>OX382318.1:5000000-10000000 GCA_947507805.1 Aporophyla nigra
TACTTCTTTTCATTCAAAAAGGAAAAAAAAATTGAACGAAATGGTATGCTAGAAAAGTATGACAACCAGTCTTACCAAGGGTATTTGTGTTTCCCAGCAACTGGGTTATGGAGGTCAGATAGCTAGTCGGTCCATTCAGTACTGCAGCTGAATACCAGTATTTTTCATGGAACAACTGCGTATCAGTTGCTGTATGAAAAATACTGGTAGCTGCATCCAGTTAGAGCGGAAGCCGACCCGAACATTGTTGGAAAAAGGCATATGATGAATGAATTACGGTTTGCCAAATAAGTTGACTGGGAGTTCTAAGATAGTGGTTCAACAAGTCTTATTCCAACATCTTCTACATATTTATATTGGTAACTAGCTTCTGCCCGCGACTTCGTCCGCGTTAAATTTCGTGTTCCCCCGACCCTTACCGTCGCGTCGAATCACCTACTCGTGCGATTTTCCCCGTTTTTGCAACATTTTTCTTTACTGTTCCGCTCCTCTTGGTTGTAGCGTGATGTTATATAGCCTATGTTACTCGCAGATAATGCAGCTTTTTAATGGTGAAAGAATTTTTAAAATCGGTTCAGTAGTTTTTGAGTTTATCCATTACAAACAAAAATACAAATTATTCCTCTTTTTTAATATTAGTGCAGATGATAATGAAGAGACTCGTTTCAAAAAGAAGATATATGTATCTCTAGTCAACCTTACTAGCAGACCTTATCGAAAAGGTCCATATTTCAATTGCAAACCAACAAATCCCAAATTAATTTGAAACCAAATAAACGGAAAATAACTAAAGAGTCCTCATACAAATATGAATGGTAGACAATTTGTATACTTTGCTGAGCACCATCGCCCTTTACGGTCGGCCAGATACTAACATTTTTGCATACAAATGTTTTTTCAAGCGATTCCAGGGTAGGATATTGTGCTGCATTTAGCTGAACGAGTACAGTCAGGGGTTTTAAATAGTGTCCGTCCACCTTAGTTGTGTTGAGTCAGTTTTATTAGATATACAGGGTTTGCAAATATGGGATACTAGCTTCTGCCCGCGACTTCGTCCGTGTCATTTTTTTACACGCTTTGTATTAGCTTCACTTGTATGTTTGTATATTTGTATGTTTGTTTGTAACCGACTCCTTATAGCGCGATTTTGACCCACTTTAAACGACCAGATTTTATTCAAACTTTGCACACCTGTCAAGGACCGATGACAATGCAATAATTTCATAAATTTGTGCCATTATCCTTGCCAGGGTTACCAGGACAGCAAAAAAACTGTCACAAACTACGCTGACATACGTCTCAAAATTCGAAATACCCTAAAAAATAGAAAATAAATAATAGTTTAAAAAAACTAAAAAACACGCTTCCATTGAAAACCAAACTAAAAAGTACAAAATAATGGAAAAAAAGCGTGGGGTGCCTGATATCAATACAAAAATACCTTAAAAAGCACCCCACGCTTTTTTTCCATTATTTTGTACTTTTTAGTTTGGTTTTCAATGGAAGCGTGTTTTTTAGTTTTTTTAAACTATTATTTATTTTTCTCAGCCGCCCCTTTGTTTTGTTTTTGAGTGGTAAATCATCAAATGACGTCTCCCGCACTGGGCGAAGCAGGAGGGCGCGTCAGACTTTTACTGACTAAAACCCACCCGACGTGTTCCTTTAGTTGACTGTCCCAAAGTTCCAAAGAGTTCTCGATCAAATTCGCGATCCTGGAAGGCACCGGCCCTAGCGGACCCCTTCAATTTCTTTCAGCCGACGCTCCCTGTCCCATCGAACCGCCTGTCTGTGCGAGTATTTCGTATTCGTTGTGAAGGTGATGTAGGTAGTCACTCTATATATACTCATCATCATCATAATGAGCCTATATTGTTCCCACTGCTGCTTGGCTTCATCTCGGTGAAAGGGAGTGGGCCGTAATTTACCACGCGGGTCCAGTACGGGTTGGTAGATGTCACATGTCTTCGAATGTTTGGTTCTAGGACATGCCGGTTCCCTCACGATGTTTTCCTTCACCGTTCTGATAGCAGTGGTGGTCTAATTATTTACACAAAGTGAAGTGTCTGCTTAAGTTCGAACACAAGACCTACAACTCGTTAGTCTGGACTGATACCACTGGGCCACCGCTGCTCTATGAACCATAGATAATACTGGTATTTAACTGCATCCGTTTTGACTGGAAGCCGACCCAAATATAGTTGGTATAAGGCTATGCAGACATTTAAAATATATACATATAAACACTTGTACTCATTTCCGTATCGACCAGGCAATATCCTCTGGCCAATCTTCAAATGGGGACACCATAAAAAAGCCTTCAGGCATACATTATAATTTACTATTGGACGTGTTCGCATACGCCCGGTTTACGAGTTTCACCGTAACATGACGTAACGCGAAGTGCATTTATCCGTTTGATATATTATTAACATTTGAGAATTTTATTTATGAGTGATGTTGGGGCTATATCTTATTTAGACCAAATACCTGTCCTTTAAAGGCTTTCGATACGGGCTTTTTGCGTGGGTGAAACAGCTTGCGAAAATGTTTTAGAAAAATTGTCTTTCGAAAAACAAACATTATTTTATTTCTATTTCTACATTGATATCTGTGATATTTATGACGTACATAATAAAGAGAATTGTATCTATCAGTCTATATTTTGTACTGTTAACTGTAGCATTCATAACTTGCAGATTAAGCAAGCTGAAGTGGCAGTAGGCTGGCCGTGTTTGTCGAAGGCCGGTGGAACAGACGAGTCCTGGAGTGGAGACCGCGTATCGACAAGCGTAGCGTGGGACGCCCTCCAACTAGATGGACCGACGACACACGTGGCTGGGGCAGACTGGAATACTGGATGCGGAAGGCGGATGACAGGGTGTTGTGGCGCAGCATGGGAGAGGCCTAAGTTAAGCAGTGGATTTCGATAGGCTGATTTGATTGATTGAGCTGTAGCATCTTTATTTTTTAATGAAAATCTTTACCAATGATAACAGTACTTAAAAATCTCTCGATTACTTAAAATCTGTTACAAACGCATCGATTGATTTTTCTACTTTTGTGATGATCATCATTTCAGCCAAAAGACGTCCACTGCTGGACACAAGCCTCCCCCAATTTGGGAGGATTTGCAAATAATTGCCACGCTTGGCAGGCGGATTGGCGATCGCAGTATGATGGTAAAATGTATAGAGAACGCTGCTGCCCATTCTCTAGTAAGTCCCTTAGTCACCTTATACGACACCCACAGGAAAAAAGGGGTTAGTGCTATTCTTTACGTCCGGCACCACATTGAACAACTTCTTTTGTATCACTTGCGACCACTACAAAAATACAACTTTTATAAATCTGATTATGAGCACATTAACCGCAAAATTCAGGATATTGACTGGACGGACCTTCTTGGCCCTTTGGGTTCCGAAGAGGCACTAAGCACATTTTACAATAAGATTGATGAAATAATTAAACAACACACACCACTATCAGCCTCTAAGGCCGCTGGTTATCCGGTTTGGTTTCCTAAAACATTAATTAACACACTCAACAAAAAACAAAAGGCATGGGTCAAATGGAAGAAATACGGCAACATAGCAGACTACGAAAAATTTTCGCAGTATAGAACCATCTTTAAAGACAATTGTGATAAATGCTTCTCTAAATACATTCAGTCGATTGAGGATAGCATACATAAAAGCGTTAAAGATTTCTGGACCTACATTTCCAACCGCAAAGACAAACCTGGTATACCGGCTAAAGTTCACTATAAAAACGATGTATCAAACGACCCTCAATCGATTTGTAACATGTTCTCTGATTTCTTTTCTTCTGTGTATGAGCCTGCTTCACCTGCACTGTCTCAATGGGAGCCACCTTCTGAAACAGCGTCTAACGACATTGTTATTTGTAATATACACTTCAAAGAAGAATCGGTTTTGGCCGAATTGAAATCTCTTGATCCATCTAAGGGACCAGGTCCTGATGGACTGTCTGCCTTTTTTCTTAAAAACACTGCTTCCTTTATCTGTAGACCCCTAGCTATAATCTACAATAAATGTATCACAGAAGGTGTTATGCCAGCAGTGTGGAAGCAGGCTAATATCACGCCTGTACACAAAAGTGGATCTAAGCGTAGTGTTGAGCAGTATCGACCTATTTCTATTTTATCTACCTTGTCAAAGCTTTTTGAAAGACTGGTACATAATGAAGTGTACCCTATCCTACATAACACTATTATACAACAACAGCACGGTTTTGTGAAAAAGCGATCTACGACAACTAATTTATTGGCATTTGCTAGTGACTTATTTGATAACATCGACAATCGAATACAGGTTGATGCAGTGTACACGGACTTTCAGAAAGCTTTTGACAAGGTGGATCATGAACTGTTGCTGAACCGTATAGCTTTCAATGGTATTCGTGGTAATTTGTTACGGTGGTTCATTTCGTATATTACTAACCGTTGTCAAAGGGTCGTTATTAATGGATACAATTCTCATGCTACTCGGGTTACATCTGGTGTTCCACAAGGCTCTATTCTCGGTCCTCTTTTATTCATTATCTTTATAAATAATATTAGTAACTGTTTCCATCATTGTAAATTTTTGTTATATGCTGATGATCTCAAAGTATACAAACCTATTCGTAACATTCAAGATTGTTATCTTCTCCAAGAGGACTTGGATCGACTGACGGACTATTGTTGCACTAGTAAGCTCCATCTGAGCATTCCCAAGTGCAACTACCTAAATTTTACCAAAAATAAAAACATTATTAGGTTTTCTTATACTTTATGTAATGTTTTATTAAATAAAGTAAACGCGATTCGCGATCTTGGCATATTGCTGGACTCAAAACTCTGCCTGGACTTACATATTGAACAAATTGTAAACAAAGCGTATAAGATGTACGGATTTATAATGAGATCTACTCATGACTTTAAACGGGCCTCTTCGTATCTATGCCTATATAAAACCCTAGTCCGTTCCCAGCTCGAATATGCTGTATCCATCTGGAACCCCTACTATGGCAAATACATTAACATGCTCGAAAACGTCCAACGAAAGTTTCTTCGTGCAATGCACTACAGGTGCTACAAAAATTATCTTCCGTATAACAAACTGCTCAGTAAATATGGGCTTCTGACGCTCAGCTCTAGACGTAAACAATTAGAAGTAATAACATTGTATAACCTTGTTAACGGCAATTTTGATTGTATTTATTTGAACAATGTATTGTGCTATGCAGTCCCCAGAACTGTTCATAGACGGAAGGTGCGTGCTGGCAAACTATTTGCAGTAGGTACCTGCCGATCTAACACTGGTGTACGTTCACCGATTCGGCGAATGACTGCAACCTACAATGAAACATTCGAACACATTGACATATTTACATGCTCATTGAAAAGGTTTCGTAGTCTTTCATATGAGACACTTAAACTTGTAGACTAGTTTCTTATCTATTTTTTACTTTCTTTTCTTTAACATTGTTTTTTTAAAATTATTTTCATAACATTTGTGTAACTGTCATGCATTTACAGTTCACCTCCTAGTGAGTTTAAAGTTTTAATTATTAATGGTAATCTGTGAACAGCGCTGTGGGTTACATTATTATTCATGTAACTTGTGTTTTCCTTTGTGTAATATTCCATAATGTAACTGTTTGTTGTTCCTACTTAATAAAATAAAAATAAAAATAAAACACTTTGATATTAAATGGCAACAAAGGATTTTCAGTACTCTAGTGATAATGTGACAATGAGTACTCTTAGAAAATAAAGATGCCACAGTTGAATAACCAAGTTTCATGAAAACTTTGATGTCAGATTTACATACCAAGAATATTGGTACATAAATTTGATATTTCACAATTAAAATACATAACCAATTTGGAATGTATCTTGTAATAAAATCTATCTACAATCTAATTAGCAATCGATCGATCTCTTGCTTTGTATTTAGTAAATCAGACAGCCTTTGATTAAATTAGTGAATAAATGGCTGTAAGAGCTTTTGGCATAGGCATATGCGGTAACTGTCTAGTGCGTACTATGGGAGCCCTTAGATCTCTCTGTACCAGTATCTACTGGTAAAACTAGTAGACCTTTTTGGGTATAGTCACAGATTAATTTCATTACGCGATCGAATCAGAAATGAAGAGATCCGTAGGAGATCCAAGGTAACCGACATAGCCTGAAGAATCGCTAAACTGAAGTGGCAGTGAGCAGGGCACATTGCTCGCTGAACAAATGGCTGATGGGGCCGAAAGGTTCTGGAGTGGCGACCGCGTACTGGAAGATGTACCGTAGGAAGGCCTCTCACAAGATGCACCAATGACCTTGTGAAGGCCGCAGGAATTCGTTGGATGCGTGAAGAACAAGAAATCTTCTGGCTGAAATGATGAATGCCACAATTTTCGAATATGTTCATGTGGTTCCTTTTCTTACGAAACTTCATTTTGGGACGGACAACTATAATCAATTCTCATCATCATCAGCCTACAGCATTCCTTTGTTGGACATAGGCCTCTCCAATTGATCGCTATTCAACTCGATTCTCGGCAACTCACATCCAGCTCCAACCAGCCACCCTGTGAAGTTCATCGCTCCGACTGCCTGGGGCGTGCTTCTATGATAAATAAATGCCTCATTACCAAACTAACATAAAATCGAAAACAACAACTGCTATAAATGCAAAATCACGGCCACCACAGCTTAAAAACATTTTATTCGCGGTCAAACAAAAAAAAAAAACATTAATAAACACGGTGACTCGGCGTTCCTAGCATCTGGTGCGACCGAACCGAACGGATTCGTTGCGTTCACTCAAAAGTTCAAAGTCATTCAGGATATATCATTTATTGGGACTTCAAAGGGAATTATTTTTAATTAATTAATTGTATTTATTATCCTTTTGACGTTTGGTTTTAGAATAGAAGATTTAAGCTTTCAAAATTGTAAAATAACCTAGTGTATACTAATACATTTTTTTGTGTAAACTAATAAGTTTACACAGAAAAAAACTTTAGAGGTGTCAAGGGACACCCGGATGGAACGAAGTTCCTTTCCAGGATTCATAATAGTTATAATTTTTTAATTATTTATTATGTACAAAAAACCTGTTCACACTCAACAAAAATATTCTCTCTCTCTCTTTCTCTCCCTCTTCCCCCCTCCCCCTTCTCCCCCTCCCCCTCTCTCCCTCTCTACTCACAACAAAAAAGCAACAACATACAAAATATATACGGTCGAATTGAGAAACCTCGTCCTTTTTTTGAAGTCGGTTAAAGCATGTCGTTACAACTTTTCGTAAGATTTTTTTCCGTCTAGCCCCCTTTCACAACGAGCGATAAGGAACTTCGTTCCAAAAGGAATATATTACAATTAATTGAACGTATTATCCTTTAGAAGGTAGGATTTAGAATAGATGAGGATTTGAGCTTTCAATATAGTAAGAAAATCTACAGTAAACACACATTTATAACACACTATTAGTTTACACAAAAAATAACGTCGAGATACGAAGACATACGAAAGTCTTCGATACCGGAAAACGTACTAGGGTACTCAAATGGAGTTGGGCAGGACATTTGACAAGGCGCAGTGATGACAGGTGGAGTAAGGCTGTGGCAGAGTAGCTTACAAGGATCGGAAGACAAGATGTCGGTCGCCTGGCGGTGAGATGGGCGAACGACATTGATGACATTGCAGGGCCAAAAGAAACTCAGAGGTCTCTTTTGTAGTCCAGGCCTAATTTTGGTCACATCATGTGAAGACGATGTAGATTGGTGTCAAATGGTCTTTAGAGGAAATAACCACACAGATTGAGTGGACCTGTCCAGTCAGTGCACGCATTTGTTACTAATCGTGCAGCTCAACCCAGAAGTTTAGGAGCTCAACGATTCGGCGAACAATACCCAAGAAAGGACATTTGGGTAAGCCCCACAAATTACTGAGAAAGATCTGATAAATTGGTTGAGCTTGCAGCAAGAAATAATTATGACCGTGTTAGTATGATGAGTGACAAAAATATTCCTATTTTTCTCGGCATTTCACAGACAAGGTTGTGACTTCCAATTAATCTAGAAACAGCCCTTAATTGAATTCGTCGCTTCTAACCCATAAAGCGTGGTAGAACTACTAGTAATTAAAACACCCGGCGAATACAGACAATAGCCATAACTTACCCCTGTCACGTCACTAACGTTAAAACGTCAAAAACAGCGAGCTCCGCCGTTTTAGCGACGGAACCGGACGTTTGGTATAAAGTCAGATTTATGAGTTGCACTACGACATAAGATAGCTTTTGATGTGTGAATAAATTATATAGTTTTAGTGTTTCAAATTCTCGCTCTTTTAAGTTTAATTGCTGGGGAAGTAAAAAAGGAATTTACTCTTCTGCTGGTTTCTTAATATGGCCAGGACGATAGTATTGTCATTAATAATGCATGATATTCTTTCAAAACGAAAAAAGGAAACAAGGAGTGTGTATTTCTGAGAGGGTCACAGATTTAATCGAAAGAGCTACCGTGGCCCTGGCACAGGCAACTGAACGAATACGAGTTGGATTTAGTCAGTAAAAGTGAGACAGCCCTATCGCTCCGCCCTGAGCGAGAGACGTCATTTGATGATTTGTCACCCAAAAAGTGTGTATTGTTTGAAATGAAAATGTAGATAATTTTCAAAATGCAAAAAAAAATATAAAAATTACACGATCCATTTACAAAATTAATAAAAAAAGAACAACTAATATAGCATTTAATTTATTTTCTCTATAATGATATGCTGTCATAGGACATGCAATAACTGTACTGTTAGCAATTTAAATTATTACGTTACTAGGTTTTGCCCGCAGCTTCGCTCGTGTTTATATAGATTGTTCTGTATGGACGGAAACCTGCCATAGACCTCCCTCAATTAGAGGGGTTTTCCATAATCGCCACGCGATCGCAGTACGGTGGTATAATGCATAGAGAACGCTGCTGCTGCTGCCCATTATCTAGTAAGTCCCTTAGTCGCCTTTTACGATACCCACGGAAAGAATGGAATGGTCGTCCGGCACTACGGATTAATTGCAAATCGTGAAACAATTCTCTTTTATTTCCTTAAAAAAGATTGTAAAAACTTAAAATTCTTTAGATAGAAAATAAAATATGACTTAACGACACATAGCACATTTATTTTTCTCCAAAAGCGTAGTCTAGTAATAAACAGATATAATTATATCTTGCGGCGGCACATCAAAGCCTAGGCGTGTTGCGGTGAAACTCGTAAATCAGCGCTTCCGTTAAACGTCCGCCCCGCGAGTTGTGTCGATATAAATCTTTGCGCTATTTATTCGTGAACCCTTTGCTTCATCCTGGAGAGATATGATTAGTTTGTGAAACTATTCGTTGTTTCATATAAAGCCCAGTACCAAAAAAAAAAACTAACGTAACTCGTACTAGAGTAACTCTGTCTATTACGCTTTCACGACTAAACCACTGAACCGATTTTGATGAAATTTGATACGGGGTAAGTTTGAACCCCAAGAAAGGACATAGGCTACTTTTTATTCCGTGACTTCGTCTGCGTCCGCGATAACCGACAATTACACTAAAGCTAGTCTGTACTAATATTAAAAAGCTGAAGAGTTTGTATGTTTGTTTGTTAGTTTGGTTGAACGCGGTAATCTCAGGAACTACTGGTACGAGTTGAATAGTTCTTTATGTGTTGAGTAGACTATTTATTGACGAAGGCTATAGGCTATATAAAATCACGCTACGATCAAAAGGAGCGGAGCAGCAACGAAAAATCAAAGAAAACCAGTCGTCAATACGATGCGACGAGAAGGGTCAGAGTAGCAAAAATTTGACGCGGACGAAGTCGCGAGCAAAAGCTAGTTTGAAATAAATGCTTAAAGTTTGAGTCTGATAGCATCAAAACCGAAACATTGTAACCGCCAAACATAGAAATAGTCAATCAATTAGATGACTTGCGAGTAGCTAGGAGTAAACTGTGGGGACGAGCGGTCACAACGTTGCCATGTGTCGCTAACTAGCTCACGAACGCACTGGGTTAAGCAAACGCCGCTGTTTGTGTCATCATCATTTGCCTAACCTTTCCGTAACTAAGTGGGGGTCGGCTTCCAGTCGAACCGGATACATCCGGATGACCATTCGGGAAGCACCAGCTTTCAAATTAAAAAAAGAATCATCAAAATCGGTTCACCCAGTCAAAAGTTATGAGGTAACAAACATAAAAAAAAAAAATACAGACGAATTGATAACCTCCTCCTTTTTTTGAAGTCGGTTAAAAAGCAGTACAGCCAAAGATAATATTTGTGGTTTATTTGTTAGATGAGAGTGTCAGTCAGTAAACGAACTCACGGTGGTTGGGATGCTACAGTAAAATAATACTTTTGCCATTGCCATGTTCTTTTGATCTTTGTCACCTATATCAAAACTCAAAGAAAAGGAAGAAAAGGGATTAAGCCCATTTATTATTTATTTCTTTATATATGCTTTATTGTACACCAGAAAATACATAACAACAAGAACATTCACCATCCCATCCCCATTCCCATTTCCCATTCTTTGTTGATTAAAATGCTAAGGAAAAATTTACCTTATGCTACAGAAAAACCGCTTCCAAAACGCGGCGTTTCTACAACCAAGTGCTACCACCAAATAAAATAACAACGGTTTTCTAATACCTAGTGGAAAAGGGGTCAAAAACGCGCAGTCACAATAGTTAGCCGGATAATTGATTGAGCTGTTTGGCTTGTATGTAATTTTCGACAGCAAGGGTCCCAAGTTCGATTACCGTGCGATGTACTTTGTATTGTAAATGCTGTAACGAAATTACTTTGATAAGTACTTGGATGATGTATGTGATTTTATTGTTACGTTTTTTTCTGCGATTAAAAGCCTCGTTGGTCTAGTGGTTGCAAGCGCTCCTCAGCATAAGTTCCTGGGATCGATTCCCAGATCGGGCAAAATTTTATTGGGTTTTTTCCGTCTGGAATTTGTCAGTAGCAGCATGGAGTCTAGCTTGGTGCCCGGTTGATAGCACTAGGCTCGCCCTTTATAACATGGGACTTCAACATGAAGTCTGCAAGACAGGAGCGTCTTGCAGACCTAGAAGCGTCTCGTAACGTCTCGGTCGTTGAGCTCCCTAAAATAGGGTTGAGCTACCCGATGTCTGATACATACATGCCATGTGTTGGGACAGGTCAGCTCAAAGCTGCAATGGCTCTTTCTTCAAAACGCTCTTCCAGACATAGCCCTGCATTGTTAGACTAGCATTCAATTCTAATAATATAATGTTAGGACTTTAAAAGAGACCATTACCTCTTGAGTTTGTTTCGGCATTTCTTCTCAGGGATCAGTCAGCTAGGAAAACCCGGCGCCATCTAGTTTTTCAAATATTGACCAAAAACTATTGAAGAGTAAAAGGTGTCTTATCTATACTAATATTATAAAGCTGAAGAGTTTGTTTGTTGAACGCGCTAATCTCAGAAAGTACTGGTCCGAATTGAAAAAACATTTTTGTGTTGGGTAGTCTATTTATCACGGAAGGCTATAGGCTATATAACATCACGCCACAACTAAGAGGAGCGGACCAGTAATGAAAAATGTTGCAAAAACGGGGAAAATCGCACGGGTAGGCGATTCGACGCGACGGGAAGGGTCGGGGGAACAAGAAATTTAACGCGAACGAAGTCGCGCGCAGAAGCTCGTAAGATCTATTTACATAATTCTCATCATTTCAGCCGAAAGACGTCCATTGCTGGACATAGGCGTCACCCAGGGGGGGGGGGGGGGGGGGGTTACGGGAGTACGACATCCACGCGAAGAAATGGGGTGGTGCTATTCTTTTCGTCCGACGCCACACGGTACACGGTACATAATTCTAATTCATTTTATTTCAAGTGGCGAAATACGGATGTACTTATAGGTACACTTCTGCCCAACCCCCCGGTGAAGCAAGGCGTGAAGTTACGTACTCTTTCTGAATCCGCGATGATTTACTTTAAAAACAAAACGGGTTCAATCGACCCGTGCGGCTGTTATTACTTAGCTACAAGCCCTCCTTTTTTTTTTTTTGGATGGGAAGTCATCAAATGACTTCTCCCGCTCTGGGTGGAGCGGGAGGGCGTGTCAGACTTTTACTGACTAAAACCCACCCGTGTTCCACCGAAACCCAATCCCAAAATGCGAACGGTGCGGTGTCTCGTTGTGAATCCGCGATGATTTACTTTAAAAACAAAACGAGTTTGATCGACCCGTGCGGCTGTTATTACTTCGCTACAAGCCCTCCTTACATCATGTTCATCATCATTTCAGGCGGAAGACGTCCACTGCTGGACACTGGCCACCCCCAATTTGGAGAGGAGATTTGCCATTATCGCCACGTTTGGCAGGCAGGTTGGCGACCGTCCATTCTCAAGTAAGTCACAGGAAGAAATGGTATGGTGCTTTTATTTAGGTTCACCACACGGTATAAAAACAAAATAAAAATGCTCCACCGAAACTCATTTCCAAATTCGAACGGTGCGGTACGCGGTGAATCGTTCTCATTCTCCGATAAGTTACTTTAAAAATCTTTACTAATATTATAAAGATGAAGAGTTTGTTTGTTTGTTTGATTGAACGCGCTAATCTCAGGAACTACTGGTCCAAATTGAAAAATTATTTTTGTGTTGGGTAGCCTATTTATCGAGGAAGGTTATAGGCTATATAACATCACGCTACAACCAAGAGGACCGGAGCAGTAATGAAAAATGTTGCAAAAACGGGGAAAATCGCACGGGTAGGCGATTCGATGCGACGGGAAGGGTCGGGGGAACAAGAAATTTATCGCGGACGAAGTCGCGGGCAGAAGCTAGTAACTAATAATATAACATTTATTTCAGGCTACAATGACCCATAGACATATACCTTTTACTAACTAACATACATATGTATTAAACGAAACTTGTGTTAGTAATTGTACCTTGAACTAAAGAAATGAGTTCGATCAACCCGTGCGGCTGTAATTACTTAGCTACAAGCCCGTCTTACATACAAGAATAAATAAATTTAGATGTTCTGGCATGTTGCTAGTTCACAAGTAAAAGAAAGAAAGAAAAAAACACTTAAATTTTTAGGTCTCCCTCATAAAGAAACGTGCCGTGTTTGCCGACTATTTAAAAAGGTAGTAATTTTTCTTACGCGAGGGTTCCGTACCTCGGAGTGTGTCCTTGGGGATGCCGGGACGTAATGGCATGTCTCACGCATCAACGTAAATAGGGATGCTTCTATGTTTATAGATCAGGATGCTGGGATGCCACCGGGTTATATTCAGAATGGGTTCTTTACATTATCTAATATTGTATAAGTATCTGCACCCTAATTGCGTAACGCACTATTAAAATCTGAATCGTATTGAAGATAATTTCTAATCCATTGCGTTATTTTTTCGAATAAATTGTCGGCTCAACAACGTAGATAACGCAATGAATGTTGCTTAACTATCACAATGAAACCGATTCCTTCTGATAGTAAGTTACGTAATTACCCCTCTGAACTTCATTGGAGTTTCTTGCTGGTTCTTCTCCATAGGAATCAACACATTGGGACCGTGCGCCTAGCTTCAGACGTTTCAGAAGTGCCCATGTAGGTTTATGTGAAACTAGCTTCTGCCCGCGACTTCGTCCGCGTTAAATTCCTTGTTCTTCCGACCCTTCCCGTCGCGTCGAATCGCCTACCCGTGCATTTTTTCCCCTTTTTGCAACATTTTTCATTACTGCTCCGCTCCTCTTGGTTGTAGCGTGATGTTATATAGCCTATAGCCTTCCTCGATAAATAGGCTACCCAACACTAAAAGAATTGTTCAATTCGATCCAGAAGTTCCTGAGATTAGCGCGTTCAATCAAACAAACATACAAACAAACATACAAACAAACAAACTCTTCAGCTTTATAATAATATCAATATAGCCGCATCGCTATGGTTTTTTCGTATAATAATTACATCACGCCTGGTGTCTCCGAAGGCTTGGGCAGAGGTTTGCCTACATTTCACCAGTTTATATTTTATATTTCAGTCCTATATTTTAGGAGGCGAGCTTATTGCCAAATCCCAGACTCATGAGCTGCTACTGGGAAATTTCAGATTGAAAAACTAAATAACACTGCTCGCCCTTTTTTTTGGGCGGTAAATCATCAAATGAAGTCTCCCGCTCTGCGCGGAGCGGGACTATCAGACTTTTACTGACTAAAACCCATCCGTGTTCCTGCAGTTGCCTGTGCCGGAGCCACAGTAAGTCTTTCGAAAAATGCAAATCGTCAACGTCGTCAACGAACCGTCTTGAAGATCTAGACAAGAAGCGCCAAATACGGAAAAGTCGCCCAAAGCCTTCATATACTTATACATATGACGATGCTGGTCAGCTCATCTGTATACAGTGTGACGAGATTTTTAAGACCAAATTTGGTTTTGCTAGCCATCAAAGAGGTCACGAGAGGAGAGAGAAGTTGCCATGGTCGCTGTCGCCGGACACAGTGAAGAGGACTATAACTCTTTCGCGACCCTGGCAGAATACTGCCCGTCCTGGGAACTGAATCCAGGAAATGGGGTCCTTGATCCAGGTAACACATATAATCAATCGTATATTATATAATCATACGTGGCCCAAGCTTAAATGTCTTCTGTCTTGTTTACGGACAAAAACGCTCTTAACCTGTAGGATGTGTTACGATTTTTTCTTTTTTTCATATATTAATTATAGTAGGTATGTATTATCTAACTTAATCGTGACCTACACAAACTGCACCGTTTTCCTAAACTCCTCACGGAACCCAAAAACCGTAGCCGTGTCGAGCGACAATATGTCGCCGCATCAAATTATTGGACCCCAGGTCTCTGCCCACCCCGCGCTAGTGATTAATGATACGACATCGACCACTACGCGATTAAACATTTATATTATTACTTGTCCTATATTTATTGCGTGTGTTAGAAAAAGTAACTGTATATGGCGGACTTCTTGTCTAGAAGTTCGCCATATACAGTCAGTACCTAGTAGAGGGGCTTGTGGGTAAGTTACAACAGCCGCACGGGTCGATCGTTCAGGTTAAGCTACGCTTGCCGCGGTTAATCCGTGGATGGGTGACCATCTTTACATACCAAGACCTTTCGAGCCTCGGAAAGTACATTAATCCGTTGGTCCCGACTGTCTTTCGTTTATCTTAGACAGTCATTATGGGTCGTCAAAAGCCCGAAAGTTTGACAACCAGTCTAACCAAGGGGTTTCATATTACCCAGTAACTGGGTAGGACAGATAGGCAGTCGCTCCATGTAAAATACTGGTACTCAGCTGCATCCGGTTAGACTGGAAGCCGACCCCAACATAGTTGGGAAAAGGCTAGGCGGATGATGACCTAATAGTAACTTACTAGACAATGGGCAGCAGCGTTCTCTATGCATTTTACCACCATACTGCGATCGCCCATCCGCTTGCCAAGCGTGACGATTATGGCAAACGCCCCCAAATTGAGGGAGGCAGATGTGCAGCAGTGGACGTCCTTCGGCTGAAATGCTGATGATGACTTGATATTTGGCGTACAACAACATTTTCAATCTTGAGGTCAGCAGACAAGTTCTGGTAATTAAAAACGTTCATAATCTAGCTGCAGTCTCATCTCGGCGACAATCAAATGTCAAACACTTGTCATAATTGTCATTTTCGACAAGTAACAGTTTTTGACATTTCATTTGATTGATTTGAATCAACAATTTCCAGTCACCAAGAAAGTCTGGTTGTTCAGTGGAACTTGGTATCATAATTTGGGCCGACAAAACGTCCACTGGCACATAAGCCTGCCTCAAAGGGAAGGGGGTTTGCATAATCACCACGCTTGGCAGGCGGTTAGCGGTTTAGCGGATTGATAATTTGTATACTATCATACATTACCGTGTGGTGCCGGACGTAATGAATAACACCACCCCATTTCTTCCCGTGGGTGTCGTAAAAGGCGACTAAGGGACTTACTAGAGAATGGGCAGCAGCGTTCTCTATGCATTTTACCACCATACTGCGATCGCCAACCCGCCTGCCAAGCGTGGCGATTATGGCAAAGCCCCCAAATTGGGATAGGCCTAAGTCCAGCAGTGGACGTCTTACGGCTGAAATGATGATGATACTAACATATTAACACCTGACCTTGAAACACTGATCTGAATCTTAGAGGCAATTCTCGTAATTTTTAGAACGTGTGAACGTTCTTAAAAAGTCTGATCTCAGCCTGTCAAAAATACCTCGAGTTTACATACATTTCTGACAAGATTTTGATAATGGATTGTCACCGAGATGAGACTGCGACTATATTGTGAACGTTTTAAATTACGAGAAGGCCAATCCTTCAGGAAAATCAGTTGGTTTTGCAGACAGCGTTCGAAATTTCGAATTTAGAAGTGATGTTTAGAAAATGAGGAAGTCAGTTGGTTTTGGAGACAGCGTTCGAAATTTCGAATTTAGAAGTAATGTTTAGGGAGAATGAGGAAATCAGTTGGTTTTGAAGACAGCGTTCGAAATTTCGAATTTAGAAGTGATGTTTAGAGAGAATGAGGAAATCAGTTGGTTTTGGAGACAGCGTTCGAAATTTCGAATTATAAGTGATGTTTGGAGAGAATGAGGAAATCAGTTGGTTTTGGAGACAGCGTTCGAAATTTCAAATTTCGAAGTTACATTTAGAGAATGACGACACTCCTTGACCTACGTATTGTAATTTCTCCAACATTTCCTCCCACAAAAAAGTATTTCCGAATACGACCGTATCACGTCATGAATAAAGTGACTTTCCGAATTTCTTGTGTTGCCCTTTTGACATTACACATAAAGCCACTTTTAAACTATTGTTGTACACTCGGTGCCACAATAAAAGGTCCAGTGTTCGCCACAAATGTATGATTGATTGTTGTATACCTTTTTTGGGTTACAATGTAGTTATTTCATTACACGTCTTTACGATATATTTTACCCTTGGCTTGGGAATAACTTTTGTGTGATTACGGTATAATGGTATTTTTGTGAGTAAGCTAAAAGATTTTGATTTTATATATCGTTGTATTAGTGTTATTGATGAATCGGGTGAAATAATGTTTCATCTTTTATACAAATAAATAAAACTAAAGTGTCTATTTATAATGTCAAAATAACAGTTTTTTACTAAATGCATATGATATGGTTCAAAAATTTAAAAAAAAAAATCCTTGCCTATCAGTTTGTTTGTTCCGGCTAATCTCTGAAACGGCTGCACCGATTTTGACGGGACTTTCACAAGCAGATAGATGATGTTACACGGTGTGACATATATTTTTCGGTAGCACGTTACATACTATAATATCCGGCATCCACGCGGGCGAAGCCGCAGGCAGCAGCTAGACCTAAGTAATATTAAAAATTATTATACAGGGTTATTTGTAAAACACCGGAAACCTCTCAGGACTATGTTACTAACATCATATTCAACAACTTTTGTTCTATGACTTTTAAAAATTCATCTTATTTTAGTTCATCAGATTTTCATACAAAAATAAAAATATTTAAATTGAACGCTCTAAATGTTACGAAGTCTATGCAAGACAAAAGAAAGCGATAGTACATTAGCGAGGGGAGCGGGGTTAGGGCGGCGGGAGGGCTTGAACTTGACCTATTTACGGGCAGTCGATTTTTGTATGAAAATTTTATGAACTAAAATATGATTAATTTTTAAAAGTCATAGAACAAAAGTTGTTGATTATGATGTTAGTAACATAGTCTTGAGAGGTTTCCGGTGTTTTACAAATAACCCTGTATAAGAAATGTTTTCGTTTGTTACTCAATTACGCAAAAACGACTGGATGTATTTGAATGAAATTAGGCACAAAGACCATGACGTGGGTAATGAAATATACTATTTTGCATCCTGGATTGCTTGAAGTCTCGACCAACAGCTTGTACAGTTACAGGTTTAAAAAAAAAGTACTGAATACAAATTCAGTTGAACAGGCTTTCAGAGCAATTAGAATGAAAATAAAATTAAGTAAACGTACATAATGTATGAATAAAAATATGATGATAATATAAATAAATTGACAAAAGTCGACCCGTGTGCCCTCGGATTTTCCTGTCATCTTTTAACATTAGTATTTTGATGGTTCGTGTGAATTATTCACAAATTCATAATTTACACCCCCTCCCCCTACCCTCTTGTTCCCGTCTTTCATCCACGTGCCTTACCCCCTACCACCCAAGTCACAGTGGTTCTCAAACTTTGACTTGTCCCGTTTTTGAACAAAAACATTTAAATTTGTAGTTTGTAATGTTATAATAACAGTTTTATAGTTAATGTATATAAATACGGCAAGGTATACAATAAAAATATATATGAAATTGAATACGGTACTTATAATGATTAATTAATTAATTAATATGCCTCTTTATTCTGGATTATTTTTTAGCTTTTATAGTTATAGAAGTTAAAGTATGTCTCTTAATTCAGCATGCCTCTTGGCAAAGGCCTCCTCTAGCATTTTCCATTGAATTCTGTCACGAGCCACTCTTACTACTTACGTACTTATAACACAGTACTTTTTTTTTGTGAGTCAAGCGTCCGTCAATTTATTCCGGCTAATCTACCCGCCTGCCAAGCGTGGCGATTATGGCAAAGCCCCCCAAATTGCGGGAGGCCTAAGTCCAGCAGTGGACGTCTTACGGCTGAAATGATGATGATGAATCTACGATAATCCTGGATCGAATTTGACGGGAGTTTCACGGGTAGTAAGCTGATTTTATAAATAGTAACATAGGGTTTTTTTTCCGATAGCCCATTGCCATTTACCATACCAATGCAAGACAAAGGCTTCTCTACATAGTAAAAATAATAATTATCAAATTAAAATATAATTAAGTATACGCGTCAACTTGAGAACTCACTTTCTGCCAAAATGCTAATGTTTTCAGGCCATAAATAGTTTTATGGAATGTTTTCTACGCCGAATGTCAAAAACCCGAAACTAAATAGTTGATATCGTGCGTATCTAAATATACTGGCAAAATCAGCCTATAATGTTTCCACTGCTGTAACATAGACCTCTCAGCGAGAGGGAGTGGGCCATAATCCACCGCGCGAGCTCTGTTCGGGTTACAAGTCTTCGAATTTTTGCCCTGAAAGATGCCTTATTATAACTTACAGTTTTAATAATCATAAGCAGCAATAACATTCCCATAGCTGGAAGACAAGCCTTCTCTTGGTGAGAGAGAGTGGGCCGTAATTCACCACGCGGGCCCAATGCGTTTTGGTAGATATCACATGTCTTCGAATTTTTGGTTCTAGGGCATACCGGTTTCCTTACGACGTTTTCCGTCACCGTTTGAGAGCAGTGGTGATGAAATAATTTGCACAAAGAAAAGCGCCTGCCTGCCTTTGATCCTAAGAACTACAACTCGTAGGTTGCAGCCGTTACCACAGGTCCATCCCTGCTCCTTTCAACAGCTCCCCAGTTTGAATAAAACCCATACTAATTACACTTATAATAAATAATTAAAAAGACCCAAAAGATTGACAACCGCTGTACCAAATCATTTCTAAGGTAATTTTATTTGGCGGAGACAGGGAGTTCACGCTAGCCAGACTAAATCTATTTATTTTGTACATTTCTTTCTTTCTTTATGAAAAACGACTGTTTCATGGTTTTCAGTACTACTCATTATCTATTCAGAAGACGTCACTCTTCAGATGACATTGTGCTGAAGGTGGGCTTTGGAGAAAAAATGTTTAAAAATTTAGATATATTTAAAGTAGTAGTGACATATTGCATAGATCGGACGTAAATAATAGTACCATCCAATTTCTTCCCATGAGTGTCATAATAGGCGACTAAGGGACTAGAAAACGGGCAGCAGAATTGTCTATGTATTTTACCACCAAACTTGATCGCAAACACGCCAAATCCAAGCGTGGGGATTATGGCAAACCTCTCCAAATTGAGGGAGGCCTATGTCCAGCAGTGGACGTCTTTCGACTGAAATGATGATGATGATGATTGCATAGAATATCAATACTAACTGAGATTCCCGTGTCGGGGTCAGGGATATCAGGTTTTTCTATGAAGATTCCCAGTAAGAGTAGTCGTGGTGCAGTGGTAACGGAGGACATGAAATTTGTAGGTCATTCACAGGTTCGGCATATTTTAGAACAAAAAATTTGCTCACTTGTGTTAACCCATAACCCACACTGGGATCGCGTGATGGATTACGGCCCATTCCCTCTGGCACTGAGGAGGCATGTACAGCAGAAGTGGGGAAATTGTAGATAAATTTTATAGAAGAACGCGATGTCTGGATTTGAGTACGGACGCCAGCACTTAAAGCTACTGTCAAATTTCTGTAATCGATTTTCAACTTTATCGCCAAAGTATGAAGTTCAAGATTGATTGGGAAAATTTGACAGTTTCGGGTAGCTTTATGTGCTGGCGTCTATACATAACAGACTAAAACTATTTTTCAGAAGTAAAAACTAATAACTTAACTTGTTGGGTGAACAGGCAGAGGTAATAAATAGGTTTTGTAAATTTTTATACTTATTTGTGAATATGTGAAACATATGCGAGTGAAACCGCGGGGCGCAACTATGAATAAATAAACGGTTGAAATAGCAGCCGGATGTCTAGATTTTAGGATGGCTAAGGGCTCGCCGCATCCTCTGTCTAAATGTAAATGTACTTATAGTATAGAGAGTACACCTCTGCCAACCTCGACAAGGAATAGGCGCGATGCTATGTTAATGAGGAGATTAATTAAATAGAACATTTCACCGCTAACAACAGCGAAAGCCTCACAAAAAACCTATTTTATAATAAAAACTCTCGTTACCAGTAACATAAGCCGATTATCTTGGGTGGGTAGGTAGGAGCGCTGGTAAAAACTGAAGTACTTGTTCCAAGATGCTTACCTGGGGAAGAAGAAATAAATCGTTAGTTCAATTGAGGGTAGATACATTTTAAGTGGGTGTGACTTTGTGGTCCTACCCACATTTTGTAATTAAGTAGATTTTGTTTGGTGTTTGTGTTATATCTTAAAGGCGGCAGCTCATTAAAATTTAAGTTAATATATTTCAATTACTGTCAATTTATTAAAGGTTATAAAATTTTGCACATTTTCTTTCTCATTTTTAAGAAAATGAGATTAAAAGGCATATTATCCAAAAAATATATTGATATTTTAATTGATTATGCCAAAACATTAGATCTTTTTCAAACTATCGGCCTAAGGTTAGTTGGTCGAAAATTCTCTCGAGCAGAAACCATCGAATTTGATAGTAACATCCGGTATCATCTATCAAATAGATATAGTGTCATCGAAACAACGACTACTAGTAACCGTTTTCTATAATTATATCTTAACTAAAACGATTCACAAATTAAATTATAGCGACGAAAAATTTATCCGCATCACTTTGAAATGTATTTTCATTATGACAATTCAGGCAATTGAATGTCTTCTTTGGCAGCAAAGGCTGCAGCTACTTTAGAATTAGAATTATATACCGGTTATAATATTATCGTTATTTCTAGAAATAAAGCAATTTTAAGTGTTTTACATAACATACGCATACTAGATTCACATCTAGTAGTTATCAATCAGATTTATTATGTTGTAACTGTTATACATTTGTGATTGTATATCAGTTTTGTGAATTACATTTTTTTTATGAAACTAAAAGTTCTCTATAGTGTATCTTTCTAATAGATATGTAAACAGTGTCTCATGCACACAAGCGGACGCAGCTACTGTCATAAATGTCATCTGTCAGTCAGTAGCAATGGCGGGAAACAGAGACGGTGAAGCAGGTCTGCACGGTAGCGCTTGATGTGGTGATGAGCCAGTGAAGTGATATCATTCTATTTAAATACGGAATCAAAAGGATTCTTTACTCACAATACAGGTTCGTGAGTTAAACTTAATACAAATATATTAAACTGATTCCATCCGCCATAGCAACGCCTGGTCAGTCCATGTTGTTTAATGAAGGAAGTTGTTCAGGCTTCGGGGACGCAACACGCAACTTTTGATTGTTTCCACACTGATCCACAGCTTTCATCCGTGTGATATGATGTATTGTTTAGATGTAGGTGGACACGTGGTATGGGAAGAGAATTTTTAAAATTGGTTTTGTTTCTAATGATGGAATTTTTAATAATTGAACCTCGTTATTTCTGGTCTTTTCTTTAGAGTTGGTCACAATAACTTACCTGGGTACCACGACTAAATGGATAAAGTTGGGTAAGAATTATAACCAACCGCGTGCGAGTTTCATCACCACCAACACATTAGATTTTCAGAAGCTCGAAGCTCTGACATCCCGTCTTACCAAGGGGTCTCGTATTACCCAGTTACTGGGTTGTGGAGGTCAGGTAGTCAGACGCTCCATGTAAAATACTGATATTCAGCTGCAACCGGTTAGACTGGATGACGACCCTAACATAGTTGGGAAAAGGCTAGGCAGATGATGAAGAAGCCGTCTTTTCACGACAACGCATTTTAATTCTGAAACTCACATTTATAATATAGGTAAGCAGGATACCCATACGTAAAATTCTTGGAGTTTCTCTACGCGATCGAATCAGAAATGAAGAGAACCGTAGGAGAACCAACCGACATAGCCCGAAGAATTGCTAAACTGAAGTGGCAGTGGGCAGGGCACATTGCTCGCAGAACAGATGGCCGATGGGGCCGAAAGGTTCTGGAGTGGCGACCGCGTACCGGAAGACGTAGAGTTGGAAGGCCTCCGACAAGGTGGACCGACCAAGAACAGGTCGAAGTGGCGATGCTTGGAGGAGGCCTATGTCCAGCAGTGGACGTCTTTCGGCTGAAATGATGATGATGATGATGATGACCCATACGTAAAATATTCCAATCTCATTGGGAGCTATATATTTGTGCCGTTTGGAGTTGAAACACTAGGGCCATGGGATCCGAGTGCCCACTTGGTTTTTCGAAACATAGCCAAGCGGTTGGTCGACTCTTCACGTGGCCAGAGGGCTGGTCTATTTTTTGCCAATAAATCAGCATCTCCATACAACGTGGCAATGCTGCCAGCTCTTTGAGAACTTGTCCCATTGACAGCGATGCGAACGAGTTTTTGATGCCCTGTGACTCTTTTATCTCTGTTATGATATACTTGTATATTATGAATATTATTTTATGCCTAAATAACATGTAAATGTTAAGCAATTAGATATTAAGTTGTTTCTTAAATCATAAATTTATTAAAGGATACCCATAACATGAATAAGACTATTCATGTTATGGGTATCCTTTAATAAATTTCCTTTATAACCAGCACAGACTAACACAAAAGTAAATACCATCCAACGTAACTTTCTAAACTGAAAACGACAGCCTGAATTCAAGTTACAATTAACCTTATGAATAGCTAACTTACAAGCTAAAGTTATTATTAAACAGCTTGTAGCATAATAACTGATTCCCCACAATCTGCGAACAGTCGCGTGATCAATTAAAATGTAATTAACGCGAACGTTGGAAATTAATTTAGAAAAATGTAGTTTAGTTTCGTTTACAAAGGGAGTCGATTAGACCAACTTTTACTGTGTGGTTGCGGAATGTCGAGGGATTGGGGTTGAACTGAAAGCTGTTGCAACAATAGTTTGGTAGCTACTGAAAAATATCCATACATTAAACACTCTGCGGTTAAGACAAGAATAACGCTTCATCATCAGCCTATATTGTCTCCAATGCTAGGACACTGGCCTCCTCTCGGTGAGAGGGAGTGGGCCGTTATCCACCACGCGGGCCCAGTGCGGGTGGCTAGATGTCACATGTCTTCGAATTTTGGTTCTAGGACATGCCGGTTTCTTCAAGACGCTTTCCTTCACCGTTTTGAGAGCAGTGGTGATGAAATAATTTACAAAAAGTGCCATTTGCAGGCGTTATCACTGGGCCACCACCAGTGGCGTGCATTGTATACAAGGTGCAGTTTTGGATCTGCAAAACATTTCAGGAGGCAATTATGTTAGTGTTTCTCGACCCGAATCAACAATAAAATGGGCAGGTATTATTTTTTTTCATTTTATTCTTATTCACGGAAATCGGTAAGTGTGAACTCCCTTTTTTAAAACGCCAGTGTGTGCGTGTCCTTAAACTGCGCTTTCATACACACAAACAAACACAACCGACATTTCTGTCATAGATCCAAAGCCGCGCTCCCCATCCAAAGTTATTCTGGAAAACAATAAAATTGAAAAATTTAAAATAAAAAGTATTATTGATTATTGACTTGGCATCGTATTGTTATATGATTATTTACGAGTCTCATAACAACCTCCTGAAATGTTTTGCAGGTTCAAAACTGCATCTTGTATAGGCATATAAGCAGTGCCTTCCTCGAAAAATCACCATAAGTGTGCCAATTACATTTTAATGTGTGTCCCGATATTATTAAGAAACGAATTAAATTATCATACCTAAAAGAAACCCGCATTTGTCTGCCTAGACAAGAACAAGCGGCCTAGTGCCTACCTATACAGAAAAGCGTACACGCCACTGGCCACTACTACTCTCCCACAGCAGTGATAAAAATGATTAAAAAAGAAAAAAAATAAAAAATATGACAACGCACCGCAAAAACACGAACCAACATAAATATATCAGTTTGTACGTCTGTATATGAAACATGCACACATATTTGTTTGTTCGTATACGCGGATAGAACGTAAAAAGCTTGTTTCAATACAAAGTTGGGTTAGGGCAGCCACGCCAATTTCAAACTCGATTTAACTACCGCACAGAGTAGTGTGGCACAGAGGCTGTGAACAGGATCTCAAGGTCCGAAGGCGAGAATATCCAATCAAACACAAACGGTTTCAATTAGGACAGTTTAATTCTTGAGGAATCTCATTTTAGCAAACTTAATCCAAAACTATATATACTCAGCTCGGTAACGAAACCATAGCTCGATCTAATTCTATCCTAACGCCATCTAGAGCGGCGTCAGGTAAACTTTTGTCCATATTCAATATTAGACATACCGCCCACCAAGGACATATTGCAGAATGTCCTTCTCTTAATCTACACCGCCCACCATGCAACATGTCTTACAATATGGAGTGCACAAACACATAATTTTAATATTATAACAACAAGAGTAAACATGAGGTAAGATTATATAAAAAACAACGACTATTTCGTAATTCTTACAAACTAGATGCATACAGTTATGAACAAAACATTCTTAAATTAGACTTTATAAACACAAAGTTTAAGTTGCCACAGGAAGAATAGCCAATTTACTAGTAGGTCTCTTTATCAGGGAATTTTTAGTTCTAACACTAACGACTCGAGTGATTCCGTCGGGGCCAGGATGTTTCAACTCAATCTTTCCCAGCAACCACTTACCAGGAGGTAAATCATCCTCTTTTACTAACACTACTTCACCAACAGATGGTTCCGGAATCTTATATTGCCACTTGTGTCTTTGCAAAAATTGGTGAATGTAGTCGTGCGACCAACGTCGCCAGAAATCTTGCATCATTCTCTGATGAAGTTGCCATCGCTTTAAAGTACCAACATTTATCGCTTCCTTTTTAATTAAATTTAAAAACCTACGGCAATAAGCCATAACTCGAATCAGTCTTGATAACGATGAGTATTTGTTCCAAAATGAAACATCCAAAATGCCTGTATGAACCTTAACTTCTTCTAGACGTGTAACCAGATGTTTCGGTCTTTTGTACTCTACTACCGGGTCCCTTAGGAAATTTGGACCTTCCCACCAAAGCGAAACCTCCTTAAGATCTGAAGGAGAAACTCCGCGTGAAGCACAATCGGCTGGATTTTGCTTGGATGCTACATGCGCCCAGTGATGGGTATCCAAGGTGGTCAAAATTTCGGAAACCCTGTTGGCAACAAAAGTTTTTCACCGACTTGGGTGGCAATTCAACCAAGCTAACACCACCTCACTGTCTGTCCATGCATGCCAATCAGTCTTTGGTATGTTCAATACCTCACCTACTTCCGCAATCAACCTTGCTGTGAGAACCGCCCCACATAATTCCAACCTCGGGATGGACACCTGTTTAATGGGTGCCACCTTGGTTTTGGATGTGACTAACGCAACATTTATGTTACCCTCTGCATCTATAACTCTGACGTACACCACTGCAGCGTAAGCCATTTTTGAGGCATCCGAAAAACCGTGTAGTTCCGTTTTTACATTGTTGGATTTAGTGTTAAGCCAACGCGGGATTTTTACATTCACTAAAGAAGATAAGTCCTTACGGTAAGTAATCCATTCCTTTAATAAACTACTGGGCACTTCTTCGTCCCACCCTATACCTGCTAACCATAGCTTTTGTATCAATATTTTTGCCAAAATGATACTAGGTGACAACCAACCTAACGGGTCGAAAAGCCTTGAAATATCCGATATAATTTTCCTTTTACTTACAGGTTCCGTCGGGAGAGGCAGTTCTACAGAGTACTGGAAAACATCAGCGCGAGGATCCCAGGTAAGTCCGAGTATTTTCGTAACATTATCTATTTTTATTTTTACTTCGTCAGCCTTATCCTTTTTGCTTTCTCTCATCTTATGTAGTAATTCTTCGCTGTTACTTATCCATTTTTGCAATGGAAATCCCCCTTTAGCTAGAATATTTTTTATTTCTGTATGAATTTTATATCCTTCCTCTACACTTTCTGCCCCTGTCATTAAGTCATCCATGTAGAACTCATTCAGAATTATTTTTGCTGCTAATGGATGATCCTTCCCTTCATCATAAGCAACCTGATGTAAAGCACGCACTGCTAGAAATGGCGCTGATGAAGTACCAAATGTAACCGTTACTAATTCAAATTCTTCAATTTCTTTTTCAGGACTTTCCCTCCAAAGAATTCTCTGAAACATTGTATCCTCTCTATTGACAAGAACTTGTCTATACATTTTAATTATGTCAGCACCAATGCAAATTGGATGAGTTCTCCAACGCATAACCGTATGTCGTAATTCTGCTTGCAATGTCGGGCCAACCATCAAGTCATCGTTCAACGATACCCCGTTTATTCCCTTGCAGGAAGCGTCAAATACCACGCGCACCTTAGTTGTCTGCTTATCTTCCCGGAGTATTGCGTGATGAGGTAAGTACAACCCTTTATTCTTTTCTTCTGGAGATACCTTTACCATATGATTAAGTTCTATATACTCCTGCATCACCGCAGCGTAATCCGCCTTCAATTTGTGATTCTTTGAAAGTTTATATTCTAAACTCTTTAACCTTTTTTCAGATATAAACCGAGATTCACCATCCTTACAACTTTGGTTACTATCCCGAAACGGCAACCTTACAATATAACGTCCAGTTTCGTCTCGCTTTGTGGTATTTTTGAAAATGTTTTCACATTCCTCTTCTTCTTTACTAAGTATTTTTTCAGCTCCCGATGGCTCCGCTTCTAGCTCCCAGAATTTACGTAAGAAGTCATCATCCTGAACATTGGAATGCATGACGGTGATACAAGGATATGCATTGATGTCGGACGAATTTTCTGTACCGACAACACCCGAAAGAATCCATCCGAATTCTGTTTGTTGTGCTACGAGCGATCCACTGGTACTCCTTTTGATTCCATCTTGAATGATTTGGCTGAATATCTCAGCACCTAATAAAACGTCAATTTTATTAGGCCTGTGATAGTCAGGATCTGCCAAATCGTCTTCCATCAACTGTACCCATTCTACCCTGGTTGCTGTTGCAACTGGGAGAAGCGATGTGATGGACTTCAAAACGTATGCATTTACTTGCACGCTGTAATCTGGATTCACCCGAGAACGTATATCAACAACTACCGAAGAATCAGACATAGTTGTTTTATTACCACCTACACCTGTAATACGGTGTTTTGTTAAAGTTTTCTTTAACCCTAAATATAGAGCCATTGACTCAGTGATAAAGGATCCTTGCGACCCTTGATCTACTAATGCGCGAACCACCCGATAGGTTCCATCCTTTGACTTGGCTTTTACTAAAGCCGTTGGTATTAAAACCGTATCCTTACAATTTCCTGTCGAAAGGCATGAAACTATTGGCTTAGTAGATCCCTCCGCTTCTACAGCGGCCTTTTGAGTTTCCTCCATTGAGACACTATTCCTAGGAGCAGCTGATGCTGATTCCTTCTGAACAGCGCCCGTGTCCTCACCAACAGACCCAGAACCACCGCTAGGGTGGAGTAATGTATGGTGGCGTCTTTTACACACATGGCATTTGACGGTGTTTCTACAAAATTTGGCAGAGTGGTTACTACCCAAACAAATGAAACATAACCCATTTTTCTGTACGAAATCACGTCGAGTATCGTTAGTTTCTTTAGCAAAACCTTTGCAAGCAGTCACCTTATGAGCACCAGAACAAAAGGGGCAAGAAAACTCAGATTTTCCTTTCCCTACCACATGGAATGATTGTGAACTCTTCTGAATATGAGGTTTATTTTCTAAGTTTTCTAAACCTCGGAACCGGCCAGTTAAAAAATCAGAAAATTGAGTAAAGGTAGGCAAATCATCCGTTGTATCTGAAGCTACCTTTAATTCCCAGGCTTTCCTGGTGTCCTTATCTAACTTGGCACTAACAATGTGTATTATTAGGATGTCCCAAGAAGTGACATCTATCCCTAAATTTTTAATAGAACCTAAACAATCAGATGTGGTGCTGAGTAATCTTTTTATTTCATTGGCTGATTCTATTGTTAAACCCTTTTGATTTAACAAACGTTTTAAAATTCCATTTGCTAAAAATCGTTTGTTGTTGTACATTGCTTCTAATTTTGCCCAACTAGCTGCATAACTATCAGATGTTACATTAATGTTTCTTAATAGGTTCTCTGCATCTCCAGTTAAATACCCTTTAAGGTAATATAATTTTTGTGCATCGTCTAGTGTTTTGTTATTGTGTATTAATCCTAAAAATAAATCCCTAAACGTCTGCCATTCACTGTAATTTCCGGAGAACACAGGTATCTTGACCTCAGGTAACTTAAAGTTTCTAAATCCTGTACTACAGCTAGCCCCAGGATTTACATTACATGTATCACTCGACATTGTCATATTGTTTAATATTTGTTTCAGCTCGCTTTTAAACTGAATATAAAACTCTTCCACCTCATCATATAAGCTATTCTTATGATAGTTTGAATTAAATAAATCGGACTTTTTTATCTCACTAATTATTTTTACATGAGTTTTATAGAACAATTGCCATTGTTGTTCTAAGGTTTCAATCCTTGTTTCTATGTAACAAACAGTTAAACGTTCTTTTGGAGATTTTTTAAAGTTACTTTTAGACTTGAACATTTTAGCTTGAATGTCTTCCTGAATGTCGTTAAGCGAATCCATTCTTAATTTTAAAATAACACAAGTGGGTAGTTACAAATATAAAAATACACAATTTTGCAACTAGAACTTAACTTATAACATAACCCTATAAATAAACTTATTGTCCATTAAACACATTCAATTACACCGCACAAATGTTCCGAGTTTCTTCGATATTTTTCTAAGTTCCAAATAACGATTAAAATTTTACAAGTGTTTTAAACTAACTTGTATTTCTGAGTAAAATCGGGCATAGGTTCCCCGTCTGAACCACTTTTGCTTAAAATTAGTACAAGTCCAAAGTAATATTAAAAACGACTAAGTTAATTATCTAGTGAAATTATGATTCAAATTTCAATGCACTTTTCTTGAACTGTTAAAGTTAAATTCTTCCTGTTAATAAGGTCGAAAATGTACTCACGGTTTTTTCACTATGCACTCACTGACACTGATACTCGACGTTTCACACGCTACTTGTGGCGCCCTCTGGCGGCCGCTCTGCGAACTCCTCTGCCTGGCTCCTCCACGCAACGTCACTCCTCCGGCACCCAGCCGGATCCACTGCTTCGATGACGACACCGTTGACGCCTCGCTGTAGGGATGCTCTGAGCAGCAATCCACTGCCCAGTACTAACGTTGCGGGGTGATAATCACCACCACCGCTGATGACTAACCAAAAACACCTTCACGCCAATCCGGCTTCGAAGGACCATGAACAAGATCTCAAGGTCCGAAGGCGAGAATATCCAATCAAACACAAACGGTTTCAATTAGGACAGTTTAATTCTTGAGGAATCTCATTTTAGCAAACTTAATCCAAAACTATATATACTCAGCTCGGTAACGAAACCATAGCTCGATCTAATTCTATCCTAACGCCATCTAGAGCGGCGTCAGGTAAACTTTTGTCCATATTCAATATTAGACAGGCTGCGTCCATTAAAATGTTGTTGTTTGAGGTTTTATGTGATAGGTTGGCAAACAGACGGATTGTCTATAGTTCTAGACTAGGGGAATGTGGTAACCACAACTCATAGCTACTAGCAACACCAAAACAAGAGATAACTAATTAAATTATATTGTTTTTATTATAATTATTTCTGCTTGAGTTTAGTTTTCAATGTTTTATTGGTCTGTTGTTATATATTTTTTTGTTTTACTCAATGTTAATATAGAATTGGATTAAGTTCTTCGCTGGTTTTCGTTCGTATTGCTATGCTGCTGGGGAATTTATTGCGTCACTTCTTTTTCCCAGCTCCAAGCCCTAGGAAGTGGTGAAGGGCGGGCGTTTCGCTTTATGTAATTTTAGTGTTCAAAAAGTGCTGACTCACAGGCTAGTGTAAATAAATGACTTTTAGTGTTTTGAAAAATATCCAGAAAGCATTTCAAGATCTCTCTTGGGGTGCAATAAATGCACTGTGATGATCATAACCTACTTATTAACACTCCACGTGTATTCTTAGGAGTAAGCAGAGATATACTGCACCCTCGTTTTGTCAATTTTACTTATTCAACATAGTAAGCATGTCGAAAGAATCTGGGCAGTGATCAAATCTTAGCCAATTACTGTGAATTTTTTAATGAAAAAGAAAGTTTATTTCAATGTCTTATCAAGGAGTGCAATCCATCCATCCATATATTAGATAACTTGGGGGAGGCCTTTGCCCAGCAGTGGGACAGAATAGGCAAAACAAAAAAAAAATAAAAAATATGACTAGACCAAGGAGGTAAGCAGTCAATACCAGAAGGCCAATTCTCGTAATTAAAAACATTCAAAATGTAGTCGCAGTCTCATCGCAGCGACAACCAACTGTCAAAAACTTGTCAAAATGTATAGAAACTCGAAGTATTTTTGACAGATTGAAACTGTTATCAGACTGTGAACGTTCTTAAAATTACGAGAATCATCTCTTTGATAATTATAGTCTTTTCGCCATAAGATGAGTTCCCTGACAGTTCATTTTTTTCCGTGGCGCGCATACTACTTTAGAGGAATAAAAAATAAACCGGCAAAAAAATTAAAAAAGAAATGATAAAAAAAATATTCCCTTTCGTAAATTACTAAGTAAATTATTGTAGTTATAATTAACTGTTAATAAATTAAGTAAATAAAATAAAAAAGTATAACTCTTAAAAATGTCTAATGCGTTGAACGGAACGTCGGCCAATATAGATTGCCACTACTCAATACACTAATCGACAAAAAAATTGATGAATCGGAGCGGCCATTTTGTAATCGCGATCGCGTCGCGTCAGTACGAGTGCGTTATGTCAGGTTTTTGCTCTGCTCCCGTGACGTTATGTAGCCTATGTCTTATTCTGATGTATAAGCTATATTACTGTAAAGTTTCATCAAAATCCGTACAGTACTTTATGCGTGAAAGAGTAAGAAACATCCACACACACACACATACTAACTTTCACATTTATATTATTAGTAGGAAGTAGGATAACCAGTTTATTAAAAAAATATTTTGGTAATCTAAAATCGATAATCCGATTCCATTTTCTTTGCCAACTGAATCGATATTATAAAAAAATCGATTATATTTCGTTAGGCCACGTCACTACAATTGTCAGACAAGAACTGTCAGGGAACTCTTCTTATGGCGAAAGGACTATAGCAACTTGTCTATAGTGCTATGTATCAATCAGTGTTAGTATCCTATCTACTAGATGAATAGATGCACACAGGAGTCTTATCTATTCTTAGCTACTGAATCAACAACATTGTTTAAGTGATTTCAAGTCAAGATCGTAACCTAATGACCACTTCTGATAAAGCGACCCTGAGGATCTAAGGAGCCTTGTGTTTCATACAACAAAAAAGAAATGTAACTGGGAGAGTAACCTAGCATATTTCACCATGCCTCATAGATTATGGGACCAGATTCTCAAGCAAGACAACGTGGACTGATTGTCAAATTGACTTATTATTTAATTTCTCCTAGCACAGGTATATTTTTCACTTAAAAGGAGGCCCCTATGTAAGATTTACTGTAAAAGTTGAACAAGTTTATAAAAAAAAAGGTTTTTTTTTAAGGAGTCAATAAACCCACCCTATCGCAGTCCACTGCTGGCTTTAGGCCGCTCCCAGACTGCGACACAACACCCTGTCCTCCATCTTCCGCATCCAGTCTGTCCTAGGCACTTTTGGTGTCCCATGCCACGCTTGCCGATACGCGATCTCCACTCCAGGACTCAGCTCGACCGGCCATCAGTCCTTCGACAGACATGGCCAGCCACTTCAGTTTGCTTGATAAGGAAGTTCTCTCATTTCAAAGTATTTTATGGGCATACATACCTATATGGGAACTTATAAATGTCTTAAGTTAGGTAGGTACACGGTTCCAATTGGCCGTTGTCTATGGAGAAGACCCAGCAAGAAACTCCACAATGTTTTACAGTGCATTGTAAATATTTTCAAATCACAGTATTGTTAGGTATGGGAGGACAGGACTGTCAACAAGTACAAACTTAACAAAATAGACATTAAACTTGGACGTCATTGACTATGTATTTACGGTGTTGGAAAACATGTCGAAGAAACCAAGCTTATACTTGGCAGAAATCGCCAACGCGCCAGTGAGCAGGCATGTAGATCAATGGCCTTTGTCCATATGAGAAAATGCGTTTACGAGTAAATTAAGAATTTCTTTAACCACCTACAAAACACGCCAAGCTCTGCAATAGACTGAAGTTACAAAAAAAAAAAAAAACACAGCCTCTACCCCTTTCACTGCTCTACGAGTCGACCCACAGAATAAAAGAGTTGTTTTAATTTTACAAAAAAAAGAACAACATGGCGGTCGCGGTTAATGACCCAATTGTTTCGGAGTGTATTGTTCAGACTAGCGGCAGACGGTCAGTGGACATACCTTGCGAAATGTGCAACAGCTGTTTAACTTCAAACATGGTCATTCAAAATGGCAGCTGCTTTCTTTACGGTAGAGATTATGGGCCGGTTCGAAGTGTACTGAAGTGTGTACTCTCATCAGTTCGAAATTCGAACAGTGATTCCGCGATGACTAGAGATCGGATATTCAGATGCATATTCACCTAAAGTTGAAATGTTGGCTAATATGGAATGCGCGTTTTTACCGTGTTTTGTGTGTCGTTTTAACTAACACATACCACCCTACACCGATATGTATTTGCGTCTGGGGTTAAACCTTAATTTGAAATAAATATGATCCAAGAAACCCAGGTTTAATAAAAAATACGAAGCCGCTTCCGTACTTTCACAGCTAAATAGTAGCATTGGGTAAAAAATATGCATCCGAATATCCGATCACTGGTGATGACTTAGGTAAGTACTTTCAAAACAAATGAGTTCATTGATACACTTATTCCTATTTACAATAAATTTATCTTTTGTAACACGCGTTTATTAGCTTGGTATGTAAGTATGTATGTAACGGAATAATTGAACGTGTTTTACAGCCCCTTCAAAACGTTGGATTTATTTGAAACTTTGCGCACAAGGATCGATGAGAATACAATAATTTGTGCCATTATCCTGGCCAGGATCACCAGGAAAGAAAAAAAAAACTATCAGCTTTTCTAGCTAGCCGAACTAAAAAATAGAAAATAAATTATCAATAAAAAAATACATTAAAAAGCACCCAACGCTTTTTTACATTATTTTCTACTATTTAGTTTGGTTTTCTATAAAAGCGCGTTTTTTAAACAATTTTTTTAAAATTCGTAATGTGCGTTTTGTTTGTGCAAAATAAACAATTTTTCTTTATTTCTTCTTAGAATTTTGTGCGCTCACTTGAATAAGGTTCTAAGTGTACTTTACAGAATAACACTAGGTAGCACTTTTATTTTATCCGAAATGTAACGATTGATAGATTGACCATGACCACTCCTGAAAGAACTGAAACCTAAACTGAATTTCAGCTTCAATACCAAACCGAATTACGATGGAAAAGCTCCAATTTTCTTTTTAATTTTCGGCGCTGAAACATTTTTATCCTCGAATTAAAGTCTTAATCCGTTTAATAACCAATAAAGTAATAGACTTTTTGGTAATTATGCCGAGAGCAAATTACAGCTTTATGAATGATCATAAGTTAAATTTTCTTATCATATATAACCAATATGTCTCCACAAAACATCGTGGCATACTAAAAAACACAACTTACTACAGGGAATAGGTGACGGAAACGCAATTTTGTGTTATCGATTTCTTCTGCCGACACCGCCACGACATAACCCATTTATCTACACCGCAAACTACATTCCAAGAACAACTTTAACACTCTTGTAATACAGTTCCTTTTACATTTATACACAATGTCACTTATTCCCATTTGCATTTAACATCACTCCAAGTTTATTCCTTGCTGTTTCAAAGGAAAATCAGCTTTGTTTTGATATGGTTAAAGTTCGTTTTGTGTACGTGTTGCGGTGTGATTTAAGTCTTTTGTATTATTGACTTGGGTCCGGATTCCCCTTCAGTTGGCATTGTAAACAAAACGCCTATTATAATGGACAACGTAGTGTTGTGCTCTTATCGATAAATTGAGATGGCGCGATAATGCGGTGACTGATTGATATTTGACGTCATGTTGTAATCAGACAGGTTTTTAAGGGTTGAATAAATTATGAAGGTAGAACGATTTTTAATTTCATGTTTTTAAGAGAAATTACAAATATGTTAAGGGGTCTGAGAGTATTTACATGTAAACCAAATACAGGTAATTCACACTGGCGAACGGTCTAAGGAAAGACTAAGCTTGTGGCGACATGGTGCTTCCCTACCAAACCCATTTGTTCTACCCATTGAACTATATTACTAGTAGTAATACCTCAGTGGTTCTACCTGCTGAAAATCTCGCACTTGGACAGGACTTTCCTGGAAGTCTATAAATAGACTCCGGACTCAGATAGGCCGAAGTAAAGAGAACCTGCTCAGGTGGAGATTTACAGATGACTCCGCCCTGGGGTGTAAATGTGGTGCTGTCCCACAAACAACGCAGCACTTGATATCTTGTCCAGCGTGTCCTGTTGTTTACACGCTACAGGAGTTAATGGACGCTGCTGAAAGTGCTAACTAAGCTCGTAGCTCAATTCTGGGCTGACTATATTAAGATTATTATCGACACACTAAGAAGAAGTTAATTCAGTTTGGCATTTAAAAAAAAAAAAATCAGTCATAGTTACTTAAGTAAGTCACAGCACTTCTTTCGCCATAATTAAGTATTAACAAATAAATATCAACTCCTAGTTTATGAATATAACAATAACAAACCGACGTTTCTGTAACTTTCAACAAATTAAAGCCTAAAAGAAAAATACTTGAAACGAAACCAAAATAACCTCAAATTTGTATTAAGACAAACATTGCTATATTTGAACTTCCATATTTGCTTCGACTCAAACAAAATAATAATTCGCTAACTTCGACGCGAAATTTTCGCTATTTTGACACACTTCGGCTGAAACAATAAAAAAGTTTCTCAATTAATTACTTTACAAACGTATATTTGACTTACGTGGTGGTTGTTGGTTGCTTTCCCAAATAAACGTGTTTTCTTTCTTTCTTTGCTATGAAACTCGTTCAGTATTATTTATTTAAGATTATTTGTTTTGCTATATGAAGTTATTTGAATCAAATTACGTCCTTACCTTGACTGCCTCTTTGGTCTAGTGGTCGCAAACGCTACTGCGGAGCATGAGGTCCTTTTTTTTTTGTGGATGGGAAATCATCAAATGACTTCTCCCGCTCTGGGCGAAGCGGGAGGGCGTGTCAGACTTTTACTGACTAAAACCCACCCGTGTTCCTTCAGTTGCCCATGTGCCGGGGCCACGGTATCTCTTTCGAACAATCACGCGACCCCGGCAGGCACCGGTCCTAGCAGACCCCTTCAGTGCTGCTGACATCTCTTTGAGGCGCGCGTGGAACACTACGCGCCGTCGGACCGAGCTTGGTCCTTACCGGGCGGCGAGTTACCCATTGCTCGCCGCCCGCAAGCTCGCGCCTACGGTGGCCGGGAGTCCGTAATCGACTCCCGACGCCCGGGGCGTCTCCTCCTGCGGCGGCTAGGGACGTGAGGGCGCAGAGACTGCCACTCCCTCACGCGCTCCGCCTCCTCCTTCACGAGCATTACTGCTTCGCAGAAGGAGGTGACGGCTTCCCATGCCCTCTCGCTCCGTACCATGGCTCGCACCAGGGCCGGACGCGAGAGGTCGCCGCCGCCGATCGCCTCCACGAGGACACGGCGGTGCTCCGCCCAGGCAGGGCACACCTCCACCGTATGCTCCGCCGTGTCCTCCGGACGATCCTCACAATGGAAACACCCGGGCGTTTCCTCCCGCTTTATCCTGAACAGGAACCCACCGAAGCACCCATGCCCGGTGAGAACCTGCGTCAGGCGGAAAGTGAGGACGCCGTGGCGCCTCTCTATCCACTCCTCAAAGAGGGGACTTACCGCCGCAATTGTGGCGTGCCCTGAGCACGAGGTCCTGGGTTTGATTTCCAGGTGGTAATCAAACCCAAGACTTAGTGATCCCTATACAGGATAAGTTTTTATCCAGTGCGCGAATTGTAACCATGAATTCAGCATATCATTCTAGACCCCTTGTGCAGACATTTTTCGTCGGTTTTACAAAAAAAAAAATCAGCTGTTTCATAGAAAAATGCAATACCTACAGGGTCAAAATGTATGGAACATCTGATTTTTTTTTTATATTCGACGAAAATTTCTTCTTCTACACTGGGGGGTCTAGAATGATATGCTGAATTCATGGTTACAGTTTGCGCACTGGATAAAAACTTATCCTGTATACTTCTCCGACAGGGTTTTCATAGTAGCATGCCGGATTTTTGCCCGGTTTGGGGCAATTAGCTCCTCCCTAATACCAAGGGACGTAAATATAACTGGTCAAATGTGGGTAAAATACAGGTGCACCTCTGACTGATCCTGCGGGGATACTGGTGTACTGTTACGTAACTTACGTCGAATGTCGTCGAATTCATTCCATTCCAAGTCGAAGGCATTTTTTATTTACAATGATCCTACTAATATTATAAACGTGAAAGTTTGTCAGTATAAATATATGTTATAAATATATGTTAGGACAACCAACACACCGTTATCTGATCCCAAACTAGGCAGAGCCTGTACTATGGTAACCAGACAACTGATAAATATACTTATATATTTCTAAATACATACATATTATAGATAAATTACACCCAGACACAGAACAAATGATTGTGCTCATCACACAACATTTGTCCTGGGTGGGAATCGAACCCACGACCTCAGTCTTAGCAGTCAGGGTCACTAACCACTAGACTAACAGGTCAGTCAAGTATGGATGTTTGTTACTCTTTCACGCAAAAACTGCTGATCAGATTTAGATGAAATTTGGCACACAGATAGTTTATAACATAGATTAACAAATAGGGTACTTTTTTTATTCCGGTAGTACGTTCCCGCGGGATAATTTCCGACCTCCACGCGAGCGAAGCCGCTGGCAAAAGCTAGTAAAAAATAATAGTAGGTATTTGTTGGTATGACCTAAAATATTATTTCTCATAAATATTATTTTTTGTTTCCTTTACATACTGTACATAATATATTTATTTTAGTTAGTTAGTGTGTAGGTGAAAATGAAATAAAACAGAAGTCATTTAGTTGAAAAAAAAAGCATAGCAAAAGGGGTGGATTTTGGAAGTCTTCATGTCAAATTAGTGTTTTAAGTTTCCATACAGTTTATACTTTTGCAGCTACCATCGTTTTACTTGTCAAACTTGTCCTGTGTTATTGTTCCGAAATAAAATTTTCTATCAAAAAACAAAAAAAAAATATTTCTATCAAAAACATAGTCCTACACAATAGCAAGAACTAACCTAACATATAACTGGTACTGAAAAAATATATTTGTTATTTGAGAGCATTGACGTCTCATTTGTTTTAATACTACTGTAGATTCCGGAATACTATCTTCATACTTTTTTATATCAGTAAAATTAACTGCTTGAGATTTCCCACAACAAACCCCTTACAAAATCATTATTTATTCAATCCAACAAAAACCAATCAATTACACAAAACGTTTTTTTATCGACATCAATCCCAACATTAATAAAAGGAATTGTGTAATCCGAACCGCTAGGTTAGGCTATCGACTATGACGTATGAATGTATGTATTATGTTTGTCACACGCCCTCAGTAATTCTACCGGGCACGTATATCAACGCAATCAATTTGGGCACAGCACTTATACAAATTCCAATCGAATTTATCACTTTTCATCGTGTAAAAGCAATAAAAAAAATATTGATTTCCCATCACTAGATAGGCTAATCGATTTGTAATTAAATTTGTCACGTCACTAGCTTAGGGCTGGGATCACTTTGAATTAATATTTTTTGCATCACTAATTCGTTTTGCTAATTGAATACTGCGTAATACAAATTGCAGTCTGTTCCATTTTAGTTTTAGCACTGCATTTAGAAAATAAAAGATTAATTGATATTTAACTACTAGCTTTTAGCAGCGGCTTTGCCCGCGTGGAGGTCAGAAATTATCCCACGGAAACTTACTATCGGGATGAAAGTAAACTATGTGTTAATCCAGGTTGTAAACTATCTGTGTGCTTAATTTTATTCAAATCCATCTGGCCGTTTTTGCGTGATTGAGTAACAAACATCCTAAGATAAGCAAATCTTTCAAAATAATTTACATTGTGATTTTCAATTTTATTAAGAACCTAAGTACTTGTTGACAGGCCTACACTGTCCTCCCATACCTATTAACACTGTAATTTAAAACCATTGTAAAAGCCAATGATTTTTAAAAGAATAACCATGGAGTTTCTTGCCGGCTCTTCTCCATGAGAATCAACAAATTGGATCCGTGCACCTAGCTTACGACGTATCACGTAACCATAGGTTAATGTGAAATAAAAATAATTTGATTTGATGGATAGTGTGTTCGCCATTAGGTTGCAATTTCCTTACGGTGTTTTCCCTTCACCGATATCAGTAATGGCCAAGATAAACTCAGAAAGTACAAACGAATTGCCACCATGCGGACTGGCGAATGTGTTCACCAGGGCATGAGCTACGCTATGATGATGAGTATGGATAGTCCTCCAGACCGAATTTTCCAGATTATTTGTGGTTGCGTTAAACCCACCCGAGTATGAATTTACTGACTGGCATTGCGCCTCCAAACATTCGCAGGACCATAGCCAGCCCCATCGAAAGGATAAAGCTACAGGTTGGCTCACGTCTCACGTATTTGTAAAAAACAACTACATCTTAGTGCGCCAGAGGCTGAAGAGCCGAAAAAGTTTTCTAGGGTGCGTGAGTCCAGCTAGTCCAGCCAATAGTAACGCCTCCACAGCAAGATATAACCATTGGCGGAAACTGTATAAAGCGCCTGACAATTTTACCGCACCATCTGCGAGCCTTCCACCTGGACACCCGTTATAGTGGCAAACTTTGAAATCTCTTAATAGACTTCGAACTCTTGTCGGCCGGAGCAAAGACAGTCTTTATAGATGGCGGATCACGAACGGCTCAGGTCTGCAGTAGGTTAGCGGCACCTCCCAACAGACAATAGCCCACCTTCTATCCTATAGCCCTGTCATCGTGGAAATGATGATTTCATATCTGCGTCAGTGAGCGAAGTTCGCGCAAAAAAATTTTGGCCATAGATGTTTCTTGCCATCGATACTCTAAGAGGAAGACCGAATTTTGGCCAAAGCGGCAAATCTCAGCGGATACTAGCCACCGAGATTCAATAGTGCACAAGTTTGTGTGCAGACACAGGTGCATCCCTCTTCCATCACTCTCATAGTCCGATGGGACGGCAATCCAACACGACCGGAGAGAGATCAGGCGCAGGACCAATGTCTTAACGTACTTTCCCACCACCGGGCTGTTACTGAGAAATTCCTAAAGGACTCCATCGAATACCACTTGCATAACACACTTCGTAAATTAAAAAAAGCGTGAACATAAATAAATAATAAGTAGCGGTTTCAACTTTCAATGTTGTCACATGGTCCCCTAATTTTTTAGTCTTGTAACCCTATCCTTGCATTGTGAACCATTATAAGATTGGAATGGGGTTGCCAGCCATTTATATCATACGCAATTATATTTACAATAAACATTATATTTAATTCGTTTTGTTGGTTTTTGTAAGGGTTCGATTTGAATTGCAAGTAATTGGTAATGACGAATATTCTTAGTATCTTTTGTCATAAGTCATTTGAATTTGTACTTTCTGGTTATAGAACTTATAGCATATAATATATTACCACAAAGAACACGACGATGCCGGTCATCTCTGCCGCTCTTCCATAATCTAGACCCATTCGTACCTACTTGAGGCAGTCATTCGTCGAAGATCTCATCATCATCATTTCAGCCGAAAGACGTCCACTGCTGGACCCCAATTTGCGGGGCTTTGCCACTATCGCCACGCTTGGCAGGCGGGTTGACGAAGGGATTGCGGGCGGCGAGTAGTGGGTAGCTCGCCGCCCGGTAAGGACCAGCACCTTAATTGCGAAACGCACAATTTATCAGAATCTGAATGGGATTGAAGATTATTTCCAAACCATTGCGTCATTTGTTCGAATAAGTTGTCGGCTTAGCAACGTAATAACGCAATGAATGTTGTTTAACTATGAATATTAAACCAATTCCTACCGATAAAAAGTTCCGCAATTACCCCTCAGCCTCGGGTCGACGGCGCGTTGTGTTCCGCGCGCCTCAAAGAGATGTGAGCAACTATTGAAGGGGTCCGCTAGGACCAATGCCTGCCAGGGTCGCGAGATTTGTTCGAAAGAGATACCGTGGCTCTGGCATAGGCAACTGAAGGAACACGGGCGGGTTTTAGTCCGTAAAAGTCTGATACCCCTTCCGCTCCACCCAAAGCGGGAGACGTAATTTGATGATTTCCAACCCACAAAAAAAAGGGGGGTTGACGATCGCAGTATGGTGGTACGTAGAGAACGTTGCTGCCAATTCTCTGGTAAGTTAGTCCCTTAGTCGCCACATAAGACACTCACGGGAAGAAATGTGATGGTGCTTTACGTCCGGCACCGCAATGAACCGCGCGTGGCGATTATGCCACCCTGTACTGATTCTCATATATTTTGTATACTATACTCTGTAACTTAAACTAAACATCTACCTTCTTTAAATGACGAAATGACATATAAATGACATATAAAACAAACTCTTCAGAGTTTGTTTGTTTAGTTGAACGCTGTAATCTCAGGAACTATTGGTCCGAATTGAACAAATATTTTTGGGTTGGGTAGCCTATTTATTGAGGAAGGCTATCACGTTACGATCAAAAAGAGCGGAGCAGCATCGAACAATGGACAAAAACTGGCAGGCAATTCGATGCGACGGAAAGGGTCAGGGGAGCAAAACTTTGACGCGGACGAAGTCGCGGGCTGAAGCAAGTGAGATATAATCTTCGACGTCTCTCAACCAGTTTTACAACATTTTATGAGAATAAATGATTCATCTCGCTATGCAACTGTATCTTCACCGGTATGACTGTTTTGTTGACTCATCGGTCACAATACAACTTTGTCCTAGTTTCCAAGGTATTAATGGTTTAGTCACAAAACACTGAGATAATCTGTGGCTATAAATTATCACCACACACCACACTGACCATTAACCACCTCACCACATGATTGCCTTGTTGGTCTAGTGGTCTAATGTTTAAAATCTAAAATCATTTATTTAAATTAGGCTGAGGATCAGAACTTTTCGAACGTCAAAGGAACTTCCTAGAGAATGGGCAGCAGCGTTCTCTATGCATTTTACAACCATACTGCGATCGCCCACCCACCTGCCAAGCGTGGCGATTATAGCATAGTAAATCCCTCCAAGTTGTGGGAGGCCTATGTCCAGCAGTGGACGTTTTACCGCTGAAATGATGATGATGACAGGGTGGTATGACGTTAACGCGCAATCTGTTACCATAGATGTAGTAAGTACATAACTCTGAAGCCGTCAGTAATAAAAAAAATTTGCTCTGCCATACATATCTTCTCTATGAAACAGCAGATTTTTTTCTAGAACCATGTGCTGAATTCATGGTTTCAGCTCGCGTGGATGACCCTGTCATCCTTATAGTCCGACAAACATCTTAGGGAAAATGAAACACATCTTTGAAAAAGAAAAAAAAATAATGCGCTCACCTCCGAATATACACGGTCCCCATGAGCGCTAAAACATGACATACCTATTACACCATTATTCCCCCATAAACCATAGAAATAAACGCCATTGTTTATTTTTATCCCCCTCACATCCCATACTTGGTTGAGCAGGCTATGACTGACCATAAAGCCAGTAATTCCTTTATGCGATCACCCGAACTTTAATATTTTCTTATACTCACTTTTATGCATCGTTCGCGAATACAAAGACTTTTATTATAACTCTCTTAACGTCTTTTTACTCGTAAAATTTGTCTTACATGTACACTCGGCAACAAATCTAGCTATACGTGCCCGATGTAAGCTGATTTCGCATTAAAAAAAGTTTAGCACGTCAAAAATTAATTAGGAATCGGTGTTTCCCTTTCGATTACTGTTAAACGTAATATAAAAAAAAAATACATTTATTCGAACACGGCTGTGAATAAGCAATTTTTGAGAGTCAAAATTACATAGCACAGTCCACCAAAACGTCCGCCCTTCAAAACTTTCTAGTGCTTTATCTGGAAAGAAGAAGTGGTGCAACAAACTAGACACAATCGTGGTCAGGTTATACAAGGACCATGTAGATTAATGTCTAAGATGGTGTTTTGAGTAAAGACCACACAGTTCGCAGTGACCCTGGCCAACCAGTGAACGCATTTGTCAGTTATAGTGTAGCTCAACTCAGAACTTAAGAGGTTCAGGGACTCAACGAATGGTGAAGGAAATCATAGTGACGAATTCGACGTCATAGAACTTTAAAATCGAAGACATGTTACATCTACCAACCCGCACTGGTAGTTTATGGTTCACTCTTTTTCACAGAGAGGAGGCCTGTATCCCAGCAGTGGGAATTTTATTGGCTGATTGCATGGTACAAATTATCATCTTTTCGCAACAAAAATTTTGGTCACATGGAAAATTTTTTACAATTTCATGATACGTCCCGTAAATATGACCTCAATTGACTGATACAGGATTTCCGTACAATGAGAGGTCAGATTATGCTGGACATGTATAGCTTGATGAGCCCTCGTATGTACATGTCTTGTCATTGGTATACCGTGCAGTTATAAGGAATTCGAAAATTAGTATCTTGAATGCTCGCTTAGTCGGTTTATGAGCGAATATTGCTTGAATCGTTAGTGAAAACATGGCATAGTTGCTGAGGGCATCGCTTCAGCGTTGCTAACCGGTCGCGAGTTTGGTTTCTGGACTATACAGATACTTAGTTTACAAGTCTGCCATATTATGGAACAGGTGTGAAATACGCCAAAGAAGCCCAATTCTTGAGGAAGGTTATAGGGGGTACTAGCTTTTACCCGCGACTTCGTCCGCATCAAATGTTTGCTCCTCTGACCCTTCCCGTCGCATAGAATTGCCTGCCAGTTTTCGTTTATTTTTCGTTGCTGCTCCGCTCCTTTTGATTGTAGCCTTCCTTAATAAATAGGCTACTCAACACAAAAATAATTTTTCAATTCGGACCAACAGTTCCTGAGATTAGCGCGCTCAAACAAACAAACAAAGAAACTCTTCAGCTTTATAATATTAGTATAGATTTAACAATCACGCTACGACCCTTAGAAACAGAGCAAAATGAAAAAAAGTTGGAAAGAACGCTAATTGTAAACGAAGTAATAGCGGCGGGATACGACGTGACGGGTCGGGGGCCAAAATTTCAAGCGAACGAAGTCGCGGACCGAAGCTAGTATATTAATATTTCAAAGAAGAAGTTAGTTTGTTTGTAGGGGGTAGTCTTCGGAACTTCTGATCCGATTTCAATTCAAATTCTGTTACAGGTAGAAAGCTACATTACTGCTGAGTGCCATAGGATGATTAATGCCAAAACGAGAAACTTCAAGCGGACTAAGTTACAGGCAGAAGCTAATTAAAATATAATAAATAACATTGAGAAAAAAACTCCTGAGGTTGTCCGGTAAGAATAATTTAATGTATCGCAATTCTTCTTCTGCCCTTGTGGCACGAACTTCATGACAATAGCTAATGTGTTAACTAAATTAGCGTCGAAGACATGTAGGACAGTTAATCGAATATCCTTGAACAATAAATACACTTGGAAAAAGAGGGTGGGTGGTGTTTTTAAATATTTATTCCTCAATTTTTCGTGATTGCAATACCACTGTTTGTCTCTGCATCAGCCACAGGTTGACTGGTGAATTACAGATTATTTTGTGCACTAGATATTCAACTCGTAGTGTAAAACCGAAATTGTGAATTCAACAGAGTGCATCAAAAGTCGAAAAGTGTGTTTTATTGTTCTATTTTCTCGGCGCTAAGCAGAAAAAGTTCCGCCGCGATTTTATAACAAAGTCAAAGCATTTATTTCAATTTGGCCCAAAAAAGGCACTTTTGAACGTCAACTGTTACATGACAAAGAAATGATTCTAGTTGCCCCTTCCAAAAGGTAGATTCGTATGGAGAAGAATGGGCAAGAAACTCCACCGTTCCTATTTTAAAATCATCATCATCATTTCAGCCGTAAGACGTCCACTGCTGGACTTAGGCCTCCCCCAATTTGGGGGGCTTTGCCATAATCGCCACGCTTGGCAGGCGGGTTGGCGATCGCAGTATGGTGGTAAAATGCATAGAGTACGCTGCTGCCCATTCTCTAGTAAGTCCCTTAGTCGCCTTTTACGACACGCACGGGAAGAAATGGGGTGGTGTTATTCTTTACGTCCGGCACCACACGGTACTTAAAACGGTAAGGCACGGTATTTTAAAATGGTTTTCAATATTTGTATACAATGAGAAGACGATGACGACGACGACCCTACAATAAAAATTTGCATACCACAACAGGTAACGTCTGTGGTAACGCGGGCTAATCGCGCTTGGACTGACCTCACGAGATTTCGTTTATCAGTCCGGAACCTCTTTGCTTTTGCAACAAGCTTTGAAACTATTCTGAACAATGACTAAAAACTTTTCCTAACAAATGCATCTGAATGCAAGCAAACGTCACATTCGGCGTAAAACAAACCGAGCCCTAACAGTGAATTAAAAGCACTAATAACAGTTTATAAGGCAACGGATAACACTCATTAACACTCGCATTCTGTATTATTTGTACTCACTGCATAAGTACTTGTGGTGACCACTGCACTGATGAGATGAGAAGGTTCACTACTTCTGGCATTATCTTATATTAGCTGAATCGACCGATCTCCTATACAAAATTAAATAATTCATACAAAATTACCGTTCCTATAACAACACTTTCAGTTTTGACGAATATTCCAATTTTTCTGATAACTTTAAAAAATTTCTTTCCATAAAAATATAATTCTGAGTATTACAAAAAGTTTCAAACAAAAAAATAACCAAATCGTTCCAGACGTTCTGAAGTGATGCTTACCACAGTTACTACCGAACAACATTTCATTTTCATTTGTTTACATAATATGGAACTGCTATCAGCTTTTACGTTTTCCAACTATGTTCGGATCGGCTTCCAGTCTAACCGGCACCCTAATTTCGTAACACACTATCAATCAGAATCCGAATAATTTTGAAGGATCCATTGATTCATCTGTTCGAAAAATATGTCTGCTCAACAACGTGAATAACGAAATGAATGCTGTTGAACTGTCTAAATGAAAGTCATTTCTAATGTGAGTTTGATACAGAATTACGCCACTGATGCAGCTGAATACCAGTATTTTACATGGAGCGACTACCTATTCCACCTCCACAACCCAGTGAAATCCCTAAATTCGCTTCCGATTCTATTATAATCCTCCAGACCGTATTTCGGTCATGGCGGCCAATCTCAACGGAGATATTATAGTGGCGCGGGAGATATTATAGTGCAAAAGTGTGTGTGCAGACACAGGGGCACTCACTCTTCCCTCACTCTCATAGTCCGATGGGACGGCAATCCGACACGACCGGAGAGAGATCAAGCGCAGGAACAACGGCTTAACGTGCTTACCAAGGCACGGGGATATCACACCGCCAACTTCCTAACTCCGGGCTGTATGTTACTAAGAAATTCCTATTGTAAAAACCCAATAACACATTGGACCTGAGAATCGAACCCCACGCAAATACCAGGGTCACGGATTTGTTCGGAATAGTTACCGTGGCCTGGCATAGGCAACTGAAGGATCACGGGTGGGTTTTAGTCAGTAAAAATCTGACACGCCCTTCCGCTCCACACATAGCAAGAGACGTCATTTGGCGATTTCCTACACACAAAAAAAGCTCACTTCCCACGCTCAGCAGTCTCGTTTGGGTCCAAGAGGTAGTTAGGAAGATACCGAAATAGAACCGAGCCTTCTGAATTTCTTTCCATGATTATGCTTATAAGTATAGCTATGCCAGCCAAGCTTTATAAAAGAGTTGCTAAAACGTACTCAAACACATCCGTCTTACTCATCTGTTAGATTAACGGTATTGTGTGTTTGAATATGGACTTAATGGAAGCTGTGTTATGTTTGTAGAGCCTAAAAATAGTCATATTTTCTCTTGTGGGCGTTACATGGGAGTTTATTGATTACGAGTCTCTGCCAGCAGCTTCGCCCGCGTAATATACACGTCGGAACAGGCCGATTGGAGCTAGATTCTTCATCGTTGAACATTTTACTGGGCGTAGATGTGTGTTGCAAACTCTGAAGATGACTACTGATTTTTAGATTATATTTTAACTTGCGAAACGAAACGTAGGACAGTTTCTAGACACTTGTTGCTCGCACGATGTCAGATGGTGAGAGCTGCACGCCTCTGAGCACGCCGCATGAAGCTGCTCTTGTCAACTCACACGAACATCAGGCTAGACTCTGTCGAAGCGCGTCAACTTCACACTTACGTTTTGTTGTCAATTAACATCCCGTACTCATTGTACACTGTACATTGGACTCTTCCGATACACATGAAATACTTCCTCTTGAATCTGTGAAAACTGCATTAAAATCCGTTGCGGAGTTTGAAAAATCTTAGCGTATAGACACGAAATGCGATTTTGTTTTTTACTGTAAAGATGAGAATGAGAACCTGAGATTGAAGATATGGAAAATCTACACCGGGCTAGGGAAAGGCAAATTATTATTAAATGTCGGACGCTGATTCCTACCGGCTTCTTCTGACTTATCGACGCGGTCTATACGAGAAAACTCCAGCTATGGCAACTATAGTTGACGCATTTTAGCATAGCATTAGCGGTCATTGACTCACCTTCATTTTGTACCTTTTTTTTGTTTCAAAAACTGAAATAAAGTCCATAACGGACTTACGTCGACTAAACGTAAAACCAGTACGAAATCAATGCGCTGTAGGCTAGTTAGTTAATATTCTTAGCTGACGCAAGAATTAGGGCCTACTTTCATGTCCGATTACTAATCCTTCCTGCTACACTACTAATGCGTGCGTCCATTGTTGGACTATTCAGAAATAGACGGAGGATAGTAGGAATAATTTTGTAGGAAGTTCATGGTTAAATAGCACAGTCCGATATAAACTTTATGGTAGCTCTGAGTCTGAAGACCTCACCTCCGCTGACAAGTGAATTTGTCAAACGAAGTTTATCGGGATTTAATAAAAATCGCGGATTTTCAACTTTCGGTGTTCAACTGAGCACTGAGAGTCCCACAGGGTGCATCCCAACACAATGTTCGACTTTGCAACTATAGGCTTTAAAGATCTAGTTCGTGAAAACTTAGCGCACTATTTTTACGTCCGAAAATTCCGGCAAGGTGGAAGCGAACTGACTGTAGTAAATGACTGATGCACCCTGTATCATCAGCCTATAACGTTATATAATCTACCATGCAGACACCGTGCGGGTTGTTGGATGTCAAATGTCTTCAAATTGACATGTTGGTTTCCTCACGATGTTTTCCTTCACCGTTTTGAGAGCAGTGGTGATAAATCGAATACACAGAGTAGCCTTCCTGAGTTAGAACTCACGACAAGACTCGACTCGACGTCGACTCTGTTGTAAGTCGAAGCCGCATTATATGTCAATTAATGTAATTCCATCGTTTAGGTTTTTACGATGTACTAAAATGAACAAAAAATACATCATCATCATCATTTCAGCCAAAAGACGTCCACTGCTGGACATAGGCCTCCCCCAAGCACCGCCACTTAGACTTGTTCTGTGCTTCTCGCATCCAACGTATTCCTGCGGTCTTCACCAGGTCATCGGTCCATCTTGTGGGAGGCCTTCCAACGCTACGTCTTCCAGTACGCGGTCGCCACTGCAGAACCTTTCGACCCCATCGGCCATCTGTTCTGCGAGCAATGGGCACTACCCACTGCCACTTAAGTTTGGCAATTCTTCGGGCTATGTCGGTAACCTTGGTTTTCCTACGGATCTCATCATTTCTGATTCGATCACGTAGGGAAACTCCAAGCATAGCCCTCTCCATTGCTCTTTGGGTGACTTTTAGCCTTCTTATGAGGCCCATTGTGAGCGACCACGTCTCAGTACCATATGCCATCACTGGCAACACACACTGGTCAAAGACTTTTGTCTTGAGACACTGCGGTACGTGGGACGAGAAGATACTAAAAGAAGATGCAAAAAATACAAATTATCCAAAACTCGAAACACGTCCAACTTAAACCTCATCTTCCAAGGTACATCCCTCCAAACTACCTCTAATCACAGGTCCCTCAGGCCCTCAGGGAGAGGAAGGGAGGTCTTAAGTCCACAATCACTTAGCACAACTCAATGGTATATCGTTTACTATGATCATCAAAACGTTATTTGCATGTCTAATTTGATGCCAGGATTTAGTCTTGAGAGTCTTGGGATAACTTCGATGTATAAGGGACGGTGTTTTGGAAGGGGCCGCGTGTCTTTAGCATGTTTTTTTTAAGGGGATGAAGTTTTTAAATACAATGTTTTCTTTATTAATTAAATTATTTTAAGACCTAACTAACATGACAGAGAGATTATATCAGTTACAATGATCTTATTATCGGTGCCACTGCTCGGCGAGTTCCCTTTTGTTTTTGTTAATACATATATTATGTCGATAATTTTAAATTTCTGACATATTGTCAATGTGAAAACATACCGATGGATGTCATTCCATCATCGAAAAAAATAGCGGCTTCACTCCTGAAGAGACAGTCACAATAGCATCCTGAAGGCTGTGGTGGCAGACACTTTCTCCGCCATAATAAGGTAATTTTTGAGAAGACTTACACCCTAGTAGCCATTTGTCGATATGTCTAGTTGCTGGGTGGTCTTTAGATGAAAATCCTAACAATAGTTTATTAAGGAAATGTGTTACTTCGAATTGGAAAGGATTTTAGCTCTCCGGAATAACATGATTTTTATTTTATTTTCTTTATTAATGATGTTACCTATTAGAAAATTACAACTTAACATAATAATAAGATGAACTAACGTCTTTTCTTTTGATGTCCTATTAAAACCTAATAGGAGTATGTTTGGTCATAAGTAAACTCTCAGTCTTTAACTGAATCCTTTCTCACTCACTTAACGCAAGGCACGTCAGTAGCGTGCCCGCTACACACTTCATAACTTATGTTTTCACCTCAAAGAGCAAACTTACAACTTTCAGAGCCGCTCAACTTGGACTCCGAAGTTAATTCCCTACTCATCATATCATAATGATATAACTGTATACAAGGAAATTGGGAATTCACGGAATGACTACTCGGATCCATAACCACCCAGTGAAACAAAAGATCAATAATTTTATTTCTGTACGTAGGTTTGTACAAACCCTTTTACACGTCAATCATATTGTTAAAACTAGATGAGTTTGGCGTTTTCTATCTGACTACTCTGAGAACAAAGGCCGAACCAAACTCAGAGGTCATAGTCTCTTTTAAACTCCAGACATTATCTTGGTCAGGTCATGTCACAACCATGTGGAATGGTGTCTGAAATGGTCTTTTGAGGAAAGAACCACAGAGATTGAGTGGACCTATCCAATCATTGTAAGCATTTATCAGTAATCATATAGCTCAACTCAGAACTTAAGGAGCTCAATGATTTGACGAAAAATGCCAAGAAGAAGAGAACATCTGAGTAGGCCGCATAAATTAGTCAAACTGCCAGAGTATGATTAAAGCTAAGTGAGAAAAAAAAAGAAATATTCATGTCAAAGTATAAAATAATATTCTCTAAACATCAATTCGAAATTAGAACGTTATCACGGTAGCTATTAATATTTAACTAATGTCTTCCTATGTAAACCTAAAACTAAATTAAAAGTAGAAAATAATGGAATAAAGCGTGCAGTGCTTGACATACATTCAAAAATACCTCTAAAAGAGACACCCGGATAATGGCACAAATTTATGAAACTATTGCATTGTCATCGGTCCTTGATAAGTGTGTAAAGTTTTAAATTAATCTGACGTTTTGAAGAGGGTGAAAAACACGTTCAAAGATTCCGTCCACATACATACCAAGCTAATAAAACCGTGTTAAAAAAAAACCCTTTCAACATACTGGATTATTGTTTCTGCCCGCGACTTCGTTCGCGTTAAATTTCTTGCTCCCGTCGCACCGAATCGCCCGTGCGCACGCAACGGAAGCTCTCAAATGAATACATTTTCCCCGTTTTTGCAACATTTTTCATTGCTGCTCCGCTCCTATTGGTCGTAGCGTGATGTTATATAGCCTAGAGCCTTCCTCGATAAATGGGCTACACAACACTAATTTTTTTTTTTTTTTTTTCAATCAGAAGTTCCTGAGATTATAGCGTTCAACCAAATTCTTCAGCTTTATAATATTAGTATAGATTAAAGGACGAGTGATTTCGTCGAACAACAACAAAATCGTCGCGTGTCCGCACCATTTAACCGAGGTACGTCGCCGTATGTCCTCGTTTTAAAATTTCAGCAAACTTAGGGTTTCCCCAGCGGTTGAGGTTAATCCCATTACCGACGGGTCATTGCGTCGCCGCGGAAATATTTATTAGCATGCACTGATTACTGGGGGCGCTACTTGTAATATTACCGAAACCTTTTCGTGGCCTACAGGCCTAGATTTGATTTTTAATACGCTTTTACTGCTTCAAACGTATGTTAGTATGTAACGGAAACTTTGAACATGATTTTGACCCCCTTCAAAACGACGGATTAACTCGAAATTTGGCATACTTATCAAGGACCGAAGCAAATACAATAATTTTATAAATTTGTGCCATTATCCTGGCCGGGGTTACCAGGATAGCACAAAAAATTGTCTTCGAAAACTACGCTGACACACGTCACAAACTACGCTGACACACGTCACAAACTACGCTGACACACGTCACAAACTACGCTGACACACGTCACAAACTACGCTGACTTACGTCTTAAAATTCGAAACACCCTAAAAATGTAATCGGCATGGTGCGACTACCTATCTGAATTCCACAACCTAGTTACTGGGTGATACGATACCGTTTGGTAAGACTGGTTGTCAGACTTACCGGCTTCTGACGACCTGCACCCTAATTGCGAAACGCACTATTTATCAGAATCTGAATGGGATTTAAGATTATTTCTAAACCATTGCGTCATTTGTTCGAATAAATTGTCGGCTCAGCAACGTAAATAACGCAATTAATGTTGTTTAACTATCAATATGAAACCAATTCCTACCGATAAAAAGTTACGCAATTACCCCTCTGTATCGACTGTACTGGTATAGCCGGGACCTACGGCTTAACGTGCATTCCGGGCACAATGCGGCTAGAGCCGCCTCGTGTCCTAGAGGACATGCCGGTATTGTTTTGAAAACTGTGATGAGTAATAACAATCACAGCAATATCACTGACACTACCTCATTTCCAAGCAACTTCATACGCACATACCCTCCACCAAACTAACCTATATTTCCCACCAACCCTTTAAGAATCCGAAGCAACAAAACTACCTTATTATTGCGAACTTCAGTGCCGTCAGAAGTTGTATAGCCCAAGTTTTTTGTTCGACATAGATGTATGTGCGAACTTCGGATGGGCCTGCGTGAGGCTGCGTGTATGTTTTTGTGTGAAAGTGAAGGTAGATAGGGGTGGGTAGCGTTCTGACTTTGACACCGTAGGGATGCCGACAAAAATCAGTGGGTCGTGTTGTTCGAGAATATCATGCTGTGCTGGTCAGGGATTGAAAATCGGTATGAAGTGGGTGCCGGTTCTTCAAATCGGTTTCTTTTTAAGTAACGTAATTTCTGTACGGTTCCGGCTCAGGATCCGGTTCTAACGGCTACGTATACAGATTTCATTATACAAGATCCGTATCATCCGTTTTAGGCTGATTATCTTTATAATGAGTATAAAACAAAGTCCCTTTCCGCGTTTGTACGCTTACATCTTTGAAACTGTGCAACGGATTTTAGTGCAGTTTTCATCAATAGACAGAGTGATTCAAGAGGAAAATTTACAATACGCGGGCGAACCAGCTGGCAAAAGCTAATCTAATCTAACTAGCCTATTTTGTCCCACTGCAGGGCAAAGGCCTCCCTCTCCCTTTTCCACAGATTTCTGTCTTTTGCTAGTGTTGGCCAGTCCTTTCGGTAGGAGTCAAGCTCATCAAGGTAGTGCTAAATAAATGTGAAAGCGCAGCAGTATATGTCATCAGCCTATTATTGTCAACTATGTTGGGGTCGGATTCCTTTCTAAACGGATGCAGCTATTATTTTACATGGAGGAACTGCCTACCTTTCTTTTTTTTTTTTTTTTGGATGGGAAATCATCAAATGACTTCTCCCGCTCTGGGCGGAGCGGGAGGGCGTGTCAGACTTTTACTTACTAAAACCCACCCGTGTTCCTTCAGTTGCCCATGTGCCAGGGTCACGGTATCTCTTTCGAACAATCTCGCGACCCTGGCAGGCGTCGGTCCTAGGGTCGCCTACCTGTCCTCCACCACCGAGTTACTGGGTAATACGATACCCTTTGGTAAGACGGGTTGTCAGTCAGACTTTCGCGCTTTTGACGACCTGTATCGCCTATCAGAGATGGATAATAAATAGCCGGGATCAAAAGCTTAAACGTGTTTTCCGGGCGTTTTCGTAAGTACAAATCTGTTCATGTGATCTTATCTTTTTTAATGCACTTGTTCGTGTCACAGATAAATCTATTCTTCTTTCTTTTTTTCCATCATAATCAGCCTATATTGTTCCCACTGCTGGGACGCAAGCCACCTCTCGGTGAGAGAGAGTGGACCGTAATCTACCACGCGTGCCCAGTTGGTAGATGTCAGATGTTTTCTAAAATTTCGTTCTAAGACATTCACGGTTCGTTACCATGTTTTCCTTCACCGTTTAGAGAGCAGTGTTGATGAAATTATTTACACAAATAAAATGCCTGCCTAGGTTCGATCCCACGATCTTCAACTCTTCAGTCGGGGTCGATACTACCGGGCAATCACTGTTCAATAATACAATGAAATAATAAAATCTTGCCAACGGTACAAACATCGACCTTAGCTGAAATAACCCAAATAAAAGACTCATTCAGCGGCATTAAGTTAGGCAGATAGCCACTAACTCTACCTAGGGATCCTACGCAGATCATAAAACAGCCAAATTACGTAACCCAGGACATCCACATACCTTCAAAAGATATTTAGTGAGGCATCAATATTGTACGTAGTGTGCACGTACGGGTAATGAAATAACTTATGTACTGTACCGATCTCTTTTGTGTTAGGGCTGCTAGCGACTTGAAACTAGATAAACAGTAAGTTTAGGAAAAAAAGGGACACCCGGATGGAACGAAGTTCCTTTCCAGGATTCATGATTGTTATTATGTTTTATGTACAAAGAACTTGTATACACTTAACAAAAATATTCACTCTCTCTCTCTCTACCTGTCGCCCTCTCTCTCACCCTCTCTCTCTCCGTCTCCCTCACTCTCTCCCTCCCTCCCTCCGTCTCTCTCTCCCTCTCTCTCTCTACTCACAACAAAAAAAACAACAACATAGGTACAAACAAATACAAACAACAAAATATATACGGTCGAATTGAGAAACCTCCTTTTTTTGAAGTCGGTTAATAAGTGTCGTTATAACTTTTTCTCTTAATTTCCGTCTAGCCCCTTTTCGCAACGCGCCATAAGGAACTTCGTTCCAAAAATAGGGACTACGGGGCGGCTACCACTTTCCAGTCAACTATTTACCGCTGTATATGGAACCACAAGCGCCAAAAGCCTTATAGCGTCCGGAAGTGATAATCTGCCTATATCATCGTTAATCTTCGTTAATCTTATCCCAATGGGATCGGCGGCGCAACTTGTCTTTTTCTTCTACATTTTTCTCTATTAGCCGTCATCTCGGTAGAAACCCCATTTCTATTTATATCATCATTCACACAATCCGTCCATCGTTTCTTTGGTCTCCCTCTACTCTTATAGCCATCGAAATTCATACTCAAAACTTTCCTCACGACATTTTCCTCATTCCTCCGTATCACGTGCCCATACCATGATATAATCTGCCTATATATTTCCTAAAATGAATATAAGCGCAAATTTCTATAACTATACATTAATAACATTAAAAATAAAAAACTAACTATACAAACAAATAAATAAAAAAAACAAAAGACACTTAGGGGTCGAAGTACTCGTCCGCATCGCTGTCATCTGGAAACGTGCCCAGAAGACTGGCAGCATTGCCACGTTGAATGGCAATGCTAATTCGTTGGCCAAAGAATGAGCCAGCCTTCTGGTCACGTGAAGTGTCAATCAGTCGATGAGAGATTTCCTTAAAAAGGAGACGCGCACTCGGGCCCCATGGCCCGAGCGTTTCAACCCCAAACGGCTCAAAACTGTAGTTACCTATAAGGTTACAGTATTTGCGCCGCTTGAGGGTCTCGGCAGCCACAGCAGCGGCGCCTGCACAGCCCGCCGTGCTAAGAAATCATGCCATCCTAAAATTGGGTGGAGCTAACAGATTGATTTTGAATATGTAGTATCGCGTAAGTAAGGTAAGTATGAAAGTCTTAAAAAAATGTATGTACGTCATCATCATTATCAGCCTAAAGAGAATGTTCCCACTGATGAGTTACCTCCTCTCTATGAAAGAGAGTGGACCACCACGCAGGCTCGGTGCGAGTGCAAGTCACATTTCTTCGAATTTTTGGTTCTAAGACATGCCGGTTTCCTCACGATGTTTTCCTTCACCGTTTGAGTGCAGTGGTGATGCAATTAAATACACAAAGTAGGCACTCGAGGGTTCGATCTCTTAACCTAACAACTCATACATCGGGGCCGATACCGGTCCAGTGGTGTTGCCTCGACTTATGGGTTGTGATGATACATGACCACAGTTCCAATGAAAGTTATGGCTCAGAAAATACCAGCTTACTGCATTCGACTCGGTGGAACGCACAGCAAAAAGGCTTACAGGCGACGAGAAGTTGTCCAAGCTTCACAGCCTGGTTCATCGCAGTAATTTTGCTTGCCTGTCTGTCTTCTAAAGACCGTACTTCGGAGATTGTGCGCAGAATCTCTGCGACTTGATCTTACCATCCCCGTTTTACTAGCAGACGTACTGCAGGGTACCATCCGCATTTGGTAAGTACTCAGCGCTTCTTCTCCACATTTATTATGTGCATAGCTAAAGTGTGGAACTCTCCACCACCCACCAGCGAATAGAACCAGCGATAGAACTAGCGTCTGTGTTCCCTTCCACACCGTCCGTCCGTCTGTCTTCAAAGCATGAGTGAACAGGCAACTTCTGGGCACACTCGTTCCATCACAGACCTCAATCCATCTCTTTTGAGCGCGATCGATAATTAGCAGTAAGTGTATGCATATTAAGTCCTATTTTCTTTAAACATTCACTAGTGTTCGTTATCAACCCTATCCGTGGAGCTGTGTTTCAGACAAGTTTATTTATTTTGACATGCCGTTATAAACGTGATGCGTGCCGGTGGAATATATTGCTCGGGACCGGGAGCGCTGGGTAGGTAGCTCCAACTACCTACGTGTCTGTGTACCTGTGTAGTTATTTCTTAGATCTAACTCATGTTTTAGACGCTATTTTAATACTTGTTTGGCGTGTTTTTTAAGACATGCGTGCAGTTTCAGGTTTTAACCAACCTTGTTATTTCAACCAGGATTTTACAGGATAACGCGGTACAATTATGGAGTATAGAACGTATTTTTAAAACCCGACGCAAAAAGAGGGGTGTTATAAGTTTGATCGCTATGTTTGTCTATCTGTGGCACCGTAGCTCTTAAACGGGTGAACAGATTTGGGTGCGATTTTTTATTTAAAAGTAGGTTTTCTAGCAATGATACTTGGTCATGTTGTATCTAAAGAACGTGTTCTTCTTCTTTAGACAGTATGTCAGACTTTTGGGCTTCTGACGACCTGGAACGACTTTCAAAGATCTACCAATGACACACGGGACCAACGACTTAACGTGCTTTCTGAAGCACGGGGGGGCCTCGATTTGTTATGGATCGCTAGCAAAATAACATTTCCGTATGTCAGTATTTAGCCAAAGAAATGAAACCTCGTTAATGAAAAAATAAGGTGTTTATTTAGCAGGTTTACATCACGAAACCAAATTTTAAATTTAGAATCCATTTTGATTATGTTCGGAACTGACATCTGTCATGTCACCTCCGATTCGGCAGTTAATAGTTTAGTTTACTACATGTTTCGAAATGCAGTTCCTTTTACAAAACTGACAACTTAATCCGGTGCCAAGTTGTCATTTTTAGGGTTCCGCACCTCAAAAGGAAAAAGCGGAACCCTTATAGGATCACTTTGTTGTCCGTCCGTCCGTCCGTCCGTCCGTCCGTCAAGACCCTTTTTCTCAGGAACGCGTAAAGGTATCTAGCTGAAATTTATATCAAATACTCAAGTCTACTGTTTCTTGGAGCTGTAAAAAAATCAAGCTTCTAAGCTAACGCAATCAAAAGATATAGCCGTTTATACTGCAAATTTCCACAAGTTTTCGAAACTCGCAAGGGAATCAAAACCTAAAGGGTACTTCCAGTCGATCTAGAATTTTGAAATTTGGTACGAAGCAACGTCTTATAGCACAGATAAAGGAAAAATTGCGAAAACCGTAATTTTTAGTTACATCATATAATAAACAGAACAAAACACAGACAGAAATAAAACCAAGCCAAAACTACGACTCGATTGTCGTGATGGGTGAACTTTTACTTATATACCTACAATTTTGTACGGAACCCTCGGTGCGCGAGTCCGACTCGCACTTGGCCGGTTTTGTAATAAGAACTTGAAAAAAGTTGAAAAGGGATATTATTAAACCTATATTTAGCACTAAACGCTTACGGAGAAAAACACCATACAATGTTTGAATCACTCTCCTACGAAACAATGTTTACCACGAAGTAATCGTCTAAACTAGTGAGTACAGGCACGGGTACAGGGTTCGATTCCCGGCGCGAGCACTTAAGTTACGTAAACACTGACTGTTTACTTTCTGTTATTATAAACAGTTTTATTTAAACACATCCGTTTTAGACTGTTTGTAGATGCTTCATAGTGAGAGTTGGTTCAGTGAAATTCCATAGAGAAAGATAAGGTATCGGCCCACCTGATTGTAAGTGGTCGTGGACATTGGGTTACTAACCAGAGACACCGTGCTCCCTTTACAAAGTCAAGAGTGAAATCAGCGGAGCGGCATGGTGGCCTCCAGCAGACGAGTTGCTTGCACTGCAGTATCCCGAGACGGCGAATACATCGATAAGATAGGTCAAAATACACTGTTGGACTCAGTCCTCCCCAAAGGGTTTGCTATTATAATCGCCACGCTTGGCAGGCGTGTTGGCGATCTTAGTATGGTGGCAAAATGCATAGAGAACGCTGCTGCCCATTCTCTAGTAAGTCCCTTAGTCGGCTACTATGACACCCACGGGAAGAATTGAGATGTGGTATTCTTTACGTCAGGCATCACACGGAATCTGATAGAAATAGATTTTAGAGATAAAAACCACCGTGAGTACCTATCCAGTGACAGTAGTTGCCTGTTCGTCCTATCAGTGCAAAAGATAGAATATTATCTATCTACCTGGAGGGGAGGGACTCGTGGCTGAACAATAACAGCAGCGCGTTTCGGTCGAAGGTTAAGCTACGTTTGTCGGGGTCAGTTCGTGGATGGGTGACCATCCATTACAAGTCGAAACTCCTCCGTACCTCGTACAACACGTTGAGTCGTTCGTCCCGGCTGTTTTTCGTAGTACTAAGACAGTCATTACGGGTAGTTAGAAACCGAAAGTCTGCCAACCACACTTCCTAAGGGTTATCGTGTTACCCAGCAGCTGGGTTGTGGAGGTCGATTGGCAGTCGTTCCGTATACGATACTGGTATACAACTATATCCGGTTGGACTTGAAGTCGTCCTTAACGTAATTAAATCAATTAATACAAAATATTGAAACATCATTCATGTTCAAATTAGACTTGAGAGAAGATGATGTAGAAAGAAGTACGGAACTCTTCGTGCGCGAGTCTCATAATCAACCAATACTGTTCCCACTGCTGGTACACAGGCCAGACAGATAGGAATCTGTGAGAGGGAGTGGGACGTAATCCACCACGCGGACCCAGTGCGGGTTGGTAGATGTCACATGTCTTCCCATTTTTGGTTCTAGGACATGCCGGTTTCCTCACGATGTTTTCCTTCACCGTTACGAGAGCAGTGATGATGAAATAATTTATAGAAAGTAAATCGCCTGCCAGGGTCGCGAGATCTGTTCGAAAGAGTTACCGTGGCCCTGGCATATGGGCAACTGAAGGAGCACGGCTGGGTTTTAGTCATAAAAAGTGTGACACACCGCGAGACGTCATTTATGATTTCCCAACCCCAAAAAAAAAGCGCCTGCCACGCTTAAATGGAATAGGACTGGACACATCTGCCGTATGTTAGACGATTAGTGGGCCAAACTTACAACCCAATGGGTCCTGCTTAATGGCAAGAGACCTCGCGGCCGGCCCAGACGAAGATGGCGGGATGAGCTGGACTCTTTTAATAAAGACTGGTCCTTGGCAGCTCTGGACAGACAGACGTGGAAAGAGATTAGGGAGGCCTTTGCTCAGGGATAGCAACAACTAACAAAAAAAAAAGCGCCTACCTGGGTTCATACCTACCACCGACAGTTCGTAAGACGTGGCGTTTACCAATGGGACATCACTACTCTCATGGTGTTCAAGTGTAAGATTAATGTCAGCGCCGTCACCAGGTCAAATGGGCTGATTGTACTTTTCGAACCAGACTAAACAAAGACTGATAAACGACACCGATACTCTACCGTTACTCTAATATCAAGATAATCAATATGTGTCGTATTGCATTACTAATAGTACAACAACTGATTATTATGCGATACAGAGTAATATACAATGACGTCACTTCCTTTCTAGCAAATATTGAGGAGCCTTGGCGATATTATATGAAAAAAATGGTAATTAATTTTAGTCAATTGACTTTCTCATTTAGCTAGTAGGTAGTTAGTATCAGGAAGAGCGCCTGCCGAGGTTCTACCTAAAACCTCATACGGTAGCGTAATTAGGAAATTCGAAGTTCTATTTGTCCATAGGTTTCGACGTTATTCATAAACCTATGAATAAAGTCAAAATGCTATCCGTTGATAAGATACATTATCCTTGAGTAACAGGAGCTGAAAATTTCACGCAATCGATGTTGCGGGCGAAGTACTAGTAAACCAATAAGATTTTAGACGATCAATGAATTATTTCTCTTGCTAATGGCTCTTGAAAATGATAAATGATTTTATTTCTGCAAGTAGGTTTGTACAAACACTTTTACACGTCAATTATATTTTTTAAACTAGATGAGGACGGCGTTTCCTATCTGACTACTCTGAGAGGAAAGGCCGAAAGAAACTCAGAGGTCACAGTCTCTTTTAAAGTCTAGACATAATCTTGGTCACATCATGTGAACACCATGTAAATTGGTGACTGAAATGGTCTTTTGAGGATAGAAACTCACAGATTGAGTGGACCTGTCCAGTCAGTGCACGCATTTGTTGCTAATAGTGCAGCTCAACTCGGAACTTAAGAAGCTCAACGATTCAACGAACAATACCATAGAAAGGACATTTGGGTAGGCCAAGCACTCGCTATACATGAATAAGGTTACCATATTTGGCAAGGCTCGAGTCGGGACGCAAAGAGAAAAAAATAATTTTGGATTCATATTTTATTTTGTCAGTGAATTTTGTGTTTCCTGTAATATTTGCTTTATTTCGATTATTGAGACTTTGTTCCTCTCAACGCTTTTTATATTTTTTTGAAACAAATTTAGATTGGACTTTATAAATAGGAAATAAATTTCACTGAACGAACTTTAAAAAAAATCTGAAATAATTTTAGGTTAAAAAAGCTCTTCAGCGTTAAAATAGTTTGTTACTGGAGTCCAACGTTTGAGGATCCTCTCCACCGCGGGCATCGGGAAAGCCTCTAGCGCCGAACTCGCTACGTCGGCGTCGCGCGTCACAAAAACATGGCCGATTATTTTGGCGTGCGTATTTGAATTGCCGTGACCGCGCGATAAAACGGGACGCAATAGTGCTTTGTCGGGACGTCGGGACAGACGGCCTAATGACGGTGACAGTCCTGATATATCGGGACGAATGGCAACCCTATACATGAAGCATGTCTATGTGTGAAGTGTGCGTTTTAGCTAAAAGTTAAAGTCTAAGCATTTGTTTCAATGAGGCCCAATAATGGCACTTTTGAACGTCAACTGTTACATGAAAATAGATTCTAGTCGCCCCTTCCAAAAGGTAGATTCGTATGGAGAAGAATGGGCAAGAAACTCCACCGTTACTCTTTTAAAATGTTTTTCAATATTTGTATGCAATATTTATATAATTATATGAGAAGACGATGCACCTAAAATAAAATTACCATACCACAACAGGTAAAAGAATTGAAAATGAAGCAATGAGAGATAAATTAATTATATGATAGATACATGGTGCCCACATAGGTACCTACTTATAAACATTACAAGGGTAAGAATACAAACTTCCTAATATTTTACAAGTTACAAGTCAGTGTATGAGTTATCGTATGAAACCGACCTTCTGTAGATACCTGTCTATTTTGTGCCCGGGTGCTCATCATACGCCTTCATTTAGTATTCTATGCGCAAATTTGATGAAAAAAATACAATTCTCGTTCACTCTCGTGTTTTGGTCGACTGTTCCTTGTGTTGGGATGTAGCGTGGTTCAGAGGTGGCAGCGGGAGAGAAGATCTAGTCTTCGAAGGAACTTAGACTGTAAATCCAACTATGATAAGTTCTATTTGGACTGTATACGCGGAACCATAAATCCTGAGAGAATATCGTTATAGAACTACGTTCTTTAACTGACTCATATGCTAGTAAGTAGTAGTGCTGCCCTAGTTACTAGTGAGAGCACGTTGTAGACCTTGTAGACTGTAGACAATTTTCAATTTTATTACGTACCTGGTACTTAGTGCCAGGCCGACACTGTCCTCCCAACCTATTAACACTGTAATTTGAAACCATTGTCATCATCATCATCATTTCAGCCGAAAGACGTCCACTGCTGGACATAGGCCTCCCCCAAGCACCGCCACTTCGACCTATTCTGTGCTTCTCGCATCCAACGTATTCCTGCGGCCTTCACCAGGTCATCGGTCCATCTTGTGGGAGGCCTTCCAACGCTCCGTCTTCCAGTACGCGGTCGCCACTCTAGAACCTTCCGACCTCATCGGCCATCCGTTCTGCGAGCAATGTGCCCTGCCCACTGCCACTTAAGTTTGGCAATTCTTCGGGCTATGTCGGTTACCTTGGTTTTCCTACGGATCTCTTCATTTCTGATTCGATCGCGTAGGGAAACTCCAAGCATAGCCCTCTCCATTGCTCTTTGGGTGACTTCAGCCTTCTTATGAGGCCCATTGTGAGCGACCACGTCTCAGTGCCATATGTCATCACTGGCAACACACCATTGTAAAAGACAATAATTTTTAAAAGAGTAACCGTGGAGTTTCTTGCCGGCTCTTCTCCATAGAAATCAACAAATTGGAGCCGTGCACCTAGCTTCTGATGCTTCATAAGTGTCCTTGTAGGTTTATATGAAATAAAAATATTTGGATTTTGAAACGTCCAGAATCAGGTAGACCTGAGGAGACCCTCAAAGGACAACAAGACTCAAGACAAAGGGACATTCTATCAACGATAATGATGATGGATAGATTACAAATGTAGCTTATGTCAATTCTGTTGAAAGACTTTGTAGAATACGAAACGTTTTCAAAGCAATCCCCACTTCCCTAAGCCCACTGCACCCCAATTGTATAATTAAAAAAAATCCTTATTCATGGCTTCATACGCAGAGTCAAATTAAATTAGCTTGTAATACTTTACCCACCTGTTGGGTATCGATTTGGAAACCGAAACATTTTTTTTTTTAATATTATCATTCTAGTCATGTTGAATAATTCAATATAACATGTACATTAAATCAACCACACGACAGTTATGTTATGGTTTTTGGAATTCCGTAAAACATACCAAGTTCCACGAAAACAGCTGATCGATTACAGGCATTGACCTTCGCCCATCTAAGGATAAAGAACTTTTTTTTTGTATCTTTCGTTTTTGATACCAAGTTGGTGATCGCTGTATGGTGGTAAAATGCATAGAGAACGTAGCTGCCCATTCTTTAGTAGTGAAAAAATGAGAAATATTATACAGAATAAAAAATGTATGACTTATTATAAATAAAATAAATAAATATCTTAGGACAACCAACACACCGTTATCTGATCCCAAACTAGGCAGAGCCTTTACTATGGTAACCAGACAACTGATAAACATACTTATATATTTCTAAATACATACATATTATAGATAAATTACACCCAGACACAGAACAAATGATTGTGCTCATCACACAAAGATTTGTCCTGGGTGGGAATCGAACCCACGACCTCAGTCTTTGCAGTCAGGGTCACTAACCACTAGACTTACAGGCCAGGAGTATTTTCGGAACATTGAATCTGATTTGAAAAAATCTTACCCAGGAAGTAACTTCAAGTCTCGAATGATGAGAACGCATCTAGTCGACAGTCGTACAGTTAGTTACAATATAAAATAATACCACTGTATTTTTTAGTCTTCTTTCAATTTTTTTTCAGGACTCCGGGAATTTCCGCCGTTTTCTCTGAACTCGCACCAAGTATTTGCGTTACCCCCGGAACGTTCTTCCTTGACAAAGTATGCTTTCCATTCCATATTCATCCCGGCGACATCTCTCCAAACCGACTAGAATCAACATCGTTGTCTTGTCATATTTTACATTTCTTCTACCGCCGCCATTTTGTTTTTGTGTTTAATTAGCGATTCTTAAGGTTTGAAGTGTTATTTTTAATTGTCGCTGCAGGGGAAAGGGTTTTCTCACAGAGCGCTCACAATGCTTGCTCTAGTACTGGCCGTTTTCAGTAAAACTAGGTGACATCTAATTGAATGTCAAAACAAAAGCACACTTGGATTTATCAACGCTCGACTTTACGCAGAGAGTTCAAAATCCAACAGTTCCCAACAATTTTTAAGAGTTCATTTGGGTGTTATTGAAAACTGCCAATGTGTTGACAATTTAAGACCGTAAGGTTTGCTTTCGACGTTTTGTTTTAACTTACAAACTTTTGGATTAACTGACAAAGGTTCGGAAACATAGTAATCAAATCAATTCATAATTTTCCCACAATTTCATCTCTGGGACAATATAATGAGGCTGTCAACGTAATTAGAATCTGAATCATTTTGAAGAGTATTTACAATTCATTGCGTCATGTGTTCGAAAAAATAGTCTACTCAACAACGTAATAACGCAATGAATGTTAAACTAATAGTGTGTTACACAATTACCCCTCTGGTACCGTTAAGGCTGTATGTGGAGATTTTACATTTCACATAGCTCTTGTCCTTAAACTTTGTTTTTATCCGACTATGGCTGGCTAACACTGCCATAGTCGGATAAAAACAAAGTTCACCCGACCCCCATCCACCCAAATTAAAATATCCGCTTCGAACCAGCAAAGCATCCAGCTCGAACCGGTTCAAACTAGTTTCACGAGCGCCATATTCGAAAAATTACCATTTCGCAGGCATCATGCAAGTTTAAAATCAATTATACTCTGCTACCGGCGCTCAACTTCAGGGGGAGATGAGCATTACACTTTATAATCCTTTGGGGGTCGGCAGATCGATAGCGTGACCTTCCCGACCTGAGGTAGCTCGGAATAGTGATAGCTTTAGTTAGAAGCAATATTATTTCGAACTTTGAAGTCAGTTCAATCGGTCTCTGAGAGTTCGCGGCCCGTATTAATAAACTATGGTGGTACTTCGTAAAGTTCAGTGCTCACCTCACTCAACTGAGCGCACACAATTCAAAAGCGAACTCATTTGTTTTTAAAATAAATCATCGCGGATTCACAACGAGACAACGTTCTTGAGGCTAACCAATAATAGCCGCACGCGTCGCTGGATCAGGTTGCCGCGATTAGTCCGTGGATGGGGTGACCATCTTTACGTACCAATATCCCTCCGTGCCTTGGAAAGAACGTTAAACCGTTGGTCTTGGCTGTCATTCGTATATCTTTGAGTCTTTACGGGTCGTCAGAAGCCCTGAAGTCTAACAACCAGTCTTACCAAGGGGTATCGCAATACCTAGTAAGTGGGTTGTGGAGGTCAGATAGGCAGTCGCTTCATGTAAAATATGGTATTTAGCTGCAACCGGTTAGACTGGAAGCCGACCCTAACATAGTTGGAAAAAGGCTAAGCAGGTGACGACATCGTTCGAATTTCGTTTGAGAAGTTCAGAGATTTACAGATTTATAATAGTCTAGTGGGCACAAGCGTTACGAGAGAAATGGCGACGAATTGTGAAGCTCGCCACCACACCAGATATGACGACCACGACCACTCTGTCAAGAGTGTAACGACAAAGAAGAAGAAGTGGGCACAAGCATTACTCCTGAGCTTGAGATCCGGTAAAGTGTAATTAGGCGTTTTCCATCAGGAGTTTCTCGATAGCAGCCCGGAATGTGGGTACTGTGTGGTGCCGGACGTAAAGAATAACACCACCCCATTTCTACCCGTGGGTGTCGTAGAAGGCGACAAAGGGACTTACTAGAGAATGGGCAGCAGCGTTCTCTATGCATTTTACCACCATACTGCGATCGCCAACCCGCCTGCCAAGCGTGGCGATTATGACAAAGCCCCACAAATTGGGGGAGGCCTAAGTCCAGCAGTGGACGTCTTGCGGCTGAAATGATGATGATGATGGAATGAGCCCGGAATGTGTATTTGTGCCCGATTGTTGGCAATAGTCTCACCCCCTATGACTTGGGGCGGGCGAAATGTGGACTTAAAGGTAAACCCTTTGGAAATTGTAGGTATGAATGTTATGTTTTCTAATCATATTTCCTTGAAACGACCGGTGAAACTCGAACGGTGTCTCGTTGTGTTTCCGCGATGATTTACTTTAAAAACAAATGAGTTCGATTTTGAATTGTGTGCGCTCACTTGAGTGAGCTGAGCACTGAACTTAATAGAATAGCACCGCTATTTGATGACGTAATAAAGACTGTATGAAGTATGCTGATGTAACTTTGTAACCAGGTGGTTGTTCCAAGAAGTTCAGTAAGAATGAATAATAACTGATAAGGGCCCAGTAACAGTTTGGTTCACTCATAAGGTAAATATAGATTGCTTCAGTAATCGTGACGCATGTTTGTACTACGATAATAATTTAGGCTGACATAAACCATTGAAGAATTTGGGCGATTGTAATTTTCCAAGAAAGACTGTAGCTGAAATGACATGTTACGGCAGTTTTTCGGTGTAGAAACGAATTTTCTGATTAATCTTCTAATTCATAACTTCATAAATACGCTTTCTTCCCATGGGGTAGGCAGAAACTATAGCACGCCTCCTCCTACTATCCTTACATATGCCTTTTACTACTTTTATGTTCATACATCTGTTCATACACGTTTACATGAGCAACCCAAAACTTATTACCTACTGTTAAAAATCACTATATAATATCAGGAGAAGAAATTATTTAAAGCCCTTAGTTGTTAGAAGAGTTAGTTTCCATAATATCATAAACCATTTCACTCATAAAATTAATCCTCATAACCGTCAAGTCATTAGATCAACACGTCAACAAGACGAACACACACATCTAAAGCACACACCACTTTTCTGCGTCAGCCGGGTAACTGACAGGCCTTTGTGCTTTGAACTTCTACGTCAGGGGTTGTCTAGTGAGACAGAAGGGGTTAATAATACCTTAGGGGTGATAAATGCTATGATTTTTGGTACAGAAACTAAACTACAAACGAAATTTTCCCTTCGTGTCTGTCAGTTTGGGATGATTGTTCAAAAGACAAGAGAATACATTTCATTGGTCTTAAAGGGGGTAAGTTACGGCCTTGAAGTTGAGATTTGACTTTGAACTTTAATTGTATTTGGGATTGCGTAATTAGATTTCGTAAAACACATACAATTATAATTGATAGTAATTCCTTTCAATTTGACAGTTTAAACACGTTCATTGCATCATTCAGAAAGAAAGAAGAAAGAAAGAAAATACGTTTATTTGCGGCAAACATGACGCACAGAAAGATCAGAAGTATACAAACACTAGCTTCCGCCAGCGGCTTCGCCCGCGTGAAAATTCAACCCCCCAATTCACCCTCTTAGGGATGGAATTTCAAAAAACCCTTTCTTAGTGGATACCTACTCTTCACAAAGAATACACCCTCCAAATTTCATGTCTCTGGGACCAGCGGTTTAGGCTGTGCGTTGATATATCAGTCAGTCATTCAGTCAGTCAGTCACTCAGGACTTTGAATTTTATATGTATAGATAAAAATAAGGTGTGGGAAAATATGCGTCACATCCACGCAAAAAGGCCATCACTCAGCATAATGCTGTGACCCTATGCGAGACAGAGTCCCAGCGCTGGTTTTCAGTGACAGCCGGCGCTGACGTGACGACGTCGACCTGTGTAGCAACAATCATTAAATAAATACTAGAACATAAATTATCCTTAGATGAAATAATTATATTTAACAAAAGAAAACACGATTCACGTTGTCTATCATCTGTCTAGGCTTTTCCCAGCTATATGGGGATTTGCTTCCAGTCTCAACTAGACGCAGCTGAATACCTGTATACACCGTGACATTTCAATCGTCTTACAACGGCAGTCCACTTCATGTATCCAATGACTACTACACATCCATAAGAAAAAAAATTACATTTGAATCACTAAAAAATAAAAATATTATTCATTGTGATGACGCAGGACGAAGTTTTAAATTGATATTTTGTCTCATGGAAAACGGAGATGATTGATCTAGTCGACTCGTGCGCTGGGTAGATATGTTCTCTCCCGTCCGATACGTAAACATTATTAACATGATGTTTCATAATTCTAATGCATTTTTTTTTTTTTCTCAGTACCTTAGTAGTAATTAATGGTAACATTTTTTAAATCTCGCCTTGAGGTTATTGTGTCGGATACAGGAGGTATTATGTCGGATACCTTGAGTGGACAACCTACGTAAGACAACTAAAATGTCACGTTGTATTACAGGGAGCGACTATCTAACTGACCTCTACAACCCAGTTACTGGGTAATACGACACCCCTTGGTAAGACTGTTTGTCAGACTTTCGGGCTTCTGACGACCCGTAACTAACTTAATAATACCAGTCGACTCAGATGAAGCTGAATGCTGCATCTGGTTCGAATGGATGACAACCCTCGGCTTCGACTCTCGACCCACCGCGTTCACCGTCATACATCATGCATCGCATCGTTCCTTTCGTTGTTATTTCGATTTCGACTACCATTCTTATTACTAACTGCTACTACTACTTCCTACTACTTACTGACTTCTATTTTTTTGGTATTAAATTGCCTACAACCTTATTAGGCTATCAAACGCAAAAAGATTTTTTCTAATCCAAATGGTAACTCCAGAAAGTAGCGCGTTCAAACAAAAAAATAATTCTTCAGCTTTATTACACTAGTAAGATCTATTTTTCTCATAGATAAATCTGAAACATCGATTTATACAACTTACAAGGTAATAATAAACGCAAAACCTGAAAATATTTTGTTCCCAATTGACTAATGAATATCAGTAACTTTAAATATGAGTTTTTTTCTTAAAAAAATTCGCCAATTGAACCAAAGAAAATAAAAGTTTATTTCAAAGCCTTATAGACCCAATTTTAAATTCATTAATTTATACTAGGACAACACTGTTTTCGTAGTTAGCTTTAAAAAAAAATCGTTTTTGTAATTGTTTTATGCTTTTCACTCAATACTCTAATTGGAGTGTACGAGATCTTACGTTAACTACATATGTTTACCTTCATTTGGTTATGCTATAAATACACAAAACTTAGATATACACAACCGAGTACAGCTGGAAACTTGTACATCAACAGATAAACTTGTGTTGTACGGTTGTAACCATCAGTTAAGATATTAATAACAACATAATCTGTTAGTTAACTTTAGTGTTGGCATGTTCGCACATCGTAGGAATAACATACGGGTTAGTTGAACGATGCTATACCAGACGGCTGGTTAGCGAAATGGTGCCATCGGACCGTACTGGTTAGTTCTGAGCTGTCAAGGTTCGTTTTATAGTGGTCTATAGAGTTTGTACTTTACTACATAATATATAATCATCAATTACAGGGATTTTCTTAGTCTTCTTTATAGCATAGAATGTACAACTTCGACAATATTCCGATACAGCTCGTCCCTTGCTGCCCTCTACCAGCGATGCCCTAAGCCGAGGTCCATACCCTACAGGGGGTGCCATTAGCGTATTGTCGCGCTAGTTTTTAAGCCCTGGCTGGAGGCTTTAGTTTATTAAGGTAACAGGCTTTCCAGTTCAGCAGTTTCCTGTTCCTATTAAGCAGTCGATAACCTCATAGGTTGACCTGTGAGATGGCATTCCCAAAAAAATAAATTCTAAACACTTATAAAAGATGACTGAGGAATTCCTGTGCATGTTTTTATGCGAACGTTTTGGCGACTAAACTGTTGAACTAATTTTTTTTTTCTCATTTTTTTCTCATTTTTTTTAAATCTTAATTTGTGCGGCCTACTCGAATATCCTTTCTTAGCAACAGTTCGCCGGATCGCTGAGCTCATTATATTTTGACTTAAGCTGCACGATTAGTAACAAATAAAAAAAAGAATGTGTTTATTATCTTAATCTAGATACAATTAAGTTGCCGGGGCTTCCCAGAAAGTAATCCGAAGATACTTGTGATGGGATAAAACAATGGGATTGGGACAAATGCGTGCACTGAGTGGACATCTGTGTGATTCTTTCCACAAAATACCATTTCAGACATCAATCTATATGATTTGACCAGCACTAAGCCAGGACTGAGACTGTGACCTCTGACTTTATTCGGCCTTTAGTTTAGTTTAGCTTTTTAAAATATGACTGAAGTCTAAAAGTGTTCGTGTAAAATCTACTTACAGAAATAAAATCATTTCTCACTTCCATCATTTACCTTTCACTGTTCATCTCGGGAAATTAAAAATTAGAGTAGCCTTAAGACATTATTCGAAAAATTAATTAGGTATAAGCTGATGCTTAAGCTTATCCCACGAGATAACAGATATAATGATCCAAAGCTAGATTATAAGCCTGTTTAGCTGTCAATTACATCCTGCAACTGAGAATTTTCTAATATCCGTGAACGTGGAGTGCGGTATCCCCTTTATTTTTTCCTGGGTGGGAAATCACCAAATGACGTCTACCGCTCTGGGTGGAGCGGAGGGGCGTGTCACTTTTACTGACTAAAACCCACCCGTGTTCCTTCAGTTGCCCATATGCCAGGGCCGCAGTGTCTCTTTCGAACAAATTTCGCGGCCCTGGCAGGCAGGCGAGGCATCCCTAAGGTGGATGCGCTAAGGTTCTCACGAATATCATTTTTTTATTAATTTGCAGGTCATTTTCTGTCAGGTTGTATGTTCATTAAAATATGTTATGAAAAATTCACTCATTGGGATTAAATTAACTACAAGGATTGTATTGGTGGTTTTATTTATTATAATTATTTAAATCCTTATAGGATATCCGTAGATAAACCACGGACATACCCCGAAGAATTGCCAAACTTAAGTGGCAGTGGGCACAACATAGCGAGACTGCGTACCAGAACTCGTAGAGTTGGTAGGCCTCCCACAAGTTAGACCGATGATTTTGTAAAATCCACTGGATACTGGAAGCACATTAACCGGTCGAGGTGGCGGAGGTTGGAGAAGACCTATGACCAGCAGAGGACGTTTTCGGCTGAAATTATGATGATGAAAGCCATATCTGTTACGGTCACGAATCATATTTAATCAACATACAGCAAGACCGTAAATTCAAAAAAAAAAACCGGCCAAGTGCGAGTCGGACTCACGCACCGCGGGTTCCGTACAAACCTGTAGGTATTCACGGTTTATGCATAAGGTTTATGTTTATGAAATTAATGTTTTTTTTTTTAATTTTTATATTTGAGTTGGTTGAATGAAAGGTAAATTGCAGTTTACAATTTATGACGTATTAAAAAAAACTACTTACTAGATCTCGTTCAAACCAATTTTCGGTGGAAGTTTACATGGTAATGTACATCATATATTTTTCTTAGTTTTATCATTCCCTTATTTTAGAAGTTACGGGGGGGGGGGGGGGGGGGGGACACACATTTTACCACTTTGGAAGTGTCTCTCGCACAAACTATTCAGTTTAGAAAAAAAATATATTAGAAATCTTAATATCATTTTTGAAGACCTATCCATAGATACCCCACACGTATGGGTTTCATGAAAATTTTTTTTTGAGTTTCAGTTCTATGTATGGGGAACCCCAATTATTATTGTTATTTTTCTATTTTTGTGCAAAAATCTTAATGCGGTTCACAGAATACATCTACTTACCAAGTTTCAACAGCACAGCTCTTATAGTTTCGGAAAAAAGTAGCTGTGACATACACAGACAGACAGACAGACATGACGAATCTATAAGGGTTCCTTTTTTTGCCATTTGGCAACGGAACCCTAAAAACGTAAGAAAATTTTAATTTCACTGACTACCCAGGAGCTTTCTCCTTAAGCTATTGAAGTATAAATTAGAATGATATCCGAGCGTTGTTTAAAACTCAACAAAATGAACGAGCTCCTTTATAAGACGCATTTCCGGCATCAAAACAAAACACAATTATATACTGTTACTTATATTAGTTAGGCGTTAAACCTATTTTAAGTAGTAAACAGGAGGAGCAGGGAGGGTTCGTGACTCCAGCACCGCCTGCAAGCTTAAAGGCTCAGGAATAAGGGATGCTCGCAAATACACAAGGATCTTTGAAGTAGTCAAGTGTACCCCGTTTTGGCACGGACTTTCGGAGCCACGGTATCGGAGATGTTATTGATCAAAATGTTTTGGCTTGCAGCTTCCTTGTACTGTAAGAGATATTAATTGATAAGAAAATTTACGCCTTACGTGAATTTGTCGTGGTATATTTTGGCTGTTTCATACAACTGTCAAAGAGAGAGTTGTAGTAATTAATGCAGTCTGCTATCGGCATTTTTAACAGCTTTAATTGACATGCTTTTATTAAATAGTATGTATCTATGTAACGGAATCTTTGAACGTGATTTTCAGCCCCTTCAAAACGACGAATTAATTTGGAACTTGCACATTTATCAAGGACCGATGACAAAACAATAATTTCATAAATGTGTGCCATTGTTCTGGCTAGGATCACCAGGATAGCAAAAAAGCGTGGGGTGCTTGACATCAATAAAAAAAAAATACCTCAAAAAGCACCTCAAGTTTTTTTACATTACTTTGTACTTTTTTTTTCTGTGACAGTGTGATTTTTAGTTATTGAAACTTTTATTTATTTTCAATTTTTTATTTCAGATAGCTACAAAACAGTGCTTTTCGTTTTTTTTTTTTGCTACCCTTGTGATCCTGGCCAGGATTTGATAGTTAATTTAATTGCCAGTGTCGTAACACAGATCCATTTATTTGGACTTCAGAATAACCTTGTAAGTTTGTTTGGGCATATCTGCTCGAGGCAAACTTGTTAGAGGGTTTTTCCATCAAGAATATCTAAATAGCAGAGATAGTCTGTATCAGGGTTACCTAACGTGGGGTTCGCGAACCCCCAGGGGTTCGTCGTGACCCGGAAGGGGGTTCGCGACAAAATGTACGTAATGGCGGGTGGGTGACTGGCAGGCGCATGCGGAAAGCATGAAGATGCGCGTGCGACTGTCGCTCGCTCGTGGCGTGACACGGTGCGCGTGACCTTTTATTCAATTAATAAACATTATTTTATTCTATACACAATCTTATTCTTTTATTGTTGGGGGTGGGGGCGGGGTTGGGGGTTGTTGTCATCTGGAAACTTGAATGGGGGTACGTGGAGCCAGAAGTTTGAGAAACCCTGGTATGGATTATATTCGGTTGATGGGCAATAGGGTCACCCCTTTACATGGAACTAAATAACATAACAGGCGAAATGTGTCTGTACTATGGGTACACCTCTGCCCAATCCTTCGTGGGATACAAGCCTGATGTTATGACCCATTACAAATACAGTAAATACCAATTCCCGATGTAATCAGGAATGAATTGAATGCATTTATTCATCGGCGCACTCGCTCTAAATGCTCTACAACCAATTTACGACGCGTCAATGAATATGACATACTGGACGATTGGATTGTGGTCCAAAGTATAAGCTTATGAGGTTAAATTCATTCATCATTCATTCGTTCACTCATTAATTCATGATTAATTTATTTCATCCGAAAGAGAGAGAGACACACATAGAGCTCCCCCAATCACCGCGGTGCTGTGCTTCAGCGATTCCTGCGGCCTTCACAAGGTTATCGGTACACCTTGTTGGAGGCCTTCCACGCTACGTCTTCCGGTACGCGGTCGCGATTACCTTTCGGCCCCATCGGCTATCTGTTCTGCGAGCAATGTGCCCTGCCCACTGCCACTTCAGTTTAGCAATTTCACAGATTCTTTGGGCCAATTTTAAATAGTTTCGTGTAAATTAGGAGAACTCATGCGTTTATTGGCCTTACTGGTTTAAGCGTGTAATGTTCCCGCTGCGGGACACAAACCTCTTTGTGAGACGGAAAGGGCCGAAATCCGACACGCGAGCCAAGTTTTGTTCTTAGACATGCCGAATTCCTCACGATATTTTCGTTCACCGTTTTGACAACAGCGGTGATGAAATTAAACACACAAAGTAAGTGCCTGCTTGTGGTCACGAATTTGTTCGAAAGAGCTACCGTGGCTCTGGCACAGACAACTGGAGGAACACGGATGGGTTCTATTCAGTAAAAGTCTGACTCGCCCTCCCCGCTCTGCCCAGAGCGGAAGTCATTTGATGATTTCCATCTCAAAAAAAAAAAAAAAAAAGTGCCTGCTTGTGTTCAAACTCACAAACTACAACGCGTAAGTCGTGACCGATAACCAACAGGCCACTACTGCTCTCAAATTAGGTCAGGAGGATATTATAGGAGGAAGTACCAAACCGCTGTAAGTTAACTACTTATCCCACAGGCCATGTTAATAGTGAATGTAACCAGTAACGTAATTATAGCGGCGTTAGTAGCCCAGCCACAATGGTAATCTGCTAACTGGCTTGTTTACCTACCAATATCATGGGAATTAATATACTAATGCCCTTCCGAGGTCTTCCGATATACCTTTGGTAGCTATTGGTTTCACTAAGTTGGTCCGTGTGGTGCAGGACGTAAAGAATGCCCGTGGGTGTCGTAAAAGGCGACTAAGGGACTTACTAGAGAATGGGCAGCAGCGTTCTCTATGCATTTTACCACCATATCGCGATCTCATTCCCGCCTGCCAAGCGTGGCGATTATGGCAAATCTACGGCCGAAATGATGATGAAGGAATTATTTATTTGTAGAAAGCGTTTCTAACTGATTGGTAAAAAAAGAAGAAAAAGAAAATAGATTTACTAGTGACACAAACACGTACAAAAAGATAACAAAACATGAAATCAAAACAGGCAGCTGCACGTCGAGACTGAGGCAAGAAGGCTTCCACTCAGCATACTGCTGAGTGGAGTGGTGTTGTGTTGGTGCTGGTTGCAAGCGCGACTGCTGAACATGAGGGTTCTCGGATTCGATTCCCAGCATAGCTATTCATAACTATTAGATACGCATTCGTGCCGAGTCAAACATCGATCAAAGTCTTGTCAAAGCTGTTCAACAATCTGAAAGTTTCTGCTATCGGGCAAATCGTAAACGAAAATGTGGCTTTTTTGACACGGAAGCAAAGTGTAATATGATGATTTCTGCCCCGATGATGGCAATGGACAACCGAGGTAACCGACATAGCCCGAAGAATTGCTAAACTGAAGTGGCAGTGGGCAGGGCACATTGCTCGCAGAACAGATAGCCGATGGGGCCGAAAGGTAATCGCGACCGCGTACCGGAAGACGTAGAGTTGGAAGGCCTCCAACAAGGTGTACCGATAACCTTGTGAAGGCCGCAGGAATCCGCTGGATGCGGGAGGCACAGAATCGGTCGAAGTGGCGGAGCTTGGGGGAGGCCTATGTCCAGCAGTGGACGTCTTTTGGCTGAAATAATGATGATGATGATGGCAATGGGCTCGTTTTCTTTAACTTGACACAAATCCATCACCGACAACAGTACGGTCGGTGGTACTCTTACACTTTCTTCATTTTTTATATAGGAGCACAGTAGGTAGGTATACTGCGGCATCACTGGCATTATTTAGATCATCCGAGGTGCAGATGAACGGGCACTTGGGACACTCCAACAAGTGTGGCATGGCCTAACCAGACGTACCGCACTCGCACTGTGTGTTGGATGAGTACGTAAATATTTTTCTATTTGCTAAATTTTTACTCTTTCTTTACGTCGTGGTGACTGTTCGAAAGCATCCCAAATGGTGAGGATAATAGTAATATCATTGTTTTTTATTGGTATGTATGTTAGTCTGTAAGTTATTTATGATATGGTTTTGTTGCCCATATTTTTATTTTTTATTTGTTTTGAACAGAGGCTGATGATGACGCCAGTTTCTAGCAACTGTCACCAGCTCCATTCGATCGATTCTAACTACACGTTTCGCGACTCCATTTTATTCGTCGCATAAATTCAGGACAATAAATCAGTAGTTAAGACATTTTTTATGGGCGGTGATAAAAACCACCATCCGATGCGTTATAAGATAGTGTTGTGTATCTTCATGGCTGTTACGTGTTAGGCTGAATAGGGATGTACTAAGGCCATGATTGTCAGATCGGAAGGTCTGTTCTGAGAACGGCACTTTACCTAAGATTATATACAGGGATTTTTACGGAATCCATTTGCCATATTTTTACTACAACATGAGCCTTTCCATATTTTTCCAGCCAATATGATAGAAGATTTTTTTTCGATTGTGTACTTTGTATTACAGGAATCTACATATTAGCCTAGGTCACCATCATCATTTCAGCATAAAGACGTCCACTGCTGAGCATAGGCCTCCCCCAATTTGGGGGGGTTTGCCGTAATAGCCACGCCTGGCAGGCGGGTTGGCGATCGCAGTATGGTGGTAAAATGCATAGAGAACGCTGCTGCCCAGTCTCTAGTAAATCCCTTAGATGCCTCTCGTTGCCTCACCCACGGGAAAAAATGGGAAATTAGCTTAGGTAATGCATTGAATATCGGGTGCTGGTGTTAAGAAATTAGTCTTAGTTATGAACGCCGTCTATTATTAGACCACCTGAAACCAAAAGCCCCGAAGCAAAAAGCCGAAGTTCATGCATCGGTGGAGCTGCTACGAATCCCCGGTCGGCCATTCACTCAAAAGCGGAAAAGGTGTCAAGATAAATCTTTTTACTCGAATAACAATTGATACTTAAGTCCAATTTTATTTACTCAACGAATAACTGGTGCTGCCACCCTCCGGAAATACCACACAAGCGCTAACTGCTTACGGAAACGATAAAAATTCTTACTAATCTTTTTAATTTGTTACTTATTCGAGCGATTTGTGAAGAAAAATGTCTAATTCTGTAGAAATGTATCCGAACGATTTGTAAAAAGAACTTGATTTGACAGTTTGAAAGATATGGCCGTTATTTTAGTAATGGCGGCGAGACAAGATGGCGCGAGTTGTTATATTATTTAGATGTTTGATGTTAAAAACTTTTAATGAGCGATTTAAAGTGAATCATTCGAATTCTGATATGGGATTCGTGGGAATCTTAAGTTTTGGATTGATGTTTATTACTTAATGACGCCATTTCGACTGGCCGGACTGGGGTTGTCTGAAGATGTGTAATGTATGCATATTATGGCGTAAGATTGTGGATTTAATACTGTGGAAGTGCATTCTGTGCGAAGTATGCATCGTGTGACTATGAATTATCATTATGGCTGAGGAAAGATGTGATAAAGCAACGGTCCGCTTTCACAGACGATGTAGTGACAAAAATTCAAAGGAGCTGAGATAATAGTATGATAATAGGATGAATGAAGGGCGGATTACAATTACAAAGCAGATGTGAGTGGAAATGTTGGGAGGGGATGCCCTACGTTGGTGATGTTCTTCAGAAAGGTCAGGTGCGTAATACTCGCGAGCGTGTATGAGATGGGTGAACGTAACCGAGCGAACAGGATTATGTAAGGATCGAAGATTCGTAGCAGGTGGCGTTCTATAGTTTATGTCTACACCCATGGGAAGAAGAGTGTTGAGTGTGTCAGTTTGTGTTTTTGTTTTTTATGTATTGTGCCTATTAGGTATGAACCTAGATTTTGAAATATGGGCATTTTGTGGGCTGTGTTTTTAATTCCTTACGTTTTATTTGACCTGTATTATCAGTTTCATTAAAATAAATTACGTTTATAGGGTTCCGTTGCCAAATGGCAAAAAACGGAACCCTTATAGATTCGTCATGTCTGTCTGTCTGTCCGAGTATGTCACAGCCATTTTTTTCCGAAACTATAAGAGCTATGATGTTGAAACTTGGTAAGTAGATGTATTCTGTGAACCGCATTAAGATTTTTACACAAAAAAAAAAAAACAATAATATTTGGGGTTCCCCATACATAGAACTGAAACTCAAAAAAAAAATTTTCATCGAACCCATACGTGTGGGGTATCTATAGATAGGTCTTCAAAAATGATATTGAGGTTTCTAATATCATTTTTTTCTAAACTGAATAGTTTGCGCGAGAGACACTTTCAAAGTGGTAAAATGTGTCCCCCCCCCCCCCCCCCCCCGTCACTTCTAAAATAAGGGAATGATAAAACTAAAAAAAATATATGATGTACATTACCATGTAAACTTCCACCGAAAATTGGTTTGAACGAGATTTAGTGAGTAGTTTTTTTTTAATACGTCATAAATCGTAAACCACAATTTACCTTTCATTCAGTCAACTCAAATATAAAAATTAAAAAAAAAAAACTTTTAATTTCATAAACAAAAACCTTATGCATAAACCGTAAATACCTGCTGGTTTGTACGGAACCCTCGGTGCGCGAGTCCGACTCGCACTTGGCCAGTTTTTTATGTAGTAAATTTTCAAAATCAAGTAATTTTAGTTTCTTGCGTAACATTCTAAAATATATAGTTTCACTATTATTCTACACAAGATACAGCCATCGATTGTCCATCCTATAGAGGTCTATCCAGGTTGATAGGCTTCGATATAATATTTCAGTTCGACGCTCCAGAAATATCTAGTTACAGAGCAGCTCTTGTCTATGAAAGCCTACAAGGACTAGCATTCGGTATTATCGTTCAGTTTTTTCTTTTAAATAAACTAGGTATTTTTGTAAGCTTTGGCGGTCTATAAATACTTGATACGGTTTTATTTAAGGAAGTGAGATCAATATAGTACCGAGCCAATCTGAAGATTTTAGTAGAAAATACCTTTCGCCCGCGGCTTCGCCCGCGTAGATGTCGGAAATATTATTACGTTAGTTTCCAACTATATGCCAAAATAATAATTTTTATGATAATTATTTTGAAAATGAAGAACTTTCCACACAACTTCATCACCTTTTTCAACTCGTCGGGAGCGTATAAATTATTTTTTAATCGTCAGCCTAAACAAATTTTGAAGAACCTAGCTCCAAAACTGATTGACTTTTATACAACCTTCCGACCTCAATACTCAATACTCAATACTTTATTGCATTCCACAATGTATATGCTTAGGTGGTAAAACATTTTATTTAGAAACAATCGTGGACCCTGTCGGGCACAGCAAAAGAAAATACAGTAAGTAGAGAAGAGGACCTATTGATTATCTTATAATGTAACTTATTCTAAAATAGTAATAAAAAATAAATTAAATACATGCTTTGGAGTTTTCTAAGCTAGTTTAAGGGATTTATCATTTAAATATTCGTAGACACTATAGTAGCATTTACTTAATAAAAGCTTTCTTAATTTGCTAGTGAATAGATGGCTTTTTTTCTCTGTTCTTATGGATTCTGGCACTTTATTGTAAATTTTTATCGACATAACGAGAGGGCTTGATGAGTGTATTTTTAGGCGGGATGTTGGTATGTTTAATCGTGTTTTGTATCTAAGTGTGTATCGTGTTTGTATATCACTCTATTTCACTTTACGGGGGAAGTTTCCACCTCGGTGCCAAATTTCATCTTCGTAGGTCCAGTAGTTTTGAGATTTCGTGATTAATCAGTGAATGAATATATGAACGAGTGACCTTTCGCTTTTATTCTATACTAATATTATAAAGCTGAAGAGTTTGTTTGTTTGTTTGATTGAACGCGCTGATCTCAGAAACTACTGGTCCGAATGGAAAAATTCTTTTTATGTTGGGTAGCCTATTTATCGAGGAAGGCTATAGAACATCACGCTACAACCAAGAGGAGCGGAGCAGTAATGAATTTTGCAAAAACGGGGAAAATCGCTTGGGTAGGCGATTCGACGCGACGGGAAGAGTCGGGTGAACAAGAAATTTAACGCAGACGAAGTCGCGGGCAGAAGCTAGTGTAAGTATATAGCTAGATAAAGAAATCAAATCATTAATTTCAAACTAGCTGATTTGTCAAACTGTCTTATCTAAAGTTCCAACAAAATTCCAGTTACGTCTGTAAGGCAGAATTTGATAGAACAGAAGAATTTTTATCCCTCAGTGGTTTCGTTTAGGAGGTAAAACAATGCGGTGGAAGACATTTTGAATATTGTAGAGCTGTTAAATTAAAACTACCACATAACTTCAGACAGCTGGTATCTCAAGAGGTAAAGACTCAAATTGTATGTAAGTTTCACACTCATGAGGTTTCATATGTCAACTTATTTGACAGGTGTTCGTTTATTTTGTTCCTTTGTATTTTCTCCTTTAAAGTTTCCTTCGCCTCCTTTCGTGATATTTTTTTATATGGGGTTGTGTGGGTTTGAGGGTACCGTGTGTTGGTGGATGTTAAAAATAGCACCATCCCTTTTCTTCCAGTGGGTGTCGTAAATGCCGAATAAGGGTCTTAGTAGAGAATGTGCAGCAGCGTTCTCTATGCATTTTACCACCAAACTTTTTTTTGTGAGTGAGAAATCATCAAATGACGTCTCCCGCTCTGGGTGGAGCCGAAGGGCGTGTCAGACTTTTAATGACTAAAACCCACCCGTGTTCCTTTAGTGGCCCATATGCCAGGGCCACAGTACCTCATTTTACCACCATACTGCGATCGCCAATTCGCCTGCCAAGCGTGGCGATTATGGCAACCCCCTCCCCACATTGGGGGAGGCCTAAGTCTTTCGGCTGAAATGATGATGATGATATGGGGTTGATTATTATACATGCGTTAATTTCCGACATCCACGCGGGCGAAGCCGCGGGCAAAAGCTAGTACAATATAAAAATGTTTTTCTTTAACTAAGGTTAGTATTACAGTTTATTAAAGGTTAGCACCGCATGCCCCATAAAAGTAAGATCTATGATACTTTCACGATGGATCATGTCCCACTCCCTCTTATAGAGGCGGAGGTTGTGTCCCAACACTGATCATTGATTTTGATGACATTAGAATGTCGGTGACGCGGTCACATTAGTATGACGGAGAGGCAAACCCAAACGTTTTGCCCTTACCAAAAATCGTAAATAAGTTTTCACTTCAAAATTATACGTTGCTAATTGAATTCTTTCACAGGATTATTATTGTCTTAATAAATTACCTTAGGGAAGTTGATCTCGAGATCCCTTCGTTAGAGCGGTCAAGGACTTACCTGAAAATAAAGAGTAATAGCAATTAGCTACACGTGTAAAAACAACAAGGATAATATTATAATAGGAGCTATTAAAATAAAAAGCTTTATTTTACATCTTTTTTTTTGTGGATTCGAAATCATCAAATGACGTCTCCCGCTCTGGGTGGAGCGGGAGGGCGTGTCAGACTTTTACTGATTAAAACCCACCCGTGTTCCTCCAGTTGCCCATATGCTAGGGCCACGGTACCTCTTTCAAACGAATCTCGCGACCCTGGCACTTAACGATACATTTCAATTTTGAAAACAAGACACTGCGTTTGTGATCCGCTTTCCAAATATGTAAACAAATATAATTGTGTTTTTCGAAGAACTTTTAACTGCAAACATAAAGTTTATTTTACGCTACGCTGCAAACAAGTGAAAAAAAACCGGCCAAGTGCGAGTCGGACTCGCGCACCGAGGGTTCCGTACAAACCTGCAGGTCATCATCATCATCATTCGTCATCATCGTTTATGAAATTAAATGTTTTTTTTTTAATTTTTATATTTGAGTTGACTGAATGAAAGGTAAATTGTGGTTTACGATTTATGACGTATTAAAAAAAATCTACTTACTAGATCTCGTTCAAACCAATTTTCGTTGGTAGTTTTCATGGTAATGTACATCATATATTTTTTTTAGTTTTATCATTCCCTTATTTTAGAAGTTACGGGGGGGGGACACACATTTTACCACTTTGGAAGTGTCTCTCGCGCAAACTATTCAGTTTAGAAAAAAATGATATTAGAAACCTCAATTTCATTTTTAAAGACCTATCCATAGATACCCCACACGTAAGGGTTTGATTAAATTTTTTTTTTGTGTTTCAGTTCTATGTATGGGGAACCCCAAATATTATTGTTTAAAAAAAAAATGATATTAGAAACCTCAATATCATTTTTGAAGACCTATCCATAGATACCCCACACAAAAAATTTTTGAGTTTCAATTCTATGTATGGGGAACCCCAAATATTATTGCTTTTTTTCTATTTTTGTGTGAAAATCTTAATGCGGTTCACTGAATACATCCACTTACCAAGTTTCAATAGCACAGCTCTTATAGTTTCGGAGAAAAGTGGCTGTGACATACTCGGACAGACAGACAGACAGACAGACAGACAGACAGACAGACAGACAGACAGACAGACAGACAGACAGACAGACAGACAGACATGGCGAATCTATATGGGTTCCGTTTTTTGCCATTTGGCAACGGAACCCTAAAAACAAAAATGTTTCTACATTTTTGTTTACCTGTTCTATTGATGAGAACCGCATTGAAACCCATTGCGTAGTTTGAAAGATCTAAGCGTACAAAGAGAAGCGACTGTTTTATACTATGTAAAGATTATCGCCTCCAATTTGTAAACTTGGTCAGTACCTTTAGATATGATCTAACCAGATAGGCAGTTGCTCGAAACACTAGTAGGTATTCAGCTGCATCAGCTTCGTTTGGAAACCGATCTCAACCCAGTTGAGGAAAGCCTTGGCAGATTCTCACTCCTAGGCGCCATGGCCGAGAAAGTACAAAAACTATTCGCCAATCTTTTGTTTTGTCCGTTACTAAAATAGTATTCACGTATGATTGAATACGTCGCTCGGGGTTAAACATGGCAATACCCGTTTATTTGCCATGGTACGCCATCAGTGCGCCGTTAGGGCGTGTTCAGAACAAAGGGCGTAAGGCAGCGTGCACAACGCCACGTAATACCGCCTTGGGGCTAAGGGTAGAGCGACGGGGTATCGATATATCGATTATGTTTTTAAAATGGTCTTTTGTTTGATTGTCGGTTTTTGATCATAAATGTTTCAAGATGGAAATCAAGACGTTTGAGCGCAAATGGATTTAACAAAAAAAATGCATGACATAGCATCATCATCATCATTTCAGCCGAAAGACGTCCACTACTGGACATAAGCCACACCCAATTGACTGGCCGGTTAGTCTGGTGGTAAGTGACCCTGACTGCTAAGACTGAGGTCGTGGGTTCGATTCCCACCCAGAACAAATGTTTGTGTGATGAGCTCAATCATTTTTTTCTGTCTGAGTGTAATTTATCTATAATACGTATGTATTTAGAAATATATAAGTATATTTATCAGTTGTCTGGTTACCATAGTACAGGCTCTGCCTAGTTTGGGATTAGATAAAAATGTTTTGGTTGTCCTAAGATATTATATTATTATTAAGAAAAAAAAAAAAAAAATATGGTGGTCAACTATAATCGCCACGCTTGGCAGGCAGCTTGGAGATCGCAGTATGTTCCACCAAACGTATAGAGAATGCTGCTGCCCATGCTCTAGTAAGTCCCTTAGTCGCCTCTTACAACACCCAAGAAGGAAATAGGACATAGCTTACTTAATAAAAAAAAAACATTATAAAAATAGGTCAGTAGCTCACTCCAGCAACTGGATACAATGTTTTCGTTCTCTATAATGACCGCGAGGCGAAAGGGTATGTGTGCGAATATAAATTAAGTACTATATTCTTCATATTGCGACGCTGTTACGTCATAACATCAACACAAACACATACCTATATAAAGCTTATTCACATAAACCCATTACGCTTGGAAGGATAACAAACCGTTAATACCAAGGACAGTAGGTCGAGGACACGACCGCAGAGACATGGATTGTATCCCTACTAGACTATCAACTGTTGGGAAGTCGCGACGTCCCCGTAAGGGGGCGTGGCGGGCAGCGCCGGAGCAAGACTATCAAGATGATTCAGTCACCATTTATACGCCTTTTTTGGGTGGGAAATCATCAAATGACTTCTCCCGCTCTGGGTTGATTGGGAGGGCGTCACAGACTTTTACTGACTAAAACTCACCCGTGTTCCTTCAGTTGCCTATATGCCAGGGCCACGGTAACTCTTTCGAACAAATCTGCGACCCTGGCAGGATTAACTATACGCCTAACGATAAAACGCAAGACATTATTCTTAAAGCCATTACACACATTAATAACCTAAGTTTACTAGATGTAAACACGTAGTTAAACTAAATTGCTGTAACACCCCAAGTGTTTATTATACCAAATATACTACATAGCGTATAAACAGTGCCAATATTAGCTTTTGATATCATAGGGGCGAACCAACACTACAATATCGATACATAATCTATCGACTCTGCCCCCGCACTGCCCACGATCGGTTAACGCTCTGTTTCGCCAAATAATCCTGGGAAACACGGAGTGCGGTGTCCACACGATCTATATAATATGTGGACTGCTTGTTGATGCTCAAGTGACCACGGTTTTTAATAATGTTTACACTTTTGTTGGGGGATGCCATCGTGCTGTGGATACACAATCGGTTCGGGTCAATAGAATTGATTATAGAGCTCCTGTCTATGTCAGTCTTTTTTGCTAGCAAATAGCGGGGTAAGGTATTATTGCCATCGATTTTACTCAATGAGTAGCGCCCTGTCTTAGTAGGTCGTAGGTCCGAACCGAGACAGGCGCAGGCACTTTGTATAAATTATTTAATCACCATTCGTCTCAAAAGGTGAAGGAAAACAGAGTTTGAAAACCAGCATGTTCTAGAACCAAAAATTCGAAGACATCTGAAATCTACGTAAACATTTTAACTGTCTACCGATCACAGATGAACCCGATGACAGACGGACGGACAGCGAAGACTTAGTAATAAGGTCCTGTTAAAGGGTAACCTTCGGGTATAGAACCCTAAAAGACAGAAAAGCCATTATTTTCGAATACCAAATTCAAATAAAATATGAATTCTTTTACCCAACCAATGAAAAACAATAAGAAAATTCAACATAAAAAAACATCACGCCTCACCAACGAAGACGGGGAGGAAAACCAAATATTTGTGAACTAATTACAATTTCTGAACGTAAAGTTAACATTTCATTAAAGGTACAGTGTCAACAGGGCTGATGGTTCAGAACGAAAAAAAAAAAGGAAAATAATTCAAAATGGCTGCCCTTTGGTCACTGAGAAGAATTTTTTACAGAAGGTTCATGAAATGAGGATTCTCTAATGGAAATAGCACATTTGTGCGTTTTATTTAGGTGCAAAAGGTATTTACAAGGCAGATGTGAGTGGGAACACCGGGAGGGGACGCCCTAGGAGGACATATAGTGACCTTATTGGTGATATTCTTCAGATAGGTCAGGTGCGTAGTCGCCGTGTGTGTATGACCAATTGTATGAACCTAAACGGGGCAAAAGGAGTGTGTAGAGATCGTAGCAGGTGGCGTTCCGTGGTTTCTGCCTACCCCCATGGGAAAAAGGCGTGATTGTATGTATGTATGTATTTAGGTGCGTTATTGAGTAGGACGTAATCAAACATTCTCCATTCGATCTATTCTGTAAAACTGAAACGGCACACTTCATGTGCTTGTTGTGAGCTGTCCAATCCATGTAATGTTAGGAAATAACACTATTGACAGCTTCACTGTGAGGTTTGTACAGAATAGATCGGCTGTTGGGAATTTGAGAAAGGTCACCCACTTTTACTGGCTGTCAAAAACTACGGTCACTTCTTGAAAGTGTTATTTAGGCACGAGTGCTTCATTTCATGTTGGTGTACGTGTGTAAATAATTCTGTAAGTTTAGTATTTAGTTGAATTAACATACTAACATAGGTCATAAGTTTTATTTTGTACTAACATACAATGAATCTCTGTTACTTAAGGAAATAAATAATTTAATTTAAAGGGCCTTACGAAGTACTTACAACTTTCGTTCGAACGACCTCCGTCATTAAAAGCTTAAATACTACTCCAGCTGCAACCAAATTCTTCTTTTTTTGTTAACAGTCTTTTATTTTGTACAGTTTGAGCCCAGTTTGCGACCACATTGATTGCTGAATCGCTAGCGTTCCAGCAAAATCAGAAACGCCGCAACAAAATTATAGTCTATAGAAGTGAACCTTCTGATTTTATTTGCATCTTCGCAGTGGTGCAGCCTTTGTCAATTTATGGAAGAGTGTTTGTCTGTTTGTAAGGCGAAAACCTCGGGAATTGGACGTAGCTTTGTTACGTTGGAAAGTAAATAGTGAATATTATGATTTATGTTATGCAACCGCCAACTGAACAGGGAGTCTCCCCGCCTGACCTCGTATTTCATTGCATTGCGAAATTACGTATAAAATTCCATCTTATCTGTGTACGTAAATAAATGACTTCTTCTATTAACAATGGGCAGCGACTAGTGTTTTGTAGTCAAAAGACTTTTCGCATCATAGACATTCGGTTGAGCCAGGATTTTATAGAATGTGCCTACTTCAAGTCTGTCCAACCACAAGACCCAAAAGATATCACGTCTCTGAGACTCATACCGAAACACAGTCCATCAATAATTGATGAAGGTCTTCAACGACTCCACACAGGCGAGCTCGTCTTTCTCATCATCAACACAAACTTATTGCATGGAATGTGTTCAGATCTGAGTCTAGGCGCTTTTTTTTGGGTGAGAATTCATCAAATGACGTCTCAAGCTCTGGGCAGAGTGGGAGGGTGTGTCAGACTTTTACTGACTAAAACCCACCCGTGTTCCTTCAGTCGCCTGTGCTAGGACCACGGTAACTCTAAGGAACAAATCCGCAACCCTGGTAGGAAAATAGTTATATGGTATCTGATAAGCTGTTTACACGAACTCGCGAGGCTGTCTACATGAGCCGTAACGACTTCAATTACCTACCACATACAAACCAGGGCACACGAAAAGGCTGATCCTGCATGGTTTTACACCAGTCTAAAGAGCGCATGTAAAATAATCCTTCCAAAAATCAAATAACTTCTTTTTAAAAGGTAAAACTTCTGAATAATCCTATATTATATTAGTTCCTTTTCCATTTTTAGCTGCATATTTTGCCAGCATGTCGGCCGTTTCATTGCCTTTTATTCTAATACTGGCTTTTGCCCGAAACTTCGTCGGAGTTATATTTCTTGTATCCCCGACCCTTCCCGTCGACGTCGCGTCGAATCGCCTACCCGTGCGATTTTCGCCGTTTTTGCAACATTTTTCATTACTGTTCCGCCCCTCTTGGTTGTAGCGTGATGTTATATAGCCTATAGCCTTCCTTAATAAATAGGCTACTCAACACAAAAAGAATTTTTCAATTCGGACCAGTAGTTCCTGAGATTAGCGCGTTCAATCAAACAAACTCTTCAGCTTTATAATATTAGTATAGATATGATGGAATGGAACCCATTGCAAACCAACCTCAATGTAACACCTTTATGCATTAGTTCATCTATTTTAGATAGTATAACATAAGCTAGCGATACAGTTCTGTGGCAAGAAGTGTGAGAATGTTGTAAGTAACAATCATCATCATCATCATTTCAGCCGAAAGACGTCCACTGCTGGACATAGGCCTCCCCCAATTTGGGGGCTTTGCCATAATCGCCACGCTTGGCAGGCGGGTTGGCGATAGCAGTATGATGGTGAAAAGCATAGAGAAAGCTGCTGCCCATTCTCTAGTAAGTCCCTTAGTCGCCTCTTACGACACTTGAAGAAATGGAGTGATGCTATTCTTTACGTCCGACGCCACACGGACGATATCAAATAGATAAGAAACAATCAAATTAGTTATTTTAGTGAGACAGTCCTCAAAACATTGATCACAAGTTTGTTCATTATGTAATTATTGTGACTCCAAAACCACTAGACTGATTCAAATGCGGTTTTCAGTGACGCGGGCGACGCGTGACGTCTCATCTATTTAGTCATGTTTGCCTATTTGTAACTAAGTAAACATGTTGCATTATTCAAAACTGTTTCTAATTTATTTGTAAATGTTACTGTCACTATTATTTAAATTAGCGGTTCATGAGTAACGAATCTTATTTAAATCATGATTACAATGCTACAGATCATTTATAAAAATCCGTAAGGTGACGTTTACTAGTAAAGAACGATATACAATTAACACACACATTCTAATCACATCATCACCTACACTCTCACTCTCACTGACACACACACACACACTTACACACCCATCATCATCTGCCTAGCCTTTTCCCAACTATGTTGAGGTCGGCTTCCAGTCTAACCGGATGCAGCTGAGTACCAGTATTTTACATGGACCGACTGCCTATCTGACCTCCACAACCCAGTTACTGGGGTAATACGATACCCCGTGGTAAGACTGGTTGTCAGACTTTCGGGCTTCTGACGACCAGTAACGACTGTCTAATATCTACGAAAGACAGTTGGGACCAACGGCTTAACGTGCTCTCCGAGGCACGGAAGGGTCTTGGTATGTAAAGATGGTCACCCATCCACGGACCAACCGCGGCAAGCGTAGCTTAACCTAAACGATTAACCCGAACGGCTGTTATTACTTATCCACAAGCCCTTCTTACACACCCCCAAATTAATATTAACACTTAAGGCGCGGTGTTACCTCAATATTCACAAAACACTGGTGTCTTTGACAATCGAGTATGACGTAACGCAATGAAAATATACGACACAAAAAATACAGTGGACAGAGAAGGGTTTAAAGAAAAATTCTAACCGAATAGAATAGTGAAAATTGTTTGATATTCCCAATAAAAATTGTTTCACAAAAAAAACTTTGACGTCGAACATCTCTGTATTTTCAGCGATAACAACATTTTTTTTTAAAGAGTTCAATAGAATAAACATTACTTTAAAACTTTAACCAGACAATTATTTAATTTAATGTGTGTAGTCCGAATAATCTAAATAAAACCGTAAAATAAATGCCAATTCGCAGCTTAGTCACATCGTCAATCCAAATATTTATTCAATTTTCAACCTTATTTGTTGGAGCTGTAGCATGTAGTTGTAGCATTTAAAATCGTAGTCAGTCCGCGCCTTAACCACACCTCCAAATAAATATTAAGCCACTTTTACTATAAGATTTTTTTTACTTTAGTTTTAATTTTCCATTTGCTTTGCTTTTGTTATTATTAATCATAGTGTTTTGCTATGTTACTATGTATAACCTGGTATATTCATTCAAAACAGTCAAGTCTTATGTGAGTTATCCGATGGAGGGCAAGCCTGGTGATCTTTATTGCAGGTTTGCCTACAACAGACACCAGTCTCTAATAAGTGTTACCTTGACTTTGTACTGTGTTTGTGATTATGAGAAAACAATAAAGAATATTACTATTCCTATTAAATCTTGAATGAGCCATTTTCTAATTTTCTCCAGCAGTGCAATTTACTTAAAATATTAAAGTTAACATATTTAACACCAAGTAAAACCCTGCTAACATTGTCAAAATAATTTAATACAAAAACATTTTTCGCCATAGACATTTTTTGACTTGTGAATTCTTATTTTCAATCAAGCAAACGCGATTTGAATGTCAAGTGGACGCCCTGCCATTTTGTTTTCACTTATAATTCCCGCCAATTTCAAAAAAGGAATGTTAATTCAAATGGATTCCATCTGTTTTCGTTGAAATTATTTTAGTAGGTTCGTTCATTTTGAATTTTTGAATAATGTCGTCAGGTATGATATTATTTTTTTGAATTTGGAATTTATTTGCATTATTTTTGATTACGTAATCAACTTTGTACGACTTTGCATATTTTCAATGATCATATCAGCAGGAAAAGAAGAGTACCTATTTGATATTTAGTTTTTACCCTCATTATCATTTAATATTTTTATGTATAACGCAGCAATGGTGCTTTGTAAAAATAAGTTTCTAGTAGGTAATTCTTGCTTGCTTGACTGAAATAGTGCCATTACTTAAAGTAAAAGACTCCTTCCTAGCTGCTACTGAAGAATTCCTGATAGAAAACCTTATAACACTGCTTGACTTGAGAATCGAACCCAGCGCTTGCAACTTACTAGACCAACGAGGTAGTATGTAGAGGAATTTTTAATTCGCCTCTTAAAATAACAAAACTTCAACTAAACCCATGGATACATGATATTTTTTAATTAATTTTTTATTCATGTTCCTAGCACGGCGGGCTGTGCTGGCGCCGCTGCTGCGGTTGCTGAGACCGTCAAGCGGCGCAAATACTGTAATCTTGTAGGTATAGGAACCGTTTGGGGTTGAAACGCTCAGGTCATGGGGCCCGAGTTCGCATCTCTTGTTTAAGGAAAATTCTCATCGACAGGTCGACACTTCACGTAACAAGAGGACTAGGTCATTCTTTAGTCAAAGAATTTGCGTTACCATTCAACGTGTCAGGCAATGCTGCAAGTCTTCTGGGCACGTTTCCGGATGACAGTGATCCGAACGAGTACTTCGACGCATAAGTGTCCTTTTGTTTATGTATTTATTTGTATAGTCAGTTATTATTTACTAGGGCCTTGTGGCTAAGCAAAAATGGCCGCACGGGTCAATTTGTCGGGTTAAACTACGCTTGCCGCGGTTGGTCAGTGGATGGGTGACCTTTACATACCTAGACCCCTCCGTGCCTCTTAAAGCACGTTAAGCCGTTGGTCCCGGCTGTCATTCGTAAATTTTTGAGAGTCGTTACGGGTCGTCAGAAGCCCGAAAGTCTGACAACCAGTCTTACCATGGGGCATCATATTACTGCAACTGGGTTGTGGAGGTCAGATAGGCAGTCACTCCATATAAAATATGGTATTCAGCTGCAACCGTTTAGGCTAGAAGCTGACCCCAACATAGTTGGAGTTGTAGTGTTCTTTTAAGGAAGTCGGTTGTTATTTTTTTGTAAAAAGTTTTTATTTTTAAATTTTTTAGTTATGGTAGATACCTCACACTAATCTTATTGCGTTATTCGTTCATTTGTCGCGCAAATACTTAATGCAAATTTAAGACTTATATGGTTTACACATGGATCCCATTGTCCGAATGGAACGAAATTAAAATGGGACCATTCGGGAAGCACCAGCTTTCAAATAAAAAAGAATCTTCAAAATCGGTTCACCCAGTCAAAAGTTATGAGGAAAAAAACATTTTTTTTTAAAACAGTCGAATTGATAACCTCCTCCTTTTTTTGAAGTCGGTTAAAAACTAGATGGCGCCGGCATTTCCTAGCTGACTGATCCCTGAGAAGAAACGCCGAAACAAACTCAGAGGTCATGGTCTCTTTTAAAGTCCTAATATTATATTATTAGAATTTTATGTGAGTCTGATACAATTAATCTCCACACACATTACCAGAGAATATTTAACATTTCATATATTATACAACGCTACCTAATACCCCAGTGAATTTTGGATGTTGTTCAAATACCCTTGTACGCTCTCTTGTACACTCGGCCTTATGATTATGACGGCTCGGCTCCTTGAGTGTGCCCCGGCTTAAAGGTGGATATGTTTTTAATTATTAAGTAGATGTACAAGAAGCTGTGTTTAAGGCAACTTGAGTATCTGTTGCTATGTCAGTTTTATGTTGATTTTTGGGGCGGTATTTATACAGGGTGGGCTGGGATATCGATGTGAAATTTTTGGGTTAATAAGGAAAATAAAAGGTTTGCTGTTCCATACATTTTGACCGATGTAGTAGTAGTTTTGATGTTGCCTTTTGTAATTTTATCATTTTGCTGTGCCTTTACAGAAACCATTCTTTTGTACCTAGCTTTAGGCCTTTTGTAAAATCTTTTTACTTTTTGGAATGCAATAATATTAATGGATTACTTCATTATTAGCCATCAATGCCCCACTGCTGCGCGAAGGCGTCACTACTCTCTTTCCACCTCTGTATCCAGAGCTGCCAAGGACCAATCTTTTAAATAAAATAGAACAGAGGCTTTTTACATACTTTTGACATACCACGCGGGCGAAGCCGCGGGCGGAAGCTAGCGTGCAATATATTTTGTGGTTACACATTTTGATACAATATTATGGAACAAACATTGTCATAAACAATTACATTAATTCTTGTCGATCTTATACATTTTCTTGAAGCTGACTGTACACCTCAGTTCTTCTTAAAACCTTAACAGATCCTTCGCATAAGTCGCAAGGGGTGGTGTGACGTCATCACGGTAATCCCCTTCCATTATAGGAACAGCGATCACTTTAAATTCAGCTTGTACGTCGCGATGGCACTGGAATATTAATTCGAGAAAAATCCGTCAGGAAGCCGTGTCGAGGTTCGATTCCTGGTATCAGAAATGGGATACGTATTAGTGTAAGTAAATGGATTTTGTAATCTTGAAAAGGGGTTAATGTTTTCTAGGTAATGAATGAATATATGCTGCCTCGTTGTCGTCGTTGGCCACTTCTTCTTCCCAGCTAAAGCACTAGGAAGTGCGCGACGGGTGGGCGTTTTGGGGGGAATGTCTTTTGTAATTTTGACGTTCGAAAAGTGCTGATCCTCAGCCTAATTTGAATAAATGACTTTTGATTTTGATTTCGTTAGTCTAGTGATCGCAAACGTTACTGCAGGTGGCCCTAATGCCCGACTTTAACATAACTTAGTCAATGTAGTACCGGTACGTCCTTTTTTTTTGTGGATCGTCTGGAGGACACGGTGGAGCATACGGTGGAGGTGTGCCCTGCCTGGGCGGAGCACCGGTACGCCCTTGCCTAACCATTCGAGAATTAAAGGCGTAAGGGCTCCCGCAAAGAGACTTGAATCTAGTATATCAATTTCCATAAAGTTTGCATAGAAACTGCTCTATTAGACCACGATCGCAACGCAAAAATAATAGTTTAAAAAACACTAAAAAAACACGCTTCCATAGAAAACCAAACTAAAAAGTATAAAATAATGGAAAAAAAGCGTGGGGTGCTTTTTAAGGTATTTTTTGTTGATATCAGGCAGGCACTCCACGCTTTTTTTCTAAAGCGTGTTTTATAGTTTTTTTTTAAACTATTATTTATTTTCTATTTTTTAGGGTGTTTCGAATTTTGAGACGTATGTCAGCGTAGTTTGTGACGTATGTCAGCGTAGTTTTTGAAGACAGTTTTTTGCTGTCCTGGTAACTCTGGCGAGGATAATGGCACAAATTTATGAAATTAAAGTATTGTCATCGGTCCTTGATAAGTCTACAGAGTTTAAATGAAATCTGGTCGTTTAAAGTGGGTCAAAATCGCGCTATAAGGAGTCGGTTACAAACAAACATACAAGTGAAGCTAATATAAAGCGTGTAAAATATCGCGGCGGGATTATTTCGCGCAGTGGATTTTCAACGTAATGCTTAGAAACCGAGAGTTGAAAATCGAAAAGTGTTCTTTATCGACGTGCTGAGATTCACTTTGTTGGATTTTCAATACTCGATTCAACACCTAGAGTACACATAGGGGCTCTCTCTCTTCCCTCACTCTCATAGTATGATGGGACAGCAATCCGACACGACCAGAGAGAGATCAGGCGCAGGACTAACAGCTTAATGTGCTTTCCGAGGCACGGGGGTATCACACCGCCACCTACCAAACTCCGGTCTGTTCCTATGAAATTCCTAATAGAAAAACCGAAGACCATTTAGCATTTAACAGGTAACTAGTGCAGGAACCTACTGACTCGCTTTTGGTTTCACAACGTCTTTCGAACGAAAGTAAGTCGACATACACATGAACGTTATAAAATCGCGGCAAGATTTTATTACGTCCGTGGGAGCATGAGTCCTCTCAAACAATCAATTAAACCTCCAACCTCTGTCTGCGCGCCTGGTAAGATAACACAAATGCTAACAAAACCGCGGCGTCATAACTTTGAACTCGCCGACACAGTTACCGGGATTATCTAGTTAAAACTAACCTATGTCAGTAACTAACTATTTTGGGGGGGTCGTTAGGACGTGTGTTTGCTTATTACAGTTATAACTTTATGTTTAATGTGTGCATACTTCTGTGGGGCTAACTTTAAGAGACACAGTCCTAAGGAACATTACTGAAGGGGCTGAGGTGCCCCTATTTGGAATAGTAACTTTTTACCGACTTCAATAAGGTTCTCAATTTGTCTGCATTTTTTTGTTGTATTTTTGGTCCGTGATATTTCCGGTAATTGTGGATAAATTTTGAAAATTATTTTTAAAGTATACTTCCTGTCACTGTCGTTTAAAATTAATTTGTGTTGGTTGGTGTATAGAGAAAAAGTGAAAAATATACATTTTTACGACAAAAAAAAGATTTCATAAACAAAGACTACAAAGTGAAAGGTAACTTAACAGAGAGAAAAGAATCACAACTCAAAAGGTTGACAGCATTGTCACGTTGTATGGCAATGCTGATTCTTTGGCCAAAAATAGGCCAGCCCGTGGGGTCCACCAGGTCACATGAAGAGTCGACCAACCGTTTGGCTATGTATCGAGAAACCAAGTGGGCAATCGCACCCCATGACCCTAATGTTTCAACCCCAAACGGCTCAAATATGTAACTTCCAATGAGATTGGAAAATTTTCGCCGTTTGACGTTTTCCGCACCTACAGCAGCCGCCCCAGCGCATAACATAGAAACATTTCTTTTTTTTAGTTTTAACAGCGCCATGCTTAAGACCGTAGAAATCTTTCTACATTCTGAATATTTTTGTATTCATCCGTCTACAAAACCCGTTTCTACGGTGGTCATGCTACGCGTGCTGGTCTGTCAGGAAATCTCAAGCTAACTGTTATGATTGGAAGACCAAAATATACAGTCAATCAAATTAATTGACATGCGATTTGACAGCGCACTTTCATCCAATGTGAGTTTAATAGTTCCGACGTATGTTGACCCATTAAATCTACAAATACATAGAATTTAACCCTCAAAAGGTTCAAATCTTAACTACCGTATGCCGGTTTAAAGCTAAACCAACCCTTTCCCGCTATCACACACCACTACTAAATTCCTGACGCAATTAGCAAAAGATTTACAAAATAAGATAGGGCGCAGACCGACATGTTGACAGGGAGTTAGGTCGTTTGATCCAGGATTCGTTACAAAACTATAGGGGACTGAAAAGTTTGGGTACGTTTTTAATGAAAGCATTGATTGTAGTGAGAACCGAAACGCTCGGGGCGTGGGGTCCGAGTGCTCTTAGCCTATTTAAGAAAGTTTCTAAACGACTGGTGGACACTTCCCGTGACCCAAGAGCTGGGTTTTATCTTGGCCAGAGGCTAAGCATTGCCATACAACGTGGTAATGCCGCCAGTCTCTTGGGTACACTACCAGTCGACAGCGATGCGGATGATTTTTAGACGCAATTTTTTTAATTTGTAAATAGTTTTAGTTAATTTAGGTTATAATATTTTTTTTCTTTATTAATTTAAATCTGTAATATAAAAGAAACAAAATAGTGTTTGAAGTCGGTGTATTTTTTTTTTGATTTTTCGACGACATTTCGTGTAAATTTGTAAATTTGTAGAAGAAACACTGTATGGTTTGAATTGTATAATGTAAATGTTATTGATTTTGCTAACAACATAAATGAAAGCCAGGAAATAAAAATACAAGACGCACATTGGCGAGAATTATGAAGTATCAAGACGGATTATATTAGTTACTAGTTTTTGTAACTTTTTACTGATAATTTTTAGCAGTCTACTGATGAAAACTCCATTAAAATCTGTTGCGTAGATTGAAAAATCTAAGCGTACAAACACGAAATGCGACTTGGTTTTGAACTATGTAATGATAAACCTAAAATGTAAGACATTGTATCGTCTAGATCGATTCAGTAACACCAACAGTACAGCTTAACCTCGTAAAACAATGCTCACAAACAAAACAAAGTCCAAGACCGATTATTTCAACCAAATGACATCGTTTTCCGTGAGCCGGCCGCGGAGGCGCCGTCGGTCTTAAAATAAATTCGCAATCACGCCATTCCGGATTACCGGCGTTTGCTGACCAAACACGAACTAATGAAACAATGTGTTGTCCCCTCCATAATCAAGGGTGGATGTTCACATTAAACGGTTAAGGGCGAGTGCGCGGTTACGACCTTACGACTAACAACGGACGGACTGCGACACAAGTGAAAATTTGCTAGTTTTGGCGGTATCGCATTGTTCGGTATTTTGGGTAGAATCAAATTTACTTTACGGGTAAATCTAATATGAGCGAGACTTATTTAAATTTCTATATTTTTTTCTTGTAATATTGGAATAAGTAATGACGTTTATCGTGATGACTTGTAGGAATCTCTTACTTATAAATGACTTTCTATTCATTGCGTAATATTTATATAAGATGTTTCATAAATAGAGAAGCAATGTCTAGTCGGGTCTTCTCCACAACAGTGCCAAGCAGTAGCAATGCCCAGCAACCAATCACTAGTAACTATTACGTAATCAAAACCAAATCCAAGTTTATTTCACTAGTCACGCACAAAATCGCAACAGATAAATAAAACTGCCGAATCAGTAAACAAATCGCAAGTGCGCGCCCAAACTAAATTTTTCCCCTGTAAATGATAGCGTTAGGAATTGGATTCGGTGGGATTTATGTGTGCGCGATTAAAGCCTGTCCCCGAGTGTACGGACTGTCGCGTGTGTGTGCGTATTGTTAGGGCTGTGGCTTACAAGTTAACTCGTAAGATGGTGACTGTATTTCACCAATTGTTTAGTAAGCAAGCAATCAAGTATGCTTTCGAGAAGATTATCAAGAAAGGAATAGAACACTAATACGTAAAGTACCCAGTAATTGAGAAGTCTCTTTCTTCATTGGACCAAAGCCCTTTCCTCGGCAATATCGTTAGTTTGGAATCTAGCTGCCATGAATTTGGTTGGCTTCAAATGTTATGCACATTATTGCATGTGTCTACTTGCGACTAGTGACTGTTTCTCATAACTTTACTGTATAAAATACAAAACGTATCAATTGCCTAATACGTATTTCTGGATTTGTCGATTCGACCACAAATAAATTAACGTGCGAGTCGCCAATTTTTTTTAAATGTCCGAATTGGGGCGAGTAAATTCGTGCCAACGATTAATAAGCCAAATTTACAGGTAGATAATTAACTATACATACCTATCTTATTTGGAGATGGTGAATCAGCCCTTAAGGTGAGCATTGCAGCTTGTTGGAGTTCACTCCTTAAAAATCAATTTTCATATACATATAAGCCCACGGGGTTTGAAAATTTATGAGGAGTAAAATCAAACTTTCTCCGTTACGTTACGTGATGCTTTGTGTTATGTTAACTAATCTATATATTTTTTTAAATCGTTCGTAAGGAGTTAACTCCAGTTATGCGTTGGAGGCGAGAAGCACAGAACAGGTCGAAATGGCGGTTCTTGGGGGAGGCCTATGTCCAGCAGTGGACGTCTTTCGGCTGAAATGATGATGATGATGCGTTGGAGCTGACATACAGTTTTTCTTTCACCACCTTTACGTAAGCACACTGCACTTTAAAAGCCCACTATATTACTCGTAGGTGCCAGCCCTGGCTGTGATTAAAGCCGGGACACAAGTGGGACGCGCAAGTAAGTGTGTTTCAGCTCGATTTGTCCTTATTAGTGTATTGATTGCTTTGCATTCACATACGAAGACTTATTTGGGGTTGACCAGTTCAGAAAAAAACAACAGAAGCGTGTAGCTTTATTCTATAGAACATCCATTTAACAGACAATTAAACAGGCTTGTCCATGTTCGGAATTTTTTCTTCTAACTACTATATACTACTTCACTTTTGTTTTATCTTGTCATTAAGTTATTTAATTAATTATTTGTTAGTTGTGAATGATGTAATATTTTCAATTTGCACTAAATGTTTAATAATGCCTTTTGGTGGCACTCATTACCTATATTTTGTTTTTTTTTTTTTAATATGCGGATAATGGAGTGGGCTACAATATTGTTATTTATATCTATTATTATGTTTTGTTAAAATATATATTTTAACAAAACATAATAATTTTTTTTTTTTTTTTTTTTTTATTCTCACTCACTCTGTTTATTGTCCCTAAACAAAATAAAACTTAACAGACAGCTGTGCTGCTGGACAGTTTGTTGCGCCACTTCTTCTTCCCAGCTAAAGCACTAGGAAGTGGGGAAGGACGTGCGTTTCAGGGGACTGTCTTACGTAACTTTGCCGTTCAAAAAGTGCTGACTCTCAGCCTAGTTTGAAGAAATGACTTTTGATTTGATTTTTTGAGTTTCGCGCCCTAGGTCTTCAACGCAGTTTTTTTTTTCTCCGAAACTTGAAAATCGAATAGGTACTGTGTTTTTTCGATACAGTGGAATGCAGTCTGCGGGATTCTCAATTCTCAGTTCAATACCGAAAGTTAATAATCCAGTGAGCGATAACGGTAGCTAAGCTGGCATGCACCATTATTAAACAGACCTACTCAAAGTTGACCAAAGACATAACCATACTATGAATCAAAACAAAAACCACGTAAACAGATAAGTTGTTCTCCTTTGACAAACGTACCGCACGCACTAACCAACAAACAGAAATGCTGCGTATTTTAAAGGCTCCTCCAAACAGGCGCCACGCGATGGTGTGACGCGATTCTGGTAAACAATTTTCCTCTAGTTTTCACAAAAATTGTTTTACTGCAGCCGCGACACGCTGTCCCGTCGCGGTTGTCTGCAGTCGCCTTAATATGTAAGGATGTGAAAACTTACGTTTTTTGACATTGACATGAAAACGGCTCAATAGATTTATATGATAGCACCTAATAGCACACATGAGACATGTCACAGATAGACTACAGACCCTGAATTATTATAAGATAGTTTTATCAGTTGCATGACGAAATTCCCCTATGATACCAGTGGGTCGGTGCAGCACGCCAGTTTTTTCCTTCACCGTTTTGAGAGCATTGGTCTTTAAATAATTTACACAACACTACTGCTTCTTCGAACCATCTCTATTACTCATAAAACTATTTTTATGAGTAATAGAGATGGTTCGAAGAAGCAGTAGTGTTGTCTATCTCAGTATCTACTTTTCTTCTATACATGTCTTTTAGCCGTTCTCATCTTCCACATACTCCGTCCATCTCCTCGTCCATTCATTCCTAGACACCTATTCTTACAACATTCCCCGCCGAAGCACTCGCAACAATTTGAAAGCATAGACACCTGAATTACAGCTTAGACTGTAGATAGTCCACGCCTCCGGTTGAGTTATCGTCCGAGGCGGTGCCCCACTCGATCACTGGACCACGCCCACGGCTGGGCGACAAGCCAACATGCAGCCGCAAGTGTTACCGATTTAGTTAAGGAGTTCCATGATGAAAAAGGCTAAATTACTTTTTGAGGAAAAGCTTCGGAGGAACGGTTCTAATGTCTGTTTCAAAAGTATCGGATAAAAGTGCAAATAAAACCTGATCAAGTTAAATTCTTATGCAATCACTCACTAATTAGAATTAGTAAGTATTCATCTGTATTTTGCAATTTGTAACTTTATATCTTACCACTTTTCTTCAATCATTTAGTATTATTTGAGTCATCAGCTGCGTAGCCTTTTCCCTAATGTTGGGGTCGGCTTCCAGTCAAAGCGGATCTGAATATCTGAGTTCCGCAACAATCCAGTTACTGGGTAAGGTAAGATTGGCTGGCTTTTGGCCTTTTCACGACCCGTAACGACTGTCAGAGTTCCACTTATCACAGCTGGGACCAACGGCTTAACGTGCTTTCCGAGGCAACGAAGGATTTTCTTATGTAATAGAGGTCACCCATCCACAGAAAAACCGTGGCAAGCGTAGCTTAATTTCTTAGTATTACTTAGCCACAAGGCCGTATTGTTTAAATGCCATGATTAAATTGTGATAAAAAATCATCGCTGCAAATTGATGTTACAAATAATCCTGAAGTGTCAAATGATAGGTGATTGAAAATTATAATTTCGGGTGTATTCGAATAGTCAAATCAAAGCAGAAAGCACTCAATTTGTAAGCGAAATGTGTGGTACAACAAATTATCAACCATAGACACATTTTCTGATCCATTTGTCTATATTTTTAATAGATATTTTTGGCACAGACCTTCATCATCATCAGCCTATAATGTTCCCACAGCTGGGACTCAGGCCTACTCTCGGTAAGAGGGAGTGGGCCATCCACCACGCGGGCCCAGTGCGAGTGGTTAGATGTCATGTCTTCGAATTTTGGGTTCTAAGACGTGCCGGTTTCCTCACGATATTTTCCTTCACCGTTTTTAGAACAGACCTTAAAGATGTATACAGGTATTGATGTTGCTTTCAGTTCCATCCGATTAGACTAGAAACCAACCGCCAACATATTGGGAATACGGCTGGGCAGATGAATATTATGAAGACGACGCAATACGAACAATTGTATCAGCGCTGGACACAACTGATCCAATACAAGATCTTGGAGCGTTCAAGTACAATGTCTAGTAGTGGATTGAATAAAAAGCTGATGAAGATGCTTAGGTGGTTGATAGTCTTGAGCATTGCTTGCTGACAAACTCCGGAAACAAAAGACATAAGGATACCTGGAATTAGGCATCACTGGCAACAAAATGGAATCACATATTTTAATTAAAACATCACTCGAAGGTAATTAAAAACAAACAAGGTTATAAAACCTCAAAAGGGAATAATATCCGGAATCTTCCCATAACTATATTTGTCACCAATAACACACTTCCTAAAGGAATCCAAAAGGACGACCGTCCCTTTGAAGAGACATGAAAAAACCCATATCTATGGGAAAAGTCCGCCTTTGATAAAGATACGTAAGCAATTTTGTATCTTACGTCCTTAGAAATACAGTCCAAATTTGTAAAGGAACACGCTAATTTTAGTTCACAAAAAGAAATCTGTCACTTTTTCTTTGAAAGTCGACGACTTTTGATAGAATGAACGTAACTAAGATTGTTGAATTTGGATAAGAGTAGATAGTATTTCAAATACTCTTATAGTTTCATTAAGAACCAAAGTGAAAGTAAATTAGTTTTTTCAGGCTTTTGTGTTGTCTTTTGCCAAAAGTTAGTAAATATTTTGATGAAGTTTTCGCGTATTTGTCAGATAAGGCAATCGCGTAGACATATAGAAAATACGAATCAGATGTCACTAAAGTTACATTTTATACCATATTTTAAAGGTAATCAGAAATCTATTCAACAGCAAATGCTTTAACAGTACTTTAAAGACAAACGGAGAGGAGTGACATAAAGGTTGCAATTAAACATCTATCTACTTTCAGTTCAATAATAGGTTTTTATAAAACTCATATCCACATTTCTACATTCCAAGTACATATTCTCCACACATAAGTTATTCGACTCTTTAAAAACGTCATCGAATTTTGTTACAGAAATTAATGGAGTCGCCTAAATGATGAATAATTAAGTAGTTTAATGAGATTTTTATTTTTTTAATAATTATATTATCTATTCCTACAATATTATGTAATAGTAACGAATTCAAAACTGTACAGCGAATATTAAAAAGAAAACCATTACTACGAGGTGTGTGTGATGCTGAAAACTGTAGTTTTAGAATTTTTGTCCGTTTTTCTGGATCTGCACAAAAACGACTGAACGTATTTGGATGAAATTTGGCATACTTATATTTTGTTTATAACCTGAATTAATACATCAGGTACTTTGAACTTGGTACGTTTCCGTGGATTATTTTCCGACATCAAAAAGCTAGTTCATATTAAATGTGACAGCTAGAATGGCACTACAACGGAATTACTCAACACTTTATAATAATCGAATAACCAACTTTCTATTTATGTATATTACGGCACAGCAGTTTAACTTACGGTAGACTCTTCAGGCTGGGAAAGTTGGCGTATTAAAAAAATTTTTTTTTTTGCTATTTGTGTGTCAGTATGAGGTTTGTAGATTAAAATTTGATTCGCCACTGCAACAAATATGGCTTTACAGATTTATTTTCATTAAAATCATCAATACAGTCCTCTAAGTTTATATAAACTCATATTTTTATTAAAAAAAAACAGTCCGTGTCTGAACGGTAAATAGCAAAAAAAAACGTTAGAAAATCAGAATTTCGCTGTCTACCGTAGCCCCTCGACCCTCAAGTTTAACTTTTGTCTGCAACCAATCATCGCGAAACGAACAGAGCACATTCAGACGTGTATATACCAAACCCGCGTTCTCAACATAACCTTTAATACATAATTAGCTTATCTTCAAGCGAACATTTCTCTAAGCACAGCACCTCATTGCTAGCTAATTTCCACATCATCTTCGCTATATTCTACGCAACGAATTGTTACGTTCCATAAGCCTGAAGACACACAGGCAGGAGTATCGCTTGATGCTACCATGGTTAGTGAGTAGCGTAGCTCGAATCGAAGTGCTAGGCAATCTGATTATTGTCGCCATTTTGTGAAAATCTACTCATGAAAAAGTGTTTTTAAAGCACACTGTTTCCCCAAATGACAGTGCGAAGGAGGGAGCTTATCAACTTTAAGGTGGATGTGCTTAAGTAGCCCACGAAATTCAAACTGTCTTTGTTTTTTTTTTTTTTTGAAATTTTCAGGTTGTTTAAAATATTATTTGTGACCGTAACAAATATGGCTTTACACAATTATAATTATTAAAAAACTTTTTTACAAAAAAAAAACAACCGACTTCCTTAAAAACACTACAAAGTGAAAAATAACTTTAATTTCGGTAGTCGGTGTCTTAGGATCTGTATTTATGGTTTTTTTGCCACCGACTTCCGAAATTAAAGTTATTTTTCACTTTGTAGTGTTTTTAAGGAAGTCGGTTGTTTTTTTTTTGTAAAAAAGTTTTTATTTTTAAATTTTTAGTTGTGGTATTCACCCTGCACTAATTCCAAACAAACAATGCATATTTATGCGATAGCAGAAATCGTGGTTGATTTCCTGTCATTTTTTAAAGAGTTCCGGTGTCTGTCTCCCGAACTCATCATCAGTAGTCCATCTCTAGTGTCTGCTGAGGAATCAATTCTCGATGTCAACGAGTATGTCTATCTAGGACAAGATATCTTCTAACTCCTGATCGATAAGGAGTTGTACCTTCCATCATCAGCTCAACGGAATACAAGAATACAAGTAACGGTCTAAACGTGCCTATAATATTCAAAGAATTATCCCCTAACCTTCTAACCTTTCACTGTAAGTTCCTATATGTACTGTTCACCGATGAGGAGTTCCATGCGGTATCTTCGAAGACTATAATTAGTTCACCACGGATGGATAGATAGAACCAGCAATTATTTTTGATCTTTAGTACAATATCCAAATCTCATTACGTGTACTGTTTGTTTTTGAGGAGTTCCTTCGTTTATCTCCCAAAGTATACATCAAATCTTCACAAAATTAATATGGGACCACCTCAGGAGTATACCCTTACGAATAAAAAAAGAATTTTCAAAATCGGTTGACAATTGGCGGAGAAATCGGTGAACATACATAAAAAAAAAAAAAAAAAAATACATACAGTCGAACATATTATAACCTCCTCCTTTTTTTGAAGTCGGTTAAAAACCATTACAAGAACCCACTTAAGTTTATTTTATCCCATAGACTGGATTTTTCATGAAAAAATCATTCAATGTGAATAAATCCGTATTACGATTTCGAATCACATTTAGTTCAACATACAACTCGACACTGATCTGCAAATTGCAAAAAAACATAAGAAAATTTGAATTTCGCGGGCTACTTCAGCGATTTTAATTTATGTGTATCTATCTATATGCCAAATTTCATCCAAATCCGTACAGCAAGTTTTGCATGACTAAGTAAAAAACATCATTCATTCATCATTCATTTGTATTACCTTTATTTTATTCTAAGATTTATACTGTTATTTACCAACTTTTACTTTGAATAAAATTTATTATTATTTATTATTATTATAGAAACTTTTTATAATAATAGAAAGTAGTATAAAATGATTTGTATTTTATAGATGGCACTTGGTACGCAGCGTATCTCTACGAACAAAACAGCTGCTACTTGTGTGTCTTCCGCCTAAGATCTCAAGCTCAGCAATTCCACTTGGTACTCGCGTCTGCGGGTAGAAAATTACCAGCTAATGGGTACTTACATTTGTGGGTAGTTCCGGAAATTAATAACGGGATACCTATGTTGCTTGACTGCTTTGTAGATTAGGATAAGAAGGAGGTGTGTAGGGTGGATTTCTTAACCGTGATTGCTATGCTAATAAGATTGAGATTAAATGAAATAAAAATAATAGTTTCAGAAAACTAAAAAACACGCTTCCATAGAAAACCAAACTAAAAAGTAGAAAATAATGGAAAAAAGCGTGGGGTGGTTTTTGAGGTATTTTTTAATTGATATCAAGCACCCTAGGCTTTTTTTCTTTTTTAGTGTCTTTCGAATATTGTGACAGATGTCAGCGTAGTTTTCGAAGATAGTTGTTTTTGGGTATCCTGGTTACCCTGGCAAGGAAAATGGCACAAATTTATAAAATTATTGTATTGTCATCGGTCCTTGATAAGTATGCAAAATTTCGAGTTAAGTTTTAAAGGGGGTCAAAATCATGTTCAAAGTTTCCGTTGCATAGGCACATACTAACATACGTTTCAAGCTAATAAAAGCGTGTTAAAAAGGATTGGACACAAACCCCTTTATTCATAAACGTTGATTAAAGTTAAGAGACGTTTAAACGTCAAAAATGTACGGTTAAACAGCAGCAAATCATTACTTAACTTTAAACTACGTTTATGAATAAAGGGGTAATAATCTAACGGTCAATCAATACCAAAATTATCTCAAGCTAGGCCTAGGTTCGTATTTTGAGGGCCTGTGTTTCGTGAAATGACGTTTTTATTAAAAAATAAATAATTTAGAAGCTTGATGGTTTTTGTTTTTGTAATATCTGGATTAGCAAGTCAGTTTTTTAATGCTAACACTATTATGTTACCGGCCTTGTTTATTGAATACAGATGAACGTTCCGACTATGAAATGCCATAGTACGTTGATTTTGACAATATTTGAGGATCCTGTTTTTAACTCTTCGAGCTGGCAATACTTTAGTATTGGGTAAGTTTACAAAAAAAAATAATCATTCGATGGGCGTAGGTTTTAGATATTTTTTTTTTACAAAAACAGCTTATCTGCTGTTTTTTTTTATGGATTGGTTGTCTTAATGCAGATGTCAATGTCATTTACAGTTTTGAACAAAGCTGGAATGCTGAAAGATTTAAAAAAAATAGTTTTCGATATAGATACCCAAAGACGTAGGTATACAGTATTGCCAGCGAATTTGACCCTGTACACTATCTGGTACTTTAATAACAACTAATTTAAATGTACTTAAAAAATTAAACTTCAAGCATAGAAACATCGAAAAGAAAAACTGGACAATGTTAGACACAAAAGAAAAAAAATGAAATAATCAACTTTAAAAAAAATATTTTTTACTCCTAACACGACTCCACAGTTTCTCCCTGTCGACACATGGCGGGCACATGTCTTCAAAAAGCGGGCTACGTTTCAGGAAACATGAATGAAACATTAATAGTTTCCTACTTAATACTACTATTATAATTTTAAATCGCTACGTGATTCATTGGCTCGTTCTAGGAAATTCTTTTCATAGTTTTTCCTTTTAGGAACACGAGGAGAATGTGTTACGTTTCCATTATGCTGTTTCAGTTTTTTTTTTAAACTATCGTTTGAATTTTGACTTGATAACCGTTTTGGACACCATAGCCAAGATGTTAAAGCCACGCATCTTATCCACGAGGTTCTGTGGTCAGATCCTCGCAAGTATCAACGTGACTTTTTCGACTGATATCTTCTTTCTGAGTTTATCTTGGGCATTGACATCAGTAGAGGAAAACACTGAAAGGAAACCTAGACTTCTAGGTACCTTTACGGATTCTACGAACAATTTATAAGTGCTTCGTTGTGAATCCGCGATGATTAGATAATTGTCGAAACAAATGTTGACTGGTTTCTGCGTAGCATAGTCCATCATAATCATAATTTCAGCGGAAAGACGTCACTGCTGGACATAGGCCTCCACCAAGCTCCGGCACTTAGACCAGTTCTGTGCTTCATCCAGCGGATTCCTGCGGCTTCCATCTCTACGTCTTCCGGTACGCGGTTGTACCGACTAACATATTAGAACTTTATCATAATAAAGAGGTAAAATTTGAATTTGTGTGTAGAAGACCACCAGATCTTCGGAACTACTGATATTAATCCGAAAATTCTTTCAATAATGGAAAGCTACAGACTAATATTTTCCTGTGTCGTAGTAAACATTTTACTTACAGAACAGACAGAACCTAGTATAATATAAACGCATTCAAATTCCCTCAAAAGAAAAAAAAAACGGAAAAAGATACCGTTTTTAATTAATAGTGTTTTCTTAAGAGATATCTGGCGTTATCTTTATCTAAAGATTAGACGCACTTACGCGTACAAGGCACCGGCATTACCAGTGATAAGCAGATAATATAATACTTCTATATCGAGAAGTGTAGACAGTTCTGAATACTAATTTTGTGGTGGTGCAATCGGAGCTGTGAGTGCGAGATTTAAAAATGTCCAGGATGTCATAGACGCGTAAACTGAAACCATGATTTAGCACAGAAAGAAAGAAAATAATATTTATTCTGTAGAAACAAAACGCACATTACAAAAAAAAAACTTTTTCTTTCTTTCTCTCTATAATGTAGCCAAATGCCCCGTATTCAGGCAGAAGTCTAGTATAAAAAAATGTTTTATATAAAAATGCAATACCTACGCGGCTCAAAATGTGTGTAACAACATCTTTTTTAAACCTACGATTTCAATGACCGCTGGGCAATAGTCTCCACACAGTGGGTGGCTGAGGATGGACGGCACTGAAAGCCGGCCCAAGAAGAGGTGGCAAGATGACCTAAACGCGTATTCGATCGAGGCAGCCCTACGCATATTGGAATAGGATGCCTGGAGGAATTTTGGGGAGGCTTTTGCTACGCAGTGGGACGGCGTTTACGCGTTGCTGTTCCCGCCATCCAGTATCCAAGTAAATGGTTGCCGACGCCACTGGATTTCTGCAATACCAGAAGCAAGTGCCTTGCTTTCCTAGAGACAAAGCTGTAATGTGACATCATCACACTGGTAACCCTTCGAACCAATTCTGGATTGTCCTTTTGGTGACCGTACATCAACGCTGTTTGTGGCCGTAATGACATAGGGGTAACTCCTTGGAATTCAAAAATTCTTCTTAAAAAGTTTAGTGAACATCACCGAAATAAAAGAAACTATATTTTTAAAAGCTTACGTTTTTCTGATCTTAATCGGAACTAAATTAATTAATAAAGTATTGACGTTAACTTACGAAATGTCACCACACTACCTGGCAACACTGCCCTCCATAATTTATGGGCGCTGTCATAATTAATCTGTGGTTACGTCACGCGACATTTTGATAATTTTCACTTTGTGACCTATACAGAAAGCGCATTTAATTTTCGATACCTGTGGATTTTGATCTTTAAATACTACGTATGTTACTTATTTATTACCACTTAATTAATCAAGAGGCAAAAACTCAGATTATTTATAAAGATGGCATTTATTTTGTGATGTGTTGTAGACTTTCATTATTTATTTTGATTACAGCTTTCATGATTATGAAAAGTAAAGATGAGATACGTTGGCATGGTGCACACGGCTACTAGACAGGTTGAAGACTTCAAGTCGTTCGTAGTGACTTGAATGTGATAGGAGAGCATTAGCACATCGCACCCGGAGTTGGCGTAATTTGGAGAGGGTGTACTACGTGACCTCGACAAATGGATGTGCGACTAACACTTGTGCGACTAAACTGTACTGCGACTCACCATAGTTCGAATGCACGCTTGTGCCACAGACTAGAGCTCATGTAGTACACTCGGTTAGTTTAGCTTAAAACTTCCCAGTTCCCCTCCTATGCCAGAAACGACTAGATGCAGTGTGTCGCACAAGCGTGCATTCGAACTACGGTGAGTCGCAGTACCGTTTTGTCGCACAAGTGTTATTCGCACAGCCATTTATCGAGCTCACGTAGTACACTCATTTTGAGAAGAGAGTGAGAATGAGCCATGGAGAAAAGCTGCTGAGATAATGGTGGCAAGAAAAGAAATATATTATGGCATGAAATGTTTTGGGTTCCAGTCAAAACCTTTTAAATTCCCGAATTAGAACATAAACCCAAATGACAAAAGCCAAGTCACTTAACCTAAAACATTTTGAAAAATTAACTTCCCGAACCGATAATCAGTCATCGTTTCGCGCCGTCACGTCCTATCCACCGCTAATTCGCGCCAAACCTTCCTGTCATTTATTGACGTCAAAACAAACGGCCGCCGTTCGAGGAAATAAAAATTAAAAGTCCCCACAGCTAAGAATGTCTCCACCAATGAGCGCGGCATAAATAATCAGCCGGAGTACGTCTCGGCAAATTACCCAGAACGGGCGGGTTGGAAATTGATGGCAACACTGAAATAAGTGCGCCATGTCAACTATGTTGGCTGTCGGCGCGCTTGCCTTTGCCTTATTTTTTTTCGTCTGTAATGATTCGAGTGGCGCGTTCTAAATTGGTTCTATTGTAATTATGGCGGGCATTTTATTTATGGACGCTTGTTTGTCCTTTTTTGAGGTTATGTCTCGTTTGCTGGACTAGGGATTGAAGGAATTGTGTCGACTGCTTGTACTTTCGAGATTAGCGCTCGATAAAGAAACCAAAATCGGTAGTTTTCTTGCTATAGATTCAAGATGACGAAGCTTTTTCTTAGGGATATTGACATTTATTACTCCACTAGCTTTTGACCGCGACTTCGTCCGCGTAAATGTCGGTTATCGCGGACGGAGACGAAGTCGTGTAATAAAAAGTAGCCTAGGTTCAAACTAACCCCGTACCAAATTTCATCAAAATCGGTGCAGTGGTTTAGTCGTGAAAGCGTAACAGACAGACAGAGTTACTTTCGCATTTATAATATTAGTAGGGAGATAGGGATTATTGTTTGAGTTCCAACAATTAGCCACGTTAAGATCGTTAGTCAACTAAAACGTCCCAACAATTATAACCGGATTATAGAATAGTTACAAGGTACATGTTACATTAAAAAAAAAAACTCCATTTACTCCGTAATATTAATTTACACGCCACTGGACATTTCCGCTCGGCAGACTTTTCCAATGTTTCACTGAGTACAGTCCTTTCTTCTGTCTGATTGGACAGATTCATTATTTTATTTAAATAGCTGTGTTCATCACACTGGAAAATTGTATTCTGGGTATGAAAATGTTTAAGAATGGGTAGTAGGTCAAACAGAGAAGACACGAGCATTTCACTGCGCAGGTATGGGAGGTTTCAGAACATTGTAATGGATTTAATTTCCGCTGGATGCTACAGCACCGGTCGAAGTGACAGTCCTTGGGGGACGCCTATGTCCAACAGAGGACGTCTTTCGGTTGAAATGATGATGATAGTAGGTAGGTCATCATCTGCCTAGCCTTTTCCCAACTATGTTAGGCTCGGATTCCAGTCTAACCGGATGGATACAGCTGAGATGATAGTAGGTAGGTGTTGTTGTCAAAACGTCACTTCGAAATTCGAACAATGTCCCGCGTTGACTTACTTTAAAAACAAATGAGTTTGCTATCGAATTGTATGCGCTCACTTGAGTGAGGTTCCAAATAAACTTTGCAGAAAACCACTTAAGGTTTCCTTACGATATTTTTCTTCAACGTAAGCTAGTGTTAAAGGCTAACATAGATTGATTGATTCAATAACTGCTACATTGTATATTTCATAAATACTCTTCAAGTAAATTCAAGCTCAATAACCCCATAGGAATAAATATCAAGTTACAAATTAATCTCGTACTATGTTTTACAAATTAGATAAAAACCCATTTTTGGCTCGGCCCCAGGGGTGTGCCCTGTCAGAAAATTCCAGTTAAGTTCTAGAATAACGGGTGAAAAAACTGTCAAGAATTCAAGATCTCCCTAAAGACTGAATGGATCTTTAGAATTAATAAAATATATTATTTTCGGCTAGTATCAATTCGCAGAATGTCTCCTTTTTGTTACGAAAGCTGACGTTTTGTCACATCACGCCACTAGTAATTTGTATGTAATGCTTTAAAATAAATTTAAACAGGGCAATGGCTGTGTTGCGTACATGCACAGCGTGTTTTTGATAAAGAATAATTGATTTGATTTAAACATGATTCAATAAGTATAAATAGATACTTCATTCTAGCGAAAGAGAAACTCCAGGTAAGGGGATTAAAAAAAATATTATACATATATATATATATATACTTATATATATATATATATTTTCATGGAAGAGAAAAACGATAAAATACGTCCAAAGGCCTCCATTCTCCGTAATGCGGAAAACCCATAACAGTTTTATCCCAGTAAGCTCTAAAACTGCAAACCGAAACGCGCAGTAAACCATACTTCACTTCCTAATTACAGACGACTTACAAACTTCTAATTTAAGAACCTCTTAAAACCCAAACACACAGAACCATTCATAAATTCAAATTCACATTGACATCCCTAAACCGGATAGATCCAGTTCGCACCGGAAAAAACCGCCCCTCGCCAGTTTTGACATAAATAAGGGCATGTAAGCCGGTTATTAAGTTAAAGTAAATAACTTGAACTGTCCCTAGGAAGTCTTAAGGCGAAGATGATAATAAATTCTGGTCCCAGCAGTGGTAATGAATCAATTGGACAAAGAAGGTGGAGCGGCTTTAGTAGTAGTAAAATTTGTAATAGGCAATTTGTGATAGAGATGTTACAGAAAAGGGTTCGGGTAGATATTTACTGTGTTGGGTTTCGGAAAAAGGGTTTTTTTTTTTTCGAGGGGAATTAACTGAAAAATATTTATTAGCTTTGTAGGTGTAAGACCTGTGTAAGAAGTATTGTTTAACTGACTATGAATTTTGGTTTAGCCAAGGTATTAAAGGCTTATTGCCGAGACTTCATACTCCAACAGTGTGTTTTTTGTTGTCTGTTGGATTTTAAATGCTGAGCACAAACTCCGTGAGTCGAAAATCCCATGCGCAATAAAATTCGACCGCGATATTTTTACGTTCGTGCTTACGTGTTTCCGTAACTCAAAAGTAAGAATATAATAAGAATCCTTACTAAAGAAACCTATCGTCGCATTCCCCGACAGTAAAGCCGATACAAAACTACAATCGCATATTTCCCCCAAACTGATTGATTATTTCCCAACTTTAGTAAAACAAACAAAAAAAAAAACATCGAACACTCCACTCCATTCGTTTCGTTCCTTTTAAACTGCATTTTAAACTCTACGGATTTATTTTAAGTTATTTCCATAAACGTTCCACTCGACAACCCTATTCAGCCCCAAATACAATCAATTTTGTACCTTAACCCCTGGTAATAAGAACCAAAAATAATATTTTCGTGACATTCAAATAACTTTGTGTAAATTCACGAAGTACGTAAACTATATTTTTCATGTATCATTAATATTAAAAGTTCCTGTGTACGTGTGTATTTCATTTTTAAGTTGGCAACACCGCGTGTTAACGGAGAGGTTTGGTTTAGGTCATTAGGTACTATTACACTTTCTTTACAAATAAACTTTAGTCTCACTTGGGATTTTGGAAATACACCACATGTGATTCTATTGATCGTCATCATCATCATTTCAGCCGAAAGTCGTCCACAGCTGGACACAGGGCTCCCCCAATTTGGGAGGGTCTGCTATAATCGCCACGCTTGGCAGGAGGGTTGGCGTTATGCATTTTACCACCACACTGCGATAGTATGGTGGTAAAATGCATAGAGAACGCTGCTGCCCATTCTCTAGTAAGTCCCTTAGTCGCCTCTTACGACACCCACGGGAAGAAATGGGATGGTGCTATTCACGTCCGACACCCACACGGGACATTATTAACAGTTTCAGTTAAATCCTTTACTTTTTACTTAGTAACTCAGAATTTTGTTTTTAGTTTGTGAAGTATTGAATTGAAACCTTTTTCGATAATATCTTTTTACAGTGATCTATCGGCACAGCGATCCATCAATCAAATAAGCCTATCGCAGTCCATAGCTGGACATTGGCCTGTACCAGGCCTAAACTCCCTGTCTAACGCCACCTTGAAGGTCGTCGGCAATCTGTACTTAAGTTTATTAATTTAATTAATTGGTGATTGAAAGCAAAAAGATGTAGTGACAAAAATTTAAATAGTTTGCTTATATGGTTTGGTCACGTTGAGAGGATGAATGAAGAGTGGCATAACAAAAGGTATTCACAAGGCAGATGTTAGTGGTTATGCCGGAAGGAAACGCTCTAGGAAAATATGACCTGACAATATTGACCTTATTACCACGTACCAAGGATCTACACTGTAACCTATGGGTGGACCAAAGTGAGTGCAGGCAGGCCAAGGAAGCACTTCCTACCATCGATGCCCGCCTCACAACAGGTCCTCCGGTTAGACAAACGACAGCTGCGTATGGTTACAGCAGCAATGACTGGCCATGGGTCGTTTAATAAACATCTATTTGTTATAGGAGTTACAGACAGTCCGCTGTGCAGGGCCTGCATTGAGGACGACGAGACAGCAGCGCACGTGCTTCTAAACTGCCCGGCGATCGCCACATACAGGGCCAAGTACTTCGGTAACCCTACCCTACGTGGCTTTTCTAGAGGAGCTGGGGTGGATCGAATAACCGATTACCCACCCGTACGCAAAATACGCGCTCAGACGTGGAGTGGCGGACACCAGCCCGTTCTACCTATTACCTAGTGACCTTATTGGTGATGTTCTTCAGAAAGGTCATGTGCGTAGTACTGGTAACCAGCGTGTGTGTATGACCAGATGTATGAACTTAAACGAGGCAGAAGGAGTATTTAAGGATCGTAGCAGGTGGCGATGGCGTTCCGTAGTTTCTACCCCAATGGGAAAAAACCGGCCAAGTGCGAGTCGGATTCGCGCACCGAGGCACAGTGGGTCGAAACTATGATTTTAGTGACTTAGGGCTCAACTTTGCTTTTTTACTTTTTTCTTCATGTGGATGGATAGAGCTCATTAACCTCAACAATAATTGTTCTGATGTATTTTTTCCTAAACTTTATACTTTGGGTAGAAAAATGTGTTTTGTTATTTTTTTGTATGGAGCGGATCAAATAACCTTAAATTCCTGCTAAGTAGCGTGTGATCCCGCGTTGAAACTTTATTTTTCATATACCTTGTCTAGTCTATTATCATTTGATGCTATTAACGTGTGCATAAAGTTGCAACTCTGCCAAATAAATGGATCGAAAAAAATGAAAAAATATATCGAATAAAAAGCTACATTTTTTACTTTCGTAAGTTCTTTTAAGTTAAATTTGATATGGAATAGTAAGTAAAAGCACGTAATAATACACATAGTTACTTAACAACTAACAACAATACATTTAAAAGGTCCCTAATTAGCTTAAATTTACTAATATATGTAGTATTAGTAAATTTGTAAATTTAAGCTAATCACACTAATCATAATACATTTAAAAGGTCCCTAATTAGCTCAAATTTACTAATATATGTAGTATTAGTAAATTTAAAGCTAATCACACTAATCATAATACATTTAAAAGGTCCCTAATTAGCTTAAATTTACTAATATATGTAGTATTAGTAAATTTAAAGCTAATCACACTAATCATAATACATTTAAAAGGTCCCTAATTAGCTTAAATTTACTAATATATGTAGTAGTAGTAAATTTAAGCTAATTAGGGATCTATGAATTTCAATTTCATTGTTTTAATGACTTTAACATGTTTATGAAATGTTATTTTAAGTTAGATTTAATACTGAATAGTAAGTAAAGATAGGTACATAATAATACAAATTAGTAAAGGTAAACTAACATTACTACAACTAACACAAGCAAACTAAAAACTAACTATAAACAACATCAAACATTACTATTTCCTTTCAATTATGAGTTTGACATTTATAAACTAATAAAAAAAACAAGAAACTTACAAACTACCAAAAAATCTTATTCACTATCGCTATGACTATCTTGTAAATTATCTACATCAATAAAATCTATATCGGATTCTGTGGGAAAAATCAGCAGAAGCTCTTTGACTTTTGGAGAGAGAACCATTATATTTTGTTTCACCATTCGAGGTCTTAGACTTGTGATCTTTGGATCAGAAGACAAAAGAAGATTGTGTATAATATCCTCATTTGTCGCCGTTCTACTTACCTTTCTAGAATGACTCTCTCTATATTTCCGGAAATCTTTATTACGAGCTTCCGCTGCCTCTTCCGACAGTTTACCTATAGGTATGGCACCAAAGTGCTTAATTATATCACTCCCATGTACTAACAATTTATGTATACTGGAAGGCATATAATACCAGGGATATAAGTGAACGTACAATTGTGCAGTATCTCTACAAAATTCGGAAAACTTAGAAAGATCCACGCTCTCTCCAGATGCAACCGTCTGAAGAATCACATGAAACCTTTCTATTAAATCTTTATCTATTCCTGTTATGCGAGCTGTTGTTTCTGCATCCCTAAAAAATCTTCTGGCAGTATTGCCATCATTGGTTGTGCCTACTCCTTGCTTGACTACGTCAATAAGTAAACCGCATTCTTTCTTAAACGCTTGCTGTATAGCGCTCTTTCTGAGTGACATTTTTTCTTTGTCATCGCCCCTGCAACTCCATTTTTTGAAGTCCAAACGATAAGCTGCAAACAAAAAGAAATATCACTTAAATAAAAATCTCACAAGTAACTATATAACGTGAAAAAAATTATGAACTAATAAAATTATATTTACCGATATGAAGTAAGCACTCCATGCTTCTTATCCAGGCATGTAAAGATGACATTCTATACTGGAACACTTCTTCGTTGTTCTCTTTTTGAGCAAGTGACTCTAAATTGTTCATCTCTGACGGTTTTGCTTTGCAGATATCACAGACAGCTGAAGATGTGTCTGACAAATATGACGATATTTTGCCGTCTATCATCGTCAAGTGCAATTGATGCTTAACTTCAACTTGATTGAACTTGATTGGCTGAAGTCTTTCTATTTCTTCGGTTATGCTAGCTTTTATAGTTACCACTGTTGACTGCGTTTCTTTGGTAAATTTGAACATTATCGGACGGCAATAGAAAGTTGATGAGGGTCGATCGTTTTCCCAAACAATTGTTCCATCACATTGTTGAAGCCTTATAGGAACTAGACTGGCCATGAAGATAGTTGAGTCATCAAACTCTGCTTCAGTCTTTTGTTTATAATTACTTTGACCTGAGGCTCCATCAAAACCCCATTTGCTTATTAGCAGTAACTCAGTTGGCGAATCCAAATCTAAAGTAATCACTTCTAAAAGCCTAGATACCGTCAAGTTGAGTAAAGCTTGCAGTTTAATAGCAGCTCCTTCTTCAGTTATAATTATGTCTTCTTTCCCTGGATAACATTTTGCCTTCGCTTGTTTTATTTTATAATAAGAAGGGTATAAATCAGACCTATTTTCACTTGCTGCTTCTCTTAGGCTTATATACTGCCACTTACTTAATTTAAGTGAAACTAATAAAGACAGTGCCTTATCGGGTGAATATGTACTACTTTTCGGTTTACTTGTACTTAAACACTCTTTAACTTTTTCTAGATCTTCGGGGTGATTTAGTAAATGGTTCATAATTTTTCCTACATCCTCATTTCCGGTGTTTCTTAAACTAGCAATTGTAGTAGCTTTAAGCTCATCCGGGGATAACGAAAGCGATTGGTTAATTTGATCAACGCGTCTTCGTTTTTGCCTGGAGCCCAATTCCTCGAAAGGTTTTCGAGGTGTAAATGTAGATGTCGAAGCTTCTGTAGTAGATGGTGGTAGATTTTCGACATCTTCAGTATTACAAATCTCGAGCCTTTCCTGTTCAGTGTTCACAGCTTCAGGTATCATTCCTTCGGGCCAGTTTATTGCACGTTCCAACCAATCACCATTTTTTCTTACAAACTGTGCTAACGTGCGACTACTTCGTTCCCATCTTGCACTTATATTTGAACAAAAGCGCGTACAGAATTTTTGGAGCTCAACACTGTTCTCTTCGGTCACGTTTATTTTATGTTGTAGGAATTGAAAGAATTTTTGACTATCCGACAGTGACTTGACCTGCTCTCTTAAAATCATAAATAAATCTAAATTGTTAACTAAATTATCCATTATAACGAAAAAGGGACGATCAGAATCACGAGATGTTAGTAGTAGTACGAATAAACGAACACTAGTTAGTATATAATAAATTATGGTCATTTTATACTTCCAGAATCCAGTGACAAACAATGTTTACTAATTTTTCTACTACCCTCATTAACTAATTATCCTAATTAATATTACAGTAATGACTAAAAGTGAAAAACATTGTTTTTTTATAAGGTAAAAGGTTAAGCTAATTACAGTAATTAAACACACAAATAGAAATTAATTGATTTCATATCCACATTTTTAAATAAAGGTCCCTAATTAGCTTAAATTTACTAATATATGTAGTATTAGTAAATTTAAGCTAATTAGGGACCTTTTAAATGTATTGTTGTTAGTTGCTAAGTAATTATGTGTATTATTACGTGCTTTTACTTACTATTCCATATCAAATTTAACTTAAAATAACTTACGAAAGTAAAAAATGAAGCTTTTTATTCTATGTATTTTTTCATTTTTTTCGATCCATTTATTTGGCAGAGTTGCAACTTTATGCATTTGTTTATAGCATCAAATGATAATAGACCAGACAAGGTATATGAAAAATAAAGTTTCAACGCGGGATCACACGCTACTTAGCAGGAATTTAAGTTTATTTGAGCCGCTCCATACAAAAAAATAACAAAACACATTTTTCTACCCAAAGTATAAAGTTTAGGAAAAAATACATCAGAACAATTATTATTGAGGTTAATGAGCTCTACCCATCCGCATAAAAAAAAAAGTGAAAAAGCAAAGTTGAGCCCTAAGTCACTAAAATCATAGTTTCGACCCACTGTGCGAGGGTTCCGTACAAACCTGCAGGTATTTACGGTTTATGCATAAGGTTTATGTTTATGAAATAAAATGTTTTATTTTTTTTATTTTTATATTTAAGTTGACTGAATGAAAGGTAAATTGTGGTTTACGATTTATGACGTATTAAAAAATAACTGCTAACTAGATCTCGTTCAAACCAATTTTCGGTGGAAGTTTACATGGTAATGTACATCATATATTTTTTTTAGTTTTATCATTCCCTTATTTTAGAAGTTACGGGGGGGGGGGGGGGGGCGAGACACACATTTTACCACTTTGGAAGTGTCTCTCGCGCAAACTATTCGGTTTAGAAAAAAATGATATTAGAAACCTCAATGTCATTATTGAAGACCTATCCATAGATACCCCACACGTATGGGATTGATGAAAAGAATTTTTTTTTGAGTTTCATTTCTATGTATGGGGAACCCCAAATATTATTGTTTTTTTTTCTATTTTTGTATGAAAATCTTAATGCGGTTCACAGAATACATCTAGGTACTTCCCAAGTTTCAACAGCATAGCTCTTATAGTTTCGGAAAAAAGTGGCTATGACATACTCGGACAGATAGACATGACGAATCTATAAGAGTTCCGTTTTTTGCCATTTGGCAACGGAACCCTAAAAAGGCGTGAGTTTTTGTATGTATGTGTACTAATATTAAAAAGCTGAAGAGTTTGTTTGTTTGATTGAACGCGCTAATCTCGGGACCTACTGGTCCGAATTGAAAAATTATTTTTGTATTGGGTAGCCTATTTATCGAGGAAGGCTATATAACATCATGGTACAACCAAGAGGAGCGGAGTAGTAATGAAAAATGTTGCAAAAACGGGGAAAATCACACGGGTAGGCGTTTCGACGCGACGGGAAGGGTCGGGGAAACAAGAAATTTAACGCAGACGAAGTCGCGGGCAGAAGCTAGTGTAAAATAAAACACGTAACTTTTTATACATATCTAATTTACAAACTTATGATCATAGCTGACAAAAAAAAATTGCGTGACTCAAGTTTAAAAGAACAAATGTATGCTTGTTTCAGTTTTAATCATTCAAAATGACTGGGCTGTTTTCAAGCAACTCTAACTGGAAGGTGAATCATAGATTCTAACTAAACCGATGGTAACGGGTATTATTATAGTAAGTTAACTTCCTTGAATTAGACCTGAAGCTAGAAATCTATGTTATTTTTAACATGAGCGATACATTTAATCTTCAAGCGTAAAAACATTAAAGTGCAATTTTTTTTAATGATATTTTTGGGCAATATCGTAGGTAATCAACTGTAGAATGAACAAAATGTAAAAAAAACCGGCCTCGTTCGAGTCGGACTCGCATATAAGGGTTCCGCACCACAAGGCAAAAGACGCCTAAAAACACGATTCTTATTACTCCCCTTTAATTTTTAACTTCGTTTTTATTAGTTATTGTCATAGCGGCAACAGAAATACACATTACGTGGAAATGTCAATTGTTTATCTATTACGGAGCATGAGACAGCACGATGATAGATAGACGAACGGGCAGCGGAGGCTTAGTAATTCAGTCCCGTTAGTTAGCTTTCTGGTACGGAACCCTAAAAAGAAGCTCAATTCCGAAAAATCGCGCTCGTGGGGACGGACGTGGGCTTATTACTGATACGGATTAAATACTGTCAATACAAAAAGAAGAATATTATTGAGAGAAATTCCACGAACTTATACAAATGAAATTTCTTCATTCCTGATAATAGTATCGTTTCAGGCACGTGTAAGGGTATTCAATAGCTGATTCAATCCGGCAACATTGACCTTCATAGGTCCTTATTTCACTGTAGGAAATTATCATGACAGTTCATGGTTCGAGCAACCAGGTTAAGCTACCCATGTCACGGTTGTTCCGCGGATGGGTGACTATCTTTACATACCAAGACTCCTCCGTGCCTCGGCAAGTACGTTAAGCCGTTGGTCCCGGCTGTCTTTCGTAGATCTTAGACAGTCGTTACGGGTCGTCAGAAGCCCGAAAGTCTGACTCGCCAGGGGGTGTCGTGGTACCCGGTAACTGGGTTGTGGAGATGAGATAGGCAGTCGCTCCATCCTACTAATATTATAAACGCGAAAGTTTGTATGTATGGATGTATACAGGGTGTCCCAAAAATCAACGTCAAACCGAAAACGGTTGATAGGCCAGGTGGTGACAGTTATCAGAAAAATAATTTAAAAAATCTAAGTACTTTTCAAATTATTGACATATTTTTTTTTTGTGAGTGATGTAACCCTGAATAACCCTTCTGTGAACTACAGTCCAAAATTAAAACACAACTACCTCAGTTTTAAAGAAAACATCACTTTTTTGCTCCACTATGTACTAAAAATGATTGATTACATCGCCCAACTTTAACTGACTGTACTGAAAAAAAAAAATGCAACACTTAGATTTTTTTAACTATTTTTCTGATAACTGTCACCACCTAGCCTATCAACCGTTTTCGGCTTGACGTTGATTTTTGGGACACCCTGTAGATGTATGGATGTTTGTTCCTCTTTCACGCAAAAACTACTGACCCGATTTGGATGAAATTTGGCACACAGATAGTTTATAACCTGGATTAAGACATACTTACACTATACTACTTACTGGAGTAACCCTACTTTTTATCCCGGTAGTAGTTCCCGCGGGATATTTTCCGACCTCCACGCGGGCTAAGCCGCTGGCAAAAGCTAGTATAAAATACTGGTATTCAGCTGCATTTGGTTAGACTGAAAGCCAACCCCAACATAGTTGGGAAAAGGCTAGGTAGATGATGGTTGACATATAAGCTTCCGGTTTTTGGAAGCCTGTTATCGATGCGTGAGCTGTTGTGACTGGTTTGGGATAATGACATCTACCAATCTTCAAAAAGATTTCTTTTTTTGGATGGGAAATAATCAAATGACTTCTCCCGCTGGGCGGAGCGGGAGGGCGTGTCAGACTTTTACTGACTAAAACCCACCCGTGTTCCTTCAGTTGCCCATGTCCCAGGGTCACGGTATCTCTTTCGAACAATCACGCGACCCCGGCAGGCATCGGTCCTAGCAGACCCCTTCAGTACTGCTGACATCTCTTTGAGGCGCGCGTGGAATACTACGCGCCGTCGACCCGAGCTTGGTCCTTACCGGGCGGCAAGCTACCCATTGCTCGCCACCCGCAAACTCGCGCCTACGGTGGCCGGGAGTCCGCAATCGACTCCCGGCGCCCGGGGCATCCCTGCGGCATCTTCAAAGAGATTAGACATAAATACCACATCTATACAAATAAATAAAATTGAAGTGTCTGATTGTAATTTCGAATTAACAGTTTTTCACTAAATGCATATGAAAAGATATATGGTACTTTCATAAAAAAATCATTGTTTTTAAAATTTTGTCTGTCTGTCTATCTGTTTGCTCCGGCTTATCTGTGAAACGGCTGGACCGATTTTGACGGGACTTTCACTGGCATATAGGTAGCTGCTGTTATAAGGAGTAACTACTTTTTGTCAGAGTAGCACGTCCCTGTGTGATAATTTCTGAACACCACGCGGGTTAAGCCGCGGGCACAGCTAGTCATAAATATAATATGTTTAGTAAAAACATAGCAAACTATTCAATTTTCGTTAATAACTTCGCCTTGTAATTCATGACATTAATCAGTATAAGGCCGACAAAAAAAAAAGTTGAAATCTCATTCAAATCTTCCATTCGGATGAGCGTTCTATTTTTAAGTCGTTTAACTGTCAACTGTCAAACTTGATGACAGATGGCGCTAGGCACGAGTGGAGTAAGGGGGTGTTCACACAGATGCATAGGCGGCATTACTGATGGTAATTTATACTAGTCGGAAACGACTTAGTTCGATAGACAAATACCTTTAAGTCCTAATTTCATTTGAAAACAGTTATTAGAAAACATGACTAATCAGAGTTGTATCGTAGACCCTAGTAGAACCCATATGTCATTAGGGGCGAACCTGTTGCCACTATAAAGACACGAATCAAGACTCCAGAGATTCCAACTGAGAATATTATCTAGAAAAAAAGCTGCAGCGTAGGATTACATTTCACAAACGCGTCACAAAATAACGCAGAAAGCCACATGCCGTGTCGCGCCGTCACCAACTCGTGACCCTGAGCAAGCCAGTTTTCTGTAAGTACATATTCTAAGTCCAGGGATTTGCGGCCGCCATGCCGGCCGAACATATCCGAGATTAACCGAACGGGCACGTTTTGCCTATTACGAACGGTAACCGTTTTAAAGATGGCGGTACAGTTTGACGTTTCGTTTTTTTTTTTTAATTTTATTTTTACACGTAATTGAGTTTCGTTTTGCTGTAGATAGTTTTATTTTTAGTTAAAGGTTAATGGGAATTTATTTTGACAAGTCGAAGCTGGGTTGAAGAAATATGAAGTACTTACCTATAATTTTAGGTTAGCTTAGTTTTTTATGAAAGTTGCTACACTTGGGTTTACCTCAGATCAAACTAAAGGGGTAATTGCGTAATACAATATCAGTAGTAATCGCTTTCATTGTGACAGTTCCACAAGATTTATTGCGTTGTTTCCATTGCTAAGCAAACAATTTTTTTGAACATATGAAAAAAAATAAGGAAGATTGGAGATCCTAAATAAGTACATAAAATAAAATAAAAAATGTATGACAAATAAGTTTCAAAATGATTCAGATTCTGATTACGTACTGTTACGCAATTAGGGTGCAGATTCAACTAATCAATTATTCATGATAGATTTAGTTAACGCCGAGTTAGAACCAATTAGATTTGGGCCGAAATCTCATATCAATATGGACTGGATATCGTTAAATTGGTCAAAACCAACGCTAACATCACATAAACTTACTGATCAGTGGCGATCAGAGATTTGATCATAATTTCTGTTAAAGTTGGGTGTGAGTTCAGTTTGTTTTTTTGTCTACCAATTTTTGAGAATACACACCAAAGTAACGAATCAACCGTGAGTCTACAATCTTCCCTAAATGTTCACAAACACCTTCGTTATAATAATTCGTTAATGAACGTTCCAAGACAATACCCCGCAGATTAGTATCGAATGTCAATGATATCTTCATTCTAATTAATGAGAGGGTCGCGGACGTCATGTGTCATCACTGCCGACAGATATACGGACATTTTGAAATGGAACGGGTTGTGAGTAGGGTGGCCACGCGTTGGGGGACGCATGAGACAGTTTGAGAAAAAGAAAATGCCGCTTTAAGATATGTATCTTAAAATGTTAGTGGTAAAAGCTGAAAGTTACTATATGCATTGATAATCAAGTATCCGTCGTTTCACCAGACGTCTGCGTGATTAGGTAAGACCTTCATCATTTCAGCCTATGACGTCCACTACTAGACATAGGCCTGGGTTGCCAATCGCATTATGGTGGTAAAATACATAGAGAACGATGCCACCCATTCTCTAGTAAAACCCTTAGTTGCCTCTTACGACACCCACGGGAAGAAATGGGATGATGTTATGTTATCCTTTATGTCCGGCACTACACGGACCACTATCAGTATAAGGGGTGATAAAGACACATCACATAGCCGTCAACTACGCATGCTGTACATCAAACTAAGTAACAAAGCACAAAAATAATTGCTGGGAAACGAATCTTATTGTTGCCAAAATTTGCTGTTTGGTAGTACGCAATATAATGCACGCAAAACATTGTGCTTATAGGTGCATGTAAAGGTACAAGGGGTTATTTAAAGTTGTGTTTTATCATTAAAAAGCGATTTTTGTAAAAAAAAAAAACCGGCCAAGTGCGAGTCGGACTCGCGCACCGAGGGTTCCGTACAAACCTGCAGGTCATCATCATCATCATTAGTCATCATCGTTTATGAAATGAAATGTTTTTTTTTAAATTTTTATATTTGTGTTGACTGAATGAAAGGTAAATTGTGGTGTACGATTTATGACGTATTAAAAAAAAACTACTAACTAGATCTCGTTCAAACCAATTTTCGTTGGTAGTTTTCATGGTAATGTACATCATATATTTTTTTTAGTTTTATCATTCCCTTATTTTAGAAGTTACGGGGGGGGGGACACACATTTTACCACTTTGGAAGTGTCTCTCGCGCAAACTATTCAGTTTAGAAAAAAATGATATTAGAAACCTCAATTTCATTTTTGAAGACCTATCCATAAATACCCCACACGTAAGGGTTTGATGAATTTTTTTTTTTTTGTGTTTCAGTTCTATGTATGGGGAACCCCAAATATTATTGTTTAAAAAAAAATGATATTAGAAACCTCAATATCATTTTTGAAGACCTATCCATAGGTACACGTAAGGGTTTGATGAAAAAAAAAATTTTGAGTTTCAGTTCTATGTATGGGGAACCCCAAATATTATTGTTTTTTTCTATTTTTGTGTGAAAATCTTAATGCGGTTCACTGAATACATCTACTTACCAAGTTTCAATAGCACAGCTCTTATAGTTTCGGAGAAAAGTGGCTGCGACATACTCGGACAGACAGACAGACAGACAGACAGACAGACAGACAGACAGACAGACAGACAGACAGACAGACAGACATGGCGAATCTATAAGGGTTCCGTTTTTTGCCATTTGGCAACGGAACCCTAAAAACGGACATAAAGAATAGCATGCTATTTCTTCCCGTGGGTGTCGTAACAGGCGACTAAGGGACTTACTAGAGAATGGGCAGCAGCGTTCTCTATGTATTTTACGACCATACTGCGATCGCATACCCGCCTGCCAAGCGTGGCGATTATGGAAAACCCACCCAAATTTAAGGAGGCCTATGTCTAGCAGTGGACGTCTTACGGTTGAAATTATGATGATGATGACTGATAGTGATCCCCTCTAAGCCAATATTGAATATATATTTTTTTTAACTGTATATTTTCCCATGTGGTCACCCTACCCCTGACGTAGACACGAACCCGCTAAACGTTTGAGGACTTAATTTATCGACTGCCGCCCGTCACACCACGGATTTATATTTAAAACTCCAAATACGAGGCCGTGCGGACTTCACCGTTGTATTTTTAAGTTTATGGGGTGAGCAGAACTGTTTGTACTTAAACTTCCTTTAATTTCGAGTACCTTTAACAGTGGTTAGAAGTAGATTTAAACTTATCGCTATAGGTTTTGGCTAGGGTTGTGCAATAAAATACTCCAATTGTGTAAAACACTATCAAAATTATCAATAACTATCTAAATCAAACATACATAAACTCACGTCATTTCCTATAGATTTAGCCAGAAAGTAAGAAAGTTTAGAACGCCACCTTCTTCGAACCTTAAATACCCCTTTTGCCTCGTTTACGTTCAGAGAGACCCAGTGATTCACCATGGAGACCTTGCAAGCATGTGTTTTTGACCCCATAACAGTGGTAACATATCACGGGCGAATTGTTAATGGTAATGCAGGAGTGCGAACGTAATCTGACAGCGGTGCTCAAAGTATTATTTGTGGGGGGTGAACCTTATAAGTGCTATTTTTCTGAAATACCTTGATGATTTATTCAATCAATCAAATCTTTTATTTCGGGTAACAAAGACCCACACCAGAAATACCGTATAGATTATCATACATACAAATAAAAAAAGAATGTAAACATACAACGTGTATTTATTGTCCTGATATCCTGCACCCTAATTGCGAAACGCACAATTTATCAGAATCTGAATGGGATTGAAGATTATTTCTAAACCATTGCGTCATTTGTTCGAATAAATTGTCGGCTCAGCAACGTAAATAACGCAATGAATGTTGGTTAACTATGAATTTTAAACCAATTCCTACCGATAAAAAGTTCTGCAATTACCCCTCTGGACAGTGATATCGGTACGAATCTTGAGCGGTTTTTACGATCTGTTTATAATTTGCAAACCAATTTGTCCAGTTCCGTCGGTGGAAGCGCCACGATAACAACCCGCAAAAAAAATCTTCTTACTTTTTTGGAATACAACATCAACATACAACCTGACACTGAACTGCAAGATCACTGTCACACTGTATATTGCACTAAGTATGATTCGCGACCGTAACCCCCATGTATTTACAGGACTATAATCATTAAAATCAACCAGCACAACCCTCTCAGTTCATTTAATTCCACTGAATGAATTTTTCATAATAATGGAATTAAAAGAACTTAAGAGGATTGTGCACTGACCTGCAAACTGCAAAAAACGGAAGAAAAATTGAACTAAACGGGCTACTTTCGCGCATCCACCTTAAACCCAGCGCTCAAGATTCGTGCCGGCTACTGTACGCATTTGTTTTATTATTGAGAATAGTTCCTAGATCATTGTCTGGTTCGATTTGGCGTCAGCGCTATTTCTGAGCATGAACTCCGGGTTTGATTTTAGGGTTGAGCAAGGTGTTTTTGGGTTTTTTATCTGGAATTTCTCAAAAAATTAATTGCCGTTTGTAAAAGACAGTACCCAATTCTGGGCGTCTTTTGTCGTGAATGCGTTTGCAGACGAGCAGTCACCCCCAAAACAACTGACATGAAGATTGTAGTTTTATGATGCAAATAAAGTTATACTATAATAACTGACTATAGGTTTACGTCATATACTAGAAATTACTTCCCTGCAGAAAGCAAAAACTGCATCAGTCAGATCGTTTTTGTGAGAAGCACAAGAGATTAGCGAAAACAACAGACATTTTGATGCTAATCAACACAACTCTACTTCTACTTGAGGGCCCTGAGTCAACAGTTAACCGCCATGACCAAAATGTGTCACTTTAGTGTTGGCGGCTCATACAAAACGATTAGAAACGTTATCAGAAGTAATTGTAAACGGTAATACACATAACCAACAATGCTACAACTCAGACTCAATGTGAAACATAAGATTAATGCTAAAATGTATAACTTCAGAGCCCCCATCATAAACCTATCCTCTGGGGGCGTACTAAGCCACATTTCAAAAGATTCAGCCATCACAACTATCCTAAATCTGCGCATTTAACCTTAATCACTGACGCCCCCCAAACGAAACGCCCCTGGGGGGCTCACTTTGAAGTTTGAGCATCTCTGGCAACGCATATCGATTCTTATAAATATGTTGGGGTCTAAACACAGGGGACTGAACTAATGGAGTGATCATGCGGGTCAACGATGCACGAGAAGTCTGCAATCTAACGAAAGAATTAAAGTAAGTATTCTATCACAACTAATTATGTTAGGAATATCATTTATTTTTAACCCTACGTATTATAGCAATACCTTACGCTATTCCGGTTTCTTAGTCGAACAAAATGCTATGTTGTTTCGTAGTCGTATATTGCAGAAAGTCTGTCCATCAGGATTGTCAGGGCCGTATCGTAATCGTGCGTGGAGAGGGCTATGCTTGGAGTTACCCTATGCGATCGGATCAGAACCGACATAGCCTGAAGAATTACCCAACTTAAGTGGCAGTGGTCAGGGCAATTTGCGCGCAGAACAGATGGCTAATGGTGCCGGAAGGTTCCCAGGTGGTGTCCGCGTTCTGGAAGACGTAGCGTTGGAAGGCCTAACACAATGGGGTCAGATGACCTTGTGAAGGCCGCAGGAATCCGCTGGACGCGGGAAGCACATAACAGATGGACTTGATGTAGCTTGGGGAAGGCCTATGTCCACCAGAGGACGTCTATTGTTTTAAATGATGGTCGACAGTAAGTGCAAGCCAAACTGATATTAATTGTTGCACTGCATATGTATCAAAACTGCTGGATATTTCACAAGATACTTCATTTTCTGTCCAATATTCAGTGGACAGTAACCTCCAAGGTTTTCAAAATGTTAGAACCTAGTAAACATGATGAGTCTTCTTACTCGTTATTACCGTTAAAATTGAATGAAGTTTTGACATGAACAACGCAGTAAGCGACTACGAGTATTCCATTTACTAATAACTTACTAACATCCCTTAATGTTCGACGGTAGAATTCAACTGTGCGTGGGTTAATTATCTAGATAATTGTGGTGGCTTAAGGGTTAAGGCAGTACATTCTAATTATAGTCAACGTTTACCCCATTACGCATTCTTGCTGCTTGTATTGGTGCGTTTAGGAGTGTTTGCGGTTAGAGCAGATTTTGCGGGTAGTTAGGTAAGTACTTATGTAAACGGTGCAGTAAAATGTTATTAAGTTACTTTCTTTCTTATTGTGTAAGGGTTACTTCAATTATATCAGCCGAAAGATGGTTTTGGCTCTCTCAAAATCTCATCGTCAGTATCTGCGTTATGTGGTTTCCAGTCTAACACATAATAAGCCTTTTTGTGTGGGTGGGATGGGATATCATCAAATGACGTCTTCCGCTCTGGGCGGAGCGAGGAGTGCGTGTCAGACTTTTACGGACTAAAACCCACCCGTGTCCCTTCAGTTACCTATGCCAGAGCCGCGGTAGCTCTTTCGAACAATACGGTGACCCTGGCAGGCTGTTTGACTGTCTGGAATTCCGATTAAACACTTCAGTGCATTAAGAAAGAGAAAAAAAAATATTTTATCGAAATGTTGTGTGTTCGTGTTCCTTCAGTTGCCTGTATGCGATGGCCACGGTAACTCTTTCGTACTAATCTCGCGACCCTGGCAGTCTTACGTAAGGGCTAGTTCCATTATATCAGCCGAAAGATGGCTTTGGCTCTCTCAAAATCTTATAGTCATTACCTGCCTAGCTTCTTCGCAATTATGTGGTTTCCAGACGAACTCATAATCAGTCTATACCGTTCCCACAGCTGGGACACAGGCCTCCTCTCGGTGAGAGGGACTGAGCCATGATCTACCACGCGGACCTAGTACGAACTGGTAGATGTCACATGTCTTCGAATTTTTGGTTTTGGGACATGCCGGTTTCCTCACGATGTTTTCCTTTACCGTTTTTTTGAGAGTAGTGGTGATGAAATTATTTACACAAAGTAAAGTGCCTGCCTGGGTTCGAACCCACGACCTACAATTCTTAAGTCGGGGCGGATACCAATGGGCCATCACTGCTCGTCATGTAACTTGATGCAGGTGAATTTTACTGCCTTTATGACCTCCACAACCCAGTTACTGGGTAACCCCCCCCCCCCCCCTTGGTAAAACTCGCCTTTTTCTAAACATTGCCACAAAAGCATGCAATAAAAGAGCTTCCACGAATGACGGTACTAAGCGTTCATCCCACGGTCGCAATCTGACCAGTGTCAATGACCTGACGTCGCACAAATCCTACATCGCGCAAGCAAAGTTATCCGCGCGACTCTCTCCTTTGGACGTTGAGACATTTTACACACTGTTCCTCAAACCTCTATTTACACGACAGTTAAAGAAAAATACTTTTTAAGTACACTTAGAGCAACATAATTCAGGTTTATACGCTTGAATTACCATACTAGTCTGTAATCGGGTCAGTGCAGTTAACTGGTTACCTACTTTTACTTCTTGGACCGATTTCAATTCCTTTATTACTGGGGTAGGCTTGAAATTCACAATAAATCAATATGTATGGGGTTGAAAGTGCAGTAGCAAAAAATAACTGGATGATTAATTTAAAGAAAAACTGTTGCAAATTTTGGTAAGAAATCCATTAAAGATTTGAAATCAGAAAAATTAAAAAGAATACATTCTTCTAGGCGTATAAAAATACCTTTCAAAGATATCTTCTGAACATTTGATTGATGATGATTATGCTAATCAGCCTATAATGTTCCCACGCTTGGGACACAGGCTTCCTCTTTATGTGAGAGGGTGTTGGCCATAGTACACCACGCGGGTCCAGTGCGGGTTGGTAATGACACGTCTTCAAATTTTTGGTTCCAGGACATGCCAGTTTCCTCACGATGTTTCCTTTACCATTTTGAGAGGAATGGTCATGAAAGCTTTCACGTCTCAGTTGATAGAACATGAGACTCTTATGAATATAAAAAAGATTAATTTTAACTAAAACAATGGTGGAATCATCATCATCAGCCGTAAGACGGCCACTGCTGGACTTAGGCCTCCCCCAATTTGGGGGGCTTTGCCATAATCGCCACGCTTGGCAGGCGGGTTGGCGATCGCAGTATGGTGGTAAAATGCATAGAGAACGCTGCTGCTCATTCTCTAGTAAGTCCCTTAGTCGCCTTTCACGACATGTTATGTTACGTCCTCGATCTAAGTATAAGTACATTATTTTAGATCTGATGCAATTCTTTCTGGACTGGCCTGTTAGTCTAGTGGTTAGTGACCCTGACTGCTAAGACTGAGGTCGTGGGTTCAATTCCCACCCAGGACAAATCTTTGTGTGATGAGCACAATCATTTGTTCTGTGTCTGGGTGTAATTTATCTATATTAAGTATGTATTTAAACATATATAAGTATATTTATCAGTTGTCTGGTTGCCATAGTACAGGCTCTGCCTAGTTTGGGATCAGATAACGGTGTGTTGGTTGTCCTAAGATATTTATTTATTTTATTTCTTTTTCATTTTAACCTGCATTTTCTATGAGATAGAATGCAAAAATTTTATTCACCTAACTTTACACATCAAGCCAAAAAAAAACAGGCCATCAAACCGAGAATCCCAAAAAAGACATCTCTCACCATTAGTACAACAATTTATTTAAAAACACTGCAGTGCAACATTACGGCAACATCTTATAATTCTAAAGCCGCAACTTAAAAAGAAAGTGAAGAAAAACATAAATTAGAATTTCTTTTTTTTACTATGCACTTCACGTAGGGTCATTTAAAACGCATTATATCGTGGGGAGGTAGACACGGAGCTTTTGTTATGATAACTATACTTTAATGGTACAGGTTTCAAATTACGATACAAAATATTCAAGCATTTTGTAGCGTTGAGTAACAGGAGTTGGGAAATTACTTATGTAAGATATCTATTCAAAATTGAAGTGTCTGTTGGTAATTTTAAATTAACAGGTTTTCACTAAATTTATATGATAGTAGTTCAGAAACTTAAATGAAAAAAAAAAAAAAAAAAATTGTCTGTGTATCTCTCTGTTTGTACCGGCTAATTTCTAAAACGGCTGGACCGATTTTGACGGGTCTTTCATATAGTTGATATTATAAGCAGTAACTAAGGCCACATTTTTTATTAACAAAGCTAAGCTAATATGTTAATAAAAACCAGTAGAGAAAAATTTCGCTTACAGCGTCGCGAATATACCGATATAGAGATATCAAAGGAGACATGTTGCAAAAAGTTTAGCTATCGGTTTTCAAAGAAACTAGCCGTAATCGCTACTTTATAAACGGATTAGCGATCACTATTATCTGATATCAGCGCAAAATCGCAAAGGAAGGTACAACTCTAGTTACGGTTCTTTGGCTAACATAAACCCACGCTTTCTTTGGGTTAGGCAGAAACTACAGAGATGCCTGCTATGAAACATTCTCTTAGTCTTCGTTTTAAAAACAATTTCCTAAGAAGAATACTTCGTTATTCTTTGCAAAACGTAGTGATTATGCTATATATTATTAATGAGAATCCACGAAAAGGACGCTTACAGCAGCCCAGTGTAGGACGAGTATAATTACTACACACTTCTCAGAAAACCCGACCCACCTAAAAACCCGTCTTATTACACCCAATTTTTAACCCCCGACGGAAAAAGAGGGGTGTTATAAGTTTGACGTGTCTGTCTGTCTGTCTGTCTGTCTGTGTGTGTGTCTGTCTGTGTGTCTGTCTGTCTGTGGCATCATAGCTCCCGAACGGATGAAGCGATTTCAATTATTATTTTTTTGTATTAAAGGTGACTTATGTGCGAGTGTTCTTAGACATGTTTGATGAAAATCGGTTGAGCCGTTTAAAAGTTGTGGGGGGTGAAAGTGGGGAAGAATAACCGAATGTCTACAAATATACTCGAGTGGGGTCTCAAATGAAAGCGCACTGAAAGAGAATGATGTTCTTAACTTCGCTTGATGAGTAAATTGGTGGTGGGAAAATTGGGACATGGAAATCCGATTGTCACGTGAGAGTATCAATGACTACATCTCAGTCTTTGCAATTCTGCTAAAGATGATTTGTCATGTGGGTTATTAAATAGTTTTGTTTGGTCGAGCTCACAAATTGCTACACCATCCAAGGAAAAGGCCAAGCCTATGTAGCCTTAAGCAGAGTAAAAATTCTCTACTTAAGGCTACATAGGCTTGGCCTTTTGCGAAAGTACTTTTACCTAAGTAAACCACAGCTTTTTCAACTGTCGTCCCTTGCAACTTATAAGTTATAAGTCGCCCAACATAAAATGATAAGAAACATTGTTCTTTCAATATTTCCATATCCTCTAAGACCTTGAAAAGTTACATTATGTGGCCTTATCAGAATCCATCCATTCTCGTCAACACAACTCCGGCCGATAGTGGCATCATCAAATTGAATTGATATTGTTTTTGGAAGCTTCCCATCTTCCTGTTGGCCACGGCGAAGTTCTATGTATTTACAACTTAACAAAATCTACATTATAATAAGTATACCTATAAAAAGTATAAAATAAAAAATTAAATTAAAAATTTAAAAAACCCCCGACACAAAAACCTAAGATCCCTTTAAAAAGTACTAAATAATAAAAAAACTCAATCTTAAAGTACCTAAGTATGTATTAATAATTTAAAAAAAAATACGTCGCGTTGGGGGACCGCTCTGCAAGGGCAGACGTCGTTGACGATCGTATCCTAAATGCAATATTTAGAAGTAATTTTATAAAAGTTTTCTTCAGTTAGGTAATAGACTATTTGTAATTAAATTGTTAGGTTTGGAGCGGTCCCCCAACGCGACGTATTTTTTTTTAAATTATTAATACATACTTAGGTACTTTAAGATTGAGTTTTTTTATTATTTAGTACTTTTTAAAGGGATCTTAGGTTTTTGTGTCGGGGGTTTTTTAAATTTTTAATTTAATTTTTACTTTAAAAAAAGAAACAAATCTCAACTTAAACGATATGAAATAATATGTAATTGTCTACAAACTGGCTTTCCTGTCGAGATGTCCAATTTATTTTATTACACTACACCGCTTACAAGCGCCCATAGAATTTATTATGTGATGGGTGGCCCGCTTTTTTTGGCCTGCATTGTAATGAGAAGCGTTTATTGGGTATTAGGTTTTTTTTTTTTGTTTTGTTTTTAAAAGGTTTTATTGGTTACAAACTTGAAGAAAAGTGTGTCCGTAATAGCCTCTATTGGATTGTTAGTGCAAGAAAGTGGGTACTTTCTTAGCTATTGTTTATAAAGGAGTCGTTTTCAGCGGTTGAAGTCAGTTGAAATTCAATTTTTTTAAATAGGTGCCTCGACTGAAGGCTTCCACAAACGGGCGCGACGCGACTCTCGTAGAACAATTTCTATAAAACATAATGGAAATTGTTACACAAGTGTCGTGTCGCGACTGTCTGGAGAAGCCTTCATTATCTAAATAAGATTAGACTAGCATTCGTTTAAGGATTGTAGAAACTTCAGATTAAACATCTAAAACGTCACAATTTATCGAAGAGTTCAATTGTTTTATGATTCCGATCGCTTAATTTGTACGCACAGCTATACGTATCCAGTTTTAGCTGAGCTCGCATTGTATACATTTTTCGTACAGTGAGAGATCAGCTTATACGGAAAAATATAGCTTGACATGTAGCCATGAAATGGTTTATTTTGTAAATAGGACATCGGAATCACTTTTCCACGTCATATTATAAAACAACATTTCCCTAACTCAGTCAGATCGGAAATGACGATTCCATCAGACCTTCTTGATATCCCCTGAGAAGAAAATTTAGAAACAAACTTAAATATTAGTCTATTTTTCAGTACAGACATAATCTTAGAGATCATGTCAAGATTATGTAGATTACTTAGTGCTTATTAATATGAAAGAAAGAAAAATGTTGACGTTATGAATTAAGTCGTTCCTACATACGAAGAGATAGATAGAATTCAACCTGTTTGTATTGTTCAAAAACCATGCACTTTTTAATTAAGAGATTATTTAAAAAAAACTCACCATAAGAAGAATAAACGGCCAGCATCAGCAGGAGGCAGACCCTGGCGATGACCACGCCCATTTTCACGCGGAACATATTCAAAATGGCGCACATAGCAACACAAGATGGCCGACTAGCTAAACTAAACACTCGATATTACATAATACTGATATTAATTTTATTATTCTACTCGTATGTCGAGTTCTTAATGTGAATTTTAACGTTGATGTTTTTGAAATCATTCGCGGGACGATTCGGCTTCTGGAAAGAAAGAAAAATAGAATTAGTTATACAGAAAAAAAAAAAACAATGTACAGTTAGAGATCTTGATTGTTCAGCAGACTGACAAAAATATGAAATTAGATCTGTTTTGGATTAAAACAAAGTTTTTTTTTTTTTTTTTTAATCTTTATTTAAAGGCCTTTATCGCTGATCGATAACGTCGCCCTGTAACATCATCTAGCTACTAACAATCAACTTAACCTAACACATTAAACACTTATTTTAACACAAAAAATGCCAGTTTGTACAATATTCTAGCTTGTTCCGATACAGGATAAGCCAGGACCGCATTACACTGTCCAACATTGTACATATTTATGGGACCAAGTAAATTAAACCGCAATGCCTCATTCCGCACACACTCCATCAAAATATGTTGTACATCTTCGACTACTCCACATTCGTCGCAGTTTGGTGACGTAACCTTTTTCATCAGAAAACCAAATTTTTTTGATGGAATGTGACCGGATCGAAGTCTTAGCGCCATAACTAAATCTCTTCTGCTAAGCAAATTTTGATCCGTCCAATTAAACACTGGAAGCTGTGGTTGGATGGTCTTGTACCAAATTCCCTTTTCTTTTGACCTCTGGTTAAAATATTCACTCCACTCATCCGTACACTGCTGTTTTATTACTTTTATATAATCTGTGTGTAAAGGAGAAATATTTATAGGAATGCCTTCTGACACGGCTTGGTTGGCCAAAAGATCTGCTTTTTCGTTATCATGAATCTGAAGGGATTCTAAGGATGCTAAGGATTTCTTCGACAGAGTTACCGTGGCCCTGGCACATGCAACTGAAGGAACACGGGTGGGTTTTAGTCAGTAAAAATCTGACGGCACTCCCGCTCCACCCAGAGCGGGACACGTCATTTGATGATTCCTCACCCAAAAAAAATAAAATTCCTAGCCATGAACTAAGCCCAGGTCCGTACCTACTTGAGGCGGGGTGTTCTTATTCGCTTAGTTTTTAAGCCCTGGCTGGAGGCCTTACTCAAAGCAAAGGCACCCTAGGTTGATCTCTGCTGGGGAGTTTGTTGGCCACTTCTTCTTCCCAGCTAAAGCACTAGGAAGTGTGCGACGGGTGGGCGTTTTGGGGGGACTGTCTTTTGTAATTTTGACGTTCGAAAAGTGCTGATCTTCAGCCTAATTTGAATAAATGACTTTTGATTTTGTTATTTTGATCTGCGAGATGCACTAAAAAACAAGGAAACTAGGACTCACCCGAACGTCCTCTAACACACAAAGCTACAGAACTACTAAACGACCAATTAAGAGTTATCTGACTTATGCTAGTATCAGAGTTTCAAAAACTGTTTACATAAAACAACGTTTATCTATGGTTCACAAGAACGTATTAAACTGGCAGTAGGATTTCATCGCACACTGGTTTTCCAACTCACGGTGTAGAACTGACTCATTGAGAATCCAGAGAGGATTTCATCATCATCAATCATTTCAGCCGAAAGACGTCCACTGCTGGACATAGGCTTTCCCAATTGTGGAGATTGCCGTAATCGCCACGCTTGGCAGGCGGGTTGGCCATCGCAGTATGGTTTTGAAGAAATGAATAGAGAACGTTGCTGCCCATTCTCTAGTAACTCCCGTTTTTTCTGGGTGGGAAATCATCAAATGACGTCTCCCGCTCTAGGGTGGAGCAAACGGGCGTGTCCGACTTTTACTGACTAAACCCACCCGTGTTCTTTCAGTTGCCCATATGCCAGGGCCACGGTATCTCTTTCGAACAAATCTCGCGACCGTGACAGTCAAGTCCGCCTTCTACGACACATATAGAGAAATTGGGCGGGTGCATTTACAAATCGAACAAAATTTTGTCAAAAATCGAACAGTGTGTTTGCTGTTCGATTTTCGACTTTCAGCGCTAAGCAATGCATTTAAGATCAAGTGCGGGAAAAAATCCTGAAGCGATTTTATCACCTCCAATGTGCACGTCGACTTAGTCAAGTCTAAAATACGCTAAATAAAAAAAAGTAGTACGCATTCAAAGTCATATATCTTAGACTGTAGTGTTAAAGGTCTCTGATAACCAAAATTAGATTCTTCTCTCAAAACAAGGCATGAACTGTTACCGACTCGAGTTTTTATCATCGTTACTGTATTTCCTTGTTTTAGTTACCTAATGCTACAAAAATAGCATAACACTTAGCCGAAGAACATCATCATTCTCCTGTCCAATTTATTTGAGGTCGGAATAACATGTCTTTTTCTTCCACACTTCTCTATTAGTCGTCATCTCACTAGTCACCTCCTTTCTAACCATATCATCGTTGACACATACCATCCATCGTTTCTTTGGTCTTACCCCAATCGACATAGACAACCCGATTCCATAGCTACGCGAACGGAGCATATTACATCTCTTTGAAAAACCAGCCTTACGGTGCGCCTAACCTCCGACAGCCATTATAATCAAAGTCATTACCGAGGCGTGTATTACGCCCATTACAAAAAATCAAACGAAAAAAAAAAAAAGAATTCATATAATGCCAGTTAATTTTTTGACATTGACCTTAAATTTACAGTATATCAAAAGGTTTAAAGTAAATTTTTGCTTACACGATGGCATGTCTACTTTCGGAGAAAAACGCGCGCCTACTGTAAGTACTCTACTCTCACTCGCGTCCTTCCATAGAAAAAACATAGTTTAGTGGAACCCGTTTTCACCAGTCCTATGCTTGGTGACTAACGAATATGACTGGCGGATATCAAACCCATCCATAGCAACGTAGCATACCACATCTCTTTGGAAAAGCCGTATTAAGGTTCGTACAGACAGGCGCGATCGTCGCGCGACGGGTCGCAGAGGCGATTCTGCTATTTATTGTGACGCAACACCTTGCACACTGAGGCGACCACTAGACCTGCTCGACGTGGTAGCGGCCACGAAGAGCAGCGCGACAACTTGTGGTACATTTTGTATGGCATCACGACCGCGACACGATGCTACACGAAATATACCGGAAGGTCTCACACAGCGGGCGCGGCACGACGGGACGGGACAGCGACACGACACTGAGCCGTCCCGCTCGACGCGACGGTTACTGTCGCTCTGTGTGGCGTCCTCCGGAATATCTAGTACATTACAACTGCTCAGCGTCGCGTCATCGTCCCGTCCCGTCACGCCGCGCCCGCTTTATGCAGGGACCTTTAGGTTTCGCGCTGCACGACGCGACAGGTCGCCCCAGTGTGAAAATTTCGTGCGTGTTTTCATAGAAATTGTACTACGGATATAAATCGTCGTGTCGCGCTAGTTTGTACGAGCCTTTACGGTGCGCCTGACCTCCGGCAGTCATTATAATCAAAGTTATAACATTATCACCAAGGGGTGTATTACGTCTATTATCCCGAACAGTGGACAGTGCATTAGCAGCGGTATCGAGTTTCTCGCCCCGAGTGACGCTAATGACGACTACACCGGGAGAAAGGAGGGGGTTGGCGGAATAACAAAGATTTCTAATTCGATCAACGTTATTGGGCCTTCCGGGTTATTCTGTTAAAATCTCTGAGTGAAAACTTTGCTGAAGTAAACTGTAGTCAGTCCCTAGAACGACAGAGCTATTATCAAATCGGCGGGTCCTTATGAGAGACAATTATTTACTAAAACGTAACTGAGTTCGAAAACATAAAACCCGACTACTGAAAATGAACACTCTAAAGAGTATGAAACAAAAAGTATTGTCTTCTGTAAGCCGTGGTCGTATGGCACTTTGCTGTAAAGCTTACGATCGCTTACTATTACAATGTATTGTTTAAATCACCCCATAACCAACAAACGTTCGATTTGTTCCGTTGGTCTCGTGGTCACAAGCGCGTCAGCTGAGCGTGGTGTCCTGGGTTTGTTCCCAGGTCGAGCAATGTGTTATTGGGATTTTCCATTAGGAAGCTGGCGGTGTGATATCCCCGTGCCTCGGGAAGCACGTGAAGCCGTTGGTCCTGAGCCTGATCTCGCTCCGGTCGTGTCGGATAGCCGTCCCATCGGACGTGAGGGAAGAGTAAATAACTGCCCCTGTGTCTGCGCACACACTTGTGCACTATAATATCTCCCGCGTCGATGGCTAGTCACCGTTGAAATTGGCCGCCATGGCCGAATACGGTCTGGAGGAGCAACTACGATCAAGACGCATCCAACAAAACCTCATTTGTCAATTTATGATATTAGGTAGTTTAGAAGTTAAGACATAACATACATCATACATACACACCCGTTAAAATCATAATCTTCCTTTTTGCTTCGCCATATTCGGGTTAAAACAAACATAACATCGAAAACGCCATATTTCGTATCATAACACGGACTACCCCTAACAAAGCCCCAAGGATGGCCATAACGCAGTAATTATTGCACTTTGTATTTTTGTACCATCAGCGAGATGTGGGCCGCAGGCAACGAGACAGAACCAAGAAACGTTTTCATACTCTCTTCACAAATTAAATGTTAAACAAAGCGAATAATGTAAAATGCACGCTTCAAATTGTTATTTTAAATATATTTCTTTGCTTTATAAAAGTTTTCTTAGTTGTTCTTTCATTAGTATAGTTGTGTGTAGTGCATTAATAAAATTGTAGAGTAATACGACGAATCTAAGTTATTTTTCTAATACAAACTCCTTGGAATAAGAGTCCTTGGATAAAACATAAGAAGATGAGATTGGCATACAACAGCTACACAATCCGAATAATTTGGAAAGTTATTGCTAATCCACTGATTCATATTTAAGGGGATTACCTCGCTCAAATCCTGAAAATACGGTGTGTTTAATGAAGTTTGTAGATGAATCCTTTTGTGCGTTTTCAATATAAAAAATATATGTTAAACTAAAGGTCATCACAAATACATTGTATTGTTTAAAATTTTAATAAACTTACTCAAATTTTATCAAAAAATCGTAACAAATAGGTCCTTTTTCAATCTAAATTGAAAATTTTCTCTATAACGGCTCAATAACTCGGCATGAATTTTATACCGAAAAATACGTAATGACGTATTTAACAATTTGTATTGATTTTTTTCTCTTATTTCTTTTAATATTTTAAAATATTTTATAAAAACCCGAAATTTCGCGTAAAGCACTATGTCACTTCCGCACTCGTCCCTCTCTCTCTCGTCGTTTCGTCGTAAGTTAGTACGGGGCAGCATGCTCAAGGTCATTGGGCAATGTAATGCCCTTAAGAAATAATTGTCAGCTCAAGAACGTAAACAATATGCAAAGATGGACACCCATCCAAGGACTAACCGTGGCAAGCTTAGTTTAACCTGATTTATCGAACCGTACTCTTGTGGTGAAAACTATACCTCACAAAATCTTTTTCACGGTACTATTTTTGTTATCCGATCAAATAAATAAAAAATATGATGACATTGTTAAAACCGCCAAAAATTTAAGTCTTAATTAAAGGCTCTAGAAAAAGTACTGCCTTACTTAAGGGTATCAAAATTCAAACAAGTACATAGTTTGCAGCCCTTAAGTTACCTAAAAGAAACAAATATTTTTTCTAAGTAATTTGAAACATAAAAGCAAAATTCTCTTCAACAAATTAGCAAAGAAATTAAATGCCCCGAAGGTGGATGTGCGATGCGTAAGCCGAGAAATTAAAAAATAAAATAAAAAAGTTAGATAATTAAACTGGGTTCACTAACGCTGAACTAACTTCATTAATTTCTGGCTGGATTCGACTAAAATAAACTTTTCCTGTGATCATTCGAGCGTTTATTTCGATGTAAAAAACAAAAATAATTACTTTTTTTTTCGAAAGTTAAAAGTGAGGAGTGTTTTATACAGAACAGAAACGAGTTCATAATAATCAAAGTTAGTTTGAACGTACGCACGTCGATATATCACGCTATACATTTCCAGTATAAGCTGACTTCTCACTGTACGAAAAGCTTATACAATGCGAGGTCAGCTAAAACTGGAAATGTATAGATTGATATGGCGCCGTATGTAGGACCGTTATGTTACAGTATCGTTCTACACAACACGCACACTATAATCAAATTATATTTTCATTAATGTAAGTTCGTAATAACGCAATTATGTTTATAGTTTACAAAATTACGATGCTTTGAAATCTAATTTTAATAGGTCTACGTCCATTAAGTTGTATTTATAGAGAGAGCCACTACACATTTAAGGCGCTGCTTTAAACGTAGGACACCGTAAAAGGATATTTTTTTGTCGTACAGTAAGGAGTATTGAAAAGAATTGAGTGTATTATTAAATGTTGAAAGAAAATACATATTTAAAAATATTTCATGAAAATAAAATCGTAAAAATTTACGTCGCATAATTCTCAAAATTTTGAGCGTAAACTATCATACTTTATGGTATGTTAATAAAGAGAATTCAATCAACTAAAGACATAAGCAAGCCGTTTACCTTTTTATTTTTTTAATTTAACGAAAACTACAAAATAACTTTATTTTGATGGTCATTTAATCCACGTTCATCAATTGCATCGCCGTTCTGAACCTTATTTCGAATGTCGAATACCTAAAATGTTGCTTCTTACTGCGTAGAAACACGTATCTACTTCTTAGTATCAGTAGTAACTTCTTAGATATTCACGTTTAACTGAGTTCGTGTATGTAAGGCTAAGACACTTCTGCTGGTCAATTCACTACAAATCTCACCATGAAAACTTGGCTGAAGTGAGCTATCATTCCACCTGATGCTATGAATTGTCGGTATTGGTGCCGATTCCCTTGTTCACAAACTAAACTAAATTTAAGTTCAGTGCATCTTCTTCTTTGTATTTCATTAAGAAGAGGACAAAAGAAAAATTTTAGTTTAGTCCTGTCAAACTAATCAGCGCTCCATACAAGTTTAGACGTGATTAAAAACTTGCCTACTAAAATTACGTCAATTTACGTCAAGCGCTGATTAATTTGACAGGACTTAACTAAAATTTATCTTCTGTCCTTTCCTTAATGAAATAGAAAGAAAAAGATGCACTGAACTTAAATTTAGTTTAGTTTGTGAATAAGGGAATCGGCACCATTGTCAGGTTAATTCATCAGCTAAGTTATATTTTACACTGAAATATTTACAGAACAGATCGTCTGGATTTAAGACTTGTGGGCCAAGCTTTTGATTAATTTACTGAAATAAAGACAAAAGATTGACCTTTAGACATTTCTTTAGTATTCCTTTGTTCTAAAAAAAACTTCATGTTTTTACTTAGCTTAAGGCAGCGGTCCAAATTATTAATTATTTTTTTGTCTAAACCTGCAGGCGAACAAACAAAGACCTAAAAAAGGCCCACTATTAACATTCAATAAGCAAACAGTCATTATGTTATATAAACTACGAGAAAAAGAAAACATCCTTTCCATCCTTTTTTCCTTTTTTTTTTTACCCACAACCCACAATGACCGGAGTCGAAACAAAACCTTGTTACAAAATGCCTTCAGGATATCTAACTTTAATAACGAAAAATAAATGTCAATACTGTTAGTGGTTCCTTGTTAGTTGAACACGACCGCGGATTATGCCTCTGGGCAAGTCTGGACATACCTTTAATGTACAACTACTGGGAGGGTAGACAACAAACTGACTATGACGTATATAATCTGGGGATGAAGATTTTTTTTCTTAGACCTCGTATATTAAAATTCAATGTTGGCTATGTTAACACGTTAGCTGCGAAAGAGAATTTTAACATTTAAAAAAAAAGGAACTCCACCGACGACGCGACGAATCACAAACTAATGAAAAAGTGGCCGCCGGCCTGTGAACGTAAGTCAAAGTAAGGTATGCCCTGTCGGTCACCAATGTCCGACGCGGCCTGAATGAAACATTTATTGTCGGTGACCATTGTCCGATATGGCGACTAACGTGTTAAATATTATGTAAGAAAAGCCTATACAATGCGAGACCAGCTGAAATTCAAAATTATATGCTTGATATCCTGAGATTTGGCAAGATTAAAATATTGTAAAATTAAAATAGGGATTATTTGGACACCGGAACTTCCAACGCATTGCTAAGCGCCGAGAGTTGATAATCGAACAGTAAATAAAACACACTGTTCGATTTTCGTAACACTGAGATGCAGTCCGTTAGATTCTCAATGCTCGGTTTAACACCGAGAGTTGAAATTCCAGTGCGGTGCAACGAACTTCTGTGAACTTAACCTTTCCAGCCTATGATTATAGAACTGGTCAAGCTTTTTTACGACTGAACAACGCATGCACGAAATCTCGCCACTGACTTGCAATACTGACCATCATGGTATAATGTAGGTTTCAAATTGAAACCTACCAAGACAGTATTTAATTTCTATCTTTATGTTTGATGTTATAGAAACTTTCAATACGTCCAACAAAAGTATAGAAATTAAATACAGTTTTGTTGTGTAGTTGTTGTAGTGTAGTGTAGTTAGTGTATTGAAACTTTCAATACAGCAAACAAAGGGATAACAATTAAATATTTTCTTTAAAAACCATTAGTAGACTACAAAGCTGACTCAGCTGTTATTCCTACAGCCGTAAAGTAAGAGCCAGACCACTGCTTACACCAACAAAACACACGAGACATCGTCGCGTCTGTTTGTCAAGCGAATGATTAATGCGTTCAGCCATTTTGTTTCTTTTTTCCGCCCTTTACAGTCGGCGGCGACTTTCATCACGTCAAGATGTTCCAGTTAGTGTCTAATTGTGTGAATTAGCTGCGATGCACACTCGCGGGACGAAAAGATTAAGAAAGTTTCAAATTTATCATTTTTAACTAATCCAGGGCCTAGATCTCATTTCTTCCTGTGGCGAACTGAGGCGACTTAGGGACTTGCTAGAGAATGGCCAGCAGCGTTCTGTATGCATTTTACCACCATACTGCGATTGCCAACCCGTCAGAAGCCCGAAAATCTGACAACCAGTTTTCCCAAGGGGTATCGTATAACCCAGAAACTGGGTTGTGGAGGTCAGATAGCCGATAGGCAGTCGCTCCATGTAAAATACTGGTACTCAGCTGCATCCGGATAGACTGGAAGCCGACGCCAACATAGATGGAAAAAGGCTAGGCAGATAACTGCGATTGCCAACCGGCCTGCCAAGCGTGGCAAATCCCCAAAATTGGTGGAGGCCTATGTCCAGCAGTGGACGTCTTTCGGCTGAAATGATGATGATGACTCCAGGACCCCATGCTTAGCAGTAGCGGTTGCGACCAATAGACCATCGAGGCAGTTAAATGAGGAAGTATTACGTAAATAATTCTTCAAAACATTCCCGTAATCATCACAGTAATAACCACCAAGGTAACTTCAAATAGGTTTAAATGAAAGTTTCAAATACAAACATTGTCAGTCCATTGGTTATTTGTCTGCGTTAGAAGTTCGTGAAGCAATATCAATGTCGCGTTCTTGGAACTGCATCGGTTGATGTCACGGAGATGAAGACGGTTTCTTTTTAACGAACTTATCTAAAGGACGAGTTTGCGTCACCACTTCGGCCAAAATACGTCCACTACTGGACAAACGAAGACATGTGACATCTACCAACCCGCACTGGACCCGCGTGGTGGATTATCGCCTACTCCCTCTCACCTAGAGGAGGCCTGTGTCCCAGCAGTGGGAACATTTAGGCTGCTGATGATGACTGGACATTGGCTTTCTTCAAAGGCATTCGGTCCATGTAAAATACTGGTATTCAGCAGCGTCCGGTTTGACTGTAAGCTGACGCCAACGGTCGGGAGAAGGATAAGCAGATGGATAAGTTAAGAGGGACAACCAGGTTAGACCGATCAAAAAATCGACTTTTTTAATTGCATAAATTGTTAGGATAACTACTCAAGAATATGTGGTCAAAATTTGAAAGCAAAATACGCATTATTCTCGATGCTATGAGCACTTAACCTCTCATACTTTGGGTCACAGTTTACATTCTGTTCCTTTCATTTTAAATATAAGTTAACATTCTAGAGGGATTGCTATACGGTGCTGGATAAGCTGACTAACCGGTGAGCAGTTTATATAATTAATTAAAATTTCCTTGAATTTTCCTTCGATTTCGCTACATTTTATTTCAAACGCGTTTTTCTAGAAACGACGTTTTTTCAACTGGTGGGCATTCTAGCTCAAAAAGTTATTGACCAATCGTTCTGAAATTTGTTGTGTGTATTCTTTATTCAATTCCAATCCATATGAACCTAATTCTGGGATTATATTATTATTAAAAATAATTTTTTTAATGCAAAAAAGGTGAAAAAATATGGTACAAAAACATGACATTGTGTTCAAACACCTCAAAACATGCAATTTTAAATTTTATTTATCACAATTAGGTTCATATTCTTAGGAAATATATTGTTAACAAAATGATGATGAATGTGATGATTACAGACAAAAATTGCGACTTCAGGAATGCCCACCAGCAAAATACTCGGATGGAAATCGTCCATGGACATCACGTTCTAACGCCACTAATTCTGGCGGAAAGTACTTGAATAATTCTAAATTGTACTTTAAAACATAAATAATATACCCTCTAAGTTTAAGCAATTTTTAATTATTCCTTCCCTATTTAAAAAATCACGAAAAACACCAAATTCTGGCTTCCTAAACTGGTTTCCCCCCTTAAAACACGCGTGTGGCGCCGCAGACACACTGAGCTAGTTTTTTACGTTTTCATTCGTATACCACTACTGGTCAGGTGAATAACAGTGACAGGAACTATTAGAACATCATCACGATAAACAAAGTGGAGTAAATACGTATTCTCGAAGCTAACGCAATAACTACCCAAGCAAAGCAAAATTTAAATGGGACCACTCATGAAGCAAAACCTATACGAATCGAGCCACAATTGTCAGAGATATCGGTAAACATACATAAAAAGAAAAAAATACAATGGAACATAGAACCTACTCCTTTTTTGAAATCGGTTACAAAATACCTGCATTTCTATACATATTGGCTCCTCAATTAAAAATACGGCTTGCTGGTTTAAATCCTACTTAAAAACCTTGTTCTGTAATAGCGGGAAGAAGTTTAAGATATGACAAAGATGAAGCATCCAAAACAATTTGCCAAAAAAAATACACCACCATTTTTTGCGACAAGTCCTACCCGTCTTTCCAAGAACCTCTAATAAAATTTAGAAGCAAAAACCGAAGTGTAATCTGCTAAATAAGCCTAACCGTCAATTACTTACTGACTACTGGTATAGTAACGCTTTTTATACGTCTAAACTGTTCCCATGAAGAATTGAGAATGAGGTAAAAAAGCGTAGCGTATCGAACGCATTTCAAACCGCACAAGTCGAAAACTGAACCGTGATGAATCGGTTATCATACTAAATATTATGATATCTTTGTTGAATTTAGCTGTTTTTTTTTTTGTAGACTGGCCACTATTTTTTATCACGGCAAGAGCTACTTGAACGTTGTAGGAAAATGTCGTGAGGAAACCGGCATGTCTTAGAATCAAAAAGTCTAAGACATGTGACATCTACCAACCCGCACTGGGCCTGCGTGGTGGATTATGGCTCACTCCCTCTCATAGACAGGAGGCTTGTGTGTCCCAGCAGTGGGAACGATATATGCCGGTTATGCTTATAAGCTAGTATCAAACAGTTTGTGCCTATACGAAAGAAGAGCAAATATTTATTTCATTTAATTCGCCTTCTAGGAAGAACAGAACAGACCAGAAGAGAGCGGTATTCTGTAACGGAAGCACTTTTAGTCTTTTTTTACATACATACATAAAATCACGCCTTTTCCCCATGGGGGTAGGCAGAAACTACAGAACGCCACCTGCTACGATCCTTACACACTCCTTTAGCCTCGTTTAAGTTCATACATCTGGTCATACACGCACGCCGGTTACTAGTCTACGCACCTGACCCTTCTGAAGAACATCACCATTACCAACTACTAAAACCACTGTAATTATTTTTTAAGTAAGTTCATGCATGCTCTGTTTATCGCTTCATATTGTACACTTGGTGTGTATTATAACTTGTATTATTAGATTATAAAGTGTAACAATTGTAGATAGACCAATTAATAAATAAATAAATATGTTCTCCTGGGGAGTTTTGTTTTTTAAATAATAATATAACATGCGCCTGTTTTCCCCGAAGGCCCAGAAGTTGAGATATGCCGCGTAGGTAGGTGAGTAGCAACCTAGTACACCCATATATCACTATGTATGTGTCTCATGTTATGGGGAGCGACTATCTATTGTCATATTCGCCATCAACGGGGCATTCCAGATGAAAAACCCAATAACGCTTTGTCCGACCCGCAAATCGAACCTAGAACCTCATGATCAGCGGTAGTAATCGCGACCACCAGACCAACGAGGCAGTTAAAATAATACACAAAAATATATTACGCTGGTCTAGTGGCGTTAAAATAAATATTTAAGACAAACGGATTACCTACTAAAACAAAAGCAGCGAGACGCTTCTTTTGACACTTTTTTGTGCCATGTTTTGACACTTCGGTACCAAAAAAGTTTACTGAGCGCAGCTGCTGACGCGACGGAAATAGAACTGTTTAGATTTTTCTCTTTTCGGTACAAAATATTGTCGTGGCAAGCGGTTCTACTACAGCAGGCTATTAAAGGATTAAACATTTCGAAGTTTTTCTGTTTCTCTTTGGAGTTTTAAAGGTTAAAAGATAAAAGGTTTTGGAGTACGGGTTGTAATTAGCGTTATTAGTAAATGGCGTAGGATAGCCGTTTCGGCAGTGGTCATAGCATTTGCGGTTCAGCAGCTTCAGTTTCATCAGCATCGTGCCCAAGGATCGATCCAGGATATTCCTGGGAAGGGTACATGGTCTAGACAGTTTTGATGAATATTTTTATTTCTGTAAGTTTGTACAAATTTCCTACCCGACTACTCTGAGGCCAAACAAACTCAGAGGTATCTTTTAAATTCCAGACATAATCACGGTCAGATCATGTGAAGACCATGTAGATTGATGTCTGAAATGGTATTTTGAAGAAAGAAGCACACAGATTGAGTGAACCTATCCACTCAGTGCACGCATTTGTTACTAATCGTGCAGCTCAACTCGGAACTTTAGGAGCTCGACGATTCGAATGCGACTGCGCGACTGCGTACTTGACTGCCACAACCCAGTAACTGGGTAACCCTATATATGTACCCCTCAATAAGAGCGATTGTCAGACTTTTGGGCTTTACGACTGTGAAAATTTCACAGAGGACAGCCGTGACCCCAAGTAAATGGGATAGGGTCTAGGAGGAAGAAGAAGAAGACAGCCGTGACCAACGGCTTAACGTGAATTCCGAAGGACGGACAGAGGGGCAATTGCGGAACTTTTTATCGGTAGGAATTGGTTTAATATTCATAGTTAAACAACATTCATTGCGTTATTACGTTGCTGAGCCGACAATTTATTCGAACAAATGGCGCAATGGTTTAGAATTATGATAAATTGTGCGTTTTGCAATTAGGGTGCAGGTCTTGGTATGCAGGAGATGGTAACCCATCCACGGACTAATCGTGGCATGAATACCGTGCCGCTGTTATTACCTAGCCACAAGCCCCTCTGACGATATCAAGTAAATAGACCTACTAAAGCCGCAAGTGATATTATTTAATAAGCCCATATAAAGCTATTCTTCCCCCCTTAAAGCGACATATACTGGGAGTTATTAGGCAACCATCAATCAATCAGATGAATTAAAATAACGCATTGATGTCAATTGTGTCTACAATCATGTCCACTGGCTTGATTGGACAACAATCAAATGATTGGGGCCTTGGGGCGAATGCAGCGCCACAGGCTGACGGCGGTTTAGGAAACTAAATCTAAATGTGAAGCATTTGACTTTGTGTGACATTGACCTTTGTTGTGAGCTTCCGGGTTATGATCGCTGCGAGTTTAGTATGTGCAATCATATAATTTCTGACCCGCAAAGGAATCACTATTACTACATACAGTAAAACTTGGATTAGTGGGAGAAGGGACCTATTTAAAAAAAAATGACAAGTGGCTTTTCATTTACTCAGTATCCCAAATAATTAAAAGTTTGTCGTATTAATATAGGGTCTCACTATGAGATACTCTTAGAAAGTACTGCCAAACAAAGCAAATATGGAAGGGAGGATAGTGTTAGTAAACAACCGCGTCATACATTGTCTAAACCTGATAAATTGTGCCACTTATGCGGGCTATTTAGCTATAAAGTCCCAATTGTAGCTGTAAACATCGAAAAAATCAAAGTGATTAAGACTCAATAACAAAGGTTTGAAAATTCCCAGTAACAGAGGTAGTTAGGTGCAAAAGTGTCGGGACCTCATTGTATTTATCAATAACGGACGTTTCTCACATATGTATTATTCTATTCAGCTTCTGCCCGCGAGTTCGTCCTCGTAAAATGTTTGCTCCCCTGACCCTTCCCGTCGCATCGATTTGCCTGTTAGCGTGATGTTATATATCCTAAAGCCTTCCTCAATAAATAGGCTACGCAACACAAAAAGAATTTTTCAATTCGGACTAGTAGTTCCTGAGATTACCGCGTTCAACCAAACAAACAAACTCTTCAGCTTTATAATATATCTTATTTTGATACGCAGATTTGTACAAACACGTAAAAAACAATTTATGTTTTTAAGCTGTTTGCTTGTATGATTCCTCTCCGACTACTCTAAGAAGAAAGACCGAAGCAACGGGGAGGTCACAGTCTCTTTGAAAGTCTAGACTTAATCATGGTCAGCTCATCTGAGGGCCATGTAGATTAGAGTCTGTAATGGTATTTGCGAGAAATTTGAGTGGACCTATCACGTCAGTGCAAGCTCTTCTAACTGGACAGACAGCTGTGCTGCTGGGGAGTTTGTTGCGCATCATCTTCTTCTTCCCAGCTAAAGCACTAGGAAGTGATGAAGAGCGCGCGTTTTGGGGACTGTCTTATGTAATTTTGACGTTCATAAAGTGCTGAATCTCAGCCTAGTTTGAATAAATAACTTTTGATTTCAAGTATTTGTCAGTAATCGGGTAGCTCAACTCAGAACGTCAATAACTCATGAAATCATTTCTACCGATAAATCGGCTTCCCTGGAAAGACTGTTAATGTCCAAACAGTTCTTCGCAACATTAATAACAGCACTGACCGCGAAGCCAAATCGATTGTTTAAACGGGGCCAGAGGGGGTGGCAAGCAAAAATTATAAATTCCCACCCCGAAACATCGCGACCCCGTGACCTTTTCCTTTTTTTTAAGCGATGTAAGCAGAAAAATCTTGCTACCGCTCAACGAGAGTCAAGAGGCGTAGGCAAGGGAAACAGTCGTTATCGATAAATACATTTTGACGTTTCAATTCGTCGGAACCTGAGGTGTATAATATACTGGTACGTGATTTTATAGCGGCATCTACACCACCACGTGCGAATAATACTGACGTCACGCAAAATTCAGCATCGCGCAAGCAGTATTTCCCGCGCAACTAGTATTTATACAACGTCCCGACATCAGTCATTGGGCAGTTGCCCACCAGAGACGAAACTCGTCTGGTCGGAGGTTCCTGCCTTCCCTACGGAGGTTGAATGGACTTTACACCCTTTCCCTGCAAAATCTCAATGTGTTGCCGATCTCATCTTGCACAGAGAAGAAACGAGCATTTTCACCAAGCAATAAGATAGACAGATTTCTGAGCCATTATTACGTCAAGTTTCCACGAAAACGCTAAACAGATGATGACAACTCCAGGTCACGGTTTCGGCATATGATGTTTATGCTTGATATTAAATAAGGCCAGACTACCTCAGCATCTCATTTCCATTTTTGAGCGTTGCATGGTAATTTTATCCACAGTTTATTTTATAACGAGCTGTTAACTGACGCATCCTTAATTAATACCATTAAAAGAATGTGATGTCTCTTTTTTTTAATTATCGACATCGACACCGCCCTCGACCCAGCCCTAAGCGCTCACCTGTATAATTTGAAGGGTCCTCGAGTGCAGCGCTCTCGAGCCGACCCCTTTACATCGTGTCACCTCTCCATTCTTTGCGCACCTCTAGTGAAACGCCGTTTACTTCATACAAGGCTTAACTCTGCGTGTTTTTGTCGTTTTATCCTTTGGTACACGGATACGGATGGGACTAAATGACGTTATATAGGTATGCTAAGTTTGTAGAGTGAAGATTATGTAGTCTACATTTTTCCACACGCTCGTAACGTTACGTTGTGCTCCTTAAGTTCTGAGTGCTTCGTGTAGCTCACGTTTACTGACAAATGCTTGCACTGACTTGACAGGTCCACTGAAATACCTGTGATTCTGTCTTCAAATGATAGTTTCAGGCACTAAATTATTAAGTTCCTCACACGACCTAAGATATGTTTGGACTTTTAAAGAAACCCTTGAGTTTGTTTCACCATTACTTCTGAGGGGTAGTCAGATGGGCAATATGGATACCGATATACAGAAGAAAACTAATTTTTTTTTCTACGATGCCTATTGTGCTGATCTAGTTGTTGAATGTATTAGGCACAAATCCAGACTCCAGGCTGTTACTGAGAAATACCAGATGGAAACAACTCATAACAATTTTCCCGACCAGGTATCAAACTCAGGACCTAATGCACAGCAGTTGCGCTTGCGGCCAACGACGCAGACAGTAAGGCTTCGTTCACACGGCATTGTCCTGCACGTTTTTTTGTAATCGTTTTTTTAACGTATAGTCAACCGGGTGTTCATATGGTAAATTTTCATTCGTGTAAAAACGAATAGCCGCAGTTTCCACACAGTTGTCACAGTGAGTAGACGTCACTGATGGATCGCGATTTTTATAAAGTTCCATAGTTTTATCCCATAAAACGGGATTTTGTTCCACTAAAGAAATTAATAGTTCGTTATCTATAGAAGATTCCTCAACCATTTTGAATATCAAACCAAATCAAACATAAAATACGCGCCACCCCTCCAAAAGACGCTCAGGTACTAAACGCTTCTTCGGTTGCTATTCGATAAAAAAACGTATGACATTGTGTCGTGTGAAGGAGACAAAGCTATACCATATGCCACTGCGAACCGAATACGTCAAAGTTTATTCGATTTGCTTGACAAGTCCGTTGAGTATGCGTTTAAACGTATAAGCGGAACACGTTTTTTTGCAGTACAATCGACGTGTGAATGGATCTATGTACGTTATATGGTCACTATTTATACGTTAAGACGTATACTGCTAAAAAACGTGCAGGACAATGCCGTGTGAACCAAGCCTTAGTGTCCTACATAATGTTGTTTTTCAGACATTACATAAATTCCAAAAAGAAATCGTACCAAGTGAAAAAGATTAACCTTTATTGATTTTTTATAAAAAGACATTAATGCAACGAAAGTGGAACTTTCAAGTTTAAATGTCACTGGTTTAATAAAAGAAATTGGTTCACTTGGAACCATCGATCACTCTTAAAGTTCACTTCAATTAAAAAAGGTAATTAATTAGAGGTGGAAGTGTGGAGAACGAAATTGTGGAGATCTGGTATAAGCGATGCATTTTAGGATGGTGTAACGTCGAAGGCTCGATTTTGATAGGCAAGCATAAACACAGTTCCCGTGCTCTACAGCCTACAGGATTATCTGATCTGATGGCCTGTTAGTCTAGTGGTTAGTGACCCTGACTGCTAAGACTGAGGTCGTGGGTTCGATTCCCACCCAGGACAAATTTTTGTGTGATGAGCACGATCATTTGTTCTGTGTCTGGGTGTAATTTATCTATAATATGTATGTATTTAGAAATATATAAGTATGTTTATCAGTTGTTTGGTTACCATAGTACAGGCTCTGCCTAGTTTGGGATCAGATAACAGTGTGATGGTTGCCTAAGATATTTAGATTTATTTAGATCTATATACATACATAATCAGCGAGGCGGGCCCAGTGCGGGTTGGAAGATGTCACACGCTTTCAAATGTTTGGTTCTACACAAAGTAAACCGCCTGCCTGGGTTCTAACTTACGACCTACAAGTTGTAACCCGCGGTTGTTACCACTGGGCCACTACTGCCATCTACACACTGCGCTGCGTCTTGGATTATGGCCCCTAGGGCTTAGGCCTATTCCCTATCACAAAGGCGGTCTGAGTGTCAGTAGTAAGAACAGTATAGAACTGTTATGCAAAAAAAAATACCGGACGATTTCAACGCAATTTTCAGCACCCTAATTGCGTAACAAGATATATCAATAACAATCTGAATCATTTTGAAGAACATGGCTAACCCATTGTTTCATTCATGTTCAAAAACTATGTCTATTCAACGACATACGCAGGATTTTTTTTTAACCATAGCGCAAATTTATTTGGTGGTTCAGTATCAGTAGTAAAACACATTTCAATTATTTTTTCAATACTTTTTTTAAAAATTTTATCCGACCTTAAATTAGTAAACTGTGGACACGTTACATATCTCGTAATATGATATCGAAATAGTAATAGGTCAGTAACCACGCGCCGGCGTAGGTACTTCGAACTTCTTAGAATTTTGACCGATCGAACAGCTGATAGGTACTAGTAGGTACGCTCAGTCGCTCGGCGCGGCGCGCAAGTTACCATAAAAACCAGTTTCAAAATAAACATCTTCCGTTAGCGATAACTTAATTTTTTTTTGTACTAAGATAGGTATGTCAAAATAAAAATTGCACGGTTATTATAACCCGTTTAAGTTTAATTTGTAAAAATTTGCGCACATGTTAAAAACTTATCTTCTTATTATAACGGAATAAATGTTGTTTAACTGTCAAAATGAAAACTATTACTACTGTTACGCAATCACTTCGATGGTCTTTTGGGGGTATGAGGAACCGGAGTAAAGTTCACTCAACCTCCGTAGAAAAGGGAGGATCCTCCGAAAAGGAGGTCTAAATAAAAGCGATTGCGGTTGACAATGTATTCCGTATACACATAGGCAACTAAACCAGAAAGAAATATACGGCAAAAAGCAATTAAGGTCATCAAAAAACTTCTTCGTTCCAAATAAAACCTGAGAGCGGAAAATCCGCGCCTCCTATAAGCATTTATTAGCTTCTCCAAGTTTGATATCGAGCCATAAAGGAGTATTAAGATCATAAAACTCTCGTTAAATTCGTACCAATAATGTTCCAGCTAGGGTTGCCAGGCGTCCGGATAAAGCCGGACACAGTCAGGCTTTTTGGTTGTGTGTCCGGCCAAATTAGACGGTGTCCGGCCTGTCCGGTTTTTGTTAGGCTTTTCAAATTTGATAATTTTTGCCTTGGTTTCCGCTCCATCCGCCTCACCTTGTGTCGCTAGCGGGTGGATTTACAAAACCGTCGAAAAATCACGTTGAGCGCCTAAAAAAAATTATATTACCAAAATATCTTGACTTTTTCATATTTACATGCTTTATATATACTTGTTTTATACTGCACTTTAACCCAAACATCCTCAAAGTCAATAGTTGATTTTTTATAAAATTAATACATCCATCAAAATCATCACCGGCCGTCAAAAAAATGCGACTCTTATTGTCTGCGGGCAAAAAAATCGACTACCCGATGTAATAAGCAGATTTTAATTTACGATTTACATTTATCCATATTGTATCTATCTTTTAAAGATAGTAAATAATAATTTCTTCGTAAAATAAATAATCAATAAATAAATAAAAAATTAGCACCGAATTTCGTCAACACCGTCACGGAAATGTCAAAGTGGAAGTATTTCCGTATGTGTAGCATTTGCGCGGTACGCGATACCCCGCCCCGCTTCCTCAGTTCTGAGCAAACTGTGAAAGGAGCCGCACGTCCGCAGAAACGCGCTCCGACACCAAAAATTTTGAGTGATTGTCCAACAAAGTTGTGTTTAGACAAAGTTACGTCATTTCCGTCAAGCTTTTCATTCAAGGTAAGTACATAAAATAACTTTACGATAAATTTTATAAGAACTTAGTTTTAAGTGAAGATGCTAAAGAAAGTAGCGGTATCCTACTATTATTATTACTTTTCCAGAAAAATCGATGTAACGTCTTAATTGTCATCACCATACGCATCATTACCGTTTACAATTAATGAGTGGTGATGACAACAGGCGTACGGTGATGACGATTTTCTTAATTGCTGCTATAATTTGCTTAAAAGTTACACTAGGAGATCAAGTTATTAATTTGCTCTCTTAAATTGTTATTATAAAGAATTAGAGTAGATATCTATGGTAGTTGTTACTTAGAGCGTTAAGGTTTTCTTTATTCTTATGTTTGACTTAATTTCAAATGGTGTATGTATCTAAGTCTTTTCCTATTTCAAACCGGGAATAGAGTTCAGCATAAGTTTAATTAAACATAAGAAACTAATTTATTCGTAATAGACACCAGTCGTAACAGCCCCTCCATGTTGTACCTACCCTACCCTTAGAATTGTACGGTCTAATAATATAACTGTTTACTTTCAGATCACAACTATGAGTAAAAGAAAAAGAAGCATCGAAGAAGTTCAGTTAGCAAAACAGAATATAGCTATTAATAAACGTGCAAAATATGCCGCCATAAAGCAGGATCCTGAATTATACAAAATTATGAAAGAAAATGAAAAGAAAAGGTATAAATATAGAAAAGAGACATTAGGTCAGTTCGTATCAATAAATGAAAAAAGTCCAAGAGAGCAAAGAGTACAGCGCAAGAAATGGCGTGAAGCAGCTAAAAGATATCGGGAAAAGAAAAAAAATGAAGCAAAAGATAAGACCATTGAATTAAAACCAATATTGGTAAATCCCGATAATAGTAATGAGACGACTAAAAACGATCTTTTAGAACAGGATAATCAGGACCCATTAACAACACCCACCAACTCACAATGTAACTGCTCAGTAAAAATTAAAAGAATTCGATATTTAGAATACAAGAAACGAAGACAATTATTAAAAGTAATTATGGATTTGAAAAAAGAAAATACACGACTCAGACAAAACCTTCATGGGCAACAACTTAACGAAACCAAAGAAAAATCCAAAAACATTAACTTTAGAAAAGATTTTAAAACCCAGAAAACAAAAATGACACCAGATAAAAAGATCGCTAAATTAATAAAAGAGTTTTATGTTGATGATGCAAACAGTACGATATGTCCCGGAAAAAAACACAAATGCAGAGAAGGTATCTCAAAAGTTCGATAAAAGATTTACACGAGAAGTTTATAAAGATTCATAAAATAAGAGTGAGCTACTGTACGTTTTGGAAATGTCGTCCATTCTGGGTATTGCCAGCCACAGCGGCGCAACGAGACACATGCATGTGTGAAATACATGCTAATATTGATCTCAAGCTGGAATCTTTATTTAAGGCGGGAATCATCAGAGAGAAGAATCATCACGAGTTGGTGGAAAGTCTTTGTTGCTCAAGCTATGCAGAGAAATGTCTTAAAAGAGAATGCGGTGTCTGCAAAGGCAAGAACATTCATTTTAATGAGTTCTCTAATGATGATGAGATAGTGTTCTATAAATGGATACGATCCCGAGAATCAATTTCAACAAAAAAAGGTCCTAAAACTATCACTATCACTAAGAAAGACGAAATCAAAGCAAAACCCCTCGAAATTATCAGTGAATTGGATACAGACATGAAGTCATTTTTCGAACATTGTTACCTTATCTATGCACAATATAGTGAATTGAAAGAATTAAAGAATTCTTTGACTGTTAATTCTGCTGTCATACATGTCGACTTTTCAGAAAATTATGGAATGAAAGCCGCTAGTGAAGTTCAGTCATTACATTTTGGTGGAAGCCGCAAAGAACTTACCCTACATACTGCCGTTATTTATGCCTTTGATTTTCATATTAGTGACATAAAACCAACATCAGTCTGCACCGTAAGCGAATGTCTGAAACATGACGCTCCAGCAATATGGGCACATCTTATACCTCTGATAAATGAAGCTATCAATATTAATCCATTCCTCGATACACTGCATTTTCAATCAGACTCGCCTACATCTCAATACAGAAATAAGTACATGTTTTATATAGTAACACAATTGTCACAAGATTTCCCGCAAATTACCAGAATAACGTGGAATTACACTGAAGCTGGTCACGGAAAAGGAGCCGCAGATGGAGTGGGGGCTGTAATCAAGAGGACAGCTGATTTTCAAGTAAATCATGGCACAGACATTACTAGTATAGATAGATTTATGACTGTTTTGCAAGCACACACCAATGTAACAGTTATTGCTGTAAACGAAACTGACGTGCGGATAAGAGAACAGAAAATACCCAGTAAACTTGACACATTTAAGGGTACTCTTAAAGTACATCAGGTCCTGTGGGAACTTCACTGTAATAGATTAACTTTGAGAACATCTAGCTGTTTCAAATGCACATGTGGGCAGATATGTGATCATGGAAAACATTTAGGTTTTATAAAAATACCACGTTCAGCCGCAATAACCATGAATCAGGACAAACACAAAGATCATGTCACTATATTAGCAGCAACAAAGCGTCCGACTCTTTGTGATGTTACAAATTTACCAACTCATCACAAAGTACTTGTAGCTGGGCCTTCAAACATAAAAATACTCTCCAACAAATTAATTCAAATACAAAAAAAATAATCATGAATTTTGTAGCTACCTACAGGTAGATTCTCTCTGAGACCTCTTTGATTATAAAATAACTGACTCAAAAATTTGATGATTAAGCGTGAGAAGTTTGTCAAATTATGAAAAATCATTTAGGAGAACTATTGAGTAGTAGATTACCAAAAACTAACCAAAATTTAATATGTGAAGATTACGTGATAATTATTAAGAGAAAAATGCCTGATTATGGAAATCTAAAAAAATAAAGTACAATTTTACCTCTATAAGATTGATTGATAACCAAAAAAAGCTAACTAAATCTCAATTAATTTAAAAATATGATACGGTTACGTAAGAAAAAAAAAAAAATCTAGGACTATTATTATAATACTTTTATATTTCATAGACTGTTGATTTATTTGTTGTTGATTAATCATTAATAAAGTTGATTGCCTTAAATTTTGTCATATTTTATTGTCTATTAATGTATAAAGTGTCATCACCATACACTCGAAATCATCACCATCCAAGTATAAATCATCGCCATACCACAACCGTCAACACCATCTCACCTCTTTTTATTTAAATGCTGATATCTTCTGATTTACGCTTAAAATTTTAGTCTAAACACATTTTATGAGCATTATAGTTATCCTGCGATGATTTTATCTAGTTTTACTAGCATTCCAAAGTGATTTCAATTTTTTTAATTTTTTGTTCGAAGAAATTTTTCTTGTGTAAATCCACCCTAGCGTAAGCGAGCGAACTAGCACTGTCCTTCCCGCCTTATTACTACCTACTCAATTTTAAAGGAAAATTAGCTTTTATAGCATGTGTTTGCCAATCAAAAATATTAATTCGTTTATGTTACTTATTTATTTTAACGTTATTTCATTCGTGTTTTGTTTAATTTTGTTTTAAGATCAAAAAATTAAAGATGTCAGATCTTTTTACCCAAATGTCCGGCTAAACTGACTGGTCTATCCGGCTTTTCGGTTTTAAGACCTGGCAACCCTAGTTCCAGCGTATGTACCAGGTTCCTGTCAGAGTCACGGTTTTGTTCGAAAGAGTTACCGTGACCCTGGCATATAGGCAACTGTAGGAACACGGGTGGGTTTTAGTCAGTAAAAGTCTGACACGCCGATCCGCTCTACCCACAGTGGGAAACGTCATTTGATAATTTACCCCCCGACAAAAAAAAAAGCGTATGTACAGATGTCAGCACATTAAGCTTACAATGTGTCAAATTTCTTTAATAGATTTTCAACTTTATCGCAAAAGTATTAGGTTCAAGGTTGATTGGGAGAATTTGACAGTTTCGGGTACCTTGATGTGCTGGCGTCTGCACAAGTTTCTGGTACTATCTGTTATATGGTACTCTTGAGAATCTTCAAGACCATGTAAAAATATCGCGGCGAGATTTGCGTGTCGCGCACTGGATTTTAAACTCTTAGTGTTGAACTGAGCATAGAATCTAAGTGCATGCCTGCGCATAGAAAAAACACTTGAATTTTCAACACTCGGCCTTAAGGACTGCGTTGATCTTCAACGAGCTGCTCGGCGCTGAGAGTTGAAAATCCCATGATCCAGTTTCGTGATTGGTTTGACTGAAGTAGAGACGCCAGCCCACAAAGCTACTACAATCTGTCAAATTTCTTGAATAGGTTTTCAATTTATCGCTACAGTATTAGGTTCAAGATTGTTTGGGAAAATTTGACAGTTTCGGGTAGCTTGATGTGTTGGCGTCTGTACCACGGTAGCCCGCGTATTTCAAATTTTCTTATGACTTTGGCTACTGGCAGGTCATTGTCAGACTCTATGTTAAACAAAAAATTATTCGCGACTGTAACAAAATTATAATTATTAAAATCATCAATACAACCCTCTGAGTTTATTTAATCTCATTGAATGAGTTGGTTATGAAAGAGTAATTCAATGGGATGAAATAAACTTTGAGAGTTGTATTAATCATTTTTATTATTATAAATTTATAATTCTGTAAAGTCATATTTTTCGGTCGCGAATCATATTATATTAACATGCAACCTGACAATGCCATATAAGGCACATTTCAACGACAACATTTACAAAAAAATATAATTCATTCCAGGTCCCACCACAGTTAATAGAAGCACTTCATAAGCTATGCTGTTTGAAAAGTCCACACAAGAAAACGGTATCAATTACGATATGAGAACATAATTGCTCGATACTGTTTTCAAAGAAACCACGTACAGACACCAAGCTACCCGAAACTGTCAAATTTTCCCAATCAATCTTAAACCTAATGCTTCACCGATAAAGTTGAAAACCTATTAAAGAAATTTGAGAGATTGTAGCAGCTTTATGTGCTGGCGTCTGTACATACAGTTAAACATTGCAAGTGCATAGTTAATCACTTAAATACAATCTCGATTGCGGGTAGTTAGCGAGTACAGTGAGCGGCAATGGTACACCGGTAATTAGCGGGCGATTGGAGCAAATTGCTGCAATTATGTGCTCGACTGTACACGGCTGAGAATGCGCCCATTGAGTTCAGATGACAGTTTTTGACACGCAAAAATTGCATTGGTTCCTGGTTACTAAAACAGAATTTAGGGCAAAATAATATTTGTGCGGCTGCAAGCGTAGATTTTTATTTTCTTTTTAATCTGCTAACAGACAGGAACCCTATCACGATGCGAGCCATATCAAGGAATGCCTTCTGAATCAGGCTCTGGATCCACCCTCCAAACGAAGTTTCAAGAGATGTTAATCGAGGCTGTCGGCCATCAGCCCATTGGCTGATACGACAATCGGCACAATGACAGCTGAGTTAACATTCCACATGTCAACAACCTCGTGACATTATTATTATCTAGCTTTTGCCAGCGGCTTCGCCCGCGTGAAGGTCGGAAATAATCCCGGCATAAAAAGTACCCTATGTGTTAATCCAGGTTATAAAGTATCTGTGTGCCAAATTTCATCTAAATCCGATCAGTAGTTTTTGCGTGAAAAAGTAACAATCATACATCCAAAACTCACAAACTTTCACATTTATAATATTAAGTACTAGCTTTTGCCAGCGACTTCGCCTTCTAAATCGGGTCAGTCGTTTTTACGTGAAAGAGGAACAAACATCCATACATCTATACATCCATACATACAAACTTTCGCGTTTATAATATTAGTAGGATAGTAGGATTACTAGCTTTTGCCAGCGGCTTCGCCCGCGTGGAGGTCGGAAATTATCCCGCGGGAACATACTACCGGGATAAAAAAGTACCTTATGTGTTACTCCAGGTTATAAACTATCTGTATGCCAAATTTCATCTAAATCGGGTCAGTAGTTTTTGCGTGAAAGAGGAACAAACATCTACACATCCATACATCCAGAAATCCATACAAACTTTATGAATATGAAATGATTTTCACTGGATTTTGATTTATCTTCCACATTTTACCATAATCCCATCAAACTTACTACGTGATCGTCTCCGAAAGTAGGTTACAATAACTGGAACCATAACTTTATGCCATAGACAATGCACCATAAATAGAACAGTAAAGAAACGCCATAAACATTTTATAAGCCGTTTCATACACGCAAACGTATTCCCATTTATTATCGAAATAAGTATCTTTAGATAGATGCATAGACATTGTAGATGGTACTGGGTACATAATGGTTCTGATTTGTGGGTAAAGTCGTATGTACAATGATTTAAAATTCGGTCATATGCATAATCAGCCTAAAATGTTCCCACTGCTGGGACTTAGGCCTCCTCTCGGTGAGAGGGAACGGGCCATAATCTACCAAGCGGGTTCAGTATGGACTGGTAAATATGTCACATAATATCTATTTTTCTCCTTTCCTCACGATGTTTTCCTTCACCGTTCTGAGAGCAGTGATGAAAAAGACGATAAAGACGGAAAAGCGCGTATCAGGGTTCGAAACTACTACCGACAACTCGTAACTCGTGGCCGTTATATAAGGTTGTCGGTCCATCTAGCTGCGGGCAGGGTCCCACACTACAGTTTTCGATACGTTGTCTCCACTTCTGGACTCCTCTGCTCCACCAGCCATCGGTCTTTCGACAAACATGACCAGCCCACTGCCACTTCAGCCTGCTTACTCTGCAAGCTTTGTCGGTAACTAACAGACAGCTAATTTCATACTTGGATTACGCATTTTGTTACACACTGTATGAATCTACGTTTGCACCATAAGTAAAAATAATATGGCGATCGAGATTTGAAAATAGAATAGTGTATTTTTTTGACGTGCTGGGATGCAATCTGTTGGGTTATCAAGGCTCGGTTCAAAACTTAGAGTTAAAAATTTAGTGCGCGACTTTCCATCACGATATAGGTACTTACGTAGAGAGCAGTAGTGGCTCAGTGGTAACGGCCGCGACTTACGAGTTGTTGGTCGTAGGTTCGAACCCAAGCAGGCGCATTACTTTGTGTAAATTATTTCATCACCACTGCTCTTAAAACGGTAAAGGAAAACATCGTGAGGAAACCGACATGTCTTAGATCCACAAATTCGAAGATATCTGACATCCACTGGGCCCGCGTGGTGGATTATGGCCCATTCCCTCTCACTGAGAGGAGGCCTGTGTCCCAGCAGTGGGAACATATAGGCTGATGATGATATTTACGTAAGTACGAACGTGGTCTGTTGACTCAAATCGTGGGAACCCACGTTATCACAATACTAAGTGGGTCATCAGGTTAATTAGATAAAGCATGCTTGTCTTTTGATAAAGGTACACAATGGAAGTTACAAGAAAGAATGCCATTATAGTTCTATAGCATATTTATCAGAAAGGTGTGGCAAACTGAACGAATTTCTCCTCTGCACCAACATAACATCTCATGTGGTGCCGGACGTAAAGAACAGCACCATCCCATTTCTTCCCGTGGGTGTCGTAAGAGGCGACTAAGGGACTTACTAGAGAATGGGCAGCAGCGTTCTCTATACATCAAAGACTTATTCTCTTTGCTATACATTTTACCACCATACTGCGATCACCAACCCGCCTGCCAAGCGTGGCGATTATGGCAAACTGCAGTGGATGTCTTTCAACTGATGTGATGTGCTGTGGTGTGTGTTCATTTCATGGGAATTAGTGCTCGGTTCAACAACGAAGGTTGACAATCTAGTGCCCGAGAAAATATCGCCGCGTGAACGTCGACTTAGCACACAAGGAACGAAGATAAATTCGACTTAGCCAAGCTGGCAATACTGGTCATTATGGTGTGCAAATAAATGATTCTCGAACCGATGACCGTTAGGGTTTATGTGTTCTTGTGGAGACCACGCATGGGCAAGCTCATGGTAGGACCGTAGGAGTCCTTCACGTTTTGTGGAGGGACAGTCTTCCAAGCGAGGATCGAGCTCAGCCCGTAACCCATAGTGGGGTCGGGTAGTCGGGTAGTGTTCTTGGCATTTTCTATCAGGAGCTTACTGGTATCATCTTGGAGTTTGGTTTATGCCTGGTTTGTGACAAAAGTCCTTTACCTGAACAGGGTATTAACATAATATTGTAAAAACTTTGTGTTATCGGAATACAGGCGTGGTATTATAATTCAATAAAATTAAATCATAGATCATCATGTATATCTTTCCTTTATTGTAAAGCTGAAGAGTTTGTTTGTTTGGTTGGTTGAACGCGGTAATCTCAGGAACTACTATTCCGAATTGAAAAAATCTTTTTGTGTTGGGTAGCCTATTTATTGAGGCAGGCTATAGGCTATAATATAACATCATGCTACGATCAAAAAGAGCAGCAACGGTAAAAATAGACTAAAACTGGCAAGCAATTCGATGCGACGGGAAGGGTCAGGGGAACAAAAATTTGACGCGGACGAAGTCGCGGGCAGAAGCTAGTATACGTATATAAGGTGTATCTTTATTAAATTAATATTAAAAACTCAAGATTTAAATTAATTCAAAAACAAAAATAAAGCGTCGAAAAAATCATCCGCATCGCTGTCGACTGGTGTACCCAAGAGACTGCTGGTATTACCACATTGTATGGCAATGCTTGCCTCTGGCAAAGCTAGCTGACTCTGGGCAAGTTAGTTTTTTTTAAACACTCGTTCCACGTAATTTTCAAATGTTGTTCCATTGAATGATTCAAATTTCGACTTTAGAACGGGAGTTCGGATGCATGTAGCTTGTAGGGAGAAATCTGGTAACCAGAGACAAACGCTAATGCATTCCGAGTTTCCGAGTACTAACGGATTTAGGCGAAACGAAACACAACCCGTCCTTAATGGAAACCCGTCGTCAGAGGTTTTTTTTTAACCGTACATAATGTACCACACTTTTACTACTTATTAGCATAACAACAGGTGAGCCGCGAACCCATACCTAACTCCAAAATCGGTACTAGAAACTGAAATGTTTGAATCAAGTCTGTCTTGCATAGGGCATAATATCATAATAAAACTGAAAAAAAAACAACGAATAATGTAGTTTCTTTTGACTTTTTCACTTACAAAGCTATATTTTTTTTTTTTGAATTTTAGCTTTTTTTTATTGGTTGGCACAACATCGAACAAAATTTATTAAATCAATCGAACTTAGTAAGTTTTAATTTGTAATTTGTATGTGGGATTAATGTTACAATAATCTGTATTTATGAAACAATGTATCTAAATAAGTTTTAATCTGTTTGTAACTGCATTTCCTACTCCTATGTGTAATGCGTGCCGTGGCAGCCTTTAATTAAGGCTACACGAATCAAAGTGCTTGATAACATGTATTTATCAATAATAATTTGTAATGAAATGAAATGAAATGAAATGAATTGCACCGATCCCAGCGTGGTTTGACCAGACTCGATTAATCGAATGAACCCCAAGATTTGCACTAGCCTTTGAAGCCTCATGTTTCATGGTGCTACATAGGCCATTGCATATCAAGAAGTAGACCGGGGGGCGCTGTAATGGTAGGGAGGACGTGCCCATAGGATAGGAAAGGATTACGAGCCTACCGACTATGCAGCCTTAAGTAAGCATTGGACTAGTGGAGAGAAGGGTGATATTTGTCTATAGGAGGGCATCTTTTCACGTCGTCGCCGGCATGTTGATCCAGGCTACGCTATATTCCGTGTTGTTGTTTTCTTGGTCGTCTTCTGAGTTCTCACTGCTATCAGTTTCTGGTTTTTTGTAGATTTCACTAGCCGCTTTCTTGATCTTATTTCTGTCTCCAGCTGTGTCCCTCCAAAACTGGATTTCCTTGTCAAAGTATTTCATGTCCTGTTTTAGGTTGTCATTCCATGTGTAAATAGGTCGTCCGACCGTCTTAGATTTGGCTCTGTACTGCATTGCTGCATGTAACAGGTGTGGTTCAGAGCGTCTGAAAATGTGTGCCAGGTAGCACATCCTGTGGTTCTTGATGCGTTTTGTTATGGTTTTACCGTCTAAGATTTGATGCATTTTCTTCTGTATCGGTTTGTTCCTAGCGTGGTTGATCAAGTCTCTCATGATAACTCTTTCATATCTTCTCAGTCTTGAACGGTTTGCCTTTGTGAGTGCTGTTACTTTTAAGCCATATATCATACAAGGTACGATAATCATTCGATACATAAGTGTAGCTAGTTTCCAGTCCATTTTTGAGTTCAATATGAATGGTAGTAAAGATTTAGCGTTTCTCGTGGCCTGTTGGCATCGTTTTCTAATTGAGTTTTTTCTGCTTAATGCGGACGTTATGTAGGTGCCTAGGTATTTGATTTCATCCGATGTTGGTATATTTATTCCGTTGAGGGTCACGTGAGTCGTTTTCTGTGTTTTTACGGGGTCCCTAATTACAATTTTTGTTTTTGTTTCGTTTATTTGAAGGCCTACACTATTGAGAAGGTTTTTATGTGGTATAAGATACGTTCTAGTCCTTCTAGCTCATCTGTAATGAGAATAAGGTCGTCTGCAAATGATAATACTAGGGGGAGGGAGATTTCGCGGTCCTGATCTAGTTTGATTAAATGAGTTTCCTCTTCGAGGGTTGTCAGAACTTCGTCGATGACCAATGTAAAAAGGCGGGGGGACAGGGGGCAACCTTGTTTAACTCCCTTTCCTTTGATAATCCAACTGCTTTGCTGGCCGCACCATTTGATGCATGTTCTTTCATTCAAGCATGCTGTGATTATCCTGTTGGTCATCGATTTGTTGGTTCGTTCTAATAATATGTCTCTTAATGCCTTGAGGTCAACATTGTCAAATGCTTTTTCTATGTCGAGGGCGAGAACGTACGTTCGTTTACCTGCACGCCATTCCTCTTCTAGAACCCTTTTGAGCGTAAAAATGTGGTCATCTGTTGATCTATTGTTTAAAAAAGCCGCTTGGTAACTGCCTAGTTCCGTTATTATGTAGTCAAGTTTTTTAAGTAAGTATGTAGCGTAAATTCTATAGCCCGTGTTGCAAATCGTTATGCGACGATACTCGTTCACATCTTTAGGATTTTTTATTTTTTTTTGGAATTGGTACCTGTACGGTCTCGAGCCACGTATCCGGTACTCTGTTCTCTGACCAGGCTTTAATTATGTGTTTAGTTACGGCTTCCTGTAATGTTTGGGGCATCGCTTTGTAAAGCTCAATTACTACTTGATCCGTTCCGGGGGCCGTCCCGTTTCGCATTTTTTTGATGATTCCTATTATTTCGGCCACCGTCGGTTCTTCGCCTTGTTCTTCTATTGTCGGTTTTGTAATGTTTACCATTGGTATGTGAAGGCCCTCGGAGTTTTTTAGTATTTTCTCCCATTTGGACATCGGTATGAACGCAGTTCTTTTTCGGCGTTTTGTTTGCTGTTTGTTTTTCCTGTAGAACGAATAGAGAATTTGCATGCGTTTTGCGGGGTGCGTTTTACCCAGTCCGGAGAAGCAGGCTCTGCATGCTTTTTGTTCCTCCAGATATGTAACCTTTTGAAGTGTTGTCTGACTTTCTTTGACGCGCTTATGCCTTTTGGGATTATCCGGTTGCCTGCTTTGTAGGAATTTAGCCTTTTGTACGTTAGCGAGGGCTATTCTATGGTCCCTTGAGTAAATTGGCTGAAGCCTCAAAGTTTCCTGAGCAGCGGCTTTTAGTACATCCGTTATGGTATTCCAGGGTATTTCGGTGTTTTCATTTGTTGGGGAGAATCCCATATTTGCTAGTTTTTTTGTGAAGCAATCTTGATATTTTGTTTTGATGGCTGCTCTGTTGAGAGCGGCGTAGTTGCATTGTTTGTAGTCGAAATAATTGGCCTCCTTTGTTGTTTCTTCGGTACTTTTGTCTTGCTTTAGTGTTTTAGTTTTGTTTTTATTTACAATTAAGTTTGATTTTAGTAGTCCCCAGATTATTTTATGGTCGGAGATGCGACCGGTGACCCATTCGCCTTTAATAAAGTGAAAAAGTTTTTCTGCTGCCTGTGGCGTGATGATGTGTTCCAATTGCGATTTTTGAGTACCCTTCGACCATGTTATTCTGCATGATGTTCTAGCTTTTGTTGTTTCTATTTGAAATTTTTCCCTGTTGGCTAGATCCATTAATAGTTCGCCGTTGTAGTTGGAAAATTCATGGTGAAGGTTTTGTTGTATCAACCCTTTGCGTTGGAAGGTTAATGTATCTTGTCGACCTATATGGGCGTTGAAGTCGCCGAGTATTAAGAGAGTACATTTCCTTGGTTTTTGTCTAATCAAGTTTAATAAGCCTGTGAATGATCTGGTTGCTTTCCTGGAACAGCTGTTGATGTGTGAGTTGATTATGTACAGAGGAGTTGGTTTGTCATTTCCCATGCCGACCTCAAGAGTAGCTGACATTACGTCGGTGTCCTTTTTACTGTTGACTAATTCAATTTGGGCATTTTTTCTTAATAAAATTGCAAGACCCCGGTGTGCGTTGCCCGCAGTTCCTGAGAGGTACCAGTCGTAGTGTGCGGAGCTGAATGTTCCTGCGTTCATCCCTGTTTCCTGTAGGTTAGCTATGTGAATGCCCCTGCGTGACAGTTCGGCGTCAATTTGTTTTTTTTTTCTGGTTTCGTGGCACCGCGAACGTTCCAAGTTGCTATGCGCAAGTCTGTGCAAGTGTACTTAATTGCGGTAGAGGTGGGGTTTCTCAATATTCTGTATCCCGTGTCGTCCGCGATTACATCTGATAACGGTGTAAGTGGTGTTGATTCTTGTTGTTCGCATGGTGTGAATGAGTTACCTTCTTGGCTTTTTACGAGCAACCCCGTTTGAAGCTGGGGTTTCGTGGGTTTTTCTTGCTCTTCGCGTGTGTCGTACCTGCTACTAAACGGTTTGGTATGTTGTTGTGCTTTGACGCTGGTTAGACCTTGCGTTAGGATTATCCGGTGGTTATTGCACTGTTTGTCGTTGGTCAGGATCCAGCTATCATAGTGCTGGTTCATGAAGAGGATGTGTATGTTAGCGGGAGCTGGATCGCCGGTTGGTGAATATACCTGTGTGTTTCTATTGTTTATATGCACATGCACGTTCACGAGGTAGTATTCGGACGCGGCGATAATTATATCTTCGCCACCCCAGAATGTTTCGTTAAATTGCGCAGTTATGTATTTAGTAATCCTTTGTTCCTGGGAAAGAATGCTGTTGGGGAGAAATTCCTGTATATTATTTAGAAGTGCTAGGTGAATTCTATCATCATGTCGATGTTCCAAGACGTATGCGGCGAGATCTTGACGAACATTCCTATGATCAAATGTTAGGCCCATTAGGTAATTAATTTGGTGGGCGATTGCACTAAACAGACAATTCCCGTCTTTTGACATGGGTACAATTAAAACCATTGTAAATTCTTTTGTTTTTGGGCCAAGTCAAAGACACGTGCAAGTCGGGCGCTCAAGCTGACTACACTTGTAGTGAGTCAATTTATGGGTTTAACCTTTTTTTTTAGGTTTCTTTTGTTTATCTGTATAACAAAATGTGCACTTAAATTAAAACTTAAGGGATCGGGCACCCTTTTTTTAGATATTTTTTTTTTTAACTTTTCGCTTCACGTGTAACCGATTCAAATCGGAGTGGTTGTGGACCACTTAACAGCATTTTAGCAACTTAAAAATTCGTTACTTTGCTACAATAATAGCATCTTTAGTTGTGGTGTCATAATAGGTATCATATTCTGTTCCCGGATGATAGCGAGAATAGGCCTATTCAGCTCTTTTGTAGTTAGTGTGAACGCAATCCTTCACCAACGCTCGGGTTCCCGCGCGCGGCAAAACAGAGCCTGTCTTACGCAGTTTAGTAAACAAAAATCCCTGAAATATTAGGAACGGGCTCACCGGGTTCATCAGGGGTCACTCTTTTCTGCCAGGCAGGCTGAACTGCGGTCTGGATCGCACCAATGACACTTTTGCTTACTTGTTTTATACAAGGTGTAACGTAACTGAATGGACGCAAGTCTGCCGAGTGATCCAGAAGGAATTCACTCCTATCTCAAGGCAGTAGGGCTCAAATTCAAATGCATAAAACAATGCTATTTTACACACACGATTTTTTTTCCTCAATACTCTAATTCACTCAAAACTTTAATTAGGGTGTATGAGGCCTTTGCGTTAATTATGTTACACGTTGCATAGATACCCGATTTCAAATTACGACACAGGAGCACACACACAATAGCACAGTTCGATTTCGAAGTCAGGCGGGTAAAATACCACATCTGTTGCGCGCGCGCAAACACGTCCGGCTGTGTCAAAGACTCAGCTTGAACTCTGTATTTATCAATAATAATTTGTAAGAACATAAATTGCACTCCAGGTTTGCAGAAAATTACATGGCCAAACTGTTAACAGTACCTACTGCAAACTACACAGGCTAAGCAACAGAATGCAATAATATTAAATTCCCTTTGCTCAAACCGTGTAAAAAAAAATACAGAGGATGTGCTGCCAGGTTACCTTTGCCTAATGTAATACTACACTGTTATAAAAACCTGTTTCGGAGAACAGGTCTCTCTATGCCTCAACTACTTTCGCAGTAGCCGCGTCGATGTTCTAAGACTTAAAAATATTATTTAATTTTTTTACAGTTCTTATTTACTTCGCTCGCTTCGTTAAGGGTCGTCAGAAGCCCGAAAGTTGATAACCAGTCCTTACCAAGGGGTATCGTATCACCCAGTAACTGGGTTGTGGAGGTCAGATAGACAGTCGCTCCATGTAAAAGACTGGTATTCAGCTGCATCCGGTTAGACTGGAAGCCGACCACAACATAGTTGGGAAAAGGCTCGTCAGATGATGATGATTTACTTCGCTCTTTTATCAGCACGAACTACATAGGTAGATAATACAGCTACATAGGTAGCTATACAGGGGGACAACCCTTGGCTGTAGGCAGATATAAAAGAACGCCACCTGTTATGATCCTTACATACTCTTTCTGCCTCGTTTACGTTCATACATTTGGTCATAAACGCACGCCGGTTACGCACCTGACCGTTCTGAAAAACATCACCAATAAGCTCACTAGAACAGCTAAAGGCTACTGTCACCATATTGGAGGATATATTACAAACCAACAATGCAGCCGTTTCGGAGATAAGCCGGAACAAACAGACAGACGTAAATTTTAAAAATAGTTAATTTTTTATATGGTCTGTATGTTTATACTTTCATGAGCATTTAGTACCGATTCCCTTGTTCACAAACTAAACTAAATTTAAGTTCAGTGCATCTTTTTTTTTGTATTTCATTAAGAAGAGGACAAAAGAAAATGTTTAGTTTAGTCCTGTCAAATTAATCAGCGCCTGTCACTACTCCATACAAGTTTAGACGTGATTAAAAACTTGCCTACTAAAATTACGTCAATTTACGTCAAGCGCTGATTAATTTGACAGGAATATACTAAAATTTATCTTCTGTCCTTTCCCTAATGAAATAGAAAGAAAAAGATGCACTGAACTTAAATTTAGTTTAGTTTGTGAATAAGGGAATCGGCACCATTATAAACAGACCGAAGACTAAGGGATTTACTAGAGATTGGGCAGCAGCGTTCACTATGCATTTTACCAACATACTGGGCACCCACCGTGCCAAGTGTGGCGGTTATTGCAAACGTCCCAAATTGGGAGAGGCTTATGTCCAGCAGTGGACGTATGACGGCTGAAATGATGAGGAAGAAACAGATCTCAATTTTATTCATTTCTATAGATTTGGTACCATACATTTTTGTCCACCCAATTTTTTGCCAGTAACTATGAATACGAAAACTGGCTATTGCTAACAAAAATTATGTGGAATGTAGATATACATATTTAATAAAAAGATGAGTCAATTGCCATCCACTAATAATGCAAAAATCTAGACTACAGACAACAGTTAAGTAGCAAGCATAATTCTTAGGACCAAGTTCATTATACTAAACTAGATAGTTGAGCGATAGCTTCTTAGTAGTTAAGATTCTGACTTCAAATACATACAATGTCGCCCATGCGCATGTGACCGCCCGTAATATTCTGAATATTCATGAAAAAATGTCGAAAATAAACTTCAAAAGGGGGGGTCTATCTATAACATTTTTACACTAGTTTTTTTAAAATAAATACACAATTTTTTACCGAAAAAATTACTTCGATTCCGTCTTTTTTTTCGTAGTCGATAATTTTTAGTAAAAATGTTAATTAACCTGTTAAAATAACTCATAAGCTTTTGGAAATAATAAACAGAATCCAAATCGACCCATAAACTTCGGAGATGTGTCAAAAAATAGAAAGCAAATCTACAAATTCTACTTAAAAAATTAAAAATTGAATAACATGAAAAATGTTATAGATAGACCCCCCCTTTTGAAGTTTATTTCCGACATTTTTTCATGAATATTCAGAATATTACGGGCGGTCACATGCGCATGGACGACATTGTATAGGTTATTCAATCAAAATCATCATTATTCACAGCTTTTATATATCTACCACTGAACATTTTGTAGACCAGAGATCATCATCATCATCATCATCAGCAGCCTATAACGTTCCCACTGCTGGGACACAGGCCTCCTCTCGGTGAGAGATAGATTTGGGCTTTTGCCTTACATGCTAGTTTTGATAGTACATTTACCTATTTAACACAATCGACTATTATGATCCCACTATTGGGACACAGAAACCCCCCCAAACTGGGGGAGGCTAATGTCCAGCAGTGGAAGTTTATTGGCTGTAATGATGATAATGGGACACAGGCCTCTGTACCCATCACGCCCAGTGTGGGTTGGTAAGTTACATGTCATAGAATTTTTGGTTCTAGGACATACAGGTTTCCTAACAAAGTTTTCCTTCACCGTTTTTAGCAATGCTGACGAAGTTACATATACAAAGTGCCTGTCTGGGCCAAATTCAATATCTACAACTCATAAGTTAAAGCGGGTACCAGCTGGCCACCACTGCTGTTGTTTAGCATAATCAGCATAGAACGTTCCCACTGCTGGGACAGTCCTTCTCTCTGTGAAAGTGATATAATCCAGCACTAAGGCCTACTGGATGTCACATATATCTAAATTTTTGGTTCTAAGACAAGCATGACTACCATAATGTTTTCTCCACCAATTTGAGAAGACATAAGTCGAGGTGTTATATCTTAACACACTATTAATATTGTAAAAATCAGAATGTGTGTGTCTGTTAGCTCCTTTGTGATAACTTCAACTAGGGTTGTTTCGCCGGTTTCGCGACCACCTTCAGTAGGCGACCATTTGACGGACTAAGTTTCTTTAAATCAAGAAAATAGTATTTGTAGAGGTAACATACATAAAAAATAAATCTAACGTACTTTATAAATAATTATGAAATAAGAATTTGCAAAGTTTGAAACAAATGGGTTCACCTAGAGCCGAAAAAATATTGCTTAACGCGCGTCTTGATTCCGTGGTGAGTGGACGTACCGTGAGTTGAAAAAAAACTAACACGGCGCGCGGCGCTCAAAGGTAAGTTTTAATACTTATTTCATGTTTTAGACACCAGTTACATGTTAAATTGTACAATTGATAAGTATGGGTTATAATTTAGTTGTATTTTGTTTTTTTTAACTTATTAATAAGATAAAATCAAGTGGTCGGTAACTGAAAAGCTTATTTATCGAAAACGTTAGATAGCGACCACATGGTCGCAAACCAACGAGATCAGCATTATTTTGTTTTGATTAATATGATCCTAATGCTTCATACAGGACTGTTACAATTTTGAATGTAATATTGTAAAAGTTTTTCTTTGTAGTTCTTTGGTAAGCGACCACCAGTTTCTTTGTAAGAAGTTTGTTTAATTTACCTACAAAATTGGGCGCTAAACAGGTGGCCGTAAACCAAAGTAAGCGAAATAAAGACATTGGTTTCCGGCCACCATAATTTAGTATGAGAGAAATAACGGCCGCCAACAGAAATAAGTATGAAAGTTCATTGAGTATGCGACCACGTCTGATTTTTTGAATTTGAATGAAAGGTTATTGAAATGTCCGTTTCATAATTATTTGTTGTAGGTACCTAATCTGTCGAAAACTACATATTACTATTTTTCAGTTTTAAACAAAATTTTGTCATAAAAAGCAAACTACTTTATATATATATATATATATTTTAAGATGGAGCTCCCAAATAATTTGGATTCAACAAAAAAAAAGTTTTTGTTTAGATAACGAATCGAAAAATCACAGTGAAAATGCTATTGTAGATTTTATACAGTTTAGTTATAATATTATAAGTGAAGAAGACACAGAACATGATTCCTATTAAATGCAAGACCTTTATTTGTTTTCTATGAATATGTTTAAAAGGAAAAAAACTAGATTCAGATACTGTTGCAGTTTCCGATGATTAATCTATCATAATTATGAATAATAAAAGCGGAATATGGTTCCTAAAATATAAATTTATTTATTTTTTTAATATTGATTTATGTTGATTATTTTTAAATGTTATACTTACTACATATTAAGGATATTGTTTGACCAATGATTGTTGATTCTATTACAACTATGACTAAGTCTCTACAAAATGTAAGATTGTTATTTTTTAATTATAAGAAAACATTACACCAAATGATAACCCACTTTTGTTTTCATTAAAAGGCAAAAATTAAAATATTTTTAAAGCGATTATAATTGTTTTATAGGTATATTTTTCATATTATAATAGCGGTCGCAAACCAGCTCACTGGTGGTCATAAACTGATAAAAATGGTCGTAAACCGACGTTTTCGCTATATTTTCACTTTTTCAGCATTTTATAAATATTTTTGTATGAATGTATTTTATTTTATGTTTTTGTATCGAAACTACATTATATTTGGGACAAATTAACATTAACATATACTATTTTGCGTGTAAACAACATTTTTTTTTCCTCATCTTAACTGGGCAACCCAGCTAACTGGTCGCTAACCGGCGCAATCACCCTACATGACAGATTTCAATGAAACTTGTTAACAGAGTTGAAACAGGCCCAGTCTATAAAGATACTTTCATCCGTCAACTCCCTAATTGCTGAATCACTTTTGACACTAACTGCCAAAAATTAAACCTTTACTTAGGTTGAAACTATCCAATTATCACATACATAAATAAATTCACGCTTTTTTCCTATGGGGGCAGGCAGAACCTACGGACCACCCGACTGCTACGATCCTTACATACTCCTTTTGCCTCATTTATGTTCATACATGCACAAACGGTTGTCACATTGGTCTTAAATCAAAATTAGATCTAAACATTTTGTGCCATGCATGTGACAATCGACCATACCATGGTAATGCAACATGGTAGACTCTGGGAGCAGTTTTACTTGGAAAGTAGTGAGCCATGGGCAATCGCAAGTTCTTTATCAGAATAATTACGAATGGGAAATTCATCTAATTCACAAATCAAAATAAATACAATTTAACTGATTTGATACCTAGTTGACAGATAAAACCTCAATGAATAAAATATTATTTCAACAGATTAGCCCTATGTATTAAGGTATCATAATTTTGATAAGGTATCCTTAAATTGATAATGTAGCAAAACAAACATTTGAATCAATGTTATGTGCATCCACTGAAATGATTTATTCCAAAGAATTAAAGAAATACATATTTTTAGGATGCCTACCTGTTTTAATAAAAAGGTTGTACATCATAGGTACAATCAAAACAATATGGATTCCAAAATAAATAACATGTAGGTTTTATTCAGCCTACACTCTAAAGCCACAGCCAAGGTCTGGCCGATAAGATTATTTAAATTTAAAGAAACGGAACATAATAAATAAAAAAATCGATTGTCATTTATTTTCTTTTCTATAATGGACAGCAAAAGTTTTTAGTGCAGTGCATAATTTTTCAGTAAAGTTAAAATGGCATTAGAATGCTGTGTTCATGTGAGTATGGTTGTCATATAATTATAATCTTTGATAAGTGATGGGTTTTGACAAGAATGCTTTGATTCAGTAGAATAGTGTTCAATTTACTGAAGAAAGATGGCTTTCAGATTTTTACGTTTTACTTAAGATGCGCTAGGTTAGCCTAGGTTTATTGCTATCTAAAAGTAAATAAATAATATACGTAAGTAGTCCTCAGGTGCAAGACCAATCTTGCTAATACTTAAACCGTTTGATTGATGTTAATGCTATAATTTTTATAAGCACACGTAAAATATGAATAACAATTCGTGAGTCCAATGAATTTAATGTCAAATGCCGCGTTACATTAGATTTTAAATGCTGATAGAATAAATCACGCGATCGTACACTATTACCTATCTTTTTTTATCGTGTTTTGAATGCAGCCATTGTGCTTATTTATAATTCATAGTCCGCAACATGGCACGACCTTTTTTCTTGTAATGATTGCAGTGCAGTTTACAAATACTTAAAATACTGGCCATGCAGAAGAGGCCGATGTTTGACCTAAAAATTAAATACGTTCCCGCCATTAGGTCACGAATTTTTCACGGGCACGATGATCAATGACTCTTTGACTATATGTAATCAAGACGTTATTATTTATTTTATTTTCAGATACAAGTGGGTTTACTAGAAAAAACAGTGATTTGTTTACTAACCTCTCAAAGTGGAAAACTCCGTGGCACAACAAAACAGTAAGTATGTTGTCATAATCACCATCACTTTAGGACATAATAAATTGGTCGCACTGCAGTCATCAACAATACCACATTTTGAACGCGAATCAACAACATTCGTAACGCCGTTCAAGCCGGCACTGTATTGACCCGTTCCTTTATGAAACCATGGGGAAAATATGCATTTTTTATTAACTTATATCGATTATAAGCGCTCCACAGCTCGAACAAGACGGAACACCAGCGTACCGGGAGTGTTTTAAAACGGGTTCTTTATGTAACAATATCACTCGCGAGCACCTCCGTAATTTCATTAATAACACCTAAAAATCGATCCCACAACAAGGCTCACGACAATTCAAACAGAAGACTGCGGCGGCGTGTTAAATTCATTATTTTACTATGTAGCGGACCAATAAAATACGGCACGGCACGATTTATTATAAATAAACTTTTTTGCGTTACAACACGACAGATAGGAATGAATTATGACTACGCCGAGCAATTTTTCGTGTCATATTTCTTTATACAATGGATGCAAACAATAAAGTGCTGATAAACACACGCACGACCCAAGCTACGCACGCTCGCGATGACACTAAATAAACTCTGCATAGATGTCGCGTTTCTGACGGCCATTGTGGAAAATGGCGGCCGACATCAGCCGTCAAATGACCGCAAACTAAACTACACTTTATGTTTGGAGCAGTAAGAAAAATAATTGATTGACATTTTTCATAATTTCAACACTATTCGATCGTATAAGACGACGGAATCGGAAAGTCTCATATGGTCAAAACTTATTGAGGATGCGGCGTGCTCTTTATTTATTCGAATTATTAAAAATAATACTTTTGTCTCTCTTGTACTTCAATGCGATTTTGAACAAATATTTTTTGGGTACGCTTGCGCGAGTGTTGTTGTATCTTGATTGTGTTGTTACAATGATACCACACCACACCACGACACACCAATACCATACGTAGTTATAATGAACTGCTTAAATTAAAATCCATGATTTATATTTTAGTAAAAAAATAACACTCTTTAAAAATAATGATACCTAGGTGCCTACCAGAGCTTTTATTGAAAAGTAGGCAGGTGAGAAGTCTGAACAGCTGAGCAGCAACGAGAATCAAAAGTTAATACTTTTTTTTTAAATTAACCTGTACTGGACAAAGCTCGCTCCGATTTTTCCATGAAATTATACTCCCATATCCACACTCTCTCTCTTCTCCGTTGCTGTCATTGACCGAGAAAGGATCCTTGGCTGATGGCATTTCGTCAATAATGAATCCGCAGGCACTTCCCAAGCCTGCTTCAACAACAACGCTCGTCTTCAGCGACCCACTGCATGTTTACCCTAACCCCTCGTTCCTGATGTACACGATAGTTCATCATGACACGGGCGCCCAATAGCGTGTTATTAAAAGTAACTGTATGGTTAAATTTCTTATGGTAGGTCTTCAGGTAAGTCGATTTCTAGTCGGCGATGACCTGACAAAGTTCGGCTGACGGACGTCCTTGATAGATACCTAATATGTAAGTTTATAGCCCACTTGTTTGTGGTCAAAGAACCTTTGCGTCAATAGCTTCGGAAATAAACCAACAAAGAAAGGGGCGATTTTTACCTACCTCAGTGGGCTAGTAATATAATACCTATAATAATAAAATGCTGAAATAAAATGTAAAATCCTAAAAGTAAAAATTTGACCTTAAAGTGGAAAACATAAAACGTTCACAGTTATACTTTTTGAGAATTTCGCGAAAAATGCCAGTTGTAGGACATAAGGGGAATTCACATTTCGCCATTGATATAATATATCAACCCTGGCTGACATGACAATAGTACGAAACTATTAGTGTGACTTTCTGCTGTGAACTCCGCCTTAGCATTTAAAAATTGTATCATAGTAACTTAGGACTGAGCTTACAACAAGCCTTTAAATAAAAAGTACATACATAGACAGATAACATCCCAATGTCAAGTCCTAACAAAAGTTTCTTGTTAAAAATCTTAAGTAGCGCCATCTATCCATCATGTTCCTGTCGTTATCCGTAGCGCCATCTATTCACAATAAATAAACATCTCATTGCAAACATTAAAGCTTCGACAGTTGCCCGTAAGATGTCGCTGTACCATATTGAAACGTTCCTTTACATGTTTCAAAACAATAAAATATGATGACTTATTGGCATTGACATATTATATTACTGCGTAAGGACAGGGCGAACCGCATGTTACAATGACGCCTCGAACTTGGTCCCGAAATGGTCCTCCCTTTATCGAAGTGAACTAGAACGCGATCGGCTGTCTTCGGAACGGTCGTATATTTTGCAAGCAAAAATGCCAAGTTTTGCCGTGAAGGGTTGCGTGAACTACGACAAAAAGCACAATAAAAAAAATGATAACATTTCGTATCACCGGTAAGTTAAAAATATGTCATTAAATCCACTGCTAACATTATTTAAAACAATTTTCTTTCATATTTGTCTCAACCTATGACAAAGACGAAGCGAAGCCGCGTAAAAGTACGACATAACTTTGCAGCGGCGCTCGTTGTAGCCTGTAGCCGATGAAATGGAAAGATTTAATAATATTACTATAAATAATTTAAAAAAAAATGTTTTATTCGAAGGCCAATGAAAACTTAATAACACCAACAATCTGCAACAAATATAAATTTTCAAAAATAAAAGGTTGTTTTTTTATTTCTTTGTACCTCGAAAAATACCACACCCCGCTCTTACAAGGTTACGTCTAGGAGCAGACCACGCGGATTGACATCGTAGTTCATACTAGTTCTAATAGATGACGTTAGTGTTTTTTGTAGGGCGACCGCGTCCGTCAAATGTTCGGACGACCGTATCTTTACTATTTAAATCAATGCTTATTGGTACAAAATAATGCTGTACAAAGATAAACGTGCAATAAAAAACGTAATAAAGGCACAAAACAACAAGAGATTAATAAAAATAATGAAGGGTGATGTCTATCATTGGTGATAGCAGTTTAGACCCGCGTCCTATGCAATCGTCGCACCACGAATGTAAAGCAGTTCCGAACAAAGAGTACTTAATTTAAAGTTTAATTTGTTGTTCGTAAAACCGAAAAGGGCCCTCTGTCGGCGCGACCCCGCCCTTAGGTTCGACAGGAGTGACATAATAATGGTCACGACGATCGATTTTCAACAGCATGTGGCCAAGGGCTGCAAGCGTCACCAACTTTTGGTGTATGTTACAAGAACCGATAGATGTCATTGCACTTTTAAAGTTTTAGGGTTCCGTTGTCTATTGTATATTAATTTATTTGCGTTCCATAAAGTAAAACAAGATCTTAACAAAAGGTAAGAGTCGTTGTAAAACAGCCAGGGCACAGCAAAAATCTCTTAAAACTATTGTTTGATTCATAGTTATTTGTTAATCAAAATCGTAGAAACTAAAATAAAATAAAATTATACATGAAAACTGAACTGTGTCATTGGTATAATAAGTTAATAACAATTACATAAATAATTATATTATTAGTACGTAGGTAATTAGCGGTTTTCTTAAAATATTTAGATCACTATCCACTGAAACCCTCTAACTTTGCCGATAATGGTACGGAACCCTTCGTGCGCGAGTCCGACTCGTACTTGGCCAGTTTTTTAAGCTATTACCTATTTATTTTCGGTTTTTTAGTTTAGTTCGACTACATAAGCGGGTTTCTCGTTTGTTTGTACTGTCCTGGTGATCCTGGTCAGGATAATGTCACAAATTTATGAAATTATTATATTGTAATCCGTCCGTGAGTCTTCTAACTTAACAGACAGCTGTGTGGCTGGTGGCTGGAGAGCACTTTTCAAGGACCGATTTTTTTTTTTTGGATGGCAAATTATCAAATGACGTGTCAGACTTTTACTGACTAAAACCCACCCGTGTTCCTTCAGTTACCCATATGCCAGGACCACGGTATCTCGTTTGGGCCCTGGCAGTAGAGTACGTCAGAAGTGGGATTCGAACCCACGCCTTCAGAGAGGACCAAAACAGCTCGCACTCACGTTCAGTGAGCAAGTTCCCCTTAGTCTGGCGCCTTAGACCGCTCGGCAATCCTGACTGCAACAAGGAACGATGACAATACAATAATTTAATGAATTTGTGCCATTATCTTGGCCAGGATCACCTGAGTAACAAAAAAAAAACAAAACAAACAAATACCAGCTTTTGTAGCTAGCCGAACTAAAAAATAGAAATTAATTAATAGTTTAAAACTAAAAATACGATTTCATAGAAAATCAAACTAAAAAGTGGACTCTGGAAAAAGCGTGTGGTGAATTGGTGATATCAAGTAAAGAATACCTCAAAAAGCTTTTTAGTTTTTTAGTTTTTTTAATCAATTTCTTCGTATACCGGTTCTTCTTGTGCCTGTAGCTCCCTTTCATACGGTTGACGAAAAATTTCAAGGTTCATGTAGAAAACACTGTCAGGCTGCAAGTAAAAAAAAATGTTTAAGTAATCGGTAACAATCGCACGGAACGAGAGTGACGGAACGTGAGCTCGACAAATGGATGTGCGAATAACACTTGGGCGATAAAACTATACTGCGACTCACCATAGTTCGAATGCACGCTTGTGCGACACAGTTAATCCAGCCGTTTCTGCCACTCGCCGGTCGCTACCGCGGCTGCGCTCGCTCGGCTCGTGCGTAGGAGGTCACAATTTTAACCTAACCTAACCGAGTGTACTACGTGAGCTCGAGTGTGTCGCACAAGCGTGCATTCGAACTATGGTGAGTTGCAGTACAGTTTTGTCGCACAAGTGTTATGCGCACATCCATTTGTCGAGCTCACGTAGTACACCCACGGAACGATCAACTTGCTGAAATCGGGCCGTGGATGGGTGACCAACTATTTCTTATTGAAACCTCGAATTGTAAGCCGTCACGGCTGTCATTTCTAGCCTACCTTTGACATTCGGTACGTAACTGGGTTTATGACTAACCACCGTAGTTTATTAGGAATTTCTTAAATTCATTCTGATTGAATGAGACGCTCAACATTTTGAGAAATTGAGATATTTTTAGGGTTCCGTACCCAAAGGGTAAAATGGGATCCTATCACTAAGACTTCGCTCTCCGTCCGTCCGTCTGTCAGTCACCAGGTTGTATCTCATGAACCGTGATTGTTAGACCGTTGTAATTTTCGCAGATGATGTATTTATGTAGCCGCTATAACAATAAATACTAAAAAAAAAAAACAGAATAAAATAAATATTTAAGGGGGCTCGCATACAACAAATTTGATTTGTTTTTTTTTTTTGCTCGTTTTTGCTTGATATTGATAACGGCAACAGGAAGACGCTTTAAATATTCACAGAATATTTACTTTATATTCACTAAAAAAATAAACAATTAGTGAAAACAAAACAAATATTTAAGGGGAGCATACAACAAACGTGATTTTGTTGCCGTTTTTGTAGATAATGGTACGGAACCCTTCGTGCGGGAGTCCGACTCGCACTTGGCCGGTTTTTTTTCTTGAGCTCTTTTTTACGATTTTTTTACCAAGATCTCTCTTTATTTTAATGGAATGTTTTTCATTATGCCTTTCTTTTGACTGTAGTGAAAGAAAGAACTCGTGAATCAAGTATCTTCCCCTAACTTATAGTGAATAAGAAAAATATTATTGGACGATTTCACAGTTTTATAGTTACTTATATTTAAATTCATTATTAGCTAACAGTTGCGTAACGCACTACCCTAAACAGAGAATTTTAAAACAGAAAAAAGTCGGTACCCAGTATTTCTCACAAACTTTTCACATTGTTTGATATACAGTATGCGTAGATAGCGACTTCGTGAAAGAAACTTGTTCCCCGTTATTTTTCAAATTTACGACGAATAAACTTACGTCAATTTTCACCTGTAGTGGTGTATGTTTGCAGCAACAAAGTTTGGTCAAAATTAATAAAAACGTTATTGATACAGCAGTCACTCCTATACCAGATATGATGTAAATTAATTTCATGTTAAAAGTTGATTCCAAATCTGAAACAAATTCAATGATTACATTTCGATCTTACGTAGCCTAGCCCGTTCCTAAAAAAAACTCAAAGCATTTATTTCAAACTAGTTTTTGACCGCGACTTCAAATTTCTACCCATCATTGAATCGCCTGCCCGTGTGTTGTCTTTTATTTTCTCGGCTCCCTAAAAGTTTTAGCATGATGTTATATAATTTAAAGCTGTCCTCGATAATAGAGCAATCCATGACTATAAGATATTTTCAATTCAAACCAGTAATTCTTGAGATAAGCGTGTTCAACCAAACAAAACTCTTCAGCTTTATAAGGTTAATATGGATAAACACATTTGAATTGTCAAGGGGTCGTTCAGTCGGAAAGATGAAGGTAATTCTAAAGCGTAGTAGGTTCCTATAGAGCAGAACGAAACTCGTTTAAATGAAAATATTAGTTATTCCAATATTTATATATTTTTTGTTTTATTTGTACATGTAGATTCATCTATAAACTCAATTTATGTAATCTTTTTTTTAAAATAATTTTAATGCTGTCCATAGCCCAACATCTGCCAGGGTCGCGAGATTTGTTCGAAAGAGATACCGCGGCCCTGGTATACGGGTAACTGAAGGAACACGGGTGGGTTTTAGTCAGTAAAAGTCTGACACGCCCTCCCGCTCCGCCCAGAGCGGGAGACGGCATTTGATGATTTCGCAACCACAAAAAAGGCTATCGCAGTCCACTGCTGGACATAGGCCTCTCCCATATTGCGCCACAACACCCTGTCTTCCGCCTTCCGCATCCAGTCTGCCCCAGCCGCCATCTTTAAATCGTTGGTACCTACACCTAGCTGGGGGCGTCCCACGCTACGCTTGCCGATGCGCGGTCTCCACTTTAGGACGGTGCTCCACCGGCCATCGGTCCTTCAATAGACATGGCCAGCCCACTGCCACTTCAGCTTGCTTATTCTGCGAGCTACGACGGTAACTCCAGTTCTTTTCCGGATAATTTCATTTCTGATTTTATTCTTCAAAGGAACTCCGAGCATAGCCCGCTCCATAGCACGCTGAGCGACCTTGAATTTGTGGACCAGCCTAACTGTCAGTGTCCATGTTTCGGCACTGTATGTCATTACGAGCAGGACGCACTGGTCGAAGACCTTAGTCTTCAGACATTGCCGGATAGATGACGAAAAGACTTGACGAAGTCTCCCAAATGCTGCCCAACCCAACTAGATCCTCCTGTCGGCTTCCTTCTCAAAGTTGTGTCAAGCGAGCTGGATGACTTGCCCTAAGTAGACATACTCCTTCACTACTTCGTGAAGCGAACCCTCGATGTGGATTGGACTCGGCAAGACGTGCGAACTGTAAATAAATTTCGTCTTGTCGATATTCATGCCGAGGCCAACCCGCTGGGAGGCTCCATTCCGGCTGTGCAGCATCTGGTCCAACTGTTCCAGCATATCTGCCATTACGATGATGTCATCGGCATATCGGAGGTGTGTGATGTACTCGCCATTCACGTTGATTCCCTGTCCAGTCCACACCAGCGTTTTGAAAACGTCCTCTAACGCGTTGGTAAACAGTTTCGGGGATATCACATCCCCTGTCTCACTGCTCTAAGCAGTTGGATGGGGCTGGTTTTTTGATCTTGGATCTGGATAGTCACCGTAGCAGCGTCATACAAGCATCTCAACACTTCGACGTAGCGCCACTCAATTCGACATCGTTGCGTGGTTCGACTTCATCGAAATATGGGCAGGTCTGGCCTCTCCGCAACGATATCGAATTGACTGGCGCTACATCGAAGTGTTGAGATGCTTGTATGACGTTGCCACGATGACTGTCTTTCTCGTAGTCTACAAATGAAACACAGTGGCTGGTTGTACTCCTCGGTCTTCTGTACAATTTGCCGAACGGTATGGATGTGGTCAGGAATCCGCTGGATGCGGGAAGCACAAAACCGGTTGAATTGGTGGAGCTTGGGGGAGGCCTATGTCCAGCTGTGGACGTCTTTCGGCTGAAATGATGATGGATGTGTTCTACGGTACTGAAGTCTTTTCGAAAACCGGCTTGTTCTGGTGGCTGGAACTCGTCAAGTCTCCTGGCGAGACGGGTCGTGACGAATCTCGAGAACAGCTTGTATACGTGGCTCAAAAGTGAGATGGGTCTATAGTTCTTCAGCAAAGTTTTGTCACCTTTTTTGAAGAACAGAACCACCGCATCTCTGCTCCACGCTTCGGGCGTTGTACACTCTTGGATGACTCCTCCAACCTCTTGGAGTTGAAGAGAGTAGCGAGCTCTCTCAAGACTGGAGTCCCGCCCGCTTTAAGGAGCTCTGTCTTTATTCCGTCATCCTCAGGTGCCTTGTTGTTCTTTAGCTGCTGAAGAGCCACCCTAATCTCGCACTGGTCGACAACTGAGATGGCCTCCGTGTACTGGTGCGTTAATTCGGCTCGATGGTCATCTGCACTATTTCCCGCTGGTTTCGCCGTCCGCGCTGAGTATAGGTGCCCATAATTTTTTTTGACTTCATCAAGTATCTCGGACTTCGAAGTCACGATTTTGCCATCCTCGGTTTTTAGTTTCGTCAGACGGTGAAACAATAATATTCGTATATTTAGGAAAAGGCGCTGGATACGACGGAAGGGGAAGCCCTAGGAGAATTATAGTGACCTTAATGGTGATGTTCTTCAGAAGGGTCAGGTGCGTAGTACTGGTAACCGGCGTGCGTGTATGACCAAATGTATGAACGTAAACGTAGCAAAAAGAGCGAGGATCGTAGTAGGTGGCGTTCTGTAGTTTTTGCCTACCCGCATGGAAAAAAAGCGTGACTGTATATGTATGTACATATGTTAGGAAAAGGCTAGGTTATTTTTGTATCACAAAACTTTACTAAATTAGTTACAACTTACTTGAGCGGAGTCTAAATACAATATTCTGTGCTGTGTAGTTGCGACCATGATAATTGTAGGGCTTCCCATCTTTGTGCCGTTGTAGAACTACGCACCACCACCTTGACATCATGTTGTCCGTAACATTGGGGACCTAAACATTTAATTTTTACATAAGCGGCTGTTTGTCATATACTAACTAAAGCTATTCGAAATATTCAGACTATTTTGTGCGTGTCAATGTCTTTAGTTAATTTTGGAGGTACCAATTAATAATTACTTTGGCGGCCGCTACTTACGTGGCCTGCGTGGGTTCGAACCCAAGCAGGCACTTTACTTAGTGTATATTACATCCACTGCTCTCAAAACGGTGAAGGAAATCATCGTGAGGAAACCGGCATGTCTTAGAAGTGGGAACATTATAGGCTGCTGATGATGATGATGATTTATATCTAGGTATATCTTCTATGTTAAGAGGGATGTGTGGTCTTAAACGAATGGATAGAATAAGAAATGAGTAAGGTAAGAGGAAGTTTGAAAGTGGCACTGATAACTGAAAAGTTGTGGGAGCAGTGAGGAGAATGTCGTGAGTAAAGTGTTGAGTATGAATTTCGATGGTTAGAAGAGTAGAGAGAGACCAAAGAAACGATTAATGGACTGTGTGAATTCTGATATGGATAGAAAGGGGGTGACTATTAAGATGACGATTAATAGAGAAGTGAGGAAGAAAAAGAAATGTTTCGCCGACCCCGAATAAATTGGGATAAGGGCAGGAAAATGATTATGATCTATATCTTCTATACATTTTATGGTCGGTTCACATCTGACGGAAGATGCGTCGCGTATTATCGGTCGCGTAATGCCAGAACAGACAATTATATGAGAAAACATTCAACCTTTCACGCTTAACCGATGATGCGTTAGTGCGTCAAGCTTACAGCGCAGCGTCTGTTCCGTTTCCGACAACGCATTGTCGGGCGACGTAAAGAGTGGCAACGTCGCGCCATGTGTATTTTATGTAGATGCTGAGTGCAGAAACTGAATAGACGCGTAATAACGTGGCAAAACAAAGTTACGCCAGACGCATCTTCCTTCAGATATTAAAACACCCTAATTGACCGAATAGACGCGACCGATGATACGCTCGACGCATCTTCTGTCAGATGTGAACCGACCCTTATAAATAAAAGTCGCTTTACGTGTCTGGTCTATGTGACCACGTTATTTCTGGTGAAATCATGTTAACCGATTTTGATGTGGTTCTCACCACCATTTAGGAAATGTATTCCGTAAGAATAAGTGTATGTTATACTAGCTTTTGCCAGCAATTTCGCCCGCGGGGAGATTGGAAACCATCCCACGGTAACGCACTACCGGGATAAAAAGTACCCTATGTGTAAATCTAGGTAATAAAATATCTGTGTGCCAAATTTCATTCAAATCCGTTCAGCAGTTTTTGCGTGAAAGAGTAACAAACATCCATACCTACTCACATACCTACTCAACTTTCGCGGTTTATAATATTAGTGGGATAGTAGGACTATATAGTCCTCCAGACCGTATTTCGGCCATGGCGGTACATCTCAACGGAGACTAGCCATCGACGCGGGAGATATTATAGTGCACAGCTTCTGCCCGCGAGTTCGTTCGCGTTAAATTTTTTGTTCCCCGGACCCTTCCCGTCGCATCGAATCGCCTACCTGTGCGAGTTTCCCCGTTTTTGCAACATTTTTCATTACTGCTCCACTCCTCTTGGTTGTAGCGTGATGTTATATAGCCTATAGCCTTCCTCGATAAATAGGCTACCCAACACAAAAATAATTTTTCAATTCGGACCAGTAATTCCTGAGATTAGCGCGTTCAATCAAACAAACTCTTCAGCTTTATAATATTATTAGTATAGATAAGTAGGTATATAATTATAGATAAGTAGGTATATAAGTATAGATAAGTAGGTATATAAGTATAGATAAGAGTGTGTGCAGCCACAGGGGCACTCAGCGTTCCCTCACTCTCATAATCGGTTCGCGAGACCAACGGGCAATTTTTAATATTCATAGGATCATCATCATCATTTCAGCCGTAAGACGTCCACTGCTGGACTTAGGCCTCCCCCAATTTGAGGGGCTTTGCGATAATCGCCACACTTGGCAGGCGGGTTGGCGATCGCAGTATGGAGGTAAAATGCATAGACAACGCTGCTGCCCATTCTCTAGTAACTACTACTAACTAGTTAGCCGCCTTTTACGACACCCACAGGAAGAAATGGGGTGGTGTTATTCTTTACGTCCGGCACCACACGGTACTCCGGCACCACACGGCATTCATAGGATAGGAAGTAGGAAGAAGGTGGAAACTCCTTGGTAACCAGGTTAGGCAATTTGCAGGTCATCGTAAGGTTGTACACCGTGACCCTGGCACTTGGGCAACTGAAGGAAAACGGGTGGGTTTTAGTCAGTAAAAGTCTGACACGCCCTCCCGCTCCGCCCAGAGCGGAAGAAGTCATTTGATGATTTCGCATCCAAAAAAATAAATAAACATAAGGTTGTATCTTGGATATGGTAATTAACTCAGAGATTACTAATGATGAATGATTACAATTATGTGAAACTGTATTTCTTACGGTCGCGAACCATACTTTGTTCAACATACTACTTGCAAATCACATTAAACGTAAGAAAATTTTAATTTCGTAGGCTTCCTTGGAGCTTTCACATTAATATCAAACGTAGATAATTATTTATATACATTATTAGAAATCAAAGTCCTGAGTGACTGACTGATATACCTATCAACGCACAGCCTAAACAGCTGGTTGAAATTTGGAGGGTGTGTTCTTTGTGAAGTACTCTCTTCACAAAGAACACACCCTCTAAATTTCAAAGTAGGTGTCCACTAAGAAAGGGTTTTTTGAAATTCCATCCCTAAGAGGGTGAAATGTTTTCTGTGAAACTTTATATTCTCTGGATCGAATAAGACAAAGCAAGCGTGCGATACAACAGTGTGTACCTGAATGAACACATAGGATACTTTAATCTCTATAGTACGTTCCTGTGGGATATTTTTCGACATACACGCGGGTGAAGCCACGGGCAAAAGCTAGTAATAAATAAAACTCGATGTTTTGTCAATTCGTAATAACATAGCGAATCAGGGGCTGGTCACTATAACTCTTAATTTTTTATACTTACACCCATGACAGAGTCACTGTTGCCTTCAAAAGTTATATGCTTAATAAATACGTCATTTGGACCGGTGTAATTAAATTTCAGGCACCTGAAAACAACAATAAATAAGATACATGCATTTTATTAAGTGTCGTTGTAGCAAGTCTTTTTTCTTTCATACTATCTATAAGTCATCATCACGTATTTAATTTATGTACTTACTAAATAATTAAGGACACGGAACAATAAAAAAGACTCTTATACGAAATGTACACACAGCTACAGGTCAAACTATACATATCCAGTTTAACTGACCTCGCATCGTATAGACTTTTCGTACAATGAGATGTCAGCTTATATTGGAATTGTGTAGCTTGATTTGCAGCCGTGCGTACCTGATGCATTAGAAATTGCTTTAAATAACTTAAAATACTTTACATTTTTTTTTTTCAAAATGTATTGTTTGAATAACATTCTTAATTTCTGGATAAAACAAACGACTAGTAGTCCACAAGCACTGGAATTCATGGGTAAAGGTGCCCAGCAGTTGGATGATACAGGCCAACTCCAACAGTAACAGTAACTGAAAAATTAGCGACGGATATTGAGGTTTTAAAAAATTTACCTCCAAAGTTCATCATCATCATCATTTCAGCCGTAAGACGTCCACTGCTGGACTTAGGCCTCCCCCAATTTGGGAGGCTTTGCCATAATCGCTACGCTTGGCAGGCGGGTTGGCGATCGCAGTATGGTGGTAAAATGCATAGAGAACGCTGCTGCCCATTCTCTAGTAAGTCCCTTAGTCGTCTTTACGACACCCACGGGAAGAAATGGGGAATGGGCTCCAAAGTTATCAATCGAAAAACAATTGAAAACCCTGAACAGACGAAGCTTCTGGCCATCCACGCGGGCCTCAGATCAAAACTGTTCTATTATTTTACGTTTTAGAGGTTTTTGTCTGTGTATGTAGTTTTTTAAATTAAACTTTTCGTTTCATTTGTTTACATTTCCACTAGATACTTTTGGATGAAACTATATCATCATCACTTCAGACGAAAGACGTCCACTGCTGGACAAAGGAATCCCACAGTTTGAGGGGATTTGCCTTAATCGCCACGCTTGGCAGGCGGGCTGGCAATCGCAGTACCGTGGTAAAATGCAAAGAAAATGCTGCTGCCCATTCTCTAGTAAGTCTCTTAGTCGCCTCTTACGACACCCACGGGAAGAAATGAGATGGTGCTATTATTTACGTCCGACACCACACGGAACGGACTTAAATACGTAATTAACTCAAACTTAGGGTTAACCTTTGTTACGTAGACGTGACTTTACCATACGTAATTAACTCAAACTTAGGGTTAACCTTTGTTACGTAGACGTGACTTTACCTACAATCAATAAATGGTATAGGTCCTTAAATCTTACCATACACTTACCACGCGTGTTGAGCGAAAAAATTGTCCAAAACTATATCAAGGGGTTGATATCTTGCAACAATAAAATCAGTCCCATAGTTCTCTTGAAAACGAAACACAATTTTCGGATTATCTGTAATGAAGAAAGAATAAGTGTTATTTCTTGTAACTGTCTGCTGACCGATTACGGGCCTTGATCTTCGCCCATCGAATAATGATTTAAAAACTAAAAAATATTTCATAAACACAGCTCTTTCTAAGCATTTCAAACGAAGTAATCTCTTCGGGAGTAGTCTAAATTTAAAAAAAATCTATCTCTTTGTCCTTTTTTATGTAGAAAGTTCGCTATCCAAAACTATCATATCACACTGACAATTTATTATTGTCGGTTGTCTAAGGTATACGTAGACAATTTGATTTTGTAATCGCCATGCTAAAGACAGTAAAAATATTTCTACATTCTGTATAGACAGAATAGTCTTTCCTCGACAAAACCCGATTTTATAATGGTCTTGGTACGCATGCAGGTGGCGGAGGTTTAAGGAACATAGACTAACATGCCAACATACATTCGTATATCCGAGAAAAAAATACCGATCTTCTAGTGCCGTCGCGTCGAAATACACATTGAAAGCTTAAAATTTCTTACCCGTATGCTGCAAATTTACTGCTGAGCAAAGTATTACAATTAATGATACACTCATTAATACGACGGCCATGTTGTTTTCCTCGTTATAAATGGTAACCTGCTAAGTTCAGAATACGCTAAGGAACTGATGTCAATAATATTTACAATAATAAGTCATGCAATTGAGTTTGTCGCAGGATAATTGGATAAATCTAATCTTCACGAAACTCCTAGAATTACTGTAAAGAATTGTATTATTAGAAACTGAGAAAGATTTTCGTTATGATACGAGCATTATTAGGATGAATACAATAGTCCTAGTTTGTTTAGGACGGTTGGAATCTTGAACGCTGATGGCTAATCTGAGATTAAATTTCAACCTATCTGCTTTACCTATTTATTAATTTATTGATAAGGTACTTCCAAGACTTATTCTTTAAGACAACAGTTTTACGAATTGTGAATTAGGCACTTACAGAAGTGCACAGCACTAGCAGAGTAATTTATAGAACTTACAAGATTATCGTTACATAAAAGATAAAATGGAGTTGAAAAAGAGCTATTTCACAAATAAGATTGGAGCTACAAAAATACTTAAAAATAAAAACAAGAAATAAAAATATAATATGTTGGGGTCAGCTTCTAATACAACCAGAGGCAGCTGAATCCCAGTATTTTACATGGAGTGACTACCTATTTGAACTCCACAACCCAGTTACTGGGTAACACGATACCCATTGGTTAGACTGATTGTCAAACTTTTGGGCTGCTGACAACTCGTATCGATTGTGAAAGATCTACGAATATCAGCCAGTACCAACGTCTTAATGTGCTTTCAGTGGCACGAAGGGCTCGATATGTAATGGATGGTCTCCCATCCACGAGCCGACCATGGCGTATTATTTAGACATGACCCCGTCGTCTAGATACCGTGACCCTGGCAAGATACTGTGACCCTGGCACATGGGCAACTGAAGGAACACGGGTGGGTTTTAGTCAGTAAAAATCTGACACACCCTCCCGCTCCGCCCAGAGCGGGAGAAGTCATTTGATGATTTCCCATCCAAAAAAAAAAAAAAAACCCCGTCGTCTGGCACTCGACTTATTTTATCTTTATTTTGGGTTGTTTATGAGGTCAAAATCATTGCTCTAATGTTGGTGCTAACTAATCAGCGCAACCGTCAGTGCATAATGTTCCCTAACATTTTCGAATTTACATGATAGGTGTATCTCGCGTCACGACACATCACGACACAGTAATGTGCCTGTGGCTTAAGTTATGCTGTATTATTGCATTGTACCGTGTGGTGCCGGACGTAAAGAATAACACCACCCCATTTCTTCCCGTGGGTGTCGTAAAATGCGACTAAGGAACTTACTAGAGAATGGGCAGCAGCGTTCTCTATGCATTTTACCACTATACTGTGATCGCCAACCCGCCTGCCAAACGTGGCGATTATGGCAAAGCCCCCCAAATTGGGGGAGGCCTAAGTCCAGCAGTGGACGTTTTACGGCTGAAATGATGATTGCATTATTTATCCAGATGATAGCTCGTATGACGGTATGATTACGAAAATCATTATTTGGTTCCAATAATCAGCAGGGTAATTGCCTAACACACTAACGATTTCAATGCCTTTCATGTGACAATTTGAAAAAGTTCATTGCGTTATCACGTTGTCGAGCAGACGAATTTTTCAAATATATGAAGCAGTGGACAGGAAGGTTTTGAGTATGAATCTCGATGGCCATGAGAGTGGGGGAAACCAAAGAAACTATGGATGGACTGCGTGAATAATGATATGGATAGAAACGGGGTGACTGCTGAGATGATGACTAATAGAGAAGGGTGGAAGAAAAAACATGTTGCGCCGACTCCAAATAAATTGGGAAGAGGGCAGGAAAATTATGATGATGAAGAGATTGATTGTGAAAGATAGTGTGTTAAGCAATTGGAGTGCCAATGCCGGTCCTTTACTGAATCCTAGAATTTTCGCAAAGATTCCATGTATTCAATATACTGCAACATGCATGGTACAAATGAACATCCTTTTTGTTGTTAGGGAAGTTACATAAGGATAAATGTTTCTACGTACATAGGTACGTTTTTAAATAGGTACTAAAGGTTTGCTGGCTTATTAGGCATACTATATAAATCTATGCTCTGCGGTCTAGCTAGTGACTTGCTTATTCGGCTGAGAATCATGAGGTCTTTAGGGATATTCTGCCAAAACATTGTAAGTAGCCAGTAACCCAGAGTAAGGAAGATGGCATTGCGAATTCTCCTGTGCCTTGTAGAACTCAGGGAGCAGGAAACCATCGGACCAGTACCAGAAATCCCCCAGTCGTGTCTGATTGCTGTTCTATCAGACTTTAAAAGAGGGAAAAGAAAGAAAGATCGAGTGCAGTGAATGAACACGTTCGACGCTACTATTATCGCGGCCACAAACTGAACACAACTAATCAAAATCAAAAGTCATTTATTCAAACTAGGCTGAGAGTCAGCACTTTTTGAACGTCAAAGTTACATAAGACAGTCCCCCCAAAACCCCCGCCTTTCGACACTTCCCAGTGCTTTAGCTGGGAAGAAGAAGTAGCGCAACAAACTCCCCAGCAGCACAGCTGTCTGTTAAGTTAGAAGAACTTGATTCTATACAGTATTATGTAAGTAATTAATATTATAAAACAAAACATACATCAAATTATTCGCCATATGTCAGCTAGCACACGCCAATATACAAACAAAACATTATTACATCATTTAATTAAAAACTACCATACATACATACATACAATCACGCCTTTTTCCCATGGGGGTAGGCAGAAACCACGGAACGCCACCTGCTACGATCTCTACACACTCCTTTTGCCTCGTTTAGGTTCATACAATTGGTCATACACACACGCCGGTTGCGAGTACTACGCACCTGACCTTTCTGAAGAACATCACCAATAAGGTCACTATATGTCCTCCTAGGGCGTCTCCTCCCGGTGTTTCCACTCACATCTGCCTTGTAGATACCTTTTGTGAGCCGACCTTCATTCATCCTCTCAACATCATCATCATTTCAGCCGAAAGACGTCCACTGCTAGACATAGGCCTCCCCCAAGCACCGCCACTGCGACCTATTCTGTGCTTCTCGCATCCAACGTATTCCTCCGGCCTTCACCAGGTCATCGGTCCATCTTGTGGGAGGCCTTCCAACGCTCCGTCTTCCAGTACGCGGTCGCCACTCCAGAACCTTCCGACCCCATCGGCCATCCGTTCTGCGAGCAATGTGCCCTGCCCACTGCCACTTAAGTTTGGCAATTCTTCGGGCTATGTCGGTTACCTTGGTATGTTGGTTACATTCATCCTCTCAACATGACAAACCATCTAAGCATACATTTTTCAGTTTTTGTCACTTCATCTTCTTTTAAACCACACTGTTCTCTCATCTTTTATTTAAAAAAAAAAAAACTACCAACGACTCGAAAAAGAAGACTAAAAAGTTTCAAACTCATAAACATTTCAGTCGGCGATAAGGGTTATTGGGATAAGATCAGGAGAAAATGATGATGATGCCGGCTTACTGAGAGCAGTAGTGATGAAATAAATTACACAAAGTAATAGTAATTCAAATTCATTTCAAATTCAAACATTTATTAGTAATAAAACATTTATTTTCAGGTTACAATGACCCTTAACACAAACCTTACAAACTAACATACATAAGTATTATACAAAACGTGTGTTAATAATAGTACCTTAAAACTATGTTAGTACCACTTCACTTCACTAGCTGGTCCGTGAGCTGTCCTGTGGCACTTGTCCGCGGAAGCGACGGAACACCACGTCCTGTGGCCAAAAGTCTTCGTCCATGACGACGGGCAATTCGGTACACGCACCACAAACGCATTGAAGTTGACGTTGCGGTGTGACTCCAGTAACTACCGTCGGCATGTACTACGTCTTTAGGCGTACGTACATGTCTTCCGCCTTAGTGGTGTAGTGTAGGCGGGAAATTTACACGGGAATGTTCGGCTTAGCAGCGCGCAAGCTGACTTCGGGGTTCGCCGTAGCTTTCTCGCAGCGGTTTTTGTTGGTTCGCGAACGGTGCTTCCTCCTTTGCACCGTCACGAAACCCTCATCATCTGGCTTAGGTTTCATAGTTGGAGCGCCTGGGGCACTCGCAGTGACGCTAGCAAAATCCTAATAATAATATTTCCCAATATGCTACTGCTTCCAGCTACACCAACGACGCAGCTCTATGTGTCCCGTCTACATTACACCACGAAGGTTGAGGAGATCGTGGAGTATGTACGTGGGAAGACCAACTAGACCTTGAGGGTCGAGAAGTTGGAACCGCGCCACAACACGAACTTCAAGTCATTCATGGTGCGAGTTCCAACTCATCAAATCGAGACCTTCGTCAAGGAAGAGTTTTGGCCGAAGGGTGTCGTGTATCGGCGATTCCGCGGAAGGCTACGCGACACCACGCAGCGCAACACGACGCCGTCACTTCGTGTACAATAGTTAAATTTACGTGGTTTTTAGGGTTCCGTAGCCAAATGGCAAAAACGGAACCCTTATAGATTCGTCATGTCTGTCTGTCTGTTCGTCCGTATGTCACAGCCACTTTCTTCCAAAACTATAAGAGCTATGCTGTTGAAACTTGGTAAGTAGATGTATTCTGTGAACCGCATTAAGATTTTCACACAGAAATAGAAAAAACCAATAAATTATGGGGTTCACTTAGAACTGAAACTCAATTTTTTTTTTCTAACTCTTACGTGTGGGTTATCTATGGACAGGTCTTCAAAAATGATGGTTGAGGATATGAGAGTATGAGTCTGAAACTGAGTAGTTTGCGCGAGAGACACTTCCAAAGTGGTAAAATGTGTGTCCCCCCCCCCTGTAACTTCTAAAATAAGAGAATGATAAAACTAAAAAAAATATGATGTACATTACCATGTAAACATCCACCGAAAATTGGTTTAAACGAGATCTTGTAAGTAGTTTTTTGTTTAATACGTCATAAATCGTAGACCACAATTTACCTTTCATTCAGTCAACTAAAATATAAAAATAAAAAAATAATTTCATAAACATAAACCTTATGCATAAACCGTGAATACCAGCAGGTTCGTACGGAACCCTCGGTGCGCGAGTCCGACTCGCACTTGGCCGGTTTTTATTTGTATGTATGATAGTCTGTAAGGTATTTATGATATGGGTCTTTGTAGCCCGAAATAAATTGATTTGATTTGATTTGAATAATATGCTTACCTAACATGCAAGTCAAAGTTAAACATGTTCAATAACTGTTTGTTTAATTGTAGAACTAACCAATTTTTGTAAGCAGGCTTCAGTATAACTAAACACACGTGGGTTGGTCTGTTATTATAATAAAACATTTTATTATAAAATTATTTAGTGTAAAAATTGATAACGGACACGGTAAACGTGTTGATGTTGACGGGATGTCTGGAGCAAAACTAGCAATGGAGTGGAAGGTTGGTTGGCACTAAATAGTGCCAACCAACCGACTAAATAGTAGTAGTAGGTAACGGTCGTAAAAGCTACTATAGGCACTTAACTCTAATGAGAACATATTGGAATAACGTGTAGATGCATGACGTTAAAAACAAAAGAATGTATTTTGTAACTAGACAGGTAGGTAAGATAGGTAAGTACCAATGTAATTAGAGCTTGAAAGAAATCTGTTTGAAAACATTTACAGGCATTAATAATTTTTTATTTTTTATTTATTACGTTGTTCAGTTGCTACAAGGTATTTTTAAATAAATAAACAAAATTGTAAGACCTACTTCAGAAATAGGAAACTAAGGTTCAAGAAAATACCTAAATGTTTCATTTTTTTTTTTCGGTCAACATTAGACGCATAGTGAAAATACTGCCATGCATATGGATTTTGCCTAAAAATACAGCTTATTAGTCCACTCACACCAAATAACTCACTCGAATCATCATTTTTAAATACTGTAGGTACTATTTTCTATGAGCATTGTAATAGGCGCGTTTTGAATAAAACGTTAAGGTATAAATGAACTGCCAGGGTCGCGAGATTGTTCGAAAGAGATACCGTGACCCTGGCACATGGGCAACTGAAGGAACACGGGTGGGTTTTAGTCAGTAAAAGTCTGACACGCCCTCCCGCTCCGCCCAGAGCGGGAGAAGTCATTTGATGATTTTCCATACAAAAAAAAATTAGTATAAATGAAAAGTTGAGAAAAAGGTACACTAACAGGTATTTAAAATATAAAACGTGCAAATAGCCTACCTTTCGTGTTTCTAGAATTGTTGATTTGCCCTCAAATAAATTTACTTCGTGTGAGTCGCCAATACAAATATGTAATAGGGAAGATGCAAATATAATATTTATGAAAATTTTATGATTAAAATGTTAAAAAAGTATAAAAGAAGGGCCACTGCAATGTTTTTATGTTACATAATGTTCATTTTTAACAATAATTACGAGTTAAAAATGACTTGAAACAAAACGTATTTCAAAACACCAATCAGCGTTTATAACAAGAGTGACGTCACCTCACTCCTGTTATGACAACTTATTGAGGCTATGGATGTAAAAGTTAATATTATTTTATGGGAATATTAATTGTATTTTTATTGTAAAAAATGGAAGGTAGGTTTATAAAAGCAGATTCCAGGAATTTACTAAGAGTTATTTTTCAGAAAAAGTTTTCCTCCACCCATTTTAAACTTTAATCCAATTTTTGACGTCATTCTCCAACTATAAATGTAATACATGTTATAGACAAGTTTGTAAGTATTAGGTAGGTTACTAACGTGTTTTCACGTACAAGCAGATTTACTAAACATATAACAAGTATATTCGCTGACTTATTACGTCAAAGTGATCTTCACAGTTCACAGTATCGAATAATGCAAAAAGGAAAGAAAGCTATGCAATGAAGAATGAATGATGCATGATGATGATGTGATGTATTGTGGAATGCAATAAAGTTTTGAGTATTGAAATGGTGTTTGGAGAAAACTGAAATTTCTTTTCGCAGCTTGAAACCAACTTTTTCTCAGTTTTGGGTCTCAAGGTCCAGTCAAAAAAAATTTATTTGGAAACTTTGTTTAAGTATACACGGACTCACTGGCTGGATTATTAGTGGTATTGTTATGATCACCTGATGTTGACGGATAGTCCATTTTAAATTTTTCAAAAAAAACTATCTCAAAAGTCGAAAAGATATGCAAAAGTATGAAAGCCGACCAACAAATACAACCAGTGACAGACAATAATGACGTCATCGGAACTATAGGTCCGTTTTCGCGGGAAAATTTAAACTGTCAATTTAAAACCTCATTTTTTCCGATAAATTACAATATTTTAATTTTTTTATATATTTGTGGTCTATTCTACATGGAATTCTTTAAAGTGAAAACAAAAATAAAAATATTGCATGTTGCCTATTATTTAAAAGTGACTCATATAGGTTGGGGAATAAGTCTTCGCATTATAGTATGTATGAACTTGTAATTAAATCTCTTTGGCTATACTGTTTGTATCTGGCTGGTTTTGGTATCATTGAAAGTTTAAATTTTAAAGGACATAATTCCAAATTCAAATTAGGAAAATGTGTGATTTTCATTTGTTTTTCGTACCGTCAAGATGAGTGAATCTAATGAAGAAATTCGATACATTTTAAAATTTTATTACAAAAAAGGTAAAAATGCAACGCAAGCCGCGAAAAAAATTTGCGATGTTTATGGACCTAGTGTAGTGCACAAATTTGGTTTAAGCGTTTTCAATCCGGAAATTTTGATGTCAAAGATGCCCGTCGCTCTGGTCGCCCTATTACGGATAAAATGGATGCCATTTTTGAAAAAGTGGAGCAAGATCGGCATACCAGTAGTGACGACGTAGCTGAAGAACTGGGAAATGACCACAAAACAGTTTTGGCGCATTTGAAAAAAACTGGGTACACAAAAAAGCTCGACATTTGGGTACCTCACGAGCTCACTGAAAGAAACCTAATGAACCGTGTACTCATTTGTGATTCTTTATTACGACGTAATGAAACCGAACCATTTTTGAAGAAGCTGATAACTGGTGATGAAAAGTGGATCACGTATGACAAGAACGTGCGAAAAAGGTCGTGGTCAAAGGCCGGTCAGGCTTCACAGACTGTGGCGAAACCCGGGTTAACTCGCAACAAGGTGATGCTGTGTGTGTGGTGGGATTGGAAGGGCATTATTCATTATGAGCTGTTACCACCAGGCAGGACCATCGATTCTGAACTCTACTGCGAACAACTGATGAGATTAAAGCAAGAAGTTGAGAGAAAGCGGCCGGAATTAATCAACAGAAGGGGTGTGGTTTTTCATCATGATAACGCTAGACCTCACACATCTTTAGCCACCTAACAAAAATTAAGAGAGTTTGGCTGGGAAGTGTTAATGCATCCGCCGTATAGTCCTGACCTTGCACCTTCAGATTTCCACCTGTTTCGGTCTCTTCAGAATTCTTTAGGCAGTGTCAGGTTAACATCACGAGAGGACTGCCAAAACCACTTGTCGCGGTATTTTGACCAGAAGTCCCAAAATTTCTATAGCAATGGGATCATGTCCCTACCTACAAGATGCAAAAAGCAAAAAGGCAAAAAGTTATCGAACAAAATGGTACCTACATACTTTAGTTAAATGTAAATAAACTTTATTAAAAAATGTTTTGAATTTTCTTAAAAAATGCGAAGAAACTTTTTCCCCAACCTATTATAATCAACCAATATTGTTCCTACTGCTGGGACACATGCCTCCTCTCGGTGAGAGGGAATGGGCCGTTGTCTACCACGCGGCCCCAGTGCGGGTTAATATCAAATCAAATCAAAAGTCATTTATTCAAATTAGGCTGAGGATCAGCACTTTTCGAACGTCAAAATTACAAAAGACAGTCTCCCCAAAATGCCCACCCGTTGCGCACTTCCTAGTGCTTTAGCTGGGAAGAAGAAGTGGCCAACAAACTCCCCAGCAGCACAGCTGTCTGTCCAGTTAGAAGAACTTGATTCTATACAATGGTATATAGTAAAACATTAGAGACACAAATTAAATTAAATGATTTGCTATATGCCAGCTAGCCAACCCAATATACCAACAAATAAAATGAAAACTATACTCAAGCATAAGCACAAAATATGTATAGTGTAAACATGGCTGCAAAAATAAAAGCCTCCTGGCATAAAGGGCGTGACAGCTTACATATACAATGCTGAATGTTCACATAGCTGTTACGACCTGAGTTACAACTCGAGGCCACAAATGATAAACTAGGACCATCGACGTAAAATAAATTAAACAGGTAAGTAATATTAATAATAATATCAACATCAAAGTCAGCAAGACGACCAGTCACCACAAGCAGCACCCGTTCACGAGCATAACGCAAAGATCAGCCATTACCCCCCTCGCCATATTTGAGGGAAGGGGGTTACCCGACCCCCGACGCTACCGCAAGCATCGACATCTAAGGGAGCATGACGAACTTGCTGCCGGTTGCTCAAGCAAGAATTGAATGATTACTTGTCGAGGTCGCTAGCTAACCACATTATGCAACAGAGTAGATGTCACATGTCTTCGAATTTTAGGTTCTTGGACATGCCGGTTTCCTTACGATGTTTTCCTTCACCGTTTTGAGAGCAGTGGTGATGAAATTATTTTCACAAAGTAAAGCGCCTGCCTGGGCTCGAACCCACGACCTACAACTCGTAAGTGGGGGCCAATACCACTGGGCCACCACTGCTCGTGAACTAATTTGCTTCGAAAACTGATTATTTACCCGATAATATTCTGTAATATTCAGTTGTGTAATGCACTGTTCTGCTATTATATTATCTTCTTTCGTCATACATTTTCCTCAATACTTGGGTCATTATTAGAAAATCTGTACACTGTTGAGAATATTCCGTTTTTTTTAAATTGTAAATGGTTTTTTTTAATTAAAATTACAATGGATAGTCTTTTCGCTAAACGAAAATATTAATAAAACATCTTAATCAGGATTATTTACTGAAATATAACTAATTAATTGCCCCTGGGGAACAAAATTTATTCCATTCCGCAATTAATAGCTTTTGTATTTAGAAATTAAATAAAACTCGTTTGGATTTAATCAACTAATATATTTCTCTATACTTTTGTGATACTGTGAGTACAGGAAAACACATAAGGAAGAAGGATAAAAAAATTAGTCAGCACCGAATGAAATGAATTAAATAATACACTTACTGTTCGAGATGTCCTATTTGAATAAATCGATCGATATTTCGTAACAAATGTACTCGATTAAATGTAAGTGAGCTGAGTCCGATTCTAAATCGAATTGTTAGTTAAGTATAGCGGCCCGGCCAATTAATATCTAGACTTACAAGCCGAGAAAGTTTCCAATTATCGGTTGGTCGTAGCAGAGACAGATCTCTACAGGTGGGGTTTCTTGGATAGTTCCATGTTTAATGTCTCCCGAAGACCATGGCCACCTTTAATCTTGCGTCGCATGCTCTAATATCTGCACCTGCGATGCTAAGAACTGGGCTAACGAAAAAACTTAACTTCTTTTCAAACTATGATTGTCATCAACATGCTAAGAGAATATTAGTGAAAAACTGGGTCTACTGACCGAAGACTCAATGTGGTCTGCTCTTGACCGTGTCTATCTACAAAGCTTGGGCTAGATCCAGGATTTTAGTCCAGTTCCAGACTGATCCACTATTCCCACTCACGTTGCAATGGAAAAAAATCGAATCAGAAAATGTACAATCGAATCAGAAAATATAGGTACAATGGAATCAGAAAATATAGGTACCATGGAATCAGAAAATATACAATCGAAACAGAAAATATACAATCGAATCAGAAAATATACATTTGAAACAGCAAATATACAATCGAATATTATTCGAATGAAGCAATTCTAATATGCGCATCGCTAATAGTCATCTAACCACAACAAAATTGTATGTTTAATATTTTTAATCAATTTCCATACCAGTTGAGTATTGGTGACGTGACAATGTTATACAGAATTATTTTTGTGTCTTTAGTTGGATTGGTTTTAGTAAAATCTGCTGAACAGGGTGAGTACCTTCAATTATTTACACACGTGAAGCAAGTTAGATCAAACTTCTATTTATAATTTATATTTAACACAATATTCTTATTTTCCTTGATGGGTGGGTGGGGCGCGGCTTTAACAGCTACTAAAATTGTTGAAATATTTTAACAATTTTACTTACACAACAAGTTTCGTTTGTGATTCCTGATGTGTCATACGTGTTAATATTTTAGAGCATCTTTCAAATCAAGAGCTTAAAGCGAATTTATGAGGACTTTGCGGTATATTGCTAGCTATCAAAGGACGTCACGATCGGTGGGAATACAGTCGCAACGCAATAGGACCCGAAATCTGCGACGATTGATCATCTATCTTATTGACCATCGCCTACTTATGTGATCTGCACTACTACGGTCCCTATGTCATTGTGAAATGCAGTGGTTAAATAACACCGGTCAGAAATACCTATCATTCTTACTTCTCTTCTTCTAGGTATTCTCATGGTCTACTATATACACGTCCGGTACCACACAATTCCGTGTGTTCTGCCGGACGGTTTCATATGGTTCCGAACGTAAAGAATAGCACCATCCAATTTCTTCCCGTGGGTATCGTAAGACAACTAAGGGACTAACTAGAAAATGGGCAGCAGCGTTCTTTATGCATGTACAGCTTCCGGCCATCTTGTCTCTCTGTCGATCATTGACACAATGTATCTGTTGTTGTTAGATTCTGGTAATGGCTCGACAATGTCTATGTGCACGTGATCTAAACGTGCTGTAGATGGGAATGTTCCTATTGGGGCAGAGTTGTGCCTGTGTGTCTTGCTCTTCTGGCACGCGTCACATGTTTTCGCCCAAATACCAACGTCAGTATTCATGCGTGGCCAGAAGTAGTGTTCGCTGATCATTTTCTTTGATAACCTAATGCCGGGATGTGTTATGTTGTGCATAGTGTCGAATACTTGTTTTCGAAGTGACTTCGGCACATATGGTCGTAATTTTGATTTTGAATTTTCGCAAAGTAGTTGTCTCGTTCCTGTTAGTCGCATACTTTTGCAGCTAAGGTTGTTGTTGGTTAACAGTTGAGTGAGTTCAGTGTCATTGTAATGCTTATCTGCTAACTCATTCCAATCCACAGGTGTCGGGCAGTCTATTTGTTCGACTCGCGATAATGCATCGGCCACTGGGTTCATATTACCGGATAGGTGACGAATGTCCGTTGTGAATTGTGAAATGAACTCAAGATGACGTATCCGCTTCGGGGCTATCATTTTACTTGTGGAGTCTTGTTTAGTAGTGAAGGCGTGACATAATGGCTTATGATCGGTGTATACTATCAACTCTCGTCCCTCGACATAAGGTTGAAAATGCGTTACTGCCATTTAGATTGCTAACAGTTCTCGATCATATGTGCTGTATCTTGATTGCGTTTCACTCAGTCCCTTTGAGAAAAAGGAAAGCGGCTTCCATTTTCCGTTTTCATACTGCTGCAAAACGGCGCCTACGCATGTCTGGGATGCATCTGTCATAAGCGATAGCGGGGAATGCGTTGTTGGCGAAGTCAATGTAACGGCGTCGCTTAGACTTGCTTTACATTGTTCGAATGCTTCTAGTGCCTCTGGAGTCCATTGTATTTCAGTTTTGTCATTTTTCTTTGAGCCAATTAGGTATTTGTTCAACTGTGCTTGATGACGGGCTGCTTGTGGAATGTTGTTTCGGTAAAAATTAATCATGCCTAAAAATCTTCGTAATTCTTCCACAGTTTTTGGTATTGGATATTTGGTGATTGCTTCGACCTTGTCTGGTAATGGACTGATACCGTCTTTTGTGATCTGATATCCGAGGAATTCTACTAGAGGTTTGCCGAGCACGCACTTTTCTTGATTGATTGCGATGCCATGTTCGTCTAAACGTTTAAACACTTCTTGTAGATGACGTCGGTGTTCGCTGACTGATGATGACGTCACTAGTATGTCGTCTATGTACACGAAAATAAAGTCGAGTCCGGCTAAGACTGTGTTCAGGAATCTGACAAATGTTTGACCTGCGTTTCGTAGTCCGAACGGCATTCTTGGAAATTCGAATAGACCGAACGGGGTTATTACTGCAGTCTTCTCTACATCTTGTACTGGTATTTGGTTATATGCTCTTTTTAAATCAATCGTTGAGTATATACTGGTTCCTGGTAATAGGTATGTGAAGTCTAGTAGTCTCGGAATCGGATATCTATCCGGTACAGTGATCGCGTTCAATCTCCTATAATCACCACATAATCGTAACTCGCCATTTTTCTTTGTTGTCACGTGCAAAGGGCTTGCCCACGGGCTCTAGGAAGGCCTGCATAACCCTGCCTCTAGCATGTGTTCAATCTCTTTCTTCACTCTTAGGTATTTGTCCGCTGGCAAAGGTCTTGACTTGGAGTAAACAGGGTGTCCGTTGGTAATGATTTGATGAACCACGTCATGCTTGGGTTGCGACTGTGTGTCGAGCGGTTTTAAAATATTTGGATATTTTGCCAAAATGTCTGCATAATCGTCGGTTAAGTTTATGGTCCGAAGTGTTGGTGTGCTTGACTTCATTAACTTTGCGTTCTTCTGAAGTCCAGTCGTACCATCTATTAAACGTGTATTTCGAATATCCACCAAAATGTTATGTTTTTCTAAAAAATCGGCACCCAGTATTGATTGCGTAATGTCAGCAACGATGAAAGTCCATCGATACGGCCGTCTCAAGTTTAGATTTAACGTCAGCGTTTTGTCACCGTATATTTTAATTTGCGTTCCGTTTGCGGCATAGATTTTATATGTGTCGTCTGTTTTTAATCGGCTTCCTCTTCTAGGTATGGCTGAGATGTTAGCGCCAGTATCAACCAAAAAACGATACCCACTTTTCCGGTCGGTAACGCATAGGCGGTTTGAAGGAATGATAGCGCTGACGACCGCCTCTGTCAACGCAGGACTTAGTTTTCCGACGGCTTTTTCCAGTTGCATGGTTTTTCACAGTTCCGGGCTTGATTCCTGTGCCGGAAATGATATTTGCATAACCAATTGTGACTGTCAGGCGTAATCCTCGATCTTGAGAGGGATCTTGGGCGCGACCGGCTCCTATTGCGTCTATAATTATGACGTCCATTGCCTTGTGAGTTCGCTTTTAACGCTGCTATTTCCATGGTTAATTTGCTCACTTGGTTAACTAACTCAACGATAAACTGATTTGGACCGCCTGACACTTCCGACACTTCACCTGATCTTCCTTCCAAAATCTTGTCTGCTATAGCGGCGAGGTTGTCGAGTTTTTGGTCCTGACTGACCATTAAAACTGCTCGAACATGATCAGGTAGTCTTGATGTCCACAGGCTATGTAATGTTTTTTCGGCCACCTGACTCTTACGTGCCAATTCTCTCATTCGTCTCAACAGTTGTGATGGTTTTTGGTCACCTAATTCCACTTCACGTACCAGCTTTTGGAACTGCCGCTCTACGGATTCTTCGTATACGGCAAGGAGTCTCTCTTTAAGGGCACCACATTTATTTGGGGCAGGAGGCGAAATTATTATGTCAGCCACCTGACTTATCGCGTCTTTGTTGAGGTTGGCCAGCACAACGCCGTATTTTGCTTCGTTGCCCTGTTTTTGAGGAGCCATCATTGTCTCAAACTGGGCGAACCACACTCTGGGCATTTCGGTCCAAAATTCGGGTATCTTCGAGGACATTCCTATTGCCGCCACGTCAGTCTGTTTGAAGTCCGTTGCTCCGCATAATGCTGCCCCATTTCCACAATTTCCGCTTGACGTCATGTCTGGATAACTATGTGCCTCTTGAAAACCAAATCAGGGAGATCCGCTTGTGGAAGGCTGATTAGGTTGTGCAGTGCAGTTATCACGACACGGGAAAATCACGAAAAAATTACTTTAAATCGCGGCGCGTGTTACTGATATCGGGGTCACCAGATGTAAGTGTACCTACTGTGTACGTGTGTATAAAGGGGTGATGAGTCATGTAAATAAAACAACTGTTTACGGCGAGCGCTAGTACATAACTAAACTGTGTAATTATTTATTTCACTTATATAATATTTCACCTACATGCAAATTGTTAGCTGACGGGGCGCCACACTTCTCTTCTTCTAGGTATTCTCATGGTCTACTATATACACGTCCGGTACCACACACTTCCGTGTGGTCTGCCGGACGGTTTCATATGGTTCCGAACGTAAAGAATAGCACCATCCAATTTCTTCCCGTGGGTATCGTAAGACAACTAAGGGACTAACTAGAAAATGGGCAGCAGCGTTCTTTATGCATTTTATCACCATACTGTCGATTCTTTGGCCAGCTCTCTAGTGACGGGAAGAGTCGACCAATATTCGATGTTGAGTTATTGTTTTCCCTTATTTTTATCGCCTAAATCGCCTTATAATTACAACGATATACTACCGTGTCTCCTTCATTGTCATCGCGACATTCCAAAACATAACATACAACATTATTTATCTACATACGGTTCTTAGTGAAAATAGCGTAATCAAGGATTTAATAATAATAATATATAATAATATGTTAGGACAACCAACACACCGTTATCCGATCCCAAACTAGGCAGTGCCTGTACTATGGTAACCAGACAACTGATAAATATACTTATATATTTCTAAATACATACATATTATAGATAAATTACACCCAGACACAGAACAAATGATTGTGTTCATCACACAACATTTGTCCTGGGTGGGAATCGAACCCACGACCTCAGTCTTAGCAGTCAGGGTCACTAACCACTAGACTAACAGGCCAGTCAAAACTCAACCTCCTGAACTTCTTTCTAAGCCGTCTCTGAATGTTCCATTTGGACATTCTCGTTTGAGAAATCTTCTCCATGCCCATAGGCTCGTACAATTTACCGAAGTAATTTAGAAAAATGATTTGTTTGCAAACTGAACTGAACCCCTCAATTAATTTGTTTGCAAACTGCTTGGCGTCCATTAGTATCTTTTTATCTAAAAACTGTAGTTTCTGATGAATCCATAAAGCAGTCAAGCATGCATTTCTACCTCTGCAGATACTTAATGTAATAGTTTGATTTTGAATTTCGGCAGAGCATGACACAGTTAATCACTTAATAGTTCATTGCATAGTTTATAAATTGTACCACAATACTTCGTTATCTGTGGAGGCTTGTAAATGGCTTATCGTGAATTACCTCACTACTTATTGTGTATTGTTAGCTGTCACTGACAACCCTTTATTTATATTCTGATCTTAACCTTTTAGATAATTTGAGAACATTTTTGTAGTTCTGCTACTCGATAATAGATGGCGGTAGCGTGGCGTTTCCAGGCTTACCAACCTCATAATTTCAGCCGAAAGATGTCCACTGTTGGACATAGGCGTCCCCCAAGCATCACCACCTCGATCATTTCAGTACTTCTCGCATCCAGTGGATTCCTGCGGCCTTCATCTGCGGCTATCTGTTCTGCAAGCAATGTGCTCTGCCCACTGCTACTTCAGTTTGGCAATTCTTGGATTACTTAGTCCGTTAGCTTGGTTCTCCTACGGATACTTTCATTTCTGATTCGATTGCGTAGGGAAATTCCAAGTACATATAACCCCTCCATTGGTACTTGAGTGACTTTCAGCCTTTTTATGAGGCCGTGAGCCTTACCAACCTACGTGACAGTATTATACACTATAAACCTTCCAGAATAAATGCTTTCATCAATATGGTGAAAACCGATGAAAAAAGCCTTTGTGGAATTTAGAATATCTACGTGGTCACAAAAACAAATTTGTTTCAAACTATGCACGTATATGAAATGTAAGGATACAAATGTAAGGTGTTCGAGATCTCGCTCCGGCCATCAGGCGAGCTCTTGTTTTCGAGATTATCGGGTTCGACATATCGCCGACTTTTTGAAATAATGTGTTATTTCGAAACTTAATTTAAATGAAAACTAGGACTTTGAGAAATTTTGTTATATTTTGTAAATAAAAACATTAGCCAAATGCCGAAAAAAAAAAAACTATTTTAATTTCAGTAGTAATCATTCGCACTACACGTGCATTTATAACGCGAAAAATTAACTAAATGAATCCATTAAATATTCAATTGAAAATGGTTTTTCAAGAAGCATAGTGCTATGCTAAGTTTCGAAATCTTTAGCTTTAGAAGAACGGGCTGATCGCCAACCCGCCAGCGTGGCGATTATGCAAACCCCCCCAAATGGGAGGAGGCCTATGTCCAGCAGGGGACGTCTTTCGGCTGAAATGATGAGAAGAACGAGCTTGTCTTGCCACCCGGTTAAATGTCGAAAAAATCTCGCAAAATCGAGACTGCATTCCTTAAATTTATAGCTGTTGTTGGGAGCTGGGGTTCGGGATATATAACTTTTGCAATTTACACCAGAAACACTAACAATTTAACCAAATAGCCACAAACAAAGTAATCACACACGTTTAACCAGAATTACTTATATCAGTCGTAGTTCACAGTGTCGCATTCGTAACCGAACTGTCTTCACGTCTTACAATCCGCTATTTATATTTGCTTAATCGCCGATAATATTCGCGAACATTCGTGAATCTCTGCAACTTAATCACAGTTAGCGGCGATGTCTCTAGAAAGCACCAGAATAGATTATCCCGCTATTTGATAATAGATGGCGTGGCATTTACAGATAATCCAGTTTGTGTATTTACAGACGCCAGCACACCCAGCTACCCGAAACTGTCAAATTTTCCCAATCAATCTTGAACCTAATACTTTAGCGATAAAGTTGAAAACCTATTAAAGAAATTCAACAGATTGTAGTAGCTTTATGTGCTGCCGTCTGAACTTGATAATAGAAAGAAGAAAGAAAGATTGAGATACAGGATCTTTTAGCACTTGAACGACATTGACGGGGAGGCTGTAAATATTTGTAAAAATTTTCACTGTCACAGAAATTGTATTGATTTAAGAAAATTGCCCTATATGTTCCGATTTTAGTCACACGGCAAAATATCGCAGTAACAAAATTATAGAGAACTAATTAGAAATTTTAAGATTTCCACTTTGACTCATAAAACGATAAAACTCTTATTAAAAAAATAAACCTGTTTATTATGATAGTGCAATTATACCTCTTTGTTGTTGTTAAAAAAGTTTAAATCTTAAAATTCCTAATTAGTTCTCTATAATTCTATAGGTACGATATAAATTTGTAGCGTTGCAAACGTTAATTGTGAAATTGTCACGCTAGTTACCGTATAGATACGAATATCCAGATCTCGTACTACATGACATTACATCCTTTTACCGCTGTAGATTAAAGTATTTTTTTTTTTATTACAGGTCCTCTGGAAATTATATTTAAAATAAATCAGATTAAAACGCTCACGGATGATAAAAAACATAACGTAACAAAACTTAGTTGTGATCATAATGATCATAATAAACTACAAAATATTTACACGGTTCGCGAAGGAGAAGAGTTCAAAATTATAGCGAAATATAATTTCTTTATCAATCATTTCAAGTAAGTAATTAATGAGGAATACTTGACTTTCTCACCAAACTATACTGCAACAAGCTCTAGAATTTTAATACTCAGGTACCTAACTAGAAAACAACATAAATAATGTAATCATAATCATTTATTTGTCAGAATATGGTACATTATAAGGTCTTAAGATTATTATATAGCATTTTCACATTCTGCCAAGTGTGGCGTGCAAATATTAAGTACATACATTATTTATTGCACAACAGTAGTGTAATAAAATGTGTTTGAGTTTTATCAACATTTATTATGTAAGTATGAAGTTTTACAACATCATATACTGATATAAGTCTTTTACAGATGTAGTGACAACTATCATATCAATGATTTTAATAAGTTCCAAACGGTCAATGTGAACAAAAATGTCACCACTGTAAGTAATTTATCCATTTATTAACTGCTCAATATAATATCCTAGCCTATCCCTTCTTGAAATACAAATGTAATGTGTAGGCGATCCGATGAGATATGTAGATGGAATCTGAAACTATTAGAGATAGAAAAATAAGTTATAATTGCTTTGTATTTGTTATTTGAAAACCCTACCCTGTTCCTCCGATCACACTAAATGGAACCGTCCCGACAGCAAATGTCCCAGTTTAAGTTCGTGGGTCATTGGCTCAATGAGAAACTAAGTGATGATATGGACATGGATAGGGAACGCAGGGCATTGTCGGTAAGGGGTAATATGCTCTCGCAGGTTTGCGCAATGCTCACGTGTTGTTAAAGTCACACTTCAAAAGCTTTTGCCAAACGTTATACACGTGCAACCAGTAGAGCAATTACACTAAAAAAGCCGGAAATATTCTGCACGTTCAGTATAACAACGCGTTCCGGGGTTTGTTGGGGCTATCATGGCGGTACAATGCCTCTGGCATGTTTACCAACCACAACACAGATGGCTTCCAGGCGGTGCTTCGTAAAAGAACAGCCTCATTGTGTGTCTTGGATAAAGGGTAGCACCAACACGCTTCTGAGCGTGGTGTCGGAGAGTGTGGACAGTTAAATCCTGAGGCATTGGTCGCTCATGCATGTCCAAAACAATAATCATTTTAAATTTTACTAATATAGCTATATGTATCTACCTACTAATATCATATGGACTTGTATCTGTAACTGTGATCTAAGTCTGAAATAAATATTTACAATTTCAATTGAAATTACACTGTCATTATATTATAGGTATACAGGGTAAGTTTTTATCCAGTGCGAAAATTGTAACCATTTTTTTTAGTTTTTTCAGTGTTTCATACACAGTTTGGAGGAAAGTATGTAGGTAGGTAGGTATGTAGGAAAGTATGTAACTATATTCTCATAAAGTTAATATGTTTAAATTTAAATTGCAGAATAATTTTAGTTTTTATGTATTTTGTTTCCTCTACTTCTTACAGACGTTACATATCTTCTTTATCTTCTCTCCTATCGCATATGTTTCAAGAGATTTCGTAAAATAAGCATCACCTTTGTACGTATTATCCTTTTTTATTGTTTGTTTATATGTGTGAATATAAATGGTAAAATAAACAAAATGTTTGGTTGTCGTTGACGCTTTTTGTTCCTATTTGTTAATAGAAATAATAGTGCTAAGATAATAGGTTAATATGTTAGCTTTTACTCATTATTTATTCAGTCCTATGACTGTTTCTACTCAGTGTCCCTGAAAGGGAAAGTCAATAATTACTGCAATCAAAACAACCATGCGTATTTTTGCGTAAAATATCTAGGTTCAATTCCTAAGTAGTGTATAAGGTTTTTAGAAAATCTTTGAATGCTGTTTTCTCATTAACTACATCGAGTAGGTGGTTCCTTAAAACTTTCTCAGTTTCTGTTTTATCATCTCATCGGATTGTCGTGGTTATTAATATCGAAATGATTGTCCATAAGATTAATTTTATGCCTTTTATCAGCTTAAGGTAAACAAAACAATGGGTACTCTATGGAACTGTACGGTGTTGGCCCATCGTCATAGCACAACAATACTCCCCGTGGTCCACTACGACAACGCGAGCTATTCAGCGGCCTACTGTTTAATGAAACTTCACGTGAGACAAACAAGTATGTAAACTAATAATTATATTCTTCCCACTAAAACACGAAGAATTATAAATACATATATGTAAGTGATTATGAATTTTGATGTTTGGTACTCAGCTTGAACTAATTTGGGTGTTTATGTAAATAGTATTCCTAGAAAGTGAGTGAAACCGCGGGCAACAGCTAGTAGATTAATATACTCATTTTTTGGGTTGGAAAGTCATGAAATGATTTGAGCGGAATGGCGTGTCAGACTTTTACTAAATCCCACCCGTGTTCCTTCAGTTGCCAGTGGCAGGGCCACGGCAACTCCTTCGACCAAATCCACGACCCTAGGAGAAGAATAATATACCTTCAGTTTCCGGTCTAAATCACCACAAGAAACTCCACAGAATCACTTCAAACGATCCTCGTGAACAACATGGTACTGCAAGCAATTCGCACAGACCTATCGGAGAAGAACGTCGACTTTATTGCCGAGTACCAATATGCGTATGGCGATTTAGTGAACGTCAGTTGCATGAACTCCTTGGAATCAGAGGCGTCGCTCAAGATAAAATATAAGATGGCAGGCACAATTAGAGGTGAGTTATTACATACCCTAGTTCTTTCTTTTCGTAAAAGAGTATGATAGGACCTCACTCTAAAGCTCCATTGCACACGAAACATTACGCTCTGCACCAAATCGGCATCACGAAGGAATCTGAATCTATGAATCTCGGATGGATTTTATGGATTTTTCAATTCCGAAAATTAATAGTTTTTTAGCGTTAAACTTTCTCTACCGTCAAATGGTATACCGTTGTAAAATCCTTGAAGAGATGCCAGGTCCACTGGCGATGTATTCAAGTGCTGAAATGTCGTCGTGGAACAGGGCCCGAGCTGCCGGTGGTCAGGGCTCTCGAGAGAGGGATGTCCTCACTATGAGTGCCGTGTCGTGTACCGAGCTTTCTGTATCAAGCCTTTGACTCAGTCGCGCAATGAGACCCTCCTGAGGTGTTGTACGAGGCTCTCTGTTATTAGGCCATTTACGGGAACTATTTATCAGTACATTGATAGCAGAGTCCACTTTCCAAATGTGGACGACCTCGTGTCAAGATATTGGTTATTTTTTCTTTTCTCAGCTTTCACGAGATTCACGTCGTGAGAAACAGCGATATCAATTATTACACGATGCTCTCGTCGATCTTTCACTACAATATCAGGCTTATTGGCTACAATAGTCGTGTCAGTGATGATAGATCGACCCGAGTACAATATGGCGTGACTATTTCCAAGAAATGGATCGGGCATATACCTTTATAAGTGAAGGAGAAGAAGCACTTCATACCTACTTATCTTTTTCTATTATTATAAATATTATCTAGTCAAGTTTTGTTTGCATCGTCCACCTTCTACGTCCTTCGTCCTGCTTGAGTTGAATATTCGGTACGTGAGTAGCTTTGGAGGCTTATTGAAGAAGAAGAACCTTTTGTTGTGGATTGTGAAAGCCTGTGGCAGGTGCGGTTTATTATTCCGTCCTTAAAATATCTGTAATAGGCGTAATCTGAACATTTTGAATTGTTTCAGATAATTCTATCATGGAAAAACTACAATCTAACAAGGCTATCGGTCTTATTGCCAAATTACATTCTGGACATAACAATAGTTATGTGATCTGTACTCGTACGGATTCCAATGACTACAGCACAGTTATGGTGAGATTTGTTATGCGGACAGAATTCAGTAAGTTTGTATTGTTTTCTATTTTAAGAGGTACAAACAGGCACAAGCAACCATATTTTATGTGGTGCTTTTTAGCCTTGACTAGGCTCTACTTTCGTCATCGTTCTCACTTTAAACTCTCATTAAAGTCGTTAAGTAGCTACAGATACCAAACATCTAAAAGCGACATATACAAGATGCATTTTTGAACCTGCAAAACATTTCAGGAGGTTGTTATGAGACTCGTAAATAATCATATAACAATACGATACCAAGTTACTAATCAATAATACTTTTATTTTAGATTGTTCAATTTCATTGTTTTTAGAATTACTCTGGATCCAAAGCCGCGCTCCCCGCGCGGCTTTGGATCTATGAAAGAAATGTCGGTTGCGTTTGTTTGTGTGTGTGAAAGCGCAGTTTATGAATACGTACAGACTGGCTGCTTTTTAAAAAAGGGAGCTCACACTTACCGATTTCCGTAAATAACAATAAAATGAAAAAAAAAAAATACCTGCTCATTTTATTGTTGATTCCGGTCGAGAATCACTAACATAATTACCTCCTGAAATGTTTTGCAGTGCCAAAACTGCACCTTGTATTTTATGTGGATTACGAATTAAGTCTGTTATCGTTCAGTGATATTATGAATAGATACCTAAAAGGGTGTCACAGTGTGTGCTATGGGTAGGATTATTTTTCTTGAAATACCTAGTAAAATAAAGTCTACATTATTGGAAGTATCATCGCGGGCTACACTTCCTTGTCATTCTATATATTATTTTTTTTTGGTGGGTGGGTAATCATCAAATGACGTCTCCCGCTCTTGGGTGGAGCGGGAGGGCGTGTCAGACTTTTACTGACTAAAACTCACTCGTGTTCCTTCAGTTGCGCGACCCTGGCAGGTATCGGTCCTAGCAGACCCCTTCAGTGCTGCAGACATCTCTTTGAGGCGCGCGTGGAACACTACGCGCCGTCGACCCGAGCCTGGTCCTTACCGGGCGGCGAGCTACCCATTGCTCGCCACCCGCAAGCTCGCGCCTACTCTGGCCGGGAGTCCGCTATCGACTCCCGAATCTCTACAGGATGACGTGGGGTTCAGACTATTCAACTGACCAAGTTTCTCCAAGGGACCAACATCATAAATGCGAAAAAAGACTGTCCTTAAGTTCAATGCTTACTCGACCCAATTGTGATATTCTCTTTGCGATTATGATGTAGCTCCCATGGAGAAAATTTGTTAATTTAGTGGCCTGTACCCTTAAACGCATTGACCACAACTTTCTGATAAATTTTATACAAATAAAGATATCGGTTTATGAAAAAAATAAGTTTTTTATAACGTATTTAATCATGACTTCGTTTTTACAGATTATGTAAAAATCGAAATTAATGGATTGACTCTACGACCAAAACTTAAGTTTTCTGAGAACAATTATTATGAAATTGAATACAAATACTTACCCAGCCAACCTATATACGTGGTGTGTGAAGTGCAGCGAACAGACTTAAAATTGAAGATGGTGGACAAATACCTTCTCGCCGGAAATGGACCGAGTTACAAAAAGACAGGTAATTCACAGGTAATCTTTTGCCTTTAGAATGTTCTATCGACGAAACTCTCTAAGTTACCATTCCGACCAGATTTGTCCGAACATGTCCAGGATTGTGACCCCTTATATATAATAATATATTGTGAAAAAAGTGTTTAAAATAAAGTGTCCGGACTTTACTGCAAATGTCTTTTGCCAGAACGTTTCTTTTTTCGAAGTAGAAACTCTACTTATAATATTAGGGGTTAAAGTAAGAAGTTACCGATTTATGCTGCAAAATTAAAACTCGTTTTTTCCAAGATGTACATTTTAATTTAATCAAAATATTTACCATCATTAGCTGTACCTTACTGCCATCTAATCGGAAGTTCATTTATGCCTTTGCGATAGAACTCTAGTGATATAGATTCGACAAACTGTGTGAAAACTACCTCCTGGGAAGAACTTTTTACCACGTAGAAAATTGTCCAAATCACGACAAATATGGTTGTCACTTGGAGCAAGGTCTGGCGAAAACAAAGGAAGACGTATGGTTTCTAACTGCAGCTCCTGTAGAGTTACAATGGTGTCCCGTGCAGTGTGGTCTTGCGTTATCATGGAGCAATAATGTTGAAGATCGATTTACGAGTCGGGGCTATTTTACTGCTAGTTTCGCTATCTATTTTTCGAAGTTCGGCACAGTACACAAATACTGATATCGCTTGACCAGACCTGAGAAAGCTAAAGTTAATAACACCATGAATAGAACATCAAACAGTTACCATTACCTTTTTATTAGTAAGCTTTAACAACTTTTTGTTTCATGTTACAATTCGATCCAACATTCCTTCATTTTTGTACAGATTCAACAAAGCAGCGCAAGGACACGCGTACGTTTCTTTCTGCAGATCAGTGAAATTATGAGACACCCATTTTTAATTTTATATTTTATTTTATTGGTTTTTTGGTGCAACTGAATCAATATTGTAGGTAAGGTAACGTTAAACCATAATTCCTAGGTAGTTTGATTCGGATCGTCTTCCACCATCTCTTTCAATTCTGCGTTATTCACCTGCGCGGGCAGTTATCCACGTGGTTCGTTCTTGAAGTCGAAGTTTCCATTACGAAAGCGTTTAAAAAAAAAACGCACGGTGTGTTCGTTAGCAGTCTCCTCTCCAAACGCAGCATTGATATTGCGAGCCCGTTTCTGCCACGTCGGAACTCGTATTCAAATTACTGGGATTTCTAAAATATCCATCTTTTCCGTCTAAGCTGAATAAAAAAAAAAACTATTGAAATTCTAGAATCGAATATTGTACATATTTTTAAGAAAAATCTCATAGACCGTATAATGTAAAAAAGTTTCACGCGAATATCTCACACCATGAAGGTTTTACGTTAATTCAAACTACCTATTACTATAAAACGGCAATTTCATACCTTAACCCCTATTATTTATTAATATCTGAATCGTTCAGTCACCGCGAACGTGGTGAAACTATCTGCCTATTCTGCAATAATCTAGAAAACTCATAAACCCATAACAGTACATATACACAGAAACCCACACACACACATACACACACACGTGCACACACCCTCACACACACACACACACATACACGCACACACAGACACACACTCGTACGCAATCGCTCAACTCTCCATAACGCTGTACTTACCGCATGAAAACTCTATGGTGTAACGCTATAGTACGCCCAGACATTGTTACTCGGGGTGGAGACCTGATGTCCTGAAACACAGGTTTTGGCCTAGGTTAGGCACCAGTCTCCCACAATATTGTAAATGTAATGTTTATTAATAGCTTAAGACTAAAACTTTTAAATATGAGAGAAAATAAATAAAAAAAGAAATTGTAATGTCACCGTGTAAACTTAAGTAACTTTGTAGTGAGCTGTCATCCACTGATACCTATTCCGGAAACTAATTTACACGCGTAGATCAGATATAGCAGACATACTTAGTCACTTTCCACTTTGAAGGCCCTTTACTATCATTCTTATGGAACGAACACTCATCACTGACAACACACACTGGTCAAAGACTTTCGTCTTGCGTGTGTGTTGCCAGTGATGACCTATGGAACTGATTCATGGTCGCTCACAATTGGACTTATTAGAAGGCTTAAAGTCACCCAAAGGGGCGATGAAGAGGGCTGTACTTGGAATTTCCCTACACGATCGAATCAGAAATGAAGAAATCCATAGGAGAACCAAGGTAACCGACATAGCCCGAAGAATTGCTAAACTGAAATGGCAGTGGGCAGGGCACATTGCTCGCAGAACGGATGACCAATGGAGCCGAAAGAATCTGGAGTGGCGACCGCGTACTGGAAGACGTAACGTTGGCAGGCCTTCCTCGAGGTGGACTGATGACCTTATGAAGGCCGCAGGAATTCGCTGGATGCGGGAAGCACAAAACCGATCGAAGTGGTGGAGCTTGGGGGAGGCCTAGGTCCAGCAGTGGACGTCTTTCAGCTGAAATGATAACACTCATCTTCCTTTTTTCTGAAACGAAGTTCCTTATTACACACAACACAATGCTTGCAGAATGACAGGTAAAAAAGTGTAACATTTTGACAGTCGCGACACTTTTGTACCGTTTTTTGTTTTGTTTATGGTCCTGTGCTGATATCAACCAAAATAAATATTATACGAACATAAAGTCTCTTATAAAATTGTATCTGACTACATGACATAAGACGCATTAGTAAGCACACGCTATATTTAGTCTTTAGAAAAGAAAACAGTCACCGTGGTCGTACCAATCGGCATAGGATTGGTGTATTATTTATTACCTAGTAAGTTGCACGAGTTACACCAAATTAAACTATACATTTTCGGGGTATTAGATGAGTTTGGTATAACATTACTCCTTTAACAGCTGGGTGAGAGTATAACTGTTGAACTATGAATTACAACTGTTGTAATCTATCTTATTAAATTACAGTTCTAAACCCAGATAAGAAGATTGCGGTGTCGTTTTATCTCAATTCTATGGTTGACAAGAAATTATATTGTTCATCTGATAACACTAGTGGTGCGAGTGCAGAACAATGCATTATTAGTTTTACCCCAGGCAGATTCCCTATTGGTAAGTAGAGTGTGAAGGCTTCAGCTGACCGACCTTATAATAATGTAAGCTCTTTAAGATAAGATAAGATAAGATAAGATCATTTATTTGCTTAAAACAAGGTATACATAGGTGTTGTTATAAAAATGAGATCATACATGTTTAGCTTACAATTAAAGCATGCAAATGTAGGTGAATAATAAAATATGAATTTAAATACATTTATGTCCAAAAAAATCCTTAATATTATAGAAATTATTTTCATTCAGCCATTCATATAATTTAATTTTAAATAATCTGCAATTTAATATTTTTAATACGTTTGGTAATTTGTTGTAAACACGTACACACATAGCCAGGCAGCTTTTATTATATTTTGCTATCCTAGGGAGCTCGTCTAGTACAAGTGTAAATGGGTCACGCCGACTTCGAGAATTTATTTCTTCTGCTGTTTTGAATAATTGTTTATATTTCCTAACAAACATACATGCTTCATACAAATATAATGAAGGTAACGGTAGCAAACCAAGCTTTTTAAATAAAGGTTGACATGATTCATCAGATGGAATCCCATATAAGGCTCGTAAACATTTCTTTTGGGCGACAAATGCTCTATTGTAGTCAGTACTATTTCCCCACATAATTAATCCATACCGTAACGAGGACTCAACATATGCACGGTATGACATCACAGCCGTTTTTATGTTTGTTACCTTTCTAATCTGTCTGAGGGCGTACACAAATTTATTTATTTTATTACAGACATTATCGACCTGTGCTTTCCAGTCTAAATGTTCGTCAATAACTACTCCTAAAAACTTAGTATATGTCACTTGTGTAATTTGTGGTATGTTCATTTTAAAATTAAATTTATTTTGGTGAGATTGATTAAATTGTATATATACAGATTTTGTAAGATTAATAGATAAATTATTGTTATTTAAGTAATTAATTAGATTGTCTATTGTAGTAATTCACAGTTACTTTACCTCTGATAGCAGCAAGGCAACATCACCCGTTAGTATGGTACTACTAACATATATATAGATCATTGTGATTTTGACAAGCATTTTGCCTTAAAATTCAGAAGTTCACTTTTTGTTGCGTTGTAGGTACCTGAGGCCGTGAGCTACCTAAAAAGCTTCCTAAGTGCACTGATCGATGGGCTCAGCAATACCATATCATCCGCGTAGCTGATGTTATTGACGCATTGCCCGTCAATGGAACACCCGATACCGGTATTGCTGAGCTCACAGATCAGCTCGTTCACATATAGGTTGAAAAGCTTGGGCGAGCTGAGTCCTCCCTGCCTCACCCCGCATTCCAACCCGTATGCATCCACCGGGACACCCGCTTGCTTCAAACAGTTGTATTGGTTGTTATGCTAATACTTTAGCATTGTAATTAGATTGCTAGGAAAGTTCTTAATATTTGATAGTTTCCTCCTTAGGCAGTTGTAAGACACAAGGTCGAAAGCCCTGGAGAGGTCCAGAAAGCAAGCATATACATGTGTTTTTCTACTTGCATAGTACTGAACAGTCTGCTCGAGACAGAGGATAGCTGTTTTCATGGATAAATGGGGCGTAAACCCAAATTGGACGTCGTGGAGTGTTAAGCAGTTATCCAGCTGCCGATCAATCAAACCTTAGCAATGATGGTTGCCAAGGAAATAGGCCTGTAGTTGTCCTTGTCACTCGCATCTCCAGTTTGATTCTTGACTATATGTACAACAATAGTTTTAAGTAAGTGAGCTGGAAGATACGAGTAAAGAATCCACTGAATAGGTTAGCGATCTCATTAGGGTCCCTAAGAACTTCAACACTCACGGGCATACTCGACTTGGGATTCAAGCTGTTCGTGGCTTTCCAAAAACTACCAAAATAATTTTATTGGTAGGTTGTTTAAGGTTATCTGCACCTGCAGCAATCACCCCAGCACAGGGCGCCGTGGTAGGAAAATAGGATGTGGCGAGGGTGTCATGCCACACATAAGAATCTTAAGAATTTACCATTAAAAAGAGTAAGAGTAGAGTAAGTTGTAGGTAGACAGACAGTTTCGTTTTTTATGAAGGCTACATCACAATATTTACGTTACGTTATTATATACTCTAAACTAACAAAAGCTCTCGACAACCTATTCAATATCTGCCGTTGCGCTATGAATTAAATGAAATGAAAATATTTTTATTTCACATAAACCTACTTATGACACGACAGAAACTGCACGGTTTCAAATTGTTGATTCCTATGCAGAACAGCCAGCAAGAAACTTTTTGTTTACATAGACTCTCATGTGTTTTCAGATAAATATTCATTGAACATGGAACTGCCATCAGATGGTACAGTGATGCAACTTTATAATGATGAGAACCAACTCAAGGTGATTTTCTATGAATTTGAAGATAACGAGCCATTGCAGTTGAAATGTGGCCCTCTTCTTCTGGTCCTTCCAGGACCTGTTCTATACCTACAATTTAATGATCCTGGTAAGTTATTACGATACTTGGGCGTACTTAGTCACAAAACACTACCAAAGTAATGAACACAACAGAAATATAATAATTAAAAAAAAAATGAAATGAAATAAAATTTATTTTGCAAGAATTGTAGTACTTTACACATGGTCGGCATATTTTACAGTATCTATTAGATACTGTAAAATATGCCGACCATGTGTAAAGTTCGCGAAACCTAGCATGCAAAGTACTTGATAACATTAATTAATTAAATGAAGATATTAAATTTGAACATAAATCCTAGTTATTAATTAAGAGTAATAATTTCAATTATTTTTCAAATTATATAATAGCAATAAATGTCAATTTGAATCATAATTTAGGTACTCATTCACATAATAGATTGATTTGTCTATAAGCCATTTGAATAAAACTGTTTTAAAGCGATTGATTGGCAGTCCCCTATATAATTTGGGTAATTTATTATTATATCCTTATGACAATTGGAAAACAACTTCTGTGATATAAGTCGATATCTTGTGTTAAACGTAAAAGTCTCCAAGACGTTGAAATAATTCGTAGTGCATTTTAACAAATTTACAGCATTCAAATATGTACAGACGCCAGCATACAAAGCTACTACAGCCTGTCAAATTTCTTTAATAAATGATAAATGATTTTATTTCTGTACCCTGTACCTGTAACCTGTATATATTTTTATTTCCTTTATTACATTTAAATAAATATTAATTACAGTTTTAAATATAAAAAATATAAGAAAATATTTAAAAATAGTAGCCCACCGGTATCGGGAACAGAGTCCAAGCTACCGGTGGTTAGGGCTGCTGAGAGAGGAACCTCCTAACAATACGCACCGTGTCCAGAATTACTGCTTTCTAGATCTGGCCCTTGATGCAGCTGCCTAACGAGAGCTTCCTGAGATGTTGATCGAGGCTCTTGGCTATTATGCCACTGGCCGTAACGACTATCGGCGCAATGACTGCTGTATCCACATCCCACATGTCGACAACCTCGCGAACCAGGTCAAGATAGAAGTATCTGAAGATCTGCTTATCTTTTTCAGCTTTCACAAGATTGTCGTCATGCGGGACTGCTATATCAACAATCATTGTGCGACGCTTTAATCGATCTATCACCAGTATATCCGGCTTATTGGCAACAATAGTCCTATCAGTGATGATAGATCGATCCCAATACAACGTGATATTGCCATTTTCGAGAACTGGGTCGGGCACATACCTATAATATGGTACTTCTGATTCCACAAGGCCGTATTTCAGAGCAAGTTGCTGGTGGATAATCCTGGTTACAAGGTTGTGTCTATGCAAGTAGTCTTCGTTAGCCAAACAAGAGCAGCCAGAAATAATGTGTCGGATTGATTCACCCGGACGGTGGCATGCCCGACAGATGTCAACCGTGCCATCTTTCACAATAAATTTCCGGTAGTTGTTTGTCATCATAACTTCGTCCATAATCGCAAAGACAAAACTTTCGGTTTCTCCAAATAGGTATCCGAAACGTAACCAGGATGCGGACGCTAAGAGGTCTACATCGTATCCATGTAGGACCCGGTAAAAGCGCCCGTGAAGCTCCTTGCTTTGCCATACGTCCCTGCGGTCATTAGTATCTATCTTTAAGTTTGCGCCAGTTCTCGATAGCCAAGGAGAGCGGGGTGAGGCTCTTGTCCACTAAGACCACATCTCGGTGCATCCCCACGTCGGCTTCTAGGAAGTATTCTCTGAGACTACATACCTCACCTCACCACCACCACGTCTCATCACCGATGACCGCGGGTGATGCATTCGATTTGCGGTCAGCAGTGTGCGGACCCATCTATCCAGGGCGTCAAGTTCCGTCTGAGTCCATTTGAGTATGCCGAAAGAGTAAATCAAAACCGGCATGACCCAACCGTTGAAGGCGCGCACCTTGTTTCCGCCTGATAAAAGACTTTTTAATACTTTATTCAGGCGGCCAAAGTAGCGCTCCCTCAACGATTGTTTCATGTCAGCAGTGTTGATGCCTAACGCTTCCGACATACCCAAATACTTGTATGTGTCGATTGAGGAAAAGGATCTTAGGTGTATGGAATCCGAGAGTTGGGTTCCCACGGATTCCACAATCACCCCTCGCTTTACATGCATGGCCGCACATTTGTCCACACCAAATTCCATCCTGTTGGCGCTACTGAAGGTTTCAGTTACTTTCAGTAGCTCCATCAGTTGCAAATTGTTGGGGGTAAAGAGTTTTAGGTCATCCATGTAGAGGAGGTGAGATATAACCTGACCACCTCTCCTCAATTGATAGCCTGTACCTGAATCCTCCAGCAGTGTGCTAAGAGGATTCATGGCTAGGCAGAACCAAAGTGGACTCAAACTATCTTATTATTTCCTTTATTTCGATTAAAACACTTATTAATTATATTTTTAAATATTAGAAAAAAATATATAATTGCTAAACTGAAGTAGCAGTATGCAGGGCACATTGCTCGCAGAACAAATGGCCGATGGGACCGAAAGGTTCTGGGGTGGCGACCGCGTACCGGAAGATGTAGAGTTGGAAGGCCTCCAACAAGGTGGATCGATGACCTGATGATGGCCGCAGGAATCCGCTGGATGCGGGAGGCTCAGAACCGGTCGAAGTGGCGGAGCTTGGGGGAGGCCTATGTCCAGCAGTAGACGTCTTTCGGCTGAAATGGTGATGATGATGACAATGTTGTGTCTAATGTTTGAAACTTACGTAACCATGATACGCTAAGAGGGCTGTTTTGAGGTTGGCTATTTTACAAATTCTCCACAAGGCACAAGCGAAACGATTAATCTTATTTGTGACCTTTCAGCAGTGAGGTTTCCATTTACCGCCACTGTCCACTGTTATACCAAGAAATATGGCTTCGTGTGCTTCTTTAATAATATAATAATAATACATTTATTTATTTTCTCCCACAAGTATAAAAACATAAACAGTTTAATTTACAAAAATAAATTTAAGATGGGAGACAGGAGCCCAAATTAAGTAAAACCTGTGCTATGGGTCTCCTGGTCTCCTAATCTCGAACACATTATTTAGGGCTATGATAAGGAAATAAAAAAAAAACTGGCCAAGTGCGAGTCGGACTCGCGCACCGAGGGTTCCGTACAAACCTGCTGGAATTCACGGTTTATGCATAAGGTTTATGTTTATGAAATTAAATGTTTAAAAAAAAAAATATTTGAGTTGACTGAATGAAAGGTAAATTGTGGTTTACGATTTATGACGTATTAAAAAAAAACTACTTACTAGATCTCATTCAAACCAATTTTCGGTGGAAGTTTACATGGTAATGTACATCATATGTTATTTTTTAGTTTTATCATTCCCTTTTTTTAGAAGTTACGGGGGGGGGGGGGGGGCACATTTTACCACTTTGGAAGTGTCTCTCGCGCAAACTATTCAGTTTAGAAAAAAATGATAATAGAAACCTCAATATCATTTTTGAAGACCTATCAATAGATACCCCACACGTATGAGTTGATGATTTTTTTTTGTTTGAGTTTCAGTTCTACGTATGGGGAACCCCAAATATTATTGTTTAAAAAAAATGATATTAGAAACCTCAATATCATTTTTGAAGACCTATCCATAGATACCCCACACGCGTATGGGTTTGATAAAAAAAAAAAATTGAGTGTCAGTTCTATGTATGGGGAACCCCAAATATTATTGTTTTTTTTCTATTTTTGTGTGAAAATCTTAATGCGGTTTACAGAATACATCTACTTACCAAGTTTCAACAGCATAGCTCTTATAGTTTTGGAAAAAAATGGCTGTGACATACTCGGACAGACAGACAGACAGACATGACGAATCTATAAGGGTTCCGTTTTTTGCCATTTGGCAACGGAACCCTAAAAACAGTAGCAGGGAGCGCTTGTTACATATTCGCATAGCACCTAAACCGCTGACAAGCGTTCACCCAGTTTCCCCAAATTGCATCAGCCGCGCACACGAGGCGCCGACGCAGCACAACGTGATGCAGCCCGGCACCGGACATCGCGGCCTCCGTGAACTCGTCACTTTTGGCACAGCATCGGTCAACTGTCGACATTCTACCTATTAATTAATATTGTAATTTCATAGAATAAATTAAGTTAGATAAATTTTGTATTTTTTCAATCCTCCGGCTACAGCCTTCGTATTTGGCGCAGTCGGTAGGATACTCGCGGGCCGGTTCGCGAGAGTATAATTGATAGGATCGCGAGTCACCCGGGTGGCCGTCGGGCACCGTACGAGTGTCCTGAACCTACAAGAGCTGCAGTCCAGAGGAGTATCCAGACATCGATACGGTGGAGGTACAAAATCATTTCAAGTAAGTACTTTAGAATCGCTCTAGAGTCGCTTCCCTTTTTATCTTTAATAGTTATCCTTAAGTTTTCCAAGATTTTCCATCCTCGGCGATCTCGGTCACCTAGGTTAAGTAGTAATCGTAGATTTATTACTTAAGACGGTAACAGAAATTTAAAGACAGAACAGGAGTATAGTAGTAGTACATTTATATCGAGTATGGCTGACTCAGTGGATCAAATTCACAAGGCCCTACGATTGGTTCCAGAGTTCGATGGAAACTCGAATGTATTAACTCGGTTTATAAAGCTATGTGATCAGTTAGTACAAACATTTATAAGAAATGGACCGGAATTTCAGTTAGCTAATTTGGCACTAATAAACGGAATCCTAAATAAGGTAATTGGACCCGCATCACGCACGATCAACTCAAATGGTATTCTGGAAACTTGGGAAGGAATTAGGAGTGCCTTGGTTAATAATTTCGCCGATCAACGCGACGAGACATCCCTGTAAAATGATCTAGCACTTTTAACGCAGGGTGCGGCAACTTCACAACAATTTTATGAACAGTGTCAAAATCTCTTCAGTACCATTATAACCTATATCAGCCTACATGAAACGATAGCGAGCACCATTGAATTAAAACGCACTTTGTACAAGAAACTCACGTTACAGTCTTACTTACGTGGTCTACGTGACCCGTTGGGTTCTCGCATTCGCTGCATGCGGCCTGATACAATTGAAAAAGCATTAGAGTTTGTGCATGAAGAGGTGAATACGTTGTATTTGCAGCAGCGCAGCAATCATGCTCCTGACAGGAAGTCGCAGCCTCAGTATCAGGTCAGTCCTAAATTTCCTTATGGCCTTATGCCACCGAATCACGCGGCACCACCCGCTCCGCGTCCTTTTAATTTGCCACCCCCTAGGCCTTTTGATATGCCAGGACCCTCGCGACCGTTTACGCCTCAAGGACAGCAACCTGTTCCGATCTGGAGAAGTCAACCCCCTCAATATCGCGGTCCCACACGTACCCAGCAAATCCTTAGCTCGCCGCCGCCTAATTATAGACCCCAGGGACAAGTATTTAGAATGCCTGGTCCTGGGCCTGTCACTAGTAACACCTCGCAACCTATGAGTGGCGTAAGTCACTACGTGGCTAAACCGTTCGCCCCACGTGCAACCCATGACTGGTCTAAACGCGGGATCTAATCCGCCACCCGCAAATTATTTTAGAACACGGGAATTTAATTATAACGATTTTAGCGACCAGTTGCAGTATGACTATTATAGCGTTTATTCTATTAATGATCATTACTACCCCCAAGGATATTTCGAGTATCCCGATTAGGTACGCTTACCTGAGTGAACACGAGTGTGAACAACCGCAGTGTTCCTATGTTATTATAGTAGAGGAAGTTAAGGATCCGACTCCGTCCACTGAAAAGGAGGATTTTCAGAAGGTCCCCAAATCAGACAAGTCAAAATAGAGATTAATTTGCAAACGCAAAAGCAACTACCATTTATACAAATTTCAAATCCTCCGCTTGAATTATTAATTGATACAGGTGCAAATATGTCTTTCATTAGTCCCGCAGTTGTTCAAAAGTTCTTATCCCATATACCGTGTAATTATGAGCCATTTGAAGTAACGAATATTCATGCTACCACCAGAAGTGATTATTCTATCACTTTACCGTGTTTTCAGGAATTTAATGAGCCAGGTGATATAACTAAATTTTCTTTTATGCGTTTCATAATTTTTTTTATGGTTTGATTGGCTATGATTTATTAGAAAAACTGGAATCTAATATTGATCTGAAAAACAGGTTGTTGGTCACCCGTAACTCGAGTAATCCTTTATTAATGTACGACTCACGTAATAGTAACTTATACGAAGAGATAGTACCGGCTAATTCATCCAAACTAATCAAAGTCCCTATAAACTCTGAGGACGGTGACGTTTTTATTCCCGAACAGTGTGTTTCAAATTGTTTGATAGGGGATTGCGTTACAACTGTAAAAATAATAGAGGTATAATAGAAGTAACAAATGCGTCACGTCATGACGTAGTCTTTTCTATAGATCGCCATGTTAGTGCAGAATTATTCAATATTCAGTGCATGCGCACCAAACAACAGTCTGATCGCGTAAATGAAGTTTTGTCACGTCTACGTACGGATCACTTGAACCCCGAACAAAAGGCTAATCTGAAAGCACTTTGCGCCCGGTACGCCGACGTATTCTATATTGATGGCGAGTCGTTACCCTTCACAAACAAGGTAAAGCATTTTATTCGAACAACAGACGATGTGCCAATCTACACAAAGAGTTACCGATACCCATTCATACATTAGCAGGAAGTTCAGGATTAAATCTCTAAAATGTTAGAACAAAATATTATACGTCCCTCGCAGTCTGCGTGTAGCTCTCCCATCTGGGTAGTTCCCAAGAAACCTGACGCCAGTGGAAAAACCAAATGGCGCCTGGTTATAGATTCAGGAAATTATGCTGAAATCCAAGAACAAAATAAAGTCAGTCCTAGCAAGATAAGGATTGATCACAGCAACATTTCATCATCTCTTTCGCCCAGGATTTCGAAATAATAGGTTGGGGAAAAAGTTTCTTCGCATTTTTTAAGAAAATTCAAAACATTTTTTAATAAAGTTTATTTACATTTAACTAAAGTATGTAGGTACCATTTTGTTCGATAACTTTTTGCCATCTTGTAGGTAGGGACATGATCCCATTGCTATAGAAATTTTGGGACTTCTGGTCAAAATACCGCGACAAGTGGTTTTGGCAGTCCTCTCGTGATGTTAACCTGACACTGCCTAAAGAATTCTGAAGAGACGGAAACAGGTAGAAATCTGAAGGTGCAAGGTCAGGACTATACGGCGGATGCATTAACACCTCCCAGCCAAACTCTCTTAATTTTTGTTGGGTGGCTAAAGATGTGTGAGGTCTAGCATTATCATGATGAAAAACCACACCCCTTCTGTTGATTAATTCCGGCCGCTTTCTCTCAACTTCTTGCTTTAATCTCATCAGTTGTTCGCAGTAGAGTTCAGAATCGATGGTCCTGCCTGGTGGTAACAGCTCATAATGAATAATGCCCTTCCAATCCCACCACACAGACAGCATCACCTTGTTGCGAGTTAACCCGGGTTTCGCCACAGTCTGTGAAGCCTGACCGGCCTTTGACCACGACCTTTTTCGCACATTCTTGTCATACGTGATCCACTTTTCATCACCAGTTATCAGCTTCTTCAAAAATGGTTCGGTTTCATTACGTCGTAATAAAGAATCACAAATGAGTACACGGTTCATTAGGTTTCTTTCAGTGAGCTCGTGAGGTACCCAAATGTCGAGCTTTTTTGTGTACCCAGTTTTTTTCAAATGCACCAAGACTGTTTTGTGGTCAATTTCCAGTTCTTCAGCTACGTACGTAACTACTGGTATGCCGATCTTGCTCCACTTTTTCAAAAATGGCATCCATTTTATCCGTAATAGGGCGACCAGAGCGACGTGCATCTTTGACATCAAAATTTCCGGATTGAAAACGCTTAAACCAAATTTGTGCTACTCTCACAGACACAACACTAGGTCCATAAACATCGCAATTTTTTTTCGCGGCTTGCGTTTCATTTTTACCTTTTTTGTAGTAAAATTTAGAATGTATCGAATTTCTTCATTAGATTCACTCATCTTGACGGTACGAAAAACAAATGAAAATCACACATTTTCCTAATTTGAATTTGGAATTATGTTCTTTAAAGTTTAAACTTTCAATGATACCAAAACCAGCCAGATACAAATAGTATAGCCAAAGAGATTTTATTACAAGTTCATACATACTATAATGCGAAAAGACTTTTTCCCCAACCTAATAGTTGCTTATCTTCGAGGGGAGATGTTACATATTCGCATAGCACCTAAACCGCTGACAAGCGTTCACCCAGTTTCCCCAAATTGTATCAGCCGCGCACACGAGGCGCCGACGCAGCACAACGTGATGCAGCCCGGCACCGGACATCGCGGCCTCCGTGAACTCGTCACTTTTGGCACAGCATCGGTCAACTGTCGACATTCTACCTATTAATTAATATTGTAATTTCATAGAATAAATTAAGTTAGATAAATTTTGTATTTTTTCAATCCTCCGGCTACAGCCTTCGTAATTCGCTTACTGCTAACTAAATGTATTATTATACCAAGAAATATGGCTTCGTGTGCTTCTTTAATTTTTTGATTGGAATAAGTAATCATAAGGTCAGAATTTGATTTTCTATTGTAGAACTGAACGAAGGAGATTTTATCTATGTTTTACTTTTAAATTATTATTATTAAGCCATGTGATGATAGCATTAACCGCTTCATTAATTTCAGTATTATAATTAATCATTTTATTTTCCGTGATAACTACCGCAATATCATCCGCAAATTGTGAGTAGAAATGCTTAGTAACATTTGGTAGGTCGTTAATATACAGGATAAGTTTTTATCCAGTGCGCAAATTCATGGTTACAGTTTGTGCACTGGATAAAAAATTATCCTATATAACAGAAAAAATAACGACCCCGTAACACTACCTTGTTTGTGGCACTCCTGTATTTTTGTTCTAAATATTAGATTTACATAATACTTCCTTTAAACAATACCTTGTAGTTTTTTTAACTATTATTTTCTATTTTTTAGGTTGTCTCAAATTTTGTGACGTATGTCAGCGTAGTTTTCGAGATTTTTTGCTATCGTGGTAACCCTGGCAAGGATAATGACACAAATTTATAAAATTATGATAATATCATAGGTCTTTGATAAGTATGCCAAATTTCGAGTTAATCCGACGTTTTAAGGCGCGGACTGACTACGATTTTAAATGCTACAACTACATGCTACAGCTCCAACAAATAAGGTTGAAAATTGAATAAATATTTGGATTGACGATGTGACTAAGCTGCGAATTGGCATTTATTTTACGGGTTTTATTTAGATTATTCGGACTACACACATTAAATTAAATAATTGTCTGGTTAAAGTTTTAAAGTAATGTTTATTCTATTGAACTCTTTAAAAAAAAAATGTTGTTATCGCTGAAAATACAGAGATGTTCGACGTCAAAGTTTTTTTTGTGAAACAACTTTTATTGGGAATATCAAACAATTTTTCACTATTCTATTCGGTTAGAATTTTTCTTTAAACCCTTCTCTGTCCACTGTATTTTTTGTGTCGTATATTTTCATTGCGTTACGTCATACTCGATTGTCAAAGACACCAGTGTTTTGTGAATATTGAGGTAACACCGCGCCTTAAAGGGGGTCAAAATCATGTTCGAAGTTTACATAGGCTCATACTAATATACGTATGAAGCTAATAAAAGCGTGTTAATAACAAGGGTATAATAATATAAGTAAGGTTACTATTTTAAAGAGACTATTAATATTGGCTTTGCCACCTTCTACGCCATTTCTTAGTGATTAATAAATTAAACCGGCTCGAATAAACTCGCACACCCTGGCAGTGGCGGGGACATGCGAGAAACAACTTACAACTTCGAGTAAACAATATATCTCCACCACATTTATGACTTTTCGGCTTTTTAGAGCTGGTTTACTTTATGAGACCTCCGTTATAGCTCTATAAGAATTACGGATGCGAGATTCTGGTACAAATTACAACCCTATGTTGCAACTCTACTACCACCTCGCACCGCTCAAACGAATATACATTTAATACTCTCAAAGAGGCAGTTTTTCCTTGTTCCGCTCAAACAAACGGCCGTTTGTTACTGTCGTCTTCTTCTAACTAAGCCTTAAGTCTTCTTCCAATTTCAGATACGCGATGCAATACAAACGGCTGCTTTATTCCTAAAACATTAGACGTAACTAGTATGTCATTTAACGAACACGGATATGCTGAAACAGCGTGTTACATGAAAGAGGCAAATAGTGACCCAAGTTCCGGTAATGACGATAAAGTGTATAGAGAGATAAGAGTGATCATCAGCAAGAGAGTCTTGACTACTTCTACCTCCACTCTCATTCCCACCACTTTTGCTACGCCACACCGAACAGATGGTAAGTATTCAAACTTCAGTACTATCGACTTCTTTAGACTAGAGCTCGGACAGAATACCTCATCCTCCTGTCCCTAGCCTTTTCCCAACTATTTTGAGGCCGGCTTTCATTCTAATTTGATGCACCAGAACAGGGCCGGATTTAGAGGTCTGGAGGCCCTGGGGCAAGAAAGGAGTGGAGGCCCCTAATAATTTTCCAAATTGATGAATAATTTTTTTGAATTGTAGTGTTTCAATAATTTATTACAAGACAAATAATTAAATAATAAGAATATATTACTCTTAGTAGTTAGTGGTAACATGTTTTTTTTAAATTCTCATTGTGGGGGCCCCTCACTTGTGGAGGCCCCGGGGCTGTAGCCCCGGTTGCCCTCCCCCAAATCCGGCCCTGCACCTGAATACCAGTATTTTACATGGAGCTATTGCCTATCTGACCTCCACCTCCCAGTTACTGAGTAATACGATACCCCTTACCTTACCCCATAAGAATACCTATTATGCTATAGTGATCATCATCATAATAACCATCATTAGCTACCTTGTTCCATTCATTTATTTTGTGCTTATTTGATCTTTGCGAGTTTCAATCAGGTCTTACCCGCGATCTTCATCGTGCTTAGTCTGGCTATTGTTATGATTTATGATACCCGCGATAACCGCGATTAAATAAACAAGCAACCGTACGAAATTGATGCAATCTTATTTAGTTTAATTGTTTTGGATCAGTCATGTCAGTGTGTCATTGTCTTCAAATCATTATGGAGTAGATCACTCGTCGTTTCGAAACTGTCGGACTTTCATTCAAGCTTCCACCCCCAATTTCACCACTTTACGGGGGAGTTTCCTAAAATCCTTTATAATATAATATCTTAGGACAACCAACACACTGTTATCTGATCCCAAACTAGGCAGAGCCTGTACTATGGTAACCAGACAACTGATAAATATATTTCTAAATACATACATATTATAGATAAATTACACCCAGACACAGAACAAATCATTGAGCTCATCACACAAACATTTGTCCTGGGTGGGAATCGAACCCACGAGCTCAGTCTTAGCAGTCAGGGTCACTAACCACTAGACTAACAGGACAGTCAAAATATATAGCTGACGTCAAAATATATAGCTTTATAGCTGACGTCTCCTAATCATAATCTACCTTTATGCCAAGTTTTATCTTCGTAGGTCCAATCGTTTTTGAAATTTCGTTAGCCCTCACTACGTTACTGATCGACCCTGATGACTCCATTACCCTCTGCCAGCGACACCCTAAGCCGAGGTCCGTCCCCCATAGGCCCTTAGCGAATAGTCGATTTAGTTTTCAAGTTTTTTTAAGCCCTGGCTGGAGGACTTAATTTACTAAGGAATTCCGCAGGCAAACTCGGTTAAGCAGTCACGGTCACCTCTCAATGTCAACAACGAGATTTCATTAAAAACTCTTATTTACAAACCGCTTTTCACCATTATTATTTTTAGGTTTTATTAATTAAAATAGTGGGTACGAATACCTAATGTTTCTGTTTACTTTTTATAACTTAATCAGGTACTTGCGTTTAGGAAACAGCACATCATGAAGCTGAACTAATGATGGAAACTATAACTTAAAAAAAAAAGAATTTAGATATAAAAGTGGTTTTAGTGACTGAAACCACTTAATATGCTTTAAAGAAAAGACGTCTTTCCTCATGTTTACAATATTAGGGGTTACCTTAATTGGTCAATATCCTGGGAACTTCAAGAAATGATAGTTAAATTAGCAGCTCAGTGTCAAGAGGAATGACAAAGGATTAGAAATGAGTAGATAATAATACTGTGATTTAGCGACAGAAACTTGTTAATAGTAATTGTCAAAGTACTGAAGGATGACGCGAGTCACAAAAAAAACCCATTGAAAATAGAAAAAAAATATCTACAAACCAAAATATAAATCAACCGTTAAGTCTTAAGCTTATTTACATACCAAGATTCCTCCATGCCTCGGAAAGCACGTTAAGCTGCTGGTCCCGGCTGTCATTCGAAGATCTTTGACAGTCGTTAAGGATTGTTAGAAGCCCGAAAGTCTGATAACCAGTCTTACCAAGGAGTATCGTATTACCCAGTAACTGGGTTGTGGAGGTCAGATAAACAGTCACTCTATGTAAAATACTGGTATTCAGCAGCTTTAGTTAGACTGGAAACCGACCCCAACATACTTGGGTAAAGGCTACGCAGATGATTGATCAAATTTTATTAATACTAACTTTGAGCCGGCGCCACATTCATAATATACAATTTAGATAGGTAATTAATCAGTTCAGTTCACAAGGCCAGATCTTTGGAAGCTGTAGTAGATGTAGAGACGCCAGCACTGATCAACTAGCCACTTACCAGAACCTTTTTCTGAGTCAGCTTTCGCGTGGAGAAGGATTTGGTCGGTTTTCCTGGGTTCAACCAGTATGATGAGCATTTCAGACTGGATCCATTTTCCATCACAATGATAAGATTCAAAACGCGCTCGTTATTCTCGCGAGTATCGTAGCACTGGACACGTGTTTTTTGGTGCGCTTCACTCAATTCGTGTGGTGCCCATTTTTCGAACTGTTCCACGCCTCGGTCTGCCAAGCGTGGCGATTATGTCAAACCCCCCCTATGGGAGGCCTATGTCCAGCAGTGGACGTCTTTCAGCTGAGATAATGACGATCAACCTCCCTAGGTAGGGTCATACTTCCAACGTTCAGACGATTGTAGAATATTCAACAGTCCACTTTTATACGCAATAAAATTTAAATTTTATTCTTGTAGCAGCAGAATCTTCAACTGATGATCCATCCGTGGCATCGCTAGAAGCGGGAGATAAAGGTAAAATGACTTTTTTTGACGTGCTTGTAACTTTAATTATATTTTACTGCCACCATATCGTGTTTATCTGTTATCAAGTACTGGTTACGAGCAAAATTCAAAGATAAGACCATTTTTATCAGGCTTTTGAATTCTAATTGCCATGGATATTCGAAAAATTCGAAAAGAAACCGAGATCTCCGAGATACGAAAGGATCTAGCGGGATATATTAAACATTTCATCTACCCGTGGATTCGTTGCCTTCATACAGTTGGTTGTGGTCACCAATGTCCAAAGGTGGTAACGTGCTCTCCGAGGCACGGAGCGGTGTCAAAAAATACGGATCATCAGCCATCCTCAAACTAATCGCCTCAACTGCTACTTAACCGGCTGTTTTTCAGTCAGGAACTCTCAAACTGTTAAAATATGTTTTTGATAACAAAATAACTTATTGAAAAGGTACTATCCCCAAGAGAACGGGAGACCGCAGAGGGCAGCAGCGTTACGGTTTACAATACACGCAGGTGACAGTGACGCTGCTGTTCTGTTTTGAACTCGATGTCACATCTACAAGGGCACCGTCACTTCTCTTCTTCAGTTTCGTTAAAACTCATTTGTCAAACAAAAAATACGTCTTGTCGCTCTGTTAGTACAACACTGCTATTATGCCGCCTGGTTTCGCTCGAGCTCAGTAGCAGGCGGAAATATAGCCATCTACAAAAGCGTGTCGTGCCTGCGATCTGTCTGTTCGTTCGAGCGGCACTGTCGCTGGTGTTTACTATCGCCTTCGGAATTTTTCCTTCATAGAGATGATTCACTGATGCAGGCTCTGTTTTACTTCGAAATTATTACAGTACCAGTGATTGCCGGCGCCGTCCTTTGCATCATTATCATCGGCGTAGCTGGTATCATCGTCAAGCTGCGAAGGCGAAATCACTCGCAGGTACCTACACTTTACATACTGCTACTACTTAGCCTCCCCTATAGAATTTGTAACTGAATTAATGTACAGACGCCAGCACATTAAGGTACCCGAAACTGTCAAATTCTCCCAATCTACTTTGAACTTTAGCAATAAAGTTGAAAATGTATTAAATAAATTTGACACATTGTAGTAGCTCGATGTGCTGGCGTCTGTACATTACGAAAGTAGTTAATTCGAGAGCAGTGGTAGCCCAGTGGTAACGGCCGTGACTTACGAGTTGTAGGTCGTGGGTTCGAACCCAAACAGGCATAGTATAAATTATTTTCATCACCACTGCTCTCAAAACGGTGAAGGAAAACATCGTGTGGAAACCGACAAGTCTTAGAACCCTAAATTCGAAGACATGTGATATCTAAGAACCCGCACTGGGCCCACGTGGTGAGTTATGGCGTACTCTCTCTCCCTCTCTATCGCTCTCACAGAGAGGAGGCCTGTGTCCCAGCAGTGGGAACGGTATAGGGTGCTGATGATGAAAGTAGTTTGTACAGAATCGTTTCCTGAATAGATTTCTGTCTGTCACATCGTTAATTTTTTATCCCTTAAATAATTAAAACTGTATAAATTACTGTCACACTTCCGATGTACAGTCAAAACAAACTAAACTGGACGAACTGCCTAGTACGCCTCACTATGTTAGCGAGCGTAGATTTGTAATATGACCACTATTTTCTCCCTCCATCAGTATACTTGTCTAACATAAGAAATATTTTCGACATATTAATTTACCGTTTACTGTTTTAGGGAGGACCCCACAATCGCAACTACCAGAATCTACAGACCCCAAGTGAGGCCTCCATCCCTGCCCACCCACCGCAATGGGAGTCTAACTATGCTGTGCCTGTGGACCGCAGACCCGAAGACACAACGTACAGCGTGCCTTGCCAGGGACCGGCGCTCTACTCCACGCCGACACCCAAACACCTGAGGAATACCAACCAGAAACCAGTCGATCCAACATACGCGGTCTTAGAAGTGCCGAACGCACGAGGTCAGAAGAATACCTTCAAAGAGACAGACGATCCTAACTATTCAGAAGTGTATGCTAACAGACAAGAACAGTGCTACGCCAAGGTATTGCCAAAGAGTGTGAGGAACAAGGCGGCACAGGATAACAATCCTTACTCGTACGTGACAAACGAACCGGCGTATGCCAACACTGCTGAACCTGAGCCGATGTACTGCGAACCTGCCAAAGCTCAGGGCGGAACATATGCTAATTTAAATAATGCACACTATGCCAACAGTAACGCGCAGGAATATGTGGAGCCCACTTATTGTGAGCCTCAGAAACGAAAGTAGTTCAACATGATTCATTATCAAAACATGTACACAGTCAGTTTCATGTAGTGATATGCCGGATTACCGTATCCGTATCCGCGGATATCCGTAGGAGAAGAAAGGTCCGTATCCGTATACGTTACTTTATGGGCGGATCTTTTACCTTATTAATTTTCAATACATAGAAGAAATAGATTGGTGATTAAGTAGCAATGAAAAACTATTAAAATTCCATTCGGATTTTTATTTTTCTCATAGTCAAATATTTTGTGACTAAACTATGAACAAAAGAAAGTCCCGCGCAATGCAAGTCGAACATGTCCTGTCAAGCAAAGCCTCAAGTGGCGTCAATTTATCGTTTCAAGGTCTCACATCGACACAGATTGAGTAAGAAAGTTAAAATTCGTATCCGTATCCGCGGATCCTGACACCAAATATCCGTATGCGTATCCATATCATCGGATATACCTTTACAGAGTTACTTTCGCATTTATAATATTAAGTAGTACATAGATTTATTTTTGCTATTAACATAACTATAATACTTGTAAGTCCGCTTCATTTTATTTATTTTCTTAATTAAATTTAGAAATAAAAGCTAAGTTGTCATAATTATTATTGTAACGTTACATAAATATACCCAATTTACAAATCCGTTAATACAAGCAGGTACAGATAAGTTAACATTATTTATTAACGTAACTTAATTACTTGCAAGTCCGTGTCAATTTATTTATTTTCTTAAGGGCTCGGCGACGGACAGTCTGTCCATACAAACGTAATACCAAAATCATTTGCAATTTGAGCATATTTCCACCATTTTAAGATGATATTCGGCTTTAGACAGTATTTATCTAGGTTATGGTGACGTTTTTTTTAAAAAAATCTAAGCCAAAACAAAGTTTGAGCGAATTGCATTTCGCACATTTTTACAACATAAATGACATGTTTTCTTTTTGTTTTTTCTGCATTAAAACAACAATATCTGTAATAATGTTTTATCCATAACACAGATTATATTATCAAGATACTAAATAACAAAAAACAATTGAAAAATCATTAAGTTTTCATTCATCATTTTTGGTATTACGGAACACATCCAAATTTATCATAATTTTCAATAGCTGGTAGTGCTATCGCGTCTCACAAAAATGTCAATGTGTGCACGGTCGTACGACTCGCGGTAGGTGTGTTGTGTACCGCTTGGACATGCATTCACACTAGCGTAACATGCATTTTGGGCGTACTTTTATTTGTTTATTCTATTGTATTGTGATATTTCTGACACTATTATTGACCTATGCTATAGAACTTGGTTTTTGATTTTTCTTCTGATCTGGTATCGAGTACAGAGACTGAATGACTGATGAGAATGCAATGATGATGAACTTTGCTTTTTTTTGGATGGGAAATCATCAAATGACTTCTCCCGCTTTGGGCGGAGCAGGAGGGCGTGTCAGACTTTTACTGACTAAAACCCACCCGTTAGTTAGTTCCATCAGGTGCCCATATGCCAGGGCCATGTTAACTCTTTCGAACGAATCTCGCGACCCTGGCAGGAACTTTGTTTACGGACCTGGATTTATTGTTTACGATTCGGTTTGGTTGCCAACATGGACTCCGAAAGTTGGGATGTGTCTCACAGTAAGTGAGAACCTATTCTATTACCCAATGATATATTATAAGTTACCTGCCTAATATTGCTTGACTACTAATTGTTTACTTACATATTTTTAAACTCAGCCCAATAAAATAGGTAAAGATTTTTTTTCGTGGTCCGAGTTTAATAGTAGTACGTACCTAAGTATATTTTGTATTAGTTGGTATTTACCTACCTATCTAGGTATACGTTAATTATGTTATAACTACGTTAATTATTTTATGACTTAACACACGTTCCCACGGACGTAATAAAATCGCGGCTGGTTATTTTCGTGCACTGGATTTTCAAGATACTACTCAGCGCCAAGAGGTGAAAATTCAACTGTGCTTCGACGCGCTGAGACTGACCCGCGCTGCACTCTGTTGTATTCTCAATGCTCGGTTCAACACCGACAGTTTAAAATACAGTGCGCGAAAATAGACAGCTGCGATCACGTGTGTGAAGTTAGCATCTCAAATGTTAGCATCTCACAAAAAAACATCACAAATAGTGGCATCCCACATAGTTCCACAGTTCTTGATAAGTTTTAACAATAGTGCCGTCGATTTGACTATCCAAAACGCATTTTGAAAAAATGAGATGCTAACTTCGCAAAACATATCACAGCATCTCATCGAATTTCTCAAAATTAACCATTTCTGAGTTGAAAGCAAAAGAGTTCTGCATCCGAAACGTATTCGGCTGAGAGTTCTATGGGGTGAATCCAATTTAAATCACCAAAAAATTAAATTAAATTTAAAAAAAAAAATTAAAATTATGTATTATTTCTCAATGTTATTTACGAAATATCCTTACAGGAGTGAGATGCTGAGGTATAACTGGGAGTTCTGGTTCAAATGAAGATTTCTATCGAGTAGTTGCGGTCTTTGACTCAATTACCGAAATAGTTCTGTTGTTTTGAACATTCACAATAGTTATATAACACTGTTATAACCAAAACATCCATATAGGAGTGAGATGCTGGGGTATAACTGGGAGTTCTGGATCGAATGAAGATTTCTATCGAGTAGTAGAGGTCTTTCACTCAATAACCGAAAGAGTTCTGTTGTTTTAAACATTCACAATAGGTATATAACATTGTTATAAACAAAACAACCATATAAGAGTGAGATGCTGTGGTAAAACTGGGAGTTCTGGATCGAATTAAGATTTCTATCGAGTAGTCGAGGTGTTTTACTCAATTACCGAAATAGTTCTGTTGTTTTGAACATTCACAACAGTTATATAACACTTTTGTAACTAAAACATCCATATAAGAGTGAGATGCTGGGGTATAACTGGGAGTTCTGGATCGAATGAAGATTTCTATCGAGTAGTAGAGGTCTTTCACTCAATAACCGAAAGAGTTCTGTTGTTTTGAACATTCACAATAGGTACATAACATTGTTATATACAAAACAACCAAATAAGAGTGAGATGCTGTGGTAAAACTGGGAGTTCTGGATCGAATTAAGAGTTCTATCGAATAGTCGAGGTCTTTCACTGAATTACCGAAAGAGTTCTGTTGTTTTGAACATTCACAATAGTTATATAACACTGTTATAACCAAAACATCCATATAGGAGTGAGATGCTGGGGTATAACTGGGAGTTCTGGATCGAATGAAGATTTCTATCGAGTAGTAGAGGTCTTTCACTCAATAACCGAAAGAGTTCTGTTGTTTTAAACATTCACAATAGGTATATAACATTGTTATAAACAAAACAACCATATAAGAGTGAGATGCTGTGGTAAAACTGGGAGTTCTGGATCGAATTAAGATTTCTATCGAGTAGTCGAGGTCTTTTACTCAATTACCGAAATAGTTCTGTTGTTTTGAACATTCACAACAGTTATATAACACTTTTGTAACTAAAACATCCATATAAGAGTGAGATGCTGGGGTATAACTGGGAGTTCTGGATCGAATGAAGATTTCTATCGAGTAGTAGAGGTCTTTCACTCAATAACCGAAAGAGTTCTGTTGTTTTGAACATTCACAATAGGTACATAACATTGTTATATACAAAACAACCAAATAAGAGTGAGATGCTGTGGTAAAACTGGGAGTTCTGGATCGAATTAAGAGTTCTATCGAATAGTCGAGGTCTTTCACTGAATTACCGAAAGAGTTCTATTGTTTTGAACATTCAAAATAGGTATATAACATTGTTATAAATAAAATAACCATATAAGAGTGAGATGCTGTGGTAAAACTGGGAGTTCTGAATCGAATTAAGATTTCTATCGAGTAGTAGAGTTCTTTTACTCAATTACCGAAATAGTTCTGTTGTTTTAAACATACACAGTTTGTAAAAAACATTGATATAAACAAAACAACCATATAAGAGGGAGATGCAGTGTATAACTGGGAGTTCTGAATCGAATTAAGATTTCTATCGAGTAGTCGAGGTCTTTCAAACAAGAACCAAAAGAGTTTTGTTGTTTTGAACATACACAATAGGTATATAACATTGTTATAACCAAAATATCCATAAAGGAGTGAGATGCTGGGGTATAACTGGGAGTTCTGGATCGAATGAAGATTTCTATCGAGTAGTAGAGGTCTTTCACTCAATAACCGAAAGAGTTCTGTTGTTTTGAACATTCACAATAGGTATATAACATTGTTATAAAGAAAACAACCAAATAAGAGTGAGATGCAGTGGTAAAACTGGGAGTTCTGGATCGATTGAAGATTTCTATCGAGTAGTAGAGGTCTTTCACTGAATCACCGAAAGAGTTCTGTTGTTTTAAACATTCACAATTGGTATATAACATTGTTATAAACAAAACAACCAAATAAGAGTGAGATGCTGTGGTAAAACTGGGAGTTCTGGATCGAATTAAGAGTTCTATCGAATAGTCGAGGTCTTTCACTGAATTACCGAAAGAGTTCTATTGTTTTGAACATTCAAAATAGGTATATAACATTATTATAAATAAAACAACCATATAAGAGTGAGATGCTGTGGTAAAACTGGGAGTTCTGAATCGAATTAAGATTTCTATCGAGTAGTAGAGTTCTTTTACTCAATTACCGAAATAGTTCTGTTGTTTTAAACATACACAGTTTGTAAAAAACATTGATATAAACAAAACAACCATATAAGAGGGAGATGCAGTGTATAACTGGGAGTTCTGAATCGAATTAAGATTTCTATCGAGTAGTCGAGGTCTTTCAAACAAGAACCAAAAGAGTTTTGTTGTTTTGAACATACACAATAGGTATATAACATTGTTATAACCAAAATATCCATAAAGGAGTGAGATGCTGGGGTATAACTGGGAGTTCTGGATCGAATGAAGATTTCTATCGAGTAGTAGAGGTCTTTCACTCAATAACCGAAAGAGTTCTGTTGTTTTGAACATTCACAATAGGTATATAACATTGTTATAAAGAAAACAACCAAATAAGAGTGAGATGCAGTGGTAAAACTGGGAGTTCTGGATCGATTGAAGATTTCTATCGAGTAGTAGAGGTCTTTCACTGAATCACCGAAAGAGTTCTGTTGTTTTAAACATTCACAATTGGTATATAACATTGTTATAAACAAAACAACCAAATAAGAGTGAGATGCTGTGGTAAAACTGGGAGTTCTGGATCGAATTAAGAGTTCTATCGAATAGTCGAGGTCTTTCACTGAATTACCGAAAGAGTTCTATTGTTTTGAACATTCAAAATAGGTATATAACATTGTTATAAATAAAACAACCATATAAGAGTGAGATGCTGTGGTAAAACTGGGAGTTCTGAATCGAATTAAGATTTCTATCGAGTAGTAGAGTTCTTTTACTCAATTACCGAAATAGTTCTGTTGTTTTAAACATACACAGTTTGTAAAAAACATTGATATAAACAAAACAACCATATAAGAGGGAGATGCAGTGTATAACTGGGAGTTCTGAATCGAATTAAGATTTCTATCGAGTAGTCGAGGTCTTTCAAACAAGAACCAAAAGAGTTTTGTTGTTTTGAACATACACAATAGGTATATAACATTGTTATAACCAAAATATCCATAAAGGAGTGAGATGCTGGGGTATAACTGGGAGTTCTGGATCGAATGAAGATTTCTATCGAGTAGTAGAGGTCTTTCACTCAATAACCGAAAGAGTTCTGTTGTTTTGAACATTCACAATAGGTATATAACATTGTTATAAAGAAAACAACCAAATAAGAGTGAGATGCAGTGGTAAAACTGGGAGTTCTGGATCGATTGAAGATTTCTATCGAGTAGTAGAGGTCTTTCACTGAATCACCGAAAGAGTTCTGTTGTTTTAAACATTCACAATTGGTATATAACATTGTTATAAACAAAACAACCAAATGAGAGTGAGATGCTGTGGTAAAACTGGGAGTTCTGGATCGAATTAAGATTTCTATCGAGTAGTAGAGGTCTTTTACTCAATTACCGAAAGAGTTCTGTTGTTTTGAACATTCACAATAGGTATATAACATTGTTATAAACAAAACAACCATAAAAGAGTGAGATGCTGTGGTAAAACTGGGAGTTCTGAATCGAAATAAGATTTCTATCGAGTAGTCGAGGTCTTTCAAACAAGAACCAAAAGAGTTCTGTTGTTTTGAACATTCACAATAGTTATATAATATTGTTATAATCAAAACAACGATAACGGAGTGAGATGCTGAGGTATAACTGGGAGTTCTGGATCGAATTAAGATTTCTATCGAGTAGTAGAGGTCTTTTACTCAATTACCGAAAGAGTTCTGTTGTTTTGAACATTCACAATGGGTATATAACATTGTTATAACCAAAACATCCATAAAGGAGTGAGATTCTGAGGTATAACTGGAACTTCTGAATCGAATTAAGATTTCTATCGAGTAGTAGAGGTCTTTTATTCAATTACCGAAAGAGTTCTGTTGTTTTGAACATTCACAATAGGTATGTAACACTGTTATAAACAAAACAACCATATAAGAGTGAGATGCTGTGGTAAAACTGGGAGTTCTGAATCGAATTAAGATTTCTATCGAGTAGTCGAGGTCTTTTACTCAATTACCGAAAGAGTTCTGTTGTTTTGAACATTCACAATAGGTATATAACATTGTTATAAACAAAACAACCATATAAGAGTGAGATGCTGTGGTAAAACTGGGAGTTTCGAATCGAATTAAGATTTCTATCGAGTAGTCGAGGTCTTTCAAACAAGAACCAAAAGAGTTCTGTTGTTTTGAACATCCACAATAGTTATATAATATTGTTATAATCAAAACAACCATAAAGGAGTGAGATGCTGAGGTATAACTGGGAGTTCTGGATCGAATTAAGATTTCTATCGAGTAGTAGAGGTCTTTTACTCAATAACTGAAAGAGTTCTATTGTTTGAACATTCACAATAGGTATATAGCTTTGTTATAACCAAAACATCCATAAAGGAGTGAGATGCTGAGGTATAACTGGGAGTTCTGGATCGAATGATGATTTTTATCGAGTAGTAGAGGTCTTTTACTCAATTACCGAAAAAGTTCTATTGTTTTGAACATTCACAATAGGTATATAGCTTTGTTATTACCAAAACATCCATAAAGGAGTGAGATGCTGAGGTATAACTGGGAGTTCTGGATCGAATGATGATTTCTATCGAGTAGTAGAGGTCTTTCACTGAATTACTGAAAGAGTTCTGTTGTTTTGAACATTCACAATAGGTATATAACATTGTTATAAAAAAAAAAACAACCAAATAAGAGTGAGATGCTGAGGTATACCTGGGAGTTCTGATTCGAATGAAGATTTCTATCGAGTAGTAGAGTTCTTTTACTCAATTACTGAAAGAGTTCTGTTGTTTTGAACATTCACAATAGGTATTTAACATTGTTATAACCAAAACATCCATATAGGAGTGAGATGCTGATGTATACCTGGGAGTTCTGATTCGAATGAATATTTCTATCGAGTAGTAGAGGCCTTTTACTCAATTACCGAAAGAATTCTATTGTTTTGAAAATTCAAAATAGGCATGTAACATTGTTATAAACAAAACAACCATATATTAATGAGATGCTGAAGTATAACTGGGAGTTCTGGATCGAATGATAATTTCTATCGAGAAGTAGAGGTCTTTCGCTCAATTACCGAAAGAGTTCTGTTGTTTTGAATATTCGGAATAGGTATGTAACAGTGTTATAATCAAAAAGACCATATAAGAGTGAGATGCTGTGGTAAAACTGGGAGTTCTGAATCGAATTAAGATTTCTATCGAGTAGTCGAGGTCTTTCAAACAAGAACCAAAAGAGTTCTGTTATTTTGAACATTCACAATAGTTATATAATATTGTTATAATCAAAACAACCATATAAGAGTGAGATGCTGAAGTATAACTGGGAGTTCTGGAGCGATTGATAATTTTTATAGAGTAGTAGAGATCTTTGACTCAATTACCGAAAGAGTTCTGTTATTCTGAATATTCGCAATAGGTATATAATATTTTTATTATCAAAACGACCATATAGGAGTGAGATGCTGATGTATAACTCGGAGTTCTGGATCAAGTGATAATTTCTATCGAGTAGTAGAGCTATTGCACTCAATTACCAAAAGAGTTCTGTTGTTTTGAACATTCACAATAGGTATATAACATTGTTATAAACAAAACAACCATATAGGAGTGAGATGCTGAGGTATAATTGGGAGTTCTGGTTCAAATGAAGATTTCTATCGAGAAGTAGATGTCTTTCACTCAATTATCGAAAGAGTTCTGTTGTTTTAAACATACACAGTTTGTAAAAGACATTGATATAAACAAAACAACCATATAGGAGTGAGATGCTGAGGTATAATTGGGAGTTCTGGTTCAAATGAAGTTTTCTATCGAGAAGTAGAGGTCTTTCACTCAATTATCGAAAGAGTTCTGTTTTTTTAAACATACACAGTTTGTAAAAAAACATTGATATATACAAAACAACCATATAGGAGTGAGATGTTGAGTTATAACTGGGAGTTCTGGATTGAATGAAAACGAGGCAAAAGGAATGTGTAGAGATCTTAGCAGGTGGCTTTCCGTTGTTTCTGCTCACCCCCATGGGAAAGGATATAACACAATTTTATTATTTATTTTACATTAATTCTCTTGTCGGTTTTGGTCATTCTTGGGTTTGTCCTTTAATGTAATCGATTATTAATTGTTTTCTCTATTTAAGATTTTAATTTTTAGTCAGTAGTGGAGTACTAAATTAATATTAATTTCTTCCTTAAATATATTTCATTAATAAAGTATCCTTAATTCTCGGCATTTCAGGCAGTGTGATAAATTTTAGTAAGTCCGTTGAAAATTACTTGATTTGATAATTCAGTATTCAGTTCACATCTTATCTATGTATACGTATTTATGTGTAGCTGAGCCTTTAATTTTTGACATTCTTATTTTTAGTCACTTCTACGGATAGGTATTGCATTTTAATCCTTATTCCTCTCTTCCTCGTAGGTCAGGCTTTCTGGATACTTATTACCTTTTCGCATATGGAAAAATAATTTTAAATCTTTTCGTTGTTGCCTGTAGACTTCTTTACCATATTTAAAATCAGGATGCTTTCTTTTGACATCTTGATGCATTGCTTTTAAAGTCAAATGTCTTGGTAAGTACTTTGTGTGTGGGGAAGTAGAGCATGGGTAAAGATTTGAGTTAGTTAAAATCAAGATTTAAATTAGTGTTCTGGTGTGATGAGTCAAAAATATTTAAAAAAATATAGCACTCAGGGGCGGGAACTCCACGTTTCTGTACGCAGAGTTCTGGTTTATTTTGCAAGTGTTCCAATAGTTTAGTCGTAGATGTATCAGAAATCGAGGAGTTCTTCCTGCGCACTGCTACATGATTTTTATTTTATCCGTCTTACCAGATTATTAATTTATATCTGCATTTTTAGTAACATATATTTTACTCATGCTCTGCTGATACTTGTCTCAGTGTTCTGAATATCTTATAGATGCTGTCGAATAGTGCAGTTACAAATGCATCTGAAAACGAGGAGTTCCCGCTCCTAAGTGCAATTTTTTTTTGTTCCGCCTTAGCAGAACACTAATTTAAATTGTACATTTGCTGCGCTCTCCGCGTCCAGCTTGCTTATTTTATATTTGGGTATTATTCACTATCAAAAAGACATGAAAATAAGTTGAATGTAAAAGAAAATATAACAGATATGAATTCTAAGGACTAGTGCCTAACCTTTAAAAATGTATTATAAATTTATTATTATAGTAAAGTAATTTTGAGGAACCATATAGTATGGGCGGATCAAAAACAATGATAGGCGAAAAAATAATGGGTAATTTTCTTCTTAGTAACACAAAAATAATTAACATGACATTAAAAGGTAATTAAGCAATTTAAATATATCGTTTGCTTTAAAAAGTGATGTAAAAAAAAAAACTGAAAAGGAGTCAGAACAACTTTTGACTGAGCAACCCTGAATTTATACCAGAAAACCGGGAAAATGAAATCAGCTAGTCTATAAATTTTGTCACCTTATGCGAACACAATCAGCTGATTTAGTCGCGATTTCAGGGTTAGTCCAGCTGATCTTAATGATGAGTACACTGATAACTTTCAGGTTGTCTTTATTTTGTTTTAAACGGTATCTGTACCTTTTTGCCATTCTGCTGATGTCAAAGGAATTATCTATTCCTAAAAGAAAAGTAAAAAAAAAAACAATAAATAAATGAAAATATCAAGTATGCGATTACAAACAAAAACTATTATTCTACTATTGACTACAATAAATATTATTCAATACTCAATTCTTTATTGCATTCCATATGTTACATAGATGGTAAAAAATAAAAATGGTACAAGTTCAAAATATGGACCCTGTCGGGCACGCAAAAATTAGGAGAGAGGAAGAGGGCTAAGTTACAATTTAATTAAATCAATATTCTCATTTACTGTCCTTCATTTGGTATATAATTTTAATTATATTGTATATATCCCCGCGTGGTCTCCGGGTAGTAGAATAGGACCACCCCATCACAGTCCGTGGGTGTCGTAAAAGGCGACTAAGGTAACTGCTGGAGGATTCCATTAGTTTCCTCACACCCAAGCTAAGGTTGCCGTGCCGAGAGCTGCATGGCTAGGGGGGAGCCTAGTCGCGAGCGTGCCTGTTGTCTGGGATCGGGCGCCCCCAGGCACTAACCAGCCATACCCCTACATGCGGGGCTCTGTAGGGTGTCGACAGATTGTATTCCTCTGCTTTTCGTGGGAACTGAATGAGTATAAATAATAATATAAAACTCGGAGGCGGCGGTGATGCTCGCCACACACCACGTCATTTGTTACCACGGGGTGAAAAGCGAGCAGCGGAATGTCGCTTAGCAACGCTGAATATGCAGGGAGGTATAAAAGATAAGATGGATGAGGTGTGTGACATGGTGAAGGATAAAAGGATTGATGTGCTATGTGTGAATGAGACGAAAAGAAAGGGAGTGGACACGACTAAACACGGATCTCTGACCGCTATCTGGTCTGGTGTTCAAGAGACACAAAGGGCCTGTCAGGGTGTGGGAGTTGTCCTCTCCGAGCGAATGATGAGATGTGTGAAAGATTATGTTTGTGTGAGTCCCAGGATTTTATGGATGAGAGCGAAGGTGGGCCTAAACCCTATCTTTATGCTGTGCGTCTATGCACCCGATATGGGAAGCTCACCGTCGGAGAGGGATGAATTTTGGAACAGCTTAAGGGATCTAGTGAATGAACGTAGAGCAAATGAGAAGATTGTTATGCTAGGTGACTTTAATGGTTGGGTTGGTGTGAAGAGGAATGGGTACGAAAAAGTACTAGGTGCATTTGGGGATGACAGGGTGAATGAGAATGGGATGAGATTGCTAGAGATATGTGTAGAGAAGAATTTGTCTGTTATGAACACTATGTTTAATCATAGAAAAGTTCATAGGTATACGTGGGAAAGGCAAGACAGTAGAAGTATGATTGACTTTGTGATTGTGGATGAAAGATTAAAGAGTAAAGTGACAGATACTAGAGCTTATCGGGGTGTTAACGTAGGGACAGATCATTATCTGGTAATGTGTCGGGTGGATGGTCTGTTCAGACTTTGGCGTCACCGAGTTCCAGTTCCTGTGACTGCACTTGAAAGAATAAAAGTAGAAAGATTGCAAGATTTGAAAGTAAAAGAGGAATATAAGCAGGAAGTAAAGGTGAAGACGGATAAAATATTTGATGATACGAATGATTATAGTATGGAAGAAGTATGGCATATACTTAAAAATAGTATGGTGCAAGTAGCCACAAAAGTATGTGGTGTGGCACGGAGAAAAAATGGTAGTAGAATGAGTGATTCTTGGGTAGATGGTGAAGTTAAAGAGGTTGTGCGGAAGAAGAAAGAGGCCTGGCTTAATGTTTTAGCCTATAAGGCCCAAAATAGGATGAACCAGGCAGCGAATGTGACGGATGGTTTGGAAAGAGTTAAAAGGAAATACTCCGAAATGAAAGTAAAAGTGAAAGAGATAGTAAAAATGAAAAAGGATGAAAGGCAAGAAAAGTATAACAGGAAGTTCTCTGATAACTTCAGGGCCAATGTTAAGCTGTTTTGGAAACAGGTAAGATTGGCTCGTGGAGAAACAGGAACATCAAGTATGAATGTTATAAGAGCAGAAGATGGATGTTTATTAAGTGAAGAATGTAAGGTCTTGGAACGCTGGAAGGGATACTTTGAAAGTTTATTCAGTTGTCAGGACAGTGTGCAAAGAGTGGGCAACTGGGCAGATGCCAGTTTAGAAGACCCTTACTCAGAGGTAGATGAAGATAATGAAATAGAAATAGAGGAGATAGTACGAGCGCTGAAAGGTATGAAAGTTGGAAAAGCTGCAGGATATGACAGAGTGTCGGCTGAAATGCTGAAGAGCGGTGACGGGGTGGTAGCAAGCCTGTTGTGCCGGATCTTTAATATGTGTTGGAGATATGGCCGTGTACCGGATGATTGGTGTAAGGCTGTAATCGTACCACTATATAAAGGAAAAGGCTCACAGCAGGAGTGTAAAAACTACCGCGGCATTAGTCTTTTGAGTGTTGTCGGCAAACTGTATGCGAAGGTTTTGATAAATAGAGTGATAGGAGTGACCGGTGAGAAAATATGGGATGTGCAGGCAGGATTTAGAGAGGGGATGGGCTGTATGGACCAGATCTTCTCCCTAAGGTGCATAGCCGAAAAACATCTGGCAAAGCACAAGAAAGTCTACTGCGCTTTCATTGACTTGGAGAAGGCCTATGACAGTGTGTGCAGAGAAAAACTGTGGTCAACACTATCCATGTACGGTGTGGACTGGCGACTGGTACAGGCACTGAAATCTTTATACAAGGATTCCAGTGCTTGTGTTAGGATAAATGGGGCATACACGAACTGGTTCTGCATCTCGAGGGGTGTTAGGCAGGGCTGTGTAGCGTCACCGTGGCTGTTCAACTTGTACATGGATAGTTGTCTGACAGATTTGAAAGAGGGTGAGTGTGGATTGACAATGAGTGAGTTGCCTGTCAAATGCCTTCTCTACGCAGACGATCAAGTTCTACTTGCATCGTCAGCAGAACAGTTGCAAGACATGGTGACTGTAATGGATGAAGCATTTAAGATGAAGGGGATGAATATAAATGTGAATAAGACGAAGGTCATGGTGTTTGAAAGAGAAGAGAACGTATCGGTATGTGATGTAAAAATAAATGATAAGAGTGTGGAGCAAGTAAGTGAGTTCGTATATTTGGGGAGTTTGTTTACAAGGGATGGAAAGATTGATAAAGATGTAGAAAAAAGAGTGAATGCGGGAAATAAAGTAAACGGTGCTTTACATGCGATTCTGACCAACCAGTTGATGTCCGATAAGGCTCGACTGGCTGTTCACAATGGTGTACTGGTGCCTACGCTTATGTATGGAAGTGAATGTTGGGTATGGCAAAAGAAGCATGAAAGTAGAATAAATGCTGTGGAAATGCGTTCCTTGCGAAGCATGTGTGGTGTGACTATGAATGATAGGCTGAGGAATGATGTGATAAGAGAACGGTGTGGTGTAAAAGAAGATGTAGTGACAAAAATTGAAAAAAGTATGCTTAGATGGTTTGGTCATGTTGAGAGGATGAATGAAGGTCGGCTCACAAAAGGTATTTACAAGGCAGATGTGAGTGGAAACACCGGGAGGGGACGCCCTAGGAGGACGTATAGGGACCTTATTGGTGATGTTCTTCAGAAAGGTCAGGTGCGTAGTACTCGCAACCAGCGTGTGTGTATGACCAATTGTATGAACCTAAACGAGGCAAAAGAAGTGTGTAGAGATCGTAGCAGGTGGCGTTCCGTGGTTTTTGCCTACCCCCATGGGAAAAAGGCGTGATTCTATGTATGTATGTATGTATGTATATTGTATACATATTATTATTATGTTTGTGTTGATAGGTATAGCATATCAGTTGTTATTATATATATTTGCACGAGATTACATTATTACTATTAAATTCTTACAAGTTTTCACTTTTATTATGTACTCAACTAGATTAATTATTATAAGTTTATATACCTTATACATTTATTTTAATAAATTATGAAAATTATTTAAGTATTCATATTTTTATATTCTTTACTTGAATATCTGTATTCATTATTTAATTAAATATTTTATATACCTATATATTTTATTAATATTAATTTTATTTTATAATGTTTTGTATTCTTCTTAAACGTGGTTTGAATTTATCGATTTACCGTAAACCTTTGACCAACTCCTGAACGGTTACGAAATTTATTGGTAAACAGAGTGATTTTGATAACAAAGCTCTTTTAAACAGTTACCCCAATAAAATTAGAAATTATGTAAGACCACCTGACCGCCACTTTCTGAAGTTTAATAAAGTTGCATTAATACGCAGTCGGGTAGTAATCAGAAAAAGATCTTTTAATTTAGTTAGAAAGTATATTCATAAGAGAACACGACCAATTAATGATAGGGAGGTCAGAAGATTTGCGGGACCTGCTGAAATTATGTACCTTCATTTTGACCCCGCCGTAGTCGGGTGAGAGAATATGTAATTAAATCAATTATGAATTTCATAATGCAGTAATCTCCTTTGCCATGGACATAGCTTTACCTTTTCATATCTGTTACATTACAGAGAAACGTAACGGAAAAATAACGTACATGAATACGTACATGTGCTTACTGCACATGTCAAAACTACCAAATACTATGTGATGTCAAAAACAATTTGCTTCCACGAAAACCTTCTACCTATTTAACTTCTAACACCACATTTCTGCTCGTGTAATAATATAAAAACGAGCAAAAACTTACCAAAGTCAGATAAACCACAAAAACAAATTCCTTACATAGGAGACGAATTAGAACGTCACACACAAAGATACTCGCACTGTGCTAAAACACAAATTGGCAGAATCCATTGCCACGCCACCTCTTACAGTGTTTGATGTGTAACGTTGCCAATAAATAATTTAGTATTAAGTTACGAGGAAGAAAATTGTGTTCCTTTATTTACTTTTGTTATTCAATGAAATCAAAATATTTTTATTTCACATAAACCAACATGGGCACATATGGAACGTCAGAAGCTAGGTGCACGGTTCCAAATTGTTGATTCCTATGGAAAAAAGGCTGCAAGAAACTCCACGGTTACTCTTTTAAAAATAATTGGCTTTTACAATGGTTTTAAATTATAGTATTAATAGGTATGGGAGTACAGTGTAGGACTGTAAACAAGTACCAAGTACTTAATAAAATGGAAAACTGCCTAGACTGAAGGCAGTTTTCCTTTAAATGTCGTGTTAATTATTTTTGTGTTACTAAGAAGAAAATTACCCATTATTTTTTCGCCTATCATTGTTTTTGATCCGCCCATACTATATGGTTCCTCAAAATTACTTTACTATAATAATAAATTTATAATACATTTTTAAAGGTTAGGCACTAGTCCTTAGAATTCATATCTGTTATATTTTCTTTTACATTCAACTTATTTTCATGCCTTTTTGATAGTGAATTATACCCAAATATAAAATAAGCAAGCTGGACGCGGAGAGCGCAGCAAATGTACAATTTAAATTAGTGTTCTGCTAAGGCGGAGTTCCACGCGCGCCTCAAAGAGATGTCAGCAATACTGAAGGGGTCTGTTAGGACCGATGCCTGCCGGGGTCGCGTGATTGTTCGAAAGAGATACCGTGACCCTGGCACATGGGCAATCGAAGGAACACGGGTGGGTTTTAGTCAGTAAAAGACTGACACGCCCTCCCGCTCCGCCCAGAGCGGGAGAAGTCATTTGATGATTTCCCATACGGAAAAAAAAAAAGAAAAAAAAAAAGGCGGCACAAAAAAAAATTGCACTTAGGAGCGCGAACTCCTCGTTTTCAGATGCATTTGTAACTGCACTATTCGACAGCATCTATAAGATATTCAGAACTCTGAGACAAGTATCAGCAGAGCATGAGTAAAATATATGTTTCTAAAAATGCAGATATAAATTAATAATCTGGTAAGACGGATAAAATAAAAATCACATAGCAGTGCGCAGGAAGAACTCCTCGATTTCTGATACATCTATGACTAAACTATTGGAACACTTGCAAAATAAACCAGAACTCTGCGTACAGAAACGTGGAGTTCCCGCCCCTGAGTGCTATATTTTTTTTATATTTTTGACTCATCACACTAGAACACTAATTTAAATCTTGATTTTGACTAACTCAAATCTTTACCCATGCTCTACTTCCCCACACACAGAATACTTACCAAGACATTTGACTTTAAAAGCAATGCATCAAGATGTCAAAAGAAAGCATCCTGATTTTAAATATGGTAAAGAAGTCTACAGGCAACAACGAAAAGATTTAAAATTATTTTTCCATATGCGAAAAGGTAATAAGTATCCAGAAAGCCTGACCTACGAGGAAGAGAGGAATAAGGATTAAAATGCAATACCTATCCGTAGAAGTGACTAAAAATAAGAATGTCAAAAATTAAAGGCTCAGCTACACATAAATACGTATACATAGATAAGATGTGAACTGAATACTGAATTATCAAATCAAGTAATTTTCAACGGACTTACTAAAATTTATCACACTGCCTGAAATGCCGAGAATTAAGGATACTTTATTAATGAAATATATTTAAGGAAGAAATTAATATTAATTTAGTACTCCACTACTGACTAAAAATTAAAATCTTAAATAGAGAAAACAATTAATAATCGATTACATTAAAGGACAAACCCAAGAATGACCAAAACCGACAAGAGAATTAATGTAAAATAAATAATAAAATTGTGTTATATCCTTTCCCATGGGGGTGAGCAGAAACAACGGAAAGCCACCTGCTAAGATCTCTACACATTCCTTTTGCCTCGTTTTCATTCGATCCAGAACTCCCAGTTATAACTCAACATCTCACTCCTATATGGTTGTTTTGTATATATCAATGTTTTTTTACAAACTGTGTATGTTTAAAAAAACAGAACTCTTTCGATAATTGAGTGAAAGACCTCTACTTCTCGATAGAAAACTTCATTTGAACCAGAACTCCCAATTATACCTCAGCATCTCACTCCTATATGGTTGTTTTGTTTATATCAATGTCTTTTACAAACTGTGTATGTTTAAAACAACAGAACTCTTTCGATAATTGAGTGAAAGACATCTACTTCTCGATAGAAATCTTCATTTGAACCAGAACTCCCAATTATACCTCAGCGTCTCACTCCTATATGGTTGTTTTGTTTATAACAATGTTATATACCTATTGTGAATGTTCAAAACAACAGAACTCTTTTGGTAATTGAGTGCAATAGCTCTACTACTCGATAGAAATTATCACTTGATCCAGAACTCCGAGTTAAACTTCAGCATCTCACTCTTATATAGTTGTTTTGTTTAAAACAATGTTATATACTTATTGTGAATATTCAAAACAGCAGAATTCTTTCGGTAATTGAGTGTAAGAGCTCAACTAAGCAATAGAAATCTTCGTTCGAACCAGAACTCTCAGTTATACATCAGCATCTCACTCCTATATGGTCGTTTTGATAATAAAAATATTATATACCTATTGCGAATATTCAGAATAACAGAACTCTTTCGGTAATTGAGTCAAAGATCTCTACTACTCTATAAAAATTATCAATCGCTCCAGAACTCCCAGTTATACTTCAGCATCTCACTCTTATATGGTTGTTTTGATTATAACAATATTATATAACTATTGTGAATGTTCAAAATAACAGAACTCTTTTGGTTCTTGTTTGAAAGACCTCGACTACTCGATAGAAATCTTAATTCGATTCAGAACTCCCAGTTTTACCACAGCATCTCACTCTTATATGGTCTTTTTGATTATAACACTGTTACATACCTATTCCGAATATTCAAAACAACAGAACTCTTTCGGTAATTGAGCGAAAGACCTCTACTTCTCGATAGAAATTATCATTCGATCCAGAACTCCCAGTTATACTTCAGCATCTCATTAATATATGGTTGTTTTGTTTATAACAATGTTACATGCCTATTTTGAATTTTCAAAACAATAGAATTCTTTCGGTAATTGAGTAAAAGGCCTCTACTACTCGATAGAAATATTCATTCGAATCAGAACTCCCAGGTATACATCAGCATCTCACTCCTATATGGATGTTTTGGTTATAACAATGTTAAATACCTATTGTGAATGTTCAAAACAACAGAACTCTTTCAGTAATTGAGTAAAAGAACTCTACTACTCGATAGAAATCTTCATTCGAATCAGAACTCCCAGATATACCTCAGCATCTCACTCTTATTTGGTTGTTTTTTTTTTATAACAATGTTATATACCTATTGTGAATGTTCAAAACAACAGAACTCTTTCAGTAATTCAGTGAAAGACCTCTACTACTCGATAGAAATCATCATTCGATCCAGAACTCTCAGTTATACCTCAGCATCTCACTCCTTTATGGATGTTTTGGTAATAACAAAGCTATATACCTATTGTGAATGTTCAAAACAATAGAACTTTTTCGGTAATTGAGTAAAAGACCTCTACTACTCGATAAAAATCATCATTCGATCCAGAACTCCCAGTTATACCTCAGCATCTCACTCCTTTATGGATGTTTTGGTTATACACCTATTGTGAATGTTCAAAACAATAGAACTCTTTCAGTTATTGAGTAAAAGACCTCTACTACTCGATAGAAATCTTAATTCGATCCAGAACTCCCAGTTATACCTCAGCATCTCACTCCTTTATGGTTGTTTTGATTATAACAATATTATATAACTATTGTGGATGTTCAAAACAACAGAACTCTTTTGGTTCTTGTTTGAAAGACCTCGACTACTCGATAGAAATCTTAATTCGATTCGAAACTCCCAGTTTTACCACAGCATCTCACTCTTATATGGTTGTTTTGTTTATAACAATGTTATATACCTATTGTGAATGTTCAAAACAACAGAACTCTTTCGGTAATTGAGTAAAAGACCTCGACTACTCGATAGAAATCTTAATTCGATTCAGAACTCCCAGTTTTACCACAGCATCTCACTCTTATATGGTTGTTTTGTTTATAACAGTGTTACATACCTATTGTGAATGTTCAAAACAACAGAACTCTTTCGGTAATTGAATAAAAGACCTCTACTACTCGATAGAAATCTTAATTCGATTCAGAAGTTCCAGTTATACCTCAGAATCTCACTCCTTTATGGATGTTTTGGTTATAACAATGTTATATACCCATTGTGAATGTTCAAAACAACAGAACTCTTTCGGTAATTGAGTAAAAGACCTCTACTACTCGATAGAAATCTTAATTCGATCCAGAACTCCCAGTTATACCTCAGCATCTCACTCCTTTATCGTTGTTTTGATTATAACAATATTATATAACTATTGTGAATGTTCAAAACAACAGAACTCTTTTGGTTCTTGTTTGAAAGACCTCGACTACTCGATAGAAATCTTATTTCGATTCAGAACTCTCAGTTTTACCACAGCATCTCACTCTTTTATGGTTGTTTTGTTTATAACAATGTTATATACCTATTGTGAATGTTCAAAACAACAGAACTCTTTCGGTAATTGAGTAAAAGACCTCTACTACTCGATAGAAATCTTAATTCGATCCAGAACTCCCAGTTTTACCACAGCATCTCACTCTTATTTGGTTGTTTTGTTTATAACAATGTTATATACCAATTGTGAATGTTTAAAACAACAGAACTCTTTCGGTGATTCAGTGAAAGACCTCTACTACTCGATAGAAATCTTCAATCGATCCAGAACTCCCAGTTTTACCACTGCATCTCACTCTTATTTGGTTGTTTTCTTTATAACAATGTTATATACCTATTGTGAATGTTCAAAACAACAGAACTCTTTCGGTTATTGAGTGAAAGACCTCTACTACTCGATAGAAATCTTCATTCGATCCAGAACTCCCAGTTATACCCCAGCATCTCACTCCTTTATGGATATTTTGGTTATAACAATGTTATATACCTATTGTGTATGTTCAAAACAACAAAACTCTTTTGGTTCTTGTTTGAAAGACCTCGACTACTCGATAGAAATCTTAATTCAATTCAGAACTCCCAGTTAAACACTGCATCTCCCTCTTATATGGTTGTTTTGTTTATATCAATGTTTTTTACAAACTGTGTATGTTTAAAACAACAGAACTATTTCGGTAATTGAGTAAAAGAACTCTACTACTCGATAGAAATCTTAATTCGATTAAGAACTCCCAGTTTTACCACAGCATCTCACTCTTATATGGTTGTTTTATTTATAACAATGTTATATACCTATTTTGAATGTTCAAAACAATAGAACTCTTTCGGTAATTCAGTGAAAGACCTCGACTATTCGATAGAACTCTTAATTCGATCCAGAACTCCCAGTTTTACCACAGCATCTCACTCTTATTTGGTTGTTTTGTTTATAACAATGTTATATACCAATTGTGAATGTTTAAAACAACAGAACTCTTTCGGTGATTCAGTGAAAGACCTCTACTACTCGATAGAAATCTTCAATCGATCCAGAACTCCCAGTTTTACCACTGCATCTCACTCTTATTTGGTTGTTTTCTTTATAACAATGTTATATACCTATTGTGAATGTTCAAAACAACAGAACTCTTTCGGTTATTGAGTGAAAGACCTCTACTACTCGATAGAAATCTTCATTCGATCCAGAACTCCCAGTTATACCCCAGCATCTCACTCCTTTATGGATATTTTGGTTATAACAATGTTATATACCTATTGTGTATGTTCAAAACAACAAAACTCTTTTGGTTCTTGTTTGAAAGACCTCGACTACTCGATAGAAATCTTAATTCGATTCAGAACTCCCAGTTATACACTGCATCTCCCTCTTATATGGTTGTTTTGTTTATATCAATGTTTTTTACAAACTGTGTATGTTTAAAACAACAGAACTATTTCGGTAATTGAGTAAAAGAACTCTACTACTCGATAGAAATCTTAATTCGATTCAGAACTCCCAGTTTTACCACAGCATCTCACTCTTATATGGTTGTTTTATTTATAACAATGTTATATACCTATTTTGAATGTTCAAAACAATAGAACTCTTTCGGTAATTCAGTGAAAGACCTCGACTATTCGATAGAACTCTTAATTCGATCCAGAACTCCCAGTTTTACCACAGCATCTCACTCTTATTTGGTTGTTTTGTATATAACAATGTTATGTACCTATTGTGAATGTTCAAAACAACAGAACTCTTTCGGTTATTGAGTGAAAGACCTCTACTACTCGATAGAAATCTTCATTCGATTCAGAACTCCCAGTTATACCCCAGCATCTCACTCTTATATGGATGTTTTAGTTACAAAAGTGTTATATAACTGTTGTGAATGTTCAAAACAACAGAACTATTTCGGTAATTGAGTAAAAGACCTCGACTACTCGATAGAAATCTTAATTCGATCCAGAACTCCCAGTTTTACCACAGCATCTCACTCTTATATGGTTGTTTTGTTTATAACAATGTTATATACCTATTGTGAATGTTTAAAACAACAGAACTCTTTCGGTTATTGAGTGAAAGACCTCTACTACTCGATAGAAATCTTCATTCGATCCAGAACTCCCAGTTATACCCCAGCATCTCACTCCTATATGGATGTTTTGGTTATAACAGTGTTATATAACTATTGTGAATGTTCAAAACAACAGAACTATTTCGGTAATTGAGTCAAAGACCGCAACTACTCGATAGAAATCTTCATTTGAACCAGAACTCCCAGTTATACCTCAGCATCTCACTCCTGTAAGGATATTTCGTAAATAACATTGAGAAATAATACATATTTTTTTTTTTTTGGTGATTTAAATTGGATTCACCCCATAGAACTCTCAGCCGAATACGTTTCGGATGCAGAACTCTTTTGCTTTCAACTCAGAAATGGTTAATTTTGAGAAATTCGATGAGATGCTGTGATATGTTTTGCGAAGTTAGCATCTCATTTTTTCAAAATGCGTTTTGGATAGTCAAATCGACGGAACTATTGTTAAAACTTATCAAGAACTGTGGAACTATGTGGGATGCCACTATTTGTGATGTTTTTTTGTGAGATGCTAACATTTGAGATGCTAACTTCACACACGTCTGCGATCTTATTACGTCCGTGGGAACGTGAGTTTGACCATAATTAACGTAGTTTTAGTTATTTCTGGGATAAACAATTGCCAGTATAGAAAATAACAGAAATCTATTCTGTAAACGATTCTGAACAATTTATTATCATAATGTTCATTTATTGTGTTACACACACACACTATTTAAACCTACTACTATGTATATTTTTTACTTCTCCAGTTTTTATTTATTTGTTGGTATATTGGCATCGTTAGCTGACATATGGCAAAAACATAATCAGTCTATAACGTTCCCACTGCTGGGATACAAGCCTCCTTTCTGAGAGGGAATGGTTCGATTTTTTAATTCTAGGACATGCCGGTTTCCTCACGATGTTTTTCTTTACCGGTGTGAGAGCAATGGTGATGACATTATTTATACATAATAAAGCGCTTGCCTGGGTTCGAACCCGCTACCTATAACTCGTAACTCGGGGCCATTACCACTGGGCCACCAGACCACTGCTCTCGCAGATATGGTCAATAATGTATTGTAATATTCTGTGTCTCATAATTACTTTGCCTACCTACTATTGTATAGATCAAGTTTATGTAACTAAACAGTGCCGCTGGGGAGTTGGTGTCGGGCGGGCGGTTTGTGGGACTGTTTTATGTAATTTTGACGTTCGAAAAGTGCTGATTCTAAACCTAGCTTGAATAAATTACTTTTGATTTTTATTTTATAAAGTTTTTTCGTCAGGAGAGTAACGTGTAAGAACATTACAAATAAATCGGGCGGGCGGTTTGTGGGACTGTTTTATGTAATTTTGACGTTCGAAAAGTGCTGATTCTAAACCTAGCTTGAATAAATTACTTTTGATTTTTATTTTATAAGGTTTTTTCCTCAGGAGAGTAACGTGTAAGAACATTACAAATAAATTTTAATTAAAAAATAATAGTTTAAAAAAACTAAAAACACGCTTCCATTGAAAACCAAACTAAAATAAAAAATACAAAATAATGGAAAAAAGCGTGGGGTGCCTGATATCAATAAAAAAATACCTTAAAAAGCACCCCACGCTTTTTTTATTATTCATTTTCTATTTTTTAGGGTGTTTCGAATTTTGAGACGTATGTCAGCGTAGTTTGTGACGTATGTCAGCGTAGTTTGTGACGTATGTCAGCGTAGTTTGTGACGTATGTCAGCGTAGTTTATGTCGTATGTCAGCGTAGTTTGTGACGTATGTCAGCGTAGTTTTCGAAGACAGTTGTTTTGCTGTCCTGGCAAGGATAATGGCACAAATTTATGAAATTATTGCATTGTCATCGGTCCTTGACAGGTGTGCAAAGTTTGAATGAAATCTGGTCGTTTGAAGTGGGTCAAAATCGCGCTATAAGGAGTCGGTTACAAACAAACATACAAGTGAAGCTAATATAAAGCGTGTAAAAAAACCTTGTTTTTATTAATCCTCTTTTATCGCGTAAATATGTATAAATTATTGGAATATTTTGTCTCTTACTTATATTTTGCGTAACACTTTTAGTAACATTTATTCATTATTTAGCATCTAAACCTTCATAAATCACTCTATCTATTGGTGATAACCGCATGAAAATCCGTTCAACATTTTTTGAGTTCTTCGCAAGTAGACAGACAGACGCAGCGGGGGACTTTGTTTTATAAAATGTAGTGATAATATTTTTTTTAAATTAGTAAAAAGAATACTTACTTATACATAAATATGACAGAAAAAGCCTTCGTTTTCAGGGTTCCGTTGCCAAATGGCAAAAAACGGAACCCTTATAGATTCGTCATGTCTGTCTGTCTGTCTGTCCGAGTATGTCACAGCCACTTTATTCCGAAACTATAAGAGCTGGTAAGCAGATGTATTCTGTGAACCGCATTAAGATTTTTACACAAAAATAGAAAAAAACAATAATATTTGGGGTTCCCCATACATAGAACTGAAACTCAAAAAAAAAAAATCATCAAACCCATACGTGTGGGGTATCTATGGATAGGTCTTCAAAAATGATATTGAGGTTTCTAATATCATTTTTTCTAAACTGAATAGTTTGCACGAGAGACACTTCCAAAGTGGTAAAAAGTGTGTGTCCCCCCTCCCGTAACTTCTAAAATAAGGGAATGATAAAACTAAAAAAAAATATATGATGTACATTACCATGTAAACTTCCACCGAAAATTGGTTTGAACGAGATCTAGTAAGTCGTTTTTTTTTTAATACGTCATAAATCGTAAACCACAATTTACCTTTCATTCAGTCAACTCAAATATGAAAATTAAAAATTAAAATAATCATTTCATAACCATAAACCTTATGCATAAACCGTGAATACCTGCAGGTTTGTTCGGAACCCTCGGTGCGCGAGTCCGACTCGCGCTTGGCCAGTTTTTTAAAGTTGAGACCACTCCATAGGGAATGAACAAACATAAATAGGCTTAAAATTAGTTTACAAGGACCAAGTTAGGAAAGGTATGTAAGACTCTCTACAAAAGGCCTAGATCTCGAGATAAATTGTAATAATTTGAGATACGGACATTGTAAACAAATTTCCACAAAACGCATTACTAGTCTTTACATTTACTAACGATTCCCCAAAGTATCAACAAAAATAAAGCAAATAACGAACATACCTAATTACAAGTAAATAAAAATGTCTTCGAGTCGTTATGAATACTACTACTCACTCACACACGGCTACGCACCGCGTCACCGTTGGCCTTCTATTGTCAAACAGAGATAGCAATATTCCGACCGAATTTGCCCTTGCGTCGGCTCGCGGTTTGCGAGTTTAGGGCGCCACGTTCTTAATGAAGCTTAGAAAGAAAAGTTAAGTTGTCATAATTATTATTGTAACGTTACATAAATATACCCAATTTACAAATCCGTTAATTAAAGCAGGTACAGATAAATTAACTTTATTTTTTAAAGAATTTGCGGTTTCGCATTTAGCTCGCACTGTCTTTATACATAAAATGGCTATCGATCTTAATGTATTTCGTTTTGACAGTTGATCGACGTTCATTATATTATTTACATCGTTGAGCAAACACCTTTTTCAAACCTATTCAGCAATGGATGTCAAAATGATCTCGCTGAGATATAGTGTAAGGTCAGGTAAATAGTATACAATATTTAATATTGGACCTAACTCTTAATATACTTAAGTAAATAATTTAGATAAAAGTAACAAGAAAAACTATCTATCTTAAATGTTTATTCAGATAAAGGATTTTTATTTGTAAATATGTAGATTTTTATTTACAGAAGTAATTTTGTGGAATAAATGATTTCTAAGTAGAAAAAATTGTTTACTTTATCATCATATCATCACACTTATCCTCACCCCCACATACACCCACACCAACGCGCAAATGGACGCCATAAAAAAAAAATAAAAAATAAAAAAAAATTTACTACTCTTCCTTACTTTACTTTAATTATAAACTAAGCAAATTTTTACAATCACTTGGTAGATCGACACCCACCCACGAGTTGTATAAATCTTTCTGTATCAACCCTATAGCCGAACACTGTCTCTTAAGATACAGGTAACCCTAGTTTAAGAGGCAGGGCTCACCAATTGTCTACAGATTTCTACAGCATAGGAAATTCAATTTGTATTTACTTCCTACCACTAGTTGTAAACCATTTTGTGAAACTAATAATTTAAGTCTGTAATCTCTTTTTGGAAATAAATAAATTATTATTATTATTATTTGTTGGTATACATTTTTGTATCTCGACACCGTTGTGTCGGTTTTATAGGATAACACGGGCCGAAGCCAAGTGCTAACCTAAGTAGTAGGTGATAACATATTACGGTGTGATGATATGTTTAGACTTTGTGATATTGATGATGTTTGTGTATGTGATGTTTGTGCATCATTGTCGTTCTGTAGGAATTTTCGGACTATTCTACAAGTATTCAGGATAGCTGCTTTCTGCAGAGTTTGGTAGGTGGAAGGAGACAAGTCTAGCGTTTTTAATGACTGGTGAAGTTGTTTGGGAATGACACCCGTAGTTGAGAGCACTACTGGGATTATAGCAACGTTCTCTAATCGCCACATTCGGCTTATTTCTATTTTTAAGTCTGTATATTTCGACAGCTTTTCTGCTATAGTGTTTTGTAGGTTGTGTGTGTTTGGTACTGCTATGTCAATAATTTGCGCGGTTTTATTAACTTTATCTAATAAAGTTATGTCTGGTCTATTGTAATGTGTTGTTCTGTCTGTGAGGATGGCTCGATCAAAATATAGTTTGTGTGTTGTGTTTTCAAGAACTGTTTCAGGTTTATATTTATAGTAAGGTACTGGGGGTGTAGCTATTAATTTATATTTAATAGCAAGCTTTTGATGAATTACGTTAGCTATTTGATCGTGCCTGTGTTTATAATCAGTCTGAACAATTGCCCTACATGCTCCAGTAATATGTTGTATAGTTTCAGAAGAACTATGACATCGCCTGCAAATATCTGTTATAAGGGGGATTCGCATAATATGCTTTTGGTAATTGCGTGTCTCGATTACTTGGTCTTGGATTGCTGTCATGAACCCTTCGGTCTCAGGAAAAAGATCTCCACGCCTGAGCCATTCGTTCGACGCTAATTTATCGACGTTGGGTTGGCACAGGTCTTGGCGATGTCTTCCATGAAGTGACTTTCGAGTCCATTCCAATATTTTAGTCTGTCGGTCGGTTTGTTTCTCGTTACTTTGTGTAGCTTCGTCTAACATATTTAACGGTGTCAGTTTTCGGTCATTTTGAACGATTGCTTTGTGAAGAGTAGAGGTGGTACTTTTTGTTTTAAAATATGTTCTTAGTGTACTTATTTGTTTATTGTGTAGGTTCGTAATATCAATTATGCCTCGTCCTCCTTCTTTCCTGGGTAACGTTAGTCGCTGTACACAAGATCGAGGGTGGTGTTTCCTGTGTTTGGTCAAAGTGGTGTTAATAACACGTTGTAGGTTTTTTAGCTCTGTATTGGTCCACCTTATTATACCAAAGGAGAACGTAAGGATGGGAATCGCAAAGGCATTAATAGCTTTAACTGTATGTCTGGAATGCAATTGAGTGTTAAAAATTGATTTAAGCCTATGTTTAAATTGTTGAGTAAGTTTATTTTTAATTTCTTTATGTTTAATTTGCTGAGCTTGAATGTATCCTAAATATTTATATGTTTCGTTTTCATTTAAAGACTCTATAGTTTCACCTGTCTGTATAGTGTATGAATGTTCGTAAGTTTGACCTGCTTTGACTGAGTTGATTTTGCATTTATCTATACCAAATTCCATTCTAATGTCGCTTGAAAATTGGTCTGTGTTTTCTGCCAGTTCATGTAAGTCATCTGGTGTAGAAGCGTATAATTTAATGTCGTCCATATAAAGGAGGTGGTTAATTTTACAGTTTTGTCTTTTAGTCTGTAAGTCATCTATAGTGTCATTAAACGGTAGTTTATATCCTGGCTTTAGTGTATTTAATTTGTTGGATAAGGGGTTTAAGGCAAGACAGAACCATAATGGGCTAAGAGAGTCACCTTGGAATATTCCTCTTCGGATTTTAATAGGTTCAGTTTCAACTATTCCTGAAGGTGATCTAAGATGTAACCTTGTTGTCCATTGAGTCATGATGTTATTTAAAAAAGTTACAATTAGAGGATTTATCTTATATATTTTCAAAACTTCTAGTAACCACGTATGTGGTACAGAATCATATGCTTTTTTATAGTCTATATACATAGTATATAGATCACGTTTCTTCTGTTGGACTTGTTTTAGTATAACGGAGTCTATTGTAAGTTGTTCTTTGCAGCCTTGACTAAACTTTCGGCAGCCTTTCTGTTCTTCGGATAATATTGTATTTGTGTCAAGGTGTTGATAAATGATATGAGTGATGCACGAGGTTATTATTTTATATATTGTTTGTAGGCATGTTATGGGCCTGTATTTTGCTGGGTTTCTGCTGTCGTTGATGTCTTTTGGTATCATATACGTAAGTCCTTCCGCTATGTATGTAGGCATCATTGTTGGGTTTTTAATGAACGTATTTATGTAATTATAGAGGTGTGGGTGAATGTGGGTAAATTTTTTATACCAAAAATTGTGAATGTTGTCTGAACCTGGTGCTTTCCAGTTGTGTAATTTTTGAAGGACATCATGGAAAATTTCTATTGGAACATGTTCGAACTCCATTTGTTCAGTGTGCCTATGGTTTTCTGTCTCTATTTTAATCCACTCAGCTTCTGCGTTATGACATATTGGCCTCTCCCAAATTCTTGACCAAAATTGTCGGAGTTCATCTGTTGGTGGTAAACTATGGTTAGCGTTATTTTCACTTTCGATGGGTATTGTTTGGTTTGTTGTGGATTGCTTTAATGTTCGATAAAATTGCTTTTCGTTATTTTTAAACCTATTATTTTGAGTTTTGCGAAGTGTACATTTATTGTATCTGTTTAATCTACTGCTAACAAGAGTGAGTTTCTGTTTAAGTGTGTCTAAAAAGTGTGTGAGTTGTGTGTTCGGTTCTTCATGAGTAGAGTGTATTTTATAGTTTTCCAGGATTATGTGTACCTCTCTGACAAGCTTCCAACCTCTGTTTCCTTGCATGTACGCTGTTAATCTGCCGATTTTTGTCCTTAAATCTTTAACTCTTATTTCCAGTCTTCTTTGCCATTTAGGTTTCTGCATTTTTGGTACATGTTACCAGGATTCTCAGAGGTAACATAAGAAAGTTTACTTCCATTCGTTTTAGCAGCTGTCCAAGCAGCACTATATATTACTGATTGCATGGTTTCGAAATTTGTATCTGCATGAATATATTTTGGTAGGATGACATTATTAATGTAACTTACTATTTGTGACAGTTTTTTTGAAGGTTTTTGTTTTGGTATGTAATTTCTTTTTGTGGGATGAATGTTTGTGAAATGTTGTAGTGTGTTAGAGAATGTTTCTTCTAGTTCTTGACTTCTCTCCTGGCTTATTTCTACATGTGAGGTGTTATGATCTGTGTTTGTAATTGTGTTTGTCAACGCTTCAAAGTCAATGCTATTCAAGAAATTGGGCTCATTTTCTACTTCAGCTTGTGTATTTGATTGATGGACGTATGCAGTTTCTGTATTATTACTTGTGGCTGCTTGTGTTGGGATATTGTCTGCAGCTATATGTGAGTTATGATGTTCTGAATGCCTAGAAGGATTCGCTTGGTTAAGTGTATCCTCTGCGTGTGTTTTAAGGTCTTGAAGTCTTATTATTATCATCATCGTTTCAGCTGAACGCCGGCCACTGCTGAACATGGGGCCTCCCCCAATTTGGGGGGGTTTGCCATAATCGCCACGCTTGGCAGGCGGGTTGGCGATTGTAGTATGGTAGTATTTTTCTTATTTTTATAAATAAATTCTTTATTGGCATAAAAATGTGTACAAATAAAGTGAAGCCCTGACTCCTGCGCAAGGTAAAAACACCTGCGTTACAGGAGCCAGTGTCTTCTCCCAATCAGTAGGTTCGGGATTTTATGCAATATACATTGTTTATATTTAGTTTAAGATTAACAAAAAATATAATTAAAATAGCAAAATAATAATAGGTCTTTACCTAAGAAAATGCCGTTTTGTATGAAAAAAATGGAACGAATTTTTTTCATGTATTTTTTATTTGTATTAATCGAAATAAGCACCCATGCAATCAATGCATCTTTGCCAACGCAGTGGCAGTTTATTGATGCCCTTCTTAAAAAAATCAGCTGGACGGGAGGCAACAAATTCTTCACAGGCATTTTGTACTGCCTCTCGGGTATTGAATTTTTTTCCCGCCAAGAAGTTATCCAAATTCTGGACAAAGTAGTAGTCTGTAGGCGCAAGGTCTGGTGAGTAGGGCGGATGACGGAGAGCTTCCAACCCCAGTTCTTGCAACTTGGAGACCGTCTGCTGTGTAGTATGAGGTCGCGCGTTGTCGTGCAGGAGCAGCGGAGACGAGCGATTGACCAATGCTGGTTGGAGATGTGCCAGCTTCTCCATCATTGAGTTCAGTTCTTCACAGTACACATCTGCAGTAATGCTCACCCCGTTTGGTAAGAAGCTGTGATGAATCACACCGGCGCTAGACCACCAAACAGTGACCATCACTTTTCTAGGGGTAGGGTTTTCGTTTAGGGCATTATTTAGGTGCTGAACCAGGATCCAACCATTATTATTTATTAACTAACTTGCTGAGCGCTTGCGGTTATCAAACAGAATCCATTTTTCATCGCAGGTAACAATGCGGTTCAAAATTCCTTCATTTGTATGTCTGTTGAGCAGTGCAAGGCACGTCTCGACGCGTACTTCGCGCTGGCGATCATTGAGTTCGTGGGGCACCCATTTGTCAAGCTTTATTATCTTGCCAATTTGACGCAAATGGACCAATATTGTTTTGACGCTAACGTCGAAAGCTGCTGCTAATTCAGCCGCAGATTGTGTATCATCAGCTTCCACTATCGCCTTTAATTCGTCATTGTCGACCAAAGTCTTCCGATGACCGCGAGGTTCATTATTCAGGTCGAAATTTCCAGAACGGAAGCGAGCAAACCAATAACAGGTGGTGCGTTGGTTTGTAGTGTTAGCTCCGTAAACGTCGTTGATGTTGCGTGCCGCTTGTGCCGCGTTGCTGCCACGACGGTACTCATATTCCATAATTACTCGAATTTTTAACGTATCCATGATGACGAAAAAGATTGAAATGCGATGAAAATGTAACACTAATCAATAAACAAATGACTACTTTTGGAAAAAGAATTCCATGTTTTTAAAATGAAATTAATTTGAAATTAGAATTCTTAGACAAACAAAAATATTTTGATTTGAAATGGCCAGTACTGCAGAACGGCAATTTCATAGGTAAAGACCTAATAGTTAGGTAGGTACATTCATGATTAAAATAAGTTAAAATTATGATTAAATAGTTATTAAATACATGACAAAAAAGCGATTGCATAGAGAACGCTGCCTATTCTATAGTAAGTCCCTTGGTTGCCTCTTACGACACCCACGGAAAGAAATGGGATGGTGCTATTCTTTATGTGCAGCACCACACCGAACACTTGTTTTACTTACTGTCTCATAATTCCACTGTCATCACTGGTACGCACGAAGAGACTTGCAGTGTCCGTTGCGACTGCTCGGACATAGTGTCGTAAAAGAAAAACGACCACATCAACATTACGAAGGAATTTGAAAAATACTAACAGTGAAAGTCGGAAATTCGTAGAAACAATATTCAGAAAGTTCATGGCCGCTCGGTCGGAACATGGAGAACCGCGCGGGCACGCAGTTCTCTTAAACAGAGCTTAGTAGGTCTCATTCTTTTTGCTAACCACTGATACGATTTCGAACAAAATGTAGATAGTATGAAGTAAGCTCTAATATTTGGAGTTCACGACCTACGCAACTTAAATGTGTTACGTCCGTGACCTTGGTTTTGGCGCGCAGTGTAGTGTTCCTTATGCGGTCTGAAATTCGAACTCTCAGGATACTGCAGGAATTGGATGAATCCACATGTCCATAATTCTGCGTTTCAGACTGTGTTAGATCTCCGTTAAGAAGATTTTTCATTGACCAATAGCTCCTCGAGGCGTTTTCGGTGCGTCGACCAACTACTTTTTCTTGTCGCACCTGGAAGGAGACTATTAAAAAAAACTGATAATATCAATAACAAAAAATTTCGTAAAATATGTCGTAATCAATATTCATTATTTTGTCGATGGGTGGCACCAACACATTTTATATAGTGGACCATCAGCCGGTGTGTGCCAAACACTTCAAAAAGTTTTTTAACACTAAAATAAAACAAAGATATACCACTCGTAACATTTATTTGAACTTATAATTATTACGTCCTTTTTTGTCTATTATTTTATCTCAAAACGTAACTCATTATTATTAACACTTACAATATTTTATGTAAAATTATTTTAATTTATCACAAAGATTATTTACATAAAGACGTTTAAAAATAGGGGTCTGAACTGTCTACAGAATGTTCGCACGGCGACAAATCAAGCTATACATGCGATACAATGCGAGGTCTGCTAAAACTGGAAATGAAATTATGGAATGATGATGCTTGATATGTAGCCATGTGTAACAGACTGATCAGATCACAGAGCACGGAGACTCCCGCGCCGGTATCGTCTAGAGGCGGCATTGTTGTCAACATCTTCCATAGAAATCACCGCTCACTCAGACAACGGCACTAATATATATTTATATGCATGGAAATTGGCTGCTTTGAAAGCGGTCCATGATAGAAGTTGTGAGCTCCACGTATTTTCGCCGCCTCGAATTTCATTACTACCTGCCGTCTTTGGACGATGCCGGGTGCAGCGATTTCGTAGTCTGTGGAACTGTCAGACGCTCGAGGATCTGATAATCGGTTTAATCTAAGATCACCAAGCAGAAACAGCCTATCTATAATAAATTATTAATTTTCTTAGTTTATTTTTAGACACGTATTTTTTTTTTTTTTGTTTTTCTTGTATAGAAAAAACGAAAACATGACAGCAATAATTTTGAGACCTGGATAAAATATTACAAATCATAAAATATTTAGGTAGGTACGGTTTAGAATTGGAGTATCTCTAGTTTTAAACAAGCAGTGCAGTGCTTCTTTGAATTAGTCGATCTATTCCTGATATCAAAATTAAATATTTAATCAATAACAGCAACTGGAATGCTGCCATACAAAATACATACTATAATATTACTTTTTCTTTTTATTATAAAAATGGTACTTAATAGGCAAGAAAAGGTTAACTCATTTCTGCTTGATGCTTTTTTTACCCTGAGGGCACTATTAAGAGTTATAATATTTTTTGTATAATTAAGTAAGGCAATTCATTAGAAAGAAAAAACAACAATACTTAATATTTTATTATAAAATGTCTCGAAAATCTCTCACTTCTGTCTTTATTTACGAACTAACTTTATACACAAAAGTTAACACGATTTTTTGCAATAAAAGCAGAATTTTATCCACAAATGCATATTGCAAAAAATAACCATATTATCTTAATTAATTATCAAAGTACAAGTTTTATTAAAAAAATCTTTTTGTACTAACAATATCTATTCTATCCAAATAACATAATAAGCTCAAATACATGAAAGCATTAATTTATCGATGTCATTTCAACGTTTTCGTGAAAATGAAAGAAACAAAGAAAAACTTTAGCAAAAAATAAATAAGACTTTATAAAATAGACTTACGCTAAAATTTGTTCTAAAACAATACTGTAATATTATATCACACTACATATTTGTACAGAGGCCTTTTCAGAAACGAAGGCGTAACGGCTAAAATCTGGATCGTATGGCCAGAAAAATAAAACGAAGTTATTAACAGAAAAATAAATTATTCAAAGCCATTTTCACATTCATAATAATATGTGTTTAGGATCTTTCGGAAATAACGCTGGCATCTTGCTTTTCAATATAATTTCACAAAACAATGGGGAAGGTCGATCAAAAGTAATTGTAGATGGCGTGATCATAGCTATATATTCGTTCTGTTTCGTGTCCATAAGTTTGGTTTTATTTCACTATTTCATTATTTTCGATGATTTTAACATAAAAAAAATATTATTTGACATAGAAAGTGACAGAATTTAAAATCTTAAATATTTCGTCATGATCAAAAGTCTAGGAACAGCTTTAAGCCACAATTTTAGGGATTTTTGGGAAATGGTGGACTCCAAAAATGCGTCATTTCCGCAAAAATAAAATAAAACCACCTCACACCTTGTGTAGGGAACTATAAAAAATAGTGACTCATCGTTGTTACTCAGCTTAGCCACGCCCCTTGACCAATTATATTATAGTAAATTAGAAAGCAGTGTTCACACCAATTGAAGTAAGCCCTTCAGACGCGTCTTTTGTCACTTTACTATGATCTGATTGGTCAAGGGGCGTGACTGAGCTGTGTGACAACGATGAGTCACTATTTTTGAAACGCGAATGGATCATAGCTATGATAACGTCATTTTGACAGTTGCCTTCCTCATTTTACGCAAATCTTTACCAACAATGCCCCCCTCTCTTAATGTCATTAAGCGTCAATGATCCTTGTCGCACAGTATTTTGTTTTCAAGCCTTTGTAGCCTGAATACAACAGCTTCAAGATTTAAGTTTAGGTTATCTTATGTCTTTTAAATTCAGAGGCCCTAAGGTGAAAATCTCTCACCTGAACATGAATTGCCTTGGTTAACCTGGAAATCTGTAAATGTACTTCGGATTCAGATAGGCCGAAGCAATAAAAACCTGCCCAGATGGATATTCACAGATGACTCCGCCCTGGAGTGTAAATGTGGTGCTATCCCACAAACAATGCGGCACTTGATATCTTGTCCAGCGTGTCCTGTTGTTTGCACGCTACAGGAGTTGATGGACGCTACTGAAAGTGCTAAGCTCGTAGTCAAACTCTGGACTCTATATAGATTGCTATCGACACGCTAAGAAAAAGAGGCACTTTATCACAACGCGTAACGTTTACTTAGATGGACGGATATCCTTTAAAACTTAAACTCTAGAACTAACTCAATTATTAGCATTTCTAAAGGACACTCAGTTAAAGGAACTCTAATGCTAATGCTAATGTGTGTTGACACATTAGCAATCTTGCTGATTGGATAGTAGTCATAATCTTTAATTAAATTCTATTTATTATGGACTTAGTTAAATCTTCCATAAAAGGTCTTTACATCACATAAAATATATTTACTTGTCTTTTAACTGATCACTTTTTCATTCATAGAAAAACAGTTCACGCAATTTTGTTGGCCAAAACCATATACAAACATTTAAGCATAAGGAACTTGGCCTCAAAAGCCTAAGGCAAACGGGCAATAATATCTTCATAAGGATAAAACTCTTCTACGTTTCGATTTGATAATGTTACGAAACGCGAAAGCAAAACCTACCGACAATGATCGGTATTTTAGGAAAAACAACTTTTTGTTAAATCTAAAAATACTAGCAGTATTCGCATCCCTGTCTCGAAATACTTACATCTCTTTCTAATGCCATTCAAACACACAATGGCATAGCATGAGATAGCCCGAAGCTACTATAAGATGTCCTATCATGATAGGAAAGCCGATTTTAAAGAATTGCACGAAGGTGAACTTGTAGCCATGTTGCTCTGCCACTCCTGCGCATACCACGTTTGCGCTCGCGCCGATAAGTGTGCCATTACCTGAAATAAGGAAGACAATTTTAAATAACTAGCTGGAGGAGCTAGTCGGAAATTTTCACACGGGAAGTGAGTACCGGGATAAACAGTATCATACTCCTGATCCCAGTTATGGTCTATCTGTGCGCCAAATCTCTTCGACATCTGTTCAGCTGTTAATGAAGAAAGATAGCAGACAGACAGAGAAAAAGCGCCAGGGTAGCCCGCAAAATTAAAACTTTGTTACGTTTTTATTAATATGCAGGTTAGTGTCAGGCGGTATCACTATTTCATCAAATCATCCATCATCATTTCAGCCGTAAGACTGCTGGACTTAGGCCTCCCCCAATTTGGGAGGCTTTGCCATAATCGCCTCGCTTGGCAGGCGAGTTGGCGATCGCAGTATTGTGGTAAAATGCATAGAGAACGCTGCTGCCCATTCTCTAGTAAGTCCCTTAGTCGCCTTTTACGACACCCACGGGAAGAAATGGGGGATCTCATTGGTCAAAATTATGATGACACTGAATGTTGCTTCGAGAAAGGACAAAATGACGGACGGACGTAGTAGTTAAACAGTATTCAGCATTCTTTAATGGAAATTACTTTGCAGCCGTTCCATAGGGCGCTTCGTGCGGTATGATGCGGGCTAAGCTCGCAGTTTTTTTGAAGGAGGTTTCTTGTAAGAAAAGTACATAAATTAAAATATCTGGAAAGACAGAGAAATGTAAACGATATAGCTTGTAAAGTAAGCAAGCTGAAATAGTAGTGGGCTGGCCATTTTTGTCGACGGACCGATGGCTGGTGGAATAGACGAGTCCCGGAGTGGAGACCGCGTATCGGCAAGCGTAGTGTGGGACGCCCCCAGGTAGGTGGACCGACGAGCTTAAAAAGTGTCCGGGGCAGATCTGGCATTTCTCAGTAGCAGCCCGGAGTCTGGGTTTATGCCCGGTTGATGGCAATAGGCTCGCCCCCTATTACATGGAACTTAAACATAACACGCGAAATTTGGGTATACTATAGATACATAATATAGATACTATAGGTGACAAAAATTGAAAAAAGTATGCTTAGATGGTTTGGTCATGTAGAGAGGATGAATGAAGGTCGGCTCACAAAAGGTATCTACAAGGCAGATGTGAGTGGAAACACCGGGAGGAGACGCCCTAGGAGGACATATTATAGTGACCTTATTGGTGATGTTCTTCAGAAAGGTCAGGTGCGTAGTACTCGCAACCGGCGTGTGTGTATGACCAATTGTATGAACCTAAACGAGGTAAAAGGAGTGTGTAGAGATCGTAGCAGGTGGCGTTCCGTGGTTTCTGCCTACCCCCATGGGAAAAAAGGCGTGATTGTATGTATGTATGTATAGATACACCTCTGCCCAACTCTTCTGGGAAAGAATGCGTGATGTATGTGATGTTATGTTAAGAAGTGGCGCTACAAACCTCCGAGGCAGGCTCCGAAGGCGAGCGCCCAGATGAGCGGCGCCATGGGCAGGCCGAGCGTGGGGTTGTTGCCCAGTGACGTCACCACGCGCACCATCATCGTCGTCAGCGGGATGTTGTCCACGAACGCTGACGTCACGCCCGACACCTGCGGATACGAATAATTTGCTGTTCATTTATATCAAGAATACGAATAGTTTTAACCAATTTACTTTTGAGAAACCGAAGAAACTCTGTCCTAAAACACAATCTTTACTAATATTATAAAGCTGAAGAGTTTGTTTGGTTGAAGCGGTAATCTCAGGAACTGCTGCTCCGAATTAAAAAATATATTTTTGTGTTGCAGAGCCTATTTATGAGGAAGGCTATATAACGTCACGAGCAGCAACGAAAAATGGACGAAAACTGGCAAGCAATTCGATGCGAAGGGAAGTCAAGGTGAGCAAAAATTTGACGCGGACGAAGTAACGGGCAGAAGCTAGTCGTCTTGTAAATTAGTCAAAATAATTTGTCATAGGGGCGAGACGAGACTAAATTTATAGGAATTTACAGTAGAATAAAAAAGCATCTATTAGCGCTACATACCCATAGCATGAGAAGAATAGATACAGCCAGTCGCGCACTCTCATCCACCTTCAGAATAACGCCTTCCGTGAGTCCTCCGATGAATTCAATGAGACCCAATTTGGATAAAGCCTGGAATAAGAAGAGGAAGAGAAATAAAATAAGTAAAAAACTTTTAAAGATAAACAGTTTTTGAAGTAAAAGTTCTTTACGCACGCTTGACTTGGGGAGTAAGTTGGTGAATGCGTGGCGAGAGCGTTACGAAAAGTGTGATCGGGCGAGGCGAACGTAAGGTGAGAGGGAGATATAAGTTAGTGAAGATAGAAAGAGAGAGAGTTACGTTTCGTATATTACTGCAGGGGCAAGAGAGAGAGGTGCGAGCACACATTTTCGTTCTCTCTTTAACATATAGATGAATGATGTGTAGACTACACTCGTTTTTTTAAAGAAAGATAGTAACGATGAAGATAATGTAGAAACTACAAAATAGTTAGGTCCTAAGTAACAGTCATCAGACCACTCTCCTCATCAATATACATTCAGGGCGTGGAGAAAAAAAATGTAAGAATAATGTAATAATAAACTACAAAAAAAAAAAATAAGGGAGCAAAAATACAATTAAATTTTTATACTGGTCAACGAGAAAAAAAGTTCCGGAACCTGTGATCTAGGGCATTGATTAGACTAAAAAATAAATCGACAATTTGCTACAGTCCAACTCTTCCATACATTTGGAATTAGATTTTTTGTCATCGTGTACAGCATTTTATTAGTCAAGCATTCGATAACTGTATTGCGGGGGCTGTGAAAAATATGTAATTGGCCATTTTGTGGTTGCGGCCATACTGCGTTTGGATATTTTTTATGGCCTACAATATTGTACTAATCAAGCCCTTTCATTTGATACCCCAGTTGGCGGGTTATGTAAAAAATATGTAAACCGCCATTGTGTGGCGTCGGCCATCTTGAATTTACAATAATACTGATTAATTGTGAGCAGTTGTTGCCCAGTGGTCGACTAACGATCTGTAAGTCGTAGGTGCGAACTCAGGCAGGCGCTTTACTTTGTGTAAATAATTTCATCACCACTGCTCTCAAAACGGTGAACGAAAACATCGTTAGGAGACCGCCAAGTCCCAGAACCAAATATTCGAAGACATCTACAAACCCGCACTGGGCCCGCGTGGTAGATTACGGCCCACTCTCTCTCACCGAGAAAAAGCCTGTGTCCCAGCAGTGGGAACGGTATACGCTGATTATTTAAAATTGTTGTACTGTCATCTGAATCAAAGGTGTATCAAATTTCAGATTAATCTGACAACAGGAAGAGGGTTAAATTTCAATTATTTTATTTGACCTACAAGCCATCAACAAACTGGGCAAGATAAATAAAATCACTTAAAAAAAAGAAAATTCCATCCGTCCCATTGCCAAGCGAGTTCTAATCATCGAGCCATTTTTTTGTATTTTGTTAATTATTTATATTTCATGAAAATCCTAAATACAAAGACGATGAAACTTAGGTCACTTAATTTCATATTTAAACTAACAAAGTTGGAATTACAGAATGGCTCGAAACTTGGATTCAAATTGATGAATTTTGTAACGAAACAACATAAGTTAGGGTCTTATTATTCGATAGCAAACAAATTACTTAGAATAGTGAGTATGATTAAAGATAAAAGTAAAACTTATCTGAAACTTATACAAGTAAAAATATTAAAATAGAAAGAAGGAACAAATGATTATAATTTGAATTACGTTTTTAGGATCGCAAGAATGAAAGGTACTCAATTCTGATATAACCTCAAATGCAAAGAACTCGATATTCCGGAAAATCTGAGTTTGAGTGGTAAGACGCCTTAGGGGTGCTCGCGAGCCTGCGTTTGATCGACAAGAGGTTACAGCAAGCAGCAGTCTTGCGTACACCTCGACATATAGTTGTTCTGGGTACTACATAACATATTCTATTGCTTATATCTATACAGTTATAAGAATTGTTACATAAATCAAATAGAAAGGACGATTCCAACATTATACGTCTAGATTTAAGGCTTTGAAGTTTATAGGTACTCAGTAAGTTGATGTAAGATGCATACGTATGAAAACAACGGTAAGGCACGGCCTTTAAAAATGTGCGTTGTACCTTTTCTATCATTTAGAATATTTTTCATAGAAGGGATTCCACATCGGGATCGCATACTCCAACCGAGACCTGACCAAAGTTTTAAATAAGTATAAATAAGTGCCCGGGCGTTTAAATTCCTGAGCCGATCTCATCACAAAACCGTACATACGAAAAGCATTGTTCACAATTTTAGTAACATGAGCAACATGAGCATCAAGATGGAGTTTCTCGTCAAACAAAACACCAAGATCACGAAGCACTGTTTCTCTTGTCAGATTTACATTATTCAATGAATGTGTATGTTTTATTACGTTCTTATTTTCGTTTAAAACTAATGCAATGGCATTTGGATATGTTCAACTTAAGATTACTTTTTACACAATATGCAAAGAATCGATTTAAATCTTCCTTCAAAAGTAAACAGTCATGTAAATTACTAATCGGCTTAACGATTTTTAAGTCATCTGCGAATAGTAATAATTTAGAATTTTGAAAACACGTATCTATATCATTAATAAACATAATAAACAAAAGAGGACCCAGTATAGAGCCCTGAAGAACACCGGAAGTAACGTTTAGGGTCGCAGAATTAAAACCGGTTATAACAACTCTCTGACATCTGTTAAAAACGTATGAAGAGAACCATCTCATTAGGTCGCCACGTATACAATTAAAAGCAATTTTACTCAAGAGCAATTGATGGTCCACTTTGTCAAAGGCCTTTTGGAAATCCGTGTGTATCAACTTGAAGAGAGTCCATACTGTTAAATAAATAGTCAACAAAAGTTAAAAATACAAAAGTTAAAATATAGGATTTTTCATTTCTAACTATTTACCTCCATAAGCACGAAGAGTGCTGCGAAGAAGAGCAGCGTGGACCACTCGATCCTATGCAGCACCGGCTCCAGGTCCTCGCGGTCTGCCAGCGTCAGCAGCAGCAGAGCGCCCAGTAGCGCCGTCCAGCCCAGGGACACGCGGTCTGTGAGAGGAGATTAGGGGAGTCTGAACATCGGAAGCTATCCAAAGACTTATTTAACAAAAGGTAACAATTGACATGAAGTATATATGTGTTACTTACGTCTGTTTGGTACCGGACGTAAATTCGATATAAATAAAATAAAATAAACGCACCATCCCATTTCTTCCCATGGGTGTCGTAAGAGACGACTCAGGGACTTACTAGAAAATGGGCAGCAGCATTCTCTATGAATTTTACCACCATACTGCGTTCGCCAATCCGCCTGCCAAGCGTGGCGATTATGGCAAACCCCCCCAAATTGGGGGACGCCCATGCGGATGCTTTCGGTTGAAATGATGATGATATGTGTTACGCTTATGTGTATATATTAATCTTAATCCAGCTAACTAGATGTTTATCATCAATATCATTCAGTGGAAAATCGACTATTATAAATAATAAATAAATAAATATCTTAGGACAACCAACACACCGTTATCTGATCCCAAACTAGGCAGAGCCTGTACTATGGCAACCAGACAACTGATAAACATACTTATATATTTCTAAATACATACATATTATAGATAAATTACACCCAGACACAGAACAAATGATCGTGCTCATCACACAAAGATTTGTCCTGGGTGGGAATCGAACCCACGACCTCAGTCTTAGCAGTCAGGGTCACTAACCACTAGACTAACAGGCCAGTCATTTTTGGTGCACTTATATACGCGCGAGACTGACTATTTGCGCTGCGGAATACTTGCTGACCTTCATGGTGTCTGTATGTGCTTTGACGGTGGGGTTCTATCAGGTGTATCAATTACAAAGGCATAAACAGTATTATGAAACAAATCACAGAGGCCCAATTATCATGCCTTGGGGTAATCCAATTTTGTACTTTTTACTATCCAGAGAAGTAAACATGGTCGATTTAATAATTAATCTATCATCATCATCATCAGTTCATCCGAACGACGTCATAGGGCATAGGGACGACATAGGGCTTCCACAATTTAGGGGATTATGCCATAATCGCCTCGCTTGGCAGCCTGGTTGACGATTGCAGTATGGTGGTAAAATAGAAAGAAAATGCTGCCGATGCTTTTGCTCGGCTGCTGCCCATTCTCTAGTAAGTCCTTTAATCGCCTTCTATGACACCCACGGGAAGAAATGGGATAGTGCTATTCTTTACGTCCGTTACCACACGGAACTAACCTTGAAAACTTCGTTAATCTTTTTTACGAAAATTACGTGGACGGAGGGGACATGAAATTTGGCACTGTTAAAGTTTATATGGCGGAGTGTGGACAGCCAAGATGGTTGAATTTCGACCGCTGGGCGACCAAGATACTTCAAGAAACATAAAACAGCAAAACCAAAAAAAAAGAAGCTGTTATATTGATAAACCACTTACTGAACTCAGGTATAGAGTGTAGGAAGAACACGAGGACAACGAATGTGATAGCTACAGTACACTTGATCAGCAACACCTTGTCTCGAATCTTGTACTGAAAAAGGGAAATAAAGCAGTTAGGGAAACAATTTATTAGAACAGAGTCATCAGCACTAGAAAATTATTAATTTCTTAATTCTACTCGCACCTTTGGGATCCTGGAAATATACATAACTTATGGCGAAATGAGAATTTCTAATTACCCGTCACTTCACTGGTGGTGTTAACGGAAGTCTGACAACTAGTCTTACTAAGGGGCATCGTGTTGCCTAATAACTGGGTTGTGGAGGTCAGTAAATTGTTCCATGTATATGATGATGACCGTGTGGTGCCGGACGTAAAGAATAACACCACCCCATTTCTTCCCGTGGGTGTCGTAAAAGGCAACTAAGGGACTTACTAGAGAATGGGCAGCAGCGTTTTCTATGCATTTTATCACCATACTGCGATCGCCAACCCGCCTGCCAAGCGTGGCGATTATGGCAAAGCCCCCCAAATTGGGGGAGGCCTAAATCCAGCAGTGGACGTTTTACGGCTGAAATGATGATATGATTGGTGTTCAGCTGCATCCGAGATTGGAAGCCGACCCCAACATGGTTGGAAAAATGCTAGGCAGATGTTTTGATATAGATAATACAATTTATGAGCGCGCGTCAAGTAGCTCATATGACATAGTAATACAATACAATCCTTTATTTCAGGCAACTAAGGCCCATAAAACACAATAGGAAATTTGGCGTTCCGCGCATATAGGTACTAGATGAACATTTAGTTTCCGAGATATTTGCGTTTTTGTAAAATCGAGTGAAAATATGGCATTTTGTGATTTTTACTGATTATTGTTCTACTACAAATTTGCTACAATTTGATACAATTAACATCTACAGACAACATTTCTACGCACATTTTTTTTTAAAGGAAATTTTTATTGAAAAGGTACCAGATGGTAGGTCTTATAAAATATCGATATTTTCATAATTATTATGTTGAGTTTTTGAATTTTAATACTATTTGTATATTGGCAGTACAGTATCAGTTATGTTAGTGATACATTGATGCATATAATGTGTTGGGATCTATGTGGGAAAATCTATGTACCAAACGAGTAGAACATTGTTTTTTTGTAACCTTAACTTTCAAACTCCATTTTCTCGGAACTAGTTTTTTCACAGTTTCAACTTTGGATGTCTGTTACAAAAAAAAAGCATAAGGATTTTTTTTTTTGTAATCAGCATTATAAAGGGACTCTTCTAGATTCTACATCCAGCCTTAACTCAATACCTCCCCACTGGTACCTTCATGCGCGGAACGCCACAAATAAGCATAAAACCAGAGATGAGGTAAATGAGGTCATCATCTGTCTAGCCGTTTCCTAACTATGTTGCGGTCGGCTTCCAGTCTAACCGGTTGCAGCTGAGTACCAGTATTTTACATGATCATCAGTATTTAACATTCATGATCAGTATTTTAAATGAGGTATCAAGTAGAACATACGCGTGTTCGTGAAACGAAACCTTCCCGCTTTGGGTGGAGCAGAAGGGCGTATCAGACTTTTAATTACTAAAACCCACCCGTGCTCCTTCAGTTGCCTATGCCAGGACCACGGCAACTCTTTCATTCCGTGACCCTGGCAGGAAATAAAACTGCTGTAACTTAAATCTTAGTATGTTATACCTTATCCTTCATATCAGCCAACATTTCCTCGAAGCAGTCCTTGCGGCAGGCTCTGATCTTCGTCTCCTTCACCAAGGCTTCGAGCTTGACCGACAGCTTTTTGACTTTCCTCTCCAGTCGATCCCTGACCACCTGCTCATCTCTGCTCAGGTGAGGGAGAGAGTCGGCAGCTCGACGCCATATTGAAATCTGATGTCGAAGATCTGAAGGAAACAATACGTTAGATAGAAGGTTATCAAAGGATTTGAAATGCATAAATAAAAATTGTGCAAAAATTACCACTTCATCAGTCAAGCGAGTTTATGGCAATTTGCCCATCGATTTATGAAAGAAATTAAGTGTGAAATAAATAGTAAATGCATTTCAATTTTTAGGGGTCCGCAGCAAAATGGTAAAAAAGAGCCCTAGTAATGACACTCAGTCTGTCTGACGGCTGTCTGTCAGAGCTGAATATCTCAAGAACTACTAATGCTATCAACTTGAAGTTTGTATTAGTTTTAGATGACTTTAGCCCGACTATTTTGAATAAGAAAGAAATATTAATATTTATTTCCAACAGGGACTGAACTGGATTCTAAAACATTCGAAGTGGAGCTACTAGGGCATGTGGGTATCAATTGAAAGAGCGCTATTAGCATATTCTCAAACATTTTTCCTTGTGTTCTAGGCCTCGTACTTTCGACTTTTGACGAAAAATGATTTAAAAAATATTCTATGTGATAGAAGTTTATGTAAAATGAAATACAAAAAAAAAAACGAAAAATAAAACGATGTCTAGAAACATCATTTTAAATTCGTTTTTTTTTCACGATGATGACACCGATGTCTCTAAATAGCACACTTTTTCAGCAATCATCAACAAAAATTACATAAGTTCCACTATCGGTCAAAAGATGGCGTTGGAATAAAACTTCAATACTATATGCAATAATATAATCAGTTACTATAAAATATCATGGAATATATGATGGGTACGGAACCCTCGGTGCACGAGTCCGACTCGCTCTTGACCGGTTGTTTTATGTATGTTCACCGATTTCTCCGCCAACTATGGACCGATTTCAGAAATTCTTTTTTTAACCGACTTCAAAAAGGAGGAGGTTCTCAATTCGGATGGTTATATGTTTTTTTTTTTTATGTATGTTCGGCCATAACTCCGTCATATATAGACGGATTTGCAAAATTCTTTTTTTGTTCAAAAGGGGTTTATTCCGAAATGGTCCCATATAAATTTCATATAGATCTGATGATGAGTTCCAGAGACAGACACCGGAACACTTTAAAAAATGACAGCAAATCAACCGCGATTTCTGCTATCGCTTAAATATGCATTGTTTGTTTGGAATTAGTGCGGGGTGGATACCACAACTAAAAATCTAAAAATAAAAACTTTTTCACAAAAAAAAACAACCAACTTCCTTAAAAACACTACAAAGTGAAAAATAACTTTAATTTCGGAAGTCGGTGGCAAAAAAAACATTAATACAGATCCTAAGACACCGACTTCCGAAATTAAAGTTATTTTTCACTTTGTAGTGTTTTTAAGGAAGTCGGTTGTTTTTTTTTGTGAAAAAGTTTTTTAACTATTTGTATGCCGTGAACGTGGATCCACCACCATTGTGTCTCCCACAATGGTTTTTAATTGTGTCTGTACTTACGGCATTGAACTGATCGTTCCTTCACTGTACGAAAAGAGTTCTTCATATTATTATTAAAAATTCTAAAGGAAAACGTCTTGAGGAAACCAGTGGCATAAGCCAGAACAAGAATTTTGAAGACTTTAACATTGACACGCGCACTGTGCCCGCGTAGTGTATTATGGCCTACTCTCCCTCTGACAGAGAGAAGGCCTGAATATACTGTCCCAGCAGAGGGATCATTATAGGTTGATTATACAGGTTTTACCTACCACAGACACCAGTCTCTATTAAGTGTTACCTTGGCTTTGTACTGTGTTTGTGATTATGAGAGAACAATAAAGAATATTATTATTTCCTTTCCTTTAAAAAAATTATCATCATCATCAGCAGCATATAGTGTTCCCACAGCTGGGACTAGGTGTCCTCTCGGTGAGAGGGAGTGGGCCATAATCAACCACGCGGGCCCAGTGCGGGTTGGAATGCAGTGCGAATTTTTGGTTGTAAGACATTCCGGATTCCTCACGATGTTTTCCTTCACCGTTTTGAGAGCATTGGCCGATTATACTATGTTACTAGCTGACCCGTCAAACGTTGTTTTGCCGGGTGAAAAAGAGTGAAAATTTAGAATTTTATGTATTTTTAATGTCCAATCATAATAAAATAAAAGTTAAAAAAAAAATGACAAAAAGAATAGGGTTGGGTCACCCTTATCATTTAGGGGTATGAAAAATAGATGTTGGCCGATTCTCAGATCTACCCGATATCCACACAAAATTTCATAAAAATTGGTCCAGCCGTTTCGGAGGAGTTTGGTAACACGAGAATTTTATATATTAGAAGAATATTGTTATATAATTATTTACCTTGTATATCCCTAGGTACGTTGAGCCTCAGTTTATCTGTGTCCCTGTAGATGTACCTGAACTGGAAGTAGGTTTGAACACACACCATGAGGATGCCGAACGTCATATGCAGCGTGAAGTTCGTGAAGTTAATACCCTGGAAAGGAGAGGAAACAGTGAAGATGTTGAATAAAGAAGTAGGTCGAAAGAAAGGAGACCTTGAAATTTTCTTTAAGCTAGCTTTTAATGACGGAGCTAAACACTATTCTATAAAAGTAGAATATACTTTTATAGAAATGACAAACGTGTTTTATATGTTGTAAAGAATACTTACAACATATAAATATCTTTGTACCACACTATACAGGGTGTGGCGTAAGTAGTGGTCCACCGTTCAGGATTCGATGAACCAGATAATTAACTAGGTATAACAATTAAACATTATAAACATTTTTATCCATGGGTTCCGAAAATATTTCATTTTTGTCTTTTATTTACGAAATTTCTACCTTTTATTACATATTTGTTTGTAGTTTCAACAAAAACCATTATTTTTTCATTTTGATTTCTGTTAATTACTGCTGAATACTAGAGCTATCATGACAAAATATGATTTTTTATGTAAATTCAGCTCTTTTGAAGAAAAAGTTGGTTCTTCTACAATTTTAACCCCAATTTTTAACACACCATCAAGTTCAAGAGCAATTTTTGTAAAAAAAAAATTGGGTAAAAATGGTTAAAAATTTTAATTGTTATAGTTAATTATCTGGTTCCTCGAATCCTGAACGGTGGACCATTACTTACGCCACACCCTGTATAACGAGGGTAAATCCTTAACGAAGCTCATTTTACGTACAGACGCCAACATAAAAAGCTACTACAATCTGTCAAATTTCTTTAATAGATTTTCAACTTTAACGCTAAAGTATTAGTTTCAAGATTGATTGGGAAAATTTGACAGTTTCGGGTAGCTTGATGTGCTGGCGTCTGTATATCGTACTCTCGTACCTTGACGAACATCAACAGCTAACAAGTGACTAGTTCATGAGTGGGAGTCACTTGTTCTTCCCTTTTTTTTTTTTTTTGTACTGGGATAGTTCCAGTTCAAAAAATTCGAACCCAGTGCCTCATATTCTGCAGTATGCCTGCGACCAACAAGGCAGTCAACGATGATGGGAATAGGTGCCGTTTTAAATTAAAGGCACACGAGAAATATCAGCTTCAAACAACCCAAAGGGAATCTATAACGCACGAGATACCTTTGGTCTTGAAGATATCCACAGACCTCCCTTACCACTCAATAACATACATTTTAATACTTACAGATTGTACGACAGCCTTATTTGAGGCTATGATGACGTTGGGGGGGTCACCGACCGGGGTCACAGTGCCACCTATGTTGCTGAACAGCACCATCGACATCAGCACTGGTATGGGGTCCAGATCCATCACCTCACATAACCTGGTTATCAGAAACGCAAAACTTACTATTTAACCCAAAACCTTAACATAACATAATATCATTTGTGGCCTCGAGTTGTAACTCAGGTCGTAACAGCTATGTGAACATAATTCAACATTGCATATTTAAGCTGTCACGCCCTTTATGCCAAGAGGCTTTTATTTTTGTATTATGCTTTTTTACATTTATTTTTTTGTTTCAATAGTTTTCGTTGTATTTGTTGGAACACTGGCATAGCTAGTTGACATGTGGCAATATCTATACTAATATTATAAAGCTGAAGAGTTTGTTTGTTTGATTGAACGTGCTAATCTCAGGAACTACTGATCCGAATTGAAAAAATATTTTTGTGTGGGGTAGCCTATTTATCGAGGAAGGCTATATAACATCACGGTACAACTAAGAGGAGCGGAGCAGTAATGAAAAATGTTGCAAAAACGGGCAAAATCGCACGGGTAGGCGATTCGACGCGACGGGAAAGGTCAGGGGAACAAGAAATTTAACGCGGACGAAGTCGCGGCCAGAAGCTAGTATTTTTTAGTTTGTTGCGCCACTTCTCCTTCCCAGCTAAAGCAGTAAGAAGTTGTGCAGGGCGTTGTTTTCGGGACTGTCTTATGTAATTTTGACGTTGTTAATGTGCTGATTCTCAGCTTAATTTCAATAAATGACTTTTGATTTAGATTTTTGTTTTTTTTTTTAATTAAAAATATAAACATCTGGAGTTGTCTAAACTAAATCTAAATGTAACTAGCCTAACCTAATCGTGTGGTGCCGGACGTAAAAAATAACACCACCCCATTTCTTCCCGTGGGTGTCGTAAAAGACGACTAAGGGACTTACTAGAGATTGGGCAGCAGCGTTCTCTATGTATTTTACCACCATACTGCGATCGCCAACCCACCTGCAAAGCGTGGCGATTATGGCAAAGCCCCCCAAATTGGGGGAGGCCTAAGTCCAGCAGTGGACGTCTTACGGCTGAAGTGATGATGATGATGAACTAGCCTGGTCCCACTGCACGACAAAGGCCTCCCTCATTCTTTTCCACAGAATTCTGTCTTATGCTAGTGCTGGTCAGTCTTTTCGGTAGGATTCAAGCTTCTCTAGAGTTGTAAAATAAAATATTATTTAAAAGATTGCGAATCACTCAATTCGGGCGAGTAAAGTCGTGCGAATTAACTGATAAGTTTTTAAATTCCTTTTTGGAGTCTGTAAGAACTCTTCACGGTTATTATTAACTATATACATTTTTCTTTTGTAGTTTGTAGTTTTCGGCGTCACATCGAAGTAAATAATTATACTTTGCTTCTGTATTTTAAAGTATCATCATTTCAGCCAAAAGACGTCGACATAGCCCCCCCTCTCTTTGGGAGGGGGTGCCATAAGCACGTGAGGGAGTGGCAGTCTCTGCGTTCTCACGTCCCTAGCCGCCGCAGGAGGAGACGCCCCGGGCGTCAAGAGTCGCTCCGCCCAGAGTGTGAGAAGTCATTTGATGATTTCCCATCCAAAAAAAGGGGTGCCATAATCGCTAAGCTGCGGGTTGGCGATCGCAGTACGGTGGTCAAAAACATCAAATGACGTCTCCCGCTCTGGGTGGGGCGGAAGGGCGTGTCAGAATTTTACGGACTAAAACCCACCCGTGTTCGGTCAGTTGCCTATATGCCAAGGCCACAGTAACTCTTTCGAATTAATCTCGCGACCCTGGCAGTTTAAAGTACGGCTTGTAAATATATCTACCTGATAGTAACCGGGGTCATGAGCAGTACGGTCGTCACGTTGTCCAAGAATGTTGATATGATGGCCGTGATAGCGCTCAGGAGTGTTATCAGGGGCCAGATCTTGCCTTTTGTCACCTGAAATTGATAAGATTTTCATCAACATAAATCTTAATATTGTAAATGGCGGCAGGTAAAGGGAACAATATGCGACTCTCGCATTCACCTCATCATCATCGTCATTTCAGCCGTAAGACGACCACTGCTGGACTTAGGTCTCCCCCAATTTGGGGGGCTTTGCCATAATCGCCACGCTTGGCAGGCGGGTTGGCGATCGCAGTATGGTGATAAAATGCATAGAGAACGCTGCTGCCCATTCTCTAGTAAGTCCCTTAGTTGACTTTTACGACACCCACGGGAAGAAATGGCATTCACCTAAGTGGAAGATATTAATGGTCAGACCTGATGTCTTGTATGGGTCATGTTGGGCCACAAAATCTCCGTTACCTCTGAGTTCGTTTCGGCCTGTCTTCTCAGAGGAGTCAGATAGGAAACGCCGACCTCACCTAGTTTTAAAAATATGATTGACGTGTAAAAGTGTTTGTACAAACCTACTTGCAGAATTAAAATCATTAACACGCTTTACTAGCTTCATACGTATGTTAATATGTGCCTATGTAACGGAAACTTTGAACATGATTTTGACCCCCTTTAAAACGTCGGATTAACTCGAAATTTGGCATACTTATCAAAGACTGATGACAACACAATACTTTTTATTTTTGTATGAGAGCTGGGCGTAAAACAAACAGAAATAAAATGTGTTGTAATTTACTGTATTGTACTTCTAAATATCCCCTAAATACTTGTTAACCCCAATATCGACCGGGTATCACAGCAAAAAAAACCCAAAGATTGGTTAAATAAAACGCACATATTTATTAAAAACTACTATATATTGATACCTTTTATTTAATATCAATGATTATCATCAACTATAACATCTAATAAATGTTCTGCAGGTGCAATGAAAGGCTCGTGCCGTCCTAACCCTAAAAACCACAAAACTGAAACTATGTGGGCACAACTTCCTACTGTTCTTTTGCCTGTTAAGCAAGTACAGTAATGCTCAACTATCGCATTTCTACCGATTTGGTCTCCTTGCCGGGGTTACCAGAATAACCCAAAAGCAAGTACAGTAATGATTTGAAAATTTTTTCCGTTTTTCAGAGCTAGACCGGCGAGTGGGGTGTCAAAACACGCGTCTGCGCGCGGGCAGCACAACGGCGACGTATTCGAGGATGGGTTCAGTACAAAATATTAAAGTTTTGTTGAAAAAACGAGTTTTTTATTGTTTTTGCAGGAAATCACGCTATTTGGGCCCCCCAAAGGGCTGAAACGATCGCGGATCGCGGTCCACACGGAAGGTGCGGCCGGTAAGTACTTGATTATGTGAAAATAAACTTAGTTTATGGCAGGAATTTTAAGCAAATTTACACTATTGTTTTATTAATTGACGAAAACTTCAATTAGCTGTTTTGACCACTTCCCATGAAGTTCACAGTATCACATTTCTACCGATTTGGTCTCCTTGCTGGGGTTACCAGAATAACCAAAAAAACTGTTTTCGAAAACTACGCTGACATACGTCACAAAACTCGAAACACCCTAAAAATAGAAAAAAAAATAGTTAAAAGAAACTAAAAAACACGCTTCCACGAAAAATCAAACTAAAAAGTCGAAAATAATGGAAAAAACGTGCGGTGCTTCATATCAATTAAAAAATAACTCAAAAAGCATCCCACAGTTTTTTTCTATTATTTTTAAAACTGTTTTTGTTATCATTAAAAAGAGATAAAAAGATATCTGTGTCTGTGTGATAGATGTCTTTATTTTTATTTTTTTTTAACCGACTTGGTGACATTTTTTGGAAAAAGTTTTTTCAATCCGGTTTTTACTTTTCTTAAGAACTCTTTGACAAGGAGCTCCACTCATATAGTCTATGCCAAAAATATCTAAGGAAACTATAAACAAACCCTGTACAGATTAAATTCTTACACTATGACTCAGTAAAAGGAATTTGTAACACATTAATTTGTATTTAGAAGGTTTCACTGTGGAAGGTAATTTTAAATTTGAATTTTAGGTTTAAGTTTCATCAAATCCAAGCACTTAATTTGTAAATCCCACTACGAATCGACAACCATACATGTACGTTTTCTAATTCATTTGTTAACGTAATTGTTTATTTATTCAAATATTATGAAAAACCTAAGATTTAAAATTAATTAAAAAACAAAATTACAACCTAAATTAACTAAAACTATTTACATTTTAAAATACAGCGTCGAAAAATTCATCTGCATCGCTGTCGACTCGTAATATACCCAAGAGACTGGCGGCATTACCACGTTGTATGGCAATGCTTAGCCTCTGGCCAAGGTAAAAACCAGCCCTTGGGTCACGGGAAATATCAACCAGCCGTTTAGAGATTTGATTAAATAAGCCAAGAGCACTCGGACCCCACGGCCCGAGGGTTTCAACCTAAAACGGCGCATTCATTTGTTTACATTTTAATCAGATGTCTGTGGAACAGACTATTTCTGCAACATTGTACCATATGCGTAACGTAGATATTATCTTATCTCCGTGTTAATGATCATTGCTTGAACATCTTAATACGGCACACGTGGGCGGAAGACGCGAGATAGAGGTTGCAAATATAATATTGACTTTGTGTTCAAAACTCTGACATGACTTACAAAACCAGTGTTGTTTTATTCGTGTTGACTTTGATAAAACGTTTGTTAAAATCAGTTACAAATGATTGCACTGACTGGACAGGGCCTGCAGTCTTAACATAGATGACAATGTCGCTAGACATTGTCGCAAACTGCCGATCGCTAAATAATACCGAAATAAATAATAGTCTAAAAATACTCTATTTATTTTCTATTGTTTTCGAATTTTGTGACGTATATCAGCGTAGTTTACGATGATGGTTTTGGGTGTTAGGAATTTTGTGACGTATATCAGCGAAGTTTACGAAGACAGTTTTTTTGCTATCCTGATAACCTTGGCAAGGGTAATCGCATAAATTTATGAAATTATTGTATTGTTATCAGTCCTTAATAGGTCTATAAAGTTTAAATGAAATCTGACCGTATAAAGTGGGTCAAAATCAGGTCCATAGGAGTCAATTACAAACATAGTTATATACAAACAAACATACATACATACATACAGGTGAAGCTAATAAAAGCGTGTGTCCGTAACGACGTATGCGACAAATGCAAGTCTCTACATTAGATATATGGAGCAGTCATAAATGACCTTGAAGAAAACAATGTTGGCTGGCGAAGAGCATATTCATAGTTTGTTTTACAATGTAACGATATTTTGTATTCTCGACACGCAAAGTTATTGATTGTAATCGCAATTTTTCTGCAGGTCCACTCAATCCCGATACCGATCGTTATAAAATTTTTAAAGAAAGAGGGGACCTGGGTAAGGGCTCTCGTATTTTACATCCTGGATAATTGTATTTTTTAAAACATGAAAAACGAAATACACGCAGACGAAGGCGCAGACAACAACTAGTTACTGATAAAGACAAAATGAAATGTTTATTTACGTAAGTAGGTCTTAGAAGACACTTTTACACGTCAATATTACTTGGTCTAAGTTTTAAAAACTAAATGGCGCCGGCATTTCCTAGCTGACTTTCCTGAGAAGAAACTCCGAAACATACTCAGAGATCATGGTCTTGTTTAAAGTCCAAAACATTAAAACATTAAACATTATATTATTAGAATTTTATGTGAGGCTAACCATGCAGAGCCATGTCTAGAAGAGCCTTTTGAAGAAAGAGTCATTGCAGATTTGAGCAGACCTGACCAACAACGTTATGTTGTATCAGTCATCGTGTAGCTCAACCCTATCTTAGGGAGCTCAACGACTCGTCACAAGACTCTACCAGATCTGTGTGGGAAACTCGCTCTGGGTGGAGCTGGACGGGGTGTAATACTCTTACCGACTAAAACCCACACGTGTTCCTTTAGTTGCCTGTGTCAGGGTCACGGTAATTCTTTTGAAAAAATCGGAGACTCCGGCAGGCCACTGTCCTAGCGGACCCATTAAATTATTGCTGACATCTCTTTAAGGCATGCGTGGAACACAACGCGCTGTCAACTCCGGCTTGGTCCTTACCGCAGGCCTGCGCCTGCGGTGGCCAGGAGTCTGCTATGAACTCCCGACGCCATACACAAAATACTCAAAAGCGCCAAACAGTTATGTTTTAAAGTCGTGACAAGATAGACCGGCCACAATCAACTAGCATCATCATATTTTACATAAAACAAATTCACTAATTGAACTAATCTTAAAGTCTTCTGACGTCGTGTAATAGGTCAACGCCATTCACACCAAATTAAAAACTCATTATAGGAAATCGAATGATTGAGTTTTGATTAATTAAGATGGTTTTCTTTACAAACTAAAAGTGTATTTGAAATAAATGCTTTGAGTTTGTTCCGTTTTTCCCTTTTGAGGTATAGAACCTAAAAATACGTTAGTCAAATATTAAGTTTTTCAAACAGACTTTCAAGTGTGACTCATACAGTACAAAATTTGATGTATTATAAGGCTGTATGCCTTATAATACATCAAATTTTGTAAATTTACAAAATCTGTCGTCTTTGTCACATACTCTCTTTCTTAACTCATTAACCATCGTATCATATCAACGTATGAGTATTTCAACCTAACTCAAACCTTTATGCCTTACAAATAGGAAGAAACCACAAAACGCGTCAAGCGTTGTTAGAAACATCTAAAACTTACTATCACCATCTAGGTTTACAAGTATCACCATCTAGGCTTACTATCACCATCTACGCTTACTATCACCATCTAGGCTTACTACTACGGCTGTCGCTGAAAACCAGCGCTGGGGCTCTGTCTCACATAGAATCGCAGCAATATGTTGAACGATGGCCGTTTTGCGTGAATGTGGCGCATGTTTTTCCCCAGTGTTTTATAGATTTTTGTTGTGTTTATTCTTTTTATGCGTCATGTTTACCGCAAATAAACGTATTTTCTTTTTTTTACTATCACCACCTAGGCTTACTATCAACAACTAGGCATAGTATCACCACCTAGGTTTACTATCACCAACTAGGCTTACTATCACCACCTAGGCTTACTATCACCATCTAGGCTTACTATCAACAACTAGGCATACTATCACCACCTAGGTTTACCAACTAGGCTTACTATCACCACCTAGGCTTACTATCACCATCTAGGCTTACTATCACCACCTCAAACGCACATACCTCAAAAGTAAAAACTGCGAGAAAATCGAACAGTCCAGTCTCCGCCATGATGGCGACGAGCAGCATCATGCTGAACAGCAGCAGCAGCGTCTCCACATCCAGCCAGGAGATCAGCTCCGGGAGTGAGGGTCTCTCGCCGGCCAGGGCCAGGACTGCTAGTGATGCGGTGGATATCAGGACTGCTGCCATCGTACGGTTTATTACCTGGAGGGAAAGAGATGGTTAATCCGAGAATTTTAAAAGCCTTTATAAGTAATCAAGTGTTTTTTGCTAGTTATTTCATTAAAATCGTGGTAATTACCGTGCGGGCCGAGTTGATAGATGTCAAATGTCTTCGAATTTTTGGTTTTAGGATATACCAGTTTTCGTTCACTGTTTTAAGAGCAGGGGTGATGAAATTATTTACACAAAGTTAAGCGTCTGCTTGTCACAGTTCTAGTCACAATCCTAACCTAACCTGGGGGCTTACTCTTCAACCTAATTTTAATTCCAAGCTAAAGCCAATATTATTCCAATGTTAATTTTGCATACACGTGATTCGGTACTCTTGAAAACAATAGTGTCAACATTGGAACAACAACAACGCCCGATCCCGATTCCACTTAGTTCTCCAAAATTGACACCCAGTTTAAACACATTTTGGCGCTAGCGTCGAACTTAAGAATACGAAACGTCAAAATGCCAATGTCAATCGATTGGAATTAAAATCAAGAGTAAGCACCCTGGTAAGGTTAGATCAGAACTGTGACCAGCCACCACCATGATTATTTGGTAAGGCTGCCCTAGCCAAAGTTACTGGTGACCAGTTTTGAGAACAGAACGTTCAATGTAAAAAGACGTAAATCAAGTTTATAACAAGAAAAAAAACATTAGAGTTCCAAAAAAAAAAACATTCCATCAAAGTGAAAAATAACTTTAATTTTCGAAGTCGTTGTCTTTGATTTTATATTGTCGTTTTTTTGCTACCAATTTTTTTTTTATTAGCCGTTAATGTCCCACTGCTGGGTTCTTCATACCTCCGTCCTCTCTTTCCACGTCTTTCTGTCCAGACCTGCCAAGGACCAATCTTTATTGAAAGAGTCTAACTCATCCCGCCATCTCCGTCTGGGCCTGTCGCGATTTCTTTTGCCATTAAGCGGGTCCCACATAATTGACCACAAAAATCCCAACACATCGACAAACCATTGAATAGTGTATCTAATTAGCTAAGTTTATACAAAACTGTATGATCATGAATGTAGCTATGTCTTTGTGTTAACTTTCTGCAGCTGATAAGAATGATAAGAGTATTCGCGTGGCTGAACGTTCAGAGTATCTATAGTTTACTGAAACCGTTTTGCCATATAGTATTATGTTACTCGTCTTGTATTTTCGTGATAAGGTCGCCTGTCAGTCTAGTCTTGACAACCTTCCGATTTCTCCATATTTATACTGAGCTTGTTTTGCATATACAAGAAATTTTCTTGTTGACTTACATTAAACTAACTTACTTACAAATTACAACATTTGTAAGTAAGTTCAGTGGTGGGGTGAGAAGTAGGTAAATCTTTATCCATACATATGGATTTCGACCCTTTGGGGCGAAGAGAGGAGATTTATTTAGTATGGTAAATCATATTCCTTGAGTTAATAAACTTGAAACTTGGCACGGAAACTTATCTAAGTAAGTAAGTCATAAAGTCAGTCAGGCCTGTTGGTCTAGTGGTTAGTGGCCCTGACTGCTATGCCGGAGGTCGTGGGTTCGATTCCCACACAGGACAAATGTTTGTGTGATGAGCACGATAATTTGTTCTGTGTCTGGGTGTAATTTATCTATAATATGTATGTATTTAGAAATATATAAGTATGTTTATCAGTTATCTAGTAGACTTCAACATAATCATCGTTGCAGCTCAAAAACGGCCACTGTTGGACAAAGCACCCATAAGCACCACCACTTCGACCTGTTCTTCAAACACTTACCTCAAAAATAATAAGTATATAAAGCGCACACAACAGCATGCAGGCGTATATCACTCCCGTTGACTGATCCAAAGGGTCCATCGTATAACTCAGCGCAAACGGAGTGGTTGTATTGGAGGTCGTGGACATCTTGACGGCATAATCAGTGAGGTTGGACCTCAGACTCAGGGAGTTCTGTCTGGTAGTGGCCAGCTTCAGAACTTGAGACCTGGTTTCGCCTACTGTAAAGTCTATCTCGTCGTCAGGATCCAGGTATAGGAACCAGCGTGATATCTGGGGGTTCAAAAAATAAATAATATTTAAACTAGCCAGCACTGCCTAGTTTTTAAAGCCAGATTTTACATCAATCATCTCAGCCTATCGCAGTCCACTGCTGGACATAGGAATCACCCATGCTGCACCACAACACCCTGTCCTCCGCCTTCCACATCCAGTCTGCCCAAGCCACCTTTTAGAGGTTGTCGGGCCAACTAGCTGGAGGGCGTCCCACACTACGCTTGCCGATACGCGATCTCTACTCCAGGACTCGTCTGCTCCATAGGCTATCGGTCTTTCGACAAAAATGGCCAGCCCACTGCCACTTCAACCAACTTACTCTACAAGTTATGTCAGTAACTCCAGTTATTTTCCGGATAACTTCGTTTCTGATTTTATCCTTCAAAGAAACTCCGAGCATAGCCCGCGCCATAGTGCGCTGAGCGGCTTTAAATTCGCTATTAATTCGATAATACATGCATAGCTGATATTATATGTAGTTCTAAGCTTATCGGGAGCATTGCAACTTCTGTAAGATCACCCACCGAGACCGAAGCCAATTATGATAGCCAATTAAATTATCGAAATTCTGTCTATTCATGTAACATCACACAGCCATCAGTGCGTCCCTTAACCAGGAACAAATAATTTTAATTCCTTTATTTCCTTTTCTGGTTATCTAAATCGTCGATGACACAATCCTTCCATCATTTCTTTGGCCTTCCCCTACTTTTAATACAGCTGATCGGACGATGGCAGACGGCAATGTTAGTGCAAGACCATTACAAAAGTGATTTACCTAGTAAAACATTTCGTTTAATAAATTTAATACCTGATTAGTATCACGTGTCAAAACTTCAGCTCCATCTTGTTCGAGCCACACCTCCATTCTGGGCATCGTCAACTTATCACTAGAATTCAGTTTCTTTTCATTTTGTTCTGATACAAAAGGTCCCGTAATCTGTAGGAGGACTGAAAGTTGTTCCTTATCCGATTGTAGGGGGTAACCTGAAAATTGAGAGAGTTTTTAAGAAAACAGTCCAGTTATAGAAGACGATGGAAATAGAGAAAACATTTTTAGGTCAGCCGAACGTCAGACAAAAGCTTTATCGGTTCTCAAATCATGTTTGGGTTTAAGTTGTCATCCTTTTTTATGATTTTGGTTTTAGCGGTTATGTTCGATCGCTGTTTTTGTATTTTTCGTGGTAAATAGATATTTTTTACGAATTTCCGAAAAGACATAACAGTTATTTTGTTCCTTTATTGTACGCACGGCTACACATCAAGCTATCCATTTCCAGTATTAGCTGATATCTCATTGTGTGAAAAGCCTATACAATGCGAGATCAGCTAAAACTGGAAATGTATGGTTTGACCTGAAGGCGTTGTTTACATGTAAGTGCCATTTAAAGCATTGACCAAAGTATGGAATTAACAAAAACATAATAACTTTTATAACTTTTAACATTTTTATTTCTTTTGGTTTCACACACGTGGGTTTTTACCAACTAATTTTAATTGATCCTGTATATAGGTTGCTATCTAGACACTAGGAAAAAGAGAAGAGTAGTACTTACTTTTAACCTCTCCGGGAGCTACCGACGAGTGCCTGGTGAGCTGTTCCTTCTCATTGTACATCAGGAATACTATGGTGAAGAACATCCACATGGCGACGAGGAGGGTCATCTTCACGAAGTGTCTAGCTTGGGCCACCTATAGACAAAAATAGAACTGTAATTATGTATTTACCAGCCTAGACTTTTGCATCTGACTTTACGTGTTCAAAATGAAGTTTTCCGTCTATTTCAAGTTCGCAGTTATTTAACCACAGACAGCTGCAATTCAACTGCAATCTTATTTCCAAGACCATAAAGATCACTGTGGTATTAACAGAATTGTCAGTGGTAAAATAACTTAAATACTCACATGTGGTTTAAATAGTGTATTGTCTTATTTATGAAATACTATTATTTATGTAGATTATTTTATACTTAGTGAATTTGAGAACGTTGCAGGCTTTTTAGACTGTAGGCAAATGTTCCATTTTATTAAGTATTTGGTACTTGTTGTCCTACACTGTTCTCCCATACCTATTAATACTGTAATTTAAAACCATTGTAAAAGCCATTTTTTTCTTAAAAGAGTAACCGTGGAGTTTCTTGTCGGCTCTTCTCCATAGGAATCATCTATTTGGAACCGTGCACCTAGTTTCTGACGTCTCATAAGCGCCCATGTAGGTTTATGTGAAATAAAAATATTTTCATTTGATTTGAAATAGCTGTGAAGTGACTGTGCTCGCACCATTTCATATATTACTCAGAGGATTTGAAATATTGTTTTGGAAATGCATATGTAGCGGCATCTACATCGGTACATGAGAACTACGCATCACACTAACGATACGCAAATTCCTGCATCGCGCAAGCAAAGTTTACAGATCTCATCTCCATGTCTTCGTTTTCCCGAAGATAGACGATGATTGCCGAAGCACATATATTTGCTGGGAACTCTGTATTTTCTCATAGTTTTATTTTCTAAACAATATCTCCTTAAATCTTACCTTTGTTGGCTTTTTGGGTACAGGTTCTTCTTCGAGGCTGTAAAAAAAGAGTAGTTTTAATAGGAGTATAAAAGGATGGCAGTAGTAGGTGTTCTGCAGTTTCTACCTATCCCCATGGTAAGATGACGTGAGTTTATGTGTGTGTGTGTGTCATCACCATCATCATTTGTTTAGCCTTTAGGGGTCAGCTTCCAGTCTAATCAGATGCAACTGAATACCAGTATTTTATATGGAGCGACTGCCTATCTGACCTCCACAACCCAGTTATTGGGTAGTACGATACCCCGTTGGTAAGATTAGTTGTCAGACTTTTGGGGTGCTGGCTACCCGTAACGTGCCAGACATTCGGGTTTCTGACTGTCAAAGTCTACAAATGATGGTCGGTGCCCATGACTTAAAATGCTTTTCGAGACACGGAAATGTGACTCGGACTTATGAGTGATGTACGTACGCATTTTAATATTATCTATTCAATTAATTAACGCTTGCGTGTGATTGCTAAGAAACTGGTCTCCGAAAAACGATTTTGGAGAGCCAATGAAAACAGCAAACATTCTGTTTGACAGCAGGTATATTGAGGCCCAACATGATCAGGGTGCTTACTCTCGAATATAATTCCGATAGATCGACATTGGAATTGTCAGTCAAACGTCAGTGATTGGCTGGACTCACTGAGTCTAGCCAATCCCTGACGATTAACTCAACCAATTGACGTTTGACCAATGTCGATCTATCGGAATTATATTCCAGAGTAAGCACCCAGGTCTTCAGTAATGCTCTTTATCGGCAGCAAGATCAACAGATAAATAATTGGCTCTTTATAATAATGATTACTAGAAAATGGGCAGCAGCGTTCTTTATTGAATTTTATCACCATACTGCGATCGCCAACCCGCCTGTCAAGCGTGGCGATTGTGGTAAACCCCCCCAAATTGGGGGAGGGCCTATGTCCAGTAGCGAACGTCTTTCGGCTGAAATGATGATGATGATAAAGAATTATACTAGGTTCATTTAATTTTTATTTTTTTCCATTTCTGTGTAAAAATCTTAATGCGGTTCACAGAATCCATCTACTTACCAAGTTTCAACAGCATAGCTCTTATAGTTTCGGAAAAAAGTGGCTGTGACATACGGACGGACAGACAGACAGACATGACGAATCTATAAGAGTTCCGTTTTTTGCCATTTGGCAGCGGAACCCTAAAAATGGGATGGTGCTGTTCTTTACGTCCGACACCACAAGGAACCACAACAAAAAGTGTTACAACAATGTTATAACTTACATGTTCTCTTTCTTCTCATCATGGGAAGGCATCTGCTTACAGCCATTGAGGAACGCGATGGGGGTGTCATCCTTCGGAATCTGAAGGTTATTATTCAGGTGTGGCGCTGAATTGACGCTGGGCAGTCGCTTAGTTGAAGTTCCTGACTTGCTCTTACGGGCCAAGCCCAGACCACCTGCGAAGAAGACGAATTGCTATAATAAGGAAATGTTATTCAAACTCAAAGAATTTATCTTTACACAGTATAAAACAAAGTCGCTTCCCGCGTTTGTACGTTTATAACTTTTAAACTACGCAATGGGTTTGAATGCGGTTTTTATCAATAGGCAGAGTGCAATGGAAATAGTGGGAATATTTAAGAGGAAGGTTTATATATATAATTAGCTTCTGCCCGCGACTTCGTCCGCGTCAAATTTTTGCTCTCCTGACCTTTCCCGTCGCATCGAATTGCCTGCCAGTTTTCGTCTATTTTCCGTTGTTGTCCTTTCCCAATAAATAGGCTACCCAACACAAAAATAATTTTTCAATTCGGATAATTAGTTCCTGAGATTACCGCGTTCAATCAAACAAACAAACAAACAAACGAACAAACAAACAAACGAACAAACAAACTCTTCAGCTTTATAATGTTAGTATAGATATAATTCTACTATACGTGAGTATGTTACTGAAGTCCTCCTAAACGGCTGGACCGATTTGAATGAATTTTTTCGTATGCGTTTGGGTGGCACCCTGGATGGTTTAGATTCAAAAATCAGCCCGACAGATGGCGCTGCTATCGAGTTCTAGGAAACAGGACGACGTCTGTACGGTCAGCTAGTATTAGTATAAATTTGACAAGCTTGTCACTCCACTACCTTTATGAAACAAGCCTTATACCCAACTAGTATTACATAAACTGCAGCCTCGGATCCTTGTACGAAAGGCCAACGACCTCTCATTACCGATGCAACGCTGCACAGTTACATACATGTTTTCAAACACAGTAATGTTTACGTAAACTACTGTGAATCATGCATGAATGATTCAAATCTTGTGGTTCTGAATGCGAAACTTTTAAAGGACGAAGCGCTATCATAACCAGCCTATAATGTTCCCACTGCTGGGACACAGGCCTCCTCTCGGTGAGAGGGAGTGGGCCGTAATCTACCACACAGGCCCAGTGCGGGTTGGTACTTGGTAAGTGTCACATATCTTCGAATTTTAGGTTCTAGGACATGCCAGTTTCCTCACGATGTTTTCCTTCACTGTTTCGAGAGCAGTGGTGATGCAATTATTTACACGAAGTAAAGCGCCTGCCTGGGTTCGAACCCACGAACTAAAACTCGTAACTCGAGGCCGATACCACTAAGCCACCACTGCTCTTGGTAGATGAAGCGATAATACAGGGTCAAATTAAATTAACTGGAAATACTTTAACCACATGTTGGGTGACGATATCGAAAACTAAAGGAACAAAAATGAATTTTTTTTCGTCGTTCTACGGGCCAAGGTCAACTTAATTACAGTTTCCAAGATGTGTATAGGTCATATTAGTGTGAGTGGAATTCATCTCTGCAAACGTCTTTGTGAAATTCAGGCTTGAAAAATTATTATGTACTCTATGAAAGCTTTCGAAACCCTGTACGTATGTTGATTTAAAATGAAAGAAAAAAATACATTTAATTCATCATCATCATCATCATTGCAGCTGTAAAAGGACCACTGCTGGACATAGAGCTCCCCCAATTTGGGGGGTTTGTCATAATCACCACGCTAAGCTGGCGGCTTGGCGATCGCAATAGTGGTTAAGTGGTAAAATGCATAAAGAGCGCTGCTGCCCATTCTCTAGTAAGCCCCTTAATCGCCTCTTCCGACACCCACAGGAAGAAATGGGAGATTTAGTTAGCAAAGACTTAAAGGCACACAGGAGGTATACATACAGCAAGAAAGATTAAAATAAAAACATTTTACAAAAAAATAACCGACTTTCGAAATTAAAATTATTGTTCACTTTGTAGTGTTTTTTTTTTAGGAAGTGTGTTGTTATTTTTTTTTGTAAAAAGTTTTTTTTTACTTTGTAGTGTTTTTTTAAGGAATTCGGTTGTTATTTTTTTGTAAAAAGTTTTATTTTTAACTTTTTAGTTATGGTAGATACCCCGCACTAATCTAATCGCGTTATTCGTTCATTTGTCACCGCAAATACTTAACGTAAATTTAAGACTTATATGGTTTCCACATGGATCTTATTGTCCGAATGGAACCAAATTAAAATGGAACCATTCGGAAAGCACTAGCTTTCAAATAAAAAAAGAATCATCAAAATCGGTTCACCCAGTCAAAAGTTATGAGGTAGCAAAATAAAATTTAAAAAAAAATACAGTCGAATTGATAACCTCCTCCTTTTTTTGAAGTCGGTTAAAATAAAGTGTAAGGTGCCATGTCAGAAACTAGCATATATAGCACAGTGCTATATATTATGCTATTTTCTAGTGCTATTAGCACTATAGTGTGCCTCACGGCTGCGCCAAAATGCCACAGTTCAACAAAAATGCCAGACAACTAGTTGGTTTTCAACTGGACCTAAAGTGTGAGGTGCCGGATAAGAATCAGTTTTGGCCTAGTCTGCTGATGAAGAATTAAGACCAAAGATCATTAGAATAATTGTAAGTATCATTACTGATATTGTTGTCAGTCATACGATCGGAAATCATTAGTTTTTGCATTTCCATGATGATGATCATTTTTGTACTTACATAATATATAATTACGAATGTTTTCAAAAGGAATCGAAATTATGTGTAATTTAGACCGGGTTTCAATGACAAAATAGACCAATTTCGTGAGTTCGTTATGTTTAATTTAAAGTACGTAATATGTTTTTTAAACTTGCTCCATATACATTTTTTGTGGCACATAAAAACATTTTTGTTCGTGTACGATATCTAATTTAGATTATAACGGCGACAGGAGAAATCAAAATTGCCATCAAAATTGTCATCATTTCAGCCAAAACACGTCCATTGCTGGTCATAGGCATCCCCCAATTTGGGTGTGTCCACCATAATCGCCACGCTTGACAGGCGGGTGGGAGATCGCAGTATAGTGGTAAAATGCAAAGAGAATGCGGCTGGCCATTCCCTAGCAAGTCCCTTACCATAAGTCACCTCTTACGACACCCACGGGAAGAAATGAGATAGTGCTATTGTTTACATTAGACACCACACGGAATAACCACCTTGCCAGTAAAAAAACGACAAAAAAAGAGTTTTAGTACGAAATACTTAAAATTGAAAAACTGAAGATATTGATCACCATCATGGGGCAGGTTTTCACTCCGGATAATTTGTTCTATGTCATTTTATAGTTATGAGGAGGTGTAAAGATCACTCATCCTCTTTAGAGAGGATCTTCCGACCAGACTGGTGTCGTGTCTGGTGGGCTACTGCTGTTGTTGTATATGGGTTTTTTTGTTTTGGATGGGTAATCATCATATGACTTCTCCCGCTCTGGGCGGAGCGGGAGGGCATGTCAGACTTTTACTGACTAAAACCCACCCGTGTTCGCTCAGTTGCCTTGCCCATGTGCCAGGGTCACGGTATCTCTTTCGAACAATCTCGCGATCCTGGCAGGACGTTGTATATGGGTCGTTCTACTTTTCTACTGACAACGGTCTGTCCTTCGTCTTGTTATGGCATCTCGTTGGAGTATTGATATTTACGGTTTTTTTAATTTGGTTCAAATAAATTTCCGTATTTTTTTCGGTTTTCTTTTGGTTCAAATAAACGTCCGTATTTTTTAGTACCGTGTGGTGCCGAACGTAAAGAATAACACCACCCTATATCTTCCCGTGGGTGTCGTAAGAGGTGACTAACTGACTGACTTACTAGAGAATGGGCAGCAGCGTTCTCTATGCATTTTACCACCATACTGCGATCGCCAACCCGCCTGCCAAGCGTGGTGATAATGGTAAAGCCCCCCAAATTGGGGGAGGTCTAAGTCCAGCAGTGGACGTCTTACGGCTGAAATGATGATGATGATGATTTTTCTCATCTATTAATATTATGTCATTTTTCATTTTCTCAAACCGGTATATTTAATACGGCTTTTCCCGTAGAATGCCGTGACAGTGCGGTAAGCCGAAATGTGGTCTCCACAGAAATAGGCCACTTTGTCACATTATTATTTTTCTAAAACAAACATTTTTAAAAATCATAGCCAAAAAGAAAACTTTAATTAGTTCTTCTAATGAAAACACAGATGCATTTCTTTTTAATTCCATACAGGAACCACAATTATGAATAGTCCAAACTGCTGGGACAGTATTGTCAGTCACTCGTGAAACTATTTGCATTATGCATAGATAGACACATTTACCATCTCAACTTGCTTCCCCGAATTTCACCAGTAACATTTTCACCAGTAACATTTTTGTCCCTTCATAGGGGGCGAGCCTATTGCCATCAACCAGGCACACATCCAGTCTCCGGTCGGCTGCTGAGAAATTTGAAAAAAATCTAATGACACTTTGCCCGACCTGAGAATCGACAGTAGCGTTTCCGACCAGGACACCAACGAGGCAGTTGCATAGATTGATACCTCCATATCCGCGAAAGCGCATCAAAATGCAGACTCAAACAAGGTTAAAGACAGGTCACCATACACAACTATAAAACAGCATATAGCATACCAGTTTGTACTGGATAGAACCGGTTCAACTTAGCTCAGGTGAGCTGTGTGCGAATCGAATCGTACAAACACGAGTGTTGCGATAAAATTATGATATTTGTTTAAGAAAAATAAAACACATACGTGTGTTTAGTTAATCTTTTTCCTCTGGAGCTCTGCAAGATAGGCCTCAATTCTTTCACCGACTGTCTGAATGCTAAATAAAGACTAGGGTCATTGTCGAAAAGAAAGGAGCTGTGCCTGTGAAAGTGTTATGCAATTACAATAGAAATGCCTTTAATTTTGACAAAACAACACCATTCATAGTGTTATTCATGGTGGCCCAGTGGTATCGACCTCACTTATGAGTAGTCGTGAGTTTGAACCCAGGAACCCTCTTTTCTATGTGTATCTGATTTCATTGCCACAACTCTCAAAAGCGATGAAGGAAAATATCGCGAGGAAACCGGTATGTCTTACAGACCAAAAATTCAAAGACATGTGACATCTACCAACCCGCACTGGGCCCGCGTTCTGGATTATGGATCACTCCCTCTCAGAAAAGAGTCCTATGGCCCAGCAGTGGGAATCGCATAGGCTGATTATGCTACGCTTATGCATTGTGTCATTTACATTGTTTCGCATACAAATTTTCAAACAAACGAAGCAATGGTTTAGCAAAATTGCTGGATCAGGCTTGATTTTTTTTTGTTTCTGTGTTATTAAAAGGGGTTTTTATCCACGCGGACATACCAACCATATAAAGCATTAAGACTGATACTTAATTCACTACTCTTTCTTCAAGCTTTCACATGAAGCAAAACCATCGTCAAAACTGATTATATCCAGTACGTACCAGTTCTAAGCTACACACACATCGCACAGCGACCTCGCTCACCGTTTGTGAGAACTGCAGATGCAGGCAGAATAAATATACATACTTTAAAGTTATTGCCATTTATGCATGTCAGGGACGGATCCCAGACTATCCAGATGCGGCTCAGTGTCAATATTTACGGTAACACAGTGACTTTAACTGCGCCATATTTGAAACAATGACAGGAGGATCATAGATGACTCAGAGTTTTGAGATAATGAAGTTTATTCAAGTTCTAAAAAGCTAATTTCTTAAATTGCAAGTATTTCTGCTTCCATACTGATAAAAATGCTAGCAAAAGAAACTTTGTCTGTTACCGTTTTACGCTTTTAGAGCAACCAAACCGTCATATTTCTCATACAAATCGTACGTGAATATGGCTTAAAAAAAATGTCAACCAAATTCAGTAAAGATGTCTGAAAATCAGCGTTTTGCACAAATTTAATCTGAACTTCGGCAGTTCATAACGTATACAGAAAACATCTTCATGTAATGGAAATTCTGCATTTTTTCCAAATAAAAATGTCATTTGAGGCCCCCTCATAAACACATATTTCCTATATATATTTTTATTGAAATCTAGTGCCTAGTTTTGTGAATTCTCCGTGCGTCAATTTTCGTTCGATGTTATTGCGTTCTCACTCGCTTATATTACGTTGGATGAAACATTAAACTTTTCAATCATGCTCGCGTTGACGATATCCGACCGAGATGAGCCCTCTTAACGGCTGAACGGATTTCGATTAAATTTGACACATGGATAGAAAACTGTTAGGACATTTGATACTTAATCCCGTTAGTACGATCCCGTGGGACAATTATATAAAATCCATTTAAAACGTTTCTAGTTTCTAAAAGGTCGTTCACCTAACATTAGAAGCAGACCAAACTGGATCAAACCGGTTAATTATAGCCTAGACTCTTGCCTAGAATTATGTTTATAAATACTAGACAGTCTATATCCCAGACAGATTCGAAATAGCATCGTTCATTAATTTCACCCGAAAGACGTCCACTGATGGACATAAGCCTCCCCCAATTTGGGGGGGTTTGCCATAATCGCCACTCTTGGTGGGCGGGTTGGCGATGGCAGTAAGGTGGTAAAATGCAAAAGGAACGCTGCTGCCCATTCTCTAGTAAGTCCCTTAGTCGCCTCTTATGCCACCCATGGGAAACAGTGGGATGGTGTTATTCTTTACGTCCGAACCTAAACGGAATTGTCCCACTGTTGGGCAAAGGCCAATTCAAAGTCCCTGTGGGTGTCGTAAGAGGCGACTAAGGGACTTACTTTTCGAAATAGCATTACTTACTAAAGAACCATGTTTTTGGATGTACAAACTGACACAGCTCATAGTCTTTAGTATACTTGCCTACATAAACTTGACGATTCATTGAGGCTTTGAAGGAAGTAATCGGCTCTAACTGGTTAGAACTGGTTCCTATATAGGGTGGTATGGTTATTGTAATTTTGCATTTTGAGACAGTTAAAGTCGGTGTTTTGTACTGAGTTAGTTTTATTACTTGCAAAATATAGATCTGCAGAACAAAAATGGTATGTTTCATTAAAACATCCTGTACGGCTTCATATTTCTCGTAGGTAATAAGTAATAACGTTTTAATGGCGTTTAGAAATGAGCAAACATTCACAGACAGAGCGAGACGGCAGAACAACATATAACTAGATACCGGCGTGAACTGGATTGGACCGGTTTAAATATAGCCTGCTTGGAACGCTGACAAAAAATCTTAGGTAAACAGAGAGCGTTTGATTGATATTGAAAATTTATTTGTTAATGAGAACCTATTGTGCCTTTTCATTTACATTTCATCTTCTTCTTCGTTTCCTTAATGCTGAGGATCGCGATCACAGAGGCACAGACGACGCGTCTCCAAGTTTTGCGGTGCGGTCTTCTGTAGTGTGTCGCTCGGTAAATGCTGGCTCCAACAACCTTCTTCATGGTGTCTTACCAACATGCCGGTCCTCTGCCTTCAGCGCGTTTTCTTTCCAGCCGACCTAGAATCATAAGCCTTTCCAGACCATGCTTAGGTGAACCATTATGTCCGAAAAACTGAGAGCACGCTCTTGGCATATTGTAGGGCGTCTTGGTAATGTTCAGTTCTTCTAGTTTTATTCGATCTCATGGTGGTCCACGGTATTCAAAGTAGCCTACGCAAACACCACATCTCGTATCGACCTTACTGCTTTCCCGCGCTCACTAACTTTAGGCAATACTTAAATGATACTTAAAAAACCGGCCAAGTGCGAGTCGGACTCGTGCACCGAGGGTTCCGTACAAACCTGCAGGTATTCACGGTTTAAGCATAAGGTTTATGTTTATGAAATTAAATGTTTTTTTTTTTAATTTTTATATTTGGGTTGACTGAATGAAAGGTAAATTGTGTTTTACGATTTATGACGTATTAAAAAAAAAACTACTTACTAGATCTCGTCCAAACCAATTTTCGGTGGTAGTTTACATGGTAATGTACGGCATATATTTTTTTTAGTTTTATCATTCCCTTATTTTAGAAGTTACGGGGGGGGGGGGGGGACACATTTTACCATTTTGGAAGTGTCTCTCGCGCAAACTATTCGGTTTAGAAAAAAAACCGGCCAAGTGCGAGTCGGACTCGCGCACCGAGGGTTCCGTACAAACCTGTAGGTATATAAGTAAAAGTTCACCCATCTCGACAATCGAGTCGTAGTTCTGTTCTGTTTCTTGGCTTGGTTTTATTTCTGTCTGTGTTTTGTTCTGTTTAGCATATGTTGTAACTAAAAATTTACGGTTTTCGCAATTTTTCCTTTATCTGTGCTATAAGACGTTGCTTCGTACCAAATTTCAAAATTCTAGATCGACTAGAAGTACCCTTTAGGTTTTGATTCCCTTGCAAGTTTCGAAAATTTGCAGCATAAACGGCTGTATCTTTTGATTGCGTTAGCTTAGAAGTTTGATTTTTTCACAGCTCTAAGAGACAGTAGTCTTGAGTACTTATTTGTTTTAAATTTCAGCTTGATACCTCCACGCGTTCCTGAGAAAAAGGGTCTTGACAGACAGATTGACGGACGGACGGACGGACGGACGGACGGACGGACGACAAAGTGATCCTGTAAGGGTTCCGCTTTTTCCTTTTGAGGTGCGGAACCCTAAAAAATGATATTAGAAACCTCAATGTCATTTTTGAAGACCTATCCATAGATATCCCACACGTATGGGTTAGATGAAAAAAAAAATCGAGTTTCAGTTCTATGTATGGGGAACCCCAAATATTATTGTTTTTTTTTTTCTATTTTTGTGTAAAAATCTTAATGCGGTTCACAGAATACATCTACTTACCAAGTTCCAACAGCATAGCTCTTATAGTTTCGGAAAAAAGTGGCTGTGACATACTCGGACAGACAGACATGACGAATCTATAAGGGTTCCGTTTTTTGCCATTTGGCAACGGAACCCTAAAAAGGGAATCCCACTGAGGAGACCTCTGGTCATGGACTAAACATGGACTGGCCTATATTCAGCAACAAAAGTCCATTAACACAGTTACTTTTACATAATCATTACAGAAATTGACACAAAATGATTTCTTGAAATTTTACTCTTTTTCCGGTTTTTACTAAGTATTTTACTCGAGAATTCTAGTTTTGAAACTGAAGTTTTAACTGATTTTTGTTGCTGTACCTATGTTTTCCACGATATTTTTCATTTAATTCTTTAGCATAATCATACTATATTGTTCCCACTGCTGGGACACAGGCCTGCTCTCTGTGAGAGGGAGTGGGCCATAATCTACTATGCGGGGACATTGCGGTTTGGTAGATGGTGACATCTACATGTCTTCGAATTTTTGTTTCTATGACATGCCGGTTTCCTCACGATGTTTTCCTTCACCGTTTTGAGAGCAGCGGTGATTAAATAATTTACACCAAGTAAGGCGCCTGTCTGGGTTTGAACCTACAGCTCACAACTCGTAAGTCGCAGCCGTTAGCACTGGGCTACCACGGCTTATTTTTGTTAACCGACGAAAAAATTCCCAGAATGTTTCAGTCCTGTGCATGTGCTGAATTCATGATTTCAGTTTTGCGAGTCAACGTCCCTGGATATTTGTTTTCCACATATTTTATGTACTGATGACTCTGCAATGATGCTTAAACAAGCCATTTATCTCATCATTCCAAGGTTCCGCGTTTATTATTTACTCGTCAAAATGCCATTTTCAAATATGGTGCGTGTTACTCAAAACAAATATGTTTTTATGGTGTCTGTGAATACTTCACTCGTATTCGTATTATCATAAGAAGGCCTTAATGTATACTCTGAGGGATTTTCCTTGGAGTTACCATATAAAGTCACGGAAAATTTCATGGTTACTTACGCAAGTATTTAGGTGGGTTTCCCTGTATCTGCTAACATTAAATGTTTCAAAATTCTACTTTATTGCTTTCTCAGTGAACTCTTCTACGCGGCCTAGCATTCCGTATATAAAGGATCATAGGTGCTCTAACGGTTCAATCAGTCAATCAACTCTGTCTATTGCAGTCCACTGCTGGACATAGGCCTCTCCCATATTGCGCCACAACACCCTGTCCTCCGCCTTCCGCATCCAGTCTGCCCCAGCCACTTTCTTTAAGTCGTCGGTCCACCTAGCTGGAGGGCGTCCCACGCTACGCTTGCCGATACGCGGTCTCGACTCCAGTCGTCTGCTCCATCGGCCATCGGTACTTCGACAGACATGGCCAGCCCACTGCCACTACAGCTTGCTTACTCTGCCTGCGAGCGGTTAAGAGCGACCAATCCTTCATAATTCTCATACAAACGCTCGTATGTAATTATGGCGTTACAACAAAAATATTTCTAGGATTTAATTTCATCTAAAAAAAAAATCACGCCTTATTTCCCCAAAGGGTTAGGCAGAGTTGTACCTATAGTACACTCACATTTCGCCTGTTATGTTCAAGTCCTATGTAATAGGGGGCGAGCCTATTGACATCGACCTGGCACAAATCCAGAATCCGGGCTGTTACTGAGAAATTACTTCCCCCATTTCTTCCCGTGGGTGTCGTAAAAGGCGACTAAGGGACTTACTAGAGAATGGGCAGCAGCGTTCTGTATGCATTTTACCACCATACTGCGATCGCCAACCCGCCTGCCAAGCGTGGCGATTATGGCAAAGCCCCCCAAATTGGGGGAGGCTTAAGTCCAGCAGTGGACATCTTACGGCTGAAATGATGACTGAGAAATTCCAGATATAAAAACCCAATAACACTTTGCCCGACCTGGGAATCAAACCCAGTACGTCATACTCAGCAGTAGCGCTTACTACCATTAGACCAAAAAGGCAATAAAAACATTTTCGAGAAACAAATTTACTAAACACAGTAAGGACGGTAAAAAAGTGGATGAATGACAGACAATTTCATGCAGCTGAGATCAGAATGTTAAGAGGGATGTGTGGTGTTACACAAATGGATAGAATAAGAAATGAGTACCTACATTAGAGAAAGTCTGAAAGTGGCACCGATAACTGAAAAGTTGTGTGGGAATCGGCTCTCATGGTATGAGGAAAATGTCGTGAGGAAAGTATTAAGTATGAATGTCTATGGCTATAAGAATAGAGAGAGACCAAAGAAACGTTGGATGGACTATGTGAATTATTATATGGATAGAAAGGGGGTGACTACTGAGATGACGACTTATAGAGATTTTTTTGAAAGAGATGCCGTGGCCCTGGCATATAGGCAACTGAAGGAACACGGGTGGGTTTTAGTCAGTAAAAGTCTGACACGCCCTCCCGCTCCGCCCAGAGCGCGAGAAGTCATTTGATGATATCCCATCCAAAAAAAAAAATAATACGGAGGAATGAGGAAAATGTCGTGAGGAAAGTATTGAGTATTAATGTCTATGGCTATAACAATAGAGAGAGACCAAAGAAACGTTGGATGGACTGTGTGAATTATTATATGGATAGAAAGAGGGTAACTACTGAGTGACGACTTATAGAGAAGCGTGGAAGAAAAAGACTTGTTGAGGCGACCCCAAATAAATGGGGATTAAGGCAGGTGAATGAAGGACGTGGAACGGAGCTGTTTATAGATACGGCAATAGCAGATATCGACGATGAAGTGACAAGAACTTCTAAGTGACATTTTGGCGATTTTCGTTTTCTCATCAGCTATTACGCCTAAATCAAAAAATTGGTTGTATAGGTATATACTAGGCTCTCACATCCTTCGATAACAACTTTTTATATAATATAAAACCAATAAAAGATTTATTCATACGTTGTGCTTAAAAAAAATCAAACGTTTTTTTCGATTCCTGTAAAATTATGTTTTGGTAGATAAAGGTTCTTGTCACTTCATCGTCGATATGCTACTTTAATTTCGGCTGTCAGTAGTGTATATAATGTAGTACGTTTTGGCGACCCTGCGTTTGGCTGCGATCGTGTTTGTTATGGCCCTTAGTCACAACGATTGAAAACCTGCCAATTCCCGTAATTAAAAACGATTAAAATCAAGTCGCAATCTCTAACAGCATCAATCAATGTCAACAGCTTGTCAAAATTGTATGGAATTTTCTCTTTTGTCCTGAAATTTTTGAATCAATATTTCCTCTACTTCGACTGAAGCTATCGGGGTGAAATTTGGCACACACGTTTAGTTCTTGTTAGACTGCAAGAAAAGCTATTTTTTGTTATTGGAAAAAATATTTTTAAACTGTATTATCAGAGGGGTAATTGCGTAACTTGCTATCAAATCAAATCAAATCAAAAGTCATTTATACAAACTAGGCTGAGAGTCAGCACTTTTTGAACGTCAAAGTTACATGAGACAGTCCCCCCAAAACGCCCGCCCTTCGACACTTCCTAGTGCTTTCGCTGGGAAGAAGAAGTGGCGGAACAAACTCCCCAGCAGCACAGCTGTCTGTTAAGTTAGAAGAACTTGATTCTATACAGTATTGTGTAAGTTATTAATATTATACAACAAAACATACATTATTCGCCATATGTCAGCTAGCACACGCCAATATACCAACAAAACATTGAAAACTAAACTCAAGCTGAAATAAATAATAAAACAAAATCGTAAACAGAACTTAAAACCTTAATAAAGCCTCCAGGCATAAAGGGCATGCCCGCTTACATATACGATGCAAATGATACATATACACAATAAATGAAATGAAAAGAAAATAAAAATAAACTAACAAAAGCAGTTAAATAAAAACAAAAAAAATATAAAAAAATATATGAACTACCCATATAAACCGTCAGTAGGAAGACTAATTCTGGATTGAAAGAACATAAACATTGTCTTGAGTTGATCACAGCGACCAACTATTCTTATCGTTTAAGTAGTCGTTGATAGAATAGTATGCCTTTGAACAAAGGTTGGATTTTACTTTAGCTTTAAACTCATTAAACTGCAAATCTAGCAAAGCAGAGGGAAGCTTGTTATTAAAGGTAATACCAAGACCAACAAAAGAATTATGAACCTTATGAAGCCGGTGAAAGGGAGCACGTAGTTTATCCCTACTTCTAGTATTAATATTATGAATATCACTATTTTTAGTGTACAAGTGTATATTTTGCCTAATATATAAGATGTTGGCGAAGATGAATTGTGATGCCACCGTAAGAATACCAGTATCTTTAAACAAATCTCTCAGAGAAACTCTAGCGACGACTATGTCTAGCAGCGAACTGCGAGTCTGCTATAGGCTGAGTTGTTTGATAATAATCTATACTAATATTATGAAGCTGAAGAGTTTCTTTGTTTGGTTGAGCGCGGCAATCTCAGGAGCTACTGGTCCGAATTGAAAAAATATTTTTGTGTTGGGTAGCCTATTTATTGAGGCAGGCTATAGGTTATATAACATCACGCTACGATCAAAAGGAGCGGAGAAGCAACGAAAAATGGACGAAAACTGGCAGGCAATTCGATACGACGGGAAGGGTCAGGGGAACAAAGATTTGACGCGGACGAAGTTGCGGACAGAACCTAATTTACTCATTAGTTTCTAAAATTGATAACAAATATTGTTATCAATGAAAATTGATGACAATATTTGTACGCCTAATGGCAAAACATAAAAACCTATGTAAATTTTGTAACATCTCACACACTGGTGCCGATTCCCTTGTTCACAAACTAAACTAAATTTAAGTTCAGTACATCTTCTTCTTTGTATTTCATTAAGAAGAGGACAAAAGATAATTTTAGTTTAGTCCTGTCAAATTAATCAGCGCTCCATACAAGTTTAGACGTGATTAAAAACTTGTCTACTAAAATTACGTCAATTTACGTCAAGCGCTGATTAATTTGACAGGACTAAACTAAAATTTATCTTCTGTCCTTTCCTTAATGAAATAGAAAGAAAAAGATGCACTGAACTTAAATTTAGTTTAGTTTGTGAATAAGGGAATCGGCACCACTGTGTAAACTCTGCCTATGTTTACAAATAAAGATTCTGATTCTGACCTTAGTCTGAAATAAAATTTTATTTTTATTGTGAGTGTGAATTCACTTATCCCCGGGGAAGTACCACAACTGTAGTCTATATCTATTTTTAAGTTTTGGAGCTCAAACGTATCCAAATATAGAAAAGAATTTTAATGCGATTGAACTTTTGCAATGCGCAAATATTCGATGAGCTTAAAATAACTACGAATTGGATCTGTGACAAATGCTAAATAAAATATAGACAAGAATGGCGTCTGTTTAGATTAGACCATCTTCCGATGCTTATTTGAAAAGCAGCTTTCAGCACGCGTAGCATGACCACCATAGAAAGAACTTTGTCTATCGTTGGTAGAATAGAGATAGAACTGTCACGCTACGCCAGCAAAAAAACGGGTTTTGTCAACGGAAGAATGGACAAAATTACAGATTGTAGAAAGATTTCCACCGTTTTATCATAGCGCTTTCATTTCTTTTTCGCGCTTTATTTTCTTTCTACAAAGACTAGACACAGCTCTTTCTATACAATGTGACATTTCGTTTCTCTAATTTTGACATCGCACCGTAAAAATCTTTCTACAGTCTGTCATCTTGTCATTCGTTTCTCACGACCTTTGTCTACGTCCCTATAGAGGTAGACTGTTTTAGAAGAAAGTTTTCTATCCAAACTGTCAAAATCGCACTGACAACTGTTAGTTGTCTAAGGTAGTGAAGACAATTTGATTTTGTAATCGCCATAACTAATCGAGTTGATTTAGATTTAAAACAAAACAACAACCGTTAGTAAATAAAAAAAGAAGCTTTGGATAAATGTAGTTTATTGTAATTAATTTTCACATTGAGTGAACTGTCACTTTGTCTATTCTTCCGTCGACAAAACCCCTTTGTATGGTGGTCATGCTACGCATGCTGTAGTCTATATCTATTTCTTCGTTTTGGAGCTCAAACGTATGTATATGTATATAGCATTTGCTAAAGGAAACCTAGACAAGAATCGAGTTTGTCTAGATAGGACCATCTGCCGATACTTATTTGAAAATTAGTTTTCAGGAATTACGATTCTTAAAATTACAGTCACTAAAAGAGATAAGTAACCAGGGTCAGGTATTGTTGAAGTATAGTAAGATACCGTAAACAAGTACCGTTGGCAACAACACATTATAGGCTTAACGCTTTTTGTATACGCAGTGTAATGTTTTTTAATAACCAGCCTTTGTATTTAGATATCGATCTATTTTGCACGAGTGCGTTCATGATCATAATCATTTCAGCTGAAATACGTCCACTGCTGGACATAGGCCTTCCCCAATTTGGGGGGGGGGGGGGGGGTTGCTATAATGGCTACGCTTGGCAGGCGGGTTGACAATCGTGTCAGTCAGGCATAAAATATAAATTCCAATAGTGAGTGATTTAAATAAATACTAGCTTTTGTCAGCGGCTTCATCCATTTCAGCCGTAAGACGTCCACTGCTGGACTTAGGCCTTTCCCAATTTGGGGGGCTTTGCCATAATCGCCACGCTTGGCAGGCGGGTTAGCGATCTCAGTATGGTGGTAAAATGCATAGAGAACGCTGCTGCCCATTCTCTAGTAAGACCATCCAATCATCAATTGCGTAGTTTAAAAGATCTAAGCGACAGACGCGGGAAGCGAATTAGTTTTATACTATGTAATGAAGATGTAAAGATACCATCACACCTACCTATTGTACATCAATATTTCGCTAGTAAAATAAAGCGGGGACAGCCTATTGCCATAAACTGGATAAAATTCCAGACTTAAAACTTACGATTTAAAGACTTACTCACTTAAGATTTTTAAGTTATGAAAAATTAGCTTTAGCCAGTGGTTTCGCCCGCGTGGAGGTCGGAAATTATCCCGCGGGAACATACTACCGGGATAAAAAGTACCCTATGTGTTATTTCCGGTTATAAACTATCTGTGTGCCAAATTTCATCTAAATCGGGTCAGTAGTTTTTGCGTGAAAGAGGAACAAACATCAATACATCTATACATCCATACAGACAAACTTTCGCGTTTATAATATTAGTATGATGGAGAGTTAAGTTTCTTAATTGAGAACTCGCCGTAAAACTTTTCCGACCTCCACACATATTCACAACCATTCTCCAGGCTATCGTATTGAAAATTACACATTTCTATAACCTGATTCTGCTGTCGAGGGCAAGGCAGCCATCGACAGCAAACAGCTGTCGGAAGGATAGCGGTTGATTAATTCATTTTAATTGACAATGTTTTCGGGTTTTTTAGTAAGCCAAATAAGCGAAAATAACTTTTTCGCTTATTTAGCTCTATCTTTGATGCCATTTGGTAGCGCGCATTTAATAACGTTGGTAGGCACTCTTATTTACATCAAACTAAAAGATCTAAACGTACACGCGGAAAGCGACTTTGTTTTATATCTACTATGTAAAAAAGCAAATTTAGATTACTGTGTTCAGTAATCTAAATTTTTAAGCGTTTAAAGAGGGTTCCTAAGATTTATCGGTTTGGTACGGAAGCATATCGAATAGTTGTGAATAGCTGTGCAGGGCATCGAACCCAAGACCAGCAGTCTTGCAACCACTAGACCAAAGAAGCATTCAAAATCACTAAAACTAAAAAAAATGTATTTAAAAAACTCACCATGCTCTCTCTCATAGTGTAGTCGGAACTGCTCCAAGGCTGGGTCATACTTCACTTCATCTGGTAGACCCAACCACAGCTGAACAGCTCCATCAGTCAGGTCAGTCGACACCAGCGAATACTGGCTTCGAGTCAGTTCCTCCACAGGCCTGGGGGCACGCCACGATTTTACACTCTTCACTATTTTATCCATCTTGGTTTATTTTAACATGTCTACTTAACTTCAATTAACTATTATTAATATTAACACTGTAATTTCGAGGTTATAATCATTAGAAGTTGTTGTGTTGTGTTTGACAGGTTGGGTTTTTTTTTTCTAGGGTGACTTTTGGCAATGGTGTTTTTGTTGACAGCCTGGTATAGAAACTTTTTTGAAAAATTTAAAGTAAGTGTTGTGATGGCTCGAAATTGTATTGGTAGATATTGCTGTTAGTAATAAGACCACCTTTATAAATAACTTAGCAACGCGTCTATATTCTACAGGGGGTAAGGCAGAGGACCGATGCCTACCACAGTCCCGGATTAGTTCCGAAAGAGTTACCGTGGCCCTGGCAAAGGCAACTGAACGAACACGGGTTGGTTTTAATTAGTAAAAGTCTGACACGCCCTCCCGCTTCGCCAAGGGACGGAGAGGTCATTTGATGATTTCCCACCCAAAAGAGGTGTGTAAAATTACGTTCATTATATTAAATGCCATGGTGATTATCTGATTTATGAAGTTAGTCACGGTCTAAAGTTGTTATATACATCATTTCAGCCGTAAGACGCCCAATGGTGGACATAGACCTCTCTCAATGCAGGGGGTTTTGCCATAATTGCTATGCTTGGCAGGCGGATTAGCGATCGCAGTATGGTGTTTAAATGCATAGACATGTTATAAGGGGGCGAGCCTATTGCCATAATCTGGACACACATCAAGGTATAAACTAAAGGGTTAAATACTTTAATATTTAAAGGTAGGTGTGACTGGACATGTCGAAAGGGGACGCCCAAGGACAATAAACCGGATGACATTTTTTACCGTCTCGACCTTCATATGGTGTGTTGTGTAACTGGAATAGAAGGCAGGAAGGCCTTCAGATTCATCGCAGGTGGCTAAAGGAGCGCGGAACGCGGGTGGACGGGGATGCGTGTGCGGCTCGTGCGCCTGCGAAAGATCAATGAGGCCGCCTATCGGCCAGCTTCAAACGGTAGGACCGCGCTACGAAATCATTGATATATGCCGCGCATTGAGTAGGGTGCGTATGATTTGAGTTTCGATAGATTTTAATTGTTTTTTTTTTCCAAATTTCTGTTTTATGTATGAGAATGTTACTTTTAATGTGTAGTATTTATTGCTAGATCAATTTCATTACATGTTATTCAAAAATAAAAATAATTATAAAATTTCTATGCCAAAGGCTTCTACTCCGTTCACGTATTATACTTATTTTTTTTCAAGACGTTAAAAAATTTCACCCGGTATAGTGACCTTTTTGGTAATGTTTTTCAAAAAGGTCAGGTGCGTAGCACTAGTAACCGGCGTGTGTGTATGACCAGATGTATGAACTTAAACGAGGCAAAAGGAGTATGTAAGGATCGTAGCAGGTAGCGTTCTGTAGTTTCTGCCTGCATGGGGAAAAGGTGTGAGTTTATGCATGTGTGGTGTGACTATGAATGATAGGCTGAGGAATGATGTGATAAGAGAACGGTGTGGTGTAAAAGAAGATGTAGTGACAAAAATTGAAAAAAGTATGCTTAGATGGTATGGTTATGTTGAGAGGATGAATGAAGGACGGCTCACAAAAGATATATACAAGGCAGATTAGTAGAAACACCGGGAGGGGACGCCCCAGGAGGACAAATAGTGACTTTATTGGTGATGTTCTTCAGAAAGGTCAGGTGCGTAGTACTCGCAACCGGCGTGTGTGTATGACCAATTGTATGAACCTAAACGAGGCAAAAGGAGTATGTAGAGATCGTAGCAGGTGGCGTTCCACCCGAGAGTTTATGTATGTTTATGGATGTACACTTAATAGGTCTACAACTTACTCTGATATGATGCTCGGTGTATCAATATCTATCAGCTCGAACATTTTAGTGGTTATTTCCAAAATAGAATGAACATAATGTATTAACTTGTTAATGTAAAGTAGATGCCTACATTAGTGTGGACCCTATGTGGCGATGTTACTTATTTCATTCGTAAATATTCTGATGAATGAAGTGTTTGTGATTTCACGTAGAGTGTTCAATTGAATAAAAAATAGTGTAAAAATCTAACTTATTATTTTATACTTTTTAGTTTGGTTCTCATGAAACCATGTTTTATAGTTTTTTTTTGCTATCCTAATGATCCTGGCTATGATTTTGGCACAAATTTAGAATGAAGTTATTGTGTTGTCATCGGTTCTTGATAAGTGTTCAAAGTTTCCAATAATTCCCACGTGTTTTAGGGGGTGAAAATCACGGTCAAGGATTTCGTTAAATAGATACATAATAAAAGCGTGTTATAATATTTGACCAAAAAATATTGACTTAAAAAGTTCATTATTAGATCTACTTACGTAAATAAACATTTCGTTTCATATTTACCTATGAAATATTGACTATAGTACCATTCTTGTAAGTATGCATAGACCAGACCACCCATTAGAAAAAAAACTAAGTCTTTTTACCCCTTTTTTACCCTGGTTAGGGTCATCCGACCAGGTTTCCCCAAAACGAGAAGTACCTTCGTGTTTCCCCGAACACAATTTCTTAGGGGCTGTCTTTTTACCATGACGATTTTTTCAATAAGCACAAAACTATTAAAGATGTAATTTTTTTTTACCAAGGAAGTTCGTGAAATATTTTGGGTGAAACCCTGATGCAAAAACTACAAAACAGGTTAAAAAAATGTAGTTTCTTCGCTACCCTTAGCGCATGAGCGAAAAAAATTAACAATACTTAGAAGGGACCGTTAACTTATGACGATATTGACGATTCCTTACTTGTCCTGCATAATAAATTACAATACAACAATTAACAATAGACAGAAGCTTTACAAAACCATTACAAATGAAGAAGAGAAGCCATATTGGGCTCAACACCCAAGGTCAGCTAAAAAAATGGGTTATCCTGGTCGGGGTGGTCCTCCTTACCCAATGTTTTACCAATGCACCGAATCTACAACAATTCCTTCAGCAAAATTTTGAAAGATAAATAATATCATTTTTCATTAAAAAAAAAAACCGGCCAAGTGTGAGTCGGACTCGCGCACCGAGGGTTCCGTACAAACCCGTAGGTATATAAGTAAAAGTGCATCACGACAATCGAGTCGTAGTTCTGTTCTGGTTCTTGGCTTGGTTTTATGTCTGTCTGTGTTTTGTTCTGTTTATTATATGATGTAACTAAAAATTTACGGTTTTCACAATTTTTCCTTTATCTGTGCTATAAGACGTTGCTTCGTACCAAATTTCAAAATTCTAGATCGACTGGAAGTACCCTTTAGGTTTTGATTCCCTTGCGAGTTTCGAAAATTTGTGGAAATTTACGGTATAAACGGCTATATCTTTTGATTGCGTTAGCTTAGAAGTTTGATTTTTTCACAGGTCCAAGAGACAATAGACTTGAGTATTTGATATAAATTTCAGCTTGATACCTTCACGCGTTCCTGAGAAAAAGGGTCTTGACAGACGGACGGACGGACGGACGGACGGACGGACAACAAAGTGATCCTATAAGGGTTCCGCTTTTTCCTTTTGAGGTGCGGAACCCTAAAAAACACCGATTGGCGAAAATAAATGAAAGGTGACCATGAACAAGTATTACCTGCTTTGACAACAAACCTTTACAAGTGTTCCTATAACTATTTTTGGCACATTAACTAACAAGGACACTTATATTCGATCCCAAATTATGCTTACAGAAAAATCGCCACATAAGAAACCACACTTAAATAGGTAAAGAAATGGAATACATAAAAGACGGTCCACCACTGTTAACAAGGCGAAAGTTGTCGAGCTTAAAAGTGACTACGATGTTGTAGAAAGTGGCCAGAGAAAATGTACGGTCAGGAGAGAAAATTTATACTCTGTACTAATACCTTATATCTATACTAATATTATAAAGTAGAAGAGTTTATTTGGTTGAACGCGGTAATCTCAAGAAACTACTGGTACGAATTTAAAAAATATTTTTGAGTTGGGTAGCCTATTTATTGAGGAAGGCTATAGGCTATATAATATCGCGCTACAATCAAAAGGAGCGGAGCAGCAACAAAAATGGACGGGCAATTCGATGCGACGGGAAGGTTCAGGGGAGCAAAAATTTGACGCGGACGAAGTCGCGGGCAGAAGCTAATTCTCATAGAGACAACAAGAATTATGTAAGTAGCCAGGATTTTGTAATATCTTGGCATCAAGTCCGATAGATGATGATGATCATCATCATTTCAACCGTAAGACATCCACTGCTGGACTTAGGCCTCCCCCAATTTAAGGGGCTTTGCGATAATCGTCATGCCTAGCAGGGGGATTGGAGATCGCAGTATGGTGGTAAAATGCATAGAAAACGCTGCTGCCCATTCTCTAGTAAGTCCCTTAGTCGCCTTTTACGATACCGACGGTATGAAATGGTATTATGCTATACTGTATGTCGGGCACCACACGAAATCGAAGGCGATCGCAGTATGGTAGTGAAATGCATAAGAAGGCTGCTGCTCATTATCTGATTATATAAAAAAAGGCAATGGCTTTTATATTTTATTTCGTTTTGTCTGACTGTACATAATTTTCTCCTTAACCCATGTTATACGTGATCAGATAAGGCTGATTACACATATCACGGCTCGACTAATCGCAGGTCGAACTACACCCTAACGACATGAAAATATGCTTTTAATTATATTGCACAGTACAGACTTTACCGATTTAGTACGTAGCATGATCATTCTTTAAGGTTCCCGTAGACCGGCAAGACGCAATAGCGCGATGCGAGTATATACTTCGACTTTTAATCGTATTCAGCACTTGACAGTACAAAGAGTTTTGGGGTAGTGAACAATTTCGCGTAGAGAACGAATGATAAAAAGGTTTAATTTAAATAAAACATTAAAACAGATTTTTTAAGATGTGGAATATAAAACTAATAAATAATTTTTTATAAAATTTTTTTCTTCTTCTTTCTTCTATTTGAAACTAAATCTATACTAATATTATAACCGACCATACCGTGTGGTGCCGGACGTAAAGAATAACACCACCCCATTTCTTCCCGTGGGTGTCGTAAAAGGCGACTAAGGGACTTACTAGAGAATGGGCAGCAGCGTTCTCTATGCATTTTACCACCATACTGCGATCGCCAACCCGCCTGCCAAGCGTGGCGATTATGGCAAAGCCCCCCAAATTGGAGGAGTCCTAAGTCCAGCAGTGGACGTCTTACGGCTGAAATGATGATGATGATGATATTATAAAGCTGAAGAGTTTGTTTGTTTGATTGAACGCGCTAATCTCAGGAACTACTGGTCCGAATTAAAAAAATCTTTTTGCGTTAGCTAGCTTCTTTTTAGCCTATTTATCGAGGAAGGCTATAGGCTATATAACATCACGCTTACCAAGAGGAGCGGAGCAGTAAGTGAAAAATGTTGCAAAAACGGGGAAAATCGCACGGGTAGGTGATTCGACGCGACGGGAAGGGTCGGGGGAACAAGAAATTTAACGCGGACGTAGTCGCGGGCAGAAGCTAGTTAAATATAAATGTCACGTCAATTTACTTTCTTTTTTGGTCATTTTATTTCCTCTGGTAACCATAGACGATATATATATCGATATTGTATATATTGTGTTTTTAGATAAGTTATTCATTATAAAATAAAACGATTGCATGTAAGTACATTATTTCAAGTTCCTTCAATTTCGTTAATTCTTACACCACATCACTATCTTTATTTTGTCAAAATCTGGTAACCCCTTCAACTGTCACGATGTTACTGAATACGATTAAAAGTCGAAGTATAGTAGATCAATTTCCATGAAGTTGTCATATTTATATTAATACGTCAAAAGTGATAAGTGTTTTTGGATGATGTGAAAGCGCTAGGGTAACCCGCGAATTTCAATGATCGACCAGGTTAAGTTACGCTTGCCGCGGTTGCTCTGTGGATGGGTGACCATCTTTACATACCAAGACCCCTTCGTGCTCGGAAAGCACGCTAAGCTGTTGGCCCTAGCTGTCATTTGTGACAGTCGTTATGCAAAATATGAGTCATTTCGACTTTGTCTCTGGAATAGCTACGCATCTGTAATGCTTATAGGATTGCAGATTTCCATAGGTGGTGACCGTCATCTTACTGAATCACAATTAGTGAAGTAGGGAAGCGTTTTTGTTCGATAGAGTTACCGCGGCTCTGGCACAGGCAACTGAAGGACTACGGGTGGGTTTTAGTCAGTAAACATCTGACACACCCTCCTGATCCGCCCAGAGAATAAGTTGAAGTTTGGTAATTAAGATAACCGATGGTTGTTTCACGCCTTTGTCCCATGAGGGTAGGCAGAAACTACAGAACACCACCTGCTAGGATCCTTACATACTCCTTATGACTCGTTTACGTTCATACATCTGGTCATATACGTACGCCTACTATTACGTACCTGACCATTTTGAAGAATATCACCAATAAGGTCACTATATGATCTACTAGGGTGTCCCTTTCCGGTGTGTCCAGTCACGTCTGCCTTGTAAATACATTTTGTTCACCGCCCTTCATTCAGTCTCTCAACATGATCAAACCATCTAAGCGTACCTACTCTTTATAAAAACTTTTTTGCAAAAAAAAACAACCGACTTCCTTAAAGACACTACAAAGTGAAAAATAACTTTAATTTCGGTAGTCGGTGTCTTAGGATCTGTATTTATGGTTTTTTTGCCACCGACTTCCGAAATTAAAGTTATTTTTCACTTTGTAGTGTTTTTAAGGAAGTCGGTTGTTTTTTTTTGCAAAAAAGTTTTTATTTTTAAATTTTTAGTTGTGGTATTCACCCTGCACTAATTCCAAACAAACAATGCATATTTATGCGATAGCAGAAATCGCGGTTGATTTCCTGTCATTTTTTAAAGAGTTCCGGTGTCTGTCTCCCGAACTCATCATCAGATCTATATGAAAATTATATGGGACCATTTCGGAATAAACCCCTTTCGAACAAAAAAAGAATTTTGCAAATCCGTCTATATATGACGGAGAGATTGCCGAAAATACATAAAAAAAAACATATAAACATCCGAATTGTTAACCTCCTCCTTTTTGAAGTCGGTTAAAAATTTTTGTCACTAGTTGACTGTACCTAATACTTTAAAGTAAGTAGGTAACAACAAACTTATTGTTAAAATCCAGTATTGAAATCAATACAGTTTCTTTATTGTCTTAAATTAGCTACAATAGGTGTAAACTCATAGTTTTCTAGGTAGGTATCTGTAGACTTACAATAGACCTATTGTTATAACCACAGAACACGTCATGCATTTAACATAAGTTTTCGTGTACTCATTTATATACAATGTTACATTTGAGCACATGATGTAAGTAGGTACCTTTTTTTTTTCTAGGTGGGAAAACTTCTCTCAAATGATCTCTGGGCGGAGCGGGAGGTGGCAGAATATTACTGACTAAAACCCACCCGTGTTCCTTCAGTCGCCTGTGCCAGGGCCTCGGTAAACCGTAGGCGCGAGCTTGCGGGTGGCGAGCAAGGGGTAGCTCGCCGCCCGGTAAGGACCAGAGGGGTAATTGCGGAACTTTTTATCGGTAGGAATTGGTTTAACATTCATAGTTAAACAACATTCATTGCGTTATTTACGTTGCTGAGCCGACAATTTATTCAAACAAATGACGCAATGGTTTAGAAATAATCTTCAATCCCATTCAAATTCTGATAAATTGTGCGTTTCGCAATTAGGGTGCAGGCTCGGGTCGACGGCGCGTAGTGTTCCACGCGCGCCTCAAAGAGATGTCAGCAGCACTGAAGGGGTCTGCTAGGACCGATGCCTGTCAGGGTCGCGAGATTGTTCGAAAGAAATACCGTGGCCCTGGCATATGGGTAACTGAAGGAACACGGGTGGGTTTTAGTCAGTTAAAGTCTGACACGCCTTCCGGCTCCGCCCAGAGCGGGTGAAGTCATTTGATGATTTCCCATCCAAAAAAAAAATGGGAGGTCCAACATAGGCATAGGCATTTAAAGTTAGAATTATGATTTTTTATTTTTGTTCTATTTTTATATCAGCTTTTGATACCGATACTCAATACTCGAGTAAAAATTGCTAGCTAATTTAATTTAACCCTATACAGTACTGGAAGCTCCGTTACGTGCTTTCTAGAAGAAGTGAGCGGAGAAACAGATAAAAGAAAACAGCGACATTACTACTTTTATTATACTATTCAGAGATAAATTATACTTATTTACTACCTACAAGTATTGTCTGCTTCAGTGAGATCAGAAACACCACGTGACGGTTGTATGCAAGAAATATAACTAATATGCTATAAAATACTTAAGTACCTATTAAATGCACTTGTTATGACTAATGTGAGAATATTAACTATTTCATATAAGTTTTATATATTTATATGCAGTTTGGACTAATATAGAAGTTTCGAAGACAAAGCCATTTTGCACTGATCTTAAATAAAATGGATCTTTAATAAATGTCCCCTAGGACAGGAATGAAAGCAATGGTAGGCCCAGTGGTAATGTCACCAATTTACCGAGTTGTAGGTCACAGGTTCACCTAAATACGTGCTTAATTTTTGTGAATCATTTCATCATCCCTGCTCTCAAAACGGTGAAGGAAAACATTGTCAACGACATGTCCTAGAACAAAAAATTCGAAGACATGTGACATCTACCAACCCGCACTGGGCCCGCGTGGTAGATTACGGCCCACTCCCGCTCAGAAAGAGGAGCCCTGCTACCCAGCAGTGGGAACAATATAGGCTGATTATTCGGAAAAATTATGATAATTGTATGAAAACTTAAAAGTAATAAAAGACGGGTAGGAAAGGTAGGTAACAATAACCAATAAGAATATACCTCTAATAATAAAAAGTGTACATTAGTTAATTACGTAGGCGATTAATTTCGATTCGATATAAATGCACTTACATATTATAAAGGAAAATACCGGCCAAGTGCGAATTGGACTCACACACGAAGGGTTCCGTACCACAAAGCATATAAACGCCGAAAAACCATGTTCCTTGTTAAGTTCCCTTTAATTTTTAAATTTATTTTATTTTTATTATTTGTTGTCATAGAGGCAATAGAGGTACACACTCTGAAAATTATAACTATCTACCTATTTCGATTCATGAGATACAGCCCGCTGACAGACAGACAGACGGATGGACCCTGTGTGGTTGGAACCCTAAATAGAAAAAGCATTACGTTTATCGTTTTCAGAAAATTCTATCAAAATTGGACACATGAATCTGTTTTGACAACTTTGTAAATAGCTAAAGATACCGCGCGTATATTTCCCGTCGCGTCACGCTTATCAGCCTTATCACTAGAATGTTCAACGTAAAGCGCACTTACTGCATGCGTTTATTTACTCAATATTAACATTCATTGAGAGTAGTGGTGTCCCAGTGATAACGGCCCTGACCAAAGGCCCTGACTTACGAGTTGAGAGTTCGAACCAAGCAGGCGCTTGACTTTGTGTAAATAATTTCACCACCACTGCTCTCAAAACGGTGAAGGAAAACATCGTGAGGAAACCGGCATGTCCTAGACCATAAAAAAGACAAGTCACATCTACCAACATGCACTGGGCGCGTGTGATAGGTAGATTAACACGTTCACATAATATGTGATATGGCAGTAAATTGCCCATACAAGTTACGACCACTGCTATATCCGTAGCCTCCTAAAGGAATACTAAAGCTGTGTTGCCCGTACCTCAGTACAGAAGAGTTTAAAAGTTTACGGTGCTACCCGTACTGTCATTTTCAAACATCGAAAAAACGACTGCTAATGCAGTGCGTACCGCAACGTGTTGAAATCCACTCTCCGTCGAAGAGAACATGCCTTTTTTTTGTGGGTGTAATCATCAAGTTAAGAGCAGGGTGCTCTGGGCGGAGCGGGAGGGCGTGTCAGACTTTTCCTGATTAAACCCACCCGTGTTCCATCAGTTGCCTATATGCCAGGGCCACTGTAACTCAAGAGAAAATGCCTGAGTCCCAGTTGTGGGAACATTTTTTTTTAAATAATATTAATTACTTACATAATACTGTATAGAATCAAGTTCTTCTAACAGACAGCTGTGCTGCTGGGGAGTTTGTTGCGCCACTTCTTCTCCCCAGCTAAAGCACTAGGAAGTGGTGAAGGGGGGGCGTTTTGGGAGACCGTCATAAGTAAATTTGACGTTCAAAAAGTGCTGACTCTCAGCCGAGTTTGAATAAACGACTTTTGATTTTGATTATAGGCTGATTTTGGATATTACCAAAATATTATTTAAAAAAAATATATATTATTATTAGTAAAATGATGTAGCATATGTTGTAACTGTTACTTATACATAACGCTATGGAATGAGAGTTAAATCTTCAAATTATGTTCAGAGTCGACCTTCGAATCAATACTGTGGTTACCATAACGTGACGCCCTTTTTTCCGGGGGAATTTTCAGACTTATACGTACATCGGAGTAGGAGAGCGAGGGAAGAGTGATTGTCCCTGTGTCTGCACACACACTTGTGCACTATAATATCTCCCGCGCCGAGATGGCTAGTCTCTGTTGAGATTGGCCGCTTTGACCAAAATACGGCCCGGAGCACTTTACACCCACATACAATCATGGAAAACCTAAACACACTTTTACCGACCCAATCATCGAACCCAGCGCTCCACGTGAAACGCACCTTCGACTTTGACATACTTCTTGACGTTTAGTTGGGACTCTGTATGTCTTAGTTACTAATGTGGGCGCACCCATTTTGTCACAAATTAAACATTTTTACTGACGATTGTGACAAAATCACGTACGTTCGGAGGTGGTGATAAGGTTTGAAAATCGATCAAAAATATATTAGCCTGCTGATTACTGCACCGAATGGCAATAAACTTTATAAATTATGTTCTTGCACGAAGGTCCAAAGCAGGAAAATAGTCCGGAGAAAGAGTTGGTTGGTACTCATATAACCCGTTACCGCAAAGATTTCTTGAAACGTTCACAAAGCTGTGATACTTATTGATTTTTGGGGTCCGTACCTAAATGGTGCCAACGCGACCTTATTATTGTCCGTCTGTCCGCCCGTCAGTGTACTTGTCAGTGGTCTATATAGTAGTAGTTGTAATTTTTCACAGTGTGTATTTCTTTTGCCGCTATAATAACAAACTTAAAAAAAAGGCGGTTATGGGTTGAAAATAAAGGAAAAAATACAAAAAAAACGTGTTTTTTTTTTTCAAATATGTTTGTAGTGGTACGGAACCGTTCGTGTGCGATTTCGATTCGCATTTAGTCGCTTTTTTCGTCCATTATTCTCCTCAAAAATTCAACATTTGCACAAAATTAACAAACCAAATAAACAAAACGAAAGCCGTGTATCAAAAGTGAAAAGTATTATTTTATTATTTTGGTCGCTTATTCAGATGGTCAGACATTTTAATGGGGTTGACGTATCCGTGTGGATGAAACCACTTTTTGATAAAGAATGAAAAAAGACATTTGAATTTTTTAAATTCACTAATCACATTATGAAGGCAGCTACAAGAAAGTCATGTTGCACCTCTAGATTATGTCACATGGTTGACTCGAACTAGCATTTAATACAAATTGACATGACATAATTTATCACAACTTGTCACAAACGTCTTCGATACGCCCGTGGTCGCCCTGCTGCAGAAACAGCCTATACCTTTCCCACTACTGGGACACAGGCCTCATCTCGGTGAGAGGGAGTGGGCTATAATGTCTTCGAATTTTTGGTTCTAAGACATGCCGGTTTCCTCACGATGTTTTCCTTCACCGTTTAGAGAGCAGTCCCGCTGCACTTTGTTGGATTCTCTATGTTCGGCTTTACACCGAAAGCTGAAAATCCAGTGACCGATAAGATCCCGCTGCGATTTTATTACGTCCGTGTCAACGTCGACGTCATCATCATCATTTCAGCCGAAAGACGTCCACTGCTGGACATAGGCCTTCGCCAATTTGGGCGGATTTGCCATAATCGCCACGCTTGGCAGGCGGGTTGGCGATAGCAATATGTTGGTAAATTGCATAGAGAATGCTGCTGCCCAGTCTCTAGTAAGTCCCTTAGTCGCCTCTTACGACACCCACCACGGGACGAAAAACTGTGTGTCGACTAACTGTGCGAGCTTCAACTGAGCGTTTTATGGTCCCCTTTTGTGGGTGAGAAATCACCAAATGACGTCCCGCGCTCTGGGCGGAGCACTCTGTGTCAGATTTTTACTGACTAAAACTCTCCCGTGTTCCCAGGCGCGGTCCGAGGGGTCCTAGGGGTCATGACCCCCGCCAAAGACAGTCATGCTGTCGAAACCTTGATGGATTTGCCTGTATTACTATCTTAAAATTGTTCTCACTTGAGCCACGGAGACTCCGTTGGACATTTGCAAAAAGATTATAACCCGGGACATCATGCTGATCAGTAGCGCTTACGACTACTAGACCAAAGAGGATGTACTTTCCTAAAAATATTCTTCAGTACTCATGGTGACCCCCCAAAATGTTAGGCTGCGACCGCGCCTGCGTGTTCCTTTAGTTGCCTGTGCCAGTGCCACGGTAACTCATTCGAACAAATCTCGCGACCCTGGCAGATTTTATTGTGTTCTATGTTTGGTTTCCGCTTTTGTCTGCGCGGGTTGGTAGATGTCACATATCTTCGCATTTTTAGTTCTAAGACATGCCGGTTTCCTCACGATGTTTTCCTTCACCGTTTTGAGAGCAGTGGTGATGAAATAATTTACACAAAGTAAAGCGCCTGCTTGGGTTTGAACTCACGACCTACTGCTCGTAAGTCGCGGCCGTTACCACCTGGTTATAATTATCGAAAAGGAATAAAAAAAACATCATTCAACGGTCGAAGGTGTACGAGTTGTACTGTTGTACATCGTAGGTTCGAACACAGATAGGCGGTTAACTTTGTGTAATTTTTTTCATCATCACCGCTCTCAAAACGGTGAAGGAAAACATCGTGAGGAAACCGGCATGTCCAAAACATCGAAGACTTTATTATTTCCACCAACCCGCATTGAATCCGCGTGGTGGATTACGGCCTACTACCTCTCACGTCGTCGTCGTCAACTGTCGTTGGTCTCATAGTAGCAAGCGCGACTGCTGAACGTGGGGTTCCATTCTCAGGTCGGGCAGTGTTACCGGGTTTTCTATTAGGTACATCTTAGTAATAGCCTGGAGTTTTGAAGTTGGTGTGATGCCCCATGCCTCGGAAAGCACGAGTCTTGCGCCTGATCTTTCTCCGGTCGTGTCAGATTGCCGTTTTATCGGACTATGAGAGTGAGAGAAGAGTGGGTGCCCTTATGTCTTCGCACACATTTGTGCACTACAATATCTCCCGCGCCGATGGCTACTCTGCGTTGAGATTGGCCACCATGGCCAAAATACGGTCTGAAGGACTATGTTCCTGCCAGGCTCGCGAGGTTTGTTCGAAAGAGATACCGTGACCCTGGCACATGGACAACTGAAGGAACACGGGTGGGTTTTAGTCAGTAAAAGTCTGACGAGCCCTTCCGCTCCATCCAAGAGCGGGAGACGTCATTTGATGATTTCCCACCCACAAAAAAAGGACTATGTTACTACCTCTTACAGAGAGAAGGCCTAAATCCCAGAAGTGGGAACAACATTGATTTGGCTGTAGTTCTGCACGCGTAGCATGAACACCGTAGCGTAGAAATGGGTTTTGTCGACGGAAGAATAAACAAAATTACAGATTGTAGAAAGATTAAAGACAAAATTAAAGATTGTAGAAAGATTTGTACCGTTTTATGCTGGCGTAGCATGTCAGTTCTATCTCTATTCTACCAAGAATAGACAAAACCCATTGCTACGGTGGCCATGCTACGCGTGCTGATGACAATCTCTGGTAAGAAACACGTCACGATAAAGTCAAGAAGATCGTGTAGTCGCTGATAATGCTAGTAAATCTTACATTTGCTCAAATATAGTTATCTCGGTTTGCCAAGATAACAAGATTTAAGTTCAATATCAGCGTAAACTGTTTCTGCAGTCATATAAAAGATGAAACTGAATCAACCTTTATATGAGTTTAGTTGACGATATTTTAGGACTGTTTTTTCCTAAATATGCTTACATGGTTTGGTAATGTTGAGAGGATGAATGAAGGACGGCTTACAAAAGGTATTTATAAGGCAGATTTGAGTGGAAACACTGGAAGGGGACGCCCTACGTTTCCACTCACATCTGCCTTGTTAATTCGTTTTGTCAGTTGTATGCATAGATACAAGGTCTATGGTTTTCTATAATGACAAAATATCTATAGAAATGGATGTAACACAGAAAACTAATTGTAATGCAAATACATTACGTCGATTTGCTTGACAATTAACTTTTTCTGACTTAACATTCACTTTTCCCCTGGTATCTTATTAATAAAATCTACCCAAAAACACTGACCTACTGGGGGATTGACATCATGACCCCGTACTCAACAGCTGTGTTTGTTACCACTGAACCAAAAAAGCATCACAATTTTTCTAATCAGTCAACTGTCAACTAATGTTTGCTGTTCTCATTTCAAACAATCAAAGGTCAATGACTGATAAAGTTATAGGTACCAACCTACTACATATGAGGATGTACAAGACCTATCGCTGAGCGGTCTTCTATGCATTCTATTCAGTCCCCAAATGACGTAATATAATTTTAAGGGTGGTTAGAAATAACTGAAGTTTAGTAAGAAACTGATAAGAATCTTCTAACTTAACAGACAGCTGTACTGCTGGAGAGTTTGTTGCGCCACTTCTCCCCAGCTAAAGCACTAGGAAGTGATGAAGGGCGGGCGTTTTGGGGGACTGTCTTACGTAACTTTGGCGTTCAAAAAGTGCTGACTCTCAGCCTAGTTTGAATAAATGACTTTTGATTTTGATAGGTCAGCGCCGGCTGTCAATGAAAACCAGTGATATGGCTGTCTCGCACAGGGTCGCAGTATTATCAGGCGCGGTCGCAGCTTAACATTTTGGGGGGGGGGTCACCATGAGTACTGAAGAATATTTTTAGGAAGGTACGTCCTCTTTGGTCTAGTAGGTAGTCGCAAGCGCTATTGATCAGCATGATGTCCCGGGTTATAATCTATATAACCGACGAAAAAAAACGGAGGAGGTTATCAATTCGACGCGTATATATACAGGGTTATTTGTAAAACACCGGCAACCTCTCAGGACTATGCTACTAACATGATAATCACCAACTTTTGTTCTATGACTTTTAAAAATTCATCATATTTTAGTTCATCAGATTTTCATACAAAATCGGCCGCCCGTAAATAGGTCATATTTCAGCGCCCCCGCCGCCCTAATCTCGCTTCCCTCGCTAATGTTTTATCGCTTTCTTTTGCTTCACATCGAGTTCGTAACATTTAGAGCGTTCAATTTAAATATTTTTCTTTTTGTATGAAAATCTGATGAACTAAAATATGATGAATTTTTAAAAGTCATAGAACAAAAGTTGTTGATTATGATGTTAGTAATATAGTCCTGAGAGGTTGCCGGTGTTTTACAAATAACCCTGTATATATATTTTTTTTATGTATGACCACGCATAACTGTTTACATAGTAGTCCGATTGTGATAATTCTTTTTTATTGGAAAGGGTATACTCCGAGGGTCATCATTTCAGCCGAAAGACGTCCACTGCTGGACATAGGCCTCCCCCAAACTCCGAGGGTGGTTCCATATAAATTTGAAAAACAAAATCAAACCCTAAGGGCCAGAAAACAGGGGATGATTGATTGTTCACTCACTGATTGTTATGTTTAACCACGCATAACTTTATACAGAGTATTCCGATTTTGATAATTCTTTATTCGTTGTATAGGGTATACCTTGCCAAGTATATTAAAGCCACAAAAAATTATAAAATAAAAATTTTTTACCAAAAAATTTAACCGCCGAAAAAACTGAAAAGCAAAAAATAATAAACCTTAAAATTATGAATCGTTAAGGTTTATTATTTTTTGCTTTTCAGTTTTTTCGGCGGTTAAATTTTTTGGTAAAAAGTTTTTTTGCAAATGTCTATCGGAGTCTCCGTGGCTCAAGTGAGAACAATTTTAAGATAGTAGACAGGCAAATCGTTCAGGGTTTCGACAGCATGACTGTCTTTGGGGGGTCATGACCCCCCTCCCCCTCGGACCGCGCCTGAGTATTATGCTTACCGATTTGTGTCGATGTGACGCAGGTTTTCCCCCAAATAATCGTTTCTTTTTTCTTTTCTTTATCTCTATGACGTGTTTTCGCGAGGCATTTAATTAGAAAATTGAAAAAAAAAAAACTGTTTGTTTTCTATTTCAATGAAATTGTATTCTAATTCCTTTAAAAATCAGCTTTGTAAAATCAGCTTCGCAATAATAGGAAGGAAAAAACCCTGTAAATAAATAAAGATTTTTAAAAAAAAACCGGCCAAGTGCGAGTCGGACTCGCGCACCGAGGGTTCCGTACAAACCTGTAGGTATAAAGTTTAAAATTTTATTATATTTTTTATTATATGATGTAATTAAAAATTTACGGTTTTCGCAATTTTTCCTTAATCTGTGCTATAAGACGTTGCTTCGTACCAAATTTCAAAATTCTAGATCGACTGGAAGTACCCTTTAGGTTTTGATTCCCTTGCGAGATTCGAAAATTTGCGGAAATTTGCAGCATAAACGGCTATATCTTTTGATTGCGTTAGTTTAAAAGTTTGATTTTTTCACAGCTCCAAGAGACAGTAGACTTGAGCATTTGATATGAATTTCAGCTTGATACCTCCACGCGTTCCTGAGAAAAAGGGTCTTGACAGACGGACGGACGGACGGACGGACGGACGGACAACAAAGTGATCCTATAAGGGTTCCGCTTTTTCCTTTTGAGGTGCGGAACCCTAAAAATAGGAAGAGCTAATGAGTCTTGGCACTTCACTGGTTCTTGTCTAGGCAGACAAACGCAGGTTTCTTTTAGGTATGATAATTTACTTAGTTTCTAAATAATTTTGGAACACACACTAAAATATTGACAGCCTTGTGGTGATTTTTCGAGATATGCCTATATCCAATGCACGCCACACTGGTATTGGTTTCGTTTTATGCCCGTAATTATGGAATTTTCAGTGGACACTAGAATCGTTAATGTAAAAATAAACCCGGTAATTTCGTGACTTAGTAACCCTGACATAATTATATCTGAGCACGCCTTAACTCTGTAACTGTCATAATTTATTTAATTAAGTAATTAAAATAAATAGGCATACCGTTTCAAGTATAAAAAATGTAGAGCTTCAAGCATTACAATATATTGAGAATTGTTTTCACCATTTTGTTGGAAAAGCGAAGTGATGGCCCCTACATGGTCATATTTTCAACAGTGGGTGATGGGGATAGACATAAAACGTTTTAAACCATTTGGTTTAGAATGATTTAAGACCACACATGACGATTTAATATTGGTTTAAAATGTTTTTTTTTTTACCACACAGCTTTCTCCCTGATTTAGAGTAAATCAAGGATAATTTAAAAAAAAATTCTAAAAATATGCAGTGGTTGAGTAAAATGAAAAATTTCGGTCGGCGCTGAAAAATCAATGAACAAAGATCACTCAAAGCGCCGACTCATAATTTTAAGGTTTATTATTTTTTGCTTTTCTGTTTTTTCGGCGGTTTAATTTTTTGTTAAAAAGTTTTTATTTTGTAATTTTTTGGGACTTTAATGTACTTATAATACTTGGCAAGGTATACCCTATCCAATGATAAAAAAAATATCAAAATCGGACTACTCTGTACAAAGTCATGCGTGGTTATACTTTACAATCAATGAGTGAACAATCAATCATCCCCTGTTTTCCAACCCTTAGGGTTCGATTTTGTTTTCCAAATTTATATGAGACCACCCTTGGAGTATACTCTTTTCAATAAAAAAAAGAATTATTACAATAAATATCTAAATAAATAAATAAATATCTTAGGACAACCAACACACTGTTATCTGATCCCAAACTAGGCAGAGCCTGTACTATGGTAACCAGGCAACTGATAAATATACTTATATATTTCTAAATACATACATATTATAGATACATTACACCCAGACACAGAACAAATAATTGTGCTCATCACACAAAGATTTGTCCTGGTTGGGAATCGAACCCACGACCTCAGTCTTAGCAGTCAGGGTCACTAACCCCTAGACTAACAGGCCAGTCAATTATACTTATACAACATGTTCTTGAAATGTGTATTTTAATAAATACGAGTTAATCACGATTAGTTTCAGCCTGTCTAATCTTAAAAAAGTAGTCATCATCACGTCATCATCTGCTTAGCCTTTTCCCAACTATGTCAGGGTTGGTTCCAGTCTAGGGCTGCAGCTGAATAACAGTATTTTAAATGGAGCAACTGCCTGACTTCCATCTTGCAATTTACCAAGCCTTTTGCTAACTATTAGCAACTGGCGTGGCAAAATGATTACATAATTAGCCTATATTGTTCCCACTGCTGGGATACAAGCCTCCTCTCAGTGAGTGTGAGTGGGCCGTAATCTACCACGCGGGCCCAATGCGGGTTGGTAGATGTCACATGTCTTTGAATGTTTGGTTCCAAGACATGCCGGTTTACTCACGATGTTTTCCTTCACCGTTTTGAGAGCAGTGTTAATTAAATAATTTACACAAAGTGCCTGCCCGGGTTCGAACCCACGACCTACAAACTCGTAAGTTGGGGCCGATAACCACAGCTGATCCGAGGCAGATTGAGTGGTCGTATTCTATTCTCTTTTAATAATCATTTGGCTAGCTTGTTCTGAAAGATATTGTTCTTTTATTTTTTTTTAATTTATTTACTTATGTCAGTATTGTCCTTTTTCATTAAAGTTGCTATTATTTTTTAATTTGTAATAATTTAATTAATTTAATTTGTTTAATTAATATTTGCACACCATGACAATATGGTAAACATGTTGCACAACTATATGTACGTTTAACACCATGCATGCATTTTATTTAAGTAATTGTATGTAAACACGTGTTTGAGCAAATAAAGTTATCTGAATCTGAATCTGTTGGTTTGCAGTCCAACCGAATGGAGCTGAATACCTCTATTTGACGTGGGATGACTATCTGACGCCCATAGCCCAGTTACTGCCTAATACGATACTCCTTGATAAGACTGGTTGGATCTGAGTCATAATTTAGTAAAACTTTCCACTCGAAAACATAAGATACGTAACTATAGGTACATAGATGTTTTGTGGATGCCTCCAAAGATCTCGTAGATAATCTTATCATCAATCTAAGCCGCTTATTACTTAATCTCTCTAACTTTAAAATCCGGTTAGTACCGAATTTTTTCGTTATCACCATTATAAATTATGATAAACACTCAATAATCCGATCTAAATTATGATAAAAGTCTTAATTACTTAATTTTATTACTTTTATGGGAATTAATTTATTGATAACTGATTATTTAATTGCTAACCTAGCTTGGAAATCTTGCCTCGTGTATTCAAAACACATATTATGTATACCTACATAAACAAAAGTTCTTATTTATTCTAGTATATTAAATTTCGATTCCGCCCGCTACGCCTACGCCTGTGTGGTATGTCGATAAAAAGCCTATGTCCGTCCCCAGGGTTCAAAATATCCCTTTAACAAATTTAATTAAATCATTGCGTATTTGAGTAACAATCATCCAAACTTTCATATTTATAAAGAAGAGATTTTTTTTTTGTATTACGTAGAATAGGCGTAGTCTTAACTGGACATAAGCAAACATTTTAAAAAAATGCCACGAAATGTATGATTGATTGATTTTTCTATTATTACTTTTTTATTGACTTTTTTTGATTTTGCAATATTTTTTTTGCCATTACAATGCCATAAATATAGGTATTCGAATTTTTATCCGTTTATGTGATTGTTTCATAAAATAGTCATTAAATGGGATTATTTTAACTAACAGGGTTGTGTTGACGATTTTAATAACTATTCATAATTCTGTAAAGCCATATTGCTTACAGTTGCAAATCATATTATAAAAACATACATCCTGATATTGACCTGAAAAATTGCAGAAAACAGAATCGAATTGAATTTTGCGTAAGTAATATGTTAAATAAATAAAATTCATTTAATTCAGATAACTTAGATCCATGTAGTACAAATTTACAAACAAAAAATAAAAACATTTGTTAAGATTATTTTGTTATACCAAGGGACTTACTAGAGAAAGGGCAGCAACGTTCTCAGCAAAGTTGTGTTTAACAATTCCTGAACATAAAATTCTCAGTTCCGAATACGGGTGCTTGTATAAAAATTTGCAAGAAAATCTACGACGCATTAATTCTAAGAGCGAATACCGAAGTAGCAACCTTGTTTAACTATAATGCAAATATACTACTACCTGGAAGTGCAAACTGTTGGTACGGTATACGATACAGTATTATCTTTGAGTATCATATTACATCTACTATATTAATTACGACGAAAGAAAGGTTATGTGAAGTATAAGCATTAGGATCCCTTCGCACCAGGTAGAGTGCGAAGGCCTAAACGTAACGTTGCGATCATGCTATCTTGCATAGACCTCAAAGGCCCCGTGTAGGCCCCGCGTAACCACGCGTAGGCCCTATGTAGTCCCCGCGTAGACCCCAATCAAGCGCATCTACTCTCATTGAATTTGCTAAATTTTTGACGTTAACACAAATTCACAGAAATAAATGTTTGATGAAAATTATTCATTTTTAGTGTATTAAATAAAAACTGCTTTTTCCTACAAAAGTAACCATTCCTACCTACGCGGCCAAAATATGGGGGAAAAGCTATTTTTTTTAAATAACCGACTATAAATTTCAACGCGCCCTGCGTTCAACGTCAACGCGCTCTCCAAAATCATGTTCTGAATCGATGGTTAGAGGTTGTGTGTCACGCACAACCTAGTCGCTATTATTGTCGTATCGCATCGACACGAACTAACGATGCGAGACGACAATAATAGATCTGAATAAGCAGGTCCTTTTCTATGCACCCCCAGAAACGCCCAAACTCGATGTCCGTACCCCACCAGGGGTGCCGAAGATTGAAGTCGCTTAGTTTATAAGTGTTAACTATCCTGTCTAGAGGGGAAGTAAACCCTTCAGAGACTTGTCGTGCAATGAAGTACTCCCTGTGGGAGGGAAATCCAAAGACGGGCCCTCTATTCATGGGGACCGAGAGACTAAAGAGTAGTTAGTAGAGGATAAGGAACCCTAACACCGATTCCTCATGTCCCCTCCGGAGGTGCCGAGACGACTACGTCATCTAAGCCTCATTTATAAGGCACCAATAGGGCAGCCGACAACCACCTAGAGGTGACCTGTCACTCCTGTCAGATGCCGTTCATAAAAAAAGGATAAAAAATAACTACACTTGGTAGTCATTCAAGAACGTATTCATAGACATACGTAAGAAAATGTATCGAATTTACATAATAATTGATACTACACTATGTAAAGATTATTCACGCTCCATACATACTTTAATCAAATCAGCCTTTATAGGAGTGGGCCGTAATCTAACACGCAAGCCCAGCGCGAGTTGGTAGATGTCACAAGTCTTAGAATGTTTAATTCTAGGACATGGCGGACTCCTCATACTGTTTTCCTTCCCTGTTTTGAGAGCAATGGCGATGAAATTATTGACACAAAGTAAACTGCCTGCCCTGGTACGAACCCACGACCTACAAATTGTGAGCCGGAGCCATGACCACTGCACGCAAATACATACTTACTTCGATGATAAATAAACAAACCGTTGTATGTGGGTCTGGTGACTAATTTACATAACAATGACTATTAAAAACACTCATTTATATATATATAGTTATGTAAAATTCTCATTTTGTTTACATCATTATCGCAAAGAGAAACATACCTACATTTCGAGCCGTACCTACCTCTTATTATTTTTTATATTTCCGTTATTGCTACGATTAAATCTAACTTAGCTCACCTTAATATTTAAGCTCACTTAAATATAAGTAAACAGTAAACGTTTTAATAAAAGTAAGAGGAAAAATGTGTTAAAAAAACAAGGACAACCGCCATTGTATATTTTAAATGCATGAATAAGTAATAAAATGATTCAATGACACGACCAACAGCTGATTCTATCATAATATTATTTATCTGTTGACCTATTTATATACCTATCAGTAATCTGTTGACTAACTAGCATTATTCCTAAACTCAGTAGGAAAAGTACGCAATCGAAAACATTTACATGCGATAATCTTCACAAAAAACACATAAATATAAGTACCAAAATAGTCTGTATACAAACATTGAAATGTCAAACGATTTTGGCAGGAACCCAACTTGTTGAAAACACAACACAGCACATAGATTACACTCACTGTCAGTTTTCAAATAAAACACGAAAATTGGTGCGAATTTTCACAAAGAAACCCTTTGACATATTTTTGACAGGTCGATTGTAAAAATGGCGCGAATGCACTATGTTGTTGTTGTTTCTCGCGCGAAGGAACGTGCTTATTCAGCCGCGCGCGATTCTCGACTGGCTTTGTAAACACTATCAGTGCGGTATCTTTATATTTTTGTTGCTTGATTATTTATTTGTCATATAGATTATGACAATTAAGTTTCGCGTTTTATATTTTTTGGTCAGTATTACGTTACTAAGTCTATTATTGAGGCGAGGTCGTTTCAAGAGCCTAATATTTTTAGGTATTTAAAAAATATTATAATTCAAAGCGTTCAATTACAAATACAATGTCATGCTCATTTTTGTATTTATATTTTCATGAAATAAGATTTTATTACTGAATAACCGAATACTTAAAAAATTGAAAGTTTAGGTAATAAGTTTCTGACAGGATAGAGAGGTAAAAAATCTTTTTGGGCAGTAAACCCTTGAAAGGGTCCAACATGGGTCCTCGATCTGGAGCCGATAAATAGCAGTACCTTGGACCATGTTTCCAATTAAAAAAACAATTTTACATTTAAGTTTGCTTGCGTCAAAGTCGAAAAATATCCCACGTTAGATAAGCGTGCTATCGAGTTTAAAAATACACATTGCATTAATCCAGGTTAAAAACTATCTGTGTGCCAAATTTCATCCAAATTCGTTAATAGGCATTTTTGCGCCAATACGGAACATACTCAGATACAGAGACAAATGGGCAAATATTCTAGAACGTATATTTTCGGCATTAGACTCGTTCGCCACACCTCGTAGCAATTAAATTTTTAACACATTCAATTAATTGTTTTGAATTCGTATATTAATATAATTAGTAAATTCGTTTATTAATTAATTGAATTAATATAGTATAGATAATACAAAAAAAAAATGTAACGAATACTATATTAAAAAATAATTTATATTAATATTTATAAACTCTATATATACCTATTAATTCAATTTACTGTTTTGAATTCGTTACTATCTATTCTATCTATAAATTAAAACGTGAAGCAAAAACTTTGGATCCCTTTTTATGAAAATTACGCGGTCGGAGGAGTACGAAATTTGGCACAGGTAAAGTTTATATGGAGAAGGAGTGCAGAGATATACTAATAATAATTATTATAAAGCTGAAGAGTTTGTTTGTTTGTTTGGTTGAACGCGCTAATCTCAGGAACTACGGGTCCGAATTGAAAAAATATTTTTGTGTTGGGTAGCCTATTTATTGAGAAAGGCTATAAGCTATATAACATCACGCTTTGATCAAAAGGAGCGGAGCAGCAATGAAAAATGTTCGAAAACTGGCAGGCAATTCGATGCGACGCCGACGGGAAGGGTCAGGGGAGCAAAAATTTTACGCGAACGAAGTCGCGAGCAGAAGCTAGTATTTTATATGATAATTTTATTCATGTCTGGTAGCAGTAAGTAGGTTTGAAGAAAAACTTTTACACGTCAATGGCATTTTTAAAACTAGATGAGGTTGGCGTTTCCTATCTGACGACTCTCAGAAGAAAGGCCGACAAAACTCAGAGGCACATAATCTTGCTAAAATCGTATAAAGACAATGTATAGATTGGTGACTGAAATGGTTTTCTGAGGAAAGAACTACACAGATTTAATGGACCAGACCAGACAGTGCCCTCATTTCAATCGTGCAGCTCAGCTCACTCATATAATAATACATTAGAAATACATTATCATACATAGTTTTAACCCTCCTTTGCATGATTTTTTCTTTATTGGTGAAATAAATCACGGTCATATACCTAATTCATGTTCAAAATTAAAGGAAAAATGGTTAAAAATCTTAGTATATATTTATAGTATGAATTTAGCAAAAAACAATATGTTGGAAATTTCCATCATCATGCAAAGTTAGATCATTAGCTTAGTAGGTACTACGTCTTCCAACTGAGTCAAATAAGCTTCAATTTCTTTCTTATCTAGGAGTTTCTAGAATAATAACAAATAATAAACAATGAGTAAAATATTTTACACGCTTTATATTAGCTTCACTTGTATGTTTGTATGTTTGTATATTTGTATGTTTGTATATTTGTATGTTTGTTTGTAACCGACTCCTTATAGCGCGATTTTGACCCACTTTTAACGACCAGGGTGCTTACTCTCGAATATAATTCCAATAGATCGACATTAGTCAAACGTCAGTTGGTTGAGTTAAACGTCAGGGATTGGCTAGACTCAGTGAGTACAGCCAATCACTGACGTTTGACTGACAATTCCAATGTCGATCTATTGGAATTATATTCGAGAGTAAGCACCCAGATTTCATTCAAACTTTGCACACTTGTCAAGGACCGACGACAATGCAATAATTTCATAAATTTGTGCCATTATCCTTGCCAGGGTTACCAGGACAGCAAAAAAACTGTCACAAACTACGCTGACATACGTCTCAAAATTCGAAATACCCTAAAAAATTTAAAATAAATAATAGTTTAAAAAAACTAAAAAACACGCTTCCATTGAAAACCAAACTAAAAAGTACAAAATAATGGAAAAAAAAGCGTGGGGTGCCTGATATCATTTAAAAAATACCTTAAAAAGCACCCCACGCTTTTTTTCCATTATTTTGTACTTTTTAGTTTAAACTATTATTTATTTCCCATACATTAGGAGATAAGTAACTGCATAGTGGTGTAAAATTCTATCATGTGGTATTTTTAGGGTTCCGTTGCCAAATGGCAAAAAACGGAACCCTTATAGATTCGTCATGTCTGTCTGTCTGTCCGAGTAAGTCACAGCCACTTTTTTCCGAAACTATAAGAGCTATGCTGTTGAAACTTGGTAAGTAGATGTATTCTGTAAACCGCATTAAGATTTTTACACATAAATAGAAAAAAAAACAGTAATATTTGGGGTTCCCCATACATGGAACTCAAACTCAAAAAAAAAAAAAAACATCAAACCCATACGTGTGGGGTATCTATGGATAGGTCTTCAAAAATGATATTGAGGTTTCTAATATCATTTTTTTCTAAACTGAATAGTTTGCGCGAGAGACACTTCCAAAGTGGTAAAATGTTTCTCCCCCCCCCCCCCGTAACTTCTAAAATAAGGGAATGATAAAACTAAAAAAAATATATGATGTACCTACATTACCATGTAAACTTCCACCGAAAATTGGTTTGAACGAGATCTAGTAAGTAGTTTTTTTTAATACGTCCTAAATCGTAAACCACAATTTACATTTCATTCAGTCAACTCAAATATAAAAATTAAAAAAAAAACAATTAATTTCATAAATATAAACCTTATACATAAACCGTGAATACCTGCAGGTTTGTACGGAACCCTCGGTGCGCGAGTCCGACTTGCACTTGTTTAAATTAAACGCAAACGTTTTCAGAAATTGATCTAATAATAACAGAAACACATGTTACAAACCTTTCTTTCATTCATTTTTACTTTTTTAGCAATAGAAACTCAAATATAATAAAACAAAATTAAAAACGAAATCATACGTTTATTGCAAGTTGCAACTACAACAAACAGCGGAATGACAACTTCAAGCTCGTTGTACTAATAGTGAAACTTGCTTATTTTTGACAGCTACGTATGTTTTTTTTTATGCAATAGACATTAAAAAGGTATTCAGACACGTTCTTTTATATAGGATCAGTTTTTATCCAGTGCGCAAACTGTAACCATGAATTCAGCATATCATTCTAGACTAGAACCCCAGCGTAGAATTTTTTTGTCAATTATACAAAAATAAATCAGCTGTTCCACACATTTTGACCCCGTAGGATTTGAATTTTTCTATGAAACAGCTGATTTTTTTTTGTAAAACCGACGAAATTTTCTGCGTAAGGGGGTCTGGAATGATATGCTGAATTCATGGTTACAATTTACACACTGGATTAAAACTTATTCTGTATAATTTTTGGGCATTCAATGTTATGATGGAAATTTCCACCATCATGCAAAGAAGGGTTAAATGAATTATGGTCGAATTTCCGCAAATGGTCGACCATTACTGTATACAGATATACGTTAATAAAAATAATTATTATAAAAGAATCATCATCTGCCTACCCTTTTCCCAACTATGTTGGGGTCGGCTTCCAGTCTAACCAGATGCAGCTGAGTACCAGTATTTTACATGCAGCGACTGCCTATCTGACCTCCACAACCCAGTCACTGGGTAATACGATACCCCTTGGTAAGACTGGTTGTCAGACTTTCGGGCTTCTGACGACACGTAGATCAACGAAAGTCAGCCGGGACCAACGGCTTAACATGCTTTCCGAGGCACGGAAGGGTCTTGGTATGTAAAGATGGTCAACCATCCACGGACCAACCGCAAGCGTAGCTTAACCAAAACGATCAACCCGTGCGGCTGTTATAGCTTAGCCACTAGCCCAAAATTATGAAAGAACTCCCAATGAAAATATCAATTAGCATAATATTACTGCAACTGAAAACAAGAAAATGCCTTCTTTACCTTGCCTCTGCAACTACGTTCAATATGTCAGTTGCTATGGTAATTATCTGATTAGCTTAGATGATTAAGTCACGGTCTAGAGCTGTTACATACAATGCAATAATAACATCATGACTGTAAATCCCGAAAGGTACGGCAGAGGTGAATAACATAGGTAAGTAGTTTGTTGTTAATTGTCACTTAAGTGCCAGCAAACGATTGTTTGACCTTATCTTCAGAATTGTAATAAAAAATCCTCTTCGATCGAAATCTCGCGATCCTGGCAAACACTACCTGACCTGGGAATTGAATCAGGACCGCTTGTGACCACTAAACCAACGAACCAGTCAATGCGATATTAGATCAATATTTGACTTAATAAAAACATTAAAATGTTTTTTTTTTTTTGTTTGAACCCGCTAATATAGGGAACAAGGTTCCAATGTAACTCCATAGTCAGCCTTTAATATTCCTACAGCTGGGACAAAGTCTTCTCTCTCCGAAAGGAATAGGACTGTAATGCACCTCACGAGCCCCGTACGCGTTGGTAGATCTTTTCTGATTTAACCAGATGCAGCTGAATTCCAGTATTTTCATGGAGCGACGGTCAGTCTGACCTCCGCAACACAATAAAAGTTAATACGATACTTTGGTTGACAGACTTTCAGGCTTTTGACGACTCGTGACGACTCAAAGACAAATGGAGAAGAAATGGCAGCCGGGACCAAATGCTTAACGTGCTTTCCGAGGCACGAAGGGGACTTTGTATGCAAAGATGGTCAACATCCACGGGCCGACCGTGGAAAGGGTTGACTTCGATTGTGATCAACTAGTTGATGTCCGAAAAGGCTCGACTCGAAAAGGTGTACTGGTGCCTACGCTTATGTACCTATGGAAGTGAATATTGGGTGTGGCAAAAAAAGCATGAAAGCGCAGAATTAGTGCTGTGTAATGCGTTCGTTGCGAAGCATCTGTGTTGTGACTACGACTGATAGGCTGAGGAATGTATCACATCATTCCTGCGGTGCTGTTTAAAAAAGAATATGCTTAAATGGTTTGGTCGTGTTGAGAGGATGAATGAAGGACGGCTAACAAAAGGTATTTACAAGGCAGGGGTGAAAGGAAACGCTAGGAGCGGACGTCCTAGGAGGATATTTAGTGACCTTATTGGTGATGTTCTTCAGAATGGTAAGGTTTGCAACCGACGTGCGTGTATGACCAGATGTATGAACCTAAACGAGGCAAAAGCAGGTGGCGTTACGTAGTTTCTGCCTACCCCCATGGGAACAAGCCTGAATGTAGTATGTATGTATATGCCTGAGACTCTAAGGAATATACAGTAGAATCCGTTTAGTACGACTTCGCATGTAACGACCAACCGTTTTTAGCGACGTAAGTATAGACGCGTGTTTGGTTTTAATACAAGCCACTATGAAAGTACATCCGTTTATTACGACTCCGCTTACAGCGACCGAACACAAAATTGTCCGGTTACAACGACAACGAGCGTTGACTGACGTGTTTACAAATGAATCGTAGGTAAGAAACTATCTCCGCCCCGCGCTTCCCCCTTGCCTGCACGTCGCTGATTCGAATGCGACTGTTTAGTTTACGGCGTTAATTTGCGGGTGATGCGTACAAGAATGGCTTCTATAAAACGAAAAAATTTCTCTGTTGAAGAAAAAAGTGTCATTATTATTATAGATTATACGTACATTATGTGAAATAAATAAATATTTTGATTCAGTTTTATTTTTTCTCTTGGTCACGTAAATATTATTAAATACATAATGTATGTATGTGTAATATATGTATGTGATTTGAATAAAAATCAAAAATTGTCTTTTCGTTTAGTACGACCTCCGGTTAGTACGACGTAATATCACCGGTCCCTTCACCGTCGTTATAACCGGATTCTACTGTATTTCAATTTCTTCCTATTATCTTCAAAGGTGCTGTGCGTTGTCTGTCAGCAAGTCAATCAAGGAAACGTTTGACTACAACGATGATGAATACTTAGAAATTGATAAGAAATATTATTATTTATTCAAACTCCGCCTTTAGGGTGACAAATCAACATCGAGCTATGCTGCGCTGTACTGCGCTGTGCTGTGCTGTGTTTCTTAAGCTACGTTTTTTTAACAATCAACATCAAGCTGTGCTGCGCTTTGCTTAGCTCAGTATTAAAAGTAATCAGCAGCTCGTGTAGTCGTTTATCTCGTCGAAAGTTCGGCACAGCGCGGCTCAGCACGGCGGGTAGCGCGCCTCGGACGAGACTGCTGCGTTTTTGAACAGAGCGTAGCCTCACACAGCGCAGCACACCATGGTTTGTTTGTATAGACGAGCGAGTTGACCAAACATAGCACAGCGCAGTACAGCGCAGCATAGCTCGATGTTGATTTGTCACCCTTATAGTCTTTAGATTTGCTACGGAATCTTTTGCTGCAATGAAGAATATACAATGTGTAACAAAATCTGTCCGATCGAAATGAGGCACATCATCGCCATTATTTCAGCCGAAAGACGTCCACTGCTGGACATAGGCCTCCCCCAATTTGGGGGGGTCTGATAATCGCTACGCATGGCAGTCAGGTTGGCGATCGCAGTATGGTGGTAAAATGTATAGAGAACGCTGCTGCCCATTCTCTAGTAAGTCCCTTACTCTCCTTTTACGACACCCACGGGAAGAAATGGGATGGTGATATTCTTTATACCACATGGAACTTTCTACTTTAATATTGTAGTTAGGTATTTTTAATCGTGCCAACGAAATAGTATACATAATCTGTTAGCATGTACAAGTCCTCTACACTAAGTGCTTCATTATCTTATCTTTGTAATTAAACATTGATTCTAACAGTTAATGAGAATGACGCGACCGTCTGTTTGCTCGTACCTCGGAAACGGCTGAATCTGTTTAGTTATCCTACTAATGATATTAAAATATTTAGTGGGTCGTTTAATCTAGATAGGATTTGTGGCTAAGTAATAAAAAAGCCACACGTGTCGATCGATCAAGTTAAGGTTTGCTTGCCACGGTTGGTCCGTGGATGGGTGACCATCTTTACATACCAAGACCCCTCCGTACTCCGCAAACTGTTGGTCCTGGCTGCATTTGTTCACTTTTGACAGTCGTTATGGGTCGTCAGAAGCCCGAAAAGTTTGGCTACCTATCTTATTGCCACGGTTGGTCCGTGGATGGGTGACCATCTTTACATACCAAGACCCCTCCGTACTCCGCAAACTGTTGGTCCTGGCTGCATTTGTTCACTTTTGACAGTCGTTATGGGTCGTCAGAAGCCCGAAAAGTTTGGCTACCTATCTTATTGCCACGGTTGGTCCGTGGATGGGTGACCATCTTTACATACCAAGACCCCTCCGTACTCCGCAAACTGTTGGTCCTGGCTGTCATTTGTTCACTTTTGACAGTCGTTATGGGTCGTCAGAAGCCCGAAAAGTTTGAATACCTGTCTTATCAAGGTGTAAAATGTTACCCAGAGACTAAGTTGTTGAGGTCAAATCGACAGTCACTCCATCTAATATCCTGGTATTCAGCTAAGTACGGTTAGATTGGTAGCCAACCCCAACTTAGTTGGGAAAAGACTAGGCAGATAAATATAATATAAAATATAAAAATCTTTATTACTAAAAAACTTTTTTACAAAAAAAAACAACCGACTTCCTTAAAAACACTACAAAGTGAAAAATAACTTTAATTTCGGAAGTCGGTGTCTTAGGATCTGTATTTATGGTTTTTTGCCACCGACTTCCGAAATTAAAGTTATTTTTCACTTTGTAGTGTTTTTAAGGAAGTCGGTTGTTTTTTTTTGTAAAAAAGTTTTTATTTTTAAATTTTTAGTTGTGGTATTCACCCCGCACTAATTCCAAACAAACAATGCATATTTATGCGATAGCAGAAATCGCGGTTGATTTCCTGTCATTTTTTAAAGAGTTCCGGTGTCTGTCTCCCGAACTCATCATCAGATCTATATGAAAATTATATGGGACCATTTCGGAATGAACCCCTTTCGAACAAAAAAAGAATTTTGTAAATCCGTCTATATGTGACGGAGTTATGGCCGAACATACATAAAAAAAAAAAAAAACATATAAACATCCGAATTGAGAACCTCCTCCTTTTTGAAGTCGGTTAAAAATAAGAGGTACAATAAGTGTCAAAGGAGTGCTTTGGCATTCGTACTAGGATGACCCTGTTTCACGAATGCCATCACCTTCCTCCAGACCAACTAGGATATTCCTAATACTATACAATATTATTTTGAAAAGAGATGTATAAAATTACAATAAACTTCTTTAAATTTATAAACAAAAGGAGTAGGTATGTGTGTACATTATGTATACGTGTGTAGGGGTGTGTGTATCTGTGCGTTTATGAGGTGTGTGTGTATGTTTATGTGTGTGTGTTTTTGGCAGTGTGTGTCCAAAAGGGCAGAAGGTATGCATTGGCGAGAGAGTTAGCTAACCCAGCTAATAAATCATTTGTAGTACTTTTTTTTCGTCTTTGAATTCTGTCATAAAATAATGAATAGGCACCTTCAGAGATAGAGCATTCTATCTATCATTTCGATCACTTATTGAATGATAAATATATTTTTATTTTCCTTCTACCGATGATAAGTATCATAACATTGATAACAAATCACCTGTGATATCTGCAATCATGTCTTTACGCCCTTGTTATTTACGCCATTCCAATTAGAACATTAGGTGTCTGTATTCTCCTGCCAAGGTGACGGATTTGTTCGACAGAGTTACCGTGGCCCTGGCACATGGGCAACTGAAGGAACACGGGTGGGTTTTAGTCGGTAAAAGTCTGACACGCCCCCTCACTCCGACCAGAGCGGGAGAAGTCATTTGATGATTTCCCACCCAAAAAAAAAGGCGTCCGTATTCTGTAACAGAATTTTTATTTCAAGGAGCGACGCGTGTTTTACTTGTGGTTACACGCTGTGTATGTGTCTGTAAGAGCTCCTGCAGCTCTGGGTACCGTCCGAAACAATAGCGAGTTCTAAAGTGTGGGTGTGTGTGGGTTATGCGCCGACGCTTCTCGTCTTCACACAGACATTCACATCGTGTTTGTACACTAGGTGACCACAAGTAAAGGGCGCGTCGCTTCTTGAGTTAAAAATACCAATATTTTACAATTGGATCATCTTCATCATCATTACAGCCGAAAGACGTCCACTGCTGGACTTATAAGATAACTAGCTTTTGCCAGCGGCTTCGCCCGCGTGGAGGTCGGAAAATATCCTGCGGGAACATACTACCGGGATAAAAAGTACCCTATGTGTTACTCCAGGTTATAAACTATCTGTGTGCCAAATTTCATCTAAATCGGGTCAGTAGTTATTGCGTGAAAGAGGAACAAACATCCATACATACAAACTTTCGCGTTTATAATATTAGTAGGATAGCCCGTCAACCGCCATGGGGTACTCTATTACCCAAAATGAGAAAATTAACATCTACCCTCAAAATTAATAAAAAAAAAACCTCATTTATTTCAGCTTTTTGGCTGTATGTGTACCATGTGTATGTAACTGTATGTATGTATTACGAATTACGAATTTGGGTGTAATCGGAGTCGGATGTGGTCTAATAATTTTCGCGGTCGGCCGGAAAATGCGGAAAATTTTTGGCGGTTGCGACAGCCACGGGAAGAAATGGGGTGGTGTTATTCTTTACGCTCGGCACCACACGGATTTAAAGTTACATACGGAAAAGTATTTTTTATTGTACTCCCAAAGATAAGGAGATACAATTGTTTGCTGGCACTTAAGTGACAATTAACAACAAATTACATATGTTATTAGTTATGTGCACGTGGTACTTAACTAGGCAGTACTTACAAAGGTTTCAATCACTTTTGAGTAGGTATTGTTTTAAATAAGTGTCTAAACGGTTGCTAAGTTGTTAAGCAATTAACAGAATTAGTCAAATGAGTGAATTCGTTTTTGTTTACTTTAGTTTAAACCGTCTACAATGAGTTGTTAAACGTGGAATTTATTGCCGTTTTCCATTGGAACCGTGTACTTGAGCTTCTTTCTTATCCCGGACGTTTTATTATAAAATAAATAAAATAAAATAAAAAAGCCTTTTATTCCATGCAAAAGAACTAAAGTTTTACAATTACTTAACAACATTTTATAATGTTACAGTTGCTTATGATATTATATTTTTTTGTTTTGTTTTGTATTTACTTTGAAAGTTTTTTTTTTTTTTCAATTTAATTTAATTTATACATTTAAAAAATTTCATGCATGGACCCTCCTTAGGTGAACGTTGGACGTTTTATTAACACATTTTTATTAGCTTCATATATGTGTGTTGATATATTGGTATGTGCCTATGTAACGGAAACTTTGAACATGATTTCGACCCCCTTTAAGGTCGGATTAACTCGGAAATTTGGCATGCTTGTCAAGGACCGATGACAATACAATAGTTTTATAAAGTGCCATTATCTTTGACGGGGTTACCAAGATAGCAAAAAAACCGTCTTCGAAAACTACGCTGACATACGCCACAAAATACGAAAACTACGCTCACATACGTCACAAAATTTGAATCACTCTAAAAAAAAAAATAGTTTAAAGTAGAAAATAATGGCAAAAAGCGTGGGGTGCTTGATATCAATTAAAAAATACCTCAGAAAGCACCGCACGCTTTTTCCATTAATTTCTTCTTTTTACACGCTTTATATTACCTTTTGTATGTTTGTATATTTGTATGTTTGTTTGTAACCGACTCCATATAGCGCGATTTTGACCCACTTTAAACGACCAGGTTTCATTCAAACTTTGCACACCTGTCAAGGACCGATGACAATGCAATAATTTCATAAATTTGTGCCATTATCCTTGCCAGGGTTACCAGGACAGCAAAAAAAACTGTCTTCGAAAACTACGCTGACATACGTCACAATCTACGCTGACATACGACACAAACTACGCTGACATACGACACAAACTACGCTAACATACGTCACAAACTACGCTGACATACGTCTCAAAATTCGAAACACCCTAAAAAATAGAAAATAAATAATAGTTAAAAAAAACTAAAAAACACGCTTCGATTGAAAAACAAACTAAAAAGTACAAAATAATGGAAAAAAAGCGTGGGGTGCCTGATATCAATAAAAAAAATACCTTAAATGCACCCCACGCTTTTTTTCTGATTAATTTGACAGGACTAAACTAAAATTTATCTTCTGTCCTTTTTTAATGAAATAGAAAGAAAAAGATGCACTGAACTTAAATTTAGTTTAGTTTGTGAATAAGGGAATCGGCACCACTGTCATAATTATAATGTAACAGTGTACTCACTGTTGAAAAGCCAAAATAAATAAATAAATAAAAATAACATTGCCTGACCGGGGAAACGGAGGACGCCGTTCTATTTTTGTCTAGACGAAGAATAATATACATATAGCGAGTAATAATTGTATAATAATATATTTATAGTGTTGGGGCAACAAAAAACTAGAAATACGTTAATGTTATTTCTATAAATCGTATAAAACAAAGTCGCTTTACGTATTAAACTCAAGATCAAATCTAAAGGGAATGGGACTTACTAGAGAATGGGCCGTAGCGTTCTCTATGCATTTTACTACCATACTCCGATCGCACACCCCCGCCTGCCAAGCGTGGTGATTATAGCAAAGCCCCCAGATTGGGCCTATGTCCAGCAGTGGACGTCTTAAGGCTGAAATGATGATGATGATACTGTGGCGAACCAAACTAAATGTCTATGGTTCCCACTCTTAGATAAAAGTGACAACACTTTACTGTTCTATAAAGAGATGTCTATGGTTCACTGTAAAAAGCTAGAACACGAAGATTTGAATCCGATTTAGATGGTAATATACGTGTAACATAATTACGTTAAGCAGTGTAACTAACTATAAATTCCATCTCCTGTATTTATCAACGTGACTAGGGCGCCGTATCGCGCCAAAAATGCTTTATATTTTAAAGTACACCAGATTAAACTGGGTTGTGGAGGTGTAGAACAGTGGTACTCAGCTGCCTCCAGCTAGGCTGGAAGCCGAACCCAACATGATCGAGAAAAGACTATGCAGGCAGATGATGATCATTGCTTTATTATGTGACAAAAAATCTCGATATTTTGCAAAGTCGTAAAACCGTGCGAAGCGGGAGCCGCTCGCTAGACAAGACAGCGCATCTCTCATTGTTTCAGGACAATAAAACACAAATAAAAACACACATGAAAGCATTAAAAATACGTTTATAGAAACAGCACAGTTTTCGAAACAGACAGTTGATAACTGTAAATTACGAACTCTGACATCATTGGAAAAATTTATTTACATCTTTTAAATAGTAGTGGGAAAGTCTGTTTTAGCTATTACCCACCATCCTCCTGAGCTTGGTCACAGACCTCGGTCACACCTACGAAAATAAAAACCGGCCAAGTGCGAGTCGGACTCGCGCACGACCCGCGCGGGTTCCACACCATTATCTATAAAACGGCAAAAAATCACGTTTGTTGTATGGGAACCCCATTAAATATTTATTTTATTCTGTTTTTGAGTATTTGCTGTTATAGCGGCAACAGAAATACATCATCTGTGAACAATTCAACTGTCCAACTACCACGGTTCATCATATACAGCCTGGTGACAGACGGACGGACAGCGGAGTCTTAGTAATAGAGTCCCGTTTTACCCTTTGGGTACGTATCCCTAAAAACTTTTTGTCATTCGAACATTGTTGAGAACTTTAAATGACACTATGACATATACATTACGTTCTACGAAAACCTACAAAAACAGCTAACCGTTTACTGGCATCAGACACTTTGCCCATCGAATGTTTTTTTTTTTTAATGATTCATTCATTTTCAGTATCAATACCCAACAAGTGGTTAAAATATTGCTAGCTAATTTAATTTGACCCTGTTTAATGTTTGGATTTGAAATGAGACCATGACCTCGTGAGTTTGTTTCGCATATTCTGCTCAAGCATCAGTCAGCTAGGAAATGCCGGAGCCATGTATGTAGTTTTAAAATATTAACCAACAAGATATTGACGAATAAAAAAAAACACAACGTAAATTCAACATTTTAGCTCATTTCAACAAGGTGTTGATTACTGTCCCTGACAATTTTATAGCTATAAACAAACGCTTCGAGTTTTATAGCTATAACAATTCTATCAGGCGTTCGTCCGATAAACAGACAATAAAATTATGAGTACCTATAAACCTACGTATTGTTTAATGTTTACGTATATGAGATTCAAAATTATACTGGAATTAAGCCTAGACTTTTCCCTACTATGGGGTGGTTTTCAGTCTAACCGGATACAGGTGAATACCAGTATCTATCAAGGAGTGATTGTTTATCCGACTTCCTTAACCCAGTTACTGGGTAATACGATACCGACATTGTACACGAGACTGGACCTAATTGATTCTTTATTCGTAAAGGACTCCAAAGATTTAGCTTTTGTAGCTGTCACTTGAAAGATTTGTTAAATCCCAGGCTGTTCACAGTTTCCGTTTAGACAAAAACATAACACGTTGCACCAACTCCAAATACATTGGGATACGGGCAAGAGAGTCATGAATGCTATAAATATTTGAGACGGCCGCGAATCACATTTTAATCAAGTTACAACCTGACTCTGATCCAGAAATTGCAAAAAAATATAGTAATTTTGAATTGCGTGGGCCACCTCAGCGCGTCCTCCTTAATCTTCGTCATAAGATTTAACAAATTGTAGGTTGTATAAGCTAAACAAAACATTAGCAGACTAATTTTAAGATGACTTAAAACAACAATCCTATAATATAATAAAATAATCCGGAATAATTAATGAATTGCTAACCAACATAGTTATGGAATTGAATATGTCACATTTCTTACGTCTCGTGCTTGGAAAAGCAGAATTATTCAAATTCAAGCCATCACGACACAAACCACAAAAGAAAGTATTTCTAACTTTATTCCGTTATTCGGAAAACTTTGGTTCCAAAAACAGAAATTGTCTATTTTGGTTTAAAAAGTCATAGAAATAGAATACTCACATCTCAGCTTCATCCTCTTCATCTTTAAGTGACGCTCTTCTCCAAATTCTCTTCAATTTCTTCTCCCTCATGCTTCTAAATGCCGGCCCTCTTAATTTATATATAAAATCTAGGACTGCATCTGTTTTTACATGTATTTCTGCAGTTTCATGATCTATTTCTATAATTCCTTTGTCTTTAACTCCATCTTGTTTCGTTTTATTTGCTTCATGATTACTTTTATCTTTTATTATTATATTCCTCTTTTCCATCTTACAATTAGAATCTTTGTCGTTTTCATCAATGCGATCATGTTTCAAGAGATCATTTCCTAAAACTGTATTATTTTGAGCTTCTATACTGTCGAATGCTTCGTTGACTATCCCGAAACTGGTGTCCGACATTTTTGGAGCTGTAATATATAAAATAAGAATTTTAGCGCTTTCTAGTTTATACATCAACATCAGCTAGAGCATCTTTCAGGCGTGTGTCAGGGTCATCAACGCTTCCAAGAACGAAGTATCTACAAAACTTCTTCTGAACAGAGGGAAGAATGTTTTTGCCGCGTAGGTCTTTTTGCGTGGACTTTTGTATGGGATTGATGTTTCTTTTTTTAAATGTAGGTTTTGCGTTTCAATAAAAGACGTTCTATTTCTGGATAGCTGGGATAGCTGGGTGGTCTAGAATCATGTGCTGAATTCAGGGTAACAGAGTTAGAGCGATAACACTTACAACATATTTAGGCGTACCGTATAGGATTGTAGCATAATATATGGTTGTAGCGTTCTGTAGTTTTTGTCTGCCCTCAAGGGAAGAAGTTATGAGTTTATGTATGTAGGTAAGCCTTATTTATTTTACTTGTTTTTTTTTTTACTTTTAATTGAGAAATGTTTGAGAGAGGGAGTGGACCGTATTCCACCACGCGGGCCCAGTGCGGGTTGTTAGATGTCTCATGTTTTCGAATTTCTGGTTCTAGGACAAGCCGTTTTCCTCACGATGTTTTCATTGTTTTGAGAGCAGTGGCGATGAAATAATTACACAAAATTAAGCCCCCGTCTGGGCTCAAACCTACGACAACTTGTAAGTCGCGACCGTTAGCACTGCTCACATCATGATCCTCTCCAATCCCATGTCATTCCATTTGATCTTCGGCGACTCTCATCCAGCTGCTACCAGCCACCCAGCTAAGATCGTCGGTCCTTCTAGCTTGAAGGTAACCTACCCTACGTTTGACGATTCTCGATCACCATTGAAGAACACGGTCAACCACATCGGGTTTATGGCCAGTGTAGTAAGCCCATTACTACTTTAGAGCAGTGGTGGACGACTTCCGAGTTGTACGTCGTGGGTTTGAACTTACTCTGTGTATTTAATTTAATTACCACTGCTCTCAAAACGGTGAATGAAAATATCGTGAGGATGCATCTCTTAGAACAGGGTTACGCAACGTGGGATTCGCCATGTGACGGTATGGGGTTCGCGACAAAATTTACGTAATCGCGGCTGGGATATATATTATATCGATGCGGCTGGGTGACTGGCAGGCGCTTGCGGAAAGCACGAAGGCGCGCGCGCGGCTGTCGCTAGCTCGTGGCGTGACACGGTGCGCGTGAGAATAACATTGTATGTATATAGAATAAACTTTTATTTTATTCTTTAAACAATGTTATTCTTTTCTTGTTGGCTTCTCTCGTTCGCTATCATCTGGAAACTTGAATGGGGGTACGTGGAACCAGAAGTTTGAGAAACCCTGTCTTAGAACATTAAGACATGTGATGTCTACCAACGCCCACGTGGTGTGTTCTCTCTCAGAGGGCGGAGGTCTGTGTTCCAGCAGTGAGGAAATTATAGGTTGAATATGAAAAAGTATGCTTAGATGGCTTAGTCATGTTGAGGGGATGAATGAAGGTCGGCTCACAAAAGTTATTTACAAGGCATAGGTATGTGAGTGGAAACACTAGGAGGGGACGCCCTAGGAGGACATATAGTGACCTTATTGGTGATGTTCTTCAGAAAGGTCAGGTGCGTAGTACTCGCAACCGGCGTGTGTGTATGACCAATTGTATGAACCTAAACGAGGCAAAAGGAGAGGTCGTAGCAGGTGGCGTTCCGTGGTTTCTGCAAACCCCCATGGGAAAAAGGTGTGATTGTATGTATGTATGCCATTACTTTCTCAGTTCAGCTTCCTAGTTCTGTGGGCTATATAATTTATTTTTGTATGTGTCATATCAATAATTGTTGAATGAAGTGTAAAGTTGATTAGATAAACTTTACTGTAAATTATTTTGGATTTAAATACGTGATATTTTAAAGTTATTATAATCTAGCCTCTGCCCGCGAGTTCATCTGATCGCTCGTTCAGGGCATCGCATCGCTCACCCGAGATGTTACTTTGTTTTTGTTTAGAAAGAAAGAAAAGAAAGAAGTTTTGTTTTTAAATTAAATTAAATTAAAATTGTTTATTCATCATAAAAGCATTGTTAGTACAGTTTAAAGGGTTGACAAATTGAGTGTACTAAAACTACAACTGAAGTGGTGGTGAGGTGCTGCATTCCCAGCTAGGTTATAGAATAACCTGTATAAGGGAGTACAGTGCCAGTCCCCATTGGATATTATAACTGTATTGTACACAATATTGACGATACTTCCACTACAATTTTATGACTAAAGTTGATAGTAGTAGATAACAAAAATTATATAAAAGTATTGTAAAGCTAAAAAGTGTGGTTGTGTGGGCATGTTAGTGTGCGTGTGTGTATTTGTGTGTGAGGGTGTGTTTGTTTTAAGTACCATCCGAGGACGTGCGTATGAATACACAAGGCACGACCGAGGACCTTTTCAAAGCGAGGACCTTTTCGAGGGTCCTCGGTTTGATTTGACCAAAGATTCGTATTCTGCAAGCCATTTTGAGCCTTTCTGTATACTTAATAGGAAAAAGTTGTCTGAACCTCGGTTTGATCAAAATTTTTCATAATCTTACACACGCATTGTGTATCCACCAGGTGGCACCTGTGTCACCTCATACACAGCCTCTTTACACTCATTTCACGTTGGTTGTATTATTCGAGGACTTTTGTGTTAACTTTAACATAAAGGACCTCGGTTAGGTAGCTTTTCCAAACAATGTGTATTTGAGACCTCGGTTTGCTAGATTTTCCGAACAATGTGTATTCTAGTCCTCGTTTAGACAGTTTTCCTCGTGTGTAGCAGACGAGTTATGTGCTATCATTTAAATAAAATTATGGATAAAAACATCGAAGGTATACTGAACCCTTAAGCAAATCGTTAGTAGCTACTTGGCGCACGAGGAATAAGGAGGCTTCTTCTGCTGTTTGTGCTAACTACCTAGGCCTTCTAGATTACACAACATTATCATTTCAACCATAAAATATTTACGGTCATGGGACACAAACAACAAGTTGAAGTAAACAAGTACAACGAAATAAAGAAAGTTTTATTTTAAAATTAAACAAACTATTCGACTCAAACAAAACGAATTACAGAGAAAATAATTAGATCGACTTTTGGGCTAAAAACTTAACATAACATTAAGTACCCAACTAGCAAAATAATCCTGGATGGCGATTTTATAATGCTACGCGGACTTATAAAGCTCCGATGATGGTTTTGGTGGTTGCTACTGCGCTTTTAACAGCATAAATAGATGCTGTTTTTACTCAAGTACGCATAATCCTATAATTTGTACTTATATCGGTATATGGGATCATATTTCCTGGCAAACATAGGATCTGGACTCCTATGAAAGCATGAAACAAGAGTAATTGCACTCAAGAGTAATAACTCCGGTAACTCGGACTTATATGCGCCTATAAGATCAGGCGGTAGGCGGATGCATCGCGTAGTATCTTGCCAGTTTGTCCCTACAAACTGGTAGAAACTGGAGATACCGGGCTCCAAAACATTTTCAACTACTCTTCTTATTTCATGGAACTATTTTGCAAATATTATATGCATAAAACGACCTAATAGTATTTGATATGTAAGCTCCTTCGTGATCAAATTTACGTGCATGGATACCGACAATGAAAAAAAACTGTGAGAGTATGAATGATACACATCTAATTTGGTATCCCTTTCTAACTTGAATCGATTGTAATATTGTCATTCGCTCACTCGCGACTTGCGAGTCACTGTAGTTGTTTGTTTTATTTAGTTCTAAAAAGACTTTCAGTCAGAGCAATAATAGCAGTATGCTGTTGAAACTTGGTAAGTAGATGTATTCTGTGAACCGCATTAAGATTTTCACACAAAAATAGAAAAAAAAAACAATATTTATTTATTTATTAAAACTTTATGCACAAGTAAAAAATACTGTACAAAGGCGGACTTAATGCCTGAGGCATTTTCTACCAGTCAACCTTAGGGTGATGCAGAGACAAAACATGGTAGGTGCAACATAGGGATAGATAATTCGGAAAATAATACATATAAATACATAGATACATACATACATATATATATATATATAACGAAAATAAAAATTGTCTGGAGAAATAACGATACGTGGAGGAGAAAACGAATCCAGCAAATCAGCGCTGTGATGAATCTGCCAACTTCTTACGAATATGCTCACGTACTTTCACTTTAAACGATAACCGACTGGTTGCCATCCTGATATTCAAAGGAAGCGCATTCCATAGAAAGACCGCCTGGACAAAGAAAGAAGATTTAATAAAACCAGAGCGGTGAGAAGGAGATCGTAGAAGACGATTGTTAGAGGAACGGAGATTTTTACTATGTGCAGAGCACAAGTATTGAAACTGGGAAGTCAGGTAAGAAGGAGAAGTGGGTTTGTCAAGTATGGAAAACAGCACTGACAGAGCCCTCAACTCTCTACGCTGACGGATGGGTAGCCATTTTAAAAGCAACCGGTGCGCGGACACATGATCATACTTACGAAGATTGAAACGAATCGAATGCAGTTATTTAGAAGGCGGTCAAGTTTATTGAGCAGATCTGCATTCAGGTCATAGTAACACACATCGCCATAGTCAATTATGGGAAAGATTAGGGACTGTACAAGCAATGCCTTTATGTGTGATGGAAGAAGGTTTTTTAACCGATAGAGCGACCGCAACGTTCCCGTGACTTTTCTACTGACAGTCGTGACCTGCTTTCGCCAGTCAAGACAAGTGTCGACATGCAGGCCAAGATCCTTAACATCAGAGCTAAACGGGATTACGGAGTTGTCGAACATTACAGGTGGCACAGTTAACCCATTCAACTTCCTTTTACTGTGGGGGCTCCCTACAATGATCGACTGACACTTTGCAGGGTTAACCGCCACCCCAAATCGATCAGACCAACTTTTAAACACCTCTAAATCCCGGTTTAGCTCCTCAACCGCATCGGATATGTTGTCAACACTTGCCTGGCAGTAAAGCTGCAAGTCGTCTGCATAAAGATGATACGCATTCCGAAGTTCAGTGGTAATGAGATTAATAAAAATAGAAAACAAAAGAGGAGATAAAATACCGCCTTGAGGGACGCCAGCTGTAAGATCACACAAACTCGACGAGGAGTCTCCAGCACGAACAGACTGCTGACGCCCCTGAAGATAAGAGGCAACCCATTCCAATACCTCCGGAGAGACCATAAGATAGGAAAGAATGGATAAAAGGACTTCGTGACTGACGGTATTAAAAGCATTGGAGAAGTCTATTAACACTAAGACTGTGACTTTAGTGTCTTCCATCCTCCGCCTAATATCGTCAGTCACTTTTAGGAGAGCTGAAGTGGTACTGTGCCCTGGCCTGAAACCGGACTGGAATGGACTGATGAGGGAATTGCAGTGAATAAAGTGCGAGAATTGTTTATGCACAACGGCCTCGAGCACTTTAGACAAAAAGGGAAGGATGGATATTGGGCGAAAATGACTAGGAATAGAGGGATTGGGTATCTTAGGCAGGGGGCGAACAAGGGCTATACGCCACAGGGAAGGGAAAACACTGGTATAAAGGGAGAAGTTTATGATATGGGAGATTGCAGGAAGGAGTTCATCCAAAGCCGCTACAATCATAAAGCGGCTGATATCATCGCAGCCTACGGCTTTGGATTTAATGGAAAGGATAATCTTTTTGATCTCTTCCGGATCGACCGGGGTGAAGATAAAGGGGTTAATATTTGGACGCGTCAGACCAGCAAGGTAATCGAGTGTTTGACATTTGGTTTGATTATCCAGAATAGGAACGGTGGAGAAATGGCGATTTAGGTCGTCTAAACCAATTGTGTGAGGAAGGTCCGAATGTCGCGATTTGCCGATACCCAAAGTTCCAAGAAACTTCCAAATATCGGCAATAATATTTGGGGTTCCCCATACATAGAACTGAAACTCAAAAAAATTTTTTTCATCAAACCCATACGTGTGGGGTATCTATGGATAGGTCTTCAAAAATGATATTGAGGATCCTAATATCATTTTTTTCTAAACTGAATAGTTTGCGCGAGAAACACTTCCAAAGTGGTAAAATGTGTGTGTCCCCCCCCCCCCCCCCTCGTAACTTCTAAAATAAGGGAATGATAAAACTAAAAAAATATATGATGTACATTACCATATAATCTTCCACCGAAAATTGGTTTGAACGAGATCTAGTAAGTAGTTTTTTTTTAATACGGCATAAATCGTAAACCACAATTTACCTTTCATTCAGTCAACTCAAATATAAAAATTAAAAAAAAAAAACATTTAATTTCATAAACATAAACCTTATGCATAAACCGTGAATTCCTGCAGGTTTGTACGGAACCCTCGGTGCGCGAGTCCGACTCGCACTTGGCCAGTTTGTTTATGTATAATGTTAGAGAAAAGAGACTTTCCGTGAAAATATTGTGTAAATAAACATTGAATCGTAACATAACATCACGCCTTATTTCCCCGAAGGGTTAGAGGTAGAGGTATACCAAAAGTACACCTACGTTTCGCCAGTTATGTTGGTATAACATAATACTTTGAAAAGCGCCTACAAACGTAAAGATAATCGACTCGTCCTCGCTTGGTACTTCATTTTTAGAAAATGTGTGTAAGGAATAATTCGGAACATTCTACTTACATTAATAAATTATCTAATGGTATTTAGGTAGGAAGTTTTTTCATGTCCTCGCTGTGTTCAAGTTCTACTCGGAAAACTGTCCTCAGTTTAGTGATATAAAGTGTAACACAGCGTCCGCAGTTAGTACAAGATATAAGAAATATTGTGTAAAAATACGTCCTCGGAAGGGTGTCGCAGGGCTGACTTAAGGGGTCCCCGGTTGGCATACACAAAGTCCTCGTATGTGCATCGCTGGTCACATTTGGCTGTGTATTTCAGGTCCTCGGTATGATAGCCGCAATTCATACAGAAAAATGTTGAAATAGCATTATGCCAATAAGCTTATCACTATATATTTAGTCATCTGTCTCTTTCTATCTTATTCAAAAAGGCCAACGAAGTATTAAAACCAGTTTTTTGGAGGGTCCTCGGTACGGTCAAGAACTACCAAGGTCCTCGTAAGGGTGTCTGTACAAACAAGGGTGTGTGTGCGTGTGTGTGCGCGGTTGCGTGTGTGCGTGAGTACGAGCTGGCGCTGCGATTTGACGTAAATTTTATTTATTTATTATGCTGTTAGGAGCTTTTCTGTCTCATCGTAGGTTTTGTTTAAGCACGCTTATCTCTAGATTTTTTCACATATAACTGGTAGAGTCAGCTGTGAATTTTTTTTTGACATTTGATAGCCTAATTTTTAGAAGCCATTTTTTTTTTAGGAATTTTATACGCTGTGTAAAATTACGCTAAGAATTATGAAAGTTAACTGAAAACAAAGTAAGAGCGTGGGCAGCCGATGCGACGCGACGCGACGTGATCGTGGGCACTAAATTTCACGCGGGCGACGAAGCTCTAGTAATAATTATAGATGAATTCTATGTTTATAGTGCAATTCTACTCTGTAATATTCAGGACTTACCAACCTATTTATTCCAAACTAGCTTTTGCCAGCGGCTTCACCCGCCTATCTATACTAATATTATAAAGCTGAAGAGTTTGTTTGTTTATTTGTTTGATTGAACGCGCTAATCTCAGGAACTACTGGTTCGAATTGAACAAATCTTTTTGTGTTGGGTAGCCTATTTATCAAGGAAGGCTATAAGCTATGTAACATCACGCTACAACCATGAGGAGCGGAACAGTAATGAAAAATATTGTAAAAACGGGAAAAATCACACGGGTAGGCGATTCGACGCGACGGGAAGGGTCGGGGGGATAAGAAATTTAACGCGGACGAAGTCGCGGGCAGAAGCTAGTTATACATATAAACCTTCGTCTTGAATTACTCTGTCTATTAATGAAAACCGTATTAAAATACGTTGCGGAATTTAAAAAGAACTAAGCGCACAGACGCGGGAAGCGAATTTGTTCTATACTATGTAACGATTGTAATAGAGGGAAAGCCTATTTGATAAATAGATACAAACATTGAGCCCGTCAAGGAGCAGTGGTGGCTCAGTGGTAACAGCCCCAATTTACGAGTTGTAGGTTGCCGGTTCGAACCCAGGCAGGAGCTTTACTTTGTGTAAATAATTTCATCACCACTGCTCTCAAAACGGTGAACGAAAACATCGTGAGGAAACCGGCATGTCCTAGAATTCGAAATTCAAAGACATGTGACATCTACCAACCCGCACTGGGCCCGCGTGGTGGATTACGGCCCACTCCCTCTCACCGAGAGGGGATCTGTGTCCCAGCAATGGGAATATTATAGGCTGATTATGAATTATGGCTTCTGCCCGCGACTTCGTCCGCGTCAAATTTTTGCTCCCGTGACCCTTCCCGTCGCATCGAATTGCCTGCCAATTTTCGTCCATTTTTCTTTGCTGCTCCGCCCCTTTTAACTGTAGTGAGATGTTATATAGCCTTCCTCAATAAATAGGCTACCCAACATAAAAATAATTTTTCAATTCGGACCAGCAGTTCCTAAGATTAGCGCGTTCAATCAAACAAACAAACAAACTCATCAGCTTTATAAAATTAGTATAGATGAATCGAGCTCGTCATATTGAAAATTGATTGCTGGTGGCCTAGGGTGCTAATAAATAAATAAATATAAATAAACTTAACAATGTCATCCTCTCCCTGACCTTACCCCAACCATGTAGGTAATGGTCAGCCGACCCTGCAGCCTTACTAGATGCAGCTGAACACCAATATGTTACGTGGAGCGACTGCCTACCGGACCTCCACAACCCAGCTATTGGTTGTGACTGGTTAATTTAATTAATATGATTTTCTGTTCAGTACGTATGGTGATAGACGTAAAGTATTGCACCACTCCATTTCTATACGAGTGCCACCAGCGCCTCAACCAGGTGGGTAGCCTCAATAATATAACCATTCAGTGGATAAAAGGACATAGCGGTTCGCTAGGTAACGATGCCGCCGATGAACTTGCCAGAAGGGGGTCGAGCATGACACCGGACCAGAACCCATCGCGCCACTCCCCTTTGGGTTCCTACGCTCTCTGGTAAGGAAACGTACCAGGGATCTACACTTTAAGCTATGGGTGGACCAAAGTGAGTGCAGGCAGGCCAAGGAAGTATTTCCTACCATCGATGCTCGCCTCACAAAACAGGTCCTCCGGCTAGACAAACGACAGCTGCGTATGGTTACAGCAGCAATAACTGGCCATGGGTCGTTTAATAAACATCTATTTGTCATAGAAATTACAGACAGTCCGCTGTGCAGGGCCTGCATTGAGGACAACGAGACAGTAGCGCACGTGCTTCTAAACTGCCCGGCGATCGCTACATACAGGGCCAAGTACTTCTATAACCCAGGTACCCTACACGAGATAGTCACCAACGTCAAGGCGTTGCTGGCCTTCCTCGAGGAGCTGGGGTGGATCGAATGACCGATTTCCCACCCGTACGCAAAATACGCGCTCAAACGTGGAGTTGCGGACACCAGCCCGTTCTACCTATTACCTATTACCACCCCATTTCTTCCCGTGAGTGTCGTAAGAGGCGACTAAGGGACTTACTAGAGAATGGGCAGCAGCGTTCTCTATGCATTTCACCACCATACTGCGATCGCCAATCCGCCTGCCAAGCGTGGCGATTATGGCAAATCCCCCCAAATTGGGGAAGATCTATGTCCAGCAGTGGACGTTTTACGCCTGAAGTTATGATGATGATGATGTTCTGTTCAGCACGGGTAATATGGCACACTTGACAATTACTTCTTCACTCTCGTGTCGAAGAGATTTGTCTATTTCTATCCCTTTCTTGTTTTCTGCCAGCGTCACCATACAAAATACTCGACTCGTTCTGTTGAACTTGATGTTTTTTACAGGGTTTGTTACGAGTGACATGTTTGGCTTAATGGAGAAAACATCTAGATAAATATAGTATACTTATTAATAGGAAAGAACACTTTGTTAATTACCTCTTTACAATTTTGTTCGTATTAAAATCCTTTGAAAAATTTAAAGGCCAGTTTGAGAGTAACAAATCAGTTCTGATTCTTGAGAAAAGTCTCACTTATTCACAGCATTCACACTGGCTATATCTACTATTATAGATTTTACAATAAACGTAAAAATTATAATTTAAATATTATATTCACTTTCACATTCGAAGTTCACATAAAACTAATTAAAAACAAAACATTAAATATACTCTGTGCAACGTAACTAAATACGTTCAAATTAATAATAACAATTCTAATTACAAACCACTTATTACGTTAAACGAATGAGTTATAAAATAATTTCAATCTGTCAACATGTTCTTATTATAATAAGAAAATACGAAATTTAAAAATGTCACACACAGACGTGCTATCTGCACACATTGATAAAATACAGTCGGCGACAAAATGGTTTGAATTGAATTATAAAAGCATTATTTTTCACCAAAAAAAGTTCTTCAGAAAGGTCAGGTGCGTAGTACTCGCAACCGGCGTGTGTGTATGACCAATTGTATGAACCTGAACGAGGCAAAAGGAGTGTGTAGAGATCGTAGTAGGTGGCGTCCCGTGGTTTCTGCCTACCCCCATGGGAAAAAGGCGTGATTGTATGTATGTATGTATTTTTCACCAATGTTTGCGTACGTGTTTTTGTATGAATGCATTAGGGTTTTTTTTTTGGGTGGGATATCATCAAATGACGTCTCCCGCTCGGGGCGGAGCGGGAGGGCGTGTCAGACTTTTACTGACTAAAACCCACCCGTGTTCCTTCAGTTACCTGTGCCAGGGCCACGGTAACTGCTTCCAACAAATCCGCAACCTTGGCAGGATGTATTAGGTATGGAGTCAAACTTGAAGCACATAGGACTGTTATTTTCATCCTTTATAAGCCTTGTTAGATTTACAAAAGATTTTTTTTCGTTTCTTACTAGTTGCTAGCCGCAGGTTCGCCTGCGTGAATGTTGGAAACGTCCCCTCGAAATCGGTAACAGACACTTTCATTTATTTATTTGTATTTATGTATGTAAATACAGGGTATTTGGCGCTTGGACGAAACAAATTGGATGGGGGATTGGGTGGGTAATGTTCTATCGTTCACCCATAGTACCCCATGCCCTAAGTGTGACTGTAATTGAGATACGAGTTTATTCGTTTATTTTTGAAAATTACCTGGATCAAACCTAACAGATACATTGTAGGTAAGATATACCCACAATTTTTTGGGACAGCCCGATACAAGAACTTTTGAAACTACCTCAATCTATGACACATTGGTTATTGTGTCCACAATCTAAACTAAAATAAGATTATTGCTTTCTCTTACTGACAGTTTGCGAAAGAAAGAGACAAGTGACGTTTTAGAACTGTCAAACTTTGGCTTTATTTTACGCATGATGAAATAAGTTAGACGTATTTACGTCGAAGGATATTATCTTAGTTCATCTAAATTTGGCAGCTCTATTTCCGTCTCTTTCTTGTTTCATTAGAAGAAAGAATATCGCAATAGTTTAAATTTAGTTTATTTGGTGCACACCATAATACATACATACATACTAAAGTTTGAGATGGAATAAATATCTTTGTATGCCATCCTATGTATAAGTATATTCGATTTACTATCGAATACATAATGTAATAATTATTGTAATCTAACCGTAAAAATTATCATCCGTTTACGGTTTTATTACGTCCTTTATTTCTTTCACAAATTTAAAAACCTCATTACACTTTCATACGTAATAAAACTCTTAATATTAATTAATTATGGAGAGAAACGGTGCCCCATTGGTACCTATCTGTCCCGACGTACGAGTTGGTGGTCGTAGGTTCGAACCCAGGCAGGCATTTTACTTTGTGTAAATAATTTCATTAGCACTGCTCTCAAAATGGTGAAGGGAAACCGGCATGTCTTTGAACCAAAAATTCGAAGACATGACACCTACCAACCCGCACTGAGCACGCGTGGTGGATAACGGCCCACTCCCTCTCGTCGAGACGAGGCCTGAGTCCCAGCAGTAGGAAAGTATAGGCTGTTAATGTAAGCAATTATGGAAAACTACCGTATTTCCCTATGTGACGAAAGTATTGAGTATTAGAGTAGGGGACGACCAAAGAGGGACTGTGGGAAAGAAAATATAGCTTGAAAGGTGGTGACAACCGAGATGACAAGTAAAAAAATGGTAGAAAAGACATTTTGCATCGTTCCCAAATAAATATGCACAAGGGTAAAAAAATTGGGCACGCCACAGTTGCGGCGGTAAGTCCCCTCTTCGAGGAGTGGATAGAGAGGCGCCACGGCGTCCTCACTTTCCACCTGACGCAGGTTCTCACCGGGCATGGGTGCTTTGGTGGGTTCCTGTTCAGGATAAAGCGGGAGGAAACGAAATCCAAAAAAAGGGCAGAATAATGATTCATTCATTTAAATAGTTATTGGCATACTTTCTCTCGAGTTTCTAGATATGAGTAACAGTTTATACAGCAACATTCCTAACATTCAATATTATGTCAGGCCATGCATTCCTCGTGGCTTACATTATACTGTAAGACTAAGCATTACATCCTCACTTTGCAGTTTTTGTAAACATAGCATTCTTTTATTCTGTAACAATAATTATAAAAAAATGTCAATGCAAGTAGTGAGTCATCATGCCAGAGACGCAAGATCTGTTCGAAAGAGTTACCGTGGCCCTGGTATAAGCAACTAATATATGTTTTATATTTTATAATATAATATACATATATTATAATATAATATATTTTTGGACAACCAACACAACGTTATCTGATCCCAAACTAGGCAGAGCCTGTACTATGGCCACCATACCTGGGGACTTGTCCTCAACAGCCGGTGGAACTTCGTCGAGCATTTCCGACGTTTGGCCCCCAGACTGGAGCGGGCTGGGGCTGCGTTAAATCAGCTCCTGCCCAATCTGGGGGGTCCAAACGCCTCCTGTCGGAGGCTCTACACGGGGCTCGTGCGGTCCATGGCCCTCTACCGGGCACCGGTGTGGGCACCCTCATTGAGGCTGCGCCCAGCGCGCCGGTTGAGTGCGGCCCAGAGGGTCATGGCCATCCGGTTAATCCGGGGATACCGCACGGTCTCCTGCGAGGCGGCGAGCCTCCTTGCCGGAGTGCCGCCATGGGATCTGGAGGCAAAGGTCCTCGCCCACATGTGGGAGTGGCGCGAGGATGCGAAACGCCGGGGCGAAACTCCACTGCCGCGACAAATCGCGGCACGGCGGACAGAGCTCCGGCAGGATCTCATGGCGACATGGCGGGTACGATTGTCGCAACCCAGCGCAGGGCACGCCACAATTGCGGCGGTAAGTACCCTCTTTGAGGAGTGGATAGAGAGGCGCCACGGCGTCCTCACCTTCCTCCTGACGCAGGTTCTCACCGGGCATGGGTGCTTCGGTGGGTTCCTGTTCAGGATAAAGCGGGAGGAAACGCCCGGGTGTTTCCATTGTGAGGATCGTCTAGAGGACACGGTGGAGCATACGGTGGAAGTGTGCCCTGCCTGGGCGGAGCACCGCCGTGTCCTCGTGGAGGCGATCGGCGGCGGCGATCTCTCGCGTCCGGCCCTGGTGCGAGCCATGGTACGGAGCGAGAGGGCATGGGAAGCCGTCACCTCCTTCTGCGAAGCAGTAATGCTCGCGAAGGAGGAGGCGGGGCGCGTGAGGGAGTGGCAGTCTCTGCGCCCTCACGTCCCTAGCCGCCGCAGGAGGAGACGCCCCGGGCGCCAGGAGTCGGTTGCGGACTCCCGGCCACCGTAGGCGCGAGCTTGCGGGTGGCGAGCAATGGGTAGCTCGCCGCCCGGTAAGGACCAAGCTCGGGTCGACGGCGCGTAGTGTTCCACGCGCGCCTCAAAGAGATGTCAGCCACACTGAAGGGGTCTGCTAGGACCAATGCCTGCCGGGGCCGCGTGATTGTTCGAAAGAGATACCGTGACCCTGGCACATGGGCAACTGAAGGAACACGGGTGGGTTTTAGTCAGTAAAAGTCTGACACGCCCTCCCGCTCCGCCCAGAGCGGGAGAAGTCATTTGATGATTTCCCAACCAAAAAAAAAAAAAAACTATGGCAACCAGAATAAATTACACCCAGACACAGAACAAATGATTGTGCTCATCACACAAAGATTTGTCCTGGGTGGGAATCGAACCCACGACCTCAGTCTTAGCAGCCAGGGTCACTAACCACCAGACTAATAGGCCCGTCAAACTGAAGGAACACAGGTGGGTTTTATTCTTATTATATATTATATTCAGTAAAAGTCTGACACGCCCTCCCGCTCCACCCATAGCGGGAGACGTCATTTGATGATTTCCCATCCAAAAAAAAAGGGTATTGAATCATCATTATATGCAGCCTTTTTCCAACTATGTTAAGATCGGCTTCAGCCAAAGCTGATGCAGCTGTATACCAGTATTTTTGAATGGAGCGACTGTCTGTTTGATCTTCATTACCCAGTTACTGGGTAGCACGATGGCCCTTGATTCGGAGCCATCATCATCATACGTCCACTGCTGGACATAGGCCTCCCCCGAACTCCACCGCTTCGACTAGTTTTGTGTTTCCTGCATCCAGTGGGAATCAGTACTTACCTAACTACCCTTTCACCGTGCTGCCTTGTTAGAAAGAATGTGATTCTCATTGAGTTTTTTTTTTATCCAACAACAAAAACTGTTATGGAGAGTTTAGCAGACTCTTCCAAAACCCCCAGAAAGAATTGGAGGGGGTTTGGACCCCCACCCATTCTTTATAGCCAGGCATCACCGTCCTAAAATTTAACTGTTCTTTGAAGCTGGTTTATGACTGGACGAAAATGATTAAGCACAGATACGAAATTTATATGTCTGTTTTTACCAGAGCTAAGGACCAATTTGCATCAATGTAACAGAACGCAGTCACGTTTCAAGAGTTTTCTCTTCATCATAATTAGCCTATATTGTTCCCACTGCTGGGACGCAGGCCTCCTCTCGGTGAGAGGGACGGGGTCGTAATCTATCACGAGGGTCCAATGCGGGTTGGTAGTTGCCTTATGTCTTCAAATTTTTGGTTCTAAAACACGTTGTTTTTCCGTCACCGTTTTGAGAGCAATGGTGATGAAATTATTTACACAAAGTAAACCCTCTGACTCATCTGTAATAGTAAAATGATCTCTTATTGAAACAGTACTGATGTAACCTCAGCTAAGTCTATTGATAAGTATGAAATGAAATGAATTGCACCGATCCCAGCGTGGTTTGACCAGACTCGATTAATCGAATGAACCCCGAGATTTGCACTAGCCCCTGAAGCCTCATGATTCATGGTGCTACATAGGCCATTGCATATCAAGAAGTAGACCGGGGGGCGCTGTAATGGTAGGGAAGACGTGCCCATAGGATAGGAAAGGATTACGAGCCTACCGACTATGCAGCCTTAAATAAGCATTGGACTAGTGGAGAGAAGGGTGATTTGTCTATAGGAGGGTATCTTTTCACGTCGTCGCCGGCATGTTGATCCAGGTAGAGCTTCAGCGATGCATCTTTTGGTGGGGTTAACCGTTTGCTTGGCTCTTTTCTTTGTCGAGGCTTCGCTATGTTCTGTGTTGTTGTTTTCTTGGTCGTCTTCTGCGTTCTCGCTGATATCAGTTTTTGGTTTTTTTGTAGATATCACTAGCCGCTTTTTTTATCTTATTTCTGTCTCCAGCCGTGTCCCTCCAAAACTGGATTTCCTTGTCGAAGTATTACATGTCCTGTTTTAGGTTGTCATTCCATGTGTAAATAGGTTTTCCGGCCTTCATAGATTTGGCCTTGTACTGCATTGCTGCATGTAACAGGTGTGGTTCAGAGCGTCTGAAGATGTGTGCTGGGTAGCACATCCTGTGGTTCTTGATGCGTTTTGTTATGGTTTTCCCAAGATTTGATGCATTTTCTTCTGTCTCGGTTTGTTCCTAGCGTGGTTGATCGAGTCTCTCATGATAACTCGTTCCTATATTCTCGGTCTTGAATGGTTCGCTTTTGTGTACAAGGTACGATAATGTCTCCAGCTGTGTCCGTCTAAAACTTGATTCCCATGTCGAAGTAAGTACTCGTATTTCATGTCCTGTTTTAGGTGGTCGTTCCATGTGTAAGTAGGTCGTTTGACCTTCTTAGATTTGGCCTTGTACTGCATTGCTGTATGCGGTGTGGTTCACCGTGTGCTAGGTAGCATATCCTGTGGTTCTTGACGCGTTTTGTTACGGTTTTCCGATTAAGATTTGATGTATTTTCTTATGTCCGCAATTTCCTAGTTTCCTGGTTTCCTTTTTCTTAGCTTGGTCAATCAAGTCATGACTCAACTCGTTCATTTCTTCTGAGTCTTGATCTTTTCGCTTTACTGAGTGTGATATTATTGACAGCTAAGTCTATTGATAAGTAAAACAAAAATTAATAACTTATTAATAAAGACTGTGAAAGCTCTTTGACGCGAAATTAGCCTTAAGTGATGTAACGGGGCACGTAAGATGCTCGTCAAAGTAAACGTACACTTGTCCGCGTCGAAAGAATCGACCGCGTCGAAGGCGTCGAACGTCCGAATTCTTCCGGCAATCCGTCCGATTCGACGCGGATAAGTGAGCTAGGTTTCGTAAGATTTCATACAAGTTGTTCTACTCAATACCGAGCCTATTCAGTCTGCATTAAAACATTGAATCGACGACATGTATTTATATTATCTCATACAGTCCACAAGATAATTATATTGAACCTTATTACAAGTAGCGTATGGAACACAAGTAATTCTAAAATTAAATTTTCGACATATATCTTCCTTCAGGTCTGATAAGTGAGCATTTACTTTTACTCGTATATATAAAATGTTGCTCCTTTCTGAAAGTGCGATCCGATAACCGCCAACGTCGCAAATAACTGTTTAGATTCATTTGTCATTAATACTGAATTAAATTATGAAATATCGGTCCGTCTGTTGGGTCCGTTTTAGGTGCAACAAGCATTTTGGTATAATTGTTCATTGTATGTTCATAGGAGCATGTTGCTCATTTCAAATCAAATCAAATCATTTCTTTATTTGTATAGAATGCAGGTGTTACAATAGTGGTGTTATTTTGGATATATTCCCAGTACATTCTGCCTGTTGGCATACAACAATATAGTGATTAACTTACAGATAATTTAGAAACTAGGTACTCATATTTAAAATGAGATCATGGATCAGCTAAGTCTAAAACTATTTACAAACTAAATGAGATATAGTGAAGCAACTATAACAATTCATCATTTATAAAATCGGTAATATCTGTCTTCAACGAGGTCAGGAGTTTCTTGTTTTTTGAATTCTTGAATTAAAGGCTAATGTTCTTTTTAAGCCTAAGCAGTGTTATATCTACCAGTACACAATAGACTCTGGTATTTTGATCTCATGGCAGAACAGTTAGTTCTCAAAGTAGAACAGTTCAAAATTAAGCAAATTATTGGGCATGCTATAGCATGTGGCATGATTTAATTTAAAGAGAAATGAGTTTTTATTAGAATAGTATTATTTAAATAAAATGACGCTGTGCACGATTGTCCCTTCACAATGATTTATAGATCCATTCGTTTTAAATTATTGCTTCGTGGTAACCACAGAGTATTTACTTCGAGGTTTTCACAAACTATATTACTTCTTGTTTATATACAATCTTATAAGAAAATGATGCAAAAAGTAAACCGTTTCTAAACTGATCACCAATGTCTTCAACATTCACTCTTCACTTCAGAAGATAGACTTCCACTGCTGCACAAAGACCTCCCTCAATTTGAGGGGATTTACCATAATCGCCACGCTTGGCAGGCGGGTTGGCGATCGCAGTATGGTGGTAAAATGCGTAGAGAATGCTACTGCCCATTCTCTAGTAAGTCCCTTAGTCGCCTCTTACGACACCCATGGGAAGAAATGGGATGGTGCTATTCTTTGCATCCAGCAGGCGTAGCATGACCACCATAGAAACGAGTTTTGTCGACAGAAGAATAGACTAAATGGCACGGCGATGTTACAACTGAAGAGAGGAAATAATAGGTTGGGGAAAAAGTTTCTTCGCATTTTTTAAGAAAATTCAAAACATTTTTTAATAAAGTTTATTTACATTTAACTAAAGTATGTAGGTACCATTTTGTTCGATAACTTTTTGCCATCTTGTAGGTAGGGGCATGATCCCATTGCTATAGAAATTTTGGGACTTCTGGTCAAAATACCGCGACAAGTGGTTTTGGCAGTCCTCTCGTGATGTTAACCTGACACTGCCTAAAGAATTCTGAAGAGACCGAAACAGGTGGAAATCTGAAGGTGCAAGGTCAGGACTATACGGCGGATGCATTAACACCTCCCAGCCAAACTCTCTTAATTTTTGTTGGGTGGCTAAAGATGTGTGAGGTCTAGGTCTCGTTATCATGATGAAAAACCACACCCCTTGTGTTGATTAATTCCGGCCGCTTTCTCTCAACTTCTTGCTTTAATCTCATCAGTTGTTCGCAGTAGAGTTCAGAATCGATGGTCCTGCCTGGTGGTAACAGCTCATAATGAATAATGCCCTTCCAATCCCACCACACACACAGCATCACCTTGTTGCGAGTTAACCCGGGTTTCGCCACAGTCTGTGAAGCCTGACCGGCCTTTGACCACGACCTTTTTCGCACGTTCTTGTCATACGTGATCCACTTTTCATCACCAGTTATCAGCTTCTTCAAAAATGATTCGGTTTCATTACGTCGTAATAAAGAATCACAAATGAGTACACGGTTCATTAGGTTTCTTTCAGTGAGCTCGTGAGGTACCAAATGTCGAGCTTTTTTGTGTACCCAGTTTTTTTCAAATGCGCCAAAACTGTTTTGTGGTCAATTTCCAGTTCTTCAGCTACGTTGTAACTACTGGTATGCCGATCTTGCTCCACTTTTTCAAAAATGGCATCCATTTTATCCGTAATAGGGCGACCAGAGCGACGTGCATCTTTGACATCAAAATTTCCGGATTGAAAACGCTTAAACCAAATTTGTGCTACTCTCACAGACACTACACTAGGTCCATAAACATCGCAAATTTTTTTCGCGGCTTGCGTTGCATTTTTACCTTTTTTGTAGTAAAATTTTAAAATGTATCGAATTTCTTCATTAGATTCACTCATCTTGACGGTACGAAAAACAAATGAAAATCACACATTTTCCTAATTTGAATTTGGAATTATGTTCTTTAAAATTTAAACTTTCAATGATACCAAAACCAGCCAGATACAAATAGTATAGCCAAAGAGATTTTATTACAAGTTCATACATACTATAATGCGAAAAGACTTTTTCCCCAACCTAATATTTCTATTCTTCAGTCGACAAAATTCTACGATGTCGAGCATGGCGACTAATTTTTCTCTACTTTTGAGTTGGAGTTTCAGTAGGGGGTACATTTTTTTTTTACAGGATTATATTAATTATAATCATCAATACAATAATCTAAGATCGTTTATTCCCACTGTATGACTATTCAATGAAAAAGTCCTTAGCGGATCCACCTTAATGACATTAGTTACCACTCTCTTGCTATGGAAAGAATAACTGTCTTTGTGTTCATAGAAACCCGAGTCCTACGGGTCGCTCCGTGTTCGGGCCTAAGTGTCTAAACACACTATGCCGAAGGTACGCGACCGAAGTTCGGCATGATTACGCCTGCAATGCTAACTGAATTACTGATGACACATTATGCCGAAATTACGTTGCGTCATAGCATACAACCGAACTTCGGTCCGGTGTAAGTTCAGCCGCAATTCGGTGGCAAACGTATTCTGTAGAGCACACATTATACGCGACCGAAGTTCGGTTCAATTGTCGACGAAGATCCTGTATTTTTCCTCTTGTAAAGCCTCTACAATTGCTATTACTGTAGAATAGTCTATTTGTCGGGTTTCACACCTCAAAATTAATAATGGATCCCTAACAGGATCACTTTGTTTTGCATCTGTCTGTCCGGCTTTTTATATAACAGGACACGATGCCACAACAGCGCTCGATACACTGAATACACACAAAGTTCCGCAACTGAATTTCTGCCGCATAAGTTCGACACTTATTGTGTGTCATATCAGCCGAATACGTCGGAACGTAAAATCAGCCGCGGAACTTCGGTCGCGTACCTTCTTCATAGTGTGTTTACACCCTTAGAGATGTCAAATTGAATAGAAAGAACTTTGTCTATTCTTGGTAGAATAGAGATCGAATTGGTCATGCTACGCCTGCTGCACCACACGGAACAAAGTCTTACTTTTGAATTATTTCTTCAATGCATTTAATAAAAGTTCATTTGAAATACTTACACAGATCTTTAAATTCTTCACAGACGAATTTAACTGAAATTTCCAGAATTATACACTTCAAAAATAATTACATAAGGTCTAAAACACACGAACACTCATTAAAAAAACCGTTATTTTCAAATCACTCAACTGACTTTTCTCTTTTAAGCGAGCAGCGTTCGCTTCCGCGGTAGGCTTGAAACTAAACTCATTATACATTACTGAAAATATGCCGTACAGCTGTATACAAAAACACTGGCATCAATTGTTATGTGACAATTGATTATGTGGACTATCCATGTCCAATACTATTGTTTTCATGCGAATTATCAACACAATCGAATGTACTTATATTCTACCTAAATATTTTACTTGCGTACAGTTGTGCATAGTTGTAACAAGAGTGTTTCAAGGATCTTACAAATCAAATGTTATCATAATCAGCCTAAATTTTTCCCACAGCTGGGACACAGGCCTCCTCTCGGTGGGGCCGTAATCTACCACGCGGGCCCAGTGCGGGTTAGTAGATGTCACATGTCTTCAAATTTTTGGGTCTAGGACATGTCGGTTTCCTCATGATGTTTTCCTTCACCGTTTTGAGAGCAGTGGTGATGAAATTATTTACACAAAGTAAAGTGCTTACCTGGGTTCGAAGCCACGACCTACAAATCGTAAGTCGGGTCCATACCACTGGGCCACCACTGCTCTGTGTTAGGTTAGTTAGTATATGGCTAAAGATATAGATGTACGACCTGCGAGTCGTGTAAATCGCTTGTTACCGAAGGCCGTGTCTTATTTAACAGTGGCGACGAGTTACGGTTAACCACGCACGCACAGAAAAATTATGTCGAATTTTATGGGTGTACTACGTGAGCTCGACAAATGAATGTGCGAATAATACTTGTGCGACAAAACTGTACTGCGACTCACAATAGTACCTACGAATGCATGCTTGTGCGACACACTCGAGCTCACATAGTACACCTGGTTAGGTTAAACCTGTGACCACGCCGACGACACGAGCCGAGCGAGCGAAGCGAGCGGTGCCGCGGCAGCGGCCGGCGAGTGCTAGAAACGACTCGATTCAGTTTGTCGCACAAGCGTGCATTCGAACTATGGTGAGTCGCAGTACAGTTTTGTCACACAACTCTTATTCGCACATCCATTTGTCGAGCTCATGTAGTACACTCCAATTTTATCGGATCAGTTCCAACTTTTGAGCTCGCCCAGGACTGGAACATCTTTAAAGAAAGGCTTTCTCAGTGGTTAACAGCAAATACGCTGTTAATAAAAGCAGAAAAAAGGAAGATGATCATCAAAAGGCGGTACTTCTAAGTGCACTCAACAATGGCGCGTATAAGTTGGTACCCGAGTTAATCGCGCCTAAGTCAGTTGAAGAGATAACTTACGAGGAGTTAACAACTGAATTGGATAAACACTTCGTGCCAAGGAAGTCAGTGTTAGCTGTTCAAAAAACCATGAATAATTTGCTGAATGGAATTGAGAGGGTACTTTGTCTGTTAGATAACGTCCTTATAAAGGGAAATACAAAAAACCCCTAGATCTAAAGGAAACTAACTCAAAATTTTTAATTTTTCAGTTTTTTTCAACTCCAAATATTGGAAATAGTTTTGAATCTGGTTTATTGGTCGATAGGTATTGAAATGACAGACTCAAAGGTGTGCATAATTCAAAAATTAAGAATTTTGAGTTAGTTCCCTTTAGATCTAGGGGTGCGATATGGAACGTTTACAGCAAGTATTCCATCGTAAAGAAGCTGGGTTGGTTCTTAATAAAAACAAATGTAAGTTATTTCAAGATTCGGTAACTTATTTAGGATTTTCCATTGATAAAAAGGGATTCATACATCCCCGGATAAAGTTACAGCAATGACTAACACCAAAGCCCCTAGTAATGTGCAGGAATTAAAAATGTTTTTAGGTTTTGTAAATTATTACAGGATATTCATTCCGAATGCGTCATCTATACTTAGTCCGTTAAACGATTTACTAAAAAAACTGGCCAAGTGCGAGCCGGACTCGCACCGAGGGTTCCGTACAAACCTGCAGGAATTCACGGTTTATGCATAAGGTTTATGATTATGAAATTAAATGTTTTTTTTTTTAATTTTTTATCTGAGTTGACTGAATGAAAGGTAAATTGTGGTTTACGATTTATGACGTATTAAAAAAAAAACTACTTACTAGATCTCGTTCAAACCAATTTTCGGTGGAAGTTTACATGGTAATGTACATCATATATTTTTTTTAGTTTTATCATTCCCTTATTTTAGAAGTTACGGGGGGGGGGGGGGGGGGAACACACACATTTTACCACTTTGGAAGTGTCTCTCGCGCAAACTATTCGGTTTAGAAAAAAATGATGTTAGAAACCTCAGTATCATTTTTGAAGCCCTATCCATAAATACCCCACACGTATGGGTTTGATGATTTTTTTTTTTAGTTTCAGTTCTATGTATTGGGAACCCCAAATATTATTGTTTTTTTTCTATTTTTGTGTGAAAATCTTAATGCGGTTCACAGAATACATCTACTTACCAAGTTTCAATAGCATAGCTCTTATAGTTTCGGAAAGAAGTGGCTGTGACATACTCGGACAGACAGACAGACAGACATGACGAATCTATAAGGGTTCCGTTTTTTGCCATTTGGCAACGGAACCCTAAAAAGAGGTTAATTGGTCTTAGTCAGATATTCATAAGGTTGCTTTCAATCAAATTAAGAAGGAACTGACGCGGGCACATTTGATCCTTCTTACAAGTTGGTTTTGACCGTGGATGCATCTCCAACAGGGTTTTTTTTTTTTTTTTTGGAGCGGGAGGGCGTGTCAGACTTTTACTGACTAAAACCCACCCGTGTTCCTTCAGTTGCCCATGTGCCAGGGTCACGGTACCTCTTTCGAACAATCGCGCGACCCCGGCAGGCATCGGTCCTAGCAGACCCCTTCAGTGTTGCTGACATGTCTTTGAGGCGCGCGTGGAACACTATGCGCCGTCGACCCGAGCCTGGTCCTTACCGGGCGGCGAGCTACCCATTGCTCGCCACCCGCAAGCTCGCGCCTACGGTGGCCGGGAGTCTGCTATCGACTCCCGACGCCCGGGGCGTCTCCTCCTGCGGCGGCTAGGGACGTGAGGGCGCAGAGACTGCCACTCCCTCACGCGCCCCGCCTCCTCCTTCGCGAGCATTACTGCTTCGCAGAAGGAGGTGACGGCTTCCCATGCCCTCTCGCTCCCAACCATGGCTCGCACCAGGGCCGGACGCGAGAGGTCGCCGCCGCCGATCGCCTCCACGAGGACACGGCGGTGCTCCGCCCAAGCAGGGCACACCGCCACCGTATGCTCCACCGTGTCCTCCAGACGATCCTCGCAATGGAAACACCCGGGCGTTTCCTCCCGCTTTATCCTGAACAGGAACCCACCGAAGCACCCATGCCCGGTGAGAACCTGCGTCAGGCGGAAGGTGAGGGCGCCGTGGCGCCTCTCTATCCACTCCTCAAAGAGGGGACTTACCGCCGCAATTGTGGCGTGCCCATCTCCAACAGGGTTAGGTGCAGTTTTAGCTCAAATAGAAACGAATGGGGTAGAACGTCCCATCGCATATGCGTCGCGTTCACTTACTAGTGCTGAGAAAAATTATAGCCAAATCCAAAGGGAAGCAACTGCAATCGTTTTGGTATTCGTCGATTCCATCAATATTTAAGTCTCGTACAAACAGGCGCGACTTGTCGCGCGACGTGTCGCGGAGGCGATTCTGCGATTTATGGCGACGCAACACCTTTCACACAGGTGCACCACGGCCGACGAATCGCGCGTGACGAGCAGCGCGACAGACACGACGCCACACAAAATGTACCTTATGTTGTCGCGCTGCTCGACGCGGAGCGACCGTGTCGCGGCGGCGCGACAGATCGTCCCTGTTTGAAGTGTCGCGCGTTTTCATAGAAATTGTACTACGGATAGAAATCGCCGAATCGCGCGCTACCGTCGCGTCGCGCTAGCTGCACGAGCCTTTATACGATGTTTCAAATCCGTTTGTTTTGCGCACTGATCACAAACCTCTAATGTTTATATTTCATCCCAACCAAGGCATACCAGAAGTGTTCGCAAACCGCTTACAGCGATACGCCTTATTTTTGTCTAGCTATAATTATGAAATACAGTACATACCGAGCGCTAGTAATTGTGCGGACTACTTCAGTCTAGGAGTGGGTAATATAGCTTTTTCACAGTATCAAATCGAAACTATATATTGATATTTGATATCGGATTTCGAAACTATATATTTTTTGAAACTATATATTTACAGATGCGCGTATTCCGTCTCATGATGTTGTATCGTTCCATAAAGCATATTGTGAGAATCACCTAGGTATGCGATATTGTAAATAGCGTAATACGATTTATCTCTATGGAGCTAAATTACAAACAACGGTTTTGTCTAGATACTTAGCTGAAGTTTCCAAACATCACTAATTTCACGTGATGAAAAAGCCTATTACGTAGTTAGAGAAAACATACAATCGTCATTATCAATGAACTGTCCTTCATACTTTTACCAGGCTTATGACTGGCTGCATTATTGTCTGTTATGAAAAGTTTTATAATAATCGTGTCACATCGTGTATACTCGGTGTTTATTTGATAAATCGGTTCAATACGATACGACTAGCATACGCGTACGCGATCGATACTCTCGGATACGCGTTATGGAGCAATATAGTGTTTCGCCCGATATATAGATTCAGATTAAGCCGATATCGGATTTTAGATATTGCACCAATATATAGATTCAATATCTATATACGTTTTGTATCACCCACTCCTACTTCAGTCGGGCTGTCAACACAGGAGCGTGCAGCAGTATGCGGCCGCGGCCGGTCACTGATAACAGCGACAACGCGACATTCTTGGATGACTCACTTGTCTACAATAAGTTAGACGACAAGGCGACTTATCGTCAGTGAAGTTCTAACAGTACGGAAGTCAAAAATGGCTACTTTACAGGAGAGTGAAAAAACTGTATGAAATGAATGTAACTTACGCATAATGCCGTATTGTGTTTAATTATTAATACAAATGAACTCTGTGATGATTTGAACTCGTGAAAATCGCAAGAATCTTTTCCATTGAAGTAATTTGGTGAATTCCGCAGTGTTGCCAGTAGTTGTCACTGACTTACGTCATGTTTCATCTAATTAATATAGGTAAAGGAGATAATATGGAGAAGGGAAATCATAAAATTGTTTAACAAAATGGTGTTAAAAGTTTATTTTATAAAAAGAAAAATAATATTTTTTTATTATAAAAAATGTTTTGCTTAAAACGAATCAACTTCTTATCTATAATCAGACTTTTATGAGATCAATAGGGTAGGGAATCATAGTACCCGTGACAATCAGAAGGAATAATAGTCTTTAACTCCTGTAAATGTTTCCATTTAGTTTCTGATATTTTGATGCGACTTTGGTAGAGTTTTGGTCTAGGGGGTAAAGTTTCGGGCATTACTACTCTTCGTCGAATTCTGCGTGGCAGATCTTGATAATCCTCCTCAAAGTTCAATTTATATTTTATGACTCCACTTGGTTTATACTGCAGTGCTCGTATGTCCGTTACTGTAGGATCATTGACGGAGCGACCAGGCCGTATGGAGTCATACATGAACGAATTCTTGTCTGAGAAGTCGTCGAAAAAACTGTAGTCTAAATATTCAACCAAATAAGGTTTTTGCGGTCGAGCTTGTTTTGATAACGTCGCAAATTGACTTGGTAGAAAGATCTCCTGGTTTTTTAATTTTTGCTCGATGGAACTGTGAACCGCATCACACTCCATCTGTGTGTGACCTTTCTCCAAAAATTTTTGTTCTATAACAATGTTTTTTTCCATCGATAGTTGAAGCAGAGCATTCGATAGATAAACATTCCGATTCTGCGCCGTACAACCATCAGAATATAAAATGATTGGCATGCATTTCTTCAGCAGCGTTTTTTTAAAACAGTCTATGATGCATGATATAAACACAGAAGCAGTCAAACCAGCGTTAGGTACTCTCGTCAAACCAATAGCAGGTAACTTCTTTGTTGGCAAGATTATACATCGTAAAATTATGCACACATAGTTTAGTTTTAAAGTATAAAGCACTGGCTTGAAGTTGTGGACATAACTTTACGGCCTGTAAATCTTGTGTAAAAACATGGACGTCATCCAATTGACGAGCCCTCTCTTTATCTTTCACTTTCTCGCTTCTTGCCATGTCTTTTTTCTTAATATGTGATCGATATTCTTCCTCTGCTATGTTGTCTACCTTGTACGAACAGCAAGTATCGCACTGATCTTTTTTAGGCGAAAACAGGCTTAGATTCAACTCATCAAAAACTCTGCACATAGTCCAGCGACTAAGTGGACTTTTCGACTCTTTTTCGCACTCTTGGATGTACAACCTAAAAAGACAGTTCTTGTTTTCAACAATCGGCTCTAAATACTGTTTCGATGTAGATGCCCTGCAATAGTGCGAGGGCATTTTTGGTAACGAAGCGAAGAACTGTTTGAGGAATGTCATGTCTTCTTTCTTAATAACGCGTTCATCATTGTCGTCGGTTGGTCGTGGTATTGTTTTAGCAATGCCATGTTCAGATCTATCGATCCAGCATCTTATAGTCGACTCTTTCAAACCCAGAGTGTTCAAAAAAGTCTTCAGACAAACTTGGGTACGTCCCTCTGATGTACTGAGAAAGTACTGTTTACTCTCACTTCTACGAGAATTAGATTTTACTTTTAGTTGCTTTTTTTCACAAACGGAGACGTGAGATACAACGTACTGTTTCCGTTGCTCCCAAGTCATGCTTTTCCAGAACTTGCCAAAAATGTTCTCTTTTTCGATGTCAGACAAGCTAAAACAGCCACGTAACTTAGACTTCGAGCAAAACGTGGAAGTGCAACGTGAACCAATTGAACGTGCTGGACGTGGCACATCATGGAGTACTTTAAATTTCTCTTGCCCTGAAACTTTCCTGTCCCTACGGTACCCCACATATTCTTCACCTTGCATACGCTTCAGTTTTGTTGTGTTTTATTCCATTTTTTAGGTTGTGCGAATCCCTTCGATTTCCTTTTTCTATTAGAATTTATATCTTCGATCTCACTGTCAGACGGTAGCTGCTCCAATAGCGACGGTGAATTTCCGGCAGTCGTGGAAATGGGCTGTACGTCTTCATTTAAACAGGTTGATGGAGCTGAAGGTAAGAATGTTTCTTCAATGTCCTTTTTAGGTGATTGTGTCGCTTCTAATGGCGGTGAAATTTCAACAGACGAGGACAAAGGCTGCAATTCTTCTCTTGGCCACAAATGTACTATGGTAACTTGTTCAGATGAGGAAAGAGGTATGGTATCCTGAATGTTTTGAGGGCTCAATAGATCCAGCAAAGGTGGAGATGGAGGCTCGGAAACTATTTCTATTGGTAAGTTATTAATATCGATATTTTGTAAGTCAGTCAATGTTACCGGTAATATCTTCTGTTTTTTTGTTGGTACTTGTATCTTTAAGTCGCTGCAAAGACTCAACATGTCATCATCAAGTTCTTCGCTATCACTTAATGGAAAATCCATCTTGTATTTCTATGCAATCCCTTAAACCTTGAAAAAAGAGAAAGAAAGTAGGTAAATATAATGGAAACACAACGTAACTCATAAAAAATATCACAGTAAACACTGCGTAAGTCACGACTACTTTTCGATTAAAGTTTAGGGGACTAATAATCGTCATAATAAATAAACACACTTGTTTTAATAGTTAAACCGTGACCACATAACATTAAATCGATATTATTAGGAATCAAACATCAAGATAAAATGCAAATAATACCTTAAATCGAAATCACAACATCGGAGCACTTGATGCACGACAAGTTTGTACGTGAATAGCTGACATACGCAATGTTGGCACCACCAACTGAGATACGCAATGTAACTATTTTTCAAATAACGCGTTGGTATTGGTCAGGAATCGTGTTTTGATTGGTCGAGACGATGCGCGCCACAATGCTTTATCCAATGACATTCAAATCTCAAAACACTCACAAAATGACTTACGCACTGTTAGAACTTCACTGACGTTATATTAATTTCGCTGCAGATGGCCATTTTTTTTTATGGCCATTAGATGAAGTTCGTTTAGAGCAGCCTTTCCCAACGTGGGCGATAACGCTAGGCTGGTTTAGAGACTAGTAAAGATAGTGTTTTACAGCAGGTTTTACAATATGTACCTACAACACGGTTGGCCTAAAATAAAAACAGATGACCATAACTTATTGCCTTTCTATAAATGTCGATTTGATTTAACTCTGGAAGGTGATTGCCTGATTAGGGGACACAAATTAATAATACCGAAGTCTTTGCGGAAAAAAATAATAAACGAATTACATAGAGAGACCACATTTAGGTATATTGAAAACAAAGATTGAAGCTAGATCTAGATTCTGGTGGCCTTATATAGATAAGGATATAGAAAACAAGATAGCCAACTGCGGAATATGTTTAAGTTTACGGCCCACACTCCCACGGGCTCCCTTGGCATCGGGTACATTTAGATTTTTTTGGTCCATGGCAAGGAGAAATGTATCTTATAATTATCTATGCATTTACTAAATGGGTAGAATGTTTTTCCTTAAGCAGTGATTATTACTCCACAGCTGCGGTAATAGTGAAACTGCAAGAAACGATGACTAGATTTGGAACAGTACATAAGATTATCACAGATAACGGATCCTCGTTCACTAGTAAAACCTTTAAAGATGTCTGCTAATTAAATAGTATAAAACACATGACTTCGCCAACTTATTCGCCATCAAGTAATGGTCAAGCAGAAATATACGTAATTTTTTTAAGAGCGTTAGTAGCACAAGGCACCCCCAAAAACAAAATAAAGGCACATCTTTCAGAACTTTTATTCAGATATAGAAACTCAAAACACACGACAACAGACAGCTCGCCGGCCGAATAAATAATAATGCTCGGACGTAAATTGCGTTGCAGGTTTGATTTATTAGACGCGTCGTCGGTAGCGACCTCAGCGTCGTCCTCATTATTGTCACAAGACTTACTAGCTAAAGTACGCGAGAAACAATCCAGGCCAAATATTATAAAGGCAATAGAAACATTAACTTAAAAGTAAATGATGCAGTACTAGTAAAAGGAAGTAACAATAACAAATGGATATGTTGAGTATCAAGCTCCAGGTGTGCTGCTGGTGGTCTTGACTTAATAAAAACTACTAGATTTTGATAGTAGAATATAATAATAACTGTATTTCTGGATACTGATTACATTTATGTAAGACGACCGATATGTGTGCGCACGCTCAAGGTGTCGGTAAGCCAGTGTCGTGGCGGGGGAACCCCGCGGTCGCGGTTGAGGAGTGTGGCCCGACGTAACGTCAGGAACATATTCCCCGCGTTGAAGAGAGATGTCTTCAAGATAATTTTGAAGAGACTGGAAGAGGGCAGATGTTGTTGTATGCACGTGTTATGATGCCTTTCTTCGTTAGGATGTCGGCGACTCGACAATGTCCGTCAGAGCCAGTCTTCACTGCAACCACTCGGCCCAGCAACCACAGAAGAGGAGGAAGATTAGTGTTCCTTACTAAGACCATGGTGCCGGTTTTCAGCTCTTGCCCAGCTGTCTGCCATTTAGTTTTCTGCTGCAGGAGAGACACATACTCATTAGAGAAGCGCTGCCAAAAATGTTGCCGCAATTTTGCGATGCGGTCGAATCGCTGTAACCGCTGGATGTTGACGTCGGCGATTTGAGGACGAGGGACTGACATGAGTGATCGTCCGATGAGGAATTGTGAAGGAGAAAGATATGTAAGATCTGATGGATCAGTGGATAAAGGAGTTAACGGTCTGGAATTTCCCAAAAATCAACGTCATGCCGAAAACGGTTGATAGGCCAGGTGGTGACAGTTATCAGAAAAATAATAAAAAAATATCTAAGTACTTTTCAAATTATTGTGACTACAAATCTTTACTTTTCATTTTTTTTTTGTAAGTGATGTAACCCTGAATAACCCTTCTGTAAACTACAGTCCAAAATTAAAACACAAGTACCTCAGTTTTAAAGAAAACATCACTTTTTTCCACCATGTACTAAAAATTATTACATCGCCCAACTTTAACTGACTGTACTGAAAAAGAAAAGCTTAACTTAGATTTTTTTTATTATTTTTCTGATAACTGTCACCACCTGGCCTATCAACCGTTTTCGGCTTGACGTTGATTTTTGGGGCATCCTGTATAATAGTAGGTAGACAAAGTAAAATTATCATTACGAGACACAGACATGATTAAATTGTCACATGCCAGCCAGACAACCCAATATACCAACAAATAAAATAAAAACTATCATCATCATCATTTCAGCCCAAAGACGTCCACTGCTGGACATAGGGCTGGGCCTCCCCCTATGGGGGGGGGGGGGTTGCCATAGTCGCCACGCTTGGTAGGCAGGTAATAGTAAATAAATAAATATCTTAGGACAACCAACACACCGTTATCTGATCCCAAACTAGGCAGGGCCTGTACTATGGTAACAGTACAACTGATAAATATACTTATATATTTCTAAATACACATATATTATAGATAAATTACACCCAGACACAGAACAAATGATTGTGCTCATCACACAAAGATTTGTCCTGGGTGGGAATCGAACCCACGACCTCAGTCAGGGTCACTAGACTAACAGGCCAGTCAATGGCCAGTCAATGTCTAAGAACCACCACTAGAAAACCGACATGTGGATAAAAAAAAACGCACCCAAATCGGTTTTACCCGTTTAAGAGCTACGGTGCCACAGACAGACACATAGCGGTCAAACTTATAGCACCCCTTTTTTAAAGAGACAAAGTATGAAAGTTTTTACGTAGGAGATAATCTCCGAAACTACTCATCCCATTTCAAAATTCTTCACTGAAAGATAGATACTCTGATGCCGAGTGCGATAGGATATTGCATAGTATAAATATAAAAAATATAATATAAAAATCTTTATTACTAAAATATGAGGTACAGTAAATCTCCTTAAAAATAGATTTTTTTTCTTCTGTAATTTGCACTCAAGTGTCAAAGGAGTGCTTTGGCATTCGTACTAGGATGACCCTGTATCACGAATGCCATCACCTTCCTCCGGACCAACTAGGATAGTTTCTAATACTATACAATATTATTTTGAAAAAGAGATGTACAAAAATAACAATAAACTTATTTAAATTTATAAACAAAAGGAGTATGTGTGTATATTATGTATACGTGTGTAGGGGTGTGTGTATCTGTGTGTTTATGAGGTGTGTGTGTGGTGTGTGTGTGTGTGTGTGTTTGTTTTAAGTACCATCCGAGGACGTGCGTATGAATACACAAGGCACGACCGAGGACCTTTTCAAAGCGAGGACCTTTTCGAGGGTCCTCGGTTTGATTTGACCAAAGATTCGTATTCTGCAAGCCATTTTGAGCCTTTCTGTATACTTAATAGGAAAAAGTTGTCTGAACCTCGGTTTGATCAAAATTTTTCATAATCTTACACACGCATTGTGTATGCACCAGGTGGCGCCTGTGTCACCGCATACACAGCCTCTTTACACTCATTTCACGTTGGTTGTATTATTCGAGGACTTTTGTGTTAACTTTAACACAAAGGACCTCGGTTAGGTAGCTTTTCCAAACAATGTGTATTTGAGACCTCGGTTTGCTAGATTTTCCGAACAATGTGTATTCTAGTCCTCGTTTAGACAGTTTTCCTCGTGTGTAGAAGACGAGTTATGTGCAATCATTTAAATAAAATTATGGAAGAAAACATCGAAGGTATACTGAACCCTTAAGCAAATCGTTAGTAGCTACTTGGCGCACGAGGAATAAGGAGGCTTCTTCTGCTCTTTGTGCTAACTACCTAGGCCTTCTAGATTACACAACATTATCATTTCAACCATAAAATATTTACGGTCATGGGACACAAACAACAAGTTGAAGTAAACAAGTACAACGAAATAAAGAAAGTTTTATTTTAAAATTAAACAAACTATTCGACTCAAACAAAACGAATTACAGAGAAAATATTTAGATCGACATAATTTGGGCTAAAAACTTAACATAACATTAGGTACCCAACTAGCAAAATAATCCTGGATGGCGATTTTATAATGCTACGCGGACTTATAAAGCTCCGATGATGGTTTTGGTGGTTGCTACTGCGCTTTTAACAGCATAAATAGATGCTGTTTTTACTCAAGTACGCATAATCCTATAATTTGTACTTATATCGGTTTATGGGATCATATTTCCTGGCAAACATAGGATCTGGACTCCTATGAAAGCATGAAACAAGAGTAATTGCACTCAAGAGTAATAACTCCGGTAACTCGGACTTAAATGCGCCTATAAGATCAGGCGGTAGGCGGATGCATCGCGTAGTATTTTGCCAGTTTGTCCCTACAAACTGGTAGAAACCGGAGATACCGGGTTCCAAAACATTTTCAACTACTCTTCTTATTTCATGGAACTATTTTGCAAATATTATATGCATAAAACGACCTAATAGTATTTGATATGTAAGCTCCTTCGTGATCAAATTTACGTGCATGGATACCGACAATGAAAAAAAACTGTGAGAGTATGAATGATACACATCTAATTTGGTATCCCTTTCTAACTTGAATCGATTGTAATATTGTCATTCGCTCACTCGCGACTTGCGAGTCACTGTAGTTGTTTGTTTTATTAACCGACTTCAAAAAAAGGAGGAGGTTATATGTTCGACTGTATGTATTTTTTTTTTTTTTTTTTTTTTATGTATGTTCACCGATTTCTCCGCCAATTGTCAACCGATTTTGAAAATTCTTTTTTTATTCGTAAGGGTATACTCCTGAGGTGGTCCCATATTAATTTTGTGAAGATTTGATGTATACTTTGGGAGATAAACGAAGGAACTCCTCAAAAACAAACAGTACACGTAATGTGATTTGGATATTGTACTAAAGATCAGAAATAATTGCTGGTTCTATCTATCCATCCGTGGTGAACTAATTATAGTCTTCGAAGATACCGCATGGAACTCCTCATCGGTGAACAGTACATATGTATAGGAACTTACAGTGAAAGGTTAGAAGGTTAGGGGATAATTCTTTGAATATTATAGGCACGTTTAGACCGTTACTTGTATTCTTATATTCCGTTGAGCTGATGATGGAAGGTACAACTCCTTATCGATCAGGAGTTAGAAGATATCTTGTCCTAGATAGACATACTCGTTGACATCGAGAATTGATTCCTCAGCAGACACTAGAGTGGGCTCTTACCCACTCTACTGTCTGCTTAATAAAAAAAAAAGCAGCCTTAATCATTTTGGCCTGGCCATTTATTATATTTTTAACCGACTTCAAAAAGGAGGTTCTCAATTCGGATGTTTATATGTTTTTTTTTTTTTTATGTATGTTCGGCCATAACTCCGTCATATGTAGATGGATTTGCAAAATTCTTTTTTTGTTCGAAAGGGGTTTATTTCGAAATGGTCCCATATAATTTTCATATAGATCTGATGATGAGTTCGGGAGACAGACACCGGAACTCTTTAAAAAATGACAGCAAATCAACCGCGATTTCTGCTATCGCATAAATATGCATTGTTTGTTTGGAATTAGTGCAGGGTGAATACCACAACTAAAAATTTAAAAATAAAAACTTTTTTACAAAAAAAAAACAACCGACTTCCTTAAAAACACTACAAAGTGAAAAATAACTTTAATTTCGGAAGTCGGTGGCAAAAAAACCATAAATACAGATCCTAAGACACCGACTTCCGAAATTAAAGTTATTTTTCACTTTGTAGTGTTTTTAAGGAAGTCGGTTGTTTTTTTTTTGTAAAAAAGTTTTTATTTAGTTCTAAAAAGACTTTCAGTCAGAGCAATAATAGCAGTATGCTGTTGAAACTTGGTAAGTAGATGTATTCTGTAAACCGCATTAAGATTTTCACACAAAAATAGAAAAAAAAACAATAATATTTGGGGTTCCCCATACATAGAACTGAAACTCAAAAAAAAATTTTTCATCAAACCCATACGTGTGGGGTATCTATGGATAGGTCTTCAAAAATGATATTGAGGTTTTTAATATCATTTTTTTCTAAACTGAATAGTTTGCGCGAGAAACACTTCCAAAGTGGTAAAATGTGTGTCTCGTGTAACTTCTAAAATAAGAGAATGATAAAACTAAAAAAAAATATATGATGTACATTACCATGTAAACTTCCACCGAAAATTGGTTTGAACGAGATCTAGTAAGTATTTTTTTTTTATACGTCATAAATCGTAAACAACAATTTACCTTTCATTCAGTCAACTCAAATATAAAAATTAAAAAAAAAAACATTTAATTTCATAAACATAAACCTTATGCATAAACCGTGAGTTCCTGCAGGTTTGTACGGAACCCTCGGTGCGCGAGTCCGACTCGCACTTGCCAGTTTGTTTATGTATAATGTTACAGAAAAGAGACTTTCCGTGAAAATATTGTGTAAATAAACATTGAATCGTAACATAACATCACGCCTTATTTCCCCGAAGGGTTAGAGGTAGAGGCATACCAAAAGTACACCTACGTTTCGCCAGTTATGTTGGTATAACATAATACTTTGAAAAGCGCCTACAAACGTAAAGATAATCGACTCGTCCTCGCTTGGTACTTCGTTTTTAGAAAATGTGTGTAAGGAATAATTCGGAACATTCTACTTACATTAATAAATTATCTAATGGTATTTAGGTAGGAAGTTTTTCATGTCCTCGCTGTGTTCAAGTTCTACTCGGAAAACTGTCCTCAGTTTAGTGATATAAAGTGTAACACAGCGTCCGCAGTTAGTACAAGATATAAGAAATATTGTGTAAAAATACGTCCTCGGAAGGGTGTCGCAGGGCTGACTTAAGGGGTCCTCGGTTGGCATACACAAAGTCCTCGTATGTGCATCGCTGGTCACATTTGGCTGTGTATTTCAGGTCCTCGGTATGATAGCCGCAATTCATACAGAAAAATGTTGAGATAGCATTATGCCAATAAGCTTATCACTATATATTTAGTCATCTGTCTCTTTCTATCTTATTCAAAAAGGCCAACGAAGTATTAAAACTAGTTTTTTGGAGGGTCCTCGGTACGGTCAAGAACTACCAAGGTCCTCGTAAGGGTGTCTGTACAAACAAGGGTGTGTGTATGTGTGTTTGGCAGTGTGTGTCCAAAAGGGCAGAAGGTATGCGTTGGTGAGAGAGTTAGCTAACCCACTAATTGAATGAGTTTCTCAGAGTCATCATAAGTGAGACCTATCAGCCAGTCCTTTACAGCGTTTTTGCATTGCTGGTGGGTAAGCAGGCAAATATTTAGAATGGCATTGAGTTTATTGTAAACCCGTGAGCCCAGTATCCAATAATGCCTCTGAGCAAGTGCAGTTCTATGTCTGTCTGTGCTGCACACTCTTGTTCTTTTGCGCTTTCCCTGTCGTAGCTGTAGGGAGTGTGGTATAGTGGCATGTTTGCGCAATATTATTTGGAGCACAAAAAGTTATCTAACAGTCAAGACCTCACACTCTTTGTAGAGAACTGCGGTAGGATACCTGAAGGGTTTCCTGCACATGACTTTAAGGACCGATCTTTGTGCTTTTTCCAGACGTAACATATTGACTGCAAAGATGCCACCCCAGACCGAGATACAGTAGCCCAGCAATGATTGGGCAAGCGCAAAGTACACCGTTTTCAGTGTTTTAATATTTGCCACTGACCTAAGTTTCTTGAACACAAAAATGAGTTTACGAATACGGGGGACGAGTTCATCAATGTGCTTCTTCCAATTTAGCATACAATCGACTTGGACTCCAAGATATTTAATGTTTAGTGTTCTTTTAATGCAAATGCAGAACAGTTACAGTAAGGCTTGGCAGAATCACAACAATGCGCCTGAATTACATACGTGTCTGGTTGAGGTTGACTTCTTTGCGAAAGGGAGAAAGTCACGAATGAGGTTTTGTCTAGGTTAAGCGTTAAAAGATTGCCAGATAGCCAATCCATAACAATTCTCAAGGTGTCTTCCGCATAAACCTTTGCCTGTTCCCAGTTCTGACCATCAATGAGCAGTGCTGTGTCATCGGCATATGACAAGATTTTTGTATGAGGCAGTGTTAACATGCATAAATTGTTTATGTAAATTAACAACAAAGTTGGGGCCAGCACGCTGCCCTGGGGCACACTGTAACTGACACCCTGCTCATCGCTGATAAGAGTACCAATCTTGACAGACTGTTACAGATAATTACGAAAAATATCAAGTACAATTCCTCTTATTCCAATGGATTCTAGTCTATCGACAAGGATGGGCACCGAGACAGTGTCGAAGGCCTTAGACAAATCGAGAAATAGGCCGATACATTTGCTACCATGATCTAGTGTCCTGCTGATATGCTCTGTCAGATCAATAATTGCATCTTCAGTTGATCTTCCACGTCTGAATCCAAATTGATTGTGTGCTAGAACTTTGTTTGTATTCAGGAATTTAACCAAACGTGCGTTGAGTGCTTTCTCTATAACTTTAGAAATTGTGGTCAATACTGAAATCGGTCTGTAGTTTGTGACACTGCCCCTGTTCCCACTCTTGAAGATAGGATGCACTAGAGCTCTTTTGAATACTCTTGGAAATTTTCCATGCAAAAAGCACAAATTAATAACATGGGTCAGGGAAGGTAAAATAAAACTGTGTATTTCTTTTAAGAAATTGGCTGAGATGCCATCCCATCCTACGGCACAATCGTTACGAAGTCCCATAATAATTGACTCAACCTCTCTGTCATCGACATCTAGTAAAGCCATTGAGGTACCTGTTTTTGGATCCTGACTGTTCTTTGTCTGTGGGAGGGGAATTTGTGTGGAACTTGCATTACTCTGGTTTTGGTTACGCATGATAGAGGTAGTTAAATTTTTCCCTATGTTAACAAAGAAGTCATTAACTGCATTTATAGAAGAGGTTGGATCATCTAAAATGTGCAGTAATTCGTCAGGTGTAGATTTTTGTTGATTAAGTTGAGAAGTATACATAACCCGCGTGGTGGATTATGGCCTAGTAGGCCAGGCCTAGTCCCCTCACAGAGAAGTGGCCTGTGTCCCAGCAGTGAGGACATTATAGGCTTCCTATCTGTGTGTGAATGGAGTCGAAGGCAAAAGCTAGTCATTTGTATAAAAATTGTGGTTTAATCAAAATTTCAGATTTTTTGAGGAACATTGTCGAAGAATAAACATCATATTCTCGATACTGGTGAACATTTTTGTAAAAATCTAGACAAATAAATAAAATTGGAGTGTCTGTTTGTGATATATATATGTATACACACGGTTCATATACCAAAACATTTTTTTTCCAATTTTTGTCTGTCTGTCTGCCTGTTAGTTCCAGCTAATCTCTGAAATGTTTGGACCGATTTTGACGGGACCTTCACAAGCAGATAGCTGATGTAATAAGAAGTAACTTAAGCTACTTTTATTTTAGAAAAAAAAATTGAATCTCACGAAAAAAAAAAGAACTAATATCGTTTTTGTTAAAAATACCACGCGGACGAAGTCGCGGGTAACAGCTAGTATAAAATAATTTTCATAAAATATATAATATAGTTATATTAGGGTGTCCGAATATTATTTTCTTGCTATTTTACTGGCCTAACCGTGTACGACCTGTACTATAGAGAGGTCTTTCAGTACGATTCGGTGTGTCAAGACGTGGCTTCGCTCCACCATGAGTGAAAATCGTCTGAGCGGTTTCTGTATGCTGAGTGTTCACAGAATGAGGATCGCCGAAGCGAAAAATAAATCGGAAGCCGAAGTGCTAAGGAGGTTCTGCCAGAACCCACGCCGGCTTCTCTTAAAGTAATATTATGAATTTAGTTAATACCTAAATAAATAAACAAGTGCTTTTTGAGGTAATTTTTAATTGATAACAAGCAGACCACGCTTTTTTCCAGTATTTTCTACTTTTTAGTTTGGGTTTCTATGAAAGCGTGTTTTTTTTGTATGAAAATATTAAAAGGGTCAAGACCGCGGGTGTAGTTTGCTAGTTACATATCGACGCTTGAAAGGCGAGTTTGACTAAGCGACATAGTAGCATTATGTCGCTTAGTCAATTTCGCCTTTCAAGCGTTGAATTGTTATTTTAGACTGCTCCCCCACCCTGAGCCCATGGCTGGCTACGCCCATGTAAGAGGCCAGTAATAAAAACACATACCTTGTTAAAAAATGTAATTTTCCATAATCACTGTTTACACTACATTCCAAATAAAACTACATATTTTATTTAATTTTCACAGTAACACTTAACGTCTATTTTTTATTTCTTATACATTTCTTCCAATAATTTTTTTGTGTTATTTAATTCAAAAAGTTTCAAATCTTAGGACTTATTTAACACACAGAGCATAAAAATACTAGCCCCCTTAAGACATAACGAATTTTGTATTTAATAAGCACCTTAATTGCGTAATACGCTATCAATCAGAATCAGAATCATTTGGAAGGTTAACTAATCTATTGCTTCATATGTTCGAAAAACTTGTATACTCAACAAATTATAAATAATGCAATGAATGAACTGAACTGATGAACTATCAAAATGAAAAGACTTCATAATGAGGTTTTCCTAATGTTAGTGTCTTACGCATTTTTTTTTTTTAATTAAGAACTCTATTATGTACACTTAACACGTTAACTGCCATGGGTAAAATCAGAAAAAGTTAAAAATGTACTTAGTGTTATTTGACTTTATGTCGATTTTTGATTAAAAAGTGTCGGACACATAGTCCGACATGGCAGTTAACGTGTTAAACAGTACTTTTTACAAAACTGACAATTCAGTCTAGTGTTAAATTGTAAATTTTTGAATTCAGAACATAACCTAAATAGTATGAAAGAACTGCCAATTCTGAGTACAGTCTCCAAAAGAAATAAAAAAGGGTCGTAGAATATACTGTAAGTTTACTAAGAAACCGATGTATTTTCAAATATTTTTTTATTATTTTTTTATTAAATGAAACTGATTACTATTAACAAAATTAAATTTTATTCGAAAACATCCATCTGTTTCTTACTACATAACTACCTACACTTTCGAAGATCCTGGTGACTTATCTCTTTTGTTGACAAAAGAATACGTGTTTTACTAATTTAAACTTTATTCATTTGTTATTGAGTCTAACTGGTAGGTGTCGAGAATATTGGTAAATTTTATTTAAACTTCTAGTCAGTTATTCTTTGGAGTTTTTTGCCTTTTTTTCCGCTTGCTTGTAAACAGTTGCTCTCACTTCGTTGATCATGGCGTAATCTTCTCTGTCTTGCTTCAGCTCAGAGTTTGCGATGAAAAAGTCTACGTATTTTTGGTAGTCCTGTAAATAATTTTATCCTATTAGAAGAATATTTGAATATTAAATATCTATACTAATATTATGAAGCTGAAGAGTTTGTTTGTTTGGTTGAACGCGCTAATCTCAGGAACAAATGGTCCGAATTGAAAAAATCTTTTTGTGTTGGGTAGTCCATTTATTGAGGAAGGTTATAGGCTATATAACATTGCGCTACGATCATAAAGAGCGGCGCAGCGACGAAAAATGGTCGAAAACTGGCAGGCAATTCGACGCGACGGGAAGGGCAGGGGAGTAAAAATGTGACGCGGACGAAGTCGCGGGCAGAAGCTAGTTGACTATAAACGTGTTTTTTTTTAATGATACAGAGTGGAGGCCTTTTTCGCAGCAGTGGGAACATTCATCATCATCATCATCATCATTTCAGCCGAGAGAAGTTCACTATAGGTCTGCCCCAATTTAGGAGGGTTTGCCAAAATGGCCACGCTTGGCAGGCGGGTTGGCGATCGCAGTATACTCGTAGTTATAAAATGCATAGAGAACGCTGCTGCCCATTCTCTAGTAAATCCCTTAGTCGCATTTTACCACACTCAAAAGAAGAATTGGGATGGTGTTCTTTATGTCCAAGTAAATAATATCTATTTGAATAATACAAAGTGTAAAAATGTTGTTATGGTATGGTCACGTGATACGGAGGAATGAGGAAAATGTGATGAAAGTATTGAGTATGAATGTCGATGGCTGTAAGAGTAGAGGGAGACCAAAGAAACGATGGATGGACTGTGTGAATTATGATATGGATAGAAAAGGGGTGACTACTGAGATGACGACTAGTAGAGAGAGAGAGAAGTGTGGAAAAGAAGACGTGTTACGCCGACCTGAAATAAATTGAGATAAGGGCAGGAGAATGATGATGATGATGACAAAGATTTTTTTTTTTAATGCTAGGTTTTAATGAACTACTTCTTTTAATGAACTATTTCTTTTAATGAACTGCTTCTTTTTAATGAACTGCTTCTTTTAATGAACTACTTCTTTTAATGAACTACTTCTTTTAATGAACTACTTCTTTTAATGAACTACTTCTTTTAATGAACTACTTCTTTTTTTAAATGCCAGACATAATCTTGGTCACATCATGTGAAGACAATGTAGATATGTGTCTGAAAATGTCTTTTGAGGAAAGAACCACACAGATTGAGTGGGCCTGTTAAGTAAGTGCAAGCATTTGTCACTAATCGTAGTCATCATCATCATCATGATGATAATCGTAGTGAGTGGAGCAAAATAATACGTACTAGTATAGAGATTGGTTCTAAGTTCTTTTCAACAAACTCTTGTATGAACTCAGCTGGTGACAGTTCTTCTACATTTAATCTGAAATAAAGCGTCGAGCAGAGTGTTTAAAATACATACATACAATCACGCCTTTTTCCCATGGGGGTAGGCAGAAACCACGGAACGCCACCTGCTACGATCTCTACACACTCCTTTTGCCTCGTTTAGGTTCTTACTGTTTAAAATTGTCTAAACAAATTAGAAAATTAAACTTTATACCACTTGGATATAGTTCTTGTTAAAATGACAGTTGTCGTCATTCTGAAACATTCCTTGTTTCATTGAGTTAATGCTTAATTTTCCGCGCTTGCAGGACCTAATATGCTGCTGCGTCCAGCTACACCGACGACGCAGCTCTTTGTGTCCCGTCTACATTACACCACGAAGATTGAGGAGATCGTGGAGTATGTACGTGTGAAGACCAACTGGACCTTGAGGGTCGAGAAGTTGGAACCGTGCCACAACACGAACTTCAAGTCCTTCGTGGTGTGAGTTCCAACTCTTCAAATTGAGACCTTCCTCCGTATCGGCGATTCCGCGGCAGGCTACGCGACACCACGCAGAGCAACACGACAACGTCACTTCGTGTACAATATTTTTATGTTTACATTGTTTTTATTTGTATGTATGGTAGTGTGTAAGGTATTTATGATATGGGTCTTTGTAGCCCGAAATAAATTGATCCGATTTAATTTGATAATTTTTCTTACTTTTTCAGTCATAACTGTAATAGCAAAATAAATCATAATCATCTATCTAGTGTTTTTTGAACTATTTTGGGGTCAGCTTCCATTCTAATCAGATATAGATAATACTCTGCCTAGCCGTTTCCCAACTATTCCAGAGTAACAGGATGTAAATATCAGTATTTTACTGACTAATGACAAAGACTGAAACTGTCATACACGAATCAACCGTTGCAAAAGTAGCATAACCTGCTCGATAGACGCGTGCGGCTGTTTTTACACAAGTCCCTTAGGATGTAGGCCTCTCCTATGTTGCACCACAAACCCCTATCGTCCGCCTTCCGTATCCAGTCCGTTTCAGCCACTTTCTTTAATTCGTCGGTCCATCTAGCTGGGGAGCGTCACATGCTACGCTTGCCGATACGCTGTCTCCACACCTGGATTCGTCTGCTCGATCAGCCATCGGTAAGGAATAAGTGCTAGAAATTATCAGATAAGCAGTAGTAGGTACCTGATGATCCTCTCAGGAGTCATCACCTCGTTGTAAATGTCTATGATGTCTGCGAAACTAAATCCTTGGGTCAGTTGAGCAAGTGGCTGGGTCGGGTAGTCGCGTGGCATACTTTTTATGCTGCAAAGAATATACATAACAGAATTGGTAGTGAAGTTCTTCCAACAATCTGCTGGAAGCGTCTTGATCGTCCAATGGTTTTAGGCTATATGACGTCCTGCCAGGGTTGCGGAATTGTTTGAAAGACTTACCGTAGCCCTGGCATATAGGCAACTGTAGGAATACGGGTGGGTTTTAGTCAGTAAAAGTCTGACACTGAAGCGGAAGGGCCGCTCCACCCAGAGCGGGAGACGTCATTTGATGATTTCCCACCCACAAAAAAAGGCTATATGACGTCACATTAAATTGATGATGACGTCCTCCAGAATACAAAAGTCATCATCAGCCTATAGCAGTCTACTGTTAGACTTAGGCCTCTCCAATTGCACGCCATTCAGCCCGATTCTCGGCAACTCTCATCCAGGTGCTACCAGCCACCCTGCGAAGATCGTCGTGCCACTTAGCCTGAGGGTGTCCTACTTTACGTTTGCTGATTCGCTGTCTCCACTCAAGAACACGTTTACCCCAACGGCCATCGGTTCTATTGCTAATGTAGCCGGCCCATAACACAAAAGTAACTGAACTAAAAAAAAAGTTGTTTGATGATACCGTGTTGGGTATAAAAATGAAAGAGCTTAATGAGCACGTTTCAAATATATGTATAGTACGGGATGTTAATTGACCACGAAACGCAAGTGTGAAGTTGGAGCGCTTCGACAGTCTAGCCTGACGTTCTTGCGAGTGTGAAGCGCTACAGCGGCGTGGCGCAGCGCTCTTGACCATCTGACGTCGTGCGGGTAAGAAGTGTCTAGAAACTTTCTAACGTTTCATTTTACAAGTTTTGACAGTTTGAAATATAACTTAAAAAACAGTAATCATTTTCTTGCCCGCAACACGCATCTAGTAAGTTCCTTAGTCGCCTCTTACGACACCGCGATGGGAAGAAACGGGTTGGTGCTATTCCGGCAACACAAGGAACGAGAAAATAATATTGTTAGCTGAAAGCCGTGGTCGTATTCTATTTACTGTTTTTTTTTTAGTATGAATATTCATACGCAAAACCATAAATACTTCACACACACACACACACACACACGCGCTTCACAGTTCTACTTCACTTCATACTTCTTTCTTTGAATACTTTTTAGAGCAGCCTTTCCCAAAGTGGGCGATAATGCCCCCCTTAAGTCATAAGTCATTTATTTCATAACAAAATACTTTGTGTTAAAACATTTTAAGTATATCATATCAGATCAAACAAAAAAAAAAAAATAATAAAAATACTACATTCACTGCATTCATATTTAGAATTGCAGGCCTAAAGGGGGGTGGTAAGAGACCCAGAAAAGACTGTGTGTGGTGTGTAGACTCTACACAACGCCCCCATTTTTTTCTGGGTCTCTTACCACCCCCCTTTAGGACTGCAGCGCCCACAAGGGGGGCGTTATCGCCCACTTTGGGAAAGGCTGTTTTAGAGCGTGCTTTTTCATTACATGGATTTGTGGGACATACCTTTGGAATTTTTTGTAGAAGAATTGCTGTACACTTGCGTAATCAGTTCGTGGTACTAGAAGAATTTCATCAAACATTTTCATCATATCTTTAGCTTTGGCGACCCACGGGTCACTGCAAGTTGCTGCAATAAACAAACGCAACAGATGTGAGATTCGAGTATGTGGCACTCGAATCTGGTATCAGTTTAAGTTTTTTTTTTTTTTCTAAACCCATCTCGCGGGCCAAACTATGAGGTTATCGGCTGCTTTACCGGACTTGCCTGTGGTTACCTTAACCGATACTGTTCTGCTCAGTAGGTTCACTGAACTCCATGTTTTGCGAGGTCGATGAGCCTATTATGCAGGGGGAGATGGTGTGCAGAAGGCACATAATTTTTACATGTAACTTTACTTTTAATTAATAACATAAGTTAGAAGCAAAATCTTTGTTACTAACAACCTTGCCTTGCCTATGGACTTTTTGTCTGAAATAAGAGTTTTTTGTTATAAGTAAAGTCCTCCAGCATGAGTTTACTATTCTCCTGAAGAAGTGTTGTAGCGTCATTGGGAATGGTTAGAGTATGCCTCGGTCGGCCAAACTGGGATTAGGATGTTTCACAGCAGAGTAGGAGAAAACGCTTGGAAAGGCATTTCATGAATTGGTGGTTGGTGACCAGTCTGAAACATAGATGGACATTCTCGTCTGCATCTATGGATGTGGTGGGGCTTAGTGTGCGCGAAGACGACGCACGCATCAGTCATGATAGAACGTATGGCCGCAGTGTAGATACGCAATTTGCACCTAGAAAAAATTTGCTACGGGAGGACAAAATGGAGTGGCGCCTATTGAGAGCGAACGCTGCTCGCGAACCAGCCGTCGTTATGTGTTCCCTGAAGGTAAGGTGATGGTCAAGGAATCGGTTTATGTCAGCCCGCTCTACAATTGTGTGCGAATCATGCCGTGAATTCACGCCGTGCTTCGCATGGCGAACTTCACGTGAGAACGTAATACTCTCCGCTTGTAAAGTGTAGCAGTTTTTTTTTTCATATCTTAGGACAACCAACATAACGTTATCTGATCCCAAACTAGGCAGAGCCTGTACTATGGTAACCAGACAACTGATAAATATACTTATATATTTCTAAATACATACATATTATAGATAAATTACACCCATACACAGAACAAATGATTGTGCTCGTCACACAAAGATTTGTCCTGGGTGGGAATCGAACCCTCGACCTCAGTCTTAGCAGTCAGGGTCACTAACCACTAGACTAACAGGCCAGTTCGTTTGTGATTTTCATGTAATTGGGCAACGATATGGCGCTAGCTGTTGCTGTGACTGTTTGTATTGTAATGTAATAATTTATTATCTATACCTACTAATATTATAAAGAGGTAACATTTGTTTGTAAGTTTGTATGTAGGGGGTAATCTCCGGAACTACTGGTCCGAATTAAAAAAATATTTTTGTGTTGGGTACCCTATTTATCGAGGGAGGCTATAGGCTATATAACATCACGCTAAAACCAAGAGGAGGGGAGCAGTAATGAAAAATGTTGCTATAACGGGGAAAATCGCACGGGTATGCGATTCAACACGACGGGAAGGGTCGGGGGAACAAGAAATTTAACGCGAACGAAGTCGCGGGCAGAAGCTAGTCAAAAATAAAACCGTTTTAAAAAGGAGAACAGTGGTGGCACGGTGGCAGTAGCTCCGACTTGCAAGTTGTACGTCATTGGTTCGAATCCATAATCAGCCTAAAATGTTCCCACTGCTGGGACACGGGCCTCCTCTTAAGGGCATTACATTGCCCAATGACCTTGAGCATGCTGCCCCGTACTAACTTACGACGAAACGACGAGAGAGAGAGGGACGAGTGCGGGAGTGACATAGTGCTTTTCGCGAAATTTCGGGTTTTTATAAAATATTTTAAAATATTAAAAGAAATAAGAGAAAAAAATCAATACAAATTGTTAAATATGTCATTACGTATTTTTTGGTATAACATTCATGCCGAGTTATTGAGCCGTTATAGAGAAAATTTTCAATTTAGGTTGAAAAAGAACCTATTTGTTACGATTTTTTGATAAAATTTGAGTAAGTTTATTAAAATTTTAAACAATACAATGTATTTGTGATGACCTTTAGTTTAACATATATTTTTTATATTGAAAACGCACAAAAGGATTCATCTACAAACTCCTTTAAACACACCGTATTTTCAGGATTTGAGCGAGGTAATCCCCTTAATAAGAAGGAGTGGGCCGTAATCCAGCACGCAGTTACAGTGCGGTTTGGGAGATGTGACATGTCTTCGAATTTTTGGTACTAGGACATGCCGGTTTCCTCACGATGTTTTCTTTCACCGTTTTGAAAGCAGTGGTGATGAATTAGTTTATACAAAGTAAAACGCTTGTCTGGGGTCGTCACAACAACCTTCAACTTGTAACCACTTCAATATTTTGCATGAGAAATTCTCAGTTACATCCTGGGATTTTGCTGGTGCCGTAATATCATACTATTTCCATAAACTGCAGAACTTCATACTGTATTTTGCGGAAATCAAAACTGTGACATGTACTACACTAACAAGTAACCCTACCCAACTGTCACCCACCGATCAGAGGGGTAATTGTGGAACTTTTAATCGGTAGGAATTGGTTTAATATTCATAGATAACCAATATTCATTGCGTTATTTACGTTGCTGAGCCGACAATTTATTTGAACAAATGACGCAATGGTTTAGAAATAATCTTCAATCCCATTCAGATTCTGATAAATTGTGCGTTTCGCAATTAGGGTGCAGAATGAAACATTGCACATCGATATAACACTAAAAAATATTGAACCCGTGTTTTTTATTTTTCCGGAATCCACTTTTTAGGGGTAGAAACCACGACCTCAACCACCCTCTACCCAGAGTTACGTGGGTTAGCCTACTTAGGGGTTATTAGGGGTGGTTTCTACCTCTAAAAGGTGGATTGGAGTGTAGTCGTCTTTTATTTTCTTAGCTCATATATTTAGTATGTAAGTATATAAGTATCTATTATACAGGATATATATGATTATTCTATGTATTTATTAAAGTAAATTGTATTTTGCATCAGTGACAACCCCATTTTAATGTCCACGCAATCACTGTCCATTCCAAGGTTGCCTGGAAGAGATCGCAGAAAGCGATAAGGCCGCCCATTGTATGTTTTTTTTTGTGTTAAATGTTCTTGTTGTTATGTATTTTCTGGTGTACAATAAAGCATATATAAATAAATAAATTCCGGAAAAAATAATAAAACACGGGTTCAATATTTTTTAGTGTTATATCGATGTGCAAAGTTTCATTCTGATCGGTGGGTGACAGTTGGGTAGGGTTACGTGTAAGTCATACCTTGAAATATTTAATGAAAGTAAAAAAAATATACACTTACCAATAAAAATAACTTTATCTTCGTTTGATATCGATTTGACTAACTTCCATAAAACACCACTCAGACTTTTCGCGTTAAGATACTTCTGTTCCGGCGGCACCTTTAAGGAGAAATAATTCATTTTCATCATCATTGCAGCCGTAATACGTCCACTGCTGGACTTAGGCCTCCCCCAATTTGGGGGGCTTTGCCATAATCGCCACGCTTGGCAGGCGGGTTGGCGATCGCAGTATGGTGGTAAAATGCATAGAGAACGCTGCTTCCCATTCTCTAGTAAGTCCCTTAGTCGCCTTTTACGACACCCACGGGAAGAAATGGGGGGGTGTTATTCTTTACGTCCGGCACCATACGGTACCATTTACCAATTTTTTTTTACCAAGGAGAAATAATTCATTTTGAATGTTTATAATAAAAATAAATAAATAAAATGTTTTTATTGCATCTACAAACATTGCACTTATAACATAAATTGAGGCAGCCCCAGTAAGTTACCGAAGTACTTGTGTTGGGGCTGTCTCGCTACTTCCCTTACAAATCTAACACAACAATGTTGAGACCGTATACAGTGCAAAATCTCAAAATCAAAATAAAAGAAACTAAAGTAAAATAAAATTTAAGAAAATAAAATTAAAAATTAAAATGATATAGGTGTTCATAAGGCTCTAAGATAACCCGCGAAATTGAAATAGTAATATGGCTTTCATTATTTCAGCCGAAAGACGTCCACTGCTGGACATAGGCCTCCCCCAAGCTCCGCCACTTCGACCGGTTTTGTGCTTCCCGCATCCAGCGGGTTCCTGCGGCCTTCACAAGGTCATCGGTCCACCTTGTTGGAGGCCTTCCAACTCTACGTCTTCCGGTACGCGGCCGCCACTCCAGATGGCTTTAGAAAATTCATAATTTGCCAGTCTTACCGGATGTAGCTAAATACATGGAGCGACTGCCTATCTGAGCTCTGCAACACAGGAATTGAGTAATACGATACTTTTTGGTAAGACTGGTTTGTTAGACTTTCAGCACGCGTAGCATGACCACAATAGAAAGAACTTTGTCTATTCTTGGTAGAATAGAGATAGAAACGTCATGCTACCCCAGTATAGAAACGGGTTTTATCGACGGACGAATAGACAAAATTACAGATTGTAGAACGATTTATACAGTTTAATGCAGGCTTAGCATGGCGCTTTCATTTCTTCGAAGAATAGACACAGTTCGTTTCTCTAATTTTGATATCGCACCGTAGAAATCTTTCTGCAATCTGTTATCTTGTCGTACGTTTCTCACGATCTTTGTCTGCGTCCCTTTAGAATATAGACTATTTTAGAAGAAAGTTTTCTATCCAAACTGTGAAAATCGCAGTGACGACTGTTAGTTGTATAAGGTAGTGAGGACAATTTAATTTTTGTAATCGCCATAACTAATCAAGTTGATTTAGATTTAAAACAACAACCATGAGTAAATAAATAAAAAAAACTTTGGATAAATTTAATTTATTGTTGTTAATTTTCACATTGTGTGAACTCTCACTTTGTCTATTCTTCCGTCGACAAAACCCCATTCTACGGTGGTCATGCTACGTATCCAGGTATATCAAGACCCGTATTGACTGCCAAACATCCAAGGATGACAGCTGGGACTAACGGATTAAAGGTTCTTTACGAGGCACGGAGGGATCTTGTTATGTAAAATTGATCACCTGTCCACGGTCACCACCTGATCGATCGAACCATGCTGCTGTTATTTCTAGGCACAAGCAATACAACTAATATAAACTACCCCGCCCCACCCCCTCTCACATACACATTAGCAGCCAGGGTCACTAACCACTGGACTAACAGGCCAGTTCGTTTGTGATTTTCATGTAATTGGGCAACGATATGGCGGTAGCTGTAGCTGTGACTGTTTGTATTGTAATGTGATAATTTATTATCTATACTAATATTATAAAGAGGTAACATTTGTTTGTAAGTTTGTATGTAGAGGGTAATCTCCGGAACTACTGGTCCGAATTGAAAAAATATTTTTGTGTTGGGTACCCTATTTATCGAGGGAGGCTATAGGCTATATAACATCACGCTAAAACCAAGAGGAGGGGAGCAGTAATGAAAAATGTTGCTATAACGGGGAAAATCGCACGGGTATGCGATTCAACACGACGGGAAGGGTCGGGGGAACAAGAAATTTAACGCGAACGAAGTCGCGGGCAGAAGCTAGTCAAAAACAAAAGCGTTTTAAAAAGGAGAACAGTGGTGGCACGGTGGCAGTAGTTCCGACTTGCAAGTTGTACGTCATTGGTTCGAATCCATAATCAGCCTAAAATGTTCCCACTGCTGGGACACGGGCCTCCCCTTAAGGGCATTACATTGCCCAATGACCTTGAGCATGCTGCCCCGTACTAACTTACGACGAAACGACGAGAGAGAGAGGGACGAGTGCGGGAGTGACATAGTGCTTTTCGCGAAATTTCGGGTTTTTATAAAATATTTTAAAATATTAAAAGAAATAAGAGAAAAAAATCAATACAAATTGTTAAATATGTCATTACGTATTTTTTGGTATAACATTCATGCCGAGTTATTGAGCCGTTATAGAGAAAATTTTCAATTTAGGTTGAAAAAGGACCTATTTGTTACGATTTTTTGATAAAATTTGAGTAAGTTTATTAAAATTTTAAATAATACAATGTATTTGTGATGACCTTTAGTTTAACATATATTTTTTATATTGAAAACCCACAAAAGGATTCATCTACAAACTTCTTTAAACACACCGTATTTTCAGGATTTGAGCGAGGTAATCCCCTTAATAAGAAGGAGTGGGCCGTAATCCAGCACGCAGTTACAGTGCGCCATAACTAATCGAGTTGATTTAGATTTAAAACAACAACCATGAGTAAATAAATAAAAAAAACTTTGGATAAATTTAATTTATTGTTGTTAATTTTCACATTGTGTGAACTCTCACTTTGTCTATTCTTCCGTCGACAAAACCCCATTCTACGGTGGTCATGCTACGTATCCAGGTATATCAGGACCCGTATTGACTGCCAAACATCCAAGGATGACAGCTGGGACTAACGGATTAAAGGTTCTTTACGAGGCACGGAGGGATCTTGTTATGTAAAATTGATCACCTGTCCACGGTCACCACCTGATCGATCGAACCATGCTGCTGTTATTTCTAGGCACAAGCAATACAACTAATATAAACTACCCCGCCCCACCCCCTCTCACATACACAGACACACACCCTACTCATACACACACACACTCACACACACACACACTCACACAAAACTGTATATCAGAATGTTATTTTAATTTAGTGTTTTAACTTATTTACTTAGCTTTAAGGTTACGATTAAAAATAAAAACAACTATTTGTAATATTTAGTATATCACTAATATTGGCTTGTGACATTACTGCGGAGGGATACTGATCTCTAAGATACAGGGACCCTCTAGTTTGGAGATTAGGGATTTAATGGATTGCGCATAGCATAAGCCATTTAGTTTTAATACCACTGTTCTTAGTATGTAGGCTTTCTTAATAAAAATAAATAAAATATAAACTCTAAGATTAATAATCTATATGAATATCAGAGGGGTAATTGCGATACTTTTTGTCGGTAGGAATTGGTTTAATATTCATAGTTAAACAACATTCATTGCGTTATTTACGTTGCTGAGCCGACAATTTATTCGAACAAATGACGCAATGGTTTAGAAATAATCTTCAATCCCATTCAGATTCTGATAAATTGTGCGTTTCGCAATTAGGGTGCAGGAAAGTGGAATTATATGAACTTTTAGGATTGTATTTATAATCTTAATTCTGCATAGTGTTAACCTGGTGCTTTCGCCTTAATAAAACCCTGTAATTTATAGCAACTGTGAAAGACAACACTTTAACTTTGCATTTTGAATTAAGCGATTACGAAAAGGAACTTTATCTTCATAACTTTAATATTCATATTCGTATCCTGCCATGGTCTGTACCGCATTTTGGGGCTGTTTTGTCATTTTCACACCTATTCAATAATTCGGACAGTTGTACGAGGTAAAAGTCTTACCCTTCTCATAAAAACCCTTTCAACGTTCTTCAGGAAGATCACAGCCGGTTGGAAGGCCCTTGCAGTGACAAACACCTGACTCAGAACCTTTTGTGGGCGATTACATACGGCACTGAACACCTCTGGACTTATGTCAATTTTGACAGCATCTGTAAAAAAAAGCCGTTTTAAGTGAGAATGCTTAGGCATAGCTCAACCAGATAATGTATGCGTTTCGGTAATGTTCATCATTTCAGCCGTTAGACGTCCACTCACTGCTGGACCATGTCTCCTCTAATTTGAAGGGCTTTGCCATAATCGCCACGCTTGGCAGACGGGTTGGCGATCGCAGTCTGGTAGTAAAATACATAGAGAACGCTGCTGCTCATTCTCTAGTAAGTCCCTTAGGAGTCATTCATAAATGACGTCACACATATTTCATAATTTTTTTACCCCCCCCCCATCCTTGTCACAGCTGGTCACATTTGTGAGACCCCCCCTTCCCTAGTGTGATGTCACCTATTTTGCAATTTTACATCTAGATTTTGTTTTTTTTTTTTAATTTTTCTTTCATAGTTCATATTTCGTGTTTTAATAGTACTTTAAATAAGTAGATTTAATTTTGAAATGTGACGTCACAAAATTTAGGCCCCCTCCCACCCCCTTGTCACACAATATCACAATTCGTCGACCCCCTCCCCCCATAACGTCTGACGTAATTAATTAATGGCCCCTTAGTCGCCTCTTACGACACCTACGGGAAAAAATGGGATACTGCTATTCTTTACGTCCGGCACGACACGGGACGGAAATGTCCGTATTTCCGAATAAGCACGACAACTCAGATGGAGTAATACAGTGATCGAATGGTGGCCAAGATTAGACCAAAGAAACCAAAGCCTTCCGAAAGAGCGTTGGGTTGATGATACTGTCAAGGTCGCGAGAAAGGCATGGATGAGAGACGTACTGAACCGAGATGTATGGCGAAAAAAAGGAGGGCTTATAATAATAATATCTTAGGACAACTAGCACACTGTTATCTGATCCCAAACTAAGCAGAGCCTGTACTATGGCAACCAGAAAACTGATAATTATACTTATATATTTCTAAATACATACATATTATAGATAAATTACACCCAGACACAGAGCAAATGATTGTGCTCATCACACAAAGATTTGTCCTGGGTGGGAATCGAACCCACGACCTCAGCCTTAGCAGTCAGGGTCACTAACCACTAGACTAACTGACCAGTCATATCAGTCTATTCCCAGCAGTCGGTGATTGCGGGCTGAGATGATGATGATGATGATGACGACAACGTGATAAAGAGTACGCCCCACGAAGGCGACGCTTCTAAGTTTTGTAAAACCGCACTATGGACAAGTTTTTGTACTAATTTTATTCGCCAACTAGCTGCACGCGGTTTCGCTGGCGTGGATGTGAAAATGGACATGTTACCGATACAAAAATTAGCCTATTTTACTCCTTGTAATATGAGCTATATGCGAGTGAAAGTCCCGTCCGTCAAAATCGGTAGAGCCGTTTCAGAGCTATGCCGGAATTAGACAGACGAAAATTTAACAAATGGATTTTTCGTTGTAAGTACCGTAGGTATATACTTTCATAACACATCCGGTCGAAGTGGAGGAGCTTGGGGGAGGCCTATGTCCAGCAGTGGACGTCTTTCAGCTGAAATGATGATCATGAAGATACTTTCATGTGCATTTAGTGAAAAGCTGTAAATTTAAATTACAAACCAGTGATGTTACGAATGTCATATTTTAGACATTCGCGAATGCGAATGCGAGTGTTTGGAAGGCGAATGTGCGAATGCGAATGCGAGTGCGAATGTTGAGAAGGAGCAAAAAAAGAAATATCAGGTATGATTTTAATCATCGATTTTTAAGTATCGGTACGGTTATACAATGTATATATCTAATATACACAATCAAATTAACAACAAACATATTTAATATTCGAATTTCAATAGGGGCAGATTATATTTTAAAAACAATAATTTTGCTGCTTTATCACCCATGAGACGATTTCGTAAAGGCTCATATATCAGGCCAGCTGCACTAAATAATTGCTCACTTGGTACACTGGCAGGAGGCGCGCTGAGGTACTTACGAGCAAGTTCTGTCAATTTGTCAAATTTGGATTTGGATTTCCACCAGTCCAATGGATTTTCCTTAAGAGAGATTCGTTTTTCTTTTAAATATGCTTTTAATTGGGATTTTATTTCACACAGCATCGTGCCTTCTGGTTCACATTCTACATCGGAACCTTCGCCATCACTCGAGGAATCCAGAATTCTCGCCAGATTTGTTAGGAGGCTTTTAGTAGGGTAATCAGCACTTGTAGAAGGCTCATTATCATCAAAGGATGTCGTGTTTTTCGGCCTTTTACCACTTGAAATTGAAGTTATACGATCGTGATTTAATAAATCAAGCGCAAGTTTTATGATCTCGGTATTAACATTATCCTTCACAATATCAATAAAGAATTTGTTCTTGTATCGCGGGTCCAAAAATGTCGCAATTGTAAACAAAGGGTCATTTTCCAGATTGCAAAACTTCTTGTTTATTTCAGTTTTTAACACTTGAATAAAGTTTTTCATAATATTATCAACAGCGTCACCTACAATTGGTAGATTTACGTCTTCAAACTCATCAATAACTTTTTTTAACATGTAAATAATCGGAATAACAGATGAAATCAAAGTATGCGTACTGCTTAAGTTACGGGTAGCTTCTTCAAATGGTTTAAGTATTGATACACAATATTCTATAGCTTTATATTCATCGGATAATAAGTTGGGAGTATTGTTGCTAATACCATATACAGCCAAAGAATCCTTTAGTTTTAAGTACCTTTCAAACATATAGAAGGTGCTGTTCCATCTTGTCGAACAATCTCTTAAAACAGTTAATGGCACTTGATCTGGGTTCAGCCGCAACTGGACTTTTGATAATTGGTCTTGAGCAATAGTCGAATGATTAAAATGACCAGCAATCTTATTACATTTCTGAATCAGGGTTACTAAAAACTCTTGTGAATTTAATGCACTTTTTATGTTTGTCTGTGACTTATGAACAGTGCAATCAATATCTTTGAAACCGGCCAAAGACATAGCACGCTTCATATTTGAGCCTTCATCCCTTACCATGCAGTGTACTTGATCCTTAGTGATGTTCCATTCATTCAGCATCGATTCAAATTTACTTGCAATTACATCACCCGTGTGTCGTTCATTAAATCCCTCACATTTTAAAACAATGCTTAAACGATCATAGTTAACTGTTATACCGTGGCAAGTCAAACTGAGGAGTGATACGTTGGCAGCTGGCTCGGACCAAATGTCGGTTGTGAATGACATGAATTTCAAATCACCCAAGAGTAATTTAACTTTGTTTGCCACTTTTACATACAATTCTTGGCTATGCTCAGTAAAAAAGTTTCGTCCTTTTAAGGTATATTGTGGCGCCACCAACTGCATTAATCTTCGGAAACCCACGTTCTCAATGAAGTTAAAGGGTAAACTGTCTAAAAGTATCATTTCACTTATTCGGCAATCAATTTTTTGCGACAATGGATGTTTAGCGTCCCACTGCTTCTTTTTCATTATAGATTCTTCAATAGATAATTGCTTTTTTACCTCTTTCAGTGGCGTTTCCGGAGGAATGATAATTTTAGAAGCCTGGATCTCTGTTTCAGCACGTATTAACAATTCGATCTCCTCGGCATGAACGGCTTTCAAATGAGTTCGCAGCCCCGAAGTAGTACGCCCAACGCGTGAATATACTTTATCACAAATATTACACTTCGCATGATCTCGATCAATAGGTGTGAAATATCGCCATATTTCACTTTTCTTCCCCGGCGCCATAATACAAAAATAAAGTTCTAAATAACTATTTATAGTAACTTATCCTAGCTTAAAATAACCCACAACTCGAAACTGTGTTAATTCACTTAATTACAATACCTGCTTATTGATTGATCGACAAGTGACAACTATACTCCATTTGTTTAGGTAGTTAACTAAATGTAAACAATCTTAACATGTCTTTTATCTAAAAAACTGTCTAAAAATTGAATCTAAAAATGTTTACAATTAGGTATTTACTTAAACCGATGTTAGGTAAGTAACTTAATTTAAATAATATTTGTTGGTCTTTTATACGATTTATTTTATATAAAAAGACATATCAAGATTGTTTACCTTTAGTTAACTACCTAAACAAATGGAGTATAGAAACAAATTCAAAGTAAAGGCGCGGTCCCACCGCTGCGCATGCTGTGCACGGGCACGCGGCGCATTTTGGCTGCGTGTATTAATTTGTTTGACAACGTGGGTCTGCGTTTCCACTGGAGTACACGAATATGACCCACGACTATGTAAGGCGTGGCACGGCGCACGGAGAGGCTACACACGTGCCACTGCAATCCAATCCACGGACACGGGCTTCACTCAAGGGACGCCTGCGCCATTTGCGCCGCTGTACATAGTCGTGGGTCATATTCGTGTACTCCAGTGGAAACGTAGACCCACGTCGACAGCGTTGAGCTAAGTAACCGCCTATTCGAGCAAGCCACGCATGTATCAATGACGTCAATTCATGCGTAGCCTCTCCGTGGGTTGCAGTGGACACAACCACATACATTTTCTTACAACGCGAAGCTTAATACACGTGCGTAGCCTCTCCGTGCGCCGCGGAGGGCCCGCGCCTTAACAAACACGCAATGATGACCCGCTAAGCTCCGCCCACTTCTACTTGTCTCGACCTGCATACACTCGCATTCGCTAAACATTCGCATTGTTTGTTGCGAATGCGAGTGTTGATGCGAGTGTTTGAAATGATGCGAATCATTCGCATATGCGAATGCGAACGCGAACATTCGTAACATCACTGTTACAAACAGACATTTCAGTTTTATTTATTTGTATTGATAGATAATGAGGACGCACTTAACTCCCCAGCAACAGCATCAGCTAGGAACGACTTCCCGTTCCTGTTAGGACCGAGCAGCATAACTCCCTTCCTTCTGGGAGCTCCAGGTTGTATGCCACAGCCGAGAACACATGACAGCATCAACCGACGCTTGATGTCACCGTAGCCTGGTAGAGGAAACCTGAAAACGTAGGAGATGAAATAATACCAGTGTTCACGCACACAAGGCCAGAGGACGCGCGGTACGACACCGTGGCAGCGTGCTGACCGCCGCCCGCACCTTCACTCCAGCACCGAACTCGGTCAACGACTCGCGCGCATACTCATTCAAAGTTCCTTTCAACATTTACTGTCTTTTTAGAATCAGCATGTAAGTGTATACAGTCCGCTTTTGGTTTCATGTGCAAACCTTTAGTTAGGTCCTAAACATTTGGTTCTTCGAGCCGGATCTTTTAGATCACGTTCGCAAGGACGTAAAATATCTCTGTGGGATTTTGAACTTTCTGTGTTGAACCGAACATTGAGAATCCAACTTACTGCATCCCAGCGTGTCGATAAAACACGCTGTTCGATTTTGAACTTTCGGCGCTAAGCAGTTAGTTGAAGATTCCGTAAAAAAAAAAATCCCGCTGCGATTTTTTACGTACTTACATTCTCATTTTGCCTCGTACAAAATAAATGCAAATACAAAAATTGAAGATGAAAAGTAGCCTATTTCTCCAGGATCCAGGCCTATCTGCCAAATTTCATGACGTGTTGAAATTGCTGTGTTACTTTCGTGTGTTTATTATTAACTAGCTTCTGCCCGCGACTTTCTCTGTGTCAAATTATTGGTCCCCTGACCCTTCCCGTCGCATCGAATTGCCTGCCAGTTTTCGTCCATTTTTCATTGCTGCTCCGCTTTTTTTGATTGTAGCGTGATGTTATATAGTTTATAACCTTCCTGAGTAAATAAGCTATCCAACACAAAAAGATTTTTTCAATTCGGACCATTCGTCTCTGAGATTACCGCGTTCAACCAAACAAAGAAACAAAAAAGTAAGTAAGTAAATTTTATTTGTTTAAACATGGTGTACATACATTGCATGCAAGATAATAAGGAGATACAGAAAAGATCAGACATGTTCAGCCGCATACCGTGGCGTACAAATTGGTAGGAAAAGATGGTGCATGAACGGTTATAATATTCATCAAAATTACATTTCATCATTATTCATTAAAGATTAGGTATTTTTACTAAATTAGTTGGTCAATAAAAATAAGAAATAAAATAAAATGTCACTAAAATTACAAATAGTCCATAAAATACAATGGTTAACAAAAATAATGTACAAAATACAACATTGTCATCTCAAAAACGGAGAAAATTGTCCTCTTTCATAAATTCCGATATACTATAATACGCTTTTTCAGTTAGTATTTTCTTCAATTTACTCTTTAGAGCAGAAATATTTAATGTTTTCCACGATTTGGGCATTTTATTAAAAATGTTCGGAGCCATACAAAATATACTCTTATACAATGATATTATATATAATCTGAGGAAAACCTCATTGCTCTTATGCATAAGAGTTGTTTTAGCGCCGTGAACACAGAGTTTGAAATTATCACGTCTTAAAAACTCTTCAACTTTATAATATTGGTATAGATTAGTGAGTATGAGCAAACTGTAAGGTAACCTTCTAATAAGTAAGAAGAAAATACACAAACGGTAAAGAAAGTAGAGGCCTCGGGTCATTAGGACACTGCGCCGCTCAGGATGCTCGGAGTCCAGGAGTAGGATATAACAGGATCAGAGTGGTGACATACGAGTATCCTCTCGACCCTGTTCAGCTCTGCTGCTGCCCGCTGGTCCTGCAGAATTCTGCTAACCCTGCCACATCCTGATATGGACTCTAAGTTTTCCTGCCAACCTTATTTCTTTTAACTGTTGTTTTTTACCTCGTTCTTTTAAAAGTTACGTTATGGTTAGCCAATACTACTCTTATAATGGAAATGTGAAAGTAACTCAGTCCAGCTATGTTGAGTCTGCAGAAAAGTACGCTAAAAACTGTCATGGCGCACTGGGAAATCCCTTAACCGACTAAGAAGCTAGATGCCCTCTTCTGTTACAAAATAGTCAAGATACTCCGATGAGCATAACACAGGTGAGAGAACATCATAGGTGATGCCTCACATCTTGTAGACTGTAGTGCTCTCAGTGCAATAAAACCTGCACTATGGAAGATCTTTTCGAGGCCAACGCTAACGATTGATTTTTTAGAATTTTTGTTGTCGAAGTGGCCAAATTCTAGTCATTGCTTTTTCTAAATAACAACGAAGAACAAAACAGATGTGATGGATCATAAATAGGTTCATCCAATTCATACTTAATAGTACGATTCATTTGGAAAGAATAAAGACAAGCAAAAGGAATATTTACGAAGCATCTGGATCCTTGATGTTATATTCATAGGCCGCGTAGCAAGAGTCTCCATAAATGTCACAGAATTTTGTTGTTGGCTTCGTTACTATTTGTAGGTCAAAGATTACCTGAAAGTGAAGAAAAAATTGAGTTGTAAATAATTTAAAAAATAATAATGAAGCTACTAACTACTTTTTTATATTTTTAAATGTTTTTATTTTATATTCTAATATTTAAAAATATAATTTATAAGTTTTTAAAATGAATAAAGGAAAAAGCTACTAAAATAACTGATGTCACTCGGAAAGCTGCCACGCTTAAGTGGAATTGGACTGGACACATCTGCCGTATGACAGACGATCAGTGGGCCAAACTTGCGACCGAATGGGTCCCGCTTAATGGCAAGAGACATCGCGGCAGGCCCAGACGGAGGTGGCGGGATGAGCTGGACTCTTTTAATAAAGACTGGTCCTTGGTAGCTCTGGACAGAGAGACGTGGAAAGAGAGTAGGGAGGCCTTCGCCCAGCAGTGGGACAGCAACGGCTAATAATAATAATATAATAATATATAATGAAGCCCCTAATAATAAATCGTTAAAGAAACAACGAAAAGTTTTAACTCTTTTAAAAAGAACACTAACTTTATGTCATAAAAATACAAAATGTGATAAATGCCTAATAGGTACATATTTCTGAAATTGTCCACAAATAAATGAACGTAGTGCGAGTCGCCCATAAAAAAAAAAAAATACTATTATTAAATGATATGCCCGATTCGGGCGAATCGAGTTATTGCGCCTAAAAACTCTAATACCTGAAGGCACCTCGTAATCAAAAACGTCCAAAATCTAGTCGCAGTTCCATCTCGGCGACAATCAAATGTCACACGTGTCAGAAATTGATGGAAACGCGACGTATTTTTATTTGAGACCAAGACCAGAATGCCAATTTTCGTAATTTTAAACGTTTAAATTCTAGTCGTATTCTCATCTCGGCGACACTCAAATGTCAAAATTATTTTAAATATGTATGGAAACTCGAGGATTTTTTGAGAGATTGAGAATGAGATTAGACTGTGAGCGTTCTTAACATTATGAGATTGCCCCTTAGACTGTGAATGTTCTTAAAATAACGAGTATGGCTCCTCAGACTGTGAACGTTTTTAAAATTACGAGTAAGGCCCTTTACACTGTGAACGTTCTCAAAATTACGAGTTTGGCTCCTTTTTTTATGACGTCTCCCGCTCTTGGGTGGAGCAGAAGGGCATATCAGACTTTTACTGACTAAGACCCACCCGTGTTCCTTCAATTGCCCATATACCAGGGCCACGGTAACTCTTTCGAACGAATCTCGCGACCCTGGTAGGCATCGTGGAACACTACGTGCCGTCGACCCGAGTCTGGTCCTTACCGGGCGGCGAGCTACCCATTGCTCGCCACCCGCAAGCTCGCGCCTACGGTGGCTGGGAGTCTACTATCCCGACGCCCGGAGCGTCTCCTCATGCGGCAGCTAGGGACGTGAGGGCGCAGAGACTGCCATTCCCTCATGCGCCCCGCCTCCCCCTTCGCGAGCATTACTGCTTCGCAGAAGGAGGTGACGGCTTCCCATGCCCTCTCGCTCCGTATCATGGCTCGCACCAGGGCCGGACGCGAGAGGTCGCCACCAGCGATCACCTCCACGAGGACACGGCGGTGCTCCGCCCAGGTAGGGCACACCTCCACCGTATGCTCCACCGTGTCCTCCAGATGATCGTCGCAATGGAAACACCCGGGCGTTTCCTCCCGCTTTATCCTGAACAGGAACCCACCAAAGCACCCATGCCCGGTGAGGACCTGCGTCAGGCGGAAGGTGACGACACCGTGGCGCCTCTCTATCCACTCTTCATAGAGAGGACTTACCGCCGCAATTGTGGCGTGCCCAGAGAATGGCCCCTTAGACTGTGAGCGGTCTTAAAATTACGAGATTTGCCGCTCATAAATACAGCCGGCAATAATTTATTGCCTTACCTAGCTCTGGAGCCAGGGCCTCAAATTTTCTGTAATCTAAAACAGGTAACACAAAATGTGAGACCCTGACTCCAGAGCTAGGTTAAAGTACCTGTATTTCAAGAGCCAGTGACTTCTTCCATTTCATCATCATCATCATTTCAGCCGTAAGACGTCCACTGCTGGACTTGGCCTCCCCCAATTTGGGGGGCTTTGCCATAATCGCCACGCTTGGCAGGCGGGTTGGTGATCGCAGTATGGTGGTAAAATGCATAGAGAACGCTGCTGCCCATTCTCTAGTAAGTCCCTTAGTCGCTTTTTACGACCCCCCATCCATTTATGTTCTAATTATTCATATTTTAAGCAGAAATTGATACCTTTGAACTTCTCAATAACTTGTCAGTCAAAACCAGTTTCTTTGGTGCTCGAGTGACTTTAGGTTTCTTCCTGGGTATCAGTTTTGGGTAGCTCAATCCAAGTTCCTTGTATTCGAACTGATGCTTCTGAATCAGCATTTTTAGATCTATCCTGTGAAAGGTTAAACATTAAATAGAAAAATAATACTGAAAAGGGGAGAATTTGACTGGATTTTTTAATTCTACTGCTCGAAACCTAGAAAATATGTAAACGCCAGTAAAAAAGTCAAATAAAAGTTTTAATTTTTTTTACCATTATTTATAACTCAACCAAACTCAAAGCATTTATTTCAAACTAGCTTCTGCCCGCGACTTCGTCCGCGTTAAATTTCTTGTTCCCCCGACCCTTCCCGTCGTGTCAAATCGCCTAGCCGTACGATTTTCCCCGTTTTTGCAACATTTTTCATTGCTCTTGGTTGTAGCGTGATGTTATATAGCTTATAGCCTTCCTCGATAAATAGGCTACCCAACACAAAATAATTTTTCATTTCGGTCTAGTAGTTCCTGAGATTAGCGCGTTCAATCAAACAAACAAACTCTTCAGCTTTATAATATTAATATAGATAGATAAACCAATTACGCCTGTAGTTTTGAATTGCCTAAGAGTCGGTCAGTCAGAAAAATTAAGCTAGTTGACCATTCCAAAGAGTAATAAATACCTATGGAGAGGAACGGACAAGAAACTACGTCGACACTCTTTTCAATCAAAAATTTTGTTATAAAAATTGGTTCCATCATTAAATGTAAATATTCAATGTGAGAACGATGCACAAGACGTGCACATTAAAAGCGTCCGTAATTAAAACAAAAATAATATAACCATTCAGAAATTAAAATAAGCCTAGCAGTTAAGAGATGACCAGTCAGTCCTTAGTGACGGCGGCCATTCGCGAAAATGACGTAGCGTATAGATCAACACCATTCAGCACAACTTACGTAATTATTTATTTTAGTAGCATAGGTCTGAATAAATGGTTTTTATCATAATTTACTTTATTTCCTTATAACATACATATAAATTATATTTTGAAATAAAAGAATTAAAAAAAAAACATTAAAAAAATAGTAGCCCACCGGTATCGGTAACAGGGTCCAAGCTGCCAGCGGTCAGGGCTTCAGAGAGAGGAACCTTCTAATAATACGAGCCGTGTCCAAAAGTACCGCTTTCTAAATCAAGCCCTTGATCCAGCTGCCCAACGAAAGCCTCATCTCTCTCTCTCTCTCTTGGCTATCAAACCATTGGCAGTGACGACTATCGGCACAATGATCGCTGAGTCCACATCCCACATGTCGACAACCTCGCAAGCCAAGTTAAGATACTCGATTTGTTTATCTTTTTCGGCTTTCACGAGGTACCCGTCATGCGGGACCATTATGTCAACAATCATTGTGCGCCGCTCTAGTCGATCCACCACCACTATATCAGGCTTATTTGCAACAATAGTCCTGTCAGCGATGATGGATCGATCCCAGTACAATGTGATATGCCCATTTTCAAGAACTGGGTCGGGTACATACCTGTAGTACGGCCCTTTTTTTTTTTTTTTTTTGGATGGGAAATCATCAAATGACTTCTCCCGCTCTGGGCGGAGCGGGAGGGCATGTCAGACTTTTACTGACTAAAACCCACCCGTGTTCCTTCAGTTGCCCATGTGCCAGGGTCACGATATCTCTTTCGAACAATCACGCGACCCTGGCAGGCATCGGTCCTAGCAGACCCCTTCAGTGTTGCTGACATCTATTTGAGGCGCGCGTGGAACACTACGCGCCGTCGACCCGAGCCTGGTCCTTACCGGGCGGCGAGCTACCCATTGATCGCCACCCGCAAGCTCGCGCCTACGGTGGCCGGGAGTCCGCAATCGACTCCCGGCGCCCGGGGCGTCTCCTCCTGCGGCGGCTAGGGACGTGAGGGCGCAGAGACTGCCATTCCCTCACGCGCCCCGCCTCCTCCTTCGCGAGCATTACTGCTTCGCAGAAGGAGGTGACGGCTTCCCATGCCCTCTCGCTCCGTACCATAGCTCGCACCAGGGCCGGACGCGAGAGGTCGCCGCCGCCGATCGCCTCCACGAGGACACGGCGGTGCTCCGCCCAGGCAGGGCACACTTCCACCGTATGCTCCACCGTGTCCTCTAGACGATCCTCACAATGGAAACACCCGGGCGTTTCCTCCCGCTTTATCCTGAACAGGAACCCACCGAAGCACCCATGCCCGGTGAGAACCTGCGTCAGGCGGAAGGTGAGGACGCCGTGGCGCCTCTCTATCCACTCCTCAAAGAGGGGACTTACCGCCGCAATTGTGGCGTGCCCTGCGCTGGGTTGCGACAATCGTACCCGCCATGTCGCCATGAGATCCTGCCGGAGCTCTGTCCGCCGTGCCGCGATTTGTCGCGGCAGCGGAGTTTCGCCCCGGCGTTTCGCATCCTCGCGCCACTCCCACATGTGGGCGAGGACCTTTGCCTCCAGATCCCATGGCGGCACTCCGGCAAGGAGGCTCGCCGCCTCGCAGGAGACCGTGCGGTATCCCCGGATTAACCGGATGGCCATGACCCTCTGGGCCGCACTCAACCGGCGCGCTGGGCGCAGCCTCAATGCGGGCGCCCACACCGGTGCCCCGTAGAGGGCCATGGACCGCACGACCCCCGTGTAGAGCCTCCGGCAGGAGGCGTTTGGACCCCCCAAATTGGGCAGGAGCCGCTTTAACGCAGCCCCAGCCCGCTCCAGTCTGGGGGCCAAACGTCGGAAGTGCGGCCCTTCGGATTCCACAACGTTGTATTTCAGAACAAGTTGCTGGTGATTAATCCTGGCTACAAGATTGTGTCTATGCAAATCCGCTTCGTTTATTATTATATATATAAAAATTTATCTCCCAAAGTGGATAAAACTCATGATTTTTTTATGAAAGATCGTAATTTTTTTTCAGTGGGAGCTCCCATTCGCTTGTGCATAAGTAAATGAAATGTAGACGTTACCTCATTAATTCGTCAACGAACTTTCTGCAGTCAATGTAGATCTCCTTCATCACATCTTCAACCAGGAGTGGCTTCATGTACCCGTAGATTGTCTCTCCAAACGTTTCAGGTTGTAATTTGTCGTAAAGTGACCATGTTAGACGGTAATTTCTTATGACCTGAAATGGGAACAGAACCATCATGTCTAGCCTTTGCCATAAACTATGATGGGGTTGGCTTCCAGTTAAACCAAAAGCAACCGTATACTAGTATTTTATTTGGAGTGACTGTTTATATTATCTTATCATGTCTAATGAAGGTTGGAGACTCTGCACTCGAAGTAATGGACGACTATGTCTACTTAGGACAAACTATTCAGTTAGGTAGGTCCAACTTCGAGAAACAAGTCAACCGTCGAATCTGACTCGGCTGGGTAGTATTAGAGAAGCTACACAATGTCTTCTCAACCCACATAGCGCAGTATCTCAAGACGAAATTTTGACTAGTGCATGTTGCCAGTGATGACCTATGGCACAGAAACGTGATCGCTCATAATGGGCCTCATAATAAGACTGAAAGTCGCCCAAAGGGCAATGGAGAGGGCCATGCCTGGAGTTGCGATTGAAACAGAAATGATCCATATGAGAACCAAGGTAATCAACATAGCCCGAAGAATTGCCAAACTTAAGTGGCAGTGCCAGAAGTATAGTCAGACTATGAAAGACCGGTAATCACTATGAAAGATCTACGAATGACAGCTGGGAAAGTACGGAAGGGTCCCAGTAGACGTTAACTCATTCCCGGACCGACTTTGGTAAGTGTAGCTAAACTTGATCGGTCGAACTGTGTGGCTGTTATTATTTAGCCATGAGCCACTCAAATTTTTTCAGGTCAACCAGGTCCCTTTTCCTTAGGACCCGAGGTGGGGCTGCGTAGTGTACCACGCGTACAGTCGTCGCAGTGTGAGTCAAACAGCTCACTCCCCTTCCCTGAGTTGAAGTGCCCTGTAGAGGTGGGCAGGCACCAGCCGGGAATAGAGGAAATCGCATTAGATCCTGTGATCCCCGGTGAATGTGTGGCAATGGAACATCGGGGTGGTTTTAGTCAGTAAGAGTCTGACAGACCCCTCTGCCCATCCCATGGTGGAGGACATCCAGGAGGATTTCCACCCCGAATCAAAAAAAGGAAGTTATCGGCTGGTGGACTTGCCTGTTAAGCAGCCGACAATCTCAATAAATTAAGACTTCCAGCTAGGGTTAAAAACTAAGTTGCTACACGCTAAGGGCACTCTCCGGGGGGGGGGGGGGGGGGTACGGACCTCGGCTTAGGGCGTAGCTTGGGCTGAAAGAGGTCTGGATGGATTGGAAATAACTAGTAAAGCAGGGGAAAAAGAAAATAGTACCTCAATCAAATTCTCCAAAACGCCAGATGTTCGCAACATGTACCCTGGGTCAGAGAAGGGGTCGCACCTGGTTTTCAACAGAACTTCAGCCTCTTTCTTTTGCAGTTGCTTTTCCGTTTCAGCCTTCAACTTTGCTTCTGCTTTCGCTTGTTTTTTCGCGTCTTTCAGCTGTCAACATAGACAATATCTATACTAATCTATACTAATATTATAAAGCTGAAGAGTTTGTTTGTTTGTATGTTTGTTTGGTTGAACGCGCTAATCTCAGGAACTACTGGTCCGAATTGAAAAAATCTTTTTGTGTTAGGTAGCTTATTTATTAAGGAAGGTTGTAAGCTATATAACATTACGCTACGACCAAAAGGAGCGGAGCAGTAACTAAAAATGGTCGAAAACTGGCAGGCAATTCGATGCGACGGTAAGGGTCAGGGGAGCAAAATTTGACGCGGACGAAGTCGCGGGCAGAAGCTAGTATTTTATATTGGTAGAGGCTTGCCTCACCAGCTTTTCAGGAATATCGTTTGCAAGTTGCACGTCATAAAATGACAAGGTGTATGATATAGTAAACGATGATGATAACTATATGTTATAATGCTGGGATACAGACTTCATCTGTGTGAGAGGAAGTGGGACGCAATCCATCAAGCAGGCCCAGTGAGTGTTGGTAGATATAATATATTGTCTTCGAATGTTTGGTTTGTGTGTGTTTGTTTGTGTGTTTGTGTTTGTTTGTTTGGTTGTGTTTGTTTGTTTTTATTTGTTTGTTTGTTTTATGTCGATTTCGTCACGTTGCTTTTCTTCACCCGTTTTGGAGCAGTAGTGATGAAATGAAATACACATACAGTAAAGTGCCTGTCAATACCACCGACGTTACGCAAAATCCTGCATCGCGCTGGCAGAGTTTACCGCGCAACTAGCAAATATACAGCGTCCCGCCATCAATCACCGGCCAGTCCACCAATCATGACAGCACTCTGGTCTAAGGATAATCCCTTGTCTACGGAGGTTGATTGAACTTTATACCCTATTCCTCATACCTCCAAAGTATCAATTTACTGGAAATTGTCGAAAGTGCCGACTATACATATTGTTATGAGCTGGTGTTCGGGATAAATTAATTGAAACTAGTATTACCGAAACACCCAAAACAGTTTAATTAACTAATCACAAAATACCGCAGTAATCACAATCGTTGTCTCGCTTGTACTGTATCGCTTGAATCGTATTCGATCGCATTAGTAACCGAACTGCCCCCTCAGCCCGACAATCCGCTATTTATATGCCGAGTAGAACATTCGGGAACAATTGCGACACTTTGCCACAGTTTATAGGTATCGTAGAAGCTTCCAGATCGCTAACCGCTAGAACCGCTATTCGATAATAGATGGCGGTAGCGTCTACGTACAATTGTTCGTGTAGTACTTGCTACTTGATAACAGATGGCTAACGCCACCGCGTGATGTTTCTAGACTTTGCGATCTACGTATCAATATGCTGAAAACTAGGTACCTGTTGTTTATTCATTCCTTTATTTGTCTTAAGTATTCGTTCGTCTTCTTCCAATTGCTCGTCTACTGTTGGATAGTTTCCCTTTACAACGACCAGCGTGCCACCTTCCAACTCATGAGGGTATTGCGGGAAAAAATGGTAACCGTAGAACCTGGAACCAACATCTTTGGAATAGCTTTCAAACGTCAAAATTGATTAAATAAATACGATATTTTTAAACGATGACAGCGTTGTTACTGACAATATATTTAAAATATGCAGAAGTTGTGTCTTAAACATAGATCCTCTGGCTCCCAAACTAGGTTTATACCTGTGACTTGGGAGTCAGTGTGATTCAAACTTGAAGACTGGCTTAGAAATTTAATCAACCATTTCATCACTCCAAATCTGCCTAGCGTTTTCTCAACTATATTGGACACAGCTTCTTGTCTAACCAGATCGTCTATCAGATCGTCTCTCTGACCTCCACAACCCGATGACTGGGTAATACGAGAAGACTTTCGTGCTTCTGTCAAAGGTCTACGAATGAAATCCTAGCAAGCAGAGTTTACCACGTAACTAACATATATACAACGTCCCGCCATTAATCTCTCTTCTACAGAGGTATGAGAGACCTTTATACCTTGTTCCTCACACCTCCAAATGCCAAACTCGCGACCCTATGGGAGTTTTTACATGATCACTGAATATTAGGTTCTAATGTAGAGCACTAAGTCGTGTGAACAAAGCCATCGGCTGAGCCACGGACATCTCAATCTACACCGTCGCTCATCGGTCACTTCGCCCCTTGGTGAACAATGTACGATTTCTGCCAAAATGTAAAGTCTCCGTGAAAATCGTTATGCAACTTGTATACATCGTCATCATCATTTCAGCCGGAAAAATCCACTGCTGCACATAAGCCTCCCTCTAAGGAAGGGACTTTGCCATAATCGCCACGCTTGGCAGACGGGTTGGCGATCACAGTATGGTGGTAAAATGCATAGAGAACGCTGCTGCTACCCATTCTCTAGTAAGTGCCTTAGTCGGGTTTTACGACACCCACGGGAAGAAATAGGATGGTACTATATTTTACGTCCGGTACCACACGGAATCTATACTAATATTATAAAGCTGAAGAGTTTGTTTGTTTGTTTGTATGTTTGTTAGATTGAAAGCGCTAATCTCAGGAACTACTCGTCCGAATTGAAAAAATCTTTTTTTGTTGGGTAGCCTATTTATCGAGAAAGGCTATAGGCTATATAACATCACGCTACAACTAAGAGGAGCGGTGCAGTAATGAATAATGTTCCAAAAACGGGAAAAATCGCACGTGTAGGCGATTCGACGGAACAAGAAATTTAACGCGGACGAAGTCGCGGGCAGAATCTAGTACTTGTATACATAGTATCGCTGGTTTGCGAGAATAACGACGTAATTCAAAATTCTGTCAAATTGAATACTGTATGCTAAACGATCATAATTCTTTGATATTTTATCGTGAGCAGAGATGCAACGAACGATTTCGATACGGTGAATCAAATCAAATCAAATCATTTTATTTGCATAATATGGGTTTTTCAGGAGATGTTACATTGTTTGTTGTTTCACCATACTCAGCCTATATATAAGCATGCAAAATTTGGTTAATCTTACACTTATGTTAAAGTCCTTCAATTGCATTAGATTATTCATAAGATTAAAATTAAATTAAAATTAAATTAAGATGAATTTAGATTATAAGGTATACATATTTAAAATAAAATGATGGTGAGTTTTACATTACATTACATTTACATTAATCCTTTACATTTGTCTGTCTTTATCATTCATAAATTCGCTTAAAGTATAATATGCTTTATCTATGAGAAAACAGTGTAGTTTCTTCTTGAATAGCCTAACCTGATTGATATTTCGGATGTTTAGGGGTATATTGTTATAAATTTTTGGTCCCATACAAACAAAACTTTTGTATAAGAGCGCTGTATTGGAATGTAGAACGCACAGCTGGTCTGCATGACGACGCCTTGTACGGTACTCAAATAATTCTGGGTGTGATTTAATAAATGCTGCAGTTTCATATATATAGATACAGGGCAGAGTCAGTATTTTTAGTTTACTAAAATAAGGTTTGCATGAATCAGTTTGTATTAAGTTGCATATAGCCCTAATGCATCTCTTTTGCGCTCTAAACGCACGTTCCAATTCAGTGGAGTTTCCCCAAAAAATAACTCCATATCTGAGAGTAGACGATACATAACCATGGTATGCTGTCATCACAGTTGTTATATCAACGATTTTTCTGAGATTACGCAGCGCAAAGGAATATCTATTTAGTTTATTACATAAGAACTCTATTTGCTGTTTCCATGTCATTTTGTTGTCTAGATATAATCCTAGAAACTTAGTTGATTCTACTACTTCTATTGATTGGTTATCATAATTTATGTTTAAATTTTCTAGCGGAAGTCTTTGTCTAAAGTTTATAGCTTTAGTTTTACTGATATTAATTTTTAAATTGTTTCTTGTTAGCCAGTCAATCACATTTTTTAAAGTCAAATTTATGTTCTCATTAATGTCATTCTTATTATAAGCGTCAAAAAGGATAGTACTGTCGTCAGCAAAAAGAATCATAGGATTGTTAGTAACAGTTGGAAAGTCATTAATATATATTAGGAACATAGGTGCTCCAAGCACACTGCCCTGTGGCACGCCATATTTAACATATCTCATGTCCGATTTGTATGTTGTCAAGGTTTTTTGTTTTAGGACAGATTTTGGATATCTCAGTTAGTTGTATTCTGTCAGTTAAATATGATTTAAGTCGTTTATGTACATTACCCCTAAGGCCAGTTGCATATAGTTTGTCCAAAAGAATTTCAATTTTTACGCGGTCAAAGGCTTTTGTCATGTCCATGAACAGGGCAACCGTTGGAGATCGCTTATCCATATTTATTAGTACCCGATTACAAAATTGATATATTGCTAAGTTAATTGATTTATTTTTTCTGAAACCCATTTGTTCTTTGGCAAAAAGATTATTATTCTCAAGGTAGTTGCATACGCGGTTATAGATAACTCTTTCAAAAATCTTAGAAAAAATAGATAGCAATGCAATTGGGCGATAATTGTTCATATTATCTTTCTCTCCTTTTTTATGTATAGGTTTAATTATTGCAGTTTTAAGTAACTTTGGAAATATACATGTTTGAATAGATAAGTTTATTAGATGTGATAGTACGGGTGAGATTATATGAGCAACTCTTTTTATAATATTAGTATTAAATCCGTCGTACCCTACACTCGAGGTGTTTTTTAATGAGAGGATGATCTTGTTTATTTCATTAGGGTCAGTAGGTGACATAAACATTGAGTTGTTGACGGATGGAGGGCATTTATGTGCAGGTGTGGAATCTTCAGGTTGTATCTGATCAATGAAATAATTATTAAATTGCGTTGCTATATTAATTGGGTCATAAATTAGAGTGTCATTAATTTTTAACCGACTTCAAAAAAAGGAGGAGGTTATATGTTCGACTGTATGTATTTTTTTTTTTTTTTTTATGTATGTTCACCGATTTCTCCGCCAATTGTCAACCGATTTTGAAAATTCTTTTTTTATTCGTAAGGGTATACTCCTGAGGTGGTCCCATATTAATTTTGTGAAGATTTGATGTATACTTTGGGAGATAAACGAAGGAACTCCTCAAAAACAAACAGTACACGTAATGTGATTTGGATATTGTACTAAAGATCAAAAATAATTGCTGGTTCTATCTATCCATCCGTGGTGAACTAATTATAGTCTTCGAAGATACCGCATGGAACTCCTCATCGGTGAACAGTATATATAGGAACTTACAGTGAAAGGTTAGAAGGTTAGGGGATAATTCTTTGAATATTATAGGCACGTTTAGACCGTTACTTGTATTCTTATATTCCGTTGAGCTGATGATGGAAGGTACAACTCCTTATCGATCAGGAGTTAGAAGATATCTTGTCCTAGATAGACATACTCGTTGACATCGAGAATTGATTCCTCAGCAGACACTAGAGTGGGCTCTTACCCACTCTACTGTCTGCTTAATAAAAAAAAAAGCAGCCTTAATCATTTTGGCCTGGCCATGGTTGGTTTTTTTTTTTTATGTATGTTCGGGCATAACTCCGTCATATATAGATGGATTTGCAAAATTCTTTTTTTGTTCGAAAGGGGTTTATTCCGAAATGGTCCCATATAATTTTCATATAGATCTGATGATGAGTTCGGGAGACAGACACCAGAACTCTTTAAAAAATGACAGGAAATCAACCGCGATTTCTGCTATCGCATAAATATGCATTCTTGTTTGGAATTAGTGCAGGGTGAATACCACAACTAAAAATTTAAAAATAAAAACTTTTTTGCAAAAAAAAACAACCGACTTCCTTAAAAACACTACAAAGTGAAAAATAACTTTAATTTCGGAAGTCGGTGGCAAAAAAACCATAAATACAGATCCTAAGACACCGACTACCGAAATTAAAGTTATTTTTCACTTTGTAGTGTTTTTAAGGAAGTCGGTTGTTTTTTTTTGCAAAAAAGTTTTTTAATATTATGAATATATTCTCGAGGTTGGTTGTATTTATTTTTATTTATTATTTTCCAGGCTGTTTTAGATTTATTGTTAGAGGTTTTAATGTCGTATGTATTTTGAGCTTTTTGTGTTAGCTTTATAATGGCTTTTACTTTTTTGGCATATTGCTTAAATATTAATTTATTATCCAGTGACCGTTTTTTCCTATAATTCCATAATAGAGCTCTTTTACGTATACAGCAGGTTTTAATGCCTTTCGAGATCCATTTTGGCTTTTTGGTTTTTGACATCTTAATTTTTTTGAGGGGGTAGGATGAATTGTAAAGTAGAGTAAGGTTTCTGTGGAATTCATTGTACCCCTCATTTACATCATTAGAGTCATAGACTTCCTTAAAACTTAGTTGGCTTAAGTTCTCAATAAATTTTTTGATGTTGTCTTCCGAGTAGTCACGTTTAAGCTCATACCAATGATCAATATCGTATACTCTCTCTACTGGATATTGCAAAATTTGGGCTGTGTGGTCAGATAAAGCTAGTTCCACGACATGTGTTTTGCATCCTTGGATATTGTGTAAAATGTTATCTATGCAAGATTGGCTAGCAAGTCTGGTAGGTTGCTGAATTGCAAGCTGTATATTATTACTTGCACATATTTCTTTGAATTTAGAAGATTGACTCGATTTCTTTAGCAGGTCTATATTGAAGTCACCACATATTACAAGGCTCTTATTTTTCGTGATTTTAATAATCATACATAATCGATCAAAAAATATACTGTAATTATTACTATTTGGAACTCTGTATACACACACAATAATTGTTTTATATTTTACAAGCTCAATTGCACAACATTCTATTACATGACTAATGGACAAATTAAGAATCTCAGGAACTTCTTTCCATTCATGCTTATTTTTAAGGAGAATACATGACCCACCCCTTTTGGAGTCATTTCTACTGAAAGTAGTTGCTAATGAGTAGTTCGGAACTGTTAGATAACGTTCATAGCCTGACATCATAAAGTGTTCTGATACACAGATGACGTCAATATTCAATTCACATTTTAATAATTGCTCCAAACAAACAGAAAGTGCATCAGATTTATTTAAAAGTCCTGCTATATTTTGGTGTAGTATATTTATATAATTATTCGAGAAAAAACTTGTTGCTTGAAAAACATATGTTGTTTGGTAGATGTTGTGGTTGTAAGTATGTTAACATATCATTTTTTGTGTTTAAACTAAATATTTTCTTTACTAAGTCTTGTAAGTCTGATAGAACTACCTCCATGCCATAATAGTTTATTGCTCCAGTAAGCTTATTGTACATATCATAGTCATAAGAAAGATTAAAATTAGAGTCCAATACATATGCGTAGTTAAGCGTCTGGGCGTCCATAAACATAAGGTTATTAAAAGTTTCAACACGACAGTTATACAGAGTATTACTATAGTTTGATTGTTTTGTGTGGTCATAGTTATTGAATTTAAATTTGTATGTAGGTAGGCAAATAATAATATTAGTATGGGTTAGTCCCATTAATTTTTCACGTATATACATTACTAGTTCTACATAGTTTTGTGTTGCTCTAAAATCTTCCTCGCCAATGTAAACAATACAGTAGTCTATATGTGTAAAGTTTTGAACTTTTGCATCAATTTTGTTGTTTGTTTGTGGTTTTTACGATAGTGGCACATATTATACTTTCGTAGTTTAGTTTCTTCTAATATGGGACTTATTCTGCTTGAAGATTCGCTGCTGATTATGCATATCTTTGGTCGTATGGTCGGCAAAGTGTTGTTGTGTTTATTTGGCGTTTTACAGCAGGAAGTTAATGAAATAGTTTTTTCTGATTCACCTTCATTTGGTTTGTTGTAGACCTACTTATATTGTGGCTTTGTTGTGGAGTTTCTGTAATTATGTCTGACTGGGAATGGTAGATCAATTGATTGTTTGTCTGGGTGGCTTTGTGAGTTATAGTTGGGATAGGTACTGTGGTTGGTGCCATGTCACAATTTAAAGTACTTGAGTGTGTATTCCTATTACAGGTAGTTTGTTCGTCATATTTTGTAAGTGGCGTTGTTGTGATTAATTGCTCCGCTTCTCTTCTAGGCGTTGCAATATTGTTTCGCTTAATTCGTCGTTTGCTACTTGATATTGGTGTTAGGTTTCTTTTATCAGGACCGTCATATATTTCTTTATACGTATCTATTATTTTTATATATTTTTGTACTTCCGTTTTCAGTTGAACATTTTCTGTATTAAGGTTGTCTATTTCTAAATGCGCACTTTGTAGTTCGTTAGACAAATTTTGGATTTTCTCCTGCAAATCTATAATAGTCTGACTAGAGTTCAGAGAAGTGTTGGGCAAGCTCATCATGGTCGTATCAAAAAGGGTCGAGTTTTCTACAGTAATATCACATAATGAGCTTGTCTTGAATAGCTTTCGGTCTCGGAACGTTATATTTTCATCCATGTTTACTTTGCCTGTGCTGCCCTCTTGTAGGTGTGGGGAGATTTAGGAAGTATCGATTAAGCAGTCAAATAATCGTGTTACCGCTATTGCTATTCACCGATAGGTGTCACTGCCAGACACCTATATCTAATGTCCCATATAAAGTACTGCCATCTATCTGACAGCTACAGATTAGAACTTATGGCTTAGACATTCAGCTACTCGTCGATAGGTGTCGTTATTGGTGTTCATATATCTTTGACATAGAAAGTGCTGCTATCTACAATAATTTTAAGGAACAATTCTTTGTTTTCGAGAATAATTCTGCGTAACGGTATGCAATTCAAATCCTTAATTCCACTATTACCCACCAGGTTTTATTTTAAATGTTAAATCAAAGTTTTCCTTTTTTATAGCACTTGATTATAGATCTAAGTTATTACTCACGAGATATTCCTGCTTGTTGATGATGACTATTTAATGAAGTAATAGAACATCAGTTAGAAGTTCAGTTCAAAAAGATCTGTTCTGATTCTGTTCAGTTCAAAGAGAACAGTTTAGGCAGTATGATCACAGCACGAATAACTTTTGTCACAGGGTTGTTTCTGTTTAGATAACGTTTGTACGTAAACTTTCTTTCACTATAATTGTTCACAACACTTTTAACTGCACTGTTTTAATGTTTATTATTATTTATCAATTTTTGAAAAAAGGAGTTGACAGGAGCCAGTGTTTACGTTGTAAGCGCCCTCTAGCGTCCTCTCTAGCGTGAACTAACGAACGTTGATACAAAATCGGCGTTGCATCTCTGTTCTTGATATTATCAAAGAATTATGATCGTTTGGCATACAGTATTCAATTTAACAGAATTTTGTTACGTCGTTATTCTCGCAAACCAGCGGTATATTAATCTCACCATTCTTTAAACCATTCCCTGATCTCGTCCGTGATGTCCTCTATTATGTCATCCTTCCTGAGCAGAAGCAGTCGGGTCTTCTGGTTCTCCAGCTCTTCGAGATACGTCTTCTTTATCTTGAACCTTGTGTTCTTACGTCTTTCGTAAATCTGATAACAGATGTGGTGGTTGAAAAAGTTGTAAAATCCAGGCCAGTTGAACATCTGCCTGGGTCGCGAGATTTGTTCGAAAGAGTTACCGTGGCCCTGGCATATAGGCAACTGAAGGAACACGGGTGGGTTTTAGTCAGTAAAAGTCTGAGACGCCCACCCGCTCCGCCCAGAGCGGGAGACGTCATTTGATGATTTCCTACCCCCAAAAAAAGGCCTGTTGAACACGGCAAGGTTTCTTTATGGTATGTTGCGCATATCGCCACGCAGAATAATAGTGTGGGGTTGTATATGACACGGGAAACTATCGGATCTATGGTATACGATGACGGTGAAGTTACGATGACGGTGAAGTACCGTTGCCGCCATGTTGTCAAGAAACTTCAATAGTGAACCATACAACATTGAAGACTGTGCCTACACACGGCTGACCTGAGGCCCTTTTGGCATTATTATCATCTTTTTGTTTTCTGCTTTTTTAAAGAAGTTTTATTTTAATGATATAATGCCAATAAACACATTTTTCTTTCTTTCTTTGAACCATAGTTTATCTCGGCAAAAAAACTGTGTGTACAACGATGTAAGTGTTCCTATACGTCTAAATATAAACCCAACATCGGCGTTGAGAATCCTATAGAGCGAATTTCAGCTGGTCAATTGGATTTTGAACTCTTGGCGTTTAGCAGTACGTTTCAAATCAAGTGCGCAAAAAAAAATCGCCACGGATGATATACAGCTGTAATGGGCCCAAGTAACGCCGGGGCGAAACTCCGCTGCCGCGACAAATCGCGGCACGGTGGACAGAGCTCCGGCAGGATCTCATGGCGACATGGCGGGTACGTTTGTCGCAACCCAGCGCAGGGCACGCCACATTTGCGGCGGTAAGTCCCCTCTTTGAGGAGTGGATAGAGAGACGCCCCGGCGTCCTCACCTTCCGCCTGACGCAGGTTCTCACCGGTCATGGGTGCTTCGGTGGGTTCCTGTTCAGGATAAAGCGGGAGGAAACGCCCGGGTGTTTCCATTGTGAGGATCGTCTAGAGGACACGGTGGAGCATACGGTGGAAGTGTGCCCTGCCTGGGCGGAGCACCGCCGTGTCCTCGTGGAGGCGATTGGCGGCGGCGACCTCTCGCGTCCGGCCCTGGTGCGAGCCATGGTACGGAGCGAGAGGGCATGGGAAGCCGTCACCTCCTTCTGCGAAGCAGTAATGCTCGCGAAGGAGGAGGCGGGGCGCGTGAGGGAGTGGCAGTCTCTGCGCCCTCACGTCCCTAGCCGCCGCAGGAGGAGACGCCCCGGGCGCCGGGAGTCGATTGCGGACTCCCGGCCACCGTAGGCGCGAGCTTGCGGGTGGCGAGCAATGGGTAGCTCGCCGCCGGGTAAGGACCAAGCTCGGGTCGACGGCGTCTAGTGTTCCACGCGCGCCTCAAAGAGATGTCAGCAAACTGAAGGGGTCTGCTAGGATGATGCCTGCCGGGGTCGCGTGATTGTTCGAAAGAGATACCGTGACCCTGGCACATGGGCAACTGAAGGAACACGGGTGGGTTTTAGTCAGTAAAAGTCTGACACGCCCTCCCGCTCCGCCCAAAGCGGGAGAAGTCATTTGATGATTTCCCAGCCAAAAAAAAAAAATTATAAAAAAATACATTTTACATTTTTCTATGACTTTCTTTTTTGATAACTGACGAAAAAGGAGGAGGGTACAGATTAGAACATTGTTCTCCTATCATAGTCATGAAAATTCAAAGTATTTATTGACGTCATGTTATTGTATTTGTATGAAGTATAGGTATCGACCTTTACATCTATTCTAAAATACTAAGAAAAAATATAGCAATACATGTAAAAAACTATCATCAAACTTAGCAAATTCGTTGAAGTTCTGTTATTTTAAGCACTTTTTCAAGCTTTCATTGAAAAATAAAAGGTTATGCGCTTTATGCACCAATATATTTTTTAGTCTCTCAAATACTACATTAAATAGGCTTTTAACTAGTATTCTTTGATTTTGGTGCATCAAGCGCCTATCAGTTTATTTTTAATGAAAGCTAAAAAAAGTGCTTAATGTAACAAAACTTCAAAGAATTTGCCAAGTTTGATGTTTTTTTTTTTTATAAGACTTGCAATTTTTTTTTCTTAGTATTTTAGAATAGATGTAAAGGTCGATACCTAAACTTCACATAAACACAACAACATGACGTCAATAAATACTTTGAATTTTCATGACTATGATACGAGTAGGCGAAAAATGTTCTAATCTTTACCCTCCTCCTTTATACGCCAGAGGGTGTAGAATCATGAGCTGAATAAATGGTAACGGTTTGCAATTCGAAGTCCCAGTCAACCGGTAGGTATACATTTCTGCCTACCGCTATGAAGAACACAAGCTAGATGTAATGTTATGTCATTATTACCTTATTATTTTCCTCTAAGAAGCTGATTGGACTTCTGAAGGGATCTGGTGTGATACCAAGTAGTATGTCTGTTTTATAATCTTTTACTCTTTTGCGCTTTATTTCCATAAATTTCCTGAAAGATTCGTTTAAACATGATGAAATAGAAATCATTGGTGTCTTCCTGAGGGTTGAAAGTGCTCATAAATACGAACAAGGGGGTGTCCATTAAATACGTGACGCAAATTTTGGCTATTTTTCGACCCCCAACTTGGTGAAATGACGTGAGATTCGGCCTGATATACCTCACGTAATTAATGGACGCCTCTCAACCTTCACATAAATAACAGAAGCACTGAAATGGTAAAAAATGCGAGACGAACGTCAAGCACAAAAGGTTCCGTACCAGTACCTACCACCAAAACTATTACTTATCGAGACAGACATAAAGGTTCTGTATTCAGACAGTAGATTGATTACATCGAATATTTATTTGGATTTAAGGCTAGGTGCAAATGAGCCACTGGCCACAGCCACAGCTCGTGTGCGTTAACCCTAAGGCCCCGTTGCACCACAAATTAAACTTTTCTGAACATATTTAACTGTAATAAAACGACATTAAAAAACAAATAATGAAAACCATAAACAAAGTGTTCAGCAACTAATCTCTTAATTTTAAACTTTTTTTCTTTTACTCTTTTTTCTTTTCTTTTTTTATTTTTTTTCTTTTCTTTTTCTTCTTATATACCCAAAAAACCATCCTGTATTTAAATGTTTCTTAGTCTGTAGTCCGTTCGCATGATTTATACTTATCTTAGTTATTCAGGGAAACCTAATATTTGCCATACAATTTGGTTATACACATACTTTGTAACATACTATATGTATCACTATTGGTTGTCTAAATAAACAAAATAAAATAACATAAAATTTTACGCTAAGAGAATTGAAAACAATTCAATTCGATCTCAATTCAGTTTTCAATTCTCCGTATAATTGCATCGCAGCGCATAGCAACTTCTAATGGCGAGATAAAAAAAACAAGATTACCTGCACATTTTTTGTATTAGGAGCGCAGCTTTAATCCTCATTTCTATTGGAGCTGGCTCGTTCGTTTGTACGAAATACTGCAGGCGATCCAAGGCTTTGGCTCGAGTAGCACTCATGTTGAATTGTCTAGAAATTAATTTAAAACTTTAATGATCGTTCTCCAAGTTTTACAGTCTTGTTGTTGATTTGTAAAACCATATATAAACTACTAGCATTTGCCTGCGACTTCGTCCGCGTAAATGTCAGTTATCGCCGACGCAGACAGTCACAGAATAAAAAGTCCTTTCTGGGGGTTCAAACTTACCCCGTACAAAATGTCATCAAAATCGGTTTAGTGGATTAGTCGTGAAAGTAACACTAAAATAAATATATGGTTTATTATTATTTATTCATACAACAACAAAAGGTCCACACTGACAAAAACAAAAATACTTACTTAAAAGGTGTTAGCAACAATATCTTCTAATCTATGTTAGTAAATACTTATACACTACTACGGACAATGTTGTTTTGATGAGATGTACCATTATGGGGCTCTCATCAGGACTGTCAGCTATCACCTTTAGGAGGCTGTTGCCACTGCCACGCAATTTGGCGAGCAGAGACGCACTTTTCTTCCGTACGACAGCTGAGAAGCTATCGACTCGGGCTTTTGCAAACATCTCTGACGCACTGCAGTAACGTGGCAGCCGCATCAGCGCCCTGAAGGCGTTATATTATGTACAATTAAATAAAGGTAAAAAAAGGAAAGAGCTCACTGGGCATTTTTCAATTCGGACCAGTAGTTCCTGAGATTACCGCGTTTAATCAATCAAACAAACTCTTCAGCTTTATAATACCAAATTTGACACGTTTATGTGAAATAGTTTTTGAGTTATGAGGGGTCAAAAATGGCTCCAAATGGTTCGTGTAATATTACACACGGTGCTGCACGCCAGTTCTGTTACTTGTACTTGACACGCTACCACGTGTCTATATTAATAATTTAATATAGTATAGATTATTTACCTGTATCTCTCCTGTCTCTGAATAATTATTGCCTGGGAATACTCTTCAGGGATGAGTGTTTTCACAATGGGGGCTGAAATAAATAAAAGTGATATGAAGATCCGTATGACGTTATTGCGACGCACGCTATTTCAAAAATCAAGACAATTTCAAATTGGAATAAACTATTCGTAACATTAGATTTCGATACAATGACTTTCGTACTAGCGTACCAGTCAAACAGTTTTTCGAATCAGCGTGTTCGCGATAGTGGCATTCGATATAGCGGTTTGCGACTCAATGAGTTTTCCAACTGGCGTACCACTCGTAAAGTTTTTCGAAATAGCGTGCAATGCAATAAAGTCGTTCAAATCTTAATATGACTCCCGAAATCAATAGATAGGTACACAAATCATGTCATTAAAATTGTCATTTTTGTTAGTCTTGCGGTCAAAAACGAGACCGCTAAGAGTAAAATGAGATCTCAATTCTGGCGAATTGTTCTGGCGATTTGATTTTTCCAATAGAAGCGAAAAGTGTATTTAAGGGTCGTAGCAGGTGGCGTTCTATAGTTTCTGCATACCCCTAAGGGGCCATCCATAAATTACGTCACACGTTAAAGGGGGGGGGGAGGGGGTCTACGAATTGACGGTCTGTGACATTGTGTGACAAGGTGGTGGGAGGGGCCCTAAATTTTGTGACGCCACATTTCAAAATTGAATATACATATTTAAAGTACTATTAAACAAGAAATATGAACTATGAAAGAAAATTAAAAAAAAAAAACAATATCTAGACGTAAAATATGTGACATCACAAAGAGAAACGCCCGTTCTTGGCCATGTTGCGCCCATCAATATGGTATATACAAAAAAAATACCCATTTAGTAACTAAAATATTGCTATTACGTATTCGTTATGAAAACTCCGGAATTAAAAGCCGATTTAATAAAAACATTCAATCGTTTATTATCGTATCTTACAGTTCCGGTCGATTGTCAATCCTGTCCTAGTAGGGATGGCAACCATTACGGAAACAAACCCAATCGATACACTAAATAAAACCGGTTACGAAAAATTGATTTTTGGAAAACTTTTCTTTATTATATAGTTTCGCCTTTGTTGTTTTCTTTAGAAAGACCATTTCCGTGCTTCTAAATACGATCTATTGAACCGATTCCATGTCTCCAGATTTTTTATTCTTAAATTGATTTACTGATTTTTCGGTAAATCGATCTCATATCGCATCCCTACATCAATAATTATCGTAATTGACAATTGATTGACATTTCACATTTTGTTTGGTGTTGTGTGTGTTTTTGCGACTCGTGATTATTTTCTACTGCGTTTTTCTATTTGATTTTCGACGACTTTGATTACGAATATGGACCCTGTAACCGCTCCCAATGACGACCTTGGTTTTACATTGGATTCTGTACGCCTCCCACGACGACACCGGCTTGCCAATGGATACCGTTCCTGTTTCTCATGACGGACCTGACACGAATAGGGAACCTGATTTACACGAACTTACCAGGTTACCACGGAGCCCTCTTTGTGTCAACTGTGGCGTAGATACACGAAGATTTAAGAGATTTACCTTAAGCAATGTGGAAGTTCGGTCTATATTACAGCAATGGATTGCACCACAACAAGAGAGTTACTATAAGAACATAAAAGGTACATACATACTCAGTAACTTACATTGCATAGCTATGTAAGATAGATTTGAATTGAATAATTCAGTTGTTTAGTGACAAGGAAACCACAGAAATGGTTATAGTTTGTTTTGACTCAACCTAAGTTGTATTTTGTAGTTGTTTGTTGTAGTTGTGTATTGTGAACCCAATTCCTAGATGATGTGGTTATCATTTATTTAAATGAGAACGAATAATAAATTAAAAAAACTAAAAGTGTTTTTTTAATAACCTTGAATTTTTATACATGGTTTATAAAAGTCCAACCAAGTTCTATGCAAAAAATAGTGGTAGGTTTTTTATCTATGATGTCAGCCCTAATGCCTATAATTTGTTTCTTTCGTGGGCATCACTTGGCCAAAATCTCTTTATTAAATGGGCATTTCCCTTTGGCCAGCTGTAACGAGGGCGGCGGGGGGGGGGGGTTAAAATCATGGAATTTTTGTGACGTAGTTTATGGATATATGGACTAAGGGAAAAGGCGTGAGCTTATGTACGGCCAATCGAACATTTTTTTTAGTTTCAATTCTAGAGAAAAAGAGTAGACGTACGTGGAGGTTCACTCTCTTCTTCCTCATCAATCGTTTCGTCGCCAACACGGTTCTAAAAAAAAAGACGGACGTAATGTTAAACTATAACATTCTCTAAAACTGACTTTACATTTTTCAATTTTTTGTTATGCAACTCAGCCTATCGCAGTCCACTGCTGGACAAATGCCTCTCCCATACTGCGCCACAATACCATGTCCTCTGCCTTCCACAGTCAGTCTGTTCCAGCCACCTTTTTGAGGTCGTCGGTCCACCTAGCTGGACATAGTTTGAAACACTCTAGATTGTCCTATGGAGCAAAGCACGATCTTTGACAGTCAGACCTAGTCAAAAGTCGAAAAGTCTGACAATAATAAAAATAAAATAAAATTCGTTTAATTCAGGTAACATAACCCATATTAGAGAACAAAATTATCAAATTATAAATACAATTTCACACATAAATAAATACAAACGAAAAAAATAAAATATCAATATAACAACACACAAATTAAATAGATTAGATTCAAAATCGATAATCCACAATTCATAAATCATAATCAATAAATAATCAACTCATATTACAGTAGTCTCTAACGTGCGACACAATATGTGACTTGTCTGTCACAGCAGTGTTGCACATAAGGACAGTCCAACCTATTTGCTATCATACTCAGAACGGCATTGGAGCTGGCCTGCACTCTGCCCACAAGAGACGCGCAGCGCTTCGCATGATCGCATGGAAACAGTACGTGCGCACCCATGCGAACATAATAGGGCGCATCCATACTAACTTTATAAGTAAATGCGAAAGTAACACGGTCTATCTGTTACTTTTAACTCCGGTTGAACAAATTTCAAAAAAACTGTCATGCTGGTAATAAGCTATTCAGTGACAGAACATTTGAAAGGAAATCGTATGGCTTGGTAAAAGCATGTGATGAGGAGGGAACTAAAGCATGTGAATAAAAGAGACATGAATATAAATGTTGATAGATGGAGAGGGAGAGGAAAATCGAAGAAAAGATGGATATATTGTGTGAGAAATGAAATAAAAGAGATGGAAGTGAAAGATAGCGTGACTTCTGACAAAGGAAATGGAAGAAAAAATCTGTTGCGCTAACCTCAACTAATATGGAACAAGCGCAGAAAGATGATTATGAAGTTTGTGAGGGGTTTTTCATTTACTTTATGTATTTTCATTTTTATGTATTTGTAAGTATTATTTCCCGAGTTATCTAACCCTTATGTTGCACCTGCTATGTTTTATCTCTGCATCACCCTAAAGTCGACTTGTAAAAAATGCCTCAGGCATTAAGTCTGCCTTTGTACAGTATCTAATCTTTTACGTGTGCATAAAATTTTAACAAATAAAATAATTTTCGATAAACAACGCTTACTTTTTTAGGTCTTTCCCTTTTCATCTTCCTCTTCAAAGCATCTGCCCACATCTGTTGCAAGACTTTCTCTACATCATCACTCCGGGATTCTAAAGGTAAATGATATGGCACTACTATCTGAAAAAGTAAAGAAATACTTAGATTAGAGAGGCAGTATTACTTCAGGACCTCTTTTCAGGGATCCGTACTCAAAGGGTGCTGACGGAACACATTAGGTTTCCGCTGTTCGTCCGTCTGTCTGTAAGCGGATTGTATCTCATGAACCGTAACAGGAAGACAATAATAAATAGTAATTTAAATCTATACAAATAAATAAAATTGGAGTGTCTGTTTTTAATATTAAGATAACCACTTTTTACTAAGTGTATATGGATGTATACACGATACATATACCAAAACAACATTTTTTACAATTTTTGTCTGTCTGTCTGTCTGTCTGTCTGTCTGTCTGTCTGTTTGTTCCCGCTAATCTCTGAAATGGCTGGACCGATTTTGACGGGACTTTCACTGGCAGATAGCTGATGTAACAAGGAGTAACTTAGGCTATTTTTATTTTAGAAAGATTCTTTTATTTTAGAAAAAAATAACTATCTTCGAAAACTACGCTGACATACGTCTCAAAATTCGAAAAACCCTGGCTGAATCTTACGAAATAGGTCAAAATAATGTACTACAGTATTGTACACCTTAAAAAGGCCTACAAAAATGTCCTCAATGGTATATGTCTATCTCTTAGGGATAACCCACAATAACCATTTTTTATCTTTTACTTTTTACGAGAAATAAGGGCTTATTTACGAAGCGATTTTAAGCAATACAGCATTAATCCTTATCCAATTAAGTACCTTAAATACATTGTGCATTTAATATAGATCAATATGGCCCTTTACAGCATGTAATTTAAATGAATATCTTAGAAGATATTAGAGATTTAAAAAGTGGGCGCAGAGCGCGTTGGCAGCGGCTGGGTAGTACAGGATAAGTAGGATTGTAATTCATATTACTTTGGCTTCATAGTAATTGCGAATATCATGTGTGTTCATTATACTCAAAATAAACCTAACAGTATTATTCCAAGTAAGAGACCGCGAAATGGCTTAGATGTTTAGATTTTTGGATGTTTGTTTCTCAATGATGCAAAGACGGCCAAACGGATTTAGATCGATTTTGGCACAAAGATATATTATATCATGGATACGTAACAGATAGGATACCTACTTTATCCCGGTAGTAGGGTCCCGGGTGATATTTTCCGACAGCTATACGGGCCAAGCCACTGGCAAAAGTACTATTCCTATAATTATGTTCGGTGTCTGGTAAATGATTGAGTGTCTGTATAGGTAAAATAGGAGCGTTAAGAAAAACCAGGAAGACTTATATTCAACTAAACCAAGCCCTATGTCACAGTCTTCTTACTCTGAATACTATTACTTTTATTTTAAAAACATCAACACACATGATGTTCTCATAAACTATGAATCCTAAGTAATATGAGTTATAATCCTACTACTAATAATATTATATAATATGTGAAAATATGTATGATTGGGTGTTTGTTTCTCAATCACGCAAAAATGGCTGAATGGATCTGGATCGAAAATAGCACACAGAGTCTATATTACCTATATAACCTGGAATAACACATTCTTATCGCGGTAGTACGTCCTCTTGCATTAATTTCCGACATCCACGCGGGCGAAGCCGCGGGCAAAAGCTAGTAATAATATAAATGTTTATTCATCAAAAATTACACATAGTTACATCAACAATCAGTGGGTTGAGAATTATACAATAACTTGTGGTAAAATCTGCACGAAAAATTTTTAAACCCTCACACACGCCCTCAGAGGTGGGTCCGGTGACGGACAGCCGCGGCGGGTTCACGGAAGAATGCTGTTGCCCATGAGCTGCTGCCGCATAAGCGGTACAGGAGGACACCGTGATTTTTAGAGGGTTGGAGTTCCACATAATTGCGCTATCTTCCCGTCGTAGCGCAGTATGCATGAGCATTTGTCCACGGTAAAAAAAGGGTAGAACTGTGTCCAACCGCGCGCGAGCCGAGCGAGCGAAGCGAGTGGTGCCGTGGTAGCGGCTGGCGAGCGCTACTTCCAAGGTGATGGCAGTTACTTAGCTATTTAGTATGAGCAAAAGATGCGATCCGTCGTATGAAAATTTAATACCTGTTACCAATTTGTCGGTTTGCCATGGACAGATTATAAACTATCGAAAAATAATGCGTAAAATTGTAAATGATTTTTGCAGTTTTTCGATAGTATATAATCTCGCGAGATAGATTGTAAGATTGATAGATGGTCATTACGTTACGATGATATAAGCATACCTATACGTACCAAAAAGCGGTCTTACCTCTATGTCCGCTGGAGTCATATGAAGTTGTTTTAACGCCGCATCGACATAGATGTAATCGTTCACTATGATATGGACCAACTCCTTTCGGAGCTCGTACATCCTGGGGAAAAATAGCGAGATTGTAGGTAGTCTGTAGTACAGTTAAGAACTAAGATTATGACCGGTCAATACATTATATCAATTTTCATGTATTTTCATAGCAATTGTTCTGCCATCCTGCGTATTTCTGCAGTTGTCGATTCACCCGCAAATAAATTGACTTCGTGCGAATCGCCTACAGAAAATAATTTTTGATTTAACTCTTTATAGGACGGCTCATATAAAATGGCCACTAAACTGGACAGTCATTTCAAGGTACCTAGGACCATGAAGTGGACGGTCACTTCTTCACTCTTTACTGTTTGCCGTCCTGAGGGCTCATATAAACTGACCAGTAAACTGAACAGTGAATAATGAAGAAGTGACCGTCCACTTCAAGGTCCTAGGTATCTTGAAATGACTTCGACAGTCATTTCAAGATACCTAGGACCTTGAAATGACGAAATGACTTCGACAGTCATTTCAAGATACCTAGGACTTTGAAGTGACGAAATGACTTCGACAGTCATTTCAAGATACCTAGGACCTTGAAGTGACGAAATGACTTCGACAGTCATTTCAAGATACCTAGGACCTTGAAGTGACGAAATGACTTCGACAGTCATTTCAAGATACCTAGGACCTTGAAGTGACGAAATGACTTCGACAGTCATTTCAAGATACCTAGGACCTTGAAGTGGACGGTCACTTATTCATTACACGCTTTATATTAGCTTCACTTGTATGTTTGTATATTTGTATGTTTGTGTGTTTGTATATTTGTATGTTTGTTTGTAACCGACTCCTTATAGCGCGATTTTGACCCACTTTAAACGACCAGATTTTATTCAAACTTTGCACACCTGTCAAGGACCGATGACAATGCAATAATTTCATAAATTTGTGCCATTATCCTTGCCAGGGTTACCAGGACAGCAAAAAAACTGTCACAAACTACGCTGACATACGTCTCAAAATTCGAAACACCCTAAAAAATAGAAAATAAATAATAGTTTAAAAAAACTAAAAAACACGCTTCCATTGAAAACCAAACTAAAAAGTACAAATAATGGAAAAAAAGCGTGTGGTGCTTTTTATGGTATACTTTTTAGTTTGGTTTTCAATGGAAGCGTGTTTTTTTAGTTTTTTTAAACTATTATTTATTATTCACTGTTCAGTTTACTGGACACTTAGTATGAGCCGTCCTTTAGAGCGTTAAACGTGTGATTCGACTAATAAGCCAGAAATACATACACCTCATCATTTCAGCCCAATGACGTCCACTGGTGGACATAGTCCTTCCCCAATTTGAGGTTTACCATAATCGTCACGCTTGGCAGCTGGATTGCTATGAGGTAAGCGGACTTCTATCTTTATATTCAAACTTCTTCTCTTATCAGCACTCTCGATTGAGCGTTAGCCTCAACTTCATCATTATCATCTTTTCAGCCGTAAGACGTCCACTGCTGGACAACAGCTTCCCCCAAGTTGGGAGAGGTTTGTGGTTTTGTTGGAGTTGATGAAGAGGGTTTCAAGAAAGTGGAAAGAAAGAAGAAGCCTTGTTCACGAAACCAGTGTGGTACAGCTCCCAGTGGACCCAACATGCTGCTGCGCCCTGCTGTGCCTACGACGCAGCTGTATATTTCACGTCTGCATCACTCCACCACGATTGAGGAAGTTGTGCAGTTCTTGAAAGTAAAGACCAATTGGACTCTGAGGGTCGAAAGGTTGGAATCGCGCCACAACATGAATTTTAAGTCGTTTGTGGTACGAGTTCCAACCCACCATCTATTATAGACCTGCCTGAGAGAGGACTTTTGGCCGAAAGGTGTCTTGTATCGTCGTTTCCGAGGATAGTTACGCGACACCACGCAGCGAAGCACGACGCGGACGCCGTCATCATTACGTGTTTAGTGATAGTTTAAGTTTTGTTTTATAGAATATGTATTAGTTTATAGTTATTGTTTTATATTATTTATTTATTGTGTTTTTATGGGCCTAAATAAAGGATTGTAGTGTATTGTATAATCGCCACGCTTGGCAGGCGGTTTGGCGATCGCAGTATTGTGGTGAAGTGCATAGAGAACACTACTGCCCATTCTCTATTAAGTCCGTTTAGTCGCCTTTTATGACACAGGAAGAAATTGGATGCTGCTATTCTTTACCTCCGGCACCACAAGGGACATACCTAAGACAGAAGATTTTATACAAGCCTTTTAATAATCACGGTTAAAATTTCCTGTATATACGGCGCCCTCTGTAGATGAACATTGTTTAGATAAGCGTCATACATCTTGTTGATCAGGTCACAGTATCTAGCATAGCTCCTGCCCACCACCTCCGGAGGCAAGTAACGATCACGTAGACGCATGCCTCTGGTGGTGGCTCGCTGAAAGAACAATCAATCAATAATTTATTTTTTTGTAAAACATGGTTACAGATAGTAAATTGGGTTACAGATAGTAAATTGACAACAACATTTTGAGAGTCAGCTTTGTGTACATATCTAAACAAATAAGTAGATAAAATAGATGTCTTTTTGTAATGTCAAAATAACAAAGTTTTACGAAATGTCTTTATACATATCGAAACAAATAGATAATATTGATGTGTCTGTTTATAATGTAAAAATAACAAATTTTCACGAAATGTCTTTGTACATATCGAAACAAATAGATAAAATTGATGTCAGTTTGTAATGTCAAAATAACAAAGTTTTACGAAATGTCTTTGTACATATCGAAACAAATAGATAAAATTGATGTCAGTTTGTAATCTCAAAATAACAAAGTTTTACGAAATGTCTTTGTACATATCGAAACAAATAGATAAAATTGATGTCTGTTTGTAATGTCAAAATATTCGCTTTTTATTAAATGCACAAGAAAGAATATATGGTATATCGTCATCATTATCAGCCTATAGCAGTCCACTGCTGGACATAGGCCTCTCCAATTTCACTAAACTGTTGGACCGATTTTGATGGGACTCTGATTGGCAGATAGCTGATACTAAAAGCAGTAACATGAACAAAAATACTCATGAGTTCTTTTGTCCAGGTAGCACATTTCCATAAGATAGTTTCCGACATCCACGTGGATAAAGCCACGGGTAGCAATGCTTTTAATTGTTTACATATAGTATTTACTTAGTCACTGACTTAGCCTATTTAATCTTTTCTTCGTAGAAATAGAAAGTATCGTGCTATGCTTGTTGAGGCCTCTTCCCCGCAGTAAGACAGGTTACGGACACTATTCTAACCTGCTTACCTGCAACGCGTCATCTTCTTCCACGGTTTCTTGTGCCTTCTGCAGTATCTTCAGCCATTTCTTTTGTGCAACTATTGTGGTCTCGTATCGCAGAGGTATTTTTAACATAGACATTTTGATGTAGTTTTTTAATTGCTGAAAATTTGAGAAAATCTATTGAATTTATAAAGAAGCGATGACATATCAGCGCCGAGAAGCGCCGACCAGCGTTCTACATGGAAACACCATAGCACATATAATACAAACATACATAAATTCACGCCTGTTTCCCACGGGGGTAGGCAGAAACTACAGAATGCCACCTGCTACGGTCCTTCCATACTCTTTTTGCCACGTTTAAGTTCATACATCTGGTCATACACGCACGCCGGTTGCAAGTACTACGCACCTGACCCTTTTGAAGAACATCACCAATAAAGTCACTATAGGTATCGATAACACGATATTCTAACTAACTTTCTAAGCTTACGTTTTGCGTGATAAACTTTCAAATATAAATTTACTAACACACTACGGATTTAGAGTAATAACACAAGAATTTAGTTTTTAACAACAAACTGAAATTTTATTTATAATTTAGTTTAGATAAATTAAATGTGTACAGGAATTTTGATGTCATGTTCAAACTGTCATTTTGACTTTACAGCAATGATAGAATTTTTGACTTTGTTTAGATAACCCTATATTGTTTAAGTATTTACGCGTTCTTGAATTCTTTATTATTTTTTTGAAGAAGGGTTTCAAATAGTTTGATGAGTTTTGTACTGTCAAGGAAAATTCTTTATCAATTAGCCATAGGTTCTAAGTCGATTTGTCGAGATAAATCCATTCCATTAATTTAATTATGTCTCTTAATGTTTTCCTATATACCATTGTATAGAATCAAGTTCTTCTAACTGGACAGACAGCTGTGCTGCTGGGGAGTTTGTTGGCCACTTCTTCTTCCCAGCTGAAGCACTAGGAAGTGGTGACGGGTGGGCGTTTTGGGGCGACTGTCTTTTGTAATTTTGACGTTCAAAAAGTGCTGATCCTCAGCCTAATTTGAATAAATGACTTTTGATTTCGATTTTACCACTCATGGATCTTTGACAATTACAGGTCAGAAGACCGTAAGTCTGTCCAAAGGGTATCCAGTTATTATGTTGTGAAGATCAGATAAAATTACCCCTACATAGTTGAGAAAAGGCATGGCAGATGTTCGAAGACGGCAGTAACCACCACCACTTACCATTAACGGGATAATTGCATAACACATGTATGTATACCCAGCAGCATGCGTAGTATGACCACCGTAGAAATGGGTTTTGCCGACGGAAGAATAGACAAAATTACAGATTGTAGAAAGATTAAAGACAGATTAAAGATTGTAGAAAGATTTGTACCATTTTATGCTGGTGTAGCATGACAATTCTATCTCTATTCTACCAAGAATAGACAAAGTTCTTTCTATGGTGGTCATGCTACGCGTGCAGGACCCTATGTTTAATCCGATCGAAAGTTAAATGTATACGTGCGTAGTACCTTCCGAATCGTAGTACTTTTGTTCTTATAGCGAAATCTTAAATTATTTTCCAGCAGAACCCTCCCTCCGCTGTTTGAAGGTCTTATATTGTTCCGTTTAGCGGTGTATTAGTCCCCTAAAAATACCTTAGTTTAAAAAAAAAAATGGGGAATGCACCTGCAAAACTTTTATCAAGCCAGCAGTACCCTAGGGGAAGGCCGGGCAAAGTGAACACCTTAAGCTTTAGCGGCCTATCGGAAGGTAGCCTTTACAGATAGATAAACAATAATGACTGAATTTGAAACAGTATTTATTGAACTTTTCAATATAATCATCAAAAATCACGTAACATTAGTACTTTACTTATAATCAATAATCACATTAAAATGGGTACCGCTATCCGCTTTGCCCCATCCCCCGGGTAAAGCGGATAGATTCATAGGGCAAAGTGAACACATGGTGTATTAAGGAAGAATGACCAAAGTATATAAAAAACATAGTTAAATAAAGGAGACATTAATAAAGAATACAACTAATCAGTCATCAGTGGAGTTGTCACAAAGAAATATGCCATTTCCCTCGTAAGCCGTGCATCTTTCATTTCAGATTGATCGGACACCGGCAAGTGGGTCAAATGTAAACCAGTAACATTTCAATACAGATAGACAGACCGACACATACATACACAGACGGAATAAATGGAAAGGAAAAATTAAATAACATCTTGTAAATTCGTATGGGTAAAACAATGTGGATACGGTGTCCGCTTTGCCCGTGTTCACTTTGCCCGGCGTGTACTTGTTGAATTTAACCTACCCTAAAATCGAATCTAGAAACAAATTCCCAATATAACTAGCAGTAATTCTGCACGAAGACATGCACTTTTAAGAGGTAGTCTAGCCAATACAGTAGTAGTATTTAAACATGAGTAATTACAGAATTACGGACCTTGAAAAGTCGTAAGCAATGTTCACTTTTTTATTATTATTATTTTTTTCGCAAACGATGTGTGACCTCACTTTATAACTATTTGTTTACTACGGAGGGTCGCGAGGAGCACCTCGTGGCTCGACTAGAGCACACTTGGGCGCACCATTTTGAAATAATGGAGGGTATCCGCTTTGCCCAGGGTGTCCACTATGCCCGGCCTTCCCCTATTTTGTTTTGAGGATTTCAGTCCAGGTAGTCATATTTCTTATAAGCATTTTGTACTTTTCAAATAACCTTACGTTTAACCCTAGAAAGATAGTCTGTGTAAAACTGACGCATGCGTTTTCGAACTATTGCTCTCTCTTTCTAAATAGCGCGAATCCAAAGTTGTGCGTTTAGGACTCTCATCTATATATATAAAAATGAATCCCTATTTCCCTTGGTCACGGCATCACGCGTGAACGGCTGAACCGATTTCACTTTTTTTTGTTGTTGTTGTGTTTGTAATTGTCAGGAGAAGGTTCTTATGAAAGAAAAAAATTAAAAAATTGCGCGGAAAATTAGAAAATTTAAGAACACTTATTTAAGAATACTTAACAACCATATAATAAGACAATGTAAACTTTTTAAATGTAACATTATGACATTTCGCACCCCTAGATCTAAAGGGAACTAACTCAAAATTCTTAATTTTACAGTTATGCACACCTTCGAGTCTGTCATTTCAATACCTATCGACCAATAAACCAGATTCAAAGCTATTTCCTACATTCGACTCCAAATATTGGAAATAGTTTTGAATCTGGTTTATTGGTCGATAGGTATTGAAATGACAGACTCGAATGTGTGCATAACTGAAAAATTAAGAATTTTGAGTTAGTTCCCTATAGCGTGCGTGCTCAAATATCATCAAAGAGACAGGACAACGTCTGTCGGGTCAGCTAGTCTATATATATAAAAATGAATCCCTATTTCCCTTGGTCACGACATCACGCGTGAACGGCTGGACCGATTTCACTTTTTTTTTTTGTTGTGTTTGTAATTGTCAGGAGAAGGTTCTTATGAAAGAAAAAAATAAAAAAATTGCGCGGAAAATTAGAAAATTTAAGAACTGTTATTTAAGAATACTTAACAACCATATAATAGGACAATGTAAACTTTTTTAATGTAACATTATGACATTTGACATAGAATTGACAGAATGCGTGCTCTAATATCATCAAAGAGACAGGACAACGTCTGTCGGGTCAGCTAGTCTATATATAAAAATGAATCCCTATTTCCCTTGGTCACGCCATCACGCGTGAACGGCTGGACCGATTTCACTTTTTTTTTTTGTTGTGTTTGTAATTGTCAGGAGAAGGTTCTTATGAAAGAAAAAAAATTAAAAAATTGCGTGGAAAATTAAAAAAATTAAGAACACTTATTTAAGAATACTTAACAACCATATAATAGGACAATGTAAACTTTTTTAATGTAACATTATGACATTTGATATAGAATTGACAGAATGCGTGCTCAAATATCATCAAAGAGACAGGACAACGTCTGTCGGGTCAGCTAGTTATTATATATATATTGAAAGTGAAGTAGCGGATCACGAAAGTGAAGATGACGTGCAGAGCGATACAGAAGAAGCTTTTATAGATGAGGTAAAAGAAGAACAGCCGACGCCAAGTGGAAGTGTAATCTTAGACAGGCAAAGCAGTACTGAACAACCAGTCTCCAATGTGTTCTCTGATGTCCTGTGGTAGGAAGACAAATAGATGGCCGTTGGCTTTCTTGTATGGAATGCTAAACATTGCCTGCATAAACGCATATATATATATATATATATATATATTTATTTTTTTTGGATGGGAAATCATCAAGTGACTTCTCCCGCTCTGGGCGGAGCGGGAGGGCGTGTCAGACTTTTACTGATTAAAACCTACCCGTGTTCCTTCAGTTGCCCATGTGCCAGGGTCACGGTATCTCTTTCGAACAATCACGCGACCCCGGCAGACGCATATATAATTTACAGCCACAATGTTAACAACAAAGGAAAAAAGCCTCTGTGTCGCAAACATTTTATGAAAAATCTTAGCTTGGGTCTGACTTCTTCGTTTATGCATAAACGTTTAGAAGCACCTACTTTGAAGAGATATTTGCGGGAGATAATGTCTCTAATATGTTGCCAAAGGAAGTACCTGGTACATCGGAAGACAATACTAATGAGCCAGTAGCAGAAAAACATATTTATTGTACTTTTTGCCCTTGTAAAATAAGGCGAAAGGCAAATGCGTCCTGCAAAAAAATGTAAAAAAAAATATATGTCGTGAGCGTAACATTGATATGTGCAAAAGCTGTTTCTAACTGATTTTTTATAACTTCATGTTCCAAATATATATATATATAAGATATGCTAATTGTCGATTTTGTACTAAAAAAGGCTGATTATTGTAGTAAAAAAGAAGTTTTTATATGAAAGAGTAAGTGTTAAAAAATTTCGTTGATTTATAGCAGATGTTTAAAGTTTTTGTTTTTTTTAATAAATAAATGAGTATAAATAAATTATCTGCAAAATTATTTTTTCTAATAATGTGTAAATATATAATAACATACGTTTTATTGAAATAAATTTATAAACCACGGTCTGCAGATAATTAAAACACATGCGTCAATTTTACGCATGAGTATCTTTTCCGTACTACACAATATGATTATATTTCTATGGTTAATTAAAAAAGTTTGTATTTTTGCTGAAAATTTGTTTTAAAATTTTTAGTACTTTTTCATCGAACGAACGTTTCGTTTGGTCTATGTATGAGCTTTCACAGATTTAGTCATTCTTACTGATGGATTTCATGTTGACAGTTCAGAAACATTCATTACATTATTTTCCTTGCTGAGCGGACAAATTTTTCGAACATGTGAAGCAATGCATTAGCAATGTATTATTAATGTCCTTCAAAATGATACAGAATTTGATTGGAAGTGTGTTACAAAATTAGGGTGCTGACGTCTGTTTGTTTGCTTCTATTGTTCATGGGCAATATTGTAGACAAATAAAACAAATTAGTTTAATCAACTATTAATTTATTTATACTTTTATATTTATAAAATAAATCACAATATTTCACTATATTTAAGCCAAACGATAATTTCACAGTGTCCTTACATGATAAAATACTTATAATTAATAAAAAAATAAACAATTTTGAGCAATTTATATTTTGTAATACATATTTTTGTTTTTTAAATCATTTATTTTATAAAAATTCCTCCGACTGATTTCGGAAAGTAAATTAGTAAAAATAGGTTGCAACGTTTCTTTGGTTGTAAATTTTAATAGAAGCAGAGTTATAAGTAAAAGATTTAATTAAATTAAATTGCAAAAGTTCAAAAACAATACAATATCACCAAATAATTCTCTAAAAAAATAGACTTTACAATTTAAAATCACCAAAGAATTGGCTAAGAATTAGCTATGTTCTTTGCACCAATATACAGCATTTACGAGAAAGGTACGTTCATATTTAAGGGAGTGGTATCATACTGAACAACATTTTTCCTGGAACCATCATAGTAACTGTGAAAAATGATCATAAAAAACTTTATTACCTAATCTAACTACAAATGGGATAATACAGGCTGTATTGTCCCCCTGCGGGGCAAAGACCTCCCTCTCCCTTTTCCAATCAATTATTTATTTTGCTAGTTAAAGAAAAGAATAAAGAAAATACGTTTATTTGCGGCAAACATGACGCACAGAAAGACCAGAGGTATATAAACATAAAATTAAATGTGGAAAAACCTGCGTCTCATCCACGCAAAACGGCCATCACTCAGCATAATGCTGTGACTCTATGCGAGACAGAGCCCCAGCGCTGGTTTTCAGTGACAGCCGGCGCTGACGTGATGACGTCGACCGGTGCAGCAACAAACATTAAATAAACACTAATACCCCCCCCCCCCTTAGTGCTGGCTAACCCTTTCGGCAGGAGTCAAATTTGTCCCGCTATTTTCGTCGAGCGTTTAGAGAGACTAAATAGGTGGTTCTCCTAGCTCATGTGTCATTTGACATGCGCCAGACATTTTCGGCCCCTAGCTACTACATACTCGATTATTTTTCGAAATTACAATGTTGGTGCCGTGGACGAATGTATTTTCTTTAATGGTACCTTAACCTTAAATACAACATCTTACAGTTAACTTTTTTTTTTTAGTAAAATTATACAAAATAAATAATACAAATATCTACAAGAAAATAGCAATACAAATAACGAATAAAATATAATTTTCCTATTTTTTTATTCATCCATACAGTTATATGTGTTCACAAACAGTTAAATTAATAATAATATACATATAATATAGTGCAATAAATATATTTAACATTTATTTAAATATGATAACTTACTGGTGTTTAAATGGAAGCTGTGATACATAAGCAAGGTTATCAGAGGGTCTAATATTATAATACTATTATTCATCTATACTATTTTCAACGTTTTTTACTTTATAGGATTAGGTAAGAAACTTGCCCTTACAACCACAAACGTGTAGATTTAAGTCCTTTATGTTATTTTCGATTTCGACATTGACTCTATTAGACTTCAAGATAATATTGATATTTGGTTAATTAAATACGATTTATTCATCGCCACGATTGCCAGAAAAATCGTTTGAACGATGAGTTTGTTGTATAAAGAATGTTTGCCCGAAAGATCGTTTGACCAATGAGCTGTTGGTGGAAATAAGGTTTGACGGAAATATCGTTTAACCGATGAGCTGTTGATGGAAAGAACGTTTGACCTGTAACTTGTTGGTCGGAAGAACCTTTGCCCGAAAGACCGTTTGACGGATTAAAAAGTTTGACCGAAAAAAGGCTTGCTTTACAAGACAGCTCGGAACTTTTTAGGATGAAATAGTCACTTGAACGAAAGAAATTGTTACTACTGTTGCTTAGTACACAACAGCTCTTAGCTATCCTATATAATAAAGAACGTTTAATATACCCTATTCTATGAACACGAGACCCTCATTTTAATATGCAATTTATTTATAAGTCACTTATGTACGTTACACTACCGCGAAGCCACGGTTTCTGGTAACCACTTCACGTTTCCGGTCACTAACACCCGGTGTTTCGAAAAAAAAATATCGTCGTGATAAAATTAAACGCACGTCAAGTGGCAATTGGCTGTTGATAATTCGGTCAACCAATCACAACTTTAGACGAGCACTTGACAGTTGGTTAGGTAATTTTTGTCCCAGAAACCGGGTGTAAATCTGTTGTCAAATAATTTATTACCTAATCGAAATAAAATAACCGTCCAGACATTTGTTTATCTTTGTGTGTGTGTCACTAAACTTCTAAACGGCTGGACCAATATAAATTTTATTTCGTTGTGTGTGTTTGAGTGGGTCCACGAGTGGTTTAGATTCACAATTGGACCCGGTAGGTGGTGCTGTCGACCAGGACAACGTCTGTCAAGACAATTAGTAAAATATAAGATTTGACAACGCATTATGGGTTTCAAAACCAAATAGGCAACGATTCGCTTATCTAAAGCCACATCCACATTCCACACTAGGGCACAAGATGCAAAACATATTGCACTATCGTGACATGCATAAACTTGGTGAAAGAGCCATGATTACCACGCCGCGTAAAAACAGTTTGTCGGTAAAAAAAAATCTGCAAATGGAACATCAAATTCCACAATAAGCAGTTTAGGATGCCTGTGTAGTGGATAAGACAGGTTCCTCTTACCACCGTGTATGTGCCCACATTACTAAATTAATGGGTTTTGTGTCGCGATTGACCTTCCAACGTATGCTTTTTCGAACAGCTACAAACACAGTGTGTCGACACACGTTTTAACTTTCCGACAGATATTTTGCATTTTGTGCCCTAATACGGATAGTGCTAAACATTATATTTACGGGTAAGTAGGCATCTACATAAATACATACATAATTTAACATACACTAACTATAAGAATACAAAATTTGTGTAGAAGCAAAATTGTGTGTATTTGTCCCATTGCAGGAATAGGCCTTATCTTGCCGGTCAACGCTTGCTTACCCGCTGTTTACCAATTCTGACTGTTAAGCCGTGCCCTTAATAGAGAACGGGCTGCAGATTTCTCTATGTATTTTTCCACCATGTTGCGACCGCCATCCCGCCTGCCAAGCGTGGTGATTATGGTAAACCCCCAAATTGGGGGAAGCCTATATCCAGCAGTGGACGTCTTTCGATTGAAATGATGAGGATGGTAAGTAATAACAGTAGTTCCATTTTCTACTATACTTTACCCACGTGTTATCGATATAGAAAACTAACGAAATTGCAATTTTGCTTCTACACATTTTCAATATTCTTAAAATAACTATTTAGTTTTATTTTAATTTTATAATGATTGATATAACACTTACAAAAGCATATTTTTACGTAGCGACAAAGTTAAAGCAATATCGACCTTGGTCTTGTTAATTTATGGCAGATTTCTCAAGAGTCTTTATAAATTTCTGCCGTAAAAGAACCAACAATCGGATACCTAACAAGTTTTCCACATTCTACAGCTTTCTAAATAAGCATTTGTCACACCAATCATTATAAAAACACAGCATATTTTAAGGCAAATACTAGGATTTATCATAAACATGTTTAATAGGTCTAATTTGTTTTAATTTAGTCGATTGTCCATCAAACTTAATATCGACATCTACGTCACTAAGCGGATGAGAGATAGTCGAACATGAGTCATTTTTCGACTCTTCTGGACTGAGTGGAGTTACAAACCCGCTGTCGTTTACCTTTCCGTCTTTTAACGGCTGTAAATTCAAAGACATGCTTTTCCGACTCTGGAAGATACTTAAATCGTCAATGTAGGAGGTCGGATTAAGTTTCTCGTTTAATTTTTCGTCTAATCTGCGTAAATTTTCATCGAAATTGTTCTTCAACTGATGCTCGAATAGTCTCTCTTGACGGATTTGTTCGTGTGTGCTCGCGAAAAATCCTGAGTTTTTCTTGCCAAGTTCTTTTAATGTATCTGTTATATTTTCTGTCTTATGGTTCTCCGTTTTCTCGTCTACAGCCTTTAGATTTGTATTCTTCATATTCGCTATTAATCCAGAATGTACAGACTGAGATTTCTTCATCATAAACTGCCTTCGTTCGTGTTCGATGTCTCTCGGTGAATCCTCTCTAATTTTCGCGAAAAGATTCGGCGAACTTATCCCAGTTTTGAAATTCTTCCTCGGATCATCTTGTTGTTCTTCGTTGGTGAATTTCGTGGAGAATATTTTGAAGGACAGTTTCTTGGAGTGGTTCTGTACTATTTTCTTTATTTCTAGAGGGATGTCTTGCTTGTGGTGGGCAGAGATGTATCTGCTCAGTAATGTCAGCTGTTGTTCTAAGGATTTGTTCATCGTTTCTAGTCTAGTTTGGTTCTTCTGGTAGTTTGTTATCGCGTCCATTGCTTCCTGTAATGAGAGATGGTAAGGGTTTATATTATTGTTTAAAATTAATCGCAAAATAAGTGGTGTTGGAATTCCAAACACCAGGCCGATACAAAAAAGTTAAGTAATGATGGCCACGGAGATAACAAATAAAGAAATGAAACTTTTAATTTAAATTCTTTCAATTACAATCGGCATAAATCTATAATTAACAAACTAGTAAATCTTTGTAGTCGTAAATCGTAGGGATACACAATGGGAAAAGTTTCACCGAATAGCATTTAACACTGCAGATTCTTCGATTTGCCCGACTTATAAGCCGAATAAAGGCTTAAACACCAAAACTTTAATGAAATTGCTATTTAACGATTATGTTCTCGATCACTTCTTCTCGATATATCACAAAAGATAGATTTTCAATGACGTTAAAAAAATTGCCTGCAGGAGTGGTAGTTCTTAAACATAGGTACGGGTCACCTTGAGCAGTCCACCACCTTGCTGACTAAGATATCACAGCCTGTTTTATGTTGATGAGATTCGTGCCGATACGAGGGAAAAACTACTTTGTGGAGGCTAGAAGGCAGTGGCTTTATGTAAAACACAGAAATGCAGCTGCATCTCTTCAATCATCGTCTGCCTAGCTTTTTCTCAACTATGTTGGGGTCGAGTTCCAGTCCAACCAGATGCAGGACGAATACAAACATTTTACATGGAGTGACTGCCGATCTGAACTCCACAACCCATTTACTCGGTAATACGATGGGAAGCCGAACCCAATGTAGTAAGGAAAAAACCGGCCAAGTGCGAGTCGGACTCGCGCACCAAGGGTTCCGTACAAATATTATTAATTTTTATATTTGAGTTGACTGAATGAAAGGTAAATTGTGGTTTACGATTTATGACGTATTAAAAAAAAAAACTACTTACTATATCTCGTTCAAACCAATTTTCGGTGGAAGTTTACATGGTAATGTACATCATATATTTTTTTTTAGTTTTATCATTCCCTTATTTTAGAAGTTACGGGGGGGGGGGGGGGAGGGGACACATTTTACCACTTTGGAAGTGTCTCTCGTGCAAACTAGTAACTAACGCAAACTAGTTTAGAAAAAAAAATGATATTAGAAATCTCAATATCATTTTTGAAGACCTATCCATAGATACCCCACACGTATGGTTTCGATGAATATTTTTTTTGAGTTTCAGTTCTATGTATGTGGAACCCCAAATACTATTGTTTTTTTTCTATTTTTGTGTGAAAATCTTAATGCGGTTCACAGAATACATCTACTTACCAAGTTTCAACAGCATAGCTCTTATAGTTTCGGAAAAAAGTGGCTGTGACATACTCGGACAGACAGACAGACAGACATGACGAATCTATAAGGGTTCCGTTTTTTGCCATTTGGCAACGGAAGCCTAAAAACTAGGCAAACGTGGAGACTCTCGGTACACCTGGTCCATAAATTCACGGTCGCTCAGCGACTTAAAGACCGACCTATCATTGGAGCCTCACTGAGGTATAGAATCTGGAATGGCTGGTATCTCAGGGTGGCTGGTACTAGCAGGATGAGAGTTGCCGAAAATCCTAGGCTTGCATCCAGAAGTGGACCACTTTAGACTGATGTTGGTAATGAAGCAGGCAGACAAATAAAGAAGACCTTTGCATGAACTTACATCCAGCTCCTCTCCCAGCCTGTTCTTATCCTCGACCAGCTGCTTGTTATCTTCCGTGAGAGCAGCCAGGCGAGGCATCTCCTCGCGTAGTACGGCGTACTCCACCGCGTAGTCGCAGAGCTGACGGCTTATGTCTAGTGATAGGACCTGGGAATTGAGGTATGGTGATTATCAGGGTTCGTATGGATTGAGAAGCCATGTCTCATATTTAATCACAGGTATAGTCACGAGAACAGTGATTACCCAGTGGTATCGGCCGTAAGTCGCCTGGGTTCAGCCCCAGGTACGTGCTTTAATTTGTGTAAATTATTTCATCACCCCTGCCCTCAAAACGGTTAAGAAAAACAGAGTGAGAAAAACGGCTTGTCCTAGAACCAAATATTCGAAGACATGTGATATCTATCACCCCGCACTGGGCCCGCGTGGTGGATAATGGTCCACTCCCTCTCACCGAGACGAGACCGGTGTCCCAGCAGTGGGAACAATATAGGCTGATGAAGATGACAGTCACGAGTATAATAATATGTAATATGTACATATAGCCAAATTCAAAAGCGATTTTGTCTTTAAATAACGTTTGTAACTTTGAGATAAATTCTTTTCATGTTAGTGTGGGTATAAAAATTATTCCATGTGTTTTTCATATCGATACCCAACCTAAGACGTGGATAAAGCATTGCAAGGTAATTTATTTTGACCTAGTAGACACTCGGTGCGTCTCATGTGTCCAGTACGTAAGCAAAAATGACCCCTTTTATGGACAGTATTTTACGTTAAGAATGTCTGTAAGTCAGTGTGTGTGCGCACGCGTGGGTGAGTGAGTGTGTGTGTGTTTGTGTTTTACGACCTATTTCAAATAAATGGTATTCTTTCTTTCTTTTCTTTAGAGAAAATTTAAAAACTTTAGCGTACCTTCTTCATAACTTTCTTATAGAAACTCCGGTTCATGTCAGGCAGCTTATGCTTGAGATACTCCGCCGCCTCCTCACAACTCTCACACAGCATCAGTCCGTCCTTGTGTGCAGACAACAGGGCGAGAGAGACGGAGAATACGATGTCCAGGGATTCGAGGAAGATTAGGTCTGGAAAGAGGAAAAATATCTGTTAGGAAAAAAATATATGCCGATTTTTAAGATTTTTTATTGAAAGTGCACACATGAAACTGAACTGCTGCGCGCTGTGTCACACTTTATAGCTGTCTTATAGCATTATTTCAATGTAGTATAGGTACATACCAGCACGCATAGCATGACCACCATAGAAACGAGTTTTGTCGATGGACGAATAGACAAAATGGCAAGGCGATGTTAAATCTGAAGAGAGGAAATATTTCTATTCTTCAGTCGACAAAATTCTACGACGTCGAGCATGGCGACTAATTTTTCTCTACTTTTGAGTTGGATTTTCAGTTGAGGGTATTTTTTTTTACGGGATTATATTAATTATAATCATCAATACAATACTCTAAGATCGTTAATCCCACTGTATGACTATTCAATGAAAAAGTCCTTGGCGGATCCACCTTAATTACATTAGTTACCACTCTCTTGCTATAGAAAGAATAACTGTCTTTGTCTTCATAGAAACCCGAGTCTACGGCTCGCCCCGTGCTCGGGCCGAAGAGATGTCGAATTGATTAGAAAGAACTTTGTCTATTCTTCGTAGAATAGAGATAGAGTTGGTCATGCTACGCTTGCTGATTGTTCAATATCGGGCAAGTCTCGCTTGCAAGGGTAAGGTAAGCGTTGCCATATTTTGCCTTTGAATCCGCCTTACAGATATGCCACAGTTTAGGCAGCTTATCATAATATTCATCTAACAGAATCGTAGAGCATCATCATTGACTGGCCTGTTAGTCTAGTGGTTAGTGACCCTGACTGCCAAGACTGAGGTCGTGGGTTCGATTCCCATCCAGGACAAATTTTTGTGTGATGAGCACAATTATTTGTTCTGTGTCTGGGTGTAATTTATCTATAACATGTATGTATTTAGAAATACATAAGTATATTTATCAGTTGTCTGGTTACCATAGTACAGGCTCTGCCTAGTTTGGGATCAGATAATGTTGTGTTGGTGGTCCTAAGATATTATTATATTATTCACCTACCGATATGCCAATTTTTTTTGGGTCAGCGCAACATTTCTTTTTCCTCCACACTTCTCGATTAGTCGTCATTTCATTAGTCACCCTCTTTCTAACCATATCATTATTCACACAGTCCATCCATCGCTTCTTTGGTCTCCTCCTACTCTTATAGCCATCGACATTCATACTCAAAACTTTCCTCACGACATTTTCCTCATTCCTCCGTATCACGTGACTATACCATGACGACCGATTTCTACACAACTTTTAAGTTATCGGTGCAACTTTCATCTTATGTAGTCATTTCTTATTCAGATTATTGGTGGCAGCATGAAAAATATTTAACACTAATGACAGTCGGACTGTAGATCTTTGAGAGTCGTTACGAGACGGAAGCCCGCCACGATACGGGCTGGATCGAGAGCGTTACATCCAAACTGGCCTAATCGGATCCAGCTGAATCCAGTGCCTTATATGGAGCCACTGCCTATCTGAACTCCACAACCCAGTTATTGGGTAATACGATACCCTGTGGTAAGACAGGTTGTCCGACTTTCGGGCTTCTTACTGACGACCCGCAACGACGGTCAAAGGTTTACAAATGTCAGCCGGGACCAACAGCTGAACGTCCTTTTCTTGGGCACTCATGATCGTTCGCCCCGTGCGGTTATTATTATTCAACCATATGCCATATGCTCTGATTTTTAACCGACGAAAAAAAACGGAGGAGGTTATCAATTCGACGCGTATATTTTTTTTTTGTTTGTTTTTTTTTTATGTATGACCACGCATAACTTTTTATGTAGTAGTCCGATTGTGATAATTATTTTTTTATTGGAAAGGGTATACTCCAAGGGTGGTCCCATATAAATTTGGAAAACAAAATCGAACCCTAAGGGTCGGAAAACAGGGGATGATTGATTGTTCACTCACTGATTGTAATGTATAACCACGCATAACTTTATACAGAGTAGTTCGATTTTGATAATTCTTTTTTCATTGGATAGGGTATATACCTTGCCAAGTATTATTAGTAAATAAAAACTACAAAAAATCATAAAATAAAACTTTTTAACAAAAAATTAAACCTCCAAAAAAACTGAAAAGCAATAAATAATAAACCTTAAAATTTTGAGTTGGCACTGAAAAATCAATGAACAAAGATCACCAAAGCGCTAACTCATAATTTTAAGGTTTATTATTTATTGCTTTTCAGTTTTTTCGGCGGTTTAATTTTTTGTTAAAAAGTTTTTTGAATGACTTTTCATAAAAATAGTCCTAAAAGCTGCAATGGAATAAACTCTTTCATGTATAATATTGGGTTAATATAGGCTTACCGAAGACCCTGACGACGAAGCCGAGCGGGAACTGGCTGGTGAAGAGCGTGAGCATCCAGGGCGCGGCGTAGAGCGCGGGCGAGATGTCCAGCGCCTCCAGCTTGGCGTGCAGCTCCGGCTCGTGGTCGCGCAGCAGGCGGGACAGCTGGTACAGCTGGGGCAAGGTGTGACTTGTTAGCTTGGTACTCTTATAGTTAATAACAGGGGTTTAAGTATGAAATTGCCGTTTTAAAGTAATCTTTGAATTGACATTAAACCTTCATAGTGTTGGATATTTTTTTGTTGTGCAAGTTATAAAGTATGCAATGAAGTAAGCAAGTGATTAACTAATTAAGCTTAAAATTAACTCAGTATAAATTATACTATTATATTAATTAAAGAATGTAGCTACATTGGCAGAAATGCATGCACAACCACTACAAGGATTCATTAGATGCTACAATTTTTCGACAAAATGGTACTAATGGACGCCAAGCTGCTTGCAAACAAATTGATTGAGGGATGTTTATTCCAGTGAAACCTGTGTCTATTCCAGTGTGACCGTAATTGTGTCCAAATTCCAGTGAATTTTTTTTTACATTACACCTATGACATTTTTCTTTTAATAAGTCATTTGGAAAATTTTCTAGGTGTTAAAAAAATGTCTTTCCAGGAGACAGTACAAAATGCTTTCACACAATTTATCGAAAGTAAATCCCCAGAGTTCTATCGCAAAGGGATAAATGAACTTCCGATTAGATGGCAGCAATGTATAGTAGATAATCAGAGTAAATATTTTGATTAAATAAATATGTTACATCTTGGAAAAAAACGAGTTTCAATTTTGCAGTATAAATCGGCAATTTCATAAATTAACCCTTAATATATGGTTTAATGTAGGTTTGTAAGTTTAAATTGGCTTTTAGGTTTAAAATAAAAAAAAAACTTTACTTGAAAACATATCAAAGATTTAGAAAATTACTTTCTTGTCTATTTGCATGCTTATACTATAGTTACCTGAACTTGCAGAGCGCTCATGTCAGGTAGGTACTGCTTCCGAAGACCTCTTCTGAACATTAGGTGACGGAGCAGTATGAATGCCTCAGCCTCTTCCATCTGTTGACAAATGCGTCATGTTACTAAAACGGCAGTGAAAAAAAAAACGAAAACCCACTTTCGTTTTTTTTTTTGCTATCCTGGTGAACCTGGCCAGAATAATGGCATAAAATTATTTTTCGTACCACTTGCTCAAAAAAGTGACATTCTATGCCACAAAAAGCGAACATAACAATAGTCATTTTTAATCTGTTAAAAACAGGGAAAGAAAATTGTACTGAATTTCATTCATCCTCTAGGGGGAGAATGTGATTTAAATTTGGAATACTTACCGAAATTTATACTGAACTACATCTGTGTTTATACCATTGAGTTTGTATATAAGGCATTATACATCTTTTTGAAAAAGGAATACGCATTTATTATGCAGTTATGATTATTAAATAAAATTACGAAAACCGACGAGGCCGTATGAGCTTGATGCCTTTGCTTTTCCGACATAAAAATATTAGTCTAGGAATTTGCCGCGTTTTTGTTTTCGTCAAATACATAAACGTTAAGTTTTTTTAAATTTATTTTTATTTGTCATTATTTTTAATAAATGCTTATCTCATATTATTATTGTGTTAATTTTTTCGCAAATGGTACGAAAAGTAGAGTATTTTCCTCGGTGATAAAGCTGTCTTAGTCTTGGGCTACACTCAGGACTCATCTTAATTCCCTCGCTCTCGGGAGTAAACCTCGAGTCCTTCGTTACGCTCGCGATTTAAATCGTCACCCGCGACAGAAGACGCTGCTTTATCCCCTTGGTTATATAATCTACTAGTATTGTCATGGGTCCTTGATAAGTGTGCAAAGTTTTAAATTAATCCGATGTTTTCAAGGGGGTGAAAATCACGTTCAAATATTCCTTTACATACATACATACCTATCTAAAAAAAAATAACAACCGACTTCCTTAAAAAAAAACACTACAAAGTCAAAAATAACTTTAATTTCGGAATTCGGTTTCTTAGAATCTGTATTTAAGGTTTTTTTTTGCCACCGACTTCCGAAATTAAAGTTATTTTTGACTTTGTAGTGTTTTTTTTTTAAGCAAGTCGGTTGTTATTTTTTTTTTTTAAGTTTTTTTTTTAACTTTTTAGTTATGGTAGATACCCCGCACTAATCTAATCGCGTTATTCGTTCATTTGTCGCGCAAATACTTAATGCAAATTTAAGACTTACATGGTTTTCACATGGACTTCATTGCCCAAATGAAACCAAATTAAAATGGGACCATTCGGGAAGCATCAGCTTTCAAATAAAAAAAGAATCATCAAAATCGGTTAATCCAGTCAAAAGTTATGAGGTAACAAACATTAAAAAAAAAAACAGTCGAATTGATAACCTCCTCCTTTCTTTGAAGTCGGTTAAAATGTCTTGGATTGATAGCATTTGTGGCTGCTGGGTCTGTCTGTAAATATAAATCTGTTTTCCAGCATCTTTTGGTTTGATTTTTAGATCACCAGATCTTCTTTTTTAGGTCAGTGTTATTCGGTTGTTTTTACTAAATCATATACTTAAATAGGAGCCCCAAGTGTGAACCGTGGGGTTAGTAGCAATAAGCTTCCATCGTACTCCATTGTACTTTGCTAAAATAACTAGCGAGATGTTGGTCTACACTTCTGCCTCATCATCATCATTTCAACTGAAAGATTTCCACTGCTGGACGCAAACCTCCCCCAATTTGGGGTGGGGGGTTTTTATAAAATCGCCACATTTGGCAGGCGGGTTAACGATCGCAGTATGGTGGTAAAATGCAAAGAAAAAGCTGCTGCCCATTCTCCAGTAAGCTCCTTAGTCGCGTTTTACGACACCCACGGGAAGAAATGGGATGGCGCTATATATATAAAATATACTTACATGCAGTAACAGCACTCCAGCCACAAAACTCAGACCCTGACAGTACCCGACCTCAGGGTCCAGCAGAGAGTAAGCCTTCAGTAGGTTGTATAGAGCAAGCTGACCGGGACCCAAGGCGGATGCAAAGTATGAGTGTTTTGGGAATGTGCGACCTGGAAGGAAAAGAATAAGATTGAAAATTGATGGATGGGCTATTTGAAGATGGCACAACCGCAAATCTGAAGCGGTTACATCGTCGCCAAATCGCATCGCAGTGATATCCGTAGTCTGGAGCGACTCAATATGCTCCCACTTTTTTTTGTGTGGGAAATCATCAAATGATTTATCCCGCTCTGGGCGGAGTAGGAAGGCATGTCAGACTTTTACTGAGTAAAACCCACCCGTGTTCCTTCAGTTGCCTATGCCAGGGTCACGGTAACTTTTTCGAAGAAATCCAAATCCGTGACTAGCAGGACTCAATATGCCCCTGCAGTTTTAATTCTTTACGCGTGACAACGTCGATGGCTGCGGCTTTTCTTTTCGTCGACGGACGTAATAAAATCGAGATTAGAACTGTGGCAGTTACTAGGTTATTCAGTACTAGCTTCTGCCCGCGACTTCGTCCGCGTCAAATTTTTGCTCCCCTGACCCTTCCCGTCGCATCGAATTGCCTTCCAGTTTTTGTCCATTTTTCGTTGCTGCTCCGCTTCTTTTAATCGTAGCGTGATGTTATATAGCTTAAGCCTTCATCAATAAATAGGGTTTTCCAACACAAAAATATTTTTTCAATTCAGACCAGTAGTTCCTGAGATTAACGCGTTCAACCAAACAAACATACAAACAAACAAACAAACTCTTCAGCTTTATAATATGGTTATTTAGTATTAGTGCAAAATGAGATCCGTCCGCAATTTGATACCGGTTCACAGTTTGTCTGACTGATTATAATCTATCGAAAAATAATGCATTAGATTTTAAATAGTTTTTCCAGTTCACAATTTTTCGACAAATTGTAATCTCGTTGGATAGATTGCAATTTACCGGTATTTACAATTTCACGGTGACATGTGACACACAAAACTCATTATCAGACAGAAAGAGATTTAAATTGATTTTAATATGAACGACCACTTTGATGTCCTAATTAATCGTTAGTAACACTTACCTAGATCGATGAGTATGGCGTGCTGGTGCTTGGTGAGGCCACCCAGTAGCGCGGCGTAGGGCGTGTGGTAAAGCGGGCAGGTGGCGGTGTCGGGCGGCGCCGAGCGCAGGCACGCCTGCTCCGCCAGGAAGTACCACACGCCGCCGCGGGACATGCGCGGCACGCCTGGGGACGTATACTACATGAACCACCATAGGTAGAAAGGGCTGGTGTCCGCCACTTCACGCCTGAGCGCGGATTTTGTGTACTATGAATCACTATTTGCACAATGCAAGTTTGTACAAAAATAAAACAGAAGCCACAAATGGCTTGTATCGTCAAACGGTGCGAGTTTTTTGTTTAGCCGGATGACGACCTGGACTGGACTGGCCATGGCCTCTCCCAATTTGGATTGGTTTACCATAATCGCCACGCATGGCAAGGGGGTTGGCGATCGCAGTATGGTGGTACAATACATAGAGAATGCTGCTGCCCATTTTCTAGTAAGTCCCTTTAGTCGCTTTTTGCGACACCCACAGTAAGAATTGGGTTGGTACAGACGCCAGCACATTAAGATACCCGAAACCGTCAAATTTCCCGAAACCAATCTTTCGAACACATTATGAAGCAATGGATTGTGGTTTTCCTCCAAAAGAAAAAGTGTAATGCTATCGAGGCGCAAGTTAGATAGAACATTAGTGAGCATTAGTATTGGAATATATCCAGGTTACCAATCCACTATAGCCAGCCATAACCCCAGGCCATTGCCCAATACATTTTGTTTCTATGTTATGCTCAAATCGAGGGTTACCTTTGGGTGCACTTGCGTAGTGCATACAGGAATAGTAGTCGACAGTTAAAATTGTCTAAGGGGTCTCCACAAGTTGGCTTTGGCCCCTCGTACACGTTCCAAAGGTACATTGTTAATAGAAGTCATTATTGCATAAGTATTTTTGTTTTTGTTTTTTCGTACATATTTGACTCGATAGCAGCCTTTGATACTGATGGAATAAAAATAGTTTATCTGGACGCTATTTTATGCTAGACGAAGTGTGATAATCTTCTTATCCAACCTTTTTCACAAAAAAACTACCATCTTTATAAGATGAATGTTTTATGCCTAATGGCAATTCTTTTAACAATTCACAAGAGAGTTCTTCAGGGCTCTATCTTAGGTCCAAGTCCATTCTTGTTTATTTGACTAGTTGTGGGATCAAATCCGGACAAGCACCAGTGTGATGTTTTAAAATCATATGTAAATTTTGAGTTGACTTTGGACATTTCTGACATCGGTGAAGGTGTCACAATTTTTAAAAAAAACCTACAGGCAACAGTCTCTTACAATGTTGTAATATAATATTGTCACAAACATTGTAATTTTTAAGAAAACCAATATTGTGAAGAGAGAATAAATAAATGAATTGAATTGAATAGTGAAGACACTAGGACTTTATATTTTTATAAGCCTAAAAGCGCCAACCTATCTTGAACGTGGTGATCAATGCTCGTGCCTTCTTTGTTTTTGATGAGGCCTTTGCCCTGTAGTAGGAAAATAATAGGCTAGTATTATTATTTAATGTTACCTTGTATCACAGCCTGTGTCAGCATGTGCCTGTCCACCTTCGCCATGGGCTGTGAGGAGTCTCGAGACAGTAAGGAGTCCCACATCAGACTCACTCCTGCGTCACAGACACCCAGTTCATTGTATTCAAGCTTTATTCTGCGGACTGCTGAGGATTCTTCGTTTTCTAGAAAGAAAATTATAAGTAAGTAAATAAAAAGTAATATTGTAGCCTTTTTATGCCTATTTAAGGATACCGTAATTAAATATCATGTTTGTAGGGCATTTTCTAAGTTTAGACGAGTTTTCCCAATTTCTTTATTTTTCGTTCACATTTAATGGAGTCCATGCACCGATATTGTGGTTTTGGTTTTAATACCTATACGATAGTGGACGTTTCTATAACCACTAACTGAAACGACTGGCCTCTCAGTCTAGTGGTTAGCGACCCTGACTGCTAAGACTGACAAGACACCCAGGACAAATCGTTGTATGATGAGCACAATCATTTGTTCTGTGTCTGGGTGTTATCGCGCGTTGTGAAAGGGGGCTAGACGGAAAAAATTCTTACGAAAAGTTGTCACGACATACTTTAACCGACTTCAAATAAAAACTTTTTAACAAAAACTTAAACCGCCGAAAAAACAGAAAAGCAAAAAATAATAAACCTTAAAATTATGATGCGGCGCTTTGAGTGATCTTTGTTCATTGATTTTTCAGCGCCGACTCAAAATTTTAAGGTTTATTATTTTTTGCTTTTCTGTTTTTTCGGCGGTTTAAGTTTTTGTTAAAAAGTTTTTATTTTATTTTTATTTTTTGTGGCTTTAATGTACTAATAATACTTGGCAAGGTATATCCTATCCAATGAAAAAAGAATTATCAAAATCTGACTACTCTGTACAAAGTTATGCGTGGTTACACATAACAATAATTGAGTGAACAATCAATCATCCCCAGTTTTCCGACCTTTAGGGTTCGATTTTGTTTTCCAAATTTATATGGGACCACCCTCGGAGTATACCCTTTCCAATAAAAAAAGAATGATTACAATCGGACTACAATGTAAAAAGTTATGCGTGGTCATACATAAAAAAAAAACAAAAAAAAATATAAAAAAATATACGCGTCGAATTGATAACCTCCTCCGTTTTTTTTCGTCGGTTAAAAAAGGACGAGGTTTCTCAATTCGACTATATATTTTGTTGTTTGTATTTGTTTTTTATATTGTTGTTTTTTTTGTTGTGAAGAGAGAGAGAGAGAGAGAGGGAGAGAGAGAGGGAGAGAGGGAGAGAGAGAGGGAGAGAGGGAGAGAGAGAGAGGGATGGAGGGAGGGAGGGAGAATATTTTTGTTGATTGTATACAGGTTTTTTGTACATAATAAATAATAAAAAAATTATAACAATTATGAATTCTGGAAAGGAACTTCGAAACCTCTAAAGTTTTTTATCTAAAATATGTATGTATTTAGAAATATATAAGTATGTTTATCAGTTGTCTGGTTGCCAAAGTACAGGCTCTGTCTAGTTTGGGATCAGATAACAGTGTGTTGGTTGTCCAAAGATATTTATTTATTCACTAACCATCACGATCATAAAGGAAAAACCGAAAAGACTTTGCTCAACTTCAAAATCGAACTCGGGTCGCTTTTGCAACAACTACAGATCCTAATGAAAACGATTGCAGTATGACTATTTTGTAGTTTGAATGAAATAATATAATGCTAACTTAATCTATGGCATCCTGCCAGGGTCGCAAGATCTGTTCGAAAGAGTTAACTTTGCATATGGGCAACAGAAGGAACATGGGTGGGTTTTAGTCAGTAAAAGTCTGACATGCCCTCCCGCTCAGCCCAGAGCACGAGACGTCATATGATGATTTCCCACCCACAAAAAGAAAAAAAAAACTATGCCATGACATTTGAAGTATTGGATTTTAACTATATGTATATCGAACTGATAATATGAATTTTCTATTCTTCGATGGCGGGACATAGCAGACTTACCTGTAACTTACACAACATCTGATAAACTATGATCATAAGTGATTTGAATTTCAATTCGTGAACTCATTCAATATCTTAGTAATGTCCATCTCAAGGTCCGAGTTCAGTAACAAAAATAGGTGTCTTAGGATTTGTATTCAAGGTTTTTGCCACCGACTTCCCAAATTAAAATTAATTTTAATTTTGCTGTGTTTCTAAAGAAGTCGGCTGTTTTTTTTTTTTTTGTAAAAAGCTTTTTATTTTCAACTTTTTAGTTATGGTATCTACCCCGAATAAATAATGCATATTTATGCGATAGCAAAAATCGCGGTTGATTTGCTGTCATTTATTAAAGAGTTCCGGTGTCTGTCTCCGGAACTCATCATCAGATCCATATGAAATTTAAATGGGACCATTTCGGAATAAACTCCTTTCGAACAAAACAAGATTTTAGAAAATCCGTCTATATATGATGGAGTTATGGCCGAACATACATAAAAAATATATATATCGACGCTTAAAAGGTTATATAAAGTAATATAAGCGCCATTTTGGTCGAAAATGACTTATGAATTCCATCCTACTTAAAATTTTCTGCTTTTTCGAATGCGTTTACTCCCATGGCTCTACGATGTCTTTCCATTTCACGATATGACAATAAACAAAAAAGTTATGTCCATTTTTCTACAACTTCAAACTTTAAACCGCTCTCCTGAACAATTTGGTTTTTGTCGCTTATACCCTATTACGTTTTAACCGTCGATATAAACATCCGAATTGAGACCCTCCTCCTTTTTGAGGTCAGTTAAAATAGAACATAATAAAGAACAAGTGACTCTCGTTTTTGTACACCCGATTTAGCTCACCTTTTAGTCTAGCATTTTCCTTCTCCATCCTGACCAGTAGAATGGTCTGATCTATCGCCATTTTCCACAGTAGACGCAATTCTTCCCTAGTTCTTTTGCCTTTAGGACCTGAAGGCTTGCGCAGCGATGTTAGTTCTCCTGTAATGATAGGACGAGATTAGACAATCTCCTCACGCTGTTTTTCTTCACAGTTTTGAGAGCAGTGGTGATAAAATACGTTTTATAAAAAGAATATCGCTCGTCAGGGTTAAAAACTACAACCTGTAAGTTTTTAAAGAAAGAAGAAAAAAATATATTTTATTTGCGGTAAACATGACGCAAAGAAAGATTGAACACAACAAAGATATAAAAAGTGCTGGGGGTCACATCCACGCAAATCAGCATAATGCTGTGACCCTATGTGAGACAGTCACAGAGCTGGTTTTCAACGACAGCAGCACGCGTAGCATGACCGCCATAGAAACGGAATTTGTCGACGGAAGAGAAGACAAAATAATAGATTGTATCGTAGAAAAATTGTGTAAAACTGAAGAAAAGAGATGTTTCTATTCTTCAGTCGACAAGATTACGATATCAAGTATGATGACTATTTCTCTTTACTATTGATGAGATAGAAACATTTTTACAGAATTAAAATACTTAAGGAACTTATTTTGTTCTTGATAGAATAGATATAGAATTGGTCATGCTACGCCGGCTGGTGCTGACGTGATGACGTCGAACGATGCAGCAAACAATGAGTAAAAATAAGCACAAATACTAAATCTTAAATGCAAACACTTGGCTACCACTACTCTCATTCCCGGTTTACTACATTTCCTTCAATAATTGTTGAAAAAAAATCCCGTACGTGCAGCTTTAACTGAAGGATGTAATTAATAATGTCACAATTCGTATCCGCGATTAAGGTATCGGCTCGGGAGGAAAAAATATAGTTTGTCTGAAGATGAACTGAAAATTTTGCGAAGTTTAGTATTTTTTAATAATGAGACAAGTTTTGAAACTCCCAACTAAGTTTCCTACTTTGATTACGCCGCCTACTTTGAGACACTGAGTTCGGGACAACCGTCAAGTTTTTTATTAGTTATTCTATTAGAAATTACCTTCGACCTGCACCTCAGGCTGTACGATCTTCTCGTAGATGGCCTGCCTCCAAGTGGCTTCGTTCTCGCTGCCGGCTTCCACTTGCGCCGGGCGACTGTCACTTACTTTTAGGAAACTGCAAAATTATAATGAAATTATATTATGATTTTATATAAACTCCTGAAATCGCATAGTTGAGCTTTAACTTAATTTTGAGGAAAAATATATAATATAATAATATAATATAATCGTTTATTTCTCAAAACGGTGAAGGAAAACATCGGGAGGAAACCGGCATGTCTTAGAACCAATAATTCGAAGACATGTGACATCTACCAACCCGCACAGGGCCCGCGTGGTGGATTATGGCCCGCTCCCTCTCACTGAGAGGAGGCCTGTGTCCCAGCAGTGGGAACATTATAGGCTGCTGATGACTGTTTATTTGTAAAAAAAACTGAAAATCAAAAAATAATAAACCTTAAAATTATGAGTCGGCGCTTTGAGTGATCTTTGTTCATTGATTTTTCAGCGCCGACTCAAAATTTTAAGGTTTATTATTTTTTGATTTTCAATTTTTTCGGCGGTTTAATTTTTTGTTAAAAAGTTTTTTTATTTTTATTTTACGATTTTTTGTAGCTTTTATGTACTAATAATACTTGGCAAGGTATACCCTATCCAATGAAAAAAGAATGATCAAAATCGGACTACTCTGTATAAAGTTATGCGTGGTTATACATTACAACCAGTGAGTGAACAATCAATCATCCCCTGTTTTCCGACCCTTAGGGTTCGATTTTGTTTTTCAAATTTATATGGGACCACTCTCGGAGTATACCCTTTCCAATTAAAAAAAGAATTATCACAATCGGACTACTATGTAAAAAGTTATGCGTGGTCATACATAAAAAAAAAAAAAAAAATACGCGTCGAATTGATAACCTCCTCCGTTTTATTTTGTCGGTTAAACAGGGGCACATTACTTACAATATTACTTTAAAAAAAATTAAAATAGAGCACAGTTGCTCATTTGCCTGAACTAGGTTGAACCTGTGCTTCAGGCTAGTAAGTGCGTTAATACTTAATATAATAAATTAACAATGAGTATAAAGTGACTCAACACTAGTTTCAATCTCCTCGCCTGATGGAAAGTGATGGATAACGTCTATGATAGAACGAGCAAGCCCAGAAGATTTCTATTCACCCTTGCTTTGAAGATAATATCTATTCTCTTAATTTAGGGTTTTGTGCCTAAGTAATAACAGCTGCACGGATCGAACGATCAGGTAAGCTACGCTTGCGGGTTCATGGATGGGTGACCATCTTTACATACTCAGACCTCTTCGTGCCACAGAAAGCATTTTGAGCCGTTGGTTTCGGCTGTAGTTTGTGTATTTTTGACAGTCGTTACAAGTCGTCAGAAGCCTGAAGTCTGACAACCAGTCTTACCAAGGGGTATCGTATTATCCGGTAACTGGCTCGTGGAGCTCAGAAAGGCAGTCGCTCCATCCTACCATTATTATAAATGTCGAAGTTTGTGAGTATGGTATGTTTGTTACTCTTTCACGCAAAAACTACTGATCGGATTTATGTGAAATTTGGCACACAGATAGTTTATAGCCTGGCTTATCACATAGGGTGCTTTTATCTCAGGACTACGTTCCCGCGGGATCATTTCCGACCTCCACGCGGGCGAGGCCTCTGGCAAAAGCTAGTGTAAAATACTTGTATTCAGCTGCATGCGGTTAGACTGGAAGCTGACCTCAATATACAGGATGTAAGGGTAAACACCGTTGTCACTTAACCCATGGGTAGTTTGACTTAAATATGAAATAACAATGCGAGTTAAAAAAATAAAAATAAAATATTTTCCTAAAAAGGTTTAGAATGAATTTACGCGCGAGAAATGAGCGACGCTACAACGCGGCGTTACGTGCGCTCGCTAGCGAGAATGACAGCTGACTGACTGGGGTCACGACCCGTGCGTCGGCGTCGGTTTTCAAACGCAAGTTTGTTGCCCTCGCGCATAGGGTGAAATGTTTTTGGGGAAAAATGCAGATTTTCTTTTAAAAAAAAGGTTGTTTTTTTTTTCAATGATTTTACGTTCTATTAACGAAACCAAATCACTGGTTTCAAGGATAACGGTGTTTACCCTTACATCCTGTAGTTGGGAAAAGGCTAGACAGATGAGGATGATGTTCTATTCTCTAACTCTACTTACATGTCCATCATTGGGGAGTTGACGGGAGTGCCGTCTACCGCGTCCTCACTCTCCTCTGGTGTTGGTGTCATGGTCGAACGGGGGGGCGGTGTTACTTCTGTAATTAAAAACAAGCATTTTTTTATTTTGTTTTATTTTCTAACATAGGTAAAAAAAAATACAAATCTTATGTTGATGAACAGAGCGCTATGTTATGCTAGGCGGCGTACAAATATAGCACATTATTCAACTTATACATACACATACAGGATGTTAGGGTAAACACCGTTATCCTTGAAACCAGTGATTTGGTTTCCTTAATAGAACGTAAAACCAATGAAAAAAAAAACAACCTTTTTTTTGAAGGAAAATCTGTATTTTTCCACAAGAATATTTCACCCTAGGCGCGAGGGCAACAAACTTTGCCACCCGCGTTGCCCGACGACGCACGGGTCGCGGTTCGCGACCCCAGTCAGCTGTCAGTCTCGATAGCGAGCGCACGTAACGCCCGCGCCGCGTCTCGTAGTCGCTCATTTCTCGTAAATTGTTTTACAATGTCTTACAAAAATGAACAGTGGACCGAAATGGTTCGGCTTTACGCCATTGCGGCTAGTGCTACGTGCCCACACAAGAACTAAATGATAACGATCGCATACCATGATACCACGGATGGTATTTTCGCAGTGACTTAAACCTCGATAACATTTCCATTTTTTCTACGGACGAAGATAATAAAAAAATGTATTCAAATCATTTAAAATCCAATGCCATTTCGAATCAAATTTACATTTAGACTCGTCACGCAAAACCTAAGGTAGGTATTTGTGCCTGTCCTAAGCCAGGAAAAGTATGAAGGGAAAGTTACATCACAGGTAATGTGTATTTATGTGTTGTGTGGGTGACAGGACAGGACGGCCGGCGATCGTTGTAGTGATTACGTCACTCATGCGCATATCCATGAATTTGCGGGCGGTGTGGGATAAAGTCCGTTCTAAACCTTTTTAGGAATTTTTATTTTTTTGTAACTTGTTCTATTATTTTATATTTAAGTCAAACTACCCATGGGTTAAGTGACAACGGTGTTTACCCTTACATCCTGTATATAAAGACAGGTCTTCTCATGGGGTAACAGAAAGTGCATAACGCTACCTGCTACGCTTCTTTTTCCTCATTTACGTTCATACATCTAGTCATACACGCACGCTGGTTGTGAATACTACACACCTGACTTTTTTAAAGAACATCAGCAGTAAGGAGCAAAGACAAGTTCTGGGACAAGGAAAAGGGCCAGAAGGTCAATGACTTTAATTGCCAAATAATGAATATTCATCATCATCATCAGCCTATAGCAGTCCACTGCTGGACATAGGCCTCTTCAATTGCACGCCATTTAGCTCGATTCTCGGTAACTCTCATCCAGCTGCTACCAGCCACCCTGCGAAGATCGTCGCTCCACCTAGCCTGAGGGCGTCCTACCTTACGTTTGCCGATTCGCGGTCTCCACTCAAGAACACGTCTACCCCAACGGTCATTGGTTCTACGGCTAATGTGGCCGGCCCATTGCCACTTCAGCTTGCTAATTCTTTGAGCTATGTCGATAACTTCTAATGAACTTCTACTTCTAATGAATATTATGTACCTATATTTAATTTTAAAACTGCCTTTATGTACCTTCTTTTTAAGCAAACAAAGGTCTATGATTTATGCCAACGTAGAAAAAAAAATAGTGCTCGTACTTTCTTCTTCACGTCGGTTAAAAACCCCAAGCATTTTTAGAAAGCTCTCATGTCATGTCGGCGTTCTATGTGATGCGTTGTGAGTCGGCCTTTAGTTCCCGAAATTATTATAGTTTATGGATTTGGCCTTATTCATTTACTAGATTTTGGAACCTTAAGGAGCAGAAATTTAGGCATAATATCTTACCGTCTAACACTGCAGGGGACAGACTTTTGCTTCTCACGACGTCTGGAGACAGTAGCTCCGGGCCTGAAGGCTCTGACGATGTGTCCAGTACTATCGGTACAGGGGTGGGCAGAGGTGATGTTTCCTGAAAACACATGCTTGGGTTCAAATAAATTCATGATTTTACGTCTATACTCCCTGAGTTACCTTCACATCGGCCAAATGCGAGTTGGACTCGCGCATGTAGGGTTCCGTACCATTACCTATACAAACGGCAAAAAAATCACGTTTGTTGTATGGGAGCCCCTTAAATATTTAAGCAAAAAGGCGGGTTTTGCTTTTGAACAGTATGTGTGTGGATATTTATGTATGTATGTTCATCTGTTCCGTCATAACTTAGAAAAGACTTTTTATAATTTGATAGGTGAGGTATCGTTAGAACAATTATGATCATGCGCTAGTTATAAGACGTCACATTCCATTGAATATGGCGCCTTGTAGAGGACATAAAGTGATGAACTAAAAGTTATTTTTAATGTTGCTTTATTGGTTGTCGGGTGAAAGTAAGCCCTTTTATTTGTTATCCAATGCCGCATCATTTCTAATTTTAAACATTTATAAAAAAAGTAGCTGACCCGACAGACGTTGTCCTATCTCTTTGATGATATTTGAGCATGCATTCTGTCAATTCTATGTCAAATGTCATAATGTTAAAAAATAGGTAAAAAAGTTTACATTGTACTATTATATGGTTGTTCTTAAATTTTCTAATTTTCCGCGCAATTTTTTATTTTTTTTCTTTCATAAGAACCTTCTCCTGACAATTACAAACACAACAAAAAAAAAGAAGTGAAATCGGTCCAGCCGTTCACGTGTGATGTCGTGACCAAGGGAAATAGGGATTCATTTTTATATATATAGATAATTTAAATAAAAAGTAGAATCTAAAATTAAAATCCGACTACTGGACAATCACGCTCTAAAAAGTAAAAAAAACTAGAATATATTTTCATCAGACAGTCGTAGTCGTATGATAGCTAAAAAAAATAATAGTTTAAAAAAACACGCTTCCATTGAAAACCAAACTAAAAAGTACAAAATAATGGAAAAAAAGCGTGGGGTGCGAAGCGGGGTTTTCGAATTTTGAGACGTATACGCCTAGTTCAATTCAATTCAATTTATTTCAGAAAAAATTTACATTGTGTGTGAAAACATAATAAATAAAAAAAACAAACTCATTAAAATTATAAACTAACACATAAAATAAAATCATGAAAACTATAAATTTAAAAAAAAATTCAATACAATAAAAAATTCAATGTCATTACAGTTGCTATTACATTATTAATATTACCCAGTCTCACATTAACTAATATAAAAAATTTAAAACCTGGATATGTCATCGTCTATCGAATACATACATTTCTCCAATAGGAACACTGAGTTTTGATTTAAATGAGCTCTTGTAAATTAAAGTCTTTAAGTCCAATGGCAACCTGTTAAAAATCCGCACTGCTTGATATTGAGGACTATGTTGAACAATGTTAAGTTGGGGTTTTATTTTGTTAGTTTGTGACGTATGTCAGCGTAGTTTGTGTCGCATGACAGCGTAGTTTGTGACGTATGTCAGCGTAGTTTTCGAAGACAGTTTTTTGCTGTCCTGGTAACCCTGGCAAGGATAATGGCGCAAATTTATGAAATTATTGCATCGGTCCTTGACACGTGTGCAAAGTTTGAATGAAATCTGGTCGTTTAAAGTGGGTCAAAATCGCGCTATAAGGAGTCGGTTACAAACAAACATACAAAGAAACATACAAACCTACAAGTGAAGCTAATATAAAGCGTGTAAAAATACAATTGGACAATAGTAAGTAATCTTAAGCTTTAGGGCAAAATGGCATATAGCATAATGACTAGCCAGTCATGGTAAAAACCTCACCTTCTTTATCACAAGAGGTGCGATGCCCTCGTCCCTGCTCGCCTTCCGCTTGAGTAGATCAAAACTGCTGGATATTGAACGCCTGGCTTTGGAGAAGATAGTGCTGCCACCTAGGTACTGGTTCAGGAACTCTGACCTGAAAGGAAAAGGACCAAACTTTTTGTTTAAACTCAGGAATCCAATAAAAAAGAAGATGTAGTAACAAAAATTGAAAAGAGTAAGCTTAGATGGCTTGGTCATGTGAAGAGGATGAACGAAGGGCGGGTAACAAAAAGTATTTACAAGGCAGACGTGACTGGACACTACGGAAGGGGATGCGCTAGGAAAACATATAGTGACCTTATGGGTTCATATAGAAAAATTAGGTGCGTAGTACTGGTAACTGGTTTGCGTGTATGACCAGTAGTGCTATTCTGTAAAAATCTTACCGTGATAACTTGGGTGAAGTGAGCTTAAAGTGAGGTGTCATTAGTGTTAATTCCTAACATTAGAAGAACTGACAGCTCACTTTTAGGTCACTTCACCTAAGATCTCACGGTGAGATTTTAACAGAATAGATCGGCAGATGTATGAACAAGAGTATCTAAAGATCGTAGCAGGTGGCGTTTTGTAGTTTCTGCCTAACCTCATGGGAAAAAGGCGTGAGTTTACCTATGTTTGTAAGTATAATTATAATGAATTGATAGTACTTGACCGTTATTTAGTGTTCTGTATTTAAATTTGAATTTTGAGTGACCATTTGTAATATTATAAAATGATCCTAAATCCTTAGTTGCCATTGGAATTTCAATATTCTTATGAATTACATTGAGACCGTGGTTCCAAAACACAGTAATTATAGAAGATTCTTAATTCAAGTTTAGAAATGAAACTGGACTTATAATCCGTCCCTAAGTCGAAAGATGAAGTAAGGCGTAAGGACCATAAGGCGTCCCTAAAAATAGATGAATATTATTTTAGTCATAAGTCGTAAGGACCGTTAGGCGTCCCTAGAAATAGATTAAAAATTGTTTTACTGAGTTTAATAGTGTGTAGTCCATATAACTTAGTATTTGGAGGTATACTTTCGTAACACTGCTTACCTATTCTCGGCGGTGTCGTGAACATGTCGTGTCTGCTTCGCTTCACAGTGTGCTCTCAGCAACATCATCAGGAATGCGTTGTGCTCACTCGTCTGTAACAGAAGGGAAAGTGTTATTGTTACTGTGGTATAAACTACATGTAGGATTAGCGAAATACGAGTTATGATCTAAAATATAATGTTCATTATTTGAAAGACGTCTACTGTGGGGGACAGGCCTCATCCCTAGTTCGTGGTTTTGCCGTTATCGCCACTGATAGGCGGTTCGCCGATCGCAATATGCTGTTATAATACATAGAAAACGCTGCTGCTCATTTCCTAGTAAGTAGTCCTTCCTTAGTCGCCTTTATGACACATACGGGAAGAAATGAGATAGTGCTTTCTTTACGTCCGGCACCAGATGTGCTTTATAAAGTACTAGCTATTGCCAGCGGCTTCGCCCGCGTGGAGTTCGGAAAATATCCCGCGGGAACGTACTACCGGGATAAAAAGTAGCCTATGTCCTTTCTCAGGCTCTAAACTATCTGTGTACCAAATTTCATTTAAATCGGTTCAGTAGTTTTAGCAGCAAAGCGAGACAGACAGATAGACAGAGTTACTTTTGCATTTATAATATTAGTGTGGATTGCCTTTTTAATATAAGAATATTGCCTTCTGACATTTATGCATTGCAGAGCAGAGCCTGGCCAAACATCAAAGTAATGTAAGGTTATCTGATGTGATTGTATGATCAGAGGGGTAATTGCGAAACTTTTTATCGCTAGGAATTGATTTAAGTTCATTGCGGTATTTACGTTGCTGAGCCGACAATTTATTCGAACAAATGACGCAATGGTTTAGAAATAATCTTCAATCCCATTCAGATTCTGATAAATTGTGCGTTTCGCAATTAGGGTGCAGTTTTTAGTAATTTCAATTTTCAATCAAATAAAGCTGTCAAGACTTGGTTTACATTAAAAGGGAAAAAACAATAATCATTTTGTCGGATTTGGAGGCGGCCTTTGCTGAGCAGTGGGACAGTTAAGGTTAATTTTAAAAAAAAAACGGTATTCTGGTGAAGAAAAAAATATTGATAAACATAAATCTTCCAGTAAAATTTTGCAATAGCATTTTTTTTCAATTATTAGTGCAATTGTGGCTTATTTATTGTTCAGAGCAGTGGTGGCATGGTGGTAAAGGCCCCGACTTATGAGTAGTAGGGTCGTGAGTTCGAACCCAAGCAGACGCTTTACTTGGTGTAAATTAATTCATCACCACTGCTCTCAGAATGGTGATGGAAAACATCGTGAGGAAACCGGCATGTCTTAGAACCAAACATTCGAAGACTAGTGACATTTTTACCAACCCGCACTGGGCCCGCGTGGTGGAATATGGCCCACTCCGTCTCACCGAGAGGAGGCCTGTGTCCCAGCAGTGGGAACATTATAGGCTGTTGATGATTTTTTTCTATTAATTACAGCGTCTTTGTCTACATACTTGCAGAAAAGGGACAGCTGTTTGGCAGCGCAGTCACTTTGTCTCTTTCTAGAGATTGTGTCACTTTTATGAGGCTAACGCTCAGTTCATTCTCTATATCTATGGATTGTGCCGATTCGAAAGAAGGTAAGCTACAAGTCTGCCTACCTCATACATATGGTTGGTGCCACCCTGATACTTGGTGATGATGAGTTCCTGCTCCTCATCAGGAAGCTGTTCTATGCGACGAAGGATGAATGCATGTGTCTTCTTGTCGTTCATACCTGGAAATATAATTTATTAAATTAGATGATAAGTAGTCTACCTCAAGGTGCAGGATCTCGTAAGGGAATCTTAATAAATTTGATATAAACTTAATAAATTCGAAAAGAGTGGACGTGTTTTTGGTGAAATAAATATCTCTTACGAAAATACATTACGTAAAACAATACAAAACAATCCTAAACCCATTAAGTATAGTGTCGCAAATTGAGTGAACAAGTGCGCGTATTTAATTCAAATTAATTGCCAAAATTTTATTCCCGATCCCGCTGCATTAGCTGAGGTAGGCACCTCCTCACCTCGGGTAAAAGAGACAAGTTGCTAATTCGCAATAATTCATCTCTGTCGCACAGCGGCCGGCCGGCCCGCACGTGCGCTAACTAAGTACCTACGACGTGCACCTGCGGATCAAATTCCTGGAACCAAACCTCGTAAGCGCCTCGAACATAAATTATTAAATTATTATTATCTTGTTGTCAAAATGGTTAACAGCTGTGCTGATTGTACTAAACAAATAAGATCAACACAACAAATTAGATGCACGAATTGTGCCTATTATTATCACGCTGTATGCGTAAACATTACGGAATCACGCAAATTGACCGAAGAACAGCGGCAGCGTTGGAAATGCCCACACTGCCAAAGCAGTGAAACCGACACCTGTGGTTCATCCAAACACATTTCTGAGAACCAAAAATCGGTCGAAGTACAGAATAAACCCATCTTTCAACCTGTCACCGTGGATTCTAATGCTCTGAATAACCTAGCCCAAGAAATGAAGCTAATGCGCGAAAGTGTGACAGAAATGAAGTCAGAAATGAGGTCATTGACCGATCATATCACGCAGTGCAATAGCCGCCTTGACGAATACGGGCACAAAATTGCCCGCGTCGAAGAAAAAATCTATAATCTTGAAAAATGTGCCTCTCAAAACTTAATACTACAAAATACTATATCGCACCTTAAAGAACAACTGAACACTCAGTCCCAGCAATCCTTAAGAAATGACATAGAAATTATAGGAATAAACGAAACTCCAACAGAAAGCCTGACCCACATAGTTTCCGTCATCGCTCATAAAATAGGTGTTGATCTTGATGAGAAGGATTTGGATTACGTGACGCGTGCTGGACCTCGCCGCCAAAGATATACCAATGGCACAACCGACATATCGTCACATCTACGGCAAACTTACGAATCTGCAGAAAATGTATTTTACAGGGGAGCGTTTTGAAAGTAAATATCAACGATTTCTTTTTTTTGTTAATTGGTATATAGGTACCATGGTACACTTTGGTTTTTAAAATGGTACTTTTTTTATATAATGAATAACGGATTGTCAATATTTTAGAAATTACGAACAGATTTTCATCATAATATCGATTTTACCAAAACTGCAGATTCGTAAGTTTGCCGTGGATGTGACGATATCATCTGACTCTGACAATAAGCTTCCCCGACCACTAGTCATCCGATTTCTGAGACGGAACAAACGAAATGAGTTTTTAACCGACTTCAAAAAGGAGGAGGTTATCAATTCGGATGTTTATATGTTTTTTTTTTTTTTTTTTTTTATGTATGTTCGGCCATAACTCCGTCATATATAGACGGATTTGCAAAATTCTTTTTTTGTTCGAAAGGGGTTTATTCCGAAATGGTCCCATATAATTTTCATATAGATCTGATGATGAGTTCGGGAGACAGACACCGGGAACTCTTTAAAAAATGACAGAAAATCAACCGCGATTTCTGCTATCGCATAAATATGCATTGTTTGTTTGGAATTAGTGCAGGGTGAATACCACAACTAAAAATTTAAAAATAAAAACTTTTTTGCAAAAAAAAACAACCGACTTCCTTAAAAACACTACAAAGTGAAAAATAACTTTAATTTCGGAAGTCGGTGGCAAAAAAACCATAAATACAGATCCTAAGACACCGACTACCGAAATTAAAGTTATTTTTCACTTTGTAGTGTTTTTAAGGAAGTCGGTTGTTTTTTTTTGCAAAAAAGTTTTTATTAAGTTCCGCTAAAAATAGACGTAACCTTAACTGCACTGACATTGATATTAAAGGTACTAAGGAAAACATATTCTTTAATGAGCGCTTAACACCGGACAACCGTCGTTTATTTCGTGAGTCTCGTCAACTCAGCAAAAATGCAGGATTCAAATACTGCTGGGTTAAAAATGGTTCTATTTACATACGTAAACAGGAAGGAAGTCCGCCCATCAATATCACCAGTCTGGACGAACTTCATCGTCATGTTCCTGGCACACAGGATTGTACCCCTCTACAAACAAAATCATCTGATAATTGCAACTAGTACGTATGGAAAACCTTATTTACTATTCTGCTCGTGTTTACTTTTAATTGTTAATTATTTCATGTCCTATAGAAGTAATTTTTGTTTGTCTACACATTTAACCGTCAAATATTCTGTGTCCTGTAGAACAACTTTGTGTTCTTTTTTACTTTTAACTGCTAATAACTATCTTGTGTCTTATAAAAATATCTATTCACATTGTTTTCTTTTTATTGTTTATTATTTCATTGTTTACTATTTCGTGTCTTACAGAATGCCTTACTGTTCTTGTTTATTTTTTGTTGGTAACATGTTTTTTGCTTCTTACGGGAATACCTGTCATTTTTATTTACTTTTAATTTTTAACTTTTTTGTGTCTTATTGTAACATTTTCTGGTTATTTTTAATTTTTAATTATTTTGCGTCTTATAGAAATTTAATTTGTGAAATGTTATATGTTCAAACTATGTCATCATCTACACATACCCTCACACACACTCTAAACACACTAACCGACACGTACCTACACACATTCAGTCATTTATTATCGCACAAACAACGTTTCCTTCAGTGTCAGAATATTCTAAAACTTCCAGAAGGTCTTCTCGTTAATTTTGGCAATTGGCTCATACTAACTAGTTGGTCAGTGACAGACCCTTTAAATAAACTTTCTTCCCCGAAATTAAAATACTATATGAATGGCATTACTTAACATAGTGCAAGATTTAGACGAAAATCTACAAGTAATCTGTCACGCCGTAGAAACTATTGAACATTGCCAAAAATTAATAAAAGATAACGAGTCCGAGTCCAATTTTAAAATTCTATCACTCAATATCAGAAGCTTCCAACACAATTTTGAAACTTTGCGGTAATGCTACAGCGAACCACTATCTGTTTTGATGTTATTATTTTAACGGAATGCTGGCTGTCTGACGGCAGTATTATAGATCCTCTGCCAGGATATCATTCGCATCGTACAACGGTTCAGCAAAATAAAAACGGAGGTGTAATTTGCTTTGTTAAATCTGATTACAAAACTGTGGTAATTGAACCTTTAATATTAGACGCAGATCGACTTCTCATAACCATCGATGATAAAATTGCATTACTAGGTATTTATAGATCTCCTTCGTTTAGTAATATTGAACCGTTTCTAAACTCACTGGACACCTTACTAAGCTCACTGGTAAATAAAAAATCGTTGATTGTTACTGGTGACATTAATATTGATATTTGCAACCCTACCAATAGCCAGTCATCAGAGTACCTAACTTTTATGTCTTGCCATGGGCTACTTCCTGCCATAACCAGCCCAACTAGGGAAAAAGCGTGCTTAGACCACATATTTATTAAAACTCAGAACAAATGCTTTGGCGTCGTATGCAAGTCTTCAATCACTGATCACGATATAGTTGTTGCTAATATTTCCTTACATAATTCTTCAACCAGTACTGCAAAGAGATGAATAAGCAAAACAGACATCGAAGCTGTTACTGCTGACCTAAACTGTGTTGACTGGTCTGTCATAACTAATGACACAAATGTAAATACCGCAACCACTGAATTTACGAAGATTGTTACATCTACTGCGGAAAAACACACGCGAAATGTAAAAATTGGTAGGAAACTGGCATGCATCAAACCTTGGATCACCCCGGGACTAATAAGATGCATGATCCATCGTGATAAGTTGCATAATGATTGTAAATCCAACCCTGATGACCCTGTCCGTAATAAAATATACACTCGATACAGAAACTTTTTTTCCAAACTTCTTTCAAAAATCAGATCTGACTACAATAAGCAACAGATAGTTGATAACAAAAATAATCCAAAACATCTCTGGAAAGCAATAAAATTAATAGGTCACATATCTCCTAAAAATAATGACACCTCCCAATTATTGAGCCCCAATAGAGAAAAAGATACACTCAACTCCTGTAACTCACACTTCACCTCAGTAGGAACCCGCCTGGCAGACAAAATACTAGAAAAACTTAATTTATCTCATGAATCTTTAATAAATTCATATACCTCAGACGCCTCAAACCCACATTCTCTTCTCCTTGAACCAACAGATCCTTATGAAATTATCAAAATTATATCCGAACTCAAAGTTGATAGTGCTCCAGGACCTGACAAAATTTCGGTTCTGCTTATCAAAAGAACCTTAAAATCCTTACTGATACCAATGATGCACATCTTCAACTTGAGCCTTGAGACCGGTACCTTCCCAAAATGCTGGAAGATAGCTGCGGTTTCCCCAATCCACAAAAGCGGTCCCAAAAATGCACCAGATAACTACAGACCTATAGCACTACTAAGCTCTGTCTCTAAAATATTAGAGAGGATAGTTAACTCCCGTCTTATTTCTTTCATTGACAAAAATCATCTCATCTCTAATAAGCAATTTGGTTTTCGAAGGAATAGGTCAACCGAGGATGCTGCAACTCTTCTTGTCGACTGTATCTCTAATCATATTGAGAAAAATGAAAAATGCCTTGCCGTCTTCCTTGATCTTGCAAAGGCATTTGATACGGTTTCAACTGGCCTTCTCCTTAAGAAACTAGAATGGGCAGGAATACGCGGAATTTGCCTTGAATGGTTTAAAAGCTACCTGACAAACCGAAAGCAGTACACAAAAGTAAGCTCCTTTTCCAGTGATCACCTCCCCATTGACTTTGGAGTTCCACAGGGCAGTGTACTTGGTCCCACTCTTTTCATTGTCTACATTAACGACATACTTAAACTGTCTGTTAATAATGCTGATATAATAACTTATGCAGATGACACAGCCGTAGTATTTCACGGAAAATCGTGGGAACATGTACACCGTCTAGCAGAAGAGGGATTGTCACTAATTGCGCATAACTTGGACAGAAACCTCCTCACTCTAAATGGCAGCAAAACTAAATATATTGCTTTCTCCAAGACCGCCGCTTCTAACCCACCAACACACCTAAAACTTCAACTTCATCAATGCTCTTCTATCATTACTGCTCTCCCTTGCAACTGTCCTCTTCTTGAACATACTTCTTCTATTAGATACCTCGGAATTCAAATCGACAACCACCTAACATTTAAGCAACATATATCCAAAATTTCTGGCAGGATAAGAAAACTTATTCACACCATGCGAAAGCTACGAGACTGTCTACCGATAGACACACTACAACAAGTTTACCTTGCGCTCTGCCAATCAATAATTCAGTATTGCATCAGCGTGTGGGGTAGTGCTGGAAAGACCTACTTGATTGAAGCTGAAAGAGCACAGAGAGCGCTGCTAAAAGTAACTTTCAAGAAGCCCTACCGGTTTTCTACCGATTTACTCTATCGCGAAACGAGAGTTCTCAGAGTCCGCCAGCTTTTCATTATTTCTGCCTGCATCAAAACGCACAAAAACATTAAAAGCAGGCCAGACTACAGATCAATCCTAAGTAAAAGAAATTATAGAATCCCAACACCTGATAACACCTCATTGCTAGCTAGACGCTCCCCAGCCTACTCTCTCATAAATACGTACAATAAAGTCTGCAAACTCTGCGATATTAAAAATACTACCGCATTCAAATGCAAAATTATTGTAAAGAAAATGTTGCATAACACCGGCTACGATGACTCGGAACAATTAATATAGACCTGACACTGAATCCAAAGTACACACTATTACACACACACACACACACATATACACCACATACACACACATACACATATATACCACACACATGCACACACACCACACAAACTTTACACATACGCATAGCCCTACCGAAAATCACCTCTCTAGTTTCCACTCTGGAATTCGTATCCTGAGCCCCAAGATACAGACTAACTGTCTAGTTTGGGACTCACTGGTAAATATAAACTGTAACTAGCTGTAGGTAATATTTAAGCTACTCATGTCGTCTCAACTTGATATTAACCTATGTTTGCTTATTGTATTACCTGGACAATAAATATTTTTCTATTTTCTATTTTTCTAATCTACTACCAGCATTCATAATTCTATGGCCAACAGCGTTGATGTATTTCAGTTTGAAGGTTAAACAGCAGCCTTTCCCAAAGTGGGCAACAACGTCCCCCTTGTGGGCGCTGCAGGCCTAAAGGGGGGTGGTAAGAGACCCAGAAAAAAAATGGGAGCGTTGTGTAGAGTATACACACCCACACAGTCTTTGGGAAAGGCTGTTATACAGGGTCAAATGAACTTATCTGGCAATATTTTACTCACTTGTCGAGTATAGAGATGGACAAATCACAAAAACAGCTGATCGATTACGGCATTGACCTACGAACGATGCCATGCGACGACGATTGACCATAGAATAATGAAAATCTATATATATAAAAATGTTATGTTGGTTTGTGTACGCTTCAAAAACTCAAAAAGTTCTGCACCGATCGAGCTGAAATTTTAGCATGATATATAATCCGCATCAAGGATTGTTTTTATCTATTTTTAGCATCATGCGCGACCGCGATAAAACAGTTTTTTTAACGATCAGCTGTGTACCAGTGACCGCGCCATTTGCCGGAAGCGAGGAAAACACTCGAATGTGCCACAGCGAAGCGTGGCAGGGTACAGCTAGTATATGTATATTTTTTGGTCCACTAGTTGGGTTTTTCATGGATTATACATATATATGTCCTCCTAGGACGTCCCCTCCCGGTGATTCCACTCACATCTGCCTTGTAAATACCTTTTGTGAGCCGTCCTTCATTCATCCTCTCAACATGACCAAACCATCTAAGCATACATTTTTCAATTTTTGTCACTACACCTTCTTTTAAACCACACCGTTCTCTTATCACATCATTCCTCGGCCTATCATTAGGTAATAGTTACACCACACATGCTCTGCAAGGAACGCATTTCCACAGCATTTATTCTACTTTCATGCTTCTTTTGCCACACCCAACATTCACTTCCATACATAAGCGTAGGCACCAGTACACAATTGCGAACAATACATCACATTAGTGATGTTCTTCAGAAAGGTCTGGTGCGTAATACTCGCAACCAGCGTGTGTGTATGACCAATTGTATGAACCTAAACGAGACAAAAGGAGTGTGTAGAGATCTTAGCAGGTGGCGTTCCGTGGTTTCTGCCTCCCCCCATGGGAAAAAGGCGTGTTTGTATGTATGTATCCATTATATTTTACGAATTTTCAAAAATCTAAACGTAAGAGTCATTTGGTTGGCAATGAACAAAGTTGGGATGATGAAAACTTTTTGTTTTTTTTTGTTTTTGTGGGCTAATCTAAGCGAAGGTGACATCAGGGGCGCGGCTAGAATACTGTTTAGCAGCGATGTGGTGGCGCCTTTCTCTCCAGAAACACTATCAGCTCTAGAGAGTAAACATCCAGCGCCTGCGGATGGCCTCACCTTCCCTGATCCCCCCGAACCACCTGACCTAACTACAACCTTTTTTAACATTTCGGCTCTCCAGTTGATTTCAGCCGTGGGCTCCTTCCGAAGTGGTTCTGCCGGCGGGCTCGACGGCCTGACTCCACAACATTTAAAGGATCTTTTGAGTTCAGGCGTCGGGGAAGCTGGTGAGTCGCTTTTGAAGGAGCTTGCGGCCCTGATCAACCTTATGCTCAACGGTGGTGTGAACGAGGCCGTCGTCGATGTCTTGTACGGGGCCAACCTATGTGCCCTGCGCAAGAAGGACGGCGGCATACGTCCCATCGCCGTTGGCTGCACATACAGGCGTACGGCAGCCAAACTGTGCTGTCAGATATACAGTCAAAAACTGACAGCAAAATTTCAGCCCCTGCAGCTGGGCTTTGGCTCGAAAGGGGGCTGTGAAGCTGCCGTACACGCCCTTTCCACATTTGTAAATTGTAACAAAGGTGAGGTCATTCTCAAGGTTGACGTTAAGAACGCCTTTAATTCTGTAAACAGGGACACTTTGTTGGCTGAAGTCAAAAAAGAACTACCCGAAATTTATGGTTTTATGTGGCAATGTTACAGGTACCCTTCTAAATTATTATACAAGGACAATGTTTTGGAATCCGCAGTAGGATGTCTACAGGGTGACCCTCTCGGGCCAGTCATTTTTAGCTTATTCAGAAACTAAATTCAAAATTTAACGTGTGGTACTTAGATGATGGAACACTAGGAGGTAATGCAGACACCGTTTTGAAAGACCTACAACTGCTGAAACAGCAATTTAAATCTATTGGCTTGGACCTAAACCCATCAAAGTGTGAAATCTACCTTTCTGACATTACCGACAGACAACTGACACTTGATAAATTTAATGCAATAGCCCCAAAAATCAAAATTATAGAAAAAAGTTTACTGCACCTCCTAGGTTCCCCAATTTTCGAAGACAGCTTTTCTCAATTCATTGACGATAAAATTAAAAATTTCAACGACATTTTGGACAGGCTTTCCAAAATAAATTTACACTCGGCTTTCACCCTGATTAGATACTGTTGTTTTGGCCCAAATTTTATATATTTTCTTCGCTCTTCCCCTTTATGGAAGAAGCCACAGCTCTTGGACAAAATTGACCAAATTATTCGCAGCTCGGTCGTCCAAGGCCACATTTAAAATGGATACCACTCTACCCATCTGCTTTAGTGGGCTCGGCGTCCGTAAAATTACTAGTATTATAGTTTACCGGCGTTCCTGTCCTCTGTCCACGCCACTGAAAAGTTGACCAGGAAAATTTTAGCTCCTTCCCTGGTTGACTCTGAAGTGCCGTGGTTCACCGATGCAGTGAATGCCTGGAAAATGACTTGCCCGGATACAGATCGCCCCGTGAACCTATACTCCCAGAGACAGTGGGATGAGCCGCTCTGTAGGTTGGTACGGAATAATCTTATAAATACGTCCACCAATACTGCTGAGCGTGCCCGCCTTCTGGCTGTGGGCGAGTGGGAGTCGGGCCTCTGGCTTCAGGCACTACCGTCACCCAACATACGAACTATGTTGAGTGACACCACCTTTCGGCTTGCTACTAGCCTGCGTCTGGGTGCACCTTGCGTGGCTCTGCATCGCTGCCAATGCGGTGAAGGTGTCGACTGCCTCGGTCACCATGGCCTATCCTGCAGTAGAAGCGCAGGGCGGATAGCACGGCACGCTAGCATCAATGACATCATCCGTCGTGCTCTTGTTGTCGCCGGGGTGCCAGCTGTTCTAGAACCCAATGGCTTGGTACGTGACGATGGGAAGAGACCAGATGGAATGACCATAATGCCGTGGAAGTTAGGTCGGCCTTTGGTGTGGGATGCAACATGTGTCGACACCCTTGCGCCATCCCATCTTCTTAGCACGGCGGGCATTGCTGGAGCGGCTGCTGCAGGTGCGGAAAACCTCAAACGGCGCAAATATTCCAACCTAATTGGAAATTACATGTTCGAGCCGTTTGGGGTTGAAACTCTAGGGCCATGGGGTCCGAGTGTCCGCATAATATACGGAGACATTGCCAAGCGGCTGGTCGACTCTTCACGTGACCAGAGGGCTGGCCTATTTTTTGGGCAAAGTATCAGCATTGCCATACAACGTGGCAATGCTGCCAGCCTTTTGGGCACGTTTCCTGTTGACAACGATGCAGAAGAATTTTTTGATGCTTTGTAATTATTTATTTTTAAATACACATGTACATTTTTTTTTCTTTGGATTTAAACTTAGATTTTACATTATGTAAATATTGTAAGATATTGTATATATACAAATAAAAATTATGGGCTAATTGAACCCATATATGTCTCATGATGATGACCGTGTATATCTCATGAATTACAACTATGATGTTACAAGTATTTTTGTGGCCTTATTGTCAAGTGAATAAGTAGCCGTAGTATTCCGGCAGTTTGACAACCAGTCTTACCCAGGGTTTTTTTTTTGTTTGGGTAATCATCAAGTGACGTCTCCCGCGCAAAAGTCTGGCACTCCCTCGCGCTCCACCCAGAGCTCAGGGCGTGCCAGACTTTTACTGACTAAAACCCACCCGTGTTCCTTCAGTTGCCCATATGCCAGGGCCACGGTATCTCTTTCGAACAAATCTCGCGACCCTGGCAGGTTACCCAGGGTTACGCAATAACTGGGTTGTGGAGTGGAGGTCAAATTGGCAGTTGCTCCAAGAAAAAATTGTGGTATTACTGCATCTAATATAGTTTGGACAAGGTTTGACAAATGATAAAAGGTCGTACGTACCATCAATATCATGGCACAGCCGATGGTACCACAGCATGGGACAGTGTTCACAAGTCATGTTGGGCGATTTCTCTCGGGTCTTCTTCAGAAGCTCGGCGTGCGCAACAAATGCTTGCTTGATAGCTGAAATAAGACACATAAGTGATGGTGAGGTTTTAAAAAGAATAGTTATTCAGAAAATATATCAGATTGTTTGTGATTAAAGTAAGTATTAACAGCTAATAAGCGTAGTAGTTTGTTTGTGTTTTAAGTTTTCACTGTTACTAACGCTTATGGAAGAAATTCTGAAATAAATGTTGTTTATTTATTAAAAGGCTTTGGATTTGAAGGCGGCTTTGGTAGAGTGACAAAATTTTGGTGATCGGAGGATCTTTAGTAGACCTTGGAAGTTTGGTAAACCGAGGAATTTTGGTACTTGGAGGACATAACTGGTAATTGTGGCAATTAGAGCAACTTGAGCAGGCATGGTATAATCCAGCTAATTATAGAGGAATTTTAGTAGATGAAAGAACTGTGGCGAACGGAGGAATTTTAGTAGAATGAGGAACTTTGGTGGTCAATAGAATATTAACTGACACATTTGCGCCGGTGTCCACTAAAAAGTTTAGTCCACTGTTACTGTCCTTGATTTTAAGGCGGTGTCCGGGTGATATGGCGCAGAGCTCCGCCGTTGTCTGCACCTTGCCTAGTTTTCCTGTTGAGTTTTTTTCCAAGAACACGGCTCCACACATTTCTTTGCCCGAGCGTGAAAACGGTGGTGATAATAGCAGAGCCAGTCGGGACTATCAGGAGAGCGCCGTGACGTAGACTGGTCGCGGTTGCGATTACGGGACGCGGAACGGGACTGATTATTGTTGTTCCACCGACGTCTGAATTTCGGCCGTGATCTCTCCAGCTCGTTGACCTTGAGGCTCAGCTTTGCTATTTCAGCCATGATAGTTTCTGCTTCTCGGCTCAATGGAGACTGCTGTGATTGTGACACCTCGTTAACCTGATGGACTGCGCGCGACGTTTCAAAAACATTGTCAGCAATTGACGAGAGATGATCCAACTCTTTTACCTCTGATACTGCGAGAACTGCGCGAATAGTATCTGGTAAATGACCTTGCCATAATATTCTTAGAGTGTCATCTGGAATTTTGTCCTTGGCGAGCTCTCTCATACGTCGCAAGAGCTGCGAGGGTTTTTGGTCGCCTAGGTCCATCTCGCTTATTAGTTTTTGAAGCTGTCTGTTTTTTGACTCTTCGTATATTCGTAACAAGCGGTCCTTGAGTGCTTCAAACTTTTTTACTGCCGGGGGCTCTATTAAAATATCAGTGACCTGTTGTATAGCCTCTTTGCTTAATTTTGATACTACAATGTCGTACCTGGCGTCGTCAGAAAGTTTTTGCGGTGCCAGCATAGCTTCGGTGCGAATAAACCATACTCTGGGTTGGTCTGTCCAAAAATCGGGGATTTTGGAAGTCAGAGTAATCGCTGCCAGTTCCGATGCGGCTGAAGGGTGTGGAATAGTCATCTTGCACAAATCCACCAAATTGTTTTAAAATTTTTGAAGTTTGCACTTGTTCACTTTTTCGCGGGGTCACCACTTTAGGTGATGTGGTAATCGGGGATAAATAAAAGAGATGGTCACTGGAATGCACTGATATTATATTGACACTTTGATGTACAGGCAACGAGTGTGTGGCGCGCGCCTTGCGGTTACATATTTATAAGCTTACGCTATTACAGTGTGTGTATTGTATGCGCTATCTAACCCCTACAGTAGAATGAGAAACTTTGGTGATCGGAGGAATATTAGTAGATGGAGGAACTGTGGCGAACGGAGGAATTTAAGTAGAATGATGAACTTTGGTGGCGGTGGAATTTTATTTTATGATGGAACTGTGGCGAAAGGAGGAATTTTAGTAGAATGAAATACTTTGGTGTTCGGAGGAATTTTAGTAGATGGAGGAACTGTGGCGAATGGAGGAATTTTAGTAGATTAAGGAACTTTGGTGGTTGTAGGAATTTTATTAAATGGAAGAACTTTGCTGGTCGGAGGAACTCTGGCAAATAAGGAAAGTAATAAATATTACTTACCATTAATAAGCTCTAGAGCCACAGAGTCACTCTCACACTTGAATACGTAACAGGCGTACGTGTCGTTCGTCTCTCGGCACACGAACCCGAAGTGCTCCTTGTTGAGTCTGCCGAGCACGCACGAAGCCACATCTTTGAACCCGCGATGGAGCAGGATCTGCTTTCTATCTGGACTTATAAGACGGAGTTCTGCGCGACCGACCTAGAAGAAATTAGGATGAATTTAAAAATGTTAAAGCAAAAGTAAAGAAAGACCATATTTATACACATTTTAGCATAGATGTGAATAATAGGGGTTGTTACCATTGGTTAACCTTAGTCTTAGCGAAAAAAGGTAATATGTCCCCCGAAAACCCGTGTTTTCGGTGGCCGGGAGTCTGCAATGGACTCCCGACGCCCGGGTCGTCTCCTCCTGCGGTGGCTAGGGACGTGAGGGCGCAGAGCCTGCCTCTCCATCACGCGCCATGTGATGGATTCCCAAGTACATATATGTGTAATGTGTGCGTGAATATTAGTGTCAACACACATCGACTTCACCATTATATCGGACGGTACCGAGAGCTCTTGCGCTTACACACACACATTCACAGCGTATTATTACACTTGCTAACCACAAGTAAAGTACATGTCGCGTGAGACAAAAATACTGTAACTTTATCAGTAGCGTAGTTGTAAAAGCGGGCTACGATCAATTATTGGGGCTTGTAAAATAAGTCAATTGTAAATTTTCCAGTCTTTGGCTAATATCTCCATGAACTAAATAAAATTGAATGTTTTATTAAATATTTGTATTGTTATAAAGAAACGAAAGAAACGTTTATTTGCCGTAAATATGACGCCAAGAAAGACCAGAAACACAAAAAAAAGCTAAGGGATTTTATGCAACTAATTAGATATTAGAGCTAACTTGTCTTTTGTATATGCACGTGTTTCTGAGACAACAAAACATTTCTTCTTTCAACATTAAATCGTGGAAAACTACGTAATTTTAAACATTTACCTGAAACAGCATAGTCCTATTTTGTTCCCCAATCAGCTGAGCAATTGGCGTCTTCAGATTGATAGTCCCAATAGAAGCCGAACGATCCCTCAAGAAAGGCTTATTTTCATTCAAAGTCTTCCTCTCAGTCACCACCGGCTTCCTATTAATCTCTTGAAAGCTCATTGGGGCAGGACTATCTTCACGACCTTTCTGGTTGTCTAAAAACGGATCTTGGCTCTTAGAGTCAATTTTGGCGTCTTCAATTTTAGTTCTCTGACAAAACTCAGTAATTGACGACGCTGTTTCTGATATGACAGAATAAATATCTGTTTTATCTTCTTCCTTTACTGTGTCTAGATTGTTTTTGGGTACGTTGAGGATCAAAACGTTAGGTTCCAAGGGCGTTGGAGTAGGTTTTCTGATAACTTGTGTTTCTTTAGTAAACGTTTCGACTCGTTCTTTAGTGAACATGTCGAATTCTTCGTCGATTTTCTTCGGGTCTGGCTTTGGTTGGACGTTTAGTGTTTCTGCACTTGCCCATGATTTTCCCTTGTCTGGTTCTAGTGGCGTTGTACTGGGTGTCATGATCTTTTTGCTGTTTTTGTTAAAAATTTCGTGTGGTGGTGGAGAGTTGTTTTCTTGGTCAAGGTTTTCTTTTGAATCTCCGCTGTAGATCGAGGTCTGAAAGGATGAATGGATGGTCATTTTAAGTTATATTTATTCATAAACTGATCTAATTTCAAGTTTTTTGTTGCATTCGACTCAAACGTTGTACTATAAAAGTCTATTCGGGTTAAGAAAATAGTGACTCATTGTTGCTACTCAGCTTAGCCACGCCCCTTGACAAATTAGATCATAGTAAATTAGAAAGCCGCGTTCAGATTGACCAGTTGCAGTAGGGCCTAATTTAATTTAGGCTTATTTAGTATGATCTAATTGGTCAAGGGGCGGGACTTTAGTTAATTCACTGTGTCAGATAATTATTGCCAGGCTCCTGATATAAGGTAGGTTTAATACAATTCAAGTTACACGGTTTGGAGTTAAAAACTATTTCATAGAATACAAGCAAAAGTTTTCAACATTTTACCCAAATCACTTTTATATTGAGTTTGGTACTACATTCCCATGGACTCATCCATGGGAATGAAGTACCAAACAAATATTGCTAAAAATAGTGATAAATGTAGGTATTATCGATACAAATTAAGTAAATAATTTAATTTATTACTAATGTTTACAGGATAAGTTTTTTCCAGTGCACAAACTGTAACCATGAATTCAGCATATAATTCTAGACCCCCCGTGTAGAAAATTTTCGTCGGTACAAAAAAAATCTGCTGTTCCATACATTTTGACCGTGTAGGTATTGCATTTTTCTATGAAACAGCTGATTTTGTTTTGTAAAACCGACGAAAAATTTCTGCGCAAGGGGGTCTAGAATGATATGATGAATTCATGGTTACAATTTGCGCACTGGATAAAACCTTATACTGTATATCCCTATTTATTTCAAATTATCGTTACTTGTAAGACAAGGAATTGATTCGTCGAATCGTTGAGAGCTCCATTCTAGCTGAAATGCATGATTTGATTGCGTGCACAGACTAGAAAGGTCCACTCTATCTTTGTGGTTCTTTCCTCAAAAGACTATTTGAGATATCAATGTACATGGTCTTCACACGATCAGATCAAGATAATGTCTGAACTTTGAAAGATACTGAGACCTCTCTTTCAGTTTGTTACAGTTTTCTTCTCAGAGTTGTCCGATAGGTCATCTCCGACCGCAACTAGTTTTTTTTTTTTTTTTTTTAAATATGGTTGACGCGTAATAGTGTTTGTACAAACTTACTTATGACTTTATTTCTCTAAATAAAGTCATTTGTTTATTTATACCACAATGAAGTCTTATAGTAATTTCAGTGTTTTCTGCAAATGAGTTGATTGATAGTATTTTGTTACTATTGTTATTTGTTCCTTACCCCAGTAGAAGACAGTAAGCTATGTCGTCGCTGTTTCACCGCTTTCTCAGCGTCGTGTTGGGCGAACTTGTTCAGAGCATCGTCGATCAAGGACTCCGGGACCTTGCGCTGTGATATCCTGACCTTGCCGATATATAGGACCTGGAGAATTTCAAATATTATAAATTAAACCTAGACGGTTTTAAAAGTCTCCGGGAAAGAAATAAAAACCACTCTACCTACAAATATGACACATTTTTTTTAAATATTATTAACTAATTTATTCAAAGTTAGAAGTTTGATTTTTCACAGCTTCAAGGGACTGTAGATCAGAATATATGGTTTTAATTCAACTCGATACCTCCGCGCGTTCTCAAAATAGAGAGTCTTGATAGACAGACGAACAAAAAAGTAATCCTATAAGGGTTCCTTTTTTTTCTATTTGAGATACGGAACCTTAAAAATAATGAATGATTCATCATCATCATTTCAGCCAAAAGACGTCCACTGCTGGACATAGGCCTCCCTCAATTTGGGGGGGGTTTAACATAATCGCCATGCTTGCCAGGCGGGTAAGCGATCGCAATATGTTGGTAAAATGCACAGAGAACGCTGCTGCCCATTCTCTAGTAAGTCCCTTAGTCGCCTCTTACAACACCCATCGGAAGATATGGGTAGATGCTATTCTTTACGTCCGGCTCCACGCGAAGCGCGATGAATGATTATCGACCTTTTAAACTTAATTTTTAAAGTAATACGTAGGTAATCAATGTCGTCGGGAGTCGATAGCGGACTCCCGGCCACCGTAGGCGCGAGCTTGCGGGTGTCGAGCAATGGGTAGCTCGCCGCCCGCAAGGGACTAACTAGGGAACGGGCAGCAGCGTTCTCTATGCATTTTACTACCATACTGCGATCGCCAAGCGGTCGCAGTATAGTATGGGTTGACGGCGCGTAGTGTTCCACGCGCGCCTCAATGAGATGTCAGCAGTACTGAAGGGGTCTGCTAGGACCGATGCCTGCCAGGGTCGCGAGATTGTTCGAAAGAGATACCGTGACCCTCGCACATGGGCAACTGAAGGAACACGGGTGGGTTTTAGTCAGTAAAAGTCTGACACGCCCTCCCGCTCCACCCAGAGCGGGAGAAGTCATTTGATGATTTCCCATCCAAAAAAAAAAACGTAATCAATGTACGGCTCGAGTGGCCGTGGTTTTAATCCATTTTAAATAAATTTAAAAATAAATTTTAAACCACGGATTTTTGTCTAAAATTGTTTATTTACAACTATAGGTAAGATAGTAGCCAAACACGACCCTACCTAAAGTAACATAGAGGTTAATAGTAGTATAGAAACTGCAGTGTACGATTAAACGTCGACAGACAGTACGCCGACAAACTGAACACCGACTGGACTTTACTTCGACAGGACACTTCGCCGACAGGACTTTTCGTCGACAGGGCTAATCAGCGAAGAATTTCAGAAAAAGTAGTTTTTTTTAATACCTGCCAGGGTCGCGAGATTTGTTCAAAAGAGATAGTGTGGCCCTGGTATGGGGGCAGCTGAAGGAACACGGGTGGATTTTAGTCAGTAAAAGTCTGACACGCCCTTCCGCTCCACCCTAGAGCGGGAGAAGTCATTTGATGATTTCCCACCCACAAAAAAAGGGGCTCATTAGCGACGCAATCAGATAAAGTCGTTTTTTTTTTCCATCATGGTGATTGATGAGCCCTGTCGTCGAAGAGTCCCGTCGAAGTAAAGTCTTATCGGTGTCCTGTCTATCGGTGTACCTAGTAACTGTCGGTGTTTAGTCGTACACTCTAGAAACTGATCGCTTACCTCAAAAAAATGAGAGTCAGAAGCAGACAAGTCGGCACAAAGCGATGTGATCGCTGACGCGTTGCTGATTGTGCGAGCCATCGGGGACTGGTTCTCACTTGTCCTGCAAACACATTTTACATAGGTTTAAGTTTTTGTCAAATACTCAGATAGAATAAGTACTGATAATACACCACAGAGCATAGATTTTAGAGAAGTGGTGGTCCCGTGGTAGCCCGAGTTACGCGTTATGGGTCGTGAGTTTGTGTAAATGATTTCATCACCACTGCTCTCAAAACGGTGAAGGAAAAAATCGTGAGGACACCGACATATCCTAGAACCAAAACATCGAAGACATGTATCAAACCGCACTGGTCCCGTATGGTGGATACAGTCCGTTCCCACTCACAGAAAGAGGGCCTGTGTCACACATTATAGGCTAATTGTGATTTTGATTACAGATACACCAGCAAAATATGAGGGGGCCAAATATTTCAACCTTCAAAGTTAATTTAATTTCATAGAATGACTTATTACTTTTTTTTTAAGTCAAGGTACCTACCAATTCGTACCCACTAAAATCTATGTAAACAACAATGACAGGATATAGATAAAGTCAAGTTAAACAAAGTAGATTAACACGTTAAGGCGCGGACTGACTACGATTTTAAATGCTACAACTACATGCTACAGCTCCAACAAATAAGGTTGAAAATTTAATAAATATTTGGATGACGATGTGACTAAGCTGCGAATTGGCATTTATTTTACGGGTTTTATTTAGATTATTCGGACTATACACATTAAATTAAATAATTGTCCGGTTAAAGTTTTAAAGTAATGTTTATTCTATTGAACTCTTTAAAAAAAAATGTTGTTATCGCTGAAAATACAGAGATGTTCGACGTCAAAGTTTTTTTTGTGAAACAATTTTTATTGGGAATATCAAACAATTTTTCACTATTCTATTCGGTTAGAATTTTTCTTTAAACCTTTCTCTGTCCACTGTATTTTTTGTGTCGTATATTTTCATTGCGTTACGTCATACTCGATTGTCAAAGACACCAGTGTTTTGTGAATATTGAGGTAACACCGCGCCTTAACTGCCATATCGGACTATGTGTCCGACACCTTTTGTTCCATTCAGGCCTTGTCGGACTATATGACCGACAACACATACAAAATCTGAACATGACGTTGCTGCCTGGCGGCCATGTTTTTGGAATAAACGATGTATTTATTTAATAAATAATCTATTTAAAGTGAAATAACACTAAGTACATTTTTTGACTTTTTCTGATTTTAGCCGTGGCAGTTAACGTGTTTAAAGCGTAGTATCTATCGAAGGTAACACGAAAACTACCCTAGCAAAATTAATAAACATTATTTAGGACCACCCCTGAGGCATACTTTATCTTCCCATGTTCTTTAAAAATTGGAATTTTGAAAGTGGACTCACAATTGCATACACACATTTGCATATTGCATACTCACAATTGCATACACACAATTGCATAGACATATTAAAAAAAAATGTTTATATAATTATGTTTGCCTTATGTAACAGCTTCGTGATGGGTTTTTTTAGATCCCGTTTAAAGTTCACTATATATTGATCTTTAAAGCTCTAATAAAAATACTTACAAGTTAGAATTACAGTTTCCCGGCAGAGATATAGCAGGACTACTCCAAGGCAGATGTTCAGAGCTGTTCTGCTGTTGAAAACCCAAGTTCCTGGTGACTGCGCCATTGGTGAGTGAGTTGGTCGACCCTCGGGGGCTCGGAGCCCCCGGCGACGGCTCCCGCATCTGGGTGAAGAGATCGGTCACCTGGAATGAGGAGTTGAACGGTTATGACAAGAAAATAAAGGGGCGTCGATGATCTGATAGACCAGCGTTTCTTAAACTTTTTTGTTGACGGAACCCTTTTGGAAAGCGAAATATTTGACGGAGCCCCAAAATAAACAAAAATTTGTTCGGTATTTAGTTTTAGTAGTTGCATAGGTCCAAAATCCTGTGTCGCACAAGCATGTTGTTGGGAACTGTGAAAAATATTCATCACGGTTTCCGCACTGAAAATCATTGAGAGGCATCGTTTTGAACAGACTCCATACTGGTGTCTGATGACATTTCTAAAACGATTCATATGCATCGGTACACATACTTTCGGGCTTTTGTAAGTTGAGTAAAAAAAGATTTTTAAAACCTAAATTCGTGGAGCCCCCACAGAGGCTTTACGGAACCCTAGGGCTCCGCGGAGCACTCTTTCGAGTACGGCTGTGATAGACGAACTAACTTTTTTGAGTAGCTTCGCTCATGTAATAAAAATATAAACCTTCCTCTTTAATCACTCTGTCTATTGATGAAAACAACATTTAAATCCGTTGCGTAGTTTAAAGATCTAAGCGTACAGACGTGGGAAGTGACGTTGTTATATATGTCGGATCTTCCATGAGTTAGCACTTAAAATGAGACACAAAGCGCCTTTGTTAGTAGCGTTGTGCGGAGTCTAGGATTGAGTATGGGGTTCGATACGGACGTATGGTGCGACAGTGATCGTTTAGCCGTGGTCCCGACACATACTGGCCTAGGAACTGCTCTGTGTTTCCTTTTAAGTTCAGAGTATTAATTAGTACAGTAGTATTATTAGTAAGTGACTCTGTAACAAAGTGTGCAGAAGTTAAAGGAGCTATTTCTCACGTTTATCCATATCCTAATTCTGCACCCACGACTGTATACCTGACACTAAGTATGTCTGATTAGAATCTTAGGTACCTGGATTCGACATTACTATGTAAAGATGAGGAACAGGGTGTACAGTCCACTCATATTCTATAGAAAAAGCAGGATCCTCCTAGCAGACGGGCGTTTTATCTGGTGGGCCCTTATGCCCGGCGATAATGCTAGGACGTTGTATACGTGTAACAGAATTTACACAAGTTAATTTGGGGGACTTTTAATATATGTAGATATTTTTTCAAAAACTAAGAAATATTAAAAAAATGTTGTTGTTATTATTGTTGTGTTGTTTGTTGTTGTTGTTTATTATTGTTTTTTTTTTTAAAATAAATAAATTGTGAAGTTTGCCATACTTACAGACTACCGATTGAGCCAAAGAAAATTATATCTTATTTTCAGGCTCAAATATAAATGCATAAAGCAATACTAGGGTCAAACCTATATTTTTAACCGACGAAAAAAAACGGAGGAGGTTATCAATTCGACGCGTTTATTTTTTATTTTTATTTTTTATGTATGACCACGCGTAACTTTTTACATAGTAGTCCGATTGTGATGATTCTTGTTTTATTGGATAGCGTATATTCCGAGGGTGGTCCCATATAAATTTGGAAAACAAAATCAAACCCTAAGCGTCAGAAAACACGGGATAATTGATTGTTCACTCACTGATTGTAACGTATAACCACGCATAACTTTATACAGAGTAGTCCGATTTTGATAATTCTTTTTTAATTGGATAGGGTATACCTTGCCCAGTATTATTAGTACATTGAAGCCACAAAAAAATTATAAAATAAAAACTTTTTAACAAAAAATTAAACCGCCGAAAAAACTGAAAACTTTTTTGTTAAAAAGTTTTTTAATATTTTCTATAACTATTGTCAAAGATCCATGATTGAAAATGGCTAGACAAAAACGTTTTTTACGAGGTACGGAGGGCTCTTGTTATGTAAAGGTGGTCACCATCCACGGATCAACCGCAGCAAGCGTAGCTTAACGGCTGTTAATACTTAACCACAAGCGTCTCTGACTATAGCGTATAAAATTTTTCGCACAATGGGTCTTCAACGCACTGCTGTTCGATTTTTTAGACGCACGCTGTTGAATTCTTAACGCTTGGTTTAACATCGAGAGTGTATTTATTTATTTACGTGCAGTCAGTGCCCTGCATTACGTGACCCCTCAAGCACAGAAGAAATGAGGAAGAGGGGTCAGGTAATGCAGGGAACTGACTGTACGTAGTTAGACTAGAAGCTGGCCCTAACAATGGCGGATGTTTGCCTACTCGGAAGGTGTATTCACTTTCGAATAGTAAGGTGAAGGATCGCCCGAAGACGTAGGTAACAAATTGGCAAAACGGATTTTATAACAATGCATCATTGTTCAAAAATCATTAGTTAAATTTTCAATCAATACTCGAACAATACAATACTTAAATAGAATTTCGAATTGTCAAGGTTTTTCATCATGTTATTATTTGGAACTTTTTGATTAAAGGCGGTCACCCATTTTGTTCGGCGATTTGGGATAAAATAGAAAGCCCGGCCGGCCTGGAATTATTACTATTGTATTTGAATGGTGACAGTAGTATACTGTATGTTGACAGCGCTGTAATGATTCAGCGAATAAAGATATACAACCATGTTTAAATTAAATAAATGATGTCCTTCCGCCATTTCGAATAATATCCCGCATTATTATCCGTAATTACAACTCTGTTAAGTAGCATTTTTGTAATCGGCATAATATGGCAATAAAATAAAAACAAAGGTATAAAAACAGAGCACATAGGAAGGGGCGCGGGAGGAGAGCACTAGTCAATAGGACAGGTTTTTACCTGAACGTACAGCACGGATTGTATGTACGCACGACTATAAAATCAAAATCAAAAGTCATTTATTCAAACTAGGCTGAGAGTCAGCACTTTTTGAACGTCAAAGTTACATGAGACAGTCCCCCAAAAACGCCCACCCTTCGACACTTCCTAGTGCTTTAGCTGGGAAGAAGAAGTGGCGGAACAAACTCCCCAGCAGCACAGCTGTCTGTTAAGTTAGAAGAACTTGATTCTATACAGTATTATGTAAGTAATTAATAGTATAAAACAAAACAAAACATACATCAAATTATGCGTCATATGTCAGCTAGCACACGCCAATATACGAACAAAACATTAAAAAACTAAACTCAAGCTGAAATAATAAAATCGTAAATAGAACTTAAAACCTAAATAAGAGCCTCCGGGTATAAAGGGCGTGCCCGCATACATACACAACGATGAGGAAATGGAAAGGAAATATATATCAGGTATGCATTTCCAGTATAAACTGATCTCACATTGTATGGGATTTCTGTATATTGAGGGGTCAGGTTAAACTGGAAATGCATAGCTTGATGTGTAGCCGTGTGTACTACCAAAATGATAAATAATAATTGTTTTCCGTCGCCAACGTTTTAATTCTTACCTGATATAAAAATATTTCTGAACCCAAATTGTTCTTGACTTTGAGTTCTAGTAAAAAATAACGCGGTCTATGTGTACTTAAAAAAAAGATTTAATTATAATTGACAGCCGCCAAAACAAAAAAAATATGAATGGGTGATTTTGTAATCATGCGATGACTACGCTTTGCTTCTCAAATGCGTTAGCGTAAAGATATAACAAAATAAAAACATTAAAAAAAACACCTCTTGACGAATTAATGAAGCGATTACTGCTCTTAAATTAGGAGACAAACAACTTATTTACGAGTTTAAAGTACCTCCCACGTGCTCCTTAGAGTTCAATTGTTGCAGATTAGTTAATTGCGAGCAAGATCATGGGTCAGTGCATTTGTTTACAAATTCATCTAAGTACTTAAAAACCACCGGAGCGATGATATAAAGCCCACTGCTCACCTCACTCAAGTGAGCGCACACAATTCGAAAGCGAACTCATTTGTTTTTGTTCGAATTTCGAAATTCGAATTCGTTTAGAGAATAAAGAATGCGCCCATTTTAGGGACCAGCCAGAGTCTTCTGAATACTAAGGTAAAGTAACTCCTTGATTTGAGGTGGCCCGCAGAGGCGGGCTGTTACCAGACGGGGATCGCGGAAGTCGCATTAGATCTCGTGGTCCCCGCAGTAGGTGTGGGAGGGAACACCGGGGAGGTTTTAGTCACTAAGAGTCTGACAGACTCTGCTTACCCAGGGCGGACGACATCCATGAGGATTTCTACACCGACATAAAAAAAGTGAGGGCATACAATTCTAAAGTGAAATCATTTGTTTTTTAAGTAAATCATCACGGATCTACTATTTCGAATTGACGTTCATAGAATAAAGAATTCATCCATTTTAGGGATCAGCACAATGATATTATAAATCATTGAATCAGTAAGTCTATTCTGAATTCTTTAGTGAAGTGAGTTGTCAAAAATATTACTTTGACAACTCACTTCATGTTGATATCACTTCAGTTTCTACAGTGAGATTTATCCAGAATATATTAGCAATTCGTGAAAATAAACTTTAAGCTGTAAATGTAACAGTTTAAAGTTAGATTTTCCTCAATTTTTATCCTACTAAACTACATATTAAACTGTGTTTACACAAACAAACTAGTCCGCGTGTACTAATGCACGTATACCTATTTCCTTAAGTACTACGGGTCAAGGTTGAAATTGGCTACATTGGATGCTAATGTAAACAACCAATTACTTCCTATACAAGCTGTTTGATACATTAGATGAAGGACAGGGGTGTCACTCGAGTGTTTTGCAGAGCAAAAAACCAAACTAAAAAGTAGAAAATAATAGAAAAAAGCGTGGGGTGCTTTTTTCCATTATTTTCTACTTTTTAGTTTGGTTTTCTATGGAAGCGTGTTTTTAAGTTTTTTTAAACTATTATTTATTTTCTATTTTTTAGGGTGTTTCCAATTTTGAAACGTATGTCAGCGTAGTTTGAGTAGTTTTTTGGTATCCTGGTAACCCGGGCAAGGATAATGGCACCAATTTATGAAATTATTGTACTGTCATCAGTCCTCGATAAGCCTACAAAGTTTGAACGAAATCTGGCCGTTTAAAATGGTTCAAAATCGCGCTGTAAGGAGTCGGTTACAAACAAACATACAAACATACAAGTGAAGCTAATATAAAGCGTGTAAAAAGAACACAATTAGTCAAATTGCCCGTATGACAGGCACAGACAAGGCTTTTGATAATTGGTTTTGTTCCAGTCATATATCTACTATACTCAAATCGTTTTAGCGTGTCATTCGTGGCCATTGACCCTGCTACATACTTTATTTGAAAAATTTAATTTAGCAGAGCATAATCATCCTAATTTTTCCCACTGTTGTCTTCTCTGTGAAAGGGAGTGGGCCGTAATCCACCACGCGGGGCCAGTGCGGTTTGGTAGATGTCACATGTCTTTGAATTTTTGGTTCTTGGACATGCCGGTTTCCTTGCGATGTTCTCCTTCACCGTTTTGAGAGCAGCTGTGATGAAAATAATTTACACAAAGAGCCTGCTTGGGTTCGAAGTTTCGAACGCACGACCTACAACTCGTAAGTCGCGGCCGCTACCACTGAGCCACCACTGCCAACCACTGCCAATGCCACCACTGCAAAATCCTAGTGGTGTGCCTATAATATTTGTGCCCATAATAAGAGTTCTCTCAATTTCTCCAGGATCCCATCATTAGACCCTGACCCGATGACAATGGCATCACCCGGGTAGAAAACCTCCCAAACAATAAGAGAATTACCCAAATCGGTCCAGTCGTCTTCGAGGAATTGGGAAATCTCCTCAATTAAAATAAATAAGTTGAAGTTTAAAAAAACTAAAAACACACTAGCATAGAAAACTAAAAAGTAGAAAATAATGGAAATAGCGTGAGATGCTTTTTGAGGTATTTTATAATTGATATCGAACACCCCTCGCTTTTTTCCATTTTGTTTTTTGTGACGTAGGTCAGCGTAGTTTTCGAAGACAGTTTTTTGTTTTTTGCTATTCTAGTAACCCCGGCAAAGATAATGGCACAAATTTATAAAATTATTGTATTGTCAACGGTCCTTGATAAGTATGCCAAATTTCGAGTTAATCTGACGTTTTGATAGGCACTTACTAACATACGTATGAAGCTAAAAAAAAGCGTGTTACAAAAATCGGCGTTTCAAAATGTCGCAATAACCGTGGCAACCCTAGAAAAGCATTAATTGGTCAGCCTTGAATCAAACCGTTTGTTTATAATAGCCACACGTCAACAGGTCAACAAATACATGGCACTGGATAAATTGAAAGTTGATGCGTTGACAATGATATTATGATGCCAGTGCTTCTGATAAATAGATGTCATGGTGTTGGAGGTTTCTCATAACAGATAGAGGCTGATTTTTAACACGCTTATATTAGCTTCACCTGTATGTATATTTGTATGTAACTATGTTTGTAACCGACTCCTTTGGACTTGATTTTACCACCCACTTATAACGGTCAGATTTCATTTAAACTTTGTAGACTTATCGAGGACCGATGACAAATACAATAATTTCATAATTTTGTACCCTTATCCTTGCCAGGGTTACCAGGATAGCAAAACAACTGTCTCCAAAAACTACGCTGATATACGTCCAAAATACACCCTAAAAATAAAAAATATAATCGTTTAAAAAAATTAAAAATGCAAATCAAAAATACCGAAAAAAGCACCCCACGCTCTTATCCATTAGTTTCTACTTTTTAGTTTGGTTTCCCATAGAAGCGTGTTTTTTAGTATTTTTTTTTTTTGTTTTTTGCGTTATGCTCGTGAACAGGTGCTGTTTGTGGAGTCTGGTCTTCTTGCTGAGACCATAATGTTGATATTGTAATCTGTTTATTTATTTTACGTCAATGGTCCTGTTGTGTTTGTCATTTGTGGCCTCGAGTTGTACCTCAGGTCGTAACAGCTATGTGAACATAATTCAGCATCGCATATGTAAGCTGTCACCTCTTCATGCCTGGAGGCTTTTATTTTGGTGTAACGCTTTGTTTCTATTTTTATTATTTTCTTTTGCTTGAGTACCTATAGTCTTCATTTTATTTGTTGGTATATTGGCATAGCTAGCTGACATATGGTAAAAAATTAAATTTATTGTCGTAATGTTATGTATAAAACCAAATTTATACCGGATGACATTTTTTACCGTCTCGACCTTCATATGGTGTGTTGTGTAACTAGAATAGAAGGCAGGAAGGCCTTCAGATTCATCGTAGGTGACTAAAGGAGCGCGGGACACGGGCGGAAAGGGATGCAAGTGCGGTTCGTGCGCCTGCATAAGATCAATGAGACCGCCTATCGGCCGGCTTCATAGGGTAGGACCGTGCTACGAAATCATTGATACATGCTGCGCATTAAGTAGGGTGCATCGGTGCATGTGATTTGAGTTTCAATAGGTTTTTAATTGTTTTTTTGTTATTTTTTTTCATATTTCTGTTTTTGTTGTTCTAGTATGAAAATGTTACTTTAAATGTGTAGTATTTATTGCTAGATCAATTTCATTACATGTTATTCAAAAATAAAAATATCAAAAATTTCTATGCCAAAGGCTTCTACTCCGTTCACCTATTACCCCCATTTTTTTTCAAGACGTTAAAAAATGTCACTCGGTATAACTAAACAGACAGCTGTGTTGCTGGGGAGTTTGTTGTCGCTTTTTTTTTCCAGCTAAAGAAAGCGAAAGGAAGGAAGGAAGTGGTGAAGGGTGGGCTTTTTGGAGGACTGTCTTAAGTTAACTTTATGTTCAAAAAGTGCTGATTCTCAGCTTATTTCGAATTGCGTTGCCCACGATAGCACATAGCTGTCGCAAGAATAGCGGTCGTACAAATCTACTATTCTCTATATCATCATCATCATCATTTCAGCCGAAAGACGTCCACTGCTGGACATAGGCCTCTCCCAAGAACTGTCACTTCGACCTGTTCTGTGCTTCTCGCATCCAACATATTCCTGCAGCCTTCACCAGGTCATCGGACCATCTTGTGAGAGGCCTTCCAACGCTACGTCTTCCAGTACGCGGTCGCCACTCAAGACAAAAGTCTTTGACCTGTGTGTGTTGCTAGTGATGAAATATGGTACTGAGCCAAGGTCGCTCACAATGGGCCTCATAAGAAGGCTAAAAGTCACCCAAAGAGCAATGAAGAGGGCTATGCTTTGGAGTTTCCCTACGTGATCGAATCAGAAATGATGAGATCCGTAGGAAAACCAAGGCCAACATAGCCCGAAGAATTGCCAAACTTAAGTGGCAGTGGGCAGGGCACATTGCTCGCAGAACAGATGGCCGATGGAGTCGGAAGGTTCTCTACATAGTATATAACAAATTTGCCGATGATATAGTTGTCATGGCTGAGACTATGGAGGGCCTCGATACAACGCTCGATGACCTCAGTAGAGCTTCCGAAAGAGTGGATCTCAAGGTGAACATGGACAGGACAAAGGTCATGTCCAATGCTCATGTGATACCCACTCCAGTAAAGATCGGAGGCACTACACTCGAAGTTGTGGACGAATATGTGTACCTAGGACAGGCTGTCCAGTTAGGTAGGTCCAACTTCGAGAAAGAGGTCAATCGTCGAATCCGACTCGGCTAGGCAGCGTTCGGGAAGCTACGCAATATCTTCTCATCCCACATACCGCAGTGTCTCAAGACAAAAGTCTTTGACCAGTGTATGTTGCCAGTGATGACATATGGAACCGAAACGTGGTCGCTCACAATGGGCCTTATTAGAAGGATGAAAGTCACCCAAAGGGCGATAGAGAGGGCTATGCTTGGAGTTTTCCTACGCGATAGAATCAGAAATGAAGAGATCCGTAGCAGAACCAAGGTAACCGACATAGCCCGAAGAATTGCTAAACTAAACTGGCAGTGGGCAGGGAACATTGCTCGCAGAACAGATGGCCGATGGGGCCGAAAGGTTCTGAAGTGGCGACCGCGTACCGGAAGGCGTAGAGTTGGAAGGCCTCCAACAAGATAATAAATAAATAAATATCTTAGGACAACCAACACACCGTTATCTGATCCCAAACTAGGCAGAGCCTGTACTATGGTAACCAGACAACTGATAAATATACTTATATATTTCTAAATACATACATATTATAGATAAATTACACTCAGACACAGAATAAATTATTGTGCTCATCACACAAAGATTTGTCCTGGGCGGGAATCCAATCCACGACCTCAGTCTTAGCAGGGTCACTAACCACTAGACTAACAGGTCAGGTGAATCGATGACCTTGTGAAGGCCGCAGGAATCCGCTAGATGCGGGAAGTACAAAACCGGTCGAAGTGGCGGAGCTTGGAGGAGGCCTATGTCCAGCAGTGGACGTCTTTCGGGTGAAACGACGACGATATAACAAAGAAGCATTTAGTGTTTGTACGCTTAGATCTTCTAAACTACGCAACGGATTTGAATGCGGTTTTCATCGTTAGACAGAGTGACTCAAGGGGAAGGTTTACATACATAAAACGCGGGTGAAGCCGCTGGCAATAGCTAGTAACAAATATAATAGATATGCTAGTTTATAATAACAAAAGTTTTCGTTCGAACTACTTTCGTGAATTGCATACACATCACTATAAAAGAAGCCACTTGACATATTAAAATTTATAAAGCGATAAGTGCTATTCCTGGAAAAGCGGCTGAAGTTCGTTCAATAAATATTAAATAAGCTTCATTGATATATTCTTAGAATCGTATTGTTTTGATTTTCGTTAATATTTGCATACAATACTGCAGTTTGTTATGGAGCTGTTTTCCTTAAAGAGAATGCGCTAAGGTGGCCCGCGATATTGAAATTATGTTACGTTTTTTTTTTCAATTTGCAGGCATCAGGTAGTATGTTGAACGAAATATGATTTGTGACATTAAAATGTTTGTCTTTACAGAACCGACCAGGTAACCGACATAGCCCGAAGAATTGCAAAATTAAGTGGCAGTGGGCAGGGCACATTGCTCGCAGAACAGATGGCCGATGGGGCCAAAAGGTTCTGGAGTAGCGACCGCGTACCGGAGGACGTAGCGTTGGAAGGACTTTCACAAGATGGACCTATAACCTGGTGAAGGCCACAGGAATCCATTGGATGGGAGAAGCACAGAATCGGTTGAAATGGCGGTACTTGGGGGAGGCCTATGTCCAGCAGTGGACGTCTTTCGGCTGAAATGATGATGATGGTGATTTACAGAATTATAATCATTGACCTTATTTAGTATGCTTAAATGGTTTGGTCATGTTGAGAAGATGAATGAAGGACGGCTTACAAAAGGTATTTACAAGGCAGATGTTAGTGGAAACGACGGGAGGGGACGCCCTAGGAGGACATAATAGTGACCTTATTGGTGATGTTCTTCAGAAAGGTCAGGTGCGTAGTACTCGCAACCGGCGTGTGTGTATGGCAAAAGGAATATGTAACGATCGTTACAGGTGGAGTTCCGTAGTTTCTGCTTACCCCTATGGGCGAAAGGCGTGTGTTTATGTATGTATATGTAATCATTAATCATTGGGAGTATTGGTGGCCCAAAGGTAACGGCCGCGACTTACCGAACCCAGTTAAGAGTTTTACTTTCTGTAAATTATTTCATCACTACTGCTCTGAAAACGCTGCGGGAAAACATGAGGAACCCCCTGTTCTAGAAAAAATCGAACATATTTGATATCTACCAACCCGCACTGCGCCCTCGTGGTGGATTACGGCCCACTTCTTCTCACTGAGAGGAGGCCTGTGTTCCAGCAGTGGGAAAATTATAGGTTGATTATGTATGTTAGGGACTTACTAGAGAATGGGCAGCAGCGTTCTCTATGCATTTTACCACCATACTGCGATCGCCAACCCGCCTGCCAAGCGTGGCGATTATGGCAAAGCCCCCCAAATTGGGGAGGCCTAAGGCCAGCAGTGGACGTCTTACTGCTGAAATGATGATGTATGTTGAAATGAAATGAAATTTATTTTGCAAGAATTGTAGTACATTACAGATGTAATGTAATCATTAAAATCATTACACAAATCTACCATTCTCCAAGTTATTTTACGTAATCCTATTGAATGACTCATTTAAAAAAAAAAATTTTTTTTGAATGTGATTAAATACTTCTATGGTTGTATCGACGATTTTAATTATTAAATTTTTGACATATAAATTGAAAAAAAAAAAACGAAACCAAAGGAGATGTTTCATTTTCGGCCATCAGATGTACATTTATCGAAAAAGTGGAAAAAATAACATAAATTGGGGAAAAATATTCTCTGGTGATTTTGAGCCTGATTTGTAGTGTACAAAAAATAGTGGTTTTTCAATTATTGCCATAGTTTATTCAACATGGCGTCTCGTTTGCTTGCAGACTTCGTTCGTTCTGAAATCATGTCTCATCAAATCAATGTAACGTAGAAAAGAATTAATAATGTGTGCATTCTTGTAGTATTAAAAGTAAATTACTCTACTACTACTCCTCTACTACTCTTATACAAATTTTTGAGTAAACATAATTAAGTGTAACCATTTCATCGTTACAAAAATCTTTAGTCTCCATTTTTGAAGTGTGTTTCTAAACGAATTCAAAATAACCGCTTGCTAACTCTTATGACAAACGTCAAACATTTTTAATTTTTATTTTGTACATAAAAACCATTTGATATTATGAAAAAAAAATTACTTCATTCTATCCAGGGGTAAGTTTCCCAGCTTCGCTAAAAGGTACATGTTATGGCCGGAGCCCCATATAAAAATGAAACATCTCCTTCGTATTTCGCGAACTACCCCGCTCTACCCGGTTCATTACCATCATTTCAGCCGAAAAACGTCGATTTCTGGACATACGCTAGCCTTATCTAGTTTAAACAGACAATATTTACTAAGTTTCAAGACTTTATTCATATCTAGGATTGATAGAAATTATGCTGGTCGAATTTGAACCAAAATGTTTTATCATAGTTGTATATTCAATTCAAAAATCGTTTGAATTTGCGTGGCTTACAGTTAGGTCACGCGGTCGTGCAACTGAACAAACATGGCGTCTACCACAATGCCACAATAGACATAGTACAATAACAATTGCAGTCGTGAATTGCACTATACACTACATAATCGCTATATGACAGAATAGACGTATTATTAAATAAAGACTCGGTTCCTACGTTCGTTTATAGTCGCACTGGACAAAGCGTTGTTTAGTAAAACAGCCTCCTCAAATGAGGTGGTCATCAATCATCATTTTAGCCGTAAGACGTTCACTGCTGGACAAAGGCGATTCTGTGGCGCATCAGGGATGTTTGCTGAACGTCGCGTAGACTGCTTTTACGCTACAATGCGTAAAAGGTGCGCATCCCTGGTACGAGAGTACGTGGCAGCACCAACAGCATCCTTAGCATGATCGCTAGTCGGGTCGACTGTAGTTACATCAAAATCAAAATGAAAAGTCATTTATTCAAACTAGGCTGAGAGTCAGCACTTTTTGAACGTCAAAGTTACATAAGACACTCCCCCCAAAACGCCCGCCCTTCGACACTTCCTAGTGCTTTAGCTGGGAAGAAGAAGTGGCGCATCAATCATTGCTGTGCCATTTGTTATGGAATGGCGCAGTAGTGATTGTTGAGTTTGATTTTTTATATATTTTGTTGTAGTTGTTAACTATTACTAACATTAGTCTATAAGAACATTGTTACTAACAAAATGAACACCATAGTGTGTAGTCGCCTCTTACGACACCCACGGGAAGAAATAGGATGGTGTTATTTACGTCCTGCACCACACGGAACAAGAAATAATAATAAAATACCAATTACTTTTCATCATAAATGCTCGCTTAGAAGTCGCAGAGCAATTGTATAGAAGGTTGTAACTAAAGTATCTCTGATTGATTGATGAAGCTATGTAGCTCGTGTTTGAATAAACATCTTCAATACATAGAAATACATATGGGTATTTGTGTAATGAACTTTGCACATACATGTGTCTTTATTTATCTTCTGCTCTCGTGTATATCTGCGTGAGTTTAACGTAAATATCTAGATGATGTTTCTGTAACCCCACTCCCGCTCAGCGAGAAGTCCGCAGTCCCAACCGTGGACTTAACAGCATTTTATAGGCAGATTATTCTTATGCTATTACAGATTTTACTTTGCTTTAAAGATGCGCCTTCCTGGTGCGCCGGGTGCAGGCCAGCTCCAACATTATACTGCGGTGTATCGCAAACAGACTGGACTGCGTCTGTGTGAATCGCTGCTGCAAGCTGCCCACTTTGGTGTTAAGCTTGTAGCAGGGATTCGCTTTTTAACCGACTTCAAAAAAGGAGGAGGTTATCAATTGGACTGGTCCCATTTTAATTTGGTTCCATTCGGACAATGGGATCCATGTGAAAATCATGTAAGTCTTAAATTTGCTTTTAGTATTTTATTATTTATTTTTGTATTTGCGCGACAAATGAACGAAAAACGCGATTAGATTAGTGCGTGGTATCTACCATAACTAAAAACTTAAAAATAAAAACTATTTACAAACAAATATCAACCGACTTCCTTAAAAACAACACTACAATGTCAAAAATAACTTTAATTTTGGAAGTCGGTGGCAAAAAATCTTAAATACAGATCCTAAGACACCGAATTCCGAAATTAAAGTTATTTTTGACTTTGCAGTGTTTTTTTTAAGGAAGTCAGTTTTTTTTTTTTTTGGAAAAAGTTTTTTGACGTTGTAGTGTTTTTTTAAGGAAGTCGGTTGTTTTTTTTTTTTTTTTTTTTGTAAAAAGTTTTTTAACTATAAGGCAGTGTAGGTTAAGTATGTAGGATAAGTTTACTAACATAGCTGATAAGAAATATTGTTACTAACACATTTGAGTCATTTGTTACTTGTATTTTTAAATATAAATAAAATTAAAATTTTACACAATTACTATCTATCTATCGACAGGCGGCGAGCCCATTGCTATCAACTGGACACAAAGGGGTTTATTCATAAACATTGATTAATTAAAGTACACGGTTCTACTATCTTGGCCCTTACTTGTACAATAAAATTAATGCGTCCTTATATATCTATAATTTATCACACAGCAAATGCAAAGTCACCTTACATGCATTCCTTCTGAATAAAACGTACGACGAGCCTGAAAAGTATTTATTGACAGTTACATGAAAGTTACCCTATTTCCTATTTTTCATTTACACGCACATACATTCACCCTTACACACTTACTCACCCACCCCTACACTAACACATACACACATTCACTCGACTGACCACACCAACACTCTTTATTCTAATTGTTTTATTTAATTTTAGTTTTTGATGTTTAGTCATTTTAATTTTAAGATTATTCCTTTTGTGTTTTGTTCTACATTATAAGCTCTAAAGCTTACTAACATGATTATTGTGATACCCAAACTGGGAGTGGAAACTGTCTCTCCTAAATACAGATTACTCAGTGATCTAGCTAGGAGAGTAGCGATTCACCCAAGAATTCGTTGTACCATGTACCTTACTAATAATGCTTACTTTTTAAGTCCGTAATGTACTACAAAACCTTTATGTACCTAAATAAATATATTATATATAAATTAACATATAATTAACATATATATATATTAAAGTTGAGAGACGTTTAAATGTCAAAAATTTATGGTTAAACACTCACTAATGGGTGTCGTAAAAGGCGACTAAGGGACTTACTAGAGAATGGGCAGCAGCGTTCTCTATGCATTTTACCACCATACTGCGATCGCCAACCCGCCTGCCAAGCGTGGCGATTATGGCAAAGCGGGAACTGGGGGAGGCCTAAGTCCAGCAGTGGACGTCTTACGGCTGAAATGATCAATCATTACTTAAGTTTAAACAACGTGTATGAATAAAGAGGAAAATTTACACACAACTGCGAAATTCCAGATGAAAAAACCAATAACACAATTATTTTTTTTGTGGGTGGGAAATCATCAAATGACGTCTCCAGCTCTCGGTGGAGCGGAAGGGCGTGTCAGATTTTACTGAGTAAAATCCACCCCTGTTCCTTCAGTTGCTTATATGCCAGGGTCACGGTAACTTTTTCGAACAAGTCTCGCGAACATTGCCTGGCCTGGGTTTTGGACCCAGGACCATGAGCTCAGCAGTACCACTTCCAGCCACTAGACCAACAGGGCTGTCAATATGTGAGTTCCTTGTGTATGGACCTCTGAGTTGGTTTCGGCCTTTCTTTTCAGAGTAGTCATAGGAAACACTGACCTCATCTAACTTTAAAAATATAATTGTCGTGTAAAAGTGTTTGTACAACTCTACTTACAGAAATAAAATCATTTATCATTCATTTATTAAGTGTAGAGTTATGTAAATACACAAAATATCACTGCTAGGTAAAATGGCGGATGGCACAGCCATTGTATTAACGGCTTGTATGGCACCCATCAATTTATAGGAGACAATAAAATTATAAACAGCGGCTGTCACGATTTTACTACACGATTGTTGTGTTTGTGTGGATAATCGTTGTGAAGGTATAGCTAAGGTTTTTACAGCCATCATCGCGATTGTATTCCTCAATGTCTCTTAATCTGTTGAAGGACCCTCGAACTTAAAGAAAAAAATACTAAAAGAATTTCTACCAAATAAACTAATTACAGGCACTTTTGAATTTTCAAGGGGTCCGTGAGTCAAAATAATAAAGTTAGTTGTCCATTCCAAAATGGAATCCATCACATTCCATCTATGGAGAAGAACGAACAAGAAATACCATGGATATTCTTTTAGATCAAAATATTATTACAAATTGTACCGTGTGGGGACATAAAGCATACCATACCATTTCTTCCCGTGGGTGTAGTAAGAGGCGACTAAGGGAGTTAGAAGAGAATGGACAACACCGTTCTCTATACTTTTTGCCACCAAGCTGCGATCGCCAACCCGCCTGCCAAGCGTGACGATTATGGCAAAAACCAAATTGGGGGAGGCCTATGTCCCGCAGCGGACGTCTTTCGGCTGAAATGATGATGAATGCGGCATTTTTGAATTGTCAAGGGGTCGGTGAGGCCTCAAAGAGATGTCAGCAAAACTGAAGGGGTCTGCTAGGACCGATGCCTGCCAGGGTCGCGAGATTGTTCGAAAGAGATACCGTGTCCCTGGCACATGGGCAACTGAAGGAACACGGGTGGGTTTTAGTCAGTAAATGCCCTCCCGCTCCGCCCAGAGCGGGAGAAGTCATTTGATGACTTCCCATCCAAAAAAAAAAAAAAAAAAAAAAAGGGGTCGGTGAGTCAGAAAGAGGAAGCTAGTCGATAATGCCCATTCCAAAACCATTCCTTCAAAATTATTCAGATTGTGCTGAGTGTGTTTCTCAGTGGCAGTGGTCGGAGCACATTGCTCGCAGAACAGATGGCCAATGGAGCCGAAAAGTTCTGGGTTGGCGACCGCACATCGGAAGGGCTTCCACAAGGTGAACCGATGACCTTGTGAAGTCCGCAGTAATCCACTGGATGCGAGAAGAGAGTAAGTTCATTCTTGCGCAGTATATTACGTCTGACAACAACCCAACAGCAAACTTATTTCAACGACAATAAAGATCACAGTGCCAGTTAAGTTTGACAGTCCTTCGGGCTACGTCGGTTACGTTGGTTCGCCTGCGGATCTCTTCATTTCTGATTCGATCACGTAGGGAAACTCCAAGCATAGCTCTCTCCGTTGCCCTTTGTGTGACTTTCAGTCTTCTAAGAAAGCTTGTGAAGGCCGCAGGAATCCGCTGGATGCGGGGAGCACAAAACTGGAAGTGGCGGAATTTGGGGGAAGGCTATGTCCAGCAGTGGACATCTTTCGGCTGAAATGATAAGGATGATAAGATTGCATATTATAAGGGAACCTCATCTATATATATATAAAAATGAATCCCTATTTCCCTTGGTCACGCCATCACGCGTGAACGGCTGGACCGATTTCACTTTTGTTGTGTTTCTAATTGTCAGGAGAAGGTTCCTATGAAAGAAAAAAATAAAAAATTGCGCCGAAAATTAGAAAATGTAAGAACTCTTATTTAAGAATGCTTAACAACCATATAATAGGACAATGTAAACTTTTTTAATGTAACATTATGACATTTGACATAGAATTGACAGAATGCGTGCTCAAATATCATCAAAGAGACAGGACAACGTCTGTCGGGTCAGCTAGTTAGTTTATGAAAACAAAACATAACAGTCGTCTTACAGAGGTTGTCCACTCAATGTATCCGACATAATATACCTCTAGGCGTGAGTAAAAAATTGTTACCATTAATTAAGACTAAGAAAAATAAATAATGCATTAGAATGATGAAATGAAACATCATGTTAATAATGTTTATATTATGTATCAGACGGTAAAGAACATCCCTACCCAGCGCACGAGTCGACTAATCATTCTATCTCCATTTTCCATGAGACAAAATATCAATTTAAAACTACATCCTGAGTCATCATAATCTACACTAATATTATAAAGAGGAAAAATTTTTGTTTGTTTGTAATGGATAAACTCAAAAACTACTGGACCGATTTAAAAAATTCTTTCCCCATTAGAAAGCTACATTATCTTCGAGTAACATAAGCTATATAACATCACGCTATAGCTAAGAGGAGCGGAGCAGTAATGAAAAATGTTGCAAAGACAGGGAAAATCGCACGGGTAGGCGATTCAACGCTACGGGAAGGGTCGGGGGAACACGAAATTTAACACGGACGAAGTCGGGGGCAGAAGTTAGTTAATAATATTTTTATTTTTTAGTTATTCAAATGTTTTTTTTTTCTTATGGATGTGTAGTAGTCATTGGATACATGAAGTGGGCTGCCGTAGTAAGACGATCAAAATGTCACGGTGTATTATAAACATAGGTATATTGTTATGTTATCTGTGACTGCGTAATACAATAGTATATTGATGTGTTTTCCTATCATAATATGCAACGTTTATCTATCACCATATGGCTCCTACTTAGAGCGATATTGTACTCCAAGCTAGGCGAAGATAGATTCAAGCGTCATCTGCCTAGCTTTTTCCAACTATTTCGGGGACGGCTTTGAATCTAACTGGAATCTAGTTAGATTCGAAGCTGAACCCAACATAGTGGCGTGCATTGAGGTAGGCACAAGGCCGCCTGTTCTTGTCCAGGCAGAAAAACGGGGGTTTCTTTTAGGTATGATAATTTAGTTAGTTTCTTACTAATTTCGCGACACATTAAAATGTAATTGACAGACTTATGGTGATTTTCGATGTAGGCACTGCTTATATAATACTAATAATTTATATGTTTGTATAATGGAATAAAGGATAATAATAATAATATCTTAGGACAACCAACACAACGTTATCTGATCCCAAACTAGGCAGATCCTGTAATATGGTAACCAGACAACTGGTAAATATACTTATATATTTCTAAATACATACATATTATAGATAAATTACACCCAGACACAGAACAAACGATTGTGCTCATCACACAAAGATTTGTCCTGGGTGGGAATCGAACCCACGACCTCAGTCTTAGCAGTCAGGGTCACTAACCACTAGACTAACAGGCCAGTCTTATGTGCAATGCACGCCACTGATCACTGGATGCAGCTAAGTACCAGTCGGGCGTCGCTAGCTTTTTCCAAATTTATGTCGGAGTAAGCTTCGAATCTAATGAGATGCAGCTTAGTACCAATATTTTACATGGGGCGACTGCCTATGTCACACCCACAAGATACAGTTTACTGGGTAACACGATACCCGATGATAAGACTGGTTGTCAGACTTTCGGGCTTCTGATTACCTGTAACGATTGAAGATAGAGGAAGAAGTAAGAGATCTATAATATTTTAAATCAATTAATTAGACTTATATGGTCTTACTAGCTTTTGCCCGCGACTTCGTCTGCGTTAAATTTTATGTTCCCCGACCCCTCCCGTCGCATCGAATCGCCTGCCCGTGCGAATTTCCCCGTTTTTGCAACATTTTTCATTGCTGCTCCGCTCCTCTTGGTTGTGGCGTGATGTTATATAGCCTATAGCCTTCCTCGATAAATAGGCTACCAGACACAAAAATATTTTTTCAATTCGGACCAGTAGTTCCTGAGATTACCGCGTTCAATCAAACAAACAAACTCTTCAGCTTTATAATATTAATATAGATTACAAAACAAAGTTTTCTTATAGGTACAGTTTAAAATCATAGTGCGATTTTTTTGCATACAATCTAGTAAGAAAATATAATTTGTTTCTTAACTTTAGGGCATAAAATTCAAAACCTGCCAAATAATATAAAACGTATTCTAAAGTTAACGATTCGCTCAAACATTAAAATATCTATTTCATTCGAATCGCCTACAGAAAATGACGTGATATTTAAATGTGTCAATTCGCCCGGTCAAGGCGAATAAATTCCTGCGAATCCAAAAAATTTGCGGTTTCTAAAGTTATTTTTTTTTTTGTTTGATCTCTCAAGTATTGAGTTGGCATCTATTTATTTAATTTTATTACCACTTAAAACAAACATAATTAAAAGTATCTGTTTTTTAATTAAACCAGTTCTTGTTAATTATCATATTATTAAAATGTTAGCTAAAAGAAAACGAAGGTTGTCATTTGTAACTAAGGAAGGGCATTCCATGTTAGCATTAATTTACATATTCTGTATTTTGTTTGTTTACAAACACAATTTGATTTTGATTTTTGGAGGTGCCTTTCATGATATTAAATAGTTTTTTTAACCACTGTAATTATTAAGGCTCTCAGGTAGCTGGATCAAGGGCTTGATCCAGAATGCGGTACTTCTGCACACGGCGCGTATCGTTAGGACGTTCCTCTCTCTAGACCCTTGACCGCTGGTAGCTTGGACCCTGTTCCTGAGATCGGTGTGCCACTATTTTAAAATATTTTAAATATAATTATATGTATATTTAATGAAATAAAGGAAATAATAATAACAAATTTTAGTTACATAGTTTAGCGTCACTGGAAAGGCAAAATTACTCAACCGCCAAATTGGGCATGTTGAGTTACATACATGTTCGGAATATGCGATTTTTGACGTGACAACGTCTTATAAATTGGTTTGCCGGGTGACACTTCAAGAAACTGCGTTACGCTCCGCTCACGTTATGCGCTCACAATGAGAGCAAGTGAGAGGCACGCGTCCCTTCCACTCGGGCATGGTTAGCCCGCCTAAGAGCGAGAGAGACAGACATAAAAAGTGAAAGGCACGCGTCCTACCACTCAAAGTCGTTGTCACGTAAAACTTTCGCCCGTATACCGACTTTACAGGCAACCAATTTTTTTCTGCATCGATCTGTTTAGGTAGCTATACAATCAAAGCACATTTGTGGCGTTTCAGTAACCCGTATTTTTTTTCCAATTACTGAAGCATGTATGTATGTATGTAACTCAATATACCCAATTTGGCGGTTAAGTAATTTTGCCTTTCCAGTGACGGTATAATTTACTAACAATGTATGGAATGTCAATTTATTTTGAATTGAAATGATTAATAATGTTGTAGAAGATCGCTTTTAGCTATAAGACCGTCCATTTTGTCACCCTATGTAAAAGTTAGAAGAACACCATCCCATTTCTTCCCATGGGTGTCGTAAAAGGCGACTAAGGGACTAGAGAATGGGCAGCAGAGTTCTCTATGCATTTCACTAACATATTGCGATCGCCAATTGGTGATGTTCTTCAGAAAGGTCATGTGCGTATTCTGGTAACCGGCGTGCGTGTATGACCAGATGGATGAACATAAATGAAGCAAAAAGCGTATGTATGGTTCGTAGCAGGTGGCGTTTTATAGTTTCTGCCGACCCCTATGGGAAAAAGGCTTGACTTTATGTATCTATACTATAATATTATAAAGTTGAAGAGTCTGTTTGTATGTTTGTTTGTTTTTTTAGTTGAACGCGCTAATCTCAGGAACGACTGGTCTGAATTGGAAAATTCTTTTTGTGTTGGGTAGCCTATTTATTGAGGAAGGCTATAGGCTATATTACATCACGCTACAATCAAAAAGAGCGGGGCAGCGACGAGAAATATTCGAAAACTGGCAGGCAATTCGATGCGACGGAAAGGGTCAAGAGAGCAAAAATTTGACGCGGACGAAGTCGCGGGCAGAAGCTAGTGTAAAATAAAACTAACGCACACAAATTAAGTTGTGAGTAGGTATTTTATTTAAGAGATTTAACATAGGAAAGCTATAAAGTATAGCATGCTCTGGAGAACAAACTTTATTCCTTACATTAGACATTATCATTGTGTCCATCTGTTCGATACTCAATAATGTTCATAGCAACGTGTTTATATGAAACTAGCTTCATCCCGCGACTTTGTCTGCGTCAAATTTTTGCTCCCCTGACCTTTCCCGTCGCATCGAATTGCCTGCCAGTTTACGTCCATTTTTTGTTGCTGCTCCGCTCCTTTTGATTGTAGCTTGAAGTTATATAGCGTATAGCCTTCGTCAATAAATAGGCTACCCAACACAAACACATTTTTTTCAATTCGGACCAGTAGTTCCTGAGATTAGCGCGTTCAAACAAACAAACAAACAAACTCTTCAGCTTTATAAAATGATGTATAGATTAGACATTATTATTAAGTCCATCTGTTCGATACTCAATAATTTTCATAGCAATCTGTTCATTTGAAATTCTAAACCCCAGAATATTATCACTTGACATTAGTATGTAGGTTGCTGTTGTTGGTTATTTATTTCGATGTTCTGCAATAAATGAATTAATTTGAATTGCTTGTAGCTAAGTTATACCAGCCGCACGGGCCGATCGTTCAGGTTAAGCTACGCTTGCCGCGGTTGGTCCGTGGATGGGTGACCATCTTAACATATCAAGACTCTTCCGTGCCTCGGAAAGCACGTTAAGCCGTTGGTCCCGGCTGTCTTTCGTACACATTAGACAGTCGTTACGGGTCGTCAGAAGCCCGAAAGTCTGACAACCAGTCTTACCAAGAGGTTTCGTATTACCCAGTACCTGGGTCGTGGAAGTCAGATAGGCAGTCGCTCCATGTAAAATGCTGGAAGTCAGCTGCATCGGGTCAGACTGCAAGCCGACCACAACAAAGATGGTAAAAGGTTAGGCTGATGATAATTAGTAAGTAGGGTAATTGCCATACTACTTTGTCTTCAAAGTCAAGACAGTTCGTGCGTCATCATTCTGGTTCATCATCATTTTGGTGAGAAATTGTGACAAAGACACAAAGGGACACTTTCATAGTGAGTATGTAGGTATTCGGTTTTACACTTCAGTTTATGATAGTCCAATAATTAGGGTTCCATACCATAATGGTAAAAAGGAGCCGTTATGGTGTTACACAGTCTGTCTGTCCGTCTGTCTCTCACAGCTGGATAACTCAAGAACTACTAATGCTATCCAACTTGAAATTTGGAAAAAAATATATATGACGTTTGGCCAAGTATTTTAAAGATAAGAAAGATATAAAAATATCAATATTTTGTTTATTAACAAAGACACTATACATACATACATACAATCACGCCTGTTTCCCATGGGAGTAGGCAGAAACCACGGAACGCCACCTGCTACGATCTCTACACACTTCTTTTACCTCGTTTAGGTTCATACAATTGGTCATACACACACGCCGGTTGCGAGTACTACGCACCTGACCTTTCTGAAGAACATCACCAATAAGGTCCCTATATGTCCTCCTAGGGCGTCCCCTCCCGGTGTTTCCACTCACATCTGCCTTGTAAATACCTTTTGTGAGCCGACCTTCATTCATCCTCTCAACATGACCAAACCATCTAAGCATACTTTTTTCAATTTAGACTATCAAAGTATTTTTCAAAGACACTATCTTTACATAGTATAAAACAAAGTCGCTTTTCGCCGTCTGTCTTTAGGTATACTATAAGTACTAAAATCAATTAAAATACGAACCCAGTGAAAGTAACGGTGTTCAAAGCTTACTATCAGTGTTTCTACACGTGCAGCGGACATACAGCGACCTACGCGTTAAATATAACAATGCACTGAGAGTGCTGCTGCGGCTGCCGTGGCGTAGTAGTGCGTCAGGGATGTTTGCTGATAATAATATTGATGGTTTTGCCGCCATTATTAGAAATAGGTGTGCATCCCTGATGAGTCGTGTTCGCGGCAGCACCAACAGTATTCTCAGTGTATTCGCAGATCGGTGGGATTCCCCGATGCAGCGGAGATGGATGCGGCTCCATGCTGAATTTTAATTGTAATTTTATATTTGTATCTGTGTATGTAACCTACTAACACTAGACGTTAAGAAAAATTGTTACTAACCCTATGGACTCCGGTCTGAAATAAAAATATTCTATTCTATTCTAAAACACCCGGTCCCGTGTGGTGCCGGACATAAAGAATAGCATCACGCCATTTCTTCCCGTGGGTGTCGTAAAAGGCGACTAAGGGATTTACTAGAGAATGGGCAGCAGCGTTCTCTATGCATTTTACCATCAAACTGCGATCGCCAACCCACTTGCCAAGCGTGGCGATTATGGCAAAGCCCCCCAATTAGGGGGAGGCCCATGCCCAGCAGTGGACGTCTTGCGGCTGAGATGATGATGATGATGATTCTAAAACACGAGAAACATAAAGTATACCTTGCTATAACCGTGAGATCAGACAAGCAAGGCACAAAAAAATCATCAATCATCATTCTCCTACCATTATGCCAATTTATGTGTGGTCGACGCAACATATCTTTTTCTTCCACACTTCTCTATTAGTCGTCATCTCAGTAGTCACCCCCTTTCTATCCGTATCATAATTCACACAGTCCATCCATCGTTTCTTTGGACTCCCTCTACTCTTATAGCCATTGACATTCATACTCAAAACTTTCCTCACGACATTTTCCTTATTCCTCCGTATCACGTGACCATACCATGACAACCGATTCCCACACAACTTTTCAGTTATCAGTAACAAAATCATCAGTATGAGATCATTTAGGGTGCTGTCCCCACTGGTCCTTTAAATGCTCTACCTAATGTAAACAAAGACAGATTTTCTTTGCATGTTTCTCTGTTTGTCCAGGCTCACAATTCTTTCCTATCCTAAAGGCATGTCTTCCCTACCATTACAGCGCCCCCGGTCTACTTCTTGAATGCAATGGCCTATGTAACACCATGAAACATGAGGCTTCAGATGCTAGTAGTAGGCTAGAGCTAGAAACCACGCTGGGATCGGTGCAATTAATTACATTTCATGTTTTTCTGTTTATCCACTCTCTACCGTAGAGAGAATGCAGTACTTCCCAGCTGTGTGAACATTATGAGCTGTTTATGATGCCTATTTAGACACGATAACCGATCACCGTAACACTAAAGATAATGCTTGTTACAATGTATATTTGTTGGTTTATTTGGCATCAGAATAACCGTTGTTCTGGCATTTCGCCAGTCCCAAACAGAAAGAGAAAGGACAAAACCGTTTGAGTGCCATATATCCTCACTTTGTATGAATTCTGCTGAATTTAACACGGACTTTGCACCTTTTTTGATTGTCTTTTGTCACAGCAAAAGTACAGTAACGTCCTTTATTTGTGTGCGCTACGATTGCTCCGCCAGATTATCCAAACTGAAAAAATCTTCGCTTTCTTCCTTTTGTTTTGTCAGCGGCTTCAGTCGCGTGGTGGTCGGAAATTAACCTACAGAAACGTACTACCGGGATGAAAATCCTACTTATGTGTTAACCCTATATGTATCTCTTTCAACCGAACATACAAACGTTCACAGTTGTAATTTTAAAAGGATAATCCAAATACAGGCATTATTGAATCGTCAAGGGATCGGTCAATTAGAAAGATGAACCTACTTAGTAAGTTGTCCATGCAAAGACGTAGTATGTTCCTATGAAGAAGAACGGATAAGAAACTCCATGGACATTCTTTTATTTAAATCAAAATATTGTTACATATTGCTTATATTGTTCCCGTGAGAACGAGCAAAGTCATTTAAAATCAAAACATATAGGTACTCACAGATGTCATTTCTAATAGTAAACAAACACATAATTTAGCTCCATTAGGTACCAACTTTGCAAATAAATTATAATCTTAATACATGTGTCTAGAATTATAGTGTGTTGTCGTAACAGGAAGCACCGTGCATGTAGCTAATATCATATTTTCTCTGATGGCGAACAGAAATACTCATTTAATGTATTTATCTATTCAGTGCATAGGTATTAAAATGAAGGAAAACATCGTGAGGAAACCAGCCATGTCCTAAAAATTTGCAGACATGTCTCAACTACTAACCCGCCCTAGGTGCGCGTGGTCGATTATGGCCCTCTCCTTTTCACTGAGACGAGGCCTGTATCCCAAATTAAATTACCTGGCAATACTATACCCACGTGTTGAGTGTCGTTATCAAAATTTAATTAAATAAAAATAAAAACTTAATAATTCCACCTTTGTTAAAACTTTAAATAACACTGCAATGTACAGACGCCAGTACATCAAGCTACCCGAAACTGTAAAATATTCCCAATACATTTTGAACCAAATACTTTAGCGATAAAGTTAAAAACCTATTAAAGAAATTTGACAGATTGTAGTAGGTTTATGAGCTGGCGTCTGTACTTTTAGGCAACCTATCGATTGTTAATATGCTTTTGATCTATCATATCTCTATTTCAGTTCTATTCTAGGAATAAAAATACTCCGAAAATTTAATTAAAAGCTTTTTCGTTCACAATAAAAACAGAAATAATATCAATCGAAAACATTTTCATTAGTATTCAATGTTCAAGGCCGTAAGGCGTAACTTTGATACAGCGGCTTTTGATATTATTTATTAGAGACAATAAATCAACGACTACAACACATAACATTGTCAAGGCACATTAATGTAACTATTCAATCATTGCTTTTAACGAAAAAAGCCTATTGTTACCCGGCTTCAATAACGAGGAGGTTATATGTTCCACTGTATTTTTTTTTATCTATGTTCACCGATTTCTCCGCCAGCTGTGGGCGGATTTCAAAAATTATTGTTTGTTGTTGTCCATAAATTTTATTTACTATGCTTTGGGAGTTTTTGCGTTCCCTTCGATAATACGTATTTAATTTGACTGACCTGTTAGTTTAGTGGTTAGTGACCCTCACTGCTAAGACTGAGGTCGTGGGTTCGATTCCCACCCAGGACAAATGTTGTGTGATGAGCATAATCATTTGTTCTATGTCTGGGTGTAATCTATGTATAATATGTATGTATTTGAAAATATATAACTATGTTTATCAGTTGTCTGGTTACCATAGTACGGGCTCTGCCTAGTTTGGGATCAGATAACGGTGTGTTGGTTGTCCTAACACATTATATTATAATTCATTTTGTTTATGGTGATAATATTCTAATACCACGAATAGTGGTATACGAATTAGTTCGGGATAGACGCCACAACAATTCGAAGACATGTGACATCTACCAACCCGTACTGGGCCCGCGTGGTGGATTATGGCTCGTTCCCTCTCACCGAAAGGAGGCCTGTATCCCAGCAGTGGGAACATTATAGGCTGCTGATGATGATGAGATACCACAACTAAAAAGTGAAAAAAAAAACATTTTTGCATAGAAAAGTCATCTTTCTCCACCATATTTTGTAGGCAAAGGATCTTTCACCTTTTTTGCTCCAGATCGTCTAGGGTTTAAATTGTTAAATGACTGGATCGTCTGCCGTCCAATGTTTTAAACTATCAACTCACCCATAGGAAGGGAATTCAAACATTTCGGATATTTAAAATTTCAGGGCAATATCATCATCATCTGCCTTGCCTTTTCCCCACCATTTTGGGGTCGGCTTCCAGTCTACCGTCTTATCGAGGATTATCGTGTTAATTATAACTGGCTAGGTCAGATACGCAGTCTATACATCTGCCTAACCAACAACTTTGTTCAACTATGTTGTATGGCTTCTAGTCTAACTGGATGCAGCCGAGTACCAGTATTTTACATAGAGCGACGGCCTATCTGACCTCCACAACCCAGTTACTGGGTATCACTCCTTGGCAAGACTGGTTGTCAAACTTTCTGGCTTCTGATTACTCATAATTACTGTCAAAGATCTACAAATGACAGTCGGACATAATTAAATTGTTAATTATTAATATGCATGCATTTTTTAAGTATTCATTCTCATACAACATACCAATATAAGAGTAATATTCTTGCAGGTTTCAGAGTTATCGAGTTAACTGGAAAAGTTTTTCTTTTTAGATAATAGCTTTCAGGATTAGATTGATTCTATGAGTTAGAAATTGAATGCCTATTAAGTATTTTCAAAAGAAGGTATAGAGTAGTCTCTATTACGAAACCTGGTCAGCAGTCCTATCTGAAATCAAGAATGGCAGTGTTGCTACCCAGTAACTCTTTTAATTTTGTTGTCAGACACGACCTTTACTAGAGAATAGCTAATCGGAAAGACAAGTTTTTGATGTAGTAATTTCTAAGCATTTAAATTCTAGATACTAATCTGACATTTCAAGTTTTTTGAAGTGATAATATTGTTACAATATAACATACGGAAGTAGGTAGTATCTTAGCATGGGACCCCTGGCTCCCAAACTAGATTTATACTTGTGAGTTGTGAGTCAGTGTTCCTCCATTATAAGTGTCAATAAGCATGTAATTGTGATTTAAAAAAAAATGTGAAAAAGAAAAGAAAACAAATGGCTCAGTTTTTAAGGATTAAAGTTTTTGCGTTTGTTCTTTTAGTAAGCCGAGGATTTTGACATTACATCTGTCAAATTAATTTAAAATACGAACTTTAGTGAGACCGTTAAAATTTGAAAAAAAAAAAAACTTCATTTAATGTAGCCAATTGAAGGTAAATTTAAGAACATGCTAAGTTTGTCTAGATTATAAACTTTGGGCTAACAGAATAAGAAGAGAAAGTTTTAGTTTACTTACTAGTAAGGAAAAAATTCTGTCGTACTCAATCATTAACTTTAATTGAACAGCATATCTCAGGCTATTGAAATGTTGTTAATCTGTGATATTTTTACTATAAACAATTTATAAAAAAAAAAAAACTCAAAGCATTAATTTGAATAAAACCAGTTACAAGCACTTTTGAATTGTCAAGGAGTTAGTTGGAGTTGAAGCTAGTTGTCCATTCCAATATATTGTAGGTTCTTATGGATAACAGATGAGGCAATCCATTGACACACTTTTAAATCAAAATATTGTAGACTTCTTTATTTAAAATCTTTTGGCGCCAGAATGACATTGACAGGGGGCGCTGGAATTCGGTCACAGATATTAAATTAACAAAACAAAATGGCGACGTTAGTTCCAATTTCGGCCACGTGCCAAATAATCCTGTAGGGTTGTATACAGAGTAGACATTGACGCGCAATCTGTTGCCATCGATTCAGTACATGATTCTGAATATGAAATTTTTCGACGGTTATTTAAAAACAAAAACATTGCTGTTTCATACATTTAGACGTCGTAGGTATTGCACTTTCCTACGAAACAACTGATTATTTTGTGTTGATAACCGACAAAATTTCTTTACACTAATCTAGAATCATGTGCTGAATTCATGGTTATAGTTTGAACGTTCGATAATGCCACCGTTTACTTGTCAAATTAAAGTTAATAATACAGTAAGTGTCGTCTGACAGAAGGAGCCAACATGAAGGAAGCTGAAAGACATAACTTTGTAACAGCGGGGGTTATAATGCACATATAAGGACAACAGTCAAGGGCGTGCATCTTACCATGTTTTTTATATTGATAGCTGAGGTATCCGAGTGGGAACCGAAAAATGGGCGGTTCGGATGCATTTTCAATCTGTTACAAATAAAAAATAAGTTGTAATAGTTGGTAGTTGAAGTTGCTGTACACCTTAGACGATAAATTTGAAGTACCAAATTTTTTTTTTTTGTTCTAGAATCATTCAAATGGATAAAAAGGGGCGCGTTTTGGTAACTGTATCAATGAACGACTTATTTATTTATATTTTAATATAATACGATAATATTATAACGCAAAATTGTGAAAATAAAGTAATTGCATAAGACACTAACGGGAGGAATTAGTTTCATTTTGACAGTTCAACAAAAATTATTGCGTTATATACCTACGTTGTTGAGCAGACACATTTTTCAAACAATGCTAATCCATAAAATCCATGGAGGTGTGCCCTGCTTGGGCGGAGCACCGCCGTGTCCTCGTGGAGGCGATCGGCGGCGGCGACCTCTCGCGTCCGGCCCTGGTGCGAGCCATGGTTGGGAGCGAGAGGGCATGGGAAGCCGTCACCTCCTTCTGCGAAGCAGTAATGCTCGCGAAGGAGGAGGCGGGGCGCGTGAGGGAGTGGCAGTCTCTGCGCCCTCACGTCCCTAGCCGCCGCAGGAGGAGACGCCCCGGGCGTCGGGAGTCGATAGCAGACTCCCGGCCACCGTAGGCGCGAGCTTGCGGGTGGCGAGCAATGGGTAGCTCGCCGCCCGGTAAGGACCAGGCTCGGGTTGACGGCGCGTAGTGTTCCACGCGCGCCTCAAAGACATGTCAGCAACACTGAAGGGGTCTGCTAGGACCGATGCCTGCCGGGGTCGCGCGATTGTTCGAAAGATGTACCGTGACCCTGGCACATGGGCAACTGAAGGAACACGGGTGGGTTTTAGTCAGTAAAAGTCTGACACGCCTTCCCGCTCTGCCCAGAGCGGGAGAAGTCATTTGATGATTTCCCATCCAAAAAAAAAAAAAAAAAATCCATAAAATCCATTGCTTCGTATGTTCGAAAACGTGTTTGTTCAACAACGTAAATAACGTAATGAATGTTATTGAACAATTATTGTCAAAATAAAAGCCATTCCTAATGTAAGCGTGTTAGGCAATTACCCCACAGGTCATGAAATTAATACAATAAAATATTGACGTGTAAAAGTGTCTTATAACATCTACTCACATAAATAAACTTTGCATTTCAATAAAATTAAATAGCCAGTTAGTCGTGATCAAATAGCTTGTGCGAACAGAAACTTTGAATGTTTTTTTCCTTTTTAGCAATCGGATAATAATAGTCGGACATTAAACAAAGGTTTTACTATTAGGCCTGAAACTGCGATAGGCGCCCGCGACGGGCAACCGTCGCGTGTCTACGCGCGTAGATACGCGGGTGAGCTCTGTGGTAACGCTACGGGCCTGCTCGCGGCGTTTTTTACGCAGTGTCGCTAGTTCGTAGCGTTATTAACTTAACAAACCCTTGCGTGTTACCGCTAGCGGATCCCGCGCGTGCCACCGCGTGGGTATCCGTCGCACGGAGGTGGGCACTGTTGCGCTGGCGCGGGGCCCGTCTCCCCGCAACGTACACCCGCGCGGAACCCTGCGACCGTGCACTTTTGTATGGTACCGCGCGGGCGCCCACGCAGTTTCAGGCCTTAGTTTTTATGACCGCATCTGTGTTCTAACCGAGCCATAAACGAAAAGTGCGAAAATATTGACCATACATAAGTTTACCTAAAACATTACTTAAACGTAACTTGAATGACCTCAAAGCTATGTTAAGTATTTTTTTTATGTTTGTGTAAATAAAGACCAGTTTTTTTGTGAACCGTAGGCTTTTAATAAATCAGAATGTGTGAATTAAAGTAATGTTTGATTTCCGGAAGGCTGACGGCCGTTAAGCCTTGTTCCAAGTTAGGTAATCCACACTAATATTATAAATGCAAAAGTAACTCTGTCTGTCTGTCTGTCTCGCTTTCCTGCTAAAACTACTGAACCGATTTAAATGAAATTTGGTACACAGATAGTTTAGAGCCTGAGAAAGGACGTAGGCTACTTTTTATCCCAGTAGTACGTTCCCGCGGGATATTTTCCGGCCTCCACGCGGGCGAAGCCGCTGGCAAAAGCTAGTTAAAATATATAGTGATATAAAATAAATTTATGAAGGGGCTCGTGCCGTGACAAGCCGCACGCATCGATCGGAGGTTAAACTACAGTTGTCGCGGTCGGTTCTCGGATGGGTCACCATCCCTCATAGAGAGATCCTGCCATACTTCGGATGACAGTCGTTACGGGATTTGGTAGTCTGACGTTATATTGTATTCATTAAAATCTACAACAGAGCATTTGACATAGCTAGCAGAGTAAGCAAGCCGAAGCCGGGTCATGTCTGACGAAGGAATGATGGCCGGTCGGACGCCCTCCAAATAGATGGACCGAAAACCTTAGCTCACGTCTCCATGGAACATTCAATACATTTTAATATTCAGTACCAGATATATACCCGCCGCGATAATTTAAACCCTGTGAAAGTAGTCCTAAGCCATCCACAGACTAGATGCGGAAGGCAGAGCCCTGGCGGAAGCAGAGGATAGAGTGTGGTGGCGCAGGATGGAAGAGGCATATTGTTAACAGTGGACTATTCGTAGTCCACTTGGATAAGTACACGTACCCATGAAAAACTAATCACAACACACAAAAAAAAACGCCCGTTTATATTTAGTAACCAATTAAACATTAAGGGGAATAAACCTAACAGAAGAAATGAATCACAGTACTGTAAATACAAGGAAAAGTTCACTTTTTCCTTGAATTGTAATATGTGATCCTGATTGACAAAGTGGATTGACCTGCTTTTGTTGTGTACAACATGCCCGTCTACGCTTTGGTCTGAATAAATATACGAGTATCTGCCAGCTGTTGTAGGCAGTTTTACTGGTATTTTAATCAGCCAATAATGTTTACACTTCTGGTTCTACTTAATTGATGAAATAATAAACAGTACTTTTATATCTGGATAAAAAGTAACAAGTATACTCTAGGACATGGTCTACCTGAGCCAAATAAATCCGCAAAGCCTTTTTCTTACTCAGTTGGAATCGACTTCCAGTCTATCCGGAAACAACTGAATTTAATATTGAATATTTAAAATGGAGTGACTTCATATCTGACCTCCACAACCCAGTGTCTGAGTAACATTATACCTCTTGATTGCTAAGACTATCAGCCTTTTGGGCCAACTATCAGTCAACTAGTTTTCTTGCCACCCATAAAGACTATCGAAAATCGATGAATGATAGGCGAGACCACGACGCACAGATGTTTAGACCGATTGTCAGACTTTGGCTTCTGACTATACGTAACCATTTTCAAAGATCTATGAATGACACCTGGGAGCAACGGTTTAACGTGTTTTTCGAGGTACGAAGTGATCTCGATGTGTAATGGATGATAACCCATCCCCGTATCGACCGCAGCAAGCGAAAGTCAACCTTTCATCGAACCGTGCAGCTGTCATTATTTAGCCATAAGCTCCTCTCTGTGTGCCATCTCATCTTCATTTAAATCCGTTAAGCAGTTTTTATGTAATTGAGTTACCGAAATACCTGTTTACTAATGTTAGTGCCTTCTAGATCAAAGTGCATATTTTAAATAATAGTCGGTAAAAAGACCAAATAGATTTGAATCATCTTGTAACGAAGGAAAGCTCCAAATAATAATAACAGAATATCAAAATAACAACGTAGCGATTCTGTTCAACAAACTTTCTATTGACTTTAATTTTCGCGTAACAACAAACTCACATAATTTCCCTGTACATAAACATCAACACATTATTATAAACAAACCCTCATTATAATTTCAAATTCTTACACAACAACGCAGAGATTATTCAAAACACGTTAACCTGTGTGAGTATTAATTAAATGTTTACCTCTTTACAAAGTCACGTCGTTCGGAAAGTGTTACGTCAAACGTATCTATCGAGACTAACAGCACGTGCTGTATAATGTCAAATGTGTCGTTAACTAGTCACGCATGTGATGTCCGTCTGAGTGAGGTCACGTGTGTAAGCAATCATTTATCCCTGTTTAAGAGGAAATCTGTACAGTATAATACAATAGTAACGAAGTCAAAACAGTACATTGAATATTTTTGAAATAATTTACTACTAACAGGTTGTGCATCGAGTCTGATGCCGAAAATATAGATTTTAGATTATTTGTGCGTTTGTCTGGATGTATGTATGTTCCGTAACTTAAGGCCCTCTTGTAGTTGAAGAAGTTTCGGCGAACACTGGCCGGTAGTTGCGAGCACTTGAGCTGCTAGATTTTGTGTATAATTGTTTCGTGGAGACAAAATGATACGGAAATTATCAAATATTTTCTCAGCATGCCCTAAAAACCAATAAAACCTATCTTTTGGTATAAGTTTTACATGGTTTATTGATGGAATCTCTTCAAGGTACACGTTTTAAATAGCGATTTAGTGTCATCTTTATGATTATTTTTTATCGAGCCAATTGTTTTAATTCACGTTTCTATCTTCACACAGCGCTTAGCAGTATGTTCAATTTTCCTAAATATTTTTTTTTTTTACGGACGTAGCCATTTTGCTAGATTTACAGAGGTTTAAAAAAGTTAAAAAGTACTGCAACCTCGCCTTAACGGATTTAGATGAAAAAAGCACACACTTGGTTTAAAACCTGGATTAACACATAGGTATGGTAATTTTTACCCCAGTAATACGTTCCCGTGGGATACTTTCCGACATACATGTGGGATGTGGGCAAAGACGCAGGATAAAGCTAGTATGAAGTTAAATATCTGTTTAGCCATTTTACAATTTGCAACTATGCTGTTCAAGGGCTCGAGGTGGCCAGCAAAGACGGATCGGCACCAGACGGGGATCGTGTAAGGCGCACAGGTTCCCTTGATCTTCAGTCCAAGTGTGTGAAGAGAACACGGGGTGGTTTTTAGTCAATAGGAGTCACATTTTTACCTTACGATTTTTAGTAAATGACAGCATCGAGCCACGAGGATTCGCTGAATATAGGCACTCATTTTCAAAGTTTTGTCTGATTTTAATAGTAATTTCCTCTTTGTATTAGAAGAAGCCTTTTTCCTCAGTCTGTCAATAATATGATGGTATTAAACCTTACAAATGAAGATAAACATCAGTGTTTAACTAACAAATAGTACAGAGAGAAAAACATACAAACAGTATTTACAAAAGACTTTGAACTTACTATGTTTCTTGTATTGCCATAAAGTCGAAGTCAAATACTTTATTTCAAACAGGCACATCATCAACATTATATCAGCTGTGTAAGACATCCACTGCTGGCCTCTCCCAATTTGGGGGGCTTTGCCGCAATCGTAGTATTGTGGTAAAATGCTTAGAGAACGCTGCTACTCTTTCACTAGTAACTCCCTTAGTCGCTCTTTACGACAGCCACAGGAAGACATGGGGTCAAACTATTCTTTACGTCCGACAGCACATAAAAGGTATAAAGAATGTAAAAAAAAAAATTATATTGCATTGCATAAAATAGAACATAATAAATTCTGACAGATGTTCACCTCTTTTCAAAGTTACGACTATCGAAACGCATGTTGTCAAGTTAATACAGTTGAAAGCACATGTGAAATTTAATATTCAAATCACATGCATAAAATGCCTCACTGGTTACGGGAAATCAGGAGCTTTTGCGCAGCGGCTTTGCCCACGTGGAGGTAAAAATAATCCCACAGGATCGTACTACCAAGATAAAAGGTAGGTATTCTAATTCTTAATCCAGGTTATAATCTATCTGGATTAAAATAAAACGGGATTCATAATTAAATCACAATATAATTTTCTGACTATTTTAGTATTCAATTAAGGCTGCCGACGCTAAAGCGCGACGCGACTCTAGTCGAACAATTTCTACTAAAATTACATGGAACTTATTTATAAGAGTCACGTTTAGGGATTGAAAAGGTTCCAAAAACATAAGAACCCGTATTTAGTACTTCTGTTACTAGAATCCGATCCGGAGAACCGTTAAGACCCTCTATTCTATCGGGTCTTCTTCAAAGCGACTCTGAAAGAGTTTATACGGTGCTACAGTGAATATTATCCAAAATACTAATAATGATTATTGACAATATTTATTCAGGTTTTCAATCCCTGGTCGCGTTATTGTCGTGCTGTCGTATCACGCCCGGCAGCCCTTATGAATCTCGGTTTACAACTAGTTTTCCAAATATAACGGAAATGCAAACTTATCTGCACGTGTGACTCCCGGGGGCAAATAAAACTTTGGGCTAAGAGACAAAGACTAAGATAAGCGAAGTCATAAAGATATGACCAAAAAAAAATCGGTGGTACCTACAACAAAAAGCTATAATATATCAACAAGGAAACCGACAAAACCGATGTAAATATGTACAAATTACGCATAGTACAGGAAACCATTGATTGACGGTCTACACTTGAAATAAATGTAATCAATATCTATGATGTAAGTAACGAGTTTAATGTAAATTTACCTGAGGCTCCGTGTGGTGCCGGACGTGTAAAGAATAGCACCATGCCATTTCTTCCCGTGGTTGTTGTAAGAGGCGATAGGCTTACTAGAGCATGGGCAGCACCGTTCTCTTTACATTTTACCACCATACTGCGATCGACAACCCGCCTGCTAAGCATGGTGATAATGACAAAACCCCCAAACATGGGGAGATCTGTGTCTATCCGTGGACTTTTTCGACTGAAATGATGATGATGATGCACCTAAGGCGCGGGCTACACAGAAGGGACATGAAACAAGGACGGGACACAGACTTTGCAATAGTATGGAGAAGCGACGCAAATGCATCTTGTCCTTTCTGTATGTTTTGTGCAAGATCACGTTAATGCATTTTGTATGAGGAATAATGAAGATTAATGAATGGGGCACCGCTTCTGCGGTGTAAGCCAGATGCAGCTGGTTACCAGTGTTTTACACGGAGCGAAGGCCTATCAGATCTCCATAATATAGAAACTGGGTAACAGTGAACCCCTTGGTAAGAATGTATGTTGGAGGTTGGAGTTTCGGGTTTCTGAAGACCCGTCACGTCAGTCACTTCATGTAAAATACTGGTATATACCAGCATCTGGTTGGACTGGTACCTGACCCAAATATTTGATAGGTTAAAGGTTAGATAGGTAGATAGATAGATTTTGATATCATTCGAATTTGCATTGGTGCTAGGGCAACGGACTTAGAGCGTAATCCCCCTTTCAAAAAGTAACTAGGGCTACTTTGGACCCTACCAGGGTCACGGATTCGTTCGAAAGGGTAGCCGTAGTTCTGGCACAGGCAATTGAAGGAACACGGGTGGGTTTTAATCAGTAAAAGTCTGACACGCCCTCGGCTCCGCCAAGAGCGCGAGAACTCTTTTGATGATTTCCTACCCAAAAATAAGGGCTACTTCGTACCAAAATAATTTGGATTGCGAAAATCGAGGAGACAAAACCTAAGATAAAACCAAAAATGGACGTACAAAACAACTGTTTATAAGGAAAACGAATCTATTAACCTCGTATTACAAGGAAACCGGTTGTATACGATAATGTTATGGAAAGTTTACTATTGCAAGGTCAATGGCGGTAGGATCGCGAGATTTTTTCGAAACAGATACCGTGACCCTGGCATATAGGCAACTCAAGGAACACGGGTGGATTTTTGTCAGTAAAAGTCTCGCTCCGCCCAAAGCGGGAGACGCCATATGATGATTTACCACCCACAAAAAAAACCGGCCAAGTGCGAGTCGGACTCGCGCACCGAGGGTTCCGTACAAACCTGCAGGTCATCATCATCATCATTAGTCATCATCGTTTATGAAATTAAATGTTTTTTTTTTAATTTTTATATTTGAGTTGACTGAATGAAAGGTAAATTGTGGTTTACGATTTATGACGTATTAAAAAAAAACTACTTACTAGATCTCGTTCAAACCAATTTTCGTTGGTAGTTTTCATGGTAATGTACATCATATATTTTTTTTAGTTTTATCATTCCCTTATTTTAGAAGTTACGGGGGGGGGACACACATTTTACCACTTTGGAAGTGTCTCTCGCGCAAACTATTCAGTTTAGAAAAAAATGATATTAGAAACCTCAATTTCATTTTTAAAGACCTATCCATAGATACCTCACACGTAAGGGTTTGATTAATTTTTTTTTTTGTGTTTCAGTTCTATGTATGGGGAACCCCAAATATTATTGTTTAAAAAAAAAAATGATATTAGAAACCTCAATATCATTTTTGAAAACCTATCCATAGATACCCCACACGTATGGGTTTGATGAAAAAAAAATTTTTGAGTTTCAATTCTATGTATGGGGAACCCCAAATATTATTGCTTTTTTTCTATTTTTGTGTGAAAATCTTAATGCGGTTCACTGAATACATCCACTTACCAAGTTTCAATAGCACAGCTCTTATAGTTTCGGTGAAAAGTGGCTGTGACATACTCGGACAGACAGACAGACAGACAGACAGACATGGCGAATCTATAAGGGTTCCGTTTTTTGCCATTTGGCAACGGAACCCTAAAAAGGGCAATGGAGGTCAGCTCTTAAGAGTCTATATATAACACTAGCTTCTGCCCGCGACTTCAACCGCGTCAAATTTTTGCTCCCCTAACCCTTCCCGTCGCATCGAATTGCCTGACAGTTTTCGAACATTTTTCGTTGGTGCTCCGCTCTTTTTGATCGTAGCGTAATGTTATATATTCTATAATCTTTGCTAATAAACAGGCTACCCAACACAAAAAGATTTTTTCAATTCGGACCAGTAGTTCCTGAGATTAGTGCGTTCAACGAAACAAACTCTTCAGCTTTATAATATTAGTAGAGATTTGTGTATCAAATAGAGTGGTAATTGCGTAATACACTAACGGTAGAAAAGGCTAAGGTTCAACAATATTCATTGCATTGTTTGTATTCTTGAGCAGACATATTTTAAGAACATATGAAGGATCTTCAAAATGATTCAGATTCTAATAGAAAGTCAAAGTGTTATATATCGTCATCATCATCATCATCATTTCAGCCGAAAAACGTCCACTGCTGGACATAGGTCTCGCCCAATTTGGGGGTGTTTGCGATAATCGCCACGCTTGGCATGCGGGTTGGCTATCACAGTATGGAGGTAAAATGCATAGAGAACGCTGCTGCCCATTCTCTAGTAAGACCCTTAGTCAACTCCTACGAAACCCAAGTGAAGAAATGGGATGGTGCTATTCTGTACCACGTGGAACCTTATAGTGATTTCGAGTGTACCTTATAATGATAGCAAAAGCTTGGCGCCTGCGGGTTGACTATCGCAGTATGGTAGTAAAATGTGAACGCTGCTGCCCATTCTCTCGTATCATATCTATACTAATATTATAAAGCTGAAGAGTTTGTTTGTTTGTTTGATTGAACGGGCTAATCTCAGGAACTACTGGTCCGAATTGATTTTTTTTTGTGTTGTGTAGCCTATTTATCGAGGAAGGTTATAGGCTATATAACATTACGCTACAATTAAGAGGAGCGGAGCAGTAATGAAAAATGTTGCAAAAACGGGGAAAATCGCACGGGTAGGCGATTCGACGCGACAGGAAGGGTCGGGGGAACAAGAAATTTAACGCGGACGAAGTCGCGGGCAGAAGCTACTATAGTATAAAGATCATATTAGAAGCCTCCACGTGAAGTTTTAAGTTGCGGAGATATACGGTTTACGGGAAAGAAATACAAAATCGTAAATATTTAGCATTATTTTGTCACTTTTGAAGTTTTGACACTTTGTCTCGCCATTGAACGTTTTGTTTTTTCGTAAGGTCAACGCACTACAATGTTTTGCTTCATAGTCATAATGAAATAAACAGGGGTATTCTGCCAGGGTCGCGAGATTGTTCGAAAGAGATACCGTGACCCTGGCACATGGGCAACTGAAGGAACACGGGTGGGTTTTAGTCAGTAAAAGTCTGACACGCCCTCCCGCTCCGCCCAGAGCGGGAGAAGTCATTTGATGATTTCCCATCAAAAAAAAAAAAACGGGTATTTGGTTATTTAGATACTTATTTCATTATAATGACAAGTATTTAGCTGGTTTAAATTAGTAGTAAACCGCCTATGGAGCTAAGTGAAGCCTTAGATTTCGTGATTTTTATAAAGTCTTGAAAATCCTTCACGGATGCGAGTGGGGATCGGGAAAAGGGTTGCGATTTGCCATTAAATTTATTCGTTACCTCCCGTCCACCTTTTCCAGCGAAATCGATGGTTGTTAAAGTTCTACCACTTTTTATATTTAATTATTTTAAAAGTAGCCTATAACCTTCTCTAGGTTCTAGACTACTTCTCTGCCAAAGATAACTATCGGTTAAGCCGTTAAAGCGAAAACAGATAACATTTAGACGTTCAGAGTTACTTTTGTAATAAATATTAGTACGAATAGTCACACAGTGGGATGATATTCTGGAAGAATTACTCTTAAAATCACAAAGCTCCTTATTCTTTCAAAACTTATTCAGACCTTGAAGGTCGCAACCATAATAGCGGTCACAAAACTTGACTTCTAATAACAAAACAGAAAAGCTAACAAAAGCCGACCTTCCTATTTTCATTCGTTTTCGATAAAACTTTTGTTAAAGACTGTGTAGGTAGATGTTGCAAATGAGTGAAGACAGAAGGTCCATTCTTCTTATTAGCAATTCGACATCAATCTAAATACAGTCAGTCCAGAATTTGGCTACGAGCTTGACACTTTCAGTAGCGTCCATCAACTCCTGTAGCGTGCAACAACAGGACACGCTGGACAAGATATCAAGTGCCGCATTGTTCGTGGGACAGCACCACATTTACACTGTAGGGCAGAGTCATCTGTGAAATTCCACCTGAGCAGGTTTTCTTTACTTCGGCTTACCTGAGTTCGGAGTCGTACCGTGTGGTGCCGGACGTAAAGTATAACACCACCCCATTTCTACCCGTGGGTGTCGTAAAAGGCGACTAAAGGACTTACTAGAGAATGGAATTTGACTGGCCTGTTAGTTTAGTGGTTAGTGACCCTGACTGCAAAGACTGAGGTCGTCGGTTCGATTCCCACCCAGGACAAATCTTTGTGTGATGAGCATAATCATTTGTTCTGTGTCTGGGTGTAATTTATCTATAATATGTATGTATTTAGAAATATATAAGTATATTTATCAGTTGTCTGGTTACCATAGTACAGGCTCTGCCTAGTTTGGGATCAGATAACAGTGTGTTGGTTGTCCTAAGATATTTATTAAAAAAAAAAAAAAAATGGGCAAAAAAAAAGCGTTCTCTTTGCATTTTACCACCATACTGCGATCGCCAACCCGTCTGCCAAGCGTGGCGATTATGGCAAAGCCCCCCAAATTGCGGGAGGCCTAAGTCCAGCAGTGGACGTCTTACGGCTGAAATGATGATGATGATGAGTTCGGAGTCTATTTAAAGACTTCCAGGAATGCCAAGCCAACTCGTGTCCAGAAGCGAGATTTTCAGCAGGTGGAACGAATGGGTTTAACGATGCTCCATTAACAGCAATTGTGAAGATGTGCTCGTAATATTGGTCCACGTCAAACTGTTGGCCCCGTCTGTCATTCGTAGATCTTTGATTATTGTTGCGAGTAATAAGAAGTCCGTCTTCCGTTCGTCCGATGAATGCTAGTTGCGCAGTAGTTCGCGTATGGAGATTCAAGTAGGTTTGTTTGATCCAAGTGTCTTCTGTTTTAGTTTTTAACCGACGAAAAAAAAACGGAGGAGGTTATCAATTCGACGCGTATATATGTATATATATATTTTTTATGTATGACCACGCATAACTTTTTACATAGTAGTCCGATTGTGATAATTCTTTTTTTAATGAAAAGGGTATACTCCAAGGGTGGTCTCATATAAATTTGGAAAACAAAATCGAACCCTAAGGATCGGAAAACAGGGGATGATTGATTGTTCACTCATTGATTGTAATGTATAACCTCGCATAACTTTGTACAGAGTATTTTGATCATTCTTTTTTCATTGGATAGGGTATAACTTGCCAAGTATTATTGGTACATTAAAGCCACAAAAAATTACAAAATAAAAACTTTTTAACAAAAAATTAAACCGCAGAAAAAACAGAAAAGCAAAAAATAATAAACCTTAAAATTATGAGTCGGCGCTTTGAGTGATCTTTGTTCATTGATTTTTCAGCGCCGACTCAAAATTTTAAGGTTTATTATTTTTTGCTTTTCTGTTTTTTCGGCGGTTTAATTTTTTGTTTAAAAGTTTTAGTTTATATAGAGCAGAGATTCAGCGAATTCGTCGACTAACAAGAAACGAGTTAGGATATTAGCCTTCTATATGTTCTTGTCATATGGACAGAATTGGACACAATCCAACGAGCTTCTAGGAAAATCATATTCGCATTATGTTAGAATTTGGCTCGTCTAGAGGACTTGGTAAGAAATTAGTAATTACTAGTATATTTTGGACGAAAAATAATGTTTTATTTTTAGAGCTGTCAAAGATTAGATCTAGACAGTTTTGTTGTTGCCAATGGGGTTGGTATGGTGATGCTATTCTTTATAAGTCACTTCGAAATTCGAACAGTTTTACGTTGTGAATCTGCGAATGAGTTCTCTTTCGAGTTGTGTGCACTTGTACCCGGCATATTACATTTAAATGTGTGTCAAGAAATGATTAAGAAACTAACTAAATTATCATACGTAAAAGAAACCCGCGTTTGTCTGCCTACAAAAGAAGAGGCGGCCTAATGCATGATGGCAAATCCTGCATCGCGCAAACAGAGTTTACCACGCAACTAACAAATTTCTCGTAGCATAACCACCGTAGAAATGGGTTTTGTCTATTCATGGTAGAATAGATATAGAAATGTCATGCTACGCCCGCATAAAACGGTAAAAATCTTTCTACAATCTGTAATTTTGACATAGAATGACAGTTTTATCTCTATTCTACCAAGAATAGACAAAGTTCTTTCTATGGTGGTTATGCTACGCGTGCAGATGCGACACCCGTCTGGTCGGAGGATAGTTCCTTTTCTATGCTGGAAAGGTTAAGTAAAGCTTACTTTAATCCCGTTCTTCACACCTCTATACGCTCACTTCAACGAGGTTTCAAGTGAGTTCTTACAGAATAGCACTACAGTAATTTTAAGAGGATCTACAGTTCTAAATCAATGAATATAATGCTACTTTTTGATCAAACGCAAAAAAAAAAAAAATACTGGCTTGTTACAATAACAAAACTGCAATGACGTATCATTCATAATAGGAAAACACATTTTTTTGCCATGTTCTCACCTCAATCAATCAAACTGAACAGTCAGTAATTTTGTCATTTGTCAAAAATAATAATGAGGTAAATTACTAATTATTATTTTTGACAAGTTAACAATGTGCAAAGATTCGCGATTTTTGCAGTAGCAAAAAAATATTACGTACCTACTTTAAATAATTTTGATGAAATGAAAATTATGGCATTTTACTCATTATATTGTTAGTTGGGAGGCCCATGTGTGTTGCGGAAACATATTGATCTGGTTGGTTTTCGTAATAAGTCATTCATCATCATTTCAGCCGAATAACGTCCAAAGCTGGGCATAGATTTTTCCCATAATTTGGGGGAATTTGCCTTAATCGCCACAGTTGGCGATTGCAGTAAGGTGGTAAATTGCATAGAGATCGCTTCTCCCCCATTCTCTAGTAAGTCCGTTAGTTGCCTCTGTGGGTGTCGTACACCCATGGGAAGAAATGAGATGGTGCTAATCTTTACGTTCGACACCACACGGAACAAAATTTATTGTCCGCGTGTATGTTGGAAATTATCCCTCAGGAAAGGGCTCCCAGGACAAAAAAATACATGTTACAGTGTCGTTAAAAGTTTTGAATAAAGCTGGTATGATAAAAACTATTTTTTTTTTAAATTCGTTTTAGATACCCAACACGTGGGTAAAGTATTGCCAGCCAATCTAATCTGACCCCGTATATTTTCAGTATCATACCTGTTTCCACTAGGTACTTTCTAGTAGCAATTTCTTTTTTCAATAATATTCAATGTTCAGTGTTAGCTTCGTTTATTTATTTATTTTATTTTAAATAGAACGGCCGAAGCCAATTACACTATTTAAACATGTAGTAAAACTATTTTGATATTTACAATTCATTTAGCACAGTCATGCATTCTTCTCACAAAAATTCAAACATTCTGACAGTATCATCTTCCATTCATTTGCAAACATATCAATATCTGTGCTTGAGTTCAGGAGAGCGTTAGTAGCTGCTAATGTCCGAGGAATAGGTGACTTGGAGTGCCCAATAGTACGGCAAGTTGGAACAGCCAGCAAGCGGTGTTTCCTGCCACGATAGTAATTGTCTGGGACAAATAGTTTACAGATATCATTGTGCAGATCAGGAGCATCAATAATCCCCCTAAGAATTCGTTACTATTTCAGTACATACTTATATGTATGTGTACACATCTATATGTCTTCCTTTACAGGGATAAATGCTTGCCTACACACGTGACCTCACTCAGACGGACATCACACGCGTGACTAGTTAACGACACATTTGACATTAAACAACACGTGCTGTCAGTCTCGATAGACACATTTGACGTAACACTTTCCGAACGACGTGACTTTGTAAAGAGGTAAACATTTAATTAATACTCACACAAGTAAACGTGTTTTGAATAATCTATGCGTTGCATAGAGAGACAGACAAAGAAATTAAAATTTATTATTGTTATTATAAGTAACGTATCTCATGGGCCTCATAAGAAGGCTGAAAGTCGCCCAAAGGGTAATGGAGAGGGCTATGCTTGGAGTTTCCCTACGCGATCATATCAGAAATGAAGAGATCTGTAGGAGAACCAAGGTAACCGACATTGCCCGATGAATTGCCAAACTTAAGTGGAGCAGTGGGCAGGGCACATTGCTAGCAGAACAGATGGCCGACTCACATATAAAGGGTCAAATTAAATTAGCTGGCACTGATTATAATTATAATTAGCTCGTTATACTTGTGGCTAAGTAATAACATCCACATGGGTCAATCGTTCAGGTTAAGCTACGTTTACCGCGGCTGGTCCGTGGATGGGTGACCATCTTTACAAACCAAAACCCTTCTGTGCCTCGGAAAGCACGTAAAGCTGTTGTCTGTCGTTCGTAGATCTTAGACTGTCGTTACGGGTCGTCAGAAGCCCGAAAGTCTGACAACCAGTCTTCACCAGGTCTTCAGGTCAGATAGGCAGTCGCTCCATGTCGAATAGTGATACTGCATCCGGTTAGACTGGAAGCCGACCACAACATAGTTGGGAAAAGGCTAGGCAGATGAAGAGACTCTGTCGTCACAGGCATGTGAGAAGAGAATATTCGCATCTCTATCAAGAATGTTTTCAAGGAATGAGCATCACGATGCGCGTGCGACCGTACCGCGTGTACAGTTTATTTATAAATTCTCATTTACTACAACGTCTACGGCCATACTCTATTTATTTTCATTTTCCGGGTACGTTTATATAACTAGTTACACTCAAGGGCAAATTGTGTCTACAACATTATATTCGAGCTTCTAAGGCTTAAAATGAGAATGTGAAGATCGTCTATTTAGACTAATTTAGTCCTCCAGACCATATTTCGGCCATGGCGGCGAATTTCAACGGAGACAAGCCAGCGCGGAAGATATTATAGTGTACAAGTATAATGCGCAGACACAGGGGCACTCGCTCTTCCCTCACTTTTATAGTCCGATGGGACGGCAAACTGACGTGACCGGAGAGAGATCAGGCGCAGGGGTAGACGACACGTGCTTTCCGAGGCACAGGAGTATCACACCGCCAACTTCCAAATTCCGGGCTGTTACTAAGGAATTCCTAATAGTATTTTACAAGAAGCGCCTACCTATCTAACCTCAACAATCCAGATACTTGGTAATAGGATTGCCGTTGGTAAGACTGCCCAATTAGTAAAATATGTCGTAAAAAATCAACAGCACGTTTCTATTTCAGCTATTAGTCAAAATCTCGCGTAAATGATCTGTGCACGTTCTATCAATGCGATTTGGGCGCAGTCCTCTCCGCTTTAAGTAAGACTATATACATAAGACTTGCGGGTGCAAGAAGGCGATCGAGGGATATCTTTATACTCTCTTTATTATCGAGTAAATGCGATATGAATTCGTCGAGTCCACGTTTACTAGATATGTTTATAGAGCCAAAAAGCGTTGAATGAAAAAAAAACCGGCCAAGTGCGAGTCGGACTCGCACACCGAGGGTTCCGTACAAACCTGCAGGTAATCACGGTTTATGCATAACGTTTATGTTTATGAAATTAAATGGTTTTTTTTTAATTTTTTTATTTGAGTTGACTGAATGAAAGGTAAATTGTGGTTTACGATTTTATGACGTATTAAAAAAAAACTACTTACTAGATCTCGTTCATACCAATTTTCGGTGGTAGTTTACATGGTAATGTACATCATATATTTTTTTTAGTTTTATCAATCCCTTATTTTAGAAGTTACAGGGGACACACATTTGACCACTTTGGAACTGTCTCTCGCGCAAAATATTCAGTTTAGAAAAAAATGATATTAGAAACCTCAATATCATTTTTGAAGACCTATCCATAGATACCCCACATGTATGGGTTTGATGAAAAAAAATTTTTTAGTTTCAGTTCTATGTATGGGGAACCCCAAATATTATTGTTTTTTTTTCTATTTTTGTGTGAAAATCTTAATGCGGTTCACAGAATACATCTACTTACCAAGTTTCAACAGCATAGCTCTTATAGTTTTGGAAAAAAGTGGCTGTGACATACTCGGACAGACAGACAGACAGACAGACATGACGAATCTATAAGGGTTCCGTTTTTTGCCATTTGGCAACGGAACCCTAAAAAGCCTGTAGAAAGCTGCTTTTATACGGCTTTTTGAAATAATAGGATGTTTCATACGAGTGTTTTTCGAGCCATAGTCGTGAGAGTAATTGCTTATATGATCTTTTTGCTAGTTGGGTGGTTGTCAGACTTTTGGGCTTCTGACGATCCGTTACCACTGTCATAGATCTACAGCCGGAACTAACGGCTAGACAGGTCTGGGATTATTATTCGACTAATAAGTATTTTAGTTAATCTGTGAACAGCGTTGTGGGCTGCAATGCCTGCAATATTGTCTAGTTTTGAGTTTATCTATGTTTTGTACTATAACGGTTTGTTGTTCCTTTTGAATAAAAATAAATATAAAACACCCATTCAGGAACCGACCGTAACACGTGTACCTTACTATCTTAACTTATTATTTAGCCAGGAGCCCACGCTGTTAGTCGTTCTGATTAACTGACTAAAATAAAAACAGCTAAATGACAAGAGATTTGACAAGCGATAAAAATTGAATAAGCTTTTAGGGGACAGCTAAATTAATTAAATTAGCACTGCACTGATTGATGGCGACATAACATGGGGTCGTAAAACTTGATTAATGACCTTGAGCGGTACTAATTAGAGAGAGGTCACTGCGGGTTCACGGATACTTACTTGTAGCGTCATTGATGTTTACGGCCATTATTTTTGGCTTTGTTCATCCATATGTTACATGAATTTGTCTAGTAATGAAGTTTTTCACTTACTATGACTTTTTGGGAATCAAATATATCAAATCCGTGTTTGTTCCGTGTGGTGATGGACGTAACTGACGAAACCAATGTAAAACACTTACAAATTATGCGCATAGAACATTGGAACACAAAATTAGTGATTGACGACTGCACTTCAAACAAATATAGTCAACTAGCTTTTTCCCGCGACTTCGTCCGCGTGTCAATCGACCCCGAGAATAAAAAGTTTCACAGAAAATTCAACCCCCCCCCTTCACCCTCTTAGGGATGGAATTTCGAAAAACCCTTTCTTAGTGGATACCTACTCTTCACAAAGAACACACCCTCCAAAGGACAATGCCAAGGTTTCCTACAAGACGGCCAGAACCGACAAAGAAGATCAATATTTCATAAAAAAGGAAATTATTATAGAATTTGATTGTATATTTAGTTTTCTATTAGAAGTACACCAACAAAAGTTATAATTCTTTAAAATTGACCACTTAATACTTCTTATTTTGACAATACCATGAAATAAACAAATGATTAATTCAATTAATGACTTTTAGCCATTGACATATTATTAGCCATTGACATATTATATTACTGCGTAAGGACAGGGCGGACCGCATGTTACAATGACGCCTCGAACTTGGTCCCAAAATGGTCCTCCCTTTATCGAAGTGAACTAGAACGCGATCGGCTGTCTTCGGAACGGTCGTATATTTTGCAAGCAAAAATGCCAAGTTTTGCCGTGAAGGGTTGCGTGAACTACGACAAAAAGCACAATAAAAAAAAATGATAACATTTCATATCACCGGTAAGTTAAAAATATGTCATTAAATCCACTGCTAACATTATTTAAAACAATTTTCTTTCATATTTGTCTCAACCTATGACAAAGACGAAGCGAAGCCGCGTAAAAGTACGACATAACTTTGCAGCGGCGCTCGTTGTAGCCTGTAGCCGATGAAATGGAAAGATTTAATAATATTACTATAAATAATTTAAAAAAAAATGTTTTATTCGAAGGCCAATGAAAACTTAATAACACCAACAATCTGCAACAAATATAAATTTTCAAAAATAAAAGGTTGTTTTTTTATTTCTTTGTACCTCGAAAAATACCACACCCCGCTCTTACAAGGTTACGTCTAGGAGCAGACCACGCGGATTGACATCGTAGTTCATACTAGTTCTAATAGATGACGTTAGTGTTTTTTGTAGGGCGACCGCGTCCGTCAAATGTTCGGACGACCATATCTTTACTATTTAAATCAATGCTTTTAGCACATTATTCCTGCATCATATATATATTTACAGGAAGAATATTCATATAACATACATACATGATTTTAGAATACTTAGGTATTAGGAAAAAAAACCACATGCATACTTTTTACAAATTAATGACACCGGGAGAAGTGAGAAGTCAAACTTTTTGACAATGACAAAAGTTGTTTTACGTCAAGTGTTGCCAGCACTATAATAACACTATTAGGAATAAACTATTCTAAACGGTATCGATAATCGAATCAAATTATTTTTAAATATTATATAACTATAAAATGTACAGTAAAAAAAACACTACAAAGTCAAAAATAACTTTAATTTTGGAACTCAGTGTCTTAGGATCTGTATATAAGGTATTTTTTGCCACCGACTTCCGAAATTAAAGTTATTTTTGACTTTGTAGTGTTTTTTTAAGGAAGTAGGTTTTTATTTACTTTTTGTAAAAAGTTTTTATTTTTAACTTTTTAGTTATGGACGGTAGATACCCCGCACTAATCTAATCGCGTTATTCGTTCATTTGTCGCGCCAATGCTTAATGCCAATATAAGACTTATATGGTTTTCACATGGATCCCACTGTCCGAATGGAACCAAATTAAAATGGAACCATTTGGGAAGCACCAGCTTTCAAATAAAAAAAATCATCGAAATCGGTTCACCCAGTCAAAAGTTATGAGCTAACGAACATTAAAAAAAAATACAGACGAATTGATAACCTTCTCCTTTTTTTGAAGTCGGTTAAAATACAAATAAACGCTATTTATTATTATAAGAATTAGGAGGTACGACGTAAGTACTTAAATACGTACTTACGTAGCTTCATATTGATATTAATGTACTCGGTTTGCAAGTGTAATTCCGTATCGATATTATTTTATTTTGGTATTGGCAACATTTCTAATTGAAGTTGTAGCCATGAAATGTGTTGATAAATTGAATAACTATTTATAATTACTTTTCAACGGTGTGCTTCTACAGATTTTATTTATATTGTATAATTTTTACCATTTTATAGTATGAATAATCATTATTACAGAAAGTCTGTCGGACGCTACATGATTCGAGCCGAAATTTGGCATTGTCCTTTCATGTCTCTAGGACCAGCGGTTTAGGCTGTGCGTTGATATATCAGTCAGTCACTCAGGACTTTGAATTTTATTGTATACATATATAAGACTAGCTTCTGCCCGCGGCTTCGCCCGCGTGAATGTCGAAAAATATCCCACAGGATCGTACTACCGAGACTAAAAGTACCCTATGTGTTAATCCAGGTAAACAATGTCTTATCGCACTGCTTGCTTTGTGTTATCTAAGGAGCGGCGCTCGGATTGATAAATGATTGCTGTAGGATAAATAAATCCTAAAACCTAACAATAGTAACGGAATATATAACGGAACGGCAAATTACCTACTTGTATGCTAAATTTGAAGGCAATTTTAAAGCGAAAATATAAAATCCTCTTTATTCCCTACATTTTTGTTCACAGGCAGGGTACAGGTTACTATAATATATATTTTTGAGTTTATTCTTAAAGTACCTCTTTATATACTACTCAAGAAGTTCTGCCCTCAGGTGTTGATACAACGGGCTGCTAGATGAGCTCACTCTCGAGCATGCCACGGAAAACTGGCCGTGCGAATAGTAGTCCCCTCTAAGATCATATCCCGTTGTTTTCACGCAACCTGGTCCCATTGCACCACTTGGCCGGAATATAGAGGAGAGTAAGTAAATGTGGGCTAGTGCTTTAATATGGGCTAGTAACAATTCTCGAAAACCTAAAATTGAAAGACGCAACAAACGACGATCATCTATCGCATTCGTTCGCTCTAACATCGCACTCACTCATTCTCGTCAGTCGCGCGCGAGCTGTCACCAGTGTCGGTCATACTTGTGTTGCTGCTGTCGAAAAATTTTCTGCGGTACGTATCAATGTGTTATTTAATTAATGAAAATTAGGTCTAAATGCTGTAACTATGTGTTTTATTGCAGAATATAAGTTTAATTTTATGATTTTCGGTTGATTTATTGCTTGCTATATGTGATTTGTAAAGTACACGATCAAGTTGATTTAAGTAAAAAAATTCGAATATGGGCTATGACTATGGTCCTGAATATGGGCTAGCACATATTTAGGTATTAGTATTTTAGGTGGTTGGTTATGTGGTTCTAAAGGTACCTACAATTTTTTTTTTCAGAATGGCGCCAACACAATCAAAAGAACCAAGTAAAACTTGGGATAAAATAGAGATTATTATATATAAGCCATAAAAATGGTTCGCGAGAAGAAAATGGGCACTTTAAAAGCAGCAATTTTTTTTAATACGAACCTGGATCAGAAACAACAACAGAGCACTGAGCCCTTTCGACATTGTAGAGTTATTTGGGCGAGCTTACATGAAAGTGGAAACAGGTGAAACCGTTTGCTGCAAGGGTTTCGCGTTACAGGACTTTGGCCATTGAATAAAACGATATTCAGCGATGCAGATTTTCTTGTTGTAGAACAAAATGCTGTCAAAGATGGATGCACAGATATTACTTCGAAAAAATCTACCCGCAATAATGAAGAGTCATAGACTAACACTCCAAGATTCGCCCTTTCACCATTGACTACTATTCATAATGATGAGAATTTGATTTCGAACGAATCACCGGACTTGAGGTCTAGGTCTGAGACTCAAACAGAAGAATCTACTTCTGAAACTGGACATGAACCAACATATGACTGTCAACCTTCGTCTTCCGGAATTGATCGTAGCAGTCTAGGTCTAGTATCTCTTTATGACATAAGTCCCGTGCCAAAAAAGTCAGAAAAACATCTAATAGAGGTAGAAAAGCTGCTGTGGCCATTGAAACAAATAAGAAGAAAATTGAAAAAGAAAATAAAACAAAAGGTAAGAAACCCAAGCAAAAGAAAATAAGTATAGGAAATAAGAAAGCCAAGACCAGGGACGAAAGTGAAGGTGAAGAAAATATCCAATTTGATTCAGATAGTGAACCATTGTGATCTGGTTCACTATCTGAATCAAATTGAATATTTTCTATAGGGGTATAGGAAGAGAGGCTCCTGACATTGCCGATGCAGCGTGTATGTTTTGTCAGGAACTTTTTTCCGAAAACGCAGCAGGAGAACTGTGGGTCAGAGGTTTTTTGTAAGCTCTGGGTACATATTGACTGTGCTGGGCCAGAGTTTGACACCTGGATATGTGATTTTTGTAAGTAAATTATGTGATTTCTTCCATCTACCAAAGTAATTTGATCTCTTATAAGATAAATACTTATAATTGTTATTTTCGTATAAGATATTATAAGTTTCTATTTGTAGCCCATATTTGAGTACCTGTTCCATATTTAGCGTCTATTTTGATATTTTGTTTAGTGCTCAATTTAATATTATATAATAATATTAAGAACATGAGATTGTTACTTAGCTCTGTGATTGTCTATGTGTGATTATTTTGACGTCAATAAATGGTTAATTTTTTAATAGTTTTTTTATTTTTGAGGCAAAAACTAAATGGTAGCCCATATTTGGTTACTCTCCTCTATGCATGTAATATAAACAATTAATGTTGATTACAACGAAATAATATACCTACCGCAGTTTTCTTTGTAAGCATTATTTATTGTTTTCCCTTCAGGTGCTAGAATCACCAGGCTGCTCCGTGAGCTTACTCTGGAGCAGGCCACGTATAACGTACCATGTGAAAAACAGTTTCCCCTTAAGTATATAGTTCTATGGTCATGGCAAGCAGACTTTGAAGAGAAACTGCGCGCTTCTGAACTCGAAAGGGTAGTTCGATGGTGTTAGAGGAATCCTCGGAATAAATACAGACTCCTCTCGGGAACAACCTGTCAGTATAGTTGCCTCGATAACGTTGCAATGTTTTTACACACAACCTGGTGTCATTGCATAATTTTGGCGGGTTGAAATTACGCAGCAACATAACTGGGCGCCAATTCTCAATTTTAATATGTGAGTTGGGTGACCAGGAGGCTTCAATGTGTTAAGAAATTCAACCGGGTAAAGTATGGCACTCCTGTGTCCCAGCAATGGAATCATTATCGGCTGATTATGAAAGTATGGCGTCATCGTTGTTTATCTCTGAGTCCACTGATTTATAATGATTTTCAACTCCTTTGAACGATCTCAAAATAATTTAATTGTTGATTGTGGCCTAGTCGTTTTATGGTGTTATGATGGCACGCTCTCACGACCAGGTCTGCAGGTTTATCTATACTAATATTATAAAGCTGAAGAGTATATCTAAAACTACTTGAATTGAAATTTTTTTTAGGTGTTTGGTAGCCTATTTATCGAGGAAGGCTATAAGCTATATAACATCATGCTACGACTAATAGGAGCAGAACATCAATGAAAATGTTGGAAAACGGGGAATACTTATCCTTTTGAAAGCTACAGTTGCATGCGCTGCATAAACGGTTAAAGTAACACAACAATCATGTATGACAAAATTGTTTCTCATAAAAGTTCTAAAAAAATCCGTGATAGTATATGTCTATCTTTTAAGGTTGGCTCACTATAACGTTTTTAATTGTAATTAAATCTAAATATTATAACGCTGAAGAGTTTGTTTGGTTGAATGTTCTAATCTCTGAAACTACGTTTAGTGTTGAATGGCCTATTATTTGAAGAAGGCTATATACTATATAACATCACGATAGGACCCTACGGAGCCGAGCAAAAAGAAAAAAGTCACGAATACGAAGAACTCGCCCAGGCAGGCGATTCGATGCGACGGGGAGGGTCGGGCAGCAAGAAATTGTATGCGGACAAAGTCGCGGGCCGGAGATAGTCGTGAATATTACTAATATCTGGGTAGATTTTAACTATTAGCTCTTCTATAATGGTCAGAATTGTGCCTAACTCTGTAGGGAGAATTAGTTTATTATCGACATCTTCGAAACCCTATTTGACTCTGTAAGGGGATGATTTTGGAAAAAACTGTGATACACGTATCTCATAACTATAATTGAAGAGTATGTGTACTAATTTTTGTGCCAATCGACCCTCAGAATTAAAACTTTCACAGAAAATTCAACCCCCCATTTCACCCTCTTAGGGGTGGAATTTCAAAAAACCCTTTCTTAGTGGATACCTACTCTTCACAAAGAACACACCCTCCAAATTTCACGTCTCTAAAACCAGCGGTTTAGGCTGTGCGTTGATATATCAACAATCAGTCAGTCAGTCAGTTTCTCCTTTTATACATATAGATATCTATAATGTAAGTAACGAGTTTAATCCGAAGGCTCCGTGTCACGCCGCACGTAAAGAATAACACCATCCCATTTCTTCCCGTGGGTGTCGTAAGAGGCGACTAAGGGACTTACTAGAGAATGGGCAGCAGCGTTCTCCATGCATTTTACCACCATACTGCGATCGCTAATCCGCCTCCCAAGCGTGGCGATTATGGCAAAACCCCCCAAATTGGAGGAGCCCTACGTCCAGCAGAAATGATGGTGATGAATTTGTCAGCCAATTAAATTTTTAGAGACTTTTTGGACATCAAATATTAAATAACACAACAAAAATAATTGCCCTAATTTCTTTTTGAAAAAAAAAATCTAATGATACTACATAAAATATCTACATTAAGATGGAATAGATAAATACTATAATTTGTAATAATAACAGTTCGCTCCAACGCAAACCAAATTATAGGTGATCGGATATGAGATTTTTTTAAATGAATATTATAGAAGTTAGGAATTTATAATAATTGCGCTTTTTAACAGAGATTTATAAATTTAAATCCAAGTACCTACAGTCTAACGAATAGACCACACAAGTCATCATCATAACCTGTCTAGCCTTTTCGCAACTATGTATATTGAGGTCAGCTTGCAGTCTAGCCGGATGCAGCTGAATACTAGTATTCTAGTTGGAGCAACTGCCTATCTGACCTCGCTTGCTCCAATGTTTTTTTTTAAATATTACTTCGATTTAACTAATAATAATAATATTTTTTTTGTAAAAATATTTAAAAATGTAATGAAATATGTATAAAAATAAATTAAAGAATAATAATAATATCTTAGGACAACCAAGACAACGTTATCTGATCCCAAACTCGGCAGAGCCTGTACTATGGCAACCAGACAACTGATAAACATACTTATATATTTCTAAACACATACATATTATAGATAAATTACACCCAGACACAGAACAAATGATTGTGCTCATCAATTTGTCCTGGGTGGGAATCGAACCCACGACCTCAGTCTTAACATTCAGGGTCACTAACCACTAGACTAACAGGCCAGTCAAACAACTGCAGTGCATTTTCGGCTCAATGACATTATTTTTGAGTATTTCTTTAGTTGTTTGAATTCCCTTTAGTAACATAGGTATAATAAAATATGATAGTTTACGCTCAAAACTGTGAAAATTTTGCGACGAATAAAATATTTTTAAGCTCTGTGTAAATAATTTAATATACATCTATAGATATATTCATCATCATTTCAGCCGAAAGACGTCCACTGCTGGACATAGGCCTCCCCCAAGCACCGCCACTTCGACCTATTCTGTGCTTCTCGCATCCAACGTATTCCTGCGGCCTTCACCAGGTCATCGGTCCATCTTGTGGGAGGCCTTCCAACGCTCCGTCTTCCAGTACGCGGTCGCCACTCCAGAACCTTCCGACCCCATCGGCCATCCGTTCTGCGAGCAATGTGCCCTGCCCACTGCCACTTAAGTTTGGCAATTCTTCGGGCTATATCGGTTACCTTGGTTTTCCTACGGATCTCTTCATTTCTGATTCGATCGCGTAGGGAAACTCCAAGCATAGCCCTCTCCATTGGAAATAAGTTATTTTACTGTTTATTTTATTTCATTTTTTTAAGTACTAACACTAGTTTCATAAGTTTTACTTTACTAACATTCTATGGATTTTTTAAATCTGAATTATTATTTTTTTATTTATTATTTTATAGAACTATTCTATTTTCATGTTTGGTAATGTATTTTCTCCGAAAATTTTACAACACACTAATTTTTTTCTGGCTTATAAATAATATGTACTTGTGTTCTACATCTTTGAGTGCCAAACACAGATTGATGGTTAATCCCATATGGCCACAGATTTAGAGCGCATACAAAATTGTTAGTAACAAGCACGCGATATCGCGTGATCGGCCATAACGCAGAGCCGACGAATCACGCGATATCGCGTGATCGGCACTCAACGTGTTAAGTACACCTCATATAATCTGTGGAGCCTTTTCCCAACTATGTTAGGCTTGGATTCCAGTCTAACTAGATGCAGCTGAATACCAGTATTTTACATGAAGCGACTGTCCATCTGACCTCCACAACCCAGCTACTGGATAATACGATACACTTTGGTAAGACTGATTTTCAGACTTTCGGACTTCTGACGACCCGTAAGGACTGTCAAAGATCCTCAAAAATGGCGACGTTCTCTCCGAGGCACGGAGGAGTCTCGGTTTGTAAAGATGGTCACCCATCTCAATACTCAATACTTTATTGCATTCCACAATGATATACATTGTGGAATGCAATAAAGTATTGAGTTAAGTGGTAAAACATTTTATTTAGTAACAATCGTGGATCCTGTCGGGCACAGCAAAAGAAAATACAGTAGGTAGAGATGAGGACCTATTGATTATCTTATAATGTAACTTATTCTAAAATAGTAATTAAGAATAAATTAAATACATGCTTTGGAGTTTTCTAAACTAATTGCAGGGATTTATCATTTAAATATTCATTGACACTATAGTAGCATTTACTTAATAAAAGCTTTTTTAATTTACTAGTGAATAGATGGCTTTTTTTCTCTGTTCTTGTGGATTCTGGTAACTTATTGTATATTTTTATCGACATAACCAGAGGGCTTGATGAGTGTATTTTTAGGCGGGATGTTGGTATGTTTAGTCGTGTTTTGTATCTAAGTGTGTATCGTGTTTGTATGTCTTCTTGTTTAATGTAAAAGTCTTGGTGTTTATGCATATTCAAAGGAGATGTTTCATTTTCGGCCATCAGATGTACATTTATCAAAAAAGAGGAAAAAATACTACAAATTAGGGAAAAATATTCCCTGGTTAATTTGCGCCTGATTTGTTGTGTACAAAAAATAATAGTTTTTCAATTATTACCATGTTTTATTCAACATGGCGTCTCGTTTGCTTGCAGACTTCATTCGTTCTGAAATCATGTCTCATCAAATCAATGTTAAGTAGAAAATAATTAAAAAATGTTTGTATTCTTGTAGTGTTAAAAATAAATTACTATTATTCTCTTGTAAATATTTTTGAGTAAACATAATTAAGTGTGACCATTTCATCGTTACAAAAAATCTTTAGTCTCCATTCTTGAAGTGTGTTTCTAAACGAATTCAAAATAACCACTTGCTAACTCTTAGGAAAAACGTCAAACATTTTTTATTTTTATTTTGTACATAAAAACCATTTGATATTATGAAAAAAATGTTAATTTATTCTATTCATGAGTAATTTACCCAGCTTCGCTAAACGGTACACGTTATGGCCGGAGCCCCATATAAAAATGAAACATCTCCTTTGCAAATTTCGAGTATATATATGCATGGCAGAGTTAAAATATTAAGCCTTACAAAATGGGGTTTGCAGCTATCTATTTGTTGTGTTTACTGCGATACGAACAAATTTCTTTTGTATCGTAAACAGTGATGGTGCATCTGTACTGTTGCCCCACATTATTATTCCGTAACTAAGCCATCCATATACATAGGCGTAGTATGTTATCTACGAAACAACCGCGGCAAGCGAAGCTTAACCTGATCGATCGGTTCATACAACAGGTACTATTTAGCCTCAAGCCCCTCACTTAGACACAAGCCCCTCTTAGTCCACCTCACACGCGAGGAATATTAGCTCCAACTCTCGAAGTGACCGACTACAAACCGTCAATTTGTATGCTCACTAGCCGTTGCCAGTAATTTCGTTGATACCACGTATTATGTTGCATAGTGCATGCCAAATGCAGGTCGGCCCTTTGACAACCGTTACTCAACACATAACCTCTTTTTGATATACCTACGAGTGAGTTGTAGTGGGTACAGTTCAAGCGATACATTTCCAGTTTTAGCTGACCTCGCATTGTATAGGCTTTTCGTACAATGAGATGTCAGCTTATACTGGAAATGTATAGATTGATCTGTGGCCGTGCGTACTATGAGGCTATGAGATTGAATATCATCTGTCTAGTCTTTTCGGCGTCTAGTCTACCCGGATGCACCTGAATACCAGTACTTTACATGAAGCAACTTCCAATCCGTGTGATGCCGCACGTAAAGAATAGCACCACCCCATTTCTTCCCGTGGGTGTCGTAAGAGGCAACTAAGGGACTTACTAGAGAATGGGCAGCAGAGTTCTCTCTGCATTTTACCATCATATTGCGATCGCCAATCCGCCTGCCAAGCGTGGCAATTATGGCAAGCACCCTCCCAAAATGCTTGGGGGTGGCCTATGTCTAGCAGTGGATGTCTTACGGCTGAAATGATGATGATGACTGCCAATATGACCTCTACAACCCAGTTACTGGGCCATACAATATGCCTTCGCAAGACTGATTGAGACAAAAGTAATGTTGTGTTCGATATGTTTAGCGTTAATGATTTCTGGTACACACATGAAGCTATAAATTTCCAGTTTAAGCTGACCCCTCATTATACGGAAATCGCATACAGTGTGAGATCAGGTTATACTGGAAATGCATAGCTTCATATGTAGCCGTGTGTAGAATTGAGCCTTAAACTGTTTAATTTGATAATTGTCAAGTTAAATGTCGTGCAAGCTGCCTTATATTCCAAATTAAATCCTTTATTAGCGAGCAAGCAAAATCAGCCGATAATGTTCCTACTCCGTGAGAGGGCGTGGGCCGAAATCAACCACGCTGGCTCAATGCGGGTTGGTAGATATCACATGTATTCGATTTTTTGGTACTAGGCAATGCCGGTTTTTTAAGATGTTTTCCTTCACCGTTTTGAGAGCAGTGTTGATTAAATTGTTTATATACAGGGCGTGGCCTAAGTAATGGTCCACCGTCCAGGATTCGATGAACCAGATAATTAACTATAACAATTAAAAATTTTAACCATTTTTACCCAATTTTTTTTTTACAAAAATTGCTCTTGAACTTGATGGTGTGTTAAAAATTGGTGTTAAAATTAGAGAAGAACCAACTTTTTCTTCAAAAGAGCTGAATTTACATAAAAAATCATAATTTATCATGATAGCTCTAGTATTCAGCAGTAATTAACAGAAATCAAAATGAAAAAATAATGGTTTTTGTTGAAACTACAAACAAATATGTAATAAAAGGTAGAAATTTCGTAAATAAAAGACAAAAATGAAATATTTTCGGAACCCTTGGGTGAAAATGTTGGCTAAGTTTCGTATTATCTGACGTCGAGTTGGGAGTCTATATTTTTTTTACGTAAAGGTCATATTATTAGAAAGCTCCACGTAAAATTTTAAGCGTCGCAATTAAGTAGTTATCGAAAAAAAAAAAAAAAAATCGTAAACTTTTGCAATATTTTGTCACTTTGACATTTCGTCTCGCCATTGAACGTTTCGTTTCAGGTAAGGTAAACGCACTATAATGCTTTACTGCATAATTATTATGCAATAAATACATAAAATTAGTTATTTTGACACTGTTTAAGTATGTTTTAGTATATTGCATTTATTTCACTAATTTAATTTAATACTATTACATTAGAACTTAAAAGAATTTACCGACTATTGCCGATAAGTGAAACCAAACGTAACACGATGCTATTGTTTGTTGTTAGTCTTATGATGATTAAGGTTTATTAGGTTGTGGTTTATTTTTAAGCTTTGAAATACCCTTCGTGGCAGATCCGACAGGGTTTCGGAGGTTAGGTTAGGTTAAAACTGTGGCCAGAAACGACATGGTTTGGGGAGGGCGAGTGCCAGAAACGACATGGTTTGGGGAGGTTAGGTTAGGTTAGGTTAAAACTGTGACCTCCTACGCGCGAGCCGAGCGAGCGAAGCGAGCGGTGCCGCGGCAGCGGCCGGCGAGTGCCAGAAACGACATGGTTTAAGGAGGTTAGGTTAGGTTAGGTTAAAACTGTGACCTCCTACGCACGAGCCGAGCGAGCGAAGCGAGCGGTGCCGCGGCAGCGGCCGGCGAGTGCCAGAAACGACATGGTTTGGGGAGGTTAGGTTAGGTTAGGTTAAAACTGTGACCTCCTATGTCCTCCTGTATCCTCCCAGAAACGACTTGATTCTGTTGACGAGCCCTGTCAGCGAAGTTTCCTGTCGAGCGATGCTACTTCCCCTTCCAACTTCCCCTTTTTATTCGTCAACCCCACACCTCTTCCGGCCTTTAAATCGATGTCGATACACGAAAATTCGAAAGTTAGGTTAGAATATTAAAAAAATAAAAACTCAAAAAGGGGGGGGTATCGACACGTTTCCTTCACAGGGGGGCCTCTACACCTCCCCCCCCTCCCACCCACCCCCCTACCACCCCTTAAATAGACGCCAGACTATCAGAAGTCCTACCAAAATGTTTAAAATTTTTAATTGTTATAGTTAATTATCTGGTTCATCGAATCCCGAACGGTGGACCACTACTTACGCCACACCCTGTATACGTCAAGCGCCTACCTGGGTTCGAACTCACGACCTACAATTCGTAAGGAAGCCACTGCTCTCCATGTATTAGTCTCATTTTATTAGATGCATTAAAATTAGTTATTGGTACCGATTCCCTTATTCACAAACTAAACTAAATTTAAGTTCAGTGCATCTTTTTCTTTCTATTTCATTAAGAAAAGGACAGAAGATAAATTTTAGTTTAGTCCTGTCAAATTAATCAGCGCTTGACGTAAATTGACGTAATTTTAGTAGGCAAGTTTTTAATCACGTCTAAACTTGTATGGAGTAGTGACAGGCGCTGATTAATTTGACAAGACTAAACTAAAATTTATCTTCTGTCCTTTTCTTAAGGCGTATAGTATCCTCATTAACCTTGAGCATATGGGCGGAGCTAAGCTCCATACTCCCGCACACACGTAACGAGTGGCGGCGGCGCGCTAAACTAAAACACCGACCAAAGATTATGCAGAGACGGACGAAAGTCGGTATTTTTGCCTACGACTGTAAAAGGTACCGAATGGTGGATCAATGGCTGATACTTTAGAAAGACGCAACTATTTGATGTTTATACTGGGCATATTTCTTTAAACATGCAGGAATGTGATTGATTAAAGAAAGACAACTTTTCGGGTTAGAGATATCTTTATTTCCCATAAAAAACAAATTTCACTTAGGTACATGAGAAATATTAACATAATTTAAAAAAAAAAGATTAGTTTTTGTAACGCACAGTTTTGGTAAGGAGACACTAAAACGTAAAAATTACAACAAAACAGAAATAGTCAATAACTGTAGGATAATCGCTAATAAATTAAACACTTTCTTTGGCTGGGCATTTTTATTTAAATACAAACTATGTTACAGTTCACACAATAAAATATATACACAAAAAAGTATTTAGAAATGCCACCACTAATAAAGCGTCCATGCGCGTCGCGCAGAAACAAATCGACTCCTCTGCAAGGAGCTAGTCTATAAACCCACACTGTTACAATACGTTCGTAAGTATTTACACTAACACACAAGTCGCGCGTAGTCGGTCGATAGCTGGAGCGGAGCAGCGAGCGACACAGCCCTCCCGTCTGAATGCTAATGCACGACTGCAGCCCGCGCCTGCGCAGAGCCCCTCTACCCTTGACGGCTTAAAATGGGGGTATTTCTTTGCAAAATTTTGATTAATTTACAATATTTTATTGTAAAATCGTAGTGCCTTTAACCGTTTATTTTTATGTGTAAAAATATTTCCAAATAACAAAGCTGTTTAGTAGGAGTATGAAATATAAGCCAAAAAATTGGGTTGTCGTAAATATTTTTTTACAGCAAAGGTTTTAACGCTACGAAAAAAGTGCTCTTGTAAAAATTATGTACATGAATCTATAGCAAAAATATATTTTTTTCAAATCTTCAAACCAAGTCGTTAATGAGAAGATAGGTTCATAAAGTGACCGTTTTACGGCACTAAACCGGACCAAGGCCCTTAATGAAATAGAAAGAAAAAGATGCACTGAACTTAAATTTAGTTCAGTTTGTGAACAAGGGAATCGGTACCATTATCATATTGAAATGTCGCTTTACAATAGCTCTATACACAAAGCGAACAATAAGGAAAAAATAAACTCTAACTAGGTACATATAAACACAAAAATAATAGATACCTATAAATATTTGACTAGGCGACGCGACGCAGACGCGCGGCGTTCCTAATTTCGCAAAATTAGTATATTTCGCGAATTTTGGAACGTCGCGCGGGCTCCGCCTCATTGTTATTTATCTGTGTGATCCCAGAATTCGTCACGTATTTTGTAATTACAAATAAAATCTTATACGTACATAGAGTTTTTAATATTTTAGACTTTTTTCGTTAGGACTTAAGTTTAAAAAAAAAACACTTTGTTTCATGTTATACATACATGTGACTTTAAGAATCGTATGGCCCGCGCCCCCTCCATTGTCACACTTTATTGACCCCCTTAACCTGTGACATTATTTATGTAAGGCTCCTCTTGCCTAAACACAACAAACCAAAATACAATACAACTCATTATGGTAAAACCCATCGTATAAAAATAACAATACAACATGACAACACACACAACTAAGGTGTCCAAGGGTACCTATACCTCTGCCTTACCCTCTGGGAAAAATCTGCGTGATGTTATGGTGTTTGTGTCGTAAAAAAAATAATAAGGTAGTAAGTAAGGTACTCACAATCTTCGATGTCTTCTCTACAACAGCGTCACTAACAATTATAAACTCATTAGTCTTAATTTAATAAACGTTTATTATAATTTAAATTTTACAACTGGCACATGCACATTCTTTTTCACATTCCAATTCAAAATGGAAATTTTAATTCATTATTTTAGTAGGTTTTGAATTAACACTGGCTTGAAGTTACAAGTTTCCGAGATTTACAATTATTACAATTCAGTCTTCAATTTCGAATTTCGAATAATTTGAAGTCAAATTCACTTGCCTACACAATGTGGCCAACGAGCATTTTAAAATGCGCGCGAATCATATGTTTTCTGTTTACATTGCCGCAAACGATACCACGCTTATAATGTTGGCACACAACTGACGTTCTATTTTCAAAACATGCCAGCAAATGAATGGAGAAGTCCCGAAACGAAATCAAGGTCTTGTTTTTGTTTTAACACCAGCACTTGTTCTTTATTTGAATTTTGAATCACTCCACCATCTTGTTTAAACTGCCCAATTCACTTTCAGCCTCATTTTTTCGCACTTAGTTCAGTTCTATATCCATAGCGTTTAGAATATGGAAATATATTAAGTCCATCTCACACGCGAGGAGTATTAGCACGGCTCCGAGCCAAAATTGTACGTCGGAAAAGCTAGCGTAGCACACAGCCGCTTGGCGGGCAAGTGGGATGAATACTGAAGTGGCCATAGTTATTTCTTGGCACAGATGTCAAATCGTAATTAATTGACGTATTTAGCGTCAGCGTGTTCTGTAGCACTTCAATTGTATTGTTTATTAGAAGATCGTCAATTGGATATCGCTTTTCGTTTATTGATGATTTTTTATAGAACTCTATAAATGATTTGAAGTCTTCTGTAGTAACAACAGACTTTTTCTTCAGCGGGCGAATGTCTTTTGTTTTAAATGGAGAAAGTAGTGATGTCTAAGAAAGTGTAGAATTTACTGAATCTATCTATTTGAGAGCAGTAAAAATCGTTGCACTGAGGAAAAGTCTAACTTCTTTATATTTGACTTAGAAATTTGTGTTTGTATGTATTTTAAAAGTGACTTCTTTATTTTGTTTACAGTTGTCCTTAGCTATGTTTTTCTGTGTAGTTTATTTTTGTTGATCATAAGGTTTAATTTGATTTTGCTTTTTTGCATTCGATTTCGCTACACAAAAAAGGAATGACGTTATTGATACCTACCTACCTTAATTTATTTTGTATGAGGTTTGTTGTTATTCAAGGTTTTTTAATGGGTAGGTAGATAACTTAAGTATTATTATTCAAATATTAGTTTATACACTTAAAAGGAATTTTGGTTCAACATTTATGTGTCAAATGCACAACGAGTTCAGTCATCAATCTTTAGTATTTGAATATCGAACAAAGTCTGTTATCAATCACGTAGCGTTCTATATTTGAAATCCAGTCCTCGAGCGCCATAAAAATCTCTTCATCTATTTGATAATCGAACATTTCAAAATTAGATTTGCATTTGGTTTTTATTGAAATGTGCCATTACTTTTGAATTCCATTTATCTAAGAAATTTATCTATCTATAATACGTAAAAAAACTTTGTACCCCTTTTTTGTCGAAAATTACTCAGACGGAGGAATATGAAATTTGGCACAGTTAGTTTATATAGATAAGGGATGCAGAAAGCTAATATTTTTTAATAATAATATATTTCTATTTAAAAGAATTATTACGAATTTCGACCACTAGGCAACCACTAGTTTTATTTATTATATTTTTTCCACAGAATTTAATTTCAATTGTACACCCACTTTTTAAATTCTTTATTGTAAACAATTTTATTTTAATAATTTTTATTGTTTTATAAATTTGCGAAAAAAGATTGAAATGTATCACTCAAAATTTTTGTTATTATTTATTAACACACAGAATTTATTTTTTATTTTTACAATTCACTTATGAAGAAGATGAATTAGCGCAATAAAACATGTGCCAACTAGTATTTATTGCCGTAACTAATATACAACTGACTTATAAAGTTCGTTCGTGAATCTAAATTTACAGTGGATCAAGGTTCTAGCCCGTTACGTTGGATTCGGGCTATTGTTTATATTTAATTAAATGAATAATTCATTATTAAAATATATGCGAAGTGATATAATCAGGAAATTGGTTTAATTTTTTTTTATGTTCGTAAAATGAAATTGCCAATACAAAATTTCATCATCTTTTAGTCGAAATATGCCACTGCTGCACATGGCCTCTTCCAAGCACCGTCACTTCTATGATTCCCGCATTCAGTAGATTCCTTTGGCCTTCACAAGATCATCAATGCACTTTGTGAGAGGCCTTCCAACTGTACATCTTCCGGTACGCGGTCGTCACTTCAAAACCTTTTTGCCCCGTCGGCCATTTGTTCTGCGAACAATGTGCCCTGCCCACTGCCACTTAAGTTTGGCAATATTTCAGGCTATGTCAGTTACCTTGGATCTCCTGAAGATCTCTTCATTTCTGATTCGGTCTTATCGAACCTCCTAGCAAATTTATCGACAAGTAATTCCGTTACAAAGGTGATACGTTAATATGAGAAAAAGTATCAAGATGCTTGAGTAGTCTCATAAAAGTATGAGACTACTCAAGCATCTTGATACTTTTTCATCTTGAGTAAAGACTCAATAGGACCTTTGCCAGGGTCGCTGACTTGTTCGAATGAGTTACCGTGGCCCTGGCACAGGCAGTTGAAGGAACACGGGTGAGTTTTAGTAAGTAAAAGTCTGACACGTCAGACCCGCTCCGCCCAAAGCGGGAGAAGTTATTTGATGATTTCCCACTCACAAAAAAAATATTATTATGTACTGGTTTTCTGTTTACAGGTTCCGTATTAATATCGACGTTAGGTGCCTCCGTATCTATACTTATATTATAAAGCTCTTCAGCTTCTTTTTTTTTATTATAAAGTTGAAGAGTTTGTTTGTTTGTATGTTTGTTTGTGTGTTTGGTTGAACGCGATATCTCAGGGTCTACTGGTCCGAATTGCAAAATTATTTTTGTGTTGGGTAGTCTATTTTATTGATGGAGGCTATAGGCTATATAACATCACGATACGGTCAAAAGGAGCGGAGTAGCAACGAAAACTGGCAGGCAATTCAATGCGACGGGAAGGGTCAGGGGAGCAAAAATTTGACGCGGACGAAGATGCTAGTATAATATACAATACTTCGTCCACATGTAGGTGTACCGTGTGGTGCCGGACGTAAAGAATAACACCACCCCATTTCTTCACATGGGTGTCGTAAAAGGCGACTAAGGGACTTACTAGAGAATGGGCAGCAGCGTTCTCTATGCATTTTACCACCATACTGCGATCGCCAACCCGCCTGCCAAGCGTGGCGATTATGGCAAAGCCCCCCAAATTGGGGGAGGCCTAAGTCCAGCAGTGGACGTCTTACGGCTGAAATGATGATGATGATGATGATGATGTAGGTACACTGTCACAGTCAGATATGTATTATATTAATGAAACAACTCGGCCTATCGCTGTCCACTGTTGGACATAGGCCTCTCCAATGCTGCTTCCCACCCTTTCCTCCACCTTCCGCCCCAATCACCTTTTTAAGATCGTCAGTCTATCTAGCGTCCTACAATACGCTTACCGATCTCTATATCTAATCGATGCCTCCCGTTCGACAGTTCGATACCTTTTTAATTGAATGATGTCGGTCACAAGGTGATCAACTGATCAAGATTGGATCAAAACGGGTTTGGTATAGTATAGTTATTTGGGTTCAAAGATTAGTTTTCTGAATAATTAAGTAGATACTTTAAAACAGAACTCATTTTTTTATGTACTTAATCATAATGACTACCTTTATTTCTTCAAAGTCAAAGTCAAAGTATCTTTATTGTGGGCATATGTAAGTTACAGGTCTTAACAATATATTAAAGTATCAATATGTCCTGCCTTATAGGCATAAAATAATATATATTGGCATAAACATTTGGAATTATTATAGATGGTAAGTTATTATAAATGTAAAAGTACAGTGAAACTATCACATGGTCAATACTAATGCATGTCAAATACGGTGAAACTAATACATGGTCAATACTTATATAATATATGTCAAAATACAGTGGAACTAATAAATCGTCAACCATTCCGGAAATCGTGGATCGTGAAGAATGCTTTATCAATTTAAAAATGTTCGTAATTCGATCGTTCGTTTCGATATTTTTTTTAAATGGCATCTCGTAGTTCAACCTAGGAGATTGTCGGCTGCTTAACCAGACTTGACAGTGGCTACCCCAATAAATTACAAGCCTCCAGGTAGGGCTTACAAACTAGAACGATTACTCTCTAAGGCTCTACTTGGGACATCGCTGGTACAGGCCAGCATGGGACGCTCAGGATCGGAATTATTATTATTTAGGGACAAAGTTAAAGCTACAGGCTCAGCGCCGTGGGCTGGCTCGAGCAAGGGTCGGGACGGACATAATTATATTGGGACTGCACAGAACGGAAGGACGGCTGTCTGTGTGTCTTAACACGTTAAGTGCCATTTCGGACAATGTGTCCGACAGGTTTTAATAAACAATCGACTTAAAGTCAATAAACCGGTCGAAGTGGCGGAGTTTGGGGGAGGCCTATGTCCAACAGTGGACGTCTTTCGGCTGAAATGATGATGATGGACATAGAAATTGTCCTATAAGAGTAGCGTCGCGCCTGTTTGAGAGTGTATTTTGTTAGTTAGTACCAAAAATAAAATTAGTTAATTTTCGTAAAAGATTAAAGACAAGAATGCATACCTCCCGGTTTGTTTGCCATCACATTATCCTGACAGTGATGTATTATGGGAAGTGTCAACAATGTCAACCAAATTAAGATAATATAGAGCTATCAGTATTACGTAACATCTGAAATTATCTTCAGGGACACTCTTTGAGGTAATAAAGAAAATGTATTAAAAGTTTCGCTTATTAGTAAACTCGCCCGAATCGGAAAAATCGTCACTTCTAAATAATATATTATTTTGTATAGGTAACTCCGACCGTGTGGTGCCGGACTAAAGAAAAGCACTTTTTCATTTATTCCCCTGGGTGTCGTAAAACGCAACAAATGGGCTTACTGGAGAATGGGCAGCAGCGTTCACTATGCATTTTACCACCATACTGCGATCACCAACCCGTCCTGCCAGACGTGGCGATTAGTGCAAATTCCCCCTATAAAGTCTTTCGTAGTCGTTTTTAGCGTCTTTCGGCTCCTGCCGGGGTCGCGTGATTGTTCGAAAGAGATACCGTGGCCCAAGCACATGGACAACTGAAGGAACACGGGTGGATTTTAGTCAGTAAAAGTCTGACATGCCCTTCCGCTCCGCCCAGAGCGGGAGAAGTCATTTGATGATTTCCCATCCAAAAAAAAAAAAAACAAAAAAAAAGCGTCTTTCGGTTGAAATTATGATAAGTGACTCGCGTGAAGTTAGGTTATTTGTGAGCGAATCGACAAGTCCAAATAATTCGTTTTCGGCCATCCAATTATCAGGCATCTAGCCGCGGAAGGATCCTGGTGACTTGTAATACAGGTTTTTAAATAAACCTACCTATGACACCAGTCTCTCACAAAGTTAGCTCCTTTTACGTGCACTACTATATACGCTAAGCATTAAGTTCATAACTTGTGTAGAGAAAATAAACGTTTTATATTATATTTTAAAAAAAAGAACGTTTTAGGTCATTTTTACTCTATGAATTTTATGCATGTACTTGCAGAGTCCTTTTCTAATAACATTGCAAGTTGACACCGTTTACACTGATTTTAGCAAAGCTTTCGACATAGTCTCCCACGGAGTGCTTGTTCAGAAGCTTGCTGTGTATGACTTCGCTGGGTCTCGTCTTATTTGGCTACACTCCTGTCTACCAGCCAGATCTTTTTTTGTGGTTGTCAATTGTTATAAATTCGAATCCCAAATTATAACATCTGGGGTTCCGCAGGGTTCCCACCTAGGTCTTGTAATATTCACTTTCTTTGTTAACGATTTTCTCAGTTGCTTCATTACCGTCATTTTTATTCACCGATGATTTTGAAAATCATCCCTGTGAGTCTCAAGTCCACTCAGCATTACTTCAAGACGATGTGGATAGACTTTTGAAGTAGTGTAAGGACAATGATATGCAACTAAACAGGGTAACATTTCAAAATGTTCTCAAATAACGTTTACTAGGAAGTCAAATATATAGGAAGTCGCCCGAATCGACTAATGAGCCAAACGTTTTCGGGACATTCTGACTATCATCACTGACCATAATTCTAACGTTTAAACTACAAATGGTGACATCCTGTAAACACCTCTTCGAAATTCGAACGGTGGGTCGTTGTGAATCCGCGATGATTTACTTTAAAAACAAATGAGTTCCGTTTCGAATTGTGTGCGCTCACTTGAGTGAGGTGAGCAGTGGACTTTACAGAATAGCTCACTTTGAGAAGATTTCATCCATGTGGTACTTATCAGATAAAACTAACCTCGTGTACTGTGGCAGCTTTGAACAGGAAGCAGTTGAGGAGACCCTCCTTCTCATTCAGGAGTATGTAGAACAGCTCTTCAGGTCGACCTGGCACTTGGCTAGCCCTGCAAAGACACGATTGTTGAGTATTGGTGCCCGGCTGATCGCAATAGGCTCACCCCCTATTCCATAGGACTTACTAAAAAGATGGTAGGAAACTGTTAAAACATGGGTGTACTACAGATTTATCCAACTCTGCCTGACGCTGCGAATACAGAAATGATAATTATTTATTGTTTTGTGCGTATTGATAAGGCACAGTAATCATGCCTAAATCCAGAAATTTAAAGATACTTCGCTTTTTGCGACACCCACGAGAAGAAATGGTATGATGCTATTCTTTACTTTCGGCACCACACGGACTAAGATATGATGCAGCTACCTACGGCCTCCCATGCCGTGGTCCCACGGCCTTTTAACTGACGGGAAATGGGAACCGTCGCTTTCGATGAAGCCTATGACGCTAGCCGTCGGAAGTCAGTTAGTTCAAAGGCGCAGCGTGGCTCGGGGGCGCCTGTTGTAGCCTGCAGTGGGCGCGTTCCTTTGCTTTGTATGTAAGGCAATACTCTGGACGGGCTGCGACGTGGCTGCGACAGGCCGCGACAGTCAGTTAATGGGACCGCGGCACAGAAGCCTAATTCCCAGCAGTCTCAGGCCGACTGATATTCCTTCTCTGTCGCACAACGGTAAATCTACAAGTGTAAGACATAGACGAGAACATTTAAAAGTCAAAGTAACGATTTTAAGGCTATGTTTTGATCTTAGACTCCAATAATCTTAAAGGTTAATTTTGTATGCGTGTAATTTCTCGTAGGTAAACACGATTGCCTTAGGTTTCTGCGAATGGCCTATGACACTCATACCTACGTGTAAAAAGTCTGCGAATTTGCAACAAACAGAAATAAAGTTGACATGTCACCTTTTTTTTTGTGGGTGGGAAATCATCAAATGACGTCTCCCGCTCTGGGTGGAGCGGAAGGGCGTGTCAGACTTTTACTGACTAAAACCCACCCGTGTTCCTTCAGTTGCTTTACAGGGTCAAATCTAATTAGCTAGCGAAACTCCGCAGACTTGATGGGTATCATTCCATTTCTGCCCGTGGGTGTTGTAAAAGGCGATTAAGGGACTTGCTAGAGAAAGTAGGTACAACTAGTATGATTATAAACAACATAGTGTTATAGAACGTTATATTAATAATATACATCCTTATTTATTTATTATAGTTTTTTCCGACGCTAACGTCATACAAGATCGTGCAGATTAGCCTTTACTGGTTTAAATTAGTTGTTGTGAAGTTTTTGTGAAGAAAAACAGGTTTTAATACTTAATTGAGGATCTACCTTTAGTCGAGATAAATACGGATGTAATTTAATCGCGGCGGAATTATTTCGCGCACTAAGAAAATCGAACAATAAAACAGTGTTCGAAGCGCTGAGATGCACTTGGTTCGATTTTCGAAGCGCTGAATTGCACTCTGTTCGATTTTCGAAGCGCTGAATTGCACTTTGTTCGATTTTCGAAGCGCTGGGATGCACACTGTTCGATGACTTCGTGAGATGTTGTGTCGGATATAAAGAATAGCACCATCCCATTTCATCCCATGGGTATCAGAGGCGAGTTAGGGACTTACTAGAGAATGGACAGCAGCGTTCTCTATGCATTTTACCACCATACTGCGATCGTCAACCCGCTTGGGAAGGTGGCCATTATGGCAAACACTCCCATATTAGGGGAGGCTTGTGTCTGCGAGCATTGGACGTCTTTAGGCTGAAATGATGATGATGATTATGAGATGCACTCTATTCGCTTTTCGAGGTGCTGAGATGCAATTTGTTGAATTCTCAATGTTCGATTTAATACCGAGAGTTGAAAATCCTGCGGCGATTTTATTACGTCCATATGTACTTATGTCAATAATATACCCAAGTAGCAAAATTTGGCCCTGTAAGTATCCTAGGAGCACGTATTTTGTAGCCCTATAGAAATCCTACAAACGATTATAGAACCGCATTTGGGCGCAGTTTATAGGACTATTACGCCCTATAGTCGTTTTTTTACAGTCCGGTAAAGTGCAATTCGATTTTATAATTATCTTATTACGTGGTTTTACAAGATATAATTGTCCTATGAAGATCCGGTAAACACACTGAATAAGCGCGATTAGTCCTCTAACGATGCGGTCGCGAACGACGTGCAGTCGTGGTCGTTTGCAGTGTGCGTGCAGCTACTGGTGTAATTGATCCAACAGTTGTCATTGAGATGCCATTACTAGAGCATTCGTTCTTCATTCATTTTGTAACGATGAAGTGTCAGTTGTCATAAGAAAAAATATAATATTTTCAAAGGGTTAGTACCAAATCAACATTATAATATCTATTTGCATAACATAGGTAACTATTGTCTTTTGACTGTTGTGTAAAGAACGCCTACTCAACTTGCGAAATTAATTTTATTGGTAAAGTGTTGGACGATAATAAACATATCTTCATGCCCCTTTAAAATTAAGCATATTTATTATTTGTTCATTCGATAATAATTAACAAATACTTAAGCCGCCATAGGATCTGGAGCACATGTCATATTTTTGCATTACCAAAACTTATATAAAACAATTTAGTCAAAGCTAAGACTACTACAGGATATACCTACTTCGCCACCATATTTAAGTTTTAGGGTTCTTTTAGAGAAATACAACAGAACGAACCCCGCATGCCAATACATGTAGTATATTGTTTTAATCAGAACTACTATTTTCAGAATAGTGACAGAATAGTGACAAACGGTAAAGCATATTTATTTCTTTTATTTAAAATCACAGAAAGTTCAGTTAAGGCTGAATGTGAAATATTATTTTTAATAGCCCACTGACTTACATTCTCCCGCAATTCATTTTTTTTTTTCAAAGTCAGTATGGTTATCATCATCAAATTTACTATCACTGCTTCCGCTATTATTTTCATTATCTTCTTGATTATAACAAGTACCAAAACAATTATCTTCGCAGTGTTCTAGGTCTATTTTAATTTCACGTTGTACGGAACCATCACAAATTTCCGCACACCCACTTTTATTCAAGAAGTGTTTCAACGGGTACTCTGATCCCGATTTCATTTCAAGGTACTTTTTCGCAACTCTTCTTCGATAACTGCCACTACGTTTAAATCGTTTCCACTTGTTTAAATCCATTTTTATTTTCTCTTGCTTTCTCTAACAAATCACAAAATGAAAACAAAATGGTTGATTACACTAGTAATAGCAAATGTAGGACACATATAAGTACAACCTTACCTATAAGAATCGGAGAGCATGCCAGTTTGGTGCTAACAATCCATTAGAAGTCAGGACTAAGACAAATCATTCCTATAATATCCTTGACCTATAGCAGCTATATCGATGCCGTTTATAGAAGTGCATGTCGAATAGAAGAATGAAACGAGACGTTAACAAAAGCAAACAATCATATTAAATGCATTTGTAGGATCAAAAGCGACACTTTGCTAATCAGTTATATAACATGCGTTTATTAGATTGCAAGTTCTAGTAAGAATTGTATAAAGTAATCCTGTAAACGTTTATAAAACTAGTTATAGAATCGTATGTACTTATAGCGCAAATCGTCTTGTAAGATGCAGTTGTAAGATCGCTGATCTTAGTCAAAGCGTCTAATAGATTCCTACAAGAGGTTTAGCCTTATAAGTCTATTACTATAAGAGAATTTTGCTACTTGGGTATTGTGCAAATAATAAATATTTCCAACTTTGTAGAGCAGCCGTTTACTTTAAATAATATAATATCTTAAGACAACTAACACACCTTATCTGATCCCAAACTAGGCAGAGCCTGTACTATGGTAACTATACAACTGATAAATATACTTATATATAATATTTCTAAATACATACGTATTATAGATAAATTACACCCAGACACTGAACAAATGATTGTGCTCATCACACAAAGATTTGTCCTAGGTGGGAACGAACGAATCGAACCCACGACCTCTGTCTTAGCAGTCAGGGTCATTAACCACTAGACTAGCAGGCCAGTCAAGAATATATAATAAGTAAATATTTATGGAGCTCAAATGAGCTAAGCAGGACACCAGTCAAGATGCTGTGATGAATGGTGTAAGGCTGTAACAGAGTGGCCTCCAAGGACCGGAAGACGAGATGTTGGTCGTTCGGCGGCGAGATGGGCGGACGACATTCTTGCCATCGCGGGCAAAAACTGGATGAGACTGACACAGGAGTGTAGGAATTGGCACGAGAAAAGAGTGGCCTATGGCCAGCAGTGGATGAAGTTGTGCTGTGGATGTTGAAGACGTATTAATAATGAATAGTCCTCCAGACCGTATTTCAGCCAAGGCGACCAACCTCAACGGAGACTAGCCATCGGCGCGGGAAATATTATAGTGTACAACTGTGTGCGCAGACACAGGTGCACTCACTATTTCTCTTTCTTTCACTTTTGACTGGCCTGTTAGTCCAGTGGTTAGTGACCCTGACTGCTAAGACTGAGGTCGTGGGTTCGATTCCCACCCCGGACAAATCTTTGTGTGATGTGCACGATCATTTGTTCTGTGTCTGGGTGTAATTTATCTATCTATAATATGTATGTATTTAAAAATATATAAGTATGTTTATCAGTTGTCTGGTTGCCATAGTACAGGCTCTGCCTAGTTTGGGATCAGATAACGGTGTGTTGGTTGTCCTATGATATTTATTTATTTATTTTTCCTCACTCTCATAGTCCAATGGGACGGCAACCAGACACGCCGAAGAAAGATCAGGCGCAGGACCAAGAGCTTAACGTGCGCACCGAGGCACGGGGGTATCACAAAGATTTAGTTGGCGTTGGATAACCCAATGCGATACATTCGCCTATCCAAACTGTATCGATTTTCGATATAATTATATTCTTTGTCAGTCTAACCAATAGGGAAGATGCAAATATAATATTTATGAAAATTTTATGATTTAAATGTTAAAAAAGTATAAAAGAAGGGCCACTGCAATGTTTTTATTTTACATAATGTTGATTTTTACCAATAATTACGTATTAAAAATTACGTGAAACGAAACGTATTTCAAAACACCAATCAGCGTTTAGTGACGTCACTCCTGTAACGACGACTTGTTGAGGTTATGGTTGTGAAAGTGAATATTATTATATGGGAATATTAATTGCGTTTTTTAAATAAAAATGGTAGTTGGGATTATCAAAGCAGACTCCAGGAATTTACCAAGAGTTAGTGTTGACATGAGATCTTTTTTCAGAAAAAGGTTTCCTCCACATATTTTAAACTTTTACCAATTACCGACGTCGATCTCAAACTGTAAAATTAAAAATCTACTATAGACAAGTTTTGTAAGTATTAGGTAGGTAACTAACGTGTTTTTACGTACACAAGCAGATTAACTAAGCATACTCGTATAACAAGTATATTCGCCTTATGACGTATAACAAACACGACATATATACAAGTATATTCGCCTTTCGCCTTATGACTTACGTCAAAGTGTTCTTCACAGCATCGCATTGTGGTCTTTGGAGAATAATTGTCATTTCTTTTTGCAGCTTGATATCACTTTTTTCTCAATTTTGGGTCAGAACGTCTAGTCAAAAACAATTTATTTGGAAACTTCGTTGAAGTAGTCACGGACTCATTGGCACAAAACATGAATAAACGCGGCTTTTTTGGATTATTAGTGGTATTGTTATGATCACCTGATGTTGATGGATAGTCTCATTTTAAATTTTTACAAAATATATCTCGAAAGTCGAAAAAATATGCAAAAGTATGAAAGTTGACGAACAAATACGGCCAGTGACAGATAGGAATGACGTCATCGGAACTATAGGTCCGTTTTCGCGGGAAAATTTAAACTGTCAATTTGAAACCGCATTTTTTCCGATAAATTACAATGTTTTAATTTTTTAATATATTTGTGGTCTATTCTACATGGAATTCTTTAAAGTGAAAACAAAAATAAAAATATTGCATGTTCCCTATTGCCCAGTAACTGTATTGGTGGAGATCCGATAGACAGCCACTTTTTGGAAAAAAAGTTCTGGTATTCAGCTCCATATTTGACTGGAAACCGGCCCCAACATAGTCTAAGCAAATGATGATGACCGGTTAGACCAGAAAAACACCTATAAGGTGATTTAAAATTAGAATTTCTAGTTTTAGTATTTAAATATTCAAATCAAAGCACTCAATTTGTAAGTGGCATTTTTTTGGTATCCACAGGTTCGTTAGCTGTTCTATTTTTTTAAATATTTGTAACGGCATCCAAAAACGGAGGAGGTTCTTAATTTGGTAGTATGTTTTTTAAATAATTGTTTTTGTTCTGAAAATATTAGCTGCCAGAGCGGAGTATCCCTTTCAGGGAAACTGGGCAATGACACTAATAGGACTGAAAAAGTATAATATTTTTAGGGTTCCGTTGCCAAATGGCAAAAAACGGAACCCTTATAGATTCGTCATGTCTGTCTGTCTGTCCGAGTATGTCACAGCCACTTTATTCCGAAACTATAAGAGCTATGCTGTTGAAACTTGGTAAGTACATGTATTCTGTGAACCGCATTAAGATTTTCACACAAAAATAGAAAAAAAAACAATAATATTTGGGGTTCCCCATACATAGAACTGAAACTCAAAAAAATATTATTCATCAAACCCATACGTGTGGGGTATCTATGGATAGGTCTTCAAAAATGATATTGAGGTTTCAAATATCATTTTTTTCTAAACTGAATAGTTTGCGCGAAAGACACTTCCAAAGTGGTAAAATGTGTGGGGGTCCCGTAACTTCTAAAATAAGGGAATGATAAAACTAAAAAAATATATGATGTACATTACCATGTAAACTTCCACCGAAAATTGGTTTGAACGAGATCTAGTAAGTATTTTTTTTTTAATACGTCAAGTGCGTTTTTTATTTTTTAAACTATCCATATATTCTATTCTATGTATTGTCTAAGCACTTTTGGTACTAAAGCAGAAATACTAACAAAAATATGGACCTTGATCTCCAAGTTCTCCAACAAAGTTTTATTATTTACCTACCTCAGAACTCCGTTATTTATTAACCGATTTGAAATATTGTTTGAAAGGGTACACAATATCGAGAGGTCCCATATGTATTTCGTCAAATTCTGGTAAGTGGTTTTTGAGTTAACTTAATTTTCTTTTGCATGCTCAGTGTAATGTTGATGTTGTTGTTATTATTTCCTATCACTGTTATTTACTTAGCAACGGAAGATTTAAGAATTTGTGTGGGGTAAGTACCAGAACTAAAAAGAGAAAAAAAGTTTAAAAAAACACAACTGACTTCCAAAAAAACACTATAAAGTAAAAACTAACTTTAATTTTAGAATGCGGTGGCAAAAAAATAAAACAAAAATACAAAACCAAAGACACCCACTTCCTAAATTAAAGTTATATTTCTAAGCAGAAGAAAAGAAATTTATTCTGCAAAATAACCCGCACATTAAGAAAAATAAAACATACACAAAAATGCACTCGCACAAAGTGGCCAAAATCCTCGTATTCAAATTTTTAAAAAACCCTTTGCTAGTGTTGTGTTTGTTTTGGAAGTCGGTTGTCTTCAACATATACATAGTTTGGGAACAGACTATACGTCACGTAGAGACTCACCGTACAATATCGACCAGCCTATGGACAATGACTGGCTCAAAATTACCGTTGTAAGCCTTCAAGCAGCCATCTTCGACTGCTATGCTGAGCTGTAAGAAAATTACAGTATTAATAATATAAGGTACCGTGTAGTGCCGGACGTAAAGAATAACACCACCCCATTTCTTCCCGTGGGTGTCGTAAAACGCAACTAAGGGACTTTCTAGAGAATGGGCAGCAGCGTTCTCTATGCATTTTACCACCATACTGCGATTGCCAACCCGCCTGCCAAGCGTGGCGATTATGGCAAAGCCCCCCAAATTGGGGGAAGCCTAAATCCAGCAGTGGACGTCTTACGGCTGAAATGATGATGATGATGATGATGAATAATATAAGGTGAAATGTGTCATCATCATCACCAGCATTTCAGCCGACAGACGTCCACTGCTGGAAATAAGCCTCCCCTAATTTGGGGCGGTTTACCATAATCGCCACGCTTGGCAGGCGGGTTGGCGATCGCAGTATGGAGGTATAATGCATAGAGAACGCTGCTGCCCGTTCTCTAGTAAGTCCCTAAGTCGCCTCTTACGATACCCACGGGATGAAATGGGATGGTGTTTTTTTTTCGTCCGACAGCACACGGAACAATATCAACGATATACGTCCGGTAGTTATTGGTCAGTAGAGACATCCTGTCCTGCAATAAGCATTTATAGGGGACAACAAGATCTGAAAACATTACCCTAGCCCACATCTAGCAACCCGCACTCCACCCGCGTGGTGGATATTTTTTACACACTTTATTACATGCTTTATATTAGCTTCACTTGTATGTTTGTATGTTTGTTTGTAACCGACTCCTTATAGCGCTATTTTGACCCACTTTAAACGACCAGATTTCATTTAAACTACTGTAGACTTATCGAGGACTGATGACAATACTATAATTTCATAAATTTGTGCCATTATCCTTGCCAGAGTTACCACGACAGCAAAAAAACTGTCTTCGAAAACGACGCTGACATACGTCACAAACTACGCTGACATACGTCTCAAAATTCGAAACACCCTAAAAATTTGAAAATTAATAACAGTTAAAAAAAACTAAGCTAAGCTAAGCTTTTAAGGGTATTTTGTTATTGATATCAAGCACTCCACGCTTTTTTCCATTATTTTCTACTTTTTAGTTTGGTTTTCTATGGAAGCGTGATTTTTAGTTTTTTTTTAAACTATTATTTTATTTTCTATTTTTTACGGTGTTTCGAATTTTGAGACGTATGTCATCCATACTATCACCCCACTGATTGCCTGTCTTTTTTTTCGGTGGGAAATCATGAATAAGCGTCTCACGCTCTTTACGTCTAACTATTACTGACTAAAACCCACCCGTGACCATAGCTGGGCACCGTTAATCAAATAGTTAACTTCGTTAATCGTTATTCCGCTACAAAAAAAATTAGCTTCGTTAAACGTTAAAGCGTTACATTTCGGAAGAATTAACGCAAGTTAACGTTAATCCGTTAATATGTGTAAAATTGCATTTTTATATCGTTGCGTTAGTGAACTAATAAAACCTGTTGGTTTAGGTTCTGGAAGTTAACAGGTTAGGAACAAAACAAAATAATTGTAAAATTCAAATGTGTGATTTAATCGTCGGGCAAAAGGTGCATATTCCCCTTCATGAATATTAACATGTTGAAGTTCTCGTCTGAAAGCGAGGCTCGTTTTGGTGTTAAAATATCTTTGTCGTTTCATACTTGTCTAAGCCAGTTTTTTGCGCCGCGCCGCGGTGCTGTGCGGTAAATAGTAGGCATTGTATTAACGATTAACGGACTTCTGCATATTAACGGAAGTCAACGTGTCCGTTAAATTTTTTAAAAGTTAACTTTAAAGTTAATACGTTAATCATAATGTTAACTTCGTTAATTAACGATTAACGGATTAACGAGTTAATGCCCAGCTATGCCCGTGACCCTTCAATTGCCTATGCCAGGTCCACGGTGACTCCTTCGAACAAACCCGCAACACTGTTAGCCAGCGGTCCTCGCGGACCACTCATTGCCTGTCATCTGCTTCATACTATTACATACCTTATCTCTAACACCTGTAGCTCTAATCTCCCGCAGCAACCAGGGCAGCATGGCGTTGGAGAACCGCCGGTCCATAGCCGTGAAGCCCAGGTATGTTACCGAAGTCAGCTTGGTCTTCATCTTGAGTTATTTACACTGCTGACAAAAAAAAATCCTCATCATCATTTTAGCCGAAGACGTCAACTGCTAGACATTAGGCCCATTTTGGAGGAGTTTGCCACAATCGCCACACTTGGCCACCCGCGTGATTGGCAATCGCAGTATAAAAAAAAATATCTTAGGACAACCAACACATCGTTATCTGATCCCAAACTAGGCAGAGCCTGTACTATGGCAACCAGACAACTGATAAACATACTTATTATTACTAAATACATACATATTATAGATAAATTACACCCAGACACAGAACAAATGATCGTGCTCATCACACAAAGATTGTCCTGGGTGGGAATCGAACCCACGACCTCAGTCTTAGCAGTCAGGGTCACTAACCACTAGACTAACGGGCCAGTCCAAGTCCAGTATGTCCAGTCCAGTATGGTGGTAAAATTCATAGAAAACGCTGTTACCGAATGCTCGCCGACTACGAAAGTGGCCAGATAGTCGGCTTTACCGGAACATCCCTAGATTACTAACAACAAGATTAAATTAATTGGCAATACTTCACCGACGTGTTTAAGGAGTGGTTGTACCGTGTGGTGTCGGACGTAAAGAATAACACCACCCCATTTCTTCCCGTGGGTGTCGTAAAAGGCGACTAAGGGACTTACTAGAGAATGGGCAGCAGCGTTCTCTATGCATTTTGCCACCATACTGCGATCGCCAACCCGCCTGCCAAGTGTGGCGATTATGACAAAGCCCCCCAAATTGGGGGAGGCCTAAGTCCAGCAGTGGACGTCTTACGGCTGAAATGATCTTTATCGAAAACTAATGGAATAAAAAAATATATATTTCATTATTCAATGGGCGCAGGTATAATCCATCAGTTGTGTTTGTTATTTTTCGTGGAACATACAACGACATTTTTTTCGAATGTCCAAAAATCATAGCAGTCGTTTGGTTCCCTGAACATCTCAATTAAAGTTTTGAACAAGGTTGTAATGGCGATTTTTTTTTGTCTTGATATCGATACACAAAACGTGGGTTAACGTATCGCGAGCTAATTTAATTTGACCCTGTATGCACAAGACGCTTCGCGACTCGCCAATGTCTGTGTGCCTTTATTATGTTTTCATTTCGTCAGTTCATAACGTTGCTATTAACCTATACACTCATTATGTTAGACGAAGCAAATAACTGCTGTTGCACATGTGTTTGTTATTACAATCAACTCTGTTTATGTAAATAACTATAGGAACCTTATGTGTGTTTTTAGTTACTTATGGGACTTGTAGCTTAGTAATAATAGCCTTTCGATCGGTCAGGTTAAGCTTCACTTGGTGCGGTTGGTCCGTGGATTTTTTCTGGATGGGAAATCATCAAATGATTTCTCCCGCTCTGGGCGGAGCAGGAGGGCGTGTCAGACTTTTACTGACTAAAACCCACCCGTGTCCCTTCAATTGCCCATGTGCCAGGGTCACGGTATCTCTTTCGAACAATCTCGCGACCCTGGCAGATGGGTGACCAACTTTACATACCAAGATTGGCCCCGGCTGTCACCCGCGGATGTTAGGCAATCGTTACGGGTTGCTAGACGCCCGAAAGTCTGACAACCAGTCTTACGAAAGGGTATGTAGGTACATATATATGCAGTACGATGGTGAAATGCATAGAGAACGCTGCAGTTCATTATCCTGTCCTTTTGGACGTGGTGTTCCGTCGCTTCCGCGGATAAGTGCCACAGGACAGCTCACGGACAAGCTAGTGAAGTGCTACTAACATAGTTTTAAGGTACTATTATTAACACACGTTTTGTATAATACTTATGTATGTTAGTTTGTAAGGTATATCGACACATCCTACGTAGAGTATCGTAATCAACAAATTTCGATTATTTACTTTTCTTTTTTTTTTTTTTTTGACAAATTTTGATTTTTTACTTTTCTTTATTTTCATACTTCTAATTTCGATGTTTTACTTTTTTTATTTTCATACTTCTAAATATGCATATTTAGAAGTATGAAAATAAAGATAAGTAAAAATCGAAATTTGTTGATTACGATACTCTATGTGGAGGTGTCGATATGTCTATGGGTCATTATAACCTGAAAATAAATGATTTATTTAATCGCCTTCTATGACACATTCGGAAAGAAATGGGATGGTGCCTAATTTTACGTCCGACGCCACACGGAACCACACTTTCACTTGGACTTTACCATAAAACAGCAGATTTTTTATTTCAGTGTTACGCCTGCTTCCATAATATGTAGTTTATACATATCTTTTTTTTTTTTGGATGGGAAATCATCAAATGACTTTTACTGACTAAAACCCACCCGTGTTCCTTCAGTTACCCTTATGCCTGGGCCACGGTAACTCGTTTTGAACAATCTCGCGACCCTGGCAGGCATCGGTCCTAGCAGACCCCTTCAGTACTGCTGACATCAACCTTACCGGGCGGCGAGCTACCCATTGCTCGCTACCCGCAAGCCCGCACCTACAGTGGCCGGGAGTCTGCGATCGACTCCCGACGCCCGGGGCGTCTCCTCCTATGGCGGCTATGGACGTGAGGGCGCAGAGACTGCCACTCCCTCACGCGCCCCGCCTCCTCCTTCGCGATCATTATTGCTTCGCAGGAGGTGATGGCTTCCCATACCCTCTCGCTCCGTACCATGGCTCGCAACAGGGCCGGACGCGTTGAATAGAGTCGTGATTTTATGTACCTAATTATAATTACTTTACAGACTTAGGACAATCACGTGAACATGTATTTTCCTTCCTCGTGTTCTATAAATACAATGGGAAGTAGGTACGTCACTCATGTCATGAGTTACAATCCTGTGAACCTTACCTTAGTTTAGGATAGGTCAGTACCCAACTAACAAATTCTTCTTCTGAGCGTGTCGATAGCAATCTTAATATAGTCAGCCCAGAATTTGGCTACGAGCTTGGCACTTTCAGTAGCGTCCATCAACTCCTGTAGCGTGCAGACAACAGGGTCGAGTAAAATGAGTCGTAAGTATGTACTTTTCCCGGCCACCGTAGGCGCGAGCTTGCGGGTGGCGATCAATGGGTAGCTCGCCGCCCGGTAAGGACCAGGCTCGGGTCGACGGCGCGTAGTGTTCCACGCGCGCCTCAAAGAGATGTCAGCAACACTGAAGGGGTCTGCTAGGACCGATGCCTGCCAGGGTCGCGTGATTGTTCGAAAGAGATATCGTGACCCTGGCACATGGGCAACTGAAGGAACACGGGTGGGTTTTAGTCAGTAAAAGTCTGACATGCCCTCCCGCTCCGCCCAGAGCGGGAGAAGTCATTTGATGATTTCCCATCCAAAAAAAAAAAAAAAAAAAAAAACAAAAAAAAAACAACCGACTTCCTTAAAAACACTACAAAGTGAAAAATAACTTTAATTTCGGTAGTCGGTGTCTTAGGATCTGTATTTATGGTTTTTTTGCCACCGACTTCCGAAATTAAAGTTATTTTTCACTTTGTAGTGTTTTTAAGGAAGTCGGTTGTTTTTTTTTTGCAAAAAAGTTTTTATTTTTACATTTTTAGTTGTGGTATTCACCCTGCACTAATTCCAAACAAGAATGCATATTTATGCGATAGCAGAAATCGCGGTTGATTTCCTGTCATTTTTTAAAGAGTTCCGGTGTCTGTATCTTCGAAAACTATAATTAGTTCACCACGGATGGATAGATAGAACCAGCAATTATTTTTGATCTTTAGTACAATATCCAAATCACATTACGTGTACTGTTTGTTTTTGAGGAGTTCCTTCGTTTATCTCCCAAAGTGTACATCAAATCTTCACAAAATTAATATGGGACCACCTCAGGAGTATACCCTTACGAATAAAAAAAGAATTTTCAAAATCGGTTGACAATTGGCGGAGAAATCGGTGAACATACATAAAAAAAAAAAAAAAAAAAAATACATACAGTCGAACATATAACCTCCTCCTTTTTTGAAGTCGGTTAAAAAAAAAAAAAAAAGTATGTACTTTTTCGTTAGACGAAATTTATTTGATACAAACCGCAAAAAGCAAAAAAAAAAAAAAATAGGTTATAATAATGAAAAATAAATCGTACTTTATTTTTATACAATGTACTTTTTTTTTCTCATCTATAGGTAATAAATTAAAACTTTAGAGGTGTCAAGGGACACCCGGATGGAACGAAGTTTCCTTCCAGGATTCATAATAGTTATAATTTTTTAATTATTTATTATGTACAAAAAACCTGTATACACTCAACAAAAATATTCTCTCTCTCTCCCTCTCTCTCCCACTCTCTCTACCTCTCTCTCTCTCTCTCTCTCTACCTCGCTCTCTCTCTCCCTCTCTCTCTCTCTCTCTCTCTCTCCCTCTACCTCGCTCTCTCTCCCTCTCTACCTCTCCCTCTCTCCATCTCCCCCTCTCTCCCCTCTCCCCCTCTTACCCCCTCTCTTTTTCCGTCTCTCTTTTTCACAACGCGCGATTTGGAACTTCGTTCCAATAACCAAAGTATTTTAATTGCGAAAAAAAATAGGTGGCAACCCTAGTTGTAGAGGTAATCATCAGTTATCATCACCATTCCAGCCGTAAGACGTCCACAGCTGGACATTGGCCTCCCCCGATCTAGAGGAGTTTGCCATAATCGCCACGCTTGGCAGGCGGGCTGGCGATCGCAGTATGGTGGTAAAATACATAGAGAACGCTGCTGCCCATTCTCTAGTAAGTCCCTTAGTCGTCTCTTACGACACCCACGGGAAGAAATAGGATGGTGCTATTTTTTACGTCCGACACCACACGGAACAATATAGGCAGTCGCTCTACGTCAAATACTTCTATTCAGCCTAAACCGGTCTGACTGGAAGCTGACCCCAAAAATTAATTTGAAAAAGCTAGGCAAATGCTGACATGTTTTCCTACATCACCATAGGCTACCTACTGACTTACCTACTTATTATTATTATTTTTCAAGTTAAAAACTCAATACCTACTCCTTTAAATAATTATTGTATAATAGTAGGTTTTGGGCGGTAACTCTTTTTCCAATTATAATTTTTATGGCTTTGGTATTAGGTAATAGAAATATTCAGAGGCTCACCGAATTCCTACTTATTTTTAAGTAGGTAGGTATACGAGAACATAAAGATGGATAAAATATTCATCAAGTTTTTGGCAGGTATATTATTAACCTAGTCTAATTTATTTAAAATTTGCATTCAGTTGTCCTGAAATAAATTAAATAGGAGCAAAAGAAATCCATAGCATTTTATGTAAATAGCTCGGTTTTACAAACTAAATATAAGGTCTAAATATAAAATAACCAATTCAGTTTATTATTTTGCGTCCTACCTATTATTTTAAAGTTTAAATACGGAATAACAAAACACGACGAATCACACTTGTTCTTCCAACTTCAAAAAAAATCAATAATATACACAAACAAACCCTGATTCAGCCTCACAAAAGTCACTGTTCACAGTAATCACAATTTTATCGTTATTTTATCACAATATTACCCCATTATGCACTAAAAAGATCAAATAAATCGGAAGAAAACATTTTCGCACGAATATTTCGCACAGAACAATATACCAAAGGCACTAGTAGACGGAAACAAAAACATTATGAAGAAAAACTAATGCCTTTGCCTGCCACAGAAATCCTATAGGTTTGTTTTCTCTTTCTTCCTCGCTTATAAATATGAAATGGCAAGCATCACAGACGCAAAGAAAAACTATAGTTAAAATAATACTGACATGTAATGTTTCAAATACAAATAAGGCACAGTAGAGGATTTGTTATTTAGTTATTCTATTATTAATTTCCTATTTCCCTAAGTTGCGATATTGGCACAATATTCATGGTATGTTATGAACCGTGTCCACAAAATAACCAAAAGTTGACATTAACGCCATCTATTATAAAATAGACGAATTATTTGAAGGAGCAAGTGGCTTAATAGTTCAGCTGTATGTTAATAGATGTCACTTATTGCGACTAAGTAACTTTTGTTGGGGTACCTACAATAGTTGATCCTGTTAAAACGTCAAGACCGAGTTTTGTCCTAGATTTTCACTAAGTGACAGATAGTGTCAACCTTCGTGACATTTCATTTTAATGTTTTTTTTTTTTGCCAAAAGTGGTACAGCATTGGAGATCGTCGATATTTGCAACATTTAGATTTTTATTTCATAAAAATTAAAAAAGACGGAGTGTCCTTTCTTATTATTTTGTGAAAAATCTTTCAATTTCGACAATAATTCTTAATTACACTTCCAACCGACTTACCTACCTATCTATATTAGTGTCTAAATTACCTGCAGTAGGTAGTAATTAAATACTTTGTAAGCGAAACATTTAGGTAATACTTGTAAGTCTTCAAAGGCTCTAAGTAGGTATGTTTACGTCGCAGTATTGATTACAGTACTACATAACTTTATATTTTACTCAGCTAGTGCTTAGAGAGATTTTTTCAACAAATTTCACTTAAATAACATTTAAAACGAATCTTAAATAAATATTTCTATTAATTTAGACGTATAAACGTATCGCAGTAAGGAATAAAAATGTTTTTCTACTTAACAAATAATCAATCAATTGATTCCGAATCCCGCCGCGCAACACCAGCGCCACAGATTAAAACTGGTGTCAGATTTAGACAATGTTTGGCTAGAAATGTGGGTATTTACAAAAAATAAGGTTTAAGTGTAGTGTCAGTGTGAAAAAAGGTGTACAATATATTTTTTTGAACAATTTACTTCGAAATACAGATGTTAAGGGATATAAATTGTTGTCTATTTTGGCGAAAACAGGTAAGAGAGTGTTTTATTTTTATAAATTAGCGAAAAAGATCATTTGTTCTCAAGTTTTGCTTACCGCAGTGTTTTGCAAAAATAAATCTAGTGTGTTAAGACATTAAGTAATTTATACCTCCTTCAATTATGTGCCTACCTAATAAAAATTTACGAAAAAGACGATTTGAGAGCTTTTTTAGCGATTTGAGAACTTTTCTCCTAATTTGTGCTTTCTGTTTTCTGCAAAAAGAAATCTAGAGTGTAAAGACATTAAGTAACTATTACCTTATTTAATTCTTTGCCTACCTAATAAACAATGGGTAAAAATAATACCTATCTATAGATCAGATACATCTCCAAAAATCCTTTTAGCTGGGTCAAGGTGAACCTCCCAAACTGTTCTCAGACTGATCAATATTTGACAACCCTTTTTCCACGAATTAATTACTAAGGTAAGTATATATATATATTTATAGGTGGTATACTGTAGAAACGTACTCAGTAGAATTTCTGAGTTAATCTTGAACATTACTGAAATCGGTGAAATAAAAACATCGTGAGGGAACCTGTAGTTCTAGTTAATCTGCATAGACGTCTCCCAACTATGTTGAGGTCAGCTTCCAGTATAACCAGATGCAGCTGACTACCAGTATTCTGCATGGAGTTACGGCCTATTAGACCTCCTCAACCCAGTTACTGGAAAATACGATATCCTTAGTGCAGTGATGGCCCAGTGGTAACTAACGCCTCCGACCATTATCCCGTGGCTCCGACTTACGAGTTGTAGTCTATAGGTTCGAACTGAGACAGGCGCTAAACTTTGTGTACATTATTTCATCACCACTGCTCTCAAAACGGTGAACGAAAACATCGTGAAGAAACATATCTTAGATCTAAAAATTCGAATTCATGTAACATTTACCAACTCGCTCTGGGCCCGCGTGGTGGATTATGGTCCATTCGTTCTCAACGAAAGGAGGCCTGTGTCCCAGCAGTGGGAACAATATAGGCGGGTGTGATCTGATGTGACGATAGCCTTTAGAAAAATGAGACTGGTTGTCAGACTTTCGGGATTCTGACGACTTTTCGGTTGTTTTTTTTTTTTTTTTTTTTTTTGTTAAATATTTCGGAAGTTTAAACTTTGTGTACAACCATTTTCGATACGTGAGCAAAGTTTTGTTAACAACATGCTGATGACGTGAACAATCATAGATTTTCCAAGTCTCCTAAATTTAACGCCTAAAAAAGTTATCGCGGCAAAAACGCATAACGTGATGATTTGCATTATTAAGCGCCTAAAACAATTATGGAGCAATGGTGATTTCGTGAGTGAATATAGCCACCGTCGGCAAATAATATGGCGGTTTCATAAAATACTAAAAATGTTGATCCAACTAAGGGCTCATTGTTAGGTAGAACGGGCTGGTGTCCGCAACTCCACGTCAGAGCGCGTATTTTGAGTACGGGTGGGAAATCGGTTATTCGATCCACCCCAGCTCCTCGACGAAGACCAGCAACGCCTTGTTATTGCTGACCAACTCACGTAGGGTACCTGGATTACCGAAAAACTTTGCCCTAAATATGGTGATTACCGGGCAGTTTAGCAGCACATGCGCTGCTGTCTCGTCGTCCTCCATGCAGGCCCTGCACAGCGGACTGTCTGTTACTCCTATGGCAAAGAGATGTTTATTAAACGACCCATGGCCAGCTGTAGATGCTGTAACTGTACGCAGCTGTTCTTTGTTCAGGCGGAGAACCTGTTTCGTAGGGCTCATAGTTAAAACTGCTCAAGATATCAATCCATCTGTTAAGTAAAAACTGATTTTAAGAAGCCGTAAACGAAATCCTGCTGATTTTGCTGATTTACGTGATTTTACAGTTAAAGTACAGTATTTCTATATGTTTTAATGCATAACATGAAAGATCATTTCATTTATGAACAAATGATCCTTCATTTCATCATAAATTGAATGCTACTTTTTTAAATTTTGATTAATCGACCTCAAACTGGCGACTGTTTTGTAAATTGCTGTAAAAGATATGAACAATCGAACACTTGTTTATCTTCATATTAAAAATATATAGTAAGAAAATATTTTACTTCGTCAAATTTTCGAGAAAACGGGCAATTGCTTTCTAACTTTTGATTTCAGCTACTTAGACCTATCGTTCAAAAAACTAAAACAACAGAAATAAATTTCAGTGCAAAATCAATCCATTACCTGAAAAATCAAAATGTAAAAATCTATACTCATATTATAAAACTGAAGAGTTTATTTGGTTGAACGCGGTAATTTCAGGAACTATTGGTCCAAATTGAAAAAAAATCTTTTTGTGTAGGGTAGCCTATTTATTGAGGAAGGCTATATATCCTATATAACGTCACGTTACAATCAAAAAGAGCGGAGCAGCAACGAAAAATGGACGAAAACTGGCAGGCAATTCGATGCGACGGGAAGGGTCAGGGGAGCAAAAATTTGACGCGAACGAAGCCGTGGGCAGAAGCTAGTTAAAAATATATGGCAGTAAATATTAATCTATCAAAAACTTATTCCATTATACTAGTAAAAAAGTAGCTCTTTCAGACTTTGTATTAAAACTTCTAGAATATCGTATTTTAACTGTAAGAACATCTGCAAGCCTGCAGCCTAGCCAAGTTGATAATCTGCAATCGTTAACGCTAGTCGAAAACTAATCAAATGTATGGCAATGAAATCATCTCAATGTTAAGTCAAGTGGTTAGAACAAACGAGTAGAAAATTCGTAGCCAAGTTCACATCGTTCAAAATGTTGGTATGGGTTATCGTTTCTACAAAGTTCAACGCTACATCCTTTGTTATAAAGGTCGTTTTTCTAAACTGCCGTACTAAGCGCAATAGCGGTATCTAAAAAAAATCGTAAAGTTCATTTTAATGCCAACGGATGCATTAAAATCAAATTTACGATTTTTTTGAGATACCGCTTTTGCGCTTAGTACGGCAGTAAAGACATTGTAGAACAAGCGGACGACTCAGGCGCGTCAACATGGCTACCAACTTATCGTTTTCTACAATTGCTCGAAATTCGACACGAAATGGTTGTAACTTGGCTAGGGGGGGCTGTTAAATCAGTGAAATCGTTAAAATTTCGTATGCGGCCTCTTATATGATCTTTTTTTTTCTAAGTTTATTTGCAATTTATAGCCAGTTTCAGGTTGTATGAGTTTTTCATAAAACAGAAATAGTAATTCAATGGGATTAAATAAACTTAGAAAGTTGTATTGATGATTTTAATTATTATAATTCTATACATACATGTTACGGTCATTATCATCGTCATCATTTCAGCCGAAAGACGTCCACTACTGGTCATAGGCCTCCCCCAATTTGGAGGGGTTTGCTATAATCGCCACGCTTGATAGGCGGGTTGGCGATCGCAGTATGCTGGTAAAATGCATAGAGAACTCTGCTGCCCATTCTTTAGAAACTCCCTTGGTAGTAGTAATCTAGAGAGTTACGGTCGGGAATCATATTTTATTAAACATACAATATGACAAAGTCTTACTTTAAAAAAGGTAAAAAAAAAAAACTGAATTTCGCGGGCTATCTTACCGCACCTAACTTAATGACCATAGTCTATGGATGGGTTGCCAGTTAGAAAATGAAAGAATGTTGCCAAATAAATATATGTATTGAAATGTTTGAAGAGCACGTAGGAATATCTTAATTTAAAGATAGAATCAAAAATACCGCGGTGATAATCTGTCAACATCACTTCGAAATTCGAACGGTGTCTCGTTGTGAATCCGCGATGATTTACTTTAAAAACAAATGAGTTCGCTCACTTGAGTGAGGTTGAGTGAACTTTACAGAATAACACTAGTCTGACCATAGACAATTACTGAAGGTAACATTTTCTTTTCCAGAGCCATGGATAACCATAAAGAATTTACATCATCGTCTACCATATCATTCGTAGAATCTAGTACAGAAGAGAAGAGAGGGGGAGGCAGAAAGAAGTCCTTCTTCAGAAGAAATGGTCTTCTTAAAGTGAACCACAGTTCTAGTGATGCTGACATATCAACTATTGAATATGAACGGTAAGATTTAAATTATATTTTTCTATTCAATACAGAATGTCCTAATAGAAAATGATTTACGCGACCATGGCAAGATCTTGCGAACATTATAATCAGCATAAAATGTTCCCACTGCTGGGACACAGACATACCCTCTTCGAGAGGGAGTGGGCCGTATTCTACCACGCTGGCCCAGTGCGGGTTGGTAGATGTCACATGTCTTCGAATTTCAGTTCTAAGACATGCCGGTTTCCTCACGATGTTTTCTCTTCACCGCGTTGAGAGAGATCGTGCGAACGCTGTTTCGTTACTTCACTGCACCCTAATTTCGTAAAACACTATGAATTAGAAACTTGATCTTTTTACAGGTAATTTAGGCTTATCCGTTGCTTCATATGTTCTATGAATAAGTCTGTTCAACAACGTCAATTGCGCAATGAATGTTGTTGAACTGTCAAAATGAAAGCAGAACGGAAAAATGTCCGAGCAATTTACTGGCTCCATTGAAAATAGGACCGTATTACCATACCTTAAAACAAAAAATAAAATCAGCGTCAGACGTCAGATGGTCTGTGTTGCCATCTGACATTATGCTGAGCTGAGGCCCTTTGGCATTCATAACAATGTTTTTTGTTTTATATATATAAGGTTATATAAGCTGTAAAGCCAATAAACTCATTTTTTTTTCTTTCTTTCCTAGGGTAAAAAAGAGCAACTGAGTCACGAGTATGCGCTAACTGACTGTGTCGATATTCATACAATTTTCTACTTTAGGCTACGGTTACTATGATCCCATGTCCAATGGAACAAGTAAATTGCTCGAGCATTTTCCTTTTTATGCGAACTGACTCATCGTATGTTACTTATTTGCCCCTTTGAATAATGTTCGCACGATCTTATTATCACTCCCAAGACCTGTGTTGACTTACTAGAGAATGGGCAGCAGCGTTCTCTATGCATTTGACTCATTGCATTGTTTGACTGGCCTGCTAGTCTAGAGGTTAGTGACCCTGACTGCTTAGACTGAGGTCGTGGGTTCGATTCCCACCCAGGACAAATCTTTGTGTGATGAGCACGATCATTTGTTCTGTGACTGGGTGTAATTTATCTATAATATGTATGTATTTAGAAATATATAAGTATATTTATCAGTTGTCTGGTTACCATAGTACAGGCTCTGTCTAGTTTGGGATCAGATAACAGTGTGTTGATTGTCCTAAGATATTATTTATTTATATTTTACAACCATACTGCGATCGCCAACCCACCAGCCAAGCGTGGTAATAATTATGACATACCTACTTCTCCAAATTGGTGGAGGCCTATGGCCAGTTGTGGACGTTTTCGGCTGTTAATGATGATCTTGTGATGGTATCGCCGCGTAAATTGGTTTCTATTAGGACAGTGCGTAAGACATCTTCATTCTCCAACTCCTATGGGAGTGATTTTCTTCGCCAAAATGAATAACTTTTTGAATGAAATACGATCTAGCCGATTTGTAAAAATCTTCTTCCACACTGTTTGAAAATGGATCTTTGCAACTTTTCCGAACGTAATCGCTTCTTTAATTAGTTTTTTAAATCTTGATACTAATTTGTCAGCTGTAATGTTAGTCTCCGCTTGTCAACTGTCTAGGCCAATTTTGCACTTGTCAGTGCAATTTTTCGACATCCTTTGCGGAAATCCGTTTGACATTACGCGGAATTGCCGCGTGGAATTAAAATGACTGTATCTCAAAGTTTTGTATTGGAGTTGTAGTTAAAACTTATGCCGTTGGAATAAGTATGATAAATACCTATATCTTTAAATAGTAATAAAAAATAAATAAATAAACAACTCAAAAAAGCAATCAGTTAACCTCCTCAAATTTTTTAAAAGTCTCCTGATATACTTACGGATGTTCTACCCGTCAAGCGTGGGTCGCTGATAAAGTTACTCTCTCTTTGATAGCTCTTCTCGGTACCACAAACTAGTACAGGCTCTGTTGGCAGTGAAAACAATCAGCGATCAACTATTAATACATGTACTTATCTCTTTTACTTACACGGAACCTACCAATATTTTTTTCTGAACGCTCGCTGTTCTTACGCCAAATTCGAGCTGACCACTTGTTGTTCACGAGCCACTTGGAAAGAAAGAAAGAAATGAATTGGCTAGTTTTCAGCTTGCAGACCAGTTCACGAACATTAGTGAGTATGAGAATTTGTGGGACTGAATAGGTAAAATTCTAGTCTCTAGAATACTCTCGAACCGCAACAGTAACCTAAATTGGAACCATATTTTACCAGTTCTTCTTCAAAGCTAGTCGGAACGAGTAAATATACTGTGCTACAATAAGTGCAGCAGATTATTCAAATTACTTATAATAACGAATGACGATATTAATAAGTGGACACTATACAGTACAGTCTTGCACCGGCCATTATTACAAAGGCGGCCTGAAAGAAAAAATACACCAGGCACGCGTCAACCATATCCTTACTTCCTTAGAGAACCTTTAAATCGGATTATACGGCATTGGTATATTGGTATCTTACTTGCAATCGGTAGTTTGGGACCAGAATCAATCCAACAGTTTAAAATGACGAAACCTTGCCGATAAGAAGTAGCTTTCAAGAACCGAAATGAAGAATCGGAGACCAAATTCGTACCGGTTTGTAATGCCTTTTGGCGGATAACGCAGAGACAGCCATGCGAGCGGCGTGAGGACCGCACGTTTCTTCGCCGTGGTACGGGCTGCTCGCGTGAATCGCGCGGTTGACACTGTGACGTAAAATTGACTTTAAAACAGTTGATTTAAAATCCTTTTTAGGGTTCCGTTGCCAAATGGCAAAAAACGGAACCCTTATAGATTCCTCATTCTGTCTGTCTGTCTGTCCGAGTAAGTCACAGCTACTTTTTTCCGAAACTATAAGAGCTATGCTGTTGGAAAAAGGTAAGTAGATGTATTCTGTGAACGGCATTAAGATTTTCACACAAAAATAGAAAAAAAAACAATAATATTTGGGGTTCCCCATACGTAGAACAGAAACTCAAAAAAAAAAAAAATTTCATCAAACCCATACGTGTGGGGTATCTATGGATAGGTCTTTAAAAATGATATTGAGGTTTCTAATATCATTTTTTTTCTAAACTGAATAGTTTGCGCGAGAGACACTTCCAAAGTGGTAAAATGTGTGTCGCCCCCCGTAACTTCTAAAATAAGGGAATGATAAAACTAAAAAAAATATATGATGTACATTACCATGTAAACTTCCACCAAAAATTGGTTTGAACGAGATCTAGTAAGTAGTTTTTTTTTTAATACGTCATAAATCGTAAACCACAATTTACCTTTCATTCAGTCAACTGAAATATAAAAATTAAAAAAAAAACCATTTAATTTCATAAACATAAACCTTATGCATAAACCGTGAATACCTGCAGGTTTGTACGGAACCCTCGGTGCGCGAGTCCGACTCGCACTTGGCCGGTTTTTTAATGACAAGTTATTTGCTGTGTCGGTATGCTGCTATTATGAGTGATGACCTAAATATATTGTTATTTACACTGAAAAGTAACCAAATTAGAGTATCAGACACAATTAGGCATTGTTTTTTCCTAAGTAAATACCAGCGCAGTCACTGGCTATCAACCAAATTTCAACCTTACTTGCATAAGGCATAAGAGTGAAAATTGATCTAACGCTAGTGTCTGCGGTTGTACCTAGACCATTACATTTTCCTCATGACTCTGATTGGGTACATGAATTGCCTTTTAAAATATAAAATGTCGTTGCGAAATATGGGCCATTGTTGACCACGGTTTTGCAACTGATAAATAAAACACAGTTTTGATATTAGTATTCCTAACAGTTTGTCTACGGAAACTTGGAAAGTCTTGTAAACAAACACCTATAGTAATTTCGTGGTATGAATTTGTAATTCTTCTATAATCTATACCTAGCTAGGTACTAATATTATAAAGCTGAAGAATTTGTTTGTTTGTTTGATTGAACGCGCTAATCTCAGGAACTACTGGTCCGAATTGAAAAATTCTGTGTTAGGTTTTTGTTTTTGTGTTGGGTTTAGGCTATATACAACCAAGAGGAGCGGAGCAGTAATGAAAAATGTTGTAAAAACGGGGTAAATCGCACGGGTAGGCGATTCGACGCGACGGGAGGGTCGGGGGAACAAGAAATTTAACGCGGATGAAGTCGCGGGCAGAAGCTAGTACTTAATATCAGCATAATAAACTACCTACTTACCGTTACCGGTTCTGTGTGGTGCCAGACGTAAAGAATAGCATCATCCCGTCTCTTCCCGTGGGTGTCGTAAAAGGCGACTAAAGGACTGACTAAGGAATGGGCAGCAGCGTTCTCTGTGCGTTTTACCACCATACCGCGATCGCTAACCCGTCTGCCAAGCGTGGCGATTATGGCAAAGCCCTCCAAATTGAGGGAGGCCTATGTGCAGCAGTGGACGTCTTACGGCTGAAACGATGACGACGACGACGATAAAACTACTTACTTTTCGATTCGCATAAATTTACTTGCCCGAAGTCGTGTATGTCCCGTTCGTCCCACTGACGTCTTGAGACGAAGTCAATGGGACAATCGGGAATACACGTCCGAATTGGGCGAATCGACACTTTTAAATAATATGCATGTTATTTTGCTATAGGCGACTAGCACGAAGTTAATTTTAGGTTTAAGTTACGTATTTTTGAAATTCGCACATAAATAAATAAACTTCGTGCGAATCGTCCATAATATATTATTATTTAAAAGTAACGATACGCCCGATTAGGGCGAGTAACTTCGTGCGAATCGACAAGTAAGCCACATAGCTATGTAATCTATACCAATAGTATAAAGCTGAAGAGTTTGTTTGTTTGGTTGAAAGCGGTAATCTCAGGAACTACTGGTCCGAAATCAAAAAAATATTTTTGTGTTAGGTAGCCTATTTATTGAGGAAGGCGGCTACAATCAAAAGGAGTGGAGCAGCAACGAAAAACGGACGAAAACTGGCAGGCAATTTGATGCAACGGGAAGAGTCAGGGAAGCAAAAATTTGACGCGGACGAAGTCTAGTAAACACTAAGCTTCTTGCCATCATCATCTGCCTAGCCTTTCTCAACTATGTTGGGGTCAGCTTCCAGTCTAACCAGATGCAGCTGATTAGCCGCATTTCACATGATGTGACTGCCCATCTGACCTTCACAACCCAGCTACTGATTAATACGATTTATTATTTACCCTTTAGTCAGACAGACTTTCTGCCCTCCGACGATCAGTAACAACTCTCAAAAATCCACTAAAGACAGCCGGGACCAACGGCTTAACGTACTTTCCGAGATATGGAGGGTTCTCGGTATAGTGAAGATGGTCACCCATCCACTGATCGACCGCGGCGAGCGTAGCTTAACCTTACCAGACACTCAGTCAAATCATCTACACGTAGTAAACCAGAGTGGTGGTTCCTTCTCAGGGAAGAGAGAGGCAGAGATTTAACCCTTTTTTTTGTGGTAAATCGTCAAATGACGTCTTCCATTCTGGGTAGAGGTCTCAGACTTTTTAACCGACGAAAAAAAAACGGAGGAGGTTATCAATTCGACGCGTAATTTTTTTTTTTTTGTTTTTTTTTAATGTATGACCACGCATAACTTTTTACATAGTAGTCCGATTGTGATAATTCTTTTTTTATTGGAAAGGGTATACTCCGAGGGTGCTTCCATATATAATTTGGAAAACAAAATCAAACCCTAAGGGTCAAAAAACAGGGTATGATTGATTGTTCACTCACTGATTGTAATGTTTAACCACGCATAACTTTATACTGAGCAGTCCGATTTTGATAATTTTTTATTCATTGGATAGGGTATACTTTGCCAAGTATTATAAGTACACTAGCTTCCGCCAGCGGCTTCGCCCGCGTGAAAATTCAACCCCCCAATTCACCCTCTTAGGGATGGAATTTCAAAAAACCCTTTCTTAGTGGATACCTACTCTTCACAAAGAATACACCCTCCAAATTTCATGTCTCTAGGACCAGCGGTTTAGGCTGTGCGTTGATATATCAGTCAGTCAGTCAGTCACTCAGGACTTTGAATTTTATATGTATAGATTAAAGCCACAAAAAATTATTAAAAAAACTTTTTTCCAAAAAATTTAACTACCGAAAAAACTGAAAAGCAAAAAATTATAAACCTTAAAATTATGAGTCGGCGCTGGAAAATCAATGAACAAAGATCACTCAAAGCGCCGACTCATAATTTTAAGGTTTATTATTTTTTGCTTTTCAGTTTTTTCGGCGGTTAAATTTTTTGGTAAAAAGTTTTTTACGGACTAAAACCCACCCGTATTCCTACAGTTGCCTGTGCCAGGGCCACGGTATCTCTTCCGAACAAGTCCGCCCGCCTGGCAGGCGTCGGCCCTAGCAGACCCTTTCTACTGTTGTTTTTTTCTCTTTTGTTAGCCCTGTAACCTTTTTAAGTACCACCAATTTTCAATGGCTGTTATGCAACACTTACCTAGTCGTCATCTATGTTGAAAGGTATTACAAAACAACATAATTATAATGATCATACCATCGCAACTATCAACCAATCATAATAATTCCGTTGAATCATTATTAAATCATTACATTTTCACATTACCTCTCAACTAGCTTCTGCCCGCGACTTCGTTAGATACATTACACACGTTTAAAAAAAAAAAACCTCTGCACCGGCGCTCTGAATCCGATCCTGGGGTCAGTTTTGCCCCATCACGTCAGGAAAACAAGATTTCGGTCATTTAGAAGTAAAAATGGTGATTTCTTGGAAGTGGTCCCGGGCCAACTTCCCAAGTGGCCTGCCAACCTGGGGGATAACTGTGCAAGTCTTGAATAGTAAAAGAAAAGTTGTTCCAAGGCCGCTTCCGAGAGATCACCAAAAATAAAAATCTTTGTGATACCCCCGTACCTCGGTGCGCACCTTAAGCTGTTGGTCCTGCGCCTGATCTCTCTCCGGTCGTGTCGGATTGCCGTCCCATCGGACTATGAGAGTGAGGGAAGAGAGAGTGTCCCTGTGTCTGTGCATACAGTTGTGCCCTATAATATCTCCCGCGCCGATGGCTAGTCTCCGTTGAGATTGGCCGCCATAGTCGAAATACGGCCTAGACACCGTGACACTTTAGTCGTCTAACAAAGGTTCTCCACTCAATGTATCGGACATAATATACCTATAGGAGTGATTAAAAAAATGTTACCAATTAAGAAAATACGTACTAAGAAAAATAAATTATGCATTAGAATTGAGAAACATCCTATTAAGGTGAATGCCTAGATAGCCCTCGCCATACATTTTTCAGGTGTGGAAATCTCGGTAAATAAACAGTTTCTGCAGAATAAAAGCAACTGTAATGAGACTTTATAATGTATTATGTTCGCGTATAGCCCAAATTTTATAAAAAAAACAGTATTTCTAGGAGAATTAGACCGAATAAAAAACGAAAAATCTTTACATGTGTGAGTGACCTGAATCGCGCCATCTGACAGAAATTTATAGAACCACTGAGAAAGTTGGTTGCTGTTGTGTTACGAGTTTACGATTAGTAAACATTCATAATAGATGGCGCTGTTCGATATTCGAACATTTTAAAAGAATTTATCTTTTAAATTCGATAATGCGACGTTGCCATTCTAGAGGCAGCGCGCGCACACCGCGTTGTTGCCATACCGTCAATGCGTGATTACTTGAGTCTTGAAAACTTGCGAATCGTTTCCAGAATATTGTGTTTCTAGCAAGTTAGCGCCGGGCGCGCGGGTTTGCCCGCGGAGTTAACATTTTATGATTGATAAAATGTTTTTTATTATGGAATGAGAAAGAATGCTTTACATAAAGTGAAAAAAATATCTCTGCGATCTGCCCTTGGTTCACACAGATACAATACTAATGTAATTATTGTATTATCTAGTTTAAATATGTAGTAAGTAGTTACTAGTACACGACTTTCCAGATTTAAAAATCTTTTTAATGTATGTAAGTAGGTACTGATAACATTCTGATACGCTTAGGTACTAATCCATTGGTTTGGGTTGAATAAAATCAGAGAATAGAATTTGATGTATAAGTAAGTTATAACTAAATCAGGCGATCAGCGAAGCTACCTACACAATGGTGAAACGTAGGTACTACGTACATCTATTGATTGAATCATATTTATTCTTCTATTCTTTTATAATTCATGTGAAACCAGCAAGATTAGTGAATACACAGACAAACCACTTTGATTTTTCATAATTGCTTATTTTACTAGTATTATTAGCACACACAAAATGCGTCAAGCAGGGTTGCCAACTTTATTTTTTAGAAGATCGTACCATACATTTTAAAAGATCGTACTTTGCTAAGAATTCAAAAATAAAAATAGTACGCATTGAAATTTCAATAAAATAAATGGTAAACAAATGTGGTGGGTGTTACTATAACTTCAACGCAAAATTTAACATTTTGGTATAATATTTAAGAATCTGGACACCAATTTAGCAACTAAACTTTACGACGAGGTTTTTTTATTAAAGAAAAGGGGCTCGGAAGAGACTTTGTCATGAAATCCACACGAAACAATAAACACCAGTATCATTAGAACTTAAAACGAGATATTTACCATGTTTATTATTACTTAAAAAAAACTGTGCTACCTACTACTGAGAACCATTCAAATGAGTGCCATCCGTGAAACAGTTTTCATCAGGGCTTGTTAACGTTACCAAATTCACACTATAAGTATCGTTAAGTAACGTTATTTTCATAAAGTTAATATTTTAACGGTAAAACGGGTAACGATACTTTGGTATCGAATCTATAAAATAACGTTACCAATTAACGTTACTAGTATCGATACTTTTACATACATACATACATAGAATCACGCCTTTTTCCCATGGGGGTAGGCAGAAACCACGGAACGCCACCTGCTACGATCTCTACACACTTCTTTTGCCTCGTTTAGGTTCATAAAATTGGTCATACACACACGCCGGTTGCGAGTACTACGCACCTGACCTTTCTGAAGAATATCACTAATAAGGTCCCTATATGTCCTCCTAGGGCGTCCCCTCCCGGTGTTTCCACTCACATCTGCCTTGTAAATACCTTTTGTGAGCCGACCTTCATTCATCCTCTCAACATGACCAAACCATCTAAGCATACTTTTTTCAATTTTTGTCACTACATCTTCTTTTACACCACACCGTTCTCTTATCACATCGTTACCTAATGCGTTGTTGTCAACCTGCGCAACCTAAGCGGCACGCCATGGGCGGCGGCGCTCTACGGCAACATCGCCAATCAAACGGTGCAAATGCAACTTCAATAATGTAGACGAAAGAAAGAGATGAAAGAAAATAAATAAAAAATTAACGGTACTCAGTTACCGGTAAAACGTATGCCAAGTATCGTTATCAAGCATTACGTGACCTCTACTAATAACGTTATCTTCGTCCGATGAAAGTAACGATACCAAATTTTTAACGTTATTCAAAGCCCTGGTTTTTATTCAAAAGTGAAGCGTTTTTGTGTTTTATTGACGGTAAGTGTTATTTTTATGTGCAATGAATGATTTTCAAGGTGATATAGAGTATTATTATAATGGTAATTAATTACCCTTAAAACTTTACAAAAGTGTAAGATTTAGAAGATGAAATACAAAATCAAACGTTAGCAACACTCGTTGATTGTCGTCACATGACATACTACAAATTTCAGATATTCTCTCTGAAAACAACAGCTTGATGGTGGTGTTATTTCTGTTTCTTGAAACATTTCATAAATAAGATACATTTGCTGTTGTTTGTAATTATTCTTTTTGATTTCAGATTGAATTGCAACTGAACTGCCTAAGATGAACCCGACTAATAAACTTGCATAAATGTATACGACATGTGTATTCAGGACCGCGAAAATCACGGAAAAAAGTGCAAGCTGTATTGAAAAGACATCATGGAAGTTCTTTTAGTGATCTATAGTGAGTAAATTAGATTCCCATAAGATTTCGAATCAGATTTACGTGAGTGGAGGTTATTTGATACTCGTTGGTTCGTGTTGTAGTCTTCGTTTACAGCCATTTTTCCTTGCAGCCGAAAGCAAGCGAAGGAACAACAAGCATGCAAGCATGGCGTAACAAGAAACAGAAGGTAGTGGAAGAAACCGCGGTTTGCCCTGTTGTATTTAGGTACCTACAGACCTATCAATATTTTTCTGTCTCTCAACACTGTTTTTTTAACATATCTTTTATTTCAGTCCACATTCAACTCAAGATCGTCATCAGCTGTCCAACCTTTCGACAGCTTAAGATACGCCCTAAACCTATTCGCGTGGTATACCAGAAATTCGATACGAAGCCATAGCCTGCAGCTCTAGCTTCAATACAGTTGAATCTGTTACAGAGCAAGTAGAGACTGTTGATTTTGATTGGCCACAACCCGATTCAGAGACTGAAGCTTATCAACTAACTGTGGAAAGAACATCAAGTGACAACTTATCAGGTTTGGTAGGGTACCGTATTGTTGACTTGAAGAAGGTCATATGGTCACAACTTTGATTCTTCATCTGGAATGGTAAGTCCCAACTTGATACCATATTTTTGTGTTCATTACATTAGTACGCTTTTGCTTGTTTGTTGTGATGAAGTTTATGTTTGACAATACCAAAGTACAACATATTTTACACAATGTTCAGTGTAACAAATATCATTATTTCTTGGTATGTATGTATAAAAATAATGTATTTCTTGGATTGTTTCTTTTTAACAGCTATTATTATTTTGATTCTAGGTCCAGGGTCAATTGCGAATTACCAAAATGAATAAATGTTACTTCATTTGCTTTATATCTGTCACCCAACCATTGACTGTCATAGAAGTTAACCGGGATGAGGAAGTTATCAACGCTATGATGCCGAAGTTGGTAACATTTTTTAAAACGTGTACTGCCAGAAATTATATTGAGAAGAGTTGAGAAAAATGCTAAATGTCTAGACATCAAGGAATTAAAAGGTATAAAAATATAAGTCTTACTCATTTCCTAACTTATTCCGCAGGTCTCTGAGGTGTGGGTTCAGTAAGAATAGTCTAACAAAACTGTGTAAATTCATTTGTTGCAGCGAAAACTGCGTCTTCCAGCATTTGATTCAGATCGCACGGAAATTATATAAATGGAAGTAAAAAGTGACAAGCAGAAGACTGATACGGCGCGGCGGCGGCGGCGACTGCAAAAAGTAGCGCGTAGAAAAGAAGATATTTTATTATAATATTTATAAGTATCTTTGTATGGTGGTACGAGTCGATGGTTCGAATCCAAGCCGGCACTTTGCTGAGTGTAAATTATTTCATCACCACAGTTCAGAGGAGGCCTGAGTCTCAGCAGTGGGAACATTATAGAATAATTAATAAGCTATTTTTGCACGTAGCGATGTATAGTTTGTGTTATTTTGTTAGTTCATAAGATTTTTCTGTGTAGATAAGTTTCACTCATGTATTTAGGTACCAGCCTAACAATTCAATTGTAAAAGAATATTTATTGCAGTTCAAAATTGTATCATAAGTAGGTATTCTTGAAACATTAATAAATGTTATGGTTAGCTAGCAACCCCTTTGTGTTGTTATGTAAGATACATGTGCCGTTATATATAGTTACGTATGATGTTATTTATATTGTAATCTACATACATAATTCTTTCTAATACTAAATTCAAAATCATAATTGTAAATATCAAAATATTTAAAAAAGTATGTTATCTTTGTATGGTGGTATGACTCGATGGTTTGAATCCAAACGGAAACTATCTAAGTAAATGTAGTGAGAGTAAATAAAACATTATTTTTATGAAAATATTAACCCCTTTTTACTAAATAAATATTATTAATTTATAGTAGGGTACAATAAAAAGCTTTACAATGTAATAAATAGTCTTTTATTTATTTAGTACACGTCACTATTTACACTTCCATTCCTTCTTCTGCCTTACATTTCTTCCCGTGGGTGTCGTAAAAGGCGACTAAGGGATTTACTAGAGAATGGGCAGCAGCGTTCTCTATGCATTTTACCATCACACTGCGATCGCCAACCCGCTTGCCAAGCGTGGTGATTATGGCAAAGCCCCCCAAATAGGGGGAGGCCTATATCCAGCAGTGGACGTCTTGCGGCTGAGATGATGACTATTTACACATTACAATTTAGGTTCAGTCACATTACTACAACTTATAGGGACAGTGTACCTATATTAATTTCATTTTAAACTGTTTGAATAAAACGACATCTAGTGGTGTCGAAAGTTACTACTATTTACTTTGCATGTGTGTGTAAAGAGTAAAGTCAAGCGGCTAAATCTTTAGAATGTACAAATCTTTGTATGAGACCAGTTAACAAGCACAGTGACTATCTAAAAAAATCAAGTTAATGCCCTAGGTTTCGCATATAATAAAGTTATCTATTAAAGATTTCTAAGTTAGGCGTAAAAATTGAAAATGTTCCAAATTGTGGATCTAGCGCCATCTAGCGACAAAATGGCATCTGAGATAATCATCCATCCACCTTAATAATGTTTACGTATCATATGGTAGAGAACACACATACCTACCCAGCGCACGAGTCGACTAGATCATTCCATCTCCATTTTCCATGAGACAAAATATCAAACAAACTACGTCATGCGTTGATGACGCAATGAATAATATTTTTATTTTTACACGCTTTATATTAGCTTCACTTGTATGTTTGTTTGTAACCGACTCCTTATAGCGCGATTTTGACCCACTTTAAACGACCAGATTTCATTCAAACTTTGCACACTTGTCAAGGACCGATGACAATGCAATAATTTCATAAATTTGTGCCATTATCCTTGCCAGGGTTACCAGGAAAGCAAAAAAACTGTCTTCGAAAACTACGCTGACATACGTCACAAACTAATTTGTGCCATTATCCTTGCCAGGGTTACCAGGACAGCAAAAAAAACTGTCTTCGAAAACTACGCTGACATACGTCACAAACTACGCTGGCATACGTCTCAAAATTCGAAACACCCTAAAAAATAGAAAACAAATAATAGTTTAAAAAAACTAGAAAACACGCTTCCATTGAAAACCAAACTAAAAAGTACAAAATAATGGAAAAAAAGCGTGGGGTGCCTGATATCAATAAAAAATACCTTAAAAAGCACCCCACGCTTTATTTCCATTATTTTGTACTTTTTAGTTTGGTTTTCAATGCAAGCGTGTTTTTTTGTTTTTTTAAACTATTTTTAGTTATTCGAATGTTAATTTTTTCTTATAGATGTGTAGTAGTCATTGGATACATGAAGTGGGCTGCCGTTGTAAGACGACTGAAATGTCGGTGCATAATAGCCTTTTACCATCTATGTTGGGGTCGGCTTCCCGTCTAACCGAATGTAGATGAATACAAGTATTTTATATGGAGCGAATGTCTATCTGACCTCCACAACCCAAATGAATGAAAAATATGAAAGAAAAATGTACAGCCTATAACTTCAGGTTATGACCATAGAAACATAAGCGGCGCGTGTAAGGCGAATGTTTAGTGTTGCAAGCGGTCAAAATAAGAAGACCATTTCTACCATGCTTTATATTAGCTTCACTTGTATGTTTGTTTGTAACCGACTCCTTATAGCGCGATTTTGACCCACTTTAAACGACCAGATTTCATTCAAACTTTGCACACCTGTCAAGGACCGATGACAATGCAATAATTTCATAAATTTGTGCCATTATCCTTGCCAGGGTTACCAGGACAGCAAAAAAACTGTCTCCTAAAACTACGCTGACATACGTCAAAAACTAATTTGTGCCATTATCCTTGCCAGGGTTACCAGGATAGCAAAAAAAAACTGTCTTCAAAAACTACGCTGCCATACGTCACAAACTACGCTGACATACGTCTCAAAATTCGAAACACCCTAAAAAATTGAAAATAAATAATAGTTTAAAAAAACTAAAAAACACGCTTCCATTGAAAACCAAAATAAAAAGTACAAAATAATGGAAAAAAGCGTGGGGTGCCTGATATCAATAAAAAAATATCTTAAAAAGCACCCCTCGCTTTTTTTCCATTATTTTGTACTTTTTAGTTTGGTTTTCAATGGAAGCGTGTTTTTTTAGTTTTTTTAAACTATTATTTTTTATAAGCTTCACCTGTATGTTTGTATGTAACTATGTTTGTAACCGGTACCGTTAGGTACCGTGTGGTGTCGGGTACCGTGTGGTGTCGGAAGTAAAGAATAACACCACCCCATTTCTTCCTGTGGGTGTCGTAAAAGGCGACTAAGGGACTTACTAGAGAATGGGCAGCAGCATTCTCTATGCATTTTACCACCATACTGCGATCGCCAACCCGCCTGCCAAGCGTGGCGATTATGGCAAAGCCCACCCAAATTGGGGGAGGCCTAAGTCCAGCAGTGGACGTCTTACGGCTGAAATGATGATGATGATGATGTTTGTAACCGACTCATTTGGACTTGATTTTGAGCCTCTTCAAACGGTCAGATTTCATTTAAACTTTGTAGACTTATCGAGGAGCAATGACAAAACAATAATTTCATTTTGTGCCATTATCCTTGCCAAGGTTACATAATTATCCAGTCCAGAGTAATGTCTCGCTCGTTGCTACTCGCGGCGCTGTGCACTGACCTGTAAACCTAGCCTTAAGTAGGTAGTATCGATATTGTGATATTTTTGCTTAGTTAGACAACTAAGTGAAGGTCAGCGGTGGAAGGTGAGGGTCGATTGACTTATCTGTTTAAAAAGGCTCGACGCCTTGCCGGGATGTTTAAGGATTTAATATAATGTAGGAAAAAATTGCGTTCTTCTCTTTACTACAAAAATCAATCAGCCTAGCCTTTATCTAACTATGTTAAGGTCGGCTTCCAGTCTAAACGGATGCAGTCAAAAACCAGTATTTTACATGGAGCGATTGCTTATCTGACTTCTACAACGCAGTTAGGTACTGGGTAAGACGATACCCTTTCGTAAGACTGATTTATCAGACCTTCGGACTTCTGACGACCTGGCTCACTAGTATCGGTCTCTACTTACGTGTTGTAACGTCGAGAGTTCGAACCACATGCAGGCACTTTATATAGTTAATTTCATCACCACTACTCTCAAAACGGTGAAGGAAAACATAAAGTGAGAAAACCGGCATCTCCTAGTTTTAGAAAAAATCGATAAACATGTGACGTCCACCAATTATCATTGGGCCCGCGTGGTGTATTTTGGCCAACTCTCTTTTTCAGATAGGAGGCCTGTGTCCCAGCAGTAGAAATGAGGTTTCCTCACGATATTTTCCCTTCGTCGATGTCAGTAATATCCAAGATAAACTCCGAAAGTGCACATGAATTGAAAAGTTACATTGGGAGTTGCCCGGTATTGTGCACACAACCTTTTTAACCATTGTCGTGTCAGCGCCGGCTGTCGCTGAAAACCAGCGCTGGGGCTCGGTATCGCATAGGGTGACAGCATTATTCAGGTTTTTTTTAATTTTTTTGTTGTGTTCAGTCTTTCTTTGCGTCGAATAAATACGGCAAACCAAAGTATTTTCTTTCTTTTTTGTTTCTGTGACATCACAATAATTCAGTAATACATGGTTTATTTTCTATTTCACACAGGGTTGATAGCAAATAATATCTATACTGTCGCCATCAAATGAACGCACGATAAAATGTCGCCGAAATTTTTACGTCCGTATGAAGATGGTCTTAGACAGAGACGTGAACCGTGGTGTTGTCTGTTTGTCATTAGACATTAACTAACTACAAAAAGGAGGAGGCTCTACGGTTTTTTTAAATATTTACTGTTATGTCCGGCAATTGTGGGTTGATTTCGAAAATTCTTATTTCAATGAATAAGTTATGCTTCAAGGGTGGTCCCAGATAAATTTTATTGACTTTACTAGTTTTTTTGTTAGCTTTGATAATACGTATTTAATCCACCATGTTTACCGCGATGATGTTCTAAATATACTTCCTGTGACTGCTATTGACAATTCTTTTGCCAATAGTGGTATACGAGAACGGTCCTTGGCTTAGGGCACCGCTGGATAAGAGAAGGAAGGGACGGGCTGGACAGAAATGAATATTTTAACCACTATATGTATTGCACTTTTCTAATAAACAACAGTTTTTTAGGGTTCCGCACCTCAAAAGGAAAAAGCGGAACCCTTATAGGATCACTTTGTTGTCCGTCCGTCCGTCCGTCCGTCTGTCAAGACCCTTTTTCTCAGGAACGCGTGGAGGTATCAAGCTGAAATTCATATCAAATACTCAAGTCTACTGTCTCTTGGAGCTGTGAAAAAATCAAACTTCTAAACTAACGCAATCAAAAGATACAGCCGTTTATGCTGCAAATTTCCGCAAATTTTCGAAAGTCGCAAGGGAATCAAAACCTAAAGGGTACTTCCAGTCGATCTAGAATTTTGAAATTTGGTACGAAACAACGTCTTATAGCACAGATAAAGGAAAAATTGCGAAAATCGTAATTTTTTAGTTACATCATATAATAAGAAATAAAATTAAATTTTAAACTTTATACGGAACGTTTGTACGGTAGGTTTGTACGGAACCCTCGGTGCGCGAGTCCGACTCGCACTTGGCCGGTTTTTTATAGGTATCTGACGAAAAAATTCTACGCTAGAGAGTCTTGAATCATGTGCTGAATTCTAGGTTACAAACAGCTTGTGCGTCGATGCCCCACCACCCTGTATGTTAATGATGATCAAAACTTAGAAATTACATTCGGTATTTTTCGGGTTTCGTGACACACTTTGCGTGGATCTCTTATAATACCTGGGTATAATCATTTCAACCAAAACGTCCACTGGTGCACATAAGCCTCCCTCAATTTGGAGGAGTTTAACATCATCGCCACGCTTGGAAGGCGGGTTGGCGATCGCAGCATCGTGGTAAAATGTATAGTGAGCGCTGCTGCCCATTCTCTAGTAAGTCCCTTAGTCGCCTTTTACGAAACCTACGGGAAGAACCTGTGCTCCCTTTTATTTTCAAGCATTTCATAAAGTTAAGGAATTACTAGCAATTGTTTTTCCATACATTTTTGACGTTTAAACGTCGCTTAATTTCATTCAACGTTTAATGAAGCAGTCGTAGACGCAGACGTATGTTTATCGCTACACCGTGTTACGACTTACTAACGATCGATGACTATCAATATTAGTAAACAGTGTTTTTGTGATCATCCATATCGTTTGTGAAAACAAACTGTAATCCTTGGACATAACAGACATACAGCCTATTTGAGCCTATCAGTGTATTTCATATCGCCGCGTCCACCGCACGCGTTCGCGCCATAACCGCGGCCATCTTTTATTTTCAAATCGATCGCAATCGTTATTGTTTAAAAAGTGAAAGTTTTAAATAAGAACTTTGTTGTGGCCAGCGTTTGAATTTTTAATTCAGTTGTTATAAATCAATAGTTTATTTTTATTTTTATTGGACGTCGTAACGTTCGGTAATTTAATTTTTTGATAGAGTTCTGTGAGTTGTTTTTTTTATAAAATTCAGTTCCTTGCACAGTTTGGTTTTGGTGCTGTTCTCGTTTTTTGGCAAAGAAGAGAGAGGTTATGTGTCAGATATCGTATTCCTGTTGACCTGATGTGAGCCATACCCTGGTTTATGGTATCATTATGAAATAATATTTTAAGCATATTTACTATTTGGAATTTGAACAATTTTCTGATACCGATTTAGTTGAACTTCGATAATTCATAGGTTGCAGTTTCAGATGTTTTTTACATATCTAACAATGATTTCAAACTCAAATGATTTACGCCAAGATTTTCAAGAAAATATATCAAATCACAATCATCATTTATAATTTCTATCTATTTAACATTTCTATCCCATGGTTGGACAGAAGCCTCCCTTTCCCGTTTCCACAGACATCTGTCCAGTGACATTACGGGTCAGTCCTTAAGTCAAGTTCAACCCTTTATCCTTTTTTTGGCCTGCCGCAATACCGTCTATGCTAGACGGTATTGCGGCAGGATATTAATCCAATCAGTAGTGTTTCTAGCTCACAGCTCATCTGTCAAGCGACAGACATGTCCGGAACCATCCCGTTTAAGTTTGCTTATGGAGCCGGACGTGAAGAATAGCAGCATCCCATTTCTGCCCACGGGTGTCGTAAGAGGCGACTAAGGGACTTACTAGAGAATGGGCAGCAGCATTCTCTATGCATTTTACCACCGTACTGCGATCGCCAACCCGCCTGCCAAGCGTGGCGATTGCGTCACCCCGTCCCAAAGGGGGAGGCCTATGTCCAAGAGTGGACGTCTTGAATGATGATGATGATGAAGTGATTTGTGAGTGTATTTTGTTTGTTAAAATGTTCATTCATTCATCGTTCAACATAACATATGACTGTAGTGTTATGTTATGACTAATAACATAAGTACTCGTATATTGTGTGGAGCTGTTCAGCCAGGCGTACTTACTGATAAGGCAGATAGTTTGCAAATACAGCTGTCTGAAATCAAACATGATCGATATTTGTAATATTGATTTGCCTTTGGGTAACAGTCTAATTATTTGTAATATTCAAAGTAAAGTAACATTTTCACATTGCCCTAGACGAAGTGACATTTTTTTTTAGCAATGTGGAAAATTGATACAATAATTTTTTTACAAAAAAAACTACCGATTTCTTACCACGTGCTAGCGACTTCCGAAATTTAAGTTTGTTTTTTTGGAAGTAATTTTTTTATTTTTCAATTTTTAGACTGATATAGTACCTATTCCACACTAAGGGTGCTTTTCCACCAGAGATGTGCTATGCTACGATGCTATGGATGCGTTTGATATCCACCAATCATATTCATTGGTGCACATAGCTTAGCACTGGTGGAAACGGTTTCAACTAAGATATGTTATGCTATGTTATACTACAGTATGCCCACGTTTTTCGGTGAAAGTAGACATGCCATCGTGGAAGCAAAAAGTTATTTTATATCTCGCAATGTACGAAGAAGAACTCATGGAGGAAGATGAATTGTTGTTCAGCTTTTTACTCCACAGCTACTTTGCGGCGGCGCATCTTCGTAGCGCATCTTCCTCGCACAGCTACCTAGCGTAGTATTGGTGGAAACGGTCACATAATATTTTCGTAGCGTAGATTTCACATCATCGCAGCATAGCTGCATAGCACATCTCTGGTGGAAAAGCACCCTCATTCGTACGTTGTGCTTGCTATGTCAACAGCAGTGACAGGAAGTATTAGTCGTTGCAGTAGAACTTATGCGGCCAGGAGGTCGATAGTGGGCGGTCAGGAGTAATTTATGCGGCCTACCCAAATGTCCTTTCTTTGGTATTGTTCATCGAATCGTTGAGCTTCATAACCCTAGATTAGTAAACTATCGTAAAATTGACGACGGCAAAATCATGTTTCCTGGAAAAAACAAAGTTCGCGTCGTTCCCGCGTCCCGTTTAAACTGTGTAGAGCAAAAAAAAATTTAACTATTTTCATTATTATGTCATCTCTTAAACCCAAAGAATAAGTAATTGTAATTTCTAAAATAATTAAAATTTATAATTCGTAGATTTTCCTGTCGTATTTTTTACGAATGTTTAGTAACAACGCCACTTGTAGGATAATTTAGTAATCTAGGGTTAAGTTCCGATTTGAGCTGCTTGATTCCTGATGAATGCGTGCACTGATTGGACAGGTCTATCAATCAATCAATCTGTGTGGTTCTTTCCTCAAAAGGCCATTTCAGACAGCATCTATATCTTCACATGATGTGAACAAGATTATGTCTGGACTTTAAAAGAGACTGTGACCTCTGAGTTTGTTTCGGCCTTTCTTCTCAGAGTAGTCAGATAGGAAACTTCATCTAGCTTAAAAAAATATCATCGGCATGTAAAAGTGTTTGCACGAATCTGCTAACAGAAATAAAATCATTTAACATCATCAAAATACACAAAAACTACTCAAAAATGCTTAAAAACAAAATGGATCCATCCCCGAAGCATAGGCAGCATAAAAATAATAGTTTAAAAAAACTAAAAAACACGCTTCCATTGAAAACCAACTAAACTATTATTTATTTTCTATTTTTAGGGTGTTTCGAATTTTGAGACGTATGTCAGCGTAGTTTGTAACGTATGTCAGCGTAGTTTGTGTTGTATGTCAGCGTAGTTTTCGAAGACAGTTTTTTGCCGTCCTGGTAACCCTGGCAAGGATAATGGCACACATTTATGAAATTATTGCATTGTCATCGGTCCTTGACAGGTGTGCAAAGTTTGAATGAAATCTGGTGTTTAAAGTGGGTCAAAATCGCGCTATAAGGAGTCGGTTACAAACAAACATACAAGTGAAGCTAATATAAAGCGTATAAAAATATTTTTCGAAATCAAGTCACAATTACCGGAGATATCGCGGAACATACATATTAAAAAATATATAGTCAGAAAAGTCTTTTCCACCAACTTACACATTTGCAGTTGGGATGTATGGTGGAAATGGTGTCCTGGAACATGTTTTTCAACCACAATATTAAGTTTGTGCTTGGGATAAACTCATCCCGATTACGGAACCCATTATTGTGCGTGGCAGGTTTGTTTAAATAATACTAGCTTTTGCCAGCGGCTTCGCCAGCGTTTTATACACGCATTCGCTTCTGCCCGCGACTTTGTCCGCGTCAAATTTTTGCTCCCCTAACCCTTCCCGTCACATCGAATTGCCTGCCAGTTTTCGAACATTTTTCGTTGCTGCTCCGCTCCTTTTAATTCTAGCGCGATGTTATATAACCTATAGCCTTCCTTAATAAATAGTCTACCCAACACAAAAAGAATTGTTCAATTCAGACCAGTAGTTCCTGAGATTAGTGCGTTCAAACAAACAAACTCTTCAGCTTTATAATATTAAGTATATATATAAACCCTCCTCTTGAATGAATGTCTATTGATGAAAATTGCATTAAAATCCGTTGCGTAGTTTATAAAGATCTAAACGTACAAATTGTTTTGTGTGTTGTCGGACGTAAAAAATAGCACCATCCCTTTTCTTCCCGTGGGTGTCGTAAAAGGAGACTAAGGGACTTACTACAGAATGGGCAGCAGCGTTCTCTATGCATTTTATCACCTTATTGCGATCGCTAACCTACCTGCCAAGCTGTGCGATTATGGCAAGGTTTCCCTATTTCATTTCCATGATATTGCACACACGGCAACACTTCAAGCTATAATTTTCCAGTTTTAGCTGACCTCCCATTGTATAGGGTTTTCGTACAATGTGGAGTCAGCTTATAACGGAAATACATAGCTTGACCTGTGGCCGTGCTTACCAACATAAATCTTATTATTTCAATTACAAACGTGCGTCGTAAAACTTATCGCTGCAACCTGACCTATCTTACGTGGCCTGAAAAACGGAGTCTTTCAGTTTCACAAGCATTTTCACAAGATGATAACACCGTAATAGGCTTACTAAAACTTACGGCTATGACAGTGTGGCCATGGTATCAGACCAAGATGAATACTCTTATCATAATGCTGTGCTGCGGTGCTTATTTTTGGGAGAAATGTAACTGATCCTTTAAAAACGTATTGCCCTTGTAATGGTATACAGTTTTAAAATGACTGAACTTCGAAAACTGTTTTATTTTTAAATATCGCAGTATTTTTTGAGATAGGAGCCTTCTTTTCCTAGCCCCGTGCTAGGAAAAAAAGGCCCATATCTCAGAAAATATTATTATTCTTTTTCCCCTTTTTAACCGACTTCAAAAAAAGGAGGAGGTTATCAATTCGACTATATTTTTTTAATTTTATTTTTTATGTTTGTTAGCTCATAACTTTTGACTGGGTGAACCGATTTTGATTATTCTTTTCTTATTTGAAAACTGGTGCTTTCGGAATGGTTCCATTTGGTTCCATTTGGACAATGAGATCCATGTGAAAACCATATAAGTATTAAATTTGCATTAAGTATTTGCGCGACAAATAAACGAAAAACGTGATTAAGTTAAAAATAAAAACTTTTTACAAAAAAAATGACAACTGACTTCCTAAAAAAAAACACTACAAAGTGAAAAATAACTTTAATTTCGGAAGTCGGTGACAAAAAAACCTTAATTACAGATCCTAAGACACCTACTTCCGAAATTAAAGTTATTTTTCACTTCGTAGTGTTTTTTTTTAGGAAGTCGGTTGTAATTTTTTTTTATTGTTTGCTTGTTAATTTTTCTTCGTTTAATGGTTGTATTTTCGTATTTATTATTCAAAAGGTGCTAACGGGACCCTATTACTTAGCTTCCGCTGTACGCCCGACCGTCCGTCTGTCTGTCAGCGAGGTGTATCTCATGAACTGCGGCGTAATACGTGAGACAGTTGAAAGTTACAGACTGTGTAGTGCAGTGGGAACGTTATAAGCTGATTAGGGGCTATCCATAAATTACGTCACACGTTAAGGGGGGGGGAGGTGTCGACGAATTGTGACATTGTGCGACAAGGGAGTGGGAGGGGCCCTAAATTTTGTGACGTCACATTTCAATATTGTACATACATATTTAAAGTACTATTAAAACACGAAATATAAACTATTTTTGACAATTGACTTTCGCGGAGTGAACAGCGTCGTTTTTTAGTTCGGATATTAAACATTACACTAAATTTGTATCTTCCATTAATAAAGTTAATACTTTTTTGGTCTGCAATTTTTTTTAATGTTTGATTTGTTGCAGATTTTATTTAAAAAAAAATCGAAATTGAAATAAAAGCAATTTCGGAACTGCTGTTTAAATTCAACATCTAGATGTAAAATTGCAAAATATGTGACGTCACACACCCCTAGGTCTCACGAATGTGACCAGCTGTGACAAGGATGAGTCAAAAATCATGAAATTTGTGTGACGTAATTTATGGATGGCCCTTTATGTAGGTTGTAATATTCAAACAAACATAGGGATAAAAGTATCACTTCATATTGTTATCTTACTAACCAACTCAAATTATCCGTTCTGGTACGTTCAGTTTTATCGAAGTCAGTAGAGTTTTATCTAAAAATATTCCAATCGCCCGCCGTTATCTATGCTGACGTTTTTAACCGACTTAAAAAAGAAAGAGGTTCTCAATTCATGTATTTAATTTTTTGTATGTAGGTATGTCCCGCAATTTTTCCGGCAATTTGGATTCTCAAAATTCTTATTTAGATAGAAATTTTATTATTTTGCTTGGGTATTTTTGACGTTAGTCTCCATAATATGTTTTTAATCCACTCTGTATATCTAGATGTGTCCAGTCACTAATGCTTACATCGTAGTATAAGTAGTGTGGTATATGAATTGGTGTGGGCTAGGCATAACTAAAAGTGAAAAATAAAACACAAAAAAGAAACTACCAACCTAATACCACACTGACTTCCGAAAAAACACTACAAAGTGAAAATTAACTTTAAATTTCGGAAGTCAGTGACAAAAAACGAAAACATTTATGTAAAGACACCGACTTTCGAAATTAAATTTATTTTTCACTTTGTACTGTTTCTCAGAATTCTGTTGTTTGTTTTTTTTGTCTGAAAATGTGTTTATTTTTTATTGCGATTAAAACGTTAAATTTGCTTTAGAAGGGCTCCTATTTCAGTAATAACAAACCCAGGGGCCGATCAGTCAGGTTAAGCCAGCCGAGGTCGGTCCGACGATGGGTGACCATTTTTTGTAATTTTTTTTTTTGATGGGAAATCATCCCGCTCTGGGCGGAGCAGGAGGGCGTGTCAGACTTTTACTGACTAAAACCACCCGTGTTCCTTCAGTTGCCCATGTGCCGAGGCCACGGTATCTCTTTCGAACAATCACGCGACCCCGGCAGGCATCGTTCCTAGCAGACCCCTTCAGTGCTGCTGACATCTCTTTGAGGCATGGGTGACCATCTTTACATACCGAGACTCCAACGTGCCCCGAAAGTTGGTGCCGGCTGTCATTCATGGAACGTTTTCAGTTGTCAGAAGCTTGAAAATCAGACCCTGGTGGTCTGATTTACTTGACAAAAGATATCATGTTACACAGATACTGGGTTATGGCGGTCAGATATGCAGTATTCTGCTGCATGCCTGCATCCAGTTCGATTGGAAGTCTACCCTTATATAGGTTTAAAGAAACTTTATTCTCAATAAAGACATACGTCACTCACTTGAGAACAATATTAAAACATATAGGTACATAATTTATACAAGGTTCGTCGTGATCAGTTACACAATACTAAAAAGTACATTAATTATAGAGAGCTCGTTGTCATCAGTTAAATACTAGATATTATATATTTATACATACAATGCTCTCATTTCTCCAAAAGAGATCGATCCGCAATTATATACTCACTAAGTTGAGTTTTGAACATACTGAAACAATGTAGATTTCTTATACTAGCCGGTATTCTATTATAAAGTTGTGCTCCTTCAAAAGTTAGCATTTTTTTGCCATACTTAGTTCTAGTTTTGGGCAGAACTAGCAAGCTAGCTCGCCGGGTGCTACGTTGACTGATTTGTTTGTATTGAGTGAATCGCCTTAAGGCGCGCTGTTACCTCAATATTCACAAAACACTGGTGTCTTTGACAATCGAGTATGACGTAACGCAATGAAAATATACGACACAAAAAATACAGTGGACAGAGAAGGGTTTAAAGAAAAATTCTAACCGAATAGAATAGTGAAAAATTGTTTGATATTCCCAATAAAAATTGTTTCACAAAAAAAACTTTGACGTCGAACATCTCTGTATTTTCAGCGATAACAACATTTTTTTTTTTTAAAGAGTTCAATACAATAAACATTACTTTAAAACTTTAACCAGACAATTATTTAATTTAATGTGTGTACTCCGAATAATCTAAATAAAACCCGTAAAATAAATGCCAATTCGCAGCTTAGTCACATCGTCAATCCAAATATTTATTCAATTTTCAACCTTATTTGTTGGAGCTGTAGCATGTAGTTGTAGCATTTAAAATCGTAGTCAGTCCGCGCCTTAAGGCCCTCTTATAGTTGAAGACGTTTCGGCGAACACTGGCCGGTCGTTGCGAGCGCTTGAGCTGCTAGATTTTGTGTATAATTGTTTCGTGGAGACAAAATGATAAGGAAATTATAAAATATTTTCTCAGCATGCCCTAAAAAACAATAAAACCTATCTTTTGGTATGAGTTTTACATGGTTTAATGATGGAATCTCTTCAAAGTACACGTTTTAAATGGCGATTTAGTGTCACCTTTATGATTATTTTTTATCGAGCCAACTGTTTTAATTCACGTTTCTATCTTCACACAGCGCTTAACAGTATGTTCAATTTTCCTAAATATTTTTTTTTACGGAAACTAGCCATTTTGCTAGATTTACAGAGGTTTAAAAAAGTTAAAAAGTACTGCAACCTCGCCTTAAATTTCGGAAGTCGGTGTCTTAGGATCTGTATTTAAGTTTTATGTCAACGACTTAAGTTATTTCAATATTAGTACAGTTAGTTAGTTGTTATATACAATTTTTATATAATTTTGTATTTTTTATATAATTATGATTAAAACATAAACCTTAGGCTTAACTGCATATAGTGTTATTAAAATTAAAATAAGGATTATCTAGTACGAATGGTCGTTAAAACTATATTTTAATCACTGTGTTGGCTATGAAGCCTTATCTATGATCATGTGAGCTCTATAAGAGCTTAGGGTATCAAGAACAATTAATTAAACAATGGTGTGTCAAATATCTAACAGCTTTTTTTTGGATGGGAAATCATCATCAACTTTTCCCGCCGTGGGCGGAGCGGGAGGGCGTGTCAGACTTTTACTGACTAAAACCCACCCGTGTTCCTTCAGTTGCCCATGTGCCAGGGTCACGGTATCTCTTTCGAACAATCTCGTGACCCTGGCAGGCATCGGTCCTAACAGACCCCTTCAGTTCTGCTGACATCTCTTTGAGGCGCGCGTGGAACACTACGCGCCGTCGACCCGAGCCTGGTCAATCGGTATTTCCTAGAACCAAAAATTCGAACACACATGTAACTGTCACCAACCCACACAGGGCCCGCATGTTCCTACGGCCCTTTCCGTCTCAATGAGAGAAGACCTGTGTCCCAGCAGTGGGAACATTACTGGCTGATTACGTCTATCGCCTCGTACAGTTAAATTCAAGAGCTATAAAATCAATATCAAAATATTTTTGTTTCATATAAACCTACGTGGACACTTATGAAACGTCAGAAGCTAGGTGCACGGTTCCAAATAGTTGATTCCTATGGAGAACAGCCGGCAAGATGGTTACTTTGGCACTAGTAGGTATATAAGTACTAGTGCCAGAGTAGCCAATGATATTGCCGTAGTCTGATACCAGATGCTGAAATTTCATACGTAACCGTCACGCTAATTCCTCTGAGGTGTTGAGCAGTGGTGTCTGATTGCATGACGTGTTGGTTATCACTAGGGTTCATTCCCGGGAATTCTCGAGCCGAGAATTCCCGGGAAATCGTTGGGCTTTGTTCCCGGGAAATCAAGCTCGAGAAAAGTCGAGAACTCGAGAAATCATGTACCTGTATAGAAATTAAATCGCCGTTTGTTGTGTTGCCTGGCGGCGCGGGCCAAAGCGCAGCGGCACCTTTTGATCTCGCAGCAAGCGCTTTGCGGCGTCGTTTTTTTAAGGCTCGTTCAGACTAGCGCGACGCGACGGTCGCGCGCGAATCGGCGATTTATATCCGTAGAACAATTTCTATGAAAACGCGCGCGACACTTCACACAGGGGCGACCTGTCGCGCCGCGACACGGTCGCGCCGCGTCGAGTAGCGCGACAGCTTATTAGTACATTTTGTATGGCGTCTCGGCGATTTCGCCGCGAATTCGTTGCGACGCGGCGACGCCATACAATATGTACTAAAAGCTGTCGCGCCGTTACAAGGACGTCGCACGCGAATCGCGGGCGAATCGCGCGCGATTCGCGCACGAGTGGTCGCGCCAGTGTGAAAGGTGTTGCGTCGCGATATATCGCAGAATCGCCTCCGCGACAGGTCGCGCGATATGTCGCGCCAGTTTGTACGAGCCTTTACACGTTCATTCTTGTTTCGACTCTAGCTAAGTATAGTTTACAGCGTTAGTAGCATAAAGCATTGTTTAAAAAACTAAGTATAGTTTACGGCGTGAGTGTTTCACAGATTACGTGATAAAATGAAATCAAACAGGTAAGTCTTTTCACTTTTATTGACACATCATGGCTTTATTATTCATATTATTTTTATCAGTAATTTATAATCTAAATTATGATCTTAAATTTTACTAGCCACGAGTACCTATCTGTTCTTTTCTATATTTTTTTAGTCAAACTTTAATACATAAAATAACTAACGATACATTAATTATAATACTTAGTCTAATTATATTTCCTACTTTTGTAAAACAACAACACAAGCTTAGTTTTTAATTATTCTTATATGTTTTACTTATGTAAGTAATTTCAAATTAATTAATGTGTCATTTTAAATTTGTGAGACGAATATTGCCAGTTGTGTTGTGTGTGTGTCACATATTAATCCAAGGGCTTATTATAGTGAAACTTTTTAACATCGTCTCACACTTTTACGTGTGTGTCTTTTGTGTGTGTTGCATGTCGCGTGACGGAAGGCCGTGGAGTAGGGATAAAGTGAAAGGCACTCGCTGGTGCATGTTGTTGTTTATGGATTTATTTCAATTTTGAGTGCTTGAATTTATTATTTAACTTATTTCGTATGAATATAAAATTAAGTTTTTTTATTAAGCTATTGCATATATTCCGAAAAATTTTAGTTAAATGACTATAATGTAAAAAAATGTTTCACTTTTGCCGTGTTATTAATTTGAATTACGTTTGTTATAGATTTTACCGAAACGTCACTATAACAGTAAAGATGGAAGCATCAAAAGTATGGACATATAAAAATAAAAAAATAAATCTATAAAAGTTTTATAATTTATTTGTTATATTTTTTGAGAGGAAAACCACTGAATTTTAAGACGTTATTGAAACCTAATAATATGAGAAAACGTACGTAAATGTAAATTTCTCGACAACCCGAGAAGCCCCGAGAAATTACCCTCGAGAATTCTCGAGACCCGAGAAATTAAAAACCTCGAGAAATCATGAACCCTAGTTATCACGAATATCTAGTCTGATTTTATAGACCGACTTCAAAAAAGGAGGAAGTTATATGTTCCACGGTATATTCTTTTTTAACCAAATTTATAAAAGTAGGAGTTTCTATGTTTAATTGTATATATTTTTTAACCGATTTCAAAATAGGAGGAATTGATATGTTCCATTGTATATTTTTTTATGTATGTTCACTTATTTCTCAGCCAACTGTGGACAGATTTCAAAAATTCTTTTTTGTGCTTCCATCCAATATAAATTTTATTAACTTTGCTTTGGTAGTTTTTGCGTTAGCCCCTATAATAAGTATTTAATCCACTTTGTTGATATTGCGGGGTAGATACCATACCTAAAAAATGAAAAATAAAAACTAAAAGAAGAATAACTGACTTCAAACTAAAAAATAACTTCAATTTTGGAAGTCGGTGGCAAAAAACTAAAATACGGATCAAAAGACACAGACTTCCGAAATTAAAATTATTTTTCAGTTTGTAGTGATTTTTCAGAAGTCATTGTTAATTTTATTTTTGGAAAAAAAAAATTCTCTTGCTTGTGTGAAGTCGTTTGTTTTTTCGTAACTGAAGTTTATATTATTTTTCGCTTTTTTTCTGTAATACTTATTGCACACAAATTCGTATAGTTAGGTACAGCAACTAGCGATAACAACAACAGTGACAGGAAGTAAATTATTATCATTCATTAACATACCCAAAGTGGATTAAATACGTGTTAAAGCTAACTCATAAACTACACACTAAAACAAAGTAAATAAATAAATACGCTGCATCGTGTTTTTTAGTTTTTTTTAACTATTATTAATTTCTATTTTTTAGGGTGTTTTGAATTTTGAGACGTATGTCAGCGTAGTTTGTGACATATGTCAGCGTAGTTTTCGAAGACAGTTTTTTTGCTGTCCTGGTAACCCTGGCAAAGATAATGGCACAAATTTATGAAATTATAGTATTGTCATCGGTCCTCGATAAGTCTACAGAGTTTAAATGAAATCTGGTCGTTTAAAGTGGGTCAAAATCGCGCTATAAGGAGTAGGTTACAAACAAACATACAAGTGAAGCTAATATAAAGCGTGTAAAAAATACAGGGACCACTGCGTCAGTTTCCTTTATGAAATGAAAAATATTTTTTTATCCAAATCAGTCTACAAATGATTAAAATACCGATGAACATCATCAGAAAATACCAATGAAAATACGTCCAGCCTTTTACTATGTTGGGGTCAGCTTCCAGTCTGATTGGATGGATCTGAATACCAGTATTTTACATGGAGCGACTGCCTATCTGATCTCCCCAACCCAGTTACTTGGTAACACAGTATCCTTAGAAAGACTGGTTGTCAGACTTTCGGGCTTCTGACGACCCGTAGTGACTATTAAAACTCCAGGAGTGACAACCACTGCCAGGGTCGTGAGATTTGTTCGAAAGAGATACCGTGACCCTGGCACATGGGCAACTGAAGGAAAACGGGTGGGTTTTAGTCAGTAAAAGTCTGACACGCCCTCCCGCTCCGCCCAAGAGCGGGAGACGTCATTTGATGATTTCCCACCCACAAAAAAAATGGAGTGACAACCAGCACCAACGACTGAATCAACAATCTTTAATACGTAAAGATGGTCACCCATCCACGGACCAACCGCAGCAAGCGTAGCTTAACATGAGCCGAACGAACGATCGAACCGTGGGACTGTTATGAGTTAGGGGCCATCCATAAATTACGTCACACAAATTTCATGATTTTAACCCCCCCCCCCCGTCCTTGTCACAGCTGGTCACATTTGTGAGACCCTCCCCTAGTGTGATGTCACATATTTTGCAATTTTACACCTAGACATTGATTTTTTTTAAATTTTTCTTTCATAGTTCCTATTTCGTGTCTTAATAGTACCTACTTTAAATATGTATATTCAATTTTGAAATGTGACGTCACAAAATTTAGGGCCCCTCCCACCCCCTTGTCACACAATGTCACAATTCGTCGACCGCCTCCCCCTCCCCCCCCCCCCTTAACGTGTGACGTGTTTTATGGATGGCCCCTATGACTTAGCCTCGAGGCCGTCTTCTGGGAATCGAAACCATAACCAGTAAAATCTCGTTTTTGCCTCTGCCTCATTATCAGACTATAGTAGTCCACAGCTAGACATAGGCCTCTCCAACTGCACACCGTTCAGATCGATTCTCGGTAACACTCATCCAGCTGCTCCCAGCCACCCTACGAAGATCGTCGCTCCACCTAGCCTGAGAGCGTCCTACCTTTACGTTTGCCGATTGGCGGTCATCACTCAAGAACACGTCTACCCCAACTGTCATCGGTTCTACGGCTAATGTGGCCGGCCCATTGCCACTTCAGCTTGCTAATTCTATGAGCTATGTCGACTACTTTGGTTCTCTGCCAGAGCACCTCATTCTGGATTCTATCCCTCAGAGATACTCCAAGCATAGCTCATTCCATGGCTCGCTGAGTGACTTTGAATTTATGGACCAGCTGGACACTGACTGTCCACGTTTCAGCTCCGTAGGTCATAACAGGCAGGACGCACAGGTTGAAGGATCTGCGGAATACGCAACGAGAAGACGCGACGAAGCTTCCAAACGCTGCCCAGCCCGGCTGAATACCCCATTGAGAAATACGTACACCACAAGATAAAAAAAAGAAGCTGAAGAGTTCGTTTGTTTGGTTGAACGCGATAATCTCAAGAACTACTGGTCCGAATTGAAAAAAAAATCTTTTGTATTGCGTAGCCTATATATTGACGAAGGCTATAGGTTATTTAACATCACGCTACGATCAAAAGGAGCGGAGCAGCAACGAAAAATGGACGAAAACTGGCAGGCAATTCGATGCGACGGGAAGGGTCAGGGGAGCAAAAATTTGACGCAGCAAAAAAAAAAGTTTATTGTATGGGGGCCCCCTTAAATATTAATTTTATTCTGTTTTATAGTATTTTTTGTTATAGCGGCAACAGAAATACATCATCTGTAAAAATTTCAACTCTCTAACTATCACGGTGCATAAGATACAGCCGGGTGACAGACGGACGGACGAACAGCGGAGTCTTAGTAATAGAGTCCCGTTTTACCCTTTGGGTACGGAACCCTAAAAATACATAATATATATGGAAGAACATAGAACATACATTTTCGAAGTCAGTTAAAAGCTGAGTTAGTTAGCCTCGTGTTTCTGCGTAAGATTAACAATGGTTCATAAATAGTTCGCGATGTTTGTAAACACTGTAATCGATCGTATCCTCCCATTGATTGCTTCGATGACATGCTTAGTCTGTTCTGGAAGGTCCGATCCAAGGTAACCCGCGAAATTCATATTTACTTACGATTTTTGTAATAGGTCAGGGTCAGGTCGTCCTGCCAGGGTCGCGAGATTAATTCTAAACAGTTACCGTGGCCCTGGCATATGGGCAACTGAAGGAACACGGGTGAAAAGCTATAGTTCAAATTGAAACACAGTGTTCCTTTGTGACTAACGGTTTGGCTAAACGTTCTAACAGAGCGTGGACCAATTGAACTTGTTAGAAAATTTTCCACAATTGTATGTAAACGAGACGTAATTATAATTATCATTCATTTACTTTACTCTACAGTGGCATGGAGGTTATAAGGTCTCACTTTAAAGCTGTCGCCGGTTCGTTACCTGAACAACTAAATTAACTTTTCTGAAAATTATAACTGATGAAATTATTTTATTTAATGTATGTGATGTGACTGTGCTCTTTTTAAATAAATAAATTTACCTCGACCCTGGGCTGCTACTAAGAAATTCCTGATGGAAAATCCGAACAACCCTGCCCGACCTGGGAAACAAACCCATAACTTCTATTTCAGTAGCCGCCGTCGTCACTGCTAGTTCAGCGAGACACTCAATTAATTCCGGTATTATTAACACAAGCTCATTTACCTCAATTCACACAATACCGGTACAATATAATAATGTTTGCCTGTTATTTTAATTATAATTAAAACGTTAAACAGGCTACAAGGTTAACTGAACTACAAATAATTAGATGACACAGTATAGCGCTGTTTTCTGCTCATATTCTACTGAAAACTAAGTGCTATTTTTTATGTACATTTGCATGCAAGATATATCTTGGCCTATCTTTATACTGCATGCGCAGCATGACCACCGTAGAAAGGGGTTTTGTCGACGGAAAAATAGACAAAATTAAAGATTGTAGAAAGATTAAAGACAGAATTTAAGATTGTAGAAAGATTAAAGACAGAATTTAAGATTGTAGAAAGATTAATGACAGAATTAAAGATTATAGAAAAAAATTTACCGTTTTATGCTGGCGTAGCGTGACAATTCTATCTCTATTCTACCAAGAACAGACAAAGATCTTTCTATGGTGGTCATGCTACGCGTGCTGTTGGTCAGACTTTCGGGCTTCTGGCGACCGGTAACGAATATTAAAGTTCCACTAATGGTAGCCAGGTCCAACGGCTTAACGTGCTTTCTGAGGCACGGAGGAATCTTGGTATGTAAAGATAGTCAGACATCCAGAGTTTAATATTCATAGTTAAACAACATTCATTGCGTTATTTACGTTGCTGAGCAGACAATTTATTCGAGCAAATGACGCAATGGTTTAGAAATAATCTTCAATCCCATTCAGATTCTGATAAATTGTGCGTTTCGCAATTAGGGTGCAGGTCAACCGCGGCAAGCGCCGCTTTATCCGAGCGATCGACCAGCTAGCAGTACAGCTTTGCACTACAACAAGGCGAATTTGTTTCAGTGTCTGTTACATTTCATGTAATGTAAGGACACCAAAAAAAATCATTAAAAATCATTATTGAGGTCATAAAAAGTGTAAAAAATCTCATAAAATGGACTGATACCTATAGATGTTATTGTTGTATTCTTTCGAGATAATAACTTATTGATTTACAAATAGGGTTGTCTCGTCCGGACATTTTATTTGCAGACATTTACGTAATAAAAAAATTGGGTTCTTAATGGATTAGACTTCGGTAAATCAAATGTATAAATACTTTTATTGTATTACGGAAATTACCGAATCTACGTTTTCTTCTCGTTTATGCTTTTGTGCATCGTTTTTATTGTATGGCCTTCCTATCTAACATGTGAAATGTATAGAATGTTACCATTAATCACTATATGTAACTCAGAAACGACTTATAGAAAATGTATACACCCCAATTAAAGCATTCAGTATTAACATAACATAACATAACATAATATTTATTCGAAAAATAAAAGGCTTAAAAATATGTACAGTTTTGCTTATAGGTATGTAAATTATATTCTAAGATTCACGTGCCTGAACTAGGTAATCCTGTGTTTCAAGCTAGAAGAGCCTATACAAACTTACGAGCCTTTTACAATGAATAAAACATTATTTTTTAATCTAACTCCTATTATTAATTTAAATCGTGTTATTATCATTTAAAATTGAGTCTTAGTGCCATTAAATAAAAAATTAAAAAAATTCTTTGGCCTCAATAGGCGGTTGCGATTCAAATCGAAAATTCAAATTTGAAAAAAGACAACCAAAATTTAAGTTACTGAAATCGATCCATTAGTAAATTATGAACAAACTGCTTTCAGGACTTGCGTTTTTTTCTGTTATACTTTGTAGAGCATTTTAATTTCTTAAAATAAAACTGAAAAACGTTTTAAAAAGAATGAAACAAGTAAATATTCTGTCTCTTCTGGAATTGTTATGACTAAACTATTCACTATTTATCGTTTATTAAACAAACAACTCGATATCAAAATCGCCACAATTGATCAATTCATCAAACATAATTCCAAGCGTTTCTTCGATAAAGTGGTGGCCCAGTGGTAGCGGTCCCGACTTACAATTTGTGGGTCGTGAGTTCGAACCCAGACAGGCACTTCACTTTGTATAAATTAGCAACACTGCTCTCAAAAACGGTGAAGCAAAACATCATGAGGAAACCGGAATTTCCTAGAACCAAAAATTCGAAGACTTGTTAAATTATGGTAAGAAGATTAGAATGTCTGAGAGAACTCATGAACATACATACATAGTTACATATATACCGGGCGAAATCATAACCCTCTTTTCTGCTTCATCGTTATCGGGTAAACCAAAGAAGAAACGAACGAATAAAAGTAAAGTAAACATTCAGGTTTTTATTATTAATGAGGCAGCCCTATTATTGCTACTGTTACGAGCTGGGGTTCGGGATAAATTAATTTAAGCCAAAATTATCGAAACACACCACAGTTTAATTAAACAATCACAATATCGCAATAGTCAAACAGAGTCACTTGTTTCGCTTGTAATGTATCGCTTGATTCGTATTCGCTCGCTTCCGAAATCGAACTGCCCGTCGGGCCGACAATCCGCTATTTATATCCCGAGCAGAACATTCGCGAACATTCAACACTTTTCCACAGTTTACAAGTAGATTAGAAACTTCGAGAACCTTCCACAGACATCTATTTACTGTTTAATCCCGCTATTCAACAATAGATGGCGGTGGCGTCTACGTACAATTGTTCGTAGTACTTGCTACTAGATAACAGATGGCGTTAGCGTGTCGTATCTAGAAGTTTCAACACTGCCCCATCCTTAGATGGAATTAGCGTGACGTTTCTAGACTTTTCGATCTACGTAATGTTGTCCCTTTCTGAGATGGAGTTAGCACGATGTTTCTAGACTTTAGCATCTACGTAACACTGCCCCCTCCTTAGACATGCTCGTCCCGAGCATCATTATTCCCGTAATATCGTGCCAATCGATCTACATGAACAATTTTAGGCGCAGTTCGCAAACCCTTTTGTATTCGGTAAGTGACGTCATTGATCTTGGTCACAATCCGGTACGGCCCGTCCCATTTTGCCTGTAGTTTAGGGGACTTCCCTTTGCTGCGCACAGGGTTATGCAACCACACTAGCGAACCTTCGTCGAAGCCAGTATTGTTCATCTTTCGATCATAACGAGTTTTCATTCTCTCGGACATCTGCTGGCCTGATTCTCTGACATGCTCATATACGTCATTCATCTTGTTGCGCAGATCATTTGCATAATCTGTTATACTGCGTGGTGAATCAGGTGGAATGCCGGTTATTAGATCAGCTGGTAACCTTAACTCCCTTCCAAAGTTCGCGAAGGCTGGCGTCACAGTTGTACTCTCGTGAACTGCACTTCGGTATGACAGAAGAAACGGTTGTATGTGCTTGTCCCAATCCTTTTGTCTGCTTGCTACAACTTTTGCCAGATATCTTTCCAACGTCTGATTAAATCTCTCCACCATTCCGTCAGATTGTGGGTGGTATGAAGTGGTTCTGGTTTTGTGAGTACCCATAACCCGACATGTTTCCTGAAACACTTGAGACTCGAAATTCCTTCCTTGATCGCTGTGGATTTCCAAGGGTACCCCAAACCGACAGAAGACTTCGTGGACTAATTTATCAGCGACTGTTGAAGCTTCTTGATTAGGGATGGCGAAGACTTCCGGCCACTTGGTGAAGTAATCCATGACAACCATGAAATATTTATTTCCACTTTCACTTTCGGGAAATGGCCCAGCGACATCTAATGCTATTCGTTCCCAGGGGGCTCCTACGTTGTACACTTTCAATGCACCCCTGCTGCGTGTGTGTGGTCCTTTTACCGCTGCACAACTGGTACATCTGCGACACCAGTCTTCCACATCCTCTCGACAATGGATCCAGTAAAATCTTTCTCGGATCTTTAACAGAGTCCTTCTTACTCCCATATGACCTCCTGAAGAACCATTGTGGTAGAGCTGTAGAATTTCTGGTACCTTCGTTTTTGGGACTACCATTTGCAAGTGACAGCTATTCCCTCGAGCATTTTCCCATTTTCGGCACAAGACACCATCTTGGATCACCAAGCTCTCCCACTGTGCCCAATAACTTTTTGTGGTGGTACTCATCGCTGCAACATCACACCATTTCGGTTTGGGAGCATTAGCTTTAATCCACTCGAAAATTGGCCTGATATCTGTGTCACTTTGCTGAGCATGCTGTAGGGTTTCCTTCCATTCGTCACTAAGGTCCGTTCTTAGCATCCTGACAGGTACTGTTTCCTTAGCTTCTTGCCGGACACAATGCTTGTACTCTTCAGGAGAAGTTCTTCTTGATAAAGTGTCCGCGTTACCGTGGGATATGCCGTCATTGGCCTGCGACATCGAAATCCTTGGGGTTCTATTCACACTAGCCAATACTCGCCCTGTAATCTTATCGCTTACGAATTTCTCTTGCTGCTGCACTGTGCTATCAGACACCCTTCTAACCTGGGTGTGATATTCGGTGGCAGTGTTTCGCTTCGGGCAATTCGACCGGAGGTGGCCCTTTCCTCCGCAAGTGTAACATTTAGGGCTGTGCCTAATACGGTCACGAACAGGTGACTCCACAACCTCCCTGAAGCGATGGGCTCGATGATCATGTCTCACTGCCTCCACCTCCAACGCGTGGGCCAAGGCGTCCTTCAGCTTCTCATGGTGCCCAAGTCTCACGGCAGCCCTTACTTCCAAGTCCCGTATGCCATCTATAAATGTTTGAGTCAGAATCCCTTCGATGAGCGCAGGCGCAGACCGATACGCTTTTCGGACCAACTTTTCAATTTCCAGGGCCCACTGCTGCAGATTTTCACCATTGCGCTGCACACGATCCTTCAACTGGGCGCGAAACACGTGTTCCAGGTGTGCGTCACCGTATCTGGATTCTAACGCCTCAACCAGCTGCTCGTAGGTAACATTTTTGCCAAGAGCCTCTAACACGGTTAAAGCCTGTTCGCGGAGGGCCAAAGTAAGCGCGATCATGGCCTGCCCTTTTGTCCAACCATTTGCATCCATAACTGCTTCAAACTGGATTTTGTATGCCGACCAAGAAGATGTTCCATCGAAGGTTGGCACTTTAAATCCACGCGCGGAAGGTGCAGCAACTACAGAAGCCTCAGTCCTTTCTCCTGTCTTCAGATTTTCAAACGCTTTTTTTATATCTGCAACCTGGATTTCGACCTCGGAGATACGATTTTCGTGTAGCTGAACCTTCTCCTTCATGGCTTTGATCTCTTTGCAAAAAGTCGCGTGTAGATCTTTCAAGAGGAGAACCTGCTCCTCTTGCCGGCGAGCTTGTTCCTCTTTGTCCTGCTGCAGCTGTTCCTGTAGGCGGCGGGCCTGTTCTTCCTGTCGGCGGGCCTGTTCTTCCTGTCGGCGGGCCTGTTCCTCTTTGTCCTGCTGCAGCTGTTCTTGCAGTTGGCGGTTCTGTTCCTGCAGCATTGCCATTAGAGCAGAAAGATCCATGGCTGGTGATGCTGTAGGAACACCAGACGCTTGGGAAACTGGCTCCGTCGTCGGCTGATTACCCCCAGATGTCTGTCTTGAAGGTCCTTCAAATCGCCTCTGATCCACCTCCTGCTGGCGCTGACTCCTGGTACGAATACCTTCCGTGTCCTCCTTCGGTAAAACTGGCATAATTTATCCCTTACTTCTGACACCAAATGTTACGAGCTGGGGTTCGGGATAAATTAATTTAAGCCAAAATTATCGAAACACACCACAGTTTAATTAAACAATCACAATATCGCAATAGTCAAACAGAGTCACTTGTTTCGCTTGTAATGTATCGCTTGATTCGTATTCGCTCGCTTCCGAAATCGAACTGCCCGTCGGGCCGACAATCCGCTATTTATATCCCGAGCAGAACATTCGCGAACATTCAACACTTTTCCACAGTTTACAAGTAGATTAGAAACTTCGAGAACCTTCCACAGACATCTATTTACTGTTTAATCCCGCTATTCAACAATAGATGGCGGTGGCGTCTACGTACAATTGTTCGTAGTACTTGCTACTAGATAACAGATGGCGTTAGCGTGTCGTATCTAGAAGTTTCAACACTGCCCCATCCTTAGATGGAATTAGCGTGACGTTTCTAGACTTTTCGATCTACGTAATGTTGTCCCTTTCTGAGATGGAGTTAGCACGATGTTTCTAGACTTTAGCATCTACGTAACACTACTTTTTATGCCTGATCGAATGATCTAAGTATAATCCAGTGACCTTCAGAATACTCAGCGCGGAAAACAAACGCTACATGAATACAGAAAAAACCACAATGGAAACTTTATTTTAGATATTATTTTGTCATTTAGTATCCTATATTTTATTTATGAAAATTGAAGCGCCAGAGTTGCCCTCGACTGCCAGGGTACGGATTTGTTTTAAGGAGTTGCCGTGACCCTGGCATATAGGCAACTGAAGGAACACGGTTGGGTTTTAGCCAATAAAAGTCTAAAACGCCCTTCCGCTCCACCCAGAGCGGGATCTACGTCATTTTTGATGATTACCCAACCAGAAAAAAAATAGATGCCCGCGAAATTCAATTTTTTGTACGTTTTTCACAATTTGCAAGTTAGTATCAGGCTGTATGTTCATTACAATATGATTCGTGACCGTCACAAATATGGACCATTTCAGACGCCAATCTACGAAGATAAGGTGACCTCTGAGTTTGTTTCGGTCTTTCTTCTCAGAGTAGTCAGATAAAAAGCGCCAACTTCATCTAGTTTAAAAAGCCATTTACACCCCAGACATTTTTATTTATTTTTTTTACCTCAGAAGCATTTTGACTGGCCTGTTAGTCTAGTGGTTAGTGACCCTGACTGCTAAGACTGGGGTCGTGGGTTCGATTCCTGTCCAGGACAAATCTTTGTGTGATAAGCACAATCATTGTTCTGTGTCTGGGTGTAATTTATCTATAATATGTATGTATATATAAATATATAAGTATGTTCATCAGTTGTCTGGTTACCATAGTCGTTCTGCCTAGTTTGGGATCAAATAACGTTGTGTTGGTTGTCCTAAGATTTTATTTATTTATTTAACCTATTCATTAAAAAAGAATTTTCGAGATCGACCTACTATTGACGTAGATATCGCGAAACATACAAAAAAATACAGACGAATAGAGAACCTCCTCCTTTTTGAAGTTGGTTAAAAATATGATTGACGTGTAAAAGTGTTTATACAAAGAAATTAAATCAATCTCTTTGTACAAACCTTTTTGCAGAAATAAAATCATTAATCAATAGATTTGGGATTTCTTTCAAAATATTATTGTTTATGAAAGAAAGTGTGTTGTGCAATTCGTGTGCAGATTTTTTTTTTTTTTTTTTTTGTTACACGACTTTTGTCATAATATTATACATCGACCCTAGCGGACCCTTCACTATGACTTTCCCTAACTTGGGAATAGAACGCACAGGACTGCATGATCACCAGTAGCGCTTCCCACCAATAAACCCTCGCCGCAGAGGAGTTCTTTGTCCAAATTGAAAGCAAAAGTGATCTGTTCTGAAAAATCAAAATATTTTTATTTCACATAAAGCGTTTCATAGGCACTTATGTAACGTCAGAAGCTAGGTACAGTTAGGTGCTAGGTATAGTTTGCAATCATCTTTTACTTGCGAATAAAATGTGATTCAAATCACGGTATTTTTCCTACGTAACCTACGTTACCATTCATCCTGTATTTATATAACGTCATTCGTCATTATTACTAACCCATAAAAATATCCATTGTTGGCCCTGATTTCCTTATGTAGCGTAGACAACAAGAATAGCTAATGGTGTTGTAAAAAATATTACCGAGCTGACTGCCCAAGATGCTTAGAACGTACGCGTATTTAGTATACATGTCTATAAGACAAAAATAAAGAATAAAACACGCGAAATTCGAAAGTCAAAATGTATAATGGCGTCTCTAAAACAAATGACGTAATGATAGAACCGGTTCGAAGCGGTTCGTACCAGTTAACACCAGTATCGCGCGGTTGTTGAACCTGACCGCTTGTTTTATTTGTTTTTGTAAATATTTTCTATTTATTTTTTGTGTGAATGTGGAAAGTGGTTACTGATTAGTTGTTTACGTGTTTGGTAATACATTAGGTTTCGCTTTGTTTGTATATTATTTATTTGGTTAAAACAGTGAAGTGTGGTGATAATGTGCTTATTAGAAACTGTGGTAGAGCTCGGAAAAACTAAGGTTGCCATCTGGTTTTTTTTCTAGTAATGAAGTGCAATTTTGACGATTAGCCGGGTATAAACGAAAATACGTGCCGCGCTTATATTATTTACTACAACTATAAACAAAAAACACAAATGTTTTTTTAAAGTTTAGACGCAATATTATTATTATTTTTGAACATTTTGCAAGTCATTATTTTAAATGAAATTTAGGTATTTATATTTTAAATTTTCTAGCTCGAATATCTTTATTTTTATAAATGAATCATTCAATTTATTTTCCTAGCTTTAGCAAGCAGGCAGGATATTTTTTACATTTAAAACGAAGATTAACAATATCCGATTGGGCTATTTAGTCCAACTTGCTTATCTTTACGCTCTGGTTCACAAGAGGTATGAGCAGTACTACCGCAAACATTTATTTGTTTTACTCGTTGTAGTTCGAGTGTAATGTAGTTCTTTAAATGATTATTATTTTTTACTTATTATTTACACACTATATAATTTTACGCCTGTACGCGATCCCCAAAGGGTTCGGCAGAGGTGAACCTATAGTCAACAACTTCCTAGCCTTTTCCCAATTGGCCTGGCCTGGCCTGGCCTGTTAGTCTAGTGGTTAATGACCCTGACTGCAAAGACTGAGGTCGTGGGTTCGATTCCCACCCAGGACAAATCTATGTGTGCTGAGCACAATCATTTTTTCTGTGTCTGGGTGTAATTTATGTATAATATGTATATATTTAGTAATATATAAGTATATTTATCAGTTGTCTGGTTAGCATAGTACAGGCTCTGCCTAGTTTGGGATCAGATAACGTTGTGTTGGTTGTCCTCAGATATTTATTTATTTATGTTGGGGTCGGCTTCCAGTCTAGCCGGATGCAGGTGAATACCAGTATTTTACATGTAGCGACTGCCTATCTGACCTCCAAAACCTAGTTACTGGGTAATACGATACCCCTTGGTAAGACTGGTTGTCAGACTTTCGGACTTCTGACGACCCGTAACGTCTGTCAAAGATCTACAAATGACAGCCGGGACCAACGGCTTACAGTGCTTTCCGAGGATCTCGGTATTTAATGATGGTCACCCATCCACGAACCAACCGCGGCAAGCGTAGCTTAACCTGACCAATCGAGCCGTACGGCTGTTATTATTTAGCCACAAGGCCCTGGTGAAACTTTACTATACCTATCTAAATTTCACCAATAATGTTTAAGTCCCAAAGCGACCACATTTGAATCAAGAAGAATAATAAAACAAATACCTATTTGATGATTGTCACCAGTGTTTATTTATATACTTACTAATTAGCTTTTGTCCGGGAGTTCGCCCGCGTGAAATTTATTGTTTCCTCGTCCCACAATTTTGTTCTTTCTGCTCGGCTCCTGAAGATCGTAGCGTGACGTTAAATAGCACCCTTAAGGCCCTCTTGTAGTTGAAGACGTTTCGGCGAACACTGGCCGGTCGTTGCGAGCGCTTGAGCTGCTAGATTTTGTGTATAATTGTTTCGTGGAGACAAAATGATAAGGAAATTATAAAATATTTTCTCAGCATGCCCTAAAAAATAATAAAACCTATCTTTTGGTATAAGTTTTACATGGTTTAATGATGGAATCTCTTCAAGGTACACGTTTTAAATGGCGATTTAGTGTCATCTTTAAGATTATTTTTTATCGAGCCAATTGTTTTAATTCACGTTTCTATCTTCACACAGCGCTTAACAGTATGTTCAATTTTCCTAAATTTTTTTTTTTTTACGGAAACTATCCATTTTGCTAGATTTACAGAGGTTTAAAAAAGTTAAAAAGTACTGCAACCTCGCATTAATAACCCTTCTCAAGCATAAAGCTATCAGATGCAAACTTTTTTTTCAACTGACGATAAAAACGAAGGAGATTCTCAAGTCGACGCGTATCTTTCTTTGTCTGACCACGGATAACTTTTTACAGAGTAGTCCGATTTTGATAATTCTTTTTTTTATTGAAAAGGATATACCCCGACAGTAGTCCTATACAGAATAAGTTTTTATCCAGAGCGTAATTTGTAACCATGTATTCAGCATATCATTCTTACGAAAAATATCATAAATATCTACGGGGTCAAAATGTATGGAACAGCTGATTTTTTTTTGTATAACCGACGAAAATTTTCTACGCGGGGGGTCTAGAATGACATGCTGAATTCATGGTTACAGTTTGCGCACTGGATAAAAACTGATCCTGTATAAATTTGGAAACAAACATCGAACCCTAAGGTTAGGAAAATCTAGCCAAGTGCGAGTCGGACTCGCGCACCGAGGCCGCGAGGGTTCCGTACAAACCTGCAGGTATTCACGGTTTATGCATAAGCTTTATGTTTATGAAATTAAATGGTTTTTTTAAATTTTATATTTGAGTTGACTGAATGAAAGGTAAATTGTGGTTTACGATTAATGACGTATTAAAAAAAAACTACTTACTAGATCTCGTTCAAACCAATTTTCGGTGGAAGTTTATATGGTAATGTAGATCATATATTTTTTTTAGTTTATCATTCCCTTATTTTAGAAGTTACGGGGGGGGGGGGACACATTTTACCACTTTGGAAGTGTCTCTCGCGCAAACTATTCAGTTTAAAAAAAATGATATTAGAAACCTCAATATCATTTTTGAAGACCTATCCATAGATACCCCACACGTATGGGTTTGATGAAAAATTTTTTTTTGTGTTTCAGTTCTATGTATGGGGAACCCCAAATATTATTGTTTTTTTTTTCTATTTTTGTGTGAAAATCTTAATGCGGTTCACAGAATACATCTACTTACCAAGTTTCAACAGCATAGCTCTTATAGTTTCGGAAAAAAATGGCTGTGACATACGCGGACAGACAGACAGACATGACGAATCTATAAGGATTCTGTTTTTTGCCATTTGGCAACGGAACCCTAAAAAGGGGATTATTGATTGTTCACTCACTGATTGTAATGTATTGAACACGCATAACTTTTTATAGAGTAGTCCGATTTTGATAATTCTTTTTTAATTGTTCAAATCCGACTGGTATATCCAGAGATTATCCAATAAATATAAGAAGGAAGGACCCCCTACATACAAAGTTAGAAACCAATTTTATCTCCTTATAATCTCTACATTTCTTCTTAGAGGCGACTAATGGACTTACTAGAGAATTGGCAGCAGCGTTCTCTGTGCATTTTACCACCATACTGCGATTGCCAACCCGCCTGCCAAACGTGGCGATTATGGCAATCCTTTTTTTCTTTGCGATGGGAAATCATCAAATTACTTCTCCCGCTCTGGGCGGAGCGGGAGGGCGTGTCAGACTTTTACTGACTAAAACCCATCCGTGTTCCTTCAGTTGCCCATGTGCCAGGGTCACGGTATCTCTTTCGAACAATATCGCCACCCTGGCAGATTATGGCAATCCTCCCCCTAACTGGATTCCTATGTCCAGCAGTGGACGTCTTACGGCTGAAATGATGATGACGATGAATATTTACATAGTATAAAACAAAGTCGAATTTCTTGTTTGTACGCTTAGATCTTTTAAACTACGCAAAGGATTTTGATGCGGTTTTCACAATGAACAGAGTGATTCAAGAGGACGATTTATATGTATAACTAGCTTCTATCCGCGACTTCGTCCGCGTTAAATTTCGTGTTCCCCGGACCCTTCCCGTCGCGGCGAATCGCCTACCCGTGCGATTTTCCCCGTTTTTGCAACATTTTTCATTACTGCTCCGCTCCTCTTAGTTGCAGCTTGATGTTATATAGCCTATGTTACTTGCAGATAATGTAGCTTTCTAATGGTGAAAGAATTTTTAAAATCGGTCTGGTAGTTTTTGAGTTTATCCATTACAAACAAACAAAAATACAAATGTTTCCTCTTCATAATATTATTAGTGTAGAATAAGCAAGTAGAAGCCGCTGGCAAAAGCAAATTTATTAATAAAGGTATATAGTATAATAAAGGTTTACCAATAGCTTATGTAAACACTATATATAGGTTTAAAGATATTTATTCTCAATAAAGACACAAAGTCACTTACATGAGTACAATGCTTACAGTAAATTATTTATATAACACGTTCGTCACAGACGTTATTAAAGTAACTAATTATACACCCGTCCAATACATTCAGCTTTTGGGAAAGGTGGTATTTTTTATGTGAAACATCTACAGGCGAGGGGTAAACCTAAATTTTGTACTGGCGAGCGTGGCGACGCACAGTGGGCCCATACTGAAAATTAGTGGACTTAGACAACAAAGTTTCAATGTCGATGCGATTTTTTTTGATGTCATAATTAACATTTTATTATTAACATATAATTAAAATGTAATTTTTGATTATACCAAATTATTTCCTTTCGTAAAGTATGCTTTATAAATTGTTATTCTTTACAAAATAATTTCGATGTTTCACATTTGCCAAGCGTCCCGCGAAGGCTCACTTTTTTTTATATATGAGGGTATTTTGTTGTATAAATGTGCTCCTACCAGTATATCTTCAAGTCATAATTCTCTTGCCTACATCCCAATTCATTTAGTGTCGGCGCAACATGTCTTTTTCGACCATACTTCTTCATTAATCATCATCTCGTTGATCCTGCCGATCAACTATGTATGTATAAACAAATCTCAGAGGTGGTGGCCTTGTGGTATCATCCCCTATATACGAGTTGATCGTGAGTTCGAGTTCAAGCTGGCACTTTATGTTCTGTATTTAATCTCAACACCACTGCTCATAAAACGGTGATGGAAAACATCGTGAGGAAACCGGCATGTCCTAGAACCAAAAATTCAAAGACATGTGACATCTACCAACACGTACTGGACCCGGGCAGTAGATTATATCTCACTCCCTCTCGCAGAGAGGTGGCCTGTGTCCCAGCAGTGGGAACATTAGAGGCTGATTATAATGTAGATATAGTCCTCCAGACCGGCGAATCGGCGGCCATTTCGGCGATGGCGGTCAATCTCAACGGAGACTAGCCATCGGCGCGGAAAATATTATAGTGCTCAAGTGTGTGCGCAGACGCAAGAGCACTCGCTCTTCCCTCACTCTCATAGTCCGATGGGACGGCAATCCGACACGACCGGCGAGAGATCAGGCACAGGACCAATGGCTTAGCGTGCTTTCCTAGGCACGGGGGTATCACACCGCCAATTTCCAAACTCCGGGCTGTTAAGAAATTCCTAATGGAAAAAACCCAACAACACTTTGCCCGACCGAATCGAAACCAGGAGTCCACGCTCAGCAGTCGAGGCTGATTATAATGTATACACAGGATTACATAACCATATACCTACATTCGTTAGTGGTACGGACACGATATCTAGATACTTCCTCTCATTAGGAATCGAGTTCTATCTTTAGACCGACCTTGAGACTTGTTGCTGAAAAATCGTTACGGGAAATACCATTGAAGTGCCAAGTATAATAATATATTAAATAGACAACAACATCACGCTTCCATTCTTTCCAAAGGGTTAGGCACAGATGCACTGATAGTACAGTCACTAAAAGAGATAAGTAATTAGGGTCGTCAGATATTGCTTTCGATGTAAATTGAATTTAATTAATACTTAACAAACTGTTCATTTTCTAAATTAAATTTCATTCGAGACATCCATTTGTTTCTTACTAAACTTCAACTATATCTGATGACCTTGATTAGTTTGAGGACTGTACACCCATATTTTGCCCAAGACGCATGTATCAGGGGACGAGTCCATTGCCACCAACTGGGCACAAAGCTAGACTTCGGGTTGTTACTGAGAAATTCCTATACGGAAGACCTCAATACCGCTATGCCAACCGGGAATCGAACTCAGCTCACTACTGCTCACTACTAGACCAAGTACTTATAATATCCAATATTTCACAATATTTTTATATCCTTAGACCACGATCGTACGGGCGTAAAAATATCGTGACGGAATTTTATTATGCACTGGTTTTTCAACTTTCGATGTTGAATCGAGCATTTAGAATCTAAGCGCGTCGAAAAAACTCACTCTTCCATTTTAAGGCTCGTTCAGACTAGCGCGACGCGACGGTCGCGCGCGAATCGGCGATTTATATCCGTAGAACAATTTCTATGAAAACGCACGCGACACTTCACACGCGTCGCGGTATATCGCAGAATCGCCTCCGCGACAGGTCGCGCGACATGTCGCGCCTGTCTGTACGAGCCTTTAAACTCTCAGCAGTTAGCGTTGCAGTGAAAATCCTGTGCGCAAAAAAAACGCATGATATTTAGGCTAAGTCCTTGCAAACGTGAAACGACAATTTCAAACCACAAATTGATGTACAGATGCCAGCACTTGAAGCTGCTACAATCTGTAATATTTTTTTAATTAAGTTTTTAATTTTAACGCCAAAGTATTAGGTTCAAGATTGATTTGGAAAATTTGACAGTTTCGGATACTTTGATGTGCTAGCGTCTGTATGGAATTTCATTGAATATTGATTGCTTGACTGTTATTAGCATGCAGTAGTAAATTTAATTAATTACATGAAATGCTAATCAGTGGAATGATTGATTTTGATACTTGCTCGTGGGTAAGTATCAGCCATATTGACGGTTGATCAAGGTTAAGCAGCACTTGCCAAGGTCGGTCCACAGATATCATTATCATCATTTCAGCCGTAAGACGTCCACTGCTGGACTTAGGCCTCCATCAATTTGGGGGAAAAGCCATAATCGCCTCGCTTGGCAGGCTGGTTGGCGATCGCAGAATGGTGGTAAAATGCAAAGAGAACGCTGCTGCCCATTCTCTAGTAAGTCCCTTAGTCACCTCCTAAGACACCCACAGGAAAAAATGGGATATGGTCCATGGACATAATTTAAAAAATTCATACTTAAGGCCGGGTGGCACCGTTTTCACCTGTTTTAGAATTGGTTTTTAATAGGTAAATTATTATGTCCGGAATCTGAAAAAAATATATATTTAAGATACATTCTTTCTCCTTAGCTTGTATCCGATCAAAACACGATACAATCAAATTTACTCGATAGAAAAAAAAAGCCGAACTTACTTCGATTTGCAGTTTTTTAACAAGCCTAATTTCATTTTAAAGAAGTACTAATACTCCTATTTTTCTATAATTAGTATCAATGTATAGGTAATTTATTTTAGAATTGATTGAACCCGATCAATTTTTTTCATTTTTAACCGACTTCAAAAAGGAGGAGGTTTTCAATTCGGATGTTTATATTTTTTTTTTTTTTTTTTTTTATGTATGTTCGGCCATAACTCCGTCATATATAGACAGATTTACAAAATTCTTTTTTTGTTTGAAAGGTGTTTATTCCGAAATGGTCCCATATAAATTTCATATAGATCTGATGATGATTTCCAGAGATAGACACCGGAACTCTTTAAAAAATGACAGCAAATCAACCGCGATTTCTGCTATCGCATAAATATGCATTGTTTGTTTGGAATTAGTGCGGGGTGGATACCACAACTAAAAATTTAAAAATAAAAACTTTTTTACAAAAAAAAAACAACCGACTTCTTTAAAAACACTACAAAGTGAAAAATAACTTTAATTTCGGAAGTCGGTGGCAAAAAAACCATAAATACAATACAATCCTAAGACACCGACTTCCGAAATTAAAGTTATTTTTCACTTTGTAGTGTTTTTAAAGAAGTCGGTTGTTTTTTTTTTGTAAAAAAGTTTTTATATTTCTAAAAAAAAATATCGATCGTTCAAGTGATTTTTGATCGGCGCGTCGCTTGCCACTACTAGACATGCGCAAAACAGTGCGTTCTAAAGTGATGTCATATGACATTACTTTTCGTCCCGAGTAATGTTTCACTACACCATGACTCCAAACATGACACGAAATGATGCGTCATAGGCGATGTCTATTGTAATGAAATGCTCGCGTTGTAGAAGAAATACATCATTACATGAGATACCGTACCGTCCAAACGTACTTTTGCTTTTGTTTTCATATCCATAAAGTCGATTTTCCTTCATACTTTACCCCCAATCTACGGAATATTTCAATCAAAAGGGCATTCCAGGCTTAGGACTGGTAATAAACATGGATAGCAAATATTGCAATATTGATTATTGACCATGACTATGACTATTGGCGTATTTAAAAATCGATTTTATGTACAATGATTGTTTTTTTTTTAGTTTTTTTTTTTATACCTGTTTTGTTTGATTTATACGTTGATTACAACTAATAAATAGGTATTAACTGAGATAGTTTTTTTTTGTCTAAAGACGTATCCGTCTTTCATTTAATGTCAGACCCGCTTTTGAAAATACACGCTCGCACGGTACGGACACATGAATTAATAATCAAACTACCATAAAAAATAACACTACATTCAGATTTGTTTTTGTTTCGTGTTACTGTTTTGTATTGTATCGCGCGCGCGCTGCAAAATATAACTGTCATACAGTGCGCGAAATGATAAAAACATCACCTAAGCAGTCCGCAATGTCAATATAACGTAATACCTTAAAGTTAGAGCAATACGGTTCTAAATAATAGTTCACTTCGCAGCAAACCGACCGGCGCATGCTCTTTCTCACTTGCACGCATAGCCAACATTACCGAGATAATACGTAGTTTACGAACGTCGAACCATGCCGCGGTCCGCAAGTCATGAAGTCATGAAGTCATGTTTGAGTGTCATGTGCCATGTTTGATTTAGTCGAGTCATGTGTAATGAAACATTACTCGGTCGAGATACATGACGTGCAATGCAACACTCGCATTACTTACACAAGTCTAGCCACTACTTGCCAGTGTCCTGCGAGACGTTATCGAGGTGAGACCTGTGACAAATTTTTGTGCGCGCGCTTCCTTTCTGCTGCGTAAGTAATAATAAGAGAAAACAAAATAAATTGTAAATAAATATTGTTTTCAAGAATTTATATAGACCATAGTTGGTTAAGCTTTTGTTTTGTGTGTTTGGTTCTCATTGAGTAAATATTTGTAAAACTTTAAAAACAATGTTGCAATCCAATGCAATATTATTATGACATAGAGCTGATCTGATGATGGAGCTGGAAGTTGTCCATAGGATCTCAGTAATTAAACGACGCAGCCCCATCGAGATTGGGCTCGTTTGATTCGTCTTGACGAGTACTTTGATACTATATGGTAACCAGGGTCTGATGATGGAGTTGGAAGGGCCCATAGGAACTCCGTAATTAAACGACGCAACCCCATCGAGTTTGGGCTCGTTTGATTCGTCTTGACGAGTACTTTGATACTATATGGTAACCAGGGTCTGATGATGGAGCTTGAAGGTGGCTATAGTAACTCCGTAATTAAACGACGTAACCCCATCAAATTTGGGCTCGTTTGATTCGTCTTGATGAGTATCTTGGTAGGCGTGAATAGAAAGAGGTCGAAAATTATTCCGCGGCAACGTACTACCGGGGTAAAAGGGACCCAATGTGATAATCCAGATTATAAACTATCTTGGTGCAAAATTTCATCCAAATCTGTTCAGTAGTTTTGCGTGAAAGAGACACACACCACCATACATCCATCCATACTTCCATACACCCATACTCACAAACTTTCATAATAATATTAGTCCAGGTTATAAACTATCTGCTTGCTAATTGGAACGAAGTTCCTTATCGCGCATTGTGAAAGGGGGCTAGACGGAAAAAAATCTCACGAAAAGTTATAACGACACTTTTTAACCGACTTCAAAAAAAGGACGAGGTTTCTCAATTCGACCGTATATATTTTGTTGTTTGTATTTGTTTGTATGTTGTTGTTTTTTTTGTTGTGAGTAGAGAGAGAGAGAGAGAGAGAGAGAGAGAGGGAGAGAGAGAGTGAGAGAGGAAGAGAGGGAGATAGAGAGAGAGAGAGAATATTTTTGTTGAGTGTATACAGGTTTTTTGTACAGAATAAATAATAAAAAAATTAAAACAATTATGAATCCTGAAAAGGAACTTCGTTCCATCCGGGTGTCCCTTGACACCTCTAGAGTTTTTTTTTTTCATTCAAATGCGTTCAGTAGTTTTTGCGTGACAGAGTAACAAACATCCATCCATACATCCACACTCACAAACTTTCGCATTTATAATGTTAGTCCAGGTTATAAACTATCTGCGTGCTAAATTTCATCCAAATGCGTTCAGTAGTTTTTGCGTGACAGAGTAACAAACATCCATCCATACATCCATACACACAAACTTGTGCAATTATATTTTTTTTTTTGTTTTTTGTGTGACTAAGTCTTTTTTGCAAGTAAGTTATTTGTATGTTTTGTATTATTCCAGGTTATAAACTATCTGCGTGCTAAATTTCATCCAAATCCGTTCATTCGTTTTTGCGTGAAAGAGTAACAAACATCCATTTATACTCACAAACTTTCGCATTTATAATATTAGTCCAGGTTATAAACTATCTGCAAGCTAAATTTAATCCAAATACGTTTAGTAGTTTTTGCGTGAAAGAATAACAAACATCCATCCATACTTCCATACTCACAAACTGTCGCATTTATAATATTAGTCTCGTATTATCGTTTCTTCTGTGGTTTCTAATACTGTGGACATACTGATGTCGCTACACTATGACCTGTCTGTGCTACGCACGCCGCCGCCGCGCCGCCCGAACTTTTGGCGCGCTATCGTGTTCGACAAGAAGGATGCGCGGGAGGCGCCCCACGGATTTCCACGCACCTCACCCCCTCAAATCTGTATGAGTGTCGAATCACCTAGCCTTAAGCTCTAGGTTTCTTCCCATTCTTATATACTCCTTTTGTTTCATTCATACATCTGGTCATACACTCACGCGATTCTGAAAAACATCACCAGTAAGGTCACCATATGTCCTCCTACGACGCCCCTCCCGGCGTTTCCTCTCGTATCTGCCTTGTAATAATACAAAAAATATTTTTTTTATTTTGAAAAAAAAAAGAAATGCTACGAGATGTCAGAATAAGTCTGCTTCAGATAATAAAGTTTTTAAAATGTTTGTTCGTTCACATGGATACATGTTTCGAATAGGTACAGAAACAGCTAAAAATTTGGCACACAGATAGTTTAGCATAGTTTTTTTTTTGTTTTTTTTTTCAAATCAAAAAACTTTATTACTCATCACAATGACAAACTTCTTCTAGGTTTTACATATTATTGTTTGTTTTTTTAGCAATGTGCGGAGCTGGTGTCTGAGTTAGGCATAAAATGCCTGTATTACAAATCACCAGGTTCCCACCTCACGGAAGAACAGAAAGTTTTACTTAAAAAATATCATAAGAATTATTACCTGATACTTTGTATTTCGGTATTAAGTACTTTTCCGTGGGACAATTTCCGACCTTCACGTGGGCGAAGCCGCTGGCAAAAACTAGTATATTTACATAATAAAGTAACTCATCATGTCACTGAGAACTAGTATTCTCCGTACTTATAATTATTATTATTACATATTGGACTCGTAACTATTATTTTATTATTTCATCATTATAATAATCTTTCCATCTAATACTTTACCCACGTGTTAGGTATCGACATAAAAAAACCGGCCAAGTGCGAGTCAGTCGCGCACGAAGGGTTCCGTTCCGTTATCTATAAAAACGGCAAATGAAAACACGTTTTTTGTATGGGAGTCTTTGAGTTGTTTATAGTTGACTGAAAGTTCCATAGATTCTAAATTAAGAAATTCTTAACGTCGATGCAATCACAGCCAAACCAAGCAAACAGTTATTCCTTAAAAATCTTAATGTAAAAATTTTTGTGAAGTGACCTGTCATCCTACCTGATACTCTAGGGATTGACAGCCCAATTCAAACTTACTTCACCCAAGTTTTCACGGTGTCATTTTTGAAGAACTACAGATAATTCAGTGAACAAAAATAAAAAAAAAACCACCATAAGAACAGTGAATAGTTAAAACAATAGAATAGTTAAATGAAAAATTAGAAAAAATCGAACTTTAAAAATAACCAAAGTGCACTCAAATATGTCCTGACATCGAACAATGGCGGAACTGTTGCAAAGAATCCGCGGTCTAGGGAGAAAGAGAAACTTGAATTTGAACACTAGTGTTTACTCTGTGGTGTCATGCAGTGACCTCACTCCGGGCAGTGTCGAGATCTGGTTGGATCTGCCCGATGAGATCAAGCATGATCCTCTCCTGGCGCCGTTCAAGCAGCGGTACGAGCAGCAGCATGGTGAGAATAATTATTTGATAAATCTAAGTAATCCGACAATAAGTTTAATCATATCAGTTTATTACATTAATCTGATTATCACCACTATCATAATAATCACATTAATCTGACTATCACATTAATCATATTATACTGACTATCACTTTAATCACAGTATCCACACTATCACAATCATCGCACTAATCTAAATATCAGATTAATAACACTACCCTGACTATCACTTTAATCACTATCATAATTATCACATGAATCTGACCACTATTATAATCTATCATAATATTTACACTAATCTAACACACGAACCTGACTATCGCTTTAATCACACTATCCTTATTATCATAATAATCACACTAACAAACTAATCACACTCATCATAATTATTCATTCATTACATCAGTGTGGGAAAGAGATGGTGCTGTACAAAACGTATAGTTACATCTCTTTCTCAAACTGAACTGAAATTAAAATTACTTATACGTTTTTCTATTCATAGAAAAGCGTAATTTTAATTTTACTTTAGTGTAGATATTGACACAAGTAACATACGTTTGTGTTTTGTTTATTTTTTTGCATTACAGCCAGATTACAGCACACGGAATTTTGTACATTTTTCAAATATAACATATCATTCCTCGTAGAGATAAGCCTCTGCTTATCTCTTCGAGGTTTTCGGTGATATTTGGGGTACTATGGGTACACCTCTGTGTACCCATAGTATCCCAAATATCACCAGTTATGTTTTAATCCCATATAATAACTATTAATAATCAAACAATGGTTGTTATTATTGTGCTTTTAGTTGTTGTTGTTACTTCATTTCAACTGTATCCGATGGCCCCTAATTACCTATCTGTTTTGGTGACTGTACTTAAAAACTAGGTCTCGTTTATAAATGTTTTAAAAACACACAAAGATAACAAATCACACTTCTCTCGCTTTAAAAACTAGACAAAAAAAAAACAGAATGTGTTTAAAATTAAACATTCAGGTCTAGCCATACATTTTTTGCGTGTAGTCATTCTAAAATTAGATTCGGTTGTGCTGCTAGCAGCCGTGTGAGAATATTTTAGAAAATCGTGTTTACTGTGAGAGGCATTAATAATTATGTCTAATTCGACGTTCACTGACGTAAAATTATCGCGGCGAGATTTTATCGGGCACTGGATTTTAGTTGGTGGCAGCCGGTTAGAAGGGACTTAAACATGATTGGCGAAATGTAGGTGTATGATACAGCTTTGCCGAACCTGTCGGGATATACTGTTGTAATGATGATTTTTTCCTGTTCCTCCGGCCCACAGCATCGTATCGCATCGCATCACCCGCACGCGCCTTTCTTCTTCACTTTCGCCCAGCATTTTTCTTTACTTTTCGTTAGGGTCGGAAGGGTTGTAGTGTGATTTTAAATAATCCTCCTGTGTATATAATGGGGGTGTACTATAGGGGTACACGTCTGCCTAACTCTTTGGCAATTACATGCGTGATAAGTTATATTTGAGAAAAGTACAAAAATCCGTCTGATTTCAAACAAAATAAAACAAAACACAAACGGTTTTCATTTCTTTTAGTTGTATGAACAACTACACTGAAATAAAATTAAAATGATATGATTTTCTAAATTCAAATTCAAAATATTTATTTGCAAGAAATACATCGTTTACAAGGGAAGTTCTTACAGCCTTAAAGTTATTGTATTCTGCCTGCAAGCAAGCATTTTTGAAAACGCAGATTACATAAGTTTAAATGTCAGACCTGATTATCATGCAGATTATATTATTAGTACAATATTATTACATTGTTATTATATAATTATTACATTATTATCACACATTATTATTACATACAAATGTATTAAATAATTCACAAAACATTTTTATTAATCAATACTCTAATCAAATATTTTTATGTTTAAAAAATTCCTTAATAATAGTATTAAGGAATTTTTTGACAGAGTGGTTACAGACAAAGTGTTTCTATAGAGAAACACGTTTTCTGTAACCACTCTGTCAATTTTGTTTTAAAAACATTACCCTGCAACAATTTGAATGATAATTTTATGATAAGTATAGTGTTAATTTCACTTCAGCGTGGGAAAGAGATGTAACCATACGTTCTGTAGAGCACCATCTCTTTCCCGCACCAAAGTAATGAATGAATTAAGATCTATGTTGAGAGATATTTTTATAATGATTGATGATTTAAAAATAAAATACCTACCAAATTCAATCAACAGGTAAAATCGAGCCAATAGAAGAACCAAACGAAGGAGACAAGACCATATTTGATAAGAAACATGACGTTGAAGCGAAGCGCGAGGACGTTGAACCCCTCAAGGATGTCACTAACAGGTAACTATCTTCAGCAACGGGGACACAGGCCTTTCTTTGGCTGTAATCCACCACACGGGCCCAGTGCGGGTTGGTAGATGTCACATGTCTTCGAATTTTTGGTTCTAAGACATGCCGGTTTCCTCACTATGTTTTCCGTCACCGTTTTGAGAGCAATGATGATGAAAGAATTTACACAAATTAAAGTGACTGCTTAGGTCCGAACCCACGATCTACAACTCGTAAGTCGCGGCTTTTAGCACTGGGCTACCACTGCTCTTAATTATGTATACTTATAATATACCATCAGTCTATATTGTTCCCACTGCTGGGACACAGGACGGCTTCCTCACGAAGCCGGCAACTAGTAGAGCTCTGCTTAGATACTATTATCTCACGCCCTGGTTGACAATTTTAAACTTATATTTGACTAGCTGTTGCCCGCGACTTTATCCGCGTAAATGTTGGTTATCGCAGACGCAGACGAAGTCGCGGAATAAAAATAGGCCTATGTACTTTCTCGGGATACCAAATTTCATCAAAATGGGTTCAGTGGTCTAGTCGTTAAAGCGTAACAGACAGACAGAGTTACTTTCGCATTTATGATATTAGTATAGATATAGATTTCAAGTCCACGTTTCCTCACGATGTTTTCCTTCACCGTGTTGAGACTTGTGGTGATGAAATTATTAACACAAAGTAAATCAATAATTACTGCCTAGGTTCGAACCTGGACCTACAAATCGTAAGTGGGGCCGGTACCACTGGGCCCCCGACTGACTGATTTTTAACAAAATAATTTATAATTAAAACCTTTTATTTTCAGATTAATGGAACCGTTGCATGCCCACGATGATGTCACAAAATTGAAATCTGTGAAGAAGAAAAAGGTGGGTAATCCACATAATATAACTTTTTTTACTTATCCACGCTGTCCCACTTCTGGGCTAAGGCTACCCTCCCTCCACTCCTTCCGTCTTTCGCGAGCCCACGTGTCAGCCTTCGAGGTTTGACGGAAGCTATCCAGCTCATCTCACGCTCATCCTACGTGGTCTGCCGCGACCCCGCAAAACCAACGAGACAGTCGATGATATAATTACTCACTTATTGTTTTTCACGAGGGTTGTTTTTGGTGGTTACTCTTCATGTAGAGAGAATGAAGGGTTATGTCAGACCGCTACCGAATCAAAATCAAAAAATCATTTATTCATATTAGGCTGAGGATCAGCACTTTTAGAACGTCAAAATTACCTAAGACGGTCCCCCAATACGGCCGCTTTTCACCACTTCCTAGTGCTTTAGCTGGGAAGAAAAATTTGGCGCAACAAACTCCCCAGCAGCACAGCTGTCTGTTTATTTAACTTTACTTGATTCACAGAACATAAAATTAAATAATTTGCTATATGTTAGCTAGCTATGCCAATATACCAACAAATAACTATATTGTTCCTTTGTCCACAGTTAGACCAAGCGCTGCGTATTCTGAAACTATGTGCTCTAGTCGCAAGCTGGGTGCTCCTTACAGTCTCCTTACTGCTAAACATGGAACGATCAGACATAGTGCTGCATACTGCAGTACAGGGAGGGGAGGTTAAAGGTAGGTCAGCACCTTTAAAACCAAACAATCTTACCTTGAAATTATGGAGGGTTTAGGTATGGACAACCGTCACAAATGGGGGGAAAGTTGAAAAAGAGACCAGCAGTTAACTAACACTTTCAAAACTCGCCAAAATGACGCTAGTGTAGGCAAAGGGTATGGTGTGAATGTAGCAGTTGTTGAAGGAGTGAAGTGTGCCGAGTACGAAAATTTAATAATTTTTAGTGACTACAGTAGTTATAGTCCAGTATACCAAACCTGAAATATTTACGTAGGCTAAAATAATTTTGTAAACATAACCTTTAACTATCGAGTAACGCCATGTACGATGGGCTTTATAAGGTCACTTAGGCCCGGCGCCCACTATCGGTGGGCATCGGTGCGGCTCGGTACAGCTCGGGCGCCTTACGGCGGCTTTGGGCGGCTTCGGGCGCCTCAGAGCTGCGTCGGGCGACTTCGGGCTGGCTCGGCAGCCGTAAGGATGGCTAAGGACGCCGCGGCTGTCTTCGGGTAGCAAGATGAACAATGAGAACTAAGTCCCAATCCACCATTATAAATACACACGCACAACTGTTTTCACGTAACGTTACTACTGCTCTGCGATGTTTCTGCCGCCCGAACTATTCTGAGGCTACCCAAAATCAGCTACGGCATCCTTAGCCATGCTTACGGCTGCCGAGGCAGCCCGAAGTCGCCCGACGCAGCTCTGAGGCGCCCGAAGCCGCCCGAAGCCGCCTTAAGGCGCCCGAGCGGTACCGAGCCGCACCGATGCCCACCGATAGTGGGCGCCGGGCCTAAGTGACCTTATAAAAGCCTTATAAGGGCCCTATAAGGGCCTTAGATGTTCTGCCGTCCGTTCCACAAAACCTTTCTTCTCTGAAACGCGTAGTTCTCTGACAGTTTACCTTGAACGTCATCAGATTCTATAGCATCAAGAAGACTTGATTAGCAAACTTGGTGTTATAGTGGCTTAATAACAAAGTGCACCGACTAAGAATTGTGTAGGGAACCTCTCGTTAAGTAAGGTTTGTCAAAAACTATCCAATTTAAACCATACGGCGTAGACTCCAACTGTGGGTACTCATTTTTACACGCTTTATATTAGCTTCACTTGTATGTTTGTTTGTAACCGACTCCTTATAGCGCGTTTTTGACCCACTCTAAACACAGAACAACTTTAAACGACCAGATTTCATTTAAACTCTGTAGACTCATCGAGAACCGATGACAATACTATAATTTAATAAATTTGTGCCATTATCCTTGCCAGGGTTACCAGGATAGCAAAAAAACTACCTTCGAAAACTACGCTGACATACGTCACAAACTACGCTGACATACGTCTCAAAATTCGAAATACCCAAAAATAGAAAGCTTTTATTGAACTAGTAATATTTGTATGCATGTTTGTTCGGGTCAAATCTTGCAGCTGAATTAAAACAACTTTCTCTTATACTACGGAGCTGAAATTTTACATACCTATTGATTCTGATTCAAAGACAACGCATTTATGCAAAAATAGTGAACGTCATTTTTACACTTTAGGACAAGATTTAAAAAAAATATTAAAGTTATATGTTTACGTAATTTTTATTCAGTACTTTATAGTAAATTAATTTAAAGATTTAAATTTTATTTATAATCTTTTCCAGAATACGAGTTACCAGCCAGCGAGGATCGAGTCAAAGTTTTGATTACGCTAACGGGACCGTTTGCGCAGTCAGTCACCAATGATAGCGTGAATATACTGCAGCTGTGGCTACATCGAGAAGTTGCTGATAACCAGTCAGCGGAATTCCAACAGGTGAGGTAGACTTCTGTCTGTTTTCCACAAAAGACAGTGATCACTGTCTCTTAATAACACCATTGTAGGGGCTCATGGGTAAAAGTATTGTAACGTAGATCATAAAGACTTGAAACATCACGCTACCGCCATCTATTATCAAGCAGTAGGTACTACACGAACTGGATTATCTGTAAACGCCTCCGCCATCTATTATCGAATCCCGTAACTATCTGTTCCGGTACTTTCTAGAAACGCGCCGTGTTGGCCGTAGAAGGGTCTTCATATCGAGACTCCTGCATGTGCCTGGGAAAGCACGTTAAGTCGTTGGTCCTGGCTGCATTACGTGGATCTTAGACAGTCGTTACGTGTCGTCAGAAGTCTGAACCACAACCAAGACTGGTAAAGGATAGGTACAGGCAGTCGCTCCACGTAAAAAACTTTTTTACAAAAAAAAAAAAACAGCCGACTTCCTTAAAAACACTACAAAGTGAAAAATAACTTTAATTTCGGAAGTCGGTGTCTTAGGATCTGTATTTATGGTTTGTTTTGCCACCGACTTCCGAAATTAAAGTTATTTTTCACTTTGTAGTGTTTTTAAGGAAGTCGGTTGTTTTTTTTTTTTGTAAAAAAGTTTTTATTTTTAAATTTTTAGTTGTGGTATCCACCCCGCACTAATTCCAAACAAACAATGCATATTTATGCGATTGCAGAAATCGCGGTTGATTTGCTGTCATTTTTTAAAGAGTTCCGGTGTCTATCTCTGGAACTCATCATCAGATCTATATGAAATCTATATGGACCATTTCGAAATAAACCCCTTTCAAACAAAAAAAGAATTTTGCAAATCCGTCTATATATGACGGAGTTATGGCCGAACATACATAAAAAAAAATATAAACATCCGAATTGAGAACCTCCTCCTTTTTGAAGTCGGTTAAAAATACTGGTATTCAGCTGCATCCAGTTAGATTGGAAACCAACTCCAGTATTGTTGGGAAATAGAAAAGCCTGGGCAGATAATGAGGTAAAATAAGCCGTGTACAGGACGAGATTTACCTTCGGCGATAGTAACGATTTTATCCCCTTTTTAACACCTTAAGGTTCCGTGTTCCGTGTGGCGCCAGACCTAAAGAATAGCACCATCTCATTTCTTCCCGTGGGTGGCGTATAAGGCGACTAAGGGACTTGCTAGAGAATGGGCATCAGCGTTCTTTATGCATTTTACCACCATACTGCGATCACCAATCCGCCTGCCAAGCGTGGCGATTAGGGCAAACTTCCCCAAACTGGGGGAGGCCTATAACCAACAGTGGACATCTTTCGGCTGAAATGATGATGAACCCTTTTAGGGGATATTTTTGGAAGTCGGTTGTGTTATTGGAAAAACTTATTTTTTGTTTGTATAAATAATACTGTTCATTGCAACGCTGTATGACCGTATCATCGAAGTTTATCAAACACCATAACTAATTTGCGATAATTACTGAACAATCATAAATATTTACGATACAGTGATTAATGATCATAAACTCGTAAATATAATGAAGTCTTTGTGTTCTTAATAGACACTTATTGAATGCAGATGTTCAGTGTGATTCTCTAAATGTTTATGAGATACAGACTACGACCATAAAAAGTATCGGACCAGCCTTGAATACACTAAGGACTATAATCGTTAGAACTTCGCTTCACTACGCGATGCTGTACGCGTGAATTTCTTTCTTCTACATTAATGTTTTGGTTGAACGTGCTAATTTCAGGAACAACTGGTTCGAATCCGGTATCGGTAATACCGGTTCGGTTCCGATTGGTGTCAGATGCAAGAATAGCACCATTCCATTTCTTCCCGTGGGTGTTGTAAAGGGCGACTAAGGGACTTACTAGAGAATGAATAGAATAGAATTTTATTTTGCAAATATCGCACCCCTAGATCTAAAGGGAACTAACTCAAAATTCTTAATTTTTGAGTTATGCACACCTTCGAGTCTGTCATTTCAATACCTATCGACCAATAAACTAAATTCAAAACTATTTTCAATGTTTGGAGTCGAATATTGGAAATAGTTGCTAAATCTGGTTTATTGGTCGATAGGTATTGAAATGACAGACTCGAAGGTGTGCATGACTCAAAAATTAAGAATTTTGAGTTAGTTCCCTTTAGATCTAGGGGTGCGATATGGGTAATACACAAGTTGTTCAAGCTCAGCCATATTTTACCATGCGGCATGCAAACATTTACATTATTTATATAATTTGTCCTTACATTTTGAGAAACAGATCAATTGAAAAATATAATTATCATTCAATAGATCAGTTATAAATTAACATTAACAATGCAAAAAAAAAAAACATTACAAATACAATTATTAAATACAATTATTAATGGGCAGCAGCGTTTTCTATGCACTTTACCACCATACTGCGATCGCCAACCCGCCTGCCAAGCGTGGCGATGCTGGCAAACGTATGAACTTGTAAATTTTGCGGTACATAGGGCCTATGTCCAGCAATGGACGTGTTTCAACTGGAATGATGAAGTAGATTTGTACAAGCACTTTTACATGACAATCATATTTTTTAAACGAGAGGAAGTCGGCGTTTCCTATGTGACTACTCTGAGAAGAAACGCCAAAAAGTCTTACCCGTCGCGCGTCGCTCGGTTCCGCGCGTTCGATTCAAAGTAAATAAAAAGTAAAAAAATAGAAACAAAAAGTAAATGTCGTGAGGATGTTGCTACATGAATAAACATCAAAAAATTACATCCAATGGCAACCGATTCCTTATGATCCAACGGGTGTACACGCGGACATTTGGAGCATTTTTTCTTATGATCCCCCGGGGGCTCATAAGTTTGAGAGGTTAATTATGTTTCACATTGTATATGGAACTCTACTGCAAATGGAACTCTTTTTTTGTCAGCTGTGTCTTGTCTTTCCGAGTATTTATGATTATAAAGTCGATGGTTAACTCTGTTATTCCAGAATTCAACAAAATGGAACATCCACCTGCAGCCAGAAGACCTGTTAGACTTCTCACCGAGTTCCACCGAGACAAAGATGCTGATACTCCAGGACAACTCGCCGATACACAGCAACGGGAAGCACAAGAGGAATGTTACTAATGCCCTGGATCTTATACAGGAAGAAATTACTAGATGGAACCAAATTGGAATCAACGGTAAAGCATATTAACTGTCTATTGTACCTTGTGCTCTTCAGTAACTTTCACTACTCTACTTTTACTAATCTTACTTCACATACTAGGTATTTAGATGAGGTCAGCGTTTCCTATCTGACTACTCTAAAAATGAAATTCCGATATAAACTCCGACGTCACAGTCTCTTAACACTAGAAGTGCGGGCGTCCCAAATTTGACCCATTTCGATGTTCTTCCTGCTCTAATTAATATTTTATTATGCATATAATCGTAACTTTTTATGACTTTTCATGATTATTATTGTTAACATATCTCGGGACCCTAGGATCCCGGTCTTTTGGAAGGCGTACGAGGGGCCGAAGCCAACTCGCAGAGGCCCCTTAGACAATTTTAAATGATGAGGGGACACCAACCGACGATTATCCCTGTATGCACTATGCAAGTGCATCCAAAGACAATCCCCAGTTGGAGCAGAACTATTACAGATTATGGAAACAAAGCAAATTAGGCTATAGGTTTGGATGGCTATAGTGGATTGGTAACCGCAACTATTGAGGGACTATGGCCCCTGCCTAATCAATGTTTTGTATACACGGATAAAATGGCAGGGGGTGACTTGCACACTCAATAATGGGCCCCCGGAAACCGTCGCTGGCACATAGTGACGCAGCGACAAGGGGGTAACACTTCCTGAGGTGCTTGAGAAGTGGACAGGTATTCCACGGCTTTCAGAACAATCCCAGAGCCCGGAAGATGGTCAATATCCCTACGAGCACTTACTGGAATACTTCCTTTCCCCGAGCACGTTTGCTCTTGCGAATCTCCACTCAAGCCGGCCAATAAAGGCAAGAATGAGGTGGGAGCTCTGAACCTCTTCATTGTTCACTCCAGCCGGCCAATAAAGGCAAGCCAGAGATGAGGAACAAGAATTCTCCCGGGAGATAGGGTCCGTGGGGTCGCTACTGCCCAACAGCACGCCACATGCTGCCCTGCGGGTTGATTATTATTATTTATACGAGACTTCAACCACGTAATTGCAATATAGATATTTTTTTATCCAAAACCTCAGTCGGTATGTTCAGCGCTTCTAGTGTTAAAGTCCAGACATAATCTTGGTTAAATCGTATCAAGACCATGTAGTACGCTGTTTGAAACGGTCTTTTGAGGAAAGAGCCACACCAGATTGAGAGGATCTGTCCAGTCATTGCTTGCATTTGCCATTAATCGTGCAGCTCAACCCAGAACTTAAAGAGCTCAACGATCCGACTAACAATACAAAAGAAAGGACATTTGGGATCCTTCATCGTTTTGCGAGCACAATGAAAACTGATATCCGTGCTTGGAACCCACGCCGTACAAGTCCATACAACTTACAGTCGTATTTCTTCACTTGTTTTGCTCAACTCAGAACTTAAAGAGCTCAACGATTCGACGAACAAAACCAAAGAAAGGACATTTGGGATCCTTCATCGTTTTGCGAGCACAATGAAAACTGATATCCGTGCTTGGAACCCACGCCGTACAAGTCCATACAACTTACAGTCGTATTTCTTCACTTGTTTTGCTCAACTCAGATCTTAAAGAGCTCAACGATTCGACGAACAAAACCAAAGAAAGGACATTTGGATGGTGTGTTCCTTCCGCTTAGAGAGCATGATGTAAACTGATATCCGGCTCAGAACCCTCGCCATTCAAGTCCATACAACTAACAGTCCTTACATGTTTTTCAGGTACAAGAATAACCCTGCGCATGAGTACATCGAGCAACAGCACTGTACCTCTAACTGTGAGCTACCAGCTGAACCCCATCGATCCAGAAGACGGCATCATATACGCCACCATACTGCTCATCGCGTTGTATACCCTCATCATCTTTGAGGTTTGAATCTTCTCCTTCTGTTTGCTAACATGACTTCTAAGAGAACTATGACCAAGGATCGGATAATGGGGCGTTTATATACCTAAACTTCTTCCCACGAAAGAATATTATGGACATTCCTATGGTTCCCGAGATTGAACAGTTTTGTAAAAAAAAAAAATATAGCAAACTTAATGAAATTATAGCAGTGGTTATTTTGGTTTAGTATTATAATATAATTGATTCAATTCCATAAGTAGTTAAGGGTGCTGGCCTGTTACTAAACTAGTTCTCATAAAAACTTTCATTGTCATTTAAAAGTTCCATTAGAATCGGCTTTTAAAATCGAAAAAATATATTATACAATGAGAGTTTAACAAGGAACAGCCGTCTTGAAAGTACAAGAATTATTATGTAAGCATTATTCAACGAAAATTGTTCATTTTCGCAACGAGTTCTATCTATTTATTGTATGCAGGTAACATTTAAATTATTCCAGGATCAGGATACTGAAAGACATGTCTGTATTATTCTTTCGTGGGAATAAAAATAAAGTTTATTTACATTAGCGCCCGATAATCCAATCACTGATTATGACATAACGTAACTTCGCCTGTATTCCTCGAGGGATGGATAGAGGCAGTTTTGGTAGAACTAATACAGGTATGTCCTCTGCTGGGCATAGGCCCCCTAATTTGGGAGGGTTTGCTATAATCAACACGCTTGGCAGGCGGGTTGGCGATCGCCGTATGATTGTAAAATGCATAGAGAACGCTGCTGCCCATTCTCTAGTAAGCCCCTTCGTTGCCTGTTACGACACCCACGGGAAGAATTGGGATGGTGCTAATCTTTACATCCGGCACCACACGGCACTTACCACAATTATCTTAATATTTATTTTTTATATCTTAGGACAACCAACACACTGTTATCTGATCCCAAACTAGGCAGAACCTGTACTATGGTAACCAGACAACTGATAAATATACTTATATATTTCTTAATACATACATATTATAGATAAATTACACCCAGACACAGAACAAATGATTGTGCTCATCACACAAAGATTTGTCCTGGGTGGGAATCCAACCCACGACCTCAGTCTTTGCAGTCAGGGTCACTAACCACTAAACTAACAGGCCAGTCAATATTAAATAATTAAATCTCTATTTTCAGATAATAAATCGTACAATAGCAGCTCTCCTATCCTCATCCCTGGCAGTAGCAGTCCTGGCCCTGGCCGGCGAGAGACCCACACTGCAGGAGCTGGTCTCCTGGCTGGATGTGGAGACTCTGCTGCTGCTGTTTAGCATGATGCTGCTCGTCGCTATCTTGGCGGAGACGGGGCTGTTCGATTACCTCGCTGTCTTGGCTTTTGAAGTAAGTGTGGCGATATGAACTGACATTGTTAATTCTGGTTAAGAGGTATGAGGAACGGGGTGTAAAATTTGTTCTTCCTCTATAGAACAGAGAGGATCCTCCGAACAGACGGGTTTTGTTTCTGGTGGGCCAAAACCGACGGTGTATTTTTTTCGTTTGGGAATGAAATCTCGCAGGTCAACTTATGAGCTTGTCGGCTGCTTAACGGGACTTGCCCGTGGCTACCTTAACTAATTAGGCCTCCAGCCAGGGCAAACTAAAAATTAGAGTTACTATACGCTAAGAGCACCCCCTGGGGTATAAATCTCGGCTTAGGGCATCGCTAGAAGACAGCAGCAAGGGACGACCTGGATCGGGATGATAATTATTTAAGGACGAATTTAATGCTATGTGCTCAGCGGTGCGGACTGGCTCGAGGAAAGGTCAAGACGGTGACCGACAATCTATGTCGGGATGTTGTATACCGGGTGTCATTTTTTAACGTTTTGAAAAAAAAAAATGGGTGGTGAACGGAGTAGAAGCCCTTGGCATGGAAATTTTTATTATTTTTATTTTTGAATAACATGTAATGAAATTGATCTAGCAATAAATACTACACATTTAAAGTAACATTTTCATACTAGAACAACAAAAACAGAAAACTGAATAAAAAATAAAAAAAAATATTAAAATCTATCGAAACTCAAATCATACGCACCCAACTCAAAGCGCGACATGTATCAATGATTTCATAGCGCGGTCCTACCCTTTGAAGCCAGCCGATAGGCGGCCTCATTGATCTTTCGCAGGCGCACACGCATCCCCGTCCGCCCGCGTACCGCGCTCCTTGAGTCACCTGCGATGAATCTGAAGGCATTCCTGCCTTCTATTCTAGTTAGACAACACACCATATGAAGGTTGAGACGGTAAAAAAGTCATCCGGTATATGACAGTTGCGCGGTAAATTCTGTTTGCCCGATACAGGATATTGCGTGACGCCAGTGTAATGCGCAATTCACTTGAAGCGTTGTAGGCGCGGCTTCGGAAACACTTTCACAAGTCATATAAAAAAGCTAGACGTGTCGAGATTTCCTGTCTTACTATCCCTGAGAAGAAGGCAAGAAGGCTGATACCGACGCGCAACCCCAGTGCCTTGCACGCTCTTGAGTTCAATAATCCCTTGGACGCTAAAACCTGTCGGTGACGTGTTAGCAGACGAACGGCGCGTATACCTGGAGTTCTGTGAGACAAATATTATATATAAAGTAAATAATATAAAGTAAAATAACTAATTAAATCATTTTGAATGTTTCAGGTGACAGGCGGGAGGACTTGGCCACTGATCAACGTTCTGTGCTTCTTCACGGCGATCTTCTCCACATTCCTGGACAATGTCACCACTGTCCTACTGATGACTCCAGTAACCATCAGGTCAGTTCTAGATTGTGCTGCAGTTCCAGAAATCGACATCATTATGGCTGTGTTTTTTGAAGACACATCTTTGTTATTAAGTTTTATTGAAAGTCAAAGTTTTGAGAGCAGTAGTGGTGAAATTATTTACACAAATTAAAGCGCTTGAGTTCGAACCCATGACCCACTCGTAAGTCGGTGGCGATACCAACAGGTTGATATAAGATACATACATATAATAATATTATTTCTTAATATTTTTTCCAGGCTATGCGAGGTGACGCAGCTGAACCCAGTGCCAGTGCTGATGTCGATGGTGATCTTCAGTAACGTGGGCGGCGCCGCCACGCCCGTGGGCGACCCGCCAAACGTCATCATAGCCACGCACCCTTCGATCGTGAAAGCGGTAATATTTACTCACTTAGCCAACTGCTGGCCCTGCCAACGTACCATTGCGGAGACTAGCAATGGAGCATATCGAGGGATCATGAACTATTAGTAGTACTAAACGACATTTTTTGAATTTTAAGGGAGAAAATTGAATAGTTTTATTTTTAGGAAAAATCTAAATTATAAAAAGTATCAATATTTTTACGAAAAAATAGACTACAAAATCCGCAGAATTTAGCTTTGTTTTCCTTTTTAAAGCTACAATATATTTTAAGCGACATTTATTTCGAGTCATAGCATTAGAAATAAATTTCGCTTGAAACAGAATGAACCTCAAATCAGGTGTTTGTTTGGTATCGTATTTTTTTGCATCTTTTGTGCTTAGTGTCTATCGCGCAAGTGTCCTGCTATACCCCTTATAGTGTAGTCCCGTATAAATTTGCTCAAGTTCTGACTTATCAAAGTGGTTTTCAAGTTCTTCACTGCTACTTATTTTGACCGCTTTAGTGTATATTGATGACGTTATCATCATCATTCATCATCATCATTTCAGCCATAAGACGTCCACTGCTGGACTTAGGCCACCTCAATATGGGGGGCTTTGCCATAATCGCCACGCTTGGCAGGAGGGTTGGCGATCGCAGTATGGTGGTAAAATGCATAGAGAACGCTGCTGCCCATTCTCTAGTAAGTCCCTTAGTCGCCTTTTACGACACCCACGGGAAGAAATGGGGTGGTGTTATTCTTTACGTCCGGCACCACACGGTACCTTTACGTTCGGCACCACACGGTACATAATGATGACGTTATAATAATAACTTATAGTGCAAGTGTATAACTTTGTTTATGTAACACAACTAAAACTGAAATAAAACCTAATCAAATCCTTATTTCTATGATTTTTTATGTTTATTTTTTGTGTTCTAACCAAATCCCTATTTCTATTATTTTTAATATTATTTTTTGTGTTCTCATATTTTTCGTTTAATTGTTTCAGAACATAAACTTCACAACGTTCACTATGCATATGGGGGTCGGCATACTTATAGTCAGCGTGCAGACTTACTTCCAGTTAAGATATATGTTCAGAGATATCAATAAACTAAGACATAGTGTGCCCAGAGATATTTTAGGTAAGTGTTATGCCTTATCATCATTTACCTAGCCTTTTCCATGCTTTTTCCGTCGGTTTCCTATCTACATGGAGCGACTGCCTATCTGACCTCCACAACCCAGTTACTGGGTAACATGGTACCCCTTGATAAAAGTGCAACAAGCAAAATAAGACCGTATTGTAAACTAATACCGTCTTAATACAAAAGGCAATCTAGTTGTAGTCTAAAGCTATGAGTCAGTTTTTGTATTTTGCACGTTTTTTCGATATATGTAAAGTTCTTTTGTAGAAAGAACTTCATTTCTATACATCTTGGGTTTTTAATTCAAAAACTGGCTTGGTGGTTCAATCCTAATCTTATTTAGATTAGGATTGAACCACCAAGCCTTGTTTTGTAATAAGGGTATTTAAATTGATTTACATGACTTAACTAAAGTTTATTTTATGACATTTAAAAAGAAAGCTGTCTATTTATTGGGACCCAATCGGTGGTTCTTTCAGCCCATTTGTAATCTGACATGCGGCAAACATGTCTGGCTCTGTTCCAGCAGCTTTCTGGGTAAAGTCAGTTATCATGATTTCGGCAAGCAGTGTAGCCTTCGTTAAAATTTCAGACCGTATAAGGAATTATACGGTCTGAAATTTTAATGAAGGCTTAATGTTTTGTTATAATTGCAGAGCTTCGTCAGGAGATAGCAGTGTGGCGACGTGCGGCAGCCTCGCTGTCCTCATACTCACGAGATGAGGATATTGTGAGGAGAGCTCTTGAAAAGAAGGTACCTTTTACTTACTATACTATTATTACATTAAATAATCACATTATGTATTTAAATATGAACAATATTAAAACTTAAAAAATTGCTCAACGGTTTCGGGAACAGGGTACAAGCTTCCATTGTCAGGAGAGAGCCTAAGAGTGCAGTATCCTAAGAGAGAAACCTAACGATATGCGGCGGGTCCAGAAGCACTTTTTTCTGGATCACCTGCCTAACAAGAGCCTCCTCATGTGTTGGTTGAGAGATTTTGCTATGACGTCAGTGTCATAGAGTTCTTAGATTATAAATGTTAAATATGATTGTAAAATTTGTACGCTTGTATGTATGCTTTTGATATTTTATTTTTACCAACTTTTATACCATGTTTTTTGGCAAATAAATATTATTCTATTATGTCCTATTCTATTCTGTTTGCTTTCGAGGATGCATCTCATTTCTACAACTTTTTCGCGCAATTGTTCTTTCGAATTGTCCTTTCGCACAAGTCTTTCGCGCAAAAGTCCATTCGCGCCTAAGTCTTCTAAAAAAAGTAAATCTTCCCGCCCAAGTGTCTTTTGTGGGAATGTCTTTCGCGCAAGAGTTCTTCTACCCATCATAACATATATTATTCCTATCCCATAACACCGTCTACTTATATTAAATGAACCAATCAGTGCTTCTCTCCGCGATTTCAGGTCGAGAAGCTGAACGTGGCCCTGACGCGCAGGGAGGCGGGGGGCGGGGCGTCCCGCTCTGATCCTATGTTCTGTTCCACTCTGGCGCAGATGAAGCAAAAGGTATGTACTTGATGATGTGTGATGATGGCTTAGCAAAATTGTATTGAAAAGAAAAAAAATGGTTGTCCGAAAAGTAGTGGCCCTGTAATATCGGCCCGATTACGAGTTTTAGGATGTGAGTTCGAACCCAGGCAGGCATTTTACTTTGTGTGCTTAATTTAATCACCACTGTTCTCAAAACGGTAATCAACAGAAACGAAAAAATTGGAGACATGACGACATGTACTTGGCCCGCGTGGTGGGCTCACTCCTTTTAACCAGAAACTCTGTGTCCCAGCAGTGGGAACATTATAAGCTAATTATGAAGATTCATCATCATCATAATCATCATTTCCACCGTAAGACGTCCACTGCTGGACATAGGCCTCCCCCAATTTAGGAGACGTTGCCATAATCGCCACGCTTGGCAGGCGGGTTGGAGATCGCCGTATGGTGGTGAAATGTATAGAGAACGCTGCTGCCCATTCTCTAGTAAATCCCTTAGTAGCCTTGGACCACACCCACGGGAAGAAATAGGATGGTGCTATTCTTTATGTCTATTACCATTATTATGATGATTATGAACTTTTATTAAATATTTTCCTTGCTTTCATTTCAGTATCGTATCAGGGACAAACAGTTGTTGGTGAAGTCTACAATCTGCGTGACATTTGTCATTATTGTATTTTTTCTGCATGCAATTCCTGAATTACGTAAGTATCTTATCTATCTAACCTCTTCCCAACTATGTTGGGATCAGCTTCCAATCTAACCTGATGCAGCTTAACCCTGGAGTAGTCGCGTGGACTACATATGTAGCCCACTCATACAAAGATTTTTTTTTATTTTTGTTGATTTTTTGGAACACAGAGGTCGTGATTAGTTTATGTTGATCATATTAGTTAAGAAAACTGTACTGATAATATTTTCATATACTAGGTGACTTTTTTTAGCGTCTTGAAAAAAAATGGGAGTAATAGGTGAACGGAATAGAAGCTTTTGGCATAGACATTTTTATTATTTTTATTTTTGAATAACATGTAATTAAATTGATCTAGTAATAAATACTACACATTTAAAGTAACATTTTCATACTAGAACAACAAAAACAGAAATTTGGAAAAAAAAAACAATTTTTTATTATTAAAATCTATTGAAACTCAAATCATACGCACCCTACTGAATGCGCGGCATGTATCATTGATTTCGGAGCGCGGTCCTACCCTTTGAAGCCGGCCGATAGGCGGCCTCATTGATCTTTCGTAGGCGCACGAGCCGCACACGCATCCCTGTCCACCCGCGTCCCGCGCTCCTTTAGTCACCTACGATGAATCTGAAGGCCTTCCTGCCTTCTATTCTAGTTACACAACACACCATATGAAGGTCGAGACGGTAAAAAATGTCATCCGGTATTTATTAAAACGTTAATGCTTATAAGTTTATTTATTTCAATTTGAAATTGGACACTCCCGTTACTTTTAGGTGCGCGACTACTGTAGGGTTAATTTACATGAGGCAACTACCATCTTACCTCCACAACGCTTTTTTTGTGGGTGGGAAATCATCTAATGACGTCTCCCGCTCTGGGTGCAGCGGGAGGGCGTGTCAGACTTTTACTGACTAAAACCCACCCGTGTTCCTTCAGTTGCCCATGTGCCAGGGCCACGGTCTCTCTTTCGAACAAATCTCGCGACCCTGGCAGTCCACAACGCCTTTAGCTTAGATACTGGGGATACGATATACCCCTTGGTCCGACTGCTTATCCGTCTTTTGGGGTTCATTCATAAATCTATGATAGTCGTTACGGGTCGCCAGAAGCACCAAAGTCTTACAACCAGTCTTACCAAGGAGTATCGTATTACCGAGGGGCCATCCATAACCTACGTCACACGTTAAGGGGGGGAGGGGGTCAACGAATTGTGATTGTGACATTGTGTGACAAGGGTGGGGCCCTAAATGTTGTGATGTCACATTTCAAAATTAAATATACATATTTGAAGTACTATTAAAACACGAAATATGAATTATGAAAGAAAAATTTAAAAAAACATTCAATGTCTAGATGTAAAATTGCAAAATCTGTGACGTCACACTAGGGAGGTCTCACAAATGTGACCAGCTGTGACAAGGACGGGGGTCAAAAAATCATTGAAATTTGTGTGATGTAATTTATGGATGGCACCTAACTGGATTGTGGAGGTCAGATAAGCAGTTACTCCATGTAAAATACTGGTATTCAGCTGCATTTGGTTAGACTGGAAGCCGCCTAGACTTGGCAGATGTCGATGAAGGAACTCTCTAACTACTACTCTACTACTCTCTAGAACTATTGTACATCGTGACATTTCAGTCATCTTACAAAGGTTATCCACTCAATGTATCCGACATAATATACCTCTACGCGTGATTAAAAAATTGTTACCAACTAAGAAAATACGTACTAAGAAAAATAAATAATGCATTAGAATTATGAAACATCCTGTTAATAATGTTTAAGTATCATATGGTAGAGAACATACATACCTACCCAGCGCACGAGTCGACTAGATCAATCTATCCCCATTTTCCGTGAGATAAAATATCAAACAAACTACGTCATGCGTCATCATAATGAATAATATTTTTATTTTTTAACCGACGAAAAAAAACGGAGGAGCGGATCAATTCGACGCGTATTTTTTTTTGTTTTTGTTTTTTTATGTATAACCACGCATAACTTTTTACATAGTAGTCCGATTGTGATAATTCTTTTTTTATTGGAAAGAGTATACTCCGAAAGTGGTCCCATATTAATTTGGAAACCAAAATCGAACCCTAAGGGTAGGAAAACAGGGGATGATTGATTGTTCACTCACGGATTGTAATGTATAACCGCGCATAACTTTATACAGAGTAGTCCGATTGTGATAATTCTTTTTTCATTGGATAGGGTATACGTTGCCAAGTATTATTAGTACATTAAAGCTACAAAAAATTATAAAATAAAAACTTTTTAACAAAAAATTAAACCGCCGAAAAAACTGAAAAGCAAGAAATAATAAACCGATGAGTCGGCGCTGAAAAATGAATGAACAAAGATCACTCAAAGCGCCGACTCTCGTTTATTATTTTTTGCTTTTCAGTTTTTCCGGCGGTTTAATTTTTTGTTAAAAAGTTTTTTTAGTTATTCAAATGTTCATTTTTTTTTCTTATGGATGGTGGTAGTAGTCATTGGATACATGAAGTGGGCTGCCGTTGTAGGACGACTAAATTCTCACGGTGTATTGTATGTTTGTTTCAGAACGCCTATCCCTAGGTTGGACGGCACTGCTAGGCGCGTTACTGCTGCTACTTCTGGCGGAGAGGGATGACCTGGAGCCTATTCTAGCGAGGGTGGAGTGGTCTACCTTGCTGTTCTTCGCAGCTTTGTTCGTTCTAATGGAGGTGGGTCCTTCTGTTATGATGCTCTTTATTGACAGAATATATTATTACATAGCATAATATCACGCCGTTTCCTCAAAGGGTTGGGCAGAGCTATAATACATCCACATTTTGCGAGCAGTGGTGATGAAATATTTTTTTGCAAAGTGCCTGTCTGGCTACAAACTTTCGACCAAGTACTTGTAAGCCGCGGTCGATTCCACTGGGTGGCTCTAGCTCTTGCACTATCCTTGGAGTATATGTGATAACTATACAAGGTGTTCCTATCGATATCCTATAACTGGGAACTGGTTTAATAATTCCCTATTAATAAGACCATGTCAAAAAATTAACTGGCATATGATTTTTTTATTTAGCAATCGTTTCTTTTTTCGAGTATATCATTTTCATTCAAACCAATAATTCAAATGTAACGCTATGAAAAAGCAACGTTTTCATATTTCACTTAAGGGTGTTTTACATCAGGGTCGTGAGATCTGTTCGAAAGAGTTACCGTGGCCCTGGCACAGGCAACTGAAGAAACACGGGTGGGTTTTAGTCAGTAAAAGTCTGATACGCCCTCCCGCTCCACCCAGAGCGGGAGACGTTATTTGATGATTTCCCATCCAAAAACAAAAGGGTGTTTTACATAAATAATCGTGACGTTGATGTATTTTATATGAATTTATTTGTATTTTTATTGTTTCTTTCCAAAATACTAATTCTATATTACATTGATTTTGCCATACAACGAAAACCTCTCAGGGTTTATCTGTGTGCTGGCGAGCCGTTTACATTTTTTGACAATAGTTTAAAATAATTTAAAATCAATCCATAAAGAAAAAAAAAACATACAGAAAACTTTTGTGTAAAGAAACGTTTTGATTTAGGCTTATAACTTTTCGAACTAGTTTTGTATAATTTTTGTAGGTCTTCTGGAAGTTTATTAAGAAAGTAAGGTACTAAATATTCTGCAACCCTCGAATCGTACACATTGTATCAAATCATATGCCAGTTGATTCTTTGACATGATCACATTAATACACTTGTTTAACCCAGATCCAGCATGTCCCTTGCTGCCCTCCCTCAGTGATTGCCTAAGCCGAGGTGCGAACCCCCCTCGGGGTTACCCTTAGGACTTTCGCTTTAGTATTAATTTTACTATGGCCCGGCTGGAGGTCTAAAAAGTTTACTTTTTAGAAATCGCCGGGCAAAAATCCGTTTAAGTAGTCAGAATCTTTTTCAGATTAACTACGAGATGTCCAACAAAAAAAAAAAAAAAAAAATACACTTGAGTTATAGACAGTCTAATGGTCGCAAGCGCTTCTGCTTGTAGTCCTGGGTTCAATTCCCAGGTCGGGCAAAGTGGTATTGGAGTTTTTCTATCTGAAACTCCTTAATAGCAACCTGGACTTTGGTTTTGTGCCCGGTTGACGGCAAAAGGCTCGCCTCTTATAACATGGGACTTAAACATAACTGGAGAAATGTGGGTACACGTCTGCCTAATGCTCTGAGAAAACAAGAAGTGATGTTACGTGTAAACATTTAAATATAATAATTAATAATAATATACAATTATTATTAAAAAAAAATATAATAAAAAAAATATAATAATAAATAATAATAATATATAATAATATTTTTTTTTTTTTTTTTTCATAAGTATCATACTTAATACAGTCAGTCCATCTGTCAGAATAAAGCCAAACAGATCCAGCCGTTTCAAGCGCTACACTTACCAACGAACAGCATTTCAAATAGATAAGAAACATAAAAAACAAAAAATGATATAGTTGCTCTTGTGGTGCCGGACCTAAAGAATAACACCACCCCATTTCTTCCTGTGGGTGTCGTAAGGGGCGACTAAGGGACTTACTAGAGAATGGGCAGCAGCGATCTCTATGCATTTTACCACCATACTGCGATCGCCAACCCGCCTGCCAAGCGTGGTATTTATAGCAAAGCCCCACAAATTGATGTTCAAAAAGTGCTGACTCTCAGCCTAGTTTGAATAAAATGACTTTTGATTTTGATTGGGGGAGGCCTATGTCCAGCAGTGGACGTCTTATAGCTGAAATGATGATGATGATGATGATATTTAAATACGTTTTTACATTCCAGGCGTTATCTAAACTAGGCTTAATATCTTGGATCGGCAATATGACGGAGACGCTGATACGACAAGTAGGACAAGAGTCCCAGTTAGCAGTGGCCATCATGCTTGTTTTGTGGGTAAGTAGAATGTCCTGGAAAATAATATAAGTTATATATATAAATGATATTTAACCGACTTGCAACAGGAGGAGGTTCCTAATTCAACTATGTTTTATCGAATTGGTGTAGGGTGGGTAACATAACTAAAAAGTGAAAAATAAATAAAGTTTTCATTTTCCGCTTTTTAGTTATGGTACCAATTCGTATACCACTACTTGCTATGTGGCAGGAAACAGTAGATGTCATCTAGAAAACCAAAGTGGATTAAAAACGTACTAACGAGGCTGACGCCAAAAATACTCAAGCAAAGTTAGTAAAATTTATTCGGCACCTATCCTGAGGCATACCCTATATATCCACTAAAAATAATAACAAATATCCATCCACAATTTCCGGAGATATCGCGGAACATACATACAAAAAAGTGAGCTGTCGCGGGACGTCAGGCAGATGTGAAACATCGAAATTATTTTGTAAAGATAATACTTAAATTATAATACTTTACGAAAGGAAATAAATATAGTATAATCAAAAATCATATATTAATTCTATGTTAATACATATGTTAATTATCAAAATTCGGACTACTCTGTACCACGCATAACGCCACACATAAACTAAATGGTCACCCATCCAAAGGCTGACCTTGAGAAATGTAGCTGAACATAGCGAACCTGCAACACAAGGCAAAACAAAAGCTTAATGGTCACCCATCCAAAGGCTGACCTTGAGAAATGTAGCTGAACATAGCGAACCTACGACGCAAGGCAAAACAAAAAAATACTTTGTAAAGATAATATTTATAAAGTACACTTTACGAAAGGAAATAAATACGGTATAATAAAAATAACGTATTAATTATATGTTATTTATCACATCAAAAAAAATCGCATCGATATTGGAACTTTGTTGCCTAAGTCCACTAATTTTCAGAATGGGCCCACTGTGCGTCGCCACGCTCGCTAGCCAAAATTTAGGTTTACCCCTCGCCTATAGATGTTTCACATCAAAAACGATCTGTAAGTAGGTTCGTACGGGGGGCTTCCGGCAAAGTATTAGCGTCCAACGAGGACGTTAAGCTACGCTTCTGTGGTTAGAGCGTCCATGGGTGACCATCATAGTCATAGTCATTTATTAGCCAATCTGTAAATAAATAAATAAATATCTTAGGACAACCAACACACCGTTATCTGATCCCAAACTAGGCAAAGCCTGTACTATGTGAGCCTCTACCTGAACCTGTACTGTAACCAGACAACTGATAAACTTACTTATATATTTCTAAATACATACATATTATAGATAAATTACACCCAGACACAGAACAACTGATTGTGCTAATCACACAAAGATTTTTTCCTGGATGGGAATCGAACCCACGACCTCAGTCTTTGCAGTCAGGGTGACCACTAAACTAACATGCCAGTCAAGTTATCTGTGTGGTTCTTTCCTCAAAAGACTATTTCAGTCACCAATCTACATGGTTTTCACATGATGTGACCAAGATTATCTCTGGACTTTAAAAGAGACTGTGACCTCTGAGTTTGTTTCGGCCTTTCTTCTCAGAGTAGTCAGGAAACGCCGAACTAATCTAGTTTAAAAAAAAAACTTTAAAAAAAATAACAACCGACTTCCTTAAAAAAACACTACAAAGTCAAAAATGTATTTAATTTCGGAATTCGGTGTCTTAGGATCTGTATTTAAAGTTTTTTTTGCCACCGACTTCCGAAATTAAAGTTATTTTTGACTTTGTAGTGTTTTTTTAAGGAAGTCGATTGTTATTTTTTTGTAAAAAGTTTTTCTTTTTAACTTTTTTGTTATGATAGATACTCCGCACTAATCTAAACACGTTATTCGTTCATTTGTCGCGCAAATACTTAATGCAAATTTAAGAGTTATATGGTTTTCACATGGACCCTATTGTCCGAATGGAACCAAATTATGGAATTACAAATGGGACCATTCGGGAAGCACCAGCTTTCAAATAAAAAAGAATCATCAAAATCGGTTCACCCAGTCAAAAGTTATGAGGTAACAAACATTTTTTTTTTTAAATTCAGTCTAATTGATAACCTCCTCCTTTTTTTAAAGTCGGTTAAAAATATCTTTGACATGTAAAAGTGTTTGTACAAACATACTTACAGAAATAAAATCATTTATAGTCTAGTATTTACATATCAAGACTCCTCCGTGCCTCGAAAAGCACGTTAAGCCGATGGACCCGGCTGTCTTTCATAGATCTTCGACAGTTGTTACGGGTTGTGAATACCACGAAAGTTTGATAACCAGTCTTTCCAAGGGGTATGATATTATCCAGTAAATTGCTTGTGGAGGCCAGATAAGGTAGTCGTTTTATGTAAAATTTTGAGTCGGCGCTGAAAAATCAAGTAACTAAGATCACTCAAACCGCCGACTCATAGTTTTAAGGTATATTATTTTATGCTTTTCAGATTCCTCGGCGATTAAATTTTTTGTCAAAAAAAGTTTTTATATTTTATAATTTTTTTTGTGGCTTTAATGTACTAATAATACAAGGTAGGCAAGGTATATCCTATTCGATGAAAAAAGAATTGTCAAAATCGGGCAACTTTGTATAAAGTTATGCGTGGTTATACATCACAATCAGTGAGTGAACAATCAATCATCCCCTGTTTTCCGACCCTTAGGGTTAGATTTTGTTTTCCAAATTTATATAGGACCACCTTCGGAGTATACCTACCCTTTCCAATAAAAAAAGAATTATCACAATCGGACTACTATGTAAACAGTTATGCGTGGCCATACATAAAAAAAAAAAAAACAAAAAAAATATATACGCGTCGAATTGATAATCTCCTCCGTTTTTTTTCGTCGGTTAAAAATACTGGTATTCAATTGTAATCGGTTAGACTGGAAGTCGTCCTCAGCATAATTGGGTAAAGCTAGGTTGTACGAACAGTCAAATCGTCAATTACATTTCGAAAGCTAGACGAGTTCGGCGTTTCCTATCTGACTACTCCGAGAAGAAAGACCCTAACGTAAAAAAAAAAAAAATTTTTAACTTTTTTTCATTACATACATTCATCACTCACATCTGCCTTGTAAAGGCAGATGTGAGTTGAAACACCGGGAGTAGACGCCCTAGGAGGACATATAGTGACCTTATTGGTGATGTTCTTCAGAAAGGTCTGGTGTGTAGTACTCGCAACCGGCGTGTGTGTATGACCAATTGTATGAACTTAAACGAGGCAAAAGGAGTGTGTAGAGATCGTAGCAGGTGGCTTTCCGTGGTTTTTGCCTACCCCCATGGGAAAAGGTGTGATTGTATGTATGTAAAAGTAAAAAAACAAATGATTATCTACCGAAAAAGAAAATGAAAAAAAAAAACGTGCTTTAGTCTTGTTTTCGGCCAAAAATATCCTTCTTTAGGCTTTAGAATAACATTGACAGAAGGGCATCGAAGGTAAAGATAATTTTTGAAAAATCAAGTTCCGACTTTGGCCAGGCGCCAAATGTTCCTTGTACTATTATATTAATAACAGTAGTAATTTAATTGCATCCCAGGCTTTGAAGTATGTGTACATACAAATAAATTTCTATGAATAAGGTTCAGCCAATTATTACCCATAATTACCGTATTCCATGAGTAGTACTTTTTCTTAAAGAACCATATATAAAAAAAAAACCGGCCAAGTGCGAGTCGGACTCGCGCACCGAGGGTTCCGTACAAACCTGCAGGTCATCATCATCATCATTCGTCATCATCGTTTATGAAATGAAATGTTTTTTTTTTTTAATTTTTATATTTGTGTTGACTGAATGAAAGGTAAATTGTGGTTTACGATTTATGACGTGTTAAAAAAAAACTACTAACTAGATCTCGTTCAAACCAATTTTCGTTGGTAGTTTTCATGGTAATGTACATCATATATTTTTTTTAGTTTTATCATTCCCTTATTTTAGAAGTTACGGGGGGGGGGGGGGGGGGGACACACATTTTACCACTTTGGAAGTGTCTCTCGCGCAAACTATTCAGTTTAGAAAAAAAAGATATTAGAAACCTCAATTTCATTTTTGAAGACCTATCCATAGATACCCCACACGTAAGGGTTTGATGATTTTTTTTTTTGGTGTTTCAGTTCTATGTATGGGGAACCCCAAATATTATTGTTTTAAAAAAAAATGATATTAGAAACCTCAATATCATTTTTGAAGACCTATCCATAGATACCCCACACGTAAGGGTTTGATGAAAAAAAAAATTTTGAGTTTCAGTTCTATGTATGGGGAACCCCAAATATTATTGTTTTTTTTTCTATTTTTGTGTGAAAATCTTAATGCGGTTCACTGAATACATCTACTTACCAAGTTTCAATAGCACAGCTCTTATAGTTTCGGAGAAAAGTGGCTGCGACATACTCGGACAGACAGACAGACAGACAGACAGACAGACAGACATGGCGAATCTATAAGGGTTCCGTTTTTTGCCATTTGGCAACGGAACCCTAAAAACATATTAAAGCTAAGCGCACATTACAGCCGCCTTGCATAATTGCACCAAAGAACATTAAGAGTGGCATCAGGCCCTCTTGTTTCAGAGACATTCTTTTGCAATGTGGGGCTTGTCCACATATAGGCGGGCTGTAGCACAATGCAACGTATTGCAAAAGTCATCCTGCATCACTTTCGTACATATTTTATTAACCATCGCAACTACGGGTTGCACAACAGCGACCCGACCGCCAAAATACGATTGGCTACCAATCCGGCAGTGCGTCGCGCTGCAACCCGCCTTAATCTGCACCCTAATTACGAAACGCACAATTTATCAGAATCTGAATGGGACTGAAGATTATTTTTAAACCATTGCGTCATGTGTTCGAATAAATTGTCGGCTCAGCAACGTAAATAACGCAATGAATATTGTTTAACTATGAATATTAAACCAATTCCTACCGATAAAAAGTTCCGCAATTACCCCTCTGGTCTTGCCTTAAAATGTCATGAAAATCCCACCAGGTGTCGGGCATAGCGTCGGCGTTCGTGGACAACATCCCGCTGTCCACCATGATGGTGCGCGTGACGGCGGCGCTGGCGCACCCCGCCGGCCTGGCGCTACCACTGGCGCCGCTCGCCTGGGCGCTGAGCTTCGGCGCCTGTCTCGGAGGTACCATCACTAATGCACTCCAAAAACCTAGGAGGAACATCCAACATCTAGCATCTGCCATCACCAAGGTCCTACAACCCTCACATTATCAACAGCCAATGAAGTACGCCGACTGGCCTTGGATGGATTCAATCGAGATTAAATGATAAATAAGTTCTGCAAGTAAGTTTAGAAGATTCTATATCTCGATTGAAAAAACGCCAAAATTTCATTACACAGCGACGGTTCGTTTGTTGGTGAAATTCGGCCTTAGTATATGAAAAACTAACACTCACTGCAAATTTCACCAATTAAACTAAACACGATCACCACATACAAAAACCCTGTTCAAGAACTATTATTGTCATTATTTACACTGATGGCTCTTAAACGAAGCCACGCCACACCAAGTATCGTTGGTGAAATTCGGCCTTCATGAATAAAAAATTACACTTACCGCAAAATTCGCCAATGAAACTGAACGCGATCAGCACATGCAAACCTCATTCAAGAGCTATCAGAGTCAATATTCCACTTCAGTAATGACAATGACAGCTCTTGAGCGGAGTATAGATGTGCCGATTGCGTTTGGTGAAATTGACAATAAGGTTTAAGCCAACTGTCACATCTCTTATAACAAAACTAGACAATGTCTTTATTGACCTTCAAATGACATTTCAACCTTAGGATAGTTATTCAAGAATGAGGTAGTTTATATTTGCATAAAATTATAATCTTTTTTTTTTTCTAACTTCAGGTAACGGGACCCTAATCGGCGCTAGCGCAAACGTGGTATGCGCAGGAGTGGCAGAGCAACATGGCTACCGGTTCACCTTCCTAGAATTCTTTAAGATCGGCTTCCCCATCATGATCGGAAACCTTATCGTTGCATCGCTTTACTTACTATTTTGTCACTGTTTCCTTGAGTTACATTGATTTTTTAGAAAATGTTAAATAATTATGATTTTTTTCTTCTTTTCGAGGCGAATTCGAGAAGTTAAAATATTTTATCATATCAAATTAATTGGGCCCAGTCGTGTCCACGTCAATCACAGACTCAGTGGCGTTTTGTACAGACGCCAGCACATCGAGCTACTACAATCTGTCAAATCTCTTTAATCGATTTTCAACTTTATCGCTAAAGCATTAGGTTCAAGGTTGATTGGGAGAAGATGACAATTTCGGGTACCTTGATGTGTTGTCGTCTGTACGTCATACTCAAATTATGAACCAAACTATTGATTTTGTAGAAAATGTCAAATATGAAACCAGTTAGCATTATTTATAATGAATCGAAATGAAATTCAAACAATTAATAATTGTTTGAAATCAAATTGAAGACAATAAAAAAGAAAAAGATTTGTAAAATAATTATTTCTAGATATGTTTGATTGGACTGTTAATGGGTAGTTATACGCATGTTTTAAAATTCAAGTTGCTAATACTACGCACCTGACCTTTTTGAAAAACTTCACCAATAAGATCAATATGTCCTCCTAGGGTGTCTGATCCCGGCGTTTCAGTGGATCAATTACGTATATATTTCCCAAAAAACGGGTGCGAAATGAAATAATTAGCTTTTGAATTTATTTCAATCAACTGAAAAATTGCTCTTATTATAAATAAGTATGCATCAAAAAAAAATTGCAGTTCGAATTGCATTCGGTTGTATTTATTTTAATAACAGTTGTGATAGTGCAAGATATAAATGTTTTTTTTAATGTAATATTTTGTAAATTTTGACTATCATAAGTTTGTGCCAAAATACGTACGATCACATCACGTCTAGGCGATTTTTAGCCTTTTTCTTAAGTATCGGTTTTACATCACAAATAATTTCAAAAAAAGAAAAGGTTTTTTTCCATCCCCATTCAGCAAAGTTTTAAAATAATAAAAAGAATAACAAATTTTTAGTAAAATTTTATAAAAAAAACCTACCTAATAACATAAAATAAAATAAATCACAAGTATTTTCCGACAATATTTATTTAGATATAATTGTTATTTTAGTGTTTACAAAGAGGTAACACCTCTTTCTAAACATTAAACTAGAAAGAAACGGAATTAAACAAAAAGTATTAAATTAATTGTTATGTAATAAGAAAGATATAATCTAATTTTGATTTAGTCAGCGACGCAATCACACTAGTTTTATAAAAACACAAAATTTAAATGATTTTTAAAATATTTTTCCCTAAATCTTAAATAAAACTACTCCATGTTAGGTGTAATATAAAATAAGGGTACAAAAAATAAATTGTGATCATGAATAAGTATTATTGTGAATTATAATTTTAATTAATTGTAATAAAATGTAATTTAATAATGTTATTTGGTCGTTGTTTTATTTATCTGCATTGTAATCACCACACGAACTTTACCATACCTGAAATCAATTCTCTAGCCTCCACTCTGGAATTCCTATCTAGATACAGACTAACTGTCTAGTTTAGGGTTCACTGGCAAGTAATATACTGTAACTAGCTGTATGTAATATTTAAGCTACTCATGTCATCTCAACTTGATGTTAACCTATGTTTGCATGCTGTATTACTTAGACAATAATATACCGGATGACATTTTTTACCGTTTTGAGCTTCATATGGTGTGTTGTGTAACTAGAATAGAAGGCAGGAAGACCTTCAGATTCATCGCAGATGACTAAAGGAGCGCGGGACGGACGGGGATGCGTGTGCGGCTCGTGCGCCTGCGAAAGATCAATGAGGCCGCCTATCGGCCGGCTTCAAAGGGTAGGACCGCGCTACGAAATCATTGATATATGCCGCGCATTGAGTAGGGTGCGTATGATTTGAGTTTCAATAGATTTTAATTGTTTTTTTTTTTCGTTTTTTTTCCAAATTTCTGTTTTTGTTGTTCTAGTATGAAAATGTTACTTTAAATGTGTATTATTTATTTCTAGATCAATTTCATTACATGTTATTCGAAAATAAAAATAATAAAAATTTCTATGCGAGGCTTCTACTCCGTTCACCTATTACACCCATTTTTTTTCAAGACGTTAAAAAATGTCACCCGGTATTTCTATTCTATTTCAAATCCAACATACGCAGAAGTAGACTAACATTCCATGAAACCGTATTATTTACCACAATAATATTGAAACGAGGATAATGTTCGCGTTTTCCCATAGTTACGATAAATCAAAGCATATTATTTATTTATCTATAATATGTATGTATTTAGAAATATATAAGTATGTTTATCAGTTGTCTAGTACCCATAACACAAGCTCTGCTTAGCTTGGGACTAGATGGCGTTGTGTGATAGTTGTGGAATATTATTATATTATTATTATATGTATTTGTGTATAACCATGAAAATGCACAAAAATTGAACATTTTCATACATCTATTATAGTGATCAGGCTGGCTTTGAAATCATTAGCAATCTTTCGGGAGAGTTAGAACTCAAGCAATCAAATTACCTCCCCTTTATAAGGCTGTCGTGATAACTGCCCCGTGAGTCTCGTGATCGCAAGCGCGACTGCGGAGCGTGAGGTCCTGGGTTCAATTGGCAGGTACTTAGGGCAAAGTTTTAAGTGGGGTTTTCCATTAGGAATTTCTCAGTAACGGCCCGGAGTTTGGAAGTTGGCGGTGTGATACCCCCGTGCCTCCAGGCGCGGTCCGAGGGGGGGGTCCTAGGGGTCATGACCCCCCCCCCCCCCCAAAGACAGTCATGCTGTCGAAACCCTGAACGATTTGCCTGTCTTACTATCTTAAAATTGTTCTCACTTGAGCCACGGAGACTCCAATGGACATTTGCAAAAAGATTATAACCCGGGACATCATGCTGATCAGTAGCGCTTGCGACTACTAGACCAAAGAGGATGTACCTTCCTAAAAATATTCTTTAGTACTCATGGTGACCCCCCCCCCAAATGTTAGGCTGCGACCGCGCCTGCGTGCCTCGGAAAGCACGTTAAGCCGTCAGTCCTGCGCGTGATCTCTCTCCGGTCTTGTTGGATTGCCGTCCCATCGGACTATGAGAGAGAAAACAATGAGTGCTCCTGTGTCTGCACACGCACTTGTGCGCTATAATATCTCCCGCACCAATGGCTAGTCTCCGTTGAGATTGGCCGCCATACCAACGGCTTAGCGCGCTTTCTGAGGCACGGACGTGATACTAAGAAATTCCTAATAAAAAATCCCAATAACATTTTGTCGAACCTGGGCATCGAACAGAGGACCTCCATGGCTCAACAGTCGCGCTTGGGACCACGAGACCAACGAGGCAGTTAAAAATAATAACATGATGGTGGCATATCCTGCAACTATAATGCGGTAAAATCATGCATAAATAAGTGTATATTATGTGGTACTCTCTATTGTTTTAATAGGTTCTAACAATGGAACACGTCATAGTGATTTTAATTGGTTTAATAATTAAGAGTGTGGCTGGACATTTAAATACGACCGGTAAGGAATGCAGATGTTTTTTGACGGTTTATGTGCAGTTAACGCGAATCGGTTTTACATGTAAATAAAAAAAAAAACAGGCCAAGTGTGAGTCGAACTCGCGCACCGAGGGTTCCGTACAAACCTGTAGGTATAAAGTTTAAAATTAAAAAAATATTTTTATTATATGATGTAACTAAAAATTTACGGTTTTCGCAATTTTTCCTTTATCTGTGCTATAAGACGTTGCTTTGTACCAAATTTCAAAATTCTAGATCGACTGGAAGTACCCTTTTTTTTTTTTTTTTGGATGGGAAATCATCAAATGACTTCTCCCGCTCTGGGCGGAGCGGGAGGGCGTGTCAGAAGCGGGAGGGCGTGTCAGAACCTGGAAGTACCCTTAAGGTTTTGATTCCCTTGCGAGTTTCGAAAATTTGCGGAAATATGCGGCATACACGGCTATATCTTTTGATTGCGTTAGCTTAGAAGTTTGATTTTTTCACAGCTCCAAGGGACAGTAGACTTGAGTATTTGATATAAATTTCAGATTGATACCTTCACGCGTTCTTGAGAAAAAGGGTCTTGACAGACGGACGGACGGACGGTCGGACGGACGGACAGCAAAATGATCCTATAAGGGTTCCGCTTTTTCATTTTGAGGTGCGGAACCCTAAAAAATGTATAATAAATACACTGACGGTTATCGCTCTTTCCCTAATATCGTTCATAGGAAGAAACAAAACAATATACTCTATTTGATTTTTATAAAAGGAACATGTTGAAGATCACGATAGATTTTGATTCAGAACGTTACCGGATTTATTTTTTGGATTAATTCATTCGAATAATTTTTAAATGAAACTTTGTAAGAATTCTGATTATATTCTAACAGATTTCAGTTTATTTATTGAGATTGACAATTTTTCTTTAATTCTAATTTGCTTTAACAATTCTATTTTAGTACTTTATTTATATGATTAATATTGAACTTAATTTTAAGTAATGTAAATTTGTCACCATTTGCTGCATGAAACATGCATATTTGAAACTAAATGGAAGAAGTCACTGGCTCATGAAACACAGGTACACTAGGTACAGGTGGGTACTTTAACCTAACTCTGGAGCCAGGGTCTCAAATTCTCTGTAAAGAAAAAAAAAACTGTTTTTTAAATAAAGAATGCTAGAAAATGTAGTTGGGTAAGCACGCCCTTTGCCACGAAAAAGCAAACAAGGTTCGGCCAATTCCGCCTACGTAATTTAGTCCGAAGGCTTCCCGGAAGATGGACCGATGACCTGGTGAAGGCCGCAGGAATCCGTTGGATGCGAGAAACATAGAACCGGTCGAAGTGGCTGTGCTGGGGAGGCTTATATCCAACAGTCGACGTCTTTCGGCTGAAATGATGTTGATTATGAGAATAGGGTCTCAGTAAAGATTGGCAAATCAGTATTGATTGATTGATTTTTAAAGAATAACTCCACCCCATTTCTTCCCGTGGGTGTCGTAAAAGTCAACTAAGGGACTTACTAGAGAATGGGCAGCAACGTTCTCTATGCATTTTACCACCATACTGCGATCGCCAACCCGCCTGTCAAGCGTGGCGATTATGGCAAAGCCTCCTAAATTGCGGGAGGCCTAAGTCCAGCAGTGGACGTCTTATGGCTGAAATGATGATAATGAAAGATTGACCTTCATGAACAGGATACGGTCAGGAGGATATTCTAAATTATGTCTATTTTCAGATAATCCTCATATAATATTCACCAGTTTATCCTCAAGCACACAGCATCAGGCGATTTATTACACAGTGGTACCAAATAAACCACTTCATTTACATTTTCAAAACATGTCTCGTGGGTGGTAAGCAGTTTTTTTTAATTAATTAAAAATATCGTTTTTAGGAATTGTATCGTTTTTATTGGTTTTTAGGATAGGAAGTAGTATAGTAGGACTACTTAATAGACCAATAGCTCGATAGGTACCTACAACAGACCGCATCGTACACACAGATCTATACAAATATTATAAAGCTGAAGAGTTTGTTTGGTTGAACGCGGTAATCTCAGGAACTACTGGTCCGAATTGACAAATTCTTTTTGTGCTGGGTAGCCTATTTATTGAGAAAGGCTATAGGCTATATTACGTCACGCTACAATCAAACGAAGCGGAGCAGCAACAAAAAATGGACGAAAACTGGTAGGCAATTCGATGCGACGTGAAGGGGCAGGAAGGCAAAAATTTGGCGCGGTCGAAGTCGTGGGCAGAAGCTAGTTCATGATAATTCTAATGATACTTACTCACATACACTACAAACATAATGAATATTTTAAGTTATTTAAATGTTTTAGGTGCTATAATTATTATATCCACGAGGAAAAATTGGACGAAGGAGACCCACCAACAATTGAAAACTCCACTATTTCTGTAAGTACTTTTTAAATTTCTTGTACATGATATACATAAGTACGTATAACTACAATATTCCCACTGCTGGAACACAGGCCTCAATGAGAGGAAGTGGGCAGCGACTGTAGTGCACCACGCGGGGCCAGGGCGGGTTAGTAGATATCACATGTCATCGGATTTTTGGTCCTGGGACATGCCGGTTTCCTCACGATGTTCTCATTCACCGTTTTGCGAGCAGTGGTGATGAAATAATTTACCACGACTTATCACGATACGACTTATCACCACGACGTGGGGTTTCGTGGTTGCAGGTGGGGCAAAGTATTATTGGGGTTTTCTGGTCCTGCGCCTGATCTCTCTCTGGTCGTATCTAATTATGAGAGAGGGGGAAGAGTGAGTGCTCCTGTGTCTGCGAACATACTTGAGCACTATAATATCTCCCTCGCCGATGGCTAGCCTCCGTTGAGATTGGCCGGGTAAGCCGGGCTTCTTTAAGAAAGTTGTGCTAATGTTTAGACATTACGTTTCAGTACAGCATCGTCACACATAGTATGAGTGCCCTATGGAAATGCAGAGTACTTGAATATGGTGATTATAAAAAGAAATTGATAAAAAAAAATAAAGAAAAGTACCACATATTCCTCTTAAATCTTCATGTTAAGGGTGCAAGTAAGTAAATTTGTTTGTTGTTTAACTACTATTATAAAATTCCGTGTACATTTTGTTTGTAAAGAATAGCACCATCTGATTTATTCCCGCTGGTGTCACAAAGGGCGACTAAGGGACTTATTAGAGAATGGACAGCAACGTTCTCTATGCATTTTACCACCATACTGCGATCGCTAACCCGCCTGCCAAGCGTGGCGATGACGGCAAACTCCCCCAAATTGGGTGAGGCCTATGTCCAGCAGTGGACATCTTTCGGCTGAAATGATGATGATTATGAATATTATAAATGCGAAAACGAGTTGCTTTGTTTGTTATGCCTTCACGCTTAAACAGTTCAACCGAATTTCATGAAAATTGCCATATAAATAGACCATGACCTGGAAAGCTACTTTCTATCCCAGATCGCAGACCAAATAGAGGGCCAGAGTTAGTTTAAAAAAAAAACTGGCCAAGTGCGAGTCGGACTCGCGCACCGAGGGTTCCGTACAAACCTGCAGGAATTCACGGTTTATGCATAAGGTTTATGTTTATGAATTATTATTTTTTTTAATTTTTATATTTGAGTTGACTGAATGAAAGGTAAAATCTGGTTTACGATTTATGACGTATTAAAAAAAAACTACTTACTAGATCTCGTTCAAACCAATTTTCGGTGGAAGTTTACATGGTAATGTACATCATATATTTTTTTTAGTTTTATCACTCCCTTATTTTAGAAGTTACGGGGGGGGGGGGACACATTTTACCACTTTGGAAGTGTCTCTCGCGCAAACTATTCAGTTTAGAAAAAAATGATATTAGAAACCTCAATATCATTTTTGAAGACCTATCCATAGATACCCCACACGTATGGGTTTGATGAAAAAAAAAAAATTTAGTTTCAGTTGTATGTATGGGGAACCCCAAATATTATTGTTTAAAAAAAAATGATATTAGAAACCTCAATATCATTTTTGAAGACCTATCCATAGATACCCCACATGTATGGGTTTGATGAAAAAAAAAAAAATTTGAGTTAAAGTTCTATGTATGGGGAACCCCAAATATTACTGTTTTTTTTCTATTTTTGTGTGAAAATCTTAATGCGGTTTACAGAATACATCTACTTACCAAGTTTCAACAGCATAGCTCTTATAGTTTCGGAAAAAAAATGGCTGTGACATACTCGGACAGACAGACAGACAGACATGACGAATCTATAAGGGTTCCGTTTTTTGCCATTTGGCAACGGAACCCTAAAAATACACCTATCGTTTTCAGAAGCTGTACAAATGTTTGTGAATGGAGAAGAATTGACATTCAGTGAGGTGGATCTATCAGTTCCTTACGACGGAGACACTATCTACTTCTTTGAAGACGGCGAACATGTGGAAATAGTCTGCAAGAACCCGCATAGCACCGGCTCTGTGCATTTGGAATACTTAACGAAAGGTAATGAGAAACGCTGATCAGAATTAGATTTTAGTAAACTCCAATTTAAGCCGTCAAAATAAAAATAACTTTATTTCACACTGGCTTCTGCCCGCGACTTCATCCGCGTTAAATTTCTTGTCCCCCGAGTCCATTTCTAAGGCTCGAGTCCTTTTTAAGACTCGAGTGGCTGTTAAATGACTCGGGCTCAGCTTGACTGTAGACTCCGAGCTTTTTGAGCACACTGAGTCTTGCATAATTGAGTCGAGTCTTTAAAATTACGACTCGAGGACTCGAGTCCTTTGCAACACTAACCAACCCACCAACCGTCGGGTCGGAGGATCCTCCCTTTTCTATGGAAATTGAGTAAACACTCTATGCCTCATTCCTCTATATTAATGAACCCGAACATGAACCTCAGTGCAACCTTCGTGCGTCTGTATATATCACCGTAAAATTGTAAATACCGTTAGATCACAATCTATCTCGCGAGATTATAAACTATCGAAAAATTGTACAAAATTTACAATTTGACGCACTATATTTCGATAGATTATAATCTGTCCATGGCAAATCGACAAATTGTGAGCTGGTATGAAATTTGCATGCGACGGATCACATCCTACGCTAATACTTAATAGCCAAGTAACGACCATCAGCTTGGAAGTAGCGCGCACCGGTCGCTGCAGTGGCACCGCTCGCTTCGCTCGCTCGGCTCGCACGGAGTTGGTCACAGTTCTAACCTAACCCACAATCTAACGATGTTCATAATGTTACGGTGATATTTACATTTAACAACAAACGAATTAACAAACAAATCAAACAATCAGCGCGTGAGTTGCGTTCCGTCTCATGCCATTTCACAATTTGACGGTTTCACTTCGATAGATTACATAATCTACCGAAAATTAATGCGTTAAATTGTAAGCAGTATGTTACGGTTCACAATCTTTCGACAGTTTACATTCTCGCTAGATAGATTTATAATCTAACAGTATTTACTACTAAACGGTTTAACGGTTGTTTTTTTCTTTTCTTGTGCAGATGCAACCAATATATCCGACTCTGCAACGTTTTCCTTTCAACTACACCCGGAAAACAGCAGTTCGTACATATACTGTGTGTACAACAGTACTGAACCAGCTGACACATACGTATACAGGGTCATCTTCGTTATCAAGAAACGATTGCTTTATTCGAATGAGAGTAAGTACTGACAATCGGGCTAAGGCCGCTTCTCAGAGAAGAAACTCTTTGAGTTTCCGTGTGAGGCCGGACGTACAGAATAGCACCACCCCATTTCTTCCCGCGGGTGTCGTAAAAGGCGACTAAGGGACTAACTAAATAATGGGCAGCAGCGTTCTCTATACATTTAACTACCGTACTACGATCGCCAAGTCGTGGCGATTATGGTAAACCGCTCCAAATTTGGAGTAGGCTTATGTCCAGCATTGGACGTCTTTCGGCTAAAATAGAATAGAATAGAATAGTATAGAATAGAATAGAATAGTATAGAATAGAATAGAATATACTTTATTTGCTTTGAATGCAGGTACATACAAATAGGATCGTAAATAACATAATAAAGAACCGTGTACATTCTGCCTTGTTGGCATGCAAACACAATAATTATTATACAACTTATCAAAATAGGTTATTAAGATGTATCATTTAGGAAATCCTGAACAGAATAATAACATTTATCTAGAAGTAATTCAGTAAAACATTTTTTAAATTTCATCAAGGGCAAGGTTTTCATATGATCGGGAATTTTATTAAAGACAACAGGAGCCATACAAATTACATTTTTTTTTAATAAACTCGTCTTAAATGTGCCTGTGTGAAGTAAATTCTGATATTGTGATCTTAATGATGTACTCCGTTTTCTGGTTTCTGTTAATGTGGCAAATAAATTACGGTTTGTTTTAACAAATATTGCTAATTCGAGGATATAGAGGCATGGGAAAGTTAATAGTTTCTGAGACTTAAATATAGGCACACAACTGTCAGAAATGATGAAGTACTAACTGCCTCGTCGATCTGGTGAGCGCATGGCAAGCGCTTTTACTTAGCAGAAGGTTCTAAGTTCAATTTCCATATCGCGCGGTGTTATTCGGAATTTGTCTCGGATTGGTCGCAATCAATTACACGGGATTTTATCAAAACTGGTAACATAGGTACATCATCAGGTCATCATCATCACCTTCATTCTGCTGGACAAAGGCCTCCTCCAATTTGGGGGGATTTGACGTAATCGCCACGCTTGGCAGGCGGATTGGCGATCGCAGTATGGTGGTCACAGAACAAAGAATACAGAGAAGTGCCCTTACACTGGTTAAGCACGGGAACCAGTGTCGCCAAACTCACACATTTGCATAGCAAATTGTCCATTACACACATAAAAAACAGTGATATGATTGGCTACAAATTACACACGCAAGTTTTACAAATCATCTTCGTATTGCTTTCAAAAATTAAGTCGTATTACAAGGCATGAAAGTTGTTATTATTTGACATGGCACACACAATAAAGACGTTTTTCGTTTAGAAACTTTAGATAGACAAATTTACAACGAGTTCAGCAACTCAATGCTAGATGGCGCTGTAACCAATTCATTCTATTCAGAACGCTAGCTCCTTTGAAATAGATGTCATATTCACATGCACTTGTAATCTCTGTTGGTGAGTAGCAAAACAAAATTAAGAGATGAGGAAATATATCGATATTTTAATATTAAAGTTACGTAATTCTAAGTAAAGGAACTCACTTCCGCCTAGCATTCGAGATCTAAAAACTATTTCCCTTTTCAAATGTCGAGTAAAAGAGCATTACCTTTCCTCATAATTGTGTGTATTTATGTATATATTTACGTTTATTTTTATATTTTAGCTTTATGTATTTATTTAAGTATATGTTAATTTCTTGCATTATATATATATAAGTATATTTTAGTTTAAGACTTCACATATTCATATCTCTCTTCTTGTTTTCACACACTATTGTCTACATTTCTTTTTCATTTCTCCTTTCGCAGGTCTGCTGGAAGAAATTTCTTAAGAAATAAGCAGTACCTTTGTACTCAATTGTTTTAATATGCCTTATCACTCTGTTTTTTTATTGTGTGTACATAAATAATAAAATAAATAAAAATAAATAATTTATTCGAGTGAGCAATGTAATAATTTGTTAACATCATACAAATGCTTAATAACGGAAAAGGTTGATTATCGTTAAAATATCAATGTTAAAGAGGTATTTGTATGTTTGTATGTAGGGGGGTAATGTTATTTTCATAAAATCAGGTACGCGGGCGAAACCGCTGATAGAAGCTAACGATAAATGAAACGATAACAGATAGTACTAAAAATATTTACTAACCTTGAAATAACACATATTTATTTAATTACTTGCCGTTTTTATAATTTTATGTTTAATTTTAATAGGTGATGAAATCGTATATTAATATATTTTGCTGTGATAGCTTTCATTAAGTCAGTAATATGATTAGACGTAAGAAATTCCCCTAATTGATGATAGCTTATGTTTTGGAATATCGATGACCCAATGAACTGGCGCATTATTTTAGCCATGATATAATCTTTATTAAATATGTAACCGTCTTTTAAAAATATTTCGTACATCTGACATATCTTAATCACAGATTCTGATGGGTATAATAATCCCCCTCTATCTTTAGCTATAATAAATCTATGTAATGATTGTTTTTTTTTTCTGTTACTAAAGCACTAACGCAAATATCACACTTAATTTTTTTAATCAACTGTCTTATTATATAACCAGCTATGTGAGCTATTGAATCCTTACTAAAATTAGACAAAATTATCGATACCGACCTACATTACGGATGTGTCCCATCCCTAATCGAGTAGCGTCGAAGTTACTAGAATTTTGGTTATGATTTTCCAGATGACGACTAAGTGCATTAATACTTTGTGTCAATGAAAATAAGGTTGTTTATAGTTTGCATTGAAGTCATAACATGTGGTATTGCAATTAAAATCAATTATATTAAAAATTAACAAAGTTTAGTAGTTACTGATGATAGGATACACCTCCACAAGATACATTTTTTTTCTGCTTTCGTTTTTGCAGGTCAAAACCGCACAACAAGGCATAATTTGTAATATTTCGCGTATTTCTGCGACAACCAATCGCGACAAGTATCTGACGGCTAATAAGCTAAATGCTGCGCATCAGCGCTTAATGTTGACACGCGCGCGATATCTGAGGGGCACTTCCTCTAGTTTTCTTTATTCCGTGATGGTGGTAAAATGCATAGAGAAGGCTGCTGCCCATTCTCTTGTTGTTCCCTTAAGGTGTATAGTATCCTCGTTAACCTTGAGCATATGGGCGGAGCTAAGCTCCATACCCCCGCACACACGTAACGAGTGGCGGCGGCGCGCTAAACTAAAACGACGACCAAAGATTATGCAGAGACGGACGAAGGTCGGTATTTTTGCCTACGACTGTAAAAGGTACCGAATGGTGGATCAATGGCTGATACTTTAGAAAGACGCAACTATTTGATGTTTATACTGGACATATTTCTTTAAACATGCAGGTATGTGATTGATTAAAGAAAGACAACTTTTCGGGTTAGAGATATCTTTATTTCCCATAAAAAACAAATTTCACTTACATGAGAAATATTAACATAATTTTTTTTAAAAGATTGTTTTTGTAACGCACAGTTTTGGTAAGGAAACACTAAAAATTAAAAATTACAACAAAACAGAAATAGTCAATAACTGTAGGATAATCGCTAATAAATTAAACACTTTCTTTGCCTGGGCATTTTTATTTAAATACCAACTATGTTACAGTTCACACAATAAAATATATTAACAAAAAAGTATTTAGAAATGCCACCACTAATAAAGCGTCCACGCGCACAAACAAATCGACTCCTCTGCAAGGAGCTAGTTTATAAACACACACTGTTACAATACGTTCGTAAGTATTTACACTAACACACACGTCGCGCGTAGTCGGTCGATAGCCGGAGCGGAGCAGCGAGCGACACAGCCCTCCCGTCTGAATGCTAATGCACGACTGCAGCCCGCGCCTGCGCAGAGCCCCTCTACCCTTGACGGCTTAAAAGGGGGGTATTTCTTTGCAAAATTTTGATTAATTTACAATATTTTATTGTAAAATCGTAGTGCCTATAACCGTTTATTTTTATGTGTAAAAATATTTCCAAATAACAAAGCTGTTTAGTAGGAGTATGAAATATAAGCCAAAAAATTGGGTTGTCGTAAATATTTTTTTACAGCAAAGGTTTTAACCCTACGAAAAAAGTGCTTTTGTAAAAATTATGTACATGAATCTATAGCAAAAATATATTTTTTTCAAATCTTCAAACCAAGTTGTTAATGAGAAGATAGGTTCATAAAGTGACCGTTTTACGGCACTAAACCGGACCAAGGCCCTTAATCGCGTCTTACGACTCCCATGGATAGAAATGGGATGGTGCTTTTTCATTCTTTACGTCCGGCTCCACACGGTACTAAATGTCTCTTCTGCGTAACCTTTCGGGGGAAACAGTATTTTGTTTTCAAGTCATACTGAAGAGAAGTGTTGCCTTAGATTTCCTGGAAGTCTTTAAATAGTAGTATTCTGTACGTTCTCATGGATAATTTCCGATCCCCACGTAGGTAAAGCCATTGGAATACCTATTTGTACCTCTGCATACAGGGTGGCAGCTACTTCGCCGCGGAAAATGTAACCATGAGTTCAGCACTTGATTCTAAGCCCCTAGCATAGACATTTTTCGTCGGTATTAAAAATTGATCAGCTGTTTCAGAGAAAAGTGTATTAACCTACGCGGTCCAAATGTATGGACAAGCATTTTTTTTTGTAAATGACCCACCATAAACTTCAACGCAGTGGGCTTCAAATCATGTACTGAATTCTGTTAAAGTTATAGAAACAGAGGCATAAATCTATTTATATAAAATTCAAAGTCCTGAGTGACTGACTGACTGACTGACTGATATATCAACGCACAGCCTAAACCGCTGGTCGTGGAGACATGAAATTTGGAGGGTGTGTTCTTTGTGAGGAGTAGATATCCACTAAGAAAGGGTTTTTTGAAATTATATTCCTAAGAGGGTGAAATGGGGGATTGAAATGGTGAAGTTTTCGAGATCCACGCGGGCGAAGCCGCTGGCAGAAGCTAGTTTCGTAATATAAGTTTAATTATGTTTAAGACACTTTCTACAGAAAAATATATCTCAAGAAGTGTCACCAGCGTTTCCATTTTCGTATTCCATTTATTCCATGGAGGTTGCATAACTGCACCTTCAAAGAGTTTTGACATGCAAACTCTAACAAATACAGAGTACAAGTTCCGCGTAGATATCCCTGCTACACCTTACTAACACTAATCTGAATACACTAGCAAAGATCTTTTTAAAATATGGTCAACTTTATTTCAGGTAATATAATGCTAGATGTACATATGTCTGCCAAACAAGATAACGGCAGCCAGTTTTCATCACCAATCCTAGGCAGCTGTATAGGAGCTGTGCTTATCATACTAAGTCTGACCGGCTTAGCTTGCTGGTACGTCAAGACTAGGAAGGCTAAATGTATTAAGGTGCGTAGCTCATTATTTCCTTCTTAGCGTGTCGATAGAAATCTAAATACAGTCAGCCCAGAATTTGGCTATGAGCTTGGCACTTTCAGTAACGTCCATCAACTCCTGTAGCGTGCAACAGCACACGTTGGACACGATATTAAGTGCCGCATTGTTTGTGGGACAGCACCAAATTTACACTCCTGGGCGGAGTCATCTGTGAATCTCTACCTGAGCAGGATTTCTTTGCTTCGGTTTACCTGAGTCCGAAGTCTATTTAAAGACTTCCAGGAAACCTAAGGCAACTCTTCTTTTCAGAATGACTTGAATATAAAATATTTTCGTCCTGGATTGTCCTGTAATGCCTAGTGATAAATAATTGGACACTATGAAGTTATATCCTTAAAAGACAGTCTCTAATCTGCCAGGTCCTCATATGGCCTAAACAAGATTACGTTCAACTTTAAAAGAGACCTGGAGTTATACGGCTAATACATCCTATTCTCGCATGAGGAGTTATGCGAGTCGACTGGTAGAAAAACATATAGAACGTTTTTCTTTACCCTTTGTTTTCCCATTGTGATGTAGTATTTTCCGCATATCTGAAGTAGCTTCAATTAATTCCCATTGTGACGTCCACACCTGCTGTCTTGTATGGGTCAGAATGTTGAACCACAAAAGGGATGAATGAAAGGCAATGGCGTGCAGCTGAGATGAGAATGTTCAGAGGGATGTATGGTGTTACACGAATGGATTAAATAAGAAATGAGTATATAAGAGGAAGTATGAAAATGGCACTAATAACTGAAAAGTTGTGTGGGAATCGGTTGTCATGATATGGTCACGTGTTACAGAGGAATGAGGAACATGTCGTGAGGTAAGTATTGAGTATGAATGTCGATGGCTATAAGAGTAGAGGGAGACCATAGAAACGACGGATGGACTGTGTGAATTATGATATGGATAGAAAGGGGGTGACTACGGAGATGACGACTAATAGAGAAATGTGGATGAAAAAGACATGTTGCGCCGACTCCAAATGAATTGGGATAAGGGTAGAAGAATGATGACATGACGTCTACACCGCATATCCATCAAGCCATTGTCTGGCAGTACGGCGCGTAGTGTTCCACGCGTGCCTCAAAGAGATGCCAGCAGCACTGTAGGGGTCTGCTAGGACCGATGCCTGCCAGGGTCGCGAGATTGTTCGAAAGAGATACCGTGACTCTGGCAAATGGGCAACTGAAGGAACACGGGTGGGTTTTAGTCAGTAAAAGTCTGACACGCCCTCCCGCTCCGCCCAGAGCGGGAGAAGTCATTTGATGATTTCCCATCCAAAAAAAAAAAAAAAAAAAGTCTGGCAGTGGATGTCCTTTGGCTGAAATGATGAATAATATGTATGGATGGAAGCTGCTGCTTTATTTTTTTACTAGCTCCTTATTGAGACTTCGTCCGCGTCAAAGTTTTGCTCCTCTGACCGTTCCCGTCGCATCAAATTGCCTGCCTGTTTTCCTCCATTTTTCGTTGCTGCTCCGCTCCTTTTGATTGTAGCGTGATGTTATATAGCCTTCTTCAACTACCCAACACAAAAATATTTTTTTTAATTCAGACCAGTAATTCCTGAGATTACCGCGTTCAAACAAACAAACTCTTCAGCTTTATAATATTAGTATAGATTATTTTGTTTTTCAGACCCAGTACGCAGATTTATTCAACCATGATAACACTCCAGCACCACAGTGTACAAATGAAAGTAAAAATCAATACGACACGTGTCATTACAGCGAAAATCTATCAAACAGAGAAACGTATTATGAAACTCCAGAGAGCGCAGAAGATAATATGGACCCTGAAGACCATTATTATACTAAAGTAGATTACTTGAAATGTACACCGAGAATTGGTGAAATAAAAACTAGGGATAGTAAAGTTTATGATGAGCCATATGTGTAAATAGCAATGAGGGACAGTATGCAAACGTTACAACAAGTTTTAAAATATCAGAAGATTTTTCTTTTCGGCGGCTCGCAAGCAGGCTGCATATCCAGGGGTCAAGTTTGCTAATTTCAATTATTATTCATTATAACAACCATGCCAAGGTATCTCCATTGCCATTACGACGCCGTCACTTCGTGTTCAATAGTTTTATGTTTACATGATTTTTATTTGTATGTATGATAGTCTGTAAGGTATTTATGATATGGGTATTTGTTGCTCGAATTAAATTGATTTGATTTTGATTTGATTATGCTTATCCCTTCAACTGCCAGCCTCCGTACTACAGAGGATGAGAATTTCCACAAGTTCGGTCCCCTACGTTGTACAGAGGCTAGTTCGTGGTCACACTGTTTTGCGATTATAATCACAACACAAGATGCTTAATTAGGATAATAATCGCAAAACAGTGTGACCACCAACTAGCCTCTGTACAACGTAGGGGAGCGAACTTGTGGAAGTTCTCATCCTCTGTAGTACGGAGGCTGGCAGTTGAAGGGTTATAGTTCTTAATCCTCTTAATATTCATGTCAAAGGAAAAAAAAGGAATGTCAAATTCTTAAGGATTTATGACTTAAACTACTGTCATTGTGTAAGAGTTAATTGGGTAAAACCCGACTCGCAAGCCAGATGCGGCCTGATAGGACTATTGATACGGCCCTAATGAATACTTGAGTAAAGTTTCATGTGCTCATGACTGAACTTACAATTCATACTTTCCCATCCTGTTGTTACGTAAATCGTAAAGACTTGAAACGTTAAGCTATCGCCATCTATTATCGATTAACGCAATTAACTACCCGGTACTTTCTAGAAACGTCGCCGCTAACTATGAACTGCAAAGATTCAAGAGTGTTCGAGAATGTTTCCGGGGATTGAGCTCGGCATATAAATAGAGGATTGTTAGACCGTGTGTCCACGGCAAGAAATTTGTCATGTCGGCTACAGACAAGATGAAAATATTCATGTACATGAGAAGAATTTTGTCGGGTCTGTGCACGAAAGAATGTTGTGTCTGTTGCAGACACGAAAAAATCTAGTACGGTAGGAATTGATTCGTTAAGTCATGGTTGAGACATTGTAGGGTGCACATCGTGTCGTGTAATTGTGGGAAATAATGTTGACGACCTACAAAAATAAAAATGGTGATTGCCTATTATAGGTATAGAAAAATTAAAAAGAAAACTAACTCCAAGAGAAATCATCTTATTAAAGTTATAAGTGAATCAAGTATTTTATAATAGCGTAAACAAACTGTCGTAAACAACAGAGGTCCACACGCTCAAACGTTCTCATGTGCACTGTACATACCCACCCCCTACAGATCACGTCGTGTCTGGCGCAGATAAGATTTTTGTCTTGTGCAGCGCCGACACACTTGTCGTGTGTAGAAACGACACGAATTCTTGCATAAACCTGGCGATTTTTCTTGCCGTGGACACGCGGCCTTAGACTGTGAGGAGAAGTGACGACGGCCTAGAGTGCCGGCGAACCTTTCTGCTAATACAGGCATGATGTTATTTATAAATTGAGTCCCCAATAAAACACGTTTTTTTATTTTTCAATTTATTATTTTGTTCAATGTTAACCAATAAGTTTCTTAAGCAAGTTACAGTATGGATATAGCGTAGCATAGTATACTCCCTCTAAAATGTACAGATCCGTCAAGTTTAGTCTAACGAACAAATATTACTTGGAACCACCATAACTTGACTCGCTGAAATACTTTGCCCGAAGACCAAAGAAGAATATTTTTTTAATAAATATATTAATTATTAAGTATTTTACAGAGTTACACGAACACACATAAAGTAAACGGAATTGTTTTTATATATATATTTTTTTTAAATATATAAGTATCAGAGGATATCATTTGTTCATTTCTCTTAAAAAATTACTGAGTACAAAATTATGTTAGCTTTTCAATGTCAAAATATACGATTATTTTCAACGATACATTTACTATGATTTACGAAGGCATTTTCGTAAATAAATATTTTTTTACAAAACATTTATTTTTTTGCAAAATAATCGTTCATTCGCTTAATAATGTTGATTGAATGAATAATTATCGTTCATTCGTTCACATTTTGCAGGCATAAATATTTTTCATTTATGAAAATGTTCTTTTATATTTAGTAGACATAGCTTCGATAAATATGAGTATGATGACATGGTTTTTCTCTGTGATATGTAAAAATCAGGTCAGGCAGTCAAGGGGAATGTACAAATACCATTTTTTACAATAAAATAAAATAAAAAATATGGCGTATAGATATTGGATTTGTCAGCAAAGAACTATATTGTTATTTTCATATACATAATAATAATAACATATTAATTATTAACAAATAAAACCTATTAATTAAATACAAATTAATGAGAACATGAAAACTCGTAAAGCCACAAAGACTTCAATCATTTCTTTTTTTTTTTTATCCGCTGATGTTTGCAAAAACGATAAAAATCTTCATTTTTTTACCATAACCATATTTTTGTGGCTTTTCAACAAAATAAGCACCTTAGGATAAGTTATTTTAGACAACAATAATTCCCATACAAGCACTCCCTTAGCAAAAATGCATAGAAAAATTAATAACGCAAAATTTTTTAACAGACAAATGATAAAAAATCCTAAGAAATAATTGGTAATTTAGTTTTTTTTTTTTTTGTTTTGATCAGTCCATTGTATGGATATTATCGTTGCCGATAAAATTAACAAATAATAAGAATTAGACTAAATGGGACTAGAAAGTCACATAATGACTAGAACATTTTACTGTCATTGCAGCAATAATATAAAACATACTAATCTAAATAGCACTCACAATTCTAAGTCATTATTTTTGACATTATAACAAATTAATAAAGAAAATAAAATAGTTAATTAATTAATCATATTTATAATTAGTTAATATTAATTAATTAATTATATATTAACTAATCAATTATATATTAATTAATATTTCAGAATATTAATAAGTATTATAATACAATTATTTAAACAAATAAGTTCAAATAATAGGAGTAATTTTAGGCTAAGGTAAGTGTGAGCTATAAATGTTGGCATCACACAAAAAAAAAATGGGAAAAATGTAGAAGTACATATACAAATTCAATATTTACCGTCTTAAAATTGTAAATGCTACTTCAAGCCTTTTTTAATTCGCAATACGCGACCAAAGGCATATTTGAAACGTTTTTATACAAAAGCGCTTCACATATAATATACTATACAAATTACCTAACTACATACAATATCAGGGATATAAATAAAGCTGTTGTTTTATCAACAATATCATTTGATATCACAATTTAACTAAGAGCAAAAAAAAATATTACAAAAATTAATGAGATATAAACAAATAAAAATCCTCAAAAAATAAAAAACGGATTCTTATAGTTCAATGCGGGATGTCAATGATTTGAGAGCCTGTGAGAAATTAAGAGTAATTTGTTAACCCATATTTATGTTTTTCTTCAATTTAGTACTGTATCCTGCGGAGTAATTGCGTAACACACATCGTAAACAGCCTATAATGTCCCACAGCTGGGACACAGGCCTCCTGTCGTTGAGAGGGAGTGGACCGTAATCCACCACGCGGACCCAGTGCGTGTTGGTAGATGTCGCATGTTTTCTAATTTTTGGTTTCCTCACGACGTTTTCCTTCACCGTTTTCAGAGCAGTGGTAATGAGATAATTTACACAAATTAAAGTGCATGTTTGAGTCGGTATGTCATTATCATTACCAATAGGCAATCACAGCACGCGTAACACATATAAAATGACATTAGATCGAATTTATTTTATTTTTACCATGGTCACGTTAATTGCGTTATTTACGTTGTTGAACAGACGAATTTACTAAACCTATGAAATATCCTTCAAAACTCTTGGATTGTGTGTTACGCAATTAAAATGCTGGTAAATTTTTTCAGCCTGATTACTATTGCAAGTTACCGTGCGTATTAAGTTGTTTTAGAATCACACAGTCAATAACTACTGAAAATATCTTTTGAAATTTTCAAATATTGTTAAAATAAAATAATATGAAAATATTATTTCATGCCACTCGTCAAAGATGTATTTGCGTAATATTTACAAAACAACTTAATTTTTTTTAACAATAATTTACAAACAAAACGTAAAAGTGGCTTACTAGATGCCTATTTTAATTATACAACGGTACGTTTTATATTCATTTTCAATATGTATACAGGTTTGACGTGCAAAATATCGTTTTGTTTTCGCATCTACAATAAACAGTTAAATTGACATCATTAATACTATTCAATAACGATGTTTTTATTGAATTTTTAGAATACCATCATTTTATAAACAAAACAATATATACAGTTTCCCAAGTAGAGTCTAGAACTCCGTCTATTTTTTACAAGAACTGGATGGAGTAACAGCTTAGACTCCTAAACTACCATGCATGATATTAGGAACATGCATTTATGGACACTTAGAAAAATAACCGTTACCCATAAATATTGATTTTTAGTTACCCTAGCTCCTAGACTAGTTCAAGAACGTTGCACTACCGTGCACCCAGATAATATTACAATATTTTGCACGATACAGGATATTAAATGACAGTGAACACAGCTGTAATATTTTATATAGTAAGTCGACTTTATAGATTTATAAGAACTACTATATCGCCCAGAAAAACCATTGTTCTATGTTCAGCTAGAAAAAATAAGTTAAAAAAATATCTGCCTTGAGTATTTCATTATTATTTTTAAATAAATACCAATATTTGAGTGCAAGAGACAAGGAGTACTTAAAATAGTTAAAATCATTTAGTTTTATGAGAAAAATATTTTCTTTGTTTAAAACTAAATTGGGTTACCTAGGAAAAAGAAAATTGGTCTGTTTTTCATCCTGTTCGTTTTTCTTTGCTATTTATTTTGGTAAAAAAACCCGAATGATGTACAAGAAAAAAAAATGTAAGTATAAATTTCCTACGAATAATATCGTTCATTCATTAAATAACAAACCTATACGGGCGATATACACAAAGTGCAAGTCTATAGAGGCTATTGCTATAGTGTAAGCGTCGTCTATGGCAGTAGGTAAGGATAAACATACACATATATACGTTTTTTTGCAAAAATACAGCACACATCTCATGCCTTAAACTAATTTAGCATAATTTCAGTACACAGGGGTAGCGTTTTTTAACATTTTAAAAAGTACATGGCCGGTTTCATTATTTTTATATAAGTTTTTTTTTTCATTTATTTTAATTAAAATTAACACATACTTTAAGCTTACTAAATACAGCTATATGTATACTTATAAAAACAGATTTTGTTACATTTTTTCCTCGTTCGGCGGTTTTTTTTTACAGTTGTAACAAAATTCCAATTAAAAATAAGTATAATTTAAACATATTTTTTAACTAAATATTTGGATATTTTTGTTACAACCTGTATAGCATTCATACTAGTAACATTAGCCAGTCAAAATAATGATACCTACCATTTCACTTAACAAATTAACCTTAAATGGTTACGCATTATTTTGACCGCCTTGATGGTGTTGTCAAAAATATTTTTCGCTTTATGTTTTTACAATGAAATAAAAAAGTTTTTTTTTTTGATAATTACAGTCACTCCTCCAAAATACTTAATTATAATAAAAAATCTCAATATTTATATAATTTACATGAAAGAAAATACATTTTTCAAAACACCATGACGTCATTGTTTTATTTTTATTTTCGAAAACGACAAAAACTTGGTTTGGGAGTATGCCAAATGTGTTTTTTTTTCGTTTTTTTGCAAAATGGTGTCATTTAGGAAGCGTTTGTGTCATCTATATATTTTTTTTAATAATTTAGAAGTACTGTCGTTTCCAACACTTTCGTAGACTTATCCAAATTTTGTGCACTTCACAGATATTCTGTCTTCACGGAAAGATACAATAAATAAATAAGAGTAAAATAATAAACTTTAAATAATTTTTTTTGTTCAGAAATCGTCAGCCAAAAAGTAACATGGCAAACAAAAATATAGGCCTCTTATGAAAAAACAAGTATTTACCTTCAGTTTTCTTTATCAAGTAAACTTAAACTTTAAGCCTCAGTAATTTGGGCATATATCTTAGTCAATACTACTCATCAATCGGGGAAGACAGAACCGTACCCAAGGTTACGACACAACCGAAACTCGTGGTATTAGTTTACTTAGCTGACTGTACATTATATTACTTCAAATTGAGCTAGAACACAACTTATTTTTTTTATCAAAAGACGCCAAACTGAGATAAAATAGTCTATCATATAGATATGTCATCATCAGAACAGAGATTCAGAACTTGTAATTAATGAAAGAGCGAAATAAAAGAATACAATTATTCATTCATTAAATCTGAGTTTTGTTAAACTGAGCAATGGTCACCTCAAAATATAAGAACAAATCATTCACTCCAGAATTTAGTCATTCACTTTAGGATTAAATCATTCACTCTTAATCATTCACTTTTTCGACGTTACAGATATTTCGCCTTCGTATAAGTTGTTGTCTAGCTCAATTTGGAGGGAAATCGACAAATTCTGTATAGAATACATACATCGTGTTTTAACTTAGCTAAGGCCGAAATATGTGATGGGGAATATAAGGTGGTAGGAAAAATGTGGCAAAATGTTACTTACATTTAGTAACATTTTGCTATCATTGTTGCATGCTACATTATTAAGCATTAAAATTTTGTAAATCAATTTTTATTTTAAGTTTATAAAAATCTCAACAGCAGTAGGCATTCAGTTTCTGCAGTAAAATTGACAAATATTTTTCCAAATGATAATGGAATAAAGATTAAAAATATCATGTTTCCAACCATTCGTTCATTTAGTTCAATCATTCGTTATGCGCTTTGTTGCAAGCTACGTTAACCGCTACATGACATTTGTATTTTTCTTTTCTCAACATATGCCAGTACCAATCGAATTTTATCACAATTATTCAATACAGTTTATTTGTTGATATTTACAAAACAAGCAAATATAATTTTGCCCAAACGATTCGCTAGTTCCAATAATTAATTTTATAGGTAATTCAATATTTTGTAGGCAAGTTTAAAATGATGGATTTCAACCGTCATTTTGATGCATTGAAGTAGTCTCCACATCATACGTCATTCATCATTATATTTCATATTTGAATAGGTACGTGAGACGCACCTTGGGCAGTCAGCCTCTCTGCCTTGTTGAGGCTAATATTTTAACCATGGCATGAGCAATTTTTAGTAGTTCATGCTGTCTTTCAAGCAATTACCCTGCAAAAAGACTGACTCGCTGATATTTTTACAGTAATTCTCAAACAGTTCAAACAGTTCGAACAGTTCACAGTTCTGTCATCTGCCAGGCAATTACCCCAAAAAGGGGGAATTTTTTCACTCTTCAGTATTCCCCATCACAATTCGCCAAAACTTATTAAGATTAGTCTCACGCAATCGACGTAGTAGGCGGTGCGACATCTCTGTCGCGTTGCAACAAGTCGCGGCGATTGTCGCGCAGAGAGTTGTTGCGTCGCAGCTCGTCCTTGATGGAGTTGTCGCGGCTGTCGAGTCCGCGTCGAGGTGACGATGTTGCCTCGCGACATTCTGATGAGGAACGCTTTGTGTGGGTGCCTGTGGATCGGGGTGTGAATGTAATGGTGATTCTATGGGATGAGTGATTTGATTTTATTGGATTTTTTCACGCTCTTTTAAAAAAACTTTAGCAATAACTACCTTTAATTTAAAACCTTACAGACCTAAAACATTAAAACTACTCAATTACTCATTTTAAATCATGCCAATAATTATTTTATCAAGTCAAACTCAAATTTTCAGCTCGTTATAATTTCAAATACTAATGGATACCACAAACAGAAAGAAATGTTTATTATAGAGAAGTTTAAATCAACTTTAAAACGTCTAAATTAACTTTTAAAAGACTACCTTTGACTAGTAAATGTGTCTCAAAAGAACTACAGATACCACACTTAACGCTTTACTTGGCTAAATCCACTGTTTTTTATTTAATTATATTTATGATATTCGCATGCGTTACGGGTAGCCAACCCTATTCAGAAGGCTTTTGTACATTCGGGAAATAATTTTTGTTAAATTGTCTTACAACATCAATTGTTCGCCTATTTAAATCACAACTGCCATTTTTTGGCAGTTCGCTGGTTTTCGAGAATAACGACATAATTCATAATTCTGTCAAATTGAATACTGTATGGCAAACGATCATAAATCTATACAAATAAATAAAATTGGAGTGTCTGTTTTTAATATTAAGATAACCACTTTTTACTCAGTGTATATGGATGTATACACGATACTTATACCAAAACAACATTTTTACAATTTTTGTCTGTCTGTCTGTTTGTTCCCGCTAATCTCTGAAATGGCTGAACCGATTTTGACGGGACTTTCACTGGCAGATAGCTGATGTAACAAGGAGTAACTTAGGCTATTGTTATTTTAGAAAGATTCTTTTATTTTAGAAAAAAATAACTATCTTCGAAAACTACGCTGACATATGTCTCAAAATTCGAAAAACCCTGGCTGAATCCTACGAAATAGATCAAAATAATGTACTACAGTATTGTACACCTTAAAAAGGCCTACAAAAATGTCCTGAATGGTATATGTCTATCTCTTAGGGATAACCCACAATAACCATTTTTTATCTTTTACTTTTTACGAGAAATAAGGGCTTATTTACGAAGCGATTTTAAGCAATACAGCATTCATCCTTATCCAATTAAGTACCTTAAATACATTGTGCATTTAATATAGATCAATATGGCCCTTTACAGCATGTCATTTAAATGAATATCTTAGAAGATATTAGAGATTTAAAAAGTGGGCGCAGAGCGCATTGGCAGCGGCCGGGTAGTACAGGATAAGTAGGATTGTAATTCATATTACTTTGGCTTCATAGTCATTGCGAATATCATGTGTGTTCATTATACTCAAAATAAACCTAATAGTATTATTCCAAGTAAGAGACCGCGAAATGGCTTACATGTTTAGATTTTTGGATGTTTGTTTCTCAATGATGCAAAGACGGCCAAACGGATTTAGATCGAATTTGGCACAAAGATATATTATATCATGGATACGTAACAGATAGGATATCTACTTTATCCCGGTAGTAGGTTCCCGGGTGATATTTTCCGACAGCTATACGGGCCAAGCCACTGGCAAAAGTACTATTCCTATAATTATGTTCGGTGTCTGGTAAATGATTGAGTGTCTGTATAGGTAAAATAGGAGCGTTAACAAAAACCAGGAAGACTTATATTCAACTAAACCAAGCCCTATGTCACAGTCTTCTTACTCTGAATACTATTACTTTTATTTTAAAAACACCAACATCTTCTCATAAACTATGAATCCTAAGTAATATGAGTTATAATCCTACTACTAATAATATTATCTATGTGAAAATATGTATGATTGGGTGTTTGTTTCTCAATCACGCAAAAATGGCTAAATGGATCTGGATCGAAAATAGCACACAGAGTCTATATTACCTATATAACCTGGAATAACACATTCTTATCGCGGTAGTACGTCCTCTTGCATTAATTACCGACATCCACGCGGGCGAAGCCGCGGGCAAAAGCTAGTCTTTCATATTTTACAACTTAGAGATGCAACACCAATTTCAAATCAACGTCCGTTTCGAAATCGTTCGTTGCATCTCAGTTCACGACAAAATATCAAAGATTTATGATCGTTTGGCATACAGTATTCAATTTGACAGAATTGTGAATTATGTCGTTATTTTCGAAAACCAGCGAGTTGTGTGAAATATCTCGAACCCTCCAAATTCATGTATTGTGACAAACTGATAAACAATAATTATATTTCCCCGAATCTACAAAACTAAAATAAGTGAAGAGAGGCAAAATGGCCCGGCTGGAGGTCTAAAAAGTTTAACTTTTTAGAAATCGCCGGGCGAAAATCCGTTTAAGTAGTCAGAATCTTTTCAGATTAACTACGAGATGTCCTTAAAAAAATCAAAAAAAAAGAGAGGCAAAGGAAATGTGACAAACCTGGCAGATCTCTGCCGCAGCTCATAATCTCGTGGTCGAGGGAGGCGGAGGCCGGGTCTGCGGCGCGACGTCCCCGCGCGCCCTGCTGCCGGCCGGAGCCTTGTTACTTGCTTTGCAGTTACGTGAGCACAGTACGGGACATGGGATACTCGCTCACTCAAATTACTCGGTCATTCAATCTTTAAGTAGTACAATAGTTCATTCATGAAGCACACCCAGTCATTCCATCGTTCCTTCAGTCTTTAGTACAGAAGTTCATTCATAAATCTCATACAGTAATTTCATCATTTAATGGGTCGCTAGTTCAGAATTCCATTCATAAATCACACTCAGTTATTCCATCGTTCAATAGGTCTTTAGTTCAGGAGTTAATTTATGAATCTTTGGGGGAGCCTCCAAAGTATCACGGCATAATCATCTATCCCACTTTTGGCACTTGGCTACAATTAGAACGAATGCTGGCCATATTGGTTGAAAAATAAAATACATTTTCTGTGACAATTTCACAAAGAAACATTTGTGAGACAAGGGGCAATTTTACGAAGTCTCCCCTGTCGATTTAATTTCCATGATTTCAAGCGCCAAAAGTTTATTTAGTTTTTTCCTTCTCGAATTCACTGAGCATCTTTTTACACATCCTATTTTCCTTTCCATTTTCCCATATTTATACAATTCACTCAGTCAATTACTTAACTAGCTTTAAAGAATAAAATGCAGCTGGAAGCTAATTTTAATAAATTGAATATCTAACCACCTAAGAATGACAAGGAAATTCACTGTAAATTAAAGTACTCATCCATCTGACACTCACACGCTCATTCACTTGTTCATTCGTCCATTCTTTCATTCACTTGCTCACTCACTCATTTAATTTATCATTCTGAATACAATTTCCATTCATTCATTGGACTTTAATTAATATTTAATCGTTGTTAATATTTATATTAAATAATTAATATTTGTATTAATTATAAACAGCTAAAATATAAAAAAAATAATAAATATTTACTTTGTATCCACTGGACCCGCTTGTGACAGACGAACTTGACCCGAGTGGATGTGTTCCGTTCTGAAACATTTTAGATTAAATTAAGATAATAAAAGGAAAAGGCTAGTTCCCAACTACGTTGGGGTCAGCTTCCAGTCTAACCGGATCCAGCTGTCTACCAGAGTCTTGTATAGAGCGACTTCAACGTTACCCCTTGGCAAGACTGGTTGTCAAACTTTAGGGTTTCTGACGAGTGCCAAACCATAACGACTGCCAAAGATTGACAGTCACCGGCTTCACGTGCTTTTCGAGGCACGGAAGGGTCTCGATATACAGGGTGTCCCAAAAATCAACGTCAAGCCGACAACGGTTGATAGGGCAGGTGATGACAGTTATCAGAAAAATAATTAAAAAAAATCTAAGTTAAGCATTTTTTTTTTTCAGTACAGTCAGTTAAAGTTGGGCGATGTAATAATTTTTAGTACATGGTGGAGCAAAAAAGTGATGTTTTCTTTAAAACTGAGGTAGTTGTGTTTTAATTTTGGACTGTAGTTTACAGAAGGGTTATTCAGGATTACATCACTCCTGCCAGGGTCGCGAGATTGTATGAAAGAGATACCGGGACCCTGGCACATAGGCAACTGAAGGAACACGGGTGGGTTTTAGTCAGTAAAAGTCTGACATCCCGCTCCGCCCAAAGCGGGAGAAGTCATTTGATGATTTCTCAACCAAAAAAAAAAGGATTACATCACTCACAATTTTTTTTTATGTCAATAATTTGAAAAGTACTTAACTTAGATTTTTTTATTATTTTTCTGATAACTGTCACCACCTGGCCTATCAACCGTTTTCGGCTTGACGTTGATTTTTGGGACACCCTGTATAATGGAAGGTTACTCATCCACGAAGTGATCGTGGCAAGCGTGGCTCCGATCAACTCGTATAGCTATAATTATTTAACTACGAGCCATAAGAAGCAACGACGAACCAAATTGAAGAGTCTAATATAGGCTTTATGTCATCATCATCATCATTTCAGCCGAAAGACGTCCACTGCTGGACATATGCCTCCCCCAAGCTCCGCCACTTCGACCGGTTTTGTGCTTTCCGCATCCAGCGGATGCTTTATGTATATAAATATAAATACGAGTATATTTTAGCAATTTTTACTACCTCTCGAATGTCTTATGTTACACAGTGCGACATAAGCAATTGTCTTTCTATTGTGTCTCTAATTAAGACATTCGACGAGTTAAGTCTAATTTTACCTGGTCAAGCTGGTCTATGGAAGTGTGGCTCGTAGGACTTTTGATAGTGTCGAACACCGATGAGTCACTGTCGTGGTCTGACTGCAGATGTGGAGTTTCTGGACTATCTGGGATCTCGCCAGCCGCTGAAAACATAAACAGAAAGAGTTAGAAAGAAAAAGAAAAGAAAGAAAGAAAATACGTTTATTTGCAGTTAACATGACGCACAAAGAACAAGTTAGGGGAAAATATGCGTGGCATCCACGCGTTTGAGATTTTTGTTGGCCGGTGGACCAGACGAGTCCTAGAGTGGCGACCACGTATCGGTAATCGTATTAAGGCACGTGTCGCAGCGACGATGGACCGATGACCTGAGACAGGTGGCGCAGAGGGACAGGCTGTGGATACTGTGATGAAGTCAGACACTTTGATGTGTTGTTACTTTTGAAGGACTATAAAAAGTACTCTTCTACGTAGAGAAACAGTCATCACTGGCACCACGTACTGCTCACAGTACTACTACACTACACTACAGTTACCGTGCGGGTGTATGTTCCTGCGCTGCGCGCGCGGGGAGGGCGGGTGCAGCGCGGGGGCCGTACCATAGGTCATCACTGGCACCACGTACTGCTCACAGTACTACTACACTACACTACAGTTACCGTGCGGGTGTATGTTCCTGCGCTGCGCGCGCGGGGAGGGCGGGTGCAGCGCGGGGGCCGTACCATAGGTCATCACTGGCACCACGTACTGCTCACAGTACTACTACACTACACTACAGTTACCGTGCGGGTGTATGTTCCTGCGCTGCGCGCGCGGGGAGGGCGGGTGCAGCGCGGGGGCCGTACCATAGGTCATCACTGGCACCACGTACTGCTCACAGTACTACTACACTACACTACAGTTACCGTGCGGGTGTATGTTCCTGCGCTGCGCGCGCGGGGAGGGCGGGTGCAGCGCGGGGGCCGTACCATAGGTCATCACTGGCACCACGTACTGCTCACAGTACTACTACACTACACTACAGTTACCGTGCGGGTGTATGTTCCTGCGCTGCGCGCGCGGGGAGGGCGGGTGCAGCGCGGGGGCCGTACCATAGGTCATCACTGGCACCACGTACTGCTCACAGTACTACTACACTACACTACAGTTACCGTGCGGGTGTATGTTCCTGCGCTGCGCGCGCGGGGAGGGCGGGTGCAGCGCGGGGGCCGTACCATAGGTCATCACTGGCACCACGTACTGCTCACAGTACTACTACACTACACTACAGTTACCGTGCGGGTGTATGTTCCTGCGCTGCGCGCGCGGGGAGGGCGGGTGCAGCGCGGGGGCCGTACCATAGGTCATCACTGGCACCACGTACTGCTCACAGTACTACTACACTACACTACAGTTACCGTGCGGGTGTATGTTCCTGCGCTGCGCGCGCGGGGAGGGCGGGTGCAGCGCGGGGGCCGTACCATAGGTCATCACTGGCACCACGTACTGCTCACAGTACTACTACACTACACTACAGTTACCGTGCGGGTGTATGTTCCTGCGCTGCGCGCGCGGGGAGGGCGGGTGCAGCGCGGGGGCCGTACCATAGGTCATCACTGGCACCACGTACTGCTCACAGTACTACTACACTACACTACAGTTACCGTGCGGGTGTATGTTCCTGCGCTGCGCGCGCGGGGAGGGCGGGTGCAGCGCGGGGGCCGTACCATAGGTCATCACTGGCACCACGTACTGCTCACAGTACTACTACACTACACTACAGTTACCGTGCGGGTGTATGTTCCTGCGCTGCGCGCGCGGGGAGGGCGGGTGCAGCGCGGGGGCCGTACCATAGGTCATCACTGGCACCACGTACTGCTCACAGTACTACTACACTACACTACAGTTACCGTGCGGGTGTATGTTCCTGCGCTGCGCGCGCGGGGAGGGCGGGTGCAGCGCGGGGGCCGTACCATAGGTCATCACTGGCACCACGTACTGCTCACAGTACTACTACACTACACTACAGTTACCGTGCGGGTGTATGTTCCTGCGCTGCGCGCGCGGGGAGGGCGGGTGCAGCGCGGGGGCCGTACCATAGGTCATCACTGGCACCACGTACTGCTCACAGTACTACTACACTACACTACAGTTACCGTGCGGGTGTATGTTCCTGCGCTGCGCGCGCGGGGAGGGCGGGTGCAGCGCGGGGGCCGTACCATAGGTCATCACTGGCACCACGTACTGCTCACAGTACTACTACACTACACTACAGTTACCGTGCGGGTGTATGTTCCTGCGCTGCGCGCGCGGGGAGGGCGGGTGCAGCGCGGGGGCGCGGCCGGCGCCGGGCGCGCGGCACACGGCGGCCTGCACCACCTCGCACACGCGCCGGAAGCGACGGATGTTGCCTAAGAGATGAGGTTTAAATTTTAACATCAAAACAACCGTTTTCCGAAAAAATAAAGTCTACATATACCGTGAAAAATAACTTTAATTTCGAAAGAGTGTCTTGATTTTGTGTTTTCGTTTTTTTGCAACGGACTTTTAAAATGAAAATAATTTTCGATTTTTTTGCATTCGACTTTTGAAATTTAAGTTAGGTACTTATTTATTTTTATTTTATTTATTTATTTGTTCGGATAAAAAAGATCCGTAGTAGTTTTCTTTGTGTCACTGATTTTTGAAATTAAATTTATTTTTCACTTTCTAGTTTCTTCTTGCAAAATGACTTTAGTAATTAAACGATTTTATAATTTCTAGTGTTTTTCTTGCAACTGAATTTTGAAATTAAAGTTAGTTTTCACTTTATAGTGATGTTTGAGAGAAAGGTAGGAAAAAAGAACTTAACAACATGAAAACAACACAAATGCCACTGACTTTTGAAATTAAATTTATTTTTCACTTTGTTGTCCTTTTTGCAACCAATTTTTGAAATTAAAGTTTTTTTCACTTTGCAGAAGTCGGTATTTTTATTATTTTCATTTGAGCTACCACCCCACCAAAATTGCAAAAAACTGTATAGCTACACTTGCTAAGTAAATAAGGGGGCGTCCATTAATTACGTGAAGCATTTTTGAGATTTTTTATTTTATTTTAACATCACCAACATAAACTAACTGGAAAGAATACGTATTATTAAAGCTTACTCAAAAACCACTTATCAGAACATGAATAAAGAATAGGACCACTTAAAAATATTGCTGTAAGTCGACGTATATCGCGGCGGAATTTATTCGCGCACTGGATCTTTTACTTACTTCTTCTACGCACTGCTTAGCGTTGAGAGTACTGTAAAGTAGAGGAACCACAGTTTATGGAAGCTAACTGCTTGGTCATTAAATTTGGAACAAATCATATAGTTATAATTGCAATACATAGACCACCGTCATTTAAAAAACTGGATAACTTTTTGTTGGCACTCGATGAACTACTTGATAAATTATCTCATTTTCGTAACATTATCATAATATGTGATATTAATATATTGAATACCGATGCAAACTCTTCTGCTCATCTCGACATTACCTCTTTCTACGGTCTTCTACCTACAATTTATTCACCAACTCATCATCATCATTTCAGCCGTAAGAAGTCCACTGCTGGACATGAACCTCCTCCATGCACCGCCAATTTGAGCAGTACATTTTTTGGGAGGATTTTCTATAATCGCCACGCTTGGCAGGCGATCGCAATTTGGTGGTAAAATGCATAGAGAACGCTGCTGCCCATTCTCTAGTAAGTCCTTTAGTCGCCTCTTACGACACCCACGGGAAGAAATTTTTCACCGACTAGAGGTAAAAATTGTCTCGATCATGTTATTGTTAAAACCAAACAAAATGATTTCTCCTTCAATCTGCAAACTATTGTATCAGATCATGAAGCTATATTTTTTAATTCCGTAAAGGCAAAAAATACTTGCGTGATTAAGTCCAACCGATTGACCTTCGAAGTTAAAGTTCGCGAGCATATTCGCAAGAAGTTGGCAGTATCATCACAACAGTAATGTTTCATCATTGTTTGTCTCGTTTGTTTTAGTAAATTCGATTATTTATGTTTATTTATTTATGTGTTTTTATGTTTATATATAGTTAGGTAGATATATTATGTTTATGATTTAAATATGTTACGCGTTTATATTTATATGTCCTCATAGTCATTGCACCTACCACTGTATGTCTCTGCATCACCCAAAGGTTGATTGGTAGAAAATGCCTATGGCATTAAGTCCGCCTCTGTACGTTTATGTGCTTGAAGTATTAAATAAATAAATTAAGAAAATGAATTGGGAGGCGGCTGTATCGGACTGCTCAGAGACAGATTTTGGTCTAATTTATGATGAAGTGGATCCCTGCTTGGCTACCAGCATGTTGGTTAACGTCATGTCTGATCTGATTCGTAAGCATACACTGATCTTAAAGATTCCTCGAAACAAGACACTTTTAAAGCCATGGATCACTGCAGGCCTCCTACTGTGCATTAGAAATAGGGACATGATGCACTTAAAAACCAGAAAGGAACCTCACAATATAGTCATTTACACAACATATAAGCGCTATAGATTTTTTTGTAATAATCTCCTTAAGAAATTAAAACGTCAGTACGAAAAAGATCAGTTACAAATGGCTAAGAATAACTCTAAAAGGTTGTGGAACTCCATAAAACCATAACAACTATAATAAGAAAAATAATATAATTTCTCAAGACTTGCTAACTGCAAAGACTTCCGCGCAGTCGTCTATAAATACTTTAAATGAGTTTTTTGCTGGTGTTGGTAGTCGATTGGCACAGAGTATACATAAATTAACGCTCGGTTCAACACCGACAGTTGAAAATCCCGAGCGCAATTAAATCTCTCCGCGATTTCACTTTGTTCATACGGACATCGACTAAGGCCCTGCACAACCTGCCAGGATCGCGAGATTCGTTCGAAAGAGGTACCGTGGCCCTGGCATATGGGCAACTGAAGGAACACGGGTGAGTTTTAGTCAGTAAAAGTCTGACACGCGTTTCCACTCCACCCTAGAGCGGGGGACGTCATTTGATCATTTCTCACCCAAAAAAAAGGCCCTGCACTCGGCCTCGAGCAATGTGACTTGTGACGCGACTTGCGTCAAGGCGCGCGGGCATTATTTGTTTACGTCACGTGAGTAAATCATGTTCAGTGTGGTGTCAGACGCAAAGAATAGCACCATCTCATTTCTTCCCGTGGGTGTCGTAAAAGGCGACTAAGGAAGTTACTAGAGAATGAGCAGCAGCGTTCTCTATGTATTTTACGACCACACTACGATCGCCAACATGCCTGCCAAGCGTAGCGATTATGATATAGTAGTATAGAAGTAGCAGTATAGAAAAAATACTGTCGCACTCGGAGACTTCTATGCTGAGTATACACGGTGGCAGGGACATCGACACAGACCGTGTTACCTACATGGATTCAGTACATGATTTTGAGAAACGAACATCGATACGGAACGGTTATTTAAAAAAATACTGTTCCAAAACATTCTGACCATGTAGATAAAGCACTTTTCTATGTAAAAGCAGAGTATTTTTTTTGTATAATCGACGAAAAATATCTACGCTACGCTAGACTCATGCGCCGCGTTGACGGTTTGTTCCTCTAACTAAACAAAAGGCAGCAGCTGTGCTGCTGGGCAATTTGTTGCGCCACTTTTTCTTCCCAACTAAAGCACTAGGAAGGGGTGAAGGGTGGGCGTTTTGAGGGACTTTCTTTTGTAATTTTGACGTTCGAAAAGGGCTTATCCTCAGCCTAATTTGAATAAATGACTTTTGATTTTAATTTTATAATACAGTTTGCGCGTCGATGTCCCCCGGCCACCCTGAACGCGGAAGGCTGAATATTTGAAAATGTAAATACGTAATATATATAAAGCTATACTAAACAGGTTGAGTATGCCTTACTTTTATCATAACCTAAAAACTAAAACATGTTTGTATACACGGCAGTGCCTAGCCAAGTTCTAACAAAATTAAATAATTCAACTAACTTATTTGTTAGGGTAGCAATTTTCAATACCTGTGAAAGTGTGATACAGAAATAGGGTGCAATTGCGTTCTAAATTTTCAATGAAAATTTGAGTCGTGTTTAAAACTACCCATTGCTCCATTTGTAACAAAATATATTTTGCTTAATAACGTAAATAACGCAATAAATGTTGTTGAACTGTAAAATGAAAGACGTTGCTACTATTAGTTGACGTACCACGGCCGTAAAAATATCGCGGAGGGGTTTTAACGCGCACTCTCGGTGTTGAACAGACCACTGAGAATCCAAAAAATTGCATTCCAGCGTGTTGAAAAATTACACTGTTCGATTTTTAACTCAAGCACGGCGCTAAACAGGGCGTTGAAAAAATGCGCGGATAATCCCACCGCGATAGTATTGCGTCCGTGTAAACCTTGATTTAGTAAGTTAGAAATTACTCCATTGGTTAGATAGGCTCGTTAGTGGGTGTTGTAAGAGGCGACTAAGGGACTTACGAGAGTATGGGCAGCAGCATTCTCTATGCATTTTACCACCATACTGGGATCACCAACCCGTCTGTCAAGAGTGGCGATTATGGCAAACCCCCCCCCAAATTGGGGGAGGCCTATGTCCAGCAGTGGACGTCTATTGGCTGAAGTGATGATGATGATTGGTTAGATTATTTTAAACTTGGACTTACCTGATAGTAGCGTAAAAGTGATAGCATAAAGGTATTCCTTGCCATTCTCCCCTGGAGCTTTCGTTATTGTAGAAATGTCGACCTGAAACAACATTGTTAAATATATATACTATTACCAGTATAAGGGCTCGTACCTAAATAATAACAGCCGCACGTATAGATCGAAAGTTAAGATACACTTGCTGAGGTCGGTCAGTGGATAGGTGACCATTCATAGCTAATCTATTTTTTTTAATAGGTGTTACAATATATTTTGACCGCGCAGGTATTGCAATTTCCTATGAAACAGCAGATTTTTTATATCATCGTTAAAAATATATCTACTTCCAGCGTAGAAATTTTTCAATCATGTGCTGAATTCATGGTTTCAGTTTGGGCGTCAATGTACCTTGCCACATTGTATACAGGTGTTATTTTTATGATATTTATTTTACAATGACAAGAATCAAGATACATTTACGATTCTTATAAAATTAATATCGTTTTTCAAATAAATCAAGCACACCCAACTCTGTTGACTGACGAGGTTCTTACCTGAAACCGCACGTGTCGTTGGAACATGGCGGGTGCATTTGATCCTCTCTTGTATTCCACTCGAAAGGACATCGGACTTAGCACGCTGTGTGATAATTCTGCTATCTGAAAGTTCAATTTAACGGTCAAAACATGGTTGAATAGGTATTCAGTTACCAGCCTCCTAGAGGTTGATAATGATGATGAGTATGGGTATTAGTTTAGTTAGTCATGAATTTGTCCAGATTCGACCCAGTGGTAAGGGCCGTGACTTACCCTCCCACTCTGCCCAGAGCGGAAAAAGCAATTTGATGATATCCCACCACAAAAAAAGTAATAGTCAGGAACTTTATCTATAATATGTATGTATTTAGAAATATATAAGTATATTTATCAGTTGTCTGGTTACCATAGTACAGGCTCTGCCTAGTTTGGGATCAGATAACGGTGTATTGGTTGTCCTAAGATATTTATTTATTTTATTTTTTACTTACACTCAAAAAAGCATGTATTAAGTCAGCCTTGACGGTTGCCAAAGGTTTGCCTTTCACCAAAGAGGTGAAAGTTTCCTCCTTGTCAGCTGATAAGAGGAGGGAACCGAACCACGATCTCTTCGTCAGCTCCGGAGATGATTCGGGAGTTAAATGGACCTCTTCTGATGATGCTGTGGAGAAATTATAGCTGTTAGACGAGTTTGTTTTGTAGTATTATACGGAAAAAGATGCACCCGCGAAATTCAAAATTTGATTCGTTTATTACAATTTGTAGGCCAGTGTGAGACTGAAATATTGCGACCGTCACAAATATTATAATTTCAGCCGAAAGACGTCCACTGCTGGACATAGGCCTCCCCCAAGCATCGCCACTTCGACCGGTTTTGTACTTCCCGCATCCAGCGGGTTCCTGCGGCCTTCACAAGGTCATCGGTCCACCTTGTTGGAGGCCTTCCAACTCTACGTCTTCCGGTACGCGGTCGCCACTCCAGAACCTTTCGGCCCCATCGGCCATTTGTTCTGCGAGCAATGTGCCCTGCCCACTGCCACTTCAGTTTAGCAATTCTTCGGGCTATGTCGGTTACCTTGGTTCTACGGATCTCTTCATTTCTGATTCGATCGCGTAGGGAAACTCCAAGCATAGCCTTCTTCATCGCCCTTAACAAATATAGCTTTTCATAATTATAATCCTGAAAATCACCAATACAAGTTCATTTAATTCCATTAAATGACTTTTCCATGAAATGGTCATTTAATGGAATCAAATGAACTCAGAAGTTTGCATTGATGATTAAAATGCTATAAATACATAGGTGTTACAGACACGGTCGCGAATCATATCCTGGCACTGAGCTGTAAATTACAAAAATCTAAAGCACACCGAAAGACAGAATTAATAATGAAATATTGAACCGTGGAAGTGTTTTTCAGAGTGAGCTCCTTTAGAAAGACCTCTAACAAATCAAATCAAAATATTTTTATTTCAGATAAAAAATTATTATAAAACGTCAGAAGGTGTACGGTGCCAATTTCTTGATTCCTATGGAGGAGAACTGGCAAAAAACTCCATATTTAAACAAAATGTCATTATTACCATGACAACTAAATACCATAACATTACTGAATTAGATATTTATTATGATCAGATGAAGCTTAAAAAAGGTGTTGTACCCTGCATTTTCCTCCTGTGGAAGCGCGGCGAGCCGAGGAAGGAGTTCTTGATGGTGGCGAGGCGCACGCGCCACGGCGCCGCCGCGCCGCCGCCGCATGGCCCGCCGACGCACGCCGCGCCCGGCGCCACGCCTTCAGACAAACACACCTTCAAAACCTAACCCATGGAGCTACGGGCATCACGGTGCGCGTCTCTGGTGTGCAGAGTACGGGGCAGCCCTATCACCGTCCTAGCGATGATCGCCGACAGACTGGATAGTCCATATGTCGGGCAATGTTGCAGCAGACATATTTCTATACTAGCTTCTGCCCGCGATTTCGTCCGCGCTAAATTTCTTGTTCCCTCGACCCTTCCCGTCGCATCTAATCCCCTGCCCGTGCGATTTTCCCCGTTTTTGCAACATTTTTCAATCCTGCTTCGCTCCTATTAGTCGTAGCGTAATTTTATATAGCCTATAGCCTTTCTTGATCAATAAGCTATCCAACACAAAAATATTTTTTCAATTCGGACCAGTAGTTCCTGAGATTACCACGTTCAACCAAACAAACAAACAAACAAACTCTTCAGCTTTATAATATTAGTATAGATTGTAAGTGTTCTTCTTCCTTTTTGTCTGTGTTTGTTATCCTGTCTGTATCCTTTTAGTATGTATTTGTCTGTAAATGAGTCCTGTGACTTGAATTAAACTTTTTTTTTTATTACACGCCCCTCCATATATGACCGAATTCAACACAAACGTGTATAGACCAACAGATGGTTGCGTGAGGGGGGGTTTGTTTTCAAATATAGTCCTCCGACCTCAGTACCGCAAAGATATACAGCCATGGAAGTAGTTAGTATTTTGAACTTTTTGAAAGAGTGTTTTCAAGATCCTCATGGACGTAGGTATTTAAAGATTCCCACTATGGCACGAATGTATGAGTATGTTTAATCCTACTAATATTATAAACGCGAAAGTTTGTATCTATGGATGTTTGTTCCTCTTTCACGCAAAAATTACTGACCCGATTTAGATGAAATTTGGCACACAGATACTTTATAACCTGGAATAACACATAGGGTACTTTTTATCCCGGTAGTATGTTCCCGCGGGATAATTTCCGAACTCCACGCGGGCGAAACCGCTGGCAAAAGCTAGTGTATAATATGTGTGTTTTTCAGTGCGATGAACCCTCTACATCTTGTTGAGCACCCAATGTTAATATATAGTCCTCCAGGCCGTATTTTGGCCATGGTGGCCAATCTCAACAGAGACTAGCCATCGTCCAAGTGTGTGCGCAAACTCCGGAGCACTCACTCTTCCATCACTCTCATAGTCCGATGGGACGGCAATCCAACACGAACGGAGAGAGATCAGGCGCAGGACTAACTTGCGCACCGAGGCACGGGGGTATCACACAGCCAACTTCCAAACTTCGGGTTGTTACTAAGAAATGCCTTATGAAAAAAACCCAATATCATTTTGCCTAAGCTGGGAATCGAACCTAGGACCCCACGCTTTTTTTTTTGGATGGGAAATCATCAAATGACTTGTCCCGCTCTGGGCGGAGCGGGAGGGCGTGTCAGACTTTTACTGACTAAAACCCACCCGTGTTCCTTCAGTTGCCCATGTGCCAGGGTCACGGTATCTCTTTCGAACAATCACGTGACCCCGGCAGGCATCGGTCCTAGCAGACCCCTTCAGTACTGCTGACATCTCTTTGAGGCGCGCGTGGAACACTACGCGCCGTCGTCCCGAGCTTGGTCCTTACCGGGCGGCGAGCTACCCATTGCTCGCCACCCGCAAGCTCGCGCCTACGGTGGCCGGGAGTCCGCAATCGAGGACCCAACGCTTAGCATTCTCGCTTGCTAACAAGACACATCAAGACAAACCATCGGGACAGTTAAGTTTCAAATATGTAGTGAAGAGTTTCCCGAAAAGGCTGAACATGATTCACTTACTTTGAATAGTACCTAAGTTGGGGAACAGTGAAGGCTGCGCAGGCGACTGACTACCACTTGTTGGACCCGGTAGTGATGATCTTTCTCGCACTGTGAAAATTATAATAGAATTATTATAGGCAATTTTATATTCATAAACTAACGCCTGAAGAATTTGTGGTGCTATTCTATAAAAGCTGTCTATAAAATTCTCTTTGAATCTCACTCAAGTGAGCGCACACAATTCGAAATCGAACTCATTTGTTTTTAAAGTAAATCATCGCGGATTCACAATGAGACACCCCGTTCGCTAAGGGTTGCCTAGCGAATGACATTACTGTTCAAATACTATACATAAGCGCACAATGAGGGTAGTTGATGAAATTTAACGGTGATAGGACGCGAAAATTGTGACCATGAACTCAGTCACTAGAGTTTTTTTTGTTTCACAGAAAAGTGCGATATTTTTTTTAATAAACTAAGAAAAATTTCTAGGCGGGGTTCAGAATCAAGTACACAATTCATGGTAACAAATTGCGCGTCAATGTCCCACCATGCTGTATAGTGAAAATAAAAATAAATTAATTGTTAAAAAGCAGTGATGACTAGACAACTTGGCGCTCTCTCTACCGTGCACATACCTCGATGTGATTGCGAAGGACTGTGCGGTCGCACTGCCACAGACGAGCCCATAATCGGTGATTCATTTATTATAATCACCGCTTCACCAGGCTCGCCACCTGTGGTAATGGTTATTTATTAAGAATCACCAGTAAAAAGGGTGTAGATTTTGGAGCTTAATTTTTAACGTGGTCGCCATAAGGTATTCCGCGCAATTCAAATGTTGTTACGTTTTTGGCAGTTTATGAACACACATCACGTTGCTGTATTTATATAAAACTGATTTCGACATCCGTCACCTCACACTTTAGAGGGGGTAATTGCGGAACTTTTTATCGGTAGGAATTGGTTTAATATTCATAGTTAAACAACATTCATTGCGTTATTTACGTTGCTGAGCCGACAATTTATTCTAACAAATGACGCAATGGTTTAGAAATAATCCTCAATCCCATTCAGATTCTGATAAATTGTGCGTTTCGCAATTAGGGTGCAGGTCCAGTTGAAAACCAGCGTCAGGCACTGTTGTGTGGCATTTTTGCTGAACTGGGTCTTTTTGGAGCACACTCTAACACTAGTTTACTAGTTTGTCATCGCACCTTACACTTTTATGTTAGAGTAGCTTCTGCCCGCGACTTCGTCCGCGTTAAATTTTTGCTCCCCTGACCCTTCCCGTCGCATGGAATTACCTGCCAATTTTCGTCCATTTTTCGTTGCTGCTCCGCTCCTTTTGATCTTAGCGTAATGTTATATAGCCTATAGCCTTCCCCAATACATGCGCTACCCAACACAAAAATATTTTTTAATTCGGACCAGTAGTTCCTGAGATTACCGCGTTCAACCAAATAAACAATCTCTTCAGCTTTATAATATTAGTATTAGTATAGATTTTTTTATTTATTCCTTTTCCATCTATATATTGTGCCTTTTAGTCAGTGCTAAATAAATGCATTTTCTTTCTTTCTTTCCTTCAATTTGTAGGTCAGTGTTTTTTTTTTTTTTGTGTCAGGTCTAATGTCTATTAAAATATGATTCGCGACCGTTACAAACGTGGCTGTATAGCGTATTAAACTGCACCCTAATTGCGAAACGCACAATTTATCAGAATCTGAATGGGATTGAAGATTATTTCTAAACCATTGCGTCATTTGTTTGAATAAATTGTCGGCTCAGCAACGTAAATAACGCAATGAATGTTGTTTAACTATGAATATTAAACCAATTCCTACCGATAAAAAGTTTCGCAATTACCCCTCTGATACTCACTCCCAATATGCCAAAAAAAAGGTAAGAAAATTTGCATTTCACGGAATAATGTTATTATAAGAATTATATTTGGGTAATTTCCCAAAAGAAACTTACTTATATTTAGACTTATTGTAGGTCCTGTGGAGTTTGCTCTCTGGTGATGATGCTCCCGAACTGATGGAGACGCTGGAATCAATAATAATAAACCAATGATTTGTGTATAAAATAAAACTCAAAAAACAGGTTTTGGACGCGGCGGAATCTGGTTTTGAACAAGGTTAAAATTAAATTAAATGAAATTGTACCACAATCACTAAATCCATACTAATATTATAAATGGGAAAGTGTGTGTGTGCGTTTGTCCGTTTTTCACGGCAAAACGGAGCGACAAATTCACGTGATTTTTTAAGTGGAGATAGTTGAAGATGGAGAGTGACATAGGCTACTTTTTGTCTCTTTCTAACCCTCCACTTCCCTAAAATGGGGGTGGAATTTAACGCGAGCGAAGCCGCGGGCAAAAGCTAGTACATAATATAACATCACGCCTGTACCTGTTCCTCGAAAGGGTTCGGCAGAGGTGTACCTATAGTGCACCTAGATTTCGCCAGTTATGTATAGTAGCTATTATTTAGTACATCCTAGGTTGTGGAGGTCAGACAGGCAGTCGCCCCATGTAAAATACTGGTATTCAGCTGTATTTGGTTAACCTGGAAGCTGACCCCAACATAGTTGACTTTCTCGACTATGTTGAGGTCGGCTTCCAGTCTTACCTAAGCAGAAGACCGTAATGATATAATCGTTTTAAGGCTCGTTCAGACTAGCGCGACGCGACAACCGCGCGCGAATAGGCGATTTATATCCGTAGAACAATTTCTATGAAAACGCGCGCGACACTTCACACAGGGGCGACCTGTCGCGCCACGACACGGTCGCGCCGCGTCGAGTAGCGCTACAGCTTATTAGTACATTTTGTATGGCGTCGCGGCGATTTCGCCGCGAATTCGCTGCGACGCGGCGACGCCATACAAAATGTACTAAAAGCTGTCGCCCCGCTACAAGGACGTCGCGCGCGATTCGCGCACGAGTGGTTGGCCAGTGTGAAAGGTGTTGCGTCGCGATATAGCACAGAATCGCCTCCGCGACAGGTCGCGCGACATGTCGCGCCTGTCTGTACCGTCTGTACGAGCCTTTAAGGTTTTTACAAATAACAAAAGATTGTAAATAAAGAAATCTTTTCCCATAATTATATTCAAATTGCACAGAATCTACACGCAGTAATCTTTATTCAAATTTCTTGAAATTCCAGTACATCGTGATTTCATTTTCATTCTTAAGAGGCCGTAACGAAATTTTGCGATTTCGCTGATTTACGTGTTTTTATAGACGTGCTTTTACAGTTAAAATACTGTATTTCTATTAGTTTTAATAAATCATATGAAAGATCAAGTCAATTATTATCTAATAAATGAGCTACATTTATATTGTTTGATTTTACGAGGTTTAGAATATTACATCTTTATTATACGTTTTAACGTCTGCACGATATGAAAATTCAATGTATTGTTGTGTATCTCTTTCTTCCACTTTCATATAAAAACATAGTACAAAATATACTTAGAACTCGTGTTCGTAAAAATCAAACTACAGAAATAAACTTAAGTTCAAGATCAATCCAATTCGCCAAAAAAAAAAAAAACATAAAATTAAAAGCAACTGGCAGTAAAAATCATTAGATTATAATCGAAAGATTATTTTATGCTATGCATTTAAAACTTATGGAAATACAGTATTTAATTGTAAAAGCGCGTCTGTAAAACCAATAAATCAGCGATATCTACAAAATGCCGTATACGGCCTTCACTGCTCGTTAATTTCCTAAAAACGGAATAAAATTCCAACCAAATGCATAGAGATTTGTGTTGAACAGAAAAGAACAACAGAATCTATATTAAGATACGATCTATTGTTCGGCAATATACATATTATGGCGGGAATTCTGAGGGGACGGCGCGTACGCAGTCCCCACTATCAAAAATTACGCATCCGAGTTATCCACATTAGGGATAATCGCAAGGGTCAACCTAGCCGCAGTGCAATGGGAAGGGTCTCGCCCTGGGGGAACCGCCTTAGTGATCACGGTGTCCCCTATGCCAGGTAAGTATGATTTGACTACATAAACGCGGGAGGGTCGTTCAACGGCGGAGAATCTTGACACCACGACTCAGAATTATGACGTAATTGTTCAGCGCCATCTAGTTTGAAATTTGGAACTAACTTAAACCAGCTGTGAACAATGCGTTTTTTTCCTCTTGACATTGACGAGGACGTTACCGCGTTGTTGTTAATTGAAATTCTAAAAACAAGATGGCGTCACTTGTTTGAATTTTTTTACACAACTCCTTAGTATCATTTCGAAACTGATATCCATATAAAAATAATTGAAATAAAATATATACCCAACGGTGATCCAGGAGTTGCGGGTGTCCCTCCTAAAGACGACACCCGATGTGGAGTGTGACCAGCTGAATGAGAGATAAAAATTAATTAATATTTTATTCTTCTTAAATTTTTTTTCGCTACAACCATGCATACAATATGTTACAAGAAAGGCTTAAATATCAGTACATGTTACTAATTTAAATCACAAAATTTTAAAATAAAATTTAAAAAAAGAAATCCGTTATTACTCTATCGTAAGTACTTATTTAAATTAAAAATGTATCAATAGCTAAAATGCACGCATAAATAGTTCTTATACAAACTAAAAGTGATACGTATCGTTGTCGGATATAGTTAAACTTTAGAAAGAAACCAATGGATAATTTCGAATTAAAATTGTTTTTGATAAATAAACTGGGGTTTTCTATTAATTTAATTAAATGTTATTCGTAAACATCCATCGGTTTCATAATAAAGTTCAACTAAATCCGACGACCGTATACTAGTTTTAGATCTCGTTTGGTGACCATGATAAAAAAAGCATGTATGATGTTAATGATTACTGATAACAGTGTTATTTATATTTTCATTATTTTATAAGAGCTCACTCTCATCATGTAGTACTTTATTTATTTTTACGTTAGTTTTAAATCAATAACCGTTCATTGGAATCAATTGTTTAGCTAGGTAGTGTAGTGAGCTTCGCCAAGTTCTACCTTGCTTAGACTATGCTAGACCTTGCTGGTTAGATACTATACGATGTATTATTTTATTACATTCAAGCTAGCCCTATATAGGCGATTGCAAAGAGGTTGCGGCGGGGTGAAGATGCCTAGTCATTAATTATATTTCTGTTATAACAGATTATGTAGTTAATACCTCAGGCGTAATGTCCGCCTTTGTCCAATATTTTTACTTGTGCGTAAAGTTTTAATAAATAAAAATAAATTATGTAGAAATATCAGTTAAAATTAAATAGTTAATAAAGTACGATGGGACTATCATATCTATGTGGATAAAAACAAAGAATAAACAATAAAATATTCTTACTTGGAGGGCTGGCAGGTAGTTGTGGGGAGCTCCGGCCCTCGCCGCGCCGCCCCGACGCAGACCTGCTGCGACCAAACCTGTGCTCAAACCTCGGATATTACACACACTACTACTAGCATCTACTGTAAGCTCCAACAAATGGCTGATCATGATAGTGGACTTAATTATGACAAAACATACCACCCTGCACTCTAATTGCGTAACAAAGTATTAATCACAATTTAAATAATTAAGAAAGATATTGCCAAGGCATTGCTTCATTTATGTTCGAATAATTCGTCCACTCAACAACGTAAATAACGCATTACTCGTTGTTGTACTGTCAAAATTAATACTAATTACGCATTTACGCTACCGTTTCTAAAGTAACTAATCTAAACATTAGATTATTTTAGCCATTTTTATACGGCCGTCTTTAGTGTAACAGCGGGGTCATTGCGTTACATACTAACAGTTAAAATGATTTTCATTTTAACAGTTTAACAATATCAATTGCGTTATTTACGTCACAGAACAAACAAATGCAACAAAAAAAAACAGAAAATCAATGGATTAGCAATATTCTTTCTTCAAAATGATTCAAATTGTGCTTGATAGCGTGTTGCGTAATTAAGGTCTGTGTTCATAGAACCGGGTGCTTACTCTCGAATATAATTCCGATAGATCGACATTGGAATTGTCAGTCAAACGTCAGGGATTGGCTGGACTCACTGAGTCTAGCCAATCCCTGACGTTTAACTCAACCAACTGACGTTTGACCAATGTCGATCTATTGGAGTTATATTCCAGAGTAAGCACCCTGATCTTTATTAGATTGATGGTTTATCGGTAACACTTTTACACAACATGGGTAATGCCAGAAATGGAAAAAAAAGTAAACAAAAGTAAGTGTAGTACAGTCCTTTTATAGATAATTTCGTCAAAGTCGTAGAACAACGACGGATTTGATATTTTATGAAATCGAGCCGTTTTAGGAATTAATCTTGTTGGTCATATTATAAAAGTTCAGAAATAGAACAACATATCCAAATTTCAAGCTAATCGGATCAGCGGTTTCTAAAATAAAAACGTCATTAAAAAACGTTGATGGCGTACTGTAAAGTTACTGATTTGCAGAACCGTCTTTGTTCTACGATTATGACGATTTATCCCTAACAGCAATCTTATCAACGAGAATAAAAGTCACTGTGATGCAAAATCACAGGTCTAATGCCTGTAAAAGGACTGTAGGTCGATGAGAATTACATGACGCATGAAAGAAGAGGTAAAGATACAGGCAAACTTCATCGGTGCATTTAATCAACGTTGAAGTAGGGCAACGATTATAGTTTTGACTCTGCTTACCCATTTCTGCCTTTAATGAAAGCTGGAAGTGGGAATCGAATCGGCGACCACGGTACGTTCGATTCATTTCCACACCCCGCATACTTTGTGTGATAGCTAAAATATATCTTTGTCATAAATTCATGACAAAGTTTGTGTGACAGCTAAAATATGTCTTTATCATAAACTCATGACAAAGAAAAGTTTTTTATCGAGTTCACCAAGTTTGTAGACTTGTTTACAGTGTCATTTAAATATACCAAATTATTGGTATACAAATAAAAAGAAAAAAAAATCTAATGGGAACTTAGCGGTACACTACCGTGCACCGAAATTATAATGTCAAGAAAGAGTCATTATTTATCTGTGTCTAAGCCTAGATGACTGCTTACCCTCATAACGTATAACTTGAAGGAATGAATTTGTATTTCGTACCTATACTGTGATCTTCGAGGAGTTATGGGCGAACCTTCGCTGATTTGACCAAAGTGTGCCGACTGCCCGTTTACCTGAAATAAATACAAATATCATCTTTATGACGATAAATATATTATTTATTTGGCAAAAAAACGTGAATTAAAAGTACATCGGGGTAATTGCATAGCACACTATCAGTAGGAATGGCTTCATTTTGATAGTTCAACAACATTCATTGCGTTATTTACGTTGCTGAGCAGACACATTTTTCGTAGGTATGGAACAATGGATAACCACTATTCATCAAAATGATTCAGATAGTGACTGAAAGTGTCTTACGCAAATAGAGTGCAGGTCTTTGCAAAATTACGTTTCGTGATTCCAAATAATCTTCAATGAATATCATGACAGTACATGCAAGGCCATATTTGCCGAGCCAAAACAAGCAATGGCCAATGTTTTAATATGCTTGAACGTAGCAGGCAGGAACTAAAAAACTAGTTAAACGAAACTTGATGACACTGTATATCGTTTTATTTAAAATACGGCTGGCAAGGAAAATGACACGGAAAATGAAACTTTATAAACCACCTGTGTACAAAACTTGTCACGGTCCAAATGTATTCCAGAGCATATTTTTTTATAACTGACTATCTTTTGCCAGCGGCTTCGTCCGCTTATTATACGTATAAACCTTCCTCTTGAATCACTCTATCTATTTTAAAAAACTGCATCAAAATCCGTTGCGTAGTTTTAAAGATCTAAGCATACATAGGGACAGACAGAGGGAAGCGACTTTGTTTTATATTATGTAGTGATGAAACATTTCAACGCAAGGGGATCAAAATCATGAACTGAATCCATGTTATCAGATTGCGCGTCAATGTCCGTTCCTTCCTGTATATTTCTTAACGTAAAGAGAGAAAAAAGAAGAAGAATAAATAGGAAAAAGATGGAAAAAAATAAAAGAAAGAAATTTTGAATGGAGAATAAATTATTTTCGGTGCGAGTAAGTTATTTCTACTCCCCAACTAAAAACTGTTCGAGATAAGCCACATAGGTAAATTAAGTAGAAGAATTTACGGACTCCGGATCCTAGAACATCAATGAGGATTTCCATACCAGTGTCCTTACCCGGCAGGTGTCGAGCCTCTTGCGCGGTGGGTCGGGCGGTGCGGCGGGCGCGCCCGGGCGCGGCTCGTCGTCGCGCGCCGGCCGCCGCCGCTTGCGCTCCAGGAGCAGGAAGTAGATCACTTTCTCTGTGTTGTGGCTGAAAAAAAATATTATAAGTCGGATAAGAATCCCCTAGAAAGAAAAGAGCCCCTAGAAATGCTCTTATTGAAAGAAAGAACAGTATTTATTGGGACACGCCTAATATTAACTGATTTTGTCTTCTATTGTAACGGAACGAAGTAACTAGAACCCATGACACAGGGAATCCTAGTGTCGGGTCTAGGGAACAACTGTAAAAAACTTTTTTAGACAATAAATACTATTACTATTATGCCCAAAAAGAAACAAAAAAATACTTAATAAAAATTCAATGCAATACTTTCTAGTTTTTGAACTTGGAGCAAACAACTCCTCAGCAACACCATTGATTCAAAATAATCATTAGACCTGACACGAATGCAAACAACTGGGCTAGTATCGAAGCATTATAAACAGCTAAAGGAATAGAAAGTGGTGAAGGGGGGCATTTTGGGAGACTGTCTTATGTTATTTTGATATTCAAAAAGTGCTTACTGTCAGCAATTTGAATAAATGAATTTTGATTTTATAGTTACACGTTATTAGGTACTACGCGCTAGTAAAATAATTGTCGGCTACTCTTATTCGGCTAATACGAGCTACCGTGTGAGGAAAGTCGTCGCTCCAGCCGAAGAGATTTCCTCCTTAAATCCTACCAAAAGTTTTCCGATTCGTCGTAATTTAAAATCACACACAGCAATTTTAAATAATGAAACCCAGTTCTCTCTCCCACTTATAATCTTCTGCAACAAGAAAACACCAAAGAAAACTCACTGTGGACTCAGCAACTCCTGTATCAGCTTCTCTCTCTGCTTAAAGCAGCCCAGGCTACAAATAGCCTGCAGCACATCCGGGTCTATAGCCTCAGCAGACGGTAGGACCCTGGTCTGGACCACCTCCATCATTGGTAGCTCCTGTTCCAACTCTCCTCGACCTCCAGCTGTCACCCACGGGTGTCGGGTAATTTCTGCCAACTGGAGAAGAGAAAAGAGGTTAATCTTCGGTAAATACCTGATAATTCGATGTTGAAAAAAGTGGTAACATGTTATAACGCGGCAAATTCATCGACTATTTGACTGCTCCAATTCGAATTAGTTACATAAGATCATCATATGACAACGTGAACTTAGATAGACAAATCGTAGTACACACTAAAAAAAAACGATTAAAATTAAATCAGAATACATAAATATAAAGAAAATCCAATATAAAACAAAACATATTTCTCAAAAATAACAACAAAAACATTAAACAGCTTTGGTTAAAAAAAATCACTTCTTTGCTAACAAAATATTTGGAAACTACCTACTTTAAAACAATAAAGTAAGTAGATATTATACAATAATTCACGTATTTTTCTTACCGACATCCGTTTCTCAGGGTTGACTTCTATCATCCCTCGCAAAAGTTGTTGGCAGTCAGGAGGAACGAAATGTGGTACATGAAAAACACCACGTTTTACCTGAAAGTAAAAATGTTATAAATTATGAGTAGGTAATGTGTCTAACTTGGCTGGCGCACTACCGTGCCGACATTTTTTTTTATTCTTCAATGGGTTTGCTCTTGACCTTGAGCACGCATGATGGAATGCGATAGATGAGCTCTATGATGGAACGAGCGTACCCAAAAGATCATCATCATCATCATTTCAGCCGTAAGACGTCCACTGCTGGACTTAGGCCTCCCCCAATTGGAGGGGCTTTGCCCAAAAGATGGCAGCACCTAATTGCGTAAAACACTATTAATCATAATCTCAATCATTTTGAACGTTATTGCTAATCCATTCTTTCATATGTTCGAAATATTGTTTAATTAGCAACACGGTAACAACGCCTTGAATGTCGTGGAGTTATCACCCCTCTGTTCAGTCTTATGTTGGAGGCAGATTTAATTTCTGGTCAAGTTCTTTCTTGTTTTTGTTTTATGAAATTAATAGTCATTCAAGGGCATTAAATTAATTTAGAGCGCTATATTCAAAGGTAATATTAATGATTATTATTCTGTAAAGCCTTTTTTATTACGCTCAGGAAAATATATTTAATCTACATGCTACCTGACACTGACCTACTTACAAAGTGAAAAAAAAAACGGAAAAAAATTGTATTTCGCGGGCTACTTTACCTTTTCAAGTAATTGACGTAAATTATCATCGTCGAAGGGTAACGCACCGACCAGCAGTGCGTATAGAATCACCCCACACGACCATACATCAGCGCGCCGACCGTCGTATTTTTCACCCTGAAAGATAAAAAGATCGTATCATTTTAATTTATTCGCTATGCAGTAATTCTACGGGCTGTCATATTACATTACATTTCAAAGTGAATTGAAGAACACCCTATTTATCCCAATAAGTGGCGTGAAGATATATATTTTTTATTAGTATTATTTTTAGTCTGTGGATTAGAACATCGTTTTGGCATTTTGATTCCCAGCAACAACGTGACAATGAAATTAAAGTAAGAGAAAAAGAAATGAGATAAAGTTACTTCGTTTGTTTCAATCACACAATAAAATTCACCGTAAATTGATCATAAGTAACATTTCGTCGCTGATACTGCAATACCGCGGAACTAACAACAGACAATACCGCGTAACTTAGATGTGGCTAATTTTACAGGAGAGCAAAAAACTGAATAACTTCTGCTGTACTTATCCAATTCGTGTCTGAACTTTAAGCTATGTAGATATGTGTATTAGTTAACTTATATATTATTATTTAATTCAATCCAATCAATATTTAGCTAGAAAATACACTTACGCTGTTTTTCATTTCATGTGGCATTTGTTATTTGAGCTTTTTTGGCATTTACGCGGAATTTAAAGGGAGAATAAAACAGAATTATATTATCATAAAGAAGTTATTTTTACCCAAGTAATCACAGTCTCATCATTTTAATTTTGGTAGTAACTTGCTTAAACAGTTTCGTCATTAATTCGTCGTCATATCAACTTGGATGTTACTTATTAGCATAATTATAATTACGATCTTACTACAAACATAAAAAACAAAGAGCTTACAAATCAAATAATTAAAGGCTGAAAATAGTCAGTCAAAAATCAATGAAATAATATAAACATCAAAAAGCGATTCATCCACGACAGGTAACGCAGTCTTCTTAAAAGGTAAGTTATCATAAAACTGATGACAATCACCAGGAATGACGTTTTTTAGTTGCTGTAAGTGCAGAGTTTTGCTTTCTTATATTGACACTCTAGATTAAAACAGCAATGGAACGCTATTTGTAAGCGTTAAGATATTTCAAGGTCTTCGTGGCAATGGGGTTAAGTCATCTTTGAAATGTAAAAACATGACTAAACCTCGTTGCCACTAAGATCTCGAAATATAAAATACAAAATACTGAAATACAATACAAACAATATAAAATACTGAATAGTCCCATCATAATTTTATTTTAATACTCGCAGGTCCACCACACAATCCTCGCCAGCAGTACGGCCAGGTCGTATCGAATCATACACTTGATATTCTTTAATCCCGTAGTCTTTGAAAAAAGTATGATCCGGTTGAATCCGGCTTCTTTCTAGCTTGTTTAGTTAATGATGCGTACTGCGATGGTAAAAATATTTCTATGTTTTTTAACTTTCTCTCAAGGACAGAATGGGCAGAGTCCACCTCCATCTGTGTTTCCCTAACATTCTGTTTGTCCCGCTATGTTCTCTTTTCCATGTTAACCTGTCAGCTTTTCTTTTTCTTGATCTTGACTCTCTCCCAACTTCTGCCTCAGTATCTCTCTCAGGAAACCATTCAATATGAACTGATGACTCTATCGGTTGTACATTTGTGATTTGATATAGTGGAACATAATCAGGGTCACCGATAGAGTCATCTGAAGAAAAATCCAAGAGTGATTCAGTAACTACTTCCGGAAGAACAGATGTGCTAGGAACTGGCTCTAAAACTGTGGTCAAAGTATTACTTTCAGCAATAGAGATTTCGGTATTCGTAGCTGTACATGGTGTTTGTTCGACAGGTTTTTCAAATATACGTGGGTTACCTGCACGCTTTTGATCCAAAATTTGCTTCCTTTTATTTACAAGTGCCTGACGTCGATTTTGAAGCTCTTTTAATGTGACAATATAACTACTGACGTCGGCATTTCTCCATACTACCACTTCGTCAATACCTGACTCTTCTTCCATAATCGTCTTAAACAAAAGTACTTAATAGATATTGAGATACACTGAAAGCTACCCACAATTTGGTATTATGTATATTTAAATACCAGCCGCTATTGGGCTGCTCAATAATGAAAATACTTGGAGTTAAAGTGTTTTCTAAATACATTGAAACGACAAATTTTTCGAAACAAAATCAACAAACACGCGTAACTAGCTAACACGTAAAGTAAAACATCCAAATTCAAAACCGCGTAACTACCATCACAACAATTAGTGCAAATTTTACACGTAAAATAAGTGAATTTACAGATTCCAATTAGTAACCAAATTGATTGAGAAACAAGCTTTTTAAAAATATTAAAAACTTATCGATCAGCTTCGTATTACCATAGAAAAACTTTTATTTACCGGAGCACCACACAAAAACAATACGTTTTCTTGTTATGATCGCGAGAATACGCGGTATTGGTCAAATTATTTTGACAGGTTCGCTCTCGCGGTTTTAACTAGTTGTGATTTGTCGCATATTGAATGAGCGATACGCTGAACTGTGAATGTAGCCCGTAGTCAATCGGCATCCTTAGCTCATTGCCGCGAAATCTCAAATTTGATACTTTTGTACTTCCGCGGTATTATCCACTGTTAGTTACGCGGTATTGCAGTATCAGCGACGATTTGCTTTTGTAAAGTAGTTTCGTGGAACAGAGTAATATAACGTAATCTTTCGTAGGTTGGCACCACGTTGGCACCAGTCGTCAGATTTTAGTGTGGCAACCTAAGTGAAGATTTCCCATATTTAGGGTAATCCTGCCGGGGTCGCGTGATTGTTCGAAAGAGATACCGTGGCCCCGGCACATGGGCAACTGAAGGAACACGGGTGGGTTTTAGTCAGTAAAAGTCTGACACGCTCTCCCGCTCCGTCCAGAGCGGAAGAAGTCATTTGATGGTACTAATAAATATGGATAAGCGATCTCCAACGGTTGCCCTGTTCATGGACATGACAAAAGCCTTTGACCGCGTAAAAATTGAAATTCTTTTGGACAAACTATATGCAACTGGCCTTAGGGGTAAAGTACATAAACTACTTAAATCATATTTAACTGACAGAATACAACTAACTGAGATATCCAAAATCTGTCCTAAAACAAAAACCTTGACAACATACAAATCGGACATGAGATATGTTAAATATGGCGTGCCACAGGGCAGTGTGCTTGGAGCACCTATGTTCCTAATATATATTAATGACTTTCCAACTGTTACTAACAATCCTATGACTCTTTTTGCTGACGACAGTACTATCCTTTTTGACGCTTATAATAAGAATGACATTAATGACAAAATAAATTTGACTTTAAAAAATGTGATTGACTAGCTAACAAGAAACAATTTAAAAATTAATGTCAGTAAAACTAAAGCTATAAACTTTAGACAAAGACTTCCGCTAGAAAATTTAAACATAAATTATGATAACCAATCAATAGAAGTAGTAGAATCAACTAAGTTTCTAGGATTATATCTAGACAACAAAATGACATGGAAACAGCAAATAGAGTTCTTATGTAATAAACTAAATAGATATTCCTTTGCGCTGCGTAATCTCAGAAAAATCGTTGATATAACAACTGTGATGACAGCGTACCATGGTTATGTATCGTCTACTCTCAGATATGGAGTTATTTTTTGGGGAAACTCCACTGAATTGGAACGTGCGTTTAGAGCGCAAAAGAGATGCATTAGGGCTATATGCAACTTAATACAAACTGATTCATGCAAACCTTATTTTAGAAAACTAAAAATACTGACTCTGCCCTGTATCTATATATATGAAACTGCAGCATTTATTAAATCACACCCAGAATTATTTGAGTACCGTACAAGGCGTCGTCATGCAGACCAGCTGTGCGTTCTACATTCCAAAACAGCGCTCTTATACAAAAGTTTTGTTTGTATGGGACCAACAATTTATAACAATATACCCCTAAACATCCGAAATATCAATCAGGTTAGGCTATTCAAGAAGAAACTACACTGTTTTCTCATAGATAAAGCATATTATACTTTAAGCGAATTTATGAATGATAAAGACAGACAAATGTAAAGGATTAATGTAAATGTAATGTAATGTAAAACTCACCATCATTTTATTTTAAATATGTATACCTAATAATCTAAATTCATCTTAATTTAATTTTAATTTAATTTTAATCTTATGACTAATCTAATGCAATTGAAGGACTTTAACATAAGTGTAAGATTAACCAAATTTTGCATGCTTATATATAGGCTGAGTATGGTGAAACAACAAACAATGTAACATCTCCTGAAAAACCCATATTATGCAAATAAAATGATTTGATTTGATTTGATGATTACCCATCCAAAAAAAAAAAAAGGGTAATCGCTCTTCGAATGAAAACCGTTTTCGTCAATATTTTAATACTGTTGAGGAGTATCTTTACCAAAAAAAAAGGTTTTCTGTACGATTTATAATATGAAGTGCTGTATTTTGCCATATTTTTTCTTTTAATCTTCGTCAATATTTAAAAACTTTATAGGAGTATTTTTTATCGTCAAAAATATTTTCTGGACGAATTATAATATTGTGTGATAAATATCAAAGCCATGTGTCATCTCATCTATCTTTCGATTATATCCTCTCATTTATAAGCAATAAGGACACTACAAACATCAATCCTTTATGAATATTCATTCACCTAATAATATTTGTAAATTAAATAATATTTTTTCTATTACAATATGAAAATAATGTCAAGGTGGTGGTTTCTTTTTGTTATTTTTTTACGGACTTTTTATTTCGAACTATAGCAACATTACTGTTATGTCAAACTAACTTTAAACGGCCGAGTAATACCCGGCCAAATTGAGCAGATACCAACTGTCATACGACACTCGAGACAACGACATACATACCCCACGTGCTAGAAAGGGATCTCAAACCACGCAATTCAATAATTGAAGTGTTTGTAACATATTGATAATTCATGAACGACCCGAACGACCGTTGCTTTGATTTCATCAATCCGTTGAAAAATATAATTTGTGATAGTGTATGTGATATCAAAATACGTTCAAAATGAAGTCCGCTAAATCGAAACAAAGATTAAACGACATGCGGACACCAGCTCGGAGTAAACAAAACCTAAATGGTGAGAGAGATCCGGTACAAGTATATTGCCGACTGCGACCTATGCAAAGAGAAACTGATACACCATGTATGAAGATAATTTCACCTACTATGGTCCTCCTGACGCCTCCTGCGACTGCTATAAGCTATAGAAACGAGAACGCGAAGACTATGAAGTATACTTTCAAAGAGGTATTCCCGCCAGAAGCTACTCAACAAGAAGTGTTCGACAAAGTCGCTTTCCCGATAGTTGAAGGACTAATCAAAGGTAAAAATGGCTTATTATTTACTTACGGTGTCACAGGCAGTGGCAAAACATTCACAATGACCGGTGAGCCGCATAATTGCGGCATTCTACCAAGATGTTTGAATATTATCTTCAAAACTATAAACGACTTTCAAGCACACAAGTACATTTTCAAACCTGACAAAATGAACATGTTCGATATTCAAACTGAGGCGGAAGCCATGTTGGAGCGGCAGCAAGAGCTCCACAAATTCAAAACTGGAAGGAAGAATCATTCAAATCCTGATTTAGCTATGTCATCATCTGATGTAACTAAAATTGAGGGTATTAATGAAGATAATCAATATGCTGTCTTCGTAACTTATGTAGAAATTTATAATAACAGTGTGTTTGATTTACTTGAAGATGGGCCTCCGATTAGTAGAAACTTGCCTGTTAAGATCATCCGTGAAGATGCAGCTCATAACATGTATGTTCACGGTGTAACTGAAGTAGAAATTAAGTCTGCTGAGGAAGCTTTTGAAGCATTTTACTTGGGTTTGAAACGAAAACGTATGGCGCATACTTCATTAAATGCTGAATCAAGCAGAAGCCATTCGGTGTTCACAATTCGATTGGTGCAGGCACCTGTAGATGAGATGGGAGAAGCTGTGATCCAAAATAAAAAGTTTCTCAACATAAGTCAGCTAAGCTTAGTGGATTTAGCTGGCAGTGAACGCACAAACAGAACTAAGAACACTGGTCAACGTCTACGAGAAGCTGGTAACATTAACAAGTCTTTGATGACTCTCAGAACCTGTCTGGAAGCCTTACGAGAAAATCAGATTAGCGGTACAAATAACATGGTTCCGTACAGAGAGTCAAAGATCACTCATTTGTTCAAGAACTTCTTTGAAGGAGAGGGCCAAGTGCGCATGATTGTGTGCGTTAATCCAAGAGCTGAAGATTATGATGAGACTCTCCAAGTCATGAGGTTTGCAGAGATGGCTGCTGAGGTTGAAGTGGCGAAACCGCAGGACATTGCCGCTAACATTGGCTTGACATCAGGCCGTCGTAAGGCTAACAGACTATTTACAACAGCTCGAGACAACATGGCTAGGCCTGAAGCTAAAGACTTAGAGTTGGACCTGGGCCTTGTCTACAGTCTTGGACCTGACTTCCCAAGTTTAGAACTGCACAGTTCTCAAGCAGCACATATAATTAAAGAACTAATGGCTCATTTAGAAATGAGGATCAGTAGACGCGAAACTCTGAAACGCAGCAAAGCTATCAAAGATGAAAGGTTGAGGTCTGCTCTATTGGACCTTGAAAAGGACTCCATGGAAATCAGGAGCGAGAACACTTCTTTGCGTGGTCAGCTGGCAGCATCAGAACGCAGGGTGAGAGCTCTAGAAGAACGCTTGACCTCTACTGAAAACGCATCACTAACTCATCAAAGGAAACTAAACGAATTAACAGAGTACACATCTTCATTGAAAAGAGACTTGCAAGAAAAAGAGATGTTGCTTAGCCAAAACAAATTCGACAAAGAAAAACAAAAGAAGATTTTAGAAAGGAAATATAATCACAAGATTGCAGCTGAACATGAGAAAGCAAAAGAAATACATTGCGAAAAGGAAAGATTGAAAAATGCTATCGAAGAAAAAGAGAACAGACTAAGAATAATAGCTCAAGCTCTTAACCGGGGAGACAATGAAGATTACAACAAGCTTACAGGAGAAATGGGTGCACAGACAAGCAACAGAGATGGAAATTTTACTCCAGGATCTACACCAAGAGCTTTGCCAGCCCATCTGCTTACCCCATTCAGCTCTGTGCCACAGACAAATCACAACCAAAGAGAGACACTCACACAGAGAGACACACCATCGTCATCCCGTCGTGGCATAGCGATTGCCAACCCTAGACACCGCCGCTCTATTTCTGCTGACGGCCGAGGCTGGATCGAACACGCTCCCAACAAAATAGTCCCCATGGGCACAGTAATGAAGCCAAACATCGTCAACAGTAAGGTCATCAGTAAATTAACAAGCGTTAAAGATATAGCAAACTCTAGGACGTCGAAATACTGTCTGATTTCCCAAGAACAAGATACTGATGGGGAGTTGGAAACAAAGTTGTATAAAGGAGACGTGGTTCCTACGTGTGGTGGAGGCGCCCAAGTAATTTTCAATGATGTTGAGATGCTAAAGCAGTTCTCACCAACTCGTGAATCTTCGCACTCACACTCAAACCGTCAGTCTGGTACTAACTGTGCAAGACATTCTGGCAAGCGTCGAGACACAAATAACTCTCCACCGCAGACACCTTCAAATACCAGCAAAAAGCAAAGAGTTGATGATGATTGACTTTAAATACTGGTAAGATGCTTTCACCATTTTCTTTGTTTGCATTCATCTGGGATTTCTGATCAAATTTACTTGAAACTATCATTAACTGATAAACAATTACACCAAAAGATTGGCCAAAATTCTTGATCAGGAATTTCAGATGTATGTCTCTGGTTATTATTGATTAATGTGATTACGATAAATTGTGTGAGATAGTTATAAACGTTTGTTGTTATTTCTAAGTTCTGTTTAAAGTTATATTAACATTTTGATTAGTTAGGACCCAACAATACCTAGAATAACATTGGAACTCATTTAACAACCTTAGAAGTTTAGTTCTATATAAGGTATGTAGATTTTACCTCAATTCTGTTATTTTGCTGTGTGATCTTAGGTTTTACAGAGAATAATTTCTTTAAAAAATGTATCCAATATTTCTGGGTTAGTTAGCAAGCAGCTAGAAAAAAAATGTACCTTTTAATAAACCATATTTAGGTAAATTTAACATGAAAATTGTAATTAGTCTATTAACTTTACCACCACAGTTTTAGTGGTATTTTTAGGAGCTAAAGTTATGGGACCCTAGAAGCGCGGTAGCCAAAGCTAAGAACTAAAGTTATGTGAACCTGCGGTAGCCATGGTATTTGATAATAAGGGGTACAAGAACACATAGTTTAAAAAAAAAACGTTTTTGAGTGACCATTTACCGCTTCCATAGGACACCAAAACTTTAATGGTTATTAAATAAACAGTAACACTTAAGTTTCATTAAGATTTCTAATTTTGTAGTTGTAGAATTTTTTCTGTTACATTTTGCAAACTTCCCTTAAGCATTGGTTGACCGATTTGATTTTCGTTCAATGCCTTAATTTCTTAGAATAATCAATACTTAATAATAATTAAAATTGTAAAACTGATATTACAAATAAATCATTATTTCGTCAACTAAATTATTAAGGGTAAAAGATTCCACAAAACACGCTTAAAAGGGCTTGTGATTTTTTGAAACAGAAGAAGACATTTTGACTGTGATTTCTAAAATTGCTCATTGTACAAGTACATACCATTTTTTTTTTTTTTGTTACATTATGAAACTGGTTTCATCGACAATGCTTTACTTTCAAATCTCTTTCATTAGTGCTCACTTTCATTATTTATAGAGCCGTTGTGAAAAATGTCATGGTTAGCTTAGACCCAGCCATTGAGGCTGTGCGTTGTCTCTTAGTGAATAAATGAATTTAAGATTTTTATTAAGTAGATATCATCCGACGTAATATTATTAATGAGAAAGTTTGTGAGGATGTCTGGATGTTTGTTACTCTTTCATGCAAAAACTACTGAACTGATTTGGATGAAATTTGGCACAAAGAACATATACACATAACCTGGATTAACACATAGGATACTTTTTTTATCTCGGTAGTACATTCTCGCGGTATAGTTTCCGACCTCCATGCGGCCGAGCCGCTGGCAAAAATTTCCTATAAACAAAGTTTTTTACCATCAAACTTATAAGTACCATGAAGCATTGTCAATAAAATCAACTACCTACGTTTAGTACAGCATATACTCGCATATATTAGACATAGTATATAAGTCTTACACTATCTTTTTTTCTTAACTTTCTGAAGTATGTTGAAAAAACTAGTGTCAGTTTTCTTTTTTGTAAACGATTTGTTTATGTTCCATTTACTAAAGAACTTCATTATGTAACTACCCATTTTATTTTTGAACTACTTAAATATGTTCGTTATAGACTTATTTGAAAATAAACTTTGTTCTAAAGGTTCAAATAAAATGTATTAATTACAGCCCTAGGCAAATATTATAAGTTCTAATATAGATCTGATATACCTAGCTCTAGATATTAGAAAAACGCAATGTGGAATTGAACTAAAGTGGCTCTCTCATTCATCAGTATCTGTCTAAAATGGTGGTATAGTCTTTTTCTTTAGGAATTTCCCTTCTACTTCTAGAATAGCTCCGAGTCTAGGTCTTAGCCCGGTTAATGATATAGGCTCGCCCCCCTATTACATGGGACTGAAGGAATTCACTAAAGTAGCCCTACTGTTTTGCTATTTGCAATTTGAAGGTCAGTTTCTGGTCGTATATCAAATACGATTCACGTTGGAATCCCAACATCAAAACTCGTAGTCAGAGTTGGCTATGTCAAGAAATCGTGCAATAGAGAAAAATGAACTTAGTCTTGTATTCTTCCTCTTAGCGTGTCATATCAATCTAAATACAGTCAGCTCAGAATTTTGCTACGAGTTTGGCACTTTCAGCAGCGTCCATCAACTCCTGTAGCGAGGAGACAACAGGACACGGTGGACACATTTACACTCCAGGGCGGTGTCATCTGTGAATTTCCACCTGATCAGGTTTTCTCAACTTCGGCTTACCTGAGTCCTTGGCTTTCCTAGATGACCTTAGAGGTCATCTAGGAAAGCCAAGGTTACTCATGTCCAGGTGCGAGATTTTCAGCATGTGGAACGAATGCGTTTGGTAGGGAAGTCCTATCTGGCTACAGGCTTAGCCTTTCCTAAGATCGTTCGCCAGTGACTGTATTGGTAATTCGAAAGATTTTGAACATTTAAATTTGTGACGGATAAAATGTAGGTGTAAACTGCGGATACTAGCGGTGGGCGACTATTCACACTTATGCTTTAAGCAATAAGTTTGAAAAGTAGTCGATCGCCAGTGTCCGTGATGATACCAAACACCACTTCCTACCGGGAATACAGAGAGCGAATTCGACATACGTCATGTTATGTTTGTCCGTAATATTTCAAATGAGTCAAAGTTTATTATATTAGCTTCACCGCGGGTGAGTAATTAAAACACATTTATAAAACGGACATTGATAATCTAATTTAAGGGCGTCTCTTTCCGGTACAAAGGTCGAGTCTAATCTGACCTGTTGAATCGTTTCGGTAATCTCATTGTTAGTCGGTAATATTTTAACTGCATAGTTTACAGTGAATTATTTTGTTATAGTAGGTAACTGTATGTGATCTATGTGTATCTATTGAAGTTGCTCTTCGTATTTCTGTGTGAGGCGGTTTCACCATAATTTAGAGTATTCATTACGATAGATAGATATGTAAAATACAAGTCAAGTCAATGCCAAGTCGTAAAAGCCGAAAAAAAATTAAATAAAAATAAGATAGTGTTCGTTGGCAAGCGCATCACTTGAGAACCGCTCACTCGATTTGGCTATTTTTGGTTTTAAAATGTTCGTTATAGTCCGGATTAAGTTCTTATGGAAAGAGACATTTAAATAGTTATTATGAAAATGTCCAAATTCGGGAAAAACTGATCGGTACAAAATTTTCTATTGCTATTTTGTGACTGAAAAAAAAAAAACAAAAAAGTAGGTTTAATTGTAACGCTATGTGGCGTTAAGATATAAGCAATGCGATTGAGTTTAATAAAAAAAGTAGTCTACATTGCCTACGAAGACTTGAATCACTGCTAAATTTTCAGCGGATATTCGATTTGATATTAATGATTTGGCAGCCAAGTTTTTCAGAACACCGTATGTTTTTGCTCCTCGAAGTTAGTTTGGATAAGACCAATGACCACAAGTCGTTAAGCCAGCCCAAAGGAATTTTGTTTCGTCTGCAATTCTACATAGTTTCTACGTTCGATTGTTGAACTTGTTTTTGCACAAGATAATCTAAGGCTTATAACTCTATTACTAGGAAAACCATATGCGTAGTCATATCAACAATTTAGTAAACAAGTAGATAATATAAGAGTATACCACCACGTCCCACGCTCAATTTCAAGCCCTCTATAAAGCCACTTAATTCAATTAGAACCAACGTTTTGCGTTCAAAGTACTTAACTAGATAATTATGAGGATATGGGTTATTTAATAAACTTTGGTTTAACTATTTTGTCGACGCCAACTTGTACGTCAATTGTAAGTTTTTCCCGCCATGTTTTTGGCGCGGAATTGTAATAAAATATTTTTCCATTGATTTTTATGTTTTATTTTTGTGCTTCATCATCATTTCAGCCGAAAGGCATCCACTGCTGGATAAAGGCCTCCTCCGATTTTGGGTGTTTTGCTATAATTGCCTCGCTTAGCAGGCAGATTGGCGATCTCAGTATCGTGTTAAATACGTAAAGAACGCTGCTGCCCATTCTCTAGTAAGCCTCTAAGTCGCCTTCTACCGACACCCACGGGAAGAAATTGGATGGTGCTATTTTTCACGCCCGGCACCACGGAACCATAACTACCATATCTTATGAATATTATTTGTCTGCCCAACTCTCTCTAGTCCCGTTCAACAATTGAACGCATAATAAACATCGAATAATTGAATTACGTTGACAAAAAGAGGATACAGACACTTTATTGTTAAGTAGTAACGGCTGTTATACTTGTAAGTTAATAGGGAGACGCCATTATGGAATAGGGATAGCTGCTGGAGTACATACCTTACTAATATTATAGGTTCAGGCTTAGGGTTCATCATTTCAGCCGTAAAACGTCTACTGCTGGATATAGGCCTTCCCCAATTTGGGGGGTTTGCTATAAATGCCACGCTTGGCACGCGGGTTTGCGATTGCAGTATGGTGGTAAAATGCATAGAGAACGCTGCTGCCTATTCTCTAGTAAGTCCCTTAGTCCCCTCTTACGACACCCATGGGAAGACATGGGATGGTGCTATTGTTTACGGCCGGCACCACACGGAACACCGACTTAGTGTTAGTACAGACAGTCAGAACAGAACACTTCTCGAGAGCCATCTCCGGTCGCAACTCATATCGAGTCGCGAGCCGACTGTCTGTTCTCATACAATCATGTACTGTAGACTATGGTAATACGGTATATTTTCAATGGAGCCCGTAAATTGCTTGGGCATTTTTCTGTTCTGTCTGAAGTGATCCATATCGTTATTATTAGGAAAATCATCTAGTGAAAGGCAACTTTTAGAAACCTGCACACCAACCCTTGCACTGACATACAAGTGATAATCTTGGCCGACTTGGGACTTACATATAGATGTATTTGTTGTAGTGTTATACTGCCTTCTCTTCTATCATTGTGCAAGAGACCCTGTTGGCACTTAGCTTTATATGTATTTTTTTAAGAATTTCTTAGTCACAGCCCGGAGTTTGAAAGTTGGTCGTGTGATACACCCGTGTCTCGGTGCGCTCGGTAAAGCGTTGGTCCGGCGCTTGATCTCTCTCCAGTCGTGTCGAATTGCCATCCCATCGGGCGATGAGTGTGGAAGAAAGAGTGGTGTCTGTATACCCAGCAGGACCCTACGTTTAATCCGATTGAAAGTTAAATGTTAACGTGCGTAGTATTTAGTACATTTCGAATTGTATAAGTAAAAAATTAGTACCTTAATTATTACGGCGTAATCTTCAATTATATTCCAGCAGGACCCTCCGCTGTTTGAAGGTCTGTAGACAAATCTTATATGGTCCCGTTTAGCGTTGTATTAGTACCTTAAAAATACCTTAGTTTAATTTTAAAATAATTATTGTTTAGTGAGGAATGCACGTGCAAAACTTTTATCAAGCCAGCAGGACCCTATTTTGTTTTGAGGCTTTTAGTCTAGAAAGTCATATTTCTTATAAGCATTTTAATAGTACTTTTCAAATAACCTTACGTTTAATTCAAAAAGTTTATAATTTAGCTGAAAATTTGAATTAAAACTTTTAGTATTTTTTTAGCGAACGAACGGACTCCGCTACTCTCTATTAAAATTAATTTGTTTTATGTGGGTACTTGTCTTAATACTATAAAAACTGGATAATACGGAAAATTCATAATTTTGGTTAAATTATAATTATTAAATACTTACCAAATTTATTATTTTACATACTTACCAAATATATTAAATAACATAGGTATACATTACATCCACACACACACATACAGATACTTTACTTGGTAATACATTCACATCCTTCTACACCATTAGTTTCCTCAAAACTCACCCATCCCAAAACTAACATACGATTCACTCTACCCACTTTTAAGTTTATCGTTTTTGTTTTTCATAATGATACTAGTGATTGATTGTTTTGAAATTATCATAATTACTGTAGGTATTATGCTTGGTTCTTAAATATTCTAATAACCGGCTATCACTGAAAGTTACAATGTTACTTATTACAGTTTTGTTAAATAGCGGACGAAGAGCGGAGTCCGTTCGTTCGCTAAAAAAGTACTAAAAGTTTTAATTCAAATTTTCAGCTAAATTACAAACTTTTTGATTTAAACGTAAGGTTATTTGAAAAGTACTATTAAAATGCTTAAAAGAAATATGACTTTCTTGACTAAAGCCTCAAAACAAAATAAGGTCCTGCTGGCTTGATAAAAGTTTTGCACGTGCATTCCTCACTAAATAATAATAATTTTAAAATTAAACTAAGGTATTTTGAAGGTACTAATACAACGCTAAACGGGACCATATAAGATTTGTCTACAGACCTTCAAACAGCGGAGGGTCTGGCTGGAATATAATTGAAGATTACGCTGTAATAATTAAGGTACTAATTTTTTACTTATACAATTCGAAAGGTACTAAATACTACGCACGTTAACATTTAACTTTCAATCGGATTAAACGTAGGGTCCTGCTGGGTATACAGACACGAATGAGTGCCCCTGCGTCTGCGCACACTATTGTTTATCATAATATCTCCTTCATCCTTCCTTCCACGAGGATACTAGATCCCACGACACAGGGTATCCTATAGTGTGGGGTCTAGGGTTACTCCATTGCACACAAATTACTCTCACGATCCAATCTTTGTGTTTTAACCCTACAGTAGTCGCGCACCTAAAAGTAACAGGAGTGTCCAATTTCAAATTGAAATAAATAGACTTATAAGCATTAACGTTTTAATAAATATATGAAAATATTATCAGTACAGTTTTCTTAACTAAATATGATCAACATAAACTAATCACAACCTCTGTGTTCCAAAAAATCAACAAAAATAAAAAACTCTTTGTATGAGTGGGCTACATATGTAGTCCACGCGACTACTCCAGGGTTAATTTCATTTTTAACTTGTTCTTCTTAATAAAATTTACTTTACTATCTCCTTGCGCTGATGGCTAAACTCCTTTGAGATTGGCCGCAATGGCCGAAATACGGTCTGGAGGACTATATGTATTTTTTATTCCAAGCTATTGGTGTTTAATTAGCAACCAAGCTTGTACCAGCGGCTTCGCCCGCGTTGAGGTCGAAAATTATCTCACGGGAACGTACTACAGGCATAAAATATCCTTTGTCTTAATCAGGTTGTAATCCATCTGTAAATAAATAAACGTGGTCTTCTACTGGGGTCAACCTATAATAAAATGAAAGAAAGTGTACGAGTACCATCGACACGAAAAGAAGATCTTATCTGTGTGCCTTTCATACAGATCCTAATGCATTTATTATATGAAATATAAGCTTTCTACACTCCCTTTCATATAAATTGTACCTAACTGTGCCAAATTTCGCGTAATTTTCGTAAAAAGGGGTACGTACAAAGTTTTTGCTTCACGTATTAAATAGATTATTATTTGGTTAGACACACTAGCAGCTAATAAGCTGATGCGTATTTATAAAAAACTTGAAGATATTTATTCTGTCTATTCCATTGGGAGCAATCACAACATTTTCAGGGAGCCTAATCCATGGTTTTACAACTCTGTTTACCTTTTTTTCAATGGCAAATGAACCGCCAGATGCATTGTCATCCCATATAAAAAGCTGAAATGTTTTGTGTGTCTAATAATTACACCAGCATCCATACTCTTCAAATTTGGAAGAACACTGCTTTTCGGTTACGGCCGAAAGTTTAAAGTTAAGTTTAGTTCAGACAGAAAGGAAAAATCGTTAGTTTACTGGCTCCATTGGAAATAGGACCGTATTGCCATAGCCTAAACTAGGAAAAAAAATGCTCAACTGAGTCTCGAGCATACCCGACCGACTGTGTCCATATTCATACAATTTTCTCATCATCAGCAGCCTAATGTATGTTCCCACTGCGGGTCCAAGTGCGGGTTGGTAGATGCCCATGTTTTCGATTTTTTGGTTCTAAGACATTTCAAGGTTTCTTCACGATATTTTTCTTGTTCGTTTTGAGAGCAGTGGTGATAAAATAATTTTACACAAAGTAAAGTGCCTGCTCCACGAACCCACGACGTACAACTCGGTAAGTCGCGGCCGTTACCACTGGGCGCCACCACTGCTCTTCACTCTGATCCTCATACAATTTTCTACTATAGGGTAAAGAAACTATGGTCCTATTTTCAATGGAGCCAGTAAATTGCTCGACCATTTTTCGGTTGCGGACTCTGTCGTGATCCGTAATAGGTAGCCATACGAAATTTTCAGACTGTATTTCAATTGTTATTTCGATTTGTTCGACAGCGACAAGTAATTGAAAAAAAAAATGGGATCTCCATACAAGAACCGTGTTTTTTGGCGCTTTTTACCTTGTAGTTGGTACGGAACCCTTCGTGTGCGAATCCGACTGGCACTTGGTCGGTTTTTCTAAACATTCTGTGACCATTTCCCAAAACAAGTATTTGCCAATATCATTCAGCCGTTAAAAGATTCTTTGAGCATTTAGCTGACGTTCAAAAGGACGTAATCATATCGCGGCGGGATTCTTCCGCGCTAGTGCGTGGATTTTCAGCGCACTGCTTACCACCGAGAGTCTAAAATCGAACAGAGTGTTTTTTGCGACACTCTGAGAGGCGCTGTATTGGTTTCTCAATACACGGTGCCACGCAAAAGCACTAATCAAAACTTGACCCAATTTATATGTGTGAAGTAAGCTTCACCATAGTGAGCAGTCGAACCAAAGAAGATTTTTTTAAATCGGTTTAAAAATGACGGAAACCTGAGGCAAAAAACATTTTTTTTTAAATCTTCTTTTTTTAAACGTTTATTTCCTCCTCCTTTTTTGCAATAGGTTTAAATGCTGTCTTTGGTGTGAATGAATGAACTAGGCTATTACTTACTCTAATAACTTCAGGGCAGGCGTAGTGCGGACTTCCACAAGATGTCTCTAGCAGCGAGCCGGCTGGCTGCAGCGACGCCATCCCAAAGTCCGCTATCTTGATGTTGTTCCGCTCATCCAGGAGTAAGTTCTCGGGTTTTAGGTCGCGGTGGCTGGAAAGGAAAATAAATTCAGTTTTATTTTCAGTGTGTCATGATTTTACGAGGTTATCCCTGGACTGTCACAATATTAGTTGCGTTATTCGACACTCGATGGCGGTAGTTTACCCGCTGCTTAAATACTTGGTGAATGCTCATAAACGTGATGTGAAAGACAAATAAAAGAAAGTAAGAAAATACGTTTATTTGCGGTAAACATGACAAAAGGAAAGACTAAAAATATAAAAAAAACAGCTGCGGGGAAACATGCGTCTCATCCAATTATCCACGCAAAAAGGGCCATCGTTCAGCATAATACTGCGACCCTATGCGAGACAGAGTCCCGGCGTTAGTTTTCAGTGCCGCGCTTTTTCAGTTTCAGTAAATAATAAGAAAGGATATGTTTCAGGTTTCGAACATTTTTATACCCAAAAAAGTGCCGGCCAATAAATTACGGGCTTTTTATAGGAAATAACTCGAGTATGCAATGAACCCTTTTGCTATTATTTAAGTGTGAAAATACTAAAAAAGTTATTTTGATTATACGGGTCAAATTAAATTAGCTGGTAATACTTTACCTACGTGTTGAGTATCGAAAACGAATGGAACAAAAAAATACATCTTTCTGTGGGCATACGTCAATGACCATTATTAATCAGCTATTTTATTTTTGTAATTTTTCGTGGAACCTACATATTTCATACGAATCTCCAAAAACTGTTATATGTGTATAGTGGTCTACTAGTTGCCCTAACTTGTCACTGTGTCATAAAACGTTGAACAAAGTTGAAAAACTATTTTATCTTTTTTGGTTTCTTTTTTCCATATCAATACCCAACACGTTGGTAAAGTATTGCCAGCTAATTTAGTTTGTCCCTGTATACTAATAAATATTAACATGTCCATCAATACAATGGGCAATAACTGTTTTCGTCTTTAAACTAATGTCCTAAACATTGTTGGCACAAATACGGTTTTTGGTACTTTCTGACTCAAATAGCAGTTAGGGGGTTATTTGTAGACTTTCGTAGTAATATTTAAAAATATTAATTGTAAAATGTCAATCTGCGACTTAGTTATATAAACCATGGTTAGACCTCTCCTGGGCTGCCTTGTATGGGTCAGAATGTTGAGCTACAAAAGGAATGAAGGATGTTAGGGGTGTGACGTGTTATACGAATGGATACAATAAGAAATGAGTACATAAGAGGGAGTCTGAAAGTGGCACCGATAGCTGAAAAGTTATGTGAAGAACGGTTGTCATGATATGGGCATGTGATATGGAAGAATGAGGAAAGTTTTGAGTATGAATGTCGATGGCCATAAGAGTCCAAAGAAACGATGGATGGACTGTGTCAATGATAAAATGGATAGAAAGGACTCAGAAAAATACACGTTGAGCGGACCCCAAATGAATTAGGATCAAGGTGAGAATGAGGATTGAAATATTCAAGATGTCAGTTCCTATAAGATAAAGCATAGCATTTTTTTTTCCAGACAGTTCTTTAATTGTTGTGTACGAAATAAATGATGTCATTTACCAATACGTACCATATAGAGTGACTGTGACAGAAGTCGAGCGCGGATATAATCTGTCTGAAGAACCGGCGTGCCTCTTTGGGAGTCAGCCGCCCTTTCTTCACCAGGTAATCAAACAGCTCTCCACCGCTGACATGTTCTAATACTAAATATCTGGAAAATGATAAAGAAGTCGGTTAGAATCAATATACATACAAACATGAACTAGAGCTGTGGTGGCCTAGTGGTATCCTCCCCGAATTACAAAACAATCCTTTCTTTCAGGCAACTAAGGCCATAAAACACAATACATAAATAGTATAATGGTATTTACACGGCAGATGTGAGTGGAAACACCGGGAGGGGACGCCCTAGGAGGACATATAGTGACCTTATTGGTGATGTTCTTCAGAAAGGTCAGGTGCGTAGTACTGGCAATCGGCGTGTGTGTATCACCAATTGTATGAACCTAAACGAGGCAAAAGTAGTGTGTAGAGATCGTAGCAGGTGGCGTTCCGTGGTTTCTGCCTACACCCATGAGAAAAAGGCGTGATTGTATGTATGTATGTTTGTATGTATAATGGTATAATACATACTCTATAAAAGTAAACTAAAACTATAACTAAACACGTAGGTACTATAGACGACGCGACGTCGTGTTCCGCTGCGTAGTGTCGCGTAACCGTCCTCAGAAACATCGATATAAAACACCTTTCGGCCAAAAATCCTCTCTCAAGCAGGTGTGTAATTGGTGGGTTGGAACGAGTCGACGAGTCGTAGGTGGTGAGTTAGAACCCAAACAGGCGCTAACTTTTGTGTAAATTATTTAATCGCCACTGCTCTCAAAACGGTGAAGGTAAACATCGTGAGGAAACCGGCATGTCTTAGATCCAAAATTCGAAGACATATCACATCTACCAAACCGCACTGGGGCCACGTAGTTGATTACGGCTCACTCCATCACACAGAGAGGAATCCTGTGTCCCAGCAGTGGAGCGGTATACCTAGACTGATTCTGCTAGAGACCAACATGATAGAGTAGAAGAATATTTTTATACTTACAAATATTTTTTATTTTCGTAAACATCGGACAGTCCTAATACGTGTGGATGTTCTATCAATTTCATAATTGCTATTTCTCTCTCCACCTGAAACATGTAAAAGGTTTAACTTAGTGTAATCCAATCATGAAAAGAAGTCGGAATGATTTGTAAATTGTAATTCTCATCATCAAAAAAAAGGTTTATTTTTTGCTACTTTTTATGTGGGTGAGAAATCATCAAATAACTTCTCCCGCGCTGGGCGGAGCGGGAGGGCGTTTCAGACTTTTACTGACTAAAACCCACTGTTCCTTCAGTTACCCATATGCCAGGGCTACGGTATCTCGTTTGAACAATCTCGCTACCCTGGCTGAGCTACCCTGGCTTAGGGCTGAGAGTTGAAAATCGAACAGTTTGTTTTTTTTTCGACGAGCTGAGATGTCCTCTGTTGGATTCTCAATGTTCGGTTAAACATCTAAAGCTGAAAATCCAGTGCGCAGTAAAATCCCGACGCGGTTTTGTAATCTGTGGAAACGTGGTCGAAGTATCTAGATAATAAAGTGATTGTACCTTCATCAGCACGGATTCGCTGAGTTTCTCCCTATTGATGATCTTAATGGCCACCTTCTTGCCGGTCACGCAGTGGACACCCAATTTCACTAGACCTGGAAACGTAAAAAGTGAAATTTGAGACATTTTGATCAGAACCGGTGAATTTCGGGTAGCAACAAGTTATACGGGTAAATGACATCATCTAAATTGACACAAAATTATTCGATACCTACGTAAAATGTTTACATGATTTAAAAACTAACGTTCTTAAAATAATAACATGAACATTGGACAAACTTTTCAAAAATTACTTTTCACTTTGTAGTATTTTTCTCAATATCACTTCTCCGACTGACTCCAGGGGGCCTAGGCACTATACAAGAAGTCCGTTGCTTTGGCCGAAGTTGCGGACATAAGTTCGAGGTCCGAACTAAGAATGAAAGACAACGCGATTTGACAGTTGTCCCCCATGCCCGAGGGGTAATTGCGGAACTTTTTATCGGTAGGAATTGGTTTAATATTCATAGTTAAACAACATTCATTGCGTTATTTACGTTGCTGAGCCGACAATTTATTCGAACAAATGACGCAATGGTTTAGAAATAATCTTCAATCCCAATCAGATGCTGATAAATTGTGCGTTTCGCAATTAGGGTGCAGGTGCGTTATTGCACGTCCAAAAAGTGAATCAATCGGTTGTAGAATTCACTTCGAAGTTTCAAACTACTTTTGAAAGGACCCGTATTTTCGGCACCCGCAGACAGACGCGACGCGACAGTGCCACGCGACTTCTGTAAAATAATTTCCGTGAAGTCTTCATAGAAATTGTTCTACGAGATCCGCATCGCGCCTGTTTGAAGGAGCCTTTAGAGATTTTATCTATGTCAATAGGCTGACTCCTTATTCGTATTCCATACTGTTACTTTTGAACGAAATGTGCGTATACCGACCTCTGTCTACCCCTTGGGAAATAAATTTTCGTGATGACACGAGATTTGTTCAAAGATAAAATTAAATCTGCTTTCAGTTTTGTGGACTTTACATTTCCAATCATTTTGACGAGAAATCTTGTTTGCGTTAGAGCGATTCTGAATCCGAGCTCAAACCGAATTGGGAATGTTTTAAATTTCGGACGCAAAAAGTTCGGCTCTAGTGCGCAACTCCTCATACAAATAAATAATAGTTCAATACACTAACTAATAAATAGACATAGGTAGTATAATAAAAAGTAGAAAATAATGGAAATAAAAAACACGCTTCCATTGAAAACCAAACTAAAAAGTACAAAATAATCGAAAAAAAGCGCTTTTTAAGGTATTTTTTAATTGATATCAGGCACCCCACGCTTTTTTTCCATTATTTTGTACTTTTAGTTTGGTTTTCAATGGAAGCGTGTTTTTTTTTTTTAAAGTATTATTTATTTTCTATTTTTAGGGTGTTTCGAATTTTGAGACGTACGTCAGCGTAGTTTGTGACGTATGTCAGCGTAGTTTGTGACGTATGACAGCGTAGTTTGTATCGTATGTCAGCGTAGTTTGAGACGTATGTCAGCGTAGTTTTCGAAGACAGTTTTTTTGCTGTCCTGGTAACCCTGGCAAGGATAATGGCACAAATTTATGAAATTATTGCATTGTCATCGGTCCTTGACAGGTGTGCAAAGTTTGAATGAAATCTAGTCGTTTAAAGTGGGTCAAAATCGCGCTATAAGGAGTCGGTTACAAACAAACATACAAGTGAAGCTAATATAAAGCGTGTAAAAAGCGTAGGGTGCTTAATATACCTAAATAAAAAAATACCCCACGGTTTTTACTATTATTTTCTACTTTTTAGTTTGGTTTTCTATTTTCTATGAAAGTTTGTTTTTAAAGTACCTATTATTTATTTTCTATTGATTGAAAAAAAAAACAGAAGTTTTTTTTTTTTGCTGTACTGGTGATCTTGGTCAGGATAATGGCATAAATTTATGAAATTATTGTATTGTCATCGGTCCTTGATAAGTGTGTAAATCCGACGCTTTGAAAATCACGTTCAAAGATTCCGTAACATAGATACATAAATACGTACTTGTGATTATAATTTCCAATAATTGGCTGGTTTTACAAGATAAGTTTTTATCCAGTGCGCAAATTTTAACAAATTAAACTTAAACGAGTTATAATAACCATGCAATTTTTATTTTGATATATCTTAGTACAAAAAAATTAAGTTATCTTTAACGAAAGATGTTTATTCTGAAACTGGTTTTTTATGGTAACTTGCGCACGGCGCCGGTGCGGCGGCGTAGGTGAACGACCGACCAGCTGTTCTATCGGTCTGGCTATTTTGATCCCTCTTGGTAAGACTGGTTGTCAGATTTTCGGAATCTGCACAACCCAGTTACTGGATAATGCGATACCTCTTGGTAAGACTGATTGTCAGATTTTCGGGCTTCTGACGATCTGTAACGACTGTCACAGATCTACGAATGACAACCGGGACCAACAGCTAAACGTGTTTTCTGACGCACGGAGGGGACTTGGTTTGTAAATATGGTCACCCATCCGCGGACCAACCGCGGCAAGGGTAACTTAACTTCTATTGCTTAGCCATAAGTCCCACTTTGTTTTTGCATACCCTTGTTGCAATATAACGACATAGTGACTTTCCCATGGTCTATTACAAATAATTATATTTTGACTTACTGCGAACTGCGGGTTTCGTTTCAGTATTTCCTGTTGTAGTATTTGGTACTTACACAGAGTGGTTAATACCATTTCTTGTAATTGAAGATCTTATTAACTGTAGTGTTTAATTACAATAATAAAAATAGTATTTTTTTAAATGACCCCGAAAAGGGTGATTAGGGAGTGTTCAATTTTGTAGGGGAAAATGCGAAATGTACGCGGATAAAGTCGCGGGGTAAGTTCTACTAAAATAATCAATCTAAAACTAAAATATATTTGAAAGTTATTCAAGTATATAAAAGAAAGAAGAGCTCGTCGGGCATAAAAAATTCTTCTGCATCGCTGTCAATGGGAAAATCGCCAAAATGCTAGCAGCGTTGCCACTGTTACTGAAATGTCTCATTTTACTGATATTTCAGAGGAATAGTTTTTATTTTATTGAAAATTATATTTCGGCAGCATTTTTCTCGTAAAGAGAAGGACAGCATTAATCACTAGGTACGCTTGTTCACTGCATCATCCACCTAGTCGTTTCCCTAGGTGCGAAAAGGCTCAACCTGATCGATCGAAACGTGCGGCTGTTATTATTTAGCCAGAAGTTCCCTGTGCCCAATATTCACTGCATGTTGGCGAATACTTTATCAGTTAGGTACCTACACAAGACAGGATTAAATTCTTCACTGTTGTTTCATCCAAAATCAGGACGGTCGAAAAGGTGGAGGTAGTACCTACTATAAGTTTTTCTCATGAAGGCGAACGTTTTCTTCTAGGCACGGAAGCGGTGAACCGTGAAAAGTGTATTCCTTGAGGAAGTAATATTTTTTTTTAATCATCATGGCCTCAACTGGACATTATATAGTCTCCAAAATATTCACGAGCCATGATATACTCGGCTCTCATGCCCTTCCAACGTTCAATTATTTCTTTCCATTGGGGTATTTTACAGCTCTATGTAATATCCAGACAGAAACAGACACTGGAGGCGCATTTGTAGTTAAACACCATTCATACGGAATCCTCGGAAAGTGTAACAAGTGAAAGAATTCAACAATGTCATATACGCACGGGTAAGTGGAAATATTCACTTTGTAACCCATAGAATACTCCGGTCTACCGAAGAGGATATTTCAACTTGAAGTCAGGAGGTACAACAGGCGGAATATAAAGGAAAACGTGGTTGTGGTTTTGAATAGGTATGTGCAACCTAACAAACCTAATTTCCGTATAAATTATTTTAGCTTGGCCAAGGTCAGGACGCGATCTATTCAGAAATGAAGAGATCCGTTGAAGAATCAAAGTAACCGACATAGCCCGAAGAATTGCCAAACTTAAGTGGCAGTGGGCAGAGCACATTGCTCGGAGAACAGATGGCCAATGGGGCTGAAAAGTTCTGGAGTGGCGATCGCAAGTGGCAGTGGGCAGGACACATTGCTCGGAGAACAGATGGCCAATGGGGCTGAAAAGTTCTGGAGTGGCGATCGCAAGTGGCAGTGGGCAGGACACATTGCTCGGAGAACAGATGGCCAATGGGGCTGAAAAGTTCTGGAGTGGCGATCGCGTACTGGAAGGTGGACCGATGAACTGGTGAAGGCCGCAGGAATCCGCTGGATGCGAAAAGCACAAGACCGGTCGAAGTGGAGTTGCTGGGGAAGGCGTTTGTCCAGCACTGGACGTCTTTCGGCTGAAATGATGATGATGATGAAGGACTTACAGTCTAACTTACAGTCTTCTGCCAGGGTCGCGAGATTGTTCGCAAGAGATACCGTGACCCCGGCACATGGGCAACTGAAGGAACACGGGTGGGTTTTAATCAGTAAAAGTCTGACACGCCCTCCCGCTCCGCCCAGAGCGGGAGAAGTCATTTGATGATTTCCCATCCAGAAAAAAAAAGGACTTACAGTTTAGTCTCAGCCTGACTGACAACACGTACCTTTTTAGTATGGACACTTCTGTTATTTTTTTGCCTAGATCTTCATCGCACCTGCTGACTGTGGGCTTGAGTGCGTTGAATCCCTGAGCACTAGTCAGTGTTCAATAGCTTGATGGCTGCATTTATCTCTCCTCATTCATCATCATTTCAATCCAAAGACGTCCACTGCTGGGCCTACCAAAATTTGAGGGGTTTGCCATAATCGCCACGCTTGGCAGGCGGGTTGGCGATCGCAGTATGGTAGTAACATGTATAGAAAACGCTGCTGCCCATACTCTAGTAAGTCCCTCAGTCGCCTCTTACGACACCCACGGGAAGAAATGGTGCTAGTTATTACGTTCTGCACCACACGAGTCGAATGTGGGTTGAATGCAATCAGTCCGTGATTTAGGTAAAGTCGGAAAAGTGTATTTTTGCATTACTCAATTTTCCATAGCTCGAAGGCTGGATTTATCTCTCCTACGGCATGCAAATTTTAGTGTAATATTGGTGTATCTACAATACACTTTGATATTGTTAGGAATACTATGAATGAATGAACCGATCCCAGCGTGGTTTGACCAGACCAGAGGGGTAATTGCGGAACTTTTTATCGGTAGGAATTGCTTTAATATTCGTAGTTAAACAACATTCATTGCGTTATTTACGGGGGTCGTGCGGTCCATGGCCCTTTACGGGGCACCGGTGTGGGCGCCCTCATTGAGGCTGCGCCCAGCGCGCCGGTTGAGTGCGGCCCAGAGGGTCATGGCCATCCGGCTAGTCCGGGGATACCGCACGGTCTCCTGCGAGGCGGCGAGCCTCCTTGCCGGAGTGCCGCCATGGGATCTGGAGGCAAAGGTCCTCGCCCACATGTGGGAGTGGCGCGAGGACGCGAAACGTCGGGTTGAAACTCCGCTGCCGCGACAAATCGCGGCACGGCGGGCGGAGCTCCGGCAGGATCTCATGGCGACATGGCGGGTACGATTGTCGCAACCCAGCGCTGGGCACGCCACAATTGCGGCGGTAAGTCCCCTCTTTGAGGAGTGGATTGAGAGGCGCCACGGCGTCCTCACCTTCCGCCTGACGCAGGTTCTCACCGGGCATGGGTGCTTCGGTGGGTTCCTGTTCAGGATAAAGCGGGAGGAAACGTCCGGGTGTTTCCATTGTGAGGATCGTCTGGAGGACACGGTGGAGCATACGGTGGAGGTGTGCCCTGCCTGGGCGGAGCACCGCCGTGTCCTCGTGGAGGCGATCGGCGGCGGCGACCTCTCGCGTCCAGCCCTGGTGCGAGCCATGGTACGGAGCGAGAGGGCATGGGAAGCCGTCACCTCTTTCTGCGAAGCAGTAATGCTCGCGAAGGAGGAGGCGGGGCGCGTGAGGGAGTGGCAGTCTCTGCACCCTCACGTCCCTAGCCGCCGCAGGAGGAGACGCCCCGGGCGTCGGGAGTCGATAGCGGACTCCCGGCCACCGTAGGCGCGAGCTTGCGGGTGGCGAGCAATGGGTAGCTCGCCGCCCGGTAAGGATCAGGCTCGGGTCGACGGCGCGTAGTGTTCCACGCGCGCCTTAAAGAGATGTCAGCAGCAATGTAGGGGTCTGCTAGGACCGATGTCTGCCAGGGTCGCGAGATTGTTCGAAAGAGATACCGTGACTCTGGCACATGGGCAACTGAAGGAACACGGGTGGGTTTTAGTCAGTAAAAGTCTGACACGCCCTCCCCCTCCCACTCCGCCCAGAGCGGGAGAAGTCATTTGATGATTTCCCATCCAAAAAAAAAAAAAAAGCCGACAGTTTATTCGAACAAATGACGCAATGGTTTAGAAATAATCTTCAATCCCATTCAGATTCTGATAAATTGTGCGTTTCGCAATTAGGGTGCAGATTAATTTAATGAACCCCAAGTCAAAGTCAAAGCATTTATTTCAAACTAGATTCTGCCTGCGACTTCGTCCGCGTTAAATTTCTTGTTCCCCGACCTTTCCCGTCGCGTCGAATCGCCTACCCGTGCGATTTACCCCGTTTTTGCAACATTTTTCATTACTGCTCCGCTCCTCTTAGTTGTAGCGTGATGTTATATAATCTATAGCCTTCCTCGATAAATAGGCTACCCAACACAAAAATAATTTTTCAATTCGGACTAGTAGTTCCTGAGATTAGCGCGTTCAATCAAACAAACATACAAACAAACTCTTCAGCTTTATAATATTAGTATAGATAGGCCCAAAAAAGGCACTTTTGATAGTCAAAGACTTGCACTAGCCTAAACCTTATGTTTCATGGTGCTGAAGACACCATTGCATATCAAGGAGTTGACCAGGGAGCGCCGTATGGTAGGAAAGATGTGCGTTTAGGATTGTGAGCTGTCTATGCATTCTAGAGTAGGCATTAGACTAATGGAGAGACTGGTGATATTTATATATAGGGGGCTATGGGAGGGCGATCTTTTAACGACGTCGCAGCCAGGTTGGTTCCGGTCAAGCTTCACCTGTGCTTTCTCGGGTCTTTTCTAAGTAATTGCTCTGCATGCGTAGCATGACCACCGTAGAAAGTGGTTTTGTCGACGGAAGAATAGACAAAATTACAGATTGTAGAAAGATTAAAGACAGAATTAAATATTGTAGAAAGATTTTTACCGTTTTATGCTGGCATAGCATGACAGTTCTATCTCTATTCTACAAAGAATAGACAAAGTTCTTTCAATGGTGGTCATGCTACGCGTGTTGCTGTATTCAATGTCTTCGTCTGAGGTTTCGCTACTATCCGTTTCGAGTTATTGTAAGCGTCACGTAATATTTTGTTATCTTTCATTACAGGATTCTTCTTCTAATAGTCCTCGACATGGTAAGCAGTTCCTCGACTGTCATGTATCATACTGCTGCCATACAAGCGGTGCCCCCGAGTGTCTCCCTCACTCCCATACGAGATAAGCAGCATTCGGGCAACTTTATCAATATCAGTAAGTATTTTTTGTATATAAATTGGAGTTTATCAAGTGAATAGGCTGCTCCAAATGCGACCCTGCCAAACGGAATAAACTAACAGTGTTTTGTATTTTAACTGACTTCAAAATAGGTAGGAGAAGATTCTCAATTTGCACTATGTTCCGGATTGCCCAAAAAGTCCTGCAAAAAAACTAAAATTTGAATTATCAGACCTTTGTTTTTTGCTCTTATTATACTTCTAGCAACACCAGCAGCTAGGCCGAATACCAAATTCTGCATTCTCAACTCCCCTTCCATGAAATAATAAGGTCTGACTACTACAATTATTGGCGCTCTCACCAGGATTTCAGCAATAAGAAAGGTCTGAAGATTCGAATTTTAATTTTTTCGGGAATATTTGACAAAAGAATTAACGCACTTCTCACCATTTCCCAGAGATCAGACCTACCCTATATTGTAGTTTACTGTCCTATAATTCTATTTCGAATTAGAAATTCACCACATTTCACCTCCAAGTGTGGTTTTTGACCCTAGAAAGTTGTCAATTATAGCCAAAATTGCTATGTTTGACCCTAGATATCTCAGGTCAACGTCAACTTATTGTTAGAGAGTTGAAACTTGGAATTTGTCTTCTACATATTAATAGGGTTCTATGCTCCGAGTTTCAGTGAGAAGGGTCAACCGTGACCCTAAGTAGGTAACCACACCCTCTGACCTTTCGAAACTCAAAACTTGATCTCTTATGGCCCCTGAACCCCATGTATGAAAAAATATTACCCAAAAAGTGCTCAGGGAATTGCAGGAATTTTTTCGACATTCCGGAACATAGTGATTTGGAGGTTTTGTTTTTTTCAAATGTTTGTTACCTCTGAACTCCGTAATTTATAAATCGATTTGAAAATTCTTTCTTTATTTGAAAGGGTAAGCTTATGAGTGGTCCCATATATGTAGAGTTGGTATAGTTAGGATTAGTACTTTTATCTTAATGATGTTATAGTAAGTTCTTGTCATTATTGTTTACTTAGGAGTGAAGGTAAATGTGGGGGTGTACCACACCGAAAAAAAATTTATAAAGCATCCGAATTCCATAAAACACACTAAAAAGTTTTAAAAAAAACCTTTAATTTCAGAAGTCAGTGTCTCTGGTTTTGTTTTCGTTTTTTTTTGCCAACAACTTCCGAAATTAAATTTATTTGTCACTTTGTAGTGTTTTTATATGGAAGTTAGTTGTTTGTTTTTTTAAATCATCTTTTAAAACAACGTAACAGTGCGTTTTTTGCAATCTTCATGCTTTGAGTGACCATAGACGACTGACAGTTTAAATAAGAGCTTCATCAGTGGCTGTAAACATTTACTATCACAATAATAGGAAGAGAACGATAGAAAACTATTTCAAAAGTCTGAAAACAGTTCCCAGCCTCTGTGTCCTGAGGTCTTGTCAGCTGTCAACGTTTCCGCCATTTCAAATATTTGGGTCACATCGAAGCACTATTGGAAATTCAAACCGTTTGAAAATGGAATGTTTGTTCATAGACTTGTACGTTTGTCCTAAAAACGTTTAAAACTCGAATGGCTGATTGATTTCTATGGTTTAATTTTTTTAGATTAAAGACAATTTTACAACAACTACTTACTTAATTTTGGAAGTCGGTGGCAAAAAAGCGAAAAAACAAAATCAAAGACACTGACTTCCGTAAAGAAAGTTATTTTTCATTTTGTGGAAGTTGTTTTATGGAAGTCTGTTGTTATCTTTCCTTTAATAACGTAATAGTAGCGTATCATCTCATAATGTCAAACTCTCAAAATGACAACCAGACGCAAAATGTCCACTTCTCAGGATGTCAACTTCTTAGAATGTCAAATTCGCATAATGTCAATTTCTCAAAATGTCGAATTCTCACAATGACAAATTCGCATAACGTCAACTTCTCACAACGTCAACTTCTTAAAATGGTAAATTCGCTTAGTGTCACTACACCTCCACGTAGTGTCTATTTACGCAGGTATACAAAGGGGCATATTAAAGTAGGTTTAAAATATTTGTTGACTTTCAAAATAAAATATTAAAATTTAAAATCAATCCACTGTATGGTGTGTCACCTTAAACATATACAAAAAAAAAAACCACCATAATCGAAATGACGAAAATATACCAAAATCAGAACAAAACTGATAGAAAAATTTGGTTCTCCATGGGAATAGAAAAACATGCTTTACTTTTTGAATAAAGATAACCGCTAAACTGTAATCTTTTAAAAAATGCCATTTTCAGACTTGCATTTTGCAGTGCAGTTAAATATTTATATTATTCAATATAAAAATTATGTCACGGAGTCCTTTCCTATTTCTTAGAACTATAAAAAGACGGTTCGTTATTCTCTGATCCCAAGATTTTGCTTCTTTTTTTGTCATTTTGATGAATAGTTTTTTTTGGGTTCCGTTGCCAAATGGCAAAAAACGGAACCCTTATAGATTCGTCATGTCTGTCTGTCTGTCTCTCTGTCCGAGTATGTCACAGCCATTTTTTTCCGAAACTATAAGAGCTATGCTGTTGAAACTTGGTAAGTAGATGTATTTTGTGAAACGCATTAAGATTTTCACACAAAAATAGAAAAAAAACAATAATATTTGGGGTTCCCCATACATAGAACTGAAACTCAAAAAAAAATTTTTCATCCAACCCATACGTATACGGTATCTATGGATAGGTCTTCAAAAATGACATTCAGGTTTCTAATATCATTTTTTTCTAAACTGAATAGTTTGCGCGAGAGACACTTCCAAAGTGGTAAAATGTGTCCCCCCCCTCGTAACTTCTAAAATAAGGGAATGATAAAACTAAAAAAAATATATGATGTACATTACCATGTAAACTTCCACCGAAAATTGGTTTGAACGAAATCTAGTAAGTAGTTATTTTTTAATACGTCATAAATCGTAAACCACAATTTAGCTTTCATTCGGTCAACTCAAATATAAAAATTAATAAAAAACATTTAATTTCATAAACATAAACCTAATGCATAAACCGTGAATACCAGCAGGTTTGTACGGAACCCTCGGTGCGCGAGTCCGACTCGCACTTGGCCAGTTTTTTTAACACGCTTTTATTGGCTTCATACGTATACTATTATGTTTGTATGTTAGTATGTGCCTATATAACGGAAACTTTGAACATGATTTTGACCCCTTCAAAACGTCGGATTAACTCGAAATTTGCCACACTTATCAAGGACCAATGACAATACAATAATTTCATAAATTGTGCCATTATCCTTGCCAAAAAAAAAAAATCGAAACACCCTAAAAAATTTAAAATAAATAATAGTTTAAAAAAAAAACAAATAATCACGCTTCCATAGAAAACCAAACTAAAAAGTAGAAAATAATGGAAAAAAGCTATATTCAAAAGACCTTGTTAAAATAGATACTACGTGGAAGTGTTACTAAGCGAATTTACCATTTTAAGAAGTTGACGTTTTGAGAAGTTGACGTTATGCGAATTTGTCATTGTGAGAATTCGACATTTTGAGAAATTGACATTATGCGAATTTGACATTCTATGAAGTTGACATTCTGAGAAGTGGACATTTTGCGTCTGGTTGTCGTTTTGAGAGTTTGACATTATGAGATGATACGAATAGTAGGTTTGTTTCAAACTTCATGCCGGAAGCACGAAGTTTGTGTGTATATACACCTGTTTGTTGAAATAAAAGCTTTAAATAGTAGCTACAAACTTTCAGTACCACAATAATAGAATGAAAACACCGTGTCTTCAATAGAAAACGATTTCAAACGTTTGAAAATAGTTCCCAGCTTCTATTTCCTGAGGTCTTGTCAGCTGTCAACGGTTCCGCCATTTCCAATATTCGGGACACATCGAAGCACTATTGGGAATTCAAACTGTTTGAAAATGGAATGTTTGTTCATAGACTTGTACATTTGAACAGAAAACGTTTAAAATTCGAATGCTTGATCTCTATTGTTTTTTTTTTTACAACTCTGCCTAAAGTGGCCAATACTGTCTTTCTTCAATCCAATAATAACAATACCTATCATATTTTTTTACCAAACATCTTTTACTATTCAGTATTATATTATTTTACTGAAGCCTGGTACAAGATACAAGATATTCATGTTGCTAAAACATGAGTGTACACATAAATGCAAGATGCTACATAAAGTTCGGTCAAGTCGCTGTCATGTTTTGCTGGTTCGGTCAAGTCGCTGTCATGTTGGTTGACAGCAGCTGGATGAGAGTAGCTGAGGATCGAGTTGAAAGGCCTAGAAGAGGCCTGTGTCTAGCAGTGGACACGTATAGGCTGATGATTACTGATTGATACCAAGAAGAAAAGTGAGGTTGTGCGAGTGCCCGAGTATTATACAGCACCCTAATTGAACATAACACACAAAATCAGAATCTGAATCATTTTAAAGGGCTAATCCATTGCTTCATGTGTTAGAAAAAAATATCTACTTAGCAACGTCGACAACGCCATGAATGTTGCGGAACCTATCACAATAAAAGCGATTCCTACTGATAGTGTATTACGCAATTACCACTGTGGTCTGTTGAGAATATCTGTGTTGTGTAAGATCTGGATTCCCTGATGGTTTCTGTCTTAATCTGGGCGACCCGACGCCTGTGCATATAAAGAGCACGTGTCATGCGCAACGGTTTCCTCAGCGTCCATGCAAGCCCTCCGCGTCCGCGTCCTTTATGCGTCCTGCATAAAGGACTGTCCGTTCTCCCTGGCGCCTCTCCCCTAACGGGAAATAAAGCCCATCTGGCTTTCATACAACGTAATAAATGCGTCTACTAGTGGTTGAATTTCAAGCTTTGTCGAAAGTTATTACACAATAGAGGTCGGCAGTTGGATAGCTGCCCATTTCATAAGCGAAGAGCGCCAATCAGCTTAAATTGCGCAGTTGTTTACAAAATAGAATATAATATTTTAACGTTAATTAATTGAGTCTGGCTCTAAAGAGAGGCTCGTGGCTAAGCCGCACGATCGACCAGGTAAAGGCTCGTGCGGACTAGCGCGACGCGACGGTCGCGCGCGATTCGGCGATTTATATCCGTAGAACAATTTCTGGCGTGTGGCGGCGCGACAGGTCGCCCATGTGTGAACGGTCACGCGCGTTTTTAACCGACTTCAAAAAAAGGAGGAGGTTCTCAATTCGACTGTATTTTTTTAATGTTTATTACCTCAGAACTTTTGACTGGGTAAACCGATTTTGATGATTCTTTTTTATTTGAAAGTTGTTGCTTCCCGTGTGGTCACATTTTAATTTGGTTCCATTCTGACAATTGTATCCATGTGAAAACCATATAAGTCTTAAATTTGCATTAAGTATGTGCGCGACGAATGGACAAATAACGCGATTAGATTAGTGCAGAGTACATACCATAACTTTTAAAAAAATCACAACCGACTTCCTTAAAAAAACACTACAAAGTGAAAAATAACTTTAATTTCGGAAGTCGGTCCTAAGACACCGTTCTACGGATATAAATCGCCAATTCGCACGCGACCGTTACGTCGCGCCAGTCTGAACGAGCCTTAAATGGAGTTATGTTAGGTACTCATGGAGTTTCTTGCCGGCTCTTCTCCATAGGAACCAACAATTTAGAACCGTGCACCTAGCTTCTGACGTTTCATAAGTGCCCATGTAGGTTTATGTGAAATACAAATATTACGATTTTAATTTTGACCGATAGGAAGTCCGCCTAAAAAGGCACATTCCCGGCTGTCATTCGTGGTCATCTTTGACAGTCGTTACAGATCCTCAGAAGCCCGAAAATATGACAACCAATCTCACCAAGAGGTATCGTGGTACCCAGTAACTAGATTGTGGTGGTCAGATGCATTCGCTCCATGCAAAATACTGCACCCTAATTGCGAAACGCACAATTTATTTCTAAACCATTGCGTCATTTGTTCGAATAAATTGTCGGCTCAGCAACGTAAATAACGCAATGAATTTTGTTTAACTACGAATATTAAACTAATTCCTACCGATAAAAAGTTCCGCAATTACCCCTCTGGTATTTAGCTGTATTTGGTTAGACTGGAAACGAATTCCAATATAATGTACAATAGTTGAGAAATGGCTTGGAAGATTGTGTTTTGTTTTACCCCGACACAAAAATGTAGACTCTACAGAGAAGTATTCTATAGAATGACGTGGCCCTGGAACTTTCTGTACGGAAATTCTTTAGGATGTGCACTCTCAACAGCAATGCATCAGTCATTGTCAGGTGCCTAGTCTTTTCCCAACTGTGTTAGGGTCGGCTTCCAGTCTAACCTAACCGGATGCAGCTGAATACCAGTATTTTACATCGAGCGATTGCCTGCCCAGTACCCAATTACTAGGTAATACAATACCCCTTGGTAAGACTGGTTGTCAAACTCCCGGAAGTTTTTTTTTTCAGACGACCCGTAACGACTATCAAACATCCATAGATGACAGCCGGGACCAACGGTTTAACGTGCTTTCCGAGAAACAATTGGTTCTTGGTATGTAAAGACGTACCGCACCGTGTGGTGCCAGACGTAAAGAATAAGACTACCCCATTTCTTCATGTGGGTGTCGTAAAAGGCGACTAAGGGACTTACTAGAGAATGGGCAGCAGCGTTCTCTATGCATTTTAGCACCATACTGCGATCGCCAACCCGCCTGCCAAGCGTGGCGATTATGGCAAAGCCCCCCAAATTGGGGGAGGCCTAAGTCCAGCAGTGGACGTCCTACGGCTGAAATGATGATGATGATGAATGACGGTCTCAGCTGGCCGTGGCTGGGACAGACTGGATGCGGAAGGCGGAGGACAGGGTGTTGTGACGCAATATGGGAGGGGCCTATATCCGGCAGTGGACTGCGATAAGCTGAGTTGATTGATGTAAAGACGGTCACCAACCGCAACTGATCCGGGCGGCAGTAATTACTTGGCCAGAAGTAAACATTAATATATGTATATTTATTTTATGTTTACAGATCCATTTTTGACCAGCTCCTTACTGCAAGCTTTGGTGGAAGAATCAGAGAACAAGAAACGTGTCCAGAGATATAGGGATGTTGCGTAAAATCTGTATATAGGTACCTTTAGTAATGTTGTTTTAAATAAATAGTACCTAGCTATCGTTAATGATTTTGTGTTTTATTGTCACTATCATCGTCATTTCAGCCGAATCACACCCACTGCTGGACAAAGGTCTCCCTCAATTTGTGGGGGTTTTGCCATAATCGCCACGCTTGGCAGGCAGGTTGGCGATCGCAGTATGGTGGTAAAATGCATAGAGAACACTGCTGCCTATTTTCTAGTCCCTTATGTCGCCTTTTACGACACCCACGGGAAGAAATGGGATGGTATTATTCTTTCTGTTTGGTCATTATGATAGTTCAATGAAATACGTTAATTTGTTACAAATTTTAAAAAAATCGGCATTTTTTCTTTACTTGTGTTGTGCTGTGAGACTTTGCTTTTTGCTCAATTTCATGATCCCAGAGGGGTAATTCCGGAACTTTTTATTGGTAGGAATTGGTTTAATATTCATAGTTAAACAACATTCATTGCGTTATTTACGTTGCTGAACCGACAATTTATTCGAACAAATGACGCAATGGTTTAGAAATAATCTTCAATCCCATTCAGATTCTCATAAATTGTGCGTTTCGCAATTAGGGTGCAGGTCAACGGGAAGTAAGGTTAAAGGTTAGGCTTTATGGTTTTGATTTATTTGCGCGTATCAAAATATGCCGTATTTTTTATTGCGTTGACTTCTAGGCCTGAATTTTTTAGATCTTCTAAGGACTGTAACCTAAGTATTTCATATTAATTTGAATTTGATCCCTATCTCCACGCGATCCTTAGAAAAAGAGTCTTGACAGACTTTCCAAGACGGATTGATGGACGGACGGACAACATAGTGATTCTGTAAGGTTTCCGTTCCTTACTGTTGAGGTACCTACGGAACCCTAAATAAAAAATAAAAAAAACATCTAAAAGTATTTACCTGTTTGTCCCTTTCCCAAGGTCTTCTCCAGCCTGAAAGGTCCCACATATTGGTAGACCTCCGAGGTCCCTGTAGAACCTCCACCCTCCATCTTCACGCTGCACACCAAGTCCAATCACAAACATAAAAAACTTTCACATTTCACCAACATTGTTCAGTCTTTTCGCCGATAGATGGCGTTGTACTAAATTTATAGTCATTTTATTTTTTTAATTCGAGTTTTCGTTCCGTCGCACGTTCATGCCGGCTGATTATTGTTTTTATTTTGCGTTTATTGTTTACATTCGAACTCGCTAGTGTTATTATTTATTCTGTAAAGTCAATGGTGGTATTTCTTTATCTGTTTACCTATTCATTGGTCTTCGAAGTAAATATTCCAGTGCCTCAATAAAGTTTATCCATTCAATAGTATAGTGTCCTATGAGATGAACGCGTGCTTCTGATCAGCGAAGGAATCGGCCTCAATAACAAAATATACTGACACGAACGTAGAATAATAATACCCATATCAAATTTATTCGTATTCGGAAGGCATGGTAAAGCGTTGGCCCCGGCTGTCATTTGTTGTTTCGGGTAGTCAGGAGCCCGAAAGTCTAACAACCATTATTACCAACCCAGTAACTGGGTTGTGGTCAGATATGCAATCGCTCCATATAAATAACTAGTACATATTCAGATGGATCTCTCTCTAGAAGCCGAACCTGATGATGATTAATTGAACAAAATATATTGTCACCACATGTTTTTCTGTACCTACGTTTTGCGTGTATCGCCACTATTTGAGTGGTTAGAGTTTATTTATAATAATATAAAGGAAATAATGCATGGTAATGTGGTAGGTATTGCAAATGCGAGTGAATAAAATAGTGATAAATATAAACGGAGAGGGAGAGCAAGAAAATAAGATGGTCGATTGATTGTGTGACGAATGATATGAAAGAAATCGAAGTGAATCATAACGTGACGGGATGGGACGGTGAGGATTATAAAGTCTTATAAAGTCATGATCCCCGTTAATCTCGGTCCACGTCTGTTTCGGGTTCAAAGTCAAATGTATACATTACATTAGGTTCTGAAAACAGCCCAGAACGCCAAGCGAATGAGCAAATATCTATGATATTATTTTCATTCAAACAAAACCTGAGTAAGCAATATTTTTACCATCGCTGACGGGACATTGAGCCTACAGATAATCCCTTTAGCCAAAGTCTTTGGGATATAACTTTGTAATTCTGATGTACGACCAGTATTCGTCCGGATGAGTAAAAATCGCATAGCTTAAGCACTGTTAGCGAAGACCCATGCGATAAATGACCGATTCCTGCATCGTATCGACCGATAAAGTTCGGAACTTTGCCGATTGAAGTATTCCATAGATTTTTATTAAACCCTTTTGTTGGATAAGCCTCAGGACTCAGCTCTAGTGTGACGTAGCATACGGTAGAGCCTAAAGACCGTCGTGTGGATCCAGTGCTGGTTAGTAAACGCAAAAAATCTTGGATTTTGGTTTTAATAGAAGCTGGGTTTTTGGTTCATGATATTTCCGATATTAATCGCACAAAGTAAAATATATGCCTGCTTAGGTTCGAACCCAAGACCTACAACTAATAGTTCGAGCCGGTGACGCTTGGATTTAACTAGAATTGTAACTACGTAAATACCTATTCTATGTGGCCACCACTTCTTGACGATTGTCATTGGTCCTTCTTGCAAAATCAGCCTATAATAATCCTAATACTGGAACACAAGCCTCTCTTCGAGAAAGACCTGGCTGTAATCTGCCATGCGGGTCCAATCCGGGTAGATGTCACATGTCTTGGAAGTTTTGGTTCTAGGACATGCCGATTTCCTCACGATGTTTTCCGCGACAGTTTTTAAAGCAATGGTTATTCAATTAGTGACACAAAGTAAAACGCCTGCCTAGATTCGAACTCATTACCAGCTACTACTCATAAGTCGGAGACGATACCAATTGGATATCGCTGCTGTATTAAGTAATCAAGTTGAAACAAATGTAAAAGCAATTACTTATCTAGAATGCCTGTAATATACACTTTCCTACTTCCAAATATTACCAATTTGATACGGTAGTCAGGTCAATATTAACTCAGGGTTGGGCGACAAACAAACAAGATTGAGGGGTATTATTATTGCATCATATTGAAGCAGGAAATGCGAGCCACCCCTATTGTTATTGTTACAAAATAAATTATTGAAAAAAGTTTGCATTGTGAGCTCCAACTTTTTTGAGAACTGCTCTTTGAAAATCGAACTGTGTCGAGGTGCGAATCCGCAATTGTCATCGCGGCTTGTCTATTCTGTAAAGGACACCTAGACCCTCACTCAAGCACTCAAGTGACCGAACCAGTTCGAAAACGAACTCTTTTCTTTAGGTAGGTAAGTAGGTACCTATTTAATTATAGCGATAGATACCGCTCGAATTTTGAATTGATGTTAAAGAGTATAAAGGATTACAGAATAATTATTTAAAAGCCGTGTTCCAAAAAACGAAAAGATCAACAAAAACCGGGAAAATATAATTAAGGAAAAAATGTTTTTTCAACAATGTAACAAGTAAAATCCCTCTGAAATGTGCTAATTACATAAACAATAAGCTTGAATGACGGCTATCCAGTTTGAAAGCAATTAACGTAGCCCTATTACAACGTTTGGGTAAATGAATTGGGTCAAAAGAAAGGCTTTTAGCAGTAAGTAGCCCGCATCTTGCTGGATTGTTGCCAGAGTTAAAAAGTCTTAGAACAATGCATTGTACTACCTATTTCTTTATGTGGAATGAGAATTTATTTGAATGTTAAAATGGTGTTCTTAAAACGGTTTGTTTTTTATCTTTGAAGGTTGGATCCCGTTCCAAGATTTTTTTGCAGTATATATGTTAAATGAATAAGCCTGGTAATTAGGTGCTTCATAAACATATTTGTCTGTCTTCTGCTTCTCCATTTTAAAGTGATTATCGTCCCTACGCACCGCACGGGGAGAGGTAATTTTGCCAAAAAGCCGTAACAATTTTTTCTCTCACAGAATATGGCTAATTAAATTGTTGTTAGGCCCAAAAGGGAATCCAACATTTAGGGAACTTTTAAATTATTTGACGATACATTCTGAAAGCAGTTTGGAGATCCTAGTACGATGTTGTTAATATTTAGTTAAGACTTTGGCTTTTGGGTCTGTAAGGTTCGCTTGGAACCTCACTCAACTCAAGTGAGCACATACAATTCGAAAGCGAACTCATTTGTTTTTAAAGTAAGTCATCGCGAACCGAAGGAGGAGGCGGGGCGCGTGAGGGAGTGGCAGTCTCTGCGCCCTCACGTCCCTAGCCGCCGCAGGAGGAGACGCCCCGGGCGTCGGGAGTCGATAGCGGACTCCCGGCCACCGTAGGCGCGAGCTTGCGGGTGGCGAGCAATGGGTAGCTCGCCGCCCGGTAAGGACCAGGCTCGGGTCGACGGCGTGTAGTGTTCCACGCGCGCCTCAAAGAGATGTCAGCAGCAATGTAGGGGTCTGCTAGGACCGATGCCTGCCGGGGTCGCGAGATTGTTCGAAAGAGATACCGTGACTCTGGCACATGGGCAACTGAAGGAACACGGGTGGGTTTTAGTCAGTAAAAGTCTGACACGCCCTCCTGCTCCGCCCAGAGCGGGAGAAGTCATTTGATGATTTCCCATCCAAAAAAAAAAAAAAAGTCATCGCGAACGCAAAGAAAAACCATTTTCGAATTTCAAAGTGATGTTACTAGCGACCTAATTTTGTGGCTCCCTCAAGGAAGTGTCTTCGGACCCTTCTTATTTCTTATCTATGATACTAAATTGTGTTCTGCAACACCATTGGATTGAAATTGGACCGATAGACACATGTAATCCTATACAAACTCCTTATTTACTCAGCGTTATTTTAACTAATAGGTACAAAAGTACGTAATTATTAGGCCCAATTCTAGACGCGTGTTTAATCAGATTAGGCCCATAGAATTCGGGGTTACCAACGTAAAAAAGTTCAAGGTTTTACGATAAGCTGTTGTCAAACTTGTATTGTCGAATTTAATGATGAGAAGAAAATTTTGATAAACACGAAACTATATTGTTGGCTAGGTAACAGGTATAGCTGTTCTGCCTACGGTCCGTTCACCACATATTTCACCTCTATTTTTGCGTCTCTGTCAAAACCAAAGTGATCTTTGTTTTTGTTGTTTAAGGTTGCTTTCGGGTTGCTGCCACTAACAAGTCTGTCAATATTGCAGTGATCTTTATTAGCGTTATAATAAGGTTGCTTTAAGGTTGCAGCTGTTATAGGTTAAATAGCTTTAAATGGATTTTGGCTGGGACTGCTCACTTAAAAAATTATAGCGATTCTTTTGGAAGGATTTGGGGGAGGCCTTTGCTCAGCAGTGGGACAGCGTAGGCTAATAAAAAAAGCGATTCTTTTTGATGTGAACTCATACTGGAAACTCTGCAGTTTGAAGCTCTCTACAGCGCGAATAGCTCTAGCCGAGACGAAAAATTTGCTGACCTTAATTTGATCACCAGGTTGTCTAGTGTCTACTCTGTGCATCTACGTTTTACAAGTTCTAGCGAACCCTGGAGTGCGCTAGGCTAGATATTATGGAAGTATAAGTTGTCACGCTTGAAGACTCTTTTATGGTTCTATCCTCAAATAATGAAAAATAATTTAGATCCAGCCCGTCCCTTGCAATCAAGCAACGCTCTAAGCCACGGTTCATATCCCACGGGCGTCTACAAGGGTACCCCTTAGCGTGTAGACGCGTAGTTAAAAGTTTTTGAAACTAAGCCATGGCTAAATGCCTTAATTTATTAAGGTAGCCACAGGAAATTTCGGTTTAGCAACCGACAACTGACTGGCCTGTTAGTCTAGTGGTTAGTGACCCTGACTGCTAAGGCTGAGGTCGTGGGTTCGATTCCCACCCAGGACAAATCTTTGTGTGATGAGCACAATCATTTGTTCTGTGTCTGGGTGTAATTTATCTATAATATGTATGTATTTAGAAATATATCAGTATGTTTATCAGTTGTCTGGTTACCATAGTACAGGCTCTGCCTAGTTTGGGATCAGATAACGATGTGTTGGTTGTCCTAAGATATTTATTTATTTTTTATTTATTTATAACCTCCTAAATTGACCTGGGTTAAACAACAAAAAAAAAAAATCGCCACAGAAGCATTTCGAACGGTTGTAAATGCAGATTTTGTAGATAAAAACAGAAGTCTAATAGAAGAACACCTCGTTAAACTCCAAATTACCTATAATATCGCGTTTAGAATCACCATGGGTGACTGCTGAATATATGTCACCGTGAAATTGTAAATACCGTAAGATTACAATCTATCTAGCGAGATTATAATCTGAGGGTTCACAATCTTTCGGCAGATTAAAATGACGCTAGTTATAATCTAACGGTATTTATAATTTCACGTTGGATATCAACAGGAAAACCTTCTAGACAAGTCAATGACCTCTTAGATAACAAATGACTGTCTGGCACTACATAATAATAAAACCAGCCTATTATTGTCTCACTGCCGGGCCTCTTCTGATACACAGAAGACACGAGCATTGAACACCACGCTTGCTCAAGATGGGTTGGCCAGACTATAAGTTTAGGTTTTCTCACGATGTGTTTCTTCATGTCATAAAAGTAGCTATATCACAGTAATTAAAATATACAATACTAGCTTTTGCCAGTGGCTTCGCCCGCGTGGAGTTCGGAAAATATCCCGCGGGAACGTACTACCGGGATAAAAAGTAGCCTATGTCCTTTCTCAGGCTCTAAACTATCTGTGTACCAAATTTCATTTAAATCGGTTCAGTAGTTTTAGCAGGAAAGCGAGACAGACAGACAGATAGACAGAGTTACTTTTGCATTTATAATATTAATTTAATTAATATATAATATAAAAAATATATAATACTAGCTATTGCCAGCGGCTTCGCCCGCGTGGAGGTCGGAAAATATCCCGCGGGAACGTACTACCGGGATAAAAAGTAGCCTATGTCCTTTCTCAGGCTCTAAACTATCTGTGTACCAAATTTCATTTAAATCGGTTCAGTAGTTTTAGCAGGAAAGCGAGACAGACAGATAGACAGAGTTACTTTTTAACCGACTTCAAAAAAAGGAGGAGGTTATATGTTCGACTGTATGTATTTATTTTTTTTTTTTTTATGTATGTTCACCGATTTCTCCGCCAATTGTCAACCGATTTTGAAAATTCTTTTTTTATTCGTAAGGGTATACTCCTGAGGTGGTCCCATATTAATTTTGTGAAGATTTGATGTATACTTTGGGAGATAAACGAAGGAACTCCTCAAAAACAAACAGTACACGTAATGTGATTTAGGTTATATTAGGATTTGCAAAATTCTTTTTTGGTTCGAAAGAGGTTTATTCCGAAATGGTCCCATATAATTTTCATATAGATCTGATGATGAGTTCGGGAGACAGACACCGGAACTCTTTAAAAAATGAGAGGAAATCAACCGCGATTTCTGCTATCGCATAAATATGCATTGTTTGTTTGGAATTAGTGCAGGGGATACCACAACTAAAAATTTAAAAATAAAAACTTTTTTACAAAAAAAAACAACCGACTTCCTTAAAAACACTACAAAGTGAAAAATAACTTTAATTTCGGAAGTCGGTGGCAAAAAACCATAAATACAGATCCTAAGACACCGACTTCCGAAATTAAAGTTATTTTTCACTTTGTAGTGTTTTTAAGGAAGTCGGTTGTTTTTTTTTGTAAAAAAGTTTTTGCATTTATAATATTAGTGTGGAAGTGTGGATTATAAAGCTGAAGAGTTTTGTTTGGTTGAACGCGCTAATTTCAGGAACTGCTGGTTCGAATTGAATAAAAAAACCTTTTAGTGTTGACTAGGTCATTCATCGAGGAAGGAAAATCACGCTAGAACCCGTAGGAACCGAGCAAAAAGAAAAAAATCACGAATATGACGAGCTCGCACAGCATGCGACGGGGTGAGTTGGGGGAGCAAGAAATTTAACGCGGACGAAGTCGCGGGCGGAAGCTAGTGTCTCATAAGACCGCACATAGAATACGATCAGTATATCAATAATCGCTTGTTAAAAACGTGACACAGTAAAGGTCACTCAACGGGAAAATCCCAGAACCTCTTTCCTTATGTCCTAAGGTAGACCTGTGTGGATGACCACCTTTTTTTTTTTTTTTTTTGGATGGGAAATCATCAAATGACTTCTCCCGCTCTGGGCGGAGCGGGAGGGCGTGTCAGACTTTTACTGACTAAAACCCACCCGTGTTCCTTCAGTTGCCCATGTGCCAGGGTCACGGTATCTCTTTTGAACAATCACGCGACCCCGGCAGGCATCGGTCCTAGCAGACTCCTTCAGTGTTGCTGACATCTCTTTGAGGCGCGCGTGGAACACTACGCGCCGTCGACCCGAGCTTGGTCCTTACCGGGCGGCGAGCTACCCATTGCTCGCCACCCGCAAGCTCGCGCCTACGGTGGCCGGGAGTCCGCAATCGACTACCGGCGCCCGGGGCGTCTCCTCCTGCGGCGGCTAGGGACGTGAGGGCGCAGAGACTGCAACTCCCTCACGCGCCCCGCCTCCTCCTTCGCGAGCATTACTGCTTCGCAGAAGGAGGTGACGGCTTCCCATGCCCTCTCGCTCCGTACCATGGCTCGCACCAGGGCCGGACGCGAGAGATCGCCGCCGCCGTGGATGACCACCTTACAACGTAAAGACAATTCCCAATTTTTTAACGAGATAACATTTTGAACCTTTATAATTACGGATAATATTCTTCAGACATATTTTCCCCATCCCTACTCTACGCCACTAAACTTTCCATAGTTTAGTTGTGTAGAGAATCTATCAAGATTTAACCACTGCAAAATTGTGTAAGGTCTTACCTTTTTGTGTAACCTACTCGTTAGGTATTAGACTAACAAAATATCTCAACTTGACTTGATATCTTTGAAGCGCCACGACATTTCCAGATTTGATTTTTTCGAAATCCGAAAATCCGATTATCTGAAACTACCGTCATAGATAATAGACATTGACATGACAATATCGGTACAGGGTCGTTCTCAATGCAATGTCAATACCGATGCGTCCTTGCTCCAATAAAATGGGTAGGCGTCTAGGTAGGTTTGTTCTTGGAATCATGAATTCATGACACGGCCGTAGAAACGATTTTATGAAGAGTGGGATAATAATTACAGTATGCAGGAGCCAAAGCTTCTTTTTACACAGATAATCAACTGTCTAGCCTTTTCGTAATTATGCTGGGGTCGGCTTCTAGTCTTCCCGTTCATACGCATCTTCTTATAAAGAGAAGAGATTATTAATATAATTTTAATGATTGTTTATGGCACCAGTATGGTGATTTAAACATCAATTTAAAATTCGAACGGTGTGAACTCTCGATTTTTTTTCCGAAAGATCCGCAATCGAGTGAGGTTCGAATTTTAAAAGTGAATTTGACAGAATAGAAATACAGAGTTGCCCAAAATAGGTTCTTAAAATACTAATTAAATTGTTAGGAGCTGATAAATGTGATCTTTATTAGTAAGGTAATCGTTATAAACCGTACAGTCCACAATTACAATAAGGAGACCTTACCTGAGCTACAGCCTTCAACAGGCAAATACCTACACTTCAAAGCGTGAAAACACTTTGCGAAATTATGGTTCTACCGTCACCAATCCATTTTCTATGCAGAATGATTACCGACCTATGATATGAAACACGGTAGACCGGTGAGTCTTTTACAGAGTTTATATTCACGTTCCGTCAATCAGATTGTCACTTTGAGATAGTACGACACCTAAGATATATTGTTGTTTATCCGAAAATCGATCTAGCATAATGTCTAATGTAGTAGAAAGAAAATAGCAATTTATTTTATGTTCGTGCTTAGAATTGCTTGTCAAACGATAGTTAAGTAAATGGAATATTTTTACCATCGATATAAAAATCGTAGTTTATTATAGATTTTGGTCTAAAATAGTCTTTTTCGGGGTAGAAACTATTTTTAGAATGTAAATATGGCGTCTTTTTATTTTTTATTATTTTTCTAGAACATTTTTCGTTTGTAACAGTTGGTAATAATTTAAAAATTATTTGTTTGATCAAAAAATTCTGGTGCGACATAATTAATTATGAAAAAAATCATGCAGATTTTCTCACATTCCGAATTGAGGCACTGGAATTGTTACAGAGTTCCAACTAGATTATTTTATCCGAATTCGTATCACTGTATCGGGAAAATGACTTACTGAATTATTAAAAGCACTACACAATCTAATAATAACACTATTCCGCATACAACGTTTTCATCTGCACGTCACTAGAAAATCAATATAGGCAGTCTTGGCCATAGCACTTTAGTTTAACACAGCATACGGATGCGTATCCGAAATAACAAACACTTGACATATTCCCGCGCATTTTCACTATAGTTTAAATGAATTTATTTTGTTAAAAAATTGTAAAATATTACATAATAATGTGGGTTGAGATTTAATGTTTTCCGTGCGGGCTCCGTACGCTCCCCGTTCGGCTATCATCGGGTTACGTCGGCACTTTTCGTCGGGGGTGGAACGAGTGAGTCATTACCCCTCGAGGGGTGGCTTTGCGTTCCGTTCTACGAACGACAAATGATAGGGGAAAGATTTCATACTGGAATGGTTTGAAAAAAATGGAATATAAATGTAGTGCTTCTATTAAAACAAAAAAATAATAATATATAAGTACGTACCTATCTAAATTGAAAATATTATGAAAGTAAATGATTTATCTATTTGAACTATCGGTATTTTTTTCTTACAGTTCGGCTCTCTATTATGGGTAATTCACGTGTCTTAAATATTATTTAAGTATCTACCAATTAATTTCGTTATTAATAGTATCTAATAACTATTAATTAAATTTAAACCGTTATACCTACCCACGAATGGTTCCTATTCCAAATAGGCCAATAACCTCATTAACGTCACTAGAAAGGCGACAGGCAGCGCCATCTTGTATTCTCAATTTAAACTACTTACATACATGTACATAGTACAAACTTTTAAATTGTACCAATTATTATTGCAAAAGGGTTTCAAATATTATAGGACTTGTATGTACTTTTTTGTTTTGTACGTAGGTACTCAAAAGAGGACGTATTCTATAATAGGTACCTATACTTTTCAGGGTACTAGTAAGTGTCTGAGTTTTCGCTCATACATAATAGTAGGGTTTCGAAACAAACATGTCAACCCTCGTCTTGCTAACAATAAATATATATTTCATCGTGCCCTTTTGTTCCCTAAAATGTTACTGATGTTACCTAGACATAATAACAAATAATAATTAAGAGGCTTATAACAGCCGCACGCATCGATCGATCAGCACCCTAATTGCGAAACGCACAATTTATCAAAATCTGAATAGGATTGAAGATTATTTCTAAACCATTGCGCCGTTTGTTCGAATAAACTGTCGGCTCAGCAACGTAAATAACGCAATGAATGTTGTTTAACTATGAATATTAAACCAATTCCTACCGATAAAAAGTTCCGCAATTACCCCTCTGGTTAAGTTACGCTTGCCGCGGTACGTTCGCGGACCATCTTTAGATACCATACCAAGACCCCTCCGTGCCCCGGAAACCACGCTAAGCCGTTGATCCCGGCTGACATTTGTGGATTTTTGATGGACTTTACACGTCGTCAGAAACCCGAAAGTCTGACAACCAGTCTTACCAAGGGGTATCGTATACCCAGTAACTGGGTTGTGGAACTTGTGGAGGTCAGATAGGCAGTCGCTCAATATAAAATACTGGTATTTGGCTGCATGCGGTAAGATTGGGAGCTAATCTCGACATAGTTAGGGAAAGGCTAGGCAGATGATTACTACAAGAAGTAGGTAATAGAAATAGGTGAAAACCTTCTCCCTGTTACCATGGGTTCATTCAGGAGCAGTGTAGGGGTAATTGCGGAACTTTTTATCGGTAGGAATTGGTTTAATATTCATAGTTAAACAACATTCATTGCGTTATTTACGTTGCTGAGCCGACAATTTATTCGAACAAATGACGCAATGGTTTAGAAATAATCTTATATCCCATTCAGATTCTGATAAATTGTGCGTTTAGCAATTAGGGTGCTAATGTAAGAACATAAACGAGGCAAAAGGAGTATGTAAGGATCGTGGCACGTGGTGTTCCGTAGTTTCTGCCTACCCCCATGCGAAAAAAGCGTGAGTGTAATAATAGTAATATTTCATGATAGTGGGATGTGGCGGTGCTTGGGGGAGGCCTATGTCCAGCAGTGGACGTCTTTCGGCTGACATGATGAAGATGATTTCATGATATAAATAAAGATTGAATACATAAGTATGTATTTGTCAATCACGGTCGTAAATCATACTCACTTTGACCGGCAATTGCAAAAAAAAAAAAAAAAAATCTCGGGCTACTTATGCGTATCCATAACATAACATTACGCCTTGTTTCCCAGTAGGGTTGGGCAGAGGTGTACCTATTGTTAAAGTGACAAAGTAATGCACTATCACGTACTTCCTAATTCCATGCCATCCTAAAAAAAAAAATAGCAACAATTCTGTGAAGTGATAAGTGTGTTCAAAGGGACGTCCCTGAACTGTGTGTGGGACTAGAGAAGCCACCGAGAAGCCGTCGACGGTGTGAAAACGAGTGAGTCTACCTTTCTTTCCCTCCCAATCCTGGTGATTGTGCACGACTGAAGGCTCAACTTCTTTCAATATTTTGAGTTATAACACGTAATAACTCCATAAATATAACACCTATAGTACACCCACATTTCGATAGTTATGTTTCATCATCATCATCATCATCATTTCAGCCGTAAGACGTCCACTGCTGGACTTTGGCCTCCCCCAATTTGGAGGGCCAAAAATCGCCACGCTTGGCAGGCGGGTTGGCGATCGCAGTATGGTGGTAAAATGCATAGAGAACGCTGCTGCCCATTCTCTAGTAAGTCTCTTAGTCGCCTTTTACGACACCCACGGGAAGAAAAGGGGTGGTGTTATTCTTTACGTCCGGCACCACATGGTACACGGTACAGTTATGTTTAAGTCTTTTTTAATAGGGGGCGAGCCTATTGCCATCAACCGGGCACAAATCCAGATTCCGGGCTGCTACTGAGAAATTTCAGATGGAAAAACCCAATATCACTTTGTCCGACCTTGGAATCGAACCAGGACCTCATGCGCAGCAGTAGCGCTTGCTACCACTAGACCAACGAGCCCAGGCGAGGCGAGGCCAGGCGAGGCGAGACGAGGCGAGGCGAGGCGAGGCGAGGCAAGGAGAGGCGAGGCGAGGCGAGGCTAAATCAACGTCAAGCCGAAAACAGTTGATAGGCCAGGTGGTGACAGTTATCAGAAAAATAATAAAAAAAATCTAAGTTAAGTATTTTTTTTTTTCAGTACAGTGAGTTAAAGTTGGGCGATGTAATAATTTTTAGTACATGGTGGAGCAAAAAAGTGATATTTTTTTTTTTTTTAAAGTGAGGTAGTTGTGTTTTAATTTTGGACTGTAGTTTACAGAAGGGTTATTCGAGGGTTACATCACTCACAAAAAAAAAATGAAAAGTAAAGATTTGTAGTCACAATAATTTGAAAAGTACTTAACTTAGATTTTTTTATTATTTTTCTGATAACTGTCACCACCTGGCCTATCAACCGTTTTCGGCTTGACGTTGATTTTTTGGACATCCTGTATAGCCACACGTACATATGATGAATTATTTGCGAGTTAAGCTGCGGTTATCGAGGTCAATCCTAGGATGGGGACCCTCACTAAATTGCATTGGGCTGGGTCACGTCCGTGGCAGGGGGACACTGCATTGGAGCATACCAATTTATCGTTTGTCGTACAGTTTACCACAAAACAATTTACTAGACTAAGTAATCAAATTACACGGTTTATTTACGTCAATTTAAATTATTACAATAAGTAAATTCGTTAAATCAGAATCTATTAGAATAAAATACGTAATTATTGAATTGTTTACATGCAAATTCATTGCTACGTAAACTGTTGTAATTTAAACTGAATGTTTTATTTATTTAATGTCGCCATATTAACCTCAGGGGTGGCAAACATTTTGTTTTAATTTAAAAAAAAATGTAGTGTATCTAATCGTATTTGTTGTGCTCCTTATGTCCTGAATTGAGCTGCACGATTACCTACTGACAAATGCATGCAATAACTGGCCGGGTCCACTATGTGATGCTTACCTCAAAAAACCATTTCAGGCACCAATCTACATGGTCTCCGCATGATCTGACCATGATTATATCTTCAAAAGTGATTGTGACCTCTGAGTTTGTTTCGAAGTTTTGCTTGGAGTAGTCAGAGAGGAAACGCCGACCTCAACTAGTTTTAAAAAAAAATGATAGAAAAGGGAAACCTACTTACTGAAATAAAATCGTTTATAATTTAGCTGACGTCGGTAAGTTCTCTCGCATACATATGCGGTTAGGTGAAGCTACACTTACCACGGTTAGTGCGTAGACGGGTGACCATCTTTATATACCAAGATCCCTCCATGCCTCGGAAAGCACGGTAAGCCGTTGGTTCCGGCTGTCAATTGTGGATCTTTGACATTCGATAAGGATCATCAAAAGCCTGAAAGTCTGACAAAGTCATACCGTGTTATCCAGTAACTGGGTTGTAGATGTTAGATAAGACTACCTATCTATGCTCTGTGCTAGCTCTGTATAATACTGGTATTCAGCTGCATCCGGTCAAACTGGAAGCCGACTCCAACAAAGTAAGGATAAGAATAAGGCTAGGCAAAGGATGAAGCATCTTGTCTAGTTTTCATCCTGGCTTTTTCCTGACGTGTTGATTTTATAGAGCAAGGGCTTTGAATTGCAGGTAGAGAAATGTCTCAACTGCAATGCACACTATGTTTAGATTTAATACACTAGGTAGGTACCTACCTTGACCGGCTATGGACCAACCGCGGCCAGCATAGCTTAATCTGACCACATAGGCATGCGAAAATTACCGACATCAGCAAAATTATATACGATTTTATTTCAGTTAGAAAGTTTTTACACACACTTTTTAGGGTTCCGTTGCCAAATGGCAAAAAACTGAACCCTTATAGATTCGTCATGTCTGTCTGTCCGTATATGTCACAGCCACTTTTTTCCGAAACTATAAGAGCTATGCTGTTGAAACTTGGTAAGTAGATGTATTCTGTAAACCGCATTAAGATTTTCATACAAAAATAGAAAAAAAAAACAATAATATTTGGGGTTCCCCATACATAGAACTGAAACTAAAAAAAAATAAGTTTAGTTATTACTAGGAAGGATATATCTTCCATGATGAAGTTCTTGTGTTCCTGAACTTATCTCTCGTCATCTCATCGTCATTATCATCATTACATCCGAAAGATGGCCGCTGCTGGACATAGGCCACCCCTCGTCATCTCATTTATAATAAAAATAATCACAACATGGTTCTATCTAGTCTAGCACGTTTGATATCCTGATACCCTGCAGCTACAGTACCCATTTATATTTTACTAGCTTCTGCCCGCGACTTCGTCCGCGTTTATCGTGTTCCCCCGACCCTTCCCGTCGCATCAAATCGCCTACCCGTGCGATTTTCCCCGTTTTTGCAACATTTCTTATTACTGCTCCGCTCCTCTTGATTGTAGCGTAATGTTATATAGCCTACGTTACTCGCAGATAATGTAGCTTTCTAATGGTGAAAGAATTTTTAAAATCGGTCCATTAGTTTTTGAGTTTATCCATTACAAACAAACAAACAAACAAATATTAGGTTGGGGAAAAAGTCTTTTCGCATTATAGTATGTATGAACTTGTAATAAAATCTCTTTGGCTATACTATTTGTATCTGGCTGGTTTTGGTATCATTGAAAGTTTAAATTTTAAAGAACATAATTCCAAATTCAAATTAGGAAAATGTGTGATTTTCATTTGTTTTTCGTACCGTCAAGATGAGTGAATCTAATGAAGAAATTCGATACATTTTAAAATTTTACTACAAAAAAGGTAAAAATGCAACGCAAGCCGCGAAAAAAAATTACGATGTTTATGGACCTAGTGTAGTGTCTGTGAGAGTAGCACAAATTTGGTTTAAGCGTTTTCAATCCGGAAATTTTGATGTCAAAGATGCACGTCGCTCTGGTCGCCCTATTACGGGTAAAATGGATGCCATTTTTGAAAAAGTGGAGCAAGATCGGCATACCAGTAGTTACGACGTAGCTGAAGAACTGGAAATTGACCACAAAACAGTTTTGGCGCATTTGAAAAAAACTGGGTACACAAAAAAGCTCGACATTTGGGTACCTCACGAGCTCACTGAAAGAAACCTAATGAACCGTGTACTCATTTGTGATTCTTTATTACGACGTAACGAAACCGAACCATTTTTGAAGAAGCTGATAACTGGTGATGAAAAGTGGATCACGTATGACAAGAATGTGCGAAAAAGGTCGTGGTCAAAGGCCGGTCAGGCTTCACAGACTGTGGCGAAACCCGGGTTAACTCGCAACAAGGTGATGCTGTGTGTGTGGTGGGATTGGAAGGGCATTATTCATTATGAGCTGTTACCACCAGGCAGGACCATCGATTCTGAACTCTACTGCGAACAACTGATGAGATTAAAGCAAGAAGTTGAGAGAAAGCGGCCGGAATTAATCAACAGAAGGGGTGTGGTTTTTCAGCATGATAACGCTAGACCTCACACATCTTTAGCCACCCAACAAAAATTAAGAGAGTTTGGCTGGGAGGTGTTAATGCATCCGCCGTATAGTCCTGACCTTGCACCTTCAGATTTCCACCTGTTTCGGTCTCTTCAGAATTCTTTAGGCAGTGTCAGGTTAACATCACGAGAGGACTGCCAAAACCACTTGTCGCGGTATTTTGACCAGAAGTCCCAAAATTTCTATAGCAATGGGATCATGTCCCTACCTACAAGATGGCAAAAAGTTATCGAACAAAATGGTACCTACATACTTTAGTTAAATGTAAATAAACTTTATTAAAAAATGTTTTGAATTTTCTTAAAAAATGCGAAGAAACTTTTTCCCCAACCTATTATACAAATTTTTCCTCTTTAATATTAGTGTAGACTAGCACTTCGCCCGCCTGAATTTTGGGCCCTGAACCAATGCATCGCATCGCATACCATCGTCCGCTCGCGCTTTGACGAACTCTTCAGTCAGCATTTTTTCCGTCATTTTTCTTTTTTTCGGCTCATTAGGGTCAAGAATCAAGAATTGGGCTATCAAACACAAAATATATCTGACATACACACTTACAAACAAAATGTATCTCTTTACAATATAATTCGTATCATAGAAATATGGTTATAGACCAAAAAATAAAGGTTGGCGATCTCTGCCCATATTAACGGAAACAAAAAACTAAGTACCTACGTATAACTAGTAAATTCCAATGTCATTGTTAACGTTCATTTGGGTTTTATTATTCTAGTAGTTCACAGGTCTCCGAAAACAAAGGTAAGTTTTTAAATCCATTTATTTTTACTTATTACCTAGATAGGCACTTCAGTTAGGAACCTACATGCATTTTGGTAAACCACTCAAATCATTTTGAGCAGTACATCATCGAAACTTTTTAGACATTCGACGTTACCACACCACAGATGTTATACAATGGCGGCGTGATTTTTTCATAAACTTATACATATTAAGAAACGTCCAAAGCTAGGTGCACAGTTCTAATTTGTATTTTCCTGTTGAGAAGTGCTGGCAAAAAACTCTACGGTTTATCATCATCATCATTTCAGCCGAAAAACGTCCACTGGACATAGGCCTCCCCCAATTTGGGAGGGTTTGCCATATTCGCCACGCTTGGCAGGCGGGTTGGTGATTGCAGTATGGTGTTAAAATGTATAGAGAACGCTGCTGCCCATTCTCTAGTAAGTCCCTTAGTCGCCTCTTACGACAGCCACAGGAAGAAATGGGATGGTGCAATTTTTTACACGCTTTATATTAGCTTCACTTGTATGTTTGTATGTTTGTTTGTAACCGACTCCTTATAGCGCGATTTTGACCCACATTAAACGGCCAGATTTCGTTCAAACTTTGTAGGCTTATCGAGGACTGATGACAACACAATAATTTCATTTTGTGCCATTATCCTTGCCCGAGTTACCAGGATACCAAAAAAACTTGTATTCGAAAACTACGCTGACATACGTCTCAAAATTGGAAACACCCAAAAAAATAGAAAATAAATAATAGTTTAAAAAAATTTAAAAACACGCTTCCATACAAAACCAAACTAAAAAGTAGAAAATAAAAACAATTATTTTTACACCCAGCACCACACAGAACTCTACGGTTACTGTTTCAAAACTAATTGGCTTTTACAATGTTTTCAAATTACATTCTTAGGTAATAGGTATGAGAGGGCAGTGTAGCCTGTCAACAAGTACCAAGTACTTAATAAAATAAAAAATGGTCTACGAAGCTACCTGTTTACGTGGCTTTAACACTAAATCAAGTATCCTTAATTTTTCAGCGAAAATGCACGACAAATACTTGGGTCTATCACCCGAAGAATTCGCAGCCTTGATGCTACGTAACAAAAATTTCCAAGCCGCCTTCACTTACCCGGATAAGCCACCAGTGAGGGTGTTCTCTCCTCGCACAGAGAAGAGTCTGGCTGAACTCGCCCTGATAAGGGAAGTCAGTAAGGATTTGGCCAAGAAGAAGGAGGAAGATATGAAGAAGGCTGCGGTGAGTTCTAATCAAAATCAAAAGTCATTTGTTCAAACTAGGCTGAGAGTCAGCACTTTTTGAACGTCAAAATTACATTTAAGACAGTCCTCCAAAACGCCCGACCTTGATCATTTTCTAGTGCATTAGCTGGGAAGAAGTGACGCAACAAACGTTCTGATTGCGTAACCGCGTAATCTGCCTATTATGGTCCCACTTTTGGGACACAGGCCTCCTCTGTGAGAGAGAGTGGGCTGTGAGTTTGAACTTGTAGCCTGTGAGTTTGAACTTGTAGCCTGGGAGTTTGAACTTGTTTCGTCCTGACGATAAGTACCTACCAACTTATTTCGTTTAATTGAAACAGATAATAATGTTAAATTAAATGTTCACAGCAAAAAGCAGAAGAGGCAGAAGAAAAGCCAGAAGAGAAGACAGAAGACAGCGCAGAAGAAAAGAAGCCGGAAACTGAGAAGTGAACTGTTTTAGTTTAATTTATTTATTAAAACGTAGATAAGGGTATAATTTAATAAGCTTTTTCATTTACCTTATTGAAAATCTACTGAATAAACTCTTCAATACATTCACTCACTAACAGATAACATGTCGCTGGGTCTAATTTCGCAAAAACATTCCTTATTTGTGCACGTAGTAAAGGTGAGAATGGATTGGCAGGGGACACTGTGGATTTATGAAAATTCATCTTCAAAAGGGGTAATGAGACGAAAGTCAGTCATTTTTGGCAACGCGAAATCCCATCGGGCTCACAGCTTGAATAATAGACCGCTATTCTGTAACTACTCTATTACCTCTGACGCCATCTAGTGGCGGTTTCTGTGTCACAATCACAAAGGTAAAAGTTAGAGATGTAAATGTATAAAGCGGTTGGTTACACACATTTAATGAAAACTTTAAATAATAATATTTACATAGATCAATGCGATCCAGCCCGTGCCTTGCTGCCCTCTATCAGTGATGCCCTAAACCGAGGTCCGTATCCCATAGCGGGTGTCCATAACGAGTAGTCGCTCTAATTTTAAGTTTTTTAAGCCCTGGCTGGAGGCCTTAATTTATTTATTAAGGTAGGCACAGGTAAGTCCGATTAAGGTGTCGGTTGTTGTTGGGAATCGAACCCAACACCACACTCTACGCGCGGTCCGGACGTGCAGGTGGCGTGATCACCGCGTCACCACCGGCACGCCGAGGCGCAGCAGTGCGGCGGCGACACGGATCGGACCAACGGCCACTCAAGAGAGTGGCCGTTGGTCCGATCCGTGTCGCCGCCACGGACCACGAGACCACGGACGGAAGACCACGGACTCCATTGCGACGTATGATACTCCTCTCTAACCTCATGTACTGTTTGTCCGGGAAAGTTAACACATAATATTGCAAATACGGCAATAAACGGCAAAAAACGAAGGCTGTACTGTGTGAGATAGGGCCAGAAACGGGCGGGGGTGACTACCGAGATGACGACTAATAGGGAAGTACGGAAGTAAAAACCATGTTGCGCTGACACTGACCCCAAATGAATTGGGATAAGGGTAAGATAATGATGACGATGGGTTAGGCGATTAACACACGGCACCGCGCACCGCCGCGGTAGGCTCTATTAAATCCGTTGATGCCTAACACACGTACACCGACCGACCGCGCGGTCAATTCGCTTTACCGCCACCGCCCTCCGCGGCGGTGCGCGGTGCAGTGTGATAATCGCCATAAGTATGTCTTACATTTATCAGCTAAAATGCTGTTTCTGTGCTCAAGTGTGAACAAGGTTTGTTCATTCATTTGAAATCAGCAAGTGGGACAGCTTGATGGCCCGATGACCTTAAAAAGGAGGCTGTGACGGACTGGAAGTGGAAGACGGAGGATAGAGGGTTGTGGCGCTGGGAGAGAACTATGTCCAACAGTGGACTATAATAAGCTGATTCATTTCAAATCCTACTTTAAGAGTTTGTTTTGGTATTTCTTCTCAGAGTAGTCAGATAGGACATTCCAATATCATCTAGTTCTCATAAAATATGTTAGTGTTTGTATAAACCTGTTTACAGAAATAAAATCATTTATCATTTATGGCGCGAGATTGAAGGAGTGGTTCAATAATTATTCAAATAAAAAAAATCACATAAAAATATACTTGTTTTATTCAGCTTCATTAAACATAAAAATGGAAGGGTACAGGGAAGTTACGTTTATTTTAACTACTTGGCTTAGTTATTATAAAAAAGTATAATTATCTATAATAATACGTAGCAAAATGCCTATAAACATGTTATAACTAAGAGTTGTCTGTCATGATCTCTTCGTCATCATCCTCCGGTTCCGCAAGATCTGGGTGACAGACTCTGATATGGAGATTAAGATTTATTCTCACAATGAAACTTTTACCACAAGTAGTACATTTATGCGGTCGTTTGACATCATCGTCAACGTGCGGAGGATGAGCTCTTGTGAGATGTGTTCTGAGTAAAGATGCATGCATAGTTCGGTCACACTGCGTACATTTCACATGACAGTCAATTGGCTGCCCTTCATGCGTCTGTCTGTGCTTCTCCATAGTTATTTTTGATACAAACAGCTTGTTACAACATTCACATTTGAAATTTTTCACTTTTGTATGCTTCTTCATGTGGATTTTCAAGCAATTTTTTGTAGGAAACATCTCGTCGCACTTTGAACATTTGAATTTCTTTATATCGTTATGTAGCTGCATGTGTAGCTTCAAGTAAGCTTGTCCCGTGAAGCTTTTGTTACAAATCTCACAGTTTATTGTAGATACTGATGAATGAGTTTGCATATGACTTTTCAGAAACTGAGCGGCAATAAAGCTGCGGTCACATACCTCGCATAAATACTTTTTGGAGGCAACACCTTCATGCTTGCTCCTGTGAATATCTAAATGGTACTGAGAGTTCACTTTAACGTCACATTGGTCACATTTGAACTTACGCCTTTTTTTGGGTCCCTCTTTGTGATGTACTGCGGGCTCAGGCTCCATAATTGGCGTATCCTTGTCGTTTCCATGGAACTTTTTGTGAAGCATCAAATACTCCATACCTTCGAACGTTAGATCACAAACATCGCATCTGTACCTCGGATCATTTTGCTGTTGTTTCATTTCGTATGTTACATTTTCACCACCATTGTAAGATTCGGCCATTTTCTCGCGTTTTACTGACGAACGGTTATCTTGTTTGTCGCTGGATGCCGGCTCCATCATACTCTTCATCCAATGGTCTTGAATGCCAACACCGGATTTCGTCTCCATTTGGTGAATGGACGCTTCGCTCTTGTTAGCGCATATTAACAAGTGTGTGATATTGATTCATAAATCGCGATGCTGTGCTCACAATTTCGCGTAAATACACAATTCTAGCGTGTATAACGCTAATCGCGCTTTGTTTACGCGTTGCTTTTGAGGATTTCACGTTAAAATATTAGCGGTAACACAAAAGGGAGCCTTGTTACTGTACCATAAATTCCAAAAGAGAAGCGATGCGCGTTGCTTTTTTTCGGGCGGTTCATTGACAGCGGGAACTTTTTTTATTCTTGACAACATCATTGTTGCCATTGTAAAATTTTGTAAATATTCAATACTCTGTAAGTGACCGCGAAATTGTCGTTTTAATTACAGATCTAGCTTTACATTTTCATTAATTAAACGATAATTTATGAACGAATAGTTCATAAATTAGTTTACAGATGTGATCAATTCACAATCTTTCCACCCATGTAAAATACGAACCAAATAAAAAAAAAAACAAAATCTGACAGATGGAAAATGGCGTCTGCGATGATATGCGGTGTTTATTTTTATTTATATCCTTGAAAACTTGAGTTTTATCACGATAATAATGACAATGTTTGTGTAGTACCGGTAATGAGTAACGTGTCCGTCGAAATGGCTTCTGGATCGGAGGCTCCTGTGACGACTTATGTCGATAGTTCTTCCGACGACGAATGTTTGTCGGCAGTGAAACGAAAAGCCGAAATTTCTGGCGAAAACAATAGAAGCTGTGATTATGAAGAGAACAGCGATGATGAGCCTATCATGGCCGGGGTCCTGGTTACCGTGGAAGTGGAAGAAATGGACGAGGATTGCCCCCTAGAGTTTAACAAAGTAGGTAACACTATTGACATCAAAATACTTAAATTTTATACATCTGGCTCGTTTCAGGCATGTTAACTAGTGTAAATACTTGAAAATAGCTTTCAAAACCACTTTAATACTTATCTGTGTCCTGTGTACAGTAAGAACATCATATTACTTATGTTTGAACATAGTTTTAGTTTTCAAGTAGGTACATTTGTACCTAAAAACTAATCTATCAATAATATGTTTCATGTATGAAATATGAATTTACCATGTCTCTAAACAAAACTCTCATATCTATAGCTTTAATTTCTATTTAACCATATCCCAATGTCCCACTGTTTTTATTTGATAGAACAAAATATTTCCATAGGTATATAATTTTATCAAAGGGATTTATGCAACCAAAATTTTGTAAATATACTGATAACATAGTCCTGTTATCATTGAATATGGAAACAAACTGCTTAAAAATAAGTTTGTTTTTATTTTAATAATAATAACAGAACTTAAAAGAATGATTATTTGTCGGCGACGAAATCGAAGCATCTAGGCACAAGTAGCATCGGGGTACACCCTGACAACGATTTTGTAAGTTAGAAATCATTTTTAAATTAGTAAAGATTTCGATAGTTCGCAAAAAATTCCAAACGCGAGACCCCCTCTGGGCAAGTGGGTGCAAGTAGCGCAGAGAGCGCCTTGATATCAAAATGTAAATGAAAGGAACATTTTGTAGTTAGTAAGGAATTTGATAATTTTGAAAAGTTTTGTGTTTTAAGTTAAGATTTTAGATTCTAATTAATTGTAGTTGATAGATTACGTGATTAGTTTTCTTATTAGAGTCTAATTAGAATAATTTAATGTGAATCCTATAAGAATTTGCAAGAAAATGTCGTAAGGATGTTCTATAATTACGTAACTTGAAAACGAGGTTTTTTGTTTATGGTCCGATTGTTGTTATTTTTATTGTAAACGATAGGATTAGATGTAAAACCACTTTTAGCGTTTAAATTATTAAAATCGGACCACGGGATTCGGAGATATTGTAGATTAAAGATAGTGAAAATTGTTCTAAGCTGTGTTCTGTAAGGTTTTTGTTCTAGAAAGTTTTTATTGTGACTATGTACCTATAATATTGTGTTTTTATATTAAAAGGGACCACATAACGAATGTAAATATATATAGATTGTAAGGGGTTATGTGAAAATTAATGCAAAATAAAGGGTTCAAAGATTTCGGCTTGGTGAAAACTAACAGTAAAATGGGCTCAAAAATCGCGGTCCTCTGTAAGGTAATGGGACTCGGCCCCGGCGACTATAAAAGACGCACGGTCCGGCCGGCCCAGTTAGTCGCAGCTCAGCCGTTGAAGAGGCAACAGGAAGAAACAAGCCGGAATCTATGGACAAGAAAAACTAGAAGATCGGTGTTTTATTTCGTTTCTCTCAGAATATCGTCAAAAACGTATAGTCTCCCGAGGTCTTGGTCGACCGTGCTGCTCATTACGCATTCAGGGGTGCGTGGCGACGTGTGCTACCAGCGAAACTACTCGAGTAGGGAAGCACGTCAAAAACGTGGGAGAAGTCCCAGGGCGGGTAAGGGTGCTGATTCCACCCCATTCGTCCACTACAATTGGTCCTTCGAGCCGGATTCCCTGCAGGAAGAAACCAGAAGAGTTCAGAAGATCAGAAGTTCAGAGGTCCGGAAGATTCAGAAGACTGAAACATGCCGGTTACTAGGTCGCAGAAGGATGCCCCCTCACGTCCTCCGTCCCGTCCCTCCGCTAAGGACGCGACAGAAGAAGTAACAGAATCAGAAGGGGCCACGTCAGCGTCATCGGGAACCGCAACTACATCGGACACGAACACCTCTTCGGGTACGACGGCTACGGAAGAGACCACGACAACGGAGACAACGGTGGCGACTACGACCACAGCGGCGACCGAGAAGAACGGTCAGAAGAAAGAAGCCGCACAGAAGGAAACGACCAAGAAGACCCCAGAAGATGCCGCGGAAAAGGCTGTTCCTGGTTCTACCAAGACGCTAAAGCCGAAGGGGGTCGGTCGTCGCGCCAGGTCTACGAAGACCACGAGCACCACGGCCAGAAGACGCGAGCTGGAAGCCAGAGAAGAGTTAGCACGCCTGGAATTGAAGCAAGCACAGGCTGCGGCGAAACTAGCCCGTGTCAGATTGGAACTGGCACAGTGTGAAGATGATGACTCCGTGGATGAAGACCTGGAAGACAGAACAGCACAGGTGCAGAACTGGATCCAGACATCTATATTAGAAGACGACAACAGGGAACGACCAGAGCCACGAGATCAGCCTCCAGCAGAAGAACCTCAGAAGGTGAAGCCTGAAGAGCACTCTTCAACGAAAGGAGCTACGATCGAAATTCAAACGTTGGCGACGGCGTTGAAAGAAGCCTTCATCACGCGGGAACACTCAACACAGCCGAAGTACATCCACGAGTTACCCTACTTCGACGGCAGCAGCAGTGAGTGGCTGGCGTTCAAGGTTGTCTACGAGGATACAGCACCGATGTTCAACGACGTCCAGAATATGGCTCGCTTAAGAAGAGCACTGAAGGGCAACGCAAGAGAAGCTATCAAGAGTCTGCTGTACTCCGAAGCCTCTCCGTTGGAAGTGATGCAAGCCCTAAGAAGAAGATATGGAAGACCTGATGCGCTGGTGTTAGCAGAATTGGACAAGGTCAAGGCGTTACCGAAGATTTCAGAGAACCCAAGAGACATATGTATCTTCGCAAGCCAGATCAACAACAGCGTAGCAGCGATAAAGGGGTTGAAGAAACCGCAGTACCTACATTCACCTGAAATAGTGAAACAAATAATAGAGAAGATGCCAACAGTCCTCAAGTTCAGATGGTATGACTTCACGGCAGCAACAGAAGAAGGCGAGTTCTCCGACTTAACGCTGGTATCCAACTTCCTGAACACAGAAGCAGATAAGTGTGGCGCCTTCGCAACTTCAGAAGAGAAGAGTGGATTCAAGAGGACTCATCGACAAGCGGCGCATACAACGAAGGAAAAGGACTTCAAAGGAAAAGATGCTAAGAAGACTTGCCCCATGTGTGAGAGTGAGCACTTCCTAGTCGAATGCCAGAAGTTCCAGAAGGCGTCGGTTCAAGATCGGTGGGCAATAGTGAAGAAGAGCCACGTCTGTTTCAAGTGTCTTCAAGGGAAACACCGGAAGGAGAGCTGCAAGAAACCACCGTGCAAGGAATGCAAAAGGTGGCATCATCATCTGTTGCACGTCGACTCAGAAGACAAGACCTCGGGAGACAAAAAGGAGACACATCAAGAAGAAACGAGTGTCACGGCATCAGTGAATGCGGTAAACAACGCAAGAGCATACCTGAAGATAGTTCCAGTGGAAGTTTTCGGGTCAAAAGGATCTAAGAAGATACTAGCCCTCATGGATGAGGGGTCAACAGTGTCACTATTGGATGAGAAGGTAGCAGAAGAAGTCGGCGCTCAAGGAAACAGAGAAGAACTGGTCATCGAGACAGTAGGAGGCAGGCTGATAAAGAAAAAGGATTCTCAGACACTGGATCTCACGGTGAAAGGGGTTCACCAAGGGAACAAGAGGACCATGAGAAGAGTCCGAACTATCAACGAGCTGAAGCTTGCACCACAGTTCTTGGACAGAAAAAGGATCGAAGAATGTCGACACTTAAAGAAGATCGCCGACTCTCTGTACTACGAAGGGGAACCACCGCAGCTACTCATAGGCCAAGATAACTGGGAGCTGATTGTAACTCAAGAAGTAAGAAGAGGGAAACCGGGACAACCAGTCGCCTCAAGAACAGGACTTGGTTGGGTGCTTCACGGATCGGACAGTGGAAGTACAAGACCAGGGCAATTCCTGAACACGTGTCTTCATGTCAGCACACCTGAAGAAGAGATGCATCAAGCCATCAAGGATCATTTCGCGATCGAGGCACTTGGGGTGCTACCAAGAAGACCCACTACGGACTCAGAAGGAAGAGCACTTGCCATCCTAGAGAAGACCTGCAGAAGACTTGAAGATGGTCGATTTGAAGCTGGACTCCTGTGGAAGAATGAAGAAGAGCAGATGCCAGAAAGCTACACGTCTGCTAAGAACCGGTTGATCAACATCGAAAAGAAGATAGACAGAGATCTCCAGCTAAAGGCAGAATACAACAAGCAAATCCAGCATCTAATCGACAGCAAGTACGCAGAGGAAGCACCTATAGGACAAGAAGACTCCAAGAAGAAATGGTACCTCCCTCACTTCTCCGTGGTTCATCCCCTTAAGAAGAAAATAAGGATCGTCTTCGACGCTGCAGCCAAATCCAAGGGAAGAAGCCTCAACGATGCTCTACTGCCAGGACCAGACCTACTGCAGTCACTCTTCGGAGTGTTGCTCAGGTTTCGACAAGGGCCCTTAGCAGTGGCAGCCGACATAAAGGAAATGTTCCTACAAGTTCGCATCAGACCAGAAGACAGAGACAGCCTGCGTTTCCTGTGGCGAGGGGATCGGCGTGACATGTTACCAAAGGAGTACAGGATGACATCAGTTATCTTTGGCGCGACCTCATCTCCCAGCACAGCAATCTACGTGAAGAACCGAAACGCAGCAGACTTCAAGGAACAATACCCAGAGGCCGCAAGAGCAATCGAGCTGAACCACTATATGGATGACTACCTACACAGCTTTCATTCAGAAGAAGACTTCAGAAGAGTGACAGCGCAGGTGGACTACATACATCGGAAGGCAGGCTTCGAACTTAGAGGTTGGGCATCAAACCAACTTGAGCTGCTGCAAGGCGTGAAAACGGACACAACAGAGAAGACAGAAGTGGACCTCGGCGAGAAAGAAGAGAAGACACTAGGACTGCGCTGGTTCACAAAAAGGGACTCCATCGGCTTCAGGGCGAACCTTCGAAACACGCCGGAGGAGATAGCTACAGGGCTCCAGGTGCCTACGAAGAGAGAAGTCACCAGCGCCGTAATGTCAACCTTCGATCCACTGGGATTAGCATCACCGGTCCTCGTCCAAGGTAAGAAGCTGCTTCAGAATATATGGCGAAGTGGCGTCGGCTGGGATGAAGAAATAGAAGACAAGGAGTACGAAGCATGGAAAACCTACTTGGGGAAGATGAAGCTGCTCCAAGACCTTCAGATTCCAAGATGCCTGGCACCACATGGCACCGAGGGGGAGCTGCACACCTTCACAGACGCAAGTGAGATGGCGTATGCAGCAACAGTCTACTGGAGGACACAAGGTCGAGACGGGACTTACCACATTAGCTTAGTGGCAGCAAAAGTACGAGTCACACCGTTGAAACCAGTATCGATCCCGAGACTTGAGCTGCAGGCGGCCCTTCTTGGAAGCAGACTAGCACACTCAGTAGAAGAGGAAATGGATCTGAAGGTGGCGAAGAAAACCTTTTGGACAGACTCCAGCATCGTACTCTCTTGGATCAAGACGGACCCAAGAACCTTCAAGACGTTCGTGGCTCATCGCTTAGCAGAGATAGAAGATCTTACGAAACCACAAGACTGGAGATGGGTACCCACGGCACAGAACCCCGCGGATGATGCGACGCGCGACGTACCAGAACACTTTGACTGCAGTCACCGCTGGTACACTGGTCCTGACTTCTTAAGAAAAGAGGAAGCCCACTGGCCCGCACCTAGAACATTCAAGAAGGAAACCACCGGTGAAGAAAAGACAGCAGACGTCGTGGCGGCGGCAAGCACCACTTATCCATCACCAGATCCTGAGAGGTTCTCGTCCTGGAAAAGACTTTGGCGAGCTACAGCGAGAGTGCTACAGTTCATACAACTCTGCAGAGCAAAGGAGAGGGTCAACGTCAGCCGAGAAGATCCCGCCTGGAAAACAGCAAAAGAGAAACAGACTAAAGGTGTCAAGAAACGACAGCAACCTTCAAGAATTCCAGAAAGGAAGTATATACCGTTGAATGCAGAACTACTGGAGCAAGCTGAAATTATGCTACTAAGAGGCAGTCAAGAGAGAAGCTTCAAAGAAGATATTAAGTGTCTGCAGCAAGGGAAACCACTAGAAGGAAGTAACAAATTGAAGAAGCTCGACGTAGTGCTGGAAGACGGTCTCCTGCGGTTGAAAGGAAGAATCGACGCGATACGCGGCGTAACAAGAGATTACAAGAGACCCATCGTGCTCGACAGTAAGGACAAGACCACAAGACTTATATTGGAAGAATTCCACTGCCGTTTCAACCATGGCAATCACGCAACAGTAATGAACGAAGTAAGACAACGTTTCTGGGTGCTGGGAATAAGATCAGCGGTCAGAGCAGTGCAACATCAGTGTCAATGGTGCAAAGTAAGGAGAGCAAAACCGCGAGAACTACCGACGGGCAACTTACCTTCAGAAAGGCTGATGCACAATACACATCCTTTCACGTGCACTGGCATAGACTACTTCGGCCCGATGACAATCACCGTAGGAAGACGTCATGAGAAGAGATGGGGAGCTTTATTTACGTGCTTAACAACTAGAGCCGTGCACATGGAACTCACTCCTTCACTCTCCACTGACAGTATGATAATGGCCTTACGGAGATTCGCAGCAAGAAGAGGAATGCCGAAGATTGTCTACACCGACAACGGAACTAACTTCGTCGGCGCGAACAAAGAACTGCTAGAAGCACTAGACACTATGAAGCAAGAAGACCTCGTCTCAGAAGCAGAGAAGATCGGCGTGCAGTGGAAATTCATCCCTCCTGGTGCACCAAACATGGGCGGTGCATGGGAGCGTCTAGTGCGATCGATCAAAACCGCGCTGGACACCACCCTGAAAGAGAAACACCCACGAGAGGAGATACTCCACACCCTCCTCTTAGAGGCCGAGCACATAGTCAACTCTCGCCCTCTCACTCACCTCTCCGAGAATCCTGAAGAAGAAGCGCTAACGCCTAATCATTTCCTAATTGGGCGGTCATGTGGCGCACCTAGAGTCGGCACCTTCGAAGACAGCGAGCTGGTGGGCAGGCCCACCTGGAAGGCTACGCAGCGGCTTGCCGACCACTTCTGGCAACGCTGGTTGCGAGAATACCTACCTACCCTGCTGCCAAGGAAGACCAAGGGAAGAACCAGCGCCACAGATCTACGAGTCGGAGACGTCGTGCTCATCGTCGACCACAGCCTGCCGAGATGTACCTGGCCACGCGGCAGAATCCAGCAGGTGTATCCGGGACCAGACGGGCGAATCAGGATCGTCGACGTCGAGACAAGAGGAGGAGTCCTACGAAGACCCAGTTCGAGAGTGGTGTTGTTGGTGCCGGGAGTATCGCCGAGTCTGGAGGATGGTGCGACGCACGAGGGGGAGAATGTCGGCGACGAAATCGAAGCATCTAGGCACAAGTAGCATCGGGGTACACCCTGACAACGATTTTGTAAGTTAGAAATCATTTTTAAATTAGTAAAGATTTCGATAGTTCGCAAAAAATTCCAAACGCGAGACCCCCTCTGGGCAAGTGGGTGCAAGTAGCGCAGAGAGCGCCTTGATATCAAAATGTAAATGAAAGGAACATTTTGTAGTTAGTAAGGAATTTGATAATTTTGAAAAGTTTTGTGTTTTAAGTTAAGATTTTAGATTCTAATTAATTGTAGTTGATAGATTACGTGATTAGTTTTCTTATTAGAGTCTAATTAGAATAATTTAATGTGAATCCTATAAGAATTTGCAAGAAAATGTCGTAAGGATGTTCTATAATTACGTAACTTGAAAACGAGGTTTTTTGTTTATGGTCCGATTGTTGTTATTTTTATTGTAAACGATAGGATTAGATGTAAAACCACTTTTAGCGTTTAAATTATTAAAATCGGACCACGGGATTCGGAGATATTGTAGATTAAAGATAGTGAAAATTGTTCTAAGCTGTGTTCTGTAAGGTTTTTGTTCTAGAAAGTTTTTATTGTGACTATGTACCTATAATATTGTGTTTTTATATTAAAAGGGACCACATAACGAATGTAAATATATATAGATTGTAAGGGGTTATGTGAAAATTAATGCAAAATAAAGGGTTCAAAGATTTCGGCTTGGTGAAAACTAACAGTAAAATGGGCTCAAAAATCGCGGTCCTCTGTAAGGTAATGGGACTCGGCCCCGGCGACTATAAAAGACGCACGGTCCGGCCGGCCCAGTTAGTCGCAGCTCAGCCGTTGAAGAGGCAACAGGAAGAAACAAGCCGGAATCTATGGACAAGAAAAACTAGAAGATCGGTGTTTTATTTCGTTTCTCTCAGAATATCGTCAAAAACGTATAGTCTCCCGAGGTCTTGGTCGACCGTGCTGCTCATTACGCATTCAGGGGTGCGTGGCGACGTGTGCTACCAGCGAAACTACTCGAGTAGGGAAGCACGTCAAAAACGTGGGAGAAGTCCCAGGGCGGGTAAGGGTGCTGATTCCACCCCATTCGTCCACTACATTATTGGTCTAACTGTTGGGAATATTGCAAAAAAAAAATAAGAATAATAATGTTTAACAGATTAAAAAACTAATAATAGCAATTTAAACAAATGTCTACTTTAGTGCTATGGGAATTAGGTGCATTTCAGTAGAACAACTTTTAAAATATTAAGCTGCATTAGAAATTGAACTTTGCACAATTGGATTAAGGTTGATAATATCATCAGTTGATTGAGCATCAGGAAAATACCATTGCTAATGTGTTAAATAATACTATCAACTGAGGTATAGAGAGTACTTACTAGGTGTCACAAAAACTATACAATAATAATAATCAGCAAAAAAAAACCAGTTCATTCTTAGGGCTTATTCGCTGTATCTCAATTTTGACAGATTTAGATAAAGCCTTGGTTTACAATACAATACAATCCTTTATTTCAGGCAACTAAGGCCCATAAAAACAATACATAAATAAAATAAAAACAATAATTATAAACTAATAGAAATTCTATAAAACAAAACTTACTCTTCTCAGTTCCATCTCTGTGGCGAGACAGCATCTGGCCCAGCTTTCCAAGTGACTGGAACAGTAACAGTTTACCACTGCTGATCTCGTCCTCCTTGAAACTGGACCGTCATAATTTAGGATGCTCACCTCGTCCATGTACTCAATGGCGTGGACCAGGAAAGCCAGCAATTCATTGACTTTGAGTGGTTTGGAACTCATAGTGAGAGTACTGGCAGCGGCTATGGCAGCCCTACACGTGAATAAAATTTGCTCCATGCACAGTGGAAACACATCCATATTTGACTGCGCATCGCACTGCACTGACTTAGCTCTGCTTTAAAGTCCTATCTAGAGAGAAAACAATTCCATCTATTCCTAGGCTTCTGGCATATTAGCCATAGCCGTACGGGTCGATTGATTACTCGCTACGCTTGCAGGCAGGTCTATGAATGGGTGACTATCTTTGCATACCAAGATCTCTCTGGTTCTCGTAAAGTTGGGAAAAGGTTAGGATAATATCTTTTTAATCTGTGTAAATTAAATGTGAATTTCATGCCCATGAAATGGTATAACATAGAGGACTATTAAAAAAACAAGTCTCATTTATCCATGTTTGAAAACTAATAAATGTATATAGAACTTTTTCCAATTCATACAATAATTTAAAAACATACTAATATTTCCTAAATGCTCTTATATTTTTCAGAGTGAAAAACCTAAAAAATCAAAAAGAAGAAAAAAGCAGAAAGAAATAAAGGAGAAAGTAAAAAAAGGGAGGACATTCCGATGTACTGAGTGTGGCTTAGAGTTTGAGACCTCTCCGGACCTCAAGACACATGGGCTTATACATCAAGTTAAAACAAGGTAATGTATGTTAGAGCTTCATATACTTTTTATCTTTCTGCTTATAAAAAAAAAATAGGAGAACTAGCCAACATCGGAGAGTCATCTCAACACCTCTCTCCCTTGAATTTGTATTTATATATTACTAGATTTACTAGCTTCGGCCCGCGACTTCGTCCGCGTCAAATTTTTGCTCCCGTGACCCTTCCCGTCGCATCGAATTGCCTGCCAGTTTTCGTCCATTTTTTCTTTGCTGCTCCTCTCCTTTTGATCGTAGCGTGATGTTATATAGCCTATAGCCTTCCGTTCTGTTCAATAAATAGGCTACCCAACACAAAAATAATGTTTCAGTTCGGACCAGTAGTTTCGGAGCCTATTCAATACAAACAAACAATCAAATCTTTCCTCTTTATAATATTAGTATAGATAGCTAATATGTATATATATATTATTAGTTTATAACCTATTTATGTACTAGTGCACCTCTCTTATTTATAATTCACTAGCTTTTGCCAGCGGCTTCGCCCGCGTGGAGGTCGGAAAATATCCCGCTGGAACGTACTACCGGGATAAAAAGTACCCTATGTGTTAATCCAGGTTATAAACTATCTGTGTGTCAAATTTCATCCAAATCCGTTCAGTAGTTTTTGCGTGAAAGAGGAACAAACATCCACACAGATACAGGGACCCTAGTTTGGAGATCAGGGATTTAATGTATTGCGCATAGCATAAGCCATTTAGTTATAATACCACTGTCTTAGTATGTAGGTTTTTTAAAATAAATAAATAAATAATTATTAAAAATTATTATTATGTAGTAGCCCAGTGGTATTGGTATTAACAAGTTGTATGGTGTCAGCTCGAACCTAAGCAGTCACTACTTTGTGTAATTTATTTCATCACCACTACTCTTAAAAACGGTGAAGGGAAACATCTAAGGAAACCGGCATGTCCTAGAAACAAAGATTAGAAGACATGTGACATCTACCAACCCGCACCGGGCCCACATAGGGGGTTCCAGCCTACTCCTCCTCATAGAGAGACGGCTGGTGTCCCAGCAGAGGGACCTGTATAGGCTGATGATGCTTATACAAGATATTTAATAGCATTTAACAATTGCTTACAGACATAAATGTGAGGTATGCGGCCGGTACTTCAAGAAAGCGTTCAGTCTCCGAATGCACTCTAAAGTGCATATGGAGAAGGCGGCTCCTACGTGTCCGCTCTGTGGTCTCAACTTTAATAATAAAAGTTATTTGGTAAGCATATCTTTATTTATTTTATTTTCGATAGCCTTACAGACTAATAACAATATAATCATCATAATCATTTCAGCCGTAAGACGTCCACTGCTGGATATAAGCCTCCCCCAATTTGGGGGAATTTGTCATAATCGCCACGCTTGGCAGGCGGCTTGGCGATCGCAGTATGGTGGTAAAATGCATAGAGAACGCTGCCTATTCTCTAGTAAGTCCTTTAGTCGCCTCTTACGATACCCACGGCAGGCCTGTCTCACTTCCATACAAGCGGCGCAAAATCCCCGAGATATTTACCTACTATTCTGGAAAACAACCTAATTTCAACCTTTTGCATTGCGTATAGCGTTCATAGTACAATAACTGTCTGCCGTCTCGCTTCAATCTGCTAGGGCTGTCAGAGAGGTAGAATATACAATAGTAGGTACTTTACGGTATTAACAGTTTACTTTTGATCCGCGGGTGCGTGCGCTGCGTGTGCGACAAGTCGAGCGAGTGCAAGCCTATTGAGACTAGTACGGTGGCCGGACGCTTGCGTTTATCATACCTAAACTCGGGAGTGAAACTTCTGTACCGTAAGGTACTAATATATATTCTGTGCCCACGGGAAGAAATGAGATGGCGTTATTATTTACGTCCGGTACCAAACGGATGGATATATTCATTCATATAAATTTTGTAAAGCAGCATTTTGACTGGCCTGTTAGTCTAGTGGTTAGTGACCCTGACTGCTAAGACTGAGGTCGTGGGTTCGATTCCCACCCAGGACAAATCTTTGTGTGATGAGCACGATCATTTGTTCTGTGTCCGGGTGTAATTTATCTATAATATGTATGTATTTAGAAATATATAAGTACGTTTATCAGTTGTCTGGTTACCATAGTACAGGCTCTGTCTAGTTTGTAATCAGATAATGGTGTGTTGGTTGTCCTAAGATATTTATTTATTTGATATTTATCTTCTCTTCAGGCACGACACATGTCAACCCACGATCGAACAGAAGAGTGTGAGAAGTGTCAAGCCAAGTTCCACACAAACTCACAACTGAAAAATCATACCAAACAAGCTCATTCCAAGAAGAGACAGGAAGATGAGACTCTGAAGTGAGTATATTTTTCCGATCAATTAACTAATAGACCAACAGATATTTGAGGCATATATAATCAAACGCAGCTAAGCGACAAACTTTCAAAAAAATAACTAAGGATGGAGCCATCTAGTGAATTTTTGGTTGTTACTCTTTATTTTATTATTATAAGAAACAAATACAGCTAAAGCCCTTTAAATTTCGTTTAAAAATTGATTTTGGGATCAAATACAGCTAAGTCACCTTCGTTCACAATCAAAGACAGCTAGGTGATAAAACAACTAATCACAATGCTTGAAATTTTTTTTTGAGTTCCTTGCAAAAACTATATTTACCAGAAAAGTTCATTTTTAATTCAAGCTTAATAAAATTAACAAAATAATATATTAACTTAACTAAAACTATATATACACAAACTAAAATAAAAAAGGATAGAGTGGAATTTGTTATGAAGATGTTTTACTAAACGCGACAGATTGCTAAAGAAAACTGGGGAGGAAATCATAAAATAAACAAGTATAAGGAGCAAAATGATATAGTTCGGCAGTTTATTATGAAGTTAAAATGCATAGAATCACATTACTGTCGATCTGCAACACAAGAGCGAAAATATCTACACAGCGATGTGAGTATAAACAAACTTTATAAGATGTTCAAAACCGAAAATCCTCAATCTGTTGTAAAGAAGTCTTATTCTCGTGCAATATTGAATTGTTCGAAATGCATTGAATTGGATGGGAAAATTAAAATGGAAAACGACCCAGTAAAAAAGAAAGACCTCATGATCGAAAAAAGAGTCCACAAGCTCAGGGCAAAAGCATTCTTTAAATTGCTTCAGGAAAAATCAGAAGATAATCAGAAGATACGTTCTCATCCGACTGTCAAAAAAATTATCCCCTACCCAAAGTACCTGACCAAAGCGCATACTGCAGTCGCCAAATATATCTCTACAATTTTACGATTATTCAGGGTTTTTCTAAAGATCACCTGAATAAAGACACAACTTATGCATATTTGTGGACAGAGAACGAATTTCCAAAAACATCCAACCAGATAGCCTCTAGATTAGCACTGTTCGTCTTGTAGCCGACGGATGTGGCGGGCAGAACAAGAATAGCATATTGCTATGTATGCTGTCAAGATGGCTTCTCGACAACACGTCTCTGAAAAAAATTGAAGTCGTTTTCCTCATTACTGGGCATTCTTTCATGCCACCAGACCGAGTTTTCGGAAACATTGAAAAAGTTCTTAAAAAACAAGAAGTAATCATTCGACCTGAAGATTACATAAACATCATTGCAACAAATGCAACCATTACAAACATGCGTGACATTCAAATGTTAGACTTCAGGAGTGCCGCAAAAGATGTCCTAAAACCGACTGCGAGATGGCCTTTTAAAATAAGTGAATGCATAAGATTCATTTTGAAGAGATCCAAGACCGTTGGAAATGTGCTTATTCGTGGAGAACTGCATTTTAATTCAGATATAGGTAAAACAGGAAATCTTTGCAAAACTGGAATGACAACCTATATGATTCTCCCATCCACCGTGCCACTAGGAGCACCCATGAATCGTGCAAAAATAACTGATGTCGATGCACTATTAAAAAAGCATTTTGGCGCTGAATGGGAAACCAATGCAGAATGTCAGTTTTATGTAAATATTATAAGATCGCCAGTTATTCAAGAGGGGGATTCAGAAAGCGAGGAAGATGATAATGAAAACTATTGTGAATATAGGGATGATACGGTAGATTTAAGAATTTAAATTTTGTTTCTGTAGAAAAAGAAGAAACAGCTGATTTAGTAATAAGAAAAGGTTTAAGTTCATAAGAATAGAATATTGTTTCTGAGAGTAAAGAAAAGTCTGATTAAAAAGAGAAAAAGTGTTGTTTTTTGTTACGATGTTGATTATTGGATTTAAGAATTAAACTTTTGTTTTTGTTGAAAAAAAAGGAACAGCTGATTAAAAGTAATAAGAAATAAGAATAATTTAGTTATAAGAAAACTTTTAAGTTCATAAGAATAGAATATTGTTCCTAAAGGAAAAGAAAAGTCTGATTAAAAAGAGAAAACGTGTTTTTGTTTCATAACGATTTTGATTGTTATTTGAAGTTTGATGAACATTTTAAATATCTACATAAAAACGTGTTTTCATTACTGGTCCATGCTATCGACATCTGTTGGGAACACTAACATTGTGATGTCAATATGGCGCCAGTCATTATCAAAGACAGCGAGGTTCACTTTAGTCAAAATCAAACACAGCTAAGTATAGCTGTTGGTATGAAAGATAGCTAAGTCGTTTGATTTTTATTTTTTTTTCGGCTTATTATTTAGTACCCAGATAAAGGTAGCCAAAACCAATATTAAATCACATACTCTAAAATAAAACTGAGAGAGTATGAAAACCTCTGACTCATAAATTAGAGAAACGTTTTTTTCGGTTCCTGAAAATGTGACATAGAGGCACTTAGCTACCTTTGATTCTATATGCCTCATTTATTTTGCAATATTTACATGATATATACGTGGTGGCCCAGTGGTAACGGCCGCGACTTACGGGTAGTGGTCGCGAGTTCAAACCCAAGCAGGCGCAATATTTTGTATAAATTATTTCATCGCCACTGCTCTCAGAACGGTGAAGAAAAACATCGTGAGGAAACCGGCATGTCTTTGAACTAAAAATTCGAAGACATGTGACATCTACCAACCCGCACTGGACCCGCGTGGTGGATTATGGCCCACTCCCTCTCACCGAGAGGAGGCCTGTGTCCCAGCAGTGGGAACATTATAGGCTGATGATGATGATGATGACATGATATATAGGCTACCAGACTTAACATAATATTAATAATACATACATAAATAAACTCACGTTTTTTTTCCCATGCGGGTAGGCAGAAAGTACAGAACGCCACCTGCTACAGTCGTTATATGATCCTTTTGCCTCGCTTAAGTTCATACATCTGTTCATTCACGCACGCCCGGTTACCAGTTCTACGCACCTGACCTTTCTGAAGAACATCACCAATAAGGTCACTATATGTTCTCTTAGGACGTTCCTTTCCAGCGTGACCAGTCACATCTACCTTGTAAATACCTCTTGTAACCCGTCTTTCAGTCATCCTCTCAACTTGACCAAACCATCTAAGGATACTCTTTTCAACTTTTGTCACTACATCTTCTTTTAAACTGCATCGTTGTCTTATCACGTCATTCCTCATTTTGATTAATAAATAAATAAACATTTTACAGAAAGCCATCCCGCCGCCGAGACTTAAACCAAAGTTCCTCAGCAGGCGACAACACACAATCAGATCAGGACCAAAAATTATCAGAAGACGAGTCCGGTAAGCCACAATTTTTATACAATGAGTTTGATGGCTGCCTCAAACGGGAAGACTTGAGTCACCCAACACAGTGTGCCATCGTCAGCAAAATGCATAAAGGCAGATCCGTTTCAGATGTATGTAGGTTATACCATCTGACCCCTGAAGTAGTCAACGAAATATGGGAAGACAGAGATAAGTATGCGTTACCCAAAAAGGCAGGAAAACGGACTACAAGATATATGAACAGTGTTTTAGATACAAGAATAGTTGATTGGTTTCATTCGCAAAGAGCGAATGATATTCAAGTATCCGGCAAAATGCTACAAGATGTTGCTGAAGCGTTTGCCAAAGAAAGTGGTTTTGTTGCTTTCAATGGCAGCAAAAAATGGCTAGACAGATTCAAGAAGAGATATAATATAACTCTAAGAGGGACTCCATGTAAAAGGGATTATAATAATCAAATGGAGTCGAAATGGAAAAACCACTTTTTCAGAGAGCAATGGAGCGACGCTCGGTTAGGTATTCCAGATGAAGATATTTATACTGCAGACGAATTTGGCTTCTATTACAACCCTTCTAAAGGGCGAATCAAAAAGTTGGCAGGGAAAAAGTACATACAGGGTCATGTCAGAGACAGATTGTCCGTATTCCTTTGCGCCAACATGCCAGGCACAGATAAAAAAAAGTTACTTGTCTGTGGTACCGAAGACCCGTTGTTACATTCCTTTAGAGATCCCGATACTTTACCTGTTACTTATATACGTCATTCCCAAGCGCATTTTACTACACAAATGTTTGAGGAATACGTCAAATATTGGAATAGGGAATTGCAAGTGAAAAATCGAAAAGCAATACTTGTATTAGACAGGGCGACGATACATTCAAAACTGCAGTTGTCACATTTAAAACTAGTCTTTGTTCCGTGGAAAGCGTCAAATGGTTTAATACCAATGAAGAATGGTGTATCAGCGAAGTTTAGAGACGAATTTCGGCGGTTAATTTTAGAAGAAAAAGCCTTAAATGTACTTAGAGGTGTCGATAGAAATCTGACATGTTTAGAAGCGCTGAACATGTTAGAGAAAGCATGGGAAAGAACGCCTCCGGATGCAATTACAAAAAGCTTTGTCGATACAGGATACGACGTCACCGTACCAGAGGAAATAAGAGAAGTAGACAAGCCAAAAGTCTATGAAAATGACGAGGAAGTTCTAGCCAGTATGTTGAAAGATTATGATGTAGAGTCGTACTTTACAAATCTAGGTAACTTAGACCAATATTTGACTGTCGACGAAGAATTGGTCACAGGTCAAGGGACGAATGGATCCGTATTTGGCGGGAACCATAAAGTCCATGACCCTTTGAACTACGCTGAGAAAGCGAAGGAGGATTTAATGCCTCTAGCCACAGACAAGCCAGACACGGAAGAAAAGGAGGTTTTAGTCAAAAAGTCTAGGGCGTTGCAAGACCTGGATATTGTGAGAAAGTATTTGCAATCGAATACAACTTCGTATGATACGTTTTGTTGTTTCATGGAAATTGAGAAGTTCGTTATGCAAACCGTTGTCGGTTGACCTTGGGTTTTTAAATTATATTTGGAACAGTTTAGATAACCCATGTTTTTGTTCGTCCAAATCAAAGGAGCGCGTCCTTCAAATTTAAACCTTAAGTCTATGTGACATAAAAGTGCACGCTCATGATTTGAAACGACGATACAACCAAATCAAGTGATTGGCCCAAGACTATGTAATAGGCGGAGTCGACCGAATAGGCGCCAACGTGGCTAGTCAAAACTCTTGTTATTGGTGCAATAATATGACATATCGGGAATCGCCTCCCATTTTTGAGTTCCATTTTTAAATCTTCTGTCAATAACTGTTCTGATTGGTAGATCAATCTTCTAATTCATTGACAGACAACGTTGGGTCTAGAAGCATGCACAAGAGTTTCTTGTCATCATCATTTGTCTAGCCTTTTCTAAACTGTTTTGGTTAGCTTCTAGTCAAACCGTATGAAACTGAATACCAGTATTTTACATGGAGTGACCATCTGTCTGACCTCCACCACCCAGTTACTAAGTTTTAAATACGGCATGAAAGTTTGTATAGAAGTGTGGCATTTTTTTCGTTCAAGTTACAAATGTGGAAAAGGCTTTTGTGTGCTTAGCAGGAAATGCATTTGGCTAATAGATAAATATATATGTTGATGGATGGAGCGGGAGGAGAAAGCCAAAGAAAATAAATAGATGGGTTGTATGAGGATTTGAAAGAGAAGGAGTGAATAATGGCCTGACGGATGACGAGGGAGAATGGAAAAAAGAAACTTGTTGCGCCAACCACAGTCGACAATGGCAGAAAGATGATGTTGAAGTAAAAGTTGTAGTATTATCTTTTTTTGAGAATCATGCGCTTCTGTGAAGTTACCAAAAGATATTCATACGAATTGTAATCATATTGGATGGCAGAGACTTATACGCACAAAATGTAACCATGAATTCAGCACATATTCTAGAACCCTTAGCGCCGGAAAAATCGAGGGTTAACAAAATGCTGTTTCATGGGAAAAGTGTAATACCATACACGGCCAAAATGTATCGAACAGCCATTTTTTTTTAATAACTGAAGAAAAATTTGACATAAGATTTCAAAATCTGGTGTTCAGAAATTGGAGGGTAGTCTTGGGCCTTCATTCTGTGAGAAAATCATGTTTTAGGTCCATCATGGGTTATGAAATACCGCCTTCTTGATTAAAAAGTCAAATAATCAAATATTTGTTTTAAAAAAAATAGTCAGAGACATTGTTTTATTTTTGTAAAATTTTCGTTAAAAATTGTGTTAAAAATTTGTCTTAAGATTCGAGTAGTGAGCTAGCAAAGAGTCAAAATTAGATTTAACTTTTGAAATTCTAGTTTTTAATATAAGAATTACAAATTAGGCATTCGAAGCGTTAAAAAGGAAAGACATTGTTGCCATAACCAGATCTTGTCAATCAACTCGACCTATCGTAGTACATACATACAATCACGCCTTTTTCCCATGAGGGTAGGCAGAAACCACGGAACGCCACCTGCTACGATCTCTTCACACTCCTTTTGCCTCGTTTAGGTTCATACAATTGGTCATACACACACGCCGGTTGCGAGTACTACGCACCTGACCTTTCTGAAGAACATCACCAATGAGGTCACTATATGTCCTCCTAGGGCGTCCCCTCCCGGTGTTTCCTCTCACAACTGCTTTGTAAATACCTTTTGTGAGCTGTCCTTCATTCATCCTCTCAACATGACCAAACCATCTAAGCATACTTTTCTCAACTTTTGAACCTATCGTAGTCCACAACTGGATATTGGCCCCTCCTAGGCTGCGCCACCATATGTCCTCCGCCTTCAGTAAACTTCAAAAGACCGACTAGAAGCTGTTCTTAAGGTCGTCGGTCCATCAAGCTCACACACCACATCTTGTAAACATTTGTAAAATGTAACATAGCTTATTATTACGCCTGTATTCTTCCTAGGATAGACCAGAGGTGTCTGGTACTCCGACATTTTGCCAGTCATGTTATGAGACCCATGTAATAGGGGGCCATTGGCACGTGTAAAATAAAGTAACATTTTTAGGGTTCCATTGCCAAATGGCAAAAAACGGAACCCTTAGGTAATAGGTAGAACGGGCTGGTGTCCGCAACGGAAACGGAACCCTTATAGATTCGTCATGTCTGTCTGTCTGTCCGTATATGTCACAGCCATTTTTTTCCGAAACTATAAGAGCTATGCTGTTGAAACTTGGTAAGTAGATGTATTCTGTGAACCGCATTAAGATTTTCACACAAAAATAGAAAAAAAAACAATAATATTTGGGGTTCATACATAGAACTGAAACTCAAAAAAAAAATTTCATCGAACCCATACGTGTGGAGTATCTATGGATAGGTCTTCAAAAATGATATTGAGGTTTCTAATATCATTTTTTTCTAAACTGAATAGTTTGCGCGAGAGACACTTCCAAAGTGGTAAAATGTGTGTAGCCCCCCCCCCCCCCCTAACTTCTAAAATAAGGGGATGATAAAACTAAAAAAAATATATGGGATACTTTACCATGTAAACTTCCACCGAAAATTGGTTTGAACGAGATCTAGTAAGTAGTTTCTTTTAATACGTCATAAATCGTAAACCATAATTTACCTTTCATTCAGTCAACTTAAATATAAAAATTTAAAAAAAAACTTTTAATTTCATAAACATAAACCTGAATACCTGCAGGTTTGTACGGAACCCTCGGTGCGCGAGTCCGAAATATTATTGTTTTTTTTTCTATTTTTGTGTGAAAATCTTAATGCGGTTCACAGAATACATCTACTTACCAAGTTTCAATAGCATAGCTCTTATAGTTTCGGAAAAAAGTGGCTGTGACATACTCGGACAGATAGACAGACAGACCGACAGACAGACATGACGAATCTATAAGGGTTCCGTTTTTTGCCATTTGGCAACGGAACCGTAAAAACGGTGAAGGAAAACATCGTGAGGAAACCGGCATGTCCTCCAACAAAAAATTCGAAGTTATTTGACATCTGTCAACCCGCATTAGGCCAGCGTGGTGGATTACAGCCCACTCCCTCTCACCGAGAGGACGCCTGTGTCCCAGCAGTGGGAATATTAATGGCTGTTTATCCTATGCTCACACTGTGCTAAATAGCCATATAAAGTGACATGTCTGTTCTATGATAGTGGGTATGGTTTCCGCGCTCAGTCCTTCAAATGGACCATTGTGCGAGGGTGACATACCATCACTGTATGTGCTAAGTTGATGTTTTAAAACGTGATCTAGATCTGGTTATGACAGCAAGTATGGATACTGTAAATTCCAGTTTCTAGCTCTAAATTCAAACATACTGTTTCAAAGATATTCGGGCAATAAGCCCATGACAAAGAAGGATACAAATTCCTTACAAACTTGTATTTAAAATGGCAATATTAAACTTTAATCAACGAATCTAGCTTTTACAGATTTTGAATTTTTATACATATTTGTCAATGGTTACAATTTTAATATAGTAGTCAAATTTTTGATGTGAAATTAGATAGTTCACTTGATACTTAGACACCTAGATGGCGCCACTATTGAATGACTTATTTAATAGAATTTGTTAGAAATATTTTGTATAAATTTGTTACAGGTATCAACTACCTATTATTTTCGTTACAAAATATATTTGTCTTAACCTCTTGACTACGCGGGAATTATAAACGCACCATATTAAGGTTTACAGGTAAACCGGTCGGTGAGCGACTCATAAACAAGTATAATTTGTAAAGAAAATAATAGATTTTATTGAACGATGAAGGAAAACATTGTGAAGAAACCGGTTTGTCCTACAACCAAAAATTCGGAGTTTATTTAATGGAATGAAATGAACTTAAGTAAAACAATCTCTTGATATTTGACAGCGGATATATAGACCAGATACAGGCTTTCAAAAACTGGAAGAAATAATATGAAAAAGAGTCACAATACTTATGTTGTCAGAAAAACATAATTTTTTTGCTATGTTTCAACCGATGCAACAGTAATGATTGGCTTAAAATTGAGGTACACGATTTGTAAAAATCACTGTAACAAATCGTGTAACCGCTATTTAATCATCATAATGAAATAAAAATATTCAAGATCTACATAGTGTGTCAACTGTATCAATCGAAGAATTTTACTTGTCTCCAGTTGTTTTTTTTTAATTTTTTTTTTATTACTCTAATTCTGTTTTTGCCATGCACACTGATTTCCTAAACTCACTTTAAAAATTGGCGGAATAGTCGACATCGGCTTTACTTGCGATTTTATAAAAAAAATGAATAGAAGTAAAATTATAATCAAATAATCATAGAAATGTGACAGAAGTATGACAGTGTTAATCAAAGTTTGAAGCTGAATTACATCATCATTTACAGTGCCTGTGATACAAATCTATGTATAAGCCACACAATTTTGTCTTCCATTCTTTTACAAGGGACAAGTAACACAAAGAAAAGCAAATATTTACTTAAGTATATTTATCATAGCTGTCACGAAATTTAATGACAGCTTAGTATATTAATCATAGCTGTCACAAAATTTAATGACAGCTAAGTATATTGATCATAGCTGCCACGAAATTTAATGGCAGCTAAGTATATTAATCATAGCTGTCACAAAATTTAATGACAGCTAAGTATATTAATCAAAGCTCACACAAAATTTAATGACAGCTAAGTATATTAATCATAGCTGTCACGAAATTTAATGGCAGCCATGACATCATGTTTCTACTGTCTATGACGACTTATGATCATGCAATAATCGTCTCAAAACTGATTGTTCAAGAGTGGCGTTTCTAGAATAAATTGAAGTCTTCTTCCTTTATATATCTATCTTGCCTGTTTTTGTTATGTACGAAAGTTTTATGTATATACATAGCGAGATTTATTAAACATTAAGCAAAAGTTAAATGTTATTTTTTTTGTAAATATTTTTTAAGTATGTAAGAGAAATTCCAATTTTATTGTAATAGCGGACAGATTTTGAGAATGATTATGGTTGATAGCTTGAATAGCAATAGACTGAAACCCATTCGATGTATTTATCAAAAATTTCTGTCAAATTATTCCGACCATTTTTTTTTTTGGGAATGACGTCGCAGATCAACCTATGAGGTTGTCGGCTGCTTAACCGGATTTGCCTGTAGCTATCTTAATAAATTACTTAAGACTACACGCTAAGGGTACCCCTGTGGGACACGGAGCTCGGCTTAGGCCATCGCTAGACGAGGGCAGTTAAAGGATGAAGGGTTCCGACCAAAAACGATCTGACATTTATAGGGGCGTACCTATTTTATTACGGCGATTTTAGTACGTACGTTGGTATGACGACTAATAAAACTAAATGAAAATATAAAAATACCTGTATTAAATTAAATGTCTTAGGACAACCAACACACCGTTATCTGTTCCCAAACTAGGCAGAGCCCTGTACTATGGCAACCAGACAACTGATAAACATACTTATATAGTTCTAAATATTAATAATATTGATATTACATCGAATGGGTTAGTAGTGTTGTCAGACATATTTTCCACCGTTTTAAACATTATTACATTAATTGCACTCATTTCTTGTTTTAAAGTTGTTGAATGTTATATAACTTTTTAATCTATTATCGAATTTGATACATTTTCTAATAATTCCCTAGTTCCAAGATTGAGATTTTTAAGTATGGCAACACTATTTGAAAGTAAGTGCACACTTGTGCAATTTAGCGCTTTTGTGGCATTTGAGTGAAATTGTGGCGTTATGTAGTTTGTTACAATGTTATTTCCTAAAAAAAGTATTTTAAGAATAAATGATTTAAGTGTCGAGTCCTTATGCCGTTTTATTTTACAAACATTTCTTAAGAGCCATTTCGCATTTTTGAGCGAATATCTAAGATTTTAATCGCCTAATTCATTAGTTTAGTAAATATTCTGGCATTGAAAAATACATGTAAAAAAATTTTAAAATAAAATCTTTTTTACAAAAAAAAAACAACCGACTTCCTTAAAAACACTACAAAGTGAAAAATAACTTTAATTTCGGTAGTCGGTGTCTTAGGATCTGTATTTATGGTTTTTTTGCCACCGACTTCCGAAATTAAAGTTATTTTTCACTTTGTAGTGTTTTTAAGGAAGTCGGTTGTTTTTTTTTTGTAAAAAAGATTTTATTTTAAAATTTTTAGTTGTGGTATTCACCCTACACTAATTCCAAACAAACAATGCATATTTATGCGATAGCAGAAATCGTGGTTGATTTCCTGTCATTTTTTAAAGAGTTCCGGTGTCTGTCTCCCGAACTCATCATCAGTAGTCCATCTCTAGTGTCTGCTGAGGAATCAATTCTCGATGTCAACGAGTATGTCTATCTAGGACAAGATATCTTCTAACTCCTGATCGATAAGGAGTTGTACCTTCCATCATCAGCTCAACGGAATATAAGAATACAAGTAACGGTCTAAACGTGCCTATAATATTCAAAGAATTATCCCCTAACCTTCTAACCTTTCACTGTAAGTTCTTATATGTACTGTTCACCGATGAGGAGTTCCATGCGGTATCTTCGAAGACTATAATTAGTTCACCACGGATGGATAGATAGAACCAGCAATTATTTTTGATCTTTAGTACAATATCCAAATCACATTACGTGTACTGTTTGTTTTTGAGGAGTTCCTTCGTTTATCTCCCAAAGTATACATCAAATCTTCACAAAATTAATATGGGACCACCTCAGGAGTATACCCTTACGAATAAAAAAAGAATTTTCAAAATCGGTTAACAATTGGCGGAGAAATCGGTGAACATACATAAAAAAAAAAAAAAAAAAAAAAATACATACAGTCGAACATATAACCTCCTCCTTTTTTTGAAGTCGGTTAAAAATAGATCAATCCTTCCTCTTGACACTTTTAGTAAATGATAAATGATAAATGATTTATTTCTGTAAGTAGGTTTGTACAAACACTTTTACATGTCAATGATATATTTTTTTTTAAACTAGATGAGTTCGGCGTTTCCTAACTGACTACTCTGAGAAGAAAGGCCGAAACAAACTCAGAGGTCACAGTCTCTTTTAAAAGTCCAGACATAATATTGGTCACAACATGTGAAGACCATGTATATTGGTGACTGAAATGGTCTTTTGAGGAAAGAACCACACAGATTGAGTGGACCTGTTCAGTCAGTGCAAGCATTTGTCACTAATCGTTTAGCTCAACTCGGAACTTAAGGAGCCCAACGCTGTGACGAACAATACCAAAGAAAGGACATTCGGGTAGGCCACATAAAATACTCAAACTGCCAGATCATGATTGCTGAGAAAGAAAGAAAGCAAAATAAAAAAAAAGACCCACATAGTCTTCTCATTCACAATAATTAAAACAATATGATACTTTACAAAGTAAATATTCATGTCATTGTATATATAAAAATGATCAATGTCAATGTGTATATAAAAAAAAAGAAACGGATATAATTTTGTTGGTCACAACATGTGAAGACCATGTAGATTGGTGACTGAAATGGTCTTTTGAGGAAAGAACCACACAGATTGAGTGGACCTGTCCAGTCAGTGCAAGCATTTGTCACTAATCGTTTAGCTCAACTCGGAACATAAGGAGCCCAACGCTGTGACGAACAATACCAAAGAAAGGACATTCGGGTAGGCCACATAAATTACTCAAACTGCCAGATCATGATTACTGAGAAAGAAGAAAACAAAATAAAAAAAAGACCCACATAGACTTCACATTCACAATAATTAAAACAATATGATACTTAACAAAGTAAATATTCATGTCATTGTATATATAAAAATTATCAATGTCAATGTGTATATAAAAAAAAAAGAAAAGGATATAATTTTGTTGGTCACAACATGTGAAGACCATGTAGATTGGTGACTGAAATGGTCTTTTCAGGAAAGAACCACACAGATTGAGTGGACCTGTCCAGTCAGTGCAGGCATTTGTCACTAATCGTTTAGATCAACACGGAACATAAATTACTCAAACTGCCAGATCATGATTACTGAGAAAGAAAGAAAACAAAATAAGAAAAAGACCCACATAGTCTTCACATTCACAATAATTAAAGCAATATGATACTTTACAAAGTAAATATTCATGTCATTGTATATATGAAAAATTATCACTGTCAATATGTACATAAAAAAAAGAAAAAAAGAGAAACGGATACAATTTTGTTGGTCAGATCAATTGATGACCATGTAGATCGGTGTCTGAAATGGTCTTTTGTGGAAAGAACCACACAGATTTGAGTGGACCTGTCCAGTCAGTGCACGCATTTGTCAATTATCGTAAAACTCAACTCAGAACTTAAGGAGCTCAACGATTCGACGAACAATACCAAAGGACATTTGGGAAGGCCGCACAAACTACTCAAACTGCCAGACCATAATTAAAAGTGATACAATGACCCTCATAGTCCTCAAATTCTCAATAATCAAAGTAATATTCATATAATTAATATTCATGTCATGTAAAATAAAATATAAAAAAATATAAAAAAGAGTACAATAGCAAAATAATAATAAAAAAAACAACATTCAGTGTGGATTTATTGGAGCAGCTCAATCCCAGGCCGTTTTATCCTCAATATAGTAACACATTTACAAAAAAATATTTTTTTACTTTGTAGTAATTAATCTCCCAAAACTAGTTTTCTGAAAAATCATCGCAGAGTCAATTTCAGACTCCTAATTCTACCATTAATATGTATAAATTTGAATTAAAAAAATACATGAAACATCAGACATATAATCGTTTTGACACATTTAGTACTAGAATATTGATTTTTAATAACATTAATTAGTAAAAAAATTAAGTCTTATGGCAATTTTTACGATTTATTCGCAATTTTATCGCGTTTTTTTGGTTTGAATAAAGCATAATTACATTTAAAAATTCATGCCAATATAAAGTATGCTCTATAACAAATCGAATTCTCAAGTTTTATTTAAATCCGTTTATTTAATTAGACATAATATCGTTGTTGAAATCACTCTAAATTAGAATAAATTACGATGCATAAGCGGGCACCGTTTAGTACGGCGCCAGCGCCCAACGAGGCAGGATCTGTGCCACTTTTTCCCGCGTCTCAGTTTTCGGATACTCGTATCGTGAACACAAAAATATACTGTGACTAAAACATTTTGGTACCCTTCGCATTATTTTTGTATAAGGTAAGAGTTTCGTTTATTATCAAGTAAAGTATTATTTTGATAGACTGTAGAATAATTTTATATTTTTGGAACGAAGTTCCTTATGGCGCGTTGCGAAAGGGGGCTAGACGGAATTTAAGAGAAAAAGTTGGAACTATACTTTTTAACCGACTTCAAAAAAAGGAGGAGGTTTCTCAATTCGACCGTATATATTTTGTTGTTTGTTGTTGTTTGTATGATGATGATGATGACGATGATGATGATGGTGATGATGGTGATTTTGATGATGATGATGATGGTGGCGTTGATGATGGTGATGATGATGCTGATGATGATTATGGTGGTGATGGTGATGATGATGATGGCGGTGACGATGATGATGATGGCGGTGATGATGAAGAGAGAGAGAATATTTTTTTGAATCCTGGAAAGGAACTTCGTTCCATCCGGGTGTCCCTTGACACCTCTCAAGTTTTTTTGTTTTAATTGTTTTAGCAATGGGACGCCCCAGGTAAAGGTAGTTTATACCATTGTCTCAAAAAAAGGCAAAATAAACATACTGCAGCCTTAAAGAAAGCAACAGAAGTGAGGTAGATATTTATTTTTATTTGCAAATCGACCACATTAGTACATATTGACATGGCCTACAGAACCGTAATTACAATTTCAAGGATTTTTTTACACTTTCACTCTCGTAAAAATATTGATGATTTTAATAATCGTTTATTATTGGGTAATTTATTATTAATTACTATTGACTAAAACAATATTGCATCGAAAGGGGTTCGTGATTTTTTTGTATGGAAGGTGGCATATCGACCCACTGCCATTATGTTTTTTTTTTTCAGAAATCGCGGCACATGATGAAAGTGGTATATATGGGTAGCCTTTCCACTGTCGACCTGTCAAATGGGGTAATGAGATATACTGCCGATGACAGTTATTATGCCACGCCCCGTATCGGATTACTTGCGTTTAAACCCCGATTTCACGTTATTTTTTCTAAAAAAAACCCATTTAAACTGTGACTTGTTTCGTTATCTATATGATATTTCTTATACATTCGTATTAATAATTTCTTTGTTCTCTGGTGAACAATAAATCGAGCATATTCATACTAAAACGACGATATATTTATAGATTATAAAATTATTTGTTTACAAAATATTTCGCGGAACCAACCCTACTCATTCAACGATTTGTATTTATTGCAAACATGACAAAAAAATTTATGACGAGAGATAAATTACTAGTTGTAATACAATACAAATCTTGCAAGTTAAATTTGACTCACTTCCCGGTTTCCGATTGAGCTGAAATTTTGCCTGCATGTATAAATCGGATGGCAATGCAATATTATTATGACATAGAGCTGAGCTGATGATGGAGCTGGAAGGTGGCCAATATCTTGGTAACGTGACACTTTGGGGTTCCCGGGTTACTTGACATATTTGTTCGACTATGTGTCTACTCATATATATCGTGCGATATAGAAAAAAAAAAAAAAAAAAATGGCGGCGGGTCAATATGCCAAATCGGTTCTAAGCCGTTTGACAGTTATTGTGTTACCATTTCAGAATGAGAAATCGCATGAATCGAGTAGAGGAGGATTGTTACTTCGGGAGCGACACCGCACCGGGTACAAGTGACGCACCTGGTACAAATAAAAAGTCAGATTGGATAACAGAAACGGTATATTTTAGTAACAATTTTATGTTCGAAACAGAAGTTTATTTAGTAATAGGTATATATTTAATTATTCTTTCTTTAATTTTATAGGAAAAGGAACCTGTTGCCTTAGACCGACGACCTGGACTTGACGAATTAATGGAAGTTCCAGTTTCGCTCGTAAATATTTTTAGTTCTTATTGTATAGTATTTCTTTAAAAATCAATAAGATGGTTTTTAATGATACTTTTATTTTTAGAATGATTATATCGTTGATGGCAGGCGCATAATTGATTTCCAATACTTCTGGAGTCAATTAATTAATATAAGCGAACACAGCGAGAAGTTCGGATGCAAATTGAACTGTTTGAAAATAGAAAAAGAAAAACAGTTAGGTCTTATATCTAAATTTGACTTGAAGTGTATGATGTGTGGATCTAGCTTTGTTCTAAGAACTTCGGACACTGCCACAACTGAACCACCAATAATCGACCTTAATGCAGGAGCCGTATCAGGTGCAATAATTACGGGAATTGGTCTCTCAAACTTAAATGAGATCACTGCATCGATGGATTTACCAACAATATCATTTCAATTATATAGTCAAAAACATGATGCGATTTCCGACATGTGGAAGACTACAGCCGAAATGACGATGTTAAATGCTGCTAAACAGGAAATTGAAGCGGCAAAATCACGTGGCGATGTTAGCAATTCGGGTATAGCAATGATACCGGTCGAAGCAGATGCTTGTTGGGGCAAACGCTCTTACAAAAATAATTATTCTGCACTGTCTGGTGTCGCGGCCATAATCGGTGAACATAGTGGTAAAGTGTTACATATTGGCGTTCGCAACAAATATTGCGTCATTTGCGTCCGCGCTAGCAAAAAAGGCCAGCCAGCAAAAGCCCACAAATGCACAAAAAATCATTCGGGATCGTCTACCAGCATGGAGCAAACCATATTAGTTGAAGGTTTTAAAAATTCCATTAAGGAAAGAAATTTAATTTACAAGACACTAATCGCAGATGGCGATTCTAGTACTTATAAAAGTATATTAGAGAGTCGACCTTATGCGGATATACCCATTCAAAAAATTGAATGCACAAACCATTTGTTAAGGAATTACAATGGAAAGAATTTGTTATTGCAAAAAGATACTTCTGTACCTTTAAGCGAACGTAAACTTTTAAATATGGACCGCCTGAAAAGGTTACGTACTGCCGTTCGTGCTGCTATTCGATACAGACAACAGGGTGAAGGTACAGAATCAAATAAAATAGAAAATCTGCAAAAAGATATTATTAATAGCCCACGACACATCTTTGGTGATCATTTAGAATGTGGCAGCTATTACTGTACAGATGAGAGGAAAAGTGAGCCTAATATAGTCCCAAAGGTACCAACTCTACTTTTAAAATTAAAAAAGAACGCTTCTCAACTTGCCTACAATTCCCGAAGTCTTTTACATTGCTTCACTAATAATCGCGCAGAACAATTCAATAGTATCGTGGCTAAGATGGTTGGTGGGAAACGGGTCAACTTTTCGTTAAAAGACTCCTATACTACACGATGTTATGCAGCAGTGGTATCGTTTAATACCGGCAAGCCACAATATACTTTTTATAAGTCGATCTGTAACACTAGTCCAGGAAAGTCTTTAAAATCGTTGGAAGCCCGGAGATCTGCAAAAAATACTCGAGAAGTAATGGCTCGTAGAGGTAGTGCCCGCAAAAGAATCATTTACAATCCTGTAGATTCTCATTACGGAAAGGACTGTCAAAGACCGGATATGGATGACGCAGATTATGAACAAGGGAAACAACTTTTTTTGAAAAATTTACAAGAACAGGCGTCAAATCGCCATGAAATTGAGAGGGCTACTATATTACAAGCCGAAAGCTCTTTGTGGCTTGAACTTAGAAGGTGCATACTGACCGCGTCCTCCTTTGGGAAGGTTTGCAAAAGGCGAGCGAACCAAAACTCTGCTCCTCTGGTGAAATCCATTCTTTATTCCTATAACTTGGACAATATCCCGGCAATTAAACATGGTAGGGATAACGAACCAAGGGCTTTAGCACAACTCAGTGTGCAAGAAAATATAGTTATAGGAAAATGTGGTCTATTTATAGACGACGAACATTATTATTTAGGTGCGACACCGGATGGATTGTGCAGTGAAGGATTAGTGGAAGTGAAATGTCCGAGCTCACTTTTCGGTATCGATCCTCATACTGCTGTACAAACAAAAAAATTGAAATGTTTTAAATTTATCAGTCAATCTCAAGTCGACATGAACAAAAATCATGACTGGTACTACCAGGTACAGGGTCAGTTGCACATTGCGAAAAAAAATGTATGTTTGTTTGCTGTGTGGACTGGTCCAGATTTTCCATTGCTAGTAGTAAAAGTGTTAAAAGATGACGTTTTTTGGCAAGAAAAAATGATTCCGAAATTGTCTCGGTTTTACAATAATTGCGTATTGCCAGAAATTATAGACCCTAAAAAGACAAGATCAATGCCTTTAAGACAAATATTTATTTAATAACTTACAAGTCATTATTACTAGACAATAATATGTGATTGTTTTTATTTTTATTATATACTTTACATAACATATATTTGTGTTTATTTATTAGTCTAGAAACCTTTACAAACCTTAACCTTTATTTTTTGCATAAATAAAAGTAAGTATTTTCATAAATCTCTAAATACCACATTATAATTCTAACGGCTCAATATTGTTTAGTCCGTCTCGACACTCGCGTTATACTGTTTGTATTGTGTATGTGTGGATAGCTACGCACACATACTCAAGACTGCCGTCTTTTACCTAAACTCGAGCGTTCAAATTTTGCGAGAGGGCTCTTAAGTCCACTAGCTTTTCTGCTTCGTCTTCTAGGGGCAAATTCTATACAGGTTTACTGAACTGGCATGGCCGCCATGAGGGATTTTAATTTTGGTAACATAAAAAAAACCGGCCAAGTGCGAGTCGGACTCGCGCACCGAGGGTTCCGTACAAACCTGTAGGTATAAAGTTGTTTTTTTTTTAAATATTTTTATTATATGATGTAACTAAATAGTTACGGTTTTCGCAATTTTTCCTTTATCTGTGCTATAAGACGTTGCTTCGTACCAAATTTCAAAATTCTAGATCGACTGGATTTGGTTCACTTGCGAGTTTCGATAATTTGCGGCATAAACGGCTATATCTTTTGAATGCGTTAGCTTAGAGGTTTGATTTTTTTACAGCTCCAAGGGACAGTCGTCTTGAGAATTTGATATAAATTTCAGCTTGATACCTCCACGCGTTCCTGAGAAAAAGGGTCTTGACAGACGGACGGACGGATGGACAACAAAGTGATCCTATAAGGGTTCCGCTTTTTCCCTTTTGAGGTGCGGAACCCTAAAAATAGTCTATAATTAGTCCCTAAATATCAGAATAAGTCAGTCACTGGTTCAAAAGTTATAAGGGTTTATAGGCCGATCTGGAGAGAGCTTACCTCAGCTTGGCCCATTTGGATCTGAAAAGTTAGGGTTAAACCTAGCGAAAATCTGTTTTGACCCAAATTTAGTCGGAATTGGAAGCCAAGTCACAGATTAAGTCTGTGGGTAACTACTAAAAAGTTATTAAAGAATTCAATTTCTCCATAATTTGTTACAAGCAAGAACAAAATACTTTTAAGTACCTATGTAGTTTCTAGACATTGGTGCCGATTCCCTTATTCACAAACTAAACTAAATTTAAGTTCAGTGCATCTTTTTCTTTCTATTTCATTAAGGAAAGGACAGAAGATAAATTTTAGTTTAGTCCTGTCAAATTAATCAGCGCTTGACTTAAATTGACGTAATTTTAGTAGGCAAGTTTTTAATCACGTCTAAACTTATATGGAGTAGTGACAGGCGCTGATTAATTTGACAAGAATAAACTAAAAATTTTCTTTTGTCCTCTTCTTAATGAAATACAAAGAAAAAGATGCACTGAACTTAAATTTAGTTTAGTTTGTGAACAAGGGAATCGGTACCAGTGTCTATTATGTCATATGGTGAAATGTTTTTTCGAAATATATAATTATAAAGTTATTATAAAGAAAGCTGTATTTATTACCTTTAGTCGCTGGCAGATATGCAATAATCTACTTAAAACAAAATCTTTAATTCCTTCATTCACTGACAGGCATTTTGTAAAAAATTGGTGCATCTAGAAGCATACAAATTCTACAACAGTTTTAGTGTTGAAACAATGAAGGATTTTCAAAAATTCATTTCCTAAAGGGAACAATAGGGAATAGTTCTTGTTTCTGCTGACAGGAAATACGATGGGGCTGTGATTGCGAATAAATAACATTCAATTTTAATTCAAAAAAATATTTTAATAATAACAATGTAAAACAATTATGTACAACATTTAAATTTAACTGTTCAACTTATTAATACACATTTTTAAAATAATATAATTAAGAAATAATTGGGGGGAAACATAAATTATTAAATAAGTTTGTGATTATTAAAATAGTTCATTTTTGAAGATTTTGTAAACCAAACTATTCTTGTTTTCTTGCATTACTATTTTCATACGTAGGTATATTTTGTATACAGCTTATGGTGGCCGCTCAAAATGTCTACATTTAATTAAATTCATGCCTATTTTATAAGGCATGAATTTAATTAAATGTAGACTATGACATGATAACTAAAAATGCTGACCGAGTCACAGACAAGTTTCTAATCTAAATAAAATAATTATTGTAATTTAATGAGTTGAATATTTTACTAAGAATTTGTTGGACATAAATTAAACTTAGGGTGTTCATATTTTATTTATAAAGCCAAATGTCAGTATTTCATGAGGAACTTTAATTTATTTTATTAAATTTTATTTATTTGTTTAGCTGAGTGCATCTACACAAAAAAATGAAATTGAAGTGTCGTATGTAATGTACAAAAACAGCGTTTCACTAAATGCAAATAATTATGGTATTTACAAAAAAAAAGATTAGATTAGCTTGAACAAGCAGACAGACATAATGTCTGTCTGCTTGTTCCAGCTAATCTCCAAAACAGTATGACCGTTTTGACGGCCTTCCACACCACACGGCTTTTGTCAAAAGAGTAATGTAGGCTTCGTTCTTCGTTTTGTCCTGTAAGCTAATTCCTGAGGGATATATTCCGACATCCACGTGGACTAAGTCACAAGCACAGCTAGTTTTTAATATAATAAAAAACCCAACTCAAAACTACCTAAAAATATTTAAAAATAAATATAACCACAATGGCTAGTTGTTTGTCTGCAGAGACGGTGATACATTCCTTCCAAGCACATTCTCTTTGTATTTCAGTTTCTTTACGTTGGTCGGGTCGCTGAGAGCTTGTTCATCTGCTAGGCGTTCTAATCTCTGGTCTTGGACAGGCTCTGGAAAAAGATAAATAAAGGAGTTTTAAGTTTAAATCGGCAAAAATACAGTACCACCAATATCATCACCATTTCAGCCGAAAAACGTCCACTGCTGGACATAGGCCTCCCCCAAGCTCCGCCACTGACCGGTTTTGTGCTTCCCCGCATCCAGGTGGACTGATGACCTTGTGAAGGCTGCAGAAATCCACCAATATATAAGCTGGTATATGTATAGCACATGCAGGCCAAAAACCCTTTGCGTACATTGAAAGCATGATCATTTGTCACCACTCGGTCAAGGCAGATTGGGCTATTTCAGACTTATATTCATTAGAAGTCCAGGTTTTCTCATTGTGTGGTATTAAAAATACATGTTGCGCTGACCCCAAATAAATAGGGATAAGGGCAGAAGACTGATGATGTGGTTTCCTCACAATGTTATTCTTCACCAGGCTTTACCTGGTTATATTGCTTAGCCACCCTAACTTAGATATATGGAAATTTATATATTGGTTTCTACGTGAGATAGCAACATTAAGGCGTTGCTGGCCTTTCTCGAGGAGCTGGGGTGGATCGAATAACCGATTTCCCACCCGTACGCAAAATACGCGCTCAGACGTGGAGTTGCAGACACCAGCCCGTTCTACCTATTACCTATATGGAAATTCGTGTCCGAAACTCCAGCCTAAGCCTATATATTCCATTTATCCAATACAAAAGTTATCATACAACACTGACAACAGTGCTACACAGTGAATAATCTATAGAATATGTTCACAGCAACAAAATCGTGGCCTTCCTCATGCAGAATGTTCCGGTATGTGCTGTATTTAAATTACTTCTGCCCCATCACAGTATGGTGGTTATATAAATGGAATGGGTAATATAATTTGATTTTATACTAATTTATAATTTACTAGCCAACCGCGACTTCGTCCGCGTTAAATTTCTTGTCCCCTGGACCTTTCCCGTCGCGTCGAATCGCCTACCCGTGCGATTTTCCCCGTTTTTGCAACATTTTTCATTACTGCTCCGCTACCCTTGGTTGTAGCGTGATGTTATATAGCCTATAGCCTTCCTCGATAAATGGACTATCTAACACAAAAAGATTTTTTCAATTCGGACCAGTAGTTCCTGAGATTACCGCGTTCAATCAATCAAACAAACAAACTCTTCAGCTTTATAATATGAGTATAGATGAAAGTAATAAGGCTCTAGCCCTATCATCCGTGCACTTGAGGATCTTATGATGTCATCAGCAAATAAAATTTGACAGAATTATGTACTAACAACAAATTTCATATTTGCCATTGATACACTAAGAATGTCTTGTAGTTTACTTACTATTATAAGGTGTATATCTGTCCGACAATAAGCTTTCTAAGTTATATCCTATTACTCCAACCACTGCTGCAACCGGCAACGTAAAGTATGGAGCGTTAGACCGTAAAAACTGAAGTAATATTGGCCACATCTGAAACCAGCAAATTGTTTTCATAAGATAAAAAAAATAGGTGTCCTAGGGTGACTAATTTGATGGGTATCAAATTATGATCTTTAAAAAACTGCTCAGGTCACATATTGTTCAGCAGTCGCTGAGAGGGAGGGCAGTTACAGGCAGGAATAACAAAAAACTAATGTTATTGGATTTTTCTAGAACTTATTAAAAAAACCCTATATTTTTTAGTTAATTTGAAACTGGCGCGGAATTAGATAATTCCTTCATTTTAGATCAGTTTTACTACTGCCTTGCAACATTATAAGTCGTTAACTATTTATTAGTATTAAAGAATCTTGTGCTTTGATAAAAGTATCAAAAACCACAAAATTTTATCAAAAGTTTTAAGGTTATGTAAGCAGTTGATATCACTTAATTTTGTTTTCAATTCTTAGGTGAGAGTTACTTACTTTTGATGTTGATTACGATCGCGATATAAAGATTTGTGAATTATTAAACTATTTCCTGTGAAAATACTGTACAACTGTAAGTACCGAATAGCAACGAACTGTTTTGACAACTTGACAACAACAGACAGACAACTTGAGACATTGAAAGAAAAGAAGTCAAAATTTATTTGATTTGACTTACACAGTTAAGTTTAGAAATTATTTACTGTATTGCAGCATATATCTTCAAAAAGATAAAAAATAATTAAAGAAGAAGACAAAAAGTAGAAGGCCATGGCTTCATAAAGTTTACCTCTTTTCTTATTTAACTTTCATGAAAACGGAAAAGCTGTGCATAGACGTTTGTTGATGTTCTTCGGGTTCTGTTGGTTCTGCAAATGTACCTGGACCAAAGAGTGTAATAATTGACCTGGACTCCATGCCAGCTCAGCAGGAGAGGCTTAAACTGACCACACATGCCCACAGAATCAAATATTATTATTACCTGAATGCCTTAACTTATACTTTATGCTTAAAGATTTTCGAGCTTCATTTTCGAACGATCCGCATTCCGTTAATGTAATTGACAGACGTCAGAGAATTGAAAAGAAAAACATAACCTTAAATCTTAGACACAATTTGCGAAGTAAATAAAAGAATGTGTTTCTAACTAAAATAATCCTTACTAACATATTTATTTATCAAAAATGCCACAAACGCAACTCCTCAACTGCCTTTCTAAGCTCCACATAACGAAGAACGAGTCAAAATATTTACGTAACTATGTGCAAGTTTTGGTTCGAAATAATTCTTCTAAAGTTGCCAAACAGAAGACTGCTACGTCTGTTTATCGCGCTATGAATATATTTGATAGGAATGCGAAGGCTTTGCAGAGGGAAAGGTCAGCAAGGAGAGAAGATTACCACCTGGCAGAGTATATCAAAGAGGAGGTTGGTTGGCGGACTGCTGACCGGGTTTTAGATATCAAACGGGTGTTTAAGAATGCTGTTGAGCTCGGTAAGTTAGCTTTTAAGTATTCTCCAATGTATGAACATATTTTTCTAACGAGAAACAATTTTTTTCTTCTATTTTCGTTTATAATTTAATTCATAATATTGTACTTAAATTTATGTTCTGTTGTCTAATCAATTACAGCTAATAGTTGGATGGTGCGTCCGACTCCTATACAGAACCGTCTTTCTTCGTTTCAGTTATTACATATTCTGGTACATAGACAAATCAAAACATGTAGTAAAATTATATTTCAGGTGCAAGTCGTGGCTATGTGTCTCGTCACTTCTTTCCTGACAGCGTTGAGAAAGTGACGTTATGTGACACTTCACAGACGCACCTGGACAAGGCAATAGTAGGAGATGGAGTCAAGTTTGAAAAAAGAATTATGGATGAAGAGAATATTGATGTAAGTTATTCATTTTCCTCCCCTAAGACGACCCACTGACCAAATCTTTATTTACACCCAGACTTCACCTGCTGGGCTTGTGGCAATCCCTACGTTCTTCCGTCAGCCTCATCCAAGTTCCACCAGATGTAGTCCCATTGCTGGGCAAGGGTCTGCCTCATAATTTTAGATTTTTCTTTGTGTTTTGGCTCCCCAATTAATTTTATTATTACAACAATATTTCTCGTTGTTTCTTTCTCGTCCTTTCAGCGACTAACATAGTACTAACTAAGTACAACAAAGTGAATAGTTTGACAGCTCATCTTACTGCAATACCATCACTACTCGTCATCCCATTGAATTACTTTTTCATGAAATAGTCATTCAGTGTTATTATATGTTTAATTAATTCTGTAAATCCATATTTGATATGGTCACAAATCCCATTTTAATCAATATACAATATGACACTGACTTGAAAATTGCTAAAAGCTTGCTGTTTGAATTTTGGCTTCTCTGGCGCTTCCTTCTTAAATAAGTATCTACGAAAATGCTAAAAAATACGATGTGCAGCACTGTTGAATCTACTTCGATCATCACCAATTACTGTTTTTATGTCTTGGTTTTACAATCTGTCACCATCTATTAAGACATTAAGTAATTAGGGTTCCGCACCCCAAAAGGAAAAAGCGGAACCCTTATAGGATCACTTTGTTGTCCGTCCGTCCGTCCGTCCGTCCGTCCGTCCGTCTGTCAAGACCCTTTTTCTCAGGAACGCGTGGAGGTATCAAGCTGAAATTTATATCAAATACTCAAGTCTACTGTCCCTTAGAGCTGTGAAAAAATCAAACTTCTAAACTAACGCAATCAAAAGATATAGCCGTTTATACCGCACATTTACACAAATTTTCGAAACTCGCAAGGGAATCAAAACCTAATGGGTACTTCCAGTCGATCTAGAATTTTGAAATTTGGTATGAAGCAACGTCTTATAGCACAGGTAAAGGAAAAATTGCGAAAACCATACATTTTTAGTTACATCATATAATAAACAGAACAAAACACAGACAGAAATAAAACCAAGCCAAGAAACAGAACAGAACTACGACTCGATGGTAGTGATGGGTGAACTTTTACTTATATACCTACAGGTTTGTACGGAACCCTCGGTGCGCGAGTCCGACTCGCACTTGGCCGGTTTTTTTTATTATGTTATCAAAAGAATTGTATTTTTGGTCAGCTTCCAGATAATACTGTGGATCTACTAGTATCTTCGTTAGTTCTGCACTGGGTGAATGATCTACCTGGCTGCTTCGATAAGATCATGAAATGCTTGAAACCTGATGGCGTAAGTAATCATTGATGTGCACACTTTTATAGATGCGAAATAGACGCTAGATATTTATTTATTTATGAAAATCTCCCTTACAACTATCCTTACAGGTTTACACCTAATCCGAATAGTGCGGTCTTAAAATTAACTTACTACGAACAATAAAATAAAAATCATAAGATCTACTATACCTACTAAGTTTCTAAATATAAAATATTGTACGCAATATTTAAAATATAACAAACAACAACAATACCCTACTTTATACTATAACATAAAATAAATAACAGTATTTTTGCGAATTTACTTAACTGGCATATTATGATACATTTGAATGTTTCACTGATATGAGTTTATGGTATATATCCTTAGTTATGCATTATTTATTGACGACAGTCCTATAGTACGGACGGTAGTCGTAGCGCTTTATGCACCAAAACAAATTAATGCTGGTTAAAAAGCCTATTTACTGTAGTATTTGAGAGACTAAAAAAATATTTTGGTGCATGAAGCGCTTAACAGTTTATTTTGTAATGAAAGTTAAAAAAAGTGCTTTAAAATAACAAAACTTCAACGAATTTCCCAAGTTTGATGATTTTTGAATATGACCTGCTATTTTTTTCTGACTATTTTAGAATAGATGTAAAGGTCTATATACCTAAACTTCACATAAACACAATAACATGACGTCAATAAATACTTTGAATTTTCATGACTATGATAAGCGAAAACTGTTCAAAACTTTACCCACCTCTTTTTAATACACCTCTGCCTTCAGAAATATCAATCAAACTGCCTAACTTATTCCCAACTATTTTGGGCTGAATAGTATTATTTTATATGGAGCGAGTTTTTATTGATCCTCCACAACACAATAACTCGCTACCCCTTGCCAAGCCCGGCTGTCAGACATTCAGGCTTCTGACGACCCATAACGACTGTCAAAGATTGAAATCCGAATGATAGCCGGGACCAGTCTTAACATGATTGCCGAGGCACGGACCGCCGTTGGTATATAAAAATGGTCACCCATCCACAGATCTACCTCGGCAAGTGTTGCTTAACCTTGAACATAGACCCCTGTATGCTTATTTAGCCACAAACTCACCTGCGTATTGTCTTCAGACATATTTAATATAAAAATAAATGAATTCTAATTATGAAGTTGTTGGTCAAGGCTTGATATTTTCAGACGTCATTTCTCACTTCCTTCCAGGTGTTCATGGCATGTGTCTTCGGCGGAGACACTCTGATGGAGATGCGGCAAGCCCTGCAACTGGCAGAGAACGAGCGGTGCGGCGGTATATCACCACACATATCTCCCTTTACAAGGATTAGAGATATTGGCGGGCTGTTGACTGCGTGAGTATGAAATATTATTTTTACTTATACAAATATAGTCCTGTATATCGAATTTCGGCCATGGCGGCTAATCTCAGACACAGGGGTACTCTCTCTTCCCTCACTCTCATAGCACAAGCCAACATGGTTTTGTTGTTGGAAAGTGGAGGGTCATTTCTGAAGTAATTTTTTGCGTAGAATCCGAATTCGGAGTCAGAATTGGCCCATCACGTTAGGATTTTGAGGTATTAGAGGTTATAAACCCAAAAAATAGCGTTTTTGCCTACTATTGAAGTTATGTACAGAAGACACAGAATTTTTTGGGGTTTTTTTTTTAGTTGTATCATATAGTACTACTCTTTCTCTTCAATTAGAGAGTTGCAGGGATCAATTACGATTTTTCTTCACCAAGTTACGCCAAATTGCAAATTACGAGATATGTCCCATTAATGTCATGAGTATTTATTTGCATTAAAAAATTTGAGACAGACGTTTTCTACTGGTTATTTCCTAAATCTTTAATATCTCGACATCAAATTCGTAATTGGTAACCTCGAACACCCCCGGAATACAAATTTTCAAGAGAAAATATTTTTTTTATTTAAAATTGGCGTAACTTGGTGAAAACAAATCGTAATTGAACTCTGCGACTCTTTCATTGAAGAAGAAGAGTAGTACTATATGATACAACTAAAGAAAAAACCCCAAAAAATCTGTGTCTTCTGTACATACCCTCAAAAGTAGCCAAAAACGCTATTTTTTGGGTATATAACCTCAAATATCTCAAAATCCTGACGTGATGGGCCAATTCTGACTCCGGATTCGGATTCTACGCAAAAAAATACTTCGGAAATGACCCTTCACTTTTCAACAACTGACATGACCCCATTATTTGTTGGCCTGTGTAGTCCCAAGGGGACGGCAATCCGACACGATCGGAGAGAGATCAGGCGCAGCGGTAGCCCACTTCATGTTACCAATGACTACTACACATCCATAAAAAAAAACAACAATTGAATAACTAAAAAATTAAAATATTATGGATGGTATTTAAAAGTACTTCAATTTATTCCCATTTCATTTACCTAATTTTGCCTGTGTTCCACCAAATATACTGAATGTGCACCAAAATATGTTAATTAAAATATGTCATAACGAGCATCTATTTAACAACTGTTGCAAATTTGTAAAAATAGTAATATACCTAATTTTAAAAACAAGCATTTATTGTTTTAGTTTTACTTCAGATAATGCACTGCATTGTGCGGCACACAGTCGTTTCTAGCACTCGCCGGCCGCTGCCGCGGCACCGCTCGCTTCGCTCGCTCGGCTCGTGCGTAGGAGGTCACAGTTTTAACCTAACGTAACCTAGTGTACTATGTGAGCTCGAGTATGTCGTAAGAATAAAATAGTTATTGTTACAATAGAATATTTGCAGCGCACTACAATAAAAAAGTGTTATATCTTGGTGTTAATTTGGAATTTGTTTGATGTAACATATTTTGTTGGCCGAGTAGTTTAATTATAGTAAAACAATTAAACGGGTTTAAGATCAATATTTTAGAAATGCATACATAGATGTACCTTAAGATTTTTGGTGAACACAAAAATATTATCCAAATATTATTCATTATGATGACGCATGACGTAGTTTGAAATTTGATATTTTGTCTCTTGGAAAATCAATCAAATCAATCAAAATAACTTTATTAAAATGGAGATGGAATGATCTAGTCGACTCATGCACTGGGTAGGTATGTTCTGTACCGTATGATACGTGAACATTATTAACAGGATGTTTGATAGAATAATGCATTATTTATTTTTCTTAGTACCTATTATCTTACTTAATGGTAACAATTTTTTAATCACGGCTAGAGGTATATTATGTCGGATAAATTCAGTGCACAACCTTTGTGAGACGACTAAATGTCACGGTATATAGGCTTTTCTCCCGATTTGGTGGCTTTGCCATAATCGCCACGTTTGCCAGGCGAGTTGGCGATCGCAGTATGGTGGTAAAATGTATAAAGAACGCTGCTGCCCATTCTCTAGTAACTCCCTTCGTCGCCTCTTACGACACCCACGGGCAGAAATGGGGTGGAAAATAAACGAGATTATAATATACATATTTTTCGTATTCGAATTTCAGAAGCGGCTACACCTTACAAACAGTGGATGTGGATTCAATAGTAGTATGGTATCCTAGTATGTTTGAAGTTATGAGGGATGTACGCGCATTAGGTGAAGGCAACGCGGCCTACAATCGGCCATTACGGCTGTCTAAAGATGTCTTATTCGCCGCAGCTAGCATTTACGATGAAATGTATGGGAAAGTAAGTATTAGACATATAACTTACATAAATAAACTGACTTTTCCCCCACTGGGGTTAGGTAGAAACTATAGAAAGCCTCCTGCTTTGATACTTACATACAACTTTTGTTTCGGTGACGTTCACACATATGGTCATACACACATGCCGGTTGCGAGTATTACGCACCTGACCTTTCTGAAGAAAATCACCAATAAGGTCAACTCAAATAATTCCCATTTTGATTTCCTATAATATTTATGGACACTCTACTAATATTATAATTATATTTACCTCTTTTTGTGATTAGCGCAAGCATAATAAGCCTTTCTTTTTTCTGGATGGGAAATCATCAAATGACTTCTCCCGCTCAGGGTGCTTACTCTCGAATATAATTCCAATAGATCGACATTAGTCAAACGTCATTTGGTTGAGTTAAACGTCAGGGATTGGCTAGACTCAGTGAGTCCAGCCAATCACTGACGTTTGACTGACAATTCCAATGTCGATCTATTGGAATTATATTCGAGAGTAAGCACCCTGAGCGGAGCGGGAGGGCGTGTCAGACTTTTACTGACTAAAACCCACCCGTGTTCCTTCAGTTGCCCATGTGCCAGGGTCGCGGTATCTCTTTCGAACAATCTCGCGACCCTGGCAGGCGTCGGTCCTAGCAGACCCCTTCAGTGCTGCTGACAGCATAATAAGCCTATAATGCTGGGACACAGCCCTCCTCTCTTGGAGAGGGAGTGGGCCATGATCCACCACGCGGGCCTAGTACGGGGTGGTAGATGTTTGTGACTTGTGTGTCTATACAGGATAATTTTTTAACCAGTGCGCAAATTTTAACAAATTAAACTTAAATAAGTTAAAATAACCATGCAATTTTTGATATATCTTAGTAAAAAAAAATGAAGTTATCGTTAACCAAAGATATTTATTTTGACACTGGTTTTTATGGTAACTTGTGCGCGGCGCCGGCGCGGTGGCAATGGTGATCGACCAAGCGTAGCAAGTACCTACCAGCTGTTCGATCGGTCAAAATTCTAAGAAGTTTGAAGTACCTACTGCGCGCGGTTACTGACCTCCCAAGTAACACAGGCATGCTGAATAAAATTTGAGTAATAGCGATCAGCGAAACTATAAGCTGAAACTATTGTCGGGATAAAGTCTGAGTAAACGTGTATTCAGCTGTTAAACGGAATTAAGAGTTAAGTTGTAAAAAAAAAAGTGTTTAATCTTGCAGTGCGTCTTTTTCTCACACTTCATAGTTTAGTTGCATTAAATAAAATCAAGCACGGTGAAACTGAAAAAATGTTATTATGTATTATAACCATGATAAACGTTAAATATTACTGCGCAAGTAGTTTTATCGTGAATAGCACATGAATTATCGCAATATTTTCCACGCGCCGCTTAGGTAATCAAGTTTAGTGATGGTAAATAAGACATAAATCTCTCTCGCTCTCGACTCTTAGAGGCGACAACAATAGTGAGGATAAAGCAGCTAATGCATATCTTTCAAAAATAAATTATAAATTGTATTTTTAACTGTTATGAACTATTAAAATTAGGCATTTGATATACATAATGATTAAATAGTTTACTTAAAAATAAGTTTTAATGGCGATTCATTATAAACTGGATAAAAACTCTCCACGCAGCTATTTTGCAGCACAAATCTGAATAAAAAGTTACGCTTATCTATTTATTAAGCTTTTATTTGAGAAATTGTGATCTGGTAGTACCAATATCTGAATAACACTCGAATAAGTTATTAAATATGATTGATAATGGTTTATCTGGTAATGGTTTAATGGTTTAACGTCCCTTATTCAATTACTACTCAGAAAAACTTTGTATAACTTGTTTAAAAATGATAAATTTACAAGTAATTGCGGAATAAGAATACATCATTCAGCTTCCATCTGTGTTAGTTGGCTATAGACTATGATTTTATTTCCATTATACCGAAATAAGCTGTATAAAGAACGCAGAAAACACTTTTATACAGTAGCTGAATAATTAATCAAATGTGGAACCTTATGTGACTTAAAGACAAAATAAAAGCGGTTATTTAAATTAAACTTTTTAATAGAAATTAACTACACCAATATTCCGAAGACAGGTGGTTAGGACACTATTTTATAGTATTTAGTGGTTTCATAAGCAATAAGCTGAGTAAAGTTTGCATAATGGTATTAGTTAACTACGTTTATTCAGCTACTTGTACTATTATGCAGATAAATGCTGTCCCAAGCACTCTTTTTCAAATAAAAGTCATCTGTAATGCTTTAGGCTTAATAACATCTGTGTTATACGCGGCGTAGAAGGTATTACTAAGCTTTAAGAAAAATAGTCAACTTAACACAACTTTTACTAAGCGAAAGAGAATATTATTCAGAATTTGGCTGTTTCAATAGCCATTTACTCACACATTATGTAGCTTATAGCTGTAAACATTTGCGAATTGCTATTACTCAAACTTTATTAAGCATGTCTGTGTTACTTGGGCTATTACTATTGTAGATATTATATTACGAAATATGTAGGGTGTCCACAGTTTACTGATTTATGATCGGATAAAAAAAGTATTGAAAAAACAATTGAAATGTGTTCAAAAAATTGCGCACTGGTTAAAATTTTTTCCTGTATGTCTTCCGAATTTTTGATCCTAGGAAATACTGGTTTCCTCACGATGTTTTCCTTCACCGTTTTGAGAGCAATGGTGATGAATTTTTTTCACACAAAGTAATGCACCTGCCTGCACCTGCCTGGGTTCGAATCTGCGACTTTTAAGTCACAAGCTACAAGCTTTTAAGCTACAAGTCTCATCTTCATGTTCCGAGTTTTTCTTTAAGACTCGAATTCATTTTAAGACTCGAGTCCTTTTAAGACTCGAGTCCTTTTTAAGACTTGAGTCCTTTTTAAGACTCGAGTGCTTGACTTGAGACTTTGAGCCTTTTAAGCACACTGAGTCTTGCATAATTGACTTGAGTCTTTAAAATTACGACTCGAGGACTCGAGTCCTTTGCAACACTAAGCTCAACTCAGTACCTGAGGATGTAAATTTAACAATTTGACCGAACGTTGAGTGTAATTTACTAACCTTGTCTCCCGGTTTTTTCAGGAAATGCCAGACCGCAAAGAGCGTGGTGTTCCAGCTACATACCAGATAATAAACTTCCTAGGTTGGAAACCAGACCCGACTCAACCTAAACCTATCGAGAGAGGTACTGGGCAGGTCTCACTCAAAGACCTGCATAGAATCGATGAAATTATTGACGACCCGAAAATTGTTAAACTAAGGGACGAAGATGTCAAATAAAAAGACTTTGACTGTTACCGTTCGGCATTTTTTTTTCTATAAGAATTAATTTTATTTATTTTAATTTTAGAAACAAGATTTTGTAAATATTGAGAAAACGTTGTTTTTGTAAATAAACTTTTCAAGAGTATATTTCTAAAGTATTTTTATTTAAAAGTCATTCGCAATTCATAAGTAGCTAGCGTTTACCCGCGGCTTCGCTCGCGTTCAGCGTCTATACCTCGGGAACAGTACTTTTCTTTCTGGTTGTAACATAATATATTATGTCCTCTACTGTATTGCTGATAACGGGTTTGCAAAATTTAATAGTGACCGATTCTTTAGTAGTTAAAACGTAAAAGCGTAACAAACTCATTCACTTTCGCATGAAAAAACTAAATTCTTGTGCCCGTTTTTTGTAATAAGAACCTAACAGCAATCTAAATACAGTTCTTTTTACAAAACATACAACTTAGTCTGGCGGTACGTTGTCATTTTTATTGGACCGCACCCGTAGAGCGCCGCACTTTTGCCTGCGTGCATTTCTTTAAATGCATGTATCGCACCTATTATCAGTTAATGTCAGTCCGATCCAGCCCGTCTCTTGCTACCCTCTTCGAGCGACGCCCTAAGCCGAGGTATGTACCCCATAGTGGGCGCCCTTACCGTGTAGTCGCTTCGTTTTGAGTTTTTAACCGACTTCAAAAAGGAGGAGGGTCTCAATTCGGATGTTTATATATACAGGGTGTCCAAGAACCTGGCGTCCAACTGGATTCCCACGATGCCCCAAGTTCTAACAGTACTCAGAAAAATATTTTAAAAAATCCACCCCATGTACTTACAGAATTATACTGATTTCAAAAAAAAAGGGGAAATGAGCACCCTGTGACATACTTTTGAATGCTGTGACTGCTAATGCTGATAATTTCGATATTTCTTGGAGGTTTTGTAATCTAGGGTATTGCTGTGTCTAAATAGAATGTAAAAATAAAGTACTTATTGTACCATTTTAAAATAAAATATTATTTTAACTAAAGGTGATATGGAAAACTATTGAATTTCGCAACTTTGACCGACTGTAGTGTAAAAAAAATGTACCAAAATAGTATGGCAAGTGACGTCAAATTTTGACGCGTTTATTCCTCTTTTTAAAAAGGTATAATACTTACACATTAATTTGAAAAAAAAAATTTTTGATAATATTTTTACTCAACAACCCAATTTTTACGATGTCTTACAGAATTCTTAGAAAGAAAAATTTACGACGAATTGAATCTAACCTCTAAAGAATTACTATTGTATGCTCATAAAAATAACAACAGGCCTCTCAAAAAACAGGTTAGACCGTAAGGGACGGTATGTGCATGCATCTCACCATAGTGATTCGTTATTACAACAGGAGGGAGCAAGACAGAAACTATCTTTGCGATTTGCTGGTTCTTCTTTATGGTACCCCATTATTCAGGTAAGAGTGAGGGAGAAAAAGGTTAGAGGTGCGAGTGAGATAGATAGTGACGCTATCTGGGATCGTGCTATTTAGGATAACAGTACGGTCAGTACGCGTCACTGCCTCCTGCCGTTACTACGCACCTCTCTCTTATTGTTACCATTGATCACGTACTACGATTTAAAGCTTTGTTTATTGGACTCGATTACTCTTTGTGCTCTGGACTTTGAAACGAACTCTTTACGACGACCTTTGCCTGTGTTTGGACAGTTTGTGTTTTGTGTGTGCTACCATGGCGACCTACACTCCGCAAGAATACGCAAATATGCACTACATTTATGGAGAATGTAGAGGTAATGGACGAGCTGCAGCGAGACTTTACAGAGAAAGGTATCCGAGGGCTACGCGATATCCCGACCATCGAGTTTTCATTAATGTGCACAGATCACTATGTGACGGGCGGTTCCCCAATCAAGTAGCTGGTGAAGGACGACCCGTAAATGACTTCATACGCGATGAAGTTTTAGAGGCGGTGTCGGCAAATCCAAGCATCTCTGTGCGAGGAATAGAAGCTGATACGGGGATACCGAAGAGCACAGCACACAGTATTCTCCAAAAAGAAGAATATCATCCGTACCACGTACAGCGAGTGCAAAGTCTTTTACCTCGAGACTATCCGAGCCGAGTCGCGTTTTGTGAAACAATCCTGCAAAAACATCGAGAAGACGAAAACTTTATCGACAAAATTTTGTGGTCAGATGAATCAACATTTAAGAAGGATGGCTACATGAACCTACACAACTTGCACGAGTGGCATGTGGAAAATCCGCACTTGATGCGAGAAGATAGATCCCAGTACCGGTTCAAAGTGAACATGTGGACCGGTATTCTCTGTGGGAATATTATTGGTCCATTTGAGATGCCCGAGAATTTGACTGGCGAATCATATTTAAATTTTCTTCAAAATGATTTGCCAAACTTACTAGAAGAGACCCCACCAGATATGTGGTTCCAACACGACGGCTGTCCAGCACATTTTCGCGTATCCGTTAGAGAGTTTTTGGATGAGCAATACCCGAACAGGTGGATTGGGCGATCAGGAACAATCCCGTGGCCAGCCCGCTCACCTGACTTAAATCCGCTGGAATTTTTTTTCTGGGGAACTATGAAGGAGCTCGTTTATGCGAAGCCCATTAATGACATCGCTGACCTTCGTGAGAAGATAACACAAGCAGTGCAGGTGATACGTCAAAAAAGTTACTCGCGAAACATAAAGCGGTCCTTTTTAAGGAGAGTGAGAGCTTGTATTGCCGCGGGTGGTCAACATTTTGAACATTTATTGTAATAAAATATCTTTAAACTAACATTCTTTGCTTTTATTCTACTGGGAACCCATCTACCTGTGTGTATTTCCTTCTTGCTCACTCTTGGAACCGAAGTAAATAATAGTAGTAACATAACAGTTTCTAAGATAAGAAAGGGTCCGACAGTTACCGTTAGTAGGTAGGCACTTCGTAAAAATTGGGTTGTTGAGTAAAAATATTATCAATTTTTTTTTTTCAAATTAATGTGTAAGTATTATACCTTTTTAAAAAGAGAAATAAACGCGTCAAAATTTGACGTCACTTGCCATACTATTTTGGTACATTTTTTTTACACTACAGTCGGTCAAAGTTGCGAAATTCAATAGTTTTCCATATCACCTTTAGTTAAAATAATATTTTATTTTAAAATGGTACAATAAGTACATTATTTTTACATTCTATTTAGACACAGCAATACCCTAGATTACAAAACCTCCAAGAAATATCGAAATTATCAGCATTAGCAGTCACAGCATTCAAAAGTATGTCACAGGGTGCTCATTTCCCCTTTTTTTTTGAAATCAGTATAATTCTGTAAGTACATGGGGTGGATTTTTTAAAATATTTTTCTGAGTACTGTTAGAACTTGGGGCATCGTGGGAATCCAGTTGGACGCCAGGTTCTTGGACACCCTGTATATATATTTTATGTATGTTCGGCCATAACTCCGTCATATATAAACGGATTTGCCAAATTCTTTTTTTGTTTGAAAGGCGTTTATTCCGAAATGGTCCCATATAAATTTCATATAGATCTGATGATGGGTTCCAGAGATAGACACCGGAACTCTTTAAAAAATGACAGCAAATCAACCGCGATTTCTGCTATCGCATAAATATACATTGTTTGTTTGGAATTAGTGCGGGGTGGATACCACAACTAAAAATTTAAAAATAAAAACTTTTTTACAAAAAAAAACAACCGACTTCCTTAAAAACACTACAAAGTGAAAAATAACTTTAATTTCGGAAGTCGGTGGCAAAAAAACCATAAATACAGATCCTAAGACACCGACTTTCGAAATTAAAGTTATTTTTCACTTTGTAGTGTTTTTAAGGAAGTCGGTTGTGTTTTTTTGCAAAAAAGTTTTTTTTTTTTTTGTAAAAAAGTTTTGATTAAGCCCTGGCTGGAGGCCTTAATTTATTGAGGCAGCCACGGGCAAGTCCAGCTATGTAGCTGAGAACCTCCTAGGTTGACGAGTGAGTTGTCATTCCAAACAAACAATCATTACGTGTTCATCTACCAATCGCGTAACTCAAACCAAATCAAACCATCTTAGTGTTAATTTATCTTAGATTTAGGTTTTCATAATAATAATAAATTGTAGTTTTAAATATAGCTATTAAACCTTATTATTTCGCATGATTAAATCAGTGATCGTAAGCTAACAAGCAAATCATAACCAGTCTAATAATAACAAAACAACCAATCAAGAATTTAATTTCTACATGGTCCTTCGAGCCGGATTTGAGCCAGCTACTTATTATACAGTGTGTAAGGGACAGCCCTCCACAAACTGACAGAGTGCATTCAGCTCCTTATTTGGAATCATATTCCACCGGAATTTTTCTCAGGATATTTTTTTTACATTTTTTCTCCTTTTTCAGTTTTATTTCAATGTAAAATTACAGCTGAAAGTAGCACTCCATTTATGTAAACAATACGGCTAAAATCAAAAAAGCAGCAATGGATGTTGAAATACTCTAACGAACGACGCGTAAAATCAGCTGTTCACTTCCTAACTACAGAGTTCATCGAACTCGTCGTCGGCGAATGCACAAATGCGGCTTTCCGAATTGATCCGAGATACATTGCGTGTGAGGAAATAAAACAAATCAGGTTTATTGGATTCCCATAACGGTCCTGAAATAATTTCTTGTACTGGTTATCTTAGTATGATATGCTGAATCCACCCATCAGTCTGCGGAGGGCTGTCCCTTACATCCTGTATTGCTTCAGTGATTTAACAGCAATGTTAGGATGAATTCAAGGTGATCCAACGGGATGGAAACCATTCGTTTCAAATCGCATGAAGGCTATCACCAAAATAATACCAAAAGAAAAATGGAGTTAGGATGTAAAAAACATTGGAAATCCATGTGAATGTGGCAGCAGTGAATTAAGAAAAAAATTAAGAAACGACGATCTTTGGTGACAATAAGGATCACCATGGATTCTTCAATCATTCCAAAAGCATGACATACCTACTTCAAACCACCTAAGCAACCAGATTAGAGATTAGACTGCCTTATTTCTAGTCTGTTTGCTTACTGTATTACCTGGACAATAAATATTTTCTATTTCTATTCTATTATCAACCATTTATTAAACAAATTGAATTCATTCGCAAAAATCGTTCATATGTTTGCTTGGATATTACGACTTACTGCAACGGCAGGCCGTCAAGCTTATCTCACATCTCCATATGTTGCACACATTTAGAATAAGAAAGAAAGAAAGAATACCATCTATTTAGACACAGTTCGTAAATCACAAAATAACATGAAAATAAAAAACAACAACAGTGTGTGCCTCACGGCTCCGCCAAAAAGGTTGCCAGACAGATACTGGTTCCGTAGAGTGCCAGACGTGAAGAATAGCACCACCTCATTTATTCCCGTGGGTGTCGTAAGAGGTTATTAAGGGACTTACTATTGAATGGGCAGAAGCATTCTCTATGCATTTTACCACCATACTGCGATCGCCAACCCGCCTGCTAAGCGTGGCGATTATGGCAAACCCCCCCCAAATTGGTGGAGACCTATATCCAGCAGTGGACGTCTTTCGGCTGTAATGATGATGATGACGAGATGCTGTCTGAGGTTGCTTTTTAACTGACTTCAAAAAAGGAGGAGGTTATCAATTCGACTGTTATGTTTGTTAGCTCATAACTTTTGACTGCGTGAAACGATTTTGATGATTCTTTTTTTACTTGAAAGCTGATGCTTCTACCAACATTACTTTAATTTCGGAAGTCGGTGGCAAAAATAAACCTTAAATACAGATCCTAAAACACCAACTTCCGAAATTAAAGTTATTCTTCACTTTGTAGTGTTTTTTTTAAGGAAGTCGGTTATTTTTTTTATTTATTTTTTGTAAAAAGGTTTTTCTAATGAACCTTTAGGGACAAGTGACGAGGAGTACAAAACAGTTTCAACATACATTATTTTATACTTTTAGCTAAATAAACTAACCATTACTCATATTTACTTACAAACACAAAACAAAACGAAACGAAAACAACAGAAACTAGACCAACCACAGCATCATCCAGTCGAGGAAATTTGAGCCAGCAAAGTATGGAAACCGGGTGGTATAACAGGAATTCCGTTTAAGGTAGTAAACATTCCATCATCATCATCATCATTTCAGCCGAAAGACGTCCACTGCTGGACATAGGCCTCCCCCAAGCACCGCCACTTCGACCTGTTCTGTGTTTCTCGCATCCAACGTATTCTTGCGGCCTCCACCAGGTCATCGGTCCAACTTGTGGGAGGCCTTCCAAAGACCGCGTACTGGAAGACTTAGCGTTGGAAACATTCCATATTTAAAGTGAAACATTTAAGGCGACCATATCAATTTTCCGTTGCGAATCTATCAGATAGTGCCGTAACCGTGTTCTGAACGTGTGGATAGTGCCTGCCCACCTTAGAGGTGTTATAGTCCTCCAGACCGTATTTCAGCCACGGCGGCCAATCTCAACGGAGACTAGCCATCGGCGCGGGAGATATTATAGTGCTCAAGTGTGTGCGCAGACACAGGAGCACTCACTCTTCCCTCACTCTGATATAGTCCGATGGGACGGCAATCCGACACGACCGGAGAGAGATCAGGCGTAGGACCAACGGCTTAACGTGCTTTCCGAGGCACGGGGGTTTCACACCACCAACTTCCAAACTCCGTGCTGTTACTAAGAAATTCCTAATGGAAAAACCCAGTAAAACGTTGCCCGACCCGGGAATCGAACCCAGGACCCCACGCTCAGCAGTCGCGCATGCGACCACGAGACCAACGGGGCAGTGCCACACTACCAATAAAAAGTGTGCAACATGTGGAGTTTAACAGTGATGTCAATTAGTTTCTACAACTTCCCTGTCCAATGAGTCACTCACTTGAGTGTCTTACATTAAGTTCATGAGTCACATGTGACTCATTTGTCTATACAATTTAGGGCAGATTTTTGTCATAAACGTGACGTGATATATTTTTTTTTAATGCTACGTGGACGTGTAGCAGAAACTTTAACCTTAAAGGAAATAAAAGAAAATTTTAAATGAGAAATTTCACGCATGTTTCTTCCGCCCGCTGACGGCGCCGCGCCGCCACCCCCGGACGGTCTGGATTAGCAAAAATCCGTTTCGGTTACATTAAAACAACCGACTTCCTTAAAAAAAAAAAACAGTACAAAGTCAAAAATATCTTTAATTTCGGAATTTGGTGTCTTAGGATCTGTATTTAAGGTTTTCGCCACCGACTTCCGAAATTAAAGTTACTTTTGACTTTGTAGTGTTTTTTTAAGGAAGTCGGTTGTTTTTTTTTTTGTAAAAAGTTTTTATTTTTAACTTTTTAGTTATGGTAGATACGTCGCACTAATGTAATCGGGTTATTCGTTCATTTGTCGCGCAAATACTTAAAGCAAATTTAAGACTTATATGGTTTTCACATGGACCCCATTGTCCGAATGGAACCAAATTAAAATGCGACAATTCGGGAAGCACCAGCTTTAAAAAAAAACATCAAAATCGGTTCACCCAGTCAAAAGTTATGAGGTAAAAAATATATTTAAAAAAATACAGTCGAATTGATAACCTCCTCCTTTTTTGAAGTCGGTTAAAAAGAGCCCACTTGTACTTATAATTGTGTTAGTTCTAATACTATATTTACAAACTTTTTTTAGTCTGTTATTATTCCGTAGAATGTTACGCATTCTGGCTGAAAAATCGGCCGAATATGAATGTTTGATAAAACCTGAAGAATATGGCGAATAACGAACATAAAACGAATATTCGGCCCATCTCTAAAACATGTTTTCAAAGACAGTGTTCAGAGCCACTCTATAAAGAGATAATATCTTGTTCAGCGTGTCCTGTTGTTTGCACGCTACAAGAGTTTATTGACGCTACCTAAAGTGCTAAATTCGGAGCCAAATTCTGGACTTATACAAGAAAAAGCAGAGATAACAGCAGATTTAGTGGCATATCAACGCACCTTCATGGCCTCATATGGGGGGGGGGGGGAGGGAGGGTTGGAAAGAGCCGACTGAGATCTCAAATACGTGATTCGTCATTATTTCTGCTGAAAGACTGCTGGAGCTAGGCCAATCCCAAACTCCGCCACTTTGATCAGTTCTGTCCTTCCCCCATCTAGCGGATTCTTGCGGCCTTTACAAACTTATCGGTTCATCTTGTGGGAAGCTTTATATGCGTGATAGGACATGGAAAATTTACTTGTTTAGTAGACACCACACTTATCAAACCTGGAGGCTTGACTGAACTTACGACCCCTTTGTGCACTATCGGAAGACCTGGAGGGTTTAAATTTCCTCTCTCCAACTAGTATCCTGTCAGCACGACCAGGTTTAACCATAATTGACACGGTATATGCCAGCTTACTCTCTAACTACGTCAATGGAGATACGGGCCCGTCTAAAGGTAGTTAAAACTTCAAAGTGAATTCTACAGCCGATTGACTTACTTTTAAGACGGGGAAAATCACATCGGAAGTACGGACAACTGTCAAATCGTGTTTTCATTCGTTCTGAGTTCGGGCCCTGACTAATCTTGACTTAAGTGATACGAAGTTGGAACTGCCCCTAATTTTGGATAACTAACGGGAGTAGGCCGCAGACCCAGGTGGCATCTAGTGTCAAATTATTGGAAGACTTTTGAGAGTTCATCTCTTACTTTTTTTTTTGATGGGTAATCATCAAATGACTTCTCCCACTCTGGGCGGAGCGGGGTGTCAGACTTTTACTGACTAAAACCCACCCGTGTTCCTTCAGTCGCCCATGTGTCAGGGTCACGGTATCTCTTTCGAACAATCTCGCGACCCCGGCAGGCATCGGTCCTAGCAGACCCCTTCAGTGCTGCTGACATCTCTTTGAGGCGCGCGTGGAACAATACGTGCCGTCGACCCGAGCCTGGTCCTTACCGGCAATAGCAATAGGTAGCTGCCCGCAAGCTCGCGCCTACGGTAGCCGGGAGTCTCTACCAGACAAAAAAAATAAAAAATAATAATAAGTACCAGAATAATGTCAACGTGGGTGATTTAGTAATAATGTATTACGACAACTTACCAACAAGGACATAGCCACGGATATCGGACTTAGCCAATGGGTCGTGTGATGGATGGCAATCCGGGAAAAGATGAATTTGTCAGAGTGGTGACTTTAAAATCCAATACTGACCCTATTGTTAAACTATCAGTTTTACATATAGACCAAACATAATCAACCATACCAGAAAAAACAAAAAGGCGAACCACTTTAACATCAACGTACTAGAATTAGTAAGGAAGCAACTAAACACCAGAACATATACCACCTTTTTTATCTCGAGGTGGGAATCCTCATGGATTTCCGCCGCCCTGGGGTGGGCGAAGGGGTCTGACAGACTTACTGACTAAAACCACATCGGTGTTCCATCCCACACCTACGTCGGGGACCACAGGAACTAAAGCATCTTCCGCAATCCCCGACTGGTGCCGGCCCGCCTCTGCGGGCCTGCTCACGTTGGGAAGAAGTGAGGTGTTAAACTTCCACCTCGTAAATCACAGAGAGGCGCGCGTGGAACACTACGCGCCACCATCTCGGGTCCTAAGGTATAGGGGGCGACACATACCACCTATTCCAAGATAGCAAATATTGCACTGCTCTTAATAAGCACTTGCTTTTTCAATTATTATTTTTTAGTGGCAACGCCCGCGTGGTAGTCAGAAAATATTCCACAGGAACGTATTACCTGGATAAAATGTATCCTAAGTGTCCAGAAGACGTGTGTGTGTGTGTGTCCTAAGTGTGTGTATCCAGGTTATAAATTATCTGTGTGCCATATTTCATCCAAATCCGTTTAGCCGTTTTGGTGTGATTGGGTAACAAACATCCAAAATGTCACATTTATAAAATTAGTATGATAATATAACCAAATAGGTACCTGCAGCTTCAAACAATATTACGCAATTAGATACCAAAAAAACTTTGTACTTTGACACTATGGGGAAAGTACAATAAATTGATTCGGTAGGTATAAGTATGTGAAACAATTATGGAATGATGTCACTGTCACATGATACTCCTAAAATACGCCATGATTACAATGAATTGCATTATTACAACCGGCTATTGTTTATCAAGCATTAAACCGAGTGCACACGAACATGACTCGGCCTTTTCAACGTTTTCGGCTCAAGTGCAAATTCACTGATCGGAGTATTACACGAACGCTTCGCAGAAAATACAGGCAGGTCAGTGAACTTGTGCATCGAATTCTAAAGAACCTAGGTCAGTTATGGTAGATCGTGACGTCAACGCCGAGTATTAGACGAACGCTTCGCAGAAAATACAGACAGGATAATGAACTTGGGCATCGTAACCATAAACACCTAGGTCAGTTATGGAAGAATTCGACGTCAAATCCGAGCACAATGTACTACAAAGAACTGAAGACTTAGCACGGGAAAACCCTACGCACCTACTTCCTACTATAATATTTAATACTAGCTTCTGCCAGCGGCTCCGCCCGCATGGATGTCTCACAGAAAATTCAACACCCCATTTCACCCTCTTAGGGGTGGAATTTCAAAAAACCTTTTCTTAGTAGAATATCTACTCTTCACAAAGAACAGAGCCTCCAAACTGCATATCTCTAAGACCAGCGGTTTAGGCTGTGCGTTGATATATCAGTCAGTCAGTCACTCAGGACTTTGAATTTTATATAATATATATACTAGCTTTTGCCCGCGGCTTCGCCCGCGTGGATGTCGGAAATTAACGCAGGAGGACGTACTACCGCGGTAAGATGTGTTAATACAGGTTATATTATAGGTAATAGCTGTTACCCGCGACTTCGTCCGCGTGGTATTTAACAAAAAGTTGTTCATAAAAACTGTCTTTGAAAACTACGCTGACATACGTCTCAAAATTCAGCGTGTTTTTAGTTTTTTTAAACTATTATTTATTTTTTCTAAAATAAAAGTAGCCTAAGTTACTCCTTGTTACATCAGCTATCTTCCAGTGAAAGTTCCGTCAAAATCGGTCCAGCCATTTCAGAGATTAGCCGGAACGAACAGACAGACAGACAGACAAAAATTGTAAAAAATGCTGTTTTGGTATATGTACCGTGTATACATCCATATACACTTAGTAAAAAGTAGTTATTTTAATATTAAAAACAGACACTCCAATTTTATTTATTTGTATAGATGTATAGATATATTGATAAGTTATGTATTGTTAACTTCAGGTTACCGACATCATTGTAGACATTGCTCTTGTATTAGGAATTCCTGTATCACAAGAGCCAAGAAGTTATATTTATATTTATAGATAATATAATTATAATATCTACCTATCCTACTAATTTTATAAATGTGAGTGTGTGAGAAATGTTTGTTACTCTTTCACGCAAAGAATACTGATCGAATTTAGATGAAATTAACCTGGATTAACACATAGGGTACTTTTTATACCGGTAGTACGTTCCCGCAGGATAATTTCCGACCTCCACGGGGGCGAAGCCGCTGGCAAAATCTAGTAACAATATAATTATAAATATAAAAGTTTGTATGTTTAGAGATTTGTTAGTCAATCACGCTTCAACGTCAGAATTGATTTGGCTGAAATTTGGCAAACCGATAGTTTACGCCCAGTATACTTTTAATTTCGGTAGTACGTTCCCATGGCACCATTTTTCACAGGCAAAAGCTTATGAAACCGTAAATAAATATTGTATTGCTTTGGATCGGAAGCTACAGCAAAAAAAAACGAAGTGATTTTAACACAATAGAGCTTCACAATCGTTTCTATAGTTACCATTTATATGATGAAACAGATACGAGATACTTTGATCGATACAATATCGGGAATCTGCCTTGGCCAAAGTCTGCATATACCGACATCAGCGCAGCTTAAACGAGAGCTACAGATATCATGTCCTAATGCCTCAAGATTTAGACCTACCAATCGAAAACATAGAGATAGACCTTCAGTACATCTATAGGCTACTGAGAACAAAGGTACGGGTCACCAAAAATATATTATTTTCGAATTTCGGTGTGCGTTGCATACGCTGTGATGTATGGAAGTGAATGTTGGGTGTGGCAAAAGATGCATGAAAGTAGAATAAATTATGTAGAAATGCATTCCTTGCGAAGCATGTGTGGTGTGATTATGAATGCTAGAGTGAGGAATGATGTGATAAGGCAACGGTTCAATTTGAAAGAAGATGTAGTGACAAAAATTTAAAACAGTATGCTTTGATGGTTTAGTCACGTTGAGAGGATAAATTAAGAGCATCTAGCAAAAGGTATTTTTTTGGCTAGCACAAGGCAGATGTAAGTGGAAACGTCGGAAGGGGACGCCCTAGGAAGACATAGTGACCTTACTGGTGATTTTCTTCAGAAAGGTCAGGTGGTTAGTAACCGGCGTGCAAGGATGACCAGATGTATGAACGTAAACGAGGCAAGTGGATCGTTGCAGGTGCGGTTCTGTTGTTTCTGCCTACCCCCATTGGAACAAGGCGTGAGTGTATGCATATATGTAAATACCATCGGAAATAGTGTACTTAAAATAATTAATTAATTATCCTTTTACCATCAGCAGAACATTGTCTAACCTGTTACAGTAAACATGAGGAAAATGTAAAATTAATTCGAATACATTCATTTAGTAGCTGTCAATTTTATTTAGGATAATTCATATGACTACTGTGACCATTAAAATATTTTAGTTGGAAGGCGTCAGTGGGATTTTGTGGTGAAATTAAATAGTGAAAAATGTTCATTTTATTCGTGTTCCTAGTGTGTATGAATTTGCTAATGATTAGAACGGACGGTAAGGCATATTGTTATTACTTAGATTAATTCATTATAATTGCATTATACTGCATGTCGTGGTACTATTCAATTTTGAATGTAATGAAAGCATTCGTAAAAAAATACGTGTATTGTCACTTTGGAATATTGGTGTTCTACGTAACATATCGCCTATATGCCCCGAAAAGTTAGTCAAGAGGTGAACCCCTCAATGAACTCAGCGTATCACATTCCACACCAAGGTCTCTCCCAAGCTGCGCCACAACGCTCTGTTCTCTGCCATCCGTATCCAGTCATTCCCAGCCATTTTCTAGCTAGGGTAGTTACGCTCCGCTTGCCGATACGCGATCTCCACTCCAGCGCTCGTCTGCTCCACCGGCCTTAGGACCTCCGACTAACATGGCCACTGTCGCTTCAGTTTACTTACTCTGCAAGCCATGTCGGTAACTCCGATGCTCTTGTGAGACCCCATAATACACCCACATTCCACCAGTTATGATTATGGGGGGGGGGGGGGGACGCTAAGGTAGCCCGTGATTTTTTTTATTGAAATAGTTGAGTGATTGGATGAAATGGTTTTTTTTTTTAACCTAGATGATTGTATAGATGATTTCAATTATTGTAATTCTGTAATTACGTACAGGTCGCGAATCATATTTTTTCAAAATATGTATAGCATGAGACTGACGTGAAAATTGAAAAAAAAAACGCAAGAAAAGTTGATTACCGTCGGCTACCCGCTAAGTCCCATGTAAGAGGGTCATGGGAGGAGTCGATAGCGGACTCCCGGCCATCGTAGGCGCAGGCTTGCGGGCGGCGAGCTACCCATTGCTCGCCGCCCGCAAACCAGGTAAGGTAAGGATAAGGTAAGCACCAGGCTCGGGTCGACGGCGCGTTATGTTCCACGCGTGCCTCAAAGAGATGTCAGCAGTACTGAAGGGGTCTGCTAGGACCGATGCCTGCTAGGGTCGCGAGATTTGTTCGAAAGAGACACCGTGGCCCTGGCCCATGGGCAACTGAAGGAACGCGGGTGGGTTTTAGTCAGTAAAAGTCTGGCACGCCCTCCCGCCCAAGAGCGGGAGAAATCATTTATGATTTTCCACCAACAAAAAAAAGAGGATCAAGGGAGAAATTAATGCGGGGTTTCTAATTATGACAAAAGAATGTGCCGATATAATACGAAATAAACCTAATCTAAGTCTCTCATACTCTGCTGGATATAGACCTCCCCTAAGCATTCCCAGAACTTTCACTAGCGACAGGCTGTTGTATCGATAATGACCCATTTCGATAACCTGATTGGACTTGCCCCCGACAGCAAACAGCTATTGGAAGAATAGCCGTCTAGACAAAATATTCTAGTTTTAGATTTGTGAACATCCTTCAAGAGTCCTCCGAAAACATTGATTGACGTTCGATTCGGTGTTTATGGAGATGAATGAAAATCTTCTTCGATAGTAATTAGGCGTATAATTGATGATTTAAGGTTTTACAAAAAATAGTGATGTTGTATGTGCGTGCTTGTCGAGCGCTAATGGTAGTGACGGTTGCGCCGCGCATGGTGGAATTCTGTACTACGCCCCGCACTCCTCCCCTCTGCCGTCCAGTGGTGGTAGGCTCGCCGCTCATGATGATGATGCGTAGACATGCCCCCCGCCTTGGAGTAGCAGCCTCCAATGGAGAAGTAGAAGTTGAGAGAAGTTAAGGTTCTTCCTCTTTTAACAGCGGACACAATCTGGGGTATGATCTTCTTATCATTCCGTTAGCTGTTTTAATGTCAGCTACACGTGCTAGTCCATCCTTGCCAGGTGAAGTGCGTGTGACACGTCCAAGACGCCATTTTAAGGGTGGCAAGTTGTCGTCTTTTATTAGCACTAAGGTATTAGGTGTTATTGTTTCTGTGTTGGACTGCCATTTGCTTCTCGTCTGCAGCTCCGAAACGTACTCCTGCGACCAGCGCTTCCAGAAGTTCTGCCTCATTTGCTCTATGCGCTCGTATCGGACCAATCGTGAAGTGTTTCTCTCTGTGAGATCTTTGTAGGTAGGCGCAACGAGCGGCCGGCCAATCAAGAAATGGGCTGGTGTTAGAGGGAGTAGGTCGTTTGGATCAGAAGACATGGGATACATAGGTCTGGAGTTTAGGAGGGCTTCTATTTGTGTTAATAAAGTGGAAAATTCCTCATAAGTGAGGTTTACGTTTCCTACACGACGTAGATGGTGTTTAAAAGATTTAACCCCTGCCTCCCACAAACCTCCAAAGTGTGGTGAGTAGGGAGGAATAAAGCTAAACTTAATATTTTCGCCTGCAGCAAAATTTAAAATATCATTTTTATTAGTAGTTAAAAATTGAGAGAACTCCTTTAGTGCGCCTACAAACGTTTTTCCGTTGTCGGAAAATATTTCTGCGGGTTTTCCACGACGAGATAAAAACCTTTTTAAAGCTAATAAGTATGCCTCAGAACTTAGACTAGTGACTAATTCTAAGTGTATCGCACGAGTAGTAAAGCATATGAATAGGCAAACATAACATTTTTCCAATTTTGAACCCCTTCCCTTGCGGTTCAATATGAACATAGGTCCCGCATAATCTACACCGCAGCGCAAGAAAGGATACCCTGGTTCCAATCTTTCAGGCGGCAAGTTACCCATTTTTACTGACATTGCCTTCCCTTTCTGGCGAGTACATGTAACGCACTTATGCACTATTTGCTTGGCTAAATCTCGACCCTTGAGAGGCCACCAACTTTCTCTAATAGTAGCTAAGAGCAATTGTGGACCAGCATGGAGTAGACGAATATGTTCAAATTGGAAAAGAAGTCGCGTGAAAGTATGTTTGGAACATAATAATATTGGATGTTTTTTACTATAAGAGAAGGTATGTGAATTTACTAATCTACCTCCCACTCTAATAATGCCATCAGAATCTAGGAACACATCAAGACTAGATATATTTCTCATTGATTTAACAGGTAAGTTTTTTATTAATGCATTAAAAATGATTGGAAATGACGTTTGTTGTACTAAGCGTACTAAAACTAAAGTTGATTTATTTAATTCATCAGACGTAAGCGCGCCAGTCCTACGTTCTGCCTTGACCTTGATCCGTGCATTATAAATGAATCGTAACAAGAAAGCGGCTGCACGTCTCATACGATTAAAATTTGAAAAACGTTCAAAGGTGAAAATATTAGTAACTGTTGATTGTGTAAATAAAGAATTAACATTTAATTTAGTTTCTGGTAAATCGTGCATTTTAATTATTTCATCGTTATTATTTTGTTTAAAGTTAGTTTTAATTTCGGTTAAAAATGCTGGCCCGTGCCACCAAATATCTGAATTTTGAAGCGCGTCGAGCGTGAGCCCGCGAGATAAAAGATCAGCCGGGTTGGTTTTACCAGCAACATGTAACCACGGTAACTCACCAGTTAACTCATTGATTTGCACTACTCTATTCTGAACGAATGATTTTAACAAATTTGGTGAAATCTTAATCCAATTTATGACAATAGTGGAGTCAGACCAAAAGTATACGTTATCAAAAGTTAATCTCCATGACTGAATTATTTTTTTATATAACTTAGCACCGACTAATGCTCCGCATAGTTCAAGGCGCGGTATTGTTACTGGTTTAATTGGTGCGACTTTGCTCTTAGCACACAGTAACCTAACGGTGACTGGCGAATTGTCGCTATATGTACTTATATATGCACATGCACCATATGCATCTTGTGATGCATCCGTGAAAATATGTAAATCCGTGTATTTTGTATTCACTTGTCTAACGTGACGAGGAATTTTTATGTTTTGTAGGTGTTTAAGCGTGTCCATAAAGTTTTTCCACATAAACAAAACATTGTTAGGTACTGGATCGTCCCAACTTAACTTACAAAGCCATAGTTTTTGTAAAAGTATTTTTGCAATTATAATTGAGGGTGATAACAAGCCTAATGGGTCGTACACCTGCGAGACAACAGACAAAATAACGCGCTTAGTCACATGAGTGTAGGTTTGATCAATCTTTGTAGTAAAGTAAAACAAATCTGAATAAGTCAACCAACCAAGACCGAGAGTTTTAGTTAAATAATTTTCACCTAATGTCAATTCTTTTGGTTGATCTGTTGTAGAAGTCTCCAAATTAAACAACCATTTACGTAAATGGAAGCAACCAGATTTTAAAACATCATTTACTTTGGTACAAATGTCTAATAAACATTGTTTATCATCATGACCAGTAATTAGATCGTCTACAAACAGATCTTCGTCTATTACTTGTTTTATGACGTCATCCTCACACTCCGATGCCAGCTGTTTGATGCATCGAATACTTAAGTAAGGAGCGGACGCGGTTCCGTAAATCACTGTATTAAGCTGGTACACACCGAGTTCGTCCGATTTATTTTCACGCCAAAGAATTAACTGAAAGTTTCTTTGATCCGGTTGAATATTAATTTGTCGATACATTTTTTCGACGTCAGCGCATGCAACAAATCTAAATTGTCGAAAACGTAACAAAATTGAAAACACGTCATTATGTAAACTTGGGCCAATATACTGAATATCGTTAAGTGATTTGCCCGATGTTGATTTTGCACTTCCATCGAAAACCACCCTAAGTTTGGTAGTACTACTGTCAGCCTTTAAAACACCGTGATGCGGTAGAAAATAATTTGATGATGGATAGTGATTGACTCGACTCATGTGACCTAAACTTAAATATTCATTCATAAAATCACAATATAATTTCTTATATTCAGGTGTAGATTTATCTAATTTACGTTCAAGTGCGTGAAAGCGATTTAACGCGAGCGCATACGTATCTCCTAGTGTGTCACCAGACTCTGCTAATGGAATGCGCATAAAAAACCGACCCGTGTTATCGCGGTACATAGTTTGCACAAACAAGTTTTCACATAAACCCTCGTCTTTAGTTAATTTATTTTGCGGAATTATTTCTTCTAACTCCCAGAACTTTCTTAGTTGATTATCTAATGTTTGTGAGTAATTGCATTGAACTCGATTGTTGCGTGAAGTTTTATTATTCAACAATGAACCAGATATTACCCATCCCAACTTAGTATTCTGAAGAAATGGACCGCTACTTAGGCGAATTAGTCCGTCATTTAATAGTTCCCAGAACTTGTCTGCCCCAATTAATAATTCAATTCCTGATGGCGAATGAAATTTGGGATCTGCTAACTGTACATGTTCAGGGATAATAATGTGTGATTTTGTACCTAAAGATGGCAGCTGAGCTGTGATTTGCTTTAAAACTAAACATTTGAAGCGAGTACTATATTGTGTAGTTTTAGATCTCAAGTGAATTTCACATGATTGTGTAGAATTAGTCACCGAGTTACCTACCCCGGAGACTTGCACAGTGGACTGTATTAAATTAAGATTTAGTCGTTTGCATAAAGATTCTGCAATAAAGCAATGTTGACTTCCATTATCTAATAAAGCGCGGGTAACGTGAAAATTATTGCTTTTATCTGCAACCTCAACTAACGCAGTAGACAGCAGTACCGTCTCTAATAATGAATGAGTAGTACTCTGTGTTGTGTGGGATGTAGTATGTAATGTGGTTGTGTTTGAAGAGTTAGCACTAGTTATATCCTGCGGCGATGCCTGTGTATTAAACACAACAGCTGACGATGTGGATACACTGGCATTATCGTCACATTTATCATGAATTAAATTGTTGTGTTTTTTATTGCATTGCCTACAATGACCGTACCAGCACTCATCTACCGAATGATTAGCGCGTAAACAATTACAACATAATTTCTTTTCATTAATGAAACAACAGACCGAACAGATAATTTTAAGAATGAATCGCAAGAATAAAGTGGATGGTTAGCTTGACACATAGTACAAATTCGAGAACGTTTGGAATTTTTATTATTAGACTGTTTATTTTGTGTTGATGTGTAAGTATGTGATTTGTTTGGTTGTTGTGAATGTGATGGTTTCTTTACGTTATTGTCCGCGGTAGATTTACTATGTGCCATATTAATAGTCTCTAGTACGTCAGCCCTATTTTTAAGAAAGGTAATCAAATAATCAAGAGATAAACGTAAATTCGACTGGTTATGACTATTTATAATTGAACCTTTATGTGTCTCCCATTCTCTTTCGGTAACTGAATCAAGTTTAGATGTAATTAAGTAAATAATTAACGTGTCCCAAGACTCAGTCGGTTCGCCGAGGTTTTTGAGGGAACGTAGATTTTTGAGAACGGTGTCTATAAGCTTACGAATTTGATTGGATGATTCCTTATTAAGTGACGTAATAGAAAACAAAGCCTTTACATGGTTCTGCACAAGCAGACGGTTATTATTAAATCTGTTTTCCATTAATTCCCATGCTATAGTGTAATTATCAGAGGAGAACTCTAATGACTTAATCACCGATAATGCACTGCCAGTAAGAGAAGACCGTAAATAATGAAACTTTTGTACATTATCTATTTCTTTAGAACTATGGATGAGAGATAAGTAAGTATCGCGGTACTCTAACCAATGATCATAAGAACCATCAAAGGAAGGAAGTGAAATTGTGGGTAATTGAACTTTACTAGAAACTTTAGAAGAATTATTGTTTTTTGCGTTATCTGCGTTAATAATACACTTAGCTTTAGTCACATACGTATAATAGTGGGTTTCAAAAGTTTCCCTCTCAGATAATTCCTTTTCTATTTGACTCTCAGGGATTTTTAAGTCTATTTCATCCTGAATTTCTGAAAACTGCTGTAACAACAAATCTGCCTTTTGTAAACGTGTTTCTAATTCTGTTTTAATAGTTTCAGTAATAGGCATTATTTCTACAGAGTCTACATACTTCATGAATAGTCGAAATTTACCACGAACGACACCTCTTTTTTTATTTAAATATCTAAATATATCCTCACCACTACTACGATCCTCTTTAGACGGAGTTTTAGTCATTTTGGGGTTTGTGGAAGACAGTGGAAATTACTTATTTGTAAAGATTTGCAAATATTTTTTATTTAAACGTAGTTGAGGGTAGCGGCAAAACAAAATCTTTACGCGTTTTTAACGATTTAACTGGAATAAAACACTAGGATTGCACACAATATTAACACAAATGAAGCACTGAATATGCAAAAAGGATAGGAATAAAGAATTATGATTGACCTGACCGTTTTATGCTGGTACCGTGGATGTCTTCGCTGGTAGCCTCGTGTGTCCGATTAATGCTGGTCGCAACGATCTTTTCAGCTGCATCCGGCGTTGAAGGTCCAAATATGTTTATGGAGATGAATGAAAATCTTCTTCGATAGTAATTAGGCGTATAAATGATGATTTAAGGTTTTACAAAAAATAGTGATGTTGTATGTGCGTGCTTGTCGAGCGCTAATGGTAGTGACGGTTGCGCCGCGCATGGTGGAATTCTGTACTACGCCCCGCACTCCTCCCCTCTGCCGTCCAGTGGTGGTAGGCTCGCCGCTCATGATGATGATGCGTAGACATACGGTATACTACAGAATCGTATCGAATGGTTTTCAATAGCTATGCAGGTCTTCATTCCTCATTGTTGGATCTAATTAACTATGCAACGCAATTTAATAGCTATCATTAAAATCAAATTAATTTATTAAAATTAGGCTGATGACGTTGTTTATGCAAAAGTGTATCTTGGTGCACGCAATCAAATGCTTTAGAGCAGGGTTACTCAAAGTGGGGTTCACGAACCCCTAGGGGTTCGCCATGCGACGGTAGGGGTTCGCGACAAAATTTACGTAATGGCGGCTGGGTGACTGGCAGGCGCATGCGGAAAGCATGAAGGCGCGCGTGCGACTGTCGCTCGCTCGTGACACGGTGCGCGAGACCTTTTATTCAATTAATAAACTTTATTTTATTCTTTAAATAATGTTATTCTTTTCTTGTTTTGGGGGGGGGAGGGGGGGTTCGCTGTCATCTGGAAACTTGAATGGGGGTACGTGGAGCCAGAAGTTTGAGAAACCCTGACCACAGAAAACTCCCATAGTATTTTGCGAGTTCTCCCATGTGTGTTTCAGCAGAGCAATACCTGCATCTGTAGTTGAACGTCCTTTTGTAAAGCCATGTTGTTCATCAAAAAGGAGGCTAGTAAAAGATTAAAATGTCTTAGCAACTGCTTGAGTATTAACCTTTCAAATATCTTACTAAATGCAAGTAAGACAGAAATAGGCATGAAATTGCTGACGTTATTTTTATGAACTGATTTAAATTATGTTATGAGTTTAGTACTCTTTATGAGATTAGGAAAACATCCTAAATTTAAAAAAAAAACAAAAGTAACAGCTAGATGTCGTTTATATTACTTGAAATTTTAAAGGAGATGTTCCAGTACTCAGCAGTGTTTTTACACTTAAGTTTGCTAAAAATATTCATTAATCGGAAATTGGTAAACTGAAGACTGTGGCAAATATTGCTCGCAGAACGAAGTTCACTCTGATGACGTTTGACGTCAAAAATGGTGATGATATAAATATTAGCTAGGCTCACGAGGTCATCGACATGTAGAAGCTAGATTACGGGAACCTAAATCAACATTACAAAGTTCATTCTGATGACGTTTGACGTCAAAAATGGTGATGATATAAATATTAGCTAGGCTCACGAGGTCGTCGACCTGTACGAAGGTAGATTACGGAAAGCTAAATGCACATTACAAAGTTCATTCTGATGACGTTTGACGTCAAAAGTGGTGATGATATAAATATTAGCTAGGCTCACGAGGTCGTCGACCTGTACGAAGGTAGATTACGGGAAGTTAAATCAACATTACAAAGTTCATTCTGATGACGTTTGACGTCAAAAATGGTGATGATATAAATATTAGCTAGGCTCACGAGGTCGTCGACCTGTACGAAGGTAGATTACGGAAAGCTTAAAGCCGCGTTTCCAATAGGCAACATTTGACGCACGACATGTCGCACAACATGTTGCCCAATATGTTGAATGTCAGCGCAGAACTTTTGTGTAACAACGTTGTCTGTCTACGCATCTATTACTACGTCAGTCTTCGACAACATGTCGCCAGAGGAACTAGTGTTGAGATTCAGCTGCAGTGGTTATAATTTTATCGAAAAATGCATCAAAAACATTGTTGCGGGTCACGTCTCCACTCGACAACAATTGATGCTCAACTAACGATGCTCTCTAAACAAACAACAAGCCGCGCGTCATGTTGCGAGCCAGCTGGCAACGTCGCGCGCTGTTGTGCAACGTTGCCTTACGTGTTGAGCGTCACGTGTTGCGCGTCAATTGTTGCCTAGTGGATACGAGGCTTAATGCACATTACAAAGTTCATTCTGATAACATTTAACGTCAAAAGTGGTGATGCCATAAATATTAGCTACGTTGACGAGGTCGTCGATCTGTACGAAGGTAGATTACGGCAATCTAAATGCATATTACATAATATTTTTTTGTAATTTTTTTAGTTATGAGCTAACAAACATAAAAAAAATACAGTCGAATTGAGAACGTCCTCCTTTTTGTGAAGTCGGTTAAAAAGATAAACGTCACGCGAAAAACGTTCGTTTTATACACTTGTTATACAATCTACCATTTCAAATTTTACTGGTAGTTTCAGAGATTATCCCATAACAACATACAAACTTTACCTGTTTTTAATATAAGTGACACAGATGACATACCTAACATATCGATATAATAAAGAACATCACGCCTCCGCCTCTAAATGAATAAGCAGAGGACGATACTCATACACCACAGACGTATTTTACCTCCTTGCTTATAAAGGGTTTTATATAATAATAATGTAAATAAAAGGACAAAATTCAAATAAAAAAAAAGTCATTTATTGAAACTAGGCTGAGAGTTTTGGAAGTCAAAGTTACATAAGACAGTACCCCAAAACGCCCGCCGTTCACCACTTCCTAGTGCTTTAGCTGGGAAGAAGAAGTGGCGCAAAAACTCGCCAGCAGCACAGCTGTCTGTTAAGTTAGAAGAACTTGATTCTATATAACACATACACACATTATACATATTATTACGAAAACAAAATATAAATTAAATTATTTGCCATATGTCATTTAGCACACGCCAATATACCAACAAGATTGGTATAGGTACCAAAACTCTTATTAGGTTTGCAGCTAAATAATAACAGCCGCACGGGTCGATCGATTAGGTTAAGCTACGCTTGGCGCAGTTGGTCCGTGGATAGGTGCCTCGGAAACACATTAACGGGATTACATCGCTGAAATCCGGAAAATAGCGTATGTCGAAAGAATTTTGTTGAAGAATACTTAAGTGTGATTTTCATATGAAAAACTTTTTACAAAAAATAACAACCGACTTCCTTAAAAAAACACTACAAAGTTAAAAATAACTTTAATTTCGGAATTCGGTGTCTTAGGATCTGTGTTTAAGGTTTTTTTGCCACCGACTTCGGATATTTAAGTTATTTTTGACTTTGTAGTATTCCGCACCTCGAAAGGAAAAAGCGGAACTCTTATAGGATCACTTTGTTGTCCGTCCGTCCGTCCGTCCGTCTGTCAAGACCTTTTTTCTCAGGAACCCGTGGAGGTATCAAACTGAAAGTTATATCAAAGACTCAAGTCTACTGTCCCTTGGACCTGTGAAAAAATCAAACTTCTAAGCTAACGCAATCAAAAGATATAGCCGTTTATGCCGCAAATTTTCGCCAATTTTCGAAACTCGCAAGGGAATCAAAACCTAAAGGGTACTTCCAGTCGATGTAGAATTTTGAAATTTGGTAAGAAGCAACGCTTTATAGCGCAGATATAGGAAAAATTGCGAAAACCGTAAATTTTTTGTTCCATCATATAATAAAAATATTTTTAATAATTTTAAACTTACTACCCCTTTCCTGATGAACGCGTAGAGGTATTAAACACTACAGGTTTGTACGGAACCCTCGGTGCGCGAGTCCGACTCGCACTTGGCCGGTTTTTTTTTTTAAGGAAGTCGATTGTTATTTTTTTGTAAAAAGTTTTTATTATTAACTTTTTAGTTATGGTAGATACCCCGAACTAATCTAATCGCGTTATTCGTTCATTTGTCGCGCAAATACTTAATGCAAATTTAAGACTTATATGGTTTTCACATGAACCCCATTGTTAAAATGGGACCTTTCGGGAAGCACCAGCTTTAAAATAAAAAAAGAATCATCAAAATCGGTTCACCCAGTCAAATGTTATGAGGTAACATACATAAAAAAAAATACACTCGAATTGATAACCTCCTCCTTTTTTTGAAGTCGGTTAAAAAATATACGGTCATTAAAAATACTTTGTACTGTTTGGAATTTTAATAAACTTTCCCGTTTTAGAAAAATCGGGTAGTAAACTAGTCCTTCTTCAACCTTAATTGTAAATGTTCTCTGTAACCGCTGAATAGTTCGGCATAAATTCTGTATCAAAATATACGTACTGACTTATTTAATCATTCGTATTGTTTACCTTTTTTTATCTCTTTTAATATTTTTAAATCTATACATCATCATACATACATACATACAAATAAATGAAATTGGAGTGTCTGTTTTTAATATTAAGATAACCACTTTTTACTAAGTGAATATGGATGTATGATACACGGTACATATACCAAAACCACATTTTTTACAATTTTTGTCTATCTGTCTGTCTGTCTGTTTGTTCCGGCTTATCTCTGAAATGGCTGAACCGATTTTGACGGAACTTTCACTGGCAGATAGCTGATGTAACAAGGAGTAACTTAGGCTACTTTCATTTTAGAAAAAATAAATAATAGTTTAAAAAAATTAAAAACACGCTGAATTTTGAGACATATGTCAGCGGAGTTTGTGACGTAAGTCAGCGTAGTTTTCAAAGGCAGTTTTTATGAAAAACTTTTTGTTAAATACCGCGCGGACGAAGTCGCGGGTAACAGCTATTACCTATAATATAACCTGAATTAACACATCTTACCGCGGTAGTACGTCCTCCTGCGTTAATTTCCGACATCCACGCGGGCGAAGCCGCGGGCAAAAGCTAGTAATAAATAAAAACCCGATACGTCGAGAGAAACTCATTGCTTGGCTTGTGACGCATACTCGTGACGCGAATGACGCGATACATCAGTGCCTTGATGGCTCTTCTGGTTGAAGACTTTGGTCTTTAAGACACGTTTGTACGGATGTAAACTATCGCGACGAGATGTTTTCGTGCACTGGATTTTCAATTCACTGCTTACCGCTAATAGTTGAAAATAGAACAGTGTTTTTTGACGCGTTAGGATTCACTTTTTTTTTGCATGTCATAACGTTAAACTTAAATTTGTTTTCTTATTTATTTATTTGTTTTTTATTTATTTAATTATTAATGCTCGGTTTAACGTCGAGTGTTTAAAGTCAGGTGCGTGATAAAATTTCACCGCGATTTTTTTACGTGCAAAGGAGGTTTAAATATAGTTATGAGTAACTGTGAAAGTTATAAGGAAGTCAACTGCGAATATTACCTTTTTAGGTATTAAGTCGATGATCTCATGTTATACCTGTTATAACTATACGTATTATAAATAAATAAATACAATATTTATGTGGTATCTAGGACTAGGCACCCTTATACTACCGGAATCATCAATGAAATACATAAACAGTGAATAACTATTCTTAGAGTTGAATCTACAATTTTTACAATGTAGCAGCTCTTCAAGTTGATTATTAGCTATTGTCTAATCGTACTCTATGAATAAATTAATGATGAAAAATTCTGTAACTCAATGGCTTTGAAAGTTAACATGCGATCAAACTGAAAATATATTGGCGATCCTTTGTAAACCTATGGACTCAATATGAATCTATTGGCTAAAAATATTAAATTTCTACACACCCTCTCACACACATACATTCACTCCTTCACCGTACACACCAAGAGGACACTAACCCTTTCATTCTTTTAATTTAAGTAAGTTTATATTTTACCGTAAACTGTTTCCTTTTGTTCATAACTTGCATACCCAGTCTGAGGGCTCGAGGCGCTGCTTGCTGAAACACAGGCTATTAACCTAGTTCTGCAGCAGATGCTAACAATTAGACACAATTGTAAATGATTTACTATTAAGCATATGTTTTATGTAGCTAAGACAAATTGTGTAATATGTATATTCTTTTTTGGTCTAATAAATAAATATATTGTACTAACTTCTGCCCGCGACTTCGTCCGCGTTAAATTTCTTGTTACCCCGACCCTTCCCGTCGCGTCGAATCACCTACTCGTGCGATTTTCCCCGTTTTTGGAAAATGTTTCATTACTGCTCCGTTCTTGGTTATAGCGTGATGTTATATACCCTATAGCCTTCTTCGATAAACAGGCTACCCAACACAAAAATAATTTTTAGAAGTAATTCCTGAGATTAGCGCGTTCTATCAAACAAACAAACAAACTCTTCAGCTTTATAATATTAGGTTGGGGAAAAAGTCTTTTCGCATTATAGTATGTATGAACTTGTAATAAAATCTCTTTGGCTATACTATTTGTATCTGGCTGGTTTTGGTATCTTGCACCTTCAGATTTCCACCTGTTTCGGTCTCTTCAGAATTCTTTAGGCAGTGTCAGGTTAACATCACGAGAGGACTGCCAAAACCACTTGTCGCGGTATTTTGACCAGAAGTCCCAAAATTTCTATAGCAATGGGATCATGTCCCTACCTACAAGATGGCAAAAAGTTATCGAACAAAATGGTACCTACATACTTTAGTTAAATGTAAATAAACTTCATTAAAAAATGTTTTGAATTTTCTTAAAAAATGCGAAGAAACTTTTTCCCCAACCTATTAGTATGGATTATAATCTTCTACATATTCAATTGTATTTGTTGCATTATCCATGCCATCGATTTTTTAAACAGGCAGTGGTGGCCCAGTGGTAACAGCCGCAACTTAAGGTGTTGGTCTTGGATTCAAACCCAGGCAGGCACGTCGGTCTGCATTTGGAATAGAGGCAGTAATTTCATCACCACTGTTCTCAAAACGGTGAAGGAAGACATTGTGACGAAATAGGCATGACCTAGAAACAACAATTCTAAAACATGTAACATCTACCAACCCGTTCTGGGCCCGCGTGGTGGATGACGGCCCTCTCCCTCACCGAGAGGAGGCCTTTTTAACCGACTTCAAAAAAGGAGGAGGTTATCAATTCGTCTGTATTTTTTTTTTTTTTTTTTTATGTTTCTTACCTCAGGACTTTTGACTAGGTGAACCGATTTCGATGATTTTTTTTTATTTGAATGGTCCCATTTTAATTTGGTTCCAGTTCGATAATGGGGTCCATGTGAAAACCACATAAGTCTTAAATTTCCATTGAATATTTGCGCGACAAATGAAAGAATAACGCGATTAGATTAGTGCGGGGTATCTACCAGTCCATAACTAAAAAGTTAAAACCAAAAACTTAAAAAAAAAATAACAACCGATTTCCTTAAAAAAACACTACAAAGTCAAAAATAACTTTAATTTCGGAAGTCGGTGGCAAAAAATCCTTAAATACAGATCCTAAGACACCGAATTCCGAAATTTAAGTTATTTTTGACTTTGTAGTGTTTTTTTAAGGAAGTCGGTTGTAATTTTTTTGTAAAAAGTTTTTTTTTTGGTTTGGAAATCATTAAATGACGTCTGGGCCGAGCGGAAGGGCGTATCACACTTTTACTGACTGAAACCCACCCGTGTATAGGTACACCTCTGCCCAATCTTTTGGGGTAACAAGGCGTGATATCATGATTATGTTAAAAATAAGCGGGCAAGTTGCATGATAAAGGACCATGCAGGATAAAATCTCTACAGTACCTACCTACGCGGAACGTCATCGTGAGCTGCAATGGATCCAATTGACCATCAAAATGTGTTTATATGTCCAGTTAACTGGATAAATATAACTAATTTTAATACAAATTCGAATGAGGAAAATTCTTCGAATGTTTACCACATATGTATTGGTTTTAAATCGTGTACCAATTACCTATTAGTATGATTTTTATCGAATATGATTACGTGTGAATATGCTCATATTGGAATCATCCGTAAGTATTGGGTTTATCATTGGAATGTCCTAATTTTCCAAACACCTGCACTTTTGAGGATGCAGGCAGGCTCCTGAAATACAGGTACTTTAACCTAGCTATGGAGTCTTTCATCATCGCCATCATTTCAGACGAAACACCTCTACTGCTTGACATAGACCTCCCCCAAGCCACCACTTCGACCAATTATATGCTTCTGGCATCTAGCGGATTCCTGCGGCCTTCACCAAGTCATCGGTCTATCTTGTGGGAGGCTTTCCAACGCTACATCTCCCAGTACGCGGTCACCACTCACACCTCAACCCTCAGGCCCCATCGGGATCTCTTCTGCGATTGTGCAATGTGTCTGTTCATTCCCACTTAAGTTTGGCAATTTTTCGGGCTATGTCGGTTACCTTGGTTCTCCTACGGATCTCATTATTTCTGATTCAAAAGCGTAGGGAAACTCCAAGCATAGCCCTCTCCATTGCCGTTTGGGTGACATTCAGTCTTCTTATGAGGCCCATTGTGAGCGACTACGTTTCAGTGCCATGAATTATATGTCATGACTGACACCACGCACTGGCCACAGACTTTCGTCTTGAGACAGCGGTATGTGGGACGAGAAGGTATTGCGTAGCTTCCCGACCACTGCCCAGCTGAGTCTGATTCGACGATTGACCTCTGCCTCGAAGTTGCACCTATCTAACTGGACAGTTTGTCCTAGGTAAACATAATCGTCTACTACTTCGAGTGTAGCGTCTCCAATCATTTATGAGAGTCGGTGTTACATGGGCGTTTCCTGCGGATCTGGTAGCGTCTTGTGACGGGTCTTTGAGCTCCCTAAAAGAGGGTTGAGCTACACGATGACTGATACATAAATGCCGTCTGTTGGCACAGGTCAGTTCAAAGCTGCAATGGCTCTTTCTTCAAAAGGCTCTTCCAGACATAGCTCTACATTGCATTGGACTCACATTAAGTTCTAATGATATAATGTTAGGAGTTTCTTCTTAGGGAACAGTGAGCTAGGAAATGCCGGCGCCATCTAGTTTTAAAATATCGACTAAAAATATATTGACGTGTAATAGTGTCTTATCAGATTTTCCTACATAAATAAACATTTGATTTCATTTGAAATGACCTTCGTTTGGTCCATGTTCAAGGACATGGAGGATGGAGGTTCTGCTATGGCAATAAAGAAATTTATCATTATTATTTCCTATGGAAAAAAACTGTCAAAAAATTACACGTTTATTGTACATGTGTTTTCCATTCTGCACTATCCAGGCTTTTTAATGTGTGTTTGAGTAATGGACGGTGGACGCACCTAGGACATACGAGAAGTTACCAATATTACCTTATATTCAGTGAATCTTTGAGCTTCTTAAATTCACGCACACAGTGGACAGGTCCACTCAATCTGTGTGTCTCTTTCCTCAAATACCATTATTTTTTATTTTTCAGAAAATATTATCACCATAGACATCAAGGAAGGAGATCAACAGAACACATGCGTTGTACCTCGTAATGTGACACTTGTTGCTGGCAGCAACTTCACGTTAGAAGTTCGAAGTGTTTACTTCATCAAAGAAAGCTAGTAAGTTTATTTTACCTTTATAACAAAATGTCTGACAGCCAGTCTTAATGAAGAGAACTTGTACCTGAATTTTGGAGGTTAGATTGTTTTCAAGTGTAATGATTTCTTAAAAACGGAATTTAAAAGGTTCAAGAGTTGGAGTGATGATTTTAATCATCTATATTAATGGGAAACGATTTTTTTTTTTGTATGAGAAATCATCAAATGACTTCTCCCGCTCTGGGCGAGCGGGAGGGCGTGTCAGACTTTTACTGACTAAAACCCAACCGTGTTCCTTCAGTTGCCCATGTGCCAGGGTCACGGTTTCTCTTTCGAACAATCTCGCGACCCTAGCAGGGACAATGGGAACTGATGACTTTTCCGATTTATTTTTGTTCGAATTTAGTTTGGCCGAAAATGATTGACCGACTTCTTTTTTGCTATAAGCATTTGATATATTTTTAGATCATCGAAGTATCACGTGTCATAGGTATTATTTTATCGAACTATATTTCGCCGATATACAAAATAACTTATAGCCATTGACCGAAGACTTTTTTGAACTTTTCCATTTGCCAAATGATTTATTTCTCATATTTTCACCACACCGAAACAACATTTTACGGAATATTATTTGGTCGCAAATATATATAGCCGGTTGGGATCCTGCCGTTTTGCCAAAAAGATTTTGACAAAATTTCATTACTTACCCAAACAAATTATAACAACCTTTTTTATACGAATGCTATATTTCGAATGATTTTAGTACGCACATTTACATTTGGTCGAATTTGTACTTGGCAGAATATGGTAAAAATGGTTAGGTTAGGTTAGGTTAAAACTGTGACCTCCTACGAGCCGAGCGAGCGAAACGAGCGATGCCGCGGCAGCGGCCGGCGAGTGCCGAAACGACCAGATTATATTTTCGGTTTACTTAATTAAAATGACAAGTTTATTAAATACTAGTTTGAGTAAACTCTCTGTAACCGTGCTTTATGGTGCTCAAACTCGTAGCAGTTTTTCGTTGGAAGTACTTCGGAAATATTGTTATTACTGAAGAAAATAACAGGAAAAGAATGTTGAATCCTGATCAAGTCTATTGCTCAACTTGTTTCACAGCAGTTAAAGCTGAAAGTGATGACGTGACATTTAGATCGTAAGTACTTTACTTTTATAAGCATTTTTTTTATTTTTTCAACAACGACATTAAATTATTTACATTATGTTTCATTAATGTTTTCTAACCTCAAAATCACATTTCTTATAATTCATTTATGTTTGCCTGTTCCTGTAAAAGTGAACTTTGTAATTACTGTAAATGTTTTAACAGTTGCGTTTTTTGTTACCTACCTGGCTTAAATTAATAAATATAATCAATCATCAAAGTTCATGTTACTCATGGTTTACAATTACAGTTACATATTAGTACATTGACATCTGAAAATCATTTATTAAGTGTAGATTATGGAAATTCTTTTTTTATATCACTCTCTTTCTTTTGCATGAATTAAATCAATGGCGGCTTAAAGGTGATGGTGATGTTGTTTAACTATGAATATTAAACCAATTTCTACCAATAAAAGGTTCCGCAATTACCTCTCTGGTTCTGCTAATAAAGCCAAAACTAACAACAAAGACTTTTTCACTGCTAAGCGTCCTGCTAAAACTAATACTGCTTCTTGTTCAATAACTTCAAGGTCACGCCGAAACATGACAAATGGCTACTGGCTAGAGATGTAACTCTTTGGTTTTCCAAATCTTTGCTTCCGTTTGACTCAATTTCTGATGAAGGGATGGTGGATTTTTTTAAGGTATCACCTATTTATTTCAATCTATTTTTCTGATATTACACCACAGTAATTATGTTCACCGAACTCAAGCATTTCTTTTATTTTAGAAATACGACATAATTTTGAATGAAGACGACTTACCGTCACGACATACTGTAAGTGGTACAGCGCTGTCTGATGATACGAGCGCATGCTGAGCAACGTAAAAGAAAGAATCCACATGGACGCGCCTCGACACTGTGCCTGACACTGTAACTTGTGTGATTTATGGACAGATCAATACAGGAAACTGAATTATATTACGTTTACACTGCATTATTTGACAGCTGGTAGGTAATTTTCATTCAGAGTAATCTCTTACACGATTTTAAAACGGAATTATATTTTGCTATTTTTTATGTTTTTTAATTATTTCTTTCGTTGCAGATTTTGAACAGAAGTCATTGACTTTGACCACTCATACTGTGACGGGAAAAAAAAACCAGGAGAAAAGATAAATGAAATGACGTATCCAGGACATAAATTTGGACTGGATGCGAAACTGTAACGGACGCTGGCAGCAACGTGAAACGGGCAGTACTTCCTTGCCTTTTTAATAAAAGAAGTTATAAAGTTGCATGATTTGCCCGGAAATTATAAAAGAAACGAAACGGATACTTCAGTTTCTTTAAATACTAGCAGTTCCTCTTCACTTTTGAGTAAACCCTAAAAAACATAGTGCTGGCCATGGAATTGAAGATGATGATCAGTGGATCAGTGGTCTAGTGAGACCAAGACTGTTGGCGACATCTCGCTTCCGTTGTTGTATCAACTGATATCGAAAACGAGGATCTTTTATCTTTCTGGAACGAAAAGAAGAAAGATTTTCCTTGACTGTCCACCTTTGCCAGGGCTTTGCCGTGTGTACCCGCTACAAGTACTCCGGGTATTTTCTGTAGCTGGAATGGTACTTTCTGCAAAAAGATCCCGGTTGTGTCCACAAATGGTGAATAAAATAATTTTTATTCACGATAATTATAAGAAATGCAAAAAACATCTAGAAAAAATATTTTCTACCTAATTTGAACAATTGTTTTACGTTTACTTTTTAATAAATAAAGGGAGTCCATTGCATTGTTATTTTTTCTAAGACTTTTTTCATACTGCAAATAAAAAAGCCAAGCCGCCGGCGGCGCCACGCCGCGCCGCCGCCGAACTAGATTCATCAGCGCGCCGCCGCCGCCGCCGGTGCAGTAATTCGGGGGCAGCGCGGCGGCGCCCACGTCTTTCGATGAAGTAAAAAAAAAAAACCAGCCAAGATCGAGCCGGAATCGCGCACCGAGGGTTCCGAAGAAAAAATATTTTTATTATATGATATCACTAAAAATTTACGGTTTTCGCAATTTTTCCTTTATCTGTGCTATAAGACGTTGCTTCGTACAAAATTTCAAAATTCTAGATCGACTGGAAGTACCCTTTAGGTTTTGATTCCCTTGCGAGTTTCGAAAATTTGCGGCATAAACGGCTATATCTTTTGATTGCGTAAGCTAAGAAATTTGATTTTTTCACAGCCCCAAGGGACAGTAGATTTGAGTATTTGGTATAACAAAGTGATCCTATAAGGGTTCCGCTTTTTCCTTTGAGGTGCGGAACACTAAAAACGAAATCATAAAAGTTGAAAAGTTTTAGGTGAAATGAAATTCGGTCAAGTATTTTTCCAACTTATGATAGGTCACCATATTAATACGTGAATCTAAAACTTTGTAACCCTTTTCACGAAAAATACTCGGACGGAAGAGTATGAAAGTGAATTGTCCAGGGTCGCGAGATTTGTTCGAAAGAGATACCGTGGCCCTGGCATATGGGTAACTGAAGGAACACAGGTGGGTTTTAGTCAGTAAAAGTGTGACACTCCCTTCCGCTCCACCTAGAGCGAAAGACGTCATTTGATGATTTCTCAACCAGTATAAAAACTTTTTTACAAAAAAAAAAAAAACAACCGACTTCCTTAAAAACACTACAAAGTGAAAAATAACTTTAATTTCGGAAGTCGGTGGCAAAATAACCATAAATACAGATCCTAAGACACCGACACTTTGTAGTGTTTTTAAGGAAGTCGGTTGTTTTTTTTTGTAAAAAGTTTTTATTTTTAAATTTCTAGTTGTGGTATCCACCCTGCACTAATTCCAAACAAACAATGCATATTTATGCGAAAGCAGTATCGCGGTTGATTTGCTGTCATGTTTTAAAGAGTTCCGGTGTCTGTCTCCCGAACTCATCATCAGATCTATATGAAATTTACATGGGACCATTTCGAAATAAACCCCTTTCGAACAAAAAAAGAATTTTGCAAATCCGTCTATATATGACGGAGTTATGGCCGAACATACATTAAAAAAAAACATATAAACATCCGAATTGAGAACCTCCTCCTTTTTGAAGTCGGTTAAAATAAAAACTTTTTTGCAAAAAAAAAACAACCGACTTCCTTAAAATCACTACAAAGTGAAAAATAACTTTAATTTCGGAAGTCGGTGTCTTAGGATCTGTATTTATGGTTTTTTTGCCACCGACTTCCGAAATTAAAGTTATTTTTCACTTTGTAGTGATTTTAAGGAAGTCGGTTGTTTTTTTTTTGCAAAAAAGTTTTTATTTTTAAATTTTTAGTTGTGGTATTCACCCTGCACTAATTCCAAACAAACAATGCATATTTATGCGATAGCAGAAATCGCGGTTGATTTGCTGTCATTTTTTAAAGAGTTCCGGTGTCTGTCTCCCGAACTCATCATCAGATCTATATGAAAATTATATGGGACCATTTCGGAATAAACCCCTTTCGAACAAAAAAATAATTTTGGAAATCCGTCTATATATGACGGAGATATGGCCGAACATACATAAAAAAAAAAAAAAAATAAATATAAACATCCGAATTGAGAACCTCCTCCTTTTTGAAGTCGGTTAAAAAAAGCACACTGTCCGCTTTTCAGCGCGCTGAAATGCACTCTTTTGAATTGTCAGTGCTCGGTTAAACACCGACACATGAAAACTTCGCTGCGATTTAATACGTCCGTGTATATGTCGACTTAGAGCGCGTATCCAACTCGTTATTTATAGATTTTCTAAATTATTTCAGTTGGAAACATAGTCGCCGCAATTCATCGAACCTGTTAAATTTGGTTAATTCAAAATACAGTATAACTTATGAAAGGACTATATCTAGTACTGGGACGCTAAATAATATTTTGAAATATACTTATTCACATGTAAGTACTACTAATAATTATTATTTTCATTTATTTCAGATTTTCAAGTAAGATATATTCATTAAATTGTTATCTTATCATATAGAAATGCTTATGAGTAAGTAATGTTAGTAACGACTAGCTTCTGCCCGCGACTTCGTCCGCGTTAAATTTCTTGTTCCCCCGACCTTTCCCGTCGCGTCGAATCGCCCACCCGTGCGATTTTTCCCGTTTTTGCAACATTTTTCATTACTGCTCCGCTCCTCTTAGCTGTAGCGTGATGTTATATAGCTTATAGCTTTCTTCGATAAATAGGCTACCCAACACAAAAAAAAAAAATTCAATTCGGACTAGTAACTCCTGAGATTAGCGCGTTCAATCAAACAAACAAACAAACTCTTCAGCTTTATAATATTAGTATCAATAGTATAGATTTGACAGTAAAAAAAAAAAAAAAAAATTTACGTCTTTGGTCAAAATGTAAATTCAAGATGATGGCTGTGAAAATTATTATAAAATTAACTCCTACTTTTTACGTTTTGCTTTGATTACAAATTCCGAAATTTTCAAATCAAAAATCTTAAATTCATTCATTCTGTGACAGATAGCACACAACCTAAGCACAGCCCAAGTAGCACAGAACTGCATTATAAATTGTCACATAAGGCCCACAGCGGTACTCTGAGCATTTACAAAGACTTATTAGTATTCACCCGGGCTGTAACAGCTGTTTAGAAAAAAACGTGGCCAAATATAACGCTATTTTCTGTACAGTAATTCTATTAAGCACCACAAACATGCCACAAAGTCACTGTTATTCAGCGCTTAGTAGTGCCCTAAGCTATCAGCTATAAGTTTTCTGAATAATAGCCCACACGTGTACTATAAAACCGTTGCATTTTAAGAGAGAACATATAACCCACTATAATGTAATCAGTTACTTTGTGAAGTTATTTAACAAAAATTTAATGCTTTATGCTGCATACAGGTTCACTTTTCCCCTATTAGTCAGGTGTTACCATACACTCGAATAACAGCATGCATCGAAGTGTGGCAGCGTGTAACGGCATTCGCGAATGGAATATTGGACGCGACGGGTTCCGTATGTTATATTTATAAAAAAATAAATAAAATGAAATCAATTTATTTCAGACATAACCCATATTAATTTATTTTGGCCAACCAACAACTATATATACTCATACAATATAAAAATGTTGTTCTATTAACTAAGGTTAGTATTACAGTTTATTATAGGTTAGCACATGAAAGGCCATGGCCTCCGACTTGTTGAGGGCCACCTCCAGGCCTAGGCGCCGTATGCGGCTCACCACCAGTGAGACCGCAGCCGTCGCCAGCAACGCTGCATCCCTGTACGAGCTCCCCCGGGCCGTGACCAGCGTGTCATCCGCATAACACGTCAGTTCCACGCCCGGCGGGAGCTCGCCCCTCAGCACCCAGTCGTACCCGATGTTCCACAAGAAGGGTGTACCGCCCTGGTCCAAGCCTTGAATTTTCATCTTTTTATAATTTAAAGGAGTATAAAAGTACTTCTCGGTGGCCACCATAGAATTTCCTTAGTTTCCCACGATGCAGGAACGACTGTTAGATCGACAACACCGCTCTCTATAGTCTGAACTATTTTGAAAGGCTTGTTCTGTAAAAAACAAGAAAAATATATTGATTATAATAGAAGTATCAGTTTCTTAAAATGACAACACTACCTATACAGTTTTTGAGGAAAAAAAAACCACAAGATACAATAACATATTAAATACCTAAACTTAACGTAACATAATAATTATATACAAAACACCTACAGACACAAACACAGAGGACTTACTTTACTACCTACCAAAATAGCAGTAATTAAGTCGATCGCAACTTATTTACTTTAATTCGCAACCCTAAATTGAAATGATATTGTTCATCTATCGTAGAATACGAAAGCGTCTTAACTTGTAACGACCAACCCAGTTGCGATTTAGCGATAAACTGATGATCTATGTAAACAAATAATGCGACAACGTCGCCGCCGCGCCGTGCGCCGGCGTGTGAACGATAGCGTTGCATGCACCATGTTGCAGATCAAGCGAAATGTTTCATAAAAAACACTTTTCGCGCCGCATAAATACTGTGCGTATGGCATGTCAATTTCAATTTCATGTGGAAGTATTTAATTATTATTAGGCCAGAAGAATACATTATTTTTAGATAAGTACTACTAATTTATAGGTATTTCGTCGCATATTAATTAAACGAATTATTTTTAAAAGAGTAACCGTGGAGTTTCTTGCCGGCTCTTCTCCATAGGAACCAACTATTTGGAACCGTGCACCTAGCTTCTGACGTTTCATAAGTGCCCATGTAGGTTTATATGAAATAAAAATATTTTGATTTGATTTGATTTGATATTGAATAAATCAATAACTTATGTATTATACATACCTATAATTAAATTATAATATCAGCTACTTAAATTACAATTTTAATTAAGTACTTATCGTCGAATAACAACTAAAAAAGGGAAAAAAATGGCTTTAAAAGAACCATGGCGGAACTGCGTTACTGTGTACTATTATAAAAATGTTATCTTTAAATTTTTGTTTATTTTGTAGGGTATCAATTGTAATTAATTTGGATACAAATTAATTCTTCTTGTGTTAATCTAAATCTTTTTGTGTTGAGTAGCCTATTTATTGAGGAAGGCCCTCAATAAATAGGCTACTCAACACAAAAAGATTTTTTCAATTCGGACCAGTAGTTCCTGAGATTACCGCGTTCAATCAAACAAACAACTTACTCTTCAGCTTTATAATATTAGTATAGATTCCTCAGCCTATCATTCGAGTCATACCTCACATGCTACGCAAGGTTTTATTTATTAATTTCTCATTTTATTTCTAGACGCGGCAGGCTGACAGTAATTCAGAAGGAACGTGGACGTTTCATTTCGGTTTGTTAACGAATTACGATCCGTGGTCCTCTTCTGACAACCAATACAATTCATCTAAAGACCAAGTTCTATTTGTGTGTTATACTTTCGTCAAGATATCTGGTGAGCATAAATCCTTTTCCATCTGCCCGTTTTCACTAAAGGCTCGTGCAGACTAACGTAGAACAATTTCTATGAAAATGCGCGCGACACTTCACACAAGGGCGACCTGTCGCGCTGCGACACGGTCATAGAAATTGTTGTACGGATATAAATAGCCGATTCGCACGCGACCGTCGCGTCGCGTCGCGCTAGTCTGAACGAGCCTTAAGCCTGGTTCGGGAACCACTGTACTTAACAACCGGCGCTTTTTAATGATTGTTTTTTTTTATCGAAAAGGTTAATCTGTGTACAGCGTTGTGGGCTGCAATATTGTCTAGTTTTGTGTTTATCTTGTATACTGGGTGACTTTTTTTAGCGTCTTGAAAAAAAATGGGGGTAATAGGTGAACGGAATAGAAGCTTTTGGCATAGAAATTTTAATTATTTTTATTTTTGAATAACATGTAATTAAATTGATCGAGTAATAAATACTACACATTTAAAGTAACATTTTCATACTAGAACAACTAAAACAGAAATTTGGAAAAAAAAAAACAAAAAAATTAATTAAAATCTATCGAAACTCAAATCATCAACTCAATGCGCGGCATGTATCATTGATTTCGGAGCGCGATCCTACCCTTTGAAGCCGGCCGATAGGCGGCCTCATTGATCTTTCGTAGGCGCACGAGCCGCACACGCATCCCTGTCCACCCGCGTCCCGCGCTCTTTTAGTCACCTACGATGAATCTGAAGGCCTTCCTGCCTTCTATTCTAGTTACACACCACACCATATGAAGGTCGAGACAGTAAAAAATGTCATCCGGTATGACACCGTCAAATTGTAAATACCGTTAGTTTACAATGTAACTAGCGGGATTGTAATCTGTCAAAATATCTGTTTTATATTGTAGCTCTTATGACTGCTCGGTTAGGTTAACACACTTTTTACCATATTACTGCATAGTAAAGGCATGCTGTCGCAACGACTGCACGGATGAGACTGGCAATGCGGCATCGCTCCGCTCTACACCCCGTCCACAGCGTAAGCCCCACCACAGCACACACACGCATAACTTAAAAGAGGACGGGGAGGGAGGGTCGAGAAGTTGGAACCGCGCCACAACACGAACTTCAAGTCATTCGTGGTGCGAGTTCCAACTCATCAAATCGAGACCTTCCTCAAGGAAGAGTTTTGGCCGAAGGGTGTCATGTATCAGCGATTCCGCGGAAGGCTACGCGACACCACGCAGCGCAACACGACGCCGCACAGTGGTCCGGATTTTGAATATGATGGACTTAGAACCCAAGGTCAAAATTTCGCTCTGTAAAAATTCATGCGATCAGATAAGCGATCGCTCATCAACGTTTGTTCTAGCGGTTCTTAAGAAATAGTTTACTTTCGCGAAAAAAAAATATTGAAAAAAAAAAAAAATGTATGGAGCAAAACCGAAATATATTTTTTCTCGAAATGTTCAAAAGTGTTAGCAATGAAACATTTTGTAAATGATTATATTACATTTATTTGTTAATTTGACAAACAAATCTTTTGCATGCACTTGCAGCTTTGGCGTTTATGCGCAGTTTAACTTAAAATATTTAATATAAAAATATTTACATTAAAACACTACTTTTTTGGTCTGTTAAGTGGTTTCGGGAAAGTATAATACTAATATAAAATTGTTTATATCAACACAGACATCAAATTACAAAATAACATAATTATTGAAAAAAAAATTGCATAATTCTTACAAACATTCTTATAAAAAATTACTTACGAAAACAAGAATAATAAAAATATAATAAAATTATACATGTATATTAAACATAAAAAAATAATACCAACTAATGAATTAATATAAGAAAACTTAAAAATCATTCCAAAGGATCTGGCACATTTTGTGGAGCTTCTTCATCAACTTCTATTTCTTCTTCTTCTTCTTCAACTTCTATTACTTCTTCTGTTATAAGTAACTGCAAAGCTTCTGGAAACATACTTAATGATTTAAAATTAGTGTATTTAGGTTTCAGATGAGATATATAAGGATCTGAGGATATCAAAAAATTGTGCATAATGTCTTCATTATTTTGCAATCTTCCTGTTTTCCTCGTGTGGCGCTCTCTGGTATTTCGGAAGTCCTTATTTCTTGCTTCTGCTGCTTCTTCTGACAAAATTCCGATAGGAAGGCAAGAAAAATGTTTGCATGTGTCAGCGCCATGTATCAGCATTTTGTGTACGCTGGAAGGCATGTTGTACCAGGGGTAGTGATGTACAAAGAGCTCAGCAGTCTCTTTGCAGTATCCACGGAATCCATCGATATTGACAGCCTGTCCAGAAGATAACACTTGCAATATGACTGCGAAGTGTTTTATTAAATCAGTATCAATCTTCGTTATTTGAGCTGTCTTTTCGTATTCCCGAAAAAATCTTCTGGCCGTGTTTCCATCATTTGTAGTTCCAAAGCCCTGCTTCGCAACATCAATCAAAAGTCCCATCTGTTGTTTGAACTCCGATTGCACCATGTCCTTCCGAAATTTCTTAAGGTTCTTGTTTTCACCTCGTGCACTCCACATTTCAAAATCTAAATTATACGAAATGTGTAAAAGACACTCCATGCTCGAATCCACGTATGGAGTGTTGACAATCCATATTGGTATACATCTTCCTGCACAGGTCTTGAAAACATTTGGGAAAGATTATTCATCTCGCTTGGTTTTGCAAGACAAACATTGCAAGTTGCTGCAGATGGAGTATTTGTGATTATTGTAGTCACTTTCCCATCAATCATTGTCATGTGCAGCTCATGAGTAACTTCCAAGTTTCCCCAACTTGAAAAAGTCAAATTTCGTATTTCTACCTCCATTGCCGCTTGTTCTTGCTTAACAAAGTCAGTCGTTTCCTTCGCAAACTGAAATTTAATAGGTCTGCAATAAAATGTTGAAGATGGCTTTGGATTATTCCAAATAACAACATTTCCGGCCTCTAGTTTCAGAGGAACGAGGCTCATCATGAACACAGAGGAGTCATCGAATTCTGCCATTTCACTTCTTTGCTTGTAGTTGCTCTGTGCTGATGAACCATCGAATCCCCATTTGCTGGTCAGCTTCATGTTTCCACTGGAAATATTTAAATCATCACCAACGACTTGCAAAATCCTTCGAGTTGTGACATCTAAAAGTGCTTGTAGTTTCACCTTCACTCCATCTTCTGATATTATAATATCTCTCGCATCTGGATAACACCTTTTCTTAGCTTCTAACAACTTGTGGTATGACGGAAGCTTCAACTGTTGTGACAAAGCAGACCTTAAAGTGAGGTACTTCCACTTTGACAGATCCAATGCTGTAGTAAGGGCCAAAACTTGATCTTCCTGCATAGTCTCCTTCTTTTCATTCATAAATAAAAATGATTCGACATTTTCAACCTTTTCAGGTTTCTTCATAAGATGATCGATGATGCGAGCAAGAACTTCTTTCCCATTAGACTTAAGCTTCGTAACAAAAGCAAAAGTCAGTTCCTCTTCCGGATAGTCGAGTAATGTACCCGATCGCCTTTTCTTCTGCTTGTTTCCCAAGTCTTCAAGTGGCTTCCTTGATACGATGTCTGTAGAAGTGCCCATGTCACTAGTAGCCTTCGAAGTTGATGCAAAGGGAAGAACAACTGCATCTTCTTCTGTGGAAGGATGATCCAAATTTTCGGTCTCTTCAAAAATTTCGTAGAGATTCACAGATTCACATTCAGGCCACTTAATTCTTGTTTCTAACCAGCTCATATACTTTTTCATGAATGTTTTTTGCACCCTGTGTGCTTCGGTCTATCGACGATTTAAGTTCACAGTGAGAGATCTTGCAAAATTCAATATTTTTTCAGAATCTTCTTGCGAAATTTCAAGCAAAATGCTGTCCAAAATTGCTTGATGCAGTTGTTTGTAGTCCTTGAGGTCCCCTTTTCGTAGAAACACGTAAATGTCCAGGTAAGTACCAAATCCAGCCATGATTAAGTAGGTACTTTTCTTCACGTTTAAATTTCCAGGTATGTTGACACTTTAAGAGTTGAATGTCTAATGACACGCTCCAGCAGGAGCTCCGTCTTTTTATTTGATTCATTTAGCGCGCATGTAGCCCCTTGCTAGATAGTCTTAACTAGAAAAAGAGAGAGCAATAGAGAATGAAAGAGACAGCAATAGTAGAAAATGAAAGAGATGGCAATATTAGGGAATGGGGGGGGGGGGGAATTTGCAGGCAATGCGTCATTCGGTCACTAACAGCGCTTTAAGTAACAGCGCTAAGAAGTAAAATATGAAATTAAATTGTAGGTATCTATTTTTCAAAATCATTAAAAGTCAAGAAATAATGAATTTTAATGTTTATGATATTGAAAATATATCATATAATGTGATTATAAATGAATAAAAACCTTTAGTTGTCACAAATAGTTGGAATAAAAACATTCAATGTTCCGATGCTTATTTCGGCCAAAGCTGCAAGTGCATGCAAAAGATTTGTTTTTGAAATTAACAAATAAATGTAATATAATCATTTACAAAATGTTTCATTGCTAACACTTTTGAACATTTCGAGAAAAAAATATATTTCGGTTTTGCTCCATACATTTTTTTTTTCAATATTTTTTTTTTCGCGAAGGTAAACTATTTCTTAAGAAACGCTAGAACAAACGTTGGTGAACGGTCACTTATCTGTCCGCATGAATTTTTTCAGAGCGAAATTTTGACCTTGGGTTCTAAGTCAACCATATTCAAAATCCGGACCACTGTGCGCCGTCACTTCGTGTACAATAGTTTTATGTTTACATTGTGTTTTATTTGTATGTATGTTAGTCTGTAAGGTATTTATGATATGGATCTTTGTAGCCCGAAATAAATTGATTTGATTTAAACGCTACGCAATTTATCGTCGCACCATCCACAGACCGACCGCGGAAATCGTAACTTAACCTGATCGATGGAACCGTACCGCTAATATTTACTTAGCCACAAGTCACTAGGAGTTTGATTTGGATGTTAAATGTATTTTTTTTTCAGGTTCGACAGTTTCTACGTCCCATAATGTTAAACGTAATGGTAAGTACACGATACCTCTTCGGTGGGTTCCTGTTCAGGATAAAGCGGGAGGAAATGCCCGGGTATTTCCATTGTGAGGATCGTCTGGAGGACACGATGGAGCATACGGTGGAGGTGTGCCCTGCTTGGGCGGAGCACCGCCGTGTCCTCGTGGAGGCGATCGGCGGCGGCGACCTCTCGCGTCCTTCCCTGGTGCGAGCCATGGTACGGAGCGAGAGGGCATGGGAAGCCGTCACCTCCTTCTGCGAAGCAGTAATGCTCGCAAAGGAGGAGGCGGGGCGCGTGAGGGAGTGGCAGTCTCTGCGCCCTCACGTCCCTAGCCGCCGCAGGAGGAGACGCCCCGGGCGTCGGGAGTCGATTTCGGACTCCCGGCCACCGTAGGCGCGAGCTGGCGGGCGGCAAGCAATGGGTAGCTCGCCGCCCGGTAAGGACCAAGCTCGGGTCGACGGCGCGTAGTGTTCCACGCGCGCCTCAAAGAGATGTCAGCAGCACTGAAGGGGTCAGCTAGGACCGATGCCTGCCGGGGTCGCGTGATTGTTCGAAAGAGATACCGTGGCCCCGGTACATGGGCAACTGAAGGAACACGGGTGGGTTTTAGTCAGTAAAAGATTATGATAAACTCCTCGCTTTGCCGGAGGCCTATGTCCAGTGTAAGACGTCTTTCGATTGAAACGACGACAACTCTCTCAATATTTTAATGATGATAATTATGATGGTGATTAAATGCATAGAGAACGCTTCTGCCCATTTTCTAATAAGTCCCATAGTCGCCTCTTCCGACACCCACGAGAAGAAATGAGATGGTGGTATTTAGAAACATTTTTTTGGGACATTTAGAGAGTACCTAATCTAAAACTACTCGGATCGTGGAGACGATCGGCGGCGGCGACCTCTCGCGTCCGGCCCTGGTGCGAGCTATGGTACGGAGCGAGAGGGCATGGGAAGCCGTCACCTCCTTCTGCGAAGCAGTAATGCTCGCGAAGGAGGAGGCGGGGCGCGTGAGGGAGTGGCAGCCTCTGCGCCCTCACGTCCCTAGCTGCCGCAGGAGGAGACGCCCCGGGCGTCGGGAGTCGATTGCGGACTCCCGGCCACCGTAGGCACGAGCTTGCGGGCGGCGAGCAATGGGCGTAATGTTCCACGTGCGCCTCAAAGAGATGTCAGCAGCACTGAAGGGGTCTGCTAGGACCAATGCCTGCCGGGGTCGCGTGATTGTTCGAAAGAGATACCATGGCCCCGGCACATGGGCAACTGAAGGAACACGGGTGGGTTTTAGTCAGTAAAAGTCTGACACGCCCTCCCGCTCCACCCAGAGCGGGAGAAGTCATTTGATGATATCCCATACAAAAAAAAAAAAAACTACTCGGATTACCGAAAAATCCTGATAACCGTATGATGTATTTAAAAATTAATGTTTTTTTTTGTTTACAGAGGCTGTCTCCGATACAAGTAGTCCTGGTAAGTTAGTCTAGTCCATCTGGTTTAGACGCAGAAGGCCTAGTTCTCAATATTCCAACTGAGTCGCAAAAGGCCAAAGGCTAATTTTATGAATGGCCAATTCTCTAAATGTCTAATTATCAAAATGACACATTTTCTACAATTAAGATATATTCTTATAAATGAAAGATTTCTTAATAAATGTATTTATTTAATCATTAAATTGAAATTGTAAGAACATTATAAAGCATAAAAATAAATACTAATAGTGTCGGTTCAGACAAAATCAAGCCAATTTTAAGGTAGGTATAGGTATAACCTGTCACTTTTGTTTCTTTAGGTTTTAAGGGTACTGGCCATTCAGAGAATTAGGGTTATAGAGAATTAGGCCTTCTGCGCCTAAACGGTTCATCTGAAGGCACCCTTTGTATGAAGATTCCTGCCTTTTTTCTTGTGGGTGGGAAATCATCAAATGACGTCTCCCGCTCTGGTGGAAGCGTGTCAGACTTTTACTGACTAAAACCCACCCGTGTTCCTTCAGTTGCCTATACGCCAGGGCCACGGTATCTCTTTCGAACTAATCTCGCGACCCTGGCAGAAGATTTCTGCCCTGTATAATTTGGGCATGCACCTGACGTGATGTCAGTTCAGGGTCAAATTAAACAAGTTAGAGGAACACCACAAAGACGCAATGTCACCCATCACATGGGAATTTACAATTTTTATTAGTGTTAACTTAACCTACGTATCTTGTATCAATATTTTACGACGATAAAAGTAAAAAAAACTGATATTAATTTTAAAAAAAAATTGGTTATTAATAAAAATATTTTTGCAAATAAAATTATCCAGTTAACCATCACGTCTGTGGAGTTTTACCTAATGTAATTTGACCTTGTAGGCAACTGACAGATAAATGTATAAAATCAAAAGTCATTTATTCAAACTAGGCTGAGAGTCAGCACTTTTTGAACGTCAAAGTAACATAAGACAGTCCCCCCAAAACGCCCGCCCTTCGATACTTCCTAGTGCTTTAGCTGGGAAGAAGAAGTGGCGCAACTAACTCCCCAGCAGCACAGCTGTCTGTTAATTATAATAATTTCTTCCAAACGTAGACAAATCTATTTATTTATTTTTTGGGCGTGACATCTCGCACGTCGTTCTCGGCTTTTTTTTTTTGGATGGGAAATCATCAAATGACTTCTCCCACTCTGGGCGGAGTGGGGCATGTCAGGCTTTTACTGACTAAAACCCACCCGTGTTCCTTCAGTTGCCCATGTGCCAGGGTCACGGTAGTTCTCGGCTGCTTCACCAGAGTTATCTGTGGCTACCTTAATATATTAAGGCCTCCAGCCAGGGCTTAAAAAAAAATTAAACTAGAGCGCCTACTCGCTTAGGGTACGCCCTGTGGGGTACGGACCTCGGCTTAGGGCGTCGCTGGGACGCGGACGGGCTGAAGCAAAATGATTATCTAAAATAAACATTTATTTCTTCTCTTAACCTTCAGTTCTATCCTTTTAAGTACTTAGATAATAAACTAATTATTCTAAAATGCTTTTTTTTTCAGGTGGTGGCGGGGATTTGCTAATTATATTAGTATCTGTGTTTGGGATACTTTTGTTAGTTCAGTCATCATTTATCATATACGTTAAATTTAGAAGTACGTACAACCAATCAATATATTGAAAAAGACTTTCTCTAAACTTCACTTCGAAATTCGAACGGTGTCTCGTTGTGAATCTGCTATGATTTAGCCCATGTTCCCACGGACGTAATAAAATTGTGATTATTCAGAGCCTGACCTAAAATCCATACCCAGTCGGGTTAGGTTAGGAAGTTGAAAAATATGTAATACTAGCTTTTGCCAGCGGCTTCGCCCGCGTGGTGGTCGGAAAATATCCCGCGGGAACGTACTACCGGGATAAAAAGTAGCCTATGTCCTTTCTCAGGCTCTAAACTATCTGTGTACCAAATTTCATTTAAATCGGTTCAGTAGTTTTAGTAGGAAAGCGAGACAGACAGACAGACAGATAGACAGAGTTACTTTTGCATTTATAATATTAGTGTGGATGTGGATTTACTGCGGAAGTAACCCTGTCCCTAACCTGACCCGATGTATATTATTTCGATTGTTTCGAACCTGACCCAAAATCCTTACCCGGTCGCGGATTATGTTAGGAACTTGAAAATATTTGTTCCGAACGTAACCCTGTTATTAACCTGACCCGATGTATAGTTCCTATCATAACCAAAATGAGTTCAGAATTGAACAGTTAAACACACTGTTCGATTTTCGACGCGCTGCGATCTGCGATGCATTCTGTTGAATGACAATGCTCGCTTCAAAACCCAGAGTTAAAAATCCAGTGCGCAAAATATTAGGCCGCGATTTTGTTACATCCGTGTGAATGTAAACTAACTGTATTGATTCATTTTGAAAGAGAAGTCCTCTCGAATAGTGTGCGCTCACTTGAGTGAGGTTCGAAGTGAAATTTACAGAATAGCATTTATTTATTAATTATGTTAAGACTATTAAAGTCATCACTTATTACAACCGCACCGCTCCAGCGCAGGAACCACCCGTCACCGTTTTGAAAAGTTCCACCCGCTTATCGCGAACGTGTCGTCACCAAGATGACCGGGCGTTGCTGGCTCGCCACCAGTGAGGTCATAGCTTGTTGTTCACGCGCCGCTTACTACATAGTTGGTCGTTAACCCTTCACGCACCAACGGCTAGTTTTCAGCTTAGGCCGGCTTGCGAAAATGAGTGAGTGTAAGAATTTGCGGGCGATAGGAAGACAGCCGTGCAAGCGGCACGAGGTTCGCGCGCGGTTATTGAACCGCGATCAGACTGCTCGGTTGAAGCGCGCGGTCGTTGCCCTCGGCACGACATGTGACAGCTCGCGGGTAGCACACTGCCTTCGAGTTATCTACTATTTTCCATTGTCATCGTAAAATGTACTTTAACGCAGTTGATGTAAATCCTAATTTGAATGACGAGTTCTTTGCTGCGTCAGAGCGGTTCTTTTAAAATGAGTGATGACTTTACAGTGATGGAAACTTATTTTAAAGTATTTTCAGGTTGCAAATCAAACAGAAATAATGACGAAGGTAATATTATTTTTAAAATGCTTATTTAAACATTTAGAACTGTATCTTGCAGTCATTTGTTCAAGAAATGTTGTTATGAACTGCTTGAATTGGTCAATATCCACACAGATGTAATAAAATCGCAGCGGGATTGTACGACGCACTGGATTTTCGGTTCTCGGTATTGACCTGAGCATTGAGAATCCAACATGCATTTCAACGCGTCGAAGAAAGTCTGGCTAAGAACTCACGGAGCTATTTTCGCCCGCGTCCGCTGCGGTTGCGGGCCCGCAGCTTCTGTAGAATGCAAATATTTATATAAAAAATTAAAGCACATTTCACGACGCGTTTTACGCCCGCGGTGTACGCGGTTGTATGCGACTCCCGCTGTACCGGCGGGCAACTAGTAGAATCGCGCGGGCCGCGGTTACCCGCAGCCTCGGCGGATGGCGCCCGCGCGCTTTGCGATCGGTTGGCGGGCGACCGCGGGGGCCGGCAGGCAGCTGCCAACATTTCCTCCGGTGATATAGGACTTACCTTAATGTTACTGCCAACTGATATAGGATCTCGCATATTAATATGTTGTTTTTGAAGAGCAGTTTCCATTTTTCTTAAAAGTTCTAAATAACTAGATACGGACATTCGAAAATAATTAAAGAATTTTTCTCCGTCCTTCTTTAATTCACTAATAAGAGTAACAAATAATCCATAACGATCTCTGTCAGTGGATGCACCCAGAACCTTCTGGGCCTTCTTTTTTTAATTCTTCTGTGAAGTAAGTATAACGCGACGGCTCGTTTCTGGTGTGTGTCCATGGCGGTCTGGACCTCAACTGATCGTTAACCGCCCGTCTTGCAATCTTGCGATCATCGCCCGCCACGTTTGCGGGCGATGATCGCAACCGCGGCGGCCGCGTAACCGCGCGAATAACCGGTCTCGTGAGTTTTGAAATAAAACCGCAGATCCACGACCGCGGCGGTTGCGGGCGAAAATCGCTCCGTGAGTTCTTAGCCTCTGTGTTCAATTTTCAACTCTCCACTCTAAGCAGTGCGCTGAAGATCGATTGTGCGAATAAATCCCGCGAATTTATTACGTCCGTTTGTAGTGCAATTTATAATCTGTTGCATAATAAGTATGTGATGAGAATGTAAACAAAGGGATCAGAAAACGTACCTGTGGATGCTAATTGTAGTGTACGGTTTAAGAAATTTATTTCACTCAAAAAGAATACAATTATTCCCTTCATGAGGAAAGCATAATAATGAAAGCGACGGTTTCGCTTGGTAATAAACTAAAATTAGGTTATAAAAACGGTAAAAACTTAAAATTTATGCATTTTTCAGGTGGAGCGTTAATAGCCTTTTAAAAGTTGGAAATGATTTAGATTCCTTGATTTCTTTAGTGTCACTTACAAATTGAATGCTTTAGTTTCATTATTTGCATACCCGAAATTCTAATTTTAAATCACCATAGAGATGTTTTTTTTTGACAATCAATGGTCAAATGAAAAATAATTTAAAAAATTAGATTACATAATTGACCCCAAGGTTGATTTTATATCCTCAATGTTATTGTTAAGATTTCAATATATTTTAATTAAAAAATGAGGTTTACAAAATTGACCTTAAGATCAATTCTGTAACCTGAATTAATTACAACAATCCATAGTTAAAATGTTATTCCAATAATCACTATTGGACAATATGGTGAGATATGAATTTGAAACCATCTACATACAAATTTATATGTTGCTACTAAACTTTTAGTGAGTGATTATGGGTTTGTTTACATTTTCATCAGATAAGTACCTTTTGTTCGGACCATAACGTCTGAGATTTGGATCAAATGCAGTGCACATACGTAAATGCTTTTACAATTGAGCTTCTGTTTCGATTATAAGATTCAAAATTAATATATTTGCAGATCCAATATCACCAAAGTCACCCAAAGTAAAGCGTGGAGCCAGTAAGTACCTACCTTTTTTTATTTTCCTACTACTTTTACAACAGATGGCCGATGTGGCCGAAAGGTTCTGGAGTGGCAACCGCATACCGGAAGACGTAGAGTTGAAAGGCCTCCCACAAAGTGGTCCGATGACCTTGTGAAGGCCTCAGGAATCCGTAGGATGTAGGAAGCACAAAATCGGTCGAAGTGGCGAAGCTTGGGGGAGGCCTATGTCCAGCAGTGGACGTCTTTCGGCTGAAATGATGATGATAATGACTACTTTTTCCACTTACATTCGTTAGCATAAAAACTAAGAAGAGAGGTACTGCAAGTGTCCATAGGTGACAGTGATAACTTACCATAACGTATAGGCCATTAACTAAAGTCTTGGCGTCAAAATCAAGATCCAAAGTAATTTATTCAAATGTTTCTTCTTTCAAATTTTCGAACGTCAAAATAACAGAAGACAGTCACCCAAAATGCCCACGCTTCACCACTTTCTAGTGCTTTAGCTGGGAAGAAGAAGTGGCGCAACAAACTACCCAGCATCACTGCTGTCTGTTTTAGATAAACTTGATTCTATACAATAGTGGATAGACAAAGTAATTAACATTACGGGACAGAACTTTACATTAAATCATTCCTACATGAAACCTAATGATAATCAGCCTATATATTGTTCCCACTGCTGGGACATAGAGCTCCCCTCAGTGAGAGGGAGTGGGCCTTAATCTACCACGGGGCCCAGTGCGGGTTGGTAGATGTCACATGTCTTCGAATTTTTGGTTCTAAGACATGCCGGTTTCCTCACGATGTTTTCCTTCACTGTTTTGAGAGCAGTGGTGATGAAATTATTTACACAAAGTAAAGCCTAATGGTCTAATTCATTTTACAATAGATTTTGCTTACGACACATTCGTGTGACTTGTTTTAACAAAATACTGTAGCTTTCCATTTGTGAAATATATATTTTTTGAAGTGAAAACTTCTTTAGCACCGTTGTGATTTGAAAGTCTATGAAACGAAAAAGCGACAGTAAAAAGAGACAGACACATAACAATGTCCTTATGTTTTGCGTCTCGCTCTAACACTTGGGGTAATGGAAATCCTTAAGTAAGGGTGCTTCTCGAGAAAGTTTACTTTTCTATTTGACGTTTTTCGAGCAGACTTTTTGGACAAATAGACATTTGACTTTTTTACATTCGTCTCATTATCTTGAAGCCAACATTTTTGAAGGTTTCACTTCTACCACGTGTGAATTGCACACATGTTTTTTTTTTTTGGAATAGGATCTATCCGGATGTAGCTGAGTACCAGTATTTAACATGGAGCGACTACTTATCTGACCTCCACAAGCCAGTTACATCATTCTGTAAATTTCCGCTGGTCAATTTAATTTGATCCTGTATTTTTACAGAGCCAACGAGGAACATAGCTGATCGTCCACCGCTGCCTCTGCCTCCCGACGAGGTATTAAAGGATGGTAAGTTCAAAATGGACGAATTTATTCTTACGGGACACATAGAGCGAAAGCGACAGAAGCGAATATACAGGTTTATAATTAGTAAGCTGGCAATGCTTTACCCACCTGTTAGATATTGATATCGAAAACTAAAAAAACAAAGAAAATAATTATGTTGTTAATAACCGACAGCAAAAAAGCTGCTCCATACATTTTGACTGCGCAGGTATTATATTGAAATTGCTGTTTTTTTTTTGTTGATGTCTGACGAAGAATTTCAACGTAGGGGAGTTTAGAATCATGTATTGAATCTATGGTAAATGGTTTTACGCCGATGTCATTGCCACCTTAGAATTTATATTATTCATTCGTTATATTTATGACTATAATCATTGTCATCTCTTTTATTTATTTTCAGTGCATGTAACTACGTCTTCTCGATCAAAGTATTCACTTTAGTTTCAGCCCGTCATCTCACTGTTTCTCACCTTATCATATCATTATTCTTCATCGAAATTGATAGTTATCATATTTATGATATGCACTTATTAATTACAGAGCCCAGGCCGCCACCAATGTCACCAGTACCAAAGCGGCATCGTATTTGTGAGTATGCAATATTTCCTATTATAATTTTAGTATCCGACCACTCTTTTCCCAAATGTTGGGGTTGGAAGTCTTAGTTCGAATACCAGTATTTTACATGAAAGGATTGCCAATCTGGCCTCCATAGCCTAGTTATGACGCTAACCAACAAATAAGGTTCAAATTGGCTATGCGTTAGTTGGTTTGAATGACAATGGTTCAGTGGAATATTTTTTACGTTATTCTTTTGGTGAGTGAATTCCTTAATAATACCATTACATAAAATTGATAAATTGCGTTCAAAACCTCGTGACGAAAAAAAAAGTTGTGCTTTTCTACGATTGTTTAAATTGTGATAATTGTCATGATAAACATAATGCTTTTTAAATAATTCTTTTCTTTAAGCATTAGATAATCCACGGCTTGTAATATGTACAGACGCCTGCACATCAAGCTACCCGAAACTGTCAAATTTTCCCAATCAATCTTGAGCCTAATACTTTAGCGATAAAGTTGAAAATGTATTATAGAAATTTGACAGATTGTAGTAGCTTTATGTGCTGGCGTCTGTAACAATACGTCTAACTGAGAGACAAAAAAAAAAAATACATACAGTCGAACATATAACCTCCTCCTTTTTTTGAAGTCGGTTAAAAACTAAGCGTTTAACGTTGTCCTACGTTTGAGCAGCGCCATAATAGCTCTCAATTTATCTGCGTATTAATTCAGTGGGAGTAAGTTTTTCTTTTTATTACCTGTCTTATTACTTTATAAATTGTGTATATTTCCAGTTGCTCCACCTACTGCACCACCTATACCAGTTGAGAATCCTTATAGCCATCCCGGCCCAGCTAGTAAGTATTTTTTCTTATTTATGTCCTTGTCAAAATCAAAAGTCACTTATTCAAACTAGATCGTATTGATAAATCCAGGACTCATCACCTGTAATAATGTCGTAAACACGCCGAGACGAGCCTGCTTCAATTTTTTTTATCATATCACGGCACCCTTCCACCCGGGCCTGCTTCTGAGCATCGGTGAGGTTGTGCGGCACCCAGCGTGAAACTATCCTCCTCACGCGAAGATGCACGTCTAGAATCTCGTGAAGGCTTCCCGATACAATCTGCAGTATGTGTTGAATCTCCTGATAGTAATTCGCCTATTGCCTTGGATTAAATTTTTCACTGCTAGCACGTTTTCCTTCGTAACAGCCGTCAAAGGGTGACTACTTTTTTCTTCATCCCCCAAAGTTAGTCGACCACATTTGAATTCGTTATACCAACGATACACAGTTGCCTTGCAAGGGCCTTCATCCATGAATGCAATTTGAAGTCTATCGTATACGTATGGTTCGTCCGGTTTCAGGCGACACTTGAAATCGTAAAAAATCATAGCGAGAAAATGTTCCCGGCGCAAATCCATTTTCCAATGAGACACGATAATTTAATTAGCTCGCAAAAAATGTGGAGGGAAATTTTGAAATCGAACGTACCTATTTTTACTTATAAATAATCATTATAGAAAAAAAAAAACAATGAATTTTGGGATTCCCCACACATAGAACTTAAAATTAAAAAAAAAAAAAACATCAAGCCCATACTCGTGGGATATCTATAGATAGGTCTTCGAAAATGATATTGAGGTTTCTAATATCATTTTTTTCTAAACTGAATGGTTTGCGCGAGAGACACTTATTCTATTATATAATTACCTACTGCATTCCAGTGTGGGGGGGGACTTTCAAAACCGTGATGCTTAGGGTGGAACGAGCTCAGCGGGCTGTCCTCAAAGTCATGTATTTCCGCAAAAGGGACTACCCAACTGCCCAGTTGTACTCTGAAGCCCAAGTACTCACGGCAAGAAAACTCTATGTCCTCCGCACCATCTTACGTCGACATTCCACAATGCCGCTTGATACAAATCTATCCAACCGGCGGACTGGTTTTCCTGTCTGTGGATATGTGCAATGTCGTTCTGCGCTTGCCCGACGGCACTATCGTGTCCAAAGCTCGCAAATTTATAACAAAATCAACGGAAAACTATCAATCTATAAACTTACAATGCATAAGGTCAAGCAGAGTCTTAAGCCATGGTTACTTTCCCTCAACTACGACGAAACAGAGCAAATTCTCACGTCTGTTTCTTAATACCAATTGTCACACTATGAGTAATGAGAGACACGTACACACGCACACCCACACCCACACACCTTCACACCTACACACACACACACACCCTTGTTTGTACAGACACCCTTACGAGGACCTTGGTAGTTCTTGACCGTACCGAGGACCCTCCAAAAAACTGGTTTTAATACTTCGTTGGCATTTTTGAATAAGATAGAAAGAGACAGATGACTAAATATATAGTGATAAGCTTATTGGCATAATGCTATCTCAACATTTTTCTGTATGAATTGCGGCTATCATACCGAGGACCTGAAATACACAGCCAAATGTGACCAGCGATGCACATACGAGGACTTTGTGTATGCCAACCGAGGACCCCTTAAGTCAGCCCTACGACACCCTTCCGAGGACGTATTTTTACACAATATTTCTTATATCTTGTACTAACTGCGGACGCTGTGTTACACTTTATATCACTAAACTGAGGACAGTTTTCCGAGTAGAACTTGAACACAGCGAGGACATGAAAAAACTTCCTACCTAAATACCATTAGATAATTTATTAATGTAAGTAGAATGTTTCGAATTATTCCTTACACACATTTTCTAAAAATGAAGTACCAAGCGAGGACGAGTCGATTATCTTTACGTTTGTAGGCGCTTTTCAAAGTATTATGTTATACCAACATAACTGGCGAAACGTAGGTGTACTTTTGGTATACCTCTACCTCTAACCCTTCGGGGAAATAAGGCGTGATGTTATGTTACGATTCAATGTTTATTTACACAATATTTTCACGGAAAGTCTCTTTTCTCTAACATTATACATAAACAAACTGGCCAAGTGCGAGTCGGACTCGCGCACCGAGGGTTCCGTACAAACCTGCAGGAATTCACGGTTTATGCATAAGGTTTATGTTTATGAAATTAAATGTTTTTTTTTTTAATTTTTATATTTGAGTTTACTGAATGAAAGGTAAATTGTGGTTTACGATTTATGACGTATTAGAAAAAAACTACTTACTAGATCTCGTTCAAACCAATTTTCGGTGGAAGATTATATGGTAATGTACATCATACGCTCCGTCTTCCAGTACGCGGTCGCCACTCCAGAACCTTCCGACCCCATTGGCCATCTGTTCTGCGAGCAATGTGCCCTGCCCACTGCCACTTAATTTTGGCAATTCTTCGGGCTATATCGGTTACCTTGGTTTTCCTACGGATCTCTTCATTTCTGATTCGATCGCGTAGGAAAACTCCGAGCCTCCCACAAGATGGACCGATGACCTGGTGAAGGCCGCAGGAATACGTTGGATGCGAGAAGCACAGAATAGGTCGAAGTGGCGGTGCTTGGGGGAGGCCTATGTCCAGCAGTGGACGTCTTTCGGCTGAAATGATGATGATGATGTGCATCATATATTTTTTTTTAGTTTTATCATTCCCTTATTTTAGAAGTTACAGGGGGGGGGGACACACATTTTACCACTTTGGAAGTGTTTCTCGCGCAAACTATTCAGTTTAGAAAAAAATGATATTAGAAACCTCAATATAGATACCCCACACGTATGGGTTTGATGATTTTTTTTTTTTTTGAGTTTCAGATCTATGTATGGGGAACCCCAAATAGCAAATATTATTGTTTTTTTTCTATTTTTGTGTGAAAATCTTAATGCGGTTTACAGAATACATCTACTTACCAAGTTTCAACAGCATACTGCTATTATTGCTCTGACTGAAAGTCTTTTTAGAACTAAATAAAACAAACAACTACAGTGGTGCCGATTCCCTTATTCACAAACTAAACTAAATTTAAGTTCAGTGCATCTTTTTCTTTCTATTTCATTAAGGAAAGGACAGAAGATAAATTTTAGTTTAGTCCTGTCAAATTAATCAGCGCTTGACGTAAATTGACGTAATTTTAGTAGGCAAGTTTTTAATCACGTCTAAACTTGTATGGAGCGCTGATTAATTTGACAGGACTAAACTAAAATTTTCTTTTGTCCTCTTCTTAATGAAATACAAAGAAGAAGATGTACTGAACTTAAATTTAGTTTAGTTTGTTAACAAGGGAATCGGCACCAGTGACTCGCAAGTCGCGAGTGAGCGAATGACAATATTACAATCGATTCAAGTTAGAAAGGGATACCAAATTAGATGTGTATCATTCATACTCTCACAGTTTTTTTTCATTGTCGGTATCCATGCACGTAAATTTGATCACGAAGGAGCTTACATATCAAATACTATTAGGTCGTTTTATGCATATAATATTTGCAAAATAGTTCCATGAAATAAGAAGAGTAGTTGAAAATGTTTTGGAACCCGGTATCTCCAGTTTCTACCAGTTTGTAGGGACAAACTGGCAAGATACTACGCGATGCATCCGCCTACCGCCTGATCTTATAGGCGCATATAAGTCCGAGTTACCGGAGTTATTACTCTTGAGTGCAATTACTCTTGTTTCATGCTTTCATAGGAGTCCAGATCCTATGTTTGCCAGGAAATATGATCCCATATACCGATATAAGTACAAATTATAGGATTATGCGTACTTGAGTAAAAACAGCATCTATTTATGCTGTTAAAAGCGCAGTAGCAACCACCAAAACCATCATCGGAGCTTTATAAGTCCGCGTAGCATTATAAAATCGCCATCCAGGATTATTTTGCTAGTTGGGATACTTAATGTTATGTTAAGTTTTTAGCCCAAATTATGTCGATCTAATTATTTTCTCTGTAATTCGTTTTGTTTGAGTCGAATAGTTTGTTTAATTTTAAAATAAAACTTTCTTTATTTCGTTGTACTTGTTAACTTCAACTTGTTGTTTGTGTCCCATGACCGTAAATATTGTATGGTTGAAATGATAATGTTGTGTAATCTAGAAGGCCTAGGTAGTTAGCACAAACAGCAGAAGAAGCCTCCTTATTCCTCGTGCGCCAAGTAGCTACTAACGATATGCTTAAGGGTTCAGTATACCTTCGATGTTTTCCTCCATAATTTTATTTAAATGATAGCACATAACTCGTCTTCTACACACGAGGAAAACTGTCTAAACGAGGACTAGAATACACATTGTTCGGAAAATCTAGCAAACCGAGGTCTCAAATACACATTGTTTGGAAAAGCTACCTAACCGAGGTCCTTTGTGTTAAAGTTAACACAAAAGTCCTCGAATAATACAACCAACGTGAAATGAGTGTAAAGAGGCTGTGTATGAGGTGATACAGGCGCCACCTGGTGGATACACAATGCGTGTGTAAGATTATGAAAAATTTTGATCAAACCGAGGTTCAGACAACTTTTTCCTATTAAGTATACAGAAAGGCTCAAAATGGCTTGCAGAATACGAATCTTTGGTCAAATCAAACCGAGGACCCTCGAAAAGGTCCTCGCTTTGAAAAGGTCCTCGGTCGTGCCTTGTGTATTCATACGCACGTCCTCGGATGGTACTTAAAACAAACACACACACACACACAAACACACACACATACACGCGCACACACATACAATCACCAGGCATTTTTAATTATTTATTATTATTTTCTTTTTTTTCCTTTGCAATATTGTCTTATTTTGGTCTTTTGTATTTTTAGTCTATTTATTATTGCATAAGATTTTCAATAGTGTTTCCTCCCGGGAGAGGGCACTGGCACTTGTAACACAGGTTAATCACCTAGCACAAGTGTCAGGGACTTCACATAATTGTAACAATCCTTTTCTTATGTAATAAAGATTATTATTACTTCAAAAGTGGTAAAATGTATGTCCCCCCCCCCCCCGTAACTTCTAAAATAAGAGAATGATAAAACTAAAAAAATATATGATGTACATTACCATGTAAACTTCCACTGAAAATTGGTTTGAACGAGATCTAGTAAGTAGTTTTTTTTTTAATACGTCATACATCGTAAACCGCAATTTACCTTTCATTCAATCAACTCAAATATAAAAATTAAAAAAAAAAAAACATTTAATTTAATAAACATAAACCTTATGCATAAACCGTGAATACCTACAGGTTTGTATGGAACCCTTAGTGCGCGAGTCCGACTCGCACTTGGCCGGTTTTTTTGGAATTACATCTTACAGAGGGGTAATGGCGGAACTTTTTATCGGTAGGAATTGGTTTAATATTCATAGTTAAACAACATTCATTGCGTTATTTACGTTGCTGAGCCGACAATTTATTCGAACAAATAACGCAATGGTTTAGAAATAATCTTCAATCCCATTCAGATTCTGATAAACTGTGCGTTTCGCAATTAGGGTGCAGGTCTACCTATTAGGTTGGCAGCTGCTTACGGACTTCTCTGTGGCTACATTGATAAATTAAGGTCTCCAAACAGGACTTAAAAACTTAAAATAAATGCTTTTACTCGCTAAGAGCCCCTGTGGGTTACGGACCTCGGCTTAGGGCATTGCACAGCATGGGACAGACTGTATCTGAATGATTATTATTTAGAGGCGAATTTAAAGCCACATGCTCAGCGGCGCGGGCTGGCTCGAGCAAAGGTAGGGACGGAATTTAAAGCCACATGCTGTGCGGCGCGGACTGGCTCGAGCAAAGGTAGGGACGGAATTTAAAGCCACATGCTGTGCGGCGCGGGCTGGCTCGAGCAAAGGTAGGGGCGGAATTAAATGGCGAAATATTTATGTACCACTAGCTTCTGCCCGCGACTTCGTCCGCGTCAAATTATCGCTCCTTTTCCCGTCGCATCGAATTACCTGCCAGTTTTCGTCCGTTTTTCATTTGCTGCTCCGTTCCTTTTGACCGTAGCGTGATATTATATAGCGTTCCTCAATAAATGGGCTGCCCAACACAAAAATAATTTTTCAATTCCGACCAGTAGTTCCGCCGATTCTTGTCATTCCCCTTTTCGTACAAACTTTCATCCCCTATTCCCTATTGTTATTTTAACCCCCGTAAGGGTAAAAATTTAACAAACTTTAAATATAATTCATAACTATATATTATGTAATATAAGCCAAATAAAAAAGTTTCATCATTCTAGCTTTAAAAATGACAATACTTCCCTACAACTTTTCATCCTCCCTTTCAACCCCTTAAACTTCTTTTCCGCAATAAAAAGTAGTCCTTTCTCAGGCTCTAAACTATCTGTGTACCAAATTTCATTTAAATCGGTTCAGGAGTTTTAGCAGGAAAGCGAGACAGACAGACAGAGTTACTTTTGCATTTATAATATTATAATAATTAATATTAGTGTGGATTTATAGTTTCGGCTGTCATGGTGGGCACATGATATCGAGGAATGAGGAAAATGTCATGAGGAAAGTTTTTAGTATAACTGTCGATGGCTATAAGAGTAGGGGGAGACCAAAGAAACGATGGATAGGCTGTGTGAATTGAATGATGATATGGATAGAAAGGGGTGGACTACCGAGATGACGACTAATAGAGTAGAGTGGAAGGAAAAGACATGTTGCGCCGACCAAAAATAAATTGGAATAGGGGCAGAAGAATGATGAGGAATATGCTTTAGATGTTATGTTAAGTAATTTAGATGTTATGTTATGTAAATAATATTAAAATTCCTCTTCCAGTGTCTTTTGCTCCAACGCAGCCATACAGAAATCAAGCAGATACATCTGACGATGGAGTGAAAAGTCCTGTTTTTGCACGGACGAAAATGGAAGGTTAGTATATAATCTGGTGACAAAGAAGAGCAGAATGTCCTGTGTAATAGTTTTTTCGGAGAAGCACTTTTCACTGTAATTCCGTGTGTTGACGGACATAAAGAATAGCACCATCTCATTTTTTCCCGTAAGTGTCGTAAGAGGTGACTAAGGGACTCACTAGAGAATGGGCAACAACGTTCTCTATGCATTTTACCACAATACTGCTATCGCCAACTCGCCTGCCAAATAAACAAATTTGGTGGAGGCTTATATCCAGCAGTGGACTTTTTTAGCTGAAATGGTGACTTTTTACTGCGGTGAGTAATGTGTTTATGAGGCGTTTCACGTCAACTCTCCTAGCTCGGCGCGCGAGCGCCAAAACATCTACTTTTCACCTCACGATTACAATATTAAAATGAACTGATATTTTTTTTTGAAAATACGTGTCCGCTGTATTTTTTCCTCAGCTTTTCGATTCAACCATACGTTTAAAAAAAAATGAGTTCCTAACCTCAAAAAAATACAAAACATATTATATCTCAAAAACGACATTTTAATATTTTTTTTGATAGTCTAGATACGCGCGGCGCGGTATCTACTGTTAGTCACCGTATTACTCTCAAAAAAAAAAAAAAAAAACTCCCCTCTGGAAAATAGCTATTTCGATGTAAAAAAAAGCTGCTCTTTCGTTCTAGAATTCTAGACTATCAAAAAAATTATTAAAAATACCACATACCTAATGTTTATTCCTTTGTGGCACTTTAGGGACTGTGGGTCGATTTTGATGATTCTTATGTCAATCGATTTGTCTTAATCTTGTGAGTGTCACTAGAAAGACTCAAAATTCAATATGGCGACAACCAGACGCCATGTTGAATTAAAAAAAAAACTTAAAAAAAAACTCTATTTACTATCGAGGTTGCCCTGGTAAAGGTTTCCCCGAGAGATTTGGGGCCTTTCCTCAGCAGTGGGACAGTGTAGGCTAATAAAAAATAAAATGAAATTTACTAGAGAAACTTCACAGTCAGTTAAGGCTAAACTTATTTTTTTCAAATTATATCAAATCGAATATTTTTTTTAATACAGGTATGTATAAACAGATGTTACAAAGAAATATTAACTGCTCTGTATCATTACCTAGTAAGGTGTGCAAATATTTATATAATTATTAATCTAATTAAATAATTATTAAATTAAGAATACAGAAAAACAAAATCAATAATAAAGTAAAATAAAATAAAAATCAGGATATTACAAATGTTGGTTCAAAGATAAAAGTTGTTGTTGTAGTACATGTCATATACAATCTAATAGATGAAATTAAAATCTAGGTCCAAATTAAAATAAAATTATACAAATATCAAATTAACTAAATAAAGCATGTCACACTATTTGTATTGTTATCTTATTCCGTCAATAAATTAGTCCTTCTATTTATTTCTAGGTCCCTTGGTGCCAAAGCAGTCTTTCAGGAACAAGCCATTCGATAGTCCTGACGAGGAACTCAGGAGTCCTGATATTTCCCGGAAACCAATGAAAGGTTAGCATATACTTACAATGTGTAGCTGATTTGATGCAGATAATAAAACAGGGCTTGTGGCTAAGTAATACCAGCCGTACGGGTCGATTGATCCGGTAAAGCTTCGCTTGCCGCGGTTGGTACGTGAGTTGGTGACCGTCTTTACGTATCAAAACCGGTCCGAGTCTCGGTAAACACGTAAAGCCATTGGTCCTGCGGCTGATCTCTCGCCGGTCGTGTCGGATTGCCGTCCCATCGGACTATGAGAGTGAGGGAAGTGTGAGTGTCCCTGTGTCTGCGCACACACGCCTGCACTATAATATCTTCCATGTAGATGCTTCATTATTATTATGCCAAAACATTTATGCCTAAACAAATTATGCGTAGTGACCATTATGCTGAGATTCGTTATGCCAGTGTAAATTATGGTTATTAGATGATGCCATAACTAAATAAAAATATTTTATTTTATTATCCAGAGGTACACTTAAATTATAATCAGATTACAAAAAAAAAAAAACAGAAGTGTTATATGGATATAATGGAAATTGAATTGTTTTTTTTTTATTTTCAGGTCCCTTGGTACCAAAGCAGTCATATAGAAATAAGGCATTAGATCATTCAGACGAAGAACTCAGGAGCCCTGGTTTTCCCCGCAGACAAGAAGGTTTGAATATAAATCTATTATTAAAATCAGAAACTGCCTCATTGGTGTAATGGTCAAATTACCGACCTATATCACTAATACCAGTTATTTCCAAATTTTTTGAAAAGTATATTTATAAGGAACTTTATAAATTCATAGATAAAAATAACATTCTATGTGAGGAACAAAAAGGATTTCGTATACATAGGACTATTAATACGGCTATATATGACTTTTTATACAATGTCATTAAAAATGTTGATCGCCGGAATCCTGTATGTGGCATATTTTGCGACATGACCCAGGCATTCGACTATGTACAACATGCTACTCTTTTAAAAAAACTCGAAGCCTACGGGATTAGAGGCAATGTCCTGAATTTGCTTAATTCATACCTACAAGACAGGAAACAAATAACTGAAATTAATAAAATTAATACAGTAAGTAAACGTGAAGAGATATTTCGTTCTTTCGACCGTAAAGTATTATTTGGGGTACCGCAAGGCAGCGTTTTGGGTCCCTTTATATTTATCTTATACATAAATGACCTACCAAAATCTATTGAACGCCCTATAACATTATTTGCGGATGATAGCACAATTACAATAGCCTGTAAAAGTATAGATACCTATGAAAGTGACATTAATAATAGTTTAAAACAGACGGTAAACTGGCTACATGCAAACAATTTAAAAATAAATTTCTGTAAAACTAAAGTTATCCATTTCAGACAGCAAACCTCTGTTAGTAACTTAAATATAAACTATAATAATAATACTATACAAGAAGTTGAAACTACGAAATTCCTGGGCCTCGAAATAGATACAAAATTGAATTGGAAATCACACGTTGATATTCTATGTAAGAAAACGAGTAAGTCTGCATACGCCCTGCACACATTATCAAATATAATAAACACAGATGCTCTTCTTACTGCTTATTACGGGATAGTAGAATCACATTTACGGTATGGAATCATATTCTGGGGAAACTCTACTGAAAAACAGACTGTCTTTAAGGTGCAAAAAAGATGCATTCGGGCGATGTTTAAACTTCAACCTACTGATAGTTGTGAACCGTACTATAAAAATTACAAAATATTAACATTGCCATGTCTGTACATATTCGAAGTAGCTGTGTTTGTTAAGACAAATCCAAGTCGTTTTAGACGCCTATCAGATGTCGTACCCCGCAATAGACGTGACAATAGCGTGCTATGTCTGGAAACAGCCAAGACAGCATTTATGCGCAAAAGTGTCTTCTGCATGGCGCCTGTTATTTATAACAAAATGCCTAAGACATGGAAAGAGCTTCCCCTTTCATTATTTAAGAAGAAGCTCCGAAACTTTTTAGTGGCTAAAGGTTATTATAATATTAAGGACTTCCTAGTTGAAAAAGTATTTTTAACTTAGTGTAATATTTAGTTTAGTTTAGTTTATGAATTTGTATTTAATTATTTAGCTATAAGATCAATGTTTTAAATCTTTTGCATGCCTACGTGGTAAAGTATGGCTGAACTTATTTATTTTTTGTCATCATTTACTGTTACCCATATTTGCAAAATAAAATTATCTTTATCTTTAGGTATCTTGGGTTGGATTCCAAGGTTGGGCAAGGTTGAAAAAATTCAACGCAGGGGCGTTCAGAATCATGTATTGCAATCATAGTAACAGGTTGAGCATTGGTGTCTCTGCCATCCTGTATTAGCATTTGTTTTTCTGGGTGGAAAATCAGCAAATGACGTCTCCCGCTCTGGGCAGAGCGGGAGTCCGTTTTATACTTTTACTGACCCACCCGTGTTCCTTCAGTTTCCTGTGCCAGGTTCACGGTAACTTTTTCGAACAATTCCGCGAACCTGGGAGGTGCCTGTTTTACTTACACCCTCATTTCTCCATTCAAATTTTAAGTAATGTCGCAAATAGCTGTTAAATATTTTGATTAATCAGACGACCCGTGACGACTGTCCAAGATCCACGAAAGACAGTAGGGACCAATATTCACCGGGATCGGTGTATATTAGTCCCGGCTTCGATCCCTATCTACCCCATTGGAATAAACTAAACATTTATTTTCAGGTCCTTTAATACGGAAGCAGTCATACATCAATAAAGCATTAGAAAATTCAGAAGAAGAACTTAGGACTCCTAGTTTTGCGCGAAGACAAATAGAAGGTAATAATCTAAAAAAAAAAATCTTCAATGGGTTAACTTTGTGGCGGCATCTACACTGCTAGATGCGAACTACGTATCATACTCCTCATCATCATTTCGGCCAAAAGACGTCCACTGCTGGTCATAGGCCTCCCCCAATTTGGGGAGGTTTGTCTTAATCTCTACGCTTGGCAGGCGGGTTGGCGACCGCAGTATGATGGTAAAATGCATACAGAACGCTGCTGTCCATTCTCTAGTAGTCGCCTCTTAAGACACCAATGGGAAGAAATGCGATGGTGTTGGAACGAAGTTCCTTATCGCGCGTTGTGAAAGGGGGCTAGACGGAAAAAATTCGTACGAAAAGTTGTCACGACACTTTTTAACCGACTTCAAAAAAAGGACGAGGTTTCTCAATTCGACTGTATATATTTTGTTGTTTGTATTTGTTTGTATATTGTTGTTTTTTTTTGTTGTGAGTAGAGAGAGAGAGAGAGAGAGAGAGACAGGGAGAGAGGGAGAGAGAGAGAGAGAGAGAGAGAGACAGAGAGAGAGAGAATATTTTTGTTGAGTGTATACAGGTTTTTTGTACATAATAAATAATAAAAAAAAATATGAATCCTGGAAAGGAACTTCGTTCCATCCGGGTGTCCCTTGACACCTCGAAAGTTTTTTTATTCTTTACGTTCGGCACAATACGTACAATCATCGTATCATACACGTCACGCAAAATCCTGCATCGCACAAGCAAAGTTTGCCGCGCAACTGGCCCGGCCGGTCGTAGTATTTTCCCTTGTCTATCGAGGATGATAGTCCATACTGCGATCGTCAACCCTGCCAAGCGTGGCGATTATGTCAATCTCCTCCCTCTGGGGGAGGCATATGTCCCACCGTGTGTGTTTCGGCTGAAATGATGAAAGAGGATGCGTGAACTAAGCGTACAAAAAATTTTGACGAGTTATTCGAGTTTTATCGAATGATGAGCTACAAGTCTCATCTTCATGCTCCGAGTTTTTCTTTAAGACTCGAATTCATTTTAAAACTCGAGTCCTTTTTAAGACTCGAGTGGCTGTTAAATGACTCGGGCTCGGCTTGACTCTAGACTCCAAGCCTTTTGATCACACTGAGTCTTGCATAATTGAGTCGAGTCTTTAAAATTACGACTCGAGTCCTTTACAACACTACGGGTACCTATGTTTTCTATCCATTTGTTTACGTTTTCTACTGAAAACACTTGAAACAGATCATGGTGAAACTTCATAGAGGTGATGTTTTAAAAATCCTTTTATTTTCAGATTCTCTGGTAGCGAAGCAGTCATTTAGAAATAAGGCATTAGATCATTCAGATGAAGAACTCAGGAGCCCTGGTTTTCCCCGAAGACAAGAAGGTTTGAATATAAATCAACTATACTTGCACACGGAGAGCAGTGGTGGCCCAGTGGTAACGGCCGCGACTTACGAGTAGTAGGTCGTGAGTTCAAACCCAAGCAGGCGCATTACTTTGTGTAAATTATTTCATCGCCACTGCTCTCTAAACGGTGAAGGAAAACATCGTGAGGAAACCGGCATGTCTTAGAACCAAAAATTCGACGGCATGTGACATCTACCAACCCGCACTGGGCCCGCGTGGTGGATTATGGCCCACTCCCTCTTACCGAGAGAAGGCCTGTGTCCCAGCAGTGGGAACATTATAGGCTGCTGATGATGATACTTGCACGCTACCCTGTTCCTTGCAGTTAATTCTAGCCGTGGAAGGGGCCTGATGACCTTTATCACAGGTTTTTTTTCTAAAATCCTATATCAGGCACCAGTCTCTCACAAAGGTGGAATTCAGCTGAAACATTATTTTTGTATACACTAACTTTAAGTCAGCTTTGTGAAGAGAGAATAAATGAATATTATTAACTATTCAAATCAGTGATCGCATCATTGTTGCAGCAGTTGCAAAAGTAACTGCTGAGTATGAGGTTTTTGGTTCGATTCCCTGACTAGGCAAAGTGTAATTGGGTTTTCTATCAGTAATTTGTGCCTAGTTGATGGCAATAGGATTGTGACTAAGTAATAAGCCACCCAAAACGGTCGATTGGATAGGTTAAGCTACGCTTCCCACGGTTTGTCAGTGGATGGGTGATTAGCTTTATACCAGGATCCCTCCGTGTCTTGGAAAATATGTTAATCTATTGGTCCCGACTCATTTGTGGATCTATGACAGTCGTTACGGATCGTCAGAAGACCAAAAGTCTGACAACCAGTCTTTTTTATATATTTTTTTTGGATGGGGAGTCATCAAATGACCTCTCTCGCTCTTGGGCGGAGCGAGAGGGCGTGTCAGACTTTTACTGATTAAAACCCACCCGTGTTCCTTCAGTTGCCCATGCGCCAGGGTCACGGTGTCTCTTTCGAACAATCTCGCGACCCTGGCAGGCATCGATCCTGGCAGACGCCTTCAGTTCTGCTGACATCTCTTTGAGGCGCGCGTGGAACAATACGCGCCGTCGACCCGAGCTTGGTCCTTACGGGGCGGCGAGCTACCCATTGCTCGCTGGCCGGGCGTCCGTTATTGACTCCCGACGCCCGGGGTGTCTCCTCCTGCGGCGGCTAGGGACGTGAGGGTGCAGAGACTGCAACTCCCTCACGCGCCCCGCCTCCTCCTTCGGGAGCATTACTGCTTCACAGAAGGAGGTGACGGCTTCCCATGTTCTCTCGCTCCGTACCATAGCTCGCACCAGGGCCGGACGCGTTGTGGAGGTTACATGGATGATAGCTTCATGTAATATACTGATATTCAGTTAAATCCGGTTTGCTCTATCCTCAGCATAATTTGGAAAGGGCGTGGCAGATAATGAACAATATTCACAGATTGATCAAACAACGAAATATTTTACAGCTACTTGCGACATTGATAAATATCTTTGATTTAAAACTCACAAATCTAACCGTGTCAGACTTTTACTGACTAAAACCCACCCGTGTTCCTTCAGTTGCCCATGTGCCAGGGTCACGGTATCTCTTTCGAACAATCTCGCAACCCTGACTCCCGACGCCCGGGGCGTCTCCTCCTGCGGCGGGACGTGAAGGTCCAGAGACTGCCACTCCCTCACGTGCCCCGCCTCCTCCTTTGCGAGCATTACTGCTTCACAGAAGGAGGTGACGGCTTCCCATGCTCTCTCGCTCCGTACCATGGCCCGCACCAGGGCCGGACGCGTGAGGTCGCCGCCGCCAATGGCCTCCGCGATGACAACCTGTCTTACCAAGGGATATCGTATCAGTTACTGGCTTGTGAAGGTTAGATGGGTGATAGCTTCATGTAATATACTGATATTTAGCTGCATCTAATTTGACTGGATACAGACCCCAATAAAGTTTGGAAATGGCTTGGCAGATAATGAACAATATTCACAGATTGATCAAAATATCAAAATATTTTACAGCTACTTGCGTCATTGATAAATATCTTTAATTTAAAACTCACAAATGTAACCTTGAATTTAGCACATGATTTAAGACTTTAGAAATAATTCGACAGTTATCAAAAAGTCCTACCTAACTCACGCGGTCAACATTTATGGAACAGAAAAATAGTGGTCTTTTAATGACCCACGAAAAATTTCAACGCATGGGTATTCAGAATCATGTACTAAATTCATAGTGTGGTTGACGCGACGTTGTCCCCATCACCCTGTATACACCAAACACCCTGTATACATACACCATTAAAAAAAAAAACTTTTATTTTCAGGTCCTTTAATACGTAAGCAGTCATACACCAATAAAGCATTAGAAAATTCAGAAGAAGAACTTAGGACTCCTAATTTTGCCCGAAAACAAATAGAAGGTAATAATATAAAAAATATTTTTTTCTTTAATGTCTAAACACTGTGGCGGCATCTGACGTCACACTGACGTTACGCAAAATGAATCGCGCAAGCAAAGTTTATCGCGCCAGAAGTATACATCGCCCATCGGGTCGGTTTCTATTTCATACCGATACAGCCTGCCGTAAGCAATGCCCTAAGCCGAGGTCTGTACCCCACAGGTCTGTGCCCTTAACAAGTAGTCGCATAAGTTTTAAGCTTTTAAGCCCTGGCTTAGTTTATTAAGGTAGCCACAAGCAAGTCCAGTTAAGCAGCTGACACCCTCGTAGGTTGACCTGTGAGATGTCATTCGAAACTTTACACCCTTCTCACCGTCCTCATACCGCTATATTACGGCTGTAAAAGACTCATCTTGTCCGAAAGTGAAATCAAACTCAAGAAAGCATTAATTTCAATCAAGTAATTTTTTTAAACCTTTTGGACCATTTGGACATTGGTTACATAATGTTTTTTTTTTTTCAGCCAAGCTAGCACAATTGCCACCAAAAGGAGTTCCTGTTTCAAAACCTTTTAAACTTCCAAGTAAGTGTATAGTAAGCATTAAATAGTAAGACAAGTTGGGAGTAATTTAGCAACTTAAAATTTAGTAACTAACCAAAAAGCGTATATATATCCTTTCCCATGGTTGTAAATATCCCGATATCAAATTTCATCAAAATTGGTCCAGCTGTTTTGGCGTTTAGCCGGAACAAACAAACAACAAACAATAGTATTTTTTTTTTTATTGTATAAAGTTGTTATTTTGGGGTTCAGAATCATTATTTCTGCCATCCTGTAGATAAAAAATATTGGAATTAAACAAGTAGACAGTAGGTAACTACAACATTGCAATCATGTTTATTACCTATAGTGCATATTATATTAAGTTCAGTGCTCACCTCACTCAAGTGGGCGCACACAATTCGAAAGCGAACTCATTTCTTTATAAAGTAAATCATCGCGGATTCACGACGAGACATCGTTCGAATTTTGAAAATGTGTTCATCATCGACACTGCAGTTTACAATTCAGATGCTTTTATTTTTAATCTGTATAATTATTAATTCTAAAATATGAACTGCGTTAAATTCTTTATAGCACTGTGTGACCTAAACTCACACTTAAGCCACTCTTGTCTGTGAATTAATTAGTCCATATTTTAAACATGGCTTATGTGCTATAAATTGTGTACGATACATGAGACTTAAGTAGTCCATTATTTCGGTGGGTTCCTGTTCAGGATAAAGCGGGAGGAAACGCCCGGGTGTTTCCATTGTGAGGATCGTCTAGAGGACACGGTGGAGCATACGGTGGAGGTGTGCCCTGCCTGGGCAGAGCACCGCCGTGTCCTCGTGGAGGCAATCGGGGGCGGCGACCTTTCGCGTCCGGCCCTGGTGCGAGCCATGGTACGGAGCGAGAGGGCATGGGAAGCCGTCACCTCCTTCTGCGAAGCAGTAATGCTCGCGAAGGAGGAGGCGGGGCGCGTGAGGGAGTGGCAGTCTCTGCGCCCTTGCGTCCCTAGCCACCGCAGGAGGAGACGCCCCGGGTGTCGGGAGTCGATACCTGACTCCCGGCCACCGTAGGCGGGAGCTTGCGGGCGGTGAGCAATGGGTAGCTCGCCGCCCGGTAAGGACCAAGCTCGGGTCAACGGCGCGTAGTGTTCCACGCGCGCCTCAAAGAGATGTTAGCAAAACTGAGGGGGTCTGCTAGGACCGATGCCTGCCAGGGTCGCGAGATTGTTCGAAAGAGATACCGTGACCCTGGCACATGGGCAACTGAAGGAACACGGGTGGGTTTTAGTCAGTAAAAGTCTGACATGCCCTCCCGCTCCGCCCAGAGCGGGAGAAGTGATTTGATGATTTCACTTCCAAAAAAAAAAGTAGTCCATTATTGCAATATCATCATTCATCATTCTCCTACCCTTATCCTAATTTATTTGGGGTCGGCGCAACATGTCGTCATCTCAGTAGTCACCCCCTTTCTATCCATATCATAATTCACACAGTCCATCCATCGTTTCTTTGGTCTCGCTCTCCTCTTATCGCCATCGAAATTCATACTCAAAACTTGCAAACAAGGAAGTGCACTAATAGACTATTTAAGTCATATTATCATAATATACCGTTTTTTTTTTTGTAAGATACTTAGTTATTATTACAGAGCCTCTACCACGTAACTCGTCGCCATCGCCGCCACCGGAGAAAGTCGCACCATTCCAGATCGCTCAAAGAAAAGGTACCTTATACTGCTTTCCTCATATTCTTTTTATATACAGGGCAAGTAATACCGTCTTATACTACAAATATAGGGAAAAGTCTGAAAACTAAACATTTGTAATTAAATCATAAATAAAAAACAGAGTCGTTATGCAAGGAACAGTGCGCCAAATTTTGAATTGACTTAACCGTGTCATGTGGGGTGTCGTATTTTTTAATTTTTTTTTTTTTTAAATAAATAAATAAATAATATTCCACAACTATCACACAACGCCATCTAGTCCCAAGCTAAGCAGAGCTTGTGTTATGGGTACTAGACAACTGATAAACATACTTATATATTTCTAAATAAATACATATTATAGATAAATTACACCCAGACACAGAACAAATGATCGTGCTCATCACACAAACATTTGTCCTGGGTGGGAATCGAACCCACGACCTCCGGCATAGCAGTTAGGGTCGCTAACCACTAGACCAACAGGCCTGTCAAAAAATGAAAGGGCTTCGTTGGCACAAGCTTATACAGATTTTTAATTATTTTTATGATGTACAGTTTTCGATTTATGACGAAGAATGAAAAATATAAGTACCTACAAGTGTGTACGAAATCCTCGGTAGGCGAGTCCGACTCGCACTTGTCCGGTTTTTTATATACAGGGTGTTTTGCACATTACATTCTGTGATTACTGTAACTCATACACTGACTTATAACTTGTAAAAATATTAGGAAATTCGTATTCTTGCCTTTGCAATGTTTTTGTAAATAATATATGTGAGCACCATGAATCTATTGAATAATTAATTTATCTCTTTGCTTCATTTTCAGTTCTTTTACCTGTTGTGGTATGGTAATTTTTATAATAGTGGTTTTTGTAATAGTTTTTTAAAACTATTTTAAAAGAGTAATGGTGGAGTTTCTTGCCCATTCTTCTCCATACGAATCTACCTTTTGGAAGGAGCAGCTAGAATCATTTCTTTGTCATATAACAGTTGACGTTCAAAAGTGCCTTTTTTGGGCATAATTGAAATAAATGCTTTGACTTTGGCTTTGAATACTTGGCGAGGTTTCAAACTTAAAAATGAATTTATCTATTAAAAACAGCGACATTTAGGGGTCTAATCTGTGAGTGATACTTATACATGGGGTCTGTGGGTGAAAGAGCATATGACCGACCCAATCCCCCACAAAAATTGTCGGTCTATGCACCAAACACTCTGTCTATACCTAGTTAATGTAATTAAGGAAAATTATTTTATTTTGCAGACCCTGCTCCACCTTTGCATCCGAAAAAGTTGCCAGTATTTCCACCACCTGCCTCTGGTCGGCAACCAGGTTTGTTACATTTTTGAAGTGAAAATTTCTTTAGCACCGTTGTGATTTGAAAGTCTATGAAACGAAAAAGCGACAGTGAAAAGAGACAGACACATAAATTCATAAGATTTAACGTGGGAGAAAATGAGATAGGAAGCATTATATAGTGTTTCTTAGGTTCGTCGTTCTCTTTGTGCTCTGCTTCGTAACCCCTCCACTCGTGTTTATCGTCTGAATAAAACTATGTAATATATACGAATAAAATGTAAAATAATTATCAAACTTTGTATCACTATGATCATTACTAAAACATACAATTATCATCTTCCCGAAATTTTACATTCGTCTCATTATGTTGAAGCTAAAATTTTTGAAGGTTTCACTTCTACCACGTGTGAATTGCACACGTCAGGTTTTTTTTTTTAAATTATGACTACCTTCCACTATTTAGCGTCACATGCTGAATATCTTCTTTACATACTTCATCATCATCTTGACTGGCCTGTTAGTCTAGTGGTAAGTGACCCTGACTGCTAAGACTGAGGTCGTGGGTTCGATTCCCACCCAGGGCAAATCTTTGTGTGATGAGCACGATCATTTGTTCTGTGTCTGGGTGTAATTTATCTATAATATGTATGTATTTAGAAATATATAAGTATGTTTATCAGTTGTCTGGTTGCCATAGTACAGGCTCTGCCTAGTTTGGGATCAGATAACGGTGTGTTGGTTGTCCTAAGATATTTATTTATTTATTTATCATCATCATTTCAGCGAAAACATTTCCATTGCTGGACATAGGACTCCCTTAATTTGAGGGGGTTTTGCCATAATCGCCACGCTTGGCAGGCGGGTTGGCGATCGCAGTATGGTGGTAAAATGCATGAGAACGCTTTTGCCCTTTCTTTAGTAAGTCCCTTACTCGCCTCTCACGACACTCACGGGCAGAAATGAGATGGTGGTTAGTTTACGTATGGCACCACACGGCACCATTTACATACTTAGGGCCTTATCACACTAGCGTTTTACGAGCGTCTTCAGAGCGGAGCGGGCGCACAGCGAAGACGCCGCGGGCACGTGGCGATTACGCAACGATTTCGACGCCTGTTCGCGGCGAGTTTATGACGTACAAAACACTCAGTAACGGTTATACCCACGGCGATCTCGTTGCACGTCCGCGAAGTTTTCGCGGCGCATGCGTGGTGTATTCGAAACACGTCCCCGACGTATTCGCTGCGCTCTCGTTCCATACTATATATAACACGCGGGTAAAATATTTTCAACTATTTGAAATTGACCCTGTATAATACAAGCTAAAGAAAAAAGATGGTTTTAAACAACCGACCTTTTAGAATTATACATTGTAACAAAACATTTGCTTTATATCATGAAATACCCATTGAAAACTCCATCACACATTTAGTTCATACTTGTCTTGATCTAATAACATACAAAGTCTAATTGTAAGAATTGGGGGGCCTGGTGACCCATAACACAGGTATTCAATGCCTTCTTCGGGCTCCAGTCTCTCACAAATGCTTTTATACAGGATGTAAGGGTAAACACCGTTATCCTTGAAACCAGTGATTGGTTTCGTTAATAGAACGTAAAATAAATTTTAAAAAAAACACCCTTTTTTAAAGAAAATCTGCATTTTTCCACAAGAACATTTCACCCTATGCGCGAAGGCAACAAACTTGCGTATCAATACGCCGCGTTGCCCGACGCCGACGCACGGGTCGCGACCGTAGTCAGTCAGCTGTCAGTCTCGCTAGCGAGCGCACCACAGAGTACGTTATAATATGAGCGCACGTAATGCCGCGTCCGCGTCGTAGCGTTGCTCATTTCTCGCGCGTAAATTCATTCTATACCTTTTTAGGAAAATATTTTGTTTTTATTTTTTTAACTCGCTCTGTTATATTATATTTAAGGCAAACTACCCATGGGTTAAGTGACAACGGTGTTTACCTTTACATCCTGTATATTTTTTTAAACTAGTTTAACCACTTTATGTACCCGCCAGCAAAATTTGTAATGAGAAAATAAATTTTATTTTATTTATTTTAATTCTTTTTACAGACCCACGATTGTCCGACGACGAATGGCAATACGAGCAGTTGCAGCCAGCGTGTAAATACCTCGATAATTTTTCTAATATCCCTTATGATAATATGTAGGTAATTATTTAATAAATTAGGTATATTAGTCTGGCCTGTTAAGGCTCGTTCAGACTAGCACGACGCGACGGTCGCGCGCGAATCGGCGATTTATGTCCGTAGAACAATTTCTATGAAAACGCGCGCGACACTTCACACAGGGGCGACCTGTCGCGCCGCGACACGGTCGCGCCACGTCGAGTAGCGCAACAGCTTATTAGTACATTTTGTATGGCGTCGCGATTTCGCTGCGACGCGGCGACGCCATACAAAATGTACTAAAAGCTGTCGCGCCGCTACAAGGACGTCGCGCGCGAATCGCGGGCGATTCGCGCACGAGTGGTCGCGCTAGTGTGAAAGGTGTTGCGTCGCGATATATTGCAGAATCGCCTCCGTGACAGATCGCGCGACATGTCGCGCCTGTCTGTACGAGCCTTTAGTCTAGTGGTTAGTGACCCTGACAGCCAAGACTGAGGTCGTAGGTTCGATTCCCACCCAGGACAAATCTTTGGGTGATGAGCCCAATTATTTGTTTTGTGTCTGGGTGTAATTTATCTATAATATGTATGCATTTAGAAATATATGAGTATATTTATCAGTTGTCTGGTTGCCATAGTACAGGCTCTTCCTAGTTTTGGATCAGATAACGGTGTGTTGGTTGTCCTAAGATATTATTTATTTATTCTTATATGTTTGTGGGGCTCGTGGCTAAATAACAACAGCATCACGAGTCAAACAAAGGTTAAGCTACGCTTGCTATACTTTGACTTTTAATCGTATTCAGTAACTTGACAGTTCAAAGAAAAATAATGTTACCATACTAAAACTAATAGTGTTGAGGTAGTCAATGATTTCGCGTAAAGAACGATTGATAAAAGTGGTTTAATTTAAATAAAACTTTAATAATGTTACGAGCTGGGGTTCGGGTTAAATTAATTTAAACCAATATTATCGAAACACACAAAACAGTTTAATTAAATAATCACAAATACCACAACAACGAAAAACGTCAAAAGGAATCACTTGTTTCACTTGTACCGTATCACTTGAATCGTATTTGGAGTAGCAGCGTGTAAATAGCCGACAACACGTGGGGAGTTCAAATATGAAAAGTTATGGTTTGATAGTAATTATATTGATTCCTATGAAACCCACTCTGTGAGCTGAAGAATGATAAATGGTTGCGACGTCAGCACTGCAAAACTATTAGCCCACTAACCTTCAGACCAGCTCTGGGACGCCTCACTGTCACTAGCAACTGTCAGCAGCTCACACCGTGAAGCACTTTCACGAAACAGATTGTCAGATCACTGTTGGGTATTTATAACGAGTTTCTTCAAACTTTAGCTGTCTATCACGGTGAAAAAACCAACTTTTCCTCAAAATTACAAGAAAAGTACCGACCGAGATTTTTCGAGAGAGACAGAAGGGAAAAAGAGTCCTTGGTCGGCGCTCGGGGACTCTCATTGGTCGGAGCTCGGGGAGCGGTGGCCACACTATGGCGCTAGCGCCATAGTTTGTCGCCAGGTTCAGCGAATCCCATCGCGCGATCCGAAAGGCGCGCGAACCAAATAGCCACAGATACTAACATATAGAAATCATTTGAAACGAATTAATTATTGCTAAAGAAATGACCTAATACTTAGGTATATCAGAAATAAGTATTAACAAGTTAATTTGGGTCACTTAAGGTGCCCAACCAGTATTCGATCGCTTCCGTAACCGAACTGCTCGTCGGCCCAACAATCCGCTATTTATATCCCGAGCAGAACATTCGCGAACATTCAACACTTTTCCACAGTTCACAAGCAGCATAGAAGCTTCTAGGTACTTCCACAATCATCTGTTTACTGTTTAAACCCACTATTAGACAATAGATGGCGATAGTGTCTACGTACAATTTCGTGTAGTACTTGCTACTTGATAACAGATGGCGTTAGCGTGTCGTTTCTAGTAGTTTCGAACACTGCCCCATCTTTAGATGGAATTAGCTTGACGTTTCTAGACTTTTCGATTTACGTACACTGCCCCTTTCTGAGATGGAGTTAGCGTGATGTTTCTAGACTTTACGATCTACGGAACAATAAGTTTTTAAAATGTGGAATATAAGAATAATTACCTTTTTTTTTACTTTAGCCATTTCATTTCCTCTGGCAACCATGGATGATATATATATCGATATAGTATATATCGTGTTTATATATATTACGGCATATATGCCGTAATCGCCCAACATAAAATGATAGGAAAAATTGTTCTTTCAATATTTCCATATCCTCTAAGACCTTGAAAATTTACATTATGTGGCCTTATCAGAATCCATCCATTCTCGTCAACACAACTCCGGCCGATAGTGGCATCATCAAATTGAATTGATATTGTTTTTGGAAGCTTCCCATCTTCCTGTTGGCCACGGCGAAGTTCTATGTATTTACAACTTAACAAAATCTACATTATAATAAGTATACCTATAAAAAGTATAAAATAAAAAATTAAATTAAAAATTAAAAAAACCCCCGACACAAAAACCTAAGATCCCTTTAAAAAGTAAAAAATAATAAAAAAAACTCAATCTTAAAGTACCTAAGTATGTATTAATAATTTAAAAAAAAAATACGTCACGTTGGGGGACCGCTCTGCGAGGGCAGACGTTGTTGACGATCGTATCCTAAATGCAATATTTAGAAGTAATTTTATAAAAGTTTTCTTCAGTTAGGTAATAGACTATTTGTAATTAAATTGTTAGGTTTGGAGCGGTCCCCCAATGCGAAGTATTTTTTTTTAAATTATTAATACATACTTAGGTATCTTAGGTTTTTGTGTCGGGGGTTTTTTAAATTTTTTCTTAGTACATTATCTTAATGAATGCTAACAATTTTTTAATTACGCCTAAAGGTATATTATTTCGGATTGATTGAGTGGACAACCTTTGTAAGACGACTTAAATGTCAAGATGTGTAAAATACTAGTATTTGGTTAGACTGGAAGCTGACCCCAACAAACTTAGGAAAATGCTAGCCAGATGATTTCATTCACTCTAAAACTGATGATTTCTCATTCTGGTATGGCTACCTATAGCCCTGTGACGTCTCTTGTACCAATTATTTTTAACCGAATATTTTAGGGCGGACTTCAACAATAACGTTTGTCTGAATTTTAGACACTGGCCGATTACCAGTAGGTATTTTTTAATATGGTGAACTGACATCAGACCTTCTCGAACCAATTGTATAAATAAATTGTAAATAAATTAATTGTAAGCGTACAAAATAAACTATTTATATTATACTAGCTTTTCCAGCGGCTTCGCCCGCGTATACTTTTAAACCTTCCTCTTGAATCTCTGTCAATTGATGAAAACAGCATTAAAATCAGTAGTGTAAAATATCTTAGCGTACAAACGCGGAAAGCGACTTTGTTTTATACTATGTAAAGATGAATTAAACAAATATGTAGAAAAGGTACTGCATACATTGAATGTTGTAAAAAAAAAAAACTAGTATCTCGGTCAGACAATTGTTCAGACGGTCTATTCTGTAAAATGTAGGTGTAGTGAGCTTGAAGTGAACTGTCATGTCGTCTGACGCAAGTGCTTTAGTTATTATTCTAAGGCAAGGGGTTACCACCTTTGACATCTCACTTCAGCTAAGTTTATTTTATATGTTCGAAAAAAATTGTTTGCTTAGCAACGTAAACAACGCCATGAATGTTGCGGAACTGTCAAAATGCAAAGCGATTCCTACAGATAGTATATTACGCAATCACCCCTCTGATAGTAAACTGCTATTTGGAGCTAAGTAACGAACAGCCATATTTTTTTTTATAACGATCTCTTAGATATAATCAAAATTATATGTTAATGTTCATTATTTGTAAATAAATTATGAGAAAATTTGTATTTCTTTTATTAAATATTTCCTGGATTTCTCTCAAACCAATAAAAAAAAATGGTCTAAGGGATTCTTCTGCATAGTTTCACGAATCCTTATTGACAAGTAGAACTACAGGAGGATTATTCTCTAAAAATCGCTTCGTTTGAACAGTGAGTGTGTTCATTTGAGTTCAATAAATAGTTCGAAGGACAGAAGTAAACTTCAAGCCTCGTATCCACTAGTCAACAATTGACGCACAACGCGGCACAACACGTGACGCTCAACATGTAGGGCAACGTTGCACAACAGCGCGCGACGTTGCCAGCTGGCGAGCATCAAGATGCGCGGCTTGTTGTTTGTTTAGAGAGCGTCGTTAGTTGAGCATCAATTGTTGTCAACTGGAGACGTGACGCGCAACAGTGTCCGTAGTGTGGTGTAACGAACGAGTGCTCAAATTTATTGAATTGTACCAAAACTATGAATGTTTATGGGATACCTACTGCTCACCGAGAATACAAAATAATAACTTTTTTTATGCATTTTTCGATAAAATTATAACCACTGCCGCTGAAATCAACAGAGGAACTAGCTCTGGCGACATGTTGTCGACGGCTGACGTAGTTGTAGATGCGTAGACAGACAACGTTGTTAAACAAAAGTTCTGCGCTGACTTTCAACATATTGGGCAACATGTTGTGCAACATGTCGCGCGCCAATTGTTGCCTAGTCGAAACGCGGCTTTATTAGAGAATTGCGCTACAATGGGGTCGCGGGAGGTACCTTCATATCAATATAGAGGGAATTAAGGGAAGGATAAGAGTAGAACCAACAATGTAAAGCAAGTTTTCAATCTTTTTATTTTCATATACCAATTTTGAGCTATTCACAGAAAAATTAAGTCATTAAGTTAATTTTATTTAGACACCTTTATAAATTTTACTTGCTACTTTAAAAATATTATAGTATAAGTTCCTACCCGGGGGTTACAGATAAAATTATTTACATAAAATATCTTACATTTTTCACTTAATTAATACTGAATGATGTTATCGTTATAGAACCTTATTTGCTACCTAAATAATTATGCTACAATTAATTTTTAAATGCTTTGTAACTCTTGAGTATTTACAAAAAGAGACGTCTAAATGCATTAGTTTCCTAAAGTGCGGTGTAGGGTTACGCAATATCTGCTGTCCTTATCTATAGCGTTTTTTGACACCTTAATGTCAAATGACATATCGATGGCCCCACCGAATAATCGTGTAAGAGAAAATTAACAACTTTTCAGCAAAAAATTAAAACGTTCAAACTTCAATAAAGCTCATTTCATTTGTAAATAGGTATAAATAATGTGTTATCGAATTAAAGGTAAAAAATAAACTATAGACTTGTATATTTATTATTTTTAAAACATTAACGAGTTTCAGGAAATTCATGAAAAGCCATTTAATATTTTTGCTCTTGTGAAATTTGCTTGACGAGGTCACATTAATATATCATTACACGTTTATTCGTGTAATAATACACAACGAATAAAACGTACTGTAATATTACACTATTATTCTCCATAAATCAAGTTTATTTTTTAACCCAGCTATTACAATTTACACGCTTGTTTACAGTACATTATTCTGCTATTATATGATTGGAAAGATCGTATACATTTATATTAGAGTTAATAAGATCAGTTTTCATTTATGTAATAGGTTTTAACATGTTTATTATCGTATAGTTGGCGACTCAAAAAGCATGTAATAATAGCATAAACTATTATTCCTATAATTTTAAAATTAATTATTTCCCCAGAATAAACAAATTCACTATTTTAATAGGAGTGTTATGAGTCCAAAATTTATAAAAAAAATTAGTAGGTGCAGGAGAAACAAAAGAAACGAAAAAAAAAACTCGTGTAAGAACTCTTGCACGTTAATTCGGTGGGGCCATCGATATGTCAGATTTCATGAAGGCCGTTAGGTATATTATGGCGACCACCGCTCTTCAAGAAAACCGTAGCTCTAGTGATAGTAAAAAATATGTTTTACCTATTTCCCTACTTAATTAAGAGTACTTAATAAATCGATGGTAAATCATTTATTCTGAAATCCATAAGGTCACATTTACACATGCGACAAAATGTCTGCTAGTTTAGTGTGATGGTCTGTTAGAAGAGCATATCCCAAATGTTCGCTGCACCTGTCTTATGTGACTTTGACGTTCAAAAAGTGCTGACTCTCAGCCTAGTTTGAATAAATGACTTTTGATTTGATTTGATTTTGATTTGATTTGCAGTTAGTTCTCTATTTTTTTTTTATTTAAATTTTTGTATTACTTTGTGGAAGTCTGAAAGTGGTACCGGTGTTGGAAAAGTTGTGTGCCATTGTTTGTAGAAGTAATATAAAGTAAAAAAAAAATAAAAATAAAAATAAGGCATTAGGAAAATGTCATGAGAAAAGTTTTGAGTACGAATGTAGGTAGATGGTTATAAGAGTAGGGGGAGACCAATAAAAGATGGATGGACTGTGTGAAACATGATATAGATAGAAAAAGGGCGACTACCGAGATCACAACTCAATTAAGACGACTATCGCAGTCCACGGCTAGACATGGCCTCTCCCAGGCTACAGTCTGTCCCATTCACTTTTTTAAGGCTGTCAGGCCATCTAGCTGGCGATGACAATTATTTGACAAGTTTAGAAGAGAAAGACATGTTGCGACGGACCCAAATGAATTGGGGTAAGGATAAGAGAATGATGATGATTTTGCTGTGCATTGAAAAGAAATTAAGTTCCAAAATTGAGTTTTCTACTAGGAAACTTGCTAGCAGTTAATATTTAACATTTCTCGTAGTAATTTTGCCGTAAGTCGACATGTCGATATGTGTGATGTTTGCAAAATGTTAGTACCTTTTGTGAGCGAATGAATAACTGTTTTATCATAATCATAGCTATAAGGATCTTTAGACACTCAGGAGACGTTAACAGAGGGCGCTGTTTGAAATATTCGTGCAATTGTTACGTGAGATGGTGGAGGTCCGTTTTGGCCGCGCGCCAAAAACTGTTTAACGCTATAAGTCGGTACTAAATTATCTTCGCTTACTTTAACTTACAGTGCCAGAAAACGTTTAAAGAATACCTAGTGTCCAATGAAAAATTGATTTTAAGCCAAAAACTAAAAGTTAGCTTCGGCTCTCGACTTACTATTAGAACATAACCTCACTTTTCAACTTCAAAACAAAATCCCGTCCGTTAATGTCAAATGAATGCCTGAGTAAAACTACGAGCGGAGTCGATCCACCCCGAAGCTAGCCGAACGTCACCTGATAATGCTGAGCTTTACGAAGTAGGCCGAAAGACGCGCGACTATTCACGAACTCCTGGTTAACGGCTTGGTCGAAGCTTCGGCTGGTTTAATAACGGTTAGGTTAGGTCGGTCCGTGATGATGAAACGACTCATCTAGAAACTGTACCTACTCTGAATCGCCAATACAGTGAATGCAGTGTGTAAACTACAGACTAGTACATATCTTACAAGCCTCCCTTTGATATTTATATTGAATCCCTATTTCCCCTGTTATTAGGTAAATTATACATTGTATATGTTTGCGTCATAACTGTTCAAAGGTTTCAGAGGCTCGTACGTCCATTCTTCATCTGAAGATGCTTGATTTTCGTTGTAATATATTTCTGAAAAAGAAAACAGTATTCAATTATTTATTCCTTGTTGATCTTCTCGTCGCACATACCGCAGTGTCTCAAGACGAAAGTCTTTGAACAGTGCGTGTTGCCAATAATGACCTATGGCACAGAAACGTGGTCGTTCACAAAAAGGCTGAAAGTCACCCAAAGAGCAATGGAGAGGGTTATGCTTGAATTTTTCCTACGCGATCGAGTCCGTAAAGAAGAGATGGAATACGACTCTCCCATTATGACATAGGACTAACCTACTTATCGCATAGCTGAATCAGCATGGGTGTCATAAATACCTCTGCCTAGCTCTGATGTTATTTTATGAATACGAAGCTACTCTTAATAAGCTATTTACCTTCTTGTACTGGCTGTGCGACTGGTGGTCCCCTCGGTTTTGTGTGCAGTGCAGGTGGTGGTCCTGTAAATAGAAGAAGTTTAATTAGAGAAGTGATTATCACAAAAAGATAAGATTGACACCATTTGGCCATTTAGTAGGTGCTATTCTGTAAAGCTCAGTCAGATACCACACTCTAGTCATCATCACTATCATTGTCGGCGCATCACACATGCGTGTGGTCGACGGCGGCGCAGCGCGGGGGTCGGGGTACCGAACCCGAACATATCGCACCCCTAGATCTAAAGGGAACTAACTCAAAATTCTTAATTTATGAATTATGCACACATTCGAGTCTGTCATTTCAATACCTATCGACCAATAAACCAGATACAAAACTATTTCCAACATTAGACTCCAAATATTGGAAATAGTTTTGAATCTGGTTTATTGGTCGATAGGTATTGAAATGACAGACTCAAAGGTGTGCATAACTGAAAAATTAAGAATTTTGAGTTAGTTCCCTTTAGATCAAGGGGTGCGATATAGGACTGCTGCGCGGGCGCCGCACCACTCAGCTCACAGACGCGCACCACTACGGGCATTTCATTGTTATTATCCATAAGTTAATATTGTAGATTACGGCATTATACCTATTTTAATACAGTCCACTCCAATCTTTTATTATAAAGTCCAGTTGAGCCCATTCAATCATCATTTCAGCCGAAAGACGTCCACTGCTGGACAAAGGCCTCCCCAATTTGCCATAATCGCCACGCTTGGCAGGCGGGTTGGCGAGCGCAATATGGTGGAAAAATGCATAGAGAATGCTGTTTCCCATACTCCAGTAAGTCCCTTAGTCGCCTTTTACGACACCCACAAGAAGAAATGGGGTAGTGCTATTCTTTACGTCCGGCAACATATGTTACACGGTACAAGGAACAACCTCACTATCGTGAACACAAACGATTCGAAAGCGAACTCATGCTTTTTGAAATTAAATCCAAGTGATGCTTAGAGGATAACCTTTATACACCAAGACTCCTCCGTGCCTCCAGCCGGCTGTGATTCGAGGATTTTTGATAGTCATTACGGGTCGTCAGAAGCCTGAAAGTCTAACAACCAGTCTTACCAGGGGGAATCCTATTGACCAGTTACTGAGTTGAGGAGGTCAGATAAGCAGGTGCTCTAAATAAAAATACTGATATTTAGCTGCATCCAATTTGATTAGAACCCGAATCCAACATTGTTAGAAAACGCTACGCAGATCAGGTAGATGAGGATGTTTGGAGAATAACAATTTGGTTGATGATGGATTAAATAAGACAAATAAATACTTACTAGGCTTTGGTGATCCCCTCGATGAATGATCAGGAATTGACAAAATCGGAACTGGCATAACTGTAAATAAAAAACATGATAATATTATTCAGGGGTGTTTTGATGCTAGTATGTTCGGAGTTTCTTTAAATGACATTGATATAATAACGGAAATAACAGTAGCTCTAGTCACCGCAGGTCCACAGCTGCAGAGCAATAAGGCAGTGGACTGGTCATTTCTGCCTTTGGACGGATAAACTCTAGGGACGCCCTTTGGCTTTTGGATCTAAAAAGGGGTAAGCATCAGCTTATAATGTTGCCACTGCTAGGATACATGCCCCCTCTCTAGGAGAGTGACAGGAACGTAATCAACCACGAAAGCCTAGAGCGGGTTGGAGGACGACACATGGAGTCTCTAAGAAATTTTGGTTCTAGAATATGCTATCGATTTCCTTCTAGCCTACTTAGTTCTAACCTACGGTGCTCAGACCTGGTCATTCACCGAGTCGCAAAAGTTCCGTCTTGGGGTTTGCCAAAGAGCAATGGAACGCAGCACTTTAGGTGTTAAACGAACCGACAGAATACGGAACACCACGCTGCGCTCCAAAACGGGGATCCTAGACGTAGACAATGGAACTAGCCGTTTCACGACAGCGGCATGCACAGTGACCGCTGGGAATACCAGACCGTGGGTGCCTGAGGATTGACGGCGCCACCGAGGCTGACCTAAAAAGAGGTGAGGACACAACCTGAACTCGTATTGCTAGGGTTGGATCGGGGTGGCCCCGGAAAAGGATGCCTGGAGGGATTTAAGAGAAGCTAAATAAAAAAAAAAAATATACAAGTTTCCTCTGGCTTTAAAAGCACTGGCTGGGATTAAATGTTGAAGTATCCTTACCATTATTTCTTCTTCTTAAAGCTTCCTCAAGTTCGTTGGTCTGGGAATCGCCTGCGAAAGACCATTGCATTGAAAATCGTATTGCACTACGACCAACAAGAATAAAATCCAATTTTGTTGGATCCTACTTATTATTATAAATGTGTGACAAGTTTGTATGAAAATGGGATGAAATAAAATATGGTGAATTTTTAAAAGTCTTAGTACTTACTAAACTTGTTGATTATGATGTTAGTAACATATTCCTGAGACGTAGCCGGTGTTTTACAAATAAACCTGTATATTTTTATATATAGTTAAATATGGTACAAATCCTACTAATATTATAAATGCGAAAGTTTGTGAGGATGGATGTATGTGTATGTGTATGTTTGTTACCCTTTCACGCAAAAACTACTGAACGGATTTGAATGAAATTTGGCACACAGATAGTTTATAGCCTGTATTAACATATAGGGTACTTTTTATCCCGGTAATACGTTCCCGCGGGATATTTTCCGACCTTCACGCGGGCTAAGCCGCTGACCAAAGCTAGTATACCATATTTGTAAGTTATTAAGTGAATCCTTAGATATTAATTGCATATAAAAGTTAAGTAATAACGATGATTTATCATTTTCTATTAATGTTTTTTTTTATCAATTTCTTACCGTTAGGCCTTCTTCTGGCCAGCTCTTGCTGCATTGGTGTCATATGTCCCGAATTGGATTTTGGCATTGTATCTGTAAAGTAAGAATTTAATTTAAAGAGTCGGTTCTTTTTAACAAATCTAGGCTTAGTAGTTGACGTAATTAGAATTTATAGTTGTATAGCCTTATAGCTACAAGGTGAGCTTCTATTCGTTTACTACTCAGCATTCTTCTGCTTGTATCCCAATGTATTTGGAGTCGGCGCCATGTGGCTTTTTGTCATAATTCTCTATTAATTGTCGTCTCGTTAGTTACCCTCTTTCTAACTACATCATCATTTATCGTTTCTTTCGTCCCCCCATACTCTTATAGCCATCAACACACAACAAAAGACACAAAGTTCTTTTCATACTCAAAACTTTCCTCAAGAAATTTTTCTCATTCCTCCGTATCACATACCATGACAACCAATTTTCGCCCAACTTTTCAATTTTCATTGGCAATTTCAGAATTCCTCTTATGTACTCATTTCTTATTGTATCCGTTCGTGTAACATCACACATTCTCATCTCAACTGCATGAAATTGCCTTTCTAATACTAGTATGTACGATTATTATTGTATAAAGACAAACCGCTAAATAAAGGAACAGATGGAAGATACAAACTTATCATATCAGGTCAAACGAGCAATTGAATGTGAACGGAGTTGTGGGAAAAATTAATGTTCAAAGCAACATTAAATTGAAAAATAATCTTTACCGTTGTTCCTTCTCCTAAGAGCCTGTTCGAATTCATTGGCTGCCATGACATCTGTGAAAGCAAATTTTTTATATCAGGAATTTATTCTTATTACCAGAAGTGCTGTTTTGTGAAGTTCTCGTGAAACCTCACTCAAGTGAGCGCACACAATTCACAAGACACCGTTCCAAATTCAAAGTCCTCGATAAACTCTCAATACCTAGCTACTGATTCGATAAAGTTCTTCAGAAAAGCAGTCATCATCATGTCTTTTCTCGTCTTTTTCCTACTATGTTTGAAGTTGGGTTTCAGTGTAACCGGGTGTAACTGAATACCAATTATGATGAATTTCTTAGGCAACTCTACCAGGGAGTTTCTTGCCAGCTCTTCTCCATAGGAATCAACAGTTTGGGACCGTGCACCTAGCTTCTGACGTTTCAAAAGTGCCCATGTAAGTTTATGTGAAGTAAAAATATTGGATTTGACTTGAGATGTCCTCTGCTAGACATAGGCCTCCCCCAAGCACCCACTACCACATTAACCGATTCTGTGCTCCTCGCATCCAGCGTTTCCTGACGTCTTTCACCAGGTCATAGGTCCATCTTGTGGGAGGCCTTCCTATGCTACGTTTTTCAATACGTGGATTGCAATTTGATTGGTTACTAAAAATAATGCTTAAAAAAAAAAACTAAAAAACAAGCTTTTGTTTTCAGTTTTTTTTTAAACTATTATTTATTTTCTATTTTTTAGGGTGTTTCGAATTTTGAGACGTATGTCAACGTAGTTTTTGAAGACAGTTTTTTGCTGTCCTGGTATCTCTGGCAAGGATAATGACACAAATGTATGAAATTATAGTATTGTCATCGGTCCTCGATATGTCTACAGAGTTTAAATGAAATCTGGTCGTTTAAAGTGGGTCAAAATCGCGCTATAAGGAGTCGGTTACAAACAAACATACATACAAACAACATACAAGTGAAGCTAATATAAAGCGTGTAAAGAAAGATCTAGTATGCAGTGAATGTTGAAATGATTATGAATAATAATTATAACTTACTTGGTCGAGACTGTTGTGGCTTTTGTGTGACTGCTGGCTTGTTTCCTTGTCTCATTTTCAGTGTATTTTCTTTCACATCCAAAAGATTGCCCGTAGGAACTTTCTTTGGAGGCATAGGGAGTCGATCTGCAATGTTTAAAGATATATCAGTATAAAAACATATGCTACATACACAAATATAATGAATAGCAGCAGCAGTATTATTCTCTAAACAACGCTTCGAAATTCGAACGGTATCTCGTTGTGAATCCGCGTTGATTTACTTTAAATTTAAAAAAAATAAAGTTATTTTTCACTTTGCAGTGTTTTTTTTTAACGAAGTCGGTTGTTATTTGTTTGTAAAAAGTTTTTATTTTTAACTTTTTAGTTATGGTAGATACGATGGCACTAATCTAATCGCGTTATTCGTTAATTTTTCGCGCAAATACTTAATGCAAATTTAACACTTATATGGTTTTCACATGTATCCCATTGGCCGAATGAAACCAAATTGAAATGGGACCACGCGGGAAGCACCAGCTTTCAAATAAAATAAAAAAAGAATCATCAAAATCGGTTCACCCAGTCAAAAGTTATGAGGTAACAAACATTTAAAAAAATACAGTCGAATTGATAACCTCCTCCTTTTTTTGAAGTCGGTTAAAAAGGTGGATTTTACTTATTGAACTAAGCTACTTACGTGGCATAGTGTTGATGACTGGTGGTGGTTCATAAGTGTTTTCTTCAGTCTCCATTTCTGTGATCAAGTGAAAATAAAATTTTAATTAAAATATACGGTAATTTAACTTAACTAATTGCTAGAACCGTGATTTCATTAATTAAATAAAAAATGAATATGTTGTTATTACCGAATTTCAATATCCCACTGTCAGAGTACAAATAATTTCAATTGTAACAAAATTTTGAAATGCATTTTCAATTTGACAACTCAGGCAATGTAATGTATTATTCTACTTTGGCAACACTTAAAAATAACGGATATTATATTGTCATTATTTCTAGATGAAGCACAAAAGTTTTTTGAAATCGTAAAATGTAGTCGAATAAGTTGTCGCTAGATTGTGAAAGAGTACAGAATTAAAAATTATTAGCAAGGCAAGAGTATATTCTTCATACTAGACTTTCAAAGTGTAAAAAGTCTTGCAATACTTTGTGCAAAACCTACTTGTTTTTTTTTGTGTTTTTCTGGACTTACCTTCGTAAACTTCATGAAACGTATTGTTATGAGGGTGACCTGGCTGAGAATGACCTGGCTGAGGATGACCTGCATATGGATGACCCTTACCAGGCAACGGTAGCGGAGGTCTGTTCGCCACACTGACTTCACGTTCTTAAAGAAAACGAAGTCAATAAATTAAGTGCCACTGAAGAAAAGAAAACTAAAGGGGGGTGATGGGGTACCGAGATGACAACTAATAGTGAAGAGTTATAGGAGAAGAAATGTTGCGCTGCTCCGAAATAAATTGGTATAAGGGAAAGCGACTGATAATAATGAAGATAAACCATCTACATGGTCCATCTTCATTATTATCAGTCTCTCAGATATATCTATACACCGTGATATTTTAATCGTCTGACAACGAAAGCCTACTTCATGTATCCAATGACTACTACATACCCATAAGATTTTTTTTTCGAATAACTAAGAAAATAAAATATTTTTCATTATAATGACGTATGACGTATATACACACATCAACACGGTCTAGGGATATTTCATACTCAATTAAATAACTCGAAAAGTACTGGAGCATTGGAATCTTTTATACACCGATTTGTTTGTAATTTATCTCAGACTAATTCCAAATTCAAATTTTTGAAAATTCTTTTGTTTCGGTGGCATAAAAATGTCTTGATGTATAGGAGAGGGAATTTTCATTTGTGCGAAATTTAGAAAACAATACGAATTACGTTTAGTTACAGTTTTTTTTCATTTTTAAACGAAAGATAAAGTTAAAATTGAGGTATTGTAGCCATGCAACGCCGACATTTGACGAGGTCGGAGATGTTACGAGCTGTGGGAATGCTGGAAGCTGGATCTGTTCAGCGTAATGTTGCTGAGGCCATAGGGACCCATCAAAATGTAATTTCAAGATTGTGGACACGCTATCGTGCCACAGGTGAAGTAGCGGAGAGGCACCGGGGGCCAAGTCGCATCACTACCCCCAGACAAGACCGATTTTTGCAAATTACTGCGCGAGCACAACCAAATGCAACGGCGACTCAATTGGTCCAAAGGCTGCGAGTGGAACACCAAGTGCTTGTGAGTGACCAAACTGTAAGAAGGCGACTGCATGAAAGCAATCTACGCTCTCGTAGACCACTCCGGGTCCCACCTTTACGGAGAGGCAATCGTGGACGACGATTAGAATGGGTTCGGAACCACGTGGACTGGGGCCGTGACCAATGGTCCAATGTGCTGTTCACGGATGAATCCAGGTTCGGCTTCCATCCAGATTCACGAAGGACGCGTGTTTGGCGAGTTCCTGGACGATGGAGCCGTCTCCAGAACCCTCAGGAAGTTCACCCATACCAAGGAGGAACAATTATGGTTTGGGCAGGAATTCGTCTTGGAGGACGGACGGATCTCGTTTGGGTGCGGGGCAATATGACGGCAGAACGATACGTCCAACAGGTGCTGGGGCCCGTAATCTTGCCCTACAGAACACAAATGGGGCAAGATTTCCTGCTCATGCACGACAATGCCCGGGCACACACGGCGAGAACGGTAGCAGCTTGGTTACATACACATAATGTTAGGGCCTTAGACTGGCCTGCTCAATCGCCAGATCTAAATCCCATTGAGCATGCGTGGGATATGCTGCAAAGAAGAGCTCTGAAGGAAGTTCCTGAAAATCTGGCTACAGAAGATCAACTTTTTGCGCACCTCAGAAGGACATGGGACAATATTCCGCAGCAAGACATTGACAACCTTGTTCTGAGCATGCCGAATCGTTGCCGATGTGTTATGAACATCACGGGCGCTTTCTCAGACTACTTACTTCAAGTTTATAAACACAAATTAAATGATTTTTCTATTTTTTTCAGTTTTTACTCACAAATTAAAAGATCATTCATATATGGTTTCCGTCTATGCTTCATTTTTTTTCCATAAAATCCTGAAATTTTAATCTATACCTTAACCATTATTAAAAAATGGTAGAATATTAAATAACGTATCTTTTAAATATATACATGTCATATAAATAATTAACACATTGATAGTAATTCGCTTTTTTAAAAATATCCCTAGACCGTGTTGATGTGTGTATATAGTCCTCCAGACCGTATTTCGGCCACGGCGGCCAATCTCAACGGAGACTAGCCATCGCGGCCATCGGATAGCGCGGGAGATATTATAGTGCCGACGTATGACGTAGTCTGAAATTGATATTTTGTCTCATGGAAAACTTTTTAACAAAAAATTTATAAAAAAATTTATAAACCTTTCAGTTATTTTGAGGTTTAATTTCTTGCAAAATCGGACTATTTTGTAAGAAGTTATGCATTACAATCAATAAGTGAACAATCAATCATCCCCTGTTTTCCTATCCTTCCATCTATCCTCCAATTTTCTTTCGGAATTGACAAGGGACCACCTTCGGGATATACCCATTCCAAAAAAAAAAGAATGATTAAAATCGGTCCACTCTGTTAAAAGTTGTACGTGGTCATACATAAAAAAAAAATAAAAAAATTACGCGTTGAATTGAGAACCTCCTCCGCTTTTTTTCGTCGGTTAAAAATGGAGATGGAATGATCTAGTCGACTCGTGCGCTGGTTTGGTATGTTCTCTACCATCTGATACGTAAACATTAAAATCAGGATGTTTCATCATTCTAATGCATTATTTATTTTTAATAGAACTATTATCTTAATTAATGGTAACAGTTTTTAATCACGCCTTGAGGTATATTATTTCGGATACATTGAGTGGACAACCTTTGTAGACGATTAAAGTGTCACGGTGTATATAAAACCATGGTTAGACCTGCTGTCTTGTATGGGTCAGAATGTTGGGCCACAAAAGGGATAAATGAAAAGCAATTAGATGCAGCATGCAGCTGAGATGAGAGTGATAAGAAAGATTTGCGTGGTGTTACACGAATGGATAGAATAAGAAACGAGTACATAAAGGAAGTCTGAAAGTGGCACTGATAACTGAAAAGTTGTGTGGAAATCAGTTGTCAGGGTCGTGAGCAAAGTATTGAGTATGAATGTCGATGGCTATACGAGTAGAGGGAGACTAAAGAAACGATGGATGGACTGTTTGAATTATCCTATGGAGAAAAAGGAGGATACTACTGAGATGACCACTAATCGAGAGAAATAATAGAAGAAGAAGAAATGTTGCGCCGACTCCATATAAATTTGAATAAGGGCAAGATATTGATAATAATGGAGATGGAGACGTTGAGGTGACAGGTCTGGAAAACGATTACTGATAGCTTTACTAATATTATAAAGCTGAAGAGTTTGTTTGTTTGATTGAACGCGGTAATCTCAGGAACTACTGGACCGAATAGAAAATTTTTTGAAGCCTATTTATTGAAGAAGGCTATAGGCTATATAACATCACGCTACGATCAAAAGGAGTGGAACAGCAACATAAAATGGACGAAAACTGGCACGCAATTCGATGCGACGGGAAGCGTTAGGGGAGCAAAAATTTGACGCGAACGAAGTCGTGAGCAGAAGCTACTGATAATAATAGTAGGTAGGTCTAGAAAACGATTGCTGATATTACATATATGTGTAGCGGTATCTACCGCGACATGCGAACTACTTATCACATTGACGTCACGAAAAATTCTGCATCGCGCAATCAGAGTTTACCGTGCAACTAGCATCTCGTATACAACGTCCCAACATCAGTCGTCGGCCAGTTGGCCTCCAGACAAGACACCCATCTGGGTGCTTACCCTTGATTTTAATTCCGATCGATTGACATTGGAATTTTGGCGTTAGCGCCAAAATGTGTTTAAATTGGGTGTCCATTTTGGAGAATTATGTGGAATCGAGATCGGGCGTTGTTGTTGTTCCAATGTTGACACTATTGTTTTCAAGAGTACCGAATCACGTGTATGCAAAATTAACATTGGAATCGTATTGGCTTTAGATTGGAAATAAAATTAGGTTGAAGAGTATCAGGGTCGCGAGATTGTTCGAAAGAGATACCGTGACCCTGGCACATGGGCAACTGAAGGAACACGGGTGGGTTTTAGTCAGTAAAAGTCTGACACGCCCTCCCGCTCCGCCCAGAGCGGGAGAAGTAATTTGATGATTTCCCATCCAAAAAAAAAAGCCCCTAGTCGGAGGTTCCATCCCTGGTTGAGTGAATTTTGTACCCAGCTGTGTCTCACATCTTCAAACTGGTGACCCCGAGTATGAACGTCATATTATACGGATTTAATCGCAAACAGTCAAAACACATTGACTTTTATCGTTGTCAAAATTGCTCTTTTTAAGGCATACTGTCAGACTTTCTATACCTGCAGCCTTTGGGTCCGGTATACGCGTGGATCTTTCAACGCCCTGCGGGTCCTGTACGATAATGGTTTCAGGATGCTGTTGGGGTTGCCTCGTTTTTGCAGTGCATCAGGTATGTTTGCTAAGGCCAACACGGATTGTTTTAGGGTGAGAGTGGCCTCCCTGATGCGCCGCGTGCGAGGCAGCACCAACGGCCTACTGAATACGGGAAGGGTGGATTGCCCAATTGTGAGGCACTGGAATGCCATTCACGGCTCCGGGGGTGCCCGGTATAATGATAAGTAGCGCAATTTTATGTCATCATTAATAATCTAACTAACATAGTTTTAAGTGTGATTTACTAACAATTATATGGAATGTATTATGTTCGGAAATAAATGATTAATAATAATAATAATAGACTTACGTCATCTTCGCTCTGACTATTTACGTCGATTTTCAAATATATATTTGATTTTCGCACAGTTTTATTGTACTTTTCGAACATTACTTTCTCGCACAAAAAGAAGTAATTATAAAATTTTCCCTATTTCGCTCATGACTCTACACCATCCACAGTAGAAATTCTACGTCATCTACAAATATTACAAAAAAAAAGCTCCTATCTCATACGAAAGAGATAGCACTTTTGACGACGTCGGAAACAGCTGCTAAGGACTAGGTACTCGTTAACTCTAATCTTTAAAGGCCGGAGATAATACGAACCAATTTTCGGCCTCTGAAATGTAGGAGGATAGTTGTCTGACATGGGACTCCGAGCAGGACTGTTCAATGCTGATGCCAACATCGCTTGAGGGCCAATCTTCATGTTGTGGTCTGGTCTGGGAGTTCCTGCAAACAAAATTGTACAAAGTGTGAAATCACCTCTCTAGTCTCCACTCTGGAATTCAGATCCCGAGATTCAGATTAATTGTCTTTGGGGCTCAGTGACTTAATAATATATGGGCCCAATGTACCACCATGTGGGTCCCAGAAAACAAGCGATGAAATCGAGGCAGATCCAAGAGGATCCGAGAAAAACAAAACACTACAAAGTGAAATTTACTTTAATTTGAGAGTTGTTATGTGTCGCCAGAAATCCGGTAACTGAGTTATGGAGATCAGATTTAGCTGTATCCGGTTAGACTGGAAGCCGAACCCAACTTAATTTGAAAAAGACTAGGCAGACTGATTTATTTAAAATTTAAAATTTAAAAAACCCCCGACACAAAAACCTAAGATCCCTTTAAAAAGTAAAAAATAATAAAAAAAAACTCAATCTTAAAGTACCTAAGTATGTATTAATAATTCAAAAAAAAAAAGTACGTCGCGTTGGGGGACCGCTCCAAACCTAACAATTTAATTACAAATAGTCTATTATCTAGCTGAAGAAAACTTTTATAAAATTACTTCTAAATATTCCATTTAGGATACGACGGTCAACGACGTCTGCCCTCGCAGAGCGGTCCCCCAACGTAACGTATTTTTTTTTTGAATTATTAATACATACTTAGGTACTTTAAGATTGAGTTTTTTTTATTATTTTTTACTTTTTAAAGGGATCTTAGGTTTTTGTGTCGGGGGTTTTTTAAATTTTAAATTTAATTTTTTATTTTATACTTTTTATAGGTATACTTATTATAATGTAGATTTTGTTAAGTTGTAAATACATAGAACTTCGCCGTGGCCAACAGGAAGATGGGAAGCTTCCAAAAACAATATCAATTCAATTTGATGATGCCACTATTGGCCGGAGTTGTGTTGACGAGAATGGATGGATTCTGATAAGGCCACATAATGTAACTTTTCAAAGTCTTAGAGGATATGGAAATATTGAAAAAACAATGTATCCTATCATTTTATGTTGGGCGATTACAGCATATAAGTTGCAAGGGACGACAGTTGAAAAAGCTGTGGTTTACTTAGGTAAAAGTACTTTCGCAAAAGGTCAAGCCTATGTAGCCTTAAGTAGAGTATTTTTACTCTGCTTAAGGCTACATAGGCTTGGCCTTTTCCTTGGATGGTGTAGTAATTTGTGAGCTCGACCAAAGAAAACTATTTAATAACCCACATGACAAATCATCTTTAGCAGAATTGCAAAGACTGAGATGTAGTCATTGATACTCTCACGTGACAATCGGATTTCCATGTCCCAATTTTCCCACCACCAATTTTCTCATCAAGCGAAGCTAAGAACATTTTCGATTAAGTCATCAATATTCTCTTTCAGTGCGCTTTAATTTGAGACCCCACTCGAGTATATTTGTAGACATTCGATTATTCTTCCCCACTTTCACCCCCCACAACTTTTAAACGGCTCAACCGATTTTCATCAAACATATCTAAGAACACTCGCACATTAGTCACCTTTAATACAAAAAAATAATAACTGAAATCGCTTCATCCGTTCGGGAGCTATGATGCCACAGACAGACAGACACACAGACAGACACACACACAGACAGACAGACAGACAGACACGTCAAACTTATAACACCCCTCTTTTTCCGTCGGGGGTTAACAAAATTACATACACACATACATACAATCTCGCCTTTTTCCCATGGGGGTAGGCAGAAACCATTGAAAGCCACCTGCTACGATCTCTACACACTCCTTTTGCCTCGTTTAGGTTCATACAATTGGTCATACACACACGCCGGTTGCGAGTACTACGCACCTGACCTTTCTGAAGAACATCACCAATAAGGTCACTAATATGTTCTCCTAGGGCGTCCCCTCCCGGTGTTTCCACTCACATCTGCCTTGTAAATACCTTTTGTGAGCCGTCCTTCATTCATCCTCTCAACATGACCAAACCATCTAAGCATACATTTTTCAATTTTTGTCACTACATCTTCTTTTAAACCACACCGTTCTCTTATCACATCATTCCTCAGCCTATCATTCATAATCACACCACACATGCTTCGCAAGGAACGCATTTCCACAGCATTTATTCTACTTTCATGCTTCTTTTGCCACACCCAACATTCACTTCCATACATACATATTTACAAAATTAAAAGTCAATTATTCTAATTAGGTAGAAGCTAAGCCTTTTCGAACGTCAAAATTACATAAGACAGTTTCCCAAAACGCCCGCCCTTTTCTGGCTACTGATATAAGAGGTATTAGTGGTAGAATCTTCCCAAGAAGAACTACGAAAAAACATTACCCTGTCATTTCTGACGGAAAGACGTCTAAAAAGGAGTCTTAGTTACCCGACTACGGCAACACATAAAGGAGGCTTATGATTTTGATCGGTTTGTATGTATTTGGGTATTGTGTTTTTCATAAGTCATAAATCATTTATTTCTTAACAAAATACATTGTATTGAAAATATTACATTATAAATAAAATAATAATAATAAAAAAGCAATAATAATTACTTAATCGGTGCATTCTTACATAAAAATCATTACGTATTCAAACTATGACAATATCACTAATAAAAATTATTTGTCAATAGTTTAATAACAAAAAAATAAATAATAATTAACACAGCATTTAGATTGATAATTAAAAATCAGTACAAAACAGCGTTCATCTGTGCTCTCGTATCTTTTTTACTACTTAATATAATTTGACAAATGAGGTATCGCTATACGTATATATCGCTAATTGGATAAGGTGCCCTCTAGAGGACACACCCAACTGAAAAACAGACAGGCTTTCGTTTTTTTTTTTTGGATGAAAGAGTACTTACGAGGCATAGTCGTTATTGCTGGTGGCTGTGGTGGCTGCATTGGCATTCGTGCTGCGAATAAAATAAAAGATATTAAGGAGGATGCCCCAATGTAGCCTGCGAAGTTCAAATGTACATTTTCTATAGTATAATACAATGTACAGGTCAGTGTCAGGCTTTATGTATAAAAATACGATTCAGGACCGTAAGACGGATGTTTTTACTGAATTATAATCATTAAAATAATGAACTTAACACTTAAAGTTTATATATATAAAAGCCCATTGAATGGCTCTGAAGAAGTCATAGATTTTTTAGTTCTGGCACGTTTCCTCATGATGTTTTCCTTCATCATTTTGAGAGCAGTCGTCTGGGTGCGAACACGTTACCTTCTTAAACATGACTTAACGAGGAGGTCCTCTCAACTTTTCATTTTTTTTAGGCTGTCGATTTGAAATTTTCTTTTTTAAAAGGATACGTAAATGACGGAGTTCTGAGAAACATAAAAAATAAAGAAAAACAACCGAATTGAGGACATCCTCTTAGGTCTGTTAAAAATGAAAATGGTAATGATAATGAGGAGCATGTTTTTTTTTGGGTGAGTAATCATCAAATGACGTCTCCCGCTCCGGGCGGAGCGGCAGGGCGTGTCAAACTTTTACCGACTAAAACCCACCTTTGTTCCTTCAATTGCCTGTGCCAAGGCCACGGTAACTCTTTCGAACAAGAGTATAAGAGTATAATAGATGGTATAGATTCACTTACCATTTCCAGGTATTTCGATATTGGGTGCTTCATAGATGACACTGTCACGATTGCCTTCATCCACAGGGTCGGCTGCTATCATCATTTTCTTTCCAGGATTGGAACAGTATCGAGCTAAAGAAACATAGTTATATGATAAACAATTTTATTTCTGTTGGTAGGTTTGTACACGTCAGTCATAATTTTAAAACTAGATGAGGTCGACGTTTCTTATCTGACTACGCTGAGAAGACAGGCTAACACAAACACAGAGCCCAATCTCTTTTAAAGTCTGGACATCAAATCCACCAATCTTTCGAAATTTCGTAATTCTTTATTGACATAATTATTTGTTTACATAAATATTTGAAGCCTCTGACTCCTGAACTAGGTGTACCTGTATGTCAGGAGTCAGCGCCCTCTCCCATTTTATTTGTCTTAGACACTCATGTCAATATAGGAAAACACGAACTAAGTGCTACAAAATACAATTTTAAATACGTAAAAAATGATATAAAATAAAATACAATAACAAAAATTAAAAAGCTAAAAATAAAATTATACTAACATTATTAAATCATGCTGTGTGTGTATTTGTGTGAGTTAGTGGGATGTGTGTATGTGTATGTATGTGTTCTATGTAAGTGATTTTTGTAGAATGAGATTAATTATTTTCTCTACATCCTCATACCCAAGAGTAAAGAGCCAGTTCTTAACTTTAAGTTTACATTCGCGTAGTGTTAGCGGATAAAAAATTATTATTCTATTAATTTTATTGTATAAATATACAGAAAGAAAAGCGTTTTGTCGTCTTGCAAAAGCCGTGCGACATTTGACGGATTGTATTACGTTGGGAGTTGTTCGCTTATTTCGAAGTATACCTGGATCGTATGGGGTAGATACGTGTTTTTTTGTAATTATCTGGTAAATAAAAAGTTGTCTTACTGTAAATACCCGGCACAACTCGTATAATGACTTCGTGGGAAATCTGTATGGTTTGGATGACATCGTTTTTAACCGTTGCGCTCTTTCCAGGCGTAAGAGATGCGTTTTACATGCACCTCCCCAAGCCCCAATACAGTAACCAATAACCGATTGTGCCAATGCAAAATAAACTACACGAAGGAGATTGCTGTCAGCCACTTGTCTCAGGTTTTTAAACACCCATGTAAGTTTCCTGACTCGTGACGAAACCATCTCGATATGTGGTTGCCAGGATATTTTTTCGTCTAAGATAACCCCAAGGTATCTGACCGTCTTAGATTTACTTAGAGTTGTACAGGAGCACATCTACATTGTCTATACATGATGTGACATGTTGGTCACCACATATACAGAGAGAAAGGAGAGAGAGAGATACAGAGATTCGTGTCTGAAATGGTCTTTTGAGGAAAGGACCACACAGATTGAGTGGACCTGTCCAGTAAGTGTACGAATTTGTGTGATATTTAAGAAATGTTAAGAAATTTTTGGATTTCAACAAGAATCATCAACTATGTTGGGGTCAGCTTCAAGTCTAATTGGATGCAGTTGAATTCCAGCATTTACCTTGAAGCGACTGCCTATATAACCTCCACAACCCGGTTACTAGATAATATGATAACCCTTGGTAAGACTGGTTGTCAGACTTTCGGGCTTCTGATGACCCGTAACGATTGTCAAAGATTAGTGTAAATTCCTAATCGAACATCTGCTCTTGTCTCACGGAATCCCGCATCAGGAATCAGGAAACCGTACGTTAGTGACCAGCCTAAGGCAGCCGTCGACATTCGCTGATGGCTGAAGTTGCCGCTGCGATTGACGCGTGTCGCTCGTGTTTATGTGTACTCACCAGTATCATTTGGAGCAGGCTCAGTCTTTTTCGATAGGTTGTTATGAGTGTTGAGTGTGATCAGTCTTCGGGCTGGAATATAAAAATAAATATTTAGGTTTTATGTTCTTATATATCTCATCATCATCATCAGCCTATAGCAGCCCACTGCTGGACAGCCTCTTTAATTGCACGCCATACAGCTTGATTCTCGGCAACTCTCATACAGCTGCTACCAGGCACCCGGCGAAGATGGTGGCTCCACCAAGCCTGAGGGCGTCCTACCTTTCGTTTGCTCTTATACAGGATGTCAGGGTAAACACCGTTGTCACTTAACCCATGGGTAATTTGACTAAAATATAAAATAATAGAGCGAGTTAAAAAAATAAAATATTTTCCTAAAAACGTTTAGAATGAATTTACGCGCGAGAAATGAGCGACGCTAGGACGCGGCGTTACGTGCGCTCGCTAGCGAGACTGACAGCTGACTGACTGGGGTCGCGACCGGTGCGTCGGCGTCGGGCAACGCGGCGTATTGAGACGCAAGTTTGTTGCCCTCGCGCATAGGGTGAAATGTTCTTGTGGAAAAATGCAGATTTTCTTTAAAAAAAAAGGTTTTTTTTTTCATTAATTTTACGTTCTATTAACGAAACCAAATCACTGGTTTCAAGGATAACGGTGTTTACCCTTACATCCTGTAGATCTAAAGAGCAGCAATTGAATATTTTTTTTGATAATTGTGATATTTTGGAGTTTAGGCGTCATAAAACTTCATGAAGTGACATCACGTTTTGGCCTATGTTTCGTTGTATGCGGGATTCTTTGTAGTCGCGAAGCAACCAAACGGCTGGATAGATTTTAATACACAAAGGGTCTAGGTTTACGCCCAGGCTTATAAACCCCCGGTTAGGAGCCCAGCAAGCCTAGGGGCTTACCCGGCCATGTAGATTGCCTGCCACACAAAAAGATCACTACCCTTTAAAGATCCATGCGATCTAATAATAACATTGTCATCGTCATGTCGGCCGAAAAACGTCCACTCCAGGACATAGGCGTCCTCCAATTTGGGGGGTTTACCATAATCGCCACGCTTGGCAGGCGGGTTGGCGATCGCAGTATGGTGGTAAAATGCATAGAGAAAGCTGCTGCCCATTCTATAGTTATGATGAATGATGCCTGCACAGTTTAGCTAGCTGATTATTTTGACCCTGTATTCTGTATGTGTGTGTCTGTGTCTATGTTGATATTGAGGAGCTTACCTTTAGCTAACAGATAGAGGATGTAAGCAGTCTGACCGATGATGATGGCCACGAGGATTGCACCAACGGCACACGCAATAATGAGGAACTTGTTATCTGGAGCTGAAAATACCGTTAGTAAATAAATTAATGACTAGCTTTTGCGGCTTCACCCGCATGGATGTCGGAAATTATCCCACAGCAACCGAGGTCAAATTGCCTAGGCATTTTTTTTTTTAGTCTAGTGGTTAGTGACCCTGACTGCCAAGACTGAGGTTGTGGGTTCGATTCCCACCCAGGACAAATCTTTGTGTGATGAGCACAATCATTTGTTCTGTGTCTGGGTGTAATTTATCTATAATATGTATGTATTTAGAAATATATAAGTATGTTTATCAGTTGTCAAATTACCATAGTACAGGCTCTGCCTAGTTTGGGATCAGATAACGGTGTGTTGGCTGTCCTAAGATATTTATTTTATTTATTTATGTTGGAGTTGGCATTCAGTCTAATCGTATGCAGCTGTGTACCAATTTTTTTAAAGTAGTGACTGACTATCTAACCTTCACGACCCCGTTACTGGGTAATTCGATACCCCTTGGTTAGACTGGTTGCCAGACTAGGACTTCCAGCTACCCGTAACGACTGTCCCCGGGACCAACGGCTTAACGTGTTTTCCGAGGCTCGTACGGGTTTCGGTATATAAATCGTATCGATGACTAAAATGTCTTTTGCACAAAAACAACTGCGCGACACAGTCGCAAGATCATCAAATACACAGGGGACAGGCGAGGGATGGTAGGTAGGCCATTGTCTGTGGGGAGGTGAAGATACGCTCTTGAGATTTGCGCCGTCCGTGAACCTCCATCAGTGGAGATTGTCTTTGCTCCGGCCGATTTGGGTTCGAAGTCTATTTAGAGATTTCCAAGTTAGTCGGTCACAGTAAGGATCGGAGCAGCTGAACTAGTTTGACAGTTATTTTGTCTAAGCGATTAGAGGGTCGATAGCGGACTCCCGGCCACCGCAGGTGCGAGCTGGCGAGCGGCGAGCAATGGGTAGCTCACCGCCCGGTAAGAACCAGGCTCGGGTCGACGGCGCGTAGTATTCCACGCGCGCCTCAAAAGATGTCAGCAATACTGAAGGGGTCTGCTAGGACCGATGCCTGCCAGGGTCGCAAGATTTCTTCGAAAGAGTTACCGTGGCCCTGGCATATGGGCAACTGAAGGAACACGAGTGGGTTTTAGTCAGTAAAAGTCTGACACGCCTTCCCGCTTCGCCCAGAGCGGGAGAAGCCATTTGATGATTTCCCATCCAAAAAAAAGGGACACCGCCTGTGGGGTACGAAACTCGGCTTAGGACGGCACTGGCGGGGGAAGCAAGTACGGGATCTAATGATAGCAGCTATGACTGTGTTTTTCAAAATATGCGTCAAAATTTCAGCTCAGTTCCGCTAAATAACATAGTAGTAGTAGTAGTAAATTGGTTATTGCGACTCGCCACATGTTCCAAGCCACTATACACCACGAAGGTTGAGGAGATCGTGGAGTCGAGTGGATCGTGTGAAGACCAATTAGACCTTGAGGGTCGAGAAGTTGGAACCGTGTCACAACACGAACTTCAAGTTATTCGTGGTGCGAGTTCCAACTCATCCAATTGAGACCTTCCTCAAGGAAGAGTTTTGGCCGAAGCGTGTCATGTATCAGCGACTCCGCGGAAGGCTACGCGACACCACGCAGCGCAACACGACGCCGTCACTTCGTGTACAATAGTTTTGTATGTATGTTAGTCTGTAAGGTATTTATGATATGGGTCTTTGTAGCCCGAAATAAATTTATTTGATTTGATAAAGTTTGCTGGCTGTGCCTATGTCATCGTGTATACCAATTTTAGATATCAAGGTAAGTATTTTTCACAGTAATAATAATAATAATAATAATATCTTCTTAGGACAACCAACACACTGTTATCTGATCCCAAACTAGGCAGAGCCTGTACTATGGTAACCAGACAACTGATAAATATACTTATATATTTCTAAATACATACATATTATAGATAAATTACACCCAGACACAGAACAAATGATTGAGCTCATCACACAAACATTTGTCAACAGTGTCTGTATAGGCATTGTTCAACAGATGATTAATTTATTATTTAACTTACTACCTTGAACTTGTGAAGCAGCAGTTGGTTTCGGTTCTGAAAAAAAAAAAAAATAGGTGATGTTAGTGACTAGACATTACGAACTAGTATACACCGTGACATTTCAGTTGTCCACTCAATGTATCCGACACAATATACAATAGAGTGATCAAAAATTTTTTTACTACCTACCACTGTTTGTCTCTGCACCACCCAAAGGTTGACTGGTAGAAAATGTCTATGGCATTAAGTCCGCCTCTGTACATTTGTGTGCGTGAAGTATTAAATAAATAAATAATGCATTAGAATTATGAAACATCCTATTAAAAATGTTTACGTGTCATATGGTAGAGATTATACATACGAGTACCAGCGCACGAGTCGACTAGATCATTCCATCTCCATTTTCTACGAGACAAAATATCAAACAAACCACGTCATGCGTCATCATAATGAATAATATTTTTAATTTAATGTTAATTTTTTTCTTATGGATGTGTAGTAGTCATTGGATACTCATGAAGTGGGCTGCCGTTGTAAGACGGTTAAAATGTCACGGTGTATAGAATTATAGTTTTTTTTTTTTTTTTTTAACATGCTTTTATAGAAAACCAAACTTTTTATAGAAATCCAAAATCTTTTTGAGGTGTGTTTAATTGATATCAACCACTATACATATTTTTCTAAATTATTTTCTACTTTTTAGTTTGGTTTTCTATGAAATCGTGTTTTTTTAGTTTTTTAAATTATCCTGTCCAGTCCTTTCAATTTTTTTTTTCACAACAAACAGTTTGGTCAACAACATTCATTACGTTATTTGCGTTACTGAGTGAAAAATTTATCAAACACTAACTTCTGCCCGCGACTTCGTCCGCGTCAATTTTTTCTACCCTCACTCTTCCCGTCGCATCGAATTGCCTGCCAGTTTTCAAACATTTCTCATTGCTGCTCCTCTCTTTTTGATTGTAGCGTGATGTTATATAGCCTATAGCCTTTCTCAATGAATGGGCTACTCAACACAAAAATATTTTTTCAATTCGAACCAGTAGTTTCTGAGATTAGCGCGTTCAACCAAACAAACAAACTCTTCAGCTTTATAACATTATTAGTATATTAGTATAGATTAGTATAGATATGAAGCATTAAGAATAAGTGACCAATTTCGTTCGGATGTTAAATATCGCGGTGGGATTTTATCGTGCCCTGGTTTTCCAACACTCGGTGTGGAACCCAGCATTGAGGATCCAATAGAGTGCATCCAAGCGCATCGAAAAACACTCTGTTCGATTTTCGTAAGAGTAAGTTGAAAATCCGAAAAAAATCCACTTCGATAGTCTTTCGGCCTTAACTCTTTATTTATTTATTTATTTATTGGTCTTTCTACAATTGTTACACTTTATAATCTAATAATACAAGTTATAATACACACCAAGTGTACAACATCAACAAAAACAACAAACCCCGCGAACAAATCTCGCGACCCTGGCAGGAATTTTACGGCCATGCGTACGGCAGGTCCACGTTATGAATACAGCAGAACCTCTTTAATCCGAACTCCGAAAATTTACCCCCCGTTCGGATTTGTGGAGCGTTCAGATTATCGTACAGAGAAGTTATAGGACATATTTTATGAAATAAAACTAATAGTATTGTGACATTTTAAATGTATATTTATGTATAAACGAATTTTTAAAGAAGTCTAATATTTTAGATTGTCGTGAGATATTTTTATGACAACAAATGTGCATGACACCTACTCGACATTCGGTAAGCAACTGGCGAGATGGCGAGGGTAAAAGCGGTGGAGCGTTCGGATTACAGAATACAGAGGTGTTCAGATTAAATAAATAATAATAATAAATAAAATTCATTTAATTCAGATAACAGTGATCCATATTTTGTTAGTATTACACACAGCTTATATTCTAGTGTTAGTAACATTGATATACAAAGAATATTATTAAAACAAAGAGGCCCTACTGTATTTTTTAATAAATAATATGTATAAGTGCTTCCTTACCTATTTTGACGTTCGTACTGCACACTGACTCAACGTATGTACTGCCGTCATTGTAACGTATAACTTTCTTCATATTTTCATTGTTTCGATAATAATAAAATTTAAACTCCCATGTCCCTTCCATAGATCGGTTGATTACAGATACAGTCTGAAAATTTAATATTAATAATAATTAAAAAAATTACGAACAGTTACCGGAGATTTATTGTGAAAGACGGCACGGTTGACATCTGTCAGGCATGTGGTGGCATTTCCGGAGGAATCAATTAGACACATTATCTCCGGGTGTTCTCGTCTAGTTAACGAAGAGTACATGCATAGACACAATCTTGTGTAGCAACTAGCTGAGGTGTTGAGATGACTCTACGCTATCCGTTATAAAAATAACTCACCAATTTTCGCTTAAATGCTAACCGATTGGTGGCCGTCCTGATTTCAAGAGGAAGTGCATTTCAAAGAAGAATAGACAGAATATGAAACAAAGAATGAACAAAGTCAAAAGAATGAGTAGGATAGAGTAGAAGAAGATTTTTAGAAGAACGAAAATTCTTAGTGTGAGAAGAACATTGATATTGAAACTGAGAGACAAGATAAGAAAAGTTGAGAAAGCGTAGTCAAAGCACGCAAACTTCTTTGGCGAATGAACAGCCATTTCGGTTTAAAGACATTAATTTCTCAAAAAACAAGAACATTACAGTTCACTTAAAATATTGAGAAATGTAAATATAGAACTAAAAGTAAGTGTGATTCTCTGTGCTCACAATAAAGAATTAGGCAATAAAGGTGACAATTGATATTAGTGTTGTATTCTAACGTATTCTTCTAGGGCTTTCCATTTGAGCTCGACATATGGTCATACTTCTTGAGGTTGGACATGAACCGGATACAAAGGGGTTTTAGACAAATTGCCGTAACACGGGCACGGCCACGGTAGCACTGGTACGGTCGATAACATCGGCATGGCTGTAGACCAGCTGAACCTTGAGGGTCGAAAAGTTGGAATCGCGTCACAATACGAACATCAAGTCATTCGTGGTGCGAGTACCGAGTCATCATATCGAGATCATCCTCAAGGAAGAGTGTCTTATATCGGCGATTCCGCGGAAGGCTACGTGACACCACATAGCGCAACACGACGCCGCGCCGTCACTTCGTGTACAATAGTTTTATGTTTACATAGTTTTTATTTGTACTTATGATAGTCTGTAAGGGATTTATGATATGGGTCTTTGTTGTCCGAAATAAATTGATTTGATTTATTTATTTATTCACAAGGCAACTACAACAGGTAACAATCACAATATTTCACAAATTTCACATTATAGGTTTAGATTTGATTATCACCCAAAGCGTAATCGCACAACATGACCAGCAACAACAAAATTAATTATGATTAAAACTACAATAAAAAGTTTAGTGCACAAAATAACAGCAACAACAAAATCAATTACGATTAAAAGCTACAAGGACTGTGCGTCTGCCCTCCGACACACTTCTTACTTAATCAGAGAATGTGTAGAAGACCAAACGCGCCAGGCAAAGTCCAACATTACATTAATTACATAACATTATTTAAAGAAAAACAGTATTTGATAGCCATTGCTACACAGCTCACAATTGGTGGCCAACAAAGACATTTGTCTTAAATCTCTTTGGTGGCCAATAAGGGTATTAGAACGATTATTTCACTCACATGAACAATTGGTTCAGGTTTATCTAGTTCACCTTTTGTAGTTATTAATTCTGAAGACAATTTTGTTGAGCCCGTTGAAGTTTTAAGTGTCCACCTGTAAGAAAAAAATAATTCTTATTACGTGAAGTTTTTGGGTCCTATCGTAGGAGTTTTGCTTCAGTGCAGTGTAGCCAGACCTTTTTTTTTTGTGTGGGTGGGAAATCTTCAAATGACTTCTCCCACTGTAGGGTGGAGCGGGAGGGCGTGTCAGACTTCTACTGACTAAAACCAACCCGTGTCCCTTCAGTTGCCCATATGCCAGGGCCATGGTATCTCTTTCGAACAAATCTCGCGACCCGTGTAGCCAGAGCTTAGGATTCAAATCAAATCCCACACAAATTATCGCACAAAATTCGACAGCGTGACATGATCCCTGCCAGGGTCGCGAGATTGTTCGAAAGAGTTACCGTGACCCTGGCACATGGGCAACTGAAGGAACACGGGTGGGTTTTAGTCAGTAAAAGTCTGACACGCCCTCCCGCTCCGCCCAGAGCGGGAGAAGTCATTTGATGATAACCCATCCAAAAAAAAAAAAAGAAAAGCATGACATGTTCATCTGCCTTTTCTCAACTATGTTGGTGTCGGCTTCCAGTCTAACTGAATGCAGCTGAATACCAGTATTTTACATAGGGCGACTGCTAATCTGACCTCCACAACCCAGTAACTGAGTAATACGGTTCCTTTTGGTAACACTGGTTGTTAGACTTTCGAGCTTCTGACGGTTTGTCGATTTTCAAAGATCCTCAAATGACAGCGCGCTTTCCGAGGCAGGGAAGGGTATAGGGTAGGGATGTAAAGATGGTCACCCATCCACGGACCAACCTCGGCAAGCATAGCTTAACCTGATCGATGGATTCATGCGGCTGTCATTATTTAACTACAAGCCCCCTTTCGAAACCAAGATTTCATTTGGAAATTGGTACGCTGTCTCGTTGTGAATCCGCGATGATTTACTTTAAAAACAAATGCGTTCGCTTTCGAACAGAGGGCTCGAAAAAATATAACACAGTTTATATATCTCAAAAAGTGACGACGTTGTAAGCGTTTTGAAGTCTTTGCTAGACAGAGATAGCACTGCTATCATTTGAAGTTTCAAAACAGAAGCGCCATTGTAGTTTCATGCCAGAAAGAATACTAAGTAGAAAGTGAAAAAAAAACAACTTTAATTTCGGAAGTTGGTATCTTTGGATCTTTATTTTTAGGTTTATGTCACCGATGTCCAAGTTTCCTTTATGGTATCACCAGTTGTTCCCTATGTATTATATTATAACAACAGTGACAGGAAGTATTAGAACACTCAAAATATACAAACTGGATTCTAAACGTCTTATCGCAAAAACTACCTAAGTACATAAAGTTATTAAAATATACAGGGTGTCCAGTAAATAGCACGACATACTGCAGGGGGTGATAGCTTGGGTCACTACCTATCAATACAACACAATATATGTTCAGCAAAATCTTACGGATTTACAGTTTTACAAAATTTTCCGAAATACCGAAAAATCTCTACCTTGAAACAGATTTTTAATGTAATGAAAAAATCCTTTTCTAGTACTTTTTTTTACATCAAATTATTCGTAAATAGTTACTTTACTCATTGATAAGTCTTTTTTCTATCAAAGACAAGAATGTTTTCAAGAAATACTATTTTTTGTTTAAATTTGCACAGAACTATTTTCTTATCACTTAAGTTTAACCTACAGTGGTGAAAAAAAAATCCGTAAGATTTTGCTGAACATATATTGTGTTGTATTGATAGGTAGTGACCCAAGCTATCACCCCCTGCAGTATGTCGTGCTATTTACTGGACACCCTATATATGGAACCACCCTTGAGGTATAGGGTATGCCTCGAATGGCCTCATTTAGGGTATGGTTCCATAAACTTACGAAAAAAAGAATTTTCTAAATCAATCTATTGTACAATCGCGTGAGATATCGCAGAACATACATACAAATAAAAATAAAAAAAATAAAAAACACGCTTCCATTGAAAACCAAACTAAAAAGTACAAAATAATGGAAAAAAACCGTGGGGTGCTTGATATCAATAAAAAATACGCGAGCGTGATAAGCACCCCACGCTTTTTTTCCATTATTTTGTACTTTTTAGTTTGGTTTTCAATGGAAGCGTGTTTTTTTAAACTATTATTTATTTTCTATTTTTAGGGTGTTTCGAATTTTGAGACGTATGTCAGCGTAGTTTGTGACGTATGTCAGCGTAGTTTGTGACCTATGTCAGCGTAGTTTGTGTCGTATATCAGCGTAGTTTGTGACGTATGTCAGCGTAGTTTACGAAGACAGTTTTTTTGCTGTCCTGGTAACCCTGGCAAGGATAATGGCACAAATTTATGAAATTATTACATTGTCGTCCGGTCCTCGACAGGTGTGCAAAGTTTGAATGGAATCTGGTCGTTTAAAGTGGGTCAAAATCGCGCTATAAGGAGTCGGTTACAAACAAACATACAAACTTACAAACATACAAGTGAAGCTAATATAAAGCGTGTAAAAAATATATATACCTACTGACCAACTGAAAAAGTAAACACAAAGTGGATTAGAACCGCGTCATCGAAAAGAACGCAAACACTGTCCGTAAAATTTATAAAGAATAGTAATACTAATAAGGAACCCCTGAAGCATACCCTGACAGTTATTATTAAAATTGAAATTGTTCCAGTTTTGCCGAAGATATCGCGAAACATACATATGAAACGGTCCTTTAAAACTAAATATATATCATACTAGCTTTTGCCCGCGGCTTCGCCCGCGTGGATGTCGGAAATTAACGCAGGAGGACGTACTACCGCGGTAAGATGTGTTAATTCAGGTTATATTATAGGCAATAGTTGTTACCCGCGACTTCGTCCGCGTGGTATTTAACAAAAAGTATTTCATAAAACCGGTCTTTGAAAACCACGCTGACATACGTCACAAACTACGCTGACATACGTCTAAAAATTCAGCGTGTTTTTAGTTTTTTTAAACTATTTTTTTTTTCTAAAATAAAAGTAGCCTAAGTTACTCCTTGTTACATGAGCTATCTGCCAGTGAAAGTTCCGTCAAAATCAGTCCAGCCATTTTAGAGATTAGCCGGAACAAACAGACAGACAGACAAAAATTGTAAAAAAAATTGTTTTGGTATATGTATCGTGTATACTTAGTAACAAGTGGTTATCTTAATATTAAAAACAGACACTCCAATTTTATTTAATTGTATAGATGTATAGATTTCAAAAGTACTTCAGTGAAATTTCCTAGTAATGAATGCATCTCCCAAATGACATTTCTTCTGAAGGTGGAGGAACTTACCAGCCGTAGTTAATGTGCATGGGTGATTTGACCATAAGACTAACATTCTGTCCGTCCGTGAAGGTGTAGTCTCCGTTGAGAGAACAGTTTCTACTGGGTTTAACATTTATAGTGACGTCACCAGTATCTGTAACAGAAAGATTATTATTAGACTAAACGCCAAGAGGAATAGCCCCAGCAAGACTTATAGTGTCCTTATTAGTGATGTTCTTCAAAAAGATTAAAATCAAATGTCATTTATTTAAATTAGGCTGAGAGTCAGCACTTTTTACTAATTAATTTAAATTAAACACAAATCTTGCATTTTTGTCAAAGAATACCATTAAAGAATGACATTAAATTAAACTATAAAAATCACACCATATCTGCATATGGTGTGATTTTTTTCCAAGGAATTTTGCAGTCTCAACTCTGCAGTTGAGACTGCAAAATTCCTTGGACTAAACATTGACAAAAAAACTTGATTGGAAAGATCACATTGATGAAATTTGTAAAAAAAATTAGTAGTTCATCCTGCGCATTGCATAAACTTGTTCCAATTGTAAATACGGATACATTGCTTGCTGCCTATCACGGACTTGTTGCATCGATCCTTAGATACAATATTATTTTCTGGGGAAACTCTACACAAAAAGATCTTATTTTTAGAATGCAAAAACGATGCATAAGAGCTATGTTTGGCCTTGGGATTACGGACAGTTGCAAACCCATATTTGATTAAAAATCAAATTCTCTCACTTCCTTCCTTGTATATATTAGAAACAGTATTATTTGTTAAAAAGAATCCGCAACTGTTTCCAAAGTTTTCAGATAGTACTGAATGAAGTCAACGTGATAAGGGAAGACTTCGTATATATAATGCTAAAACGGCTCTCATGCGTAAAAGTGTATTTTATATGGCTCCTAGATTATACAACAAGTTACCAAAGGCATACAAAGATTTAAATATAAATAGTTTTAGTAAAAATATGAAGAAACTTTTAATAAATAAAAACTTTTTTGCAAAAAAAAACAACCGACTTCCTTAAAAACACTACAAAGTGAAAAATAACTTTAATTTCGGTAGTCGGTGTCTTAGGATCTGTATTTATGGTTTTTGCCACCGACTTCCGAAATTAAAGTTATTTTTCACTTTGTAGTGTTTTTAAGGAAGTCGGTTGTTTTTTTTTGCAAAAAAGTTTTTATTTTTAAATTTTTAGTTGTGGTATTCACCCTGCACTAATTCCAAACAAACAATGCATATTTATGCGATAGCAGAAATCGCGGTTGATTTCCTGTCATTTTTTATAGAGTTCCGGTGTCTGTCTCCCGAACTCATCATCAGATCTATATGAAAATTATATGGGACCATTTCGGAATAAACCCCTTTCGAACAAAAAAAGAATTTTGCAAATCCGTCTATATATGACGGAGTTATGGCCGAACATACATAAAAAAAAAAAAAAAATAAACATATAAACATCCGAATTGATAACCTCCTCCTTTTTGAAGTCGGTTAATAAGTGCTATTATAGTGTTGCTGACTATTTAAATGATGTATTTTAGAAATTTTTACTATTTTTATTTTTTTGCTTAATTTAACGTGACTTTATTTTATTTTTAATTTTGTTGTATAATTTTTTTAATAACATTATTATTGTATTTGTACGCCTTTCTAGGCAAAACATGTTGAAACTTTTTTCTCTGTAATCACACCTACTGATTTTAAACCTACACGTGTTTCTGACAAATGAATGCATCTTATCTTATCTTATCTTTGGCGTCAAAATTACATAAGACAATCCCCAAAAACGTTCACCCTTCACCATTTCCTAGTGTTTTAGCTGGGAAGAAGAAGCGGCGCAACAAACTGTCCAGCAGCACAGCTGTCTGTTAAGTTAGATACACCGAATTCTAAACAATAGTAGGTAGGAAAAGTAATGATTTTACAAGCCACAGAACATCAAATTAAATGATTTGCCATATGTCAGCTAGCCATACCAATATGCCAAGAAATAAAATGAAAACTATACTCAATCGGATATAAATAATCTATACTATTGTAATATTATAAAGCTGAAGAGTTTGTATGTTTGGTTGAACGCGCTAATCTCAGGAACTACTAGTCCGAATTGAAAAATTCTTTTTGTTTTGGGTAGCCTATTTATTGAGAAAGGCTATAGACTATATAACTTTACGCTACAAACAAAAGGAGTGGAGCAGTAATGAAAAATGGTCGAAAACTGGCATAGAAAATTCGATGCGACGGGAAGGGTCAGGGGAGCAAAACTTTGATGCGGACGAAGTCGCGGGCACGCCTTGTTTCGTCATGGGGTAGGCAGAAACAACAGAACACCACCTGCAACGATCCTTACATACTTACTTTACTTCTTTTCCATTCGTACATTAGTACCCTAATTGCCTAACACACTATCAATCAGAATCAGAAAAATTTTGAAGGAGACTAATCCATGCGGCGGCGACCTCTCGCGTTCGGCTCTGGTGCGAGCCATGGTACGGAGCGAGAGGGCATGGGAAGCCATCACCTCCTTCTGCGAAGCAGTAATGCTCGTGAAGGAGGAGGCGGGGCGCGTGAGGGAGTGGCAGTCTCTGCGCACTCACGTCCCTAGCCGCCGCAGGAGGAGACGCCCCGGGCATCGGGAGTCTTTAGCGGACTCCCGGCCACCGTAGACGCGAGCTTGCGGGCGGCGAGCAATGGGTAGCTCGCCGCCCGGTAAGAACAAGGCTCGGGTCGACGGCGCGTAGTGTTCCACGCGCGCCTCAAAGAGATGTCAGCAGCACTGAAGGGGTGTGTTAGAACCGATGCCTGCCAGGGTCGCGAGATTGTTCGAAAGAGATACCGTGACCCTGGCACATGAGCAACTGGAGGAACACGGGTGGGTTTTAGTTAGTAAAAGTCTGACACGCCCTCCCGCTCCGCCCAGAACGGGAGCAGTCATTTGATGATTTCCCATCCAGAGAAAAAAAAAGGACACTAATCCGTTAATTCATTTGTTCGAAAAGTATGTCTGCTCACCAGTGTAATATAACGCAATGAATGTTGTTGAACTGTTAAAGTGTGTCAAAGCCATTCCCACTGTAAGTATGTTACGCAAGAACGCCTCTGGTCAGAGGATATGTGGCGTTCCGCGCATAAAGGTACCAGTAGGGAGGCCGGATGTAGAATCTAGAAGAGTCCCTCTATTATGCTGATTAAAAAAAAAAAACCTAATACTTTTTTTGTAACAGACATCCAAACTTGAAATTCTGAAAAAACTAGTTTCGAGAAAATGGAGTTTTACAAAAAAAAAAACAATGTTCTACTCTCGGCAATTGCTGGCTAACGCCCAACACATTATACCTATGCATCAATGTATCACTAACACAAAGAGAATATAACCACCATTACCGATACTGTACTGGCAATATACAAATAGTATTATAATTCAAAAACTCAACATAATAATTATAAAAAATATCGACCTTTTATAAGACCGACATCTGGTACCTTTTTACTAAACAATTCCTTCTAAAAAAAATGTGCTTAGAAATGTTGTCTTTGTATCAAATTACAGCAAATTTGTTGTAGAACAATAATCAGTAAAAATCACAAAATGCCATATTTTCACCCGATTTTACAAAAACCCAAATAACTCGGAAACTAAATGCCGACATCTGGTACCTTTATGAGCGGAACGCCACATATTTTTTTCTATGGAGGTTGACGAACTTAGCACCCTGTTTCTTATATCTCTTCAGCGAATAGGTATACTCAGTGCAACAAAGTAAACCCAACAAAGCATGTGTTTGTATGAATCACTCCAGATATTAATAAATTACTGTGGTATTATTTATTCGTATCAGTTTTGAGTAATTAAAGCTGCGCTTGCCGCGGTCGGTTCGTAGATGGGTGACCATCTTTACATACCAAAACCCCTCCGTGCCTCGGAAAGCACGTTAAACCGTTGGTTCCGGCTGTCATTGCGGGTTGCGGGTATTTGGAAGCCTGGAAGCCCGTCAATTAGACTGAGTCTCTGATTACCCGTCATCATCATTTCAACCGAAAGACGTTCATTGCTGGACACAGGATTTGGGCCTCCCCAAATCTTTGTTATTTCAACCGGTTTTGTGATTCTCGCATTCAGCAGATTCCTGCAGCCTTCACAAGGTCATCCGTCCGCTACCGTAGCCAAGAGAACATCTCTTCGGCGCCGGACACTAACGCGTATATCCCTTTGTATTTAGTGCTTGTAATTTTTAGGGGTTATACCATAATGACCACGCTTGGCGATTGCAGTATAGTGGTGAAATGCATAGAGAACGCTACTGCCCATTCTCTAAGTCCCTTAGTCGCCTTTCAAGGCACTCACGGGGAGAAATGGGATTGCGCTGTTCTCTACGTCCGGTACCAAACGTTAAATTATCCTTGATGAATCTCCACAATGTATTTTAGAATTCATTACATCAAAAGAATAGTATTTGTCAGTGCAACTTTCATATTTTATTTTTAAAACCCCGTGGTATTTTTCACTACTCAGTGCATGCTGATAAATTATGTTAAACAATACCCATCCCGTTAAGGAAAATACCTAAACACATTATAACACAGACATGACTATTGGAACAATAAAGCTAAATAAACCACAACACAATGGTTTTCCTATTACCAATCACATACGTCACAGTTTATAATATAGGTAATGATTAAAAATATTTGTAATTGCTCACGGGAATCCAATGAAAATACTAGATGTACGAAAATCTCCTGCCAGGGTCACGAGATTTCTTCGATAGCGTTCCTGTAGCCGTGGCATAGGCAACTGAAGGAACACGGGTGGGTTATAGTCTACAAAAGTCTGACACGCTCTCCTGCTCCACCCAGAGCGGGAGAAGTCACTTGATGCTTTCCCATCCAAAAAAGAAAGTATAGCCCTATATTTTCTGTTGTACTAGAATAGCACATGCATTGGTAAAAGAAACTTCGCTAGTCAGTAGGGACGGTCGTAAGTTCGAACACAGACAGGCACTTTATGTAAAAACTTCATAACCACTGCTCTCAAAACGGTAAAGGAAAACATCGTGAGGAAACCGGCATGTCCTTAAACCGAAAACATGTGACGTCTACCAACTTGTACTGGACTCGCACTACCAAGAGAAACCCTATGTGCCAGCAGTGAGAACATTGTAAGTGAATAATGGGTTAGGTGGTAATGCGACCCGCAGGAGGAGACGCCCCGGGCGTATGGGGGTCGATTGCAGACTCTCGGTCACCGTAGGCGCGGGCTTGCAGGCGGCGGGCAATGGGTAGCTCGTCGCCCGGTAAGGACCAGCACCCCTAGCCAAGTTGATAATCTGCAATCGTTAACGCTAGTCGCTCAACGTTAAGTCACGTGGTTAGAACAAACAAATAGAAAATTCATAGCCAAGATCACATCGTTCAAAATGATAGAATGATTTTTTATCGTTTCTAAAATTTTCAACACTACATCCTTTGTTATAATGTGTCGTTTTTCTAAAGACATTGTAGAACGAGCGGCCGACTGAGGCGCGTCAACATGGCTACCAACTTATCGTTTTCTACAATCGCTGACACCGAGGCGTACCGATTGGAGAACGGAATTCGACACGAAACGGTTGTAACATGGCTAGGGGGGCAGGCCCGTCTCGACGGCGCGATATATTCGTTAGTAAAATTGAAGAGGTCCGCAAGGACCCATGCCTGCCAGGGTCACGAGATTTGTTCTAAAGAGTTACCGTGGCCCTGGCTTATAGGCAACTGAAGGAACACAGGTGGGTTTTAGTCAGTAAAAGTCTGACACGTCCTCCCGCTCCGCCAAGAGCGGGAGACATCATTTGGTAATTTCCCACCCACAAAAAATAAAAAACTGGCCAAGTGCGAGTCGGACTCGCGCACCGAGGGTTCCGTACAAACCTGCAGGTATTCACGGTTTATGCATAAGGTTTATGTTTATGAAATTAAATGTTTTTTTTTTTAAATTTTATATTTGAGTTGACTGAATGAAAGGTAAATTGTGGTTTACGATTTATGACGTATTAAAAAAAAAACTACTTACTAGATCTCGTTCAAACCAATTTTCAGTGTAAGTTTACATGGTAATGTACATCATATATTTTTTTTACTTTTAACATTCCCTTATTTTAGAAATTACGGGGGGGGGGGGATACATATTTTACCACTTTGGAAGTGTCTATCGCGCAAACTATTCAGTTTAGAAAAAAATGATATTAGAAACCTCAATATCATTTTTAAAGGCCTATCCATAGATACCCCACACGTATGGGTTTGATGAAAAAAAAATTTTTGAGTTTCAGTTCCATGTATGGGGAACCCCAAATATTATTGTTTTTTTTCTATTTTTGTGTGAAAATCTTAATGCGGTTTACAGAATACATCTACTTACCAAGTTTCAACAGCATAGCTCTTATAGTTTCGGAAAAAAGTGGCTGTGACATACTCGGACAGACAGACAGACAGACAAACATGACGAATCTATAAGGGTTCCGTTTTTTGCCATTTGGCAACGGAACCCTAAAAAGGTGGTAACGCGACTCTCATTGCTACGGCATAGCCTCGTAGCAGAGAAATTCGTAACCCCATGGTTACGAATTTGCAGTGCGCCATCATTATCTGTTCTTTACTCAACTATGTAAGGGTCAGCTTCCAGTCTAACTAAGTGCCGCTAAAAACCAGTATTTTACATGAAGGGAGTGCCTATCCCTACGTATCATGGGAAGGAATGGCCCTCCCCGTGGGTGTCGTAAAAGCCGACTAAGGGACTTACTAGAGAATGGGCAGCAGCGTTCTCTATGCATTTTACCACCATTCTGTGATAGCCAACCCACCTGACAAGCGTGGCGATTTTGGCAAACCCCCGTTTTGGGGGAGGCCAATGTCCAGCAGTGGACGTATTTTGGCTGAAATGTTGATGATGACTGTCTATCTATTTACAATTCAATTAATGGGTAACGCGATACCCTTTGGTATGACTGCTTGTCAAAGTTTCGGATGCAGTATGTCATATTAAATTTATAATTCATTCCATGGTGGATCTGATACCTTTACACGGCTAAAAGGATTTTGATGAAATTTAACACTTAAGTATACAAAGACCTTATTGTTACTCAAATTTGCCTGATATTATTTTCAGTTATTCATATTTTAAAAGTTTAAAAAATAACAACCGACTTCCTTAAAAAAAACACTACAATGTGAAAAATAACTTTAATTTCGGAATTCGGTGTCTTAGGATCTGTATTTAAGGTTTTTATGCCACCAACTTCAGAAATTAAAGTTATTTTTGACTTTGTAGTGTTTTTTTTTTAAGGAAGTCGGTTGTTATTTTTCTGTAAAAAGTTTTTATTTTTAAATTTTAGTTACGGTACATACCCCGCACTAATCTAATATCGTTATTCGTTAATTTGTCGCGCAAATACTTAATGCAAATTTAAGACTTATATGGTTTTCACATGGATCCCATTGTCCGAATGGAACTAAATTAAAATGTGACCATTGGGGAACCACCAGCTTTCAAATAAAAAGAATCTTCAAAATCGGTTCACCCAGTCAAAAGTTATGAGGTAAAAATATTTTTTTTAAATACAGTCGATTTGATAACCTCCTCCTTTTTTAGGGTTCCGTTGCCAAATGGCAAAAAACGGAACCCTTATAGATTCGTCATGTCTGTCTGTCTGTCTGTCCGAGTATGTCACAGCCACTTTTTTCCGAAACTATAAGAGCTATGCTATTGAAACTTGGTAAGTAGATGTATTCTGTAAACCGCATTAAGATTTTCACACAAAAAAACAATAATATTTGGGGTTCCCCATACATAGAACTGAAACTCAAAAAAATTTTTTCATCAAACCGTGTGGGGTATCTATGGATAGGTCTTCAAAAATGATATTGAGGTTTCTAATATCATTTTTTTCTAAACTGAATAGTTTGCGCGAGAGACACTTCCAAAGTGGTAAAATGTGTCCCCCCGTAACTTCTAAACTAAGGGAATGGTAAAACTAAAAAAAATATATGACGTACATTACCATGTAGACCACCACCGAAAATTGGTTTGAACGAGATCTAGTAAGTCGTTTTTTTGAATACCTGCAGGTTTGTACGGAACCCTCGGTGCGCGAGTCCGACTCGCACTTGGCCGGTTTTTTGAAGTCGGTTAAAAATCAAGGGTTCGTCTCACTGTGATACCTAAATTGCAGTGGATGGGTTCTTCTTCCCCCATGGGAAATGTCGTATTATTTGCTGTTCGTTTACTACATGTTGAAATCCATCACGAATAATAAACTACTGAAAATGTGGTTCTATGGAAAAGAGCCGACAAGACGAAATGTATTCAAATTAAAATAGTAAAAATTATTGGGTCAAACTGTTCGTGATCAAATATAGAATCGTAACAAAATGTATTTACTAGGCAGATGTGACTAGACACACCTGAAGGGAACGCACTAGGAGAACATAATATAGTAACCTTATTGGTGATGTTTTTCAGAAGGGTCTGGTACTTAGTACTGGTAACCGGCGTGTGTGTATGACCAGAATTGTATGAACTTAAACGAGGCAAAAGGAGTATGTAAGAAACGTGGTGGCATTCTGTAGTTTCTGCCTACCCCCATGGGAAAAAGGCGTGAGTTTATTTATGTATTTATGCAGTAAAGAGCCTTGATTGAACCTTAGAGAGATTTGCTTTCATATTTATTTCCTAACTAGCTGTTGCTAGCGGCTTTGCCCGCGTATTATACGCATAAACCTTGCTCTTGAATCACTCTCTCTATTAATAAAAACCACATCAAAATCCGTTGTGTAATTTTAAAGATCTAAGCATACATAGGGACAGACAGGGGGAAGCGAATTTGTTTTATACTATGTAGTGATTAATAATGATTTAAAAAACTAAAAACTGTACAAAGAAAATCAACTCACCTGACCATTTATTAAACCAAAAAGAAATGGTAAAAAACACTCACAAACCATATAACACAAACCATTTTTACTATAAATTAATGCCTTTCTCGACATTTTCAACCAATACGGATGACTTATTAAAAATAAACAACAAACCCACCTTCAGATTTAATCAATAAAAAGTTTGAACACACAAACACTAAATAAAGAAGCACAACCATCTTTTTTAGAAACTTTTTTTACAAAAATAAAAAAGAAATCACAACTGCCCTGTATAATATTATAGACGATACTGCAAATGGCGGGCGACTACGGTGACAATAAATTCCCTTATTGAATTGAAGGACGTCATACGAATGGTAGGTTTCATAAACGTCACAAATATGTCAACGGAATGTCATATAATTGCTATTGTTTTTAAGCTATGCAGTTCAATTCATAGCTACCTTATGTAAATAGAATTTCTTTTGCCGTCTACGTAGAGAAAGAATTCTGTAAGATAAATATGTTGTATAAGCTAAACTTAGCTAGTTGGTAAGTAATAACGCGGTTGAATGGCTGACCATTTCACATTCCAAGACCCCTCCGTGGCTAGGAAAACAAGTTAATCCGTAGGTCCCAGCTTTCATTTGTGAATTTTTGACAGTCGTTTTGGGTCGTTAGAGCAAGTGCCTATCGGGTAACAGCTGTAAATAACGAGTGGTTGGTCGTACGTTCAAACCCAGACAGGCACGTAACCATTTTGAGAGTAGTGGTGATGAATTATTTCAACATCACCGGTCAGATAGCCATGTCATTTCTCGATCTTTGACAGTAGTTAAGGGCCGTCAGAAGTCCGAAAGTCTAACATCTAGTCTTACCAAGGGGTATCGTTGAACCCAATAACAATGTTGTAGAGGTCAGACAGGCATTCGCTCCAGGTTAAATACTGGTATTTGCTGCATCTGGTTTGACAGGAAGCCAACCCCAAAATAGATAACAAAAGGCTTGGTAGCTGATGATATCTGTTATATAAAAGCTACTAACTGTTGCTCGTGACTTCGTTCGCAAACTGTAGTTATTTTTTCATTAGAACATGTCCACATAACTAATCTCAGTTATGAGCCAGCATCTAATATTAAGCCCAAATTCACTCAGACGTTAAAATATTACGCCAGGATTTTAACGTGCACTAGATTTTCAACTCTCAGTTTTAAGCCCAGCATTGAGAATCTAACAGAGTGCACCCTAGCGCCTCAAACACACAGACTTTGAATTTTAAACTCTTGGTGCGTACCAGTGCGTTGGAACAACAATGCGCTGCGAGAAAATCAAGAACCTGGGCTAATTTCCTTGCTAAAGTTGGTTACTTTTCATCCCTCTATTATGTTTAACTTATTTGGCTTCTATTTCGGCGTGTGGATCTACTTTTGAGGGCAGTATCTCATCATCATCATTTCAGCCGAAAGATGTCCACTACTGGACATAGACTTTCCCCAATTTGCGGGAGTTTGCCGTAGTCGCCACGCTTGACAGACGGCTTGGCAATCGCAGTATGGTGGTAAAATATATAGAGAATGCTGCTCATTTTCTAGTAAGTCCCTTACTCGCCTCTTACGACCCTCACAAGAAGAAATGGGATGGTGCTATCGGCACCACACGAAACGGTAGCATCTACTTCAAAGGATCCCCGGTGTTAGAAATCGGAACTGACGACCTATTGCTTGACAGTCTGTGCTAACTTTAAACTATGGTTGTAATGTCATTGGAGTGACAGGAATAGAAACTTCTATAAATTCCATTGCTATCACTCCGATCGACATGACATTGACTAGGACAGGTATGGTCCGTATTAGCACTAATCACATTAAATAGTGATCAAACGAGAGCTTTTAAAAAACATTGGGGTACGCAGAAGTACGCAAAACCACGTGTATTATACCTATTATTTTTGCTTCGTCCAAGTTCATAAATCCTCATTTACGTAGGCTTTTCTCCTACTATGTTGAAGTCGGCTTCTCTTCTTACCAGATGCTGTATACCTACATTTTGCATGAAGTAACTGCTTATCTGGCCTCATCAATTCAGTTGCTGGGTACTACAATAGGTAGGTTCATAAAAGTGCACCGATTGCGAGTAAAACGCATCGAACTTTTTGTAAAGACATATAATAGTATGTCCTTTTAGGCATTCCCTCAAGTTACGGAATATCCTAACGAAATTATATATCTGGTCACCCTTACTGTCAACATGACTATGAAAACAGGATAAAAGCCTAAATATCCTGATTTATATAGGGAACAATAAATAGTGTAACATTTAATTGGTTTTTCCTTATAATGTCACTCTTTGTGACACTTTTCATGTCAATTTTTGCTTATCTATATTGATTTAAAAGCCAATCTGAGCCAATAAAATTAAAGGAACATGATCCAGTCTGCTATTCTGTAAATTTCACTGCTCGCCTCACTCAAGTGAACACACAATTCGAAAGTGAACTTATAATTTTTAAAGTAAATCATCGCGGATTCACAACGAGACATCGTTCGAAATTTATTTGACTTTTAGAGAATACATCATCATCATTTCAGCCGTAAGACGTCCACTGCTGGACTTAGGCCTTCCCCAATTTGGGGGGCTTTGCCATAATCGCCACGCTTGGCAGGCGGGTTGGCGATCGCAGTATGGTGGTAAAATGCATAGAGAACGCTGCTGCCCATTCTCTAGTAAATCCCTTAGTCGCCTTTTACGATACCCACGGGAAGAAATGGAGAAAAAGAAGAATGGACTTAGAGAATACATAAGCTCGAAACTCTGACAGACATCTTTACGTACCAAGACCCTTCCGTGCCTCGAAAAGCACATTAAGCCATAGGTCCTGGCTGTTATTTGTGAAACTTTGAGAGACGTTATGACTCGCCAGAAGCCCGAAAGACTGACAACCAGTCTTACCTGGCCGTATAGTGTTATCCAGTAACTGAGTTGTCGAGGACAGATTGGCAGTCGGTTTATGTGAAATACTAGCATTCAGCTGCATCCAGTCAGTCTGGAAGCTGACCCCAACATCGTTAGGGAAGGCTTGTGAGATGACGCAGATGATCATATTTAAAGAAGACTAAAGTATAGCGGCCGGCAGACTCAGACGGAGATGGCGAGATGAGCTAGACTCTTTTAATAAAGATTGGTCCTTAGCTGCTCTGGATAGACTTATACATTTAGTTTTAAGTATATTAGCCCCGGCTGGAGGCCTTTTTTTTGGATGGGATATCATCTAATGACTTTTCCCGCTCTGGGCGGTGCGGGAGGACGTGTCAGACTTTTACTGACTAAAACCCACCCGTGTTCCTTCAGTTGTCCATGTGCCAGGGTCACGGTATCTCTTTCGAACAATCTCGCGACCCTGGCAGGCGGCTGGAGGCCTTAAATTAACTTTTAAGGAATCCGCGGGAAAGTTCGTTTAAGTAGTGACAGCCTTAATAATAATTTAAAAAAAAAACTGTAAAGTAGATAGAAAATAGGGAGGCCTTCGCCCAGCAGATGGACATCAATAGCTAATTTAAAAAAATACAGCGGGGCAGTTACGTAACACACTAACAGAAATAATGGTTTTCATTTTGTTTTGTTTTCAACAACATGAATATCGTTATTTACGTTGTTGAGCAGAATTTTTCGACCATATGAAGTAGTGATGTGACGTATCATTAAAAATGTGTATCCGCGGATACGGATCCGAATACGGATATTTGGAGTCAAGATCCGTGTATACGGATCTTAACTTTCTTACTCAGTCGGTGTCGATGCGCGTGGCTTTGAAACAATATTTGACACCACTTGACACTTTGCTTGACAGGACATGTTTTGACATGCATTGTGCGGGTCTTTATTCTATAGTTTAGTCACTAAATATTTGATTTTAAGAAATAAAAATAATAGTTAAAAAAAACTAAAAAACACGCTTCCATTGAAAACCAAACTAAAAAGTACAAAATAATGGAAAAAAAGCGTGGGGTGCTTTTTAAGGTATTTTTTTTATTGATTTCAGGCACCCCACGCTTTTTTTCCATTATTTTGTACTTTTTAGTTTGGTTTTCAATGGAAGCGTGTTTTTTTAGTTTTTTTTAACTATTATTTATTTTCTATTTTTTAGGGTGTTTCGAATTTTGAGACGTACGCCAGCGTAGTTTGTGACGTATGTCAGCGTAGTTTTCCAAGACAGTTTTTTTGCTGTCCTGGTAACCCTGGCAAGGATAATGGCACAAATTTATGAAATTATTGCATTGTCATCGGTCCTTGACAGGTGTGCAAAGTTTGAATGAAATCTGGTCGTTTAAAGTGGGTCAAAATCGCGCTATAAGGAGTCGGTTACAAACAAACATACAAACATACAAGTGAAGCTAATATAAAGCGTGTAAAAAATAATCAAAATGGAATTTAATAGTGTTTCATTGCAACCTTATCTCCAAAAAATCGTCGTCGAAAATCGTCTATGTATTGAAAATTAATAAGGTAAAAGATCCGCCAACAAAGTTACGGATAGGGATTTTTCTTCTCCCTCGGATATCCACGGATACAGATACGGACACGGATATGCGACACATCACTAATATGAAGCTTTAGATGTGAATTCCTGGCATGCATCGGTTCTAGCAGACCCTTTCAGTTTAGCAATATCCGTTAAAATGATTCGCATTCAGAGTGCAATGGTACCCATTAAGTTAATTTCTAAAAATTCCATACAAAAGCCAACTACCTTTGTTTCGTTGTGGTTTTCTCCATACTACTGTTTTAGTATTGTCATTTATTTGCAATAACTCGAGATGAATCATGTATTATGTAATATTTAAGTCAATTAATAATGCTTCCGTACTCCGGAACTAACATACCATACAGACATAACAGAGGTATTGTGTTATGGCTCGATTCCCACCCAGGACAAATCTTTGTGTGGTGAGCACAATATTATTGGTTCTGTATCTGGGTGTAATTTATCTATATTATGTATGTATATAGAAATATATAAGTATATTTATGAGTTGTCTGGTTGCCATAGTACACGCTCTGCCTAGTCTTAGGACCAGATAACGGTGTGTTCGTTGTCCTAAGATATATTATATTATTATTATGTATCGCGTCATTTTTCTCAGACCGTGGCAAAGCCAAAAGAAAGGGTTATATTTTTAGTAGTCTGTTTATGTTTCTACCAGCTTCTTCCTGCTACTTTGACTGGAAGTTTCTAGCTCTCCCAACCATGTCGCATCGCTTCTCCTGCCCGCGGTATTCCTTCCATTCCGCTTAAAAGTTCTTTCCGACAAAATGTATTTATCCTCAGCGCCTAAAGCCTTGTTTTTTTGGACCCCTGTGTTCCGTCCCACACCTACGTCGGGGACCACGGGAACCAATATTTCTTCCGCGATCCCCGCCTGGGCGGGCCTCCTCACGTTGGGGGGGAGTGAGGTGTTAAAATCCCCCCCATACATCACAGAGAGGCGCGCGTGGAACACTACGCGCCACCATCTCGGGTCCTAAGGAATAGGGGGCGACGGATGTCCCCAGATCCGTCGCCCCTGGACCCATTTAGGGGGGCTGGAAGAGGGCGTTGTCCGCCCTCCAACGACGCCCGGTGCGCCTGCTGCGGGCTGGGTGAGCGGAAGATATCTCCCGCTCCCTTTCCGCAGCCTCCTTCTGCGACATGACTGATTCGCAGAAGGATACCACCGCGTCCCAGGACTCCTCGCTGCCAACTATGGACTCGACCACGGCCGGCAGCGATAGGTCACTGCCTACTTCTGAGACGAGGGCACGACGCGGCTCCTCCCAAGCGGCACATTCTGCCAGCGTATGCCGCGCCGTGTCCTCCCGGAAGTCGACGCAGTGGTGACACCGGGCGTCCGGCTCCCTGTTTATGCGGCACAGGTACTTCCCGAAGCAACCATGCCCCGAGAGCACCTGCGTCGCCCGAAACGACAGGGAGCCGTGCCTCCTCCCGAGCCAGTGCCCGAGTACTGGCCGTACCGCCTCGACGGTGGCGAGGTCGGCGGTACGGCGTGAAAGCCTGTCCTGCCAGCTCGCCACCAGGGCTGCGCGGAGCTGCTACCAGCTGGTTCCTGCTACTTCGTCTGCGTGTTTCTAGCTCTCCCAACCATGTCGCATCGCTTCTCCTGCCCGCCGTATTCCTTCGATTCCGCTTAAAAGTTGTTTCCGACAAAATGTATTTATCCTCAGCGCCTAAAGCCTTCCTCAAGATCTTAGCTATCAAATGAAAAAAAAAAATTATCTTAAATCCGACTGCATCATCAACGTTCATCATCATTACTCTATTTTTAATATAGATGTATATAAAGTACTAGCTTCTGCCCACGACTTCGTCCACGTCAAATTTTTGCTCCCCTGACCCTTCCCGTCGCATCGAATTGTCTGTCAGTTTTCGTCCATTTCTCGTTGCTGCTCCGCTCCTTTTGATCGTAGCGTAATGTTTTATAGCCTTTCTCAATAAATAGGGTACCCAACGCAAAAATATATTTTTTCTATTGGGACCAGTCGTTTTTAAGATTACCGCGTTTAACCAAACAAACAAACTCTTCAGCTTTATAATATTAAGTATAGATGTAAGTTTGTTTGTAGAAAGTAACCTTTGGAACTGGCAGTCGGATTTGTTTTTTATTTATTTAATAACCCATTTCTTTAGGAAGGTTATAGGCTATTTTACATCACGTTACGCCTCGTAGAAGAAGAGCTAAATTAAAAAAAATGTCGGTAAGCACGCTAACTATTAACGAAGAAATAAAGCGATGGGATTCAACGGAACGGGTCGAAGTTTATGTAAAGTGATTCCGTGTTGTGCTGCACGCGTAGCATGACCGCCATAGAAACGGAATTTGTCGACGGAAGAGAAGACAAAATGATAGATTGTATCGTAGAAAAATTGTGTAAAACTGAAGAAAAGAGATGTTTCTATTCTTCAGTAAACAAGAGTACGATGTCAAGTATGATGAATATTTCTCTTTACTATTGATGAGATAGAAACATTTTTTCAGAATTAAAATACATAAGGAACTTTTTTTGTTCTTCGTAGAATAGATATAGAATTGGTCATGCTACGCCGCACAGTGGGTCGAAACTATGATTTTAGTGACTTAGGGCTCAACTTTGCTTTTTTACTTTTTTCTTCATGTGGATGGATAGAGCTCATTAACCTCAACAATAATTGTTCTGATGTATTTTTTCCTAAACTTTATACTTTGGGTAGAAAAATGTGTTTTGTTATTTTTTTGTATGGAGCGGATCAAATAACCTTAAATTCCTGCTAAGTAGCGTGTGATCCCGCGTTGAAACTTTATTTTTCATATACTTTGTCTAGTCTATTATCATTTGATGCTATTAACGTGTGCATAAAGTTGCAACTCTGCCAAATAAATGGATCGAAAAAAATGAAAAAATATATCGAATAAAAAGCTACATTTTTTACTTTCGTAAGTTCTTTTAAGTTAAATTTGATATGGAATAGTAAGTAAAAGCACGTAATAATACACATAGTTACTTAACAACTAACAACAATACATTTAAAAGGTCCCTAATTAGCTTAAATTTACTAATATATGTAGTATTAGTAAATTTGTAAATTTAAGCTAATCACACTAATCATAATACATTTAAATGGTCCCTAATTAGCTCAAATTTACTAATATATGTAGTATTAGTAAATTTAAAGCTAATCACACTAATCATAATACATTTAAAAGGTCCCTAATTAGCTTAAATTTACTAATATATGTAGTATTAGTAAATTTAAAGCTAATCACACTAATCATAATACATTTAAAAGGTCCCTAATTAGCTTAAATTTACTAATATATGTAGTAGTAGTAAATTTAAGCTAATTAGGGATCTATGAATTTCAATTTCTTTGTTTTAATGACTTTAACATGTTTATGAAATGTTATTTTAAGTTAGATTTAATACTGAATAGTAAGTAAAGATAGGTACATAATAATACAAATTAGTAAAGGTAAACTAACATTACTACAACTAACACAAGCAAACTAAAAACTAACTATAAACAACATCAAACATTACTATTTCCTTTCAATTATGAGTTTGACATTTATAAACTAATAAAAAAAACAAGAAACTTACAAACTACCAAAAAATCTTATTCACTATCGCTATGACTATCTTGTAAATTATCTACATCAATAAAATCTATATCGGATTCTGTGGGAAAAATCAGCAGAAGCTCTTTGACTTTTGGAGAGAGAACCATTATATTTTGTTTCACCATTCGAGGTCTTAGACTTGTGATCTTTGGATCAGAAGACAAAAGAAGATTGTGTATAATATCCTCATTTGTCGCCGTTCTACTTACCTTTCTAGAATGACTCTCTCTATATTTCCGGAAATCTTTATTACGAGCTTCCGCTGCCTCTTCCGACAGTTTACCTATAGGTATGGCACCAAAGTGCTTAATTATATCACTCCCATGTACTAACAATTTATGTATACTGGAAGGCATATAATACCAGGGATATAAGTGAACGTACAATTGTGCAGTATCTCTACAAAATTCGGAAAACTTAGAAAGATCCACGCTCTCTCCAGATGCAACCGTCTGAAGAATCACATGAAACCTTTCTATTAAATCTTTATCTATTCCTGTTATGCGAGCTGTTGTTTCTGCATCCCTAAAAAATCTTCTGGCAGTATTGCCATCATTGGTTGTGCCTACTCCTTGCTTGACTACGTCAATAAGTAAACCGCATTCTTTCTTAAACGCTTGCTGTATAGCGCTCTTTCTGAGTGACATTTTTTCTTTGTCATCGCCCCTGCAACTCCATTTTTTGAAGTCCAAACGATAAGCTGCAAACAAAAAGAAATATCACTTAAATAAAAATCTCACAAGTAACTATATAACGTGAAAAAAATTATGAACTAATAAAATTATATTTACCGATATGAAGTAAGCACTCCATGCTTCTTATCCAGGCATGTAAAGATGACATTCCATACTGGAACACTTCTTCGTTGTTCTCTTTTTGAGCAAGTGACTCTAAATTGTTCATCTCTGACGGTTTTGCTTTGCAGATATCACAGACAGCTGAAGATGTGTCTGACAAATATGACGATATTTTGCCGTCTATCATCGTCAAGTGCAATTGATGCTTAACTTCAACTTGATTGAACTTGATTGGCTGAAGTCTTTCTATTTCTTCGGTTATGCTAGCTTTTATAGTTACCACTGTTGACTGCGTTTCTTTGGTAAATTTGAACATTATCGGACGGCAATAGAAAGTTGATGAGGGTCGATCGTTTTCCCAAACAATTGTTCCATCACATTGTTGAAGCCTTATAGGAACTAGACTGGCCATGAAGATAGTTGAGTCATCAAACTCTGCTTCAGTCTTTTGTTTATAATTACTTTGACCTGAGGCTCCATCAAAACCCCATTTGCTTATTAGCAGTAGCTCAGTTGGCGAATCCAAATCTAAAGTAATCACTTCTAAAAGCCTAGATACCGTCAAGTTGAGTAAAGCTTGCAGTTTAATAGCAGCTCCTTCTTCAGTTATAATTATGTCTTCTTTCCCTGGATTACATTTTGCCTTCGCTTGTTTTATTTTATAATAAGAAGGGTATAAATCAGACCTATTTTCACTTGCTGCTTCTCTTAGGCTTATATACTGCCACTTACTTAATTTAAGTGAAACTAATAAAGACAGTGCCTTATCGGGTGAATATGTACTACTTTTCGGTTTACTTGTACTTAAACACTCTTTAACTTTTTCTAGATCTTCGGGGTGATTTAGTAAATGGTTCATAATTTTTCCTACATCCTCATTTCCGGTGTTTCTTAAACTAGCAATTGTAGTAGCTTTAAGTTCATCCGGGGATAACGAAAGCGATTGGTTAATTTGATCAACGCGTCTTCGTTTTTGCCTGGAGCCCAATTCCTCGAAAGGTTTTCGAGGTGTAAATGTAGATGTCGAAGCTTCTGTAGTAGATGGTGGTAGATTTTCGACATCTTCAGTATTACAAATCTCGAGCCTTTCCTGTTCAGTGTTCACAGCTTCAGGTATCATTCCTTCGGGCCAGTTTATTGCACGTTCCAACCAATCACCATTTTTTCTTACAAACTGTGCTAACGTGCGACTACTTCGTTCCCATCTTGCACTTATATTTGAACAAAAGCGCGTACAGAATTTTTGGAGCTCAACACTGTTCTCTTCGGTCACGTTTATTTTATGTTGTAGGAATTGAAAGAATTTTTGACTATCCGACAGTGACTTGACCTGCTCTCTTAAAATCATAAATAAATCTAAATTGTTAACTAAATTATCCATTATAACGAAAAAGGGACGATCAGAATCACGAGATGTTAGTAGTAGTACGAATAAACGAACACTAGTTAGTATATAATAAATTATGGTCATTTTATACTTCCAGAATCCAGTGACAAACAATGTTTACTAATTTTTCTACTACCCTCATTAACTAATTATCCTAATTAATATTACAGTAATGACTAAAAGTGAAAAACATTGTTTTTTTATAAGGTAAAAGGTTAAGCTAATTACAGTAATTAAACACACAAATAGAAATTAATTGATTTCATATCCACATTTTTAAATAAAGGTCCCTAATTAGCTTAAATTTACTAATATATGTAGTATTAGTAAATTTAAGCTAATTAGGGACCTTTTAAATGTATTGTTGTTAGTTGCTAAGTAATTATGTGTATTATTACGTGCTTTTACTTACTATTCCATATCAAATTTAACTTAAAATAACTTACGAAAGTAAAAAATGAAGCTTTTTATTCTATGTATTTTTTCATTTTTTTCGATCCATTTATTTGGCAGAGTTGCAACTTTATGCATTTGTTTATAGCATCAAATGATAATAGACCAGACAAGGTATATGAAAAATAAAGTTTCAACGCGGGATCACACGCTACTTAGCAGGAATTTAAGTTTATTTGAGCCGCTCCATACAAAAAAATAACAAAACACATTTTTCTACCCAAAGTATAAAGTTTAGGAAAAAATACATCAGAACAATTATTATTGAGGTTAATGAGCTCTACCCATCCGCATAAAAAAAAAGTGAAAAAGCAAAGTTGAGCCCTAAGTCACTAAAATCATAGTTTCGACCCACTGTGCGCCGGCTGGACGTTAAGAATAGCGCCATCTCATTTCTTCCCGTGAGTGTCATAAAAGGCGACTAAGAGAATTGGCAGCAGCGTTCTCTATGCATTTTGCCACCATACCGCAATGGCCAGCCAGCTTGCCAAGCGTGGCGATTATGGCAAATTTACGGGAATTGGATGCAGGCCTATGTCTAGTGGACGTCATTAGGCAGAAATAATGATAAATGATGAATATTAATTCTTAGGTAGCTATTTTAACTCGTAGGTACCTATGTATGTAGGTAGGTACAAAATAATTGTGTTTATTTAAATAGCCAAACATATATAAATAAACCTATATTATATTAACACATAATATGAGCAATATAAAAGGTACCTAATATCGAAACTATAATTATACATTGGTATTTAAATCATGCCTTTCATGATTATTTTATTATCAATTCTGTAAACAGCGCCATCTATCCTGGTTTGTGTGAAGCTCATACTCGAGGCGAGTACTAGCGAACATTTTTGGTGACTGAGTTTTCACAGGACTGTTTATCTCAAGAAAACTAAGTATGTCGGTAGTTTAATATTTTGTAAAGTATAGAAAGAAACTGTCAATATACTGTCATTGTAGAAAATGGATGTATTTCTAGATTATTTATAAGCTTGCTCTACATGTTTCTATCTAAATATCCTTGAAAATGTAGGGCGGTAAAAAGAAAAGAATTTCAAAAAAAAAATGCCTTAAAAGCGATCGTCATTTATTTTACCAAACATTAAACTCTTTTTTTTTTGTATATCAATGCCCTAATAAGACTCAATTAAATTCAAATATGGAATACGCGTTCAATTGTTTTCTAAAGAAGAATTTTCTTCAAAAATTTCGGCCAGCCTCATAAAATGACAATAGTAACATTGAGCTAAGAGAGTTTCAAGTTTTCCGTATATTCTGTTGTACTCATCTATTCGAGCATAGAGATTTGGGCGGCTCTTGGCGCATGCGTACAAAACAGTGCCCTGCTTATCCAGTCGGAGACAAAATGGCTACCCGACGGACCGTCTGCAATTGATTTTTTTTCCCCACGAAACTAGTAACCACACACATTTCAACCTTACTGTGTTTAAATAATTTATTTAAAATTAACCGCGTACCACATACCGAGATAGTGTAAAAATAAATTGTTGTGTAAAGCTCTCAGGTTATAACTGTGCCGTGTGTTTTAATCGTTATTACATGTTAAATCGTCGATTTTTCTAACAAATGCATAGACTTAAGTGTTTTATGTCGCCGCGTGGTCGATGCAGCACACGTAAGTAAATTATCCTTCATTTAATTCACTAGTTTAGTTCAGTACGTGTGACCTAAAATCTATCTAATGCAGTTAGTCACAGGCCGACAAATGCTAAGGCGTCAACGATGCCGCGTTAGCTAAAGAAAAAAAAAAGTGACGGTTAATTTTTGCCGCATTTTCTTTTAATTTGAACTGCAATATTGAAATTCGAATTCTAGTGTTCCAATTGCGAAAAAAGTGTGACGTATTCGAGTTGAAGGATTTTAAAAATTGCACGAATGACATAACATTAATGTGTTACAATGTTCGGCAGCCAAAGTGGTTTTCCCTGAATTTTAGGAATCCTATAGCCGTCTCCCTCAGACTCCTATTGCGGTCTCGTTCTGGCTACGTTCCTGAATGGGTGTTAAGCATGCGCTGTTCTATCCTGGTGATGTCTGGACGATTTAGTGAGGATTTCCATGTTTCACGGGCGATATTTTCGCCAATGTCAAAGTTGACACATATTCCGATGCGAACGTGTGAGTGTCGACAAATTGCGTGTAAGGTTAATCTGATTATTGGTCATTGTAACCATGTAATCGTATTAAATAATCTTAAATATGAACACAAAAATTTTGCGGATCGATGTTCCTTCCTAGCTGAAATAGGTTAGAATTTTTGACTTGAGAAAATTTCGACAATTCATTTCGAAATTCAAAAATTTTGCTAATTCCATTTTTATTCTGTCTTTTGACACTTCTGTTCTCAAAATCGAGAAACTATTTTGCACCGTACGTTAATGTATAAATGACCTATTTTTGACGCTAATTACTCGTTCGCAATTACGTCAATCTAGATAAAAATAGCGTCACTTCTGTCATAATGAACTGTATATGTACGATGCTAAGCAAAATTAATTAGCTTTATATTCTGTCCAGCTTATGAGTAGGTATAAGTATTTTTTATTTTACGTTTCTGACATCGTCATCTGTTTATCATTTTCCCAACCACACTGAGGTCAGTTACCAGTCTAACCAGATGCAGATGAATACCAGTATTTTACATGAAGCGACTGAAAAACTGACCTTCATAACCCAGTTACTGGGTAATACGATACCTCTTGGTAAGACAGTCAGTTACTTATATACAATATGCTTAAATACAATATTATTATTACTTAGTAATAAACTTTAAAGGATTTTCATTCTTCGACCTTGAAAATCACTCCCAATGTTTAAACGACTTCAAAAAACGAAGTAGGATGTCATCATTTCTGCCGAAAGATGTCCTCTGCTGCACATAGGTCTCCCCCAATTTAAGGGGGTTTGCCATACCTAATCGCCACGCCTGGCGATTGCTGTATGATGGTAAATGCATAGAGAACGCTGCTGCCCATTCTGTAGTAAGTCCCTTAGTCGCCTCTTACGACACCCACGGGAAGAAATGGGATGGTGCTATTCTTTACGTCCGACATCACACGGAACTGGACACAAAGAGCATGTATTAGACAAATTTTTAAGCAATTTATTTCGTGTGCTTTAAGAAATACATACTGTCTCTTACAGTGGTGAATAAGGAAAAGCTGTCATTTATCTAAAAGAGGTAAAAGACCACTAAGCGTTTAATGTTTCCCGAAACGATCAATTGTAATTGTAGTAATATTGACAATCGTTTTAATTGCATTTAGTATTTATTTATTTATTTCATTAAGAATTTTTCTCGCATCCAACGTATTCCTGCGGCCTTCACCAGGTCATCGGTCCATCTTGTGGGAGGCCTTCCAACGCTCCGTCTTCCAGTCCGCGGTCGCCACTCCAGAACCTTCCGACCCCATCGGCCATCCGTTCTGCGAGCAATGTGCCCTGCCCACTGCCACTTAAGCTTGGCAATTCTTCGGGCTATATCGGTGACCTTGGTTTTCCTACGGATCTCTTCATTTCTGATTCGATCGCGTAGGGAAACTCCAAGCATAGCCCTCTCCATTGCTCTTTGGGTGACTTTGAGCCTTCTTATGAGGCCCATTGTGAGCGACCACGTCTCAGTGCCATATGTCATCACTGGCAACACACACTGGTCAAAGACTTTTGTCTTGAGACACTGCGGTATTTGGGACGAGAAGATATTGCGTAGCTTCCCGTTGGATGCGAGAAGCACAGAATAGGTCGAAGTGGCAGTGCTTGGGGGAGGCCTATGTCCAGCAGTGGACGTCTTTCGGCTGAAATGATGATGATGATTAAGAATTTTTACATTGCGTCGAAATAACACAGTAAAAACTAAAACAATATGCGTACATAACTAAAAAAAAAGATTTAAAAAATGGAAGAAATGAATTTATATTACGAATGTATTAAAACAATATCCAAAGTACAAAAATATAAAAAATATTTTGAACAATTTGAAAATCCACTATCAAATCAGGAATAAAAAGTAAAAACAATTCAGTTTAGGTAAATTCACACCCATACAAATATCAAGAGAAAATAAATAAATCATATCATGTCAAAAATAAAAGGTTAATATTTACAAAACTTTAGTTATGTACAGATGCCAGCACATTAAGCTACTACAATCTGTCAAATTTCTTTAATAGGTTTTCAATTTTATCGCTAAAGTATTTGACAGTTTCGGGTAGCCTGATGTGCTGGCATCTGTACATCACCGAGAAACTCCTCAAGTGTGTAATAGTATTTTTCAAGTAGAGGACCAATTGACGCATCACTGTGTTAAAATCACGTTAAAATTGTCAAGTGCTATTGATAGTTTCCGACCGAAGTATAACGAGACGTCACTAATAAAACCAGTATCAACTGGTTTCTTCAATCAACTCAGTCTATCGCAGTCCACTGCTGAACATAAGCCTCTCCTAGACTGCGCCACAACACACTGTCCTCCGCCTTCCGCATTGAGTCTATCCCAGCCATTTTCTTAAGGTCGTCGATCCAACAAGCTGTAAGGTGTCCCACACTACGCTTGCCGAGACACGGTCTCCAGGACTCGTCTGCTCCACCATCCATCGGTTCTTCGACAAACATAGCCAGCCCACTGCCACTTCAGTTTGCTTACTCTGCAAGCTATGTCGGTAACTCTGGCCTCTATTTAAATTCTGCACTACACTAGGTCAGATCCAGTGCAAAATGCTACCAGTAATGTGCTACTTTATGGACCATTCTCATTTCTGCACCCTAATTGCGAAACGCACAATTTATCAGAATCTGAATGGGATTGAAGATTATTTCTAAACCATTGCGTCATTTGTTCGAATAAATTGTCGGCTCAGCAAAGTAAATAACGCAATGAATATTGTTTAACTATGAATGTTAAACCAATTCCTACCGATAAAAAGTTCCGCAATTACCCCTCTGGTTAAACAAAAAAAACTTCGATTAGGTACTAATTCGTTTTCCAAGTGTGATGATGGGAAGTCCTTGTGGCTTAGATTTGTAAACAATTTTCTATTTCATTAGTAACCAAGGTTCCGTAAAGAATAGCACCATCCCATTTCTTCCCGTGGGTGTCGTAAGAGACGACTAAGGGATTTACTAGAGAGTGGGCAGCACCGTTCTCTATGCTATTTACCACTATATTGCGATGCCAAACTCACCTACCAAGCGTGGTGAATACGACAAACCCTCCCCAAGTCGAACGTCTTTCGGCTGAAATGATGTTGATAATGTTGAATGTAAATACTTAATAATTTGTTTTGGTGACCTCTCGCAGGTCATCCCATGAGGTGGTCGGCTGCTTAACCGGACTTGCCTGTGGCTACGTTCATAATTCAACACCTCCAGCCTAGGCTTATAAACTTAAAAGCGACTACTCGCGAAAGGCACCCACTGTGGGGATCGGACCTCGGCTTAGGGCATCGGTAGAGGGCAGCCAGGGGTGGGCTGGATCTAAATGATTATATACTTACCTTTTTTTTTTTTGGATGGGAAATCATCAAATGACTTCTCCCGCTCTGACTTCTGAGTGAATGACTTCTCCCGCTCTGGGCGGAGCGGGAGGGCGTGTCAGACTTTTACTGACTAAAACCCACCCGTGTTCCTTCAGTTGCCCATGTGCCAGGGTCACGGTATCTCTTTCAAACCATCTCGCGACCCTGACAGGATACTTACCTACCTCAATACCCTATTAAATATGATGAGAATATTAATTTTTTACAGAAGGCTAAAAACTAAAATACAGATATACTAAAATAAATAACTAACTATACAAATAAATACAAAAACAAAGGACACTTAGGCGTCGAAGTACCCGTCCGCATCACTGTCATCTGGAAACGTACCCAGAAGACTGGCAGCATTGCCACGTTGAATGGCAATGCTAATTCTTTGGCCAAAGAATGATCCAGCCCGCTGGTCACGTGAAGTGTCGACCAGTCGATGAGAAATCTTGTGTGTCTTAGGATCTGTATTTATGGTTTTTTTGCCACCGACTTCCGAAATTAAAGTTATTTTCCACTTTGTAGTGTTTTTAAGGAAGTCGGTTGTTTTTTTTTTGTAAAAAAGATTTTAATTTTAAATTTTTAGTTGTGGTATCCACCCCGCACTAATTCCAAACAAACAATGCATATTTATGCGATAGCAGAAATCACGGTTGATTTGCTGTCATTTTTTAAAGAGTTCCGGTGTTTATCTCTGGAACTCATCATCAGATCTATATGAAATTTATATGGGACCATTTCGAAATAAACCCCTTTCAAACAAAAAAAGAATTTTGCAAATCCGTCTATAAATGACGGAGTTATGACCGAACACACATAAAAAAAAATATAAACATCCGAATTGAGAACCTCCTCCTTTTTGAAGTCGGTTAAAAAAGAGGCGCGCACTCGAGCCCTATGACCCAAGCGTTTCAACCCCAAACGGCTCAAAACTGCACTTACCTATAAGGTTACAGTATTTGCGCCGCTTGAGGGTCTAAGCAGCCGCAACAGCGGGGCCAGCACAGCCCGCCGTGCTAGGAACATGAGATGGCGCAAGGGTGTCGACACAGGTTGCGTCCCACACCAGAGGCCTACTCACCTCCCAAGGCAACAACGTCATGCCATCTAGTCTCTTCCCATCGTCACGTACCGTTTGGTTCTATTACCGCTGGTACGCCGGCGGTGACAAGAGCTCGACGGATTATATCGTTTATGCTAGCGTGCCGTGCTATGCGGCCTGCGGTCCTGCAGCAGGACAGGTCATTAAACCATATTAAACAGAATTTAACAAGATAGTGTCGTATAAATTGTCCTGCTCCAGAAAGTGTCTTCAATCTTAACCCATATGACCTCAAACAACATTCAGTATGGCGGTAACGGAAGTTCTTAAGAATTATTCATGACGTGTTTATTTTAAACCGTTGTTATTCAGAAACGTTTTAAAATTAAACAGTAATGTTATTCTCAGAGAAGTGAAGACGCGGTGGTAAAAGCCGTAACTTACAAGTTGTAGATTTGAACCTAGACAGACGCTCTCATCATCACCCTTATTTCAGACAAAAGACCTCCACTGCTGGATTTAGGCCTCCCCCAACATGGGGGGGGGGCGTTGCCATAATCGCCACGCTTGACTGTCGGATTGGCGATCGCAGTATGGTGGTAAAATACATAGAGAACGCTGCTGCCCATTCTCTAGTAAGTCCCTTAGTCGCCTCTTTCGACACTCACGGGAATAAATAGGATAGGCGCTTAACTTTGTGCAAATTATTTCATCACTACTGCGTTTAAAACGGTGAAGGGAAACTTAGTGAGGAAACCGGCATGTCTTAGGACCCAAAAATTCGAAGACATGTGACATCTACCAACCCGCACTGGGCCCTCGTGGTGGATTATGGCCTACATACACTGACCAGGGGCCTGTGACTTAGCAGTCTGTCGTTCTCTAAACATAATTTCTAAATTCGAACGGTGTCTCGTTGTGAATCCACGATGATTTACTTTAAAAACAAATGAGTTCGCTTTCGAATTGTGTTTGTCACTTGAGTGAGGTGAGCACTGAACTTTATAGAATAACATCAAAATCCTTTGAATGTTGAGTTTTGGCAATGGTTGGCAAAACAATTATGTTATTTGCTGCTCGGGCTAACCCCAATTATTTTGGGTTGGGGCCGGTCCATTCTCTCCGGATGCTGTTGAATATCTAAAGATATTATGGCGGTTCAGGAACCCTTGAAGTTGTTCAAGTAAACACCTATAGTGTATTTTCCCATGGGGGTAGGTAGAAGCGGCAGTACGCCACCTACTACGATCCTACACACTCCTTTTGCCTCGTTTAGGTTCATACAATTGGTCCTACACACACACCGGTTGCGAGTACTACGCAGGTGACCTTTCTGAAGAACTTCACCAATAAGGTTACTATGTGTCCTCCTAGGGCATCCCCTCCTGGCGTTTCCATTCAAATTTGCCTTGTAAATATCTTGTGTAAGCCGTCTTTTATTCATCCTCATCCATTTTATTTTTACTCCAAATTTTTTTATGGGATAGGAGAGTCAGTAGAGTCAAGAAACGCAAAGTACAATAAAAACATAATCTATAATTCATATATACAAATATGTTTTATGGTTGTACAGTAGCACATAAACGATGTTTCTAATTTCCTACTACATTTGTTCAGCTGTTAATACATAAAAAATCCACAGACAAACATACAAAATAAATCATAAAATTACCTATAACATTACTTTTTAACCGGCTTCAAAAAAGGAGGAGGTTCGTAATTCCATTTTTTTTTAAATGTTTGTTAGCTCAGACCTTTCAACTGGGTGAACCGATTTCGATGATTCTTTTTTTAATGGATGGGTGGCTTCAGGGGGTGGTCCCATAAACATTTTATTGACTTTGCTTTGGAAGCTTTCGCGTCAGCTTCGATATATAATAATTCAAATTAATCAACTTTGTTCATCGTGATGATATTCTAATAATGCTGTCACTATGTAGGAATTGACATGGTATAGGAATTAGAGCGGGGTAGATACCATAACTAAAATGAAGAAAAAAAAAACCTTTTTACAAAAAATAAAAATTTCGAAGTCGGTGGCAAAAAACTTAAATACAGATTCTAAGACACCGTCTTCCAAAATAAAAGTTATTTTTCACTTTGTAGTGTTTTTAAGGAAGTCGGTTGTTTTTTTTTTTTTTTTTTTGTAAAAATATTTTATTTTTATTTATATAACACCTACGTTTGAAAACACGGAAGTAATTTAATATTCTCTAATTGTATTACGTCCAAATTGGTTAATTATTTCCATTAGGTAATTAATTGTCAAAGGGTTACTAATTAGGCATTGTATTAAATACATTAAAAATACAAGAAAAACAAATCTTACCATCTTCATCCTATTAATAAAACGGAAGAGGTCGTTTGTTTTTTAACACGCTTTAATTGTCTTCACCTGTATATTTGTTTTTTTGTATGGCTGTTTGTAAGTACAGATTTAACTGGCCTGTTAGTCTAGTGGTTAGTGACCCTGACTGCAAAGACTGAGATCGTGGGTTCGATTTCTACCCAGGACAAATCTTTGTGTGATGAGCACAATCATTTGTTCTGTGTCTGGGTGTAATTTATCTATAATGTGTATGTATTTAGAAATATATAAGTATATTTATCAGTTATCTGGTTACCATAGTACATGTTCTGCCTAGTTTGGGATCAGATAACAGTGTGTTGGTTGTCTTAAGATAAGATATTTATTTATATAATAATAATAATAATAATATTCCACAACTATCACACAACGCCATCTAGTCCCAAGCTAAGCAGAGCTTGTGTTATGGGTACTAGACAACTGATAAACGTACTTATATATTTCTAAATACATACATATTATAGATAAATTACGCCCAGACACAGAACAAATGATCATGCTCATCACACAAACATTTGTCCTGGGTGGGAATCGAACCCACGACCTCCGGCATAGCAGTCAGGGTCACTAACCACTAGACCAACAGGCCTGTCATATGTAACTATGTTTGTAATCGACTCCTTTGGCCTTGATTTTTACCCACCTTAAACGGTCAGTTATCATCTAAACTCTGTAAAATTATCGAAGACCGATGACAATACTATAATTTCATAAATTTGTGCCATTATCCTTGCCAGGGTTAACAGGAAAGCCAAAAAAAAACTGTCTTGTTAATTTACTCTTTCACGAAAACTACGCTGACATACGTCACTAAATTCGAAACACCCTAAAAATTTTAAATAAATACTAGTTTAAAAACTAAAAAAACACGCTTCTATATAGTAGTACATATTATATACTAGTTTCTGCCCGCGGTTTCACCTGCCTGGTTGTCGGAAAATTTACCACTTCAACCTGAAATGGGTTCACCCTCTTAGGAATGGATTTTCAAAAAATCCTGTCTTAGTGGATACCTACTTCTCACAAAGAACACATCTTCTAAATTTCATGTCTCTAGGACCAGCGGTTTAGGCTGTGCGTTGATATATCAGTCAGTCAGTCAGAGGGGTAATTGCGAAACTTTTTATCGGTAGGAATTGGTTTAATATTCATAGTTAAACAACATTCATTGCGTTATTTACGTTGCTCAGTCGACAATTTAGTCGAACAAATGACGCAATGGTTTAGAAATAATCTTCAATCCCATTCAGATTCTGATAAATTGTGTGTTTCGCAATTAGGATGCAGGACTTTGAATTTTATAAATATAGATAGTTTTTGTTTAATATTAATTTTTGTTTGTTTAAGCGTGCTAATCTCTACCACTTTTTCAAAATTTCTTATGCTTTTGATAGTCCAATTCTCTTGGAAGACTATAGGTTATTTAACTTGACGCAAAGACTGTTAAAAGCAGAGAAAAATGCATAAACAACTTTTTTACAAAAAAAAAACAGACTTTCTTAAAAACACTACAAAGTGAAAAATAACTTTCATTTCGGAAGTTGGTGTCTTAGGATCTGTTTTAAGGTTTTTTTGCCACCGACTTCCGAAGTTAAAGTTATTTTTCACTTTGTAGTGTTTTTTTAAGGAAGTCGGTTGTTATTTTTTTGTAAAAAAGTTTTTATTTTTAAATTTTTAGTTATGGTATCTACCCAGCACTAATTCCTATACCAGTTCCTATTCCTATAGTAGCCAGGTGACATAAAACACTTATATGGTTTTCTCATGGATGCCACTGTCAAAACTGGACCAAATTGGACCACAGGGGAAGCACCAGCTTTCAAATAAAAAAAAAAATCAATAAAATCGGTTCCGTTGAAAGTTCTGAGGTAACATACATAAAACAAAAAATACAGTTGAATTGAGATCCTCCTCCTTTTTAGGGCTCCGTTGCCAAATGGCAAAAAACGGAACCCTTGTCCATGTCTGTCTGTCTGTCTGTCCGAGTATGTCACAGCCACTTTTTTCCGAAACTATAAGAGCTATGCTGTTGAAACTTGGTAAGTAGATGTATTCTGTGAACCGCATTACGATTTTTACACAAAAATAGAAAAAAAAAACAATAAGATTTGGGGTTCCCCATACATAGAACCGAAACTCAAAAAAAAATATTTCATCAAACCCATAAGTGTGGGATATTTATGGATAGGTCTTCAAAAATGATATGGAGGTTTCTAATATCAGTTTTTTCTAAACTGAATAGTTTGCGCGAGAGACACTTCCAAAGTGGTAAAGTGTGTGTGTCCCCCCCCCCCCGTAACTTCTAAAATAAGGGAATGATAAAACTAAAAAATATATAAATATGATGTACATTACCATGTCAACTTCCACCGAAAGTTGGTTTGAACGAGGTCTAGTAAGTAGTTTTTTTTTAATACGTCTTAAATCGTAAACCACAATTTACCTTTCATTCAGTCAACTCAAATATAAAAATTTAAAAAAGAAACATATAGTTTCATAAACATAAGCATTATGCATAAACCGTGAATACCTGCAGGTTTGTACGGAACCCTCGGTGCGCGAGTCCGACTCGCACTTGGCCGGTTTTTTTGAAGTCGGTTAAAAAGCAGACATAACACAAAGCAAGAACGAAGTAAAATCGCCTGCGGGCGATTCGTTGCTATATGATATTTTTTACATTTCTACCCATAGCATTCGCGGCTTATTAGTCCATTCCCCCGAATTTACTCACCTGAATCGTCAAGTCAAGTCTCGTATTTTCTACAGGTGACTCGACCCATTTATTCCCGTGATTGTCGTAAGAGGCGACTAAGGGACTTACTAGAGAATGGGCAGCAGCGTTCAGTATGCATTTTACTACCATACTGCGATCGCCAACCCGCTTGCATGGCGTGGTTATTATGCCCCCCCATTGGGGGAGGCCTAAATCTAGTACCAGACGTCTTTCGAATGATGATAGACTCGCATAACGTGAATTTGTTTGTGGGCAAATTTAATTTCAAATGTAAGAATTACGCAATTATTACTTGATGTAATAAAGTTAGTGTACTTTTCCATAACTCTCACGTGTGCATTGGCAAACGAGGTACCCATACGTCTAAGTGAAGCGATACTCCCGGAAAGCATCCTCCAAAGCGCTCCTCAATCTTGCATTACATGTTTTTGCAGAAAGATTTTTTACATTCGTAGGCCCTTTCCTGTACAATACGTTAAATAGAAAACTAAGTAGGTATCGTTAAATTAAATAACTTTAGCTGTAAACAAATTTTACTTAAATATTTACTACAGATATTACACAGATATATTTTCACAGACAGAAGTTCTACTTGTTGTCTGCAAATAGAACGACTAACATAATATGCTATTTTACTATTACTTTCTTAATTTTAATTTAGTTTTTACTTTATACTCATTGTTAATTTATTAAATTAAGTATTTATGCACTTACCAGCCTGATGCATAGGTTCAACCTAGTTCAGGCAAATGAGCAACTGTGCCCTATTTTAATTATTAAGTTACTTTGTAAATGTGCCCCTTTTTATAAATAAACGATATTATATTATATTATTATATTGCATTGGGACCTCACGGATATAGCCCCGTTATCATCCTCTTTACCAACGCGGTTGGGTCACGGTGAAATACCTACTGTTATATTCAAAACGTGCCAATTATTAAGTTACTTTGTAAATGTGCCCCTTTTTATAAATAAACGATATTATATTATATTATTATATTGCATGAGGCCCTCACGGATATAGCCCCGTCATCATCCTCTTTACCAACGCGGTTGGGTCACGGTGAAATACTGTTATATTCAAAACGTGCCAATTGCCTAATACATCATCATCATCATTTCAGCCGTAAGACGTCCACTGCTGGACTTAGGCTTTCCCAATTTAGAGGGGTTTGCCAAAATTGTCATATTTGGCAGGCGGATTGGCGATCGCAGTATGGTGGTAAAATGTATAGAGAACGCTGCTGCCCATTCTCTAGTAAGTCCCTTAGTCTTCTCTTACGACACGGGGTGGGAAATCATTCCCGCTCTGGGTAGAGTGGGAGGGGGTGTCAGACTTTACTGCCTAAAGCCCAACCGTGTTCCTTCAGTTGCCTATATGCCAGGGCCATGGTAATTCTTTCGAACAAATCTCGTAAACCTAGCAGCTATTACGACACCCACGACAAGAAATGGGATGTTGCTATCCTTTACGTCCGGCATCACACAGATTGCCTAATACGTTCAATATTAAACTATATTTAAGAGTGACAATTCGCCCGATTCTGGTTAGTAAATTTGTGCGAATCGAGTAACAAGCTACAACGATGCATTCTATAAATAAGCAGAGAACAATGGATTTAAAAACTATCTCTAAAGACTTTATAACTGTTCTATGACTAATATTCCAGATGTCGATGTAAAACGATTTTAATTCTCGTAAAAGACTCATATATTTAAATAATACTTCTTTCGTATGATTCATTGTGTTGGCAGTTACAGTGATCCGTTTAATATATCTTCACGCCTTATTTCCCCGAAGATTCGGGCAGAGGTGTACCTAAGTATATCTACCCACATTTCTCCAATTATATTTTATTCCGATGTATTAGAGGGCGAGCCTATTACTATCAACCGGGTAAAAATCCAGACTCCGGACTGTTAATGAGAAAAACCAGATAGACAAACCCAATATATACCAGACCTGGGAATTGAACCCAGGCCTTCATGTTCAGCAGTAGTATTTGCGACCACTAGACCAACGAGGCAGTCTTCCATTTCTTTCATTCTTCAGTGTTCCATTTCTTTTGTATAAATCACATTATGTCGGTCAATCGGGTCCTAGGTCGATTCCCAGGTTCATCAAGAACGTTAGTGTGTTTTTATTAGGAATTCCTTAGTAATAGCCAAGAGTTTGGAAGTCGGTGATGTGCTGCATCCTTGGGAAGCACGATAATCCGTTGGTTCTGCGCCTGATCTCTCTCTGGTCGTGTCAGATTGTCGTCCCATTGGACTATGAGAGTAAGGGAAGAGTGAATGCCCCTGTGTCTGCGCACACACTTGTTAAGTCTAGTCTCCGCTAAGATCGGTCGCCATGGCTGGAATTCGGTCTGGCAGACCATTTTATAATTATCAGTTCGGCACAAACCATAATAGGAAATAGATCATAACATTATCAGCCTATAACTTTCCCAATGCTGGGACACAGGCTTCCTCTCTGTGAGAGAAAGTGGACTTTAGGCCGGTTTCCTCACGATGTTTTATTTCATCGTTTTGAGAGCAATGATGAACAATATTTACACAAAGTAAATCACCCCGAAGTACGATTTGCGACTCGTACTTCGGAGCCAACACCACTAGGTCACCATTGCTCTCCATGGGGTTTATGGCTAAGAAGTTAGTTGCCGCACGAGTCGATCAATTGGTTTAAGCTACGCTTGACACACTTGGTCCGTAGATGGGCCATCGTTACATACCATGACACCTCCATGCCTCGGAGAGCACGTTCAAAATCAAAATCAAGATATTTTTAACCGACTTCAAAAAGGAGGAGGTTCTCGATTCGGATGTTTATATGTTTTTTTTTTTTAATGTATGTTCGGCCATAACTCCGTCATATATAGACGGATTTGCAAAATTCTTTTTTTGTTCGAAAGAAGGTTATTCCGAAATGGTCCCATATAATTTTCATATAGATCTGATGATGAGTTCGGGAGACAGACACCGGAACTCTTTAAAAAATGACAGCAAATCAACCGTGATTTCTGCTATCGCATAAAAATGCATTGTTTATTTGGAATTAGTGCAGGCGGGGATTGGGGAATACCACAACTAAAAATTTAAAAATAAAAACTTTTTTACAAAAAAAAAACAACCGACTTCCTTAAAAACACTACAAAGTGAAAAATAACTTTAATTTCGGAAGTCGGTGGCAAAAAAACCATATATTTTTGTAAAAAAGTTTTTATTATTTCGCATAAACTAACATGGGCGTTAACAGTTCCAAATAGTTGATTCCTATGGAGAAGAGCCGGCAAGAAACTCCACGGTTACTCTTTTAAAAATAATTGGCTTTTGCAATAGTTTTAAATTACAGTATTAACAGGTATGGGAGAACAGTGTAGGACTGTCACTGTTAAGTCGTTGGTCCCGGCTGTCATACGTTGATATTTGACATTCGTTACGGGTTTTAAAAATGTACGAAAACTAGCAGGCAATTCGATGCGACGGGAAGGGTCAGGGGAGCAAAAAGTTGACGCGGACGAAGTCGCGGGCAGAAGCTAGTTAATTGATTAAAGTTATTACATTTTTCATTTATTTATTCATAACAATTAACATTGTGTTGAACATTACATTAATTTAATAAAATTATCACATGCAGAAACAATACATTAAAAAGCCTAATTAAAGTTAAAGAGAAATGTGAGAGTCAAATTAATTTAAAATATGTCAACAAATAAATACAATATCAAATTAATGTCAGATATTATTTAAAATTCAATGTCAAAAATAATAATAATATTGGAGTTACAATAGTTGATAGTTAAGTCAAAAGATAATTTATTATACAGCTTGTTGACTGCTATTATTATAGGTGACTATTTTTATCATTTGACATATATTCTGATACCGAGTAGAAACATTTTTCCAAAAAGAAGGCTTTTAATTTAGTTTTAAATGAGCTATAAATTAATAATTTTAATTCAGTTGGTAACCTATTAAATAACTCGACTGCTTGGTATCTTGGAACAATGCTTAACTATGTTAAAATTTGGTGCCTTTTAATGTTTAAATTCTTTCCTTCTTGTGCTTTCTCTTATATGACGTTCCTCTTGTGTTTCATACTCATGAATATACTTAGCAAAGTGATTTAAGATTACTAATAAGTATATATAAACTTGGTACCTACTGTTAAAATTGCTAATTCTTTAAAGTGCTCTCTACATGAGTCTGAGAGATCCTAACTATGGTCCTCTTCTCTACTTACTGTATTTTCTTTTGCTGTGCCCGACAGGGTCCACGATTGTTTCTAAATAAAATGTTTTACCACCTAAGCATATACATTGTGGAATGCAATAAAGTATTGAGTAAATGGCACGTTTCTGTAAAATAAACGCTTTCCGACAGTTATAACAATAGCTATTTCCCCAAAGTTATTGTACAATTGACGACTACCTTAATGGTGAATCACTGGCTGATTGACATGATATTTTACCTTTTTACACGCTTTATATTAGCTTCACTTGTATGTTTGTATGTTTGTTTGTAACCGACTCCTTATAGCGCGATTTTGACCCACTTTAAACGACCAGATTTCATTCAAACTTTGCATACCTGTAAAGGACCGATGACAATGCAATAATTTCATAATTTTGTGCCATTATCCTTGCCAAGGTTACCAGGATAGCAAAAAAACTGTCTTCAAAAACTACGCTGACATACGTCACAAACTACGCTGACATACGACACAAACTACGTTGACATACGTCACAAACTACGCTGACATACGTCACAAACTACGCTGACATACGTCTCAAAACTCGAAACACCCTAAAAAATAGAAAATAAATAATAGCTTAAAAAAACTAAAAACACGCTTCCATTTTTAAAAAATATTTTACATTGTTTTTATTATTTATATAACTGTATCCTTGATGACTATTGACATTTTCGTTTTATTGTGACATTTTTACTATAATTCAAACAATTTGACATTAATTTATAACTTGGATTCTTTTATTTTTCTTAATGTTATTTTATTAAATTATCATATATTTTGTGTAAATTCAATAATAATAAGTAACATGTGATTTGCATGCCCATGTATCGGTAGGACATGGATGACTCATAAACTTAAACATCTATGTGTTGTATTACCCTTGTTTACAAACCAATAAATGATTAGATTTGATTTTGATTTGACAAAATTATAAATGTCGGATATACCTCCCCGGACCAGCTTTTTCAAAGGAAGTTTTCGCAAGAAAATATTACATCGGTAAACAATAACTTTGCTAAACTTACTCTTCAGGGGATTGGCCGTGACATTTTTCTGAGATTAGAACTTTTGTTTTGTTGTTCAATTTCAAAACGTCAGTATTGGTAGCTAAGAGTGATTTCCCAACGGCATTCTGGAAAGGCAATCGGTATAAGTACAACCGTCTCTATTGGCATGAACTGTTTTCTTGTTAGTGAAGGGGCTCGTGGCTCAATAATGATAGCTACTCGGGTCAATCTATCAGGTTAAGCTACTCACACCGCGGTTGGTCCATGGATGGGTGACCATTTTTACATATCGAGACCCCTCCATGCCGCGCAAAATGTACTCATGCAGTCTGTGGGCTCACTACTCTAATAGAAGTTACGGCGCCATCCGCCTCCAGTACAATAACGCGTTCAGGGCGGTGATGGGGTTACCCCGACACTGCAGTGCCTCGGGTATGTTCACAGAGGCGCGCACCAACTGCTTTCACGCGACCATGCGCAAGCGCGCCACGTCCTTGGTGCACAGGGGCGGGTTAGCCCCAACGCGGTACTGGCGATGATTGCGGGAAGGCTGGACTGCCCATTCCTCCGGCATTGTTCCAGCAGACATGTCGCTGTACCAGTGCCGGAGAGAAGATTTTAATTTACAGTTTTAAATGACATTATTTTATTTTGATTTAATTTAATGTAATTTAATTTGAATTGATTTTATTTGACATTATTTGATTTTATTCGGTTTAATTTAATTTAATTGTGTGATTTTATCTGTAAAAGTTTCTATTAATTTATGTGTGGCAATGGGTGTTATTTATCTGAAATGAATAAATGAATTTGAAAAGCACGTTAAGCCGTTGGTCCCGGCGGCGGTCAATCGTGGGTCTTTCACAGTCTTTATGGGTTTTCAGGTTATTAAGCCCGAAAGTCTGGTAATCAGTGTTAACAAGGGGTATCGTCTTACCAAAGAGAATATAACCACTAGAGAGCGTATACACCGATTTCTTCTAAGCACACGACTCACCACTGCGGGCCGGGGGACGAGGAAGAATGCGCGGCTGCAATTGGTCAGTTCAAGGTCAAGTTTCGTGGGTATGCCCGTCGTAGGGCTGGTTTACTTCATTAAGGGAAAATAGTTGATATCGATAAAATGGATTTTAAAATTGTGATAAATAATCAATTAAAATCAAAGAAATCATATTTAATCAAAATCAATGACTAATAAAATGAAAGTTAGAGAATCCAAGAACAAAATTTATGCCACTATCATATTCGGTGTAGAAGCGGAGTCGAATATCATCCCCAAGGCAGAAGTTACTATGGCCACGTGAGTTTTGGCGCCAGTTTACAAACGGATTGTCAAGACGAAGCTAAACAAGCCACAGTATTCGAATTGAATAAAACTTACATTAATTTTTGTTTTTATTTTCGATATAGACTTTCAGCTATTAAAGGTAACAGCACAAATTTTTACGATAAAAATACAAAGGGAAAGTAAGGGATAGATGCATTAGAATTGTCTAATGAAAGAACGAGACTTTTCCAAAAGACATCAACGCGGGACTCAACAGTGTGCTGATTTATCCAACCACCATTTTAAATAGACCTCTACGGTGGATCGTAATCTGATTAAATCAAAATTATTTTTCGTACTGTTTACGTACCGATGAAAAGTTATACGATCCTTTTTATTAACTAGAAGTTTTGAAATGTTTCCCACACCACTTCACCGCGCATGAAGGCATTTTGATGCGTTATAATTGCAGATGAAGTTATATTATTTGCATTAATTTAGCGTGCACAGAGGTCTAACAATTGGTCACAACTAAAATGGTTACAAGAACCGTAGCCTATGCATAGGCGACAAAATACTAATAGTTTTCGAGCGTCGGGGCACTGTATGCGCAGTCAAGTGGTTATATAGTCTTTGCGTCTTACCCAATAACTGGATTGTGGAGGTGAGATAGGCAATCGCTCCATGTATGATCACTTGATACGGAGGAATGAGGAAAATGCCGTGAGGAAAGTATTGAGTATGAATGTCGATGGCTATAAGGGGCCATCCATAAATTACGTCACATGATTTTTGACGGTCCCCCCATCGTCCTTGTCACAGCTGTTCACATTTGTAAGACCCCCCCCCCCCTCCTCCCTAGTGTGACATCACATATTTTACATCTAAAAATAATTATTGAATTAAAACAGCAGTTCCAAAATATTAGTTTTATTTCAATTTAAAATATTTTTTAATAAAATTCAAATCAAATCAAACACTTCGGTACTACAGGTAGAGTTGCAAATGTTTTTGAGTTTTCGTTCATAGTTCAAAGATCGTGTTTTACTTAACACTTAGATTAAAATAAATTTTGCAATGTGACGTCACGAAATTTAGGACCCCTCCCATCCCCTTGTCACACAATGTCACACTTCGTCGACCCCCTCCCTCCCTCTTAACGTATGACGTAATTTATGGATGGCCCCTAAGAGTAGTGACTACTGATATGACGACTAATAGAGAAGTGTGGAAAATACAGAATGTTGCGCCGACCATAAATAAATTGCCATAATAGGACAGGAGAATAAAGACGAAATTTTTCAGAAATTATTTTATCACCAAAAAAAAATATTTTTTTCGTGATCGTTACACTGTAATCAGACAATGAAATCATCAAAATACAAGAAAAATTATGATTAATGATTTAATATCGTAAAATGACCGCTACACTGTCGGCCGACGTAAGTCAGACATACAATTGTGTCATCCAATTAGACGTGTATGCTTACGTGCAGTGCACTTGCGGGCGTGTTAAATGGCACAGTGAATAAACGGGAAAGTCTATTATTTACAACAAAACATAATATAATGCCAGATTTATGGAATTTAAATTAAGCTTTATTTACTTAAGTCAAAGTATTTATTTAAATAGGCACAAAAAGATACTTTTGAACGTCAAAATTGAAACTAAATTAGAATTGATTCTAATCGCTCCATCCAAAAGATAGATTCGTATGGAGACGATTGGGCAAGAAACTCCACCGTTACTCTTTTAAAATGTTTTTAATATTAGTATACAATATTTATATAATTATATGTGAAGGCGATGTACCTAGAATAACCCGGTATAAATAACAAACTGAAGCAATGAGAGATAAATTAATTTTATGATAGATATACAGGATCAGTTTTTATCCAGTGCGCAAATTGTAACCATGAATTCAGCATATCATTCTAGACCCCCTTGCGCAGAAATTTTTAGACAGTTTTACAAAAAAAAAAAATCTGCTGTTTCAGAGAAAAATGCAATACCTACAGGGTCAAAATGTATAGAACAGCTGATTTTTTTTTGAACTAACAGACACGTTTGGAAAAACGTTTTGGCATTTGATAGCCCGATTTTTGAGAAAGGGTATAGGATATTTTGATGGTCTCTATTAACAATGTCGGTTACGCATTTTTACCATTATTCACTTTTTAACCAACTTCAAAAAGGAGGAGGTTCTCAATTCGAATGTTTGTTTTTTTTTTATGTATGTTCGGCGATTACTCCGTCATATAATTGGATTTGCAAAATTCTTTTTTTGTTTGAAAGGGGTTTATTCCGAAATGGTCCCATGTAAATTTCATATAGATCTGATGATGAGTACGGGAGACAGACACCGGAACTCTTTAAAAAATGACAGCAAATCTACCGCGATTTCTGCTATCGCATAAATATGCATTGTTTGTTTGGAATGAGTGCGGGGTGAATACCACAACTAAAAATTTAAAAATAAAAACTTTTTTACAAAAAAAAAAAACAACCGACTTCCTTAAAAACACTACAAAGTGAAAAATAACTTTAATTTCGGAAGTCGGTGGCAAAAAAGCCATAAATACAGATCCTAGGACACCGACTTCCGAAATTAAAGTTATTTTTGACTTTTTAGTGTTTTTAAGGAAGTCGGTTGTTTTCTTTGTAAAAAAGTTTTTTTAACAATACATAAAACGATCAGTGCAAATTTGAACCTCCATAGTCTTATATTTTTTTTTTTTATCGCCAAAACAAACTTTGAACTGCTCTACTGAACAGTAGTCTTTTTGTGGAACCGATAATGTTAGTATAGGGACCATCGATTTATATAAAAATTTTGAACATCATTTTGACCCCCTTCAAAACGTCGGATTAACTCGAAATTTGACATACTTATCAAGAACCGATGAAAATACAATAATTTCATAAATTTGTGCCGTTATCATTGGCAGCAAAAAGTGAATATTGGTAAAAATGCATAACCGACAAGGACCATCGAAATATCCTTTCTCAAAAATCGGGCTATGAAATGCCAAAACGTTTTCGGTTCTTGATAAGTATGTCTTTCGAGTTAATCCGACGTTTTAAAGAGGGTCAAAATCATGTTCAAAATTTCCGTTACATAGGCACATACTAACATACGGTTGAAGCTAATAAAAGCGAGTTAATAACAAGGTAGGTACGTCCGATTAACAGCTCACCTTTTAAAATGACTTATGTCCATAAATTATCCAGTAAATAGCTCTCCTGTGTCCCGTGATATATTCAGTGTCGCCAGTCGGTAAGACTCTTGAGAATTATGTCATCCAATTAAGAGGTATTACCGGCCTTTTGTACTAGCAAAGCACGTAATCGGTTATATTACCCGAGTTATTTGTGCTTTAAAAAGTACAAAGAAATCAATTTCGTTGAGCTCCCTTACATAGGGTTGAGCTACACAATGACTCGTGCATGTAAGCTGTCTGTTAGGGCAGGTCGGCTCAAAACTGCAATGGTTTTGGTTCTAAAAGCCCTTCAAAACATGGCCTTGCGTTGTTAGACTCACATCATAATGACAATGATATCCGTAATCTATTTGTCCCAGACAATTACTGTCGTGGCAGAAAACACCGCTTGCTGGCTGTTCCAACTTGCCGTACTATTGCGTACTCCAAGTCACCTATTGAAGAATGCATTGCATTTGAGAATGCATGACTGAGCTAAATGAATTGTAAATGTCAAAATACTTTTGTTGTTGTTTTGTTTTGTTTACTTATGTTTAAATAGTGTAATAGGCTTCGACCATTTTATTTAACATAAATAAATAATAAGCCTATTTTGTTCCCACTGCTGAGACACAGGCCTCATCTCGGTGAGAGGGAGTAGGCCGTAAACTATCACGCGAGCCCAGTGTGGGTTGGTAGAGTAGTCTTCGAATTTTTGGTTCTAGGTTACCCACGATGTTTTTCTCCACGTTTTGGTGGCGAACTTGCCAAAAGAGGCTGGCGGGTTGGCGATCGCAGGATGGTGGTAAAATGCATAGAGAACGCTGCTGTCCATTCTCTAGCAGGTCCCTTAGTCGCCTTTTACGACAGCTATAAAAAGAAATGAGATGGTGCTTTTCTTTACGTCCGGCACCACACGATAAGGTAAGCAGCTGCTTCATATAAATTACGAATATTCAGCTGCATCCGACTGCAAGCCGATTCTAACATACTTGAGAAAAGGTACTCGGTTTTTTTTTTGTAGGTATGGGAAACTATCAAATGACTTCTCCCGCTCTGGGCGGAGCGGGAGGGCGTGTCAGACTTTTACTGACTAAAACCCACCCGTGTTCCTTCAGTTGCCCATGTGCCAGGGTCACGGTATCTCTTTCGAACAATCTCGCGACCCTGGCAGGAAAAGGTTACGATTGAGGTCTGTCCTTGACCCTACCAGCATTCAAACTCAACTCGGATACAGATCCAGATGATCACAGTACTTCCGACTTCACATTGTTTTCAGTAATACGTGAACAAAGATTTATTTATAATGTGAAAATAAACAAACAATTCAAATCTTTGTATCGCGAAGGCTATTCATCGTAGAAATTGTTATGTCTTGGTGGAATGAATACTTGTTGACTGACTCATTAGTCTTGTAAGTGGACCCACGTGTTTTCTTCCATGTCGAACTCCACAGACAGCTGTGCTGCTGGGGGGTTTGTTGCGCCACTTCTTTTTCCCAGCTAAAGCAGTAGGAAGTGGTGAAGGGCGGGCGTTTTGGGGGACTGGCTTATAATAATAATAATATCTTACGGCAACCAACACAACGTTATCTGATCCCAAACAAGGCAGAGCCTATACTATGGTAACCAGACAACTGATACACATACTTATTTATTTATTTCTAAATACATACATATTATAGATAAATTACACCCAGACACAGAACAAATGATTGTGCCCATCACACAAAGATTAGTCCTGGGTGGGAATCGAACCCACGACCTCAGTTTTAGCAGTCAAAGTCACTAACCACTAGACTAAAACGTTGAAAAACTGTTGATTCTTATACTATTTTGAATTAAAGACTTTTACTTTTGTTCATTTTCTTCAAGCGCTGTTGCTGAGCAAAAAGTGTTATTGGATTTTTCCTATTAGAATTTTTTAGTAGTAGCACGAAGTGTCGACATTGCTCATAGTGTCGGCCACATTAGCCGTGGAAACGAGGACCATTGGGGTTGTAGTGTTCTTAAGTGGAGACCGTGAATCGACAAAAGTAAGGTAGGGAGCCGTCAGGCTAGATGGAGCGATGATCTTGGCAGGGTGGCTGATAGCAGCTGGATCAGAGTCGCAGAGAATCGAGATGAATGACGTGCAATTGTAGAGGCCTATGACCAGCAGTGCTGCTGCAGACTGCTATTATGGCTGATGTTGATGATGAGCATAGAGTGTAGATTTATCAACGGTTGATAGGAAAAGGCAGAGCAGAGGTGGCCCAGTAGAATTGTCCGCCACTTACGAGTTGAAGTGCGTAAATTCAAACTCTGACCGGTGCTTTATTTTGTGTAAATTATTTCATCACCACTGCTCTCAAAACGGTGAAGACGAACATCGTGAGGAAATGCTTAGAACCAAAAATTCGGAGACATGTGACTTCTACTAAACCGCACTAATCCCGCGTGGTAGAGTACAGTCCGCTCCCTTTCACAGAGGAGACCTGTGTGACTGTGTCCCATTAGTGAAAACATAATAGTCTAATTACGGATTTATGTTTTTGTATTTTTATGCGCTACTCCGGAGTGAAGTTTTGTACCCGGTTAATGGGAACAGGTGCACCTACTATAATGAGGGCTGTGAATATCATCGTCGGTCTAGCCTTTTATCCAACTAAGGTGTGGTCGGATTCCAGTCTTACCAGTATTTTACATGGAGCAATTGCCTCTCAGTGAACATTTGTGAAAACGATACCAATACTGTCTCTATGCTATGTGTGTGAACCTTTGTGAAGTGAGAAAAATTATGGTTTATTATTATATTATATTGGTAATAGCTGTAACTAACAAGTTGTCGGTCGTACGTTCGAACCTGGGCAGGCACTTTACTGTTTCGAGAGCAGAGTTTGAAATAATTCATCACCACTGGTCAGATAGTCAATCGCTCCATGTAAAATACTGGTACTCAGCTGCATGGTTAGACTGGAAGCCAACCTCGAAATTGTGCAGAAAGGCTAGGCAGATTGATTGAACAATTGGATACCCATCCAAAAAATTACCTCGTCACACACAACTTAACCTCTCAAATCAGCCTGCCTATCCTATGACCGTTTAATAGTATTCTCCCATAACTCATTTCCAACTATGCTAGTAGGGGTTACCTATAAATAGATAACAAATACGTGCAAACATACGTTCCCAGCTAAAAATATGTATTGTTTAGATTCACACTTTAAATACGTCTTCGTTTACGAGGATGGAAAACAATGTAGCTGTTATCTCATTCAAAACATTATGCCTGTTTTCCCCAAGTGGTCAGGCAGAGGTCCACCTAGTATCTACACCTATATTTCAACCAGTCTTATCAAGGTGTATCGTGTAACCCAATAACTAGGTTGTAGCAGTCAAAAAAACAGGCTTCATCATTGTCATTTCAGCCGAAAGATCCATTAAAATTGAAAGATTGTCCATTGCTGGACATAAACCTCCCCCAGTTTGGGGTGGTTTTCCATAATCGCCACGCTTGGCAGGCGGGTTGGCGATCGCAGTATGGTGGTAAAATGCATAGAGAACACTGCTGCCCATTCTCTAGTAAGTCCTTTCGTCGCCTCTTACGACACCCACGGGTTGAAATAGGATAGTGTTATTCTTCACCACACGGAAAATAAAACAGTCGGTCCACGTAATAATATACTGGTGTTCAGCTGCATCTGGTAATACTGGAAGCACTACCCTCAACAAAGTTGAAAAAAAAAGCTATATTTTTTATGAAGCGACTGCCTATCTGACCTCCACAACTAGGGTTGCCACCTTTTTTTCATGCAATTAAAGTACTTTGGTTACTATAGGTAAGAAAAAAAGTACATGGTATAAAAATAAAGTACGATTTATTTTTCTTTGATATTATATTTCAAAATATGTTTTTTATTGCTTTTTGCAGTTTGCATCAAATAAATTTCAAGTTGCAAAAAGTATTTACGACTAATCTTTTCAAAATCCCAAAGAAATCAAATCTTGAAAAATAAAGTATATTCGTGTACTTTACGTTTCTCATAAAGTATAGAGTACATTCATGTGAAATAACGTACAATACTTTATTATAAAGTACGGGTGGCAACCCTATCCACAACCCAGTTACTGGGTAAAACGATCCCCTTGGTAAGACAGTTTGTCAGACCTTCATGCTTCTGGCGACCCATAATGACATTCAAAAATCCTAGAATGACAGCCCAGACTTAACGTGCTTTCCAAGGCACGGAAGGGTCTCGTATGTAAAGTTGGTCACCCATCCACGGACCGACCGCGGCAAGCGTAACTAAACCTGAATCATCAACCCGCGCGGATAGCTAATCCACCAGATCCGTCAACATGATCACAATATCTATGTTACAATCAACATAGGGCAGTCTATTCTTCGCCTAGAAATACACGAAGTATTAAAGATCCAGGAATAGAATGAGTCTTGACTTATAAATAAATATGGTTATTATTAGACAGTCTTTATGTGCAGTTAGAAGCCCGCGAAATAGTCCATCTCGCGATGCTCTGAAGGTTTTAAATCACCATGAAGGTTATTCTCCTGTCAGGGTCGCGAGATTTGTTCGAAAGAGAAACCGTGGCCCTGGCTTATAGGCAAGTGAAGGAACACGGGTGGGTTTTAATCGTTAAAAGTCTGACACTGTTCCACTCAGACCGGGAGAAGATTTGAGTGAGGTTCCAAATGATCTTTACAGAATAACGCTTCAATTTTAAAATATTTTTTTGTGGGTAGGAAATTATCAAATGACGTCTCCCGCTCTTGGGTGGAGCGGAAGGGCGTGTCAACCTTTTACTGACTAAAACCCACCCATGATCCTTCAGTTGCCAATGGCCAGGGTCACGGTATCTCTTTCGAACAAATCTCGCGACCCTGGCAGGATCCCAATGTATTCGTAGTTGGTAGTAGCGTGGACGATTACGTTTACCTAGGACAAACTGTCCAGTTAGGTACACAAAACTTTCTCGTCCCACATACCGCAGGGTCTCAAGACGAAAGTCGTTGACCAGTGCGTATTGCCAGTGGTGACCTATGGCACTGAGACGTGGTAGCTCACAATGAGCCTTATTAGAAGACTGAAAGTCACCCAAAGGGCAATGGAGAAGGCTATGCTTGGAGTTTCCCTACGCGATCAATTTAAAAAATTAAGACATCCGTAGAAGAACCAAGGTAACCGACATTTGAGACAGGAATTGCCAAATTTAAGTGGCAGTGGATATTGCTTGCAGAACTGGCCAATGGGGTCGAAAGGTTCTGAAGTGGCGACTGCGTACTGGAAGACGTAGCGTTGGAAGGCCTCCCACTAAATAGACCGATGACCTGGTGAAGGCCGCCGGAATCCGCGGGATGCTATAGAAGCATAGATCCGGTTGATGTGGCGGTGCTTGGGGGAGGCCTATGTCCAGCAGTGGACGTCTTTCAGCTCAATGAAGATGATTAGTGGTAGATATAACGTGTCTTCATGTTCCATCTCTATTAACGTTACCTCAGCAGTCATTATAGTCCACGGTCGCGAGATTTGATCGAAAGAGTTACCGTGGCCCTGGCATATAGGCAACTGAAGGAATACGGGTGGGTTTTAGTCAGTAAAAGTAAGTCACGTCCTTCCGCTCCGCCCAGAGTGGGAGACGTCATTTGAAGATTTCGAAGAATAAAAAATAACAACCGACTCCCTAAAAAAAACACTACAAAGGGAAAAATTACTTTAATTTCGAAAGTCGGTGTCTTAGGATCTGTATTAAAGGTTTTTTTGCCACCGACTTCCGAAATTAAAGTTATTTTTCACTTTGTAGTGTTTTTTTAGGAAGTCGGTTGTTATTTTTTTTTTGTAAAAGGTTTTTATTTTTAACTTTTTAGTTATAGTAGATACCCCGCACTAATCTAATCGTGTTATTCGTTCATTTGTCGCGCAAATACTTAATACAAATTTAAGACTTATGTGGATTTCACATGGACCCCATAGTCCAAATGGAACCAAACAAATAAAATGGGACCATTTGGGAAGCACCAGCTTTCAAATAAAAAAAGAATCATCAAAATCGGTTCATCCAGTCAAAAGTTATGAGCTAACAAACATTAAAAAAAAAACAAATACAGTCGAATTGATAACCTCCTCCTTTTTTTGAAGTCGGTTAAAAAAAGGAGTCATTAAAGTCAGTAGACATATTTCTTACCATTATCATCTTCCACACAATCTATTCATTGTTACTTCGGCATACCATTACAGGTCTCAAGAAGATCTTAAAGAATGCCATTCTAAACGATCCCGAGGGTATAGCTACAATCATTGCGTTAGACAAACGGATGGTCCCGCCTTCTCTTCCCGAGTGACGCAAAAGGATACTAAGATACCTCGTGACAAAATAGGAGGCTATTTTTAGTACTGCTACAACAAATCTCGGTGTAAACGCCGCATTCAGAGACATTCGTTTAAGTTAATGAGCTATTATTTAACACTGGACACTGGCATACTAGTTTTGCCAGACGACAATAATTGCCGGAGGTAGTGGACAAGGTTCTTTAATTGCCAAGAATAACCTAAATTGTTTAGGCCATATTGCTTCTAATTGCTCCGTCTATTGCTAAGTATCACTGAAAGGAATTGCTGAATTAGATATTCCTTTCAGTGTGGTTATGCTTCAGTTTATTAAATTGCTCCATATTGTTCTATGGGATATTATTGCCGGCAATAATCGCTTTAGACATTGTCCTTGTCAGCAATGCTTTTGACAAGGAAACTACGTATTATTTTGGTTAAGACCAGATTCTAAAACCTAAACTGTTTTATAAACCTTTTTGTGTGAGTTAAAGCTTTTCGTCATAACTCAACAAAGTTATCTTTCTGTATAGTGGTCAAAAGAAAACAGTACCTATTGAAGCCAGGGCGCAACATCTTTCGAGCTCGCTTCGCTCACTCTTGCATTTTATATGGTCTTGATAGTTGGGCTTTTCTTCAATCAGTCGACAATGCAACTAATTCGTAGTTCTTTTGGAATGATCAAAAGAAAATCTAACCAATCAGAGCGTGTGCAAAATTTTTCGAGCTCGCAGCGCTCATTCTTGGATTCATCATCATCATCATCATCACAAAAGCTAACGAAAACGAGGCAGATTGACAAATGTTCGCGCTCGCTTCGCTCGCTCTTCTCATTTTTCATGATCTACTGTTCTAATGCCTACATTGGGGGGCTGAGTCCCTGAATTCTTCACCACGAGACCAAAGAGAAGATACACCTTCTAAAAATATTCCTTCTTAAAAATATTCTTCGGCACCCATGGTTTTTGATTAAATTAACTCACACAGATGACGAATGACACTGACCAACAAATTGCGAAAAACGTAAAAAAAATATTTTTGAATGCTATATTGGCGCTTTCCTCTTAATGGTACATTAACTGACATTCATTTCTCTGAGTGCGGCAGTAAGAGTCAGTTAAAGCCCCCGAACATACTACAAACTAGACCACGGGTTCAAAGATTCACGATCTCAACAATAATATTAATAAAAAAGTACTAACTGACAGATAGTACATTGACCTATTGACATTAATTCTGAATGTACGGTCTGCAAAACAAATGTTTGCGCCATACATTAACTGACATTCATTTCTCTGAGTGCGGCAGTAAGAGTCAGTTAAAGCCCCCGAACATACTACAAACTAGACCACGGGTTCAAAGATTCACGATCTCAACAATAATATTAATAAAAAAGTACTAACTGACAGATAGTACATTGACCTATTGACATTAATTCTGAATGTACGGTCTGCAAAACAAATGTTTGCGCCATAAATATAAATATTTGGTGTAAAATAAACATTAATTCGGCAGTCAATGTGACAAATCGATAAAATTGCAAAATAATTATTAATTTGTGTAGACAAATATTTTGTCCACTCTTATTTTAGTACGGTCACCAACATTATTTCAGCAGAAGACGTCCACTGCTGGACTTAGGCCTCCCCAAAGCTCCGCCACTTTCACCAGTTATCTGCTGCTCCGCATCCAGCGGAATCCTGCAGCCACAGCCAAGACAGTTCACGGTTTCTTCACGGTTCTATGTAGTATGGTAAATCCTAATTTAATCAATTAATCTAGCTTTTTCCCACTTATGTTGGGACTGACTTCCATTTTAACCTGATGCAGCTGAATATTAGATTTTTACATGGGGCGACAGTAGCAGTGGTGGCCCAGTAGTAACGGCCGCGATTTACGAGTAGTAGGTCGTGAGTTCAAACCCAAGCAAGCGCATTACTTTGTGTAAATTATTTCATCGCCACTGCTCTCAAAACGGTGAAGGAAAACATCGTGAGGAAACCGGCATGTCCTAGAACCAAAAATTCGAAGAGATGTGACATCTACCAAACCGCACTGGGCCTGCGTGGTGTCTTATAAGCCCACTCCTCCATCCATTCCATTATAGGTCCATTATAGTCCTCTCACTGAGAGGAGTCCTGTGTCCCAGCAGTGGGGACGTTATAGGCTGATGATGATGATGATAACATGTGGCGACTCCCTATCTACCCTCCACAGCCCAATTCCTGGGCTAACCCAGTAACTACGTATGACTTGTTGTCAGAATTTCAGGCTTCTGACTACCCGTTACGACTGTCAAAAATCTTCAAATGACAACCGGAATCATGGGCACAGAGAGGCATGGATGTTCACCCATCCACGGACCGACCTTGACAAGCGTAGTTTAATCAATGGTCCACCCATGCAGCTGTTAATATTTTGCAAGTTGTCCACCTCTAATTATCACCAAATAGTCCTAATTATACTTACCTATTAAATAAAGAGATGCATAATTAACACTGGGATAATATTTTTGAAATCTTTGTTTACTTTTTAGCTAATTAAGTACTGACTGCATTTGCAAATGCAAATCTTGATCTATACATATTACAAATATTCTTACAAATATATAAAGTGGAGAGTTGTGGTGCCCCAATGGTATCGGGAGTCAATGGTATCTGACTTATGAGTTGTAGGTAGTGAGTTCGAACCTAGGCAGGCACTGTACTTTGGGTAAATATTTTCATTACTACTGCTTTCAAAACGGTAAAGGAAACATCGTGAGGAAACGGCACCCACTCATGTTTAGCAAAAATTGGAAAACATCCACCAACCCGAACTGGGTCAGCGTGGTAGATTACGGCCCACTCCCTCAAATCAAATCAAATCTTAAATCTTTATTTCATTCCATAATGTATACAGGTGATGGGTATTAATATAATGTAGAAACAATTATGGACCCTGTAGGGCACAGCAACATTTTAAATTCTAATTAGAATAGAGGAAGAGCGCTTTTTAACAATATTATATTAAATTGTATATTATTATTGTTTATTACGTTTTTATTTACATATTTCATATTGTAATTCGTATATTTAGTTTCTATATTTTAATAAGAATTTTATTTTTTTATTTTAATCATATCGATATTATTTAGTTAATTATAACATATTATTACAATTCATTAATTTATTATTGACATTATTGTGCTGTATTATATAATACCTAATTATTATATGTCATGTAGTCTCTCACCGACAGGAGGCCTGTGTCCCAGCTGTGGGAACTATATAGGCTGATAATTAAGTGCCTGTTTGTAATGTCAAAATAACAGCTTTTTACTAAATGCCTCTGAAATATACGGTATTTATAACAAAAAAAAAAAAAAAAAACATTTTTGTTAGTGTGTCTGTCTGTTTGTTTCAGCTAAGCTCCGAAACTGCTCGATTGATTTTGACGGAACTTTCACTGAGAAATAGGTAACTGATGTTTTTAAAAATAACATAGGTTACTTTTTGTCCCAGTAACTCATCCACGCAAACCAAGCCGCGGGCAAAGCTAGTAAAAAAATACAACACCGTAGAAATACGTTTTCACTACGCGAACTTCAACAAACTGTAATAAAGCTTATAGTATCGCATTCCTATAGATTTTATAGCACTTTTTATATTCAAGTGTATTTTATAACCAGCTGTGCTTTTGTACAATAAAAATGGCGTAAATTTGATTATCACAGCTGTGTAGGCACCATAAGAATTGACTTCGGAACAACTGACCACATGTCTGTGGTAAGACTTTGGCATTAAAATAACCTAGCGTAGATTTTACCCCCATCACAATTTCAGCCGTAAGACGTCCACTGCTAGACATAGGGCCCTTGCCAGGCGGGTTGGCGATCGTAAAATGGTGGTAAAATGCATAGAGAACGCTGCCGCCCATTCTCTAGTAAGTCCCTTAGTCGCCTCTTACGACACCTATGGGAGGTGATGGGCGTAGACTTAATAAGTCTATAATATTCCCATTTCTGGGACACAAGGTCTCATCTCTATGACAGAAGATATTCCACCACACGGACCTAGACCTGGGAGTTGATGGATTGTACATGTCTTGGATTTTTTTGGTACTAAGACATGCAGGTTTCCTCACGATGTTTTCCTTTTCGTTTTGAGAGCAATAGTGATGAAAATAAATACACAAAATAAAGTCGGTCGTCTAAAGTCTCAGCTATCGTTCAGTGAAAGTCCTATCAATATCGGCCGACCCGTTTCGGAGAGTAGCCGAAAAAAAACATATTTTTATTTATTTACGCAATCTTACCTACACCACCATTACAGATCAGCGATCCAATGCGATAGAGTGGCCTTACATGCTAAATCCTTAATATAACTACATCCTATAAAATCACGTTCTACATAATATACATATCTTAAATCTTAACCTACATCTAAATAACAGACAGACAGACAAAAAACAGTAACGTATTTATTTTCATATGCATTCGGTAATAAAGCTATTATTTTGACCTATCATTGAGACACTTAAATTTTATTTATTTTTATACATTGACGTAATAGATGATATCAAATTACATTAGCTAGTTAGCTTGTTACGCTGTCAGTACATAGAGTATGCATAACTGTGGGTCCCTATTTATGTTCGTCTAAATTGAGGATATCCTGCGGTAGGGCTCGCTAAATATGTGATCTTTGTTTTATTAGGTACAGAATGAAGTACATACAAACATACATAAACTAACTCTTTGTTATTAGCTTCACCTGTATGTATGTTTGTAAGTATGTAACTATGTTTGTTACCAAATCCTTTGAACTTTATTTAGACCCACTTCAAACGGTCAGATTTTATTTAAACTAAATTATTGTTTTGGTGATGTTCTTCAGAAAGGTCAGGTGCATAGTACTCGGAACCGGCGTGTGTGTATGACCAATTGTATGAACCTAAACGAGGCAAAAGGAGTGTGTAGAGATCGTAGCAGGTGGCGTTCCGTGGTTTCTGCCTACCCCTATGGGAAAAAGACGTGATTGTATGTATGTATGTATTTAATTTACTCTAAATTAACAAAACATTTTTTTTTTTTATATTTGCTATCCTGGTATTTTTTTTTTAATGTCTTCGGTTCTCGATAAGTCTAAAAAGTTTCAAAATAATAGTTAAGAAACTTTTTAACAAAAAATTAAACCGCCGAAAAAAAAAACAGAAAATCAAAAAATAATAAACCTTATAATTATGAGTCGGCGCTTTGTTCATTGATTTTCAGCGCCGACTCAAAATTTTAAGGTTTATTATTTTTTGCTTTTCTGTTTTTTTCGGCGGTTTAATTTTTTGTTAAAAAGTTTTTGTTTTGTAATTTTTTGTGGCTTTAATGTACTAATAATACTTGGCAAGGTATACCCTATCCAATGAAAAAAGAATTATCAAAATCGGACTACTCTGTACAAAGTTATGCGTGGTTATACATTACAATCAATGACTGAACAATCAATCATCCCCTGTTTTCCGACGGTTCGATTTTGTTTTCCAAATTTATATGGGATCACTCTCGGAGTTATACACTTTCCAATAAAAAGAATTATCACATTCGGACTACTATGTAAAAAGTTATGCGTGGTTATACATAAAAAAAAAAAACAAAAAAAAATATACGCGTCGAATTTTAATTTACAAACACGCCCACGCACACAGCACACTCTCTCTCCCTCACTTTTACACACACTCTTGCACATAGTGCACACTGCTATCAAATATTCCTCTATACTATTTTTATTGTTTTTAATTTGATTGTTTTTAATTTGATTGTTTTTAATTTCATTGTTTTTAATTTTGTTCATATTACGTTTCATTTCTTTAAACCTAGACAATTGTTTTTAAAATGTTTTAACTACTTTAAAATCTCAACTGTAACATGTAGTAATGTAAGCAAAGTCATACGGTAATCCCACTCATGAACTCCTCGAGACAGGCCCGACCTAGTGTGGAGTTCATAAGCAAAATGCCCCTCATGCGTCTTAGTCTTATTATTCATGTTAACCTAGATATTAATTTACTTAGATCATAAGGAAATGTAAAGCTCTGTATTTCGAAGAATAAACATTATTATTATGAATTGATAACCTCCTCCGTTTTTTTTCGTCGGTTAAAAACCTATAGTGCTCGCAGATGTACCGATGCACCTGCCAGGGTCACGAGATATGTTCGAAACATAGGTTCGAAATATATGTTCAGGCATATAGGCAACTGAAGGAACACGGGTAGGTTTTCGTCAGTAAAAGTCTGACACGAAGAGCGGGAGACGTTATTTGATGATTTTCCACCCACAAAAAAATATCTTAGGATATCTTAGGATAATCCAACACATCGTTGTCCGATCCCAAACTAGGCAGAGCCTGTACTAAGGTAAACCAGACAACTGATAAACATACTTATATATTTCTAAATATAATACATACATATTATAGATAAATTACACCCAGACACAGAACAAATGATTGTGCTCATCACACAAACATTTGTCCTGGGTGGGAATCGAACCCACGACCTCAGTCTTAGCAGTCTGGGTCACTAACCACTAGACTAACAGGCCAGTCAGAAAAAAGATGTACTATGCAATTATAAAATACTAAAAGATAATAGTGTTTACAATCTTTAGCAGCTCCAATAATACTTCCGAATGCTAATCAAATTAGTTTATGCGACCTTGTGGACCTTGTGGATTTAGCCAAACATTTTGCCAGCGATGTAATCCTCCAACTAATAATATGCTTGGCTGCATAGTGAGCACTTTATATAACACTAGCTTCTGCCCGCGACTTCGTCCGCGTCAAATTTTTGCTCCTCTGACCCTTCCCGTTGCACCGAATTGCCTGCCAGTTTTCTTCATTTTTTCATTGATGCTCCGCTCCTTTTAATCGTAGCGTGATGTTATATAGACTATAGCCTTCCTCAATAAATAGGCTACCCAACAAAAAATATTTTTTTAATTCGGACTAGTAGTTTCTGAGATTACCTCGTTCAACCAAACAAACAAACTCTTCAGCTTTATAATATTAGTACAGATTTCGTTACATACAGTTGGAGTACAGGAGGTATTTTAATGTAACATTTTAAACGGTACCCCATGAAGGATAAATCTACTTCATATTCAGCCTATACTATTCCCACTGCTGGGACACAGGCCTCCTCTCTGTGAGTGGGCCGAAATCCACTACGCGGGCCCAGTGCAGGATGGTAGACGTCTCATGTCTTCGAATTTTTGGTTCTAGGACATGCCGGTTTCCTCAAGATATTTTCCTTCACCGTTTTTGAGAGTCTACTTTAGTCAGGTGAACCAATTGGTCCCTATTTGTAGTCCTAAAGGTCCTCTTTTACGGAAACGCTTTAAATTTGTCCGTAGGTACTTGATATTCTCAAAGATTTATTGACAGGGACAAAGTGATAAAATCAAATACTCAAAGTAAAGAGCCCTTGTTCAATGTTAACTTTGGACATTGTCTCAGCACTCCACTCGGCTCACGCGCAGCCCAGTTAAACTAATGATTTGGTGACATGTTATAAGCAAAGGACACAAAGAGTCTGTATTCTAGTGTGTTAAGAAAAATAATGAAAGAATACTGTTTATTTGGACACGGTTCGTAAAACACAAAATAAAATTACAGGAAAATAAGAATAAAAAACAATAACAGTGTGTGCGTCACGGCTCCGTCAAAAAGATTCATTTCAGCATTAATGGCAAAATTATTAAAATGTAGTATTTATCATGTAATATCCTTACTAATATTATAGGTAGTAGGAGCGTACCAAACATAGGAGTGTCAGCCAGAAAACGCCGTATGCCTTCGAGGTACCAGGTGGTCATAACTCGGTAGGAGCTCACCTAAAAAAAAAAACCGGCCAAGTGCGAGTCGGACTCGCGCACCGAGGGTTCCGTACAAACCTGCAGGTATTCACGGTTTATGCATAACGTCTATGTTTATGAAATTAAATGTTTTTTTTTTTTAATTTTTATATTTCAGTTGACTGAATGAAAGGTACTTAAATTGTGGTTTACGATTTATGACTTATTAAAAAAAACTACTTACTAGATCTCGTTCAAACCAATTTTCGGTGGAAGCTTACATGGTAATGTACATCACATATTTTTTTTAGTTTTATCATTCCCTTATTTTAGAAGTTACGGGGGGGGGGGGGGGGACACACATTTTACCACTTTGGAAGTGTCTCTCGCGCAAACTATTCGGTTTAGAAAAAAATTCTATTATAAACCTCAATGTCATTTTTGAAGACCTATCCATAGATACCCCACACCTATATTAGAAAAAAAAAAATTTGAGTTTCAGTTCTATTTATGGGGAACCCCAAATATTATTGTTTTTTTTTTTTTTTTTTTCGTGTAAAAATCTTAATGCGGTTCACAGAATACATCTACTTACCAAGTTTCAACAGCATAGCTCTAATAGTTTCGGAAAAAAGTGGCTGTGCCATACTCGGACAGACAGACAGAGAGACACGACGAATCTATAAGGGTTCCGTTTTTTGCCAGTTGGCAACGGAACCCTAAAAAGGAGTGTAAGCTGGAAAACTCTATATGCTTTCGAAGTACCAGGTTCCTTTAACTTATAAGAACCAGTGAAACCAGTTTCCTTACAAGCACGTTGTTTTGCAGCAGGAGCAGTGGTAACGGCCACGATTTACGAGTTGTAGATCAGATCGAGCCCAGACAGGCGCTTCAATTTTTTTTAATTATTTCAACACCACTGCTCTCAAAAATGCTGAAGGATGACATCGTGAGGAAACCGGCATCTCTTTGAACCAAAAATTCAAAGACATGTTGTCACATCTACCAACCCGCACTGGGCCCGCGTGCTGGATTACTGCTTACTCCTTCTCGAAGAAAAGAGGCGTTTTTCCCAGCAGTGGGATCGTTATAGGCTAATTCTATGCGTGCTACGTTGTTTTATGTGTGATGCCGGTCGTAAAGAATAGCAACATCCCATTTCTTCCCGTGGATGTCGTAAGAGGCGACGGAGGCGAGAGAATGAGCAGTAGCATTCTCTATGCATTTCACCACCATACTGCGATCGCCAACCCGCCTGCCAAGCGTGGCGATTATGGCAAACCTCCCCAAATTGGGGGAGGCCTAAGTCCAGTACTGGATAAATGATAAATGACTTTATTTTTAACCGACTTCAAAAAGGAGGAGGTTCTCAATTCGGATGTTTATATGTTTTTTTTTTTTTTTTTTTTTTTTTATGTATGTTCGGCCATAACTCCGTCATATATAGACGGATTTGCAAAATTCTTTTTTTGTTCGAAAGGGGTTTATTCCGAAATGGTCCCATATAATTTTCATATAGATCTGATGATGAGTTCGGGAGACAGACACCGGAACTCTTTAAAAAATGACAGCAAATCAACCGCGATTTCTGCTATCGCATAAATATGCATTGTTTGTTTGGAATTAGTGCAGGGTGAATACCACAACTAAAAATGAAAAAATAAAAACTTTTTTACAAAAAAATAACAACCGACTTCCATAAAAACACTACAAAGTGAAAAATAACTTTAATTTCGGAAGTCGGTGGCAAAAAAACCATAAATACAGATCCTAAGACACCGACTTCCGAAATTAAAGTTATTTTTCACTTTGTAGTGTTTTTAAGGAAGTCGGTTGTTTTTTTTTTGTAAAAAAGTTTTTTTGCAAGTAGGTTTGTACAAACACTTTTACACGTCAATCATATTTTTTAAAGCTAGATGAGGTCGGCGTTTCCTATCTGACTACTCTGACCACTCTCTACCAGACATAATCTTGACATAATCTTGTTTATCGATTAAAATGACGATGATGATGTATTAATTATTTGATCATGACGAGTATTTAGAGGAATCGCTAATATTTATGACATCAAATATTGTTTTGACCTAGTCTCGCCAGCTTATAAGATGCTGTTAACCTTTTAGGGTATTAAAAGGACAACAGGAAGCTGTTTTAAGTTATTTGCCAATGCTTAATATTTGTGTCATAAAATGACCATAAACATATAATCAAAATGACATTTCAAGGTAAATCTATGTCAATCTAAGGTTACTTATGCCATAAACATGGCGAATCTTTGTTGTTACCTTGAAATTTATTACTATTATATAATTTTTAACAACAATTAACTTGGCTTTGACGTCACGGTCAGCCGAAATTCTACGTAATGTTAAGGGAGTGTCAGTACTGCCAGGGTCACGAGATTTGTACGAAAGAGATACCGCTGCCCTGGCACAGGCAACTGAAGGAACACGGGTGGGTTTTAGTCAGTAAAAGTCTGACACGCCCTCGTCATTTGATGATTTTCCCACCCACAAAAAAAGGGAGTGTCAGTAGTATGTATGTCATTTGGAGTAAAAGGAGCATTTTTTTTTTAGAGTATTGGGAGTATGTTAATGAGTCATTTTCTGGAAAACAGTGGGAATGTGTTCGTCTGGAGTTTCGCTTAGGTGCATTACAGGTGACTTGTTGAGATAGGTCAATATCGACAAATCTGAAACTGTTAGATGTAGAGAATGTCCATAGTGGTGTACTAAATTGTTTTGGTTAAGCACAATATGGCGAAAAGATTTAATTTTACACATTAATCCCAGTTGAATGAGAAAAAAATACATACATTTTTCAAGTTTCACTTGGATATCCCTTAAAACAGATAATTTCAGCTTGATTGAATGAGAACTTTACCTAACATACAAATAAATAAATAAAATTAAAGTATCTTTTTGTAATGTCAAAGTAACAGCTTTCTACTTTATGTATGTCAAAGTGTATATATAATACAGTACTTTTAACAAAAAAAAAAATGTTATCATTTTGCCTGTCTGTCTGTTTGTTTGTTGCGGATAATCTTGGAATCGCTTGGACCGAATTTGACGAGATTTTCACTGGCAGATAGCCGACTTTTTGTCCTGGTAGCACGTTTCCATTGAATAATTTCCAACATCCACGCGGACGTACCCGCAGACAGTAGCTAGTAAATACGTTTAAAGAAAGAATGTCTAAAAGTAATAGTCACATAATCACCACCTTTTGTTGTCATTAATGTACGTTACAATTTGAGTTGAACTATTTAACTGTATGGCGCCCTGCCATTGTTCTTCTCGGAATGGCCCAAACAATGGTAGTTTACTAAATATCACCAAACATCAACAAATGACACCAGTGGTGGCCAAAAGATAACGGATCCGAATTACGCAGCCGTAGGTTCAAACTCAACCTGCCTGGGTCGCGAAATTGTTCAAAAGAGATACCGTGGCCCTGGCATATCCCCAACTGAAAGAACACGGGTGGGTTTTAGTCAGTAAAACTCTGACACGCCCTTCCGCTCCACCCAGACCGGGAGACGTTATTTGATGACTTCCCACGAAAAAGAAACAAAAAAAATTAATAGTTTAAAAAAACTAAAAAACACGCTTCCATTGAAAACCAAACTAAAAAGTACAAAATAATGGAAAAAAAGCGTTGGGTGCCTGATATCAATAAAAAAATACCTTAAAAAGCACCCCACGCTTTTTTTCCATTATTTTGTACTTTTTAGTTTGGTTTTCAATGGAAGCGTGTTTTTTAGTTTTTTTAAACAACTATTTATTTTCTATTTTTTAGGGTGTTTCGAATTTTGAGACGTATGTCAGCGTAGTTTGTGACGTATGTCAGCGTAGTTTTCGAAGACAGTTTTTTGCTGTCCTGGTAACCCTGGCAAGGATAATGGTACAAATTAGTTTGTGACGTATGTCACAAGGATAATGGCACAAATTTATGAAATTATTGCATTGTCATCGGTCCTTGACAGGTGTGCAAAGTTTGAATGAAATCTGGTCGTTTAAAGTGGGTCAAAATCGCGCTATAAGGAGTCGGTTACAAACAAACATACAAGTGAAGCTAATATAAAGCGTGTAAAAACAACCTCAACCCCGGGCAGGCAATTTACTAAAGCTTTGGTTTTTAACCGACTTCAAAAAGGAGGAGGTTCTCAATTCGGATGTTTATATGTTTTTTTTTTTTTTTTTTTTTTTTTTATGTATGTTCGGCCATAACTCCGTCATATATAGACGGATTTGCAAAATTCTTTTTTTGTTCGAAAGGGGTTTATTCCGAAATGGTCCCATATAATTTTCATATAGATCTGATGATGAGTTCGGGAGACAGACACCGGAACTCTTTAAAAAATGACAGCAAATCAACCGCGATTTCTGCTATCGCATAAATATGCATTGTTTGTTTGGAATTAGTGCAGGGTGAATACCACAACTAAAAATGAAAAAATAAAAACTTTTTTACAAAAAAATAACAACCGACTTCCTTAAAAACACTACAAAGTGAAAAATAACTTTAATTTCGGAAGTCGGTGGCAAAAAAACCATAAATACAGATCCTAAGACACCGACTTCCGAAATTAAAGTTATTTTTCACTTTGTAGTGTTTTTAAGGAAGTCGGTTGTTTTTTTTTTTGTAAAAAAGTTTTTTATCTAAGAAAGCGGTGAACAGTAAGACGTCTATTCAAATTAAAGTTCTGTGTGGTGCCGCACGTAAGAATAGCACTATCTCATTTCTTCCCGTGGGTGTCGTAGGTGACTAAGGGACTTACTAGAGAATGGGCAGCAGCGCCCTCTATGCATTTTACCACCATACTGCGATCGCCAACCCGCCTGCCAAGCGTGGCGATTATGGCAAACCCCCATAAATTGGGGGAGGCCTAGGTCCAGCAGTAGACGTGTTTTCGGCTGAAATGATGATGAAAATAATGAAATATAGAGCGGCTATTGCCACCTTTTATACCACGGAAACCTGCACCCTAATTGCGAAACGCACAATTTATCAGAATCTGAATGGGATTGAAGATTATTTCTAAACCATTGCGTCGTTTGTTCGAATAAATTGTCGGCTCAGCAACGTAAATAACGCAATGAATGTTGTTTAACTATGAATATTAAACCAATTCCTACCGATAAAAAGTTCCGTAATTACCCCTCTGGTACTGGGATGAAAGTATCCTATTTGTTAATCCAGATTATGAACAATCTGTGTGCCAAGTTTCAACTAAATCCGTTCAGACATTCATTTTGCATGATTGAGTAACAAATGTCCAATCATCTAATCATTGCCTTCATAGTTTAGAATTGTAGATATTTATGTATAAGAAAAATACCGTCGAGATATAATCAATAAATCAATCAAATAATTTATTTAGCAGATCATAAAATCCTATTTTGTTAGTACTTACAAACCTACACATCTTAAACACTAGTGTTAGTACACACATTTTAACATTTGGCAAATTATCATCATCATCATCATTTCAGCCGTAAGACGTCCACTGCTGGACTTAGGCCTCCCCCAATTTGGGGGGCTTTGTCATTATCGCCACGCTTGGCAGGCGGGTTGGCGATCGCAGTATGGTGGTAAAATGCATAGAGAACGCTGCTGCCCATTCTCTAGTAAGTCCCTTAATTGCCTTTTACGACACCCACGGGAAGAAATGGCAAATTATATGTAATTATTATTAATAATGTCAAAACAATTAATAGAAATGTCAAAATAATCAATAGTAATGTCAAAATCATTCATAATAATGTAAAAATTACCATTAAAAACGTCAATACCACCATTAACTAGGAGTATGTCAAAATTATTAATAATCAAATAAAGACTAGACAAAAATGCAAACAGTACAGGCAACAACATTATTTCAAGGTACGGTTTGAAGGAAATACTTGTGTTCTGGTCCAGTGTTCGAGTATTCGACCTTCCCCTCTATCGGCTATATAATCACGGAGCCGCTTTTCTAGGAAGCCGTAGTTTAAGCCCACGTTTATATGGACGTAAAAATATCGTTGCAGGATTTGGTCGAACACTGGATTTTCAACTGTTGGTGTTGAGCCGAGCCATGGGAATGGAAAAAAAAAAACCGGCCAAGTGCGAGTCGGACTCGCGCACTGAGGGTTCCGTACAAACCTGCAGGTCATCATCATCATCATTCGTCATCATCGTTTATGAAATTAAATGTTTTTTTTTAAATTTTTATATTTGAGTTGACTGAATGAAAGGTAAATTGTGGTTTACGATTTATGACGTATTAAAAAAAAACTACTTACTAGATCTCGTTCAAACCAATTTTCGTTGGTAGTTTTCATGGTAATGTACATCATATATTTTTTTTAGTTTTATCATTCCCTTATTTTAGAAGTTACGGGGGGGGGACACACATTTTACCACTTTGGAAGTGTCTCTCGCGCAAACTATTCAGTTTAGAAAAAAATGATATTAGAAACCTCAATTTCATTTTTAAAGACCTATCCATAGATACCCCACACGTAAGGGTTTGATTAATTTTTTTTTTTTGTGTTTCAGTTCTATGTATGGGGAACCCCAAATATTATTGTTTTCAAAAAATGATATTAGAAACCTCAATATCATTTTTGAAGACCAATCCATAGATACCCCACACGTATGGGTTTGATGAAAAAAAAATTTTTGAGTTTCAATTCTATGTATGGGGAACCCTAAATATTATTGCTTTTTTTCTATTTTTGTGTGAAAATCTTAATGCGGTTCACTGAATACATCCACTTACCAAGTTTCAATAGCACAGCTCTTATAGTTTCGGAGAAAAGTGGCTGTGACATACTCGGACAGACAGACAGACAGACAGACAGACAGACAGACAGACAGACATGGCGAATCTATAAGGGTTCCGTTTTTTGCCATTTGGCAACGGAACCCTAAAAACACACTGTTCGATTTTCAAGTCTCGACCCTAAGCATGAATGAATGTATCCAGAGTGTGATAAAATCCTGCCGCGATATTTTTACATCGGCACGATCGTGGACTCAGTACAACTTATCGAGTCCAACTTAAGGCTGTGTGTACGCCTCTATAATAAATTACCAAAAATGTTTAAAACGTTAAATTGTACGTTATTTAAAACCCAATTATATAAATGGCTAATTAGAATTTCTATAGTAGTTTTTTTTTTATATGTAATCAATGTCAATATATTTCAATGTCATAATGTATTTTTAGTAAGTAAGTTTGCACGCTTTATTTTAAGCAAAACATGCTTGATCTATATTTTCCAATAACACCGTGTGTACCATGTTTTATGCAAATAAAAATATCTTATCTTATGTCATCACCTCTTCTCTTAAAACGGTAAAAAATATCGTCAGGTAAGACATGTGACTTCCACTAACCACCCACCTACCTACCACCTACCTACCACTCTGACTGGCCTGTTAGTCTAGTGGTTAATGACCCTGACTGCTAAGACTGAGGTCGTGGGTTCGATTCCCATCCAGGACAAATGTTGTGTGATGAGCACAATCATTTGTTCTGTGTCTGGGTGTAATTTATCTATAATATGTATGTATTTAGAAATATATAAGTATATTTATCAGTTGTCTGGTTACCATAGTACAGGCTTTGCCTAGTTTGGGATCAGATAACAGTGTGTTGGTTGTCCTAACATATTTATTTATTTATTTATTTACTAGATAAAGATTGAATAGCTTACGTATTTGTGCACCACATATATGAAAATCGCTTTGTTACTTGGTTGCGCTCTATATACAATAACTAGATTTTATTTTGACTGGCCTGTTAGTCTAGTGGTTAGTGACCCTGACTGCTAAGACTGAGGTCGTGGGTTCAAATCCCACCCAGGACAAATATTTGTGTGATGAGCACAATCATTTGTTCTGTGTCTGGGTGTAATTTATCTATAATTTGTATGTATTTAGAAATATATAAGAATGTTTACCAGTTGTCTGGTTACCAAAGTACAGGCTCTACCTAGTTTGGGATCAGATAACGTTGTGTTGGTTGTCCCAAGATATATTATTATATATTATATTATTACCTACATATGCTGGGTCCATTTGATGAATCAGTCAACTCCCTCTCTCAGAAAGTCCTGTATTCCAGCAGCAGATACACTATAGGCTAATAATGCTATGCATCATACGTTTTAAGCATATATGTCATCATCTACCTAGCCTTTTCCAAGAGTATGTTGAGGTCAGCTTACCCTCTAACCGGATGCAGCTGAGTACCAGTATTTTACATGGAACAACCGTACCGTACCGTGTGGTGCCAGACGTAAAGAATATCACCATTCCATTTCTTCTCGTGGGTGTCGTAAAAGGCGACTAAGGGACTTACTAGAGAATGGGCAGCAGCGTCCTCTATGCATTTTACCACCATACTGCGATCGCCAACCCGCCTGCCAAGCGTGGCGATTATGGCAAAGCCCCCCAATTTGGGGAGGCCTAGGTCCAGCAGTGGACGTCTTACGGCTGAAATGATGATGATGATGACATGGAACAACTGCCTATCTGAACTGACTTCCACAACCTGCTTACTGGGTAACACGAAAACCCTTGGTAAGACTGGTTGTCAGAACTTTGGGTTCCTGACGATCCGTAACTACTGTCATACATTCACAAATGACAGCCGGTGCCTCGGTGCGCACGTTAAGCCATTGGTTCAGCGCCTGATCTCTCTCCGGTCGTGTTGTTGCCGTCCCATCGGACTATGAGAGTGAGGGAAGAGCGAGTGCCCCTGTGACTGCAAACACACACCTGCACTATAATATCTCCCGCGCCGATGGCTTATCTCCATTGAGATTAACCGCCATGTCCGAAATACGGTCTTGAGGACTAAAGGAGGGGTTTCGATAAGGCCCTTTATTGGCCCCCGTGAAACATATTTTTTAAAGTTTATAATCTAGACCATTTATTTTTATTTTTATAATGGGCATAATATAAGGCTTTTAAAAGTACATATACTTTTTGTGTAACTTGATAGGACATTTATGAAAGGAACCGCTTAACTTGGCTGGTTTTACAAAAATACGTCATTTCTGTAGTTTTTTCAATCTTTATCTAGTAAATAAATAAATAAATAAATATGTTAGGACAACCAACACACTGTTATCTGATCCCAAACTAGGCAAAGCCTGTACTATGGTAACCAGACAACTGATAAATATACTTATATATTTCTAAATACATACATATTATAGATAAATTACACCCAGACACAGAACAAATGATTGTGCTCATCACACAACATTTGTCCTGGATGGGAATCGAACCCACGACCTCAGTCTTAGCAGTCAGGGTCACTAACCACTAGACTAACAGGCCAGTCAAAATAAAATCTAGTTATTGTATATAGAGCGCAACCAAGTAACAAAGCGATTTTCATATATGTGGTGCACAAATACGTAAGCTATTACATATATAAAAATTGTCGTGTTACTACACTGCGCTCATGGTATCAAATAAATAAATTGTATTTAGGATAATAGTTAATGATGTACTGATTGACTGATTTTACTATATTTTCTTTCCAAAACTTCATCTTAGCCTTCGATTTTTTCCGCGTTTAACCATCGAAGAACTGAAACATTTAACCTTAGGAGTTTATCTGTTGAAACAAGCTGATTCTTATGCTACTGAGCATGTTGATAATCAAGGACTATATAAATTATTTTTTCACAAATATCCCGATATCATAAGAATTCTAATACAAAGCCGTCATACCTCATCAAAAATCTACAACCTATGGATACAATATCATCCTACTGGAGTTATATCTTGGTATTGCCAGTGCAAGGTTGGAGCACGTGTTGTTGGATGTTGTGCTCACGTTGCTTCAGTATTGTGGTTCTTTAGTTATTACAGGCATTTGGAGGTTCAACAAATAAAGTATTCTTCTCACTACGAAGATTGTATTGAAGATGCTGCAGTTGAATGGTCAGATCAAGAAGCGGAGGACTCTACGTAATATATTAATATTTTTTGCACCTTGTTTAAGTTTGATTTCACAAAATAAAACCGATAATTATAATATTAATTAGTATATTTTGTCACTATGTTCTCATCAACTGGTAATCAAACATTTACCTTAAACACATAAATATAGCGAATATTGACTGAAGCTAAATATATTTATAAATTTTAAGTGTAGTCCTATAAAAAAAATATTAAAATAATAAAAAATTTAGGGGGGCCGATAAAGGGCCTTATCGAAACACTTCCTTTAGCCACAAGTCTCACGTTCTAAGTATGTAGGTCTTTTGTTGTAAATGCCTTTAAGAATTCCTTTATTTCCTTCAAAAAGTAGAACAGCTTTGTCAGTTGAGCGTCGCGTCGCTGCTCTTTCCAATTCTGCATTTGAAGTTTTGAATGCGATATTGGCATCGTCTACTGTGAAAGAAGATGTATGCTTATTGAATTCTGAATCCTACAGACTATACAAGTCATAACGGAATAAACGCTAGGTCTAAAAGTAGTTTTTCGTTATTGATTATTGAATCGATTTTAGTGACTAAACGGGTATTATTTTCTCTAAAAGAGGAGGGTAAAGATTAGAACATTTTTCGCCTATCATAGTCATGAAAATTCAAAATATTTATTGACGTCATGTTATTGTGTTTATGTGAAGTTTAAATATCGACCTTTACATCTATTCTAAAATAGTAAGAAAAAAATAGTAAGCCATTTAAAAAAAAACATCAAACCTGGCAAATTCGTTGAAGTTTTGTTACTTTAAGCACTTTTTTTAACTTTCATTACAAAATAAACTGTTAAGCGCTTTATGCACCAAAATATTTTTTAGTCTTCCAAATACTACAGTAAATAAGCTTTTTAACTAGCATTAATTTGTTTGGGTGCATAAAGCGCTTAACAGTTTATGATTCATCAACGTCAATCACATTATCAATCAACAAAAAATTTCTACGCTAATCATGTGTTGAGTTCATGGTTTCAGATTGCATATCGGTGTCCCTACCCTGTATACATATGTGGTTGACCTCATAAATTAAATTAGCCTATACATGTCCGAAACCTACGCCATATATGTCATTGTGGTCATAGTGTTTCTCAGTGGTATGAGCTATATGTTCTCTGTAAGTCACTATCACATTTATGTTAATGAGATAACGATCTGCCGAGCAATACCGAATTTGTTCGCGTTAGCTTCCAGTCTAACCTAATGCAGCTTAAACACCGTACTTTACAAGGAGCTACTGCCTGTCCTCCATTACTCGGTTACTGGGTAACAATACTACTTGGACTGTGTCAGCTTTCTGAAGAACATCACCAATAAGGTCACTATACAGGGTGTCCCAAAAATCAACGTCAAGCCGAAAACGGTTGATAGGCCAGGTGGTGACAGTTATCAGAAAAAAAATTTAAAAAAATCTAAGTCACCACCTGGCTTATCAACCGTTTTCGGCTTGACGTTGATTTTTGGGACACCCTGTATAATCTCCTAGGGCGTCCCCTTCCGGCGCGTCCAGTCACATCTGCTTTCCGTGAACACATCAACATGACCAAATCATCTATGCATACTCTTTTAAACTTTAGTCACTACATCTTTTTATAAAAAACGTAGATGACTTCAAACTTTTAATTTAAATCGCCTTCATCTTAAAAATTTTCTCGTCAAAAAAATTATACAAGGTGTCCTATTGATCCTACGAATATTATAAACGCGAAAGTTTGTATGTATGGATGTATAGATGTATGGATGTTTGTTCCTCTTTCACGCAAAAACTACTGACCCGATTTAGATGAAATTTGGCACACAGATAGTTTATAATCTGGAGTAACACATAGAGTACTTTTTATCCCGGTAGTATGTTCCCGCAGGATAATTTCCGACCTCCACGCGGGCGAAGCCGCTGGCAAAAGCTAGTATCCTATAACTGTAAGGTATTAATGAGACTATGTCAGAGACTCAACTGGCATATGAATCTACATATTTTTTTCGTTTTAAATATTCATACAAAATAATTTAACGTCACGATTATTGATGTAACACATGTTTCTTGCATGAAATATGATAACGTTTCATTTTATTCGCTTTAAATTTGAATTTTGGTTTAAAATGAAAAGATTTACCCGTACTAATCAGTGAAATTCACACCTGTATTAAAAAAAAAACTCATCATCTATTTAATAAAATCATGTCAAAGAATGAACTCACATAAATATGATTTTTGTTTCAGTCATGTAAGTACAGGGTTTTTTAAATACCCGTAGGTTTTTTTAAGTATCCTAAACTGCTCCACTAATGAACAAATGCCCCCCTCCAGGTATCCTTTTTGTGGGCCACCTCCATCCGACCCTTGCAGTCAGAATACAACGTGTTCCTATAACACGTTGAATTTAACCATAACTTGACTCTATCTCTAACCCGTAATAGTTCTCTATCTACCGCAGTCAATATAATTTAGTCACATAAACCTACATGGGCACTTATGAAACGTCAGAAGCTAGGTGCACGGTTCCAAATTGTTGATTCCTATGGAGAAGAGCCCGCAAGAAACTCCACGGTTACTCTTTTAAAAATAATTGGTTTTCAGAATGGCTTCAACTTACAATTTTAATAGGTATGGGAGGACAGTGCTGGCCTGTCAACAAGTACCAGATACTTAATAAAATTGAAAATGGTCTACAGTTTACAAGGCCTACAATGTTCTCACATTCACGAAAAATAAAAGAATCTATATACCTAGATGAAATACTAGATAAATAAATATAAAAACCTATTTAACCTAATATTACTATTACCATGACAACCAATTATAAAGAGTTCTTTATTGTTGGTTGAGTATAAATTGTCAAATAATGAGCAGATTATATTATTATAAAAGATGTAAAAAAAAAACTAAATCGTAATTTGGGTGCAGTTAATAGACATGTACGTGGTTATCCCGTTAATGAGGTACTAGGGACGCCACATGTGCAGAAGGAATTATTGCCAAACTTCCTTATCTTGAACGGTATGGGTCTAATTTCATGTTACCCTTACATAACTAGCGAAATGTGTGTAGAGATACACTTCTGCACAACGCTTCAGGGAATACCTACATACGCGATATTAACTTTAAATGACCTCAGTTTTGATAACAAAAACTTCCTTTTTAATCATCATCATCATCAATAACCCACCCCTCTATGTCAAAAATCTCACTGTTGCCTCTAGCTGCTTTTATCTTAGGCTATTATAAGGTATTGTGGGTCCCGCGCGCGATCAGTTGTGTCTCGGCACCGTCCGAACACCGACGTTGCCTTTCACTTACCGCGAAGTTGCATAGTGAACACGTGTGCTAGTGGAAGTGATAAAATAATTATTTTATTTTTATTTTTGTTCCTGTTGACTCGAAAAGTTTTTTAAATTTTTTATTCCGTTGACTCTAAAAGTTGTTTTTTTTTGGAAAGTTTTTTTTTTGTGCTGTGTGTTCTGGAGGTGTCTGTTTTATCCGGTGGGTATTTCAGTTTTAATTTTTCTTTCTTTGTGGTGTTTTAATTATAGTTAAATATTTTGTTTAATAGTAACAAAACCTGGAGGCAATTAGTTCTAAGAATAAATATTTAAAAAAAAATGCAATTTAAATATTAAAACGAATACAAATACTTACAACATGTCATTTAAATTAGATCAATTCTGGCAAAATTGGCATAGTTTCATTCCTTATCAATATTGATTTACATTATCCTTATTTAAAATTTCATTGTTTCGTCCACAAAATAAATTTTGGGATCATTTTCCTCTCTAATGTAAATTGATCACTGCACTCAAATAGCGTAGCACACTATTAATTATACTCCATTTGTTTAGGTAGTTAACTAAATGTAAACAATATTAACATGTCTTTTATCTAAAAAACTGTCTAAAAATTGAATATAAAAATGTTTACAATTAGGTATTTACTTAAACCGATGTTAGGTAAGTAACTTAATTTAAATAATATTTGTTGGTCTTTTATACGATTTATTTTATAAAAAAAGACATATCAAGATTGTTTACCTTTAGTTAACTACCTAAACAAATGGAGTATAGTATCTGAATAATTTTGATGTTTATTGTTCATCAAAAATATTCGAAAAATTAGTCTCAACAACGCAAATAACGCAATGAATGTCGTTGGACTGTCAAAATTAAAGCCTTTCCTCCTGAATTTGTGTTACGCAATCCGCCTGCAGTTCTAACTAGATTTACTGAAGTAAATATTTTCTGGTTTTCAGCGATAAAAATATAACCAGTAATTAATATTATGTCTCAGATAGGAATTTAGATTGCTTAAAAAACACCGGACGGAAATGATTAAGAAAATTTTAAAATATGTTTATTTTTAAATTAATTCGAATGGAATGAATTAAATTATATGCGATTGAATTTTTAATATTCTTAAATTTTATTTTAAATAAATAAATTACTACATTTTAAAATGATTGATTTATTAATAAAATTAAAAGTATTATTTAAAAACAAATCTAGGAATCATGAAATAATAAAAATAATACAATATCACGAGTGTAATTTCCGAGGGGTTAGGCAGAGGTGTACTCATAGTTCACCCAAATTTCGCCAATTATATTTAAGTCCCACGTTAAAGGGGGCGAGCCTATTGCCATCCACTGGGCACTAAACCAGACTACAGGCTTCTATTACATACAATAAAATTATTGGAAAACATACTTTAGAAAACACATGCATACGTATGCAATTTTAATTATTTTCAACCGCTTTCCAATACTGATTGTTTTCATGGAGATTCTATGTTTTCTAAATTTAGACATTTTAACCTCTTAACAATTACTAAATTTAATCAACAGAGACACACAATAAATTAAAACAACAACGTTTCAGAGTAGCTAAATGAAAAAAGAAATTCACTGTTTACTAATAATAAGCAAAAGTGTCCTGACGGTCAAGAGGTCACACTTTATATCCGAGGTCAAAAAAGGAGGAGATTTTCAATTCGGTTGTATTTATTTTCATATTCGTTAGCTCAGATCCCCGTCATTTATAAACCAATTTCAAAAATTCTTCTTTTGTTTAAAAGGATATACTTATAGAGTGGTCCCATATAGAGGTCAAGTTCTGATTAGAAGTTTTTGAGTAGATAAGCTTCGATATTGTTTCTACTTAGTGTATGTTGGTGATGTTTTAATGACTTCCTGTCACTGTTATTTACTTAGCAAGTGAAGGAATACGAATTTGTGTGTCCTAAAAAGTGTAAAATAAAGAAAATATTCAAAAATCGACTTACATACGGACATACATAAACTCATTTTCCCATGGGCTAGGTAGAAACCACAGAACGCCATCTTCTACGATGCATATATACGCTTTTTGCTTCGTTCATACATCTGGTTATACACGCACGCCGGTTACCAGTACTACGCACCTGACCCTTCTGAAGAACATCACCAATCAAGTCACTACATGTTCTTCTAGGGCGTCCTCTACCGGCGTGTCCTGTCCTCCAATACTTCTTGTAAGCCGTCCTTCATCCATCCTCTCAACTTTACCAAGCCATCCAAGTATACTCTTTTCAATTTTTGTCACTACACCTTCGTTTAAACCACACCGTTCTCTTATCACAACATTTCTCAGCCTATAACTCACAGTAAGTTGTTCCTTATAAATAAACTTTTTTTCGGTCTAGCACTCTTTACCTAAAATAGAGTACAATGTGCGATAAGGAACTTTGTTCCAATAAACAACGCTATACTTTCCTAATTTAATTATAATAATGAAACTTTCCCTTAAATCGGCCATTCACATCATCTCGTCACGAAATCGAAATCACGATTTCCAAACCGTACTAACGAAAATAATGTGGTTTACTGTACACGTTGTTGTGAATCGTGCGTGTAATTTTGATGTTCCAATTTTTTAGATTCTTTGAAACAAATCTTATGAGTCAGATAGGAATTTAGAGTGTTTAAGAAACACCGGGAGGGAGTTATTAAGATTTGTTCTAAGCTATTTGTTTTTCATATTAATTCGAATGGAATTAATTAAATATTTCTTATATTTTATTTTTAATATTTACGTATGTAATTTTAAATTTATTTATATAATTATGCTTTATTGTATGCCATAAAAATACCTAACAAAAAAAACAAAAAAACAATTACTACAAAATATACAATGGGCGGCCTTATCGCTTTATGCGATCTCTTCCAGGCAACCATGGAAATGGATAGTGATAAGCCACGATATAAAATTAATGATCAATTATTGATTTATTCATTTAAAAAAGTGTAAGTATGTGAATCGTGTTTAAATCCGTTGAGCGATTTTTGCGTGATAGAGTAACAACATTTAAACAAACATATTTATAATTTTTGGAGGATATTCTTCTCCTTTAAGAGCCGAAGAAAAAGTCAGAAAGAATGCAAAGAAATAAATACATACAATCACGCCTTTTTCCCGTAGGGGTAGGCAGAAACCACGGAACGCCACCTGCTACGATCTCTACACACTCCTTTTGCCTCGTTTAGGTTCATACAATTGGTCATACACACACGCCGGTTGCGAGTACTACGCACGTGACCTTTCTGAAGAACATCACCAATAAGGTCACTATATGTCCTCCTAGGGCGTCCCCTCCCGGTGTTTCCACTCACATCTGCGTTGTAAATACCTTGCAAAGAATTAACGAAGTAATATCGCGGAGAGCTATATGATATACTATGAAATGAAATGAATTGCACCGATCCCAGCGTGGTTTGACCAGACTCGATTATTCGAATGAACCCCAAGATTTGCACTAGCCCCTAAGATGTTCCTGCCAGGGTCGCGAGATCTGTTCGAAAGAGTTGCCGTGGGCCTGGCATATGGGCAATTTAAGGTACACGGGTGGGTCTTAGTCAGTAAAAGTCTGACACGCTCTTCCGCTCTACCCTAGAGCGGGAGACGTCATTTGATGATTTCCCAGCCAAAAACAAGGCCTCATGTTTCATATCAAAAAGTAGACCGTAGGATATATTTTATATTAAAACAAAACATTTCACGTTGACAAAATCAGGCTTATAAACTAGAACAAGAATGAATACGTACCCTATTAAAGAGTTAATACAGGCACCCTAATGTATGTTTAGACACAACATGCTAGCCTATCAAATATCGATTTTCCAGCCTACTATCTGACCGCTGAAGACGCACTCGACTTCTTGAAGAGCTGACGACCTTAATAGCCTGGAAACTGTACTAGCCATCTAGGAAACGACACGAAATGGATGTTGAGTTTAGTTGAGTAGGTAATGAAATAAAACTAGCCTAGAAAATATATTCAACTTAGCCAATCGCAGTTGTCTATTAGACAAATATACATATGCAAATCAAATCATATCAAAAGTGATTTATTCTAATTAAGCTGAGAGTCAGTACTTTTGGAACTAAATACATATATATATAAAAAAACTTTAGAGGTGTCAAGGGACACCCGGATGGAACGAAGTTCTACTTTCCAGGAATCATAATTTTTATATTTTTTTTTTATTATTTATTATGTACAAAAAAACTGTATACACTCAAAAAAAAAATTCTCTCTCTATCTCTTTCTCTCTCTCTCCCTGTCTCTCTCTCTCTCTACTCACAACAAAAAAAAACAACAATATACAAACAAATACAAACAACAAAATATATACAGTCGAATTGAGAAACCTCGTCCTTTTTTTGAAGTCGTTTAAAAAGTGTCGTGACAACTTTTCGTAAGAATTTTTTCCGTCTAGCCCCCTTTCACAACGCGCGATAAGGAACTTCGTTCCAATAAATGTGTGTTGGTTGTCCTAAGATATTTACTTTTTGAATGTCAAAATTACATAACACAGTCCCACAAAACGCCCGCCGTTCACCACTTCCTAGTGCTTTAGCTGGAAAGAAGTGGTGCAGCGAACTCCCCAGCAGCACAGCTGTCTTTTAAGCTAGAAGAAGATTCTATACAGTAATATGAAATGGCGTGTGCTAGCTGACATATGGCAAATAATCGAATTTAATGTTTTGTGTTTCGTACCGTGTGGTGCCGGACGTAAAGAATAACATCACCCCATTTCTTCCTGTGGGTGTCGTAAAAGGCGACTAAGGGACTTACTAGAGAATGGGCAGCAGCGTTCTCTATGCATTTTACCACCACACTGCGATCGCCAACCCGCCTGCCAAGCGTGGCGATTATGGCAAAGCCCCCCAAATTGGGGGAGGCCTAAGTCCAGCAGTGGACGTCTTACGGCTGAAGTGATGATGATGTGTTTCGTTATGTTAATTCCTTAACAACTATTGTATAGAACCGAATTCTTCAAACTTAACTGACAGCTGTGCTGCTGGGGAGTTTGTAGCGCCACTTCTTCTTCCCAGCTAAAGCACTAGGAAGTGGTAAAGGGCGGGCGTTTTGGGGGAGTGTCTTATGTAATTTTTAAGCTAAAAAAAGTGCTGACTCTCAGCCTAGTTTGAATATAACAATGAATTTTGATTTTGATTATTTAGTAATAGTAGTAAAAAGAAGGCCGTGTGTAACTCTTACACTTGCTCACAGTGTGTTGACGATTTCAGATTCACTACACAATTTGCAAAGAATGTACATAGTTGACAAATAAAGATGTTATAAACATTTATTTTTAAATCCAGTACATTCTAACAGTAGAATGTATTGGATGATTACTAAATTTAAGAAATTAAAATCTAATATAGCGGGGAAACTATATACACCGTGACATTTTAGTTGTCTACAAAGGTTGTCCACTCAATGTATCCGACATAATATACCTCTAGGCGTGATTATTGCCGCTACATATGTACAGACGCCAGCACATCAAGGTACTCGAAGCTGTCGCGAAGCTGCGAATTTTGCCAGTCAATCTTGAACCTTATACTTTAGCGTCAAAGTTGAAAACCTAATTAAAGAAATTTTTCAGATTGTAGTAGCTTCAAGTGCAGCTAGCGTCTGTACCTTACGAAGTTTAAAAAATATTAAAACACGTGAAAAATATTTTTTGTGTCATCAGTCATCACTTTTTTTAAAAATAAAAGTAACCTATGTTACTCCTTGTTACATCAGCTAGATAGCTGGCAGATGCCAGTGAAAGTTCTGTCAAAATCGGTCCAGCCATTTCAGAGATTAGCCGGAACAAACAGACAGACAGACAAAAATTGTAAAATTTTTGTTTTGGTATATGTACCGTGTATACATCCATATACACTTAGTAAAAAGTGGTTACCTTAATATTAAAAACAGACACTCCAATTTTATTTATTTGTATAGAGTATAGATATGTATAGTCACGAGCATAAATTTGACTGTGAACAGCTCAGCAATAGTATCTGACTTCATGATTCATACAATAATTTTTATTTCAATTTTATTTCAATTTAATTTTAATTTATTTTCTATATGAGTATAATTAATCTCCTCACGACTAACATAGTTTTTAAGATAATGTAATACTAACGAATTATGGACATTTTAATAGTCTGAATTAAACGAACTTTATTTATTTATTTAATAATATGTCGTCAAGATAACGGTATATGTAGTCAGGTAGGCTTGCAGTCTAACCGGATGCAGGTGAGTACCAGTATTTTAAATGGAGCTACAAAAGGCAGTGTTAGTGGCAGCACAAAATTAAATATGTGACTTCGAAGGAATACCAAAACTATCTGAAGAAATAGAAAGGCCAAAATATAGAATGTTGCTCTTTCCTCAAAAAGATGCTTTGCGTTATAAAATCAGTGGAATGTGATACCTCGTGATCAAAAATATCGGACATCATTTTGGCAGCGTAAAAACCTGACAGTATAACAATTCTAGTTTTCGAATAAATTGCAATCAGTGCCGCTCATATAGCAAAAAAATATTAAAGAAGCATAAATATCTGACAGTTATGTTCGATAGTTGAAATGTCAATAATTATTATTTGTTTTCTTTTTGGCAACTGACTGTCGACTCTACTGCCAGTATCAATTACCGATTTTAAAGTTGGTGAGTACTTAATTTCGTAGTCAATGCCAAGTAGGCAAAAATTAAAACAAAATTACAAATGGTCTTCTTGAAATATTCGCATATTTCAATACGAGAGAAGAAGACCCGGATATCAAACCATGACCCTCAAAAAGGCGAGCCTTAACAATGTCATCTAGGCCGATTAATATAGCCTTAGTTAAAATTCATAGTGCAAAACATGATGTTAAATTTGGCCTTAAAATACCTAAATAGTTTGATATTGAATCCTTAATACCCATTTCGTGGTATAGTTATTCAATTTAAATTGATTTGTTTACCTACGCAAATTAATCTGCCTATTCCGCTACCTAATTCTAATTGATGCCTATAAATTAATTAAATAAATTTTAAAGTTACTTTTCTATTAAGATACATCATAACAGATTTTGTGTATTTATTAATGTAGTGTGATGACTGATGACACAAAAAATATTTTTCACGTGTTTTAATATTTTTTAAACTTCGTAAGGTACAGACGCTAGCACTTGAAGCTACTACAATCTGAAAAATTTATTTAATTAGGTTTTCAACTTTGACGCTAAAGTATAAGGTTCAAGATTGACTGGCAAAATTCGCAGCTTCGCGACAGCTTCGAGTACCTTGATGTGCTGGCGTCAAAAAAAAGTGAATAATAGTTTAAAAAAACTAAAAACACGCTAAATTTTGAGACGTATGTCAGCGTAGTTTGTGACGTATGTCAGCGTAGTTTTCAAAGACAATATTTATGAAAAACTTTTTGTTAAATACCACGCGGATAAGGCCGCGGGTAACAGCTATTACCTATAATATAACCTGAATTAACACATCTTACCGCGGTAGTACGTCCTCCTGCGTTAATTTCCGACATCTGAGCGGGCGAAGCCGCGGGCAAAAGCTAGTAACATACTATGATCCTTACATAATGATTTTGCTGCGTCCGCGCTCATACATCATATCATAGACGCTGGTTCTGACTGCCACGTAACGCACCTGACCTTTTTAAAGTAGGTACTCATCACCGTCTAACCGGAAGCTAAGTACCAACATTGAACATGGAGCGAATGAGCTAATATTTTAAAATAATTAGTAATACTACATTAAGTTTTAAATGAATTATGGCCGAATTGCGACCATTAGGCGACCACTAGTAATAATAATAAGCCTTTTCTGTTCTGAACATCTTTGCGTTGCAGTATTTTGTCAGTAGTTTATAAAATATCTCTTAGTCCAGTGTGCCTCTTGGCAATAGCTTCCTCTAACAACTTCCACTGAATCCTATCTCTAGCAACTCTTCTCCAAATTAGACTGGCTTTGAGCTTCCGTTCATCTTTTCATCTTTAATATTGTCTACCCTTATTCCTTTTGCCAAATCTGTGGTACCATTCAGTCACAACTTTAGCTCACTTGTCTTAAAGGTCTCTTAACATGTGGCTTTTAACTCTATTACCATGTTTTAAAGCATTTTTTGCCATGTCTAGGTTTTTACTAATGTACAATACTTATACAAGCTAACAGACATAAGATAATATGAATAATATGTACATGTATATAAAAATAGAGAAAAAAGAATCATAAGTCATAAGAAAAATTCGTTCGCATCGCTGTCAATGGGAAAAGTGCCCAGAATGCTGGCAGCATGGCCACGTTTTCTGGCGATGCTGATTCTTTGGTTAAAAAATTGGTCACGAGAAAAGTTTACCTACTGCTTGGAGATGTCTCTAAAACTCACTTGGGGCACTCGGACCTAGCTCTCAGCTTGAATATATGACTAAACCAAATAACGGTATACTATTGTATAGTATTCTATTCTATCTCATCATATTAAATGGATATAGAGCTGACGTAACGCTAGGTTTCAAATCTATACCCTTTACTAGTCAGTCTGCTTACCCTGCAAGGGTAAATTATAGTGAATATATACTTCGCCAACTAACATAGCCGTTTGAAATCAATATTAATGCTGTAGAAAGTGACATCCCTGTCACGCACCGACATAGAGGACGGAGTAAATGGAGTGCGCACAAATGACACAAATAACTGCGCGTATTGACTTAGTTAAGCAAAAAGGATCCAATCCACAGCTTGGTTAAAAATGTCTAAAGTGCATCAAACTCATCCAAATTATAGAAACGACCTTGCTAAAAAGAACTTAATAAATTATTTCAGCATAAACAATTCAAAGTATCTGAACTTTATCTAGTTTTCTAACAGAATATGTAAATGTACCACTAACCATCTAATGTTAAAAATAGGCTATAGTAATGATATGAAATTAATGAAGAAAATTGGCATCATCTCGTAGTTCAATATAATGTGTTGGGCGATCTATGGAACGATTTTATAAGTGGAGACAGTTTCACACATAGAAGTTATGTACTTAGTTTTAAGTCTTCATTCATATCAGTGGCATAGATGTTAAAGTTATCGCAATAATTTTAAAAGAATTTGTACGTTTGATACACTTTACGTTACTATTACGGCGTGTGTTCGTGCTATGCCCGTATGTTACCCCACATATTATATTTAACTACAAGACCATGTCAAATTTTATCTATCTGTCTCATATAATAACTGCAACCCCTTTTCAAAATTGGCCGTTTAGGAGAATATATTGCCTCTGCTGCATTCAAAAACGGAAGTTTAAAGATAATTTGTGAACCTTTATCGCTCTGGACTATTTTCTATAAAGAGATACCAGTAAATGTTTCTACCTCTTTGAGATACTATCGAGTTAATATTTTGTCCATATTAGCACTTCATTTGTTACCTACTCCGTGCTCACAGAACACTCCTCAATACTGTTTAACATTTACATTGCATTGCGCTTTTGCTTTCCATACGAGGTGAGCAGACGAACAGGTCTGTAGTTTATATGAATTATTTATATCAACAATTATTTTAACTATGATTCTATCAGGAGAATTGTGTAATATTCCCATGTGATTATTTTTGAGATAGTTTTTACAGGTTTCTTTAAAAATCCTCCTGTCGCTATGCCAGTGTAATTGAGGACAGCGCAGTGCGTCTTTTCTCTTTAAACATTTCTGTCAGCTGTCATGTATTAGCTTCCTTCTTAGTCAACATTATGCAGGTTGGAGGACATGAATGCACAACCTGTTACAATGTATTCAGTACATGATTTTAAACCCATGCGTTCAAATTTTTCTTCAGTAGTTAAAGAATCGGAATCGGTTGTCATGGTATGGTCACGTGCTACGGAGGAATGAGGAAAATGTCGTGAGGGAAGTAATGAGTATGAATGCCGATGGCTATAAGAGTAGAGGGAGATCAAGGAAACGGTGGATGGACTGTGTGAATTATGATATGAATAGATATGGTGACTACTGAGATGACGACTAATAGAGTAGTGTGAAAGAAAACGACATGTTGCGTCGACCCCAAATAAATTGGAATAAGGGAGGAGAATGATGGTCATGACTTAAAACTAATATTTGTTAAAGATATTATTTGTTATCCTATTGATTTTGTGCGCGTAGGTCATTTATGTAACAGCCGTGTTTTTTGTAACCGTCGATAAATTTCTACGATATGAATACTAGAACCATGAGCTTTTTTGGCTTGAAAATTGACCCAATTGACTTCTTCCGCTTCGTGCGTGTCAGACTTTTACTGACTAAAGCCCACCCGTGTTCCTTCAGTTGCCTGTGCTAGGGTCACGATAGCTCTTTCGCTTTTCGCGACCCTGGCAGTATGATGATGCTGTCATGTGCTGAATTTATGATAACAGTTTATGCGTCAATATGCCACACTATATTTAAAGCAATACATCTTTCTGCTTCTTTTCTTATAGCCAACCTTATTCTTTCTTCATACTCCTCTTTTTTTATTTTTCATGGCTTAAAATTTATTGATTAATAAAAATAACAAAATAATATTAACTTAACCAAAACTATACACAAACTAAAATAAAGCGTCGAAAAATTCATCCTCATCGCTGTCGACCGGCAATGTACCCAAGAGACTGGCGGCATTACCACGCTGTATAGGAATGCTTAGCCGCTGGCCAAAATAAAAACCAGCCCTTGGGTCACGAGAAGTGTCAACCGGCCGTTTTGATATTTCCTTAAAGAGGCCATGAGCACTCTGACCCCACGGCCCGAGGGTTTCAACCCCAAACGGCTCGAAAATATAAATATACTTATTTTATCACATGCTTGTCCTTACATTCCATCATATCTGTCCTTTCCAACTATGTTCCGGTCGTTTTTCAGTCTTACTGTATGAATACCAGTTTTTTACATGAAGCGAATACCTATTTGACCCCCAATACCCAGTTACTGGATAATACGACACCCCTTGATAAGACTGGTTGTCAAAAAGTGCTATCTCTCAGCCATTATTGAATAAGAGCTCATTCACACGAAGACGATTCGTTTTTATTGACGAATCGTCTTTTTCACGACCCGTTTTTTTTTTTTTTTTGACGGCGGCTATGCTTTTTAAATTGCCCGTGTTCACACGTATCACGAATCGTGAAAAATTTCGGACACGTCTTAAATCACGTATCGGCTTTTACAAAACACGTTCGCAAAAAAAAAGTATGGAACTGCTCCAAATCTTGGTTTTTGCCATAAACTAATGTGAACATCAATTCGTATATTTTGCCGAATCGTGATAAAAGACGATTCCGTATGCAATGTGAACGTCCATCCGTCATGACGTGTCGTGTTTTATGACGAATCGTCAATGACGGAACCCGTGTGAATGAGCCCTAAATGAGTTTTAATTTTGATTTTTCGTCTTCCGGCTCCTCCTTTAATGATTCGGCTTTACATCACTCGAAGTAAAAATTGGGCTATTGGATCGTCGTTATCACAAGCTGGTATCTTATCAATATCGATAAGTAGTACGTCATCATAACAGCTCATTCCTTTCCTGTGAAATAAGGTTTGGTTATTTCCTATTTATTTGATTGTGATCTGCACCTTTAACAATTTTTTTTTCTTTAATGGCTTAAAACTGTATGGTCACGTGATACAGAGGAATGCGGAAAATGTCGTGGGGAAAGTATTGAGTATGAATGTCGATGGCTATAACAGTAGAGGGAGACCAAACAAACGATGGATGGACTATGTGAATTATGATAAGGGTAGAAAGGGGGTGACTACTGAAATGACGACTAATAGAGAAGTGAAAGACAAGACAAGAGAAGTGGAAAAAAAAGACACGTTGCGCCAACCCCAAATAAATTGGGATATGGACAGAAGAATGGTGACTTAAAACTAATATTGTTAAAGCACGTAAATATAGCCTATTTCAAAAGCCAATATACCTAGTTAACAAGTAACTGTAGAACAAATATAATCAACAGACTATACGATCAATTTAATATTATATAAACCAATCTTCGATACTGATGAAATAATTTCTGAGAATGCACCAGTCATGTTTACAAATAATTTAAAGTATGTGGTATGCAGGAAAAAATCTTTAACCTCACTTTTGCACGGTCGCTAAAATATCCAGGCGGGAAAATTTAGCGCACTTGATTTTCAGCACACTGCTGAGCGCAGAGAGTTAAAAATCGAACAGTCTGTTTTTTAACATGCACTCTGTTGTATTCTCTATGCTCGGTTCAATACCGAGAGTTGAAATTCCATTTTGCAAAAATATCGTGCGTACATGGTCTTAGTCTTGATGAACCTCAGAGAAAGCTCGTTGAGTTACTGAGTCAGCAAGTCAGCAATGTGTGTGATAACGTAACGTAAACCCAAGCAAACGTCATTGCGGCAATCACAGACTTGGGTGTACGGTCGATGTCAAAATGTTATGTGAAGAGTTGATGTTGCACAAAAGTGTTAAGTAAAACTAAAACTTAATTTTGTATTTTTTTTTTTTTTTGGAGTTTAGTCCTTATGAATCGATTTTCATATATAAGGAGTATAAAAATGGGGGTAAAATAAAACTTTCTCCGTTACGTTACGTTATGCGTTATGTTACGTTTACTAATCTATATATTTTATCATTATTCGTAAGGAGTAAACTCCAGTCGCGTCGGCGCTGACACACACAATTTTTTACGATATTTATCGTCATTTTATCAGTTTTAGTTATAGTTAAATGTTATAATTTTTGTTAATTAATTGGGAATAAATAAATTTATTGTAAAACATTAATCGTATCGACCCAGTGTAAATGATAATCGGAGTTCGTTACTAACAAAAAATGTTTTAAAAAAATAAGTTTATTCACACAAAATACCTTTGTAAACAATAGTAATACAATTCACATAGGTACATTGGATTTTAAAACTAAAACATGTTTTATAATTGTGTGAGAAATCAAATACTAAAATATTTTTTTACTACAAATTATGTAGTATACGTACTACATACTATAAGTTAAAACGGGTTAATTAGTGGTTATTTTTAGAGTTAATAGTTTTTTTATATGATGTGATGACGCAGATAATTCTGTTCTTCGTATGTAGATTTTACAATTGTTTCGTATATAAAAATATCTATATGTTTAAACAATTTTTTTCTGGCATGTATTCTAGTGAAAAAATGGCAGAAAAAAGTTCTTAAGTAAGATAAGACCCACAAGCCATTCTAAGTTTAAACTAAGTCCACCTAGCCCGGTGCATCGTGCTTAGATTTAAGGCGCTGTTCAAACGTAGAAAACCGTAGGTAATTTAATCATTTTTTATCGCAGAGATATTTGTATTGGTACAGGCCATAAAAATGAGTGTACGTATTTTAAATTGTTTTAAGAAAAGATTTCTTGAAAAATATTTCATAAATAATTAAACAGTATCAGGACAAAAAAAAGTCATAAAACAGAGCTCTAAAAATATTTTAGTCGCACAATTGTAAGTGTTTTTATAATGGGAATAATTTCCGGAAATAAATGATTATTTAATTTAATAATTCTTAAAATTTTGAGCGTATAATGGTGCCGATTCTGTTGTACAAAATTCTCTAAACTAAACTAAAAATCACTAAAATTTGGTTTATTCCTGTCAAACGACGATTTCCTATTCTGAAATAGACTAAAGTGACACAACTTAACTATATTTTAGTTTGACAGCACTAAGATTGCACTGAGTTATTAGTTTAGTAAAAATGACAATTCTGCTATTCTGAGTTGATTCTAGTGGTCATGAACAAAAATTCACATCAACGCCTCGCCTTCACGTGCAAAAGCAATGCTGTATTTTTTATTTTTCTTTTGCTTATATCTCGAAAATGGCGTGTCCTGTCGCAAAAATAATGAAATTTTCGACCCCCTTTGTTAAACCCGGAACATTAAATCACAACACGTGGTTAATATATTTATTTTTTTTCAAACAAGAAGTGAAAAATTCCATATAAAAAACGTCCAGGCTGCCGCCTTGCGCTCGCATTCGTCTCTAAAAAATTCATTGTGTAGCGCACACAAGTACCACGTTGCGAAACCAAAAGAAAAAAAAAAACCACGTTGATTGTCAAATTCGTTTTTAGTCGAGTCAAAATAATTTTTAAATTTAGAGATTTTTTCTTGCAGAGTAGCGTTAAAATTCTCATAGCCAAAAGTAAAGAATTTTAGAGATAGTTTAGTTAGTTTAGTTCGGTGTACAACAGAATCGGCACCATTATCAGATTTGATGTAATTTACTCAGTGCATTAATATATTATTCATTTAAATCTGTACAATTACATTTATTTTCAGTGATCATTCAATTCGACTAACATTTAACTCATCTCTGTTTGAAACCTTATTTGCAGAGGTCGGAGTAGGTAGATTGAAATGGGATCAATGAACTGGCACGTATATACTCTATGTTTATGTCACCTAGTACACCACATGACGTACTATTAATCATATCAGCACTCAAAAATACAAATAGTGTAGGCTACGATGGAATTTCCACAAAAATACTTAAAGCTGTAGCTGGCGTAGTATGTTCTCCTTTGAGTTACATAATTAATTTGAGTATCAGTGCAGGCATATTCCCAACTGCACTGAAGACATCTATCGTAAAGCCACTGTTTAAACGCGACAAAAAAGAGTTGATGGTCAACTATAGACCAATATCGCTCATCCCTATCATTTCCAAAATCTTTGAAAAATATATGCATAAACAGCTCAACTCATATTTAGAACACAATAAGATCCTCTGCAATGAACAGAAAGGTTTCAGGGAAAAAAAAACAATTAATATGGCAATTTATGATTTTTTACACACAGTGATGACTAATATGGATCAACATAAACCGGTGTGTAGTATATTCTGTGATATGACTCAGGCGTTTGACTATGTTCAGCACAATATCCTGCTAAAGAAACTCGAAGCATATGGCATTAGAGGCAACATTTTAAAACTATTTGAGTCATATCTTCAAAACAGAAAACAAATAACGGAAATCAGTAGGATAAACGTAACGACAAAACGAGAGGAGACATATCGGTCGCAAGAACGTGATGCTCTGTATGGTGTCCCCCAGGGAAGCGTTTTGGGACCTCCCCTGTTTACGTTATATATTAATGACTTGCCTAAATGCACAGATCAACATATGAGCCTCTTTGCCGACGACAGTGTAGTGACAATTGAATGTAAAGATCGAAACAATTATAAATCTGACATTAATAATTCACTAATTGACATTATAGAATGGCAGAATAATAATAATTTAAAAATCAATTTAAATAAGACTAAAATCATGCACTTTAGTCAGCGCACCTTGACATTCATTAATAATGTAGACATAAAATATAATAATAATAACATTGACGAAGTTGATACAACAAAATTTCTAGGACTTATTATTGACAATAAATTAAATTGGAAGGCACATATAGAGACGATCAGTAAGAAAATAAGTAGCTCAGCATATGCTCTGTATAAATTGGCAGCAGTAATTAATATAGGTTCTTTGCTCACCGCATACTATGGCTTGGTAGAGTCCATTTTAAGATATGGCATTATATTTTGGGGTAACTCGACGGACCGGGAATTAATATTTAAGACTCAGAAGCGTTGCATTAGGTCGATGTTCAAACTTGAAACAACTCAGAGTTGCAAGCCTTATTTCCAAAAATACAAAATTTTGACATTACCTTCTCTGTATATTTTAGAAAATATAATATTTTTAAGGTCTAACCCTCACCTCTTTTCTCGCATGGCAGATCGATTTCCTCGTAATAGACGTGACAACAGCCAAATTTGCCTACAACAATATAGGACGTCACTTATGAGAAAAAGTGTCTTATGCATGGCTCCAAAAATTTATAATAAACTACCTAAAAGCTGGAAGGAGTTAAGTGGTCTACCATTCAAACGGAAAGTTATTAATTTTCTAGCAGACAAAGCTTATTATAATATAAATGAGTTTTTAAATGAGAGATTTTGATTATGATTACCTGTTTTACCAATTCTTTATTTTTAATGTTCGTTTATTATTATGACATTTTTAAATAATTTGGCTTGTACTTACATTTTAAATAACTGTGTAAATATTTGCATGCCATTGTTTAAGGCAAACATGATGATCTGTATTTATATCCACTTTTAACATCTCTTGCATGCTGACAATTTGTGTTGTATTGTATGTCTTGTACTCATGTTTGGGCAAATAAACGATTATCTTATCTTATCTTATCTATATTTGTACGGATAAGCCTCTGGGATTCCGGTATTTTGAAACTAATTTCAAATGTTGTAATGTGTAGAATAAAGAATACATCAATATGAATAAGAAATGTTTATCCTTTTGCTGTCTTTTTAATGGTACTATATAGGAAACCGGCATTCTACAGTAAAAAAAAAATAATGTTAAAGTTTATCTATCGCATTCTATAAATTTCTAATGTAGTACCTAGTTTAAAAATCCTTACTTTCACAATATTTGATTCAATCCCGTAAGTACCAAAATGAAATCCTGGAAAAAAGGCTTATCCTTGTTATGATTTCTATGAATATTCATGATGCGAGTACGTAAAATCAATCTACCTACTCCGACCTCTGCTTATTTGTAGCCACGGTGCGCTTTTGTCAAACAACTAAAAATGTTCTTCTTACCGCGCCTTAAATAGCTTACTCGGTTAAGTTACTTCAAGTTCTTTCTAAGTAGGGCAAGTAACCTCGGAAATGAAAGTATTTCCCACCTAATTTTATCACGTTTTGTACAAGCCCGAAAATCTAGCAACCAGTCTTATCCAGGGATTTTGTATTACCCAGTAATTGGGTTGTAGAGATTAGTAATTTACCACGCTTGGCAGGCAGGTTGGCGATCCCAGTATGGTGGTAAAATGCATAGCGAACGCTGCTGCCCATTCTCTAGTAAGTCCCTTAGTCGTCTATTACGACATGCACAGGAAGAAATGAGATGGTGCTAATCTTTACGACTAGCCACAAAACGAGCCCCCAAACCAATTACTGATTTATTAAAAAGTTCTTTTTTTGTATGGGTAACTCTTAGCTAAATTTTATTTTTTGTACCTACATGATTTGTGAAAATTTCAAGCATCTACATATTACGGTTACAAAAATACAGCGCTGTAATAGACAGACAGGCAGTCGGGCGCCTCAGTGATAAGGTCTCGTTGGCACTCTTTAGCTACGGCAGTCTAAAACGTTAACTATTTCGAAGTAATATGTAATTAAGAGTTAATTAGGATGAGTGTTAGATTAGCACTCGAATATTTAAATATTCTGGCTATAATCTTAATATTGTCTCCTAAATTATTTATTATAATACGTAAAAATCTGAAGATGTATAGAGATAATAATACACAGATATAAATGGACAGTTGATGGTCGTCCAATGCACTTGGAGATTTCAATCTTTGACTCACTAAATGATGTTTTAGTAAGTCCAAGATTGAAATCTAAGTTTAACACCGAGAATTGAAAATCGTGCGAATGTTGTCTTAAGATTGTATAATTAATATTAAGTAAATTATTAAATATCGTGGTGTAGCCATTTCTTGCATTTGTCAAAGAATAACAATTTTAATTTTAATAAACGGACAGTTTAAGTCAGTCCCTTTGAATTGGATTTTTTGTTGGTGCCATCCCGGGCAAAACCAATATTACGCTGGCACGGGAGAGTGGGGATTGGCACAAGAAAAGAGACGGTTATGCCCAATAGGTGGTGCAGTCGGGCTGCGGATGATGATGATAGTGACGAAGAATCAAAATCATAAACAATTCATTTCCCTGGCTTTGCAAAGTGTCTTGTATTACCATTATAATTCATACTAATATTAAAAGTAAATTCAAAATGTAAATTATCATCTGCATAGCCTTTTTCCAACTATGATAGGGTCGGCTTCCAGTGCAAACTGTAACACGTATGTATTGACAGAATTATAAACATTAACATCATAAACACGACGAAGTTAAGGCCATTTAAAAAAACAAAATGAAGTTCATTTAATGGAATTAAATGAGTTAAAGGAGGTTCATTTAATTCCATTAAATGATTTTTGAAAAACTAATTTAATGGAATTAAATGAACTTAGGGGGTATTGATGATTTTAATTATTATAATTATGTAAAGCCATATTTGCTACGGTAGCGAATAATATTTTAGAAAATTTGAACTAGGCGGGCTACTTTGGAACGATCACCTTTTTTTATGGATGGGAAATCATCAAATGACTTCTCCCGCTCTGGGCGGAGTCGGAGGGCGCGTCAGACTTTTACTGACTAAAACCCACCCGTGTTCCTTCAGTTACCCATATGCCAGGTCCACGATATCTCGTTTGAACAATCTCGCGACCCTGGCAGTGGAGCGATCACATGAAGTTGAGACCAACACAAAATAATATTACCTTATTGTGATCACCAAACTCCTCAAAACATAGTGATTATGACTGACATTCAATTATGTTAATAAGATTTACAATACAGAATATCCTTTTCAACCATTGTATGTACGTCACACAAAGGTTGGAAAGGTTATTCTGTTCTCTTAGTCGTCACGTAGAAGAGAATCTACGTAATCACAGTAATGTTTTAGTCAAAAGGTATTGTTTTGCTAAAACTTGTTGGTACTTCATTTATTTCAAATGCAGGATATATTTTTAGAAATTGCATAAATAGAAATTGTAGCCAATTTGTAACAATAAAGGCTAAAAGGTTATGAATATTGTTAATTATTTATTCAATTAAAAAACTTATAGGTAAGCTAGACTTTTGTAAATTCAGTCACCTTTGTGAGACTTTCATATACTCTACCTACTCTACATCTATACTAATATTATAAAGAGGGACCCCCCCAAAAGCCAGTCATGCTGTCGAAACCCTGAACGATTTGCCTGTCTTACTATCTTAAAATTGTTCTCACTTGAGCCACGGAGACTCCGATGGACATTTGCAAAAAGATTATAACCCGGGACAACATGCTGATCAGTAGCGATTGCGACTACTAGACCAAAGAGGATGTACCTTTCATAAAAATATTCTTCAGTACTCATGGTGACCCCCCCTAAAATGTTAGGCTGCGACCGCGCCTGCCTAAGCCGTTGTCCGTACCGTACAAGGGGTGCCCTTAACGAGTAGTTGCTCTAGTTTTAAGTTTTCTAAGTCCTGGCTAGAAGCCATGGTACGGAGCGAGAGGGCATGGGAAGCCGTCACCTCCTTCTGCGAAGCAGTAATGCTCGCGAAGGAGGAGGCGGGGCGCGTGAGGGAGTGGCAGTCTCTGCGCCCTCACGTCCCTAGCCGCCGCAGGAGGAAACGCCCCGGGCGCCGGGAGTCGATTGCGGACTCCCGGCCACCGTAGGCGCGAGCTTGCGGGTGGCGAGCAATGGGTAGCTCGCCGCCCGGTAAGGACCAAGCTCGAGTTGACGGCGCGTAGTGTTCCACGCGCGCCTTAAAGAGATGTCAGCAGTACTGAAGGGGTCTGCTAGGACCGATGCCTGCCAGGGTCGCGTGATTGTTCGAAAGAGATACCGTGACCCTGGCACATGGGCAACTGAAGGAACACGGGTGGGTTTTAGTCAGTAAAAGTCTGACACGCCCTCCCGCTCCGCCCAGAGCGGGAGAAGTCATTTGATGATTTCCCATCCAAAAAAAAAAGAGCCCTGGCTTGAGGCCTTAATTTATTAAGGTAGCCAAGCAAGTCCGGTTAAGCAGCCAACAATCTCATAGGTTGAATTGCGAGATGTCATAAAAAAACGTGGAATAATTCCCGACCTTTACCCGAGCGAGGCCATGGGCTAGAACTAGCTATGGCATAAACTTTAAACGGACAAGAAGATCAACAATCATTACATAAACATATGTACATCATTAGAGAAGGCTTCATTAACATTGCATAAGCGACTACTCAACAGCTGATCATGAGATTTACTATGGACCTCTATGCATAACATACTTTTACCTACTTTGCCGATGTCATCACCTACGTAAAAAAATCGCAGTGTGATTTTGTCCCGCACTGGATTTTTAGGGTTCCCTACCTCAAAAGGAAAGACGGAACCCTTATTGGATCACTTTGTTGTCCGTCCGTTTGTCTGTCTGTCAAGACCCTTTATCTCGGGAACGTGGAAGTATCGAGTTTAAATTAAAACGATATACCCAAGTCACAGTCTCTTGAAGCTGTGAAAAAACAAATTTCTAAGTTAACGTGAAAAAAAGATACCGCCGCAAAAAACGTATATTTCACAATTCGACACTCTCAAGGGAATCAAAATGTATAGGGTATTTCCCGTTGACCTAGAACTATGAAATTTGGCAAATAATACCGTCTTATACTACAAGTATAGGAAAAAAATCTGAAAACTATACATTTGTTATTAAATCTGGATTAAATTTGATATTTAAGTAATAAAAATCAATTTTTGATAATATTTACCTACAAATTTGTACGGAACCCTCGGTGGGCGAGTCCGACTCGCACTTGTCCGGTTTTTTAATTCTCAGTATTCTTGGTATTTCCCACCCACAAAAAAAGAAAAGCCTCATTGCGCTGCTTCCAACAAGCTATCAATTATAATCTGAATAATTCTGAAGGATATTGCTATCCATTATTGCATTATTATGTTTGAAAAATGAACATTTTTTCGCTATAAATTAAATTAACTTTTATTCGAAAACATCCTTCGATTTCTTACTAAACTTAAACTATATCTGACGACCCCGATTATTCATCTCTTTTGAAAGAAAGAAAGAAAGCGAAAGTATTTATTGGGACTCACACAGGAAGATCACATACTAAACTAAAAACACACAATCATAAAAATAACTATGAAAAACAATAATTTTTATTAGGAAGTAAAATAAAACAAAGTCCTATACGAGCCCAAAAAGCTCCTACCTCAGCAATATCTGTGACATTTATAGAACTGTTGGTGAATGTACATACCTACACCTCTACCTAACCCTTAGGCGTAATATTATAAAAGTACATACCTACATAATCATCATTTCAGCCGAATGACGTCTGCAACACATCACATCACATCAGCAGCCTATAACGTTCCCACTGCTGGGACACAGGCCTCCTCTCCGTGAGAGGGAGCGGGTTTTTGGTTCTAAGACATGCCGGTTTCCTCACGATGTTTTCCTTCACCATTTTGAGAGCAGTAGTGATGAAATCATTAACACTAACCTATTTACGCTAAGTCTACATCTTTCATCAATTACAAAACTATGTCTTCATCATAAAACACAGAGCAATCTTGAATTAAACAACATCATGTAACCACGCGATAATTAAAACAGTATGCCATAATAAAACATAATAAAAAACAAGAATGATCGCAGTAGAAACAAAAAAAAAACGTCTTGAATCTCGACAAATCACCGCTGTACTCGACTGTACCGGCGCGTGGGCACTTTCTCTGCTAGGTCAATGTACAGACTACAGTAGAATAGAATCCGTCTTGTAAAGGCGAGGTCTCATCGACTGATGAACGAAAAACTGTTTTGAGCAATAAGTCACGTTCTGAATTGAAATTATGAACCATAGTATAACCTCATTATTCTGACATTCGACTCCCTTGGCCCCATGATGTTATATCATTTGTTTTATTTATTAACTAGTGATCCGCCCATGCTTGCCACTGTTTTAAGACATGACAAAACATTGTATTTTCTTTATTATACGTAAGTTTTATTTTAATGTATTTTCCAAATAAACCTACCGGAATAAATTCCGTGAATAAACACTGTCTGCATGGTATTATTATTCATATTCGAATGAAACGTCTACTTCGCTCAGGGCTGATTTTGTCAAACTCCGATAACTTTTATCTGTGAAATAATCTAAATCTGACAGTTCTCGTCTGGAAAATCTGTCAAAAAATTCTACTGTCTCGCAGTATAAAACTTATTCTAGCTAGAAAAGTTTGGTTGAATTCTCCCTCAGTGAAGTCATAGTGGTGATGTAATCATGCCTTTATTGTCTAGTTTGAAGAAATAATAGCTTTAGTAAAACATGAGTAAACATATAAAGTACCATGTAAATAATTCTTACCCAATCGATTCGGTAATCGCACTTCTGAATCCGGGGCAGCCAGTGAAGACACAGCTTAACCTACAAGTAAAATTCACCGTACGACGTGGTACAGTCACGCACCTTTTGTGGGCAATCGCGACCATTGTTCTGGCAGCTTTGGAGTGGTAGAAATTGTCACAATATCCTACTAAACTATTTTGTATTGGCAAAGAGTTTTAAAGACTTTTGTTTTAGTATTTTGTGCCAAAACAAAGTAAAAGAACATCAACACAGCCTATATGGTTCCCACTGCTGGGACACAGGCCTCCTCTCGGTGAGAGGGAGTGGGCCGTAATCTACCACGCGGGCCCAGGACATGCCGGTTTCCTCACAATGTTTTCCTTTAGCGTTTTGTGAGCGGTGGTGATGAAATTATTTACACAAAGTAATGCGCCTGGCTGGGTTCAAACCCACGACCACGAATTCGTAAGTCGGGGCCGATAGCACTGGGCCACCGCTGCTCTGCTCTTGACTGACCTGTGGTCTAATGAAAAGTCTTTTATTCAAACTAGGCTGAGAGTCAGCAAATTTTGAACGTCAAAGTAACATAAGACAGTCCCCCAAAACGCCCGACCTACACCACTTCCTAGTGCTTTAGCTGGAAAGATGAAGTCGCGCAACAAACTCCCCAGCAGCACAGCTGTCTGTTTAGTTAGAAGAACTTGATTCTATACAATAATATATAAGTAATTAATATTCCCGAAAAACAAAACAAAAATTAATTATTATTTGCCAAATGTCATCTAGCTCACGCCAAACTAATTTTGATAACAATTATTAAGTCGTCACCACTGGGCCACCTCTGCATATACAACATCGGTACATACTGTAGAGTAGACGATTGCATACGAACAGAGAAAGTTTTATAATATGGGTCAAAGTCGCGTGCTCGTTTCAGCTTTCTTAAAGGGTGACTAAGGTCCTAGGAATGTCTTATGTGAAAACAGAACGGTGTTTTATGGCATTCTTAGGTTCTGTTTTGACTCACAACAGCATTTAGAAAGAATTGCCAAGAAGTATCGCAGAATCATGACCATTGAAAGAAATGGAGAGACGCATTGACCTAGCAATTGGATACTACAGGATAGATATAATTTTCACCATTTTAACCTGGAATTACCAACTCCTGCGTCCAAGTCTCCTTTCCATTCTGACGTACTCTTGTGTTTAGTGCTTCCATTGGCCAGGTGTCTCCCGACTAGCACGAAAGTAGAAGACGGGCTGTTCGAACCACAAATAAATCGGGATAACGATAGAAGAATGAAGAGGAAAATGTCGTAAGAAAAGTTTTGAGTATGAATCTTATAAGAGTAGGGAAAGACCAAAGAAACTATGAATGGACTATATGAAAGGTGATATGGTTATAAAGGGAGTGACAATCGAGATAACGACAGAAGCAAGAAAGATGTGACACCGACCCTAAATAAATTGGAATAAGAGCAAGAAAATGATGAAGGGCAGAAGAATGATAGTTGCACACAATAGGAAGAAGCTGTTTATTCCAATTTCAAAACACATTAAGTAAACCTACATAAAAATGTGATAGTTTAGAATCTGATGTATACGGATCGCTTATGGATATAGGAATAGGAACTGCACACATGATTGCTAATGAGTCCGCAACGAATGCATTGGCTAAGCTGTCCACAGTAATCTCTCACGATTCTTGTACAACGATCTGTGCTGGCACAATTATACAACACACTCTAGAGGCCACACACGGCACGGAGATGCCTCGCCTGCCGCCTCTGGCAGCGGTCGCCGAGACGTCAATTTATTATTAAGTCAAGTTTACTACGTTGTATGGCCTAACCTTACAACGCAGTTAACTTGACTTAATAATAATTAAGTCAAGTGCACTGAATTGAGATAAATCATATTTTTAAATTGATTAATAAAAAAATACTTTTATTGGTCAAAACATGTTTTTTTTAAGACTGTTTTAAATTCGTTCTTTTCTAAGTATACATGCAAAACGGATTTGTTTCAAAGTATTTGGAAAAAAATAGAAGATATTTGCACACCATTTATAATGGTAAACTGTAAAGAAGCCATTATAGTTTTAAGATCATACGTTGTTAAACTATGTGTGAGTGTGTTCTCTGGTTATGCTTCTACTCTCATTGACCTATTTTAAAAGACACACAGAAAACTAATAAATATATAAGGTAACTGACCTTACAGTGATAATGCTCCGACCCTTGCTCGAAAGAGTCCTTGGCGCTGAGCCTGTAATAATATTCATTCCGATCCAGCTCATCCCTTGCCGCCCTATGCCCTAAGCTGAGCTCCGTATTCCACAGGCGGTGACCTTAGCGAGTAGTCGCTCTACTTTTAAGTTTTTAAGCCCTGGCTGGGCCTTAATTTATTAAGGCAGCCACAGGCAAGTCCGGTTAAGCAGCCGACAACTTTATAGGTTGACCTACGAGATGTAATTCCCAAAAAAAAAAGTTATAAATGCAAGTGCTTTCTAAATGTCTCGAAAGTAAAATTGCTTGTCTTTGGTGTCACCTAAATAATTTGGAACAACCATTGACCGCAAAGAGTTTTATTAGGCTGGAACGTTTTTTTTTTTTTTTCATTTTTAGGGTTCCGTTGCCAAATGGCAAAAAACGGAACCCTTATAGATTCGCCATGTCTGTCTGTCTGTCTGTCTGTCTGTCTGTCCGAGTACGTCACAGCCACTTTTCTCCGAAACTATAAGAGCTGTGCTATTGAAACTTGGTAAGTGAATGTATTCTGTGAACCGCATTAAGATTTTTACACAAAAATAGAAAAAAAGCAATAATATTTGGGGTTCCCCATACATAGAATTGAAACTCAAAAAAATTTTTTTCATCAAACCCATACGTGTGGGGTATCTATGGATAGGTCTTCAAAAATGATATTGAGGTTTCTAATATCATTTTTTTTTTAAAACAATAATATTTGGGGTTCCCCATACATAGAACTGAAACACAAAAAAAAATTTTAATCAAACCCTTACGTGTGGGGTATCTATGGATAGGTCTTTAAAAATGAAATTGAGGTTTCTAATATCATTTTTTTCTAAACTGAATAGTTTGCGCGAGAGACACTTCCAAAGTGGTAAAATGTGTGTCCCCCCCCCCCCGTAACTTCTAAAATAAGGGAATGATAAAACTAAAAAAAATATATGATGTACATTACCATGAAAACTACCAACGAAAATTGGTTTGAACGAGATCTAGTAAGTAGTTTTTTTTTAATACGTCATAAATCGTAAACCACTATTTACCTTTCATTCAGTCAACTCAAATATAAAAAAAAAAAAAACATTTAATTTCATAAACGATGATGACGAATGAAGATGATGATGACCTGCAGGTTTGTACGGAACCCTCGGTGCGCGAGTCCGACTCGCACTTGGCCGGTTTTTGTTGAACTAGATTTCTGCCTCACAGCGAAACTGCCAGTACCAACATGGAGTCTGGATTTGTACTCTATTGATGGTAATAGGCTCGCCCTATTACATGGGGACTACAGTGTAAGGAGAAATTGGGGTGTGCTGTAGTGACTGGGTAATACGATACCCTTTGGTAATACTGTTTGTCAGACTTTCGGTATTCTGACGACCCGTTACGACTGTCACGAAAAACAGCAGGGAACATCGGAGACACGGAGGGTTCTCAGTACGGCTGTCTGTATGACCATCCATCCACGGATAAACCGTGGCTTGCGTAGCTTAACTTGCTCTATCAAAAAGTGCGACTGTTTTACTGTATTACTCTGTCACGAGTCTCTCCCTTAAAAACAACATTTATAGTAAAAATGTAGGTAAAATTCGGCAAAGAAACAAACAAAAAAAAAGTGTGAATCACGCCTGGTTTAGCCCCCGGCTTTGCACGGGCTCAATTCGCTCGGGAGCCATTAAATTGCTCCGCAAAAACAACCTGCATTTTACCGATTTTCAATCCGTTCCAGTGCCAAGTTTCTTTGAGAAATATCCGACTGTCGGTTGCCTAAACTGGAGTCGAATTGTAGTTTTTACTTTTATTTGTTAAATAGTAAGTTATTTTAAGCGAAATTTAATGCATACAGTACAAAGTCATTTTTAAATTTATATTCTTGGTATGTTTAAAATAGCAACCTCCGCAAATTCTGGGTGAGCTACACGATTACTCACAAATGTTTGCACTGACGCTACCCCCTATGGGGTGCAGGACTTAAAGAATAGCACAAACTCATGTCTTCCCGTGGGTATCGTAAAAGGCGACTAAGAGACTTACTAGAGAATGGGCTGCAGCAATTTTTATTTGCATTTTGCTACCATACTGCGATCTCCAACACCAGAGGGGTAATTGCGGAACTTTTTATCGGTAGGAATTGGTTTAATATACATAGTTAAACAACATTCATTGCGTTATTTACGTTGCTGAGCCACAATTTATTCGAACAAATGACGCAATGGTTTAGAAATAATCTTCAACCCTATTCAGATTCTGATAAATTGTGCGTTTCGCAATTAGGGTGCAGGCGTGTTGATTGTGGCAAACCCCCCTAAAAATGTACCGGTTAAATTGGCGCTGCTTGGGTGAGGCTTCTGTCTTTAGGCTGAAATAATGATGATGAGGCAGGAGAATCATAACGAAAATTATTTTTGCTCTAAGGTAATCTCCTCTAAGGTTCTTACCCATTCAGATTATTCTACCTATAAATATGAAAGTTTGTATGAAACATGCTATGTTTGAAACTCAATCACACAAAAACATCTAAACGGGTTAGGATCAAATTTGGCACGCAAATAGCTTATAATCTGGATTAACACATTGGTTACTTTTTTATCCCAGTAGTACGTTCCGAAGGGATAATTTTCGGCCCATATTTAGGAATATCGAGAGTAATCCAGCAGTAGACTGTAGCATCTAAGATGCTAAACTAACGGTTAAGATTCTAAACACGCTGCGCTAACTACAAATCACCGACGGTACTTGTAAAGCCGCGTATCTTACCTGGGATTAGACTGGCTAAGTTCGCTATATGCCAGCTAATTCGTGGCCATATAAACCACATACAGGAGCACAGAACAGCAAAGCGCAGTTAAGCCAGACCGCGATACCGCTAGCAAAATTGTCTAGACAGATTTATTCAAGACAATTTCAATAACACAGAACTGTGCAGTCTGTAAATCAAGGGAAGAGGCATTAGACCAGTAGTCGTACCAGAATAATATAACAATGTGATCTGAGGCAAGAACTGCTGTAGTGTCCTGATTTCTTCACTGAACTATCAGAAAGCCTCCCATCCGGGCACAAGTTACCGTGGCGTTCTTGGAAAACCTTAAACAGACTTCGTACCCAAATAGGTCGTAGGAAGGACAATCTCTACAAATACGGGTTCATGGACGGCTCAGACCTCCGGTGTATATGCGGCGTCTCTCCACAGACAATGGATCACCTCCCATCTTGCACCGCATGCCCTGTTAGGACCTAATGCCTGCGTCAGCAAACGGTATCCGTGTTGCTGAATTTTGGGCCAAACTAACTTAGACTTGCCTCAGTCGTCAACAAATTCAATGTCGCTCAGAGCGCTATGGAGCGAGGTATGTTCGTGGTGAAGGATAATATACGGACGAAACTACCGGCAAAATAGACAAAGTCACCGACATAGCTTGCAGAGTTAGGTCTTGCAGAGAGGGTATTTGTTGTTAAGTAATAACAGCGGGTAGATCGGTTTGGTTATGCTACCCTTGCCGAGGTTAGTGTCCGGATGGATTATCATCTTTACATACCAAGACCCTTCCGTGTACCGTGTGGTGCCGGACGTAAAGGATAACACCACCCCATTTCTTCCCGTGGGTGTCGTAAAAGGCGACTAAGGGACTTACTAGAGAATGGGCAGCAGCGTTCTCTATGCATTTTACCACCATACTGCGATCGCCAACCCGCTTGCCAAGCGTGGCGATTATGGCAAAGCCCCCCAAATTGGGGGAGGCCAAAGTCCAGCAGTGGACGTCTTATGGCTGAAATGATGATGATGATGATGACCCCTCCGTGCCTCGAAAAGCACGTTAAACTGTTGATCCCGGCTGTCATTCTTAGGCTTTTAACAGTCGTTAAGGGTCAGAAGCCCTAAAGTCTGACAACCATTCTACAAGGGGTATGCATTTTTCCCAAAAATGCATAGAGAACGCTGCTGCCCATTCTTTAGTAAGTCCCTTAGTCGCCTCTTACGACATCGATAGGAAGAAATGGGATAGTTCTATTACATACATCTGCACGCGTAGCATGACCACCGTAGAAATGGGTTTTGTCTTTTCTTGGTAGGATAGAGATAGAATTGTCATGCTACGCCAGCATAAACCGGTACAAATCTTTCTACAATATTTAATTTGTCTTTAATCTTTCTACAATCTGTAACTTTATCTATTCTTCCGTCGACAAAACCCATTTCTACGGTGGTCATGCTACACCTGCTGAGCAAGTTCATTTACAAACAACAATGTAAAATCAAGACATTGTGGAATTCGCAGTTTAACTCCAATATGAAACAAGTGAGGATCAGACTGGTCCGTAGATTTAAATGGCAATTATTCGTAAGTAGGTTGGCTGTTTAGTTTAAATGCCATCCGTCGAATGATATGAGACCCGAAATAGGGCGTGGGTGGCATACGGTCGCAAGAGATCATCGTTTAAGTGGCTGGACGGGTATCAAAGGATATCTATACTATTTACATACTTTTACCATCATTTCAACCGAAAGACCTCCACTGCTGGACATAATCTCCCTAACTTATGGTGATACTGAGGCACTTCTGCAACACGTACATTGACGCACACACACACATCCTCTCACACACACATATACACCCTCACACACACCGAAACACACCACACAACACACACTCTAAATGTTGTAATTATTGTTCTTTGTTTACACCTAATTTTGTTGACTATTTTAATTGTTGTTACTATTTTTATACCGTGTGGTGCCGGACGTAAAGAATAACACCACCCCATTTCTTCCTGTGGGTGTCGTAAAAGGCGACTAAGGGACTTACTAGAGAATGGGCAGCAGCGTTCTCTATGCATTTTACCACCATACTGCGATCGCCAACCCGCCTGCCAAGCGTGACGATTATGGCAAAGCCCCCCAAATTGGGGGAGGCCTAAGTCCAGCAGTGGACGTCTTACAGCTGAAATGATGACTATTTTTATTGCATGTCCTAGATTAAGTTTATTTACACTAGTTACCGGATTATTAATTCAACTTATTGTGGAAGAGCGGAGTCTCCTAACACAGGCATATCTTGCCTAAAAGGAGGCTTCAATCACATATTGTAACTACCAAAACCTGTAAGCAAATAAACGATTTTTATTATTTATTTATTTTTAATCTTCCCCCAATTTGGGAGGTCTGCCACAATTGCTACACTTTGCGGGTTGGCGATCGCAGTATGGTGGTAAAATGCATAGAGAATGCTGCTGCCCATTCTCTAGTAACTCGCTTAGTCGCCTCTTACGACACCCACGTGAAGAAATAGGATGGTTTTATTCTTTACTTAAGGCACTACATAGAACTATTATACTATTCCTTATTTCTATACTTGATACCTATAATTAATATAATGCTGAAGAGTTTGTTTGCTTGAACTGAAAAATTATTTTAGAATTGGGTAGGTCTTTTATCGAGGAAGACTGTAGGCTATATAACTTCACGCTAGAATCCTCAGGAACCGAGCAAAGGTGAAAAAATCACGATTACGAAGTACTCGCACCGGCAGGCGATTTGATGCGACGGGGTTCACGGGATGGGTCGAGGGAGCAAGAAATTTGCGTCTTACCAAGGGTTATCGTTAGGCAGTAACTGGGTTGTAGAGGTCACATAGCCAGTCGATCCATGTAAAATATTGGTACTCAGCTGCATCCGGTAATACTGGAAGCCGACCTCAACATATTTGGAAAAAGGCTAGGTAGATTAATCGATTTTATTTATTTTTTTGTCTAGCCGTCTGCAATTTTCTTTCATTGATCTAAAAACAGTTTTGTTATCTTTAATTTTCTTTTGTATTTGTATGTTTCTGCAATATCGAGCTAGATATATACCTACCCACTCTCGTCTGGTGGTTTTGAGTATTTTGTATAAGGCCTACGCAAATATGCTGCAGATTTCGTAGCGTCTTGTGACGGGTCGTTGAGCTACCTAAAATAAGGTTGAGCTACACAATGACTGTACTGTGTGGTGCCGAACGTAAAGAATAACACCACCCCATTTCTTCCTGTGGGTGTCGTAAAAGGCGACTAAGGGACTTACTAGAGAATGGGCAGCAGCGTTTTCTATGCATTTTACCACCATACTGCGATCGCCAACCCGCCTGCCAAGCGTGGCGATTATGGCAAAGCCCCCCAAATTGGGGGAGGCCTAAGTCCAGCAGTGGACTTCTTACGGCTGACATGATGATGATGATGACACAATGACTGATACATACATGCCGTCTGTTGGGACAGGTCAGCTCAAAGCTGCAATGGCTTTTTCTTCAAAAGGCCTTTCGAAAAACAGCCCTGTTTTATTAGACTCAGATAATGTTTAATAAAATTTTTGGACTTTAAAAGAGACCGTCACCTCTGTTTGTTGCGGCTTGCGGTATTTCTTCTCAGAGAACAGTCAGCTAGGAAATTCCGACGCCATCTAGTTTTTAAAATGTTGACGTGTAAAAGTATCATAAAAGATCGATTTACATAAATAAACATTTCATTTCATATTCATCTTCATTTTATTTCATTTCATTTCATAATATGTTATCAACGAAAGATTACGCAACATTCTGAGTACTTCGGTTCTACATTTCGTTCCAACTTCCCGCATAGACGCATTTGAGTGTTACGAGGGACGGCGCATTCCCATTGGTAGAGTGACTTGCTTAGTACTGGTGGGACAGTAATTTGCTATTAGTCTGTTTTTTAACTTCTTTCTTCGTTCTTTTTTCAAATTATTTATGTAATTTTCAAGGTAGGTAGTGACCTTTTTGGTGATGTTCTTCAGAAGGTTCAGGTTCGTAGTACAAGTAACCGGCGTGCGTGTATGACGAGATGTATGAACTTAAACTAGGCAAAAGGAGTATGTAAGGAATGTAGCAGGTGGCGTTCTGTAGTTTCTACCTACCCCAGTAACTTTGTACCCCTTTTTACGAATGTTACGCGGACCGGGTACTGTGAAATCTGGCACAAGTAAAGTTTATATGGAAAATGTGCAGAAAGCTAATATTTTCATATATTAATGCATTAGAAAAACATTAACATTTAAATGAATTATGGTCTAATTTCGACCACTAGTATACCTATATAGTCCTTCAAAAATTAACAAAAAACATTTTCTTGTTACTTAGTATTCACCTTTTAAGCACTTAAATCGCTGTCTTAAAAGTGTTTTTTATCTTAAGATAAAATCGATACATTACTTATTGACGTTGTAAAGCTAATTCTTAACTGGTAAGTTGGAGAGTCATTAATTTAGTGTTATTTTAAAGATCCCTTCGAGATAAACCCTAACGGTTTCAAATATCCATTCCAACGTCAATATCAACACACTGCGCCAGTGTTAGTAAGCCAGTAGGTCGCCCCACTTACTCTCCCGGGCGTAAACGGGACGTGAAGTTCCCTAGTCCTTCGGCCGGCGCTGGGCGTCGACGCCGGGTACGTGGGGGCATCGTACGACCTTGTCCTTATTGATTCTGTTCACCTAACTGTACGCACACTTTCTAGTTTCGAGGGGTTAGTAGGAATCTCTGTTTTGTATAGTCTGTACTTACCAAAAGTAGGTAACGAAAATGTAAACAAAAGTGAGAGGAATTTAGTGAATATAATTTGAATGACACAAATATTTTTCATTTGACAATTGAGTATAATTTTCGGCTACAATTTATTAATATACAGGATAATTTTTTATCCAGTACGCAAACTGTAACCATGAATTCAGTATAACATTTATACCTATTTCTCCACTTTTTCAAACGATAATAAAAATATACAGGATAATTTTTTACCCAGTGCGCAAACTGTAACCATGAATTCAGCATATCATTCTAGACTCTCAGCGTAGAAAATTTTCGTCGGTTATGCAAAAAAAAATCTGCTGTTTCATAGAAAAATGCAATACCTACGGGGTCAAAATGTATGGAACAGCTGATTTTTTTGTATAACCGATGAAAATTTTCTACACTGGGGGGTCTAGAATGATATGCTGAATTCATGATTACAGATTGCGCACTGGATAAAAAAAATATCCTGTATATTTTTATTATCGTTTGAAAAAATGGAGAAATATAAATGTTTTACTATTTTTCTTAACCTAAACAGAAGAGTAATTTCGTAACACACTACCAGTAAGAATGGCTTTAATTTTGACAGTACAACAACATTCATTGCGTTATTTACGTTGTTGAGCAGACAAACTTTTCGAACTTACAAAGCAATGAATTAAAAATATCTCACTCATAGTGTGTTACGCAATTTGGGTGCTGGATCTGTTTACACTTGCATCAGATAAGTACATTCAGGAATACGAAGAGATATCATCATTCATCATCATTACTGGACATAGGCCTCCTCCAATTTTTACCATAATCGCCACGCTAGTTAAGCGGGATGGCGATCACAGTATGGTGGTAAATACTTAGAGAACGCTGCTGCCCATTCTCTAGTAAGTACCTTAGTCACCTCACACGACTCCTAGGGTAAGAAATGGGATGTTGCTACTATTTACATGGTATAACTTTCCCATATAGAATTTCGGCCACAGCCCAAATGTATGGGACAGCGGTTTTTTTTGTCAGTTTCGAATAAATGTCTGTATAAAGCTCAATCCTTTATCAATCCCGAGATAAAACATAACCCCCCACGTGCCGCCGATATGAAAACGTGTCCTAGTTCATACGCCGGGACAGCTAATAATGGCATTATCCTGCCAAATTCAGTTGTAGTGGTTTATAGGGGGACTATTTAGCGGAGACCTCTATTGCCATTTTATGTGTATTACTTTCGAACATTATAAAACGACAGACAATAGGAGTTCCGGGATAGTAATTTCGATTCAGCTAGTCATCGAGGAATGCCCTAAGCCGAGGTCCGTACCCCACAGGGGGTGCCCTAAGCGTGAAGTCGCTTCGTTTTAAGTTTATAATAATAATAATATAATTTATTTAGCAGATAATAGAATTCAATTTTGCTAGTACTTACAAACCTACACACCTTAAACACTAGTGTTAGTACACACATTTGGCAAATTATCATCATCATCATCATCATTTCAGCCGTAAGACGTCCACTGCTGGACTTAGGCCTCCCCCAATTTGGGGGGCTTTGCCATAATCACCACGCTTGGCAGGCGGGTTGGCGATCGCAGTATGGTGGTAAAATGCATAGAGAACGCTGCTGCCCATTCTCTAGTAAGTCCCTTAGTCGCCTTTTACGACACCCACGGGAAGAAATGGGGTAGTGTTATTCTTTACGTCCGGCAAATTATATATAATTATTATTAATAATGTCAAAACAATTAATAGTGATGTCAAAATAATCAATAGCAATGTCAAAATTATTCATAATAATGTCAAAATTACCATTAAAAACGTCAATACCACCATTAACTATGTCAAAATCATTAATAATCAAATAGAGACCAGACTAAAATGCAAACAGTACAGAAGTTATAAGGCCTTCTTTTTGGTGCTAAAATCACCAATTTACGTCTCCCGTTCTAGGTGGAGCGTGTCACACTTTTACTGACTAAAACCCACCTGTGTTCCTTCAGTTTGCCTGTGCTGGGGCCACGATAACTTTAACGAACAAATTCACGAGCATGGCAGGCATCGGCCTTAGCGGACCCCTTCAATTTCTGCTGATATCTCTTTGAGGCGTGCGTGGTACACAAAAGTTTATAAGCCCTGGCTTGGAGACCTTAATTTGCAGCCACAGGCAAGTCCAGTTAAGCAGCCGCAGAGGTTGACCGGTAAGCTGTCATTCACAAAAAAGGGACTCAGGAGTGGTTAAGTAATAAAAGTCGTATGGGTTATTCAAGGTTAAGCTACGCTTGCCGAGGTCAATCTTTGGATGGGTAAATCCAATTCATCAGCACCCTAATTGCGAAACGCACAATTTATCAGAATCTGAATGGGATTGAAGATTATTTCTAAACCATTGCGTCATTTGTTCGAATAAATTGTCGGCTCAGCAACGTAAATAACGCAATGAATGTTGTTTAACTATGAATATTAAACCGATTCCTAGTGATAAAAAGTTCCGCAATTACCCCTCTGGTTTTGTAATCTGAAGGATCACAGGTGGAAAAAACTAAATAGGTCTAGTGGTGATATGAAAAATCTACTTACGATATCTCTACGATCATGTTTAGCCTTCTCTGCATCAGTTTTGACAACTTAATCCATCAAGATGAATCATATTTTTTTTGATATCTCAATAATCTATGCAAAGTGTGTGTGTTTAATGTCAATTTTGACGGAACCTTCACTGTCAGGTAGCTGATGATATACCTACATAAAGAGTCAAATCGAATCAAATCAAAATATTTTATTTCACATAAACCTACATGGGCACTTATGAAACGTCAGAAGCAAGGTGCACGGTTCCAAATTGTTGATTCCTATGGAGAAGAGCCGGCAAGAAACTCTATGGTTACTCTTTTAAAAATTATTGGCTTTTACAATGGTTTCAAGAGTAACCGGAATTCTAAAAAAAGGGTTAAGTTGAATGCTCCGACCAGCCCGCGAAATTCAAATTTTCTTACGTTTTTTACAATTTTCAGGCCAGTGCTAGGTTGTATGTTGATTAAAATATTATTCGCGACTGTAAGACATATGTAGTTACAGAATTATAATCATCAAAATCATCAATACAACGCTCTAAGTTCATAAAGCTGTAGGAATTACTTTTCTGTTTTTTTTTTTTGTTCCTAGGCCTTTATGAACCTGGAGGGTTATATTGGTGATTTTGATGATTATAATTCTATAACTACATACGTCTTACAGTCGCGAATTAATCGCCAATTACAAACACCAATAGACAGGGTGAATCAAGAGGGAGGTTTGTAAGTATAATACGCGGGCAAAGCCGCTGGAAATGGCTAGTAAAATATATGTAATCAAATTCAAAAATCAAATTAATCCGGTTCGACAGCCTTGAATTGTGCTCATCCTTTTAGCAAATGAAGCGTGAATAATTTCATAATATTAACTGATTAGGAGTATATTTATGACAGTCAACTTATATAGGTACATCCGGTAATATTTAACACCTTCGGAAGACATTAATTTAAAAAACTATGCCACGGTCATATGAATTAAATTCGCTATGTTTTTAACCGAGTTAAAAAAGGAGGAGGTTCTATGTTCCACTGTATTTTATTTATGTCGTCTTCGTCGTTTCAGTCATAAGACGTCAAGTGTTGGAAATAAGCCTCCCCCAAATTGGAGGACTTTGCCATAATCGCCACGCTTGGCAGGCGGGTTGGCGATCGCAGTATGGTGGTATAATGCTTAGAAAACGCTGCTGCCCATTCTCTAGTAAGTCCCTTAGTCGCCTTATACGACACCCATGGGAAGAAATGGGATGCTGCTATTCTTTAAATCTAGTACCTGCTCCACACGGACCGGACACGGAACTTTTTTAATGTATGTTCACCGATTTCTCCGCCTACCTTTTGACCGATTTAATTATTTTTTTTTACGTAGGTGTTCAGGGGTAGTCCCATATATTTTTTATTGACTTTGCTGTGGTAGTTTTTGCGTTACCTTCGATAGTACGAATTTAATCCACTTTGTTTTTACACGCTTTATATTAGCTTCACTTGTATGTTTGTATATTTGTATGTTTGTATATTTGTATGTTTGTATGTTTGTTTGTAACCGACTCCTTATAGCGCGATTTTGACCCACTTTAAACGACCAGATTTCATTCAAACTTTGCACACCTGTCAAGGACCGATGGCAATGCAATAATTTCATAAATTTGTGCCATTATCCTTGCCAGGGTTACCAGGACAGCAAAAAAACTGTCACAAACTACGCTGACATACGTCTCAAAATTCGAAATACCCTAAAAAATAGAAAATAAATAATAGTTTAAAAAAACTAAAAAAACACGCTTCCATGGAAAACCAAACTAAAAATTACAAAATAATGGAAAAAAAGCGTGGGGTGCCTGATATCAATAAAAAAATACCTTAAAAGCACCCCACGCTTTTTTTCCATTATTTTGTACTTTTTAGTTTGGTTTTCAATGGAAGCGTGTTTTTTAGTTTTTTTAAACTATTATTTATTAATATACAAGGTGTAGGTAACATTATAAACGCAAGTCCTTAAAGAAGTTTGTTTTACTACTGAATCGGGTTTTTTTTTTCAAATTATGTAATAGCACCTATTCAGCTAAAGAAATTTCAATCTTATTGTAACGAAATAAGACTCAATTTTGAATGTATAAAGTAATGGTAAGGTCAATACGATTTTCTCAACAACAATAACAGTTAGCTTTAAAAAATTGTTTTGGTAATTGTTTTATGGTCTTAACTCAATACTCTAATTGGGGTGTATGAGATCTTGTGTTTTACAGTTACATGTTGTACAGACGCCAGCACATCAAGGTACCCGAAACTGTTAAATTCTCCCAATCAACCTTGAACCTATTGCTCTAGCGATAAAGTTGAAAATCTGTTAAAGAAATTTGACAGATTGTAGTAGCTCGATGTGCTGGCGTCTGTACATGCTGATAAGCCGGTTATTCGTTTTTAAACTATGCGACAGTAATATGGTATTGTTAAGTATTAAGGTGGGTCGATGATAGGTACGGACAAGTGAAACGATAGCTGGTTGACAACGCACTCGTTTATTCAAAGATGGCGCACGGAAGGCGCGCGGGGAGCCGGCGCGGTACACATACATAACATTCCTCCCTCTATTACAAAACTACTGAACAATGAAGTATCTTAAAACTACAATAAAAATTATTAATGCTATGCCTTATGTTACTTATGTTTAATTAGTACGTATCCTAAAACAATAAGTATTAAAAGTACTTTTTGAAACAAATCACGGGGCGTTTCCGTAACGATCTCTTTGGAGCAACATTATCGTGTTGTGACTCCTGGGCTTCGGGTTCTACTTCTTGAAACTCGTCCTCAGAGTTCAATCGTCTCTCTGTTGTTTCATCATCTGCATCATTTGAAGAAGTTTGCTGCTCATCAGCTTGATGGGAGTCATTCTCAAAACTGCCCTCCCTCCCTCTGACTGAACTAGCAGGAAAGACGTTAGGTATGTCGGACTCGGGCTGGGGTACAGCGGGTGGTGATGTTGCTGACGAACGCGACGACTGCGGCGGCGGAGTTGGAGGCGGCGACGGCGGCGGTGATGATGGCAGCGAAGACGACCCAGGTAAGTTCAATAACGGATTCTTTACAACACTCTCATTATTGTTACGTGTTCCTTTATACGGCATCAGCTGATTTATGTGTCTTTTGCAGCTTCCTGTACCATCGAGATCTTTTACTAGATACACAACTTTACCTATTCTTTTCATTATGATGCCCTTACACCATGTATAGTTTGCTTTGTTTACGAACTTTTTATACAATACAATATCATTTATTTCTATATCTTTTGTTTTATTTTTCCTTTGTTGCTTAGTTTGCATACACTGTTGATTTTTTACGTGATCGGATATAGACGGTGGCGAGGGTGCCGATGACTTAGGATTAATCAAATCTAAACGTGATCTTAACTTATGCCCGAAAACCAATTGTGCCGGGGATAACCCAGTAGCAGTATGAACCGAATTGCGATAGTCCATAAGATATTTTAGTAATTTTACCGTTGTCTCACTCGCGCTGTGGCTCGACATAAGACATGATTTTATTCCTTTTTTTACTATTTTAACTAAACTTTCGGCTTGGCCGTTGCTCGGGGGGTGATATACCGGTGAAGTCATGTGAGAAATTCCGTTAGTCGCGCAAAATAGTTCAAATTCCCGTGAACAAAAAGCTGTGCCATTATCACTCACTATTGTTTTCGGAACTCCGAATCGTGACATGTATTCATAGAGCTTCCCAATAACTGCAGCCGAAGACGTAGCCGTATTCATAGCATATACTTCTACCCACTTAGTATGCGCATCGACCGCTATTAAATAAACACAACCTTTAATTGGACCAAGAAAGTCTATGTGTATTCTATAGAAGGGACATGGTGGAAACTCCCAATGAGCCAGCGGGGCACGTGGTGGTGAAGGACGCAGCTGAATACACACATCGCATGAAGCTATCATTGTTTCTAGAGCTTGATCGATTCCCGGGAACCAAAATCTTGATCGAGCTTCGGCCTTTGTTTTAACTATACCTAAATGCGATGTATGTAGTTCGTTAAGAATTATTTGATATAAACTTGTGGGTATAACCACCTTGTGCCCTCTCATTACGCAACCATTCTCAAAAGATAATTGTGTTCTACACATGTGATACGGTTTTAACCTTAAGTCGTTTACCTTCGGCGGCCAACCGTTCGAAATAAAGTCTATCACTTGCCTTAAAACTACGTCAACCTTTGTTTCTTCGCGTAATTTTTCTAACGTGACGGGCATGCTTCCATCCACGACAAAACAAACATAAGTTGCCCGGTCGTATGCCACTTGGCAATCGCAGCACTTACATTGCTCAGTGCACGCACATGCATGCATCGCGCGCGGTAGGCTCGCGCGGGACAAGTAGTCCGCACTGTTATCAGTGCTGCGCACATATTCAATTTTATAGTTATAACTACTTAAGAACAACGCGTATCGTTGTAGTCTATTTGCTGACATCTCTGGTATTCCTTTCTCTGGCCCAAAAATAGCTAACAAGGGCTTGTGATCCGTTCGTAAAATAAACGGCTCAGATCTGCCGTACAAATATTGATGAAATCGTCGCACGCCGTAAATAATGGCGGTTGCTTCCTTTTGAATTTGTGCGTATCGCTTTTCTGCGGAGTTTAAGGTACGCGACATAAATGAGATAGGTCTTTCGACACCGTCTAAGCCTACTTGTGAGAGGACCGCTCCCAACCCACTTGGAGAAGCGTCCACAGTTAATATTAATTTTGCGTTCGGGTCAAAATGTGCAAGAACTTGATCCGATGTCATTAAGTTTTTTATTGTTCTAAATGCCTTAACATGATCCTCAGTCCAGACCCACTTAGAGCCCTTTTTTAATAAGTTATATAAAGGACTGAGAATAGTGGACGCGTTAGGTACGAAATTCCTGTAGTAGTTAATTAGTCCCAAGAACGACTGTAACTGATTAATATTTGTGGGTGCTGGTGCTTCTAGCATTGCTTTAACTTTTTCCGGAGCTTTTTTTAAACCATCTTTGGTGATAATATAACCTAAATAACTGATTTCGTCCTGAAAAAAGCTACATTTTTCCTTTTGTAAAGTTAACCCTGCGTCCTCTAAGCGCTTTAAAACAGAGTTCAATTTTTTTAAATGCTCCTGCCTATCCTTTCCCGTTATTAAAATATCATCAAGCAGGCACAACACTCCATCTAGACCGGATAGCAAACCCTCGATCGCGCGCTGAAAAATGGACGGCGCGCTGGCTAAACCAAACACTAAACGCGTAAATCTATATAAGCCACGATTTGTATTTATGCATGTTAAGTTTTTTGACTCGTTATCTAAAACAAATTGGTTATATGCCATTGATAAATCGAGCTTGCTAAACTGCTGACCCCCATGGAGTCTTGAAAATAATTCGCTAGTTGTGGGTAGCGGATATTGTTCTACCTGCAATTGTTTATTTATACTTATGGAGTAATCTGCACACAATCTCACCGTTCCATTCCGCTTTAATACTGGAACTATGGGTGAAGCGTATTCCGAATATTCTATGGGTTCAAGAATACCTAAATCGACCAATCTGTCGATTTCTTTTTCGACCTTATCCCGTAACGCAAATGCTACTGGGCGTGCCTTATAGAAAACCGGCTTTGCGCCTTCTTTTAACAATAATTTAATTTTGTATTTGTTGAAGGTTCCTAAATTATCTGAAAATAAATTTGGATATTGCAATTTTAAATCTTTGATGGATACATCTAAATCTATACAGTTAATAACCGGCATTAAATGTAAGTTAAACAGCGATATAAAGTCCCTGCCAAGAAGCGGGGGGCCTCCGTCGCGAACTACGTAAACGACAATAACGTGCGTTTGGTCCGCGTAGCGTAGTGGTAACCGCATTGTACCTACACATACTATTTTGCCCCCATTGTACGTCCTTAGCTGTTTACCAGTATCTGATAATGGCACATTTTTAAGATATTTTTTGTAAAAACGTTCTGATACTACTGTTACCGCAGATCCGCTATCGACTTCGAATTTAAATGGTACATTATTAATAAAAATGGTTTCTACCATAGGCTCTCCCCTGAATGAACGGATATAAAATACCTTACCATCATCGTCATCGTCACCCTTGTCACCGCCATCCGCCATTACGTAATTTACTTTGGTGCACATTCTACGCAGGTGGCCTTTTACGTGACACTTTTTACAAACGTAATTTGCGAATCTACAATCGGCCGATTTGTGATTCGTATATCCACACACCTCACATTTCACTTTCACAACACTACCACTTTTCCCATCGTTTGTTATCTTGAAAAGCGTGGCGTCTGGCGTGGACGTCTGTACCGGCGCGACCGCGCTGGCCACGGCAGCAGCGCGAGCGCAGCTCAGGTTCTCTGCCATCTCCACGACCTTGGCCAACGTGAGGTCGGCGAGGTCCTTTGTATAAAGCTTCTCCTTTTCTCGTCCTGGCTGCAACCCCATGATAAACTTGTCGCGGAGCGCTTCTTCCACGTTGAGAAAGTTGCACTTTGCTGTGAGGCCCCGTAGTCTCGCCGCCCACTGGGAATGAGTTTCTCCTGCTAGTTGAGCGGCCGCGTAAAAATTATGACGCTCGCCAAACCCAACGCTCTTCGGGGTGAAATGGTGGAATGGTGGTTTGTGGTGGTGGTGGTGGTGGTGTATTGTTAAACCTTGTGGTTTTAAGTTTGGGTTTAACCAATAAAAATAATAAACAAAAATGTCCGATCGAAGGTTAAGCTACACTTGCCGAGGTCGATCCTTGGATGGGTCACCATCTATTACATATCGAGACACTCCGTGCCTCGGAAAGCACGTTAAGCCGTTGTTGCCGGCTGTCATTTGTAGATATGACAGTCGTTACAGGTATTCAGAAGCCCAAAAGTCTGACAACCAGTCTTATCAAGGAGTATCGTATTACCCAGTAACTGGGTTGTGGAGGTCAGACAGCTCTATTTAAAATTCTGTTAGTCAGCTGCATCCGGTTAGACTGGAAGCTGACCCCAAGATAGTTTGGAAAAGGCTAGGAAGATGTCATCATCTGCCTCCATGACGCCTTGTTTCACCCAAGGGTTGGGCAGAGCTGTACCTATAGTACACCAATATTTCGCCTGTTACTATTAAATTCAGATGGGTAATTGCGTAATACGCAGTCAGTAGGAATCGCTTTCATTTTGACAGTTGAGTTGTTTTTAGGGTTCCGTTGCCAAATGGCAAAAAACGGAACCCTTATAGATTCGTCATGTCTGTCTGTCTGTCTGTCTGTCCGAGTATGTCACAGCCACTTTTTTCCGAAACTATAAGAGCTGTGCTATTGAAACTTGGTAAGTAGATGTATTCAGTGAACCGCATTACGATTTTCATACAAAAATAGAAAAAAAAAAACAATATTATTTGGGGTTCCCCATACATAGAACTGAACTCAAATTTTTTTTTTCATCAAACCCATAAGTGTGGGATATTTATGGATAGGTCTTCAAAAATGATATTGAGGTTTCTAATATCATTTTTTTCTAAATTGAATAGTTTACGCGAGAGACACTTCCAAAGTAGTAAAATGTGTGTCCCCCCCCCCCCCCCCCCGTAACTTCTAAAATAAGGGAATGATAAAACTAAAAAAAATATATGATGTACATTACCATGTAAACTACCAACGAAAATTGGTTTGAACGAGATCTAGTAAATAGTTTTTTTTAATACGTCATAAATCGTAAACCACAATTTACCTTTCATTCAGTCAACTCAAATATAAAAATTTAAAAAAAAAATAATTTCATAAACGATGATGACGAATGATGATGATGATGACTTGCAGGTTTGTACGGAACCCTCGGTGCGCGAGTCCGACTCGCACTTGGCCGGTTTTTTTGTTTGGTTGTTGTTGTTTGACTGGCCTGTTAGTCTAGTGGTTAGTGACCCTGACTGCTAAGACTGAGGTCGTGGATTCGATTCCCACCCGGGACAAATCTTTGTGTGTTATCACGATTATTTGTTATGTGTCTGGGTGTCATTTATCTATAATATGTATGTATTTAGAAATATATAAGTACCTATATTTATCAGTTGTGCGGTTACCATAGTGCAGGTTCTGTCTAGTTTGGAATCAGATAAAGGTGTGTTGGTTGTCCTAAGATATTATATTATTGTATTAGTTCCTCAACATTCATGGCGTTGTTTACGTTGCTAAGCAGACAATTTTTTTTTAAACATATGAAAGAATGGATTATAATCTTCAAAATTATTCAGATTCTAATTAATAGTGTGTTACGCAATTAGGGTGCTGTTGTGTTACACTGGTAAAAAGGCCTTTACCTCACCTCCGAGTGGTGCCGGACGTAAAGAATTACCTACACTACCCCATTTCTTCTCGTGGGTTCCAAAAGGCGATTAAGGGACTTACTAGAGAATGATCTCTCTATGCATTTTACCACCATACTGCGATCACCAACCCGCCTGCCAAGCCTGCCGTTCATGGCACACTTCCCCCCCAAAATTACCTAACTCCAGCAGTGGGCATGTTACGGCTAAAATGATGATTATGATGATATTTTGACGTGTGTGTTATCCCTCACGAAAATATACAAGTATGCCAAAATTTACACAAAACGGTTTTTCACTATATGTAAGTGTGATATTCGGTTATCAACCGATAAGCCACGCCGATAGGAATGCTATGTTTGTGCATAGTGATAAAAAAACGTGCCGAAGAAATCTGGCCCCAATTTTTAGTTATCAATCAAAATGATAGCCGTCTGTAACCGATCACGCCTGTACGTTTTTTTTTAAAGCAGTATAATGTGAAAAACAACTTTAATTTCGGAAGCCACCGGCTTTTGTATTTTTGTTTTTGTCACCGACTTAGTAGTGTTTTTTTAGGGTTCCGTACCCAAAGGGTAAAACGGGACCCTATTACTAAGACTCCGCTGTCCAACCGTCCGTCCATCTGTAACCAGGCTGTATCTCATGAACCGTGATAGTTGGATGTAATTTTCACAGATGATGTATTTCTGTTGCATCAACAAATACTAAAAAACAAAATAAAATAGGGGGCTCCCATACAACAAACATGATGTGTTTTGTCGTTTTTATTATACTGGTACTATTATACGGAACTCCTCGTGCGTGAGTCCGATTCGCAAATGGCCGGTTTTTTTTTTTTTTTTGTAAAAATGTTAGATTCTATATTTTTTTCAGCACAAATTGTTTCACAAGTTTTTCTTATTGGAAGGCCGATGGACCCAATAATTTCGCAATACAGCCGTTAATTACACAGTTTAAAAATAATAAAAAGATCACGTAGCATAATCAGACTACTATGTTTTTACGCCTAGGATACAGACCTCTTCTCCTCAAGAAGAGGTGGTCTACTAATCTACTATGATATATTATGCTATCGAGTTCTAGGAAACAGGACAACGTCTGCGCGGTCAGCTAGTACTATATACGTCTTTGAATTTTTCAATTCTAAGACATTCCTCACGATGTTTTCCTTCACCAAGTTTATAACAGTGGCGATGAACCTTATTTCATTCCACCAAGACTGAAATTCTAATGTTCCTGTTGGACACTCCGAAAATTGCCGATAACTACCGAACACAGCCGAACGAAACCAAGGATCTAGTAAACTTTGATATTATTTATTACCTGTAGTAAAATAATTCTGATTAAAATTCTCACTATCCAATTTATATTTAAAACCATGTGACATAAATTAGAACCTGGATGATTTAATCATTTATTACAGAAATCCGATATAAGTTATTCCAAACATTATTAAAACTATTATACAATTTACGCCAATTTACTAATTCATATCCTACATAAATCAGGCGAATTTACATTATTTCAAAGTGAACTCCAACCTCAACCTCTTTTCCGAAACTGGCCAAAACCAAGAAAATAAAAATATAAAAAATGACTGGAAACGTCAAAATGAAGGCATAGATTACGCCTACCATCGAAAACCGATAAAATAAAAAGTGAATGATTGATAAACTTGTACATGAACGTATATTATTTACATCGGGGCGTGCTTGTGACTATTAAAAATGTATCTGAAAGCGAAATACAAGTGGTTTGGCTGTTGTATACTTTGATTCTACATGGTATTGACGTTTTGTTGTTTCAAAGGAAAAGTGATAATTTTTTTTGTACGGCTTTTTTGGTAAGAGCGAATTTTGTGATTTTTGGATTTAGATTTCAAGATTTTTCTTTACTATCCAAAAAACCTGCATTACTAAATGTGATAGGTTAGGAGTTCAGATTGAATCAATCAATCAATCATCTATTGCAGTCCAATGCTGGACAAAAGTGTAGCTACCAACATGTGTGACATTACTCAGTTTTTAACTGTTTAGTTTAGATTTTTGTTTCGTTAAAATTGCTTAAAATTTAAAATGTATGTATGTATGTTTGCATCTGGACAATCGGCTTGTGTGTTGGATTACGGCCCACACTGAGAGGAAGCCTGTGTCTCAGCAGTGGTGACATTATAGGCTGGTTATGATGACAAAGATCTGGACAGTGATTTAGTATTTCTGTTATTATCATTTTCCTTTGTTTTTGAACCACAATTTGCTATTCAAACCCTAAACCAGTTGGTTCGAACTTAATGTCCCATCAAAGATATACATATTATAAGACACGACATACCACATAAAAATGTGCTCAAATGTAATGTCAAAGTTCATAAAAGCAGAAGGTGGCAGTAGAGCATCCAGCATTTGACTGTGTTTTGATGTACATGACCTATCCAGAAATAGACCCTGAATTCTGCCAAGATCGCGAGATTTGTTCGAAAGTCTTACCGTGGCTCTGGCACAGGCAACTGAAGGAACACGGGTGGGTTTTAGTCAGTAAAAGTCTGACACGCCCTTCTGCTCCACCCAGACCGGGAGACGTCATTTGATGATTTGCCACCCACAAAAGAAAAACCCTGATTGGAAACAGTCCATTGATACAATACCGTTGCAGTTTAAATAATTTAGTAGTTTGAATTGAAAATAACATTAAATTAATTTCTTTGCAGAACGTTGTCTATTTTAAGAAGATTATCTTGCGCTACGTGGTTCTTAAGTTATTTCTATAGGTACGTACGACAATGCGATTAGTAAATAATAAAAGCTATTTCGGTTTTATTTTGGCCATGCATACAGAAACAGGTATAACTATGTCGAATTATTTATAGAAACTAATAAATTGAGATAGATTAGGATGCAAGAGTGAGCAAAACAAATATCCTGCTTAGAGTCAATTAGATTTTCGGAAATAGAACTTCGGTACTCTGTTGACTAATGCAAAAAAGCTTTACAACTGAGAGATTGCAGATTGCAAAAAACGACCTGAAAATATTAAGATCTCGCCAAGAATACGTTAAGTTCTCTATTATTGTATTAGGCATTTTAGCTGTATTTTTAATTTGAATGAATTAATCAATTAACACCTATACTTTATTCTGAAGCCAGAAGGATGCAAGTCCACCGTCTTGCACCCCGCTCTCGGCGCCCATATATCCTTATTTATTTCGCAAGTGAAGATGATATTCAATTTCTTTGATTAAACGTTCTACCGTTGGTTTACATTTCCTTGCATAAACTTAATTAATTTTGACAGCTAATTTTCTATTATCTATGAGACGTAAGCTCATTAATAATCAAGTTCTATTTTCTGAATGAAATCACCAAAACAAAACTATTTTTAGATTAATTAAGATTAATATAATGGTTGTAAGAAACGAGTCTATTATAACCAGCTGGTTGTGTTTTGCAAATTATATTATCAAAAGCATTTTTACGACCTTAATCAATATTCAAATTTACCGGAAGAACTTTATGATTGCAATTATATAATAATAGTATATTTTATACTATTTTTTATGAATATTTATGTGACCTAGAGAGCTTATAACTGTCTTAACCTTAAACTTGTTAACACCTTGGCATTTTGCGTTGACATAGAGAATTTTAGGATCATTTATCACATTGGCATTGTGTATCCTTATTTAGTATTTTCTATGGTGATAAACAGTGGTGACCCAGTGGTAGCAGCTCCGACTGACGAGTGTGGGTTCGAACTCAAGGAGGCATATTACTTTGTGTAATTATTTCATCACCATTGCTCTCTAAATGGTGAAGGAAACATCGTGAGGAAACAGGCATGTCCTTATACCAAAAATATGTAGACTTGCGACACATAACAACTCCGTTCCCTCTCACAGAGAGGAGTTCTGTATCCCAGTAGTGATAAATATATAGACTGATTATATTGTTTTTATGATAAGGGGCAAAATAAAGATACCAAGACTGAAAGCTTATTCTCTAAAGCCGGCACTACGTTGCAACGAAGTAGAGTGGAGAGCAAAGCCGAGAAAATAAACATTAGAAGCCTAAAACGACTTTACGGTCAGGTCCGAAAGTATCTGAAAACAATGTAAACAAATGGATGCCAATTTATAGAGCCATTCATAAATCATGTGCTTTGATTTGATTACATGAATACAATAAACCCGAAATCCTTATTTTACATTACCTTAAGACGTTTTTCATTTGAATAAAATGAGGTTACAATTAAAACTCCAATTATTCGGGTTAATATTGTAATCTAATTTTTTTCGATGATTTCACTCAGCATGGGAGACTAAAAAAGCAAGTCCCATACAAAAAATATATTGGGATTTATTTGGGATCTGCTACGCCTAATCGCTGCAACAAGACACAGAGTGCCCGTAAGTATCTGCGTCTGGTCCCTTTTCTTGTGCTCAGAAAGAACATCATGGCGGCGCTATCTGTCAAGGGAAGATGTCAAAAACCTGTCAAATCAGCACTACAGTATTTGCACAGTTTTCACATTCATACATACAATCACGCCTTTTTCCCATGGGGTAGGCAGAAATCACGGAACGCCACCTGCTACGATCTCTACACACTCCTTTTGCCTTGTTCAGGTTCATACAATTGGTCACAGTTAAAGTTTTCACCTCAGATCTAAGTATCATATTGTGATGACTGAAAATCTATCAGTGATCTCTATTCCAGTTACAGTACTGTATATTTTATGTAGATATACTTAAAATGAAATTTTCAATATTTCGTAGTGAGATAAGGTCCTATGTTCGCCCAAGATGCATGAAAAGTTCACTATCTGTCAACAGATATTCGAGAAAAATTGTATATATATGTAAAGCCCATAGTTGGAGCATATCCCATAGGTACTAAATTGGATTGGATTTTTTTATATATATTTGAGTTTATTTTCTTTTAAAGTATAAAATACTGCGTATTTTGATGTAAGTATGTTATTTTTTTTTATAGTTTCTATCAAAACATGAATAACTAAAATAACCCTATATAGATTCTGTTATTCCTCGTGTATATTTTGCAAATAAATCTTTGTCCAAAGTTAATGAACTTATAAGACTTAGCAAAACAAGTCGGCCTTATAATCGCAAGGATGATTTGCCAATAAAAACATGATTTTCGTTAACTGTTGCAATAGATATGAAGGTTGAGGTTAGAGGGAGTAGTTACGTTGATACTTCCTATTTATTTATGATATACAGTTAAGATAGATAAGCTAATTATGGTGTTTAAAAGTGTACATTAATCAGGGTTAATAATATAAAAATAGTTGAAGGCGATAAGTCTACAGCACCTTGGGCAAGGTCCCTGTTGTATTATAGTTACTTTAAAAAGATTCTATATTGATTGAAGATAATTTCTTTTTGCTCGGCTCCTTACTGTCCTAGCATGGTGTTCAGTACCCTTCCTCAATAATTGGACTATCAAATAGAAAAATATTTTTTTGTCATTCAACTGGTAATACCAAAGCTAAGCGCGTTCAAACAAAAAACTTTAGAGGTGTCAAGGGACACCCGGATGGAACGAAGTTCCTTTCCCGGATTCATAATAGTTATAATTTTTTAATTATTTAGTATGTACAAAAAACCTGTATACACTCAACAAAAATATTCTCTCTCTCTCCCTATCTCCTTCTCTCTCCCTCTCCCCCTCTCCCTCCCCCTCGCCCCTCTCCCTCCTCCCTCCCCTTCTCACCCCCTCTCCCCTCTCCCCTCTCTCCCTCTCTACTCACAACAAAAAAAACAACAACATACAAAATATATACGGTCGAATTGACAAACCTCGTCCTTTTTTTGAAGTCGGTTAAAGCTTTTTCCGTCTAGCCCCCTTTCACAACGCGCGATAAGGAACTTCGTTCCAAAAAACAAACAAACAATACTCTTCGGTTTTATTATTAGTAGTATAGATTTCATAATTGTTTAATTATGAATAATTTATTGGAATAAACATTTCTTAATATTATTTATTTTCTATAATTGTTGTAATAACTTTTAACTCCAAGTAGACGCCAGTAAAAATTGGTGTACCTCAAGGGAGTATTCTAGGGCTGTTCCTATTTTTAGACTTGTTGGTAATGTCACCAATTAAAATATTGTATTAGTGTTTGACAAAATATTTAAAACTTATCTGAACCACACATCGGAATCAACGTTATTAAAATAGCATTACATTTAGCAAGAGCAAAGAATTGAAGCTTTAAATTGTATTGTCTAGACTAGTAGCCCGGAGTTTGAAAGTTGATGGTGTGATTCCCCCATGCCTCGAAAGCACATAAGGCCTCTCTTGCGCCGGATCTCTCCCCGGTCGTGCCGGATTGCCGTCCCATTAAACTATGGGATTAAGGGAATAGAGAGTGCATCAGTTTGTGTATACACTTGTATGCTACTATATCTCCCTCGTACCTGGCTTATCTCCATTGAGATTGGTGATCGTGATGGAAATAGGTCGAGAGGATATCATCATTATACTTCTTTATTTCGACATATAAACTCATAAATTATATTTTTAAATATTAGAAAAAGAAAACAATGGTCACCGGGAACAGGGTCTAAGCTTCCGGTCAGGGCTCCAGAGAGAGGAAATTCCTATCAATGCGAACCGTGTCCAAAAGTACCGCTTTCTGAATCAAACCCTTGATCCAGCTACCTAACGAGAGCCTCCTTAGGTGTTGGTCGAGGCTCTTGCCTATTAAGCCATTGGCAGTGTCGACTATCGGCACAATGATCACTGAATCCACATCCCACATGTCGACAACCTCGCGAGCCAAGTCAAGATACTTGATTTGTTTATCTTTCTCAGCTTTCACGAGGCTGCCGTCATGTGGGACCGTTTCATCATTATTGTATACCTCAACACCCAAATAACCTATTTCTCTTTATTTCCAGGTGTAAACAAACAACCATGTTGAAACAACCCCCAACCTGTTGATACACTAGACCAATACCACCGGAGAACCTGTGAAACAACCGCACATGTTAACTGGAATAACACAAGTTTTGATGTATTTAGCAAGTGTTCTAGCGTGAGATTTGTGAAGGGAAAGTAATTCAAAATGGCGTCCTGTTTGTCTGGTGGGCATTATGTACCTGGGAGTCAGGAGTACGTGCCGGTTGCTGAGTTTTATGCTGATAAGTCTGTTTTTGTCACTGGTGGTACCGGTTTCATGGGGAAGGTAAGAAAAACAATATTTTATATACATACTTTGGTGTTGTCGTCGATGCTTGCAGTCAGCTATCGACGCGTGTCGCAGGTTGCAGTAAGCCGACGACACGTGTCTGCGGCTGCAGTTTCCTCTGCAGAAGTTGCGCGTTGCCGCGTCCTACTCGAGTGTATGAACTCTTATTCAAGCTACAGTTTCCTAGAAGTAGGGACATAATGTCAATATCAAATCTTTTATTTCAAAGAGGCACATTAAAGGCACTTTTATCGACTAAAGTAACACAAAAAAAAGTAGTGATTCTAGTTGTCCCTTCCAAAAGGTAGATTTGTATGAACATGAATGGCTCGACCGTAACTCTTAATTTAATATTTTTAATGTTAAATGTTAATATTTTGTACACATTATTTTATAAATGTATGAGAAGGTATATAAAAAGGATGCACCTAGAATAAAATTATCATACTGCAATAGGTACATAGAAATATAAATAAAGCAATGACAGGTAAATTAATTATGTGATAGATACATTGTGCCCACGTATTTGCAAATATTGTAAAAGAATATGATTTTCCTAAAATTTTAACAAGTAATAAATTAGTTCGAGTTAAAGTAATGACACAATATTAAATCATTGTCATAAAAATTATACAATTGAATTAGCAACGATTTGTCTAGACTCTAGATTGTCCTATGGAGCAGCAGCATGTTTACCTAGGATATACTCCTCTAATTTGTAATGCGCTTGTTTACAAAGTGTAGTTTTAATATGTGTTTAAAATTTTCTTTCATGTAATTGCAATAATTACTGGGTAAACTGCTTATTAATAAGTAATATAATATAATTTTTATTATTTAAATCCTTATGTGTCACTAGAGCTCCTGATAGGCTGATGAAAATGACGTTCTGTTTCCTAACCTTGTCAAACATATGCAAATCAGATGACGTGTTTGCCAATTGTTTTTTTTTTTCGTAAAAAATATTTCTTAGAATGTTGTTTTTACTACATTATTTCTTAATTTTCTCTAAGATAAGTATGTATACTTGTGTTAGGTCTGCAACTGCCCCGCCAGGGTCGCGAGATTTGTTCGAAAGAAATACCGTGGCTCTGGCATATGGGGAACTGCAGGAACACGGGTGGGTTTTAGTTAGTGAAAGTCTGACACGTCCTTCCTCTCTATCTAGAGCGGGAGACGTCATTTGATGATTTACTACCCACAAAAAAAAGGTCTGCACCTGGATATAGAGATCTCTGACTCACCAGTCTTAGTTTTTCCTTTATCTTTTCGGTGATTTATTAAGTCGGGCCTAAATATTTCTGCCATGTACTCAAAAACGATATATCTCTTTTTTTTCTGGATAAGAAATTATCAAACCACGTCTCCCGCTCCGAGTGGAAGGGCGTGTCAGACTTTTACTGACTAAAACCCACCCGTGTTCCTACAGTTGCCCATATGCCAGGGTCACGGTACGGTATTTCTCTAAATACTATTACATCGAGCAATGTTGTAAGTTAACATGGGAAAAAAAAATAGATTTCTTTCGTTCAATCTCACATAGTGTCTTCATACAGTGCGGTTGTTTCCTAGATAAAAAATTCATGGGGTTCTTTTTGGCAACCCACATATGTACAGACGCCAGCACTTAAAGCTACTACAATCTGTCAATTTTTTTAATAGATTTTCAACTTTATCGCTACTGTATTAAGTTCAAGATTGATTGGCAAAATTTGACAGTTTCGGGTAGCTTGTTCTGGCGTCTGTACATGCATACATAAAATAAAGTCACGCCTTTTTCACATGGGGTAGGCAGAAACCACGGAACGCCACCTGCTACGATTCTTATATACTCCTTTTGCCTCGTTTAGGTTCATACATCTGGTCATACACACACGCCGGTTGCGAGTACTACGCACCTAACCTTTCTGAAGAGCATCACCAATAAGGTCACTATTGGTGACGTTCTTATATCCTCCTAGGGCGTCCCCTCCCGGCATTTTGCCATTCTGTTTTGATCTTTAGAATTTAAGAACTTTAGTTTTCCTTCTCTATCTTATCTGCCATAAAAGGTTTAAAGCTCGCACAGAAAAAAAAAAATGGTGTGTTTTTACTCATTTTATTAATCGTTTTTTTTTACTATGTAAAATGTCATCACATCCTTTCTTGTTTTCAACGCTAGTCGAGTCAAATCAAATAAAATCAAAGTCATTTATTCAAATTAGGCTGAGGATCAGCACTTTTCGAACGTCAAAATTACATAAAACAGTCCCTCAAAACGCCCGCGCTTCCTAGTGCTTTAGCTGGGAAGAAGTGGCGCAACAAACTCCCCAGCAGCATAGGAATGGATCGTATTGGAAATTGGTCCCAGCAAATAGCACAAAATTATATAATATAATACATTTCATAAAAACCGATACTGTTATCAATATAATATTAATTTGATAATACCGTTATCAATGAAAGTTTTAAGTGATTAACGAGTTAGTCACTATCAACACTACGTTGGTTTTATCTAATCTATGCGCTCTCGGAAAAGGATAATATGTTGTAGTAACCTAATTACTTGACTAATTGTCTGCATATGTAGGCCCTGCCGCCCTCCGGCAGGGCCTGCCCCGAGTTCGAGATGAGCATCGAATCAACAAACGGTTTAAATCGAAAGTCGACGTAGAATCAACACGTGGACGGTCTATCATTGAAGCATACACGCTTCAATGATAGACCGTCCACGCGTTGATTCTACAGTCGATTCTTAGACGGCTTAAAACAAAAGTGCACAATTTTCTTACATACGGCCAACTCAACGACGATGCCTAAACGTAGTCGGTCGTATCCGGCTCGAAGGACCATGTGTAGGATCCAGGACCCTATCTACGTGTGTAAGGGAACTCTGGAAATATTAAACTAAGACTGTAGATGTATACCAGTATAATAAAAAAAACAGTATTAATTAAAAGTGACATGAGCTAGGTCGCGACGCGTACCTACAGTTCTCGTGTGTATCGAACGTATTGAACGCATCGTAATCAAGTGAATTAGTCGAAGAATTCAACTATAGTTGATCGACTCGCCGATGAACGATGATGAACAGTCTAGTATTCGTTAACGATAATTACGTCGACGACCCATCTTTACCCCGAATAGTGATCTTCTCTAAACATCACTAATAGTCATAAGTCATAATCAGCCTATATAGTTCCCACTACTCGGACCAAGGGCTCCTATCGGTGAGAAGCGGCCGTAATTTACCACGCGGGCCCAGTGCGGGTTGATAGATGTCACATGTCTTCGAATTTTTGGTTCTAAGACATGCCGGTTTCCTCACGATGATTACCTTCACCATTTTGAGAGCAATGGTGATGAAATTATTTACAAAAAGTAAAGCGCCTGCTTTGACTTACAACTTGACTTTACTAAAATGCAGAAATTTCATTAAAATGACCATATTTTTCCACAGGTGCTGGTTGAAAAACTGTTAAGGAGTTGTCCAAAAATTAAGAAGATCTACCTACTGATGAGGCCGAAGCGAGGCCAGGATGTTGCCTCACGCCTCACCGAGCTAACACAGTCACCGGTCAGTTGTTCACTCATTCGTTCTTCTTTCATTCATTCATCTTACGCACATTCCCTTTTTTACCTATAGGTACTAATATTATAAAGCTGAAGAGTTTGTTTGTTTGTTTGATTGAACGCGCTAATCTCAGGAACTACCAGTCCGAATTGAAAAAATCTTTTTGTGTTAGGTAGCCTATTTATCGAAGAAGGCTATAGGCTATATAACATCAAGCTACAACTAAGAGGAGCGGAGTAGTAATGAAATGTTGCAAAAACGGGGAAAATCGCACAGGTAGGCGATTCGACGCGACGGGATGGGTCGGGGGAACAAGTAATTTAACGCGGACAAAGTCGCGGGAACAAGCTAGTTTATTTATATGTCATCATCATCATCATCATCATTTCAGCCGAAAGACGTCCACTGCTGGACATAGGCCTCCCCCAAGCTCCGCCACTTCGACCGGTTTTGTGCTTCCCGCATCCAGCGGGTTCCTGCGGCCTTCACAAGGTCATCGGTCCACCTTGTTGGAGGCCTTCCAACTCTACGTCTTCCGGTACGCGGTCGCCACTCCAGAACCTTTCGGCCCCATCGGCCATCTGTTATTTATATGTATCGAAAAAAATTACAATCATTCCATCAACTCAGCCTATTTCAGTCCACAGCTGGACTAGGCCCCTCCTAGGCTGCAGTACAAAACCCTGTCCTCCGCTTTTCGCATCCAGTCTATCCCAGCTGATTTCTTAAGGTCGTCAAATTGAAAAAAGACCACTGTTTCATATGGGAAATGACATTTTAACCATTTTTAATATTACAAAGAAATTTTAGAATTAACCTCTGGCTGCTGGAGACAGGCCTCCTCTCGGTTAAAGGGAGTGGGCCATAATCCAGCACGTGAGCCAGTGTGGGTTGGTAGATGTTACATGTCTCTCTCTCTCTTTGAATCTCTTTGAAGTTTTGGTTCCAAGATATGCCGATTTTCTTACGATGTTTTCCTTCACCGTTTTTAACCGACTTCAAAAAAAGGAGGAGGTTATATGTTCAACTGTATGTATTTTTTTTTTTTTTTTTATGTATGTTCACCGATTTCTCCGCCAATTGTCAACCGATTTTGAAAATTCTTTTTTTATTCGTAAGGGTATACTCCTGAGGTGGTCCCATATTAATTTTGTGAAGATTTGATGTATACTTTGGGAGATAAACGAAGGAACTCCTCAAAAACAAACAGTACACGTAATGTGATTTGGATATTGTACTAAAGATCAAAAATAATTGCTGGTTCTATCTATCCATCCGTGGTGAACTAATTATAGTCTTCGAAGATACCGCATGGAACTCCTCATCGGTGAACAGTACATATAGGAACTTACAGTGAAAGGTTAGAAGGTTAGGGGATAATTCTTTGAATATTATAGGCACGTTTAGACCGTTACTTGTATTCTTATATTCCGTTGAGCTGATGATGGAAGGTACAACTCCTTATCGACATATATAGATGGATTTGCAAAATTCTTTTTTTGTTCGAAAGGGGTTTATTCGGAAATGGTCCCATATAATTTTCATATAGATCTGATGATGAGTTCCGGAGACAGACACAAAAATGACAGGAAATCAACCGCGATTTCTGCTATCGCATAAATATGCATTGTTTGTTTGAAATTAGTGCAGGGTGAATACCACAACTAAAAATTTAAAAATAAAAACTTTTTTACAAAAAAAAAACAACCGACTTCCTTAAAAACACTACAAAGTGAAAAATAACTTTAATTTCGGAAGTCGGTGGCAAAAAAATCATAAATACAGATCCTAAGACACCGACTACCGAAATTAAAGTTATTTTTCACTTTGTAGTGTTTTTAAGGAAGTCGGTTGTTTTTTTTTGTAAAAAAGTTTTTATTAGAGCAGTGCCCAGTGGTGATAAAATAATTTAATAAAAGTATCAAAAATCATGATTTTACCTACAATATTCAGGACATCCGTTTTTATAAGCAAACAGTAATTGACCGTGGTATAAATGTTCATGCTAGATTTTTACTTTCGCATTTAAACAGCAGCGAAAGAATTTATTGTTTACTCTCACTGTAATAGTAAAAAATGTTTAGGGTGTTATTTTCCACAAGAAAAACATATTTTTTTTCTACTCGACATAACATGTTCGAAACTACAATAATGTCCATTTTGTTGTCCTTATTTCACTTGTTAGCTTTTCTAGACAAAGCATCATTAGAATATTGCAAGTGCATACTTTAAAATCCTTAAGTACTTTTAGCATGTACTCTTAACACTAAGGATTTATGCCGTGACGACCATATCAAAAGTGTTTAGCTTCCTTATGTCATCAAAGATGCAATTTATTTACTCATTTATTTATTTCAATGGACTGACATTTGCATTGTGTACTGATTTATTCTTATTTTATGCATTTATGAAGTATTTATTTAGAATGTTGTGGTTTTTCCGCCATTAAACATACATAGTTTACTTTTATAAGAGTTCGAGACAAATGTCGTTTGACTTTGGAATGCAAGAATTTTATTGCATTTGGTACGAATGATCAGCATTACCATTGCATTTTACTACCATACCCGATGGCCACCCCGCCTGCCAAGCGTGGTTATTATGGCAAACTTCTCCAAATTGGGGGAGGCGTATGTCCAGCAGTGGACATCTTTCGGCTGAGATGATGATGATGATCATGAATATACTGCTCTCGAAAACCTACTGTTAAAATAATTTCAGCACCATCAGCAGCCTATAATGTTCCCACTGCTGGGACACAGGCCTACTCTCGATGAGAGGGAGTGGGCCGTAATCCAAAACGCGGGCCCATTGCGGGTTGGTAGATGTCACATGTCTTCGAATTTTTAGTTCTAAGACATGCCGATTTCCTCACGATGTTTTCCTTCACCGTTTTGAGAGCAGTGGTGATGAAATAATTTACACAAAGTAATGTGCCTGCTTGAGTTTGAACTCACGACCTACTACTCGTAAGTCGCGGCCGTTGCCACTGGGCCACCACTGCTTAAAAATCCTGCTAATATTATAAACGCGAAAGTTTGTATGTATGAATATATGGATGTCTGGATGTATAGATGTGTCGATGTTTGTTCCTCTTTCACGCAAAAACTACTGACCCGATTTAGATGAAATTTGGCACATAGATAGTTTATAACCTGGAATAACACATAGGGTACTTTTTATCTCGGTAGTATGTTCCCGCGGGATAATTTCCGACCTCCATGCGGGCGAAGCCGCTGGCAAAAGCTAGTAATAAATAAGAATGAAAATCATTTCTTTAAGTTTTAAAAGTCCATAGACAAGGCAAGGTTGTTGGTAACAAGGCTTATAACTAATGTTAGCAATTAAAAGTAAATAGGAATTAGGCTTATCGTCAGCCCTTACACAGTAAGCTCATCGGTCTCTCAAAACATGGAGTTCAGTGAACCTACTAAGCAGAACAGTATCAGTTCTCTCACTAATCATCCTCAGCATGCGTAGCATGACCATCGTAGAAAGGGGTTTTGTCGACGGAAGAAAAGACACAGTCATAGTTCACACAATGTGAAAATTAACACCCCCATTTCTTCCCGTGGGTGTCGTAAAAGGCGACTAAGGGATTTACTAGAGAATGGGCAGCAGCGTTCTCCATGCATTTTACCACCATACTGCGATCGCCAACCCGCCTGCCAAGCGTGGCGATTATGGCAAAGCCCCCCAAATTGGGGGAGGCCTAAGTCCAGCAGTGGACGTCTTACGGCTGATATGATGATGATGATGAAAATTAACAACAATAAACTAAATTTATCCAAAGTTTCTGTATTAATTTACTTACAGTTGTTGTTTTGTTTTAAATCGAAATCAACTCGATTAGTTATGGCGATTACAAAATCAAATTGTCTTCACTACCTTATACAACTAACAGTTGTCACTGCGCTTTTCAGTTTGGATAGAAAACTTCCTTCTAAAATAGTCTACATCTAAAGGGACGTAGACAAAGATCGTGAGAAACGAACGACAAGATAACAGATTGCAGAAAGATTTCTACGGTGCGATATCAAAATTAGAGAAACGAATTGTGTCTATTCTTCGTAGAAATGAAAGCGCCATGCTAATCCTGCATAAAACTGTATAAATAAATCGTTCTACAATCTGTAATTTTGTCTATTCTTTCGTCGACAAAACCCGTTTCTATGCTGGCGTAGCATGACAGTTCTATCTCTATTCTACCAAGAATAAACAAATTTCTGTCTATAGTGGTCATGCTACGCGTGCAGGATGCTATTCGGGCTCCCCGTACCGTATTTGAGGTAAAACCGCCAGAGTAGCTCACAAAATTCAAATTTTTCTTGCGTTTTTTTTGCTATTTACAGGTCAGTTTCAAGTTGTATGTTGATTAAAATATGATTCGCGAACGTAATAAATATGCTTTACAGAATCATAATAATTAAAATCATCAATACGTATCATGTATGTAAGTTCATTCAATCCAATTGAATAACTATTTCATGACAAAATTCCTTCTTAATTCGCTTTCTCTTTCTTTTTGGGTGGGAAATCATCAAATGACTTCTCTCGCTCTGGGTGGAGTCGGAGGGCGTGTCAGACTTTTACTGACTAAAACCCACCCGTGTTCCTTCAGTTCCCTGTGCCAGGGCCACGGTAACACTATAGAACAAATCTCGCGACCCTGGCAAGTTTCGCTTCCCCTTAAATAAATAAATAAAATTCATATAATTAAACTTAGATCCATATAGTACAAATTAACACATCAAAAAATTTACAGTAAAATCATTCAAATTACTCGCTTAATAAAGGTTCTCCATAGCGGCGAAGAGATTCTATCAACTACAGTCTTCAGAATTCCGTTGTTCAGTCTTCAGAATTCCGTTGTTCCATTTTCGTTAAAGTAGTGTATCCAAGATTAAGTATGTTCTTCTTAACCAATTACTGATAATGAATATTCCTTCTCCAGCTGTTCGAGACTTTACGGAGAGAGCGGCCTCAGGAGCTGAACAAGATAGTCCCAATAGTTGGTGACATCACCGAACCAGAGCTGGGCATCAGCACTGCAGATCAGGCCATGCTTTGTCAGAAGGTAAGAGTACCCTCATCAGGCTTAATCCGTTTACTACCAGACATCAATTAAGTACTTTGAGAAGTATAAATAAGTAGCTTTATTGAAATTTTGTTTATGTTCTACTACAGGTATTTTGGTTTTCTAATATCAATTTTCTTCAGTTTTTAACACATTCAATGCCAACTACACGGCGCCGTGGAGATGTATATGGCCGAGTACACGGCGCGGACGCCGTGAAATTGCTTTTTTTTTAAATAAATACTTACATATAATACTTAATTACCAATAATTAAAATACTTAAAATGTATGGCCACAGTAGTACATATATTGCCAAAACTGTAATACAGAGATTCATCTTACAATTCATTTGGCATTGAATGTGTTAATCAAATTTTGTCTCAAGCCTTTTTTTTTTTGTTGAGATTTTAAATTTTCTTCTAAATTAATATGTTCAGTATTGAACTTAATTTAAAGTTATATAATTTCGTCATGTTTTACTGCATTAAACCACCTCAATTGAAACCAAAATGGAAGAAGTCACTAGCTCCAAAAATACAGTCCTCACTTTAACTGTGGAGCCGAGTCACATTTTTCTGTAACCTGTTTTTGTGCAAAGAAATTTGTTATTAACAATAGTATATTACTCAAAGTAAATGATTAATTAAACCAATGAACAGATTTCGATAAAATTTGGCAAGATGGCATCCTGCAGTATAATTGCGTTACAAAAAAAAGTAGGAATGGCGTTAATTTGACAACAGTAATCATTGTGTTGTTCAAGTTGTTGAGCAGATAAATTTTTCGAACAAAGCAATAGTACAGCAGTATCGTTCTAAATCCTTTAGAACGATACTGCTGTATTGTGATTGATAATATTTTACGCAATTAGGGGGCTGGGGAAGAACATAAGCTACTATTTGTCCCGTAGCACATACCCCTGTGATATTTTCCGACATCAACGCGGGCGAACCCACGGGCTGAAGCTAGTTTACTATAACTTTCCCTAGTTGTTTTAGTAGTTTGATGACAAATATTCCTATTTTACGTTCTTTCGTTCTTCTCCACTGTTGAGTTTTCAAAAGTTATATAACTTTAATGAGCCCTAAAAGATCTTACATTGTATAAAAATAATACTAGTACACTAAGGGGCTTATGGCTTAGTAAGAACAGCCGCAGGCGTCGATCGGTCAGATTAAGCTGCACTTGCCGCGGTTGGTTCGTGAATTGGTAAAGATTTTTACATACCAAGACCCCTCCGTGCATCAGAAGGCATGTTAAGCATGTTAAAATGTTCAATAGTCGTTACGGGTTGTCAGAAGCCCAAATCGTGTTACCCAGTAACCAGGTCGTGGAGCTCAGATAGGCAGTCGCTCCATGTATAAATACATGTATTCAGCTGCATCCGGTTAGACTGGAAACCGACCCTAACACAGCTGGGAAAAGGGCTAAGCAGATTATGGCTAAAAAAAGAATGTTATTTAATAATTAAATATATTCTTTATGATTCTTCACCAGATATCAGTGGTGTTCCACTCGGCGGCGACGGTGAAGTTCGACGAGAAGCTCAAGCTGTCCGTGACCATCAATATGCTGGGGACGCAGCAGCTTGTGCAGCTGTGCCATCGTATGCTTATTCTTGAGGTGAGTAGCTTTGCTTAAGTGGTAGTGGATCCGTATACCTACCGCAAGATTGGAACCCTGAGATTGCTAGACAGGATCGCAGCAGACCGAAGAGAAATGCTTTGGATGGCTTCCTCGAGAATCATCGAGATTATGTCTAACATCAAGAGAGTGGAAAAGAAGGAATGGGGGAGGCATTTGCGCAAGAATGTCAAAATATAGGTAAAAAAATGGTCTTTGTGACGGAGCATGACGCATGGCGAGGCATTCTCTAGCACTCAAGCTAGGGTGGTTAAGAGACTAGATGGCGGGTGCTTTGTGCATATATAGTATATTTAATAGTTTTTTGGTGACTCTGTGTGGGCTATTAGGTACGTTATTGATCAGTAACGCGCAGACAGTGGCGTGCGGTCCATAAAGGCATAAAGACACTGCAGACCCTAGACCTAGTCAAACAAGATCTAGACCAGTTACTGATATTTCAAGAACAAAAAAATTACACTAAGTAATAAAATTATTCAAAAAATTCAAAATCCTAATATAAAATGATAGCAAAGTTCGTACCGTAATTTACTACGGCAACGCGTTCTCAGATCACAACGCAAGGCAGCGAACGATAATGTCTTTATTTCATTCATAAATGTACGCATGTAGTAGACATTTTCGTGTCTATACATTGCACACCAAGGAGTGATAACAATGCGAGCTCCTGCGGCAGGATCTGGCAATAGCCAATCACCACGGGCCACACGCGCGTCATCGCGACTTTAATGGCGAGTATCATGCGACCAAATTGAATATGTACGAAAGTTAACGAAAATTCCGCTTGACAATGATGCAATTTTATTTGTCAACGTTTTACTTATCCAAAATTTAGAAATTGTTTATCTGTGAAGTTCACTGTTTATGTTTTTCTTGTGATTAATTCATTTTGAAACGTAAATATTTAGGTCGGTTTGTTGCTAATTTCAGTTATTATAGTTTATTGAATTGATTTTACAATAATTGGATTTTGTTTTATTCAAAATGTTGTTCGAATGTGACGTTTGTGTTAAAAAAAATGTGTGTGTAAGGTTATAAATGGGAACTTTTCGCATTTGCCGTTTAATGAAAAGGAGGCTAAAGGGAGATGTGTACCTCAGTTTGCAAGAATTAACCCAGCAAAGAGTTAATGCAACACGTAAGTTTCATAATAAATAATAACTAAGAAAAATATATAGAACGTTCATTTTTACACGTATTTAGGAAACACACAAAGTCGACAACCACTACACATCTTTCCATAGTTTCCATGCTTTCAACCGAAGAAGAATTATTGGTCGCACCAAGTCTTTATGGCGACGATTTAAAATCATATCTTTAAAAGGATAGGCGCGTACTTAGATTTAATTTATACCTACTTGAGTTAGTTTACTTTATTACTTTTACTGTTATCAGTACTTAATTTACTTATTAAATATATTTACATATGCGAATCACATGAAGGGCCTTTTTCAAGGCCACATCAAATATCTTTCAAGTGACGTGTTCTGTAACAATCGTTCACTTAGATTCGTTATTTGAGCTGACCGAAATCTTTTATTAGCATCATCAGAAAATCGTCATTCCAACCTTTTAAACCACCTTGTGAGTTTTTTCTTCACCAACTTGTGCAACTGCAAAAGATGTTTTTTTTAAACTGCCTACCCGGTCATAAAACCCTGTGCACGCCACTGCGCGCAGATATCGCGTTCTATTCCTAGTCAAGTTCAATGTTATTGCTTTTCGTTTCCTCTTATCTAACCAGACCATTGCAGTTTTTTGTAAACGTGACATAAATGAAAGTAAAATAAATCTTTAGAAACAAAAAACTTAATACTTATAGGAATAGATGGCCAGCGCAGGCTAGAATTCAAAATACAAATCAGAGTAACATTTATTTCAGAGTTAATTAAAATAGACCAACCTGTACCGGTGGTCATGTAAGTATTTTTAGCACTACCTTTTTAATTTTTTTGTGTCTGGTCTTTCTCTGCGTCATGTTTAACGCAAATAACCGTATTTTCTTTCTTTCTTTCTTATTTTTCTTTCTCAGTATTAAATTTATTGCATTTTCACATGACGTGCTTAGCGAAGTTAATCTCTCGTATAAAATGAATCATTTTGAAATGACTCATGTACACGTCATCATAAAACTCAATGATTGTATTTATTGAAACATTTTACTCTGTAAAAATAACGTTTGTAGCGATAAGACCGATCAATGTCACTATTGTAACTTTTATCATGGGATATAAATCAAATTTAAAAGTTATGACTTAGAGTTAGAAATAAATAATTTTCGTTATGACTAACCCTTTTCTGATATCCTAAAGGACGATGGCAGAATTTGATGAACTCTGGTTCCACCTCTCAATAGCTGTGTGTAACACAATATTGGGTAGGTATTACTAAGGAGCAGATACATGATTTTCGTGACTTTTAAATATGTTACTACGCTTTCAAATACTGCATGTTAGTTACGCAAAAAATATGTGTGAAACTAAACCGCATACACATCAATTCTATCAGTGAATATTTTAGTTAAATACTATATGAAATAAATTGAAGAAGTAAGGTCTATTCAAAATATAAAAATGATATTTTTTTCAAACTACTTAAGATATTTCATGACTTTTTTTAATACAAGCAGATTATATAATTATCAATAATTCTATCTGTGTATTTTTTGAAATATTCATACTTTTTTCAATAAAAATAAATATTCCCTATAAATGTGAACGAAACGACATGCTTTTTTAGTTAGTACCGCGCTTGCGCAAAGTGTCAGGGTCTACCCGTGACAGTGGTCAGATTGCCGCCCGTCGCCCTCGAAGAACAATAGAATTGATGTGTATGCGGTCTAGTTTCACATATATTTTTTGCGTAACTAACGTGCAGTATTTGAAAACGTAGTAACAGATTTAAAAGTCACAAAAATTATGTATCTGAACAAAAGTTACTATGGAATCAAGTTCGAAATCGTAGTCCATTCAAAATCATGCGTTAATAAAACACGTTAGTTTAACGAACGACAAAAAATGTTATTCCTAATAATATTGCACTTTTTGAATTAACAGAGTACACAGTATTAACTACAAAACTACTTTTATCATCAGAGTCGTAAGGGATTTTTTACATCATCCTTTGTTATCAAATGTCATTTTCCAAAAAAAATAAAAAAAAAATATACAAACAAAACGCACATTACAAAAAATACACACAGACAAAGTAGCCAAAAGCCTTGTATTCAAACAATTAAAACGATTCAAAAGACTTGGTGTTAAGATAATGTAAGTTTTCCTACGAAACTAGTGCCGTAATATAACGCCCTTAAGCTGATGGTTATCTTGACAATCCATCATTTCTGTCGATGTTTCACATTACGGTGTCAAAAAATACTCGTCTTTAAATTATGACTGTACCGTTTTCTTACGAACAACAATCTTTATAATGGCGAATATCTGATACTTAATCAGGCTTTAAGACGATTATCTGATCATGACAGTAACAGTTGTTTCCATATTTACCAGGCTTTCAGTTGGTAGACAGAAACCTTAGTAAATGACACACACCATCATTGATACACACCATCATTGCCCTCACACACATACATTCACACACACAACTCACATACATCCTCACTCACACAACTCACATACATCATCACTCACACACAATCCCAGTCTTACAAGCACACTCTGCATAACGTTTAATACATTTAATGTATCATAGTGTTAAGTTATTTCTTTTGTATAAATTGGAAGTAGAAATAAACAAGTATTTTATAAATACTAATAATGTATGGAAGAGCGGAGTCTCCTAATACAGGCTTTATACGCTTAAAAGGAGGCTCCAATCACCACTGATGTAAGTTAAAACTTGTTAATTCGAATAAAACTTTTTTCATTTCATTTCAAATGAGGCTTTAGTTCAGAGTAGTAGACCATGAGAGCAGTGACGGCCCGCTGGTGATGGCCGGGACTTACGAGACAGACAGGCGCTTTGCAAATTATTTCATCAATATTACTGCCAAAACGATGATAAAAACATCGCTAGGAAACCGGTATGTCCTTAAACCAAAAATTCGATGACATGGGATATGACATGATTTATAAACCCGTGGGCCCGCGTGGTTTATAACGGCTCACTTTTTCTAAAGAGCCTCTTCTCTTGTGCCCCATCAGTGGGAACATTACAAGCTGACTATGTAGTAGGCCATACCAACTTCTATCAAGTCTCCACCCCGATTTTCATGTAAATTGTTCTCAATATTCCAGGCCCTAGTGCACGTATCGACAGCCTACTGCAACTGCGAACGCGAACGCGTAGAGGAGACGGTGTACGCGCCGCCCGCGCACCCAGAACACGTGGTGACACTCGTCCAGACCCTACCGGATGAACTGGTGGATAGAATCACACCGGATTTAGTTGGTGAGTGAATACAGAGGATGGTCTTTTATTCACTACAAGTTGATAACGGAAAAGGTGACGATGAAAGAGGTAGTAGAAACGAAAATCGGCTCACAATTGGTTTTTGTAGATAAAATATGAATACGACTTAGTTTGTAAAGGGATAGAAAGACGTTAGCCATGACGTCGGTTATGTTTTTCATGAGTCTCAAGTAAGTAGGACAAAATAATGCAGACTTCGGGATGCAACTGAGATTATGGTAACGGAAGAACCTTATAAAACTTTTCCAGATTCGACGATTACTAAAGGTGACTAAATCGATAAGACAGTCGTACAGTCAATCAAACAGCCCGGGTAGAAAATCATCAATGATCCCGCCCTGGCTGGAGCGGAAGGGCGTGTCAGACTTTTACTGATTAAAACCCACCCGTGTGCCTTCAGTTGCCTATGCCAGGGCTACGGTAACTCTTTTGGACAAATCCACGACCCTGGCAGGAACCAAACAGTCCTCAGTAACAATTTAACTATGACAACGCCTTTATTTCGTAGAATTAAGAGCGATTTTCGTCATTCAACTGTTACTACAAACGTGTTATTGATCATACGTTAGGATGACGATTATGAGTGCGTTTGGCAATTAAAGAACTACAATTCCTTCTTATTCTATAATACTAATATATATATGTTTCTATATTCCAGGTGACAGGCCTAATACATACACATTCACAAAGGCTTTAGCGGAGGATATGCTTATAAAGGAGAGCGGTAACCTACCCGTCTCTATTGTTCGGCCTTCTATCGGTAAGATTGTCATTTATTACCTAGTATTTACTGCTATATATGCGAGGAAGAAACTGAAATGAATTAAATAGTGATGAATATAAATGTTATGGTTGATAGGAAATCAAAAGAAAGGATAAATGGTTTGTGTAAAGTATGATATAAAAAAGGAAGGAGGTTATGAAAGCGTGACGGCTGACAAAGGAGAATGGAAGAACAAAACATGTTGCACTGATCCCAAGTATTATAGAATAAAGGCAGGAAGATGATAATGATGATGCAAAGGTACCTGTAAATTCTAAAAAGTAACGAAAACGGAGAGTGTAAAAATCGGCAGATCTGTTTAAAAGCTACTAAGCCACAGATACTATCTAATATATAACCTTTATAAAACTTGTAACATCCCAATTTTTCCAGGAGGGGTAAGTAAAGACAATGAGGAAAATTTCGTCACACTTACCATCTGTGCATCTCCTGTGAGCCAGAATTCATAATAGCAGCTCAAAATCAAAAGTCATTTATTCAAACTAGCCTGGAACTCGGCACCTTTTCAACATTAAAATTACAGAAAACAGTCTTTAAATAAATAATAGTTTAAAAAAACTAAAAAACACGCTTCCATTGAAAACCAAACTAAAAAGTACAAAATAATGGAAAAAAAGCGTGGGGTGCTTTTTATGGTATTTTTTATTGATATCAGACACCCCACGCTTTTTTTTCCATTATTTTGTACTTTTTAGTTTGGTTTTCAATGGAAGCGTGTTTTTTAGTTTTTTTAAACTATTATTTATTTTCTATTTTTTAGGGTGTTTCGAATTTTGAGACGTATGTCAGCGTAGTTTATGACCGTTTTTTTGCTGTCCTGTTAACCCTGGCAAGGATAATGGCACAAATTTATGAAATTATTGCATTGTCATCGGTCCTTGACAGGTGTGCAAAGTTTGAATGAAATCTGGTCGTTTAAAGTGGGTCAAAATCGCGCTATAAGGAGTCGGTTACAAACAAACATACAAATATACAAACATACAAACATACAAGTGAAGCTAATATAAAGCGTGTAAAAACGCCCGCTCTTCACCACTTCCTAGTGCTTTAACTAGGAAGAAGTGGCGTAACACTCACCAGCAGCAACTAACCAAAAAAGGTGTATTGATATGAAACTTGGAGAGTTCTGGTGATATGTCTTGGGATCTGAAAATAATAATAATAAGAAAGTAAAATAGTTGGAGTAGGAAATAAGTAGGTATAGCTTATCATAACAATCATGAAATAGAAAACATAAAAGTAAATAAGCAGCATGAATTTGATTCATCAACTATAAGAGAGAGTAAAAACAGCACTAAAAGATTCAGATTTAAATCAGCTAAAACTGTACTGACTAGAAGCTGGTTTTCACCATAAATATATGTCTTCGGCATGTGAAATATACCGATTATCAGTCTAAGCATTTTTGTTATCTAATTTTTACATCTCTAGCTGAACTGAAAGACGTTATCTTGACAAAGTTCTACTAACTCATACAAAAATGCCATAGAAATTGACGGGCTTTATTCTCTTATAAAGAAAAATTGGAAATTTTACAGCGAACTATCCAATTTTTCTTTCCATATGACAGAATATAGCCAAACGGATCCAGTTCCAGCCGTTCTTAAGCACTACTCTTACCAACGAACAGTATTTCATCCTTATTTATATAGATTAGTAACATAGTTACATTGTTATGAATTGTTTGTCATCCACATTTTCTTTGGTCTTTTTCCACCTCTTTACCAATCAGCATATTCATTTATTTCTCTTTTACTTACATTCGTTTAATGCAAATTTGTCATGACTACAACTTTTTTAAGTAACTTGAAAGTATTATAAAAATACTAATAAAATATATTATGATTTGATAATAGACTTACCTATATTAGTAATCAGACTGTTTGTTTCGTAAACTTTATCGGATATTCGCCTAAATCGATTAGTAAGTGGCCTTGGAATGATAAATATTATGTTGACGTCAACACTGTTTTTAGGTTAGCCGGTTGCATTTATGCAATTCAAGGAAAAAATTTCGGCAATCATTAGTTTTGTAGTTATGGTTTTCCCAGTTGTCTATAGCCAAAAATGTGAATGTGATAACGTCGGACAAGGGGGCTTGTACCTAAGTTATAATAGCCACACAGGACGATCGATCAAGTGAAGCTGCGCTTTTTGCGGTTGGGCCTTAGATAGGTGTCCATTTTTACATACCGTGCCTCGGAAAGCACTGGTCCTGGCTGTCAGTCTCTGATATTTGACAGTCGTTAAGGGTACTCAGAAGCTCGTAAATCTGACAACCAGTGTTTTCAAGATTAGCGCGTTACCAAGATAGTAACTGGGTTGTGGATGTCATAAAGGCAGTCACTTCATTTAAAATACTGGCATTTAGCAGCAACTGAGTAGACTGAAAGTCAACCCAAACGTAGTTTGGGAAAGACTAGGCAGATGATGAACCGTAAAGCAATATAGTATTGCAGTAAAGAAATAGATCAGATAAGTCACTAAATTATTATAATAATGAGACAAGTAAACAACTATTAGATCCAGTAGCAATAGTAAACGAGACCAAACTATATTTTCCCAATCTCCTCTCCAAACTTATCTGGCCTCAGTTTTGAGTCATATACTGATGCCCAACAAACGATTGATGGACTGTGTTATTGATGATGTGGATAGAAAGAGAGTGACTACTGAGATGACGACTAATAGAGAAGTATGGAAGAAAAAGACATGTTGCGCCGACCACAAATAAATTGGGATAGGGGTAGAAGAATAATGACCAAAAAAATTATATCAAAAGTCATTTATTCAAACTAGGCTGAGAGTCAGCGCTTTTTGAACGTCAACGTTACATAAGAAAGTCCCCCAAAACGCCCACCCTTCACCACTTCCTAGTCCTTTAGCTCGGAAGAAGAAGTGGCGCAACAAACTCCCCAGCAGCACAGCTGTCTGTTAAGTTAGAAGAACTTGATTCTATACAGTATTATGTAAGTAATTAATAGTATAAAACAAAAACATACATCAAATTATTCGCCATATGAGACTGATGCCCAACAGTAGAACATTATACATTGGTTATCACCGATTACTTTGGAAAGTTTAACCTTACTAAGATAGCATAAGCAACCTATAACAACCCTACCGCTGGAAAACAGACTTCTTCTATGTGAGAAGGAATGGGACGTAATCCACCACAGCGATCCAGAGAGAGTTGATTACCCAACTACATTAGATGGTGCCAGTTAACTAGCGACTCTCAAAGACAGTTTTTATCGCATAAGACATACGTTGATATCTGTACAATACTATATCAACGGTGATGGCTTTTTTGCCCCAGAGTATTTGCTTAGATTTGTGATGGTACCTCCGTGGATGGTACATATGACAGAACCAGTTAACGGTAATGCTTTGCATTCTGAGATAATTTTGAATCTGAAAATATCTATAGTGATCTACACTATATCGATACCTTTAGGTGTAGCTCTAACGCCTTACTGTGCTTCGTTTTTCCGTCTAATGGTGAATTTCCTGGCACAGTCATCCGCAGTCCCACCTGAATTGTGACTAATACGTTATCTAGTAGGTAATATTCATGTAGTTTTATCAAAACTATCGATGTCGTGTTCACTGACGTCTAATGATTATACTGGGCAAATCCCATTTGTTTTTGGATTGGTTTAAATACCTATGTTGAGTTTTCCTCGTCGATCCTACATAACTATGACGCATGAAATATAAAAAATTGAAGTCAAATCATGTATTTTACGTCCCCTTTCAGAAGGATATGCATAGTTTCGTATAGAGAAGAATAAGCATGAAATTCCACAGTTACTCTTTTAAAATGTGCTTCAATATTATGTCATGCATTAAACAGAGTATTGATTTAATAGTCTTATCAGTTTGACGTGTCATATTGACGTTAAATCGAAATTGACGTCATAGCGTACGAATTCCAACATCCATAGCTTACATATTTAAAAAAAAAATCACCATATTCCTTATTCCTGTAAGTGTCGCTATGTAAATGTAACCATGACTATTTGACGGCGAGTCTTTGATCGATTTCCTGCCCTTGCCTGCATGTTACTTGGGGTCGGTACAACACGTTATGGTCTCCCATTCTCCTCTGCCAACCTTCACGCTCCTTGTGGTGCCGGACGTAAAGAATAACATCACCCCATTTCTTCCCGTGGGTGTCGTAAAAGGCGACTAAAGGACTTACTAGAGAATGGGCAGCACCGTTCTCTATGTATTTTACTATACTATTTATACTGCAATCGCCAACCTTCCTTCCAAGCGTGGCGATTATTGCAAACTTCCCCTAATTGGGAGCGGCTTATGTCCAGCAGTGGACGACTTTCGGATGAAATGACGAACCATCACGCTATCAAAACCTGCTTTCTCTTCCATTTCATTCCTCACATAAACCATTTATCTTGTCTTTGGTCTCCTTATCCTTCTCCATTCATCAACATTTAAATTCATCAAACATACGTTAAAGGCAAGTCATTAATTTCGGAATTTAAATAAATATATAATTATCCTTGTAAATCGCACTGATAGTGCTGAATAATGTCGTTGATTATTTTAAAATAATTAATTTGTGCAAAGCGAGTAATTTGAGACTCGGAAGAAAGACTTGCCTCGAATTTCATTTTAAAAGTAACTAATCTTCTGACCACGACATCCGCACTTCCAACCGTATGACCCCCAGCAATACTGGAGAGTCCCATTACTAATGTTCAGTTGTTCAGAAGAATATCCCCCCCCCCGTCCCCCTACATAATTTTACTGCTTTATCATTTATTTTATTTGTAACTGATTTCGATATGGGGCCTAAGATTGTTCCTTGGGGCACACCTTACTTCGTTCAGGTTTCAATGTAATCTAGTGATCACCCAGTGGTTCAATTTCGATCATAATAAATTTAAAACTTAGTCTATTGCTTATGCATTTTTATATTAAAATATAAGCCTTATCCATATTAACTTTAACTGCGCCAAATTTCGTATTCCTCCGTCCGCGTAATTTTCTTTAAATGGGGTATAAAGATTTTTCTTAACGTATTTCATATATAGATTGCTGTCAAAACTGGATCTTAAACTTATCCAGGATATGTTTCGTCTTATCAGATACCTAAACAAACATCATCACTATCATTACTAAGTATTTTATCTTTATTATATTTATAAGTTAAGAATTGTGTTACAATGCTATCACAAAATGTTGATATAATCTACCTTATCATTGATGAATCGAGTAGGCGTAAGTGTTTCAAGATCGAGACAAGATTATGTAATTTTATGTAGATAGGAATTGCGTAATGTGATCAGCTGATATTATTTTGTCATGTGCTGGGTGCTGCTTAAAGACATAGGATAATGTAATGTAGGGTAACAAGATATACCCTTATATATGACCTTCACAAATCTTCGTGAGGATCTGCTAAAATATGTTTTAAATCATCGTTGTATCGCAGGTAAAAATATCGCTACAGGATTTTATGGTGCACTAGATTTTCAACTCTCGATGCTAAACAAAGTATTAAGAATTCAACAGAGTGCATTCCATCGTGTCAAACAAATACACTGTTGAATTGACTGTGTCCACTCTTGGCACTAATCAATTCGTGGAAGATCTACAGCGCAAAATTCCGCCGCAATATTTTTACGTCTATGCAAACTTGGGTTTAGAGTTATATCGGTACACTTTTCTATCTTCGCATATACTGAACGTTATAGTATAATATATGGATAACAGTCTAATGCAATCCAATTCTCAATTAAAATCATCAATGATTTACTTTTATGTTAATCGATGATCTATGTACTTCATATGGTTTGGTTAATCAGCAGCTATCATTGTACATAACAATGACAATACTTTTTATTAAGTAGGTAATTTTTTTTTTAAACCAAAGTAATTTTGACTTTATCGAGCAGGCGAATTTTTCAAACATAAAAAGCAATGTATGTGTTATAAACCCCCTTTAAAATGAAAGGCATTGTGAGAGTAAAAGTCCAAAAAGCTGAATGCATTGGATGGATGGGATAGATATAATTATAACAATAAAGCCTGTAACGAACGTTTTATGTAAATAATTTACTAAAAGCATTGTTCATGAGAACAATGCTTTTAGTAAGTGACTTTGCGCACCTTTTAGAGACTAAATATCTTTAAACCTTAAAGTGTTACGAATGGCTGAATGCGAGCCACGAAGCCATTAATAATAATATATTGTGTATATATTTCAGCTGATTAAATACCTTATTTCCTTGCTTTTCCAGTGCTCTCATCAGTCCGAGAGCCAGTAAAAGGTTGGGTGGACAATTGGAATGGTCCCAACGGTATCATCGCTGCGGTGGGCAAGGGTATCTTCCGTACGATGCTGGGAACAGGCACGAAGGTCGCAGACTTGGTACCCGTCGATACTGTAATCAATCTAATGATTGTCTGTGCATGGAGGACGCATTTGAGACGGTAAGTGATAATACAGGCTGTCCTAAAAATCAGCGTCAAGCCGAAAACGGTTGATAGGCCAGGTGGTGACATTTATCAGAACAATAATAAAAAAAAATCTAAGTTAAGCATTTTATTTTTTCAGTACAGTCAGTTAAAATTGGGCGATGTAATAATTTTTAGTACATGGTGGAGCAAAAAAGTGATGTTTTCTTTAAAACTGAGGTAGTTGTGTTTTAATTTTGGACTGTAGTTTACAGAAGAGTTATTCAGGGTTACATCATTCACAAAAAAATAATATGAAAAGTAATGTCAATAATTTGAAAAGTACTTAACTTAGATTTTTTTACTATTTTTCTGATAACTGTCACCACCTGGCCTATCAACAGTTTTCGGCTTGACGTTGATTTTTGGGACACCTTGTATATATATTTTTTGAGAAGGACATCTCCTAGGTCTACCTAGAAGGTCGGCTACTTAACCGGACTTTCCTATGACGGCCTAAATACATTAAGACCTCCAGCCAGGGATTAGAACTTAAATTTAGTGATAACACGTTATAGGGCACTCCCTGTGGGGTACGGACCTCGGCTTAGCACATCGCTGGAAGAGGGCAGCAAGGGCTAGATTGGAGTGATGAAATATTTTTGAAACTGTTTAGGCTCTAGTAGAGGAAGACTAAAGAAATGATGCTGATGGATGGTTAGTGTGAAAGATGAAATAGTTAGACATCCTAGTAAAGAAGAAAAATATATGCTGCCCTGACTACAAATAAGTTGGGATAAGGAAAGGAAGATAATGACCAACTCTGACAACTTTTATGTAGATTATACTTAAACCTAATATTTGTACGCTTTACTAGCAGGACATAGTGATACATTTATTAATATTAAGCACCATCTTTGTTAACCTATGACCACAAATAAAAGAGTTTGAGTTAGAAACTCTCTCATCTATAGTGGATCAACAATGGCCAACATATCAAATAGTCTCGTTGAAGATTAATCGGTGTTGAAAGACACTAAATACTAAATTAATTCATCACTACTGCTCCCAAATCGGGGAAAAGAAAACATTGTGAGGAAACTAGCATGTCCTAGAATCAAAAATTCTAAGACATGTGACATCTACCAACCCGCAGTGGGCCCGCGTGGTAGATTTCAGCCCACTCCCTTTAACAGAGAGGGGGTCTGTGTCCCAGCAGTGGGGAAATTATTGGCTGATTATATCCTTATATATATAATTCTACTGTACGTGTGTATGTTACTGAACTCCTCCTAAATGGCTGGACCGATTCGAATGATTTTTTTTGTATGCGTTTGGGTGGCACCCTGGATGGTTTAGATTCACAAATCAGCCCGACAGATGACGCTGCTATCGAGTTCTAGGAAACAAGACAACGTCTGTATGGTCAGCTAGTTTATATATTATATATTATGTGTATGGAAAAAACTAAAGTTGGCGGGCGATATTCAAGAGCCAAAAACTCATTCTTTATTATGATTTAATAGTCCTTAAATCTAAAGCACGATACGTATAATCTATGAGTAACCCAGCGTTGCTAAGCCAAAGCCAATGTACAATCACTTTATTAAAGTGTTGATATTATTGGACTTTGTCACATTAAACAGCCTATTACACAATCCTAATCCAGTTGTCTAATCATTATCACACTATCAGTGTCTAACGTCTTTTTAGCGTCGCTGTTTGTATCGTACGGTATAAGCAGGTTTTAAGGATGGCCAAGTTTTTTTCATAAGCCAAATTGCATCTTCTCTTTTATTTTTACAATATTTTATTTTCTGTTTCAAATCTCAAGAAATTTCACTTTCGTTTGAACACTACCTAGATGCATCTTTTATAACTAATTTTAAAATTGTTGAACCAAAATTAAAGGTGTTATCGAATAACTTTAAGTGATACATATTGAGATAAAAAGATTGCAAAACACGTAATGTGTAGAATATATTCAATGATGAATGTATACATGTAGTTACAGTGGTCAACACGAATATGTACGAATTATTCGAGAAACTGAACGACCAAAAAGATCGATCGCACTGGCCATTTTGGTCTAGCAAATTGAAACCGTAGGATAAAGTTCCTGTAGTTCTAACGTAACAGGTCCACTTAATCTGTGTGTTTCTTTTATCAAGATACCATTTCAGACACCAATCTACATGATCTTCACATGATCTATCTAAGATTATATCTGGACTTTAAAAGAGACTGTGTGCGTTTGTCTCGGCCCGTCTTCTTAAAGTAGGCAGATAAGAAACGCCGACCTCATCTATGTTTTAAAATATGATTGACGTCTAAAGTATTTAAGGTAGCCACAGGAAAGTCCGGTTAAGTAGTCACGGCCTCTCAAGGGCAACCACAAGATGCCATACATTAAAAAAATGTTTGTACAAACCCTTAACTTTTACAGAGGTGAGGGAGTAGTGGTGTACAACTGTTGCACTGGCCAGCAGAACCCCATCACGTGGCAACGATTCGTGAAGACCAGCTTCAAATACATGCGGAAACATCCGTTCAGTAAGTATATGCTCTGTTATGGTTAATGATGAATAAAACCCTTCGATGGAACTGTGGCCATAGGCAAGCCTTTAGTCATGCACAATCACTTGGAAAACTGGGATTGAAGGGAAGGTACTCACTAGTCTTCACAGTCGACGGCTTTTCGGTAGCTCCACTCCAATACACAGTCCAGGGACGTCCCGGATTTGAAACTTAATATGCTCTTTCATACTCTCTGGCACACACAATATCTGCAAGATAATAGCGTAATAAACATAACTATGACAATTGATCGCAAAAAAACGAACGCACTAGCAGTAGAAATGACTTTAATTATCAGTTCAGCCACGTTCGTTGCGGTATTTACGTTGTTGAATAAACACATTTATTAAACTTTTTAAACTGTGTATTAGGAATTTCCTTCAAAACCCTTCGATTGTTGTCGAAAGTATGATACGCAACGCGCATGTTTTCATTCTGGATTCAGGTCTCATTGCACTTCTTGGGAACAATATTAATATAAAGATCATATTTATAATTTTCTCTTCATTTACCACTGTTAATTTTTCTCTTCAAATGGACTGCGATTCTGACCATAAAAAAAGCCAATTTGGTTACCATGGAAATAGCTTTCAAGAATTTGTTAGGTATTGATTTTCAGTGGACTTAGATACTATTGAATCTGGCAAGCTAAATACAAGCACTCGTGTGTCAGTGGCAGATTAAGAAAGCAAGAAACATAGAATATTAGGTTTAATTGACACAGAAACACGTGCACTACTCGAATAAAAAATAAAAACAAAATGTCTCACAAGCACAAAACAAATAATCGACAGCTGTACCTACTCCAGTACTGTGTCAAAAAGGCTTCGGCTGTCTAAAAGGGCGTACGGAAACCAAGTCAGAATAAAAAACAGTATATAGAATACTAAGTAACAGTGCTTCAAATATTATACAGCCAATTATAATATATGCTTAGGTTCAAATAAGGCTAACGTAAGCGAAAGCTGTTTTTAAGGAAACGTTTCTTCTAAGACTATGGTCATTTGTATTATCAATGGACTAGACCATGAATAAGTCACTAATAATAACCTTTTTACTTTCAGATGAAGTGTTATGGTACCCAGGAGGAGACATAACGAGCAATAGATTGAAGCACGGTACGTTGTCGCTGTTGCAACATCGCGCGCCTGCTGCCATTATGGATCTCGTTGCCACCGCTACTGGCAAGAAACCCATGTAAGTACACCATGAAATAACGATGTTCTCTATAGCCGACTTACGAGCGATTTGTACTCGTATTCAAAGGTACGATTGCTTCCGTTCGAAAAACCCAAAAATTTCGCCGTATGTAGAAGACAAATCTAATTGTGATTTTTTTACTACAGCAAATCAAACTTCTACTGAAAATATACTTGGTGACAGAGACATCGATATGCAAACTGAAAACATTAATTCAATACATGATTCTGGATCCAGCATTGTTTTTTTTTTAAAAGTATTTAGAAACATGTACTGGATCTATGGTTATAGATTACAAGTCACTGTCTCTACCAACCTGTATGTAGTGAGCTGATTTCACTCCAAGCAGATGCGATTTAATTTACAGGAGTCATTCTAAATAGCAGTATTTACATAATTTTTTCGACCACTAAAGATGTTGTGAGATATTGAGTTTTACGAACTTAAATGATTTTCAAACATCGAAGTTCCCCAGCTCTTTGGTTTTTTGCTCTCAAATCCATTAGGTGTCTTGGGGAATTTCTTAGTTTCCTTAAACTACATACTTCTACTACTTCACCTGAAGTTTGGAAGTTGGCGGCGTACCCGTGCTTCGGTGTGCACGTTAAGCTGTTGGTCCTGCGCCTGATCTCTCTCCGGTCGTGTCGGATTGTCGTCCCATCGGACTATGAGAGTGAGGGAACAGTGAGTGCCTCTGTGTCCGTGCACAAACTTGTGCACTATAATATCTCCAGCGTTGATGGCTAGGCTCCGTTGGGATGGCCGCCATGGCCGAATTACGGCCTGTAGAACTATATATATACATATATAATTTTATCCTTCTATGCCACCACTATACTCAGATGATGTTATTTAACTCCTTCTTCTCTTCCAGGATGGTCCGCGTACAGAACAAGTTAGAGAAAGCGGCTGCATGTCTGGAGTACTTCACTACGCGCCAGTGGGCCTTCGCCGATGATAACGTGCAGGCTCTCTGTGCGTCGCTTTCGCCTGACGATCGCAGGTAAGAAAAGAAAAAACACTAAACATTTATTTGTCACAGAAACACGGGCATACAAGAAAATAATAAAGAGCAAAATAGATCAAATTAAAGAAGCCACAGTTGCAAATCATGCATGACTGTAACAATAAGGTTAAGACGATGATAATATTGGATATTTCTTAGTGAAGTATAACCTAAAACGGTACCAATGATTCTTTCTGTATGTGGTAGACAGACAGATATAATATCAGTATTATTTGGCAACAGTTTTTTAACTACAAAATTAAAATAAGATACTGTAAAAACATAGTATATCCCTGATGGCTTTGCTAATAAAGACAATTTCGGCATGAATGCCAGACGCTGTCTGACGTTGGTTTTCTATTGCAGTGAAGTGATGTCGATATGTTTGTAATATTATGAGTGTCAACCATTTCGTTTTAGTCTTCTAGATATGTTTGTATATTGAATGCTGACATTCCTAATTTTTAGATTTGTGTATCCAGTTGGATATAATTACTCTCTCCACATGACTTTATTTTTTTGTTTATTGATACTTTCTATGGAACCTGCTCTAATATTTATATTAGAGCGACACATATGTATATTGGGCTTACCAACTACATACACGCTGTTCGTCATAATTATTAATCTATGTATTTGTCATAACCATGTATTAAATTGTTTCTAATGATGAGTATAATAATATACTCCTTGTTAACAATCTCAGATGCTGCCGAATTAGAGGACAATTTTTCCTAATCTTTTCCAATAATCTTCTGACATAAATCCTTCCCTTGTTCAGGACTTTCGACTTCAACGTGCGAAACATCGACTGGGACGCGTACATCGAGTCGTACGTGCTCGGCATCAGAAGGTTCCTCTTCAAAGAGAGCCCAGACACGTTGCCTAAGTCCAGGACCGTGCTGCGAAGGTATATCTTCATTTATTTTACTTGATTTTACTTAAAGTACTGGCTACTAGCTTCTTAACTCAACTCAGTTGCTATAATCTTTCAACTTGAAAAAGCAGCAACACTTGTTCTTTTAAGTTTTGTAAAGTTTTTCCCAAGTTTTTTTGACTTTTTCAATGAGTTTAATCGAGATTATTACATTGACGAAACGATAAATAGTATTTATTTTGAAAATTGGTTAAAAAAAAACTCTTTTCTTGTAAAACCCTAAATAGATCGTTGTTTCCTAACCGTTGCCTCTGACAAAAACAGTTAAACAAATTCAGTTAAACAAATTCAGAGGTCAAAGTTTCTTTTAAAATTCATACAATTAAATTGTATTGGTCAGATCACAGTAAAGATTATGTAGACAACCTTTCAAATTTAGGAGAACTTTCTGATGTATTAAAGCCAGTCAACATAACTTCAATATTGAACTACATATATAACAATATGATTTTGATTACAGATTACATATAGTCCACATTCTAACCCAAGTGGCCACGGTGTTCTTCCTATGGAGATTTCTGTTTTCACGCTCCAACGCGCTGCGTAACGTTTGGCGACGTGTCTTAGAATTGTTAACGAGGGCAGCTCGACTCTTAGCTATAGCCTGATGTCTTCTGCAAACGAAGCTATCCTCGTTAACGCCTCTTCGTTTCAAGCTTTCAATCACGCCACGATAAACAAACCAATTTTGACATTTGACATTCGTTTGACATTTGTTACAAGATGGCGACTCCCGCCAATTCAACATTGACACCAATAGATAATTGTTAAGTACACAGGCAAATAATTTAGGTAATATATTTTCCTCTTTAAAAATAAGCTTTTACGGGGCTGTTATATTTGCTTCGGGATTTACACTGTGTTGTGTAGAAATGTATATTGTGATTGTTGCAATTGTCGACATGGTATCTTTGAAAATATGACGTGCATCATGTACTGAAAATTTTACAATTCCTATATCCTTCCCTGTTGTCTTTCATGTATAAAAGTTAAGATAAAAATAGGTCTATTATTGTATAATAGTAACAACATCTGTCTCCTATGTAAAAACTTGTTGAAATCTGTTCCTAAGTACTTTAGTGGCGTTGGTTATAAAAATAGTATCTTGGACATTGTAAAAAGCATTAATAGCGACCACTTTTCCATAACACAGTGTATGTCTACTACTTCCCAAGCGCTAGGCTGTTAGTTACGAATCGTTATAAGTAATAGTGATTCCAATAATTTTGTACCTTTAACAGCTCAATATCTAATGAATTCAAATCTGTTATCGCCTAGTTTTAATAACAATAGCGAAATGTATTGAGATATTCATGTTAAACTCGTGAGATTATATTTTTAAAGTCGGTTATTGTGCCAATAATTTCTCAAGTCTTCGATTAATTTAATTGTCATGCTTCCATGAAACTTCATTTAAAACCACTCATCGACTGGCTTTTGGATTGGTTGGTCCTCATCGGTATAGATGATTCACGAATCTTTGATTCTGTATTGATACTATAATGTTCAAAGAATCAATTAAGGTGAACGGTTTTAAGACACAAGATAAAAGATTTGATCAGCACTTAACTGACAAGATAGTCAAAGTTTATAAATTTTGAGGCTACAGATGCCTGCAAAGCAAATGCTTTATACCTTTTGTTTTTGATTGAAATACTTTCTGTTATCCGCTGGAGATTCATTCTGATGTTTTAGCAAGTTTAAGGGAATGCATTTCGTTTAGCGGACGCGTATATATTTTTCCAAGATCGCAATTAGGATTTCTGATGGCTCAATATAAATAGAAGTTTATGAACTAGTCAAATGCATTCGTTTTAAAGAACAACTCTTATGTTAGTCTTGAGAATTAGTTGAGCTGTTTTATCACAATTGTTCGTACATATTGATATATTATTATAATTAATATAACACTTTGAACACTTGCTAAATACATAGAGTTGTTCTTAAACGCAGAAATATATATTATATATAGACACCCATGTAAAATAAAGATTCCAAAATAAAAATTGTTAAACAAACGATTTAGCGAAAATATTTATGAAGTGTAATTATGGCATCTTCTAATTTATTGTCTACTTGTAATATACTTTTTGCATTTTCAACCTTCTCTATTATATGACAAATTTAGTAAAATTTGAGTTTGCGATCGTTGGGTGGCCTTATAAATATCAGATTTACCAGTCCAACTAGTAGACTTGTCTGGTATGAATAGGTTTCAATGTTCAAGATTATCATAATTTGTAAGATTTTTTGACAGTATATCAGGCTAGTTTTGTCTACTATTGGGCAAAGGTGAAATTCAACAATTCTTTTTAGTATATATTTAGTTCGTGGTTATCTTATGGACGCTTCTCGAAAGTGTTATGTAGAATCATTAGAATTTCTTACGATTTCTATAGAAATATGATAATAGTAATTTATTAGAAGATGTCATAAAGTAATGGTTTTAAAGGATCGTGCGATTTGATAGCGGCTAGGAGCGTAGTGGTTCTTGGTTATGTATGAAATTTAGGAACGCAATGAGAAGAATGCGGAAATTCACACTCGTGATTTTTTAGAATGGTTTACCGCCAACGCTGAAAAACCCATTACGAAGAATTTGTAAAGATATTCTTATGGGTTTTATTTTTGTCCTAAAAGTTTTCCATTTTGTAATTTCGATACCCTGCATAGGAGCCATTTGCGGCCGATTGAAATTCGATTGATCGTTATCGAAGCTTTGCAATTGATAATTTGGCTCCTACTATTCCTTATTTTGGCTGTAATGAAGCTCAATTTCATATTCTTCCTTATTCACATGCTATTTTGAATGGCTTTTACATAAAGGTGTGTGTATCAGACCATGTCTCTTTATACGTAACAAATTTTTGAAAAATAACAGATCCCATGTCATAAATTTTGATATTTAATAAAAAAATACGTGGGTATTTTTAACATAGGAGTTAATGCCACTATCAAACTCAACATGCCTGAGGCCTATAAAGTTAATAAGAAATAGACAAGATTAATATAGATTTTTATTGCATTAATCTTAGATTTAGATTCAGGTTTCTTCCAAATACCTATGACTTTTGTAATGGATTGTAAATCCAGTTTTCACCATTCAAATGAATGACAGTTAATGTGTAAAACTGTTAATGGTCTTTAGTTTTTAACAAACTAGTAACGACTACAAAAATCTTCCAATATTGAATTTATTTTATTTTTGTTCACCTCGTTGACATAGTAGTTGTAAAATGTACGTGAAAAAATATTATTTGAACCCTTTGTCACTCAGTAACAATGACATGCTTCCCTAAATACTGTGAATGTTTACCACTGTTATGAAAACGAAATATTATAGTGCGAACTCCTTTCTCTAAAGACATACCTCAACAATGACGGATGTGTCTAGAACTTCCATTATGAGATGGAAAATATTTTCACGTTTAGAGATAGCAGTCAGCTAGATATTTAATTAATAAAACATGACATGGGTCCTTCTAAGCGCTTAGTTAACGCAAGCAAACATTTTTTAAAAATAAATAAATAAAATTCGTTCCAAAATGACGCTTCCTTAGTGATAATTAACGTAGGTATTTATTGATTTTTTATATAATGTAAAAATTTCAGTTTGTATATCTATGCTAGGAAACCTGTAGACTACAGGACTTCTACCCCTCGACTATACCCAATGCGTACTTATATATCTTGGTTGTTCTCACCAAAAAAAACGCAAGTTGTCTTCGTAAACCCATAATAATCGGTATAAGCGGTACTTGTTAAGTAATGCCTAAGTTTATACGACATGTTATTTAAGTGTTAGCATTTTTTCTTATTGTATAAGTCTAACGCAGGACACTTTGGCTCTCACTGTTTTTCTTATATCACAATAAATGTAAGTAAATGATGGACTGTTTCCGCAAAGTTGGGGTTTCATTAACGCCACAGCTTAATTGATAAATTGTAATGTTTTGTTGTCTTCAACTCTGTGTTTGTTATTCTCAAATTAACGTTGGTTAGTTTTGCTTTTTGTACTATCAGCATATTTTGATTACTTAACATTTGTTGAATATGCTAGTACTTAAAATAAGTTCATAAGAACAATCTGTGGTTTAAAGTTTATTGTTATTTCGATGGCATATCGATCCTAGCTTTTAAACTATTGTTGCTTCAAAATTGTTATTTGTTTCTAATTTTCTATGTTACTTCGAATTCCTTCTTACATTCTCTTCAATGACTTCGAATATTTTTTCTTGTAACATTGAAATAACCTAATCTTTATGTAAAACTAGAAAAATATCAACAAACTCAATCCCAACTTTGCGATTATTGTTCCAATTTTCTTCCAGTGTCGAATTAATTTAAGTTCTCTTAGTGTAAATTTAAAACTTATAGATTCCTAAAAATGGAAGTGAATTCGAGAATGGTTGAACTAGAATTTAACGAAGTCATTGATTATATTGTCAGGAAGTCAGTGACTTCGATAAATAATTGAAACTACGTGCGTACGTTAATATTTGTTTTTGTCTGTAAGTATATTATATGTACATTTTGAAAAAGAAATACTTCAGTCATGTTGTTATTATTTCACGCTTTCTGTTTAGTACTGTTTTGTATTTAATTAAGATGAGAAGATATTGTTCGGGAGACTTCCAGTGAAATTGTCCGTGCTGAGTTATTATTATGTATATAGAATTTAGTTACCCAAAGTTAAATCCAAATATATACATGCGGGAATATTTTTTCATTTTTTCGCTGTATCTCTATAATGTAGACATGTTTTGGAGTGGTGTAAGGTTTTGGCGGTTTTCGAACGAACTTTCAATATGGCGGTCGATATTGGATAAGATTGATAAATAATGATAGTATTTCGCAATTTTTATAATTGTGGATGAGAGAAGGTTTATGACCAACAAACCTACTAAAACTTAGATGTTAATTCGGAAGGCATTTCTTCTACTTTAATGGCTGAGTAGATAGTAAAAATTCTACCAACTTTAACGGAAATTTTGAACTAACAGATAGTACAAAAAATATAACGAACCATATAAAATAAAATATTGCTATTTATTTATTTAAAATATATAAATTGCATGTTGAATTTTATACGATCGCGCCGAAATTTTCACAATTAGAAATGGCGGCTAACGTTCGAAAACCGCATAATAATGCTTTAAATAAAATTTGTTTTGCTTAGACGCCAGCGGTTAATGGCTATGGTAATTCAGTAAAACCATGATGGGACGAACAAATAGTGCAGGAAAGAAATATGCTCAATGGTTGAAAGTCTATGTCTCTACTGGCTGGGTATAGCGTGGCATTTTGAATGATAAACTACTCTTTATAATATATTTGGAATCTTTAAAAACGAAATTTGGGAACGTCAAAAAAATTTCAATGACATTGAACATTCTAAGATAGTCCTTTTTTGCATTTAATTGAAATCTTATGCATTTTCATCTGCTTTTATTTTGTAGTGTCTATCTAATTTATAAAAACATCGTTAAGAAAATTATCACTAAATCAATATCATCTAAAAATGCATTTATCGCAAATCAAAAATTCTAACACCCTGGATATCCTCCAAAGTTCTACTAGAGCGAGACAACGCTATACGCAAATGCCCAGCTAGAAAAGGACGGCGATAGTCCGCAGGCAGGAGAAACGTGTCTCGGTGATAGGTCGGTATATACATGGGGGGGTTTATTTATTATTCCATAATGTAATAAAACGAATGTAAAGTTTATAATGTTTCATTGGAAACCTAACCAATCGAAATTCCTAGAATCCTTCCATTTCCAAAAATCCTCATAGCAAAGAAAAAGTCAGCGCTGACCGAGCAGCAAGATGCTTGAGCATTCATTGGTAAATTGAAAATGAAGTCAATCACTTACAAAACAGAGTTCATAATAGCTTGCAAGAGATGATTCCCTGTCCCGTACATAACATTACAGCAAAGAACATGCTTCAGCATTTTCTGCTGCGCGTGCGCCCACCCAAGAATTACTAAACAGCAGCCCGGACTCTGGATTTGAACACGATTAATGTCAATACGCTTTTAAACATAACAAAATGTGGATCTGCTATAGGTACACCTCTGCGTCACCAGACAGGGGTTTTTTTTAATGTCTTCTCGCAGGTCAATCTATAAGGTTGTCGGCGGCTTAGCCTGACTTGTCTGTGACTACCGTAATAAAATAAAGCCTCCAGTCAGGGCTAAAAAAAAACTTAAAACTAGAGCGACTACTCGCTAAAGGCACCCCCTGTGGTGGACGGACCTCGATGCACTTAGCCGAGGTCTGGCTGGTTGGGCGGGGCTGGCTCGAGCAAGGGTCGGGGCGGACATAGACCGGACGGAAAGACGGCGGTATTTGACTGTGTGTCTTGAGTGTCCAAGTTAGTTTACTACTCTCCTAGAGAAGGGTTTTAGCGTTATCGGGAATGATTACAGTATGCCTCGGTCTGCGAATCCTACTAATGCGGGAGGGAGTGTAGCGGGCGGCTGCCGCGATCAGAGGATTAGGGTGCTTCACAGCAGAGTCAAAGAAACGCTTTGAAAGGCATTTCATGAACTTATGAATGGTGGGTGCATTCTGATATTGAGGTGGAGATTCTCGTTTCGGACTTATACATGAATAACAGGCATAACCTTATGATTATATATTTAATAAATGCGTGATCAGTTACAGTAGTTGCAACTGATTTGTAACATTTGACATCTTACCTTGATTATATGCAACATTGGACTGGTACCATTGATGAACTACTCTATACGCGCACTCATTGGTAAAATGAAAATGAAGTCAATCACTTACAAAACAGAGTTCATAATAGCTTGCAAGAGATGATTCCCTGTCGCGTACATAACATTACAGCAAAGAACATGCTTCAGCATTTTCTGCTGCGCGTGCGCCCACCCAAGAATTACTGAACAGCAGCCCGGAGTCTGGATTTAAACACGATTAATGTCAATACGCTTTTAAACATAACTAACAAAATGTGGGTCTGCTATAGGTACACCTCTGCGTTACCAGACAGGGTTTTTTTAAATGTCTTCTCGCAGGTCAATCTATAAGGTTGTCGGCTGCTTAGCCTGACTTGTCTGTGACTACCGTAATAAAATAAAGCCTCCATTCAGGGATAAAAAAAAAAAACTTAAAACTAGAGCGACTACTCGCTAAAGGCACCCCCTGTGGTGTACGGACCTCGATGCACTTAGCCGAGATCTGGCTGGCTGGGCGAGGCTGGCTCGAGCAAGGGTCGGGGCGGACATAGACCGAACGGAAATGCGGCGGTCTGTGTCTGTGTGTCTTGAGTGTCCAAGTTAGTTGTGTCATCAGGAATGAATAGAGTATGCCTCGGTCGGCGCATCGTACTAATGCAGGAGGGAGTGTAGTGGGTGGCTGCCGCGATCCGGGGATTAGGGTGCTTCACAGGAGAGTCAAAGAAACGCTGTAAAAGGCGTTTCATGAACTGAGGTCTTCTGATTATATCTTAATCTTATGATTATATAATAAAAAAAACCGGCCAAGTGCGAGTCGGACTCGCGCACCGAGGGTTCCGTACAAACCTATAGGTATATAACTAAAAGTTCACATATCACGACATTCGAGTCGTAGTTCTGTTTTGTTTCTTAGCTTGGTTTTATTTCTGTCTGTGTTTTGTTCTGTTTATTATATGATGTAACTAAAAATTTACGGTTTTCGCAATTTTTCCTTTAACTGTGCTATAAGACGTTGCTTCGTACCAAATTTCAAAATTCTAGGTCGACTGGAAGTACCCTTTAGGTTTTGACTCCCTTGCGAGTTTCGAAAATTTGAGGAATTTTGCGGTATAAACGGCTATATCTCTTGATTGCGTTAGCTTAGAAGTTTGATTTTTTCACAGCTCCAAGGAACAGTAGATTTGAGTATTTGTTATAAATTTCAGCTTGATACCTCCACGCGTTCCTGAGAAAAAGGGTCTTGACAGACGGACGGACGGACGGACGGACGGACAACAAAGTGATCCTATAAGGGTTCCGCTTTTTCCTTTTGAGGTGCGGAACCCTAAAAACGAGGGAGCTCTTACAGTAGTTCCAAATGATGTGTATGATGTAATATAATATCTGCCATCTTACCTTGATAATAAGCAACATTGGGCTGGTACCATTGATGGACTACTCTACCACAGTGCTCATTGATCAAATCAAATAGTGTGCGCTTCCTTGGTGCCCTGTCACACACTGGCGTCCCTTTTCACGAATTCGCGAGAGCGAGAGAAAAGAAATACTAGTACTTTTTAGGTTTTATGATTCAGGGAGAATTGGCAATGAGCATATAATGTTTAGAATGATACGTTATACTATAAGTTACAAGTTAAATAAATTCAACTGAAAATTACCACCCAAAGAACCGGCGAAATCTTTATTGGACCACGCAAAATAAAGGGTTCCGTAGCTTCACGTCTTTTCTATATTCCAACTCCGAATGTGTGTACGCTAAATATTCAGAGATGTACCAAATACAGGACTTGTTTTCTGCATGCCGGATAAACTGTAGGTCCACGTAGCACAGAACTGGTGCCCTAAGACAGTGAGGCGGGGTCGCGGCAGACCACGTAGGAGATTCCGTAAAAACTGGAAGGAGGACGCGCGGGCTCGCGAAATATGGAAGGAGTGGAAGGGGGGCCTTTGGCCAGGAGGGGGACAGTGCAGGTTAACAAAAAAAAAAAAACCAAAGACTTTCCTATAATCTAATAGACCTCTACTAGTTTCTGGATTTATTTTTCACAATTTTAGATTCAGTAAGCACTGGCAGATAAATCCCCGAAGGGTTACGAGCAAGGAAGCAAGAATTATTTTTTGGCTGGCCTGTTAGTCTAGGGGTTAGTGACCCTAACTGCTAAGACTGAGGTCGTGGGTTCGATTCCCACCCAGAACAAATCTTTGTGTGATTAGCACAATCATTTGTTCTGTGTCTGGGTGTAATTTATCGACAATATGTATGTATTTCGAAATATGTAAGTATGTTTATCAGTTGTCTGATTGCCATAGTACAAGCTCTGCCTAGTTTGGGACCAGATAACGTTGTGTTGGTTGTCCTAAGATATTATTATTAGGTTGTGACAGACGAGACGAGACGAGGCATACGAGTGATCCTATGAGGGTTGTATCTTTTTATTCGGATGTACGAAACCCATAAAAACTTTCCATGTCCGGAAATAAAAACTCATTTAAAGCTTTTTAATTATATAATTACGACTGCAAAATAAAATAAAACGAAAATAATAAATGTTTAATTATTTATTCAAATAAAAGTTAATAACATTGAACATGATAACACTACAAATTAAAAATATAAACGTTTACAATATACATATAGTTCAGACAGGGAATTCTTTTGCTTGACTAGCAGCAAAACTATATGAGCTCAGTTCAGATAAAATAACGGCAATATACAGCCATTTTGACGAGTTTTAATTGCGTAACACAATACTAGTAAGAACGGCATTAATTTTGACCGTTCAAAAACATTTATTAAGTTTTTGGGAATTTCTTAGTAACAGGCAGGAGTTTGGAAGTTGGCGGTGTGATACCCCCGTGCCTCGGAAAGCACGTTAAGCCGTTGGTCTTGCGCCTGATCTCTCAAACACAAAGCATTTATCCATACTGATATTATAAATGGGAAAGTGTGTGTGTCTGTTTGTCCGTCTTTCACGGCAAAAAGGAGCGACGAATTGACGTAATTTTTTTAAGTAGAGATAGTTGAAGGGATGGAGAGTGACATAGGGTACTTTTGTCTCTTTCTAACCCCTCACTTCCCTAAAATGGGGGTGGAACGCGCTAATCTCAGGAACGACTGGTTCGAATTGAAAAATTCTGAGTCGGGTAGCCTATTTATTGAGGAAGGCTAATAACATCACGCTACGATCAAAAGGAGCGGAGTAGCAACAAAAAAATGGACGAAAACTGGCAGGCTGCGATGCGACGGGAAGGATCAGGGGAGCAAATATTTGACGCGGACGAAGTCGCGGGCAGAAGCTATTTTCAAATAAACCAATTACAGACACTTTTGAGTGACACTGTCAAGTGGCGGTAAGGCAGAAAAATGAAGCTAGTTGCCCAGTCCAATGACACTCATTTTAATCAATAACTCTAACTCTCTCCGCTCGTGACGGATTGCCGTCCCATCGGACTATGAGAGTGAGGGAAGAGCGAGTGCCCTTGTATCTGTGCTCACACTTGTGCACTATAATATCTCCCGCGCCGATGGCTAGTCTCCGTTGAGATTGGCAGCCATAGCCGAAATACGGTCTGGAGGACTATACTTATGTTGTTGAGCAGACAAATTTTTCCAATATATGAAGAAATCGATTAGCAATAGAGTTCAAAATGATTCAAATTCGGTTTGATAATGTGTTACACAATTAAGTTACTGTACGTGCGTTTCAAAATTATATATATAACTAGCTTTTTCTAGCGGCTTCGCCCGCGTATTACACTTACAAACCTCCCTCTTTATTCACCCTGTCTATTGGTGAAAACCGTGTTAAATCCTTTGCGTAGTTTAAAAGATCTAAGCATGTAAAGAAGATTATCTAGAAATTGAAACCCACGCCATCTATTAGGAATTCATAGAACTAACCGATGAACACATTGTCCTATAAAAAACATTTAATATGCAAATATTGACATCTGTAATTGAGATAAAAACTATCCTATCTTTTAAGTTGGATCTAACTGCACACGGTGTGCAAATTTTATTAAAATCGGTTAAGTAGTTTAGGAGTCCATCCCGGGCAAACAACGTGACGCGTAATTTATATAATATTAAGATGTATAATATTCTCACTAAATTTCAGTTTAAAAGGGTTTTTAAGATCCGTTTTAAATCCTGGCTTCGATATCACTCGTCTTACTTGGGACTCGCAGGCTTCGAAGCTAAAATATTGATTACAACTTATTATTTTAAAGTTTAGTACAATATACAAATTAACACTAAAATAAGTACATACCACCTACCACTTTGTTTCTGCATTACCCAAAGGTTGATTGGTAGGAAATGCCTATGGGGCATTAAGGCCGCCTCTGAACATTTTTTGTGCGTAAAGTATTAAATAAATAAAGAGCTCACTGAGCAACAAAGAATTCGTCCGCATCAATGTCAGTGGGAAAAGTGCCCAAAAGGCTGGCAGCGTTGCCACGTTTGATGGCAATGCTTCACCTAAAAATAGGCTCTCTAGTCATGTGTAGAGTCGACCAACCACTTGGCGATGTCCCAAAAATACTCGTTGAACGCTCGGTCCCCACAGCCGTAATGTTTCAACCCCAAAAGACTCCAACATAATAACTCCCAATAAGGTTGTTTCAACTTATTACACAACAACTACTGGAAGACTTACTGCCTCGTTGAGTGATCGCAAACGCTACTGATCGAGCAAATTGTCATTGGGCTTTTCTATCTGGAATTTCTCAGTAGCAGCTCGGAGTCAGGATTTGTGGCCGGTGAATGGGAATGGAGACCGCGAATCGGCAAACGTAAGGTAGGACGCCCTCAGGTTAGGTGGACCGACGATCTTCGCAGGGTGGCTGGTAGCAGCTGGATGAGAGTTGCCGAGAATCGGGCTGAATGGCGTGCAATTGGAGAGGCCTATGTCCAGCAGTGGACTGCTATAGGGTGATGATGAATGATGATGATGATGATAAATGGGAATAGGCTCGCCCCCTATTACATGGGACTTAAACATAACAGGCGAAATGTGGGTGTACTATAGGTAAAATTCTGCCCAAGCTTTCAGGGACATTGAATATGTTTCTATTAGATAAAACATCCACCTTATAAATTTAAATACTACTAATACTACTTTACCAAGAAAAGGTGAGGTGAAAGAGTGATATAACCAAAATGATTAACAGTGCTAATACATTTTTGGCTAGGTACGAATTCAAGGTATACAAAACCAGTTTTAGCTGACCTCGCTTTGTATAGGCTTTTCAAATAATTAGAAGTCAGACTATACTGGAAATTTATAGCTAGATTTGTAGCCGTGCGTACGAATGATAATAATATTTATTTATATTTCATTTATATCTCTAATCCTCTAAATCTTCTACTCGCAAAGTTACTTCAACCTAGTACTGGACGGAATTTACCGATGTCCGAAGTTCGAGACTAAACACTCATGCTAAGAACTAGGGACCAGACACTTCGAGTCCTTAAGAGTACGTTCACACTAGCGTTTGTCCAGCGTAGGCGTTCGATACACGTATGCGCAGCGCAGACGCCGCGACTACGCGGCGCAGGCGTCGCGTTGTCGCGGCGTCAGTTCATGGGTAAATGAATACGCTGCGTTGGCACCGCAGGTGCGCGACGTATGCGCCGCATTACTGCGGTGTCATATGCAATAAAAATATTTTGAATCAGTTTTATGTGTTTACAATAAAGCACGAATTAATTACTTTCACTTGACTGTACATTCCACAATGGGTTTTCACATATCCTTTTATTTTTATTTTCACGTTTTCGCAATAATTTTCTTTTTAAAAGCAAAGCCAACAATAGAGTTTCCTCGTCAGAATCCATTTTGTTAATGATATAACCGAAACGACAACGCAATTTTGTGACGTCTGCGCCGCGTTAGCGTAGCGTTCAATTGACTCCAGAGGAAACGCTGCTACAACACGACACTTGCGCCGCGTTGTCGCGGCGTCTGCGCTGCGCATACGTTTATCGAACGCCTACGCTGGACAAACGCTCGTGTGAAGGCGCTCTAAGACTTGAATTTCAGTTACCAAATCAACCAACCATCAAATAATCAAATGAAGAATGGGACGTTCGAAGTACAATTAAAACTAGTCTATCTTTAAATGGAAATAAGGTTCATAATTTTTATTCTGTAATAGTACCACCTGTAGCGACTTCTTCTTTCATAGGCACATCATTTGCTGCGTAGTCGGGCTCAATATATCTGCGAATGAAAAAAAATATAAGTAAAACTAACATTTTCCAACAAAATTTACCAGACACAATACAGTCTGGTCGGAGGATCCTCTCTTTATAACCGAGTTCAAAAAAAGGAGAAGGTTTTCAATTCGATTGTTTTTTATGTTTGTTAGGTACCTCTGAACTTTCTTTTGGTGTACCGATTTTCAATGACTATTTTTTAATTTGAAAGCTGGTGCTTCCCTTGTGGTCCCATTATAATTTAGTCCAGTTCTGGCATCCAGGAGAAAAACATATGTCTTATTTCACCTGGCTAATCCTGGTATAGGAATTACTGCAGGGTAGATACCATAACTAAATAATAAGAAGTTAAATATAAATACTTTTTACACAAAACAACAACCGACTTCCTTAAAAACACCACAAAGTGAAAAATAACTTTAATTTCGGAAGTCGGTGGCAAAAACCTTGAATTCAGATCCTAAGACACCGACTTCCGAAATTAAAGTTTATTTTTCACTTTGTAGTGTTTTTAAGGAAGTCGGTTGTTTTTTTTTTTTTTTTGGAAAATTCTTTTCTAATTTATTGAACTTACTTCTCAAGCGGTGGGCAGAGGAAATGCCGTATATTCCTAGGCATCACCATTTCAGCTTGAACCTTGCAGACTTCATTGATATACTCTTCGAAGTCCGCTATGATTTCCACATCCACTGGACCCCCAATACCAGGAACAGCGTATACCAAGGTTATCTATAATAAAATAAATAGTCTATATAAAATAATAGTCTGTTGTATTAAATGAAAATAAAGAGCTTTTGCTTTACAAAACGTAGTTTTATTTTGAGAGATTATCAAAGACACAGAATGACAGCTTGATGTCATTTATGGTAAGTATGAAGTAGAACCTCATTATGAGTTGTTAAACTAGGGTTCAATTTTCTATTTTTAACACTCTCACCAAATTTGAACCCTTTCACATAAATACATACTTAACTTTAGAACATAAACAACAATCTGAACTCAAAAATCTAGACTTAAAACACAACTAAGTTACCAAACTCTGACCAAAATTAATATTAAGTTTAATACAGTAGTCACAAAACTATTTTAATTTCTTAATACCAATTTTACTTCTAAGATACTGAAACTTATCTCTAGGCAGAGCTTTAGTAAATATATCAGCATATTGTTCTTTAGTACAAACATAATTTAAATCTATATGTTTTTCATTATATTTTTCTTTAATGAAATTATACTTGACATCAATGTGCTTACAACGTTTGTGATAGTCCACATTTTTAATTAAACAGATCGCACTTTGATTATCAATATTTAAGCATATAGAATCCTGATTAAATTCACCAATATCTAGTAACATTCTTTTTAACCACAAAGCTTCTTTTGTCGCAGAACAAGCAGCCATAAATTCTGCCTCTGTGGTGGATAAAGCGACGCTTTGCTGACGTTGTGTTGCCCATGTTATTGCGGCTCCATTTTTAATGAACACATACCCAGTTAATGACTTTCGAGTGGCAGTGTCTTTAGCAAAGTCTGCATCACTATAAGTTTCAATTTTATTGTGCTTAGATGATGTATAACACAGGCCATAGTCTTTGGTTTCCTTTAAATATTTCATTATTTTCTTGACAACGTTCCAATGAGTGTGATTAAAACAATTGAGATATCTGCTCACCAAACTAACTCCATACATGATGTCAGGTCTGCTTACCACAGCTAAATGCATTAATGATCCTACTGCCTCTCGGTATGGAATATTCTTATCCATAGATTCAGTGCTCTTCTCCAGTGTGGTGTGTGGGTCTACTGGGATATTATTGCAGTTAGCTTCTTGCATGTTATATTTATACAACAGTCTCTCAATATATTTTGACTGATGAATAAAAATATGTCCTTTAGATTTCTCAAATTGTAATCCCACAAAGTTCTTTGCATCACTCTGTTTCATTTCGAAATGTTGCTTTAGTTCATGCATTACTGTATCCAATGAATCCTTTGACTTAGAAAGCAGAAGCCCATCATCAACATACAATAATAAATAAACTTTGTTGTTGTTTACATTTCCAACATACAAACACCTATCTGCATGACTATTGTTGAAACCAAATTTCTTCAGTGTGGTGTCAAACTTCTGGTTCCAACACCGTGGTGCTTGTTTAAGGCCATAAAGAGAACGATTGAGTTTACATACCATATTTGGATTAGCATCCAAACCTTCAGGCGGTGACATATATATGTCTTCTTTAACATCACCATATAAGAATGCAGTTTTGACATCAAATTGAATAATATTCAAATTATGTTGCGCTGCTTCTGAAAGTAAAACTCGTACTGAATCGTACCTTACTGTAGGAGAGTATATCTCTTTATAATCAATGCCTTGTTTCTGACTACACCCTTTAGCACATAATCTTGACTTATAACGCGGACCGGATGGCTCATCTTTTATTCTGAAGACCCATTTACAGCCAATCACCCGCACCCGTTCAGGTTTCTCAATCAATTGCCAAGTTTTATTCTTTGCATGTGCCTGTAGCTCTTCCTCAATTGATTGCTTCCATTTGGTAGCATTAACATTTTCATTAGATAGTGCTTCATCATATGTTTGTGGGACATTTTCCTGTCCTGCAATTTCTTCTGTACACATATAGGTATTTCCTTGCATTTTACACAATCTTGCTTTAGATCTTGTAGTTACATTTGACATTAATTCCGTATGATCTATGGTTACTTCTGGATCATACAAAGATCCTTCATCTGAGTAAAAATCATCACTGGATTCATCTTTAGTATCTTCAATGCTTTCAGATAAATTCTGTAAAGTTGTATCACTGTCAGAAGTACTTTCTACAGCTATAGAATGATCTTCACAGGTATTTGGGGCTGACTCTAATAATGGTAACACAGCATAATTTCTTTTTACTGAGTTTTCTAGAAAAATCACGTCTCTACTTATTGTGACTTTTCTTGTTTTGGGATCTATTAGCCTGTATCCTTTGGTTTGTTCACTGTAACCAATGAATATCATTTTATTTGTCTTTGAGTCCCACTTCTTAGCTTTTTCTTTTGGAACGTGTACCAATGCTTCACAGCCAAAGATTTTCATATGTTTGATATCTGGCTTTTTACCATTCCACATCTCTTCCGGTGTTAAAAAGGCTAAAGCTCTTGTTGGGCATCTATTTGTAATGTAAGCTGCAGTTGACACAGCTTCTGCCCAATAATGCTTCTGTAGTTTTGCATTTAAGAGCATACATCTGGCTCTTTCTAACAATGTACGGTTCATCCTTTCCGCTAAGCCATTTTGCTGTGGCGTGTACGGAGTGGAGGTTTGATGTATAATTCCAAATTTCTTAAGAAAAGCTTGAAATTCATTGCTTAAATACTCAGTCCCATTATCTGTGCGGAGAGTTTTTATTTTCAAATCAAGTTGATTTTCAACTAATACTTTAAATTCTTGAAACTTTTGGAATACCTCAGATTTTCTTTTTAATATGTATACAAATACTTTTCTGGTTAAATCATCAATGAAAGTAAGAAAGTAGCGAGCTCCTCCAAGAGATGGTATCTCCATTGGACCACAGACATCAGAGTGAATAAGTTCTAGCTTTGCTTGTGCACGGGAACCTTCTGTAGGAAATGGGAATCTTGTTTGCTTCCCTTCCAAACATGAGATGCATATCACTTTATCTGTATTTTCTAGTTGGACTCCTGCACTTTCTGACAGTCTATTCAAGTCTTCAAAATTTAAATGTGCCATTCTCTGATGCCATAAATAAGAATCATTCTCTGTTGAAGCAGATATGTATGCTAGAGTACTGTGTGTAACTAGCCTGTACATATTATTTATCTTTTTAGCAGCTGCAACTTGCTTGTTTGTTTTATTCAAGATTTTACAGCCTTGCTTGTCAAATTGTACTTGACAGCCACTATTTATTATTTGACTGACAGAGAGAAGGTTGGTAGCCAACTCAGGAACATAGAGAACATTTTGTACCTTGATAGTTTCCAACTGGCCTTGCAGGTTGACAACATTAAGATTTACCTTTCCACAGGCCTTCACAACTAGCTTCTTGTCATTAGCTACTCTTATTGTGGAAATTGGAGGTGTAATTTCATCATAAAGTAAGTCGTGGTTCATTGTCATATGCATAGACGCTCCAGAATCAATGTACCAATTATTGTCGTTGTTTGTTGTTGCAGAAAACACGGCGACATAACCAGTATCGGTGATCTCTTTAGACTTTTGTTCCTTTTTCTTATTGCGGCAATTTTTACTTATGTGCCCATATTTATTGCACACGTAGCACCTTGGACCTTTACCAGTTTTATTTTTATCTTGAGCTTGTTTGACAAAATGATTCCCCTGGTTTTTAACATACAAAGCACTAGACTCAGAGTTTCTCACATCTTGAAGAAGCTTAGTCTTCACGGAATCAGCTGTTATTGTCACACCGGAGCTTTCAAGTGCCATGATCATTGGCTGATACATTTCTGGTAAACCGGCAAGTAATAAAGTCCCGAGCCATTCGTCATTGACCTCAAAACCAATGTTCCTTAACTTATGAGCAGTGGTCATGATCTTGTTAACATAATCTTCTATGTTCAGACAATTTTCAAGCGATGTATTGATCAGATCTCTCAACAGACCAACTCGGCGTGTCAAACCTTTGTCATCGAAAGCTTTGGCTAAATTATTCCAAACTTCTTTAGCTGTTTTGGCTTCTTGTATATGTACATAATTGATGGGATGAACCAATAAAATAATTTTCGACTTCGCTTTTGTATCGAGTTTGGATTCAATTGTTTCATTGTCTTTCGCCGTGACACAACTCCATAATTCTTCATGTTCGAGGTAGGTTTGTACTGCAAATCTCCACGTAGGATAGTTTTCTCTTCCAGTCAGCTTTTCAATCAGTGCCATCGTATTATTTGACGACATTATTGCTGATGAAGAATACTGAAAACGTGTGCCGAGTACTGAGGTTATACTGAACTGCTTTTGTTTTTTATTGATTTTAGCAATTTAGCACTTTTCACTTTCACTCTTGCTTTCTTTTTAGTTTTAAGCGAAAAACAGGCGGCCTGGGCCCATAACCTGTTGTATTAAATGAAAATAAAGAGCTTTTGCTTTACAAAACGTAGTTTTATTTTGAGAGATTATCAAAGACACAGAATGACAGCTTGATGTCATTTATGGTAAGTATGAAGTAGAACCTCATTATGAGTTGTTAAACTAGGGTTCAATTTTCTATTTTTAACATAGTCTAATACAGGATCAGTTTTTATCCAGTGCGCAAACTGAAACCATGAAGTCAGCCTTTCATTCTAGACCCCTCAGCGTAGAAAATTTTCCCCGGTTATACAAAATAAAATCAGCTGTTCCATACATTTTGACCCCGTAGGTATTGCATTTTTCTATGAAACAGAATATGATAGTGGTTACCAATTCGCCTTCGCCGGAATACTCATATTCTTTCTCTTTTGTACAATGTGATATTTACGCCCTCCACTCCTCTCTATCTAAAAAAACGTTTTCAGTTTCTTTGTGACTCCCACACGAAATTCTTAAGGACATCAGATAACTTGAAGCCTAAAATGCCTATGCATTCCACAACTTTCCTCGACCATTCCTTTACTGCCCAAGCCGCTCGGTTGTGGAATGCATTGCCTGTTGAAATTAAACGCGCGCAGACGTTACATGTTTTTAAAAGACTCGTAAAGGAACACTACTTGTTGTTGTGATCTTGTTCTCCTAATCTAACTGTAATTTTCTATGTACTGTCTTCATTTATTTTTGTGCTTTATATATTTAGTATGTATGTATTTATGTATCTATTATTTAGAATATAAACATCTGTTTAGCAATTTAATTTTAGCACATCGTATGTTTACACCATTGACATACCCATTTTATGTCCAGACTTATCACTGTCCATTCCATGGTTGCCTGGAAGAGATCGCATAAAGCGATAAGGCCGCCCATTGTATATTTTGTAGTCATTGTAATGTTTTTTTGTTTTGTATTTTAATGGTGTATAATAAAGTAAGTATATATAAATAAATGTTTTTTTTTTTTTTTTTTGTAAAACCGACGAAAAATTTCTGCGCAGGGGATCTAGAATGATATGCTGAATTCATGGTTACAATTTACGCACTAGATAAAATATTAATATTGCTTGTGGTACCGGATGTAAAGAATAACACCATCCCATTTCTTCCCGTGGGTATCTTTAGTGGCGACTAAGGGACTCACTAAAGAATGGGCAGCAGCGTTCTCTATGCATTATACCACCATACTGCGATCGTCAACCCGCCTGCCAAGCGTGGCGATGATGTCGTCTTTCGACTGAAATGATGAAGATGGTGATGAAAATACATTACATCAGGCATAGGCTCTTCTTCCTCCTCAATCTCTTCAACTTCTGGTACAATTAGATCCATGTTCTCATCCAGGAACTTTTCCAGGAGTTCTCGAATCATCACCACTTCTTCTGGCTTGGCCTGTTTAAAATGAGAATATGTTTTGTTAGAGAATGTTATAAGTAATTTCTACAAAACACAAATTTAGTTCTTTGGGCTCCTATCGTTTTTTACTTAATTCTAACTCCAAAGATATTTTAGTTATATAGGAAGCTGCTAAAGACGAATAGGATGGATGGATGGATTAAACTGTATATCACTACAGTTTAATTAACTAATTACAATTACCGCAGTAATCAGAAACGTCAGACAATCACTTGTTTCGCATTCAATCGCATTCGTAACCAAACTGTCTTCTCAGTCCAACAATTTATTACCCGAGCAGAAATTTCTGGAATACTCGCGATTCTTTGCCACAGTTTACAGTTAGCGGCGAACTTTCTAGACAGTACCAGAAAGACAATTCCGCTATTCGATAATAGATGGCGGTGGCGTCTACGGATAATCGTTCGTGTAATACCAGCTACTTGAATAAAGAATGGCGTTAGCTTATCAAGTCTAAAATCTTCGTAATAATACATTAAAACAAACTATATTAACCTTCTTTTTTTTCAGATCAGGGTCAGGCAATATGGCGATCTGTTCATCAATGTAGTCCATGATCTCCTTCTCAATGTACTGGACGATGAACTCCCCACTCGTTGTCGACATCTGACGGCCAGCCACCATTCCTGTGAGCCAATTGATTCATTTGTATAACTTTCTACATAAAGAAGAGATCACTCCGAAATTTTACTTTTTTACAACTATAAAAAGACACTACAAAATTTAAAATAACTTCAAATTCTAAAGTTGTTGACGAGTTCCAAGTTCTGGAGAAGTACGGAAGTTTTCGATATCGTTAACTAGGAAATGTGATTCCTACGTAATTTTTACAGAAGGCTAAAAACTAAAATACAGATGTTAGTTTTGGGAAAGGATTCTAACCAAGATCATAGTTAGCAGACATGAACCTTTGAACCAGCTCATTTATTTCATCGAAGGTATTCTCAAGGTCCTGTATACGTTCTTGGCGTGCTCTTTCAACCTAGGGCAGAGAGGACAGGAATGAAGAACTATGGAAAGGGGTTATAAACTAGTCAGTCTTGAAAATAATTCATTTAATTGTGTGCAATATATGGTTTCACAATATTTGATTTGACGAAAATTTTTTTTTTTTTCAAATGTGATGTACTATTAAGGGCGCACTGAGAGACTTCCGAAATAATTGCGTTCGTTTGATCCCTAGGTGCATCGTTATTACTTAAGACGAAATGGTATCGTGGTCACGTATGTTTCGAGGGGGTGAAGCAGACGCGAGCGGATAAGTGGCACGCGGGGCCCCGCTCTCTGCCGCACTCGGCCAGCAAGCTATAGTCCGACCGCTGTAAGCGTGACCCTCTCTCGTGAACCAAAATATTTCTGCAGAGGATCGCGCATACGGTAATCGGACTGTCGTGGCAAGTTGTAGATTTACGTGATACTAGTTGCGCAGTTTATAGAAATATATTTATTTTCACAAAGTATGTAATGAGTACATAATATGGTGCAGTAAATAAATGTAAAATAATATTTTAATTAGGCGCATACACTAGTGTTTTTATTATTATATCTATTTACATACGAATACTGGCCTACTTATGAGTTCCTATAATAATTCCAGTTTGTTTGTTGTTTGAATGGGTACTCGTATTAAAGATGAATCCAAACTGGTTTTTCCAAAAATCGGTTCTTTACACAGGATATTTTTTTATCACTACCCAAATTTTCATAGGGTACTCTATCCATGAATATGAACAACTTTTACTATGGGACCAACTCTGAAATCACGGAAAAAATCTGCTGTTTTTAACAAAAGTTCAATACACAATTCAATACAAACCGAGTCACCACATTTCAATTATTCTAGAAGCTCGGTGCGCCATTGTGTATTTTTCTATCTATCGACCATTTAATGTTAGAGCTAAATAAATGTAACAAAAAAATCGTAATTAAAAATTACTTCAGCAACATAAACCCGTATTCTCTCTGCTTCAGTTGGGACGTATACTTCTTCTACCTCCTTGGATTCCAAGAGTTCTGACTCAGATATTGCATCCTTTGGTTCTCCTGTTTTATAATGACGTGTTATAGCTAGCATTGTACTGGCCAGAGAGAAATGTACAGGATGTAATAACGAAATCTCTTTTTGGCAGCGGTACAATGATAACTTCAGACCTGTAGTGCTATTCTGTAAAATGTCACCATATAAAAGGTGAAATGAGTTTGAAGCGAGCTGTCAAATAGCGTCTGGTAGGATGACAGTTCACTTCAAGCTCACTTGATTTAAGTTTTCATTATGAGATTTTTACAGAATAGATTAGATTGAAACCTGTTTTTTAAGATTGGATTAAAACCTATATCTATCGATATCTAAATCTTTGAGTACGAGACGTAGGTTTGTAATGTCTATTCAAAGTAAACAATAGTAACAATACAGTACTATATAATTGATCTGCTAGAACCGAAACTACTGACTAAATAACGGCTTTTTCTACATACTAAGTACTTTATATTCATTTAGCAAATATCTTACAAAACAACGAAAAAAAAAATTTAATAAGACTTAGTCATTACTAATTACAAACAAACTACGGTTGTAACATCTTTTTAATTCATATTATTATTTTGAAGCTCAAACCTTTTTTGGCACTATTGTACTTTAAGACAAAAAATTGCTAGTTCAAAAATATTCTATTTTTAATCAACTATGCCTAGTGTTTTTTTTTATAAATTCTTCAGCGTTTTACTTAAATAAATACTTGATAAACTACTTTACCAAAATAATCAACTTTTACAATACTCTTTAAAATAAATGGTTCAACTACTAGATATATATTCCATTCACAAATTGCAGATTTTATAAAATATACAGAGTGGCAGGAAAATTTAAATTGAGCATCTATGTTGTGATGCGTATAGGAAAATGATATACGCGGTCAACATATATAGAACAGCATTTTTTTTTAAATTAACTGACGATAATTTTCAACGCCGCGTTGCCTGCGTTGAATATTTCAGAATCTACTGAGTCTATTGACATAAGTTTCACGTATATTCCTGCCACCTAATATACCTCAGCAATAAAATCGAGTCGACGTTACGATATCGGAAAATACAAAAGAAATTAAAAAATTCTTTTTTTTAATTTTGGGAGCTTCCATGTTGCTGAATTTCTTTCTAAGCGTCAAGTCATATGAACGACTTTCTTGCTAGTTGGACAGGGCATGTTTATAAAATGTCTCCCATATCAATTGATTGATTGATGTGTGCCTGATTGATAGCAATAGGCTCGCCCCCTATTACATGGGACTTAAACATAACTGGCAATATATGGGTGTACTATAAGTATAACCCTCACTTTACGTGGAATATAAGCGTAATAGTATGTTGTCTCTTTCTTACTAAATCTGCAACATGCGATGGCTTTTTAATAAATAAATAATTTAAAACCGTATATTTCATATTCCACAGGTTTCATCTCTTCGTCGTAAACGATTATGTCAACTTTGTCTTTCTTCTCTTCTTTCTCCTTTACTTCTTCTACCGGTTTTTCTACTAAAATATTGTCAAGTTTTTTATTTCTAATTTTAAAGTGCTATTCTCTCGGAAAGCTACCACGCTTGAATGGAATTGATCGAGACCCAGTGGGTCCCGCTTTATGACAAACGACATCGCGGCAGGCCCAAACGGAGATGGTGGGATGAGCTGTACGCTTTTAATAAAGATGGGTCCTTCTGGGATGGCTCTCTCTCTCCAGAGCTCTGGAGAGAGAGAGGTGGAAGAAGAAAAGGAAGGTATTTGCCCAGCAGTGGGAAATTAATGGCTAATAATGAATAATAATAAAATGAGGCGCTGCCGTAGGACAATATAATACATTCAGAGCAACGGAATCTGTTAACATTTCTTTTTTGATAACATTATGACTGAGGTACGTACTCTAAGCGAAGCAACTATAGATTAAACCAACTAGTTTCTTGGTCCTATTTAAAACCCCCATAGAATAGGTTTACGCCATATTTTCTGCCCCAGAGTGTGAATTTCACCAATGATACTGTACGTGATCACCACAACTGAACCACGTTCAAGAGCTGTCAGTGTCAAAATTAAAAGAAAATAATGACACTGACACTCGGATATTCTTTAAACGTGGTTTACGTACTGATCCGTTCAGTTTCATTGGTGAAATTCATAATGAGTATACTTGTCTTAAATATCATCATAAATAAATTTATACTTGTAAACTCACCAACTTTCTTGGGTTCGACATCGGTTTCCGACATCAACATTGAACTCATCTCCTTCAGTTTTCTCTGAAAAATTACAAAAATGTTTATATATGGCAGTTTCGTTCCGCACTAACTCTGGTACCGGCTGTCGACTGGCACATCAAGTTTATGAAATAGTTTGACTTTGTTGAGCGTTGATTCTTTCATTCATACCTGTTTCAACTGTTTCTAAAGCCCTACATCTGTTAGTTCACGACAGAATTTTACAGCGCACTGGTTTTTTTAACATTCGGTGTTTAGCCAAGCATTGAGAATAATAATATAATATTGTAATATCTTAGGACAACCAACACACAGTTACCTGATCCCAAACTAGGCATAGCCTGTACTATGTTAACCAGACAACTGATAAATATACTTATATATTTCTGAATACATACGTATTGTAAATAAATTACAGGGTTATCTTAAATAACTAGGAGTTACAAGCTAACTCATGATTAATCAAATAATTCATCTTACACCACCAAGAGTTAGATGTAAAACAAGCGTATAACTTTTAAATATTTAAACCACCGATGTGGTAGAGTCAATTCCAATTTCACCAATGAAACTAAATGCTATCAGCACATTTAAACCGCGTCAAGAGCTGTTAGTGACAAAATTAAACAGAAAATAATGACCCTAGCAGTCCTAAACCGTGGTTTATGTGTTGCTTGCGTTCAGTATCATTGGTGAAATTGGCACTTAGTCGCTAAACTCTGGGTTGGTGTAAGTAATATCAAAATAAATTGACGTAATGTTTTGAGCTACCGATGATAAGTTACTTTGTTTCTTCTACTTTGTTCGGCTCGGTTCGTAAATGGGTGTAAATTTTTACATACTGAAATCCATGCCTTGGTAAGCACGTTTAGATCGGAAGCCGACCACAACATAGTTGGGAAACTGCTAAATAGATGATATCTGTTCTACACTTTTCTACTTATACTTGATTAAAAAAAAAAATACAATATTGATTTTGAAACAATGTCCCATGCAAAGGGAACTACATAACTAAGAAGATACACCAGAAATCAGATCTTTATTCTCAGAGGTAGATTAAAGACTTATAACAGCTAACAAAGAAACTAAAATTACAGTAAAACCAAAATAAACTAACATTGACTTCTTCAGAAGGCTCTGGTCTTCCTGAAAATTGAGTTTTAATTAACAAAAGAACCTCTATGAGGATTGATACTAAATGGGTATAGTCAGGGAAATGAATTGTTTATCAAATTGACAGACCACCTAAACCACCTTCGACTATACGAGAATTTTAGTATAGTAGTTTGGTGGTGACTTCACATACAACGATCTAAAATACTGGTACTCATCTTCATCCAGTTAGACTGGAAGCCAACCCCAAAGATAGTTGGGAAATGGCTAGGCAGATGATGATTATTACTACTGCCTTATTTGAGGGGTCCACTTGGGGTCGGACCACTTGTTATTGGGTTTTCCTATCAGGAATTGCTCAATAGCAGCCCGGAGACCCCCTTACTGCTTGCGTGCGTCTCCCGTGACTTTTACAAACCAGCATATTTATTACATATCAACACAAATCAAATTAGGCAGATACTAGTGAAACAAATTTAAAACACTAAAATATAGAATAACGATACGATCACGCGTCGTCTAAGTTCTTCGATTAAGTGCTGCTACAGCATTCACCACCCTTAATCTGTCGTGTTTCACAGTACACATATCGATCCGGCTCGAAGGACCAACTAATGTAAGGGCTGGTAAAAGGCGCGAAAGACACAAACGAGCGGAAAGGTGCCGCTATTGTATAAGAAAACCCCTGACTAACCCTTCACGGAAATACAGTCATGATGTAATGATAATCTAACATCTATTTTGGTCGCTCATAACAATTTTTTAACAAAAAATTAAACCACCGAAAAATCTGAAAAGAAAAAAATAATAAACCTTAAAATGATGAGTCGGCGCTTTGAGTGATCTTTGTTCATTGATTTTTCAGCGCCGACTCATAATTGTAAGGTTTATTATTTTTTGCTTTTCAGATTTTTCGGCGGTTTAATTTTTTGTTAAAAAGTTTTTATATTATAATTTTTTGTGGTTTTAATGTAAAATAATACTTGGTAAGGTATACCCTATCCAATGAAAAAAGAATTATCAAAATCGGACAACTCTGTATAAAGTTATGCGTGGTTATACATTACAATCAGTGAGTGAACAATCAATCATCCCCTATTTTCCGACCCTTAGGGTTCGATTTTGTTTTCCAATTTTATATGGGACCACTTTCGAAGTATATTCTTTCCAATAAAAAAAGAATTATCACAATCAGACTACTACGTAAAAAGTTATGCGTGGTCATACATAAAAAAAAACAAACAAAAAAAAAATACGTGTCGAATTGATAACCTCCTACGTTTTTTTCGTCGGTTAAAAAATAGCCCTCATAAGAAGGCTGAGAGTTACCCAAAGGGCAATAGCGAGGGCTATGCTTTAAGTTTCATCACGCGATCGAATTATAAGTGAAGAGATTCGTAGGAGAACCGAGGTAACAACATAACTCGAAGAACTGCCAAACTTAAGTGACAGTGGGCAGGGCACATTACTCGCAGGACAGATAGCCGATGGGGCCGAAAGGTTCTAGAGTGGTAACAAGGTGATCCGATGACTTGTTGAGGGTGGCTGGAATCCGCTGGATGTAAGAGAAGTACAGTACCGGCCGAAGTGGCGGTGCTTGGGGAGACCTTTGTCCAGCTGTGGACGTCTTTCAGCTGAAATGGTGATGATGACACCTATTCTACTGACATAAACAACAAGAGAACCTGTTCTTTGCCTCATATAGTTCTCCCTTTCAATTTCCGTCATCCTTTCAATGGAGGGCGATCTTTGAATTGCTCCCAGGTTGGGGCGGTTCAACCTCAGGCTGAGTCGAGCTGTTCGGTCCACGTGGTCATTTATCAGTGATAGTCTTTGCAGGTCGGCCCCATTCCAGTAGTCGTCGTCATCTGAATCTCCCTGTTTTTAGTTTAAGGGGCGATGAATATCATCCAATACGTATTGAATTGAGTAACTACCTACTTGATGGGATAATGATGAGTGGACTAGCTATTTGGGATGATGGAAAAAGTAAGATAAACAGGGTCAAATTAAATTAGCTGGCAATACTTTACCGATGTGTTGGGTGTCAATATTGAAAACTCACGAACGAAAAAAATATTATAATCGATGGAAGAATATCACTTATCAGGTCCAGGCCATAATCGGTCATATAATTTAATATTTTTTTCCGAAAAACTTACGTAAATATTTTTAATTGTTTCAAAAAAACCATAACATAACAGTCGTTTGGGTGCCGTAATGTACATCATTGGGTCAAATGACCCTATGACAGTTATGAACAAAGTTGGGATAGCGAAAAGAACTTTTTGTTTCATTCGTTTTCGTTATCAACACCCAACACGTCGGTAAAGTTTTGCCAGCTAATTTAATAAGATGTCTGCTAAAGTCTAAACTTACAACATATAAGACTTATAAGACAGATGACAGTAGAATAGTGGAAAATACTGATCCAGACGCACCAGCATAGTGCTATTCTCTAAGGATATATTCGCCGCAGCGGCGAAAAACAATGTGGTATCCACTAAGCAGCTTTAAGCGCTAGTGTAGCTTCCACTAGCGCTCAAAGCTGCGACGACTGTGAATTAGAACAACTCAACTCAAATAATTTAAACCTTGATCGATTATAATTTAAATAAATTAGTCGCAAGGCCAAATTCTTCTCCTAAACAGCTACGGCGGTAAGGACTAGGGTGCTTACTCTCGAATATAATTCCAATAGATTGACATTGGTCAAACGTCAGTTGGTTGAGTTAAACGTCAGGGATTGGCTAGACTCAGTGAGTCCAGCCAATCACTGACGTTTGACTGACAATTCCAATGTCGAACTATTGGAATTATATTCGAGAGTAAGCACCCAGGCCCGGCTAGATGGTGCATTGTGTTCCATGCGCGCCTAAAAGAGATGTAAGCACACATTGCTGGGACCGATGCCTGCCAGGGTCGCGAAATTCTTCGAAAGAGTTACCGTGGCCCTGCACCCTAATTGCGAAACGCACAATTTATCAGAATCTGAATGGGATTGAAGATTATTTCTAAACCATTGCGTCATGTGTTCGAATAAATTGTCGGTCAGCAACGGAATTATCGCAATGAATGTTTTTTAACTATGAATATGAAACCAATTCCTACTGATAGCAAGTTACGCAATTACCCCCCTGGTATAGGCAACTGAAGGAACACGGGTGGGTGACTAAAAAGTCAGTAAAAGTCTGACACGCCCTTCCGCTCCACCCAGGGCGAGATACGTCATTTGATGATTTCCAAAACCACAAAAAAAAAGTGAACAGAATAATACCTATGACTACATTTGATAATTTAATACTGATTAAACTAGTACATACGAAATGAGAATATAAAGATTACATAAAGATTATAAGAGATTAAATACTGCATGAAAATATAGTTTTAATTTTCAGCACTTACGATAAACTTGACACCATCCTACAGACAAAAGAAAAATTAGTTCACAATCAGACTAATATTCCCACTGCTGATAAAGGCCTCCTAGATAAAAATAAACTCGATATTATATTTCGATTACAAAAACTGTTTCATTGGAAAACCTAAATGTACAAGGTGGTCTGTTAAGACCTAATGTGACAAATCTAGAATTATCAAAGATATCGAAAATTCTACGGAACCATGTGAAAGACATTTCGATCAGGTTTTAAGTTGTTAAGCCCTGGTTGGAGGCCTTAATTTAATACAGGCAAGTCCTGTTAAGCAGCCGACAACATCATATGTTTAATTGCGAGATGTCACTCCAAAAAAAATGGTTTAATAAGCAACCAGTTTGACTTTTTCTAGTCAGTTTGAATGTGTCCCAGTTTCAGATCTAGCTCAGAGAAAATTCTTTATTTGTCTAGCTCCTTTAAATATCTTGACTAACGTATAAAATCAAGTTCTTCTAAGTTAACAGACAGCTGTGCTGCTGGGGAGTTTGTTGCGCCACTTCGTCTTCCCAGCTAAAGCACTAAGAAGTAGTGAAGGGCGGGTGTTTTGAGGGACTGTCTTATGTAATTTTGACGTTCAAAAAGTGCTGATTTACACCCCAGTTTGAATAAATGACTTTTCATTTGATTAACATAAACGATTTACTATTTTTTACGTTCCGTGTATTGCCGTATAATATAACCGTATATATAATATCACCATTCCATTTCTTCTCGTGGGTGTCGTAAATGGCGACTAAGGGACTTACTAGAGAATGGGCAGCAGCGTTCTCTATGCATGTTACCACCGTACTGCGATCGCCAACCCGCCTGCTAAGCGTGGCGATTAGGGCAAACCGCCCGCCTTTTGTGGAGGCTTAAGTCAAACAGTGGACATCTTACGGCTGAAATGATGAAACGATTGACTTACTTGATCTGACTGGCTTGCCTCTTCTTCTGCATGGTCAGATTCTGGTTTACTCCCTAAAACATAATTAGGTTCATTAATAACTCGGTTTTGCCAGCGGCTTCGCGCGCGTATTATACGTGTTAACCTGTCTCTTGAATCACCCTATCTATTAAAAAAACCGCATCAAAATCCGGTGCGTAGTTTTAAAGATCTAAGCATACATAGGGACAGACAGAGGGAAGCGACTTTGTTTTGTCCTATTTAGTGACAAGCACTTCACCCGCGACTTCATCCGCGTGACCCACAGGAACTGTGTATTTTTTCGGGATAAAAAGCAGCCTATGTTACTTGGTAATAATGTAGCTTTTTATCGGTGACAGAATTTTAAAAATCGGTTCAGTAGTTTTCGAGTTTATCTATTTTGTGCCCGCGACTGCGCCCCACTGACCCTTCCCGTCGCATCGAATTGTCTAACAGTGTTCGTCCATTTTTCGTCACTGCTCCGCTCTTTTTGATTATAGCGTAAAGTTATATAGCCTATAGCCTTCCTTAATAAATATGCTATCCAACACAAAAAAAAAAATCTATTCGGACCAGCAGTTCCTGAGATTACCGCGTTCAACCAAACAAACAAACTCTTCAGCTTTATAATATTATAAGTAATAAGTATAGATAAAAATACACATAAAAAATCAAAACATTCCTCTTTATAAAGTTTAGACTAGCTTCTGCCCGCAACTTCTTTCGCGTGAAATTCCTTGTTTTAACATAAAATATATATCCTAAAGCACTAAATCTCCCGCCCGCGATATTACTTCGTTTTTGACTTTTTTTATATTTTGACTCGATTTCGACTTCCAAATCCTGATAAATGCTTCAGAGATGACTAAATACCTACATAATTTCCAGCCTATAATGTTACCAATGCTGAGACAAAGGCCTCCTCTCGGTGAGAGGGAACGGGCCATAATCCAACACACAGGCCCAGTGCGGGATGGTAGATGTCACAAATCATAAATTTTTGGTTTTAGGACATGCCGGTTTCTTCGCGATATTTTTGTTTACCGTTTTTTATTTACACAAAGTAAAGGGCCTGCCTGGGTTCAAACCTACGTCCTACAAGGCGCGGTAACTGCGCCCTACTGCTCCCCCCCCCCCCCTCCTACATACAAACGTACAAACAAAAAGCATTCGTCTAATAGTTGGAGGGAAAGATCGGCATAATGCCGATCTTTGCCGTTTCCAGATGCCATAAACCTTTTACACTTTAGCGAAAACCCTAGGGGTATAAGCATAGTGAAATTACCCTTGAAAGATATCCTTGATATCCTTCTTTTTGTGGAGAAAAGTTTACCATAATTATAATATGTTATTAATATAGAAAGAGAGATTATTTTAGTACCTACTGTGATCAAAGTTGGTAATCTCTTAAGTTCTTTTTTTTTTCTATAAATTTCTTCTTAAAGGTAATTCTTTTAAATAAAAGCTGATTTAAATACCAAACAAAATTTTTGGTTAAATTTAGGTTAAATTTTTTAGTAATGAAATTGTTTTGAACCCTTGACTGGCGATCTACACCGGAGTTACCCGACAAACGCTTCTTTTTGCAATTTATGCCGAATGGAGCCTTTAATATGAAAAACGACAGCACACATTAAAATGGTTTTGAAACACATACGCGTACACAATGTCTTTATTCGAATAAATCGACTATTTATAGGATTTTTTTCCATTAGACGGTCTTATCCGACGAGGTAGTAAAATCAGTCTACTTAACCATGTTTTCAAAAAAAAAATTTTTTTTTATTTATCTATAACGCTACCGCCATTTTGACAGATTTTTTAAATGGTCAACTAAATATTTGATCACCTAATTTAATAAAACTTGCCTGAAATATTATAGAAATGGCAAAATATGCTTAGTCAATTAAATTTTTAATAAAGTATTATCGTATTGTGTCTTTGCCGAGCCAACATTAATTGAGAGATATTTCATTCATATTCATATTTTACTCATGGGTAAAGTTGCTTATGGAAAGTAAAGATGCCATAGTTTATGGGCTAGTACTTGGGATTACTCTATATAACATGGTAGCATCTGTAGTCTAACTAGGACGAGTCCTGTATCTCGACATACAACGCCAATCCCCTCAAAATATACAATAATACATAGTAGCCCAAATGACATGCAAATAAATGCATGCATGAATGATCCTAACTAAGTAAAACAGAGAAAAATAGTAGTTTTAAAAAACTAAAAAACACGCTTCCACAGAAAACAAAACTAAAAAGTTGAAAATAATGGAAAAGCGTGTTTTTTTTTAACTATTATTTATTTTCTATTTTTAGGGTGTTTCGAATTTTGAAACGTATGTCAGCGTAGTTATCAATGACATTTTTTTCTGCTATGCTGGTAGCCCTAGCAAGGATATGGCACATTGTATTGTCATCGGTCCTTGTTAAGTATGCCAAATTTCGAGTTAATCCGACGTTTTATAGGGGACCAACATTTTTTTTTTTTTTTGGATGGGAAATCATCAAATGACTTCTCCCGCTCTGGGCAGAGCGGGAGGGCGTGTCAGACTTTTACTGACTAAAACCCACCCGTGTTCCTTCAGTTGCCCATGTGCCGGGGCCACGGTATCTCTTTCGAACAATCACGCGACCCTGGCAGGCACCGGTCCTAGCAGACCCCTTCACTGCTGCTGACATCTCTTTGAGGCGCGCGTGGAACACTACGCGCCGTCGACCCGAGCTTGGTCCTTACCGGGCGGCGAGCTACCCATTGCTCGCCGCCCGCAAGCTCGCGCCTACGGTGGCCGGGAGTCCGCAATCGACTCCCGACGCCCGGGGAGGGGACCAACATCATGTTCCAGTTTTCCGTAACATGCGTATGAAGCTAATAAAAACGTGTTAAAAAATATATTGTAGTAAAATAATTAAAAGTATAGACAAAGAAATGAGATACCTTCTCTATACCCGTCGTGGTACTCGACGTTTTTAGAGGCATCAATAACAGCCAAGTACCGGTACATCTTCAGGAACTCCTCCACTGGTATAGCTGCTGATCCTCCATCGGGCTCCTTGGTTAACGATTCACAGAGCAGGATCATAGTGTGGGTCAGACACTGTGGAAGATAATACCAGATTAACAGAAGCTGTTGTCTGATGCTTTTTTTTGTGGCTTGCAAAACATCTAATGACGTCTTCCGCTCTGGGTGGAGCGAGAGGACGTGTCAGACTTTTACTGACTAAAACCCACCCGTGTTCCTTCAGTCGCCTATATGCCAGGGCCACGATAACTCTATTGAACAAATCTCGCGACCCTGGCAGTTTGTCTAATGCTTAAAGGCTTTTCCAGTACTGCATCATATTTATTTCTTCCCTCAAATCTCCGTTTAATTATCAAGGGTCAGACAAAATAAAATCACGCTTACTGTAAGTAATAAAAAAAAGAAAGATTTTTTTTTTTTTTAACGCGGTTGACATCCTCGTAATACAATATTAGTCGAAAAAACTTACCTTAGTCAGCATCCCACCAGCGACTGCCAAGAAGTGGAGGAAAGGCACAGCCTCCGCCCGAAGGTACACCTCGCACAGACACAGAATCCTCTTCAGTTCCACTCGGTCCAAGCAAAACCCTCGCCAGGCTTGTCTCAGAACCAATATTGGGATTTGTTGCATGCCGTATAGCTGGGAGCAAAAGAAAATGTGATGACAATGATTGACAACATAAGTCTATTTTTATTACTTTTTTACTGCCACCATCAGACCAGACAGTCCCACCTAAGCCCCCCACTTAGTGCTATAAATAGAGTACTCCAGCTTCAGCTCAACGAGCGGAGGCCTGAGTTATAGCAGAACGAATATTAGCTGACTCTTACCTGACGAGCCAGCACCATCAGACAACCCCTCGTAAACCCTCCGCTCAGTGCTGTAGATAGAGCAGTCCAGCTTTAGCTTAACGAGCGGAGGCCTGAGTCTTAGAAATGGGAACACTAGAAAGCTGACTCTTACCTGGTAACCTTCAGACAGCTCCTGATAAGCCAGCAGCTATCAGTGATGTAAAAAGGGTAGGTACTCCAGCCTCCATTTGATGGACGATACCCTGAGTCCTAGAAATGCGAATATTAATGGCTGACTCTTACCTGACGAGCCAGCACCTTCAGACAGCCCCTCGTGAGCCCCCCTTCTGTGCTGTAGATGGGGTACTCTAGCCTCAGTTTGACTGGAGGTGGCCGGTGCTCCGCCAAAGCCTTGAAATATTCGAACGACCAGCGTAGAAGGTCGTAGGGTTGGGTTTTTATTGCGGCTGTTGAAGAATGAAGATAGAGTAAAATTAAGGATTCATTTCGGTAACATTAATACCTATCTACATATAATTAATTAAGTAGCTTTTCCAGCATTTTCGCCCGCGTGGAGGTCGAAAAGTACACCACGGTAACGTATCATATGTGTTAATCAAGGGTCTAAACTAACTGTGTGTCAAATTTCATCCAAATCCGTTCAGCCGTTTTTGCGTGATTGAGTAACAAACATCCAGACATCCAAACATCCAAACCTCTTTTATCTGTTCTCAGATTCAAACACACAAGCTTTCACATTTACAATATTGTAGGAAGCAGCACCCTAATTGCGAAACGCATAATTTATCAGAATCTGAATGGGAATGAAGATTATTTCTAAACCATTGCGTCATTTGTACGAATAAATTGTCGGCTCAGCAACGTAAATAACGCAATGAACGTTGTTTAACTATGAATATTAAACCAATTCCTACCGATAAAAAGTTCCGCAGTTACCCCTCTGGATTAATAGGATGTCGCCAAAACACAATAATCTTAAGTAGGATATGGTTTCATATACTTTCTGCCAAAACTTGTCTGCTCAACAACGTAATAACGTAATGAATGTTGTTGAAATTGTCAAAATTAAAGCGATTCTAGCTGTCAGTGTGTCACGCAATTACCCCTCAGATTATGTAAAGACCAATGACCGGGGAAGTAAGACATAGCGGCAAAACTTGGATATAACATTACACCTGTCCTGAACATCCCAAAGGGGTAGGCAGGGTTGTACAGTATACCTACATTTTGAATTTATGTTTAAGGCTCTTAAAATAGGGGTGCACCTGCTACCATTACATAATCAGCCTATACTGTTCCCACTGCTGGGACACAGGCCTCCACTCTGTAAGAGGGAGCGGGCCACAATCCACCACGCATGTGACATGTCTTCAAATTTTAGGTTGTAGGGCATGGCAGTCCATATCTAGCGGCGAGCTACCCATTACTCGCCGTCCGCAAGCCCGTGGCTACGGTGGTCAGGAGTCCGCAAAGGACTCCCGACGCCCGGGCGTCTCCTGCGGCGGCGTTCAAGCTTACCTTTACAATATCTCTTGAGTATGTAGGGGTATTTCGGTGGTATCACGATCTGCTGGGAGCAGTACATCTGCTCGAAAAGCTCCGGCATTTCGACGAGTTCGATTCAACTTTCGGTAACTAAAAAACACTTTGTATTAACCAATTTGCGTGCTGGATTACGTGAAATGTGAAGATCAGTATGTGTGTGTGAAATGTGAAGATCAGTGTGTGTGTATTATGGTCGTTGGTCTCGTGGTCGCAAGCGCGACTGCTGAGCGTGGGGTCCTGGGTTCGATTCCCGGGTCGGGCAAAGTGAAACTGGGTTTTTCCATTAGGAATTTCTTAGTAGCAGCCCGGAGTTTGGAAGTTGGCGGTGTGGTACCCCCCGTGCCTCGGAAAGCACGTTAAGCCGTTGGTCCTACGCCTGATCTCTCTCCGGTCGTGTCGGATTGCCGTCCCATCGGACTATGAGAGTGAGGGAATAGTGAGTGCTTCTGTGTCTGCGCACACACTTGTGCACTATAATATCTCCCGCGCCGATGGCTAGTCTCCGTTGAGATTGGCCGCCGTGGCCGAAATACGGTCTGGAGGACTATATATATATATATTATGGAAAAACAGAGGGTCTGAAAAGGCTACTTTGGCACAAAATCGCATCCCGCATTTGTTCGCTTAGATCTTTTAAACTACGCAACAGATTTTAACGCGGTGATAGACAGAGTAATTCAAGAGGAAGGTTTATCTGTATAATACGCTAAGCTAAGCCGCTAGCAAAAGTCAGTAGGATAACATAATAAATCATATTTAATCGTAAAATGGGCACAATCTAACAATTGATAATAATAACTTCGTACCTACACTGCACACAATTCATGTTTGGTTTGACAGTTTTGTTTAGAGATTTGTAAAATGTTCGTTCGAATCGTAGTTACGGACTTCAGGAAAGGAATTGCTTAATGTGGTGTTTTTAGGCCACTTTTAGGCCCCCTGATAGTAGCAAATTTCGCTTAACTCGAGGTTTGCAAGTCGACGAATGAGTAGTTCTGACATAGCAGCATAGATGGCGCTACTAGTATGTAGAGTCTGAAACATCTACTAGTAACGTCGGCTCCTCTAAGTTATCGCTTTGATTAAAAAATATTGTCTTAAATAATCGTGTAATTTAGTAAATCAGGCAGCTAGAAATTGTAGGTAATTATATAAAACACTAGTGACTCGACAAAACTTCGAGATATTTTTTCTAGGTTCACAACAGTATGATGACTTCCAATCCAGGGCTAAGGAGGACTGGTCTGACGCTGGAGAAAACTGGTAGTAAGTTTCCTCAAGCTCGTCCCGCCATTTTCTACGGGGACTGCCGTGACGCTTTCTGTATCAGGGTTCCACTTACACGTAACGCCACCCAACTGTCACCCACCACCCCTAATAACCCCTAATTAGGCTAACCCACGTAACTCTGGGTAGAGTGTGGTTGAGGGGGTGGTTTCTACCCCTAAAAAGTGGAATCCTGAAAAATAAAAAACACGGGTTCAATATTTTTTAGTGTTATATCGATGTGCAAAGTTTCATTCTGATCGGTGGGTGACAGTTGGGTAGGGTTACTTGTTAGTGGTTATTTTCGCCCACCACTCATTGGGTATATGGGATATATGACCAGCCCATTTACAATTCAGCTTAGTGGCTTTTTGAACAAGGTCAGTATTTTTGAGCGCCATTATGGTGTTGTGAATATGGTCTGTGAATACGCATGATAAAATCCTTTTTGCAAAATCGAAGTAAGCAAATGAAATTGGCATGGTTATGATTACTTTTTAAATAGTATTATGGTCGACTCTTACCTTATTTTTAAAATGAAAATAATAAAGGATTTATCGTTTAAACTCACCACATAAAATTGAAAACTCCCACTTGTGTTTATACTATTCATTGCTATGGCAACTGTCACCAAAATAGAAAGATTCTGACATTTGATATCTATGCTTTTACACTATGGTTGATGCTGGACACATTAAAACCTCTTTATAAATATGTTTAAGATCTTTCACAGTCGTCAAGAACCTAGTCAGAAGCCCAAAAGTCTGACAACCAGTCTTACGAAGCCAGCAGCATGCCAGTTTCTTCACGATGTTTTCCTTCACCGTTCTGAGAGCAGTGGTGATGAAATAAATGACACGAAGTAAAGTTCCTACATAAAGTAAAATTCTAAGGCATGTGACATCTACCAACCCGCACTGGGCGCGCGTGGTGGATTATGGCCCATTCCTTCTCACCGAGAGGAGGGCTGTGTCCCAGCTGTGGAAACATTATAGTGTGATGATGATGATGAAAGTACCTACCTGGGTTCGAACTTGCGACCTACACTCGTAAGTCGTGGTCGTTAGCACTGGTGCCACTACTAGTCCACTTACTTTACTTACGAAGTCCCCAACATCCATAAACTCATTATCGTTTCTTATAGGAGTAGGCAGAAACTGCAAATGTTACGTGCTGAATCTCTAGCGAAATAAATAGATATACTTATTCTAGATTTCTTACAAAATAAGAGAAATATGAATAAAATAGATAGGTACCTCCCCTATATTTATTTATTTCATTTATTCCTCATTATTTCATTTTATTTTTTGATCAAAATTAAATTTAAGAAAATAATTATTAGTTCGTGACAGTTGCAGGGGTGAGTTGGGGACTAAATGGACCACTAGTATTTTTATGGGCAATTAAAGTAGGTAACAATGTTTTTTTCTTATTTATTAAATGTACAGTAGCATTACTAGGCTGTTGCATAAATTAAGCAAACGACTACTCGCAAATTATATTTAGGTATTTTATTACTTATATGTTATTTTTAGTCAGTGTTCCCTACATTTTCTGATGACCAGTACCTACTAATAAATCTTGAATGTTTTTATTTAACTAAGACGAAAAACAATCCGATAGAATTCAGATTTTTGTGTAGGTATAGTACATACACAAAAACACATTTGTGTTACTCACAAGATTAATAGGGGTATATTAACAAGTCTTTCTAGGCTCATTTTAATATAAGATTAACATCTATTAAATAACAACAGTTGACATTAAAATTAACAGTAGACACATAAAACCATACAGCTAAAAGTCGTCGGCCGCTGCGTTATCGCCAATATTTCTAATCAACATAAAATGAAATTCATTTCATACCAAAATATTCAATATGCCAATAAAATTTCCATGGTTGATTCACGTGAAGAAATAATCTTTATAACTCGCCGGTTGGATTTAATTACTTTTGGCTCTGATTTCTTACGCAACAAGTACTGCCATCTAGCGATGCATGGCCGAACTACGCTCTAATAGTCGATATCGTCACGTGGTAAGTACTGGATCGAGAAGAAAAAAACAAAACCTGTTTGGCTGTTTAGTAGAGTGACGTTTCTCATGTTTTTGTGTCGTGTGTGATTCGGGGAAGAAGTTTATGCGATTTTAGCGTGAAATTCCTATAGATAAACCTTCAACAATCACTTCTGTTTGATAAAATCCAAGTTTTAATAGTGTTTTGAGAAGATTTTGCTCGTAATTTGTAAAGGGAACGCAAGTGATTGTCATTTCGACCTGTAAACCTCGGGTGAATGAAACCAATGTGATAGTGTCTAGTGATTTAATCATAAATACGGGAAAAATGAACAATCAGTGACATTTGTTAACAATAACCAGTAATAATGTGCGAACATACTTTTGTTAAATTGGTTTTATGTGCAAAATAGTGTCAAAGAAATGGGTGACAGATTGAAACATCCATTTAAAGTGAAAAGAACATTTGTCGTTTGTGTTTTATTAGAAAAATGGATGTGATAACTGGATTATCCCCTCTAAGTGAGTATAACTTTCTATGGGAAAAGGGTCACTGGACAGTTGATTGGTATTCAATGCACGCTATTAGGGTCTATGACCATACATTGGAATTCGTGGAATTTGCATACGGTGTTGGCTTGGCCAAAATTTTTGCTATTCCTATAATTTTTCCTGGTTATTATTATCATCTTTAAAAAGCTTATGTTCTACCTTCTTTTAAATTTGACGTCATAGATTTTTTTAAGTTTTTAAAGTTTCCTCGTACCGTATTTGTCTAGGTGAGTGGAGATATTTATTTTAGAACAACATACGGAATTGATTGTATTATTTGACTACATTTCGTACCAGGTACGTAAGTACATACAATAAACAGAAGAAAAAAGTTGTAGAGACTTTGTCAAACTTGCACCTGTAGTTGATTAATACCAGGTGGCGCCTCTGTCACCGTCGAAGTTATTATTACATACCTATGTTTACTATCAAAGTCTCAGTTATGGGTTACCTAATGATACCCATTTCGCGTTCGTAGTACTGTTATGGTATGAGAGACATCTTACTTAATATTTTATGTGTTGAATTTATTGTTAGCTCATGAATCATCGTCTTCTTAATGCTTTTTAACATTGCTAGCTGCATTATATTAAAACTAGTTCCTATCGCGATGGAAATGTCGTGACTGGATTCAAACTTGCGTCATTGCCTTTATTTTATTTTAGCCAGCGACTTCGTTCATATGCAATTTCTTATTTTAACATAAAGTGTACCTATAGTGTATTTTTCCGGTGGTGAAAGAATTTTTGAAAACGGATAGATAGATTACGACTAAATACAAAATCACCAATGTTACCTCTTTATAATATTATTATTAGTATAGAAATAGATTCTTGCAAACTGCAAACTAGTTTTGTAACTTAATTAAAAATAGTAAAACTAAAACCTGATTCAAGTTGCGTAGAAAAATATTAAATGTTATTTAAAAACTTCGACACAATGGCATGGGAAAATATCTTGAAAAGAAATAACATTATACTGTGAAGTAATGTGGAACTTAATTAATTAAAAACTGTGTTTGAAGACTCAGGTTTCAATTAGTAATTAAGTCTGTTTTTCTCGCATTTTTTTTGCGTTATATGTGAATAAGTAGAGTAGGTAGGTACCTACATGGGATTTTATATAACTCATGTTAAATAAAATCCTTGAAATATTAATTACCAAATATTTGATCATTAATTTTCAAAATGAAATTAAACAAAATATTTTTGTTCTATTTTACCCCGTCTTCCCCATAGAGACTAGCCATAGAATTACGATAAAAATACGGGATTATCTATTGCGCAATAGAGGTAAAATGCGATGTAAATATCGATTAAAAAAAATAAGTCTGCCTAGACTTTTGGCGACTATGTTGAGGTCGGCCTCCAATCTAACCAGATGCAGCTGAATACCAGTATTTCACATGGAGCGACTGCCTAAGGTAGGCATCCACAACCCAGTTAATAGGTAACACAATAGTCCTTGGTAAGAATAATTGTCAGACTTTTAAGCTTCTGACTACCCGTAACGATTGTAAAAGATCTACGAACGATGGTAGGTAGGTATTTGACCTCAAAACCGTTACCAAGACTTCTACGCTTACTAACTCGATCAAATTACTTACAATGTTTGATTCTACAAGCTGGGCTATTGAAGCTGTCCACTGCTGGACATAGGCCTCCCCAATTTAAAAAAAAAAAAACCCACCTAGGGTTTGCCATAATCACCACGCCTGGCAAGCGGGTTTGCGAACGCAGTATGGTGGTAAAATGCATAGAGAACGCTGCTGCCCTCTAGTTAGTCCCTTAGTCGCCTTTTACAACACCCATGGGATGAAATGGGTTGGTGCTATTCTTTACGACCCGCACCTCACGGAACAAAGCTGCTATGAAAAGGCAAAATTATCAGTTACTAGCTTCTGCCCGCGACTTCGTCCGCGTTAAATGTCTTGTTCCCTCGACCCTTCCCGTCGCGTCGAATCACCTACCCGTGCGATTTTCTCCGTTTTTGCAACATTTTTCATTACTGCTCCGCTCCTCTTGGTTGTATCGTGATGTTATATAGCCTATAGCCTTTTTCGATAAATAGGCTACCCAACACAAAAAGAATTTTTCAATTCGGACTAGTAGTTCTTGAGATTAGCGCGTTCAATCAAACAAACAAACAAACTCTTCAGCTTTGTAATATTAGTATAGATTATGATTGGTTAATGGGGAAGGGTGAGCATAACCCGCGAAATTATTACGGTCGCGAATTTATTTTGTTTCACGTAAGTATAGCCTTGACCTTGTGAAGGCCGCAGGAATCCGCTGGATGCGAGAAGCACAAAACCGGTCTAAATGGCGGTGCTTGGGGTAGGCCTTTGTCCAGCTGTGGACGTCTTTCTGCTGAAATGATGATGATAATGATGATGAAGAACAGCGTGACATTGAGCTGCGAAATATAAGAAAATTTGGATTTCACGTGCTATCTTAGCGCATTCTTCTTAAGCTACGGTTTCCTAGAAGACTAACTAGGTCAGGTTAAAACTATAAATAAAAAATGAAATAAAAATCGTTAATTCTCAGGCATCGAAGGCCCATAGCGTGTTAGTATGACCAAAAAACTTACAAACTATATTAGTAAGAACATAAACTAGAACAAAACAAAACAAGAACAAAACAAAAACACAGCATTCAATTAGAAGAAGATTTATCAAGCCCTCTGTCTGACATGAAGCCTGATAAACCTATCCACTATAGGCCCCTCTAATCTATCTGAAAACTATGACAGACCTTGCAGGAGTCGAACTGAGGGGGTAATTCTAAGAACGTTCACAGTCTCATTTTTGACAAGTTTTTGTCATTTAACTTTCGCTGAGATGAGACTACGAATAGATTTTGAATATGTGAATTACGAGAATTGGTCTTCTGGTCTCGGTAACTAAGCCCAGGCATCCTGACCAAATGGGTTGGATTAATTATTGATTATTAATAAAACGGTGACCAATCGCGCGCGAGCCGAGCGAGCGAAGCGAGCCGAAACAGTGCGCGAAAAAATTCTCTCCCGATATTTTTACTAAAATGCGAATTACATAAACTAAAGTATTTGCGGTTCCTGTAACATAAATACATCCTTAGTTGCATCTTTTATTGCTTTTCGAGGTAGAAGATGCTCACAGACTTCTCTTAGGATATCTCCATAATTTGGGAGGGTTTGCCATAATCACCACGCTTGGCAGGCGTTGGCGATCGCAATATGGTGGTAAAATGCATAGAGAACATTGCTGCCCATTCTCTAGTAACTCCCTTAGTCGTCTCTTGCGACACCCACGGTAGAAATGGGATGGTGGTATTCTTTACTTTCGGCACCACACGGAACATACCTAACCATACCTGTATACCAGGGGCGTAGCTACCGCCGTATCTGCCGTATCAATTATACGGGGCCCCCGGGCCATGGGGGCCCCCGACGTGCGTAAGCAAAAATTAATAAAAAGTTTTAAATTTTTTTAATTTCAGAAATGAAAAAAGTCACAAAAAGCAATTTCTTTTTACCCGCATAAAGTGTGCGTTCCAAAATTGGCAACACCCTACATCGGTTATCGCGGGCTGCGGGATTTCCCCGTTTTTTTTTTTTCACATAGTATGGGTACAGTGACATTTAGTCACGTGACTTAAATAGTGAGGTCTCTTTGCGTAATGAATTCGATTATTAGCAAGAATCGAGAAGTTTTGCAATTGAACATTAATCGTTTTTTTTTAAATAGATGCACGGTTAATTATAAATAATTTCTAATAAAGATTATGGATGTAAAAAGAAAAATATAACAATTCATAAAAATCACTTCAATCTAATTCGTTGTCAGATTGCATTGGCAAAGACGAACAGTCATCCTAATCACCTAAGTCAATAATAAACTCATCTCCGCTCTAGTAAAGTCGTCCTGTAAAATAGTCGATCTGATTTATCGATTATGGTGCGTCAATCTCTATTACCCAGCTCACTTCACGCATCAAACGCTTAAGTTATTTTTTTGTTTTCTCGTTTTTAAAAATGTACACACTTGGTAAAATAAATTATTAAAATTGGATGACAATGGAATTATTTATTATCTCCAGATTGCCGAAAAAAAGGCAAGGAGAGTTTTTTTAATTTAAATTGTTTATCACAGTTTTGGAAAAAGTGACAGATAGATAATTATGATGAATAAATATTTCTTTTAATTTTATGCAAAGTTGCAAACATTTTTTTTCTTTTTGTGAGAAATCGTTACCCTTCATAAGGGCCCCAAAACAAATTTTTATACGGGGCCCCGCCCAGGCACGCTACGCCACTGCTGTATACCTAACCTGCATAAATGTATATAATGACGTCACCCACACAAGAATTCATTATGACGATATACCAATTGTATCGAAAATAAAATATCGAATTCCGTAATTTAGGTATTTTGTCGGATACGTTATCTTTTCGCGTAATTTTGTGCGTAAATGTAGACAGATGGGTTCAGTACCCTAACTGCGTCACACACTGTCATTCCGAATCTCGAATCATTTTGACGGTTGTCACTGTAACGGCGAATCTATGAATCTCACTATTGTCACGCAAATCCTGCATCGCGCAAGTAGAGTTTACCGCGCAACTAACATAATGTTACGTAGATCGTAAAGTCCAGAAACATCGCGCTAAATCCATCTCAGAAAGAGACAGCGTTATGTAGATCGAAAAGTCTAGAATCGTCACGCTAATTCCATCTAAGTATGGGGCAGTGTTCGAAACTTCTAGATACGACACGCTAACGCCATCTGTTATCAAGTAGCAAGTACTACGAACAATTGTACATAGACGCCACCGCCATCTATTGTTGAGTAGCGGGATTAAACAGTAAATAGATGTCTGTGGAAGGTTCTCGAAGTTTCGAATCTACTTGTAAACTGTGGAAAAGTGTTGAATGTTCGCGAATGTTCTGCTCGGGATATAAATAGCGGATTGTCGGCCCGATGGGCAGTTCGATTTCGGAAGCGAGCGAATACGAATCAAGCGATACAGTTCAAGCGAAACAAGTGACTCTGTTTGACTATTGCGATATTGTGATTGTTTAATTAAACTGTGGTGTGTTTCGATAATTTTGGCTTAAATTAATTTATCCCGAACCCCAGCTCGTAACAATTGGTGTCAGAAGTGGGATAAATTATGCCAGTTTTACCGAAGGAGGATACGGAAGGTATCCGTACCAGGAGTCAGCGCCAGCAGGAGGTGGATCAGAGGCGGTTTGAAGGATCTTCTAGACAGACACCTGGGGGTAATCAGCCGACGACGGAGCCAGTTTCCCAAGCGTCTGGTGTTCCTACAGCATCACCAGCCATGGATCTTTCTGCTCTTATGGCAATGCTGCAGGAGCAGGCCCGCCGACAGGAAGAACAGGCCCGCCGACAGGAAGAACAGGCCCGCCGACAGGAAGAACAGGCCCGCCGACAGGAAGAACAGGCCCGCCGACTGCAAGAACAGCTGCAGCAGGACAAAGAGGAACAGGCCCGCCGACAGGAAGAACAGGCCTGCCGACAAGAAGAACAGGCCCGCCGCCTACAGGAACAGCTGCAGCAGGAAAAAGAGGAACAGGCCCGCCGACAGGAAGAACAGACCCGCCGACTGCAAGAACAGCTGCAGCAGGACAAAGAGGAACAAGCTCGCCGGCAAGAGGAGCAGGTTCTCCTCTTGAAAGATCTACACGCGACATTTGGCAAAGACATCAAAGCCATGAAGGAGACTGTTCAGGTACATGAAAATCGTATCTCCGAGGCCGAAGTCCAGATCGCTGATATAAGAAAAGCGGTTGGAATTTTGAAAGCTGGAGACCGGACGGCGGCTTCGATAGTTGCTGCACCTTCTGTCCGCGGGTTTAAAGTGCCACCCTTCGATGGAACATCTTCCTGGTCGGCATACAAAATTCAATTTGAAGCTGTCATGGAAGCAAATGGGTGGACAACAGGCCAGGCCATGACCGCGCTTACTTTGGCCCTTCGCGACCAGGCCTTAACTGTGTTAGAGGCTCTCGGCAAAAATGTTACCTACGAGCAGCTCGTTGAGGCGCTAGAAGCCAGATACGGTGACGCGCACCTGGAACACGTTTTTCGTGCCCAGTTGAAGGATCGTGTGCAGCGCAGTGGTGAAAACCTGCAGCAGTGGGCCCTAGAAATCGAAAAGCTGGTTCGAAAGGCATACAAGTCTGCGCCCGCGCTCATCGAGGGTATACTAATTCAAACCTTCATAGATGGGATACGGGATCTGGAAGTAAGGGCTGCTGTAAGACTTGGGCATCATGAGACGCTGAAAGACGCCTTGGCCCATGCGTTGGAGGTGGAGGCAGTGAGGCATGATCATCGAGCCCATCCCATCAGGGAGGTTGCGGCTTCACCTGTTCGTGACCGTCCGAGGTACAGCCCTAGGTGCTACACTTGTGGGGAAAAAGGCCACCTTCGTTCAAGTTGTCCGAAGCGTAATACTGCCAACGAAGATCAGACCCGGGAAAGAAAGGCGGCAGAGGTCACCGCCCAGCAGCAGGAAAACTAGTCAACGCCAGGACTGCGGGGCGGGTGCTGGCTGGTGTTAAAATAGCCCCAAGAATTTCGGTCTCACAAGCCCATGATGGGAACACCCTAGTCATAAAAGGTGAAGTGAACGGAAGACCATGTAAGCTGACATTGGATACTGGAGCTTCTCGCACGGTTGTCAGTTCCCAACTAGCGAATCGTTTTCTTGGGGACTTCTTCTGTAAGCATGACGACGTAAATTTAGTAACAGCTACCGGTCAGCACATAACCGTCCGTGGTGAGAAGGAGGTGGAGTTAAAACTGGGTAACACAATCTATCGGCATAAGGTCATCATGGCTGATATAGTAGACGACTGCATCCTAGGTTTGGACTTCATGCGACAGCACTGTTGTGAGATTGACGTTAATCAAGGAGTCCTAAAATGTGGGTCAGAAGAAGTTTTCATGGAAGGTGCACCATCAGGGAAAGTGTACTGCTTGAAGAAGATTGTTCTTCCTCCCCGATCGGAAACAATAGTTCCAGTTAGTCTTCCACATAATTCTGGTCAGAAAAACCGATGTATTCTCATTGAAGGATTGGATGAAAACCTTCCATGGAAAACTGCGCGGACCTTGGTAAAGGCAATTGACGTTGCAGCCGTACGCATACTGAACCCAAGTGAAAAGGAGCAAGTAATCAAGAAGGGTACGTTGATGGGTTCCTGTGGGGAAGTAGCTTGGATGCGTGAATGCCAATATCAGCCTTCTCAAAATAACACCCAAACTGCAAGATTTAACACGTTAAATCTTTTAGAACACTGTCGTAAAGATTTAGCGGAAGAAGAAAGAGAGAAGGCTAGGAAGATGCTACTTCAGTATGCAGACATATTCTCCAGAAATGATGCTGACATAGGGAAGACTGGATTAGTTCAACACAGAATTAATACCGGAAATGAGTTGCCAATACGACAGCGACCCAGAAGACTACCAGTGGCAAGAGAAAAGGAAGTAGATACCATGATTAAAGAGATGGTAAAGGATGGAGTTATAGAGCCTTCGTCTAGTCCTTGGTGTTCTCCTGTGGTCCTGGTGAAAAAGAAAGATGGCAGCATGCGGTTTTGTGTAGACTATCGTCGATTGAATGACGTTACTAAAAAAGACAGCTATCCACTGCCCCGGATCGACGACACACTGGACACGCTGTCAGGAATGAAGTGGTTTACCACGTTAGACCTAAAAAGTGGCTACTGGCAAGTGGAAATAGACCCTAAAGACAAGGAGAAAACCGCATTTTCTACGGGAAAGGGATTATGGCAGTTTAACGTCATGCCATTCGGATTGTGCAATGCTCCTGCAACTTTTGAAAGGCTGATGGAGCTAGTTCTCACGGGACTAATTGGAGACGCCTGCCTTGTCTATTTAGATGACATTATCATCGTGGGCCGCACATTCGAAGACCACCTTCAGAATTTGGAACGTGTTCTATCAAAAATCCGAGGAGCCAATCTCAAGCTAAGTCCAAAGAAGTGCTCATTCTTCAGACAGCAAGTAAGCTTTTTGGGGCACGTGGTTTCGAAGGAAGGAGTACAAACAGACCCTGAGAAAATCGTCGCCGTCAAGGAATGGCCAGTCCCGAAAGACAAGACGCAGGTCAGGGCATTTTTGGGTTTGTGCTCGTACTATCGACGGTTTGTCAAGAATTTTGCTGACATTGCCAAACCTCTTCACAAGCTTACTGAGGAGAAGAGACCGTTCTGTTGGGATGAGAACTGTGACATCGCATTTCGAGATTTAAAGGAACGTTTGTGCAATACCCCAATTTTGGGCTACCCTGACACAGAAAATGAATTTATAGTTGACACGGACGCAAGTAATACTGGAATTGGCGGTGTGTTATCTCAACGGAAAGGAGATTATGAAGTTGTGATAGCTTACTTCAGCAAATCTTTATCAAAGCCAGAAAGAAATTATTGTGTCACGAGACGGGAACTTCTTGCCGTAGTAAAGACATTGCAACATTTCAGCAAATACTTGCTTGGACGTAAATTCCACCTGCGAACTGACCATGCTGCTTTAAAGTGGTTGTTGCAGTTTAAGAATCCAGAAGGACAAGTGGCGAGATGGATTGAACTGCTACAAGAGTATGACTTCGCAATTGAACATCGTAGTGGGAAGTCTCACGGTAACGCGGACGCTTTATCAAGAAGACCTTGTCCTGATGACTGCAAGCATTGTGTCAGGCAAGAAGCTAAGGAACCAGTACCTGTCAGGATGCTAAGAACGGACCTTAGTGACGAATGGAAGGAAACCCTACAGCATGCTCAGCAAAGTGACACAGATATCAGGCCAATTTTCGAGTGGATTAAAGCTAATGCTTCCAAACCGAAATGGTGTGATGTTGCAGCGATGAGTACCACCACAAAAAGTTATTGGGCACAGTGGGAGAGTTTGGTGATCCAGGATGGTGTCTTGTGCCGAAAATGGGAAAATGCTCGAGGGAATAGCTGTCACTTGCAAATGGTAGTCCCAAAAACAAAGGTACCAGAAATTCTACAGCTCTACCACAATGGTTCTTCAGGAGGTCATATGGGAGTAAGAAGGACTCTGTTAAAGATCCGAGATAGATTTTACTGGATCCATTGTCGAGAGGATGTGGAGGACTGGTGTCGCAGATGTACCAGTTGTGCAGCGGTAAAAGGACCACACACACGCAGCAGGGGTGCATTGAAAGTGTACAACGTAGGAGCCCCCTGGGAACGAATAGCACTAGATGTCGCTGGGCCATTTCCCGAAAGTGAAAGTGGAAATAAATATTTCATGGTTGTCATGGATTACTTCACCAAGTGGCCGGAAGTCTTCGCCATCCCTAATCAAGAAGCTTCAACAGTCGCTGATAAATTAGTCCACGAAGTCTTCTGTCGGTTTGGGGTACCCTTGGAAATCCACAGCGATCAAGGAAGGAATTTCGAGTCTCAAGTGTTTCAGGAAACATGTCGGGTTATGGGTACTCACAAAACCAGAACCACTTCATACCACCCACAATCTGACGGAATGGTGGAGAGATTTAATCAGACGTTGGAAAGATATCTGGCAAAAGTTGTAGCAAGCAGACAAAAGGATTGGGACAAGCACATACAACCGTTTCTTCTGTCATACCGAAGTGCAGTTCACGAGAGTACAACTGTGACGCCAGCCTTCGCGAACTTTGGAAGGGAGTTAAGGTTACCAGCTGATCTAATAACCGGCATTCCCCCTGATTCACCACGCAGTATAACAGATTATGCAAATGATCTGCGCAACAAGATGAATGACGTATATGAGCATGTCAGAGAATCAGGCCAGCAGATGTCCGAGAGAATGAAAACTCGTTATGATCGAAAGATGTACAATACTGGCTTCGACGAAGGTTCGCTAGTGTGGTTGCATAACCCAGTGCGCAGCAAAGGGAAGTCCCCTAAACTACAGGCAAAATGGGACGGGCCGTACCGGATTGTGACCAAGATCAATGACGTCACTTACCGAATACAAAAGGGTATGCGAACTGCGCCTAAAATTGTTCATGTAGATCGATTGGCACGATATTACGGGAATAATGATGCTCGGGACGAGCATGTCTAAGGAGGGGGCAGTGTTACGTAGATCGTAAAGTCCAGAAACATCGCGCTAAATCCATCTCAGAAAGAGACAGCGTTATGTAGATCGAAAAGTCTAGAATCGTCACGCTAATTCCATCTAAGTATGGGGCAGTGTTCGAAACTTCTAGATACGACACGCTAACGCCATCTGTTATCAAGTAGCAAGTACTACGAACAATTGTACATAGACGCCACCGCCATCTATTGTTGAGTAGCGGGATTAAACAGTAAATAGATGTCTGTGGAAGGTTCTCGAAGTTTCGAATCTACTTGTAAACTGTGGAAAAGTGTTGAATGTTCGCGAATGTTCTGCTCGGGATATAAATAGCGGATTGTCGGCCCGATGGGCAGTTCGATTTCGGAAGCGAGCGAATACGAATCAAGCGATACAGTTCAAGCGAAACAAGTGACTCTGTTTGACTATTGCGATATTGTGATTGTTTAATTAAACTGTGGTGTGTTTCGATAATTTTGGCTTAAATTAATTTATCCCGAACCCCAGCTCGTAACAATAATATAATATATTTATTTAGGTACATAAAGGTTTTGTAGTACATAAGGGACTTAAAAAGTAAGCATTATTAATAAGCTATATGGTACAACGAATTCTTGGGTGAATCGCTACTCTCCTAGCTACTAGATCTCTGAGTAATCTGTATTTAGAAGAGACAGTTTCCAGTTTGGGTATCACAATAATCATGTAAGTAAGCTTTAGAGCTTATAATGTAGAACAAAACACAAAATGAAAAATATTAAAAAACTTTTTACAAAAAAAAACAACCGACTTCCTTAAAAAAAACACTACAAAGTCAAAAATAACTGTAATTTCGGAATTCGGTGTCTTAGAATCTGTATTTAAGGTTTTTGCCACCGACTTCCGAAATTAAAGTTATTTTTGACTTTGTAGTGTTTTTTTTTAAGGAAGTCGGTTGTATTTTTTTTTTTTTTGTAAAAAGCTTTTATTTTTAACTTTTCAGTTATGGTAGATACCCCGCACTAATCTAATCGCGTTATTCGTTCATTTGTCGCGCAAATACTTAATGCAAATTTAATACTTATATGGTTTTCACATGGACCCCTTTGTTCGAATGGAACCAAATTAAAATGGAACCAATCGGGAAGCACAGCTTTCAAATAAAAAAAAAATCATCGAAATCGGTTCACCCAGTCAAAAATTATGAGCTAACAAACATTTAAAAAAAAATACAGGCGAATTGATAACCTCCTCCATTTTTTGAAGTCGGTTAAAAATTAAAATTACTAAACATCAAAAACTAAAATTAAATAAAACAATTAGTAATTGTAAATCAATGTCCTTACATCAATCGCGGGCAGTTAATTGCCCACCAGACATGTCAACCGTGTCGGAGATGTGGTCGGAAGATCCTCTCTTCTCTGCACAGGTTCAGTGATCTTAACACCCTGTTCCTCATACATAACTCCAAACTCCTTTTGCCTCGCTTATGCGACGATAATATTAAGTCCATGAGAACATCGAGTTAGGGTGACGATGACTTATGGAATAGTTTTATATTTAAAACTAGCTTCTGCCTGCGACTTCGTCCGCGTTAAATTTCTTGTTCCCCCGATCATAAATGGGCTACCCAACACTAAAAGATTTTTTCAATTCCATTCAGTAGTTCCTGAGATCATAGCTTTCAACCAAACAAACAAACTCTTCAGCTTGATAATATTAGTACAGATTAGCTTTAACCACTTACTTCCGGCTCAAAGGACCAAATAATAATATTCCACAACTATCACACATCGCCATCTAGTCCCAAGCTAAGCAGAGCTTGTGTTATGGGTACTAGACAACTGATAAACATACTTATATATTTCTAAATACATACATATTATAGATAAATTACACCCAGACACAGAACAAATGATCGTGCTCATCACACAAACATTTGTCCTGGGTGGGAATCGAACCCACGACCTCCGGCATAGCAGTCAGGGTCACTAACCACTAGACCAACAGGCCAAATGTTGGGGGCACCAAACTGCGATCGTTCGTATGTTTGTTTGTGGGTTCGAACATGGTTCGAACACTGTCCGAAATGTTTGTTAAAAAAATAAGCAGATGATCAAACATTGTAAAGAATTTATTGCTACTAAAGTGAATATTATGTTACTATAATGTTTTGTCCAATTGCAATTATGTACGACATAGGTCGTATTATATATTTTTTCATTTCATCCCATTTCAATACGTCCAAGCTGTCATAACCACAGCGATAAAGAGCGAAGCTTTTATTAAACCAACAATAACCTACTTAAACTTGATGTTGGTTTTTGCATAGCTCTTGAGAATAAGGAAAAGGCAGTGAGTATTCTTTATTTATAGTGTACTGATGGTTTTTCCTGCTTTTGTCTTCCTAGCCTTTAATAATAGATATCTAGGCGTCATGACAATCAAGATCATTCGTAGATCGTGATCGTTCCTGTTGGTCTTCGGAACATTAAAAATTCCAAAGTCAAGGTTTTACAACGTGAAATTGAACGCAGTATTCTAGGGTCAAAATGAGAAGCCATATTCTCAACACCACTGACACGTAACCCTACCCAACTGTCACCCAAACCACCCCCTCAACCACAATCTACCCAGAGTTACGTGGATTAACCTATTTAGGGGTTATTGGGGGTGGTTCCTACTCCTAAAAAGTGGATTCCGGAAAAATAAAAAAAACATGAGTTCAATATTTTAGTGTTATATCGATGTGTAAAGTTTCATTCTGATCGATGGGTGACAGTTGGGTAGGGTTACTTTTGTGAGTTCCATACCAGGTTTCGCATTTTGCGAGAGTTTGCCATCATCGTCATGCTTGCCAGGCGAATTGGCGACCATAGTATGGTGGTAAAATGCATAGAAAACACTGCTGCCTATTCTCTAGTAAGTCCTTTAGTCGTTTTATATGACACCCACGGGAGGAAATGGGATGGTACTATTTTTTGCTTCCGGCACTACAAGAAACGCATCTGCTGTATGCTCAATGAATTGTAGGCAAAAAAGGAACCGTGGAGTCCTGACACCATCGGAAGGCGCCGCGGCAGACCCTAAAAGATGACGGGATGAGCTGCAGAAAACACACAATGGACCCATCGGCCCACCAATAAGCAAATAAAACTTGAATAAAAAGCTCCGCAATGCAGGTTTAGGTATATCTTAAAATATCTTAAATATCTTAGGACAACCAACACATCGTTATCTGATCCCAAACTAGGCAGAGCCTGTACTATGGCAACCAGACAACTGATAAACATACTTATATATTTCTAAATACATACATATTATAGATAAATTACACCCAGACACCGAACAAATGATCGTGCTCATCACACAAAGATTTGTCCTGGGTGGGAATCGAACCCACGACCTCAGTCTTAGCAGTCAGGGTCACTAACCACTAGACTAACAGGCCAGTCAGGTATGCTTAGATTGTTAGGTCATTTTGAGAGGATGAATCAAGGGCGGTTAATAAAAGCTCATGCTGATAGGGAACGCCCTAGTAAAACATAGAGTGACCTCTAGAAGGATCCGGTGCATAGTACTAGTAACCGGCGGCGGCGGCGTGCGTGTATTACCAGATGTATCGAACTTAAACGAGGCAAAAGGAGTATGTAAGTATCGTAGCAGGTGGCGTTCGTTCGTTCGTTTCGTTTCTGCGTACCCCCGTGGGTAGCCGCCATCTTTGATTTTCATTTTGACCACACTTTCAGTTTACGTGTGTATACAACCTTATTGGCAATTATATTTTCGAGCCGTTTAGGGTTGAAACCCTCGGGCCGTGGGGTCAGAGTGCTCATGTTCTCTTTAAAGAAATATCAAAACGGCTAGTTGACACTTCCCGTGACCCAAGGGCTGGTTTTTATTTTGGCCAGCGGCTAAGTATTGCTATACAGCGTGGTAATGCCGCCAGTCTCTTGGGTACATTGCCGGTCGACAGCGATGAGAATGAATTTTTCGACGGTTTATTTTAGTTTGTGTATAGTTTTGGTTAAATTTTATTATTTTTTATTAATCAATAAATATCTTGAACCTTTTCCCAAATAAATAAAAATAAAATGTATGTATGCTCTTGTAAAATAACACTAAGAAATCCAATAAACATTTGAGTACAAAAAGTTCGAGTAGATAAAAACGAAGATGCCCATAACCATTAACATGTCTTCCAGCCGGCATCCACAGTCAATTGGATGATAATGCGAATGATGTCAAGGCAGACAAAGGTACTAGAAATTCGTCTGCCCTAACTACGGGACAATGGGACGAACGCTGGAACCAGATCGGCTATTATCTACTTTATATTGTGTGGTGAGGTGTGGGCTGAGTCATAGGCGGGCAGAATTCTGAGATTTTCACGATAATTTTGTGCCTAAAAAGTTTGCTTCCTTGAGGAGTTAAATGGTCGGATAAACATCATCATCATCTGTTCTGCCGAAATAGGCCTCCCCAGTTTAAAGGGGTTTGCCATAATCGCCACGCTTGGCAGGCGGGTTGGCGATCGCAGTATGGTGGTAAAATGCTTAGAGGACGCTGCTGCCCGTTCTCTAGTAAGTCCCTTAGACGCTTTTTACTACACCCCCAGGAAAAGATGGGAAACATGTTATGTAATTGTTGATTATATGGCCTCATATAACCAACAATCTATAATGTGTTTCTTTATGTATAAGGTTGAAGGTGTTCTAGCAAATTGTAATACTGTAGAGGTGTAGTGTCTACAGTACCAAAACCATTTTTCATAATGACGCGTTTTCAAAGTAATGGATTGGAAATCTATATGTGTATTAATTCGTGAAGCAAAACTTTGTACGAAAATTACACGCACGGAGGAGTATTAAATTTGGCATAGATCATATGGAGGAGTGCAGATAACTAATATTTTACGTATTTCTATGTATTTATATGAATTATGGTTGAGTTTCGACCACTGTGTGACCTCTTATCATACTAGATGTACAGACACCAGCACATAAAGCTACTACAGTCTGTCAAATTTCTTTAATAGATTTTCAACTTTTTCTCTTAAGCATAAGGTTCAATATTCATTGGGAAAACTTGACAGTTTCCGCTAGCATCTGGCATCTGTGCATAAAACTCGTCGTATGTGCTCGTGTATCATCAATTCATCATCTACCTAGCATTTTCCCAACTGTATTGGGGTGGGAAGCAACTTTGTTTTATACTATGTAAAGATAAACCGCTGTCGCTTTTGCCTTGTGCCACATCCTGCTTATCTGCATGTGTTCGGCTCGCATTCACAGAGAAGGCCAAGAGATACACAAATACCTGATGTTTGTCTGTCAATACGATCATTGGAGTATTATCTAATCAAGTAATCATCAATCACTCCAATGAATGAATGATTAATGCGTGCACTGTCTTAGCTAGCTTCTGCCCGCGACTTCGTCCGCGTCAAGTTTTTGCTCCCCTGACCCTTCCCATCGCATCGAATTGCCTGCCAGTTTTTCTCCATTTTTCCTTGCTGCTCCGCTCCTTTTGATCGTAGCGTGATGTTATATAGCCTTCCTCAATAAATAGGCTACCCAACCCAAAAATATTTTTTTAATTCGAACTAGCAGTTCCTGAGATTATCGCGTGCAACTAAACAAACAAACTCTTCAGCTTTATAATATTAGTATAGATAGGGAAAAAAAGGCATTTTTAAACGTCAACATTTACATGAAAATAGAATTGATTCTAGTCGCCCCTTCCAAAAGGTACATTCGTATGGAGAAGAATGAGCAGGTTCACTCAATCTGTGTGGTTCTTTCCTCAAAAGACCATTTTAGACACCAGTCCACATGTCTTCACATGACTGACCAAGATGGACTCATTGCGATCCAGCTCGTCCCTTACTGCCCTCTACCAGCTATGCCCTAAGACGTGGTCCTTACCCCTTAACGAATAGTCGCTCTAGTTTTATTGTGTTTATGCCCTGACTGGAGGCCATTTAATTTATTATGGTAGCCACTGGCAAGTCCGGTTCAGCATCCGACAACCTCATAGATTGACCTGCGAGATGTAAACTCCAAAAAAAATAATATAAGTCTGGACTTTAAACGAGACTGTGTAAAATATGTTTTTTAAATGAATTTAATGTATTTCTAATACATTCAAAATTAAATATTAGCTTTCTGCACTCCTTTTGCATGTAAACTTTAATTGTGCCAAATTTCATACTCCTCCGTCCACGTAATTTTCGTCAAAAGTGGTACAAAGTTTTTCCTTCACGTGTAGAGTCTAGATGTAGATCGCGTTCGAACCCAGGTAGGCGTTTTACTTTGTAAATCAAAAAATATCATGACTAATTCTTATCATAAATAATTTCATCACCACTGCTCTCAAAACGGTGAAGGAAAACATCGAGAGGAAACCGGCATGGCTTTTTTTTTGTGGGTGTGAAATCATCAAATGACGTCTCCCGCTCTTGGGCGTTGTGGGAGGGCGTGTCAGACTTTTACTGACTAAAACCCACCCGTGTTCCTTCAGCTGTCCATGTGCCAGGGTCACGGTTTCTCTTTCGAACAATTACGTGACCCTGGCAGAACTGGCTGGAACCAAAACTTTGAAGTCATGTGACATCTACCAACCCGCACTTGTCCCGCGTGGTAGATTACGGCCCACTCCCTGCCCCTCCACTCCCCACGGAGGAGGTCTGTGTCCCAGCAGTGCGAACAATATAGGCTAATGATGTTGTAGATTCTAAAGGTTTACGTCTAGGGTTGCCAGCTCTTAAAACCGAAAAGCCGGACAGACCAGTCAGTTTAGCCGGACAATTGAATAAAAAGACCGGACATCTTTAGTATTTTAGTCTTAGTATAACACGATACTAAAAAAAGTGAAACAAGTCTTTTTATCATTTATCATAAAATCTTCTAAAATTGTAATAAAACAACAATAAAATGGAATGAGTCAGTCTTCTTTATTATTAATTATTTAAGTAATATTAATTAAAATACAAATTTTAATCATTGTGATAGTTGTAGCAGAAACTACTATTGCAATTCGCAATGGAAAACAATGCGTTTATTTACAATCAAATCTTTTAAAATGTTTATAACATTTTGAAATAACAAATTAATATGGATATTCTTAACATTTACTGTGTATATTTTTTTTTTATGAAATACTAAAAAGCCTAACAACAAGGCGGACAGGCCGGATACCGTCTAATTTGGCCGGACACGCAACCAAAAAGCCTGACTCGGCGATTGCTCTAACAACGTACATTTTCATCTGAAATTCAGCTCAATGGCGATATAACACACAGGTGTTCGGTTAGAATAACGTCGGCGTGTAATCAGCGGCGGCACAATGGCTGACTCTAGCTCCTTTTGTGAGCCATTGTCTTTGTATACGTGGGAATATTGCATAGGACAGGCATGGAGCAGAAGTACAAGACGTAGCCTAAATGACTGATACTCTAGCGCTCGGTAATCGATGTTTAACACGGGTACCACCCGTGTTAACCATCTACTATGATGTGGGGAAAAGTTGACATTTATTTATTTAACCATTTATGCACACATAAGCAGACATACATCGCGCAAGCAGAGTTTACCGCGCAACTAGCAAATACACAATGTCCCGACATCATGCGCAGTTGCCCACCAGACATGACATCCGTCTTGTTGGAGGATACTCCCTCAACAGCAAAAAAAAAGTGTTTCAACCTTTTTAATATAATACATCTTTAACAATGGTCTATAGAGTGTCGAGTTGTGGAAGACTTACTAATGGTCGAACGAACACAGTCCATTAATGCACTTATGAATGTACCGTGTTGGTTATATGAGTCTCATGGAAATAATCTGTTTAGAGTTTGAGGTTGAGGGGAATTCTTTGATTTGATATGGGAACTGTCCATAAAATTCTGTGACCACATTTTGTGAAACTAAATGGTGTTGAAGCGAAGAGTCTGTTCAGCTTGAAGGCCCAAATGTAATCTGAAACAATATGTATTTAGGGTGTGTTCCTAGTTCGCGAATTTGTTCGAATGAGCTACCGTGGCCCTGGCAAGGCAACTAAAGGAACACGGGTGGGTTTTAGTCAGTAAATACTTGACACACCCGGCGCTCCGCCAAGAGCGCGAGACGACATAATATGGTGATTTCCCACCCAAAAAAAGCAAGTCCCTAATTAAACAAAGACTAAAAAATTAATGCTATAATAAGCGTGAGAAAACAAACAAAACATAACCACATCGTTTTTCCTTAACCGACAACAAATATGTTTTATGGCGTATTAAAAAGCCGTATACATAAAATAAAATATTATGGCACGTTTTATGACGTCTGTTACTACTTTTATAAATATTTTATTTTGTACGATTGTTACAGAAAAGCATCTACCTAAGATTATGAAAGATATTTCCCATGGTAGAGTTTAATGGGATTTAATTAATTAACAGGGTTGTATTAATGATTTTAAATTGAATATATTTATTTAGATCTACTCTAATTTTTCCTAGTTTGCAAACAAGTAAAATGAACACCATTTATCTCACAAAATACGTACCAAAACTTCTGCTATTAATTTTCGTTGTGGCTACAAACAAGTAGTCTTTTAATCGTTTGTGAATTATTAAGTAAGGTGCTGAGAGAAATATTTCTATCTCTTTCCTTCTAAGTAGCAGCTGATCAAATACGAAGATAACAATTTAATGATTAGTGTCTAAGGACATCTCTTTAAAGTTCGCAGGTTACTGAAAGGTAGGTATATTTTATGTGTCTTTACAAATCACTTTACTCATTACGCGCTTTATATTAGCCCCACTTGTATGTTTGTTTGTATGTTTGTTTGTAACCGACTCCTTATAGCGCGATTTTGACCCACTTTAAACGACCAGATTTCATTCAAACTTTGCACACCTGTCAAGGACCGATGACTATGCAATAATTTCATAAATTTGTGCCATTATCCTTGCCAGGGTTACCAGGACAGCAAAAAAAACTGTCTTCGAAAACTACGCTGACATACGTCTCAAAATTCGAAACACCCCAAAAAAATAGAAAATAAATAATAGTTTAAAAAAACTAAAAAACACGCTTCCATAGAAAACCAAACTAAAAAGTAGAAAATAATGGGAAAAAGCGTGGGGTGCTTTTTAAGGTATTTTTTATTGATATCAGGTGTTTTTTTTAATACTATGTTTGCAGAAATTCTGGAGGACGTACTCGTGTGGTGCCGAACGTAAACAATAGCACCACCCCATTTCTTCCCGTGTGTGTCGTAAAAGACGACTAAGAGACTTACTAGAGAATGGGCAGCAGTGTTTTCTATGCATTTTACCACCATACTGCGATCGTCAACCCGCATGCCAAGCGTGACGACTATTGGAAAGCCCCCCAAAACGGGGGAAGGTCTATGTCAATAAGGAAGAGTTGTAAACGGAGCAATGAGCTCAATGTTAGCATAAAATAAACTCTACTTACACTGGGGTTAACCCCAGTTTCCCATTCTCATCAAGGTTAAATCTTATAGGTTTTACACCAATTTATCGCGCGCTGTTTTTTGAAATCTCGGTGTTGAACCGAGCTTTGAGTGCCCAGCAGAATGCATCCCAGCGCGTCGAAGAAACATATTGTTCTATTTTCAAATTTTGGCGCTAAGCAATGCCTTGAAGTAAATTAGCGTGAAAAAATCCGCCGCCATATTTTTCCCGTATTAGTAAATTCGCACGAATTTAAATAATATATCAGTTTCTTTATGCGACACTTGCACGAAGTTCATTTATCTGTGGGCGAATCAACAATTCCAGAAATACGTATAAGGCAATGGGCATGTTTTGAATTATTTACACTTTATTGCATGTAGGTACTTGCAATGACCTTATTTCATAACTTAATTGGTTAGCCTTACTTTAAAATACATAGGTAGGTCTGTCTGTTCTGTACATAATTCATCACCATTATTTCACCCGAAAGACGTCCACTGTTGGACATAGGCCACACCCAAAAAAATAGAGGAAGATTTGCTATAATCGCCACTCTTTACAGGTGGGATGGTAAATCGCAGTATGGTAATTAAATGCATAGAGAATGCTGCTGCCCATTCTCTAGTAAGTTCCTTCGTCGCCTCTGTTCTATACATTCAAATCGATGGTCCCTATTAACAATTTCCGTTATACACATTTACCAATATTCACTTTTTAATAATACCTACATAAAACGATCAGTGCAAATTTGAACATCCACAGTCTTATAATTTATTTTTATCGCCAAAACAAACTTTGAACTGCTCTACTGAACAGTAGTCTTTTTGTGGAACCGACATTGTTAATAGGGACCATCGATTTATATAATAAAGTGGATATTGACCATCGAAATGTATCCCAAGTTTTCAGCAGACTTACGCACGGCGACAAACCAAGCTATACATTTCCAGTATAACCTGACTTCTCATTATACGAAAAGCCCTTATAATACGAGGTCAGGTAAAACTGGAAATGATTGTACTGCAATTCGCGCAATACCACAATGGTTGCCCTACCTTTAAATGTCACAGATTCACAGCATTACGAAAACTCTGGTACGGTTATACCACGTAAACTACAGACTTTGATTCGGACTAGTAATTTATTGAGGAAGGTAAATGGTTTTTGTGCGCGCTTCTGACCTTCAGGACTGATGAAATGCATCCAATATGGCTTCGTTCGTGATGATTTTCTCCAAGGTTAGCTGAGGAATTAAAGCAATACTAATTTGCAATAGTTACAAGCAAACTATACCTAAGATAAAAATAATAAAAAAAGAAAGAAATGGATACAATTTTTTTTAAACGTAACTTGAAAAACCGGCCTAATTCCGGTTGGACCAGTCATCATCATCGTTTCAGCCGAAAGACGTCCACTGCTGGACATAGGCCTCCCCCAAAAGAGGGTTTTTGCCATAACCGCCACGCTTGGCAGGCGGGTTGGCGATCGTAGTATGGTGGTAAAATGCATGGAGAACGCTGCTGCCCATTCTCTAGTAAGTCCCTTAGTCGTCTTCAACGATACACTAAGGAAGAAATGGGATAGTACTTTACGTTCGGTTCCTCACGGAATAACGAAATTTTGACAGTGTTATTGTTGTCGAAAATACCTCGAGTTTTCATACATTTTTGACAAGTTTTTGACATTTGGTTGTCGCCGAGATGATATTGCGACAAGACTTTGAACGTTTTTAATGACGAGAATTGGCCTCCTGGTTGTCTGAAAATATTATTCCTTAAGTTAGACAGCTGTAAAAACTAAAAAATCGAGGTTATTACAATTACCAAACTAGTTAATTTAATCTTTGATTCAAGACAACTTTTAGTAGAACAGGGTTTAATTTTTTAATTTAGAAAAAAACCTTTTAGGTCAACTAAAGAATCCAAAGCCAAGTGCCACAAAAAAAAAGGAAAAATCATTAATAAATATTGCAATTTATTCGTATCTGTTCAGCCGTTTTATAGATACAAGGGTAAAGACGAACAGACAGATTGCACAAAAACTAACAACAGCCTTCAGTTACAACTATTCAATTGTTTTTGACAGAAAAAACGTAAAAAAAAAAAAAACAGAATGTCATGGAACAATGCATTTCAAGTTGCAATATTAGAGGCTGTATAAAATGTGCCAAGTCTTTGATTGTCGTGGTTGGATTTACAATTGAAGGTTACCCAATGCCAAGGTTATTTATTGTGAAAAAACGATTTGTTACATTTCCGTATTATTATTGTTAACCTATCCCAATGTTCCGTGTGTCGCCGGACGTAAAAAATAACACCACCCCATTTCTTCCTGTGGGTGTCGTAAGAGGCGACTAAGGGGCTTACTAGAGAATGGGCAGCAGCGTTCTCTATGCATTTTACCACCATACTGAGATCGCCAACCCTAAAAATTATTTATAAATAAAAATATTTTTTAAGTATTTTTTATCATTTATTTTATCTTTTAATTGTGGGGTTCATCGTCATATCCGTAAGTGCGTCCGTGGCATCACAGCGGGCCCTATCGGAATACCAGTGCTGCGGCAGTTGTTTTTTTTTTTACATATATCGCCGCATTATGCTGACATAGGAGCCTTTTTGGCCTCGCACAGGACATACTCTTTTATTTTTATATCTTTTAGTACTATAGTGTTATTTGTATATTAAAAGTTTCTATGTTCTTTTTATTGTTTTTATGTTCTGTGCGTGTATCAAATAAAATATTTTTCTGCCTTTAAAAAAAAAAAAACTATGGTTTCCAGCAGAAAGGGCTTGCCTGTTTACATAAAGACAAATATGCTTTATGTGTATTAAAATCCTTGCGACTCAGATCTCCTCTCTGTGAGAGGAAATGGACCATAACCGACTATGCGGGTTGACCTAGCTTGGATTGAACTCGGTTCTCTACCATTGACCCAATTCTATTCTTATCATCACTTCGAAATTCGAACGCTGTCTCGTGAATCCGCGATGATTTACTTTAAAAACAAATGAGTTCGCTTTCGAATTGTGTGCGCTCACTTCAGTAAGGTGAGCACTGAACTTCACAAATTACTGCTTTTTTTCACTAGATTTTTGGAAACCTGTCGTGTAGAACAGAAGAGTGATTCACTTTCTTTTGATTAACAGAATAGGGTGTTTTCTTTTACGCATATATCAACAGAGGGCGTTACTATGGCAGTGGTGAGCCATTGAGTATAATGAGAACGAATTTTTTATATCGAAAGCTCTAGGAATTTCGTTCGGTATCTGTAACCATGGTTTTGTTTTTGTAGAAAACAAATAATGTATTGGTTTCTAGAAAACTATTCCAATGATTCAATAGGTACTACCTCGGTGGTCTAGTGGTCGCAAGCCAGGCGCGGTCACAGCCTAACATTTTGGGGGGGTCACCATGAGTACTGAAGAATATTTTTAGGAAGGTACATCCTCTTTGGTCTAGTAGTCGCAAGCGCTACTGATCAGCATGATGTCCCGGGTTATAATCTTTTTGCAAATGTCTATCGGAGTCTCCGTGACTCAAGTGAGAACAATTTTAAGATAGTAAGACAGGCAAATCGTTCAGGGTTTCGACAGTATGACTGTAGTTGACTGTTGACTGTAGACTCGGACCGCGCCTGTGGCAAGCACTATTGGTGAGCATTAAATTTTGGGTTAAATTTCCAGTTCGGGCAAACCAGTCTTATCAAGGCTGTTTGTCAGACTTTTGGGCTTCTAAAAAAAAAATGGTTCAGCATCAAAAATGGTAACGGGTTACTCATCCCTGCTCATTCTCTAAAAAAAACCACTTATTTGTATATCTGTATACCACTGCCAACCCGCAGTAAGGTACAGTCGTGACAAATAAACAAAGATGTCCTTCATATCTTAAAAAACTTACAATTAGTTTGTTTGTGAAAAACTACGGGTTATTAATACGGAATTTATATCGTTTCGTGTATACTAACGTCGCTAAAAGACATGGCAGTGAAAATTTATCATGCTGTGATGTCATTAGCTCATACAGGATGTTGAGAAAATTTATTTGATATTTTTTCTTATTTACTTGAGTAACAGTGGGCATGTGATGAGGAGGGAAGAAACGCATGTGAATCATCATCATTTTAGCTGAAAGACTTCCACTGTTGAACATAGGCTTCCTCCAAAGGGGGTGTTGCCATAATCGCCACGCTTGGCAGGCAGGATGACGATCGTAGTCTGGTAGTAAAATGTATAGAGAACGCTGCCACATATCGTCTAGTAAGTCCCTTAGTCGCGTTTTACGACACCTACGAAAAGAAATTGCTATTTGAGTAATTTATGCGTCCTACCTTTGTTTCCTTCGTCCTTTCTTTGGTATTGTTCGTCAAATCGCTGAGCTCTTTAAGTTCTGAGTTGAGCTGCTTAATTACTGATTATTGCGTGCCCTACTGTATAAGTCCACTCAATCTGTGTTGTTCTTTCCTGAGAAGACCATTTCTGACACTAATCGACATGGTCTTCACGTGATCTGACCAAGATTATGTCAGGACTTTAAAAGAGGCTGACCTCTGGGTTTATTTCGGCCTTTCTTCTGAGAGTATTCAGATAGGAAGCACCGGCCTCATGTTTGCATGTTTGTACAAACCTACTCACAAAAATAAAATCATTTATCATTGAATATCAACGATAATATTTTATTTCAAAAACTTTCAAAGCATTATCAACTAACCTGTGCATGTTCGTATTTTATAAACGCACATTTAGGCTAGTTTGTATACAAAGACAGCCGCTCTCCTTGACATTTTAAATGGGTACATTCATCTGAAAGTACCTGCTTCTATTGGTTTTACCTTTAGAGAGGCCAAAACTACTCGTATAAGTAGAGTTTACGCAATTATAGAACTTAAGTTATTAGCTTTATGTGAAGGAAAAGGTTCTTAGAAGGGACTGGTCTAAAGAAACCGACTTATTAGTTAAACCCAGTGTTTGAGACGAATTTTTGATGCCTGATGAGCACTTTTCTTTCTTTTTCCTTTATACACTTGCACATCTTAAAACTTAAAATCATTTATACGTAAAAAATACTGTAGTATAAAGAAGCGTTGTAGCAAAAAATGTTTAAGTCGAGAAACACTGGTATATTACTAAAGATAACGTATACCACCTGTATACAACTGTTTTGGTTTTGACGATACCTCAATTTTTGACGTTGTAAAGTAGCGACGCATCGGCACGCGTTCTCAATTTAAAATCCCCGCACCCTATTGGTGGAAACCAAACAAAAGGGTAGGGGTAAGCCCCGCCCACCTATAACTACAGGTTGCTACCATTATTTGGTCGATGTTGGAATGGTAGTCAAATACCTTGAATTTTAACGATTTTAGCCGAGTACACACGAAGTGACCCGATCGAAAGATCAAGTACAAAGGTAAAAATATCATGAACTCTGTTTTACTGCGAGCCATTTTTAGGGTGTAGACCTGAACAAAGAAACTATTCATATAAGTTGAGAAATATGTACTTATAGTAATATATGTTTTCTTAGGTGTCTAATATCATTTATAACTAGGAAACCTAATAGTTTCTAATAAACTATTCTCATTGTTATGGTCGAATCGTGTAACTCCAAAACTAGGGCTAGCTTTGAAAAGCCATTTTGGGAACACAAGCCCGTCATTAAGGTTGAAAGTTAAAATCGAGGTTAGACAACCTAAGTGAGAAATTAAAAATATACTGAACGAATAAGTCTGAAAATCAACACTTACACAACGCTATAAGTTACAAAAGGGAGGCTTTAAAATCGACAATTTTTAGGATTTGAGCTTGGAAGAAGTTGATCAAACAAAGTCTTCAGTTCCTTCATTTGTCTTTCTAATTACTCATTGTACGTTTTTATTGCGATGTTGACGTTCATCGTCCTAATCGGAACCTTTAGTAAATCCAACAATAGGTACGAGAACCGATGGTCAGTTTTCAGTCTGACTGGATGCAGCTGAGTCCAGTATTTTACATGAAGCTACTGTCTATCTTACCTGACTTCTACAACCCAGTTACTTGGTAACAAAGACCCTTCGCAAAGACTGGTTGTCATTGCCAGACTATCCGTCACCGTTTGGAGTAGTTGATGAATTATAAAAACAACCAAAAAATAATACATAATTAATGAACAATAAAGTATAATATTTTGAATTAACAGAGCAGTGGTGGCCCAGTGGTAACGGCCGCGACTTACGAGTAGTAGGTGGTGAGTTCAAATCCAGGCAGGCGCTTTACTTTGTGTAAATTATTTCATCACCACTGCTCTCAAAATGGTGAAGGAAAACATTGTGAGGAATCTTATTGTCTAAATGTCTTAGAACCAAAAATTCGAAGACATGTGACATCTACCAACCCGCACTGGGCTCGCGTGGTGGATTACGGCCCACTCCCTCTCACCAAGAGGAGGCCTGTGTCCCAGCAATGGGAACATTATAGGCTGATGATGGATAATGGAAAGGATAATATTTTACTATTAATTAGAATTTTGGTTATATTATTATTGCCTCTTTCGATAGTCGCAGAGCTGGTGGCGGTATACTACCCAATGTTCCAAAAACTAAGTGAAGTACTTACTACTGGTTCCCATCATCATTATCAGCAGCCTATAATGTTCCCACTGCTGGGACACAGGGACACAGGCCCAGTGAGAGGGAGTGGACCACACCAGCCGTTGGTTCTTAAACCTGCCGGTTTCCTCACGATGTTTTCCTTCACCGTTTTGAGAGCAGCTGTGGTGATGAAATTATTTACACAAAGTAAAACACCTGCTTGGGTTCGAACTTACGACCTACCTACTGCTCTGCACTGCTTCCCATACCTAATGATATTCCACCACACACCTACAATGGTACGAGAGGTCTCCGTATAAATACATGCACAGGGCGAAAGTGATGCGTTGTCTTTTGAAGTCGCTTTCACTGGTTTATTGAGTCCTAACCTGTCTATTTTGTAGTATGTGATCATCATTTTAAATGAATTAGAACTACATATATTTTATCATTTCCGTGTAGGGCTTTTTTTTGGATGGGAAGTCATTAAATGACTTCTCCCGGTCTGGGCGGAGTGGGAGGGCGTGTCAGACTTTTACTGACTAAAACCCACCCGTGTTCCTTCAGTTGCCCATATGCCAGGGTCACGGTATCTCTTTCGAACAATCTCGCGACCCTGACAGGTCCGTGTAGGGCTGGACTTAAGAATAGCACCACCTTACTCCTTCCCGTGGGTGTCATAAATTACGACTAAGGGACTTACTAGAGAATGGGCAGCAGCGTTCTCTTTGCATTTGACCAGCATACTGCGCTCGCCAACCCGCCTGCTAAGCGTGGCGACTATGGCAACTCCCCCCGAATTGCGGAAGGCCTATGTCTAGCAGTAGCAGCGTCCACTTTCGGGATATTATCAGTGGAGGGATGCGGCGAGCACAGTACCGGTCCAAGTGGCCGTGCTTGAGGAATGCCTAAGTCCAGCAATTGAAGTTTTTCGATTGAAATGATGTAAATGATAATGGCGATATTATGACCCGCAAGACTATTATATCAGTCTTTACGATGTCTGATTTCAGAATTGAGGGTTTTTTTGTTATTTTTTTTTTTTTTTGGACTTTACCACAATCTCTGCGTCTTAGCATTTCGGATTCCATCGACATTTAAATTATACGTTGACATAAACAATTAAATAAAATTGAATTTTCAGTCAGCTTTAAAAACATGCATTTGAAAGTACCTACGTACGGTACTAATAACAAAAAAAAACTATTGTTTTTTTCGAAAAGACTAGAATACCATGGCAGAATATTCTAGTCTTTTCGCCATGTGGCTGTAAACACGAAAACGTGAAATAAACGTAATACAAAATCAGTGTATGAATTCTTCTTGAGGGCTAGTGGCTAAGTAATAACAGCCGCACGAGTCAATCGATCAGGTTAAGCTACGCTTGCCGCGGTTAGCCCGTGGATGAGTGACGATCTTTACATACCAAGACCCCTCCGTCCCTCTTCGACAATCGGATCAGTCAGATCTTTGCCAGCCGTTACGGAAATTCTGACAACCAGTCTTACAAAGAGGTATCGTATTACCCAGAAACTGGATTGTAGAGGTAAGATAGGCAGTCACTCCATATAACATTCTGGTATTCAGCTACATTCGGTTCGACTGGAAACCGGCCCAAACATATTTGGGAAAAAGATAGGCAGACAATGAGAGTACTAATCCTGCTACGTCTTATACACAAGAATAAGGTAAATAAAGAAATTCAAGGAGCCCCTAAGGCATCTATAGTACCGTATAACCTACATAATACTAGTTCTCGCTTCAAACAGATACCTCAAAATATTATAATTTTACGCCCCATTGAACAACGAAGTCTCCTAAAATGTCATGGGCAGAACATAGCTGCCTCAGACTCGTATTGATCAAACTTTACCTCGCCGAGGCGGCAACGGTTTCGTGTTTCGCTTTCGATGACGTTCACGATCAGAATTAAAGTTGTAAACCAGAGCTAATGTTGTGGAGACTTCGAGGTATACTAAGGGTTTTTAAATGCGAGATATTTAAGTCTTAGAAACATCGAGATATTTCTTCGAGGTTTTCGAATGTGTTTGAAACATCTTTTGTCTTTTTGACACGCTTTTATTATCTGGATCTATGTAACGGAATGTTTGAGTGTGATTTTCACCCTCTTGAAAACGTTGGGTTAATTGGAAACTCTGCACACTTATCAAGGACCGATGACAACTATTATTTATTCTTTCTAGTCATGTTAGGGTCTGGGGACAGCTGAATAGAGCGACTACCAAATATCTTAAAACTTTGTATTCTAAGTAATAGAAGCCTTTATTAATCGTATTGGCATTTTATGTCTTTATTTCGTCACTCTAGAGAGTGACGAATCGAAGTTTTGACTATTTCTGCGAATTTATCATTATTTATACCACATGTGTTCTAAATGGATTCAGGTCATTTCTGGAGTGACGAATCGTAGGTTTGACTATTTCTGCGAATTTCTTGACAAATTCGAAAAACATTATTTTCTTAACGTGTCAATTTCGATATGATTGATTGGTAGAGACTGTAAAGAGACTTAACAAATAATTTTAAAATAAATATTACTTTAAAAAAATACTGGATCCAAAAATAATACAATGATCAAAGTCGAATCATTTATTTGAAATCCTACTAATTTTATAAATGTTACAGTTTGTGAGTATGTATGGATGTTTGTTACTCTTTCACGCAAAAACTTCTGAATAGATTTTGATGAAATTTGGCACACATATAGTTTATAACCTGAATTAACACATAAGATAGATACTTTGATCCTAGTAGCACGTAATAGCGGATTAATTTCCGAACTCCACGCGGGTGCAGCCGCTCGCTGCCAGAAGGCACAAAAGAAGTCACACCAAACGCCAACATTTTCAAGATATAGAATTGACTGTCGCCTCCAAAAGACAGATTTAACGGTATTTGATTTTTCTGAATTAAACCAAAAACTTGCGTTCACTGAATGGACAGGTCCACTCAATCTGTGTAGTCCTCAAAAGATCATTTTAGACACCGAGCCACATGATCTGACTAAGATTATGTCTGGACTTTAAAAAGACACTGTGTCCTCTGAGTTTGTTTCGGGCTTTCTTCTCGGAGTTGTCAAATAGAAACGACGCCCTCATCTAGTTTTTAAAAATATGTTTGACGTGTAAAAGTGTTTGTACGAACTTAATCGCAGAAATAAAATCATTTATCTTTACATAGTACCTACAAAATAATGCGTTCTCTATGCATTTTACCATCATACTGCGATCGCCAACCCGCCTGCCAAGCGTGGCGATTATGGCAAAGCCCCCCAAATTGTGGGAGGCCTAAGTCCAGCAGTGGACGTCTTACGGTTGAAATGAGTACAAAATAAATTCGCTTCCCACGTCTGTACGCTTAGATCTTTTGAACTGCGTAACGGATTTTATTGCAGTTTTCAATGATACACAGAGTGATGCAAGAGGAAGGTTTATAAGTATATTTTATAATCAAGATATTGAGTTATACTACATAGTTGTACTATACAAATAGTAGACCTCCTTATCAAAATGACTGATTGTAATCGTGTATTAATTTCATTCCAAGATTTTGACCTTAAAATACGCCTCATTTTATCGTTGACAATTTATAAATTAGTTATGCAAATGTCCATGAAATTATACTGAAAAAATATGGCTGATATTGCTGGTAATTAATTTTTGGGGTTCGCAAAGTTAACATTTAATCTTTGTGACAGCAAAAATGAGGTTTTCTGTTATGTTAGATTGATTATATATACATTTGACTTCATTATTCCATTCTAGATCTAAGTACTAATTTGCCTTTTACCCAAACATCTGGACTAGCAGCTAAACCCTAAAGGTTGGCTCGATTCTGGCTTCCAGTCTAGCTGGCACCCTGATTGTGTCAACTATCAATGACAACCGGAATCATTTTGAAAGATATTACTATTGCCCATTACTTATTTCTGAAGATGTCGATTTTCCCCCAAATAAATTAACGTGCAATTCGCTTATAGAAAATAATATATTACTTAAATGTCAATTCGCCCAATACAGGCGAATAAATTCGTCTAATAAACTAAGAATGCTTACTATCCAAATTCTATGATTTATTAAAGATTTTCGCTGATACAGAAGATTAGCTTTCACAGTGTGTCCGAAAACTATGAAATACTAACAAAAACGATTAATTTTAAAAACAGGGGTGTCAAACAATTTACTTAATTACTGTAATGTAGTAATGGCTGACAGGTCAGTCGCACGACCCCGTTTGACGCGTATATCCGTTCATAATTGGTGACACCCCTACCTCATGATAGTAGGGTGATTGGAGAAATTAGTAATGTGATCAGGGATGTCGGAGAATATTTTTATACGTTCTGTGTTAGAGGCTTTTTTTCTGAATGCTCCTGATTGTCATTTGGAAGGACCATCTTCGCAGAGTGGCTTGCATCCTGAAGACCGTCCTTTTTTCTAAAACCCACCCGTGTTCTTTCAGTTGCCCATGTGCCAGGGTCACGGTATCTTTTTCGAACAATCTCGCGACCCTGACAGGCATCGGTCCTAGCAGACCCCTTCAGTGCTGCTGACATCTGTTTGATGCGCGCGTGGAACACTACGCGCCGTCGACCCCAGCCTGGTCCTTACCGGGCGGCGAGCTACCCATTGCTCGCCGCCCGCAAGCTCGCGTCTAAGGTGGCCGGGAGTCCGCTATAGACTCCCGAGGAAGACCGTCCTTGCAACTAACCTTAGGTGACCATCTTAATGTTCCGAAAAAATTCGTGGTTAGATTACAGTCAAACCAATTAGGCCAAATATCGATATTTTACGTGAATTGACTTCTCCATTGCTCCATTGTTCCGTGTCGTGTCGGACGTAAAGAATAGCACCATCTCATCTCTTCCCGTAGGCGTCGTCAGAGGCGACTAAGGGACTTACCAGAGAATGGCCAGCAGCGTTCTCTATGCATTTTACCACCATGCTGCGATCGCCAACCCGCCTGCCAAGCGTGGCGATTATGACAAAATCCCTCGTTTGCGGAGGGCCTAAGTCCAGCGTTGGTATTCAGCTGAAATGTTGACGAATGAGATTTTTTTTTAACATTATTATTATTTATTATTAATAACCAACTCACACTAACAATTTGCACCACACATACAAGTTTTCGGTCAATACTAATTATTACTTATAATAACACATACAATCACAGAATTTAGTAAATTACAAAATTGGATAAAATTTGGTAATAGTAAAGGATTATACAAAATTAAATAATAGGTATAAAAAAGGGTAAAATTAGATAACAATTAGATAACATTACAGAATACTCCGCGATACTACTGCTCTCTCTATACCTGACGAAATATACTTACAGAATACAAATGTGATATTTCGCCGTATCAAACTTGACTACTCCAACCAGAAACTACAGAACATCAGTAATTCACCTGTTCGACTCTTCACAGAAATAACATAAATTATACTCAAAGCTAAACGCCCGTTCGTATCAAAGGTCATCTGCCCAGCCCCCTATTGTGTTGTCGTTATAATGACTGGCGTGGGAATACAACAAGACTACTGCTGATTGTTTTTTTTTAAATAATTATCCGTGAGTTGTGACAGTAGCTAGATTATTTGTTGCGGTGGTAATGGCGAATCTGTTTCGGGAATCATCGGTTATTCTCGGATTTACTTAATCTAAAACCATTGGAAGAGTGCTGTATACTTATCCCCATTTTGATAAAGATGAATGCTCTAAGGAAGCCTGCAGGATTCTAAGTTTTCCACACTAGCACCTAGCCTTTTCCCAACTATCTTGGGGTCGGCTTCCAGTCTTACCAGATGCAGCTGAGTACCAATATTTTACATGGAGGACTGCCTATCTGACCTCCACAGCCCAGGCTGTATGTTGGTATTTATTTATTAAAACATTATGCACAAGTCAAAAATACTGCACAAAGGCGGACTTAATGCCTGAGACATTTTCTACCAGTCAACCTTAGGGTGATGCAGAGATAAAACATGGCATATGCAAGACCGGATAGATAGCTCGGAAATAAATAAAAATATCTAGAGGGGGAATAGAATACAAGAATAAATAATAATACATTGAAACATATTTAAATACAAACAAATAATAAACTTTGTCAGGAGAAATAACAATCGGTAGAGACGAAAATGGCCAACTTGTGACGGGTACGTTCACGTGCCTTTACATTAAAACAAAAGCCAGTGATTTCGAAAGACGATATAAAGACGACTTTGTTCAAAAAAATAATAATCGCGGATTCGCGATTTTTAACCGACGAAAAAAAACGGAGGAGGTTATCAATTCGACGCGTATATTATTATTTTTTTGTTTGTTTTTTTTTTTATGTATGACCACGCATAACTTTTTACATAGTAGTCCGATTGTGATAATTCTTTTTTATTGGAAAGGGTTACTCCGAGGGTAGTTCCATATAAATTTGGAAAACAAAATCGAACCCTAAGGGTCGGAAAACAGGGGATGATTGATTGTTCACTCACTGATTGTAATGTTTAACCACGCATAACTTTATACAGAGTAGTCCGATTTTGATAATTCTTTATTCATTGGATAGGATATACCTTGCCAAGTATTATAAGTACATTAAAGCCACAAAAAAATATGAAATAAATACTTTTTACCAAAAAATTTAACCGCCGAAAAAACTGAAAAGCAAAAAATAATAAACCTTAAAATTATGAGTCGGCGCTGAAAAATCAATGAACAAAGATCACTCAAAGCGCCGACTCATAATTTAAAGGTTTATTATTTTTTGCTTTTCAGTTTTTTCGGCGGTTAAATTTTGTATCCTTCGCTAAGGCAAGTCATGATTTCAAAAAGAAAACATGATATAGGTGATCCTAAGTGTTGCTAAATCGTCCGATCTTGTGAATGTACATTAGGTTGAAACTGTAATTATACCGTTTCAATGGAAGATGGCCTGATACTGCATCATCTTTTTAAGAAGGACCTCTTTAACCGTTCTTAGTATTCTAATTTCTGAATTGTTACTCTATTTTTGTTTTAATTGCGGGTGCTTTTAATGTGCACGTCATTTTACATCGCTCTCTAATGAATAATTTCAACCAAAATGTAAATAACTTTTTGTAACAATATTTTTATTTAAAAGAGGGTCCATGGAGTTTCTTGTCCGTTCTTCTCCATAGGTACCTACTACTCTTTGGAATTAGCAACTAGCTCCATCTTTATGACTCACCCACGCTTTAACAATTCAAAAGTGCCTGGTTGCCTTTGGTTTATCTATACTAATATTATAAAGCTGAAGAGTTTGTTTGATTGAACGCGCTAATCTCAGGAACTACTGGTTCGAATTGAAAAAATATTTTTGTGTTGGATAGCCTATTTATCGAAGAAGGCTATATGCTATATAATATCACGCTACAACCAAGAGGAGTGGAGCAGTAATGAAAAATATTGCAAACACGGGGAAAATCGCCCGGGTAGACGATTCGACGCGAAGGGAAGGGTCGGGGGAACAAGAAATTTAACGCGGACGAAATCGCGGGCAGAAGCTAGTTTGAAATAAATGCTTTGAGTTTGAATTTATGGTCATGGATTTAAGTCATCAGCAGCAGCCTATAACGTGCCCACTGCTGGGGCACAGACCTCCTCTCGATGAGAGGGAATGGGCCAAAATCCACCACGCGGACAAAGTGCGGGTTAGTAGATGTCACATGTCTTTGAATTTTCGCTTCTAGGACCTGCCGGTTTTCGTACACTTCACCGTTTTGAGTACAGACGTGTGGATTATACACTTCGAAATTGGAATGACAAGCAACATTTCACAAAATTTTTTTTTTTCATTTACTGGTTTTAAAAAACAAAAGACAGCTGTCGTCACCGTTCATTGAGTTGATCAGCACCTGATATGTACCCCAATTTATACCCTGCACCCATGAGATGTAACGCACCATTGATTTGGACCGGTGAACTACTGGTGAGCAGCTTATTGGTCACTGAGCACCTGTGACATGGTCGAATACACATTGATCGTGTCTGTTGAAAGACTAAGGCAAAGGTCCTCTAGTCATACACTTTTGACTGGCCTGTTAGTCTAGTGGTTAGTGACTCTGACTGCTAAGACTGAGGTCGTGGGTTCGATCCCCAATCAGGACAAATCTTTGCATGATGAGCACAATCATTTGTTTCTGTGTCTGGGTGTAATTTATCTAAAATATGTATGTATTTAGAGATATATAGGAACTACTGGTCCGAATTGAAAAATTCTTTTTGTGTTGGGTAGCCTATTTATTGACAAAGGCTATAGGCTATATAACATCACGCTAAAACCAAGAGGAGCGGAGCAATAATGAAAAATGTTACAAAAACGGGAAAATTCGCACGGGTAGGCGATTCGACGCTACGGGAAAGGTCGGGGGAAATTTTACGCGGACGAAGTCGCGGGCAGAAGCTAGTTATATAATATACAGTGAAGGAATGGCCATAATTCACCAAGTTTGCTTACTGCATGTTGAGTAACTCACACTAAATCGTAATTATTATCACCATTGAAGCCGAAAGAAGAAAAAGATATCGGATTTTAAAATAGTTTAATAACGTATTATTCTAGGCCTTTGAAATTACTGACTAATAACTCGAAAAAAAAAAACAAAAATTTTAAGACATTCTGAACAGTTCATTTCATAAAATAAAAAAGACTAGGTATGTTTTACAACCCAGCACCCCAATTGCATACTTTTACTCAGAATCTGAATCCATTATTTCATATCCTCGAAATAATTGTTTGCTTAGCAACGTCAACAACGCCATGTATGTTGCGGAACTGTCAAAACGAAAGTGATTCCTCATCATGACCATTTCAGCCGTAAGACCTCCACTGCTGCACACAGGCCTTCCCCAAGCTCCGGCAGTTCGACTCGTTTTGTGCTTTCTGCATCCAGCGGATTCCTAAGACCTTCACAATGTCATAGGTATCGGTAAAAGAGTATTTATTGCTTTTTATTTATCGTTAAATAACGGAAATTAGTTTACGTCTTTATCGAAAAAACTAAAATGTTATAACGTTTAGTTTTATATACCCTGATTATAAATGAAGTATAAATCTGTATGATCTTCTTACTATTCCAAACAAGAACCGAAACTCAACGTCGTTGACTACGGATTGAATATCAAATAACACAATAAATTACTTGCTAGTACATTATAAATATTTATGATCCGAGTCAAACGGTATACTTAGAAACGGTAATCGATGGTTTAGTGTCCTAGGTTCGATCACCAGCTCAGACAGACTGGCTTAATAGATACTTATAGTACTTACTGATAGGCTATTGCTAAGCAGGAGGCAGGCGCGGTCGCAGCCTAACATTTAGGGGGGGGGGGGGGTCACCATGAGTACTGAAGAATATTTTAAGGAAGGTAAATCCTCTTTGGTCTAGTAGTCGCAAGCGCTGCTGATCAGAATGATGTCCCGGGTTATAATCTTTTTGCAAATGTCCATCGGAGTCTCCGTGGCTCAAGTGAGAACAATTTTTAGATAGTAAGACAGGCAAATCGTTCAGGGTTTCGACAGCATAACTGTCTTTGGGGGGGGTCATGACCCCTAGAACCCCCCCTCTCAAACCGCGCCTGGCAGGAGGTCCTGGGTTTTCCGGTGTCTATATTTGTGGCCCGTTGCTGGCAATTGCAATGGCAGAGCAGTGGTGACCCAGTGGTAACGGCCGCCACTTACGAGTTAAGGTCGTGAGTTCAAATCCAAGCAGGCGCTTTACTTTCTGCAAATTATTTCATCACCACTGCTCGCAAAACGATGAAGGAAAACATCGTAAGGAAACCAGCATCTCGTAGAACCAAAAATTCGAAGACATGTGAAATCTACCAACCCACACTGGGCCCGCGTGGTCCTCTCCCTCTCACCGAGAGGAGGACTGTGTCCCAGCAGTGGGAACATTATAGGCTGCTGATGATGATACACACGCCCATGTCTTCCAAACAGTCACACCATACATACACTCATCATATACACACACTCTTCACATACACACACTCTTCACATACACACTAACACTCATCACATACACACACTTCACATACACACTAACACTCATCACATACACACACTCATAACATACACACTAACACTCATCACATACTTGTACATACACTCACACATGCTCACATCCTTTTGGTTACTTTTAGTCTGTAGTTTTAGTGAATCATACTAAACCGTTGCTATTGTTTACTAAAATTTCATATACTAATACGTCAAAAGAGACTGGGTCCTGCGACACAGGGTATCCTAGTGCGGGATCCAGAGTCACACCTCAATATTGTAACATTTTTTTTAGTATTTTTTTATGAACCAATAAACTTAACTAAACTTGTCGTATTTACTGGTAGGCTACTGCTGAGCGGGAAGCATGGGTTCGATTCTCAGAACGGGCAAAGTGTTATTGGGTTCTCTGTCAGGAATTTCTCCATAGCAGTCCGGAGTCTAGATTTATAGCCCGTTAATGGCAATAGGCTTGCCCTCTGTTACTTATAACTGGCGAAATAAGGTTAAGTATACCTCAACAGTATACTGTAGACAATCATTAACATCTTTTCACCCGAAAGACGTCCACTGCTGGATATAGGACTCCCCAAACATCGCCAATTCGATCGGTTCTGAACTTGTCGTATCCAGCGGACACCTTCCGCCTTCATCAGGTCATTGGTTCACCTTATGAGAGCAATGTGCCCTGCCCACTGCCACTTCAGTTTGGCAATTCTTCGGGCTATGTCGGTTACCTTGGTTCTCCTACAGATCTCTTCTTTTCTTCTTCTATTCTCTTTTCTGTAGACAATAGTTGTCCAATTTATTATCTACAAATAAGTCTTATCAAGGCTATCGAGTCATTATAGGATTGAATACAATTATTCGGCAGCCGAGCCGCAATTAATTATACCTAAGTTACTTATGCGCTTCCTAAGGTACCCGTTCCTAAATATTACAGTCGCACGAATCGATCGGTGGTTAAGCCACACCTGTCGCGGTCAGATAGTGGATGGGTGACCATCTATAGGTAATATATCGAGATCAGCTCTGTGCATCGGAAAGTACGTTAAGCCGTTGGTCCCGGTGTCATTCGTAAATCTTTGACTGTCGTTACGGGTTCTCGGAAGTCTAAAAATTCTTCTTGTCGTGTCACACAGTAACTGGGTTGTGGAAGTCAAATTAGAAGTCGCTCTATGTAAATTACTGGTATTCAGTAGCATTAAGTTAGACTGCAAGCTGACATCAACATACCTAGTTGGGAAGAGGCTTGGCAGATTAATTTAACTTAAATATGCGCTTCGAAATAGCACTTACAAACAAACCAAATGAATACTAAGTAAAGAAATCACTGGAAAATCTCGACAAACATGTTAAATTAAGTAAATATTATTTTACTTTACTACACACGCCATGTAAATAATCGTCCACCCCCAATATTCAAATTACGAAAATCATCCCCCTACCGTTTAACTCGTAAAAGGAAAATCATGCGATTGGTCAACATTTTCCCTCCAAACCACCAATGTTTTCCGTGGAAACCGTGAAAAAGCAAATATGCCTGTCCCATTCTAACTCACCGTCACGGTCACTTAACTTTCTCTCCGTCTCTTTCTAACGCAAGGGGTGAAACGCAGTGTTGACGTTTGTTGTCAGTGCCTTCTAAGTTTATACTAATGACGGACGTACGGAGACAAACAAAAGACATTTTAAATTAAGAACAATAAAAAAGTAAATAAAAACAAAGAGTGTTACAAGCGTTAAAAACAGTGAATAAATACTTTGTTGCCGTATTTAAATTCGCTACACACTGGCTGAATCGTGACGGTCCGACGCTCATACTAATTTCACTGTGAAATGTGATTTAAAAGTGAAAACGCAATTCTATAAAAAAAAAACAATAAAAGCACGTGATGTGGTAACAATTAACTACATAGCGGAAAAGTAATAAATTCGCGCAATATCCGTTTCTAAGAACTTTAAAAATAGAATACGGAAAAAAAAAACATTCAAAATTTGACGTTTCTCGCAATGTGTCATATCGGGTTCGTTCTCGATGCCACGTGAAATAAAATACAGATAAAAAAAATGTGTGTTTTCTGAACTAAGATGGAATATACTTGGCACATGGAGGAGGCCGGACAGGAATCAAACTCTCGAACCACCCGGTCGCAGAGCAGAGGCCAAGGTAATAAATGTGATAGTATTATTTAGAGAATTAAGAATTTTACAAATCTTAATAGCTTCTGCACGTGGAGCGGCGGCGTCGCCCTTGTAGGAGTCGAAAGATATACCACAGAAACATACTACTGGCTTAAAAGTATTAATAAATACATAAACTCAAGCCTTTTTCCCATGGGGGAAGGCAGAAACTACAGAAGGCTACCAACTACGATCCATACATACTCCTTTTGCCTCGTTTACGTTCATACATCTGATCATACACGCACTGCGGTTATCAGTACTACGCACCTGACCCTTCTGAAGAACATCACTAATAAGGTCACCATATTTTCTCCTAGTGCGTTCCCTTCTGGCGTGTCGTCACATCTGCCTTGTAAATACCTTCATTCATCTTCTCAACATGACTAAACCATCTAAGCATCCTTATCAATTTTTGTCACTATATCTTCTTCAAAACGCCACCGTTGCGTTGTCTTATCACATCGTTCCTCAGCCTATCATTCACAGCACGCGTAGCATGATCACAATAGAAACAACTGTCTATTCTTGGTAGAATGGAGATAGAACTGTCATGCTAAGCCAGCATAAAACGGTACAAATCTTTCTACAATCTTTAATTCTGTTTTTAATCTTTCTACAATCTGTAATTTTGTCTATTCTTCCGTCGACAAAACCCATTTCTACGGTGGTCATGCTACGCGTGCAGTAGTAGTTCCACACATGCTTCTATCTTCTTCTTCTTGATAATATTATTAAGAGATTAATGTTTTTATAAATCTTACTACCTTTAACACGTGGCGCGGTGGCGTCGCCCTCATGGAGGTCGAGGCTGTATCATATATCCTACCCTAGGTCATGATTTGTCCATTGGCCAAATTTCATCTAAATCCATTCAGCTGTTAAGGCGTGAAAGGTAACAGCCGACAGAGCTACATTCGCGTTTATAATATCCAGCTGATTTCGTCCACTGCTGGACATAGACCTCCCTCAATTTAGGGGGGTTCGCCATAATCACCTTCATTTGTTCCACCACTTCTTCTTCCTAGCTAAAGCACTAGGAAGTGTCGAAGGGCGGGCGTTTTGGGGGGACTGTCTTATGTAACTTTGACGTTCAAAAAGTGCTGACTCTCAGTCTAGTTTGAATAAATGACTTTTGATTTCACCACGCACGGCCGGCGGAGTGGCGATCGCAGTATGCTGGTAAAATGCATAGAGAATGCTGCTGCTCATTCTCTAGTAAGTCCCTTAATCGACTCTTACGACGCCCACGGGAGGTAATCAGATGGTGCTATTCTTTACGTCCGACACTACAAGGAATATTATACTATTAGTATAACATAAAAGTTTGGGTTTACAGAATTTAGATTGATAATTAATTTAAAACATGTTACGAGGGGTCGCTACCACAAATTTAATATTTTGTTCTGGACCTACCCTCAAATATGTCACCGTTGAACAGCTCGCGCGCAGACGCGTGTTTTGACACCTCACTCACACGTCTGTATAGCTCTGAAAAAAGGAAAAAAAATATTCTCCACGTTGCGCTGACCGGTCGGCGCAAAGTAGGAGCCCCTGTCAGCGGTCACGCTATTTCTCTCTTCTTTAAATTTCGTGTTTCGTACTCCGTCTCAGTCTTCATTTATCAGCATTTATATACATTACTCTTCTAGTAAAATTTTGGACTTGTGGCTAAGCAATAACAACCACAACGGGTCGAAAGATCAGGTATAACTACGCTTGCCGCAGTTGAGCAGTGGTTGACCGTCGTTATATACCAAGAACCCTCCGTGCCTTAGAAAGCACGTAAAGCAGTTGCTCCCGGCTGGCATTTGGGGAACTTTGATAATCGTTACGGAAAGTCTAACAACCACTATTACCCAGTAACTTGGTTGTGAAGCTTAAACAGGCAATGGCTCCATGTGAAATACGGATACTCAGCAGCATCCGGTTACACTTAGGGTTGCCGTACTTTATAATAAAGTATTGTACGTTATTTCACATAATTGTACTCTATACTCTATGAGAACAATAAAGTACACGAAAATACTTTATTTTGCAAGATTTGATTTCTTTGGGATTATGACAATTTTGTCTTAAGGACTTTTCGTTAAACGAAATTTATGTGATACAAATTGCAAAAAGCAATAAAAAATATGTTTTTAAATATAATAATAAAGACAAATAAATCATACTTTATTTTTATACTATGGAACTTTTTTTTTCTTACCTATTATACTTAATGTACTTTAATTGCAAGAAAAAAGGTGGCAACCCTAGTTATACTGGAAGCCGGCCGCAACACAGTTGGCAAAATGGTAGGCGGATGATGCGATAAATTATTAAAGGCAACAAGAATAGAAAAAGAAATAAAACATTCAGACTACATCAATTACAAACCTGAGAAGATGCAGAAACAAATGAATACGTTTTGTTTAAAAAAAAATGTCACTCCCGTAGTATTCAAAACAAAAACTATGTATTATGTTATGTATGACGCAGAACCTTATTATATACGTTACATAGACGTGTCATTCTACCATAATATAGTACCTGCGTCAATCTGCTCCACGCGGCTATAAGAGTAATGGAAGACGAAAGACCAAAGAGACTGTGTGAAAAAAATATATGGCTAAAAAGGAGTATCTACCGAGATGACGAGTTTGGTACAAAAAGACATGTTGCACCGAATCCAAATAAATTGATATGAAGAAGAGATTGCTGTTTGGCACCGTACTTCAAGGAATAGTTCGTATGTTTAATACAATCGGAGGGCCTAGACAAACAAAGTGACAATCTATCACCGATAACAATGATGAAAAAGTCAAAAATGTTCATTAGGCTTATCTCATTCTTGCTTAAGGTGAATGCTCCAACCAGCCCGCGAAATTCAAAATTTCTTGCGTTTTTTGCAATTTTCAGGCCAATGCTAGGTTGTATGTTGATTAAAATATTATTCGCGCCTGTAAGACGTATGTAGTTACAGAATTATATTGATCAACATCGCCAATACAACCCTCCAAGTTCATAAAGGCTTAAGAACAAAAAAAAAAAACAGAAAAAGTCATTCCTACAGCTTTATGAACTTAGAGCGTTGTATTGATGATTTTGATGATTATAATTTTGTAACTACATATATGTCTTACAGGCGCGAATAATATTTTAATCAACATACAACCTAGCACTGGCCTGCAAATTGCAAAAAACGTAAGAAAATTTGAATTTCGCGGGCTAGTTGAAGCATTCACCTTAAAGTCATTCACCCCGACCTTTTACTCGAGCCAGCCCACACCGCTGAGCCTGTAGCATTAAATTCGTCCCGATCCAGCCCCTCCCTTACTGCCCCCTACCAGCGATGCCCTAAGCTGAGGTCCGTACCCTACCATTAGTAAGTAATCGCTCTAGTTTTAAGTTCTTTAAGCCCTGACTGGAGGCCTTGATTCATTAAGGTAGCCACATGCAAGTCCGGTTAAGCAGCCGACAACCTCATAGGTTGGCAGCGAAACGTAATTCCAAAAAAAATAATGTTTTCATTCGTTCTAATAATACAAAACGCTTTGAAAGCCATTACCACTTGTCTAGGCTCTCTGATCATAACATGGAAAAGAGATGATGCTGTGCAGGCAAAGGTCACCAAAGAAACATTTTGTATGCATTGGTACCCACTGGAATAATTTTGATCAAATGATCCATTTAGTGACTGACATGACACGTAACTGTTTCTAGAAAGACTGATTGAAGTTCCTGTGTTTATTTGTTGCCAAATCTGATGGTAATTGTTTGTCCGACTTGGGGAGTTGACAGTCAAAGTCGTATTCGAACGACAAAAAATTGCACTTTTGGCAACATTAAAATTGAATTAGAATTGATTTTAGTCGCCCCTTCCAAAAGGTGGATTCGTATGGAGAAGAATGGGTAAGAAACTCCACTGTTACTCTTTTAAAATGTTTTCAAAATTAGTATGCATTATTTTAATGTGAAGACGATGCACCTAGAATAAAATTACCATACCACAACAGGTAAAATAATTGAAACTGAAGCAATGGGAGATGAGATATATTAATTATATGATAGATACATGGTGCTCACATACAAACATTGCGAAGGCAAGTATACGAATTTCCTAACATTTTAACAAGTTATAAGTCAGTGTGTGAGTTATGGTAATCACAGTATGTAAATCAGTGTTAAAAAAAAAACTAAACTATAAAATTAAATTAGCAACCAGTATGATAAATTCGAGACTGTCCTATGGAGCTAGACCAGTATGTTTCCAAGCATTCTTATCGTGGATGTAATCCTCTAATTTGTGATAGGACTTAGTGGCACCACTTCTTCCCAGTAAAATACTAGTGGTGGAAGGCGATCGTTATCTTCTGTGATTTCATCGTCCCAAAAGTACTGATTCTCAACCTAATTTGAGCAAATGTTTTCACAACCCAGTGACTAGGTCACTATACCCGTTGATAAGATTGGTTGTCCGACTTTAGGGCTTACGACTACCCCTGCTCGCAATTGCAAATAATGCCTTTCAAATACGTATTATTGTTTCTCTTACGTCACTACAGCTTACTACTGATAGTACATACTAATTCCATGCTACTGACACTTGACACGGTCAAAACATTCAACAGTCACTTAAAACTAGTAGCAGAGTTAATACAAACGTTATGTCTCATTGCTTGCAAGGTTAAGAATGCGAAATTACGTACGTAATAAGAACATTTACATTCATCAGCGTACAATTTTCCCACAGGTAGAACTCGGGCATTCTTTCTGTGAAAGAGTATTCGTCACAATGTTTTCCTTCTCCGTTTAAAAACCTACAGGTTGACTTTGATTGCAGCAAGCTTGAGCGCCTTATTTTAGTTCCTGATCCATAATATGCTATTTTTGATCGAAGGCAGCATCATCTTCAGAGAGTCAAAGTAACTTTCAGTTTGGCGCCAACACTAAAATAGCATTTAGCCAATGACAATATTGTAACAGAAAAAAAATCGAATGCCATTGGACTAATGCCCAAAATGAAACAAAAATATCACACAATTAGTAAGTACTGTAAGTAATTTTAAATTCCATGCAATTTGAAATCAAGAATAAACTTTTAAAATTCGAACTAGAAACCTAATTCTGCAAAAATATGCCACCGCCGCATTTTTACCGCAAAATATTTCAGAATATCACACAGGCTAGTTAATGGAGCGTTGCCCGCTTTCGTACTGAGTATTTAAATAGAATTATTAATTCGTACATACATACCGGTTTTGTTAATACGATCGATATGACCATCGTGCCGTGTAAATGGAATCTGCGCAATTTTTATTCAGACTACCTTTAATGAAGTCCTCAAGTTGGCTTTTTTTTTTAATGAAGAAAGTTAATTTTGCCTCAGAGAGCAGTGCGTAATGATATCGGCCCCGACTTCCGAGTTGGGTTCGAACCCAGACAGGCGCATTACTTTGTGTAAATAACTTCATCACCACTGCTCTCAAAACGATGAAGAAAAACATCGTGAGTAAACTGGCATACCCAGACACCAAAAATTCAGAGAAAGTCACATTCACCAACCCGAGAAGGCCTGTGTCCCAGCAGTGGGAACACTACAGGCTGATTGTGAATCCTATTTTTGGATTGGCCTCTTTATCAGATCGCTGTAGTATGGCTGTAGTATGATAATCCACCAAGTAAGTTGGTGGCTGCCACATTTCTTTAAAAAATATATATTTTTAGGACGTTTCTACAAAAAGAGATAAAAAAAGACCAAAATTAAATATACGGAACTTAGTAGTAATACAGGTTGATATAAATAAAATAGTTAACATTTCAGTAAACTTCAATCAAGCATTGAGGTAACCGTGATATGTTGTAGCAGTATTTAACAATAAACACTAAACCGCGTTAGTTAACTCAACGATGTAATTAACGTAACCTAATTAATTAATGTGGGTAATGTAACGTAATAAGACATTAATTATTAATATTGTTATGCTTTGATTTATCACTACATAGTATAAAACAAAGTCGCTTCCCTCTGTCTGTCCCTATGTATGCTTAGATCTTTAAAACTGCGCAACGGATTTTGAAGCGGTTTTTTAAAATAGATAGAGTGATTCAAGAGGACGGTTTATACGTACAATAAGCGGGCGAACTCGCTGGCAAAAGCTAGTTAGAATATATGTACTTAAATGAAACAATAACTGCATCATCATCATCATCATTTCAGCCGAAAGACGTCCACAGCTGGACATAGGCCGACCACCAGCCCCGCCACTTCGAGCTGTTCTGTGCTTCTCGCATCCAACGTATTCCTGCGGCCTTCACCAGGTCATCGGTCCATCTTGTGGAAGGCCTTCCAACGCTCCGTCTTCCAGTACGCGGTCGCCACTCCAGAACCTTCCGGCCTCATCGGCCATCTATTCTGCGAGCTATGTGCCCTGCCCACTGCCATTTAAGTTTAGCTTTTCTTCGGGCTATGTTGGTTACTTTGGTTTTCCTACGGACTCTACATTTCTGATTCGATCGCGTAGGGAACGTCCAAGCATAGCCCTCTCCATTGTTCTTTGGGTGACTTTGAGCCTTTTTATGAGTTCCATTGTGAGCGACCACGTCTTAGTTCCATATGTCATCACTGGTAACACACTGGTCAAAGACTTTTGTTTTGAGACACTGCGGTAAGTGGTACGAGAAGATATTGCGTAGCTTCCCGAACGCTGCCCAGCCAGTAACTGCATGCATCTAAGAAAAGAAGTAAACCCACGTAGTTCGATTTACACCCAAGTAGTTAGATTAACCGATCGCAGAGACGTAAACATATCATCATTTCGACAGACCTGTTGGTCTAGTGGTTAGCGACCCTGACTGCTATGCCGGAGGTCGTGGGTTCGATTCCTACCCAGGACAAATGTTTGTGTGATGAGCACGATCATTTGTTCTGTGTCTGGGTGTAATTTATCTATAATATGTATGTATTTAGAAATATATAAGTATGTTTATCAGTTGTCTAGTACCCATAACACAAGCTCTGCTTAGCTTGGGACTAGATGGCGTTGTGTGATAGTTGTGGAATATTATTATTATTTATTTCAACTGCAAAACGTCCACAGTTGGACATAGGCCTCCCCCAATATGGTCGGGTTTGCCATAATCGCCACGCTTGACAGGGAGGTTGGTGATTGCAGTCATCTGCCTACCCTTTTCTCAACTATGTTGGGGTCGGCTTTCAGTCTAACCAGCTGCAGTTGAGTACCAGTATTTTACATGGAGCGACTGCCTATCTGACCTCCACAACCCAGTTACTGGGTATTACGATACCCGTTGGTAAGACTGGTTGTCAGACTTTCGGGCTTTTGACGACCCGTAACGACTGTCAAAGATCCAAAACAGCCGGGACCAACGGCTTAACGTGCTTTCCAAGGCACGTTGGGGTCTTGGTATGTAAAGATGGTCACCCATCCATGCACTAACCGCAGCAAGCGTAGCTTAATCTGATAGATCGATCCGTGCGGCTGTTAATACTTACCCACTAGCCCCTCAATTGTCGTCGCACATACGTCACAATTCTCCAGTACTACCAACTTACATCAACCGCAGTAAGTAGGTGACCTGTTCCGAATGCCTGATGAAACTTGACATATTGGCAATTAAATAATTAGACGCTTGATTACTGAGGCGGTCATCTTGAGACTAACGGGGTAAACAGGTGGAGTGGGCGGTCGAAAGTAGAATCTTGTTAGAACGGTTTTGTATTCTATAACTCATACACTGACTGCCTTTGAAATGTTTGTATGTGAGCACCATGTATCTATCATATATTTAACTAGCTGACCCGACAGACGTTGTCCTGTCTCTTTGATGATATTTGCGCCCGCATTCTGACAATTCTATGTCAAATGTCATAATGTTACATTAAAAAAGTTTACATTGTTCTATTTGTTAAGTATTCTTAAATAAGTGTTCTTAAATTTTCCAATTTTCCGCGCAATTTTTTTAATTTTTTCTTTCATAAGAACCTTCTCCTGACAATTACAAACACAACAAAAAAAAATAAGTGAAATCGGTCCAGCCGTTCACGCGTGATGTCGTGACCAAGGGAAATAGGGATTCATTTTTATATATATAGAAGATTTATCTCTGATTGCTTCCTTTCAACTCTTTTACCTGTTTTGGTATGGTTTTATTTTAGGCGCATCTTCTTCACATATAATTGTATAAATACTGTTTACAACTATTGAAACACATTTTAAAAGAGTAACGGTGGAGTTTCTTGCCCGTTCTTCTCCATACGAATCTACCTTTTGAGGTGACTAGAATCAATTCTATTATCATGTAACTGTTGACTTTCAAAAGTGCCTTTTATTTATTTATTTATTTATTTTATTATTTATGTACACACAGTAAAATACAAAGTGACAAGGCATAGTAAAAGAATTGAGTACAAAGGTACTGCTTATTTCTTAAGAAATTTCTTCCAGCAGACCTGCGAAAGGAGAAATTAAAAAGAAATGTAGACAATAGTGTGTGAAAACAAGAAGAGAACTGCTATTTCAAAGAAATGCTTTGACTGTATTACGTAGGTAATAATAATGATAGAATTTAAAAGCTTTGGAACTTTAATGCTCCTGGAAAAATTATCTATTAAAGCATTTTACGATAGAGTTAAAACAAAGATGGAATAAATGAATTTTTTTATTTTTATTTCTGTCAGTAGGTTTGTATAAACACTTATACACGTCAATCATAGATATTTTTGAACGTAATGAGGTCGGCGTTACCTATCTGACTAGTCTCAGAAGGAAGAGCGAAATAAACTCAGATGTCACAATCCCTTTTAAAGACCAGACAGAATCTTCATCAGATCTTGTGAAGGCCATGTAGATTGATATCTGAAATGGTCATTTGAGGAAAGGACCACACAAATTGAGTGGAACTTTCCAATCAGTCTACGCATTTGTCTGTAAACGTGAAGCTCAATTTAAAACTAAAGGAGCTCAACTGATCATCATCAGCGTTTCAGCCTGAAGAAGCTGCTGAACAGAGGCCTCCGCCAAAGGAGGGGTTCTGCCATCTTCTTAACGTGTCGATAGCAAACTAAATATAGTCAGTCCAGAATTTGGCTACGAGCTTAGCACTTTCAGAGGTATCCATCAACTCCTGTTGCGTGCAAACAGCAGGACATGCTGGACAAAATATTAAGTGCCGCATTGTTTGTGGGACAGCACCGTATTTACACTCCAGGGCGGAGCCATTTATGAATTTCCACTTGAACAGGTTCTCTTTACTTCAGCCTACTTGAGTCCGGAGCCTATTTAAAGACTTCCAGGAAAGCCAAGGCAACTCGTGTCCAGGTGCAAGATTTTCAGTAGGTGGAACGAATGGGTTTGATAGGGAACCACCATGTCGCCACAGGCTTAGTCGTTCCGTAGACTGTTCGCCAGTGAGTGGGAGGACACACTTCATAAAGCTGTTCCGGCTTTTCAACCTGTGACACGAGGATGTTAGCGAAGGAGTTTGCCATAATAACCAAGCTTGGCAGGCGGGTTGGTAATCGCAGTATGGTGGTAAAAGGATAGATAACGCTGCTGCCCATTCTCTAGTAAGTCCCTTAGTCGCCTTCTACGACACTCATTGGAAGAAATGGGACCATGGACACGGATGTAATTCGGCACCACACAGAGCTCAACTCAGAGAGGACTCTTGAAAATTCCTCCCAAAATGAAAAGGTTTACAAAGGGGATGAAAGTGTATGGAAGCCTTATCTGCTTTATTGCTTTTTAACCGACTTCAAAAAAAACTAACATAAAACAAAAACAGTCGAATTGATAACCTATTCCAGGTTATCAATTCGACTGTTTTTGTTTTATGTTAGTTACCTCATAACTTTTGAATGGGTGAACCGATTTTGATGATTCTTTTTTTATTTGAAAGCTGGTGCTGGTGTAATTTGGATCCATTCAGGCAGTGGGATCCATCACATAGTGCGGGGTATCTATCTATACATATAAAATTCAAAGTCCTGAGTGACTGACTGACTGACTGACTGACTGAATGACTGACTGATATATCAACGCACAGCCTAAACCGCTGGTCCCAGAGACATAAAATTTGGAGGGTGTATTCTTTGTGAAGAGTAGGTATCCACTAAGAAAGGGTTTTTTGAAATTCCATCCCTAAGAGGGTGAATTGGGGGGTTGAATTTTCACGCGGGCGAAGCCGCTGGCGGAAGCTAGTAATCTATAAAAGTTTAAAAAAATAAAAACTTTTTACAAAAAAATAACAACCGACTTCCTAAAAAAAACACTACAAAGTGAAAAATAACTTTAATTTCGGAAGTCGGTGGCAAAAAAACCTTAATTACAGATCACCAGACACCAGACACCGACTTCCGTAATTAAAGTTATTTTTCACTTTGTAGTGTTTTTTTTTTAGGATGTCGGTTGTAATTTTTTTGTTTTTTTGCTTTTGTTTTATCTTTTCCGCCGTCTAGTCTTGCCTTTGGTCCTTATCTTCCTCGATGTAAAATTCCAATCTTGCACACGGCTTCTCTACGTAAACATCTTCACTCGTGAACATAATTACCCGTTTTACCGCTCCATAACCAATGCACTCTTACTTGCTAATTATTAATAATAATTAATTCATGATAATAAAAACTCCACTTTATTATTTGCGCACTATTGCAAGATATAACGCAATATACTGTGTACACGTGTTTGCTTTGTCTAATCAAATTATCATAACGTAATGTAGTAAATGATGTTCTGGGTCCAGTCATAAATAATAGCATCAAATCATTTCTTCCCGTCGTACGAGGCGTCTAGGGACTTACTAGAGAATGGGCAGCAGCGTTCTCTATGCATTTTACCACCATATTGCGATCGCCAACCAGCCTGCCAAACATGGCGGTCTGCGGTCCTCTCTCTCCGGTCGTGTCGGATTGCCGTCCCATCAGACTATGAGAATGAAGGAAGAGAGAGTGTCTCTGTCTATGGACGCACAAACTTGTACACTATAATATCTCCCGCGCCGATGGCTAGTCTCCGTTGAGATTGGCTGTCATGGCCGAAATACGGTCTGGAGGACTAAGGAAAAACACAAATAAAAGTAGATTTTCAATGTGTATTTCCCATCACAATAAGCAGAAAAGAGAAATAGTGAAACTGACGATATCTCCTGGTATTACGGGCTGGCCTGTTATACGATCCGTCTGGCCGGAGATAAGGCCGTGCCGATGTACTGTCCTACAGTTTAGATTTTGTTAGTACATACTGTTTTTTATTGAGATAATGTTTGTAGTGTTTATTGTTTATACGCATAAACGTGTTTGCACGCGAAAAATAACTTAACCGATCATCATGAAACTTTGTACACTTATTCTTAGCAGTATTAGAAGTAACATAGGAATTTTTTATGAAAAAAAAAATTGTTTCTAAAAAAATCTCAAAATCTAGCTACTTCAACGCTATCGAGCATTCCAGTAGTGAATTTCCAAAAAAAAAAAATTTGACGCGTACGAAGTCGCGGCCAGAAGCTAATTGTTTATAAATGGACGAATAAACGTGTAAAGTTTTCCTGATACTTGTTTGTGTCTGTCAGTTTCTCCTGGTCTTACTTAAGAGATGATGCAGTTGACGTTGGTGTACGCTTACCTTGAAGAATTCTCTTTTTCAAATCTTTTAAAAACAAATGATCATCTTGCCTATTTTTCTCTTTGTAGCATTATGCTGCATACATTCAGCAATGACCGTTTTGCGTGGATGTGACGCATATGTTCGCCCAACTTCTTCTTGATTGTTCTTGTGTTCTTTCTCTGCGTCATGTTTACCGCAAATAAACGAATTTTCTTTCTTATATTTCTATTCTTCTTCTCTTTCTTTTCTTTTTTCTTTCTTCTCTTTCCCTTTTCTCTATTACAGGCCAGCGTAGCTTGTATTCTTTTCACATACCGTTTCTATCAGCTGTTATCTCAGCAGTCACCTCCTTTCTGGCTTTACACCTTACACAAAATCCCACCATCATTGCGTAGGCTTTCCTCGTTTCCTATAGTTATTCATATTCAATCTCACACAAGCTCACATCTTTTCTCACGACATACCCTTCATTCTTCTGTTCCTCCAGATTACAAGCCCATACCAGAAACTCCAATCCTTTAAAAAAACGAGTTCCGAATTCGGTAAACAATGACACATACTCAGGAATCCCATTGGCGTAAAATACGTCATAAAATTGCCAATCTGGCTTTGATAAAGCTCTCAAATGTTTCGGTTATCTTCACGTTTTTTACACAGTTTCAAATGGCGCCAATTACGTCAGGATACGACGCAAAACGATTCTGTTCGTGTTATTATATATTGGGTGATGGGACATCGATGCGCAGACTGTAACCATGAAATCTGCGCATGATTGGAACGTACCGTCAGTACCGTCTAACGCAGACATTTATCATTTATCGACTTAAAGAAAAGCTAGGTACAGCAATTTTTTTTTTTTTGCATAAGCTTATCCTACTAATATTATAAATGCGAAAGTTTGTGAGTATTGATGTATGGATGTTTATTACTCTTTCAAGCAAAAACTACTGAACGGATTTGGATAAAATTTAGAATACAGATAGTTTTTTACCTGCATTAACACATAGGATACTTTTTATATCGGCAGTATGGGATAATTCCGACCTCGACGCGGGCGAAGCCGCTGGCAAAAGCTAGTTGTATTATAATGTGACCACTGCTGGGACACACAGGCCTCCTCTTTATGTGATCCCGGGAGTGCACGGTAATGGGTTTGTAGATGTTACAATATCTTCGAATTTTGGTTCTAAGACATGCTGGTTTCCTCACGATGTCTTCACTGCGGATGTAGTGTACAAAATATATTTATAAAAAAATAAAAAAAACATTTTTAATGACGACCCATTGTGGAGTATCTGTGGACTTTCTTGCCCATTCCTCTCTATGTGAAACTACCTTTTAGAAAGATCGCCTGGAAGCAATTCAATTTTTTTGTAAATTTTGACGTTCAAAAGCGCCTTTTATGTGCATATCTATACAAATAAATAAAATTGGAGTGTCTGTTTTTAATATTAAAATAACTACTTTTTACTAAGTGTATATGAATGTATACATGGTACATATACCAAAACAACATTTTTTACAATTTTTGTCTGTCTGTCTGTCTGTCTGTCTGTCTGTCTGTTCGTTCCGGCTAATCTCTGAAATGGCTGGACCGATTTTGACGGAACTTTCACTGGCAGATAGTTGATGTAACAAGGAGTAACTTAGGCTACTTTTATTTCAGAAAAAATAAATAATAGTTTAAAAAAACTAAAAACACGCTGAATTTTGAGACGTATGTCAGCGTAGTTTTCAAAGACAGTTTTTATGAAAAACTTTTTTTAAATACCACGCGGACGAAGTCGCGGGTAATAGCTACTACCTATAATATAACCTGAATTAACACATCTTACCGCGGTAGTACGTCCTCCTGCGTTAATTTCCGACATCCACGCGGGCGAAGCCGCGGGAAAAAGCTAGTTTGAAATAAATACCGAATTACCCTATAATGTTCTCACTGCTCGTTCTACAATGTCTTTAGAAAAACGACACATTATAACAAAGGATTTAGTGTTGAACATTCTAGAAAAGATAAAAAATCATTCTATCATTTTAAACGATGTGAACTTGGCTACGAATTTTCTATTCGTTTGTTCTAACCACGTGACTTAACGTTTGGCAAGGGGTGCAGATGTCTTAAATCTTTTGGTTCTTTAACATGCCAGTTTCCTAACGATGATTTCCTACTCCGTATTGAGAGCAGTGGTGATGAAATGACTGTTTACACAAAGTAAAGCGTGTAGTCGTGGTTAGTGACCCTGACTGCTAAGACTGAGGTTGTGGGTTCGATTCCCACCCAGGACAAATGTTGTGTGATGAGCACAATCATTTGTTCTGTGTCTGGGTGTAATTTATCTATAATATGTATGTATTTAGAAATATATAAGTATATTTACTTTTGCTTGGGTTTGAACTTACAAAGACTTACAAATAAATGATTTGACTTTAATATTATTTAACCCCTCGGTTATTAATTGGTACGACGACGTTCGTTCGTAGCGTTCGTAGCCTCTCACAAGATAGACCGATGTCCTGGTGAAGGCCGCAGGAATCCGCTGGATGCGAGAAGCACAAAATCATTCGAAGTGGAGGCCTATATCCAGCAGTGGACGTCTTACGGCTGAAATGATGACGAAGTTCGTATTTTGGAAAAGGATATTATCGAAGTGCATACTTTCTTTGGTTTACCTGTATAACAACTATTGTTAACCGGGAAATTACTTAGTATTCCTATTATTCCTAGAAAAATGGTTTTTTTAAATTATTCTTAGCTATATAACTATCCACATTTATTATATATCAGCCGAACATCAGACTGTGGCTTCGACAACGCGTATCGTTTAGTTAAATACACTTTGGCCCTCTTGTAGTTGAAGACGTCTCGGCGAACACTAACCGGTCGTTGCGAGCGCTTAGACTGCTAAATTTTGTGTCGTAAATAATAATGATAGGGAAATTATAAATTTTTTTTTCAGCATGCCCTTAAAACCTATAAGCCCTTTCTTTTGGTATAAGTTTTACATGGTTTAATGGATGGAATCTCTTCAGGGCACACGTTTTAAATAGTGATTTAGTGTCATCTTTATGACTTTTTTTATCAAGCCAATATTTTAATTCACGTTTCTATCTTCACACAGCGCTAGACAGTGTGTTCAACTTTCCTCAAATATTATTTTTTTTTACGGAAACTTGTCATTATGCTAAATTTACAGAGGCTTAAAAGACTTAAAAAGTACTACAACCTCGCGATCGGACAGCATCATATTTATAATGATGACTGGCAACTTTTTAAAATACGAGTAAAGTCGTGTTTGATAACCACTTGGATGCATACATTAATAGTTTTGTATAAATTATTTTATTTAGAGAAAAAAGTGTGGAAAATACGCCAGTATGTAGTCGTGGGAAAACCCAGCTTGGTTCTTTAAACTTGCGTTGGTAAACAGCACAAGTTAAAGACTGGTATTTCACTGGCATTTTTTTATTTAATAACTAGCTGACCCAGCAAACGTTGTTTTGTCCGGTGAAAAAGAGTGAAAATTTAGAGTAGTATGTATTTTTTAATGCCAAATCATAATAAAATAAAAGTAAAAAAAAAAAAAAAAAATTTGGGGTGGACTACCCCTAACATTTAGGGGGATGAAAAATAGATGTTGGCCGATTCTCATAGATACCGGATAAGCACAAAAAATTTCATCAAAATCGGTCAAGCCGTTTCGGAGGAGTATGGTAACGAAAACTGTGACACGAGAATTTTATATATTAGATAGTCCTCCATTCCAAATTTAAACCGTGGCGGCCAATCTCAACGGAGACTAGCCATCGGCGCGGGAGATACTACAGTGCACAATAATTGTGTGCGCAAACCCAGAGCACTCACTCTCTTCTCTCACTCTCATAGTCCGTTGGGACGGCGATCGCATTATGGTGGTGAAATGCATAGAGAACGCTGTTGCTCATTCTCTAGTAAGTCTCTTAGTCGCTTCTTACGACTCCCACGGGAAGGAATGAGATGGTGATATTCTTTACGTCTGCCACCACACGGAACATCGATTTGTATAGCATAAAAATTATGGTTAACAGGTTAATGGAACCTCGTTCTTCGTAACGTACTGGTATTCAGATACATCCGGTTAAACTGGAAGCTGACCCCAACAAGGTTCCAAAAAACGCTAGGTAGAAGATATGGCGCTATATTTACGACTGGTGGTTACCTTTTTTTCTGGGTGGTGCGGCAGTGCGTTTCAGACTTTTACTGACTAAAACCCACCGGTGTTCCTTCAGTTGCCTGTGCTAGGGCCATGGTAATTCTTTCAAAACCGCGATCCTAACAGGCATTGGCCCTAGCGGATCCCTTCAATTCCTGCAGACAGCTCATTGGGGCACGCGTGTAACACAATGCGCCGTCGACCCAGGCCTGTCTCTTACCGGGCGGCGAGCTACCCACTGTGGCCGGGAGTCTGCTATGGACTCCCGACGCCCGGGGTGTCTCCTGCGGAGGCTAGAGGTTCTCCAGCCACTCCTCAAAGAGGGGACTTACCGCTGCAACTGTGGCGTGCCCAGTACTTGCGGTTGCGACAATCGTACCCGCCATGTCGCCATGAGATACCGCCGAAGCTCTGTCCGCCGCGCGCCGTGCAGTTATTTCTCGCGGTACCGGAATTTTACCCACCACAGCTCTCCTAATAGAATGGGATAAAGGTAGGAGAATAATAAAAGTAATAATTTTCGTAGCAACAATAACAAGACAAGATTTAATGTTAGATCCATTCATAAATTTCAATGACAGTACCGATTTTGATACCACTATAATGATCGGTCAATTGGCCTTTTGTTAACCGTTTTGTGAATGGACGTCAACATCCATTGATAAACAGCGAATTCCCTGGTATTTGTGATGTTTACTGAGGTCAAAAAGGCTGATACATTTTGACCTTTATAAACGTAGTGATAAAAATTTAATATTTGATCTTGAAAAAGTTTGAGAACGTATTTTTATTATGTAGTATTTCGATACGGTTCATCAATGTTTATTGAGCTCGGATGTTCCTGAACGGATTCAGATGTATTTTTCTGGGTGGGAAATCATTAAGTGACCTGTCCAGCTCTGGGCGGAGCGGGTAGGGCGTGTCAGACTTTTAACTGACTAGACCCACACGTGTTCCTTCAGTTGCCTGTGCCAGGGCCACGGTAACTCTTTCGAACAAGTCTGCGATAATGGCAGATACAGGTAGACTATGATCTGGTTTATATAATACTAGCTTCTACCCGCAACATCATCATGTTCCGTACCCCATCGCTCCCTGCGCTATTACTTAGCGTTCTTTCCGAGTTTTTGCCATTCAGCTCGCCTCCTAAAGGTTGTAGCGTGATGTTAAATAGCCTATAACGTTCCTCAAGAATTGGGCTATCAAAAGGAACAAGATTTTTTCAAATCCGACTAGTGGTTCCTGTGATTCCTTGCTACACTCACAAACATACAAATGTAAACTCTTTATAATAGTGTAGAGTGGTTGATATTCGTATAATATCGACGGTTAAAAGGTAATGAAGGCCATAAGCGCCATTTCGGTCGAAAATAACTTGTGAATTCCATCCTACTTAAAATTTTCTGTTTTTTCAAATGCGCTTACTCCCATGGCTCTACGATGTCTTTCCATTTTCACGATATGACAATAAACAAAAAAGTTATGTCCATTTTTCTATAATTTCAAACTTTAAACTGCTCTCCTGAATAATTTGGTTTTTGTTGCTTATATACCCTATTACGTTTTAACCGTCGTTATGTAGTACCGTCGTTATGTAGTACCGTCGTTATTTAGTCCAAAATGTAGTCGTTTCCCGAGGATGCGAATGAAACCGCGGGCAAAAACTAAAACATGAATAATAAAGGGGGCAAGTCTTGTCAGTTTAAGAACGTTCAATCTGATTTCAGTCTCAATTTGTCAAAAATACCTCGAGTTTCCATACATTTTTGACAAGTTTTTGACATTTAATTGTCGCCGAGATGAGAATGCGACTCGATTTTCAACTTTTTTTAATTACGAAAATTGGCTTTCAAGTCTTGAATCATAGAATAAATTAAATTAAAAATTTGTTTATTCATAGCAACTTGGCCCAATTGTTAGTAACATTGTTCTTAAAAACTATGGTTAGTAAACAGAACAGAAACAAAAAGAGAATTATGTAAGGTTAGCTATGGGGTCTTCTGACCAACACCACCACAGCGTGCGAAAACCAAGGTGCGTCGTATTTTTCCACCATCATCATCATCATCAGCAGCCTATAATGTTCCCACTGCTGGGACACAGGCCTCCTCTCAGTGAGAGGGAGTGGGCCATAATCTTTCACGCGGGCCCAGTGCGGGTTGGTAGATGTCACATGTCTTCGAATTTTTGGTTCTAATACATGCCGGTTTCCTCCAGCGATTTTTCCACCAGCATACTTAGGATGCCGTTAGAACTAGACCGCGCTCTGGACAGGATAGAATTAGTTTTTTTGTGCATTATGACGTAAAAATCATCGGTATGCGCTATTGCGTCTGGTATGTTCGCTTTTGCACACATACCAGACGCACTACAATGCAGTCCCAAGAGTATCCTGAAGCAATTACCTATTATATTGAATAACGCAGGGCGTCTAGCGATCTCTTAGTATTCCATTACCCACAGTACTAAAGATCGTTCAGAAAAGAACCACGAAAACAAGCACAAACAACAATATATTATAAGTATGTATTATAGCAAATATGTATGTATGTGTATAATTAGTTTATAACCTATTTTAGTACTAGTGTTTTTCTCTTATTTATAATTCATTATTATACATTTTTCACTATTGTTCCTCTCAAACAAAGCACCTGCCATGTAATCTCTTCACCACCCTTGGTTGACTGGTAGAGAATGCCTAAGGCATTAAGTCCGCCTTTGTACCTTTTTTTTGTGTGCGAAAAGTTTAAATAAATAAATAAATAAATAAAACAAAACACATCATTTCCTACAACACTTTTCCATAAAAAAAAAAATACGAAAATTACAACGATTAGAACCAGATGCATTTTCACGGATCACTAGTTTTCAACCCCCAAGCGTGGGGTGCACACAATTTAGTTTACAAATTAGCGTGGGGTATCCACAATATTAGCCTGCTCGGTCAACTGTGTGATTTGCTCAAATAAAAGTTTATTTACCTTTGAAAAGGGTAGTTTTTGAGGGGAGACAGGTGTAGTTTTCGTTATGTTTTTGTTATAAAGAGTAGATGATCTATGCAAATAAATAAAATTAAAGTGTCTGTTTATAATTTAAAATCAACTAAATCACTAAATGCATATGAAAGTACATACAGTAGGTACTTACATCAAAAAAACAATTTTTAATTTTTTTGTCTCTCTGTCTGTTTGTTCCGGCTAATCTCTGAAACGGCTGGACCGATATTGACGGGACTTACACTGGCAGATAGCTGATGTTATATGGAGTAACTTAGGCTTTTTGTCTGAGTAGCACGTCCCTGTGCGATAATTTCCGGACACCACGCGAGCAAAGCCACGGGCACAGCTAGTTTTTAATATACTGTAGAGTTATAGTTTTGTTTTGTATAGAAACTGGGCTCATCAGTTCTTCTATAGGCTGGGAAGGAGAATGGGGAGTGTACTATGTGAGCTCGACAAATGGATATGCGAATAACACTTGTGCGACAAAACTGTACTGCGACTCACCATATTTCGAATGCACGCTTGTGCGACACCCTGAATCTAGTCGTTACTAGCACTCGCTGGCCGCTGTCGCGGCACTGCTTGCTTCGCTCGCTCGGCTCGTGCGTAGGTCACAGTTTTAATCCAACCTAACCTAGTGTACTACGTGAGCTCGAGTGTGTCGCACAAGCGTGTATTCGAACTATGGTGAATCGCAGTACAGTTTTGTCGCACAAGTGTTATTCGCACATCCATTTGTCGAGCTCACGTAATACATCCGAGAATGGGATCTACTCTCTCTCCAGATTCGCAGATTCCAAAATCAATTTCATGAAATAGTAATTCAATCATAATTTCATAATCAGCCTATATTGTTCCCACTGCTGGGACACAGGCCTCCTCTCAGTGAGAGGGAGTGGGCCGTTATCTACCACGCGGGCCCAGTGCGGGTTGGTAGATGTCACATGTCTTCGAATTTTTAATTCTAGGTTATGCCGGTTTCCTCACGATGTTTTCCGTCACCGTTTTGAGAGCAGTAGAGATGTAATAATTTACACAACGTAAAGGTTTGAACCTAGGACCTACGCTCGTAAGTCGCTGCCAATAATTCCGGGGCAAAACTGCTCTCCGTTAAAAAAATAGAATTTCCCTTAATTGGGATTTATTCGTTATAATTTTTAACATCAGCAAGTTATCACTGCGCTTACTGCTAAATCTTCTGACCATGGCCTGACCATTGATCTCTTCTCCTATCTGTATCTCGTGCTGGCACGGGTAAGAATCGAGATATTATATTATAATAATTTTATTTATTTTTGGAATCATGTTGACTGCCCCAGAAATTAATTATAAGTGCAAAATGATAAGAATATTTGGTCAAGGATAGCTTATTTATTCAGTGATAACCTTTGCAATTGAGACCTAATGATGTTATTGTTAGTGTTGTTTTTTGTTTACAGAACATTCTGAAGGATAATTGGTAATCATTTACTGCCTTTAACACTATTTTGTGCCTGCGACATCAGTTGTTCTTGCTTATGAGAAGCTTTGATCGCGAAAAAAGGAAACTCTTTGATTCTCATACATACATACAATCACGCCTTTTTCCCATGGGGGTAGGCAGAAACCACGGAACGCCAACTGCTACGATCTCTACACACTTCTTTTGCCTCGTTTAGGTTCATACAATTGGTCATACACACACGCCGGTTGCGAGTACTACGCACCTGACCTTTCTGAAGAACATCACCAATAAGGTCCTTATATGTCCTCCTAGGGCGTCCCCTCCCGGTGTTTCCACTCACATCTGCCTTGTAAATACCTTTTGTAAGCCGACCTTCATTCATCCTCTCAACATGACCAAACCATCTAAGCATACTTTTTTCAATTTTTGTCACTACATCTTCTTTTAAACCACACCGTTCTCTTATCACTTCATTCCTCAGCCTGACTGTGAATGATAAACAGTCACACCACACATGCTTCGCAACGAACGTATTTCCACAGCATTTATTCTACTTTCATGCTTCTTTTGCCATACCCAACATTTACTTCCATACATAAGCGTAGGCACCAGTACACCATTGTGAACAGCCAGTCGAGCCTTATCGGACATCAACTGGTTGGTCACAATCGTATGTAAAGCACCATTTACTTTATTTCCCGCATTCACTTTGATTCTCGAGGCAAATAAAAATCCGTGTCTATTATACCGGATGACATTTTTTACCGTCTCGACCTTCATATGGTGTGTTGTGTAACTAGAATAGAAGGCAGGAAGGCCTTCAGATTCATCGTAGGTGACTAAAGGAGCGCGAGACACGGGCGGAAAGAGATGCATGTGCGGCTCGTGCGCCTGCGAAAGATCAATGAGGCCGCCTATCTGCCGGCTTCAAAGGGTAGGACCGTGCTACGAAATCATTGATACATGATGCGCATTGAGTAGGGTGCGTGTGATTTGAGTTTCGATAGGTTTTTAATATATTTTTTTGTTTTTTTTTTCAAATTTCTGTTTTTGTTGTTCTAGTATGAAATGTTACTTTAAATGTGTAGTATTTATTGCTAGATCAATTTCATTACATGTTATTCAAAAATAAAAATATCAAAAATTTCTACGCCAATGGCTTCTACTCCGTTCACCTATTACCCCCATTTTTTTTCAAAACGTTAAAAAATGTCACCCGGTATAATCATCATTATTTCCGCCAAAAGACGTCCACTGCTGGACATAGGCATCCCCCAATTTTGGGGGGGTTTGCCATAAACACCACGCTTGGCAGGCGGGTTGGCGTTCGCAGTATGATGGTAAAACGCATAGAGAACCCTGCTGACCATTCTTTAGTAAGTCCCTTAGTGGCCTCTTATGAAACCCACGAGAAGAAATGGGGTGGTGCTATTCTTTACGACCGACACCACACGAAAAATGTAATTTCTATTCCCAAATATTTTACCAACGTCATCTCTATCAAACGTGATCCCAGTGTTCCCTTTCTGAGTAACTGTATTATAAGATAATACAGTTACTCAGAAAGGGAACACACTGTAAGACACACAATTATTTAACTCTTCATTAAATCTGATTACTTTACTTCCCAAACCGACACAATAATATGAACATTTTGGTACAAAAGTATAATTTATTAGCACTCTCGTGTCATTGATTGCCTTGACCTGAAATTAGAGATGATATCATACTCCGATCGAGTTTAGTCAATATTTAGCAACTGATAATACCTAATGTTATGTGTGTTTCTCGTAATAATTATTACATTAGTTGGTTTTTATTCTTTCTTCGTTATAATTACGCTAGTTAGTGGCTCATTTTTTTTTATTATATTAGGATAATCAACACACCGTTATCTGATCCCAAACTCGGTAGAGCCTGTACTACCGCAACCAGACAACTGATAAATATATTTTTCTAAATACATATATTATAGATAAATTGCACCCAGACACAGAACAGTTAATTGTTGCTCATGTGGGGATCGAACCCACGACCTCAGTGTTAGCAGTCAGGGTCACTAACCACGAAACTAACAGGCCACTCAAAAGTTAAAAATGTTAGCGTCTTGTCTGGAAGACGGTGACGGGTCGTTGAGCTCCCTAAAATAAGGTTGAGCTACACGATAACTGATACATACATGCCATCTGTTAGGACAAGTCAGCTCAAAGCTGCAATGGCTCCTTCTTCAAAAGGCCGAAAGAAACTCAGTGACTTTGTTTCGGCATTTCTTCTCACGGATCGGTCAGCTAGGAAATGCTATTATTAAAATATTGACCAACAAAATATTGACGATTAAGGGCGCGTTCACATAGAACGTCCGTTGTACAGGTCCGTTTAAACGTATATGTTATTAGCCTATGTAGTTGTATGAGCGAGTTCACACAGAATACAGTATTCCGGATCCAGTAAAAATACCGATCCGACAAAATAAGCAGGAATCCGTTTTACAGGTCCGTTTAAACGTATATATTATTAGCGTATGTAGTTGTATGAGCCAGTTCTCACACATGACAGTATTCCGGATCCAGTAAAAAAAAAATCCCACACACAACGGAAATAAAATCTGCCTTAAAAATTGATGTATCCAATAACGCCGGGGCTTCCTCCGACGCAGACAACGATAGTACCAATACAACACAACAACGTCCATCCTCGTAGAAAGTAGGCGATACACTGAAGAACGAAATTCGGATCTGTTAAAATCGGTCCTGTAATTGCTGTGTGAATAATACCTCCAGTAGCGACGGATCCGTTAAAATCGGTCCTGTAAATGCTGTGTGAATTAATACCTCCAGTAGCGACGGATCAGTTAAAAAGGATTCTGTAAAACGGACGTTCTATGTGAACGCGCCCTAAGAGTGTCATAAGATCTACTTACATAAATAAACATTTCATTTCATAATAATAAGCGATTGGTACTGCTTCTTTCTCTAACCAATCTTTTTTTTTTGTGGTCACGTTTCTTTTACTAATTATGCTAGGAACTGAAGTATGTATATAGGAAATTGTTCAGCCAATGTAAACTGCAAGCTTTGCCTATCTAAAGTACTTATTCTTATATATTCTGAAAGTTTGTTTGTTTGAGTGTCAATGAGAAGAGGTTGTTTGAATGCGGTAATGTCTGTAACTGCGGGTCAGATTCTGCATTTTATATCCCAATTCTTGAGGAAAGTTAAAAGCTACTTAATATTACGATACGACCTTAAGGCGCCGAGCAAAATGAGGAAAAGTCAGAATGAATTATAAATTTAAACGCAGTAATAGCGCGGGCAGGGTCGGAAAAATCAGAAATTCGACGCGGCCGAATTCGGCAGAAATGAGTGTATAACATATTAAACAATTATGTAAGAGAGTGAGGCGATCAGCTTATGCCTTACACGAACTTGCATGTAAAATTAATTGTGGCACACTTATAACTGCGTATCATGGACTTGTCGCGTCTATCCTCAGATATGGCATAATTTTTTGGGGGAACTCCACCAACAAAGATATTATATTTAAGTCACAGAAACGGTGTATTAGGGCTATGTTCGGTTTAAAATCTACCGAGAGTTGTGTACCTTTCTTTAAAAAGTACGGTATCTTGCCATTGCCTTCACTATATATATTTGAAGTAGCTGTCTTCGTGAAACTGAATCCTGAACGTTTTGTGTTAGCATCTGAAGCTTTTAATCGCACCCAAAGAGATGAAACTCGTCTATGTGTTCGTAAAACGAATACTGCTTTAATGCATAAGAGTATTTTTCATATGGCAACAGTCGTTTATAATAAATTGCCAAAAGAGCTAAAAAATAATCATGTTAACTTGTTTAAGCAAAAATTAAAAGCTATGTTATGTCAAAAATGTTATTATAGTGTCTCAGATTTTTTAGCAGACAAATTTTGACATTCTGCATTAAATACTTGTTTTTAAATTGTATTTAAATAATTTGTAATAATGAATTCTATTTTTGACTGCATGACATAATTGTACTATAATATTAATTATTTTTATTTTACTGTTGACATTTTTAAATTTATTATTGCTTGATGACATAATTTTTACATGAATGATATTGACTTGAAATTAATTATAAACAATCACAATTATTCATATTTGTACGCCATGTTATGTGGCAAACATGTCAGAATCTATATTATTTCCCTTTATAATATCCTGCATGCATGTCTTTATTCTTGTATGTGTACACATGTTTTTAGCAAATAAATCATATCTTATCTTATCTTAAAATAAAGCTGAGGGGATGGTAATGGGATGGTGCTATTCTTTACGTTCGGCACCACATGGAGCTCGAGACTTACGAACTTACGAAACTTCTTCATGGTAAGATGAACTATTTCTCATGAAGACTAGCTACTGACAAATAAAAGGCATCTGTACTACAATAGGTTCACAAAACCTTTCGTCAGTTGTGTGGCAATATTAAAACCTGAGACGTTGCAATCACTTAATGACAGTCAGTGTCCTAGGTAAACAATCAGATGAGTCGTCACGACATATCGTGGTTTTAAAATTTTCTCAATTTGGAGGACTAGGTACCTTGGCGTGACAATTATATCCTTGATCAATCTTGGACATCTATACTAGCGTAAGACATCATCCCATCTTCAAACTCATATTGAATTTAGACGATTCATACACTTAAAGAAAGAAAGAAAGAAAGAAAAAGTATTTATTGGGACACACACAGAAACTATACAAAAAATAATACTTAATAAAATAAAAAATCAATTATAAACAAATAAAAAACAAAATTTAAAAGAAAAATAAAACAGAAAGTCCTGTGCGAGGCCAAAGGGACACAGCATGATGCTGCGACATTTAAAAATGACACTTTGAGCTGTGTTGGCCCAGTGGTAGCGACCGCGACATACGAATTGAAGATCATAAGTTTGCACCCAGACAGGCGCTCTTACTTTGTGTAAATTGACATTATTAACACGAACGTGACATTGCATTGTATAAATTCAGATTTAATACTACCAACTTAATATATTTGTACACCAATTTTCATTGGTAGGGCATAAAGCTCGACTAGAATGCATACATAAGACCTTTAATACCTGTGTTCACAAATAAAGACTGATTGATTGATTGAAATTATTTAATCACCACTGCTCTCAAAACGGTGAAGGAAAACTTCGTGAGGAAACCGGCATGTCTTAGAACCAAAAACTCGAAAGCATGTGACATCTACCAACTCGCACTGGGGTCGCGTGGTATATTACAGCTAGGGTTGCCACCTTTTTTTCACGCAATTATAGTACTTTAGTGATTATAGGTAAGAAAAAAGTACATAGTATAAAAATAAAGTACGATTTATTTTTCTTTATTATTATATTTCAAAACATATTTTTTATTGATTTCGCAGTTTGCATCAAATAAATTTCGTTTAACGAAAAAGTTTTTACGACTAATCTTTTCAAAATCCCAAAGAAAACAAAACTTGCAAAATAAAGTATTTTCGTGTACTTTATTTTTCTCATAAAGTATAGAGTACATTTATGTGAAATAACGTACAATACTTTATTAAAAAGTACGGGTGGCAACCCTAATTACAGCCCACTCCCTCTAAAAGAGAGGAGACCTGTGTCCCAGCAGTGGGAACGTTATAAACTGATTATGCTACAATGTATTTTTAAAGGAAAATAATTTAGAACTCTTGATTTGTCTGAACCGCCACATTGGCCTAGAAGTCGCAAGTGCTACGGCTGAGCGTGATGTCCTGGGTTCAATTCCCGTGTGATTATATTATTTATTTTGAAATTTCTCAGTAATAGTCCAGAGTCTGGTTTTGTGTCCGCTCGAAGGCAATTCGCTCGCCAACGAATACATGGGACTTAATCACTCGGACCTAGCGCGAGTTGGTAAATAACACCTCTACCAAAACTTTGGTTCTAGGACATGCCGTTTTCCTCGCGATGTTTTTCTTCACCGTTTGGAGAGCAGTGGTGATGAATTTATTTATACAAAGTAAATCGCCTAGCTGAGTTCGAACTCACGACCTGCAACTTGTAAATTGGGGCCGTTACTACTGGGTTAGCACTGCTCGACTCTCTCTTTGTACTTTATGATATTTATTAATAGTGCTTGACTACGCATATTTCACTGTAAGTTTCCTATTATGGACTGCAGTATAAATAAAATAAAATAACATACAATTTGATTTGAATCCACCATTACCGGGAGCCGTATGACAATACATTGAAGATTCAGTAATAAGTAGATACTGAAGAAAACACAGAAGTACCATTTAGTACAACACTTTATTGTTAACTAGCTTTTGCCAGTGGCTATGCCCGCGTTTTGTACATATGAACCCTTCCTCTTGATTCACTCTGTATATTGATGAAAACCCTTTGAATGCGGTTTTTCCGTTGCATATTTTTAAAGATCTGAGCGTACAAACATGAAATGCGACTTTGTTATATACTATGTAAAGGTACATACAGGTGGTAAGATACATAAAGGATCGTAGAAAAGATTTTTTTTAATAACTGACATGGATGTCGTAAATTATCCGACGGGAACGCACTAATGGGACAGAAGTGTCAGTGAAAGTCACGTCAAAATAGGTGCAGCCGTTTCGGAGATTATCCCAAACAAATAGACACAACAGACAGAATATTTCTTTAAATATATTTTTGTGTTTTAAGTACCTACTGTATGTACTTGCATAAATGTATTTAGTAAAAAGCTATTATAAAAAGGATGTCAATTTTGTTTTAGAACTTTTGGTTTAGATCTTCTAAATCCACAACGGATTTAGATGCGGTTTTCACTATCATTTGGAGAACTTATTCTAGATGGTACACACCGTTATCTGATCCCAAACTAGGCAGAACCTGTACTACGGCAACCAGACAACTGATAAATATACTTATATATTTCTAAATACATACATATTATAGATAAATTACACCCAGACACAGAACATAATTATCATTTAACAAACATACTTTACTAAATGCATATGAAAGTTGTGTGGTCCAGGAGTTCCAGGACGTAAAGAATTTCTTTTCTTCCATCATTTATTCCCGTGGGTGTCGTAAGAGGCGACTACTGGGGACTTACTAGAAAATGGACAGCAGCGTTCTCTATGCATTTTACCACCATACTACGATCGTTAATCCCTCTGCCAAGCGTGGCGATTATGACATCCCCCCCCCCCCAAATTGGCGGAGGCCTACAGTAGACGTCGTTCGGTTGAAATTATTATGATGATGATGATGGTTTCTACACCTATAAATTTGGCAGGTCTTTGATAACTAACCCTGTGTAGCTTTTGCCAGCGGCTTCGCCCGCGTAATATACATATAAATCTTCTTCTTTAATCACTGCGTCTATTGATAACCACACTAAAATCCGTTGCGTAGTTTAATTTAAAACATCTAAGCGTCTGTACGCTTGAAGCTACTTTGTTTTATACTATGTATAGATTACCTATTGGTACTTCTGTATATACCTCCACAGTAAGCCAGTCGTGCACAAGGCGTTCACCCTCAGTCCTTTCACTAGATCATCACTTATACATTCAATCAGTGTCGATGACTTCACTCCACATGGTTATCTGTAGGGTTCCCTGAGGTTAAGATTAACTTTATTTTTATATCGTTATTAACGTTGCATAATGTCATTTTAATTACTGTATTCAGTTGAGGTATTTACATCTCTTCATATTATTATGTACATCAGTTATTTTATTTTTCTGCCGTATTGGCAATTTGGCATGACCCAACATAAGAATAGCTTAGCTTTGTTAAAATATTAGCAATACCATGAGAAGTCTAGCAAAAAATGTAGCCAAGTTCTTTTTAAATTGTCTTACCGCGTTGTCTTTTATAAGTTTCGGTTTCTGAAATATAAACCGGTTGTGCTGAAGACTGAAGACCCAGGTGAGTGGTATCAAGATTTTCTTTTTTAACCCTAGGTCTGCTGAACTTCTTTAATCCCGTGACGATTTTGTCCTTCAGAATCACTGTGTAAAGGTCTATTATATTTGGGTTAGAGTTGTCTTTAGCATTGATTCTATAGATGTCTCTGATATTGAAATCTGACTTTGACATCAAGAGTCTTCCTCATATTACACGCTTTATATTAGCTTCACTTGTATGTTTGTATGTTTGTATATTTGTATGTTTGTATGTTTGTTTGTAACCGACTCCTTATAGTGCGATTTTGACCCACTTTAAACGACCAGATTTCATTGAAACTTTGCACACCTGTCAAGGACTGATGACAATGCAATAATTTCATAAATTTGTGCCATTATCCTTGCCAGGGTTACCAGGACAGCAAAAAAACTGTCATAAACTACGCTGACATTCGTCTCAAAATTCGAAATACCCTAAAAAATAGAAAATAAATAATAGTTTAAAAAAACTAAAAAACACGCTTCCATGGAAAACCAAACTAAAAAGTACAAAATAATGGAAAAAAGCGTGGGGTGCCTGATATCAATAAAAAAATAACTTAAAAGCACCCCACGCTTTTTTTCCATTATTTTGTACTTTTTAGTTTGGTTTTCCATGGAAGCGTGTTTTTTAGTTTTTTTAAACTATTATTTATTTTTTACAACCAGGTTGGACAGATGGTCCTTATTTATATTATCTGTTGCCGCCGCGTAAAATATCAAGATGCGCGCGTAGCATTCAAGCGGATATCTTGTTTTAACACAAAATAAATCTTGCAACAGCGCATTGCCCGTGAGGTTACTTCGTTTCCCCTAAGCGTTCTTTATAACATATCCTTAATAATATATTAAGAATATCTGAATATTTACTAATGAGAAACCCCACCAACCTTGATCCAGCTGACGCGCTTGCGCCTACTAGACCATCGAAGCAGTCGATTTCTTTCTAACCTTAATAAAGTACGGAACCTTCACAACAAAAACGTAGCTCAACCAAGTTTTTCCCACATACATGATTAAAGGCAGGATTTGCAAATATCTAGATAATTGATTCAGCTACTGCTTGATCACCGGTCACGCATTGTCGCTTCGTGGAAACTATAATACAGACGCCAACATACAAAACTACTACAATCTGTCAAACTTCTATATTCGATTTTCAACTTTATCGCTAAAGCATTAGGTTCAAGATTGAATGGGAAAATTTGACAGTTTCAAGTAGCTTGATGTGCTGGCGTCCGTACAAGCAAAGTTTATTGAAATTATGCGCGTGGGCAAGCAATTTATGATGATGGTAGGAGAAAATGTGCGTCAAAAACCGTAAATGAAATAGGAAATTCCAAAACAACAAAAAAAATGGAAAGGTATTCAATTTTGGTTCATTTGTGAGTTTCCTTCCGCATGGTATATCGATAAAAATGTTTATAGCAGCCTATGTTTTGCCCCACAGTTCAAATTAATCCCATACCAAATTTTATCGAAATCTGTCCAGCTGGCTCAGAGATTAGCCGGAACAAACAGACGGACAAAGAGACAAAAAAAAATGATATAAAGACCGTTTAAACTTTCATATGCATTTAGTAAACAGCTGTTAATTTTACATTATAAACAGACACTTTATTAGTTAATTAAAAGAGCTTTTACAAGTGACAGTGCTAAGCTTTAGTCTAGTGCACCTTTTTTTTATCTTGGAGAAATGGTCTTGCATACTGCGCTACTGAGGGGAAATAGCGCAGTCATGTGGGACTTCAACCCACTAAAACTCCACGGTGTCCTCCTTCACCGCTTATGGCGGGAACACGGGAACGAAAAAACTCTTCCGCGAACCCGCCGCGGCTGTCCGTCGCCGGACCCACCTCTGGGGGATACCCCCATTCACGGCGCGCATACATAACGAATACATAACACGCCGTGACCACCCCGGGGACCAATTAGCACATGGGTGCCAGACAACCTAGTCTAGTGCACCTCTGCCAACAGCAAAACGTTCTTTTTTGATAATGACAAATCGTAGATTGCGTTATGCGGTTATCGGCTGCCTAACCGGACTTGCCTGTGGTTACCTTAATAAATTGAGGCCTCTAGCCACAGCATAAAAAATCAAAACTAAAGCGACTGTTCGCTAAAGGCACCCCCTGTGGAGTACGGACCTCGGCTTAGGGCATCGCTGGTAGAGGGCAGCAAGGGACGTGCTGGATCGGTTTTTAGGACGAATTTAAAGCTACAGGCTCAGCAGCGCGGGCTGGCTCAAGCAAGGGTCGGGGCGGACAAAGATTGGAACGTCGGCGCGGCCGGCCTCTGCGGTGAGAACGGAGATCCTGGCGGTCTATGTCGGTGTATCTTTAGAGTGCTAGTGAATTTATTAGTCTCCTCGAGAAGGACTGTAGCGTCATCGGGAAGACGTGACCAAGATTCTGTCTGGACTTTCAAAGAGACTGTGACCTCTGAGTTTGTTAGGGCCTATCTTCTCAGAGTCAGTTAGGAAACGTCGACCTCATCTAGTTTAAAAAAATATGACCCTCGTGTAAAAGTGTTTTTACAATCCTACTTACAGAAACAAAATCATTTATATATGTCTATTGTGTCTTTCTTTCATTTCTTTTTAAATTGCACTTACATAAGGAACCCTTACTCATTACGCATATAATTCCGTTATGTTTTAACATGCAACTTCTGTCTGTTTGCGTGCTTCAACTGTAGATGTTTACGCATCGCCAAAACTGTCGTATAGGAACGAATGATTGTCGATCAATGATAAAAAGTATTGTTGTACCCGAATAAAGAAAATGCGGTGATATTCCGATGCAGATAAAGCTTGTAGGTACTCCGAATTTAACGGGGGGTTATCTGAATTTACCTGCTTTATATCAACTTTAAATGGTCAATAAAAAAAAATATTGAACAGAAATAAATAAATTATTATTTCAATAATTAAAAATACTAATCTATACTAATATTATAAAGCTGAAGAGTTTGTTTGTTTGTATGTATATTTGTTTGATTGAACGCGCTAATCTCAGGAACTACTGGTCCGAATTGAAAAATTCTTTTTGTGTTGGGTAGCCTATTTATTGAGGAAGGCTATATGCTATATAACATCACGCTACAACTAAGAGGAGCGGAGCAGTAATGAAAAATATAGCAAAAACGGGAAAAATCGCACAGGTAGGCGATTCGACGCGACGGGAAAGGTCGGGGGAGCAAGAAATTTAACGCGGACGAAAACGCGGGCAGAAGCTAGTATTTTTATAATTAAAATTATGTTTTTTATAATTATATTTATTTTAAAATCAATTCATTTTTTAATTTTCTTATTAATTATTTTTGTTAATTTAATGGTCATTTAGGTCCTTAACACTGCTGTGGCTAAAATCAGAAAAACTCAAAAAATGTACTTAGTGTTATTTCAATTTAAATCGATTATTCATTCCATAAATATATTATTAATTCCAAAAACATGGCCGCCAGCCAGCAACGACATGTTCAGATTTTATATGTGTTGCCGGTCATATAGTCCGACAAGGCCTGAATGGAACAAAAAGTGTCAGCCACATAGGCCAACATGGCAGTTAACGTGTTAAAAGAATATGTGTCGAAAAATTGACGGTTCAAAATACAATTAACTGTACCCAAAATAATATGAAAGGAAAAACAAAATAATGATGAGGAAATTTTCGGATTGAATTCTAGAGTATAATTGTTTTTTTTTTTTTTTTTAATAAACACGAAAACAGTAAATCGGCTCGTTTTTATAACTGCAGGACGTTATGGAGGGTGGACCTGACTCAAAAACTTGCCTCCCTGCCATTGTTCTGATCATTTAAGCTCACTGGCAAGTAGCCAAGATCACAATCTCATACGACACGGTAGTCCATACCATGCGTGCGCGCACTTATATGGGAGGGTGCGGAAGCGCTGGTCGAATGCGTAAACAATTGCGTGTATTTCGCAAGCACAGGCAACCAGTATCTCTCGTCTATCAAGCCACGCAAGTAGTGCTATAGTTAAGTAAAAGTATAGTTTAAAAGACTGTGCGTGTGTTTTGTATACGATGGTCTGTTTTTTCTAAGTTCTGAAGGTTTAAACTATGTTGTGATGTGAAATCTTGCAGTGTAGTGATTACTTAAGCGTTTTTTTTTAGTGAAAGACGATTTTTATGAGGATAACAATCTTGTCTCGGTCTTTTATCTTGTCACGGTCTCGTACTTATTTTTTTGGATGGGAAATCATCAAATGACTTCTCCCGCTCTGGGCGGAGCGGGAGGGCGTGTCAAACTTTTACTGACTAAAACCCACCCGTGTTCCTTCAGTTGCCCATATGCCAGGGCCACGGTAACTCTTTCGACCGAATCTCGCGACCCTGGCAGACGGTCTCGTACTTAGAAATTCGTGGAAATCTAGATTTTGTGTCAAAAGTTTATGATATTTGATTTTAAGCTTAGCTTTTTTTTGAGTGGGAAATCATACTGACTAAACCCACCCGTGTTCCTTTAGTTGCCTATGCCAGCGCCACGGTAACTCTTTCGAACAATTCCGCGAACCTGGCAGGCATCGCTCCCAGCGGACCCTTTTAATTTTGCTGACATCTCTTTGAGGCGCCGGAAGTCTACTATGGACTCCCGACGCCCGGGGCGTCTCTTCCTGCTAGCTTATTCAAAGGCTACACTTCAATTCAATGTAAAAACATCTTGAGTCCTTTCTACTATGTGAAGTACTCCGAAACGGCTTGACCGATTTTGATGAAATTTTTTGTGCTTATCCGGTATCTATGAGAATCGGCCAACATCTATTTTTCATCCCCCTAAATGTGAGGGGTAGTCAACCCCAATTTTTTTTTTTTGAATTTTTTAAAAACTTTTATTTTATTATGATTGAGCATTGAAAAATACATACAACTCTAAATTTTCACTCTTTTCACCCGGCAAAACAACGTTTGCAGGGTCAGCTAGTATTAATGTAATATTACACACAGTGCTGCTCGCCAGTTCTGTTACTAGAACTTGGCTTGACACGCTACCGCGTGTCTAGATATGCGAATGTCCTTTTTACTTTAGAATTATTGTTTTTACCACTGATTTGATATGAAGCTCTACATTAAAAACTGCGAAGGTCGCATCGCACTGACAACACGCAAAATCGTGCATCGCGCAAGCTGAGTTTATCACGCATTTATTTATGCATGTCACAGCAGGCGCGGTCCGAGAGGGGGGATTCTAGGGTTCATGACCCCCCCCCCCCCCAAAGACAGTTATGCTGTCGAAACCCTGAACGATTTGCCAGTCTTACTACCTTAAAATTGTTCTCACTTGAGCCACAGAGACTCCGATGGACATTTGCAAAAAGATTATAAACCCGGGACATCATTCTAATCAGCAGCGCTTGCGACTACTAGACCAAAGAGGATTTACCTTCCTAAAAATATTCTTCAGTACTCATGGTGACCCCCCCCCAAAATGTTAGGCTGCGACCGCGCCTGTGTCACAGCCATATTGTAAATACCGTTAGATTACAATCTAACAAGCGAGATTATAATCTGACGGTTCACAATGTTTCGGCAGATTATAATCTCGCTAGTTCGATTGTAATCTAACGGTATTAACAATTTCACGTTGACATACACAACGTTCTGACATCAATCGTCGGGTAGTTGCACACCAGACACAACTCCTGTTTGTCTGAATAATCCTCCCTTTTCTACGGAGGTTGAGTGAACTTTAGACTCTGTTCCTCATACCTCCAAAATATTATCGTAACACTTTTTTGTAGTTAATTATCTATATAACCATCCTAGATACCATAGGTTCTTAGGGATATTCATTTGGTTTTTTTCGTCCATTTTCATACAAGTCCTTCTTCGGAAATAATTTTATTTTCAATACAGTTTTCTCGTGGATAAATTGAGGATGGGCAAAATAAATTATAAATCACGTAAGTGAAGTATATCATAGCATTATTTTAACATAACATTCCGCCTGTATTCCTCGATGGGTAGGCAGTACAGTCACGAGCACTAAATAGGCCCTTAGCAACGTGATTTGCTCGTATTGTACTGATTGTAATTTTATGTATATACGAACATAGTATTTTGGAACCCACACTATTTATAAAATAGGCCTTATCTCAAAGTTGTATTCGTTATTTAAAGAGAGAATCGTTTTTTAATTTCGCTATGTGTACATATGAATGCTCGTGACTGTACACCAACAATTTCCCAGTTATGTTAAAGTCCCATGTACTAGGGGGCGTCTAGGAGGAGAGCAGTGGTGGTCCAATGGTAATAGCGCCGACTGACGTGTCGTAGATCGTAGGTTCGGACCCGGGCAGGCACTTTGTGTAACTTATTTCAGCACCATTGCTCTCGAAACGGTATGTCCTAGCATAAAAAAATCGGAGACATGTGACATCTATCCAACTGCACTGGGCTCGCGTGGTGGATTACGGCCCACTCTCTCTCACCGTGAAGAGGCCTGTGTGCTAGCAATGGGTACGTTTGAGGTTGATGTAACATAATTAACGCAAGATCCTATAAGCCCCAATTAGAGAATTGAGTCAAAAGCAGTATAAAAAATAATAGTTAAAAAAAACTAAAAAAACACGCTTCCATTGAAAACCAAACTAAAAAGTACAAAATAATGGAAAAAAAGCGTGTTTTTTTAAACTATTATTTATTTTCTATTTTTTAGGGTGTTTCGAATTTTGAGACGTATGTCAGCGTAGTTTGTGACGTATGTCAGCGTAGTTTTCGAAGACAGTTTTTTTTGCTGTCCTGGTAACCCTGGCAAGGATAATGGCACAAATTTATGAAATTATTGCATTGTCATCGGTCCTTAAAAGGTGTGCAAAGTTTGAATGAAATCTGGTCGTTTAAAGTGGGTCAAAATCGCGCTATAAGGAGTCGGTTACAAACAAACATACAAGTGAAGCTAATATAAAGCGTGTAATGACCGAAACATTTGCATTTTATTGTATGCGTTTAAATTGAGCATTATCGCCGTGAAATAAGATTGAATTTACTTTGGCTCCATCGACGGTAGGTATGGCAAAATACTTTTTTATACCTATTTTAAAAATGACTGAATGCGAATCAGTTGTCAATTATGATCAAATTACATTCAGGACTTTGGACTATTTTGTTACACCTTATACATGTATTACTAGGGGGCCTGGAATTAGGGGGTATTGCCATCAACCGGACAAAAATCCCAACTTCACCCGGCACTGTCCGATCCGGGAATCGAACCCAGAAAGAACCGCAAACTCAGCAGTAGCGCTTGCGACCACTAAACCAACGAGACAGTCACCATAACAGTATTTATTTGTAATTAAATGCGTGGGCGAAAGTGATAGTACGGACTGATTGGCGGAAAATGAAAAGTTATTGACTTCGAGCTACTCGATACAGTATCGATGCATATGGATTCAAGTATCGAATGCGTCAACTGTCATCGGTGTGCTAGGGTTGGGAAACATTGCACACATGCAAATATTTATTGAATATCCTGTTTCGTTCCGATGCTATGCCGATGGTGAAAACATGGTTTTGGAAATAAGGTTCCAAATGTATTGGAACCTTATTTCCAAAACAATGTTGTAGGGTCTTTATTTTTAAGCCTTTTTTGGTTCTGGACTCGAAAATTCTCCTGGATGTCCTCTACCCTGGGCAGGACGAGATTGCACGAAGCATCATGCCCTTCTACACTCTCCTATTTGCTTTCTTTGATTAACTTCGAGAGTACTGCAGGTTTTAGACAAAATAATTTCCTTTCCAGGATCTTCCTGAACTCTTCTCGTATTAAAACTAATTTCTGTAATTTCCTTTGCTGCAGGTCCGGGCTTCATCGAAGAGTTGGACATTGAGGCGTACATGAGCTCGGTCGGCGAGGGCTGCTATGCACCCCAGACGATCGACCCGCGCCGTACTGGGTAAGCACAACTTCCATTTACAAATAGAACAACATTTATATAAGGATGTCGGAAGTAAAAGAAAAACTACAAAGAATTTAATATAAGGAATGAAGGAACATAAAGGTGGAGTGTGACTTGCAACGTATGTTTGTAATGTAACATGACTACTGTAGTAGTCAGTGCAGCGAACTAAGATCCTCGCTTGACTGTCGGCTTTTCTGTGAATTCCTTTGAAACGCGTTGCCCTAGCGTACAGCGAGTCACTCGCGAACGCGAACTCAAGTTCACAACAAATATCTGTGCAACGCGTCGTTGCAAGCACATCGTATCTATTACAGGTTTACTCCCTACGATAAACATGTACTTTTCCAAAGTAATTGCACCAACCACCTCTACGTCCACCATTCTGAATAAAAATAGAGCACGCTTGAGTCAGGTGCTCGAAGCGAGCGTTCGCCGAGTCCTACGTATCGTCGTTTTGTAACCAAGCTCGCTTCGGATGGTATAATCCAAACAAACGTTGCAAGTCAGTCTCTGTCTTTACATTCATGTTGCTCTGAACATACCAAACCAAAAGGGCCAAAACCACTAGGTTTTTTGCAGATAGCTTAATAGGTTATGTATCGCGCATAGGTCGATTGAATGAATGAATGACATTTTTTTTTTTTTACAAGAACTTAGGTAGCTAACATAACTTCTGAAGATCTAAAGATGGGTTTCACTATATTCTCCATATCAGCCTTGCGAATGATAGCCAGCAGTACACATTTAGTAATTAGTCATACCATAAAATACTGATAATAATTTCATAATTAAAATTTAGATTGCAATGCAATTCGTAAAATTAAATATAATTCTATTCATTTAAAGTAATATTGCTCTAACATAGAGTCTCTTCGTGGTGCATAAGGATACACCACAAGGAGATTCCGTATATTCACTTGGGAACCTGCAAAGTTGATGAGAGACACAAATTGTTACCTGGGTAACCAACAATTTCGTTAGTAGCACTGGTGATCTCAACATCTCTCTAAATAAGCAAAGTATAACCGACAAGGTGATTTTAGTTAGGCAGAGGCCTATTAAGCCTTTTGCCTTCACATGAACGAGTGCAACAGCAGAAAAATCTACACTTAACTGACAAAGAAACTTCATTACTTCGAGAATCTTTGCAAAGAAAATTTCGTCATCATGCTTTTGATTAATAAAATCCTTCTTCCAATTTCAGGGGCCACCAACTCCCAGAAAGCCCACCGGACTCTGGATCAGAGAATCCGTACAGCCCATCAGAGACCCAAGTCACCCACGCCATCGCGGTACCCCAAACAGTCCTCAGTTCTGACTACATGCTGGTCCACGACCATATACCCACTCATGAGATCCTGCAGCAAAATGGCGACTACATCTACGAGGAGCTGAAGACAGATAATATTGACCATGAGGTGTTGAGGAGTAATCTGAACGATGTGGTGGTGCTGCCCCAGGATTCAAATATTGTGGAGCTTGGGATCAGGACTGTGAGACATGATTTGGGGTTGGGTGATGTTTATCAGAACAGGTAAGATACACCTTTTTTCACTCCTTGAATAAAATCCTTGAGCTAATAATTAACAAATCGGCAAGATGGTAGCTGAACGCTCAGAAAGCGACGAATAGACATTTATGCCACTCGTGTTGGCTTTTTTAATTCGCACCCTAATGATCTCGTTCATTCATTTGTTACAAATTGCTAGATATCAATTTAAAATACTCCTGACACGTGCCAAAATTGGCAAGGTACATTTAAATAATTACTCATCGTGTCTACTTTTTCATCGCGCGCACTGATTGCGTTCATCGTGCATCCCATTTTTTCCCATGTGTATCGTAAGAGGCGACTAAGGGACTTGCTACAGAATGGGTAACAGCGTTCTATATGTATAGAACATTTTACCAACACACTGCGATCGCCAACCCGCCTGCCAAGCGTGGCTATTGTGGCAAACCCTCTCAAATTGGGGTAGGCTTGTGTCCAACAGTGGACGTTCTTCGGCTGAAATTATGATGATAATGCATTGACTATAAAAAGAATTTAAAAAGCCTTCACAAATATCCAGACTTCAGAACATCCAGCAAACCCGCCAATGCACCTTGCTGATTGTAGAAACAAATCAATACAATCAATCATATTATATTTGGGTATTTAGTAAAAAATCTTCAAAACAGACAAAAGACTCAATTTTACCTTTCTTTCCCAGATACAGTCAGATGAGGGTAGACATGCCAGAGTTGGAGCAAGGCATGATCAACCCGCAACTGGTGGCGCTGGGGCACGAGACCCTGACGCCGGTGTACACCAGCCTGCAGGAACCCAGCACGAAGAAGAGGAAGCATTCACAGGATACAAGCTCTCAAGTGAAGTGTGAGCCTGGTGAGTTTTCGGGGATTATTTTTATGTAACTAGTAGTGAACTAGTAGATGGGAAATTTTAAGTAAGTTTTAAAAGATGGACAGACTAAGATTAACGTAAAGGTTGCTTAATCAAACAGGGGAGTGAAAGTGTCTATATCAATAAATAGCTTCTGCCCGCGACTTCGTAAATGTCGGTTATCGCGGACACAGACAAAGTCGCGGAATAAAAAGTAGCCTATGTCTTTTCTTGGGGTTCAAACTTACGCCGTACCAAATATCATCAAAATAGGTTCCGTGGTTTAGTCGTGAAAGTGTAACAGACAGGCAGAGTTACTTTCGCATTTATAATATTAGTATAGATTGTTTAATGTGAAAGAAACAAAAATATTTTAATTGTGACACTCACGGGAAATACAAACATTGAAACTTTTAAGTTAAAAATAACTAAATAAATAGAAATTATAACAAAAAGACGGAGCCCTGTGCGAGCCCAAAAAGGCTCCTATCTTAGCATAATGCTGCGATATTGGGAAAAAACAACTACCGCAGCGCTGGTATACCGATAGGGTCCGTTATGATGGTTGGATGGTTATGAAGTTATAACAATGAATCCCACTAAAAGGTTATAAAAAAAACGATAAAATATGATAAGTGGTATAAAAAAACGATCTACTTCTAAATCGGCGGATTATCCCTTACGCCAATCGACATTACCTCATCGATCCCAACTAGAAAAATCTTACAGGCAAGAAAGAGCAAAGTGAACTTGGGAATTATGATGCCCCCTGACGAATCATCATCATCATTTCAGCCGAAACACGTCCACTGCTGGACATAGGCCTCCCCCAAGCACCGCCACTTCGACCTGTTCTGTGCTTCTCGCATCCAACGTATTCCTGCGGCCTTCACCAGGTCATCGGTCCATCTTGTGCGAGGCCTTCCAACGCTACGTCTTCCAGTACGCGGTCACCACTCCAGAACCTTCTGACCCCATCGGCCATCTGTTCTGCGAACAATGTGCCCTGCCCACTGCTATGTCGGTTACTTTGGTTTTCCAACGGATCTTTTCATTTCTGGTTCGAATTTCATTTCATCCTGACGGATAAGTACATCTAAACCGCAATGATCTGAAAATATTAAAATTAGTTCCTCAAAGCTTTCACAGAGCCAAAATAAGTTATTGTAGAGAAGAGACTCGAGGAAGGCCAGCAACGCCTTGGTAGTGCTGACAATCTCATGTAGAGTACCTGGGCCTTTAAGATATAACTATGTACAAAATGAAGTAGTGAAGTAGCATACACTAGTGAAGCAATACCCCTAAAAATCCCATTCGTAACCTTTATCGTTCTTCCACCAGCGGCCCTTTCACCAGAGAGTGTAACCCACGTGCCCCGCCCCGCGCCCCCGTCTGTGGACGGCTCTGAGGCGGGTGACGATGCTCCTCTGCAGTGCATCAGGTTTGGCAACTTCCAGCAGAATGTCTGGCATTCGCTGTATGACTGCAACTTGAAGCCACTGTGAGTATGAAAATATTATTTTATTTAGATTTGTAATAAAAAATTATTTGCTCCATAACATAATCCATTGCTGCATATGTTCGAAAAGTTCGTCTGCTCAGCAAAGTAAATAACGCAATGAATGTTCTTAAAATGTCAAAATGAAAGGAATTCCTACTGTTAATGTGTTATGCAATTACCCCGCAGGAGACTGGGGGAAATTTGTATCGCAACTTAGTCTGAAATCTTAAATATTTATTGCGTTCCATTATGTATACAAATGGGGGGTATTAATATAAATAGAAACAATTATACACCCTATCGGGCACAGCAACGTTTAAAATTCTAAGTAGGCAGCTTTAGTAATTTTCCTACAAATTCTCTTTATATAGGTCTGTATTATTCAATTATTTGATTACATATTTCAATTGTTTTAGCTAAGAGTCTATATATTCCTCTTTCCCTTTCTTCTTTGTGATAAAATAGTTTTTGAGACTGCTTTAACGATAGGCTACGTTCTCAATGTACAAAACACACAATGTTTTGTCAGGCTAATCCAAAACTTCAATCGAGAGGATATATTGCTAAAAAAACTCAACCATTTTATCCAACCAATATATCATTTTCTCTTCCAGTCAACCTCCTTCCTACGTAGTGGGCGCCGACAAAGGCTTCAACTTCTCCCAAATAGACGAAGCCTTCGTCTGCCAGAAGAAGAACCACTTCCAGGTCACCTGTCAGATACAGATGCAGGGCGATCCTCACTATGTGAAGACCGGCGAGGGATTCAAGAAGATCAGCAATTTCTGTTTGCACTTCTATGGGGTTAAGGTAGAAAAACAAATAAATATACCTTATTGTACACGTCTTCTCTCTAGGCTATGGGTTCGAACCCTGACGAACGATTATTTTGCGTAAATAATTTCATCACCACTGTTCTCAAAACGGCGAAGGAAAACATCGTGAGGAAACAGGCATATCCTAGAACCAAATATTCGACGAAGAGATTTTTGTAACATCTAGCAACCCGCACTGGGACCTCAGCGTGGATAGCCTAATCCCACAAATAGGACGCCTGTATCCCAACAGTGGGTATATTATATTATATTATTATATGACTGGCCTGTTAGTCTAGTGGTCAGTGACCCTGACTGCAAAGACTGAGGTCGTGGGTTCGATTCCCACCCAGGACAAATCTTTGTGTGATGAGCACAATCATTTGTTCTGGGTCTTGGTGTAGTTTATCTATAATATTTATGTATTTAGAAATATATAAGTATATTTATCAGTTGTCTGGTTACCATAGTACAGGCTTTGCCTAGTTTGGGACCAGATAACGGTGTGTTGGTTGTCCTGAGATATTTATTTATTATTTATTTTATTATAGGCTGATTATATAACAGCCACAGAAGTACAACCACTGTACCCGAATTGTCCACCAAGCAGTGTTGCTGTGTGTCATTTTAAAGGCTTTGTTAGCTGGTGATACTGGTATAAGGAAAGACACGTAACATATTTCAGCTCTATGTCGTTTAGGACCTTCTATTTATTTATTTTTTTTCAAAATACTTCTATCGTTGATTATTTGTCACATTGCAGGCGGAGGACCCAAGTCAAGAAGTGAGAATTGAACAAAGTCAATCAGACAGAACAAAGAAACCATTTCATCCTGTACCGTAAGTCTTATTTATAAAACCACTTTTATTCCGCAGCTTCTAAAGACTTTAATCTTACAAACTGACAAACGTGTAAAAGCTAAAGAAAATGTGTCCTTAATTTCAAAGCCCTAAGGACCACTTTTCTTTGACGGCTATTCTTAAAGGTTGTTCTTGGGTTTTTGTATTTAGAATTTCTCAGTAGTACTCCGCAGTCTAGATTTGTGCCCAGTTGATGGCAAAAGGCACGCCCCCTATTACATGGGACTTAATCATAACTGGCGAAATGTAAGTGTACTATAGGTACACCTCTCCCCAACCATTCGGGGAAACAAGGCGAATATTCTTAAGCCAAATAGATTCTGTAATTGAAAAACGAAATGTTGCAACTCGAGTTTATAAAAAGATTGTTCTGAGTCGTGGCAAAAATATGTTGTTCCTTAGCCTGCCACATCTAGTTCACACACTTAATTCCAAGCCGCAAAAGAGTTAAACCTGTGGCGACATCTATAACGCCTCATCACACTGACGTCACGCAAAATCCTGCATCGCGCAAGTAGAGTTTACTGCGCAACTAGGATATATACAACGTCCCGATATGAACTGTCGGGCAGTTGCCCACCGGACACGATACCCGTCTGGTCGGAGAGTCCTCCTTTTTCTATGGAGAATGAGGGATATTTACACCCTGTTCCTTAAACCTCTAATAAACGATATCCCTGGGTCTCGTAGAACTTCATTGACTTAGTGATTTTCTGGTTGATCGTTACTATACATTCAGACTGACATGCCTCTGCCAGGGTCGCGAAATTTGCTCGAAAGCGTTACCGTGGCCCTGGCAATGGCAAATGAAAGAACACGGGTGGATTTTAGTCTGTAAAAGTCTGACATACCATTCCGTTCCGCCCAGAGCCACGCAAAAAAAAATTGGCACACAGGACATGCAATTTTTGACATTAGTCTTGTGGGACAGTATACTTATCCAAGATATACATTTCCTTCCCTCAGAGTCGAAATCCGTCGTGAAGGTGCAAAAGTGACAGTCGGTCGGCTCCATTTCGCCGAGACCACAAACAACAATATGAGAAAAAAAGGCAGACCCAACCCTGACCAGAGACACTTCCAACTGGTGGTAGCACTGAGGGCTCACGTTGGGCACACTGACTTCATCATCGCAGCGTCAGCGAGTGACAGGATCATTGTGCGGGTAAGTCATGTTAGTTGTTGATTTTATTATTATTATTATCATTAAATTATTGTAATTGGCTTTTTAGCGCGCTTCTATTAGCTTCATACCTATGTTAGTATGTAACGGAAACTTTGAACATGATTTTAACCCCCTTCAAAACGACGGATTAACTCGAAATTTTGCATACTTATCAAGGACCGATGACAATACAATAATTTTATAGCCATTATCCTTGCCTGTCTTCGAAAACTACGTTGACATACGTCACAAACTACGCTGATATACGTCTTAAAATTCGAAACACACTAAAAAAAGCGTGGGGTGCTTGATATCAATTAGAAAATCCCTCAAAATCACCCGACGCTTTTTTCCATTACTAGTATTTATTTTTTCTCGAACATTTTTACAGTCTAGTGTTTTTTCTGTAGAAAGAGGCTGGCACGTAGAGAGTATATTCATATGAGTGACAGAGATAACACTCTAATATAAAGCCGTACTTCTTCACACAATCAATGTCAATGACTGACCTGTTAGTCTAGTGGTTAGTGACCCTGACTGCTAAGACTGAGGTCGTGGGTTCGATTCCCAGGACAAATCTTTGTGTGATGAGCATAATCATTTGTTCCGTGTCTGGATGTAATTTATCTATAACATGTATGTATTTAGAAATACAAGTATTGTTCGACGTCAGACCAAGGCCTTGAATATAGGATTTAATTAAGTGGAAGCGTGATGGAGGGCCTTGGACAAGCGTGGGTCGAACTGTCCGCCGTGCGCGGAGCTGATTAACAAATATTCAATCACTCACCTGATTGAGGAAAACTCGAGGTCTCGATTCTGAGCCTACTTGGATTTTTGTATCTAAATGAGTGTATATTGTACTGTGTAGTGAAGTAAGTATTTCAAGATTCCAAGCCGCTTCAATACGCTAAAGATTTCTTCAAGCACGCGGTTCCATTTCACTATCACCTCATTTCAATCAAATTCCAAAATAAAACCCGTTCAATATCGTCAAATGGGGTTGCTTACACACAAAACAATCGGATCACAACAAATTGTCCGCCAAACTATAGATTCAACAAGATTAATAATAAAAAGGTTCTCAAGACAAATTAACCAACCAACCAACCATTTTCAAGACCAAACAAGTGTCAAAATCAAAACGACAAGTGACAGTTTTCACTCGGTTACACGTCATGATGCGTAGGCGCATAGAGTAAAAAGTCAAACGGTCGTACGGTCAGTTGGTTGGCCCGTGTGTAGTCACGGGACGAAACAAGTATATCTATCAGTTGTCTGGTTACCATAGTACAGGCTCTGCCTAATTTGGGATCAGATAACGGTGTGTTGGTTGTACTAAGATTTTTTTTTAATGAGCCATTTGTCAACTAATTCCTCTACCATCTTAACCTACTTCATTGGTAACGCAAACTATTTCATCCTCCAGGCATCAAACCCCGGTCAGTTCGAGTCAGACTGCACGGAAAGCTGGTGGCAACGAGGAGTGTCAGACAACAGCGTGCACTTTACTGGCAGGGTCGGCATTAATACTGATAGGCCTGACGAGTCCTGTGTTGTGAACGGTAAGGAGTTAATTGGGTAGTGGGGTAATTAGCCAAGACGGCTGTCTGCCTGATAGTTTTTACTGATAATTTCTTACTCGCAGACCCACCTAATCGCCTGGAATTGTCTGATTTTGTATTCGTGACTTTTTTCTTATTTCACAGCTCCTTAGGGTCCTAGCGATAATCGATAAATGAGGTTTGAAACAATTTAAAAAATTAATTCGAACCAGTAGTTCCTGAGATTAACGCGTTCAACCAAACAAACTCTTCAGCTTTATATTATAGAGATACGTAGAAGAACCAATGTAAATGACATAGCCCAAACAAGCTTTTATATATTCGTTATTTAGTGAGTATTAGTCAAATCTTGGAAGCTGAATAATAAAACCACTTCTTTTTATCTGAGTGAGTTGAAATTTTAGGTGGTGATTCTGTTTCAAAGGCAACGCATTATTGCAAATTTTTCCTTCTCTAATTATAATAGGTTGGGGAAAAAGTTTTTTCGCATTTTCTAAGAAAATTCAAAACATTTTTTAATAAAGTTTATTTACATTTAACTAAAGTATGTAGGTACCATTTTGTTCGATAACTTTTTGCCATCTTGTAGGTAGGGACATGATTCCATTGCTATAGAAATTTTGGGACTTCTGGGGGTCTAAAAAGGCCACATTAGGCATTTCCTCTAAAACCAATTCATTTTCTGAATTCCCAGCAATACCTTAGCAATTCCTCTAATTTTCGTAAAAAGGTGACACATATTAGCGGTATCGCCCACAATTCAATTCATATCCGAAACATATTTAGTGTAAATGTTGCAGCATGAAAAAAATAAAGACCGTAATTTTACCGGTAAATATTTCTTTGAAGATTTAATAAATACAGTTGATTATTTTTAACTGTTGAAATGTTATTAATTATAATATCCATAAAAACTTATCAAATAATCACAGATAAGCCCTGAAAAGGGAAACTAAATACAATACAAAACTTTATAAGCTGGCAATGCTTACTAATTAAAAGTTTTTCTTTTTAGATATGTGTAATCTGTGCTTATGTCAACAATAAATTATTATCAACAAAACTTGTGTTTATTTTAAAACCTAAGTATTTCATGCAAGTTGGATCGTTTTTTAATACAGAGTAAGTAAATACTTATTTATCCTTAATCAATATTTAATTGCATCGTTGTACAAAAGTATTTAATTGTACGTAATTCTTTGTAGGCATGGAAAAGCGTGCTGCGACACAATGAAACATTCTGCTCGACATTCTGCATTGAAAGTGGGAGCTCTGGCGCTATTGAACCCTTTACCTAGATCACTGCAGCCTCTAGTTCCTGCCAAACTCGTGCGCCAGCAGAAACCCTGCCCCGGCCGATGCTACAACAGTGGCTTTGACAGTCGAACTCGGCAATCAAGATACCGCAGTGAGTGGAGTTTTCTAGCCCTACAGCTATTTCTATTGCGACTAAGACTTATGATGATGATTCAAAATGATTATGATGTTATTTATGTAACGTATGGTCGCCCTCTGGCTCGACATAAAATTGAGTACTATCATTAACATTCATGTAATATACCTATAACGAAATACAAAGAGGAAAATAATCTATATTTTACCATTAACTAAACAATAACTGAAGAAAAAGAAGTTATTGGGCTACAAGTCTACTATTGGTGTCACTCTGTCATCAGTGTTGTTTTTAGAGTGTTATAAACAATGATATTATTATTTTCAAATTAATTTTATTTAGATGTTATGTTAATTATAATGCCTGATGATTTGACTTTCTTAAAAACCACACATTTTCTTTTTTAGCTGGCAGTTGTTCCAAACAGTTATCGTTTGCCTCTCCGCAGCTCCGCTACTTGCATCAAGACATAAAATATTCATAGAAAAATAAACTGATTAACTATAGTGTTAGTTTCATTATTTGATTATTGCTAGATTTTTATACAGTATAACATGAGAATTGTAAATTTATTAAAATAATTTAACTTTGTGTATTGTTTTATTTAAATAATAGGTATAAAGATAAAATGTAATATATGTCTTATTTTATAGGTACCCACTACCTAATAAAATTGGAATTAAAGTAATAAAAGGCCTATGTCCCACGTAGGTTGTAGATTTTTATTAGGGTTCCGTAACCAAAGAGTAACCAGGACGGTACCCTATAACTAAGCCTCCGCTGTCCATTGGTCCGTTCATCTGTCTGTCTGTGAGTGGGCTGTATGATGTGGAAAATAAATATACCTACATATTTCCTCTGGGAATGTTTATTACGGGTGCAAATCACAAAAATAAGCTAGGTGTGAATAGTGTGTACTTTTGAATAAGTCTTGTTTCAACTGGGCACTGAAGTGTGACCGAGTTACTGGTACAGCTATCACACAGTTTTATACACTAACTTGGTGTATCATATGGTGTACGCTCTTGGTAACCTGTGGTATGATCCAGATGCTTTAGTACTAAGTGGATCTACTCAGAGCCTGAAATATGATTATAAGATTGTAGTAATTTGTAACATTCACAAGACTAGATGGTAGTGTCTATTTAGAACTGCTTCATTAAAACTGACTACTTCATTACTATTCTTGAAGGTAGGTTGTATGTATTTCATGTAAGTTGGATCGTTTTTAATGCAGTGTAAGTAAATATATATATATGTTGTGTTGTGTATATGGTGTGCGCCCATATTAGCCTGTGGTATGATCCAGATGCTTAAGTACTAATTGGATCTACTCAGTGCCTAAAATATGAATAGAAGTTTGTAGTAATTTGTAACATTCACAACACTAGATGGTCTATTTGGAACTACCTTAAAACTGACTACTTCATTACTATTCTTGAAGGTAGGTAGTACTCATACCAGCGCGGCAGTACATATGTACGGCTCCAGCTCATGGACCTTATCACGACATATATTTAGCCTATATATCCCAAAAAACCTGGAGGTCCCACATTTGAAACGCTATGTCCATTTTTCGAAGTGCCACAATTCATTGGTGACTTTAAATGGACTACATATCACGAGCGTGCTCAAGAAAATTTTCTTAAGGCCTAAATTTGCCATTATTACGATAATTTTTCACAAAATCCCAAATATGATTTGTAAAATGATCCTCTTGACTAACTTCTTATGATTCTGCTATTTGACATTAAACTTCAATAAAGCAATTCATTTTAAGTGTACCATTTTACGAATTTCCATACAAAACTGTCAAATAGATGAATTGTGTTTAATGAATTGTACGCAGAACATATTATGAATTGTCAGTTTGTGACCATTTTACGGATTATAATATGATTCATAATATTTTCCTATTATGATTCTACCAAAGTGGCCTTTTTAGACCCCCTGGTCAAAATACCGCGACAAGTGGTTTTGGCAGTCCTCTCGTGATGTTAACCTGACACTGCCTAAAGCATTCTGAGGAAACCGAAACATGTGGAAACCTGAAGGTGCAAGGTCAGGACTATACGGCGGATGCATTAACACCTCCCAGCCAAACTCTCTTCATTTTTGTTGGGTGGCTAAAGATGTGTGAGGTCTAGCGTTATCATGATGAAAAACCACACCCCTTCTGTTGATTAATTCCGGCCGCTTTCTCTCAACTTCTTGCTTTAATCTCATCAGTTGTTCGCAGTAGAGTTCAGAATCGATGGTCCTGCCTGGTGGTAACAGCTCATAATGAATAATGCCCTTCCAATCCCACCACACACACAGCATCACCTTGTTGCGAGTTAACCCGGGTTTCGCCACAGTCTGTGAAGCCTGACCGGCCTTTGACCACGACCTTTTTCGCACGTTCTTGTCATACGTGATCCACATTTCATCACCAGTTATCAGCTTCTTCAAAAATGGTTCGGTTTCATTACGTCGTAATAAAGAATCACAAATGAGTACACGGTTCATTAGGTTTCTTTCAGTGAGCTCGTGAGGTACCCAAATGTCGAGCTTTTTTGTGTACCCAGTTTTTTTCAAATGCGCCAAAACTGTTTTGTGGTCAATTTCCAGTTCTTCAGCTACGTCGTAACTACTGGTATGCCGATCTTGCTCCACTTTTTCAAAAATGGCATCCATTTTATCCGTAATAGGGCGACCAGAGCGGCGTGCATCTTTGACATCAAAATTTCCGGAATGTAAACGCTTAAACCAAATTTGTGCTACTCTCACAGACACTACACTAGGTCCATAAACATCGCAAATTTTTTTCGCGGCTTGCGTTGCATTTTTACCTTTTTTGTAGTAAAATTTTAAAATGTATCGAATTTCTTCATTAGATTCACTCATCTTGACGGTACGAAAAAATTTGAATTTGGAATTATGTTCTTTAAAATTTAAACTTTCAATGATACCAAAACCAGCCAGATACAAATAGTATAGCCCTAGAGATTTTATTACAAGTTCACACATACTATAATGCGAAAAGACTTTTTCCCCAACCTAATATTTATTTTATCCTCCAGGAAACCTGAAAGTGATGGGTCACATTCTGCACCCGTCAGATGCTCGCGCCAAACACAATATTGAGGAACTCGATTCGGAACAACAGCTGAAGAATATACAGAGCATCAGAGTCGTCAAGTTAGTATTCACCGTCAGTAAGATTGTCGCGATTGTAGACGACTTGATTAAGCGAGCCAGCCCGCATCGCTGAGCCTGTAGCTTTAAATTCGCCCCTAAATAATAATCATTCCGATCCAGCTGTCCCTTGCTGCCCTCTACCAGCGATGCCCTAAGCCGAGGTCCGTACCCCACAGGGGGTGCCCTTGGCGAGTAGTCGCTGTAGTTTTAAGTTTTTTTAGCCCTGGCGAGCCTGAGGCCTTAATTTAAATAGGTAGCCAAAAGCAAGTCCGGTTAAGCAGCCGACAATCTCATAGGTTGAACTACGAGATGTCATTAAAAAATAATAATTTAAAAAAACTGAAAAACACGCTTCCATTGAAAACCAAACTAAAAAGTACAAAATAATGGAAAAAAAGCGTGAGGTGCTTTTTAAGGTATTTTTTAAATGATATCAGGCACCCCACGCTTTTTTTCCATTATTTTGTACTTTTTAGTTTGGTTTTCAATGGAAGCGTGTTTTTTAGTTTTTTTAAACTATTATTTATTTTCTATTTTTTAGGGTGTTTCGAATTTTGAGACGTATGTCAGCGTAGTTTGTGACAGTTTTTTTCCTGTCCTGGTAACCCTGGCTAGGATAATGGCACAAATTTATGAAATTATTGCATTGTCATCGGTCCTTGATAGGTGTACAAAGTATGAATGAAATCTGGTCGTTTAAAGTGGGTCAAAATCGCGCTATACGGAGTCGGTTACAAACAAACATACAAGTGAAGCTAATATAAAGCGTGTAAAAAAGAACAATCATCGGGCAGTTGCTCATCATCTACGACACCCCTCTGGTCAGAGTTTCCTCCCTTTTCTACGGACGTCAGTAATGTCATACAACGTGGCAATAACATTTCATTTTAAAGACATGACAGTGATTTAAATCCAATATGGCCACTAGCAGACGCCATGTTGTAGGGTATCATTGAATAGGTGATTTTGAATGGCCATTTAGGATCTATAAAGAATGTCTTGCATCCTCTTACATTTGCCAAATGCCCGACCTCATGTTCAGCAATACTGCTTTTGACCACTATACCACTGAACCACTTTGTTTCTTCATTTCTGTTCTTCAAAATAATGATTGTACTCTCTCCCAGATTCAACTACGACCCGTCCTTCGCGGAGCACTCAGGCCTGCTGGGCTACGACCCGGCGCGCCCGGCGCCTCCGCTCGACACCGGCGTCATCGCGCAGGAGGTGCGGCGCGTGCTGCCTGAAGCCGTCAAGGAGGCGGGAGACGTCACGCTGCCCAACGGAGATACTATCCACAAGTTCCTCGTCGTTAATAAGGTGGGTTTAGAAGCGATTTTTTCTAGTGAAGATGGAGATGATGGTCTTTAGAAGGTTGAAAGCAAAAATGAGACGATTGGAGATGGTAGATCTGAAGAAGTCAATACGGTGAAGTTTCCTGACACTTTAGGGCATTAAAACTGGATAAGTAAGTCTCCGGTAAAGTAAAACCTTTAGGAGGACCTAAAGGGGATCTAGCCTTATATGGGCGAAAAAAAAATTGCTAGTGAAAATTAAGACTAGAAGCTGTGCTAATTGGGGATAGAGAGCTGTGGTGGTCCTGTTTGTAGGCCCCAACTTACGAGTCGTAGGATGTGAGTGTGATCCCAGGCAGGTACTTGACTTTGTGTAAATAATTTCGTCACCACTGTTCTCCAAAACAGTGAAGGAAAGCATCGTGAGGAAACCGGCTTGTCTAGGACTGTGGCCAGTCTCAAATGTGGGAACATTATGTATGACGCATGACCGTAAAATGATTAAAATACTGGCCACCAATGTTCACGTTGCCCTAAAGTGTGATACTTGTTTCAATTAGTGAAGTTTTAATCAAATCAGTCCACAACTATGCAACATAGTGTATTAACGCGATATATGTTTTTTAACATTATATCTATACCTTATCTATAGAGGTATACCTCAACGCATAAAAACTAGAAGAATTTAAGCATATCCAATACTCCCAAGGCTTCAACTTCCGATGTCGAAAAAAAAAACTGTACCCTGAACCTTTTCTTTTGGTTGGCAGGACCGGATCTTTATGGAGAACTTGGGTGCTGTCAAGGAGTTGTGCAAGGTGACAGGCAACTTGGAGTCCAGGATCGACCAGCTCGAGAGGATCAACAAGAAGCTGTGCAAGATCAGCGTCTTGCAGAGGAGGGATAGCTCAAGGTCCAGTGTAAGCAATGGTAAGTGAAGATTTATAGTTAAATGAAAAATCAGTTCGTCGAGAAGCGAAAATCTTGCTCAATACGCGTGAAAAGCTCTAGATCAACCCATAATAGATACCTCCCGTTTCTTCCCGTGGGTGTCGTAAAAGACGACTAAGGGACTTACTAGAGAATGGGCAGCAGCGTTCTCTATGCATTTTACCACCATACTGCGATCGCCAACCCACCTGCCGAGCGTGGCGATTAAGGCAAATACCCCCCTTTTATGGAGGTCCATGTCCAGCAGCGGACGTTTTTCGGCTGAAATGATGATGCTGAAATACCTGAAATATAATTTCAAATTCATTTATTTGCCAGAATATAATAGGTTTACAATGTATGATCTTAAAACTCGAATAGCGCCTTTACATTTTTCTATTACAATTGGTGGGCAAACATTTAGTTTTATGTATTCTTTTAATTTAAAAAAGACAGCAACATCAAATAACAACTCTTATATAAGAATTTTTAAGGAATAAATGAATAAATTGATGTCAAACTTAATTTATTGGTGTCTACGAATATGTCAGTTCACAAAATAAAGTGTATCATAAATCTAATAATTGTAGATTGTAATTTCCATATCTATTAAAATGTCAAAATGTTGACTTAAAAAAACATTTTGCAAACTTTAATTTATTTATTATATTCTAACATTGTACATTTTAGTTTTCTCGTACGCGAACTTTGAAATTCAAATGTCAGCATTGTTTTGTGAGTCTGCAATGATTTACTTTAAAAACAAATGAGCTCGCTTTCGAATTGTGTGCGCTCACTTCAGTGAGGTGAGCAGTGACCTTCACAGAATACTACAATTTCGAGACGTATGCTACTTCCAAATGGACAGGATCGTACTGGGTCACTAGTCAGTTGTACGTATCAAACACTCCGAAACCGTTAACAATAGCGCCTTTTTCATTAGAAATCAAAAACCACTGAATAAGAAGTCCCTCACTCAACTTCATATGTACAGTCAGTACCCTGCAATACCTGACCCCTTTTCCTCATTTATTCTGTGTAGGAGGGGTCAGGTAATGCAGGGCACTGACTGTACGAAAATGTTTATCAGTAACTGTTTGTGGCTAAGCAGTCGTACAAGTACAAGTTAAGCTACGCTTACCGCGGCTGTTGCGTGGATGGGTCCATCTTTACTTACCAAAACCCCTCCGCTTCGGAAAGCACGTTAAGCCGTTGGTCCCGGCTGTCATTTGTGGATCATTGACAGTATCTGTGTCGTCAGAAGCCCGAAAGTCTGACAACCAGTCCTACCAAGGGATATCGTATTACCCAGTAATTGTTTCGTGGAGGACTGGAAGCTGACCACAACATACATATTTGGGAAAAGGCAAGGCTGGTGTTATGGTTAGATGATTTATCCCTGTTAACTCCCTAGAAATTCATTGACGTACTCTATTTCAGATTCCCGCTACTCAGCAATGTCAAACTCATCAAAATCCCTGTACAGTGACGGAAACATATCCATAGACCAAATCAGGGACATAGCACGGAACATCAGAAAGCACGAGTGTTGCCATAAGCTGAGCCATAACTCCCCGAAATATACCAGAAAACAGTGCAAAAACTGCCACGGGAACTACTCTAAATATGGGAAATACTACAACTATAATAAAACCTGCGTAAGATACCATTCAAGTAAACTCGAAAAGCCGGATAATGTCGAAAATCCGACTTATGCCGAGCCCATACAGAAATACCCGGATGAAAGCTACGAAAGTACCTTGACGAAGAAAAAGGACACTTGTCTATGGTTGAAGAGTGATGATAATTTTTCATATGGCAACTCTAAATTAGGTATTTGCTGTCGGAGAGACTATGGGGATACCAGCAGTGAACTGATTTCAAATAAGTTCCTGCAAATTGTTATTACAATATTGATTTTTATTATGGCTGTTTGGTAAGTGATTATTTTATCTTTTTTTTATTGATATCCGAGTGTCAGTTCGATCCCCAAGATTTTAATTTTACGCACCGTGTCTTTGTAAAGTTTATACCATGACTGTACTGTGCTCAAATGTGACACATTTAGGTGTCCCTTCAGAATACCAGACGTATAGTTTATTTTAAACCGCCTATAAATATGGCAACACTAGACTATCGCAATGGCGATGGTAGTTTTTTTTTTTTATTATAGCCCAAAAACAATTTAAGGTGACCTAATGGTGCCGCAGTGTTTGAGCAGTACCAACGCTGGGCAAACTTGATAGAGCAGTTTATAGTCATAAATTTTTTCGACCGTTGGGCAAACTTGACCGTTTTTGGTCACCTATTTTTTTCCACCATTGCCGTTGGCCACACTTGACATTTTTGAGTCATCTATTTTTTCCACCGTTGGCCACACTTGACAATTTTTAGTCATCTATTTTTCCACTGCTGGGAACAGTTATCAGTTTTAAAAAATCATTTTTCCACCGATGGGCAAACTTGACAGTTTTTAGTAATCTATTTTTCCACTGAAGCCAACCCGACAGTTTTCAGTAAAAATTTTTTTTATTTAAAAAATACTTTTTTATTCCAGCCTCGTGGTAATGTCGGCCCTATACTTCCGCGAGCACCAAGAGCTGATATCGATGAAGGAGATCCGCGTGCACGACAAGATGCACTACCCGCACTACGGCAAGCCCAACACTGACCCGCCCACGCACAGGACGCACCTCGACCCCAACCAGATACAGGTACTTACTTATTAAGAAATGCTAAAGAAAAGAAATAACGTTTATTTTATACGGACAAAAAAAATGCTTAAATTGGCATGATTAGTAATGTTGTCATGATCAGTAAGTAATGATCTTGCCAAAATTACTGATTGTGCCAATTTAACCGAATAATCATGCCAACATTCCTGATTATGCCAATATAATCGGTTTTATTTTGTCTGGTCTGTTGTGCATTGCCAACATAATCGGAAGGCAATGTTTCCATGATCACTAATGTTAACATCGGTAACTTTGAATTGTTGACTTACTCGGAAATTTTGGCATAATGCGTAATGTTGTCATAATCGGTAATGTTTAATTGTTTACATACTCAGTAATATTCAATTATTGACATACTCAGTAATGTTCAATTGTTGACATACTCAGTAATATTGGCATGATATGACTGTTCACATAATCGGTGATGTTGACATAATCAGTAATATTGCATTGTTGACATACTCCGTAATATTCAATTGTTGACATACTCAGTAATATTGGCATGATATGGCTGTTGACATAATCAGTGATGTTGAATAGTTGACATTATCAGTAATGATGGCATGATCAGTATTGTTGGCATAATCGGTGATGATGACATGATCAGTACTGTTAACATAATTGATGATGATGAATAGTTGACATAATCGATAATTAATGTTGAATAAACGAGAGGCGTTGTTATAAACGTTTAGATATATTGATATACCATGAAATATTGCCTTTTAATAGTTGGACTCTTCGGAGGATTGTTTCAGTCACCAGCCAGTAATCAATGAATTTTATATCTGTCTTGACTTTTAAAACTGTGTTTTCTTTTGTTTCAGAATATAAAATCATCACAACACACGGCTTCAAAGAAAACTGCGAAAGGTAAGATACTATCGTTAATTTAATGCTGTTCGAACTAAACAAAAAATGTTAAAAATAATAACACAATTGTATATTGAAGACCATGTTTACACAGGGTGATCATCGACGCTCATGGATTCTGAATCCCCTCCGTAAAAATTTTTAGTCAGTTATTTTATTTAAAAATGAGCTCTGCAATACATTTTGACCGTGTAGATACTGCATTTTTATATGAAGCAGTTGTTTTTTAACTGACTTCAAGAAAAGGAGGAGGTTCTCAATTCGACTGTATTTTTTTTTAATACTGCCTAAAATTGTCCAAGCGCGGACGGGCCGCTTGAACAATTTTCTAGAATTATGTGGTACATATATATACAAACGTTAACAGACCAACAAACTGATAAAAAAGCTTCTACTGTTAAAAAAACTGGCAAATAATCACAAACTACTTCATTGTCTTAACAAAATCTCGATGTTCTGTAAATAATTCCTTTCACCCATCAACGCACTGTCCGCAGTATACACAGCTTAACCTAACAGATCGATCAACCCACTCATTTGCAAACATTATTTCAGAGAAAGGTCCTCACAAGACGACCCAGGAATATATAACGACTGCGCCAACAGAATCACCACATACGGTGTCCACGTCTACACATCCTACAAAGAATTATGGAAGTAATCTTATAAGTAAGTACTATAGCACTGCCAGATAATTTTATAGGTAGTTCTTAAAGGTCATGAAAGGTCTTCGGTCAAATGGAAATTGGTTGGACCCAGTGCAGTTGGTAAGCACCCAGTGTTCTTCCTCCTCTCTCCTACTTGATCTTGCTGTGCCCGACAGGCTCCATAATTGTGACTTAAATAATGATGTCCCTTCCAACTATGCTTTAACATTATGGTACGCAATAAAGAATTGAGAATTGGGACTGCCGTACCGTGAGGTGCCGGACGTAAAGAATAACACCACCCCATTTCTTCCCGTGGGTGTCGTAAAAGGCGACTAAGGGACTTACTAGAGAATGGGCAGCAGCGTTCTCTATGCATTTTACCACCATACTGCGATCGCCAACCCGCCTGCCAAGCGTGGCGATTATGGCAAAGCCCCCCAAATTGGGGGAGGCCTAAGTCCAGCAGTGGACGTCTTACGGCTGAAATGATGATGATGATGACTGCCATATGCGTCAGAATCACGGGTGTATAAATTACAAATAGATAAAAAATAAACCATATAAATGTACGTAAAATGTACGTTTTTGTACTAAAATAAGTATAAATGTACTGTCTCTGTGTGCGTAGCAAACATCATTTTTAAGTAAGCCGCAGGGTGCATTTTAATTCAATTAACTTTTTTTCAAATTTCACATTAGGAATTAAATGCACGTCAATTGTACATATATAAACACTGTTTAAAAACTTCTTAAATGTTATACAAGCTCTGATATTGTAAAACGCACGTGAGCCGCCACCCTGACGCCAGAATGGCGAGTTGATTCTAAACAAACCAAACTATTTTGGTCAACCAAATAACAAATAAATGTACGTCTTATGTTCTTGTCAGGTCTGCCAGGGTCGCCAGATTTGTTCGAAAGAGAAACCGTGGCCCTGGCATATAGGCAACTGAAGGAACACGTATGGGTTTTAGTCAGTAAAAGTCTGACACGCCCTTTTGCTCCACCCAGAGCGGAAGACGTCATTTGATGATTTCCCCCCACAAAAAAAAATGCCAGAGAATTTTCCATAGGTAGTTCTTACAGGTCATGAAGGGTCTTCGGCCAAATGGAAATTGGTTACTGCCTTTAGACAGCTGCGTTATCAAGCGGACTGCCAATACTTTGAAAAAAAAAAAGAAATCTATACTAATACTAGCTGACCCTGCAAACGTGTTTTGCCGGGTGAAAAAGAGTGAAAATTGAGGATTATATGTATTTTTGTATGTTGTATCATAAAAAAATAGAAATTAAAAATTTTGTCTAAAAAATAAAAATAAAAATTTAGGGGTGGACTACCCCTAACATTTAGGGGGATGAAAAATAGATGTTGGCCGATTCTCATAGATACCGGATAAGCACAAAAAAATTCATCAAAATCGGTCAAGCCGTTTCGGAGGAGTATGGCAACGAAAACTGTGACACGAGAATTTAAATATTAGATTATAAAGCTGTAGAGTTTGTTTGTTTGATTGATTGAACGCGGTAATCTCAGGAACTATTGGTCCGAATTGAAAAAATCTTTTTGTGTTAGGTAGTCTATTTATCGAGGAAGGCTATAGGTTATAATAACATCACGCTACAACCAAGAGGAGCGGAGCAGTAATGAAAAATGTTTCAAAAACGGGGAAAATCGCACGGGTAAGCGATTCGACGCGACGGGAAGGGTCGGGGGAACAAGATTTAAGATTAAAGATTGAACGCGGACGAAGTCGCGGGCAGAAGCATAAGTTACAATTAGTCATGTGCTTATAAATTACTATATGTAAAAATTCGAATATTTCGTAATTCGACGTCAAAAAATCAGAAATGGTGGTTTGCAATAGCATACATGTATTGTTGGGTTATGTTCCTCCGGTGACTATTAGCGGAACACCATTGGAAAGTTCCGTGTTTCCAAGTGTTTCTAGACGTAAAATAGTATTATCCCAATTCTTCTCATGACTGTCGTTAAAGGCGACTAAGGGACTTACTAAAGAATGGGCAGCAGCGTTCTCTATGCATTTTACCACCATACTAAGATCGCCTGCCAAGCGTCGCGATTATGGCAACCCCCCCCCTTTTAGGGGAGGCTTATGTCCTGTAGTGAACTTCTTTCGGCTGAAATGATGATGATGATAATGATGAATGAGAGGTATTAAAACACGAGTGCCTGTTTCTTTTATTTTTCGTTGCTGCTGCGCTCTTTTTGATTGTAGCATGATGTTATGTAGCCTGTAGCCTTCCTCAATAAATAAGCTACCCAACACAAAAATAATTTTTCAATTCGGACCAGTAGTTCCTGAGATTACCGCGTTCAACCAGACAAACAAACTCTTCAGCTTTATAATATTAGTATAGATTCTATGAGAAAAAAAGCATTAAAATATGATTCTATTTCAAACTTTTGGTATTTTGTTTATCAAGTATGTCAATATTAACTCTTTTTGAAGCATAGTATCTACGTTTGTCTCATTACATCTGTAATCATTCGCCACTCATTTCTTTTCTCGTAACATGTAGCCTCTACAATTGACATAGATTTTCTTCTATTTGCAGACACAGTGCCTACTCTACAATCACTTCAAACGGAGCGTCCTATATCTCTATCAAGGAAAGCTGACGTCATCGGAGGGGGCTGCTTATTTGCAGCCAACACTAACAATGAATTGGATCCTGAGTGTCAGGTAAGATGAATATACAGAGAGACAATCAGTAATGCAATACTGTATAGTTCAGTTCTCACCTCAGTCAAGTGAGCGCACACAATTCGAAAGCGAACTCATTTGTTTTTAAAGTAAATCATCGCGGATTCACAACGAGACACCGTTCGAATTTCGAAGTGATTTTTAGGTTTTTTAAGTAATAAAAGCCGGACAGGTTGATCGATCAAGTTAAGCTGCACTTACCGAGGTTGGTTCGTGGATGGGTGACCATCTTTACATACAGCTCCGTGCCTCAGAAAACACATTAAGCCGTTGATCCCGGCTGTCATTTGCGGTACCTTAACAGTCATTACGGATCGTCAGAAGACCGAAAGTCTAACATCCAGTTTTACCAAGGGGTATCGTATTACCCAGTAACTGGGTTATAGAAGTCAGATTGGCAGTCGCTCCATGGGAAGTACTGATACTCAGCTGCATCCAGTTAGACTGGAAGCCGACCCTAATATAGTTTTGGTCGTTACAATTCAATACCACCAGATACAGCAAAATTTTTTACCAGTGCGCAATTTTTTGGTGGTTCAGTATCAGTAATATAACACTTTTCAACAATTTTTTCAACACTTTTTTTTTATTTTTGCCCGACCTTAAATCAGTAAACTGTGGACACCCTAAATATTTCGTAATATGATATCGACAATAGGAATAGCTGTACCGTATGGTGCCGGACGTAAAGAATAACACCACCCCATTTCTTCCCGTGGGTGTCGTAAAAGGCGACTAAGGGACTTACTAGGGAATGGGTGGCAGCGTTCTGTATGCATTTTACCACCATACTGCGATCGCCAACCCGCCTGCCAAGCGTGGCGATTATGGCAAAGCCCCCCAAATTGGGGGAGGCCTAAGTCCAGCAGTGGACGCCTCGTGGCTGAAATTATGATGACGATGATTAATAGGAATAGGTCAGTAACCGCGCGCCGGCGTAGGTCCTTAGAACTTCTTAGAATTTTGACCGATCGTACAGCCGGTAGGGACTTGTAGCTACGCTCGGGCGTATTTCCATTGTGTACAAGGCCAAAACGCAACCATAGGAATCTGCTCGCGTATATTTTGTAATTCATTTTTTAAACTTGTGATTACAATGTATACACGAATTTTGCGTACTACTTGTATATAGTTTGTAACGTAGACGCGCACGTGCATCTTTCCAATTTATACAAGGCCAGACGCCAGAATCCCACTATAGGAATTTGGTAGGACTTCTGATTGCCGGGCTTCGATTTAAGGGGTGTTAGGGGGGGAGGAGGGGGGAGGTGTAGAGCCTCTTCTGTGAAGGAAAAGTTTCGAACCCCCCCCCCCATTTTTGAGAAATATGTTTGTTAATATTCTAACCTAACTTTCGAATTTTCGTGTATCGATATCGATTTAAAGGCCGGAAGAGGTGTGAGGTTGACGGATAAAATGAAGGGGAAGTAGCAACGCTCGACAGGACACTTCGTTGACAGGGCTCGTCAACAGAATCAAGGCGTTTCCATAGGAGGTCACAGTTTCAACTTAACCTAACCTCCCCAAACCATGTCGTTTCTGGCACTCGCCGGCCGCTACCGCGGCACCGCTCGCTTCGCTCGCTCGGCTCGTGCATAGGAGGTCGCAGTTTTAACCTAACCTAACCTAAACTCCCCAAACCATGTCGTTTCTGACACTCGCCGGCCGCTCGTCTATACCTACAGGTTTAGTTTGCATGCGGAGTAGCACTGTATATTATGGAACAATTTAGTTACTTTGGCCACTACAAAGTATACACGAGTATTTGCGTACTACTCTTGTATACATTGGAAGACCTTGATTAAAAAGTGATTTCCAATCTATACGCGACTAGTTTCACACCCTTGCGTTCTAGCCTTGTACAGATTGGAAATACGCTACGCTCGGTTGTTCACCTTCGCCGCGGCGCCGGCTGCGGCGCCGCGCGCATGTTACCATAAAAACCAGTTTCAAAATAAATATCTTTCGTTAACGATAACTTAATTTTTTTGTACTAACATGTCAAAATAAAAATTGTATAGTTTAACTCCTTTAAGTTTAATTTGTTAAAATTGGCGCACTGGTTAAAAACTTATCCTGTATAACACTAAAAATATGTTGATATCATGTTGTTTTCTCAAAATTATTTGCACGCTGCTTTAAAAGGATATGATAAGGATCACAGCACTGATCAGAGCAATTTTGGTAAGAAATCATAATATATATTTTCTTCAGAATTACAATGTGTTATGGCAAGTTTACATGGCATATGTCTTTTAAACATCGACGTATAAGTTCCGGTTTACTATCTACAATAGCTAATAAGTCACATCATGTTCCGTTTTTTAATGTTTCTAGTGGGTAGGCATGCCTATTCAAAGACTGATACGGGGTCATAAGAGGCCATCCATAAATTATGTCACACTTTAAGGGGGGGGGGGGGAGGGGGTCGACGAAGTGTGACATTGTGTGACAAGGGGGTGGGAGGCGCCCTAAATTTTGTGACGTCACATTTCAAAATTGAATATACATATTTAAAGTACGAAAAAAAAAACGTAAGTACTAGAGAATGGGCAGCAGCGTTTTCTATGCATTTTACCACCATACTGCGATCGCCAACCCGCCTGTCAAGCGTGGGGATTATGGCAAAGCTCCCCAAATTGGGGGAGGTCTAAGTCCAGCAGTGGACGTCTTACGAGTGAAATGATGATGATGATGATTTAAAGTACTATTAAAACCCGAAATATGAATTATGAAAGAAATTAAAAAAAAAAACAATATCTAGACGTAAAATTGCAAAATATGTGACGTCACACTAGGGAGGGGGGGGGTCTCACAAATGTGACCAGCTGTGACAAGGACGGGGGGGGGGTCAAAAATCATGAAATTTGTCTAACATAATTTATGGATGGTCCCTAAAACTCCCGCAGACAGAACCATTTCTATGAAATCTTAATGGAAATTGATCTACTAGAGTCCCGTCCCGTACCCTGTGGTGCGGGACGTAAAAAATAACACCATCCTATTTCTCCCCGTGCGTGTCGAACAGAGCGACTAAGGGACTTACTAGAGAATGGGGCTGCCCATTCTCTAGTAAGTCCCTTAGCATGAATGATAATTTCAATTTTGATCAAATGAATGAGCTACTTTTTAATCATTTTTCTTTTGATTAATCGAACTCAGTACTCTCCTTCATAAAATTAAATCAACAGAAGTAAACTTCAGTTCAAGGTCAATCCAGTTCTTGATATATTAATAAGAACTGGCAATAACTAACCTTTTGAAATAACCTTACTCTCGCATGTTATTTCTCGACAAAAATAAAAGGCCGCTCATTCATTACATACTAATTGAAACAATCTGTCATGTTGTGCATGAAAACTTATAGGAATGCAGTATTTGAACTGTAAAACCTCTTAAAGTGAGACAAAACAAGCTGATAAAATAGCTTATGTATGTTTAAACATCTCATCATATAATATCATCCACAGTTGAATAAATGTCTCATAACACCTACCTAAATACTTATTAAATAAGATTTATAATTTCCAGTCACCCTGCGGTCTCGATCCCCCACAAACTTACGACACTCAAGAACCGTTGGAAAGGACAAAACCAGAAAAGGAGCAAAACGACACTTTCATAAAACCTTTAGAACCAGTCCCAAGAGACAAACAACCCAATATTCCAGAAATCCCAGAGAAGAACAACACAGATTCTCTAAAAACTGAATCAGAACCGCTGAGAAACGAGAACGATTCTTTCAAAACGAACGAAGAGATTTTAGCAAATTTCTTGGATCCTAACAAACAGAATGGGACCGACAATGGCAGTAGGATGAAGAGACATGTGAGAAGTAAGAGGGAGACGAGAGATGAATTGAAAAGCAGTTCTGAGGAGATGCATCTGACTGAACTGCAGTCTCACGAGAACACTGGGTCCCACGGTAATGGTAAGCTTTAAATTAATAATTATAAAAATGTTTTATTGACATAGGTAAAGAAGGTGTGACAAATTCAATTGAAGCCCTAACTCCACTGCCAGGGTTCCGAGTTTTGTTCGAAAGATATACAGTGGCATATGGGCAACTGAAGGAACACGGGTGGGTTTTAAGGCTCGTGCACACCAGCGCGACGCGAAGGTCGCGCACGATTCGGCGATTTATTTTGTAGAACAATTTATATGAAAACGCGCGCGACACTTCACACAGGGGCGACCTGTCGCGCCGCGACACGGTCATAGAAATTGTTCTAGGATATAAATCGCCGAATCGCGTGCGACCGTCGTGTCGCGCTAGTGTGCACGAGCCTTTAGCCAGTAAAAGCCTGACACGCCTTTCCGCTCCACCCAGAATGGGAGACGTCATTTGATGATGTCACACCCAGAAAAAAAAAGCCCTGACTTCTCTGAGGGGTAGGTGGTACCCGTGTTACAAGAGTCAATGTCTTCACCCGTTTGTGGAACAATTAACAATCTATACAATAAAAAATAGAAAATACAATTGAATGCATGCTTGCTCTAGTGTAGTATGATGTGTGTTTGTGGGAGTGTGTTGAATTTTGTGCGTGTGTGTGTGTGATTGTAATTGTATAATTATTCTTATGAAAAGTTCCTGAGGGGCTTGCGGCTAATTAATAGCTGCATGAGTCAATCAATTGCCGCAGTCGGTCCGTGAATGAGTAAAATATCTTTACATACCAAGACCCCTCCGTGCCTCGAAAACCACGTTAAGCCGATGGCTGTCATTTGCGGATCTTCGAGAGTCGTTACGGGACGTCACAAGTCCTAAAGTTTGATTACATTCGAAGATATGTGACATCTTCCGCTAGCTTGTAAAACCCTTAACGGTCGTATATGCCCTGAGCTCCATGGCCTTTTCTGTCGACTATTTTTTGCCCAACAAATACATCGGCTACCACCGAAGTCAACGACACAATCTGTTCGCACAACTGCCTCGCAGAACGGTCACCAAAGTTGAATCGTCTGTATTTCGTACATTGAGGACGCTCAATGCCCTCCTGCTGACGGCCAATCCTGAATGTGATGTGTTTGCGCACGAATAGAGTAGAATAATGCGCGTATGTCTGATGTTCTGTGAGAAACAGTATGCCAGGGTGTCCACTGTTCCATGTTAGTAAGTACCGAATAATTGGTTATTTTCACACAATTGTCTGCATTGTATAGTTTCGTTTTCTTTCTATGTTTCTGTATTAATTACTATGATTGGTATTATACCGTATTAATTAACTATAAATATAGTATTATAAATAAATAAAAAATGCATTCACCGAGAGGAGCCCTTTGTCCCAGCAGTAGGAACATTAGAGGCTGATAATTCGTATGCTACATCCTTTTTCCATATTTCAGAGTGTGACACAGTCCGCGTGGGCATCTCGAGCAAGTCAGTGATGAACGCGTCTCTATTCACGGAGCACGTCTGCGCTAATAACATTCACAACTTCACGTACACAGTGCCACTGTCACACTGCCTCAGTCATAAGCACGTCGATCTGACGTTCAGGTAAGTGACAAGTTATTTTATTTCCATAAGTAGATTTATAATAATATAATAATAATAAACCCGCAGGGCAGCATGTGGCGTGCTGTTGGGCAGTAGCGACCCCACGGACCCTATCTCCCGGGAGAATTCTTGTTCCTCATCTCTGGCTTGCCTTTATTGGCCGGCTGGAGTGAACAATGAAGAGGTTCAGAGCTCCCACCTCATTCTTGCCTTTATTGGCCGGCTTGAGTGGAGATTCGCAAGAGCAAACGTGCTCGGGGAAAGGAAGTATTCCAGTAAGTGCTCGTAGGGATATTGACCATCTTCCGGGCTCTGGGATTGTTCTGAAAGCCGTGGAATACCTCTCCACTTCTCAAGCACCTCAGGAAGTGTTGCCCCCTTGTCGCTGCGTCACTATGTGCCAGCGACGGTTTCCGGGGGCCCATTATTGAGTGTGCAAGTCACCCCCTGCCATTTAATCCGTGTAAATACAAACATTGATGCGGCAGGGGCCATAGACCTTCCATAGTTCTTGGTAACCAGTCCATTTTAGCCAGTCAAATACATAGTCCAACATCTTGGTTTCCATATCCTGCAATAGTCCAACACCAACCGGAGGTTGTCCTTGGGTGCACTTGCACAGTGCATACGGGGATAACCGTCGGTTAGTGTCTCACTTCATTTAAATTTTCTAAGGGGCCTCTGCGAGTTGGCTTCGGCCCCTCGTATGCCTTCTAAATGACCGGGATCCTAGGATCCCGAGATATAAATAATAATAATAATAATCGTTTATTTATAAAAATGGGCACATTTACAATATTACTTAAAAATTAAAATAGAGCACAGTTGCTCATTTGCCTGAACTAGGTTGAACCTGTGTTTCAGGCTAGTAAGTGCATTAATAATTAATATAATAAATTAAAAAGGAGTAAAAGGTAAAAACTAAATTAAAATTAGGAAAATAAAAGTGAAATAGCATTTTATGTTAGTCGTTCTATTTGCAGACAACAAGTAGATCTACTGTCTGTGTATAATCGATGGTTAGTAAATATTTAAGTATAATTTGTTTACAGCTAAAGTAATTTAGTTTAAAGATACTTAGTTTTCTATTTAACCTATTGTACAGATATGGGCCCTAAGAATGTAAAAAACCTTTCTATAAAAACATGTTTTGAGGTTGCATTTGATGGGCATATTATATCATTCCGTCTTTTGTTAGTATTATCAGCAGTGTAGGTAAGCATGGTGTGTTGTTTTAGTACTAAGTGCATTATGAAAAGTTGGCGAACAGTCAGCACGTTGCAGGATTTGTATAGCAGATCTGTAGGAAAGAAAAAGGGATGGTAGTTTGCTACCTTTAAAATTGCTCTCTGAGCTCTTTCAAGAGGAATTAGATTCGTTTTTGGTGCGCCACCCCATGATGTGATGCAGTATTGAATTATTGATTGACAGAGGGCCAAATAAAGTTGTGTGATTAATTTCGAATCGGCGACTGTACGTAATTTTTTTTAAACATATATTAATTTGCGCACCCTTTTAACGAGACTTTCAATATGTTTTTTGAAGGACAGAGTGTCGTCTATTATTACGCCGAGGTATTTTATGTTGTTTGTTTTGAGGATAACAGGACAATTACACATGTTGACTGAGCGGTTACCACATTGATGGGCATATAAGTGTGGGTTAGTAAAGTTAAGTTGGGGCTTGCGCATGGAGAAGTGAATAAATTTTGTTTTGTCAGCATTTAATGTTAGTAAATTTGTTTGAAGCCAATTTGTCACAGTGCTAAAACCTAGTTGTGCGATTTCGAAGAGTTCGGTACTGGTTTTAGCGCTAAAAATTAACGCCGTGTCGTCAGCATATGACATAATTTTGCCGGCTTTAATATTAAGGTTACACAGGTCGTTAATATAAATCAGGAAGAGCGTTGAGGCCAGAATACTTCCCTGAGGAACACCGAAACCCGTACATTTCTGCTCATCGCTCAAGGTTGTATCTATTCTGACGCATTGGTATCGGTCATGTAAGTAGTCAGCGAGTAGTTTTAGTGGCGTTCCCCTTATTCCTATAGTATGTAATTTATCCAGAAGAACAGAAACAGACACTGTGTCAAAGGCCTTGGCTAAATCCAGGAAGACACCCAGGGTCTGGTTCCCTTTGTCAAGTTCTTTTGAAATGTAATCGGTCAAACTATGTACCGCATCGGCTGTAGATAATTTAGCTCTAAAACCAAATTGCGAAGGGGATAAGAAGTTATTGTGTTCGAGATAGTTCACAAGTCTATTGTTTATAATTTTCTCTAATATTTTTGATATTGAGGGGAGTAACGATATTGGCCTATAATTATTAACTAAGTCCTTATTTCCAGATTTAAACACAGGGATTACAACTGCCTTCTTTAGGCATCTAGGGAAAATTCCATTGGAAAGACAGATTCGAAAAATGTGCGTTAAGGGAGGTGCCAAAATATGCTTATAGAGTTTAAGGATCTTATTGCTTATGTTATCCCATCCAACAGCACAATCATTTTTTAGACCAGAAATAATTCGGGTTATTTCGTCTTCGTCGGTGTCGAGCATAGCAAAAGATTTCAAGTTACACATTTTGCTTGATTGTTGGATACGTTGGTCGCAACAATGTTTCGGAATCTGTTCGGCAAGAGTTTTCCCAACATTGACAAAAAAGTTATTGACATTGTTAGCTGACAGGAGTGGCGAAGGCTTAGTAAGCAGTAAACTCGAATTTGATTCACGCGGTTTAGACATATTGGTCACGTTTTTAATATGTTTCCAAAGTTGCTTGCTGTTGTTACCTGCTCTGCTTAATTCGTTTTTATCGTAATTATTTTTTAAATTCTTTAGCAGATTGTTGCAGAAATTCCTGTATCTTTTATAGGTGTTATGAATGATTAAATTATCAGGGAATCTTTTTGTTCTCTGATGGAGTTTATCTCTGTGTCTTATACATCGAATTAGTCCAGGAGTAATCCATGGTTTAATATTATAACTTTTCTTATCCACTATAGAAACAGTGGTGTTACGTAATATTGCTTGTTGGACATGTTTTATTAAGTACGATAAAGACAAATTAGCGTCAGCGGTATTATAAACAAAACATAAATCGAGGTTGCATAAGTCATATTCAAGTTTATTCGTGTTTAATTTGCTTTTAGTCACGGGACGATTACCTTAGGCAGCGTTAAATTTACGGAAAGTAGGACAGCGTGATGGTCAGTAATTGTTGTGTTAGTAACAAGCGTAATATATGATAAGCTGGTTTTGATCATCATATGATCGAGACAGGAACCGCTTTGATGAGTAGGCAATGTGTGAGCGGGGAGAAAGCCGTGGTATGAGCAGATATTAAGGTAATTTTGGGTCCCTGCATCGCAGTTTTCGGAAGCAATATTTATATTTAAATCCCCTGTGAGGATAACATTCTTAAAGGAGCTTAACGCTAGAAATATCTGGTTTAAGGAATTATGAAAGAAATCCAAATTTCTCGTGGAGGGTGGACCTATACATGGCGATTATTGCTGTAGTCACACCAATTTTAATAAGTAAACAATTACTCATACAGTCTTGTAGAGTAGGTTCCTCGATTGTTGCCTTTAAACATTCTTTAGCAAAAACGACCACACCACCATTTTGATTGCTGTTTATTGTGGTATACAATAAGTTATACCCAGGTATTACTGGGAGATTATCTAAGCGGCCGGCTAGCCAACACTCAGTTAGTACAATTACATCACAATCAAAATTAAGTCTATGCAGGAAAATTTTAAAGCTATCTATGTTCTTAAAAATACTACGAATGTTTTGGGTTAGTATAGTTAGTGACTTTTCATAATCGGAAAGATATTGTCTGCAATCCTCAACGTCACATGTTTTTGACACAGTTAAAAATGAGTTATCTATATCGGTAAATAAGTTAGGATCCATACTAAAACTAAACAAAATAACAATAAAAATTAGGTCTATAATATAAACAAAAACTGGCGCTCTTAGGCGCCTACATAATCAATTGAGTTTATGTACCTGTTTTCGGCAGCTTTTTTGGCCGGACAATCTGCGTCTCCCGTCTGGTGGTTGGCTTGTTTTTTAAAGCGCAAACAGGTAGCACATTTAGGCGTTTCGGCTTTTTTTGCGCAGTCCTGTATTGCGTGTCCTTCTTCACCGCAATGTCCACATGTAGAAACAGCAATTTTACAGGTTTTGGCTGCATGACCGTACTGCTGGCACTTGTAACATCTCGTTACTAGTGTGAAGTCTCGTACCGGGCAGGACGTCCAATTTATGAAAACTCGGTCTTGTGTAATGAGGGCTTTGCGTACGACGGCTGGAACTTCTAGAATGTAGTTACAGTTCTCAGCATCTTTCCTGCCTGATTTGTGGCTAAGTTTTATTGAGGCCAAAAATGTATCTAAGGATAAAGTGGGCAGTTTGTCGGTCAAGTTTTGTTCATAAATACATTTATAAACCTCATTTTCAGCCATCGATGATGAAACTCCTATAACTATTATGCGAGGTTTGCGCTTTTTAGGTTCGTCGACGGTAAGCCCTGACGAAGCAAGTTGGACTGTTTGTTTGAGCCTATCTAGGTCATCTTTAGTCTCCGTGCTTATTATAAGGCCTCCTTTTCCAATTTTGCGTACGCCACGTACTTTCAGCTTCATTTCTCCAGGGCATATGATTTGTTGGACCATGTTCTTGGTTTCGTCACTGGTCTTTGAGTTGTCACTGGGGTAAATGGCCACGGAGCTAAAAGTATTAGGACGAACAAAGGTGTTGGACCCCTTCTTGACCATATCTGCAAATGACGATGAAGTTGCTTCCCGCTTCGTACAGGACTCCTGAATCGTCCGGTTCATCTCTATTAGACAATCTGATAGGTCTCGAGCTTCGGTCATGGTTTTAATGGTGGCATGTGTTTGGATTGCTTTTTGTTTTAGTGACTGGTATTGCACAGCCATTTGTGAAGTTCCATGTCCAACTTTCCGGCAAAGATTGCTTATTTTCAGCTTCTGATCAGCGTTTAGCTTTCCCTCAGAAGCTATAGCAACTACCTCATTCAGGCACTGCTCAATAGACGTCATCCAGTTCTGAATCTCCGGAGTGGATACAACTTCAACTGCGTCATCTTGGTCTTGTCTTGGTTGTTGGGGCGGTGTCCTTGCCGGTATTGGTACCGGGGTCGGGGTCGGAGTCGGTGGCGGACTACGTCGTATCATGGCGCTGCGAGTAAAGGGGCTGCCGTCCATATACCAATTTATAGGATTATATTATCGTCAGTTCATTATTGTAACTTATTACTGTAATATTTATTGAATAACACGCTATAACACACTAAACTGGGTCACTGTTTACGTAAGCGTTAATTTATTTTACTGATATTGTGCATTTATGAGCACGTCTGTATACGTTGAATGCAAAAAAAACAATCCCACTTGTCAATCCAATTTGTCAATAAATTCTTCAAATTAAGTTTATTTCTCATAAAGCTACATGGAAACTTATGAAACCTCAGAAGCTATGTACATGGTTCCAAATTGTTGATTCCTAATGGACAAGAGCCGGCAAGAAACTCCATGTTCGACACTTCCTATCTGACTACTCTGAAAAAAAAGGTCGAAACAAACTTAGAGGTCAAAGCTCTTTCTTGACATAATTTTGGTCATATCATGTGTCCATCATGTAGATTGGTGACTGAAATTATCTTTTGAGGAAAGCACCACACAGATTGAGTCGACCTGTCCAGTCAGTGCAAGCATTTGTCACTAATCGGGCAGCTCAGCTCAGAACATAAGGAGCTCAACGTTTCGACAAACTATAATACCAAAGAAAGGACAATCAAGAAGATCAATCAATTAAGATGACAATCAATCCTAGATTCAGGTTCCCGAATGCCTTCAACATGAAATTAGAACTATCTTTGATGCCTGCCAAATAGCCCTATTTATTTTTTCCCTTCAACTTTAGTGACACACTTTTATTAACCTACAGGTCTTTAAAAATCAAGGAGTTCCGTCTCTGCGACTTACAATGCAACTACGACTCGTCCAAATCCTGCCAGTCTACCAAGGAACCTCCTAAGCCTGCTCTGGCTGATGACACCTGGAGCATCAAGATGGCGCTGGAATGCAACGTGGACAGGGTGCTGAGGGTCAGGGCCAGCTTCCTGCCTTTGAAGATGCTTTTCCCTAATAAGGTTTGTTGATACTCTTAATCGTCGTCATCATTGCAGCCGACAGACGTCCTCTCCTGGACATAGGCCTCTCCCAAGCACTGCCACTTCGCCCGGTTCTGTGATTCTCGCATCCAACGGATTCCTGGGGCGTACACCAGGTCATCGGTCCATCTTTTGGGAGGCCTTCCAACTCTACGTATTCCAGTACGTGGTCGCCACTCCAGAACCTTCCAGCCCGATCGGCTATCTGTTCTGCGAGCAATGTGCCCTGCCCACTGCCACTTAAGTTTGGAAATTCTTCGGGCTGTGTCGGTTACCTTGATTCTGTTCATTCGATCTCGTTGGGAAACTCCAAGCATAGCCCTATCTGTTGTGCGGTCCATGGCCCTCTACGGGGCACCGGTGTGGGCGCCCTCATTGAGGCTGCGCCCAGCGCGCCGGTTGAGCGCGGCCCAGAGGGTCATGGCCATCCGGTTAATCCGGGGATACCGCACGGTCTCCTGCGAGGCGGCGAGCCTCCTTGCCGGAGTGCCGCCATGGGATCTGGAGGCAAAGGTCCTCGCCCACATGTGGGAGTGGCGCGAGGATGCGAAACGCCGGGGCGAAACTCCGCTGCCGCGACCAATCGCGGCACGGCGGACAGAGCTCCGGCAGGATCTCATGGCGACATGGCGGGTACGATTGTCGCAACCCAGCGCAGGGCACGCCACAATTGCGGCGGTAAGTCCCCTCTTTGAGGAGTGGATAGAGAGGCGCCACGGCGTCCTCACCTTCCGCCTGACGCAGGTTCTCACCGGGCATGGGTGCTTCGGTGGGTTCCTGTTCAGGATAAAGCGGGAGGAAACGCCCGGGTGTTTCCATTGTGAAGATCGTCTAGAGGACACGGTGGAGCATACGGTGGAAGTGTGCCCTGCCTGGGAGGAGCACCGCCGTGTCCTCGTGGAGGCGATCGGCGGCGGCGATCTCTCGCGTCCGGCCCTGGTGCGAGCCATGGTACGGAGCGAGAGGGCATGGGAAGCCGTCACCTCCTTCTGCGAAGCAGTAATGCTCGCGAAGGAGGAGGCGGGGCGCGTGAGGGAGTTGCAGTCTCTGCGCCCTCACGTCCCTAGCCGCCGCAGGAGGAGACGCCCCGGGCGCCGGGAGTCGATTGCGGACTCCCGGCCACCGTAGGCGCGAGCTTGCGGGTGGCGAGCAATGGGTAGCTCGCCGCCCGGTAAGGACCGAGCTCGGGTCGACGGCGCGTAGTGTTCCACGCGCGCCTCAAAGAGATGTCAGCCACACTGAAGGGGTCTGCTAGGACCGATGCCTGCCGGGGTCGCGTGATTGTTCAAAAGAGATACCGGGACCCTGGCACATGGGCAACTGAAGGAACACGGGTGGGTTTTAGTCAGTAAAAGTCTGACACGCCCTCCCGCTCCGCCCAGAGCGGGAGGAGTCATTTGATGATTTCCCATCCAAAAAAAAAAAAAAAAAAAAAAAAAAAAAAAAAAAAAAAGCCCTATCTGTTGCCCTTTGGGTGACTTTCAGCTTTCTTCTGAGGCCCATTGTGAGCGACCACGTCTCAGTGCCATATGCCAGCATTGACCTTACCTAAGTCAAACTATTTTAATTAATAATACTAACTCCAGTATTTCTATTTCAGGACCTGTGCTACCCAATCCATGAACATAAGATACCGTTCATAGAATATAACATACGTATCCACAGAGATTGTCACAACTAATGTCACAGACTACCCTAATTATATTGATGAGAACATTATACAACTGTATGGCCTTACTGATAAATATTTAGACTGTGTAGGTTAAAATGCTATGTCCCACTGTTTGTGATTAATGAGAAGAGAGTTGACCTAGCTACTAAATAATAGTTTAAAAAACTAAAAAAAACACGGTTATAAAAACAACAGCAAAAATAAATCAGAAAAGGACTTCTATTAATCACGCGCTCCTTATTTTGTTTTTTTTTTTTCATTATTTTTTCTTTTTAGTTTGGTTGTCTTAAAGCGTGTTTTTTAGTTTTTAAACTATTATATTTTTCTGATTTTTAGTTCGGCTAGCCACAAAATCGTGTATTTTTGCATGTTAATGACACCAATTTATGAAATAATTGTATTGTCATCAATCCTTGATACGTGTGCAAAATTTCAAATTAACCTGATGTCCTAAAGTGGGTGTAAACCACATTCCAAGATTCCGTAACAAACATATGTACATACTCGTACATACCAAGCTAATATAACGGTGTTTAAAAAATGAGTTAACGAGCAACTAAGCAGCGCGATCACTCGCTGATATAGTTATTTACACACGCCTACACATCAAACTATGCATTTCCAGTTTAAGCTGACCTCTTAATATACGGAAATCCGATCCAATGTGAGATCAGTTTATACTGCAAATGCTTGATGTTTAGCCGTGCGTATCCAGCGTGAGTCTCTCAGCGAGTATTCTGACAGCCACGCGAGCGTGGCTAAGCCAGTACTCTCTATGATAGCTCTTGTCGCCGCAACAAACGAATACTCGCTTGTGTGAACAGTCAGTGATTAGATTAACTATTTACATTTGTAACTCTTTTACTTATATGGGATCTACAATCTTTTGTTCCTTTCTTGTGCGAGAAAATTGTTGAGAGCTATATTAGTCGCGTCGTCATCAGCAGTGGGATAAGTGTCCGAAAATTGAATGTATTTTTGTTTGTTATTATTTTGAGAGCTCTCTAAAATATTAGATTTTAGCAATAACTTAATCATTAAAATAATAATAACATCCAGTGAATGATAAATATGTGTCATTTAAAACTATAATAAAACCCAGTGAGCATAAAGAATTAATCTTAACTGAATGCATGTCTAAAAAAATAACTGAACATTTATTAATAAGGTCAAATAATTACACAATTATTATATGTATTATTAAGTATTTTAGTACTATTAGTTGTATGAATAGTGAAAAATTCTTTTATTATAATATTACACATTCCATAAGTGCAATTATGTAATTATTATCCGTCCTATTATAATATTATAGCCCATTTTATAGCCTTTATACCGATTTGCGGCTATTTATTCGTAAAATAGCCAAAACGGCTATTAACGTGTCTTTGACAATGCTGAAGCAGCCTGTTATTTTCTCTAATTGTATTGACATCGTAATAACTATGACATTATTATTATCGATTCCTGGCAATATAATTTATTATTATTACCAAATAATACTGATATCACTCCATTTCTATCAACATTATTTTAAGACGATATTGATATTATTATTTGGAAAAAGATGTTTTGGTGCTTATTAAGAGCTGTCACAATTTTACAAGCACATTATTTTTTTGGGACTATTTCAATAATTTCTTTTACCATTGAGATAAAATTTAAAAAAAATATTACGTAACATCACACCTGTGTTCCCCAAAGAGTAAGCCAGAGGTATCTATAGTATACTCACATTCGTGAGTAACGTTTAAGTCCAATGACATACCCCTGTTTACTGGCGAGCCTATTGCTATAAAAAGATATCAAGTTAATTTTTAAAGGCTCAAATACAATCGGAGGAATTTTAATAGAAATATGACTAAGCCATCAAGAAATAATGACATTAAAGAATATTTTCGATTTACGTATTTTTTGTTATGTAATACAATTTTTAGCGGCATGAATCTATAGTTTTACACTTAGATAACTGCCTATCCCAAAAGGGGTTAAGTAAAAGTAAGTTACAATTTTAAATATAATATTTAAAGGAATTGGATTGTTTTTTTTTAAATTAATTAAATAATATTTTTATACAATTTAAACTAGAAATGGTGGTAGCTACTATTATTATTTTTAGTACATGATAGGATCTTTTTTTGTAATAAAGAATTTATTTTACTATTATTTTAAGTATTTTTGCAGCTTTATTTTTAGTTTTTAATTATTATTTTTTGAATAGTTCTAAGTTGTACTGTTTGAAATTATGTAAGTTAAATACTCAGATAATGAAATTATTTTTATTTTTGAACCATGGATGAGCCATATATCATATCAGAAGGATTTGCTATTATTAATTCTTATTATTGAAATAATTTGTTGAAAAAGCACTTATTAAGAACATACTAGGTGTTATTCAACATGTATTTCTGACGTATTAAATCTATTTTAAAACAAGTTTTGCTCTGAAAAATGTCATTTTTTTCCAGTGTCTATTTCTTTATTGGTGTCTTTTTCAACAAATTTTATATGATATTATTCAAACTATACGTAGATATAGTATCTTTGCATTCCAAGCCAGTACTTAATTAGTATATAAGTATTCGTAAAATCGATAAAACTTACTTGCATAAAAAATACATCACAAAAAGGCGTCTTCTATAAGGTACTTTCCATCAAATTCTTCAGAAAAAGTCGTCTGCCAACCCGCACTGGCCCGCGTGGTGGATTACGGCCCACTCCCTCTCACAGAAAGAAGGCCTGTGTCCCAGAAGTGGAAACATTATAGGCTAATTTCTAATCATTCTAATTTTGGTAAAAATAGACGCCATTTTACATTAATATAAAAACTCTCATTAGGTCTAAAACTATATTTTTCACAGAATCTCAGTGTCATTTATTGGCTTTAAAAACCTTGAAACTTTTCAGATTAATATTGACATTATTAAAATATAAAATAATTAATATTACTATTATTTATACGTATACAGTATACGTATAGTAGTCAAGTCTATTGTATTCAGAAAAGAAAGAAATTATCTGAGCATTAATATAAAAGTTAATTATAACTTGTAAATGACTACACGAATCAAGAATAATTTATCTCTATTTGATCTTAAAATAAAATTATAAGTAACATAAATGACATCACATGAATTATATTTCTAAAATAAAATTATAAATCTTTTTATACAGTTTTTTTTTTTTTTTGTAAAATATAATTTTAAACGTCATATTTCTAAACCTTGGGACCTTATCAATCTTCTTCTTCTTTTTAAACCGCCAAGGTACTGATTCGATTTCTCCGGGTCGAGTTCTCTCGGGGTCGAGTTGTCACGGGGTCAAGTTACCCGGGTCGAGTTGTCGTGATACCATTCTCATGCTGAATCAGCGTCTTCTAAAATTATACCTGAAAATATTCCTGGCTTCATAAATCCGCCCTGTTAAGGGTTGATAGTAGAGAACAGTTTGGGATAAAAGTAGCATTACAAAATAAGCTAAAAATAATCTAGGCTAGTATTTTTTCTTGCCATATTACTAAATAAAACATCACAAGTTATTTATTTCGCTAATTCAGCTAGTATTTCTTAGCGTTTTCACAAAAAGTGGCCTAGTATGAGTCGGACTTGCACACGAAGGGTTCCGTACCATCGTAAAATATTAAACGCTACGTTAATGTTTATCAGTCTAAGACATTTATCTTATTAAATACAATAAATACCTTTATTGCCTCCGATTGCATGAAATTATCAACCTATTAAAATATAATTTTGTTATTTCCATATTTTATCAAAGTTAATTTTTTACGCACTCTGATTTATTGCTATTTTTTTTAAATATTGTAAAAACAAGTTCTTATTATGACAAGTACGAGTTCCTATGTACGGGATTACCCCCTTTAACTTTATTATTTATAGCGGCAATAGCAGTACACACTCTGTAAAAGATTTAAGTGTCTACCTATTACGGTTCAAAACATACAGCCCTGTGTCAGACGAAGGACAGACAACGAAGCCTCAGTAATAGGTGTTGGCTTCCTTTGGGTACGGAACCCTAAAATAAAGTTTTATTTGGGCCTATGAAAAGTTTCTTACTTGCAGCTTTTTCCACTTAGCTGTTTAAAAGGCATGGCTTTCAAAAAATGAATCGGTAACATTAGTTTTATGTTACAAAATGAATTTATCAAGAAAAATTTGATAATTTTTATTTTATACGAAAATAGATTATTATGGAAATTATTATTTGTAAATTTTGTGTCTTTCATTTGTTAAAAAAGGACAGGAAGCCCTTTTATTATAGCACTATTAGAATTCTATTTTAAGCTTAAATAATTGTACTGTAATAATAAAAGATGCGTATTATTTTTTTCAAAATCGCATGTTTTTTTAATGAATTAGAAAATCTCAATTTAAGTAGATGGATAAATTAAAGTACCTAGTAATTTTAATTATATTTAGTGACTAATTTTAGACATGTTTAGTATGCAACCCGGGAATTGATTTTTCATGATTATCTTTAAAGTAAAATATACAATATGTTTAAAAAATAAATCAACTTTTACTTAACCGAAAAAAAAGAATAACAATGTTCTTTTCCAGTCGCTTTTATTCCATTTTAAATTGTTGAAAAAATCTTGTTCATTTTTTTTTATTTATGCTTCTCGAGACTATACCTGTCTAAAGAGTCCACATCTCTAGCGTGTACTGTAGTATTTATATTATATAATGTAATATTATACCTATCTTATATTTATTGACGCCAGGTCTGCCTATGTCGCAAGACCTAGGTGTCATAATTATGTAGTTACAAGTTAATTATAAGAATCCACAAAATTTGTATTCCGTAAGATACAAAATTAAATGGTAGATGTTTAGTTTTGACGTTTTATTTTATTCTTATAACAAAATATGTCATTTCCTGATATAATAAAAAAAAAAAAACACGCGAGTTCCAATAACAAAAACACTGAAGTGAAAAATAACTTTCAATATCGAAAGTATCTAAAGAACCACTCATCAGAACTTGACCAAATTTTTATGGGAGAACTCGGTAAGTATACGCTTACAAACTAAATCAAATCAAATCAAAATATTTTTATTTCACATAAACCAACATGGGCACTTATGAAACGTCAGAAGCTAGATGCACGGTTTCAAATAGTTGATTCCTGTGGAGAGGAGCCGGCAAGAAACTCCACGGTTACTCTTTTAAAAATAATTGGCTTTTACAGTGGTTTTAAATTACAATATTAATAGGTATGGGAGAACAGTGTAGGACTGTCAAAAAAGTACCAAGTACTTAATAAAATGCAAAATTGCCTACAGTCTACAAGGCCTGCAACGTTCTCACATTCACAAAGTATAAAATAATCTACAAAAAGAATAGTATTTTATAAATAAGACAATACACAACTAAATGTCACTATTGCCATGACAACCAATATTAAAGAGTATAAAGAAGAAGAAAAAACAATTCGGTTTATAAATGACGGAGTTCTGAGGTAACAAACAAAAATACAACCGAATCAAAACCGGGAGTTCTCTTTTGGTTCCCTTTTTGTGAAGTAGTTTAAAATAATTCTATGCAAGGACATGAATCCACATGTTTTTAGAATCCGAGTACCTATAGAAATTTTCATTGGTTGTCAAAATAAAAATCTGCTGTGTCATAGTAAAGTGCAATACCTACAGGGTCATAATGTATAGAAAGGCTTTTTTTTTAATAACTGACGAGAAATTTCCACTCGCCTGCGATGGGTTAAGAATCACCACGTAAGCCTGCCATCCCGTGTAACTTAGTCTTGAAATCGCCAACCCGCGACCTTACACTATTTGGAGATAGAGAACACTCACATCCACCAGTAACGTTTGTCTTTTAAGGGTTGGCACAATCAATCAACTTTGCCTTTAGCAGTCCTCTAATGGACATAGGCCCCTCCCAAGCAGGCGCGGTCCGAGGGGGGGGGGGGGGTCCTAGGGGTCATGACCCCCCCCCCCCCATAGACAGTCATGCTGTCGAAACCCTGAAGGATTTGCCTGTCTTACTATCTTAAAATTGCTTTCACTTGAGCCACGGAGACTCCGGTGGACATTTGCAAAAATTATAACCCGGGACATCTTGCTGATCAGCAGCGCTTGCGACTACTAGACCAAAGAGGATGTACTTCCTAAAAATATTCTTCAGTACTCATGGTGACCCCCCCCCCCCCCCCCTAAAATGTTAGGCTGCGACCGCGCCTGCTCCCAAACTGCGTCACAACACCATAACCTTCGCCTTCCGCATCCAGTATGTCCTAACCACATTTGTAACTTTTTTTTTGTGGGTGGGAAATAATCAAATGACGTCTTCCGCTCTGGGTGGAGCGGAACGGCGTGTCAGACTTTTACTGACTAAAACCCACCCGTGTTCCTTCAGTAGCCTATGCCAGGGCCACGGTAACTCGTTCGGACAAATTCGCGACCCTGTTGCTGGGATTAAGTTTACAAAATATAACTCAAAAATAAATTTTAACTGTACGAAAACAAACTAACACAATCTCTTGATGACCTACAAGTACATACATACCTACTTACGTAAGAAATCCGGACAGTGCAAGATTTGCCACTCAGTGCAAAAAGCCAACAAACAAAAAAGGTGACGATGACAAAACTTATACAAACATGTAGACGTTCACTCGAAGTATGTATACAGAGTTTTGAGTGTGACATAAATAAATTGGTTCTGTATAGAATTCATAATACAGGGTCAAATTACTTGGCTATATTTAAACAGGTTTTGGGTATCGATATTGAAAACTAATACATTGTAAAAAAAAAACAAAAAAAAATTTTTTCAATGTCCAACTTGATTTAACGCATTTAATGACACTGTTACAAATTTTAGGCAACCAAACCAAACGAAACGACTGTTATATTATAGTTTTTGGAAATTCGTAAAAATGTGTAAACACCAGGAAAAATTTAAAAGCTGAAGCTTTTACGGTCATCGACCTTCGCCAAACAAGAGAAAAAAAATGTTATTTATTTTTGTTACATTCGTTTTCGATTTTGATACCAAACACATGGGTAAAGTATTACAGGTTAATTTGACCCTGTATAATAATTGTAATGGTTCCGTATTTTTGCTAAAAAAAGGTTGTGCATTTGCATTGACGCAGAGGTTGATAGGGAGCTGCAAAGCCAGGATCTCATGCTCAGCAAAAGCGCTAGCCCTACTAGACCAACCAGTTAGTTTAGTTCGATCTCTACTTAGATTATTACAATTTCCTGCCAAATTACCGATATGACACCGTATTTAACCGAGGTGCTCGCCAGGAATACATACAGAATATACATACACATATATATGTACATAAGCATACCGGTTAAATTTATTACCCTTCTTCTTGCTTCGCCGTAGTTGGGTAAAAAGAAGGAAAATAATCACAGGGCTTCAAGGATTTCGCTATAATATTATACTTTGCAAGTGTAGTGTAGTATAAACATTCCTCTTGAATCACACTAGCTATTGATGAAAACCGCATTGAAAGCCGTTGGATAGTTTGAAATATCTAAGCGTACAGACGAGGAAAGCGAATTTGTTTTATATTATGTAGAGATTATATGTATGTATATAACCACGTTGTCTGGCTATGCTGATTTAGGTGCTTATGCTAAATAACAAATAACTACTCAAAATTGCCAAATAATTCTGAAGAAGGTACAGTACAAAGGTGATGATTATCTAAGTAAATTGTGCAAACTTTACCGGCATTATTTCCACAATCCGTGGCGTCGCGGTATGCAAACTACAAGCCCGCCATGCTTGCAAACCGCTAATTTACCTTGTAAATAAATGAATCTCATTGCATGGATCCGTGGATTCCGTAGGTTTATATTTCAAATTTTGTGTTTAGATTAAATTAAAAAATTAAAATCCATTTATTTCAGATAAATTAATCCATACAATTCGATTTAACAAATAAATATAAAGGGAAAAAATAAAATAAAAATATACATTCAAAGATACGGGAAGAGATCCTATCTGCGATAGTCTTGAGAATTCCGTTGCAGCTGCCACGCATTCTGTAGATCAGGGATGCAGTTTTCTTACGGATGACGCCATGAAAGCCATCAGTGCGATACAGCGCAAACATCCCCGATGCACTACAGAAGCGAGGCAGCCCCAACATCATCCGGAAGATATTGTTATACTGGATGCGCAGGACATCCAGCGATCTTATGGTGTGCGTGTGACTGACCCACAGATATCCTGTATAAAAACTTTGACAATATGCCTTGACCATCGTTATTTTAACTTATGGAGAGCAGCGGCAAAATCTGAGGGCCAGCATGTTACCCCTGACCACTAGGGTCCTGCGCTCCCTCTCGATGTCCAGATCGTCTTCAAGACCTTCGGTAATTAAATTAGTACGGTTTAGTACGGACTATGTAAAATAGTAGTTTGGAGGAGAGGGTTTAGAGCTCTGCTTGTGGAACGGCCGTAAATGCAGTGTGCTATGCCAAGGTTGCTGCTGAGGCTAAAGGTGATGGCCAAGACTGCGCGGTCTCTGTGTGCTGGTGGTCAGGATACCCAATGGAGTCTTGAGTATTGGCTGGCTTTGTGACTCGCCGCTCGAAAGATTGAGGTACTGATGACGATGCTGTCACGCTGATGAGGTTGCACGAAGGCTGCGCTGACGTTCATACTCGGGGTCACGAATTTGGAGGTATAAATTTCACTCAACCTCCGTAGAAAACGGAGAGTCCTCTGACCAGAAGAGTGTCGTGTCTGGTGAGATATTGCACAAGCATTTATATCGGGACGTTGTATGCTAGTTGCGCGGTAAACTCTGCTTGCGCGATGCAGGATCTTGTGTGACGTCAGTGTGATGCGAAGTTCGCATGTGGCGGTGTAGATGGCGCTACAATGGCGTACATAAATATTATAGCTCTTCTTAAAAATCGGCGATAATCGTCAATCGTGTGATCAGCGATCGTGTGGGCATGTGTTTACGTTACTAGCCGAAATTTCCTTTGTTTTTATGCTCACACCATAAAATTGATGTAAGTCTGTATCGTGAGGATTTGTAATTGGTCTTCTGATGACTAGGGATTTCTTTTTTTAATGTATTAATTAGCTGTAAGTCCTCCGTGTACTAAATAAATAAATAAATACGAGGCTGAAAATCAACAATTGATGGATCGCCGCGAACATAGATGACGATCGGCGATTAGTCGACATCACAGACGTAAAATAATCGCGCCGAGATTTTTTAGCGCACTGTATTTTCAACGCACTGAACGCTGAGAGTTGAAAATCGAACCATCTAGTTTAAAAAAAAATACCATAAAATGTTGACGTGTAAAAGTGTCTTATAAGATCTACTTACAGAAATAAACATTTCATTTCAAATCAAACAGTGTTCGATTTTCGACGAGCTGAGATACATTGTTTTCAATTTTTTATTTATTCTCGGCTTGAACCGATTTTCAACTCTCTGTTTTGATACCGAGAGTTGAAAATCGTCCGAGTTAATGTCCAGATGTCGACTAAGCTGTCCACACAATGCTGCTCGTGGGTAATCGTTTATGGCCACCGATGGTGAAGAGGCGCCAGCAGCCGGCCGGCCGCCGGCCTTCAGGTTAGATGGAGCAACAATCTTCGCAGAGTAGCTGGCAGCCAAGAATCGACATAAATGGTGTGCGATTGGATAAGACTATGTCCAGCAATGGACTGATGCAGACTGATGACTTATATCAATAGACCTTATAAACCGAGGTCGATCTGCACCCTAATTGCGAAACGCACAATTTATCAGAATCTGAATGGGATTGAAGATTATTTCTAAACCATTGCGTCATTTGTTCGAATAAATTGTCGGCTCAGCAACGTAAATAACGCAATGAATGTTGTTTAACTATGAATATTAAACCAATTCCTACCGATAAAAAGTTCCGCGATTACTCCTCTGTTTGCCAATCTGTCTAAATACACAGAGTGATAAGATGTCATAAATTCAGTACATCATTCAGATCCCTAAATTTTCGTGGGTTTTCAAAGAAATAAAAATGCTGTTTCATGAAGAGTGCAATATACGTATGCAGTCAATAACTATTTCTGGTACAGCTTATTTTTTTATAACCGACGAACAATTTCAACGCAGAATCATGTTCTGAGTCCGATGTAAACGATTGTGTCATTGCGTCGATATCCCAGCCATCCTGTATTTTGCATGGCAGATAGGAACAGAAACATCTCTAAATACAAAATCTTCAAAGAAAAAGAGTGGTATTTGTCCAGCTATACGTGTGTTGTGACATAACACCGATTTGGCTTTTGGACATATAAAAGTACCTATGTGATGAACAGTCACTACGCTAACAAAAAGTTTACGTTTTTCTATTCGGCATAGTATTTTGATGAGACTGCTCATCAAAATACTATGCCGAATAGAGAGCTTTGCTAATGCACAAAAATCAAATTTAGCAAGAAAAAAATAAAATCATCCATATCTATTTTAGACAATCTCCAACAGTTTTATTTCTTAACGCAAGGATCTCCAAAACGCGGTAAACTGAGACGCTTCTAGCGATGGGTCGTTGATGGTTTTTCCGTCAACGAAACGTTAACGTTGAATTGCGTTTGTCAACTAGTTGATCAACTAGTTAATTTCGTCAACGAGTTAACGTGTTACGAACGTCAACTTGCATGAACGATAAACGCCTAAACGCTTTTATTAACGTATGCCGTGGTAATGTTAATTTACGAACAATTTGATGCAGTTTACCTAATGAAATTGGACAGGGTAAATAAACTAATCGCATAAAAAAAAAGGTTTTTATCATTGTGCCGTTATATAAAGTTCTCAGTCATTAAAGTCAAGAGCATATGGTATCTATTATATTATATTTAAAGGCGCCAATAATATTTTGTCCGGAAACATTACGTATTTGTAGAAAGTTAACTAAACACGCACCTAACATCATTTCCAACCCAACGAAAAGTCATGTATCTCACTATAAATATCAAAATAATACCAAAATGGGTTGTAAGGGTGCGTTTTTGAAAATAACTATAGAACGACTATAAAACAAAGATGCATTACTGCTAAATATTTTGAAAGTGAACTATAAAATTAAGTCTAAAATAAATGATTAATGAAATGTTACGATATTTTCATCATTTCCGTAAAAGTTCGTCAAACAGTATTTTTTTCTTACTCTGTTGCACAAAGCACATGACGCCCCGCGCCCGCACCTTCCTCAGTTTCCAAACAGGCCGCCGAGTAAGTGGACGCGTGATCACAGTGCAATTGGCGCTCAAAATTTATTGTTAAAAATTTACGTAAGACGATTGTCACGCATCACATCATTTCCAAAAGGACGGATTAAAGTGTAAGTAACGAATATATTTATCTATTACTAAATTACATATATTCCGAATGTTCGCGTGTGTTATTTGAGATTATTGTTGTTACGTTGTTACTGTATTTTATGAGCATGTTTCGACTTGAAATAAAATAAGTCATTTCCAGTAAGATCATCCCCAGTAAAATGTGAAAGACGGAAATGATTCGTGATTACCGGTAATGACTATTAACTTTGCTTCTTGTTACTTTCGTGTAGATTTATCCATAAGATAAACCAGAGCAACACCAGTTAGTGACCATTTACTCATTAATATGAGTCCCAGATGGATTGCAGCTCATCTCGAACTTGTATCTTTACCTTTAAGTAACATAGAAAATATTGTTCTAGGTTTGGTGATCATGAACAAAAAAACATCGACAGCCAATCTATCAGCCTATAAGCGTAAAAGGTACGCAGAACTTAAAAATGATCCAGAAATGTACGAAAGAGAAAAAGAAAAGGAACGACTACGGTATATCAAGAAGAAAGAAAAGGGACAAGTTATTCCTATTGATGAAAAATCACCAAGGGATCAAAGGCAACAAAGGAAAAAATGGCGTGAAGCATCAAAAAGGTACAGGGAAAACAAAAAAGGTAAGACAAATGTAACTAAGTTACCAGAAGTAGTACTGCTTGAACATCAGGATCAGGAAGATACATTAGTTAAAAAGACAACACAAACGACTACAGTTATGGAAGATCCTTTAAATTCACCTGCTACGAAAATAAGATGCATAAGGTACAAAGAACAAAAAAGACGTAAAATGTTAATTAATATTATACAAAATTTAAGAGGAGAAAATGAGGGTCTAAAGATGAAGTTAAGAAAGATGTCAGTGGAAAAATCACAGTTGAATTCAAAACAGATAGAGAAACAGGGTAAAAAAGGAACAGCTCAAGAAATGCGAACAAAGGAAAGATTATCAATACTTATTAAGAAGTTTTTTGAACAAGATTCAAACAGCGTAATTATTCCTGGCAAAAAGCAGTACATCACTCGAAATAAGGTTAAAAAACAAAAACGACAGTTAACATTACCATTAAAACAATTACATTACAAATTTATATCAGAGCATGGAATTCTTGTTAGTTATGCCTTTTTCTGTAGACATCGCCCATTTTGGGTAATCTTTCCTAAAAACGCACTCAGGGAAACTTGTGCCTGCATAATTCATAGTAATATAGATTTGGCAGTTCTGTGTCTGCATAAAGTGAATATAATAAAAGAGACTAATTTTGAACAGATTTTACAGTCTCTGTGTTGTTCTCAATACAACGATCAATGTTTGAAAAGAGACTGCCCTTTATGTAAAGATAATGTCTTGTCCTGTAATGAATTTTCAAATGATCAAAGCCTAACACTCTACCAGTGGGTTCGTTGCAAAGAAACTATAAAGACTAAGAAGGGTATGAAAACACAATATATTACTACGAAAAAGGCAACTGAAATGACTCCACTACAAGTTATAGAAAAAATAGATTACCAGCTACCAAATTTTTTCAAACACGCATTTATTATAAACGTACAATACAACACTACGAGACACAAGAAGAATAATCTATTTGTAACAGAAGCATTCATACATATAGACTTTTCAGAAAATTTTGGACTCAAATACGGAAAAGAAGTGCAGAGTCTTCATTTTGGACCAAGTCGTAAAGAGATTTGTTTGCATACTGGTGTCATATATACCTATGACTTCCATCGTAGTACCATTGGCACTACCTGTGCATGCACAGTTAGCCAGTGCTTGAGACACGACGCCGCAGCCATCTGGGCGCACCTAATACCCATGATTAAACTGGCTATAGAGATAAATCCTTTTATAGATACCATCCATTTTCAATCTGATTCTCCAAGTTCCCAGTACCGTAATAAATATATCTTCTACATCATTTCAGTTCTTTGTAAGGATTTTCCACAACTTAAGGCAATAACCTGGAATTACAGTGAAGCTGGACATGGGAAGGGTGCCCCAGATGGGATTGGAGGAGTGCTAAAACGAACTGCAGACAATCTTGTGACTTTTGGTCAAGACGTCAGCACATTTGATCAGTTCATAGACATTGTAAAACAGAACATTGAAAATATTACGATAGTGACTATCATTGAAGATGAGGTTTTAGCAAAAGAAGCTCTACTACCCAAAAACTTGAAACCATTCCAAGGCACGTTAAATGTTCACCAAGTTTTATGGAAACAAGATATATTTAATCTCGTGTTCAGGAAAGCCAGCTGTTTTGACTGTGATTATTTTTGTATTCACGATAAACATTTAGGATTTTCGAAAGTCCTCAACGCCTGTGCAACTGAAGAAGAACGCCCTGGGCCGAGTTCTGGAGACCCAAATAGCCCTGAATATGTAGCACCTCTCGTTAGGACTAAGAAATCTCGCCGTATTCTTACTAATTTAACAAATACATCCCCCAACATTAATATAATTTCTAGTACAGCAAAAAATATTGTTATTTTGTCAAACAAAAAGGTATCTTTTGATTTAAATAAATAAAAGTTATTAATACTTTAAAACGTGGGTTGATTTGATAATGTTTTCATTTTTAATTAGGTCAGCAATGATAGAAGAAATATTGTAGTTCCAAAAAAATGAATAATTTAGAGTAAAAAATATCTAGTTTAACTATTATAACTATTTGACTATTATAATGATATGTTGAGTGTATATCGAATACCTACCTGCTCGAGAATTAAGTGTTGAAAGCATATTTTTAATCATGAAAGCTTTTAGAAGTCCAAATATTATTTAGAGATTACGAAATTAATAAGACCTGATTATGTTTCTATGACTGATTTTACCAAAGAATTATTGAAATACCGTTAAAGAAATAAAGCTTGTGTTGATTAAAATGATATTTCATTTATAAACCCTGAGTTATTATCGATTAATCTTTTACATAACATTTGGATCAACTCGAATACTTGATCTATAAACATATTGTTTGTGTCAAATCATTGCCAGTCATGTCATGTCATTTCCAGAAATGAGAATATCATTTCCTTCCTACTATCGTCATTTCTATCACAGTCAGAAATTTAAAAATATAATATCTCTTTAAAAAAACATCTAACGGGTGTGCCTTTTACATATAATTCACATTTTTATTTCTATAATTCATTAGACTTGGTCAAAAAATCGTTAAATAAGACTTAAAAAAATATATGAAAAAGTACACAGTAGAATCAAATTTAGTTTATTTACCCGACAACATTTTATGATGACTTTACCTACTACCTACCTAGGGTTCTAGATGATCTTCCCTTCATACTTCTTTCAGCCGCTTTAACCAGTCACAGGCCCGCCGGCGCCGAAACGTTTCGTTCCGCGCACGAATATGATCATTTTAAGAATTAATAATGCCATCGTTTACTTTCTTTAAAAAATAATGACATTGATCAAATTACTAAATAAATATAAAATCTTGTATTCGTTATTTAGAGTTCAAATTCTCGTCATGACTATCGCGTCGTAGCGAGAGTTTTATTCTTAAAGAAATACAATTTACGTACGTTGAAAATAACAAAACGTTGACCGTGTACAAATCAACTCGTTGAATTCGTCAAACGATGAAACGAGTTGAATTCATAAACGTCGTTGTCTCGTAACTCGTTGACGAATTCAACGAGTTGATTTGTACACGGTCAACGTTAATTCCGTTGAAGAGACATCAACGTTGATTCAACTAGTTCGTTGATTCAACGCCCATCGCTAGACGCTTCAACAAACAGTGACTCTTGCGCTATCGAAGCGCGCGCACGTCTGTGTTACAAAATAAATATTTAAAGTGAAATAACCGGACTTTACTCTGACGACAACCGGTAAGTTAATTATATCTTTTATTTTCTTTAGTTTAAGAGTGATTTTTACACAGCAAAGTTTTTGCTTGTTAAAAATGCATTATGCTATCTTAAAAAGTAAGGAATTGATCTTGTTTTACTAAACTGTTACACGAGAAACGGTACCACAGAGAGCTGTTATAGAAATTGTATTCTCATTTGTTTTTGTTTTTCGCTCGCAAAGGAATTTCTTACTGTATCGTTAAATTGTTAGTTACTGATCGTAATATTATCGATATTATATTTTATTATCGATAATATTTTTTACGAGCGTTATACTATTAACGATTATATTTTTATTTTAGTGATTAAACTAACGATAGGACTAGTTATTATAATGACAATACTAGGCATAATAATTTTACTATACTGATATTCTTATCTATAATGGAATTAACTATGTTTTTGATTTTTTTAAAGCGAAAAAGTAAATATTCCAAAATCCTTCAAAAAAAAAACTTACGGAAAGTCAAATTCAAAGCATTTATTACAAAAAGGCAAATAAAAACTACTTTTTAACGTCAACAGTTACATGAAAATAAAATTGATTCTAGTTGCCCGTTCCAAAAGGTAGATTTGTTAAACAAAATAAACAAAAAATAATAAAAACTTTTAACCAAAAAATTTAACCGCCGAAAAAACTGAAAAGCAAAAAATAATAAACCTTAAAATTATGAGTCGGCGCTTTGAGTGATCTTTGTTCATTGATTTTCCAGCGCCGACTCATAATTTTAAGGTTTATTATTTTTTGCTTTTCAGTTTTTTCGGCGGTTAAATTTTTTGGTAAAAAGTTTTTATTTTATAATTTTTTGTGGCTTTAATGTACTTATAGTACTTGGCAAGGTATACCCTATCCAATGAATAAAGAATTATCAAAATCGGACTACTCTGTATAAAGTTATGCGTGGTTAAACATTACAATCAGTGAGTGAACAATCAATCATCCCCTGTTTTCTCACCCTTAGGGTTTGATTTTGTTTTTCAAATTTATATGGGACCACCCTCGGAGTATACCCTTTCCAATAAAAAAAGAATTATCACAATCAGACTACTACGTAAAAAGTTATGCGTGGTCATACATAAAAAAAAAAACAAACAACAAAAAAAATATACGCGTCGAATTGATAACCTCCTCCGTTTTTTTCGTCGGTTAAAAAGTAGCTTAGCTTTTTGTTATTGATTCCTTATTAACGACTAAGATAGTCTGTATGTATATAAAGTATATATTTTTTATCCAACGAAATTGTATCCGTGTACTTAATTAAGTACAGACGCCAACACATCAAGGTACCCGAAACTGTCAAATTTTCCCAATCAATGTTGAACCTTATACTTTCGCGTAAAAGAAGAAAACCTATTAAAAAAAAACTGTCAAATTGTAGTAGCTTCAAGTGCTGGCGTATGTACATTATTATTATTTTCACAATGAATAATTGTGAAAATAGTCGGTAGGCAGGAACAATATTCAATGATATTGATAGTTTAATACAATAACCACATTTTCCTTTATTATTATACCAAATGACACGAAGGTAAGTATAGGTAACTAACTACTTCATGTAAATTACTTGGAACACCTACCAGTCGCCACCTGTTTGCTACTTTGCAGTAAGCAATGTTAAGTAAAGTAAGCACACGTAAGTAAGTAAGTACACACTATGCAGGGTCAAATTAAATTAGTTAGCGAAACTGTGCAGATGAGTTTGTTATATTTATGTAAACCTAGCATATGAAGTTTCATAACTCATAAGCGCCCATGTAAGTCCAGGTGATTTTTTTTTATTTAACCATTTATGCACACATAAACAGACAAGAAGAAAGGTACAGAAAAATATGTACAAAGGTAATGCTTATTTCTATAGAAATCTCTTCCAGCATACCTGCAATAGGAGAGAATATACAAAGAGATGTAGACAACGTGTGTAATAGTAGAAGAAAAATAAAAGTTTAAAAAAACTAAAAAACACGCTTCCATTGAAAACCAAACTAAAAAGTCCATTATTTTTTACTTTTTAGTTTGGTTTTCAATGGAAGCGTGTTTTTTAGTTTTTTTTAACTATTATTTATTTTCTATTTTTTAGGATGTCTTGAATTTTGAGACGTATAAAAATACGTCAAAAAATATTCAATAATAATAGACATGTCGGACTACAGGGGATGCCGGATTAGACAGGGGCCGGATTACCGGGGGTCCACTGTACTATAATTTAAATATAAACATACAAAATGAAAATATACATACAAATATATATAAAAACTTTAGAATATATACACTAATAATGTAATTAAAATTTTATTTTAGAACATTTAGATGATTTTATAATGTTTTTTTGTCTCAACGACGGCTGTTCGATTCGTTATTTGCAGTTTGATTTGATAACATCTGTGTTATTTTTTTATTTAATTCTAACATGTCTGTGAAATCTACAAAAAATTATCATTATTTGTTTATACTGCTATTTCAAGTGACTACACTAACTGCGGTCAATTACCCAATGACATCATTAACATGAACATGAATGACGTGGTGAAAACACACGGACACCCATCACGTCACAGATACCGATACCTCTGCCTGCACAGTTTCGCTAGCTAATTGAATTTAACCCTGTATAGAGTATGTGTGTGTCACGGAGCAAATACAAAGGTGTGTAGTGTGCCACATGCACATATTCTTTAGCGAGTTTATGTTAATTTTATTGCCTACTGCAAGAATGCACACTTGTGGAAACTGTAGGTGTAAACACGGCTACATATCAAGGTATACATTTCCAGTTTAAACTGACCTCTCATTATACGAAAATCCCATATAGTGTGAGATCAGTTTATACTGGAAATGCTTGATGTGTAGCCGTCCGTACATAATAATTTAAATCAAGTAGTTAGTGCCCAAGATTACGTGTTATTGGTATAATATTATAGGAATAATTATTTCACTATGTAGACTCAGTAATTATGTAATTTTGTTTTATGTTGTACCTAACAAGTCTGCGGAATTTTACTAACTAATTTAATTTGAACCTGTATACACTGTAATTCACTGTGTGCAACAAATGTGTACTCAAATACAATTTACAGCGAGTATAGAGTTTCTTCAATATTTCTTCGGATCTTGGTTGGTGGAGGCCTGCATAACCCCTTTGGAAACTTACGAAGCGTTATCATTATCGTACACCCTGTATAAATGATTACTACCTAACACTCCAGTCTTTATCAACCACCCTGTATAATCACTACGTCTTCAGTATTTAGTCGACGTGCACACGGATGTAATAAAATCTCGTCGCGACATATTTAAGTCGTCTGTGGGTACGTAGACTAATTTTGCTCTCATGTTTTAAATCTTTTGCTCTGCTCACAATGAGGCCTCGTAAGTCGTAACCCTAGAACGATATTATTACGCGTGTATTTTTAATCGCGTACTGGATTTTCAACGTACTGCTCAGTGCCGAGAGTTGAAACTGCAACTGTATTTTATTGACGTGCAGTGGGATCACTCTTTTAAGCCGCGTTTCCACTAGGCAACATTTAGCGCACAACATGTTGTCCAATATGTTGAATGTCAGTGCAGAACTTTTGTTTAACAACGTTGTCTGTCTACGCATCTACTACTACGTCAGTCGTCGACAAAATGTCGCCAGAGGAACTAGAGTTGAGATTCAGCGGCAAAAAAAAAAAAAAAAAGTGGTTATAATTTTATCGAAAAATGCATCAAAAACATTGTTGCGGGTCACGTGTCCACTTGACAACAATTGATGCTCAACTAACGATCATGACGAATATGACGATGCTCTATAAAGAAACACCAAGCCGCGCGTCATGTTGCGCACCAGCTGGCAACGTCGCGCGCTGTTGTGCAACGTTGCCGTACGTGTTGAGCGTCACGTGTTGCGTGTTAATTTGTTGGCTAGTGGATACGAGGCTTTATTTTTCAAGTTCGGCTCAACACGAAAAAAAAAATACAGTGGACACTAAATAAATTAAAAAACCCCGTGCCTACCTGGGTTTATACGTCCATTCGTAATGAATGACCTTTGTAATTATTTTGAAACCCTTTTTTGTGAGTTGACCTTTCAATACAATAAGTACAAACTTGAATATTTTTTTTATTAAGAATACGTCTTAATGCATAATGTCTGACTAAGTTTATTAATAACTTAATTATCACGGAAGTAAGCCCAACAATTGCTGCCAAAACATTGAAGTCAAATAGTACGTTAAGTTCATTATAATGTAGCGTCATGAGATTATAAACGAACGGCAACCTTCATGTTTTTCTATGAAACTATATTATGTAAGTTGGTATACACACGGACAGAAAAAAAATGCACAAGTTTTTTTGGCGAACTGAATCTTCAACGCTCTTTTACGAACATTATTAGATTTTGGACGCGCTAAGATGCACTCTGATGATTTTGCAACTGACAAGTGTTTTTATTTTTTAAAACAAGTACAGATTATATTTTACAAGTAAATAGAATACAAATGTGAAACTAACAACATTCTTCACTGATACACAAAAAGACAAAGACAAATAGGTAGTAATAAAGTAAAGGTCGGACGGAGTAAATACGTACATAAAATAAAAATAAATGAATTACAGGCTGTAATTCATTTATTTTTGTTCCTTAGCAGCAGCTGTAATTTACAGCTGCTGCTAAGGAACACTGCAGAGATTTGATATTATTCTCATATTTTCTTGACTGAGTCACTGTTTCTGTCATTTTCCAACGGATAAAACGAATCGATCCAAGTTAATGAAAAACTTATTAAAATTGCCTGTTAGGCGATGCAGAGGCGCCGGCTAGCCTGCATCCGTACGACTTGGTGTGAAGGTGTTAAACCGAGCATTGAGAATCCAACAGAATGTAGCACCAGTCAGTCTCAACGTGTTGAAAAACCCACAGTGTTCAATTTTCAATTTTCGGCGCTTAACTGTGCGTTGCAAATCCAGTGTGCGATTTTATTACGACCGTAGGTACGTAGGCTAATGGCTTTAGAATTATTTCATTGATAGCGTATACAGGGGTGATAAACCTAAATTCAGAGTCATAGATGTAAAATACCTTAATAAATTTAGCTGTCAAAATTTCGGCAAGATTGCATTCACTCGCCCTCTTTCCTTCACACCTCATTGCTGCCAGTACGGTGTACACTGTTATTTTCGGTTAAAATACCGTTGCTGACGCTACAATTCCAACCATCTTGTTAATACTTTGTCGACAGGTGGTAACTGTACCGTGTGGTGCCGGACGTAAAGAATAACACCACCCCATTTCTTCCCGTGGGTGTCGTAAAAGGCGACTAAGGGACTTACTAGAGAATGGGCAGCAGCGTTCTCTATGCATTTTACCACCATACTGCGATCGCCAACCCGCCTGCCAAGCGTGGCGATTATGGCAAAGCCCCCCAAATTGGGGGAGGCCTAAGTCCAGCAGTGGACGTCTTACGGCTGAAATGATGAGGTGGTAACTTGCACAGTTGTGAAAGTCCGGCTTATCACTGACATCACGCAAAATTCTGCATCGCGCAAGCAGAGTTTACCGCGCAACTAGCATAATTGTATACAATGTCACATGTGGAACATTGTATATGTCATAAATTTTTATTATTTTTATTAACGTCGGGACGTTGCCCACCAGACATGACACTCGCCTGAATCTATATAAAGAAAACCTTTTTTTACTCTATGACTCAACCATTCAAAAAGTTTCCAACAACGGTGTTAATAACAACGTTTATCTGCACACAAATATCTTCAAAATGATAATTAAGGAAAACAGCTAGTTAAATTATTCACTAACGTTCAAATCTGCACAAACATCAAAATGCTTTCGGAGAAAAACGCCACTCAGACAAACACTGCAGTTATAAATTACTTTCACTGTGAGTTTTGCCAAAGGATTATAAATGGATTTATTTATTAACGTTTTTACACGCTTTATATTAGCTTCACTTGTATGTTAGTATGTTTGTATGTTAGTATGTTTGTATGTTTGTTTGTAACCGACTCCTTATAGCGCGATTTTGACCCACTTTAAACGACCAGATTTCATTCAAACTTTGCACACCCGTCAAGGACCGATGACAATGCAATAATTTCATAAATTTGTGCCATTATCCTTGCCAGGATTACCAGGACAGGCTTCACTTGCCTGAGCGTCTTTTGTATGTTGTCCGCTAGAGGGCGCTAGTTAGTTAGTTGACGTACGGCTGTGACGCGTTCGAGCGGTAAAAATCTAGCTAATTTGTGCCATTATCCTTGCCAGGGTTACCAGGACAGCAGAAAAACTGTCACAAACTACGCTGACATACGTCTCAAAATTATAGTTCATTCAAACTTTGCACACCTGTCAAGGACCGATGACAATGCAATAATTTCATAAATTTGTGCCATTATCCTTGCCAGGGTTACCAGGACAGCAGAAAAACTGTCACAAACTACGCTGACATACGTCTCAAAATTATAGTTCATTCAAACTTTGCACACCTGTCAAGGACCGATGACAATGCAATAATTTCATAAATTTGCGCCATTATCCTTACCAGGGTTACCAGGACAGCAGAAAAACTGTCACAAACTACGCTGACATCATCAAATCAGCCTATCGCAGTCCACTGCTGGACATAGGCCTCTCCCATGCTGCGCCACAACACCCTATCCTCCGCCTTCCGCATCCAGTCTGTCCCAGACATACGTCTCAAAATTCGAAACACCCTAAAAAATAGAAAATAAATTATAGTTTAAAAAAATAATAGTTTAAAAAAACTAAAAAACACGCTTCCATTGAAACCAAACTAAAAAGTACAAAATAATAGAAAAAAAGCGTGGGGTGCCTGATATCAATAAAAAAATACCTTAAAAAGCACCCCACGCTTTTTTTCTATTATTTTGTACTTTTTAGTTTGGTTTCAATGGAAGCGTGTTTTTTAGTTTTTTTAAACTATTATTTTTTTAAACTATAATTTATTTTTTTAAACTTAAGAGACGTTTAAATACCAAAAATGTAAGTGTAAACAGTCGCTTATAATCAGTGATCGGATATTCGGATGCATATTTACCTAATGTTACTATTTAGCTATGAAAGCACGGAAGCGGCTTCGTATTTTTTATTAAAGCCGGGTTTCTTGGATCATTATATTTATTTAAAATTAATGTTTAACCCCAGATGCAAATAGATATTTGTGTAGGGTGGTATGTGTTAGTTAAAACAACACACAAAACACGGTAAAAAGGCGCATTCCATATTAGCCAACATTTCAACTTTAGGTGAATATGCATCTGAATATCCGATCTCTACTAATAATATTAAAAAAATTGTAGGTACCTATTCGTTTATGTAAATCAGACAGTGATCCATATTTACATTAGTATTTTTTTAAATATGTATATTATTAAAAAAACTAGAAAACACGCTTTCATAGAAAATCAAACTAAAAAGTAGAAAATAAATAAAAAGTAAATAATGGGATTTTTCCCATAATATTTTATTTATTTTCAAAACGCACCTCATTCATTTGCGTGACAGATATCACGCACCCCACGCTTTTTTCAATACATATGTACTTTTTAGTTTTTAATCTGTTATTTATTTTCAATTTTTTTGTTTGGCTAGTCACAAAATCGTGTTTTCCCCTTTTTTCCTGGTGATCCTGGCCAGGATAATGGTACAAATGTATGAAATTATTTTATTGTTATCGGTCCTTGATAAGTGTGCAGAATTTTAAATTAATTCGACGTTTTAAATGGGGCTCGTTCATAGATTGCGTTACATGCCAAGCTAAAGAAAAGGGTAATTCATCAATTTCTTCTGAACCCTATTCAAAAGGTTTGCCATCTCTGTTCTATGCTCGGCTGTATGAAACGAATAGATTAGCTATAGTAGGTATACTACAGCTACACAATAGCAATACTATTTTGCAATATACCTACACCACACATAATTGTAGCTCGTTTATCATATACTGACACTGTTATTTTAGAAGGACATTAACTCAGACACTCTTGAAAACATAGTACATAGGTACACATCATAACGCCTTGTTTTTCCGAAAAGTTGGGCAGAAATGTATACATAATACACTCACATTTCGACAGATATGTTTAATTCCCATGTATAGTTCTTACCAAACTTCTTGGCCGCCCTGAAGTTGGCTACAATGGTTGCGCAGTAGTAAATCGAATGAAAAACAGCACCGATCCGAGCTTTTCGCATCGGAAAGCCAACTTCAGGGCGGCCAAGAAGTTTGGCGAGAGCTATAATAGGGTGCGATTCTATTGCTATCAACTGGTCACAGATGCAGACACACCGAGCTGCTACTGAGACTTTCCAGATAGAAAAACCAAATAGTACTTTGCCTGACCTGGGAATCGAAACCAGAACCTTATACTCAGCAAAGGCACTTGCGACCTCTAGACCAACGAGGCAGTCAAGTTCCCTTTTTTTTGGGAGGTGGGAAATCAACACATGATGTCTTCCGCTCTGGGCAGCGCGGGAGGGCGTGTCAGACTTTTACTGATTAAAACCCACCCGTGTTCCTTCATTTGCCCATATGCCAGGGTTCACGGTAACTCTTTCGAACAACTGCGACCCTGGCAGGCATCGGTCCAAATGGAGCAGTCAAGTCATCATCATCATCATTTCAGCCGTAAGACGTCCACTGCTGGACTTAGGCCTCCCCCAATTTGGGGGGCTTTGCCATAATCGCCACGCTTGGCAGGCGGGTTGGCGATCGCAGTATGCTGGTAAAATGCATAGAGAATGCTGCTGCCCATTCTCTAGTAAGTCCCTTAGTCGCCTTTTACGACACCCACGGGAAGAAATGGGGTGGTGTTATTCTTTACGTTCGGCACCACACGGTACCAGAGCAGTCAAGTACCTAACTTTATTTCAATTGTATAAGTAGAACAGAGTGGTAATTGCGTTATGCACTATTAGTAAGAATCGCTTTTATTTTGACAGTTCCACCTCATTCAAGGCGTTGTTTACGTTGCTAAAAGGTCATTTTTTTCGAACTTGTGATATAATGGATTAGCCTTCAAAACGATCTAGATTCTGATTAATTTATACGTTCAGACCAAACTTGCTAAATAGCTATCTATTCATAATTATTCCACAGACTATCGTATCGAAAATGACACATTTCTATAACCTGTTTTGCCTTGACCTCGACAATATACAACTGTCCGAAGAATACTGATCGTCCGCGTCGATTTGATTTCAATTGGCAAAATTTTCGGACTTTGGTTTTGTGAACAGCGTTTATAGGACTACAGGTAGGACTAAGGCAGTGGTGGCCCACTGGTATCGGTCTCGACTTACCGAGTTGTGGGTCGTGGGTTCGAACCCAGGCAGGCGCGCTTTGAGTAAATAATTTCATCACCACTGCTCTCAAAACGGTGAAGGAAAACATCGTGAGGTAACCGGCATGTTTTAGAACCAAAAATTCGAAGACATGTGACATCTACCAACCCGCATTGGATCCGCGTGGTAGATTGGCCCACTGCCTCTTACCGAGAAATGGCCAGTGTCCCAGCAGTGGGAACGGTATAGGTTGGGAAGTATTTATAGGACTCCTACGATAACATTTTTTTTTCGGGGTGGGAAATTATCAAATGACGTCCCGCTCTGGGTGGAGCGGAAGGGCGTGTCCGACTTCTACTGACTAAAACCCACCCGTGTTCCTTCAGTTGCCCGTATGCCAGGGCCACGGTATCTCTTTCGAACAAATCTCGCGAACCTGGCAGGTCCTACGATAACATTGATTGGTTTTTGATTCGGTACGAAAGCGTATCGAATGATTGTCAATAGCTATGCTGTTCAGTTTTTGTAGTACCGTAGTAAATCCGCCATGATTTACTTTACAAAATCAAAAACCTCACTGCGTCAGAAGTGAACTAAAATTAAAAAATTGTAGTATAATAAAAAATAATAGTAAAATAAAAAATATTAGTATAAAATAATAGTTTAAAAAAAAAACACGCTTCCTTAGAAAACCAAACTAAAAAGTAGAAAATAATTTCGAAGCGTGTTTTTTAGTTTTTCCAAAACTATTATTTATTTTCTATTTTTTAGGGCGTGTTTCGAATTTTGTGACGTATCTCAAAATAGTTTTCGTGAAAGAGTAAAATAACAAGACAGTTTTTTTTTCTATCCTGGTAACTCTGGCAAGGCTAAGGGATAATGGCAAAATGAAATCATTGTATTGTCATTTGTCCTCGATCAGTCAACAAAGTTTATATGAAACCGGCTTGTCCTAGGACCAAACATTCAAAGGCATGTGACAGCTATCAACCCGCACTGGGCCCGCTTGATGAATTATGGCACATTCTCTCTCGAAAAGAGGAGGCCTGTGTCCCAGCAGTGGGAAAATAATAGGTTGATTATGGTAGGTAATGTTCCCCACGTGTATATATGTATATATATCGAAAACACAATGCGAATTGTTATATGAATAAATAAATAAAATAATAACTAATTAAACAAAAATAAATGTTCAAGGTCAATGACCGAAATTAATCAGCTGTGTTTATAATTTCTCAGAGAACTTATTTAGATATTTTTTACGAATATCCAAAAACAATAGCTTATGGGTCCTTTAATTGCCTCCTAAATATAGTTGCCAGTGTCTTTGAAAGATTTGAACAAAACTGAATGATGAAAAAAAACATATTTTTTTTCTTTATTTTTCTATATCCATACCCAACACATAGGTAAAATATAGGTATTATCTCTACCCTGTATACTACCTCCGCGGCTCCATAATGTCGTGCATTCGGGTAAAAACAAATGAGTTCGCTTTCGAATGGCGTGCGCTCACGGTCTCAAGTTCCAAGTAAACTTTACCTACAGTCTACAGTTATTTTTAACTACGTGACGGTATGTTTGTGCACACATGTACATACAAGTTATGTAACGCGCGGTTAAAGCGAGGTTGCAGTACTTTTTAACTTTTTTAAACCTCTGTAAATCTTAGAAGGGCTTGTGGCTAAGTAATAACAGCCGCACGGATTGATCGTTCATGTTAAGCTACGCTTGCCACGGTTGGTCCGAGGATGGGTGACCATCTTTACATACCAAGACCCTTCCGTGTCTCGGAAAGCACGTTAAGCCGTTGGTCCCGGCTGTTTTTCGTAGATCTTAGACAGTCGTTACGGGTCGGCAGAAGCCCGAAAATCTGACAACCAGTCTTACCAAGGGGTATCGTATTACCCAATAACTGGGTTGTGGAGGTCAGATAGGCAGTCGCTCCATGTAAAATACTGGTACACAGCTGCATCCGGTTAGACTGGAAGCTGACCCCAACATTGTTGGGAAAAGGCTAAGCAGATGATGAATTTAGAAAATTAAACATACTGTCAAGCACTGTGTGAAGATAGAAACGTGAATTAAACAATTGGCTCGATAAAAGAAAATCATAAAGATGACACCAAATAGCTATTTAAAACGTGTACCTTGAAGAGATATTCCATCATTAAACCATGTAAAACTTATACCAAAACAAAGGGCTTATTGTTTTTTAAAGCATACTGAGAATATTTTATAATTTCCTTATAATTTTTAGGGTTTCGTACCTCAAAAGGAACAACGGAACGCTTATAGGATCACTTTGTTGTTCGCCGTCTATCTGTCTGTCAAGACCCTTTATCTCGGGAACGCGTGGAGGTATCAAATTGAAATTAAAACGATATACTCAAGTCTAAAGTCTCTTAAAGCTGTGAAAAAACCAAACTTCTAAGTTAACGTGAAAAAAAGATACGGTCGTTTATGCCGCAAAAAATGTATATTTCGACACTCTCAAGGGAATAAAAATGTATAGGATATTTCCCGTTGACCGAGAACTATGAAATTTGGCAAGTAATACCGTCTTATACTATAAGTATAAGGAAAAATCTGAAAACTGTATATTTGTAATTCGATCATAAAAAAATTGATATTTAAGTTATTAAAAAACTATTTTTGAAAATATGTACCTACAAATTTGTGCGGAACACTTCGTGCGGCAGTCCGACTCGCACTTGGCCGGTTTTTTTTTAAATCTACGAAACAAAATATACACAAAATCTAGCAGTTCAAGCGACCGGCCAGTGTTCGCCGAGACGTCTTCAAATACAAGAGGGCCAAATGCTTGTACACATACTCGTACTGTATACGAGTTATGTAACGCTTGGTTAAATAAAGCCTGTATGACCATGGTTTTTATGACAAACCAGACAATTATCTTGAAGGGCCGATGTTTGTAGTCACCGTGACAAGTCATGAGAAAATATTATTTATTGTGTGAGTAACGGATGTGAAATGAGAGGTTCCGTGTTTAATTTGTTTTCGTTAAATCCGTGTCGCAGTGCTTAATTGTTTAAAATAATAAGCGATGATAATATTACAGTAGGTTCCCATTATGGATTTGTCATGGTATCGTGTTTATAAGTCGATTCGCACGAATATGCTCGACCGATCGCACGAATTTGGTCGCCCGCACGGGCGAAGTCCAATTCTAGAGAAAGGCTTATATATGATAATGTTTATTTAGAAAAACGTTTTTAACCGACTTCAAAAAAAAGGAGGAGGTTATCAATTCGACTGTATTTTTGTCTTATCTAAATTAATTATGAGATTATTACATGTTAACCAATTTATAATGTCATTTAAAGTATCGTTTATGTCAGTTACGAAGTAGATAAATGATAAGTGGTTTTTAAGTTACCTTCAATAATACGTATTTTTAACCGATTTCAAAAGGAGGAGGTTATCAATTCGACTGTATTTTTTATGTTTGTTACCTCATAACTTTTGACTGGGAGAACCGATTTTGATGATTTTTTTTTAATTTGAAAGCGAGTGCTTCCCGAATGGTCCCATTTTAATTTGGTTCTATTCGGATAATTTAAATTTGCATTAAGTATTTGCGCGACAAATTAACGAATAACGCGATTAGATTAGTGCGGGGTATCTACCATAACTAAAAAGTAAAAAATAAAAACTTTTTACAAAAAAAAACAACAGACTGTCACGCGTACGAATTCGAGAGCAAAACCTAGCTAGGTATACAGGGTGTTTGGCAGAACGTTGAAAATATGAAAATGGTGGATAGGTGAGGTCATCTGCTACTTACTCAGCCCTAATTTATTTTTATGAAAAATAGGTAAAACAGGCAATATTTTTGTTTTTTTTTTATCTTTAATGTTGGCAGATTCCTATAAAATTATTGCTTTATTCAGATGTTAGCTAGAAAAAGATATGCGTGGTCATACATAAAAAAAACCTCCTCCTTTTTTTTCGACGGTTCTCCTCAAACTTCTAAGAATTATAAGAATCTGCCAACATTAAAGATCAAAAAAAAAAACAAAAATATTGCCTGTTTTACCCATTTTTAAAACAGCCTGTATATCTATTATCAACACATACCTATTTAACAATTATCTGAATTTCCATATGATGACGTCTTAACAACTTACGCAAGTAATTAACTGGAATTTCCTTTTAAACCTGATTTTTACCTGGGAAACAAGATTTACTATTTAAAACATTTCCATCCAAAAAACCAACCTATAAAAGATAATGATGTTTTCGTTCATCAATGAATGAGGGACAGTATATTTTGTTCAAATAGAGGGCGATTCGTACTAATTTAAAGACCTCAATAGGGCGAATCGACAAGCCCAGAAATCATCATCATCATCAATTCAGCCGAAAGACGTTCACTGCTGGACAAAAGCCTCCCCCAATTCAGGTTCAATTCCATAATGGCCACGCTTGGCACTTTGCAGGCGGGTTGGCGATCGCAGCATGGTAGTAAAATGCATACAGAACGCTGCTGCCCATTCTGTAGTAAGTCCCTTAGTCGCCTCCTACCACACCCATCGGGAGGATATGGGATGGTGCTATTCTTCACGTTCGGCATCTCACTGAACTCCAGAAATACGTACCTACGTAGTTGGCATGTTTTTAACGTTCTGGGAAGGTACCAAAGCAGCTGTGCTGCTGCGGAGTTTGTTCCGCCACTTCTTCTTCCCAGCTAAAGCACTAGGAAGTGTCGAAGGGCGGGTGTTTTGGGGGGACTGTCTCATGTAACTTTGACGTTCAAAAAGTGCTGACTCTCAGCCTAGTTTGAATAAATGACTTTTGATTTTGACCAAAGGTTTACAAAGTGCATTCACTCGAGTAATTGCGTAACACACTAAACAGTAGGATTAACTTTCATTTTGACCGTTCAACAACACATTCACTATGTTATAAGTACGTTGTTGAGCAGACAAATTATTCGAATAAATTATGCAATGAAGTAACAATAATAAATAGTCTTCAAAATAATTCAGAATCTAGTTGTTAGTGTCTTAGACAATGGGTGTAGGCCCAAAAAACTTATCTTTGTAAAAAACTGGCCAAGTGCGAGTCGGACTCGCGCACCCAGGGTTCCGTACAAACCTGCAGGTATTCACGGTTTATGCATAAGGTTTATGTTTATGAAATTAAATGGTTTTATATTTTATTTTTATGTTTGAGTTGACTGAATGAAAGGTAAATTGTGGTTTACGATTTATGACGTGTTAAAAAAAACTATTCAAACCAATTTTCGGTGGAAGTTTATATGGTAATGTACATCATATATATTTTTTAGGTTTATCATTCCCTTATTTTAGAAGTTACGGGGGGGGACACATTTTACCACTTTGGAAGTGTCTCTCGCGCAAACTATTCAGTTTAGAAAAAAATGATATTAGAAACCTCAATATCATTTTTAAAGACCTATCCATAGATATCCCACACGTATGGGTTTGATGAAATTATTTTTTTTGAGTTTCAGTTCTATGTATGAGGAACCCCCAATATTGTTGTTTTTTTTTCTATTTTTGTGTGAAAATCTTAATGCGGTTCACAGAATACATCTACTTACCAAGTTTCAATAGCATAGCTCTTATAGTTTCGAAAAAAAGTGGCTGTGACATACTCGGACACACAGTCAGACCGACATGACGAATCTATAAGGGTTCCGTTTTTTGCCATTTGGCAACGGAACCCTAAAAACGAGTCATTTTGAGCCCCCCAGACACCGAGTAACTGTCTAGTTTGGGGTTCCTTGGAAAATAATATACTACTGTAACTTAGCTGTAGGTAATATTTTAAGCTAGTAATTTAGTCCTATTTCTTCCCGTGAGTGTCATAAGAGGCGACTAAGGGAGTTACTAGAGAATGGGCAGCAGCGTTCTCTATGCGTTTTACGAGCATACTGCGATCGCCAACCCGCCTGCCAAGCGTGGCGATTATGGCAAAGCCCACCAAATTGGGGGAGGCCTATGTCCAGCAGTGGACGTCTTTCGGCTGAAATGATGATGTTGAGTCATGTAGTTTCAACTTGCTGTTAACCTGTGAACCAGAGGGGTAATTGCGGAACTTTTTATCGGTAGGAATTGGTTTAATATTCATTGTTAAACAACATTCATTGCGTTATTTACGTTACTGAGCCACAATTTATTCGAACAAATGACGCAATGGTTTAGAAATAATCTTCAATCCCATTCAGATTCTCATAAATTGTGCGTTTCGCAATTAGGGTGCTACTTACTGTATCACTTGGACAATAAAACGACTAGCTTTTGCTATCTTTAATTTTCTATTAGCTTTTGCTAGCTGTTTCACTCGCGTGGGGGTCAGAAATTATCCCGCAGAAATGTACTACCGGGATAAAAAGTACCCTATGTGTTAATCCAGGTTATAAACTATCTGTGCGCCAAATTTCATCTAAATCGGATTACATCATTTTTGCGTGAAAGAGTAACAAACACTATACATCCTCAAAAACTTTCACATCTTCTTTACATCGTATCGTAAAACAAAGTTGCATTTCGTGTCTGTACGCTTATATCTTTTAAACTCTTCAACGGATTTTATTGCGAATTTCGTCAATAGACAGAATGATACAAGAGGAAGGTCTATATGTATAGTTAGCTTCTGCCCGCGACTTCTTCCGCGTCAAATTTTTGCTCCCGTGACCCTTCTCGTCGCATCGAATTGCCTGCCAGTTTTCTTCAATTTTTCGTTGCTGCTCCGCTCCTTTTGATCGCAGCGTGATGTTATATAGCCTATAGCCTTCCTCAATAAATAAGCTACCCATCATGCTCAGGACCTACTGGTCCAAAATAATTTTTCAATTTGGACCAGTAGTTCCTGAAATTAGCGCGTTCAACTGAACAAACAAACTCTTCAGCTTTATAATATTAGTATAGATACGCGGACAAAGCCGCTGGCAAAACCTAGTTTATAATATTAGTAGGATTTTCTATGTTTTTCTATTTCGGACATCCCAACAGGCCATTACTAAAACATTTGTTCATACAATTTGGAAACAAACTTTTTCCTAACTATTAAAGTGTCATCACCAGACAGTTAGGTTATTACCCCCCCCATTACGTTACCTGCGGTAAGTTGGCACGCTTTCTAGTTTGAGAAATGACTAACATCCGGAGTCCGGAGAAATTTCTACTAAGTACGCTTTGGATAGACAACTCTTACCAAGGGGTATGGTGTTACTCAGTAACTGGGTTTTTGGCAGTTAGGTAAGCAACAAAGGCTTCCTATATTTGAGAGTGAGCGAGCCGTGCTCGTAATCTACCACTCGGGCCCTGTGCGGTTGGTAGATGTCACATGTCTTCGATTTTTTGGTTCTACGACATGCTGGTTTCCTCACGATGTTTTCCTTCACCGTTTTGAGAGCAATGGAGTTGACTGGAGATGATACATACAATTTATACAAAGTAAAGTGCCAGTTGCTGAGCAGTGATGGCCCAGCCCTCCTAGCCAAATTATAAACGTTTCGTGTCGAATTTCGTTCTCCAATCGGTAACGCCTCGGTGTCAGTAATTGTAGAAAACGATAAGTTGGTAGCCATATTGACGTGCCTGAGTCGGACGCTCGTTCTACAATGTCTTTAGAAAAACGACACATTATAACAAAGGATGTAGCGTAGAACATTGTAGAAACGATAACAATTTATTTTATCATTTTGAACGATGTGAACTTGGCTACGAATTTTCTATTCGTTTGTTCTAACTACGTGACTTAGCGTTGAGATGATTTCATTCCCATACATTTGATTATTTTTCGACTAGCGTTAACGATTGCAGATTATCAACTTGGCTAGGGTTGCAGTGGAGCAGTGGTGACGGCCGCGACTTACGAGTTTCGAAGACATGTGACATCTACCAACCCGCGGGCCTCTGGGCCCGCGTGGTGGATTATGGCCTACTCCCTTTCACCGAGAAGCAGCCTGTGTCCCAGTAGTGGGAACATTTATAGGCTGCTGGCTGATCACAGGAAACGAGTTTCTTTTTTTGACGTTTTTGCTTTGTGATACGGAATCATGCGTGTACGAGTCCGATTCGTACATGGCCAGGGGGTAATTCCGTAACTTGCTATCAGTAGGAATTGGTTTCATATTGATAGTTAAACAACATTAATTGCGTTATTTACGTTGCTGAGCTTACAATTTATTCGAACAAATGACGCAATGGTTTAGAAATAATCTTCAATCCCATTCAGATTCTGATAAATAGTGCGATTCGCAATTACGGTGCTGTTTTTTTATTTATAGTATATTTTATGCACACGCATAATAGTTACTTTGATGATCATATTCCGTCATAAGACTTTCACTAAAATAACATTCAATTTAATTCTATGTATAAATAGAGACTTAAAGTGCTATTTGAATTAACTGCTCAAATTAGATACTTTAATCTGTATAATAGTTTTAATTATTTTTTATTTATTATATTCATAATCATTATCATAATTTCAGCCAAAAGACGTTCACTGCTGGACATAAGCCCAAGAACCGCCACTTAGATCGGTTCATATTTTGGGCGCATTTGCAATAATCGCCATGCTTGGCGGGCTTAGCGATCGCAGTACGGTGGTAAAATGCATAGAAACGCTGCTGCCCATTCTCTAGTTAGTCCCTTAGTCGTAGTAGGAAGAAATGGGATGGTGCTATTCTTTATGTCCGGCAACACACAACATTTATTATTTTACATTCTAGTAATAACAATAAAAACTTTTTACAAAAAAATAACAACCGACTTCCTTAAAAAAAGCACTACAAAGTCAATAATAACTTTAATTTCGGAATTCGGTGTCTTAGGATTTGTAATTAAGGTTTTTTTGCCACCGACTTCCGAAATTAAAGTTATTTTTGACTTTGTAGTGTTTTTTAAGGAAGTCGGTTGTTATTTTATTTCGAAAAAAGTTTTTATTTTTAACTTTTTAGTATTTTTTTTTTAGTTTTTACCCCGCACTAATCTAATCGCGTTATTCGTTCATTTGTCGCGCAAATACTTAATGCAAATTTAAGACTTAAGTATGTGGTTTTCACATGGACTCCATTGTCCAAATGGAACCAAATTAAAATGGGACCATTTTGGAAGCACCAACTTTCAAATAAAAAAATAATCATCAAAATCGGTTTATCCAGTCAAAAGTTATGAGGTAACAAACATAAAAAAATAAATAAAAAAAATACAGTCGAATTGTAACCTCCTCCTTTTTTTGAAGTCGGTTAAAAAAAACACTGTTTCTATAAGTAGCAAGCATGGAGTGTCTTTGGAATGGGCAACTTATCATCTTCTGACTGACCGACTCTGACAATTCAAATGTGACTTCTAATTGCTCTAAACAAAATAAAAAACTTCATCTTCTATAACTCCTTTTGCCTCGTTTAAGTTCATACACCAGGGGTAATTGCGGAACTTTTTATCAGTAGTTATTGGTTTAATATTCATAGTTAAACAACATTCATTGCGTTATTTACGTTGCTGAGCCGACAATTTATTCGAACAAATTATGCAATGGTTTAGAAATAATCTTCAATCCCATTCAGATTCTGATAAATTGTGCGTTTCGCAATTAGGGTGCAGGTCATACAAGCACGCTGGTTACCAGTACTACGCACCTGACCCTTCTGAAGAACATCACCAATAAGATTACTCTTTGTTCACCTAGAGTGTCCCCTTCCGGTTGTTCAATCACACCATTTTCTTTTTTTTGTGGGTGGGAAATCATCAAATGACATCTCCCGCTCTGGCCGGAGCGGCAGGGCTTGTCAGACTTTTACTGACTAAAACCCACCCGTGTTCCTTCAGTTGCCTATATGCCAAGGTCTCGGTATCTCTTTCGAACAGATCTCGCGATCCTGGCAATTTAGTCACATCTGCCTTGTAAATACCTTTTGATAGCCGTCCTTCATTCATCCTGTCAACATGACCAAACCATCAAACAAGCATACCGTTATTTATTTTAATTATTTACTTTACAATTATGTGAGGAGGTCGTTGTCTATGTCACAGCACTTATATTTACCTGTTGGCTCATGTTCAATGTTATTTGATTGATTTGATTGCACACTAGACTGCTAAGTCAACGTAGTTAAGTAAAAAGGATGCAATCCACAACTTGGTCAAAAATTTTTATGTTTTTATTTTTTAATATCTTAGGATAACTGACTCTCCATTATCTGATCCCAAACTAGGCAGAGCCTGTACTATGATAACCAGACAACTGATAAATATACTTATATATTTTTAAATACATACATATTATAGATAAATTACACCCAGACACAGAACAAATGATTGTGCTCATCACACAAAGATTTTTCCTGGTTGATTCCCACAATCGAACCCACGACCTCATTCTTAGCAGTCAGGGTCACTAACCACTAGATTAACAGGCCAGTCAAATTGTATCAAACTCATCAAAATTTTACAAACTATGGGCCAGTATAAACGACCTAGCTAGAAATAATAGTTTAAAAACACGCTTCCGTAGAAAACCAAACTAAAAATTACAAAATAATTGAGAAAAACACGCAAAAAGCACCTTTTGGCTACCCGTGCTGGAACCTAGCTTCTATCGTTTCATAAGGGCCCATGAAGGTCTATGTGACATAAAAATATTTGATTGATTCATTGGTTGAAAATGCAGTGTACGATAAAATCCCGCTGCGATATTTTTACGTCGTGATGTTATGTTATGTTATGGAAAAAATCGCGCAGGTCACAAAAGTACATTGACCTAATAGCCTATTAGACATAAATATACATAATTCAACTATTATCAACTTTCCAAACACTATATGATAATATAATGCACATAAAAACCGGTAACCTAGTGTTTTGGTGTTAAATATCTATCAAATATTCTGTGGATTTCTGTGGAAATACAAACAGCCTTACGAGTCTAGGTCGTAGGTACGAACCCGGAAAAGTGCTTTATTTAATGTAAATAATTTCATAATTTCATCACCACTGTCTCAAAACGGTGAAGGAAAACATCGTGATGAAACCGACTTCTCCTAGAAAAAAAAAATCGAAGACATGTGATATCAACCTACTGGGTCCACGTGATGGATTACGGCCGACCTTCGATCAATACCCAACCCATGGGGAAATATTGTCAGCTAATTTCATTTTACCCTGAATACTGTTTAGACCTAGATTAGAGATTGTTTATTCTGTAAACAGGATAACAAAATCACTTCATTCATCATCATCATTTCAGCCGTAAGACGTCCCCTGCTGGACTTAGGCTTCCCCCAATTTGGGGGGCTTTGTCATAATCGCCACGCTTGGCAAGCGGGTTGGCGATCGCAGTATGGTGGTAAAATGCATAGAGTACGCTGCTGCCCATTCTCTAGTAAGTCCCTTAGTCGCCTTTTACGACACCCACGGGAAGCGATGGGAACAAAATCACTTAAAACTCACTTAAAGTCTCCTGCCAGGGTCACGAAATTTGTTCGAAAGAGTTACTATGGCCCTGGCACAGGCAACTGAAGGAACACGGGTGGATTTTAGTCAGTAAAAGTCTGATACGCCCTCCCGCTCCACCCAGAGCGGGAGACGTCATTTGATGATATCCCACCCACAAAAAAAAGGGTCACAGTTTCTTTTAAAGTCCAGACATAATCTTGGTCAGATCATGTGAAGACAATGTAGATCAGTGCCTGAAATTAACATTTGAGGAAAGAACCACAAAGTTTGAGTGGACCACTCCAGTCAGTACAAGCATTTATCAGTAATCGTGTAGCTCAACTCAGAACTTGTAAAGCTCAACGACCTAAATCAGGAAGTTTGTCAAATTAAACGCTTCCTTTTTTGAATTCGGTAAAAATGGCCGACGTAATACACACATCCTTTAATTCCCTTTCATCGACTCTCAGAATATATACTCTACAGTTAGTTAAATTGTTATTTTATGCTAAGTAAATAGGGCATTGAACTTTAAATGCCGGAGGACCCTGCATATTTAAGGTACAAGGTCACTGACCTTTAAACGCATTGTGCGTGTGTAGCAAAAGCAAATGAAATGTCAAAATCGTTCAGAATTTCAATATGGCCGTTTTGTTGCGAAACTAGGCATAAAAATATTCTACTGCTAAGAAACAGTAATCTGCATAGCAATTTGGTTTTACGTTATGGCTATCTAATCTTTGGAATGGCTTAAAAAGAATTGTTTTTTTTCCAATCACATTGTAGGTACATTCTTTAGTAGCCCAAATAGTAGTTGTTAGAGACAGTAGGTATTCAGGTTATAAAATAGTTGCTGAAAAAATAACTTTGATTACGACCTACCGACGAATTTTAGACACATCAATTATGAATGTAAAAGAAAACAAAAAAGAGCGGGAATTAATAATGGCGGGCGGAACGGTGACTGTCAAGCAGAAGTAAATTTCAATAGGCTCAGGAAACCATTTTGACAAGCTCAACAAGAGTTCAAATGTATTTTTACCTCCGTAGTAGTCACCTTAAATATTCTTGAATTACAGTAAAAAAACCAAACAAGGTTACCTACTAGTTTTAGGCATTTGAGATATAGATTTGCTATAAATGGAACTAGTTCTAACGACCATAGAAAGTTAACTGATAATTGAGAAATACCTACGTAACATCGAAAATAGCCAAGAATTTGTCATAGAGAGTGCAAGTTACAAAGAAAACGTTAAAAATAGACTAGAAGACGAAGGAAAAATCCGTTAGAGGCGGGCATTGCAGCCATTCATAATATTATTGGCAAATCGGACTATAAAATAAATAATTTTAGAATTACATAAGCCAGCCATAGACCAGCAAAGTAGTAGGCCTACAAGAAGAATGTATCCATGCATGAATATTAAATGCCGTTTATTAAGGTTCTGTACCCAAAAAGTAAAACGGGACCCTATTACTAAAACTCTGCTGTCCGTCCGTCTGTCGTTGTTGTCTGTCGTTTTTCTGTCACCAGGCTGTATCTCATGAACCGTGATAGTTAGACAGTTGTAATTTTCACAGATGATGTATTTCTTTATTGCCGCTATAATAATAAATACAAAAAAAAAAAAACAGAATAAAATATAGATATTTAAGGGGGCTTCCATACAACAAACGTGATTGATCGGCTCGACGCGATTGTTTGGCTCGTTTTTTCTCGATATTGATAACGGCAACAGACAGACACTTGAAATATTCACAGAATATTTAGTTATACATATTATAGTCACTTTAAAAATAAATAAATAAATTAAAATAAAACCAATATTAACGGGGGCTTCCATAAAACCTTGGTGTTCTTTGCCGTGTTTATAAATAATGGTACAGAACCCTTCGTGCGCGAGTCCGATTCGCACTTGGCCGGTTTTTATTAATAGATTAACTAATGGTTTTGGGTCAATGTTTGTTTTGAAAGTTTGTTTAAATATCGATCGCCAAAAATAACTGTTATGGCGAAACTGATTTCAATTTGATACCTCACGGAACTGGCAAAAATGTGACCGCATTTAGGTATTACCGAAGAGAATGAATAACTTTGATGGTTGAATGAATTACCTACCTATAGGTCTTGGCATATCTATAACGTGACCATTTATTTTTTGGCTCAAAACGGGACATTGGTTTATTTAGGTCAATAAACAGGCAGGTAGTAAATGAAAAAAAAAAAAAACACTTTTTTAAAGTTTTTTATTCAGAAAAGTCAGTTAGCTTAAAAGTTACGAATTAAAAATATATATACCCGAAACGTTATGTTATATTTTTATTTATCAGAGGAACACATTTGTTTTAATATAGCTGGTGATGTTTTTAAGTAAGAATGAAACTCTTTGCACGTTTTCTTATATTCACTTTAATTAGCACAATCGCATATAGAACTGAAATTGGCAACTGCGTTTTCAGAAAACGGGACAATTTCGCATTCCAGAGTTCTTTTCGGGGAGACCGGGACTCGTAACTACAAAAAAGGGACAGTCCCGTTCAAAACGGGACGTCTCCATGCGTAGCATGACCACCGTAGAAATGGGTTTTGGTATAAACGGAAGAATAGTCAAAATTACAGATTGTATAAAGCATAAAGACAGAATTAAAGATTGTAGAAAGATTTGTACCGTTTTATGCTGGCGTAGCATAACAGTTCTATCTGTAGTCTACCAAGAATAGACAAAGTTCTTTCTATGGTGGTCATGCTACGCGTGCTGGTCACGTTAGTCATAGACAGCTCGATAGTTGTAGTGTCCCAGCGATAAAGGCTGCGACTTACGAGTTGTAGATCGTAGGATCGAACACAGACAGACGTTTAGCAATAATAAAGTAATCAGCTTATAATATTTCCTATGGTGGGACACGGGCCTCCTCTCTGTGTCACAGTCACGAGTAGGGTTGCCACCCGTACTTTATAATAAAGTATTGTACGTTATTTCACATAATTGTACTCTATGAGAACAATAAATTACACGAAAATAATTTATTTGCAAGATATGATTTAGTCGAAAGTACTTTTTCGTTAAACGAAATTTATGTGATACAAACTGCAAAAAGCAATTAAAATATGTTTTTTTGAAATATAATAATAAAATCAAATAAATCATACTTTATTTTATACTTTGTACTATTTTTTTCTTACCTATTAATAACCAATGTACAGACGCCAGCACTTAAAGCTACTCAAACAACAAGCTGTCAAATTTCTTTAATAGGTTTTCAACTTTAACGCAACAGTATGAGGTTTAAAATTGATTGCAAAAATTTGACAGTTTCGGGTACCTTGATGTGCTGGCGTCTGTACTTTAATTGCAAGAAAAAAAGGTGGCAACCCTAGTCACGAGCATTAATATGTAGGAATGCACATTGCCAAATTGACAAGCGATTTTATCTTTAAACTAGCTTTTGCCCGCGGCTTCGCCCGCGTGGATGTCGGAAATTAATGCAAGAGGACGTATAACCGCGATAAGAATGTGTTATTCCAGGTTATATAGGTAATATAGGCTCTGTGTGCTATTTTCGATCCAGATCCATTCAGCCATTTTTGTGTGATTGAGAAACAACAACCCAATCATACATATTTTCACATTTATAATATTATTTGCCCGCGGCTTCGCCCGCGTGGATGTCGGAAATTAATGCAAGAGGACGTACTACCGCGATAAGAATGTGTTATTCGATGTTTTATATAGGTAATATAGACTCTGTGTGCTATTTTCGATCCAGATCCATTCAGCCATTTTTGCGTGATTGAGAAACAAACACCCAATCATACATATTTTCACATTATATAATATTATTAGTAGTAGGATTATAACTCATATTACTTAGGATTCATAGTTTATGAGAACATCATGTGTGTTGGTGTTTTTAAAATAAAAGTAATAGTATTCAGAGTAAGAAGACTGTGACATAGGGCTTGGTTTAGTTGAATATAAGTCTTCCTGGTTTTTCTTAACGCTCCTATTTTACCTATACAGACACTCAATCATTTACCAGACACCGAACTTAATTATAGGAATAGTACTTTTGCCAGTGGCTTGACCCGTATAGCTGTCGGAAAATAACACCCGGGAACCTACTACCGGGATAAAGTAGGTATCCTATCTGTTACGTATCCATGATATAATATATCTTTGTGCCAAATTCGATCTAAATCCGTTTGGCCGTCTTTGCATCATTGAGAAACAAACATCCAAAAATCTAAACATCTAAGCAATTTCGCGGTCTCTTACTTGAAATAATACTATTAGGTTTATTTTGAGTATAATGAACACACATGATGTTCGCAATTACTTTGAAGCCAAAGTAATATGAATTACAATCCTACTTATCCTGTACTACCCGGCCCCTGCCAACGCGCTCTGCGCCCACTTTTTAAATCTCTAATATCTTCTAAGATATTCATTTAAATTACATGCTGTGAAGGGCCATATTGATCTATATTAAATGCACAATGTATTTAAGGTACTTAATTGGATAAGGATTAATGCTGTATTGCTTAAAATCGCTTCGTAAATAAGCCCTTATTTCTCGTAAAAAGTAAAAGATAAAAAATGGTTATTGTGGGTTATCCCTAAGAGATAGACATATACCATTGAGGACATTTTTGTAGGCCTTTTTAAGGTGTACAATACTGTAGTACATTATTTTGATCTATTTCGTAGGATTCAGCCAGGGTTTTACGAATTTTGAGACGTATGTCAGCGTAGTTTTCGAAGATAGTTATTTTTTTCTAAAATAAAAGAATCTTTCTAAAATAAAAATAGCCTAAGTTACTCCTTGTTACATCAGCTATCTGCCAGTGAAAGTCCCGTCAAAATCAGTCCAGCCATTTCCGAGATTAGCGGGAACGAACAGACAGACAGACAGACAGACAGACAGACAGACAGACAAAAATTGTAAAAAATGTTGTTTTGGTATATGTATCGTGTATACATCCATATACACTTAGTAAAAAGTGGTTATCTTAATATTAAAAACAGACACTCCAATTTTATTTATTTGTATAGATAACTATTGCAGCTTTGAGACAATGGCTATTTAATAAATAATAGTGTGGGTTCCAAAATACCATGTTCGTAATAACATAAAATTATAATCAGTACAATAGGAGATAATCACGTTTAAAGTTGCTACGTGCATACACAGTAGTGCCAGGAGCACTTATTATTGTCGGAAATCATATTTTGTTCCACACACAACCTGACAGTGATCAAAGTGCCAGGACAGCCACCCTGGCGCTTCCCCCTTAACCACATTTGACAAACATTACCTCCCAGTGAACTTAAACTCGGTCACATTGGTCTTAAACAAAAAAAAAGCATAATAAGTATCTCAAAATAGAAATAGACCTTGATGTCTTATTTTTTATTTATTAATAAAATATCCTTTGAGTTCGTCGGACTTTGACCTCTTCTGACGTCAAAGTGGCTCGCTCGCCTCGCCTTGAATAAGGTTAATTGGCACAGGGCTGCCATATATAAAACCTTCCCAAATGATGAGGAAAAATACCTTTATTTTGCTATTTTTAGATACAAAAGAGGTTAAGTGCTTTTTTTATGAATAATAAAATATTATTGTACAAGATGCTGGTAAAAACCGCAGACTACTTTGTTTCTTTTCTAGAAGAAACAGATGACACTTCTCTTTTATTTATAAATTTAAGTAATCTGACCGCGATGTTCTTCTAAACTACACAATGGATTTTGATGCGGCTTTCACCATAATTTAGAGAATTGGTTTTGTAAGCTTAATGAGTTAGTAATAAGTAGTTATAGGTAATACATTCATTTGAAACTTTATGTACTGAATAAACATCTTTGTGAAGTCGTAAAAAACGTGTGTCGACGAAAAACTTAGTAGGGGCAGGTCGTTAGTTATGATACAAATTAATTATGACGAAAATGAACTCAGAAAATATATATCACAAAAAACCATAACTAAAACAAAATAACTAAAATTATTGTTATAATTATGACCTAACTTCTGAAAATCAGTGCATTAGGTACGTTAAAGTTGTTGACGTAATTTCAGAGTCCACTTAGAGACTCATTGGTAAAATCTAAAGTAAATACTGTTTAAGACTACCTATACCTATAACATAACTCGTTTAAAAGTAAATATTTAAACTGAAGTAGGTATATTTTGATGTGATGCTAAAGTTTATTCGGATCCGGTATATTATCTACGCACTTCGGCTTTAAAATACCCTGTAATGTATTAAAATGTAGACAAACACGAACAAAAGAAAAAAGATAACATGCAAGTTGGTATGTTGGGTAAAAAAAGATAACACGATGTTTATTAACTTATTCTCATTCTTAGTGCCATGAGCTGGTGAGTAACAATGTGACTACGATTGACATTCAAAGCTTAGATATTACTTTTTTTCTATTATTAATGAATAGAAAATAACCAGAAAAACAATTAAAATTTGCTCTATATTAGAACCAGTAAATCTACAACAAATGAAGAATTCCTTAATAAAAACTATATGTTTTCCATAACCTGTTGTAGTACAAAGTAAATAGAATCATAGACTGTGTTTGTTATGTAATTAATAATACTGGTTTACCTAGCACTACATTTAAGACGAAATTCTTGATATAGTATCATAAGCATAACGTTTTTTTATTTGATTTATGAGGTAGCATACAAAGCAGTTTTTTCCATGTTCACATGTTTTTTTTTTTTGTGAACGTAAATATTGCTTGATTGAGTAAAAACCTTATGTTTTTGTCGTCAGCCGTATGTGGGTTTTTGAATATAAAAAACGTAGGAAAATACTTAACATGGAAGGGGGAAAGCCAAATTACTAAAGTAGCAACTCTTTCTATTCATATGATTCATTGTCAGGAGGCTCAAAGTCCTGAAAGCCAAGGCTAGGAAAGTAACTTAAAAATAAAACGAATTGACATAATTAATTTTGATTTTGACAGAAATAGAAAAAGTTTTGGTGCGTACACGTATTTAACATAAACCTTTTTATTTTTATTTCAGTTTATTCGGTTTATTTCTAAACTCGGCCCTCTTATTTGATTACAGGGCTTAAACCAAAGATAGAAGAAGAACCTCAAAAATGCCTGACGACTCTCAAGTTCGTGCGTTTTACGCGGGTAAAAACTTTTTTATCACCGGTGGCACAGGATTCGTCGGTCTTTGCCTGATCGAAAAGATTCTACGATGTATGCCTGATGTAGGAAAGGTCTACCTGCTAATAAGACCCAAAAAAGGCAAAGAAATATCCGAGAGGCTGCAGGAATTTCCTAAAAACCCGGTAAGTTAAAAAAAAAAACTATATTTTATTGAGGAATTTTCCATTCAATTTAGGATTCCTGCAGTAGATTGTCACTTTTGTTTGTTTACTACAAAACTGACCTACATCACTCTTCATTCATTTGTTAAATGTCATACCTATATTACTTTTGAACTTCATATTTATGTCTTATTCATTTCTTTGCAATAGGTTATTGGTATGCTGTTGGTCTTAAAGCCTGTAATTATTAATTCAGTTTCCTTATGTAGTCAGACATTTGACATGCAAAAACAATGTTTTTAATGCTAGAGTTCAATTAAGTTCAATGGCATGCTTTAAATGTTTTATTTATAACTTTTACTATACATAGAATATTCATTATCATCACATTAATTTAACACGTTAACTGCCATGGTTAAAATCAGAAAAAGTTAAAAAATGTACATAGTGTTATTTCACTTTAAATTGATTATTCCATAAATACATTATTTATTCCAAAAACATGGCACCAGGCAGCAACATGTTCAGATTTTGTATGTGTTGTCGGTCATATAGTCCGGCAAGGCCTGAATGGAACAAAAAGTGTCGGACACATAGTCCGACATGGCAGTTAACGTGTTAACACCGATTTAACCACTGCAAAACGACTATGTTCACTCCAATAGTCAATAAATGTGAAATAATCATTATATTATCCAATTGACTAACAATAACATTATGAATGCTCAATCTTTATATGTGGGTAATGTTTTTTCCTCAAATTTAATCATTTAATAAACTTTATAATAAACTTTATTTCTAAACAAATTTACATAGATTTTGCATTGGCCCCAAACTAGGCAAGCCTGTATCTTGGGTACCAATCTGGACGGTTAGCCATTTAAACATTTATTTTAAAATCATGTTTGATATAAAAGCTAAATATGTACTAAGAAACTAAAGATAAAAATTAAACAAAACAAAAACATTGCGAGCTTTAAAAAAATAAAAAATAAATTATAAAATTACAAAACTAGGGAAAAAAAAAACGCTATTCATTAAATTAGTGTGAGTGCGTGTGATGGTGTGTTTAATGGTGTGAGTATGTGTGTGTGAGACGAAAATGTGAGAGTGACGCAAACGTTCATGTGCACAGATTATTTGACCACTGTAATTAACTTTTCTGCTTCGTTATATGATAAATTTAACAACCAGGATGTTAGCCTGTTTTTTATTTGTTTTCGAGTGCAGTTTCTCATACTGCACTGTTTGATCACTGCGTTATAGACGTGTACGTGCAGAAAATATGGGAGTCTTTGAGCATATGCAGATTTTACTGGTGGAGTTGGAACTCTGAATATGCGTTTGGCCTGTAATATACTCAAATCACTCCGTTTTGATGTTTTAATATGGGTCATCGTTGTAACGTTCAGTATGTACAATTTTCTTACGCTCAGCAGGGAAACTTCTGCGAACAGGACTTCTGTAGGGAAACGGTACGGTTTATGTAGCAGAGTTTTGAGGACTGCGCGTTGTGCTCTTTCGAGGATTATCAAATGAGTTTTTGACGCACCTCCCCAGATTACAATGCAATATTGTATCAGCGATTGACATAAAGCTATATAAACCAGTTTTTTTACATCCAGTGATGCACTGTCCCGAATCATTTTCATTATGTAGATTTGCTTACGAACTCTTTTAACAAGTTCCAAAATCTGTGGTTTAAATGAAAGGTGCTGGTCTATAATAATTCCTAAGTATTTTATTTCATCCACTCTGTCGATGTTATTGCAGGAACATTGAGTATCAGTGTTAACTATTATTTTATGGCAATCTTCTCCGTGAATCTTTAAGTTCCATGATGGTATTTTGGTAGCCCGAGTTTTTCTGAAGGTTATGTATTTGGTCTTTTTTACATTTAGTGTAAGCAAGTTCAAGTTAAGCCATTTAGCGACCCTGACCATTCCTGCTTCTGCTTTATTGTATAAGTCATTCCAATCGGTTCCATGAAATAATATCGCAGTGTCGTCTGCGTAACAAATGAGGTCAGCGTTTGGGATGGTAAGGTTGAGTATATCGTTCATGTAGATAGTAAATAGTGTTGGACCTAGTATACTCCCCTGTGGGATGCCAAAGCTAATTTCTTGTTCATCGCTGACTAGATTATTAATCCTGACACATTGCCGCCTGTTGTGCAGGTAACTACAAAGCCAGTCAAGTGCAGTTCCTCTTATTCCTAGCCTTTCGAGTTTTTTAAGAAGGATAGGAATAGAAATGGTGTCGAACGCCTTAGCAAGATCCAAGAATATTCCAAGACAACGTTCGCCACCATCGGTATGTTTTGATGTTATAGTCGTCAGCAGTTCGATCGCGTCAGTGGTCGATTTTCCTTTCCTAAACCCAAATTGCCTTTCTGAGAGAAATGAGTTGCTTTCTAGGTAGTTAACTATTCGATTATTCATTAATTTCTCCAGGACTTTTGAGAAAACGCAAAGCAGAGATATAGGTCTATAATTATCCGGGGAGCTCTTAGGTCCGGCTTTATGAATCGGAAATACTATAGCTATTTTCCAATGGTCTGGGAAAACTCCTGACGACATACTCAGATTACAAATGTAAGTGAATGGTTCTAGAATAATGGCTCTGATAACTTTGATTAGTGACGGTTTAATTCCGTCTAGACCTGGTGCACTATCCGGTTTGAGGTTTCTTATAATAGAATCAATCTCATACATATCTGTAGGCGTCGTGAACATTGAATCAACGGGTGAGATGTTTGTGTCGATGTTAGCAGATAGTGCTTCTTCGGAAGTAGATAGTCGCATAAGTATCCGCTCAGACAAGATTTTGCCTACTGTTGTGAAATAGTTATTACAGTAGTTAAGCGATTCCTGTGCGGTACCTTTCACCTTTAGTAGATCAACAGAGTCATTTCTTTGCTGTCGTATCTCACATATATCTTTTATTGTGGTCCACAATTTCTTTGGGTTTCGTCTGTTGTCTTCCAAAGCATTACTCTCGTAATCTTTCTTGGCTTTTCGTAGAATGTCTATAAAGAAGTTTCTGTATCTATTATACGAAAGTTTAAGAGTGTCATTCTTGGGGTCTGTATTTGCTTGACGGTGTAAACTGTCTCTATGACGCATACATCTCATCAAACCGGGAGTGATCCATGGCTTAAGGTTGTACTTCGAGCGGCTACTTTTGATGAAATGAGTGTGGGTGTTTACTGCAGTACTAATAATATTATTAAAGCATTCCAACGCCTCATTTACATCGCACTTGCTGGTAACGCTGGTCCAATCAACCATTTGTAGATCAGCAGATACAGCCTCAAAGTTTGTCTTCAAAATTATCCTGTTTTCCCTATTTGGTTTATCGTTTAATGCGTTGAGGCCGACCATAGCAACGTCATGATCTGTTACCGCACATTTACTAACCACACCCACCAATGAATCTTTACTCTTAACAAATATGTGATCCAAGCAGCTGTGTCCCCTTGTAGGCTTTGTAATGGCGGGAAGTAAGCCATGTTGCGCCATCAAACATTGATACGCTACGTTATCAGCGCTTGGATTTGCCGTAAGTAAGTCTATATTTAGATCTCCTAATAGTATCAATCTGGAATTTCCCTTAAATTTGCCCAAATTAGCGTCGAGAGATACCAGAAAGTTATCCAGACTAGCAACAGAAGGAGAGCGATATATCCCGAGAATTTGTATAAAACCCTTTATACTTACCAGCAGACAGTCAGCATCATTTAGGTCTGGTTCCGATACCGAAACCGTGAGAGAGTCCCGCACATAAATTATTACTCCACTTGCCTTGTTTTTATGGTGAGTAGTGTTAAATACGTTGTAACCTTCCATTTGTCTTATAACAGAGCTCTCATGCAGCCAGCATTCAGTTAGTACAATAACATCGTACTCAATCTTTAAACGTTTTAGCGCCACCAAAAAACTGTCAAAGTTACTCTGTGCACTTCTTATATTTAATGTTATTATTTTGAAGTTGTACTCGCAGTTAAGATATTTTCCGCATAATTCGAGGTTATCGAGTAAGTGACAATCTATACTAAGGGTTTCATCAATACTTTCAAAAACTTCTAAGTTATCCACGATAAAGAAAGTAACTTAATATGGGTTGGTGTATAGTTAATATTGTCACTTATTTTGTATAACTGCGATGTAGTTGTTCTCCTTTGAAAGAATTTAATTAAAATTGTATCTGTGTCTCTATATGTGTGTTTTTGTGTGAAATTCGAATTACGATGTGTGTGAAGTAGAGTGTATTTATTATTGATTTCAAGTATCGTGTTAGGATTAGTGTATGTTTTAGCGTTTATTATTTCGGTATACAATGTTTTATGAAAAGTTAACGTATTTAATAGAAAAATTATAAATATTCTCTGCCTAACGGAACAAAAGGGTGATAAAGGTGTTTTATTTATCGGAATCAGGGGGTATTTTAGGGACAGATCCAGGATCGGTGCTATTATCTGGTATGTCAGGACCGAGAAACGCGTAGATATTGGCTTTGTTCTGGATTCGCGTGGCTCGCATTCCCTCTTCTTTGCGAAGGAGAATCTGTCCGTTTCGGATCCAACAAAATTTAAATCCTTTCGCCTGTGCTTTTGTTCTCGCTTCACGAAAAAGCTGCCGATTTTGTTTCGTAAGATGTTCGTTAATGAAAACTCTACCTGGCGTACCTTCTGAGACAATATCCGTGCAATTTAAATTCTTTCTAGTTTTTGCGGCCTTAATAAGTTCTTTAAATTTTTTAATTTATTTTCTCTATTTTTATTTATATCTTGTTTATGTTAGTGTATAGTGTGCATGGTTGGCCAGTAGACCAATTCTCATAATTAAAACAATCAAAATCTAGTAGCAGTCTCATCTCACTGACAATCAAATGTCAAAAATGTAGGGAAACACGAGGAATTTTTCATAGATTGAGACTGAGATCAAACGGCTGATATTGATCAAAAGGCTATGTTTTGTAATCTCTGTAGAATGTCTATGTTAGAATTATTGGCAGAAACCCATAGTCCTATACCGTAAGTCCACACCAGTTTTATGGTGACTTTATAGACCAGTCGTTTATAGACCAAATAAATAAACATTATTTATAAATTCATTTCAAAAATCGTTATTCCAGCAGTCATCATTTTAACTAAATAAATTACTTTGTCAAACTTTAAAGTTCTTTGATAATTTATAATAGAAAAGTCCGTACCGTGCCGTGGTACCGTGTGGTGCCGGACTTAATAACACCACCCCATTTCTTCCCGTGGGTGTCGTAAAAGGAGACTAATAATAATAATAATAAACATTTTATTTTCAGGTTACTGTGACCCATAGACATATACCTTACAAACTAACATAAATATAAGTATTATACAAAACTTGTGTTAATAATAGTACCTTAAACTATGTTAGTAGCACTTCACTTTGTTAGCTTGTCCGTGAGCTGTCCTGTGGCACTTGTCCGCGGAAGCGACGGAACACCACGTCCTGTGGCCAAAAGTCTTCGTCCAAGACGACGGGCAGGTAACAATTCGGTACACGCACCACAAACGCCTTGAAGTTGACGTTGCGGTGTGACTCCAGTAACTGCACCCTCGGCATGTACTTCGTCTTTTGGCGTACGTACTCCACAATATCTTCCGCCTTAGTGGTGTAGTGTAGGCGGGAAATGTACACCGGAGTATTCGGTTTAGCAGCGCGTAAGCTGACTTCGGGCTTCGCAGTAGCTTTTCCGCAGCGGTTCTTTTTGGTTTGCGAACGGTGCTTCCTCCTTTGCACCATCACGAAACCCTCATCATCAGGCTTAGGTTTAATTGAAGCGCCTAGGGCACTCGCAGTGATGCTAGCGAAATCCTTTTTTGTCGGTTTCTTCAGAGCTGTAGTCACTGGCAGCATTCTCTATGCAAAAACCACCATACTGCGATCGCCAACCCGCCTGCCAAGCGTGGCGATTATGGCAAAGCCCCCTCAATTGGGGGAGGCCTAAGTCCAGCAGTGGACGTCTTACGGCTGAAATGATGATGATGAACAGAAAAGTCTGCTCATATTTTAACAGTTCTTTTTCTAAAGAGAACTCCTTGGTGCTTTAGACAGAACTATTTTATGGATCTCTTGCTTTTCAAGGGCGTTTCTTGAGCCTTTTTTAACACCTTAGGAGTTTTAATTTTAGGGATACCGTATAATGCCACAAATGGCTCCAATGTATTTTGATCCTGTGTGGTGCCGGACATAAAAAATAGCACCATCCCATTTACTCCCCTTAGGTGTCGCAAGAAGCGACTAAAGGAGTTACTAAAGAATGGTAGCAGCGTTCTCTATGCATTTTACCACCATACTGCGATCGCGTACCCGCCAGTCAGGCGTGGTGATTAAGGCAAATCCTCCCAAGTTGAGGGAGGTCTATGTCTAGCAGTGGTCGTCTTTCGGCTGAAATGATGATGATGATGATATTTTAGTACTGTAAAGGCTTTATTCACGGTTAAATTATCCCATAGTAATATGCTGTATAGTGTAAATCTGTGCCATTCTGACATAGGTAATAGGTAGAACGGGCTGGTGTCAGCAACTCCACGTTAGAGCGCGTATTTTGCGTACGGGTGGGAAATCGGTTATTCGACCCACCCCAGCTCCTCGAGGAAGGTCAGCAACGCCTTGATGTTGCTGACTAATTCACGTAGGGTACCTGGATTACCAAGGTACTTGGCCCTGTATGGCGATCGCCGGGCAGTTTAGTAGCACGTGCGCTGCTGTCTTGTCGTCCTCAATGTAGGCCCTGCACAGCGGACTATCTGTTACTCCTATGACAAAGAGATGTTTATTAAACAACCCATAGCCAGTTATGGCTGCTGTTACGTTCAGCCATAATATGGCCATAATACACAGTTAACAACTTAATCTGCAACAAGGTCTCACGTTGTATATAGAACATATATTAACAATTTGTTTCTTTGTAGAGTCTGACTTACATCCTCTTGGAATGTGCTGAGTTCAGTACTTTTTGCAGGAGACAACAATGAAACGTCTCATTTGCTTTAATTTCCACTGCATAAAGCAGCACAATCAGTCTATTATGTTCCAATAGCTGCCTCCCTCTCCCTGAGAGGGAGTGGTCCCTAATCAACCATGCAGGCCCAGCCGGTTGGTAGATGAAACATGTCTTTTGAATAGCTTATTTTACTCCTTAAAACACCAGCAATCTGCCAGTGAAAGTCGCAACAAAATCAGTAGAACTGTTTCGGAAGATATCCGGATCAAACAGACAGATAGTCGAAATAGTTTTATGTTATGAGTCCCGTTTATACTTTCATATGCATTTAGTAACAAGCTTTTATTATCACGTTATAAGCAGACACTTAAATTTTATTTATATGTATAAATTAAAAATTATTATTTCGTTATAATGCCTATATTTTTCATGTGCATTTAGTAGCAAGCAGTGATTATGACATTATGAGCAGACACTTCAATTTTATTTATATGTATAAATTAAAAATTGTTATTTTTGATAAGTACCGTATGATACTTTCATGAGCATTTAGCAAGAAGCTGTTATTTTGACATTACAAACAGACACTTCACTTTTAGAATAAAAATAATCAGTTTTTAACGTCATTATTTTTTATTTATTTTAGACACTATTTACAAATTTTCTCATCCAATGACGTCTTTTATACGTAGTTTGTACGCTGTTAAGTATGCTTACATAACCTTAACACTATTCTTAACGTTTCAATAGAAGTAATAAAATAAACATTTAGACTAATGACAACATTTCGTAGAAAAAACTATTGTTACGTAAGACAAAGGTATTAAATATTATATTATAATTGCTTTATTTAATTACATTGTTTGTTAGTTATAGTTTCATGAAGAAACCATTTTAAAAGATACTGCAAAGGTTTTGAAAACGGTGTTTAATTAAGGTACTACCAAAAATAAATATACAAATTGCCTTTTAATTAATTAATTTGTCAAGGTACACTAACTTCTGTATATTATACTATTTTTTGCGTTTTACGCTTTCACGACTAAACCATGAACCGATTTGATGAAACGCGGTAAGTTTGAAGCCCAAGAAATGACACAGACTACTTTTTATTCGCGACTTCGTCTGCGTCCGCGATAACCGACATTTAGGAAGACGAAGTAGCGGGCAAAAGCTAGTTTATATAAAGATAGAAGATAGAGATGCAAAACCCGGTTAAGTAGTTACGACCTCTCAAGGTCAAATACGAAATGTAATACAAAAAAAAATGTATACTGCGGTTATAGTCCCAAGACTATTAACGAGTTCACTAGCAACGAACAGCGAGAGTGTAATTCGAATAGTTTTGTCACTGGACTATGAGGGAGTGCCACGACTAGCATGACTGCCCCGTATCTTGGTGTTATGCGCAAATACTAAGCGAGAATCCCTCAGCGAATATCTTCTTTGATAGCTCTTGACGCTGCGCCATATGTCCAAACTTATACAGTTGCCAATTACAGGTTAGCCAGTAATTTTATGAATAGGTGGTAACACGCAAGAATATAAAACTAAAGGGAATTAGAAAAAAAAAAACAAATATTATGATGAACTACTTCTTAAACTTAATAACAAAAAGAAAAAGAAAATTACAAGACGAACAATATTTAATGCCATTTTTCCCAGTTATTTGAGTTATTGTTATCTGTACTATGTACAGATCTAAGGCACGTAGGGGTAGGCATGTAGGGGTCTGCACAATGTAGGGGTCTGCTAGGACCGATGCCTGCCAGGGTCGCGAGATTGTTCGAAAGAGATACCGTGACTCTGGCACATGGGCAACTGAAGGAACACGGGTGGGTTTTAGTCAGTAAAAGTCTGACACGCCCTCCCACTCCGCCCAGAGCGGGAGAAGTCATTTGATGATTTCCCATCCAAAAAAAAAAAAAAAAGGGCACGCACACGAGTATGAATGTCGATGGCTATAAGAGTAGGAGGAGACCAAAGAAACGATGGATGGATTGTCTGAACGATGATATGGACAGAAAAGGGGTGACTACTGAAATGACGACTAATAGAGAAGTGTGGAAGAAAAAGTCATGTTGTGCCAACCCCAAATAAATTGGGCAGGAGAATAATGGTGAACTTCATGCGTTCCTGAGTAGACCAACGGACGACTAAACTGGCAACGAAGTGTTCTTAATTTTTTTTTTTTTTTTTGCTTTCCAGGTCTTCGAAAAGCTCCTACAAACCCAGACAACAAACGTCTTCCAAAAGCTAATCCCCATAGCTGGTGATGTTGGTGAAGACAACTTGGGTTTAAGTCCTCAAGATCGACAGACTTTGGTGGACAATGTCAATGTGGTCATCCATTCCGCTGCTACCTTGGACTTTCAAGAGACATTGAGGCCTACGGTCAACATTAATCTTCTGGGAACCAGAAGAATTATGACTCTTTGTAAAGATATTAAGAATTTAAAGGTAATTTTGATTAGTCATTACCAGCTCCTGTCCGCTAATTCGTACGCAAGAAATTTCTTGTTTTAACATTAGTGAGTGTTTGGTTGAACGCGCTAATCAGGAATGACTGGTTCTGAAAAAATATTTTTAGTGTTGGATAGCCCATTTATCGAAGAAGGCTATAGACTATATAAAAACCACGTTAGAACAGTTTGGAGCCGAGCAAAAAGAAAAAAAATCACAAATAAAAAGACCTCACACGGGTAAGCGATTCGATGCGACGGGGTTGGTCGGGGGAGCAAGAGATTTAACGGGAACGAAGTCGCGAGCACAAGCTAGTTATATCATATAGCTTCGCATCGCCGTTCGCTATATGACTTCGTTTTCTTTTAGCATTCTTTCTGGTTTTTTTTTTTACTCGGATCCTTAGGGTCGTAGAGTGATGTAAAGCCTATAAACTTCCTCAAGAATTGGGCTATCAAATGCAATTTTTTTTTCAACTCCGAAGTGTATCCCTCGGGGATCGAGATTACCCCCCCTGCATACAAACAAACAAATTGTACCTCTTTATGATATTCGTTTTGTATACATTTCATTCAGTTCCGTGTGATGCCAGACGTAAAGAATAGCATCATCCCATTTCTCCCGTGGGTGTCGTAAAATGAAACTAGAGGACTTACTAGAGAATGGGCAGCAGCATTCTCTATACATTTTACCACCAGACTGCGATCTCCAACCCAAGCCAAGACTGGCGTATATGACACGAGCATGTTGATGGGTAGAACATCTCCTTAAATTTTGTCGATTTTTTGCAAAGTCTCTGTATATACTCAAGTAGGAATTCCGCGTACCGCAAGGTACAGTGTTGGCAGGCCTTCCATCGGGAAGACCGCCTTCACAATGGCCACGAGAATCGTCTAAATGCGTAAAGCACAGGACCGATGGATGTGGCAACCCTCGGAGGAGGCCTATTTCTATGTAACTGCACGTATTTTGGCTGAAATGGTCATCATCATTTGGTCTCTCCCAAGCACCTCCACTTCAACCGGTTCTTCTTCGCATCCAGTGAATTCCTGCAGCCTTCACCAGGTCATCGGTCCATCTTGTGGGATGCCTGCCAACTCTACGTCTTCCAGTACGCGGTCGCCACTCCAGAACCTTCTGGCCCCATCGGCTATCTGTTCTGCGAGCAATGTGGCCTGTCCATTGCTACTTAAGTTTGGCAACTCTTTGGGCTATGTCGGTTACCTTGGTTTTCTTACGGATCTCTTCATGTTTGATCGCGTGGGGATTCTCCAAGCATATCCCTCTCCATCGCCCTTTGGGTGACTTTCACGCTTCTTATGAGGTCCATTGTAAGCGACCACGTCATAATCCGCCTAGCCTTTTCCCAACTAGGTTGGGGTCGGCTTCCAGTCTAACCGGATGCAGCTGAATACCAGTATTTTACATGGAGCGACTGCCTATCTGACCTCCACAACCCAGTTACTGGGTAATACGATACCCCTTGGTATGACTGGTTGTCAGGCTTTCGGGCTTCTGACGACCCGTAACGACTGTGTAAGATCTACGAAAGACAGCCGGGACCAACGGCTTAACGTGCTTTCCGGACGGAAGGATCTTGATATGTAAAGATGGTCACCCATCAAGTAGCTTAACCTAAATGATCAACCCGTGCGGCTTACTTAGCCACGGACACGTCTCAGTGCCAAATGATGATGTTAGCAAATAAAATGACTTTCCTATCTAATTCCCAGGTAATGATCCATGTTTCATCAGGTTACGTGAACTCTTTCCTGACTGAAGCTCATGAGAAGGTGTATGAGGCACCGGAAGATCCGGAGAAGGTGATATCCTTAGTGGCAACACTGAATGATGAGGCTTTACTGGAGATCGAGCCGAAGTGAGTATGACTTGTGACTAGTAAATTATTGAAACTATTGTATGCTTAGCATGGTGGAGCAGTGCAAACGCATACCAAAATATCTCAATAACAACTTTGTAACCGCTGTCTCACAATAAAGAATTTTGACTTTGTCTTTGATTAGAACTTGACAAAATTTATACGAGACAACTCTATAAGGTATACTTATAGAGATTTTCTTTATTAAAGAATCATTTTTTAAATCAGTCTATAAATAACGGAATTCTGAGGAAACAAACATACCAAATTGAGAACCTCTTCCTTTTTAGAGTTGATTAAAAATATAATACTCTTTAAACCATATTCAAAAGAATTAAATATGAACTGGTCTTGTTTTATTCGTTGTTTCATTAGTTATCTATTAGCTGGAAAATGCGCTTCTGACAACCCTTTTTTTTTTTGGATGGGAAATCATCAAATGACTTCTCCCGCTCTGGGCGGAGCGGGAGGGCGTGTCAGACTTTTACTGACTAAAACCCACCCGTGTTCCTTCATTTACCCATATGCCAGGGCCACGGTATCTCGTTTGAACAATCTCACGACCCTGGCAGGTTCTGACATCCCTCAAACCGCAGCAAACAATCATCCGCGATTGACAGCCGGGACCAACGGCTTAACGTGTTTCCTATGAGTTCTCTAATCGACCCGTGCGGTTGTTATTACTTACCTACAAGCACCTCTTCATTTTTATTTATCACTAGCTTTTGCCCGCGGCTTCGCCCGCGTGGATGTCGGAAATTATCGCAAGAGGACGTACTACCGCGGTTAATGTATTAAGAATGCATTAATCCAGGTTATATAGGTTACCCGCGATTTCGTCCGCGTGGTATTTTTAACAAAAAAGATTTTTGTTCGTTTTTTTTTTCGTGAGATTCTATTTTTTTTTTCTAAAATAAAAGTAGCCTAAGTTACTCCTTGTTACATCAGCTATCTGCCAGTGAAAGTCCGTCAAAATCGGTCCAGCCATTTCAGAGATTAGCCGGAACAAACAGACAGACAGACAAAAATTGTAAAAAAAATTGTTATGGTATATGAACCGTGTATACATCCATATACACTTAGTAAAAAGCGGTTATCTTAATATTATAAACAGACACTCCAATTTTATTTATTTGTCTAGATTTTCAACATCCATACGCTAATATTTAATCAAACCAACTATTTAGCTTTTTATATACCAATTTAGATTCATTTTGAAATATAATACGATTTCCTTAAAAAATCTATAATCTTTACCCACATGTAGATTATGGGTTTTCCAGCTAAATTCATTTAATCGACCCTGTACTGAAGATTCCTGTTTCATTCCACAGATTGCTGAAGAGTCATCCCAACACTTACACATTCACAAAACATTTGGCTGAACATGAAGTTGTGAAATGCGCGGATCTGTTCCCCTGCACCATTGTTCGACCTACCATGAGTGAGTTATAATTATTATTTACTAGCTTTTTAGAGCAATGGTGGCTTAGTGGTAACGGGCGCGACTTACTAGCTGTAATTCGTTAGTTCGAACCCAGGCAGGCGGTTTACTTTGTGTAAATAATGTCGTCACCAGTGTTTCAAAGGACTCGAGTCCTCGAGTCGTAATTTTAAAGACTCGACTCAATTATGTACGACTCAGTGTGCTCAAAAGGCTCGGAGTCTAGAGTCAAGCAGACCCCGAGTCATTTTCGAGTGTAAAAAAGGGAGTCGAGTTTAAAAAAAAAGACTCGAGTCTTAAAAACGACTCGAATCTTAAAACACAAGTCTTGTAGCTCATCATTCGAAAAAACTCGATTAACTCGTCAGATTTTTTGTACGCAAAGTTACATCATAACCACTAATTTGAATTTATTGCCTTTTTTCGAGTCTTTTCGAATGATGAAGTACAAGTTTCATCTTCATGCTCCGAGTTTTTCTTTAAAACTTGGGTTCATTTTAAGACTCGAGTCCTTTTTAAGACTTGAGTCCATTTTAAGACTCGAGTGCTTATCTGTAGACTCCGAGCCTTTTGAGCACACTGAGTATTGCCTTGAGTCGACCCTTTAAAATTAGGACTCGAAGACTCTAGTCCTTTGCAACTCTAGTCACCACTGCCCTCAAAAACGGTGAAGGCAAACATCGTGAAGGAACCATGTCCTAGAACCAAGTTTCGAAGGCATGTGTCACCTTCAAATCCGCACTGCGCCCGCGTCGTGGATTACGGCCCACTCCCTCTTATAACCATCGACATTCATACTCAATGCTTTCCTCACGACATTTTCCTCATTCCTCCGTATCACGTGACCATATCATGACAACCGATTCCTATACAACTTTTCAGTTATCGGTGCCTGTTTCAGACTTCCACTTATGTACTTTGCCAAAACCTATTTTTTTATTTTATTTTATTTATTTAGGTAACCAACAGCGATACATAAAAATATTTTACAAAATATGCGTGTTACAATTATTATGGCCAATTATAGGTTTCCCTGTATAACTGGGATATAATACATACGAACGGACTAATAAAAACCGGATATTTGCAATTAAACAACTAAATAAAAATGCAATACAATACAAAATTACATAACGTTAAATTTAGATCACAATTTTGAAATTTTTTAAAAACTACTACTATCATCTGCCTAGTCTTTTCCCAACTGTGTTGGAGTCGGCTTCCAATCTAACCGGATGCAGCTGAGTACCTACATATTCCTACAATTCTAATTTGTACTCTTTAATATTGGTCGTCATGGCAATAGTGTCATTTGGTTTAAATAGTGTATTGTGTTATTTATGAAATACTATTGTTTATGTAGATTATTTTATAGTTGTGAATGTGAGAGTGTTGCAGGCCTTGTAGACTGTAGGCAATTTTCCATTTTGTTAAGTGCTTGGTGCTTGTTGACAGTCCTACAATGTTCGCCCATACCTATTAATACTGTGATTTGGAACCATTGTGAAAGCCAATTATTTTTAAAAGAGTAACCGTGGAGTTTCTTGCCGGCTCTTCTCCATATGAATCAACTATTTGAAACCGTGCACCTTCTTACGTTTCATAAGTGCCCATGTTGGTTTATGTGTAATAAAAATATTTTGATTTGATTACCAGTATTTTACATGGAGCGACTGCTTATTTGATCTCCACAACCCAGTTACTGGGTAATACGATGCCCCTTGGTAATTCTGGTTGTCAGACTTTCGGGCTTCTGACGACCCGTTACGACTGGCTAAGATCTCCGAATGCCAGCCGAGACCAACGGCTTAGTGTGCTTTCCGAGGCACGGAGGGGTCGGAGGGGTCTTGGTATGTAAAGGTGGTCACCCATCCACGGACCAACCGCGGCAAGCGTAGCTTAACCTGAACGCGCGACATGAGTGGAAATGACAAACCCCTCTTTTAATATTTATTTATTTATTATTTATTTATTTTACACTTTAAGCACATAAACGTACAGAGGCGGACTTAATGCCATAGGCATTTTCTACCATAATATGTTATGTTAAATTAAATATCTTTTTTTTTTTCAGTTGTTGCGGCATGGAAGGAACCGGTACCAGGCTGGACATGCTCCAAAGTGGGGCCTCAAGGGTTCTTAATGGGAGCTGCAAAAGGTAAATAAACTCTTTACTTACTTTCCATTTTTATAGATTTGCAAATCTCGGTGTAAAAAAAATATTCTCATAGAGAACACAAAAGGTTCACTTAAAATATGAGATAAAATAAAAATAAGTCATGCAGTTTTAAGGTAACAAAGAATTGTGAGAAAGTGTGGTGTCGGACGGAAAGAATAGCAACATCCCATTTCTTCCCATGGGTGTCGTAAGAGGCGACTAAGGGACTTACTAGAGAATAGGCAGCAGCGTTCTCTATGCATTTTATCACCAAACTGCGATCGCCAACCCGCCTGCCAAGCGTGGCGATTATGGCAAACTCCCTCTCTTTTGGGGGAGGTCTATGATCAGCAGTGGACGTATTTTGGCTGACATGATAATGATGATTTCAAGTGACTACAATTACTGCGGTTGCTGAAAAGAATATAATAAAGAAAAGAAAGAAAATGAAAGAAAGAAAGAAAATGAAAGAAAGAAAAGAAAAAGAAAGAAAATCAAAGAAAAAAGTAAAAAAAATATAGAAATAGACAATATAATAGTGAAGTAATAGTGTAGTTAAATAATCAAATTCCTTCTTTTTATTTTTGTTTTATCATATTTCGGCTGTTCAATTTCAAAACCTCGTATTTGACATTTTTTTTAAAACGGGTGTTTTTACATTTTTCGACCTTATAGAGCAAAAAGCTACTACTACTACTAGGCTAGCAAAAACTCCTCAAATACGAAGTTACACAAAGTCGGAAACCGACCCGACCGAACCGATCTTGAGAAATCAGAAATCGATTTTCGACTCTCCTGTAAAATTTTGTTTTATGCAGATACTGGGGTTGGATATTTCACAGCCGATTTAGATATTGATACCAATCGCTTCTGCGGAGTTTATCTAGGAAATTTAATTTAACCCTGTATTTTCATGTAATATTTTTGTACATTTGCAGGCGTAGTCCGTCGCTTACCGTTGGCTATAAACAAGGTAGCGGACTATATACCAGTCGATGTAGTCATCAATGAGTTGTTGGTGGCAGGCTGGGAAGCGGGCAAGACTACGTAAGTTACAGAATTAGTTATAGTAGCTTTTTAACCGACTTCAAAAAAAAGGAGGACGATTCTCAATTCGACCGTATAAATATATATATTTTTTTTATGTGTGTTCACGGATAACTTCGTCGTTTGTGAACCGATTTTGAAAATTATTTTTTTGTTGGAACGGAGATATCCCAAGGGTGTTACCATGATAAGGAAACCAGGATCTGATGATAGCATCCCAGAGAAATCGATGGTAAGCTTCGAAAATCGTAGTGGCAACTATTGCGTTAATTATTTTTTTCATTAATTATCTTAAAGCACTACTATTTATAGATTCGCCATTTTTCCTTAAACTTAGATTATATCTAAACGACATTTTGAGATGGTGGCTCAGTGGTATCGGCCCTGACGTACAAGTTGTGAGGTCGTGGGTTCGAACCCAGTCGAGCTTTACTTTGTGTAAATAATTTCATCACCACTGCTCTCTAAACTTTAAAGAAAAACATTGTAAGGAAATCGGCATGACCTAAAACCAAAAATTCGAAGACATGTGACATCTACCAACACGCACAGGGCCCTCATGGTAGATTACAGTCGTCTCAACGAAGTAATTAAAGAATAATGGAAAAAATAATAGTTAAAAAAACTAAAAAACACGCTTCCATTGAAAACCAAACTAAAAAGTACAAAATAATGGAAAAAAAGCGAGGGGTGCCTGATATCAATAAAAAAATACCTTAAAAAGCACCCCACGCTTTTGTATTTTGTACTTTTTAGTTTGTTTTTCAATGGAAGCGTGTTTTTTAGTTTTTATAAACTACTAGCTGACCCAGCGAACTTCGTATCGCCTAAGATTCAAAATGTTGTAATAAACCTTCCAAGTTTGACAACCTGGTACGCGGTGGTGATCTGGTAAGCGTTTTCTAGCTGATACTCATATGTTTGGGTAGCTCCTACTCGGTTATGATAACCTGTTACTTCGAAGGCATAAAGCGTTTTCTGGCTGACACTGCTGTTTAATAAGCTCATACCAAGTTATGACCGCCTGGTACCTCGAAGGCAAAGTTTTTGTCATACCACGTTTTATAGTGAAATGTATTCTCTTTGACGTTTTATGTCACATCACACGAGAACGCGGTCGAAGGGGATAAAAAGTATCCTTTGCCAAAAGCAAAAAAAAAAAAAAAAAAAAGTATCCTATGTCCTTCTCCTGGCTCTAAACTACCTCCCTGCCAATTTTCAGCTAAATCGGTTCAGCCGTTCTTGAGTTATAAGTGAAGTAACTAACACGACTTTCTTTTATATATATAGATTAGATATTTATTTTCTATTTTTAGGGTGTTTCGAATTTTGAGACGTATGTCAGCGTAGTTTGTGACAGTTTTTTTGCTGTCCTGGTAACCCTGGCAAAGATAATGGCACAAATTTATGAAATTATTGCATTGTCATCGGTCCTTGACAGGTGTGCAAAGTTTGAATGAAATCTGGTCGTTTAAAGTGGGTCAAAATCGCGCTATAAGGAGTCGGTTACAAACAAACATACAAACAATCATACAAGTGAAGCTAATATAAAGCGTGTAAATAGAAAATTCATTGGATCATAATTACTTCGTTGAAACGGCTGTAATCTATTTGATGTATTAGTAAACAACTGCCATTACTCTGTAAAAGACTTCCTGTCAGACAAATCTCTGGTCATAGTCCCCCTCAGTCATGATGCGTTCAGTTTAGTTTTATCTTTTTGATTCTTTATGTTTTTTATTGTGAAATCTTGAATTTTTAATAATAATGTAATATTGCATGTAACTATTGTATGCCCTAAGGGCGGGACGTAACTGATCTCAATAATTTTAAGACCTGTGTTATGCACCTACCTATGATCCATATAAAAAACAAAAAAAAAATCTTCATCCAATGAATTTTCTTTTACTTTTTAGGGTTCCGTTGCCAAATGGCAAAAACGGAACCCTTATAGATTCGTCATGTCTGTCTGTCTGTCTGTCCGAGTATGTCACAGCCATTTTTTTCCGAAACTATAAGAGCTATGCTGTTGAAACTTGGTAAGGAGATGTATTCTGTGAACCGCATTAAGATTTTCACACAAAAATAGAAAAAAAAAACAATAATATTTGGGGTTTCCCATACATAGAACAGAAACTAAAAAAAAAATTTTTCATCAGACCCATACGTGTGGGGTATCTATAGATAGGTCTTCAAAAATGATATTGAGGTTTCTAATATCATTTTTTTCTAAACTGAATAGTTTGCGCGAGAGACACTTCCAAAGTGGTAAAATGTGCCCCCCCCCCCCCCGTAACTTCTAAAATAAGGGAATGATAAAACTAAAAAAAATATATGATGTACATTACCATGTAAACTTCCACTGAAAATTGGTTTGAACGAGATCTAGTAAGTAGTTTTTTTTTAATACGTCATAAATTGTAAACCACAATTTACCTTTCATTCAGTCAAATCAAATATAAAAATTTAAAAAAAAAAATTAACTTCATAAACATAAACCTTATGCATAAACCGTGAATACCTGCAGGTTTGTACGGAACCCTCGGTGCGTGAGTCCGACTCGCACTTAGCCGGTTTTTTAAAATTTCATCTGGGAGAAAATAAAATTTTGAGAAAGAGACATTTTGAGGTAGGAATACACATAGAGAAAAGAACATTCAGGTAAAAGGTCATTCTAAGAAACTACTGTGGTTGCGCGATGCAGATTTTGTGTGACGTAGGTATGATGAGTAATGTCCGCCACATTTATAGATACTACCCACACTTCCCAATCATTCTTTAACCTAATACTGCAGCGATAAAGTTGAAAATTAAATTTGACAGATTGAAGTAGCTTTTTCTGCTGGCGTCTGTACAGTCACGACCACTAATATGTATTCACATAGCCGAAACCGAAATCAGTTTTCGCTTTAAATAACGATTGCAACTTTGAGATATATCCTATTTCACAATAGTGTGGGTTCCAAAATACTATGTTCGTAATAACATAAAATTATAATCAGTATAATAGGAGAAAATCAGATTTAATAGTTGCTACATCATTTTAACCAAAAGACGTTCACTGCTGGAGATAACCTTCCCTCAAAGGGGTTTGCCTTAATCGCCACGCTTGGCAGGCGGGTTGGCGATCGCAGTATAGTGGTAAAATGCATAGAAACGTTGATAGTGGTAAAATGCATAGAAACGTGCTTGTACCGTGTGGTGCCGGACGCAAAAGAATAACACCACCCCATTTCTTCCCGTGGGTGTCGTAAAAGGCGACTAAGGGACTTACTAGAGAATGGGCAGCAGCGTTCTCTATGCATTTTACCACCATACTGCGATCGCCAACCCGCCTGCCAAGCGTGGTGATTATGGCAAAGCCCTCCAAATTGGGGGAGGCCTAAGTCCAGCAGTGGACGTCTTACGGCTGAAATGATGCATAGAAACGCTGCTGCCCATTCTCTAGTAAGTCCCTTAGTTGCTACGTGCCTATATATTAGTACTCGTGACTGTACTTTTGTTGACCCAAACCACCACTTAAGTGTTAGTAAGAGAGTTGATTTCGTCATGAATAAAAAACGTGCTAAAAAAGTTGTTTGCGATGGAATTTGAACCTTGTCATTGAGTTTGTTGTTCTTAAACTTGATAATTATCTTAGATTCCACATTCAAATATAGTGTACTAGCTTCTGCCCACGACTTCGTCCGCGTCAAATTTTTGTTCCCCTGACCCTTCCCCGTCGAATTGCCTGCCAGTTTTCGTCCATTTTGCATTGCTGCTCCGCTCCTTTTGATCTTAGCGTGATGTCATATGCATATAACCTTCCTCAATAAATAGGCTACCCAACACAAAAATAATTTTTCAATTCGGACCACTTGTTCCTGATATTAGCGCGTTCAACCAAACAACACAACAACTAACTTCAGCTAATATTAGTATAGATTATCATATATTTTTTTGGTTCCATTATACAGTCTCAAATTAAAATACCTGGCAATTATTTACCCACGTTTTGGGTATCGATATACAAAACTAATGGAAACAAAAAGTTAAAAACATAACTCCATGGCCGAAGGTCAATGCCCGTAATCGATCAGCTGGTTTCTGTAATTTTTCGTGGAACATAAATATTTTTTACGGATTTCCTAAACACATTTTATTTTTTACTTTTCTGTGTATATTGATAGCCAACATGTGAGTAAACTCAGCCTCGCTTTTTCCCAACAATGTTGGGGTCGGCTTCCAGTCTAACCGGACGCAGCTGAGTACCAGTATTTTACATGGAACGACTGCCTATCTGACCTCCACAACCCAGTTTCTGGGTAATACGATACCCGTTGGTAAGACTAACTGTCAGACTTTCGGGCTTCCGACGACCTGTAACGACTGTGAAAGATTCACAAATGACAGCCGGGAAAAGTAAAGTAAAAACCGGCCAAGTGCGAGCCGGACTCGCGCGCGAAGGGTTCTGTACCATTATCGGCAAAAATATCAAGTTTGTTATATGGGAGCCTTAAATATTTGTTTTATTTTAATTTAATTATTTATTTGCGTTTTTTATTTTATTATGTATAGTAAATTATTATGCGTAGTACTCGCAACATGCGTGTGTGTATGACCAATTGTATGAACCTAAACGAGGCAAAATGAGTGTGTAGAGATCGTAGCAGGTGGCGTTCCGTGGTTTCTGCCTACCCCCATGGGAAAAAGGCGTGATTGTATGTATGTATGTTAATTATTTATTTTTAAAGTGAATATATAACTAAATATTCTGTGAATATTTCAAGCGTCTACCTGTTGCCGTTATCAATATCGAGAAAAAACTAGCAAAAAAATTACGTTTGTTGTATGGGAGCCCCATTAAATATTTATTTTATTCTGTTTTTTAGTATTTATTGTTATAGCGGCAACAGAAATACATCATCTGTGAAAATTTCAACTCTCTAACTATCACGGTTCATGAGATACAGCCAGGTGACAGACGGACGGATGGACAGCGGAGTCTTAGTAATAATAATATCTATAATGATATCTTTGGACAACCAACACAACGTTATCTGATCCCAAACTATGCCTAGTTTGCTGCCGAGCCTGTACTATAGTAACCAGACAACTGATAAATATAGTTATATTAGGTTGGGGAAAAAGTCTTTTCGCATTATAGTATGTATGAACTTGTAATAAAGTCTCTTTGGCTATACTATTTGTATCTGGCTGGTTTTGGTATCATTGAAAGTTTAAATTTTAAAGAACATAATTCCAAATTCAAATTAGGAAAATGTGTGATTTTCATTTGTTTTTCGTACCGTCAAGATGAGTGAATCTAATGAAGAAATTCGATACATTTTAAAATTTTACTACAAAAAAGGTAAAAATGCAACGCAAGCCGCGAAAAAAATTTGCGATGTTTATGGACCTAGTGTAATGTCTGTGAGAGTAGCACAAATTTGGTTTAAGCGTTTTCAATCCGGAAATTTTGATGTCAAAGATGCACGTCGCTCTGGTTGCCCTATTACGGATAAAATGGATGCCATTTTTGAAAAAGTGGAGCAAGATCGGCATACCAGTAGTTACGACGTAGCTGAAGAACTGGAAATTTACCACAAAACAGTTTTGGCGCATTTGAAAAAAACTGGGTACACAAAAAAGCTCGACATTTGGGTACCTCACGAGCTCACTGAAAGAAACCTAATGAACCGTGTACTCATTTGTGATTCTTTATTACGACGTAATGAAACCGAACCATTTTTGAAGAAGCTGATAACTGGTGATGAAAAGTGGATCACGTATGACAAGAACGTGCGAAAAAGGTCGTGGTCAAAGGCCGGTCAGGCTTCACAGACTGTGGCGAAACCCGGGCTAACTCGCAACAAGGTGATACTGTGTGTGTGGTGGGATTAGAAGGGCATTATTCATTATGACCTGTTACCACCAGGCAGGACCATCGATTCTGAACTCTACTGCGAACAACTGATGAGATTAAAGCAAGAAGTTGAGAGAAAGCGGCCGGAATTAATCAACAGAAGGGGTGTGGTTTTTCATCATGATAACGCTAGACCTCACACATCTTTAGCCACCCAACAAAAATTAAGAGAGTTTGGCTGGGAGGTGTTAATGCATCCGCCGTATAGTCCTGACCTTGGACCTTCAGATTTCCACCTGTTTCGGTCTCTTCAGAATTCTTTAGGCAGTGTCAGGTTAACATCACGAGAGGACTGCCAAAACCACTTGTCGCGGTATTTTGACCAGAAGTCCCAAAATTTCTATAGCAATGGGATCATGTCCCTACCTACAAGATGGCAAAAAGTTATCGAACAAAATGGTACCTACATACTTTAGTTAAATGTAAATAAACTTTATTAAAAAATGTTTTGAATTTTCTTAAAAAATGCGAAGAAACTTTTTCCCCAACCTATTATATTTCTAAATACATACATATCATAGATAAATTACACCCAGACACAGAACATGCCCACATATTGTGCCCATCACACAAAGATTTGTCCTGGGTGGGAATCGAACCCACGACCTCAGTCTTAGCAGTCAGGGACACTAACCACTAGACTAACAGGCCAGTCGGGTTCCCGTTTTACCCTTTGGGTACAGAACCCTAAAAGTCATGCGGGTAAAATATTGTCCTCTAATTTAATTTGACCCTGTATATTTTCTGTTCCAGGTCCGGTTTGACAGTATACCACTGTTCGTCGTCAACTTGCAAGCCGTTCAAGTGGTCCATGCTTGAAAACACAGTCAACGGAATGCTGCACAAGTATCCCTTGAAAAGTGCCGTGTGGTAAGTACATAATTTTTCTTATTAATCACTAGCTTTTGCCAGCGACTTCGCCCTCGTGGAGGTCGGAAATTATTATTACAGTTAGGGCTTCTTAGTGAATAAAACTGAAAAAATCTACTTAATTTGTTTTATTGAAAGTAACGAAACGCAGTAAAAAACACAGTAAGAATACGGAAATCATAGAGGAAGAGGAAGTGCTGCCATCCATAATCAACTATGTAAGACAACAGGCAATGAAAATGTGGCTATTCAGCCAAGAACAAAATTTTCACTAAACAAGTTAACAATTATCCCGCGGGAAACTACTACCGGGATAAAAGTACCCTATGTGTTAATCCAGGTTATAAACTATCTGTGTGCCAAATTTCATCTAAATCCGATCAGTAGTTTTTGCGTGAAAGAGTAATACATACATCCATACTCACAAACTTTCACATTTATAATATTACTTTTTAGCTTTTGCCCGCGGCTTCGCTCGCGTTAAATTCGAGGTAACACGGTTCCCCTTTCCTGATTTAGAACACAAAAGACAACTCGGAAGAGAAGTTTATTTTTAACCGAAGAAAAAAAACGGAGGAGATTATCAATTCGACGTGTATATTTTTTTTTTATGTATGACCACGCATAACTTTTTACATAGTAGTCCGATTGTGATAATTCTTTTTTTATTGGAAAGGGTATACTCCGAGGGTCCCATATAAATTTGGAAAACAAAATCGAACCCTAAGGGTCGGAAAACAGGGGATGATTGAACTTTGTACACAGTAGTCCGATTTTGATAATTATTTTTTCATTGGATAGGGTATACCTTGCCAAATATTATTAGTACATTAAAGACACAAAAAATTACAAAATAAAAACTTTTAACAAAAAATTAAACCGCTGAAAAAACAGAAAAGCAAACAATAATAAACCTTAAAATTTTGAGTCGGCGCTGAAAAATCAATGAACAAAGATCACTCAAAGCGCCGACTCATAATTTTAAGGTTTATTATTGTTTGCTTTTCTGTTTTTTCGGCGGTTTAATTTTTTGTTAAAAAGTTTTTAATACGCTACTGATATTATATGTCTTTCCATTTGGGGATAGAATGTAAAGATTCTGGGCATTGGACACACGCGAACATGCTACATACAATTGTCCGTGGGAAAAGCACGGCTTTTCTAAGTTCACCCCAGCCACCTTTAATGTTTGACCTTGCGCTTTGTTTATGGTCTGGTGTTTTTTTTTTTTTAAGTCGCCTATGTCACTCTCCGTCACCTCAACCATCTCCACAAAAAAAAAAAATCACGTCAATTCGTCGCTCCGTTTTGCCGTGAAAGACGGACAAACAGACACACACACTTTCCCATTTAAAATATTAGTATGGATAGAAGGATTGTCTGCCCAGCCTTTTCCTGTTGAGTTCGGCTTCCAGTCTAACCGGATGTAGATGACTTCGCCTAACGTTTTTTCTGGCTTTTTTCTTTCTGCTCGGCTCCTAAGGGCGCTGGCGTGATGTTATGCCCTATAGCCTTCCTCAAGATTAGGGCTAAAAGGATTTTTTCAAATTTGACTGGAAGTTTTTAAGATTAGCGCGTTCAAACAAAGAAAAGATACATTTATTTGTCAGGAACACGTGTAGGTTGAAAATCAGTTGGTGCGATTATAGAGAAAAAAATTCAACATGTTTTGCCTAGAAAGGCGTACAAATACAATAATAATATGATAGGACAGTACACAAATATATATACTAATATTATAAAGCTGAAGAGTTTGTTTGGTTGAACGCTATAATCTCAGGAACTATTGATTGGAATTGAAAAAAATCTTGTGTTGTGTTAGGTAGCCCATTTATCGAGGAAGGCTATAGGCTATATAACATCATGCTACGACCAATAGGAGCGGAGCAGCAATCAAAAATGTTGCAAAAACGTGGAAAATGTATTCCGTTGCAAGCTTCCGTTGCGTGCGAACGGGCGATTCCGTGTGACGGGGAGGGTTGGGGGAGCAAGAAATTTAACGCGGACGAAGTCGCACACAGAAGCTAGTTAAAAATAAAGTCACGTTAAATTAATAAAAACAAAAAAATAGTAAAAATGTCTAAAATACATAATTTAAATAGTCAGCAACACTATAGTAGCACTTATTTTTTTTTTTTAATTTTCTTCATACTTTTATTAAAACGATTCATATTTTAATCTTTGTATGCCTGTGGTAACTTGTTGTATAATCTTGGAGCCATGCAAAATATAGTCTTACACATGAAAATCAAATAAAAAAAAACAAACGTCATTTATTCAAACTAGGGTGAGAGTCAGCACTTTTTGAACGTCAAAGTTACATAAGACCGTCCCCCAAAGCGCCCACCCTTCACATGAAAAAGAAACTATTCAGTTTTATGTGTATAGTATATGAGATTACTAATTTCAGGTACCCACACCTGAAGTTCGTTCCGTCTCTCCTTATGTTCCGGATCTCTGCGATCTTCATACATTTCTTCCCGGCTTTGTTACTGGACCTGATGCTGAGATTCACTGGAGGGAAACCTATGTAAGTATTATACCAATTACCCAACCCTTATTGAACACACCTTTATTAGCTTCACCTGTATGTTTGTAAGCATGTTTGGTTAGATTTTGACCCACTTCAAACGGTTAGATTTCATTTAAACTTTGTAGACTTAGCCAGGACCGATGATAATACAATAATTTCATGAATTTGTTTTTTTTTTTGTTATATTTTTATTTTTAATTTTTGCTAGGGTTACCAGGACAGCAAAAAAAAAAAACTAAAAAAAAATAGAAAACTCAACTTCAATTATTTTCAACTTTTTAGTTTGGTTTTCTGTTTTATTTTGTTCAGCCATTTATCAATAATTTTATAAATAAAAATGTTCTAAAATTAATGATAGTTACAATAGGTTACATAATATACAACGTGTAACACAAATGACGCTAGACACGTCATACACCCCAATTAGAGTATTGTAAAACCATAATACAAAGACCAATAAAAAAAAAAAATCTTACTGTTATTATCGAGATAAACATGTTGACTCAAGTATACTTTACGCATTTACCATCATCATCAGCCTATATCAGTCCACTGCTGTACATAGGCCTCTCAAATGGCCGTCATTCAGCTCTATTCTCGGATGAGATCCAGCTGCTACCAGCCACCCTGTGAAGATCGTCACTTCACCTTGCCTGTTGGCGCCCTGCCTTACGTTTGCCTATTCGCGGTTTCCACTCAAGAATACTCAAGAACTTACTAGAGAATGGGCAGCAGCGTTCTCTGGGGTCCAGCAAAATGGGGGTCCAGCAGTCTTTCTGCGGAAATGATGATGATGACTCACGAACACGTGGACCCCAACGGTCTTCGGTACTACGGCTAATGTGGCCCGCCCATTGCCACTTCAGCTTGCTAATTCTATGAGCGTTTATTGATTTTATTATTGAGTCTAATGTCTTGAAATAATATTTAATTCCACTTTATCTCATTTTTCAGCCTGATCCGTCTCCATAAGAACGTATGGAACTCTCTGAACCGGCTAGAAATATTTATCTTCAGCGAATGGAAGTTTCACAACCAGAACACTTTAGAATTGGCGAAGAAATTGAATCAAACGGATAAAGAACTGTTCTATATTGATATATCTACGCTTTATGTAAGTACTTGTTTACTATAACTACTTTATTGTTTTAATTTCACTGTAATAAACCTAGACCTTTGGGGAGCTTTGCCATAATCGCCACGCTTGGCAGGCGGGTTGGCGATGCGATCGCCAACCCGCCTGCCAAGCGTATGGTGGTAAAATGCATAGAGAACGCTGCTAACCATTCTCTAGTAAATCCCTTAGTCACCTATTATGACACCTACGAAAATGATAAATGATTTTATTTTTGCAAGTTGGTTTGTACAAACACTTTTACACGTTAATCCTATTTTTTTAAACTACGTGAGGTCGGCGTTTCCTATCTGACAAAAGAAATGTGTTGGTGCTGTTTAACACGTTAAGTGCCAAACATAGATTGATGGTTAATCCGATATAGCCAGAGATTTAAGAGCGCCTACAAAATTGTTAGTAGCAAGCACGCGATCGGCCATAATGCAGAGCCGACGAATCACGCGATATTGCGTGATCGGCACTCAACGTATTAATATACAATTTTGTACCAACGCATTAGCCATTGGGTGCCGATATATGCAGTATGCAAGTATTTTGGTTTTTATATTAAAAATGAGTGAGTGGAAACACCGGGAGGGGACGCCCTAGGAGGACATATAGGGACCTTATTGGTGATGTTCTTCAGAAAGGTCAGGTGCGTAGTACTCGCAACCGGCGTGTATGTATGACCAATTGTATGAACCTAAACGAGGCAAAAGGAGTGTGTAGAGATCGTAGCAGGTGGCGTTCCGTGGTTTCTGCCTACCCCCATGGGAAAAAGGCGTGATTGTATGTATGTATGTATATTAAAAATCTTTATTTTTGTTCCAGTGGGAAGAATACTTCAGAATGCTACATTTGGGCGTCAGACGATATTTGAACCGTGAGAAGGAGTCTACTTTACCGGCCGCACGGAAAAAGGATATGGTGTAAGTGTACTCATTGTAAACTACTAGTGATGTGCTGGATCGTTACAAATGTATATCCGTGGATACAGATCCGAATACGGATATTTGGTGTCAAGATCCGCGGATACGGATCCGGATATTTGGTGTCAACAGCCGCGGATACGGATACGGATCTTAACTGTCTTACTCGATCAATATCGATGTGCGTGACGTTTAAACGATAGTTGACGCCACTTGACGGTTTACTTGACAGGACATGTTTCGACTTGCATTGCGCGGGACTTTCTTTTGTTTTGTTTATAGTTTAGTCACTAAATATTTGATTACAAGAAATAAAAAAATAATCAGAATTAAATTTACTAGTTTTCCATTGCTACCTAATCACCTAAATATAGAATTTAATTTTTGTAATGAAAATTAATAACGTAAAAGATCCGCCAAAAGAGTTACGGACACGGATCTTTCTTCTCCTTCGGATATCCGGTACATCACTAGTACGGTACATTCAAGATCCAGTGCGCGAAAAATATTCGCCACAATATTTTAACGTGATTATGACTTTCGTGCCATTTAGTTATAGGATATTTTTTTCTATTCCAGTCTCCTGATGTTCCACGTGATCTGGCAGCTCTTCATTATAGGTCTACTTTGGTACATCTTCGCTTGGCTGACTGGCTTGACCCTCGCACACTGTGCTTGGATAGCCCCTGTCATCTATATATTGTTTAGTTACTTATAAATATGCCGAAAAAAAACATTTTTGAACAGGTTTTTAAAAAAGAGGATGTCTGTGCAAAATAACTTTGGTTTTGGAAGTCTGTGGCAAAAGTTAAATTTAATCTGAAAAAAAAAAATAACGATCAAAATATACGTATTTATTAAAACTTTATGCACAAGAAAAAAATACTTTACAAAGGCTTAATCACCCAAATCGGTTCACCAGTTATAATACCGTAGCTCTTAAGCTACGGTGCCAAAAACAGACACATATAGCGTTCAAACGTATATATACACCCCTCTTTATGCGTCGGGAGTTAAAAAATGGAAACCGCTTTCTTCCGAAACTGAAGCAATTTTGCACTTAAAAGGGCTTTTTTCGATTTTAAAAATGTTTTTTGAGTATTGATTTGGCAATATTTTTGTATTATCGAATAAGTATTATCTGATTTTGTATGAGTTTTAAGGAAAAATGGAACCATTATGGGATCGCTTTTTATGTAAGAAAATATGTTTTATATCATCAAATCTGTTGTCTCTCAAGGGTTTAGACCTGCCTGGCCAAATTACAAATTGTTTTTATTAAATAAATACATTTCATTTCATAAAAAACAATTTGTAATCTTTAAGGAATCTCAATTTTAAAACATTGTAATTTCGTTATAAATTTTATACAGCCAAAATATTAAACTACTAGTAACTAAAAATTATAATAAAAGAGAATCTGCAATTCGAATGATTATAATAAAAGTAGATATTAAAATTTTCTATTTGTATAAGTACTACTATAAATAATTTAAAATAATAAGTAAAAGGTGCATTAGTAAATATAATAATTTAAATATAAGGGTGTTTATACATGTGACTAGTAAAAAGATGTAACTACTCAACGAAACTCAAAAGATTTTGCTTCTTCTGAATTGTCCTTTAAAGTAACATGTTTCGCGCTATCCAAAAAATGTTATTAAAGAAAGAACTCAGAAAAAGTGCACTGAAATTCGATCTATTTGCAAAGGAAAAACCACATTTAAGGGACACTAAAATAAAAATCGAATTTTCTTCAAAATCTAATTTCACTGCAAAAAACAAAAGAAAATTTGTATTTTGCGGGCTATTCTGGCATTTTCATCCTGACGGAAATCTCGCAGCCATCTTGTTTTTTTTTTCATTAAATTTTACAAAACAATTGCATAAATGCTTTACCAACAGCGCCCCCTGTTAACGTCATTTGAGTGCCCCAGAAAGCGGGTAATGATTTTTCTATGTAATATTTCTGTCTATGAAAATAATCTTTGAATTTCGCTAAGTACGTCAGTCATCTTTACGCGATTTTAACTAAATTTTTATATAATTATTTACATTTATACATTCCAGTATTGGTGCATTGTAATGAATAATAAACGTTTTGTTATTTAATTTATATTTTGTTTCATTTATGGCTACTCCGGCGTCAGAATTGATAATGTCCACCTACCTCGATACCTCCAGCGGAGCCGCAGAAGGAGAAACAGTATTTAGGACGATACTTACGATTCCACTTATACTCTGAATCCCTAGACTACAAAATTCAGCCATTGAATAAGCGCCTCAGACATTCTAATGATATTTTGCCAAATTTTTCCAAAGGTCAAATTAAAGGTCATCGATTAATTTGGAGACAAAATCCCGAGAGGGTAATTTTTTTTGGCCTGGGACATCTTAGTTTTGAAATACTTGCGAAAAGCTAAAAAAAGATTTTCAATCTGTCTATTACAAAGAAGTAGAGTGCAGGATATTTTTGTTAATAAGCATCTTCCTTTATCCTTAACTCAAATCTTTTTACAACCATGTTAAATTCGAGTTACATAAATATAGCAGCACGCGTAGCATGACCACCGTAGAAATGGGTTTTGTCTATTCTTGGTAGAATAGAGATAGAACTGTCATGCTACGCCAGCATAAAACGGTACAAATCTTTCTACAATCTTTAATTCTGTCTTTAATATTTCTACAATCTGTAATTTTGTCTATTCTTCCGTCGGCAAAACCCCTTTTCTACGGTGGTCATGCTACGCATGCTGTTTCGTTACCCCACAAAAAGAGAAACAGTATTTAGGACGCAACTGACAATTTCAGTTGTACTGAATTCCTATACAAGAAAATTCAGTCAGTTGAATAAATGTCTTGGACATTCTCACATGACATTTTACCAACTTTAGATAAAGGTCACGTTCAAGGTCAATTAAAGGTCTACCTCTTATTCAGGAACATGGGTCCCGGGGGGTGTTATACAAGGGGGAGACGAGAATTTCATTATTTTTGGCCTAGGACGTCTAGGTTTTGAGATATTTGCGAAAAACTCAAAAAAAGGATTCCAATTTATCCATTTAAAAAAACACGGTATTAAAGAACAAAAAAAAAATAGGGCGCGGGATATTATTAAAACCACAAAAATAGGGTACAGCCTTATTTATTTTTTACAATACATATTAGCATACAAATCAATCATATATTTCAATATTCTTTTTTATATACTAAAGTATTACAATACAATACATTTGTGACAGCACCACACAATGTGATATTAAGATTTTACAGAGAAATTGACAATTTTGAAGAGTTTTAGACAAAAGAACATCATATGCTGGTCTATTCTGTAAAAATCTCACCTTGAAAACGTATGTTAGCGAAGATCAAACTATAGACAGGTCACTTCAATGAAGCGTTCACAGTGTAATCTTTACAGAATAGATCAGGATATCCAACGCTTCACTTGAGTGAATGTTCATTTCATTTATGTTTCATTCCACAATCATACGATACTGACAAAATTACATGAAAGAAATGAAAAGTCATTTAATTTTTAGATCAATAATTTTCAGGTAGGTGAGTGAAAGATGCAGAGTGTCAAAATCCGACATCTTCGGATCGGGTTCATAATGAATTCATGTTTCACTTTTAATTCATTTAGTGTCTAACTGTAATAAAAGCTCACCGTGAAGGCTTAAGTTAGTGAGCTTAGATGTATTTAAATCCTCGTATTCATGGTAAACATTTGTTTAGCAACAGTTGATCAACGTTATTGATGAACGGCGAGAATGTTGCTGGAAACTTTGTTTAAATCAGTATGGGTTGTCAACACGGCAGTCCGCATTAAAATGTTGCCCGAGGAAGTAGTGTTGTTGTGTTCTCTGTATCTGATGTATAGGATTTCTAATAAAAAAAAAAGAGAAAAAGATGGTGGATTCGAAACCATCTTCTGCAAAGAGAAAATTTGATGAGTGACCTCAGAATGACAGATGGATCATTTATTAACTTTACGAGAATGTCGAAAAGTGATTTCGAACATCTTCTGGAAATGATTGGTCCGTCAATAGTCAAAGGGGAAACAAATATTCGTCAGCCAGTTTCACCTTAAACGGGGCTGGCTATTACATTACGGTATCTTGCAACTGGAGATTCATACAGTTCTCTTTCATATACATTCAGATATATTTAGGGCTTGAGAAATTTCTTCGAATGCATCGTTCTTCTTGTTTTTATATTTGTATTCTTTTATAGAAGAATCCCATAGTAATGATTTTGATTGAAATAATTATATTAATTGCATTATTTTATTGCTCCACACTACTGCCATGTTTATAAACTGTTGCAAACACGTCCACACACGTCAACATTTGTTGCTAAACTGATGTTTTCGCTCATCGAGCGAGAGCTTGTCAACATGCTGTTATCAACTCTGCAACACACAGTGTTGCCAGCAACATGTAGACAGCAACTCCGCAACACGTTGATTCAACTTTGTTGATAAACAAATGTTTACCATGAATACGGGGCTTAACACTATTGACAGCTCGGCTGTGCAATTTCAAAATCTAACAACTGTCATTTCTCAATAAAATGGTGATGACAAGCACAATATATCGGAAAATATATAGCAATTCAAATATGCAAAAACCCATTGTTTTTAGAAGTGTCAGTTTCTAGGTTTTAAAATGGAACAGCTGAGCTGCTCACAAAGCCATGTTTCACTTCGAGTAAAAGATGTTGAATGAATGACATAAATGAGCAGAAATTCAAGCGTTTGATATCTGCTTTACAGGCGTTTACCTACTCTAGCACAATTCAAGGTAGCAAGGGATTAATATCTCCTAAAATATTGGTTGACATTGCGATACAAAGATCTTTCAAAATAACAAAATTATAATCAAACATTTTAGCAAATTAAATTGTCGGTATATTCAAATAAAAACTATAATTCTTAGAGAATGGACATGGCAAATTAGCAAAGTGTGACAATTTGATAAACAATTAATTTTCCTGACTGTACAGTCACCAAAACTGATAAGCATCATCAGGTCGTCGAATATAGTTAAAGTTTACTAAGAAATCATGGATGTTTTCGAATGAAATTTAATTTGATAAATAATCCGTTTATTTCTTAATAAACTTCAACTATATCCGACTCGACCCTGGTTACTTATTTCTTTTGGTGACTGTACATGAGTACAAAAATATGAAAATATTTAAACATTAGTCTGTTACTGTAGTGCAAATAGCAGAGTATTTTCGTATGAACCTATTTTAATGTCTTCTCGAAAGTGAGTCTTAGCTAGATGTAAATAGGGTTCGTAATATCATGAGTTTTATTTTTGTTTGACATGATAATAAAATTATATAGAATGATTCAAACATTTCCCTTCTTCAAACTCATAAATATCTTAGAAAACTAAATTCAAAATGTCTGTGATTTAACCTTATAGTGATGTAACGACTAGATATATGTCAATATGACAAGAAAAATGGCTGTAGCCTCTTGGTTAGAAATCTTGTTAGCGAAAATATGATACTACGGACCCAATACATTAAATAGCTTCAGGTAAGAATTATTACTGGAATACTATATATTAAAACCGACAGATGATCGATAATTGTTATCAGTTATCTTTCATAAGTTTTGTGCTTTATTAAAAATACCTTCCAAGAAAAGTTGACAGTTATATTAAATACGGAACACACTATTTATAAATCCTTCATAAGTTTGAAGAATTCGTCTGCTCAACAATATAAACTACAACGTAATAAACGCGACGGAATTGTGAAAATGAAAGGCATACATGTCACGCAATCAGCCCGCTGGTAAGACGCATCACTGACCAGCTAAAGGAACATAGTCAAGTTAAATAAGAAAACTAACAAATAATCATAATCAGTTATTCCACACATCGACCGGTTATTCCTAGTAATGTCCTATTAAATAAGCGATTAAGTAAAATTTAATTATTAAAACTAATTTATATTCTAATCACAACTTGTGAACTTGTGAAGTCTTACTTAATAACGGCTGACAAAAACGTAAGAAACTTGCGATTTAAAACATGTTATTGCGCAATGTTCTGCGCAAGTTTCAGACGGCCATGATTCATCAGCTATATTGTAAATACAATTTAATTTCGAAGCATTTTTGCACAACATAATGTTCTTAGCTATTAATTGTTTTAATATTTATTGTGATGGCATTTTTAGTAAGTGAATCAAGGTTTAGAATGAATCACAGGTATCAACTAAATGCTGTCAGTATATGGCTCCTAAAACATGTTATTGCGCAGTGTTCTGCGCAAGTTTCAGACGGCCATGATTCGTCAGTCGTATTTTAACAAAATTTAATGTCGAACTCTTTGCACAACATAATGTTCTGCGTAAGCCATTAATTATTTTAGTAATGTGATGTCATTTTCATCAAGAGTGCCGGGGAAATCATGGCTTAGAAAGAACCGCAAAGGTATCAACTAAATGGTGTGACCATTTGGTTCCTAGAACATGATATTGCGCAGTGTTCTGCGCAAGTTTCAGACGGCCATGATTCATCAGCCGACTACAAATTTCATTTTAAACGTTTTGCTCAATATAATAGCCATGATTTATTTTAATATTGTGATGTCATCATCATGAGACAGGTATATGCGACAGAGGCGCCACTCTAAAAAGTCGAACGAATTTTAAGTCGACATAATAAAATCGCAGCAGGATTTTGTCGCGTACTGGAATTTCGACTCTCTCTGTATTGAGCATTGAGAATCCAACAGAGTGCAACGCAAGTGAGTCTCAGCGCGTCGAAAACAGACAGTGTTCGATTTTCAACTCTCTGCACTAAACAGTAGGTTGAAGATTCAATGCGCGAAAAAAGCCTACCACCATTTTCCCAAGGAAGAACGTGGGCTTAGTTAGACTCAATGTCGTATTTACGGTCACTGTAGTTTGTTACTTGGTCCTAGATATTTATAAATACTATGTGTTTTTTAATCTTCGTTGTAGGAGAAGACCCCTTTTACCGTTTCGAACTGAAATGTTTATTTCGCGAAATGGGCAGTGCTCAAAAAAAAAAAAAAACTTTTTTTAATGAACGGCTATTTTTTAAATGGATTTTTCTTAATACTGATTATTTTTAATAACAGTTAAATCTCAGAATGGTCAATACTTTAATGGGTTAATTCTAAAAATACCATTTCTTGAAATGGATACTTGAGTGTCAAAAGGCCAAATGAAAAATATAAAAACTAATATCTGTAAATATCTAAAACCAGTTTTTAAGTAAACATACCTTTCCTTATTTACAATAATTAATACATCCTTATATAATAATTTTACTACAATTTTACAAAAGCCTGTTCAAATTTATGTAGTCATAGGTATATCATTTTATTCTATATAATGGTTGTCGTTTTTATAGATCTTTGACAACAGTAGCCTGAAAGTCTGACAGCAAGTCTTAGCAAGGGATATCTTAATTCCCTTTAACTGGGCTGTGGAGGTCAGATAGGCAGTCGCTCCATGTAATATACTGGAATTCAGCTGCCTCTGGTTAGACTGGAAGCTGATTCCAACATAGTTTGGATAAGGCTAGGTTTCTAGGTTAGGATTTGATTTTGAGTAACAGGCTTTCACAAATCTAGACTAAATTAGATCTCTCTAAAAGAGAAATTAACCTTACAAACTAAATTATTCTAATGACTTAATACTAAATTAAAAATAATTGTGATTTCGGACGTGATTGTAAAAAAAATAATCTATAGAAAAGATAGACAATCTTTTTTTTTTTTAAACAAAAATATTATCTGTGGTTCTTATTACTGAATCTATGAATTTCGATATTACATTTACCAATTTACTAGACAACAATTTTGTGAAAACATATTTTTATTCTAAACATTTATTTATGTAAATTATTATACAATCTTTTTGGTATTTTCCAGTAAAGATGTTAACAAACTAGCGTCTACGAATGTTTTCGAAAATCATCCCAAAGGGAATGTGCTACCGGGACAAACAGTAGCCTCTGCCCTTCCCCAGGATGCTATCTATCTCCTTGCCAAATTTTATCTTAATCCGTTCAGTGGTTTAGGCGTGAAAACGTAACATACAGATTATTAAGTATTGATGTTACATAGACCAAAAAGCTTGCATAAACGAAGGAGATAGACAAAATATATTTCTATCTCGTTTATTCTTACTAAAATTCTATCTTTACATCTAATATTGTGTAGTTATCTCAATATTATTATTATTACTTGGACATTTAAACACTAACGGACTAAATTGCGCCACTTCTTCTTCCCAGCTAAAGCACTAGGAAGTGGTGAAGAGTGGGCATTTTGGGGGACTGTTTTATGTAATTTTGACGTTCAAAAACGCTAATTCTCAGCCTTATTTCAATAAATTAATTTTGACTTTTATCTCGAGCAGTGGTGACCCGTAAAAATTTTAGGTCGAAACCCAGTCAGGCGCTTTAGTGTGTGTAAATTATTTCTTCACTACTGCCCTCAAAACGGTGAAGGAAAACATATACAGGAAACCGACATGTCCTAGAACCAAAAATTCTAAGACATGTGACATCTACCAATCCTCACTGGGCCCACGTGGTAGATTACGGCCCACTCCCTCTCATCGAGAGGAGGCCTGTGTCCCAGCAGTGGGAACAATGTAGGCTGGTTACGATGACTTTTCTCTGTCTACGTTCTACAGGTGCTAAATACAACTATGATTATTGGAAAATACCAAGAAAGAAACATCAAGAACTACCAACGACACCTACTAGATGGCGCTAACACCAATAAAGTGCAAAATAAAATCACAAACAATGTTCTTTCACCACAAATCGTCACTTTTTATATTCACGGCGTGTCTCCAGGCGGCTGGAACTCTTGGATCAGGCGCCGACTTTATTTCTTCTCTTGTTCAGCAGGGAGTTATTGCTCTGCTCCAACGCTTTGATTTGTACCTGTAAATAATAATTTTGTCTGTTAGTTTTTGTTACAATTACCGCAGAATTATCAACTGTGTTCAGGTCAGCGTCCAGTCTAACCGGATGCAGCTGAATACCAGTATTTTACATGGAGCGACTGCCTATTTGATTTCTACAACCCTGTTAGGGGCCATCCATAAATTACGCCACACAAATTTCATGATTTTTTGACCCCCCCACCCCATCCATCCATTGTCACAGCTGGTCACATTTGTGAGACCCCCCCTCCCTAGTGTGACGTCACATATTTTGTAATTTTACATCTAGTCATTGAATTTTTTTTACATTTTTCTTTCATTGTTCATATTTCATACCTAATATGTAATGTAATATCGTTTTTTTTCCCAAATAAAATAAAATAAAATATTTCGTGTTTTAATAGTACTTTAAATATGTATATTCAATTTCAAAATGTGACGTCACAAAATTTAGGGCCCCTTCCACCCCCTTGTCACACGATGTCACAATTCGTCGAACCCCTCCCCCCCTTAACGTGTGACGTAATTTATGGATGGTCGTTTACTGGGTAAGACTGGTTGTCAGTCTTTCGGGCTTCTGACGACCCGTAACGACTGCCATAGACGCACAAATAACAGCCGGGATGAACGTGCTTTCAGAGGCACGAATGGGTATTGCTTTTTACAGTCACCAAAACAAATATGGTCCCCCATCCATGGACCAACCATAACTGGGATTTGAACACAGTTTGGTATTTCACAAATAATAAAAAGTAAAATTGTTCAAAAGTTAATTTATAAATATTTTAGCACAAAAACTCACGTACAAAAACAACAACACATAGAAATTATACAAAGAAAGAAAAAAATGGTCAACTAAAAAGAAAATCTACGCCCAGTTTCAAATATTCATTTCAAATTGACGACCCGACATAATTATCTGTACCTCTGTTGTTTCTGAACTAATAATAAAACACGCATAAGCGCTTTGGCGCTTGGGCGTGTGCTTAAGTATAGTCTATCTTAATACCCGAGTTCCTCTCCATTTAGCTACGAGCCACCTTTTAGTTAGCCACGAGCCCCTCTTTATTAAACTACTAGCCACATTCACACACACAAGGACTTTACTATGTAGCCACTGGTCCCTTTTATTTATCACCAAGTCACCTTTATTAAGCCACTAGCCCCACTCTTATAGTCACGAGTCCCTATTTTGCGACTAAATAACAAACATGTCTAAACACTTGCTGTAACTTGAAAGTCAATTCTCGTAATTAAAAAAGTTCAAAATCTAGTCGCAGTATCATCTCAGCGACAATTAAATGTCAGAAACTAGAGGCATTTTTGACAGATTGAGACGGATCAGACTGTAAACCTGCTGAAAATTACGACATTTGCCTCTCTGACCATAGTTGGTTTTCAATGGAAGCGTGTTTTTTAGTTTTTTACACGCTTTATATTAGCTTCACTTGTATGTTTGTATGTTTGTATATTTGTATATTTGTATGTTTGTTTGTAACCGACTCCTTATAGTGCGATTTTGACCCACTTTAAACGACCAGATTTCATTCAAACTTTGCACACCTGTCAAGGACTGATGACAATGCAATAATTTCATAAAGTTGTGCCATTATCCTTGCCAGGGTTACCAGGACAGCAAAAAAACTGTCACAAATTACGCTGACATACGTCTCAAAATTCGAAATACCCTAAAAAATAGAAAATAAATAATAGTTTAAAAAAACTAAAAAACACGCTTCCATGGAAAACCAAACTAAAAAGTACAAAATAATGGAAAAAAAGCGTGGGGTGCCTGATATCAATAAAAAATACCTTAAAAGCACCCCACGCTTTTTTTCCATTATTTTGTACTTTTTAGTTTGGTTTTCCATGGAAGCGTGTTTTTTAGTTTTTTTAAACTATTATTTTTTAAACTATTATTAATTATTTTCTATTTTAAGGGTGTTTCGAATTTTGAGACGTATGTCAGCGTAGTTTGTGACAGTTTTTTTGCTATCCTGGTAACCCTGGCAAGGATAATGGCACAAATTTATGAAATTATTGCATTGTTATCGGTCCTAGACAGGTGTGCAAAGTTTGAATGAAATCTGGTCGTTTAAAGTGGGTCAAAATCGCGCTATAAGGAGTCGGTTACAAACAAACATACAAATATACAAACAAACATACAAGTGAAGCTAATATAAAGCGTATAAAAACGAAACACGCGTGAACACTCGCCGTCACCTCTCTATTTAGCCACGAGCCTTCGTTTATTTAGCCACGGGAACCTGCCTGTTTAGCTACGAGACCCTCTTTACAAGCTATTATTAGCCACGACCCCACTTTTTAGTCACAATTAGCCATGAGCTCCTCCGTACTTTGCCTCGCGCCTCTCTTTACTTAGCCACGAGCCAGTCTTTTACTTAGCCACGAACCCTTCTTTAATTAGCCACGAGCCCCTCTACTAACTAAGCCACGAACCCTTTTTTTTCTAGAAACCCACGCGCATTGTGGCCAGTGACCGAGTCATTTCGTACTGTGCATACATTTCGCGAAGTCGTGTGCGAGCCCCTCTCTATTTAGCCACAAGCCCTCGTTTATTTAGTCACAAGACCAACTTAGCCATGGGACCCTGCCTGTATAGCTGCGAGACCCTGTTTAAGCTATTATTAGCCACGAGCCCCACTTTTTAGTCACACTTAACCACGAGCCACTCTTTTACTTAGCCACGAACCCCTCTTTAGTTAGCCACGAGCCCTATATTTTCGCCACAACTAACTACGAGCCCCACTTTTTAGTCACAATTAGCCACGAGCCCCCTTGTTCTACTAAACTAAAAAAAAAAAACACGTGTAAACACTCGCCGTCACCTGATCGTAGTCGACTCGCATGGTGGCCAGTGACCGAGTCATTTCGTCCTGCACGTCTGCCCACACCTCGCCGCTCTCCCGAAGTAGTGTGTGAGTGTATAGAGGTGTTTGGGGCACCTGGGTGAACTGACGGATCCAGGGGCTGGACATAACCTGGAAAAAGAATGGTTTGTTATTAATGGATAATTTTGTTAAAAAAATTTAACCGACTCAAGAAATGAGGAGGTTGTTTTCCACTGTATATTTTTTATTTTCACCGATTTATCCACCAACTGTGGACCGATTTTAAAAATTCTGGGTTCGAACCCCGGTGCTTTACTTTTTGTAAATATTTTTTTCACCACTGCTCTCAAAACGATGAAAAAAAATATCGTGAGGAAATGGGTATGTTTTAGAACTAAAAAATTACCAAGATGACTTGTATGTCTTGGATCAAAATCAAAAGTCTATATTCAAATTAGCCTGAGGATCAGCCCTTTTCAAATGTCAAAATAACATAAGACAGTCACCCAAAACGCGTTTTGACGTGTAAAAGTGTGTACAAACCCTCAATAGGCCTCCCCCAAATGGAAAGGGGGGGGGTTGCCATAAGCGCCACGCTTGGCAGGCGGGGTTGGCGATCGCAGTATGGTGGTAAAATGCATAGAGAACACTGCTGCCCATTCTCTAGTAAGTCCCTTAGTCGCCTCTTACGACACCCACGGGAAGAAATGGGATGGTGCTATTTTTTACGTCCGGCAGTACACGCAACGTAAATAGTAAATGATAATGATTACTTACTTGCTGTATGGTTAATCTCTTAGCGGGGTCTACTGAGAGCATTCCGCGGATGAGATTCTTGGCTTCGGCAGATACATTGGACCATTCGGGCTCCGGGAAATCGTACTGGCCTAGTCTGATGCGCTGGAAATTAAGAACAAATGAAGTTAGTTGAATAAATACCAAAAAAGAAAATTAGGGGGCTTGGGGGCTGAGCAATAAAAACCGCATCAGGTTAAGCTACACTTGTAACGGTTTGTACGTGGATTGGTAACCATCTTGAAACAACAGGACCCCTCCGTGCCTCGGAAAGCACATTAAGTCGTTCGGGACTAACGCTGTCATTCGTGCATAAATGTAAAAAAAGTTATCTAAATATGCATAAACTCTTCATAGTTCGTCCGTACATAAAAAAAAATAGGTATAAGAATGTATTCTACTTTGTGACTTACTTTTTTCATGCCGGGAGATATAGCAAGCCCGTGGTTGGAGTAGAATGGCGGGAATCCACACAGTAGGATGTACATCACGACTCCTAGTGACCAGATATCACAGGACTTGTCATACTTCTCTGGTCCTAGTACCTGAAATCAATCAAAATGGAATTTAATAACATTTTACGCTTTTATTCAAGTAGACACTGCAGCTGCCTACTCTGCTACTATTTAAAATACGAAAGATTTCGCGGAAAACTTTGCTTGCGCGATGTAGGATTTTCCTCACGTCAGTAGTCACACGTAGTTCGTATGTGTTCGTACAGATGTCGCCAGTGTGTTTGGTGATTCGTCCTCCTTTTACGCAGCAACGCGAACGGATCAACCGATTGTCGTGATTTTAAATACAGAGATAGTTTATACGCCGGATAGTGTCATAGACTACGTTTTCTACCAGAAGAAACTCGCTTCTGGGAGCTAGATAGTATAATTTGTAATGATACCTATATTTAGTCCTTTATGGGCAGCAGCGTTCTCTATGCCTTTTACCACCATGCTGCGATCGCCAATCCGCCTGCCAAGCGTGGCGATTATGGTAAACCCTCCCAAATTTGGGGAGGCCTATATTCAGCAGTGGACGTTTTGCGGCTGAAATGATGATGAATGATGATCTTTGGTTCTTACCTCTGGCGCCACATAGTACGGAGTATAACAAGGAGTCTGCAGTGTATCAGCAGGAGTCAAGGTCTCTTTAGCAAAGCCGAAGTCTGTCAGTTTCAGTACTGCGTTGGGTTGAGTGCTGGTGTAGAGCAAGTTCTCAGGTTTGATGTCCCGGTGGGCAATGTTTGAGTCGTGTAGGTGACGGACGGCGACGCAGATTGAGTGCATTATCTGTAATTGAAATACGGTTTGAATTTATTAGTAAGAAGATAGAAATGGGGTTCTGCTGATTAAAAATACTGAAAAAAAAGTAAAAGTTTGAACCCCTTTTTAACACGGTTTTATTAGCTTCACTTGTATGTATGTTTGTTTATAAGTATGTAACTATGTCTGTAACCGACTACTTTGGACTTGATTTTGATTCACTTCAAACAGTCAGATTTCATTTAAACTTTGTAGATTTATCGAGGACTGGTGACAATACGATAATTTCAAAAATTTGTGCCATTTTCCTTGCCAGGGTTACCAGATAAGCAAAAAAATTGTCTTCGAGAACTACGCTGATATAGTTCACAAAATTCGAAACACCGTAAAAAATTGAAAATAAATAATTATTTAAAAAAAAACTGTAAATTGTTGAAAATAAAACTTGTGTCTTACCTCAGCGGCCTGTCGTTCAGTGAAAGCCCCTTCTCTGTTGTCCTGTATTCTTTGGAACAGCTCTCCTCCGTCCATGCACTCCATGACTACTAGAAGACATCCTCGGCCTCCGTAGGAGTTCTCATACACATCTATGACCTGGAAAATTGAGAAAGAATTTGATAAGCATAACTTAAACAGTACATAGTACCTACGGTCTACTAAAGAGAACCTTAATCATAGCAACTTAGAAATTATATTAACATTGGTTAGCGACACAGTGGGCAGGGCACATTGCTCGCATAACAGATGGCCGATGGAGCTGAAAGTTTCTGGAGTGGCGACCGCATACTGGAAGACGTAGTGTTGGAACCTCCCACAAGGTGGACCGACGACCTGGTGAAATCTGCAGGTATCCTGCTAGATACGGGAAGCACAGAACCGGTCGAAGTCGCGGAGTTTAGGAGAGGCTTATATCGAGCTAGGTATATCTTTCGGTTAAAATAATAATGATAATGATGATTACATTGGTTGAGACCAGTGGTGGCCCAGGGGTTTCGGCCCCGACTTACGAGTTAGAGATCCACCCCAGGCAGTCGCTTTATTTGTGTAAATAGTATCATCGCCACTGCTCTCAAAACCATGAAGGAAATTATCGTAAAGAAACATCGGCATGAGTTTAGCTGCACGATTAGTCACAAATACGTGCACTGACTGGACAGGTCACTCAATCTGTGTGATTCTTTCCTCAAAACACCATTTCTGTCACCAATCTACATGGTCTTCACATGATGTGACCAAGATTATGTCTGGACTTCAAAAGAGACTGTGACCTCTGAGTTTGTTTCGGCCTTCTCAGAGTAGCCAGTGAGGAAACGCCGAATTCATCTAGTTTAAAAAATATCAGTCCCTCTCAGACAGAGGAGGCCTTTGTCACAGCAAAATGTTACATGTTACTTGTTATTATGTTACATCGAATTTGATGATATCTTTTGAGATGAAGGCATACTTGCTGCTTGAAGAACTGCTTGCTGCGCCGACCCCAAATATATTGGAATAAGGTCAGAAGCCTGAGCTCCACGTAATAAGAGGCAAGCCTATATCGTGTACCAGTTCTAACATGATTATTAGATAAGTAGGTAAAACTTATCTACAAGCCGACGTCTATCCAAAATGACGTCGCAAATTACTTTAAGATAATGTTATCAATTACTTTATTGTATTAAGTATGGTTTGTTGAATGACTGGCACGTGACGATACAATGGTATATTGTTCACAGAAAGGAGAGAGTGACCGATTACTACCTAGTGTGTAGTTCGAGACCCGAGGCCGATGGACTTAACACTAGAAGCGCTGAACATACCGACTGAGGGAAATTTGGATAAAAAAATATGTATATTGCAATAACGTGGTTGAAGTCTCGTATAAATAATAATAATCATCATATTTCATAAAAAGTCATAAAAAGTTACGATTATATGCATAATAAAATATTATGGCCTGTTAGTCTAGTGGTTAGTGACCCTGACTGCTAAGACTGAGGTCGTGGGTTCGATTCCCACCCAGGACAAATCTTTGTGTGATGAGCACGATCATATGTTCTGTGTCTGGGTGTAATTTATCTATAATATGTATGTATTTAGTAATATATAAGTATGTTTATCAGTTGTCTGGTTGCCATAGTACAGGCTCTGCCTAGTTTGGGATCAGATAACGATGTGTTGGTTGTCCTAAGATATTTTATTTTATTTGATTAGAGCAGGAACAACATCGAAATGGGTCAAATTTGGGACGCCCGAACTTCTAGTGTTAATACACACAGGTTGGGAATCTCACTTTTTTCTGTTTATATATAGTCATCATCATCATTTCAGCCGAAAGACGTCCACTGCTGGACATAGGCCTCCTCCAATTTGGTGGGCATTTACCATTATTGCCCCGCTTGGCAGGTGGGTTGTCGATCACAGCATGGTGGAAAAATTCATAGAGAACGCTGCTGCCCATTCTCTAGTAACTCCCTTAGTCGCCTTTTACGGAAAGGGAATGGCACTTAACATGATGTAAATTATTTCATCACCGCTTCTCTCAAAAGGGTCCTAAGGGACATGTGACATCTAGAAACCCACACTGGTCCCTAGTAGTAGATTACGTCCCACTCTCTCTTACGAAGAGGCTTTGTACCAGCTGTGGGAATATTATAGTCAGTTATGCTAATTCTGGTTTCGTACTTTACAGAGACGACGCTCTACAAAGAGTACAAAGTCAAAAAACACTATGGACTGGATTTTCAACTCTTGGCTGGAAACATTGCGTTGAATTTTCAATGTGCGATAAATCGCCCGCGGGTAGATCCGATTTATAAGCAGTAATGCAGGTTTCCGTATAATAAAGTTTAACTGCGGTAGGTATATAATTGCGTTCTTATCAGTGACTGCCCACATCGATAGTGCAGATTTAATGCATAATTGCTGCCTTATCGCTCCTATCAGGTATTCGAGTTGAGTCATGTTACGATTTATCTCGATCGTTACTCATTTTGCTACATTAAATGTGTAGGAGGCCTATTGAGTATGTTTTAGCCTTCAATGACGTAAAAAATAGCACCATCCTATTAAAGTAAAGTAAAAAAATATTTGCATATTCTTCCCGTAAGTGTCGTAAAAGGCGACTAAGGGATTTACTAGAGAATGGGCAGCAGCGTTCTCTATACATTTTACCACCATACTGCGATCGCCAACCCGCCTGCCAAGTGTGGCGACAATGGCAAACCCTCCCAAAATGGGGAAGGCCTATGACCAGCAGTGGCCGTCTCTACGCTTAAATGATGATTATGAAAACGCTTTCAATACAATGAAGTGAAGCCTCTTTTCATACTCACGATGAAAACGGATGATAAATGATTTTATTTCTGTAAGCTAGAAACACTTTTACTCGTCAATCATATTTTAAAAACAAGATGAGATCGGCGTTTCCGTGTCAACTTTGAGAAGAAAAGTTGAAACAAACTCAGAGCTAACAGTCCCTTTTAACCCTAGATTACTAAACTATCCTACAAGTGACGTTGTTACTAAACATTCGTAAAAAATACGACAGGAAAATAAAACAATAAATCTACGAGTTATAAATTTTAATTATTTTAGAAATTACAATTACTTATTCTTCGGGTTTAAGAGATCACATAATAATGAAAATAGTTTACATTTTTTTTTGCTCTACACCTTTTAAACGGGACGCGGGAACGACGCGAACTTTGTTTTTTCCAGGAATCATGATTTTGCCGTCGTAAATTTTACGATAGTTTAGTAATCTAGGGCTAAAGTCCAGACATAATCTTGGTCACATCATGTGAAGATTGGTGCTTGAAATGGTCTTTTGAGGAAAGAACCACACAGACTGAGTGGACCTGTCCTGTCCAATCTCTTAGTGTTAACAAGCTACAACTAAATAAACATTTATGACTGATTACCTCATTGTAATGCGTCTAACTTCGATCAGTCATTGTTCTTAGCCGATGTTTTCGGTAGTTTCACGAAAAATAAGTTTGTTTATTCGCTTTCTCATCAATCATTGAAGCAATCAATCATTTTGTGGGCGTGGTACTCGATCTACTTCGTTTAGTTGTAGTAAATCATGGATTATGATGAAATGTGTTACATAAAATAAGATCACGGCTGTTCATGTGGTGTCAGACGTAAAGAGTAGAACTACCCCATTTCTTCCCGTGGCTGTCGTGATGATTAAGGCGCTTACTAGAGAATAGGTAGCAGCGTTCTCTATGCATTTACCACAATATTGCGGTCGCCAACCCCTGCCAAGCGTGGCGATTATGACAAACCCGGGGGGTGGGGGGGGGGGGGGGGTTATGAAACAAAAAGCGTTGGGCGCGAAGGGGATATAGCCTACAGAATATATGTACATAGAAATATAACAGGTTTTTTTTTTGTGGGTAGGTAATCTTCAAATGACGTCTCCCGCTCTTGGGCGGAGCGGGAGGGCGTGTCAGACTTTTACGTACTAAAACCCACCCGTGTTCCTTCATTTGCCCATGTGCCAGGGTCACGGTGTCTCTTTCGTACAATCTCGCGACCCCGGCAAGCAAAAGGCGATGGGTAAGACACTTACATAAGGAATGGGTTTTTTTTTGTCTGCTCGACAACATTCATTGTGTTGGTGCTCAGACAGATCGAACATAATGTATGAAGCAGTAGTTAGTATCGGTCGGAATGTCGGGCCACAAAAATGTTACGCGAAAAAGGTGCAGTTTCTTAGAAGTTAACGTTACCTGAACAATGTGAATACAGCCCCTTGCTCGCCAATGCAACTCAACTTCACGGCGTGCTTTGGTGTTGTCGTGCAGAACCTTCAAAGCACGCTTGGCTCCTGTAGTCTTCTCTTTGCATTCCACGACCTGAAATCAATAAAAAAAAACTATTAAGAATTCCGAAGAGAAATTCGTTTTTATTGAAGAGTTCCGTGTGGTGCCAGGTCGTAAAGAATAGCACAATCCCATTTCTTCCCGTGGTTGTCGTAAGAGGTGAGTAAGGGACTTAGAGAGTGGGCAGCAGCGTTCTTTATGCATTTTACTACCATGCTGCGATCGCCAACCCGCCTGCCAAGCCTGGCGATCATGGCAATCCATCAAATTGGGGGAGGCCATGCCCAGCAGTGGACGTCTTTCGGCTGTGATAATGATGATGATATGTGACAAAATTGACGTCTTGTGTCAATCTGCTCAATAATCAAATTTCCTGACTGCGTTTTGCCACTATTATTTTCTACCTAGTCAACACTGTGGGAGCAGGGCCTTAAAGAAATCCCAACAGAAAGGAATGATCTCATCTCTCATTACATAACATAATAAATTACACGCCAACGCCAAAATTTTTGGCGCACGTATGCTGCGCCAAACTTGACCTAAATCGTAAGACATTAATTATATTTCAAATTTCTTTGTCGTCTTAATTTGAGAATGTGTCGTCGAAGATTTTTCTCACGAGTTTCGTACAAATATTGTTTGGGTGATGTGACAAAACTCGTGAGCTGAAATATATCCCATCTTGTCAGCTGTTTCGTTTTATATTTTTATTTAATTAGTTTCAATGTTAATAGTGGGTGTTTTATAAAAGTTTTGAATGTTTCCGGATTTTTTCTAACGAATGCGAAATGGTCAGTGATTAGTGATAAATATTTTATTTTGAAGGTCAGAAGACAGTCTTTCTCTGTTAAATCAACATGACTGTGCTTGCCTTTCCTACCTATGTGAGGGTTAGCTTGCAGTCTAACTGGATGAAGATGAATATTTTACTTGAAGCGACTGCTTATATGGTATCCACAACCCAGTTACGGGGTTATACGATACGGACTGTGATGCCGGCCGTAAAGGATACCTCTACCCCATTTCGTCCCGCGGGTGTCGTAAAAGGCGACTAAGGGACTTACTAGAGAATGGCCAGCAGCGTTCTCTATGCATTTTACCACCATACTGCGATCGCCAACCCGCCTGCCAAGCGTGGCGATTACGGCAAACCCTCCCCTATGTTCAGCCGTGAACGTCTTTCAGCTGAAATTATGCTGATGATAAAAGCGCCAGCCTGGGTTCGAACCCACGACCTGGAACTCATAAGTCGGACCCCTACCACTGCTCCAAGAATGGTTGTGGGTTGTGTTTATTTACTTCAAGCAACACAATCGCAAGTCGCAATAGCCGAGATAAGAATGACGGATGACGTATGTGAACAGTATATTGACACTGTGTTTCACAATGACGCACAAGACTTGATACAATAATGACAACACTGTCAGTGGCGATGACGACACGAACAAAAAGGTTTCATTTGTGATGTTAAGTTATGAAATCATTACCTCTATGGTATCCTTGTGTAATGAGGAGGTAACTTTTCCTGTTTAAAAAGTCTTTATGCATTGCAGATGCATTCGATATTGAAAATATTCTAAATTCAAACGGATGGAATTCGAATTTAGTGCGAAAATTTTATAATTCTTTATTCAAACTCAATTCTTTTTCTTTATTTAAATTAAAATATGATATTGTCATAAATAATGACCATAGACGACTAAATCTTTAGAGGTAGTAGTTCAAACAACCCCCATAGAGAAATGCGATTCCTTGATCAGAAAATGTCGTGTCTGTTGGGCAACTGACAGACGATTGATGTCGGGTATACCATGTGACTGTTCGTAAATACCCGACGCTGATAAAATTGAACTGAAAAATGTGAAGGACGGCTTTCACTTGCGTAATGCAGGATTTTGCGTAATGTCACTGTCTTCTTCTTCTTCTTTCGTGTCGATGGTACTCGTACACTTTATATCGTTTGAGCCCAGTAGGTGGCCACGTTTATTGCGGCATCAGTGGCATTTTTGAGGTCATCTGAGGTGCAGGTGAACGGACACTTGGGACACTCCAGCAGGTGGCTCATGGTCTGATCAGACGTACCGCATTCGCACTGGGTGTCGAATGAGTCTATAATCCCCCACTTTGACGAATTGTGTCTACAGCGGCCTACCTGGGTACGCAATCTATTTAGAGCTTTCCATATAGACCACTGCAGATCACGGCCGGAAGGCAAGTGTTCCTGGGGTTCAACGAAGTTGGGAGGTGGTGGATAGTTTTCTTGCCATAGTTTGGTCCTCACAAAGGGTGGTTTGTCCTGGATGGCCTGCGTAGAGCGTAAGAAGCTCTTACGACTTTTAAGCACTGTCAGTGTAAAAATGCGTAATTCGTAAGCGGCGCTACAAACCGAATTGATTCCCTTTGATTGAAAGTCACGGAAATGAAAAGTCGACAGTGAATGAATGATTCACTTTTATGTTTATACAATTCAACTTTTATTATGATTAATCCAAATTGTGAAACCGACGAGGCAGTCGTCTATCACGATGTTTAGTCGTATCTTTATAATGACAATAGTTACTAGCTTTATACCTATAAAATGGTTATATCGTTAATCTAGAGATTAATGGAAAATATTGCGCAATGTTTTCTAAAACCAATAGCAGACAGCCTACGCAAATATTGCGCAATGTTTTAGAAAAGAATGCGCAATTTTCGGCGTAGGCTGTCTCCTTGACAATGATGATTTATAAATACAAATGAAGAACCACTCATTCAGATAAATTAATGACAGTTAATCTGGCTAAAGCCACACATCGCTCATTGAATACAAAAGGGCCACAAATCAAAAAACTTATATAAATTGTGTAGGACGGCCAAAACAAAATTCAGAATACGATTTTTTTAAATATTTTATATTTTTTTTATTATCACATAACGTGTTAATGTATTACACGTTATGTGATCATAAAATAACCAAAAATATTTAAAATAATAATTTAAGGTAATTTATGTTTTTTGATTTGTGGCCCTTTTGTATTCCATGAGCGACATGCAAAGTTTAAACTGAATAGACGAACTTACGTCAGTTTGGCTTGATCGACTGGCTTATTATTAGTCAATTCGCACAAATGTTCTCTCGTGAAGCGGGCGAAACGACACTTAAATAATGTATTAAAGGCAAGTCGCACGTAGTTAATTTATTTGTGGGCGAACCCACAACTTCAGATATACTTAGGTATAAGGCAATTGGAACGATTATAATTTTATGTACTTCTTTGCATGAACTTGCAGTAACCTGACTCATAACTTCGTTGCATAAAATTTAAAACGTGCCAATTACCTAATACGTATTTCTGGAGTTTTCGATTCGCCCACAAATAAATTAACTTCGTGCGAAAATAATGTATTATTGGAACGAAGTTCCTTATCGCGCGTTGTGAAAGGGTAGCCCCCTTTCACAACGCCGGAAAAAATTCTTACGAAAAGTTGTCACGACATGCTTCAACCGACTTCAAAAAAAGGACGAGGTTTTTCAATTCAACCGTATATATTTTGTATGTTGTTGTTTTTTTTGTTGTGAGTAGAGAGGGAGAAAGGGAGTGAGGGGGAGAGAGGGAGGGAGAGAGAGAGGGAGTGAGGGGGAGAGGGAGAGAGAGAGGGAGTGAGGGAGTGAGGGGGAGAGGGAGAGAGAGAGGGAGAGAGGAGATAGGGAGAGAGAGAGAATGTTTTTGTTGAGTGTATACAGGTTTTTTTGTACATAATAAATAATTAAAAAATTATAACTATTATGAATCCTGGAAAGGAACTTCGTTCCATCCGGGTGTCTCTTGACACCTCTAAAGTTTTTAATTTTAAAAAGTGTCAATTCATCCGACTCGGGCGAATATATTCGTGCGAATAGACTTGAATAGTGCACACACCCCAAATATAGAATCTGTGTTTCAACTAACACAAGCATCTATATGCTTAAAAGGTGATCTCCGAAACATGTATGTTAAAGAATTCTATGTAATTGATTTGTGTCATCATCATCTTCATTTCAGCCGAAAAAGGGCCACTGCTGGACATAGGCCTCCCCCAAAACGGGGTTTTGCTATAATCGCCACGCGTGGCAGGCGGGTTGGCGATCGCAGTATGGTGGAAAAACACATAGAGAACGCTGCTGCCCATTCTCTAGTAAGTCCCTTAGTCGCCTCTTACGACCCCATGGGAGGAAATGGAATGGTTTTAATAATTTTCTTTGAAAGTTGTTCACGCCAGCATCATCAGGCTGTTGAGAGCACTTTGGCCATTCTCAAAACAATAAATGATCGCAAATGAATTCTATCCCTTATAAAGATTATTTACATCGACTATCTATATTATCTTAATGTTTTACTATATACCATTGTATAGAATCAAGTTCTTCTAACTGGACAGACAGCTGTGCTGCTGGGGAGTTTGTGGGCCACTTCTTCTTCCCAGCTAAAGCACTAGGAAGTGCGCGACGGGTGGGCGTTTTGGGAGGACTGTCTTTTGTAATTTTGACGTTCGAAAAGTGCTGATCCTCAGCCTAATTTGAATAAATGACTTTTGATTTTGATTTTATCATACCAATATTATTATGGTCAAATCTAATTTACCTCACGTAATTATGGAAATAATTTCTAGGAACTAACAAACCTTGGAAAACATTGCACACAGCGCTGCATAATATTATTTTAATGACGTAGAAATCATGTTACATTGTTGCAAATATATAAGTCGTTTAGCTTCTGCCCGCGGTTTCGCCCGCGTGGATATCGAAAAATTCACCCTATCAACCCCCATTTCACCCTCTTAGGGATGGGATTTCAAAAAACAATTTCTTAGTGGATACGTACTCTTGGATATATCTCTAGGACCAGCGGTTTAGGCTGTGCGTTGATATATCAGTTAGTTAGTCACTCAGGACTTTGAATTTTATACGTAAGTCGATATACATAAATATGAGTCCCATTTCCTCCCATTTGTGTCGTAAGGGACTTACTAGAGAATGGGCAGCAGCGTTCTCTATGCATTTTACGAGCATACTGCGATCGCCAACCCGCCTGCCAAGCGTGGCGATTATGGCAAAACCCATCAAATTGTTGTAGTGTAAAAAGTCCAGGAGTGACAGTCTTTTGACTGAAGTGATGTTGGTGAAGTCGATAAGTAACGCTAGTAAGTAACCATTTTCATAGTCGGACGTAAGATATCATGGCGGGATTTTAAACTCTCGGTATTGAACTGAGCATTGAGAATCTAATAAGAGTATATCTCAGCGCATCAAAAAAACCCACAGTTCGATTTTATACTCTCGGCGCTGCGCAGTTGGTTGGAGATTCAGTGTGCGAAAAATTTCGTCCGTGTTAACGTTGACTTAGTCTATCTACACATAGATAATAATTATGCTAATATTTATACAGAGAGATGCAAAGACAAGACTTACAAGCTGCCAAGAATGGAAATCTATCTTAGTTGTTTGTTTTTGCTGTCGTTGCTTGGTACAGCATTATAATTAAATCCTTGTTGAATAAAAATGATATTCTAACTAGAGAATGGGCAGCAGCGATCGCCAACCCGCATGCCAAGTTGGTGATAATGGCAAATGCTCCCAAATTGGCTATTGGAGGTTTATGTCCAAAAGTGGACATATTTCGGCTAAAATGATGATGACTTGGTTAAAAATGGAACGGAATTAAATCGCTTATTGTCCAACATACAAATATTTATATATTAATACGTGAAGCGAAAACTTTGGATCCCTTTTTACGAAAGTTGAGCGAACCCCTAAGACGACCCACTGACCGAACGGAGGAGTATGAAATTTCGCACACTTATAGTTTATACAGAGAAGAAGTGACGAATGCTAATATTTTTTTTAAACTATGCGTAAATATACATTATTTTCAATAAATAACACGTTATACACACTACCATGCGTTTGACAAACACACACACATAAATTCTCTTTTATTTATGGTTGAAGTCTGTGGTCAAAATGAGAAGAGACTAATATTATTTGTCTTTATTGTCTATGGTCTTATTGAATGTCAAACAATGTGTCAAATAATTAAGATAATGTTATAAGTCATTCATATCATTCAAACTTAAAATGAATAATACCTAGTCGAATTTCATCTACTAGGCGACCACTAGTAGTAACAAATAGATAAGAGAACATCTAGACAAATAAATAAAATTGGAGTGTCTGTTTATACTGTGTATATTAAAATAACCGCTTTTTTTAAATTTTGTCTGTCTGTCTGTTTGTTCCGGCTAATCTCTGAAATGGCTTGACCGATTTTGACGGGACTTTCACTGGCAGATAGCTGATGTAACAAGGAGTAACTTAGGCTACTTTTACTTTAGAAAAAAAAAACAGGATCTCACAAAAAAAAACGAATTAAAAACTTTTTTTGTTAAATACCACGCGGACGAAGTCGCGGGTAACAGCTAGTAATAAGTATAAAAAATAGTTACAACATAACAGATTTAATGAGGAAGAATGAGGTAACACAAGAGATGCAAAAAAAAAACTCCGTTACAAAAGGCAAGATGCCTCGCGAAGTTTTTGTACGTCGCAGACTCATCGTCTGCAAGGCAATGAGCCCCTATCAGATCACCACTTAAAATAACTCGGAATTTGATGTTTACGTCTCAAACAATGACATTTTAAGATTCTTTATCTTGGTATGGCTAGCAGACATATAGCAAATGATTTAATTTAATGTTCTGTGTCTCGTAATATTAATTTCTTTGCATTCCTACTATTGTATAGAAAAAAGTTTGTTTCTTAGATATAGTCTTTTATATTTTTTGAATGTGAGAACTTTGTAGGCCTTGTAGACTGTAGATTTGGAGACCTTTTTCTATTAAAGTAAGTACCTGGTAAAGGGCGGGCATTAATCACGTGAGACTCGAAAGGGGGGGAACACGGGTGGGGGGTCCATCAAAAAATCACGAAATATCAAGGGGTGTGGGGGGTTGTGGGGGGGGGGTTGTGTAGTAATAACTTAATGTTAACTTTTCATCTTCAAGAGACGGAAAATAAATCAAAACCTATAAAATTCTGGTATGATAAGAAGAGGGATTTTAATAAGGACAACATAAACAAATTTTGCTTTACTGAACTTTACTGTACTGTACAAAGTGACACATTGCAATGAGGCATTCAATACATTCCACGACTTATTTGTGCTTTTCTATAAATTGTGCTTTCCCGAAATCATCGTTAAAAAGAGCAATAAACCCATAAAAAACAAATGGTTTAGTAAGGGCTTAAAAATATCATGCATTAAAAAAGAGCTTTGTATTATGAATATCAACATGATGCTATTAGTAAAAGTTATCACAAGAAAAAATACCTCAATTACACTAAGATCTTAAAAAAATGCATATCAAAATCACAACATATAAACAATAACATATTTTTTAATAATTCTAAAAACAAATATAAAGCAACATGGACAATCATAAAAAATAATTTAAACAAACAAAATAATAACAATAATATAAATGAATTCATAATCCTTGATAAAAAAAAAAATAATCCTAATGATATTTGTAACCAATTTAACAATTATTTCATTGAGCTGACACAAAAAACTAACAAAAATAATCATGACGTAAACAATATTAATATTGACAATAATATAAATACTTTATTTCTGACTCCAGTAAATGAAATTGATGTTATTAAAATAATTAATTCATTAAATAACACAAATTCTACCGGATATGATGAAATAACCACTACAATAATTAAACTAAGCGCGAAAATTATAGCATCCCCACTTACCTACTTAATAAACCTCTCTTTTGAAGAAGGTGTTTTCCCATCTGTCTATAATTAAACCACTTTTCAAAAAGGGCAAGAGTACTGATATGGGCAATTATAGGCCCATTACACTGATCCCTGTCTTTGCAAAAAAAATTTGGAAAGGCAATGCATGGTAAGATAAATATCTTTCTAACTGAATACAATTTAACTGTGGAGAGTCAGTTTGGTTTTAGGAAAAACAGTGCAACGACTCTAGCCTGTTTTTCTTTAGTGCAACTAATTACCGAAGCACTCAATAAAAAAATGTCTACCCTGTCCGTATTCTTAGATATGAGCAAAGCCTTTGATTTTGTATCACATGAACGATTACTTTACAAGTTAGAGAAATATGGCATAAGAGGCAAAGCGCATGATTGGCTTAGAAGTTATTTGTCTAATCGCCAACAGAGAACTGTTATCTCTAGGATAGAAAATAATACTAGGACCACATACGGTTCAGAACTAAAAATGAATGATTCTGGCGTCCCCCATGGGAGTGTACTGGGTCCGCCACTATTTCTATTATATATTAATGACCTCAAAAAATGTTTAAAATATGACTGTATCCAATTTGCTGACGATACTACTTTAACGATAAAATGTTCCAACAAAACTGACGTAGAAACTGATACAAACAATGAATTAATGAATGTGATAAAATGGCTGGGGGACAATAATCTTTATGTTAATATTGAGAAAACGAAAATAGTTCAATTCCAAACATGTAACTTGTCAGTAATACCAACATCAATTAGATATAATAATGTAATTCTACAACCAGGACCATCAGCTTTATTTTTAGGTATAGTAATTGATAATAAATTGAACTGGAAGGAACATGTAGAAAGAGTATGCAGTAAGCTTGATAAATTTGTATATGCTCTTCGCAAGTTAAGATTAGTGTCAAGTAAAAAAACAGTCCTTAATGCCTATCATGGGTATGTTTCATCAGTACTGCGTTACGGCCTAGTGATATGGGGTAATTCAGTGGATGTGGAAAGGGCATTCATAGTGCAAAAAAAATGTATTAGAGCCATGAGTGGAGCAGAATATCTTGACCACTGCAGGCCATTATTTAGGGATTTAAAAATTCTCCCACTCCCATGTTTGTATATTTTTGAAGTTTGTCTGTTTGTAAAAAAATACTCTCATTTATTTCAATTAAATGAACAATTCTCCGAAAGGCTGAACAAAAAAAAATGCCGGGAAATTAGTCGTCCCTGTTCAGATTTTACAATTATATAGTAGAAATGCTAGTTGTATGACAATTAAAATTTATAATAAATTACCACCCGCCCTGAGAATGTTACCAATGAATAAGTTTAAATTTAAAATGTTTAATTTTCTCTTAGATATGTGTTTTTATTCCGTTAATGAATTTTTAAATCATACTTTTTAATATAATATAGTTATTAAATTATGACAGTACTTTTACATTATAATGAATTCTTGGACATTGTAGTTTTAATTTTGACATTATGATTTATACTTTCGACATGACATATATTTTTTGATTAAACAATTAATGCGTTAAATAATATGTTAGGACTACTAGGCTACTTTGACATTATAAATAATGCATGTACCTATTTTATATTTCTACGCCAGCAATGGTAGTATGTGTGAAACAATGTTTAATGTAAGATCTTAATGTACCATATACTGAGAAATAAATCAATTGAATTGAATTGAATATATCTACCTGTATTTTATAAATATTTAAAAAAAATAAGATTCTTTGTAGGTACTCAAAAATACACGTGATATTGGGGGGGGGGGGGGTAGTCTTAAACCTCACCATGTATCACCAAGGGGGGTTAAAAAATGCCAAAAAAACATCACGTGATTAATGGACGGCTCCTTATGTAATTTTGTCGATATCATTGTGAGTTTTTTTTTGACATTTCTTCTTAGGGAATATTCAGCTAGAAAACCACGGCGCCATCTAGTTTTTTAAAATATTGACCCACAAAATATTGAGGTGTAAAAGTGTTCTTTATGATACAAACATAAATAAACATTTCATCTATACTAATATTATAAAGCTGAAGAGTTTGTTTGTTTGTTTGATTGAACGCGCTAATCTCAGGAACTACAGATCCGAATTGAAAAATTCTTTTTGTGTTGGGTAGCCTATTTATCGAGGAAGGCTATAGGCTATATAACATCACGCTACAACCAAGAGAAGCGGAGCAGTAATGAAAAATGTTGCAAAAACGGGGAAAATCGCAGGGGTAAACGATTCGACGCGACGGGAAGGGTCGGGGGAACAAGAAATTTAATGCGGACGAAGTCGCGGGCAGAAGCTAGTTTCATTATAAAATTAGTTTATGTCAAAATCTGTTTCCACGAACACAAACCCAACGCAATGAATGTAACTGAAATTGTCAGGATGAGATCGTCATTAATACTGCTTAACTCAATTAGAGGGCTGTTCCATTATTCGCTGGTTACATAATAACAACGTTAATTCGTACATGTGTCGTGTTGAGACACGTGCCCTTTGTGCACGTGTTCATTCAGCGTTTGTCTGGTCTGCTCTATTAATCAATCTAGTTTCTGTTAATTGATAAATGATGTATGTAACTTATAACAGCGGAGCGGTGCGAGCGGTCAGGTTAAGCTACGGTTGCCGCGGTTAGTCCGTGGATTTTGATAGACCCATCCATGCCGCAGAAAGCACGTAAAGCCGTTGGTCCCGGCTGATATTCGTAGATCTATGTTGATTGATTGATCCCCTATCTAACCCCTTTAGCCCTTAGGAAAATTCCTCCCGAATTTTCAACAATATCTTCTTAGTGGCGAAGAAGGTTACTAGACAAATCATCAACAATATAATAGTTAAAAAAAAAACTAAAAAACACGCTTCCATAGAAAACCAAACTAAAAAGTAGAAAATATTGGAAAAACAGCGTGGGGTGCTTTTTAAGATATTTTTTTTATTGATATCAGGCACCCCACGCTTTTTTTTCCATTATTTTCTACTTTTTAGTTTGGTTTTCTATGGAAGCGTGTTTTTTAGCTTTTTTAAACTATTACTTATTATTTATTTTCTATTTTTTAGGGTGTTTCGAATTTTGAGACGTATGTCAGCGTAGTTTGTGGCGTATGTCAGCGTAGTTTTCGAAGACAGTTTTTTGCTGTCCTGGTAACCCTGGCAAGGATAATGGAACAAATTTATGAAATTATTGCATTGTCATCGGTCCTTGACAGGTGTGCAAAGTTTGAATGAAATCTGGTCGTTTAAAGTGGGTCTAAATCGCGCTATAAGGAGTCGGTTACAAACAAACATACAAGTAAAGCTAATATAAAGCGTGTAAAAAAGAAAGTGCTATTTCATAGAAAAGTGCAATACACCTACGAGGTCGAAATGTATGGAACGCTATTCTTTTTAATTTTTTTGCCGCGGGTGGTCCATGAATTTGTCACGATCTTTATATATCCAGACCCGTCCGTGCCTCGAAAAGCACGTTAATCCGTTGGTACCAGCAATCATTCGTCGGTTTTCCCGCGTCGACTTTACGCGTGGAAAAGCGGACGTAAGGAAAATATATATAATTCATCATGCAAAAGAAATGTATACGCATCCTTGTGAATATTAAGCCATGGGAAAGTTGTAAACCGCATTTTATAAAAAATAAAATAATGACGTTACCCTCCCTTTACATACTACAAATAGTTACATTCGTGCAAAAACACAGATATTACTTTCGATCAAACATAGAAGCGAACCAAAATTATAATCGAAGAAACAAAAACATGCTGATTACACCGACACCAAAATTAAAAATTATGAAAAATAGCCCCAAATATAGAATCGCAACAATTTATAATAAACTACCAAATTACATAAAAGAAGACGAAAATAAAAATTCATTCTATAGCAAACTAAAATTACTTTTAATAGGGAAATGTTATTACACTGTACACGAATTCATGACGGATAAAACTTTATAGATATAAGTACGTAATTACTAACTTTTTTTGTCACAAATTTTGTTTAAATATGCTATTGACACTAAATCTTCTTTTGTATTATAGAATGACATACCTACCATAACTCAATTTAATAATTAACTTGACATGATTGTAATTAATTTCCTTATTTTATCCTAATTTTATTTCTCTTTTTATATTAATTTAATCACCTAGATTCTTTCTATAGTTTTGTTGTGCCCTTACAGGGTCCATATTTTGCACTTAGCTTTAAGCCTTTTTGTAACATCTTTTCACAGTATGGAATGCAATAAATAAATAAATAAAAGCACTATCCCATTTCTTCCCGTGGGTGATGTAAAAGGCGTCTAAGGGACTTACTAGAGAATGGGCAGCAGCGTTCTCTATGCATTTTACCACCATACTGCGATCGCCAACCCGCCTGCCAAGCGTGGCGATTATGACAAACTTCCTCAAATTGGGGACAGCCTTTGTCAAGTAGAGGACGTTTTTCGGCTGAAATGACCGCGTCAACAGACAATGGTCGTGAGGTTATGTTACTAAAATATTAAACTGATACTGGTGTGAATAAATGACAAAAACAAACGCGGAAAATGCTAAGAGGAAATAAGTAAACTAACCAATTGTTATTGCATGTTATTATGATGTCATTATCATAATATTTATATGTAGGTTCCCCCTGCCTAAGTTTCAATCAAAAGAAATTCCGATCAGTATTGGCTGTCAATTTTGTTTTAAAGTTTTTGGTTGGTAGATCTTGGATATTTATTAAGTGTAGCCGTGTAGCAGTCTTACCAAGGGGTATCGTGTTACCCAAATACTGGGATGTAGAGGTTAGGCTGGAAGCTGACCCCAACATAGTTGGGAAAAGCTGGTTATTCCACAGAGATCAAGTTGTCGTTTACGTACAAAAAACTTTATCCCAATCGAAATAAAGTTGGAAATGCAAAAACCTGGCTCATAGCTTTAGGCTAGAACAAAAGTTAGATAGCAAATTATCAAGACGGATATCGAAATATTACAAAATCCTGGTTATATTATTCTTGTTCCTTCTATAATATGAATGAGAAGAATATAAAAATAAAAATAAAAATTAACCGCCGAAAAAATTGAAAAGCAAAAAATAATAAACCTTAAAATTATGAGTCGGCGCTTTGAGTGATCTTTGTTCATTGATTTTCCAGCGCCGACTCATAATTTTAAGGTTTATTATTTTTTGCTTTTCAGTTTTTTCGGCGGTTAAATTTTTTTGGCAAAAAGTTTTTAATTTATAATTTTTTGTGGCTTTAATATACTTATAATACTTGGCAAGATATACCCTATCCAATGAATAAAGAATTATCAAAATCGGACTACTCTGTATAAAGTTATGCGTGGTTAAACATTACAATCAGTGAGTGAACAATCAATCATCCCCTGTTTTCTGACCCTTAGGGTTTGATTTTGTTTTTCAAATTTATATGGGACCACCCTCGGAGTATACCCTTTCCAATAAAAAAATAATTATCACAATCGGACTACTATGTAAAAAGTTATGCGTGGTCATACATAAAAAAAAAACAAAAAAAAAAATATACGCGTCGAATTGATAACCTCCTCCGTTTTTTTTCGTCGGCAATTTATTCGAACAAATGACACAATGATTTAGAAATAATCTTCTATCCCATTCAGATTCTGATAAATAGTGCGTTTCGCAATTAGGGTGCAGAGCGCTTACTCTTGATTTTAATTCCGATCGACAGACATTGGAATTTTCACGTTTCGTATTCTTGTTCAATACTAGCGCCAAAATGTGTTTCAATTGGGTGTCCATTTTGGAGAACTAAGTGGAATCGGGATCGGGCCTTATTGTTCCTCCAATGTTGACATTATTGTTTTCCAGAGTACCGAATCACGTGAATCGTATTGGTTTTAGATTGGAATTAAAATTAGGTTGAAGAGTAAGCCCCCTTTATGTTTGTATGTTACTATGTTTTTAAACGACTCCTTTGGACTTGATTTTGACCCACTTCCAACGGTCAGATTTCATTTAAACTTTGCAGACTTATCGAGGACCGATGACAATACAATAATTTCATAAATTTATGCCATTATCCTTGTTGGGGTTACCAGGATAGCAAAAAACTGTCTTCGAAAAATACGCTGTCATACATCACGAAATTCGAAACGAACAAAAAGACACCTCAAAACCTACACAACGCTTTTTTTTCAATTATTTTGTACTTTTTAGTTTGGTTTTCTATGGAAGCGTGATTTTTAATCTATTATTTAGTCCGCTATACTTTTCAGTTTCGTGCGACTCTCATCTATGAATTACCCGCAACTTTGACGATATCATCAACCCAACGCGCTTTGTAACCCTGTACGTGCATCATATTACATAACACCTATATACCATCTTCCCCTAATCTAAATATATTCAGATTAGTAACTAATTACACAGAACACACAAGGATTACATAAATCCGTGACCTTTAAGATCACAAGAGAAAGCACTCAGAATCGGCACCTCATGTGGAATGTATCTATCCATTTTGATTACTATCTTCGGAATATTCTCGGTAATCAAGCTTCGAAGGTAAATAATTGGAAATGAACTTTATTAATTGAGACAGTTTGTATTTGTAGGTTGGCAATTATAACTTACTGTTTATCTTGAGAGTAGGAGGCTGTATCTAACAGTTGATTGGCTGACTTGTTGATCTTATTTGAAACGACTCTGATCTTCAAAAAATACTTTTGAAGGTAAATTAATAGTTACGCAATTTGGCTACCGTTGTTACAAATTAGAACTGCTATCATTTGATAGTTGTCTGAAATCTATACTAATATTATAAAGCTGAAGAGTTGGTTTGGTTGAACGCACTAATCTCAGGAACGACTGGTTCCAATTGAAAAAAAAAAACCGGCCAAGTGCGAGTCGGACTCGCGCACCGAGGGTTCCGTACAAACCTGCAGGTCATCATCATCATCATTCGTCATCATCGTTTATGAAATGAAATGTTTTTTTTTTTTAATTTTTATATTTGTGTTGACTGAATGAAAGGTAAATTGTGGTTTACGATTTATGACGTATTAAAAAAAAACTACTTACTAGATCTCGTTCAAACCAATTTTCGTTGGTAGTTTTCATGGTAATGTACATCATATATTTTTTTTAGTTTTATCATTCCCTTATTTTAGAAGATACGGGGGGGGGGGACACACATTTTACCACTTTGGAAGTGTCTCTCGCGCAAACTATTCAGTTTAGAAAAAAATGATATTAGAAACCTCAATTTCATTTTTGAAGACCTATCCATAGATACCCCACACGTAAGGGTTTGATGAATTTTTTTTTTTGTGTTTCAGTTCTATGTATGGGGAACCCCAAATATTATTGTTTAAAAAAAAAATGATATTAGAAACCTCAATATCATTTTTGAAGACCTATCCATAGATACCCCACACGTAAGGGTTTGATGAAAAAAAAAATTTTGAGTTTCAGTTCTATGTATGGGGAACCCCAAATTTTATTGTTTTTTTTCTATTTTTGTGTGAAAATCTTAATGCGGTTCACTGAATACATCTATTTACCAAGTTTCAATAGCACAGCTCTTATAGTTTCGGAGAAAAGTGGCTGCGACATACTCGGACAGACAGACAGACAGACAGACAGACATGGCGAATCTATAAGGGTTCCGTTTTTTGCCATTTGGCAACGGAACCCTAAAAACAGAAGTTTGACGCGGACAAAGTCGTGGGCAAAAGTTTAGTGGCTATGTAACACGGAAAATTGTCATTAGGTTTGTTTACGAATTAATTTCCGGACTGAGGGTGCAGGCACTTTCGGTTTATGCTACATCATGAGATTAAGTAGTCCATTTTCGATGCAATTCCCTAGATAGACATAAGCCGACGTAACCACGAACGTCGCGATTATTCAAGCACTGTGCCATGGCTAAAATCAGAAAAAGTAAAAATAAAATAAAAATGTACTTACTGTTATTTCACTTTAAATACATTATTTATTCCAAAAACATGGCCGCCAGGCAGCAACGACGTGTTCAGATTTTGTATGTTTTGTCGGTCATATAGTCCGACAAGGCCTGATGGAACAAAAAGTGTCGGACACATAGTCCGACATGGCAGTTAACGTGTTAAACGCATTGTTTAGCGCTGACAGTTGAAAACTGATCAGTGTTTTTAGACGCGCTAAAACACCATTCATTAAAAAATCTAGTGTACCAAAAAATCTTGCCGCGATTTTGTTACGGCAGCGTGAATGTCGACTAACAAAATTATCCAATTATCTAAGCATGCATAGAATAATTAAAAGTGCCGCCCGTGGTGCAGATTATTTTCTTCTTCTAAAACTCAATGTGCCCTTTTTATTGCCAAGTACTGTATTTAAGTTTAATATGAACACCTCGTCATATCACCACTCCCACGCGATGCTACACAGATGAATCATGCCCCAAAATCGCTTAAACGTCCAACGGCATGACATAGTTTAAATAAATAGGTGTGCTGGCAACCCTGGTTACCATTGAAATATCAACATAAAGACCGCTGCCAACTTTCTAGCCTAAACATACAAGGGACAACGCCTGGATAAACGGTTCATTTATTTTGAACTACGTGACACGACAGACGATCTCCTGTCCAAATTTTAATAATTCATACAAAATGTACCATCGTTTTAACCGATAAAAAAATCTTGTTGTAAGAATCTGATTCGGATATTACGAGTAATTAAAAAACAAAAAAAAATATTTTTAAAACATAAAAGATCGACCGATAATTCAAAAGTGGCTGCAAAATGGGTTTATCTTTACATAGTATAAGAAAACGTCGCATTTCGTGTTTGAACGCTTAGATCATTTAAACTACGCAACGGATTTTAATGCCGTTTTCACCAATAGACAAGAGTAATTCAAGGGGAAGGTTTATATGTATAATACGCGGAGAAGCCGCTGGCAAAAGCTAGTTTGATATAAATGCTTTGATTTTGAATGCATCTGTTACTTCTAAATATTTAAACTACGACGCCATTCCCGCTTCTTTCAATTCAATTTATTTATTTCTCAGTATATGGTACATTAAGATCTTACACTAAACATTGTTTCACACATACTACCATTGCTGGCGTAGAAATATAAAATAATAAAATAGGTACATGCATTATTTATAATGTCAAAGTATTAATCAAAAAATATATGTCATGTCGAAAATATAAATCATAATGTCAAAAATAAAAACTACAATGTCCAAGAATTCATAATAATGTAAAAGTGTAAATAATGTAAAAATGTCATTATTTAATAACTATATTATATTAAAAAGTATGATTTAAAAATTCATTAACGGAATAAAAACACATATCTAAGAGAAAATTAAACATTTTAAATTTAAACTTATTCATTGGTAACATTCTCAGGGCGGGTGGTAATTTATTAAAAATTTTAATTGTCATACAACTAGCATTTCTACTATATAATTGTAATCTCTGAGCAGGGACGACTAATTTCCCGGCATTTTTTTTGTTCAGCCTTTCGGAGAATTGTTCATTTAATTGAAATAAATGAGAGTATTTTTTTACAAACAAACAAACTTCAAAAATATACAAACATGGGAGTGGGAGAATTTTTAAATCCCTAAATAATGGCCTGCAATGGTCAAGATATTCTGCTCCACTCATGGCTCTAATACATTTTTTTTGCACTATGAATGCCCTTTCCACATCCACTGAATTACTGAATACTTTCAGGCACAAATATGGCCATTAGTTTACGTAACTCCATGAAAGGCACGTTTATTAACACAATACGTCTGGATATGACAGCTCACAATTTGTACAATACTGGGTTGGACGTGGATGTAGGACTTCGGCGAGTAACCTGTATGGTACCATAGATTCAGTACATGAATTTGGAACTCCATGTGCGTTGAAATTTTTCGTCGGTTATAATTAAAAAATAATTTACTACGCTTACTACATTTTACCTTTTCTATGAGTGTTGTGACCCAAAGGGGTCTAGAAACATGTGCTGAATTTATAGTTAAAGTTGGCATTTTTTTTAAATATATCCCGGGATGCCAGGAACACCTGGAATGCATGACTACTTTTTTTTAAAACCAGTATTTTTGTATTATATACAATTAGATGCAGAGCCTTATTTAGGTGCGTATTTAAGATGCAGAAGCGCATTCCATATTAACCAACATCCAGCATTGCCACTGAGTTTTTATACATTTGTGATACTTCTGGTATTGCAGATCTGCATTGGCAACAGTGACTTGGCAACGTGAGTTTACCATTTACCATTAGCGGGCTTTGTCAATCCAATATTATCTATACTAATATGATAAAGCTGAAGAGTTTGTTTGTTTGTTTGATTGAACGCGCTAATCTCAAGAACTACTGGTGCGAATTTTTTTTTTTAGTTTAGTGTAGCCTATTTATCGAGGAAGGCTATATAACATCACGCTACAACTAAGAGGAGCGGAGCAGTAATGAAAACGGGTAGGCGATTCGACGCGACGGGAAGGGTCAGGGGAACAAGAAATTTAACACGGACGAAGTCGTGGGCAGAAGCTAGTACAGTATATTATTTATATGTCTGAGGATTCAGGTAACGGTTGACAAATAATTCAATTAATACCAATACGTCAAAACGCGGCAACCTTCGCCATGTAAGAGGAGCGTGATAAATTGATTACTATGTTGGTAACATGACAGGATTAGCGAATAAACAATAAATAAACTTGTTAGAAACTATTTATATTGCTGATCTGTTATTGAGTATGTGTGAAGCTGTAAATTATTAGCAGAATGACAGCATTTATTTTAAATAAACCAATTACAGACACTTTAGAATTTTCAAGGGGTCGGTCAGTAAAAAAGATGAAGATAGATAGTAATGGCGAGACGAGCTGGATAGTTTTTTTTTTTGTGTGGGAAATCATCAAGTGCCGTCTCCCGCTCTAGGGTGGAGCGAAAGGGCGTGTCAGACTTTTACTGACTAAAACCCACCCGTGTTCCTTCAGTTTCCCATATGCCAGGGCCACGGTACCTCTTTCGAACAGATCTCGCGACCCCGGCAGAGCTGGATAGGTTCCGTCAAAACTGAAAGGAGGACGCACGGACTCGCGAAAGATGGAAGGTGTGGTTTCCGCCTTTTCCCAAAAGAGGACAATAAACAATTGTAGCGTATTAGGAACCGGAAGGGATGGTCCACAGTGCATGTCATTAGGAGTCTTGACATCGAAGACATGAGAACGGCTATCAGGCCTGTGAATGCACCAACTGTGGTTTCTTCCTCATCCACCTCCACGAAGGCTTCTTTGAACTCCTCGGACACTACCCTCGACTGGTCATGCACAATACCGTATCGTAGCACAAAAGTATTGGACCACGTAAGCACGGATGGAACTGCCTGGGCGGAGCACCACCGTGTCCTTGTGGAGGCGATCGGCGGCGGCGACCTCTCGCGTTCGCCCCGGTGCGGCCATGGTACGGAGCAAGAGGACATGGGAAACTGTCACCACCTTCTGCAAAGCAGTAATGCTCGCGAAGGAGCAGGCGGGGCGCGTGAGGCCCGTGAGGGTTTGGCAGTCTCTGCGCCCTCACGTCCCTAGCCGCCGCAGGAGGAGACGCCCCGGGCGTCGGGAGTCGTTTGCGTTCTCCCGGCCACCATAGGCGCGGGCTTGCGGGCGGCGAGCACAGGCCCGTGTCGATGGCGCGTAGTGTTCCACGCGCGCCTCAAAGAGGTGTCAGCAAACTGAAGGGGACTACTAGGACCGATGTCTACCAGGGTCGCGAGATTCGTTCGAAAGAGGTACCGTGGCCCTGGCATATGGGCAACTGAAGGACCACGGGTGGGTTTTAGTCAGTAAAAGTCTGACACGCCATTTCGCTCCACCCAAGAGCGGGAGACGTCATTTGATGATTACCCACCCACAAAAAAAAAGCCTATCAATGCCTAGCAGTGGGTAAAGTGGGGCTGTGGATAATGAAGACGACAAAAGTATTCACCTTTTACAATGATAAAATCATTCAATGATCAAACATTTCGCAAGAGATAAAAACCAGACGTAGGTACATGCAAAGACTTGTATCTTAAGTACCATTTTAAGATAATGCAACATGTGAATGGTATCAATATTTGACGTATGTATACTGACATCAATTCTCATTCATAATAAATACAATTTTTCATCAGACGCTTGGCCGGCTCTGGCAGAAATAACCAATTATTTTCACATGCAATGTTCCGAAAGCAGTGGTGGCCCAGTGGTAAAAACCGCAAGTTACGAGTGTAAATCGTAGCTTCGAACCCAAGCAGCCACTTTTCTTTGAGTAAATGATTTCATCACTACTGCTCTCAAAACGGTGAAGGAAAACATTCTGAGGAAACCAGCATGTCCTAGATCCAAACATTTCAAGACGTGACATCCTCCTACCCGCACTGGACCCGCGTTGTAGATAATGGCCCACACCCTCTCCTAGAGACGAGGCCTGGGTCCCAGCAGTGGGAACATAATAAGCTGCTTATGTTATACTGTTTTTCATCAGACGGTCGGTATGTACTCCTGGCACAAAAACCAGTGACGGCCCAGTGGTAACGGTCGCGACTTACCGAGTTGTACGTCGTGGGTTAACTGAAACAGACACTTTATTTTGTCTAAATTATTTCATCACCACTGCTCTCAAGACGGTAACAGTAAAGGAAAACATCGTGAGGAAACCGGCATGTCCTAGAACCAAACATTAGAAGACGTGTGATATCCGCCAAATCGCAATGGACTTGCGTGGTGGATCGCACAGAGAAGAGGCCTGTATCCTTGCAGTGGGAAAATTATGGGTTGAATATGCTACTGCCAAGTGTACCATAAACGTAGACGCCCGGGCGTCGGGAGTCCATAGCGGACTCCGGGCGCAGAGATGTCAGCACTTATTGAAGAGGCCGCTAGGACCGATGCCTGCCAGGGTCGCGAGATTTGTTCGAAAGCATTACCGTGGTCCCGGCACAGGTAACTGAAGGAACACGGGTGGGTTTTAGTCAGTAAAAGTCTGACACGCCCTCCCGCTCCTAAAAAATATGTACTATAAACACAAATACCACAACATCGTATCGTGGCCACTATCGTAACCAATGTGTTACGCTAATATGTATTTTACTGATAACTCTGCAGCGTTAAAGGTGATCTGATGTTTTCGCTGTTACACTATCACTGTATAAACAAGGGGATCTCGTCACATGATAGCACGATCAAAATGTAATGGGGTTTAACCGCATTAATATGGTGTAATTCCTTTATCAACGGCTTTTAGGCGGCTTGCCCTTTAATTAGGATTTATGAATTTGTGGTGTCGTCTGTCATGATGCTGCAAATTCCCTGAAGGGTTAGAACGAAGCGTTTAAAAGAGAAAATCTTGAAGAAGAAAAAAATATTTACAAGATTTAAGTCTAACTGACCTGACGGACGTTGTCGTGTCCAAAGGAGATGTTTCATTTTCGGCCATCAGATGTACATTTATCAAAAAAGAGGAAAAAATACTACAAATTAGGGAAAAATATTCTCTGGTTAATTTGCGCCTGATTTGTTGTGTACAAAAAATAATAGTTTTTCAATTATTGCCATGTTTTATTCAATATGGCGTCCCGTTTGCTTGCAGACTTCATTCGTTCTGAAATCATGTCTCATCAAATCAATGTTAAGTAGAAAATAATTACAAAATGGGTGTATTCTTGTAGTGTTAAAAATAAATTACTATAATTCTCTTATAAATATTTTTGAGTAAACATAATTAAGTGTGACCATTTCATCGTTACAAAAATCTTTAGTCTCCATTCTCGAAGTGTGTTTCTAAACGAATTCAAAATGACCACTTGCTAACTCTTAGGACAAACGTCAAACATTTTTAATTTTTATTTTGTACATAAAAACCATTTGATATTATGTAAAAAATGATACTTTATTCTATTCATGAGTAATTTACCCAGCTTCGCTAAACTGTACACGTTATGGCCGGAGCCCCATATAAAAATGAAACATCTCCTTTCATCAATTCACGTTCAGATTTTCCTGCATTTGGTCCAGGTAACTTTTCCAAATTTTCTTTCCGTAATAACCGAATTCGGTGTAATACGAACATTTGAAAACAAACAATAGCGAAATCGAATCCGGCCGTTCTCAAGAGCTGCTCTTACGAACAGCATTTCATTTTTATTCATATAGAAGATGTTTCACTTTAGAGCCGAGCTATCCCAGATGCTCCTAAGCAGCTCTACAAAGAAGCTTCTTGTAGTTTTGCATACGAAAGCCGTGGTTACAAATAAACATAAAAAAGATGTAACCGACTAATAATAGACAATGAATAGAGTGGTTTATGCGTCTACTACAGACCGTTCGCTTTACTATACTACGGACTATACGCTTAGATCAATTTTATTAATAAACTTTAATAGACTGATCGATCGACAAATTGAGTTGTTTGTTTATTAATGGCGTTTGATTGATTTAACGTACTATAAGATACAGATCATCTGACAGGGTCGCGAGGTCTGCCAGGGTCGCAAGGTCTGCCAGGGTCGCGAGACTGCCACGGTCGCGAGACTGCCAGGGTCGCGAGATTTGTTAGAAAGAGACACCGTGGCCCTGGCACATGGGTAACTGAAGGAACACGGGTGGGTTTTAGTCAGTAAAAGTCTGACACGCCCTCCCGCTCCGCCCAAGAGCAGGAGACGTTCATCATCTGCCTGCCTTTTCCCAACTATGTTGGGGTCGGCTTTCAGTCTAACCGGATGCAGCTGAGTACCAGTATTTTGAATCCATCAGAATGATTCAGATTGAGCCCATAATGTTGCTACTGCCGCAACATAGGCGTCCTCTTTGTGAGAGGGCCGTAGCCCGTAATTCACCGCCGCTGGCCCAGAGCAGGTTGGCTTGTCTTCGAGTTTTTGGCTCTAAGACAAGACGGTTTCCTTCACCGTTTTGAGAGCTATGATGAAAAAGATCACACGAAGTAAAGCGCTTGCCTGGGTTTCAAGAACCAAGGTTTGTAAGAACTTAAACCAAGATATTTCGAAATTCATTCATTATTGAGGCACTTGAAAAACGTCTGAAGTCAGGAGCACGCTACTAAATTTATCGTTCTCTATGGAGAAGAGCTGGCAAAAACTCCATACGTTTTCTGTTCTGGGAACTGTTAAACCACAATCCATTTTAGAACAGAATCCTGGAAGCAAGGCAGTAAACATCGATAAGACGCAGGAAACCAGCTGATTTTAACTGCCCACACTAAATGATGTATTAGAAGTCATGAATCATACCAATTTTCCGAGAACAGGTTTGTATACAACGGCCTTATAGAGCCAATGTGATAATTTATGTTTCTTCGAACGCTGCTTGCGATATTGATTGCATTTTTTTCCGTGACTGTTATTCAAAACAGATATAATATACCTTCGATTCGCAAGAATCGGGAATATTATTATGCAATTTATTGAAAAACGTGCCAATTGCTTAATACGTATCTGGAGCTGTCGATTCGCCTACAAATAATTTTACTTCATGCAAGTTGTCTATAGAAAATTATATATTATTTAAAAGTGTCCATTCGCCGGATTGAGGCTAGTCAATGTGTGCGAATCGACTAATAAGTTTTAATTTCGTGCGCGTCGCCTGTCATCACCATCATCATCATATCAGAACAAGTTTGCCCACTTGTCACGAGCCATAAGAATGGTGAATATTATTTCAATAGAGGTAGATATATTTCAGTGCAGCCTGAAGAGGCTCACAGAAGTAGAACTGAAGTGCTTTGAAAATATTTAGAAATTCAGTTCTTGTGATTTTTTTTTAATAAGTATGCTATTTAATGTTTTTTTCTTTTTGTATGTATCTACAGAAAAAAAAATTACCAGTGCGCAACTTTTTTTTTGTGGTATCAGTAATAAAACACATTTCAATTATTTTATCAATACTTTTTTTTAAATTTTTATCCGACCTTAAATCAGTAAACTGTGGACACCCTACATATTTCGTAATATGATATCGAAATAGTAATAGGTCAGTAACCGCGCGCCGGCGTAAGTACTTCGAACTTCTGAGAATGTTGACCCATCGAATAGCTGGTAGGTACTAGTAGCTACGCTCGGTCGTTCACCTTCGCCGCCGCGCCGGCGGCGGCGCCGCGCGCAAGTTACCATAAAAACCAGTTTAACCAAAATAAACATCTTTCGTCAACAATAACTTTTTTTTTTGTACCAAGATATATCAAAATAAAAATAGCATAGTTATTATGTTACCATTTACTTGCTTACCTGCCTTAAATTGTATTGTGTTTGTAACTTTCTAGCTTTAAAATTCCGTGAACGAATACCATCGTGATACAATTTCCAAATGATTTCGAAATCCTTGCACGATCGGATTCTTTGTTTCTTTAAAACTCGAATAGGAATGTAAACCTTGCCTTATATGCGAATATCGCGAACTGTATGACGTTATCTATGACGTCAAAAGCAGCTATAAAATACCGTTACATAGAATCGAACGTAGCAATGTTGTGGTCATTACCCATAGTAAAATAGATGGACCAATATATCTTGATCCGTGTTGTTATAAAGTCGTTCTGCCTAGGCTTTTCACAACTGTGTTGGGGTCAGCTTCCAGTGTCACTGGAAGAAGCTGAATGGCAGTATTTTACATGGAGCGACTGCACATCTGACCTCCACAACCCAGTTACTGGTAAGACAGGTTGTCAGACTTTCGGGCTTCTGATGACCCGTAACAACTGTCGAAGATTTACGAATGACAGCCGGGACCAGCGGCTTAACGTCCTGTCTGAGACACGAAGGGGTCTTGATATGTTATGAATGGTCACCCATCCACGGAATGACCTCGGGAAGCGTAGCTTAACCTTCGATGAACCCGTGCTGCTGATAATGTTTATCTACGAGCCCCTCTTGAAATTAAAAATCGAACAGATTTTGGTATTTATCCCAACAGATGTCAGTTTATATTGGTCAAAATTGCAGCTGAAATAGTCATAGTTTAATACAGGGAATGACTATTCTATATCTGTCCTTTTCTGAACCTGATGAAAAGTCTATCTGTCTCAGTCTGTGGTTTTATGAATGGGTGGGTGGAATTCAAGGATGTACCAAGAAAATATACGTTGACATGACACACTTTCGTATTAGAAACATTAGTTAGAAGATTAGTGGAAATATTTGCATAGCGAAATACAATTTTGCACCATTTTAATGAATTTGTTTCTCTTGACCCATTTGGGACGTCATGGCAGACACGTGTATTTAGTGTGTCTGTGTAAGTGTTAGTAAACATTTATAATAAGTGGCTATTTCTTATAATAACTTAATATCAAATACTGGTGAAAAATGACGGATTTTCATAGTATCATTGCAACTGATAGTGTACACCTTTATTTTTTTGGCTTAATCATCAAATGACGTCTCCTTGAGGCCCGAATGAGGCCTTGGTCCCAGCAGACCCCTTAAGTTACCACCATACTGCGATCGAGGTAACGTGGCCCTGGCATATGGGCAACTGAAGGAACACGGGTGGGTTTTAGTCAATAAAAGTCTGACACGCCCGTCCGCTCCACCCAGAGCGGGAGACGTCATTTGATGATTTCCCATCCACAAAAAAAAGTATGGTGGTAGGAAACATAGAGATCACTGCTGCCCATTCTCTAGTAAGTACCTTAATCGCCTTATACGACAAAGAATTGGGATGTTCTTCTTTTCTTTACGTTCGGCAACATACGAATCTATATATATAGGTAGGTACGTATTATGGCGCAATGAAATGTCTCCGCGCATCACAAACCAGGTCAGGGTCTCACGGGTTTCCCCATTGACGACGAACGTAAGTAATACTTAGAAATAATCTAGTCATAGCCACTGTAATAGCAAGAATGATTAGTTAGACAATGGTCATCGTAACTCAAGATAAAGAGAGGGGATCAACGATTTCGTTTCAATATCATTTTAGCCTTCATTTTTCGTTTCATTAACATTTTTATCAGCATTATTTTCGTCCATAATTACACCACTAAATCAAAATAAGAAGTCATTTATTCAAATTAGGCTAAGTATCAGCACTTTTCGAACGTAAAAATTACATAAGACAGTCCCCCAAAACGCCCGCTCTTCACCACTTCGTAGTGCTTTAGCTGGGAAGAAGTGGGCGCAACAAACTCTCCAGCAGCAAACCAAGACGGATGTCTGTCACTATGTCAATACTGCTTGTCTTTATTATTTCAGAAGCCTTTGAAGGCTAACAATTTTGGCTGCCAGTCACGAAAAGAGTCAATGAAATTTAGAAAAAAAAACCTCAGTTCGAATCTGGAAAGGGACGAAAAAAAAACCTTAGTTCGAATCTGGAAAGGGACAGGACCAAAGCTATATAATTTAAATGTTAAATCTAGCAGCAATCCCATGACCTAAAACACTTCCTCTATCTATTTCATGTGGCCAGAACTGTCTATTACCCCCTATAACCGTCCCCATTTTGTATGCAGCGGCCGTCCTTGACCTGAATAACATCCTTAGTCTGTTTTATGTAGCCGAAACTTCGACTATAGCCCATTAATAGAGCCTCTTTTGTATCAACCGGTTTCCCATTACCTTAATCACATGCTTAGTCCATTTAATTGGACCCCATTACCGTCTCTCCAAAGTCTACCCTCAGCCAAATTGTTTTGACTTTGAAGCATTTATGGGAAGCGATCGTCTATTTATAAATAATGATACCATAACACGATACGGTTCAATCAACTGACCTAGCCAATGTCGGGCTAAAGGAGGAGACGGCTGTAAAGATTCTATTTTTTGTATGTTTGTTTTATGACCAGGGCATGTGGTTCTTCTTTTTTTTGTGGTTGGGATGTCATCAAATGACGTCTCCCGCTCTTGAGTGGAGCGGGACGGCGTGTCAGACTTTTACTGACTAAAATCCACCCGTGTTCCAGTTGCCCATGTGCCAGGGCCACAGTCTCTCTTTCGAACAAATTTCGCGACCCTGGCAAGCTTGTGGTTAAGTTATTATTTCGCCATAAACCGTCAGTTGTATGATTCATTGTCATATTCAAAATTATGATAAATTGCAGTATTAATGAATAAATTGTAAAACTTGTAAATATTTAATAAGAAATTGGAAAAAAAGAACTTTTTTTTTTGAACCTGGCAAATTTTTATTCTAAGTTATTAACGCGACAATATACGAAAGAGTCATTCTGCGAATGAGGCATTGTGAGAAATCAACGTTTTGAGAAAGAGTAATTCTGCGAAAGCGACATTTAGCGTAAGCGACATTATGAGAAAGAGGCATTTTACGACCGGTAAAATTTTTGCGAATGGGATGTTTTGCTAAGCAGCCCATTGTATTTACGAAGACATGATCATTGTCCTATCGGGAAGAGCATAGGAAAGAGGAAGAGGGCTTTATTTGGGGGTCTTGGAATTGACTACTTAAATATGCAGCGTAAACGTGCCCTATATCCTACTAATATTATAAATGCGAAAGTTTGCGAGGATAGATGTATGTGTATGTTTGTTACCCTTTCACGAAAAAACTACTGGACGGATTTGGATGAAATTTGGCACACAGATAGTCCATAACCTGAATTAACATATAGGGTACTTTTTATCCCGGTAGTACGTTCCCGCGGGATATTTTCCGACCTCCACGCGGGCGAAGCCGCTGGCAAAAGCTAGTAATACCATAAACGTACAATAATAAGTCTATACTGTTCCCATTCCTGGGACACAGACCTCCTCTTGATTAGAGGAGGCCGTAATCCAACATGTGTACCCAGTGCGGGTTGAAAGATGCCACATGTCCTCGAATTTTTGGTTCTAGGACATGCTGGTTTTCTCACAATGCTCAGAGCAGTGGTGATGAAATAATGTAAAGCACCTGTCTGGGTCCGAAACCAGGGCTTTGAATAACGTTAAAAATTTGGTATCGTTACTTTCATCGCACGAAGATAACGTTATTAGTAGAGGTCACGTTATGCTTGGTAACGATACTTGGCATACGTTTTACCGGTAACTGAGTAACGTTAAATTTTTATTTATTTTCTTTCATCTCTTTCTTTCGTCTACATTAATAAAGTTGCATTTGCATCGTTTGATTGGCGATGTTACCGTAGAGCGCCGCCGCCCATGGCATGTCGCTTAGGTTGCGCAGGTTGACAACAACGCATTAAGTAACGATAAAAGTATCGATACTAGTAACGTTAATTAGTAACGTTATTTATAGATTCGATACCAAAGTATCGTTACCCGTATTACCGTTAAAATATTAACTTTATGAAAATAACGTTACTTAACGATACTTATAGTGTGAATTTGGTAACGTTAACAAGCCCTGTCCGAAACTACGACCTACAACTCGTGAATCGCGGTCATTGCCACCACCAGTCTTCACTATATTTGTAAAATAGTTTATCAACCTATGACAAACTTATTTTTCTCTTCCCTCTTTAGTCATTCTCAGAGTCTGCGTCTAATCGATACCGGGAAAACCTTAGTGATACTAAATGATTCATGTTTTCTAAACAAATAACCACGTAGTTTTTGAGCAACATAAAAAAAAAATCATTGGGATATTACGCAAATTAAACGGATCCGTCTACGTAATTGAAAAAAAATATAGGAAAAACCCTATTGTGGAGAAGTAATCTAAATGTAGTAAGTAGTACTTCTTGTAATTATAATTATTGTTCTATTTAAAGCCTTCAAGGCCAGAACCAAAGAACTTTATCAGACATTATGAACTCTGTTATCGATTCAGGACATTATAGATTTTATCATCAACACGCGAACTTTTGAGCACTGGTGGCCTAGTGGTAACGCCCGCGACTTAACTTCGTGAGTTCGAACCCAAGCAGGCGCTTTACTTTGTGTAAATTATTTCATCACCACTGCTCTCAAAACGGTGAAGGAAACCATCGTGAGGAAACCGGCATGTCTTAGAACCAAAAATTCGAACACATGTGACATCTACCAACCCGCACAGGGCCCGCGTGGTGGATAATGGCCCACTCCCTCTCACGGAGAGGAGGCCTGTGTCCCAACAGTGGGAACACTATAGCCTGCTGATGACGACGAGAAATTCATAACAACGAGTTCCTTCATAGTGTAAAATAACAATATTAAACACTGTTACCTCAATTAAAAGTTGATGATTTTGGCAATGAGATCTGCATATTAATGTCATTTCGTGTGTGGTCTCTGCTAAGAATAGGGGTAACGACTTCCTGTGAGGGGTAAGACAGACAAGACGATGTGTATTACTAACCTTGTTTATCGGTGGATAGTCAAAGACGCTGTACATAGTGGAAAAATGTATCTCCGACAGAGCTAAGAGCTTGATGTAGTTAACGATTTATGGTGTCATATATTGTGTATTGTTCCGTTTGTTGCCGAACGTAAAGAATAGCACTATCCCATTTCTTCCCGTGGGTGTCGTAAAAGGCGACTAAGGGATTTACTAGAGAATGGGCAGCAGCGTTCTCTATGCATTTACCACCATATTGCGTTCGGCAACCCGCCTGCAAAGCATGGCAATTATGGCAAACCCCCCCAAATAGGGGGAGGCCTATGTCCAGCAGTGGACGTCATTCGGCTGAGATGATGATGATGAATAATAGTCCAATTAATTTAACATTTTTACACAGTTGACACTCAAACAACATATCATCCAGTTACAGATGCCAGCACATCAAGCTACCCGAAACTGACAAATATTCCCAATCAATCTTGTACCTTATACTTCAGTGATAAAGTTGAAAAACTTTGCAAGAACTTTGAAAAACTATAGTAGCTTTTCGTGCTGGCGTCTGTACAACATCTGAATGTTTAACTACAACAACATTTAAAAGTCTGTTGTATAGTAAATAATTACTTAAAACGATTTATATAGCCCAAATTTAACCTAACAAAGCGTCCTAGACACATAAATGTTAAAAGTAAACACACGACTCTAGTTTAGGTAAAAAAGGTAACCTTGAGCGAAGGCCGAAGCTATACCCACTCGATCGCGAATGAATTTTGTGCTTTAAACTTATTTTTATGAAAGGTCATGTTACTAAATAGGGTTATCGCTTCAAAATACGGAGGAAGCCGGATTCTATGATGTAATTATGTTGACAGTTAATCCTACTATAATATTATAAATGTGACAGTTTGGATGTTTGTTACTCAATCACGCAAAATCGGTTGAACGGATTTTGATGAAATTTGGCACACAGCGAGCACGGGCGTACCAAAGACGTGATAAATTATGTCATGTGTTATAATTTGTCCTACAAAAAACTTTTTTACAAAAAAAAAACAACCGACTTCCTTAAAAACACTTCAAAGTGAAAAATAACTTTAATTTCGCAAGTCGGTGTCTTAGGATATGTATTTATGGTTTTTTTGCCACCGACTTCCGAAATTAAAGTTATTTTTCACTTTGAAGTGTTTTTAAGGAAGTCGGTTGTTTTTTTTTGTAAAAAAGTTTTTATTTTTGAATTTTTAGTTGTGGTATCCACCCCGCACTAATTCCAAACAAACAATGCATATTTATGCGATTGCAGAAATCGCGGTTGATTTGCTGTCATTTTTTAAAGAGTTCCGGTGTTTATCTCTGGAATTCATCATCAGATCTATATGAAATTCATATGGGACCATTTCGGAATAAACCCCTTTCAAACAAAAAAAGAATTTTGCAAATCCGTCTATATATGACAGAGTTATGGCCGAACATACATAAAAAAATAAAAAAAAATATAAACATCCGAATTGATAACCTCCTCCTTTTTGAAGTCGGTTAAAAAGAACGATTTTATCGCTCAAACAGTGATAAATTGTGTGACTCAAGAGTTGTCACGGTAACTCATGCTCGCCTCGCAGATAGTTTGTAAACTGGTTTAACGCTTACGTTACTTTTTATCCCGGTAGTGTGTTCCCGTGGGATACCGACGGCCATGCAACGCGAAGGCAGTATGCAAAAGCTAGTATTAGATAAATGAACTTAAAGGCTAATTGGTCTGATCTACGTACATCGCGTCATATGGCATGCCATTGCGAGGCCTATGGCCCGTAGCGGACTGTTATTGGCTGATCATGATTAATGGTCTGATGTTTATTTGTAATCGACACATAAGTGACCTGTTCTGACAATGGGCTTCTTAAAAGTACTGAAGTATCGTGCCCAAATATTACCATAATCCAACGCACTAGTAAAACCGCAAAGAAAAAAATTACGTAATTTGGATGACCGATTCTGAAGTTATAAGCATACTAACCGGCTTTGTTTTATAAATATGTAAGGATGACGTAAAATGCTCATTCAGGTGTGAGGAATAGGGTGCAAAGTTCACTCATCCTCCATAAAAACGGTAGGATCGTCCGACCAGGCCGGTGTTGAGACTGGTGGTCAGACAATTAATGTCGGGAGGTTGTATATTGGCAAGTTGCGCGGTAAATTCTGCTTGCGCGATGCAGGATTTTGTTTGACGTCAGTGTTATGCGTAGTTCGTATGTAGCGTTGAAATGCCGCTACACCTATGATCATCATCTGCGCAGTTTTTTCCGAACTGTGATCCGGGCTGTTTCTAGTCTTCGAGATTTAGCCGACAGTATTTTACGTGGAACTACTACTTATAAGACCTTCACAGCCTAATAACTGGGTAACAAAGTACCCCTTGGCAAGACTGGCTGTCGGTCTTTCGGCGTTCTCACAGCCCATAACGACTGATACCTATGATATAGACTTATAGAGTGAATGGCCTACAGTGTGGTTGCTAGGAATAGGACAGAGCCAACCCTAGTCATTTAAGTGGTAGTTAGGCGGAAATCAACCGTGGATTATATGCTACTAAAGTTACTTTTGATTGCGTAAAACCTATTATAAAGCAGTAAGTACAACGTATATTTATAGAACAATGGGATTGTTTCTTAATGATGCCGTTTAGAGGACAAGAATACAGTACGTTTTAGAGAGATATTATTTGCCCTTTAAAAGTTAATAAAGCTCGCTAAAAAGACCTAATATTCAATTTACAAGCTAATACTGGGTTTATAATTTTATGAATAATAAATTAGGAAATAAAAAACTTCAAGATACTTTCAATTACCAACGCGACGTTTCGTCAAATTAATTGTGAAGATCTTTAATGGTAGATTTAGTTCAGCCAATATTCTTACTAAAAAAAATAAAAAAAAGGCTCTTAGGTTTTATATTGAAATACAATGTTTATTTATATGAGTAGATGTTTGATGACACTTTAACCTGTCAATATTTTTAAACTAGATGGCACCGGCATTTCCTAGCTGACGGATCCCTGAGACGAAATGCCGAAACAAACTCAACATGAGATCTCTTTTTAACTCCAAACAAATTACTTAAATTTTATGTGAGTCTAGAATTGCAGGGCAAGTTGCAATTATTATATAACAATTTGTTATTATCATATGTATTATCAAATGCCCCATGGCATTTGACACCCATTGGACAAGGTCCAAGTGGGCATTTGGACCCCATGGTCCGAGTGCCCACTTGGTTGTTCGAGAAATCACCAAGCGGACTCTTTACGTGAACAGATGGCTAGCCTATTTTTTGGCCAAAGAATTAGCATTGCATTACAACGTGGCAATGCTGCCAGCCTTTGGGGCACTTTTCCAATTGACAGCTATGCGGACGAATTGTTTGATGCCCTGTGATTCGTTTTTTTTATATATACGTGTACATACTGTCTGCTTTTATATTGAATATAAATATTTAAATAAATTTCTATATTATCAATTATTATTGCAAGTTGCTATTAAATGCAGTGACCATTGTTCGTTGGACACAGGATGTGACTTAAATATGTCATTATGGACTATGTCCATAATGGCATGGTGCTTTACAGCTGCACAGTAAGTGCATAACATCATGTTATGCACTTACTGTGCAGCTGTAAAACTGCCTTAAATAATTTATATAAATAATTATTTAAGTTATGGGGAAAAAGGAAGCAAAGCAGTTAGACCATGTACGCACTGACGTAAAAATATCGCTTCGGGATTTAATCGCACACTGGATAATCAATGCACTGCTAAGCACCGAGAGTTGAAAATCGAACTGTGGTTTTTCGACGAGCTGTGAATCTGTGATGGACTCATAGTTTGGTTCAAAACTGCGAGTGGACAATCCTGCTACTGACAAGATGAAAAATCCAATAACACCGGTCAACCCGGCAATAAAACGCTTGACCTCATGCTCAATAGTATCGCTAGAGATAAGGGAGCTGTGTTCCTATAGGGACACCGCACATTTCGCTACCTATGTATAAGTCCCATGAAGTAGGGGGCACCCAGGTACAAATCCAGTCTCCAGATTGCTACTGAGAAATTTCAGATGTAATAGCCCAATAACGCAGGACCTCATGCTGCGCTTGTAACCACTAGACCAAAGAGGTATCCTCATTATCATCCATAGCTCGATTTTATCCAATACGAGGCATTAGGCCTCTCTTCTCTCGTGCCTGTCCCCACGCTCCTGTACCAGGCTCATCCAGATTTAGCATGCGATGGTCACAAATCACAATGTCATCCACCCATCTCGATGCCGAACGACCGAATAACGAGGTGGACTCGTACTAGCCAATAATGGTGACACTTGCACCGACTAGCAGCGGTGGCCCTGTTGCATCGGCTCCGACTTACGAGTTCAAATCAAATCAAATCAAATCAAAAGTCATTTATTCAAACTAGGCTGAGAGTCAGCACTTTTTGAACGTCAAAGTCACATAAGACAGTCCCCCCAAAACGCCCGCCCTTCGACACTTCCTAGTGCTTTGGCTGGGAAGAAGAAGTGGCGGAACAAACTCCCCAGCAGCACTGCTGTCTGTTAAGTTGTCTGTTGTCTGTATAGTTGTGGGTTCGAACCCAGGCAGGCGCTATACTTTGTGTTTTTTCATCACCACTGCTCTCAAAACGGTGAAAGAAAACATCGTGAGGAAACCAGCATGTCCTAGAACCAACAATTCGAAGACATGTGATATCTACCAACCCGCATTGGGCCCGCGTGGTACGGCCTACTCCCTCTCACCAAGAGTAGGTTTGTGCTCCAGCAGTGGGAACGGTATAGTCTGGTTATGTAATGGTGACGCTGCAAAAAATGTCCCCATGACATAACCTTTCACAACATGTACACAGCTAACTTCAATGGGTTCTCATATCGATTTACGTCATGTTTCTGTTAGCTTGGGAAAAATTGTAATTGATTTTATATTTGTATTGTTTCATTCATCTCAGCCTTTGTGCTTTATCCATAATTACTGTTTGGTTTTACTCTATGACTGAGGCCTTTCTGAAGAGATCAGAGTTCGCCATGTTTAATCGATTGTTCTGCAAGACGGTTCACGAGTTCGAGATCATAGGAGCTGTTGGTGTAGTTTTAATCGTCACCATCATCATTTGGAAAACCTTAAATAAACTTCGTATCTAAGCCGACCGCCGCATGAACAACGTCCACAAGTGGTGGTTCATGGACAGCCAAGACCTCCGGTGTGTATGCGGTGTCTCTCCACAGACAATGGCTGACCTCTCATCTTGCACCGCATGCCCTGTTACCTGCAGGACCTAATGGGTGCATCAGCAAACGGTATTCGCACTGCAGAGTTTTGAGCCAAACAAATTTAAAAACTATAGGATATATTGGTTCATGTTTCTTTGCCAGCGTTACGCTGACAAGAAGATTATCATCATCATCTCTGGTAAGAGACTTCTTCTGCTGGTATCACCATCATCACTTCATAGACCGATTAAACGGGACTTGAACATCATCATCATCTGCCGAGCCTTTTCCCAACTATGTTGGGGTCGGACTTGAACATTACTGGCTAAATACTAAATGCCATCGCCCAAACCTTCGGAGAGAGGAGAATGCAAACGTGGTTTAAGTACTTCAGAAGTTACGTAAAAATAATAAAAATTCAGGAAGATCCTGCTAGACGTCATTATTCATCAAAAGAAAAAATAAAACATCAAAATGATCCCTAAAAGAATAAAGAAAGGTATTAATAAACCCGACACCATCATTGTTTGACATCCCGAACATCTAAAACTTGGTAATAAATGTCAAAAGGAACCGGCATCATGTTTCATGGAATTCTATTACGAGACGACTTGTTTACATGTTCATTTTCCTTTAGGGGAGGTACAGATCTGAAAGGAAAAACGCGGCACAAGCGTGATAAACTCGCAGAGATTTCTGCCTCGATATAATTGTAGCCGTAGAAGTAGAAGAAATTGTACGTGACAAACTTTGCCATGTTTTTACTGCTCATATTTGCTACAGCATAATTCTCAGAAAATGGAGATAGCGTGCAGTCATTCTCAATGCAACCAGATAATCAATACTTTACCGATTGTCTACCTGGAGTCTTCGTCAACTAATTCATAAACGTTACATTGCCATAGTGAGTTTTAAACAGATTTTATATGGCAAATCTGTCAAAAAATCACAATGGAGAGACCTTTGCAGCGTTTGTCAATTAGCAGACTTGGCCCCTAGAACTCCACAGTCCAGTTATTTTTTTTATTTATTACCCTACAGTGTCCCATAGCTGAGCAAATGCCTCTCCCAAATCCCTCCAGGCATCCTTTTCCAGGGCCACTTCTATCTAACCCTTGCAGTACGCGTCTAGGTCGTCTCGCCATCTCTTCTTGCGCCGACCATCTAGTTATTAAGTCATTTTATTTAACCAGTAACTGGACTGGCTATATCTAGGCGAAAAATATTTCCTGAGACCTTAACCACGATCAGCGTAAGAACGCTGGCGATTTTTCGTCGCATTTTTGCGCTCAATCTGGTCGAGCCTTAGCTGATAAAAAATTCTGCGTAGTTCCGAAGAACTTGAGCGTACCAGCTTGTAATAATACTGTCTGTTGTTCTACAATTGCTTATTGATGAATTGGATTGAGTTCAGCTGTTACGTGAAGCGAAACTTTATTTATTCTGTATAGTAAGATGTCTTCGCGATGTTACTGCGCTGGAACAAGATCCAACTCAAGAGGTTGGTAAATATTATTACATTCTATTCTTAGCTCTACAGCAGTTATGTTTATTTGACACTAGCTTTTGCCAGCGGCTTTACTCGCATGAAGGTCGAAGTTTTCCCACGAATACGTACTACCGGGATTAAAAATTATACATATATTTTAATCAAGGTTATAAAATATATGTGTGCCGAATTTCGGCCAAATCCGTTTTTGCGTGACGAGTCACAAACATACAAAAATCTTAACGTACAAACGTTCACATTTAAAATATTAGTAGCATAGTAGGGTGTTGGATTGTAGGATTTTAGCTCCTCAGCAGTTAGTTTTTTGGTTTGAATTTATTTGACATTTCTGATACTTAAAAAGTTGGAGGACTCGAGTAAAGTATTGACTTCTAAATTCTTCCTCGTTTGGAATAAATCCTGGTCCTGGACTTATTATTCCACGTCTAAAATACGCCCAAGAGCTGTTGATAGGTCCCGAACCAGTTTTTGATCCATATGCCACATGACATTAGGTATTTTGTAATTCTAATACGTGGAAAACCGAAGCCTAGAATAAAGGCAATAAATAATAGTTAAAAAAAACTAAAAAACACGCTTCCATTGAAAACCAAACTAAAAAGTACAAAATAATGGAAAAAAAGCGTGGGGTGCTTTTTTTCCACCCCACGCTTTTTTCCATTATTTTCTACTTTTTAGTTTGGTTTTCTATGGAAGCGTGTTTTTTAGTTTTTTTAAACTATTATTTATTTTCTATTTTTTAGGGTGTTTCGAATGTTGAGACGTATGTCAGCGTAGTTTGTGACGTATGTCAGCGTAGTTTTCGAAGACAGTTTTTTTGCTGTCCTGGTAACCCTGGTAAGGATAATGGCACAAATTTATGAAATTATTATAGTATTGTCATCGGTCCTCGATAAGTCTAGAGTTTAAATGAAATCTGGTCGTTTAAAGTGGGTCAAAATCGCGCTATAAGGAGTTGGTTACAAACAAACATACAAGTGAAGCTAATATAAAGCGTGTAAAAAGGGTGTACTCGTGTAAAGGCTCGTGTCCTAGAACCAAAAAATTCGAAGACATGTAACATCTACGAAATAACACAAACCCGTGTGGTGGATGATTTCTTCGCACTTCCCTAACACTGAGAACGACTGATTCCCAGAAGTGGAAAAATGATAACCTAAATATATGAAGAAGGATGTACTATTATTAGTTTATACTCCAGAACATCCGCGAGAAGTCAGGGTCACTGGGCCCATTTAGGATGTTTACATCCGAAACTGATGTTTACGAGGATGCGGATATGTATCGGCATTTACTACAGCGAAACATTTGTAATAAGTATTGACTGATATGTTTATAGTTTTACATTTGTGTAATTTTGAGTAATTTATGCAGCCTACCCAAATGTCCTTACTTTGGTATTGTCCGCCGAATCGTTTAGTGAGTTGAGCCATACGATTAGTGACAAATGCGTGCACTGACTGGACAGGTCCACTCAATCCGTGTGGTTCTTTCCTCAAAAGACCATTTCAGTCACGAATCCACATGGTCTTCACATGATATAACTAAGATTATGTCTGGACTTTAAAAGAGACTGTGATCTCTAAGTTTGTTTTGGCCTTTCTTCACAGAGTAGTCAGTTTGAACCGACCTCATCTAGTTTTAATAAATATGATTGACGTGTAAAAGTGTTTGTACATAAATACTTACACAAATAAAACATCATTCACATCATTTACATCTTACGGGCACACTCATTCCATCATATTATCTTTATCAATCGCTTTCAATCAGGCATGATCAGGTCAAGAGCAGACCCATTCAGCAAATTAAAAAAAAACATACATATTACTTTGTCTTTCGTGAAACAGGTCTGTATCAGGATGTACAAACACGAGGTCTTTCTTGTTTTCCTGCGATAACTCGGGAGTGCGTCACGATTCCCCTAATAGACAACTAATCTAGGGACATACGTCATATCATTTTAATTTTCATCTTATCATGACGGATATACGTTTCAAGTAGGATGGGCCGAATTCATATTATGTTCGGTATTCTACCGGTAGGTCTACCGAATATTCGGTAAATATACCGAACATTTCACAGAGATGTAGAGTTGGAAGAGCTCCCACAAGGTCGATCGATGACCTAGTAAAGGCCGCAGGAGTCCGTTGGATGCCAGAAGCACAAAACCGGTCGAAGTGGCTTGGAGGAGGCGTATTTCCAGCAGTAGACGTCTTTCGGCCGAAATGAGCACATATAAAGTTTGGACAACTTTGTAGGCTTCGGAACTAGCGTAATGTTTGTCAAACGTATACGCTGCGATAACGTCACGACTACGCGACGTGAACCAAGGATACACGTGCCATGCACAGTTCGACCTTAAAGAATTTTCCAAGTGACGTATTATTATGATACGAAGATCCAATCTAAATTTACCTGATATTGGATATACAGGTTTTATTATTATAAACAAGAGTCTCCTTAAACAAAGGTCAGGTAGCTATTACGTACCTACAACGTATATGGTGCGTATACAAATCTAAATTCGGAAGAAAGGTTCAAGATCAAAAGATGTTTTTCGAGGAATCTACCCACAATTTAAAATTTCACGGGTTACCTGTTTTTACATTGGAATAGGTCACTTCTAAGTCGGTTAGAATTAACACTTTTAACGGTTGACCTAGTTTTCATTGGAAAGGATGAAGTGTTATTTGGGACATCTCACAAAAAGCGGCCAAGTGCGAATTGGACTCGCACACGAAGGGTTCCGTACCACTGTATAATGTAATTTGTTGTTTTACTTAAGAGTAGGTTAATAAAGGTAAACAAGGCGGTAGAGATGATACGCAAACTGGAAACATGACTTCAGCCCATGATTCTATAACCCCTAGTGTATTACAAAAAAATGCTGTTTAATAGAAACGCGCAATACCTATGCGGTCAAAATGTATGAAACAGCTATAAAAAAAAACCGCTGAAAAATTACAACGTTGAAATTTTTCGTCGTTCAGAATCGTGTGATCCTGCCTGTATAAGCTGTTTGTATACATGTATTGCCGTATTTATAAGATCGAGCAAGAAAAAAAAACACGTCTGTTGTCCAAACAAGGAACGTGTATATTTGGTGTTAGGAATCCCTTAATTTATTTACTTAATTTTATTATCCTACTAATATTATAAACGCGAAAGTTTGTATGTATGGATGTATGGATGTTTGTTACTCTTTCACGCAAAAACTACTGAACGGATTTGGATGAAATTTGGAACATAATTAGTTTGTAACCGGGATTAACATATAGGGTACTTTTTATCCCGGTAGTACGTTCCCGCGGGATATTTTCCGACCTACACGCGGGCGAAGCCGCTGGCAAAAGCTAGTTTGTTATAATACCAGTCACAGTAGTAGGTGCACACTCTGAAAATTTCAAATACTACATAATATAATGTTTCAAAAAAGCCAGCCCCGTGATAGAGGACGGACGGACGGACACCGGGGCTTAGGTAGTAGAAACCCGTTCCCACCTTTTGGGTACGGAACCCTAAAAACCATATATGTTGCGTATGGTGTAGATATTTTAACATCTTATTTTGAAGGAACGGTTTAAGATCAAAAGAAGATTTGGTGTCACCTAGGTATTATAATATCAATCTATCCCCTTTAAAATCACACGGGTTAGTTAATCTGTTTATTGTTTGAAAAGGGTCAGTGTTATTTGGGGCATCTTACAGCGACCCATTACCATTACCTAAGAAAATATTAGGCTTCACCTGCTTTTTCTTCGGAAAAGGTCATTGTTTTATTTAGGTTTTCATCAGCAAAAGGTCGTTTCTATTTGGGAAATCTGTCATTTGAATATCAACTCAAAATTATATGTTATAGACAGACTGATATGTCAACGGTGACTAGCCATCGGCGCGGGAGATATTATAGTGCACAAGTGTGTGCGCAGACACAGGAGCACTCACTCTTCCCTCACTCTAGTCCGATGGGACGGCAATCCGACACAACCGGAGAGAGATCAGGCGCAGGACCATTGGCTTAACATGCTTTCCGAGGCACGGGGGGTATCACACCGTCAACTTCCAAACTCCGGGCTGCTACTAAGAAATTCTTATACATACAGTATTTTACATAGTGCGATTCCCTACTTGACCTCTAACAACCCAGTTACTGGGTTATACGATACTCTGGGCTGGATGCAGAAGGCAAAGGATAGGGTATGGTGGCGTAGCCGTGGAGAGAAGGATGTCCAGCAGTGGACTGCGATGCCGCGAGCTGATTGGTAATACTGGTTGTCAGACTGTCGAGCTTCTGACTACGCGTTACGTACGACTATCAAATATCTACAAATGGCAGCTGGGACAAAGGTCTTAACGTGCTTCCCGAAGCACGAACCGACCAGCAAGCGTAGCTCGCAGGGTACCACTGATCGACACATTTTTTTCTGGTTAGGAAACGGCCTTTTAGACTTATACTAACTAAAACCCACACGTGTTCTTTCAGATGCCTGTGCAAGGGCCACGGTAACTGTTTCGGACAAATTCGCCACCCTGGCAGGATCGACACATGCTGCTGTTGAACCTATTATTATGCATTGAAATGGATCACTAGCTTCATCTTTTTGACTGACCAACGCCTGGACAATTCAAAAGTGCCTGTAATTGGTTTACTTGAAAGAAATGCTTTGAGTTTAACAATTGATTTTTGAGTTTGACTGGCCTCTAGTCTAGTGGTTAGTGACCCTGACTGCTAAGACTGAGGTCGTGGGTTCGATTCCCACCCAGGACAAATCTTTGTGTGATGAGCACAATCATTTGTTCTGTGTCTGGGTGTAATTTATCTATAATATGTATGTATTTAGAAGTATATAAGTATATTTATCAGTTGTCTGGTTGCCATAGTACAGGCTCTGCCTAGTTTGGGATCAGATAACGTTGTGTTGGTTGTCCTAAGATATTATTATTAGCCATAAGCCACATGCATGATGTCCATCATCATCATCATTTCAGCCATTAAACGTCCACTGCCAGACATAGGCCTCCCCCAATTTGGGTGAATTTACCATAATCGCCACGCTTGGCAGGCGAGTTGGCGAGCGCAGTATGGTGATAAAATGTATAGAGAACGTTGCTGCCCATTCTCTAGTAAGTCCCTTAGTCTTACGACACCCACGGAAAGAAATGGGGTGGTGCTATTCTTTATGTTCGGCACCACACGGAATGCTGTCCACCATAAACGATAAACTTCTAAACATCAATACACACCATCGGCACTCTCTTCTCTTCAAGGATCTAAAACAATAACATATTGTTTTCGAACACCTTAACTTTTAGCAATAATAGCTCGATCGTGTTCGGTTATTGGTAATCCAAATTGCGATACCATTTTAGTGTTATGTTTTCCTGGTGGTATGGTATTAAACTGTATTATATGTGGTTACATCATAGGATTCAATGAAAAGCGACGATAGCTTTTGGAGTAGAACGCAGATGATTTTATTCTGCACCCTAATTGCGTAACACACTCAAAATGTGAATCATTTTGAAGGGCCAATTCATTGCTGCATATGTACGAAATTTTTTTTAGCTCAACAACGTAAATAACATCACAATGTTGTTGAGCTGTCATAATGAAATCCATTTACTGTTAATGGGTTTCGGAATGACTAATGTCTTTTGGGATATTGATTATACTCATTAAAATGTCTACAGTGGCAAATCGGATCTTCTGTAGAACGCAAAAGTCTGCTGGAACAAAGCCAGACGAAGGGACAGTCCAGTCTTCCCGCAAACAATGTGCAGCAGTGGACTGCTAATAATGAAGAGGTACACAAAAGCTTACATATACGTAACGCTACAAAAACCTAGTGTATTTAAACGCCTTGACACATTCTGAGAAGGAGATAATAATGAGAGAGTAATTTTAGTCAAGTTACGAACTTACGAGTAACACTAGGTAGTCAAAGGCACAAGCACAAAATTAATTAATTCAGCCCAAAAGTAAGTACGTACGTAACGAGATAAAGATAGGCAATTAGTCTACCCACGCTAGACCACTTTTGGGACTGATAATGAGTGAAAACGACGATGTTTTTCGCACACGCCAATCGCTAAAGTCATTTGTTACGAGTGAGTAAGGACCAATTTTCCTAGAGCTGATTAAAACTTATATAATTATGTATCGTCGCGTTTCGCACGCGAACCAATTACATGTAGGTAACTATATTTTATTTTTATTTACTGTAAAAATAATTTTCTAGACCGAATTTCAGCAATGGCAGTCAATCTGAGTGGGGACTAGCCACGCAGGAGATATTATAGTGCACAAGTGTGTGCGGAGACACAGTTGCACTCAGTCTTCTCTCACTGTCATAGTTCGAAGACATGGTAATCCGCAACGACCGCAGAGAGATGACTTATAGCGAAACAGCATGATACATTGAAGTACTATCTTATGCCGAGGCCAATACAGTTTTAAACCCTACTTGTGTAACAAAACCTCACGTTCTTTCCTTGGACTGTGATTAAAAGTGTGAGAAAAACCCAAGGGCTTTGAAGGAAAGTCCTAATACAATTGCTTCATAGGTTGAAAAAAATGGCCAGCTCAACAACATATAAAACGCAATGAACGTGGCTAGATTGTAAAAATAAGAATTGTGATCAACTGTCATTTTATGTCAAAAATGATAATTGATAATCCCTTACGATGAAGGGGTAGATATTAGGAAAAGCGGCAATCCAAAGAAAAGATGCCATTATGAATGGATTATTTTAAAGATGATATGGCTAAGAAGGATGTGACGACGTATGAAAGAAAAAGACTTAAATACTGCGCAGATACCAAATACAATTGGCATAGTGGCAGTAAAAAAAACAATGCATAGACTGTGTGAATGATGATATGGTTTAAAATGGGGTGACTACCGAGATGATGACTAATAGAGAATTATGAAAGAAACAGAAATGTTGGGCCGACCCCAATAAATTGGGATAAGGATAGAAGAATGATGATTATGATAAGGAAGATTTAAGAAGAAGAAGAAGATTTAGGAAGATTAAGATTTTTTATATTTTGTTGTGTTCTGTTTGTCTTTGCGTTATATTTGCCGCAAATAAACGTATTTTCTTTCTAAGGATAGTAGGATTACGATGTAGGATCATGGAAATACTGATATTTGTACAAGTGCTACGGAGATATTATAATAACGTCTTAAGTCTGCTTAAGGCGCGGTGTTACCTCAATATTCACAAAACACTGGTGTCTTTGACAATCGAGTATGACGTAACGCAATGAAAATATACGACACAAAAAATACAGTGGACAGAGAAGGGTTTAAAGAAAAATTCTAACCGAATAGAATAGTGAAAAATTGTTTGATATTCCCAATAAAAATTGTTTCACAAAAAAAACTTTGACGTCGAACATCTCTGTATTTTCAGCGATAACAACATTTTTTTTTAAAGAGTTCAATAGAATAAACATTACTTTAAAACTTTAACCAGACAATTATTTAATTTAATGTGTGTAGTCCGAATAATCTAAATAAAACCGTAAAATAAATGCCAATTCGCAGCTTAGTCACATCGTCAATCCAAATATTTATTCAATTTTCAACCTTATTTGTTGGAGCTGTAGCATGTAGTTGTAGCATTTAAAATCGTAGTCAGTCCGCGCCTTAAAGTATAATTAGATGAGTTGGCCATGTGGAGAGGGTGAATGAAGGGGACAAACAAAAGGTATTTACAAGGCAGACATGAGTGGAAACGGCAGGACGGGACGCCCTAGGAGGGCCGTAATACCGTAGCAGGTGAAGAAGGCGCGAATTTCAGTAAAAATCGTAGCGGATTAAAGCCATACCCGTCAAGCCTCTAATTTCAAGAGGGCACGGCAAAACTCCCAAAAATAACTTAACCAATGACGGTATTGAGTCACATGTAATTGGACAATCCTATACATGACATCAGACTAGTCTATAAAAATTGTGAGAACCTTGGCATTATCCCATAAATCAGTAGACTGTTTACAAATTACAGATTCTATACTAGTTTTTCAACTAACTCAGATTCCATACCGACATAATATGTACAAGTAAGGCAAGGTATTACTTTACCGCGGAAATAAAATTGATGTCAATATACTCTGTTGGGTGACGTCATATTTCACAGAGCGATAACTTACATGTGGAGGTTCCTGGCTCACTAAGTCGCAATACTAAGATTGTTTAAAAGCAGTTACTTTGTTCGTGAGGTGACCATAATTCAAACTTCTTTATTATGAAGACCATCTTCATCATCGTTTCAGCCGAAAGACTCTGCTTCTGGACATTAACCTCCTTCAAGCTCCACCACTTCAACGCGTTCTGAGCTTTTCGCATCTCGCAGATTCCTGCGGCCTTCACAAGGTCATCTATCCACCTTGTAGGGGGACCTTCTAACTGTATGTCTTCTGGAGCGACGTCCTCACTCCAGAACCTTTCGGTCCCATTGGTCATCTGTTCTGCGACTAATGCCCACTGCCACTTAAGTTTGGCAATTAGTCGGACTATGCCGGATCTCTTCACTTCTCAAACTATAGCCATAATATATATGTTGAATTTTAACTTAAGACACAACGGGCCATTTTATTGCTAAAATGTCATTATTATCTTGCCTTTATCTTTATTTAGGGTCGGCATAACATATCTTCTTCTTCCACACTTCTCTATTAGTCGTCATCTCAGTAGTCATCCCCTTTCTAACCATCTCATCTGTCTCACATTCTTTACATCGTTTCTTTTGTCTCCTCCTACTCTTATAGCTTCCACATTCATACTCAAAACTTGCCTCACGACATTCTCCTCATTTCTTCGCATCATATGCGCATACTATGACAACCAATCTTCACACAACCTTTCAGTCACCGGTGTCACTTCCATACTTCCTCCTGGTGACTAAATATCTGCACCCAAACATCAAGATAGAGCGGGCAAAAATATACGGTACTCTTTCTAACCCACAGGATGTTTTGCAACTATGAAAGAGATGTATTTACAGCTGTGACTCTCCTCTGAGGTCATAGTCGTGATGACGAATGTAGGGCACCGCGGTTCAATGAGCATGTAACAGTGAATGATAGATCAATGTTAGGCTGATCGAGTGCTTATGCTTAACCGTGCGAAGTGAGTTTGCAAATATGAGCACATTTCGGCTATTTTTGGCACAGAAAAAACAATTTTGGGAGGCAAGTTATTTTACGACTGCCGTCGTTTTAATGGTCGTAAGCCGCTGAATGTACGTTCTGGGCTGTATCCCCAATCTGATTAATAGAAACAAACAGTTCATCATCTAGCCTAGCCTTTTCCCAACCATGTTGGGGTCGGCTTTCGGTCTAACCGGATGCAGCTGAGTACCAGTATTTTACATGGAGCGACTGCCTATCTGACCTCCACAACCCAGCTGCTTGGTAATGCGATACCCGTTTGGAAGACTGGTTGTCAGAATTTCGGGATTCTGAAGACCCGTAACGGCTGTCTAAGATCTATGAAAGACAGCCGGGACCAACGGCTTAACGTGCTTTCTGAGGCACAGAAGGCCTTGGTGTATAAAGATGGTCACCCATCCACGGACCAACCGCGGCAAGTGTAGCTTAACCTGAACGATCGACCCGTGCGGCTGTTATTACTTAACCACAAACCCAAATAAAATGATTACTAAAAAAAACTTCTCAGAAATTAAATTTCACTCGAAAACATCCATCGGTTTTTATTAAACTTCAACTATAACCCACAAACCAGGTTACATTATATCTTATGGCGACTGTAGATGCTAACTCGATTCAATAAGAATTGACATGAACTCACAATTCAACAATGAGCAGTTATTTCGACTGCAGCTCGATTCGGAATGGAGATGAACTTACAATGAGCGGTTATTTCGTCTGGTCACGATTACCACATGTGGTGTTGGGACTCTCCAGTTGAATGAACCGGTGACTGACCCCACACTTCCATGGCCTACAGAGTACAGATGTTTTCTGTAACTGTAAAATGATTGATGAGAACTGCCAAGTTAGTACATTACCGTCATAAATATGATCATTTTACCATTAGAAGAGTTTTGGGCACTTATTCACATGGTTACGCAGACGAAAGTAGCAATGGATTAATTGTGTCAAAAATAATATCTATGGTGTATAAGGGGTTAAATAATGTGGTGTTTGCTGACAGAAACAATGGAGGCAATATAATATAGGGCAAAAGGACTTCCTGGCTGAAGAATACGATCATTTCTATTTCTAAAGAGGATGGAAAGCGCAGCTCATAATTTTATTAAAGCTTTCCTTTTTACACGCTTTATATTAGCTTCACTTGTATGTTTGTATATTAATATGTTTGTTTGTAACCGACTCCTTATAGCGCGATTTTGACCCACTTTAAGCGACCACATTTCATTCAAACTGCACACCTGTCAAGGACCGATGACAATGCAATAATTTCATAAATTTGTGCCATTATGCTTGCCAGGGTTACCAGGACAGCAAAAAACTGTCTTCGAAAACTACGCTGACATACGTCACAAACTAATTTGTGCCATTATCCTTGCCAGGGTTACCAGGACAGCAAAAAAAACTGTCTTCGAAAACTACGCTGACATACGTCACAAACTACGCTGACATACGTCTCAAAATTCGAAACACCCTAAAAAATAGAAAATAAATAATAGTTTAAAAAAACTAAAAAAACACGCTTCCGTTGAAACCAAACTAAAAAGTACAAAATAATGGAAAAAAGCGTGGAGTGCGGCACCCCACGCTTTTTTTTCGTTTTTTTAGTTTTTTTAAACTATTATTTATTCATCTAGATTACAAAAAAAAAAAAAAAAAACTGTCTCTGGTTTTTGTTTTTTACTTTTTAGTTATGGCATCTACATCCACATCAATTCGTTTACCGCTACTATGTAAACAAAAGAAACAAGAATTATTAGAACATCGTCAAGATACACAAAGTGCATAAAATTATGAATAAGCATTATCGTAGCTAACGCCAAACTACCCAAGCAAATTTCGTCTGCTGCTTCTGTTGTATACAACGAAGGCAAGTCAACATACATGGTCTTTAAGTCCGATACCAATCAAGTGTCCCTCCACCGTCCCTCCTTTGATACTGAACGGTATGGAGTTGCACAGGGTGAACTCTATAAAATACTCCAGGTATTATACTTGGTGACGGACAATTTGAAAGACGACGCAGATATGGGACTGGCAACATGGAAAACTATGAAAATGGTCGTGACTTGTGAGGTCAAGATATCTAGAGACGTTGTTCAACATCGCTCGACGTTTCAAGCGACGGAAGCTTTAGAGTTTCTGACAATTTCCTTTTGACCTTTTATTGTTAGATCCCTTATTTGGCTTCAGAGAAGATTTCAACATAAAACTGAATCTAAATTTTGTATTTTCAAACAACCTTCAGTAAATTGTTATGATTATAACAAAGATTGATAGATCTCGCCAAGAAAGGTTATTTTAAAACCTTGTTTACTGCTTTTCAGACAGTATTTGGACAGTTTACTGATAAATATTCATGATTCTTGCAAAGTTTCGAGTTGTTTCGATGGAATATTGATTGTGTTTTGCTTTCGTCGCCTACACTGCCCCCGTTTTCTGATGAGGACCATCTTGATTAAAGGTTATCAGTTCCTCAATACTCTAAAACACGTCTGTCTATTAGATTAGTGCACTTAAACTAATGAGATTTTTGTGATTCTTATGTCAAAGTATAGGTATTATTTTTGGCTTCGTATTAGTGCTCTTAAACATGAGCGGCATGTTGCTAACGGTAAGTAACTGCAGCCGTCGACACGCGATGATGACGCTGATCTTTGAAGATGGCATGTCGCCGGCTGCAGTCGGCTGCCGTCGGCTGCCATCGAGACTCGTCGACGGCTGTCGCCGACACGTATCGACGCCGACGGTAGCAATTACCTTTGCCGTTGGCAACATGCCGCTCGTGTGTAAGAGCTCTTAGTAAAAGTGCAAATGTGGTGTAGTTATGGGACACTTAAAATTATGCCCTAATCAATAATAATACCATCATAATAACAGTCAGCCTATATGTTCCCACTGCTGGGAAACAGACCTCCTCTCTGTGAGAAGGACTGGGCCGTAATCCACCACGCAGGCCCAGTGCGGGTTGGTAGATGTCATTTGTCTTCGAATTTTTGGTTCTAGGATATGCCGGTTTTTTTCACGATGTTTTCCTTCACCGTTTTTTGAAAACAGTGGTGATGAAATAATTTACACTAAGTTAAGTGCCTGCTTGGGATCGAACCCGGCCGTTACCACTGGGGCACCACTGCTCAACACTACTACTACTCGTGGTAAATTCTAGTCACAACGTCAATTAAAGTCCACAAAAGCAGCGTCGGAGGAACATCCTCTATTACGTACAATACAACTACGGGTAATGGCGGTTGTCTACTCTTCAACCTTTTAACTAAAGCCATAGGGGTGAGACGAAGATGGCGGGACGAGCTTGACTCCTACCGAAAGGACTGGCCAGAACTAGCAAAAAACAGAATTCTGTGGAAAAGGGAGAGGAAGGCCTTTGCCCTGCAGTGGGACAATATAGGCTAATTAGATTAGATAGGGGTGAAAATTGGTTGCTTCGTCCTACACCGAGGCATTACCTGCTGAAAATCTCGAATCTGGACACGAGTTGCCTTGGCTTTCCAGGTAGGCCGAAGTAAAGAAAACTGCTCAGGTGGATTCATTCACAGACGACTCCGCACTGGAGTGTAAATGTGGTGCTGTCCCACAAACAATGCGGTACTTAATGTCTTGTCCAGCGTGTCCTGTTGTCTGCACACTACAGGAGTTGATGGACCCTACTGAAAGGTCTAAGGTCGTAGCCAAATTCTGGGCTGACAATATTTAGATTGCTATCGACACGCTATGTAGAAGAAGGCATTATCTAAACAAACTTCAATTTTTACGTCATAAACGTTGATTGAAGTTCCGACCTTTGAAGAAAAATGGCTAAAAATATAATAGAGGTGAACGAACTATAGAAATAAAAGAACGAATGACGCCACATATCGGTTCAGTCATCGGTCGACACACAAATGACTTTGTAAATTGTGTCAAAAATTGTTGCAATGACTCACCTGGCGTTATTCGTCATATTCCAAAGTCTAAATCTCATTTATTGATTGGTCATTAGCGAATCGAGTTATCTAATGACGATTGGGCTTTCCCTGAAATGGGGATATGACGTTTTTATTATGACATGTCATTAACGATAACTAGTGGACGCCCAGTGGTCGAATAAGTATAATTAAAATATATTAATTATTAACTTTTGCATTCTTTCTCCGTAAAAACTTTAATTATGCCTAATCTATCTGCATTCCTTCTCCAAAAAAAATAAAGTTTTTTGAGCTGAGCCTTATTGGAAGGCTTTAAGTCACCAAAAGGTTGATGGAGAGGGCTATGTTTGGAGTTTCCCTACACGATCTAATCAGAAATTAAGAGATCCGTAGGACAACCAAGTTAACCGAAATAGCCCGAAGAATTGCCAAACTTAACGGCCGATGGGGCCGTAAGGTTCTGGAGTGGCGACCGCGTACTGGAAGACGTAGCGTTGGAAGGCCTCCCACAAGATGGACCGATGACCTGGTGAAGGCCGCAGGAATCCGCTGGATGCGAGAAACACAGAACCGATCGAAGTAGCGGAGCTTAGGGGAGGCCTATGTCCAGCAGTGGACTTCTTTCGGCTGAAAATATGATGATCATGATATTATGAAGTAATATCTTTCAAAATGATGCAGTTTCTGATTGACAGAGTGTTACGAAATTAGGGTGCTGCAGTATGAACGTTAACGAGGCAATAGGAGTCTGCAAGGGTTTTAGCAGATTGCCTTCTGTGTAGTTTCTACCACCCCCATGGGAAGAAGGCGTGATTTTATATATGGATGTATAGCTTTTCAATTGAACTCATCTTTTAGCATTTCAAAATCAAAAGTCATTTATTCAAACTAGGCTGAGAGTCAAAGTTACATAAGACAGTCCCCCAAAACGCCACTTCCTAGTGCTTTAGCTGGGGAGAAGAAGTGGCGCAACAAATATTGCTGTTGTTATCAAAGATACTCGAGATAATAACACAATACTTACATATCATTGCGTAAAAATTGCAATGATAATGCAGAAACTGGATAAATATGACTCATCGTAATTTTATCACAAATGTCGTTAAATTTTCACGTGTACGGGAAATAGCACAGTCACAGCCGTCAATAATTTATTTAGATAATTTCTGACATTATCTAAATAATCTTTGGTTTAAAAATTGGCACTCAAATATCTTGTCTACATATCCTGAAGGAGACGTTTACTAGAGAATGGGCAGCAGCGTTCTCTATGCATTTTACCACCATACTGCGATCGCCATTCCGCCTGCCAAGCGTGGCGATTATGGCAAAGCCCCTCTGGGGAGGCCTATGTTCAGCAGTGGACTTCTTTCGGCTGGAATGATAATGTTATCCTAAAGCAACAGTAAGTTAGTTTACTTCTACAAACGCTCCGATAGCAGTTTTTATAGAATTTTATACTACTTAATAGCGCTACTTTGAAAGCGGGTATATCGTGCGCCCAGCACGCGTAGCATGACCACCATAGAAAGGGGTTTTGTCGACGGAAGAATAGACAAAATTACAGATTATAGAAAGATTAAAGACAGAATTAAAGATTGTAGAAAGATTTGTACCGTTTTATGCTGGCGTAGCATGACAGTTCTATCTCTATTCTACCAAAACTAGACAAAGTTCTTTCTATGGTGGTCATGTTACGCGTGCTGAAGCTGTTAAGCTTAATTTTCACTTAGTTGTAAAAGTCCTGTAACCCAATTGCATAACACATTAGGGATCGTTCAACAATTACGTGATCATTTTTGGCCGTTTTTTTAACCCCCCCCCCCCCCTATGTGATCACAGCGTAATCTTTTGTTTTAACCCCCCCCCCCTCGCCTTGATTACGTAATCTTCGTCCGTGCTTAATGTTTGCTGTTTTATTAGCACTCACACGTATGATGCTTGGAAAAGTCGATAAAATATGCCGAAAAAGTATAAAAATACTGAATCTGGTCACACTGTTCCACAGTTTGTCTATAGCAGGGGAAATCCCGTTCCATCTATCTAATAGTTAGTGTTACCAGTATAGACTTCAAAATTGGACGTATAAATATTTAGTTATATAAATGATGACGTAATCATGGATTCTCCCCCCCCCCCAAATAATCCAGATGTATATACAAGCACCCGACCCCCCCCCCCCCTTCGGTGATCACGTAATTGTTGAATGATCCCTTAGCAATCACAATTTTAATCATTTTGAAGGTAATGTTCAAGAAATTGGTCAGCTCGACAACGTAAATAACGCAATGGATGTTGTCGAGTTATGAAAATGAAAGCCATTGTTGCAGTTAGTGTCTTGCGCAATTTCCCCACTGGCCACACGCATGCTGGTTGCCAGTTCAACGACCTGACCTTTAAGAACAACACCAATAAGGTCACTATATTTCCTATTGAAAAACTATTTTTAGAACAACTTAAACTGAGTAATAAATCTATAAATTTTCAATAAAAATAAATGATTTAATTTCCGTAAGTATGTTTGTATAAACACTTTTACATGTCAATCATATTTTTTAACACGTTAATTACCATGGCTAAAATCAGAAAAAGTTAAAAAATTAGGTACTGTTTGTTATGTTAGTATGTTATTTCACTTTAAATAGATTATAGAGATTTATTTATTCCATATATACATTATTTATTCCAAAAACATGGCCGCCAGGCAGCAACGACATGTTCAGATTTTGTATGTGTTGTCGGTCATATAGTCAAGGCCTGAATGGAACAAAAAGTGTCGGACACATAGTCCGACATGGCAGTTAACGTATTAAACTAGATGAGCTTAGACATTACTATCTGACTACTCTGAGAAGGCCGAAACAAACTCAGAGGTCACAGTCTCTTTTGAAGTCCAGACATAATCTTGGTCACATCATGAGAAGACCGTGTAATCGGTGTCTGAAATGGTCTTTTGAGGAAAGAACCACACAGATTGATGAATGGACCTGTCCAGTCAGTGCACTCATTTGTCAGTCACCGTGCATCTTAAACCCACGTTAGGAACGTAATGGAATTTCAACACACTCCTCCTAAGGAGTCGAAAATCGAATAGTCAAACACACTGTTCGATTTTTGACGAACTGAGAATCACTCTGTTGGATTCTGAATGCTCGGTGCAACAACGAAAGTTGAAAATCCAGTGCACGAAAAAAACATCGACTAACTCGGAACTAACAAATCACGAGCACTCGTAATGTGACTTTTAGGTCATTGACGTAAGGTTTATTTATGCGCGCTCGAGTCATGTAAGGACTATAGGCACGGACTAGAATAATGAGTGCAGTAGTATCGGCCATATTATTATAACAGAAAGAACAAAGGGGTAACTGGGGTGTGGAGGTTAGATAGGCAGTCGTTCCATGTAAAATACTGGTAGTCAGCTGCATCCGGTTAGACTGGAAGCCGACCCGAACTTAGTTCGGAAAGGGCTGGGGTGATAGATTGATCAAAAAAACGGAATCACTTAAAAGGTGGGTAGTTGAACATTTTTTAGTGACGTCTTATAACAAACTACCCACTTTTGTGGCAAAATAAACATAAATCAGTCTGTGTTGTTCCCAACTATTGGGACTCGGTCTTCTCTCTGTGGGAGGGAGTGGGCAGTGGTCCACAACAGGCGCTCGCTCAGTGTAGTTGGATGGACGGCACATGTTGACTCTTAACGACTCATCATCATCTGCCTACCCTTTTCTCAACTATGTTGGGATCGGTTTCCTGTCTAATCAAACGCAGCTGAATAACAGTACTTTACATGGAGCGACTGCCTATTTGACCTCGACAACCCTTAGTGGATAACATGATATCCCTTAGTAAGACTGGTTGTCAGACTTTCTGGGCTTCTGACGACCCGTAACGACTGTCAAAGATCCACAAATATGACAGCCGGGGCCAACGGCTTAACGTGCTTTCCGAGGCACGCAGGGGTCTTGGTATGTGGAGATGGTCACCAATCCGCGGACCAACCGCGGTAAGCGTAGCTTAACCTTATAGATCTACCCGTGGGGTTGTTATCACTTAGCCACTAGCCCAGAAACTATTAAGGCCCTTTTTTCTGGGTGGGAAATCATCAAATGAGACGTCATTCGCTCCACATTATAGCTCGTCTCGCTCCGCCCAGAGCGGGAGACGTCCCGCTCTGGGCGGAGCGAGAGGGCGTGTCAGACTTTTACTGACTAAAACTTATCCGTGTTCCTTCAGTTGCCTGTGCCAGGGCCACGGTAACTTTTTTTTACAAATCCGTAACCCTGGCAGGATTAATGTCTATTCATTGAACCCAAAAGATCTAAATAATTTTACCTTTGGCTGGACTTTATTCATCAGGACCAGCCTTTAAGGAAGTCGACGCGATATAAATATTTTGTCTTCACAATATACGAGTGTGCCGTTAATTGTGCCATATTACACAATACAAAAGTCGATTGAGGAAAACTGTTAGGTTTTTATAATGGCTTCATTATTATTGCGAAACTACCGATTGTGATGTCTACGGTACGATATAGTGAGACCATAATTTACGGGAAGGAAAATGTCGTGAGGAAATTGCTGATACCCAATATGTAATACAAACGTGGTTTCTTCTGTTAGAGAACAGGATTTTTTGCAGCAGTACGTGGATAGTGGAACCGTGGCCTGTAATTGTCTACAGGCCCACGGTTCCACTATCCACGTGTCTATTTTTTTTTTCTTCTTAAAAATACTGTTATTGTTTTCTCAACCAGTGTTGACTTATATTTTGACAGTTCAACAACATACATTGCATTATTAACGTTGTTGAGCAGGCAAATGAAACAATGGAATGCCACGATTAATCGTGTGTTACGCAATTACGTACGGTTCAGGATTGGGCGGGTCATTTCATGCCTGTCTCGGTACAGTCAGGGAAACTAATTGCTTACCTACCAGAATTGTTAAGGCCCTCTTGTAGTTGAAGACGTTTCGGCGAACACTGGCCGGTCGTTGCGAGCGCTTGAGCTGCTAGATTTTGTGTATAATTGTTTCATGGAGACAAAATGATAAGGAAATTATAAAATGTTTTCTCAGCATGCCCTAAAAAACAATAAAACCTATCTTTTGGTACGAGTTTTACATGGTTTAATGATGGAATCTCTTCAAGGTACACGTTTTAAATAGCGATTTAGTGCCATCTTTATGATTATTTTTTATCGAGCCAATTGTTTTAATTCACGTTTCTATCTTCACACAGCGCTTAACAGTATGTTCAATTTTCCTAAATATTTTTATTTTTTATGGAAACTAGCCATTTTGCTAGATTTACAGAGGTTTAAAAAAGTTAAAAAGTACTGCAACCTCGCCTTAAGCAGTTTGGTGTATTTTTTGGGGAGGCTTACGTCCAACAGCGGGCGTCTTTCGGCTGAAATGGTGATGATGATGGCAAAAACTCGACTATTTGTAAAATATTTTAAGTAATTGAGAGATATTTAAATACAATACTCATAAAGTTGCTCATGGCTTCAATAGGACAGGCAAAAACTTTTTTGCTAAAAGAAACCACCAACTTCCAAAAAACAAAAAAAAAAACAATTGGCAGAGTAATCGGTGAACATACCTTTAAAAAAATATACTGTATATTAGTCGAACTGCGGACCTCTTTTTGAAGTCAGTTAAAAACAGTTAATTTATAGAATTTCCTGGTTTGGACTTTGTAACATTTTTAATTACGTAAATTGTCAAAAATGAACGTTGTACCTATCAAAAATACCAATGTTATATCTATATCGTTCATTTAATCATAATTCAAAGATAAGCTATCAAACATACATTTGATGGCACACGGAACAACGTATCATTTTGATATAGCTGTAGCGCCAGAATTAAATAATATTTAATTTATCAACTTTACCTTCACAAAGAGCAGAGGTGGCCTAGTGGTAACGGCCGCGACTTGCGATTAGTAGGTCGTGAGTTCGAACCCAAGCAGGCGCTTTACTTTGTGTAAATTATTTCATCACCACTGCTCTCAAAACGGTGAAGGAAAACATAGTAAGGAAACCGGCATGTCTTAGAAGCAAAAATTCGAAGACATGTGACATCTTCCAACCCGCACTGGGCCCGCGTGGTAGATAATGGCCCACTCCCTCTCACCGAGAGGAGGCCTGTGTCCCAGCAGTGGGAACATTATAGGCTGATGATGATGATGACCTTCACAAAGCGTCTTCTGTACAATAGGGAGTATGCATGTAATTCTTTTTTTTAAATAAATAAAATATACATTTTAAAGGAATCAAGAAACAATTTGCTATATTTTAATTTTTTTTTAAATGCATTAAGTACTTATTATTTTACAGTGTATTTACATGATTTGAGATTAAAACAGATAATGCACAAGCAATATCCTGGTAAGTGACGTCACAATATGGCCGCGAAAATAAAGCAAGTTTGAACTGTAGTAGATACTATTATAATTTTAATAATATTTTCGAGCAAACCGTAGTAAAGTTAGACTTTTTCAATACTTGAGTTTATATGAACGTGCGAAAAATTAATACATGCATATATCCTATTCTAATTTAATGTAAGAAGTGAGAAGTGCATAAATCTAGAATTCAGTTTCCTTTAAAATACTTGATGTAGAATTCTAGATGGCGCTGATGCACGCGTCATGTTCGTGAGCAGGCGGCGTCAGTTAAGACTGGTCGTAACTGCCAAAGCTTATCTTTAATCTTATAGCTTGAATGGTTTTATATTGTTCTTTTTACGTTGTTCTCACATATACCTATGCAGAAGCATCAACAATAATGTAGGTACTCAAAATATTGTAATATCTTGATTTAACCCTTTATAGGACGGCTCATATAAAGTGGCCAGTAAACTGGACAGTCATTCCTAGGACCATTTGGGGGAGGCCTATGTCCAGCAGTGGACGTCTTTCGGCTGAAATGATGATGAATGATAATGAGGACCATGAAGTGGACGGTCACTTCTTCACTCTTCACTGTTTGCCGTCCTGACGGCTCATATAAAGTGACCAGTAAACTGAACAGTGAATAGTGAAGAAGTGACCGTCCACTTCAAGGTCCTAGGTATCTTGAAATGACTGTCCCAGTTTACTGGCCAGTGGCCACTTTATAGGAGCCGTCCTATAAAGGGTTAAAAGAGTGTTCTTGGAGTTTCCTGCCCGTTCTTCTCCATAGAGATTTGGAATGGGCAACTAGCTTCAACTTTTTAAGTGACTGACCGAATTTTTGACAGTGCAAAAGTAACTGTAAATAGTTCACTGTTATCATTTCAGCCGTAAGACATCCACTGTTCTGCCAGGGTCACGAGATTGTTCGAAAGAGATACCGTGACCCTGGCACATGGGCAACTGAAGGAACATGGGTGGGTTTTAGTTAGTAAAAGTCTCACACGCCCTCCCACTCCGCCCAGAGCGGGAGAAGTCATTAGATGATTTCCCACCAAAAAAAAAAGACACTGCTGGACACACGCCTCCCCCAATATGAGGGGCTTTGTCATAATAATCACGCCTGGCAAGCGGGTTGACGATCGCAGTATGGTGGTAAAATGCATAGAGAACGCTGATGCCCATTCTCTAAAAAGAAAAACAAGAATCTCTGAATCGGTTTAATTTAAATAAATCGCGTCATGTGAGTGTAATACGTAAGTATTTAGCAGAGAAAAAGATTTTTCGCGTATAAGCGTAACTCTCATTGAATACAGCTCAAGAAAATCGATTGATCGACGTTTATCAGTGTTTAATCGGCAAGCGTAGTGTGGGACGCCACTCAGCTATATGGACCGACAACCTCAAAAATGTGGCTGGGACAGACTGGATGCGGAAGGCGGAGGATAGGGTGTTATGGCGCAGCCTGAGAGAAGCATATGTCCAGCGTTGGACTGCGATTTGTACTGCCATAAATCGATGTAAATCGTGTGGGTTGTAATAACACCCTCATCAGCCCTGAAGCTATAGGCTAATAGCGTATTTTAGAACACTTTCGAATCGTATAATTATTTCCAACCAGTCTTGTGACTGGTTTTGGCGGGATTTTTGCTTCAAGGTATAATTAATTTGTTTTGGTTTTTGGAATATTTTAGACCTGTTCTATCATTAGCGATCTTGCTAAATGTATGGGAATTCCCTGCGAAAAACAAGATAAAACTAAAAAACGTTATGTAAATTTTCTCTATTAATATTCATACTATGTACACCTTATATTCTGTGCTACATGAGAACAGAACTGGTGCCCTAAGACAGTGAGGCGGGGTCGCGGCAGACCAAATATGAGATGGCGATACGAGCTGGATAGATTCCGTGCAAACTGGAAGGAAGACGCGCGGGCTCGCGAAATAACGAAGAAGTGGAGGGAGGCGTTTGATCAGGAGTGGGACAGAGAAGGCTTGTAAAGAAAATAATCCCTAATTGCCGAAAATAAATACAATACATAGATTTCTAAATAATTTAAAAAAGTCCCCGGCGCGGGCGCGGCGCTTCGAAAGTTGAAATAAGAATAAAATAAATGACAATGATATAACATCTTCATAAAACCGGTTTCTGTCATGTGTGACCTCACTCTAAGGTACTTGTCCCATCGCCGGCGATTATCAAGAAGCGAAAAGAGATTGCAACTCAAAACTAGTTGGCGACCAACGAGCAGCAAATGCCAGACAGGGACGAGCGATTATTCGCTGCCGGGCGAAGATTCCGAAGACATTTGTGACAAAACGTGATAAAGTATGTCCCATTTTAGCAACAGAGTTAAGACAGAGTCCCAACTAAACGACAAGAAGTTATGTCACGTCAAGAAATGATCTCACGACGCCGTGCTTGAGTTTAAGACAAAACGGGTTTATCACCCAAACTGTGATATAATGTGTGACTCAAGCCATGTCATAGTAGACTGTGCTTTCCCTGCTAGTATGCGTATGACGTGACGTGGCGTTCTGCCCGTAAAGCAAGTGTCTCGGAACGAGGACTCTCTTTGATAGTTCTTGTCTGTTGCTGCAACACGAATATTAGTCCGCAAGCTCTTTTAATATCATCATCATCATCTCAGGCCATAAGACGTCCACTGCTGGACATAGGCCTCCCTCAAAGGGGGCGTTTGCCCTAATCGCTACGCTTGGCAGGCGGGTTGGCAATCGCAGTATGAGAACGCTGCTGCTTATTCTCTAGTAAGTCCCTTAGTCGCTTCTTACGACACTCGCAGGAAAACGTGGGATAGTGCTATTTTATGCTATCTCTTTTACTTACACAGGACCTACAATTTCTTTAACGCTTCTTGAGCGAGAAAATCGTTGATAGCTAGACGTTTTCTCATCAGCAGTGAGACAGGTACCTAAGAAAGAATATTTCTCAGTCCGTTCTTCCTATTTACATATTTTTTTGTAAACTAGCAGAACTGGGTCTGAGTCACTGCCAACAAAATCATGTGGAACGTATTTTTTGTTTGTTTATTGTTTAAATAAGACTATTAATAGTCGGCACGCGTTCTGTTATGTATGAATCTGGTACCCTCTTTGCTAAGGAGTATCATTACTTTACGCTTGTATTGTCTAAAAGGGTTTACAGTCGGAAAGATACATCGTACTACAACATCGGTATAACCACTTGACAGTCCGGACTACTGAGAGTAGTTTCACTTTGGCAACTACGGTTGCCAAGGACTGTCAAGTGGATAACAAAAAAAAATAGAGGTGAGTCTATATCCCGGTCCGACCCAGAAATCCCAATTTGTAGGTCACAAGTTCGAACCCAGGGCGGCAAATTAGGTATCGTGGCCCTGGTAAGTTACCGTGGCCCTGGCATATAGGTAACTGAAGGAACACGGGTTTTTTTTTTTTTTGGATGGGAAATCATCAAATGACTTCTCCCGCTCTGGGCAGAGCGGGAGGGCGTGTCAGACTTTTACTGAGTAAAACCCACCCGTGTTCCTTCAGTTGCCCATGTGCCAGAGTCACGGTATCTCTTTCGAACAAAAGGAACACGGGTGGGTTTTAATCAGTAAATCTGACACGCCCTCCCCCTCCGCCCAGAGCGGGAGACGTCATAATGATTTCTTACCTACAAAAAAAAGGGTGGCAAATTAATTTGTGTATTTAATCTCATCACCAATGCTCTCAAAACGGTGAAGGAAAACATCGTGAGGAAACTAGCATGTCCTAGAACCAAAATTTAAAAGCTACTTTCGTTTCCAAGAAGTATGTTCGTAGTCAGTTCTAGGGCTGCATTGGTGAAGGGTGGGCTTTTTCGGGGACAGTCTTATGTCATTTTGACGTTCGAAAAGTGCTGATCCTCAGCCTAATTTGAATAAATTACTTTTGATTTTGATTAAATTATAGGTACTCCAAAAGTGACTACAATACAAAAAATACATAAATGTATAGTCAATTAATTAAAACCCACTATTTTGGGATAGGTTTCCAGTCTGACCGGATGCAGCTCAATAGTATTATTTTACAGGGGATAGTGCCTATCTGATCTTCACAACTCAGTTACTGGACAACACAATACCCCTTGGTAAGACTGGTTGTCAGAGTTTATTGGCGTCTAACTACCCGTAACAACTGTCAGAGATCTCCGAAGACAGCCGGGTTACAAATCATGTTTATAAATAATAAAATGTCTGCTTCATGTCTACTTACAAAATACATTATGGTTTATAATGGTTTTGTAGATAAAAGTTGACGGGTAATTAGTTTTAATTAGTAAGCAAACAGTCTAAACGGTAATTAGTTTTATTATACCAGATAACTGATTAAATAACTAGGTATCTGTCTCATTAGCAATCACGGATCAATACTGAACACATGCCTTTACATAACATCATACTCATACATTTTTTGTTTAACTCCGACGTAATAGTGGGTATCTGGTATGCCTATTGCTATCAACCAGGGACAAATCCTCCGGGCTATTACTGAGAAATACACACACATTATATAGGTAAAATTAAGGAAAATGCTAGTCAAGCATGACAGACAAATTTTTTAATTTATAGATTAGTACTATAGGTACTTTTTATTTTATGATTACTGATATAACATGCGGAATTATTTTAGTCTGTGCTAAAACACGGCATGAAAGTTGTTCTTTTTAGTTACTGGGTGCCTATCACTCAGAGCAGTAGCCTAGTGGTAATAAAAACATATACACAGGCAATACTGTAATATTAAAATAAGAAAAATAATGAGAGACCCTTTCGCAAAAACTTTTCAGAGGTTTTAGCCGGTTACTATGGACCGACCATAGCTTAAAAATTGATGGTGTTAAGTTGTTTAGGAACTTAAGATTTGATGACAACATCAAAATGTTTGCTTGTCTCAATAACCGCATGCCAACAACATTAAACTTTTTGCAAAGTCATCTCAAGAAATGCGAGAAAATGTTGACTGACTTAGACTTATACAGCAAAAATGCAAACTTATATAAGCTCATATTCATATTTATGAACACAACAAAAACGAAAGCAATTCCCAACAGAGCAAAGGAGACAATCAGAGTTAATATCATAAAAATCAATAATTCAAGAAAAAAGGCTATAAATAAAAATAAAAACAAGTATGTCATCATAGAAGAATGGATGTTGGGGATGGAGAGTGAAGAGGATGGCCAAAGAAAAGATGAATGGATTGTGAAGAATAATAAGAAAGAGAAAGGAGATAATGATAGCCAAATGGTTTAGAGGGTTACATTGAACCGCCGCAGGAGGAGACGCCCCGGGCGTCGGGAATCCATAGCGGACTCCCGGCCACCGTAGGCGCGGCCTTGCGGGCGACGAGCAATGGGTAGCTTGCCGCCCGGTAAGTACCCGGCCCGGGTCGACGGCGCGTTGTATTCCACGCGCGCCTCAAAGAGATGTTAGCGAAAACTGAAGGGGTCCGCTGGGTGCGATGCCTGCCAGGATCGCGGAATTGTTCGAATGAGTTACCGCCGCCTTGGCATGGCTAACTGAAGGAACACGGTTGGGGCGGAGGACGTCATTTGATGATTTCCCACCATTCCCACCCACAAAAAAATAGGGTTACATTGGACAAGGGCAGAAAGATGATAAAGTAGACGATACCTACATCAAAAAAAAATTGAACACATTCAAACTCAGTGTGAAACGACAATGTGTTAATTACATTGTTCTGTTCACGCATATATTGAGTGTGAAGCAGTAAATGAAATACTAGGAACACATAATTACTTAGTTGTTTATGTACAACAGAGATGATTACCGAGTTCAATAGCTTTAATATGAGCAATCTTTACATACAAATAAATACAATTGAAGTGTCTGTTTGTAACAGCCTTTTACTAAATGCCTAATAAAGTCTATGAGGTACCTTTAGGAAAAAAACAGTTTTCAAAATACATATTTGTCTATCTGTCTGTTTGTTCTGGCTATCCAAAACAACTGGACTAATTTTGACGGGACTTTAACTGGCAGATAACTGATGTTATAAGGAGTAACATAGGCTACTTTTTGTTTGTGTAGCACATTCCCTTAGGATAAAAAATCCACGCGGGCGAAGCTGCGGGCTCCCCTGACCCTTTCCGTCGCATCGAATTGCCTGCCAGTTTTCGTCAATTTTTCGTTGCTGCTCTGTTCATTTTGATCATAGCGTGATGTTATATAGCCTATAGTCTTCCTCAATAAATAGGCTACCCAACACAAAAATATTTTTTTAATTTGGACCAGTATTTCCTGAGATTACCGTGTTCAACCAAATAAACCCTTCAGCTTTATAATATTAGTGTATAGATCCCATGGGATATATGATTACCTCATTGGTCAGTTGAAAACACTGCTGCCATAGAGAACATTCTTTACTTTTTTTATCTTGAATACGGGGCTTTTGGCTACCTTGTACCTTCTTTTTTGTAGCTAATTTTTATTTCATGTTGTGCGTTTTGTTTGTGCAGAATAAACTATTTTTCTTTCTTTCTGAGCATGAGGTCTTGGGTTTAATTCCCAGGTCTGGTGTTATTGGGTTTTTTCTTTCTGAAATGTCTCAGTAGCAGCCTGGAGACTAGATTTACTCCCATTTGATGGCAATAGGTTCGCCCCCTATTACATAGGGCATGAACTGGGGAAATGTGGGTCTTCTATAAGTACATTTAAACCCAACCCAAAGAAACAAGGCATGATGTTCTGTATGGGATACCAAACTACCATAAATGAATTCTGGTTCAGCTGCATCTGGTTAGACTGGGAGCTGTGTACCATATTTATTCTTTCAGATAATATATTATCTTCATTTAAAATAAGGAACTTCAATAAAGTATTGTATAGAATCAAGTTCTTCTAACTGGACAGACAGCTGTGCTGCTGGGGAGTTTGTTGGCCACTTCTTCTTCCCAGCTAAAGCACTAGGAAGTGCGCGACGGGTGGGCGTTTTGGGGGGACTGTCTTTTGTAATTTTGACGTTCAAAAAGTGCTGATCCTCAGCCTAATTTGAATAAATGACTTTTGATTTTGATTTATTAATTCTTTGTAGTTTATTTAGTAAACCAAACTTCGATGTGAGTATGAAAGTTTTTTTTCCCACCTTATCAATAAACAGGAAAAGGAAATGAGTTCACGTGTAAATACATTATTACGCAATAGATAAAGGCATCAAACTTTCTTGGGTTTTAGTACAAAAGTTTCTTGATAATATGGAAAAACCTGATTTCTAAATTAGGAAATCCCTAAGTTTTATTTATTTGTCATCAGATCTAATTAAAGAATTTATCAGTATTACTTGTACTTACATTCCCAATGGCAATAATTGTGCAATATGAACACAATAATTCACAACATTTTATCTAATATTTTATCTAAATCTGATATGAGGCTGTATGTGCAGAAAATTTGTCAGTGTATAATTGCGGAGAACAAATTTTTAAATTCTTTGAACGTGTTATTTTTACTGCGCAGGTCTAAAACGCGAGAAAATACGTTTATTCACATTACTTCGCATGTGTAGGTACGTTTGTTATTCATTCAACATCATAAACTCGTATTCCGCGAAGTTTTAAATCAAGAGGATGTGAAAAACACTATTTCATTATGACGCAAACGTCGCGACGCGAAGATTTTGTTAAAAAAACCAGTGCTAATTTTAATTCTTTTGTCATTCAAGCGTGATGAGATAAAGGTATTAACGGGTACAGGCTAAATTTAAAATGTGACGTCATATGTAAACAACGTTATGAATAATAGTTTATAAAAGTTTTCTCATAACTTTTCAAATGATAACTTACCTTTCCATTGATGCCAAGGCCAAGTACTGTGTTAGAGATCTCGTAGTCTTCTGTGATCGGCGTAGTTTTGATAAACTTTGTGAAATTACTCATCTTGATTCACTTCACTATTTTGAAACACAAAACAAAAAGTTATTTTAACACTTTGTCAACACAATAACACTGCAACACTGTTTAAAATTTTAACAGTAAAATATTTTTTTGTTTAAATATTATTGCACACGTACACTACAATTCGTAATAACTTTTTAATTTTAATTGGTTTCGTGTGTGACAATGACCTATCGTGTCACGCCGTTGAGCAATCGCGGCACAGTGCTGCCAGAAATGCCTAACTGTCTGACGAAGACGCGCTGTCAATGTCAAACTACGGAAAACTTCGTTCGAAAAGCTTTCAATGCCTTTCAATATGATTAGATTAGAAGAAAATAGAACATGAATAGGAACCTTTTTAAAGTTTATTATTGAAAATGAAAAGGTTTATTCGAATGAACAAATTTTAACTTACATCAGCGGTGATTGGAGCCTCCTTTTAATCGTATAAAGCCTGTATTAGGAGACTCCGCACTTCCATACATTATTAGTATTTATAAAATACTTGTTTAATTCTACTTCCAATATATACAAAAGAAATAACACTATGATACATTAAATGTATTAAACGGTATGCAGAGTGTGCTTGTAAGACTGGGATTGTGTGTGAGTGAGGATGTATGTGAATTGTATATTATTTATTTTTATTATTGAAAACTCCAAACCTAGGAAAACTTTAGATGCCGTGAAAAATATCTTCAAATTTTTTTTTTCGGAATTAATGAGTACAAAGAAGGAGTAGGAGTAGGAGAAGGAGTATAAAGAATGGTTCAAATTTATTTTCAAGCATTATGAACTCAAGCGTTATTGCTGCTTGAAATCCTGAGTTTGATTCTCCGGTCGGACAAAATGGTATTGGGCTTAGATTTCTGCCCGGTTGGTAATAGGTGCACCCTCTGATATGAAAATTAAGTTAGTTACTTAGTTGAGTTATCTGGTGAAATGTGGGTGTCTGTATTGGTGCACTTCAGCATTAACCTTCGGGGATGAACATATGTACTGTTATGTTATTTTTATATTTTGACTCCTAAATACACACATTAACTATAACGGTTTTTGAAGTTACTTTAAATATTTAATTTTGAATTGAGCATTTAATTTCTGAACGAACATGCGTCAATTTTTATCGTGATGTTGGCATTAGGTGGCTTGTAGCGCTATCTGTTGAGATATTGTTAAACCACGTGGAGAAGATTTCATTTTAAAGCCATGTATTTTGTATAGATGGCACTATAATCAATTTTGTACAAAATAGTCCAATTCGTCAATTTTTCAACTAAATCATATTCAAAGAATTTTATGTCTCTAATATTTTTATTTGAAAAGTGGCAAAAAATAAACTGCTTAGCTTTTTCTCAATAAATTTGGGGTTGTTTTCCAGTCTGACCGGATGTATCTGAATACTTTTGTTACTAGTAAGTAGTATTTTACCTAAATGAAGCGACTAATATTTGTTTTCATGTTTCAATCACAAACAAATGCACTTTCATTTTATTCGCATAAATTGGTATGTATGTAAATTGTTAGCCGTTAATTCCTGTTTCATCTTACGTAATGATTGCTATTGACTAATTAGAATTGCAAAACTAAAATGCTAATCAAATTGTAATACTTAATGTTATTACGAGCATACAGTTCCTTTGAATAATAATTATTTTTATTTAAATGAATACAAACTAAGGATTAGAAATCTAGCGATATCGATAGGAGAACTTGCTTAGGTACCTACCTACTAATTTAGTATTTATACATTCTTCAATATACGATCAGGTTAAGCTACGCTTGCCGCGGTTGGTTGGTGGATGGGTGACCATCTGTACATACCAAGACCCTTCCGTGTCTCGGAAAGCACGTTAAGCCATTGGTCCCGGATGTCATTTGTAGATCTTAGACAGTCGTTACGAATCGTCAGAAGCCCGAAAGCCTGACAACCAGTCTTACCAAGGGGTATCGTATTACCCAGTAACTGGGTTGTGGAGGTCAGATAGGCAGTCGCTCCATGTAAAAAATTGGTATTTTTTATTTATTTAGATTAGCCAACAATTGTTTACACAATACATTAAATATAATTTCGATAATAGAACATTCTTAAGTGCAACAATTAATTATAGGGTAACACAGCATGCACCAAATGCATGCATGCAGCATGTATCCAGCTGCATGCATAATTGGGAAAAGGCTAGGCAGATGATGATGACATTCTTCAGTATACTTCTTATGTGTAACAAATTTCAACTTAATCAGTTCTATAGATTCGGAGCTAAAGCTTATGTGACAGACGGACACACACAGACAATAGAGACAAAAGTGATCGTATAAGGGTTCCGTTTTTTCATTCGGACACACAAAACCCTAAAAATGTTCATTTCACAATTTATAAAAGAAGTAGAAAAAGGGGCGCGTGGCATCTTCGAGGTTAAGCAACTTTTGTCGAGGTCAGTTCGAGGATGGGTGACCATTCAGGACAAACGTAGCTACTTAAACCCCTCCGTGCCTCGGAAAGGTATAATTATTGTAGTTTACAAGAGCTTGTCGATCTTAGACAGTCATTATGGATAGTCAGAATCCTAAATTGTCTTCCCAAGGGGAGTTACTTTTGGAGGTCAGATAGACCGGAAGCTGATCCCAAAGTAGTTGGGAAATGATGAAGTGTGGGTATCATAACAGAATAATATCACAATTTAATACAAATAATATGATAACAACATTCTACTTATTTATAACGAAAACATAACAACAGTAATTTTCACAGTAGAGTACTTAACTATGCCAAGGCTGTTATTAGACTACTCGTCACCCGAATGCACATAGCGTGAAGATTTTAGACAAAAAAAAAAACATGGTTTGTCCAAATATAATGATTACCCTATTTGCTAGATCATGATTCATAGGTATTTTGTTGAGTATCATCTATACAAATAAATAAAATTGAAGTGTCTGTTTTTTTTACTAATTGTAAGTGTATATGGATGTATACATGGTACATATACCAAAACAACATTTTTTACAATTTTTGTCTCTCTATCTGTCTGTTCGTTCCGGCTAATCTCTGAAATGGCTGGACCGATTTTGACGGAACTTTCACTGGAAGATAGCTGATCTAACAAGGAGTAACTTAGGCTACTTTTATTTTAGAAAAAATAAATAATAGTTTAAATAAACTAAAAACACGCTGAATTTTGAGACGTATGTCAGCGTAGTTTTCAAAGACAGTTATTATGAAAAACTTTTTTTAAATACCACGCGGACGAAGTCGCGGGTAACAGCTATTACCTATAATATAACCTGAATTAACACATCTTACCGCGGTAGTACGTCCTCCTGCGTTAATTTCCGACATCCACGCGGGTGAAGCCGCGGGCAAAAGCTAGTGGAAAATAAAATTAGTAATTCAAACTTCCTGCCAGGGTGGCGGATTTATTCGAAAGAGTTACCGTGACCCTGGCACATGGGCAACTGAAGGAACACGGGTGGGTTTTAGTCAGTAAAAGTCTGACACGCCCTCCCGCTCCGCCCAGAGCAGGAGAAGCCCTGTGATGATTTCCTACAAAAAAAAGAAAAGAAAAATATGTGACTTTTCTCCGTGACGGGGAGTGGGCCGCAATCCACCGTGCGGACTTAGGCTGGTCTTCAAAGTTTTTACTTCTAGGACATGTCGGCTTCCTCACGATGTTTTCCTTCACCGTTTTGAGAGCAGTGCACAGTGGTGATGAAATCAATTACAATAAGTAAAGCGCTCGTCCACAGGCTTAGCCACAGTGGGGCAGGGTGGGGCGCTTGCCCCATTCTAGCTCTGACCTGCACTCGTAGCATGACCACCGTAGAAATGGGTTTTGTCGACGGAAGAATAGATAAAATTACAGATTATAGAAAGATTTAAGACAAAAAACTTTTTAACAAAAAATTAAACCGCCGAAAAAACAGAAAAGCAAAAAATAATAAACCTTAAAATTATGAGTCGGCGCTGAAAAATCAATGAACAAAGATCACTCAAAGCGCCGACTCATAATTTTAATTTATTTTTTTGTTAAAAAGTTTTTATTTTGTAATTTTTTGTGGCTTTAATGTACTGATAATACTTGGCAAGGTATACCCTATCCAATGAAAAAAGAATTATCAAAATCGGACTACTCTGTACAAAGTTATGCGTGGTTATACATTACAATCAATGAGTGAACAATCAATCATCCCCTGTTTTCCGACCCTTAGGGTTCGATTTTGTTTTCCAAATTTCTATTGGACCACCCTCGGAGTATACCCTTTCCAATAAAAAAGAATTATCACAATCGGACTACTATGTAAAAAGTTATGCGTGGTCATACATAAAAAAAAACAAGCAAAAAAAAAAAATATACGCGTCGAATTGATAACCTCCTCCGTTTTTTTTCGTCGGTTAAAAATTAAAGATTGTAGAAAGATTTGTACCGTTTTATGCTGGCGTAGCATGACAATTCTATCTCTATTCTACCAAGAATAGACAAAATCCAATTCTACGGTGGTCATGCTACGCGTGCTGTAAGGTACCAAACCAAACCTAAAAAAGTATAATTATTATCTAGGTACTAACTACAATACTTAATATCCGTAAGAAAGTTCACAGTCGGCACATTAATAAAAAAAACCGGCCAAGTGCGAGTCGGACTCGCGCACCGAGGGTTCCGTACAAACCTGCAGGTCATCATCATCATCATTCGTCATCATCGTTTATGAAATTAAATGTTTTTTTTTTAATTTTTATATTTGAGTTGACTGAATGAAAGGTAAATTGTGGTTTACGATTTATGACGTATTAAAAAAAAACTACTTACTAGATCTCGTTCAAACCAATTTTCGTTGGTAGTTTTCATGGTAATGTACATCATATATTTTTTTTAGTTTTATCATTCCCTTATTTTAGAAGTTACGGGGGGGGGGACACACATTTTACCACTTTGGAAGTGTCTCTCGCGCAAACTATTCAGTTTAGAAAAAAATGATATTAGAAACCTCAATTTCATTTTTAAAGACCTATCCATAGATACCCCACACGTAAGGGTTTGATTAATTTTTTTTTTTGTGTTTCAGTTCTATGTATGGGGAACCCCAAATATTATTGTTTTAAAAAAAAATGATATTAGAAACCTCAATATCATTTTTGAAGACCTATCCATAGATACCCCACACGTATGGGTTTGATGAAAAAAAAATTTTTGGGTTTCAATTCTATGTATGGGGAACCCCAAATATTATTGCTTTTTTTCTATTTTTGTGTGAAAATCTTAATGCGGTTCACTGAATACATCCACTTACCAAGTTTCAATAGCACAGCTCTTATAGTTTCGGAGAAAAGTGGCTGTGACATACTCGGACAGACAGACAGACAGACAGACAGACAGACAGACATGGCGAATCTATAAGGGTTCCGTTTTTTGCCATTTGGCAACGGAACCCTAAAAACGCCTTATACGCCCAGAGCCCAAACGGCTGAAGTTAGTGACACATTTTTGGATGGAAGTTTTCGTGGTGTAGGTAGGTGAGCAATAAGAAAGTGTTTTGGATAATTCGAATTATACAAACAGATACAGGGTGCTATAGGGTGTAACCTTTTTGTATGAAAAAATTAGCCGGGATAAGACCGCGGGTATAGTTTGCTAGTTACATATCGCTCGTTTGCGGGAATAACGTCATAATTAAAAATTCTGTCAAATTGAATATGTACTGTATGCCAAACGATCATAAAGCTTTGATTCAGTTTGACAGAATTTTGAATTACATACATCGTTATTCTCGCAAACGAGCGATATTATTGACTGCTGCCCACCCTGAGCCCATGGCTGGCTACGTCCATGCGCCTGTCTTAGTTCGAACCTACAACTTACAAGTTGATAGTCGCGGCCGTTTCCACTGGGCCACACTGCTCTCATTGGTAGAGCAAGCTAGATAGAATATTTGACTTTACAACTGTCTGGTAGCGTCTTGTGACGGGTCGTTGAGCTCCAAAAATAGGGTTGAGCTACACGATGAGTAGTGTTCCGTGCGGTGTCGGACGTAAAGACTAACACCATCTCATTTTTTGCACGTAATCTTTCACACATTTCTTCTCGTGGGTGTCGTACGGTTTCGATTTTGGAGAATCAAAATTGTGTTTTTGGTATTTTGTTTAGCCACTATATTAAAAAAATCTAAAATTTCAAAACTGGTTGGCGCCAGCATTTCCTAGCTCATTGATCCTTGAGAAGAAATGCCGAAATGATGTGAGTTTGACAATACTGAGCCATGTCAGGAAAAAGAATTAGCAGTTGCAACGTTGAGCTGATCTGTCCCAACAGACGGCATGTATGCATCAGTCATCATGTCATCATTTCAGTGGTAAGACGTCCACAGCTGAACAAAAGCCTCCCCCAGTTTCTCGGGACTCGGCAGGTGGGTTGGCGATCGCAGTATGGTGGTAAAATGCATAGAGAACGGTGTCGCCTTACACTTAGTCGCCTTTTACGACACACACGGGAAAAAATGGGATGATGGTATTATTGACGTCCAGATAAGGTTAAGTGGACGAAAAATTCTCCTAGCAATATTATTACATCCGTGTCAACGCGAAATCGAAAGCGTATGACATGACAACCCAAACGGAAAATAATGTTATAAAATGCCAAAAATAATGACCGTGTAAGACACGTAATACAAGACGTTTTGGTAGAAACTGAATTTATCGTGCACTGCCAAATATTGAGGATTTTATCGCCATTGTTGCGAGAGCCGAGACTGGCTGACTGCGGTTTGTGTAGGGCTATGAAACTGGCGAAATACTTGAGGCCACATTTTTAACACGTTAACTGCCATGTCGTACTATGTCTCCGACACTTTTTGTTCCATTTAGGCCTTGTCGGACTATATGACCGACAACATATACAAAATCTGAACTTGTCGTAGCTGCCTAGCGGCCATGTTTTTGGAATAAATAATGTATTTATGGAATAAATAATCTATTTAAAGTGAAATAACACTTAGCACATTTTTTGTTTTTTTCTGATTTTAGCCATGACTGTTAACGTGTTAATACATATTTTTGGTGTATATTTTTATGGAACATGTTGTGATTGACTATATTATGCTTTATCAAATCCCACCTAGATTTTTGAAAACTACTATTGTCCTTCAGACCGTATTTAGGCCTTGACGGCCAATCTCAACAGAAAAAAACTAGCTATCGGAGCGGGAGATATTATAGTGCATAAATGTGTGCGCAGACACAGGGTCGCTCGCTCTTCCCTCACTCTCATAGTCGGTACGACAAACCGACACAACCGGAGAGAGATCAGGTGCAGGACCAACGGGTTAACGTGCGCACCGAGGCAAGGGGGTATTACACCGCCAACTTCAAAACTCAGGGATGTTACTAAGAAATTCCTAATGGAAGAACCCAAAAACACTTTGCCCGACCTTGGAATTGAACCCTGGACCCCACGCTCAGAAGTCACGTTTGCAACCACGAGACCAACGGGTGTAGATAAGGAAGAAAAAAGAAAGACGCTAGATTATAGCGAATCTATTCAAAAACTGATTTATTTTTTAACCGACTTCAAAAAAAGGAGGTTATCAATTCACCGTGTTTTTTTAACCGACTTCAAAAAAAGGTAGAGGTTATCAATTCGTCTGTATTTTTTATTTTTTTATGTTTGTTACCTCATAACTTTTGACTGGGTGAACTGATTTCGATGATTTTTTTTTTTATTTGAAAGCTGGTGCTTTTCGAATGGTCCCATTTTAATGTGGTTCCATTCGGACAGTGAGATCCATGTGAAAACTATCTACGTCTTATATTTGCATTAAGTATTTGCGCGACAAATGAACGAATAACGCGATTAGATTAGTGCGAGGTATCTACCATAACTAAAAAGTTGAAAATAAAAACTTTTTACAAACAAATAAAAACCGACTTCCTTAAAAAAAAACACTACAAAGTCAAAAATAACTTTAATTTCGGAAGTCGGTGACGAAAAAACCTTAAATACAGATCCTAAGATACCGAATTCCGAAATTAAAGTTATTTTTGACTTTGTAGTGTTTTTTAAGGAAGTCGGTTTTTATTTTTTTGTAAAAAGTTTTTTTGCCTTAACGTCTCGCAGGTCCACCAAGGAGTTTGTCGGCTGCTTAACCGGACTTACCTGTGGCTACCTTAATAAATGAAGGCGTCCAGCCAGGGCTTAAAAACTTAAAACTAGAGCAACTACTCGCTAAGGGCACCCCCTGTGGGGTACGGACCTCAGCTTAGGGCATCACTGGAAGAGGGCAGCAAGGGACAGTCTAGATCGAAATGAACAAAAACTTTGAAATAAGTCAAGCCAGTTGTTTAATGGCCCAACAGCGGTGAGTCACGGCATCCGCTCGCGACACAGAGAAAGTTGAACTGACGTCATCCAGTACAAAACGTGGGACGACATGACGATACTCTTGAATAACGAAGGCGAACCGTCTCACCAGGTATATTTGTTTTCTTACATCATCAACTTTCAGTCGAAAAACGTCCACTGCTGAACATAGGCCTCCCGCAAAAAGGATGGGACGTTAAAAATAGCACCATCTAATATCTTCCCGTGGATGTCGTAAGAGGCGACTAAGGGAGTTACTAGAGAATGGGCAGCAGCGTTCTCTATGCATTTTACCACCATACTTTTTTTTTGTGGATGGGTCAAATGACTTCTCCCGCTCTGGGCGGAGCGGGAGGGCGTGTCAGACTTTTACTGACTAAAACCCACCCATGTTCACTCAGTTGCCCATATGCCAGGGCCACGGTAAGCGATCAACAACTCGCGTGGCTAACGTGGCGATCACAGAACAATATTACTCCTAGCGGAGAAGAATGACAACTCCATATAAAAAAAGGTAACCATAGATTTACACGCTGATACTACTAGCGCCACAATGGAATAGCACTGTAACTACACCGCGGTGGCGATTAGGGCAAACCCCCGAAATTGGGGGAGACCTATGTGCAGCAGTGGACGTCTATGGTCTGAAATACATACACTAAACTAAAGTACAACCGAATTGAGAAACTCCTCTTTCTTTTGAAGTCGGTTAAAAATATTTTTGAATATTATTTTGAAATTAAAAGAATCGCCTTTCTGAGTATTTATCGTAATAACGATGCAAGCTGTAGCTACTGAGAATATTCTGACTAATGGAAAAACCCAAAAACATTTTTTGCCGGAAGGGACGCAGACATTGCTCTTGCAACGATAGACCAATGAGGCAGTAATCATCGACATCATCATTTCAGCCGTAAGACGTCCACTGCTGGACAAAGGCCTCCTGTAAAAGGGTGGGCTTGCCGTAATCGCCACGCTTGGCACGCGGGTTGGCGATCGCAGTGTGGTGGTAAAAAGCATAGAGAACGCTGCTGCCGATTCTCTAGTAAGTCCCTTAGTCGCCTTTTACTACATCCACGGGGAGATAAGAGATGGTTCTCGTCTTTACGTCCAGGAACACACGGACTCAACGACTCCTTGTAGACTGTATGCAATTTTCCATTTTGTTAAGTGCTTGGTGCTTGTTGGCAGTCCTACACCATGAAAACGTCCTCCCATACCTATTAATATTGTGATTTGGAACCATTGTGAAAGCCAATTATTTTTAAAAGAGTAACCGTGGAGTTTCTTGCCGGCTCTTCTCCATAGGAATCAACAATTTGGAACCGTGCACCTAGCTTCTGACGTTTCATAAGTGCCCATGTTTGTTTATGTGAACTAAGATTTGATTTGAACGGATTCATAACGGTTTCCTCACGATATTTTCCTTCACTGTTTTGAGCGCAACGGTGATGGTAATTTACACAAATAAAACGCCTGTCTTGGTCCTAACATACGACCCACAATTCGTAGATAAGGGCCGATAGTATTTGGCCACCACTGCTCTCTGCTTTATAATAAAACTAGCTTCTGCCCGCGACTTCATCCGCGCCAATGTTTAACTCCCCTGATCCTTTCTATCGCATCGAAATGCGTGCCATATTTCGTCCATTTTTCGTTGCTGCTCCGCTTTTTTGATCGTAGCATAATGTTATATTCGCCTTCCCCAATAAATAGGCTATTCAAAACAAAAATAATTTTTCAATTCGGACCAGGAGTTCCTGAGATTATCGCGTTCAACCCAACAAACTCTTCAGCTTTATAATATTACTAGCTTCTGCCCGCGACTTCGTCCGCGTTAAATTTCTTGTTCCCCCGACCCTTCCCGTCGCGTCGAATCACCTACCCGTGTGATTTTCGCCGTTTTTGCAACATTTTTCATTACTGCTCCGCTTCTCTTGGTTTTAGCGTGATATTATATAACCTATAGCCTTTCTCGATAAATAGGCTACCCAACACAAAAATATTTTTTTAATTCGGACCAGTAGTTCCTGAGATTAGCGCGTTCAATCAAACAAACAAACTCTTCAGCTTTATAATACATGATGTTCTTATTTATTTGTTTGTGCACAATTTATTAGCTTAAGTATAATATTAGTATAGATAGTTACTCATAAATTGGGAAGAAATTCTAGATATTATAACCCATCAAAAACATAAATGTGAAATGAGAGCCAAGTTCAATATTATGATATTTGCCTTGGTTGTTGACTTCAACGACAAAAGAAGTGAGATCTAAATGGGTGCCAAGTTCAATGGTACTGACCATTGAACTTAGGATAATATATTGTAGCCTAAGGTCTGACTTGGCTAGTTCTCAATACGAATTATTATTTCAATAGCTAGTTTCTATCAAGCAAGCCAAATTTTCGGAATAATAAAATAAGAACCGACAAGTAACAGGTTTAGAACTTACGAAGGCTATAATATAATTCGTATATGAAAACAAGCCAAGTCAGACCTTAGGCTACAATATTATCCTAAGTTCAATGGTCAGTACCATTGAACTTGGCACCCATTTAGATCTCACTTCTTTTGTCGTTGAAGTCAACAACCAAGGCAAATATCATAATATTGAACTTGGCTCTCATTTCACATTTATGTTTTTGATGGGATATCATTACTTTTTGTACATAATGATCTTACACTATTGATGTGCGCTAAATATTGAAACAATAATTAATAGTAAATCCCAGTTAATAATAATAACGTAATTAATACGAAAGTCGACTATACTCTTAGTCATATACTTAAACGGATATATTTGAATAAAAAAATTAAGGGTGGTATTCAACTCTTATATATTCACGTGAAGACCTTAAAATCCACATAAATACCGGCTGTCATAAGTTTTGATTGTTGATTCTTACATATTTTTTTTTACATACATACAGTTATTACAGGCACTAAGTATATAAGTGTTCCTAATAGAATCAATTAAGTGAAAAATTACAACAAAATGATAAAATATTACCAGTTTCTGATTTATTCCTTTGTATTCACCTAATTACCTATCTGCATGCCAAATTTGAACTTTCTAGGTCATCTGGAACTGGGTTAGAGTTTTGATCTATAAGGTCAGTCAGTGATAAAAATTACGATTTTTGGACGTTAATATCTAAATAACCGTTTGAGACGTGTTATTGAAATTTAGAGCATATATGAATCTTGCAAGTCTCAATATATGAGCCAAATTTGACACGTTTATGTGAAATAGTTTTTGAGTTATGAGGGTGTCAAAAGTGGCTCCAAATGGTTCGTGTAATATTACACACGGTGCTGCTTGCCCGTTCTGTTACTTGAACTTGGCTTGACACGCTACCGCGTGTCTAGATTGTGCTGCAAATCGCCATTTCTCCACTTTGTTCGATCGGGGAATCAAAATACCAAACATCACAAGCAAAGTCAGGGGCCAAAGCTAGTACGAAACAAACCACTCTATAAGACCGGGAAGTAGTTAAGTACTCACAATGTCTTAGCCTATGACCTCACTGAGACCTCTACAATTCCTAGAACTAATCAATGCACTAATTAGCATATTTATTACTCTTTATTCTTGCTTAATTTACTGCCTCGTTCGCCTATCGTTGCAAGCGCAATGTCTGTGATCCTTCCGGCCAAAAGTGTTGTAGAGTTTTTCCATTAGGAGTTAGGATATTCTCAGTAGCTATAGCCTGCACATAGTTATTACGTTGAATACTCAGAAAGGTGATGCTTTTAATTTCAAAATAATATTCAACCATATTCATTTCTTACTTTATTTTTAACTGACTTGAATATTTTCGTCCCTTTTGTTCCTGTGGGTGTCGTAAGAGACGATTAAAGGATTTACTGGAGAATGGGCAGCAGCGTTCTCGATACATTTTACAACCATACTGCGATTGCCAACCAGCCTGCCATGCGGGGCGATTATGACAGACCTCACCAAATTGGTGATGCCTATGTCCAGCTGTGGACGTCTTTCAGCTGAAATGATGCTGATGATGATGACAGCGCCTGTCTTCGAACTCACGACCTACAACTCGTAAGTTGGAGCTGATACCACTAGGCTACAACTTTACTGCTCTGTCCACCTCATATTGCATGAAACCAGTTATACTTCTATGTACAAATATTCTGTAGGCTATACAAGGTGCAGTTTTAGATCTGCAAAACATTTCAGGAGGTAATTATGTTAGTGATTCTCGACCCGAATCAACAATAAAATGGGCAGGTATTTTTTTTTTTCATTTTATTCTTATTTACGGAAATCGGTAAGTGTGAACTCCCTTTTTTAAAACGCGGCCAGTCTGTACGTGTCCTTAAACTGCGGTTTCACACACACAAACAAACGCAACCGACATTTCTTTCATACATCCAAAGCCGCGCTCCCCATCCAGAGTTATTCTGAAAAACAATAAAATTGAAAAATCTAAAATAAAAAATATTATTGATTATGGACTTGGTATCGTATTGTTATATGATTATTTACGAGTCTCATAACAACCTCCTGAAATGTTTTGCTGGTTTAAAACTGCATCTTGTCTAGGCTGTATGTATGCTTGCCAGATGGCTGAGAAATCCGGGATTATCCCGGAATTTTACGCCTTGTCCCGTGTCCAGGAAACACCGTTAATTGTATGATGTGGATTCGATATAATTAGAGTTGCCAATTCGTAATATTCAGCCTGCTGAAAAGTTTAACAGAACTGCAGACTCAGATCAATTTTGACGCGTGTTGCTTAGAAATTCCATCATTTTGACAAAACCCTGGTGGCCTAGACCCTGAAAAAAAAAATATGCTAAAATGCCTCTATAGAAAAACCTCTCTTTAATTTATATAACAGATTTTTTTTATACATATCAAAGTGATCTAGTGTAACTTCACACTTTAAATAAAAAATCAGTTATACCGGGTGACATTTTTTAACGTCTTGAAAAAAATGGGTGTAATAGGTGAACGGAGTAGAAGCCTTTGGCATAGAAATTTTTATTATTTTTATTTTTGAATAACATGTAATGAAATTGATCTAGCAATTAATACTACACATTTAATGTAACATTTTCATACTAGAACAACAAAAACAGAAATTTGGAAAAAAAAAAAAAAAAAAAAAAAACAATTAAAATCTATCGAAACTCAAATCATACGCATCCTACTCAATGCGCGGCATGTATCAATGATTTCGTAGCGCGGTCCTACCCTTTGAAACCGGCCGATAGGCGGCCTCATTGATCTTTCGCAGGCGCACGAGCCGCACACGCATCCCCGTCCGCCCGCGTCCCGCGCTCCTTTAGTCACCTGCGATGAATCTGAAGGCCTTCCTGCCTTCTATTCTAGTTACACAACACACCATATGAAGGTCGAGACGGTAAAAAATGTCATCCGGTATAAATCCAGGAGAGTTTTCTTTTTGTCGAATTATCCCGGAAATTATAAGCCTATATCTGGCAACCCTATATCTAGCTGTATGTTGCCTGTCTGTCAGTCACTCACACGTAAAAATACTTCCTAAAGACAGCGTATGTTTGGCAACTTTTCATAATCAAACTAGGTCATATCGCTATAAGTCTTTGTCCGAACCTAACGTGCGTTTACAAAATGACAGCTTGAACATAAATAACAATAAACCAGTTGATAATGCAATTATGTAGATGTCTTAATTGTTTGGTTTATATAATATACTTGTAATGTTTCAGGTGTTATTGCCACGCGATATGTTGATGATATTACATAGGTCGTAACCAGAGGTCGGAGTAGCTAGATTGAAATGGGATCAATGAACTGGCACGTATATATTAGTATGCCTATAATATGCCTCCGGGATTCAGGGATTTTGTAATTAATTTCAAATGTAGTAATGTGTAGAATAAAGAATACATCAATATGAATAAGAAATGTATAACCTTTTTGCTGTCTTTTTAATAATATGATCGGCCTTCTACAGTAAGAAAAAAACAATTTTAAATGTTTATGTATCGCATTCATATAAATTTCTAATGTAGTACCTAGTTTAAAAATCCTTACTTTCACAATATTGAATTCAATCCCGTATGTACCAAAATGAAATTCCGGAAAAAAGGCTTATCCATGTTGTGATTTTTATGACTATTCATGATGCGAGTACGTAAAATCAATCTACCTACTCCGACCTCTGGTCGACTCGAACAGAACGACTATATTCTCGACAGGCTGTATGAAACACTAAACAAGTGGCTACTTATATTTTCTTCTGGGTGTTGCCAAGCTAATGGAGGCGCGCTCCGTGAACGTTTTGACAGTTCTGTGACGTTTCTGCCACGAAAATGCCTCCCGAGCTACCCAAAGACAGGCTCGGTGTCATTAGGTATGCTTATAAGCCGCCCGAAGCAGCTCTCAGGCGTTCGAAGCCTTGCGAAGCCGCCGCAAGGCGCTCGAGCTGCACGGAGCCGCTCTGATGTCCACCGATAATGGGCGCCGCGCTTTATGGTGCTACTCAGTCTGTCAATTAAAATAGTTATAGTGACATATACTACCGCGCGTGTCCAGTTAGGTAGATCCAACTTCGACTCGGCTGGGCAGCGTTCGGGAAGCTACGCAATATCTTCTCGTCCCAAATACCGCAATGTCTCAAGACAAAAGTCTTTGACCAGTGTGTGTTGCCAGTGATGACATATGGCACTGAGACGTGGTCGCTCACAATGGGCCTCATAAGAAGGCTCAAAGTCACCCAAAGAGCAATGGAGAGGACTATGCTTGGAGTTTCCCTACGCGATCGAATCAGAAATGAAGAGATCCGTAGGAAAACCAAGGTAACCGATATAGCCCGAAGAATTGCCAAACTTACGTGGCAGTGGGCAGGGCACATTGCTCGCAGAACGGATGGCCGATGGGGTCGGAAGGTTCTGGAGTGGGGACCGCGTACTGGAAGACGGAGCGTTGCAAGGCCTCCCACAAGATGGACCGATGACCTGGTGAAGGCCGCAGGAATACGTTGGATGCGAGAAGCACAGAACAGGTCGAAGTGGCGGTGCTTGGGGGAGGCCTATGTCCAGCAGTGGACGTCTTTCGGCTGAAATGATGATGATGATGATACTACCGCGGACTTTTTTTTAGAACTTTTTAAGAGGAATTATGCCGTCTCGCAGCGGAAGGTCTCAAACGGAATAAATTTTCCCCGTTTTAGCAGTTCCTGAGATTAGTGCGTTCAACCAACCAAAAAAACCTTTCATCTTTATAATATTAGTATAGATGTACTTAATCTATACTTCTGTACTAATATTAAAAATGCGAAAGTAACTCTGTCTGTCTGTTACGCTTTCACGACTAAATCACTGACCCGAATTTGTTGAAATGTGGTACGTGGTAAGTTTGAACCTCATGAAAGGACATGGGCTCTGTCGTCTGCGTTCGCGATAACCGACATTTACGACATTTGACGAAGTCGCGGGCAAAAGCTAGTACTTACTTATTTAAGTATAGATAATATAGATGAGAATCCTAACCCTAAAGACCCGCAAAACCCACCTTTCCAAAGTTCTGCTTTACAGTTCCGCTTTAGAACTTTTAAAATGTCACAGATTTTTGTCTGAACCGGATATTCAACTCCCGACCTTAACATTTGTAAACAAGCTTGCTGTCATTGAACTAATAGGTATCAGTTGGTAGGTAAATATTACATTGGCGATCGAAAATCATATTTTGAGGTGCAAGAAGTTCCAAGTAACTGAGTGACTCACATTATGCTTGTAAATAAAAATGTCGTTGATACATAAGGAAAAAAACATACGACCTATGTGTGTTTTCTACCAAAAGAAACGTGGGGTTTGTAATTTTTTAGGACACAATGTCTTAAAAAATTACAAACCCACGTGCTTTGCTTGAAAAATTTCTACTCTAGGTCGTCTAGGTCGGTAGGTGGGTTCCAGAATCATATAACGAATTCATGGTTTCAGTGGTTGAAGTTCATGAAACGCTGTGCATGTTTGATCACTCGAACATGCTCGTTTGACGAGTTTGTCGCAGCGACAAGAGCCCCCCTAGCCAAGTTACAACCGTTTCATGTCCAATTCCGTTCTCCAATTGGTAACGCCTCGGTGTCAGCAATTGTAGAAAACGATAACTGGGTAGCCATGTTGACGCGCCTGAGTCGGCCGCTCGTTCTACAATGTCTTTAAAAAAACGATATATTATGACAAAGGATGTAGCGTTGAACATTGTAGAAACGACCACAATTCATTCTATCATTTTGATGTGAACTTGGCTACGAACTTTCTATTCGTTTGTTCTAACCACGTGACTTAACGTTGAGATGATTTCGTTCCCATACATTTGATTAGTTTTCGACTAGCGTTAAAGCTTGCAGATTATCAACTTGGCTAGGGGTGCAGGATACCCGCTGAGAGACTCGCTTGGTCCATTGCAATCAGGGCTTTGAATAACGTTAAAAATTTGGTATCGTTAATTTCATCGGACGAAGATAACGTTATTAGTAGTGGTAACGTTATGTTTGGTAACGATACTTGGCATACGTTTTACCGGTAACTGAGTAACGTTAATTTTTTATTTATTTCCTTTCATCTCTTTCTTTCGTCTACATTAATGAAGTTGCATTTGCATCGTTTGATTGGCGATTTTGCCGTAGAGCGCCGCCGCCCATGGCGTGCCGCTTAGGTTGCGCGGGTTGACAACAACGCATTAAGTAACGATAAAAGTATCGATACTAGTAACGGTAATGGTAACGTTATTTTATGGATTCGATACCAAAGTATCGTTACCCGTGTTACCGTTAAAAAATTAACTTTATGAAAATAACGTTACTTAACGATACTTATTGTGTGAATTTGGTAACGTTACCAAGCCCTAATTGCAATCGACTGGCTGGGTACTCATTCTAATCTTCGCGCTTGCGTACTCGCTGAGTCATAGCTTGCAAAACTATACGAACTCGTCCGAACTACACACTCGCTAATCGTCGCTCGCCAACTCGTTTCTAGTTGCGTCAACTCGTTTTAAATATTTACAGGTGTCTGTAAAGTTTTTTTTTAAATGTTTGAACCTATATTAGGCTCTTCATCATCATCATCATTTCAGCCGTAAAACGTCCACTGCTTGACATAGGCCTCCCTCAATTTGTGGGGCTTTACCATAATCGCCACGCTTGGCAGGACGATTGGAGATCGCAGTATGGTGGTAAAATGCAAAGAGAACGCTGCTGCCCATCCTCTAGTAAATCCCTTAATCGCCTTTGACGACCTTTCTTTACGTTCGTCACCACACGGAATACTCCTTTAATATTACCCCCTTACTAAGAACAAATATTTAAATAGTTGCCATGACAACCAAAGTATTAACATTGAGTTCAAATATTAATACAATTTAAATCTATGGATCGAGAGCAAGAGATAAATGAATTAGTAAATGAAATTAGCTACCAAACTGTAGTATTATGTAAAAACTTGTTTATCGGCCTTTTTAGATCTGCTGATTATGTATTTATTTTAAAGGTGCTGATTTTTAAATAATTATAATATTATTTGTAACGTTATATCATACATAAACAATCTAGACTCTAGAACGAAGCTGATTCATGAATAACGATTTGAAATTAATACAAGTAATATGATATCGTGCCTGTAGATATCAGTGGCGTGCACAGGGTTTTATGACCGGGTAGTCAGTTTAAAAAAAAAAACATATTTTGCAGTTGCACAAGTTGGTGAAGAAAAAACTCACAAGGTGGTTTTACCACCTTGTGAGTTTTTTCTTCACCAACTATATCTCCATATATATCTACTAGATATCTATGCTAAAAAGGGGGAAACAGAGATGTAGGCTAGACAGTTATGTTAGGTAAGTATTCCCTTCAAGATATTGGCAATCCCATCCTTTGTTAGCGAGAAGAACAATCCCATGGCCATTCATTGGAAACAAATACAGACTCCGGGCTACTACTGGGAATTCAAGGACAATAACCATTCGATACGTTTCTGAGCCGAATATAACATCTCTCTCTCATTGCCTTGTCTTATCCCATTTCATTTAGGGTCGGCTCTTCTCGTCTCTCTTCTCAAGATGTTTCGGTTCTGGGTCGTCGTGTCATTTGCTTGGGCCTGCTTCAGGTCATTGTTGACTACAGATATCCAAGTGAGAAGGGGTCTACCTCGCTTCTTTGGACCTGTGTTCATCTTGACCACTTGCTTTGGTCTTCTCATTACATGGCCATACCATCCCAGGCGCGCTTCAGAGAGCTTTTCTTCGAATGGGTGGATCTTAAAACTTCCTCGAATACGCTCGTTCCTTACTCTGTCCTTAAGAGTTAGCGGAATCTAAAATCAATGCATGTTATCAAGGAAGTCCTCTAAACGATATTCACTAATTCTAATCTGGATCATGCTTTGTGATCGTTTGAATCTATACTAATATTATAAAGCTGAAGGGTTTGTTTGTTTGTTTGATTGAACGCGCTAATCTCAGGAACTACTGGTCCGAATTGAAAAAATATTTTTGTGTTGGGTAGCCTATTTATTGAGGAAGGCTATAGGCTATATAAAATCACGCTATAACTAAGAGGAGCGGAGCAGTAATGAAAAATGTAGCAAAAACGGGAAAAATCGCACGGGTAGGCGATTCGACGCGACGGGAAAGGTCGGAGGAGCAAGAAATTTAACGCGGACGAAGTCGCGGGCAGAAGCTAGTCAAATATAAATTAATGAAATTATCTGGGAAAGAACCGGAAATACCGATATAGCTTGCAGAGTAAGCATCTGAAGTGGCAGTAGGCTGGTCATGTTTGTCGAGGGAGCGATGGCCGGTGGAACAGACGAGTCCTGTGGTGGAGACTGCGTATCGGCAAGCATAGTGTGGCCCGCCCAGGAAGTTGGACTGACGACCTTCAAAAGTGGCTGGGACAGACTGGATGCAGAGGATAGGGTGTTGTGGCGCAGCATTGAAGAGGTCTATGTCCAGCGGTGCACTGGTTAACTTTTTGCTGTCGGAGGCAAGGGATAAGATAAGTGAATATGAATCTTTTTAGATCCGGCAACCCGTCGAATGATTGCGATAAGCATTGCTGGATCAGTAACCAAGGCCCTCAAGTCCTGCCAGGGTCGCGTGATCTGTTCGAAAGAGGTACCGTGGCTCTGGCATATAGGCAATTGAAGGAACACGGGTGGGGTCTAGTCAGTAAAAGTCTGACACGCCCTCTCGCTCCGCCCAGAGCGGGAGACCTCATTTGATGAATTTCCACCCACAAAAATAAGGCCCTAAAGCTTTCTTTCTTTCTTTCAATTTGAATATGACTAGGAACATAACATCAGAAACATCACGCCTTGTTTCCGCACAAGGTGGGGCAGAGGCATACCTTAGTAGGTATACCTACCCACATTTGACCAGATATTTTTAACTCCAATGTAATAGGAATAGGGGGTGACTGGGGTGAGCCTTTTCCAACTAACTGGCCACAAAGCTGCTACTGAGAAATTCTAGATTGAAAAAACTTTTTACTTCGGCGCTGAAAACTCAATGACCAAAGATCACTCAAAGCGCCGACTCATAATTTTAAGGTTTATTATTTTTTGCTTTTCAGTTTTTTCGGCGGTTTAATTTTTTGTTAAAAAGTTTTTATTTTATAATTTTTTGTGGCTTTAATGTACTAATAATACATGGCAAGGTACACCTTATCCAATGAAAAAAGAATTATCAAAATCGGACGACTCTGTATAAAGTTATGCGTGGTTATACATTACAATCAGTGAGTGAACAATCAATCATCCCCTGTTTTCTTACCCTTAGGGTTTTATTTCGTTTTCCAAATTTATATGGGACCACCCTCGGAGTATACCCTTTCCAATAAAAAAAGAATTATCACAATCGGACTACTACGTAAAAAGTTATACGTGGTCATACATAAAAAAAAAACCGGTCAAGTGCGAGTCGGACTCGCGCACCGAGGGTTCCGTAAAAACGTTGTAGTACCTTTAAAATTATTAAAAATATTTTTATTATATGATGTAACTAAAAATTTATAGTTTTCGCAATTTTTCCTTTATCTGTGCTATAAGACGTTGCTTTGTACCAAATTTCAAAATTCTAGATCGCTTGGAAGTACACTTTAGGTTTTGATTCCCTTGCGTGTTTCGAAAATTTGCGGAAATTTGCGGCATAAACGGCTATATCTTTTGATTGCGTTAGCTGAGAAGTTAGATTTTTTCACAGCTTCAAGGGACAGTAGACTTGAGTATTTGATATAAATTTCAGCTTGATACCTCCACGCGTTCCTGAGAAAAAGGGTCTTGACAGACGGACGGACGGACGGACGGACGGACGGACGGACAACAAAGTGATCCTATAAGGGTTCCGCTTTTTCCTTTTGAGGTGCATAACCCTAAAAAATATACGCGTCAAATTGATAACCTCCTCCGTTTTTTTTCGTCGGTTAAAAAACCAAATGACACTTTGTCTGACCTGGGGATCGAACACAGGACCTCATGCTTATCATTAGCGGTTGCTACCATTACACCAACGAGGCCGTCTGACTAGAAAATTAATTACAAAACCGTATCTATAAGACAGTAGTCTTAATATCTTCCGCACTATTCGTTACAGATCATAAATCTATGAAATTGCTCATATTAATTACCATTATGTAAGAAAATGTAACAGTTTTGAGATTAATTTGAATATTTAAACGGTTCTTATTTAGTTTGGACACGCGATCCTCTGGTGCTTTCGATTTCATTATGAACGTTAAAGATTATTTTTATAATATTTTGGTAGAGAATGCAGGGATGCATTCGAATAGTGCTATTTTTTAACACGCTTTTGTCGAAAGTAGTCGAACTAGGAAACAGAAAATAAATAATAGTATGAACTTTTTTGAAATTAATTGTTCATACAAAACTAAACTATAAAGTGGAAAATAATGAAAAAAATAACGTGGGGTGCTTTTCGAGGTGGTTTTAATTGATATCAAGCATGGGTTGCTTGACATCAATTAGTTTTTAGGGTTCCGTTGCCAAATGGCAAAAAACGGAACCCTTATGGATACGTCATATCTGTCTGTCTGTCTCTCCGTCCGTATGTCACAGTCACTTTTTTCCGAAACTATAAGAGCTATGCTGTTGAAATTTGGTAAGTAGATGTATTCTGTGAACCGCATTAAGATTTTTACACAAAAATAGAAAAAAAAACCAATAAATTTTGGGGTTTCCCATACTTAGAACTGAAACACATTTTTTTTTTCATCCAACCTATACGTGTGGGGTATCTATGGATAGGTCTTCAAAAATGATATTGAGGTTTCTAATATCATTTTTTCTAAACTGAATGGTTTGCGCGAGAGACACTTCCAAAGTGGTAAAATGTGTGTACCCCCCCTGTAACTTCTAAAATAAGAGAATGATAAAACTGAAAAAATATATGATGTACATTACCATGTAAACTTCCACCGAAAATTGGTTTGAACGAGATCTAGTAAGTAGTTTTTTTTAATACGTCATAAATTGTAAACCGCAATTTACCTTTCATTCAACCAACTCAAATATAAAAAAAAAAAACATTTAATTTCATAAACATAAACCTTATGCATAAACCGTGAATACCTACAGGTTTGTACGGAACCCTCGGTGCGCAACTCCGTTTCGCACTTGGCCGGTTTTTTTTTTCCATTACTTTTCAGTGTTCACCTCACTCAAGTGAGCGCACACAATTCGAAATCGAACTCATTTGTTTTTAAAGTAAAAAACCCGTGAAGTTTGAATTTTCTTACGTTTTTGCAATTTAACGATCAGTGCAAGGTTGTGTGTTAAGGCCGGGTGGCACCGTTTTCACCTGTTTTAGAATTGGTTTTTAATAGGCAAATCATTACGTCCAGAATCTGAAAAAAATATATATTTAAGATACATTCTTTCTCCTTAGATTGTACCCGATCAAAACACGATACAATCAAATTTACTCGATAGAAAAAAAAGCCGAACTTACTTCGATTTGCAGTTTTTTAACAAGCCTAATTTCATTTTAAAGAAGTACTAATACTCCTATTTTTCTATAATTAGTATCAATGTATAGGTAATTTATTTTAGAATCGATTGAACCCGATCAATTTTTCTCATTTTATTTCTAAAAAAAAATATCGATCGTTCAAGTGATTTCTGATCGGCGCGTCGCTTGCCACTACTTGCCAGTGTCCTGCGAGACGTTATCGAGGTGAGACCTGTGACAAATTTTTGCGCGCGCGCTTCCTTTCTGCTGCGTAAGTAATAATAAGAGAAAACAAAATAAATTGTAAATAAATATTGTTTTCAAGAATTTATTTAGACCATAGTTGGTTAAGCTTTTGTTTTGTGTGTGGTTCTCATTGTGTAAATATTTGTAAAACTTTAAAAACAATGTTGCAATCCAATGCAATATTATTATGACATAGAGCTGATCTGATGATGGAGCTGGAAGTTGTCCATAGGATCTCTGTAATTAAACGACGCAGCCCCATCGAGATTGGGCTCGTTTGATTCGTCTTGACGAGTACTTTGATACTATATGGTAACCAGGGTCTGATGATGGAGTTGGAAGGGGCCATAGGAACTCCGTAATTAAACGACGCAACCCCATCGAGTTTGGGGTCGTTTGATTCGTCTTGACGAGTACTTTGATACTATATGGTAACCAGGGTCTGATGATGGAACTTGAAGGTGGCTATAGTAACTCCGTAATTAAACGACGTAACCCCATCAAATTTGGGCTCGTTTGATTCGTCTTGATGAGTATCTTGGTAGGCGTGAATAGAAAGAGGTCGAAAATTATTCCGCGGCAACGTACTACCGGGGTAAAAGGGACCCAATGTGATAATCCAGATTATAAACTATCTTGGTGCAAAATTTCATCCAAATCTGTTCAGTAGTTTTGCGTGAAAGAGACACACACCACCATACATCCATCCATACTTCCATACACCCATACTCACAAACTTTCATAATAATATTAGTCCACGTTATAAACTATCTGCTTGCTAATTGGAACGAAGTTCCAGAAGTGAAAGGGGGCTAGACGGAAAAAAATCTCACGAAAAGTTATAACGACACTTTTTAACCGACTTCAAAAAAAGGACGAGGTTTCTCAATTCGACCGTATATATTTTGTTGTTTGTATTTGTTTGTATGTTGTTGTTTTTTTTTGTTGTGAGTAGAGAGAGAGAGGGAGAGAGAGAGAGAGAGAGAGAGGGAGAGAGAGAGAGAGGGAGAGAGAGAGAATATTTTTGTTGAGTGTATACAGGTTTTTTGTACAGAATAAATAGGTAATAAAAAAATTATAACAATTATGAATCCTGGAAAGGAACTTCGTTCCATTCGGGTGTCCCTTGACACCTCTAAAGTTTTTTTTTTTTTTTCATTCAAATGCGTTCAGTAGTTTTTGCGTGACAGAGTAACAAACATCCATCCATACATCCACACTCACAAACTTTCGCATTTAGAATGTTAGTCCAGGTTATAAACTATCTGCGTGCTAAATTTCATCCAAATGCGTTCAGTAGTTTTTGCGTGACAGAGTAACAAACATCCATCCATACATCCATACTCACAAACTTTCGCAATTATAATTTTTTTTTTTGTTTTTTGTGTGACTAAGTCTTTTGTGTAAGTAAGTTATTTGTGTGTTTTGTATTATTCCAGGTTATAAACTATCTGCGTGCTAAATTTCATCCAAATCCGTTCATTCGTTTTTGCGTGAAAGAGTAACAAAAATCCATTTATACTCACAAACTTTCGCATTTATAATATTAGTCCAGGTTATAAACTATCTGCAAGCTAAATTTAATCCAAATACGTTTAGTAGTTTTTGCGTGAAAGAATAACAAACAGCCATCCGCGTACTTCCATACATCCATACTCACAAACTGTCGCATTTATAATATTAGTCTTGTATTATCGTTTCTTCTGTGGTTTCTAATACTGTGGACATACTGATGTCGCTACACTATGACCTGTCTGTGCTACGCCCGCCGCCGCCGCGCCGCCCGAACTTTTGGCGCGCTGTCGTGTTCGACAAGAAGGACGCGCGGGAGGCGCCCCGCGGATTTCCACGCACCTCACCCCCTCAAATCTGTATGAGTGTCGAATCACCTAGCCTTAAATATGATTCACAACCATAACGAGACCTCCCTCAAGGAAGAGTTTTGGCCGAAGGGTGTCGTGTCAAATGTAAGAATGTAAAAGAAGGAAAAGGAGTATGTAAGGATCGTAATAGGTGGCGTTCTGTAGTTTATTATCTTTATATATATAATTCTACTGTACGTGTGTATGTCACTGAACTCCTCCTAAACGGCTGAACCGCTATAAATGTTTTTTTTTTTGTGGGTGGTTGAGTGGATCCCTGGATGGTTTAGATTTACAATTGGACCCGATAGGTGGCGCTGTTCGCACAGAGCAACGTCTGTCAGGTCCGCTAGTCTTTATATATATCATTCTACTGTACGTGTGTATGTCACTGAACTCCTCCTAAACGGCTGGACCGATTTGAAGGATTTTTTTGTATGCGTTTGGGTGGCACCCTGGATGGTTTAGATTCATTATTGGACCCGGTAGGTGGCGCTGCTATAGAGTTCTAGGAAACAGGACAACGTCTGTACGGTCAGCTAGTGCTTATATATAAATCCGTGTAGCGTCGGACTTAAAGAATAGCAGCATCCCATTTTTCCCGTGGGTGTCGTAAGAGGCGACTAAGGGACTTACTAGAGAATGGGCAGCATTCTCTGAGCATTGTACCAACATACTGCGATCGCCAACCCGTCTGCCAAGCGTGGCGATTATGGCAAACCCCCCTAATTTTGGGGGAGGCCTATTTCCAGCAGTGTGGAATAAAGTTGTGACTGCATGGTACCCTAGAGATGGCAAAAAGGAACAGGGGAAGACAACATAAATATGGGAAGATGAACTAAAGCTCACAGCGGACCCAAATCGGAGAAGAGTTGCTAGAGATAGGATTCAGTGGAAGTAGTTCTAATCTCTTAGGACAACCAACACACCGTTATCTGGTCCCAAACTAGGCAGAGCCTGTACTATGGTAACCAGACAATGAAAGTTAGAGGCCTTTGCCAGAAGGCACACTGAACTAAGAGACATTTTATAAAATACTGAAAAATACTGCAACACAAATATGTTCAGAATTAAAAGACTAACAGATGAGATGAAATGTCCATCAGTGGACGACGTGGACGTCTATCGGCTGAAATGATGTTGATAATAATATGTAAAAAAAAAAACATGACAAAAACTTTGTCACCTACGGAATTCCACATTGTCAAACACGGAATTATTTTCCTAAAAACCGTATTTTTTCTGCCAAAAAAAACTCAGTAGAACAAAAGAGGCCTCATTTAGCGGAACACCCATGTATTCTGAACAATATAATTAGTGACCTTAATACTAGGGTCATGTGTATAATGTGGTCACAAGCCGTGTAAAGGTCTGTGCCATATATTTTAGTAGCCTTTGTTTGTGGAATATACGGGAAGACATTGTGGGCGGGAATGTTAAAAAAACAATCAACCGGTCTAACTGGATGCAGATGAATACCTAGTATTATAAATGGAGTCCTGGAGTGGAGACCGCATATCGGCAAGCGTAGTCTGGGACGCCCCCCAGCTAGGTGAACCGACGACCTAAGGAAAGTGGCTGGGGCAGACTGAATGCGGCAGGCGGAGGACAGGGTGTTGTAGCCCAGCATGGGAGGAGTCTATGTCCAGCAGTGGGCTGCGATAGGCTGAGTTGCTTGATAATACATGAGCGACTGTTTCTCGGACCTTTACAACATTGTTACCGGATAATACGATACTCCTAGGTAAGACTAGTTGTCAGAATTTCAAGCTTCTGACTACCTGTAATGACTATCACAGATGTACAAATAAGAGACGGGACCAATTAACTTACACAACTAATTTTACTTAATCTGGCAACAGTAAGTAGTTTCCTTACACAAAGTTAAAGCAATTTTCGCAAAACATGAAAGGTACTTTTGAACTTCAACATTTATATTAATAATGTAAAAAACCGGCCAAGTGCGAGTCGGACTCACGCACCGAGGGTTCCGTACAAACCTGCAGGTCATCATCATCATCATTCGTCATCATCGTTTATGAAATTAAATGTTTTTTTTTTAAATTTTTATATTTGAGTTGACTGAATGAAAGGTAAATTGTGGTTTACGATTTATAACGTATTAAAAAAAAAACTACTTACTAGATCTAGTTCAAACCAATTTTCGGTGGAAGTTTACATGGTAATGTACATTATATATTTTTTTTAGTTTTATCATTCCCTTATTTTAGAAGTTACGGGGGGGCGGGGGGGAGGACACAAATTTTACCACTTTGGAAGTGTCTCTCGCGCAAACTATTCAGTTTAGAAAAAAATGATATTAGAAACCTCAATATCATTTTTGAAGACCTATCCATAAATACCCCACACGTATGGGTTTGATGATTTTTTTTTTTTTGAGTTTCAGTTCTATGTATGGGGAACCCCAAATATTATTGATTTTTTTTCTATTTTTGTGTGAGAATCGTAATGCGGTTCACAGAATACATCTACTTACCAAGTTTCAACAGCATAGCTCTTATAGTTTCGGAAAAAAGTGGCTGTGACATACTCGGACAGACAGACAGACATGACGAATCTATAAGGGTTCCGTTTTTTGCCATTTGGCAACGGAACCCTAAAAAGCGTCGTATGTTTTTTTTAAATATATTTTTCATAGATCAAGTAACCCAAGCATTTTCCATTCATTTCTATTTTTAAGTTTGGCGTTCTTTGAAAGTGTGTTTTTTAGTTGTTAAACTATTATTTAACTGGCCTGTTAGTCTAGTGGTTAGTGACTGACAAAGACTGAGGTCGTGGGTTCGATTCCCAGGACAAATCTTTGTGTGATGAGCACAATCATTTCTGTGTCTGGGTGTAATTTATCTATAATATGTATGTATTTAGAAAGTCAAGTATCAGTTGTCTGGTTACCATAGTACAGGCTCTGCCTAGTTTGGGATCAGATAACGGTGTGTCGGTTGTCCTAAGAATTTATTTATTTTCAATTTTTTACTTCGGCTTGCAACAAAAGCGGGTTTTTCGTTTTTTATTTTCTATCCTGGTGATCGTGGCCAGGATAATGGCTTAAATTTATAAAATTATTGTATTGTCATCGGTCCTTGATACGTGTGAAAAGTTTCGAATTAATCCGACGTTTTAAAGGGGGTCAAAATCATGTTCAAAGTTTCCGTTATATAGGCACATACTAACATACTTAAGAAGCTATTAAAAGCATGTTAACAAAAAATAATAAAAATAAAATAATAAAATTGTTTATTTATCCCAAATAAATAATACACACAGACACAGTTCAAAACAATGCGATAGGAATACAGTGAGCATAAAAACATAGCTTGTGTACAGAAGATTTAGGTCTACAAAAAGAAAAAAGTCTATGCATACAAGAGAAATAATGAACCCTGTCTCTTAAACTAGGAAACCTGTATCTTAAGAGACAAATAGAATTGATTCTAGTTGCCGCTTCCAAAAAGTAGTTTTGTTTGGAGATGATTTTAGGCAAGAAACTCCTTAAGTTTCTCTTTTAAAATGTTTTACAATATTTTATATACCTTAATAATTGTATGAAGACGATCGCACACCGCTCGTAAAACCTTGAGAAACAAATCTAGAGGCTTCATCGTCCCTCGCACTTGTCTTACAAAGCAATTATTTTATTTCTCAACAGTAAATCGTCGACGGATTAAGTTCACGCCTGCTTCGCTATTAAGTAGTGAATTATATACAATTGTATATACTTTCAGATTCGATGCACTCAAGTGATGATTGTGGGCAAAAAAATAAATGGCTTTTTATGTAGTTGGTTCACTAAATACGGAACGCCAAGAATAACGGCATTTTGTTTTCCTAAAAACATGTTTGAACATTCTAATATAATGACTGCGCCTCTTTTTGTCAACGCTGTCGAATTATTTCTATATTGTGATCGTCTTCTTCTTTCGTGTCGATGGTAGTCGTACACTTTATATCGTTTGAGCCCAGTAGGTGGCCACGTTTATTGCGGCATCAATGGAATTTTTGAGGTCATCTGAGGTGCAGGTGAACGGACACTTGGGACACTCAAGCAGGTGATTGTGATCGTAAAAATACTAAATAACCAAGTCATCATCATCATCATCAGCCTGCAATGTTCCCACTGCTGGGACACAGGCTTCCTGTCAGTGAGAGGGAGTGGGCCATAATCCACCAAACGAGCCCTGTGCGGGTTGGTGGATGTCTTCGAATTTGTGGTTCTAAGACATGCCGGTTTCCTCACGATGTTTTTCTTCACAGTTTTGAGAGCAGTGGTGATGAAATAATTGCTTTGGTTCGAACCCGCGACCTACAATTCGTAAATCGCTGCCTAACCACCAGGGTACCACTGCTCTCCGGCCCTGGTGCGAGCCATGGTACGGAGCGAGAGGGTATGGGAAGCCGTCACCTCCTTCTGCGAAGCAGTAATGCTCGCGAAGGAGGAGGCGGGGCGCGTGAGGGAGTGGCAGTCTCTGCGCCCTCGCGTCCCTAGTCGCCGCAGGAGGAGACGCCCCGGGCGTCGGGAGTCGATAGTTGACTCCCAGCCACCGTAGGCGCGAGCTTGCCGGCGCGGCGGTGAGCAATGGGTAGCTCAAGGCCCGATAAGGACCAAGCTCGGGTCGACGGCGCGTAGTGTTCCACGCGCGCCTCAAAGAGATGTCAGCAAAACTGAAGGGTTCTGCTAGACCGATGCCTGCCAGGGTCACGAGATTGTTCGAAAGAGATACCGTGACCCTGGCACATAGGCAACTGAAGGAACACGGGTGGGTATTAGTCAGTAAAAGTCTGACATGCCCTCCCGCTCCGCTCAGACCGGGAGAAGTTATTTGATGATCTCCCATCCAAAAAAAAAAAACCACTGCTCTCCTGTAATTGCGGTAAACTTGCATATACTTAGCGCTAGCTTCACTCAATTGGCTCGCTTGCAATTGGTCACAGTTCTAACTTCTGACCTTACCCATTCGGTTGGTGTATCCTAGCTTAGTTGTTAAGACCAATGGTGGAATAAAACCAAAAATTTTAAGAAGCTTTTTTTAATTTACAAAATTGTATACATTATTACAAGCTGTTTTCAGAAGATCAGATAAAGATTTCCCTATTTTCCTACACAAATAATAAACAACATTCGATTTATGATCATCTGTTTTATAGATACAGAGATTAATTTTACATTGACTGTGGTTTGTCGCATAACTTGGTCATAAAATCAAACAACTATAGCGTCACTTCCATAATAAAAACAGTTAAAAAACAATAAAATCTTCTCTACAAGGCCACAGAAATGGAAATATACTTGTCATCATCATTTCAGTCGTAAGACGTCCACTGCTGGACTTAGGCCTCCCCCAATTTATGGCAAAGCGGCAAAAAAATTGGCAGGCGGGTTGGCGATCGCAGTACCTATGGTGGTAAAATGCATAGAAAACGCTGCTGCCCATTCTCTAGTAAGTCCCTTAGTCGCCTTTTACGACACCCACGGGAAGAAATGGGGTGGTGTTATTCTTTACGTCCGGCACCACACGGTACAATATACTTGTAATACAGTGTATTATCAATTTATCTCTTCCGTGCCACGGGAAGCACGTTAAGCCGTTGGTCCCGGTTGTCGTAAATGTTTGACCTTCGCTTTGGGACATCAGAACCCCGAAACTCAGGCAACCCCCCTTTTTTTTGATGGGAAATCATCAAATGACTTCTCCCGCTCTGGGCGGAGCGGGAGGGCGTGTCAGACTTACTGACTAAAGCCCACCCGTGTTCCTTCAGTTACCCTAATGCTAGGGCCAAGGCAACCAGTCTTAATTGGTATAACGATATATGGAGGTAAGATAGGCATCTAATAAAAAAAAATATAGCCTATCTAGGCAGTCACCCTAAGACTTAGGGTGACTGCCTATCTGACCTAAAAACCTAAAAATATCTGAACGAAAAAAAGGTTTGGCGTCGAGTCTATCAGGATACAGCTGAATACCAGTTATTTCAAATATTTTTTTTTGTGTGATGGTAATCATCAAATGACGTCTCCCGCTCTGGGCGAAGCGGACGGGCGTGTCAGACTTTAACTGACTAAAAGCCACCCGTCTTCCTTCGGTTGCCTATATGCCAGGGTCGGTAGCTCTTTCAAACAAATCTCGCAACCCTGGCAGAGATCTGAGCTGATGAGATCCTGGGTTCGTTAACATTAGGAACCTTGTATCGTCGTATGGTCTATAATCTTCACAGGTAAACAGGTTGAGAAAAGGCTAGGAAGATGACCTAAGAAACAGCGGTTCCGTCCGTTCTACCACTCTGTATGTTTCCACAATAATGTACTTAAAATCACAGCAAAACCACAGCTCTTTTTTGTTACTTTATGTCACCTTCAAGACCATAACAATACTATGTACTTGATACCATTTTGTGTTTTAATTTCGTTGGTGTAGTAGTTACAAGGTCGACTGCAAAGTATGGGGTCCTTTTTTAGGGTTGCGTTGCCAAATGGCAAAAAACGGAACCCTTGTAGATTCGTCATGTCTGTCTGTCTGTCTGTCCGAGTATGTCACAGCCACTTTTTTCCGAAACTATAAGAGCTATGCTGTTGAAACTTGGTAAGTAGATGTATTCTGTGAACCGCATTACGATTTTCACACAAAAATAGAAAAAAAAAAAAAACAATAATATTTGGGGTTCCCCTTACATAGAACTGAAACTCAAAAACAATTTTTTCATCAAACCCATACGTGTGGGGTATCTATGGACAGGTCTTCAAAAATGATATTGAGGTTTTAAATATCAGTTTTTTCTAAACTGAATAGTTTGCGCGAGAGACACTTCCAAAGTGGTAAAATGTGTCCCCCCCCCCCCCCCGTAACTTCTAAAATAAGGGAATGATAAAACTAAAAGAAATATATGATGTACATTACTATGTAAACGTCCACCGAAAATTGGTTTGAACGAGATCTAGTAAGTAGTTTTTTTTTAATACGTCATAAATCGTAAACCACAATTTACCTTTCATTCAGTCAACTCAAATATAAAAATTAAAAAAAAATAATTGATTTCATAAACATAAACCTTATGTATAAACCGTGAATACCTGCAGGTTTGTACGGAACCCTCGGTGCGCGAGTCCGACTCGCACTTGGCCGGTTTGGTGGTAACTCATCAAATGACGTCTCCCGCTCTGGGTGGAGCGGAAGGGCGTGTCAGACTTTTACTGACCAAAACCCATCCGTGTTCTATCAGTTGCCTGTATGTCAGGGCCACGGAGACTCTTTGGAACAAATGTCGCAACCCTGACCTCTCGCTACGTATGTGTAGTATGGGGCCATGGTTTCGATTACCAGTATAGTTATTCTCAACAATTCGACAGACTCATCCCCATTATCTGCCTAGTCTTTTCCCTGAATGCAGCTGAGTACCAGTATTTTACATAAAGCGACTGCCTATCTGACCACTACAACCCTTACTGGGTAATACGATACCCCTTGGTAAGATTGATTGTCAAACTTTCGGGCTTCTGACGACCCGTAACGACTGTCTAAGATCTACGAAAGAAAGCCGGGACCAACGGCTTAACGTGCTTTCCGAGGCACGGAAGGGTCTTAGTATATAAATAAATAAATATCTTAGGACAACCAACACACCGTTATCTGATCCCAAACTAGGTAGAGCCCTATGGTAACCAGACAACTGATAAACATACTTATATATTTCTAAATATATATACATATTACAGATAAATTACACTGAGACACAGAACAAATGATTGTGCTCATCACACAAAGATTTGTCCTGGATGGGAATCGAACCTACGACCTCAGTCTTAGCAGTCAGAGGGTCACTAACCACTAGACTAACAGGCCCGTCTTATATATAAAGACTGTTTCGCCTAGTCGAACTAGTAGTAAACTAGTTCATCCTAAAATCGGGCTTAGCCTGTAACATATACACTTCTGTGTAACCTTTGTAGGAATATAAGTTTGATGTTTATGTTATGTTAAGTAATAGATACATATCTAAGTTACAAGCTAAAGTTAATTATGGCTATCAGAACATGAATTTAAGTTACTTCCTATAATTATGTTTTTAGTACAAATTATCTTATTTAGGATGTAAATTGTTGCAATTAACGAGTTGTAGGCAATATTTGGTAATTAGAAGAGGCATGTACAGTCAACACACTCATCTACGGTAACTTTGGTATCGTTTTTTTGCAGTTTCCGACCGCAAGTGGATTTTTTGCTGAACACAAACAAGGAGTTTCGAATGTAGTCTTATTTTCGGTCGAAAATTAAAAAAGGAAAGGATTTAAACATGTATAAATATTAATAATGCCACTGTACACCTGGAGATTTTCTTCCCGTCCTCAGTGTCTCAAGACGAAAGTCTTTGAACAGTGCATATCGTCAGCGATGACCGTGTACTGAAACGTGGTCGCTCACAATGGGCATTATTGGAAGGCTAAAAGTCACCCAAGGGGCAATGGAGAGGGCTATACTTGGAGTTTTCCTACGTGATCGAATCAGGAATGAAGAGATCCGCAGGCGAACCAAAATAATCGACATAGCCCGAAGAGTTGATAAAGTTAAGGCTCGTTCAGACAAGCGCGACGCGACGGTCGCGCGCGAATCGCCGATTTTTATCCGTAGAACAATTTCTATGAAACACTTCACACAGGGGCGACCTGTCACGCCGCGACACGGTCGCTCCGCGTCGAGCAGCGCGACAACATAAGGTACATTTTGTGTGGCGTCGCGTCGGTTCGCAGCCGCGACTGTGGCGTCGCGGCCGCGAATTCGCCGCGACGCCATACAAAATGTACTAAAAGCTGTCGCGCTGCTCGTCACGCCATTACAAGGACGTCGCGCGCGATTCGGGCACGAGTTGTCGCGCCAGTGTGAAAGGTGTTGCGTCGCGATATATCGCAGAATCGCCTCCGCGACAGGTCGCGCGACATGTCGCGCCTGTCTGTACGAGCCTTTAATTGGCAGTGGGCATAGCACATTGCTCGAAGGGCGTTATTGTGGTTCGATTGATATTCTTGTATGCTGTTGACCGTACTTATTTTAAATAGCTTTAACATTTGAAGTTGATCTTAATTGATAATGAAATGATTATTTAATGAATAGTTACATTGAAATTAGGCAGATATTTAAGTAAATGTAAGATTATTAAGAACGATTGCAGACGTTACCAAAAAAGCTGCTGAGCTTAAGAGGGTCTAGGCCGGCCATGCGTGCGGTATGTGAGATGCCAAATAGGCTAAGAAAACCACCTATTGGGTCCCACTACACTCACCACGCCATTGCGGCAGACCGAGACGAAGATGGCGGGACGAGCTTGACTCCTACCGAAAGACAGTAGGTTATAGGCTATTTATCACCACGATACGTCCCATAGGAGCCGAGTAGATAGAATAAAAGTAGGAAAAAGTGGCTGGAAAGTGGCGTGAAAATAAAGTAATGGGCTGGCGATGGAAACCCGCTCAAACGCACGTCTTTGGTCACTTTTTCGTCTTGAGCGTTTTAAAAATCAACAATCTAACAACGGGAATCGAACCCAGTAGGGTAGGTCGACCAGCGCCAGATAAGAACAAGCGTGACGTTCGATTCCCGTTTGTTACATTGTTGATTTTTAAAACGCTCAAAACGAAAAACGGACAAAAGTCACTAGGTGCGTTCGAGCGGATATGCAACGCGGCGGGTCGCGGGCCAAAATTTCACGCGCACGAATTGAGATAATGAAGACACGGGCACGGGAGGTCTTTTTAAACAAAACAAAAATAAACCACATTATGTATGTTACTGTGTGGTCCTTACACAGTAACATAATGTGGTTTATTTTTGTTGGTTTGAAGCCATCTGCGATTTAAATTGCCCAGTGTAGCAGAAAAGAGTTGAGGCAGCTCACAACGAAGTTTCTTGACGAAATATAACACTTCAAAACAAAAACATAACGAAATACCACGCCTGTAGGTAAGTAGGTATTATCGTAAGGATTAGGGAAAAATTTAAAAGAGTATGCTATAGTTGATTTGGTCATGTTCAGAGGATGAATGACGGGCGGCTAACAAAAGGTATTTACAAGGCAGATGTGACTGAACACGCTGGAAGGGGACGCCCTAGGAGAACATATAGTGACCTTATTGGTGATGTTCTTCAGAAGGGTCAGATGCGTAGCACTGGTAACAGGCGTGCGTGTATGACCCGATGTATGAACTAAAACGAGGTAAAAGGAGTATGTAAGGATAGTAGCAGGTGGCGCTCTGTATTTACAACCTATCTCGGAAGAAAAAGGTATATATGTAGAGAGAGGTCATCGACAGGCTCATGGTATAATAAATTAAACTAGTGATCGCCCATTGGTCGAAATTCGAACGTACTTCATTTGAATAGAAATACATTGTGGTAAAGAAGATATAGCAACAAAAAAAAAAGTAATGTCGAAGTGTATTTCTTTCAAAATTTAATATTTATAAATTATTTGACGCACATAAGAAATACTGCCTCCTTCTTATTTTTAACATCCATTACTCTAGTTTATATAGTGGCCGCGCTCGCGCTGTCCGGTCGCCGCCCTCGCAGCGTCAGGCGGGCCATTTATAGAATTTAGAGTAAAGGTTTTATGCAAAACGTCTCAATTACGAAAATTCAAAAACGCTTAGATCATAAATTTATTTTTGCTTCTATAACTTCTTTACCACCTACAGGTCTTCTTCATAAAATATTTAGAGTATGAATACATACACCTTATATATAATAATAAATATAAAAAAAAAATATAGACAAACACTATAGACAAATTATATTAAAGACACAATATTCTTGATATGATGATAGATTTAAAAAATGAAATAGGTTTATATCTATAAAATTAATTTATTACCTATGGTATACTTGACATTCAGTAAGACTATAGATGAAAAATATTAAAGACAGATATTCTCGATTGGACCACAGAATTGGACCATAAACAAAAGAATATCAATGCATGTGTGTATTCTTCTTCTTCTTCTTAGCGTGTCGATAGCAATCTAAATAGAGTTAGCCCAGAATTTGGCTACGAGCTTAGCATTTTCAGTAGCGTCTATCAACTCCTGTGGCGTGCAAATAACAGGACATGCTGGACAAGATATCAAGTGCCTCATCGTTTGTGGGACAGCACCACATTTACACTCCAGGGCTGAGTCGTCTATGAATCTCCACCTATACAGGTTTTCTTTACTCCGGCCTACCTGAGTACGGAGTCTATTTAAAGACTTCCATGAAAGCGGTATTAAATACACGGTAATGAATAGTAGTGTGTGTAAGGTGTTATTTATTGAAAATAATGTATTTTTACGCATAATTAAAAAAAAGTAGCATTCGTCACTTCTTCTCTGTATAAACTAATATGGCAAATAGCTCTCTTACTTGCGCTGGTGAGCGACACAGCACGGCCTCGTCTATGGTGCGAAATTTCATACTCCTCCGTCCGCCCAATTTTCGTAAAAAGGGATCCAAAGTTTTCGCTTCACGTATTAATATATAGATAAGCTGGTATTACTTTACCCACGTGTTGGGTAACAATATCGAAAACTAATAGAACAAAAAAATAAGAAAAAAAAACATAATTCGATGGCATGAAAAAACATAGCATAATAGTCGTGTCAATGTCATTTTTTCGTTCGTAAGGAGTAAACTCCAAATGTGCGTCAGAACTGACACACATTTTTTTAAATTTGGTTTTCCTAGCTCATTTAATGTGACCCTGTATAAAGCAGGCTCACTAGTGACCATTCTAGTCCACGAGACGTTCACAAAGTGATTGGAATACTATTAGTGTCTAGATAAGATACAAATTAACCGCAAATATATTGCATTTAGTATCTGACCTTTGCAATGAATCATATTGAGCAAGTATATGTCTCTGTGCATTGAGTAATACTGAAAGTCTAGTCAAATGTGAATCGAATGTGATTTATTCAGTTTATTAGGAGTATGGTAACTAAAGTAACTACCATTCATCCGGATTTGTTCGGATAAATTCGGTTTTTTGGTTTCCGTCCGTACCATAGATATCCGTGGTCCGTACCTTAGTCCCTTTTGTACAATTAAAAAAAATAACAACCGACTTCCTTAAAAAAACACTACAAAGTCAATAACAACTTTAATTTCGGAATTCGGTGTCTTAGGATCTGTATTTAAGTTTTTTTTGCCACCGACTTCCGAAATTAAAGTTGTTTTTGACTTTGTAGTGTTTTTTTTAAGGAAGTTGGTTGTTATTTTTTTGTAAATAGTTTTTATTTTTAACTTTTAGTAATGGTATACACCCCACACTAATCTAATCGCGTTATTAGTTCATTTGTCGCACAAATACTTAATACAAATTTAAGACTTATATGATTTGCACATGGATCCCATTGTCCGAATGGAACTAATTTCACTTTAAAAAAGGAGAAGGTTATCAATTCGACGGTTTTTTTTTTAATAAATGTTTGTTACATCATAACTTTTGACTGGGTGAATGAGTGATGATTCTTTTTTATTTGAAAGCTGGTGCTTCCCGAATGGTCCCATTTTAATTTGGTTCCATTCGGATAATGGGATCCATGTGAAAACCAATAAGTCTTAAATTTGCATAAAGTATTTGCGCGACATATGAACGAATAACGCGATTAGATTAGTGCGGGGTATCTACCATAACTAAAAAGTTAAGAATAAAAACTTTTTACAAAAAAAAAAAAAAACAACCGACTTCCTTAAAAAAACACTACAAAGTCAAAACTAACTTTAATTTTGGAAGTCGGTGGCAAAAAAACTTTAAATACAGATCCTATGACACCAACTTCCAAAATTAAAGTTATTTTTGACTTTGCAGTGTTTTTTTTAAGGAAGTAGGTTGTTTGTTTGTGTATAAAATTAAATTTCTTTCTTTTATTGTTTTAAGTTACAGCATGAACAGACCTTCTCACAAGGTAGACTGATCACCTGGTGAAGGTCGAATCCACAGGATAAGGGGGATTTGAGAAGGCTTGAGTTCAGTAGACGATTGGCGATTACGACACAGTGGTACGAAATTACGGAGCCTATGTATTTGGAAGTGAAATGGGCCATTAAACAAGTATAGAAAGAAGTCATACGGAAATCACGTCTCGTAATGGCGGTCGTAAAGAATAACACCATCCCATTTCGTGAAACGCGGCTAAGGGACTAACTAGAGAATGGACAGCAGCATTCTCTACGCATTTTGCCACCATACTGCGATCCCCAACCCGCCTGCCAAGCGTGATGATTATCGGGCACGCCGCAATTGCGGCGGTAAGTCCCCTCTTTGAGGAGTGGGTAGAGAGGCGCCACGGCGTCCTCACCTTCCGCCTAACGCAGGTTCTCACCGGGCATGGGTGCTTCGGTGGGTTCCTGTTCAGGATAAAGTGGGAGGAAACGCCCGGGTGTTTCCATTGCGAGGATCGTCTGGAGGACACGGTAGAGCATACGGTGGAGGTGTGCCCTACCTGGACGGAGCACCACCGTGTCCTCGTGGAGGCGATCGGCGGCGACGACCTCTGGCGTCCGACCCTGGTGCGAGCCATGGTACGGAGCGAGAGGGCATGGGAAGCCGTCACCTCCATCTGAAAAGCAGTAATGCTCGCGAAGGAGGAGGCGGGGCGCGTGAGAGAGTGGCATCCCTGCGCCCTCACGTCTCTAGCCGCCGCAGGAGGAGACGCCCCGGGCGTCGGGAGTCTATAGCGGACTCCCGGCCACCGTAGGCGCGAGCTTGCGGGCATCGATAAATAGGTAGCTTTCCGCCCGGTAAGGACCAGGCTCGGGTCGACGGCGCGTAGTGTTCCACGCGCGCCTCAAAGAGATGTCAGCAATACTGAAGGGGTCTTCTAGGCCGATGCCTGCCAGGGTCGCGAGATTGTTCGAAAGAGATACCGTGACCCTGGCACATGGGCAACTGAAGGAACACGAGTGGGTTTTAGTCAGTAAAAGTCTGACACGCCCTCCCGCTCCGCCCAGAGCGGGAGACGTAATTTGATGATATCCCATCCAGAAAAAAAAAGCGTGATGATTATAAATAAATAAATAAAATGAAATAAAATATCTTGATTTCAGACCTAAGCAGTCCATACGTAGTTAGTGGTTAGTAACAAACTGTGCTTACATGCTATGTTATTGTTGTTAGTACTTAATTCTATTTAACATAAACCTATACCTAATTCTACCCAGTGCCTTTGGATGGAGCAGTCCACTCTGCTAACAATCATTTTCAGGATGCCGTTCCGAGTGTTACGCAAACGTTGCAGTAGGGAAGCCGCTTTCTTACGCATGATGGCGTGAAAGCCATCCGTTATGCAAAGCTCGCCAAATTCGAGGCTTGTGTCCATCAGTGGACATCTTACGGCTGAAATAATGAGTATGACGACACGGTGGTACCGAGTACGGACCATGTATTTTCAAGTAAAATAGACCATTCTGCATATATAGAATTAAGATGCCATACGGAACCCTAATCTTATCTAGAGCAATTGTTGCCTAACCGTACAACAAACGAAAATTAACAACTTTTTCAAACGTTACGAGATATTCACTGAATTGTCTTTGCATGTGCAAAAGCATAAAAAAACATTGCATGGTGGGAATTGTGTGTTAATTTCTTGCTAAATATTGAGCTCTATTCGCACTAGTTTTACTAGTGTCTTTGCCTGTAAGAATTGCGCTATTCTGTAAAGTTTACTGCTCACCTCACTCAAGTGAGCGCACGCAATTCAAAAACGAACTCATTTGTTTTTAAAGTAAATCATCGCGGACTCACAACGAGACACCGTTCGAATTTTGAAGTGATGCATTTTTTTGAGTACCAGTCTTTTGTTGGATGTTTAAAGCCATTTTAATGTTCAGCCATTCGGAGTGATAGACTATACGCCAAGGACAACCCCACAGGGGGTGCCCTTGGCGTGTAGTCGCTTAGCTGGCTGAAGGCCATAATTTTTTGAGCAAGCCCGGTTAACAAAACCTAAAGAGTAAGTTCTAGGTATGAAGCATGTGTGGTGTAACTATGAATGATAGGTTGAGGAATGGTATGATAAGGCAACGGTGCGGTGTAAAGGAAGATGTAGTGACAAAAATTGTAAGAGTAAGCTGAACTAGATGGTGCGGTCATGTTGTGACGACGAATGAAAGGCGACTAACGAAAAGGCAAATTTGAGTGGAAATGTCGGGACGGGACGCTCTAAAAGGACATGCAGGCTTATTGGTGATGTTCTCCAAAAAGGTCAGATGCATTGTACTCGCAACTGGCGTGCGTGTATGACCAGATTTATGAACCCAAAAGAAGCAAACGGGATATGGGTATAAGGATCATAGCAGGTGGCGTTTTGTAGTTTCTCCCTACCCGTGTCTTCGTGCCTACGTGAGACCAACAAACATACATGCTCTTTAGTACTGATTATTATACTTAAGTAAGTTTAACAAAACCAGCGGCAATATAATTGCAGTAAACTAGTTTTTTATGCGTCATTGTGTGTCGGAAACACAGTTTTCCGTATTCCGGATTTAATATGAGATTAAAATGTTTTTAGCCTTGTGTTAAAACGGAAGAAATATAGAGTAGATTGAACTGGCTTACGTTATGTTCAATTTCAACGTGTTTATTGTAGCACTTAATTGTCATAAAAATTGTGGGTTCGATTGCCACCCAGGACAAATCTTTGTGTGATGAACACAATTGTTTGTTCTGTGTTTGGGTGTAGTTTATCTATAAAATATGTATGTATTTAGAAATATATAAGTTTATTTATCAGTCGTCTGATTGCCATAGTATAGGCTCTGCTTAATTTGTGATCAGATAACGGTGTGTTGGATGTCCTAAGACATTATTATATTGTACTATATATGCTAAAGATGCTGTGTACAAAGTCCTAGTTGTACAAAGGGTTATGTGGCGATATGTTAGGCTTTATTATTAAAAGAAGGAACCCTTAAAAGAAGAGATGTTGGATCTCTGGGACAAGAGGTCAAGACATCTGATTTCGGGTAGTGGTGTGGTATCTACATAGCAACATCATGCAAAATCCTCCATCGCACAAGCAGTAAACTCTGCAACCGTGCAACTAGCATATATCACACATCACAACGTTCAGAAATCAACTGCCTGCCCACCGGATACAACACCCGTCTGGTGGTGGAGGATTCTCCATTGTAATTAGAGAGTGAGTGAACTCTGGAAAAATGGAAGTGGGCAGAAGATTTGGATAAACGTGGTGGTAGGCGGTGGAGCAGAGCCAGAGGACGGAATGGTAGCCAAGAGACGTAGAAGGACCGGTGACAGACCAATGGCCAGGTGGGTAAAAGACCTACAGAAGATTTCGGGCAAGACATTGATGCGTTTTAGACGTACCAGGGAAGTGGCATAAAAGCAGGGCAGGTTTATGCTTAGCAACGGGTGGAACAAGGCTACCACTCATTATGGCTGTCTTAATCGGAAGATAGATGTTTTTTCTTCTCTCGTAGTTACACTGACTATATAGCTAGAAATTGCTTGCGCTATGGTAAAAAAATTCCAGCCAGCGAGTTCATAACGGAGTCGTTGCCGTCGGTCATTTTAGTATCACGGAATGGAAAATATTTTAATACGTCCCTGTTGATAGTTATTTCAGGTGCAAGACGTCTACTACTGAACATGGGCCTCTCCCAAGCACCGCCATTTCGACTGGTTGTGCTTCTAGCGTACAACTGATTTCTGCGGCCTTCACCAAGTCATTGGCGCATCTTGTGGGAGGCTTTCTAACGCTAGGTCCTGTAGTATCGTTGATAAGCTCCTCCTTGTTTTTAAAAGCCTGGTACTTCATATGCATGAGTTATGTTCTAGAAAATATACTATTACGAATAACATGAAATACGCGAAAATTAGTCACTATCGCCTCGAAAAAAATAATTTGTCTATGTCTGTCAGTGCTGTCGCCTAAATACGCATTCTGTAAGTAAAGCAAAAAATAATAAACCTTAAAATTTTGAGTCAGCGCTGAAAAATCAATAAACAAAGATTAAAGCGCCGACTCATAATTTTAAAGTTTATAATTTTTTGCTTTTCAGTTTTTTCGGCGGCTTAATATATTTTTTTAAAGTTTTTATTTTACAATTTTTGTCGCTTGATGTACTTATAATAGTTGGCAAGGTATACCCTATCCAATAAAAAAAATATTATCACAATCGGACTACTACGTAAAAAGTTATGCGTGGGCATACATTTAAAAAAATATACGCGTCGAATTGAGCAACTCCTCCGTTTTTTTTCGTCGGTTAAAAATTTTGATAATTTCTTTCGAGAAACCTTGTCATGTTTTCTAAATTTAGCCTTATTACAAGGATATATACTCCTTAAATGAAACTTCGTAATTAGAACGGTGTCTCGTTGTGAATCCGCGATGATTTAGTTTAAAAACAAATGAGTTCGCTTTCGAACTGTGTGCGCACACTTGAGAGAGGTGAACACTGAACTTCACAGAATACAACTCGTCTTACAGGCGAAGACACTAGTACAGTAGTTCGCTTTCGAATTGTGTGCGTTTATTTTAGTAAAGTTCCAAGTGAACTTAACAGAATAACACTACTGGTTTCTGATTAGCGAGCAAGAGGAATGAATAACAAGTGACATAGTTAATGCCTGACAGTTTCCGTCATCTTTGGTATGGCGATATATAACTACCAATCTTTCGTATCTTGTTGCGATATCGCTACCATTTTGTAATAGATTAACACGGCGTGTTAAATACATGTGCTACCTACTATATTTTGAATTACAATATTAAAATTACTTTATATTTATTTGATTATCAGATTATATCTTATATAGGAACGTACTACCGGGACCAAAAGTACCCTATCTGTTAATCCAGGTAAACAATGTGTTATCGCACTGCTTGCCTTGTCTTATCCGACTTGAGAATAAAAAGTTTCACGGAAATTTCACCCCCCAATTTCACCCTCTTAGGGATGGAATTTCAAAAACCCTTTTCTTAGTGGATACCTACTCTTTACAAAGAACACACCCTCCAAATTTCATGTCTCTTAGACCAGCGGTTTAGGCTGTGCGTTGATATATCAGTCAGTCACTCATCATCATCATCATCATTTCAGCTGTAAGACGTCCACTGCTGGACTTAGGCCTCCCCCAATTTGGGGGGCTTTGCCATAATCACCACGCTTGGCAGGCGGGTTGGCGATCACAGTATGGTGATAAAATGCAAAGAAAACGCTGCCGCCCATTTTCTAGTAAGTCCCTTAGTCGTCTGTTACGGCACCCACGGGAAGAAATGGGGTGGTGCTATCTGTTACGTTCGGCACTACACGGAACACTTTATGTTTGGACTTAAAATTAGCCATCTGTATTATTGCTATATTGTATTGCTGTAAAGTTCAGTGCTCACCTCACTCAAGTGAGCGCACACAATTCGAAAGCGAACTCATTTGTTTTTAAAGTAAATCTTCGCGGACTCACAACGAGACACCGTTCGAATTAGTATTTATTTATATTGGCGTGTGCTGGCTGACATAACTGTGGCAAATAAATTTGATTAAATGTTTTGTGTTTCGTAATGTTAATATTGTGCATATTCTAGTATATAATCCAGTTCCTCTAACTGAACAGACAGCTGTGCTGTTTGAGAGTTTGTTGCGCCACTTTTTCTTCCCAGCTAAAGCACTAGGAAGTGGTGAAGGGCGGGCGTTTTGGAGGACTGTTTTATGTCATTTTGACGTTCGAAAACTGCTGATTCTGCCATCCTAATTTGAATAAATGACTTTTGATTTATTTGTTTTATATTTTACCACTTTGTATAGTCACAGATCCATTTGCCGCCAGACGTAAAGAATAGCAATACCCCATTTCTTCCCGTGGGTGTCGTAAGAGGCGACTAAGGGACTTACTTGAGAACGGGCAGCAGCGTTCTCTATGCATTTTATCACCATACTGCGATCGCCAACCCGTCTGTCAAGCGTGACGATTATGCAAAGCTCCTCAAATTGCAGGAGGTCCATGTCCAGCAGACGTCTTACGGCTGAAGTGATGGTGATGACGATATGTCTTCCCAATAGTCTGGTTTTAGGCCTTTTCGAACCAATCTTTTTCTTTATTTATTTATTTAAGGACAGCCAACAAAGCTTACACTAAAATACATGTTATAAAGCACTTATATTCCAACGTATAGCGTAGCCTTAATTAAAGGCTGCCACAGCATGCATTAAACATAGAAGTAGTTATAAACAGATGAAACTTATTTAGATACATTGTTACAAATGTTGGACATCCAAATACAAATGAAGCTATGTTCGATTGATCCAATCAATATTGTTTGATTTTGTGCCAACCATTCAAAAAAAGTTAAAATACAAAAAAAAAAAACAAAAGAATCTAAATTCTGGTGTAAGTCAAAAGGCCAAAAGAAAGAAACACATTTTTTTTTCAGTTTTAAGATTATGTAAAGATTAAGACTATCAATATCTAAACTGGGTGAGCGTCTTTCTATAATGGTACTAGACATTATACAGACTAACTCAAAGCTTAGCTACAGCTAATATATTGCGCAGGCACAGATCTAGGCTCTCACTTTCGCTTATTCCGGTCCATACGCAGCCAATGAGCCGTTCACTAGGCGATCCATTGTTTACCTTCTATACTTGGTGATTGCGTGGGTGTTTAGTCATAGGTACAATAAAATAGATAGAATACTGTTAAACCCGTTTTCACGGCAATGCGATCTTATTAGCATTTCCAATCAGTCGGAATCCCACTAAATTACTATTTTAATAATACTATCTTCATTCTACCTTTTACTACCTACCTACTAATTTAATCTGACTAAATATGACTCATTACAAGTTCCGAGATGGAACCAAAATTACTGGACCAATAATTTGTAATCATCTAATCCTAACGACAATTTATTTCCTTATTTTATCCTAATTTTATTTTTTTATTTATTTAAATACCTAGATTTTTGGAACGAAGTTCCTTATCGCGCGTTGTGAAAGGGGGCTAGACAGAAAAAGTTCTTACGAAAAGTTGTCACGACACGTTTTAACCGACTTCAAAAAAAGGACGAGGTTTCTCAATTCGACTGTATATATTTTGTTTTTTGTATTTGTTTGTATATTGTTGTTTTTTTTGTTGTGAGTAGGGAGAGAGAGTTAGGGAGAGAGACAGGGAGATAGGGAGAGAGAGAGGGTGAGAGAGAGGGAGAGAGAGAGAGAGAATATTTTTGTTGAGTGTATACAGGTTTTTTGTACATAACAAATAATAAAAAAAAAATATAAAAATTATGAATCCTGGAAAGGAACTTCGTTCCATCCGGGTGTCCTTTGACACCTCTAAAGTTTTTTTATTATCGTTTTGCTGTGCCCTTACAGGGTCCATATTTTGTATTTAGCTTAAAGCCCTTTGTAACATATTTTTTACAATATGGAGTGCAATATGGGTGTAATTTATCTATAATATGTATTTATTTAGACATATATAAGTATGTTTATCAGTTGTCTGGTTACCATAGTACAGGCTCTGCCTAGTTTGGGATCAGATAACGGTGTGTTGGTTGTCCTAAGATATTATTATAATAAATAAATAATTTATTCATTCAATGGTATTAGATGAACTTAGAGGATTGCATTGATGATATTAATTAAGTATTATAATTCTATAAAGCCATATTTCCGTGTTTTGCCAGACCTGTACCCTAATTGCGATCTGATTTGGATTGAAGATTATTTCTAAACCATTGCGTCATTTGTTCGAATAAATTGTTGGCTCAGCAACGTAAATAACGCAATGAATGTTGTTTAACTATGAATTTTAAACCAATTCCTACCGATAAAAAGTTCCGCAATTACCCCTCTGAAGAATAGCACCACCCCATTTCTTCTCGTGGGTGTCGTAAGAGGCGACTAAGTGACTTACTAGAGAATGGGCAGCAGCGTTCTCTATCCATTTACCACCATACTGCGATCGCCAACCCGCCTGCTAAGCGTGGCAATTATGGCAAAATCCTATGCCCAGCAGTGGCATCTTAAGTTAGTATTCTTCTTAGACTTAGTATATTAAGTTAAATTCGTTTGCTCCATATAGTTCTAAGCAGTCTACTAAAATTGTTTGTACTCGTATGGGAACCTGGGCTGGCGAACCTTAATACAGGTTACTATGTAACCTAGCAAGGACGCCAGATTCAAACTATGTTACTTTTGTCTTTTAAATTTTACCCTACACTTATATTTATTGTAACAGACTGTGTACCTTACTTTTTGAAAAAAAAAAAAAAATTGTATTGTAAAATTTGTATCTTTCGGCTGAAATGATGATGACGATGTGGACAATGAGACTGCTCCCTATTACATTGGACAAAAATATACATATAGCTGACGAAATGTAAGTGTTACTATAAGGAGACTTCTGTCCAACTCTTCAGGAAATAGAGGCGTAATGTTATGTTGCTGTGAGAGGAAGTGGGCCGTAATCCACCACGCGGGCCCAGTGCGGGTTGATAGATATCACATGTCTTCGAATGTTTGAGTCTAGGACATTTTTTTACACGCTATATTTAGCTTCACTTGTATGTTTGTATGTTTGTTTGTAACCGACTCCTTATAGCGCGATTTTGACCCACTTTAAACGACCAGATTTCATTCAAACTTTGCACACCTGTCAAGGACCGATGACAATGCAATAATTTCATAAATTTGTGCCATTATCCTTGCCAGGGTTACTAGGACAGCTAATAAAACTGTCTTCGAAAACTACGCTGACATACGTCACAAACTACGCTGACATACGTCTCAAAATTCGAAACATCCTAAAAAATAGAAAATAAATAATAGTTAAAAAAAACTAAAAAACACGCTTCCATTGAAAACCAAACTAAAAAGTACAAAATAATGGAAAAAAAGCGTGGGGTGCCTGATATCAATAAAAAAATACCTTAAAAAGCACCCCACGCTTTTATTCCATTATTTTGTACTTTTTAGTTTGGTTTTCAATGGAAGCATGTTTTTTTAGTTTTTTAAACTATGATTTTTATTCTTTATTTAATTTAGGGATTTTTGTACACATATGTGACGATGCCAATCCCATCGTACTTTTACAAATAATCACTTAATCATAAACTAAAGAAACTAACCCTAGTCACACAAAACTTAATCTAATTTATTATCTAATAAAAAAGTATACAATATTTTTGCTGCTTCACAAGTAGGCTTAGCTAAAATACCGTGGAACATTCCAACATCCATTACCGATAGTTTCAGCGAGTTCAGCAGTGCGTTTCTTTTGTTGTTTCACATGTTGTGCATCCTCTATTTTACCGGTCTAGGTAAAGCGCCTGCGCCACCACTGCTCTCCTGAGAGACGAACCGAGGCACGGAGGAGTCTCAGTATGTTATGAATGGTCACCCATCCACGTACCGACCACGTCAAGCGTAGCTTAACCTTCAGTCACCCTGTGCGGTTGTTCTAATTTAGCCATGAGCCCGTCTGACTCATTACAGCCTTATATAAGCAGTCGATAATGTTCCCACTGCTGGGATTTAAGCCTGGGTATTTATTCTTGATTTTGATTCCGATCGGTTGACATTGGAATTTTGACGTTTCGTATTCTTGAGTTCGCCGCTAGCGCCAAAATGTGTCTAAATTGGGTGTCCATTTTGGAGAACTAAGTGGGATCGGGAACGGGCTTTTTAGGGTTCCGTTGCCAAAGGGCAAAAAACGGAACCCTTATAGATTCGTCATGTCTGTCTGTCTGTCCGAGTATGTCACAGCCATTTTTTTCTGAAACTAAAAGAGCTATGCTGTTGAAACTTGGTAAGTAGATGTATTCTGTAAACCGCATTAAGATTTTTACACAAAAATAGAAAAAAAACAATAATATTTGGGGTTCCCCATACATAGAACTGAAACTCAAAAATTTTTTTTTCATCAAAGCCATACGTGTGGAGTATCTATGGATAGGTCTTCAAAAATGATATTGAGGTTTCTAATATCATTTTTTTTAAACAATAATATTTGGGGTTCCCCATACATAGAACTGAAATTCAAAAAAAAAAAATTCATCAAACCCATACGAGTGGGGTATTTATGGATAGGTCTTCAAAAATGTTATTGAGGTTTCTAATATCATTTTTTTCTAAACTGAATAGTTTGCGCGAGAGACACTTCCAAAGTGGTAAAATGTGTCCCCCCCCCCCGTAACTTCTAAAATAAGGGAATGATAAAACTAAAAAAAATATATGATGTACATTACCATGTAAACTTTCACCGAAAATTGGTTTGAACGAGATCTAGTAAGTAGTTTTTTTTTTAATACGTCATAAATCGTAAACCACAATTTACCTTTCATTCAGTCAACTCTAATATAAAAATTAAAAAAAAATAAATAATTATGCATAAACCGTGAATTCCTGCAGGTTTGTACGGAACCCTCGGTGCGCGAGTCCGACTCGCACTTGGCCAGTTTTTTTTTTTTGTTCCAATGTTGACACTATAGTTTTCAAGAGTACAGAAACACGTGTATGCAAAATTAACATTGGAATCGTATTGGCTTTAGATTACTTATACAAATACTTATACATTTACACTGAACAGCTTCATAAAGGCAAGAAAATGCTAATAGAATGGTTAAAATCACGCACTTATGCAGATACTGAATTATTGATACAATAAGTGAAAATTAGTAATACTGGCACCACCACACCCACATCACCCACTCCCCGCACCCCCACCCACCTATTCTATTCTATTCTATTCTATCCACATCTTCCCTCATACACACATCCACATCACCTTCACACATCACACACCACACACACTACACACCTCACACACCCCGCCACATATCACACGAAAATAGTGTACTACTCTAATTATAAGATAACAGAAATGTATCTCCAAAAATAATAATAAGTTAGTTTTGTAAGTTTCAAAAATAGCCAAAGCCATGGAAGTGCGGAGTCTCCTAACACAGGCGTTATCATGCTTAAAAGAAGGCTCCAATCATAAACGAATGTATACTAGTTTGTATTGAAATAAACATTTTGTTTTTATTTTTTTTTGTATTTAGATTGGATTTAAAATTAGGTTGAAGAGTAAGCCTCCTGTTCTCTTTGAGAGGAAGTGATCCGTAATCCACCACGCGGGCCCAGTGTGGGTTTGTAGATCAATCAATCAATCAATCATTTATTTTGTTAAACATAGGTATATTAAACAGATAGTCCATGTCAAAAATATGTGCACTATGTTTTGCCAATAATTGGCGTACAAAATTAAAACAAACAAGCAATTAAATTAAGGTGGCATGCCAAGAGATTACATTATAAAAATTAATAGTATTCAATTTAAAATATGTCAGCTAAGGAGTTACTTACAATCTATCATAACTAAACACAACACAACACAAAGGCAAAATAAATAAAATCATGAGTGTTTAATTGGTAAGTCGAAACCGTCATATCTTTGTTTATCAGTGGTGAATTCAGTGATGGAGTAGTAACATTTACCCTAGACCTAGACCTCTTAAAAGATCCCAGACAATCTTTGCTTCTAATAGCTGCTGGTATATTATTGTATATTTTTGGGGCCATACCTAGCACACTTTTGCCGAAAAATGCGGTTTTATGAGAGGTAGCATGAATGGTATTCTGATAACGGCGAGAGCGCAATTTTTCAAATAAATGCAAGTTACAGCGAACAAACACTCCCATTTCATAAATGTACATAGACGGAAGAGTGAGTAAGTTAAGTTCCTTAAATAATGGTTTACAACTATCATCCGATTGTAATTTGGTAGATGTTACATTTCTTCGATTTTTGGTTCTAAGACATGCCGGTTTCCTCACGATGTTTTCCTTCACCGTTCTGAGAACAGTGGTGATGTCATTATTTACATAAAATAAAGCGCCTGCCTGCGCCACCACTGCACTCCTGAGAGACGAACCGAGACACGGAGGAGTCTCAATATGTTATGAATGGTCACCCGTCCACATACTGACCGTGTCAAGCGTAGCTTTACCTGCGATCGTCCCGTGCAGTTGTTCTTATTTAGCTACTAGCTTTTGCCCGCGGCTTCGCCCGCGTGGATGTCGGAAATTAATGCAAGAGGACGTATAACCGCGATAAGAATGTGTTATTCCAGGTTATATAGGTAATATAGACTCTGTGTGCTATTTTCGATCCAGATCCATTCAGCCATTTTTGCGTGATTGAGAAACAAACACCCAATCATCATATTTTCACATATATAATATTATTAGTAGTAGGATTATAACTCATATTACTTAGGATTCATAGTTTATGAGAACATCATGTGTGTTGGTGTTTTTAAAATAAAAGTAATAGTATTCAGAGTAAGAAGACTGTGACATAGGGCTTGGTTTAGTTGAATATAAGTCTTCCTGGTTTTTCTTAACGCTCCTATTTTACCTATACAGACACTCAATCATTTACCAGACACCGAACTTAATTATAGGAATAGTACTTTTGCCAGTGGCTTGGCCCGTATAGCTGTCGGAAAATAACACCCGGGAACCTACTACCGGGATAAAGTAGGTATCCTATCTGTTACGTATCCATGATATAATATATCTTTGTGCCAAATTCGATCTAAATCCGTTTGGCCATCTTTGCATCATTGAGAAACAAACATCCAAAAATCTAAACATCTAAGCAATTTCGCGGTCTCTTACTTGAAATAATACTATTAGGTTTATTTTGAGTATAATGAACACACATGATATTCGCAATTACTTTGAAGCCAAAGTAATATGAATTACAATCCTACTTATCCTGTACTACCCGGCCCCTGCCAACGCGCTCTGCGCCCACTTTTTAAATCTCTAATATCTTCAAAGATATTCATTTAAATTACATGCTGTAAAGGACCATATTGATCTATATTAAATGCACAATGTATTTAAGGTACTTAATTGGATAAGGATTAATGCTGTATTGCTTAAAATCGCTTCGTAAATAAGCCCTTATTTCTCGTAAAAAGTAAAAGATAAAAAATGGTTATTGTGGGTTATCCCTAAGAGATAGACATATACCATTGAGGACATTTTTGTAGGCCTTTTTAAGGTGTACAATACTGTAGTACATTATTTTGATCTATTTCGTAGGATTCAGCCAGGGTTTTACGAATTTTGAGACGTATGTCAGCGTAGTTTTCGAAGATAGTTATTTTTTTCTAAAATAAAAGAATCTTTCTAAAATAAAAATAGCCTAAGTTACTCCTTGTTACATCAGCTATCTGCCAGTGAAAGTCCCGTCAAAATCGGTCCAGCCATTTCCGAGATTAGCGGGAACGAACAGACAGACAGACAGACAGACAGACAGACAGACAGACAGACAGACAGACAAAAATTGTAAAAAATGTTGTTTTGGTATATGTATCGTGTATACATCCATATACACTTAGTAAAAAGTGGTTATCTTAATATTAAAAACAGACACTCCAATTTTATTTATTTGTATAGATGAGCTTCTCTGACTCATTACACCCATCATCATCAATTCAGCCGTAAGATGTCCACTGCTGGTTATAGGCCTCACCAAATTTGTGGTGCTTTGCCATAATAGCCACGCTTGGCAGGCGGGTTGGTGATCGCAGTATGCTGGTAAAATGCATAGAGAACGCTGCTGCCCATTCTCTAGTAAGTCTTAGTCGCTTTTTACGACACAAGACGGAGGATACAATAAAAATAATATTAGGTACGTTATAATAGTTGATAGCCATATTATCAATTTAAGTTTAAGATTTGTAAAGATAGTTGTAAGAAGTAAAACAAAAAAAAATATATATGAATGGTCACCCATCCACATTCCGACCGCAGCAAGCGTAGCTTTACCTTCGATTGCCGTGCGACTGTTCTAATTTAGCCATCAGCCCCTCTGACTCATTACAGCTTTACTGTACTGAAAATTAGAGCCACGTCAGTATTGGCACTTCCGTGCTTTGTAAGGTACAATGACTTCCTCCATTGTATCCTACAATAGATTTCGATATCAATTGTTAGTTCGTTTTCAGGTTCAGTGAGAGGGCATTTTGTAATAATGTTAAAAATAACGTTTATCTGATATTTTTATGTAGTTTTATTTATATGTTCTGCTGTGGGACAAAGGCGTTCGCGTACAGAGGAGAGATCATTGATCGCCGTACTTGTCCATAGTCTAGTGGTTAGTGACCCTGACTGCTAAGACTGAGGTCGTGGGTTCGATTCCCACCCAGGACAAATCTTCGTGTGATGAGCACGATTATTTGTTCTGTGTCTGGGTGTTTGATATGTATGTATTTAGAAATATATAAGTATATTTATCAGTGGCCTGGTTGCCATAGTACAAGCTCTGCCTAGTTTGGGATCAGATAATGGTGTGTTGGTTGTCCTAAGATATTCTGGTCCTGAGCCGTCAGTAAGTTTCCACGTTACATCAGTAAACCAGTTGGTCCTGTTTGGGCGTAACCGTCGACGTTACGAATAAGTGTCACCAATGAATAATATTTCAAAGACTGGTTGAGTATTGGAAGGTGGGCTGAGATCCTGCGTTTATGGCTGAGAAAGCATTTAGGTTTACTATCGAACTTTTTGGGATATGCCACCGAAAAACAGAAAGAAGATACGTCTATTTGTGGTTTAAAATAGAACAAAGGAGGTGGGTAAAGTTAAGAACTTTTTTCGCCTATCATAGTCGTGAAAATTCAAAGTATTTATCGACGTCATGTTATTGTGTTTATGTGAAGTTTAGGTATCGACCTTTACATCTATTCTAAAATTGTAAGAAAAAAAAAAAGTCATAAAAAAAATCATCAAACTTGGCAAATTCGTTGATTTTTTTTTTAAGCACTTTTTTAGTTTTCGTTACAAAATAAACTGTTAAGCGCTTTATGCACCAAAACAAATTAATGCTAGTTAAAAGCCTACTTACTGTAGTATTTGAGAGACTAAAAAATATTTTGGTTGAATTTTCATGACTATGATAGGCGAAAAATGTTCTAAACTTTACCCACCTCCTTTGGGGAATATATGCGTCATCATCATCATTTCAGCCGCAACACGTCCACTGCTGGATATAGGCTTCCTCCAAAATGGGTTTTGCCAAACTTGGGCGGGTTAGGGGCCATCTATAAATTACGTCACACAAATTTCATGATTTTCGGACCCCCTCCCGTACTTGTCACAGCTGGTCACATTTGTGAGACCCCCCTCCCTAGTGTGACGTCACATATTTTGCAATTTTACATGTAGACATTGCATTTGTTTTAATTTTTTTTTATAGTTCATATTTCGTGTTTTAATACTACTTTAAATATGTATATTCAATTTTGAAATGTGACGTCACAAAATTTAAGGCCCCTCGCACCCCCTTGTCACACAATGTCACAATTCGTCGACCCCCTCCCCCCTTAACGTATGACGTAATTTATGGATGGCCCTTTGGCGATCGCAATATGGTGGTAAAATGCATAGAGAATGCTGCTGTCCATTCTCTAGTAAGTCCCTTAGTCGTCTTTTACGACACCCACGCTTTTAATATGATTTATAGTCTAGCATGAAGTGACTAAGTTTTGTAAGACGATCCTGCTACTATGAACTTCGAGAAGTATAAGAAAATCGTTGTGTTGTTGCGCCACTTATTCTTCCCAGATAAAGCACTAGGAACTGGTGAATGGCGGGCGTTTTGGGGGACTGTCTTATGTAACTGTGACGTACAAAACACAACAAAGTCAAAAATAACTTTAATTTCGGAATTCGGTGTCTTAGGAACTGTATTTAAGGTTTTTTTGCCACCGACTTCCGAAATTAAAGTTATTTTTCACTTTGTAGTGTTTTTTTTAGGAAGTCGGTTGTTATTTTTTTGTAAAAAGTTTTTATTTTTATTCACTTATTAGTTATGGTAGATACCCCGTACTAATCTAATCGCGTTATTCGTTCATTTGTCGCGCAAATACTTAATGCAAAAAGACTTATATTATTTTCACATGGATCCCATTGTCCGAATGGAACCAAATTAAAATGGGACTATTCGGAAAGCACCAGCTTTCAAATAAAAAAAGAGTCATTAAAATCGGTTCACCCAGTCAAAAGTTAGGTATGAGGTAACAAAAATTTAAAAAAAAATTTAAAAAAATACAGTCGAATTGATAACCTCCTCCTTTCTTGAAGTCGGTTATAAAGTGCGGCCTGGTGCGGTAGTCATGTGCGCTAGGCTGAGCGTATAATTTTCCCATTGCTGGGACACAAGCCCACTCTCTTAGATAGGGATGGATTGTTACTTACCACGAGTGATGGATGGATGGATTGTTAGTTACCACTTACTTACCGTGTGGTATTTAACAAAAAAGTTTTTTATGAGTTTTTTTTTTTCGTGAGATTTTTTTCTTCTATAATTAAAGTAGCCTAAGTTACTCCTTGTTACATAAGCTATCTGCCAGTGCAAGTCCCGTCAAAATCGGTCCAGCCATTTCAGAGATTAGCCGGAACAAACAGACAGACAAAAATTTAAAAAAATGTTGTTTTGGTATATGTACCGTGTATATGTTACGGCTAAAGGTGAGTGTGAACATAAACTTAAGATTAGCCGGCTAAACTTAGGTTTATCTTCGAGAAGCAGCTAAAGTTCGATATCATGTTAGTTTGCGTCGTGATATTCCATCTTTAGCCGGCTAATGTGCACATTAACCGAAATGAAACGGCTAAAAATGTTCGCAAATTGAGTTTACAGTTTGTGAACAAAAATTCGTAGAATTGGAAAAAGTGTCGTCAGTGAAAATGACTATTCTCCAGCTTGCTAATGAACAGTCAACATCAGGTGGACAAGGCTTTCAAAGATTTAATTGCAAGACGAAATGTGGTATACGCAAATGCCGCTGCCGAATAAATAATGTTCTTTTTAATTTGATATGCCATTCTAGTTTATCATGTTCCAATAAATACCTCCATATTAAACATTATAAATAGTAAACATTATTACATTCTTTCCTTTTTCATTTCCTACTACATTTTTAGCCAAGGGCCTCCAGTTACACTTAAGTTTAGCCGGCTAAAGATAGAAGAAACTAACATTAACACCTCCTCGAAGATAATCCTAAGTTTAGCCGGCTAATCTTAAGTTTATGTTCACACCCACCTTTAGCCGTAACATATACATCCATGTAAACTTAGTAAAAAGTGGTTATCTTAATATTACAAACAGACACTCGAATGTTATTTATTTGTCTAGACTAGATGTCTAGATAGATAAACCAATTACCTACAGGCACTTTTAAATTGTCAAGTGGCGGTGAGTCAGAAAAAAAAACCGGCCAATTGCGAGTCGGACTCGCGCACCGAGGGTTCCGTACAAACCTGTGGGTATAAAGTTTAAAATTGAAAAACATATTTTATTATATGATGTAACTAAAAATTTACGGTTTTCGCAATTTTTCCTTTATCTGTGCTATAAGACGTTGCTTCGTACCAAATTTCAAAATTCTAGATCGACTGGAAGTACCCTTTAGGTTTTGATTCCCTTGCGAGTTTCGAAAATTTGTGGAAATTTGCGGCATAAACGGCTATATCTTTTGATTGCGTTAGCTTAGAAGTTTGATTTTTTCACAGCTCCAAGGGACAGTAGACTTGAGAATTTGATATAAATTTCAGCTTGATACCTCCACGCGTTCCTGAGAAAAAGGGTCTTGACAGACGGACGGACGGACGCACGGATGGACGGACGGACAACAAAGTGATCCTATAAGGGTTCCGCTATTTCCTTTTGAGGTGTGGAACCCTAAAAATAAAGCTAATTCCCCATTCTAAAGCGTGGGTACCTATGGAGAAGAACGAGCTAAAAACTCCATGGAGAACTTCGCTATGGGTTATCCACTTATCCATTGCTTAATATGTTCAAAAAATGTCTATCTGTCAACAATGTAAATAACGGAATGAATGTTGTTGAACTGTCAAAATGAAAACTATTACAGAAACCAAGTTTACAGCAACGAATTGTTTCAATTATATACCAAGGTTCTAAATTAATTTAATTACTGGCAAAATACAAGTGTACCAACACAGATATCTCCGTATCTCTTCCGGGTCTGCCATTGCATATTACTTTAGTACAGCCGCCAGCACATTAACCCACCCGAAACTGTCAAGTTTTCCCAATCAATCTTAAAGCTTATACTTAAGCGATAAAGTTGAAAATCTATTAAATAAATTTGACAGATTGTAGTAGCTTAGTGTGCTGGCGCCTGTACCTTTCAATTTCAAACCACATGGAACTTGTAACTGCTTAACCCATAAACCAAAGAAGGCGTAAAGATAAACAATTAATTATACGTAGTAACTTCATGGTGTTACATGCAATTTGATGATAATCAGCGACTAGGTAAACCATATAGCAGAACAACATTGATAGGGTTGCCATGAAAAATAATAGTTTAAGAAAACTAAAAAACACGCTTGCATAGAAAACAAAACTAAAAAGTAGAAAATAATGGAAAAAAAGCGTGGGGTGCTTTTTAAGGTATTTTTTATTGATATCAGGCACCCCACGCTTTTTTTCCATTACTTTCTACTTTTTAGTTTGGTTTTCTATGCAAGCGTGTTTTTTAGTTTTTTTAAACTATTATTTATTTTCTATTTTTAGGGTGTTTCGAATATGAGACGTATGTCAGCGTAGTTTGTGACGTATGTCAGCGTAGTTTTCGAAAACAGTTTTTTTGCTGTCCTGGTAACCCTGGCAAGGATAATGGCACAAATTTATGAAATTATAGTATTGTCATCGGTCTTTGACAGGTGTGCAAAGTTTGAATGAAATCTGGCCGTTTAAAGTGGGCCAAAATCGCGCTATAAGGAGTCGGTTACAAACAAACATACAAACATACAAGTGAAGCTAATATAAAGCGTGTAAAAAATTAGTTATTTGATAGATTGATACAACATTTATTTCGTGCACATAAAAGACATAAAACATAAGGATGACACTAAATCGCTATTTAAAGGTGTCTTCACACAGCGGGCGCGACGCGGCGGGACCGGGCGGCGACGCGACGCTGAGTAGTTGTAATGTACTAGATAGTATGGACGACTTCACACAGAGCGCTCGGCGCGACGCGCCACGCCGCCGCCGCGCCGAGTCGGAATACAACTCAGAGGCCGGCGTGCCGCGGGCGGGGCGCGAGCGCAGCGTCGTCGGCAGGATGGCGATAAATTGCAGAAGTATCACAAGTTTTAAATTGATTGACTGCGTCTTACATTTAATAACATTTTTGTATGTTAGTTGATACGAGTAATGGATAGTGAATGAAAGTGAGCGATCGCCGACATTAGCTGTGATTGACTAAAACATTTTCATTACGTGTACAGTTTCAAACAACTAGCGCACGTGCATCAATTGAATTTGAACGTTATGCCAATGTGATCAGAGTCACACGACGCAAGCTTGTTTATTACAATGACTGTATCCTTTATTTAGTAAGTAAACTCAATTAATTTAAAGTGAATAATTTGATACATTTAATCTAAGAAACCCGTTAAATCTTATTGAAAAGGCAAAAAAATTTAAACAGTTCGGTTTAAAGCATAGGACCAACTTCCTAACAATTGAAATGATTTGGTTTTCTGTTTTGTAACTTTTTGATCATTCACATGACAAGACAGCGCGGCGCCGCACAGTGGGTTGCAAATCGCGAGATAAGAAAGGTAATTCATAATTACCATGTGATTTCAATTTAGTGAAACGAACTTTTGTGATTTTTTAGACTGTCTTGGCTTATAGTATAAAAAAATATTGTGAACTTGACTAAGCATACTCATATTTAAAGCATTTAACCATATTTTTTTTTTTTTGTGATATTAGTTAGATACTTCATTAAAAAATAAGAGCAAGAGCGTTTCCACGTCTGAATCGCTCAACATTTTTTCAATGAATGAATCGCGGCGCGGCGCCACACAGTGGATCGTCCCCATACAAGAGGTCGGACATAGAATCAAAAATTGAAAAAGTATCTAATTTAAAAAATAAAAACAAAACATACAGTTGCATTTTTCTATTAAAGAACAACAAAAATTGTTCTAGGCTTTTTTTATTTGACCAGCACTTTAGGCACTATTCGATGAAAACTTTTATTTTTGTATGGAAACGAACACAAAAATGTATGTACATATCTCATGATTCCCTCTTTGTTCGACTTGTGGATTTCACTACTGTTATTTACCCATTTTATGCCACATTTTCTTCAAGGACACATGGTGCCCCCAGAGTGCCCCTAACGAGATGTTTTGCCTATAGTAACTATGTTTGTTATTGTATTACTGATGGAATGGAGGTACATTCAGTATACTTATTACTTAGAATTAGTCATCACTAAGTAGTTCCTTAAATAACAGGTGCATTTTTGAGGACTTTTATGACTTATGAACGCTTTTGTTGCAACATAACAAAAGCGTTAAAAAGTCATTAAGTAACGACTACCAGTACTTGCTTAATCTAATTAGTTATTGTAATTACTATGTTCACAGCCCTTAAGCTCTGCAGTGTGATTGGCTCATGTCATAATTAGCTTATCAAATTCATTGCTAGTTATAGTTATTTTTGTGTGTTTTGCACATGTGTGTTGTTCTTTAACAGAGGAATGCAACTGTATATTTTGTTTTTTTTTTTTTTAATTAAATACTTTTTCAATTTTTGATTCTATGTCCGACCTCTTGTATGGGGACGATCCACTGTGCGCCGGCGGGACGGGACGTGATCGCGCCCGCAATGTGAAGGCTCCCGCCGCGCCGGCGCCCCGCCACGTCGCGTCACGTCACGTCCCGCCCGCTGTGTGAATAGAGCTTAAAACGTGTACCCTGAAAGGGTTCCATCATTAAACCATGTAAAACTTTTAGTAAAAGATAGGGCTTATTGTTTTTAGGGCATGCTGAGGAAACATTTTATAATTTCCTATCTTTTTTTTTTCTACGAAACAAATATACACAGAACCTAGCAGTTTAAGTTCTCACAATGACCGGCCAGTGGTCGCCGAGACGTCTTCAACTACAAGAGGGCCTAAAATTATTGATTTTGTTTGATAATTAATTGTGATTACATTAAAAAATTATACTCTTCCTCATAAAATGTACAAAAAATGGTCTCATATTGGCATCCCCTTTTTTTCAATATTTCGACATTTTAAAGAAACCAAACAATTTAGCGAAAAGTTTGCAGTCGATCTGAATAATTAACTCAATTTTGTCATTTTGGCGGTTCTATATATGTATTCATATTAAAAGTAGGTAATAATATTTAGTTTGCTTTAAAACTCTTTTTAAATTCCGATAGTACTTACGGCCAGCGTTTTCAATTATAATAATAATAATAATAATAAATCATTTAATTCAGGCAACAAAGACCCATAATATAAATACCTTATAGACTAACATACATAATTATAAAAACCATAAAAACACACTACACTTGGGAAGAATCGTCGAATTTTTTGCTACCTTTTATTATTTGCTTTTGTGGCACCCCATGTGTTTATAAAGACCCTAAGCATTTGTGTCAGACCCGTATTGCATATATAACAATAGGTTCCCTAGTACGGAATTCCTACTTTTTACTTTGAATTTATACGAGTGTTCAGTATTCTGTAATATATGTTTTTAAATATTCGTTATTGTTACTTACATCCGTTATTTTATTCCATTCTATGTCTCTAGAATCTTTCAGTTTGGAGAGATATATGGGTTATGGTAATATGTCTATGATTGCGCCTTTCAACTAGTTTATATATTAAACGAATGTTCTATAACGGTTCTCTTTTAAATATTAGTTTTTGTTACTTATAACAACCATTATTTTATTCCATTCAACGTCTCTAGAATCGTTCAATCTGGCGAGATATATGGGTTATTATGTCTATGATTGTATAATTAAACTAGTTTTATATTCTATTTATCAGCTATCTGTATAATGTAAATACTAAGTCCACTGGTACTTATCTAAAGCTACTCAATTTAGTTCCGAATCCTTAAACTAGATGGCGCTTCACAATTACGTCACTTTTCTGAACCGCGGTGTTAAGATTCTCCGCCGTTGAATGACCCTCGCGCGATTTTGTAGCAAAATCATACTTACCTGGCATAGGGGATACCGTGATCACTAAGGCGGTTCCCCCAGGGCGAGACCTTCCCATTGCACTGCGGCTAGGTTGACCCTTGCGATTATCCCTAATGTGGATAACTCGGATGTGTAATTTTTGATAGTGGGGACTGCGTACGCGCCGTCCCCTCAGAATTCCCTGATAACAGTGTTGTGGGACCCTATTATGGTGTTTCCAATGTTTTCACTAGGATTATGGATATGATGCGTTCTGTGATATTGGTAAAGTGTGGGTAATATAATCTCAAGCTGATGGTACATTATGACTGCCAAGTGGCAGTCATAGGTACTTCGGGCTACTACTAGGAACGGAAATCCGTTTATTTGATTTTTGGGTCGTTTTGATTAGATCATTTTGCTCTTAGTATTTCTTGATACGGAGGGAGAATAAAGACTTTTTGTGTTGTAAACATATTTCATTAAAAGATTGAACATAATAATGTCTTTTTGCAGTTTTAATGTTGTACATAAAATTATTGTAAGGTTTTTATATAAAGATTCTACTAACTGAATATATTTGTTTTTTTTTGCTACTATACAAGTTGTTTCTTTTCTAACTGGTTTACCACGCCATAAGCTATTCTTACCTTGCCAATAATAGAGAAGAAGAACTAGTTTATTGTAAAATAATAAACCAAACACATACATACATAAATTCACGCCTTTTTCCCATGGGGGTAGGCAGAAACTACAGAACGCTACCTGCTACTATCCTTACATAATATTTTTGTTTCGTTTATGTTGAGAGGATGAATGAAGGGCGACTAACAAAAGGTATTTACAAGGTAGATGCGAGGCAAGGAAGGGCACGCCCTAGGAGAACATAATAGTGACCTTATTGGTGATGTTTTTGAGAGGGTCAGGTGTGTATTACTCGGAACAGGCGTGTGTGTGACCAGATATATGAAGGTAACTACCGCCGGCAAAGGACCAGGCGCGGGTCGACGGCGCTTCACACAGTGACATCTCTTTGAGGCGCGCGTGGAACACATCATTCCACGTGCGCCTCAAAGAGATGTCAGCACACATTGTAGGGGTCCGCTAGAGATTTTTCGAAAGAGTTACTGTGGACATGGCACAGGCAACTGAAAGAACACGTGGGGTTTAGTAAAACGTTGCTGCGTACGTGTATGACCAGACGCATGAACCACAAAAGTCTTGCTAAAACCACTCACCTGGTTACCCTAACCAAAATAAACATTGTAGACCATTGTCTTCGATGTTAAAACAAGTTATTTAGTAACACTACCTAACTAGGGCATACACGTCATCATTTAGCTTATGTTTCATAATATACTTGGAAGGCATTGTCCACGTTAATTAGATTTGTCCTTCACTTATAAGTGAGCCTTTTGGGTCAATTTTGTTTAGCGTGAGAATTATTATCATTACGGTTTTAGCCTCGTTGGTCTAGTGGTCGCGAATGCTACTGCTGAGTATAAGGTCCTGGGTTCAATTCCCAGGTCGAGCAAAGTGTCATTAGGTTTTAGTATCTGCAATTTCTCAGTAGGAGCCCGGAGTATGTCCGGGTTCTATATATACTAACACAATCCCATTTTGTCGCATTTTCCCGTGGGTGTCGTAAGAGGCGACTAAGGGACTTACTAGAGAATGGGCAGCAGCGTTCTCTATGCATTTTACTACCATACTGCGATCGCCAACCTGCTTGCCAAGCGTGGCGATTATGGCTAACCCCCCTAAATTGGGGGAGGCCTATGTCCAGCAGTGGACGTCTTTCGGCTGAAATGATGATGACGAGCCCGGAATCTAGATTTATGCCTGCACCCTAATTGCGAAACGCACAATTTATCAGAATCTGAATGGGATTGAAGATTATTTCTAAACCATTGCGTCATTTGTTCGAATAAATTGTCGGCTCAGAAACGTAAATAACGCAATGAATGTTGTTTAAATATGAATATTAAACTAATTCCTACCGATAAAAAGTTCCGCACATACCCCTCTGGTTGATGGCAATAGGCTCGCCTCCTATCACATGGTACTTAAACATAACTGGCAAAATATGGATCTATTATGGGTACATCTCTGCTTAACTCTTAGAGGAATTTAGGCGTGAAGTTCTGTTAAGTATTTTTTTCTTGTCACTGATTTCGATCCCAGACCGTGGCGCCTGGTCGTATCCCATGTTCCACCGATGCGGCCCCAGGATAGGCGCGCTCGCAGCCCAAGATTTTGGGAGGGGGGGGGGGGGGGGGGGTCACCATGTGTGCCGAGGAATATTTTAGGAAGGTATACCAAGCGGGTGAAGCAGGGGGGTCTAGGACCCCCCCCCCCCCTCGGACCGCGTCTGACGCAGGAGCCGACCGGCTCATAGAGATGTCAGCAAAAATTTAAGGGGACCAGGACCGATGCCTGATAGGGTTGCAGTTTTGTTCGAAACAGTTAGGTACCGTGGTCCTGGCATAGGCAACTGAATGAACACGGGTGAGTTTTAGTCAGTAAAAGTCTGACACGCTCTTCCGCTCCACCCTGGAGCGGGAGACGTATGATGATCAAAATCAAAAGTCATTTATTCAAACTAGGCTGAGAGTCAGCACTTTTTGAACGTCAAAGTTACATAAGACAGTCCCCCCAAAACGCCCGCTCTTCAACACTTCCTGGTGCTTTAGCTGGGAAGAAGAAGTGGCGCAACAAACTCCCCAGCAGCACAACTGTCTGTTAAGTTAGGAGAACTTGATTCTATAAAGTATTGTGTAAGTTATAAATATTATAAAACAAAACATACATTATTCGCCATATGTAAGCTAGCACACGCCAATATACCAACAAAACATTGAAAACTAAACTCAAGCTGAAATAAATAATATAACAAAATCGTAAACAGAACTTAAAACCTTAATAAAGTCTCCAGGCATAAAGGGCGTGCCCGCTTACATATACAATACATATACACAATAAATGAAATTAAAAGAAAATAAAAATAAATTGCAACTGTGCAACATAAAATGCAGAACCGCTTTAATGAAAAAGAGTTTTTTTGGCATGGCTCCGAAATTTTTTAATAAAATACCGGATAACATAAAAATTTGCCCCTGATAAAATTTAAGAAAATTGTCTACTCACTATTATTAGATAAATGTTATTATACTGTAGACGATTTTATTAATGATAATAATTTTAATATTTCTTAAGCGATAAACACTTATATGTATTTAATGTAATTTTGAACACTGTTTTCAGATTTTTGAGACTGTTTGTTTTTAAGTTCTATTCAATTTTACATTTTATAATGTTATTTAAAATAGTTCCTTTTCTCATAAAAGAGGTTAATTTTGTTTTTCTTCTTATGTTAGTAGTTTAATTGTTATTTTGTTTTTATTTCAATATTTGTACGCCTTCACGGCAAAACATAGCGCACATATATTAACCTAAGATCTTTATGTAAATACCTATGTTTCACAAATAAATATTCTGATTCTGATTCTGAAATTAACAAAAAAAAAAAAAAAAAACAATTATGACGATAACTCACCGACAAAAAAAATAATCGTATCCGCAATTTCTCAGTGGTAGCCCAGAATCTGGACGTGTGCCCAGTTAATGGCAATAGGCTCGCCCCCTATTACATGGGACTTAAACATAACAGGCGAAATATGGATCTAATTTGGGTACATCTCTGCTTAACTCTTAGAGGAATTTAGGCGTGAAGTTCTGTTAAGTAATTTTTTTCTTGGCACCGATTTCGAACCCAGATCCTGGCGCCTTGAACGTTGTTAAATTTCAAGTTAAAAAGTTATTTGTTAAGGGGAATGCTCCAAACCAGCCTGCGAAATTCAAAATTTGTTGCGTTTTTTGCAATTTGCAGGCCAGTGCTAGGTTGTATGTTGATTAAAATATTATTCGCGACTGTAAGACGTATGTAGTTAGAATTATAATCATCAAAATCACCAATACAACCTTCCTAGTTCAAACAACCTAGCACTGGCCCGCAAATTGCAAAAACGTAAGAAAATTTGAATTTCGCGGGCTGGTCGGAGCATTCACCTTAATGCAGCTTTTTTGTTTTACATTGTTATGTAAAAGTCTTACGGATTTAAATAACGCATCATTGAGAGTTTACAAACGCAAGCCGCATTCTTTCCATTTATTTCCATTTATGTAAGTAAGTTGAAACATTTACATTGTAAATGAGATTTGGTCTGCAAAGAATAACAAACATTACATATATTGTTGTTGTTTTGACACTTTGTGTGCAGAATTTTAGAATTTTAAATCTATTTATATAGGGTAAAATTATATTAGACCTTACTAGAGAATGGGCAGCAGCGTTCTCTATGCATTGTACGACCGTACTGTGATCGCCAACCCGCCTGCCAAGCGTGGCGATTATGGCAAATGCCCCCAATTGGATTGGGCCTTTGTCCAGCTGTGGACATCATTGAGGAAAGTTGTTTGAATAAAGCAAAGAAAGTATTAAGGTAGGACAAGGAGTACGGAGGGACAAGCTGTATTCTTCTATTATTAGAATTCAAGCCTTAAAAGTGTTAAATAGGGGGATGAAAGTTTGTATGGAAGTTGGTAATTACTGAAGGGAAATCCTACGGCCGTGGCTTCTAATTCAATAAAAGAGCACAATAGCGTGTCATTTCAAAATCGTCATATAGAGGTAAATGTGTGTCCGTACGTGTATAGGTAACTATGTTATTATTTCGGAATACATACGCAATTTGTGACGCCATTTCCTGCGATCATTTTAACGGTGATGGTGGCGGCAATATACTATACTATACTCATTTTATAGCATTTAAAAAAACTTTTTACAATAAAATAACAACCAAGTTCCATAAAAAAAAAAAAACACTACAACGTCAAAAATAACTTTAATTTCGGAATTCGGTGTCTTATGATCTGTATTTAAAGTTTTTTTGCCATCGACTTCCGAAATGAAAGTTATTTTTGACTTTGTAGTGTTTTTTTAAGGAAGTCGGTTGTTTTCTTTTTTAAAAAGTAAAAAGTAAGTAAGTTTTGTAAAAAGTTTTTATTTAAAACTTTTTAGCTTTGGTAGATACCCCGTAGTAATCTCATCGCGTTATTCGTTCATTTGTCGTGCAAATACTTAATGCAAATTTGCAAATTTAAGACTTATATGGTTTTCACATGGATCACATTGTCCGAATGGAACCAAATTAAAATGGAACCATTCGGAAAGCATCAGATTTCAAATAAAAAATGAATCATCAAAATCGGTTCACCCAGGCTAAAGTTATGAGGTAACAAACATAAAAAAATCAAATAAAATACAGTCGAATTGATAACCTCCTCTTTTTTTGAAGTCGGTTAAAAAAAGGGCTAGTACAAGCAGGAGTGCAAAACATTTTAATAATAAAAACTTTTTTACAAAAAAAAACAACCGACTTCCTTAAAAACACTTCAAAGTGAAAAATAACTTTAATTATTAATTTCGCAAGTCGGTGTCTTAGGATATGTATTTATGGTTTTTTTGCCACCGACTTCCGAAATTAATAATTAAAGTTATTTTTCACTTTGAAGTGTTTTTAAGGAAGTCGGTTGTTTTTTTTTGTAAAAAAGTTTTTATTTTTGATTTTTTAGTTGTGGTATCCACCCCGCACTAATTCTAAACAAACAATGCATATTTATGCGATTGCAGAAATCGCGGTTGATTTGCTATCATTTTTTAAAGAGTTCCGGTGTTTATCTCTGGAATTCATCATCAGATCTACATGAAATTCATATGGGACCATTTCGGAATAAACCCCTTTCAAACAAAAAAAGAATTTTCCAAATCCGTCTATATATGACAGAGTTATGGCCGAACATACATAAAAAAAAAAAAAAAAAAAAATATAAACATCCGAATTGATAACCTCCTCCTTTTTGAAGTCGGTTAAAAACTTAAGTTATAACTTTTTTAGATAGATTTAAGACAGTACTAAATACTATTACATTACGTACCTACTAAAATTTACGTAAATTTTGCAGACCACATAAACACTATCAGTCTTATTCATAAACGTCTCTTAAATTTTAATCAATTGCTAAGCAACTGATTAGTGAAATTCTTTTTCATAAACGCTATTTAGAGCTAAGTGGTCGATAACCATTTGATTAAAAGCTGTCAAAATTAAACATCACCGCTAGCTTGTTAAGAGGATGCATTTGTACGCCTCCTGGCATAACATAGTGCTCTCATTATCAATATAAGATCTGTATTTTTATAACCTACTAGCTGACCCGACAGACGTTGTCCTGTCTTAATGATAACTATTTAATTCGATTTGGTATAATTAATAAAAAAGTGTGTTTATTATTCTAATTATTTTTTAATTTTTTTCTTTCATAAGAACCTTCTCCTGACAATTACAAACACAACAACAACAAAAAAAGTGAAATCGGTCCAGCCGTTCACGCGTGATGGCGTGACCAAGGGAAATAGGGATTCATTTTTATATATATAGATAGATATACATATATAGATGTTAATAAGCTGAACTGAACCGGCAAAAATAAATATAAAATCAAAATCAAAATCAAAATCAAAAGTCATTTATTCAAATTAGGCTGAGGATCAGCACTTTTCGAACGTCAAAATTACAAAAGACAGTCCCCCCAAAACGCCCACCCGTCGCGCACTTCCTAGTGCTTTAGCTGGGAAGAAGAAGTGGCCAACAAACTCCCCAGCAGCACAGCTGTCTGTCCAGTTAGAAGAACTTGATTCTATACAATGGTATATAGTAAAACATTAAGAGACACAAATTAAATTAAATGATTTGCTATATGCCAGCTAGCCAACCCAATATACCAACAAATTAAATGAAAACTATACTCAAGCATAAGCAAAAAAAAAATATGTATATAGAAACATGGCTGCAAAAATAAAAAACTGGCATAAAGGGCGTGACAGCTTACATATGCAATGCTGAATGTTCACATAGCTGTTACGACCTGAGTTACAACTCGAGGCCACAAATGATAAACTAGGACCATCGATGTAAAATAAATTAAACAGGTAAGTAATATTAATAATAATATCAACACCAAAGTCAGCAAGACGACCAGTCACCACAAGCAGCACCCGTTCACGAGCATAACGCAAAGATCAGCCATTGCCCCCCTCGCCATATTTGAGGGAAGGGGGCAACCCGACCCCCGACGCTACCGCAAGCATTGACATCTAAGGGAGCATGACGAACTTGCTGCCGGTTGCTCAAGCAAGAATTGAATGATTACTTGTCGAGGTCGCTAGCTAACCACATTATGCAATACTAATAAAATAAAATTGGCATAAACAGGAAAAAAAATAAGGAAACAATTATATTGAACCTATCACTAGGTACGCTAATACTGGAGAAAGAACATAAACATTGTCTTGAGTTAATCACAGCGACCAACTATTCTTATCATTTAAATAATCGTTGATGGAATAGTACGCCTTTTGACAAAGGTTGGATTTTACTTGAGCTTTAAACGCATTAAAAGGTAATTCTAGTAAAGAAGGTGGTAGCTTGTTGTAAAATGTTATACCAAGCCCAACAAATGAGTTATGCACCTTATGAAGCCGGTGAAAGGGAACACGTAGTTTGTCCTTACTTCTAGTGTTAACAGTGTGAATATCACTGTTTTTAGCGTATAAGTGTATATTTTGCCTAATATATAAGATGTTGGCGAAAATGAATTGTGATGACACCGTAAGAATACCAATATCTTTAAAAAAGTCCCTTAGGGAAACTCTGGCACCTAGCTGGTAAATTGCTCGAACAGCTCGTTTCTGAAGGACAAAAATATTTTGAATATCAGCTGCAGTACCCCACAGTAGAATACCGTAAGACATAACGCTGTGGAAATAACTAAAATAGACTAACCGAGCTGTATCAACGTCAGTATATTGTCTTACTTTTCTGACGGCGTAGGCAGCTGAACTGAGCCTTCCCGCTAGGCTTGAAATATGTGGGCCCCACTGAAGTTTGCCATCCACTGTTATGCCCAGAAAAACTGCCGAGTCTACAGTTTTAAGCACCTCTTTATCTAAGACGATGTTGGGACCTAGATTTCTAACATTCGGTAAGGCGAACTTTACACATTTGGTTTTCTTGGCATTGAGAACTAGGTTATTTGCCGTAAACCAATCGGTAACCATCGAGAGTGCACAGTTCACGTCGTCAAAATCTGGTCTGTTCCTGTCTACTTTAAAAATAAGAGATGTATCATCTGCAAACAGTACAACGTCACAAATACCCTTTAAAAAGAATGGTAAGTCATTGATATACACTAAGAACAAGAATGGGCCGAGTATAGAGCCTTGAGGCACACCTAACTGAACCGGTAGCCCGGCAGACTTTACACCATTAATATCTACACATTGGAACCTATTATGTAAGTAAGAATTTATTACGTTTATAGCTTCGTTATGGACACCGTAATGACGTAGTTTACGCAAAAGCGTGTCATGGTGCACGCAATCAAAGGCTTTGGAGAGATCACAGAATACTCCGATAGCATTTTGCGACTTCTCCCATGCGTTAAAAATGTGTTTCAAGAGAGCAACACCCGCATCTGTAGTTGAACGACCTTTTGTAAAGCCATATTGCTCATTATGAAGGAGGCTATTTAAATTAAAATGTCTTAGCAACTGCTTGAGGATTAACTTTTCAAATATTTTGCTAAATGCAGGTAAGATAGAAATAGGCCTAAAATTAGAAACGTCATTTTTATTACCTGATTTAAATAATGGTATGACTTTGCTACTCTTCATGAGGTCAGGAAAAGTTCCGACATCAACACATTTATTAAAAGTAACAGCTAAATAGGGGGCTACGATGTCTATTATATTACTTAATAGTTTGATGGAAATGCCCCAGAAATCACCAGTGTTTTTAGACTTAAGTGTGTTAAAAACATTAACTACATCACGAGGCGTTACATGTTCAAAATTGAATAGGCAACTACTTTTTGGCACACTACTATGCAAAAGATTATCAGCTTTAGACGGGGACGAATTTAAGGAGCGAGTCGTAGTTACAGGTATGTTGGCAAAAAACTCATTAAATGCCTGTGCTACGTCAGCTGGCGTATTAACTAATTTGTTGTCGACCAAAATTTCAAGTTGTTTTTCTTGTTTAACCGATTTACCCGTCTCATTGTTAATGATTTTCCAAGTAGTTTTTATTTTATTATTTGAATTTTTAATTTGATCGCTTAAAAATTTGGATTTAGCAAAAGCACTAATCTGTTTAAATAATTTTGAATATTTTTTTACATACTCTAGGAAAGGAGTATCAAACCTGTATTTTTTTAAACCATATAACTCGTAAAGCCTCGCTCTACTTTTGTAAATACCTGGAGTAGCCCATTGGTTAAAGCCAACGGAGGTGCCATTAATGTCAATGGTTTTGGTCTTGAAAGTAGATTTGTACTCTTTTTGCACTACATCAAAGAGGGCTTCATAAATTGCATTAGGATTATCGTGTTCTACTATAGATGGTGCAATTCTGCGAGCTATATTATTTTTAAACTTGGTGCAACGACTAGCTGTATAAGGCCTGCATTCAAGTTTACGCGCCTTTTTACACAATGGCATAGGGAAACTGGATAGCAAACCACAGTGGTCGGACGTTAAATCAGTTAACACTAATTTATTTTTGGCATCACAATCACTAAATATATTATCAAGACAAGTTGACGAACTTGCCGTGATCCTGGTTGGTTCAAAAAACAAGTTAAATAAATTAAATGACCTAAACAGATTGAGAAGTCTAATACTTAATGGAGTTACCTCTAGAATATTAATATTAAAATCTCCACATACAACTATACTTTTATTACTTGATTTTAACTTATTGAGTAAATCCTCCATGACTGATTCGAAACAAATGAAATCCCCAGAGGGGGGTCGATAAACGCAAATTATAACGTATCGCTCGAGTTCAACACAAGACAACTCAATAGTGCGCTCAATAGAAAGATTAACTAAATCTAAACGTTGCTTACATTTCAGCTTGTTTGAAACAAGAACTAAAGAACCACCGCGGATGGCCCTTTTTCTCGCAAATGAACTTTGTACAGTAAAATTATCATCATTGATAAACACTACTTCATGTTCTTTCAACCAATGTTCAGTTAAACATAACACCTGAACATCATGATTCTCTATAAATAAGCTTAACTCTAACTCTTTGCCGGACAGACCCTGCATATTTTGATGAACAACATTCAACATATGCGGCTCATCCGTTGTCGCACCTACTAGTTTAAACTACTAGGCGTATCAATAGTAGTGTTAGTATCACTACCAACAGTAAATAAACACGACTTCGACATACTACTTATGTCTGAGTTAATATAAGTACCAACAGTAAATAAACAAGACTTCGACATACTACTTATGTCTGAGTTAATATAAGCTAATAGCCTCGCTATTTTATGTCTAAACATAAGGGGCAGATACACTGAGTTCCTTGTTGATTTTAACTTATCAACAAAAATGTTGGTATCAAAAAATATAAGTTTATCACTGTAGTGACTGACCAAAAACTGCATATGATTATTAAGCATATGAATATATTTGTTTTTTCTACTAGATAATTTCTCAAAATATGGAAAAGCACACAAAATAATTTTGTTACAATTAATCTTTAAAATCTCAGTAACACTGTCAGTAATATCATCTTGTTTGATCTGTGAATACCCATATATACCCAGCTGTCACAGTTTATGAAATGGTTTGGTGACATTTTAGATTTGGTAGAATTATAGTGAAACGAAAGACTCTCTCGGTATTGTTCACACTTGTTTCTTTTAGGTTTTTATCATTGACACTTTAATTTTAAATTGGAATGAAATAATAAATCTAAATGGAAGCCACTTAATTTCATAAGATACAAAGTTAAAATGATTACAATATAGTGTGACGGCTGGGTTATAAATAGATTTGAATAAATATTGCAATAATCGTAACTATAAAGAGTTTAATATACTTTTGTTACAAAGTGTACATTAAAAAGAACTTCTGTATAATGCTATTTGGTTTACTATGTAGAGATCTAATCATAAATAGGACATTATAAAACGTAGGTTAGCAGCCATCTCGTCTTATCCCAACTATGTTGAGGTCGGCATTCTTTCTAACCGGATGCAACTGAATGCTACAATGCTGAATTAGATTAGATAAAAAGGCATCCTGGAAAAGGCAACGGTCTACTTTTTGTCCCTGTAGCACTTTTATTGGAATTATTTCTGGCGGATGCTGGGAACGTGGGCAAAGCCGCGGGCAGAAGCGAATATCATCATCTTTCTTCTGCAAATTTATTTTGTGGTCGGCGCAACATGTCTTTTTAACCGACTTCAAAAAAAGAAGGAGGTTATCAATTCGTCTATTTATTTTTTTTTATGTTTGTTTCCTCATAACTTTTGATTGTGTGAACCGATTTCGATGATTCTTTTTTATTTGAAAGCTGGTGCTTTCCGAATGGTTCCATTTTAATTTGGTTCCATTCGGACTATGGGATCCATGTGAAAACCATCTAAGTCTTAAATTTGCATTAAATATTTGCGCGACAGATGAACGAATAACGCGATTACATTAGTGCGGGGTATCTACCATAACTAAAAAGTTAAAATTAAAAACCGACTTCCTTAAAAAAAAAAACACTACAAAGTCAAAAATAATTTTAATTTCGGAAGTCGGTGGCAAAAAACCTTAAATACAGATCCTAAGATACCGAATTCGGAAATTAAAGTTATTTTTGACTTTGTAGTGTTTTTTTTAAGGAAGTCGATTTTTTTTTTTTGTAACAAGTTTTTTCTTCCACACTTGTCTATTAGTCGTCATCTCGGTAGTCACCCCCTTTCTAACCATACCATCATTCACACAGTGCATCCACTGTTTATTTCGTCTTCCTCTACTCTTATAGCCATCGACATTCATACCCAAAACTTTCGTCACGATATTTTCTTCAAGCCTTCGTAACACATGTCCATGTCATGACAACCGATTACAACTTTTCAGTTAACGGTGCCAATTTTAGACGTCTTTTTATGTTATAATTTATTTAATTCTATCCATACCAGCTCAGCTGCTAATATACAGGATAGGTTAAATAAATAATAGTCTAAAAAAAACGAAAACACACGCTTCCATAGAACATCAAACTAAAAAGTAAAAATAATGGAAAAAAAACGTGGGGTGCTTTTTGAGGTATTTTTTAACTGATGTCAAGCACCCCGTGCTTTTTTTCAGTGGTGTTCTATGGAAGCATGTTTTTTAGTTTTATTAAACTATTATTAAGCTACTCAACATTTATACAATAATTTGTCTCTATTCATAACTTTTGGTTATTTATTTATTTTATAAGACTATTTAGGCTTTTCTTGCCTGAAACACAGGATTACCTAGTTCAGGCACGTAAATATTAGAATATAATTTACATATAAGCAAACTGTACATATTTTTAAGCCTTTTATTTTTTGAATAAATATTATGTTATGTTATGTTATTTATTTTCAATTTTTTAAGGTGTTTCGAATTTTGTGACGTATGTCAGCGTAGTTTTTGAAGACAGTTTTTTTTTTGTTATCATGGTAACCCCGGCAAGAATAATGGCACAAATTTATAAAATTATTGTATTGTCATCGGTCCTTGATAGTATGCCAAATTTCTCGTTAATCCGATGTATTGAAGGGGTTCAAAATCATGTTCAAAGTTTCCATTACATAGGCACATACGTATGAAGCAAATACAATTGTGTTAAAAAGGGCAGGACGATGTTGTGATGTGATATTTGTCCATCAAAACGAAGTATCATTACATGATCATCATTTCAGCCGAAAAACGTTTAATGCTGGACATACGCCACCCTCGAAGGGAGTGGGTTTGCCTTTATCACCACACTTGTCAGGCGGGTTGGCGATCGCAGTATGGTGTTACATAAATATTTAAATAAATAAATAAATATTTTAGGACAACCAACACACTGTTATCTGATCCCAAACTAGGCAGAGCCTGTACTATGGTAACCAGACAACTGATAAAATATATACTTATATATTTCTAAATACATACATATTATAGATAAATTACACCCAGACACAGAACAAATGATTGTGCTCATCACACAAAGATGTGTCCTGGGTGGGAATCGAACCCACGACCTCAGTCTTTGCAGTCAGGGTCACTAACCACTAGACTAACAGGCCAGTCAATGGTGGTCTATGGTGGTAAAATGCATGGAGAACGCTGTTGCATATTATTATTACTAGTAAGTCCCTTAGTGGCCTACTACGACACCCACGGGAAGAAATAGGATGGCTATTCTTTACGTCCAACACCACACGGAACAGATTAGAACAATAGAATTACGAAAAAAATAACTTTAGTAGGTACATCAATCATTACATCAATAAACTTTTGTTCGTAATTTTCCCAAACAGGTCAATGAATGACGGTATTGAGCAATCGATTGAACGAATGAATGAACGTGCCATGGTACGGTTGACATGTAGGTCGGCTTTTTATGATTGCGACCTCTTTTGTTTTACGTAGTCAGCAGCAGTTGTTGTGAATCGAATCGATATTTTTATGTAAGTCGCTATACATCCCATGTACGGGACCAAGAGTTAAGTAACCCGGGTTGTCAGATATAGTTGAAATTAAGTAAGAAATCGACGAAGAAGAATTAATGACAAAACACAAAATGCTGAAGACGGCCGTGACTTACGATTAGTTGGTCGTGAGTTCGAACCCAAGCAGGCGTTTAAAAAAAAATCGTTTATTGTCAGGCATCGAAGGTCCATAGCGTATTACAAAAAAACATTAGTAACTGTATTAGCAAAAAAATTTTTTACAAAAAAAAAAAAAAACAACCGACTTCCTTAAAAACACTTCAAAGTGAAAAATAACTTTTCGAACAAAAAAAGAATTTTGAAAATCCGTCTATATATGACAGAGTTATGACCGAACATACATTAAAAAAATATATATATACAAACATCCGAATTGAGAACCTCCTCCTTTTTGAAGACGGTTAAAAACAAAATAGAACAAAACAAAACAAAAACACAGCGTTCAATTAGAGGAAGATTTACCAAGCTCTATGTCTGAAATGTAGCTTGATAAACCTATCCATTGTAGGCTTTTCTAACCTATCGGAAAAAACCTTCAGAACGCTATTCCCCGCTGCTCCCTCTCACTCTGCGCATCAGTGATGCCACTTTCTTGCGCATGATCGCGAAATAATCGTCAGTGTGCGCGTCAGCGAACATCCCTGATGCACTACAGTAACGCGGGAGCTTCAACAGCGTCCTGAAGGCATTGTTATATTAAATGTGCAGTGTGTTGTCTGCTTTAATTTGTGTAAATTATTTCATCACCACTGCTCTCAAAACGGGGAAAGGAAAACATCGTGAGGAAACCGGCATGTCTTAGTTTAAAAAAAATCGAAGACATGTGACATCTACCAACCCGCACTAGGCCTGCGTGGTGGATTATGGCCAATCCCTCTCACCGAGAGGAGGCCTGTATCCCAGCATTGGGAACATTCTAGGCTGATGATGATGAAGACATACGTCGTCATCATCATCATTTCAGCCGTAAGACGTCCAGTGCTGGACTTAGGCCTCCCCCAATTTGGGGGGCTTTGCCATAATCGCCACGCTTGGCAGGCGGGTTGGCGATCGCAGTATGGTGGTAAAATGCATAGAGAACGCTGCTGCCCATTCTCTAGTAAGTCCCTTAGTCGCCTTTTACGACACCCACGGGAAGAAATGGGGTGGTGATATTCTTTACATCCGGCACCACACGGTGCACAGTAGACATACGTAACAGAACTTAATTCACAGATGCACTGCAACAGGCCCTTGCAGCAACGCTCAGGATAAACAGAAATGGAAAATGATGGAGTAGGCTTTTGCGTTATACGTACCCTACAATGAACAATACTAATTGGGTATAAGACTTGTTTCATAGATGTATATGAGCGACAAGTGGGTCAAATACTACTTTTTGAACTAATTTTACTACTAATTTTTCAACCGACGAAAAAAAACGGAGGAGGTTCTCAATTCGACGCGTATATTTTATTTTTTTATGTATGATAAATTGATAACGCATAATTTTTTACAATAGGAATTCGATTGTGATAATTCTTCTTTTATACTTCGAAGGTGGTCCCATATAAATTTGGAAAACAAAATCGAACCCTTAGGGTCGGAAAACAGGGGATGATTGATTGTTAACTCACTGATTGTAATGGATAACCACGCATAACTTTATACAGAGTAGTCCGGTTTTGATCATTCTTTTTTATTGGATAGGGTTTACCTTGTCAAGCATTATTAGTACATAAAAAGCCACAAAAATTATAAAATAAAAACTTTATAACAAAAAATTAAACCGCCGAAATAACTGAAAAGGAAAAAACAATAAACCTTAAAATTTTGAGTCAGCGCTTTGAGTGATCTTTGTTCATTGATTTTTCAGCGCCGACTCAAAATTTTAAGGTTTATTATTTTTTCCTTTTCAGTTTTTTCGGTGGTTTCATTTTTTGTTAAAAAGTTTTTATAAAGCTGAAGAGTTTGTTCTGTGTAGTGCCAGACGTAAAGGATAGCACCATCCAATTTCTTCCCGCAGGTATCGTAAGACGCGACTGAGCAACTTACTCGAGAATGTGCAGCAGCGTTATCTATGCATTTCACCACCATACTGCGATCGCCATCCCGCCTGCCAAGCGTGGCGATTATGGCAAACCGCCTCAAATTGGGGAGGCCAGTGGACGTCTTTCGGCTGTATGATGAAGAGTTTGTTTGTTTGACTGGTTGAACGCGCTAATCGTCGAACTACTGCTTTCTGCTTCGGATTGAAAAATTCGTTGTGTTGGATAATTCATTTGCCGAGGAAGGCTGTAGACTACAAAACGTTACGCTAGAACTCTAAGAGACGGGCAAAAAGAATCAAGTCAGGGATACGAAGACCACGCACGGGCAGGCGATTCGATACGACGCGATGTGGTGGGTCGAGGAGCAAGAAATTTGGCGCGGACGAAGTCGCGGGCTGAATCTATTTTATTATATACTAGCTTTTGCCAGCGGCTTCGCCCGCGTGGAGGTCGGAAATTATGCCGCGGGAAACATACTACCGGGATAAAAATTACCCTATGTATTATTCCAGGTTATAAACTATCTGTGTGCCAAATTTCATCTAAATCGGGTCAGTAGTTTTTGCGTGAAAGAGGAACAAACATCCACACATCCATACATCTATACATCCATACATACAAACTTTCACGTTTATAATATTAGTAGGAAGAAATCGATAGAGGTTTTCGAATGAAATTTAATTTGATGAATTAACTGTTTTCTAATCTGTACTTCTATACTATAATATTATAAAGCTAAAGAGTTTGTTTGGTTGAACGCGGTAATCTCAGAAACTGCTGGTTCGAATTAAAAAAATCTTTTTGTGTTGAGTAGCCTACTTATTGAGGAAGGCTATAGACTATATATCATCACGCTACGATGAAAAGGAGCGGAGCAGCAACGAAAAATGGACGAAAACTAGCAGGCAATTCGATGCGACGGGAAGGTCAGGGGAGCAAAAACTTTACGCGGACGAAGTCGCGGGCAGAAGAATAAATTTTATTCATAAACATCCATTGGGTTCTTACTAAACTTTAACTAGGTATACCTGACGACGCTATAGTTACTTATTTCTTTTGGTGATTGTACCTTATAAGCTTATTACCATTAAGTCAACGTTCAAGCGGACGCAATAAAATTGCAGCAAGATTTTTTCGCGCATTGTATTTACAACCCTCGATGTAGGAATGAGAACTGAGAATGCAACAAACAAACAGCTAAGTAGTGCGTTTATTACCGTGGGAACGTGGGTTAGCCGGGCACACATCGATCGTTTCGACTTTGCCAATATATCAGGTTTCCCGAACCGGGGTTCGTAACCAGGACCTTGACAAACCTCATTTATTTAATCAAATTTAAATAATGATACATAAATTTTGATTTAACATCATTTGATTGAACTGTTAGTCTAGTGGTTAGTGACCCTGACTGCTAAGACTGAGGTCGTGGGTTCGATTCCCACCCAGGACAAATCTTTGTGTGACGGGCACGATCATTTGTTCTGTGTCTGGGTGTAATTTATCTATAATATGTATGTATTTAGAAATATATAAGTTAGAAAAGTATATGTTTATCAGTTGTCTGGTTACCATAGTACAGGCTCTGCCTAGTTTGGGATCAGATAACGGTGTGTTGGTTGTCCTAAGATATAAGAAGTCGGTTGTTATTTTTTTGAAAGTTTTTTTTTAACGATCCAGCACTCATCACTGGTAATATCCTTCAAAATGATTTAGATTATGATATACATATAGTGTTACGAAACTCGAGTACCGATTACATCGTAAAGATGTCTCAAGTAAACGAGATCATGTATTAAAGATTTCAACCAAGTAGGTCGCGAGCGCAAGTAACTTAATGTCATACGCAGAACGCATAAAGTTAAGCAACCTCCAAACCGGTTACTGATCGGATGGGTGACAAGAATGATTATTCATTGATACTTACGTTTTTGATTGATTATAAGGACGTTGGTGATCGTGATAGGTCATTTGGTTAATCTAGTGCAGCCTTTCCCAAAGTGGGCGATAACGCCCCCTTGTGGGCGCTGCAAGCCTTAAAGGGGGGTGGTAAGAGACCCAGAAAAAAAATGGGGGTGTTGTGAAGACTCTACACAAAGCCCCCCTTTAAGGCCTGCAGCGCCCACAAGGGGGCGTTATTGCCCACTTTGAGAAAGACTGATCTAGTGGCTGAGTTTTTAGGTTTTGCATTATGGGTCGCAGGTTCGATTTCATAATTAATTTCAACATGACTGATGCAAATAGCAAACATTTTGGTACAATATTCTTTTTACCAGCTCTGTCTCACATAGGGTCGCAGCATTATGATGAGCCATGGCCGTTTTGCGTGGATGTGACGGATGTTTTCCCCCAGATTTTTCTTATATTTTTGTTGTGTATCGCAAATATACGTTTTTTTCTTTCTTATTAAAAAGAGTGTCCGTGTAGTTTTTTTTTCCGTTCTTCTACATATGAACGTCAAAATTACGCCCACCCTTCATCACTTCCTAGTGCTTCATGAGGAAGGAGTTGCACAACAAACTCCCCAGCAGCACAGCTGTCTGTTTAGTTAGATAAACTTGATTCTATACAATAGTAGGTATGAAAAATAATTAACATTACGAGATAAGACATTAAATTAATTATTTTCCCGACATATTATGTCGACTAGCTTTAGCTTAGGAGCCAAATGAGATGGGTGAAATTGCGAGGCACAGTTAGTCATCATCAACATGATCTGCCTTTTTCCAACTATATTGGGGTCGGCTTCCAGTCTAACCGGATGCAGCTGAGTACCAGTATTTTATATGGAGCGACTTCCTATCTGACCTCCACAACCCAGTTACTGGGTAATACGATACTCCTTGGTAAGACTAATTGTCAGACTTTCGGGTTTCTGACGACCCGTAACGACTGTCTTATCTAGGGAAGACAGCCAAAAAAGATGGCTCAGCGTGCTTTCCGAGGCACGGAAGCACGGCACAATTAGTGTGGAATATAATTAGTTGTAAGTTGATTCTGCTCACGCCAGATATCGCATGTGGCTTGAGTAACGTTAGCTACCTATGTAGTCCTCCAGACCGTATTTCGGCCATGGCAGCCAACCTCAACGGAGAATAGCCATCGGCGCGGGAGATATTATAGTGCTCAAGTGTGTGCGCAGACACAAGAGTACTCACTCTTCCCTCACAGTCCAATGAGACGGCAATCCGAGTCGACCGGAGAAGGATCAGGCGCAGGACCATCGGCTTAACGTGCTTTCGGGGGTATCACACCGCGAATTTCCAAACTCCGGGCTGTTACTACGGAATTCCTATTGGAAAATCCCAATAACACTTTGGCCGACCTGGGACTCGAACCCGGCCAACGGGGCTACCTATGTAGCTAGGTATTGACGACATTACAAGACGATTACGGTTTCAAATGATCGTAAACTTTCACCGTGTCATCAATAATCGCTCAGACATCGATAATTATGAGCTCAATCTAGAAAGGCAGAACATTGTTGCTATGACTTGCTTGTTTCAATCAGCCTCTGGTTTCGTGTGTTACCGGACGTACAGAACAGCACCAACCCATTTCTTCCCGTGACAGTCGTAAAAGGCAACTAAGGGATTCAATAGAGAATGGGCAGCAGCGTTCTCTATGCGTTTTATCACCATACTGCGATCGCCAACCCACCTGCCAAGCGAACCGATTAGGGCAAACCACCCCTTTTTTTGGGGAAGTTCAGCACAGGATGTCTATTGGCTGAATGCATTCTGTTAGGAATGATATGAAAGAGAAACGAGTGAGTGAAAGCGTGAAATCAAAATCAAAAGTCATTTATTTAAATTAGGCTGTGGATCACCACTTTTCGAACGTCAAAATTACATTAGACAGTCCCACAAAACGCTCCCCCTTCATCAAAAAAATCCTCAGCAGCACAGGTGTCTGTTCAGTTAGAAGAACTTGATTCAATACAATAGTAAGTTTCTGGTGATGGTTAGGTTCTGTAGGTGATCCTCCTCCCGCCGCATTATCGAGGCAAGAGGGGCTCAGTAGCCGTGTCTTAGTCACCCACGGTGAAACAAAGAGGGACCTGAGTCGGGGCCACTCGTCAGGGCTTTTGCAGACAAGCCAACGACGTAGCGGCCAACAAGTAGTTCCCATGCTCCTTGAGCAATATCGCAACTGAGGCGGGTCGCGAAATCGTATGGGAGGCATTGCGGCTGAGGGTTGAAAGCCGCGGCGGGAGAGAAGTACCGGTATTGAGGTGCGCCGCTCTCCTTACCTTCCACGGCACCTGCTGAAATCCTTACATACTCCTTCTGCCTCGTTTAGGTTCATACATCTGGCATTGTCATCAAATACCTGTTTTTTCTGAAGAACATTGTCGGCGTTTATACTAATTTCGCCTCATTGGAATAATCCTACTATCCTACGAATATTATAAATTAGATTGATGATTTATTATTTAGATCAACACGCAAAACGCAAAACGGTCAAACACAGTTGGAGAAAATTTGGCACACATAAAGATTAAATCCTGGATTACCACATATGATACGTTTTATCCATTTACCCATTTCTTCCCGTGGGTGTCGTAAAAGGCGACTAAGAGACTTACTAGAGAATGGGCAGCAGCGTTCTCTGTGCATTTTACCACCATACTGCGATCGCCAACCCGCCTGCCAAGCGTGGCGATTATGGCAAAGCCCCCCAAATTGGGGGAGGCCTAAGTCCAACAGTGGACGTCTTACGGCTTAAATGATGATGATGATACGTTTTATCCCGGTAGTTCCCGTGAGATAATTTTTGACATCTACGCGAGCGATGCCGCTGTCAAAGAGTCGTTGTCTACCAACTTGATAATCAAAGGTCAATGTAAATAAATACAGCAGTACATATCAATTACATAAGCAACGAAACAAAGTCACGTTCTGCAGTAATACGCGTAGGCGAATTAGTCTAGAACTCTAGATCGAGTCCTCAAGGTTAAAAACGTGTATATTATTAGATCATTATGCATTCTAAGTCTGAACTGATTTGTTATGAAAAAATAAAGTTACTTTGATAACAAAATGTAATGACGGTGTTCCTCGCAGTCACCATTATCTGTTTGCGCCAAATATGTCGGGTTCGGCTTTCTGTTTAATCGGTTACTGCTGCGGAGCCACTGCCTTTCGCTACTGCTGGACCCGTCTGTCTTGACTGTGTCGGCACCGTCTCTATATCGGGCAGGATGACAAGAAGACTTGAAGAAGTTTCCCAAACGCTGCCTAACCCACCTGCATTCTTCAATCGGCTTCTTTCTCGAATTTGTATCTACAAAGCCACTGAGTCGGAACGTGGACGAATAAAAACGCGTATCAAAAATCTGGACCTGCGGATTGAACTTTCGCTGTTCAGGCTTGCAACCGCTTCTAAGTAGATACTCAAATCTATTTTTAGATATTTTTTTAAAGTAGTCCACAAAGAAACATATTAGCCAACATCGTGGTTTGGGATTTTTGGGTGATCAAAATCAACAAAGAACGAAACGAAAGAACATTTGAAGAGAGATAGAGCGCTCTAGAAAGGGAACTCGAAAAGGTTAGAAAGCGGTGATTACCGAGATGACGACTAATAGAGAAGTATGGACGAAAAAGACATGTTGATCCGACTCCGAATAAAATTAGGATAAGGGCAACAGCCGATGAGAGAGGCCGATGACCTTGTGAAGGCCGCAAGAATCATCTGGATGCAGGAAGCAAAAAACCAGTCGAAGTGGTGGAGCTTGGGGGAGTCCTATGTCCAACTGTGGGCGTCTTTCGACTGAAATAATGATGATGATGAAGGACAAAACAATGGAGATGATGTTGTTAATGTTCTGTGTCTCGTAATGGTAACTACTATTGTATAGAATCAAGTTTATCTAACTAAACAGACAGCTGTACTGTACTGCTGGGGAGTTTGTTGCTTCATTTCTTCCCAGTTAAAGCACTAGGAATTGGTGAAGGGTGAGCGTTTTGGGGACTGTCTTATTTATGTAATTTTATGATTGAAAAGTGCTGATCCTTAGTGTAATTTGAGTAAATGACTTTTGATTTTAATAGGCTGCGGATTCTATCTATGTATCTGTAAAACAATACACGTGTGAAGCGACCTTCAGTATAAAACTGTGGTAAATAACGCCTACTGAATGACGTATTCTTCCTCAGGGACAATACAATAAAGGGGACACGGTCACGCGGCCTGTCATTCGAGGCAATTCATACTGAAATAAAAACATGCAGCGTTTCTTGATAAAAAATTATTACATTATCTGACAAAAGTGGGACAGATTTTATTTCTGTAAGTAGGTTTGTGCAAACACTTTTACATCATCATCATTGCAGCCGTAAGACGTCCACTGCTGGACTTAGGCCTCCCCCAATTTGGAGGGCTTTGCCATAATCGCCACGCTTGGCAGGCGGGTTGGCGATCGCAGTATGGTGGTAAAATGCATAGAGAACGCTGTCGCCCATTCTCTAGTAAGTCCCTTAGTCGTCTTTTACGACACCCACGGGAAGAAATGGGGTGGTGTTATTCTTTACGTCCGGCACCACACGGTACCACTTTTACATGTCAATTATATTTTATAACAATTTTTTTTGGTCTCAAGGTGGAAATCCTCATGGATGTCTTCCGCCCTGGGGTGGGCGGAGGGGTCTGTCAGACTCTTACTGACTAAAACCACCCCGGTGTTCCATCCCACACCTACTTTAGGGACCACGGGAACCAATGTGTCTTCTGCGATCCCCGACTGATATTTTATAACCTAGCCTAACCAGACGCAACCCTCCGAAACCCAGTAACTGGGTAATACGTTACCCCTTGTTAAGACAGGTCGAGGCCAAAGATCCAATACTGACAGCTGGGATCAACAGCTCAACGTGCTTTCCGAGGCACGGAGGCGTCTCAGTATGTAATAATGGTCACCCATCCGTGGACCAACCTCGGCAAGCGTAGCTTAACCTGACGGATCAATCCATCCGGCTGTTGTAGGTATGTGGTATTTCAAGGTTGGCATTACTAGGAAGTCTAAATAAAATATATTAGGAACATTTTGCTCTAGATTCCACCTACATTGCTGCCTCCTTATATGGAAACTTAATGTTAAAAATGTCATGCTTAATTAAAAATACCTTGTTAAATGTGTTTCATAAAGCTCTCCAAATAATAGTCATTATTTTAATTATGATAGTTAAAATTAAATAATTATTCTATGTGGAGCCGGACGTTAAGAATATTCCACCCTATTTCTTCCCGTGGGTGTCGTAAAAGGCGACTAAGGAACTTACTAGAGAATGGGCAGCAGCGTTCTTTATGCATTTTACCACCATATTGCGATCGCCAACTCGCCTGCCAAGCGTGTAGATCACGGCAAGGTCTCCCAATTGGGAGAGGCACTCGTCAACCAGTGAACGTATTTCGGCTGAAAAGGTGATGACGACGAAGAATACCGTTTAGGTCTACTAATCAAATGGTAGTCATGGTGGTACCGTAAAAGCAGCTACATCATTGGTCTAGTCTTTTCCCAACTGTGATGGGGTCGGCTATTACGTTCGAATCATCATTTCAGCCGTAAGACGTCCACCGCTGGACTTAGGCCTCCCCCAATTTGGGGGCTTTGCTATTATCGCCACTCTTGGCAGGCGGGTTGGCGGTCGCAGTATGGTGGTAAAATGCATAGAGAACGCTGCTGCCCATTCTCTAGTAAGTCCCTTAGTCGCCTTTTACGACACCCACGGGCAGAAATGAGGTGGCGTTATTCTTTACGCCCGGCACCACACGGTACTCCGGCACCACACGCTACGTTCGAATGAAAATAATATATTATTAAAAAAAAAATAGTTTAATAAACTAAAAAATTGTTTTTCATAGAAAACCAAACTAAAAAGTAGAAAATAACGGAAAAAAACCGGCCAAGTGCGAGTCGGATTTGCGCACCGAGGGTTCCGTACAAACCTGCAGGTCATCATCATCATCATTCGTCATCATCGTTTATGAAATTAAATGTTTTTTTTTTTAATTTTCATATTTGAGTTGACTGAATGAAAGGTAAATTGTGGTTTACGATTTATGACGTATTAAAAAAAACTACTTACTAGATCTCATTCAAACCAATTTACGGTGGAAGTTTACATAGTAATGTATATCATATATTTTTTTTAGTTTTATCAATCCCTTATTTTAGAAGTGACGGGGGGGGACACATTTTACCACTTTAAGAATAAGAATAAGAATAAATTTATTTAGACAAGTTTACAATCAATTCGATTGAATTCCTGGACCTCACACTAGGATTCCCTGTGTTGTGAGATCCAGGCTCCTTCGTTCCGTTTACATTATTTAACTTAATAATACGTACTTACATTATTTAACTTAAAAATAGGTACATACATTCTTTAACTTAACAGTAGTAATAAAAAAATTATGAAAGAGTACAGTATATTGGTACTTTGGAAGTGTCTCTCGCGCAAACTATTCAGTTTAGAAAAAAAATGAGATTAGTAACCTCAATATCATTTTTGAAGACCTATTCATAGATACCCCACACGTATGGGTTTGATGATTTTTTTTTTGAGATTCAGTTCTATGTGTGGGGAACCCCAAATGTTATTGTTTTTTTTCTATTTTTGTGTGAAAATCTTAATGCGGTTTACAGAATACATCTACTTACTAAGTTTCAACAGCATAGCTCTTATAGTTTCGGAAAAAAGTGGCCGTGACATACTCGGACAGACAGACAGACATGACGAATCAATAAGGGTTCCGTTTTTTGCCATTTGGCAACGGAACCCTAAAAAGCGCTTAGTGCTTTTGAGTTATTTTTCAATAAATATCAAGTATCCCAACTGGTATTTATTTTCTGTTTCATAGTTTTGCTAGCTACAAAGGCGTATTTTTTAGTTCTCTTTTTTTGCTATTACTTGATATTTTAAAATCTATGCTGAGGATGTTAGGTTATTGAGACGGTCAATTTCTTTCTGTAATAATTGCTTTGTAGTTCATACTTCTAATAAATAATAGTTTAAAAAACTAAAAAACACGCTTCCATAGAAATCCAAACTAAAAAGTAGAAAATAATGGAAAAAAAGCGTGGGGTGCTTTTTAAGGTATTTTTTTATTGATATCAGGCACCCCACGCTTTTTTTCCATTATTTTCTACTTTTTAGTTTGGTTTTCTATGGAAGCGTGTTTATTTAGTTTTTTAAAACTATTATTTATTTTCTATTTTTTTAGGGTGTTTCGAATTTTGAGACGTATGTCAGCGTAGTTTCCAAAGACAATTTTTTTGCTGTCCTGGTAACCCTAGCAAGGATAATGGCACAAATGTATGAAATTATAGTATTGTCATCGGTCCTCGATAAGTCTACAGAGTTTAAATGAAATCTGGTCGTTTAAAGTGGGTCAAAATCGCGCTATAAGGAGTCGGTTACAAACAAACATACAAACATACAAGTGAAACTAATATAAAGCGTGTAAAAAGAGAACTAAAAAAAAATCACCATGAGACCAAACATATCTGTCTAGCTTTCCCAACTATATTTGGGGTCAGCTTCATGTCTAACCGGAAGCGCTTGAAAACCAGTATTTTAAATAGAGCGACTTCCTATCTGACCTCCACAGTTGGGTAATAGGATACCCCGTGATACCTACACAAGCGTGATATTATCTAATACTAGCTTCTGCTCGCGACTTCGTCCGCGTTATATTTATTGCTCCGCCAACCCGTCGAATAACCTGCCCGTGCGTGGTCTTCGTTTTTGCAACATTTTTCATTGCTGCTCCGCTCCTATTGGTGGTAGCGTGATGTTATATACACCACCCTACCCACCCTATATATATCCGTTATATGCCTTCCTCAATAAGTGTGGCGTTCCGCAAATAAAGGTACCAGAACTACCAGATGTCGGCATAATTAAGTTTTTGTAAAATCGGGTGAAAATATGGCATTTTGTGATTTTTACTGATTATTGTTCTACAACAAATTTGCTACAATTTGATACAATTAACATCTACAGACAACATTTCTAAGCAATTATTTTTTTTAAAGAACATTTTTAGTAGTAGTTAGTATAAAGTACCTTTTTGCGCGGAACGCCACAAATGGGATACCCAACACAAAAATATTTTTTTCAATTCGAACCAGTACTTCCTGAGATTAGCGCGTTCAACCAAACAAACAAACAAACTCTTCAGCTTTATAATATTATAGTATAGATAAACAAACATGGCTTCTAAGGCTTCTGCCGACCTTGTATCGGATTAAGCGTAAAGCCGCGGCGTTACCTACACTTAGATGGTCTAGCACTTTCGCTTGTACATATCTATTTGTTTACAAAACAACTCAAGGACGGCACGCGAAAGGCAGACTATACAAATGGATTAGAATCAATGACATCTACACTCTATAGTTTATCTAGATTACGATTGCCTGATTGGCTTTTTAGTCGATTCTAACGAATTTAGTCGACCGACACGCGCACATTGGTGCCGATTCTGTTGTACACCGAACTAAACTAACTAAACTATCTCTAAAATTCCTTACTTTTGGCTATGAGAATTTTAACGCTATTCTGCAAGGAAAAATCTCTAAATTTAAAAATTATTTTGACATGACTAAAAACGAATTTGACAATCAACATGTTTTTTTTTTTTTTTGGTTTCGGAACGTTGTATTTGTGTGCGCTACGCAATGAATTTTTTAGAGACGAAGGCGTGCGCAAGGGGGCAGCCTGGACGTGTTTTATTTGGAATTTTTCACTTTTTGTTTGAAAAATAAAAAAAAATATTACCCACGTGTTGAGATTTAAATGTTCCGGGGTTTCATAAAGGGGGTCGAAAATTTCATTATTTTTGCGATAGGACACGCCATTTCCGAGATATAAGCAAAATAAAAAATACACCACTGTTTTTGCACGTGAAGGCGAGGCGTTGGTGTGAATTTTTGTTCATGCCACTAGTTTTATTCCACACCTTTTTAATCGCGATTAAAAATAGTCAGATTTAGTCAAAATAAATTATTATAGTCTAAATTTTTGGTGAAAACCGGCAAACTCAGAATAGCAAAATTGTCATTTTCACTAAACTAATAACTCAGTGCAATCTTAGTGCTGTCAAACTAAAATATAGTTAAGTTGGGTCACTTTAGTCTGTTTCAGAATAGGAAATCGTCGTTTGACAGGAATAAACCAAATTTTAGTGATTTTTAGTTTAGTTTAGAGAATTTTTTACAACAGAATCGGCACCATTGTCATTAAGAGCTCTCACACACGAGCGGCATGTTGCCAACGGCAGAGTCGACGACCACCACTTGCCACGATCCTTATATACTCATTTTGCCTCGTTTAGGTTCATACAATTGGTCATACACACACGCCGGTTGCGAGTACTACGCACCTGACCTTTCTGAAGAACAGCATCAATAAGTCCACTATATGTCCTCCTAGGGCGTCCCCTCTCGGTGTTTCCAATCACATCTGCCTTGTAAATACCTTTTGTAAGCCGTCCTTCATTCATCATTTACGAAGTAATTTCTGTATTGATGGCGTTTCGCCGCTGACGTTACTTAGAAGTTCATTATGTGGCATGGATAGCCAAAAGTCGAAGCCAGGTCGTAATAGTTGCCGGGGTCGCGTGATTGTTCGAAAGAGATACCGTGACCCTGGCACATGGGCAACTGAAGGAACACGGGTGGGTTTTAGTCAGTAAAAGTGTGACACGCCCTCCCGCTCCGCCCAGAGCGGGAGAAGTCATTTGATGATTTCCCATCCAAAAAAAAAGTACTACATAGAACAAGCGGGTCAACCGTTGTGCTATTGCTGAAAAGTATTTGCGAACTTTCTAGAGATGACTGTCTAGTAGCCGGTAGCGTGATTATTTAGTCTGAGCTCCTGGGGACCACATTTCGGTTTCTAGATCAGACAAAGTGTTATTGCGTTTTTCAGTCAGAAAATTCTTAGTGACAACAATTAGCCTGAGTTTATACCCGATTAATGACAATGGAGGTGGCTACTGACATGACGACTAATAGAGAAGTGTGGAAGAAAATAATAGTTAAAAAAAAAAAAGGTCGTAATAGTGGGCAAGCATAATGCTATTAACTGCGCAAAATTCAAGATACTGATCTGCTTCTAAGAATTGCTTAATGGAAAATCCCAATAACACTGCCCGATGCGGAGATCGAACAAATACGTGGAATTGGTGACCCGACACTCACGACCTCAAAATCAAGGAGCGGGGTAGAGTGATAACTTGAAAACTCTGCTAACAAAGCTTGGAATAAGTTTACGTTAATCTTGCAACAGATGGGGAAGTAGGGATCAAACCCACGACCTTTCACTCGCTCGTCCGCAGGTCGTCATCATCGTCATCATTTCAACTGAAAGACGTCCACTGCTGGAGATAGACCTCTCCCATTTTGGGGGGATTTGCCATAAGTGCTTGGTAGGCGGGTTGGCGATCGCAGTATGGTGGTAAAATGCATATAGAACGCTGCTGCCCATTTTCTAGTAAGTCCCTTAGTCGCCTTTTACGACATCTACGGGAAGAAATGGTATAGTGCTATTCTTTATGTACAGCACCACATAGAACCTACCAGGGTCGCGAGATTGTTCGAAAGAGGTACCGTGACCCTGGCACATGGGAAACTGAAGGAACGCGGGTGGGTTTTAGTCAGTAAAAGTCTGACACGCCCTCCCGCTCCGCCCACGAGCAGGAGGCGTCATTTGATGAGTTCCCACCCAAAAAAAAAGCACTACATAGAACAAGCGGGTCTACCGTTGGGCTATTGCTGAAAAGTATTTGCGAACTTTCTAGAGATGACTGTCTAGTAGCCGGTAGCGTGATTATTTAGACTGAGCTCCTGGGGACCACATTTCGGTTTCTAGATCAGACAAAGTGTTATTGCGTTTTTCAGTCAGAAAATTCTTAGTGACAACAATTAGCCTGAGTTTATACCCGATTAATGACAATGGAGGTGGCTACTGAGATGACAACTAATAGAGAAGTGTGGAAGAAAATAATAGTTAAAAAAAAAAAAAAATAGGTCGTAATAGTGGGCAAGCATAATGCTATTAACTAGGCAAAATTCAAGATACCGATCTGCTTCTAAGAATTGCTTAATGGAAAATCCCAATAACACTGCCCGATGCGGAGATCGAACAAATACGTGGAATTGGTGACCCGACACTCACGACCTCAAAATCAAGGAGCGGGGTAGAGTGATAAGTGTTCTTGAAAACCCTGCCAACAAAGCTTGGAATAAGTTTACGTTAATCCTGCAACAGATGGGGAAGTAGGGAACAAACCCACGACCTTTCACTCGCTCGTCCGCAGGTCATCATCATCGTCATCATTTCAACTGAAAGACGTCCATTGCTGGACATAGACCTCTCCCAATTTGGGGGGATTTGCCATAAGCGCTTGGTAGGCGGTTTAGCGGGGTATTATGGTGGTAAAATGCATAGAGAACGCTGCTGTCCATTCTCTAGTAAGTCCCTTAGTCGCCTTTTACGACATCCACGGGAAGAAATGGTATAGTGCTATTCTTTATGTACAGCACCACATAGAACCTGGCAGGGTCGCGAGATTGTTCGAAAGAGATACCGTGGCCCAGGCATATGGGCAACTGAAGGAACACGGGTGGGTTTTAGTCAGTAAAAGTCTGACACGCCCTCCCGCTCAGCCCACGAGCGGGAGACGTCATTTGATGATTTCCAATTTAAAAAAAAGCACTACATAGAACAAGCGGGTCAACCGTTGGGCTATTGCTGAAAAGTATTTAGGAACGTTCTAGAGATGACTGTCTAGTAGCCGGTAGCGTGATTGTTTAATCTGAGCTCCTGGGGACCACATTTCGATTCCTAGGTCAGGCAAAATGTCATTGGGTTTTTCAGTCAGAAAATGCTCAGTGGTGACAATTATTCTGAATTTATATCCGATTAATGACAATGGAGGTGGCCACTGAGATGACGACTAATAGAGAAGTGTGGAAGAAAATAATAGTTTAAAAAAACTATGCCTGATATCAATAAAAAAATACCTTAAAAAGCACCCCACGCTTTTTTCCCATTATTTTGTACTTTTTAGTTTGGTTTTCAATGGAAGCGTGTTTTTTTAGTTTTTTTAAACTATTATTTATTTTCTATTTTTTAGGGTGTTTCGAATTTTGAGACGTATGTCAGCGTAGTTTGTGACGTATGTCAGCGTAGTTTTCGAAGACAGTTTTTTTTGCTGTCCTGGTAACCCTGGCAAGGATAATGGCACAAATTAGTTTGTGACGTATGTCAGCGTAGTTGTCGCAGACAGTTTTTTTGCTGTCCTGGTAACCCTGGCAAGGATAATGGCACAAATTTATGAAATTATTGCATTGTCATCGGTCCTTGACAAGTGTGCAAAGTTTGAATGAAATCTGGTCGTTTAAAGTGGGTCAAAATCGCGCTATAAGGAGTCGGTTACAAACAAACATACAAATGAAGCTAATATAAAGCGTGTAAAACGACATGTAGCGCCAACCACAAATAAATTGGGATAAGGGGCTGAATGCTGTTCTGCTGCCCTGATCATAATGACAATGGGCTCCTCCCCCCTCTTACTACATAACTGACAAAATAAGGTATATCATTGTCTATGTCTTCAGAGAATGAAAGCGTAATTTTTGCCCGACTACGGTGAAGCAAAATGGAGGGTTATGATTTTGACCGGTATGTATGTATGTATGCTTGTCTGTTTCTTCATAACTTCTAAATTTTTTATCATGATTTGACAAGTTAGGTACCGTTGGAAGCTTCTTAATCGTTCTGCTATGTAACGTCCCATTAAATTGAATATGGCGCCCTCTAGAGGACATAAAGTTACGATTATGAACAACACCTACATACGTCATTTGTAAAATTATGATAAGTAGTTTAGAAGTTATGAGGGAATAGATGAACATACTAACATACCCACAAACATACATACATACATAAACTTACGCCTTTGTCCCATAGAGATAGGCATAAACCACGCTATTTGTTACGATGCTTACATACTCCTTTACGTACATACATCATCATCATCATCATTTCAGCCGTAAGACGTCCACTGCTGGACTTAGGCCTCCCCCAATTTGGGGGGCTTTGCCATAATCGCCACGCTTGGCAGGCGGGTTGGCGATCGCAGTATGGTGGTAAAATGCATAGAGAACGCTGCTGCCCATTCTCTAGTAAGATACGTACATACATACCGGCAAAAATCATAACTCTCCTTTTTGTTTCGCCGTAGTCGAGTAAAAATAGCGTGTGTATTACCTAAAAACAAAAGTATAAAATACTAGAAGTGACTGCTTTTCAAACAAGGATTGTGTATTACTATATGACTCATGTAATAACTGATTAGAATTTATTACAGTAGTCGACAAGAGTTTACACTTATATGCATTCTGGTTCTATTAGTTTAATGACACAACTTGTGTGGGAGGGTGTACTTCCAGGTATTGTATGTTTTTATTCCTTGTCGTGTAGATAAAAAAAAAATGAAATTGTTTTTTTTTTTTCAATTTAAATGTCGAAACCAAAACTATGGATTTATAAATCTGAATTAAAAAGTTTTTATTTTATTTTTTTATTTGTTTTTATTATTATTATTAAAACTACGAAATTTGGGTATAGTGGTTAAAGTCTGAGACTTTTGGATTTAAACTAGATTTTGGAAAAAATAATACCACCTGGACCGTAGTACCTATATGTCATAATTATTACTAGAATTCGTTGTTGTTATAATATTCCCCAGTAAACAAAAGTATTCAAATTATGCCTAAAATCATAAGGAAAAAGAATGTCAGCAAACTATTATAAGGCTTTAGAAATATGAGTCATATTATTGTAGCTTGTCTAAATCAGGATATCTTCCTACACCAATAAGGCGTTAGGTAGCCGTCTCAAAATACTGATAACATCATAAAAAATAATAAAATTTCACAACAAAAGCCAACCCTGAGACGTATGAGAAAAAAAAATCGCCAGCCATCTTAGCCGCTCACTCCCCGCCTGTCAGTTGGCATAAAAAGGCGGGAAGCCCGAACCTTTGACTCAGTCTTGGTGCGGCGTTGACACGTAACTGTCAAAAAAGCGCGCGAAATAAATCGTTCTTTTTTTAAATATACTTTTTTTTTGTCGAGTCGGCATTCGTAAGGTGTTGTTGTTCAAAATGAAGTACTTTGTCGCGTTCGCCGTATTCGCCCTCGCCTTCGCAGCTGAAGAGAAGAAAGAGGATGACAAGCCCACGACGTACAAGAGACTAATCCCGGCTGACGTGTTAAGAGGTCAGTTATTAAAAACAATTTTTAAAATTGGAAGGGCACGTTACGAAAATTACGTGTGCGTTTAAAAAAAGTAAGGGTCGAAAGTTTAAATAAAAAAGTGGGCTATATATGTTGGAATCAGTGCCTTTGTGTAAAAAAGACCAAAGACAAAAATAGTAACGGAAGAAAATTTATCATGAATAAAGACGAATTTGACTTAAATTCACGCATAAAAACTTTTTAATTTTTCTTAGAAAATTGCGATTATATAAAAATCATGCAGTGTTTTTAAAATTAAATCGGAGGCTTAAATTTATTTTTAAAACTGACTGAAAACGGTATGTGAAAGGCAAAGTATTATTTCGTTGGAAGAGTTGAACCAAATAATTTGCCAGTGCCGAACATTCTAGTAGTAAGTAAAAGTTGAACGCTAAGTTACGGTCAAGTTGTTTTAAGTAATCCGTTACAGCGATTAAGTCATTATTACTTAATTAGTTACCCACTAAAATAAGTAGGTAGGCCGGTTGTGTAATTTAAACTAGTGTTTTTCACGTTTTTGGTAAAAAAAAATGCATCTAATTAAAAAATTACAATTATTAGGCATGATTTTTTAATAGGGCCTTTTTCAATCTTATTTTCAAAGGATTTTGAATGCTAATCGTTCTATATTATTATTTTATTTTTCCACTTGTACATAATTTATACATTAGTTATACCTTCATTTGTTTTCGCGTATAGTCGCTCTTATTTTACTTGGAACTTTCTTAGAACAAAGAGAATTATTTTCATAATAGTTAAAAGGTCAATTGAAACATACTACATTACAATAGTACTACTATTGTACTCAGTCTAGGCTATCTAAACTAAACAATGATGTCGGAATTGAAATATTATTATAGGATTAGAGCAGTGTAAAATAATTACATGGTACAGAAGATTTTGAAATAAAGATCTTCTGTCCGAAGTAATTATTTCATGGAAGTTGTTGATACTGATTAAGTAAAATAACAATATATAATTATTATTGCAGAAAAAAAAGCAATAAAAAGTTGAACGAACTTTTTACAATTTGCAATGCAATTACTGGTAATTCAGCACGTGAATCTAGATCCTCTAGTCTAGAGTATAAATTTTTCATCGGTCATCAAAATAAAAATCTGTTATTGCATAGAAAAGTCTAATACTTATGCGGTCAAAATGCTATTTCAAAAATAAATAATCGACTAAATGTTTTCGTGCCATCCTGTATGAATGAACTGATTCAAACTTATTAGTTTAATAGTCGAGACACTTTACAGTGACAGTCAATGAAATAATGAAATATTTTTATTTCACTTTAGTACTTTACTAATAAATTTTATTTTTTACAATTTTTATTTACGAAAAAAAATCTAGTCCACAAAACAACGTAAATTAGTCAATCGTCTTGTTTTATCCTTGCGTGTGTTTGGCGTGAAAAAAGTGTCAGATGACGCAACAGATGGCGGTAACGGCCCAATTGGTAAGACAGGGCTGCCCCACACACACACAACAAAAAGAAATTTATATATTTAGTTTATTGCGGATCACACATAAAAGTACACTTATTCTAAATGATATTAGTTAGACTCAAAAACCATGTGGAAAATTGTACTATTATATGTGTCATAACTCTAGTCCCCAAGATACAGGCGCCGCCGGCCGCCTAGTTTGGGGTCCGCCGTAAAGATCAATGTAATCGTTAATAGTTACAGACCACCATTAAGTTAAGTTATTAATAAGGTAATAATTGTAATAATGGACCAATAAATAAAAAAAAATGTTATTTAAACTTACAAACTGACCTTACGACAACTAATGACAATGAAATGATATTCGAATTTTTGAGAAATATCCGTCATTTAGATTTTGCAGTCGAAACTTTGCGATTTAAATTGATCAGCTAAAACAAAAGACTATTTCTGTAAAAATCTTGGTTTTATTTTGCTGGAGTTAACTTGTTTAAATTTTTGAAAAGATTATGAACAAAATGAACCTAAAATAAATTCTCATGTAGTTGACATGAATGCTCCAATTGATTGACTAAAATAACAACCAGCCAGCTGCAAAAAGCACAATAAAGAGATATAAACAATGAGAAAAGAAGAGAAATTTCAAAGAATTCCAGCAACAAAACATTTCAAAACTGTTTCATTACTAACTTGTAAGAATATTCGCACAGAAAATAAATAAAGTGACAGCCCCATTAACAGCAGTCACAGTAAGTGATTTAACAGTGAAATTGACGAATAATCGGGTTTTTTATACCAGTTTATTGTTTTGTTGCGTGTTAACTATAGTTCCTGATTTAAGTTACACACTTTTTCATATAATTTATTGGCTAACTCATATTTGGGCTTGTAATGTCAGACTGCTAAGGTTTTTTCTGTTATAGTTATACTTTTTATGACAGAAAATAAATAAATAAAATAGCAAAAATCTCCTTAATATCACCATTTCAGCCGAAAGACGCCCACAGTTGGACATAATTATACCACGCCTGCCATATCATTCACCAAATTTGGTTTTGCCACGCCTGGCAGACGGGTTGGCGGTCGCAGTATGGTGGTTAAATCTATCGAGAACGCTGCTGCCCATTCTGTAGTAAGCTGATGATATAATCGAAACAAATACAGAACTTACATAATAACCTTCTTAAACAAAAAGAGGAAATAACAAAGATACTAAAATAAAGGTTGTAACAAAAACTACAGTATTACATAAAATTGAAGTTACTAGGTCAAGGAGTGTAAGAAAAGCTCGGAGGCATAACCGGAATGGCAAAAAAGTAAATAATAATAAGCATCTTGACCGTGACACTATTATTTAATCAAGAATTAAAGATTATAATATTATACAGGTTGGTACGAGTATATATCAACTCGTAAAATGTAACCATAAATTCAGCGCATGATTCTAAACCTCCTGACGTTGAAATTTTTCGTCAATTATTAAAAAAACCGGCCAAGTGCGAGTCGGACTCGCGCACCGAGGGTTCCGTACAAACCTGTAGGTATATAAGTAAAAGTTCACTCATCACGACAATCGAGTCGTAGTTCTGTTCTCTGTCTGTGTTTTGTTCTGTTTATTATATGATGTAACTAAAAATTTACGGTTTTCGCAATTTTTCCTTTATCTGTGCTATAAGACGTTGCTTCGTACCAAATTTCAAAATTCTAGATCGACTGGAAGTACCCTTTAGGTTTTGATTCCCTTGAAAGTTTCGAATATTTGTGGAAATTTGCGGTATAAACGGCTATATCTTTTGATTACGTTAGCTTCGAAGTTTGATTTTTTCACAGCTCTAAGGGACAGTAGTCTTGAGTATTTGATATAAATTTCAGTTTGATATCTCCACGCGTTCCTGAGAAAAAGGGTCTTGACAGACGGACGGACGGACGGACGGACGGACGGACAACAAAGTGATCCTATAAGGGTTCCGCTTTTTCCTTTTGAGGTGCGGAACCCTAAAAACAGCCCGTATTATGTTTATAGAAGAAGTTATTATAGAAACAAACAATGAAATGTCTGCAAAAAGGAATGATGGTAGAAAAAGAAATACAGCTCTTAATACAAAATTACTAATGGCTGGATGTCATTCGATATTTGTTTTTTATAGCGCCTTATTAGCATAATAAATTATAATCTTCTCACTACTAGAACTCAGGTCTTCTCTCTTCAAAAGGAAGTTAGCTGCCATCCACCACGCAGCGGGTCCAGTACAGATTGGTATATGTCACATATATTCGAATTTTTGGTTCTACAACATGCCAGTTTCCTCACGATGTTTTTTTATGAAGAATCTTCTAATAATCTTCTACATTATTATCATCTCGCCATTTCATTAATAATTTAGAGCTCTTCTAGTCCACCAAGGAGCTATTGAGTATAAATATTTTGCACAGTACGACTGTGAATCTTATCCATATCAATTTTATTGTTATTAGTAATATGGTTGGCAGTTATAATAGTTATAGACTTCATGTTAGATTCATTATTTATACCTTACTAGCTTTTGCCAGCGGTTTTGACTATTATACACTAACTTCTGTCCGCGACGTCGTCCGCGTTAAATTTCTTGTTCCCCCAACCCTTCCCGTCGCGTCGAATTGCCTACCCGTGCGATTTTCCCCGTTTTTGAAACATTTTTCATTACTGCTAATGTTTGTTTGATTGAACGAGCTAATCTCAGGAACTACTAGTCCGAATTGAAAAATTTTTTTTTTGTTGGCTAGCCTATTTATCAAAAAAGGCTAAAGGCTATATAACATCACGCTACAACTAATAGGAGCGGAGCAGTAATGAAAAATGTTGCAAAAACGGGGAAAATCGCATGGCTAGGCGATTCGACGCGACGGGAAAGGTCGGGGAAAAAGAAATTTAACGCGGACGAAGTTGCGGGCAGAAGCTAGTACTATAATATAAAGATAAAGATACTGTCCAGAACTTCAGTGAACTTCTGTTCTCGGTCTTCAATAAACGTAATATCAATATCTTTAATTCTATTAGCAGCTACCTTTTTTAACATTATTCCCTATTTGTTAACCGTATTCACACTAACCTAGTCTATAGTATCGTTCTGAACTCTGAACTGACATTTAAAATCTAGATCAACCACGCCTATAACAGATTGTGGCTTATAATCTTTAATTCGATCTAACTGTGGTCTTGCCTAACTGGTTTATGGTTCAGTCACGAAGTAGACTGAAATGTTTAGCTTCGAAGTGTTATATAATCTTTTAATTGATTATATGAAGAAAGAAACTGGTTTCATTGGAATCCTTACAGCCTGTTTCACAGTATTAGCACTGTCCAAGAAATTAATTACAAACTAGAATATGACTTATATGAAATTATATCATAGACCGCAGGAATCCGCTGGATGCGGGAAGCACAAAACTGGTCGAATTGGCGGAGCTTTGGGGAGGCCTATGTCCAGCAGTGGACGTCTTTCGGCTGAAATGATGATGATGATGATATCATAGACTGAATTTCAGCTAAACCTATCTAGAGGTGGTAAAATGGACCATATCATCACTGTCCTGTCCTTATACCAATTTATTTGGGGTTAGTGCAATATTTTGTTTTTAGTTCCATATTTCTTTATTAGTCGTCATCTCGGTAATGACCCACTTCCTAACCATATCATCATTCTCACAGTCCATCGGCCGTTTCTTTGGTCTACCTTTACTCTTATAGGTATCGAAATTCATACTCAATACTTTCCTCACGACATTTTCCTCATTCCTCCGTATCATATACCATTTCCACACAACTTTTCACATACCGGTGGCACTTTTAGATTTTCTGTTAGGTACTCATTGGTGGTGGAAACAACCTGTAACTCTAATCAGTAGCAAAATGCTATTGACAGCGTTGTTTCCCAACCATCGTTACTGGTATTGCCATAATCACAACGTTTGGCAAGCTGATGGTATCACGGTATGATATTATCAAACCATTCATAGTCGTTATTGGAGCATGACTAGCTTTCCTGGCATTATGAGATAATTTCATACCTAGTTTCATCTTTCTTCATACATAATACGTTCAAGATTTTAAACACGCTTTTATTAGCTTGGTAGGTATCTGTGGTCAGAATCTTTGAACCTGAATTTTACCCCTTTCAAAATGTTGGATTAATTCGAAACTTTTCACACGTATCAAGGACCGATGACAATATAATAATTTCATAAATTTTAGCCATTATCCTGGCCACGATCACCAGGATAGCAAAAAAACAAACAAAAGACCCGCTTTTGTAGCCGAACTAAAAGTATAAAATAAATAAAAGTATTATTTTCTATCTTTATGGCAATCTCTAAACATTACTTTGAAATTCGAACGGTGTCTCGTTGTGAATCCGCGATAATTTACTTTAAAAACAAATGAATTCGCTTTCGAATTGTGTGCGCTCACTTGAGTGAGGTGAGCAGTGAACTTTAATGACACTTCCTGTGTTTGCTCAATTGCCCTTCAGTTTTCATTGCAATGTATTAACGCTATGGCTGAAGGGAAGTGTCGTAAGCAGGATTCTTGCCGTTAACCTCATAATAGAATTTCGTCGCAATTTGTCGGATGTTTTGCAATATGTTATGTCGGTAAAGTTTGTTGGGCGGATGGCGATTAGTAGACGGTTTTAGTGGCATTGGTATTTGTGTTTGCTTGAATTTTTGTGTTTATTTTTCTGACCAGAAGTTTTGGTACACTTCTTTCTTTATTTTCACAAAGAATGAGGAGTGAAATAAATGACTTACCTAATGAAATTAGAAAATTAAAAATTAAAATTACTCTCCTTATTTTTACTGATTTAGGGACATCCTAAGCTATCGCTGTTAACCTCACTGATTGTCATAACATAACCATGACAAGACCACAACAGGCAAGAAGACGGTAGTCCATCTTTATATAGTGTAATGGAATGTAGTTAAATCCCTAGTGATTTAGTAAAACTAAATTAATTTTGTTGATTACCGCTGGCAATGCCTTTCAAAAGCGGATCAAATAATATCTTAAAAATGACATTTGATGTTAATTTCAGTAAATGAAAAGATAGCCAGTTAGTTACCACGCCTAAACTGATCAACGAATTTTATGACTGAATATACCAAGGTGTGTCGTTTACCCAGTAACTGGGTTGTAAGGGTCAGATAGACAGTCACTCCATGTAAAATACTAGTATTTATCTGCATCCTGTAACACTGGAAGCCGACTCCATATTTGGGAAAAGGCTGGGCAAATTGATAAAACAGTTATGACTGAAATTTTAATTGTAAGATGATTGTTCTATTCCTGGCTCATTGCTACCAATATTTGCGATTTCACTGCGTAAGCGCGATCCACTTTCATTTATATACTCTTCCGTATGCCGCGATCTAGACGATAAACTATTATTTATGATATAGTAAATGTCTTCAGTGATGCTTATTTGTAATATAACATCACGGTTGTTTTGTTTGAAGAGGTAGGCAGAGGTGTATGGCATATCTTTTTATTGGAACGAAGTTCCTTATGGCGCGTTGCGAAAGGGGGCTAGACGGAAATTAAGAGAAAAAGTTGTAACGACACTTTTTAACCGACTTCAAAAAAAGGAGGAGGTTTCTCAATTCGACCGTAAATGTTTTGTTGTTTGTATTTGTTTTGTATGTTGTTGTTTTTTTGGTGTGAGAAACTTGAGTGTAGTGTATCTATTTAATAGATATCTAAACACTGTCTCATGCAAACAAGCGGAGGCAGCTGCTGTCACTAATGTCATCTGTCAGTCAGGAGCAATGGCGGGAAACAGAGACGGTGGTGGGCTGCACGGTAGCGCTTGATGTGTTGGTGAGCCAGTGAAGTGATATTATCAACTTAAATACGGAATCAACAGGATTCAAAATCAAGCATACAGGCAATCATAAATTGATAAGGAGTCGGATAGTCAGAAATATTATATGAAGATAGTTGTCCCTTCGAAAGCTTAGTAAGTGCCTATGGAGAGTGACGGGCAAGAAACTCCATGGATACTGTTTTTCAGTTCGTGAGGTTGGCAGCAGTCTAGCTAGCAATAAAGAAGAATAAGAAAAAAAAATACAATAAAAAAAATAAAAAAGGAAGAGAAGGTTAAATAAACAAAGTCACACTTTTTTGAAAATAGAACAAACATATTCGCCGGTTGATTGAACTATAAAATAATAATATAAAATGTAATTGTTTTATGATACCTACGGGTGTTAGTAAAATATGTTAATTTTATGACTTTGTGGTTTATCCAATTATTTTAAATTTAAAAATCATTCATGATTTATGTTTACAAATAATTGTTTAGTGAATATTGATATGCGAAGGAGCCTGATGATAAAAAAAATACAGTTATGGCCTCTATAGTTCTATAAACAGTCAAGAAAATCATCGTGAAGAATACTGAGGAAACCTGAACGCACCCAGCGAGCAAGTGGTGGTTCCTTCTCTGCATAAGAGGATTTTGAAACCTTTTATTTTGGTACAATTGTTAAGTCATACATTTCCTCTATAATTATTTTCCATGATTACAAGTTCTATTTATCGAAGCATCAACGATTGATTGTGAATTTGTGAAAGTGCTAATAAAAAGCTGAACGAATTATTTGTGAAAGGTCGATTCATCTTCAGTTGTCGCACTTTCTTATCCAATATTTATATAGACTGGAAAGTTTGCAACACGCTTATTTAAAAACATTACAATGATTTTCATTGTCTATGGATTTCGTACGAAAGCCGGTATTGGTCACACTTTTACGTAATCCATTAAAAAGTTAACGCAAAAGATTCCATTTTCAAAAGTTCATTGTTATGAAAGAAGTTCAAGATGGTTGGCTTTTCAAAAATCGGATTGCGGTGATTGGATCTTGTTTATTGTTTCTTTTGAAATAACGGACCTTTTGAAAATAGGGCGGTGACCTTAAACTAGGGTTGTCGTTTAAAAGTTTATGAATATAAAGTTTCGAAATTCCTGCTAACAAGAAATGAATTTATTTCAGGACTGTTTATTATTGCTGACAGTTTTGAATGACTTAGGTCATATATTATGACTATATTAAGATACTTATCAAAAGCTCACTCACCGTGCCTCGTTATAAAACCAGAGACACATAAGTATTACTACTACACTTTTATTTTAAGAAAAAGTAAACATTTCAAGTTCATTTATTAAAAGCAGTTTCATCGTCAAAAAAAGAATAAAAAGCCTTCATAAAATCGATAACCCTAAAATGCATCGACTTTTTTGGCCATCAAAACTGGTCGCGAAGCGAAACGCGAAATTTATCTTTTTGTATCTTTTATAACGAGTTACATGACCTGACTGAGGAATTTTTTAATTTAATAACTATAATTAAATGTAATTTTAAAGTTTTCATGTTCGAAAATGCTAATTTAGTTTTTGTTTCAAAGTAACTGTGTTTTACAGATAGCAATATTTATGAGTCCAAATTAATAAGTATAACGGAATGAAACAGTTCATATACATGTAATTTGTTCATACCTTATTATTTTTACATTTGTTTTACATGCCTTTGCCTACACTGAGTTTTCAAATATATTAAAAGAGTGATGGTTAACTGCCTCGTTGTCCAGTGGTCGCAAGCGCTACCGCTGAGTATGAGGTCCGTCGTTCAATTCTCGGGTCAGGCAATGTGTTGTTAGGGTTTTCCATCTAAAAATTCTCAGTTCTACGGTTCAGGTTCCGTGGGGTGCCAGATGTAAAAACAATAGCACCATCCCGTTTCTTCCCGTGGGTGTCGTAAGGGGCAACTAAGGTACTTACTAGAGAATGGGCAGCAGCGTTCTCTATGCATTTTAACATCAAACTGTGATTGTTAACCCGCCTATAAAGCGTGGCGATTACGACAAACCTCGTTATATTGGGGGAGGTCTATGTCCAGCAGTGGACGTCTTTCGGCTGAAATGTCGATGATAGCCATAAGCTCGTCCCATTACATGGGACTTAAACATAACTATCAAAATGTGGATGCACCTCTGCTTAAATCTTTAGGGAACACAGGCGTAATGGAGGACTTACAGCTAATTAAAACAGACAAAAAAGGGAACTATTGACATCCGAAAGCCAATTACAAGTCCTCACTATGTTAATAACATTCTCCATAAGTCTGATGATATATGTTAAAGTTAAGTAAGCCGACCTCGTTAATCCAAGCTGCATAACTTAACTACATCAAGAGCAGAGCCCTAGCAGAATTCTAGATACTTTCAAGGTCCAAGCCGTTCACTTTTGAATGATTTTGTTTATGAGTCAACGTGTTTTTATTACCATTAAGCCTCTTACGTGTTAAGGCCACCAGGAAATGAGCTGGAATTAAATAATGAAACAGTTTCGCTACACTTCCAGGAAAGCGAAGAAAAAAAAAACGATACGAATTGATTTTTTAAACGATTCTTTTTTCGAACTCAAACCTGAATCTTTTAATTTAATTCCTCATCGACTAGTCGACACTTCACGTGACCAGACGGCTGGGTCATTTTTGGCCAAAGAATTAGCAATGCCATTCAACGTGGCACTGCTGACAGTCTTCTGCGCACGTTTCCAGATGACTGTGAACGCAGACGAGTATTTCGACGCCTAAGTGTCTTATTGTATTTTAGTAATTTATTTTAATATCTTGCCTGTAAAACTGTTCATAATTAATAAAAGGTTTTATCTAAACCATTTACATTTAGGCACATTAGAACTATAAAGTCAGCTAGTCAGAAGTATGAAGTTAGTTGCACATTCCAGCAGCTAGCTATGGAGAAGAACGGATAAGAAACTCCATGGACATTCTTTTAAATTATATTGTAAAAAAATATCAGTTCTTGAAATGGCGTGTTTAATTTTTACGCGTCAAATTAGTTTTAAGCGTCAAATTAGTTTTTGTCGTTCGTTTATTTATTTAACTGTTAACCTTTTGACCGCCAGAGTCATGTATAGATGACAAACCAAAATGTGCCCAGCACGCCACGGTCACGATTTGCTATTATGACCGTGGCGTGCTGGACACATTTTGGTTTGTCATCTATACATGACTCTGGCGGTCAATAGGTTTAAGTTTTTTTAGCCCTATGTAATGTCTAGCCTTACTACCTCAATTACCTTGAGATCGGCTTCCAATCTGACTGAATGCAGTTGAATCCAACAATTTTATATGTAGCGACTGCTTATGTAATCTCCGCAACCCAGTTATCTCTTGGTAAGATTGGTTATCACACTTTCGGACTTCTGACAGCCCTTAAAGACTGTCAAAGATACACAAATGACAGCTGGGATCAATGGGTTAGTGTACTTTGAAGCACGGAGGGGTTTTGGTTTGTGTAGGTGACCCATCCACGGAATAACCGCGGTAAGCGTAGCTTAACCGGATCGATCGAACCGTATGGCTGTTATTAGTTGGCCTCTCGTTAGGTATATAATGTTATGTAAGTAGGCATAATCATTTTTGTTGTCAAGTCAAGATTTCTCTTGTATAGTAAATATTTGTGTACTTTCTCGCCAAATAGTGTTTTATCTACCAATACTCGAGATTCTAAAGATTTTGCCCAGGTTTATACGCATAACCTGCAATGCTTTTATCACTCATTTTAAAAGACCGTGAGTTGGAAAAGCTCTCTTGACGTCTCTGAGTCACCATTTACGAAAACCTCTTAAAGATATGAGGTTGACTTCTATGTCAGGGTCCTTATATAAATTATTGCTGTTATTAAAATCTTATTTAGTTACATCTATCGATGGCACAGGCCAGAGTGAATAGCTACAGATTTGGGAGTGACACAGGCAATATGGCTTAGGTAGAGAGGGAAGGATTGAATCCCATTCCACACCAAGTAGACCAGAGGGGTAATTGCGGAACTTTTTATCGGTAGGAATTGGTTTACAATTCATAGTTAAACAACATTCATTGCGCTATTTACGTTGCTGAGCTGACAATTTATTCGAACAAATGACGCTATGGTTTAGAAATAATCTTCAATCCCATTCGGATTCTGATAAATTGTGCGTTTCGCAATTAGGGTGCAGGCTAATGAAAGAAATAATATGATTATTAGGAGCACGGACACCGGACAAAGGATGACATTAAATAAGAATTCCACACATGTTAATGAGAGTCCTCGTCTCTCAAGTACTAGGTCGAAGAATCAAATTTAGGCAAATGTCAATGTGTCTTTTTAAATTAATTCATTTAATACTTCTTTGAACAATACTGGTATCGTTGGAGGAGAGAACGATGGTGGCCCGGACTTGCGAGTTGCGGTCGTGGATTCGAACCCAGGCAGGCGCTTTATTTTGTGGAAATAACCTACTCATCACCACTACTATCAAAACGGTGAAGGAAAAACATCGCAAGGAAACCGTCATGTCCTAGAACCAAAAATTCGAAGACATCTACCAACCCGCACTGGGTTCGCGTGGTAGATTACGTCCCACTCCCTCTCACTAATACAGCCTGATTACTTGGATACGTGTTTAGTTTATCTAACCTTACCATTTAGAATTAGAAGGGATGACATTTAATTTAACATTTAATCCAAATGCAACTTGCACTTTTTGCCGCTGTCAATTCGAGCAAGGCCAAGACAAAAGCGGGTTAAGTACCTAACAAAGGAAATGACATTTCAATTTAATTTTGTTTTTTATTCGACAGTGAGTGGTGACAGATGTCAACCAACTGTCGGGTTTAAAAATAGAATCGAGTTCCGTTTACAAAAAAAAAAAAAACATTTTATTGTTGCATTTCGTGTAGTTGTTTTTCTTTTTTATTTATTCTTTTAATCTCATTTTGAAATTCGAACGGTCTCTCGTTGTGAATCCGCGATGATTTAATTTAAAAACAAATGAGTTCGCTTTCGAATTGTATGCGCTTACTTTAGTGATGTGCCAAGTGAACTTCTCAAAGTGGCATTGCAATTAAGCGTCCATTTTAACCAATTCCACCAAACAAGGTCTGCTTTCCACAATCCAATGCGCGTTTCGCCTGAACAACGACAAAACCTAAGTCGTAGTTTCTCCTAGGAAATAAATCCGATCTTCAATGACATTTAGCAGTGATTGTCGCGACTTATCCTTCCTGTATGCCTTTCACTGTTACTGGCTTGTAAAACCACAGTAACCTATTGAGAATTAAGGAAGTAAACCTTTATGTAACTTTGTAATGGAATAAGCGGAAATCCTGAAAGTTGTTGTTTCAGAATCGATTTCCGAGAGTAGTTTTTTGAGATGATGAAACCATATTATTATGTTAAGTTTAAGTTACCTATACTTAATATGTGACAAGCTTTAAGTCACATACTTATTCAGACAAGGCCGCTTGTAAGTAATTCCTGTTCGAAAACTCAATACTTAACACTTTTCCCGAAATTAAACCAAAGTTTTTAAAGCTGTACAAAGCAGTGTTTATATTTAAAACGTGATGTCTAACATTTTTTGTTGGTTAAGTTACACTTTAAATAATTAAGTGACATATAAGTTACAATTTAAGTAAACTGCTGTGGTCGCGTTGCGGTTAACTTGCGGCTTTGCCTATTTGTGGGAGGCAAACTATTTTTTAAGACTTTTTCTTAACCCACTGATTAATAAGTAATATCGACTGCGATATTTTTTCGTCTTCTCTTAGCATACTTTATGACATTTTTTCTTTTTACTCGGCTACTTAGGGTCGTAGTGTGATGTTAAATAGTATGTAACCTTCCTCAAGAATTAGGCTATTCAAATATAAATAAGAAAAAAATCTTATCCGACTGGTACTTCTGAATACTTTCTCTTTAAAATTCTTATTCGTATAGATAACAGTATTTATTCTTTGTTTTTTTAATAGTGACAAAGGAACAATAAGCCCTTACAGAAATCTATGTTCGAATTTATGCCATTGTTTATTAATGAATGATAGAATAAGGTCAAAGCACACCAATACCCATGCCATAGGGACATTAAAAAAGACACGTTCAGAAATTAACGTTCTTAAATATCCATATTCAAAAGTCGAAGCATGCAACAGCCTGGCACATAACAAAATGAATATTGCAACAAGCTCCTCAAAAAGGATACTAAAAATGTACCGCGAGTCGACTTCACTTACGCAACGATTGCAAAACTTAATCCATCGGTGGATTAACTGGTACAGACAGAAACAAGGTTGTCACGTCGAGGAACAAGAAATGTCATGTGTCAACCATGTTGGATTTGACGTGTGAGAAGAATATTAAGTAGTTTGAGAGAAGATGTGGTTTAATATTATTTTACTAGCATCTGCCCGCGACTTTCACCGTGTTTTTTTTTTTGTTTTAACAAAAAATATATCTTATTGATAGTCGCTAATTTTGTAGCTTCCGATTAGAGAACAAATTTTCGGAATTGAATCATTAGTTCCAAAAATTACCCCTTACATACACTCATAAATACATACCTTTTTATAATATTACTAGCTTTTGCCCGCGACATCGTCCACGATAACCTACATTTACGCAGACGCAGACTAAGTAACGGAATTAAAAGTAGCCCATGTCCTTTCTTGGGGTTAAAACTTACTCCATACGAGATTTCCTCAACATCAGGTCAGTGATTTAGTTGTGAAAGCGTCACAGACTTTCGAATTTATAATATAAATATAGTATAGATTATTAGTATACATTTCTTAATTAATAAACATCTACCAAATAGCATCTGTATATAATTCACCTAAAGTATAGGTTTCAATTACCTCAGGCTTACACAGTCGCCAATTACAGGTTAACGAGTATTTTCAGAAGTAAAGTGTTTAAGTTGTAATGCATATGACTTAAGAGACTGACGTATTTAAATGTTGATAGAAGCTAAGCTCTCTTTTGGGCATAGACCTCTTTCAAGATACGCAACAGTACCTGGCTCCCAGAATTGTTTATCTAGACGCCATTTTGATTATCGCTCCCATTATTCATTGTCTTGCATTGCAATAATTCTATAGGTACTCTAAACATGAATTTGAAATTCGAACGTTGTCCCATTGTGAATCCGCCATGATTTATTTTAAAAACAAATGAGTTCGATTTTTGAATTGTGTGCGTTCACTTGAGTGAGGTGCCAAGTGAACTGCAATATTCTCTTCCTGGGTGTTGAAATAAGTCTAGTTACAATTAATTATTATGGTTAAGCAATTATGCCGTGCAATAACTCTACGCTTCGATGGGGCAGCCCTACTTCGTCCCACATAGCATAATCTAGATGTATGAGATACTTTCACTTTCGTAATGTCTTAGTGCCTTTCGTCTGCACTAAATGCAAGCTTACACATTCATATTATTGGTAATCTTTTAATGGTATAGATAGGTCTAGAATTTGACCATTCAGTCTTATTTTTTGGACTTTTAGTCTTAGTCTCTTACCGAAAGGTCGACGACATCGAGGTCAAGAGCAGGACAATTGGCAACGAAAAAAATATATATTGACCATTAGGTACGCGGTCAAAGAAAAAAAAACAATAATGATGCTGATTAAAACTTGTTATTAAAGATATATATGGATGTTGTATTAGAATTAATGTGCCATTTTTAGATGCTTACCTATTGGGACTGGTAAACTAACTTACATCTATGTGTGCATACCTACTACGAGCGACACGCGTCAAAAGCAGAAGCAACTGCAACCGTCGACGACTGTCGACTCGTCGGTGGCTGTCGTCGACAACGTCACTGTGAGATTTTTACAGAATAGCACTACAGTTCGGTGCTCAAATACACGGCCAACACGTTCTCGACGACAGCCACCGACGCTTCGGCACTCGTCGACAGCAAAAGCTACAGCTGTCAACGTGTGCCGACGCGTCGGTGGCTGTCGTGGACAACGTATCGGTCGTGTAGTTGAGCACTAAGCTCAATAGTAAAAAAAAAGTGTTAGAATCTCAACCACATATACCTTTGAGTATAATGTCAGTTACCCTCGTGAACTAATTAACAACTTAGGTACAAAAGAAATAAAAAATAATGTTGCCTAAATCACTTAGCGCGCTAACAGTAGGTATCCAAAAGGATTCAACCCATTTGACTCAGTCACAAAATTACAAACACGTAAATGCGAGACAAAAGGCCATTCACTTTTAATAAGGAAACAGACACCATTTAGTAGAGCGTTCTTTTCAAACTAGAATGACCTAGAATATAGTTTCGTCTATTTTAGGATTTCGTCCTGTGCGATGCGTGAAACATTTCGACATAGTACATTTTTTGTTTTGTGGGTTGGAAATCATCAAATGACGTCTCCAACTCTGGGCGAGGCGAGAGGGCGTGTCAGACTTTTACTGACTACAACCCACGCGTGTTCCTTCAGTTGCCTATATGCCAGGGCCAAGTAGGAGGTAACTGTTGTTTTAATAAAACCTCTGACTGTCCCAGTAATTGAAATTGACCATTATGATCATCATAATTCTGCCCCTATGCCAATTTATTTGGGGTCGGTGCCTCACGTCTTTTTCTTCAATAATTTTCTATTAGTCGTCATCTCCGTTGTCACCCCGTTTTTAACCATATCATCATTGAAATTGTCCATTATATCCGATTCGAAAAGCTGTAGGTAGTTACTTGAAACCGGTAGGTACCGTGTGGTGCCGGACGTAAAGGTACCGTGTGGTGCCGGACGTAAAGAATAACACCACCCCATTTCTTCCCGTGGGTGTCGTAAAAGGCGACTAAGGGACTTACTAGAGAATGGGCAGCAGCGTTCTCTATGCATTTTACCACCATACTGCGATCGCCAACCCGCCTGCCAAGCGTGGCGATTATGGCAAAGCCCCCCAAATTGGGGGAGGCCTAAGTCCAGCAGTGGACGTCTTGCGGCTTTTTTTTTTTTTTTTTTTTTTTTTTTTTTTTTTTTTTTTTTTTTTTTTTGGATGGGAAATCATCAAATGACTTCTCCCGCTCTGGGCGGAGCGGGAGGGCGTGTCAGGCTTTTACTGACTAAAACCCACCCGTGTTCCTTCAGTTGCCCATGTGCCAGGGTCACGGTATCTCTTTAGAACAATCACGTGACCCCAGGCATCGGTCCTAGCAGACCCCTTCAGTACTGCTGACATCTCTTTGAGGCGCGCGTGGAACACTACGCGCCGTCGACCCGAGCTTGGTCCTTACCGGGCGGCGAGCTACCCATTGCTCGCCACCCGCAAGCTCGCGCCTACGGTGGCCGGGAGTCCGCAATCGACTCCCGGCGCCCGGGGCGTCTCCTCCTGCGGCGGCTAGGGACGTGAGGGCGCAGAGACTGCCACTCCCTCACGCGCCCCGCCTCCTCCTTCGCGAGCATTACTGCTTCGCAGAAGGAGGTACGTCTTGCGGCTGAAATGATGACTTGAAATCAACAAATTGGAATCGTGCACCTAGCTTCTGACGTTTCATAGGTGCCCATCGAGGTTTATAAGTTCTGAGTTGAGCTGCACGATTAGCGACAAATACGTGCATTAGTGACAGGTCTACTTAATGTGTGCTTCTTTCCTCAAAAGACCATTTCAGACAGCTATCTACATGTTCTTCACATGATGTGACCAAGATTAAGTCTGGAGTTTGAAAGAGACTGTGGCCTCTTAGTTCGTTTCGGCGTTTCTTCTCTGAGTAGTCAGATAGGAAACAACGATCTCATCTAGTTTAAAAAAATATTATTGACGTGTAAAAGTGTTTAACACATCTACTTACACAAATAAAATCATTTATCATTTAAATACTTAATAGTCAAAAAGTACGGTCAGAAAAGTGAAACTTATTTACCGACCAAGAAGACGTTTTCACGTCAAAAAATTTGGACACGGCTCCACCAGGATACCGTCAACAAAAGCCTCCATTTTTACTAAAGCCTTTCACAACGCATTGTACGTACATACAATACATAGACATACATTCACACGCACTGACCGTGATCCAGAAACGCGTAGAATTTTAACAAAACACCCAATTGTTAGTTGTTTTGTTATTACCACAAAAATGATGTGAATTTTCCATACAAATAGAAACAAACGAATTGCGTTTTTCGCATATTTGGTTGCTGTGTGAATAGCATTGAAATCGCGAAGTGAATTTTTATACGGTTGCCTATTTGTTTTGGGGTGTGTGTATAAAGAACAATGCAGTTATTTTTGGTTTACTTTAATAGAAACTTCTTATGGTTTTACTTGTAGATTCTTACGATATTTTAGCTGCTCGTTCATTATCACCACTGCTCTCAAAACTATAACAGAAAACATCGTGAGGAAACCGGCATGCCCTAGAACCATTGATATATATGTTACACTAGATTAGCAATTACCGCGGCAAAGCGTTGCCACTGGACATAAGGCCACAGCCTTATGCGTAGCTGACGTCAGTTCAGTGCTCTATGTGACGCCAACCGAGTGATACGTGACAGAAAATATCCCCAAAATGGGTAAATGCGTTGTGAAAGAGTGTGATTCAAGATCTCAAAAACATAATAAATTAACCGGAATTACTTTCCACACATAAGTTTATTGTTTCAGTGTTTATATCAAAGTAAAAACGCAATAAAATGTAAAATTTTGTAAATTAGGTTCAGTGTTACCACTAAAAACTTAGTTTTGGTTTCCCACATTTGTGGGAGTTTTTAATTTATTGAATAAAGGATTTTAAATATTTTTTTAAATAATAAAATCGTTGCAGGGTGCCTAAAGATGCAGTACGGAAATAAATATGGCGGTTAGTTAGTTTGTTTCCTGTTTAAAGCCCTTCAATTTCCTGAATTTCTTGTAAACCGTTTACATACTTCCATTCTATTTAATCGTTATTTTTGTTATAAAACGTTTTCTTTGATGCAAACCATTGCGAAACACACAATTTGTCAGAATCTGAATGGGATTGAAGATTATTTCTAAACCATTGCGTCATTTTTTCGAATAAATTGTCGGCTCAACAACGTAAATAACGCAATGAATGTTATTTAACTATGAATTTTAAACCAATTCCTACCGATAAAAAGTTTCACAATTAACCCTCTGTTTCCCACTAATTCGAGCATGTGACAAGCGTCTAATAAAGCAAATTATTCACTTACAAAAAACGAGTCTAAAAGGCAATAATATACAAAACTAATGTTACATAGCTGAGTATGATTTCACTATTATTGAATAAATAAAACATATCCAAAAAGAAAATGTCTTAATTATTTTCATTAGACATAAACTTCTGACGCACATTCAATAAGAAATACATAATTCAAATATTTTTAAAATAATTTGACGAATAACGTTTCATTAAACGTTTTTATGGCTTAAAAGTTGGGTAAAATTTCGCATGGGTAGGCAACCCCATCCCGCCATTGCATGTTTATATTGCGATCTTTTTCTAATCTAAGCGCCAGTATTATTCTTGGGACTTGTGTGAGTGAGACAGATATATGTTTACTTTAAATGTTTAGTAGTGTCAAAGTTACGTCGTCGCGTTTAAATAGTGGTAACAGTTTTTTGACACATTTTATTGAGGTTTGCATCTCTAGTTATTTAACTCAATGCCTAGAACCAAATATTCGAAGATATGTGACATCTGACCCGCATTGGGCCCGCGTGGTAGATTACGGTGCACTCCCTCTCACTGAGAGGAGGCCTGTGTCCCAGCAGTGGGAACAATATAGGCAGATTATGTTGAATTGTTCGTGGCTATAAAAAAATATTTCAATAATTACATGGACATTGTCAAAATACGTGACTTACTAACGCTACTTTGCCGCCCAAAATTATTTTCCCTCAGCATGTCCAATGACGTTCTTATATTCAAATTCAAACAGGCAAAGGTCTCGAAACCATTCGGTCACAATATTTAATAATTTGATGTAAATTCCTTGTATGCACAAGTTTAGTCTATTTTACTTAGATATATTTTTATTGTCACTGTCTATAAAATTTCATATATGGACTTACAAGATAATATATTACAGACAAAACTCATTACATTTAGAAAACATAGCTCTCTAGTGCAGATGTTAGAAAGTAACCTCTTACTGGCTGTTAGGTACTACATGGTTCAAATATTTGTTTTATGTTGTGTAGATATTTTTAGATGGCGTAAGACTTAGTCAATGTTTGATTAGTGTATGAAAGATAAATAGAATCATAGTTATATAATTAGCATGTTTTCTTTTACGTAAGCGTTTTTTATAACCATAGATTTTTATGTTTACTTTTTTATAATCAAGCACTGATTCCAACACTCATCCCATTTAGGAATACAAAACATTTTAAGCCCTATTTCAGACATAAAATAAAAAATTTCAACGAAAAATCTCCAACATTCCGATAAAAAAATCCACTTTCAAAATACTCAAAAAACTTTTCTCTCTTTCCAGACTTCCCAGGAATGTGCTTCGCGTCCACCCGCTGTGCGACCGTCGAGCCTGGCAACACCTGGGACTTAGCCCCCTTCTGTGGCCGTAGCACCTGCGTCGTCAGCGAAGACGTACCCCCCAGGCTGTTGGAGCTGGTTGAGGACTGTGGCCCATTGCCATTGGCCAACCCCAAGTGCAAACTTGACACTGGTAAGTGGTAAAACCCGAGATAGAAAATGGAGGTGGCAAAACTAAACAGTTGTTCCGTCATTGGTTCGAATTTCGAAATCTCCCTGATTTCGAAATTCGAACGGTTCGGTTAGGTACGCTTAATGCAATTTATTTAATTTAAAACGCTCTAAAAAGAGTGAGTAAAAGTATCTTGTGGGATGAAAAAAAAAAAAAACTGTCGTCTACCAACCCAGTGTGGCTCATTTCAGGCCCGTCACTTTCATCTCCCGACTTTTTTCGTCAACTTCAGTGTTTGTTCTCATTAGTTTCTCACTTGTTCTGTTATTCAAAGCCCCTTATATTCTTTTGCTGGATAATATGACTAAAAAAATACTTTTAATGGAACTAGAAACAATGTCTTTACATTAAAGAACAAGTATATTTACATAATATTTTTCTCCATTTTCAGATAAGACCAACAAGACCGCGCCGTTCCCCGGCTGCTGTCCGATCTTCACTTGTGAAGATGGTGTGAAACTGGAGTACCCTGAACTCCCCACTCCTGCCCCAGAAGCGGAGAAGAAAGAGGAAGAAGCAAAGAAGTCTTAAGAAGTTACCAGATGTCAGGGCATTTTACAATAACAGACAACAATACCGTCTTGCACAATAACGCAACGTGATTGGTCATGTACCATGCGATAATTCAAATGCTGGACTCTCATTGGCTGGTTATTTTTATAGAGATGGGAAAGGTAAAATGCCCGGGATACGTTTTTCAATTAAACGTATGAAATTGGTCTCAAAATATTCCTTAAATATACCAAATTTTTTATAAACTGTTCTGTTTGACTGGAATAAGTTTTGACCACGAAATGTTTTAAATTTATATTTTATGATTCTTTTTTTGTGAAAATGCTACTATTTCTTGCCTTTTCGGTAAAAATCTAACTAAATGATCCTTGATTTTTATCAGTTTTTAGTAAATCAGTCATGCAGAACATATTTTCGTGGTTTGTAAGCACGATTTCGATGTGACCGAGTCACAAAAGAGTTCAAAAGTAGATTTCTATTTCCTGTTCTTTATTAACTTTACAAATGAATCTGATAACAGTTGGTTTAGTCATCGTGTGACAATAGAAAGCGTTGGTTGACACAAAAATGTTTGGAACGCTGTTTCTGATTTTGCGCTGTTGGAAAAATTTAGAAAAATCAAAATACTCTTTTTTATTTTATTTTTTGTGAATGGCGTTTTAATGCAATAAAAAAATTGATTTCTTAAAAACTAGATTTTGTAAATTTTTCCAACAGTGTGTTTTGTTTTTAGAAGTTATCGGCTTTTTTACTTGAATACCTACCTAATTATAATATTTTGTGATATTGATAACATTAATATAAATAGAAAAGTTATTCAATAAAAAATACAAAATTTCTATATTCTGGTTTTTATTTTTATCCTAATCCAGCACCATAATTGTGAAACGCACAATTTATCAGAATCTGAATGGGATTGAAGATTATTTCTAAACCATTGCGTCATTGTTCAAATAAATTGTGGCTCAGCAACGTAAATAACGCAATGAATGTTGTTTAACTATGAATATTAAACCAATTTCTACCGATAAAAAGTTCCGCAATTGCCCCTCTGTTCTGTAATCCTGAGTTACTGCAGATACAGCTGTCATCACAGTTTGTCACATCAGCTGTCATATGTGTCGCTTGGTACAAATTATTTAGAAAATAATTTATAATTTAAAGGAGATCTACTACTATGTCTCAAACGGAGAATTATTGACATGTGTATTCTCCTCATTCTTACATATTCATCATCATCATCATCATTTCAGCCGTAAAACGTCCACTGCTGGACTTAGGCCTCCCCCAATTTGGGGGGCTTTGCCATAATCGCCACGCTTGGCAGGCGGATTGGCGATCGCAGTATAATGGTAAAATGCATAGAGAACGCTGCTGCCCATTCTCTAGTAAGTCCGTTAGTCGCCTTTTACGACACCCACGGGAAGAAATGGGGTGGTGTTATTCTTTACGTCCGGCACCACACGGCACTTACATATTATGGTGCTCAAACCTGGTCTTTGACACTTCAGCGAAGGTCCAAGGTCGAAGTTTGCCAGCGAACCATGTTCCACTTTCCGACAGTGTCAGGAACACAATACTGAGCGCCAAAACCAAGGTCACAGACGTTACCCAGAAAGCTGCTCAGCTGGAACTGGGTCGGACATGTATCCCGTATATCTGATGACTAATAGAACCACCAGTTGGGTCCCACTAAACGCACGACGCCATCGCGGCAGGCCAAGACGAAGATGGCGGGACGAGCTCGACTCCTATCGAAAGGACTGGCCAGCACTAGCTACACTGCAGTGTGAAAATACAGGCTAGTTTGATTCGATTAGAAAATAATAAAAACTTTTTTGCAAAAAAAAACAACCGACTTCCTTAAAAACACTACAAAGTGAAAAATAACTTTAATTTCGGTAGTCGGTGTCTTAGGATCTGTATTTATGGTTTTTTTGCCACCGACTTCCGAAATTAAAGTTATTTTTCACTTTGTAGTGTTTTTAAGGAAGTCGGTTGTTTTTTTTTGCAAAAAAGTTTTTATTTTAAAATTTTTAGTTGTGGTATTCACCCTGCACTAATTCCAAACAAACAATGCATATTTATGCGATAGCAGAAATCGCGGTTGATTTCCTGTCATTTTTTAAAGAGTTCCGGTGTCTGTCTCCCGAACTCATCATCAGATCTATATGAAAATGATATGGGACCATTTCGGAATAAACCCCTTTCGAACAAAAAAAGAATTTTGCAAATCCGTCTATATATGACGGAGTTATGGCCGAACATACATAAAAAAAAAAAAAAAAAAAAAAAACATCCGAATTGACAACCTCCTCCTTTTTGAAGTCGGTTAATAAACTAGAGAATCCAGTGGAAAAATCACTCTCCATACACACTGCTATATAATTATGTATTGATTAGAAATCCAAATGAGTACCACCAGTAATTAACTCAATATTTTATTCGGGAATAATGAATTTAATTACAATTAATAAATACACAATACATTAATGATTGTCAACACTTTATAATACGTGTATAATATAATAAATTTAATGAACCGTACACCTAAAAACCTTAATTAATTATGACCAAACATAAAAAAAAACAAAAAATAATACACAACAGTGACATCTATGCATTAAAAAAATTATAGAAATAAAAAAAATGTTTCGAAGCGAATACATCCTTATTTTTTAAACGTAACAGTCTATAAATACATTTTTAACTTCTTCATCTAATCTAAACACTGATTCCTTAACATTACCATGATATTACATATATTTTAAAACGTTATTATTTTTTTAACTATACGATAAAATATAATCAACTATATTTTTAAAATCACATTTTTCCTAATTTTATAACATTTATATTGCACAAAATAGACACAGACCGCGATTATAAGTTACATCGTTTGAGCCGAGCTTTTACGAACCGAACCCGAAGCGTGACGACAAATTTTAATATGGCGGATGACAAAAGCGCGCTAAATATTACATATTTTGCAATGTAACTCATTTTCTCGGCCACAATACTATGTTATTTGCGATTACATGATAACATTCAAATATATTAATGTTATATGATTAAAAATAAATGCGTGCGCCACCCATTTGGTAGTAACTTCTACAAAACTTAACTAATATTACAAAAAAATCGTTCATTATTCGTCTCCATTTGCAAATTTTCGTAAAAGTAGAATTCAAAGATCACGTGTTAATTCGAATTAAAAAAAGAGGTAACAACAATACCAATTTGTAATTCTCATAGTTTAACAAGAGATTATAATTTGAGGATTCCTGTATATAGATAAAAAATAATTTATATGTGCGCAGTGTTTATCTAAATAGTTGTTTTAGAACATTTCACCAAAATATATATTCCTTGAAGGCTTTAGAAATAAAAAATGATTGATATGTTATAATTGTACATCACAATGATTTTGAAATCGAAAAGCTTAGATATAGGCGGAATAAACCAGTTGTTTCACATAGATTATTATTTTAGAGTACTTTAGAATTTTATCAAGTAGTGTAACAACAATAATTTGATCGATTGAATTTATATTAATTAAAACTTTCATTATTAGTGTCAATCAACTGGTTTATTCATTTAAAAATATTATAGCAGTGTTTTATTTGGAAAAATATTTTTTCGTAATTATTAGAGTTGGAAAATATTTTGCTATTCAACAGTAAAAAATATTGTTTAAGCGAAAAAGAGGTAGTAATCGGAAGATGCAAAAATATTTCTTTAAATATTTTATGTAAGTATATTTTAATTAAATACGTTTCGTTATTAGCTCAAACTTTGCATGACGACAATCAATACATTTTTCCTATTTTATGTACATTTATTAGAATAATTCCTCTCATTTTGACCTTTCTTTTATACTTACAATATTTTTTTTTAATTTTTACTTCCCTACCAATACCTGGATATGCTTTTGTTTTTTAAAAGAGCTGAAATTAATCGTTGTTCTAATTTTGAGAATTTCGATTTTTAAATTGGGTCGGTTGAATTGCAATTGTTTACTAAGTGTAATAGTGGTCAATTTTTTTAATAAAAAGAAAAACTGTCAAGTCGAGAAAAAGGATTTAGTGGTCACCTAACTAATAAAGCGTTAGCGTACATTTAGTTAAATCAAAACAATATATAAAAATGCATAGCAAAAATAATTGAAAAGCGTTACCGAGGTTTTTTTTACCCCATTAAAATAGACATTTATCTTCGCATAAACACGAGAGTAAAAAATAGAGTTCTCAGCTATTTTACTAAACAATGAACCGACAGATTTTTAGGATTTTATAAGATTTTTTTTCTATTGAATTATTATTACGGCACATTTTATTAAGTGGCATACATTTGCAAATTTAAGACAGTGTATTGATGTATGTCATGTTAGTAATGTCAATTCTGGGCCAGTTACATCGATACTTATGTCGAAAGATTATTCAACGGCAAATTCCTATTACTTATAAGGAACCAGTATTTTTACTGATGCAATTCTGCTTATTTACAAGTAAAAGTGACTAATATAGTCGTTTCATTAAGTATCGGTGTCGCTAACCGTCTGATTTATGTTTTTATCTCTAATTCTATTTAATTACATCTTAACATTTATGTTTTCTTGACATTTTACCACTAAAATCGGTTTTTGAAGCTCAGTTAGAGGATTTGTTTAAGTAAAATTGGTAAAAGTTTTTTTTTATATTTCCTTTTTTTAACAGATCTTGTTTCTCGCAACTAATTATTCTGAACATTGAACTGTCTAACATCTATAACAACAAGCTACGTGGTACACCTATAAATACGCTAATTTCTAAAAAACTTTTATAAATGTATACCTACAATATTTTGGATTGTGATGATTTTTTTTTCTCAATACGTTTTAACATCGATTCGAACTACTATTACGGAATGTAAGCTTTAACATGTAACAACAAGCATTTCGATACTATTTTTATTATTTTATATATAATATATATACTTTATATATATTTAACAAAAACGTTGCTACCTATCAAACAAAGCTATATCCGAAAGTTGCTGATGATTTTTAAAGAACGGCTTGCAACTTTGGGCATTTCTTACATCTCTTTTTAAAATTCTCACCTAAAATTGACCAGCCTCATAATATACTTGCAACTCTTCCTTAATTTTTAACAATTAATTTAGAATGTCTGTACTCACGTCAAGCATCTTCAATACAGAAAGCAAAGTTTTTGACACATTTTTTCTCAAAAATCGCATGTACATGTCATTTTACTGTTTTTTTTTAAAGGTAACAATTTGGCAGTTTGATATTTACTCTGATGAATTGATTACAATTTATTTAAAAATGTTAAATTAATAAAAACGTTTTAACTTTCTTTCTTGACTCTTAATTGAGCAATTCAAAAGCAAATTCTTTCTTAGGTGACAAAACATCAAATATTATAATTATCAAATATATATCATCACAAAATAATAATAAAAATTAGAAATAACGACAAAAAGAAAAAATCTACTCTTCTTTGTGCGATGTGAACCCGACTTTTCGTAATAACTCCTACATTTTTAACAATTAATTTTATAATTCTAACAATATTTTTTTATTAAAATTTTAACATTCATCATCCAACCATTACTTATTTAGTAAAACGTCAATATAGCATGAAGACTTGAAACTAGCTAGAAATGCTGTATCATAGATGTTAAGATACTTATTAATTATCAGTAAAATAATATTTACAAAAAATATTTTGACAAAAGATGGCAAGATCCACAAAATGAAATTGGGATGTCGTAAAAAAAAAACTTTGGAAAAGTAAAAGACGTTGATTAGATGAGGGTTTGAAGAAATTCATAGGCTATTTAATAGAATATAAAAAAAGTTCTACAAATTGGGAAAAAGACATAATTTCTTGAAATAATCGAATTGTATAAACAGCATTTCAAGTTAGTCTTATTTTAGGAAAAGTTAATGTTCAACACTTTGATTTTTCTTTTTTAGAAATATCACCAATTTTGATTTTAATTTTAGATCATTTTAATATTTTTTTTTTAAGGATAGTCAAGATTCGAGAAGTAGCGTGTGCTTAGATGAAGGAGAAAATTGGAAAAAATAATAAAGTGCTTTACAAAACTTAATCTCACTGTGTTTATAATAAATATAAATTAAATAGAAAATACAATTTTTTTTCTTAAAGTACGACTTTTTGTACTTTGAGAAATCACTTTAATACGCAATATTTTTTCGACAGTTTAGTAAATAAACGAAAACTTAAGAAGAAAAAAAAACCGACAAGTATTGGCTGCATCACAGACAAAAAAAAAAAGATATTTATTTTTTTCTAAAAAAAGATAAATAATATGTAGCACAACGCCAATAAAAAGACAGTTCAGAGAGATTGGTGTGCCATTAAATTTTGTTAACCGTTCAGTCTTATGACGTTTTTTGTATTTTTTTTTGTTTTTTTGTTAAATGCCGTTCACTCGGGCTTCAGACGATGCCATTGCACGATGGTCTGCCTCGGTTTCGTGATCATGTCCTGCCAGTGTTTCGTTTCTGTTGCGCCGGAGCCGTTTTTCCCTGGAAAATAAAAGATGGTGTATTATGTACTGATTAAATTGACGTTTTGAGCATATTATTTTTTAATATTTTCTTGTTTATTGGTGGTTGTCGTTTCAGAAAAGATAAGTACGTAATTTTATAAAAATTTCAGAAAATGTTCGATAAAGTTCTTTCGAAGACAGCATTTAAAAAATATTGAGTACCTAGGCAAGTTAATTGTTTTAACAATAAAAAAATAAAAAAACTGAAACAGATTTATTTTTATTATGACTTGTAGTAATTTTCATCCACTCCCCTTAATATTCAGATAAACGTTTTTTACTACAAGTTGTAGTAATTTTGATCAAAATATAGACCCTCTCCCCTTAATATTCTGTGTTATTTATATGCATTACGGCGATCACAGTGAGGTAACGTTGGCCAATCAGTGGTCCCGACGGTGTACCAGCATACGTAATCTGATTGTCCCTGGAGAGAATTGATTTTCAATTGTCCCTCAGAAAACAAGCAGGTTTTTGCTAAAAAACCTCAAGTTTTATTATTATTCTTTCAGCTTTGGTAGATTTTATTCATATATTCCTTGATTTGATATAAAACGAACAGAAATGTGTGTGCCTAGGTTTATCCCAAACATAAAAGACGTACCTACATACCCAATTCATCATTATCATCTGCTTAACCTTTTCCCAACTATTGGATTTGGTTTTGGCTTTGATATAAGTTAATAGGATAGATTCTAAATATATATTTTTGTTTATAATTTTTTGCGTGCCCATTTCCAGGCAGAATGTACAGGGCTCATTTTTATATACTCCACCTGTATTTTAATTTAACCTACATTCGTTGCAAATAAATGATTTGATTGATTGATTGATGCAACTGAATACCAGTAATTTACGAGGAGCGACTGCATTTCTGACCTCCACAACCAAGTGACTGGGTAATAAGATACCCCTTGATAACACTGGTTGTCAGACTACCTACCCAAGTCATTATCATCATCATCATCATTTCAGCCGAAAGACGCCCACTGCTGGACATAGGCCTCCCCCAAGCTCCGCCACTTCAACCGGTTTTGTGCTTCCCGCGTCCAGCGGATTCCTGCGGCCTTCACAAGGTCATCGGCCCACCTTGTGGGAGGCCTTCCAACTCTACGTCTTCCGGTACGCGGTCGTCACTCCAGAACCTTTCGGCCCCATCGGCCATCTGTTCTGCGAGCAATGTGCCCTGCCCACTGCCACTTAAGTTTAGCGATTCTTCGGGCTTTGTTGCCTACCCAAGTATCAAGATTCAATTCAAAAGTTTAATAATACATAATAAGGTATTTAATATGTATATTGTTTATTTTTCGTGGAAAAACAAAATGTGAGGGATTTCGTTAAGTGTTTAAATTATTCTATAACGCTTTTCCTTTTTTGTTTGTTTGCTAGAAGACCGACTTATGTTAAAAATAAATTAAACTAAGTACCATAAAATTTGTATGATCCACTTTTAAGAGTTCCAAAATTAGCGTACGTAAATTGTTTTATTTATACTAATCATCATTTCAAAAATCAAACCAAAAGACCACTGCTGGAGATCTATAGATCTCCCCCAAATTGGGGGGTTTGCCATAATCGCCACACTTGACGGGTTGTCGTCCGCAGTATGATGGAAAAACGCACAAAGAACGCTGTTACCCATTCTCTAGTAAGTCCCATAGTCGCCTCTTACGACACCCACGGGAAGAAATGGGACGATGTTATTCTTTACGTAAATCGACTCACCAGCCAGCAATATTCTGCCAATCAGCTCGTTCCTGCCAATATTGTCAAAGTCCATGACCTGGACATCCAGGGAGCACTCCCTGATCTTCTCCCAGGGTACGTTGAAAGAGAAGGAGTCGTTGAAGACGGGGTTCAGGGTGCATTTGAAGATGGCCGTCTTGCGCTTCTCGATGCGTTTGTCGCCGAACTGCAGCCAGACTTTCACGTAGGGATCTGTAATTGAGAAATGGGACTGGTTGAGATATAATTATTTTTATATACACTTATCATTATGATAGTTGTCACTGGTACTGAGAAGTCAAACCCAATGCTGATTTACGAAAAAAAAAATATGCACATTAAAGGCACCTTTGAATGTCAATATCTTTACACAGTATAAAACAAAATTGCCTCCTGCGTCTGTACGCTTAGATCTTTTAAGCTACGACATCAATAGAGTCAGAGTGGTTCAAGAGGAAGATTTATATATTAAATACGGGGGGAAGCCGTTGGCAGACGCTGGTTTACGTTAAAATAGAATTGATTGTAGATAGTTTCGTATGGAAAAAATGGTCAAGAAACTGCACCATAACTCTTTTAAAATATTAGTATACAATATTTATATAATTATATGCAGAAAAGTTACCATATCACAATAGGTAAAAAAGAATGAAAAGTGAAATCATGACAGATAAATTAATTATATGTTAGATGCTTGGTGCTCACATATTCACAAACATTCTAAAAGTAAGTATACGATGTTCTAGTCTAGGAGTTTCAGAAATATATATCTTATTTTTATCTATTTAATATATGTCATAGAGGAACATTATAGGCTGATGATATAAAACCTAAGAGTCAGTCAAATAAAATAAGAACATAGCCTAAAGTTACAGACTGTTCAAGAATGAGGCGACTCAACCAATAAAGACTGCCAATCATCGTAAAATAAGAGTACCTATATTAAAAATATGGCGCCCATAAAAGTACCTTTAATAATAAAAATCTTAATGAACCAGACATAATCTACTAGACATTTTTCTCGTGAAAATTCTTGGAATAAAATTCATTCGCCTTAAGTTAAGGGTTGTCCGGAGTATGTTGAAATTCCGCAAGAAATTCCTGATGTTAGGTTGAAATTCCGGGCGATTAAAAAAATGTTGTAGTGCGGAAGGGAATTTTAGCAGGCAGTTACAAATTACCTACGTGTTTTTTTGGTAGAATTTGCGTGTTAGCAATTTGTTGCTATTACAATTTTCAAGGTTTTGCTTTATCTTGCTATTTGAATTTTCAAGGCGTTTTTGTGAACATTCAAAATAAAGTTTATAAATTAATATTACATTACATCACGCCCTATTCTCCGAAGGGTTAGGCAGAAGTGCACCTTTATTATTCTAATTACGTTTAGGGGGGAACCTATTGCCAAAGACTGGGCACAAAACTAGACACCGGGCTGCTATTAAGAAATTCTAGATGAAACATTTCAATAACACAGCCCGACCCAGGAGTCGACCTAGGACATCATGCAGCACTTCAAAACAGTAGGCTTGCGCCCTTAGATCAACAACGTAGTACTTTTTATATTACCTTAATAAATATATACTTTTTAAATCATCATCATCATTTCAGCCATAAGACGTCCGCTGCTGGACTTAGGCCTCCCCCAAATTGGGGGGGTTTGCCATAATCGCCACGCTTGGCAGGCGGGTTGGCGATCGCAGTATGGTGTTAAAATGCATAGAGAACGCTGCTGCCCATTCTCTAGTACGTTAGTCGCCTTTTACGACACCCACGGGAAGAAATGGGGTGATGTTATTCTTTACGTCCGGCACCACACGGTACTTACTACGGTACTTACTTTTTAAATAATAAGTGCAATTTTTATCCAAAAAGAGGTAAAATTATTTGTTTGTTTGTAAGAGTAATGGTTTTGTAACTGGGAAGGAAGTCGTGGGCAGAATTAAGTATAATAATCCTACAAATCAAAGAAACTATTCATTAGTTAGCAATTACCCTGAAATGTACAGAGATCGGATAGTATAATGTGTAATTACCACAGACAAGATAGATTGATTTTACGTGAAACTTTAACTTTTCAACAGTACAGTTTTGAGACGTCTGGGATCGAAACGTCAAAACGCCACGGGAACCGAGAACACTTCTCCTCTTTAAGGAAATTTCTCGTCGACCGGTCGACCAGAAATTTCACCACCTCACGTGACCCAGAGGACTGGGCAACAACCCAGCCATCTGGTTACGTGAGGTAGTGTTTGGATAAACAAACCGGCCAAGTGCGAGTCGGACTCGCGCACCGAGGGTTCCGTACAAACCTGTAGGTACATAAGTAAAAGTTCACCCATCACGATAATCGAGTCGTAGTTCTGTTCTATTTCTTGGCTTGGTTTTATTTCTGTCTGTGTTTTGTTCTGTTTATTATATGATGTAACTAAAAATTTACGGTTTTCGCAATTTTTCCTTTATCTGTGCTATAAGACGTTGCTTCGTACCAAATTTCAAAATTCTAGATCGACTGGAAGTACCCTTTAGGTTTTGATTCCTTTACGAGTTTCGAAAATTTGTGGAAATTTGCAGTATAAACGGCTATATCTTTTGATTGCGTAAGCTTAGAAGTTTGATTTTTTCACAGCTCCAAGGGACAGTAGATTTGAGTAGTTGGTATAAATTTCAGCTTGATACCTCCACGCGTTCCTGACAAAAAGGGTCTTGACAGACGGACGGACGGACGGACGGACAACAAAGTGATCCTATAAGGGTTCCGCTTTTTCCTTTTGAGATGCGGAACCCTAAAAATTAGCTTTGCCGTTCAACGTGGCAATGCTGCCAGTTTACACTATGTGTAAACCATAAAGAAGAATTATCATTTAAATAATTTATACTAACACAGCACACCCCTGCCCGAACGATCATTAAGCCAGAAAAAAAAAACATTCGCGCGATATTTTCCCGCGTCTCGAGTTACCGTTGAAAATGGAAGCGGCCCATAATTCGAACTCTTTAGATCGCTATCTTGATTTATGGTCAACCCTAGGAAGGGCGAATTAGTCAACTTAATAAAAATGGCTTCTTCAATTTAATTTGAAGTTCAATTTGAAAAACGTTTCAATTAGAGAGTTTTGCGGTTGGAAGTTGGGTGTTTATGAGAGTTTTTTTTAATAAGATTGTCTTTTATTATCATCATCATCAAAATAATTTCATTTATCATTTTCCAAAGTATATTCAGGTCAGCTTCCAGTCTAACCGGAAGCAGTTGAATATCAGTATTTAATATTGAGCGCCTGCCTATCTGAATTTCACAACCCAGTTACTGGGTATGTCTGATTGTCTCCCCGGTCGTGTCGGATTGCCGTCCCATGGGACTATGAGAGTGAGGGAAGAGTGAGTGCACACACTTGTCCACTATAATATCTCCCGCACCGAAGGCTATTCTCCGTTGAGATTGACCGCCAAAATACGGTCTGGAGGGACTATATATATGTATATATCTGATTCTCAGATTTTTGGGCTTCTGACGACCCGTAAAACTGCTTTAAAAAAAATAGCACTAACCGCTTTCTTGAGTATTTTTAACACTGGAAGAATGCAAATATGGAGATTGTACCCACAAGCAATCACAATTGTCCGCATTTATGCAAAATGGAACCACACGACAAATTTAGTGTTTTACTTTTTTTTGAAGAATACTAATTTAAAAGTGGTCTAAATTCTTATACAAAGAAGAACCACAAGATTTTTGCCTTAGAAACAAGGTATACCATTTTTTGTATAAGAATTTAGACCATTTTTAAATGAGTATTCTTCAAAAAAAGTAAAAAAACAAAATTTGTCGTGTGGTTCCATTTTGCATGAATACGGACAATTATGACTTCCAAATACCTTTTTTTTTGGGTGGGAAATCATTAAATGACATCTCCCGCTCTAGGTGGAGCGGAAGGTCGTGTCAGACTTTTACCGACTAAAACCCACCCGTGTTCCTTCAGTTACCTGTGCCTGGGACACGGTAACTCATTCGAACAAACCCGCGAGACTAGCAGGGTCTTCCACATACCTGATTTCCCGTTAATGTCCTTGGCCTTCAGATTCCTTGCCTTCAAGAGCGTCAAGGTCAGCACGCTGTTGCTGGGATGGTAGCACAGTGAGGTCAGCAGCTCGCCGCACTTGTCTTTAGCTGGCGGCTTCAGAGCCTTCCAGAACGACGGCTTCTCGCTGAGGTCCACCTGGAAAATGCAAGACGAAATGGTTAGTTGTCATTGGCTGTTGCAGTATAAAGGTCGCATCTTGATTGGTTGATTGGGTGGCTGGAAGAAATATTTTTGACACGTCTACACGGCTACAGGTCAAGCTATACATTTCTAGTTTTAGCTGACCTCGCATTGTATAGGCTTCTCGTACAATGAGATGTCAGCTTATACTGGATATGTATAGCTTGATGTATAGCAGCGGCCATATATTGACGCCATTTTTGTTGTTGTGTGTGTGTTTGGTTACGTAAACAGCACCCTAATTGCGTAACACACTATTAACAGTAATTCTATTTGTTGCCGGACCTAAAGAATGACGCCATCCCATTTCTTCTCGTGGTTGTCGTAAAAGGCGACTAAGGGACTTACTAAAGAACGGGCAGCAGCGTTCTCTATGCATTTTACCAACATACTGCGATCACCTAACTGCCTGCAAACCGTGGCGATTATGGGAAACCCTTCAAGTCGGGGGAGGTATGTGTATTGTTATGGTGTTTATGATATAATGTGTGGGAAATCCCTGACTCTTGATTGCTGATCAAATCACAAAGTTAGAAAACTTTTCCCTTAATAGAGAATGTTTGTTCATAACCCGAGGCAGCTCGTGAGGGTCGGAAAACAGGAGCCATATTGTTCGTGTACAGACCCCAGCACATCAAGGTACCCAAAACTGTCAAATATTCCCAATCAATCTTAAACCTTATACGTAAGCGATAAAGTTGAAAACCTATCAAAGAAATTTGACAGAATGTAGCAGCTTTATGTGCTGGCGTCTGTACATGTTTACTGATTGAAAAACAAGTTCGTAAGAAAAGGTTGATAACGTTTTGTTTGAATAGGTAATTTTATATATCTTTAGTATCTTTGTTAACGTTCACACAAGTAAAAATACCGCGTCGGGCTTTTTTGGCGTACTGTAGTTTCAACTCTCGGTATTGAAGTGAGAATTGAGAATCCAGTAGCACCTCAGCACAAAAGACATTGTACGATTTTCAACTCTCGGTGCTAAACAGATAGATGAAGATCCGGAAAAACGACCTACTCGACTGTCGCGAAGTAACATGTTAATAGACTCACATAGGTGAGAATCGTACAGGCAATTATCGCACTTATGAGTTAGCACTTAAAGCTCAATTGCCTGGGCTTTTCTTAAAACTTCATATGTTAGGGTTGGTTCGGAGGCAAGTGAATACCTACTGGTATTTTACATGGAGCGGGAAAAAATTCTCGAGAACAGTGGTGGCCCAGTGGTTTCCACCCAGGCAGCCGCTTTACTTTATGTAAATTATTTCATCATCACTGCTCTCAAAACGGCGAAGGAAGACATCGTGAGGAAACCGAATACCTATAATTCAAACGTATACCGAATCGAATGTATAACAATGCTTACAAGAATGAAGAATGTTACTAGGTATGCCAAATCGCTTGAAATTTTGCCTCAGTAAAGCCTGTATGTATATAAATACACTAGTTTTTGTTGTAGTCAAAAATACTTAGGAGTTTTGATTTTATACGCATTCAAAGTTTCGAAAAATATCGAGTCCCGCTAACAGTCACGTGACCGCTTGTGACGTCATGTCACAACGCGCCGCACGGGCCGCGGTTAGTATCAAGTCGCCGGCGGTTATAGTAGGTGTAATAGCTTGCGCAGTATTTTGTTGTGTTTTCGTCCGCGTATTACGTTAATAGTCTAATAATAGTAAATATTATTCGATTAATAAAATGGATGAAGGATTTGTAAAAGGGCAATCGGATAATCTACCTAAAATAGATGGATTAATGGTTGCACATTATTTATCAACAAACAAATAGTGATTTCGTTGGCGCCGAAATGCGAGGAATAAAAATGCAAAGGTAAGTAAACTTTCGTTGCTACTACTTATGCTTAATGGTTTATCTGTTCTAAATTGTTTTATCAAAACAAAATACCCAACTAATGTCGTAATGGAAGAATGCAACTCAAATAGTAGAAGTACCTACCTACCATTAAATTTTTACGTTAAGGTGAATGCTCCAAACCAGCCCGCGAAATTCAAAATTTCTTGCGTTTTTTGCAATTTGCAGGCTAGGTCGTATGTTGATTAAAATATTATTCGCGCCTGTAAGACGTATGTAGTTACAGAATTATAATCATCAAAATCGCCAATACAACCCTCCAAGTTCATAAAGGCCTAGGAACAAAAAAAAAAAACAGAAAAGTCATTCCTACAGCTTTATGAACTTAGAGCGTTGTATTGATGATTTTGATGATTATAATTCTGTAACTACATATGTCTTACAGGCGCGAATAATATTTTAATCAACATACAACCTAGCACTGTCCTGCAAATTGCAAAAAACGTAAGAAAATTTGAATTTCGCGGGCTGGTTGAAGCATTCACCTTAAAGACAACAAATAGGTATTATAGTTTTGTAGCTATAGGTAGGTACGTCTGTATATATAGGTAGGTACCGCTATTCTTAGTAAATTTAAATGAATACATTGCAAATTTTTATTGCAAATGTAGATGTTTGAACAGATCTACTAAACCTTTTTTATTTATTTGTATTTTTTTACTAACAAAATACGTAAAGCCATTTATTTTTATTTGAAACTTATTTCAGATCGGCAAGAGAGCTATGGCGATGATGCTCTTGGTTATGTTCAAGTAAAAAAGAGTAGGTGATGTATGTACGGTTAAATGTAGAATCACGCCAGACCACCGCGTACGTACCACACCTTATCATTGCAGTTTAGAATGCAATGAAAAAGATCAAGAAGTTTTAAATGTAACCTGCGAAGATTGTGCCGCCAGCAGAGGTGGCTGTAAACATACTATAAAAAACAACTTTTCTGGCGAATTGGTAGTTTTATTTTTACATTTAGGCACAACACATGATTTCCTAGTATTTGGATTGGACATTTTTAAAAGTATTTAGATATAATTTCGACGGCACGGGCGCGCGACCGCGAGCGCACTGAGTGAGCCAGACTGAGCGTGTTGTGCGATGACGTCACACCGTCACCGGCAGCCCGCGTCGTGCGGTTACAACTTGTTTTACTTCTAAATCGGAAACTAATTGACGTATCGAAGTAATTCTTTCACTAGTATTTTTTATTTTTGACAGAAAATATGGAGTGCTAATAATCAAAATTAGTTAACATTCTTCATTATTCATTGTACAGTCAAGATCACGTGCTTTATTTAGTACCATTATTTTTATTACAATCGCCGTAGATGTAAGACTCGCATTATAAGAGTAAAGCTTTATTTGCTCTTGACTGTACTGCCAATTCATTATTCTTTCCTATTCTCCATATCATCTTGCCCCCCCGACCCCCCCGCGCGCGCACCATCAGCTGGGTGACAATGAGCTCCGTAGCATTCATTCTGACCCAGCACGTCCTTAGCTGCCCTCTACCAGCGATGCCCTAAGCCGAGGTCCGTACCCCACGGGGGTTTCCCTGAGCGAGTAGTCACTCAGTTATTTAAGCCCTGGTCGGAGGCCTAAATTTATTGAGGTAGCCACAGGCAAGTCCTGTTAAGCAGCCGACAACCTCATAGATTCCGTTGACCTGCGAGAAGTCATTCAAAACAAAAAAAAAAAAACCCTTAGCCAATTCTAGCCCACAATACTAAAAGTACACCAGTCGTGGTTATTTTATCCTCACACAAGATACGATTAAGACCCTTGATTAAAGATTAAGAGGGACCCTTTTAAATGGAACCATAAAAATAAATCTATGTCTTACTTGAATACTTAATTGCAAGGTACGAACCTTCTTGCGTCCTTAGTAATAACAATTAACGTCTACTAAAGTAGCTCGTAAAGAGTTTTCTTTGAAGATAGTTTAACCTAAGGTTTGACTTTAATCCTATTCAATAACTTGACAGTTGGAGGGATACCAAGTTTTGACAAAAAAAAAAAAGATAGTGAGGTGGTGCAAGAATGAATGAAATTGAATGAACTTGAAATAATGTACCTACTTACATGCAAACTTTGTATTTTAAATTTAATAACTTGTCTTAAAACACGATGTATACTACATCGATATTTTATAGTCTATGGCCATATCCAGAGGAAATAAAATGACTATAGTAAAAAAAAATGACATGATTTTTATATTTGGTTTTGTTTTTATCAGAAGAAAATAAAAAAAGAAATAACTGTTATTAAAAATTATTACTTATTCTTATATTCCACACCCTAAAAACTATTTTTTAAAGTTTTATTTAATTTAAACCATTTTTATCATTCATTCTTTACGCAAATCGTTCATTACCATTACCGACTTCCTAAAAAAAAATCACACTACTAAGTGAGAAATAACTTTAATTTCGGAAGTCCGTGTCTTAGGATCTGTATTTAAGGTTTATTTTCCACCGTCTAGCGACTTCCGAAATTAAAGTTATTTTTCACTTTGTAGTGTTTTTTTTTAAGGAAGTCGGTTGTAATTTTTTTTTAAGTTTTTATTTTTAACTTTTTAGTTATGGTAGATACCCCGCACTAATCTAATGGCGTTCATTTGTCACGCACATACTTAATGCAAATTTAACACTTATATGGTTTTCACATGGATCCCATTGTCAGAATGGAACCAAATTAAAATGGGACCCCACGGAAAGCACCAACTTTCAAATAAAAAAAGAATCTTCAAAGTCGGTTCACACAGTGAAGTTCTGAGGTTACAAACATTTAAAAAACTTTAGAGGTCTCAAGGGACACCCGGATGGAACGAAGTTCCTTTCCAGGATTCATAATAGTTATAATTTTTTAATTATTTATTATGTACAAAAAACCTGTATACACTCAACAAAAATATTCTCTCTCTCTCCCTTTCTCCTTCTCTCTCCCTTTCTCCTTCTCTCTCCCTCTCTCTCCCTCTCTCTCTCCCTCTCTCCCTCTCTCTCTCCCTCTCTCTCTCTCTCTCCCTCATCGGATAATCATGAATACTAGTGTTAGTGGTGTAGACAACACTTATTTATTAACCGACTTCAAAATAGGAGGAGGTTATCAATTCGACTGTATTTAAAAAAAAAATGTTTTGTTACCTCTTAACTTTTTATTTAAACTCAAACCTCAACAAGTGGTTACTGACAATGTAAATATCGCCCTCGCTAAAGTTGTAAATTGGTTCAGTGTTGATAATCTACTTATTATTGAAAAAAAAAAACTAAGTGTATTATGTTTACCAAGATTATGTCTGGTCTTTAAAAGAGACCTATGATTTTGTATTGTTCTTCTCAGAGTAGCCAGATATAAAAGTCGACTTCATCTAGTTTTAAAATATTATTGACGCGTGTAAAAGTGTTTCTTCAAACCTTCTTACAAATAAAATCCTTTATCATTGAAAACAAGGAACTTTACGCGAGCGAAGCTAGACCCGGACTGAAGCTAGTTATATAATTCCTATTTTCTCATGACAGATGTGGCCCACTGCTTTCCAAGTTACCCAAGGCCCGGAATGTGGGCCAAACATATTGCGCTCTGAAAAACCCATTCGTTTTCCGTGTACCAACTTATGGAATAGTTCTTGTCCTCTCCTAAACCACTGGATAATTTATTAAATTCTTGTTTAAAATGGAACAGAGTGTTTCTGTTAATTTATTTGTGTCATGGGAAAAAAATGTTTGAGTTGGTATCTGTTTAAAGCTATATAATGGTGCTGGAGCAGCAGTAGCCCTGTGGTAACCTTTGAATTAGGAGAAGTATGTCGTGGGTTTAAAACCTGGTAGGAATTTTCTTCATCATCATCATCAATTCAGTCGAAAGACGTGCACTGCTGGACATCGGCTTCCCGTAAGAGAAGAGATGGTGGTGAAATGTAAATGGTGATAAAATCCATAAGGAACGCTGTTGCCCATTCCCTAGTAAATCTCTTAGTTGCCTTTTACAACACCCATGGGAAGAAATGGGGTAGTGCTGTTCGTTACGTCGGACACCACACGGTACTACGTCTGGCACCACACGGTACAGGGTCCATAATTGTTCCTATATATATTAATACCCACCACCTGTATACATTATGGAATGCAATAAAGATTTGAGATTTGATGAATTTATCTACTCGATTTACAACACTTTTCAACCACACAACTATTCAAATAGACCGAACTAATTGAATGAACATATCTCATCCAACTACCGTGATTGAATTCATTTGTTTTCGAACATTCCATTACCGAATGAATGACAGACTCATTTGGGTATCCAATAGCTTTTAATTTGATGGCTTAGTTTCTGTGGAAAATTTTAATTTACAGTTAAAAGGAGTTCAGCCATATTGTGCCCAAAATGGTCGTAGAGAACCGGCATAATACTAAAGAATAAACGAGGACTTCTTCGACCAGGGTATCAAACATTTTTGGAGGTTTGGTAGTTGAGTATCTGATTTCCAAAAACTTTTTACTTATTAATACTAGAAGTGCGGGCGTCCCAGCCCCATTTCGATGTTCTTCCTGCTCTAATTAATATTTTATTATGCATATAATCGTAACTTTTTATGACTTTTCATGAAATATGATGATTATTGTTATTTATACGAGACACAACCACGTAATTGCAATATACATATTTTTTATCCAAATTTGCCTCAGTCGGTATGTCCAGCCCTTCTAGTGTTAACTGCCCCGTTGGTCTCGTGGTAGCAAGAGCGACTGCTTGCTTGTGTTGCGTGGAATCCTGGGTTCCATTCCCAGGGTGCTTACTCTCGAATATTATTCCAATAGATCGACATTGGTCAAACGTCAGTTGGTTGAGTTAAACGTCAGGGATTGGCTAGACTCAGTGAGTCCAGCCAATCACTGACGTTTGACTGACAATTCCAATGTCGAACTATCGGAATTATATTCGAGAGTAAGCACCCAGGTCGGGCAAAGTGTTATTGACTTTTTCATTAGCAATTTCTTAGTAACAGACCGGAGTTAGGATGTTGGCGGTGTGACACCCCTGTGCCTCGGAAAGCACGCTAAGCCGTTGGTCCAGCGCCTGATCTCTCTCCGGTCGTGTCGGATTGCCGTCCCATCGGACTATGAGAGTGAGGGAAGAGTGAGTGCCCCTGTGTCCGCACACACACTTGTGCACTATAATATCTCCCGCGCCGATAGGTAGTTTTCGTTGAAATTGGCAGCCATGGCCGAAATACGGTCTGGAGGACTATACTTATTTATATGCAGCAACTGCTATGTAAATTTCTAAAATACTGATATTCAGCTGCATCCTGTTAGACTGGAAGCTGACTGCATCATAGTTGGGAAAAGGCTAGGCAGATCAGAAAATGGTAGGTACAGAAAATGGTAAGCTCATCATCATCATCATCATCGTTTCAGCCGTAAGACGTCCACTGCTGGACTTAGGCCTCCCCCAATTTGGGGGGCTTTGCCATAATCGCCACGCTTGGCAGGCGGGTTGGCGATCGCAGTATGGTGGTAAAATGCATAGAGAACGCTGCTGCCCATTCTCTAGTAAGCCCCTAGTCGCCTTTTACGACACCCACGGGAAGAAATGAGGTGGTGTTATTCTTTACGTCCGGCACCACACGGTAAAAAGCTCAGTCTCTGGTATTCATTATCAACCTTTAATGTTCCCACTACTAGGATACAGGTCCTCTCTCTTCGAGAGGGAGAGGACTGAAATCTACCACGCCGGCCCAGTGCGGGTTGGTACATGTCACATGTCTTAGAATTTTTGGTTCTAGGACATGATGGTTTCCTCACGATGTTTTCCTTCACCGTTTTGAGAGCAGTGGTGATGAACTTACTTATACAAAGTAAACCGCCTGCCTGTGTTCGAACCCACGACCAACAATTTGTAACTCGGGACCGATACCACTGGGCCACTGCTGCTTCTAGTATTGCAGAACTCCTTATATTTTAAGCAGAGCAATAAGTTACTCCGGCGTGGAATGCTCAGTATTTTATGTAGAATACAGTTTACTACTACATAAATTGGTCCGCGAATAAACATATGTTTTCTTTAGCGTTCATACCTTTAGTAAATTACGGTCACCTTGTATTGCGAACAATTGTTGCTAATTTTCTGTGAAATGTACGGATATTTTCTGAGTTTTGTGAATGAAGATTAAGGAAAAGTGTATATGTGGTGAAAAAAATGTAGCATACATGTAACTAATGTGTATTTTTTGCCATCGTCGCTCGCGTGGAGGTCGAAAATTATACCACGGTAACGAACTTCCTAGATGAAAAGTAGTTGGTGTGTTAATGTAGGTACATATACTGACTATAGTCTTTTCGCCATAAGATGAGTTCCCTGACAGTTCATTTTTTTCCGTGGCACGCATACTACTTTAGACGAATAAAAAATAAACTGGCAAATAAGTTAAAAAAGAAATGATAAAAAAATATTGCCTTTCGTAAATTACTAAGTAAATTATTGTAGTTATAATTAACTGTTAATAAATTAAGTAAATTAAATAAAAAAGTATAAATCTTAAAAATGTCTAATGCGTTTGTGACGGTATGTCACCTAATTAATATAAATTATTATATTTCTTCTAAAATTGTGACACGATAACATGCCTCTTAGAAGGAAGCACATTAAATCTTAACTTTATGGCCTGACAGCTCGACACGTTACCGTAATAAATAACGAAGTAAGATATTTCTTTAAAATCCTAAAACAATATCGAACTACTTACAAAGCCATTCATTTATATTTTATGAGCAGCAAAGTGCCAACAATCAGTCGAAAGTAATATTTGAAGTCCCCTTAATTGGTACAAATACTCAGAACCGATGGTAGATGCATAATAGCAGGGTACATTAGCTCACATCTGGTTGGCATAAACAAGACCCTTTTCTGCAATTGAGAAATTTCACAAAAAATGGTTGCGGAGCGTTCTCACGCTCGTGGTGATTTTGGAATTGGAGAAAGATGTGTGGAGGCATGACAGTTGGCTTGAGGGCACGAGAAGAGGCGGTCGATTTAGGCTAGGCTGAGAGAGTAAGAACTTATAATAGAGAGTGTGACTATGTCTGTGTGCAAGGGACGTGATAGCGAGAGTGTTATTATTACGTTAAATATTTGATAGGTGTATAGTTTAGACTAAGCTATACTAGAGTTAATGTAAGGGATATGAAAGGCGCGTGAATCTTAGAGTTAGTTAGGTGACGTGTGACCTGTGAGGAATGGTGCAAAGGCGACTGGTAATGCACACAGTATTTTGTAAGTAATATAATTCTATCCATGGAGTTATCTGGTAAGTGTTTACTTTTATCTTTAGTAATAGTGCATTCAGCGGAACTACGAACTAATTACTTTATTGATCTAGCAGGGTGATCGTATAATGTGAATTATACATAGAACTTTAGTGTTACCGCAGAGGATCCTTTATTGATCATTTACTTTGGCATGACGAAGCTACTTTTATGTTTTAACCAACGATATGAGATTATCTAGAAATAGCATGCCCACTTCCTAATCCATACCTTAACAGATATTTGTCATTGGCGGTTGGTTACAGGGAATCGGGGAAAGCCTCACGCTATAACTAACACATAATAGCCGGGAGGCCGAACCGTAGATACTTCATAACTAGGCTATAAAGCAGGCCTATATTTGCTTTATAAATCAACCAAACGTTAGTGATGATTACTGTTTCCAAAAAGGCCTCGCCACAGAACTGTTGCGTGAGGATTTGTTGAACGCACATTTCCGGGAGAGGGGGTAGGCTTCACACACGTTCACTAAGTGAATTGGTAGTCGTTCTAAGAACGCTAGGGACCGTGTCTCGTTAAAACCCCACCCGGCTGCTTGTAGGCCTATTACTGAATCGACACTATTTAGCGAGACACGAAATCTGGATGCAGTCATCCTCTAATGGGGAAGAGTAAGGAAATGTGAAGTGACGAAATTCCACTTCGGCGTGCACCAAGAACGATCGCAATGAGTTTTGCTAGAGACTGAGTCTACGGTGCGCTTGTGCTAGTTTTGTGTTACCTCAGTAAGGGACTGTAGTAGTACTATTGAGACTGCTATAAGGGTGTCATTCACATGAGTACGTGTTTAAAGCTACTCAACACTTGTCTTTCTCAATAACAGTGGACTTCGCAGTACACTGCCCTAGGATTGAGTAAGACATTTAATTGCCGCTTAGGGAACGTGGTTCGTTAGAATCGTATTAGTTCCTCAGAGGTTCTATGCGTTAGGTCTAATGGAGCACGTACAAGGAGACAAACGTTATAAAACGGTTCCCCGTCTCAATGAAGTGGGTAAATTGTACACAGATAAATTAACGTAGTTATAAAAGATGAATTTAAGCGCAAGCGCAACGATCCCTTTACCTCTCCACATAATTAAGACTTTATTGCAGATATTAGCGCTCACCTGTGAAAGAGGAGGCTTAGTATAAGCCAAGAGGCCATGTTATGTTCAAGTGAGATGTTGTAAGAGAGCAATTATAATTAGATAAGTTGAATGGGTTGAAGCCCAGATTAGACTAATTTAGTATTCATCGAAGTATGTGTGAGTGTGTTTGAGGTTCAACTGAATGAGACTTTCATTATAATAGTTACTTTAGGTTGGTAGGGTTATTAAAGTCTTTATGACTAATTAGAAATGGTGAAGGGTGGGCTCTTCGGAGCTGTCTTTAGATCTACAAGAGAGTTGATCCACAACTCTATCAAATGATTCTTGAGTCTTGATTCTCAACTCAATGTCTTCTTTATATCTATTATCTAAAATTCTTGAATGTTGTATTCTTAATCTCAGATCGATAATTCGGTCAGACTGACATTAGCACGTGTCTTACAGATATGCTTGTTGTATAACGGGTGAACTTCCAGGGGTTGGGTGGTTACATCTATCACATATTCAGTCTACGGACTGATAGGGACCATGTCTCCTAGAGCATGATGTCGACATAGGGCCGCTGAAAAGCCGCCACGTCACGTATTTCAGTTCGAAAGAACTGCTAGGGACCTTGTCTCTTATGGGCAAGTGCCGACGGAAGCCGCTGAAAAGCCGCTTGCGTCACTTTGTGGAAGCGTTGCCCTGAGTACTGCGAGTGTTGACGTGAGGTATCGTGTGAGTCACCATTGACCTAATACCTGTTACGCTAGCGTATAGGTTACTCAACATTTATATAAAAATACAGTTAGTTTCCCTCTCCCTTATCTATTAGCCTTCTAAACCCACATTCAATATATTTCTATAAGTATGAATTCCTAGGTTTTATTTACTATTTCATTCAATCCTTTCCTTGCTCCTTAGATGTGACAAGGAATTGGACTTCATCATATTTGGAATTCATTTTATCTCTGTCGGTGGGAGAGTGACCAGGTCAGGTGACGAGCTCTACAGGGCGGTACGGAGGCGGGGTGCCGCCCTCCCCCCTACGGGGGGAACCGACTTAAATATTAATATTAACGTAATTAGGAAAAACGAAAATTTTATCAGCCTGGGGTAATTGTGGTACAGTCACACGTTGAACGGAACGTCGGCCAATAGAGATTGCCACTACTCAATACAATAATCGACAAAAAAATAGATGAATCGGAGCGGCCATTTTGTAATCGCGATCGCGTCGCGTCAGTACGAGTGCGTTATGTCAGGTTTTTACTCTGCTCCCGTGATATTATGTAGCCTATGTCTTATTCTGATGTATAAGCTATATTACTGTAAAGTTTCATCAAAATCCGTACAGTACTTTATGCGTGAAAGAGTATGAAACATCCACACACACACACACATACTAACTTTCACATTTATAATATTAGTAGGAAGTAGGAAAACCAGTTTATTAAAAAAATATTTTGAAAATCTAAAATCGATAATCCGATTCAATTTTCTTTGTCAACTGAATCGATATTATAAAAAAATCGATTCTATTTCGTTAGGTCACGTCACTACAATTGTCAGACAAGAACTGTCAGGGAACTCATCTTATGGCGAAAAGACTATAATATGGTCAAGCAGAAAGCAGGCATTAAGTCCGCTCTTTGTACCTTTTGTGCGCGAGAAGTTTAAACAAATAAAGAGTCTACCTGTGTGCCAAATCTCATGCAAATCCATCAATCTGTATTTGTGTGATTGAGTAAAAAAAATTCAATCATTCTAACATACAAACTTTCTCATCGAGACAAATAAAATTATAGTTTCTGTTTGTAATATTAAAATAACCGCTTTTTACTAAGTGTATATGGATGTATACACGGTACATATACCAAAACAACATTTTTTTAATTTTTTGTCTATCTTTCTGTTTGTTCCAGCTAATCTCTGAAATGGCTGGACCGATTTTGACGGGACTTTCACTGGCAGATAGCTGAAGTAACAAGGAGTAAATAAGGCTACTTTAACTTTAGAAAAAAATATAGGGTCTCACGAAAAAAGTAAAACGAATGAAAAACTTTTTTGTTAAATAAATACCACGCGGACGAAGTCGCGGGCAATCGTGTAGAATATGACAAAGTTAACTCCTCAACATTATATTCATTGTTTATTCTCTGTTTATTAGAAGCCAGCAACATTTTTGCGGCAGATAACTAATGTAACAAGGAGTAACTTAGGCTACTTTTAATTTGGAAAAAAAAATTAACATCACGACAAAAAAAAAAAAAAAACGATCGAAAAACTTTTTTGTTAGTCGCGGGTAATTACCTATACATATAACTTGGATTAATGCATTCTTAATTTTTTAACCGCGGTAGTACGTCCTCTTGCGATAATTGCCGACATCCACGCGGGCGAAGCCGCGGGCAAAAGCTAGTTTATTACACGCTTTATATTAGCTTCACTTGTATGTTTGTATATTTGTATGTTTGTATATTTGTATGTTTGTATATTTGTATGTTTGTATATTTGTATGTTTGCTTGTAACCGACTCCTTATAGTGCGATTTTGACCCACTTTAAACGACCAGATTTCATTCAAACTTTGCACACCTGTCAAGGACTGATGACAATGCAATAATTTCATAAATTTGTGCCATTATCCTTGCCAGGGTTACCAGGACAGCAAAAAACTGTCACAAACAACGCTGACATACGTCTCAAAATTCGAAATACCCTAAAAAATAGAAAATAAATAATAGTTTAAAAAACACGCTTCCATGAAAAAAAGCGTAGGGTGCTTTTAAGGTATTTTTTTATTGATATCAGGCACCCCACGTTTTTTTTCCATTATTTTGTACTTTTTAGTTTGGTTTTCCATGGAAGCGTGTTTTTTAGTTTTTTAAACTATTATTTATAATATTAGTAGGAAGTAGGAAATGAGGTGTTGGGCTCGATTACCAGGTCAAGCAGGTTTATTTCTTGGAATTTCTCAGTAGCGGGAGCCTGGATTTGTGCCCGGTTAATGGCAATGGGTTCGCCCCCACATGGGACTCCCAATTACATGAGACTAACATATAACTGGAGAAATGTGGGTATTTGCACCTCTGCCCAACCCTTTGAGGAAAGAAGAAAGAATTTATGTTGTATGTACCGTGTGGTGCCGGACGTAAAGAATAACACCATCCCATTTCTTCCCGTGGGTGTCGTAAAAGGCGACTAAGGGACTTACTAGAGAATGGGCAGCAGCGTTTTCTATGCATTTTACTACCATACTGCGATCGCCAACTCGCCTGCCAAGCGTGGCGATTATGGCAAAGCCCCCCAAATTGTGGGAGGCCTAAGTCCAGCAGTGGACGTCTTACGGCTGAAATGATGATGATTATGATGATGTATCTAGACACTCATTCTATAAATATCACTCACATGACTCCATTATTAACTCCTTACAACATCATTCATCATCATTTCAGCCGAAAGACGTCCACTGCTGGACATAGGCCTCCCCCAAGCTCCGCCACTTCGACCGGTTTTGTGCTTCCCGCATCCAGCGGATTCCTGCGGCCTTCACAAGTTCATCGGTCCACCTTGTGGGAGGCGTCCAACTCTACGTCTTCCGGTACGCGGTCGCCACTCCAGAACCTTCCGACCCCATCGGCCATCTGTTCTGCGAGCAATGTGCCCTGCCCACTGCCACTTCAGTTTAGCAATTCTTCGGGCTATGTCGGTTACCTTGGTTCGCCTACGGTTCTCTGCATTTCTGATTCGATCGCGTAGGGAAACTCCAAGCATAGCCCTCTCCATCGCCCTTTGGGTGATTTTCGGCCTTCTAATAACGTCTATTGTGAGCGACCACGTTTCAGTGCCGCATGTCATCACTGGCAACATACACTGTTCAAAGACTTTCGTCTTGAGACAATGCGGTATGTGAGACGAGAAGGCTTCCCGAACGCTGCCCAGTCAATCTTTTAAACTACGCAAGGGATTTTAGTGCGGTTTTCAATAGACAGTGATTCAAGAGGAAGGTTTATATGTATAGTACGCAGGCGAAGCCGCTGGCAAAAGCTATAATCCAAAAAAGTTCTCGCTAATCTCCCAGGACCCTAGATCAAGCTTTTTTCCGCTTACTTTTCCAAATTAATATGATGCCATTGTTTGAATTTCACTTCGAAATTCGAACGTTGTTTCGTTGTGAATCCTCAATGATTTACTTAAAAAACAAATGAGCTCGCTTTTGAATTGTGTGCGCTCACTTGAGAGAGGTGAGCAGTGAACTTTACGGAATAGCACTGGCTGTTAAGCAATAGTATAACCTCATTATTATCTGACTGTTGACTTACTTAACTCAAACGTTAATCTTATAACCAAAGAAATATATGTAAGCAATAACCTTTTCATTTTTATTTTGCTTCAGCAGTAAAATTCAACCAATACCTACCCACATATTGTTCAAACGTATAATAAAGAAAACCTATCCTTTATATTACCTACCTGTTACTGATAAATTTATGTGCAATCTCCTAAAATGTTATTACATTGAGAGTATTCGGTTGCTTTTACTAGGTATTGGTCTAGTGGTAAAATGGGAAACGTGTTACGTTTGTTCTTGTTACTTGTTGCAATAACAGTTCTAGAAATCTGTTCCAAAATGGCATAACGTTAAATCGCAATAGGTTTATCTGATTTTCTATTATTAAGTTTTATCTTAATTAATATTAGGTCGAAAGATAGATGAAAAAAAAGAGTCGAAAGAGAGGTAAAATTGTTTTGGTTTTTAAGGGATTTGCTCTGGAATCGAATTTCTGATATCTTTGCAAACATTCTTTCAATATCCCCGGGTAATCAATAGTAATGGTTTCCACTTTGACACTTCAAAAACATTCATTGCGTTATCTCTAAATTAATATGAGAAGCAAAAACTTTGTATTCTTTTTACGAAAATTACGCGGACGGAAGAGTATTGAAAGAAAGAAACAGAAAGAAAATATATTTATTTAGCACAAACTCAAAGGCACACAAAATAATACGGCAAAAAAATACACAATAATTAACAAAAAACAAAAATTAAAAAGAAAATCAATAAAAAGTGTAAAGTGCGATGACACACAGTGTATTGCAGAGACAGAGAAGCCATCGCGGAGAGAAGAAGTGCAGCAAGCAAATATTTTTATATAATAATGGATTGAAAATACTTAGAGTTTTTAATTTGAATTACGGTCCAATAGTTTACGTAACGAAGCTAATACATTTTTCGACCATATAATAACCATTAGATTAGCAATATCCCGCATAATGATTTGGTAAGTGAATGTTAGTGTATATATTGTTAGTGTATATGAAGGCAGAGGGTCATATTGTAAAATAAAAGAGGTTCTTTCAATATTAAGGAACTATTTAATCAATAGACCTTATACGAAACTGCACTTAATCAGTTTCCATAATTATTAATTTAACACCATATTAAAATAGCCATGACACCCAGTAATACAGTTACAGTATTACAGTTCATATAAAAGAGTATCAATGTACAGTGAGGCAGAGTAATTACAATAATTGAGAGCAATACGACCTGTGCACTGGGCCACGCCTGAACTTAGAATGCCCACTCGCCGCCGTGCGGCGTCTTTTATACGGAAGTATTGGAGGTGGGGCAACGACGTAGCACGCTACGACGTAGCGCGCTCTAACTCCGCCCACCAGCAATGAGGTGGGAGAATGGCGTAGCGTGCTACGACGCTACGGCGCTATCGCGTAGCCCAATGCACGTGCCACTCACAATATGACGCCGACACGGCCATACTGACGTGCGGACGTCCTCGTACGCTCAGCTGACAATGTCTCATCTAGAACTTGAAAAACTGATTAAGTACCGTTTGGTCATCCTGATTGTTTCTGGTCCGGTCTACTTAGACCCTTCAGATATTTAACCACTTGGTCCAGTCTATTATGACTCTTCAAGGGTTATCTCTTGGTCCGGTCAACTTCTGACCCTACAAGATCAGCCTCCTGGTCCGGCAATTGTTTTGCCCTTCAGGTGTATCCCTTCAGTTAAACTGGACCGGATCTAGCTAGGCCGAACAAGTATCATTTCTTTAGCTTAATTAACAAATAGCTCAATACTTTGGTTGATTTACAAGTGCTTCTGTTACAATATTAACTGATTCAGGGCCAATAGATTCTACTGAAACAGCACGTTAACCACGGTTTCTACAACCTGCACTGGTAGATATAGTGTCACTTTTGGCAGACATGGTATCATTATTGGCAGAGATAGTACCACTATTAGGAGACTGAATATCATCATTGTTAATCTGTTCCCTAGTCTCGTGGACAAGAACATCTATGTTATTCTTCGCCGACACGTCATCCTTATCATAACATTCTGCGAATTCCAGAAAGAATGACTGACCACGGGGTACTTGTAAGTTTTTTGTGAGAGTATTTGTAGACTATTCTTTCCATTAATGTGTTACAATTCGTACCAATCGTTTTCTTCCAAAATAGCGGTGATTTTAAAGGGGCCTTTGTATTTACGGTCCTGTTTCATTTGGTGTTTTTTTTTTTAATTTAACAAAGGCAAAATCACGTACTGAAAAGCATTTTACCATAGCTTTATCCTTGTTAAATGATAAATGACTTTATTTTTGCAAGTAGGTTTGTACAAACACTTTTACACGTCAATCATATTTTTTTTTTTTAACTAGATGTGGTCGGCGTTTCCTATCTGACTACTCTGAGAAGAAAGGCCGAAACAAACTCAGAGGTCACAGTCTCTTTTAAAGTGCAGACATAATCTTGGTCACATCATGTGAAGACCATGTGGATTGGTGTCTGAAGTGGTATTTTAAAGAAAGAACCACTCAGATTGAGTGGACTTGTCCAATCAGTGCACGCATTTGTCAGTAAATCGACCTGTGTCGTATTGGACCAGCTTTTTTTATACCAACAGAAGAATCGGATAATGGTTTCGAGGTTTAAACGAGATCAGGATGATTAGCAGAAACTCTTGTTATCTCTAATGAACCCTTAATACCAACTATTAATTCCAAGGGCGTGAGCCCTGTTGCTCTACAACGAGTACTATTGAGACTCTAACTACTAATTGGATATTGACTTCATGATCTTACCATAAGCTACCCGAATCTATAGCGAGCATACTTTTTAAGGTCCTCATGACACGCTCGACCTGGCCATTGGCCAGGCGAACCAGTGGATATTAATTGTAAATCGATACGATTATCTTAACAAAAATTCGTAAATTCAGTATTGTCATATGACCTACCGCGATCTGCAACTATTCTTTTAGGAGCGCCAAACGAGTTCACTGCATTTTTTTTTGTGAGTTAATAACTAACAAGACGGATTTTGTAAAGCCATCAATAATCACGGAAAAATACTCCTTGCGCTCGCTTTTTAACACGCTTTTTCCTGTGAGTTTACCAGTTAAATCTAAATGAATTATATGCCATGGAACGGCAAATTTAGGGATTGGATGTTGACCGACCTGCTGGGCATACGGGGGACCTTTGGAAGCCTTACAAGCGACGCACGAACCTCCATAGGTTTTGACAAGTATTGACATATTTTGAAACCAATAAAGATTGTATAATTTATCGAAGGTTTTTTTTTATAACCAAGGTGTGTTATTTCGCTGTGTACTCGATTAATCATTTACCATGTTAAAGGGTGTGGCAATATCGGTGACCATTTAGTGGTTTTATAACATTCGATTTTACGATGCCCTGTCTAATATCGATAATGTGCGTGATATTTCAGACAGCAAGTCATTTGAGCGTAATTTGGATATAATGTGTCATATTTCGGAATCACGTTATCTACAGATAACCAAATCCTCTCCAGTTCAGACAAATTTACAATTTTAGCTGCCTTATGAATTAAATATGTGTCAGCATGATTACGTGAAAGGAAGTCTAGATGTGCCATATTTTTTCCCTCTTTATAGATGATATCAAAGTCATATGACTGCAAAATTGTCCACCTATGTACTCAGGGGTTAGGTCCTTTTTGTACTGAGAGGCCTTTAAGGCGTTACAGTCAATAAAAACCGTAAATTTACGCCCATATAGGTTATATCGAAAATATGTGGCTAGGCCATATAAATTGTTGGTACTGAGCAGCAGTGCTTGGAGGAGGGATATTTTTAATCTTATGGGGATTTGGTCTAATTTTTCCAGGGGATATTCCGAAACCCAGATATTCAATTTTCGGCTTTATACATGAACATTTTTTTAAAAGTTATATCTAGCAATCTATTTAAACGAGACAACTTTTTTGAACGGTCTCTAATGCAGAAAGTACGTCATCCATGTAGATCAGTATTTTATCGTCATTTAGAGGTTTAAGTCCAATATTTATAGCTCTTTGAAAAACCTGTGAAGCATTTCATAAACCAAATGGCATAGTGAGGTACTCAGACTGACCCGTTATGGACGCAAATTTGGTGATCGATTCGATCACTAACTAGTAGTAAAGGATAGCTGTCTGGTCGAGTATTGCTATTGAGTTCCCGGTAATCAACGCACATACGATCGGTACCGACCCTTTTTTTTTATTAATGATGTAGGACTCACGAAAGGCGAAGAACTTTCACGCATTATGTTAGCATCTAGTAATTCTTGTACTTTGTCATTAACGATTCGTAACTCGGGATATGAGGAGTATTTAGTGAGTATTTCAATCAAAACTTCATTTTCTTTACCGGTAAGATCTGCGTCAATAGAATTAATGTCAAGAGGCATTTCTAATATAGAGCTAAGATTTGCTTTTTTTTTTTTAAGTTAAGGCAGCTTTATTATCCACAACGGATATTGCTTGTCTAAAATGTCGTGACCTATTAATAAGGTAACGTTTTCATTGAAACATTCGTCAGACAATACTTGATATGTAACGTCGAGAAGAAAGTTTTGTAACACGGTTGGGCATTGTATTTGGATTGAGCAATTAACATCATCATCAGGAGAGTCTCGTCTGAGTGACTATCGGGAGATACCAGCCTGACGGTACATCTAAATGACCATCAACTTAGATCAGCTTGACGAGAACTGACTTCTCTCGAGAACATTGGACCAATTAACATTATTACAATCAATCCCCTTTAAAGGTTCATGAAACTTTTCACCAGTAAGAAGGCCACAGTTACCTTCATGAAGATACACTCAGATTCAGAGTCAAATATGAAAGGAATTGCATACCACTTATTTCCAAAACACCACGCGCTGCTCTGCACACAGGTTCACTTCACTTGTTTGCTGGTGTTGCTCGGTGTGGGGATCTCTTTTCTTCTTCCAGCGTTTAAGGCAAGTGGTGACCACGTGGCTAGCCTCACCACATTTGAAGCAGGTTATTCCAGAGTTCGTCTGTGGAGTTTTTGCTAAAACAGATACCTTTTGAAGCAACGTGCCGACATTCCTGCCCTCGTTGACCGACCTTCTCGCAGAAATTGCAGTTTCCCCGAAATTGAGTTGATGGACAAGACTTTTTCGTGTCTGATTCGGACGTGCCCGGTTCTTCGTTTCTTTCACGGAGAATTTTGTCATCGCATCATAATAGGACAGATAGCAGAACCGGTCCGGTAAATTTGCATCAGGAAACTTTTCAACAAGTTTTCCTAACTCGGCTGGGGTTTCTTTGTTATCAATTTATGATTGTGATTAAATTCAAATTATCCTGCATTGTCATGGGTTTGGAAAATTTAGAGACCAGCATTTTCTTAATAGTATCTCATGAACTATTATCTGGATTAATTCTTGTAAAACACATGGCGGCGCGGGCCTTTAGAGAGTGAGCGAGGGCCAAAATAAGGTCTACACCTTCTGGCTTCTTACTGTCGATTACAATCTCACTTAATGCACACCAGTTGATAATGTTGGTTTCAGTTACATCAGGATCGAAAGGAACCAACATCGATTGCATACTGGGTGTCATGTGGCGAGGTGTCAAAGTATCTGCACTTATTTTTAATTGATTCCATACTACCCAAAAAAAATGACATTTGTTCCCGTATTAGATTGCCAGCAGTCCCAGATAAAGGTGGGAGTGGGTTTCATCCCACTTCTGATGAAGGCAGAGGGTCATATTGTAAAATAAAAGAGGTTCTTTCAATATTAAGGAACTATTTAATCAATAGACCTTATACGAAACTGCACTTAATCAGTTTCCATAATTATTAATTTAACACCATATTAAAATAGCCATGACACCCAGTAATACAGTTACAGTATTACAGTTCATATAAAAGAGTATCAATGTACAGTGAGGCAGAGTAATTACAATAATTGAGAGCAATACGACCTGTGCACTGGGCCACGCCTGAACTTAGAATGCCCACTCGCCGCCGTGCGGCGTCTTTTATACGGAAGTATTGGAGGTGGGGCAACGACGTAGCACGCTACGACGTAGCGCGCTCTAACTCCGCCCACCAGCAATGAGGTGGGAGAATGGCGTAGCGTGCTACGACGCTACGGCGCTATCGCGTAGCCCAATGCACGTGCCACTCACAATATGACGCCGACATATACATGATAAGTTTTTAACCAGTGCGCAAATCTTAACAAATTAAACTTAAATGAGTTATAATAACCATGCAATTTTTATTTTGATATATCTTAGTACAAAAAAATTAAGTTATCGTTAAGGAAATATGTTTATTTTGAAATTGGTTTTTGTGGTAAGTTGGACGCGGCGCCGGCCGGCGCGGCAGCGAAGGTGAACGACCGAGCGTAGCTACAAGTACCTACCAGCTGTTCGATCGGTCAAAATTCTAAGAAGTACGAAGTACCTACGCCAGCACGCGGTTACTGACCTATTACTATTGCTGATAACATATTACGAAATATGTAGGGTGTCCACAGTATACTGATTTAAGTTCGGATAAAATTTAAAAAAAAGTATTGAAAAATAATTGAAATGTGTTCTATTATAGACACTGAACCATCAAAAAAAAAAATTTGCGCTCTGGTTAAAATTTTTTCTTGTATAATAAGGGTGATGTTGTATGAAGGTTTGAGTTCCACGGCGGAAATCGCAGGCAGAAGCTGGTTTTCTAAAATATTTTATATTATCATAGCAAATTATGTACATAATAAAACACGTTATAGCGTACAGCTAACTCCCCGTGAAATTAAACTTCAGATACAGGTAAAATTTGCCTGAATTTACCGGTATATACCCCTTATCTCCTTACTTACCTGAAATGAAAGTAATAATATTCTAGGCCACATTTTTTAAAGATAACGGGTAATGGGTTTTTATAAATTACTGTTATTTACATAAAGGTAAGAAAGGTAATTTTTTATTCAAGTACCTGAAGGAAACTACATATTAATGCTATGGCAAAATTATTTTTCTATGCATAATAAACAGTTTCGTGACTTACTAAATGAGACTGAGAAATTAAATAAATATGTAGTACCAAAGGTCGGGACTTAGAGTCGTAAGTTCGAACTCAGGTAGGCATTTTACTTTGTGTAAATGATTTCATCACCACTGCTCTCAAAACGGTCAAAGAAAACATCGTGAGGAAACCGGTGTATCCTACCCGTAGAATCAAAAATTCGAAGACACGTGACATCTACCAACCCGCACTGGGCCCGCGTGTTAGATTACGGCCCACTCCCTCTCACTGAGAGGAGGCCTGTGTCCCAGCAGTGGGAACAATATAGGCTGATTATAACGCGGGTGAAGCCTCAAACATCAACCGACGCACACAATCTTGTCCCAAATTCCACCTCAATGTAACCCAAGCTTAATACCTATTACATCCATGATTGAGAGAACCCCTTCCTTTGATCCGAACTACAATAATGTCTAGTTCAAATTTCAATAGAAAACGATTATAAACCAAGTGTTACGGGTTTCTCGTCTTTCAATGAAGCAGTTGGGAATGTGGTAGGTATACCAACTACATTCGTCTTTACAAAGAATGATGTTGTAGCGGCATTTATATATTTTATATCGTCATATAAGACATTATCTTATAAGGCATTTACATATATCGCCATATTTGACTGGCCTGTTAGTGTCCTTATATATTTCTAAATACATACATATTATAGATAAATTATACCCAGACACAAAACAAATAATTGTGCTCATCACACAAAGATTTGTCCTGGGTGGGAATCGAACCGACGACCTCAGTCTTAGCAGTCAGGGTCACTAACCACTAGACTAACAGGCCAGTCTGTCTCTTTCGGTCCAAAATAATTAAGTATAATAGCATATTTTAATGAATCAACTATTTTTGTACACAATGTTGATAATATGAAAACTTAACGAATGCAGCAATTTTTTTACATTTACATAATAGTTTCGTTTGTGCCTCCCACACAAGAAAAGTAGTAGGTAGGTATGTAAATATGTAATGCTTTTAACATTTCACGACTTTGTATTTACGAGATGAGACGAAAAAAATATCAGACTTGGTTGGTACGAGACGAAAAAGATAATAAATGGGATGTATTTTTAAAATTTTAGAATAGACATAAAAAGTTAGATGGCCCAATTTGGGAGTACCTAAATAAGGTTTCAAGTCCCATGTAATGGGAGCGAGCTAATAGTCATCAAATCCAGACTCCGGGCTTCTATTGAGAAATTCTTGATGGAAAAATCCAATTACTTGCTGCAATTTGCTTGCGATAACTGCATCAACTGCATTGCAGCCAGTCGTCTAAGCAACGAGGAATATAATCCTCCAGACCGTATTTCGGCCACGGAGCCAATCTCAACGGAGACTAGCCATCGGCGCGGGAGATATTGTAGAGCATAAGTGTGCGCGCAGACACAAGAGCACTCACTGTTCCCTCACTCTCATAGTCCGATGGGACGGCAATCCGATTCGATCGGAGAGAGATCAGGCGCAGGACCAACGGCTTAACGTGGTTTCCGAGGCACAGGGGTATCACCCCGCCGACTTCCAAACTCCGGGCTGTTCGTAAGAAATTCTTAATGGGAAAATCCGATAACACTTTGCCCGACCTGAGAATCGAACTCAGGACTCCTCGCTCAACTGTCACACTTGCGACCACAAGACCAACGGGACAACGAGGAATACTAAGCAGACAAATGAAAACAGAACCAGTAAAACTTCAGCAATAATCAGTTTATAATGATCCCCATTTCTTCCCGTGGGTGTCGTAAAAGGCGACTAAAGGACTTACTAGAGAATGAGCAGCAGCGTTCTCTATGCATTTTATCACCATACTGCGATCGCCAAATCCGCCTGCCAAGCTAGGAGATTATGGCAAAGCCCCCCAATTTGGGGGAGGCCTAAGTCCAGCAGTGGACGTCTCACGGCTGAACTGATGATGATGATGAATGATCCCATTGCTGAAACACAAGTCTCTCTCTATGAGAGGGAGCGAGCCGTAATCCACCACGCAGGCCGATTGCTAGTTGGTAGATGTCACATGTCTTCGAGTTTTTAGTTCTAGGACAGGCCGGTTTCCTCATGATGATTTCCTTCAGTAATGATGAAAGTGAAGCAATTCCGTGGGTTCTATTCCATGATCTACAAACCGTAACTCGAAGCCGTTACCACTGATCTCAGAAACACCTCATCATCATCACCATTTCAGTCGAAAGACGTCTACTGCTGGACATAGGCCTCCCCCAAGCATTTTGGGAGGTTTGCTATAATTGCCATGCTTGGCAGACGGGTTGGTGATCGCAGTATGGTGGTAAAATGCATAGAGAACGCTGCTGCACATTCTCTGGTAAGTCCCTTAATCGCTTTTTACGACACCTACAGGAAGAAATGGGAAACCTAACTAGGTTGAAACTATCTTCACAGTAGACTGGAGAATTCTTTACGAGCTACTTTAATAGACGTTAATTGTTATTACTAAGGACGGAAGAAGGTTCGTACCTTACAATGAAGTATTCAAGAAAGACATAGATTTGGTTTTATGGTTCCATTAAAAAGGGTCCCTTTTAATCTTTAATCAAGGGTCTTCACCGTATCTTGTGGATAAAGTAACCGTGACTGGTGTAGTTTTTAGTATTGTGGGCTGAGATTGGCTAAGGGGCTCATTTAAGTGACTTTTTTAGTGTTTTTCCATCCACTGCTTAGTATAGGCCTACTAGAGAGTTCTATACAACCGACTTCTTAAAAAAAAACACTACAAAGTGAAAAATAAATTTAATTTCGGAAGTTGGTGGCAAAAAAACCTTAAATACAGATCCTTAGATATCGACTTCCGTAATTGGGAAGTCGGTTGTTATTTTTTTGTAAAAAGTTTTATTTTTAACTTTTTAGTTATGGTATATACCCCGCACTAATCAATCGCGTTATTCGTTCATTTGTCGCGCAAATTCTTAATGCAAATTTAAGACTTCTATTTGCACATCGATCCCATTGTCCAAATGGAACCAAATGAGAATCACCAGCTTTCCAATAAAAAAAGAATCATCGAAATCGGTTCACCCAGTCAAAAGTTATGAGGTAACAAATATTTAAAAAAAATACAGTCGAATTGTCGGTTAAAAATACGTTTATTTGCGGTAAACATAACGCAATGAAAGACTAGACAGACTGAGAATAAAAGAAAAAGCTGGGGGAAAACATGCGTCACATCCACGCAAAACGGCCATCGCTCAGCATAATGCTACGACCCTATGCGATACAGAGCCCCTGCGCTGGTTATGGGTAATGGCTATGACTTTAGCACACTGAAGCTTGGCAGAGAACCTTGGCCGAATCCTATTGAGACTGGGACACAATAGGGATTGACGATTGTGCCAAGCTGATTTTACGCTGGATTTAGTGTCCGTTGGTCGTGACTGAGCAATTAGTGATCAGCTGATGGCAAACTAAGTTCTCGTAAAAGTGGTCACAAGAGATATTTTGTACGGGAACACCCAAATACTCCGAAATATTTTATTCCGATTTTCAAAAGTCCGAATTTCATAATACCTTAGAATTATAACGTCCATTATAAAAAATCACGAAATTTATTTTACCGAAAGTCGTAAATGCGATTTGTTAGTTTTCCGATTTTCATACGTTCGAAGAATCTATTGAAACTCGGTATTTTGAGAATACTAATTATAAACGTTAGGAATATTGAAATTGAGGAATTATAAAAATAGGAGTAATGATAAGTTGGAATATTCATGATTTTGAACCATTCGGAATTATGAAAATCGGTATTTTGAAATTCGTATTTGTGACTGACGGAATAAGTTTTTCGTATTAATGTAGTGCACCCATTACGTACGCGCGTTCGGTCGGTCGCACAGCTAGCGTCGCACTAAATGCTCGCATTACTGACATAGTGCGCTAGTCAGCCGACAAATGCCCGACCGATGAGCTCGAAGGATGGTTTTTAAACTGCTTATATTTACTACTTAAACAGTGTATATTTAATGGCGATCCCAGTTTGTGTAAACAAATTCTAGGCTAAATCCATAGATGGCCCATCACTGATATTTAGTTTATTTGAAAAAAAAAAAGCTATTTAGATATTAGTATTAATTCTCACAAAAATAAGTATATTTTTTTACCAATTGTACAAGAAAGATAGTTATGTTCTTAGAGCGATCATATTATGCATTTAATTTTCTAATTTCACAAATATTCTTTACAGCTCGTGGCATGAGGTAAGATGAAGTTCCTAAAATAGAAAGAAAGAGACAACAGATATAAAGGTACACTACCTGGCATAGTGGCAGGAACACTTCCCCAATGGAGTCATCTCTCGAGAAGCGGTCGTAGTCAAAAACGTGGAGATGGAGTACCTGCAAAAGAGAGAAGCGTCTACTTAATAAAAATAGTACAAAAACTTTATGCACACGTAAAAAAACTTTTTTACAAAAAAAAACAACCGACTTCCTTAAAAACACTACAAAGTGAAAAATAACTTTAATTTCGGAAGTCGGTGTCTTAGGATCTGTATTTATGGTTTTTTTGCCACCGACTTCCGAAATTAAAGTTATTTTTCACTTTGTAGTGTTTTTAAGGAAGTCGGTTGTTTTTTTTTGTAAAAAAGTTTTTATTTTTAAATTTTAGTTGTGGTATCCACCCCGCACTCATTCCAAACAAACAATGCATATTTATGCGATTGCAGAAATCGCGGTTGATTTGCTGTCATTTTTTAAAGAGTTCCGGTGTTTATCTCTGGAACTTATCATCAGATCTATATGAAATTTATATGGGACCATTTCGGAATAAACTCCTTTCGAACAAAAAAAGAATTTTGTTAATCCGTCTATATGTGACGGAGTTATGGCCGAACATACATAAAAAAAAAAAAATATAAACATCCGAATTGAGAACCTCCTCCTTTTTGAAGTCGGTTAAAAAAATACTGTACAAAGGCGCACTTAATACCTGAGGCATTTTGTACTAGTCGACCTTAGGGTGAGTCCCTCGCGCGCCTCATAGAGATGTCAGCAAAATTTAATGGGTCCGCCAGGACCAATGCTTACCAGGGTTGCATGATATGTTCGAAAAAGTTACCGTGGCCCAGGCACAGACATGGCTTTTTAACCGACGAAAATAAACGGAGGAGGTTATCAATTCGACGCGTATATATATTTTTTTTTTTTATGTATGACCACGCATAACTTTTAACATAGTAGTCCGATTGTGATAATTCTTTTTTTATTGGAAAGGGTATACTCCGAGGGTGGTCCCATATAAATTTGGAAAACAAAATCGAACCCTAAGGGAAGGAAAACAGGGGATGATTGATTGTTCACTCACTGATTGTAATGTATAACCACGCATAACTTTATACAGAGTAGTCCGATTTTAATAATCCTTTTTTCCTTGGATAGGGTATACCTTGCCAAGTATTATTAGTACATAAAAACTACAAAAAATCATAAAATAAAAACTTTTTCACAAAAAATTAAACCGCCGAAAAAACTGAAAAGCAATAAATAATAAACCTTAAAATTTTGAGTCGGCGCGGCGGCGCTGAAAAATCAATGAACAAAGATCACTCAAATCGCCGACTCATAATTTTAAGGTTTATTATTTATTGCTTTTCAGTTTTTTCGGCGGTTTAATTCTTTAGTTAGTAAAAGTGTGACATGCCCTCCAGCTCCTCGCAGAGCGGGAGAAGCCATTTGAAGATAGAATAGAATAGAATAGAATTTTATTTTGCAAATATGGGTAATACACAAGTTGTTATGTTATGATACATTAAAGCTCAGCCATATTTTACCATGCGGCATGCAAACATTTACATTATTTATATAATTTTTCCTTACATTTTGAGAAACAGATCAATTGAAAAATATAACTATCATTCAATAGATCAGTTATAAATTATCATTAACAATACAAAAAAAAAAAAAAACATTACAAATACAATGATTAAAATTATAAATACAATTATTTTCATTATAAATACAATTATTATTATTATCAATAGAATTATTATCATCAATGCAATTATTATCATTATCAATACAATTATTCTCGTTACAATTATCATTCAATAGATCAATTATTACGCACATATATTTTTCTCTGTTAGGAACTCAGTTACATTGTAGTAAGTTTTGTCTACTAAAAATTTACGTAGTCTACTCTTAAAGAGTACTGTATTTAAATCTTTCCAACCACTTGGTAATTTATTGTTTCCCACCCAAAGAAATAGGTTATGCAGAGACAAAACATAGCAGGTGCAATATACGGGATAGAAACTTACCGGATACAAAGATAAACCTATGTAATGAAAATAAACTGTGTCTAAAAATAATAAATGGTAGCGGAAGGAATAGTGACAATGATAATATAAAGTGACAATGTCTTTTACACCCACAATTCAAAGATGATATGGCACCATATGGGGTTAAGAGCTTATATCTCATACGTAACACACTTTCGATCGAAATTTAAAAGATTTAGAAGAAAAAAAAATTCGTAATCATGTAATGTTTTTCCACACTTCTCTACGAGACGTCTTCTCTGTAGTCACCCCCTTTTTATTCATATACAGTATGAGTACATTCATACCCAAAAATTTCCTCACGAGGCTATCCACATTCCTCCGTACCTTGTTGGTTACAAGGTGCGGAGGAATGAGGATAGCCTGACGGACCACAACAGCTGATTCCCACACAACTTTTCAGCTATCGATGCCAGTTTCAGACTTCTTCTTAATAACCATGGAGTTTATTGCCGGCTCTTTTCCATAGGAATCAACAATTTGTAACCGTGCACCTAGCTTTTGACGTTTTATAAGTGCCCATGTTGGTTTATGTGAAATAAAAATATTTTGATTTGATTTGTACTCATTTCTTATTTTATCCATCCCTCTTAACATTCTCATCTCAGCCACATGTTATTGCTTTTCATTTATCCCTTTGTGAACGAGCTTAAAAATCGACTAAACTATTTTAACAATATAGCAAAGTCATTACAACATGTAGTGGTTTTATATATTTTTATTTACCACATCTGCCTATTCTTTTCCCAACTATGTTGAGGTCAGCTACCAGTCTAACCGGATGCAGCTGAATACCAATAGTTTACATGAATCGACTGCCTGTCTGACCTCCATAACCCAGTTACTGGGCAATACGATACCCCTTGTTAAGACTGGTTGTCAGACTTTCGGGCTTCTGACGACTCGTAACAACTGTCAAAGATCTACAATTGACAGCCGGGACCAACGGCTTAATGTGCTTCCCGAGGCACGGAGAGGTATTGGTATGTAAAGATGGTCACCCATCCAGGAACTAACCGCGGCAAGCGTAGCTTAACCTGATCGATCAATCTGTGCGGCTGGTATTTGTAATGTAGGGTAGGTTGTATGCATGCCTACGAGTACGCGCCGGTGATTCAGTGCCCATAAACCGCGTAACTAAAAAAAAAACGAATCTAATACCTTATACTAATTAACGCAGCGGAGAAACATTATTCACAGATCGAGCGCGAAGCTTTAGCTATCGTATTCTGTTTAGAAAAATTACACCAGTACTTATACGGGCGACGTTTTACACTACGCACGGACCACAAGCCGTTAGTGACTATTTTTGGGCCTAAGCAGGGAATATCGTCGATGGCAGCCAGTCGGTTGCAAAGGTGGGCTATTAAGTTATCAGCCTACATATATGACATCGAGTATGTTACATCGAAGCAGAACGGGGCAGACGGGTTGTCTCGGTGGTCCGCACTGTGTGCAAGTAAATAATCTAGAGCATTACTTAGCCACAAGGAGCTTGTGTCTTTTATATTTTCCACATAACTATGCATAATTTAAGAACCTATACGACCAAAGCAAAAGACAGCAGAGCGTTATATTTATGTCGACACACTTTCCATTATTATTTCCATTCCCAATAACAAAAAAAAAACACCATTCCAATTTAATTAAAACGCGTTAACTAAGAAACAGCTATTAGTATTCTCCAGAGGTTCATGACTCTTTGTCACGCACAGTACCAAATGTCAATTTATATCAATTTGGAGTTAGGGGCTCGCCACCCTACTCTTCATTGTTATTTTAATTATTTTCGATGTTGTCATCACTTAAGCCCCAGTAACAAGGTGTACGTTTTTGGAACGTTCAAATGCAATAATCGCACGCCATAAAGCATGTTCAATTATTGCCATTCAAGAATTGCATGCACGTTTATACACGCTTACGATTTCCATAAAATAATTGCATGCAAGTTTTGCATTTCAATAATTGCATGCGACTTACAACCTGTTTTACACTGAGGCAATTAATTGCAAGGCGATTATTGCATTCAAGTTTTGTTTCGTCTTCAAATAGAGTTGCACCTCCTTGTGGAATTCAAAGTCAAAGTCACAGCACTGATTTCGAATAGGCACATTAGAAGGCACTTTTTAACCGACGAAAAAAAACGGAGGAGGTTATCAATTCGACGCGTATATTTTTTTTTAGTTTTTTTTTTATGTATGACCACGCATAACTTTTTACATAGTAGTCCGATTGTGATCATTCTTTTTTTATTGGAAAGGGTATACTTCAAGGGTGGTTCCATATAAATTTGGAAAACAAAATCAAACCCTAAGGGTCAGAAAACAGGGGATGATTGATTGTTCACTCATTGATTGTAATGTATAACCACGAATAACTTTACACATAGTCCGATTTTGATAATTCTTATTTCATTGGATAGGGTATACCTGCCAAGTATTATTAGTACATTAAAGCCACAAAAAAAATATAAAATAAAAACATTTTAACAAAAAATTAAACCGCCGAAAAAACTTAAAGGCTTAAAATTTTGAGTCGGCGCTGAAAAATCAATGAAAAAAGATCACTCAACGACTCATAACTTTAAGCTTTTAAGTTTTTTCGGCGGTTTAATTTTTTGTTAAAAAGTTTTTTGAACGTCAAAATTTACATTAAAAAAGAATTGATTCAAAAAGTACCCGTATTTGCTCTGCCAAATATGTCATTCGATTATATTGAACGACTTTTTGTTAATATTGTGCCTGAAATAAATTCGATTTTATTGTACGTACAGTTTAATTTACACCAGTTTTGAACGTCAATTCAAATTAAATCAAAATATTTTATTTCATACTAGCTGACCCGACAGACGTTGTCCTGTCTCTTTGATGATATTTGAGTACGCATTCTGTCAATTCTATGTCAAATGTCATAATGTTACATTAAAAAAGTTTACATTGTCCTATTATATGGTTGTTAAGTATTCTTAAATAAGTGTTCTTAAATTTTCTAATTCTCCGCGCAATTTTTTAATTTTTTTCTTTCATAAGAACCTTCTCCTGACAATTACAAACACAACAACAACAAAAAAAGTGAAATCGGTCCAGCCGTTCACGCGTGATGGCGTGACCATGGGAAATAGGGATTCATTTTTATATATGTAGATAAACCTACATGGACACTTATGACAAGTCAGCAGCTAGATGCACGTTTCCAATTTGTTGATTCCTATGGAGAAGAGCCGGCACGAAACTCCATGGTTACACTTTTAAAAATAATTGGCTTTTACAATGGTTTCAAATTACACTGTTAATAAGTACGGGACGACAGTGTAAGCCTGACAACAAGTACCAGGTACTTAATTAAACAGAAAAATGGTCTACAGTCTACAAGGCCTACAACGTATACTAACTACCTTGTCTGTATCATGTAACAATTGTACATATTGTTTTATGGTATCGTGTCCCGTGTCAATGGGGCTTTAGATACTCTCCTATCGTAGAAGATGAAGTGACAATATCGGCGAGTATTTGTTTGTCGCGGCGAGAAGAGCTATCAAAGAGAGCACTCGCCCAGTGACCCGCTTGGCGGGCAGGACACTAGCGGAGGAACTCACGGTTGGTACACTCGGCTACATATCAAGCTATATATTTCCAATTTTAGCTGACCTCGCATTGTATAGATATTTACAATGAGAAGTCAGCTTATACTGGAGATGCTTGATTGTCACCGTGCCTACATACGCATGTTTTACGAGTAATCGCTCGCCGCTGTCGCTCGCGCTCGCTGCTAGCTCTACTCGCTTCTCGCTTATCGTCAGCAGTGGGGCCTTGAGACCAATCTTTAAAATGGATGTTGGAATATTTTGTCATGCAATACTTAAGCTAGACTGGGAACATGAGTCATCAATAATAAATAGGTAGGTGAGTAACGTCTACTAGTGACAAAGTTTGTATTTTTTGTTCTGAGGGTATGTTGGTGAGTAAAAATAATATTTAGCTCGTATTTTTGGTGAAGTAAGCTCTGCCAGGGTCGCGAGATCTATTCGAAAGAGTTACCGTGGCCCTGGCATATGGGCAACTGTAGGAACACGGGTGGGCTTTAGTCAGTAAAAGTCTGACACGCAGTGAAGCGGGAGACGTCATTTGAAGATTTCCCACCCACAAAATAAAAACAAAACAAATGTTTACCACCGAAACCTATACAATGTGGAATGCAATAAGGTATTGAGTATTGAATAAAAATCTTCCAAATCTTACCCGACTCTGCAGCTTCTGTATCGGGAACCCTTCGAAGTAGAACGTCTCGTTCCACCGAGGGTTCAGAGTACGTCGCTTGATCTTCGTCTCCAGCCGGTGCTTCTTGTCTGGCAGGAGGGTCACCCGCACATAGGGGTCCGATGTGCCGCTTAAATCCTTGGCGGGAAGTTCCTTGCCCTGGGAGAGAAAAATGGTGATATTATTTCATGTAGTTAGTATTGAGCGTATAAATTAGTGATGAGTTTTGTTTTTGAGTATTTGAATAGTGGTGGACATATAATTTGCCGCCGCAAAAAGGGCGTTTGTGGGAAACACATGTAAAGTAAAATTTGATTTAAAGAAAAAGTGCACCTAGTAAGCCAATTTTTTCCCATTCTCTTTCATAAGATACACTTTCTACAACGGTGTTATAACTTATATCCACGGCTAGGGCTGTAAGATCAATCACAGTTTATACCACGGGACAGAGTTTAAACTCTAAAATCGATTATTTCATAAGGGCCGTAAGATCAAAAGCAGTTTAAACTATAGAAATCGGAATCTACGGTTAAATATTATTACGATGAAATATTATTTCATCTACTATTTTAAGATCGAATCTGTACTATATAACTATATAATATTATAAAGCTGAAGAGTTTTTTTGTTTGTTTGGTTGAACGCGCTAATCTCAGGAACTTCTGGTCTAAATAGAAAAAATCTTTTTGTGTTGGGTAGCCTATTTATTGTGGAAGTCTATAGGCTATATAACATCACGCTACGATCAAAAGAATGTTATGTTTATCATATAATTCATCAGAGAATATTAAACACTATTTATGTCTTCTTGTTTACCTGTGTCTCAGTTTCTAATTTGAATATGTACTTGATTTAATCCTTAATACCTTTAATATACTGAAGATCAATAAGCAGACATAATTTCCTACCACATTAGCCCATTTATCACGTCTGTTTCCAAATCAAAAGTAAAGAGGTATCTTCTGAGCACTTTTTTCTCATAGCCATCCATTGTTTTAAATAAGGCTTGATCGAAGTCAAAAGCAGACCCATTTAGCAATAAAACTATTCATAGAATAAAAGGTGGTATTACCAAAATAGATAAAACTAACTTAGATCCATAGTTACTTGACACAGAGGAAGAAGCATTGCCAAACAATAAGACATGTGGCGACATCTATATTGCTGCATACGACCTACAAATTACACTGACGTCACGCAAAATGCTGCATCGCGCAAACAGAGTTTACCGCGTAACTATCTTATATAATTATGTCAACCGTAAGTTTATATTCTATCTCGCGATATTATAAGCTGTCAAATATGCCAAGCCAATTACATTTTAACGTTTTAATTTTTTATAGTTTATAATCTGTCTATGGCAAACAAATTGTGAACTGGTGAACCTAACCTAACCTGTTCCTGTCAGGGTCGCGAGATTTGTTCGAAAGAGTTTCCGTGGCCCTGGCATTTTGGCAACTGAAGAAACACGGGTGGGTTTTAGTCAGTATGAGTCTGACACGCCCTTCCGTTCCACCCAGAGCGGGTGACGTCATTTGATGACATCCCACCCTCAAAAAAAAACCTAACCTATTGGGACGAGGTGCCCCGGCTTAGTAACTGCAAACAATTCGGCTACCGTCAATATCGAAAATTCATCATGGTTTACAATTTATCGGGTGATAAAATCCGACAAATTGTAAACCCTGTCAGAGAGTGCAGGTTCGTTTACAATTTGACGGTTTGACAACGTTAGATTAGAAACTCGAAAATTAATAACTAAATTATAAGCAGTATGATTCATTTCACAATTTATGGACAGTTTACAATCTCGCGAGGTAGGTTATTAACTATCTGGGTTTACAATCTACAACGTTCGGACATCAATCGCAGTTGCCCACCAGACCCAACACTCGTCTGGTCACATAACCCTCTCTTTTGTAAAAAGGATGAATGACTTTGCACTCTGTTCCTCATACCTGCCTTTAGAGACACAAGCAAACCATGAAAATGTATGGTAAACAAAAGCACACTAGATTTTTCCATACAAAGTATATTTGCTTAAACAATTACCACAGCTGTTCGTGATAGTACAATAGTCTAAACCATGAATGATATTTGTTTATGAAATTAACAGACAAACACTGTTGAAATGAGAAGCAGTATTATGAAGGAAAAAATATAAAATATTTGTTTATAAGTTATACGTAGGATGCTATTAGTGTTACTTTTGGTTATAAACAACTAGCTTCTGCCCGCGACTTCGTTCGCGTCAAATTTTTTCCCGTCGCTTCGAATTGCCTGCCAGTTTTTGTCCATTTTTCGTTGATGGTCCACTCTTTTTGATCGCTGCGTGATGTTATATAACCTATAGCCTTCCTCAATAAATGGGCTACCCATCACAAAAATATTTTTTCAATTCGGACGTTCCTGAGATTAAGCGTTCAAACAAACAAACTCTTTTTTTTTTTTGGATGGGAAATCATCAAATGACTTATCCCGCTCTGGGCGGAGCGGGAGGGCGTGTTAGACTTTTACTGACTAAAACCCACCCGTGTTCCTTCAGTTGTCCATGTGCCGGGGCCACGGTATCTCTTTCGAACAATCACGTGACCCCAGCAGGGACAAACAAACTCTTCAGCTTTAAAATATTAGTATCTATGAAATCCACACTAATATTATAAATGCAAAAGTAACTCTGTCTATCTGTCTGTCTGTCTCGGTTTCCTGCTAAAACTACTGAACCGATTTAAATGAAATTTGGTACACAGATAGTTTAGAGTCTGAGAAAGGACATAGGCTACTTTTTATCCCGGTAGTACGTTCCCGCGGGATATTTTCCGAACTCCACGCGGGCGAAGCCGCTGGCAAAAGCTAGTATAAAATATTTGTTTATAAGTTATACTTAACATGCAAGTGTTAATCTTGGCTATTAGCATTATTTTGGTAAGAGTTTAACAATTCAATTCTCTAAACGTTTTTTGATCCTCCTGATATTTTTGTAATGCGTCGTCATCCAAAAGGCCTAGAAAAAGTGACTTCATATCAGCGACAACGATATTGAAAACCTGATGTCAATCCTGAACTCGTATTGCACACTATCAATTAGGATCTGAATAATTTTAAAGGATTTTGTTAATAAATTCATAATTTCGAGAATTTGACTGCTCAGTAACTTTATTGAAAGCTTTACTGTTAGTTGTTACTGTAGGCCTCCTGCATGTCAGGGTTACGGATTTGTTCCATAGAGTTACTGTGGCCCTGGCATATAGGCAACTGAAGGAACACGGGTGGATTTTAGTCAGTAACCATTACCTTTCCTCATAATTCTGTGTATTTATATATATATTTACGTTTATTTTTTAGCTTTATGTATTTATTTAAGTATATGTTAATTTCTTGCATTATATATGTATAAGTATATTTTAGTTTAAGACTTCACATTATTCATATCTTCTCTTCTTGTTTTCACACACTATTGTCTACATTTCTTTTTCATTTCTCCTTTCGCAGGTCTGCTGGAAGAAATTTCTTAAGAAATAAGCAGTTCCTTTGTACTCAATTGTTTTAATATGCCTTATCACTCTGTTTTTTTACTGTGTGTACATAAATAATAAAATAAATAAATAAATAAAAGTTTGACACGCCCTTCCGCTCCACCTAGAGCAGGAGACGTCATTTGGTGATTTCCCACCCACGAAAAAAGGCCTACTGTTAGTGTGTTACCCATCGGTTGGGTTTCGTTGTAGATATAAGAAAGGCTTTTAAAGCACCACTTTTCTAGGACTTCAGGTCCATGGACATACTTCATATACAAAGACACAGTCTCTCTCACACACACACACATATACACACACGCACGCACACACAGTCGCACACACGGCCCTCTCTCTCTGTCACTCTCGCACACACACATGCACACACACGGCCCTCTCCCTCTCTCTGTCACTCTCCCAAACACACACGCACACACACTCACACACACACACACACCCACGCACAAACACACACACACACACACACAAACACACAAAAATGGTGAAGAATAAACTTGTAAAATCAATCTATAATGTGCCCACTCACTGCTAAGACACAGACCTCTGTGAGAGGGAGCGGGCCATAATCCACCACATGGGCCTATTGTGGGTTGGTAGATGTCACATGTCTTTGCATTTTTGGTTTTAAGGCATGCCAGTTTCCGCACGATGTTTTCCTTCACCATTTCGACAGCAATGGGAATGAAATCAAATACACAAAGTTCCTTCCTGATTTGACCTCATAAGCCAGGCAATATTTTTTGGGCAAAGAGTACAGTACAAGCTCATGAATGGCTTACGTCATATTTAAAGAATAGAGAGCAAGTCGTAGAAATCGAATACTATAACAACAATAGTAGAGAAATAGAAAAAAATCGATCTAAAAGCAGAACGACTAACGCTTCCATCCCCCAGGGAAGTGTTATAGGCGGCCTATTATTCCTCGTCTACATCAACGACTTACCGACAACCATAGAGGGGCCATGTGTTTTATTCGCGGATGACATATCCTTATTACTCTCATGCCAAAACAACACAAACATAGAAGAAAAACTCAATTCCACACTCACAAAAACATGCGACTGGATGACCTCACATAACTTAGAAATAAATTACAATAAAACTAAATTAATGACTTTTCACCCTCATCAAAAAGCTCCTCTATACTTTAATTTCAACTTTAATGGCACATTATTGGAGACTGTTGATGAATTTACATTACTTGGACTTACAATAGATAAACATATTAACTGGAAAACACATATACAAAAAACACGTTCAAAAATTTCAAGATTTTCATATGCCCTCCGCGAAATTAAAAAGACCACCAATTTTCAAACTGCCCTTACCACTTATTATGCGTATGCCAATGCATGGCTTAGCTACGGCATAACTCTCTGGGGAAATAGTACAGATGCACTGACACTCTTTACTCTACAAAAGAAATTAGTCAGAATCATGGTAAACATTGATCAAACCGACAGCTACAAACCCCACTTTCAAAAACATAATATTTTAACACTACCCAGTATTTATATTCTAGAAACATGTAAATTTGTCCGCAAGTATCCAGAGTTCTACACAAAGCGCGAAGACATCCAGTCACAATACACACTTAGGCACCGATCAAGGCTAAACATACCAACCTCCAAGCTAAAAATGCATTCTACAAGTCCCTATGTAATGTCTATAAAAGTATACAACAAACTGCCTGACATTATAAAGAATGAACAAAAGTTCAATATATTTGTAAGAAATCTTAAGAAATTACTAATTAACAAATGCTATTACTCCTTAGAAGAATATTTAAATGATAAAAATAAATAATAGATATATAATTTAATATGATAATAAATACTATAATGATGATAATTGATAATAATAATTAATCATAAACACGCAATTTATAGGTATATGTAAAATAACTTAATGATACTAAATTGTATGTATGATGTTTTTAAAAAAAATACATAATATAATAATAATTTATCAAATAATATAAAAAAAAACAAAAATGAAATGAAACAGCAATAATTATAAATAAAATTAAATACTTAATAAATTAAACAATATAACTAATAATTATTTTTGAAAGAACAACAATCCAAATAAATGAATAAACAGAATTATTATAATACATAGATACTTATATAAAAATCATATAAATTATGTTAATACATTTTATAGATAAATAAGCGATATATTGGTTTATTCTATGACATCTCCTGACCAAATGATTTTCAAAAACAGAGCTTCCTCTCTCCTATCCTTTGCTGTGCCCTACAGGGTCCATAATGATCTAAATTATATAATTACCACCTAAGTTTACATTATGGTAAAGCAATAAAGATATTGAGTATTGAGTACAAAACTCTTTGCCTAGTAGGAAAAAAAGACATTACTTACGATTTACATACAGCTAGTTCAAAATCTTGAAAAAATTGACTTACTTGGATGATCCTCAATATCAAAGTAGTGTTCTGGAAGTCGTACTCCAGGCTGAAGTGGATCTGGCCGACATTCTCCGACGGTTCAGAGTTGTCGATGTACATGTCCACCAGCGAGATGGAGCGGTTCTGCAGAAACGCCATCTGTCAGCACAAATCGGACACTTAAAGCGTTTGTGTGGCTTGGCGCCATTTTGAAGCGGAGTGTGGGTCAGAATTTTGATAAAATCTTTTTTTAATTTTAAAAGTCTACAACGGATCTGTCAAACTGACATCACTGTTATATGACAGTTTTGAAGTTTCGGTGCTTGTCAGTAAATGATTTAATTTCTAAACAAATTATAGGCGTAAAAACCTTAATGTCTTAATTATTTAAGTCATTATGTATTCTCGAAATGGTCACACCAGCGTGGCAATCACGGCCGCTGTTATCACAGCTTTGTGTCACTTTTTTAATCACGATTTTTGCTCCCAAACTGTGATTAAAATGTGTGATCCAAGACTATCACAGTAGCCCGTTCTCGCCCCACTGGTGTCACCAATCGGATAAATTGGCTCATTAATTACGTAAGTAAGTGTAAAAACGATTCTATTTTGTGTTTTTATCAATATTCTGTCCACTTGTCGTGCAAAGTAAAATATTGGAGGTTCGGTTTCTTACACAATTAGAAACTTAGTACTTAAAAAATAAAGTAAAAGTGTGATATCTTTCTTATTTTTAAAATAAACTGTATGGAGGTAACTACCGTACTTTCTAAAAAAATGGTTGGTTCATTTTAATAATAAATAAGAAAAAAATCATTCTTTTTACTTTTTGTTATATTATATTGTTTGCGGGTCGACGTCACAAAAATCAAAGGGGTCGGTTTCATGCAAGATTTTAAAAGGGACATAACTAACAAAAATGGTTTCTCTGTTCTATTAAGAAATACTGTTTTAATTAATTTACAAACCTTTCTCAGTTTTTGTAACAAAACGATTTTATTAAATACTACGGGATTAACTTTAAGCATTTTTAAAAAAAAGATTGAGGGCAAAAATATGCTTTGAAACGACCTTTCATAAAAATGAAATATTTTGCAATATAAGCTATTAAAACTATTGCTAATCTATGCTATTTTGATCTAATACTACAATATTTTTCATATTTTATGTAATTTATAAGGGTATTGATAGCTGAAATGAATTTTTATGCTGTAGCATTATTCTATTTTACTTCAAAATTAAATATTTTTAATTTAAAATTCATAACAATAATGCGAGATTCCAAAAATAAAAATAAAATAAAAGAAAATCACTGACGTATTATCCTTTATTACAAAAAGGTATCTTTTTGAAATCTCACGCTATGTTATTTGTGTAGCTATTTTACAATAGTTCTAATTATAAAATTGAAATAATTTATTTTGGGTGGTAAGTGCTAAGCTAGTCTATATTCCTATAAACTACTTTTCTATGTCTAAAATTGATTTATCGTGAAAAAACCGTGAAATTCAATAACAAAATTTGGTTTAACTTATCGTTTGTGAGTTTTTAATAAAAAAAAATGCTACTCCACTTCTCGTGTGGGATTTAGAAAATAAGTTAAAATTTTGTGTTTTTGCTATAAAATTATTTTTGAAAGCTAATTTTTAAGTGTCTTTTTGCGCAGCAAATATTTACAAAATGTTTAAGCTTTTCAGCTGAAACCAAGCGGGCTCACTGAAAAATTTTAAGCATCTTAATAAAATTAAAAAAAAATTGAATAAAAGCGAATCTCCAAAAGCGTTTCGCCGTTTTTTTCGTAACATTCTATTTTTTTCATATACAACCTCTTCTACCTACCATGTTTGAAGGAGAAAGCATGGAAAGAGAATTCATAGTTTAGAAAAAAACTCCACCGAAAATAAAATGTAAAAAATAATAATAACAAGGAGCACAGTTCAAAAAAAGGACAGTTCGGAAACACTTTGCTAAAAAAATACACTTTTTACAAAAAAATATTTTACACTTTTTTACCAAAAAAAGATAATACTTATTTTTTTTTTTACGAAAAAAGATACTATTTTTAGTTACAGTTCTACATTTGTGTAGTCTTAGTGTGTGACTGCATAAAATCGTGAAGGATCAAGATTGTTTGATCTGCATTTACGTCATATGTTGGTTTGGCGTGAAAACCTAATTTGATCGTTACTAGCATTGATGATGTTATTAGAACTATATGTTATTTTAGTTTTGTGTAAGGTGAATTGTTATAGAAGTTGTAGTATTATTTAAAGTAAGACAGTGGTTAAGAATGCATATTAATGTTAATTGTAAATAATCTTGCTCTCTTAAATTAATTATTATATTCAAATAGGCATATAAAAAGCACTAGTGAACGTCAACATTTCCATTAATATAAAACTGATTCCTGGTCTTCCCTTCTTAAAGATATCTTCTTATGGAAAAGAATGGAAAAGAAACTCCATCGTTACTATTTTAAAAGGTTTATCAATATTTACATACATTCATTATAAGTGAAAATGATGCACCTAGGATAGAATTACCATACCATAATAGGTAAAGAAAAATAAAGCAATGCAATGAAACTTTTTGTAGCGCGATTGGGTGTCGATTGCGGTATTGTCTCGCATAACAATACTGCATATAAATAAGCGGAAAATTCACGTAACAATATTCATTCTTATCCAGTCCACCTCTTGCTGCCCTCTACCAGCGATGCCCTAAGCCGAGGTCCACACAGGAGGTGCCCAAAGCGAGTAGTCGTAAGTTTAACATTTTAAAGTCCTGGCTGAAGGCCTTAATTTATTTATTAAGGTAGCCACAGGCAAGTCCGGTTAAGCAGCCGACTACCTCATAGGTTGACATGCGAACGGTAATAAAAAATAAAAAAAACTGACACATAGCGCACAACTGAGATCACTAGGTCTAGAAGTATTCAATTTTGCACAAGAATTCCTTAGAGAAAAAAGAAGAAGGATTATTGAGGAGTTGTAACTCAGGTCGTAACAGCTATGTGAACATTCAGCATTGCATATGTAAGCTGTCACGCCCTTTATGCCAGTTTTTTATTTTTGCAGCCATGTTTCTATATACATTTTTTTTTTTTGCTTATGCTTGAGTATGGTTTTCATTTTATTTGTTGGTATATTGGGTTGGCTAGCTGGCATATAGCAAATCATTTAATTTAATTTGTGTCTCTTGATGTTTTGCCATATACCATTGTATAGAATCAAGTTCTTCTAACTGGACAGACAGCTGTGCTGCTGGGGAGTTTGTTGGCCACTTCTTCCCAGCTAAAGCACTAGGAAGTGCGCGACGGGTGGGCGTTTTGGGGGGACTGTCTTTTGTAATTTTGACGTTCGAAAAGTGCTGATCCTCAGCCTAATTTGAATAAATGACTTTTGATTTTGATTTGATTTTGATTGAAAATTCACCCCTAAGGGGGTTAAATAGGAGATAAAAGCTTTTATTCTTCATTTTTGCCAAGGAAATTCATATCGGTAATAATCCAAAGGCAGATATCTAAAAATACGCCAAAAATATACATTTTAAAAACCTTTAAATAATTATGTAAATTAATTTAATCTGCACTCAAAACGATTATTCCTAAAAAAACAGTTTAAGTGCTCCATAGATGAAAAAACCTTTTATTCTCACAGTGCCTTTTAACCGACCATAAAATGGGGTTATTTTTAAAATAACTAATGGCTATGCTGTTAAAATAAACTTCCCAACAATTATTTATTATGTTTTGTTAGTATATTGGCGTGTGCTAGCTGACATATGGAAAATAATTTAATGTATGTTTTATTTTCATAATCCATATTAATTAATATTATAAATGGGAAAGGGTGTGTGTCTGTTTGTCCGTCGGTCACGGCAAAACGGAGCGACGGATTGACGTGATTTTATAAGTGGAGATAGTTGAAGAGATGGAGAGTGACATAGGCCACTTTTTGTCTCTTTCTAACCCCCACTTCCCTAAAATGGGGGGTGGAAAGGTTGTATGGAGCAAAAAAAAATTGAGTAGGGTATGGAGGAACCGTGTTGCCCCGAATTTAACGCGAGCGAAGCCACGGGCGAAAGCTAGTATTATATACTTACATATTATTGTATAGCATCAAGTTCTTCTAACTTAAAAGCTGGTGCTGCTGGATATTTTGTTGCGCGACTTCTTTGTTCCAGCTAAAGCACTAGGAAGTGGTGAAGGGCGAGCGTTTTGGGGGGACTGTCTTATGTAACTTTGACGTTCAAAAAGTGCTGACTCTCAGCCTAGTTTGAATAAATAACTTTTAATTTCATAACATAACATCAAGCCAAGTCATCTCTAAAATGTTAGACAGAGGTCTACACCCACATTTCACCAGTTATATTAAAGTCCCATGTGTAGCGCCATCTACACCGCAACATGTGAACTACGTATCACACTGACGTCATACAAAATCCTGCATCGCGCAAGCAGAGTTTACCGCGCAACTAGCATATTAAAAAAAAAATGTTATTCCGAAATTAATTATTATTAACTTTGTTGGTATTTTTAGTCTTTTCTGGAACAATGTATTTGTCTATATTTTGTTTGGATCGGGCGTTGATAGCTGCGCCACAGTATCTTACTTTTGTAGCTATCTTCGTTTGCCATTGTAAATGTTGTAAACTTAAGTTGTTCCAAATAAACTTTATTTTATTTATTTATTTTTATATATACAACGTCTCGACTTTAATCGTCTGGCACCTTAGCTTAGACCGCTACCGGCTTGCTCTGGGAAACGGAATAAGCGGGGGCACCCTACTCTGTTGGTGCGTCGAGTCGGCATCTTGTCGCTGGTCATCTCTCGCCGGGCCTCTCCCGGGTAACTGGGGATCTCACCTTGGCGGAAACTGACCGTCAAGGTGTCGTCAAGAAAGCGGCGTTGATAAATCAACGCCGTGGCCCCTCCACAGAGACACAATAGCAACCACACACAGGGACGCGTTAACCAAACGCGTTCCACACATCGTTCGACGAACAAGGTAAACACACCGAGAGGCGGGTCTTAGCGGGCCACCGCATTACCATCCGCGGACAGGGAGCATAGCTTCGGTGCCACCCGCCACGCTTCCTTATGGGGACGTCGCGACTTCAAAGAGTTGAGACGTCGGGCAGTTGCCCACTAGAGAAGACACCTATCTGGTCAGAGGATGCTCCCTTTTCTTCGGAGGTATGAGTGAACTTTACACTCTGTTCCTTAAACTCTCAAACCTGTCATAGAGGCGAGTCTATTGCTATCAACCGGGTACAAATTTAGGTTCCGGCTTATTATTACGAAATTCCTGATGAAAAACACAAGGACTCTTTGCGTGATCTGGAAATCAAACCCTCATACTCTTGCTAGGGTCGCGAAATTTGTTCAAAGCAGTTACCGTGACCCTGGCATATGGGCAATTGAAGGAACACGGGTGGGTTTTGCTCAGTAAAAGTCTGACATGCCCTTCCCCTCCACCCAGAGCGCGAGACGTCATTTGATGATTCCTCAAAAAAAAAAAAATCCTAATGATTAGCAGTAACGCATGCTACAATAAGACCAACGACAAAACTAACCTTCCGAAAAACTACACATACACGTACATTTGCAATTTCCTTATTTAATTATGCGTAAACGATTTCTTTTCAGTAGTTTGAATACTATTCCAAATGAATAGAATTTCAAGTATACTAGGCTTTTCACTATTTAGGGTTCTGTACCCAAACGGTTATGTGGAACCCAATTACTATTTGCTTATTATTTTATTACGTAAGTTCGTATTTATTATGGGTCCTGTTACGCTTTGTTGTTCGTCCGTCTGTTACAATGGCTGTTTTTTTTGCATGGTAACAGGTAGACACTTCAATTTTTTACAGAATTTATTTAGTAGATGGATGACGACGGTATACATAAAATAACATGTCAAATAAATATAAGCTATCAAAATTTCAAATATCATTCATTTCCAGCCCGTCCATTGCTGCCCGCAAACAAAGTTTACTGCGCAACTAGCATATCCCGTCATCAGCCCGCAATTTTCCGCATTTTCCGGCCGACCGCGAAAATTATTTAACCACATCGGAATCCGATTACATCCAAATTCGTAATACATACATACAGTTACATACACATGGTACACATACAGCTAAAAAGCTGAAATAAATGAGTTCAAAAAAAAAAAATAATTTTGAGGGTAGATGTTAATTTTTTCATTTTGGGTAATAGAGTACCCCGTGGCTGTTGAGCGAAGCGTATACAATATCGCGACAACAATAATCGCTCATTACGATCCAGCTCGTTCCTTGTTGTCCTCTGCCAGCGCTGTCCTAAGCCGAGGTCCGTACCCCAAAGGGGGTGACAGGCAAGATACCATATTAAAAAAAAAAAAGATTTTATTCCTCAAACTTAGACCACAAAATACGAATTTGTCAATTCTAAATCGGCTTGAGAATCGAACTTAAATAAATTAAGGGTACCTTACTTATTCTAGCTTACTTATATCAATAAATAATCCATAAGAAAAACGAGTTTGTCTTCCTAAAATAAAAACAAAAAAATGAAAATAGTGATGAATATTGTACGGTGGAAACGGAACCCTTCGTGTTCCAGCCCGCCTCTCACTTGGCCGCGTCGAGTTACGCAACACATAACTAAGTTAAGAATACTTAGACCGAACGGTTCAATGGAAATACTTCACGGATTTTCTGCTGAATCAGTTCAGAAAGAAAAACTAGGGAAAGGAATTGAATTATAAATGGAGAGATTTTTATTTTATGCCTGTTTTGGTTATGGTGATCAAAAGAAGTATCGCACCAGTTATTTTTTTTGTTAATCGATACTTATCTAAACTATTATATTATAGCTTTTGCCCGCGGCTTCACCCGCGTGGATGTCGAAAAATTCACCATTCCAACCCCCATTTCACCTTCTTAGGAATGGAATTTCAAAAAACCCTTTCTTAGTGGATACCTACTCTTCACAAAGAACACATCCTCCAAATTTCATGTCTCTAGGACCAGCGGTTTAGGCTGTGCGTTGATATATCAGTCAGTCAGTCAGTCAGTCACTCAGGACTTTGAATTTGATATATTTAGAAGATAAAGCTAAAGAGTTTGGTTCAACCAAACATACTCTAATCTCTCGCACTAATCTCAGGAACCCATGGTTCGAATTGATAAACTCTTTCAGTGTTGCATAGCCCATTTATTGAGTAAGGTAACATCGCGTGAGGACCATTAGAAGTCGCACAAACGCAAATATAAAGTTCTGACGGGCAGGTGATTCGATGCGACGAGGTGGGTCGGGAGACCAAGATATTTGGCAGAAGCTAGTTCTAATGTAAAAAATAAAACAGAAGAGTTTGTTTGTTGTTTGCACGCGCTGTTCTCAGGAATTTTAATAGACACTTGATAGTCAAATTCGTGAGGAAGTATAACAAGCTATTTAACATGAAGCTACGACTATTAGGAGCCGAGAAGAAGAGAAAAAAGCCCGAAAGAAAGTTAAGTAAAAACGTAGAAATTTCAGACTAAGTCACAGGCAGACGCTAGTCAATTTATACTTATAATGTGGTCAGCTCATCTAAATAACAATATGAATGTATCGACATGTACCACCCACTCAAACAGAAGATAAAGATCTATACATACCTACTTGTTTAACATTTTACTTGGAATTCAAATCCTATTACTTTTTGGGCACAATCAGTAGATTTTATTGAAGATTTTAGTATACGGTTTCTTTGATTTTCGTCTGGTACCCTTGATTTATTTAGGTTTTGATTCGCAAGGCAATTTAATATTGACGAATCCTATTTTGTGGGTTTAAGTTTGAGAGAAAAAAAAACTATATTTTTTATCTAGATTTATGCTTACATTTATTTAACATGTCTTCTTTTGAGCGTGTCGATAGCAATCTAAATATAGTTAGCCCAAAATTTGGCTACGAGCTTAGCATCTTCAGTAGCGTGCATCAACTCCTGTAGCGAGCACACAACAGGACACGCTAGACAAGATATCAAGTGCCGAATCGTTTGTGGGACAACACCAAATGTTTTTGAAGTAAAACTTCTTTACGCACGCTTGACTTAGGGAGTAAGCTGGTGAATGTGTGACGAGAGCGTTACAAAAAGTGTGATTGGGTGAGGCGAACGGAAGTTGAGAGGGAGATATAAGTTAGTGAAGATAGAGATAGTAGGGGCAAGAGAGAGAGGTGCGAACACACATTTTTTTTATCTCTTTCTCTCTCATAGCCAGTTACGTGTCGTATATCTTAAATTAAAATGAAAGGTGATTTAAATTTTGAATTATTTAAATGACGTTTAAATATTTACAATTATGACGTGTGACAAAAACTATAGACAAAACAAAGACAAAGTGATGATAACATTAAAAGCTATATTAAATTTAAATATTTTTAATAAATTAATATATGTAAATACATTTATATATTATCCATACGAATATTATAAATGGGAAAGTGTGTGTGTCTGCTTGTCCGTCTTTCACGGCAAAACGAAGCGACGCATTGACGTGATTTTTTAAGTTGAGATAGCTGAAGGGATGGAGAGTGACATAGGCTACTTTTTTTATTTTTTAGGTGGCTGGGGTGAACTTAGAAAAGCCATGCTTTTCCCATGGATAATTGTATGTAGCATGTTCGCGTGTGTCCAATGCCCAGAATCTTTACATTCTATCCCCAAATGGAAAGACATAATATTGTCTACAGTAGCGTATTAAAATAACATTCTGTTCCGAGTTCTCTTCTGTGTTCGAAATCAGGAAACCGTGTTACCCCGAATTTAACGCGAGCGAAGCCGTGGGCAATAGATAGTACATATATAAGCATATATATATACATACATGTAGACGGAGCTAAAGAAGTTTTACTTTAGTCCTGTGGTCTAAAGCACACTCGTTTTTTTTTAAAATTTGGTGCTGTCTGACAGTCACTCACTTATTTGACATGTTATTTTATTTACATCATCGTCATCTATAATCTTTTCCAATCTAGATTTGGGTTGGTGTACCATCTAGCCAGATGTGACAGTTTATCAATATTTTACAAGGAGCGGGCTGCCATCAGTTCTTCGAAGTCAAGTAGAGAAAATAACCCGACCATCTGTAATGTACTACAATTCTTGCAAAATAAATTTCATTTCGCATTTAACGCTTTATTTTCGCAATTAAAGCTCCCCAAATTGGGGGAGGCCTATGTCCGGCAGTGGACGTCTTTCGGCTGAAATGATGATGATGATGTTGAAAATGATTAGCAGAACACCACGGAGCGCTAAAATATTCTTTAGTAATGTCAGTTAATTTGCTCTTTCAGTAATAAAAGCCCATGCATCATTTAAGAACAAATCCGACGCTGTACATTTTTAGATTATACAGTTGTAGTTTTTTTCATAGGGCTGCCACCTAGGTCTTTTTAACCGACTTGAAAAAAGGAACAGGTTCCATGTTCCACTGTATATATATATTATTTTTATGTATGTTCACCGATTTCTCCGCCCAATCGTGAACCGATTTCCTTTTATATTCTTTGCAAAATAATAACCTGGGCAAAAACTTAAATACAGATCCAAAGACACCGAAATTAAAGTGATTTTTCTCTTTGTAGTGGTTTTTTTGAAGTCGGTTGTTCTTTTACGCAAAAAATAATAATTAAAAATTAAATAATCTTACCCACTACTTACTGCACAATCAGCCGATAGTGTTCCCACTCCTGGATATGTTCCAAGTAGTCTAAATAAGACGAGGACTTCGAAATGATAGGTTTTGGGGTCTTGAGGTTGTTGTTGTGTCATTACCACTGAATTACTTTAATAAAATTCTGTGTCAAGTAAATGGTGATGATGCCTTGATCTGGTGACCCTGGCTTGGGTCGACGGCGCGTAGTGTTTCACGCGCGCCTCAATGAGATATCAGCAGAACTGAAGGGGTCTGCTAGGACCGATGCCTGCCAGGGTAGCGAGATCTGTTCGAAAGAATTACCGTGGCCGTGGCATATGAGCAACTGAAGGAAAACGGGTGGATTTTAGTCAGTAAAAGTCTGACACGCTCTTCCACTCCACCCTAGAGCGGGAGACGTCACTTGATGACAAAAATAAAAATAGCTACCTTAAAAAAATAATCATTTTAATATTTCATTTTGACATGTCTTTTGAAGATAAATTTCTGAAGCGGCATATTGCAAACTGTTATGAATATAGGTCTTAATGAAAACCTTAAGGTCCTCTTGTAGTTGAAGACGTTTCGGCGAACACTGGCCGGTTGTTGCGAGCGCTTGAGCTGCTAGATTTTGTGTATAATTGTTTCGTGGAGACAAAATGATAAGGAAATTATAAAATATTTTCTCACCATGCCCTAAAAATAATAAAACCTATCTTTTGGTATGAGTTTAATTGGTTTAATGATGGAATCTCTTCAAGGTACACGTTTTAAATGGCGATTTAGTGTCAAATTTATGATTATTTTTTATCGAGCCAATTGTTTTAATCCACGTTTCTATCTTCACACAGCGCTTAACAGTATGTTCAATTTTCCTAAATATTTTTTTTTTTCGGAAACTAGCCATTTTGCTAGATTTACAGAGGTTTAAAAAAGTTAAAAAGTACTGCAACCTCGCCTTAATAACGGGTATCAACCCTAACCGTTAGGCCCTAATAAAGTATTCCAAGTCATTTTGGTCTGGTGCACAGGTCCAGACTAATTATGCTGAACCTACGTTGAGATTGGTACAAATTACAAGAGGTGCGGCCTTCATAATTTATGCTCATTTTACCTAATGGAAAGACAACCCTTTCTGAGCAATTTCAGTTATAGCAATAGCTTGGTCACACGTTCAGATAATATTTTACTACTAGCTTCTGAGTACGCGGCTTCGCCCGCGTGATTATGGATTTCATTGGTTTCAATTGTTTTTTGCGCGTAACCCTAAAATAAAAGTATAGCCTAAGTTACTCCTTGTAATATCAGCTATCTGCCTGTGAAAGTCCCAAAAGTCAAAATTGGTCCAGCGATTTAGAGATTACTCGGAAGAAAAAGACAGACATACAGACAAACGCTACATTATTTTTGTTATATTTTACTTTCAATGTTAGGAATTTTGTAAAAAGCTGTTACTTTGACTTAACGAATAGACAGAAATTTTATTTATTGGAATATACTGCATAGATACAAAATGATTAGATATTCACTCATAAGACAGACAAAATATTATCAATAATATTATGTACAAGTATATAAAAACCGAGATAAAAGAATCACAGGGCACCAAAAAACTCGTCCGTATAGCAATAGCGTTTTCCATTGACAGCAGTCAATGGAAAAAGTTTCCAATAGATTGGGAGCATTGCCATGTTGTACGGCGATGCTGATTCTTTGGCCAAAAAATAGGTCCGCCCTCTGGTCACTAGGCTATGTTTAGAAAAACCAAGTGAGCACTCCGACCCTATGGCCAGTGTTTCAACCCCAAATTGCTCAAATATAACAATAATATAACAATAATAACTTCCAATGAGATTGGAATATGTTCACTGTTTGAGGCTTTCCGCCCCTGCAGCAACCACCCCAGCACACAGCCCATCGTACAGAGAACATGGGATGGCGCAAGGGTCGATCACATGTGCTAAAGTACTCAAAAGGCTGGCAGCATTGCCACGTTGTATGGCGATTCTACCCTCTTTTTGGACACTTTTCCCATTGACAGCAAAATTGGAGTGTGAAAATCATAAACCTATCCGCTAATCCCATAACACTCAGACCACACGTATATGTACAAAATGAATAATTCATAGCCCACTCTCATTTGTAATGGGTAGTAGCAAATCATTGACAATTCGGCTTAACGAGAGCTCTTATATAATTTGATGTAATTCTGTTAGGGACGCTGATTTGCGCGAATGTATTTTGAATTTTGCGATTCAATGTAACATCATGCCTTAATGATGTGAGGGATAGGCAGATATGTATCAATTAGGGCTTGGTAACGTTACCAAATTCACACTATAAGTATCGTTAAGTAACGTTATTTTCATAAAGTTAATTTTTTAACGGTAACACGGGTAACGATACTTTGGTATCGAATCCATAAAATAACGTTACCATTACCGTTACTAGTATCGATACTTTTATCGTTACTTAATGCGTTGTTGTCAACCCGCGCAACCTAAGCGGCACGCCATGGGCGGCGGCGCTCTACGGCAACATCGCCAATCAAACGATGCAAATGCAACTTCATTAATGTAGACAAAAGAAAGAGATGAAAGAAAATAAATAAAAATTTAACGTTATTCAGTTACCGGTAAAACGTATGCCAAGTATCGTTACCAAACATAACGTTACCTCTACTAATAACGTTATCTTCGTCCGATGAAAGTAACGATACCAAATTTTTAACGTTATTCAAAGCCCTGGTATCAATGGTGAGGCGTCAAGGTAAACCGACTCCCATTGGACCTGTTTTTTTGTGGGTGGGAAATCATCAAATGACCTTTCCCGATCTGGGTGGAGCGGGAGGGCGTGTCAGATTTTTACTGACTAAAACTCACCCGTGTTCCTTCAGTTACCTATGCCAGGGCCACGGTAACTCTTTCGAACAAATTATGCAACCCTGGCAAGAATTAGACCTCTTACTTTAAGAAATCTCCTCTTAATTTAATTTATATTTTACATCGGCTAATAATAATATATACCGGGTGACATTTTTTACCGTCTTGAAAAAAAAATGGGTGTAATAGGTGAACGGAGTAGAAGCCTTTGGCATAGAAATTTTATTATTTTATCATTTTATATTATTATTTTTATTTTTGAATAACATGTAATGAAATTGTTCTAGCAATAAATACTACACATTTAAAGTAAAATTTTTATACTAGAACAACAAAAACAGAAATTTGGAAAAAAAAACAATTAAAATTTATCGAAACTCAAATCATACGCAATGCGCCGCATGTATCAATGATTTAGTAGCGCGGTCCTACCCTTTGAAGCCGGCCGATAGGCAGCCTCATTGATCTTTCGCAGGCGCACGAGCCGCACACGCATCCCCTTCTGCCCACGTCCCGCGCTCCTTTAGTCACCTGCGTAGAATCTGAAGGCCTTCCTGCCTTCTATTCTAGTTACACAACACACCATATGAAGGTCGAGACGGTAAAAAATGTCATCCGATATAATATTATTGAGAGTGCAAGTCACCCCCTGCCATTTTATCCGTGTATACAAAACATTAATCAGGCAGGGGCCATAGTCCCTCCACAGTTGCGGTTACCAATCCACTATAGCCATCCAAACCTATAGCCTAATTTGCTTTGTTTCCATATTCTGTAATAGTTCTGCTCCAACCGGGGATTGTCTTTGGATGCACTTGCATAGTGCATACAGGGATAATCGTCGGTTGGTGCCCCCTCATCATTTAAAATTGTCTAAGGGGCCTCTGCGAGTTGACTTCGGCCCCTCGTACGCCTTCCAAAAGACCGGGATCCTAGGATCTCGAGATTTGTTAACGTATATATAATATAATAATAATAATAATACCGTGTGGTGCCGGACGTACAGAATAACACCACCCCATTTCTTCCTGTGGGTGTCGTAAAAGGCGACTAAGGGACTTACTAGAGAATGGGCAGCAGCGTTCTCTATGCATTTTACCACCATACTGCGATCGCCAACCCGTCTGCCAAGCGTGGCGATTATGGCAAAGCCCCCCAAATTGGGGGAAGCCTAAGTCCAGCAGTGGACGTCTTACGGCTGAAATTATGAGTTTCATCCTGGGTCCCAATGAATTAATGGGAACATCGAGATAAAATGTATTCTATGTTGAAATCCAGGTAATGGTTTACACTTATGCCAAAAATCATTCACCATACGTTCAGCTGTTTTAGCACGTAAGCGTAACAAACAAACATACAAAAAATCAAATCTGTTCTTTTTTTAATATTAATAAATGTCTGTAGTTCGTGACTTTTTTTACCATCCAGGATAAATTAGTAGCCTGTGTCCTAATCCAGGTCATAGCTTATCTGTATAACAAATGTAGTGCGAAGTATGATTAATAACATGCAATACTCATAATTTTAGCCAAAGACGTCCACTGCTGTATATAGGTCTCCCCCAAATTGGGAGGGGGGGGGGTCTATAATCTCCACGCTTGGCATGAGGGTTGGCGATCGTGGCATAATGCATAGAGAACGCTGCTGCCCATTCTTTAGTAAGTCCCTTAGTCTCCTCTTACGACACCCACGAGAAGAAATTGTATGATGTTTTTCTTTGCGTCCGGCTCCACACAGAACGCCAATCCAGTACATACTATTAACGTTGAACGAGTGTACTATAGTTGCCCTTCTGCCTAACCCTTCCTACAAATAAAGGCGTGATTGTTATGTAAGTGAACAACAGAATAAGGGTGACAACATAGCTACTAAGGGAAGTGCCTACATTCCCGTATTATCTAGTATTGTATTGTTCCCACTGGTTACATCTTAAAGTCTGAATAAGACAAGGACTACAAATTCTAACACGTACTACTCGCAATGGCTGGCGTGCGTGTATGAACTTAAACGACGACTCAACGTCTTGTTGACAGGTCTACACTGTCCTCCCATACCTATTAACACTGTTGTTTGAGACCATTATAAAAGCCCAATTATTTTTAAAGGAGTTATAAAATTCGGACGGATTTTAGTTTTTTTTTAAACAAGATATTTTAAACGGTTTTTGAAAAAAAAAATCTATTTGTAAACTTATGGATATTTATATGGTAATTCTAAATTATGCCCTCACCTAAGGCATAATATACAGTTAGCAACCAAATATCTGTTAATATTTGATTGCTAACTGTAAATTATGTAGTATGCTCGTTTGATTGAATGATATGCTACGGCTACCATAATTACCACGTACTGTTTAATATATAATTTACTCGTAGAACACTTGTTTTTTTGAATCAAACCAGTTTGTTCTAATCAATGATCCTGGCAAATTACTACGGGTAAACGTAAAAAACCTATGGGTAACGCTTTTTTTCAATTTTGAAGGTAATTCGATATGGAGATAGAATATCGAACTCCAATAAAACGATACCAAAACAAAAAATGCATTGCTATCTTTCGGCACACTCAAAAACAATAAAAACGACACCCATGATGAAATATTAGAAATTTTTAAAAGCCGCGATCTTTTTATTTTGACCTCACTACTGGATTCAGCGCCCTCGTGAACCATGAAAACTAGCTCGCTCTCTCTGTCTCTTTCTATTATAATATAATAACAGGTCGCCAGGGCACAACGCATTTTCGTTATGTGACGATTTCTACATTCTCACTCCTACTACAAAGAACAACACGGAGGTGCGTTAAAGAAGTTTGTTCCAAAGTAAAAATACAACTACAAAATAAGCGCTCTATACAATTTTCATACGCCACGCAGAACTTTTTTCTCCCCTACCCGCATTACAAGGCCCTATATTCTTGCTATTGGCTATGAATGTGCAGGTTCCTCCATAATTCATGACAATTGAATATCGCCGTTCGCGGCCATCTTTTATCAGTGTTTTTCAAACTGATTTAGTTTGTGAAGAGAGAAAATATTATGGTAATACATTCCGTTTTATACCAATTGGGTTTTGTAAGAGATTCTCGGAAGTGCTTTTTGTGTTCTTGCGAGTATTTGTAAAAAAGGTGAAGAGGATTTATATGCATCAAAAGATGTCTTGAATTCACTGAGAGTGATATGTTTTTGTTTTTCAATGAGGGATTCATTGTTATGTCCGTAAGTGTGTCCGTGGCATCACAGCGGGCCCTATCAGAACATCAGCGCTGCGGTAGTTGTTTTTTCTTTTCACAAATATCGCAGCATTATGCTGAGATAGGAGCCTTTTTGGCCTCGCACAGGTCTTACTCTTTTATATTTTACATGTTTTAGAAATACTTTGTTATCTGTATGTTAAATGTAAATGTTTATATGTTCTTTTTTTATTGTATTATGTCCTGTGTGTGTCTCAAATAAAATATTTTTCTTTCTTTCTTTCTTTTTGTGGGAAAATCACTATGGATGCCCTTTGTCATGATCCGGTGATCGAAGAATTATTAATGTAGAATTTACAACTGTTATTTTTTAAATTAGTAACTAATGCGTAGTACTCGCAACCGGCGTGTGTTTATGATCAGATGTATGAACCTAAACGAGGCAAAAGGATCGTAACAGTAAGTGTCTGCCAGGGGCGCGAGATTTGTTCGAAAGAGATACCGTGGCCCTGGCATATGGGCAACTGAAGGAACACGGGTGGGGTTTAGTCAGTAAAAGTCTGACACGCCACCCTAGAACGGGAGACGTCATATGATGATTTCCTACCCACAAGAAAAAAAGGATCCTAACAGGTGGCGTTTTGAAGTTTCTGCCTACACCTATAGGAAAAAGGCGTTAGTTTATGTGTGTATGTACATTTTAAACTGTGAGTAGCTTATAATCCACACGGTCTTCACATGATCTGACAAAGATTATGTCTGGACATTAAAAGAGACTGTGACCTCTGAGTTTTTTTCGGCCTTTCTTCCCAGAGTAGTCAATTAGGAATCGCCGACCTCTTCTAGTTTAAAAAAAACTATGATTGACGTGTAAAAGTGTTTATACAATACTTGCAAAAATAAAGTCATTTATAATTTATTCAGACGTATAACGGCCCACTCCCTCACACAGAGAAGTCTCTGTGGGAGGGAGTGGGCCGTAATCTAACACGAGACCCTAGTTGTGGTTCTAAGAGATGCCTCACGATATTTCCCGTCTATGTTTCGAGAGCAGTGATAGTTAAAAAAATACGTAAAGTTAGTGCCTGCATTTTATTTTTCTTTATGGGAAATCACCAAATGACTTCTCCCGCTCTGGGTGGAGCGGGAGGGCTTGTCAGGCTTTTATTGACTAAAACCCACCCGTGTTCCTTTAGATGCCTGTGCCAATGCCACGGTAACTTTAGCCCTGGGGTTCAAATACAGTTGCTGGGTTTGAACCTTCGACCCATGTACACTTGTAACTTACGGATATTTTCACGGTTAGGTCGACAATTATCATCAATTACCTAGCCTTTTCCTAATTATTTTGGGGTCAGCTTCCAGTCTAACCGAATGCAGCTGAATACCAGTATTTTACATGGAGCGACTGCCTATCTGACCTCTACAACCCAGCTCCTGGGTAAAATGATACCCCTTGGTAAGACTGGTTGTCAGACTTTCGGGCTTCTGACGACCCGTAACGACTTCAAAGATCTACGAATTACATGACAAGAAATGTTTATTTATGTAAGTAGATCTTACTCAACAGCCATGGGGTACTCTTTTACCCAAAATGAGAAAATTAACATCTACCCTCAAAATTAATAAAAAAAAACCTCATTTATTTCAGCTTTTTAGCTGTATGTGTACCATGTGTATGTAACTGTATGTATGTATTACGAATTTGGATGTAATCGGATTTGGATGTGGTCAAATAATTTTCGCGGTCGGCCGGAAAATGCAGAAAATTGCGGGCTGTTGAGGGTGACACTTTTACAAGTGTCTGTCAAGAACTAGATGGCGCTGGGATTTCCTAGCTGACTGTTCCCTGAGAAGCGCCGGAACAAACTCAGAGGTTATGGTCTCTTTTAAGGTCTAAACATTATATTATTAGAATTTTATATGAGTCTTACAATGCAGGGCCTTATCTGGAAGGTCATTTTGAAGAAAGAGTCATTACAGCTTTGAGTCAGTCAGTGAGATCAGTCATCGTGTAGCTCAACCCTGTAGAGCCAGGACCAACGATTTAACATACTTTCCGAGGCACGGAGGGTCTCTTTTTTTTTCTGGATGGGAAATCATCAAATGACTTCTCCCGCTCTGGGCGGAGCGGGAGGGCGTGTCAGACTTTGACTGACTAAACCCCACCCGTGTTCCTTCAGTTGCCCATGTGCCAGGGTCACGGTATCTCTTTCGAACAATCTCGCGACCCTGGCAGGCATCGGTCCTAGCAGACCCCTTCAGTGCTGCTGACAACTCTTTGAGGCGCGCGTGGAACACTACGCGCCGTCGACCCGAGCCTGGTCCTTACCGGGCCGCGAGCTACCCATTGCTCGCCGCCCGCAAGCTCGCGCCTACGGTGGCCTCCAGTCCGCTAGGTACGGAGGGTCTTGGTATGTAATAATGGACAGACCGACCAATCCGCAGACCAACCGCGGCAATCGTGTCTTAAGCTGATCAATCGACCTGTGCGGCTGTTATAACTTAAAATAAATAAAATAAATAAATAAATAGCCATTTAATCGGATCTAACAGATTACATTTTTGACAAATATTACAAATATATAACTTAGAAAATTAAAATGGTTTACACTAGAACTTAGTTTATTATTTGTTGCTTAGCAATTTTCGTCCGTGTAGGTGCCGGACGTAAAGAATAGCATCACCCCATTTCTTCCCGTGGGTGTCGTAAAAGTCGACTAAGGGACTTACTAGAGAATGGGCAGCAGCGTTCTCTATGCATTTTACCACCATACTGCGATCGCCAACCCGCCTGCCAAGCGTGGCGATTATGGCAAAGCCCCCCAAATTGGGGGAGGCCTAAGTCCAGCAGTGGACGTCTTACGGCTGAAATGTTGATGATGATGATGAATTTTCTGCAGATCTGTTTGCCAATCGGCAAAGGCCTCCTCCAACCTCTTCCATTCAGACCTTTCTTGAGCCACTCTATTCCACATCACTCCTGCCACTAGCCTTATATCATCATCCCACCTTTTTTGCGGTCTACCTCGCTGCCTTTTACCGCCTGTTATAACTTAACCACCAGAAAATAGACGACATAGTTCCTTAAAATAATTTTACACCTAAAATAACTTTATTTACTCCAAAGTTTTCCACACTGACCCATCTCTATAAATCTATAGCTATCCCGCTCTAACATTACGTAATACAGGAGGCGAAGTATGCAAATTTAATTTAACTTGAAGTTTGAAACTTGATAGAATGAAAGAGATTACGTCGACTTGGTACCACGTGCGCTTTATTAGAAATGACACACTGTAGGCCCAACTGTCTTATTAAGTTTAGAAGATAGAACAGATGAGCTATATTATGAATTCTTGTAATGCCGGACGTAAAGAACAGCACAATCTCATTTCTTCCCGTGGGTGTCGTAAAAGGGCTTGTCGCTAACTTAGCGAGGCTAAGTAAAAATAGTCACACGGGTTGATCGTTCAGGTTCAGCTTCGATTGCCGTGGTTGGTCCGTGGATGGGTGACCATCTTTACATACAAAGACACTTCCGTGCTTCGGAAAGCACGTTAAGCCGTTGGTCCCGGCTGTCTTTCGTAGATCTTAGACAGTCGTTACGGGTCGTCCGAAGGCCGAAAGTCTGACAACCAGTCTTACCAAGGGATATCGTATTACCCAGTGGGTTGTGGTGGTCACATAGGCAGTCACTCCATGTAAAAAACTGGTACTCAGCTGCATCCGGTTAGACTGGAAGCCGACCCCAACATAGATGAGAAAAAGGCTAGACAGATGAAAATGGTGTCGTAAAAGGCGACTAAGGGACTTACTAGGGAATGGGCAACAGCGTTCTGTACGCATTTTACCATCATATTGCGATAACCGTCCCGCCCGTCAAGCGTGGCTATTATGGCAAACCCCCCATTATACCCCCCTTGGGCGAGGCATAGGTTCAGCAGCGGACGTTTGATGACTTTTTTTTGGGTTGGAAATCATCAAATGACGTCTCCCGGTCTAGAGTGTAGCGGAAGGGCGTGTTAGACTTTTACTGACTAAAACCCACCCGTGTTCCTTCAGTTGCCCAAATGCTAGGGCCACGGTATCTCTTTAGAACAAATCTCGCGACCCTGGCAGAAAGTGTAATGATTGGCCCGATTTAGGCGAGTTAATTAGAAATATACTACCCACTACATTTTCCAGAGATAACAATTTACAAACTAACTTTAGTTGGGTAAAATCAATTCAGTGAACACTAAATAGGCCTACAAGTCAAATCAAAAGTCATTTTTTCAAACTAGGCTGAGAGTCAGCACTTCTTGAACGTCAAAGTTACATAAGACAGTCCCCCCAAAACGCCCGCCCTTCTCCACTTCCTAGTGCTTTAGCTGGGAAGAAGAAGTGGCGCCACAAACTCCCCAGCAACACAGCTGTCTGTTAAGTTAGAAGAACTAGATTCTATACAATATTATGTAAGTAATTAATATTATAAAACAAAACAGACTTTAAATTATTCGCCATATGTCAGCTAGCACACGCCAATATACCAACAAAACATTGAAAACTAAATTCAAGCTGAAAAAAATTTAAATCTAAACAAAATCGTCTACGTTAGTAATTACCAATAGAACACCCATTTTTGGCCAGAGTTATGTTCTAATCCCATGTAATAGGGGGGCGAGCCTATTGCCGTCAACCAATGTCATAGGAGCAGAACCTATTGCGATCAACCTGACACAAACTCAGTCTACGGGCTGCAACTGAGAAATTCCAGATAAAAAAACCGGTCAAGTGCGAGTCGGACTCGCGCACCGACGGTTCCGTACAAACCTGCAGGTTTTCACGGTTTATGCATAGGTTTTATATTTATGAAATTAAATGTTTTCTTTTTAATTTTTATATTTGAGTTGATTGAATGAAAGGTAAATTGCGGTTTACGATTTACGATGTTTTGAAAAAAAAACCGTTCACACCAATTTTCGGTGGAAGTTTACATGGTAATGTACATTATATATTTTTTTAGTTTTATCATTCTCTTATTTTAGAAGTTACGGGGGGGCGGACACACATTTTACCACTTTGGAAGTTTCTCTCGCGCAAAACATTCAGTTTAGAAAAAAAAAAAATGATATTAGAAACCTCAATATCATTTTTACGAAATCACGTATAGGTTTGATGAAAAAAAATATTTTGAGTTTCAGTTCTAAAAATGGGGAACCCCAAATATTATTGTATTTTTCTATTTTTGTGTGAAAATCTTAATGCGGTTCACAGAATACATCTACTTACCAAGTTTTAACAGCATAGCTCTTATAGTTTCGGAAAAAAATGGCTGTGACATACTCGGACAGACAGACAGACAGACAGACAGACGGACAGACAGACATAACGAAGCTATAAGGGTTCCGTTTTTTGCCATTCGGCAACGGAACCCTAAAAACACAAAAAAAAATTGCAAATAAACTAAAAACAAAAAACACTAGCTAAATACTATGTGAATCCCACTAGGGGAATGAGTAGGTACCTTCTAGGCACCCTGAGCAGTGCGCTATTAGAAGTCAGCCTCGCTACCAACCTTACGGTCAGGACAATCTGAACACCGCAGCTTTATCAAATGTTTATTTATGTAAGTAGATCTTATAAGACAGTTTTACAAGTCACTATTTTGTTGGTCAATAATTTAAAAACTAGATGGCACTGGCATTTCCTAGCTGACTGACTCTGAGACGAACGCCGAAACAAACTCAGAGGTCATGGTCTCTTTTAAAGTATAAAAAATATTATATTACTAGAATTGTATGTGACTCTAACAACGCAGGCCATGTCTGGAAGAGCCTTATAAAGAAAGAGTCATTGCAGGTTTGACCTGACCTGTCCTAACAGACAACCCTGTTTAAGGGAGCTCAACGACCCGACACAAGACGCTACCATATCTGCAGGACATTCGCTTAAATCTCTTATTACCTACTCTAAAATCTACGTATTAGTTATGGAGTAAATAATATTAAACCAAATGAGTATATTTTCGCTGATAGCACCGAAATAAACTTTAAATACGTTAAACCCTAGTGCTCGCTCGTTCATAGTTAGTTCTAGTTATAAACTAGTCTGAAATAGTAGCGTGAAACTGAAACATGGTTGTTCTTTTACTGAAAAGTTTGTTGTTTTAATTACAATACACGTTTTTCGTTGAATAGAAGTTTGACGTAGTGATATAATTTGTTTATTCAAAATCAAAACTCATTTATTTAAATTAGGCTGAGGATCAGCACTTTTCGAACGTCAAAATTACAAAAGATAGTCCCCCAAAACGCCCACCCGACACCACTTCCTAGTGCTTTTATTAATTAATACAGCTGCAGGTTTGTATCATAAATCCTTACTGATATATTCCTAATATTATAAATCATCATCATTTCAGCCATAAAACGTCCACTATTGAACATAGGCTTACCCCAATTAGGGGGGTTTGCCAAAATAGCCACGCCTGTCATGCGGGTTGGTGGTTGCTGTATGGTGGTAAAATGCATAGAGCACGCTGCTGCCCATTCTCTAGTAAGTCCCTTAGTCGCCTTTTACGACACCCACGGGAATAAATGGGATGCTGCGGCTGATGCTTTTTTTTTTTTTTTTTTTTACCTCAAAGAGGAGACTTACCGCCGCAATTGTATTTATTTATTTATTTAAGAAAGCGTACATACTAAGAATAGTGGTATTAAAACTAAATGGCTTATGCTATGCGCAATACATTAAATCCCTGATCTCCAAACTAGGGGGGTCCCTGTATCTTAGAGATCAGTATCCCTCCGCAGTAATGTCACAAGCCAATATTAGTGACATACTAAATATTACAAAATTGTTGTTTTTATTTTTAATCGTAACCTTAAAGCTAAGGAAATAAAATAAAACACTAAATTAAAATAATATTCTGATATACAGTTTTGTGTGAGAGTGTGTGTGTGTGTGTATGAGTGTGTGTGTATGAGTAGGGTGTGTGTCTGTGTAAGTGAGAGGGGGTGGGGCGGGGTGATTTATATTTAAGTGAAAGTTAAATTAATTTTAATTCAGTTTAAGGGTAAGTGTCCTAAAAGGAGATCCTCAGTATTATTATGACTTAATTTCGCCAAGTATTTGTTTAATGCACATTTGCATTCATATTTAGTTTTAGAAAATAGTTTCAGCTCCTTGTTTAAATTATTATACACAGTTATGCTGTTGATATAATACTGGCGCCTGGCAAAGTATGTTCTGTGGGGTTCTTGTGGAAAAACTTTATGTCTATATATCGACCTACCAGCTGGTTCCGCTAAGGGACGGGAAGAATGTTTACGAATTATCATTTGTTGCACGTAAAGTTGTCTGACAGTCAACAGATCACATTCGGCATAAAGCTGTAATGTGGGATACCTACGTGGACGAGACAGCATGACCTTAATGACAGCCCGTTGTGCACGCTCAAGCCTAATAAAAACATTTACAGTAGACCCTCCCCAAACTGGAATACAATAACATAAAACCGACTGGCACAGTGCAAAATAGACTAGTTTCAAGGTCTTACTATCGGCAGATCTACGAAGTTTTTTGAATACATAGATTAGTTTACGGATTCTTCCTGAAAGTATCTCTATATGCTTGTGCCAGTTCAGGTTTTGATCTATATGAATGCCGAGATATTTTACACCACTAGACCTGGATATGTTGAGACAGTCACATTCGGGAGAGGACACATTGGTACAGGTGTGGGCTTTGACTGCAAATGATAGCGATGGGGAAAGATTTGACCTAATGGTGAAGGGAACATATACCGTTTTTTGCACGTTTAGGGTGAGCATGTTATTTGTTAGCCAATTCATAATTTGTTTAAGTGCGTTGTCAGCATTGGAATAACATTTTAACATTGGAATAACTTTTCTTTACGCCCACAATACAAGCAATATGTTAAAAAAAATATTGAAGTTTCTGTTTTTAACTTCAAATAACAGCTTTTCTGTAAATGCATGATTACATTATTAAAGTATATACGCTACCTACATAAAAATCAATTTTAATTTTTTTCTGTCTGTTCCGGCTTATCTCTGAAATGGCTGGACCGTTTTTTACGGACTTCACTGGCGTATAGTTGATATTATTAGAAGTAACGTGGGCTACTTGTGTTCCGGGAGTACGTTCCTGTGGGATAATTTCCAATATCCACGCGGGCGAAGCCGCGGGCAGCAGCCAGTTATATTTACTAGTGTGTATAAAATTATAGTTTAAAAACCAAACTAAAAAGTACAAAATAATGGAAAAAAAAGCGTGGGGTGCTTTTTAAGGTATTTTTTTATTGATATCAGGCACCCCACGCTTTTTTTCCATTATTTTGTACTTTTTAGTTTGGTTCTTAAACTATAATTTTATACACACTAGTTGCGCGGTAAACTTTGCTTGCGCGATGCAGGAATTTGCGTGACGTCAGTGTTATGCGTAGATCGTATGTGGTGGGTTAGATACCGCTATAAGCTAATGCACCAACTCTGCTACCAAACTTTTTGACACACAAATCTTTATACCACATCTTCATCGATTCTCTTAGAGCGAACGAGACTAAAATCTAAATATCAGTTACTACAGTAAACAGAAATCCGTTTATCCTCGCTGATAGAGCCAGAATAAAGTTAAACGGAGTTAAACCCTAGTGCTCGCTCGTTCAAAGTTGGTTCTAAACTAGTCTCTAATAAGAGTTAGTAATCTAATTAACTAGTCTGAAATAGTAGCGTGTAACTGAAACATTGTTGTCCTTTTACAAAAAACTTTCATGGTTAAATAAATAAAAAAATACCGGCCAAGTGCGAGTCGGACTCGCGCACCGAGGGTTCCGTAGTACCTTTAAAATTATTTTATTTGTGCTATAAGACGTTGCCTCGTACCAAATTTCAAAATTCTAGATCGACTGGAAGTACACTTTAGCTTTTGATTCCCTTGCGAGTTTCGAAAATTTGCGGCATTGCGTTAGCTTAGAAGTTTGATTTTTTCACAGCTTCAAGGGACAGTAAACTTGAGTATTTGATATAAATTTCAGCTTGATACCTCCATGCGTTCCTGAGAAAAAGGGTCTTGACAGACGGACGGACGGACGGAAAACAAAGTGATCCTATAAGGGTTCCGCTTTTTCTTTTTGAGGTGCGGAACCTTAAAAACATCAATTTTGATGATTAGAAGTTCGATAGCTATAGTGTATAAGTAATTTTCCAATAAATTTCGAAATGATAGCTGTTTCATTATATTGATTGTTAAGCTATGAAGCTGAAGAGTTATTTGTTTGTTTGCACGCGCTAATCGCGGGAACTATCGGATGGTTTTGGGAAAGACTTTACCTGAGACCTTGACCTTGTCTTGACTTGACTTGAGGTGAACAGTGCAGGAATCCACTGGATGCGAGACGCATAGAACCAACCAGTCAAAGTCACAGTGCTTCGGAGATGCCTATGTGCAGCAGTGGACGTTTTCTATTTTTTTAAATGTTGGAAAAAAGCTGGCTTCATTTTACACGGAGCTTTGATTAAATCTGTCTTTTCTTTAGGAAATATTGGCGTATTTTAATATTACTCGCTACCAATAATCCTCCTTAAATAAATTCAGTACGCTTCACAAGATAAAAAGCCCCTGAAAACAAAACATACGCCCCTCTGGCACCACCTGTGTCGGCTAAAAGGTAGTGTTTATTACTTGAGATGAATTATTTATTTCGTCTCGAACGTGTCTCGGTTAAAGGAGGGCTAATAAAGGGTACTAGTAATACATATATAAAGATATATATGAAGACGTAAGAGGAATATCAAGCTGAAAATCAGGATTCAGAATCAGTGACGTAAAGGTTAAATGGCAAACGGAACTGTATCTCAGAATATCGCTTTGAAAATCGAACAGTGTCTCGTTGTGAATCCGCGATCATATATTTTAAAAACAAATGAGTTCTCTTTCGAATTGTGTGCGCTCACTTAAGTGAACTTTTTAACCGACTTCAAAAAAAGGAGGAGGTTCTCAATTCGTCTATATTTTTTTAATGTTTGTTACTTCAGAACTTTTGACTGTGTGAACCGATCTTGATGATAAAAAAAAATATTTGAAAGCTGGTGCTTCCCGTGCGGTTCTATTTTAATTTGGTTCAAATCTGACAATGGCATCCATGAGAAAACCAAAAACTATTCCTGTTTTGCCGAATTTGTACGGGGTAGACCTAAAAAGTGTAAAATAAAAACTTTTTTCAAAAAAATTAGCAACCGATTTCCTTAAAAAACACGCCAAAGTGAAAAAAACTTTAATTTCGGAAGTCGGTAGCAAAAAACTTAAATACAGATCCTAAGACACTGACTTCCAAAATTACCGACTGCTCTGCAGTTCAAGTATAAGACTTATTTTGCAGAACTTTACTATACATTTTCTTCAGTTTTCAAACTGGAAGTAAAATGCTTGGTATTTTGATAAGCCGTATCCAAGGCCATCTCGAACAATAACAATTGCGATCCATATTCCTACCCCTTTTCCTTGGATTAATGGCTCTCTAAACAAGCCTTTCAGCACAACAGAGGAACTGTCAATCACATGTCTAAGTGACATACTCACAAAAGACCCAATTTGTTAGTCTCTGTCAAAAATGACAGCTCTCTTTTGTTTTTGTTTCGAAAAGGTGAACACAGACGGTTCTTTGTCATTGAACAAGTACTGCTATTTTGCGAAAGAAAGAAAAATGATTATTCTGCACAAACACGTATATATCGTCCAATGTCTATTTTGCGGATCTATTCTGTTAAAATCTCACCGTGAGAACTTAGGTGAAGTGACCTAAAAGTGAGCTGTCATTGCAACTGATGCTAGTGATTGACACTAATGACAGCTCACTTTTGGCTCACTTCACCCAAGTTATCACGGTGAGATTTTTACAGAATAGCACTACTGAAAAATTTACTTAAGTGAGCGCACACAATTCCAAAGCGAACTCATTTGTTTTTATAGTAAACTAGCTTTTGCCCGCGGCTTCGCCCGCGTGGATGTCGGAAATTAATGCAAGAGGACGTATAACCGCGATAAGAATGTGTTATTCCAGGTTATATAGGTAATATAGACTCTGTGTGCTATTTTCGATCCAGATCCATTCAGCCATTTTTGTGTGATTGAGAAACAACAACCCAATCATACATATTTTCACATTTATAATATTATTATTTGCCCGCGGCTTCGCCCGCGTGGATGTTGGAAATTAATGCAAGAGGACGTACTACCGCGATAAGAATGTGTTATTCCAGGTTATATATAGGTAATATAGACTCTGTGTGCTATTTTCGATCCAGATCCATTCAGCCATTTTTGCGTGATTGAGAAACAAACACCCAATCATACATATTTTCACATATATAATATTATTAGTAGTAGGATTATAACTCATATTACTTAGGATTCATAGTTTATGAGAACATCATGTGTGTTGGTGTTTTTAAAATAAAAGTAATAGTATTCAGAGTAAGAAGACTGTGACATAGGGCTTGGTTTAGTTGAATATAAGTCTTCCTGGTTTTTCTTAACGCTCCTATTTTACCTATACAGACACTCAATCATTTACCAGACACCGAACATAATTATAGGAATAGTACTTTTGCCAGTGGCTTGGCCCGTATAGCTGTCGGAAAATATCACCCGGGAACCTACTACCGGGATAAAGTAGGTATCCTATCTGTTACGTATCCATGATATAATATATCTTTGTGCCAAATTCGATCTAAATCCGTTTGGCCGTCTTTGCATCATTGAGAAACAAACATCCAAAAATCTAAACATCTAAGCAATTTCGCGGTCTCTTACTTGAAATAATACTATTAGGTTTATTTTGAGTATAATGAACACACATGATATTCGCAATTACTTTGAAGCCAAAGTAATATGAATTACAATTCTACTTATCCTGTACTACCCAGCCCCTGCCAACGCGCTCTGCGCCCACTTTTTAAATCTCTAATATCTTCTAAGATATTCATTTAAATTACATGCTGTAAAGGGCCATATTGATCTATATTAAATGCACAATGTATTTAAGGTACTTAATTGGATAAGGATTAATGCTGTATTGCTTAAAATCGCTTCGTAAATAAGCCCTTATTTCTCGTAAAAAGTAAAAGATAAAAAATGGTTATTGTGGGTTATCCCTAAGAGATAGACATATACCATTGAGGACATTTTTGTAGGCCTTTTTAAGGTGTACAATACTGTAGTACATTATTTTGATCTATTTCGTAGGATTCAGCCAGGGTTTTTCAAATTTTGAGACGTATGTCAGCGTAGTTTTAGAAGATAGTTATTTTTTTCTAAAATAAAAGAATCTTTCTAAAATAAAAATAGCCTAAGTTACTCCTTGTTACATCAGCTATCTGCCAGTGAAAGTCCCGTCAAAATCGGTCCAGCCAATTCCGAGATTAGCGGGAACGAACAGACAGACAGACAGACAGACAGACAGACAGACAAAAATTGTAAAAAATGTTGTTTTGGTATATGTATCGTGTATACATCCATATACACTTAGTAAAAAGTGGTTATCTTAATATTAAAAACAGACACTCCAATTTTATTTATTTGTATAGATCATCGCGGATTCAAATGAAAACAGTAATGTCTTACATAAGTTAAAATACTTTTGCGTTGGTAGAAAGGACTTGATGCTGCACCCAAGATCGTATTCGTATAAGGAAACTCTTTAATGGGTACTGGCATTGTTTTGAAACTTCGGTATACTTAGTTACACGCCAAGATTGTGTAGCAAAAATTTGATCATAATAATGACCTTAAAGAATGAATTTACCTAGCCTTTGCTCATCTATGTTGCTTGCAAGCTTACATGATACAGCTGTTTACAAAGAGAAGTCTTTGGCTGTTTACCATTCTTTTGCACCGAGTTTCAACTTATCTGACCTCCACAATTCAGTTACTTGATAACACGATATCCTTTGGTATGACTGGTTGACAGACTATCGGGATTTTGACAACCCGTAACAACTGTCACAAGTCTACAAATGACAGGGACCAACGGTTTTAGTAATTTTGGTTTTTAATAATGTGTAAATAAGATTTAAACTAATTTACAAAATGTATGTCTTTAAAAGTGTTTTACTATCAAAGCGTTATAAGAGTGCTGTAAAAGTAGTAAAAGAAAGTCGTATAAAGATGCTAAAAGAAAGTTGTTAAGTAAAAGTTTCCGAACTACCCTCTTTTTGAACGAAACACACATTATAAGGAAAAGCCTTACAGAGTTTTTTTTTCGATACACATCTATGTTTTTGCAATCAGTCACAGTATTTTAATGGACACAAGTTAAGAAAAATTAAAAAAAAAAAAACAAGTTAAAAAAATCTGACATTTTCCTGTTCTTCAGTTTTGCATCAACTTGTTAAATCTGAAGAAAACACTTAAAACTCTATAATTTGTTTATTAGTAAGGCAAATAGGTTTACGAGAAAAATGCACTGAAAAGTAGAAAGCTTTGTGATCAAATGAAAATTTTAAATTAAATATTTGAAAGCCAGAGTTTCCTAGTAACTTTATGCAGCCAATATTTTTCATTTATTCTTACGGTGTAAACATAATTATTTCAAGGAATTTAGTTACATTAATATATGGAAATTTTCATTGTTGAAAACATCAAACCCTTAAATAGAAAAATAAAAACTAATTTAGGCATGGAGTTTCGTCCCCATTGACGCAAGATTTTTTATAACTGTGACTGACTACAAAAACTAAACAGTAATAGACACACATTAAATAGATAACAGTTAGATATATATTTCTGAAACACCTAGAGGAAACATCTATATTACTATATTCAACATCCAATTTCATTATAACAGCAGCCAGTAACATCGAACATCGACTAAAAACATAATTATAATTATTAACTATAAACACACATAATTATTAATTATAAACACACATAATTAGATAAACATCACAGGTCTATTACTTACTGTGGACCTAACTTAGTTTATTATTAATAAAATTAGTGCTTTCATTTTTTTTCTGAATTATTATTTCTTTCTTTCATTCTTCTCTCACTCATTTTTTCTACTGTTCCATACTCATTAAGAAGTGTGACTAGTCTGTTGTGTATTTTGTTGTTTTCTAACTAAACACCTTTTCTTTTTACTGTTACATTTAAAAGAGTTCTTACTTTTTGTCGAAATTTAATTTTCCAATTATCCAAATAGTAAGTCTATTTCTAAAATTAATTTCAGTCTAATCGTTTTCCAATTTACAATTTAAAAGCGCTCTTACTTTTGTGTGAATTTAAATCACTAGAATTTATTTTCCAATTTTTCCGAAATAACTCACTGTAATTCAATTTACAATTTAGTTGGTTAATTTCAGTTTAGGTCTTATTCCAATACCATTAAAATATTTATCTCCAAAATGTATTCTATACTACATAAATATTTTTTTTTTGTTCAACAAATGAAAATCGTGTTATTGTTCCAATAATTGCGATCAAACTGCCTAGCGTTTTCCTAAATACGGTGGGGTCGGCTAACCGTCTAACCGAAAGCAGCTGGATACCAGTTAGGTACATGGAGTGACTGCCTAACTGACCTCCACAACGCACACAATAGTTCACACAACTGGGTAACACAACTTCTTGGTGAGTCCGGTTGTGGGGATTCTGACTGTCAAAGATTTACGAATAACAGCCGGGACCAACGTTTTAACGTGTTATCAGAGGAGCGAAGAGGTCTTATATTATATTATATTATATTGGATGGTCATCTATCCACAAACCGATCGAGCGCAAGAGATACCGTGACCCTGGCACATGGGCAACTGAAGGAACACGGGTGGGTTTTAGTCAGTAAAAGTCTGACATGCCCTCCCGCTCCGCCCAGAGCGGGAGAAGTCATTTGATGATTTCCCATCCAAAAAAAAAAAAAAAACCGTCGATCCTGCCAGGGTCGCGAGATTAGTTCGAAAGAGTTACCGTGGCCCTGGCATATGGGCAACTGAAGGAACACGGGTGGGTTTTAGTCAGTAAAAGTCTGACATGCCCTCCCGCTCCGCCCAGAGCGGGAGAAGTCATTTGATGATTTCCCATCCAAAAAAAAAAAACCGTCGATCCTGCCAGGGTCGCGAGATTAGTTCGAAAGAGTTACCGTGGCCCTGGCATATGGGCAACTGAAGGAACACAGGTGGGGTAAAACTCTGACACGTCCTTCCGTTCCACCCAGAGCGGGAGACGGCATTTGATGAATTCCCAACCAAAAAAAAAAAAAAAAAACATTCGATCAACCCGTGGTGCTGTTATCAATTAACCACTTTAGTTCATAACGTTCAAACTATTTACAAACTTTAATCTATTAATAGATTAAATCTTAAAGCCAAGACTTGGTAACAGACTCTTAATTTGATGGCTACGAGAATAATATCATTAAAAAAAAAAAAACTTATGTTGAAACAGTTTTACTTTCATAATTTTCTATCAATATTTTTTATTTCTCTTTTATCTTTAATATTTTTTCTAAAATGTTCAACATTGAAATCCTTCCTATCTTTGAGTGCTTACTCAGAAGCCTCCTTCTTATCTTTTCTTTACTACCGAATAAAGATTGTATCCATTCTATTATCTATATTTTAAGTACGTAATAAACAGTTTCTGTACTTTGAAAGTTCTGAAGAGACTAGTTTCTTAATTATATTAGAAATGTCTTTCATTGTTTTGATTATTCTAAATTTATTATTTAATATGTTCTAAACCTTGTACTAAAAAGTATAAACTGAATTGATCTAAAAAAACTACTAAATCACATGTACATTTTTAATTTTAATTTCTGTATTAATCGTATTTTTGTAATTTCTAATTTTATGGATTATTTTTTATCTGAAATAAACTGATTAATAATAATAATAAGAGAAAGCTCATTCAAAATGAAACACGTACAATTGTTTTTTTTTTTGGTTAGTCAACCAAGTCTTTCATTTATTTTTACTTTTCAATTTGACTCCTGTTGATTTCTTAAAACCAACAGGTATATTAAAGGAAAACAAAATGATACGTCTATTCCAATCAGTTTTGAAATCTAAATCATAAAAATTTTCTTACACCAACATTATTATAGTTCCTATCACGATATACCTGCTGATCTAGAGAAGTTACCACTATAAACTTTACCGATACAAATTGAGAATTGAAAATTGAATTCCGTGGTATACATTCGCGCAACTTCCTTAAAGATAGATATTGTCATCGCAAAGCCTCATAGAATAAACATGAATAATTGAGAGGCTTTCCGAAATGTCAGGGTGAAGTGTTGTATCCAAACCACACTTAAGTGGCACAATCCTTTTATTTATATAAAATAAAAAAATAAAAGTCAAAAAATAATAATGTCAATGTGTGTGTGTGTAATGTCTTTATCAAATACAGGGGTAATTGACGTTAAATTAACTGATAATAAACAAACAGTTTTCTTTTAAATTTATTTTTGTGGGTGGGAAATCATCAAATGACGTCTCCCGTTCTAGAGTGGAGGGGAAGGGAGTGTAAGACTTTTACTGACTAAAACCCACCCGTGTTCCTTCAGTTACCCATTTGCCTGGACCACGGTACCTCTTTCGAACTGATCGCGCGACCCCGGCAGACATCGGTCCTAGCAGACATATTCAGTACTGCTTTTTTTTTTGCGTGGGAAATCATCAAATGAGTTCTCCCGCTCTATATAGTCCTCCAGACCGAATTTCGGCCACGGCGGCCAATCTCAACGGAGACTAGCCATCGGCGCGGGAGATATAATAGTGCTCAAGTGTATGCGCAGACACAGGAGCACTCACTCTTCCCTCACTCTCATAGTCCAATGGGACGGCAATCCGACACGACCGGAGAGAGATCAGGCGTAGGACCTTAACGTGCTTTCCGAGGCACGGGGGTATCACACCGCCAACTTCCAAACTCCGGGCTGCTACTAAGAAATTCCTAATGGAAAAACCCAGTAACACTTTGCCCGACCCGGGAATCGAACCCAGGACCCCACGCTCAGCGGTCGGAAAACGGAACGGAAGGGCGTGTCACACTTTTACTGATTAAAACCCACCCGTGTTCCTTCAGTTGCCCATGTGCCAGGGTCACGGTACCTCTTTCGAACTTATCGCGCGACCCCGGCAGACATCGGTCCTAGCAGACCCCATCAGTACTGCTGACTTCTCTTTGAGGCGCGCGTGGAACAGTTTCATAAACATATCCATTGTTCGTTCGGTTTCCTATATTGCTAGCGTAGATATTTCTTACAAAATTGTTTTATTTCTACTTATTTAATATTTAGTACCGATCTGTTTAACTCCCGTTTCTAATAACAATCAATTTGCTAACTGGATTTCATACATGTCTAATTTAGGAGCAAGTGGCGAAGTAATATCAGCCGCACGGGTCGATCGATTAGGTTAAGCCACACTTGTCGCAGTTGGTCCTTAGATGAATGACCATCATAACAAGACACCTCCTTACCTCGGAAGCCACGTTAAGCCGTCCGGTTGCAACTATCATTTATAGATCTTTGACTGTCATTACGGGTCGTCAGAAGCCCGAAAGTCTGACAACCAGTCTTACAAAGGGGCTTTGTATTGCTACACTCCATTCTATACTGATACCTTGGTACATTCGGTTAGATTGTAAGCCGACCACAACAAAGTTTGTAAATGGCTAGGCAGGTGATGATGTCTAATTTACGAAATTCTTCTTCCTAGCTTTTCTATCCAACATAGATACTAATCTAGTATACTTTTCTCATCCGACTTTCATGAAGAAGCACCTTTTTACTTACATTCTGTATCATCACATTATTTATTCTTAGAACTTTACTAAACGCTAAATCGCTTTCAAAAATTTCCTCATATATATATATTACATCTACATCCGACTTTATATTTAAAAAAAAATACAACACAACAATCACACTTCATAACTACACAATCATCATCAAAATTAATTCCCTCTTTTAAATTACTTTATCTACCAAATTTTTATCCCACAAACTCCCCCTTTTCTATTCCAAAAACTCCCCTTTTCTATTCCACAAACTCCTCATTTCTTTCCCACAAACTCCCCATTTCAAATTCAGAAGTTCTACTTACAGATGGATGCGGCGGGTGGTCTTGTCCCTTGACATTTTGCAGCTGTTTGTTGTGGGCTGTGGGCGTCCTCTCTCCAGGTGCTGTAGATGCGCTTGCAGCCGCTCCAGCGCTGCTTCCAGCAGGTGACTTCGCTTGGGGAGAGCTTATTGAGGTTGTCCTGTAAAGAGATAAGTATGTTGTTAGTTCTGATGGCGGTGAAGATTTGGGAGGAGCGGTATATAGTATTGAATGGAATCTTTGATTGAGTAGTTAGTTAAAATGTAACCTACTATTATGTTTTCGTTGATGACATAGAAAGAAGAAGCCTATAAATATTTGATCTGTGTGTGTGTGTGTGTGTATTCTACATGAAATTCGAACGGTGTCTTGTTGTGAATCCGCGATGATTTATTTTAAAAACAAATGAGTTCGCTTTCGAATTGTGTGCGCTCACTTGAGTGAGGTTCCAAATGAACTTTACAAAATAACATTTTGACATTCAATTTACCTATGTATTGGTAATCATGTGTTTAAGAGGATTTCTTTTTTCGCTAGGCGCACGGGCAAGGTGTCAAAAGACCAGCTAACTACGGAGTAACTGGAATTTGTGATGAACAAAAATTTTGACTTTTGGTCCAAAAACGTGATATTCAACTGAAGTTTTTGGAAAAACCTCGATTAACACTACCAAACAAAAATTAGACCATCTCTCTCCTTCTTTCTATCATTTTATTTTGAAGTAGATATCACAATTAGCTCCTTTGATTGTTATGGTATGATGGTTTTCGATTTTCATAAAATTTATATTCAGTCACTAGCTATACTGGGCAGCCAAACACAAAACAAATATTCCTGAATATGCTCCAATTGTTTTACGCTTGTTATTTTTCCGATACACAAACAAATCGAATTAACTTCGGGCTAAAATCACAGAGCAACATTCCGATATGAGAATGCTGGCTATTGGTATCGATTTATATATTTGTACTATGAACCAACAATTGGTGGATTGAAACAAGATAAATAGGTAATGAATGATTGATAAATGATTTGTTAAACACTTTTGCATGTCAATCATATTTTTGAAACTAGATGAGGTCGGCATTTCCTGTCTACTACTCAATCTGCCTAGCCTTTTCCCAACTATTTAAGGGTTGGCTTCCGGTCTGACCAGATGCAGCTAACCAGTATTTTACATGGAACGACTGCCTATCTGACCTCCATAACCCAGTTACCGGGTAATACGATACCCCTTGGCAAGTCTGTCAAACTATCTACCCGTACGGCTGTTATACTTAGCCACAGGCTTATCTGTCTACTCTGAGAAGAAAAGCCGAAACAAACTCAGAGGTCACAGTCTTTTTCAAGTCCAGACATAATCTTGGTCAGATCATGTGAAGAGCATGTAGATTGGTGTCTGAAATGGTCTTTTTAAGAAATAACCACACAGGTTGAGTGGACTAGTCCAGTCAGTGCACACATTTTTTATTAATCGTGCAGCTCAATTCAGAAATTAAGAAGCTCAACGATTCGACGAACGATACCAAAGAAAAAAAAATTGGGTAGGCAGCATTAAATTTTTAGTCTTATTTTATAACAATAACCCAGTACCGAAAATATACCACATAAAATTCCCCCTGCTCTACAAAATAACCTAAAAAATAGACGGGTAAAAGTCCCTTTTTTAACCGACGAAAAAAAACGGAGGAGGTTATCAATTCGACGCGTATACTTTTTTTTTTTTTTTGTTTGTTTTTTTTTTTATGTATGACCACGCATAACTTTTTTTACATAGTAGTCCGATTGTGATAGTTCTTTTTTATTGGAAAGGGTATACTCCGAGGGTGGTCCCATATAAATTTGGAAAACAAAATCAAACCCTAAGGGTCAGAAAACAGGGGATGATTGATTGTTCACTCAGTGATTGTAATGTATTACCACGCTTAACTTTATACAGAGTAGTCCGATTTTGATCATTCTTTTTTCATTGGATAGGGTCTACCTTGCCAAGTATTATTAGTACATAAAAACCACAAAAAATTGTGAAATAAAAACTTTTTAACAAAAAATTCAACCGCCGAAAAAACTGAAAAGCAAAAAATAATTAACCTTAAAATTTTGAGTCGGCGCTGATAAATCAATGAACAAAGATCACTCAAAGCGCCGACTCATAATTTTAAGGTTAATTATTTTTTGCTTTTCAGTTTTTTCGGCGGTTGAATTTTTTGTTAAAAAGTTTTTTTAATGGCGTTTTCCACGCCATGGCTAAGTTAATTTCCATGTCGCCCTCCCATAGGTGTCATAAAGGCTTTTAGTGAATATGTGATGAATTAGAGTCATTAAGTCCAAGGCGAGACTATTTTAAACTAAGTTTTGAATGAGTGAGTTCCAAATTTTCCCTTTTCAGAGTGGTGATCAGGGATTTTGTTTTTGTAGGGTTAAGTCTTTTTGTTTGCCTGCTAACTTTTAGTAGTCAGATAGGAAGCGACCTCGTCTAGTTTTTAAAATATATTATGATTGACGTGTAAAAGTGTTTTTACAAACCTACTGACAGTAATGAAATCATTTATGATTTTATAGGAACCGGGACCCGGACCCGGGACTCGGACCCGGGTCCCGGACCCGGGACTTTTGTGTCCCGTTTTCACTAATACAAAGCGATACTTAACGATGATTCTAGACCTATACAGTAGAAATTTTATGAAAAGAAAATACCTTATTTAATGAGTGATAGAGGTGTGGTACCTCTATAACTGGGCGCTTAAGTAATAATAATGTTGCTGAATTTTGTATTAATAATAATCCTAAATTAACAGGTAAATACTTACTCAAGCTGTGCTCTGTAGTTTCCAAGAAAAGGTACATGAAACAAAGAGAAAACATGATTAATAACAGTGTATAAATTACAAAGGATTATCAGAGATTCATAATTATGAAGGATCCTTTATAACTAACAGAGAAGATCTAGTAGTTACTCTGTAAAATTCAATTCACTGCTCACTTCACTCAAGTGAGCGCACACAATTCGAAACTGAACGAAATCATAAATTATCTGCCAGGGTCGCGAGATTTGTTCCAAAGAGTTACCGTGGCTCTGGCATAGGCAACGGAAGGAACACGGGTGGGTTTTAGTCAGTAACAGTCTGACACGCGCTCCCTCCAGAGCGGGAGGGCGGGAGGTAGACATCGCTTGATGATTTTCCACAAAAAAAAAACATAATCTTGATTATGATTGCGTCATATATTTGCCAATACTGTAGGTATACTGATATGATAGTTGTTTTGATGAGAGTCCATCAGGACTCTCATCAAAATAACTATCATATCTGTACCTACATACATTTTGCCTTACGGCATGCAAAATTATTTTACGAAACAAAAAATACAAACAAACATTTAAAAAAAAAAACCTATACAGGGTGGCAAGGGACATTGACGCGCAAATCACCCGTCAGGCAGCTATCAAAATAAAAATAAATCTGTTCTTTCGTGGAAAGTGCAATACGCCGTCAAAATGTAGGGATGTTTCTTTTTTTGGGCTTGGCATCTAGCTGGTCTATGAGGTTGTTAGCTGCTTAACCGGACTTGCCTGTGGTTGCCTTAATAAATTAAGTCCTGCAGCCAGGGCCTAAAAACTTAAAAACTAACTAAGTGCACGTTGTGGGGTACGAACCTCGGCTTAGTGCAACGCTGGTAGAGGGCAGCAAGAGATGGGTTGGATCGGAATTATTTTTATTTATCGATAAATTTGGAGCTGTAGGTCACCCTGGATAAATACTCATTTGTTTTCAAAAGAATATATAGTAATTTATTATAAAATGTTCACTTTATAACGTACTAACTTAAATACAATCCACATAATAACACTAAAATAAATATATTATATACAATTCAATAAGAGCTCACTGGGCATCAAAGAATTCGTCCGCATCACTGTCGGTGGGAAAAGTGCCCAGAAGACTGGCAGCGTTTCAAAAGTAAATCATCGCGGATTCACATCACTTTGAAATTCGAACGCTTATAGTTGATTTGTTGGTTTGTTGATTAGCTTTTACTGCTTACCCTAAAGTACTCTTTAGCTAAATTGTAAAGAAGTAAAATCAAGATTTAATGGAGCAGTAGATTCTACTAATAGTATTTATCCATTAGGATCCGAGGACCATAAAAGCGTACACCTGTGTATTAGAAATAATAAAGATTTAAGTACCAGCTGGTTAAGGAAAAACTTTGAGGAAACATTAAGGTTACTATAAAAGGTAATGTAATGTTTGGTTAAAAACGATAGGGCGATCATTAGGTTAATGCATAATTGGTTTGAAAATTAAAGTTTCTCTGAAAATGCAAGTTTCATTGAAAGTAAAACATCAGAGAAATCAATAAAAAAGTAGCTTCTGGGCACAACTTAGTTCGCATGAAGTACTAACATTGTATAACACCAACGTTGTACACTTAGTGCGCAATAAAAGTTTTTAACTTTGACTTTGAAATTTCTTGCTGTACCATTTAATATATAATATAGCATGGCATCGCCCGGCCGCGATAAAACTATAACTTCGTTTTCTCGTTCTTTCTGACTTTTTTTCCTTTTTATTTTACCTCTTTTCCTTTATTTCATTATATACACTTATTAATTATATTTTTAAATATTAGAAAAACAAAACTAAAAAACATTTAAAATTATAAAAATAGTAGCCCACCGGTATCGGAAACAGGGTCAAAGCTACCGGGCGGCGGTCAGGGCTCCAGAGAAAGGAACCTCCTGACATTGCGAGCCGTGTCCAGTAGTACCGCTTTCTGAATCAAGCCCTTGACCCAGCTGCCTAACGAGAGCCTCCTTAGGTGTTGGTCGAGGCTCTTGGCTATCAAGCCATTGGCAGTGACGACTATCGGCACAATGATCGCTGAATCCACATCCCACATGTCGACAACCACGCGAGCCAAGTCAAGATACTTGATTTGTTTATCTTTCTCAGCTTTCACGATTACCTCTTTTTATTATTAGTAAAAAGTCCGAACTGACCAGCCAAAACCGTAGGACTTACAAGGGGGGTGTCAGACTTGGGAATCACGGATTCCCATCACTTTTATATATATTGTAGGGCAGGATCCCCTCAATACATATATAAAGCGGCAAGACGCCATTCGTCTTTATTATTGAGAAATTTCAACTCAAAGTTCTATGTGTAACTTAAGTAGAAGGAACCTTTATACCGGTTGTAGCAATGGTTCCGTGGTGTAGTGGTAACGCTCTTGCTTACGGAGAGAGATCGTGATTATATCATTAACACTGATCAAAGTGGATGTCAATATCAATCGACATACAACAGATCATTGGCAGAAAGAGGAGCGAAAACCATTTTCGTTAAAAAAAAGAATATTAGTTTAACTACTCATTCTTATACTGCACAGTATGCACTAACGGCTTCAGGGAAAGTGTTACCATCTGTGTTTGTATGTTTACGTGAACCAAGTGGAGCATTTGGACCACAAATAAAGAAACAAATAAATCAGTTGAGTAAAATATATACTAATGTTATTGTAACGTGTACAAAATCTGGCAAGCTAACCAAACAAGAATATGAAAAGTTTTTAAAAACTTGTTTATTACCTTGTGCAACAGAATAAATTTCTTTTAATTATCGATTCATGGGTCGGTCAAACAGACACGACAGTGTATGACTATATTTTTTTAAATGAAAATGGTGAAGCTACTTGTACAGTAAAAATTATTCCACCAAAATGTACACCCATTTGCCAACCGTGTGATGTCTACTTTTTTCGACAAATAAAATTATTTATTAAAAAAATTCAAAATGCTCCAGAGCTATTGGCAGATAACAGGGAATTAACATCAAGAGAAGATATCATAAAAATTCATTCCCTGATATTGCATCAATTAAATTCACCAAAATTTACAGCGATGATCCAGTATGCTTGGTTTGCCTCCAAGTTGATTGATGAAAGGGAAATATTTATGAATGCAAACCAATTGTGCTTCTCTATAAATAATTTGAAGACAAAATGTAATTGCAACAATAATAGTTTTATAAAATGTGCGGTTTGTGGTAAATCTTTATGTTTTAAATGTTTCTATGATGATTATCATCCAAATAAATGTTTAGTTACAAATGATTCTGATGATGATATAGAGAGTGAATAAGTATAATATTATGGTTTTAATTGTAAGTGTGTAATATCGTAATTTTTTAATAATAAATTGTTTTTGATAATATCAATTACTTTGTTATTATAATTATTACAAATCCTATTTTTATAATTTTTCCTAACTTAAAAATAAAAAAATAATTTATAGAGTTATTAATTATTTATTATTTATAGAATCATTAATTATTTATTTTTATATTAGATAATTTATAAATATTAAAAAAAAAGTAACTTCAACCGGGACTTGAACAGCCGTCCGGCCGCTCCGTAAGCAAGAGCGTTACCACTACGCCACGGAACCATTGCTACAACCGGTATAAAGGTTCCTTCTACTTAAGTTACACATAGAACTTTGAGTTGAAATTTCTCAATAATAAAGACGAATGGCGTCTTGCCGCTTTATATATGTATTGAGGGGAACCTGCCCTACAATATATATAAAAGTGATGGGAATCCGTGATTCCCAAGTCTGACACTCCCCTTGTTAGTGTAGTTAATTAGGTTCATTCATTATGTAATAGCTTAAATTCGTGGCTTCGGTAACCTGAAAAACCAGTCACCGAACAAAACATTAAGCCAGACGGAATCGTCAGCTGTTTCCAAAATGAAGCCAGCATTTGATTTATAAGCCAATAACGAGCCTCCAGCTTTTAGGACAAAAAAGGATTTCCCAGGACTCTGGGCCTATGTTTGTTTCAGTAGTAATTTGTCCAACTGATAAATGTTAATTGTCTACTATTAACGTTTGTTCCAATTACAATAATTGTAGTTTGTAGGCTAAGTACGGTCACTAAAAGAGATCAGTAATCAAGCTCGTAGGATATAGTTCTAAATTAGTAAGAAACCGATGGATTTAACAATAAAATATTATTTTTTTTTTTACTAGCGTATTTTATAATTCAAGCTTAATAAAAATAACAAAATAATATATTAACTTAACTAAAACTATAATTATGTACACAAACTAAAATAAGGCGTCGAAAAATTCATCTTCATCGCTGTCGACCGGCAATGTACCCAAGAGACTGGCGGCATTACCACGCTGTATAGCAATGCTTAGCCGCTGGCCAAAATAAAAACCAGCCCTTGGGTCACGAGAAGTGTCAACCAGCCGTTTCGATATTTCTTTAAAGAGGCCATGAGCACTCTGACCCCACGGCCCGAGGGTTTCAACCCCAAACGGCTCGAAAATATAATTACCAATAAGGTTGCTATATTTTCGCCGCTTGAGGTTTTCCGCAGCCGCAGCGGCAGCGCCAGCGCAGCAAGCCGAGCTAAAATAAAATTAGTATCATAAATTAAAAATGGTATGCGACCACAGTTAAACCATGAATATATTTTTTTCCATTTCTAATCTAGTACTGCTTATGATACTAGATAAAACAAAGCAAAGATAAGAACAGAACTTCATAAGTTTATTTGGAACATATAACCTGACAATCTTTGGAAAGATGAGCATGCAAGTCTTCTACGACCCTACATACATGATCGAGGCACCGGTGTCTGAGAAGTTATTGTGGTAGATGATGTGGAGAAATGAGGAAAATGTCGTTGAGAAAGTTCCGTGGTTGAATGCTGCTATAAGAATAGGGGAATCTGTTCCCATTGCTGGGTCATAGGCCTCTTTATGAGATGGTGGATTACGGCCCTATCCCTCGATACGGTCGTAATACACCATACGGACCCAGTGCGGGTTGGTTGATATCGCGGGTTGTATCCTCACGACATTTTTTCTTCACCCTTTGAGAGCTGTTGTTAAAATAATTTACACAAAATAAAGCGCCTGTTTGGGTTCAAACTTACGACCTACAACCCTACTAAGTCGCGGCCATTACCATTGGGCACTATTGCACCAAATAAATTGAAATAAAGACAGTAGACTGATGAGATTCATACATTCGTGCTCACACTACGAAGTATCATAAAATTTAAAACAGTTCTAAACAAAACACACTCGACTCCTCGCGACACATCTATGATTTACAATTCTAGAACATCTAATGTATGACAAAGAGACTAGTTTGAAATCACGTACAAGTCGTAAAATTTGGTCGCGTACCACCAATATAGTTTTAACCCACGGATTTAGAACTGTGGAGCGACGAGCGAAGCGATTATGTGATATAGCGGAGTTTTTCTTCTTTAAAGTCGGCTTTATTTATTTATTTTGGATCTCCAACAAAAGATGTACACAATACATTGACACGTAAACAAAGGGTAACAGTAAAAGTCGGTGTACTCCTTCACTTATAGGAGACCACAGCATGCACAATAGAGTTTACAACTAAAGGACGTACACTAAAAAGAAGAATATGATATACATTGAAATACTTAAATTAACACCTAGAGATATTTAAATTAAATTAAATCTACTAATCTATTCTTATATTTAGATAGAGACTCACAGATATCTAAATTCTTAGTTTTGGCTAATATGTTATATTGCCTACAGAGTCTTGGAACAGCGGCTTGAATATTTGTGAACAGCTTTTGCTGTCGTGAAAAGATTAGCAATCACAATCCAGGGATATTTTCATTAGTCATGTATGCTTCAAAATGCGCAGTATTTCAAACTTTAATGGGAAATTAAATAAACATGTAACTGCTAGTTGCAAGTTATTAGTTGTAAAAGCTATTATAGTATAAACTAACTTGCCAGCGGCTTCGCCCGCGTATATAAAACTTCCTCTTGAATCAATCCATCTATTGATTAAAACCGCATTAAAATCCGTTGCATAGTTTAAAAGAACCATTGTTAAAAAATATACCGCTCTTTTACTGTACCCTGTGCTAACATTTGAAGTAGACTTCCTCCGCTAAACTCTCCTACTAAACTCCTACCTTTATAGTACTAAGTCTTAACTAAACTCCAAAGCAGTCATAGTCAGGTATTGAGTTATATAACTTCTGATGAAGTACTACAGTTATCTGCAAGCTTATTCCCGTTGGGGGGAAGTAGGAATCCAAGTTATTAGATAGCTTCATTGCAGATATTGGTTGATTGGACGATAACTCTGCTAATGATGCTTGTTTGTTTCTAACTGACTAAAATGCGACCTAGATGAATGGAAAATTTATAGTATAAAAATCATTTCTTTGTCAGCAAAATCCAGATTTGTACTTATCGTCATCGTAATTTCAGCCGAAAGATGCCCACTGCTAGACCTAGGTCTCTCACAATATTGGGGTTTTGCCATAATTGCCGCGCTTGGCGGGTTGGCGATCGCAGTATGGTGATAAAATGCATAGAGACCGCTGCTGCCCATCCTCTAGTAAGTCCCTTTTATTTTTTTGTATTTTTTGTGGGTGAGTAATCATCAAATGACTTCTCCCGCTCTGAGCGGAGCGAGAGGGCTTTTACTGACTAAAACCCACCCTGTTCCTTCAGTTGCCTATATGCCAGGGCCACGGTAACTCTTTCGAACAGATCTCGCGACCCTAGCAGGTAGTAAGTCCCTTAGTCAGCTCAATATGGTGTCGGACTTAAAGAGTAGCACCCCAATTTCTTTAGGAGATTTGTACTTATTAATCTAAATAAACAAAATATTATTTAGTAATTATAACTTCAATATTCGAACGCTGTCTCGTTGTGAATCCGTGATGGTTAATTATTTTATAAACAAACTAGCTTTTACAAGCGCTTCGCCCGCGGATTATACTTATAAACCTTCGTCTTGAATCACTCTGTCTATTAATGAAAGCTGCATTAAAAATCTGTTGCCTAGTTTAAAAGATCTAAGCTTGAACCGACTTTGTTTTACACTATATAAAGAAGAGGAGGATTTCGCTTCCCAATTGTGTGCGCTCACCTGAGTGAGGTTCCTAGTGAACTTTAGAAAATATCACTATCAACTGATCACTAATTTCGTCTTTGTTAATTCATAACCACCTAGTCTGAAAAACCGATTTAGATAAAATACTATGAAGCCCAAATCAGTTCCAAAAAAGATACGAAAATTAAACCGATTTAGCTCATCAATTGCCTAACCTTTATTATGGCTTTTTTTTGTGGGTGGGAAATCAACAAATGACGTCTCCCGCTCTGGGTGGAGCGGACGGGCTTACTGACTAAAACCCACCCGTGTTCCTTCAGTTGCCCATATGCCAGGGCCACGGTAACTCTTTCGAACAAATCTCGCGACCCTGCGAGCGCCTGCCTATCTGGCTTCCACAACCCAGTTACTGCACTAGTTAACTCTCAATGCGAATAATTTGTAAGACTGGTTGTCAAACTTGTGGGATTCTGAAGACTAAAGACTCTTAAGATCTACAAATTACAGGAGGGGCTAACTATTTAACATGCTTTCCGAGGCACACAAGGGTGTCGGTATATTATGGGTGGTCACGCATGATGGATGGGACCGATCTCGGCAAGACTTGCTTAAACTTGAAGATCGCCCCGTGAGGCTAGCTAGTTCCGCGACATATATATGGCGCGAGCTTGCGGGCGGCGAGGAATGGGTAGCTCGCCGCCCGGTAAGGACCAGGCTCGGGTTGGCGGCGCGTAGTGTTCCACGCGCGCCTCAAAGAGATGTCAGCAGCATTGTAGGGGTCTGCTAGGACCGATGCCTGCCAGGGTCGCGAGATTGTTCGAAAGAGATACCGTGACTCTGGCACATGGGCAACTGAAGGAACACGGGTGGGTTTTAGTCAGTAAAAGTCTGACACGCCCTCCCGCTCCGCCCAGAGCGGGAGTAGTCATTTGATGATTTCCCATCCAAAAAAAAAGGCTAGCTATTCATTAGCCACAAGCCCTTCTTTACGAATATTATAATGTTACTAGCTGGTTGCCCGCAACTTTATATGCCATCCAGGATGAAAAATCCTATGTCCTTATCCAGGAAATGGTCTATATGTGTGCCAATTTTTTTCTAGATCCGTTCAGCCGTTATACTGTGAAAGCGTGACAAACAAACTCTTTTTGGGATTCATAAATGATAAACGATCTTAATATAGTTATAAAATTAGATGAGGTCAGCGTTTCCTAACTTAATACTCGGAGAAGAAAGGCCGAAACAAACTCAGAGGGCATAGTCTTTTTTAAAGTATAGACATAGGCTTGGTTACATCAACATAAAGTACGAGTTCGATATAGTACGAGTTATATATATTATCATTATTAAATTATTTTATTAATTCGGCTCATCGGAAATTTCTAAATCCAGATTCAGAATAAAGCTCTGGCAATACATAAAATCTCCAAATAGTCCCCAATAGGAACAGACAGCCAATCAAATACAAATAAAAACGGCCATAAACGGTCGAAGGTCCATCTGATGGCCTTTATTCCGGCTATTATTGCCAAAGGGACATCAGGGTTGGCTCAAAGGGTTTATAGCCAAAACGTGGGCTAGCTTAGAATGAAAACTTTAATGCTTTTGCAGATCTGTCGGAAAATTGATGGTAATGTTGAAGGTATAATTCTGTGGAGTCTTTATAATTTGTGAGAGGGTTGTTATAGGTAACCCTTTCACCCTTACTTATTTGTACTAGATTACTCGTGGGTATATAATTGGGTTATAAAATAGAATGATGACCCACCTGATGGAATTTAGGTGAGTATGAGAGACAACATAAAATTTGAAAGGGAAGTGACATGTAAGCGTCGTAACAGTTGGTGTTCTGTAGATTCTGCCTACCTTCATGGGAACAAAGTGTAAGTTTATGTATGTGCTATGTATGTAAATAATTATTGTGAATGTGAAGACTATGTGCGTATTTTTTTCTCTTTATTTCTCAAGTAAGTTGTAGGCATAATCTGGCAGTTTGAGTAATTTATGCGACTTACCCAAATGGTATGCTTTACGATTGCTCCGACAGGATATCCAAACAAAAAATCGCCAAAGATATTGTCGGAATCTGTCAAAGTCGAAGGGTACAAACCAAAAATTTGTCACAGTAGAAATAAAAAAGGTATAACGGTTTTAAGTTGGCCACGCGAACGTAACGTGGAGGATTGCGCGGCCGTGGAGATCTCAGCAACTACTTGGGTTGGAGATTTAACTCTTTTTGTCAATTGAAGATTGAATTTGTCGAAAAAATAGTTATGCGCTCTAGATAAATATTTCACGAGATAGTCACCTTGGAAGTTATGGTCGCGAAATCGTGCACTTGTTGTTTCTTTAATATTTTACAGACTTCATACGGTAAAACTATTACAAGAAGAAAGGTCCAAATTTGTCAAAACTAACGAAAGCAATAAATACTACGAAAGTTCAGTTAAACAATGTAAATTGTCCGTATAGTCAATTAACAATTGCCATTCTTTGGCTGTTGTATGAAATATTCGTAACACGAAGTAATGTGTCAATTTGATAAATAATTAGTTTTCCGGACAAAACCTAGAACAGCTCAATTTTATCGAACAATACTAAAAAGTCTCGAATGAAAACTAGAATTACATAGAGATTCCACATAACTGGGCAAGTTCCTAATGAAATTCGAGCTGTTACATAGTCCAATGAAACAACAACTTCCAAGCCACAAATTAAGCGCAGTTCAAAGCATTCACTACAATGTATGCTACAGGAGCTGGTTCATGGTTCAAAGCGTAGTATTACATATTCCCTTAGCTCGTGACGACACGTAGACAGACGCAGTGCCACATCCGGGAATAGAGGCGGAAGGTGACGCGTTAGCCGAGCAAATAGACTGGCTATTCGAATAATACTGATGTCGAATATGAACATGTCACCATAACCTCGTCAGCTCCCGTCGCTCAGCCCGGATGTGTTTCAATTCAATAACTTTATTGTGGTAAATGCATAACCTTTGTTACCTTTGTTTTTTAATTATTTAGTTGACATCAGCTACGTCCCGCTCTTAGGGCATACAATAGTTACTGCCAGGATCGCTAGATTTGTTCGAAATAGTTACCGTGGCCCTGCATATAGGCAACTGAAGGAACACGGGTGGGTTTTAGTCAGTAAAAATCTGACACGCCCTCCCACACCGCTCAGAGCGGATGATGCGGATGGTTTCCTTGACAAATTTAAGATTTCAAATCCACACTAATATTATAAATGCAAAAGTAACTCTGTCTATCTGTCTGTCTGTCTCGCTTTCCTGCTAAAACTACTGAACCGATTTAAATGAAATTTGGTACACAGATAGTTTAGAGCCTGAGAAAGGACATAGGCTACTTTTTTATCCCGGCAATACGTTCCCGCGGGATATTTTCCGACCTCCACGCGGGCGAAGGCGCTGGCAAAAGCTAGTAAAACATAAAAGTAAAACGGCTCGAATTAAGGTAGGTACACATCAGCCACTGAACGCATCATGACTGAGCAGGACTATATTGGAGCAGAGATTTGTCTGATAGGAAGTCTTTTATAGAGTAATAGCACTTGTTTAGTACTAATAGATCATGGACATCCTTTTGAGGGTTCCGTTGCCAAATGGCAAAAAACGGAACCCTTATAGATTCGTCATGTCTGTCAGTCTGTCTGTCCGTCTATGTCACAGCCACTTTTTTCTGAAACTATAAAAGCTATGCTGTTGAAACTTGGTAAGTAGATGTATTCTGTGAACCGCATTAAGATTCTCTCACAAAAATAGAAAAAAAAAACAATAAATTTTGGGCTTACCCATACTTAGAACTGAAACTCGAAAATTTTTTTTCATCAAACATATACTACGTCTTCAAAAATGATATTGAAATTTCTAATATCACTTTTTTCTAAACTGAACGGTTTGCGCGAGAGACACTTCCAAAGTGGTAAAATGTGTGTCCCCACTCCGTAACTTTTAAAAGAAGAGAATGATAAAACTAAAAAAATATATGATACAATATATATAATATATGTTTACATTACCATGTAAACTTCCACCGAAAATTGGTTTGAACGAGATCTAGTAAATAGTTTTTTTATAATACGTCATAAATCTTAAACCGCAATTTACTTTTCATTCAATCAACTCAAATATAAAAATTAAAAAAAAAAAACATTTAATTAAAACTTATGCATAAACCGTGAATACCTACCTACAGGTTTGTACGGAACCCTCAGTGCGCGAGTCCGACTCGCTCTTGGTCGGTTTTTAAATCTTTCTTCGTGTGGCACAGCATCTGTCTCCGTGACGTCACAAGCTGATAGAATAGGGACTGGTACGCTCTTATCGAGAGCAATGGTGGCCCAGTGGTAACGGCGGTGATTTTCGACTTGTTGATCGTGGGATCGTACCCAAGCAGGTACACTTTAGTTTTTGTAAATTATTACATCATCACTGCGTTTAAAATGGTGAAAGAAAAATCGTGAGGAAACGTGTCCTAGAACCTAAAATTCGAAGACATATGACATCTACCAACCCGCTCGTGGATTATGGCCCACTTCCTCTCACAGAGAGGAGGCCTGCGTCCCAGCAGTGGGAACATTGCAGGCTGATTGTGATAAATGTCCATGGATGAAGAGAAAACCTGTGTTAATATTCTGAAACCTAAAGAAATTTTAATGAGAATTCATAAGACTTATTTTATATGACAAAGACCGAGCGCTTTAATCCAGTTATCTATGAAAAAAAAAAAGATATTTTCGCCACCGCAAAGTTAATAAAAGATCAGAGAATCTTTTGAAATCCAATAAAAAGTCAAAATGTCTTTCTTTTCGCGCTAAAAATTTGTGTCCCACAAACACTTTATTACTAAAAGTAAAGAACATTGTTTTCATTTAATATCTAAAGCCCATCTATTTTATATTAAAAATAAATCCAGGCTGAAAGTAGCTTTAGTAGCCTAGATATTAAGTTTAAAATCGCTTATCGAGATTTCCAAATCCTTCGGGCCCAATCTGGGTAAAACTAGGATCAAGATTCAAGATAAAATAAACCCTTTCGCTCTGCAATAGGGTACAAAATCGCGTGTGTGGTACAACATTTAAATATTGAATCTCGCCGCCTGGGACCAATGAAGCCTTTTATTAATATTTCAAAACTTTTTTGATTTATTTTTAATCATCGGAATTCAGATTTGTTTTTTTTAAATTATGTTTGATTTATTTGTTTATTCAGATTAATAAATCGCAGTGTTTGAACCATTTTCTATATCCAACCCTTTTTATTTACTTTCAGAGGTCAGTGATGACCGCGACTTACTGGGTTAAAGAACGTGGGTAGATTTGTTCGGAGGAGTTACCGTGGCCCTGGCTTATAGGCTGAAGGAACACGGGAGGGTTTTGTCAGTAAAAGTCTGACATGCCCTCCCGCTCCACTCTGAGCGGGAGACGTCATCCGATGATTACCCACAAAAAAAAAGGTCATGGTTTTGATCCGGCGCAGGCATCATTTTGTTTTGACTGGCCTGTTAGTCTAGTGGTTAGTGACCCTGACTGCTAAGACTGAGGTCGTGGGTTAGATTCCCTCCCAGGACAAATATTTGTGTGATGAGCACAGTCATTTGTTCTGTGTCTGGGTGTAATTTATCTATAATATGTATGTATTTAGAAATATATAAGTATATTGATCAGTTGTCTGTTTACCATAGTACAGACTCTGCCTAGTTTGGGATCAGATAACAGTGTGTTGGTTGTCCAAAGATATTATTATTATTTTGTAGTCATTGTATTTCTTTTTGTTATATATTTTTATGGTGTAGGTACAATAAAGTATATATAAATGAATAAATTACTTTGTGTTAATAATTTAAAACTCAAAACGCTTCACCGTTTCGCTTCTTTTGTTAACCGACGAAAAAAAAACGGAGAAGGTTATTCGACGCGTATATATTTTTTTTTGTTTGTTTTTTTTTTTATGTATGACCACGCATAACTTTTTACATAGTAGTCCGATTGTGATAATTCTTTTTTATTGGAAAGGGTATACTTGGAGAGTGGTCCCATATAAATTTGAAAAACAAAATCAAACCCTAAGGGTCAGAAAACAGGGGATGATTGATTGTTCACTCACTGATTGTTATGTTTAACCACGCAAAACTTTATACAGAGTAGTCCGATTTTGATAATTCTTTATTCGTTGTATAGGGTTTACCTTGCCAAGTATTATAAGTATATTAAAGCCACAAAAAATAATAAAATAAAAACTTTTTACCAAAAAATTTAACCGCCGAAAAAACTGAAAAGCAAAAAATAATAAACCTTAAAATTATGAATCGGCGCTTTGAGTGATCTTTGTTCATTATTGGTTGGTTTATTATTTTTTGCTTTTCAGTTTTTTCGGCGGTTAAATTTTTTGGTAAAAAGTTTTTATTTCAAACTCAAAACTTTGAAGCAAAATAATCGTGAGAAAACAGACATATCCTAGAACCAAACATTATAATACATGTGACATCTACCAACCCGCACTGGGACCGCGTGGTGGATTACGGCCCACTCTTTTTCACTGATTCCCTGGCCTATGTCCCAGCAGTGGGAACATTGTGGGTTGATTAGGTATTTCCATCAATATTCCAATTGTAACACATAGGAACGTACTATAGATAGTAGGTTCCTATGTGTTACAATTGGAATCGAACGAACGAACGATCGTTCCTGGCCTCATTGCAACCCACACAAAGATGTCCGCCTCTTGAAATAGGCACAATACATGCTGCCTATTGTCAGAAGTTTGATCGGCAGAAAGGGAAATGGAAACTTCCATACACAGCCTTGTTGTGACTTGTATTTCTGTTGTTTTATATGGCTTTTATTGTTGGAATCTTCTTTGAGAATACCTCGTGGTGGTGTGCGTTAAATAGTCAACAGGTGTGGTGATACCAATAAGGTTAAGGGTTGGCCTTGCACCCTGGATAGTTGGCCCCGACTGATGAAACAACTAGATCGTACTGCTCATTTATTTTTTTAAAGCCGTAGGAAGAAAACCGTTTAAAATCTATTCGAAGTCTCAACTTGACGACAGTCAAATTGCTAAAATTTGCCAAAAAATTTATAGATACTCAAGGTAATTTTGACAGAATGATACTGAGATCAGAATGTGAACGTTCTTCAAATTACGAGAAGTGCCCCTTAGGTTGCGCGGTGATTTTCTTGCTACTCGGTGTGTAAAACAATGATGGCACAACCAGAATTGAAACAAAACATTTTCTTTCATCGACAAAGTTATCAAAATATGTTGAACAAAGACAAAACTATCCCATTTACGATAGACATTTATTTTTCAAACGACGAAAGATTTGATCGTTTGTAAAATGGTTTGTAATGGATTAACTCAAAAACTACTGAACCGATTGTATAACTCCTTTTGATTCACCGCTGGAAAGCTACATTATTCTGAAGTAACATGAGCTATAAATTTCATGCATACGAAGTCGCGGACGAAATGCTACTATTTAATATTCACACCATCTTATTGTTGTTGTCATCGTTTCAGCTGAAAGACAGTCCACTGTTGGACATAGGCCTTCCCCAATTTGGGGAGATTTACCATAATCGCCACGCTTGGCAGGCGGGTTGGCAAACGCAGTATGGTGGTAGAATGCATTGAGAACGCTGCTGCTAATTCTCTAGTAAGTCCCTTAGTCGCCTCTTACGACACCCACGGGAAAAAATGAGATGATGCTGTTCTTTACTTCCAGCACCACACGGACCATCATATTTTATAAGTCTTAAAATAATACTCACCTTTCTCAATCCCTCCATTATCACAGTACTTAATTATTATCTTTAATTAACTAAATTAAATTCATAAATTAAATTACTACGTCCTATTGTAAATTGGGGCTTCCCTTAATTAAAAGTCTCGAGGAAAAACGTTAGTCACGGCGTCTGATAATTGTGCCTTTTACCTTACGTAAGACGTTTTAAAGGATTATTTTTTAGAGTAAAAATACTGGGGGACTAAAAATAAAATGTCTTGTTATTCTTTGGTGTTAGTAAACGGAATAAAGATTCTTTGCCAATCGTGAAGGGATTCTCAATGCTTTGTTTAACACCAAAAGTTGAAATTGTACTGTGTTTTCGACGTGCTGATATCCAATCTATTGGTTTCTCTGTTGAAAGTTCGGTTTAATACCGACTGTTGAAAATGAAAATAAAGATGGTCACCATATACGGATCAACCACTGCAAGCATAGGTTAACCTGAGAGGAAATTGTGTAACTTGCTATCAGTAGGAATTGGTTTCAAATTGATAGTTAAACAACATTCATTGCGTTATTTACGTTGCTGAGCCGACAATTTATTCGAACAAATGCCGCAATGGTTTAGAAATAATCTTCAATCCCATTCAGATTCTGATAAATAGTGTGTTTCGCAATTAGGGTGCTGGTCGACTGACCCGTACGGTACTTGTACTTAGGCACAAGCACTAAAAATTATCTATCTTGTCGTTTTGGCATAGCTTTATAATTGCCCTTTGCACATGAGATAAAAAAAAGAATGAGATAAAGTCTCCTCACTGAATGATCTTCAACCAAAACAGAGCTTCCTCTCTCCTATCCTTTTGCTGTACCCTACAGGGTCCATAATGACCTAAATTATATAGTTACCACCTAAGTTCACATTATGGTAAAGCAATAAAGATATTGAATATCACTTCTTAGCCATTACTTACATTATTCGGATTTAGTTCTTCTAACTGGACAGACAGCTGTGCTGCTGGGGAGTTTGTTGGCCACTTCTTCCTCCCAGCTAAAGCACTAGGAAGTGGTGACGGGTGGGCGTTTTAGGGGACTGTCTTTTGTAATTTTGACGTTCGAAAAGTGCTGATCCTCAGGCTAATTTGAATAAATGACTTTTGATTTTACATTCTGTAATGCTGAAATACTATCGACTTTTGTGGCTAGCATTTTCTTGAATATCAAGCCGTTTTTAAATAACATCAGAAGGTCAAATCTCGTATTAGAAACGTCCAAAATCTAGTTGTCTCATCTCGGCGACAAATAAATAAATAAATAAGTAATAATAAATAAATATCTTAGAACAACCAATACACCGTTATCTGATCCCAAACTAGGCAGAGCCTGTACTATGGTAACCAGACAACTGATAAACATACTTATATACTTCTAAATACATACATATTATAGATAAATTACACCCAGACACAGAACAAATGATCGTGCTCATCACCCAAAGATTTGTCCTGGGTGGGAATCGAATCCACGACCTCAGTCTTAGCAGTCAGGGTCACTAACCAGTAGACTAACAGGCCAGTCAAAAACTTGACACAAACTTGAAACAAATGTCAGATACTTGTCAAAAATGTATGGAAACTCGATGTATTATTGATAGTTTTTGTTTTCAAATAATATTTCACAACAACGCTCTATTTAGTGACATTTTCAACTTGTAAAAGACGGAACAACATTGTTGGAGTGAGGAAACGAAACTACTTGTTTATGTCAGTTGTGACGTCTAAAGACCAAATACATTTTACTAGGTTCCTAACAAATTCTATTTAATATCTTGCCACCTTTTGAAAACCGGCCAAGTGCGTGTTAAAGCACGCAGAGTGAAGGGTTCCGTAGTCGTATTAACACATAAACACTGATTTCATTGACTGCAAAATTAATTTTGTATTAAATGGTATTTTTTTTAAACACTGAAAAATAAAGTTATCTTTGGAGTTGTATAGGAAATTATCCCTTTTCACAACAATTATTTGATACACATTTTTTTTTGTTTTATTGTGTGTGGGAAATCATCGAATGACGTCTCCCGCTCAGAGTGGAGCCGAAGGGCGTGTCAGACTTTTACTGACTAAAACCCACCCATGTTCCTTCAGTGGTCCATATGCCAGGGCCACGGTATCTCTTTAGAACATATCTCGCGACCCTGGCAGGAACTTGTGTACCTTGATTTTCATTTTATTCAATCGTTTGTAATTGTTTGAAGTTTGGAATTGTATGCCCTTAATTTCATAATTTCACTACAGCATTGTTTAGCGGAGCACAGAATAAACCATTTTGCCAATTTCAATGCCAATTTTCATTTTGCAAAATTAAATTGGAACAGTCTCCTAAAATGACTGTGTGATATCCGGAAAGAGGAATAAACGGATAATTAGATAGACAGACAGATACACGTGAGGAAATTTCATTATTAACCTACAATGTGCCCACGGCTGGAACACAAATCTCCTCTTGGTGGGAACTGACCGTAATGTACCACGCGTGCCCAGTGGGAAACAAATGATTAATTTACACGAAAAAAAAGCACCTGACTGGTATCGAACCTACGACCTACAAAATGATAGGTCATGGTGCCCTTTTTACGTTGTCCCCGTCTGTTTTGTTTTTGCCATTTGACTACGGAACCCTAAAAACCCGTACTAAAAAGCTATCTTCACAAAACGGTCGTGACAGAATACGAAGTAAGATATTTTTAAGGGTTGTTCCACGTCATCACATTAAACTTGACAAGGGTCTTTTAAATGTCAGCGTTTTTGGAACACGGTATAGCTTCTTGTTATCTATATATATAAAAATGAATCCCTATTTCCCTTGGTCACGACATCACGCGTGAACGGGTGGACCGATTTCACTTTTTTTTTTGTTGTGTTTGTAATTGTCAGGAGAAGGTACTTATAAAAAAAAAAATTAAAAAAATTGCAGCGAAAATTAGAAAATTTAAGAACACTTATTTAAGAATACTTGACAACCATGTAAAAGGACAATGTAAACTTTTTTAATGTAACATTATGACATTTGACATAGAATTGACAGAATGCGTGCTCAAATATCATCAAAGAGACAGGACAACGTCTGTCGGGTCAGCTAGTTTATTTATAATTTTGCCTTGAAGGCATACTGAAATGGGTTGAGGCAGGTTTTTAAGGCCGTTTAATCACGTTTTTGGTAGAAAAAAATTTTTGGATCAGCCCTTCTTCTCCGTGTTTTCAAACGTGATTTAGGATTTATTTTGTGAGGATTTATGATCACCAGTCGAATTGTCAAAGGCGGTGATTTTCATATATTTCATCGCAGTTTACTGAAGGACATATTTTTAATGCATTTAATACACTTTGAGACTTATAGCGTAGCGTGGGATGCTTCCCAGCGAGGTGGACCGACGACCAAAAGAAAGTGGGGCAGACTGGATGCGGAAGACGGATGACAGGGTGTTGTGGTGCAACATGGGAGAGGCCTATGTGCAGCAGTGGACTGCGATAGACTGAGTTAATTGATTGATTGAAGACTTACAGAGCTGATACGCGGCATCACGATGCGGCTGTTCACGCTCGTTCAGTGTGCTATGGAACAGGCTAGAATGTAGAATTTCAATTAAATTGGAACGTCTTATGTTATAAACCTTATTTTCAATTTATTCATTCAATTAGCAATTCCGAAAACAAAAATTGAGAAAAATTGAAAATATATCGCTTGTATCATCATTTCAGCCGTAAGACGTCCACTGCTGGACTTAGGCCTCCCCCAATTTGGGGGGCTTTGCCATAATCGCCACGCTTGGCAGGCGGGTTGGCGATCGCAGTATGGTGGTAAAATGCATAGAGAACGCTGCTGCCCATTCTCTAGTAAGTCCCTTAGTCGCCTTTTACGACACTCACGGGAAGAAATGGGGTGGTGTTATTCTTTACGTCCGGCAACACACGATATCGCTTGTATGCACTCGGAATACTAACAAGTATTTAATCAATTATTTTTTTCCCCTGTAGCCTATACTGTCCTGCTACCGGGCAGAGAAAGGCCTTCCCAAATCATCAAAAATATACGATAACAAAAATTAGATACGTCGGAACAAAAAAATATTTCTTTTTGTTTATACCAATATCACAAAAACCGGCCAAGTGCGAGTCGGACTCGCGCACCGAGGGTTCCGTACAATGAAAGAAAGAAAGAAAAACTGAATGAAAGGTAAATTGTGGTTTACGATTCATGACGTATTAAAAAAAAAAAAAACTACTTACTAGATCTCGTTCAAACTAATTTTCGGTGGTAGTTTACATGGTAATGTACGTCATATATTTTTTTTAGTTTTATTATTCCCTTATTTTAGAAGTTATGGGGGGGGGGGAGGAACATATTTTACCACTTTGGAAGTGTCTCTCGCGCAAACTATTTGGTTTAGAAAAAAATGATATGAGAAACCTCAATATCATTTTTGAAGACCTATCCATAGATATCTCACACATATGGGTTTGATGAAAAAAAAAAATTGAGTTTCAGTTCTATGTAGGGGAACCCCAAATATTATTGTTTTTTTTTTCTATTTTTGTGTGAAAATCTTAATGCGGTTCACAGAATACATCCATTTACCAAGTTTCAACAGCATAGCTCTTATAGTTTCGGAAAAAAGTGGCTGTGACATACTCGGACAGACAGACAGACAGACAGACATGACGAATCTATAAGGGTCCCGTTTTTTGCCATTTGGCAACGGAACCCTAAAAAACATTTAACGCTCCTTTATAAAGTGTATTTACAACTTTAACCTTTCAGTTTAAACCTTCAGGTGGCTCCAAATTATCTTTTATATAGCAACGTAAAAAGTTACTCTTATTGCAAAGAGTAAAATGGTTGTTCATTGCTTCACTTCAAGTGGTTTTTGTACTCAAATGGGATGCTTTAAAATAGCCTTCACAGCAGCCCACGGCTTTTCTTCATGCACTTGATTATAAACGCACGCCCAAGTGCCGAGAGTTGAAAATGTCTATTTATAACGCGCTGGGATGGACTCTGTTGGATTATCAATGCTTGGTTCAACACCGAGAGTTGATAATAGTGCGCGATAAATTCCCACGTCGCACTTGGTGGTCGCAGCCGAGCGAGACCGGGGCTACAGATCATTGGTCACAGCCGGCGTATGGTCAGACGGACCAGAGCCTTACCTACGCGTACTTAGCTTCGTTTCGTAGGAAAATGTAGGCGATATTATCCACAATGACACGCGGCTACATTACTCACGGATGCGTCGCTGACAAACAAATGAACTGCGCATAGACGTGGCAGATCTTTCCCTGCACATCGTACGTAATAGCCGACGACTGATTTTAGTGCCCTGGAAGTAGTCGGTCCCGGCTGTCATTTTTTGTAGATCCCTGACAGTCGTTTGACTGGCCTGTTAGTCTAGTGGTTAGTGACCCTGACTGCTAAGACTGAGGTCGTGGGTTTGATTCCCACCCAGGACAAATGTTGTGTGATGAGCACAATCATTTGTTCTGTGTCTGGGTGTAATTTATCTATAATATGTATGTATTTAGAAATATATAAGTAACTTTATCAGTTGTCTGGTTACCATAGTACAGGTTCTGCCTAGTTTGGAATCAGATAACGTTGTGTTGGTTGTCCTAAGATATTATATTAGATATTATTATATTGTTATGGGTAGTTAGAAGCCCTAAAGTCTGATCACCAGTCTCACAAAGAATTATTGTGGTACTGTTAATGGGATTGTGGATATCAAATAGATTGTTCCACGTATAAAACTGGTACTCAGCTCTATTCGGTTACGCTGGAAGCCAATCCCAGCATAGTAGGGAAACGACTTAGCATATGATGAGGTTAGCTGGAGCAGACATTGAATTAATTGAATTGATTTAAACGCTGGTGCCGGAGGTAAAGAATAACACCACCCCATTTCTTGCCGTGGGTGTCGTAAAAGGCGACTAAGGGACTTACTAGAGAATGGGCAGCAGCGTTCTCTATGCATTTTACCGCCATACTGCGATCGCCAACCCGCCTGCCAAGCGTGGCGATTATGGCAAAACCCCCCAAATTGGGGGAGGCCTAAGTCCAGCACGGACGTCTTACGGCTGAAATGATGATGATGAGACATTGAATTTGGAATGAAATGCGTAGGATAAACCTTCTTAAATGCCTTGTTAAATTAGACTGTTCGTTGAACCAATTACAGAGAGCGTGGGAAGACCACGAAGGCCAACAAAGGACGATTACATAAACATATCGGAAAAAGCTGAACACGATTTGCGCAAAATCTGAATGGGGTAAAAGAAATGACTAAATCTTTTCCCCAACTACGTTGGCGACAACTGCGAATTCTACATTAAGTACAGTATTTTACATGGAGTAGCTGCCCATCTGACCTTTACAACCTAATTACTAAGTAATAAGATATCCTCTGGTAAAATTGGTTCTCTGCCTTGCGGGCTTCTGAAGACTCGTAACGAGTCTTAATGATCTACGAATAACAGCCGAGACCAACGTGCTTCCGAGGCACGCAGGGGTTGTGGTAAGCAATGATGGTTTCACATTTGCCTTTTCCCAACTATGTTCGGGTGATCTGCAAATCTTACTGGATGCAGCTGAGTACCAATATAATACACTAGCTTCTGCCCGCGACTTCTTCCGCGTCTAATGTTTGCTCCCCTGACCCTTCCCGTCGCATCGAATGGCCTGCCAGTTTTCGTCCATTTCTCGTTCGTATTCCGCTTTTTTTTTTAACGTAGTGTGATGTTATATAGCTTATAGCCTTTCACAATAAATGGGCTACCTAACACAAAAAGATTTTTTCAATTCGGACCAATAGTTCCTGAGATTACCGCGTTCAACCAAACAAGCAAAAAAACTCTTCAGCTTTATAATATTAGTATAGAAGTATAGGTCCAAGCGACATCCAAGCTGACCCCCATTACAAAGTTACTGGGTCACACGGTACTCCTTAGAGAGACTGGTGGTTAAGTAGTCAATAGTGATAATAGTAAATGCAAAGGTCTCTTCTTAAACAGAACGACTCAACGATAATAGCTAATCACCTTTTTCAATGCGTGTAAGTGATTTCAGACTTTAAAACATGGGGCACACTATGCAGCGGCGGCCCAGAGGTTGACAGACCTTGCATTAAGAGTTGTAGGTCGTTAGTTCGAACCCAGGTAGGCGCTTTACTTCATGCAGATTATATTTCCATGCTTTACAAACGGTTAAGAAACTGGCACGACCTAAAACCAGAAACCGTGGAAGCACTATCTCGCCATAGCTTCAATCTTTCTTTTGATTGTTCGCCAGTGAGTGGGAGGTCTAACTATCTAATCTATCTGACGAGTCTGTATTGTCCCACTGCAGGGCAAAGGCCATTCTTTCCCTTTTCTACAGAATTCAGTCAAGCTCGTCCCGCCATCTTCGTCTCGGCCTGCCGCGATGTCGTCGAGCGTTAAGTGGGATCCAATGGGTGGTTTTATTAGCCCATTTGTCATCAGATATCAGGCAGACATGTCCTGCCGAGATCCGCTTGAGCTGGGCAGTCGTTTGGGTAAATGATAAATGAATGACTTTATTTTTGCAAGTAGGTTTGTACAAACACTTTTACACGTCAATCATAGTTTTTAAAGCTAAATGAGGTTGGCGTTTCCTATCTGACTACTCTGAGAAGAAAGAGCGAAACAAACTCAGAGGTCACAGTCTCTTTTAAAATCCAAACATAATCTTGGTCAGATCATGTGAAGACCATGTGGATTGGTGTCTGAAGTGGTCTTTTAAGGAAAGATCCACACAGATTGAGTGAACCTGTCCAATCAGTGCACGCATTTGTCAGTAATCATGCGGTTCAACTCAGAACTTAACCGTATAAGGAACCAAGGTAACATCTGTAACCATGGTTCTTAAGGAACCAAGGTAACATCTGTGACCTTGGTTCCTTAAACGGTGTGAAAGTCGAACACCCAGGATACCGCGCTCCATAGCTCGCTGGCAAACTTCGAGCTTGGACTTTTGCTGAAGTGTCAAAGACCAGGTTTGAGCACCATATGTGAGAATGGTGAGAATACACATGTCCATAATTCTCATTTTGAGACATAGTGGTAGATCTCCTTTCAGAAGATCTTTCATTGACCAATAGCTCTTCCAGGCGCTCTCCGTACGTTGGGCAACTTCCTTGTCTTGCCGCGCCTGAAAGGAAACTAGTTGGCTCAGATAGATAGAATCTAGGACATATGCAATCTCCTCACCCCCAATGTGTACTCTCCTTTTGATGAGTTTGGTCTTTGACAGTAAGAGGTCATATTTTAACAAACTTTTTCAGCTTTTCTATCTTTACGGCACAGGGATGTTATCCGTGTTCCGACACACGACACCCTTTGCACGACAACATCCCTGGTCCCCGGTCCATGCCCTAGAACTTAAGTTCAAGTTTACTTAATAGGTTCTCTCTTAAGATAAACTTAGAAACTACATGAGGTTGTAAAGGTGTTAAGAGAAACTAATTCTAAATAACATAAGTTGAAGCCAAGCAAACGGTCTGAGTGCGAAACTTTTCATTTCACTTACCTTAACGTGAAATACTTCTAGTAACTTAGTTTGTGAAGTGTGAAAGTTTTCTCAAGTTTTTGTAGAAAGAAAATTTTGTATTAACTTTACTTTTAGTTTTTGCTTTTGCAAGGCCATGTTTATATATATAAACTAACGGTGATGAAAAATATCGTGAGGACATTTTGTCATAGGCTGCATACTATATGCATGTATGACTGTCCGTTGGGCTCATGCTCGCAAGCGCGGGTTCGATAAACTGGTCGGGCAAAATGCAATTGGGTTTTTTCCATTAGAAATTTCGTGGTTACAACCCGGAGTTTGGAAGTTGGCAGTGTGATACCCCCGTGCATCGGAAAACACGTAAGCTGGTGCTTCTGCGCCTGATTTCTCTCCGGTCGTGTTGGAATGCCATCCCATCGGACTATGAGAGTGAGGGAAGAGAGAGTGCACTATAACATCTCCAGCGCCGATGGCTAGTCTCCGTTGAGATTGGCCGCCATGCCCAAAATGCGGTCTAGAGGACTATTCCTATATGCACGAGTGTCTCAAATTAATACAAAGGTAGATAACCAAATATAAATTCTAAAATTACTTTAGTTACGAAACAAAAGGCATTCATTCGTGAAATGTATATTTAGGATTAAAACCTAGGTCCCTTAGCACCTAGTAATTAAAGTACTTTATATGTCTAGATTACCTGGGTCTAGTCTAGACAGTTTAACTTAGGATGTAGGGCTTAAATTAGGCTTTATGTAAATATTAGACAAATCCTACTCATATTATGAACTAGCTTTTGCCAGCGGCTTCACCCGCGTATCATTTTATTTTACATAGTATAAAACAAAGTCGCTTCCCACGTTGGTACGATTATATCTTTAAATCTACGCAACAGAGTTTAATGCTGTTTTCATCAAAAGATAGAGTGATTCAAGAGGAAGGTTTTTATGTATAATACGCAGATAAAGCCGCTGACAAAAGTATACATATAAACCTCCTCTTGAATTCAGCTGCATTTGGTTGGACTAGAAGCCAACCCCAACACAGTCTGGGTGGAGCACCGCCGTGTCCTCGTGGAGGCGATCGGCGGCGGCGACCTCTCGCGTCCGGCCCTGGTGCGAGCCAAGGTACGGAGCGAGAGGGCATGGGAAGCCGTCACCTCCTTCTGCGAAGCAGTAATGCTCGCGAAGGAGGAGGCGGGGCGCTTGAGGGAGTGAAAGTCTCTGCGCCCTCACGTCCCTAGCCGCCGCAGGAGGAGACGCCCCGGGCGTCGGGAGTCGATAGCGGACTCCCGGCCACCATAGGCGCGAGCCGGTAAGGACTAGGCTCGGGTCGACGGCGCGTAGTGTTCCACGCGCGCCTCAAAGAGATGTCAGCAGCACTGGGGTCGACGGCGCGTAGTGTTCCACGCGCGCCTCAAAGAGATGTCAGCAATCCTGAAGGGGTCTGCTAGGACCGATGCCTGCCAGGGTCGCAAGATTGTCGAAAGAGATACCGTGACCCTGGCACATGGGCAACTGAAGGAACACGGGTGGGTTTCAGTCAGTAAAAGTTTGACACGCCCTCCCGCTCAGCCCAGAGCGGGAGAAGTCATTTGATGATTTCCCATCCAAAAAAACCCCAACACAGTTAGTAAAAGGCTAAACCGATGATAAATAGAGATATCTCGAGGTATTATCAAATCGTTAAATCTGTGTGAAGCAGAGCTGAGTTGCTAGTATTACTAATTTTTAGGGTTCCGCACCTCAAAAGGAAAAAACGGAACCCTTATAAGATCACTTTGTTGTCCGTCCGTCCGTCCGTCCGTCCATCCGTCCGTCTGTCAAGACCCTTTTTCTCAGGAACGCGTAGAGGTATCAAGCTGAAATTTATATCAAATACTCAAATCTATTGTCCCTTGAAGCTGTGAAAAAATCAAACTTCTAAGCTAACGCAATCAAAAGATATAGCCTTTTATGCCACAAATTTCCGCAAATTTTCGAAACTCGTAAGGGAATCAAAACCTAAAGGGTACTTCCAGTCGATCTAGAATTTTGAAATTTGGTACGAAGCAACGTCTTATAGCACAGATAAAGGAAAAATTACGAAAACCGTAAATTTTTTGTTACATCATATAATAAAAATATTTAAAAACAAATAAACTTTATACCTACAGGTTTGTACGGAACCCTCGGTGGGCGAGTCCGACTCGCACTTGGCCGGTTTTTTTGTATCGCCAATCAGCCTATTATTATTATTTATTTATATTTAAGCCAACAAGGACCAATTACAAAACATGAAATCATAAAAATCATAACATAAAATAATACATAAAACAAACACAGCCACAATATAATATAAAATACAATTCAAAATAATTAAAATAATATTTCCACATTATCCCGTACGTGTACCATGTCACAGTGATACACGTACTGGCAGTCGAAACGCTGTGCGAAGGCTTTCAGGATACTGTTCGGGCTGACCCGCACCCTGCGCACCAGGGATGTGCACCGCTTGCGCATGGTAGTGTAAAAACAATCCACGCGCGCTTCGGCAAACATCTCCGACGCGCTACAGAAGCGAGGCAGCCCCAACAGCACCCTGCCTATGCCTATGGGATGACTCATGACTGCTAGGGTCGCGAGATTTGTTCGAAAGAGTTACCGTGGCCCTGGCATATTGGCAACTGAAGGAATACGGGTGGGTTTTAGTCAGTAAAAGTCTGACACGCCCTTCTGCTCTACCCGGAGCGGGAGACGTTATATGATGAATTCCCACCTACAAAAAAAAGTCTATAGGTTGAAACCTCGTCATTACTATTAATTACTAAAACTACTAATTAATGAGATAACCTTTGTCTTTTGTCCACCTCATGTAATCCAGCTTAGTTACCTATATTCATTACATTTCCAATTAAAACTAAGTAGTGTCCGCAAAATAATGGTATTTTCATTATAGAGGTAACGTAAATTTAGTACGGGGATAATCTGTAATTGGGTTGCAAACTTTGGTGTAGAATGTGGGTAGATGTAAGTTTTATTGCACATATATATAAGAACTGAAGGTGATAGCTGACTGGCCTGATGAGAGCCCCTTAACGGGACATCTCATCAAAACAACATTGTCTGTAGTAATGTAAAAGTATTAACATAGATTATACGATATATTGTTGCTAACACCTTTTAAATATTTTTGTTTTTTGCCAGTGTAGACCTTTTGTTGTGTGTTATATGAATCTATACTAATATTATTATAAAAAGCTGAAGAGTTTGTTTGTTTGATTGAACGCGCTAATCTCAAGAACTACTGGTCGGAATTGAAAAAATATTTTTGTGTTGGGTAGCTTATTTATTGAGGAAGGCTATAGGTTATATAACATCACGCTACGGTCAAAAAGAGCGAGGAAGCAAACGAGAAATGGACGAAAACTGGCAGGAAATTCGATGCGACGGGAACGGGAGCGAAAATTTGACGCGGGCGAAGTCGCGGGCAGAGGCTAGTAAATAATAATAACATCATCATCATTTCAGCCAAAATACGTCCACTGCTGGACATAGGCCTCCCTCAATTTGGGGGGATTTGCCATAATCGCCACGCTCCGGTTAGCGATAGCACTATGCATACAGAGCGCTACTAGCCATTCTCTAGTAAATCCCTTAGTCGCTTTTAACGACAACCACGCGAAGAAATGGAATGGTACACACGGAACAAGTACACACCTAAATAACATTTAGCCTATATTCACCAAAGGGCTTGGTAGGGGCGTAGATAACAGCCACACTTTGCCAGTTATGTTATAGTCCCATGTAATAGGGGAAGAGCCTATTGCCTTTTAGCGGGCATCACAGACCCGCGGAGGGCAGGGCCAGGGAAATCTCATCCCCCTAGAAACGTATAAAAAGCGCCATCTATAAAAGGATGCTATACTACGATTTACGTGCGCGCCATCTCTTTGACATCAATGAAATTAGTGTTCTATGGTTAATGATATCGATTCCACGAGTAAGCGTGCAAGATAGCCATTTAACAATATTTTTTTACTTTATTAATACAAAACTGTCATGCGTTAACCCACATCAGCATAATTATTTATGCAGCCCAGATGGAAACTGTAGGGTGATAGCGGGGTATTGCGGGGTTAAGAGGGAAGTAGGGGCTTATGAGGCGGTCTTTCGAAATAAAGGAGATTCGCATTAATACGTAGTATTATTTATTTGTCTTATGGTATTTATTAATATATTAACCCAATTTAGATTAACAAATATTTATTTACTGATAAATGTGATACCTATTTAATTTAGTTTTGAAGATTTTACAAGAGAACCAACATGTTACTCACGTTTGAAACAAACAGAATAACAATTTACATCTCTCGAGATTTTTCAAAACTGTTTACAAAATAACAATCAACTACTTATAAAAACTTGTGGGGTCAAATCTATACTAATAACCTTCATTTTCTATAATTTCTTTTAATCTTGATCTCATTCCATTTAACATATTTAAACAAATGTCACTTAAGCGCATTAATTCCCAAGTTCTCATAACCTCTTCATCTATATTTCGTCTAGTTCTGACTTTACTTGAGTCCCAATTAAGCACCATTTGACCCCACAAATTTTCTATAGAGTTTAAGTCAGGGCTTTTAGCTCGCCCATCAATTAACGTTATGTCTCTTTGTGTAGAGAACCACTCCTTAACCTGTCTTGACCGATGCACCGAACTATTGTCTTGAATAAAATAAATATGTCCATCAGGGTATACGTTGCGCACTGTTGGAATCATCACGTCTCTTAAGATCTCCAAGTATTGTTCGCCATTCATTCTAGCGCCGACTTCGACAAGCTCGCCAGGACCCACCGAAGACATCCATCCCCAGTATCCTGAAAACACACGAAAGTTTTATTACTATACCCTATTTAAATACACAACGTAGATTTTACGTCAGTCATTATAAAACTGACTCCAATATACCGCTTATTATGCTTTGTTTACATTTATTATCCTTTAATGATTCACAATAATAATTATATCTACTAATAATATCATTACTATAATAGTGACAGCGCTAATGAGTCATAATTTAGCAAATAAATGGTATTTACATTTTAATAAAGTGAATAGATCAATGTTAATATTTAATTAAATTAATTAATGCTTACCCAGTGATAACCTGCCACTAGTCCTCAAAGGTAAAACATTTTGAGAGTCGTAGCGTTCGCCTGGTCTTCTCCACAGTATTTTACGTCCATCTTTATCAGACTTAAACGTCTTTTCATCGGTAAAAATGACTATCTCATTTTCCCAATCAAAATTCATAAACTGGGTTGCAAATTTTATTCTGGCTTGACGATGAGCTTCGGTTGATTGAATTTTTTTGGCAGGTTTATAATTATGGATCCCAGCTGCATGTAAATGTCTTCAGACAGTAGTAAGCGAAATGCCTTATCTTACAGCGCTAGATCGGGTGCTTCTGAAAGGATCCGTAGTATGGCTATTAACTATTTCGCGATGACGGTTGGACACACTTCACCAATTTCTTGATATCATCGCACCCATAAACGAACTGTGTTTCTCTAAGGAAGTAAATTACAATAAAAAGTTAGATTTCAAATGGAAAAAAAATATGAAAATTTTTACGGATTTTATTATAGATTACACTTATGTCGACATTTAATTCTCGAGCAATACTCTTTAAACTTTGATTTTGTTCCCAAAGGACGATAATTTTCACTTTTTGAAAGTTACTCAATCGAGGCATGATTTTATCGTAATTATAAGTAGTTATTCGAACACCACCAGCAAACGAGTAATTATGCTACGAAGCGAAGTCAAGTTTAAAAAATTATAAGTTTACCCTCAATATTCTTCGTTATGTTTATACGATTCGGCCAACTAAGATGATTCATAAACTTATCGATAATTTTCACATCTATGCTAAGGAACTGATTGGCGCAGCGGTAGGACAGCTCGGCTCGTAATTTATGGGGTCCAGGATCGATTCTGACGGCGGACTTTAAAGATTTTGTTAAATTTTAAAATTCTGTTGTGAGTTTTTAGAAACTTATAAAAAATATAATGTTTGAGTGAAATTGGAAGTTAAAAATAGCAATAAGTAGGAGGCGATCATTGATATAAAAAAAACCCGATGCGATAGTTATTAGGCTACGGTCGCTTGCTTAAGTGCCACATACTTTTTTTCTAGTTTGAATATCTTAGCAGTTTCGTTGATTTCACAGAGATGGCGCGCTTTTATACATTTTTAGGGGGTGAGAATACCCTGTTGCTGCATGTACATGTAAAACCCATTTGGGATATCCACATAATACTTTTCTGTTAGTAAAAGTGCTGTCGACATAAAAATGTACTCAACACATTTTTTTATTCGCATACCTACATTTGACAGAAAATAAAAGTAAATGGGAAAATGCTCTACTTTACACAGAAACTCCTCTGTTCATATAATTTTCGTATTAAAATTTCCATTTGTATTTTAAAAGGGGTTGAAGTGGAGTATCATTCGTTACTAAAATTACGTAGAGAAGAAAGCATTTTTTAGTGTATTGGTGCACAATTATGAGCATAGGAATAATTTTGGCTTTTTAACCGACTTCAAAAAAAGGAGGAGGTTATCAAGTCGACTGTTTCTTTTTGTTGTTGTTTGTTACCCCGTAACTTTTGACTGGGTGAACTGACTTTGATGTTTTTTTTTTTTTGAATGCTGGTGCTTCCCGAATGGTCCCATTTTAAATTGGTTCCATTCGGACAATGGGATCCATGTGAAAACCATATAAGTCTTAAATTTGCATTAAGTATTTGCGCGACAAATGAACGAATAACGCGATTAGATTAGTGCGGGGTATCTACCATAACTAAAAAGTTAAAAAACAAAAACTTTTTCCAAAAAACTACAAAGTCAAAAATAATTTTAATTTTGGAAGTCGGTGGCAAAAAACCTTAAATACAGATCCTTAGACACCGAATTCCGAAATTAAAGTTATTTTTGACTTTGTAGTGTTTTTTTTTTAAGGAAGTCGGTTGTTATTTTTTTGTAAAAAGTTTTTTAATAAACATTTTTTACAAGGCATGTGTGACTGGACATACTGAAAAGGGCCGCCCCACCCTAGGAAAACATATAGTGTTATTGTTGATGTTCTTCAGAAGGGTCAGGTGCGTAGTACTGGTAAGGCGTGCATATATGACCAGATGTATGAACTTAAACGAGGCAAAATGAGTATTGTCAGGACCGTAGCAGCTGGCGTTCTGTAGCTTCTGCCTACCTCTTTGGGAAAAAGGCGTGAATTTGTGTATGTTTGTATGTAGCGGCATCTACGAATACATCGCCTTTATGTAAGATTGTATGAAGCAATATTAGTACGTGACCATCATTTTGATTTACAGTCACGTACGAAAAGATACAACAGTATGCAAAATATGAAAGTGATTTACACGTAGAGCAATATATTTTTGTACGAAGGATCAAATAAATCAGAGCCAACATCGAAATATACAGGAATGAAGAAATGAATGTATAAAAAAAAGTACAATGACTATGATGTGGGATTATTTCTGAATAGTCTTTTAAAAATGTATAATGTGTGAGTATTAAGTTTTATTTGGGACGATACGATGGACGATTTTTATACGAATATGGATTCGTTATGGTCTGATAATAAAGATTTATTTATTTATCAGAAAATATTTTATTGCGTAGCTTAAATATCTATACTATATAATATTATAAAGCTGAAGAATATATTTGTTTGGTTGAATGCGGTAATCTCTAGGAACTACTGATTCGAATTGATTTTTGATTATTGCGTTGAATAGCCTATTTATTGAGCTATAAAACATCACGCTACAATTAAGAGAAGCGGAGCAGCAACGCAAAATGTCCGAAAACTCGCAGGCTATTCGATGCGACGGAAAGGGTCGCGGGAGCAAAAATTTGACTCGGACAAAGTCGCGGGCAGAAGCTAGTTACCTATATATTATTTTCCAATGAAACCCAAACTTAACAGTTAGTCTGTATCTTGGGGCTCAGGATACGAATTCCGGAGTGGAGACTAGAGAGGTGATTTCAGTAAATGGTACATGAAGAGGATGGCGGGGTCTTTGTTTGCTCGCGTAGAAAAACCGGCCAAGTGCAAGTCGGACTCGCGCACCGAGGGTTCCGTACAAACCTGTAGGTATTCACGGTTTATGCATAAGGTTTATGTTTATGTTTTTTTTTTTAATTTTTATATTTGAGTTGACTGAATGAAAGATAAATTGCGGTTTACGATTTATGGCATATTAAAAAAAAAAACTACTTACTAGATCTCCTCCAAACCAATTTTCGGTGGAAGTTTACATAGTAATGAACATCATATTTTTTTTTAGTTTTATCATTCTCTTATTTTAAAAGTTACAGGGGGGCACACTTTTTACCACTTTGGAAGTGTCTCTAGCACAAACCATTCAGTTTAGAAAAAAACCGGCCAAATGCGAGTCAGACTCGCGCACCGAGGGTTCCGTACAAACCTGTAGGTATAAAGTTCAAAATTCTGTTTTTTTTTTTTATTATATGATGTAACAAAAAATTTACGGTTTTCGCAATTTTTCCTTTATCTGAGCTATAAGACGTTGCTTCGTACCAAATTTCAAAATTCTAGATCGACTGGAAGTACCCTTTAGGTTTTGATTCCCTTGCGAGTTTCGAAAATTTGCGGAAATTTGCAGCATAAACGGCTATATCTTTTGATTGCGTTAGCTTAGAAGTTTGATTTTTTCACAGTTCTAAGAGACAGTAGACTTGAGTATTTGATATAAAATTCAGCTTGATACCTTTACGCGTTCTTGAGAAAAACGGTCTTGACAGACGGATGGACGGACAACAAAGTGATCCTATAAGGGCTCCGCTTTTTCCTTTTGAGGTGCAGAACCCTAAAAAAACCGGCCAAGTGCGAGTCGGACTCGCGCACCGAGGGTTCCGTACAAACCTGTAGGTATATAAGTAAAAGTTCACCCATCACGACAGTCGAGTCGTAGTTTTGTTCTGTTTCTTGGCTTGGTTTTATTTCTGTCTGTGTTTTGTTTTGTTTATTATATGATGTAACTAAAAATTTACGGTTTTCGCAATTTTTCCTTTATCTGTGCTATAAGACGTTGCTTCGTACCAAATTTCAAAATTCTAGATCGACTGGAAGTACCCTTTAGGTTTTGATTAATATATTATATCGGCATAAACGGCTATATCTTTTGATTACGTTAGCTTAGAAGTGTGATTTTTTCACAGCTCCAAGGGACAGTAGATTTGAGTATTTGATATAAATTTCAGCTTGATATCTTCACGCGTTCCTGAGAAAAAGGGTCTTGAAAGACGGACGGACGGACCGACGGACGGACGGACGGACGGACAACAAAGTGATCCTATAAGAGTTCCGCTTTTTCCTTTTGAGGTGCGGAACCCTAAAAAAGGATATTAGAAACCTCAATATCATTTTTGAAGACCTATCCATAGATACCCCACACTTATGGGTTTAATGAAATTTTTTTTTTTGAGTTTCAGTTCTATGTATGGGAATCCCCAAATATTATTGTTTTTTTTTTTCTATTTTTGTGTGAAAATCTTAATGCGGTTCACAGAATACATCTACTTACCAAGTTTCAACAGCATAGCTCTTATAGTTTCGGAAAAAAGTGACTGTGACATACGGGCGGACAGACAGACAGACAGACATGACGAATGAGGGTTCCGTTTTTTGCCATTTGGCAACGGAACCCTAAAAAGGCAATAATACTTGTCTACTTTAAATAAATTCATAGAACCTATGGCTTTTTGGTACTTCTAAGTTGGTTCTTTATAAAAAGTTGTTCAAATTTATTAGTACCTCTTGAAAGATTGCCAACCTACTGAAAGTCAATTTCAAAACGGGCTAAGGGCGTGTCTGGCAACGCACAAGGAAGGGTTTTTTCCGTAGTTGGAATAAATTTATCCCAAGAACAAACTTACCACTGTATTTGAAAAATATTTTCTCTTGTACATCGACAAAGGTTAACCTTTGATATATAAAGATGATATATGAAGATACATATATATATTTCCATCCTATTTCTTCACGTAGACGTCGTTAGAGGCGCCTAGGGGACTTACTAGAGAATGGGCAGTAGCGTTATCTATACATTTTTCCACCATACTGCTATCGTCAACCCGCCTGCCAAGCGTGGCGATTATGGCAAAACCCCCTATTTTGGGGGAAGCCTATATGTGTCCAGCAGTGGTAATTTTTTGGATGAAATGACAATGTTGATTACATCCATATATGTCACGGTAAATTCTCCAATTACAAATGTATGTTTTTAATAGCCATTGTTTTTCTTTGCGCTAAAACTACATAGTAACAATTTTCAATTTTTTTTTTCCATTACTTGTGCTGTGATACCTCGATTCTTACCAATAATTATGATCGACTTTTGAGCAACAGGAAGTACGGTGTAAGTTATGTGAGTATAAAAATAGGTCGTATAAATGGCGGATTTTTTATTGCATTGAGTAAGAAGCTTAATTCTTGATTTGTTTAAAGCTACAAAGGACTTGTCAGCCTACGTATTTGATGTAAATTTCAACTTGATGTCTCCACGCATTCCTGAGAAAAAGCTACTTGACAGACATACAGACAGGAGGGACATCATAGTGAGTCATAACGGTTCCGTTCTTCCTTTCGAAATAGGAACCTTAAAAAGGGAGTGTGTGTCGCACGATAGAAGTAGAAACTGGACTGGAGCCAAGTATACGCAATTCGGAGTCATCAACCGACTGGAGTCGAGTATTCCCGATTCATCGTCACTGACTCGAATGTGACGGTTATATTTAATTCACTTTTCAGAAAAAGCGCAAAGGTGGGGGAAGGTGTACCTAAAGATATTTTCACTTCCAAAAGGCAACAAACTCGAAAGTGTAAAACTTTAATTTAATTTAACTATCCCCTAGCTAGAGGTAAGGCGTGACATTAAATTAGTTAAACTAAAAGGACAAAAGTTACCAAGGTAGTTTAGGTGCCCGTAAACCAACTGTTAAAGTAAACAGCTAGAATTTATGTTGATTAAACAAATTAACTGGAGTTATGTGCCTACCAATCAACATGAATATAATTAAATGAAGGCGGGTTTTAATGTGATCTTTGATTTAGACAGTTCTAGAGGTGGTCTTTCAAAAATAGAAAGATTTTGTTACTAAAAAAATGCTGTTCTCTTTCGTTTTTTTTTACTACTGTCTTCGGAGCCCTAGAAAACCATGAATACGATACCCATGATGAAAAAGATGAAAATTTTCACAGCTGTTATCTTGAATTTTAATTATGACGTCACTATTGGCTTCAGCACTTTCAAAAACCATGAAAACGACACAAATGATGAAAAACTTATAAATTTTCACAACCGCCATCTCGGATTTCCATTTTGACCTTCCCATATGCGTTAGTACGATCAAAAACTATGAACAGCTAGAATTTATGATGATTAAACAAATTAACTGGAGTTATGTGTCTACCAATCTGCACGGAGATAAATAGAAGGTGGGTTTTTATTTGGTCTTTGATTTAGATAGTTCCAGAGGTGGACTTTCTAAAATAGAACGATTTAGGTAACTTATTGGTGACGTGCTACAGAATGGACAGTTGCGTAGTACTGGCAACCGGTGTGCGTGTATGACCAGATGTATGAACATAAGATCTGAAGCCCCAGAAAACCCTGAAAAGGACGTCATCCATGCTGAAAAATTGGAACATTTTCACAGCTGTCATCTTGAATATTTATTTTGACGTCATTATTGGTTTCAGCACCCTTAAAAACAATGAAACTAACATCCATGATGAAAAAACTTTGTCGCAGCAATCTTGGATTTCCAAGTTGACCTCGCTATTGGCTTCAGCACCATAGAAAACTATGAAAACTGTCTCACCCTGTCTGTCTCATTCTATTATATACAATAAAAAGTCGACACAACGCTTTTTATGTTACGTGTGACGATTTCAACTTCTACCACAAGCTGTGTTAAAAAACTGCTTTCCAATAAAACATTTATACAGTAGGTTCAAACCTCCCCCTTTTCAGCCGTATCTTAGGAACAATTTTCCTCTTACGGAGTGACACCCTCCGTACCTATTGTGTCACTTCCATTCATACCTTCAACTGCATTTCTTAGCATTTCTACGTCATGTTATGTAATTCCTTTATTAAAAAAATGGTTTTGAAAATGGTTTTCCATTCGTGTGTTTTTTAAAGAAATTGTTTGGAAAACAGTAAGTGGGTCTAAGCAATAAATCTTTGCCAACACTTCCCATTTTCACTTTTTTGTAACAGTACCTACCTCATACCAATTCGTATACCACTACTTGCTATTACGTCACGCCATTCACGCTGACACGATCCCTATAAGATGCTCCGCGTTTGAGGACTGACTCCCAAATTACAGGCACTGGCTTAGCTTGGGTATAAGTTTCCGTCCCTAATGGTGAACATTAATGAACATTGTATAACTGAGTACCAAAACCTTGTGAATGCTTTTTGAGAAATAAACTTTTTTTTTTTGCTATGTAACAACAACAGCAACAAAAGTGGCACGATGTATTAGAACATCATCAAGAAACACAAAGTGGCTTACATACGTATTATCGAAGCTAACGCCCTACCCATTTAAAAACAGTTTCCAAAATTGATCCACAATTACGAGTGATATCGTGAGAGACAAAAACTAAAAAAAACCAGACGGCTTAAGAACCTCTTCCTTTTTGAATTTGGTGAAAAATAAGCCTAATAAGGTGGATACAAAACATTTAGTTTTGAATTCGAAAAGTGCTGTTCTATAAAGCTCCAGTGTCGTAATTAGCACGTTTCTACACATTTCCTAGGCCATATTGCGCGATGACAACTATTGAAAGAAAGAAGAAAGTAAATACGTTTATTTGCGGTAAATATGACGCAAAGACAAACTAAACACAACATAAAAATAGCTGGGGAAAATATGCGTCAAATCCACGCAAAACAGCCATCGCTCAGCATAATACTGTGACTGTGCGAGACAGCCCCAGCGCTGGATTTCAGCGACAGCCGGCGCTGACGTGTGACGTTGGACGGTGCAGCAAATCATGACTAAAAAGAAGTAACAATACTAAATCTGAAATAATAAATAACAAAATATTAAAAGGCAAATAAAGAGTAAAAGAAATACAATTTTAAAATTTAAACAATTTAAAACACATTATTATAAAGTGGCAACATTTCGTTGCAACAGCAATATGATGCACGCGCCGCCGGGTATTATTTATCTGTACCATTCTTGACACTATATAACTACTTGTAAACTATATAACTACTTATTGGTAATGGTTAAATGGTAATAGTCATGGTTTTGAGTGCGTGGTGTCTCTAAAGAGACCTAATTGCATCGGTTCGAGTTAATCGAACACTCAGCGAAAATACATAATCGCATCGATCGCAAGTATGCACATTCGCTTGAGTCCCACAATATCGAACCAGTTCGCGATCAGGTCTCTTTAGAGACACCACGCACTCAAAACCATTACCATTACCATTTAACCATTACCAAGAAGTAGTTATACAGTTTACCATTTTACTTTGTAACTCTTTATAGTGATTTAATATAACTGTTTCCACTTTAATTGAAGACTTTAACTTTAACCAAAACCATTCTCTATCAATACGAAAAAGTAGTGTTAGGTCACCATAGCACCGAGCGCAACTTTTTTACATGGTTGGTCCATGCCTAATGTTTGTTTAGTTTGACTATTGCGAATTTACATAACATTACGCCTGTATGACTCAAGTAGTTTGGCAGGGCAGTATGACACCCACATTTCGCTAAGTATATTTAAGTCCCATGTAATACAGGACACGTCTATTACCATGTTCAACTCCAGATCCAGTTACTCAGCTAGTAAACATAACTAAATAATCACTAAATATTATACAATAAATCAAAGTCGACCCTTTCGGTCTGAATACGACCAACTCAACTACTAAGCGGATTTTCATACGGTTTTCACACATGGACGAAGTGTTTCATGAGGAAGATTAATGTTTATCATTAATAAATTTAGGTTTTGTGTAAGTTGGCTGAAATCTGACGATGATTTTTGACGATGACGAAAAAATCAAGCCAACCTCGAGTGTACTGGCGCGTAAATATTGAATGAAATATGGCACATAGATAGTTTAAAACCCGTATTAACACTACACTATACACTATTTTGCACCAATGACAACCCCATTTTTATGTTCACCCAATCACTGTCTGTTCCAAGGTTGCCTGGAAGAGATCGCAGAAAACGATAAGGCCGCGCATTGTATGGTTTTAGTGTTAAATGTTTTTTTAATGTTGATTTTCTGGTGTAAAAAAAGCATATATAAATAAATAACACATAGGGTTGTAATTTGAATCCCGGTCATACATTCCCGCGCGTGGAGTTAGTTAGGACATCTAGTTCGACGAGGAGATGGACCATGGAGTAAAGCGGTAACCGAATGGTGGCCAATGTTAGTCCAAAGAAACCAAAGGCCGTCCTAAAGTGCTTTGAGTTGATGATATTGTCAAAGTCTGGGGATGCACTTGGAAGAGAGACGCACGATATTGAGAAGTATAGCTTATCATACCGGTCCAGCCCATCTCTTACTGCTGTCTATCAGCGAACCCCCTTTTTATGGATGGGAAATCATCAAATGGAGCGGGAGAAGTCTCCCGCTCTGGGCGGAGCGTGATTCAGATTCGTGTGTTCAGACTTTTACTGACTAAAACCCACCCGTGTTCCTTCAGTTGCCCATGTGCCAGGGTCACGGTATCTCTTTCGAACAATCTCGCGACAGGCATTGGTCCTAGCAGACCCCTTCAGATCAGCGACGCCCTAAGCGGAAGACCGGACCCCACAGGGGTGCCCATAGCAGTGACTCTAGTTTAAAGTTTTTAAGCCCTGGCTGGAGGAATTTATTAAGGTAGCCACATGCCGGTTAAGCAGCTGACAATCTCACAGGATGACGTGCGAAATGTCAATCCAAAAAAAAAAAAATGGCAGAAATGGGGGTAGACTGAGTCTGACACCTACTAGCGGTAATGGTGAGTACGTTCGTTTGTGATATTTTCCAACCTCCACACAGGAGAAGCTGCGGGTAACATCTAGTATTACACAAGAGCAAGTTTCCGTTAACTAATAGTTAAACCCAACAAGTTAACCGGTTCAAAGCTCTCTTAAGTTGGATTAAGTTACAAAATATGACTCCAACTAAGATATCTTATTACAAATAGCTACCTAAGTGTAACGTGCTAAGGTAGAATTTAATACGACAGGGTAGAAGTATGGGGGTAGTTTTAAGGGAAGTTTAAATTACGTGCTTAAAAATTTGGGGATTTATTGTTTGTTTTCTTCAAATAAGAAAAGAAAGAGATATGAAATCTTAAGTTTTTATCTTGGCAGTGAGAAAATAAAAACCGACTTCCTTAAAAAAACACTACAAAATCAAAAATAACTTTAATTTCGGAATTCGGTGTCTTAGGATCTGTAAGGTTTTTTTGCCACCGACTTCCGAAATTAAAGTTATTTTTGACTTTGTAGTGTTTTTTTTAAGGAAGTCGATTTAAATTTTTTTGTTCAAAGTTTTTATTTTTAAATTTTTAGTTATGGTAGATACCACGCACTAATCTAATCGCGTTTTTCGTTCATCTATCGCACCAATATTTAATGCAAATATAAGACTTATATGGTTTTCACATGGATTCCACTGTCCGAATGGAACCAAATTAAAATGGGACCATTCGGGAAGTACCAGCTTTCAAATAAATAAAAAAATCATCGAAATCGGTTCACCCAGTCAAAAGTTGTGAGCTAACATAAAAAAAAAAAAAATTGAGATGAATTGATAACCTTTTTTGAAGTTGGTTAAAAATATGAAGTGTTATGGTTTTTTATTTTATCTTTAGATTATTGTTACTTACTGTTTCTATAGTATTAACAAGTATTTGTTTATTCGGTATTACTTGAATCATGCATCATGTTCCGTGTGCCGGACGTAGAGAATAACATCACCCCATATCTTCCCGTGGGTGTAGTTAGAGGCGACTAGGGGACTTACTAGAGAATGGGCAGCAGCGTTCTCAATGCATTTTACCACCATGCGGGGATCGCCAACCCGCCTATCAAGCGTGGCGATTATGGCGAACCCACCTAAATTGGGGAAGGCCTGTATCCAGCAGTGGACAACTGTCGGCTGAAATGATGACTTGAATCATATCTTTCTGCTTACCTCTAAATTTCGTCAAATATGTACAATATATTGTATTTGCAATATTTCTGAACGCATTTAACAAGTTATTATGTAGAAATTTTATGGGCTTACTTTTTTCGTAAAGTTATATTTACGAGATACATAAGGGCTAACTACGTGTTAAGGTAGAATTTTATAACGGCAGAGTAGAAACTAATGGGAGCGTAGTTTAAGCGAAATTTAAATTAATTACTCGAAAATTTGGCTTTTATTCTTCGTTTTTTTTTGTAACAATAAAATAAAGCAATAATCTTATATCTTTGTGAGAACAATGAAGCATATACCGGGTGACATTTTTTAACGTCTTGAAAAAAAATGGGTGTAATAGGTGAACGGAGTAGAAACCTTTGGCATAGAATTTTTTATTATTTTTGAATAACATGTAATGAAATTGATCTAGCAATAAATACTACACATTTAAAGTAACATTTTCATACTAGAACAACAAAAACAGAAATTTGGAAAAAAAATAATAAAAAAAAGCAATTAAAATCTATAGAAACTCAAATCATACGCATCCTACTCAATGCGCGGCATGTGTCAATGATTTCGTAGCGCGGTCCTACCCTTTGAAGCCGGCCGATAGGCGGCTTCATTGATCTTTCGCAGGCGCACGAGCCGATAACGCATCCCCGTCCGCCCGCGTCCCGCGCTCCTTTAGTCACCTGCGATGAATCTGAAGGCCTTCCTGCCTTCTATTTCAGTTACACAACACACCATATGAAGGTCGAGACGGTGAAAAATGTTGTCCGGTATATAGGAAAAAGTGTACCTATTGTTGTCTAAACCTCTCTTCAAAATTCGAACGATGCGGTGCGGTGTCTCGTTGTAAATCCAAGATGATTTACTTTAAAAACAATTGAGTTTGCTTTCGAATTGTGTGCACCCACTGCGATGATGTTCCAAGATAAGTATTATTATACTAACTTAGATTAAAGTTACTCAAGTATGTAATAGATATTACTTAGATTATACCGTTAATCCATTCTACTACGTCTGAACGACGTAAAATATGTGTCTTAAATTTGGAATGTTTTAGAAGTTATTTAATAAACCATTTTTTTTTAAATAAATTGCTAAGTATACACTGTATTTCAAAAATATTTATTTACGAGGTACCTTAGTGTAAGTACGTGATAAGATAGAATTTAATACAACAGGGTAGAAGTATAGGGCAGTTAAAGGGAAGATTAAATTAGGTACTTGGAAATTTAGAATTTATTGTTTGTTTTCTCCAAACAAGACAATGAGGAGATAATCTTAAGTTAAGATCTTTGTTGTACAATGAGAAAATATGTATTGGTATGGTTTATTATTATATAGCTTTAGAATAAAGTAATTCATTGTTCCTTTTATCAGCAAATATGTAACAGTTATACGGTTGATCTATTGTACTACGTCTAAATGACGTAAACTATGATATCTATACGGATATATCAATACTATGATATCTAAACTATGATATATATATATATCACGTTGAACGCGTTAATCTCAGTAACAACTGGTCCGAATTGAAAAATTATTTTCGTGTTGGGTAGCCTGTTTATTGAGAAAGGATATAACGTCACGCTACGATCAAAAGGAGCGGAGATGAAAAATGTTTGAAAACTGGCAGGCAATTCGATGCGACGGGAAGGGTCAGGGGAGCAAAAATTTGACGCGGGCGAAGTCGCGGGCAGCTGCTAGTGTTAGTATATTGTATTTGGAATATTTTTGAGCTGACATATTATTACGCCATTTGTCTGAGCCTAACTTTTGCCCGCGACTTCGTCCGCGCTCTTTTCTTCCTTCCCACCCCGTCACATCGAATCGCCTGCCCGTGTGAGGTTTTTGCATTCGAGACTTTTTCTCTTTTTGCTCGGCTCCTAAGGGTAGGTACCCGTGATTTTGTATATTATTTAGGCTTTCTTGATAAATGGGCTATCCAGCACGTAAATAATTTTTCAATTCGAATCAATATTTCCTGAGATTCGCGCGTTCAACCAAACAAGCAAACTCTTCAGCTTTATAATATTAGTATAGATTGTTTTGCGCTACATATATTGGTAAAATACCGGCTATTTAATGAGAGTGTCTTATCATTTAATGTCCACTGCAAATCATTATCATTTTCATAGACCATACGTTAATCTCTAAGAGTCGTATTGTTTTTCCTACACTGCCAAAAATTGATACAATTTAATCAGCTAAGCTACTTTGACTGGCCTGTTAGTCTAGTGGTTAGTGACCCTGACTGCAAAGACTGAGGTTGTGGGTTCGATTCCTACCCAGGACAAATGTTTGTGTGATGAGCACAATCATTTGTTCTGTTTCTGGGTGTAATTTATCTATAAATGTATGTATTTAGAAATATATAAGTATATTTATCAGTTGTCTGATTACCATAGTACATGCTCTGCCTAGTTTGGGATCAGATAATTGTGTGTTGGTTGTCCTAAGATATTTATTTATTTATTAGTCTCTTAAGTAATATCACACAGCCATTTTAAATTTAAATCTCTTACTCGAAATAACTTAAGTTAGAATCTACTTAGCGAGGCTACCAGGGCATTAGATAATGTAGGCGTCAGTGTGATGTAATTCTACAGCCTAATGAAACTCAGTACGCTTGACAGACGCATTTAAACAAGCGGTTTTAAGTGTTTAATGCCAAGCTTTAATAAAACTTTACGGTATAAATAGAAGCTGCAGCGTAGAATATAAGCTGTTGGTGTAAATTGAGGTTATGATATTGAAAACCTCAAATTGAAAAGAAGATGGAGATAGTATCAGAACAAATTGCCCAGGCGATTGACGGTCGACGACGCGTTGTGTCCCGCGCGAGCCTCAAAGAGATGTCAGCAAATATTGAATGAATCCGCGAGGATCGATGCCTGCCAGGGTCGCCGGATTTGTCCGAAAGAGGAACCGTGGCCCTGGCTGAGGCTATTGTAGATACACGGGTGCGTTTGGTCAGTAAAAGTCTGACACGCCCTTTCACTCCGCCCATAGCGGGAGACGGCATTTGATAATTTCCGAATTTAAAAACATTTCCGATTGAGAAAAAGGGCGACCTAAATAAGAAGTTCTACATAAATAATCATCATTTCAGCCGTAAGACGTCCACTGCTGGACTTAGGCCTCCCCCAATTTGGGGGGCTTTGCCATAATCGCCACGCTTGGCAGGCGGGTTGGCGATCGCAGTATGGTGGTAAAATGCATAGAGAACGCTGCTGCCCATTCTCTAGTAAGTCCCTTAGTCGCCTTTTACGACACCCACGGGAAGAAATGGGGTGGTGTTATTCTTTACGTCCGGCACCACACGGTACATAAATAATAATTTAATGAAAATATGAGTTTGAGCCGAAATACTGTAGACTCATCTACAGTATTTCGGCTCATGTTTAGTTTCACTTAATTTGCGAACGGTGCCTTATAGAACTTTCTACTTAGACCCAAGAATATAAATTTATAAGACCCTAAATTAGTTTTTCGCGCTTTGTATGGAACTTGGGTGACAAAATCTTGTCACGTCTGGATTGTTTTATAAATATTGTATAAGATGGCACGGTTTTCTAAATTCTATTTCATTTCGTCAGTTGCGAATTTCTGCTTATTTTTACCGATTTCAGAAAGAAGGAGGTTCTCAATTCATTGATATATTTTAACTCCCGTCGCAAAAACATAGCGGTCAAACTTATAACAACTCTCGTTTTGTCTATGTGTGTCTGTCTGTGGTACCGTAGCCCATAAACGGGTGAACCGATTTGGGTGTGGTTTTTTATTTAAAACTAGGCTTTCTACTGTACTCTTTAGACTTGTTTTTATCAATCAGACATTTCGACACGACGATCCTTTCCCTTTCCTTTAAACTTAAAGAGCCGATACGGACATATTTTTTACCTTTTAGAGATTTTGTTATGATCAGTGATAAAAAAAAAAAATAAGTTTAATTTGTTACATAAAATGTTCCGTCATATCATCACAAAATGGATCGATTTTGAAAAATCTTTTTTAATTGATTGGTCGACCTCAGGGGTGTTCCCATATAAATTTAATAACTATGGTTGGGTAGTTTTTGCGTTAGCCTCGATATTAATACTTATTGTATATCTTGATGATGTTTGAATATTATCGGTCGACGTTTTTTACATAGCAAGTAAGTTTTTTTATGTATGACATCTCGCTGGTCAACTTATTGAGGTGATCGGTTGCTTAACCGGACTTTTTTGTGGCTACATTAATAAATTAAGGCCTCCAACCAGAGGGGTAATTGCGGAACTTTTTATCGGTAGGAATTGGTTTAACATTCATAGTTAAACAACATTCATTTCGTTATTTACGTTGCTGAGCCGACAATATATTCGAACAAATGACGCAATGGTTTAGAAATAATCTTCAATCCCATTCAGATTCTGATAAATTGTGCGTTTCGCAATTAGGGTGCAGGGCTTAAAAAACTTAAAACTATGGCAACTACTCGCTAAGGGCATCCCTGTAGGGTACGAACCTCAGCTTAGGGTTGCTGGTAGAGCGCAGCAAGGGACGGGCTAGGGCTGGATCTGCAAGGGTCGCGAGATTTGTTTGAAAGAGATACCGTAGACCTGGCATATGGGCAACTGAAGGAACACGGGTGGGTTTCAGTCAGTAAAAGTCTGAGATGCCCTTTCGCTACACCCAGAGCGGGAGACATCATTTGATGATTTCCCACCCACAAAAAAAAAACGGCCGAGCTGGATCGGAATGATTATTGTTTAGGGGCGAATTTAAGGCCCTCTTGTAGTTGAAGACGTTTCGGCGAACACTGGCCGGTCGTTGCGAGCGCTTGAGCTGCTAGATTTTGTGTATAATTGTTTCGTGGAGACAAAATGATAAGGAAATTATAAAATATTTTCTCAGCATGCCCTAAAAAACAATAAAACCTATCTTTTGGTATAAGTTTTACATGGTTTAATGGTGGAATCTCTTCAAGGTACACGTTTTAAATGACGATTTAGTGTCATCTTTATGATTATTTTTTATCGAGCCAATTGTTTTAATTCACGTTTCTATCTTCACACAGCGCTTAACAATATGTTCAATTTTCCTAAATATTTTTTTTTTTACGGAAACTAGCCATTTTGTTAGATTTACAGAGGTTTAAAAAAGTTAAAAAGTACTGCAACCTCGCCTTAAAGCTACAGGCTCAGCGACGCGAGCTGGCTCGAGCAAGGGTCGGGGCGGACAAGGATTGGGACGTCACGGCGGGCCACGGCCGCGGCGGCGGCGGCGAGGACGGAAGGATGGCGGTCTGTGTCTGTGTGTCTTGAGTGTGCTAGTTAGTTTACTACTCTCCTGGAGAAGGGTTATAGCGTCATTGGAATGGTTAGAGTATACCTCGGTCGGCGAATCGTACTAATACGGGAGGGAGTGTAGCGGGCGGCTGCCGCGATCAGGGGATTGGGGTGCTTCATAGCGGAGTCAAAGAATCGCTGTGAAAGGCGTTTCATGAACCGCTGACTAGTGGGCATTGAGGGTACGCATTTGAGATCTAGGTGAAGATTCTCGTTTCGAACATAGAAGGGGGCTCCCGTAACCTTTCTAAGGAAACGGTTTCGAAGGGACTGCATCCTATGGATGTGGTGTGGCTTAACGTGTGTGAAGACGACGTACGCATAAGTCATAGGGCGTATCACCGCGGTGTAGATACTCAATTTTCACCTAACGGACAATTTACTACGGGCGGTTAGAATGAAGTGGAGTCTACCAAGAGCGAATGCGGCGTGCAAACGAGCCGTCGATATGCGCTCCCTGAAGGTAAGGTGGTGGTCGAGGATCACACCTAAGTTTTTGGCTTGCTTCGCCTAATGATCTGCTTACCGTACATAGTGATCGGACTGGGTCATCATTTCAGTTGTAAGACGTCCACTGCTGGACTTAGGCCACACGGTACAATATCGGACACACGGTTCATCGGACTGGGTAGCAAGTAAGTAATGGAATTTTAAATGATAACTTGAGAAATAATCTTTGGATTTTTGGAGGTATGAGGACCTGGGTGTAAAGTTCATTCAACCTCCGTTGAAATAAAAAGATACCACCTAATCATCATCACTAATCAGCCGCCGTAAGACGTCCACTGCTGGACTTAGGCCTCCCCCAATTTGAGGAGCTTTGCCATAATCGCCACGCTTGGCAGGCGGGTTGGCGATCGCAGTATGGTGGTAAAATGCATAGAGAACGCTGCTGCCCATTCTCTAGTAAGTCCCTTAGTCGCCTTTTACGACACCCACGGAAAGAAATGGGGTGGTGTTATTCTTTACGTCTGGCACGACACGGTACTAATCACGGTACTAATCATCACTAATAATAATCGACTCTTTTAATGCCTGCCAAAAGGTGATAAAATCATCAGACAGGTAGAAAAATATACATTTAAAATACTCCATGTCAGAGCTACCCTACTTTCCATGTCATTTGGGTGCCATTATCATATCCCATTCGCCGCGCTAAGTACCTCAGTAGGTAATCGTCGCGGCCTTTTGTACCTACGTAACGAGATATTTGAATTAATGGACCGGGGTTAAAACGTGGGATTAAGAGGAGTTAATTTTAGAAGAGAAATGGTGTGATGATTTGAATAATAAGTTATAAATAGTAGCTAAACTAGGAATTAGGTCAGGTCCCTTTTATTAACTTGACATAATATGGAACGTTTAGAATCCTGTTGATTCCGTATTTAAGTTGAATACTTAAAACATGCACTCTAATACATAAAATCATAACACAAGATATATTCACAATTAAACTTCAAAAAGAAAACTTACACATACAACGCAAGACGACGAGACAAACTAGAATTACGACAACCCAGAACTAACTATGGAAGGAAAAATATACTGTACGAGGGAGCAAAACTGTATAATGCACTACCTGATGACATAACCAATAGTGACACCATATTTCAATTTAAAAAAGCCCTAGAAGAATACGTTAGAATACAACACTAACAATATCAATTGTAACATTTGTAACCTTTATTGCCTAATTCTTTATTGTGAGCACAGAGAATCACACTTACTTTTAGTTTAATATTAACATTTCTCAATATTTTAAGTGAACTGTAATGTTCTTGTTTTTTGAGAAATAAATGTCTTTAAACCGAAGTTGAATAATATCCTTTCACTGGCTCACCACCACATCAAGCGCGACCGTGCAGACCTGTTCCACCGTCTCTGTTTCCCGCCATTGCTACTGATTGACAGATGACATTAGTGACAGCAGCTGCATCTGCTTGTGTGCATGAGACAGAGTATCGTAGATAGAGTATAGTAAAGATGAGCTACTAAAATAACAATAATAAAAAAAGAGAAGGCATTAACGTGAAATACTTCAGTGCGAGCGAAACAGAGTATCAGGTATTCACGGTTTATGCATAAGGTTTATGTTTATGAAATTAAATGTTTTTCTTTTTTAATTTTTATATTTGAGTTGACTGAATGAAAGGTAAATTGTGGTTTACGATTTATGACGTATTAAAAAATAACTACTTACTAGATCTCGTTCAAACCAATTTTCGGTGGAAGTTTACATGGTAATGTACATCATATATTTTTTTTAGTTTTATCATTCCCTTATTTTAGAAGTTACGGGGGGGGGGGGCACATTTTACCACTTTGAAAGTGTCTCTCGCGCAAACTATTCAGTTTAGAAAAAAATGATATTAGAAACCTCAATATCATTTTTGAAGACCAATCCATAAATCCACACGTATAGGTTTGATGAAAAAATTTTTGAGTTTCAGTTCTATGTATGGGGAACCCCAAATATTATTGTTTTTTTTTTCTATTTTTGTATGAAAATCTTAATGCGGTTCACAGAATACATCTACTTACCAAGTTTCAATAGCATAGCTCTTATAGTTTCGGAAAAAAGTGGGTGTGACATACTCGGACAGACAGACAGATAGACAGACAGACAGACAGACATGACGAATCTATAAGGGTTCCGTTTTTTGCCATTTGGCAACGGAACCCTAAAAACACCCCTTTTCAATTACTTTTTCTTGTTAGTCCATGAGAGCGTGTTTTTATCATAGCTTTTTAAACTATTATCTTTCAGATATTAAATAAACCATCGTTTTGTTGATGTCATACTAATACGTGTCAAATTCAGTAGATCATTACTTTCCGAAATTGTATTCTGAACTCCTTGTCAATATTATTGGGCACCCATTTAATGATAACCATCAAAAGCAATGATGGCATAGTGGGAATTGCCGCAACTTTCGAACTGTAGGTCGTAGGGTTTTAAACCAGACTGGTGGTTTACTTTTTGTAAATAATTTCATCACCACTGCTCTCAAAACGGTGAAGAAATTCATTGCGAGGAAACCAACATGTCGAAGATATGTGACACCCGCAACGAAATGTTGCCACTTTTTAGTACTATGTTTATTATATTTAAGATTTAGTATTTACACTTATTTTTACTCATTGTTGGCTGCACCGTTCGACGTCATCAACCAGCGCTGGGACTCTGTCTCGCATAGGGTCACAGCATTATGCTGAGTGATGGCCGTTTTGCGTGGATGTGACGCATGTTTTTACACAGCTTTTTAAATATTTTTGTTATGTTCAGTCTTTCTTTGCGTCATATTTACCGCAAATAGACGTATTTTCGGGTAGTGCCGAAAATCTTGACAATGACTTATAAAAAAGTTGTATTAGTAACTTCCAAGTTTCTAAACTACAACGTAGTCCTTAAAACTATACGACCACGAGCCCCGAAGCTACCAATTTAGGTAAAACTAACCGTTAATCATTCAGCTATCTACTCGCCCGTTGACAGCCAGCCTTGCGATAATCTTAAGTTTCAAATTGATTAATTTACCCTCGAAATTCTGTTATTTATGATACCTGTCAGTGTGTTTGCCGATCTTACCCCTTAGAGTAGGAAAGAGTTAGATTAGGAGGAGGTTCACACTCGCGAATTAAGTTTTTCGACGTCAGTGGTGTGAAGACGTAAGCATTTTAATACAAACTGATTTTAGAGTTTGGTCTAAGATGTCAGTTTTTGAGCGACTTCCAAAAAGAGGATGTTCTCATTTTGACTGGTTCTTTCGGTATGTAGATATTACGCAATATATCCAGAGATTATGAATCTTTTTTTATGGATAGAGAGAGTGTGCCTCATATATTGTCCAGTATCAACACGTAGAACAATTTCTATGACCGTGTCGCGGCGCGGTAGGTCGTATATAAATCACCGAATCACGTGCGACCGTCGCGTCGCGCTAGTCTGCACGAGCCTTTAATCGTATTAACTTTGCTTGGGACGTTTTTCAGTTAGCTTCAATAATACGTATTTATGTCGTTTCAGATACCATCTAGCCTTAAATAACACTTTCAAATCCATAGTGGATGATCTGCCTTCCAGAGGGGGACTTTAATTGCGGAACTTTTTATCGGTAGGAATTGGTTTAATCATCATCATCATTTCAGCCGAAAGACGTCCACTGCTGGACATAGGCCTCCCCCAAGCTCCGCCACTTCGACCGGTTTTGTGCTTCCCGCATCCAGCGGGTTCCTGCGGCCTTCACAAGGTCATCGGTCCACCTTGTTGGAGGCCTTCCAACTCTACGTCTTCCGGTACGCGGTCGCCACTCCAGAACCTTTAATATTATTTAATATTAAATTATTAAACCAATTATAAAATAATTGGTTTAATATTCATAGTTAAACAACATTAATTGCGTTATTTACGTCGCTGAGCCGACAATTTATTCGAACAAATGACGCAATGGTTTAGAAATAATCTTCAAACCCATTCAGATTCTGATAAATAGTGCGTTTCGCAATTAGGGTGCGGATCAACGCTTAATTTAAAGGGCATGTACGTAATCAACCTCAAATAATTCCCATTTAGCTTTCCTAAAAATATTAATTAACATTCTAATATAATAAATGCGCCTATTCTTGTGAGCCTCTATTAATACCAAACTTGGCGCTAAAAATACAAAAAAGCACGGTTACTGTATCCAACTTGGCTGTACCGGTTGGGCTAAGTTAACCCGTTTATCCTATTTCCTTTAAATTCTAATGATTAGTAACTAAATCTTAATGTAATGATGACCCATAATTTTAAAACCATATTTCTACGCCGGAAACGGCAGAATATTTTGAACGTATTATCCCATAACAACTTTGTACAATATTATGACAAATAAATACTTTCTTTCTTTCTTCTTTAATATTGAATTAAAGTTAAATCATGGTTTATTCTAAGAAATTGTAACAACAGAATGAAACAACAATATTTCATCAGTAAAGAGTTATCAAAATTATGCAAAAACCTCAGAAAGCAAAACAAAAAAAAAGAAAACAAACTGAAAAAACATTTCAGTAATTTCAACTGTAAGTCACCCCAAAGGGACGAGCTCGCATTGTCACAAAAGTCACCCCTTTGTGCCTCCAATATCACTGAACGTTTCAGCTTTCAACCCTTGTTTATTTTCAATTCCAACCCTCAAAAAACTATTGTTGGTTGTCATTTTACAGCTATCGGCAAACAGGGGTGAAAACATTGGTGGCTTTTTTGTTTTTTCAGTGTTGATTGACGCGAATATGGCAATGTTTGGACATTTAAAACATGCACGGGATTGTAAATTAGCTGTGCCTTTTATGTCACGCGCATATTTTGAATGGAGCAACAATTCTTTTGGGAACCAGAGTTTCTTTCTCATATTTCTCTATACGAATCTACATTTGGAAGAGGCGACTAAAATGAATTCTAAGTTACACGCTTTATATTAGCTACACTTTTATGTTTGTATGTTTGTTTGTAACCGACTCCTTATAGCGCGATTTTGACCCACTTTAAACGACCAGATTTCATTCAAACTTTGCACACCTGTCAAGGACCGATGACAATGCAATAATTTCATAAATTTGTGCCATTATCCTTGCCAGGGTCACCAGGACAGCAAAAAAACTGTCTTCGAAAACTACGCTGTCATACGTCACAAACTACGCTGACATAAGACACAAACTACGCTGACATACGTCACAAACTACGCTTAAATACGTCTCAAAATTCGAAACACCCTAAAAAATAGAAAATAAATAATAGTTTAAAAAAACTAAAAAACACGCTTCCATTGAAAACCTAACTAAAAAGTACAAAATAATGGAAAAAAAGCGTGGGGTGCCTGATATCAATAAAAATAATAGTTTAAAAAAACTAAAAAACACGCTTCCATGGAAAACCAAAGTTTTTTTAAACTATTATTTATTTTCTATTTTTTAGGGTATTTCGAATTTTGAGACGTATGTCAGCGTAGTTTGTGACAGTTTTTTTGCTGTCCTGGTAACCCTGGCAAGGATAATGGCACAAATTTATGAAATTATTGCATTGTCATCAGTCCTTGACAGGTGTGCAAAGTTTGAATGAAATCTGGTCGTTTAAAGTGGGTCAAAATCGCACTATAAGGAGTCGGTTACAAACAAACATACAAATATACAAACATACAAACATACAAGTGAAGCTAATATAAAGCGTGTAAAAAATACATTAAAAAGAACTTTGCTTGCTTTTTAAGATATTTTTTTTAGTTTCTTTAAACAATTTTTTTTAATGTAACTGTTGACGTTCAAAAGTGCCTTTTTATGTGCCTCTCTGAAATAAATGCTTTGTGACTTTGACTTTAAACTATCTTATGATTTATTTTAATGTGAAGTCTAAGTAGGTGTTTTTGGTTTCATTTTCATCTCATTTAGTTTTTATCATGGTCTGGCAGTTTGAGTTATTTATGCGGCCTTCACAAATGTGCTTTCTTTGGTATTACTCGTCAAATCCTTGAGCTCCTTAGGTTTTGGGTAAAGCTGCATTATTACTGATAAAAGCGTGCACTGATTGGACAGGTCCACTCAATCTGTGTGGTTCTTTCCTCAAAAGACCATTTCAGACCTACATGGTCTTTACATGTTCTGACGAAGATTATGTCTGGACTTTAAAAGAGACTGTGACCTCTGAGTTTGTTTTGGCCTTTTTTCTCAGAGTAGTCAGATTGGAAACCTAATCTTGTTTTAAAAATATGGTTGACGTGTAAAAGTGTTTGTACAAACCTACTTGCAAAAATCAAATCATTTATACTTAATATTGTTTACCGCCATGACAGACGTTTCCTTTTAATATGTAAATGATAATGCTATTAAGTCGTTATTTTTCTCCTTTTAGGCAATATAAACGAATTGTCTCAGTAACTATATTTTAATTTACAAACAAAAGACTTTCGTACACGTACCTGTGAGTAGGTATCTCGTAACGTCAACAAAATTTTAATGGTAATAAAGAGGGTAGGACTGTTGTTTCAACTAAATATATGACGTTGATGAAACTGTGAAACAAAGGGGTTATGACTGTTTTAATTAAGAGTAAAACTACTTATTGTGGGTTATATAACTGTTGTTGTTATTTATATCATTCATAAAACATAAGTTATTACTTTGCAGTGGATATCTACATATCGGAAGAGTCATGAGTATGGAATGTCAATTGACAACGAAACGCAAATGTGAAGTTGGCGCGATTCGACAAAGTCTAGCCTGACGTTCGTGCGAGTTGAAAAGGGCATGTTATATTGGATTTTTGGTTCAAGAATATTTTCAATTTACTCAATCTCTCACTGCTCTCAAAATGGTGAAGGAAAACGACGTGAGACAAATTTGAATCAAACATTCGAAGACATATAATATCTCAAGCGGGTTTGTGCGGTTTGATAGAAATAACAATACTATCAAACTGCACTAGGCCCGCTTGGGATATTTTATCTTATTTCAAGAGGCTTGTGTCCCAGCAGTGGGCTAATTGTGCTGCCCTTGTGGTGCCGGACGTAAAGAATAGCACCATCCTATTTCATCCCGTGAGTGTCGTAAATGGCGACTAATTAACAACGAAACGCAAATGTGAAGTTGGCGCTCTTCGACAAAGTCTAGCCTGACGTTCGTGCGAGTTGAAAAGAGCATGTTATATTGGATTTTTGGTTCAAGAATATTTTCAATTTACTCAATCTCTCACTGCTCTCAAAATGGTGAAGGAAAACGTTGTGAGACAAATTTGAATCAAACATTCAAAGACATATAATATCTCAAGCGGGTTTGTGCGGTTTGATAGAAATAACAATACTATCAAACCGCACTAGGCCCGCTTGGGATATTTTATCTTATTTCAAGAGGCTTGTGTCCCAGCAGTGGGCTAATTGTGCTGCCCTTGTGGTGCCGGACGTAAAGAATAGCACCACTATAGTTCATCCCGTGGGTGTCGTAAAAGGCGACCAAGGGTAAGGAGAACGGTGCTGGCCATTCTCTAGTAACTCTATTATAGTCTCTATGCATTTTACCACCATACTGCGATCGCCAACCCGCCTGCCAAGCGTGGCGATTATGGCAAACCCCCTTAAATCGAGAGAGGCCAAAGTCCAGCAGTGGACGTCTTTCGGCTGAAATAATGATGACGATGATGCTGTTAAATGGCTCAAAAATCGCCGAAATAATTTTCAACTGCAAATTACACTATCATCATTGTCCTGCCCATCCCAATTTATATAAGGTCGCCGCAACATGTCTTTTTCTTCCACACTTCTCTATTAGTCGTCATTATTTATTTATATAGGGTGTCCCAAAAATCAACGTCAAGCCGAAAAAAAAATCTAAGTTAAGCATTTTTTTTTCAGTACAGTCAGTTAAAGTTGGGCGATATAATAATTTTTAGTACATGGTGGAGCAAAAAAGTGATGTTTTCTTTAAAACTGTGTTTTAAATCTCGACTGTAGTTTACAGAAGGGTTAATCAGGGTTACAACACTCACAAAAAAAATGTCAATAATTTGAAAAGTACTTAACTTAGATTTTTTTAATTATTTTTCTGATAACTGTCACCACCTGGCCTATCAACCGTTTTCAGCTTGACGTTGATTTTTGGCACACCCTGTATAAGGTGTATCTATTCATACACGAAATATTTAAAGAGGTACACCTGTAGGTGGTAAAAAAGCTATAGCAACGAAAAAAAAAATTGTCGAAATGTATTTTTTTCATAATTTAATATTTATAAATTATTTGACGCACATAAAAAATATTGGCTCCTTCTTATTTTTAACATCCATTACTCTAGTTTCTATAGTGGCCGCGCTCGCGCTGTCCGGTCGCCGCCCTAGCAGCCTCAGGCGGGCCATTCATAGCATTTGGAGTAAAGGTTTTATGCAAAACGTCTCAAGCAGTTTTAAAATTATGATAATTACGAAAACTCAAAAACGCTTTGATAAAAAAAATCTTTTTGCTTAGCTTCTTTACCACCTACAGGTGTGCCTCTTAAAATATTTCGTGTATGAATAGATACACCTTATATATACTTTATTGTACACCATAAAAATACAAAACAAAAAAACATTACAATCACTACAAAATATACAATGGGCGGCCTTATCGTTTTATGCGATTTCGACCAGGCAACCATGGAATGGAAAGTGATAAGCCTGGACATAAAATGGGTATGTCAATGGTGTAAATATACAATGTACTAAAATCGCTAAACAGATATTTATATTCTAAATAATAGATACATAAATACATACGTACTAAATATATAAGGCACAAAAATAAATAAAGACAGTACATAGAAAATTACAGTTAGATTAGGAGAACAAGATCACAATGACAAGTAGTGTTCCTTTACGAGTCTTTTAAAAACATGTAACGTCTGCGCGCGTTTAATTTCAACAGGCAATGCATTCCACAACCGAGCGGCTTGGACAGTAAAGGAATGGTCGAGGAAAGTTGTTGCAATGCATAGGCATTTTAAGCTTCAAGTTATCTGATGACCTTAAGAATTTCGTGTGGGAGTCACAAAGAAACTGAAAACGTTTCTTGGGATAGAGAGGAGTGGAGGGCGAAAATAGCACATTATATCATAATTCACACAGTCCATCCGTCGTTTTTAGGGTTCCGCACCTCAAAAGGAAAAAGCGGAACCCTTATAGGATAACTTTGTTGTCCGTCCGTCCGTCCGTCCGGCTGTCAAGACCCTTTTTCTCAGGAACGCGTGGAGATATCAAGCTGAAATTTATATCAAATACTCAAGACTACTGTCCCTTGGAGCTGTGAAATCAAACTTCTAAGCTAACGTAATCAAAAGATATAGCTGTTTATGCCGCAAATTTCCAAAAAATTTCCAAACTCGCAAGGGAATCAAAACCTAAAGGGTACTTCCAGTCGATCTAGAATTTCGAAATTTGGTACGAAGCAACGTCTTATAGCACAGATAAAGGAAAAATTGCGAAAACCGTAAATTTTTAGTTATATCATAATAATAAACAGAACAAAACACAGACAGAGAACAGAACTACGACTCGATTGTCGTGATGGGTGAACTTTTACTTATATACCTACAGGTCTGTACGGAACCCTCGGTGCGCGAGTCCGACTCGCACTTGGCCGGTTTTTTTGGTGTCCCTCTACTCTTAAAGCCATCGACATTCACACTCAATACTTTCCTCACATTTTCCTCACTTTACTCAAATTACACTAGCAACAGCCATTTACATATTTCATTGTGACGGCTTTCTTAGTTAGTTAGTTAATTAGACTGAATACTAATGAAGTTTAGTTTTAGCTCAAAATGTCATATAAATTCTGTTTAAAGACAGTTTGGAAATTAACTTTAGTTATCTATTGTGGAGTGATAAATGATGGGTGAAAAGGGTTGCTGGGAACAAAGTATTATACAGGTTGAAATTAAAATCATTTGCATCCTTTAAGGGAAAGAGTCCGCTAGGACCGATCCCAGCCAGGATCGCGGATTAGTTAGACAGAGATACCATGGCCCTGGAATATAGGTAACTGAAGAAACACGGGTGGGTTTTGGTCAGTAAAAGTCTGACACAATATGCTTTTAACTCAATACTCTGGATATTGAGTTAAAAGCATAATACAATGACCGAAACTTTTTAACGATCTTCCCTTGCAGTTTATGCATTTAAATTCAAGTCTTAAGACATTAAAATAAGATTGAAATTTCTTTGGCTCCATCGGTGGTAGGTAGGTACGGCAAAAATAATATTAAAAAAAAAACTTTTAAAAATGACTGATATCGATTCAGCAGTCAATTATAATAAAAATGCTTTCAGGACTCAACAATTCTGTTACAGCTTGAATAAACAGACAAGAAGAAATACTTGGAAATAGAAATAGTATGTGAATGGGACCGATGCCGATGTTAGCATTGTACTGCGACAATTATTTTGAAGTGAAATACTAACTGATTTGCTGTATCATCGTGTTTTATTGTAAATCTGCACTACGGATTCCGTAGCAGCGAATTGAGAGGATGACGGCGCTATCATTTAGCCATCGCTAGCGCCGACACATCGATGTTAATGTAATGCAATGGAGTATTTTTTCGCTTTTACGAATTTAGATGAAGAATATCAACAAAATCCGCCGGAGCTCTGAGCTAGTTTTTGCATTTCCAACTTTATTTGATTTGGGTAAACTTCTTAATACAAAAATGACAACTTAGTACCGATCTACGTCACCAGTTTTATAAAAAGAACTGCATTTCTATACAATTTGGGTTCTTAATTTAAAAACTGGTTTGGTGGTTTTAACTTGATCTAAATAAAAACCTTGTTTTGGGATTTAGGGGACTAAGTATTTATTTATTTTATTTTTTCAGACTAATACTAAGTGAGAAATTAAAGACTAAAACCGAGTGAGAAATTAAAGACAAAAATGATTAAAATAAATGACTATCTCCTCCACTTAACGATCCATTACTAACTTCATCATCATCATCATTTCAGCCGAAATACGTCCACTGCCTGACATAGGCCTCTCTCAAGTTGGGGGGATTTGCTATAATCCTCCACGCTTGGCAGGTGGGTTAGCGATCGCAGTAGGGTGGTTAAATGCATAGAAAACGCTGCTGCCCATTCTCTAGTAACTCCCAAAGTCGCCTTTTACGACACCCACGGGAATTACCTACCTTAGCAAGAACATATAAAAAGTTCCGAATGAAAACGAATCTTTCCGGACTTTCCCGAAGTTGTAATAGCACCTATCAGGCAGCGAATCTCAACGAGTACCTACATTAACGTAAATCATCTGCCAAAAAGTCGTTTAACAAACGCCCCGCAATCGCCACGCATCCGTCACGCTCCCGCCACGCACATCCATTGTCTCCCTCACGTTCGCCCTTTAAAACGAACCATTTCCTTTTAATTTTACAAAGAGCACCATTTACACTTGAGGACGAAATTAATGGGCTATCACTTAAAATAATTTATTTCTTATGTAAATGTGCCTATGTTGTGCTTATATCATTTTAAGGCTGTTTATAAGTCAAAATGTAGTTAAATTAATTATATGAAAATACGAAGGGATCCTGGGTGGTAGTGATTGACAGTGGAAAAACATTTTCTGTGACCTCGTCTTTTTTGACAAAACTTTTAGGTAATTGGATTGGAATTTGGCCTCTAAAACTTATGGTTTCTTTAATGATAGTGTCGTTTCAAATTAATGAACCTGTAACAACTGTTTCTAATTATGCGTTTTTTTTTTTTTAATATTTGACCCAATTAGCTTCGCAGTTGGTAATAGTAACTAGGTTAGGGCACCATTAGGTAATGGGTTAGGTTTGACCAACAGGGGCAACCCTGGAGTTATGGAGTTTCTTGCCGGCTCTGCTCCATAGGAATAAAAAAATTGGAACCGTGCACCTGGCTTCTGACGTTTCATAAGTGCACATGTACGTTTATCTATATATATAAAAATGAATCCCTATTTCCCTTGGTCACGCCATCACGCGTGAACGGCTGGATCGATTTCACTTTTTTTTTGTTGTTCTGTTTGTAATTGACAGGAGAAGGTTCTTATGAAAGAAAAAAATAAAAAAATTGCGCGGGAAATTAGAAAATTTAAGAACACTTATTTAAGAATACTTAACATCCATATAATAGGACAATGTAAACTTTTTTTATGTAACATTATGACATTTGACATAGAATTGACAGAATGCGTACTCAAATATCATCAAAGAGACAGGACAACGTCTGTCGGGTCAGCTAGTATTCAATCATGAAATAAAATATTTTGATTTGATTGATTTAACCAAGTTCCAAATTAGAAATTATTTGAGGTTTACTAAAAGAAGGGCGTCCATTAAAGAGTATTCAATAATATTTTTAGCATCGTAAAATTAGGATTATTAGAAGTTCGATTAAATAATAAATTGGATTGATTTGCCTCATTGGATTTGGCATAGTATGGGTTATTCTGTTTTTAATTTTCTAATGAGAATCCTACTAATTCCTACTATACGTATTCCTACTAATGTTATAAATGTGAAAGTTTTTTATGTTTGGATTTCTGTTACTCAATCGCACAAAAACGGCAGAACGGAGTTAGATGAAATTTTAGCACGCAGATAATTTTTAACTTGGATTAACACATAAGATACTTTTTATCTCACTAGTACGTTACCATCGGATAATTTCCGACCTCCACGCGGGTGCCCATTTCTTCCCGTGGGTGTCGTAAAAGGCAACTAAGGGACTTACTAGAGAATGGGCAGCAGCGTTCTCTATGCATTTTACCACCATACTACAATCGCCAACCCGCCTGCCAAGCGTGGCGATTATGGCAAAGCCCCCCAAATTGGGGGAGGCCTAAGTCCAGCAGTGGACGTCTTACGGCTGAAATGATGACACGGGTGAATTCGCAGGAAAAATCTAGTTATACGAAATGTAAAATGTTGTATGTCAGATGTTTGTTACTCAATCACGTAAAAGCCGCAGAATGGAATTGAATGAAATTTGGCTCATAGATTACAGCCTGGATTACCGCATAAGATACTTTCTATACCGGTAGTACGTTTCCATGGTATAATTTTCAAAGTCGCTAGCAAAAGCTAGTTAGAAATGTAAAAGTTTATAATGTTACTTTGTTTATAATTATAGTTTGGATATTTGTTTCTCAATCCCGAAAAGAAATTCTAACCGATTTGAATGCAACTTGGCACACATATAGATTATAAACAAAAAAAAAAAAAAAAAAAATTGTGGGTGGGTTATCATCAAAAGATGTCTCCCGCTCTAGGCGAAGCGGGAGAGCGTGTCACACTTTTACTGACTGAAACTCACCCGTGTTCCTTCAGTTGCCTATACCAGGTCCATGTAGCTCTTTGGAACAAATCTCGCGACCCCGCCAGATAGATAATAACCTGGATTAACACATAAGATACATTTTATCCCGGTAGTACGTTCCCTTGGGTTATTTTCCTACCTCCAAGTCGTAATAATATTATAAACTCTTTTACTATCGCTTTAAGTACTGATAAATTACCGCAAGTTTGTACCAATCATCTTAGTTTTAAAGTATAGAAAGTTAACAGCTCGGGGCCAGAACAAATTTAAAAGTTGTTGGGTAGTTAATATAGAGCTCTTTATTGCTCACTATTTGTTGGACGATACTAAAATACTTAGAACTATGTTTCAGCAACATTGCGTTAGTATGTAATTAAATACTAGCTTTTAACTGCGACTTCGCCCACGTGGAGGTTAGAAATTATTCCAAGGGAACGTTCTATCGATGAAAAGGATCCTGTGTTAATTCAGGTTATAAACTATCTGTGTGCCAAATTTTATCCAAATCTGATCAGCCGTTTTTGCGTGATTGAGAAACAAGCATACAAAGTTTAACATTTATAATATTAGTAGGATTTATTACTAAAAAAACATATCGTCGTTGCAAATTTAAAATCTCCTATGTGTAAAAAGTAACTTTTCGAGAAAAACGAAAAAAACTGTTTCCTGAAAAAGAAACTGAGGAAACACTCTTATTTTTTTTTTAGATGTAAAGTGTAAAGGACTTATAATGTATTGAGATAGAATTTGTCGTATATCAATGTGTCGTTCAGCGTATATTTATATAAATTTAATTATTTTTCTGCACATAGGAGATTTAAGTTGCAACTTTTTGTCACATAAGTGGTTTTACAGTTTATTACATCAGGCACATAGGAGTTTTCGATGGTCAATAAACATGAGATTTTATTAAATTAGCGAATATTTTAACGATACATGAAGATATTCACATATGAGTTTTTGCAATAGGTAGGTATACAAAATCGCTTTTAAAATATATGCATAGCTCGTATTTGTGAAAATTGTTACATAGGAGATTTTAAATTTGCAACGACGATATACAGGGTTATTTGTAAAACACCGGCAACCTCTCAGGTCTATGTTACTTACATCATAATGAACAACTTTTGTTCTATGACTTTTAAAAATTCATCATATTTTAGTGCATCAGATTTTCATACAAAAATCGGCTGCCTGTAAATAGGTCAAGTTCAAGCGCCCCCGCCGCCCTAACCCCGCTCCCCTTGCTAATATACTATCGCTTTCTTTTGCTTCGCATAGACTCCGTAACATTTAGAGCGTTCAATTTAAATATTTTTATTTTTGTTTGAAAATCTGATGAACTAAAATATGATGAATTTTTAAAAGTCACAGAACAAAAGTTGTTGATTATGATGTTAGTAACATAGACCTGAGAGGTTACCGGTGTTTTACAAATAACCCTGTATAAACTCATGACTTCTTCCCATTGGGGTGGGCAGAAATATACAGAACGGCACCTGTTATGTTACACACTTCTCTTGCTTTTTTTTACATTCATACATCAAACAATTGACTACAATAGCTTCGATATTGACGGTCAAATAACGCAATTAACCTACCTGTTTAATTGATTGTACGTCGATGGTCTTAGTTTATCATTTGTGGCATCGAGTTGTAACTTGGGTCTATGTGAACATATGCATTGCTATTATGTAAGCTGTCACACCCTTTATGCCAGGAGGCTTTTATTTTGGTAGCTAAATTTACATTATATAGATATTTTTTTGCTTTTGCTTGAGTATAGATTTCATTTTATTTGTTGGAATATTGGGTTGGCTAGCAATATGGCAAATCATTTAATTGAATGTTTTGTGTCTCTTAATGTTTACTATAAACAATTGTATAGAATCAAGTTCTTCTAACTGCACAGACAGCTGTGATGCTGGGGAGTTTGTTGCGCCACTTCTTCTTCCCAGCTAAAGCAGTAGGAAGTGGTGAAGGGCGGGCGTTTTGGGGGACTGTCTTATGTAAGTTTGACGTTCCAAAAGTGCTAATCCTCAGCCTAATTTGAATAAATGACTTTTGATTTTGATTTCCTTTTGAACGTCATTGCGTTATTTACATTGCTGAGCAGACGAAGATTGTTATTGAAAATGTAGGTTTCAGACATATTCGCCGGTTGTGAGGCAAAGAAAGTACTCGCAGGTGGCGTGCGTATACATTTCTTAAGAACATTATACTGAATTGATTACCAAAACGATAAAATTTGCTAACTACAGGTACCTTTTAGTTACCACAATTTTTATTCGTAAAAGTTTCTTGAAGATTAAGTTGGCCATTTATCTTGGAACAAACATTTACTTAATTAACACAGTTATTTTTCTTTGTGAAACTCATTGCTAATTGTCTGCGTAGTAAAAGTTATTTATTTCCTGCCACCATACCAAACTTTGTTGCAAATTGTACCTTATTTTTTTTACCCTAAAAATACACAAACAAAATCGAAAAGTGTTCTTGTAAATGTATAAAGTTTTCTGCCCCTCGAAATATTTTCTGCCTACCTTCCTGTTTTAGCCAATGACGCGAAAATATAAATTGAATTTTCCCCAAATTGAATGCCAAACTTACGGTGTACGAAAATACAATTTTCCTCTACTATAGCTAGCTTTTCTAAATGGGATGGGAGAATCTTAATTCTGTGAACTTAGGCCTAAGTGTATAATGATATTTTTCTTTTAGTATTTGCATAGTAATAGAATAATATGCGGTTACAAACAGTTCGTTATTTTTGGGCAAAAAGGTCCCTATTTCTGTCAAGTATATTAAACTTGTTAGTTCCTTAGTCGCTTTTTACGACACACACGGATAGAAATGGGATGATGCTATTGCAGCAATGAATAAGAAATTTAGAGCAACGTTCTCTATGTATTTTACCAGCATACTACGATCGCCAACCCGCCTGCCAAGCGTGGCGATTACGATAAAGCTTTGGAGGAGGCTTTGTGGACGTCGGTTAGCTGAAATAATGATAATTTCAGATTATACTTATAAGGCAATATCTCTGAACTTAACAGGATTTATAAATTTTAAATAAACAATTTTGTTGCTCTGAAAAATAAAGTTTTATTTTAGTACTCACATACATACACTAATAAATACACTGATAAGCTTAAATTATTCTATCTTACCTGAAAAATAAAGAAACGACATTAAAAGTATATTTATGAATAGACTTTTAATGTCGTTTCTTTATTTTACAGATTATTATCTAACAATAAAACTTTTTACCAAAAAATTTAACCGCCGAAAAACCTGAAAAGCAAAAAATAATAAACCTTAAAATTATGAGTCGGCGCTTTGAGTGATCTTTGTTCATTGATTTTCCCGCGCCGACTCATAATTTTAAGGTTTATTATTTTTTGCTTTTCAGTTTTTTCGGCGGTTAAATTTTTTGGTAAAAAGTTTTTATTTTATAAGTTTTTGTAGCTTTAATATACTTATAATACTTGGCAAGGTATACCCTATACAATGAATAAAGAATTATCAAAATCGGACTACTCTGTATAAAGTTATGCGTGGTTAAACATAACAATCAGTGAGTGAACAATCAATCATCCCCTGTTTTCTGACCCTTAGGGTTTGATTTTGTTTTTCAAATTTATATGGGACCACCCTCGAAGTATACCCTTTCCAATAAAAAAAGAATTATCACAATCGGACTACTATGTAAAAAGTTATGCGTGGTCATACATAAAAAAAATATATACGCGTCGAATTGATAACCTCCTCCGTCTTTTTTCGTCGTTTAAAAATCAATCAAATCAAAATGTCACGATAAAAACAATTGCCAACATCCATCCTGCTGAAGCCAGTATGTTAGTGTATTTATTTACGGGCTTGAACTCTTCCACAGTGGTGCGCTCTAATAAACTAATTAAAGAAATTATTATTTCTTTACATACTTATAAGACCCCATAGTTGTGAAAACGACGTGACTATAAGAGTAGGGGCAGACCATAGAATGAGGGTGACTCGATAGTCACAATAGAGAAGAAGAAAAGAAAAGAAGAAGAAAGAAAAGAAGAATAATAGAAGAAGAAGAATAGAGAAGTATCGATGAAAAGCCATGTTATGCCGACCCCAAATAAATTAGGATAACGGCAGGAAAACGACAAATGACTACTTCGTGGTGACGATTTTTTACACCTACATAATTATTTGCGTAGCCTTTTTACACGCTTTATATTAGCTTCACTTGTATGTTTGTTTGTAACCGAGTCCTTATAGCGCGATTTTGACCCACTTTAAACGACCAGATTTCATTTAAACTCTGTAGACTTATCGAGGACCGATGACAATATTATAATTTCATAAATTTGTGCCATTATCCTTGCCAGGGTTACCAGGACAGCAAAAACCTGTCTTCGAAAACTACGCTGACATACGTCACAAACTACGCTGACATACGTCTCAAAATTCGAAGCACCCGTAAAAATAGAAAATAATGGAAAAAGCGTGGAGTGCTTTTTAAGGTACTTTTTTGTTGATATCAGGCACCGCACGCTTTTTTCCCTTATTAACCGACTTCAAAAAGGAGGAGGTTCTCTATTCGGATGTTTATATATATTTTTTTTTTTTTATGTATGTTCGGCCATAACTCCGTCATATATAGACGGATTTGAAAAATTATTTTTTTGTTTGAAAGGAGTTTATTCCGAAATGGTCCCATATAAATTTCATATAGATCTGATGATGAGTTCCAGAGATAGACACCGGAACTCTTTAAAAAATGACAGCAAATCAACCGCGATTTCTGCTATCGCATAAATATGCATTGTTTGTTTGGAATTAGTGCGGGGTGGATACCACAACTAAAAATTTAAAAATAAAAACTTTTTTACAAAAAAAAAAAAACAACCGACTTCCGTAAAAACACTACAAATTGAAAAATAACTTTAATTTCGGAACCCGGGATTGAGGCGCGTAGTGTTTCACGCTCGCCTCACTCCCCCCTAACGTGAGGAGGTCCGCAGAAGCGGGCCGGCACCAGTCTGGAATCGTGGAAGACGCATTGGTTCCCGTGGTCCCCGATATCGGTGTGGGACGGAATACCGGGGTGGTTTTAGTCAGTAAGAGTCTGACAGACTCCTCCCCAGTCGAGAGCGGAGGTCATCCATGAGAATTTCCACAACAAAATCAAAAAACAATAAAAAGATACGACTAGGCCACCATTGCTCTATAGCTACAAATATCGATAGCTCTAGATTTTTTTTTAGAAAGAACGTCTACGAAAAATCTAACCAAAACAGTCACGTGCCCGATCCTCGCCGGAGGCTGCACTGCCTTACATTTGAAGCTTATGGCTGAGGTATTAGGCGGCGTGGGATGATACAAATTTATAAGCCAAACACGACTTGAGATGCTGTGTTGCTATAAGACATTGTTTTGTTTTAGGCTAGACTGTTAAATCCAAGAAAAAATCTGGATATTTTGAACAGAATACATTGAAAACTGGTGAATCGATCAGAGGGGTAATAGCGTAACTTTTTATCGGTAGGAATTGGTTTCATATTGATAGTTAAACAACATTCATTGCGTTATTTACGTTGCTGAGCCGACAATTTATTCAAACAAATGATGCAATGGTTTAGAAATAATCTTCAATCCCATTCAGATTCTGATAAATAGTGCGTTTCGCAATTAGGGTGCAGGTTAAGCTACGCTTTTCACGATTGGTCTGTGGATAGGACTATCTTTATATAACGAGATCACAAGGTGCTTCGGAAAGCGTCAGTCATTTGTGTCCGGCTGTCATTTGCGGATCTTAGGCAGCCGTTACTGGTAATCAGAAGACCGAAAGAAGTCTACTTACGTCATCCGTATCATATACATATATATTGACTGGCCTGTTAGTCTAGTGGTTAGTGACCCTGACTGCAAAGACTGAGGTCGTGGGTCCGATTCCCACCCAGGAAAAATCTTTGTGTGATGAGCACAATCATTTGTTCTGTGTCTGGGTTTAATTTATCTATAATATGTATTATATGTATTTAGAAATATATAAGGATATTTATCAGTTGTCTGGTTACCATAGTACAGGCTCTGCCTAGTTTGGGATCAGATAACAGTGACTAACGACGAACGACAAACGTGTGTAACTTTTTAGTTATGGTATGTACCCCGCAATTATCTTACCGCGTTATTCGTTCATTTGTCATGTAAATACTTAATGCAAATTTAAGACTTATATGGTTTTCACACGGATTCCATTGTCGGAATGGAACTAAATTAAATTGGGACCACGGGAAGCACCAGCTTTCAAATAAAAAAGAATCATCAAAATTCATCCACACAGTCAAAAGTTCTGAGGTAACAAACATAAAACACAGTACAATTTGCTAGTTATATTTAAGTCTATTTATTTATTTATTAAAAAAGGCACACCAACGGCATATTTACAAAGATAATTACATTAGGTGATGACGGATCTTTTGTTCTGTGTAAATACATCACTTAAAGGCGTGCACAAGTTCCATATTATATATCCCATTACTGCGATCAAATGGCAAATAATTTATTTTAAGAATCAAGTTTTTTTAACTTAACAGACAGCTGTGCTGCTGGGAATTTTGATGCGTCACTTTTTCTTGCCAGCTGAAGCCCTAGGAACGGGTGAAGGGCGGGCATTTTGGGGGACTGTCTTATATAATTTTGACAATCAAAAAGTGCTGACTATCAGTCTAGTTTGAATATATGACTTTCAATTTTCAACCGGACACAAGTCTGGACTCCGGGCTGCTTATGAAAAATTCTAATTGGAAAAACCCAATAACACTTTTACCCGACCAGAAAATTGATCCCATGACCTCATGTTCAGCACTTGTGAGCTTTAGACCAACGAGGCAGTCACAATAAAGAAAGGAAAGAAAAAAGGAAATGATTTGTTATCAACCCAAGCTTCACAAAACATCTAGGTCATACTTCAACCTTCTGCTCTCAAAATCATAAAACACTGTTACTAAGTCTAAAAAGCTGAACACTTAATAACTGAAGTCTACACACGAGGTACAAATTATTGCGCTACACTGCACCTCAGCGTTGTTCACCGTACCGCGAACATATCAAAAAGATGGGACGACAAAATGGCCGCTTCTACGCTTCCTGTAGCCATCTTGTAAAAAGACTACGTCCGGTCGTCTGAGATACTTTGAGTGTATAAAGTTAGAAGAGTTTTGTTCTACAAAGTGTTGCCTTTAGCTTTGTAGAACTACAATTTATTAGCTGTTGTAAGTGGTATTGGGTAGATTTAACTTAGCTTTATACGGTTTTTGAGCTACTATCTTATAAGTAACTATTTTCTATTTTATTAAGTACCTGGTAGACAGGCCAATACCGTCCTCCCATACCTATTAACACTGTTATTTGAAACCATTGCAAAAACCAATTACTTTTAAAAGAATAACCATGGAGTTTCTTGCGGGCTCTTCTCCATAGGAATCAAGTTTTTGGAACCGTGCACCTAGCTTCTGGCGTTTCATAAGTGCCCATGTAGGTTTATGTGAAATAAAACACATTGACCATTTCAGTCACCAATCCACAAGGTCATCACATGATCTGAGCAAGATTGTGTCTAGAGTTTAAAAGAGACTGTGACCTCTGAGTTTGTTACGGCCTTTCTTCTCAGAGTAGTCACATAGAAAACGCCGACCTCATCTAGTTTTAAAAATATGATTGACGTGTAAAAATGTTTGTACAAACCTATTGACATAAATAAAATCATTTATCATCATAATAATCACGGTCAGCAGCCACAGTCAAACCCTTTTCAAAGAATCGCAGATTTAATACATCCCTATAATATCTAATAATGAATTCAATCAAGCCACAATCTTAGAAAAATGTATTACACACACAATCTCGGAGAAATCAGTTATAATAAAAGAGTAAGTGTTCGTGCGTGACCGGACTAATGAGAGGGACAGAGATATATAACGAGAAAAGGAAACGAGGTCATGATGTCTCTGTTGTTTCATTACTCTGTAAGAAATGGTGTGCCTAAGGACGATACCCTGAGGTAGCCCACGCAAATCAACTTAACTTACTTTTTAGCAATTCATAGGTTAGTGTTAGGTTATAATTTTCATTAATTAAAGTAATTTAATGGGATCTTATTTCTTACGTGAATCATATTGTAATTAAACACCTGACTTAGGACTTTTCCAAAACGAAGGTTTTTGCCGTAGTCGCCACGCTTGGCAGGCGTGTTGGCGATCGCAGTATGGTGGTAAAATACGTATAGAACGCTGCTACCCATTCTCTAACAAGTTCCTTAGTAGAGTTGTACGATACCCACGGGAAGAAATGGGATGGTGCTTTGTCGTGAATAACAGCCGTACAGGTCGATCGATCAGCGTAGCTTACCTTAGCCCTGGTCGGTCCGCGGATGAGTGACCATCTTATGTACCAAGACTGTTATTTGTCATTCCTGGATATTCCTGGACAATCGTTAAGGGTCGTCAAAAGCCCGAAAGTCTGACGAACTGTGAGTGAGTGAGTGTGTATGTATGAGAGGAAGGTACGGAGGTCAGATAAGCGGACGCTCCTTGTAAAATACTGGTATTCATGTGCATCCGGTTCGACTGGAAACCGACACTAATATAATTGAGTCAAGGCTAGGCAGATGATATGAAAATTCAGACCAATTGCACACAGGACACAGGTTTTACCTCGCACAGGGGTCATTGATAATTTATCTTGCACCAGTCTATTTGCATATTAAATTAAGTGTCACCCTGTATCTGTGTACATACATACACAATGTACATGCACAACTGTGTACAATACAATCACGCCTTTTTCCCCTGGGGGTAGGCAGAAACCACGGAACGCCACCTGCTACGATCTCTACACACTTCTTTTGCCTCGTTTAGGTTCATACAATTGGTCATACACACACGCCGGTTGCGACTACTACGCACCTGACCTTTCTGAAGAACATCACCAATAAGGTCCCTATATGTTCTCCTAGGGCGTGCCCTCCCGATGTTCTGTGTACATTATGTTGGAAAAAATAATTCAATTCTATTCTAATTAATGCTGTTTAATGCGGAAATAAACTTAATATCAAAGTAAACTTTGACGTTCACAAGTGCCTTTTATGGCACCTACCCTACTCCTACTTATATATACATATATTATAATTGTGAAATTTTGGATGTTTGTTACTCATCATCAGCAGCCTATAATGTTCCCTGTTCCCACTGCTGGGACACAGGCCTCCTCTCAGTGAGAGGGACTGGGCCATAATCCACCAAGCGGGCCCAGTGCGGGTTGGTAGATGTCACATGTCTTCGAATTGTTGGTTCTTGTTGTTTGGTTTCCTCATGATGTTTTCCTTCACCGTTTTGAGAGCAGTGGTGATGAAATAATTTACACAACATAAAGCGCCTGCTTGGGTATGAACTCACGACCTACTATTCGTAAGTCGCGGCCGTTACCACTGGGCAACCACGGCACCACTGTTTGTTACTCAATTACGCAAAAACGATGTGTATAACCTGGACTAACACAAAGAATACTTTTCAGCCCGATATTACGTTCCTATGAGATTTTTTCCGACATCCACGCGACCGAAGCCGTTGGCAAAAGTTAGCTTGAAATAAATAATTTGACTTAGCTTTGTTCAATAAAAATCAATTTGCAATAATCTGATAATAAAACAGATAATAAATAACATTAATCTAAAGAACATCAGTATTATGTTCGCCGTTTGATCAACTTTAACACTTCAGAGTCATCAAAGTCAGTAAATGGTGCGGATGACGTCATTTGTTGACTTGTAATTGAACATTAGACTTAATGGCTATTGAGTGGGAACGCCATAATTAATTCTGTGACGGTAATTAACTGTAACATAATCTTGTTTGATTATTATACCCTGGTTCCCACTTGTATTTATTCTCTAAACACCATCTGCTTAGCCATTCCCAGCTATCTTTGGGTCGGCTTCCAGTCTAACTGGATGCAGCTGAATAATCATCATCATCATTTCAGCTGAAAGACGTCCACTGCTGGACATAGGCCTCCCCCAAGGTCCGCCACTTCGACTGGTTTTATGCTTCCCGCATCCAGCGGATTCCTGCGGCCTTCACAAGGTCATCGGTCCACCTTGCTGGAGGCCTTCCAACTCTACGTCTACCGGTACGCGGTCGCCACTCCAGAACCTTTGAGCCCCATCGGCCATCTGTTCTGCGAGCAATGTGCCCTGCCCACTGCCACTTCAGTTTAGCAACTAATTGTTTATTACTCAATCACGTAAAAATGTCTTAATTGATTTGAATGAAATTTGGCACACAGATTATAATCTATATGTGTGCCAAATTTCATTCAAATGGATTCAAAAAACCTGGATTAACCCACGGAATACTTTTATATCGATAGTACATTCCCCTGAGATAATTTTGATGATTCGTCTCGAGCGAAGCTGCTGACAAAAACGAGTCTTTGTATAAAACCAAGCCCGTGAAAGAAAGAAGTGCACCGCACAGAAACACACACACAACAATCTTGAATGCACGTGCCATACCCTGCTCTTGACAGGTCGGTCTCGGAAAATGGATTGCAGGTAGTAAAAAAAACCGGCCAAGTGCGAGTCGGACTCGCGCACCGAGGGTTCCGTACAAACCTGTAGGTATTCACGGTTTATGCATAAGATTTATGTTTATGAAATTAAATGTTATTTTTTAATTTTTATATTTGAGTTGACTGAATGAAACGTAAATTGTGGTTTACGATTTATGACGTATAAAAAAAAAACAACTTACTAGATCTCGTTCAAACCAATTTTTGGTGGAAGTTTACATGGTAATGTACATCATATATTTTTTTTTAGTTTTATTAGTCCCTTATTTTAGAAGTTACGGGGGGACACACATTTTACCACTTTGGAAGTGTCTCTCGCGCAAACTATTCAGTTTAGAAAAAAATTATATTAGAAACCTCAATATCATTTTATCCCACACGTATGGGTTTGATGAATTTTTTTTTTTGAATTTCAGTTGTATGTATGGGGAACCCCAAATATTATTGTTTTGTTTTCTATTTTTGTGTGAAAATCTTAATGCGGTTCACAGAATACATCTACTTACCAAGTTTCAATAGCATAGCTCTTATAGTTTCGGAAAAAAGTGGCTGTGACATACTCGGACAGACAGACAGTCAGACAGACAGACATGACGAATCTATAAGGGTTCCGTTTTTTGCCATTTGGCAACGGAACCCTAAAAAACATCTAAGTTAGCCCAGATTTATAACTTACTGGCTTCTCTCACAGATGTCACGGATGTTAGAATGGACTTTTTTGCAGCGCCTCTAGGTTTTCGGTCAAGGAAATCTTATTTAAAGGTTACAAAATATGCGAATGAAGCTTTTTTTCTCTCTTCATGAATATTCACAGTGATAAACATAGCGACAAGATCGCAAGAATTTCGTTTTGACAAAAATGCTCAAATTCTTTGTGAGAGACATGGCGTCCGTACTCGGATACCCTGTGTGGTGGATCACCAAGCTCTCACCCCGAATTAAATGCAACTAACATTACAGTGGTTAATTATCAACCATAATTATTTACCGGCTAAAGGGAAAAAAAAATGTTTGAATATGTATGTATTTAAATTATACGTTGCGCTGACCCCTAATAAAGAAAATTTATTTAAAGGAGTTTAGGATCTGCTATATTTTTGGCAAAGTGAGCAATTGATTTATACATATGTATACAGACTACCTATAGAAAGGACCGTAGACCTTTCAAGGCATAATAAGAAGGCCATAGCAACCGATCCAAAGTGACCTCAGAGAAGAGATCCACTTTTATAGAACATAATACTATTAATAACACCTCATTTTCCATTCACTTTGACATTTAACCGTCTACTTTAAAATGGTACGAACTGTGGGACGAACACTCTCTTCTGAAGTCTTCACAAAGATAACCCAATTATTTTGTCCTCAATTGTACAGAAAATCATAAAACATTCTCTTAGAATACGGCGCAGACTCGTCCCTTATTGTTCGCTCCATTTTAATGTACCTGTAATTTTGTGAGGAAGTGTAATCTACATGCTCTGCAGGTATGTTTAAGAATATTACTTTTACTTGGGTCTATTATTATATATGAACTCTCGCCATTTTCTCATGAGGTGTAAAATACTTTAAAAAAAAGGGTGTGTCTACCGGAGTAGTCTTCCGATTCACGACTGGAGTTGACTCCTTATGAACGATTATGAAATATATAGATTAGTAAACACAGCATAACATAACGGAGAAAGTTTGATTTGACTATCCATTTTTCATACCCCGGGCTTATAAATTCATGAAAATTGATTCCTAAGGAATAAACTCCAAACAACCAAGTTAAAAAAACACAAAAGATAAAAAAGGTGAAGCTTGTGTCTTCCTGCGGCTCAGGAGGCTCGGATCAGGGCTAGTAGGATCAGCAGGACTGATAACTTTGATGTATTTTATTTCATAAACTCACGTCGTCTTCCTATGAAGGTATACAGAAACCATAGACCGATACCTGAACTGATACAATCCTGACATACTCTTTCTGCTTGCACCTGACTTTTCTGAAGAGACTGAGATGCTGTCTGGATTCAAACCCAGGAGCTACAAATCTTAAGTTAGGGCCGTTACCTCTGTGCTACCTTCACTGCATAGTGTGCCCCATGTCTTAAACTCTGAAATTTCTTACAGGCGTTTTTTTCTTTATTTCTTTCTTCAAATTCATTTATTAATGTGAATTTTGGTACATTTTACATGTGATCTTAATAATAAATAATTCGTTCCTCAAAAATCTACCTTTAAGGTGTACACTCTTTCAAGAAATTAGTAATTTTCATAAAAAAGAGTAATGAACGTATTTCAAAACAAAAAAAAACAACATAACTAAATACAGAGAAAAAAAAAACAAGCAAAAAATTAACAGTTGAGTAAACATGCAAATCTATACTTAATATAATAAAGCTGAAGAGTATGTTTGTTTGATTGAACGCGCTAATCTCAGGAACTACTGGTCCGAATTGGAAAATTCTTTTTGTGTTTGGTGGCCTATTTATCGAGAAAGGCTATAAGTTATATAACATCACGCTACAACCAAGAGGAGCGGAGCAGTAATGAGAAATGTTGCAAAAACGGGGAAAATCGCACGGGCAGGCGATTCGACGCGACGGGAAGGGAACAAGAAATTTAACGCGGACGAAGTCACGGGCACAAGCTAGTAATTAATATACAATGTCAAAATTAAATAAAAATCATGTCAAATAGGTTACAATTTATTCTTGCAGCTTATTTCTTTACTCACGCATTTTTCCCATAGGGGCAGGGAGAAACTATAGAACTCCACTTCCTACGATCCTTATATACTACTTTTGCCTCGTTTACGTTCATACATATAGTCATACACGCACACCCGTTGCGACAACTACACACCTGACCTTTGTAAAAATCATCACCTATAAGGTCACAATATGTTCTCCTGGCGCGTTCCCCCCGGCGTTTCCACTCACATCTGCCGTGCAAATACCTTTTGTTAGACGCTTTTCATTCATCCACTCACCATGACCGAACCATCTAAGCATACTCATCTATTTTAATGTACCTGTAATTTTGAAAGGAAGTGTAATCTGCCTGCTATATAGGTATTTAAGAAGTTTTTTTTTCACTTGAGGAAAAAGTACCCCAATTTCTTTTTATAGGTTTCTTTAAAGAGGATTATAAGATTACTTCAGGTGGAAAATGGGTGTTTTTACTTGGACATGTAAGGATATGGGTTGTTACTTTTTATTGATATTCAGGGCTCTTTGTATATCTCTGATTTTTAGGGTTCCGCACCTCAAAAGGAAAAAACGGAACTCTTATAGGATCACTTTCTTGTCCGTCCGTCCGTCTGTCAAGACCCTTTTTCTCAGGAAAGCGTGGAGGTATCAAGTTGAAATTTATATCAAATACTCAAGTCTACTGTCCCTTAGAGCTGTGAAAAAATCAAACTTTTTAGCTAACGCAATAAAAAGATATAGCCGTTTATGCCGCAAATTTCCGCAAATTTTCGAAACTCGCAAGGGAATCAAAACCTAAAGGGAACTTCCAGTCGTTCTAGAATTTTGAAATTTGGTACGAAGCAACATCTTATAGCACAGATAAAGGAAAAATTGCGAAAACAGTAAATTTTTTGTTACATCATATAATAAAAATATTTTTTTAAATTTTAAACTTAATACCTACAGGTTTGTACGGAACCCTCGGTGCGCGAGTCCGACTCGCACTAGGCCGGTTTTTTTTTTACATATTCTCTAGTTAACTTAGCGTTAGCACAATCAGCGTGTAATGTTCCCACAGCTGGGACACAGGCCTCCTTGCAGTGATAGCACGTGACCAGAAATCCACCACGCGGGCCCATAGCGGGTTGGTAGATGTCACATGTCTTCGAATTTTGAGTTCTAGGATGTGCAGGTTTACTCAGGACGTATTTCTTCACCGTTGAGAATGATGAAATAATTAACACAAAGTGCCTCTTTGGCTTCAAATCCTACAACTCGTAAGTCACGGTTGTTACTACTGAGCCACGACTGCTCTCGGATAAGAAACTTTTTTTACGTAATTGTTTTTTTTTTGTGAATACTTTCGCAAACATCATGGAAAATGGTTGAAAAGACTCAATATTACTTACTTTTGCAGAAAAGTCGTATTAAGTAGAAACAGTCATCATTTCAGCCATAAGACGTCCACTGCTGGACTTAGGCCTCCCCCTTGGGGGGCTTTGCCGTAATCACCACGCTTGGCAGGCGGGTTGGCGATCGCAGTATGGTGGTAAAATGCATAGAGAACGCTGCTGCCCATTCTCTAGTAAGTCCCTTAGTCGCCTTTTACGACACCCACGGGAAGAAATGGGGTGGTGTTATTCTTTACGTCCGGCACCACACGGTACAGTAAGTAGAAACAGTAGCATTTACTTTTACTACTCATATCTCTACTAAAAATAAAACCGTTAAAAAAGTTTCTTGAATTAGTATTGCTTTTAACGTTACAGCGCAAAAGGGTTATAAATAAGTTGAAGTAAAAAGAAAATAACTTTTCATATCACGGTCTTACTGAAAGCGAATTATATGAGAAGTAAAAGTTATTTTCATTTGAGTTTATTTTCTTCTTTACGTTCAAGTAAAATGTTTTTGGTATTCTATATTACGTGGCTTTTATGATATGTACAGGGAGAAAAGGAATGAATATTTTTTTTTTTGCTAAAATAAAAATAAAATGTTTATATTTGTAACTTGTAGAACTTTTCATATATTTTAAAACGTTATTATTTTGTTGGTCAATATTGATGCCGGAATTTCCTAGCTGGGTAATGAAAAGAAATGCTGAACCAAACTGAGAGGTTATGTATGGTTCCTTATAAAACCCGAACATTATATAATTGGGATTTAAAGTCAGTTTAACAATGCAGGGCCATCTCTGGCTCTTCCAGACATGGCCCTGTATTGTGGCCCTTTTGAAGAGCGAGCCATTAAAACTTTGACCGCTGACTTGTCCCAGCGGACGGCATGCATGCATAAGTCAAAGTGAGCTTTGGAGGTATGAGTAAAAGGGTTTAAAGTTGACTAAAACTCCGTAGAAAAGAGAGAATTCTCCGACCAGATACGTGTCGTATCTTGTGGGCAACTGCCCAACGATCGATGTTGGGAAGTTCTATACACCGTGACATTTTAATCGTAACAACGGCAGCGCACTTCATGTATCCAATGACTACTACACATCCATAAGAAAAAAATTGACATTTAAATAACTAAAAAATAAAATATTCATTATGATGACGCAGGACGTAGTTTTAAAGTGATATTTTGTCTCATGGAAAATGGAGATGGAATGATCTGGTCGACTCGTGTGCTGGGTAGGTATATGTTCTCTACACGTATATATACGTCCTATACGTCACGGTGTATATGCTAGTTCACTTTAAACTCTGCTAGCGGGATACAGGATTTTTCATGATTTCCATATAATGTGTAGTTTGCATGTTGCAGTGAAGCCGCTTCTAGCTCGATAATCCGTAGTTCATATACAAAATATTCAAAACCACGAGATAGGTTTAAAATTTAGTATTCATTCTAGCCTACCAAAAACTTTACTGTTAACCGAGGTTGGCTTCCAGTGTAACGGGATGCTGTTGACCCTCACTACCCAGTTACTGGGTAATACGATACCCCTTGGTAAGTCTGGTTGTTAGACTACCGGGCTTTTATCGACCCGTAACGACTGTCAATGAATCACGAATTACAGCCAGAACTTAACGTGATTTCCGTGGCACGGAGGGGTTTTGGTATCTAAAGATGGTCACCCATCTAGGGCCATCTATAATCTATCGGCTATCTTGAATATGGGGCTTTTGGCTACCTTGTACGTGTGCATTTTTTTTTCTGACTATTTTTTATTTCATGTTGTGCGTTTTGTTTGTGCAGAATAAACTATTTTTCTTTCTTTCTTTTTCTTTCTGCCGTGGCAAGCGCAGCTTTACTTGATCGATTTACCCTTACGACTGTTCGGCTGTTATTACATAGAAGTAAAGTATAATAAAGGAAAATGCGCAAATTTACTAATTATCATTATTTCAGCCAAAAGACGTTCACTGCTGGAGGATAACCCTTCCCCCAATTTGGGGAGCTTGGCCATAATCGCCACGCTTGGCTGGCGGATTGGCGATCGCAAGATGGTGGTAATATGCGTAGAGAATGCTGCTGCCCATTCTCTAGTAAGTCCCCTTAGTCGCTTCTTACGACACCTGTTAATAGAAATTAATTAACTAATCGTAAGTTTTCCCAATAACAATCAATATGCTGGACGAACTGAACGCCAGAACAAACATCGATTCCACAATACGTACCTAATAGGCAGCCCACATAGATACAGCCTATTGCTATATTTGTATACACTTAACAAGATTGGGTTTGAAGTACCAAATGCCACTAGATGGAGGGGTTTAAGTACCATTCTTGGTAGTTTGTGTTCAATTAACTTGGTGAGCTTTACTTTGTGTATTCAGAGGTCTAAAACGATTGAAGCTGAAAATGCAGACAGAACTTTCAGAGCCAAAACTCAGCGGTCAATTATTTTGTGGGAGAAAATTAAATTATCCCCTAAATTCTACGGGCTATGTCGGTTACCTTGGTTCTCCTACGGATCTCTTCATTTCTGATTTGATCGCGTAGGGAAACTCCACGCATAGCCCTCTCCATTGCCCTTTGGGTGACTTTCAGCTTATGAGGCCCATTATGAGGGAGCATGTCTCAATGCCATAGGTGATAACCAGGAATCCGCTGGATGCGAGAAGCACAGTACCAGTCGCAGTGGCGGTACTTAGGGGAGACAATGTCCAGCAGTGGACGTCTTTCGGTTAAAATGATGATGATGAGTATTCAAAATGTTTTTAAGAAAGTAAAATGGGAATAATTGAAATTTGGTTACATGCATATATATTTTATTCTACCTTTTTATACAATATTAGATTTTTTTAGAAGTTTAAACTGTGTGTTCAGTCAGTCACAGACTTTTGTTAAAGATATAGTCGACCTCGCAAATTTTAATCGGATCATTTAAATAAAAAAAGTTGACCACTAAGTTTTGGCTCTTAAAATTCTCTTCGAATTTTCAACCTAAATGGGTTTTAGACTCCTAAATCAAATCTATCATTAGAAGATCAATAATGATTTAAGAGGATCATTTAAATATTTATCATAGTTCTACCACGATACGAGACTTTTTCATAATAGTTTGTGCCAATGCGAGAAGGACAAGTCAAATGCGTACATATATGTCCAAAAAGCCTGCTCGAAAAACGTTAAACAGAAAAGTAAACTTTCTCAAGAAGCACCCTTATTTAAGGATTTCCATTACCCCAAGAGTTAGAGTGAGACACAAAACATAATGACGTTGTTATGTACTTGTTAGAAGGAGACAGAATGTAATGACGTTGTTATTACTTTGGGGATCACAACAGTTGGTGTAAGTATTTAATGGAGTATGTAGACCCGAGTTGCTAGGAATTTGTGAGAGAAAATACAGGGTTACATTGCGTTTAGACCAAAGTAAGACTTCCAGGCGATGATTAGGGTAATTCTGAGTATTTTAGACTAACGGTTTTATTCATAAAAAAAGATAGAATATACTCATTAGTTAAAGTGCTCGATAAGCCTATAAAACCTTCGATTAAATTGTGTATTCATAAACGTTCTCATCACGTATTCGGCAGAGCCTAAAGACTAAAGTCTTTAACCAGTGCGTCTTGCCTGTTATGACCTACGGAGCGAGCTATGGAACGAGCTATGCTTGGTGTATCTCTGAGGGATGGAATCCGGAATGAGATGATCCGGCAGAGAACCAAAGTAGTCGACATAGCTCATTGGATTAGCAAATTGAAGTGGCAATGGGCCGGCCACATTAGCCGTCGAACCTATAACCGTTGGGGTAGACGTGTTCTTGAGTGGAGACCGCGAATCGGCAAACGTAAGGTAGGACGCCCTCAGGCTAGGTGGAGCGACAATCTTCGCAGGGTGGCTGGTAGCAGCTGGATGAGAGTTGCCGAAAATCGAGCTGAATGGCGTGCAATTGGAGAGGCCTATGTCCAGCAGTGGACTTCTATAGGCTGATGATGATAAACGTTCTGTAACTTATATATGTCGTTTAAAAATCAAATGCTGTGTAAATATGTTCGTTGCGAAGCAAGTGTGGTGTCACTGTGAATAATAGGTTGAGGAATGATGTGATAAGACAACGGTAAAAGGTAATTTACAGAAAAGAGATTTATAAAAAAAAGAAAAATCCCTATTTTGTGCTTGCTCATCATCATTTCAGCCATAAGACGTCCACTGCTGGACTTAGGCCTCCCCCAATTTGGGGGATTTTGCCATAATCGCCACGCTTGGCAGGCGGGTTGGCGATCGCAGTATGATGGTAAAATTCATAGAGAACGCTGCTGCCCATTCTCTAGTAAGTCACTTAGTCGCCTTTTACGACACCCACGGGAAGAAATGGGGTGGTGTTATTCTTTACGTCCGGCACCACACGGTACAACGGTGCACGGCACACGGTGCTTGCTACTCCATTCTTATTTTTTTCTGCTTTTGACTCACTCAAGGAGGACGTTAGGATAAATCCCTTCTTAGTGCGTCACAACTGCCTCTTAGATATTATTTTGTGCATCAGCACATGATTCTGATACTACTACTATTTTCTAAGGTTATGAAAAAAAAATTGCTGAGTCATACTTTTTTTTTTGATAACCGATGAAAATATGTCTATGCTATGAGGTCTGGCATCTTGTACTGAATTCATGATTACAATTTACGCATCAATATCCTTGCCACCCTGTCTAGTACCTAAATAACATATATACCAAGAGCCTATGTTGTAACCGATGAACGAGAATAAGGCATAAAATGTGAAACGCAAATTGTAACAGTTCCCGAAGATAAATCACTACGTTTACTACATTAGCATAAACTCCATATATTTCAAAAACTTTTTCCAATAAGACAGCACATTTAGGCGAAGTTGTACTTATCTAGAGCCAACAAATGTTACTTCTATTTATGTCTTTGTAAAAGATAATTTGAATAACCACCTGATGTTTTATGAAAGATAAAGTTATTTGTAAAAATGTTGGTTATTATTATTGTTTCTTTGATATTTATTTCAATATTTGACAGTTGTTTCGGTTAGAAGTCCGAACGTCTGACAAGCAGTTTTACCAAGGGGTTTCGTATTACTTAGCAACTGGGTTGCAATATTTAGAAAGACAATCGCTCTATATTAATCTATACTATAATATTATAAAGCTGAAGAGTTTGTTTGTTTGATTGAACGCGCTAATCTCTGGAACTACTGGTCCGAATTGAAAAATTATTTTTGTGTTGGGTAGCCTATTTATCGAGAAAGGCTATATGATATATAACAGCACGTTACAATTAAGAAGAGCGGAGCAGTAATAAAAAATGTTGCAAAAACGGGGAAAATCGCACGGGTAGGAGAATTCGACGCGACGTGAAGGCTCGGTGGCACAAGAAATTTAACGCGGACGAAGTCGCGGGCAGAAGCTAGTAACATATATACCAGGAGCCTATGTTGTGACCGATGAACAAGAATAAGGCATACAATGTGAAACGCAAATTGTAACAGTTCCCGAAGATAAATCACTACGTTTACTACATTAGCATAAACTCCATATATTTCAAAAACTTTTTCCAATAAGACAGCACATTTAGGCGAAGTTGTACTTATCTAGAGCCAACAAATGTTACTTTTATTTATGTCTTTGTAAAAGATAATTTGAATAACCACCTGAAGTTTTATGAAAGATAAAGTTATTTGTAAAAATGTTGGTTATTATTATTGTTTCTTTGATATTTATTTCAATATTTGACAGTTGTTTCGGTTCGTCAGAAGTCCGAACGTCTGAAAAGTAGTTTTACCAAGGGGTTTCATATTACTTAGCAACTGGGTTGCAATATTTAGAAAGGCAATCGCTCTATATTAATCTATACTATAATATTATAAAGCTGAAGAGTTTGTTTGTTTGATTAAACGCGCTAATCTCAGGAACTACTGGTCCGAATTGAAAAATTCTTTTTGTGTTGGGTAGCCTATTTATCGAGAAAGACTACAGGCTATATAACATCACGCTACAACTAACACTAAGACGAGTGGAGCAGTAATGAAAAATGTTGCAAAAACGGGGAAAGTCGCACGGGTAGGCGATTCGATGCGACGGGAAGGGTCGGGGGAACAAGAAATTTAACGCGGACGAAGTCGCGGGCAGAAGCTAGTAACATATATACCAGGAGCCTATGTTGTGACCGATGAACAAGAATAAGGCATACAATGTGAAACGCAAATTGTAACAGTTCCCGAAGATAAATCACTACGTTTACTACATTAGCATAAACTCCATATATTTCAAAAACTTTTTCCAATAAGACAGCACATTTAGGCGAAGTTGTACTTATCTAGAGCCAACAAATGTTACTTTTATTTATGTCTTTGTAAAAGATAATTTGAATAACCACCTGAAGTTTCATGAAAGATAAAGTTATTTGTAAAAATGTTGGTTATTATTATTGTTTCTTTGATATTTATTTCAATATTTGACAGTTGTTTCGGTTCGTCAGAAGTCCGAACGTCTGACAAGCAGTTTTACCAAGGGGTTTCATATTACTTAGCAACTGGGTTGCAATATTTAGAAAGGCAATCGCTCTATATTAATCTATACTATAATAATATTATAAAGCTGAAGAGTTTGTTTGTTTGATTGAATGCGCTGATCTCAGGAACTACTGGTCCGAATTGAAAAATTATTTTTGTGTTGGGTAGCCTTTTTATCGAGAAAGGCTATAAAATATATAACATCACGCTACAACCGAGAGGAGCGGAGCAATAATAAAAAATGTTGCAAAAACGGGGAAAATTGCACGGGTAGGCGATTCGACGCGACGGGAAGGGTCGGGGGCACAAGAAATTTAACGCGGACGAAGTCGCGGGCAGAAGCTAGTAAGAGATATTCAGAGTGCATCCGACTGGTAAGCTATTTAAACAGTTTATGCCTCTATCTCAAAAAAATACGACTGAAAAGCTATTTGCAAAAAGCTTTCATAGTTCTTTTATTACATCCCAATTTATGTATGGTCGGTGCAACATGTCTTTTTCTATAAACATCTCTGTTAGTTATCATCTCGTTAGATATCCCCTTTCCAAGCCATATCATCATTCACACAGTCCATCCTTTGGTCTTCCCCAACTCATAAATTCATATTAAAAACTTTCCTCACGACATTTCCTCATTCCTCCGCATCGTTTCCATGACAACCGATTTCCACAAAACTTTTCAGTTACCAGTGATACTTTCAGAACTCCTCGAAAGTACTCATTTCTTATTATAAAGAAAGATAGAAAGAAAGAATACCGTTTATTTATCCACAGTTCGTGAAATACAATAGTGTAAGAAAAGAGAAAAAAAAAATAACATCAACAGAATGCCTCACGACTGCGCCAAAAAGGTTAATTTCAGCATTAATGCCAGACAGATGATGTCTGACGCTGGTTTCACCTTCTCCCTACTCTCATAGCCATCCACTTACATACGCAAAACTTTCCTCACGACATTCTATTTAAAATTAACTTTAACACGTGAAAATACTCCTCTAAATACTGCTATTTCCATTTCATTGTTACATTATAAAAGTTCGCGACCCGTACCCCATTGTTACATTTAAAATAAGGGTCCGTGGGCTCGCGTCCGGTCTCCGGAAGACGTTTCAGCCTCAACTATGCATAATTGTGAGGTTTTCATATTTTATACTGGTTAACGTGACCTTCACTAAAAAGGTACGGATGAAGGTAGTTTTATACTGAAACACTTTTTGCTAGAACAGTTACGTCATAAAATACTGGTATTTTTACACGCTTTATATTAGCTTCACTTGTATGTTAGTATGTTTGTTTGTAACCGACTCCTTATAGCGCGATTTTGACCCACTTTAAACGACCAGATTTCATTCAAACTTTGCACACCTATCAAGGACCGATGACAATGCAATAATTTCATAAATTTGTGCCATTATCCTTGCCAGGATTACCAGGACAGGCTTCACTTGCCTGAGCGTCTTTTGTATGTTGTCCGCTAGAGGGCGCTAGTTAGTTAGTTGACGTACGGCTGACACGCGTTCGAGCGGTAAAAATCTAGCTAATTTGTGCCATTATCCTTGCCAGGGTCCTGGTAGGACAGCAGAAAAACTGTCACAAACTACGCTGACATACGTCTCAAAATTATAGTTCATTCAAACTTTGCACACCTGTCAAGGACCGATGACAATGCAATAATTTCATAAATTTGTGACATTATCCTTGCCAGGGTTACCAGGACAGCAGAAAAACTGTCACAAACTACGCTGACATACGTCTCAAAATTCGAAACACCCTAAAAAATAGAAAATAAAATAGCGGCCATTTTAGTGTAAGGATCCGATCTGAGGTATCTCTAGGTAATTTTCAAAGTGTTTGATGGACGGTACTAAAAAGGTTATCTGCCCAAGCCCACCTTAACTTGTGCTGGCTATAAATTTACTTTAATCACATTCGAACATAGTGATGTCATTTGGTACTGAAACGTGGTCGCTCACAATAGGCCTTATAAGAAGACTGAAAGTTACCCAAAGGGCAATGGAAAGGGCTACGTTTGGAGTTTCCCTACGTGATCGAATCTGAAATGAAGGGATCCGAAGAAGAACCAAGGTAACCAACATAGGTCGACGAATTGCCAAACTTAAGTGGCAGTGGGCAGGGCACACTGCTCGCAGATGGCCGATGGGGTCGGAAGGTTCTGAAGTGGCGACCGCGTACTGCAAGACTTAGTTTTGGAAGGCCTCCCATAAGATGGAGCGATAACCTGGTGAAAGCCGCAGCAATCCGTTGGATGCGAGAAGCACGGAATCGGACAAAGTGGTGTTGCTTGGAGGCCTATGACCAGGAATGGACATAATATTTCGGCTAAAATGATGACATTCAAACTGTCAAGTTGATTTAGAATAATCCTTCAAATATATTAGCATAGGTGTTTTGGAGCGGGCTCGTATCTGTTGGTCTAGTGGTTAGTGACCCTGACTGCTATGCCGGAGGTCGTGGGTTCGATTCCCACCCAGGACAAATGTTTGTGTGATGAGCACGATCATTTGTTCTGTGTCTGGGTGTAATTTATCTATAATATGTATGTATTTAGAAATATATAAGTATGTTTATCAGTTGTCTAGTACCCATAACACAAGCTCTGCTTAGCTTGGGACTAGATGGCGTTGTGTGATAGTTGTGGAATATTATTATTTTCATATATGTATTTATATATCTCGGGATCCTAGGATCCCGGTCTTTTAGAAGGCGTACGAGGGGCCGAAGCCAACTCGCAGAGGCCCCTTAGAAAATTTAAATGAAGTGAGGCACTAACCGATGGTTATCCCCGTATGCACTGTGCAAGTGCACCCAAGGACAACCTCCGGTTGGTGTTGGACTATTGCAGGATATGGAAACCAAGATGTTGGACTATGTATTTGACTGGCTAAAATGGACTGGTTACCAAGAACTATGGAAGGTCTATGGCCCCTGCCGCATCAATGTTTGTATTTACACGGATTAAATGGCAGGGAGTGACTTGCACACTCAATAATGGGCCCCCGGAAACCGTCGCTGGCACATAGTGACGCAGCAACAAGGGGGCAACACTTCCTGAGGTGCTTGAGAAGTGGAGAGGTATTCCACGGCTTTCAGAACAATCCCAGAGCCCGGAAGATGGTCAATATCCCTACGAGCACTTACTGGAATACTTCCTTTCCCCGAGCAGGTTTGCTCTTGCGAATCTCCACTCAAGCCGGCCAATAAAGGCAAGAATGAGGTGGGAGCTCTGAACCTCTTCATTGTTCACTCCAGCCGGCCAATAAAGGCAAGCCAGAGATGAGGAACAAGAATTCTCCCGGGAGATAGGGTCCGTGGGGTCGCTACTGCCCAACAGCACGCCACATGCTGCCCTGCGGGTTTATTATTATTATTTTTGTTAACATATCTCGGGACTCTAGGATCCCGGTCTTTTGGAAGGCGTACGAGGGGCCGAAGCCAACTCGCAGAGGCCCCTTAGACAATTTTAAATGATGAGGGGGCACCAACCGACGATTATCCCTGTATGCACTATGCAAGTGCATCCAAAGACAATCCCCGGTTGGAGCAGAACTATTACAGAATATGGAAACAGAGCAAATTAGGCTATAGGTTTGGATGGCTATAGTGGATTGGTAACCGCAACTATGGAGGGACTATGGCCCCTGCCTAATCAATGTTTTGTATACACGGATAAAATGGCACGGATATAATTATTATTATTATAAAATCAGAAATAAAATTATCCGGAAAAGAACTGCAGTTACCGACATAGCTCGCAGAGTAAGCAAATTTAAGTGGCAGTGGCTGGCCATGTCTGTCGAAGGACCGATGGCCGATGGAGCAGACTAGTACTGATATTTATTATTCTGACGACCCGTAACGACTGTCAAAATCAAAAACGACAGCTGGGATCAACGGTTAACACGTTAACTGCCATGGCTAAAATCAGAAAGTCAAAAAATGAACTTAGTGTTATTTCACTTTTATTACGATTATTATTCCATAAATACATTATTTATTCCAAAAACATGGCCGCCAGGCAGCAACGACATGTTCAGATTTTGTATGTGTTGTCGGTCATATAGTCCGACAAGGCCTGAATGGAACAAAAAGTGTCGGACACATAGTCCGAAATGGTAGTTAACGTGTTAAACATTCTTTCCGAGGCACAGAAATGGTCTTTGTATGATGAAAGATGGGCATCCATCCTTGGAACAACCGCACTTAGCGTAGCTTAACCTCATCGATCAAGCCATACAGTTGTTATTACTTAACTACAAGCCCTTTGTAAAGTCTTAAAACTAAATAATTACTTTATGCGAAACTAGAATTTCCAATTATAAAATCGTTTCGTGTACCCCGCGCGTTCGTTCTCGACAGCCTGAATTCTTCTGATCTATTCAAAGAACAAGATTAACTTATTCCCAACTTAATCAAAGAAACTTATAGCCTATAAGACTGGACTAATGTCTGTCTTCAAAGTTCAAGAATTTATCATGTGTATTAATATTTCTGATTCACTGAATATCACACTTAGCACGCTACGCTCTGTCACCCTTTGGAAAACTTTGGAATTGGTCTTTTAGCTAAACTATTATTCAATTTAATTTAAACCAAGAGGAAGAGTCTATAAACCTTGTTATTTTAAAACTGATAGAACATATTCTTTAATCGTCACTTCAAAATTCGAACGGTGTCTCGTTATAAATTCGTGATGATTTACTTTAATAACAAATGAGTTCGCTTTCGAATTGTGTGCGCTCATTTGAGTGAGGTTCCAAGCGAACTTTACAAAATATTGATACTGGCTAGAATTCTTGACATTTTGCTAAACAAAAAAAAAAAAAAAACTCTAACTTCAAACTTGAATTTCAAACGGCCAATGCCAATAACTCTTTACCTAAAAGCTGACCTTTAAACAATTGCTTCTTAATACCATTGACACGCCACCCAAACAAAATCGGTCTTCATCTAAAGTTATTTCAAGTTAGTCGCAAAACGGCTTAAGTTTTGCAATTTTGGGCCAGAAACTCCGATTTGGCAGGGACAAAGGGACGAGACCGTCTTAATTTATTATTTCTGTTCATGCCCGTTAGCACAAAATATATAGGTGCAAAATATTTATGTCGGCTCCATACAGGGTGAATTTTTGAGACGAGGCAGTAAAGTGGAGTGTCCATATTATTGTTAAGAAATGTTGTTGTTTATTGTCGTTGTTGTGTTATGTTGTTGTTGTTTTGAATCAAAATGTAAGTACCATCACCTGAAGCACATAAGTGACCAGGGTCATCGGATATAGTTGACGATTAGTAAGAAACCGCTGCTTTTTGCGAATGAAATTTAAACATTTTATTTTCAATTAATTTTCTTTTATTCAAAAACATGTGCTAGAAAATGGTCAACTTTCACAAAAATCTTTTGCCAATCGATCCTGTAAGGATATAAAAACTTTTTGAGACTGCCTGCGGTCTTGGACACTTGCGCGAAAGACATTTCCTCGAACCCACTTGCGTGAAAGACACTTGCACGAATCCACTTGCGCGCGTGCGAAATGTTGTGTAATAAGATTTTTTCATAACGTTATGCTTGTATTCTTTCAATGGGCTCGGCAGGGGTGTGTCTTGTCTTGCAAGTAGGTTCGCGCAAGTGTTCTGATACCACCGACTGAGGTTTAAATAGTAGGAGAATCAGAAATTACCCATATGTCTTTTACCATGCACTTCGTAGGAAACGAGTATAATAGAGAACTGCCAACTTACTTTTTTGGCGCACGCACACCAATATAGAAGCGTACGTATGGCAATTACAGATAAATACTGTTTGCGAGTGCTTGCGAATTGTGTCTGTGTGTGTGGGCTATAAATCGTTGTATGAAACCAAACTTCTGTAGGTACATAACTGTTCATCGTCTGAGGTGTAAATAATGGAGCTCTTCAAATTATTTAGGGATTATAACGTCCAGGTGAAATTCGTTTCAGTTTTATCCGATTAGGGGTTGGAAGATCCCTTCCGCGTTATTAATATTTCACAGATTATTTTAGTGATGAGAATTGTAAGTTAAAATGTTCGTGAGTTCTTCATCTGCCTAGCTCTTTTCTAATTATATCTTAGGGTCAAATCTAGTTTAAACGGGTGCAGCTTAATATCAGTATTTACCAAAGACCGACTGTCTATATGATGTCCACAACCTAGTTACTTAGTAAATTTTACCAAGGTATATCCCTAGGTAAGATTGGTTGTCAGACTCGGGTCTCTGACGATACGCAATGACTGTCAGATCTAAAAATGACTGCCGGAACCAATGTGCTTTCCGAGGCACGGAGGGGTCTTGGTATGAGAAGATGTTCACCCATCCACGGACCAACTTCGACAAGCATAGCGTCCTGATTGATATAGACGTGTACGGCTGTTTTTAACCGACTTCAAAAAAAGGAGGAGGTTATCAATTCGACTATATTTTTTTATGTTTGTTACCTCACAACTTTTGACTAGGTAAACCGATTTTGATGATTTTTTTTTATTTGAAAGCTGGTGCTTCCCGAATGGTCTCATTTTTGGTTCCATTCGGACAATGGGGTCCATGTGAAAACCATATAAGTCTTAAATTTGCATTAATTATTTGCGTGACAAATGAACGAATAACGCGATTAGATTAGTGCGGGGTATCTACCATAACTAAAAAGTTAAAAATAAAAACTTTTTACAAAAAAATAATAACCGACTTCCTTAAAAAAACACTACAAAGTCAAAAATAAGTTTAATTTCGGAAGTCGGTGGCAAAAAAACCTTAAAAACAGATCCTAAGACACCGAATTCCGAAATTAAAGTTATTTTTGACTTTGTAGTGTTTTTTTTTTACGAAAGTCGGTTGTTATTTTTTTTTTTACTAAGCCTTGGTTGATCAATGTTAATGTTTTTGTAGGCGAAATTAATTGATATAAAGGTCGTCATAGTATAATTTATTTTTTAAATTTATTTAGCTGACCAACAGTTGAATATACTGATACAATGTTATGAGATACAGCCAAAAAAAAGTAAGATGACATGTTACTTTATGAAACTGATGATATCTTCTTTTTGATGAGATGTCATCTTCATCAGAATCTATTCTCAGATCATATAATCTTTCTTCATAGATCTATCTAATTGTGTCGTAAGTGTGAGCATACACGCGAGTAGATGTAAGTAAATGAAAGTCAATAATATTCTGAACTATATTTTTCAGCAGCTTCGCCTACGTATCATACACTAGCTTCAGCCCACGATTTCGATCGCGTCAAATTTTTGCTTCCGTGACCCTTCCCGTCGCATCGAATTGCCTACCAGTTTTCGTCCATTTTTCGTTTACTGCTCCGCTCCTTTTAGCCGTAGCGTAATGTTATATAGCCTATAGCCTTTCTCAAGAAATGGGCTATCCAAAACAAAAATAATTTTTCAATTCGGACCAGTAGTTCCTGAGATCAGCGCGTTCAATCAAACAAACAAACTCTTCAGCTTTATAATATTAGTATAGATATAAACCTTACTCTAGAATCAGTCTGACTATTGATGAAAACCGCAATAAAATCCGTTGCGTAGTTTAAAATATCTAATCTTACAGACGCGGGAAGCGCCTTTGCCTTATACTGTACAGAGATAATCGCCAGTCTCTAATCACATTAGGGAATTCACAATAATGTAAACGACGTCCCACCGAGTACTTAAGGTGCGAGTGCAGATCAATCAACTCACTACACTACTAATATTACAATCACAATATATCAAACAAAATTTAAATATTTTATTTCAAATAAATGTACAAGGGCACTTTTGAAACGTCAGAAGCTACGTGCACGGTTTCATTTGGTCGTCTCCTATTGAGAAATACTGGCAAGAAACTCTACTCTTTTAAAAATAATTTAAAATTACAGTGCTAAATTGGTCTGGTAGAACAATGCTGGACTGTTCGATCGATTACGTCGATCTTTCTTTGCCGTTTCTTTACCTCCTTAGGTACGATTCAGACCAACCGGCTCGCGTCGCGCCGCATCGGAACGGAGCTGTATGCGTGCCGCGGCAGCCGAACGCGTCCGTCGGAGCCGTACCGCTACCGCGGCATGCGTTCGGCTGCCGTGGTAGTGGTACGCGTGCCGCGGCAGCCGACAGCGTCCGCTGGAATCCGCTGAACTAAAGAAATTAGTTTTTCTTCCGTATCCATTTTTGAAACTGTCGCTTGAAGAACACAACTAGAATGATTCGCTAGTTGCTGCACCGTAATCTCCGTTTGTATTCCACTACGCACGGTCGACCGGCTCCGAACGGACCCGACGGCAGCCGATTGGATGCCGACGGCGCCGTTCGGAGCCGGTCGGGGCCGGTCGGCCGTCGCGACAGCCGAATGCATTCTGCGACACGTCGCAGCATGCCGAAGGAGGTAACTATGCGTAAGTTGCATGCAAATATGAACTGTAATTACTGTTGATACATTTCAATGTTCTTTACCGCATTGTGAAATGCCGCCCGGCCCGGCGCGATGCGAGCCGGTTGGTCTGAATCGTACCTTAGTATCCAGGGTTCCGTCAAGTTGACACCTGTCAAATTTCTTTTAAAATTATCTCTGTAAATTTGGCGTCGCAAAACCTTTAGACGCAGTCGGGTAATAATTTCTGCGTCGTAGCAGAATTGTTATTTATGTTCAATTTGAACAAAACCAACAGTAATAATCAGATAAGTACGTTACGACATTCAATAAATTGTTTCGTCAAGTGGAAATAGAAGATAGTTCGTAAACTCATTTAAAAATGAGACATGAACTCATACCTTCTCCCCATGGGTAGGCAGAGACTTCATTACACCCTGTACGATCCTTACAAACTCCTTTTGCCTCGTTTACGTTCATACATCTGGTCCTACACGCACACTGGTTGCCAGTACTACACACGTGTCCTTTCTGGAGAACGTCATCAACAAGGTCACTATAATATTCTTCTACGACGTCCCGTCTCGACGTTTTCACTCACATCTGCCTTGTAAAGCTTTTGTTAATGACCTTTTATTAATTCTCTCAATATGACCAAACCATATATCCAAACTTTTTTTTTTGGATGGGAAGTCATCAAATGACTTCTCCCGCTCTCGGCGGAGCGGGAGGGCGTGTCAGACTTTTACTGACTAAAACCCACCCATGTTCCTTCAGTTGCCCATGTGCCAGGGTCACGGTATCTCTTTCGAACAATCTCGTGACCCTGGCAGCATATATCCATACTTAATATCTTCTTAATAACGATTATCATAACTTTGAAAGCCGTATAAAAGAAAAGTACTGTCAAATGTATGATTACGCTACGAAAAAGTATGGAAAGCAATTTTCTTAAACAACAATTGTTATGTTTATCTGTGGAAGTTACGAACAGATAGGGGGCATATTGTCTTTATGAAATAATTGGTAGATTTATACTTTAGAACTTACGACTGCTGGGAGTGGAATAACTCCAAACTCATCAATTAAACCATTTACGGTCACCTTCTTGACTTGTCAAAGGAGTCATTCGGAGAAATTCCAAAGTGTACATATATATCTATAGTGTTTCTTTTCCGTTTTTCATAATTTACATAATTATTGCAACTTGTTAATTTATAGAGGTATGTGTGGAAGAGAGAACAGGGTGTAAATTTTACTCATGCTCAGTATAAATGGGAGGATCTTCAGAACAGGCGGGCATTCTGTCTAGGGGGCAACTGCTCGATTTCTTTTTTTTTATGGGAATTACATCTCGCAGATATACCTAAGGGATTTTCGGATTTTTAACGGGACTTGCCTGTGGCTGCCTCGATAAATTTAGGCCGCCAGGTTTAAAAACTATACGCTAAAGACATTTCCTGTGGGGTGCAGATATTGGCTTAGGGCATCGCTGGAAGAGGGCAGCAAGGGCTAGATCGGAGTGATTCCGATTTGTGATGTGGGACGTTGTATAATATGTGCTAGTTGCACGGTAAACTGTGCTTTGGCGATGCAGGATTTTGCGAGACGTCAGCATGCGCATCTGACAATGCAGATCCCTACAGATTTATAATTTAATAGTTAACAATATTTCTTCTTTAAAAAACCCAAAATAAATACTTACAGAAAAAATCGTGTTACAGAAATATCAAGAAATAAAAACAAATGAAGAAAAGAGTACAAAAGCAAAATGGCGGCCCTTCTTACGTCATTCATTAGAAGTCACAAGGAAACGTCAATCTTTATCAAACCATTTCACCGAGTCATTCAATTGTCTATTCAATTGGAAATCACAGAAATCGTTCAGTGACTTTCGTTCAGTTCCTACAAAGCATTGAACGAGAGATTTGAGTTTAGAAACTAGTTTCCATGATTTTATTGGACTATTGAGCGCTCGAAAACCGTTAGAGCGCTTTCGAATTTTCAATTGCTTCGCTCGGAATGTAAAAAGTTTAATTTTGTTGACTGGCGTAACTGTTTTGGGTGTTTGAGTCCTGTTTTAGGATTAAAAACTTTTATGATTTAGTCCATTTTTGCATGGAACTGAAAATATCGCGGTAAGAAGAAGAAATGAGCGCGAGAGTGGAAAAACGAAAAGTGTGTTTTTTAACGTGCTTCGACGAACTCTATTTGATTTTGAAAGCTCAGTTCAACATGGAGAGTTTAAAATCGAGTGCACAGTAAAATGCCACCGCAATTTTTTTATGTACCTGCGAACATGATTTAAGAAGATTCAATTCACAGTTGATTTTGAAATCAGACTACCTCGTGTCTTAGCCTGTGATCATTAGAGACCATTGAGCGATTGCATCACAAAATTCTAAAGCATCAAAAATACAGTAGTAAAGAGACAGATGGCATCCTAAGGAAGGATAGAGGTTACGTTTTTTTTTTTTTTCAAAATAAATCCTATAGGCGTTAAATTAGGGATGAACGTTTGTATGGGAACACTGCATTTCTTAAGTTAGGAATATGAAATTTGAAAATCATGCTTTTCGTTAGAAACAAAAAAATTGCGTGTTCCGGCGATTTTGTGAAGTCATCCCTCAAAGGGAGAAAAATGGTATGAATTTATAATGTACATGTAAATGATATTTAAATCTTTGTGTACCTCTTTTAATGCGAAATATATAGTTTCTTTACTACCTTTTCATGCCTTAGCAGCTGAACGGAATTGGATGAAAGGCATCGTAAAGGCCATGACCTAGGTAAGGACATAGCAGACTTTTTGCCAGGGTAGTAGATTTTCGTGGAATAATCTGATAAAGTAAATGTTCTTTATTTTAAATACGACTTAGGCTATAAGTGGTACGAATTAGGTACCCTTATTCTTACCGCAGGAACATTTTTAGTAAAACGCAAAAAAAAAACATAGATATACAAATTTTCGTGCTTTTATAAATGCTGGTCGAGAGCCTTTTTTTTTAGTTGCCGTTGTTGTCCCACTGCTGGGCGAAGTGCTTCCTACTCTCTTTTCACATCTCTCTGTACAGAGAACTGCCAATGGCAAATCTTTATTAAAAGATAACGGATGCAAAAGACTTTGGTTAATTTGAGTTGCCCTAAAAACTACAGTAGTTCTTTCTAAGGCTTTACAAATTACGCAACCTTATCCTACCTACTACGCTTTGGAACAGGCAACTAGCTTAATTTTTAGGGTTCCGTTGCCAAATGGCAAAAAACGGAACCCTTATAGATTCGTCATGTCTGTCTGTCCGAGTATGTCACAGCCACTTTTTTCCGAAACTATAAGAGTTATGCTGTTGAAACTTGGTAAGTAGATGTATTCTGTGAACCGCATTAAGATTTTCATACAAAAATAGAAAAAAAAACAATAATATTTGGGGTTCCCCATACACAGAATTGAAACTCAAAAAAAAAAAAACATCAAACCCATACGTATGGGATATCTATGGATAGGTCTTCAAAAATGACATTGAGGTTTATAATATCATTTTTTTCTAAACTGAACAGTTTGCACGAGACACACTTCCAAAGCGGTAAAATTTGTGTCCCCCCCCCTGTAACTTCCAAAATATGGGAATGATAAAACTAAAAAAAAAATATGATGTACATTACCATGTAAACTTCCACCGAAAATTAGTTTGAACAAGATCTAGTAAGCAGTTTTTTTGAATACGTCATAAATCGTAAACCACAATTTACCTTTCATTCAGTCAACTCAAATATAAAAATTTAAAAAAAAACATTTAATTTCATAAACATAACCTTATGCATAAACCGTGAATAGGTACCTACAGGTTTGTACGGAACCCTCGGTGCGCGAGTCCGACTCGCACTTGGCCGGTATTTTTAATTACTCCTTTGACAATTACAAAAGGTGCCTGTAAATGGGTTAATTAAATAAATGCTTCGTGTTTGAGTTTTGAGACATTCCACTCCCAGCAGAGGTAAGTACCAAAGGTAGGTTTGCCTATCAATCCTACCGCTATTATAAATTAGAAAGTTTGGATGTTTGATACTCAATTACGCAAAAACGGCCAAATGTATTTAAATTAAACTTGGCACACAAATAGTTTATAGCCTGAAATAACACATAGGGCACTTTTTATTCCACGCGAGTGAAGCCGCTGGAAGTAGCAAATTATTAAATGTAGAAAGATAATAACGTCTCTTATCTATTAGTAACTTCCACAGATATCCAAAGGCTTATGTTTAACTTACCACCAGATATAGTAACATATAACAGACAAAAATAGTAAATGATCACCAAAATTAAAACCCGCATTTTAATGTAAAATTATAACCAAAGTTTTAACATCTCGCTATCCTATTTAAGCAAAATGACTCCAAATAAATCATTGTTAATCCAAAAGTAGTAAATGATCACCAAAATTAAACTAGCGTTTCAATGTAAAATTATAACCAAAGTTTTTACATCTTGCTATCCTATTTAAGTAAATTGACTCCAAAAAAATCATTGTTAACCCAAAAATTGTTAATGAACACCAAATTATTAAGAGTGAGCTCGACAAATGGATGTGCGAATAACACTTGAGCGACAAAACTGTATTGCGACTGACATAGTTCGAATGCACGCTTGTGCGGCACACTGAATCAAGTCGTTTCTAGCACTCGCCGGCCGCTGCCGCGGCACCGCTCGCTTCGCTCGCTCGGCTCGTGCGTAGGAGGTCACAGTTTTAACCTAACCTAACCTAGTGTACTATGTGAGCTCGAGTGTGTCGCACAAGCGTGCATTCGTACATTCATTTGTCGAGCTCACGTAGTACACCCAATTAATAACATTTGGTGATCATTTACTAAATTTGGTGGTCGAATACAATTTAAAGTGGAGTCGTGGCTAAAATAGCAGGTACTATTTGTATTTTTAGATTTTATTTTTCTGGTGTTAAGTAGATATTTTTGGTTACAAAACTAAGGGTATCAAAGCATTTTATGGTGGTCATTATATTTATCCCCATATCCAAACAGTTGTATAAAGAAACAGCTTCCCGTACTTCTTCGTAGCTAATCATACATTTAGAACTAGTTTTCTTAAGTAAGGCTTTAAAAGTGTAGGTGTAATTAATTAAAATGGTTTGGTCATAATAATATCTTAGGACAACCAACACACTGTTATCTGATCCCAAACTAGGCTGAGCCTGTACTATGGCAACCAGACAACTGATAAACATACTTATATATTTCTAAATACATACATATTATAGATAAATTACACCCAGACCACAGTAGATAAATATACAGTAGGTTATCTAAGGCCGCCCGCCGAGTTATTAGCCTACTCTTGCGTTGATACCCAGGGTTGTCACTTTTACTTTTAGTTAATATTTTCGAACACTGCTTGTTCGAAAATATTGATTAAATACACTTGATCTAAATTTATAAAATAAAAAGCATATTATGATTTAATATTTTACCAATTTATAAATTTAGTAAAAATAAAAAGCTTTTATTCACATAACATTTATTATACTAAGTTACAAATTTGATACCGAGAAAATTTTTCTCCTGTTTCTGCACGTCCGGAACGCTTTATTATTATTTGTTAATGTAAAGTAAATTCTCATTCTTATGTAAAGTTTTTGTAAAAAGCTTTTGGGAAAGCATGGACAGGGCATCTTAAATTCTACATCATTCAGTTGATCGTAAATTGACCGGCCAATTTTAATGTTGACGTGGTCCTTTTCGAACGCTTTGCGAAACACCTGCTCCATCCTTTCTACATTATCGACAAAATCATCAGGTGGGATCATGAGTAAATTTCGATCTTTGCCGTAATTCCTGTAATGGGTGTATCTAGATTCTACACTTAAATTACACGCTCGTTGATTAACATCGACGTAATTATTTAAAAAATCGCAGTTCTTATGGTAATCAACACATTTTTTTAACAAAGCGCCACAAACATAAAAAAATGCATTTTTTTCCGGTAGCTCATGTTGTATTGGTACATATTCAGAACGTAAGATTTCCGACAAAATATTTTCATTTCCTTGTGTTTGATTGCTACTGGTCAGATGTTTGTCGATTACTGAGGCACTTGTTTCGAAATGTTTGTGATTTTTCAAACTAATCAAAAATTCTGTGATATCTTCAGAACAATTACCATCTATTGGAGGCTTTGTAATATTTGTAAAATAAATCTTTCTATATGCAGATATGAATTGCCTACTGGTTGGCTCTGTAGCCATCCCGTTTTTTGACCGAATTTTTCCAAAAAAATTTTCAATAACATCTTGATTTAGGCGTCTTGTCAATAAGTATTCAAACCCTTCTTGTTTAAGATCATCAAACAACTGTAATATAGATTTGATAGTAATTTGAAAACCATCAATAAACTTGACTGTTTTCGTAACGTCGTTACCGTTTTTTGGATTATATAACTTTAATGTTTGAAAAAGTATTAACATTTTATTAAAAAATTCTATTTGATTGTCATTACCGCAAAACGCATTTTTGTAAGTATAGCTATGATAACGCGTCGAAGAGTTAAGTGCGTCAAATAAATCATTCATATTTTTTATGAATTCAACTGTTGGTCTTGCAGATTCATCAATAATTTTAAAATCTATGTACGTTAATAAGCTAACTGCAACAGTCCTACTCAAAAGTTGAGTCGCATATCTGACTTTCATTTTTTCAAAATTGGTAGGGTTAATATGGCTGTTTGTTAACTTATATGCCTGTTTAAATGTTTTGTTTTTATCTTGCTCATAAAATTTAAGAATATGCTCATACTTTGCAACTCTGCCATTTTGTAAATGAAAATGATATGTCATCAAATTATTACGAACTAATTTAATTAAATGAGGTACGTCAAAAATGTAATATATTTTATGATCATTAATAGTGAAATAGGTTTTTTCCACGCATATTCCCCTTTTTTTAGCCGCATTTAATAAATCTGATCCCAGATCAGATACAAACACTCTAACTTTCAACCCGACTTCAAAGAGTTTAAGTATAATTTTGTCGATCCATTTGGATATATTATTGTCATTTTTACATTCTGATAACAAAGCAAATCCTATCGGTTGGGACCATTTTACAAAAATACCCCTCACTAACACAATTAAAGCGTGTTTTGCCGGTAGTGGGGATTGTACGCCATCTACTTCATGAAAACCAATGATTTTGTCGTCCTTAATATTATAAAAGAGATTTGTTTTAAGACTCATTGCATCCACTACTAAAGTACATTGCTTCTCTTTGTCAGACATGCTGTTTACTTTTAATTTAAGAACTGCCATTAAATCCTCATTGACCTGTGTAGTTATAGGAATGTACAGCTTATTTAATGTAGTTTTACATGGCATGCAAAGAGTTTCTTATAATAAGCGGTAGGCTTGTGGGCTTACGTAATACAAACTCAAGCAAAACATTTTATAAGCCAGAGTGTATCTGTTGCCTTTATAACTTAACTTTTGATCTACTTGCGCTTTTACAATATCGGCAATTTTTTTTGATAAAAAGCGGTCACATAGCTTAAAAAACATGTCTTTTTGCGAATCACCCGAAGTCTGTCCTGTTTCATTTAGTTTTAACCTTTTTTTTACACTAGACAAATCAGATTTTAATTTTCTTTTGCGCGGAGTATTAGCAGAGAGCGAAGCAGCAGTTTGAACTTCTGTGTTGCTTGATGTACTGATCTTCTCTGTTTGACATGAAGAACTGCATGATGGAAGATCAATTTGGGTTGAAGTGGTGACTGACGTTATTTCAACATGAGTTCCTTTATCTTCTTTATTTTTAGGCAAACGTAAACACGGTAAACAATTCTTCTTTAATCGTTTTCGTTGAGAGTTCATAGAAATGTCTTCTGCTTTAAAATGTACTTCACATATTCGTTCATTATGTTTTGACTTGTTAGATAAGTCTTCGCGATCAATTAACCGTAGCCACTGTAAGCGTCTGAAACAATTAAACAAATTGGTCAAGTGAAATAAATAGAGAGTTCCATTCGTATTTTCGCGAATATGTAAAAAAATATTTATCACCTATTATTTTTCTTTCATGATACCTTACTTTAATATCTAACTATCTGATGACGTAGGGTTTTGTGTAGATTCACCTAATAATGTATTACAAATTTGAACTTGAAGGTAGCGTGATGGACTATTTCCCAGGTTTCCCAGTTTTGTATACAAAAGTCGTTATATTTACAAAATGAAACCATATCTAACAAAAATAACTGTTGCATTTAGTATAATACACATCACCTTACAATAATAAACAAAAAGAACAGACCTCTTAACACATTTTTTTCATACGATAAGCGAAACAAAAACAAGTGTCAAGTGGCCGACCCGAACGCCGGCCAAAAAAATGCGATGTACACACAAGTATATAAGTCGATCGTCAGACTACCGGAACCATATTTGGATTGAACAACACATCAGACAATAAAAAAAAAAAAATTTCAAAAGTAATTAATTTGCAATATTAATTATTGTGAAATTGCCCTTATTACAACTATACCTACGCGAAAAATATGTTTACCAAAACGATGTTTCGTACTCAATCCTCTATTTTATAGTAAAACTAGACTTCTTAAAATAAACTTTAGCTCTAAACATAGTATTCAGAAAAAGGCGACTCGGCTACGCTCTTAATAAAGCAAATTAACTGTGAAATAAACAATACAATACCATATTTTCTAATAATATTTAAGTATAAGTAGGTACTTACATTTCTGGTTGAGTAGGAAGTATGAAGAATGATAAGTCCGGGTTTGCGAAATCATTATTGAGGCACCCGAAAACACTACAATATTTTTTTCCCCTTTTTGAAGTCATGATACTCGTAATTTACGACAAGTGTCCGCCGCCCGCGCCGGCGAGAGTTGACAAACGCAAGCGGTCATGTAGCGTACGCGCGTGCTCACAGTCGCGCTGCACAGCCCGCACTGCCGCCACCTTATTCCCCCATATATTATGCTAGCGTGTGCGTGAAATCGCGTGCCGACATGGCGCGCGGCGCGCACGCACACATTCAAACCGAAAGCGGCACGTTTGTATGAAGATGTTTTACTGTATATTTATCTACTGTGCCCAGACACAAAACAAATGATCGTGCTCATCACACAAAGATTTGTGCTGGGGGAGAATCGAAGCCAAGACCTCAGCCTTTGCAGTCAGGGTCACTAACCACTAGACTAACAGGCCAGTCAAAATTACCAGTCATGATGAGAGGATGAGTGAAAGGTGACTAACAAAAGGTATTTACAATGCAGAGGTGAGTGGAAATGCCATGACGGGACGCTTTAAAACATTAGACCTTATTGGTGATGTTCTTCAGAAAGATCAGGTGCGTAGTACTCACAACCGGCGTGCGTGTATGACCAGATGTATGAACTACTAAACGAAGTAAATGGAGTAAGGGTTAAGTTTTAGTATGCCAGCAGTAAATTTAAGGGGTGAAGGGGGGTGGGAAGGGAGGGGGGGGGAGGTGTAGAGCCCCCCCTGTGAAGGAAAAGTTGCGCAACCACCTCCTTTTTGAGAAATATTTTTCTTAATATTTTAACCTCACCTTCGAATTTTCGTGTATCGACATCGATTTTAAAGGCCAGAAAAGGTGTGGGATTGACGAATAAAACGAATGACTAACCCTTTGTTTCAGTTTAAGGATTTTTAAGGCTTAAAAAATAAATAATCACATCCTAATTACACACAAACAATGTCGGGTTTGGGCCGGGAGTGTACGACTAAACACCGACAGACTCTTCGCCGATAGGGCTTATCAACGTAATCTAGTCGTTTCTGGCACTCGCCGGCCGCTGCCACGGCACCGCTCGCTTCGCTCGCTCGGCTCGTGCATGGAAGGTCACAGTTTTAACCTAACCTAACCTAACCTCCCCAAACCATGTCGTTTCTGTATTTAACTTAATATTTTACGTGGAGGCTTCTAATAATATGATCTTTCTGTGAAAAAAATATGGACTCTCAGCTCGTGGGCTGACAAACTAAAACTAAGCCGGAGTAAGGATCGTAGCAGGTGGCGTTCTGCAGCTAAAGGTAGTTGCTGAAAATCAGCGCTGCTGACGATAGATTCGTCTGACGTCGCAGCATTTTGCTGAGCAACGACCTGTTCTTGCACAGATACGACGCACGGATCAAGTGTTCTTATTTTTGTGGTATATTGGTCACAAAACTAGCCAGAAATGCACTCTGCGTCCGGCAATTTTTGTTTTGTGTATTATTACATAATTACTGTCAGTGAAATAACGCAGATATATGTTTTGTATTGTCTTTGGTCCGTAGCCGTGAGATCAATGAGCCATAGATAACATTGTATAACTTTTTTTTATCTTGAATACGGGGCTTTTGGCTACCTTGTACGTGCATTTTTCTTTTTTGTAACTAATTTTTATTTCATGTTGTGCGTTTTGTTTGTGCAGAATAAACTATTTTTCTTTCTTTCAGTTTCTACTTGCCTACCTCTATGGGCAGAAGAATATTTCCCAGCATAAATACGTTTTCGTAAACTCTGACAAACAACCTGATTGTTGAATTTCAACGAAATCCACTTTTCGTACAAATTCACCCCGGTAAAGTAAATGAGAAAATTAACATATTTTGTTTACAAAAAATAATGTATTCATTCATTTTCATAGCCTTGAATATCCGCTTGTTCCTAACTTCAGCGATTATATTGCAAAGTTTTTAAATTTTCTCAAACGATTTTAATCTTTGTATTTTCATAACACTAACTCTTTCTTGGTGGCAGATGTTGATTATATAATGTTAAGGGAAGCTATATATTTTGTGATATTGCTGAGAATTTAAGTAGGTGACAGTAAAATAGATAAGGTATTTATTGGATTTTATATAGGGATACCACAAACTAAACACACACATCTATACTACTTCTGTACTATGCTAATATTATAAAGCTGAAAAGTTAGTTTGTGTGGTTGAACGCGCTAATCTCAAGAACTACTAGTTCGAGCTGAAAAAACGTTTTAGTAATATCAATAGTAATATCATTTATTTGCTAAAAACATGGTATAAAAGATGGTAGGTAATGTTAATAGTGTGAACAAACATGTTTTGCTTAATACATATAAGCATGCAAATTTTACATGCATAACGAAACAATGATCAGTCATCATGCGATTTTATGTTCCAGGAACTCCCTAACACTGTAAAAACTATTAGCAGATAGCCATTTGTATAATTTAATTTTGAACAATCTTGTATTTAAGTTTTTAAATTCATTTGGTATTCTATTATATACCTGGACACACATAAACATGCAGCTTTTATTATATTTCGCAAGCCTTGGGAGGACATCTAACACGAGCCTGTAGGGGTCGCGCCTGCTGCGAGAATTTACATCGCTTGCTTTCGCAAACAATTCTCTATGCCTACACACAAACACACAAATTTCAAAAATATAAAGGGACGGCAGAGGTAACAAATCAAGTTTCTTAAACACCGGCCTGCAAGATTCGTCGGATTTAAGGCCACATAATGCTCTAATGCATCTTTTTTGTGCCACAAATGCTCTATTCTGATCAGTACTGTTACCCCACATAATTAAGCCATAGCGTAGCACTGATTCAACATATGCATGATATGTTGTTATAGACGTTTTAATGTTTGTTATGTTTCTAATCTGTTTCAGTGCATATACAAACTTATTAATTCGTTTGGATACTGTATCAACATGTGCTTTCCAGTTGACGTCTTGATCCAAGGTTACGCCTAGAAATTTAGTTTGAGTTACTTCGTGAATTCTATTTATATTCATTTTAATATTAGGTTTTGCATTATTTGATTTATTTCATACATATTTTAGTGTTGGAAAGCCTATTTATTAAGGAAGGCAATAGGCTATATAAAATCATGCTAGAACTCTTAGAAGCCGAGCAACTAGTAGTACTCGCACGGGCAGACGATTCATTGCGACAGTAGAAATATATAAAAAAGTAAAATGAAAACAAAAACAAAGTTTTATACGAGGCCAAAATGTTACATAAATAAACATTACATTTCATTTAATTCATTCAAAATTGAGAGGCATCATTAAAAAATCTTTAAAAAACTTTCCTATCATTAGAGTAAATTTCAGGACATCATTTTGAAAAGCTTTTTACAAAGCTTTGAAATCCCATGTGGGTAATAGTGGACTTAGTAAAGTATAATTAACCAGCCATTTAATCTGACCTGGAAATCAAACTCCTCTGTGTGAAACGGAGTGTGTCTACCACGCGGACCTAGTGCAGGTCGGTGGTTGTCACATGTCTTCGAATTGACATATCGGTTTCTTCATAATGTTATCTTTCCCCATTTAAAAAAGTAGTGATTTTTTAATTAAATAACACGCCGTTTTTACAGGCTTTATTTGCTTAAAAGCAGGCTCCAATCACAATTTCTCTGACAATATTTTGTTCAAGAAATAAACTATTTGTACTTTATTTGTAAGTGCTTGCCGGGTTAGCACTCACGAACTACATAACTCGTAATTTGGGGCCGATACTATTGCTCTCAATAAATCCTGGCCACAAAGAAAACCTAAATCTAATTATCTTCCTTACATACCAGATCGAGGCTAGATTATCAAGCTTACTAATAATTAACAGGAATAATGGAATTACAGCAGTAATAAGACTCCCTACCGAGTATAACCTACAGCGCGTTGTCCTCATCATCATCATCATCATCATTTCAGTCGTAAGACGTCCACTGCTGGACTTAGGCCTCCCCCAATTTGGGGGGCTTTGCCATAATCGCCACGCTTGGCAGGCGGGTTGGCGATCGCAGTATGGTGGTAAAATGCATAGAGAACTCTGCTGCCCATTCTCTAGTAAGTCCCTTAGTCGCCTTTTACGACACCCACAGGAAGAAATGGGGCGCGTTGTCCTACATGCTACTAATTTTATGTAGAACCTCTGTTTTACCTTGTGTCAAAAGCTCCAAGATCGCTCTAGCTAGAGCATGTAGGAATTTGCACTATATTACAAATAATTAATTTGGCTTTTGAGAGCAGTGCCTCATTCCTGGCATTCATTTGAGTCCAGACACGCGACTTTCTTTCATTGGCATTGCTCTCAAAACGGTAAAGGAAAATATCGTGAGGAAAACGACATATCCTAGAACCAAAAGTTCGAAGAAATATGAATTAGAATCAGAATTATTTATTTGTGAAACATAGGATACAGGTCAAGGTGTTAATAATTAAATTATGCGCTATGTTTTGCCATTAATGACATACAAAATTATTAGTGAAGATTATCATAAAATAAAAACACAAAAATTAACATATACAATATAATAAAATACAAAATGAATTATATAAAACAAAAAATAACTAGAAAATAAAATACAAAATTAATTATATAAAACAAAAAATAACTAGAAAATAAAATACATGCATGAGAAATATTGGATAATTACGAGTAATAGGTATGTACATTGTACAGTAGTTACAGTGATTTATCATTTAGGTAATCATCTAGGGCATAGTAACATTTTTCCATCAGTAATTTAGAAAAACATTTTTTAAATTTTGTTAGTGGCATGCTTCTTATTACTTAAGGTATTTTATTATAGATTTTGGGCGCAACACCAAAAAAGCTCTTTTTCATTAATGATGTATTGCATTTTGTCGTACATAATTGATTTTTATATTGACTACGGATTGGTTTTCTCTTAACCGCTGACAACTTAGTAAATAGATGCGGATTTGATTTTACAAACAATGCAGTTTCTAATATATAAATAGCTGGTAACGTTAAAATCTTAAATTTCTTAAAGTAGGGAACGCAGCTGTCTGTTGGTTTTAGATTACACATGGATCGTACACATCTTTTTGCATCCTGAATATAAGTTCCCTGTTAGTTGACTGTCCCCAGAAAACAACACCATACCGTAGAACAGATACTACAAGTCCATGATAGGCTGTTAGTAGAGTCTCTGTGTTTACTTTCCTAGACAGTTGAAATAGTAGATACGCAGACTTACTAAGTCATCCACCGCATTGGGTCCGTGTGGTAGATCTTATCCCAGTCCCTCATAGGGGCGGCGCCTGTGTCCCGGCATTGGGAATAATATAGACTGATTTAACGTTGACTGGCCTGTTAGTCTAGTGGTTAGTGACCCTGACTGCAAAGACTGAGGTCGTGGGTTCAATTCCCACCCAGGACAAATGTTTGTGTGATGAGCACAATCATTTGTTCTGTGTCTGGGTGTAATTTATCTATAATATGTATGTATTTAGAACTATATAAGTATATTTATCAGTTGTCTGGTTGCCATAGTACAGGTTCTGCCTAGTTTGGGATCAGATAACAGTGTGTTGGTTGTCGTAAGATTAGGTAGATATAGATATCTAATCTCTTCACCACCCTTGGTTGATTGGTAGAGAATGCCTTAGGCCGCCTTTGTACCTTTTTTGTGTACGACAAGTTTAAATAAATAGCAGCCGGAACCAACGGCCTGACGTGCTTATCGATTCACGGAGAGGTATCTATATTTAATGAATGGTCCACACCCACACCAAACATTTTGAGTCGAAGCCTATCTTGCAAAAACCTATCTTTAATTACTGAGCAACCTACGTAACGTAATAATAATGAAAGCCGATCATAGCCGTTAGGCTTAACTTCATTATAGCCGATATCGGCTACAGCGGCTTCACATAACAGTATTATTTTATAGCCGATGGCTGAGCTTAATGTATCGGAGTATTATAGAAGCAACGGTATCGGTGGGTTATAGGTTCAAATCTATTCGTTGTATTATTGCAAATGACAGCAAAGTATCAATAGTACGATCGCTTTTAGCGATAAGACCACTCATTATGTTTTCCGTTTTAACCGACTTCAAAAAGCGGCGGCGGTTCTCAATTCTTCCTCAAATGCACTTAGTGTATCTTGATAATGCTCTAATACTTCCTGTCACTGTTGTTACTAGTGGTATACAAATTGGAGTGGGGTAGGTACAGTATCTAAAAGTGAAAAGTTGCGAGTTTATCTATTCTGTAGCATTTTTGTTAAATTGTAGTGTATTTTGTAAATACTTTTTAGGGTTCCGCACCTCAAAAGGAAAAAGCGGAACCCTTATAGGATCACTTTGTTGTCCGTCCGTCCGTCCGTCCGTCCGTCTGTCAAGACCCTTTTTCTCAGGAACGCGTGGAGGTATCAAGTTGAAATTTATATCAAATACTCAAGTCTACTGTCCCTTAGAGCTGTGAAAAAATCAAACTTCTAAGCTAACGCAATCAAAAGATATAGCCGTTTATGCCGCAAATTTCCGCAAATTTTCGAGTCTCGCAAGGGAATCAAAACCTAAAGGGTACTTCCAGTCGATCTAGAATTTTGAAATTTGGTACGAAGCAACGTCTTATAGCACAGATAAAGGAAAAATTGCGAAAACCGTAAATTTTTAGTTATATTATATAATAAAATATTTAAAAAAAAATTAAACTTTATACCTACAGGTTTGTACGGAACCCTCGGTGCGCGAGTACGACTCGCACTTGCCCGGTTTTTTTATGAATTCCCACTTTTATATCTGTAATAAAAAATGGGCTATTGCTATGGATTTGGGCATTCGGATAGACAACAGAAACATCTGCTTGCTAGTAACACACTGACGTTTATTTGTTTACGTACTTATCAGTGCGTAGGCAAACGCAAAAATACTCAATAATAACTAAATTGTAACTAACTTCCCCAACAGTGTTTCAATACAAACTACAATGAAATTCCGACCTCTAAAATACCAAAATAGCACTAGAAATGGCGAATAAAAATGGTGACTCTAACATTAATAAACTTTCAGTTTAATTTCACAATTAATTGAATCAGCGAAGCGTAACCTAGTTCTAAAAATAGCCCTTTTCAAAAGTTACATCACACAATACGATTTCCAGTTTTTTCAAAGTCAAATTTTGAACTAAAATAAAGGAATAAATTCAGAGTGTTTAACCAAGAATATTGAAAAGACAGCTCCCAAGAAATTCGGAACCCTTTGTGGATTTACAAAATGAAGTACTGTACTTCCACTTAATGAAAATTTATAACTCAATTCAATTTAGTTGGAACAAATATAATTCAATTACAAAATTGTATAAGATCTTCACCGGTGGTAATTTATCACTAAAATCAATCGTAATATTTAATTATAACCCCTTTGCTGCTTAGTTGGTCGGTTAAGGCTGCTTTTCCATTAGAGCGGAGAGGAGCTAAGTGATTTGAAATTAAGAAAACATTAACTAAATTTAGTAGTTAAGTGACTGAGTAATCCGCAAAATTGAATTCTACTTTTGACTTTGTTCAAGTGACATGAAGTCTAAGTGAAGCGGATAAAGAGTTTATTCCTTTTAAATGCTCTTTTTTTTAAATAATATTTGTTTTTTATTCAGTTCATACACAATACAGTACAATAATAGGAAAAACAAAGAACAGATTATAATAAGCCTAAGGAGCTAGTTTTTTACAAATGGACCCCACACTAGGATTCCCTGTGTCGTGAGGTCCAGTCTCTTCCCAAGTCAGGCAAACATTTACATTTATTTATTTATAGAAATACATTTATATGAAAAAAGGTAGTAACGATGTGAAACAAGGATGAAAAAAAAAATAACGAAAAATTTTAAACTATAACTAGAAACTTATGTGAAATTTAATACGAAGTACATAACTATAAAAAATATGTGATTAGGTGCTTTTGGGTGTGAGTGTGTGTGTGTAGTGTGAACTGTGTGTGAATTGTGGGGTTAGTGTGGGGGTGTATTTGGTGAAAACGAATGGTTTGGTTTTTCCTGGTCTTTTTACTGTTTGTATTACCTGTACGTATCTTTCTGTTTTAAATAATTGATCAAATAAATGGTTAAATGATTTTATTTCTGAAAGTAGGTTTGTACAAACACTTTTACATGTCAAAATTGTTTTTTTTAACTAGCTAGGGTCAGCGTTTCTTATCAGACTACTCTGAGAATAAGGGCTGCAACAAACGGAGAGATCATAGTCTCTTTTAAAGTCCAGACATAATCTTGGTCTGTTCATGTGAATAGATTGTAGATTGGTAACTGAAATAGTCTTTTGAGGAAAGAACCACACCTATTGAGTGCATTTATAGGTTCGAATAGATACACTTTTTTTTTGTGCCTGGGAAATCATCAAATGACGTATCTCTAGGGTGGAGCGGAAGGGCGTGTTGGACTTTTACTGACTAAAACCCACCCGTTTTCCTTCAGTTGCCCATATGCCAGGGCCACGGTAACTATTTCGAACAGATCTCGTGACCCTGGCAGGGAACAGGTACACTGAAGTGAAGAAGTGAAGTGGTAATGTGGAGTAGTATTATTGCTGAGACTCACTGGAGCAAAGCGGTGGGAGCGTCATGGTGCAAAAGTGGTTAAATGAAGAGCCGTGTGCGTTTCAAATTCCAACTTCTATCATAAATTCGAAAGTAACTCTGTCTGTCCGTCCGATTCATAATTCATCAGCATCATGCTGACATGATGCAGCCAAAAGCTCACTCTCTCTTTCTCTCCTCTACTTCATAATTTCAGCCGAAAGACGTCCACTGCCGGAAATAGGCCTTCCCCAATTGGAAGGATTTTGCCATAATCGCCACGCTTGGCAGACGGGTTGGCGATCGCAATATAGTGGTAAAATGAATAGAGAAAGCTGCTGCCCATTCTGTAGTAAGTTCCTTAGTCGTTGTTGACGACGCGCGACGCCTTGGGTAGGAAATGAGATGGTGCTATTCTTTATGTCCGGCACCACACAGTCAGATTTTATAATTATTTTGATAGAATTTGGTACACGAATAGACCTTAGTTAGGACGTACTTTTTATCCTGGTAGTATGATCTTTTAGGTTAATTTCCGACCTTCACGAGGGCTAAGTATGAAATAAAACGAATTTCTTATCTCTGCTAAGGCAGCAGAAGCTTTAGAATTATTATGTAGAATAGTGGTCCCGATTCCTTCGTTCTACACCTTTGTTAATAATAGGGTATTGCTATCTCTTCTGCACAGACAGTGAAAGAAAAAGACAAGTGACGCTATAGAACTCGAACTAAATAATTTCTTGATTTCTTTGAATCCGGCGTTATTTTAAGCATGATGAATTCAATGCGGTCCAGTTGCGTAGCTTAATTTATTTCCGTCTCTTTCTTGTTTAATTACAATGAAAAAGATAGCAATAGCCTAAATTTAGTTTATCCACAACAGAATCTTAACTATTGCTAATGAATGTTATTCTATTTCTGTAATTCTCCGCTCTTCTACGCCTCAATGGACAGGCAGCCTTACGCAAGCGTTTTAGATCAACCATTTTCGCCGAATGTCCGCAAAAAGCGTAGTCATTACCAGTGAGTTAATTTGATTAATGAACCGGACTAAGAGAGTCATCATTTAGATCGGGTCGAACGAAATGGACTGTCGATTTGACGAGGAGAGGAAAAACCCGGTCGTTTATACCCGATTAGAGAAATGTAGGGTTTGGAATTCGACAGTTTGTTTTCATGTTTCAAATACCATGGATGGACTGTGTAAAGAAAAAGAAAGAAAGAAAATTCATTTATTTAGCACAGTTTAAAAGGCACACAACAATTAGTTATACAGCGAGAAACAGTAAAGAATAAAATAAAAAGGTGTAAGGTGAGATAACAGAAACTAACATTATAGTGTGCCTCACGGCTGCGCCAAAAAGGCCGAGTTTAGCATAAAAGCTAGACAACTAGTGCCTGACGCTGGTTTTCAACTGGACCTGAAGTGTGAGGTGACGACGGATGTAAATCAGTTTTATATCAATGCTGCAACGTGATTTGTGTAGAAGTTCGTGTCTAAATAATTACAGCTGCAAGTCACCTCCTTCTGCGAAGCACTAATAAGCATTCTCGCAAAGGAGGAGGTGGGGCGCGTGAGGGAGTGGCAGACTCTGCACCCTCACGTCCCTAGCCGCCGCAAAAGGAGACGCCCCGGGCGTCGGGAGTCGATAGCGGACTCCCGGCCACCGTAGGCACGAGCTTGCGGGCGTCGAGCAATGGGTAGCTCGCCGCCTGGTAAGGACCAGGCTCGGCTCAACGGCGCGTAGTGTTCCACGCGCGCCTCAAAGAGATGTCAGCAGCACTGAAGGGGTCTGCTAGGACCGATGCCTACCAGGGTCGCGAGATTGTTCGAAAGAGATACCGTGACCCTGGCACATGAGCACCTGAAGGAACATGGGTGGGTTTTAGTCAGTAAAAGTCTGACACGCCCTCCCGCTCCGCCCAGAGCGGGAGAAGTCATTTGATGATTTCCCATCCAAAAAAAAAGATTCGATCGTAGGTTAAACTACGCTTGTCACGGTCGGTTTGTGGATGGGCGACCATCCATTACATATCGAGAGTTTTCCGTAACTCGGAAAGTACATTAAGCCTTTGGTCCTGGCTATCAGTCGTAGATCTTTGACAGTCAATACGGGCAGTCAGAAGTCAGAAAAGTATGACCAAGTGGTATCGTGTTACCCAGTAACTGGGTTGTAGAGGTCTGATAGACAGTAGCCCCATGTAAATTACTGATATTCAGCTAGTACAGTGTAACCTAACCTCGACATGGTTGGGAAAAGGTTGAATTGAAATGATGGATGGACTGTTTTAAAGAATATATGACTAGAAAGGGTGTTACTACTGAAATAACGACTTCCTAAATTAATAATAATTTTCACTTTATATCGTTTTTTTTTTTTACATAAATATTGTATTTTTCACTTCGTAGTTTTGATACCTACCTCATACTAATTCGTATACCTTCACTTACTTAGTAAATAATAGTGACAGGTATTTGTTATTATTAACATCATTAACAGCATCAACCTTATGGGGATAAGCAATTTAGCCACAAGAAAGGTGAAAAATATTAGTCAGCAACCATATAAAAGGTGATGATAACCTTCAAACGGCTTAACCATTTTCTTGCAGCGTTTTTTGCCGTTTTTCTTTAATCATAGCTAAGAACAATCTCGATTAATTCACTTTTAGTCACTTTTTAGACAAAATAAAAAAAATGGATCAGTCGTTCGGGAGATACGATGCCACAGACAGACACGTCAAAATAAAACCCCTCTTTCTCCGTCGGGGGTTAAAAACAACGGTCAACAGCCATCACAAATTCACCGTACCGTTTTTGGCAATTTTAACTTTGTCCATTCATTTGTCGCCATCCCTTAAATACCCCATGTTTTGTGGTTAACCTTTTTTATACCAAATGACCTTGATTCAATTACGTACGCGACTAGCTTTGCCCACACCATGGAAAACAAAACTCATAATTTGCCCTTATAAGAATTTATTGTGGGTCGGCGCAACGTGTATTTTTGACCGACTTCAAAAAAGGAGGAAGTTGTCAATTTAGCTGTTTTTCTTATCTCAGTACTCCGTCTTTTATAAAGCGATTTGAAAAAAATCGTCTTTTGTTTGAAATTGTATACTTATCGAGTGGTGCCATATTAATTTAGTCAAGTTTAGTTTAGTTATTAGTTTTGATTAGTGGTTTCTAACTTAAAAAATACGTATTATTGAAATAATACGTATTTTTTCCACTTATCGTATGTTGGGGCTGAATTGCTTATCCCCAGTTTCTGAAAGCTTGTTAAATCTACTGTCAAATTACATGTCAAATAATGTGACATGTAAAAAATGTAGACTGTGTGCTTAAGAATAAAAGTGAAAAAAAAAAATCTATCAAAAAAAGTTTACTTAACAAAATAACACAAATTATGCGAATATACTTTCATACATATATTTTTCTAAAATATCACGAATTTCATAATTATAATGTAAATCAAATAATAAATACATACGCAACTATGAGGAAATTTGGCAGTCTAATATTAGGTGGAAGTGAATTCCATAACTGTACAGCGTGCACAGTGAAAAAATATGAATAGAAGTCAGTAGATTGCGGAGAGGAATTCAGGAGGATTCTAAGAATCGATCTGTAAGGCGCAACAGAAAGATGGGCTTAAGAAAATCGCTATCGCAGATAGGATGGTGTTTTAGGATTGCGAAGGAAATATTATATTAGCTATTTAAGCTGATATAATATTCAAAAAGTTCCTGTGAAGTCGAATTGGAGGCACTTGAGTATCTTACGAAAGTCGGAAACATGATCATAGATGTTTTGGGTGTTGAGTGAAGTTGCTGTATACGTATTTCATTGAATATGTGCCCTGTGGGACCAACAATGGTATCTACACTAAATGAAAACACTGCCAATATTAGAAATCATCAAATGCTGAATCCTGACTCGTGAGTCTAGAAGTCCTGGGTTCAATTTCAGGTGTTCCCCTGGAATTTATCAGTAACAGTCTAGTCTAGATTTGTGTCCAACTGGACATCCAATTGACATCAACCGATGGCCAAAGGCTCGCCCCCTGTAACATGGTACTTAACCCTGCAGTGGTCGCGCGGATTACAATTGTAATCCAGGGTTAATTTGTAATACTTAAACAGCCTCTCCAGGCACAACCACGCATCGGCAATGCGCGAGCGCAACTAAGTGGCGGCGGGGACTATCGAACTTAAAATACATCTCGGCTAACACACTTGAATTGTTTTTGAAATATTTCATTTTTTTACTACCCTGGATTACAATAAATTGTAATCCGCGCGACCACTGCAGGGTTAAACATAGCTGGCAAAATGTGGTCGTAATTTACAAATGCCTCTGGTTGACCCTACGCGGATTATAGGTGTGAATAAATGAACATCAGCTGTTGAATAGATGTGATACTGTTATCGCACTAAGACTTCGCTCTGGACACATTCCGTGTAATAAGTTCTTATATCTAATGGCTAAATCAACGACGACTAATTGTGACTTCTGTAATGATTCCGTCGATGATGTTTATCACATATTAATCGAGTGCGTCCGCAAAGAGGAATTTAGAAATAGCTTAGATTGTAGGATTAGAGAGATAGGTTACTGTAATAGTGTTCTAGCTGTGCCACTTTCTGATGCAGCTAGAGTAATTTACAAACTAGCTATGATAAGATTACATTAAATAGATAGGTATAAGTATAAATATGTTAAACCAACCAGGGCGGCATAATCGCATGTGCGACAAAGCCCTTTAATTTTGAAAACAAAAAAATAACCTTTAAACGTTTCGTTTTGACCATGAACAATTCATGACTATTTTACTTCATTCAATTTTTGTCTGGCCTGTTAGTCTAGTGGTTAGTGACCCTGACTGCTAAGACTGAGGTCGTGGGTTCGATTCCCACCCAGGACAAATCTTTGTGTGATGAGCACGATCATTTGTTCTGTGTCTGGGTGTAATTTATCTATAATATATGTGTATTTAGAAATATATAAGTATGTTTATCAGTTGTCTGGTTGCCAAAGTACAGGCTCTGCCTAGTTTGGTATCAGATAATGGTGTGTTGGTTGTCCGAAGATATTTATTTATTTAATTTTAATTTTTGACAATTGTATTGTTTGTTCTACACAACTAACTCAGTATTCTCCTACCTTTCTCCCAATTCATTTGGTATCGGTGCAACATATCTTTCTCTCTCAAACTTCTCTATTAGTCTTCATCTCAGTAGTCACCACCTTTTTATCCATATCATCACTCATACAGTCCACCGTTATTTGTTCTCCCCCTACTCTTATACCTATTGAAATTCACACTTAAAACTTTTCTCACGATATTTTCCTCATTCCTCCGTATCCACACAACTTTTCAGTTATCGGTACCACTTTCAAACTTCCTTGTATGTACTCATTTCTTAATTATTCTATTCCTATCCTTGCATGTCACCACGCGGTATCCTTTCATGTCCACAGCATTCTTATCTCTGTTGCATGTAATTGCCTTTCATTCATGCCTTTTGTAGGCTACACATTCTTCACACCCAAGACAGCGGGTCTAACCATTGTTTAATAAATCTTTCCTCTAAGTTAGAGGGAAATATGGGAGTCCCAGTTTGTTCCCATTACCTGCCGCCATTTCATCCATTCTACATAACTAACTGCATATACAAATAATATAAATCTAAACTCGATTTTATTCGTTTGTCTAACGGCTGTGTTGCACGGCTCAACGAAACTAATTCAGTTTGCTTGAAAGACAGAAATGAAGGGTATGATAGAAATTGAATATTCACGGCGTTCTGTAGGTCCTGTTTACTCTCATGGGGAAAAGACGCGAGTTTATGTATGTGGAAATTCAATTAAAACAGGAAAGAGCAAGCTGAAATTTAATTGGAAATTCTACAGGAAATTGCTTTTGAGTTTCCGTACCTGTTTTATTGGTAAAAATAGTAGTTGCCAAATGCAGTGTTAACGAAAATAGCAGAGAGGTAATTGCGTAACTTGCTATCAGTAGGAATTGGTTTCATATTGATAGTTAAACAACATTCATTGCGTTATTTAAGTTGCTGAGCCGACAATTTATTCCAACAAATGACGCAATGGCTTCGAAATAATCTTGAATCCCATTCAGATTCTGATAATAGTAATAAATACAATAACATAGAATGTCACATTGAATTCAGGTAGTTTGTGACAAGAAACACGACGCATCTGCGCTGTGTAGACTATGTCTGTACAAATACGTTTCGTTTTACGCTCGCCGAATCCAATGTGAAATTGAAAATTGTGGTTGAAAATTGCGAAATATTGATAATGCTACTACTATTATAAATGAGAAAGTTTGTATCATAATCATAATAGTTTATTTGCTTCGATAATCCTACTAATATTATAAATGCGAAAGTTTGTGAGGCTGGATGTATGTGTATGTGTATGTTTGTTACCCTTTCATGAAAAAACTACTGGACGGATTTGGATGAAATTTGGCACACAGATAGTTCATAACCTGGATTAACATATAGGGTACTTTTTATCCCGGTAGTTCGTCCCCGCGGGATATTTTCCGACCTCCACGCGGGCGAAGCCGCTGGCAAAAGCTAGTAGATATATAAAATAAGACAATACTGTGATCCTGGTACTAGGCATGCAAATATTGACAAACAATTTTAAATAATATCATATTATGGAAACATATCATTAAAATTAAAATTGTCCAAAAAAATAAAATAAAAATAATTATAAAATAGAAAAGTTTAAACCAAGTAATGTCAATGTGTTGTGAGTAAGGATGTTTGTTACTGTAACTACTGATCGGATTTAGATAAAATTAGGCGTACAAATCGTTTATAACCTGGATTAATATATAGCGTACTTTTAACCCTGGTAGTACGTTCCCGCGGGATAATTTCCGACCTCCACGCAGGCGAAACCGCTGGCAACAGCTAGTAGAAGATAAATAACAGTTTAAAAAACGAAACCTATTCTTGCACAGATACGGCGCACGGCTCAATTGTTCTTATTATTGTGGTTTGTTTGTCACTGAAAAAACTGAGAACCAAAAAATGATAAACCTTTCAGTCATTTCATATTTTATGTGACTATAATCTTCTAATTACTACATGCTTGCAAAATCGGACTATTCTGTAAGAAGTTATGCATTACAATAAATGAGTGAACAATCAATCATTCCCTGTTTTCCTACCCTTAGTGTTGGAATTTTCTTTCCAAATTTACATGGGACCACCTTCGAGATATACTCTTTCCAATACTAAAATAAAATAGAATGATCAAAATCGGTCTACTCTGTAAAAAGTTATGCGTGGTCATACATAAATAAAAAAACAAAAATAAAGTATACGCGTCGAATTGAGAATCTCCTCTTTTTTTCGTCGGTTAAAAATAGGCATTAATGCACTCTACTAGCGGCATTTTGATGTTGTTTTTGTTTTGTATTATGTAATTGTCAGTGCCGGAACGAAGATCTACTCATATTGTCGTTGGGCCCTAATATCAACAAGCAATGAACAATATTGTATTTTTTTTTTGTCTTGAATACGGGGCTTTTGGCAAAGTACGTGTGCATTTTTTGTAGCTTTTATATTATATTTTTCATTATGTGCGTTTCGTTCGCGCAAAATAAACAATTTCTTTTTTCTTTATAAACAGTTTTGGCCTATTTTTCATTATTTACTTTTTTGTTAGTTTCATTTTCTATGAAAGCGTGTTTTTATTTTTTAAACTATTAATTTTAAAGATGAGTGGCAAAATATGGGTGAACAAAGTACACAAATCTGCCTTCTCCGTTCTAGAATACAAGTGAATTCTGTACAATATACTCACAACGCGTACCACGACCACGTCTGTACAAATATATTTCGCTATACCGCTCTCTGCATCCAATGTCACCGGGCAACGAGCTTTGAAAGATATGCATTATGAAATCTATTGAATGCACAGTAAAATTGCTTTTGCGGTTTTCAATAAACGAAAGGCTGCTTGTTCACGGTTATTTTATGGTCCAGTGGTTCGATTTTCAAGAAATCATACGGCAAATTAGTGGAAAAGTATGCATGATGGCTTCCAATGTGGACAGAGTTGCGGGAATTTTTTGACGCAATATTTTAGTTTGATATATTCATATTTTTCAAATTGTGTTCTAATAGGTGGCTAAAAGAAAAAACTTCTGAAACTGAAGTTATTTTTCAGTTTATAGTTGAGTTTGTTAGAGGTTAGTGAAATTAATTTGTATTTTTCACTTTTAAGTTTTGGTGCGTAGCCCAAATAAATTCGTATACTTACTTTCACTTGCTAAGTAAATAATATTGAAAATAAGTTATTATAAAATCATCAACATACTCAAAAATCACAAACCCTACTTGACCTTTATATGAACCTCCCATAGGTCAAGTATGATTTGTTTTTTTTTTCTTCGTTTAATTCTTTATAAGTATTCCGTTTCAAACAAAAGAAGAATTTTTCAATTCGATTTTCATAAAAAATACAACCTAATATTATTTTTCAGATGTCTGTGAGTAGTTTGTAAAATAAGTGGTGTTGGCAGAAGTGTTTTTTAGTACGCAAGAAATGTTTCGGAAAACTATTCGAGGCGTAGTCTACCTTGGATACGGATAGGAAAAAGCATTTTTCATTCGGCTACTTCACAATTTGTTGGTTTTTTTAGGAGTCAAATAAACAAGTATAGGCTAAATTAGCAGATGGATATTTATACTAGAACTGAAATATCTTGTTCCCCTGATCCACCACGTCGCATAGTCGCCTGCCCGCGCTATTACCCCATTTTTGAAAAGTCTTCTTTCCGACTTTTTTGTGTTCTTTTAGTTCCTAAGAGTCCTAGCGTAATATAAAGTACCCTATAGTACGTATTATTAAGTTAAATAATGTAAACGGAACGAAGGAGCCTGGATCTCACAACACAGGGAATCCTAGTGTGAGGTCCAGGAATTCAATCGAATTGATTGTAAACTTGTCTAAATAAATTTATTCTTATTCTATTCTTATTATTCTATAGCATTTCTCAAGATTGGGAATATATAATGCAATAATAATTCTGAAATCCGACTAAAAGTTTCAGAGCTTAGCGCGTTCAAACTAAAAAACTTTTCAGCTACATGATTAGAACATTCCTAGATATTCCCAACGACCAAAACGTATCCTTTTAGACTAAACAGTAATTTCTCCTACCCTAAAAAGTACTCTCTAATGCGAACCTATTCTGGAAATCCTTCCGACCGTGTGGTGTTAGGCGTAAAGAATAGCACCTTTCCATTTCTGCCCGTGGATGTCGTAAGAGTCGACTCAGGGACCCCGGGCGTCGGAAGTCGATTGCGGACTCCCGAACGTCGTAGGCGTGGGATTGCAGACGGCGAGCAATGGGTAGACAAGGCCCGGGTCGACGGCGCGTTGTATTCCATGCCCGCCTCAAAGAGATGTCAGCATAAATTGAAGGGGTCCGCGAAGACCGATGCCTGCCAGAGTCGCGAGATTTGTTCGAAAGAGTTACCGTGGCCTTGGCATATAGGCAACTGAAGGAACGCGGGTGGGTTTTAGTCAGTAAAAGTCTGACACGCTCTCCCGCTCCGCCTAGAGTGTCATTTGACGAATTACCACCCACGTCAAAAGGAACTTACTAGAGAATGGGCAGCAGCGTTCTTTATACATTTTACCACCATACTGCGATCGCCAACCCGCCTCCCAAGCGTGGAGATTATGGCTAACCCCAAATTGGGCGAGGCCTGTGTCTTTCGGCTGAAATGATGATTATGGTGATGATCCAACTGTTTTTATACAATAATTACTAGAACATACTAACTGTCCACTAATACGGGGCAGTGAAAGAGAATATTTCCTAGCAGGGGTAATTAGAAAGAAAATAACTTTATTTGCGGTAAATATGACGCAAAGACAAACTAAACACAACACAAATATAAAAAAAATAGCTGGGGAAAATATGCGTCAAATCCACGCAAAACGGCCATCGCTCAGCATAATACTGCTACTCTGTGCGAGACAGAGCCCCAGCGCTGGTTTTCAGCGACAGCTGGTGCTGACGTGTGACGTCAGACGGTGCAGCAAGTCATGACTAAAAAGAAGTAACAATACTAAATCTTAAATAATAAATAACAAAATATTAAAAGGTCAATAAAGAGTAAAAGAGATACAATTTTAAAACTTAAACAATAAAAAACACATTATTATAAAGCAATTAATTAGCAGGAATCTGAATAATCTGCTAATACATTAGTAACTGGGCAGCGTCGATTACTGCCCTACATTCGAGTCAAATTAGAGCTTGAACGTGACAAATAATGGCCTTTGACAATTATAGCGTACTAGTTCCTGCCTGCGACTTCGTCCGCAATAAAATTTTGTGCTCTCCCAATCCGAGGCGGCTTCGTATTCTGGACTTTTTTAATTTTTTCTCGGGTTTTTAGGGTCTTCGCCTTCGTAATGTTAAGTAACCTATAGCCTTCCCTGATATATGGGCTATCCAAAACTAAAAGATTTTTTCAATTCGAACCAGAAGTTCCTGAGATTAGCGCATTTAACCAAACAAACTCTTCAGCTTTAAAATAATAATACACTAGCTTTTGCCAGTGGTTTTGCCCACGTATTATACTTATAAACCTCCTCTTTAATCACTCTGTCTACTGATGCAAACTGCAGTAAAATCCGTTGAGCAGTTTAAAAGATTTAAGCGTACAAACGCGGAAACCGACTTTGTTTTGTACTATGTTAAGAAGATTATGTAGAAAAGGAAACCCACGCCATCTAGTAGATTTTTACGCAATCTAGATGTCAAATGATACGATGAATTAACTCACACCGCTATCTATTATGAATTCATAGAACTAACCAATTAATACACCCGTTATCCTAATTAAAAAAATATGATTATTTAATTTATAAATATCGAGGTCAACAATTTTATTGAGATAAAAATTACCCTATTTTTTAAGTTGGACCAAATTACAAATAATTACGAAGTTTGATATCAATCGGTTCAGTAGTTTCGGAGTTTACCCTTAACATCACAAGATTTTTATATATTTAAGATAGTATAGATAGAGGTTTAAGAAAAAAATTGATCACCATACGTGGTTACTGCAAATTGGCTATTACTACCTTTTTCGAATGGTTTAATATCTAGTGTGGGATAATAATAGTAGAGAGAAATAGGGTGAATTAAAATAGCCTTCACGAGAGGATCTATTTAAACAATGCCTGGCCTACTCTGAGAAAACAGCTTCGCCACCGCTACGCTGACTGGCTAGATATTATTTTTAATGATCCATTCTGTGCCTGGGATGAGTTATTCGCATACTTATAATAAGGTTCTACTCGCAGCTTAAAGAACAACACCACCAAATTTCTTCCCGTGGGTGTCGTAAAAGGCGACTAAAGGACTTACTAGAGAATGGGCAGCAGCGTTCTCTATACATTTTAACACCATACTGCGATCGCCAACCCGCCTGCCAAGCGTGGCGATTATGGCAAAGCCCCCCAAATTGGGGGAGGACTAAGTCCAGCAGTGGAAGTTGTACGGCTGAAATGATGATGATGATTCGCAGCTTTGCCCGCGAACATGTAGATTTCAGGGATTTTTTTTTACGGGGACCATAATTCTTTTTCTAAAACGAAAGTACCAAAATCAGTCCACCCATTTCGTAGATCTATTCTGTGCCTGGAATTTGTTATTCGCATACTTATAATTAGGTTCTACTCGCAGCTTTGCCCGCGAACATGTAGATTTCAAGGGTTTTTTTTACGCGAACCATAATCCTTTTTCTAAAACGAAAGTATCAAAATCAGTCCACCCGTTTCGTAGATTAGCCGGAGATAATTTTGATTTTGAAACTTCCTCTTTGTAAATCCGCGATCATTTACTTTAAAAACAAATGAGTTCGCTTTCGAATTGTGTGCGCTTACTTGAGTGAGGTGAGCAGTGAATTTTACGTAACAACACAAAAACTGTATGTCATTAACATTTTGTTCCTAACAATTAACTTTTTATCGTTCCAAACAAACTCTTGATCGTTTTCATCTGTTCTCATTATAATTTCATCCACGTATTTCAGATTTAAATGCAAAATATATTGTATAAATTATGACAGCTATAAAGGCACTCTAAATGTTATCGGAATTTTAAGTATTCATAGTGTCCATTCATTTTAATTCAGTGCTGTTATGAAAGTCACTGATATTCAGACTGTCTAATGGAAAAACTACTGCAGTATTTTATTATCATCATTTTAGCCTAAAAAATGTCCATTGCTGGCCATAGGCCTCTCCTAACCACCGCCAATTCGACCAGCTCTGTGCTTCTCGTATTCAGCGAATTCCTGAGGCCTTCACCAGGTCATCGGTCTACCTTGTAGGAGGCCTTCCGACCCTACGTCTTTCGATACACGGTCGCCACTCCAGAAATTATAATTTCTTCTTTCAACCATGGTGGCCATAATTGCCACGCTTGGGCGGGCTGGCGATCGCAGTATGGTGGTAAAATGCATAGAGAACGCGCTTACCCATTCTCTAGTAAGTCCCTTAGTCGCCTCTTACGACACCCACGGGTAGAAATGGGGTGGTGCTATGCTTTTCGTCCGGTACCACACGAACTGTGTAATAAATTATGTTAATTTAATTCCATAGAATAAAATCTACTTACTAAATTACAAACACATGCACGGAATCCTGCCTTGCATGCGTTTTTATTATGTTTATTGCATGTTTTTAATAGATAGTCACTTCAACTCTAATTAATAAACTATGGAGATACTGCTACAAAAATTCCATCAGTAAATGACTGTCTAATCCAATATTAATGACAGGTCAAACTTATAATTTATTCAACGACATGCTGCTGGCCCAGTTTAGTAAATTAATATACGATGGCCGTTATCAAATCTATGGCCCCGAATTAGGAATAGTGTTTGTTGTAGTGGCAATAATACGTGGTCAGACGTACTCTACTTAACGTAAGATCACGTTTGTATGCCTCAGAGGTAGGTAGGCAGAATGAAGTTCACTCCATCAACCATCATCATCATCAAAAACAACATTTCAGCAGATAGATGTTAACCGGTTCATTTTTGGGAGGGTTTGCCATAATCGCCACGCTTGGCAGGCGGGTTGGCGATCGCAGTATTGTGGTAAAATGCATAGAGAACGCTGCTGCCCATTCTCTAATAAGTCCCTTAGTCGCCTCTTCCGTCAACCAGCACGGGAAGAAAACGGGTTGGTGCTAATCTGTACGTCCGACACAGCACTGTCGGAAGGATTTCCAGAATAGTTTTGCAATAGGGAATTCTTTTTAGGGTAGGAGAAATTACTGTTTAGTCTAAAATTTATGTTTTTGGAAACCGTTTCTTGTTGGGAATTTCTAGGAATATTCTATTTTTTACGTCCGGCGTCACACGGAACATAATATCAGTACCGCGTTCCGGTATATTCACGGTATCTGTTGGTTAAATTTATCCCGCCAGATCGTACAATTTTAACGCAGACTAGCCCCAACAGAGGCTAGCCTCGTCTCGCGGGACATATTATCGTGCACAAGTGAGTGCGCAGACACAGGGACACTCACTCTTCCCTCACTCTCATAGTCCGATGGGACGGCAATCCAATACGACCGTAGCGAGATCAGGCACAGGACCAACGGCATCCCAGGCACGGGGGTATCACACCGCCAACTTTCAAACTTCGGGCTGTTAATAAGATTTTTTATGGAAAAACCCAATTACACTTTGCCTGACCTGGGAATCGAACCCAGGACCCCGCGCGGGGCTTAACGGGGCCTGTGGGTTATAAATACGAAAATAAATATCGGTAATCATGCCTACAACATAACATACACACATAACATACATGCTAAATTGAAGTGGCAGTGGGGGTCAAACTGAAGTGGCAGTGGGCAGGGCACATTGCTCGCTGAACAGATGGCCGATGGGGCTGAAAGGTTCTGGAGTGGCGACCGCGTACCAGAAGACGTAGAGTTGGAAGGCCTCCAACAAGTTGGACCGATGACCTTGTGACGGCTGCAGGAATCCAGTGGATGCGGGAAGCACAAAACCAGTCGAAGTGGCGGAGCTTGGGGGAGGCCTATGTCCAACATTGGACGTCTTTCGGCTGAAATGATGATGATGATGATGAATCATGCCCTGCAATCCACTTGAAAGAACGTAGAAGACCAACTTTAAAAGAAAGTTAATAAGTATGAAGTAGTTTGTTCATACACCGCTGTGGAAACAATCTTGCTAAGTGTGGAATCATCGAACCACCTACATTCAGAGTGATTGCTGAGCCAACACGCAAACAATGACATACATCTGCTATCTAACCCATAGTGCTATTCTGTAAAGTTCACATAGAACCGCTTAGCGTCGTCTAATTGTTGAGCTCCTAAACTTTTTGAGTTGAGCTGTACGATTACTGACTAATGTTTGCACTGACTAGGCAGGTCAACTTAATTTGTATAGTTCTTTCATCGTCCTCATCTAGTTAAAAAAAATATCAATGACGTATTTGTAAAAACCTACTACCAGAAATAAAATCTTTTATCATCAAAAGACCATTTCGGACATCAATCTATATGGTTTTCACATGATCTGAGCCGGATTATGTCTGGACTTTAAAAAGACCTTGAATAAGAGAGTTATGATTACTTTGTACGTGTGATTTTTACGTATCTTTTTTTTTTTGTAACGTGCGTTTTTTATGCAGGATTTTTCTTTCTCATGTTTTTTGTTACCTCTGAGTTTGTTTCGGCTTTTTTCTCTAAGTACTCAGATAGGAAACGCCGACCTAATCTAGTTTTTAAATTATGATTGACTTGCAAAACTGTTTGTAAAAATCTGCTGGCAGAAATAAAATCATTTAACCTCATTCAAGTGAGCGAACACAATTCGAAAACGAACTCATTTGTTTTTAAAGTAAATCATCGCGGATTCACGACGAGGTACCGTTCGAGTTTCGAAGTGCTGATCTGTCTAAAAACATAGTCTTGTCTGTGCACATAGTCGTCAAAATTTCAGCCAAAAGACGTCCACTGCTGGACATAGGCCTCTCGCAATTTGGGAGGCTTTGCCAAAATCGCCGTTTGGCAGGCGAGTTGGCGCTCGCAGTATGGTGTTAAAATGCAAAGAGAATACTGCTACCCATTCTCTAATAAGTCCCTTAGTCGCCTTTTACGACACCCACAGGAAGAAATAAGGTGATGCTATTCTTTATATCCGGCACCACACGGATATATTTGTCATTAAAATTGAAAAAAGTATGCTTAGATGGTTTGGTCATGTTGAGAGGATGAATGAAGGTCGGCTCACAAAAGGTATTTACAAGGCAGATGTGAGTGGCACACCGGGAGGGGACGCCCTAGGAAGACATATAGGGACCTTATTGGTGATGTTTATCAGAAAGGTCAGGTGCGTAGTACTCGTAACCGGCGTGTGTGTATGACCAATTGTATGAACCTAAACGAGGCAAAAGAAGTGTGTAGAGATCGTAGCAGGTGGCGTTCCGTGGTTTCTGCCTACCCCCATGGGAAAAAGGCGTGATTGTATGTATGTAAAGTAAATAATCGCGTGTTCACAACGAGACACCACTCGAATTGTGTCTAAAGGTAGTCTTGTCTGTGGACAGCCTTAACTTAATTCGAGAACAATTATTAAACCCTAATTCTCAAGAAATTAAGGCCAGCTGAGTATTACAAAAGATTTATAAAACTTTTAATTTTTATTTAACGGTTATTTTAACGTGTTAGGAATCTTGTTAAAATATTAGACATGATTAATGACTAGATCTTTTTTAACGTTCATCTTCGATATTTTTAGGTCATTGGTTTTTAGGGTACCGTTGCCAAATGGCAAAAAACGGAACCCTTATGGATTCGTCATGTCTATCTGTCTGTTTGTCCGTCCGTATGTCACAGCCACTTTTATCCAAGACTATAAAAGCTATACTGTTGAAACTTGGTAAGTAGATGTATTCTGTGAACCGCATTAAGATTTTCATATAAAAATAGAAAAAAAAAAACAATAAATGTTGGGGTTCCCCATACTTACAACTGAAACTTTTTTTTTTTAAATCAAACCTATACGCGTGGGGTATCTATGGATAGGTCTTCAAAAATGATATTGAGGTTTCTAATATCTTTTTTTTCTAAACTGAATGGTTTGCGCGAGAGACACTTCCAAAGTGGTAAAATGTATCCACCCCCCTGTAATTTTTAAAATTAAAACATTACCATGTAAACTCCCACCGAAAATTGGTTTGAACGAGATCTAGTAAGTATTTTTTTTTAATACGTCATAAATCGTAAACCGCAATTTACCTTTCATTCAATCAACTCAAATATAAAAATTAAAAAAAAAACATTTAATTTCATAAACATAAACCTTATGCATAAACCGTGAATACTTACAGGTTTGTACGGAACCCTCGGTGCGCGATTCCGACTCGCACTTGGCCGGTTTTTTGGAAGGTCGATTATTATAAAGGCTTTAGAATTTTTGTAGAAAATTTATGTGTTGATCAGTCCTAAAAAACTCGAACCCTAAGGTTGAGTTTTTTTAGTGGTCGTCGGGAAAATTGTCTAAGGAATTATGTAAAATGGATTAATGGGTTTGGTGAGACAGAGCAAAAAAATTATATATAAGATAAGCGCCTGAGTGTGTGTTCAATATTTTTTTACTTCCGTTTAGGTACAAATGGATCAAATTTTTTATAAAATAACCAACTTCTTTTCTTCAGAGTTATTTTTTTCTCTTTTTAGTTGTGATACCTACCCACATTCGTATACTACTGGATACTTGCTATATAAATAACAGCGACAAGGAGTTATCATAACATCTTTTATCTAAGTGGAAAAATACGTATTATTATTTAAGCCAACCCAAAAACGACTCAAGCAAAGTTAATAAAATGTATATGAGACCAATTGAAAAGCGTAACTTATCCATCAATTTTCAACACCAATTTAAAATTGCTGGAAATATCGCACAATACCAGTATACAAAAAAAGACCAGTGGAAACCGGCTTCAAAGTCGATCGACAAAACTCAATTCTTTCCTTTCTCTCCTGCCTATATTTTTGTCTAAAACATAAAGAAGCTGAGTCTAAAGCCCAAAAGGACCAAAAGCGATCCAGATAGCCAATCTGCTGTATTACCATGTAATTTCAGGGCTCATAGGCCCCGATTTTATTAGACTTTCTCTTAGTCGACAAAATTATGATAACACTAGATTTAGGCTGCCTGTCCACCGGAGCGGAGCGAGGCAGCGGAGCTGATAAACGGAGAAATATTAACCAATAGGATTGCACGCTCCTCTTTAGTGGACAGGGAGTTGCAATCCTATTGGTTAATATTTCTCCGTTTATCCGCTCCGCTGCCTAGCTCCGCTTCGGTGGACAGGCAGCCTTAGTCAGTAGTTTTGCCCGCATGGAGGGCGGAAAAAATCCCCCGGGAATGTGCTACTGCGGTTAAAGTAAAAGGATTTAGTTATAACACTATCTTCTGTATCCTAAATTTCATCTAAATACATTAGGCTTTTTTGCGTTAAACACGCAAAAGCGGCCGAAGTAACAAATACCCTAACATACAATCACATTTGTTATTTTAAGTAGGATTCGGTTTTTCCATACTAATGTCTTCATTAGACCTTTGTCTTATCTAAGGGATATCTAGGAAAAGGTCACATTTTCCCGTTCGGAGTTGTATTTAATACACGCACAGGTCGATTGGTCAAGCTATGCTCGCCGAGGTCAGATTGTGGATGAGTTACCATCGATTACATATCGCGAACCATCAGTGCTATGGAAAGCACGGTAAGCCGTTGGTCTTTCTGTCATTTGTAGAGCTTAGACATCGTCTTTACAAGATAGCCAGAGGCGAAAAAGTCTGGTGGCCAGTCTTACCAAGGGACAAGACTGGGTATAATATTACTGGATAACTGGGTTGTGGAGGTCAGATCCAAGTAAAATTCTGGTTTTCGGCTGTATCTTGTTGCGGGTTTTCATAAAAAAAAAATTCAGGAAATGGAAGGCACAGTGCAAAAGAGTTCAAACTTAGCGGATAAGCTCAAATACCCGCGAGACACATCAAGATTTTGTAGGTACTTGTGAGTAACTACCACGTTGATCTAAAAGTCGGTAATTCGTTAAGAAAAATTGTATAATTCGTTCTGGGTACGATTCTGGGGCCGAGCAAAGTGTCTTAGTGCCTGGTTTTTCTGTCTAGAAATTCTCCGTAGCAGCCTGGTCTTTGAATTTGTGCCCGGTTGATAGTAATAGACTCACCCCCTATTTAATGGGACATAAACATTACTAGCGAAATGTGGGTGTACTACACGGGTGATGTTATCGCACGCTCAACGGATGTTATCGCTTCAATGTCACCTCATCTATGCGACGCTGTATTTGCTTTTTGTGACAACGATTATACAGCTTGTATAATATTATTAAAAGTCCGATCGCCAATATGATACATATTACCACCAAAATTGTATTTGAGGTCTCCTGCAGCTGCTGCATTCGAGCCGTATTACTACCGACTCCAGCGGTCTGAGCAATCACTACTTCTTCTTTGCTGCTTGTGTTTCCCATTTTTCAAAATTATTAATCATGCACGAATACGCTACAGTAAAACACGTTTTGTGCTTAGGGAGCCCAGTGTATTTTTTCTTCATTTTAAAGTCCACATTAACTGCACTGATTGTTTATAATATTAGGTCCTTTTATGGCACACACGCGCGCGGGCCCGTGCCGACTAATGTTACTGGCAGGGTCGCCATGTAAGGTCGGGTGTTTAGGAGACAAATGAAACGAATGAAGTTCGAGAATACACTAACTATATTGGAATAAAGATACCTTATTATATACCTTACAACTACTACATCACAATTTCATAGTCTGGGACCGACAGAAACAGGTCAAACTAAAAAACTAACATTACTCAAAGAATGAACTCTTCATACGGCCGACAAACTACGCCATAATGTGTGTTTATCGATAATTTATAAAACCACGTCACCCCTATACGCTGACCTCTACCTAACGTCATTTTCTACAGGTCACCGCATCGACTATCGATAACAAAATATATTGAAGGCACCTAACTATTAATTTATGGTGAAGGCCTGTCGATAGAGGTTAGAAGGAAAGCTTGCCAGCACAGAAAATGTATATTTTATTGAATTTATTTTTGTGGTGGCAAGGGGTTGGGGGATACCGTTTTCTAATGGGAAATTAAATGGTGTTATGTTATATAACGTAACGAAGGGTAATGAAGAGGTGTTGCTATAGTGAGACGTATTAATAAGTGTGTTACTTGCCATACACATGGTATAAAGTTGTTAGTCTAGTTTGCTTGTGCCCACTTCATCTCACCGAGAGGCCTGTGCTCTAGCAGTGAGAACAATATAGACTATTATAGACTGATTATGAAAGTGACGGAAATACCTAGATACCACCTAGAAACTAGAACCTATATTTTTCAAAACGATAGCTTCATTCACAAAGAAATTTGGACCAATAAATTTAAAATCTTAATACAGAAAAGAATATTTTTTTGCAGCGTCAAATGTATGAAACTCAGATGGCGCACTCTTTGACATTATTCTAAAATTAAACGTCAATCTTTGATATCATTCTAAACATAAATGTCAAATGTGCATAATTTATATAATAAAGTAAGCCTTACGGTATGAATATCTTTAATAAATTATACTTACTCCCATCACAGCGGGGAAAATGGAGTATAATTGACATAATTAGCACAATTTGGATCAAACGAGCGGAAATTACTGAATTGTTCGGCTCAACACGACAGCCCGTTAATGATGCTATTTGTGACATCAATTTATGACATTATCTCTGTTTTATTACGTCAATGTCGTTACTTTGAGCTCATACGTCACGTAGGTACATACGTATATTACCCGATGTTTTAAAATTATCCTTAATCAAAAATATAAAAACTTTTTACCAAAAAATTTTACCGCCGAAAAAACTGAAAAGCAAAAAATAATAAATCTTAAAATTATGAGTCGGCGCTGGAAAATCAATGAACAAAGATCACTCAAAGCGCCGACTCATAATTTTTATTTTATAATTTTTTGTGGCTTTAATGTACTTATAATACTTGGCAAAGTATACCATATCCAATGAATAAAGAATTATCAAAATCGGACTACTCTGTATAAAGTTATGCTTGGTTAAACATTACACTCAGTGAGTGAACAATCAATCATCCCCTGTTTTCTGACCCTTAGGGTTTGATTTTGTTTACCCAATTTATATGGGACTACCCTCGGAGTATACCCTTTCCAATAAAAAAATAATTATCACAATCGGACTACTATGTAAAAAGTTATGCGTGGTCATACACAAAAAAAAAAAAAAAAAAAAAAAATATACGCGTCGAATTGATAACCTCCTCCGTTTGTTTCGTCGGTTAAAAATACTACGGTGCGTAGTACTCGCAACCGGCGTGTGTGTATGTCCAATTGTATGAACCTTAACGAGGCAAAAGGAGTGTGTAGAGATCGTAGCAGGTGGCGTTCCGTGGTTTCTGTCTACCCCCATGGGAAAAAGGCGTGATTGTATGTATGTATGTAAAATACTATAATGTGAAAATAACATTAATTGCGTTACTCGGAGAGCTTAGATCTAAATTTTAGTTTTTTTGTCTTCCGAAATTAAAAGTATTTTTCATTTTGTTGCTCCTTTTTCACTCTTTAGCTATGGTACAGTCAACTGTGGCATTTTTACTTTCTATGAGCAACTTTACTCATGAGTATAGTACTTAAATATATATCAATTCACCGATTCTCCTCCCACCGAGATGAGGCCTGTGTCCCAGCAGTGGAAACGTTATAGGCTACTGATGTGTGATGAGACTAAATATCTGTTTCCACCATTTAATTTCAAAGCGATACAAAAGAAGTAACTTCGACTATTTGTACAAGATTTAATAATTCATATTCAATTTTTACTCACAGGTTAAGTTACTCATGAAATGTAAAAATGCCATAGTTGACGGTACCTACCCCACAACAATTCATAATATGCTTGCAACTACCCATGAAAAGTTGATAAAATTTACGTGGGACAACCCCTGAGATATAGTTTTCCATTAAAAAAAGTCATTTTCGTTATCTATTCCCAATAACCGGAGGTAAACCGGAACACACAGAAAAATAAAAATTAATTTGATACTTTTCATGTTGCTTTTTAGGCCGGAATTTTAAATATTTCTTCCAGTTTTGAATCGATTTTAGTGTTTTTTTTTTTTTTATTTGAATAAAGCAAGCACAGTTTGGTATACAGCATATAAACTGCTGGGCTATTGTCACTTTTTAAATCATCTTTCTACGCAATTGTGATTTCTATTTTATTGATTTTTCTTTACCCTTACATCCCTCCAGAGGCTGTGTTTAATAGATCGCTTTTAGAGGTCATATCGCTCATTTAATCCCGATGCCGCCTTAATTTTTTGTTTTTTATATGATTCACTCTTCTCATTCTGCCTTCTTTTTCACAAGAATAATAAGCTTCAAAACTAATTATACATCTAGTATTCATTCCATACACTTAATTAAAGGAACCATCTCAACATTAGCACACTCATTACCCTTCCTATTCCACCGTCGGGTAAACCCTTATTAGGTACACCACACCTGCAACCATACAACACTATACATAGAGTCAACTTTAATTAAAAACATTCACGCTTCGGCGCGACCATTTGACGTTTCCATTTCCTGCTAGCGGCCATCTTGGAAAAGTAGCTGACGTCATAAAGTTTCCGTGTATTGCGACATGCAATCGAAGAAGTCGGAAAGTAGAATTCTTTATTGAGTAGAAATATTGAAATGGTAGAAATCTTTGAGGAAAAGTTCTTTTGAGGAAACTACCATCATTGTTTCTACTGAAGAGAAGTACCTATTGTTTTGTCAGTTAGTTTTTTTTTTGTGGGTGGGAAATCGTCAAATGACGTCTCTCTGAGCGGAGCGAGGGTGTGTCAGGCGTTTACCGACTAAAACCCACCCGTGTTCTTTCAGTTGCCTATGCCAGGGCCACGGTAACTCTCTCGAACAATTCCGCGACCCTGGCAGAGTTTGTAGGATGAAAGTACAAATGAAATACAGACAGCTGTAACCTAATATCACTCCCGTACTCCTAAGCAGACAGGCCGTCTTGTATTTCCAAGTAAAGCATAAAGCCTAAAACATGAAAACAATGAAAAGTAATATAACAAATGTGCAGTTTTGAAGCTGACGAAATCCGGAATATAGATGGCACCGAAATGATGGCCTTTGGTTTTGGTGACATCATTGTTCCGAATTGAGTGCAGTGATCAAGTGGCAATCCGAGGGCAGTGGTGACCCGTGGTAACGGCCGCGCTCAACAGTTGTAGGTGGTGGGTTCGGTGAAACAATGTAAGCCAAATTTGGACCAATTTGTGCCCAAGCAGGCACTTTAACTCGTATAGATTATTTCATCACCATGTGACATGTCGCAACCCAAACTAGGCTCGTGTGCTACATCATAGCCTCCTCCTTCTCACAGAGAGAGGGCCTGTGGCCCAGCAGTTTCCAGAGGGAACATAATAGGCTGTATTATGACTCGTGCAGCACATAAAGCTACACAGGATCCTCTCAAATAAGACCCATTTTTATAAACGGCTAATCTTTTATCGAAACCGGGTAATCCCAAAATATAATATCTATCGTTAAAAGACGATATACGTTAAGGTAAAGTTTACGAGCAAAACGTTTAAGTGTGTTCTTATCGCAATATTATACCTACTTTAGATAAAATGTAGGTAATGAGTTTTGTGCGTTGTTTTAACTTTGGAGTTAGTTAAGTTATTTTGGATGATAAAAATCGGGAATGGAGCTATGGTAAGACTATGTAGAAGTGTATTTTATTTGAAATTTAAGAGACAAATGCATTTTTGGAGATCTACAGTCCAGTTAATACTTATTTTAACTCTGGCAGTAGTAAACGAACAGAAACCTTATTGTATTGACAAATCTGTCAAAAGTACGGTAACCTTTATGGTTACCGTAATTTTGACAGATTTGTTAGCAGCAACCCAACAACAAGACTAATATATTCAGTTATTAATAAATAAATATGTCGATAATTAAGAACATCACCAATAAGGTCACTATATGTTCTCCTAGGGCGTCCCCTTCCGGCGTGTCCGTTCTCATAACTTTTAAATACCTTTTGTTAGCCGTCCTTCATTCATCCTCTCAACATGACCAAACCATCTAAGCATACGTTTAAAAAAAATTGTCACTACAAGAAAGGTCTTGTGCGTAGTACTGGTAACCGACGTTTGTGTTTGACCAGATTTATGAACATAAACGAAACAAAAAAGTATTAATTATCGCAGCAGGTGGCGTTCTATAGTTTTTGCCTACTCCCATAGGAAAACGTGAATTTGTTTATATAATAGTTAAGGGCACATTGATTTTAAATGATAAAATCACGGTTCATGTAGTTAAAAACCGTCAATTTCTAAAATTACTTCGAATTTTGTTTTAAATAATTAAAAAATATAAATAAAATAAATGTTTATTTCTGGAAGAAATTGGGGGAGGCCTTTGTCCAGCAGTGGGACAGTATAGGCTAAACAAAAAAAAAATGTTTATTTGGAACAAGTTTGAGGCCACAAATTTATAAAAAGAAACGAAGGTAGCTACAAAAGTTAAAAACTGTGGCGCAGCTATCAACGCCCACGTCAAAAACATGGTGTATTTGCTCCAGACAAATAAATAAAACAAATAAATAATTTAAAAAATTAAGATAAAGGTTATTAAATTAGAACGGTTCCTCGTTGTAAATCCGCGATGATTTACTTTACAAACAAATGAGTTCACTTTCAAATTGTGCTCGCTCACTTGAGTGAGGTTCCAAAAAAATGACTTATATAGAATAGCGGAGGGAGAGAAATCTACCAAACACAAAGTGATACAAAAAAGAACAGTCATATAAGTCACAAATCATCACTACCTATATACCTTTTAGCAACCAGGGACTAGAAAAAATGCCTACAATAAAACAAAACCTTATTACCTTAGGAAAAGATAAATAGCTCTACCATTTGTAATACCTAACTGTACGGAACCCAGCCGCGTGTGAAGTTATCGCGCCTTATGTAATCTTGTGAAAAATAGATTTTGTGCCGCGTTAGGGTTCTGTGGCGATGGATCATTTTGACTCTCTGGGATTCAAGGATGGTTGGAATGAGGAACATTTTGTATAGAAAGCATTAAGGTCAAACTATATGGTGAAAAGAAGATATAGACATCTGAAATGAACAATGAATACCTGAAGCAGTAGCTGACCAATGGGTCATCATTTTGCTTAGCATTTTAACAACTATTATTTCCAATTTAACGAGCTGCAGCTGAATTATCATCAACATCATCCACAGCGTGACTCCATCCACTGCCTCTATATCCTTGTGTCAATCCCTACGCTCCTGTGCCAACTATGATAATACTCATGACGCGTGCTGGCTCGTGCAAAGGTCGTGGCAGACATGGATTGGGCCGTCGTGGCGGGCTTCAGCGGCGAGGACGGAAGGATGGTGGTCTACGATGGTGAATTTTGAGAGTGCTGATGAATTTGCTACTGCCTTAGTGTCAGGTTCTATACTGAATATAAAATGATACACGGCCTTAAAAAAACATCAATACAACCCTCTAAGTTCATTTCATAGCTATTTCATGAATAAACATTAAATTGGATTAAATGAAAAATTACTTAAAATATAATTATTGCATGTTGAATTTCAAGTGTCTATTTATTACGGTTCAATAGTTACAGTCCTATGACAGGTGCATAGACAACGGAATCTAAGTATTTGGATCCTGTTGGTACACTTTCGATACGGAACCAAAAAAAAAGACGAAACTACTACGTACAAAAAGTACAATTGTTAGTAAAAAATAAAGACGTTTCCCCTAGGCTGTTATAGATAAACAAATCTATTAGAAAATTTCTAGGATATAAATAAAATGCCCCAACCAGCTTACCATCCTACCGACCCCTAATGTAGCACACACGTTAAGCTATAATAAGATCGTTTATCTCCCTCGGTATAAGGGTGTTTCATAAATAATATGCCAGTGTTGAGAATATTGGTATCAATTATACTACACATACAACAAAATTATGGGAACATGATGAGGAACTTATAGCTATATGTATAATTTGAGGATGTACATGACGAAATACAAAAAAAAAAAACGCATCCATCTCGGGACACCCGGCAGAAATCATAACTTAAACTAATCTAAGTTGAACTATTTAATATTGAAACGGTCATAGTTTTAGGTTATATGCTCACTGTCACAGTATATTTCTATCGCACACTAAACACTGAGTAGAGAGAGGGGGAAGCGTCTGTCCGAAAAACGGCTAGCGCTGTGGGTTAGAGTGAGAGAGGAGGAGCCAGCCTACCGCTGCCGTATGCGTGAGAGAAAGGGAAGGCAGACAGATTGGTGCCGTAACGCGTTACGTAACGAAGCGGTTTACCCTCACATTAGAAGTTATCACTTCAAAAAGCTACCCGGAAATCGCATTATAATAACTACGAAAGGATAAACCTCGGAGTACAGTTGCAACTCTGTGCGGCAGTATCTGGGTTTAAGATGCCAGCTTAATATGGCTGACGTGTGAAAGTTTTTGTAAAAACCTACTTACAGAAATAAAATAATTTATCATGATTGCAGCTGAAAGTCGTCCATTTCTGGAAAAAAGTGTCCTCCAAGCTCCGCCGTTATCACCAGTTTTGTGTTTTCCGCATCTATAGGATTCTCATGGTCTCCACAATCCTCCCACTCTACATCATCCGGTACGCGGTCCTTTTCTACTCCAGAATCTTTCGGCCCCATCAGCCATCTGTTCTGCGAGCAATGTGCCCTGCCCACTGACACTTAAGTTTGGCAATTCTTCGGGCTATGTCGGTTACCTTGGTTCGCCTGCGGATTTCTTCATTCCTGAATTGATCACGTAGAGAAACTCCAAGGATAGCATATAATTTATTGTCATTTATCATTATCGGGTGATTATACTGGTTATGTCACATACGTGTGGTCTACTATACATCCTGGATAATTACTTTATTCTATATCAGTAACAGCAGGTTTTTACCTACCTTCAATTCTAACGAACACGACAAATTTCACCCCAAATTTCAAGTGCCATAATTCGTTGCAATGTTTTTGTTAGCATTTCAGTAGTAACAAATAATGTTCATTTGTCTAGCTTTTCTCAGTTTTAGGTCGTTTTCCAGTTTCACAAAGTGGCATAAACTGCGATATTTTATATGAACCAGCTGTTTTCGGCCCTCCACAACCCAGATACTGGTTGAGACCAAAATTCTGCACTACCATCAATAGTTATCATTATCATCAACATTTGCCTGCCTCTTCCCAACTATGATGGGGTCAGCTTCGTGTCTAATAAGATACAATTGAATACAAGTATTTTAGAATAAAACGACTGCCTACCTCCACAATCCAGTTACTGGATAATACGATACCGACCCCTCAGTAAAATTGGTTGTCAGAATTTCAGGCTTGACTGTACGCGAACGTTAGTTAAGGACTGTCAAATTTCTGCCAGGGTCGCGAGATTTGTTCGAAAGAGTTACCGTGGACTTGGCATATGGGCAACTGAAGGAACATGGGTGGGTTTTTGTCAGTAAAAGTCTGACGTCATTTGATGATTTCCCAACTAAAAAAAAGGACTGTCAAAGATCTACAAATGAACGATTTACAGTGCTTTCCGAGGTCTCGATATGTAATGAATGGTCACCCATCCACGGACTGGCCTCGGTAAGTATAGCTTGACTTTTGATCGACACGTACGACTGTTATTCAGTCTAAGCTTCACTAAACATCACTTCAAAATTCGAACAGTGTATCGTTGTGAATCCGCGATGATTTACTTTAAAAACAAATGAGTTCGAATTGTGTGCGCTCACTTGAGTGAGGTTCCAAATGAACTTTACAGAATACCACTGAAGTCATCTGACTTTCGGAATGTCCGTAACGACTGTCATAGATTTTCGATTGACCCCGAATCAGGACCGTCGGTTTTACTTGCTCTCCAAGGCACGAAGCTATTTGATGAGAAGACAAAAACAAATGACGTTGTTAGCAGAAATAGCACATTTCTCGACATCGAGTTTTAGATTTGTCACTTACATTGCAAATTTGTTTGTGTCGAGATTTTAGATTTAGAGGATTACATGACATGTGAGGGTATTGCCAATTTGTTAGTAAAGTACAGACGAGCTTACAAAAGCATGCGGTCTATTAGTTCAACTTTTGCACTTGCTTAATTACTAGGAAGCTAAAGAACTAGAAGTGGTGAAGGGTGGGTATTTTGGGGGACTGTATTAAGTAATTTTGACGTTCAAAAATCTGGCTCCGACTTAGGATTCGGATTCGAGCATAGGTAGGTACTTTACAATGTGTATTTATGCAATTTCATCATGCGAAAATGTCCTAGAAACATCATTATTGTTATTTCAGCTGAAAGACGTCCACTGCCGGAAAGTGTCCTCCCCTAAAATACAGAGGAGTTTGCCATGATCGCTACGCTTGACAGGCGGGTTGGCGATTGCAATATATTGGTAAAATGCATAGAGAACGCTGCTGCCTCTTCTCTAGTAAGTCTCTTGGTCGCTTTTTACGACACCCACGGGAAGAAATGGGTTTGTGCTATTCTTCATGCCCGGCACCACACGAAACATAGAACCAAACATTCGAAAACATGTTTGATCATACAAAGAGACCACTGGCCCAGCAGTGGGAACAATACAGCCTGATTATGTTGATCTTGGATACTACAGTAATTTTAAGATTCCTAATGTGAATAAGGGTCACAGCACACATATCAACTCGGAAACGGATCGTAACCGTATCAACTCGAGCCGTTTAATATGATTTGTATGAAACTCCCTACTGAAAAGCACACTAATTGGAATCGTAACGTAAACGATTCGCCTTGAGACAAGCTCCCGAACTGCGATCTGGCGCGTGGCAACTAGCGGTCCCCGCGCTTACGGATCGTCGTCCCCGTGCTTACGCCTCTCCGTCGCCGCGCTTGCGTCTCTTCATCCACCCTTGCCCCTTTTAAGGCAACTTCAAAGTCGATTCAAACTGATCTGGTGCCAGCCAGGTCAACCAGCGGTCGGCGAGCCGTAAGCGTGGCGTCGCCTAGCTGTAGCCGATTCAACGTATCGGAGCTGCTGGTCCGCTTTGGTTCCGTGCTTACGTCAGGTTGACGACTGTTTGACGGCGAGGCGAAAGGCGTTACGGTGACGATCCCTTTCCAAATTGATATGTGTGCTGTGACCCTCAAACATTGTTTCTTTTTACTGGGATCCCATCAAAAACTAGAAGATTTAAATACAATACAGTGAATAAAATGTTCGCTATTTCCAATGCACTCAATAAGAAAAAGGGGATAGCTTTATTCGAACCAAAGTTTCGCACGACTGATTCTAAAATTGAAACTCTAACCAATATGGCGGCTTTAGGCTGCGTGTCCAGTGAAGCGGAGCGAAGGCGCGGTGCAAGAGTAAAAAGGCGATCGTGTGGGGAATGTGAGTGGCTAAACTGTGAATACATTCTGTTGTTGAAAGGTTGAATAATGGCGCCAACACAGACTGCATAGTAAAACGTGGCTATTACAAACCGGTGAAACGTACAGGGGACTGATGGAAATTAGCCTATTATAGAAGATTTTTTTCATAGTTCTTTTTACCTGTCAAATTGAGTTTTTTTGTTTCAAAAATTATGTCCTCTTCTGTACCTACCGCGGAAAATTCTAACTTTTTTCAAGTCATTAAGATTAAAATTTAAATACATAAATGATGTTGGTTAGCTCATTTTTCGAGGAACGCTATAGGCTATATAACATCACGCTACAACCAATAGAAGCGGAGCATCAATGAAAAATGTTGCAAAAACGGGGAAAATTGTCCTTTTGTGAGCTTGAGTTGCGTGCGCTGCGTAAATGGTTAAAGTAATGCAACAATCAAGTATGACAGAATTGTTCCTTTAAAAAAAAACCGCTTCGACCCTTAGGAGACGAGCAAAAAGAAAAAAATCCCGAATACGAAGACGGGCAGGCGATTCAATGCGACAGGGTGGATCAGGGAAGCAAGAAATTTAACGCTGACGAAGTCGCGAAGCGCTTTCTCCTATAAACCGAATCTATTATACGGATTTTTCACACAGACGGACTTTCCAGTCTGTAGCCAACTTCGGGACTGGACTTTAAGTCTAGTTTGAAAGTTAACACATAAATAAGGTTTTAGAAGGAAGCTTTCTGTATAATGGTTTTATTGTGTGGTAATATAATAATAGCGCAATATTTTCTTATTAAGTGGTGGTATTTCATAATAAGTGGGTTATGAATTTTCTGTTTGTTTTCTAAATGGTTTTTCTTTTATTGTAATTGTGTTTAAGTGTAATAATAATTAGTATGTCTGTGTTTAGCAACTACTTACGTTGTTCTATTGCTTTCAGGGTTGTGTTTCAAATACTATTATATATAACAGACAGCAGTGCTGCTGGGGAGTTTGTTCCACCACTTCTTCTTCCCAGCCAAAGCACTAGGAAGTGTCGAAGGGCGGGCGTTTTGGGGGGACTGTCTTATGTGACTTTGACGTTCAAAAAGTGCTGACTCTCAGCCTAGTTTGAATAAATGACTTTTGATTTTGATTTTGATTTTATTCATAGTTATTTTAGCACAGACAGCAGTGACAGCAGCAATCGAATACCAACCATATTGTGACGAGGATAAAGATCAATGAAATTGTCAGACTTATTAGAGGTAACCATCTAAAAGCAACCTCATTGTGACAAGGACAAAGATCCCCTTGATTTTAACATCCGTGTCCGTGGTAACAACCCTGGTATAAGCTGATCTCATATTCTACTGAAACCCTGTACTATGTTAGGCCAGCAAGGTCAAAGTATCGCCACTGAATAACGATCGTCTATACAACAATTGTATATTTGGAAGCGTTTTCAGAATATTTCATTCAGTTTTCTTGACTTCAATGTGTCTTTGTTAAATTAGTTAAGTACACAAATCATGCGAGCGAAACATGCTAAAAGTAAAGAAAATAGACAAAATACGACACGTAAAAATAAGAGTAAAACAAAACAACAACTAAAATGGAAATTGGCGGGCCACGTAGCGAGGCTTTCTGACCAGAGATGGGCCGTAAGAACAATCCTATGGAGAGGCCCACAAGGAAAAAGAACTAGAGGAAGACCAGTAACACGATGGGAAGACGAAATAAGAAGAATCACCGGCTCAAACTGGAGCCAAATAGCACTGGAAAGAGACAAATGGGCATCTATGGAGGAGGCATTTACCCAACCTAGGGTCCTTGCAACAGGAGAAAAGGAAACTAACAATCTAATTTATTTTAAAATTAAGTAAATACACACTAACCTCACCAATCAAAAACTACTAGAAATAAGAAAGTGTATTGTAAGGAATATGAAATGAAATGAAATGAATTGCACCGATCCCAGCGTGGTTTGACCAGACTCGATTAATCGAATGAACCCCGAGATTTGCACTAGTCCCTGAAGCCTCAAGATTCATGGTGCTACATAGGCCATTGCATATCAACAAGTAGACCGGGGGGCGCTGTAATGGTAGGGAAGACGTGCCCATTGGATAGGAAAGGATTACGAGCCTACCGACTATCAGTGGTCTCGAATAGTGTTGCCCAAATTCAGTCTTGGTTTTGCAGTCTTGGTCTTGTTCTTGCGATTTTGCAAGACCAAGACCAAGAACAAGACCGCGTATTTTTAGCAAGACCAAGACCAAGACTGACCGTGCAAGACTTGAGCAAGAACAAGACATAGCCTGCAAGACTCTTGCGTCTTGCAGCTAGGACTTAGCGCTATTTCACTGAGTAGTTAGGTGTAACAGTTCGGTGTATAGGTAGGTACGCTTAGGAATTCTATGAGACGCAAAAAACTGTATCAAAGAATATGAAAAACTGGACCTATGCGCATTACGACTAATACCATAAACATAACGAATAAAAAAATATCTATTAAAATCAAACTGAGTGCATGCATAGTTATGTTTTAACCATCGGCACTTTGATAATGCGGCATCAAAGGTTTTGTACTTACTTCTCAAAGAAATTTGCCGCTTTTCGGAAGTACATGGTTATGATACACGCGCCGGCGGCTTCTTTTGAAATCTAAAACAATCGTTGCCGCCACGCCGAAATCATAACATTTGTGACACTATTTGATTGCCGCCATAGGGCGTAGGTATACTCATGCAAAATAATTTCGAATTTTTTTAAGAGTACCTACAGGTGTTCCAAAGAATAAATAAGTTTCAGAGTGCTTAGAATGAAAATGAATACATTATACTGATCACGCAAGTAGTATTATGATTAGGATAAAATGGTAAGGATAGGTAGTAGATGTCATATTAATTCATTCTAGTAAGTATATATTATAATATTGATTACTTATATGGTTTTAAACTAATTACTTAGGTACTATTATTGTACATTTAGTCATTATATTTCTTAAGTTTTTACAAGAAAAAATAGCAAAAAAGTGTTCAAATATCACCCGTTTAATAAATATTGTAGCCACTTTTAAATATACTTGAAACGTGTAAAAAAATTCTACAAAACTAATAAAATAATATAAAAAGCGTAGGTACTAATAAAATAAAAAGCCTGCGATAAGAGTTTTGTATTACTTACCAGCCCGAATATCTCTGAGAGAGATGATGAGAGTAAGTATTTACTAGCTGTGCCCGCGACTTCGTCCACGAGGAATAGTAACTTTGGAGGTATAGTGACGTTCAGGACTTATTTATTTATTTTAAAACTTCTGTCATCAAACATACAAACGAACTCTTCAGCTTTATAATATTAGTATAGATGTACGCCAAAACATTCACTTATATGTAAAGAATAGTGATTGGCACTAATTCTATTTTATTCACGCGTCGCGTCTGTACAAGTAGGTAATATTTAGTGTGTGTTTGTACGCCGCACGCGGCATTGTTTGATTTGCGGCGGCATCCTTTTCATAGAGCCGGCACGTGGCGAGGCGGCGCGGTAGAAAGCAAGGAAACGTACTATAAATAAAGGAATTATTTTAATTCCAGTCATTTCCAATTGAGCTGTGCTTCGAGTCTAACTTAATAATTGTTTTTACTAATTCTCGTTGTTTTCTAAAAACGTATCACGTGTACAATTTAATATGAGTGACGAAGATTCAAATTATTCTAGTCCGAGTAACGAGAGTTTGAGTCACAGATCTAAAAGACCCAAAAGCAAATTTGAGGAGTTTTTCGAAATAATTCATGCATCCCAAACTGCCTTCTGTAAATTGTGCCAACATAAAAGATTGAAATAAAAATGAAAAACAGAAACACTTCAGGCTTAAGGAAACATCTAATATCTTTCCACAAAAAGGAATCAGAAATATTTCTTCCTGTTAAACCAAAATTAAGTGGAGATATCACAAGCTTTTTAGTAACCGCTGGAAGAAGTGGACAGGTAAGAATATTTTTTTAACAGTTAAAAGAATTTTAACTCCGCGTAGCTATTCATGCGATACTTTCAAAAACGCCATTAACTTACGTAAGTATTTTTGAGTTAGTGGTGTTTTCATCTAGGGGTGCGACATATTAAGTATGTAATTATCGTCTTAAATATTTTTTATAAACACCCATATTTTCATTTAATCGGCCAGTAACAACTAAGTACTTTATTTTGGTAAATTACAGTACAGTGCAACCTTAATATAACAAATATCAATTTAACGATTTTCTCGATTTAACAACAACAAACCTCCTCCTCTTATACGCTCAAACCTAGTATGTTTTAAATAATAACACAAGATTTATTGTTTTGTTTCAGTCGGAAAACAGCAGTGACAACATCACGACAGCTACAGTTGATTGGGTGGTGAAAAAATATCTTCCCTTCTCATTTTTCGATGACGAAGCTACACAAGTATATTTTCGACGTATTTGCCCTAATATGGTGTTTCCTAAAAGGTCTACACTTAGAAGGAAAGTCAAAGAGCGATTTGAAGAGCTCCAATTGAATCTCAAGGAACGACTTCAACAATTATCATCTAAAATGTCTTTTACCATTGATGGGTGGACGTCAATTGCTGGTAGGAGTTACTACGGGGTTACTATTCATTATATAGACAACGAATGAAAGTATCAATCTGTAGTTCTTGATTTTATACCATCACGCGGTCGACATACTGGGGAAGATATTGCAACGATTTTCCATGAATGTTTATTGGAATATGGCATAATTGATAAAATACAAGGTATCACGGTCGACAACGCAACTGCAAATACCAAATTTATGTATGAACTGGGCAAACAGCTGCCGCCACACTTTGATTCAGACAATCAACATTTCCGGTGCTTTGCTCACATTTTAAACCTTGGTGTACAAGATTTATTAAAGACCTTAGCATTACACTGTGAGTCTGACACTAACGCGCAAGATCAGCAGTACGAAGACTATGCAGACGAAACTGAGGATGAGGAAGATGAAGAATCTGCACCAAATATTGCTGACTCGCGTACATCTGTAACAAAGTTACGCAGTATTTTCAGTAAAATAAAAAGAAGTGAGATAGTGAAGAAGAAGTTTCAGTCTGCTTGTGAAGCAGCTGGCGTGCCATCAAATCTAAATGCCATTCTTGACTGTCCAACGAGATGGAATTCCACACATGATATGATTGGATTTGGTTTAAAAGTGAGAGCGGGCATTGACATATTGTGCAGTTCTGTCACCGAATTAAATGATTTTCAAATCACAGCTAATGAATGGCAGGTACTCGAAAAATTACATAAATTTCTAATAAACTTTAAACTTTTAAGTACAAAACTTGGTGGAGACATATATGTTACATTACCGCTAGTCATTGTATCATTCAATCTCTTGCTAGATAAAATTGAATCCATGGTAAAACAGTTAGATGAGAAACCTAATCGATCTGAAGTGGATGAAAGGCTCATTCTAGCTTTCCAAGCAGCTCGAGACAAAATGCTTAAACATTACAAGAAGAGCAACTGGATTTATTGTACTTCTTTAATTTTAGACCCAAGGCATAAGGCTCAGACTTTTGACCTGACAATGTGGGGGAAGCAACTTAAAACAGAAAGTCTGCGCAAGTTCAATGAACTTTATGAAGAATATAAAAGTCTACACTCACTGAACAAATCTCTGGAATTACCAGAAAAAGAAAATAAAGTATGTGATGAAGATGAAGACGTAATAGACTTTGATAAACTCTATGAATGTCCCTCGACGTCATCTGGATCTTGTCTTCAAGGCTTAGTGATAGACGAGTTGGAGGAGTACCTGAGAAAATCAAGAACTGCCAGCTCGGAAGACATTTTAGATTGGTGGAGGACGCATGAGACAGAGTATCCGATTTTATCGAAAATGGCCCGTGATTTTCTCTCAATACCTGCAACTTCAGTACCTGCTGAGAGGTTATTTTCTAAAGCATCATTAGTAATTAGAAAACATAGAAATAGGTTAAGTGATGAGTCAGCCAGATGGTTACTTTGTATTAATTCTTGGTCAAAAAAATTGATATAAAGTATCATAACCTAATGATAAAGCTGTTGATTTGTGTTGTATTTTATTTTTTATTCAAATAAATGATAAATCGTAAAACTCTTTTATTAAATTTCTTATAAGTTGAGGGTTCAATCTCTTTCTAGACAGATAAGTATTGTTCTTTAAAATACAGTCAAGTTATTGTAATTAATTTGTTTTTTTACATGTTTTAGCAAATGTAAGCTTATAAATCATAAATGTTTATTAAGAAACAGTTACTTCCATGGAAAACGACATATAGGTCAGTTGATTTTTCGAATTTCTTATCAAATCTTCAGTTATTTATTAATCTGCTTGATCTTTACTATGGCTATGTTAATTCAAGCTCACAATGTTCCAATTCTAATACGTTTTTCTAAGATTTAAAGTAAACTTTAATAAATAGTAATAGACTAATAGGTAATTGCAAGACTTGCAAGACTCTTGCTGCAAGACCAAGACTGGGAGCGCAAGACCAAGACCAAGACCAAGACCAGGTGTATTGGCGCAAGACCAAGACCAATACTGGCTAAGTCTCGTCTTGTTCTTGCATTTGGGCAACACTAGTCTCGAACGTCATAGAGCGAGATCGGTAGAATTGCCAGCTAAAACGGTATATTTGTACCCAAAATCGGTATAGAGAATTTCCATGTGTACTGTGAAATCGTAGAATATTCGTTATATTTCGGTACTTCGGTAGAACAGAGCCCATATCGGTAGAAATACCGAAAAATCGGTAGGTTCGAGACCACTGCCGACTATGCAGCCTTGTGTATTGTAAGGAATAAAGGCTTTATTATTTTTATATTTATTATTTCTTTCTAGGGCGTCCCCTTCCGGCTTTTCCTCTCACATCTGCCTTGGGTTTAGAATTATGAATGGAATCCATGGTATCAGATTGCGCGTCGATCGATGTCACCCTGTATAAAAATCTCACCTGGAGAACTTGGACGTAAAATATCACCGTGGGATTTTATCGCGTACTGGATTTTTAACCCACGGTGTTGAACTGAGCATCGAAAATACAATAGATTACATCCCAACCTGTCGAAAAAACACCTTGGTCAATTTTCAACTCTCTGTGCTACGCAGGGCATTCAAAATCCTGTGCCCAAAAAAAGTGCGTCCGCGAAATTTTTACAGTCGTGCAAACGTAGACTTACTATAGATTTAAGTGAAGTGACCTGCAAGTGGTGTTAATCTCTAGCATCAAGTGGAATGACAGCTCACGTCAAGGTCACTTCCCATAAGTTTTCACAGCGAGATTTTTACAGAACACCAGTAGATATCGACTAAAACCTTCACTTCCGTAAACATCGTAAAAAATGGCAAAAGGATTTATGCCCACGACACCTGTATTGCATAATGCTAACATATTGCGTAGCTGATTTCCCTACGGGGCGTGAAGGTCAGACGAGCGGCTGCATAAAACAGGAATGTCACTTGTATAGAACATCACTCAGAGGAACGCTTCACAAGGTCGTCGGGTCTTAGTTTAAGACCCCCGTATTTAGTTTTAGTTCTGTGTGGTTTCGGAAGAAAAGGATAGCACCATCTCATTTCCTCCCGTAGGTGTTGTAAGAGGCGACTAAGGCCCGGCGCCCACTATCGGTGGGCATCGGTGCGGCTCGGTACAGCTCGGGCGCCTTACGGCGGATTTGGGCGGCTTCGGGCGCCTCAGAGCTGCTTCGGGCGACTTCGGGCTGCCTCGGCAGCCGTAAGCATGGCTAAGGACGATGAGGCTATCTTCGGGTAGCAAGATGAACAATGAGAACTAAGTCCCAATCCACCATTTTAAATACACACGCACAACTGTTTTCACGTAACGTTACGACTGCTCTGCGATGTTTCTACCGCCCGAACTATTCTGAGGCTACCCAAAATCAGCTACGGCATCCTTAGCCATGCTTACGGCTGCCGAGGCAGCCCGAAGTCGCCCGACGCAGCTCTGAGGCGCCCGAAGCCGCCCGAAGCCGTCGTAAGGCGCCCGAGCTGTAACGAGCCGCACCGATGCCCACCGATAGTGGGCGCCGGGCCTAAGGGGCTTACTAGAGAATAGGCAGCAGCGTTCTCTATACATTTTACCACCATACTGAGTTCGCTAATCCGCCTGTCAAGCGTGGAGATTATGGCAAACCCCCCGAAATTAGGGGAGACCTATGTCCAACAGTGGACGTCTTTCGGTTGAAATGATGATGATGATTATTTAGTTTTACTGTGGTCATCATCTGCCAGGCATCATCTGTGATCAGTGGTGACCTAGTAGTAACGACCGCGACTTAAGTTGTTGTAGGTCGTAGCTTCGAACCTAGACAGGCGCTTTCCTCATCATCATTAATCAACATCATTAGAAAGACATCCATTGCTAGACAAAAGCCTCCCCTAAGCTCCGCCAAGTCCAGTTTTGTGCTTCCCGCATTCAGCGGATTCCTGTGACATTCACAAAGTCACTCAGTGAGCGCACACAATTCGAAAGCGAACTCATTTGTTTTTAAAGTAAATCATCGTAAAATCACAACGAGACACCGTTCGAATTTCGAACTGAAGTTGAGAAAGTAACGCTACAGTTTTTCAAAGACAAAGTTGTATTTTTTTTAAAGTTCTACAAAATGTATTTTCTTTCTTTTGTGATAAAGCTTAAAACACACTTTGCACTCCTTGTGTAAACTTTAACTCCACAGGTAGAGCTTCGTCTTGAAACAATGTAGCTACTTATAGTATGTTTATTCTCCAACAGTACAATGTTTATTCGCTTGCTATGAAGATAATAACTTCTGTGGAATTATGACCGTGTTTATCTAAAGGGTGTTTAAATTAGATCTGTCTGCTGTCTGTTTGTGTGGTGGGTTTAAGTGTGTCTTTAATGGGGTAAGTTGAAATGTAAGGGTAAGTTTAAGTGATATATGAGGAAAATGTTGAATTAGTTTAGCGTTGTGAGTGTGAATATAGTTAAAAATAGACTTAAAGCTTCATTGCTTGGACTGTATGTGACAAATTGCATAACGACTAAAATCATAAATATATTACAACATACGTTGACATGTAATAATTTATTTGTTTCGTTTTTGTTGTTATCACATAATTTGCCTATTGCCAGTCGTTTTACTCGTGCAGCTTGTGGGTTAGGTATACGCAGAAGGCTTACAACGCTCTGCGCGTACAGTATAATAATGCGTTGCGGATATTGCTGGGGCTGCCTCGGTTTTGCAGTGCATCGGGCATGTTTGCGGATGCGCGAATAGATGACTTTCATGCCATTATGCGCAAACGGTGTGCATCGATGTTGCGGCGATTCAGGGGCAGCCCTAACAGTATATTAGCTACACTGGCGGACAAGGTTGATGGTCCATTTATCAGGCTCTGGGCTGGCAGGCACGTGCGTGCACAAGTTCACGTGCCTAATTAAGGTGTTATTATTTTATTAAGTTTGAGTTTACTAACATAGATTAAGTTCTTACTAACACTATGGATCCCTGGTCAGAATTAAAATTTTGAATTTGAATTTACTATTACTCAGTTTACTATCATTAATTAATTATAACTATTAATTCCAAAACACAAGTTATTAAATAAATAAAAAAAGACGTAAATATTATCGTAAACAGTTACAAAACTTAGTTCGCAAATGAAGTTGACATTTGTTTTTCCCACGGGCGTCTCCTACAAAATGTAAAAAAAAAAAAAACCTAAATCGAATGCCCATTACGTTTTTTTTAAAGTTTTTTTGAGGAAATCCGCACTGTCTTTTTCGCAGAAATCGGTGACCAATACATACATGAGAAAAAAACTCACCGTTTCCGTCATCTCTTCCTTGTTTTAAAGTTGGTTAAAATTAAAAAAAAAAACTTAAAATCTAAGCTTACCTCTGTGCATAATATTCGAAGAAAGCGACCAGAATTTCAATGGACCTTGTCATAGCAGCCCACATTTCGTGCGGCTTGCATTTTGGGGTTAGCGCAGACGGTAGTCGAGATGGCCCCTCCGACATTTAGCACTATGTCCTTACATAATTTTTAGGCACAAAAAATTGTTAAAAAACTAGGATATTAGATGTTCACTTTTGCACTTGTTTTTATTTTGTCGTCACTTTTTTTAATTTGATTTTAATTAATAGGGTTTTTATACTTTATTCTGTAAATTAAAATGATGAAATAAACTTTTGGATTTTCACTTTAACACTGTTACAAATACCTACGTAGTAAAAAACAATTTTTAGTTACACTAATAACTTTATTCAATTATTTTAGTCATGTTTATTTTGTTTGGATCATTGCACGTGTTGACTTCTTTTGAATTAAACTCTCCGTAAATACACAACTCATGGTAGCCAGGGTTGAAACACAGACACGCGCCTTAGTTTGTCAAAATTATTATATCACCACTGCTTTCAAAACGGTGAAGGAACCCGGCACGTGGTATTTTTACGTCCTTATTAGGGTTCCGTTGCCAAATGGCAAAAACCGGAACCCTTATAGATTCGTCATGTCTGTCTGTCTGTCCGAGTATGTCACAGCCACTTTTTTCCGAAACTATAAGAGCTATGCTGTTGAAACTTGGTAAGTAGATGTATTCTGTGAACCGCATTAAGATTTTTACACAAAAATAGAAAAAAAAACAATAATATTTGGGGTTCCCCATACATAGTTGTATATGTAAGCGGGCACGCCCTTTATGCCTGGAGGCTTTAGTAAGGTTTTAAGTTCTGTTTACGATTTTGTTTCATTATTCATTTCAGCTTGAGTTTAGTGTTCAATGTTTTGTTGGTATAATGGCGTGTGCTAGCTGACATATGGCGAATAATGTATGTTTTGTTTTATTATATTAATAACTTATACAATATTGTATAGAATCAAGTTCTTCTAACTTAACAGACAGCAGTGCTGCTGGAGAGTTTGTTCCGCCACTTCTTCTTCCCAGCCAAAGCACTAGGAAGTGTCGAAGGGCGGGCGTTTTGGGGGGACTGTCTTATGTGACTTTGACGTTCAAAAAGTGCTGACTCTCAGCCTAGTTTGAATAAATGACTTTTGATTTGATTTGATAGAACTGAAACTCAAAAATAAATTTTTCATCAAACCCATACGTGTGGGATGTCTATGGATAGGTCTTCAAAAATGATATAGAGGTTTCTAATATCATTTTTTTCTAAACCGAATAGTTTGCGCGAGAGACACTTCCAAAGTGGTAAAATGTGTGTACCCCCCGTAACTTCTAAAATAAGGGAATGATAAAACTAAAAAAAATATATGATGTACATTACCATGTAAACTTCCACCGAAAATTGGTTTGAACGAGATCTAGTAAGTAGTTTTTTTTTTAATACGTCATAAATCGTAAACCACAATTTACCTTTCATTCAGTCAACTCAAATATAAAAATTAAAAAACAAACATTTAATTTCATAAACATAAACCTTATGCCTAAACCGTGAATACTTGCAGGTTTGTACGGAACCCTCGGTGCGCGAGTCCGACTCGCACTTGGCCGGTTTTTATTTGTATGCAAGAGTTGTAGACAATTTATGCAGGCACGTGGCTTTGGACTTGCGGACATTGGTCATGCAAAACCCTGTTGTTCGATAGCTGTAGTGGCAAACTGATTAAAGCTGGGGTCATGAGTAATAGGGTCGATTTTTGGTTGGCGTCGAGATTCGAGACCAATCAAGAAATGTGTCGTGTACAGTCACCAAAAGAGATAAGTAAGAGGGTCGTCGGATATAGTGGAAGTTTAGTAAGAAACCGATAGATGTTTCTATTTAAATATATCTTTATTTATATTCGAACTTTGTATCCTTGTACGTAAAAACTTAGCATTATTTCAATTACACAATGATATTGTAATTAGGAAAAGAATCTACAGATTATGTGCGCCCCAACAAAGAATAAAACTATTTTCAAATAATGTTTACTGTATGGCAATTTAAATTTATAATAAATTACCTAATGTTTTTAAAACTCTTAACCTCATGACATTTAAAAAGAAACTATTTAACTTTCTATTGCAAAAGTGTTACTAATCAACTAATGAATTTTTAAATGATAAATTTGATTCAAAATTTAAATTAGACGACGACTTACCTCCTAATAATTGATTGGAATTTATTTTTATGACATTGTATTTTAATATTATTTTTATTTTTTCTTCATTGTTTTTAATCATTCTTGACAGTATAATTAAAAACCCTTGACATTGTATTTAATCATTCCTGACATTATAATGAATAACCCCTGATATTGTATTAGTATATTAGTAGTTAACCTTTTCTTTTTCTCGACATTGTATGGTTTAATATTAATTCTTTGAAATATTTGTACGCTGGAAACAGCAGAATATTACGGACATCATATTATGTAACACCTATGTAACAACAATATTCTAACAAATAAATTTATTATTATTATTATTAAAATTTAATCTAATTAATAGAATATTAACAGCTCATTCGTAAATTAAATTTCACTTTTACATTAGCAGCCTATAATATAACATTCTCTTTGCTGGGAGACAGGCCTCCACGCGGGCCTAGAGCTGGTTGGTACATGTCACATATCGTCGTTGCAAATTTAAAATCTCCTATGTGTAAAAAGTAACTTTTCGAGAAAAACGAAAAAAACTGTTTCCTGAAAAAGAAACTGAGGAAACATTTTTTTTTTTTTTAGATGTAAAGTGTAAAGGTCTTATAATGTATTGAGATAGAATTTGTCTTATATCAATGTGTCGTTCAGCGTATATTTATATAAATTTAATTATTTTTCTGCACATAGGAGATTTAAGTTGCAACTTTTTGTCACATAAGTGGTTTTACAGTTTATAACATCAGGCACATAGGAGTTTTCGATGGTCAATAAACATGAGATTTTATTAAATTAGCGAATATTTTAACGATACATTAAGATATTCACATATGAGTTTTTGCAATAGGTAGGTATACAAAATCGCTTTTAAAATATATACATAGCTCGTATTTGTGAAAATTGTTACATAGGTGATTTTAAATTTGCAACGACGATATGTATCTTCGAATTTTGTTTCTAGAAAATGCCAATTTCCTCACGATGTTTTCCTTCACCGTTTTGAGAGCAGTGGTGATAATATAAGTTACACAAATTAAAGTGCCTGCCTGAGTTCGAACCCACAACCTAAAACACATTTGTACCCTCTAAGATACATTGGTGCCGATTCCCTTATTCACAAACTAAACTAAATTTAAATTCAGTGCATCTTTTTCTTTCTGTTTCATTAAGGAAAGGACAGAAGATAAATTTAAGTTTAGTCCTCTCAAATTAATCAGCGCTTGACGTAAATTGACGTAATTTTAGTAGGCAAGTTTTTAATCACGTCTAAACTTGTATGGAGTAGTGACAGGCGCTGATTAATTTGACAGGACTAAACTAAAAATTTTCTTTTGTCCCCTTCTTAATGAAATATAAAGAAAAAGATGCAATGAACTTAAATTTAGTTTAGTTTGTGAACAAGGGAATCGGTACCATTATCAAGCTTTCTCTAACGATAATGTTAGCCAACCTCCTGTCAGGTAACGTTATATCCCCCACGCTTCGCCGGATGATTTCATTTATAACGTGGTTAGCTGCCATAATCTTATGAGACACTCTCTAATAACATAATCTGACTCAACATCTTGAAGTAAATAACAAGAATGTGAATGTGAATTCTCTTCCATTTTTGCGTTGTAACGGTTTTTAAGAGGACTAAGATTAGAGTAAAGTTTTTTACTACAATTTACAGTGATAATATTTCTATTTTATTTCAACTCTGTGTCTTTTATTTTGTTGTTGACATTTATTATTTTATTATTATTACTCACTGTCACATTTTATCTTAATTTTTGTAATATGGGTTATGTCTGAAATGTTTATTATTTAATACAATTTATAACTTATCATAGTAGCGCTATTCAATAATGTTCAGTTCTCACCTCACTCAAGGGCACTGAACTCGAAAGCGAACTCATTTGTTTTTTAAAGAAAATCATCGCGGGTTCACAACGAGACATCGTTCGAAATTCGAAAAGACATTTAGAAAAATTGTTGTTTTGATTTAAGTTGTGGGAAAGCTCGCAAAATACAAATTTTCTTGGATTTTTTTACAATTTGTAGTGAGTGTCAGGTTGTTTATTGTTTTAAATATGATTTATGACTGTAATACAATATGGTTCTATACAATTATAATCAATAACACAACTCTTTACTTCATTTAATCACATTAAATGTAGTTATTTAATTTGATTAAGTGCCATGCATTGCCATACAACGTGACAATGCTGCCAGTTTTTTGGGCACTTTTCCCATTGACAGCGATGCAGACGAGTTTTTTGATGCCCACTGATTCTATTCTCTCTGTTTTATATACATGTACATATTATTAATAATATATTATTGTATGTCTTTGAAAAAAAAAGCGGTTTAAATAAACTCAGAAAATTTTCCTGAAATTATCATCAACAATCGAGACCTGCAAATTACAAAACCTTCGATTTTAAGCCTTTATTCATTTAGTAAAGAAAATCTTATTAAAAATCGTTCTACCCGCAAAAATGAACATACATTTCGTGAACATCTGTATATATACCTACATACATCGCGCGTCGTCCTTCCACATGATGACAAATTAACATCGTAATCAAAGCGACAGTGGGGGTGAAAAGTAATAAACAAAACGTCAGAAAACATCTGATACGGCCCGTTTATTCCAACATCCTGTATCCACTGAATTATTGATAAGGGATACAGTGAAAACCTTTCAAAAACTGCCGTCTGACACCATTAAATATTTAAAAGGGAAAATGGACTAAAAATCTGGCATGAGGATATTTTGAAATGATTTTGTGGTGTTGATCGGTTCCGGATTTAATTGCTTTGATTGTTTTTGATAAGCCAAAGACGTTACTTAAATGAGGAAAATGAAGTCTGAAAATAGGTATCTATTTATTTTTGGAGAAGTTTTATTTATTTCTATTATATGGGACTTAAACATAACTGGCGAAATGTGCGATTATTGTACGTCCTTCTCTGCCTTACCTTTCGGAAATTATAGGCGTAGTGTTATATTATGATTTAATTAGTTGAAAAATTAACTAATATAAATTATTTAAAAGTATTTGTTTTTTTTTATCAGATATCAAACATCGCGAGGGAACCGGAATATCCTAGAACCGAAAATTCGGTGACATGTTACATTTACCAACCCGCACTAGGCCCGCGTGTTGTATTACATCCCACTCCTTCTGGAGGCCTGTGTCCTAACAGTGGGAATATTTTATGTGGCAACATGCTATTCAACATTTTACAAATTAATAACTGTGTTCTTCTTTTCCTAAATAGAGTGACCAAAATAACTATTGATTTCATTTTGTACCGAATTCAAAACTCAGCTTAAATATTTATAGAGCTGAATATTTTCCATGTTAAAATTTTACTCGATACATGGCAGTGTCAGACAGTAAAATTTAATGTTTAGCCCCTGGTAATCCGAACACAGAATTAAATGAAACATTAAACGTAACATGGTTTGTATGAAATATCAAATGGATTCGAGCTCTTGTGAGGCAATCAAAATAAAGTGGTAACTATTGTTACCGTAATTGATTGTTAATGCCACTTGTAGTGCTATAATAATCGTGAGAGTTATAATTTTGTCGATGGGTACAGGCTTTTTCTCTCACGAATCGACGTGTGCTTTACTTATGGTAACCAAGTGTATAATCACGCACACACACACCAAAGTGTGTCCAGACAAAGACTTCCGCAATTTTATATAATAATAAATAATCTTATTAACTTAGTTTTACGTATGATTTACTAACGATTGTATGGAATGTAAATTCTGAAATAAATTTTTAATAATTATTCAGAAGGTACCGAGACCTACTGCGCGTACACACACATGGACAGCGTGTTTATATACTAAGTAACCACAAGTAAATCGCGCGTCACTTCGTGAGATACTGTATAAAAATTGCACAAAATGTTGTCATATAAAGAGCGAACGAACATAAAAGTTAAGATTTCTTTGCAATGTTTTTCTTCATCATAATGAGGGGCGTGTGGCTAAGTAACAACTGTACGGGTCGATCGATCATGTTAACCTACGCTTCTCGTGGTGGGCCCATGGATGGGTGACCATCTTTACATATCAAGACTCTCTGTGCCTCTGAAAGCACGTTAAACCATTGACCCCGGCTACCCTTCGTAGATGATTGGCATAAGCCTGAAAGTCTAACAACCCATCTTATCAAGTGCTATCGTTTTACCCAGTAGGAAACTGAGTTGCAAGTTAGATTGGCATTTGCTTCATGTAAAATACTGCTAGTGAGCTATAGCCGGTTAGACTGGAATCTGACCCCAACATAGCTGGGAAAAGGTTAGACAGATGATGTTTTCCTTCACCATAATTCAGTGATAGTTTAGTTTAATTTCAAAACGATTCACGACATCTTTCACATTAGTTTAAAAAGTCACAATCAGTACTGTCCTGTTGTTTGCACGCCACAAGAGTTGATGGCTACTACTGAAAATGCTAAGATCGTAGCCAAATTCTGGGCTAACTCTATTTAGATTGCTATCGACACGCTAAGAAGAAGAAGAAGATCAGCACTTCTGAGATTCCCACTTCTGATTGCGACACATCACTTTGAAATTCGAACGGTATTTAAACGGTCGTTGTGAATCCGTGATGATTTACTTTAAAAACAAATGAGTTCGCTTTCGAATTTTGTACGCTCACTTGAGTGAGGTGAGCACTGAACTTTACAGAATAGCAGTACTGTGTGAGTTAATGTACCAGTCGATCGTTCAAAATCCGTGAGATGTAATATAGAACACCGTGGACCGCAACCACAAGCCCGAAATTGGAAGGTATGTGGTTATGTGGTCAACTGAGGTAGGTACGGATTACGTACTGTGGGTAAGGATATACTAGTTTTCTTCTTAAGTGCTCTGTAAATATAATTAATAATTTTACGCGTTTGTCAAATTATTTGATGGTAAGCAACTTTGTTTGTCGCCTCAAAGAGATATCAGCAGTACCTATGCCTGCCAGGGTCGCGAGATTTGTCCGAAAGAGTAACCGTGGCCCTGGCATATGGGCAACTGAAGGAACACGGGTGGGTTTTAGTCAGTAAAAGTCTGACATGCCCTTCCTCTCCACCCATAGCGGGAGACGTCATTTGAGGATTTCCCACCCACAAAAAAGCCATGTTTGTCACGTTTGATAAAAATCTTGATTGATGTCGTTTTTACAAACCACTTTGAACGTGACCTAGTGTTTGTCAAACAGAATGTCAATCGTCGGAGATAAATCAAGACCTCAAGCCGCCTCCTTAAATCGTATAAACGTAAAACAACAAATAAAAAGTAAAACGGTTACTTCCACAGCACTATTATTTCAAAACCACAAAATATCGACTTCCATTTCAAATACGTTTATTGGAAAACTAAAACTTCAACTAGATTTAAATCAAACATTCCACCCACACGGACGAAAATGTTCGCCTTCGTAGAATAACAGAACTTTCAGGAACTAGTAGCAACATACTTTGTAGACAGAAACTAGACAAATAAAACGTTTAATTTGGAAACAGCTGCACGGAACACTGACAAGAGAGTTTAGAATATATCACAAACAATTGAACACATTGTTAGTAACAATGTCCAGTTGACATTAGAACGCAACTAGCTTTTGCGGCCTTTTAATAAAGAGTCTGTTTTACTACCTACATACCTAGTCCTACTGAATGAGCAGCTTACTCTTCAACCTAATTTTAATTCCAATCTAAAGCTAATACGATTCCAATGTTAATTTTGCATACACGTGATTCGGTACTCTTGAAAACGATAGTGTTAACATTGGAACAACAACAACGCCCGATCTCGATTCCACTTAGTTCTCTAAAATGGACACCCAATTTAAACACATTTTGGCGCTAGCATCGAACTCAAGAATACGAAACGTCAAAATTACAATGTCAATCGAAATCAGAATTAAAATCAAGAGTAAGCACCCAGTTCTGTAATTTTTATTTGACATTTTCATTAATTTGTTTCCTTTTTTTGTCATTTTTAGTTTATAAGTTACCACTGTTAAGTATACGTATGGAAGAATTTTTTTTTTTTAATTACGTCTCGTTCCTTTTGTATTTTCTCATAGACGTGTACGCTAAGGACGTAGTATCCATGTTTTACAAACGAGTTTTTATGTAGTACAACTGGGGAAACATACAATACTGAAGTGGTGTTGTTTCTCAGAATGCAAGCCAGTTCCTACAGCATCTTGAGCGCGTTGTACGGAAAACTTCTTATGTAAAATCCTACTAATATTATAAATGTGAAAGTTTATGAGTATGGATGTATGTTTGTTACTCTTTCACGCAAAAATTACTGATCGGATTTAGATGAAAGGGAATTGTCCAAACTTGGCCATTTTTAAACAGGCTGCTAAACAAAAAATTAATTTACCAATAATTTTAATTCTATTTTAGTAAATATCTGATGCTAATAACTTTTTATCAATATGCACTGTAAAAAATCTTTTTGTTTGGTATTTGTTATGATTTGACCAAGTCTTTGGCTTTGAATTTGACTTCAGTGTTGCCAAACAAAAACTGCATAAACAATAAATTGAAATCGATTTAAAGTGTAGGGTAATCTCTTCACTGTATTTAACGCAGTTTTCATTTAATCATATTATAAAAAAATTTACTAATATACGATATAAATGATTAAAGACTTAAAAATGATAAACTGAAGAGTGCATTATACTTACCAGAAGAACTTATAAAACAATAATCGATTCCATATGTATCGATACAACTATATTTTTTTATTTGGCAACACAAAGCTTTAAAAATGTTATGTTAATTGTCAAAATGACAGTTATCATTCACTTTGTTTTTTTTTTGCATCGTGAGTGTTGTTTTTGTAAGTTTTATAACGATTACTTTGGCTGTTTCTAAATAGATTCCAATTCTCCCCTTCTTGACGACCCCGACACTTCCATGGACCCTGAACCTTGTATTTATGATGAACCTGGCACATCTAAAGCAAGTTTTATTTCATGCATAACCAATTTCAATAAAATGTTAAAAAATGATCTAAATATAAATCTTGATACAAAACTAGGTTTATATTGGCATTCTTACTGATATGAACTATAATTAAATCATTCATATAGTATTAGCTGAACTGTTTGTTTATAAGTGGCCAAAGTCCCATAGAAGTTGGTCACAGATAGTTTATAACCTGAATTAATACATGAAATATTTTTCATCCCGGTAGTATGTTCCCGCGGGATAATTTCTGTCCTCCACGCGGGCGAATCCGCTGGCAAAAGCTAGTCTAACAAAAATACCAACCGTCTACATTATTTTGAAGTGAGATCTAAAACAATTCGTTCTTTGAATAAAATAATCGATTGAACAACTTTTGGTTTAGGTTATACCACAAATCTAAAATAAGCGCTCAGTTACGTATCGGGAACAAGGCTTCATTAATAAAACCGCAACATTCTCGCTAAAATCATTTGGGAATATTTAAATAGAATGTCTGTGAATTTTGTCGAAAGTGACACAAAAGCACCTTATCACTTTCATATATTATCACTACATAGTATAAAACGAAGTCGCTTCTACGAACTACGCAACGGATTTTGATGCGGTTTTGTTTTTAATAGATAGATTGATTCAAGACGATTGTTTCTACGTACCTATAATACGCGGGCAAAGCCGCTGGCAAAAGCTAGTAAAATAATAAATTGAATTCATTAAGATTTTTGAGAGATCGTCTCTGAAATTGGGACCACTATTGGGGTCATTTTTTTGCACGCATGTGCATTTTCCTGAAATTGTTATCTAAATTAACTACTAGGTAGGTAAGTACGAATAAAAGTAGGTATCGATTGGTCAGATATCTTACCCTGACCCGACCCTACCTTTGCAATTTATTGAGAGGATTTTATTGTATCTAACAGTATTACATAAAACCGTACGCTTAAATGTTCTACCTGGAAATGGAAGTCATCAATGTGAAGACTTTCTTTTGTCTCAACTGCCTTAGAAAAAAACCAAATGTTTTTTTTTTTGTTCTACAAAAGCCTTAGCAAAGAGATCTATTTAATCAAAGAAAAGTGGTTACCACGTTCGGACCAGCAACGTCTTAACGACAAATTTGTACAATTTATTGGTAACACAACGTCTAATCACGTCTAATAAAAATATGATAATCTTTGCACTCCGTCTCACAACGGCAGGAAGACATAGTAAATTCCATTAGTTGAACATTTGCACCGCAGCACTTGGAAATGTCAAACATCTAGAGCCACAACAAATCAAATTTTTGCGGCATGATCTTATAACACTCTTGTATACTTGAAGAGCAGAACGTTTATCAACGTATGTCCATTTAGTATGAGAAAATGTTGTGTCATAACGCTGGGCCGAACGTGTTAAGACGCACTAAGGGATGCCACAACAGAAAATCTAACTAGGTTCATATAAGATATAAACGTCAGTCTTTTGTCAATTTTTAACCGACTTCAAAAAGGAGGAGGTTCTCAATTCGGATGTTTATATATTTTTAAATTTTTTATGTATGTTCGGCCATAACTCCGTCATATATAGACGGATTCGCCAAATTCTTTTTTGTTTGAAAGGGGTTTATTCCGAAATGGTCCCATATAAATTTCATATAGATTTGATGATGGGTTCCAGAGATAGACACCGGAACTCTTTAAAAAATGACAGCAAATCAACCGCGATTTCTGCTATCGCATAAATATGCATTGTTTGTTTGGAATTAGTGCGGGGTGGAAACCACAACTAAAAATTTAAAAATATAAACTTTTTTACAAAAAAAAAACAACCGACTTCCTTAAAAACACTACAAAGTGAAAAATAACTTTAATTTCGGAAGTCGGTGGCAAAAAAACCATAAATACAGATCCTAAGACACCGACTTCCGAAATTAAAGTTATTTTTCACTTTGTAGTGTTTTTAAGGAAGTCGGTTGTTTTTTTTTTGTAAAAAAGTTTTTTCCTAACAAGATATCTGAAAAAGTTGAAGATTTTAAAATTTGAAAGAAAAGAAAGAAAGAAAATACGTTTATTTGCGGTAAATATGACGCAAAGACAAACTAAACACAACAAAAATATTTTTAAAAAAAATAGCTGGGGAAAATATGCGTCAAATCCACGCAAAACGGCCATCGCTCAGCATAATACTGCGACACATTTTTTTTTTTTGCATTTGATCACGTCATCATCGGAAAAAAGCTTAGCAGACGCCTAGCCTTTTTCCAATAATGTTGGGTTTATGTTAATTTCCAGTCTAAGCAAATACAGATGAATACTAGAATGATAACTTGAAGCAACTGCTTATCTTACCTCCACAGTTATTGGGTAAAACCATACTCTGCTCCCGAACTTATGTCGACCCGACTCACGAACAGGTCGCGTTATGTAAAGTTGGTCGCCCATCCACGGACGAACCGCGACAAGCATAGTCTAACCTAATCAATCGAACCGTGTGGCTGTTATAACTAAGGTACAAGCACAACCTTATACTTTCAGCATTTTCATTAATAAACAATAACAGAAACAACAAAACCTCTTTAGAAAATTACGCCATCACAGTGAAAACTAAAAATAAAACATATTTTCCCAATTCCTTACGGACTAATACATAATAGCCGTAAAGACGTATCTAAGATAAGAAAATACCGTGTTAGAAAAAGTAGAATTTTATCGGGTATCGGAAAAATATTTCATGAAACGTGTGTTCAAGAGAATTATGATATTTTGTTGTAGTTTGAGAAAAACCGACGGAATTCTTAGGAACTTATTTTTGCTGTGGTATGAAAAACAAAAATATGATCGAACGAATTTATCGAATGTCTTGATGATCCAGTGGTTACAGTGAAAAAACAAGATGGCCGCATTCCTTTCGGTTCTGGCCAGTTTTACCCAGTAACTGGGTTGCGGAGGTCAGTCGCTCCATGCTAAATTATTGGTAGGTATTCGACTGGATACAGGTAGACTAGAAGTCAACCCCAACATAGGTGGGAAATTGCTACTTAGCTGACGTTCGTTGTAAATGATTATGATACATCGAATATCGTAATCATTTCAGAGTTCTCAAGCATGCATAATCAGGCTATAATTTGCCCACTGCTGGGACACAGACCTCCTCTCCATGAGAGGGTGTGGGCCGAAAATTCACCACACGGGTGCAGTGCGGGTTCATAGCTATCACATGACTTCGATATTTTTGAATCTAGGATTTGCAGGTTTCCTCACGATGTTTTCCTTCACCGTTCTTGCTTCACCCCTTATTATATGAGACTTGAACATAATTAGCAGGTGTGCTATACACCCTGCCAGGGTCGCGAGATTTGTTCGAAAGAGATACCGTGGCCCTGGCAAAAGCAACTGAAGGAACACGGGTGGGTTTTAGTCAGTATAATACTGACTCGCCCGTCCGCTTCACACAGAGCGGGAGAGGTCATTTGATGATTTCTCACCCAAAAAAAAAAACCGGCCAAGTGCGAGTCGGACTCGCGCACCGAGGGTTCCGTACAAACCTGCAGGTATCCACGGTTTATGCATAAGGTTTATGTTTATGAAATTAAATGTTTTTTTTTTTAAATTTTATATTTGAGTTGACTGAATGAATGGTAAATTGTGGTTTACGATTTATGACGTATTAAAAAAAAACTACTTACTAGATCTCGTTCAAACCAATTTTCGGTGGAAGTTTACATGGTAATGTACATCATATATTTTTTTAGTTTTATCATTACCTTATTTAGAAGTTACGGGGGGGGGGGGGAGGACACATTTTACCACTTTGGAAGTGTCTCTCGCGCAAACTATTCGGTTTAGAAAAAAAATTATATTAGGAACCTCAATGTCATTTTTGAAGACCTATCCATAAATACCCCACACGTATGGGTTGATGAAAAAAAAATTTTTGAGTTTCAGTTCTATGTATGGGGAACCCCAAATATTATTGTTTTTTTTTTCTATTTTTGAGTGAAAATGTTAATGCAGTTCACAGAATACATCTACTTACCAAGTTTCAACAGCATAGCTCTTATAGTTTCGGGAAAAAGTGGCTGTGACATACACGGACAGACAGACAGACATGACGAATTTATAAGGGTTCCGTTTTTCGCCATTTGGCAACGGAACCATATAAAACCATGTACTATACACCTGTGATATCTGCCTACGTCATCGGGAACACGAGAGTGATGTCATATACAAAAAATATTCGCTTACGTCATTCCACGGCAACACAATTATAAATTCTCCCCTCTGTGACACGGCTCCCATAAATTAATTAAAAAGTTTTGTTTTCCTTCTATAATGGATGAAATTCTTCAGGTGGAATTGTCACTTATTTTTAACAAAACTTTATGCTGTGTGTTTTTTAACATGGCAGCTTGTTATTTAAAGTTTTGACAAGGGTTTATTGAGAAAGAAGAAAATACTGCGAAGCATTCACATTAATTACATTAATTGCTCTTTTTAAGGCCTACTGTCAGAGCTTTTACACGAGCAGTCTATGGGTCAACTACACTAAGGGATCGCTGGATGTCCTGCGCGTTCAATATAATAATTTTTTCAGGATATTGCTGCGACTGCCCTGTTTCTGTAGCGCTTCAGAAATGTTTGCTGAGACCCACACAGGTGGCTTTCATGCCATAATACGAAAAAAAACAGCTTCGCTGCTGTGCAGAGCGCGGAGTAGTCGCAACTATATCCAGAGCTGTGGCGGAGAGCTATACTCCCAATATTAAGCATTTTATGCGGAGGTTGATTAGATAGGGAACATACCTATGTCTTTCTGCCTGGTCGTCCTTTGTTTTAATAATATTATTTTTTTATCAATGTTACTAACCCTAGAATATAAGCTGTGTGTAATACTAACAAAATATGGATCACTGTAATCTGAATTAAATGAATTTTAATTTAATTTAATTAATGCTGACATAACACCATCACTGTATTTTCCGAAAGAAAAAGCAGAGAATTGCCTCATACTACCAGACAAAGTAGTCGTAAAGACAACTCCTGAACATGAATTCCTGGGATCGATTCGTAGGCCAGGCAAAGTGTTATTGAGTTTTGTTCCCGGTTGGTACCAACAGGCTTGCCTTCTATGACATGGGACTTCATGGGAAGTTTCTAGCGAAATGTGGGTGAATTATAGCTACACCTCTGCCTAACCATTGAGAGGAACAAGGAGTGATGTTTCATAACATCTTGCATGGTAAAAGCAGATAAATATGATACACCCCCATTGCGCCAGTTATACATAAGTCTCATGTAATTTAGGCAAGCTTTGTGACATTAAACAGTATTAATCCAGAGTCCAGGCTTCTTCTCAGAAAGTAACAGTAGAATAGAATCAAACTCTAAACTCAGGACTTCACGCTACCTGCCAGGGTGGTAGATTTGTTGAAAGAGGCATCGTGGCCCTAGCACAGGCAACTGAAGGAACACGGGTGAGTTTTAGTCAGTAAAAGTCTAACACGCCCTCCCGTTCCACCTAGAGCGGGTGAAGTCATTTCATGAATTCCCACCCAGAAAAATAAAGGACTCTACGCTAAACGTCAAAGAAGAAAATTCCTGCACTAAGAAAAATGTTACATTCTTGCAGCTTTAACCAACAGTTGAAAAACATAGAAAACTCGCCAGAGGCGAAAGAATGCGCCATTACTATTTACTGAAAGAAGTAGAAAAATGCGAACTATCTTCTACATATACAATGAATAAACCACAAAACAAAGGAAATACGCAGCGCTTTAGTTGTAAGATTCCTACGCCAATGGATAAACTAAAACTGGGTTGCAAATACGTTGAGAAGAAAAAAATTATAGTTACACTATATTTTGCCTGCGGTATTATTTACTTTTATTTTTTTGCTGGGCAGCGTTCGGGAAGCTATGCAATATCTTCTCGTCCCACCTACCGCAGTGTCTCAAGATTGACCAGTACGTGTTGCCAGTGATTACTTATGACACTGAAACGTGATCGTTCAATGGGTCACATTAGAAGGTTAAAAGTCGATAATGAAGCGAGCTATGCTTGGAGTTTCCCTACGCTATCGAAACAGAAATGAAGAGATCCGAAGAAGAACTTAGGTAACCGACATACTCCGAAGAAATGCCAAACTTAAATGGCATCAGGCAGGGCACGTTGCTCGCAGAGCAGGGCGTCGGAAGGGTCTGGAGTGGCAACCACGTACCGGAAGAGGTAGCTTTAGATGGCCTCATGGGAGGCTATAGAACGCTACTATATAGTGGACCGCTGACCTTGTGAAGGCCGCAGGAATCAATTTGATGTGAATAGCACAGAAGCGGTCGAAGTTAGCCGATACTTCAGGGAAGAAGAATTTTGAAAACTATTTTAAAAGAGTAAAGGTGGAGTTTCTTGCCCATTCTTCTCCATACGAATCTAGTTTTTGGAAGGGGCGACTAGAATCAATTCTTTTTTTCATGTAACAGTTGACGTTCAAAAGGGCCTTTTTTGGACCTAATTGAAATAAATGCTTTGACTTTTTTTGACTTTAGAAGCCAATGTCCAGCAATGGACGTAAAGAATAACACCACCCCATTTCTTCCCGTGGGTGTCGTAAAAGGCGACTAAGGGACTTACTAGAGAATGGGCAGCAGCGTTCTCTATGCATTTTACCACCATACTGCGATCGCCAACCCGCCTGCCAAGCGTGGCGATTATGGCAAAGCCCAACAAATTGGGGGAGGCCTAAGTCCAGCAGTGGACGTCTTACGGCTGAAATGATGATATTGTAGAGGACAATTAGTGTCACTTACAAATTGAGTGCTTTGATTTGTGTATGTTAATATTTAAACCAGGAATTTAATGTTTTTCATTCGACAATTGAGGTTTGTTTTATAATCTCAATTTTCGTCGATGATTTTTATGATAATTTAATTAATCTACACTAGTATTATAAATAACGAAGAAAGTTTTGATTGTTTTTAAAATTGTTTGAAGTGAATATACTCAAAAACTACTTAACCGTTAATATTAAAAATTCTTTCGTCTATGGATAGCTAATTTATTCCGGAGTAGGTAACATAAACTATAAATTTTACGGCACGAAGTCGCGGGTGCTAGTAACAAATAATCTATTTAAATGAAAGTGACATCATTGTAACAGACATGATATTTACAATACACAGACGTAACGTAGGTCCCCAGGTTCCCAAACTAGGTTTATACCTGTGACTTGGGAGGACATAGACAATAATTGAATAATGCTATTCGAACAATTATTGCTGGAAATAGTGGTGAGATGTAAAGTTGAAACCTTTTAAACACAAATTAATATGTTACCAATTCCCTTTAGCGAATGAGCGCGTAATAATTTAACCTTTGCAGGGTTTGTTAGCACTTATGTGTGCGCGTTCTGTTCCTATCTATTCTCTGGTAATATATTTTATAAATCTGTTTCTATTGAACTTAGCGTCGCTCTATGAGAACGTATTGTATTGTAGTAACTCGAAGAAACATTTATCTTGTCGAGATATAAATGGTCCTTATTTTTCTCTAGGTCCTTATTGTGTAGTTATAACGGTTATATTATTGTATAGTTTCGATTGTTTAGCAATGAAACACATTGAATAGGAGAGACTAATATTCGATCCAATCTCATAAAAAGTAATTCTATTTGAGTCAATTTAATTTTGAGAACAGTTATAACGGGCCCGACGGCGATTAAAGGCTCGTTCAGACTAGCGCGACGCGACGGTCACGCGCGATTAGGCGATTTATATCCATAGAACAATTTCTATGAAAACGCGCGCGACACTTCACACAGGGGCGATCTGTTGCGCCGCGACACTGTCATAGAAATTATTCTACGAATATAAATCGCCGAATCGCGCGCGACCGTCGCGTCGCGCTAGTCTGCACGAGCCTTTACGTTGTCTTAATAATTACATCACCACTATTCTCAAAACGGCGAAGGAAAAGACCGTGAGGATACGGGCATGTCCTAAAACCAAAAATTCGAATACATGTGACATCTACCAATCAGCAAGGTAGAAAATAAAGACTGAAAGTTATTCAGCAAAATTATAGAATACGCAAGCGAAAACTCGACCATTGCCAGTTAAGAAAAGTAATATTATTTACATAAGCTCTTCCTAAATTAACACCTTACTTAAAGAGTTCAGTTTTACCCCGGAAGAGATTAAGACAAAAGTTTTAATCCTACACATTTTGAGGGAATTTCAAGACGTTCAGTCCTGGTATTTGAATGGAACAATGAATGTTTTGTTTACCTTATAATATTGTGTTTGTATCTCTTAAGGGTGTAGGCAGGGGTATGTGGGACATATTTATTTTTTTGATGTTTAAGGGGAATGCTCCAAACCAGCCCGCGAAATTCAAAATTTCTTGTGTTTTTTGCAATTTGCAGGCCAGCGCTAAGTTGTATGTTGATTGAAATATGATTCGCGACTGTAAGACGTATGTAGTTACATAATTATAATCATCAAAATCACCAATACAACCCTCCAAGTTCATAAAGGCCTAAGAACAAAAAAGAAAAAACAGAAAAGTCATTCCTACAGCTTTATGAACTTAGAGCGTTGTATTGATGATCTTGATGATTATAATTCTGTAACTACATATGTCTTACAAGCGTAAATAATATTTTAATCAACATACAACCTAGCACTGGCCTGCAAGTTGCTAAAAACGTAAGAAAATTTTAATTTCGCGGGCTGGTTGAAGCATTCACCTTAAGTAGACAGGGCTCCATATGGTGCCGGACCTAAATAGCACCATTCTATTCCTTCCCGTGGGTGTCTTGAGAGGCGATAAAATTTTTGCCTGGTAATGGCAAAAGGCTCATTTTCTACTTCATCAATCCCAAATTGGGAGGTTGTCATAATCGCCACGCTTGGCAGGCGGGATGGCGATCGCAGTATGGTGGTAAAATGCATAGAGATAGCTGCTGCCCATTCTCTAGTAAGTCCTTTAGTCAACTCTTACTACACCGACGGAAAGAAATGAGATGTTGCTTTTCTTTTGGCATCACATGGAGCATTTTTATTATTAAAAAGAAATTGTCATGGAGATCATGATTTTTTTTTTTAACAAACCCCATGTTTCGCAATCCCATTAAGTTCTTGTGTGCATAACTTGAAGAAAATTAGACCGATTCTCATGCAAATTCCACCATTACCATATTTACGTTGCGTTAAAATATTCCATACAATTTGGGAAACATAAATATTATCAAAGAGTTTTATGATACACCATGTTACTTCATAAAAAAAAGAACCGGCCAAGTGCGAGTCGGACTCGCGCACCGAGGGTTCCGTACAAACGTGTAGGTATAAAGTTTAATTTTTTTTTTAATATTTTTATTATATGATGTAACCAAAAACTAACAGTTTTCGCAATTTTTCCTTTATCTGTGCTATAAGACATTCTTTCATACCAAATTTCAAAATTCTAGATCGACTGGAAGTACCCTTTAGGTTTTGATTCCCTTGCGAGTTTAGAAAATTTGCGGAAATTTGCGGCATAAACGGCTATATCTTTTGATTGCGTTAGCTTAGAAGCTTGATTTTTTCACAGCTTCAAGGGACAGTAGATTTGAGTATTTGATATAAATTTCAGCTTGATAACTTTGCGCGTTCTTGAGAAAAAGGCTCTTGACAGACGGACGGACGGACGGACAACAACTTGATCCTATAAGGGTTCCGCTTTTTCCTTTTGAGGTGCGGAACCCTAAAAACAATTATGCAACCTTAGGTTAGCTTCTAGTCTAACCGGACTAACTGCTAATTTCCAGTATTTTACATGGATCGACTGCCTATCTGACCCCTACAACCCAGTTATCGGGTAAAACTATAACGTGTGCCTTGTATAACGGTACCGTGTGGTGCCGGACGTAAAGAATAACACCACCCCATTTCTTCCCGTGGGTGTCGTAAAAGGCGACTAAGGGACTTACTAGAGAATGGGCAGCAGCGTTCTCTATGCATTTTACCACCATACTGCGATCGCCAACCCGCCTGCCAAGCGTGGCGATTATGGCAAAGCCCCCCAAATTGGGGGAGGCCTAAGTCCAGCAGTGGACGTCTTACGGCTGAAATGATGATGATGATGAGGATAACGCGTGCCCTAGCTATTCTTGTCTGAGCACTACTTTGAGATTCGAACGGTGTCTCGTTGTGAATCCGCGATGATTTACTTTAAAAACAAATGAGTTCACTTTCGAACTGTGTGCGCTCACTTGAGTGAAGTTCTAAATGAACTTTACAGAATAGCTCTATTTTTCATATTATTTTGAACGAGGTTTATTTACAAGGGTAGGTAGTTGCATGATACTTAAGCTATTTTGATCAAAGCTAATAAAAATAATAGTTTAAAAAAACTAAAAAACACGCTTCCTCCTTCCAAACTAAAAAGTACAAAATAATGGAAAAAAAGCGTGTGGTGCTTTTTAAGGTATTTTTTTATTGATCAGCACCCCACGCTTTTTTTCCATTATTTTGTACTTTTTAGTTTGATTTTCAATGGAAGCGTGTTTTTTAGTTTTTTTTAAACTATTATTTATTTTCTATTTTTTAGGGTATTTCGAATTTTGAGACGTATGTCAGCGTAGTTTGTGACAGTTTTTTTGCTGTCCTGGTAACCCTGGCAAGGATAATGGCACAAATTTATGAAATGATTGCATTGTCATCGGTCCTTGACAGGTGTGCAAAGTTTGAATAAAATCTGGTCGTTTAAAGTGGGTCAAAATCGCGCTATAAGGAGTCGGTTACAAACAAACATACAAATATACAAACATACAAACATACAAATATACAAACATACAAGTGAAGCTACTATAAAGCGTGTAAAAATGAAGGTGCTTATTTGCATACTTAAATATTGAAAGTGTTTGCATTGCCTTTTTATCACTAAGAGAAGCTATTAATTAATTTTTAATAAAAAAAAAAACAACTATAAAAATGCCAAAGATACAAAGTAATAGGATATTACAAAGAAAATAATTGTGTCATGCTCTGCAGCAGAGCCACCATTTTAGAAACCGATCAATTATATCTTAAAATGATGTACGTCAAACGTACATGATGTACGTATACCGTTATCGCTGTACGTGCATTAGGTAATCATAAAATCGACATTGATTGTGGCTCTGCCGGAGAGCATACTCTCTAGCAGAGCCACACAGAACATGTACTCAGGAAAGATAAACGCTACTTTTTTTTAATGAAAACTGTTGTACGAATAGTGTTTATTGCGTACGTATTGAAAAATATTATTATTGGACAGCGGTTTTATTTATTTTAACTTTACAAAAAATTTATAGAAAGCTCCTGGTAATTTTGTGACAGCAAAATGTTGAAAATGAAAATGAAAAATGCAAAATGTTTTGTAGCATTTGTGATTAGGCGCATAACTATAAATATTATGAACGAGGAAAATGAAAATGTTATTGCTTACATAATATTACTAGATTTATTTACTTTTCGAATTTTCAAATAAATTATATTCAACCTATTTTCAATTATAGTTTTTCATGGTTTTTTATTTTGCATTTTAACACTTTTGAAGTCTGAATGTTTGCAGTTTCAATACAATTAGAGACGTTAGTGTTCAATTGGGATTTGTTGTATTGCATTATTAGTTAACATTCGAAAAGTAAATAAATCTAGTAATATTATGTCATCATCATCATCATTTCAGCCGAAAGACGTCCACTGCTGGACATAGGCCTCCCCCAAGCTCCACCACTTCGACCGGTTTTGTGCTTCCCGCATCCAGCGGGTTCCTGCGGCCTTCACAAAGTCATCGGTCCACCTTGTTGGAGGCCTTCCAACTCTACGTCTTCCGGTACGCGGTCGCCACTCCAGAACCTTTCGGCCCCATCGGCCATCTGTTCTGCGAGCAATGTGCCCTGCCCACTGCCACTTCAGTTTAGCAATTCTTCGGGCTATGTCAGTTACCTCTCCTACGGATCTCTTCATTTCTCATTCGATCGCGTAGGGAAACTCCAAGCATAGCCCTCTCCATCGCCCTTTGGGTGACTTTCAGCCTTCTAATAAGGCCCATTGTGAGCGACCACGTTTCGGTTCCATATGTCATCACTGGCAACACACACTGGTCAAAGACTTTCGTCTTGAGACACTGCAGTATGTGGGACGAGAAGATATTGCGTAGCTTCCCAAACGCTGCCCAGCCGAGTCGGATTCGACGATTGACCTCTTTCTCGAAGTTGGACCTACCTAACTGGACAGTCTGTCCTAGATACACATATTCGTCCACAACTTCGAGTGTAGCGCCTCCGATCTTCACTGGAGTGGGTATCATACGAGCATTGGACATGACCTTTGTCTTGTCCATGTTCATCCTGAGACCCACTCTTTCGGAAGCTCTACTGAGGTCATCGAGCATTGTACTGAGGCCCTCCATAGTCTCAGCCATGACAACTATATCATCGGCAAACCGAAGATGAGTGATGTACTCGCCATTGATGTTGATGCCAGCCCCTTTTCAGTCCAGAACCTTGAAGACATCCTCCAGTGCAGCGGTGAACAGTTTCGGAGAAATAACGTCTCCCTGTCTCACCCCTCGCTGCAGAAGGATAGGTTTCGAGGTCTGGTCCTGAAGTCGTACAGACACTTCAGCACCTCGATGTACCGATAGTCGATCTGGCACCGTTGAAGAGACTGCAGTACAGCCCAGGTTTCGACCGAATCGAAGGCTTTTTCGTAGTCCACAAACGCTAAACAAAGAGGCAGGTTATACTCTTCGGTCTTCTGTATAACCTGCCGCAGCGTATGTATGTGGTCCACGGTGCTAAAGCCTTTACGGAATCCGGCTTGTTCGGGAGGCTGGAAGTCGTCAAACCTGCGCGCTAGACGGTTCGTGATGACTCTTGAAAACAGCTTGTAGACATGGCTCAGAAGTGAGATGGGCCTATAATTCTTAAGTAGGGCATTGTCACCCTTCTTAAAGAAAAGTACCACCACACCTCAGTTCCATGCCTGTGGCGTTTTGCCCTCGAGTATGACGGAATCAAACAGCTTCTGAAGGGCCTTGAGAACGGGTTTCCCGCCAGCCTTCAGGAGTTCAGCCGTAATTCCGTCATCACCTTGTTCACCATCGCCTTGTTGTTTTTAAGCTGCTTCAGAGCCATCCGAATCTCGTACAAGCTGACGTCCGGGATGTCTTCGGTGTAATGTCGGGTCAACCTAGCTCTTAGGTCATTTGCCAGATTTTTAACGGGGTTACTTGTTGACATGTATAACTGTCCATAGAACCTCTCAATCTCCTTAAACAGCTCAGGTTTGGCGGATACGACTCTGCCATCATCGGTCGTCAGTTTCGTAAGCTGGCTCTGCCCAATAGACAGATCGTTAGTAAATACCTTGGAGCCTTTATTCCGCTCTATCGCGTCCTTGATCCGCTCTGTGTTATAGCGGCGAAGGTCGCTTTTCAAGGACTTAGAGATCTGTCTATTGACCTGCCGGTACTCGAGCGCAGCTTCTGAAGACTGCAGGATCATTTCGCGCCTCTGTTCCATGAGCTGTAATGTAGGATCTGAGAGTTTCTTTTTCCTATTAGTACGGCGGGTCTTGAAGAACTTAGACCCGACCGTATGGACAGTTTCCACGAACCCATCGTTAAAATCGTCCACGGAGTTCCCTAGGCACTCAAAACAATTCTGGAGTTCGAGCTGAAAGCTCTCGGGGTTTTGAAGTTGGATCGGTGCTGGACGGAGCGTTGACTTCATCAGCCGACATCTTTCCAGCTTGATATTGATATTCAATGTGCCTCTTACCATGCGGTGATCGCTCCCGGTTTTCACCGCGTTGATCACAGAGACATCATTGAATATTTGCTTCTTCGTCGACATAATGAAGTCAATCTCGTTTTTTGTTGCACCACCAGGACTCTGCCAGGTCCACTTCCTGTGCTCACGTTTTCTGAAGAAGGAATTCATCATAAAGAGGCCTTCCTTCTCCATAAAACTAGCCAGTAGGTGACACTGGTGGTGGACGTCGCACGTCCAACTTCAAATTGCCCCACTCTCAACTCAATCATCGCCTCGCTTGCCCAGTTTCGCGTTGAAGTCCCCCATGACAACGGTGAAGTGAGTTTTGGAACCATGCATGGCTCTGGAAATATCCTCATACATGGTCTCCACCTCATCGTCGGGGTGTGACGAGGTCGGAGCGTAAACCTGTATGACCTTCAACGAATACCTTGCGGATATTCTGAGTATAAGGTACGCTACTAATATTATGTAAGCAATAACATTTTCATTTTCCTCGTTCATAATATTTATAGTTATGCGCCTAATCACAAATGCTACAAAACATTTTGCTGTCACAAAATTACCAGGCGCTTTCTATAAATTTTTTGTAAAGTTAAAATAAATAAAACCGCTGTCCAATAATGATATTTTTCAATACGTACGCAATAAACACTATTCGTACAACAGTTTTCATTAAAAAAAAGTAGCGTTTATCTTTCCTGAGTACGTGTTCTGTGTGGCTCTGCTAGAGAGTATGCTCTCCGGCAGAGCCACAATCAATGTCGATTTTATGATTACCTAATGCACGTACAGCGATAACGGTATACGTACATCATGTACGTTTGACGTACATCATTTTAAGATATAATTGATCGGTTTCTAAAATGGTGGCTCTGCTGCAGAGCATGACACAAATAATTGAGAACCATCTCCTTTATCAAAGTTGGTTAATAAAGCCAAAAGGTGAGATAAAGGTCACATTTTAGTATTGTTTTTAAAGAAAACCTTTTGTCACCTTTTTCAAGGTTATTCAGATCAAAGTAATTTATTCCTTACTGGAAATTTTACACAGGGAAAAAGTTCAGATATAAAAAACTCATTTTAGGGTTCCTTACTCAAAAGTTGCCAACGGAATTATTATTAAGGCTCCGGAATTTGTCCGTGCGTCTATCACAAAGCTGTGTCAATTGAACTGTAGACATTTGAAAATTCCACAGATTTTGTACTGCTATGGCCGCTATAACAACAAATTCCTAATAAAAATAAATAATAGTTTAAAAAAACTAAAAAACACGCTTCCATGGAAAACCAAACTAAAAAGTACAAAATAATGGAAAAAAAGCGTGGGGTGCTTTTAAGGTATTTTTTTATTGATATCAGGCACCCCACGCTTTTTTTCCATTATTTTGTACTTTTTAGTTTGGTTTTCCATGGAAGCGTGTTTTTTAGTTTTTTTTAACTATTATTTATTTTCTATTTTTTAGGGTATTTCGAATTTTGAGACGTATGTCAGCGTAGTTTGTGACAGTTTTTATGATGTCCTGGTAACCCTGGCAAGGATAATGGCACAAATTTATGAAATTATTGCATTGTCATCAGTCCTTGACAGGTGTGCAAAGTTTGAATGAAATCTGGTCGTTTAAAGTGGGTCAAAATCGCACTATAAGGAGTCGGTTACAAACAAACATACAAATATACAAACATACAAATATACAAACATACAAACATACAAGTGAAGCTAATATAAAGCGTGTAATGACATATACGAGTAACAAGCAACAAAATATTTTTTGCTAACATAATAGAAACTGTGTTGTTTTTCTCGTTACTAAATTATTAAAAAAATATGTAGTGTTTTTGAACATATTATTTTACTGCGATACGAAACCCTTTGTGTGCGGTTCCAACTCGCATTGACCATTTTTTTATTTTTAGTAACAACCAAGTAGTAATATTTTACTGCTTGTAAAAATGCCTTATTTTCTGTTTACATTTCTGTGGGCTAGACTGAAACATTCTTTATTTAGTTCCTAGATCCTGTGTTTAATCAGTCTGAGAGTAATTTAAGAGCACGTTATCCAAATGAAAAGCGATATTTTTTTTATTTGTTTTGGTTATTTGCAAAATAATTTTTGGCGAGCAACCAGCCGGCTTTTTTTTGGGGCCTTTTTCCATCAATCTTCTTTTTTACTGACTAAAACCCACCCATGTGCCTTCAGTTGCCTATGCCAGGGCCACGGTAACTCATTCGATAGATCCTTCACCCAGAGCGGGAGACGTCATCAATCAATTTCAGCCTTAAGACGTCCCTGGCAGGTATCGGCCCTAGCAGACCCCTTCAATATGTGCTGCCATCACTTTGAGGCGCACGTGGAACACAACGCGCTGTTGATCCGAGTTAAGTCCTTGCAAACAGTTTGACTGGGCCTAAGCCCATTAATTCTCAATGTTTGCAATAATGTTCTGTACCCCAATTACGTAGCACACTATCGTTCAGATTCTAACTCATTTTGAAGCATATTGATAATTCATTGCTTCAACTTTATACCGGGTGACATTTTTTAACGTCTTGAAAAAAAATGGCGGTGAACGGAGCCTTTGGCATAGAAATTTTTATTATTTTTATTTTTTAATAACATGTAATGAAATTGATCTAGCAATAAACACTACACAATTAAAGTAACATTTTCATACTAGAACATCAAAAACAGAAATTTGGAAAAAAAAAAACCAAAAAAAAAACAATTAAAATCTATCGAAACTCAAATCATACGCACCCTACTCAATGCGTGGCATGTATCAATGATTTCGTAGCGCGGTCCTACCCTTTGAAGCTGGCCGATAGGCAGCCTCATTGATCATTCGCAGGCGCACGAGCCGCACACGCATCCCCGTACGCCCGCGTCCCGCGCTCCTTTAGTTTCCTGCGATGAATCTGAAGGCCTTCCTGCCTTCTATTCTAGTTATACAACACACCCTATGAAGGTCGAGACGGTAAAAAATGGCATCCGCGGTATATATAATTCTACTATACGTGTGTATGTCACTGAACTCCTCCTAAACGGCTGGACCGATTTGAATGATTTTTTTTGTATGCGTTTGGGTGGCAACCTGGATGGTTTAGATTCATTATTGGACCCGGTAGGTAGCGCTGCTATCGAGTTCTAGGAAACAGGACAACGTCTGTACGGTCAGCTAGTATGTTTCTAAAATGTCTGCTTAACAACGTTATTAACGCAATAAAATTCAATGAACTGTCAAAAGAAAGTTAGTACTGAAAGTGTGTTACACTATTGCCTCGCAGGTCATCGTGAGTTTTTGACAGATTTTGTATGGCTAATTTATCTGGTTAATAAAAGTACGTCATTTATCAAGTCTAGTTCCAACAATTATTAATAATTATTCATCATTTATTTCAGAACATAATACATTCCATATAATTATTAGTAAATCATTCTTAAAACTATCATCATCATCATCATTTCAGCCGTAAGACGTCCACTGCTGGACTTAGGCCTCCCCCAATTTGGGGGGCTTTGCCATAATCGCCACGCTTGGCAGGCGGGTTGGCGATCGCAGTATGGTGATAAAATACATAGAGAACGCTGCTGCCCATTCTCTAGTAAGTCCCTTAGTCGCCTTTTACGACACCCACGGGAAGAAATGGGGTGGTGTTATTCTTTACGTCCGGCACCACACGGTACCTTAAAACTATGTTAGTTAGATATTAATGATTGTATAAAATTGCGCTACTTATCATCAAACCGGGCACCCTCGGAGCCGTGAATGGCATTCCAGTGCCTCACAACTGGGCAATCCACCCTTTTCAGTACGGTATTCAGAAGGCCGTTGGTGCTGCCTCGCACGCGGTGCTTTTGCGCACTATCGCCCTAAAACAATCCGTGTTGGCCTTTGCAAACATACCTGATGCACTGCAAAAACGGGGCAACCCCAACAGCATCCTGAAACCATTATTGTACAGGACCCGCAGGGCATTGAAAGATCCACGCGTATACCGGACCCACAGGCTGCAGGTATAGAAAGGCTGACAGTATGCCTTAAAAAGAGCAATTTTGATCTCTTGTGACCACCGTGCAAACCTGCGCGCCAGCATATTGCTTCTCACTGACAATGCCCTACGTTCCCGCTCAGTATCCAAATCATCCGAGAGGTCCTCGGTGACCCAGTGCCCCAGGTACTTGTATTTGATTGGACAATATGTACCATATTTTTTTTCTATTTAATGGCCAAATATTTTTTTTGCAACTATGAAGTGAGTAATCTCCTTTTACGCAGACGAAGTCAGGGCAGAAGCTTGCTTAACATTACCATTACGTCTTCTTTCCGATAAACTATTTTAAAGAGGAAACCGTAAAAGCATTCCAATGTCGAAGACGCTTTTAAACGAATGAATTTTAATTCTCTTCAGGAAAATATTGCACTGAAAACGAGGGAATCGGGCGTTGTGTAGAGTGATACTTATTGTTATTATCTTAGAGCACAATTTCGATTGTATCATCATAATAATAGAAGTCTGTAATTGTATTGAGTCTTTTTAACACGCTTCTATTAGCTTTACACGTATGTTAGTATGTACCTATGTGGAATTTTTGAACATGTTTTTGACCCTCTTTAAAACGTCGGATTAACTCGAAATGTGACATACTTATCAAAAACCGATGACAATTAATAATTTTATAAACTTTTGCCTATATCGTTGCCGTATCAGGATAGCAAAAAAAACTGTGTTCAAAAACTACGCTGACATACGTCACAAAATACGAAAACTACGCTGACATACGGCACAAAATTCGAAACACCCTGAAAATTGAAAATAAATAATAGTTTTAAAAAACACGCTTCCATAGAAAACCAACCACTATTTCTTAGTTTTTTTTTTTTAGAACGAGCATTGTAACTTTTACGTGTAAACGATTCCAGACCTTATAACAATACAAATAATATGATTATTCGTAAAGCTAACTTGAAACACTATTCATAAGCGAACTCATTTGTTTTTAAAGTAAATCATGGCGGATTGACAGCGTTCGAATTTCGAAGTAATGTTTTGATCTTCATTATGATAGAACATACATTGTCTTTGACGTGTCACGTCATTATTATTAATAACGAAACTATAACTAACTATTAATGAGCTTGTAACTATTAATAATGTAGATTTAACAATGTTTGTTTAGTATGGTAACGATATTCGATATTTTCCGTAATGAGGTTTGGTTAAAGGAAATATTCTATTATATTCCAAGCTTCCAAACATGAGTAACATTTTACTTGCATGGACTTACTCGGTTATTTAAGTTATTGATCTAATGCAAAGACTACTTATACAATATCTATAAAACTCGACAATTTTGTTATATAAGTATGACCAAAATTCTGAATTTATTTATTTATGAATTACTATCATTATGTAGATTCTTTTATATTTTGTGAATGTGAGAACGTTGTAGGCCTTGTAGACTGTAGACAATTTTCTTTTTTATTAAGTACCTGGTACTTGTTGCCAGTCCTACACTGTTCTCCCATACCTATTAACACTGTAATTTTAAACCATTGTTTAAATTATTTTTAAAAGAATAACCATGGAGTTTCTTGTGGGCTCTCCTCCATAGGAATCAACAATTTGGAACCGTGCATCTAGCTTCTGACGTTTCATAAGTACCCACGTAGATTTATGTGAAATAAAAATAATTTGATTTGATATGAATGCTCACAAATAACTCTAGAAATATAATATAATTCTCGTAGTTTTTAGCGATTGAAATCTTACATGTTTTTGTCGGTCAGAGATTTCGAATTTACTACCAGTACTCCGAGCGAAAATACGTTTTTGCGTTAAAAAAACTCAACCCATTTATTTCAATGAAATAAATTAGAGGCACTTTTGTCAAGGGGTCGATAGTCAGAAAAATAAAGCTAGTTGCCCATTACAAAGCGTAATAGTTTCCTACGGAGGAGAACGGGCTAGAAAGTTTATGGACACTGTTTTAAATCAATATCACCGCTTAAGGAATGTGAAATCTTAAAGGCAATTCTCACCATGGCGACAATCAAATGTCAAAAATGTACGAAAAATCGAGGTATTTTTGACAAATCGAGACTGTTGCGATCAGACTGTGAATGTTCTTAAAATTACGAAAATTGTATTTCTGTTTTTGAGCTCTATGGTGTACAAAATAAAGAGCATTTTATTATATCCTATACCAGCTTAAACTGATGATTTTAGAGCCAGCTAGCTTTTGCCAGCGGCTTTGCTCACGTTTTATTCATAAGCCTTCCTCTTAAATCAGTATGTTTATTGATGAAAACCGTATTAAATCCGTTGCGTAGTTTAAAAGATCTAAGCGTACAGATGCGGGAAGTGACTTTGTTGTATACTTTGTAAAGATTAGCGTCAGAATTTAAATTGTACAAAATATTGATATTTTTTAAATTGTAATCGTCAATTTTATCTAAGGAAATATTACTGGAACTTATAACTGTTATTCTATGAAAAGGATTTTTTTTTTACGTTAAATATAAACACGTTTTTAATATTATTCAGCCCGTTATTGCATGCAAGTCATACTGCATTTAATTTATGTTCGTGACTATGTGATTGACTTAATTATTTCTGAACACAGGCAAAGCTGCGATGTTAATATTCCCAGTAATTATGGGCTAGTTTGGTTTTATGTTTTCAGAAAAAATACATACACAATAATCACAGAACGTAGTATAAAGAAATAATAATTCATTTAAGTACTATTTTCATACATATGTTTACAACTTTCATCAGGTCATAAAAACATACGACTAGATTTTAATTTTTTCAGTAAATTTTGGTATTTTTTATCATTAAATGTTACTATTTAAAAAATATAAATAAACTTGTTTCGGATTTAATTTGCCAATTTAGTGACAAAATTGAGACAAAAACATTATAAAAGACATTTCCACACAATCTCATTAATTTATGTTCAACATCTTATACCAGTACCTACATTCACAGCAAATAAACTACTGATTATGATTTTTATTCCTGAACATTACGCCTGAAAATGTACAACAAAATAAACCCTTCCTACGTTCTTTTCAACACCCCTACTTATCACATAACGAGCCTTCAACCGCGCTTAAGCCTATGCCGCTACGAAATTGTAACTTTTTTCTTCGCGTAGTACGCTACACACCTACGCAGCTACGCCGTAGTCAACAGGTGCACTGACCCACTTACACAAAAATAACATAACACTTTACAAATTAACAAAATAACAATAACATTTTTTTAAACTAACACTTTCGTTTTTTTTACACACGATTGTTTTCTCTCAATATTTTATTTTTATTTTCCGGGCACTGGGGTAAGCGTTCGGGCTCTAGAACCGGCTTACAGCTACTGGTCTTACGAGAGATCGGTGCGCATGTGCCCAACAAAATTGTATGGATACTGACCAGTACAGAAGACCTCAGACCCCTCTCCTGGTTCGAACAATCGTTGAGCTTCCCGGGTAGGTTTGGAACAAAATGAGGGGTCTGGTGGAGCTGGGTATCCCGGTCGTATAGAAACGTTGGCAGGTATGTGAAGCTACAGTTGGTTTTGTCTGTTTTGCGTGGCCATATTATACGGGACTTTTATTTGTCTGTTATGTAAGATAGTTGGCGAAAATGTTTTGTTAGTAAGATGATCCCCTTTTATTATTTTTTGTGGGGCGCTATTGGCGTGGTGGAGAAAGAATTTTATGAGAAATTATTTGGTAAGGAAATATAATACGTTGTTACGCTTATATGAAGCGGTGTTTACATAATAAGACTAGTGTTGTAAAACAGTAGCTTGGGCTATAATAATAATAATCAATTTATTTCAATTTATTTTTCTAAAAATATTTAAAAATGTAACTAATATGTATATAAAGAAATAAACGGAATGATATTTTTTATTTATCCGAAAACATACAGAATTTGAAATACAGTTTGATATTTGGTTTCAAAATATATTAGTTGCAAATGTTATAAAAAAATAATACTCTACCTCTGAAGCTAGGGTATACCTGTATTTTAAGAGCTATACTTAACTAACATCCAGGGGATAACTGCATAACAAAAATAGTAGAAATCACTGTCATTTTGATAGTTCAACAACATTCATTGCGTTATTTACTTTGTTTAGCAGACTAATTTTTCGAACATATGAAGCAATGGATTTGATTATTATTATTAATATCCTTTAAAGTGCTTCTGGTTGCTGCCAGGGTCGCGAAATTTGTTCGAAAGAGTTACCGTGGCCATGGCATATGAGCAACTGAAGGAACACGGGTGGGTTCGAGTCAGTAAAAGTCTGACACGTCCTTCCGCTCCACCCAGAGCGTGAGACGTCATTTGAGGATTTTTCACCCAGAAAAAAAAAGTGGCTCTGGTTATGATGGCGCGTAGTGACGCGCCGTCGACCCGAGCCTGGTCCTTACCGGGCGGCGAGCTACCCATTGCTCACCGCCCGCAAGCTCGTGCCTACGGTGGCCGGGAGTCCGCAATCGACTCTCGACGCCCGGGGCGTCTCCTTCTGCGGCGGCTAGGGACGTGAGGGCGCAGAGACTGCCACTCCCTCACGCACCCCGCCTCCTCCTTCGCGAGCATTACTGCTTCACATAAGGAGGTGACGGCTTCCCATGCCCTCTCGCTCCGTACCATGGCTCGCACCAGGGCCGGACGCGAGAGGTCGCCGCCGCCGATCGCCTCCACGAGGACACGGCGGTGCTCCGCCCAGGCAGGGCACACCTCCACCGTATGCTCCACCGTGTCCTCCAGACGATCCTCGCAATGGAAACACCCGGGCGTTTCCTCCCGCTTTATCCTGAACAGGAACCCACTGAAGCACCCATGCCCGGTGAGAACCTGCGTCAGGCGTAAGGTGAGGACGCCGTGGTGCCTCTCTATCCACTCCTCAAAGAAGGGACTTACCGCCGCAATTGTGGCGTGCCCTACTTCTGCCTAACTCTTCGGTGAATCAAGGTGTGATGTTGTTATGTTTTTTTTCACATAGAGTAGCCATAGTAGTACACACTCTGTGAAAATTTCACTATTACGGTACAAAAGATACAGCCCTGTGAACGACGAACGAACAGATGAACAGAGCCTAAGCAGATGGAGCCTAAGTACTTTGTCCTAGTGGCACCCTTTCGGTACGCAACCCTAAAAAGCGTGTCCATAATCTATACTAATATTATAAAGCTGAAGAGTTTGTTTGTTTGATTGAACGTGCTAATCTCAGGAACTACTGGTCCGAATTGAAACATTCTTTTTGTGTTGGGTAGCCTATTTATCGAGGAAGGCTATAGGCTATATAACATCACACTATAACTAAGAGGAGCGGAGCAGTAATGTAAAATGTTGCAAAAACGGGGAAAATCGCACGGGTAGGCGATTCGACGCGACGCGACGGGAAGGCTCGGGGAATAAGAAATTTAACGCGGACAAAGTCGCGGGCAGAAGCTAGTCCTTCAATATTCCTTTAATCCTCTTTAAATCGTTGTCTATATTAAAACACGTGCGACCCGAGTTACGTGTTTCTTTTGAAAATCTTTTATTTAATTTTTCTTATCATCTTAACGTGTTTCCAATTTATACCTGTATTTATTCTATACTTAAATAACTAGGTACGAGTATCTTATGAACTTAATCCGTAGAAATCTTTTCGGTACACAATTTTATATTTATTTAGTTGAAAATGTAGTTCTATTCTGTAAAGTTCATTTTAAAACTCACTCAAGTGAGCGCACACAATTCGAAAACGAACTAATTTGTTTTTAAAGTAAATCATCGCGGATTCATAACGAGACACCGTTCAAATTTCGAACCGATGTTTAATTTATGTCAATACTGGTAAACTTTCATCGCCATTTTTGTTTGGTAGTTAGATGCATCCTGTTAAATTGGTCTTTATTAACCCTAATTATTGGTTTCCGTTTTGCGTAAGAATAGATAGGTCTCTCTAGAAGTCAAACGCGTGAATGTAGTCTTCGGTTCCTGCGTAAATTTCTTGTTCAACAATAAAATGTATCTTTAAGCATCGCTTCGCCCGCCTGCAATATAACTTCGTTTTCTTGTAGCGTTCTTTCTGGCTTTTTTTCTTATTACTCGGTTCCTTAGGGTCGTAGCGTTATGTTAAATAGCCAAACAGATTTATTTCAATCCAACTGGTACTTTCAGAGATTGATCCAAACACTAACAAAGAAAAAAAAAATCTCTTAATAATAAAATATAGTATGGATGAACAAAATAACCTTAAAAAGATTGAAACTGGCAAATGAGAACGAAAAATTAATCAAGCACGCTCGCTTTAGCAATCAATTAAAAATTAATCGCCGCAGCACGTGTAAGGCTGCACGTGTCATTGATACTAATGTAATCAATATAAAATAGTACTTCGTATAAATGTAGTGTTATTCTGTAATTGGAACCTCACTCAAGTGAGCGCACACAATTCGAAAGCGAACTCATTTGTTTTCAAAGTAAATAAATCATCGCGGATTTACAACACTTTGAAATTCGAACGATGTCTCTATTCGAATGTCAAAGTGTCTATTTTTTTTTAAATTCTACTATCTGTGTTGCATAACCACATTAAGTTAAAAGCAGTCACGTCCAGTGTTAAAGATATTGGTATTCTTACGGTGGCATCACAATTCATCTTCGCCAACATCTTATATATTAAGCAAAATATACATCTGTACACTAAGAACAGTGATATTCATAATATTAATACTAGAAATAAGGACAAGCTACGTGCTCCCTTTCACCGGCTTCATAAGGTTCATAATTCATTTGTTGGTCTTGGTATTACCTTTTTCAACAAGCTTCCCTCTGCTTTCATAGATTGGCAGTTTAATGAGTTTAAAGCTAAAGTAAAATCCAACCTTTGTTCAAAGGCATACTATTCTATCAACGACTTCTTAAACGATAAGAATAGTTGGTCGCTGTAATTAATTCAATGTTTATGTTCTTTCAACCAGAATCAGAATTAGCTTTCCTCATCGTTGTGTATGTAAGCGGGCACGCCCTTTATACCCGGAGGCACTTATTTAGGTTTTAAGTTCTATTTACGATTTTATTATTTCAGCTTGAGTTTAGTTTTTTAATGTTTTGTTCGTATATTGGCGTGTGCTAGCTGACATATGACGCATAATTTGATGTATGTTTTGTTTTGTTTTATACTATTAATTACTTACATAATACTGTATATAATCAAGTTCTTCTAACTTAACAGACAGCTGTGCTGCTGGGGAGTTTGTTCCGCCACTTCTTCTTCCCAGCTAAAGCACTAGGAAGTGTCGAAGGGTGGGCGTTTTTGGGGGACTGTCTCATGTAACTTTGACGTTCAAAAAGTGCTGACTCTCAGCCTAGTTTGAATAAATGACATTTGATTTTGATTTTGTTAAAAAAAAATCTTATAGCAAAATAACGTCGCCATTTTTGTTCATTTGACACATTGTTTAATTAATTAAAACGAATTTAATGGCAACTATAGCTATGCTCAGGTAAACAAGGCATAAGTTTATGTATGTGTGTATAATGAAACTTCTTTTTATTAAAAAGTGAAAACCAGACAGCCGTTTTGCCGTAACGAGGTCATGGAAAATACCACAAAACATACATACAAAATTACGAGCTAGACTATAACCCCGTATTTTCAACAGAAGTCGAGAAAAAAGAAAAAAAACGTAATAAGCACTCTCTCATGCCATTAAAAAGTTTTACCCCAAGGCATGAAAGTATCTGTAAAATTTCTTCTTTTCTTTTATTTGCCGTACGTACGTAAAGTACCTATATGGTACTGCAGGAGCAAAAGTATTGGAATTTAAAAACAAAGATAATGTATGTATATTGATTCAAGAGTGCTATAAAAATATGGAGTGCGTTCTCTGCATTTGACTTTAAAATTTCTCGTAGAAACTTGAGATAAATATGGCTTTCAATTTACGTTATCGAAAATTTGTTTTATTCAATTATTTATCTTACAAGTACGGGCACTAGTAATAACAGCCGCACGGGCCGATCGATCATCTTCACATACTCAGACCTCATTCCGATCTAGCCGGTCCCTTGCTGCCGTCTAACAGCAATGCCCTAAGCCGAGGTGCGTACCCCACAGGGGGTGCCTTTAGCGAGTAGTCGCTCTAGTTTTAAGTTTTTTAAGCCCTGGCTGGAGGCCTTTATTTATCAAGGTAGCCACAGGCAAGTCCAGTTAAGCAGCCGACCACCTCATAGGTTGACCTGCGAGATGTCTTTAAAAAAACACATACTTAGATCCCTCCGTGCCTCGGATGACACGTTAAATATTGATATGATCTTTTACAGTCTTTACGGGTAGTTAGAAGTCCGCTAGTATGACAGCCAGTCCCACCTGGCAGTATTTTTTATTTTATTATGTAACTAGCTTCTGTCTGCGACGTCGTCCGCGTTAATTATTCCTCTGACCCTTCCCGTCGCGTCGAATCGCCTCCCTGTGCGATTTTCCCCGTTTTTGCAACATTTTTCATTACTGCTCCGCTTCTCTTAGTTGTAGCGTGGTGTTATATAGCCTTTCTCGATTAATAGGCTACCCAACACATAAATAATTTTTCAATTCGGATTAGTAGTTCCTGAGATTAGCGCGTTCCAAAAAAAACTCTTCAGCTTTATAATAATCTATTTATGTAAAAATGAATCCCTATTTCCCTTGGTCACGACATCACGCGTGAACGGCTGGACCGATTTCACTTTTTTTTTTTGTTGTGCTGTTTGTAATTGCCAGGAGAAGGTTCTTATGAAAGAAAAAAAAAGAAAAATTGCGCAGAAAATTTGAAAATTTAAGAACAACCATATAATAGTACAATGTAAACTTTTTTAATGTAACATTATGACATTTGACATAGAATTGACAGAATGCGTGCTCAAATATCATCAAAGAGACAGGACAACGTCTGTCGGGTCAACTAGTATTAGTATAGATTTCAAAGACAGTGAAAATTGTTCATGAATAAAGTTAAATTGAAATATTGTGGCCCATAGTAACTGGGATAAGCCGAGAGGCAGACGTTCAATGTAATATTCCCGGAAAGTTAGGCAGACGATGAAGCATGGTGATTAGTGTAATTTCTATAGATTCTGATATAAGGTAATTATTTTTTTTGTTTTTATTCTTTGTAGATCCACATCTTATAGAAAATAGATGGTCGCAGAAGTCTTTCTTATAATTTTTACTATAGAGCTGAATCTCTACGACCTTTAGGTGTTTTTATAGTTGAAAAATGTTTAACTACCAATTGGCGAAAATAAATGAAAGTTGACCTTGTTAATTAATCAATAAGCAAACAAATTGGGTCGTTTATTATTTGGGGTTTAGGCCCAAATTTTTATGAAACGTGACTGGTCTCCTTAAAAAAAGTTAGGTATTCATATAAAATGATCAATAGGTTGTTCCATAACTTCTATTCCACATAAAAATAAAAACTTTTTGCACAGTGAGCGCCATTAAACAGAAAGCTCCAGTAGCTGTCAGACTGTCTCATCCATCAAATAGTTACGTTTCGACGAAACTTTATATACCTATTGGATATAGCGTTATTTCTCTTTGCGTTTGACAGGTGAAACGTCAAAACGGTATAGTTTTTTGACAATGATGTAGGAGCATGAATAGAGTGATAGACGATAAAAAGTGTTGTTAATCGGAAAGGTGTAAAGAGAGCATTCTGAAAGTTGACATTATCGCAAACAACTGTAAAAAATTTCACTGATTTGATTAAATAATTAATTAATCAATGGTATGACTCGTTGAGCTCGTGAACAGTAGGTACTGCTTCTATTGACTAGTCGTCTTGTTGATCATGATTATTATAAATAATTGTTACACACACATACATACATAAAATTACGCATTTTTCCAGTGGGGGTAGGCAGAAACCACAGAACGACATCTGCTACGATCCTTACATACTCTTTTCGCCTCGTTTAAGTTCATACATCTGGTCATACACGCACGCCGGTTACCAATTCTACGCACCTGACCCTTCTGAAGAACATCACCAATAAAGTCACTATATGTTCTCCTAGGGCGTCCCCTTCCGGCGTGAGCAGTCACATCTGTCTTGTAAATACATTTTATAAACTGTTCTTCATTCATCCTCTCAACATGACCAAACCAAACCATTTAAGTATCCCTACTCTTTTAAATTTTTGTCACTACATCTCATCCGTACCCTTGTTTTATCACATCATTCCTCAGTATATCATTCATAGTCACGGCACACATGCTTTACAAGGAACGCATTTCCACAGCATTAATTCTGCTTTTCATGCTTCTTTTACCTCGCCCAACATTCACTTCCATACATAAGCGTCGGTACCAACAAACCATTGTGAATAGCTAGTCGAACCTTTTCAGACATCAATTGGTTGGTCAAAATTGCATGTAACGCATAGCATTTGGAGGGTTTCCAAGCGCTTTTATACACCTAAAGATGCTAGAGGCTCTGAAAACAGTAAACATAGGTAGCCATGTTGTTCTCAAGAACGTAAACAATACAATTGTGTTTGTCCTTCAAGCAGACCGCTTCACAGCAAACTTTCAAGGTAGTCTGTGACACTTAATTATGATAACGGGCAGTTGTTTCTCTTTTGAATTGAGTTACAAACTCCTTTCGTAGGTCTTCTTGTTTTTGCAATTTGCATAAACATTATTGGTGATGGCAGTTACGCGTATCTTCTGCAATTGAAATTGATGACTTTGGATAAGTGCAATAAATCTATACTTATAATATTATAAAGCTGAAGACTTTGTTTGTTTGTTTGATTGAACGCGCTAATCTCAGGAACTACTAGTCCGAATTGAAAACTTCTTTTTCTGTTAGGTAGCCTGTTTATCGAGGAAGGCTATAGGCTATATAACATCACGCTACAAATAAGAGGAGCGGAGCAGTAATGAAAAATGTTGCAAAAACGGGGAATATCGCACGGGTAGGCGATTCGACGCGACGGGAAAGGTCGGGGAACAAGAAATTTAACGCGGACGAAGTCGCGGGCAGAAACTAGTACATACATACATGCAATCACGCCTTTTTCCCAAGGGGGTAGGCAGAAACTACGGAAAGCCATCTGCTACGATTCTTCCATAGTCCTTTTGCCTCGTTTAGGTTCATACACACACGCCGGTTGCGAGTACTACGCACCTGACTTTTCTGAAGAACATCACCAATAAGGTCACTAAATTTCCTCTAAACGACAATTTAATCTGCCAGCATTTTTTCCGAAATGTGTTGCGGTGGGTTTCCAGTCCATCCGAAAGCAGCATGCAGATTTGGAAGTTGGCGGTGTGATAGCCCGTGCCTCGGAAAGGACGATAAGCCGTTGGTCCTACGCCTGATCTCTCTCCGATCATGTCGGATTGCCGTCCCATCGAATTATGAGAGTAAGTGCCCCTGTGTCTGCCTCTGCACACACACTTGGGCATTATAATATCTCCCGCGCCGAAGGCTAGTCTTCGTTGAGACTGGCCGCCATGTTCAAAATATGGTCTGGAGGACTACACATGGACTGACAACCTATTTGACCTCTCCAACCTAGTTAGTGAATAATGCGATATCACTTGGTAACTTGGTTGTTAAAATTTCGGCTTTCTGATAACCTTATTTTTTTTTTATTTATTTAAGAAAGCCTACATACTAAGAATAGTGGTATCAAAACTAAATGGCTTATGCCATGCGCAATACATTAAATCCCTGATCTCCAAACTAGGGGGGTCCCTGTATCTTAGAGATCAGTATCCCTCCGCAGTAATGTCACAAGCCAATATTAGTGACATACTAAATATTACAAAATTGTTGTTTTTATTTTTAATCGTAACCTTAAAGCTAAGTAAATAAAATAAAACACTAAATTAAAATAACATTCTGATATACAGTTTTGTGTGAGTGTGTGTGTGTGTGTGTGAGAGGGTGTGTGTATGAGTGTGTGTGCATGAGTAGGGTGTGTGTCTGTGTATGTGAGAGGGGGTGGGGCGGGGTGGTTTAAATTTAAGTGTAAGTTAAATTAATTTTAATTCAGTTTAAGGGTAAGTGGCCTAAAAGGAGATCCTCAGTATTATTATGACTTAATTTCACCAAGTATTTGTTTAATGCACATTTGCATTCATATTTAGTTTTAGAAAATAGTTTCAGCTCCTTGTTTAAATTATTATACACAGTTATGCTGTTGATATAATACTGGCGCCTGGCAAAATATGTTCTGTGGGGTTCTTGTGGAAAAACTTTATGTCTATGTTAAACCTACCAGCTGGTTCCGCTAAGGGACGGGAAGAATGTTTACGAATTATCATTTGTTGCGCGTAAAGTTGTCTGATAGTCAACAGATCACATTCGGCATAAAGCTGTAATGTGGGATACCTACGTGGGCGAGACAGCATGACCTTAATGACAGCCCGTTGTGCACGCTCAAGCCTAATAAAAACGTTTACAGTAGACCCTCCCCAAACTGGAATACAATAACATAAAACCGACTGGCACAGTGCAAAATAGACTAGTTTCAAGGTCTTACTATCGGCAGATCTACGAAGTTTTTTGAATACATAGATTAGTTTACGGAATCTTCCTGAAAGTATCTCTATATGCTTGTGCCAGTTCAGGTTTTGGTCTATATGAATGTCGAGATATTTTACACTTACTTTTTACTTTGACTGACCTGTTAGTCTAGTGGTTAGTGACCCTGACTGCTAAGACTGAGGTCGTGGGTTCGATTCCCATCCAGGAAAAATCTTTGTGTGATGAGCACAATAATTTCTATTTCATACATTTTTTTTTAATAAAAAAAAAACTATTTTTATTTGTTCTGTGTCTGGGTGTAATTTATCTATAATATGTATTCATTTAGAAATATATAAGTATGTTTATCAGTTGTCTGGATACCATAGTACAGGCTCTGCCTAGTTTGGGATCAGATAACGTTGTGTTGGTTGTCCTAAGATATTTATTTATTTATTTATAACCCGTAACGACTGTCAGAAATCTACGCAAGACAGCCAAGACCAACGGCAACGGCTTAAACCGCTTTCCGAGACACTGAGTAGTCTTGGTATTTAAAGATGGTCACCCATCCACGGACCCACTGCAGCAAGCGTAGCTTAACCTGATACATCAACCCGTGTTACTGTTATTACTTAGCCATCAGCCACTTCTCATCGATTTGAATAAAGTTTATTCTGTCCAGTTTGATGGCGGACGTAAAGAGTAGCCGCATCCCATTTCTTCCGTGGGTATCGTAAAAGGCGACTATGGGACATACCAGCAATGGGCAGCAGTTCTCTAGACATTTTACCACCATACTGCGATCGCCAACACGCCTGCCAAGCGTGGCGATTATGGCTAATCCTCTGAAATTGGTGGAGGCCTATGTCTAGCAGTGGACGTTTTTTGATGTCTGAAATGATGAGGTTAATGATACTTACCTATTTCCCTGCCAGGGTCGCGAGATTGTTCGAAAGAGATATCGTGACCCTGGCACATGGGCAACTGTAAGAACACGGGTGGGTTTTAGTCAGTAAAAGTCGACACGCCCTCCCGCTCCGCCCAGAGCGGGAGAAGTCATTAGATGATTTCCCATCCAAAAAAAAAATACTTACCTATTTTGCGTAAAGACTGTGTCTATATAAAAAAATATATTGTCTTTTAGTAGCACTTGTTGAGCAGGCAATGAAAGTAAGAAGGAAGTACCAACAATAATCTGGCCTGTTTCCAAGAAATAAGGGATTTGTCGCGAGCTAAACAATTACTTGGCTTATTGCCAAGGAGTGTTTACACAATGTACACCATTCTCGCCTTTCTCGATAGATCTTTGTACTGGAAATAAGTTGGTTTTCGTATTATTTATTGTTATTATTTTCTACTTACTGGACGTGCAATAGGGAACATGCAATATTTTTATTTTTGTTTTCACTTTAAAGAATTCCATGTAGAATAGACCACAAATATATTAAAAAATTAAAACATTGTAATTTATCGGAAAAAATGCGGTTTTAAATTGACAGTTTAAATTTTCCCGCGAAAACGGACCTATAGGTCCGATGACGTCATTCTTGTCTGTCACTGATTGTATTTGTTCGTCGGCTTTCATACTTTTGCATATTTTTTCGACTTTTGAGATATTTTTTTGGTAAAATTTAATATGGACTATTCGTCAACATCAGGTGATCATAACAATACCACTAATAATCCAGCCAGTGAGTCCGTGTATACTTCAACAAAGTTTCCAAATAAATTGTTTTTGACTAGACGTTCTGACCCAAAATTGAGAAAAAAGTGATATCAAGCTGCAAAAAGAAATGACAATTATTCTCCAAAGACCACTATTCGATGCTGTGAAGAACACTTTGACGTAAGTCATAAGGCGAACATACTTGTATGTCGTGTGTGTTATACGTCATAAGGCGAATATACTTGTTATACGAGTATGCTTAGTTAATCTGCTTGTACGTAAAAACACGTTAGTTACCTACCTAATACTTACAAAACTTGTCTATAGTAGATTTTTAATTTTACAGTTTGAGATCGACGTCGATAATTGGTAAAAGTTTAAAATGTCTGGAGGAAACCTTTTTCTGAAAAAAGATCTCATGTCAACACTAACTCTTGGTAAATAAATTCCTGGAATCTGCTTTGATAATCCCAACTATCATTTTTATTTAAACAACGCAATTAATATTCCCATACAATAATATTCACTTTTACAACCATAACCTCAACAAGTCGTCGTAACGGGAGTGACGTCACTAAACGCTGATTGGTGTTTTGAAATACGTTTCGTTTCAAGTAATTTTAATACGTAATTATTGTTAAAAATCAACATTATGTACAATAAAAACATTGCAGTGGCCCTTCTTTTATACTTTTTTAACATTTAAATCATAAAATTTTCATAAATATTATATTTGCATCTTCCCTATTCTAATTAGAGCTCTTTGTTATTGGTTGTCATGGCAATAATTACATTTAATTTAAATAGGTTTTTGAAATAGGCTTTGTGAACGTCAACTTACACAATCTACTTACTAAAAATTCATTCATTCACTTACGGACAATGCACAACTGAAATCGCTGGGTCTCGCTGGAAGTCTGAAATTTAGCAGAGGTGTTCCCATTTATCGTTATAAGTGCGCACTAAGGCAGAATTTCTGAAAATCTATTTCATAGTCATCTTTCTACCCTTTTCCCATGTTGTTTGGTTGCGGTCCACCACAGTTTTTCTTATGTTCTCCCTTGTCAGCCGTCACACTGTAATTCACTCTCTTCTCGTTCATGTACTTACATTGAAAGATGAAAAACTAAAGGTGTTAAATACGGGAGTTGATAGCGGACTCCCGGCCACCGTAGGCGCGAGCTTGCGGGCGGCGAGCAATGGGTAGCTCGCCGCCCGGTAAGGACCAGACTCGGGTCTACGGCGCGGAGTATTCCACATGCGCCTCAGCAGAATTGAAGGGGTCTGCCAGGACCGATGCCTACCAGGGTCGCGAGATTGTTCGAAAGAGATACCGTGACCCTGGCACATGGGCAACTGAAGGAACACGGGTGGGTTTTAGTCAGTAAAAGTCTGACACGCCCTCTCGCTCCGCCCAGAGCGGGAGAAGTCATTTGATGATTTCCCATCCAAAAAAAAAGGTGTTAAATAGTTTGCATGGAAGATTTTAACTGTTCATTGCTGATGCAAAACCCTATTTGGAACATGGCTTGTCACGACATAACAGTCACGCCTTGTTTTTCGAAGGGTTAAGAGGAGGTGGGAATATGGCAAATCCCCCCCCCCCCAAATTGGGGTAGGCCAATGTCCAGTAGTGTACGTCTTTCGACTGAAATTCTGATGATAGACAAAGATTTACCTACGCACCCAAGGTTCGCCAGTTATGTTTAAGTCCCATGTTATGGAGAATCACAGACATATCCGCACTCCGGGCTGCTACTAAAAAATTACAAACCCAACGATACTTTGCTCGACCTGGAAATCGAACCTAGGAATATGTTCGACGCCAGACCTACCGGTCCAGGACAGACAGCAAAAGGGCCACAACTGGGCGGGTCTTGGGTAAGCGTGGGTCGAACTGTCCGCCGTGCGCGGAGCTGATTAACAAATATTCCATAACTCAATTCGGGTCTCGATTCCGAGCCTACCCGGATTTATATATGTAAATGAGTGTATATTGCATTGTGTAGTGAAGTAAGTATTCCGGGATTCCAAGCCGCTTCAAGACGCTAAAGATTTTCACAGCACGCCGTTACAATAGGACACACTATTTCAATCAAATTCCAAAATAAAACCCGTTCAGTATTGTCAAAAGGGGTAGCTTACACACAAAACAATCGGATCACAACAAATTGTCCGCAAAACTATAGATTCAACAAGATGAACAATTAATATTCTCAAGACCCAACCAACCACCATTATCAAGATCAAATTCAAGTGTCAAAATCAAACTGACAAGTGACAGCTTTCACCCTGTTACACGTAATGATGCGCAGGCGCACAGAGCAAACAAAAAACTGTCGTACGGTCGGCTGTCTGTGGTCACGGGACGGAACAGAGTATATGCTTAACAACAGCGCTTGCGACCACTACACCAACAATAACATGAAATTGGACATCAATAAATATTTCATTGTCACTGCTACTGCTACTGCTGCATTCCAAAGTTCCAGTTTTATGGTTTAACTGATGACAATACAGATAATTATGTTGCTATGGAAAACTGGCAAGAAGCCAGAATAACCCTCATAAATTTTGTAAGCTAAACACCAGTTGATATTTTCTTCAATATCTGTTACAAAGATCAACAAGTGAACTTAAATATATTACGAACAATACTTGTTGAATACAGTCTGACAGCCTAAAGACAGATAGGCTATTTAATTTATCTTGTTTGGGCCATAGAATAAAAGAGTATAGAGGGGTTTCCACGTTCACTTCGAATGCTTTATAAATGCCTACAGCTTCAGGGCGTAAGAAATAATCATTTCTGGTAGGATTTTGTCTTTACTTGATCGATCAGCGCTGTCAGGATTCTGTCATCGCTTGATCGATCAACACTGTCAGGATTCTGTCAACGATTGTTGTATCAACACTGTACCAAAGGTACTGCTATTTTGTAAAGCTTAGTTTAAACCTCTCTCAAGTCATCTGATCCATACGTCATGTTCGAGAGCGGGCGCGGGCGCCGTCAGTAGGAACAAGCTATCTCTTAGCTGCCTGGCTTATTTTAATTTATGAATTGTTTTATTTTATTTTTTACTAGCTTTTGCCCGCGGCTTCGCCCGCGTGGATGTCGGAAATTAATGCAGGAGGACGTACTACCGCGGTAAGATGTGTTAATTCAGGCTATGTTATAGGTAATAGCTGTTACCCGCGACTTCGTCCGCGTGGTATTTAACAAAAAGTTTTTCATAAAAACTGTCTTTGAAAACTACGCTGACATACGTCACAAACTACGCTGACATACGTCTCAAAATTCAGCGTGTTTTTAGTTTTTTTTAAACTATTATTTATTTTTTCTAAAATAAAAGTAGCCTAAGTTACTCCTTGTAACATCAGCTATCTGCCAGTGAAAGTTTCGTCAAAATCAGGCCAGCCATTTCAGAGATTAGCCGGATCAAACAGACATACAGACAAAAATTGTAAAAAATGTTGTTTTGGTATATGTACCGTGTATACAATGTATACACGGTACTAAGTGTATATGGATGTATACTATACATCCATATACACTTAGTAAAAAGTGGTTATCTTAATATTAAAAACAGACACTCCAATTTTATTTATTTGTATTGTATAGATTATGAACTCTTAATACGAACATCGTTCTTAAATTGATAATTTCACCATAAACAATATTATGATTTAAAAAATTGTCCATGGAAACTCCATGGACAATCTTGTCCGTTCTTCTCCATAGGTAGTACTCTTACTATGATTTAGAATGGGCAACATGGTTTATGTTTCTGACAATTTAAAAGTGCCTATAATTGGTCTATTTGAAATAAATGATTTAAGTTTGAGTTTGATAATCTATTCAATAGATGAAAATTCCCGAAGTGCAAACCTTTTCTGCTTTAATTGAACCTCTATGTACTTACATTACTTTCGCTTCTACAAATCTACTATCTTCTATGGACGTGTCTAGATCTATCGAGCCATGATGGTCTCTTTTGTTCGACGCAGACAGATACTCATTAGCACTCAGTTCCAACAATTCTTTTGCAGCTAGTTGGTTTTGTAGAAGGCACCTACTTTCATTAAGGTAGAAACTAATTTTCTGTGACTTTTATTTTGATAAAGAAAGCTTTGCATCGCTTTTGAATGGCAAAAAAAACATCGATGGAAAATAAATGTATTCTTTTGATATTTTAAAAAGAAACCCGTATTACAAAGTCAGAGAGATGCAGCAGTATAAATTTATTAACACTGTGATTTGAAAACATTGTAAAAGCCAATTATTTTAATAGCACTCCTTTTTTGGGCAGTCGTGTAAAAAGAGTAACCGTTGAGTTTCTTACCGGATCTTGCTCATAGAAAACGACCAATTTGGAACAGTTTACCTATTTTCTGACGTTAAATAATAGTGTCCATCAATTTTTAAGTATCAAAAACTTTATCGGACCAACTGAGGTTTTAGTACTATACTCCATTTGTTTAGGTAGTTAACTAAAGGTAAACAATCGTGATATGTCTTTTTATATAACATAAATCGTATAAAAGACCAACAAATATTATTTAAATTAAGTTACTTACCTAACATCGGTTTAAGTAAATACCTAATTGTAAACATTTTTAGATTCAATTTTTAGACAGTTTTTTAGATAAAAGACATGTTAAGATTGTTTACATTTAGTTAACTACCTAAACAAATGGAGTATAGATACGTCAGCAACTGCAAAAAAAAATCTGCAACGTTCTTAGGAAATGACACTCCCAATTGACTTTTTATGATGGATAAGCTAGCACTGGGGCAGGCCCAATGGTATCGACTAACCAGTCGAAAGTTCGAACCCAAGTAGGTACTTTGCTTTGTGTATTTTTACACGCTTTATAATATTAGCTTCACTTGTATTCAAATTCAAATCATTTATTCGCATAGAATGCAGGTATTTTACAATAAAGATGTTACAGAAATACATGTAGTGAGCCGGGTACATTCTGCCTGAGTTTCGGCATGCAAAATTTTTACAAATAATAAAACAAATCATGAACAACATTTTGAAATAGTTAATTAGGAAATACATTATTATAACAAGTCCAGGCCATGCACAAAGGTGTATCAGATAATGTCAATAAAATTCAATAATGGGCATTAATAAAATTAAATAGTGTAAATAAAAAATAATAATGTCAAAAAAGAATAAAATTAAATAATGTCAATAAAAATTAAACTGTTGAGATGTCACACATAGGGTCATTCAAAAAGTCACTTATCGAGTAATAACATTTGTGTATCAAGAAAGCCTTGAGTTTACTTTTAAATTGTTGCAAAGTATCACTTTTTATGCTGTCTGGGAGTTTATTAAATACGATTGGACCCATGCAGAAAACACTCTTTCTAAGTAGTGCTGTTTTATAGCTACGGACTGTTAAGAGGTTTTTATATTGACTTCTAACGGGACCTTTCTTGGTGTCTGAAACCTTGGCAAAGAGGTTTTTATTCCTTTTTACAAAGACTGCCATCTCCAAAATATATAATATCACTGTGATTGTTACTTTAAATTGTCATTTTTTGGTTTTTATAGAATAGTCACGGTTGCTTTTTTATCACTAATTATTTCAGTCACAATTCAATTAGTCACTTTGATAACATGTACACTGGTAAATTAGACATGTATACATGTATTGTAGTAGTTTTTAACACAAAAGTAGGACTTTAAATATTTTAAAACAAAATGTAAACACGGAGCTTATTTTTTGAGGTGTCAAGCGAGACAGCGCCATCTATCCTCTTGTATGTTTGTTTGTAACCGACTCCTTATAGCGCGATTTTGACCCACTTTAAACAACCAGAATTCATTCAAACTTTGCACACCTGTCAAGGACCGATGACAATGCAATAATTTCATAAATTTGTGCCATTATCCTTGCCAGGGTTACCAGGACAGCAAAAAAACTCACAAACTACGCTGACATACGTCTCAAAATTTGAAACACCCTAAAAAATAGAAAATAAATGATAGTTTAAAAATGGAAGCGTGTTTTTTTAGTTTTTTTTAACTATAATTTTTTATCACCACTGCAACGGTAACAGATAATCGTGAGGTCCTGGAACAGAAAAAATCGAAGACGCTATCGACCCGCACTGGTGCCACGTTTTGAATTGTGGACCACACACTCACAGAGTATAGGTCTGCGTCTTAGAAATGGGAAAATTATAGACTGTTTATGAAGCTTGCAGTTTCTGTTATTCTTTTTTAAAAGGAATATCAATCTTTATTTTACTAACTCGACCTATACAACATTATTTTTTGTATATGCGAAACCCGAAACACCCGTCTAGTATTTTTATGTAAAGAATCTATGAAAAAAAATTCAAAACTGCATCATTAATAATCATAAAGTTATAAGCTTATGTTACCTGGTTGTCCATACTAAAACATGTACACCAAGCGGCGGGCGGCCGCACCATCCGCGCGCGTGCCACCAGCGCGAGCGTCGTCTTGCGCTCATTGATAATAATTTGGCAGGTGGTAGGTACCTAACCACAGTCGGTGTCCAACTTGTAAGCGTAATTAAATATTTTTGGGACAAAATATAACATGGTGTAAAAATTATTGGAATCGATTCAGTTACTGATTCTGCACAAACTAAATTCAGGTTTCGCATATACTAAAAATAATGTTGTATACTTAGTATCTATACTTTTTTTACAACTAGTTCTCGTTTTGCGGAGTTTATAAGAAAGTATAGATAAGTAATAAAAAACTTAGTCCATCAAGAACACCCTTATAATATAAATGAAAATATTTTATCAGAAAATAATAGGAATCATTTAATCAAGATTTGATTGTGTCCCCTTATTTTCCTTATCTAGTTTTGTTCATATTTCGGTTCGTCCTTCAACATTTTTCCGATATCGCACCCCATTTTCTTTTGTGTACTGTAGATAGTATTCACTGCTCTCCCCCTCGGCGTATTCAGGCGTAATGTTATATTGTTGTGTGTTTCTTATAAGATTTTATAAACAATATTGCCGTTTTCAAATTGTGAAAAGTTTTTCAAAGAAAGTTTATTTAATGAACATCTTATTTCGAATACCTTTTGTATCAATAGAGTGTGATTTGCTTTGAGGAATTATGTATTTATTTTACTTGCTTTTGTCTGAGTTTGCACTTGTTTATAAAAGTTATCATGACTGATTTCGCAAAATTCAGGGTTTCTTTTTTTGTGTGTGGGAAATCATCAAATTACGTCTCTCGCTCTGGGTGGAGCGGAAGAGCGTGTCAGACTTTTACTGACTAAATCCCACCCGTGTTCCTTCAGTTGCCCATATGCCAGAGCCACGGTATCTCTTTCGAACAAATCTCGCGAACTTGGTAGGGTAGCCAAACTAACCCAACCTTTCAATTTTGTTGGGTTCGGCTTTTAGTCACTGGGATGGTAACTCATCTATGTACACTTCCACCGGGAACTGTGAATAAGGTCAGAGGCTGGTGGGCCTCGAGGTACTTAACCGGTGGCCAGCGTCGTCCCCGCCGACGAGCAGGTGATGGCGACGCGGACGGAGAGAAATACTCGTCGCTTGAGCTCGACGCAACTGCTGCGGCCGGTGTCATCGCAGCACCCGCAGTGGGGATACCGGCGGCGGGGAAGTGGTGCTGAGCCAAGAGTCTAGTATGGTAGGCGTGCATTACGTGCGGCTGCTCTGGTCAACATTTCTTAATTAATTGTTTTAGGCACTGTTGGTGATGGTAACTATGTAATTTCCTCAGCTAGTTATTTGTCAAAGTATTAAATTATTATTTTGTAACTCGGAACAATGGTATTGCCCTGTAATTAGAAGGAAAACGTTCACAGTCTGATTATAATCTCAGTCTTTTTTTTTGGATGAGAAATGATCAAATGAGTTCTGGGAGGTGTGTCAGTGTTTTACTGACTAAAACCCACCGGTGTTCCTTCAGTTACCCATATGCCCTGTCAAAAGTACCTCCAATTTTCCTACATTTTTGACAAATTTTTAACATTGACTGCCGCTAAGATGGGTTTGCTACTAGGGTCTTCAGTAAAGCAAACACGGCTTCTGTGATAGACTTGAGTCAGTCATTTTATCACGGTTTTGCTTCCGAACTGTGAGAAAAATATGTCAAGCCTATCACTGTGGGCCGCGCTCACCCCGCAGATGGCAAATAAATAATGGGTAATATTGATAGACAACTTCATCTGGTTAGGCTGGAAAGTAATCCAACACCTACATTACATAGTATGTAAATGTATAAATTCTAGATGAAAGGTATTACTTTCAATATCACTCACCGTACAAAAATACAAGTAGGTACTAGTCTTTTTTTTTTTTGGATGGGAAATCATCAAATGACTTCTCCCGCTCTGGGCGGAGCGGGAGGGCATGTCAGACTTTTACTAAAACCCACCCGTGTTCCTTCAGTTGCCCATGTGCCAGGATCACGGTATCTCTTTCGAATAATCTCGCGACCCTGGCGGTACTAGTCTCATATTTGGATAGCACTATTTGAGCGGCTTTTATTTGTCTAAGGCATAATTTTAATGGATTGCTCCACCACGATGTATTTTCTTTATTTTAAGGAAGCCAGTTGGATATTTTTTCAGCCAGTCCCAATTGATGGATAGGTATGCTTTTATGATATTGTTTTATTAGAGTTTTTTTAGAAGCCAGTGTTTTTTGTCATCATCGTTCAAAAATGGATCTGCCTTCCGAATGTTTCTAAGGACAGTCCCAGGCCAATCGCTTAGCTTGAATACAACAAGAGGTTTTAAGTTTTGAGCCTTATGCAATGAAAGGGGTACGCTTGAAGTAACCCTACTTGATCGAAACAGAAATGAAGAGGTCCGCAGGAGATTCATGTCAACAGATATACCCCGAACAATTGCAAAATTTAAATGAGATTGGGTAAGGCACATTGCTCGCAGAACAGATGGCCGATGGCGACGAAAGGTTCTGGAGTGGCAACTGCGTACTGGAAGACATAGCGTTGGAAGGCCTCCCTCCAGGTGGACTGATGACATTGTGAAGGCCGCAAGGAATCCGCTGGATACGGGAAGCATAGAAACGGTCAAAGTGGTACTTGGGGGAGGCCTATATCGGGCTTTCGACGTGTTTCGGCTGAAATAAGTTCTCGTAACTGATTAATCTAAGGGCAAATACAATCACAGTCTGGTACGACGCAATTTTAGAAATTTTCCTTTGTCATTCACACCGTAACAATATAATGTAGGCCGCCTGAGCAAGGTCACTTAAACAAATGTGAAGCTACATAAGAATACAATACATACGTAAAATACATAAACTTTCACGCCTTTTTCCCATGGGGGTAGGCAGAGATTACGGAACGCCACAACTGCACGCTGCAACGATCCTTACATACGCCTTTTGCCTCCCCTCCCAGCGTTTCCACTCACATCTGCCTTATAAATACCTTTTGTATGCCATCCTTCATTCATACTCTGAACTTGACCATACCATCTAAGCATACACTATTCAATTTTTTGTCACTACATCTTCTTTCACATAAGAATATCATCGATAAAAGTCCCCCATTTGTAGAAATAATCTAGCAAAATTAGTCTATTATGTTCCAACTACTAATTGCGTACCAGAGTTTCAATCACAATCTGAATAAGTGTAAAGGATATTGTTCACCTATTACCTTAGTGCTATTCTGTAGAATCTCACAGTGATAACGGGGGTGAAGTGAGCTTCTAATGAGCTGTCATTAGTGACAATCCCTAGCCATCGAATGGACTGACCGCTCACTTTTAAGTCACTTCACCTAAGATCTCACGGTGAGATTTTTACAGAATAGCGCTACACAGGTCGTACCACCTACCTACCTTCAATCCTATAAAAACTAACCATAATTATGATTAGTTTTGAAAACTTCAAAATGCGATATCTCAGCGAAAAAAAAAAAGATATTTGGGCAAACTCAGGCATATGAAAGAAGATGTGTACTTTTAAATACCGTTCGCAGTTTTTTGAGAAAACAAAAGTCCGTACGGCTACATAACCTCAAATATGGCCAAAAAACAGCATTTTTAGGTTAGGATTACTAAAAAACCTTAGAGAAGCAAGTGTTTTTATTGCCAGATTCGATTTCAGCGACCCGTAATGACTATATTTAATCCACAAGAGTCATGTCGACCTGTGTTATGGTACGAGTTGTAGGTCGTAGGTTCAAACCATAGCAGGCGTTTTACTTTGTGTAAATTATTTCATCACCACTGCTCTCAAAACGGTGAAGGGAAACACCGTGAGGAAACCAGCATGTCTTAGAACCTAAACTTCGAAGATATGAAACATCTACCAACGCTTACAGAGAGGTGAACTGTGCCCAGTAGTGAGAACATTACAAGCAGCTTATGTGTATGTCTCAAACAAGTAATTGGCGACTGTATTTTTTTGTACGTTATTTTTGTATTTCTTTTTAATATATTTGCTGTCACGTAAATCAAGCTTTCGTTTGAAAAGTTCACGATACTTAGATAGGTACTTACGATCTTGCCCGGCGGATATTACTTTATTTATGAAATAAGTATATTACTGTACAGGTATAATATAAGTTTTGAAGAAAATTAATTGAATAAGAAAATTGTCAGAATATTAGCAGCTGGTATTAAGTCAAACTTTAGATTATGTTTCCTTCGACATCTTTCTCAATCGTTTAGATAGATAGCCCTGTACCTACATCTATTCTGTAGAGATCACTGCTCACCTCACTCAAGTGAGCGCACACAATTCGAAAGCGAACTCATTTGCTTTTAAAGTAAATCATCACGGATTCACAACGAGACACCGTTCGAATTTCGAAGTGATAACAAAACAGCAGTTCTTTATTTAAAAAACTCAGCCAGGTCAATCAATCTGCCGAAAGAACATTATATCGTCTTGGCTCCAACCTCATCAATTTTCAACCACCACAAATTGATTAATAAAACCATCGTCGCTTAAATTTGAGATAACATTTTACTACAAAATATTCACGATCAAAATATTTTATAGGCAAATTCGCACCTACTTTCATACTACACTGATCAGCTTGAAAATTGACGGTACACCAAAATGTGTCCCTAGATAATATAAGCAGCTTATACCTAATACTATGCCTGTAAAGGTTGTATATAATATTAACCTGTTATAATCCCGCTGAAGGGCAAAGGATTATCTACAGTACTGAGGGGGTCTGCTGGGACTGATGCCTGCCAGGGTCATATGCAACTGACGGAACACGGGTGGGTTTTAGTCGGTAAAAATTTGACACGCCCTCCCGCTGCGCCCAGAGCGGGAGACGTCATTTGATGATTTACCACCCACAAAAATAAAAAAAACCGGCCAAGTGCGAGTCGGACTCGCGCACTGAGGGTTCCGTACAAACCTGCAGGTCATCATCATCATCATTCGTCATCATCGTTTATGAAATTAAATGTTTTTTTTTTTAATTAGGGTTCCGTTGCCAAATGGCAAAAAACGGAACCCTTATAGATTCGCCATGTCTGTCTGTCTGTCTGTCTGTCTGTCCGAGTATGTCACAGCCACTTTTCTCCGAAACTATAAGAGCTGTGCTATTGAAACTTGGTAAGTGGATGTATTCAGTAAACCGCATTAAGATTTTCACACAAAAATAGAAAAAAAGCAATAATATTTGTGGTTCCCCATACATAGAATTGAAACTCAAAAATTTTTTTTTCATCAAACCCATACGTGTGGGGTATCTATGGATAGGTCTTCAAAAATGATATTGAGGTTTCTAATATCATTTTTTTTTAAAACAATAATATTTGGGGTTCCCCATACATAGAACTGAAACACAAAAAAAAAAAAAAAATCAAACCCTTACGTGTGGGGTATCTATGGATAGGTCTTTAAAAATGAAATTGAGGTTTTTAATATCATTTTTTTCTAAACTGAATAGTTTGCGCGAGAGACACTTCCAAAGTGGTAAAATGTGTGTCCCCCCCCCCGTAACTTCTAAAATAAGGGAATGATAAAACTAAAAAAAATATATGATGTACATTACCATGAAAACTACCAACGAAAATTGGTTTGAATGAGATCTAGTAAGTAGTTTTTTTTTAATACGTCATAAATCGTAAACCACAATTTACCTTTCATTCAGTCAACTCAAATATAAAAATTAAAAAAAAAACATTTAATTTCATAAACGATGATGACGAATGATGATGATGATGACCTGCAGGTTTGTACGGAACCCTCGGTGCGCGAGTCCGACTCGCACTTGGCCGGTTTTTTTTTTTATATTTGAGTTGACTGAATGAAAGGTAAATTGTGGTTTACGATTTATGACGTATTAAAAAAAAACTACTTACTAGATCTCGTTCAAACCAATTTTCGTTGGTAGTTTTCATGGTAATGTACATCATATATTTTTTTTAGTTTTATCATTCCCTTATTTTAGAAGTTACGGGGGGGGGGGACACACATTTTACCACTTTGGAAGTGTCTCTCGCGCAAACTATTCAGTTTAGAAAAAAATGATATTAAAAACCTCAATTTCATTTTTAAAGACCTATCCATAGATACCCCACACGTAAGGGTTTGATTAAATTTTTTTTTTGTGTTTCAGTTCTATGTATGGGGAACCCCAAATATTATTGTTTTAAAAAAAAATGATATTAGAAACCTCAATATCATTTTTGAAGACCTATCCATAGATACCCCACACGTATGGGTTTGATGAAAAAAAAAATTTTGAGTTTCAATTCTATGTATGGGGAACCCCAAATATTATTGCTTTTTTTCTATTTTTGTGTGAAAATCTTAATGCGGTTCACTGAATACATCCACTTACCAAGTTTCAATAGCACAGCTCTTATAGTTTCGGAGAAAAGTGGCTGTGACATACTCGGACAGACAGACAGACAGACAGACAGACAGACAGACATGGCGAATCTATAAGGGTTCCTTTTTTTGCCATTTGGCAACGGAACCCTAAAAAGGGCAAAGGATTACTTTTCTCTACAAAGAAGGGCGCCTCATCTCACGCTTGCCATATGCGTGTTGATAACTCGGATCATAGAGTCTATATGTCATTCTTAATATCACTTCGAAATTCGAACGGTATCTCGTTGTGACTCCGCCATGATTTACTTTGAAAACAAATGAGTTCGCTTTCGAATTGTGTACGCTCACTTGAGTGAAATTCTTGTACACTTTACAGAATAGCTCTCCAGGGCTAATTTCTAAACGATGGGAAAATAAGTGTAATGATTCACAAGGCAAAATCAGCTTTTATAAAACCGATATTTCTTATGTAATATATTTTATCAATAAAGTAATATCCGCTAGCAAAGATCAAAAGTTGGTATGTTGAAATATTCAAACGAAAATCCGATGTGTGTGACAGCAAATAAATTCATAAATCATTCAAAAACTATGTCCTACATGTCTAAAATAGTAAAATATCAACTCACGCCTTGTTCCCACGAGTGTAGGTATAGTTGTCATTATGTTCGTTTAAATTTAGAGAATGGGTAAAAAAACAAAAATGAGGACGTTATTTTTTTAGGAATTTTTTTTCAAATTAGGGCGCTTATAGCAATTGATGTGCTTTTAACTGTGTGTATGTTAAACTTCACACTTCGAAATTCGAACGCTGTCTCGGTGTGAATCCATGTTAATTTACTTTTTTTTTTTTAATGACTTCGCTTTCTAATTGTGTGCGCTCACTTGAGTGAGGTTCCAATCGAACTTTAGAGAACTTCTTTAATTAATATGTTGATAATTATAAGGATAAAGGTCATTAACAAGCCCAAGTTTGGCAATAAACGATTTCATAACCATAATAAAATCAACTTATTAAAAGATCTTACAATTTCTGTGACCTTTAACGAAGCCTGTTCATCACCATTAAAAACAAAATATAAATAAGCGTTTAATCCAAACTTAAAATTGTTTCCAGAAGTTCCAAAATCTCTTCCAACTTTGACAAAAGGCAACTAATTGTCTACCGTTTCAACCAAAAGTTGTCTTTCAAAGTCTTTGATAACTTCAAAGTAAAGACAGGAATTAAGGTAGTTTGGGAATAAAAGTTTTAATTGCTATTAATAGATTCTTAAGGATAATAATCTTCATCGTCTTTCGAAATGGTATGAACTGAAGAATAATTTGCTAACTAGACGTGGTAAAAAAATTGCCAGTCAAACAGGTAAATGCTAAATGGACCGAAGACCAGATGGCTGGAACAGACCGGATGCAGAAAGTGGAGGACGGGCTATTGTAGTTCAGCCTTGAAGAAGCATATTATATTTACACATATCTATACTAATATTATAAAGCTGAGAAGTTTGTTTGTTGGTTGAACGCGGTAATCTCAGAAACTACTGGTCCGAATTGAAAAACTATTTTTGTGTTGGGTAGCCAGTTTATTGAGGAAGGCTATATAACATCACGCTACGATCAAAAGGAGCGGAGCAGCAACGAAAAATAGATGAAAACTGGCAGGCAATTTGATGCGACGGGAAGGGTCAGGGGAGCAAAAATTTTACGTGGGCAAAGTCGCGGGCAGAAGCTAGTGTTATATATAGTTGATTAAATGCAATAATAGGCCTAATTTAAAGACTGCCTCATCATCATCATTATTTCAGTAGAAATATGTCCACTGCTGGACATAGGCCTCCCCCAGTTTTGGATGGTTTTCCATAATTGCCACGCATGGCAGGCGGATTGGCGATCGCAGTATGGTGGTAAAATGCATAGAGGACGCTGCTGCCCATTCTCTAGTAAGTCTCTTAGTCGCCTTTTACGACCCCCACGGGAAGAAATGGCATGGTGATATTCTTTATGTTTGACACCACACGAAACAAAAAAGACTGCCTACTGCCCTGTATTGTTAAGTTAATTTACTACGTTTGTAGTCAATTTACTAAACAATATTCATTTGAATATAATATTATGGTCATTTTCAGTTGTTAAAATCATAATATTTTATTAAAATCATGATTTCTTCCCATTAAAAAAAAAAAAAAAATGCCAACACAGCTTGCTTACAAACATTACCGTATTTTAACACATAAGCTCAAGTTTCCGTAGTGTAGCGGTTATCACGTGTGCTTCACACGCACAAGGTCCCCGGTTCGATCCCGGGCGGAAACAGTTACCTTTTTGCAAATCATTGGTGATTATTTTAATACATTTTATATAAATAGTAATAATTATATAATTTTCGTGGGAGAAATCTTTAATAAGTAACTATAAATACTATTGTTAGCCAAAAAATCGTTCAGAGTATATATTTATTTTAATAATTATTACCCATCTTGAATTTGGTAGAGGTCGAAAATGCATTGGAAATTCTTGTTATTACAAGACTTGGTTGTTTTTGATTGGTTTAAAAACTGTTTTAAATTTGTTTAAAACAGTTTGAACCACGAGTACGTGGGTTGTACATTAATTACGCATTATTAAATTGAAATCATTAAGAATAAAAATCATATTCAAACTTACACTACTTTTTAGGATTAGACATACTGAATTTAGTTAAAGTATATTGTAGCTATGTGTTCATACAAAAATACTACATCTATATACTGCTAAAACTACTATACTCACCTATATACTATACTACTGAAAAAATACTACATAAAAAATACTACAACCACTTCATATTTAATATTTTTTTTATTCCCCTTCAAAGGTTTTATCCTAAATCAAGGATAGCTGTGGTCTAGACCACTTTGTGTGAAGCCTCACTGCATTCTATTACAAAAAAATAAAATGTTTTATATAAATATTAAACCGCTTAGTGTGGTTTTAAATCGTTTTAAACCAAAAATTCGGTTTAAAAACCAATTGGTTTAAAAGATTTAAAAACCAATTTTGCATCTATAGCCATTATCCTTGCCTGACTTACCAATCTCATAATCATTAAGCCTTTTGTCAATAAATATATTGGGGTCAGCTTCCAATCTAACTGGTTGAATCTGAACACCAAATCAAATCTAAATATTTTTATTTCACATAAACCTACAAGGGCACTTATGAAACGTCAGAAGCTAGGTGCACGAGTCCAAATAGTTGATTCCTATGGAGAAGAGCCGGCAAGAAACTCCACGGTTACTCTTTTAAAAATAATTGGCTTTCACAATGGTTCCAAATTACAGTATTAATAGGTATGGGAGAACAGTGTAGGATTACCCCAGTATTTTACACAGACCGACTGTTAATCTAACATAAGATCAAGTTTCTTGATAACACTGCTTCTTGGTCAGACTGTTGATCAGACTTTTAGGTTTCTAACTACCCGTAACGATTGTCAAAGATCAAATATAATTAATCAATAGTAATTATTATTTTATTTCAGAACAATAATATACATTCCATATAATTTTTAGTAAATTATACCTAAAAACTATGTTAATTAGATTATTAATTATTATATAAAATTGCGCTACTTATACCGGGCACCCCCGGAGCCGTGAATAGCATTCCAGTGCCTCATAACAGGGCAATCCACCCTTCCTAGTATGTCGTTCTTCCTATATACAGACCGTTGGCGTTGACCGTTGGTTTGTAAAGACACCGACACTGTTGTACACCGAACTAAACTAACTAAACTATCTGTAAAATTCCTTACTTTTGGCTATGAGAATTGTAATGCTATTCTGCAAGTAAAAATCTCTAAATTTAAAAATATTTTGACACGAGTAAAATCGAATTTGACAATCGCGACTCAACATGATATTTTTTTTTTCTTTTGGCTTCGCAACGTAGTACTTGTGTGCGCTATGCAATGATTTTTTTGAGAGACTAAGGCGCAAAAAAAAAAAATTACCCACGTGTTGAGATTTATATGTGCAGGTGTTTAATAAAGAGGGTCGAAGATTTCATTATTTTTGCGATAGGACACGCCATTTTTGAGATATAAGCAAAAGAAAAGGAAAACACAATAAAATACAGTACTGTTTTTGCACGTGAAGGCGGCACGAGGCGGTGCGCGATGGTGTGAATTTTACGAGTAGTTCATGACCACTAGTTTTATTCCACACCTTTTTAATCACGATTAAAAATAGTCAGATTTTGTTAAAATAAATTATTATAGGCAAAATTTTTGGTGAAAACCGGCAAACTCAGATTAGCAAAATTGTCATTTTCACTAAACTAATAACTCAGTGTAATTTTAGTGCTATCAAAATACAATATTGTTAAGTTGTGTCACTTTAGTCTATTTCAGAATAGGAAATCGTCGTTTGACAGAAATAAACCAAATTTTTGTGATTTTTAGTTTAGTTTAGAGAATTTTGTGACAACAGAATCGGCACCATTCTTTTACATCAAAATCCACCGCCATATCAATTTCCTGAAGAAAATACAATTCCCACGAAATAATGACAATTATTTCCTAAATTATCATTGGAGTCATATTTCAAATAGAATAATAAGTATTGTCATATTTCAGGGAAAATACGGGTAAAACCATGCTCAAACCCGAGTGCTTTATAAATCACCCCGATTACTGTACAACCTACCCCTAAGATTTCCCTTGTAAAACATTTGCTACCGACTGTATCTGGCGTCAAACTTGTGTTGTATGCTGTACGGTAACCATGGCAACCTGATCGATTGATGATACAGCTATGCCTCTCTCGCCTGCACTTTGTTGTAAGCGTGTAAGTCTGTCCTTTTCGCACGGTTATTATTTGAAATCGTGCCTTGCAAAGTGGCTTTTTTATTGTTTTTAAATTGTAAAGCACTTTTGATATTATGTTCTGTGTATTTTTGACTGGTTTCTTTGTGTCAAGTAAGAGATGATTTCTTTCATATATAAATATTAAGAATAAATATTTTAAATGAACGAGACTGAATTTCAGTGAATAAATTTGTGAATGAATCTACAGAATTTGAAATATAATGAGCTTTGTGTTTAACTTCTTATCAACATTGTAAAAGTCATTTCGTCTTTTTAATAATATTCATGAATATTACTTTTTGTGTAAATAATAAAATCTATATAAAATATATGATTCAATAGGCCTCTGAACGCTCACAAATACTTAACTTAATAAACTGAGATAACATAAAATAAAGCTATAATTTATTATAATTTTTCTATAAATTAAATTATAGTCAGCCTTAAAGTAATAAAAACACAATTTCTATCCCAATTTATTCTAGCTAGACAATTTTATACCGAATCATAATCTCGTAAACATTTCAAGTTTTTCTTACATTTTTATTTTTCAAGTATAAAATAAATTAACGGCTCTTGAGGGCATGATAAATATTATTTACTGACATTTTATATCTGTACTAGCTTCTGCCCGCGACTTCGTCCGCTTGAAATTTCTTGTTCTAGTACCACTTCGTCGTATCGTATCGCATCACCTGCCCACGCGCTATCATTTCATTTTCGCTTAGCGTTCTTCTTCTGACTTCTTGCGTCTCACTTCTTTTCTTTTTGCTTGGCTCTTAAGAGTTATAGCGTGATATTAAGTAGCCTACAGTCTTTCTTAAGTTTTTAGCCAGCAAATGGAAACAGATTTTTTTTTCAAATCCGACGAGTTTCAGAGATATGCGCGTTCAAACAAACAAAAGTCTTGAGCTTCTTTATTAGTAAACTAGCTTCTGCCTGCGACTTCGTTCTAGTGAAATGTTGGTCTTAGATCTCCCTTTTTTTTGTGGGTGGGAAATCATCAAATAACTTCTCCCGCGTTTGGGCGGAGCGGGTGGGCGTGTCAGACTTTTACTGACTAAAACCAACCCGTGTTCCTTCAGTTGTCCATGTGCCAGGGTCACGGTGTCTCTTTCGAACAATCTCGCGACCCTGGCAGGGCCGATCTCTAGCGTCGTATCCTATCGCCCGCCCGCCTGCGTTCTTACTTTGTTTACACACACAGCATTCTTTCCAACTTTTTTCATTTTGCTCCGCTCCTATTAGTCGTAGCGTAGTGTTATACAGCCTTCCTCAATAACACAGTCTGACGTGACTCTTGCTCCTTGAATGAGAGTAGTCATTCCCCGTAGATTTTGGGTCAATGAATTCAAATTCAGCCTCGGAATTGCTCCATCACATCACATTCAACATAACAAATACTCAAGTCTACTGTCCCTTGGAGCTGTGAAAAAATCAAACTACTAAGCTAACGCAATCAAAAGATATAGCCGTTTATACCGCAAATTTCCACAAATTTTCGAAACTCGCAAGGGAATCAAAACCTAAAGGGTACTTCCAGTCGATCTAGAATTTTGAAATTTGGTACGAAGCAACGTCTTATAGCACAGATAAAGGAAAAATTGCGAAAACCGTAAATTTTTAGTTACATTATATGATAAACAGAACATAACACAGACAGAAATAAAACCAAGCCAAGAAACAGAACAGAACTACGACTCGATTGTCGTGATGGGTGAACTTTTACTTATATACCTACAGGTTTGTACGGAACTCTCGGTGCGCGAGTCCGACTCGCACTTGGCCGGTTTTTTTTGTGATTTCAATATTATAAATCATTTACCTGACTCGGAAAGTGTTAAAATTTGAACCATTAAATATTACATCGTAATGTCTTGAAAATGTTACGGATATAAACTTAAACTCAGAATAGCTTTAAGCCACAATCTTCTAATTTAGAGTCATTCGGAAAATGGTGGACTCCAATTTCAGAGGATTTATGAACACAAAAACGCGTTATTTTCGTAAAATAAAATGAAACCACCTCAGGCCTATTATTACTTGTGTTTGAAACCAGCTGCTACGGCGCCATTTTGACAGTTGCCTTCTCCATTCGAAAGCGAACTCATTTGTTTTTAAAATGAAACCATTTTGAATTCACAAAGAGACAGCATTCGAAATTCGAAGTGATGTTTAGAGTATAATACTACAGGGTATATCTTTGTGTGGGTATGTTTGTTGTTTGTATCTTGTAAATGCAGCCATAAAACCGTAGAAATTCTTCCGTAAAAATAAAAATAATACCTCATCACCATTTCAGCCGAAAAACGTCCACTGCTGGAGTTAGACCTCACCCAAGCATCGCCTTCTCCAGGTCATCGGTCCATCTTGTGAGAGGCCTTCTAACGCTACGTCTTCCAGTACGCGGTCGTCACTCCAGAACCTTTCGGCCTCATTGGCCATCTGTTTTGCGAGCAATGTGCCCACAGTCGTGCTTGTGACTACTAAACCGATAACATAGTTTGCTTTGAATGTAGTTAATAATTTATTAAAATGTTGGAAGTTAATTGATACTTAAATTGCCACTGCCACTTAAGATTAGCAATTGTTCGGGCTATTTCGGTTACCTTGGTTCTTCAACGGATCTCTTTAATATAAATAATGTGGGACACACGCCTGTCCACGTACTGTAGAGGTTGTATGCATGACACAACCTTACGATTGTACAGGCTGGTTATAGATTGTACAGGCTGGTTATAATTATGACATTCGAACTGTCGAACGAATTATAACCAGCCTGTACAATCGTGAGGTTGTGTCATGCATACAACCTCTATAGTACGTGGACAGGCGTGTGTCCCACAATAATAATACCTACTCAAGGATAAAATTCCAACTGATCTGGCAACAGTCTCAGTTACTACCTAGGCAGGACCAATTTCTTCAAGTTCAACCGTAAAGTGAAGATGAAAAAAAAATGCCGTAAAAAGGTTTCAATTTGGACCTACAGGTTATATTTCAAAAGAAAGTTATTTGGGAACCTTTTGAATTTTTACTCATTTTAATTCCGCTGGATGTAACATGACCTTGTATCAAATATTTCGTAAACGAGGCTTCAAATTGTAGATCCTTTTGCGCTTTGTTGGAAAATAACAGATAAAAATGACAAGTTGTCAAAATGTCTTAACCGTTTGCGCCATTGCCATCAATGAATGGTCATTAGACCGGTGTCTTACTCAATGACAAAATTAACATTAAAAACAAAACAGTTTGCTTTCGAATTGTGTGCGCTCACTTGAGTGAGGTGAGCAGTGAACTTTACAAATCAGAACTAATGCTTTGAAACTTCACCTCTATTCTATTGATTATCTAAGATAATAGTATTCTCTTGTCTCAATTACGGTACAGATATATGTCAGATTGAAGTTAATTGGAGCAGGTTAACTTGCTCAGTCAACTGTAGCTCGCTATGATTGACTGTTAGCTCAGCCAACCAGCACCAACAGTTCTGATGAGTGGTGATGTCATGATTTTGCTTAAAGCTTTCTATCTCTGATATTATTAAAATATATTGTGCTACAGTCCCTGTCTATTCGGGTTATTCTTTAAAGTAGTATTTCGTGGCGATTTCACGACGAGACACGCGTTATTTTTTATTAAATAGTCCTATAATCAATTTATTGTTCGAATTATAACATTACTAGCTTCTTCCCGCGACTTCGTCCGCGTTAAATTTCTTGTTTACCCAACCTTTCCCGTCGCGTCGAATCGCCTACCCGTGCGATTTTCCCCGTTTTTGCAACATTTTTCATTACTGCTCCGCTCCTCTTGGTTGCAGCGTAATGTTATATAGCCTCCTATACCTTTTCTCGAACCCTACACAAAAAGATTTTTCAATTCGGACCAGTAGTTCCTGAGATTAGCGCGTTCAATCAAACAAACAAACAAACTCTTCAGCTTTATAATATTAGTATAGATTTTGGTGTTCGATAGCCTCTCTATCGAGGAAGGCAACAATCCCATTCTATGACCCTAAGGAGCCGAGCAAAATATAAAAGCAAAATAAAAATACGAAGTACTCGCACGGGCAGACCGATCGATGCAACAGGGTGGTTCGGAGTAGAACGGAATTTGACACGGACGAAATCAAATTAAAACAATTTTTAGTGCACCTAAACCTACATGGCCACTTCTGAAACGTCGGAAGCTAGGTGCACGGTTCCAAATTGTTGATTACTATGGAGAAGAGTCAGCATGAAACTCCATGAAGTCGCGGGCAGAAGCTAGTGGAAATATAAAAATTGACACTAGAGACCCGGTTGAATATCAGTACCTGCCTATAGAGGGTAACCCCGTTGGTCTCGTGATCACAAGCATGACTGTTGAGTATGGAATCCGATTCCCAGGTCAGGAAAACTGTTATTGGGTATTTCATTCCGAATTTCTTAGTAACAGCCTGGAGTTTGAGAGAAGGCGGTGTGTCACCCCCATGCCGCGGAAATCACGTTAAGCTCTCGATCCTGTGCCTGATCTCGCTCCGGTAGTGTCGAATTGCCGTCCTATCGGACTATGAGAGTGAGGGAAGAGTGAGTGCACTGAGGCCGCACACATTAATCGTGCACTATCATATCGCCGCCATGTCCAAAGTACGGTCTGGAGGACTATATTTAGAGTTGTGTGCTAAAAGTCGCCCGATGCACCCTTTTATTTGGGTGGGAAATCATCAAATGACGTGTCCCGCTTTGGAGCGAGAAGGCGTGTCAGACTTTTACTGACTAAACCCTACCCGTGTTCCTTTAATTGCCTTTGGGAGGGCCATGTTAACTCTTTCGAACAAATCTGGTGACCCTGGCAGGCATTGGCCCTAGCGTACTCCTTCAATATGTGCTGACATATCTTTGAGTGGAACACAACACGCCGCCGACCCGGCCCTGGTACTTACCGGGCGGCGAGCTACCTATTGCGCGCCGCCCGCAAGCCCGCGCCTACGGTGGAGTCCGCTATGGACTCCCGACGCCCGGGGCGTCTCCTGCGGCGGCTAGGAGCGTGAGGGTGCAGAGATTGCCTGATGCACCACGCTACCATCTTACCTTGAATTACTAAACATTTGACGAGACTAATAATCAATTAGATTACTTAATTCACCAATGGCATTTCAATAATTGAAGTTAGCTCCCCACTGGAAGCCGTTTAATCAATATAACGACCACTACATCTATTACACATAGAACAGATCATTGTATAAATGTTTTTCCCTATCTTTTGTTTTGCTAACCTATTGTCTGTTTTTCTCATTAGACTATTTTCCTGCTTTTATTTTGCTTAAAAGAAAAATAGACGTATTTCCGGAGATAGATATAAATATGATGGAACAAAGGTTATTTACTTTAGTTAATCTTTGGTTAGATTGAAATTTCTTTGATTGCTCAACAAATATAGAAATAAAAATCTTTTCACACTTTTAGGTCCAACTTTTCAGACGATTTAAGTAAGTCTGTAATATCTCTAGTCTACTTAAAGTCTTAAATTAAGAAATTAAGAGCGCTCCCAACTTTTATTGAAGCGTGGCGGATCATTTTAGAATGGGCAGTTGGCACGCTAATTTAGGTATTTTTTCGTATTATTTAGGCAAATCGCGCTAATTTAGATAGTTCCTTTGTATTGTTTAAACAAATAAACATTTTGAAATGCAAGAACGCTTTACTTTTTGTTAATAATTTCATCACCACTGCTCTCAAACCGGTGAAGGAAAACGTAAGAAAACCGGCATGTCTCAGAACCAATAATTCGAAGACATGCGTCATCTACCAACCCGCACTGGGCCCGCGTGGTAGATTACGGCCCACTCCCTCTCACCAAGAGGAGGCCTGTGTCCCAGCAGTGGGAACAATATTAGGCTGATTATGAAAAGTTAAGCAATAATGATGCAGCAAGGGAACACACGCAATTATTTCGCAAATCCCTAGGTACTGTGAAGGTTGTCTGCTGAACATGACCTTTACGTTGTACTCGCTATAAATTAACTTTAATCGCATTCGAACTGACACGCTGATTTAGAATAAGCCCTCAAATATATTGTTAGCTTAGGTTTTTTTAGGTTCGGAAACACAGAATTGCATAGTAGGCGCGGCGCAGTAGATATGTAATTGTAGAATAAACAAATTATCCATTTAAACTACACTATGAAGGTGGGTTATGTATTTTTTTGATATGGAGAATCTCAGGTTCAAAAACATACATTTTATCAAAAATCAAAAAATCAAAATCAAAAGTCATTTATTCAAATTAGGCTGAGGATCAGCACTTTTCGAACGTCAAAATTACAAAAGACAGTCGCGTACTTCCTAGTGCTTTAGCTGGAAAGAAGAAGTGGCCAACAAACTCCCCAGCAGCACAGCTGTCTGTCCAGTTAGAAGAACTTGATTCTATACAATGGTATATAGTAAAACATTAAGAGACACAAATTAAATTAAATGATTTGCTATATGCCAGCTAGCCAACCCAATATACCAACAAATAAAATGAAAACTATACTCAAGCATAAGCAAAAAAAAATATGTATATAGATACATGGCTGCAAAAATAAAAAACTGGCATAAAGGGCGTGACAGCTTACATATGCAATGCTGAATGTTCACATAGCTGTTACGACCTGAGTTACAACTCGAGGCCACAAATGATAAACTAGGACCATCGACGTAAAATAAATTAAACAGGTAAGTAATATTAATAATAATATCAACATCAAAGTCAGCAAGACGACCAGTCACCACAAGCAGCACCCGTTCACGAACATAACGCAAAGATCAGCCATTGCCGCCCTCGCCATATTTGAGGGAAGGGGGCAACCCGACCCCCGACGCTACCGCAAGCATTGACATCTAAGGGAGCATGACGAACTTGCTGCCGGTTGCTCAAGCAAGAATTGAATGATTACTTGTCGAGGTCGCTAGCTAACCACATTATGCAATACTAATAAAATAAAATTGGCATAAACAGGAAAAAAAATATGGAAACAATTATATTGAACCTATCACTAGGTACGCTAATACTGGAGAAAGAACATAAACATTGTCTTGAGTTAATCACAGCGACCAACTATTCTTATCATTTAAATAATCGTTGATGGAATAGTACGCTTTTTGACAAAGGTTGGATTTTACTTGAGCTTTAAACGCATTAAAAGGTAATTCTAGTAAAGAAGGCGGTAGCTTGTTGTAAAATGTTATACCAAGCCCAACAAATGAGTTATGCACCTTATGAAGCCGGTGAAAGGGAACACGTAGTTTGTCCTTACTTCTAGTGTTAACAGTGTGAATATCACTGTTTTTAGCGTATAAGTGTATATTTTGCCTTATATATAAGATGTTGGCGAAAATGAATTGTGATGACACCGTAAGAATACCAATATCTTTAAAAAAGTCCCTTAGGGAAACTCTGGCACCTAGCTGGTAAATTGCTCGAACAGCTCGTTTCTGAAGGACAAAAATATTCATCCTCTTTATCTTATATGCTTCACCATCAGCTGCAGCAGCTGGACTCACCATGTCTTGCAGCTGTTCTGCTGACGATGCAAGTATAACTTAATCATCTGCGTAGAGTAGGCATTTGACAGGCAACTCATTCATTTTCAATACATTATACCTATTCATACTTGCCCTCTTTGAGATCTGTCAGACAACAATCCAAGTACAAGTTGAACAGCCAATATTTTTGTGGGAAAATAATTGCTCGTTTGCGTGCAAGAGCTGATTCAATAATATTGCGCAAACTTGTTGTAAGTAAAGGGGCCGCAAAAGACAAAAAAAAAGCGTTAAAAATGGAACCATTTTGTCACTTTGAAATTCGAACAGAGTCACGTTATGAAACCGCAATGATTTACTATAAAAACTAATAATGAGCTCCCTTTTTAATTGTGTGCGCTCACTTGAGTGAGGTTCCATGTGAACTTTACAGAATGGTACAAGTTTTTTTTTTGTACAGTTTTATTAACTGGCATTCAGGATTCAATTCCATAGTTGGTGGTTATCACTTACTCACTCTACACTCATTCAAAAAATATCACTTCAAAATTCGCACTGTGTCGTTTTGAATCCGTTAATTAATTGCTTCAAAAACGCAAAAAGTAGTTCGCTTTTGAATTGTATGCGCTCACTTGAGTGAGGTTCCAAGTGAACTTTACAGAAAAGCATTGAAAGCTTGTGATTTTTTCTACCTTTGCCATTTTTGTAAGAAGTTGAACACTTTATGGATCCATATCACTATTAAATCCTGGAAAAATATACCCTGTTATTACTCTACATTTAGGTCAATTTCTTCAAAGAAAAATTCATCTCAATGGATCAGAGTTCAGACAGAATGGCTGACCTTTCCAATGATCTAGCTGTAGAACGATTGTCGGTCATAAGACGGATAGTAATTGACTGTCACTTTCATGTCGACCTTGGTAGAAAAAAAATAAAGAAAAACATATTCTAGTAGTTCAGTATTTTTAAAAGAGTAACCGTTGAGTTTCTTGTCGGTATTTCTCCATAGGTAACGACCAATTGGAACCGTGCACCTAGCTTCTGACGTTTCATAAGTGCCCACGTGGGTTTCTGTGAAATAAAATATTTTGAAACTAGTTTTTTTTTTACCCACTCTTCAGTGGTAACAAAGCCAGTGTTACCTGGCCTCTTATTCTAATGAAACTCCGTACTACGCTAGGTCAGTGAATTGCCATTCAGTTGTGCCTGGTTAGTGGCAATGGTCTTTTATCTTGTTACCTAAGGCGACATAGACATAGACGATGTAGACATTCTGAGAGGCCACGGGCACTGTTTCATAATGATTGCACTTGATTTATTGAACTTCTTATCATATCCTATTTGTGTATCTGTAACTGTGAGAAACAGCCAGAAAGTTTAAAAGAAGCAAAGTTTTATATTAAAAACGAGTGTACAGTGTACATTTCTTAAATTATATATCATTTCTTAAACGAACCTTAATTTATAAAATGCTTTCATCATTAGAAGATCTAAATGTTTTTAGAGAATCAGCTAAACATTGTCTTCAGAAAGATAGTACCGTCGCAAATGTTGCATGCGTAAATATTACGTTGTTTCGATTTTTTTTTTCAGTATAACTCAATTAAATTATGGAATATCGTTACTAAGTACACTAAAACACGAACGAACGAATTGCAATTATAAAATTGAATTAGGTGTCAGATCAGTTATAAGCGTAGAAAAAGCGTTTGAAAAATATCCAAATAAATAAATAAAATAAATATCTTAGGACAACCAACACACCGTTATCTGATCCCAAACTAGGCAGAGCCTGTACTATGGTAACCAGACAACTGATAAATATAAGTAAGTAGACCATATAGCCAGAAAGCTGTCCCTTATAACAATAATAGTGTAAATAAATAACTATTAAATATTATGACCGCCATGTAAAGGTAATTTCCCCTGGGATGGCGGTCCTTCGAAATGATGGCGTTACATAAATAGTGGTTGATTCAATTGATATAGGCGGCATTTCTTGATATTTCATCGTTTTTTTTTGTTACTGTATTAATGCAGTTTTGCTGTTTTGATAGTTTTCTATACGTGGAGGAATTTTGAAATAAAAACTTTTTAGTCACGTTGCCCAATTTTTGATTGGGGCCAAACTTATGGGTTTGCTTCAGTAACATGCTGAGGCAAGATGTGTTGTTTTTATCCAAAGCATTAAATTTCCATTGCTGTCAGCAGGTAATGACTGCATATTTATTTTGGCACATATTTTTCCCCAATAAGTCCTTTTTTGAGTCTATTTTTTTCTTCGGCTGTCACTGAAAACCAGCACTGGGACCCTGTCTTGCATAGGGTCACAGCATTATGCTGAGTGATGGCCGTTTTGCGTGGATGTGGCGCATGTTTTCCCACACCTTATTTTTATGTTTGTATACCTCTGATCTTTCTGTGCGTCATGTTTGCCGCAAATAAACGTGTTTTCTTTCTTTCTTTCTTTACGTAATGTTTACCGGAAATAAACGTTTTTCTTTCCTTCTTACTAACATCTACTGAATGTTAGTGAAAATAATATTATAAGCTGTACGATTTCAAGGTGGAATTTCGATAGATAAAGGACAATGCTCATGGATGTATGGAATCCCGTACCAAGCTGCATCAAAATCAAACTTTGTTTTTATATACTACATTGATCACATTAACTCCTACAAAAGTTCTTTTTGAAAAATAAACCCAGGTTTCGGAGTCATTTTATAAAATCAATATAACCTAAAAACTAGGTCTATTTTGTTCGACGCTACCAACGACGTATTTTATATACCAACTTAGGCACGTTATGACGGACATTATTGCTCTGAAAGCAGCGTAATCCACTTATGTAGGGAAGAATTACGCGAGAATTAGTGAGCCGGTAATATGGGTAACATATCATTGGACGCCACCGCGATCACACTCCCACACCAACACTAATACCATTATCAGCAGTCTATAATGTTCATACTGCTGGGACACAGGCCTCCTCTTAAACTCACGACGTACTTACTACTCGTAAGTCGCGGCCGCTACCACTGGGCCACCACTGCTCACCAATACCAATTAAACTTAACATTATCATAAATAAGGGAGACCAGTCAGACTGATAGGTAGATGATAGAAAGATGAAACAAACAAGTCCATTTGGGTTTTTATTAGGGATCAAAGTCAAAAATATTTATTTAAAATACTTTTACATAAATCACAGAACATATTTCTGAAAAAAATCATCTGAATCTATTGCCGGCGCAGTTACGTCACTATACCGTACCCAGCTCAAATACCACACTATCATGATTACATGAGCACAGCAGCCCACTGTTCGCTTACCGACGAGGCAGCTGCAGCAATAACCTACTATGGTTTCTAATGTATTGGCCACAGCAACATCTCTGCTAATCAATAAATACATGTGATAAGTATGACTGTTGACATGTCTTGATTTAATCCTACCTCTTAAGATGTAAAGCCCTAAAAGCCTAAAGCCCTAAAATCAAAGGTACATATCTTCATCGATAGAATTATTTACCTCAACTGAATAAATACCAGTCCAACAGATGTGTTCCCCATAATAAGATCTAGCCTGTTTGAATTGGTAGAGTATTTACATTATTTATTTGTGAAACCTTCACTTATCATGACTCAATATTTTAAACACATCTAATAATAATATTATCACTATCATCTATAGAAAACTGGAGAAAAGAAGAGCAGTAATATAAGTTGAAAAAGGTTTCTTTTTTTTATGTTGCAACATAAATAAAAATATTTACCAAATGCAGCGGGACATTTCTAACTAAAATTTTTCTCTCTTGTCGGTCTTGTCTCACAGGATCTGTTCTAGTTGCGCAGGCAAAGATAAACTGCCTTCATTGACTGTGTTTGCTCAATCTTGAAGCAGTGTCAAACACTCTGTACAAAGCACACATTCTGAAGACACCTGCAATTAAAACAATGAGTGAAAAAGTGTGATTTTACCCTATAAGACGTTATCTATCTTCTGTAACATATTCAAAGAAATTACACCTACAAGAGTAAAGCGTTATTTGGCCTCAAACAGATTCGTTTTTTTTCGTTATTTTTTTGTTGGATATTCCCTGTGCGAGTCTAAATATGATTTTTTTCATTCTTTAAACATGTTTTGTAAGCTGGTACAGTCATTAAAAGATTAGTCAGGAAATAGGTGCCTGACATTCATAAGTAATTATATATTCAAAGAGTAAAATTCGACAGCGATGCGGATGATTTTTCGACGCTATGTTTTTAATTTGTAAATAGTTTTAGTTAATTTAGGTTATAATTTTTTTTTCTTTATTAATTTAAATCTGTAATCCAAATAAAAGTCAACTCAGTTTAAAAAAAAAAAAAAAAAAAAAAGAGTAAAATAAGATCTGCTTACCTGAGTAGGATTTATCCAAGACTGCAACAAGTTAATCATTGGAGTAGACGCTTGTTCTAATGATTATGTGGGTCGGTTTCTGGGTATCAAAAACGAGCAATTGATACATCGTCGGTTTTGCCGGGTGACTGATGATGTCAATCGGTCTACTCGAGATATTTGCACAATGAAATACTCACAAAAAAGTACATAAAATACAAACAAGTTCTACTTTTCAAAAAACAATTCAATAATTATTATTCAATGTCAACTCCCAAAAACACATCGCTAAAGCAAACCACAGAGTACATTATACGCAAAATGTCAGACTCAGATGCACAGATAACTAATCGATTCTGTTGCATTTACATCTTTTTTACCGGCTGTTAAGGGCTAATTAACCAAAGATCAATAATGATAATTTTTTAAATAGAGATTTTATTATAATGTAGTTTTATTAAATTAATGTAGAATCGGCTGAGTATTTTTTTTTTACAGTGATAATGGCACTTTTAAAAATTAAGGTTGTTAATCATATATCGTGTGAAGTGAAACGGAACGTCATTTATAAGGATATGAATTTACGTATAACAATATCCATACTTTTAAACTCAAAAATAAATATCCTGTTCAAAAACAAAATCCCGGACGCGTAATTTCGTAAAAAAAATATGAAACTAATTACTACAAAATTTTGGTCTTGATGCGTGAGACTTTTTGGTACCACTTTTGAGCATTCTCCTTTGTTCTTATCATGTTGCTTCAAAATAATAAATTATGGAGCATTTAACATGTTCCACGTAAATTTGGTTTTCTTATGAAATTTCATTACTACTTGAATTAAAAGAATGTCCCTTTTCTGAAGATTTGTCGCCATTATGTAATTTGTAAATATCAAACACTACTCACGATACATTGGTCACAAACTTCAATAGAAGTGAAAAATATATATTTCTTCTTACGTTCTGAAGGATGATTCCGGGACGCAGAATAATAATATGCTTAACTTACCTGTAACAAAGAAAATGAATAATTAGTAAGTGTAGTCGTCAGTAAAATACAATATTAATTTCCGTTGACAATTTAACAATAAGAATGAAGATGCCTTGAAATGGCATGCCAAACCAATTCTATGGTCTGAAGTACCCACATAATGCAGTAAACACATAAATCTGCCTAGCTTTTCACCAATTTTGTTAGGGTTGGGTTCAAGTCAAACCAGAAGCAGTTGAACACCATTCTTTCACATAAAGCGTTTGCTTATCTGACCTCAACAATTAGGTTTGCCACCTTTATTTTCTTGCAATTAAAGTACATTGGTTATTATAGGTAAGAAAAAAAAATTACATAGTGTAAAAATAAAGTGTGACTTATTTGTTTTTATTATTATATTTAAAAACATTCTTTTTTTGCAATTTGTATCACAAAAATTTCGTATAACGAAAAAGTACTTACGACTAAACTTTTCAAAATCCCACAGAAATCAAATCTTGCAAAATAATGTATTTTCGTGTACTTTATTGTTCTCATCAAGTATAGAGTACAATTATGTGAAATAACGTAAAATAATTTATTATAAAATACGGGTGGCAACCCTATCCACAATCTAGTAACTGGGTGCCTCGATGCCCTTTGGTAAGATCGGTTGTCACACTTTGTGGGCTTCTGAGTACTCGAAGTGATAGAACAGAATCCTTATTGTACTTTTTGAGTGTATTGCGTTGTAAAACATGGTCACCCATCCACGAGCCGGCCGCGGCAAGCGTTGCTTTACCTTCGATAAATTCCGTGCGTTTGTGTAATCACAACCATGTAGCCCGTAATGCAATAAAACACAAGAAATTAAACTTAAAACAAAATAACATCACACGAAATGGGTCATAAAAATGTCCGGTACAAAATATGGAGTGGTCATTTTAACAGTTGTAATATACCAATTTACTTTTAACTGGCTATTTCCTGTTACAGAACTTTTACGTTGCTTGTTAATTAATTATATTTAAAAACATACCTATACGCCACGGCACTGTGGTTGAACACCACGGAACACCTACTGTGGTTATTAATTGGAGTAATTAAGGGCTTGTAAAATTGTGAAATAAGTAATAATAATATTATGACACATATTTTATTCTGGTGTGGCTATACTGGCTGGCATTGATCCCATTTCTTCCCGTAAAAGGTGACTAAGGGACTTACTAGAGAATGGGCAGCAGCGTTCTCTATGCATTTTACCATCACCCTGCAATCGCCAACCCGCCTGCCAAGCGTGGCGATAATACCAAAGCCGCCCAATTGGGGGAGGCTTATGTGCAGCAATGGACGTCTTTTGGCTGAAATGATGATGATGATGATGATAATGTTCTAGCTGGTGGCACTCCCATCATGCTATTCAGTAAAGTTCAGTGCTCACCTCACTCAAGTGAGCGCACACAATTCGAAAGCGAACTCATTTGTTTTTAAAGTAAATCATCGCGGATTCACAACGAGACATTGGTATCGATTCCCTTGTTCACAAACTAAACTAAATTTAAGTTCATTGCATCTTTTTCTTTGTATTTAATTAAGAAGAGGACAAAAGAAAAATTTTAGTTTAGTCCTGTCAAATTAATCAGCGCCTGCCAAGTTTAGACGTGATTAAAAACTTGCTTACTAAAATTACGTCAATTTACGTCAACCGCTGATTAATTTGACAGGACTAAACTAAAATTTATCTTCTGTCCTTTCTTTAATGAAACAGAAAGAAAAAGATGCACTGAACTTAAATTTAGTTTAGTTTGTGAATAAGAGAATCGGCACCATTGTTCGAATTGTTTTCCTAAATGAACATGAACATTAGCGCATTCGTGCACAGACGGCGTACGTGACGTCATCAGTGTCAATTCCTGAAGCCTGGAGCTTTGGATGTCACTTCTTAAGAAATTGGTTGTAAAGATTTCATAAATAATATACCTAATAACAAGGTATTATACAAAGTTCATCTTGACCCAATTTTTGTGAAACAACACTTCGTTATTTATTGTGGTTTGTTTTCCTAAACAAGATTCTTGAAACTACTATATGTAATATAAGTTTATCATAATCTGCCTAGCCTTTTCCTAAGTATGTTGGGGTCAGCTTCCAATCTAACTAAAAGAAGCTGAATAGAGCAGTATTTAACATGGAGTGACATGAAAACAAACCAGCACGCGTAGCATGACCACCACATAAAGAACACAACACCAGTCTGGTCAGAGGGTCCTCCTTTTTCTGTGGAGAATGAGGGAACTTTACAGCCTGTTCCTGCACGCGTAGCATGACCACCATAGAAAGAACTTCGTCTATTCTTAGTAGAATATAGATAGAAATGTCCTGCTACGCCAGCACAAAACGGTACAAATCTTTCTACAATCTTTAATTCTGTCTTTAATTTTTCTACAATCTGTAATTTTGTCTATTCTTCCGTCGACAAAACCCTTTTCTACTGTGGTCATGCTACGCATGCTGAGAACATTGATGTCGTAGAATAAAAATATCTAAGACTTGTTGTAACATCTACCAACCCGCACTGAGCCGTGGTAGGTCACAGCCCAATATCTCACGAATAGGGGAGGCCTGTGTCCCAGCAGTGGGAACATTATAGTTTGATACCTATTGCTATGATTAAGACTGACTGAACTCCTAATGCTAGTAACTAGGTGACATGCTAGCTACGTTATTTAAATACAAATATGTAAACAAGATATTCTGCGAGCAATGTTCCGCCCACTGCCACTTCAGTATAGCAATTCTTCAGGCTATGTCGGTTACCTTGGTTCTCCTACGGATGGCCGATGGGGCCGAAAGGTTCTGGAATGGCGACCGCGTACCGGAAGACGTCGAGTTAGAAGGCCTCCAACAAGGTGGACCGATGACCTTGTGAAGGCTGCAGGAATCCGCTGGTTGCGGGAGGCACATAACCGGTCGAAGTGGCGGTGCTTGGGGGAGGCCTATGTCCAGCAGTGGACGTCTTTTGGCTGAAATGATGATGATGATGATGAAACGAAATGTTGCTAATAACAATCTCTAAAGGTATTTCGTGTGTGGATTATGACAATATATCTATGAACGGAGTTTCCAACGCAGTTATAGGCTCAAGAACACCAAGTAATATTAACGTAAAAAACAAAGCACGGTCTGAAACAGTAAATCATTATCATCTGCCCAGAATTTGCCAATTTTGATACTTGGGAGAACCCAAGTATCAAAATTGCCAAATTCTGGGCTAACTCTATTTAGATTGCTATCGACACGCTAAGATTAAGAAGTATCAATAAGAAGTACCAAAATTTGGATAGGTTTCCAGGACCTATAACTAGATGGAGCTGTACTAGAATTTACATAGGATTGCGTATTTCACTTCCACAACCTTTGAACCTGTGTAACACGATACTCCTGGCTGAACCAACCAATAAGGTACAAAGACAAAATATTCTAGAGAGGGTTTTCAAAATATTGACTAGTGAAATTGGGGCAAAAAACTTTGTTCAAAGCTTTACGAAAACATAGCTCCAATCGATTTGTTATCAAAACAACATGGCACTGAAAAGTAATATCAGAAAGTAAGGAAAATATTAACCAATTTACTTGAAGTGTTTTCTTTAAAAATATTGCAATACAACATACCGATAAATAATATTGAACGGGGCGATAAGGCAACAGCGTGTTTCCAATTTGTATCACCCCAGCTTAATCGTTGCTATCTATCTTATATTAAAAGAAAATTGACGGAAAAATACTGAAAGATTAGCGCTTGTTGTGTAAATTGCTTTGCAAACTCTAAGCTTCTTATGCTGCCATCTAGCGGAAGTTGAAAGAAACAAATATACTACTTAACTAGCGGGAAAACATCGTAGGAAGTGAAGAAAAGCGCCAGTCTAGAAAACTATAGCCATCTATTGATACCTCCGAGAAGCTGTAAGCAACGCCATCTGTCAATCACTTAAGACATGAAGTCACCAACACTCTCTATTAAGAGCGACATCTAGCCGATAGTTGAAGTATTAAATAGTCTGGTACAGAAAACCGCCATCTAGTGAAAAATCTTGCCAAACATGAAGTGAACACAGAACCAATCTCTCTTCCAACAGCTGCTTTAAAACAGCAACAGATGGCGCTATTCCAAATTTTAGTAGTTCTAAACTCCACCACCAGAGGCGACACTAACAGTTGAAATATACCTAAAGACACGTTTAGGTAATTTCGTACCGGAATATTTCGACTTTTCCAGCGGCATTTATAAAGAGTCTTTGACATTGCCCTCCCCCGGGAAACGGGCTATGAATTCCAACGATCCCGGGCTGTATTTGCGGCCGCTTTCACCCGCGCCTCGGTTATGGCACAATTTTGTATTTTTCTTTAGATAAAAATCTTTGTTTTAAAACCTAAAAGTTTTGCAGCACGTTTCTTGGGTTTGTTAAAACTGCGTCTTTTATTTATTTATTTTTTCTGATGTTTCTTTAGAAGCAAAGAAATGAGAAGATGGTCAAATGAACACGATATTTTGCTTTAAAAAGTACTAGTTACCTCTGCTCCCATTATAAAAACCAGAATAGATATTTTTTAAGCTCCTACTGAGTAGGATAAAGGAACCCATTGGAATAAAACCTCGTTGGTCCAGTTTTTTCTGTGAGGTTAGTCAAATAACTGTGACCAAGTAAGCTGTGGGGCAAAGCCGCGGATATTCAAAATATTTTTGTTCTTCAAAAACGAGCTGTTCGAGCGATTTACCAACTAGGTGCGAGAGTTTCTCTGAGAGATTTCTTTAAAGATATTGGTATTCTTACGGTGGCATCACAATTCATCTTCGCCAACATCTTATATATTAGGCAAAATATACACCTGTACACTAAAAACAGTGATATTCATAATATTAATACTAGAAGTAGGGATAAACTACGTGCTCCCTTTCACCGGCTTCATAAGGTTCATAATTCTTTTGTTGGTCTTGGTATTACCTTTTATAACAAGCTTCCCTCTACTTTGCTAGATTTGCAGTTTAATGAGTTTAAAGCTAAAGTAAAATCCAACCTTTGTTCAAAGGCATACTATTCTATCAACGACTACTTAAACGATAAGAATAGTTGGTCGCTGTGATCAACTCAAGACAATGTTTATGTTCTTTCAATCCAGAATTAGTCTTCCTACTAAAAGTTTATATGGGTAGTTCATATAATTGTTTTTTTTTTTTTTTTTTGTTTTTATTTAACTGCTTTTGTTAGTTTATTTTTATTTTCTTTTCATTTCATTTATTGTGTATATGTATCATTTGCATCGTATATGTAAGCGGGCACGCCCTTTATGCCTGGAGGCTTTATTAAGGTTTTAAGTTCTGTTTTCGATTTTGTTTTATTATTTATTTCAGCTTGAGTTTAGTTTTCAATGTTTTGTTGGTATATTGGCGTGTGCTAGCTGACATATGGCGAATAATATATGTTTTGTTTTATAATATTAATAACTTACACAATACTGTATAGAATCAAGTTCTTCTAACTTAACAGACAGCTGTGCTGCTGGGGAGTTTGTTCCGCCACTTCTTCTTCCCAGCTAAAGCACTAGGAAGTGTCGAAGGGCGGGCGTTTTGGGGGGACTGTCTCATGTAACTTTGACGTTCAAAAAGTGCTGACTCTCAGCCTAGTTTGAATAAATGACTTTTGATTTGATTTGATTTAATGAGGTTCATATTTGGGGAACCTCAATTTGGTGCGCTTTTTCCTTTGAGCCTTTTCAGTGGTGCTAAATGAAGGCAGAATCTGATATTGTTGAAAATGATATCGCAACCACGATGCTTTGAAGAAACTTTAATGAATTTTGTAGGCACGTACCATGCGTCGCCTTATCGCACAGTACACAATTTTTAGTATTTAAAACCTCTGGTTTTTGTGATTATCACTGAATTCATATACAAAGATATTAGGTTTGTTGTCACCAAAATCTAACTACCAGTGAAACTAGAATAAAGCCAGGAAGTACAGTGTATTAGTAGTATCAGTATTTCTCACATATATTATATTACTTACGTTTTTAGACTTTGTCGATCAATAATTTTAACTTGGTTGTTTGTTTGAACGTGCTGAAATCTCTGGAAATACTATTCGGATTTCAAAAATTCTATTTGCATCTTATAGCCAAATTCTTTAGGAAGACTAAAAATAATGCTAGGACCTGAAAAAAAAAAAGCAAAAACCAGAAATAACTGATCAGATGTGATGTGACAGGGTCGGGAGGACAAGAATTTTTACGAGGTTGGGGGCAGAAAGTAGCTTATATTATAAAAGTGAAACAAATTGTGCTTGTCACAAGAAATGCTACTGGATGGTTGTATTTTCGATTCAAAATAAAGTAAAAGCATTTATTTCAAATAGGCACATGAAAGACAATTATGAACATCAACATTTACATAAAAAAAATAGAATTGATTCTAGTCCCCCATTCCAAAAGGTAGATTCGAATAGAGAACAAAGGGAAGGAAACTCCACCGTTACTCTCTTAAAATGTTTTTCAACATTAGTGTACAATAATTATATGTGTTTTGTGATGATTACGTTAAACGTAAGTACAGACGCCAGCACATCGAGCTACAACAATCTGTCAAATTTCTTTATAAGATTTTAAACTTTATCACTAAAATTTTAGGTTCAAGGTTGATTGGGGGAATTTGACAGTTTCGTCATTCATAAACGCACGCCTTTTTCCCATAGGGTTAGGCAGAAACTACGGAACACCATTTGTTACGATCCTTACATACTCCTTTTGCTTCGTTTTGTTTCATACATCTGGTCATACACACACGCCAGTTGCGAATACTACGCTTCTGATCTGGAGAACATCACCAATAAGGTCACATTATGTACTCCTAGGGCGTCCCCTCCCGACGTATAAACATAAGTAATTACAAGTACATTAGTAAGTGGTAATGTGGGATTCAGATATTAGTCGCTCAATAACAAAATACTTACTGATATTCAGCCACAAGTAAATAGTTATATGGTCTAGAATCCGACCTCAAAGCAGTTAGGGAAAAACCTAGGCAGATATTTTTCTATTAGACCTAAGAAGCTTACCATAACCGAATAGGAAACTAGAATTTCGGATATATTATTGTAACATCCTTACCGGAGGCTTTTGGCATCTGAGTCGAATATCCTAAATATAAATAGGAGTATTTCCTTTTACCGAAATCAAGTAGGTATTTGACTTTTTCTTGTTAGATTTGTTTATGTAAATGTTATACGATTTCATTTCTTTGGTTTGTGCAGGCACTTTTACTCGTCAATCATATTTGTAAAACTAGATAACTTAAAGGTCACAGTCTCTTTTAAAGTCCAGACATAATCTTGGTCACAAAATCAAAATCAAAAGTCATTTATTCAAACTAGGCTGAGAGTCAGCACTTTTTTAACGTCAAAGTTACATAAGACAGTCCCTCCAAAACGCCCGCCCTTCGACACTTCCTATTGCTTTAGCTGGGAAGAAGAAGTGGCGCAACAAACTCCCCAGCAGCACAGCTGTCTGTTAAGTTAGAAGAACTTGATTCTATACAATATTGTGTAAGTAATTAATATTAATACAAAACATACATTATTCGCCATATGTCAGCTAGCACATCATGTGAAGACCATGTAGATTGGTGACTGAAATGGTCATATGAAGAATGAACCACACAGATTGAGTGGACCTGTCCAGGCAGTGGAAGCATTCGGCACTAATCGTGGAGCTCAACTTGAACTAAAGGATCTCAACATTTGAATGAAATTGAATGTGGTGGCAAACAAGTCATAATCTTCTTCTTTATCAACTCTTTGCTTCCGCGGGTCTAGAAGCATATGCTGAATTAATTTTACAGTTTAGGCACTAGTTTTTTGTGTGTTGTAAAGGAGCTTTATGATGATGCTGTGTGTTGTCAGTCAATGAGTGAATAAATTTATGATCATTAATCATACACAGTATTACACAGCATCAACCTTTGGGTTTGGAAGCATTTTCAAAATTCATTTATATGTGGATAGCACTTTGTATAGAAGCAAGGTGCATACGGCAAATGAGGTTGTACTTCTAAAAGAACGGCAGGCGTGCATTATGTTTAAACTACTCACCATCATCATTTCAGCCGAAAGACGTCCACTGTTGGACATAGGCCTCCCCAAAGCACCGCCACTTCAACCTGTTCTGTGCTTCTCACATCCAACGTATTCCTGCGGCCTTCACCAGGTCATCGGTCCATCTTATGGGAGGCCTTCAACGCTACGTCTTACGCGGTAGCCACTCCAGAACCTTCCGACCCCATCGGTCATCTGTTCTGCGAGCACTGTGCCCTGCCCACTGCCACTTAAGTTTGGCAATTCTTCGGGCTATGTCGATAACCTTGGTTTTCCTACGGATCTCATCATTTCTGATTCGATCACGTAGGGAAACTCCAAGCATAGCCCTCTCCATTGCTCTTTGGGTGACTTTAAACCTTCTTATGAGGCCCATTGTGAGCGACCACGTCTCAGTACTATATGTCATCACTGGCAACACACACTGGTCAAAACTTTTGTGTTGAGACACTGCGGTAAGTGGGACGAGGAGATACTGCGTAGCTTCCCAAACGCTGCCCAGCCGAGTCGGATTCAACGATTGACCTCTTTCTCGAAGTTGGACCTACCTAACTGGACATTCGTCCACAACTTTGAGTATAGCGCCTCGAACTAAAACTACTCAAACGAGTTTAAATTGTTTTTCTGAATTTTCTTCAGAATTTCAGTGTCTTATAAAATAAAAACCGGCCAAGTGCGAGTCGGACTCGCGCACCGAGGGTTCCGTACAAACCTGTAGGTATAAAGTTTAAAATGTTTAAAAATATTTTTATTATATGATGTAGTCAAAAACTTACTGTTTTCGCAATTTTTCCTTTATCTGTGCTATAAGACGTTGCTTTGTACCAAATTTCAAAATTCTAGATCGACTGGAAGTACCCTTTAGGTTTTGATTCCCTTGCGAGTTTCGAAAACTTGCGGAAATTTGCGGCATAAACGGCTATATCTTTTGATTGTGTTAGCTTAGAAGTTTGATTTTTTCACAGCTCAAAGGGACAGTAGATTTGAGTATTTGATATAAATTTCAGCTTGATAACTCCATGCGTGCCTGAGAAAAAGGGGAGACGGACGGACGGATGGACGGACAACAAAGTGATCCTATAAGGGTTCCGCTTTTTCCTTTTGAGGTGCGGAAACCTAAAAAGCAACAAAATGAAATATTTCTAAGAATTCCTTGGAAGTCCTGTTGAGTGCTTTTAAGCGTTTGTTTAAAATTTCTTCCGCTATGTTTTGAAATTCTCAGGAAATTCTTACGCAAAATAAGGTGTGAAATGTTTGGATCAACGTTGTGTTGATTCCGGTTGAAAATGGCTTTCTTACGGCTTTTCATTTTGGGTGTCGTAAAAGGGCTTACTGGCGCATTCTCAACATGTTAATGGACTATTAACTTACGACACCGAGGGTATTTTTGTGAATTGTTGGGTTAAGAAGGCACCTTTTCATTCAAAGATGGGACGAGCTTTGATCACCACGCTTGCTTGGTAAATAGTATGTATGTCTTTCTAACGGAATCCATTAACGTGATTTTGACCCCCTTAGAATGTATCAAAATAAAAATAGCATGGTTATTATAACTCATTTATGTTTAATTTGTTAAGATTTGCGCACTGGTTAAAAACTTATACTGTATATATGGTGAAATTTGGATGTATTTTCTAAGTACACCTCTGCCTAACCCTAGAAAGAAACTGGGTGTGATGCTATGTTACGAAAATAAAGAAAAAAATCTAATTTTAGGACCCCTAAAATACCTCTCACAGCAAAAGTATGATGAGAAAGCATTTCTCCTCTAAACCAGCGTAATGGAATAAAAATATAGTCAGTTTTACCTTTTTCAGTCGTAAAAGACGATTGGAACTGCAAATTACTAAAGCACTCGACGATGCTCTGTATTTTTAACAGATTTCAAAGCAGAAGGAGATTTTTTTTTTTTTTTTTAGAAGGAGATTCTCAGTTGTTTCGCATCGAACGTAAGTTTTAGTTATCAAAAGAGTCTTTAGGCTTTTCATGAATACAGAACTAGAAAATTTTGTTTCTTTCAATGATTTAATAGAAACAAACAAAATCTTATTACATAACGGGTGCAAACTGCAGTTCTAGCCTAAAGCTTGGAGCCAATTGTTGCATTTTCAACTTTATTTCGATTTGAGAAAAGTTCTTAATACAGAAAAATTACAACTTAACAGTGAATCAAGTTCTCAGTTTCGTAAAAAGAACTATATTTCGATTTCAATAAGTTTCTTATTTCAAAAACAGGCTCGATGACTCAAACCATATCTAAAGGCACTTTCGAATTATCATTGGGTCAGTTAGTCGGAAAGATGGAGCCATTTCAAAGCGTAGAAAGGTACGTATAGAGAAGAATGGGCAAGAAGTTTTTTCTCTTGTTTGCCTCTCAATAATATATAAAAAGCTTAAAAAATACCAACGAACAATATCTTTTACACGTCAGCTAACAAAACATTTCAACCGTAAGTAATTTGAACGGCCGAGAATTCACTGCCACAGAATAGAAAAGTGCAGAAAGTCAACTTCATACACGAAAACGCACGCACAGATAGACACGCTTCACGTATCGCAAGTACAAACGCACTCACAGTAAGCATTTGTTTGAGATCACCGTTCAAAAATTAAATAAATACTTGTATGTGCGGTAAACATGACTCAAAGATAAAAACAAGATCATTGACAAGAACGAATTGAGAGAAAATATGCATCACAAAATGGTCATCGCTCAGCAAAATGCATTGACCCTATGTAACAGTGCTACAGCACTGCTTTACCGCGACAGCCGGCGTTTATGTGATAATATCGACCAGTGCAGCATAAAATCAGATTCAAAAACAAAGATAAATACACAATACGAGTTCTTGTAGCACGCGTGGGTTCAAACCCAGGTAGACTCTTCATTTTGTGTTACACAAAGAACGGGAAACACAGAACAGAACAGTAAAGAAAGACTTTGTGAGGAAACCGGTATGTCTAAAATTCGAAATGACTGTTCCGTATTTCTCGAAGAGAGAAGGCCTGTATTGCAGCAATGGGAACATAATAAACCGATTTTGCTAGAAGTTCTAAATATCTGCGAACACACGGGTACATATCAAACCATATATTTCCAGTTTTAAGAGCTCGTATTTTATAGGTTTTCCGTACAATGAGAAGTCAGGTTATACTGGAAATGTATAGCTTGATTTGTCACCGTGCGTACGTGTCTATGTGTGTGTGTGCCTGTTATCGCTGATTGTGTGGAGCCGATACTTCTGTTTCTATTTATTCTGTCACCTATTGTCCAGTTTTTAAACATTGACTGATGTCTTTACCGATATTGTTCGGGGGTAGTGACGCGTTTTATGAAGTCTCATACAATATTGAGGGGTGAACAAAGTTGTTATAAAACGGTGCGGACACAATAGCGTTATCAGCTACTGTTGGGTCCTTTTGGAAGATTTATTGTGGCAGTTTTTTCCTTGTATATTTTTGTAGTATTTGTAAAGGTATTGGTACGTTCGTAGGACTTTCAGGCTCAAGGTTAGATCAATAAAGTTAGTAGAGTTATCTACTTACTGGTGTCAAGCCCCTTTTGTTAATTCTTATATCACAGTTCAGTTGGACAATAATACAGAACTTTCAAAACTGCTTAAAGCTTATCAACCTTGTATTATGTTATCATCGACTGCTGAATGTTATGCGTTTTAGAAGACACATTGGGCATCGCTCAATCTTTTCACGAGGGATCATCTCTTTCGAAATTCAACCTTAGAAGCTAAAGCATTATTAATGTCAAGTTCATTCAATTAATGTATCATGTCAGCCTACTGCTGTCCACTGCCGGACATGTGGAGATCTCTCCAATGTTGCGCCACAACACTCTGTCCTCTGCATTCCAGCCAAGTTCTTAAGGTCATCGGCCTATCAAGCTGGGGGGCATCCCACGCTCCGTTTGCCTATACGCAGTGTCCACTCCAGGACTTCTCTGGTCTGGTCCTTTGACAGACAAGGCCAGCCCACTGCCACTTCAGTTTGTGTAAGCAATGCAAGCTATGTCGGTAACTCCGGTTCTTTTCATTTCCGATTTTATCCTTCCAAGAAATTCCGAGCATAGATCGGTCTATAGCCGTTGAAATAAAAATATTGGACAGATCAAACACCGGCACCCCTAGCCAAGTTGATAATCTGCAATCGGTAACGCTAGTCGCTCAACGTTAAGTCACGTGGTTAGAACAAACGAATAGAAAATTCATAGCCAAGTTCACATCGTTCAAAATGATAGAATGATTTTTATCGTTTCTACAATGTTCAACGCTATATCCTTTGTTATAATGTGTCGTTTTTCTAAAGACATTGTAGAACGAGCGGCCGACTCAGGCGCGTCAACATGGCTACCAACTTATCATTTATACAATTGCTGACTCCGAGGCGTTACCGATTGGAGAACGAAATTCAACACGAAGCGGTTGTGACTTGGCTAGGGGGGCAGTACTTTCTCAACAAATAAAAGTCAGCAATACCGTGTACCTACATAGTGTACCGTGTGGTGCCGGACGTAAAGAATAACACCACCCCATTTCTTCCCGTGGGTGTCGTAAAAGGCGACTAAAGCACTTACTAGAGAATGGGCAGCAGCGTTCTCTATGCATTTTACCACCATACTGCGATCGCCAACCCGCCTGCCAAGCGTGGCGATTATGGCAAAGCCCCCCAAATTGGGGGAGGTCTAAGTCCAGCAGTGGACGTCTTATGGCTGAAATGATGATGATACCATATTATGTCCGTATTGCAATGCATGACAATACGCTGACTGTGATGTCCGCTGTAAAAATGCCCGAGAGAAATAGGTTGAACAAGCAGTCCGTCTAGGGGCAGACTGTCCATTGTTTTGACCTTATTACTTTGCGTAAGGAACACTTTCCATAGGATAAAGATATGTCAGCTATTTTTATTATACAATGTTTCTTTTGTGGAGGTCAGATATACAGTCACTTATTGTAAAAATTGAAGCACCCAGTTTGACTGTAAGCCAACCTTATTACAGTTAAGAAAGGGCTAGAAGGTTTAATTGATATTTTTGATTAGAAATATCTTATGATCTCTGAAAAATACTCACATTATTTGAAAGCTGAGTCTTAAAAAAGAAAATACGTACATGTTTGAATAAAATAATATTATAAAAAGAATCATAGAGCATCATAAAATTTATCTGCATCGTTGTCAACAGGAAAAGTCCTTATAAGGCTGGCAGCAATGCCACGGTGTATGGCGATGCTTATTGTTAGGCCATAAAATAGGCTAGTCCTCTGGTCACGTAAAAAGTCCACCAGCCACTTGACAATTGATTAACTCGTGAAGTTCGCATTATTTACTCAAACCCGTTTCCGGATTGAAGAATAATTCTACTTTAACGTTACGGTGAATCCTTGTAGCCTTCACAGTTTAAATTTGTTTGTAAAAACGTAAGGTGTTTGGAATTTTGTGGGCTTTTTTAAAAATGTGGTGATAGCATAAGCTTAACCAAATTATTCTACGATAGTTCTGCTGGGATAAACGCTTCCTATCAGTGAGAAGAAGTGGGCCGTAATTCACCACGCAGGCCCAGTACGTGTTCGTACATGTGATATGTTTTCAGATTTTTGGTTCTAGGACATTCTGGTTTTCTAACGATGTTTTCCATCACCGTTATGCGAGCAGTGCTGATGATTGATGATGAGATCATGTACGCAAAGTACAACTCGTTGGTCGCGGTCTTTCTTACCACGCTACAACTGCCTTCTAAGGGTGATAAATAGTTCTTAAATATATCTTAAACATTTTAAAATGTCCACTACGTCTTAATAAATTACCTCGGTTCTTGTAGTCTCAAAGACAAATCACCTGTGACAGACAATCGGACGCAATAAATTGGATACAATAAATTGTAATGTGAAGCCAAGAAACGGGACTCTAAAGCTCTGACCAAATTGAATTCTGCGGGATTATTCCATATCTGCCAGAATATTTTCAAAAAAGTTACCGTAGCCCTAGCATAGGCTACTGAAGGACCACGGGTGGGTTTTAACAGTAAAAGTCTGACACGCCCTTCCGCTCTACCCAGAGCGGGAGATGTCATTTTATGATTTACCATCCAAAAAAAGCTATCGCTATATATATGGACGGGTGACTTTTCAATAATTAAAACAACACTCGTCCGTCATCTCAGTGTGGCGAGAGCTTAGTCTCTATTACCAAACTGCAACAAAAAAAAAAGATAAAATGTATAAAGACTTTTACATTTTTTTTTTTTGACGTGACAACGTCTTATAATTCGATGGAGCCGGCTGCACGCACGAAAAAACATGACTCATGCGGCGTTACCTCGCTCTGAGGCGTTCCATTTAAGGCTTGAAGTGCAAGCGAGAGCGCGCATCAGTATTTTCTTATGACGTTGTCACGTTCAACTATCGTCAGAAAACCGACTTTACAGACAACCGATTTTTTTAAAGTAGATGAGGTCGGTGTTTCCTATCTGACTACTCTGAGAAGAAAGGCTGAAACAAACTCAAAGGTCACAGTCTATTTTAAGGTCCAGACCTAAACTTCGTCAGATTATGTAGATTGATGTCAGAAAGGATCTTTTAAGTGAAAAAAAAAATTATATGTCACTGTCAGATTGTAAATACCGTTAGATTATAATCTATCAAGCGAGATTATAATCTGTCGAAAGATTGTGAACTGCAGATACCATTTACAATCGAATGCATTATTTTGCGATAGATTACAATCTCGCGAAGTGAAACCGTCAAATTGTAAAATGGCATGCGAAGAAACGCATTTCGCGCGCTGATTGGTTGAACGTCATGTGAACTGCGCCGCCATATTTGTTTGTTAATTCGTTTGTTATAATGTAACATTATGAACAAGAGGAATACAGTAGGAGCAGTGGTGGTCTAGAGGTAACGGCCGCGACTATCGAGTAGGTCGTGAGTCCAAACCCAAGCAGGCGCTACTTTGTGTAATTTATTTCATCACCACATCCACCACGCTATCAAAACGGTGAAGGAAAACAACGTAAGGAAACCGGCATGTCTTAGCACTAAAAATTCGAAAACATCTACCAACCCGCATTGGGCCAGCGTGGTGGATTATGGCCCACACAGCAGTGGGAATATTTCAGGCTGTTGATGATGATGATGATATATAAGAAAAAATCACATTTGACTGATAAACGGACACAATTAAGTGTCTTACCAATCCCAATAAGGCTCGAACTATAAAAATAGAACAAAACTGTTAGCTTAGACAAGCATTTCAAGGAAAACTTTTAATCCAGTTCGAAAATGTCTCCGTATCCCAAGTAATTCTATTTTGACGTCACAAAAAGACTTTACTGGAATATCCCTGACCTATTTCCGAAGCACAGGATCACAGAATAAATAGGTACAGAAGCTCAGATCCATACGAGTGGAACGCATCCACACATAGACACCCTTAACGTACAGCAAGTGAATGTGCTCTCGTAATCGGAATTTGTTTGAGATCACCGTTACGAGAATGGATAAAATAAAATAGTTTAAAAAATCTAAAAAACACGCTTCCATGGAAAACCAAACTAAAAAGTACAAAATAATGGAAAAAAAGCGTGGGGTGCTTTTAAGGTATTTTTTTATTGATATCAGGCACCCCACGCTTTTTTTCCATTATTTTGTACTTTTTAGTTTGGTTTTCCATGGAAGCGTGTTTTTTAGATTTTTTAAACTATTATTTATTTTCTATTTTTTAGGGTATTTCGAATTTTGAGACGTATGTCAGCGTAGTTTGTGACAGTTTTTTTGCTGTCCTGGTAACCCTGGCAAGGATAATGGCATTATATTTTATGAAATTATTGCATTGTCATCAGTCCTTGACAGGTGTGCAAAGTTTGAATGAAATCTGGTCGTTTAAAGTGGGTCAAAATCGCACTATAAGGAGTCGGTTACAAACAAACATACAAATATACAAACATACAAATATACAAACATACAAACATACAAGTGAAGCGTACAAATAAAGCGTGTAAAAAAGAGTAAACAGAGTCAAATTAAATAAGGTGCCAATACTAAATTCGTAAGAATTATGCTTGAAAAAATGATTTCATTAATGTTCAATTTCGATACGAAATCAAACATTAATAAAATCAGTTTTTATTGTCATAATTCAAAGGCAGGCTGAGCTGTTTTTGTATTTCTCGTGGAAAATACATATTTCTTACGAATTTTCAAAAACCAAAACAAACTAGTCGTTTGTTTGCCTTAATATCCATGTCATTGTCGTTTAAAGTTTCAACAGTCATGTAAATAATATGATGAAAAAAAATATTACAACTTCTCGATATCAGTACCTAACACGTAGGTATGTACAGTATTTCCAAATAATTTAATTTGACCCTGTAGAAGAGGAGGTATGAAAGAGAAGTCAGTGACTGAAAAATTGTACGACCAGAGAGAGATCAAGCGCAGGACCAACGGCTTAACGACACCACCAACTTTCAAAATCAGGGCTGTATGATACTAAGAATTTCCTTACGGAATAACACAATAAACACTTATACGACTAATAGAGAAGTGAGGGAGAAAAGACACGTTGCGCTCGCATCAAATAAATTAGGATAGGTGTGTGCGCTAGTTCTCGCTCGTCGCATGCAGCCGACCTTCTGTATCGTACTACTCTGTGACAGGAGGCGTCCGACTAACACCTAATATTCGTTCCATTGCCTGAAACACCGACATTTTGTGAGCCTCACCGGTTTCCGATGATTCTGCAGTTCCGCTCCTACAGATTTTTGTAAAAAGGAATATTTTATTTTGGTTGGCTGAAGCCGTGAAAATTGGTTAGAAAAGTTATTTTGAGATAAGTTGGTTATTAGATTGTGTGAACTTATTATGGAAATGCTTTAAAGTTTTCGTTTTTTAAACTTTTTTGGCGTGGAACAGTGTTTGTATAGGTCTTCTCACAAAAATAAAATTGTACAAGTACATCATAAGACTCACGCCTTTTCCCATACCCCCATGGGAAGAAGGCGTGCGAGTGGAGTGCGAAAACTACAGAACGCCACCTGGTACGATCCTTACATACTCTTTTTGCATTGGTCATACCCGCACGCCTGTTGCGAGTACTATGCACCTGACCTTTCTGAAGAACATCACCAATAAGGTATCATGATTATGTCCTTTTTAACCGCCTTCAACAAAAGGAGGAGGTTCTCAATTCGACTGTATTTTTAACCAACTTCAAAAAAAGGAGGAGGTTATCAATTCGACTGTATTATTATTATTTTTTTTGTTTATTTTTTTATGTTTGTTACCTCATAACTTTTGACTGGATGAACTAATTTTGATGATTATTTTTTTATTTGAAAGCTGGTGCTTTCCGAATGGTTCCATTTTAATTTGGTTCCATTTGGACAATGGGGTCTATGTGAAAACCACATAAGTCTTAAATTTGCATTAAGTATTTGCGCGATAAATGAACGAATAACGCGATTAGATTAGTGCGGGGTATCTAACATAACTAAAAAGTTAAAAATAAAAACTTTTTACAAAAAAATAACAACCGAATTCCTTAAAAAAAAAACACTAAGGAAGTCGGTTGTTATTTTTTTGTAAAAAGTTTTTTTAAATAAAACAAATTATTATTTTATAGTAACACCTTTAATTGCCTTTTAAGAGTGACGAGAGACGGCCTGTCCAGTCTTTTGTCGGAGAAATCTGTGTGTTGCCGGACGTAAAGAATAGCATCAGCCCATTTCTGCCCACGGGTAAGACACCCGCGGCAAAAAAAAGGCGACTAAGGAACTTACTAGAGAATGGGCAGCACCGTTCTCTATGAATTTTACAAACATACTGTGATCGCCAAGCCGCTAGCCAAGCGTGGCGATTATGGTAAACAATTATGGCTAAGCCACGGAAATTTAGGGACGCCTATGTCCAGCGGTGGACATCTTTCGGATGAAATGATGATGATGATGATAATTACCTCACTACTGATGTGTGTGAGATAGTGTTTACATACTTACGTACATATACAGGGTGTCCAGTAAATAGCACGACATACTGCAGGGGGTGATAGCTTGAGTCACTACCTATCAATACAACACAATATATGTTCAGCAAAATCTTACGGATTTACAGTTTTACAAAATTTTCCGAAATACCGAAAAATCTCTACCTTGAAACAGATTTTTAAGCATCTCGTAATGAAAAAATCCTTTTCTAGTACTTTTTTTTACATCAAATTATTCGTGAATAGTTACTTTACTCATTGATAAGTCTTTTTTCTATCAAAGACAAGAATGTTTTCAAGAAATACTATTTTTTGTTTAAATTTGCACAGAACTATTTTCTCATCACTTAAGTTTAACCTACAGTGGTGAAGAAAAAATAAGTAAGATTTTGCTGAACATATATTGTGTTGTATTGATAAGTAGTGACCCAAGCTATCACCCCCTGCAGTATGTCGTGCTATTTACTGGACACCCTGTATAATAGAGACGCTATACACAAGTATTTCAAAATAAAATCCAATTCTAACAATACTACTTACTCCGAAATAATAATATTTTTAAAGAACGAAATGTCTATCCAGGTTCCTTAGACAGAAAGCCGTTGTTATGCCGAGGCATATAAGCTACTTTTATCCGGAGCGCGGAGAAAATTCTTTTCTTATGACATCTTCTGTTTTCTAACTGATCAGACAGCTGTGCTGCTGTGGAGTTTGTTGCGCCACTTCTTTTTCACAGCTAGGTTGACATTTCGGGGACTTTGTTATGTAATTTATGACGTTCGGTAATTGCTGATATTAAGCCTAATCTGAGTAAAAAAGACTGTTGATTTTGAAACACAAAGTTAAAAGTAACATAATTTTTATCTCCGATTTGTAATATCACAGGCTGTGGGAAGCCATTTTTGACATTAATTTTTGGTATCTTAGCTGCGATATTCATAGTGTTTTCATAATCCGATACTATTTAATATACTTTGCTCTCTATTTACGAGAATTACGAAAGACCTTAATCAATTAAACTGTAATTTTTTTTTTAAATAATTTAATACTTTTGTATTTATTTAAGATTTAAAACGCAAAATTGCTGCCAGCCTGCAAATAAACCACACAGGTATGTAATTATCTTGTATGTCTTACTAATCTTTGGTACTTTCTTCTTATTTAAATATTCTACAAAATATGAAATGGTTGCCATTGAGTTTTTTACTCTTGGTGGCCAACATGACTATCATAGAAGATCTATCACCTGTTTGCTGTTTTTTTTTTATGTTCACGGTAGTCAAAGTTTTTGTTTTCCCCGTTTAGTTTCCACTGCAGTCCATTCTGTCTATAAACCATATGTGGTACTCAAAAATAAATTAAAAATAAGAATGACTATTCCAATATTTACATAATGTGATTATTTATTTTAAAACACAGTTTTGAAAGTTAATCTTCTCGGTAAACGTACGAAAATGCTGAATATTTTTCCCATTGAAATTTTTGATACTTAATTTGGGTACTACGGAGAAATGTGGAACCCCACGGAAATGAAAAGGCATAAAATTCAACTGACATTTTCAGCCCCATTTCCATCAAAAATTGATCACCAATATCTACATACTCAAACCTATATTTATTCCTCTGTAGACCGGAGTTCCGGCATCCGGTATATCGGAATGCATTCCGTATATCTCAACGGTTATTATTCAAATACCCGCATACCTAAACGGGCGGCCATGAAATCCGATTGGACCCGAATTGCCACGAAGATGACCAAAGCGAAAATCAGGTTAAGTGTTCGAAAATGGAGGATGATACGTTTGAATTTGTAATTATGTTTTTTATTTTGCTTATCATGCTATAGAGGTACGGAAGTTGGTATTTTTAACGTTTAATGGCTGACGCATATTTGAGCGGGTCGATATCCAATGCTGCGGCTGTTATTGCGCTTAGCTATGAAATGTGTTTCTTACACCACTTTATTTAGTGATAATAATATAATTTGATTTCTGGCATTATTTTTGCTTTCGTTTGCTTTAAAGTAGTACACTTCCATTTCCCCGCCATTTTAAAAATCACACACTATGTATTTTGACGTTTGATGACAGGTGTGAGTGACATAGACAACATTCTATGAAACTAAACTTCTTCTTAAACTTGATGTTGCGTAATTTAAGTGTACCAACTGGTACAAGACCTGCCGAGTAGACTTCAGTAGGTACTCTCTTCATTTGACAGTGGAATGTAGTATTTTCATATACGTACTTCCACTTAAGTCCACCGGCCATCTTCAGAGTAAATAGTGTCCTGTCAAATTTCCACCCTTCATTCCAGGGGCCTGCCTGACCCGTTGTATATTTGGCCTGGGACCGAACGATTTTTGAATCGAAAATACAGCTATTCTAAAGCATTTTTAAGTAAATTCCTGCGTATCACCAATAAATATGAATGAATATTTATTTTATTTTTTATTTTAATTCTTTTTTGTTTTAAATTTTTACGACTCTTGTTGCCGTAAGGTAGAATGTAGCAGAAATAATTAACGATGTACCTTCTTGTACCTGTACCTACATTGTTGGCATATAAATATGATTCTGAATCTGAATATTGTTGAATCTATTGTTGAAATTAGTATTATGTGTGTAAAACGAGTATTTTTTAATTTAAGAATCATTCGAATTAACGTTACGCCCAGGGCGATTTATTAATACGATAATTTTAATCACGCACTGGATTATCTACTCCCCGTATTGATTGAACATCCAGGCAGTATTGAGAATCCAGGAAACTCCATGCTAGCACGTTAAAAATATACATACCTTTTTTTTGTGGGTGGGAAATCATCAACTGCCCCCCTAGCCAAGTTACAAACGTTTCGTGTCGAATTCCGTTCTCCAATCGGTAACGCCTCGGTGTCAGCAATTGTAGAAAACGATAAGTTGGTAGCCACGTTGACGCGCCTGAGTCGGCCGCTCGTTTTACAATGTCTTTAGAAAAATGACACATTATAACAAAGAATGTTGCGTTGAACATTGTAGAAACGATAAAAAATCATTCTATAATTTTGAACGATGTGAACTTGGCTACGAATGATCTATTTTTTTGTTCTAACCACGTGACTTAACGTTGAGCGACTAGCGTTAACGATTGCGGATTATCAACTTGGCTAGGGGTGTTGATGTCTACCGGTCTGGACGGAGCTGAAGGGAGTGTCAGACTTTTACTGACTAAAACCCACTCGGGTTTCTTCAGTTCCTTATGCCAGTGCCACGTTAACTATTTCGAACAAATCTCGCGACCCTGGCAGGCATCGGTCCTAACAGACCCCTTCAGTTTCCTGACATCACTTTGAGGCGCGCGTGGAACACAACGCGCCGTCGACACGGGAGGCCTACTATACGTGAATTGTATTCGTTTTCAGTTCCCAACTCAACCTGAAATCCTTCAAAACTCAATTTCTAACTGGAAACATACAATTTCAAACTACCGTCTAATTCTACCAACCTACCTATTTATAGCTACTATTCAAACTGTCCGATACTAATAAACCGGGCTAAACTCAGTCGGTGTTGCCAGCCGCATATCTGAGTTATCTATTTAGAGATTGAATCTGATATTGACTATTTACCGGCAAACTCGCTGTGGTTATGAATAAGTTTTAGTTTATGGTCAAGTGGAATCTGTATTTAAATATCTGAATACTAGCTTCTGCCCGCGACTTCGTCCGCGTTAAATTTCTTGTTTCCCTGACCCTTTCCGTCGCGTCGAATCGCCTATCCGTGCGATTTTCCCCGTTTTTGCAACATTTTTCATTACTGCCCCGCTCTTCTTGGTTGTAGCGTGATATTATATAGCCCTCCTCGATAAATAGGCTACCCAACACAAAAAGAATTTTTCAATTCGGGCCAGTAGTTCCTGAGATTAGCGCGTTCAATGAAACAAACTCTTCAGCTTTATAATATTAGTATAGATTCGATATGAACGCTGGTGCTCATTCTATATTGAAATGGTCGCCTTAAATGTATCACTTATATTAAATGAAATGCTTAATAATTTAAACATAATTTCTGTTGAGCCACCAGGGTTCCATCCTTTGCTGCCTCAAATGTCCTCGACTGGATGACGCTGCCGTGCCATCCGCGGCGATAAGGTGCTGTGTGTGTGAGTGCAGCGCGCACGGGAGAAGGTTTTGCCTTAGTTTCTGTTGTCTTCGTTTCGTTTTGTCTTGTGTTTGTGAGTAAATTTACATGATTAATGGCTAGTTTATTTATTTATTTATAAGTATTAAATAACATAATTATTTTGAAACTGTTTTGTACTCCTCACAGTCACTTGTCCCTATAGGTTCATTAGAAAACCAGCGTCAGACAGCATCTGTCTGGCATTAATGCAATTTTTAGGGTTCCGTTGCCAAATGGCAAAAAACGGAACCCTTATAGATTCGTCATGCCTGTCTGTCTGTCCGTCCGTATGTCACAGCCACTTTTTTCCGAATCTATAAGAGCTATGCTGTTGAAACTTGGTAAGTAGATGTATTCTGTGAACCAAAAATAGAAAAAAAAATCAATACATTTTGGGGTTCCCCATACTTAGAACTGAAACTCATAAATTTTTTTTCACCTATACGTGTTGGGTATTTATGGATAGGTCTTTAAAAATGATATTGAGGTTTCTAATATCATTTTTTTCTAAACTGAATAGTTTGCGCGAGAGACACTTCCAAAGTGGTAAAATGTGTGTCCCCTGTAACTTCTAAAATAAGAGAATGATAAAAGTAAAAAAAAATATTGATGTACATTACCATGTAAACTTCCACCCAAACTTAGTTTGAACGAGATTTAGTGAGTAGTTTTTTTTTTTCAATACGTCATAAATCGTAAACCGCAATTTACTTTTCATTCAATCAACTCAAATATAAAAAAAAATAAAAAAAAAAACATTTAATTTCATAAACATAAACCTTATGCATAAACCGTGAATACATACAGGTTTGTACTCGACTCGCACTTGGCCGGTATTTTTTTAAATTATTTTTTCATGTTATTTTTATTTTGTGTTTTACGAACTGTGTCAAATAAACGGTATTCTTTTTTTCATTCTCTAGTAACTCCCTAAGTTGCCTTCTACGATAACTACAGGAAGAGATACAGTGCTGCTATTCTTTACGTTTGGCACCAGACGTTATCGAACGGGACTCTAGTGGATCAAATTCCATGAAATTATCATAGAAATTGTTCTAATAGAGACGGGTCGCGCCCGTTTGCAGGGGCCTTAAGTGCCTGTATCAGGCAGGTCAGTGCCTACTTACAAGATAAATTAAAAAAACTTTTTAACAAAAAATTAAATCGCCGAAAAAAACAGAAAAGAAAAAAATAATAAACCTTAAAATTATGAGTCGGTGCTTTAAGTGATCTTTGTTCATTGATTTTTCAGCGCCGACTCAAAATTTTAAGGTTTATTATTTTTTGCTTTTTTGTTTTTTTCGGCGGTTTAATTTTTTGTCAAAAAGTTTTTATTTTGTAATTTTTTGTGGTTTTAATGTATTGATAATACTTGGCAAGGTATACACTATCCAATGAAAACAGAATTATCAAAATCGGACTACTCTGTACTAGGGAATGCAATCTCGTTCTCGCGAGATCTCGGCCTTTTTTAGCGAGATTGATCTCGGACGAAAAAAGGGCGAGATCTCGCGAGTTTAACGAGATTGCACTCGTGCATAAATTTAAAAAAAAGAAAGGGCCTTCTCAGCGGTTGGTTATCTGGCCAACAAAATAAGAAGCCGTTTAGCAGACGATTCTTTGGACATTTTGTGCTTCTTAAGGAGCTATTTTCAAAATAATTCGTAATTATGGCTTGTGATTTGAACTGAACAAATCTTTCATTTGATTGGTATATTTTATTAATTAATCTGTAATATCTAATAAATGTACTGAGTAGATATAGGTTTATTTAATTGATAATAATATGAATATCTCAGTTTAATAGTCAACTCAACTTAGATAATAAGTTTCTTTTTTTTTTGACGTCTCGTTGTTTTGTTTGTTATAAAAGAACTGTTTCATTACTAAAAGATTTTTGTTTGACATTAGAAGAGTAGACTGGTTGTTTCTTTCAAACAATTTATGATGCATAAAAAAGTCTATTGAAAAAATTCGTGAAAATAAATGATTATCTTATAAAACTTATAATTTTTATTAATTTTTTCCTAATTGATTCAAATATTGTGATTATTTGCAAAATAAAAGAACACAAAACTGCCAATCTTGCGAGATCTCGAAATTGGCGAGATCTCGCAGTATTGTTATTCATAAACTCGCGGGATCTCGCTCGAGCCCCAATCTCGCGAGATTTGCATTCCCTACTCTGTACAAAGTTATGCGTGGTTATACATTACAATCAATGAGTGAACAATCAATCATCCCCTGTTTTCCGTCCCTTAGGGTTCGATTTTGTTTTCCAAATTTATATGGGACCACCCTCGGAGTATACCCTTTCCAATAAAAAAAGAATTATCACAATCGGACTTCTATGTAAAAAGTTATGCATACATAAAAAAAAACAAAGAAAAAAAAATATTTGCGTCGAATTGATAAACTCCTCCGTTTTTTTTCGTCGGTTAAAAAACGGAAAATGACGTTTATCTAATTATCAGCTAGATAAGTAAACGGTCGGGTTTATTCGTCGATTTATAAATATGTAGGTAGGTACCTAGTTAAAGTCTAGATGTTTATTTAGCATATTTGTCAGTTAGGCAAATAGGCTTTATGTTAGTGTTTAGACCGTTCCCTATATTATCCCTATGTGATGAGGGCAAGGACGTCTTCAATGAATTGATTTATTGCTTCAATTATTATAAACGTATATTTTTCTTAATTTTAACAATAAATTGGTGAGAGATACGAAGCTTAACCGTTTTTTCGTGGAGAAGAGTGAAGTTGGTTGCGACGGTGCTGCCACGATGTTCACGCCGCAGAATGTTTGCGTTATTCGCCGCTAGATGGCGTTGCAGGTATATTGAACAGTTAGTAAAATCAAGCATCACATAAGTGAATTTTATCGCGCAACTAGCATAATTACGTACAACGTCCCGAAATCAATTGTCGGGTCGTTTCGATCCAACCTGTCCTTCGCTGCTCTCTTCCAGGGATGCCCTGATCCAAAGTTCGTACCCCGAAAGGGGTGCCTTAGTGCAAAGTCACTCTACTCTTAAGTTTTTAAGTCCTGGTCTTGTAAGTGGAGGACTTAATTGATTGAGGTAGCCGCAGGCAAGTCTAGTTAAGCAGCCGATAACCTCATAGTTTGACTTGAGAGCTGTCATACCTAAAAAAGTCAATGGTTTTTTTTATTATTCGTGAACAATTTACATTATGTTAAATATATACATGCAATTTACATAAAATTATAAGAACTATGAATTATTCATTAACATTCCAAAAAATTATATATATAGTACTAACAGTTTCAAGAATAATGTCCAAACAGTTTTGAAATACTATAATTATGCTATTATTATTATTTATTTATTATTTTTTGTTATTAAGTAATTATTATTACCTACTAGTGCAATGTCAAAAAAAAACAATATAATTAAAATGTCAAACAGCTTTGAAATAAAATGTCTAAAAAACTTTAAATATAATGTCAAACAGTTTTAAATATGATGTGAAGAGATTTTAGATTTTAAATAATGTCAAAGTTGTGGGTAGGTAGCCACTACACCTAACACTTGTTTGGTTGATGCATTCTCTCTTTTCTATAGAGAATGAGTTAACTTTACAACTGGTTCCTTATACATTGATACGCGTAAGCAGAAATAGTAGCTATTGAATTTCAACCTAGTTTATACACAACAGAATCAGCTGCATTGGCAGTTTCCAATAAAACCAGGTAGCTCTGTACCTCTCCGGTTGCTCTTCGCGTTGTGGCTCAAACTTCCGTATATTGCAGTCCTTGGAATAGCAACAGACGGAGGTTACTTTTGAAACTCACTTTAAAGTCGGTAGATTCAGTTGAAGTTAATTTTGAGTAGGAATTTAATTTTTGCATCCTTTTTGTTTGTTGGTGGGAAATCATCAAATGACGTCTCCTGCTCTGGGAGGAGCGGAAAGGCGTGTCAGTCTTTTACTGACTATAACCCACCCGTGTTCCTTCAGTTACCTATGCCAGGGCCATGGGAACTGTTTCGAAAAATTGCGCGACCCTGGTAGGCAACGGTTCCAGCAAACGTCAATGCAGTAATTTATCACCGATCCGTTTGTCAAGTGTGGCGATTTTCAAATGCAATATTATGTGCTCTAATCCTGGGATTTTTAGGAATTTTCTTGTAGAATATCCCAAAATTAAGATGTACATAAATTCGCGCCTCTGGAGAATAAAAGGTTTGGGCAGAAGTGTATACATGTCCAAAGCGTGAACGTTCATCTTACACTTTTAGATAACTCATCAAAAATGTATTGTTTTTAAAACAGAATCAATATGTGAAATTTCAGCTTCGTGGGATGAGAGTACGAGGTTTTAATTCAGCTTGCAAGATAAAGAAAAGCTTGTAAAATACTTTTAAATAGTAGCAACAATATCTATATATATAAAATTCAAAGTCCTGAGTGACTGACTGATATATCAACGCACAGCCTAAACCGCTGGTCCTAGAGACATGAAATTTGGAGGGTGTGTTCTTTGTGAATAGTAAGTATCCACTAAGAAAGGGTTTTTTGAAATTCCATTCCTAAGAGGGTGAAATGGGGCTTGAAATGGTGAATTTTTCGACATCCACGCGGGCGAAGCCGCTGGCAGAAGCTAGTTCAAAATATATTTACAAACCATTAGGGCTTGTTATCCGATCCAAGTCCGAATAGCCACTACTTATTCAGAAAAAAAAATTGAAAATGTAAGAGAATTTGTTTCAAATGATTAGCCGCGATGCTATGAGAGAAATAGCCCAAAGTAAGCCCGACTTAAAACTCCATAGTACCGGCTGCCAGTATTTCGAACGTTTCCAGAATTCAAATTCAGATTGTTTGTTCGTCGAGTTTGTATTTCGAACTGAAGGTACCGATGCATTGATGACATTCCTAGCTTACGTGGCGTTGTGTTACGTAGGTTGGAAGTACGGAGGGGTGTATTTTGGCCGGCTTTGACCAACGTATAATGGTAGGCGAGACTAACATTATTACAGAATACTAGGCTTGTCATGGTACGTTTAGATGCGTGTGTTTGCTCGTGTTAAACACAGGTGTATGTAAATAATTATGTATGTATAATAAAAATGCATTTACAAAAACATGGAACATGAAGTTAGTGAAACCAATGTGGGAAGTCAGCTAGAATAGAGCAATTAATATTAAGAATAGCCGCAGTTTAAAACTAGAACAATCTGTAGTGGTTAACTGTTTGGGTGAGGCGGAAAACCAAGAGTTATGGCACAAACTTGGAGAGTATAGCCAAACAGTGAACTGAGATAAATGAAGAGAATGCCAATGAATTGCTTAGAATACCATGGGTTTATGTTTGATACTTTAAGAGATATAAGCGAATAGATTCTGTTTTACGAACATACCATTTGAGGTTTCCTATCCTTGCAAATTTGATCCGTATTTTATAAAAACCAAAAAACCTGTAAAATGTTAAATAACTTTAATTTACGAATTCAGTGTCTTTGGTTTTATGTTTTCTGTTTTTGGCCCCAAAAAATTTATCATTTGTAGTGTTTTTTCGGAAGTCAGTTCTATGTTAAAAAAAATATTTTATTTTACACTTATTAATTGTTATCACAACTAAAAAATGTGGGTACATTTAATCCCTAAAACCGTAATTAAAACAACTCAAATTTAAATGACCGAAAAAAAAAACAATAACAAACTTAATCGACTGGGACCGGGACTTCTATCATTTTCATATAGATTTCTTTTCGGGACTATAACCTTATCATTGACCTACGCAGCTTCAAAATAATACATGCCATAAAATATTACTTACGTAACATTTTACGTTATTTGCCGCCTATCTGCATGAGATAATATCGTAATTAACGTGTACCGACGGCTAATAACTTAATTATAAAGCTCGATACTAATGGGGGTTTACGCTCAATGCATTAACGGGTCGATCTGCCGAGGGTGGGTGTATTTACGTGAGTAGCAATTAAATGATGATGTGGGTAGGCAGGTATTTTATTTGTTTTTGGTGTAGGTAAGATGAAGAGAGTAGACTGCCTCGTTGATCTAGTTGGTTTAGTTGGTGTAACTATAACTCAAGATTGAACGAAACCGTCATTATGACCGCTTCGATTATCGAGCAAAGGAGAAATTCATAATCATTACTCACATTAGTTGATAGACGCGAGACAGAAAATGAAAAAAATTGGTTACTCAAATTAGGCTGAGGATCAGCACGTTTTGAATATGAAAATTACATAAGGACATCTCCCGAAACACCCGCCCTTTTACAACTGCCTATTGTTTTAGCTTTGGTGACAATCATCAATCATTATTTCTTATAAGCAGGCGTTGTGACAACGCAACTCTTGTCAAATGTCGTACTTCTCACAATTACTTTTGTATCCAAATATTACAACAACCAAAAGCAAATTTATTATTTGTATGATATCTATTACAAAGCGTAACGTAAATATGTTTTCTCCGTACACCGATTGTTCGACAATGATAAGTGGCTCCACGTTTTGAATTTGGAATTATTTCGCTCTCGCACTATTTCGACAGTCTCCTTTGTTTTATATTTCGACATTTTAAAACGATAAAAGAACGTGTATTGGAATCTGAAGTATTGTGAGACTGTTTTCTAGAATTTGACATTTTATTGGAAAAAAAGAAAATTTGTTCTCAGAGATATTTTTGAGTATTAGTCGTAAAAGGTTTGCGTTAGGCTAGTTTGTAGCAAGTGTGATGGCCGAGCTGAGGATCCTGAGTGGGTTTCATTCCTGGATCGGGTATAGTTATAAGGCAGTTTTTTTTTCAGTACGAGACCGAAATTTTGTTACCGGATACAGACAAAAGGCTTATGAGGCAAGGCTTGTGACGTATTTAGTGAAATAAATTTGACAATGTAGGAATAGTAACAAAGTCACATCGTAAAGAAAAAAAAAACTGGACGTTCCTATATTACACCACACTGAGATTATTACGTTTAAGTCACATAGAGAGTGAGTAAGAAGTTCCAGACATAAAAACCCAATATCTACCATTTTGCTCGACCTGGGAATCGACCCCAAGACCTACGAGAAAATAAGAAGAAAAAAACAATCAGTTGGCAAAAATACCGAAACTTTCTCCTCTAAACTACTATCTGAGTATCTAACATTCTTACATATAGGTACTACATCTCGGTCAAATAAATCCGTTTTACCTACCCCCTGTAACATTCCGGTCGTAAACCGAACCAAACCGGTTTAGAGGCCATAAACTGGTTTCTAAAGAGAATTTTTGGCCTCACAAGGCTAGCTTTGGGACTTCAGGATACTAAAAAACGAAGAATGTAGGTTGTTAAAAGATATCTGTGGTTTTTAGATTTTTACAGGCTTTTGAATGTTTTTTTGCCACATAAGAAAAACTTTTTCTGTAAAAAATAATAGGCCTGCACTGTGTCTTAGATATACGAAATGTAATATGAGAGAATGAGAGAAAGAAAATGTGTGCTCGCACCTCTCTCTCTTGCCCCTACAGTAATAAACGAAACGTAACTCTCTCTCTATTTCTATCTTCACTAACTTATATGTCCCTCTCAAGTTCCATTCGCCTCGCCCGATCACACTTTTCGTAACGCTTTTGTTACGCATTCACCAGCTTACTCCCCAAGTAAAGCGTGCGTAAAGAAGTTTTACTTCAATAAAAGATCAAGAGGTCCATCGTCGAATCCAACTTGGCTGGGCAGTGTTTGGAAAACTTCGCAGTATCTTCTCGTTCCACATACCGCATTGTTTCAAGACGAAAAGTTTTTGACCAGTGTGTGTTGCCAGTGATGACCTATGGAACTGAAACGTGGTCGCTCACAATGGGCCTTATTGGAAGGCTGAAAGTCACCCAAAGGGCAATTAAGAGAGCTATGCTTGTAATTTCCCTACGTGATCGAACCAGAAATGAAGACATCCGCAGGCGAACGAAGGTAACCGACAAAGCCAAAAGCAAAAAATTGGCAAACTTAAGTGGCAGTGGGCAGGGCATATTGCTCGCAGAACTGAAACCGATGGGGTCGAAAGGTTCTGGAGTGGCGACCACGTACTGGAAGATGGAGCGTTGGAAGGCCTCCCACAAGATGGACCGATGACCTGGTGAAGGCCGCAGGAATACGTTGGATGCGAGAAGCACAGAACAGGTCGAAGTGGCGGTGCTTGGGGGAGGCCTATGTCCAGCAGTGGACGTCTTTCGGCTGAAATGATGACGAGGATGATGATATTACAGATCTACGCACAAACAGTTACAAACGTATAAAAGTCTAGTTTTTAACCGACTTCAATAAAAGGAGGAGGTTATCAATTCAACTGTATTTTATTTTTTATGTTTGTTACCTCATAACTTTTGACTGGGTGAACCGATTTTGATGATTCTTTTTTTATTTAAAAGCTGGTGCTTTCCGAATGGTTCCATTTTAATTTCATACAGTGGGATCCATGTGAAAACCATATAAGTCTGGACATGGCTAAATTGAAGTATAGGCGACATCCTGGCAAAGAATAAATATGGTACCTAGCAATATGTAATGCTGAATAGTTGAATATTAGTATTTCATATAAAAACTGTTTCAGAAACTTTTCATATCTTTACAGTTGTAAAAATAATATCGCTATCACGTAATTCCTAACGTCAATAGGTATAGAAACTGCAAACGCAGCTTCTGAATTACCGCAGTTTATGTATCGCATGATGAATTTATTGAAAGTCAAGACCGTGTAGAGTAGGTAGCAAGAGATCAGTAGCTAGGTGAGCACACACAATAAGTTTAATAAACAAGCCTGGGTCAGTGAAAATCCAAAATAAAAAAAACACAACGAACTAGCAAACGGCAAAGCGTTCAAATGACGTCTGACATCTGACGTTTGGTTTTTATGATAGAGATGGGATTAAACTTCATGTGTAGAAGAATCGATAAAATAATCGAAAGAGTTGAAAAAAAACTTGGTTTTTTCGACCACTATTACTGTTATTACTTAATATTTTTTGACAGAATAAGATAGTAAGATGAAAAGAAGGAGCACATTCCGACTGACCTGACACTTTAAAAACAACCCTATTTTCCGAATCAAAACCTGCTGAAAACGCAATAACAAGCAACTAAACAGGACACCGAATTGAACGCCGTCGATTCCCGCTAAAAACTCTGATTACCAGTTCTTAGTTTCAGACAGTAAATCGTTTTGTTAGCAGTTATCAAAAATCGATATAAGTATAGTTTCAATTTGACATTCTGGAAAAGCGCTATGACTCCTCCCTAGCTTGCATTATTTCCCCTTGACACATCAATGGAAAGCTTAAAAAGCAATTAAGATACTTTTTTATGCTAAACAGTTCACGAAAGTTCTTAGAAATTACTAAACACTCAATAATTAATAAATGAATATTTAAATATTACGAGTTAATGTGAGATTCCAATACAAATTGAGGGCACGCATTTAGCCATCTTCTTTGCATTAAGTATTTGCGCGACAAATGAACGAATAACGCGATTAGATTAGTGCGGGGTATCTACCATAACTAAAAAGTTAAAAATAAAAACTTTTTACAAAAAAATAACAACCGACTTCCTTTAAAAACATTACAAAGTCTAAAATAACTTTAATTTCGGAAGTCGGTGGCAAAACATCCTTAAATACACATCCTAAGACACCGACTTCCAAAATTAAAGTTATTTTTGACTTTGTAATGTTTTTTTTAGGTTCTTCGTTCATTTTGATTTGTTTTGTTTGCGGAAGTGTAACTGTAATTTACGTAGTTTTAAATATTTTTGTAGTCATTTTTTTATCACAGTTCATAATGTGCATTAATTCAGATACACATTGTTTGCTACAAAAAATTAACTGTATCAAAACCAACAAAAGTAATATTCTGTTTTTTCCCCAAGGAATGCAAATTACCTATTTACCATTTATCGAGAAACGGGAACCGAATGACATGTACTAGAGCTTTCATTTTATTTTATTTGAATATTTTATAGACTTCTTTTGAGGGAAACTGGTCTTAATATTTCCCTTCCGTATATATAGGAAATGTTCCTTATCGTATGTTAGTACTTAAATAAGGAGTATTTTGCTATCATCAGACAAGAAAAGTGTTATGAGATTTCGAAAATTTGACAACGTTGTTACCCTGCAGTAAGACTGTATAAACATAACGCCTGTGTTTCGCGAAGGGTTGGGTAGGGTGTCAAGTAACACCAAGATTTGGCCAGTTATGTGTTACTGCCGTAGTAGGGGGCGAGCCTTTTCACAATAACTACATACAATCCAGACTCCGGGCTGCTACTTGGAAAACACCTAGTGCAATATTAAATAAAATTTTGCCAATCTGTCCTAGATTGTTTTTTTTTTATTTACAAGCAATTTTGGAAGCTGATGGTATAATTTTATCATAATTTTTACAGCTTTTTTTAACAATCCTAAAAAATTGGTTATACAACTAAACTATAACGTGCTCCCTTTCACCGGCTTCATAAGGTTCATAATTCATTTGTTGGTCTTGGTATTACCTTTTTCAACAAGCTTCCCTCTGCTTTCATAGATTTGCAGTTTAATGAGTTTAAAGCTAAAGTAAAATCCAACCTTTGTTCAAAGGCATACTATTCTATCAACGACTTCTTAAACGATAAGAATAGTTGGTCGCTGTAATTAACTCAATGTTTATGTTCTTTCAACCAGAATCAGAATTAGCTTTCCTCATCGTTGTGTATGTAAGCGGGCACGCCCTTTATACCCGGAGGCTCTTATTTAGGTTTTAAGTTCTATTTACGATTTTATTATTTCAGCTTGAGTTTAGTTTTTTAATGTTTTGTTCGTATATTGGCGTGTGCTAGCTGACATATGACGCATAATTTGATGTATGTTTTGTTTTGTTTTATACTATTAATTACTTACATAATACTGTATAGAATCAAGTTCTTCTAACTTAACAGACAGCTGTGCTGCTGGGGAGTTTGTTCCGCCACTTCTTCTTCCCAGCTAAAGCACTAGGAGGTGTCGAAGGGTGGGCGTTTTTGGGGGACTGTCTCATGTAACTTTGACGTTCAAAAAGTGCTGACTCTCAGCCTAGTTTGAACAAATGACTTTTGATTTTGATAATTTAAAAAATTATACAAGTGAACTATAATTTAAATGATTTATCCTATTTACTTAATTATCTAAAAACAGTTAATTTATTGGACACCGTTATTAAGATGGTCTTGCCTTTCCGCAAAGGCTTCCCCTAGATCTTGTCACATGCTCTTATCATAGGTCATCTTCCTCCAAGTGACACCATTTAACTGTCGGATAAAATATATAAACAAACGAGCGTCGGCCGAGTCTAATCTCTAGTAAGTTCCTTAGTCGCTGTTTTACGACACCCACGGGAAGAAATGAGTTGATGCTATTCTTTACGTCCGACATGGAACTCCAAAATAAATGCTCTTATTGATGGTTATAACGGCATTATAATCCATTATTAAATAAAGAAGAACAAAGCGGTCCCAAACAGATGCGAAAAGCGTCTTTATTTGAATAATATTTACCTACAGACACATAATAATATTGTCTTTTGAAAACAAACAATAAGGATATCATTTGATAAATAACTAGTCATTATTTGAGCAGGGATCGCCATAAATTATGGTGTCTCGGAAACACTATGGGGTTGATAAATGATAACGTTACGACGGAACGTGTCGAAGGTGACTGGGTACTCAATTTATTAAAAAATATAAACTGGCATAGGTTACGGAGTCATAGGAAAATACATGGAACATTTAATATTCTATGAGGGGCCAAGTAATGAGAGTAGCACAGGTTGATCGATCAGATTAAGGTAAGATTGCTGCGGTCACTCCGTGAATAAGTGACCATTTTGATATTCTAACTAGCTTCTGCCTGTGACTTCATTCGTGTTAAATTTATTATTCCCCCAACCCTTCCCGTCGCGACAAATCGCCTACCCGTGCGATTATCCCCGTTTCTGCAACATTTTTCATTACTGCTCCGCTCTTCTTGGTTATAGCGTGATGTTATAAAGCCTATAGCCTTTCTCGATAAAAAAGCTTCTCAACTCAAAAATAATTTTTCAATTCGGTCCAGTAGTTCTTGAGATTACCGCGTTCAATCAAACAAACAAACAAACTCTTCAGCTTAAAATATTAAGATAGATATGTGTCAACCACGGCCATGGTCGTTGTTACGAGCCGTCTGAAGCCTGAAAGTCTGACAACCAGTATTACTAAGAGGTACGATACCTCTTGGTAATACTGAGTAACTGGGTTATGAAAGACAGATAAGCCGTCGGTCGATGTAAAATATTGGTACTCAGCTGCATCTATCTGGTTACGCTGGAAGTAGACCCTAACATAGTTGGGGAAAGGCTATATAGATGATTTTTGAAATACTAATCTACGACAGAATGAAGCATATGTTAAGCCTGGAAAATGGAGTAAAATTAATAGAAATAAATAAAAACTTTTTTTGTGCGAAAAAACTGAAAAGCAAAAAATAATAAACCTTAAAATTATGAGTCGGCGCTTTGAGTGATCTTTGTTCATTGGTTTTTCAGCGCCGACTCATAATTTTAAGGTTTATTATTTTTTGCTTTTCAGGTTTTTCGGCGGTTAATTTTTTTGGTAAAAAGTTTTTATTTTATACTTTTTTGTGGCTTTAATGTATTTATAATACTTGGCAAGGTATACCCTATACAATGAATAAAGAATTATCAAAATCGGACTACTCTGTATAAAGTTATGCGTGGTTAAACATTACAATCAGTGAGTGAACAATCAATCATCCCCTGTTTTCCGACCCTTAGGGTTCGATTTTGTTTTCCAAATTTATATGGGACCACCCTCGGTGTATACCCTTTCCAATAAAAAAAGAATTATCACAATCGGACTACTAAGTAAAAAGTTATGCGTGGTCATACATAAAAATAAAAAAACAAACAAAAAAAAAATATACGCGTCGAATTGATAACCTCCTCCGTTTTTTTTCGTCGGTTAAAAAACCTTGCTATTTGAACATATTTTGAGAGCAGTGACTGTGGTGGTGATTGGGGTGGTGTGAGGGTCGTGAGCTCGAATTCAGTGAGGCGCTTTACTTTTTGTCTTTGATTACATCACTAGTGCTTTTATAACGGTGAAGCAAAACATCGTGAGGAAACCGGCATGTTCGAGAACCAACAACTCGAAGACATGTGCCTTCCACCAATCTGCACTGGGTTTTCGTGAAGAATTATGGCCCACTTCCTCTCACACAGGGGATACCTGCACCCTAATAAAATTGCGAAACGCACAATTTTTCAGAATCCGAATGGGATTGAAGATTATTTCTAAACCATTGCGTCATTTGTTCGAATAAATTGTCGGCTCAGCAACGTAAATAACGCAATGAATGTTGTTTAACTATGAATATTAAACCAATTCCTACCGATAAAAAGTTCCGCAATTACTCCTCTGAGGCCTAGAAATAGGAACATTAAATACTGATTTTGCTTGTTACTTTAACAGGTTTGTATTTATTTTTGCAATACGTTTTCTTCCGGCATTATGTGAAGGTTGTTTTAACGGTGGAACTCACCATCATAATCTTATGATTTCAGCCGAAAGACGTCCACTGCTGGACATAGGCCTCCCCAATTTAGGGGCTACTCTTGGCAGGTGAATTAGCGATCGCAGAATGGTGATAAAATCCATAAAGAACGCTGCTGCCCATTCTCTTGTAAGTCCCTTAGTCGCCTCTTACGACACCCACGGGAAGAAATGGTGTAATAAGTAATGGTGGAATATTCAAACTAAACTAAATTTTTAGCTCCCATTGAGACTCATTTTGTCTCCGTTACAATATAATGTATTGAAGCGACCAAAGTACTTTCGAGAATATGTGAAAGTTTAAGAGTCGTTTAAGTATTTTCATTTTATACTGGTTTACTTAACCTACTGAACCAAAAAGATCTTGCAGACCTCTATAAAAGTTAGCAATTACTACAGCAGTTATCAAAACCAATGGCTATCAATACATTTTATATCCGGCTATAAAACGTAAAAGTTCGGTCATAAAAAATATCCAACAATGTAGGTACAGTCAACCACATGCTAGTAATAACAATGGAACTACGAAAACGGCTTTTATTGCTACGAAATAAAGGCGCTGTGAGGGTCAAAACTGATGTGTTGATCTTGCTATGGACGCGGAGTTGATTGTACCAATGAATGAGGGTATTGTAGTTTGATTTTTAGGGTTCCGTTGCCAAATGGCAAAAAACGGAACCCTTATAGATTCGTCATGTCTGTCTGTCTGTCTGTCCGTGTATGTCACAGCCACTTTTTTCCGAAAATATAAGAGCTATGCTGTTGAAACCTAATAAGTAGATGTATTCTGTGAACCGCATTAAGATTTTTACACAAAAATAGAAAAAAAGCAATAAATTTTGGGGTTCCCCATACTTAGAACTGAAACTCAAAAAAAAAATTTTCTTCAAAGATATTCGTATGGGGTATCTATGGATAGGTCTTCAAAAATGATGTTGAGGTTTCTAATATCATTTTTTTCTAAACTGAATGGTTTGCGCGAGAGACACTTCCAAACTGGTAAAATGTCCCCCCCCCCCCGTAACTTCTAAAATAAGAGAATGATAAAACTAAAAAAAAATATATGATGTACATTACCATGTAAACTTCCACCGAAAATTGGTTTGAACGAGATCTAGTATGTAATTTTTTTTTTTAATACGTCATAAATAGTAAACCGCAATTTACCTTTCATTCAATCATCTCAAATGTAAAAATTAAAAAAAAAACATTTAATTTCATAAACATAAACCTTATGCATAAACCGTGAATACCTACAGGTTTGTACGGAACCCTCGGTACGCGAGTCCGACTCGCACTTGGCCGGTTTTTGCGTTTAATTGTATAGAAGACTAAGTTGTTAATTATGCAAGATTTAACTTGATGGGTTGACTGTTACTCGTAATTTACGAAGCGGATAATAATGGCCTTTGACGAATCATTCAATTTATTCGGCATGTCAGAAGTACTGTGAAAGGAATTTTAGAAAAGTGAAAATAAGTCGGCTTAAAACCTTTTATTTTCCCTAAACTGTTTTTAATTTTTGTAATTGGTTTAAAGCCGACTTATTTTAAGAAAAATAATAGTTTAAAAAAACTAAAAACACGCTTCCATGGAAAACCAAACTAAAAAGTACAAAATAATGGAAAAAAAGCGTGGGGTGCTTTTAAGGTATTTTTTTATTGATATCAGGCACCCCACGCTTTTTTCCATTATTTTGTACTTTTTAGTTTGGTTTTCCATGGAAGCGTGTTTTTAGTTTTTTTAAACTATTATTTATTTTCTATTTTTTAGGGTATTTCGAATTTTGAGACGTATGTCAGCGTAGTTTGTGACAGTTTTTTTGCTGTCCTGGTAACCCTGGCAAGGATAATGGCACAAATTTATGAAATTATTGCATTGTCATCAGTCCTTGACAGGTGTGCAAAGTTTGAATGAAATCTGGTCGTTTAAAGTGGGTCAAAATCGCACTATAAGGAGTCGGTTACAAACAAACATACAAATATACAAACATACAAATATACAAACATACAAGTGAAGCTAATATAAAGCGTGTAAAAACTACATACTGTGTAAGTGTGTAGGGTAACAATGTCTAAGTAAATATCCAATTATAATGTCGTCAGAAATTTTGTAACGTTTTAGTAAAAACCCGCGTGGATATCGGGAAACGTCCTGCTTCCGGGACAAAAGCTATGGCTACTCCTTATAACATCAGCATCTGTCAGTGAAAGCCGCGTCTAAATCGCTCCAGTCGTTTCGGAGATCAGTCGGAACAAAACAGTCAGACGAAAATTGTAACTAAATATATTTTGTAATAAGTACCGTATATAGTTGCATACGCATTGACAAAGTAAGAGCTTTTATTTTGATAGAGACAGTTCAATTTTATTTATTTGTATAGACTAAAGATGTGTGTTAATGTTACGGCAATATACCCGATTATTCTACTCTAACTTTTAAAATAATTAAGGAAAATTAGGTGGTCGTACAAAACAAATGTGCCTACCTATTCGCAAAATTTAACCGTGATGATAAATTATCTTGATTAGCCAAAATCACGTAGACATTTTCATTAAACAACAGACAGACAAACTTTAAACTCTACATAGAGACAAAACCAACGATGAAAATCTAGAAGTTCACAGAGATAACGCGGTCAAAACTTATTGCTCTAGCAAACACGTTTCAAAGTTTTCACAGTCTCTACATTTCCTGAACAAGTTATAACAAAGCGTCTCTATGTAGAGAAATGTTACTTTATGTTTGAGGTTATTTTAAAGTGAGCTCTCTTTAGCTCTACAGTTTAGTTAAATAAAAATAAAAAAGTAAAGTTGTTCAGTGTGGTGCTGGATATAAAAATAAACATTTTTTTTTCACATAAACCTACCTGGAATATCAAAATCTAGGTACACGCTTGAGAACGGGCAAGAAACTCCAATCTAACTATTTGAGAAATAATTGATTTTTATAATGTTTTCAAATTACAGAGTTAACAGGTATAGGAGAATAGTGTAACTGTGTCAACAAAAACAGGTATCTAGTTAATCTATAGGTACTTTAATATTATAAAGCTAAAGAGTTTGTTTCTTTGTTTGTATGTTTGTTTGGTTGAACGCGATAATCTCAGGAAATACTGGTCCAAATTAAAAAAAATATTAGTAGCCTATTTATTGAGAAAGGCTATATAACATCACGCTACAATCAAAATGAGTGGAGCAGCAACGAAAAATGGTCGACAACTGGCAGGCAATTCGATGCGACGGGAAGGGTCAGGGGAGCAAAAATTTGACGCGGACGAAGTTGCGGGCAGAAGCTAGTATTAAAGAAAATAGTTGACAAATCTTCAGTCTAAAAGCATACATATTCTCACATTTACAGTTTCATTACTATATATAGTCCTCCAGACCGAATTTCGGCCACGGCGGCCAATCTCAACGGAGACTAGCCATCGGCGCGGGAGATATTATAGTGCTCAAGTGTATGCGCAGACACAGGGGCATTCACTCTTCCCTCACTCTCATAGTCCGATGGGACGGCAATCCGACACGACCGGAGAGAGATCAGGCGTAGGACCAACTGCTTAACGTGCTTTCCGAGGCACGGGGGTATCACACCGCCAACTTCCAAACTCCGGGTTGCTACTAAGAAATTCCTAATGGAAAAACCCAGTAACACTTTGCCCGACCCGGGAATCGAACCCAGGACCCCACGCTCAGCGGGCGCGCTTGCGACCACGAGACCAACGGGGCGGGGGCTACATAGTATAAAACAAAGTCGCTTACCTCTCTCTGTCCCTATGTATGCTTAGATCTTTAAAACTCCCCAACGGATTTTGATGCAGTTTTTTTTGATAGATGGAGTGATTCAAGAGAAAGGTTTATACGTGTAATACGCGGGCGAAGCCGCTGGCAAAAGCTAGTAAAAAATAATCTACATAATGCTGGATAAGTAAAACGTAAATGTTGTTCATATTATATTAGTCACAGAGCAAATTTTGCTTGCAAGATGCAGTATTTTCCATGACGTCACGAATGATTAAATCATAAAACTCATTCAAATCAAATCAGGACTTGATAGGTTTCAGTGTCGATTTTAATCAGCTCAAGAGCATTCTCGGGAATGGATACTGCTCATCTCAAAAAAATATGTATCGCGAAATTACCGGGGGGGGGGGGGGGGGCGTATGGCCCCAATAAATTCGTAACATACTGGAAAGAACGTTAAATTGGATGGCCAGTAAAAAGAATACAACGTTGTTTTTAAAGTGCTGATGCTAAGTCAATACATTTTTTTATGACGTGCCCTTCAAAATCGGAGTTCCTAAACAAAAATCTCAAATTTCTCTGGGAGTCTTCATAATTTCAGTCAAAAAACGTCCACTGCTTAATCTTCCCCAAGCCTGATTTGACGGGTCCTGTGTGTGGCTTTTTCAAGGTCATCAGTCCACTTTGTGGGAGGCCTTCCAACTCTACGTCTCCGGTACGCAGTTACCACTCCAGAACCTTTCGATTCCATCGGCTCTATGTTCTGCGCGTGAAATATAGTCTGCCCACTGCCACTTATGTTTGGTAATTCTGCCAGCCACGTCGGTTTTCCTGCAGATCTCCTCATTTATGATTCGATCACGCAAATAAACTTGAAACACAGCTCTCTCCATTGCCCTTTGGGTGGCTTCTATTAAGGCCCATCTACACGCATTGGTTCGTCAAAGACTTTCGTCTCGAGACACTGCGGTATGTGGGACGAGATGTTATTGCTAAGGTATCCAAACGCTGCCCAGCCCAGTCAGATTCGACAATTGACCTCTTTCTCGAAGTTGGACCTACCTAACTAGATAGTTTATCGTAGGTAAACATGTTTGTCCACGACGTCGAGTGTAGCGTCTCCGATCTTCATGAGAGGGGCTTATTTACTCAAGACCTAAAGACTCCCTCCCTCTCGTTAAAGGGTGACGGAAATGAACAATGAACTGATTTCTCGATGATAAGATCACTGCATTACTCTTCCGAAGCGGGATTTCTTCAGCTTGTTAGGTGCCATGTTTCAGGGATTTTCACTTCTTTTTCCTCAAAAGACCATTTCAGACACCCGTGATGGTAATAACATGGTCTGACCATAACTATGGCAGCAAATAAAAGGGACCTCTGGGTTTGTTTCGGCCTTCCTTCTCAGAGTAGTCAGATAAGACCCGCCGACCTCATCTAGTTTATAAAATATGATTGCTGTGTAAAGTGCTTGCACAAACTTAATTACAGAATTTAAACATTTAACATTTAAATGATAAAAATCTTGTTTGAGCAAAGATTTTTCACACAGCAAATACCAACTATAAAACTGTACTCTTGGCTTGGTCTAGCTAAACGAGAATGTCAACCTGTCATCCCTAACTATTTATAAAAGTCACATAATGAAAAGGGTTTCGTAATTTATTACAAAACCACAATAGCCTAGACTGGGCTACGACGATTGAGGTTGTAGATTGGACTGGAAGATTACCTAATTTATTTGGCAAAATGTGAGTTAAAAGAAAATTCATGCCATACTAGGCCGCACTGGTTGATGAAGTTTAAGCTACGGGTGTTTGTAGATGGGTGACCAACCATTATTTATCAAGAGCCCTTCGTGCCTCGGAAAGCACGTGAAGCCGTTGATTCTGCCAGTTAATCATAGATCTTTGACAATCGTTACGAGTAGTTAACAGCCTAAAAGTGTGACAACAAGTCGAACCAAGGTATATCATGTTACAGGTTGTGGAGTTCTGATAGGCAGTCACTCCATGTAAAATACTGGTAATGGTCAAATGAATCAATCAAACACGCATAAAAAAAAAAATTGGTTCTAAACTTTTTGAATGTTTATGAATTCAAATTTGGAAAAATGATCACACTATAGTGGCCAGTAGGTATGTGGGTTTCATCATCAATTCAGCGGAAAGACGTCCATTACTGCACAGAGGACCCAATTTGGGGTGCAATGCCATAATCAGGGGATGCTCAATTTTGCAGGCGGGTTGGCGTTCCCAGTATGATGGTAAAATTCATAGAGAACGCTGTTATCCGTTCTCTAGGGCGTCCACTAGTCGCCTTATACGACACCCACGGGAAGAAATGGGGTGGTGCTATTCTTTATATCCGACACCACGCGGTTCGGTACCTACGCGTGTGGGTTTCAAACTGAATTAAAACTTTTTCATTGACTCAGCATTGTTTGGTTGTTTTGGGCCTTCTTGATTGATTGGGACATTGATTAAGGAGTCCGGGAGTGTTTAATGCCGTAATAGGTATACACGAATCTTTCTACCCAATTTCTACCAGTAATGTCTATTTTAAAATCATTATTTCTACCTAAAAGAAAACTACTTATTTCCACTGCAAACAACAAAATCTCCATCGACAATCCAATTTGTGAATGTTCGTCTCAAGAAATGACAGAAAATATGTTTACTTTTTATGTTAATGACGTCGCGGAGAGAAGAGTCACGTACCGAATTAAAATGTCGTTGGCATTACAAAACACAGTTCAGAAAAAATAAATTGTTTACGTTGTGCTGAAGGAAAAGGCAATGAGATTGTATTTATAAAGCAGTGGAAAGATGTGTTCCCATTTCTTCCCGTGGGTGTCGTAAGAGGCGACTAAGGGACTTACTAGAGTTCTCTATGCATTTTACCACTATACTACGATCGACAACCCACCTGCCCAACATGGCATTTATGGCAAACTCCCCGAATTTGTGGAGGCTTATGACTAGCAGTGAACGTCTTTCGGGTGCAATGATGATGAAACATGTGATAAGGCAACAGAGTGGTTTAAAAGAAGATGTTGTGACAAAAATTACAATGATTATTCGGAGATGGTTTGGTCAAATTGAGGGAACGAGTAATAGGCGACCAACAGAGCACATATAAGAGATGACAGGGCAGATGCATTCATCAAGCATCAGCCACAGTCCGACTTAAACCACTGCTGGGCAAGAAAAGAGAAACCCTGTTTTCTTAAGCAAATCCCAACGTTGCTACACCAGCCTTATCTAAGTTTTGCCTGCGATGGGAACAAAATCATCAATTCATCTCGCCGCCAGACGACCGTAAAAAGTACCCGATGTCCTTATCTTAGCTGTGGTGCTCCAATCGCAACGCCTCGGACTTACAATTTGTAGATCGTAGGTTCTAACCCAGGCAGGCGCTTTGTGTAAATAATTTTAATCTACTGCTCTCAAAACGGTGAAGAAAAACATCAGATCAAACAGGATCCAGCATGTCCTAGCACAAAAAAAATAATCGAAGACGTGTGACCTATGTCAACCCGCGTGGTAGATCATAGCTCACTGTCTTTCGAAGAGACGAGGCCTGTGTTTCAGCAGTGGGAACATTAAATTTTATAGGGTTATTTGTAAAACACCGGCAACCTCTCAGGACGATGTTACTAATAACATAATAAACAACTTTTGTTTTAAGACTTTTAAAGATTCATCATATTTTAGTTCATCAGATTTTCATACAAAAATAAAAATATTTCAATTGAACGTTCTACATGTTACGAAGTCTATGCTCGCTACTTCGCAGGTTGCGTGACAGTCCCAACATCATTCTGCACTCGATAGCCGCCCGGGCAGATAGTCCGCTTGTGTAGGCGTTAGCCAATCGGACGAGATCTGTTTTAGTTATTAAGTACTAACATAGGCTAAATAAGATTGTTACTAACACAATGGACCTCATTTGTAGTCTGAAATAAATAAATAATAATAATATGCGAAGCAAAAGAAAGCAATGGGACATTAGCGAGGGGAGCGGGGTTAGAGTAGCGGGGGTGCTTGAACTTTACATTATTTACGGGCGGCCGATTTTTGTATGAAAATCTGATGAACTAAAATATTACAAATTTTTAAAAGTCATTGAATAAAAGTTGTTGATTATGATGTTAGTAACATAGTTCTGAGAGGTTGCCGGTATTTTACAAATAACCTTGTAGATTAAGGATGTCCTAATCCAGGGGTCATGGTCTACCCAAGTGCTAAATTGAATCCAAAAACAATCAGATTTTTTTACCGTGAAAGCGTATTAAATGCACATACAAAAAACCTTATCTTTTCTACTTATAATATTATTTTAGACAAAAAACACGCAGTTGAAGTCGTTGACAACCGCTGACAGTGTGAAAAGAAATCTAATCAGCAAAGTCATCAAAAACTCGTCTTGTCACCCAAAACGGGTGTAATATTTATCTCGTAACCATGTAAAGTGGGTTTCCATCAAAGTGTTTGTAAGTGGGAAAGCCAGACGGTCTCAAGTGGCACTAAATGGTACTTAAGAGTGTATCGAGTAGTGTGGAGCGCTCTCCTTAGCTTTGTAAAGCCTTTTTCTTAGAGGCCAGTTTTTCATGGGGACTTTGATAGATTTTAAAAGAAGTGTTTAAAAAAAATTGTTGAGAGTAAAGCTGGCAGTGGTTTGAGCATATGCCTCGAATCAGGATGAATGGTTGATGAGGTGCATGCAAGGAGCCTCCCCGGCTGACGTATCCACACAGAATTACAGGTCAGGTCAGAAGATCAGGGACTTAATCAGCCTGCCAGGGTCGCGAGATTTGATCGAAAGAGTTACCGTGGCCCTGGCATGGCCTGGCTACTGAAGGAACCGGGTGGGTTTTAGTCAGTAAAAGTCAGACACGCCTTCCCGCTCCGCCCAGAGCGGGACACGTCATTTGATGATTTCCCACCCTCAAAAAAAAAAAAGCGCACCTTGGGTAATGAGCAAATTTCCATGCCAATTGCCATGTCAATCCTTTCACCACGATGGAAATCCAAAGTGTACATATGAAACCGACTTTGTGTATGATCCCGATCAACATCGAAAAATTCTCACAAGATATATCTAAATCGAGGTAACCTAAATAAGAAATTAATTCCGATGTCTACCTACTCACTGCGAAATAAAATTGTTTGCCTCCAAGATACCCTTTGAGATCAAACCGAAATCTGTCACGCGAAGAAATGTTTTGGAGACGCGACCGCGTAACGAAAAGCTTAGTGTTCTAAGGTTTCCCAAAACGTGTTCTAATGACCGCGCAAGAATCTGCTGGATACGCTTTTCGTATTCAGTAGATTCTTTTCGTACAGGACCAGTCGAGGTGGCGATGCTTGGGCCTTCCCCCTATATTCAGTAGTGAAATCTTTCGACTGAAATGATTGCGCTGATTATACAGACTGGCTAGACTAGCTTCACCAGACCTGTGCAAGGGAGCGAAATGTTTAGCGAGGGAAATTAAACTATACTATACTGTCATGTAATTTTGACGTTCGAAAAGTGCTGATCCTCAGCCTAATTTGAATAAATGACTTTTGATTCTGATTATAATATACAGGATGTGACGTAAGTAGTGGTCCACCGTTCAGGATTCGATGAACCAGATAATTAACTATAACATTAACAATTAAAAATTTTAAACATTTTTTACCCAAGGGTTCTGAAAATATTTCATTTTTGTCTTTTATTTACGAAATTTCTACCTTTTATTACATATTTGTTTGTAGTTTCAACAAAAACCATTATTTTTTCATTTTGATTTCTGTTAATTACTGCTGAATACTAGAGATATCATGATAAATGATGATTTTTTATGTAAATTCAGCTCTTTTGAAGAAAAAGTTGGTTCTTCTCTAATTTTAACCCCAATTTTTAACACACCATCAATTTCAAGAAAAAAAATATTGGGTAAAAATGGTTAAAATTTTTAATTGTTATAGTTAATTATCTGGTTCATCGAATCCTGAACGGTGGACCATTACTTACGCTATACCCTGTATTTGGTGTTGTAATTTGTTTGTGTTTTATTTCATTAGTACTATTTGTGGCCACGAGTTGCCTTGGCTTTCCTGGAAGTCTTTAAATAGGCTCCGGACTCAGGTATCCCGAAAAAAAGAGAACCTGTTCAAGTGGAAATTCATAGATGGATTTGGAGTGTAAATGTGGTGGTGTCCCACAAACAATGCGGCAATGAAAAATTTGTCCAGCATGTCCTGCTGTTTGCATATTACGGGAGTTTTTGCTATCGTCAGAGTTTCGTCGATAGAGGGCGCTTTCCGATTTTCCGAACAAAACGTACACACGACCATCGCTTTTAAAAAGGACGCAGCCATAGTACTTGGCAAAGAACTTCATTAATAATTTCTTACCATGCTTGTTAGTAAAATGCACCTTTGTTTTTGCTTAAGTAAATGCACAACATAGAACTTATCTAAAGATAGTTCTACTTGTTCTTAACTTACTTTATTGTAGCTTAATATATTATAAAGTTAGTGTCCTATTAAATACAATGTAAGTTGAAAGGAAACTTACCTCTACTTAATCTGCTCATAAAGTCTTAACGTAATGTTGTAGTAAAAGCTAAAAGAGTGAAAAGATGCAATAAGTTAGGTAATAACTGAAAATTTTATAATAGGTATTTTGAAGTTTAATATCCCTAACTTGAAAGTCGAGCGAAATAAGTAGCATGGTCATCATCACCTCATAATGACATCATCAGCCTATAATGTTCCCACTGCTGGGATACAGGCCTCCTATCGGTGAGAGAGAGAGTGGGCTGTAATCTACCACGCGCGCACAGTGCAGTTTGGTACGTGTCTTCCATTTTTTGGGCCTAGGACATGCCGGTTTCCTCACGATGTTTTCCTTCACCTTTTTGACAGTAATAGTGATGAAATTATTTGCTTTTTTTTTGTAGTAGGACATCTCGTAGTTAATCTGAAAAAGATTCTGACTACTTAAACGGATTTTTGCCCGGCGATTTCTAAAAAGTTAAACTTTTTAGACCTCCAGCCGGGCCATAGTAAAATTAAAACTAAAGCGAAAGTCCTAAGGGTAACCCCGAGGGGGGTTCGCACCTCGGCTTAGGCGATCACTAAGGGAGGGCAGCAAGGGACAGGCTGATTTAGGGGCTAATTTAAAGCTACAGGCGCAGCATCGCGGGCTGGCTCATGCAAGGGTCGGGAAATTATTTGCACAAAGTAAAAGCGCCTGCCTGGGTCCGAACCTAGGCACTACATCTCGGAAGCCGGGGTCGATACCACTGGGCCATCATCACCTACTTAGCTTTTTTCCAAATATGTTGAGGTCAGCTTCCAGACTAACCGATTGCAGCTGCAATGCCAATATTTTTCATGGAGCGACTGCCTATCTGACCTTCTCAACCCAGTTACTGGGTAAGACGATATCTCTTGGCCTACCAAGAACCTAAAAACCTTCTGACTACCTGTAACGACTGTCAAATGTTTAAGTATGGCAGCGGGGACTAACGGCTTAGCCACGTTTTAGTTATTAAGTACTAACACAGGCTAAGTAAGATTGTTACTAACACAATGGACCTCATTTGTAGTCTGAAATAAATAAATAATAATAATATGCGAAGCAAAAGAAAGCAATGGGACATTAGCGAGGGGAGCGGGGTTAGAGTAGCGGGGGTGCTTGAACTTTATATTATTTACGGGCGGCCGATTTTTGTATGAAAATCTGATGAACTAAATATTATGAATTTTTAAAAGTCATTGAATAAAAGTTGTTGATTATGATGTTAGTAACATAGTTCTGAGAGGTTGCCGGTATTTTACAAATAACCTTGTAGATTAAGGATGTCCAAATCCAGGGTTCATGGTCTACCCAAGTGCTAAATTGAATCCAAAAACAATCAGATTTTTTTACCGTGAAAGCGTATTAAATACACATACAAAAAACCTTATCTTTTCTCTTTGTAATATTATTTTAGACAAAAAACACGCAGTTGAAGTCGTTGACAACCGCTGACAGTGTGAAAAGAAATCTAATCAGCAAAGTCATCAAAAACTCGTCTTGTCACCCAAAACGGATGTAATATTTATCTCATAACCATGTAAAGTGGGTTTCCATCAAAGTGTTTGTAAGTGGGAAAGCCAGACGGTCTCAAGTGGCACTAAATGGTACTTAAGAGTGTATCGAGTAGTGTGGAGCACTCTTCTTAGCTTTGTAAAGCCTTTTTCTTAGAGGCCAGTTTTTCGTGGGGACTTTGATAGATTTTAAAAGAAGTGTTTAAAAATTTTTGTTGAGAGTAAAGCTGGCAGTGGTTTGAGCATATGCCTCGAATCAGGATGAATGGTTGATGAGGTGCATGCAAGGAGCCTCCCCGACTGACGTATCCACACAGAATTACAGGTCAGGTCAGAAGATCAGGGACTTAATCAGCCTGCCAGGGTCGCGAGATTTGATCGAAAGAGTTAACGTGGCCCTGGCATGGCCTGGTTACTGAAGGAACCGGGTGGCTTTTAGTCAGTAAAAGTCCGACACGCCTTCCCGCTCCGCCCAGAACGGGAGACGCCATTTGATGATTTCCCACCCTCAAAAAAAAAAGCGCACCTTGGGTAATGAGCAAATTTCCATGCCAATTGCCATGTCAATCCTTTCACCACGATGGAAATCCAAAGTGTACATATGAAACCGACTTTGTGTATGATCCCGATCAACATCGAAAAATTCTCACAAGATATATCTAAATCGAGGTAACCTAAATAAGAAATTAATTCCGATGTCTACCTACTCACTGCGAAATAAAATTGTTTGCCTCCAAGAGACCCTTTGAGATCAAACCGAAATCTGTCACGCGAACAAAGGTTTTGGAGACGCGACCGCGTAACGAAAAGCTTAGTGTTCTAAGGTTTCCCAAAACGTGTTCTAATGACCGCGCAAGAATCTGCTGGATACGCTTTTCGTATCCAGTACATTCTTTTCGTACAAGGCCAGTCGAGGTGGCGATGCTTGGGCCTTCCCCCTATATACAGTAGTGAAAATCTTTCGACTGAAATGATTGCGCTGATTATACAGACTGGCTAGACTGGGTTCTCCAGACCTGTGCAAGGGAGCGAAATGGTTAGCGAGGGAAATTAAACTATACTATACTGTCATGTAATTTTGACGTTCGAAAAGTTCTGATCCTCAGCCTAATTTGAATAAATGACTTTTGATTCTGATTATAATATACAGGGTGTGGCTTAAGTAGTGATCCACCGTTCAGGATTCGATGAACCAGATAATTAACTATAACAATTAAAAATTTTAAACATTTTTACCCAAGGGTTCCGAAAATATTTCATTATTGTCTTTTATTTACGAAATTTCTACCTTTTATTACATATTTGTTTGTAGTTTCAACAAAAACCATTATTTTTTCATTTTGATTTCTATTAATTACTGCTGAATACTAGAGCTATCATGATAAATTATGATTTTTTATGTAAATTCAGCTATTTTGAAGAAAAAGTTGGCTCTTCTCTAATTTTAACCCCAATTTTTAACACACCATCAATATCAAGAGCAATTCTTGTAAAAAAAGAATTGGGTAAAAATGGTTAAATTTTTTAATTGTTATAGTTAATTATCTGGTTCATCGAATCCTGAACGGTGGACCATTACTTACGCTACACCCTGTATATGGTGTTGTAATTTTTTTGTTTTTTATTTCATTAGTACTATTTGTGGATACGAGTTGCCTTGGCTTTCCCGGTCTTCTCTTGGTCTTTAAATAGGCTCCGGACTCAGGAATCCCGAAGTAAAGAGAACCTGTTCAAGTGGAAATTCATAGATGGCTCTAGAGTGTAAATGTGGTGGTGTCCCACAAACAATGCGGCAATGAAAAATTTGTCCAGCATGTCCTGCTGTTTGCATATTACGGGAGTTTTTGCTATCGTCAGAGTTTCGTCGATAGAGGGCGCTTTCCGATTTTCCGAACAAAACGTACACACGACCATCGCTTTTAAAAAGGACGCAGCCATAGTACTTGGCAAAGAACTTCATTAATAATTTCTTACCATGCTTGTTAGTAAAATGCACCTTTGTTTTTGCTTAAGTAAATGCACAACATAGAACTTATCTAAAGATAGTTCTACTTGTTCTTAACTTACTTTATTGTAGCTTAATATATTATAAAGTTAGTGTCCTATTAAATACAATGTAAGTTGAAAGGAAACTTACCTCTACTTAATCTGCTCATAAAGTCTTAACGTAATGTTGTAGTAAAAGCTAAAAGAGTGAAAAGATGCAATAAGTTAGGTAATAACTGAAAATTTTATAATAGGTATTTTGAAGTTTAATACCCCTAACTTGAAATTCGAGCAAAATAGTAGCATGGTCATCATCACCTCATAATGACATCATCAGCCTATAATGTTCCCACTGCTGGGATACAGGCCTCCTATCGGTGAGAGAGAGTGGGCTGTTATCTACCACGCGCGTACAGTGCAGTTTGGTACGTGTCTTCCATTTTTTGGTTCTAGGACATGCCGGTTTCCTCACGATGTTTTCCTTCACCTTTTTGACAGTAACAGTGATGAAATTATTTGCCTTTTTTTTGTAGGATATCTCGTAGTTAATCTGAAAAAGATTCTGACTACTTAAACGGATTTTTGCCCGGCGATTTCTAAAAAGTTAAACTTTTTAGACCTCCAGCCGGGCCATAGTAAAATTAAAACTAAAGCGAAAGTCCTAAGGGTAACCCCGAGGGGGGTTCGCACCTCGGCTTAGGCGATCACTTAGGGAGGGCAGCAAGGGACATGCTGGATCTGGGTTAAATTTTTTAGGGGCTAATTTAAAGCTACAGGCGCAGCATCGCGGGCTGGCTCATGCAAGGGTCGGGAAATTATTTGCACAAAGTAAAAGCGCCTGCCTGGGTCCGAACCTAGGCACTACATCTCGGAAGCCGGGGTCGATACCACTGGGCCATCATCACCTACGTAACTTTTTTCCAAATATGTTGAGGTCAGCTTCCAGACTAACCGATTGCAGCTGCAATGCTGGTATTTTTCATCGAGCGACTGCCTATCTGACCTTCTCAACCCAGTTACTGGGTAAGACGATATCTCTTGGCCTACCAAGAACCTAAAAACCTTCTGACCACCTGTAACGACTGTCAAATGTGTAAGTATGGCAGCGGGGACTAACGGCTTAGACACGGTTACGATTTACAGCTTAAACAATTGGTCTCGATATAACAAGGATGGTCACCCATCCACTGTCTGACCTCGGCAAGCGTAGCTTAACCCTTGTTCAACGCGTTCGGCTCTTAATATTTATCCATACATATAAAACGCGGGATACATTCACCTAATGCCATTATAAGCCGCATATCAGAATTCGCGTCACCCCTCGAAAAAGGCTCTTATCAACATTTCACCCCGCTAGTTTCCTCATAACTCTTCAAGGAGGGATGATAACGTCCCCCTTTTCACCTCCCCTTAAGTATGTAGATATGGATATAAGGATAAGTGTGTAGTATAAGCTATGATAATGCTAAGCGAAGATTTTATTTGTACAACCGTTATATTTACTGGAGTTACTAACACTAGAAAGAAGAAAATATTACAATATTCGAACTGTTGTTATAATATTAAAGAAGGATGTGCTGACTATTTCATAAAAAAATCATTTAATGGGATTATAATACGTATAAGACATTTGTGTGATTATAATACTGTAAATACATACTTATTACGGTCGAGAATTATATTTTGTTCAACATACATCGTAATATTGGCCTTTAAATTGCAAAAAAACTGCGTTTGGTAGTTCTCACTTTAGTTTTACTTTTATAACAAACAGTTCCAAACGATTTATTTGGACATTAGAACCTTAAATAATGTTTAACCTACTCTAAGATTAGTTACTCAAAAGTTCTGTCATTATTTTATATCATGACATTATATATGTATATATTAACTTTATTTCAGATATCTATAGGTACTATCTTATAATAATATATCTTAGGACAACCAACACACTGTTATTTGATCCCAAACTAGGCAGAGCCTGTACTATGGCAATTAGACAACTGATAAATATACTTATATATTTCTAAATACATACATATTATAGATAAATTACACCCAGACACAGAACAAATGATTGTTCTCATCACACAAACATTTGTCCCGAGTGGGAATTGAACCCACGACCTCAGTCTTAGCAGTCAGGGTCACTAACCACTAGACTAACAGGCTAGTTAAAAATAAAATAGTAATATAATCTATACTAATATTATAAAGCTGAAGAGTTTGTTTGTTTGTTTGATTGAACGCGCTAATCTCAGGAACTACTAGTCCGAATTGAAAAAATATTTTTGTGTTGCGTAGCCTATTTATTGAAAAAGGCTATATAACATCACGCTACACGCAAAAAGAGCGGAGCGGCAACGAAAAATGGACGAAAACTGGCAGGGAATTAGATGCGACGGGAAGGGTCAGGGGAGCAAAATTTGACGACGGCGAAGTCGCGGGTACAAGCCAGTTATCCATATTTGTCATAGTAGGTACTTAAGAACTAAGTTAGTAAAGTACAAAAAATGAACCAAAAATCCATGATCATTAAGTTCAGAATCATCATCTATTAAAACATAATGACCATTGACTTTCAAACCGCATCTTTATCAGCTACTTTACGTATCACCAGAATCGATCACAAGCTAGCGCTAAGCGACAATTGATAGCTTTCAGAGGATCACATTAACATAATCCTTTCGCCTTATCTTTTCTGTTACGTAGTGAGGTGGGCTCGTAAAGAAGATAAAAACAGAAGTTCCTTTTTTGTACGTATAAAAAATTCCCGTGTGGTCCCGGACGTAAAAGATAGCACCATCCTATTTCGCCCGTGGGTGTCGTGTAAAAGGCGTCTAATGGAGTTACTAGTGAATGGGCAGCAGATTTCTCTATTCATTTGACTACCACGCTGCTATCGCCAACCCGCCTGCCAAGCGTGGCGATTATGGCAGAGTCCCCCCCATTGGGGGAGGCCTGTGTCCAGCTGTGGACGTTCTATGGCTGTAACGATGATGATGATAAAATTGATGAACATGAAGGATAGCTTACCTAAAAGTAGCTATGAATAAATCAATTTCAAAATGGCTTCTTAAGGGTGCACCGAGCTTATGGCGGTAATTGAAGTGTGGCGATTTTAGGTATATCTTTTGTATTATTAAAACAAATCCACATTTAAAAATGTCAAATTATATGTTATAGAAAGCATGAAGTTTAGTTATTATTAGTAAATATATATTAGTAAAAAACTGATGACTATCCGTGATGTTATTACGCCGTGCTGAAGGTTAATTTTGTTTTAAGATATTATATTGTTTTTTTTTTCTGTCGAGGAAAGTTTCTAAGAGTATACGATTTATGGAATGCATCCTTAACCCTAGATTACTAAACTATCCTACAAGTGACGTTGGTACTAAACATTCGTAAAAGATACGACTGGAAAATAAAACAATAAATCTACGAATTATAAATTTTAATTATTTTAGAAATTACAATTACTTATTCTTTGGGTTTAAGAGATCACATAATAATGAAAATATTTTTAATGTTTTTTGCTCTACACAGTTTGAACACATATTCATGTTGTGCGCCCTACATCTGGCTCTTTTACATTTCATGCAAAAGTTAGTTGCCATTTTTCTAGCCTTAGACGGACACAAGGCACATGTTTTTCTAGAATTTGATTCTTGCATAATTGCCGCTTCAGGAATAGCTTCAATACCTAAGACAGGCAAACTGACAGACGAAATTAGAAAGGTACAGTGAGGCGGGGGACGCGGGAACGACGCGAACTTTGTTTTTTGCAGGAATCATGATTTTGCCGTCGTAAGTTTTAAGATAGTTTAGTAATCTAGGGTTAAATATCTTACATATGAGACACTAGAAGTAAGAAAGGAAGTAACTCTCGTCACTTATTTATGTAAGATTATGCGTGGTATGATACACAACCCAGGCGTCCTACGCACGGCTCAACCGTGCGTAGGACGCCTTGTGTATACCTGATGGGTACGTGGGGCGACGGAGGCGGCCGCCGCTGCTGTTGATGCCGCACCAACTTGCTGCAATACGCGCCGCTGACGCGCGCCCTACGTAAAGTCAATATGCTCACAACAGTCACAACAGACTGATTAAAGAAAAGAAAAATTAAAATATTATCACTGTTTTTTAATATGTGAAGATGTTATTAAGCCAAATTACAAAATATAACACGTCATTTCAGTAGGAGAAACTCAGAAATTTCTCAATGTATTTTCACCACCAAGTCATTATAATAATAATATATCTTAGAGGAATTAGTAATGGATTATTCCATAGATTACAATGACATGCTAGTTTTAACCTACATAACTGGAGAAAATCTTTACATGCGTTCATTTCCTTGTAAAACAAAACCAACTGACATCAACTTTTGCTACATTTTAATCCAAAAAAAAGAGCAACGCAGAATCTCATCCACTCGATTATTACATCACATCCCGTCTCAACGGATATGAAGGCCGGACCGGATACAAGATGGCCGCCGAACCGGCCCCCGGAACCGAACCGTAACCGAATTATATGCTAGTTCAAGACAACGTGTTCTTAAATGCCCGGTTTTATGTCAGCCTTTCATTGGCCTTTCGTATTTAATATAGTTACTTTTAATAGCGTAATTTATATGGAGGAAGTAGGGTTTTTGCTGTGGGCTTTTATTAATTATTGGAAGTTTCTTTCAAATTATGTTACTTTTTGTCTTTTCAATTTTACCCTATACAGTGACTTATGTTTATTGTAACAGACTATACCTCAGTTTTTAGAGTTCCGTTGCCAAATGGCAAAAAACGGCACCCTTATAGATTCGTCATGTCTGTCTGTCTGTCTGCCCGTCCGTATGTCACAGCCACTTTTTTGCGAAACTACAAGAACTATTGAAACTTGGTTAAAAGTAGATGTGTTTTGTGAACCGCATTAAGTTTTGCACACAAAAATAGAAAAAAAAAACAATACATTTTGGGGTTCCTCATACTTAGAAATGAAACTCAATTTTTTTTTTCATCAAACCTATTCGTGTGGGGTATTTATGGATAGGTCTTCAAAAATGATGTTGAGGTTTCTAGAATATTTTTTTTCTAAACTGAATGGTTTGCGCGAGAGACACTTCCAAAGTGGTAAAATGTGTGACCCCCCCGTAACTTCTAAAATAGGAGAATGATAAAACAAAAAAAAAATATATAATGTACATTACCATGTAAACTTCCACTGAAAATTGATTTGAACGAGATCTAGTTAGTATTTTTTTTTAATACGTCATAAATCGTAAACCACAATTTATCTTTCATTCAATCAACTCAATTATAAAAATTTAAAAATACATTAAATTTCATAAACACAAACCTTATTCATAAACCGTGAATACTTACAGGTTTGTACGGAACCCTCGGTGAGCGAGTCCGACTCGCACTTGGCCGGTTTTTTTTAAAATCAATTTGTATTCTATATAGTGAAACTTTAGGTAGGTATTTCGCTAAAGAGTACTGTCCGGAAGGACAGTATTGTTCCGTGTGGTGTCGGCCGAACAGAATAATACCATACCATTTCTGCCCATGGTTGTCATGAGAGGAGACTAATGGAGTTACTAGAGAATGAGCAGCAGCGTTCTCAGTGCATTTCACCATACTGCGATCGCCATGACAAACCAGACAACATGCTAAGAAAGCACCCAGTTGGACCGAATGTTGGTTTGTTACTTTATAACACACTAGCTATTGCCCATGAATTCGTCCTCGTGAAAATTTGGCTACTGCCCGCGCTATTACTAGGAAAGCGAATCTTTCTGATAGTGTCTTACGCAATCCCCCCTCTATACAGTATAATATAAAAGTTGTGACTATGTAAGTGAGGTGGTTCATTATTAGTAGAAAGAGCGCCTCTTGCCACCAAATGTAAAAACACCTCTGTATTATAATTTCATTTAAAAAAAACTTAAAAATATAAAAAAAAAAACGTCGCGTCCACTTAGCGTTCTTCCCAACTTTTCTACTTTTCCCTCGGCTCCTAACGTAATCTTAATCAGCCCAGCCCCTTCCTCAAGAATCAGTTGCAAAAATATATATTCTTTAACTAGCTTCTGCTCGCGACTTCGTCCGCGTTAAATTTCTTGCTCCCCCGACCCTTCCCATCGCGTAGGCTCGCTTACCAGTGCGATTTTCCCCGTTTTTGCAACATTTTTCATTACTGCTCAACTCCTCTTAGTTGTAGCGTGATGTTATATATCCTATAGGATATATAACCAATAAATAGGCTACACAACACAAAAATAATGTTTCAATTCGGACCAGTAGTTCCTAAGATTAGCGCGTTCAATCAAATAAACAAACAAACAAACTTCAGCTTTATAATATTAGTATAGATCCTTCTACTTGTTCTGGGGATTATCTCCTACATAAAAGCTTACAAACTACCCCTTCAAAATATTAGTATGGAAAAAATCTAGTCACTAACCCGTCTGCCTAGCTCGATAATTATGAAACACCCCTTGGAAGCCAACTAATACAACGCAATTCAATCCGAGCCATTTTATTTAAAATGGCCGTCAGTCAGGATAATATTACTCAGAGAATTAAAGAAGCATGATAACTGACAGAGAACCTTATTTCATTCCCGAGATACTTAATTAGTACGTAGAATTGGTCGAGTTGCTTAAAAAGTAAAATACTTTGGTATTCTTTGAAGGGTTTCTTTCGCTTAATTAAATATTGTACTAAGTAGGCTTTCTAGGACAGCGAACAGGCATTATAGTCATGGTAACGTGTTACGGACTCAATCGGAAGGCCAGAATGTTTAATGTAATGGTCAAGCAAGTTAAAAAAAAGTGAGCCGTCAGATGGCAGATGTGAAACATCGAAATTATTTTGTAAAGATAATATTATAAAGCATTCTTTTCGAAAGGAAATAAATATGGTATAATCAAAAATAATATAATGTTAATATGTTAATTCTCAAAATTTGGACTACTCTGTACCACCCTAGTCTGAAGCACTAACTTTCAAATAAAAAAAAGGATCATCAAAATCGGTTCACGCAGTTGAAAGTTCTGAGGTAACAAACATAACATCATATAGCGTGGCGATGCGTCGCCACGGTCATTCTCGCCACACCAAAATTTAGGTTTATCCTCGCCTATAGATGTTTCACATCAATAAGCGTCAAAAAAGTTTGTTTTAAATATAAAATAACATCACGTCTTGTCATCGAGATGCATTAAGAGGTGTACCGATAGTACATCTAAATTTGAACATTTATCTTGAAGTCTCACGTAATAGGGGGCGAGCTTATAACCATCAGCCTGCAGGCACAAATACTCAATACTCAATATCTTTATTGCTTTACCATAACGTGTACTTAGGTGGTAATTATATAACTTAGATCATCATGGTCCCTGTAGGACACAGCAAAAGGATAGGAGACTTCGTGCCGAGAAATTCTATATAGAAAAAAAAGAACAATAACACTGGCCGATTTAGAAATTGAACACAAGATCTCATGATATTGGCTATTATCTGACGGAAGATGCGTCGAGCGTATCACCGGTCGCGTCTATTCGGTCAAATAGGGTGTTTTCATATCTGACGAATGATGCGTCTGTCTAGTCTGAATGCATTAGTCAAAATACACGTGGCGCGACGTTCGGCCGGCAAAGCGTTGACGGAAACGGAACAGACGCTGTACGCTCGACGCACTAACGTATCATCGGTTAAGCGTGAAAGGTTGAATGTTTTCTCATATAATTGTCTGTTCTGGCGTTACGCGACCGATAATACGCGACGCATCTTCCGTCAGATGTGAACCGTCCCTTATAATATGATTCGGGCGGCTCGAGCACCCTCAGGCCCTATAGAATCAGCGCCAGTGACCAGAAGAATCCAAATTCCTTAAGCTCAAATTATTTATCTCTAGAACTAAAAGATTTAACTTTACCCAACTATTAGAGGTTTAAACTCCAACGCAGACATTCCATAACTAAGTTTGTGATAAGTTCAAACATGTCCGCTTCACGACTAGTTTAACATTATTATTCAGTGCTGCGTACTAACTTTATAGTTAACTTGTTAATTACAGATAATATCGCTGCTTTGTGCAGATTTCTTTATGAACTATTTTAGTTGGTTTTATTAAAAGTAGGTTAGTACTGTGGAGGTTTTGCCAACAGACTCTGGCGAATGTTTAATAAGTTACTGGCATATTACGAGATAAACAATGTTCTTTTCTTAATTTAAAAAACTAAAACCTGACTAAAAAAACTAAAATCTAATCTAACTAGCCTGTTTTATCCCACTGCAGGAAAAAGACCTCCCTTTCCCTTTTCCACAAAATTCTGTCTTTTGCTAGTGTTGACCAGTCCTTTCCGTAGGAGTCAAGGTTGTCTCGCCATCTTCATTTTGGCCTGCCGCGATGTCGTCGTGCGTTTAGTGGGACCCAATTGGTGGTTCTATTAGCTCGTTTGTCTCCAGGAGATCTACCATTATGTCTCAAATGGAGAATTATAGACTTGTGTGTTCTCCCATTCTCACATATGGTGTTAAAATTTGGTATTTCGTCCAAGATCGAAGTTTTCCAGCGAACCATGGAGCGCAGTATCCTGGGTGTTCGACTTTCAGACCGTATAAGGAACACAACCACAAAATTACATAATAAAATGTCACTATGTTACGTAACACCCACCCTTTATTCACTTACAAAAAATAAAGTACTAACAGCCAAGTAAAAAATCGAAGCAAGCATAAAAATATCTTAGTCTAGAAAATTAAAAACAGCGGCATCGCCTCGCATAATGAGTGTACCACAGTTGACCTACTTTGACTTTGTGTGTGACTGTACTTCGTGTTGGCTAGACCACAGAATAGATACTCGTACAGAAGGTCAACTTTAAACGACGAGCGAAGAGGGTGCACTCACACATAGATGCATACGTACGGAGATGTCACACCATTGATGCGAGTTAGTGTGCAAGCTGGTACAGGCAGTAACTGTAGTGTACTCATACAATATGTTGATCGTAGTAGGCGAGTTAATGTTGGGCAAGTCGGTCACATAACATACACGCTGCTTGCCTTACCACTCCATAATCTGTCTATTTTGTTCCCACTTTGGGACACAGGCCTCCTCTCGGTGTGAGGGTATGGCCCGTAATCTACATAGATGTCACATATCTTTGAATTTTTTGTTCTAGGACATGCCGGTTTCCTAACAATGTTGTCTTTACTGTTTGAAAGCACTGGTGATGAAATTTTTTACACAATGTAAAGCGCCTGCCTAGGTTCGAAGCCACAACCTACAATTCGGTAAGTTGAGTTGTCCAATGAATCTTAGCTAAGCTACAGCTATGCAAGTACACAGAGGCAGTAGCTGTCTACTGTCAGATTAGCAAACAGAAACTCATACGGTGTAAACAAGACTTATCTCGAAGTATAATCCCTATATAGGCATTAAAACCATTGTTTAGTTTTTTACTCCGTGCCACTATCGGACAAAAGATTATTTCAGAACCCGAACTTTTGACATAACGATTTGACAGCTGTCACTAATCCCGATATGTTTTTGCCCGTCCATCAAAAACTTGTACGGATCAACTATATTCGGAAGGGCCCGTAATTTTGTTGATGGACTTGGTGAGTAGAACCTCTGAAACGAATGCCAGTCGCCAGTGAACTCAATCTCGCTATATATGAAGCGTGTCTATGTGTGCGTGCGTTTACACTCATTTTATGAGGTTAACCTTCTGTACCTATCTATTCCTTGGCTATACACCCAGTCTTCATGCTTTGAAGTCGCTATAGATTTAAGACTTGCTAGCGGAAGATGGAATTGATATCGTCGGAGAGAAAATAGAATGGAATATTGAATTCTCTTTATTAAAAACTAGAGATTTGTGTCAAAGGATTTTTTCTTTTAAGATGTTTACTGTGTGACTGGCCGGTTTTATTACTAAGAACTAGCATTCTATGTAACTTATTACGTCGGGACGTATAAAATGAAAATAATATGTTTTTGCAAAGTTTTTTGAAAAAAAAATATATATATATACCTGTAGTCTTAGTCGACGTTGACTCAGTCGGAAGAATATCATGGTGGGATTTGATTTTGCACTGGATTTTCTACTTTCGGTGTTGTACATAGCCTTGTGAATCCGTAGGCCACCCTGTCGAAACACTGTTTGAATTTCACCTCTCAGCACTGAGCAGTGCGTAGAAGAGATGAAGTTGTCTTGATCATACCTTTTCTGACGAAGACGAGCCCTTTGCGTTGCAAAAAAACAATTACTATATTTGGAAAATAACGTTAGTAGTCTTCAATACTATAAAAATATAAATACTAAGGTAAAAACTAAAACCCGACTGCTGAAAAGTCACGCTCTAAGAAGTATGAAACGAGAAAATATTCTTACCTAAATTCTTAGGCTTATTATGGGCCTGGTGCGTACCATACGGAGCGAGAGGGCATGGGAAGCCGTCACCTCCTTCTGCGAAGCAGTAATGCTCGCGAAGGAGGAGGCGGGGTGCGTGAGGGAGTGGCAGTCTCTGCGCCCAAACGTCCCTAGCCGCCGCAGGAGGAGACGCGCCGGGCGTCGGGAGTCAATAACGGATTCCCGGCCACCGTAGGAACGAGCTTGCGGGTGGCGAGCAATAGGTAGCTTGCCGCCCGGTAAGGATCAGGCTTAGGTCGACGGCGCGTAGTGTTCCACGCGTGCCTCAAAGAGATGTCAGCAGAACTGAAGGGGTCTGCCAGGACCGATGCCTGCCAGGGTCGCGAGATTGTTCGAAAGAGACACCGTGAACCTGGCACATGGGCAACTGAAGGAACACGGGTGGGTTTTAGTCAGTAAAAGTCTGACATGCCCTCCCACTCCGCCCAAGAGCGGAGAAGTCATTTGATGATTTCCCATCAAAAAAAAAACCCCTAACAATTTTTATTTAGTTCTGGACTTTATGTTCTCTGGAGGGCACCGTATTCAATTTAATGTGACATCACATAGCTTCTAACCTGCGGACGATCAAGACGCTTTCATTGATACTTCATTTGTCAAATTATGATGATCATATCACGCATCACAAACACTCATACATTTTCCACATTACACCATATTACACGCGCTTACTCATACACTATTGCTGCTGTAACACGTTTTAGCTTTCCTAATATTGTAAAATAAACTTAACAGACAAGTAGATGACCCCGTAACACAGGATTTTCCTGGCATCGGGGCATTTCACAAAAATTGAGCGCAAATATAATATCTGAATAACGTAACATGCATAAGTTTTTTATACTTATTATAATTAATTGCTTTGCTTCGCCGTACTTGGGTAAAAGCATTTTTTGTTTCCGAAATATGAATACAAAAAAAAAAACCGTTAATGTTTTCTTTTTATTAAGTAAACATGTTATACTGTATGTATTTTACTGAAATTATTAACAGTACCTCATTTCATTTATTATTACAGTGGAAAAGCTTTTCCGACTACATTTGGAACAAAGTGGTTGAGGAAAGCCATATTGCTTTATTTGTTCATTCCATTTCTATAATTACTCAATATGCCCTCAGTTTGTGATTGACTTTGGTTTGTTTTCCTTGTTTTGGGGACAGACGTAGTGCAAAAGTTTTATAATTATAAGGACAAGGGGCAAGTGCGAGTAGAACTCGCACACAACGGGTTCCGTATCACCGTACAATATTTAATCAAAATGAAAAGTCATTTATTAAAACTACGCTGGAAGTCAGCACTTTCAAACGTCAAAATTACATAAGATAGTTCCCCAAAACACCCGCCCTTTACCATACTACAAACACCTAATCAGGAATCCTCTGCATTCGGAACCATTAGAAATGGTGCAGTTTGAGGTTGCATTTTATGTATCATTTTTATCTTGTAATATGCGTTTTGTCTGTGCAGAATAAACAATTTTTCTTTCTTCTTTCTTTCAGTTTGGGGGATGCCTATGTCTAGCAGTGGACGTCTTTCGGTTGAAATGACGAGGACGACATAATATTATTTTTAAATGTTTTGAAGAAAAAAAAAATCATCTTACGTTTATAACTATATGCTATTTTAATAATTTGGTGCTACAGCGTCCATAGTATTTTACACACTCTGTGAAAATATCAATTAAGGTTTTTTCTATTGATCACAGAACATATATACATTTATTAGAACTACTTATTTTAACTTAAATACAATCCACAAAATAACACTAAAATAAATATATTATATACAATTAAATAAAGGTAAAGAAAAAAAAAATAAGGGAGGGGGGAAGAGCTCACTGGGCATAAAAGAATTCGTCCGCATCACTGTCGGTGGGAAAAGTGCCCAGAAGGCTGGCAGCGTTGCCACGTTGGATGGCAATGCTGATTCTTTGACCTAAAAATAGGCCAGCCCTCTGGTCACATGAAGAGTCAGCCAACCGCTTGGCGATGTCCCGAAATACTCGATGAGCACTCGGACCCCACGGCCCTAGTGTTTCAACCCCAAACGGCTCAAAAATATAGTTCCCAATAAGATTGTTATATTTGCGCCGTTTGAGATTTTCTGCACCTGCAGCAGCCGCCCCAGCACAGCCTGGCGTGCTCAGAAGATGGGATGGCGCGAGGGTGTCGACACAGGTAGCATCCCACACCAAAGGCCTACCCAACTTCCAAGGCATTATGGTCATTCCGTCTGGCCTCTTCCCATCGTCGCGTGCCAAGCCATTGGGTTCTAAGACAGCTGGCACCCCGGCGGTGACAAGAGCCCGACGGATGATGTCATTAATGCTGGCGTGCCGTGCCAGCCAACCAGCGCTCTTGCTGCAGGAAAGGCCATGGTGTCCGAGGCGGTCAACTGCTTCACCGCACTGACACTGATGCGGAGCCACACAAGGAGCACCCAGACGCAGACTTGTAGCGAGTCGGAAAGTCGAGTCACCTAGCATAGTGATAGGCACTATGGTTAGGTGATATATGGTTAGGTGACGGTAGCGCCTGAAGCCATAAGCCCGACTCCCATTCTCCCACAGCCAGCAAGCGGGCACGCTCAGCAGTATTGGTGGACGTATTAATGAGATTATTCCGTACCAACCTGCAGAGCGGCTCATCCCACTGTCTCTGGGAAGACAGGTTCTCGGGCTGAACCGTATCCGGACAAGCCACCTTCCAGGCATTCATGGCATCGGTCAAGCACGGCACTTCCAAGTGAATCTGAGAAGGAGCTAAGATTTTCGTGATTAACTTTTCAGTGCCGTGGACCGAGGACAGGAACGCCGGTAAGCTTACACTGGAAATTTTGCGGACGCCGAGCCCACCAAAACGAATAGGTAGTGTGGCTTGCAGCCACGAGCGGTCGTCCAATGCCACATTTAAAATGGATGTTAGGGTGCTTTTGATAATTTCATCGACTTTGTCTAAAAGGTGTGGGTGCTTCCATAAAGAGGAAGAGCGGAGATAATACATAAAATTTGGACTGAAACAGCAGTATCTGATAAGGGTGAATGCCGAATGTAAATTAATTTTAGAAAGTCTATCCGAGATATCGTTAAAATTTTGAATTTTTTCGTCAATAAAAGGTTCAATTGATACAGCCTTGTAACAGACGAGCAGATGGACAGTCGATTCATAGTAATAGGGTCTCAGCACCCTTTGGGTACGGAACCCTGTAAAGGTCTCTATTGTGTTAGATAATTCCCATACTGAGAAAAAACCTGTATTCATTAGACACTGATTACCAGGAATACCCTTTTTCGGGTTGGTGGTGGAAATATTACTTCGAAATTCGAACGCTATCTCGTTGTGAATCCGTGATAATTTACTTTAAAAACAAATGAGTTCGCTTTCGAATTGTGTGCGCTCGCTTGAGTGAGGTTCCAAGTGAACTTTACAGAATCTACCGGTTTCTCAATCCAGATAAAAATATCAAATATGTATAACGGCGCGTGGTGATTTAGGCGATTTATTGTAACACGTTTTAAAATTTGTAATCGATTATTTTTACTCTATGGTTGAGAATTTATTTCGTTAGTGGTAATTTTAATTTAGAGCGGGTAACACCGAATGGGGTTGTGAGTGTCATGGTGGCGGAAGTGATGACTTTTGATGCGATCGCCACGCGGTGCACACGCATAAATCCATTGGCTCTGAACTTCAGTTGGACAATTAATTAAATTTTATACAAATCAGTGTTTATCGTTGCAATCGTTACTTTTTATCGTTTAGTTTTATTGTAATTATTTTAATTAAATTAAGTGAGTTATTTTGTAAGTATTATTTTTAAAACACCTGCAAGTACACGCTCGCTATGGAGGACGAACAGTGCATGGATCAGCAGCGACACGTGGTGTCTCAGCCGCTCGAACATCCGTTATGTATTTTATAAAAGCCACATTGGTGCTTCTATTCATTTGTTTTTCCGTTTAATTTTCCCCTTACAGTATGTTTTATTGCTATAAACATAACCAGCATTTAGCGCACATGTTGTGAACGGTCACGTCCACTTCCCTTGGGACGATGGGAGCACGTAGTGGTCACGTGCTATCCTGAACTATGGAAGTGGTGGGGGTAACGACTTTCTTTCCCAAGAGACTAGCCAATGGCGTAGCAGTTGGACTTATCAGGACAAATACCTATTTTCATCGCCAAGCACCGTTGCTGTGGTCTGATTTGAAGAGTATGGATCCCGATGTAATCATGACGGAAAACCTCAATAACATTCGTGAATTAAAATGAAAAAAAAAACATCCAACAAGCTATAAAAATTAAAAAATATTTACAATCTGTATACAACTAATTCTTAAGTTTCCTCTCTGGCATTCGTGCCCCGAATCCCAAGATACCAACCCAACGTCTTGTTTGACTGACTGGCAAATAATATAGGCACTGTAACCTAACTCTTGGTAAAATTTAAAGCTACTCATGTTGACTCAACTTGGTATTATTAAAACAAATAAATAAATACCTTAAGACAACCAACACATCGTTATCTGATCCCAAACTAGGCAGAGCCTGTACTATGGCAACCAGACAACTGATAAATATACTTAAATATTTCTAAATACATACATACTATAGATAAATTACACCCAGACACAGAACAAATGATCGTGCTCATCACACAAAGATTTGTCCTGGGTGGGAATCGAACCCACAACCTCAGTCTTAGCAGTCAGGGTCACTAACCACTAGACTAACAGGCCAGTCGACCTCGATTAATCTGTGAACTAGCATACTGCATTACCTGGTCAAGATTTTTTTTCGATTTACTCTAGGTATTAAATTAAATCTCCATAGAACTAATTACACAAATAAATACAAAAACAAAAGGACACTTCAGGCGTCGAAGTACTCTTCCGCATCACAGTCATCCGAAAACATGTCCAAAAGACTGGCAGCATTGCCACGTTGAATAGCAATCTTTGGCCAAAGAACGACCCAGCCTTCTGGTCACGTTACTTATAATACATTTTAAATGTAAAATTGTAACAATAAATAGATCGTTAGGCGGTTGGATCAAGAGCCTGATTCAGAAGGCAGTACTCCTTGACACGGCTCGCATCGTGAGGAGGTACCTGTCTCCGGAGCCCTAACCACCGGTAGCTTGGACCCTGCTCCCGCTACCGGCGGATCACAATTTTTTATATTTTTAAATGTTTTTTGTACTTTTTTTTTTGTAAAAATATTTAAAAGTGTAATTAAACATGGAGAAAAATAAATAAAAATAATAGATTGCTTACCTACACATTCTTATTTAACAACTTTAATGAAACTTTGACATCTTGTTCCCAAGTTTTAACATATTAATTGATTTCGTGACTTCTTTTGATAAATAATTCAATTACTTACCTACAAGTTTTGTTTGGAAGATTTTTGATTATTTTTCACGTTCTAGTTCACTTCAAACCTTTGAGATTAATTTGAGCGCCGTAATAACTTTCGCTTCAGTAAGTTCTCGGAATTTGGAGCTACTTTACATCACGGTTATATTACCGCAGAGATAAACATTTGAGTGAAGCACACTCGCGTCGCACTAATTATGAATTGCGCGAATGGACGTTGGTGCGAAAGACACTTGCACGAAAGACACTTGCGCAAATCCACTTGTGCGAAAAGTCAGAAAAATTTCCACGAATGGACTTTAGCCTAAATGGACATTTACGCAAACGACACTTCCGCGAAAGACAGAAAGGGTTGGGCAGAGGTGTATCTATGGTACACCCATATTTTTCCAGTCATGTTCAACTCTTATTTATCGCAACACAAGATGCTTAATTAGGATAATAATCACAAAACAGTGTGACTACGAACTAGCCTCTGTACAACGTAGGGGAGCGAACTTGTGGAAATTCTCATCCTCGGTAGTACGGAGGCTGGCAGTTGAAGGGATAATAAGAAGCGAGCCTGTTACCAACAACCGGGCACAAATCTAGAATCCGGGAGAAATTACATAAAGAAAAACTCAATAACACTTTGCCCTACCTAGGAATCGAACTGAGGATCTCATGTTCAGCAATAGCGCTTACGACCACTAGACCAACGAGGCAATCCAGATTTTTTTTTGGGTGACGTCTCGCTGGTTATCCTGTGAGGTTGCCGGCTGCTTAACCAGACTTGCCTGTGCATCCAGCTAGGGCTTAAAATATAAAACTAGAACCTCGACTCGCTTAGGGCACCCCCTGTGGGGTACTGACCTCGGCTTCGGGCATCGCTGGTAGACGGCAGCAAGGGACGACGTGGATCGGAATAAGAGGCAGTCCATATGCGCAATGTTAACTTATAGTTCGCGTCGTGGGGTCGCGTGATTGTTCGAAAGAGATACCGTGACCCTGGCACATGGGCAGTTGAAGGAACACGGGTGGGTTTTAGTCAGTAAAAGTCTGACACGCCCTCCCGCTCCGCCCAGAGCGGGAGAAGTCATTTGATGATTTCCCATCCAAAAAAAAGGGACGACGTGGATCGGAATAAGAGGCAGTCCATATGCGCAATGTTAACTTATAGTTTACCACAACGTTTCCGCCATTTACGTAAGTAAGCTGATAAAGTAAGACAGTTTTATTAAACAGCTTGTGTAATAGGTGAAGGCGTAAAGTTACTAGTTTGTTCACGTTAGTAAGCCTCTGAGTGGTTGTTTGTGTTAACTTACTTAGTGAACGTCGAGGGATAGTGTAACTTATGTTTATGTTATTAGGGATGTAACTTGAGGTAGTTTACAGAACAGATAAAACCAGTGGTTATTATAAAACAAAAGTATTTCTGAGGTTGACATAGATGAAATTTTATACAGCTCCTTCTTTATAAAGCATAAAACAAAGTCACTTCCCGCGTCTGTACGCTTAGATCTTTTAAAGTACGCAACGGTTTTTAATGCGTTTTTCACGAACAGTTAGCACTGGATTCAAGTGGAAGGTATTTATCATCATCATCATTTCAGCCGAAAGACGTCCACTGCTGGACATAGGCCTCCCCCAAGCTCCGCCAATTCAACCGGTTCTGTGCCTCCCGCATCCAGTGGATTCCTGCGACCTTCACAAGGTCATCGGTCCACCTTGTTGGAGGCCTTCCAACTCTACGTCTTCCGGTACGCGGTCGCCACTCCAGAACCTTTCGGCCCCATCGGCCATCTGTTCTGCGAGCCATGTGCCCTGCCCACATTTTTTATGTGTAATATATAATAATAAACATGATTCATAAAACCTTGTAAACATTTGTTTAATCACCTAATGTGTAACTTTTACACATCTCTGCAAAATAGGTGGTTTACGAGTTGTAGATTGTAATTTGGAACCCAGACTTGTGCTTTACATAATGTAAATTATTTCATCACCACTACTCCGAAAACTATGAAGGAAAACTTCGTAAAAAACTGGCTAGCCCAAGAACCAAAAATTTGGAGACTTGTGACATCTACCAACACGGACTGGGCCCGCGTGGTAGATTACGGCCCACTCCGGTTCACCGAGAAGACGCCGAGTAGTGAGAAAAATATGAGCTGATTATGTATAGATGTCCGATTTGGTATTTCCTGTTAACTCTGTAGCGACCCTAGCGATGCGATTGCTGAATTACATTTTTGATATTGTAAAGGCTCGCCAGTTTCTTACATACCATCGCCTCGCCACGTCCTAGTTTATTGTACTAACTATAACCGAGTCATTGTGAACCTTTATTAAAAACTAGCTTCTGCCCGCGGCTTCGTCCGCGAAAAATTTTTGCTCCCCTCACCCTTCCCGTCGCATCAAATTGCCTGCCAGTTTTCGTCCATTTCTCGTCGTTGCTCCGCTTTTTTTGATTGCAGCGTAATGTTATATAGCTTATAACCTTTCTCAATAAATAGGCTACTCAACACAAAAAGAAATTTTCAATTTGGACCAGTAGTTCCTGAGATTACCGCGTTCAACCAAACAAGCTCTTTAGCTTTATAATAGTAAGTAGATTTATCAAATTCAGAACAAAATTAACTCGCATATCATTTACCTGGACCCTAAATATAACACGCACAACCACTCCATAATATTTTGGATTGAAAAATACCTGCTGTGTATCTCTGTAATACATTCCAGAAAATTGTTAATGGTATCGGTAACATAATTTCCGTATAGCTATTTTAATAGTTTTTAATCCATTTAATTTCATAAAAACAGGGCCTGACTAAATTAACTAGAAAATACTTGATCTACTGGTTTAACTTTAAAGGTGATAGTGACTGATATTACCTTTGAGGACATGCTAAGAAATGTACACAGACATACAAATAATCACACTAGATCACTTAGTGGTTCCAGGACAAATAGAAGGACAAACATTCCCGAGGTCACCTCTAACGAGGGCGATTGATCTTGCAGTATTTGTCACTAAAGGTACCATTAGGGAACCTCTTAGTGGCAGGCGATAGATGGAGGATAATCAGTGAAGCGTTAGTGATTAAGGAAATGGTAGCAGCCTTATCAGTATCTCTCTGAAAAATTTGTATTTTACTATTTCTAATTAATTATGTAATCAATCAGTTTAATTTAATTTATTTACATATGTCAGTATTGTCCATGTTCATTAATGTTCCTATTATTTTTAATTCTTAATTTGTAATAATTTAATTTGCTTAAATAATATTTGCACACCATGACAATATGGTAAACATGTTGCACAAATCTATGTACCTACGTATAACACCATGCATGCATTTTCTTTTAATAATTGTATGTAAACAAGTGTTTGAGCAAATAAAGTTATCTGAATCTGTTCCTTATCAAATATGTATATCTTTCAAACCAGTTGCAAGGATATCCAATTTGAATGTGGAGATTATGCGAGTATTTTTTTCCTTTATTTATCAAGTAAGTTGTAATCTAGTAGTTCCTGAGATTACCACGTTCAACTTAACAAACAAAGTCTTCTTATAATAAGAAAGAAAGAAAGAAAAAAAGATTTTTAATGTCTGAAGGTTACGTTTTTTTAATTGATTCCACAGCCAGTAAGACGTCTCTCGGCTTTACAAAAAAAGAAAAAATACTTTGAACTCACCTGTAAAAATCCCTAATCCGAACATAAAAACATGTTCCCATTGTCAAGTCCCTATTTCAGTGTTCAGCCAACCTATATTGTTAAAATACCCCACTTTTAATAATCACCTACACAATTAATTTCTCATTTATTTCAAGGACTTGTGAGTCCGGTCCGTTCATTTGAAAAGCTTTGAAAAAGGTCTGAAGTCAAAAAGGTCAGAATTTCTGAAGTTCTAACAATGGAGCATATGAGCTCGTTTTTGTTAGGGATTTAAATAATATTATGTTTAAATTTTTGTATTATTTGGTCGAGATTGGACTACCTATAGTTTGTTGGCGACTTTTTTTGGGTAATCGCGCTAATCTCAGAAACTACTGGCTCAAATTGAAAAATATTTTAGAACTGGATAGCCCATTTATTGAGGAAGGCTATATACATAGATGCCATCGTGAAGTCGAGGGCAGAACATATATAGTGTCACAGAAACTGTAACTATTAAGTCAGCTTCGTCCTTAAATAATGCAGAATAGAAATACTGAAAAAGATTTTGGCTACTACACAGTTCTGAGGATTGATAAAAACGATAACTAAATTCTGTTTATTTTGTATAATATTGGGTAGCATAACTAGGATCCATACAATAGGTGCGTGAAGATGGATGGTGCCTCCGCAAAAACAAAAACTATAGCCCTTGAATGTCGGTCGGATAAAAAACTGCACAAAGTTTTTTTTTACCTTCACCCCGTTATCTGATCCCAAACTAGGCAGAGCCTATACTATGGCAAGCAGACAACTAATAAATATAGTTCTATATTTCTAAATACATACAAATAAAGATAAATTACACCCAGACACAGAACAAATGATTGTGCTCATCACACAAAGATTTGTCCTGGATGGGAATCGAACCCACAACCTAAGTCTTAGCAGTCTGTGTCACTAACCACTAGAGTAACAGGTCAGTCACAAAAGTGAACTTCTTGCCGTAAAAAAACCACCATTATACCTTAATATTGTGTTCTTGCATTTTATAGTTCTACTTACACTCTTGATACTTTTAAAACCCAGTAAAATACCACTCAATTTAAAAGACATTTCAACATATTTTTTCACGTATTCATTTAAATCGCATGTAAATTTAAGCAGGATAATCCGAGCTACGTTTAAGGCGGCTTATATCTTTCTGTTGACGTATTGTTCATGAGACACACCGAAGACGGTATTGTTGCAGTATTTTAAATAAATATATCAAAAATTTCTATCTTTTTTTACCAAAAAAATCAAGAGTGAGAGATGTAAGCAAAGAGCTGGCAAAACAGATAGAACTTAAATAAACGTTTATGAGACAACTCAGAAAACGCGAAATTTAAAGAAACTTATGATATGATAAGGAATGCTTTACTTTAAATAAATATTTCAAATTTTCTATTCTATTCTATCAGATTGAACAAGAAAGAGATGTCAAAAAATAGCTGTTAAAATAGATAGAACTAAACCGGTTAGGAGACCTCAGAAAACGCTCAAGTTCGTAGGAACTTTGGCTTTGAACTTCACCTTTGTCTGTTGCTTCGTGGGACAAACATTTTGCGGTTTTTTAAGCTGTCATGTCGTTAAAGTTACTTTAGGCGAGGTTTTAGAGACAATATATATATTTATTATCGATACATTTTATTTTCTAGCCGGATTCAAAAAGGAGGGAGTTTTGTTCGTTTGTATATTTCACGATATCTCCGGAAATTGTGGTTTGATTTAAAAAAAATCGTCTTTTAGGAATTGGTGTGGCCCCACATAAATTTTATTAACTATGCTTTTGTATGCTTTTTGGTTTTGCGTTTGCCTCAAAAAAACGTGTTTTCTTGATGATGTACTGTACACTTCCAATCACCGTTTTTAAATAACAAGTAGTGGTATAGGAATTGGTGGGAATATTTCTATTATTAGACAACAAATAAAAGAACAGAAAGCTACGCACACAGGTGATGGTTATTTCAAAGGAAATCGCTTTCAGTATACCTGATATCGCTGATGATTCCTGATAGTAAAAAGCAGATAAAAAGATGTACACAATGTGTAAGAGTAGAGAGAAATTAAAATACAAAAAATAAAAGAAATAATATAGTAATGTTACTTGAAGATTTAACATACGTGATACAGTGAAAAGGTTTTCAAACTTACCTGAAACAAAAAGAAACAACATAGTCATTAATACGTGTATAACATAATTTCATAATTCAACACAACATAATATTAAATATTTACATAATTTAAAAGCTTCTTCGTCTTAAAGAAAAAAAAACATGCATATGTATATTTAAAAATAGGTACTACTTTTCACTTAAAAACCAAAAAACTTATATATTATATTTTTATTCACATAATATAATTTTAGAATACTTCTGTAGTATTGTAAGGAAGGTATAACACAATATAGTATAGCAGATCACCGCTCACTGATCATAACCATAATTAAATTAGCCGATATTGTTCCTACTGAGGGGACACAGGCCTTCACTCTGTGAGGGGGAGTAGTCCTTAATCAACCACGCGTACCCAGTTAGTAGAAGTCACATGTCTTCGAGTTTATGGTTCTAGGACATGCCGGTTTCCCCACGATGTTTTCGTATTCCTTCACCGATTTGAGAGCAGTGGCGATGAAATAATTTATACAAAGTTAAATGACTGTCACGTCACCTGCATGCAGGATGACCTCTGGGCGAAAGTTTCCACACAATGTTTGTCAGAAGACGGATGGCGCCGCCGCGGTGAGCCCAAAAAGTTGTGGAGAGATGCCCTGGGCGCGTACCGTGAGGGCTGGTTTGAAGTTGTGTGGGGATATAGTCCTGGAAGGAGTTGGAGAAGGTCTTTTTCCAACAGTTGGACAGTTAAGGCTACACAGAATAAAAAAGCGCCTGTCTGGTGTCGACTCGTAAGTCTCGGCCGTTACCACTGAGCCACCCGTTATAGCTGGTAATTGCTGTTCTATATATTTATAATAAATTAAATTAAATCCTTAACTTCTACCCGCTTACAAAAAAGAAAACTAAAATGAAACTAACCACATGGCTAAAATCACTGGATTACTCACAGACGGAAAACATAATTAAAGAAAAATAATTTTATAGTAATATAGGCAAACACGGTCACAGATATGACTCAAAGCACAACCATCTATCACAGGCACTCAGACACACACACACACACACACACAACACACAAAATATAACACACTCACACATACAGACAACACATACACAAACACACACCATACCACGCAAGAGCAAGCAGGTATTAAATTCTATTGTGTATATTTTTTTCTCATTATTATTATTATTAATTGTTTTTTTTTAAATTCTTGATTGTATACATTATTAATTGCTCCACAAACGGGTGAAGACACTGACTCCTGTAACACAGGTACCACCTAGCTCAGGAGTCAGGGCTTCAATTGATGTTGTCAAACGTTTTTATATCAATAAAGCATTTTATACCACCTGACAAGCGTGGCGATTATGGCAAAGCCCCCCAAATTGGGGGAGGTCTATGTCCAGCAGTGGACGTCTTTCGGCTGAAATTATGATAATGATAATGTTCAACAGTATTTGTTGTCATTATAGTTCTCCTTTTAATAGGCAGACCAATTGCATCTTTTCACAAATCACGTTGCGGAAACCATTCAGGCCATCCGTATGTATTATAATATATCGCACACGTCACTCCTTCGCAAACGATAATCTTCCTGTATACCTCTGCCTACTTATATAGCATTTAAGACGATCACGAGATATATTTGACTGACAGTAATGCTTGATGATTGATGAAATGTATACAAAGCGTATACTCCTTGGAAGAATAATAATAATTGAATTTGATTGTAATTTTTGTTCCAACCTTTTGTCAACAATGTTGGGGTCAGCTTTCGATCTAACCGAATGTAGGTGAATTGCCGCATTTTACATGGGACGACTGTCTTTCTCACTGCTGGGACACAGGCCTCCTCTCGATGAGAGGGAATGGGCCGTAATCCACCACGCGGGCCCAGTGCGGGTTGGTAGATGTCACATGTCTTAGAATTTTTGGTTCTAGGATATGCCGGTTTTGTTACGATGACTTTCTTCACCGTGTTGAGAGCAATGGTGATGAAATTATTTACACAAATTAAAGCGCCTGCTCCATTTCTTCCCGTGGGTGTCGTAAGAGGCGACTAAGGGACTTACTAGAGATTGGGCAGCAGCGTTCTTTACGCATTTTACTACTGCGATCGCCAACCCGTCTGCCAAGCGTGGCGATTATGGCAAAGCCCCCCAAATTGGGGGAGGCCTAAGTCCAGCAGTGGACGTCTTACGGCTAAAATGATGGTGATGATGATGAAGCGCCTGCCTGGGTTCAAACCTACGACCAACTCGTAAGTCAGGGCCGATACCACTACGAGATGGTCATACGATACCCTATGATCCGTTATATTGCAAATCATCACGCACGACTCATGAACACTAACACCTACGTATCGCACACCATGACTCTTTCAACGGTGCGTGTCGATCTATGAGGGTCTTGAGATAAGATCCATTTTGTGTGTCCAAAATGCGAAGTGAAAAAGAAGGTCGGTCTGCACCTGTGAAATTACCGACTTGCCACGGTTAGGACATACTGCGACGGACGCGTGTTTGCGCTACCACGGGTGATACTCTTCCCATGCTTCATGCGGTGCGGGCTGGTCCGAGTCTGTCCGCAAGATCACACATCGTAGGAAACCAGATTAAGAAGTATCTTAACCAGTGGAGAATAATAGGAGAGCAGTGGTGGGCTAGTGATATCGGCTCCGACTCACGAGTTTGAGACAAGCGGTTTACTTTGTGTAAATAATTTCATCACCACTCCTCTCAACACGGTGAAGAAAAACATTGTTAGGAAACCAGCATATCCTAGAACTAAATCATTCGAAGACATGTGACATCTACCAACCCGCACTGGGTCCGCGTGGTAGATTGTTGCCCCCCCCCCCTGCCCCCCCTCAAAGAAAGGAGGCTTGTGTCCCAGCAGTGGGAACATCCAGCAGTGGCTGATTATAATCCACCAGTAGAGTGTATGTCAGAGACCTTAAGTACAGCTATGAACGTATCAAACTTACCGAACAACGATCGGTAAGAGATAAGAACATGCCAATTTCTTAAAAGCCACACATTTACTAGCTTTTAACACATTTACAATCCCTTATTTTTCTATTACCAAAATAAAACAACAATTTCGTTCGAAATTACACTTTTTATATTTCCATTTATTCAATAATAAATATAAAACATGATGTTTTGTTAAGGTATCATTAAGGTCAGCTTTTAGTGAGGTAGACCATAAAGCCAGAAAATGGCGGGCGCTATGAATGGCAAAAGTACCATAATAATTGTTTTAGGATTAATAAAATGGTATATTGGACTACAGCTGGTCACAATGACATTATTGTCCGCGTATAAAAGGACATCTAATTCATAAAACTACTGAAATAAGTCGAGTTTCCCGTATTATAATTATAGAGGGTTCTAGTATTAAATAATTGTTTTGCAGGGTACCGTCCAACAAAAAAGCACGAAGCACCCGTGTTGTTTTAAGTATCCTAATATCCCTTAAAAATCATGCTCTCTCACCGAGAAGAGGTTTCTGTCCCAGCAGTGGGAACAATATAATAATAGTCCTCCAGACCGTATTTCGGCCACGACGACCAATCTCAACGGAGACTAGCCATCGGCGCGGGAGATATTATAGTGCTCAGGTGTGTGCGCAGACACAGGAGCACTCACTCTTCCCTGACTCTCATAACCCGATGGGACGGCAATACGACACGACCGAAGAGAGATCAGGCGTAGGACGAACGGCTTAACGTGCTTTCCGAGGCACGGGGGTATCACACCGCCAACTTCCAAACTCCGGGCTGTTACTAAGAAATGCCTAATGGAAAAACCCAGTAACACTTTGCCCGACCCGGGAATCGAACTCAGGACCCCACGCTCAGCGGTCGCGCTTGCGACCAAGAGACTAACAGGGCGGGAACATTATAGGCTGATAATGAATCTATATATATAAAAATGAATCCCTATTTCCCTTGGTCACGCCATCACGCGTGAACGGATGGACCGATATCACTTTTTTTTTTTGTTGTGATTTTCATTATCAGGAGAAGGTTCTTATGAAAGAAAAATGTTTAAAAAATTGCGCGGGAAATTAGAAAATTTAAGAACACTTATTTAAGAATACTTAACAACCATATAATAGGACAATGTAAACTTTTTTTATGTAACATTATGACATTTGACATAGAATTGACAGAATGCGTGCTCAAATATCATCAAAGAGACAGGACAACGTCTGTCGGGTCAGCTAGTCCCTTATAAATAGAATACTGTAAAATAGTGATAATGTGAGGAAAAGTGTAAAAATACGCTTGAAGTATTCTAACGTTTTATAGTTTTTTTCGAATGAGAAATTCAAATTCTTAGAACTATTCCATTCTTTAGCTCCACGTTTTAAATAAAATAGTAGAAGATCCGAACCTACATCGACCTTCACCGAGCTGATAATAGAATAAAACTTATTTTATAATAAATTTAGTATATTAGAAAATATATTAAAAACGGGTTGCCAAAAAAAATCCTGGACAAAATATTTTTAATTATTAAAAAAAAAATGATTTTTCATTAAATGTTGCAACATCAAGATAATAAAAAAATTGTATACTGGACTTAAAGTATAAAACACATAGAATGTGCAAACGTAGGGTTGTTTATAATTAACCTGGACAAACTACTGGGCTGCCAGGTATAAACAGGTATGTCGATGCCAGTTACTTTCACTTGTTATGATAATAGAAAAAATTTAATACCTATAACCCTACGTTTGCACATTCTATATGTTTTATACTTTAAGTCCAGTATAAAATTTTCTTATTATCTTGATGTTGCAACATTTAATGAAAAATCATTAAAAAAAAATACCTAATTAAAAATATTTTGTCCAGGATTTTTTTTGACAACCCATTTTTAATATATTTTCTAATATACTAAATTTATTATAAAATAAGTTTTATTCTATTATCAGCTCGGTGAAGGTCGATGTAGGTTCGGATCTTAGACTAAAAGGCTTGCTTCAGTGAAGCGAAAAATATGTACGAAGTCGTGCTAAGAAATAAGAAAGAACTATATTTTAATGAAACCTACTTTTTCAATTAAAAAGGTTGTAATATTACTTAATAGGTCTCGTTTTCAGAACAAGTAATTAAATTACGTGTGTTTTTAACGCAACTTATGTATAGTTACTTAGTAAATCACCATTGATTTTTTATTTTTATTAAGTATTGTTTTTTATTCGTTTTTGGGCGTATCCCAATAAATACTGTTTCTTTCTTTCTTTCTTTATATGCCTCGCCTTCCACTCTAACCAGAAGCAGCTGAAAACCAGTATTTTTAACCGACTTCAAAAAAAGGAGGAGGTTATCAATTCGCCTGTATTTTTTTAAATATTTGTTACCTCATAACTTTTGACTGGGTGAACCGATTTCGATCATTTTTTTTTTAAATTTGAAATCTGGTGCTTCCCAAATAGTCCCTTTTTAATTCGACAGTGGGATCCATGTGAAAACCATATTAAGTCTTAAATTTGCATTAAGTATTAGTGCGGGGTATCTACCATAACTAAAAAGTAAAAAAAAAAAACTTTTTACAAAAAAATAACAACCGACTTCCTTAAAAAAAACACTACAAACTCAAAAATAACTTTAATTTTGGAAGTCGGTGGCAAAAACCTTAAATACAGATCCTAAGACACCGAATTCCGAAATTAAAGTTATTTTTGACGTTGTAGTGTTTTTTAAAAAAAAAGTCGGTTGTTATTTTATTGTAAAAAGTTTTTATGTGGAGTGACTATCGGTCTGATCACCATAAGCCTGTAACACAATATTCCTTGTTAGAAAACTGTTTGCCAGACTTTTGGGCTACAGACTATCTATAACAACTGTAGAAGATCTACGACAGCCGAGCCCAACGGCTTACATTTTTAGGGTTCCGTTGCCTAATGGCAAAAAAGGAACCCTTATAGATTCGTCATGTCTGTCTGTCTGTCTGTCTATCTGTCCGAGTATGTCACAGCCACTTTTTTCCGAAACTATAAGAGCTATGCTATTGAAACTTGGTAAGTAGATGTATTCTGTGAACCGCATTAAGATTTTCACACAAAAATAGAAAAAAAAATATTTGGGGTTCCCCATACATAGAACTGAAACTCAAATATTTTTGTTTATCAAACCCATACGTGTGGGGTATCTATGGATTGATCTTCAAAAATGATACTAAGGTTTCTAATATCATTTTTTTCTAAACTGAATAGTTTGCGCGAGAGACACTTCCAAAGTGGTAAAATGTGCCGTTCCCCCGTAATTTCTAAAATAAGGGAATGATAAAACTAAAAAAGATATATGATGTACATTACCATGTAAACTTCCACAGAAAATTGGTTTGAACGAGATCTAGTAAGTAGTTTTTTTTAATACGTCATAAATCGTAAACCACAATTTGCCTTTCATTCAGCCAACTCAAATATAAAAATTAAAAAAAAAAACATTTAATTTCATAAACATTATGCATAAACCGTGAATACCTGAAGGTTTGAACGGAACCCTCGGTGCGCGAGTCCGACTCGCACTTGGCCGGGTTTTTTAGCGTGTCAGACTTTTACTGGCTAAAATCCACCCGTATTCCTTCAGTTGCCTGTGCCAGGACCACGGTAACTCTCTAGAACAAATCGACGACCCTGGTAGAGATCCGCGACCCTGGCAAAGACACGTGCCCCTGACACTTATCGACGACCCTCTTGTCCTTTCTCTGCATAAAAACCCAAGGCTATACTTTTATTTTTAATGATGAAAACACTCTAAAATAAAATAACAACACTTATTAACTAATAGCTTCTAATATTAGCGTTATTATCTGAAAAGTAAACAGTGGTCCTGTGTCGCTTTTCCTAAATACTGTGAACGTAAATAAATGGCACTAACGAGCGAGACAATTAAGGTAAAGTACACACTCTCGATGTAGCGATGAAATATTGTGTCTACCTGACTACGCTAATGAGGCGGACATTTATAAATATTTTATTTTTCTCGCACTTAATTTTTTTCTCTCTTTGGAACTCTTTATGCACAAGACAACGATTTTCTTAAGCGGTCGTCTGCTTTGGTGGTGCAGTGCGTCCGGCATGTTTGCCGAACCCAAGGGATGGCTTTAACGCTGCATGAAAAAGTTGCAGGTCGCTTTTACGACCCGAATTCATAAATTTGATAATCGAATATACTATTCCATAGATTATGGAAATCAATAAATATTCCAGGTAAAACAATACTTTTGTATTCTTTTTTTGTGTTGAGTATTTTGCATTATCATCATGATCGTCAGCCTTTAATGTACCCACTACTAACTACATTAATTTATAATTAATTATTAATTTGTAATCCGGTTTAAATCCTCGGTGTATTGTGAAATAAAATTGATTATTGTATTTCAGTATTGTATAAATTATGCTTGGAGTTTCCCTACGCGATCGAATCAGAAATGAAGAGATTTGTAGGAGAACCAAGGTAACCGACATAACCCGAAGAATTGCTAAACTGAAGTGGCAGTGGGCAGGGCACATTGCTCGCAGAACAGATGGCCGATGGGGCCGAAAGGTTCTGGAGTGGCGACCGCGTACCGGTAGACGTAGAGTTGGAAGGCCTCCAACAAGGTGGACCGATGACTTTGAAGAAGGCCGCAGGAATCCGCTGGATGCGGGAAGCACAAAACCGGTCGAAGTGGCGGAGCTTGGGGAGGCCTATGTCCAGCAGTGGGTGTCTTTCGGCTGAAATGATGATGATGATGATGGTATAAATTTATTTGATTACATTAACCAACATGATAATATACTAGGTTTAAATTGTCGTTACATCAGTATTTATTTCCCTAACGGAGTGTGTCGTACTTGCACCAAAATAACGGTTGATAGCCGAAGATAGTTAAATGTTAGGCTGCTACGAAGAATTTTCCAACTCCTAAATCTATTAACGATCTTACTCAAAGCAATTAATTAAATTAAAGTACCTGAATGCCCGAGCTCAGTTCGGGTTTTTTTTTTGGTAAATATACATTTTCTAAAAATGAATTCTAGCTATATCAATTTATCGCCCCCGAAACCCCCTGTATACTAAATTTCAAGAAAATCGTTGGAGCCGTTTCCGAAATTCAGATTATATATATATATATATATATATACAAGATTTGCTCGTTTAAAAGTATAAGATTAAACCATTTGCAGGAACTTTTGAATTGTCGAGACATCATCGTTCAAACAGAAATAGGAAGCTAATTGATCATTGAACTCAGTCATTAATATCTATCTCAATTAAAGAAAAAGAAATTAATTTAAGTATGTCACAAGACACTTCATTATCTAGATCGAAATCGAGTGAAAGCTACTTTGCTATATTCTGTAAACGTCACTTCAAAAATCGAACCGTTTCTCATTTCGTAATGTTAATTACTTAGTTACTTGTACTATTGTTATTGTTATATATGTATTAGAATCAAGTTATTTTAACTTAACAGACAGCTGTGCTGCTGGGGAGTTTGTTGCACCACATCTTCCTAGCTAAAGTACTAGGAAGTGGCAAATGGCGGGTGTGTTGGGGGACTGTCTTATGTAATTTGAACTTTCAAAAAGTGCTGACTCTCAGCCTAGTTTGAATAAATGACTTTTTTTTTTTTTGATTTAGTTGTGAATCCGCGATGATTCACTTAAAAGTTTTTTGAGAGAAGTTTGCTCTCGAATTGTATGCGTCACTTGAGTGTCCTAATAATACTATAATTTGAAAATATTATAAACTCCAATTATTTTTAAAAGAGTAATTGTCGTGGTTCTTGCTGACCAATTGGAACCGTGCACCTAGCTTCTGATTTTTCATAAGTACTCATGCAGGTTTATCTTAATATATGTAAATTACGCATCACGTTGTTTGTCCGGGATGGACTTCTAAACTACTTAACCGATTTTAGTAAACTTTGCACTCCGTATGCAGTTTGATCCAACTTAAAAGATAGGATAGTTGTTTTTTACCTCAATTACTGATCTCAATATTTGCAAATTAAATGTTTTTTTTATTGGACAATGTATGTATTCATTGGTTAGTTTCATGAATCCCTTATAGATGGCATGGGTTTCAATTTCTAGATAATCTTATTTACATGCTTAGATCTTTTAAACTACGCAAAGGATTTAACACGGTTTTCACCAATAGACAGGGTGAATCAAGAGGGAGGTTTGTAAGTATAATACGCGGGCGAAGCCGCTGGAAAAAGCTAGTTTGAAATAAAATGTTTTGATTTGATTTAAGTGAGGTTCCAAGTGAGCTTCACAGAATAGCACTACCTACTAACAGTACTCTATAATTACTACACACCCATTTTTCCTGCGTCATTATTAAAAATTCCCGACACACATAATATTTGTATCAACGCAGAAAATATGAGCACAAAGAGGCGAGTTATCTGAACCGGAAACAGGGTGGCCGGTGGTGGGGGAAAGGGGGATGATTGTCGGCTTCCGGTAACAAGCGACGATTTCCGATTAAGCCCACTTCACGGAATTCAGAGGGCATTTTGTAAAAAAGTTACCCGCCATCGTTTACAATTGTTTATTTTTTGTTTACACTTTTTTATTTTTTTGTAAATGTTTGGTATGTTGTGTGAATGCTTAATTAGTGAATGTGTGGGAGGTAAAAAGGTTTTTTTTTGTAATCTGAATTTTTAATTCGACCATACTTTTGGGAGCATCAGAGAGTTTAGCTCTTAAATACATTATGTATTCGTAGCCTGTCGGTTTATTGTGGTTACAATTTCGTGTGATTAAATTTCCGTTGCTGGAAACCTGAAATAAATGGTAATGTACATAAAGCGATATTATTTTAGGGCTAAGTTCAAATATTTCATGAGCATTAATTACTATGTAATAAAGATCACAAAGCTTCGCTTTGAAATAAGAACAAATACCTATTTCTAACAATTAAAATTTCTGTAGTAATAATTAGTTACTTACAAAAAAAAAAAAAACTCGTCAGATAGCATGTAAGCACCTATTGCATTAATCCTTTTTAAAGAAATCTAACAGTCACATCTACATTTAAAAGCATTATTGCCTAAACAACACTTTGAAATTCGAACGGTGTATCATTGTGAATCCGCGATGATTTACTTTAAAAACAAATGAGTTCGCTTTCGAATTGTATGCGCTCACTTGAGTGAGATACCAAATAAACTTTAAATAACCTTCAGCTCCTTCTTTTACCACCAAAAACTTAAAAAATCTGCGAAGAACGTCTTACAATTTTTTCCGCGTACTTACAACGTATCTTTCCCCAATATAAAGTGCGTTACACACGCAGGTTTGTCAGAAAAGGTTGTGTTTCACACCAAATTGACTTCGTGGACAGAATTAATGCTGTCTACAGATATTGGGAGAATTCCTGCTGAGTTTACAGGAAATATTACTTTTGGGAGGAAAATCGTGGGCTTCAGTATGGTTTGAATGTTTCTGGAGATCGTGATTTTAGATTTTCAGATCAAGGTTAAAGGCTTTCTAGAAACAATTTCCTGGTTTTCAGGGTTTCATGCTACAGGATTATTGGGATGGGTTAACACGTATTCGGGAGTTGTTAAGACCAGTTTTCAGAAATTGAAATAAACTCCTAGGTTGATGATTTTCTCTGTACCTGTGATAACTTTCTAAGGTTTTCGTTCTAGGCCTGTAGCATATCTTTGTTGTTCAGAAATTAACATAATTTGTGTGAAAAATTACACATTTTGAATGCGGCGATGACATTTTTTTCGCGCAGCGGATCTTCTTCGCACTACTTAGAGTGGGGGGGAGTTGAAACTCAAACAGTACATTGTATCAACGCACTGTGATACTCTTTGTTGGATTTTCAGTGCTCAGTTCACACACACAGAGTTGAAAATGTAGTGCGCAATAAAATGCCGCCGCAATTTAATTACGTCCGTGGAACGCGGTCTTATGGCAGCAAAATCTCACAAGTTGACCTGTATGGTTAAGACTAGGAGTCAGTCTCATATTCATCAGGCTAGAGAAGTTCACCGTTGGACATGGTCCTCTGAAACGCACCAATGAACCTTTCCAAGGTCATTCTGTGTTTTGCGTTATTCAGAAATCTCATTATTCGTTTTTCAATCCATTTTAATAGGAACTAGTCACAGTCTAACCGGATGCTGCTAAATACCTCCACAACCCAGTTACTGTATTATACAAATCCCCTTTAAATTTGTATTATCAGCTAAAATTTAAAATCAATTGGAAATAATGAAGTTTCAATTTCCCGGAAATCGTGAAAGCGTCATTTCAATTCACATTGACCGAACTCAAAAATTGTTTCAACTTCCGAGAAAATTTCTGAATATGAAAATTTAACGAAGAATTTCCTCTGAATTTGCTAAATAACGGTTGTTTAAGAGGAAAATTCTTCTATTTTTTAGCATTTACTTAAAATTTATGGAAACACAGAGATGAAGCATGGTTTTCAAATGCAACTTTACATTTCCATCCTACAACAACCTTATGTTAAACACAATAAGGGTTATTTTAGCAGATTCAAGTGTGTTCCTGAAATGTGGGTCGGATTCGGAGAGTAGACACATATATTTTAAGAACAAAGGGTTTAATTTTTAGTTCTTATTTAGCGCCGGCACTTTGTATGTTAAGATGAGTTCTTGCTGCACTACACTTAAATTATTAGTTTCTAGGTGATAGAAGATAAGTTTTGTGTAGTGACGGACCTAAAGAATAACACCATCCTTTCTCTTCCCATGGGTGTCGTGGAAGGCGACTAATGGACGTTTTGGATTGGTGGATGTCAAAATTATGAATGACTTTTACTTTTTACACGCTTTATATTAGCTTCACTTGTATGTTTTTTTGTATGTTTGTTTGTAACCGACTCCTTATAGCGCGATTTTGACCCACTTTAAACGACCAGATTTCATTCAAACTTTTTACACCTGTCAAGGACCGATGACAATGCAATAATTTCATAAATTTGTGCCATTATCCTTGCCAGGGTTACCAGGACAGCAAAAAAACTGTCTTCGAAAACTACGCTGACATACGTCACAAACTACGCTGACATAAGACACAAACTACGCTGACATACGTCACAAACTACGCTGACATACGTCTCAAAATTCGAAACACCCTAAAAAATAGAAAATAAATAATAGCTTAAAAAAACTAAAAAACGATGGAAGCGTCCATTGAAAACCAAACTAAAAAGTACAAAATAATGGAAAAAAAGCGTGGGATGCCTGATATCAATAAAAAAATACCTTTAAAAGCACCCGACGCTTTTTTCCATTATTTTGTACTTTTTAGTTTGATTTTCAATGGAAGCGTGTATTTTAGTTTTTTTTTAAATTTAACAATGACTTTTACTTTTTCTCCCGACAAAGCTAAACAGTTTTTGTTTTAAGTTATATTTAGGGATCTAATTAACAGCACTAATTAAGAAGCTTTCCTGCCATTCGACACTAAGACCATTGTCTTCAAAATTAACTTTCATCTTTCATGTACAAACTCGACAGTTTAGAGAACTACAAGCAAGATAAAAGTAAATTTTGAAGGAATTCTTTACCTCCAAAAAAATTTGGAATTCCTCCAGGAATTCTTTTAGGTATTTACAAGGCAAATGTGAGTGGAAACACCGGGAGGGGACGCCCTAGGAGGACATATAGTGACCTTATTGGTGATGTTCTTCAGAAAAGTCAGGTGCGTAGTACTCGCAACCGGCGTGTGTGTATGACCAATTGTATGAACCTCGACAAGGCAAAAGGAGTGTGTAGAGATCGTAGCAGGTGGCGTTCCGTGGTTTCTGCCTATCCCTATGGGAATAAGGCGTGAATTGAGGCCATGAGAGCCAGAGTGGTCTATCTAAAAAAATAATAATAATAAAGGTGCCTAGGGTTTACATGATTCCTAAAAATCTCTTAATAATATATGTAAAATAAACAATATTAAGAGATTTGAGCACCAAAGAATAATAAAATGTACCTATATATTTTCTAAAGTTACAATTATTTTGAATCAGGGTTTCCGTTTTTTTTCTTACTAATGAAGACGATTGTTGAAGTAGTTAGGCCACTCTGGCTCTCAATGCCTCAATTTATGTATGTATGTGTGTTTTTTACCTCCCTTGGGAAGTATTGAATGAAAGTGTTCACCAAAAAATGATAGAAAAAAAAAAAGATGAATACGTTTATTTAACAAGACGCAAAGAAAGACCAAACAAACAAAACAAACTGGGGGAAACCATGCGCCTCATTCACGCAAAACAGCCATCGCTCAACATAATGCTGTGCCCCTAAGCGAGACAGAGCCCCAGCGCTGATTTTCAGCAACAGCCGGCGTGACGGCGGATAAGCGTTTTAGAACGAAACAAGGTCGTCTTTTGTTCATCAAAGTTGTTTGTCCAAAAACAAGGCGTCTATCTTGTAATACTCCATCTAGCGTTCCGCGCTGTTGTTATATAATAGAACATTATTAACAACAAGTGAGGTGCACTTCGCAAGCAGATTGATGATCCCAATTACTTGTTATTGATAATCTGAAGGACGGTGCTGTTCCATCATCAGCATCATCATTTCAGCCGACAGATGTCCACTGCTGGACATAGGCCTCCCCCAAGCTCTTCTCTCCCTCAGCTCTCGAACAATAAATTCATTTAAAGTTTAGTGATTAATTGAGGTGTATTAACTTATGGAGTGAGTGTGTAATGAATAAGTGAGTTGGGTGTTATTTGAACACCTTTTAAGCCTTTTTTTAAGTGGACTTCTAGCTGACGCTGAGTAATAACAGCTGCAAAGGTCGATCGATAAGCAACGCTTTTCGCTGTAGGTTTGTGGAGAGGTGATCTTTTTCTTTGGATGGGAAATCATCAAATGACTTCGGGTCTGCGCAGAGCGGGCGGGCGTGTCAGACTTTTACTGAATAAAACCCACCCGTGTTCCTTCAGTTGCCCATGTGCCAGGGTCACTGTGTCTCTTTCGAACAATCTCGCGACCCCGGCAGGCATCGATCCTAGCAGACCCTTTCAGTGCTGCTGACATCTCTTTGAGGCACGCGTGGAACACTACGCGCCGTCGACCCGAGCCTGGTCCTTACCGGGCGGTGAGCTACCCATTGATCGCCGCCCGCAAGTTCGCTCCTACGGTGGCCGGGAGTCCACTATCGACTCTCGACGCCCGGGGCGTCTCCTCCTGCGGCGGCAAGGGACGTGAGGGCGCAGAGACTGCCACTCCCTCACGCACCCCGCCTCCTCCTTCGCGAGCATTTCTGCTTACCATGCCCTCTCGCTCCGTACCATGGCTTGCACCAGGGCTGGACGCGAGAGGTCGCCGCTGCCGATCGCCTCCGCGAGGACACGGCGATTGCTCCGCCCAGGCAGGGCACACCTCCACCGTATGCTCCACCGTGTAGGGAGAGGTGATCTCTACATACCAGTTTCCCTCTGTGCGTTGGAAAGCACGATAAACCGTTGGGCCTGGCTGACAGTCACTATACGAGTCGTCAGTTTGACAATCAAACTTATCAAGGAATATCGTGCCAAAGCTACGTGTAAAAGCTACTTCCGTTTTAAGCGCATCAAAGATAATCACCTACACGTCTAAAACACAGGCTGAAACGCAGACTAAAGCGAGCCCCTCCTCCGCCAATCTAAATGGAACACAGAGTAATTACAGATTCAGAGGCGGCGGTTGTGGTCGCCGCCCATTTGAGGCATCTGTAGTGCACATTAATCTGTGCAACACAGATATAGATGTGCGATGTTGGTGGCTAGGCATCGATGTGTTTAATATTGCGTGAACAAGGTTTGTGGTTTTATTTTTCATTAAATATTGCATTATATCTCTGTGCGTAGGAATGGGTTCATTTACTTCGTAAACACTAAAACAGTATCTCTCTCCTTAAACATAATTTCGTGTTCTTTGCTCTTGTTTCACGATTACTGTCTACTGTATAAGTATATATTTTTGTAGCTAAACATGTTTTGGGCTGTGTAAATATTTTTATAGTTAAACATATATTTGATGTGTGTATGTATGACTGTTCAGTATATGATATCCCATAGGCTACCTGCAGTACTGTCTATCCTTATTCCTTAATCTATCTAAATATATCTTTAAAAGACATGTTTTTATTAAGTGTATGAACGTAAACGAAGCAAAAGTAAAATATATGTATATACATATATTATAACGGCGCGTGATGATTTAGGCGATTTATTGTAAGTATTGTAACACGTTTTAAAATTTGTAATCGATTATTTTTACTCTATGGTTGAGAATTTATTTCGTTAGTGGTTATTTTAATTTAGTGCGGGTAACACCGAATGGGGTTGTGAGTGTCATGGTGGCGGAAGCGATGATTTTTGATGCGATTGCCACGCGGTTCACACGCATAAATCCATTGGCTCTGAACTTCAGTTGAACAATTAATGTTATTTTATTTAAATCAGTGTTTATCGTTGCATTCGTTACTTTTTATCGTTAAGTTTTATTGTATTTATTTTAAATTAATTGAGTTATTTTGCTATTTTTTTTTTAAAACACCTGCAAGTACACGCCCGCTATGGAAGACGAACAGGGGATGGATCAGCAGCGACACGTGGTGTCTCAGCCGCTCGAACATCCGTCATGAATGTATCTTAGCAAGTAGCGTTCTGTACTTCTGCATACTCCCATAAGAAAAAGGCGTGAGTATATTTATGTTTGTAGAAGCTCTAATATTCAACAGAAGAAATTTGAAACAATGAAAATTTCAACGACCTCTCATAAATCCTAAAACCTAATTTAATCATTCCCTAAAGCACTAATTAACTTTCAGCCCATTAAATAAAGTTCCAAGTTCAAAAAACAATAAAAAACTCCAAAGAATTAAATCTATTGTCAGTTGGGGCCGGAAATGAGTGTTTACGCGGCGCGCCGCAAGATGGCGTCACTTCCGGCTGAGTCGTTAGCTTAATTATTGTTCTCGAGAGGCCATTCACGGAGATATTAAAGCATTTAGAAGTTATTAAATGTGTTGATGGCTTCTGAGAAAAGATTGTAAGAGATGGGTTGTGTCTGATAGGAAAATCGGTAGCAAATTGTCAAAAAAAGACTTGCTCCTCGATATTCAAACGCTATGAACTTTAGGAGGTGTTCTGAGATCTGTAGGAAAACCAAGGTAACATAGCTCGAAGAATTGCCAAACTTAAGTGGCAGTGGGCAGGGCATATAGCTCGCAGAACAGATGGCCGATGGAATCGAATGGTTCTGGAGAGGCAACCGCGTACCGGGAGACTTTACATTTGGAAGGCTTCCCACAAAGTGGGACGGTGAATCCGGATACTTGAAGCACAGATCCGGTCAAAATGGCGAAACTTGGCGGATGCCTATGTCAAGTAGTGAACGTTTTTTGGGTCTAAACCTACGACTTTACGTCGGGCCACCACTGTTCTGCTTGTTATTACAAATTTACGACGAGATATTTCAGCTGCTTCTCATCAAACCGGATACAGCTGAATACTAGAATTTTTATATGGGGCGACTGCTTTTCTGAACTCCTCCCCCAGCTACTGGGTAATACGATACCCTTTAGTAAGGAAAGACTGTTTGTCAAACTTTCGGGTCACTGTCAAGGATCTCCAAATATCAGCTGGAACGGTATTTTCCAAGGCACGGAGGGGTATCGTTTATGTTAAGATGGTCACCCATCCACGGGCTGACCCTAGCAATGTAGCCTAACCCGATCACTTGATCCATGCTTCTGTTATTACTTATTTAATAGCCCCGTCAATGTGAGCCTATTTCAACATAGCCTGATAAAGACCGATAAGTAATGTAAACAAAGCGATTTGTATCCAAAACCAACTCAAATATCCGACGCTCAACATCCGCGTGAACAATTTCTAAATTGCGTAAACAACAACATTCTATCTCTTAAAACAAAAGAGGAACTATAAAAGGGAGATGAGGAAATAACTGCTTTCTCCCTCCCTCCCCTCCCTTTAGGAACCAACACTCGTTAACGCGATTATCTTGCATTGTTAGCAATAGGGATGTGCTTTGACGCATATAAGCTTTGAAAGCCGCGGATATAGACTTTAAAATGCGGATATCGACGCTGAAAAAGGATGTTGAGATTTGTTAGGATTTATAGAAATGTCTGTGATGGGAATTGTTTCCGTTGAAGTCGGATACTGATCCGGGTGATATTATTTGTGAATAATGAAAAATCTGAGCAAGGTTGACAGTGTCTATTTCAGATCTTGTCGTGATTGAACTTCTGAATTTAAACTTAAATTATCAGAACTTATTTAATTATTCAATTTTATGTGTCGTGATTTTTCACCTCTCGTATGGTGCCGGACGTAAAGAATAACACCAACCCATTTCTTCCCGTGGGTATCGTAAGAGGCGACTAGGGACTTACTAGAGAATAGGCAGCAGCGTTCTCTATGCATTTAACCACCATACTGCGATCGCCAACCCGCCTGCCAAGCGTGGCAATAATGGCAAAGCCCCCCAAACTGGGAGAGGCCTATGTCCAGCAGTGGACGTCTTTCGGCTGAAATGATGATGATGATGATGAAATTTAATTGAAGTGTCTGCTTGTATTGTCAAAACAACAGCTTTTTCCTAAAAAACGTATTCAAGTGTATACGTCTGTCTGAGGTTCCGACGAATCTTCGAAACGACTACAAGGATTTTGACGGAAGTAAAGCTGACTGGGGGAGGCTTCTGTCTAGCAGTAGACGTCTTTCGGCTGAAATGATGATGATGATGATGATAATGTGTCGTAATTTTTGGGGAAGGTTTAAAAAGTATGCTTCTTTGGTCTAGTGATCATAAGCTCTTCTACTGAGCATGATATCCTGGTTTCAATTTCCGAGTCGGCTACAGTGCTATTTTGTTTTTCTATCTGGAAATTCACAGCAGCAGCTTGTAGTCTGTGTTTTGGTTGTCGGTTTGTATGAAGATGATGGCAATAGTCTTGACTTTTGTTACATGCGACTTAAACATAACTCACGAAATGTGAGTGTATTGTAATGTAGTTAGACCTCTGTCTAACCCCTCATGGAACACAGGCGTGATGTTATGTTTAAAAAACACGATATAATGGACAATAATAACAAATTATGCGGCATATTAAAATCTCATCCATTTTAATACATATTTTATATTCAAGGCGTTTGTATCTTTTCAGTGAAACTGCGTTGTTCTTTGAAACTACGCCACGGATTTTGATATGGATTTTTCTGTCACTAGACCCTTTTTTGCCGGAAAGTGTATGTAAATAATGCAGCAAAATTAATTAATTTACATTCAGAATAAAATCACGATTTCTTTTCCCAGTAACTTGGCTGTGGAGGTCAGAGCAGACGCTCTAAGTAAAATACTAATGTTTAGCTGCATCCCGTTAGACTGATTTACTAAAGAAACCTCGATGAATTTTCAAGTCGAAAAATCATGTGAAGTACGGGTGGGTTTTTGTTGAAACAACGCTGGAATTTATGGAAATCTCACAATTTTTTACTGAACTTTACAATACAACTGCTGCTAGGAAAAGGCTTTCCAAAATTGGACACAATTGTTAACACTGAGGGACACTAAATGCCCGCAATAGCATTGAATTTCTTTTGTATCTCGTTAAGTATCTGTTAATCAATTCATCATCATCATCATCATCACCTATAAACGGGCCTCCGTTCTGTGATAGGAAGTGCGCCATAATTTACCACGCGGGCCCAGTGCGGCTTGGTAGATGGCACCCGTCTTCAAGTTATCGTTCCTACGACAGGGCGTTTAGTCACTATGTACTCCTTCACCATATTGAGAGCAGTGATGAAGAAATGATTTACACAAAGAAAGTGCCTGTTTGGGTTCGAACACACGACCTACTATTCGCAAGCCGCGGCCGTTACCACTGGGCCACCACTGTTCCCAATCGTTAATATTCTAATAATGCACAGTTTACCACCAAAACGTTGTCAAAACTCCCGTTTGCCGAAAGACGCAATGCGCAATCCTAAACCTAAAAATTACAACGTCAAGAACCTTCTTTCTTACATCGTAAAATAGCCATCGTATTTTATATACATTACGTATTTTACCTACTACACTGGCACGGTACAAAAATCTCTTAATCCGGAAAGCTAAGCATAAATCCGTGTCGGTTCTTTAGCGGATATTCGGATATCCGAGTTGGATTAACGTACACCACTATTTCCTTTTGTCGTTATTACCTGTTTCTCAAAGATAATTTCAAGTAATTTACAATAACAGTTACAGTTTGGCTATGATAATGAAATATTGACGAACTTTGTCTGTCATCGGGGGAAAATTAGATTTTGCTTTAAATGATAATGGTTTTGACTTTGGATTGTTGAAATCTGATTCCAGTTTCAAATCTATGCACGTTTTCATAGCATAGATTAGGAGCTGGAATCGACATCTTTTTAAGAAATATAACTACAGTAACTACATTTTGAGCCGTTTGGGGTTGAAACGCTTCACGGGACCAGATGGCTGGGTCATTCTTTGCTATTCAACGTGGAACTGCTGCCAGTCTTCTGGGCACGTTTCCGGATGACAGTGATGCAGACGGGTACTTCGACGCCTAAAATTGTCCTTTTGATTTTGTAATTATTTGCATAGTTAGTAATTTATTGATTTATTAAAAGAAATAAAATGATGATTCACACTGACAAATCTGTGTGGTTAATTCCTCAAAAGACCATTTCAGACACCAATGTACATGGTCCTCAAATGATCTGACTGATCTGATATTGGATTTTTTTGTCATTGTCATTATTCATCATTTCAGCCGAAACACATCCACTGTTAGACATAGGCCTCCACAAATTGGGGGGCATTGCCATAATCGCCACGCTTGGCAGGCGGGTTGACGACCGCTATGGTGCTAAAATGCATAGAGAACGCTGCTGCCCATTCTCTAATAAGTCCCTTAGTCGTCTCTTACGATACCCACGGGAGACAAGAAAAGAACCCGTAAAGAATATTCTTTACGTCCGACAGGAATATTTGTTGGACACATCGCATTGATATTTATTTTATATATATGTCGCAACTTCCAAAGCGTAGATTACTGTGTACAATAACGAGCAAAATAAAATACTCCATGGTAACACTTTTTCAACAATTTCATTATCATACTTTCTGATAACCAACATTGCTTGTGTGGACTAAAATAGACGTTTTTTGTCTCTGTTGTTTTTAATTAACATGTACCTCAATTCGGAAAACAAAAATATTATACTAATTGGACAAAAGCCTTTTGTGTTCAATTTTTAAATAAAGGTTTGCTTCGACTGTTGCGTAGCAGCGACGTTGCGCATACAAATCATAGGTGGACGTTTTTATTGCTTTGATGAAATGTTACCTTTATATCTGATGGTTATATATCACGATTTTTGGGTCAGAATATGGAAATGTTAGCAGTAGTGACGGTAAACGTTAAATTTAAAATGTATGAAATCCCGGACCAAAACAAAAATCTCTAAAATGTCTTCAAGGTTAATAAGAAGTTGTAGGTAATATTTAGATTAAAGGAGCGTCGTGTCGAAACAGCTAAGCCAATTTGGATAAAACATCTCTAGGAACCACCGCTAAAATGCCTACTTTTAAATAAAAAATTGCACCCAAATCGGTTCATCCTTTTAAGAGCTATGATGCCACAGACACACATAGCGGTCAAACATATGACACCCCTCTTTTTTTGTGTCGGGGGTTAAGAAATAACGTTGAGCATTGCATCTGTATCTGTTTACACGACTACAGTGAAGGAAAACATTGTGCATTTGGCAAGTCATAGATCAAAAATTCATAGTCGATGAGTTGTGGAGGTCAGATACTCCATGTAAAATACTTGTAATCAGCTAAATTTGGTTAGACTAGAAGCCGACCCTATTATAGTTGGGAAAAGGCTAGCCAGATTGATGGATTGTATACAAGCCTATAGCTCACTTGATGTGATCTGCAATACTAGAGGAGTTGCATTTTTTTAAATGAAATCTCCCAGGTCAACCTATGAGGTTGTCGGCTGCTTAACCGGATTTGCCTGTGGCTTTAGAGGCGCCGCACGCTCTACGCTGCCATTTCAGAGAAAATGCTGAAATATTTTAAATGAAATCATCATTTGTTTGATCACGTTCACGAGCTTAACGCAAAGATCAGCGATTACCCCCCTCGCCAATACTCACCAATAATGTTGGCAAAATATTACATCATCATAATCAGCCTATATTTTTCCCACTGCTGGGACACAGACCTCTTCTCGGTGAGATGGAGTGGGCCGTAATCCACCACGCGGGCCCAGTGCGGGTTAGTAAATGTCACATGTCTTCGAATGATTGGTTCTAGGACATGCCGGTTTCCTCACAATGTTTTCCTTCATCGTTTTGAGAGCAGTGGTTATGAAATTATTTTCACAAAGTAAAGCGCTTGCCTGGGTAAATATTACATAGGTATGTTGAGTCATCGGATCATTCTCATTTGCTACGAATGGTAACGTATTTCGATGTTTTCCGGCGCCAGATAAACATATTTCACGGCTCACTCCAACAGATAGCGGTGGCAACAACTCATGGCGCCTATATATACGTCCGCTCAATGATTTATATTACAAATGTTTTGGATATATTCTCTGTTTATTTCTCTAAACCTATTGTTACAATAGTATCAGTACTTTAACTTTCCTGTACGTGTTTTCTTTGTCTGTTCTGAGTACAAATATAACATAATCAGTTTAAAAGGCAGATGTGAATGAAAACGCCGAGAGGAGACGCCTTAAGACATGTCAGCAAACTGAACAGGTCCGCTAGGACTGATGTCTGCCAGGGTCGCGAGATTTGTTCGAAAGAGTTACCGTGGCCCTGGCATATAAGCAACTGAAGGAACACGGGTGGGTTTTAGTCAGTAAAAGTCTGACACGCCCTCCCGCTCCGGCCAGAGCGAGAGACGTCATTTGATGATTTCCCACCCACAACAAAAAAGCTATTCTCAGAAACTTTTTTGTGCAAATGCTTCCAACGTGCTATGGATAGTTTACTTAACGTCCCATTAATTCAATTCTTCTTGACGTGGAAAATATATGTATTTGTCATTCATTATCTGCTGAACCTATTTTCAACTACATACATTTATGTCTCCGGGGTCAGTAGTATTTTACATGGAACGAGTACCTATCGTTAACGTACTGGGGCTGCCTCAATTTGTGTTATAAATGCAATGTTTGTAGATACAATAAAATCACTTATTTGTTTAGTCTACTGTCCCACTGCTGGGCGAAGGCCTCCCCCAATTTCTTCCAGGAACTCTTGTTTCGCGCCACCTCAAACCAGTCGTCGCGGTACGTATCTAGGTCGTCTCGTCACTGCTTTCTGGGCCAACCGCGGTGACGTCGTCTATCTTCAGGCACCCATTGTGTACAGACCTTTGGCCTTTGCTGGTCACATTAGCCGTATGCAAGATGACCGCTGGGCATGGAAACTTTTTTTTATCTGACCTTAACAAGCCAGTCACTGGTTAACACGATAGTACTTGGTTAGTAATACTGGTGGTCAGACTTTTGGGCTTTACATTACCCTTAGCGACTGTCAACGACCAAGGAATGACCTCCGGGACCAACAGATTAAGGTGCTTTCTGAGGCACAGAAGGGTCTCAATATGTAATAGTTGGACCCATCCATGAACCAACCCCGTCAACTGTAGCTTAACCTTCCATCGACCCATACAGCGGATAGATTTAAACACGAACTCAAAATTGAACTAACAATTATGATTACATAAACCATAAATTACTAGATCAGTCAATGAACCAATCAGATGCAGGCTGCCTCATTGAGCTGAAGTGTCATAAATTAGTGAACTGACAATTCAATAAAGCCGTTAATCAGTGGCGAGTGTGCTAATTTGCGTGCATTGATGGAATTTAGTATTGAAATTAATTCAAAGACATTTTGGCATACGTATTTATACGGTAAGTGGGTAAAAGTAGAACGCTGCATGCGCGCACCTCAGGTGTTTGCTCTGAGGTGCGCCCGCGCTTCGGCTGGCGAACAACAAAACAAGTTTATGAAACTAAACATCTAATATACTTGAAGAGTTTGTTTGTTTGTTTGGTTGAACGCGGTAATCTCAGGAACGACTGGTCCGAATTGAAAAAATATTTTTGTGTTGGGTAGCTTATTTATTGAGGAAGGCTATATAACATTACGCTACAACTAAGAGGAGTGGAGCAGTAATGAAAAATGTTGCAAAAACGGGGAAAATTCTTTTTGTGTTGGGTGGCCTATTTATTGAGGAAGGTTATAGGGTAATAACATCTCGCTACGATTAAAAGGAGTGGAGCAGCAAAAAAAAAATACGTGAACTGGCAGGCGATTCGATGCCGTCGGAAGGGTCAGGAGAGCAAAAATGTGACGCGGACGAAGTCGCGGGCAGAAACTAGTAAATAATAAAATGTACTGTGTGTATACTACAAGTACACCTCTATCTAAACTTTCGGAGATTAGCGGTGTGACGTTGTGATAAGTGTAAGTAAACTTTTTGTTTGGCTTCTTATTCAAAAACAAAACTCGAAAATCCCAACACATAATCCAAATTCTATACTGCAGACAGGTAAATTGCAGTACCTCGCAGAACTAGCAGAACTGAGCTTTATCTAGGATTAATCAGTACTTCTATTGGCATGTACAACGACACCGCTTACTTTGGATTATGTTATCAACTAGCTATTGCTCCTGGCTTCACTCGCGTTGTGGGCAGAAATTATCTCACAGAACATACTACCATGATAAAAAGTTTTTCTATGTAGAACACAGGATATCATTTACCAGGGTAATGGTCTACCCGTGGCCCAAATTTGATTCAAATTCGTCCAGCCGTTAGAGCATGCCTATACACCCTATTGGGCGCGCCTCACTTGACATGCATAAAGTGACCCAAGATCGACTCAGATGCACCAGAAAATAATTTGTTTTTTGAAGAAAACCACCAAGAAAATATTATCAAGTTACTTGACATTATCATTGTGCACATTCGGAACACGTCATCGCTCCTTGCCGTTGCTTCTTGTGGTTGTTAATCCTACCCTAGATCAAAGCGAGCCAGGACCAAGGGGAACGTAGTAATGATGGAAACCGTGTATAGACTGTGCAAGTGTAGCGTAGCACGCCCCCCAGTCAAATGGACCGATAACCTAAAGAAAGTTGCTGGGACAGACTAAATGCCTTGTTTTAGTGGGTGGAAAATCATCAAATGATGCGTCCCGTTCTGAATGGAGCAGAAGGGCGTGTCAGATTTTTACTGACTAAAACCCACCCGACACCCGTGTTCCTTCAGTTGCCTAAATGCCAGTGCCACGGTAACTTTTTGCAACAAATTTTGCGACCTTGGCATACAGACTGTATGCTTAAGGTGGACGACACGGTGTTGGACTAGGAGAGGCCTGTATTCAGCAGTGGACTGCGATAGGCTGAATTAATTTATAGATACTTCTAGATGCGACAAAGCTAGTTTGAAACTTCATTATCTTTATCATATTACTTTATGAAAGAGCTTTTTTTTTTGGGATGGGAAATCATCAAATGACTTTTCCCGCTCTGGGCGGAATGGGAGGGCGTGTCCGACTTTTACTGCCTAAAACCCACCCGTGTTCCTTCAGTTACCCATACAGCCAGCCAGGGCCACGGTATCTCGTTTGAACAATCTCGCGACTCTGGCAGGTTATGAAAGAGCTCGTTCAGAGAAGTGCTACCACCACAGTTATCTGGCGTCAAACAGGTTCGGTGTAGTTACAGGCACATGATACATTTCAGATTTGGCTTTGGGAGAGCCTTATCTCAGGTTGTCATGTCTCTTGTTTTGCAAAAGTCTATTGGCCATTCTTTCGTCTATAGAACCTCTAGGTTAGTAAATGTAACTTCGATACAAGATCTCAGGCTTATTGTCAAGATTCAATTTCATGAAAAGACAATCTTGTATGAGATCTTACGAACACGGTCGCGATTTCTCAACTTCTGTCTCTCTATCTCTTAGTATATTATTAATATCAAAATTTTGAAAACGAGACGTGTCTAAACTACCTGGAGAGATCTATAACGGCTAGCCTTGACACCAGACTTGGCGCGCCAAATCTCGAGTTGTCCATCTCAAATTTCCTTATTCTAGAGAAACCTCTGTATATATGCCACTTAATAACATAAAAAGCATGTATCCAAAGGACTGCAAATGGTTCAAATACTTAGACTGTGGTAGAACAGGGCATTAAGTAGGATTAATCAGTGTCTCAATGTCAACTGAGCTAAAGACACTGCTCACTGCGGATTATGTAATCAATACCGACTTGGTACGGCAGACGATGCTATGTAAGAAATTAGTTAAGATAGTCTTTTTAGGGTTCCGTTGCCAATTGGCAAAAAACGGAACCCTTATAGATTCGTCATGTCTGTCTGTCTGTCTGTCTGTCTGTCCGAGTATGTCATAGCCATTTTTTTCCGAAACTATAAGAGCTATGCTGTTGAAACTTGGTAAGTAGATGTATTCTGTGAACCGCATTAAGATTTTTACACAAAAATAGAAAAAAAACAATAATATTTGGGGTTCCCCATACATAGAACTGAAACTCAAAATTTTTTTTTCATCAAACCCATACGTGTGGGGTATTTATGGATAGGTCTTCAAAAATGATATTGAGGTTTCTAATATCATTTTTTTCTAAACTGAATGGTTTGCGCGAGAGACACTTCCAAAGTGGTAAAATGTGTCCCCCCCCCCCCCCCCCCCCGTAACTTCTAAAATAAGGGAATGATAAAACTAAAAAAAATATATAATGTACATTACCATGTAAACTTCCACCGAAAATTGGTTTGAACGAGATCTAGTAAGTAGTTTTTTTTTAATACGTCATAAATCGTAAACCACAAATTACCTTTCATTCAGTCAACTCAAATATAAAAATTAAAAAAAAAACATTTAATTTCATAAACATAAACCTTATGCATAAACCGTGAATTCCTGCAGGTTTGTACGGAACCCTCGGTGTGCGAGTTCGACTCGCACTTGGCCAGTTTTATTAATATGCTTTCATTTGCTTGGTTACATACCAAGCGTATGTTTGTATGTAGCGGAATCTTTGAACGTGTTTTCACCCACTTCAAAACGTTGGATTATTTTGAATTTTTTTTTTACTTACCAAGGACCGATGACAATACAATAATTTAGTAATTTGTGCCATTACCCTGGCCAGAATCATCAGGATAACAAACTAAAGAAAAAAAGACGCTTTTTAACCGACTTCAAAAAAAGGAGGAGGTTATATGTTCGACTGTATGTATTTTTTTTTATTTTTTATGTATGTTCACCGATTTCTCCGCCAATTGTCAACCGATTTTGAAAATTCTTTTTTTATTCGTAAGGGTATACTCCTGAGGTGGTCCCATATTAATTTTATGAAGATTTGATGTATACTTTGGGAGATAAACGAAGGAACTCCTCAAAAACAAACAGTACACGTAATGTGATTTGGATATTGTACTAAAGATCAAAAATAATTGCTGGTTCTATCTATCCATCCGTGGTGAACTAATTATAGTCTTCGAAGATACCGCATGGAACTCCTCATCGGTGAACAGTACATATAGGAACTTACAGTGAAAGGTTAGAAGGTTAGGGGATAATTCTTTGAATATTTTTTGTTCGAAAGGGGTTTATTCCGAAATGGTCCCATATAATTTTCATATAGATCTGATGATGAGTTCCGGAGACAGACACCGGAACTCTTTAAAAAATGATAGCAAATCAACCGCGATTTCTGCTATCGCATAAATATGCATTTTTTGTTTGGACTGAGTGCGGGGTTGAATACCACAACTAAAAATTTAAAAATAAAAACTTTTTTACAAAAAAAAAACAACCGACTTCCTTAAAAGCACTACAAAGTGAAAAATAACTTTAATTTCGGAAGTCGGTGGCAAAAAAACCATAAATACAGATCCTAAGACACCGACTTCCGAAATTAAAGTTATTTTTCACTTTGTAGTGCTTTTAAGGAAGTCGGTTGTTTTTTTTTTGTAAAAAAGTTTTGTAGCTAACTGAACCATACAATAGAAAATAAATAAAAGTTTAAAAACTAAAAAAAAACCCATTCTTTATTGAATTAAAAGAAAAATTCAGTTGTTTCGACTAATTTTAAAACTATTTTTTTATAAATTACCTCACTTTAAAGTTTATTACAAACTAGTTGACCGGGAAGATGTCGTTTCCAATTTCCAACAATTCATACAAAATTCGTTTTTCCGAATGTTTCAACTTTCCCGGCAATATTTCAAATTTTTCTTTCCGTAGAAACCTGATTCGAAAAACCGGCCAAGTGCGAGTCGGACTCGCGCACTGAGGATTCCGTACAAACCTGTAGGTATTTACGGTTTATGTATAAAGTTTATGTTTATGAAATTAAATGTTTTGTTTTAATTTTTATATTTGAGTTGATTTAATGAAAGGTAAATTGCGGTTTATGATTTATGACGTATTAAAAAAAAAACTCGTTCAAACCAATTTTCGGTGGAAGTTTACATGGTAATGTACATCATATATTTTTTTTAGTTTTATCATTCTCTTATTTTAGAAGTTACGGGGGGGGGGGACACTTTTTACCACTTTGGAAGTGTCTCTCGCACAAACCATTCAGTTTAGAAAAAAAAGGATATTAGAAACCACAATATCATTTTCGAAGACTTATCCATAGATACCCCCCACGTATGGGCTTGATGAAAAAAAAAATTTGAGTTTCAGTTCTATGTATGGGGAACCCCAAAATTATTTTTTTTTTCTATTTTTGTGTGAAAAACTTAATGCGGTTCACAGAATACATCTACTTACCAAGTTTCAACAGCATAGCTCTTATAGTTTCGAAAAAAAGTGGCTGTGACATACTCGGACAGACAGACAGAGACATGACGAATCTATAAGGGTTTCGTTTTTTGCCATTTGGCAACGGAACCCTAAAAAGGTTGAGTTTCTCAATACGGATGTATTTCTTTTTGTTCTTTATATTCTTCTTTAATTAGAAAGGGTACTTAGGTAGTTGAGAAATTGGTGGCAAAAAACGAAAATACAAAACCAAAGATGTCTAAAATTACATATTTTTTCACGTTATTTATTCTTTTGGAAGTCAGTTTTTTTTTTTGGTTATTTTTTTTTTATTAAAAAATATTTAGCAAATCGGTTCAGCCGTTCAAAAGAGATGCTCTTAGCAAAGACCAGCATTAGCTTATATTTTTATTGACATCATCTGTTTACTTTATAGGTTCGAAATTCAAACTGTCTCGTTGTATTCGCGATGCTTTACTTAAAAAAACAAATGAGTTCGCTTTCGAATTGTGTGCGATCACTTGAGTGAGGTTCCAAGTGATGTTAACTTAACAGCACCCGCAAAAAGGCATTACAGTTACCTGCCTACGTATTTCTTCCTTTGTTGAACGTATATAGGGATTATATATGACTAAACAGCTCCACATATCACTCACCGCAGGATCGATGAAACAGACAAGCCGTGTGACAGACCAGATAATTTATGACTGTATTTTAGCATACTGATGAACATATTTGTTGTTTTTGTTGTTAGACAACGGTCTTTTGTTTAGTCCTGACATTTTTGTAAAGTGAAAAAATGGTTTGATGGTTGGGAGAATTGGGGATGAATGGTTATGTAACGGATAGGCGCTAGAATAATAGCATTTTTGTAAAACAGAGCCTCAAGTGGAATTGGACAGGACATTTATTTAGAAAAAGAGGTGCCCGATGAAGTAACAAAGGCCAAATTAGGCCAAAGAAACCAAAGCCGTCCAAAAGCACGTTGAGTTGACGATATCGTCAAGGTCACGGGAAATATATGGATGAGAGGCGCACGGAACCGAGATGTATTGTGAAAAAAAAAGGGGGGCTTATACCCAGCAGTTGGTGATTGTGGGCTGAGATGATTATAATGAAAACAGAGCTATGGGGTCATCCATAAATTACGTCACACGTTAAGGGGGGGTTGTGACATTGTGTGACAAGGGGGTGGGAGGGGCCCTATATTTTATGACGTCACATTTCAAAATTGAATATACACATGTATTTAAAGTACTATTAAAACACGAAATATGAACTGTGAAAGAAATATTTAAAAAAAATCTATGTCTAGATATAAAATTGAAAAAGATGTGACATCACACTAGGGAGGGGGAGATCTCACAAATGTGACCAGCTGTGACTAGAGCTAGGCCATTACTCACCCTGCCAAGGTCGCGAGATTTGTTCGAAAGAGTTACCGTGGCCTTGGCATCTATATGCCAAGGCCACGGTAACTGCGGTGCCTATGCAACTGAAGGAACACGGGTGGGTTTTAATCAGTAAAATACTGTCATATGATGATTTCCCACCCACAAAATAGAGGCCATTACTCACAAGATTCCATAATCTATGTTCAGAAGCACGGAAGACTGACAACCAGTCTTACCAAGGGATATAACAACCTTATTGGTAAATATTATTCGAGCCGTTTGGAGTAGAAACCTTCGAGCAGTACGGTCCGAGGGGTCATGGTATTTTGAAGTGAAATCTTGAAACGGCTAGTTTACACTTCCCGTGACCCATGGGCTAGCTTTTACCTTGGTCAGAAACTAAACATTGCTATACAACGTGGTAGTGCCGTCAGTCTCTTGGGAAAATTACAAGTCGACAGCGGTGTGGAGGATTTTTTCGACGCTATATTTTAGTTTGTGAACAGTCTGAGTTAAGGTGAATGCTTCAACCAGCCCGCAAAATTCAAATTTTCTTACGTTTTTTGCAATTTGCGGGCCAGTGCTAGGTTGTATGTTGATTAAAATATCATTCGCGCCAGTAAGACATATGTAGTTACAGAATTATAATCATCAAAATCATCAATACAACGCTCTAAGTTCATTAAGCTATAGGAATGACTTTTTCTGTTTTTTTTTTGTTCCTAGGCTTTTATGAACTTGGAGGGTTGTTTTGGCGATTTTGATGATTATAATTCTGTAACTACATACGTCTTACAGGTGCGAAAAATATTTTAATCAACATACAACCTAGCACTGGCCCGCAAATTGCAAAAACGCAAGAAATTTTGAATTTCGCGGGCTGGTTTGGAGCATTCACCTTAACTTAGGCTATCATTTTGTTTTCTTTTTATAAAAAACTTTTTACCAAAAAATTTAACCGCCGAAAAAACTGAAAAGCAAAAAATAATAAACCTTAAAATTATGAGTCGGCGCTTTGAGTGATCTTTGTTCATTGATTTTCCAGCGTCGACTCATAATTTTAAGGTTTATTATTTTTTGCTTTTCAGTTTTTTCGGCGGTTAAATTTTTTGGTAAAAAGTTTTTATTTTATAATTTTTTGTGGCTTTAATGTACTTATAATACTTGGCAAGGTATACCCTATCCAATGAATAAAGAATTATCAAAATCGGACTATAAAGTTCTGCTTGGTTAAACATTAGAATCAGTGAGTGAACAATCAATCATCCCCTGTTTTCTGACCCTTAGGGTTTGATTTTGTTTTCCAAATTTATATGAGACTACCCTCGGAGTATACCCTTTCCAATAAAAAAAGAATTATTACAATCGGACTACTATGTAAAAAGTTATGCGTGGTCATACATAAAAATAAAAAAAATATACGCGTCGAATTGATAACCTCCTCCGTTTTTTTTCGTCGGTTAATAAATGAATTATTTACGTTGGTAAATTGTACTCGTTTAATACACCGTGATATTTTAGTCGTCTTACAAAGGTTTTCCACTCAATGTATCCAACATAAAAATTACTAGGAAAAGGCAAGGCACAAATTTATGAAATTATTCAAATCAAATCAAATCAAATCAATTTATTTCGGGCTACAAAGACCCATATCATAAATACCTTACAGACTAACATACATACAAATAAAAAGAATGTAAACATAAAACTATTGTACACGAAGTGACGGCGTCGTGTTAAATTATTGCATTGTCATCGGTCCTTGACAGGTGTGCAAAGTTTGAATGAAATCGGGTCGTTTAAAGTGGGTCAAAATCGCGCTATAAAGAGTCGGTTACAAACAAACATACAAATATACAAACATACAAGTGAAGCTAATATAAAGCGTGTAATAAGTAATGGATTAGAATTATGAAACATTCTGTTAATAATGTTTATGTATCATACGGTAGAGAACATACCTACCCAGTGCACGAGTCGGCTAGATCGTTCCATCTCCATTTTCCATGAGACAAATATAAAAAAACCACGTCATGCAATATCATATTGAATAATATTTTTATTTTTAATTATTCAAATGTTTTTTTTTTTTCTTATGGATGTGTAGTAGTCATTGGTTACATGAAGTTGTAAGACGAATTAAATGTCACGGTGTATTATTGAATAATTTTTACAATAATACGATACAACACAATACGCACCAAAGTGGGGAAAAGGGCTATGCAGATCAATCTTTTGTTTTACCTACTTTAAACATGGAACAAAGAAGAACGCTGAAAGTTTTAACAATTCAGATTATTTATTTTAATTAACTAAATTGGAATTTTGCTAGTAAATAATACCCTGAACGAATTGTACCTGAGGTACAGGAAACCGCACGTCAATAGTAACAAAATCAGTATACCACTGACCATGCATTCTATTGAAACTCCATACTTTACAAGAATTTGCAAGTCTGTGGCTTTGTACTTTAGACTAGGTACAGTAGACCGCACTTCTCATCACAGACTGACTAATGCTTCATTTTCAATCTTGATTTTGAGTCCAATTTCCATATCAAATGAAAAGTTTTAAGATTTTCGAAGTACAATATAAGTAATCGCAATTCGAATAAAACTGATTTCAACCTTCTTTAAACCCGTCAACCATTCAAGAAACATTTATCATTAAAGAACTCAAGGTGTAGACAACAATATATTTATTCATAAAAAGTAGATCTCAGCATATAAAAAAGAAAGTTTTGTTCGCTCTTTTCATGACCCATCTCTTACACTTTTTCTAAACAAAACAAGGCTTTGTCTCATAAAAAATATTACTTCGCTGCTTCTGTAAGGGTAGGTTCACATTACAGACTCGAAATTTAATGACGACTAAAAATAATGGCAAGAATTTTGCTGTGGGTAAAAGCTTGGCTTTTTGTGATTTGAGATGCAGAAACCTCATCAGTTCAGCCGTAGACGTCCACTGCTGGACATGGACCTCCATTATTTAACTTTGCCATAATCGCCACACTGGGCCACTTTGCCGATCGCAATATGGTGGAAAAATACATAGAGAACGCTGCTGCTTATTCTCTAGTAAGTCCCTTAGTCGCCTTTTACGACACCCACGGGAGGAAATTGTATGGTAATAATCTTTACGTCCAGCACCACAAAAATGCGGAAAAAACGGTGAAAATATACATTGAAAGTGTTCTGACGCATCTGGAGTTTGTTTTAAAATAATTTTGTGTGACAAAATCATGGTTGAGATAGCAACTTAAAAATGTATCAAAATCAATATCAAAATATTTTACTTCACATAAACCTACATGAGCACTTATGAAACCTCAGAAGCTAGGGGCACGGTTCCAATTGGACGTTTCCTATGGAGAAGAGCCGGCGCGAAACTCAAAAAAGGTTACTCTTTTTTAAAGTAATTAGCTTTTAGAATGTTTTCAAATTGTATAGCCGCAAGTAGGACCGGAAAAGAACTGGAGTTACCGACATAGCTCGCAGAGTAAGCAAAGCAAACTGAAGTGGCAGTGGGCTGGCCATGTCTGTTGAAGGACCAATGGCCGATGGAGCAGATGAGTCCTGGAGTGGAGACCGCGTATCGGCAAGCGTAGCGTGGGACGCCCCCCAGCTAGGTGGACCGACGACTTAAAGAAAGTGGCTGGGGCAAACTGGATGCGGAAGGCGGAGGACAGGGTGTTGTGGCGCAGCATGGGAGAGGCCTATGTCCAGCAGTGAACTGCGATAGGCTGAGTTGATTGATTGATGAAGTAGGACCGGGCCAAAAAGCTACTTATTTTTTTTAAACACAGCTTTCAAGGTGTGTTATAGTCTCTAATACCAGAGTTTAAGTTTGATGTTAGGTTTCTTAACTGTTTTTGTGTTTCCTGAGAAATGCTGGTTTTGTCAAACAGACATAAATTACTTAAAAAATTCGTCACGTCCACGTCGCACGTGTGTCAGCACCCAAAAAAAACTGTTTTGAACTCCCAAACCGCTCATGAGTTCCACTTTGTGATAAAAGGCAGACAAAATTCTGACTTTTAAAGAGTTTACTTTGTTTAATGGTAGATCTGGTCTTAAGAACCACCCGTCTACTTTGTGGTTGTGTGAATTTTATAGGCTGTGTTCTTTGTTAGCTCGTATTAAAAGAACTTTGACGACTAACTACACTTGAACGCCTACATCCGGGCAGCCCCGGTGCCTATTTTGACTGACTTCCATTTTTAACACGTCATTTAAATATTCTAGTTTAGCCTATGTCATGGTCTATGAATAAAGGTCTCGCATTCCGGGAGTGACATATGCTTACGTCACTATACAGTTGCCAACTAGTGCAACAAAACCTGACATTATGGAAACATTTTTAGTCACCGTTTTGTTTAAATATATACACATGACAAGGCGACAACAACATATAAAAAAGGTGTAAAAACTGACATAAATAATTATCGCCCAATAACTTACATCCCAATTCTATATAAAATCTTCGAGAAAGTTTTGGGCATTTAAAAAGAGAACTTTTTAACAGCATATAATGTTCTTAAAAAAGAACAATTTGGCTTTAGGAAGGGCAGCTCCACTGCTTTAGCATGTTTTACACTAGTAAAACATGTAACTGAAAGTTTAAATAAAAAAACTAAGATAAGCTGCGTGTTCCTAGACATGACAAAAGCCTGTGATTTTGTTAATCATACAACTCTACTCTCAAAGCTTGACCATTATGGAATACGGGGTAAAGCCAACGATTGGATCAAAAGTTATCTTTCTGAAAGAGTACGTCGTCGAAATAACAAAAACTTGTCAAAATGAGAAAAAAACGTTTATCGAGGTATCGAGTACGAGGTATCGTATACACCCACTACTTTTTCTAGTATATATTACCGACATTCCAGAGGCGATAGGTAAAGATTGCATACTATTTGCCGATGACACTACAATAATTGTTAAGAGTGACAATGACAAAAATTTGGAAAATGAAATCGTCCAATCTCTTGATAATGCAATCGACTGACTAGAAAAAAATAACCTAAAACTAAATATGACTAAAACTAACATAATACATTTTCAGACATACAATGCAAAAACAAATATACTAGACATTCACAATAAAGATTCTCTCTTGACCGCAGTCGATAATTATGTATTCTTAGGTATAACGGTCGATAGAAACTGCAGTTGGAAACCACATATTGATAAAATTCTTGCAAAAATAGATCGTTCCGCATATGTGTTGAAAAGAATTAAACAAACAGTTAACCACGATACTGCAATGCTGGCTTACCATGGTTATGTATCATCAGTACTTAGATACGGTATTATAATATGGGGGACCTCAGTAGATTTTGAACGAGTTTTCAAAGCTCAAAAAAAATGTGTTCGAGCAATTTGTGGAGCTCACTTTTTAGATAGCTGTAAACCACTGTTTCAAAAACTTAAAATTCTACCTTTGCCGTGTTTGTATATTTTTGAAACTTGTATTTTTGTTAAGAGCAATTATAATTTATTTGAAGCAAGTACAGTCAGGCCAAATAGCCGCACACGGCATAAAGATAGACTTCAGCTGCCACCAATAAAACTAAAATTATTTAAAAAAAATGTATACTGCATGTCGATTATTATTTACAATCATTTACCAAATAGTTTTCAAGACTTACCCCTGACAATGTTTAAAAAATTACTATTCAAACTATTGCTGTACAAAAGATATTATACCATTAAGGACTATTTAGAAGTCAAATCAATAGAATCTTTAATTTGTAATTTGTGAGGTAGAATAATTGACATCGCTGATTGTAATTGACATTTGCACGCCAGATTATGGCAGGGTATGTTGAAACTAAATTACTGTAACACCTTATATACCATATTCTAGCAAATAAATATTTTAGATTTGATTTGACAATAGAAACATGATTCTATTGAGATCCCAAAACTCAAAGGTATTAAAATCAAAGTCAAAGCATTTGTTTCAATTAGGGCCAAAAAGGTACTTTTGAATGTCAACAGTTACATGAAAATAGAATTGATTCTAGTCGCCCCTTTCAAAAGGTAGATTCGTATGGGCAAAAACTCCACCGTTACTCTTTAAAAATAGTTTTCAGTATTTGTATACAATAATTATATAATTATATGTGAAGACGTACCGTGTGGTGCCGGACGTAAAGAATAACACCACCCCATTTCTTCCCGTGGGTGTCGTAAAAGGCGACTAAGGGACTTACTAGAGCAGGAGGAGACCCCCCGGGCGCCGGGAGTCGATTGCGGACTCCCGGCCACCGTAGGCGCGAGCTTGCGGGTGGCGAGCAATAGGTAGCTCGCCGCCCGGTAAGGACCAAGCTCGGGTCGACGGCGCGTAGTGTTCCACGCGCGCCTCAAAGAGATGTCAGCCACACTGAAGGGGTCTGCTAGGACCGATGCCTGCCGGGGTCGCGTGATTGTTCGAAAGAGATACCGTGACCCTGGCACATGGGCAACTGAAGGAACACGGGTGGGTTTTAGTCAGTAAAAGTCTGACACGCCCTCCCGCTCCGCCCAGAGCGGGAGAAGTCATTTGATGATTTCCCATCCAAAAAAAAAAAAGGGACTTACTAGAGAATGGGCAGCAGCGTTCTCTATGCATTTTACCATCATACTGCGATCGCCAACCCGCCTGCCAAGCGTGGCGATTAAGGCAAAGCCCCCCAAATTGGGGGAGGCCTAAGTCCAGCAGTGGACGTCTTACGGCCTAAATGATGATGATGATGATGTGAAGACGATGCACTTAAATAAAATTACCGTACAACAGGTAAAAAATAAATAAAAACGAAGCAAAGAGAGATAAATTAATTATATGATAGACACATGGTGCCCACATACTTACAATGTCATTAATGAGACCTTATGCCAAAGAATCAATTGGCATATAATTTTTTTTTTTTCATATTAACTTTAATACCTCAAACCACCTCAAACCAGTGGTTTGAGGTGGCGCGGGACAAGAGTTCCTGGAAGAAATTGGGGGAGCCTTTTGCCCAGCAGTGGGACAGTATAGGCTAAACAAACAAAAAAAAACAAATCTGATTGTAGCTTCATTTTGGAAACAAGTGAGTTTGTTTTCGATTTACAGATTCTCATCTATGTGAATTTAACAGAAAAGCATTGCTGATGTCTTTGTTTTGGATCGGAAATCATGAAATGACTTCTCCCGCTCTGGGCGGAGCGGGAAGGCGTGTCCGACTTTTACTGACTAAAACCCACCCGTGTTCCTTCAGTCACCCATATTCCAGGGTCACGATAATTGCTGATGGCTGCAGTAATTATTATCTTTGAGTAGTACTTAGTCTCCAAGACATATTACTCAAAAATTAAACTGCATTTATTTTCAATTAAACCAATTACAGACACTTTTGAGTTATCAAAGTGTCGCTTTGTTAGAAAGATTTTAATTCCCATTTCAAATAATAGTAGGTACCTATGTAGAGGAACAGGTCATCTCTTATTTTCTTAATTAGCCTACACTGTACCACTGCAAAACAACGACCCCTCCCAAATCCCTCCAAGCATCCTTTTCCAAGGCCTCTTCGATCCAACCCGTTGCAATACGCGTCTAGGTCATCTCGCTACTTTTTCATGGGCCGGCCTCGGCGGTGCTGTCCATCCTCGGGCACCCACTGTGTAGAGACTATTGCCCAGCGGTCACTGTGCATGCGGTTGGCGTGACCCGGCCAGTGTCATTTTTAACCGACTTCAAAAAGGAGGAGGTTCTCAATTCGGATGTTTATATTTTTTTTTAATGTATGTTCGGCCATAACTCCGTCATATATAAACGGATTTGCAAAATTCTTTTTTTGTTCGAAAGGGATTTATTTCGAAATGATCCCATATAAATTTCATATAGATCTGATGATGAGTTCCGGAGACAGACACCGGAACTCTTTAAAAAATGACAGCACATCAACCGCGATTTCTGCTATCGCATAAATATGCATTGTAACATAACTAATAACTAAAAATGTCAAAATAAAAAGTTTTTAGTCTTAAAATATTGTTATTGCTAACTAATTTCCACATACACAAAATCATTATTCCCTTCACTTAAAGCATAAATCAATCCAACTTTACCAAAGACCATACAAATATCAACTTAGGTAGTTCAAACTTAGGCTGTAGTTCAAGTTAGCCTGTCAGCTTGTAAGATCATTAATAACTAGAACCGTTGTGAAGGGTGGACGACATTATTCATGTGCTTGCTATTGTTACATAGTTTACAGAATAGGTTTTCATGATTCTAGGCGCTATTTGTGAAATGTGTTCCGTTCTGTTTGCTGTCGGAAGAAAAGAATATAACCACTCTATTTTTTCGGTGTCGTGAGAGGCGACTAAGGGTCTTACTAAAGAATGGGCAGCAGCGTTCTCTATGTGATTTACCACCATACTGCGATCGCCAATCCACCTGCCTAGCGTGGCGATTATACCCCTCAAATTGGGGAAGCAGTGGAGTACGTCTTCCGGCTGAAATTTTGATGATGATGATTTGCGATATGTGCTTAGGAGTTCGTTATGCTCTTTGTTCTTCTCTATTTTGCCGGCATTTATACTTTTAAACTGAGAATTATAATGATGTTGGCAGCAAAAAGAAATAGTTGTGGTAATCGTAATTCCTGGGCCATGCTTAAAAAAAAAAATAGTTCTACTGACGGCTTTCATATTTTCTTTTAGTTTACAAGAAGCTGATTAGTTTTTTCAGTGATAACGTCTTTGACGCTACTAAAAAAGTCATCACGTAGAGCCCAAACAGTAAAATATAGATGAACCGTCGATACAAAACAGAGAAGAAAGCAAAACAAAGAATGAGGAAATAAGTTTTTGTTATTGTATGTGTTCGGGTCAGTCACCGAACAATAATAAACATGTCAGCGTAATTGCGACACCGCGCTCTATGCCTTGAATATTTTATGTATAATTAATCTAAGTAAAACAGTCAGTACGTTTTCGGATAGCATATCGTGCGCGACTCAAACTCATCCTATTCACCTCATTAGTTTTAATCGTTATCTCATTTGTATTACTGAAATATAGTTATCTTTATATTTTTAATCTTAGTTTATCTCAATTTCACCCCAACTCCGAACAGTATGTAATCTCAAACATACGAGATCCGCCTTTTGTGAACTGGCGATGGCGGCCAGAAAAAGTTTCAATGTAAGTTTTATTTTAATCGAAAAGATTTAAAACCTAAATCTATATATATATATATATATAAAAATGAATCCCTATTTCCCTTGGTCACGCCATCACGCGTGAACGGTTGGTCCGAATTGAAAAAATCTTTTTGTGTTGAGTAGCCTATCTATCGAGGAATGCTATAGGATATATAACATCACGCTACAATCAAAAGAAGCGGAGCAGTAATGAAAAATGTTGCAAAAACGGGGAAAATCGCACGGGTAGGCAATTCGACGCGACGCACGACGGGAAGGGTCGGGGGAACAAGAAATTTAACGCGGACGAAGTCGCGGGCAGAAACTAGTAGCTATATAAAAATGCATTGACGTTTAGGTTGTCTAACCAAACCTGTCACCCAACTACGTCACACGATCACATCCCTACTCAACAAACAGACACAAAGTCTACAAGTTACGAACGTGTATTTATATTGATTTTGTTTCGGCTAACTTCGGAGCCGCTCGGCTCTTTCCGTCATCCGGTCCTCCCGTGACGAGCGGCGTGTTTAATACATTATTAGGTTGTTTGTGAAAATGTGGCTTTGGCGTTTTTAGGAAGAGGGTTTTGTTTTTTTTAAAGCGGTATTATTTTCGTATGGATCTTTTATGTAGGCAATCTTTACGGGTAGTCCGTAGCCGGAAAATTTAACAAGCAGGTTTTACTAAAGGGTATCGTGCTACGCAACTGAAATGTAGACAAACGATAAGCAATTGGTCCAATATATTATGGTAAAATATAATACATTATTTTATTTAGTACTAGCTGACCCGACAGACGTTGTCCTGTCTCTTTGATGATATTTGAGCACGCATTCTGTCAATTATATGTCAAATGTCATAATGTTAAATTAAAAAGTTTACATTGTCCTATTATATGATTGTTAAGTATTCTTAAATTTTCTAATTTTCCGTGCAATTTTTTATTTTTTTTCTTTCATAAGAACCTTCTCCTGACAATTACAAACACAACAACAACAAAAAAAGTGAAATCGGTCCAGCCGTTCACGCGTGATGGCGTGACCAAGGGAAATAGGGATTCATTTTTATATATATTTAGTATTTAGTATTAGTATGGATATTTTTATGGATAACAATGTCGCTGGCTGGCCTGTTAGTCTAGTGGTTAGTGACCCTGACTGCAAAGACTGAGGTCGTGGGTTCGATTCCCACACAAGACAAATCTTTGTGTGATGCGCACAATCATTTGTTCTGTGTCTTGGTGTAATTTATCTATAATATGTATGTATTTAGAAATATATAAGTATATTTATCAGTTGTTTGGTTGCCATAGTACAGGCTCTGCCTAGTTTGGGATCAGATAACAGTGTGTTGGTTGTCCTACGATATTATTTATTAAAAATCAATAAAAAAATATATAGTAAGGTATTTACAAAGATGTGACTGGTCACGCCGGAAGGGGACGCCCTAGAAGAGCATATAGTATCCTTATTGGTGATGTACTTCACAAGGGTCAGGTTCTTAGCACTAGTAACCGGCGAGCGTGTATGGCTCTTGTGTATATGTACTTAAACGAGGCAAAAGGATTATGTAAGGATCTTAGCAGGTGGCGTTCTGTAGTTACTGCCTACCCCCATGGGAAAAAGGCGTGTATGTATGTGTGGACATTTAGTCTCATCCAGTAGGACTGCCACAAATATAGGAAATGTCTAGGCAGATGATGATTTATAAAAGTATTTTTATAGTTTTATCTTAACTTGATAATTTCATATTTTCTTTTTAATACGCTTTTATTAGGTTCATACATATGTTAATATATGCCTATATAACGGAAAGGTTGAACATGATTTTGACCTTCTTCAAAATGTCGGATTAACTCGAAATTTGACAAACTTATCAAAGACCGATGACAATACAATAATTTAAAATTTTGGGCTACTATCCTTGCTGGGGCTACAACGAAGGCAAAAAAAAAACTGTCTTCGAAAACTACGCTGACATACGTTACAAAATACGAAAACTACGCTGACATTTGTCACAAAATTCGAAACACCCTAAAAAATTTAAAATAAATAATGGTTTTTAAACTATATGCAATAATTTCATAATTTTGTGTCATTATCCTTGCCAGGGTTACCAGGACAGTAAAAAAACTGTCTTCGAAAACTACGCTGACATACGTCACAAACTAATTTGTGCCATTATCCTTGCCAGGGTTACCATGACAACAAAAAAAAACTGGTCTTCGAAAACTACGCTGACATACGTCACAAACAACGCTTAAATACGTCTCAAAATTCGAAACACCCTAAAAAATAGAAAATAAATAATAGTTTAAAAAAACTAAAAAACACGCTTCCATTGAAAACCAAACTAAAAAGTACAAAATAATGGAAAAAAAGCGTGTAGACCTACACCACCACATGAGAACTACGCATCACACAGACGGCTCGCAAGTTCTGCATCGCGCAACTAGCATATATACAACGTCCCGACATCAATCGTTGGGCAGTTGCCCAACAGACACGACAGTTGTCTGATTGGAAGATCTTCAATTTTCTACGGAGGTTGAGCGAAATTTAGAAAGAAAGAAAAATTGTTTATTCTGTACAAACTAAACGCACATTATGAAAAATTAAATAAAATAGATACACAAAACGCGCACGTACAAAGTAGCCAAAAGCCCCGTATTCAAGTAAAGAAAAGTTGTAACAATATTTTCCATTGGTTGTTGATATCAGGGCTAAGGACCATAGATAATATAAATATACTAGCTTCTGCCCGCGACTTCGTCCGCGTTATTTTCTTGTTCCCCCGACCCTTCCCGTCGCGTCGAATCGCCTGCCCGTGCGATTTTTCCCGTTTTTGTAACATTTTTCATTACTGCACCGCTCCTCTTAGTCGTAGCGTGATGTTATATAGCTTATAGCCTTTCTCGATAAATAGGCTACCCAACACAAAAATAATTTGTCATTTCAGACCAGTAGTTTCTGAGATTAGCGCGTTCAATCAAACAAACTCTTCAGCTTTATAATATTAAGTATAGATCTGCGTTATGACACTGGTAATTACATAATGTCAACAAAATAAAACCTGATTTCAGAGTGCATTAATGACTACATTTGTGGTAAACAAACTATAATAATAAGAACACTTGAGCCGCGCGTTGCATCTGTGCAAGAACAGGTGGATGCTCAGCAAAATTCTGTTTGACACCTTGTTCTCATACCTTCAAAGTAATATTCCTTTACGAAAAACCTTTCTATTTTCTAGACTAGATTGTCCCTTCTGCTCAACGGTTGGATAAAAAAAGGTAAAGTAGATTAACTAGATAGGCAGCATGTAGGACTGAGTACCAATAATACACTGAACCCAGAAAATTGAGTTACTCACGAAAAAAGTCCAAAGGATCCGCTCCGCGTAAAATTCGTTCAACCAGTTAAAAAGAATGACTATGCTGTTTTCTTCAACTTTTAATTTAATTTTATGAAAGTTGTTCGTGGTAAAGAGGAAAATCGTACCTACCTATCATAATGGCAAGAAATATAACATTTTAGAAGTTTTTAACCGATTTCAAAAAAAAAGAGGAGGTTATCAATTCAACTGTATTTTTTTTTAATGTTTGTTACTTCATAACTTTTGACTGGGTGAACCAATTTTGATGATTATTTTTTTTATTTGAAAGTTGGTGCTTCCCAAATGGTCCCATTTTAATTTGGTTCTATTCGGACAATAGGATCCATGTGAAAACCATATAAGACAAATTTGCTTTAAGTAATCGCGCGACAAATTAACGAATAACGCGATTAAATTAGTGCGGGGTATCTACCATAACTAAAAAGTTAAAATAAAAATTAAAACTTTTTACAAAAAAGTAACAACCGACTTCCTAAAAAAAACACTACAAAGTGAAAAATAACTTTAATTTCGGAATTCGGTGGCAAAAAAACCTTAATTACAGATCCTAAGACACCGACTTCCGAAATTTAAGTTATTTTTCACTTTGTAGTGTTGTTTTTAGGAAGTCGGTTGTTATTTTTTTGTAAAAAGTTTTTATTTTTCACCACTCAAAGCTCGGTGATATGGTTTCTAAGTTGTATAATTTTTCTACCTCTAATAATTACTAATTGATCTACCGATCCAGCTCAACGACTCTCTATGTCTTTCATCATCACCTGTCTATAATGTGCCCACTGCTGGGAGTCAGGCCTCCTCAGGCAGGGAGTGCAGGCCAATAAAGGTTGGTGAATGTCACATATCTTCGATTTTTTGGTACGTACTAGGACATGCCGGTATCCTAACGATAGTTTTTTTTTCACCGTTTTGAGACCAGTGGTGATGAAATAATTTACACAAAGTAAAGAGCATGACTGGGTTTGAACCTAAGCCAACACTGCTGTTTATGTATGTTAAAAAAAAAACCGGCCAAGTGCGAGTCGGACTCGCGCACCGAGGGTTCCGTACAAACCTGTAGGTATAAAGTTTAAAATTTAAAAAAATATTTTTATTATATGATGTAACTAAAAGTTTACTGTTTTCGCAATGTTTCCTTTATCTGTGCTATAAGACGTTGCTTCGTACCAAATTTCAACATTCTAGATTCACTGGAAGTACCCTTTAGGTTTTGATTCCCTTGCGAGTTTCGAAAATTTGCGGAAATTTGCGGCATAAACGGCTATATCTTTTGATTGCGTTAACTTAGAAGTTTGATTTTTTCACAGCTTCAAGAGACAGTAGATTTGAGTATTTGATATAAATTTCAGCTTAATACCTCCACGCGTTCTTGAGAAAAAGGGTCTTGACAGACGGACGGACGGACAACAAAGTGATCCTATAAGGGTTTCGCTTTTTTCTTTTGAAGTGCGGAACCCTAAAAATGAGTAAATGCATCCAAGAGTTTAATTTGGGTGAATTCTTCCCGTAGCTTGCAAAATACAAAATACTTTTAAAACCCTTCATTTAGCCGTAGATAGGGAGTGAATACTGCTATCTGTCATTCCCAAAAAAGTTAGTTTTCACAAAACCGATTTTTCTAGAAATTCCAGGTAAGGTTTGCATCAAACCCAATATATCACATGTCATGCCTGCAGGTTCATTGAATTTATCAATTTGCTGACCCTCCTATTGGTTCATACGCTTGCCTGCGTTATCGGCCTGGGGACTAATTGGTGATATAGGATTATCTCCACACTCCTAGCGCATATGGGTTCCTGGTACCAACAGTTCGTAATTTAGAGAAAGCAATTTTGTTTGATAGATTATTTAACAAAACTAAGTGCCTGTCACAATGGCAAATCAAGTTGTCAATGTGTTAACTTGGAGCAAGTAAAAACATTCAGGTACCTAAGATTGACCATGGATACTAAATTTGCATGGAACATACACATAGACACGGTTTGTAATAAAGTTCGGTCCGTTCTGGGTATACCTTGAAACCTGTCGTCAAGAGAGGATTATTGTATGCACTGTACTATGCACTTGCCGATTCAACTATCAATTATGGGTTGTGTAGTTATGGACTTACTTTTAAAACATATCTAGACAAAATCAAAATACTACAAACACGATTCTAAAAATGTTAGTGAGTAAAAGAAGTAAACAAAGGAGATGTTTCATTTTTATATGGGGCTCCGGCCATAACGTGTACCGTTTAGCGAAGCTGGGTAAATTACTCATGAATAGCATAAAGTAACATTTTTTTCATAAAATCAAATGGTTATGTACAAAATAAAAATTAAAAATGTTTGACGTTTGTCCTAAGAGTTAGCTAGTGGTTATTTTGAATTCGTTTAGAAACACACTTCAAGAATGGAGACTAAAGATTTTTGTAACGATGAAATGGTCACACTTTATTATGTTTACTCAAAAATATTTACAAGAGAATAATAGTAATTTATTTTTAACACTACAAGAATACACACATTTTTAATTATTTTCTACTTGACATTGATTTGATGAGACATGATTTCAGAACGAATGAAGTCTGCAAGCAAACGAGACGCCATGTTGAATAAAACATGGTAATAATTGAAAAACGATTATTTTTTGTATACAACAAATCAGGCGCAAATTAACCAGAGAATATTTTTCCCTAATTCGTGGTATTTTTTCCTCTTTTTTGATAAATGTACATCTGATGGCCGAAAATGAAACATCTCCTTTGCACAAAGAGTATGAAAAATTATTTAAAAAATGCAATATAGGTATTACCAGTGGATATGAAAGTAAAAATGACAGTGATTCTTGAACAACATAATATTAACAAACATAAAAAAGAAAAGGTACATAACTACCCAACCCGCCTTGCAAAGAAAAAGAAACTACAGGTGCCAAATGTAAACAATTATTATGGCGCACGAGACGGTGGATTATACCGACATTAATTAATGAATTACTTGAGGGAATGATCGATCGTGTCAAAAGTAAAAATCACCTGAAAAGTGTCTTAAGGAAACATTACATGTCAATGTGTCCATAGGTGCTGCGGGCTATCGGCGGCCTCGGTCGGCTAATGTCGTGGGTACTAAGTTTGTTTACCAAATACTAAGTAGGTAATTATGGGATGGTCTCGTGACGTTCGTTGGCTGATGCCGCTGTGTGTTGTAGCTGTGGTTGTAAAATCTATCGTTGTGTGGACAACCACACCGTATCCACATACGGAGTGTTTGTCTACTATGCCATAGTTTTAGTCTTAGTTTTAAATTACATTTAGTTTTAATGTTAAAGCCAAGATTCGTGCTAAATTCACGAGAACCTACTGCCGACAAATTGCATTGCAGTTTGGCAGATGAAATGTAACAATAAAACTGTAACAATATGGATTAAATAAACATTTAAAAAAATATTTAAAGTTTAAACGAAACCTTTTTGGCATGTTATTATAGTTTACTTCGTTTAATTCCCAAATATATGCCAAAATCTTATAGACAGTGCAGATAGTATTCACATGCAAATACGATAAAAATAGACTTGATAGTATCACTTTTACTGCTGCCATTGGTTTTACTAACGTAAAGGATTGTTTGGTGTTTTTTTTTTTTGTTTTAAAGATGGGAGTTATTAATACACTTTATAAGCAAAACTGTATGATGAACTTTACTGCATACGTCTACACCACATATACATTTAAAAAAGCCCTGGAAGAACACGTTAGAAAACAACACTAACAATACCGATCGTCACCTTTAAGTCTTAATTTTCTTATTATGAACACAGAATCATACTTACTTTTAATTTTTATCTTACTTTACTCAATATGTTAAGTGAACTGTAACGTTTTTTTTTTTTGAGAAATGAATGTCTTTCAATCGAAGCCAGCTCATTTACGATATATATCTATCAATAGGTGCATATATGCAAGAGCAATTTGACAAGAAGTTGATAAAATACTCTTCATTCCTCAACAAAATGCTTCTCTATACCAAATACAATTTTCTGCACCATCTTAGAGTCAAACGCATCAACATTAATCAGGAACCCTCCTGTGCTCTCAATGGTCGTGACGTCATCGTGTGAAAGCTGAAAAATATCTTGAATGAGTATCATAGACACGCCTACCTACTTGTGTAAGTAAGTACAAAAGAACAACTTGGAGCTTTTTCAAAGCGGCGGTATTTAATGTTCGTTAGGAGAAGTGTTTGTGATATTATATTATATTATAATTATATATTATATAAATATTATAAAACTGAAGAGTTTGTTTGTTTGGTTGAACGCGGTAATCTCAGGAACTTGGTCCGAATTGAAAAATTATTTTTGTTTTGGATAGCCTATTTATTGAGGAAGGCTATAGGTTATATAACATCACGCTACAATCAAAAGGAGCGGAACAGCAACGAAAAATGAACAGGAAGGGTCAGGGGAGCAAAACGACGCGTACGAAGTCGCGGGCAGAAGCTAGTTATATATTTTACGTTCACTGCGTTAATTGAGACACACTGACGTGGGGTTTTGATTTTGTATGAAAGAATATACCAACATGCACAGGGCCTGCTTGTTTGATTACGGTCCCTCTCACTGAGAGTAGGCCTGTGTCCCAACAGTGGGAACATTATAGGCAGATTATGATGAAATAATATGAAGTAAAAATATTCTATAAATATAAATAAATAAAAGGACCCAGTGGATGCAAGAAGCACAAGACCAGTCGAGGTGATGAGGTTTGCGGAGTCCTTTGTCCAGATGTGAACGTCTTTCGGCTGTAATAATCATCATCATCATCATCATTTCAGCCATAAGACGTCCACTGCTGGACTTAGGCCTCCCCCAATTGGGGGGGCTTTGCCATAATCGCCACGCTTGGCAGGCGGGTTGGCGATCGCAGTTTGGTGGTAAAATGCATAGAGAACGCTGCTGTCCATTCTCTAGTAAGTCCGTTAGTCGCCTTTTACGACACCCACGGGAAGAAATGGGGTGGTGTTATTCTTTACGTCCGGCACCACACGCGATCGCAGTATGGTGGTAAAATGCATAGAGAACGCTGCTGCCCATTCTCTTAATGATGGTAACGAATCATAACAACAATTTTTGACAGCTGTGAATGTACCGTTCATTTCCGAGGTTTTTTAAGAATACAGTGTAAATAATGCTCAATGAAGTCGATATGCCTATGGCATTAAGTCCGCCTCTGTACGTTTATGTGCTTAAAGTGTAAAATAAATAAATAAATAAATATGCCCAAAATATTAGCGCCATTTTTAATTAACGGTTTGGCCCTGAGATGGTGCCCGGCCCTGTGTTTGCTTTGCAGAATGTTTGTTTAATAATGTAGTTTTTTAAATGCAACTCGTAATCTTCTGAATTGCTTTATTCAGTATTTTGGTAGGTTAATAGATGATAAAAATTAAATCTATGCTTAATGTTATAAAGCTTAACAGTTTGTTTGGTTGAACGCGGTAATATCAGGAACTACTGGTCCGAATTGAAAATAACAATTTCTTGGGTAGCCTATTTATTGAGGAAGGCTATAGGTTATATAACATTACGCTACAATCAAAAAGAGCAGAGCAACAACGAAAAATGGACGAAAACTGGCAGGCAATTCGATGCGACGGGAAGGGTCAGGGGAGCAAAAATTTGACGCGGACGAAGTTGCGGGCAGAAGCTAGTAACTAAATATACGTCGACTTAGTAAGACGTTGAAATTAATCAAGATAATACCCCTATTTGTCGAATTAATGTGTTAAGCCAATTTAAGGAGTATTTGGAGGATATGACTTAGTTTCCCTTGAGACGTGTTAAAAGCGAAACACGTACAGGAATGCCATTTATTGCGTGCCTCTGAAAATCTCAGAGATTCTTGTGTTTTGAGGACGGTCACTGTGATTTTCGGTCGGAGTTACAGTTGATACCTTCCCTCACAAGACGAAATAGTGTAATAAAGTAACTTGAGCATTTCTGTTCAACTCTATGACAGGTATAAAATCATTTTTGTTTAGGTTAGGGAAGAAATTATTATTATTTAAAGTGTTATTTAAATTGTACTAACATAGTTTATAAGATTTATGTCACTAACATCTGCTATGGACTGTGTAGTCTGAAAATAAACAATTTTTTTTTTTAATTTTTTTTTTAAGCCGTTGATCCCGGCTGTCAATCCGGAATCTACGACTGTCATTATGTTATCAATCAGACATTTTAGTATTAATTAACTAAATCTAAATTATTAAGCATTTTTTGCATTACATTATGGATCTGGGGAAGGGCGTTGTTAGCTGCGCTACAGTTTATACTTTTGCAGCTATCATCGATTTACTTGTTAAACTTATCCTGTGTTATTCTATCCGTAATAAACTTTTTATATTTATGTTTATACGGGCTGTCCGAAGCTCGAAAATCTGAAACCAGTCTTATCAAGGTATTATTTATTTATTTAATACTTCACGCACACAAATGTACAGAGGCGGACTTAATGCCATAGGCATTTTCTACCAGTCAACCTTTGGGTGATGCAGAGACAAACAGTGGTAGGTGCAATAAATTTGGTGAACAAATATTTATAATTTGTATTACCCAGTAACTCGATTGAAGAGGTCAGGTAGGTAGTCTTTACGCAAAATACTGGTATTCAGCTGTATCCGGTTATACTAGAAGCCGCCCTCAAACTTGTTAGTAGAAGACGAGGCAGATGATGAAGTAATTTCTGACATCACTGACTTCAGTGAACGAAAACATTTTACGGTAACCTGGACTAATCTATAATAAGATTGTAAAGAGAAAAGATTTATTATGCAAAAGTGAGGAAGAAGTTACTTTTTGAATCGAACAACACAAGCTCATTTATAAAACTGGATTGAAAGCATCCGAATATCACATCTAATGGATATCGTTTTTTCTACCCACGCCCACATAGTTGGAGTTGGACTATAAAATCCAAAGGGGGATTAGAATTTACGATGGTAGTTTTTAACCATTGAGGCGAAAAGGAATGGAGATTAATGTTATTGTTAGTTCAATAGGAAACTGGAAAAAATACGGTACTATTTTGTTAGTAAACATTTTCAACTTATCACTTAAAATATGTAGTGTAGTATTCTGTTCAGATCACTTGTAATGTCACTAAAATGAACGCATACAATATGAACCGTGTGGTGCCGGACATAAAGGTACCGTGTGGTGCCGGACGTAAAGAATAACACCACCCCATTTCTTCCCGTGGGTGTCGTAAAAGGCGACTAAGGGACTTACTAGAGAATGGGCAGCAGCGTTCTCTATGCATTTTACCACCATACTGCGATCGCCAACCCGCCTGCCAAGCGTGGCGATTATGGCAAAGCCCCCCAAATTGGGGGAGGCCTAAGTCCAGCAGTGGACGTCTTACGGCTGAAATGATGATGATGATACAATATGAAAGCGAACACATTTGTTTTTAAAGCATGGATTAAAATCATGGATTCAATATTCGAACGATGTTGCCGTTTGCATTTTGAAGTGAAGTTATTTGGGCACGCCACAATTGCGGCGGTAAGTCCCCTCTTTGAGGAGTGGATAGGGAGGCGCCACGGCGTCCTCACTTTCCGCCTGAGGCAGGTTCTCACCGGGCATGGGTGCTTTGGTGGGTTCCTGTTCAGGTTAAAGCGGGAAGAAACGCCCGGGTGTTTCCATTGCGAGGATCGTCTGGAGGACACGGTGGAGTATACGGCGGAGGTGTGCCCTGTCTAGGCGGAGCACCGCCATGTCTTCGTGGAGGCAATCGGCGGCGGCGACCTCTCGCGTCCGGCCTTGATGCGAGCCATGTTATGAAGCGAGAGAGCATGGGAAGCCGTCACCTCCTTCTGCGAAGCAGTAATGCTCGCGAAGGAGGAGGCGGGGCGCGTGAGGGAGTGGCAGTCTCTGCGCCCTCACGTCCCTAGCTGCCGCAGGATGAGACGCCCCGGGCGTCAGGAGTCAATAGCGAACTCCCAGCCACCGTAGGCGCGAGCTTGCGGGCGGCGAGCAATGGGTATCTCGCTGCCAGGTAAGGACCAGGCTCGGGTCGACGGCGCGTAGTGTTCCACGCGCGCCTCAAAGAGATGTCAGCAGAACTGAAGGGGTCTGCTAGGACCGATGCCTGCCAGGGTCGCGAGATTGTTCGAAAGAGACACCGTGACCCTGGCACATGGGCAACTGAAGAAACACGGGTGGGTTTTAGTCAGTAAAAGTCTGACACGTCCTCCCGCTTCACCCAAGAGCAAGAGACGTCATTTGATGATTTCCCATCCAAAAAAAATTACGTTATTTTTATTGAGTCTAGAATGAGTAAGTGGTGATCGCTAACTGCGATAATTTCGATTCTGGAGTCATAACATATGTGTCAAACACTCTAGGCTCAAAGTAAAAATGTCTTGTGTTTCTGAAGTGAACTGTAACACAGTGCTACGCACGTTGGCAGTTGAAATAGGTATTGTGGAAGTACTTCTCCAGATAAGATCTTTGTCAAAGAGATCCCCCTGTCGGGATTGGTTTCCCGTGTAACCCGATGCAGCAAAGGAGGAGGTTATCAATTCGTCTGTATTTTTTTTTAAATGTTTGTTACCTCATAACTTTCGACTGGGTGAACCGATTCTTTTTTTATTTGAAAGCTGGTGCTTTCCGAATGGTCCCATTTTTTTCAATTTGGTTCCAATCGGACAATGGAGTCCATGTGAAAACCATATAAATCTTAAATTTGCGTTAAGTATTTGCGCGACAAATGAACGAATAACGTAATTACAATAGATTAGTGCGGGGTATCTACCATAACTAAAAAGTTAAAAATAAAAACTTTTTACAAAAAAATAACAACCGTCTTCCTAAAAAAACACTACAAAGTGAAAAATAATTTTAATTTCAGAAGTCGGTGGCAAAAAACCTTAAATACAGATCCTAAGACACCGACTTCCGAAATTAAAGTTATTTTTCACTTTGTAGTGTTTTTTTTAGGAAGTCGGTTGTTATTTTTTACATAAATCGGCTGCCTATTCTCGTACAATTTCTTGTTACCTTCTTCTAAATCATTGTTCAGAAAAATACCTACACAGCGGCATTTTCTTCCTCTATTCGCCAATATTTTCCCTACCTTGACGGAATGGTAAGAAATGATAATGGGCCGCACCCTCAGAAACGGGGGTGCGCCTGTATCATAAACTTCATAACTTTGTTTGGGTAGGAGAGGCGATGGTGTTTTGTTTTGCGGGTTTTTGTTATGATTATGTCTTGTTTGAGTTGTGAAGCTGATTTTAGAAACTGTGTTTATCGTAGTACTTAGTAAATTTATAAGAGTGGGTAGCGACACCCTCATCTCACATGAGAACATTCGAACTGCACATCACAGTGACGTCGGGGCGTTGTCCACCTGAAACAACATCCAATGAGGATTTTCCCTTTTCTATGAAGGCTGAGTGAACATTACCTGTTCCTCATGCCATAACAAGTGCATCAAAATACAGCCGATCATAGCCAATTTGCAGACTCGTTAAAATTTTTACCGGCCATTAACAAAATAGATCATGCTGAAGAAGATGATGAGGAGAATTATGGCCAGCTTTTTGAATTATGCATAAGTTTCTTAATAGAACTTGCCTTATTTAGACAGACACTTCTTTGACATGGACAGTAAGTGGATAGTTTACACTGACAAAACCTACAGTGCCCTTCATATTCAATATAATAATGCGTTCCTGGTGTTGATGGGGCTGTTTCACTTTCGTAGCGCATCAAGGATATTTACTGAAGGCCGTGTCGATTGTGTCTACGCTACGATGTGAAAAAGATGCGCCTCATTGGTGCGCCGGGGACAATCCCAAAAACCCCAAATTTATTTTGCAGTGTATCGCGAGCAAACTGAACTACTTTTGTGTAATTTGCTACTGCAAACTTTTCACATCGATGTCGACCTTGTAAATCTATACTAATATACTAATAATATTATGAAGCTGAATTGAACGCGCTAATCTCAGGAACTACTAGTTCGAATGGAAAAATTATTTTTGTGTTGGGTAGCCTATTTATCGAGAAAGGCTATAGGCTATATAACATCACGCTACAATTAAGAGGAACGGAGCAGTAATGCAAAATGTTCTAAAAACGGGGAAAATCACACGGGTAGGCGAGTCGACGACGAAATTTCTTGTCCCCCCGACCATTCCCGTCGCAGCAAGAAATTTATCGCGGACGAAGTCGCGGGCACAAGCTAGTATTCAATATAATTATGCGTTTCGGGTATTGATGGGGGCTGTTCCACTTTTGTAGCACATCTGGGATGTTTTCTGAAGGTCGTGTTGACTGTTTCTATGCTACGATGTGAAAAAGATGCGCCTCTCTGGTGCGCCGGGGCTAACCCTGGTTGTTCTAAGACAACCCCAAAAACCCCAAAATTATATTGCAGTGTATCGCGAGCAGACTGGACTGTTTCTGTGTGAATCGCTACTGTAAACTAATTACTTTTCGCATCGATGTCGACCTTGTAAATGATGAATTATTTTATTCCTGTAAGTAGTTGTGTACAAACATTTTTACACGTCAGTCATAGGACAGCGACATCGCGGTAGTCCAAATCGAAGATGGCGGGATGAGCTTGACTCCTACCAAAAGGACTGGCTAACACTAACAAAAGAATTCAGTGGAACAGGAATAGGAAGACCTTTTTCTTGTAGTGGGACAATACAGGCTAGTTAAATTGGATTAGATATTCATTTGTTTAAAAAAATCAAAATCAAAAGTCATTTATTCAAATTAGGCTGAGGATCAGCACTTTTCGAACGTCAAAATTACAAAAGACAGTCCCCCCAAAACGCCCACCCGTCGCGCACTTCCTAGTGCTTTAGCTGGGAAGAAGAAGTGGCCAACAAACTCCCCAGCAGCACAGCTGTCTGTCCAGTTAGAAAAACTTGATTCTATACAATGGTATATAGTAAAACATTAAGAGACACAAATGAAATTAAATGATTTGCGATCTAGTTGGTAGTCGTCCCACGCTACGCTTGCCGATACGTGGTCTCCACTCCAGGGCTCGTCTGTTCCACCGACCATCGGTCATTCGACAGACATGGCCAGCCCACTGCCACCTCAGTTTTCTTACTCTGTAAGCTATGTCGGTAACTCCAGTTCTTTTCCGGAAAATTTTATTTTTGATTTTATTCTGCAAATAAATTTTGAACATAGCTCGTTCTAAAGCACGCTGAGTGACCTTCAATTTGTGGACCAAAAGTCAAGTACTTTGGTAATACATTAATATAAATGTATGTTGCTCCCAAAGTATTGTCGCCTAAGAGCAATCTCCCAGCGGGTCAGTTCAACATGTCCTCGGACATTGACAAATTGCGGGTCACAAGTGCGGGTCACTGTGACCCTCGTCTAGTTGACATTCATAGGGGAACAATAAACAACAGATAGTTGGTTACAGGTTGTTCAAATTGCATTATGTTGTTGTCTATGGTCAGACAAAGACGTTCTACGTTGTCTATGACATGAAGTCATCAATCAAATCGCTTTATTATAAATCTTTTTAAACAAAAGAATTTGATTGGTTTTTATTTTTCACACTTTAGCTTCACATTATTTCGAATTTCAATCGGTATTTTGTTGGGAGTCTGGAACATGATTTAAAAAAAAAATAGGTCGCTTTCAAATTATTTGCCCCCTCATTTTTTTTTCTGGGTGGTAGTCGTGTCAGACTTTTACTGACTGAAAACCACCCGTGTTTTAGTCAGTGCTGACATGAGTGAAGTCCCAAATAAACTTCACAAAATGGTACACTTTTTTCCATCATTGTTGTTTGTACCCATATTATACGGTACCTACTATTACAAAGAAATATACGTATATCCAAATGCTTTTATCCCATTCTTGTTTCACCCTCCATTGATTTTTACAGCTTTCAATGGGAAACATCTGATACAATGGGTGAGTATTTCAATTTCAAATCACGTTGAACGTATTTTCCTCACGGATGCTTTGCTGTTTGATAGGAAAGAATATAAGAAGACAAAGAAAAGAAAGAAAGAAATATCATACACAGATATCAAAAATAATGTTTTAATTTTATAAAGCAGCAAAACACCGGACAATAGGAGGTAATCATGATTCCTATCAAAAATAACCACTGTGGAGTATCAAGCTCGTGAACTGTGTGGTGCCGGATGTAAAGAATAACACCACCGCATTTCTTCCCGTGGGTGTCGTAAAAGGCGACTAAGGGACTTACTAGAATGGGCAGTAGCGTTCTCTATGCATTTTACCACCATACTGCGATCGCCAACCTGCCTGCCAAGCGTGGCGATTATCGCAAAGCCCCCAAATTGGGGGAGGCCTAAGTCCAGCAGTGGACGTCTTACGGCTGAAATGATGATGATGATGATGAATATCAAGCTCCAGGTTTGCTGCTGGTGTTTTTGACTTAATTTTTTTTTTTAATTTTTAGCCGTTGTTGTCCCAGTGCTGGGCGAAGGCATCCCTACTCTCTTTTCACGTCTCTCTGTCCAGAGCTATCAAGGACCAATCATTATTAAAAGAGTCCAGCTCATCCCGCCACCTCCGTTTGGGACTGCCGCGATGTCATTTGCCATCAAGCGGGACTTATTGGGTCGTAAGTTTAGCCCATTGACCGTCTGACATACGATAGATGTGTCCAGCCCAATTCCATTTAAGCGTGGCAACTTTCCGAGTGACATTAGTTTTTTTTTGTATATATGATCCTGGGGTGGGCGCTAATATCTGCGACATAGTTACTAAACTAACGCAGTATTAACGATCACAAAACTTTAGAGGTGTCAAGGGACACCCGAATGGAACGAAGTTCCTTTCCAGGATTCATAATAGTTATAATTTTTTAATTATTTATTATGTACAAAAAACCTGTATACACTCAACAAAATATTCTCTCTCTCTCCCTATCTCCTTCTCTCTCCCTTTCTGTCTCTCCCTCTCTCTCTACCTCTCTCTCCCCCTCTTTCTCTCTCTCTTTCCCTATCTCTCCCTCTCCCCCCCTCTTTCTCTCTCTCTTTCCCTATCTCTCCCTCTCCCCCCCTCTCCCCCTCTGCCCCACTCCCCCTTTCCCTCTCTACTCACAACAAAAAAAAAACAACAACATACAAAATATATACGGTCGAATTGAGAAACCTCGTCCTTTTTTTGAAGTCGGTTAAAGCATGTCGTGACAACTTTTCGTAAGAATTTTTTCCGTCTAGCCCCCTTTCACAACGCGCGATAAGGAACTTCGTTCCAAAATTGTATTGTTTTATTGTTCCAATAAATACTTATTACTAAAAATACTTATTTGTAATGGATCGGATTGTTGTATTCTTAACCCAGTCCACAAGTTTAATATCCAGAATACTTCGTTCCATAGCTCTCTAGTAAAGCTCGGGCGTGGACCTCTGCTGAATTTTCAAATTAAGAAACGACTCCAAAAACGAAAAAAAATAAAAAATGTGAACATGTATTACCGGTCAAACCCAATTTTAGGATGAACTAGTTTCACGTAGGCCAAATCAGTTCTCCCTTCTCTTCAACATAATGAAAGTTTCACATTGGAATGATAGGTACCGTGACACTACATCGCTACTTTTTAGGGTTCTGTTGCCAAATGGCAAAAAACGGAACCCTTATAGATTCGTCATGTCTGTCTGTCTGTCTGTGTATGCCACAGCCACTTTTTTCCGAAACTATAAGAGCTATGCTGTTCAAACTTGGTAAGTAGATGTATTCTGTGAACCGCATTAAGATGTTCACACAAAAATAGAAAAAAAAAAACAATAATATTTGGGGTTCCCCATTCATAGAACTGAAACTCAAAAAAATTTTTTTCATCAAACCCATACGTGTGGGATATGTATGGATAGGTCTTCAAAAATTATATTGAGGTTTCAAATATCATTTTTTTCTAAACTGAATAGGTTGCGCGAGAGACACTTCCAAAGTGGTAAAATGTGTCCCCCCCCTCCCCCCGTAACTTCTAAAATAAGGGAATGATAAAACTAAAAAAAATATATGATGTACATTACCATGTAAACTACCACCGGAAATTGATTTGAACGAGATCTAGGAAGTAGTTTTTTTAATACGTCATAAATCGTAAACCGAAATTTACCTTTCATTCAATCAACTCAAATATAAAAATTTAAAAAAAAACCATTTAATTTCATAAACATAAACCTTATGCATAAATCATGAATATCTACAGGTTTGTACGGAACCCTCGGTGCGCAAGTCCGACTCGCACTTGGCCGGTTTTTTTACTGTAGTAGGCTGTACATGCTGTTTCTTTTGTCTTTTCTGCATATGTCTACACTGGTTTGTCTTATCACGTGTAGGGAGGAACAATTCCGTCATACATCATTGTTGCGTTACGTTAACCGTTTACGCAGCGCACGCAACGGAAGTTCTCAAAAGGAATAAAATTTCCCCGTTTTTGCAACATTTTTCGTTGCTGCTCCGCTCCTTTTGATTGTAGCGAGTTGTTATATAACCCATAACCTTCCTCAATAAATAGGCTACCCAACACAAACAATATTTTTTTCAATTCGGACCAGTAGTTCCTGAGATTACCGCGTTCAACCAAACAAACAAGCACTTCAGCTTTATAATATTAGTTTAGATATCCATGTTGTTTTGTATCTGTGTATATCAGTAGTACTAGCATAATTAGCCTAACATATTTAAATACTTCAAACCTTGCTTAAATACCGTCGACTGTTTACAAATTCCTCCAATAACTCAAACAGCGGTAGCCTTCGCCGGTCTTTGTCCGAAACTGGGTCGAATTCACTGTCAATAGTACACCGTTTTGTTTTGTGAGCATACTCCAGTGTATTGTCCTCATGGATATATTGAAAGGGGGTGAGCAGCAGTAGCAGTAGGCACATGTTTGTAGAGACTAGTTATGGCATGTTTGAAAGGCAAAAGAGAGCGATTATTTGTAATTGAGAAGTTGGTAAAGAAATAACTTTCTATATCATTTTTTGTCTTCTATAAAACTTAATACACACCGTGACATTTTAGTTGTCTTACAACGGCAGCCCACTTCTTGTATCCAATGACTACTACACATCCATAAGAAAAACTGGCCAAGTGCGAGTCGGACTCGCGCACCGAGGGTTCCGTACAAACCTGCAGGTATTCACGGTTTATGCATAAGGGTTTATGAAATTAAATGTTTTTTTTTTAATTTTTATATTTGAGTTGACTGAATGAAAGGTAAATTATGGTTTACGATTTTAGACGTATTAAAAAAAAACGACTTACTAGATCTCGTTCAAACCAATTTTCGGTGGAAGTTTACATGGTAATGTACATCATATATTTTTTTTAGTTTTATCATTCCCTTATTTAAGAAGTTACGGGGGGGGGGGGTTACACACACATTTTACCACTTTGGAAGTGTCTCTCGCGCAAACTGTTCAGTTTAGAAAAAAATGATATTAGAAACCTCAATATCATTTTTGATGACCTATCCATAGATACCCCACACGTATGGGTTTGATGAAAAAAATTTTTTGAGTTTCAGTTCTATGTATGGGGAACCCCAAATATTATTGTTTTTTTTCTATTTTTGTGTAAAAATCTTAATGCGGTTTACAGAATACATCTACTTATCAAGTTTCAATAGCATAGCTCTTATAGTTTCGGAAAAAAGTGGCTGTGACATACTCGGACAGACAGACAGACAGACAGACATGACGAATCTATAAGGGTTCCGTTTTTTGCCATTTGGCAACGGAACCCTAAAAATGAACATTAGAATAACTAAAGAATTAAAATATTATTCATTATGATGAGGCATTACGTAGTTTATTTGATATTTTGTCTCATGGAAAATGGAGATGGAATGGTCTAGTCGACTCGTGTGCTTGGTAGGTATGTGTGTTCTCTACCATATGATACTTAAACATTATTAACAGAATGTTTCATAATTGTGATGCATAATTTATTTTTCTTAGTACGTATTTTCTTAATTGATAACAATTTTTTAATCACTCCTATAGGTATATTATGTCGGATACAGTGAGTGGACAACCTTTGTTAGACCACTAAAATGTCACGGTGTATACTTTAAATTCGATGGATGTTAAATTAAAGTTTAGGGGTTTTTTTAACCGACTTCCAAAAGGAGTAGGTTGAACTCGTCTCTCATTTTTTAAATTCCTTGTTTTAAGTAAGTTCCGAGTTATCTCCGGCAATCCTGAATCGATTTATAAAATTCTTTTTAACCCTAGATAGCTAACGTTCGTCAAAAGAAAAAGAAGACATATCTAAAAAAAAATACTAATTTAGTCATTGTAAGACTTAAGTGCCTTATTTATCTTAAAGAAACATGTGCCATTTAAGATTTGTGATTTAGTACTTAAAAGTGAAAAAAATATTTCTTTTTTAATAATTATCTTTAATTTATATCCCATATTTCCCAAGAATGTAATAAACCTGATTAAAATAACATAAAATTTTGATAAAAAAACACGTTTAAAAATTTGTCGTCAAAAAGTCGAATGGTTAGCTTTTTTTTTTTGATGGGAAATCATCAAATGACTTCTCCCGCTCTGGGCGGAGCGGGAGGGCGTGTCAGACTTTTACTGACTAAAACCCACCCGTGTTCCTTCAGTTGCCCATGTGCCAGGGTCACGGTATCTCTTTTGAACAATCACGCGACCCCGGCAGGCATCGGTCCTAGCAGACCCCTTCAGTGTGGCTGACATCTCTTTGAGGCGCGCGTGGAACACTACGCGCCGTCGACCCGAGCTTGGTCCTTACCGGGCGGCGAGCTACCCATTGCTCGCCACCCGCAAGCTCGCGCCTACGGTGGCCGGGAGTCCGCAATCGACTCCCGGCGCCCGATGGTTAGCTTATCATAGAAGTTTAGGAACGTTAGCTATGGGTTAATGAATAAAGCATGGCTCAGGTGTGGTTCCATATAAATTGTATTAACTTTATTTGGGTTGTTCTCGCGTTAGCTTCGATAATGCGTAATTTCATCATTCTTGTGCGTCTTGATGAAGTCCTAATACTTCCGTGTACGGTCTCATCTTTGCACATTTCTCTGCTAACTCTGTAACCTACTTTAGGGTAACGATGCGCGTCGAAATTGAGCATAATAAAATAACTTTACGAACGAAAGTAAATGTAGTAAACATACCTATTCCAGCTATTAGTAAGTGAGATAAAAATCAGCACCCCCTTTTGTTGTGGGTGGGAAATCATCAAATCACGTCTCCCGCTCTTCAGACTTTTATTGACTAAAACCCACCCGTGTTCCTTCAGTTGCCCATGTGCCAGGGTCACGGTATCTCTTTCGAACAAATCTCGTAACCCTGGCAGAATCAGCACCCCTCAAGTACTGTTACTAAACCTAAACTTATAGAAACTTAACAAATTAAAGCATCTTAGAAGTTATGGTTTCGGAATACCGCTATAAATAAATCCTAACCTGACGTACTCTTCCACAAGTTTCGGTTCAAGGTTAACCGTGAGAAAAGTCACTCGAAAATAAGCCGGATGCTACTGAAGATATTAATAAAGCCTCAAATGAACTCCATTCCCAGCACATTTACCAATTCAATTGCATTACCATACCCTATTTAAGCAGTAGGTGAGAACGCAAGAGATCTAATTTCAACTCTACTCATTTCGGACAGCCCAAAAACCACAACTGTTACTGCTGAAATGAAACTCGTATATCACGGGAAATTCGTCGCGTTTTCCCCACAGACCGTATTTTCGTACGGCGTACTCTGCATACCCCGTGGCGAAGTGCCACTAAACAGTTCAATACAGAAACTCTATTCTACTATGCCTTTGTAATAGAACATCGTAGACAGTCATTGTGTTTTTAGCTATATAATAGCCGAATGAGACCCTGGCATATGGGTAACTGAAGGAACACGGGTGGGTTTTAGTCAGTAAAAGTCTGCTCCGCCCAGAGCGGGAGAAGTTATTTGATGATTTCCCACACAAAAAAAGCTATATAATAATAATAGCCGAATGAGGCAATCCAAGGTTGGTTATTAAATGGCTGACCATTACTTATCCAGGCCACGGAAAACACGTTAAGCCGTTGATCCCGCCTGTCATTCGTAGATCTTTGATAGTCTTTATAGGTAAATCAGTGTCCCTTATGTCTGATAACCAGTCTTACCAAGGAGTATTGTCAATCGTTTTACCCAGTAATTATTACTGGCCTGTTAGTCTAGTGGTTAGTGACCCTGACTGCAAAGACTGAGGTCGTGGGTCCGATTCCCACCCAGGACAAATCTTTATGTGATGAGCACGATCGTTTGATCTGTGTCTGGGTGTAATTTATCTATAATATGTATGTATTTAGAAATATTTAAGTATATTTATCAGTTGTCTGGTTACCATAGTACAGGCTCTGCCTAGTTTGGGATCAGATAACAGTGTGTTGGTTGTCCTAAGATATTTATTATTATTATTGAGGTCATATAGGTAGTCGCTCCATCAATGGTTGATAATAATATGTTAAAATGTAATTAAGCCTATGTGGGCCAGACGTTTAGACTAGCATCATCTCATTTCATCTCTTAGGTATCGTAGACGGCGACTAAGCGATCTACTAGAGAATGGGCAGCAGCGTTTTCTATGCATTTTACTACTATGCTGAGATCGCTAACCCGCCTGCCATGCAAGGTGATTATGTCAAAGCCCCCCTAAATTGGGGTATGCTCAGCAGTGGACGTTTTTCGGATAAAATTATGTTCATGATCAAGATGTTCAATTTCCTCCATATTTTGACTACAGTAACTCTAGCTGTGAGACTTTTTTAAATTTCCTGCATAATGTCCGTACATAGTTGAGTCCCACAAAACTTTTCCCTTTGTAAAGAGTTCAAACAATGTTTACGGTACACGCTCACACGGTTAACTTAAACTTATGTTACTTACAAGTTAGGATAATGTACTTTGTTTCTTTTGAGCTGGAAATTGAAATTCAGACCTATCTCTTTTATATTGAAAATGTTTTGCATATGGATTTGTTTATGTAGAGTAGTTATGTCTGTCTAGTTGGGTAAAAGAGGAATCATTTGCCAATTACCTTGATTATTTAGTTTTGTAACAATAGTCTTGATGTAGCCGATTTAGTCAGTAGACGTAAAAGTGGGCAGTAACACTTATGTATGTAATCAATATTTGGCTGAAGGAGGAGTCATTTACCGATTACCTAGGTTATTTATTTCTGTAACAGTAGTCTTGATGTAGCAGAGTTAGTCAGTAGACGGTGTCACGAAGTCAGATATAAAAGTGGGCAGTAACACTTATGTATGTAATCAATATTTGGCTGAAAAAGGATTCATTTACCGATTACCTAGGTTATTTATTTCTGTAACAGTAGTCTTGATGTAGCCGATTTAGTTGGTAGACGGTGTCACGAAGTGAGATATAAAAGTGGGCTGTAACACTTATGTATGTAATCAATATTTGGCTGAAGGAGGAATCATTTACCGATTACCAAGGTTAATTATTTCTGTAACAGTAGTCTTGATGTAGCATATTTAGTCAGTAGACGGTGTCACGATGTGAGATATAAAAGTGGGCAGTAACACTTATGTATGTAATCAATATTTGGCTGAAGGAGGAATCATTTACCGATTACCTAGGTTATTTATTTCTGTAACAGTAGTCTTGATGTGGCCGATTTGGCCTGTAGATGGTGTCACGAAGTTAGATATAAAAGTGGGTAGTTACACTTATGTATGTAATCAATACTTGACTGAAGGAGGATTCATTTACCGATTACCTTGATTATTTAGTTTTGTAACAATAGTCTTGATGTAGCCGATTTGGCCTGTAGACGGTGTCACGAAGTTAGATATAAAAGTGGGCAGTAACACTTATGTATGTAATCATTTACTTTGTTACGGATTTAGAGTTTTACGAAGAAATGATTTTTTTTTAAATTAATTACTTGCTATGTTCTATTTTATGTGGGTTTGGTTTCCGCACTTAGTCCTTTGAGTGGACCATTGTGCGTGGGCCATGGCGGCCATTGATTTTACTCCAACCATTCACTTGCTTCTGTCCGCGACTTCGTTCGCGTGATATTTCTTGTTTTAATATAAAACACATCTTATGGCACCGCATTGCCCGCCCGCGTTTTTCTTACTTTTATTTTTCTTTTTATTTGGCTTATAAGGATAGTAGCGTGATGAAATAACCTTTAATCTTCCTCAAGAATTGGTCTATCAAATGCAAAATCCAACTTAGAGATCCAGAGATTATCCCCTTCACACAAACAAACATGTATGTGAAATATTTTTTTACTTCCATTTCATAAAATTATTTTAAGGTTTTATGGCAGTAGACACACATTTATTCTTAACTTGTTACTTATTAGCAAACAAAATAAAGAATTGACGTAAGCTATGTATGACAGTCACAACTTCGGTATAGGTAAAGCACACATACTCGTGACAACGAATAGTTGCTCAGACATTCCACAAACTAGGTAAAGTCCACGATGTATAGAAAAGTCCGGTAGAATTTTGTCGTGCGCTCAAGGTTGCTTCCGCGGCACGTGGACGACTTTAGAAAATACGTTCTTCATCCAGCGAGTTTATTTTATGTATGGACGTCAACTTCTTCGTGATTTTTATGCCAATTGATTTGAAATAAACTTATAGCCCAACAAAAATTTTAAAACTTATTTGAGAATAAAATACATTGTATTCAGATCATTGCATTGTTAATAAATAATAAGGTATTCAAGGTATTTCATTAATGTTGATAGACAAGTTTTCGTTAGGTGAACAATTGTATATCACTACATTGTATAAAACAAAGTCACTTCACTCTGTCGGTCCCTATGTATGCTTAGATCTTTAAAACTATTAAAATGATTTTGTAGCAATTTTTTTAATAGATAGAGTGATTCAAGAGGAAGGTTTATATGTATAATACGCGGGCGAAGCCGCTGGCAAAAGCTAGCTCTATACTAAAATATTCTAGAAAACCGGAAGACTTATATTTCTTTACTAGCTTTCGCCAGCGGCTTCGCCCGCGTGAAAATTCAACCCCCCAATTCACCCTCTTAGGGATGGAATTTCAAAAAACCCTTTCTTAGTGGATACCTACTCTTCACAAAGAATACACCCTCCAAATTTCATGTCTCTAGGACCAGCGGTGTAGGCTGTGCGTTGATATATCAGTCAGTCAGTCACTCAGGACTTTGAATTTTATGTATATAGATTTTTAAGGTATTTTAAGTCTTTTTTGTGAATAGTTTTAGTAATTCGACACAGTTCCAGTTTTCACCATCAATTGTTTATTTGAACACCATGATTTATCATCATAATCAGAATATATTGTTCCCACTGCTGGGACACAGGCCTCCTCTCTGTGAAAAGGAGTGGGCTGTTATCTACCATGAGAGGCCAGTGCGGGTTGGTAGATGTCATATGTCTTCAAATTTTTCTTCTAGGACATACCGGTTTCCTTATGATGTTTACCTTTGCCGTTATATTATTTACACGAAGCAAAGCGTTTGCCTCGGCTACAATTCGAGACCTATGACCTAGGATTCGTAAGTCGAGGCCGATGCCACTGGATCACCATAGTCTCTTTAACCAAAATTGAAGCACATAAGGCTTCCATTGAAAACCAAACTAAAAAGTACAAAATAATGGAAAAAAACCGTGGGGTGCCTGATATCAATAATACCTAAAAAAGCACCCCACGCTTTTTTTCCATTATTTTGTACTTTTTAGTTTGGTTTTCAATGGAAGCGTGTTTTATAGTTTTTTAAACTATTATTTATTTTCTATTTATTAGGGTGTTTCGAATTTTGAGACGTATGTCAGCGTAGTTTGTGACGTATGTCAGCGTAGTTTTCGAAGACAGTTTTTTTTTTGCTGTCCTGGTAACCCTGGCTAAGATAATCGCACAAATTAGTTTGTGACGTATGTCAGCGTAGTTTTCGAAGACAGTTTTTTTGCTGTCCTGGTAACCCTGGCAAGGATAATGGCACAAATTTATGAAATTATTGTATTGTCGTCGGTCCTTGACAGGTGTGCAAAGTTTGAATGAAATCTGGTCGTTTAAAGTGGGTCAAAATCGCGCTATAAGGAGTCGGTTACAAGCAAACATACAAACATACAAGTGAAGCTAATATAAAGCGTGTAAATACGCGTCTAGGCAGATACAATATCCACATCTAACCACCCTTCTGAAAACACAATCTGCGCTCCAAGATACGTCTCAGCCCACCCCAAGAGGATTCAATTCAATCACATATATACTTCCATTGACGAATATCCTTAATCAATGAGTTTATACAACTATTCATAGTTAATTGACTAATAAACTATTTCAATCTCGTATTGATTGGATCTGAGGCACTCGGGACTTATGTCGGTAGTGTCTCGAACTAAATAGAATTATAAGTTTGATTTATTGGCTTAGTATCGCTCGATGTTCAGCAACTTACGCAGCTGGGGATGTACATTATCTAGGTAAGACTTGCAGAGTACAAATTATTAGGTTATCATAAAAAAAGCCATGTGCCCCATGTTTTTTTTCTTTGTGGGTGTGAAATCTTCAAATGACGTCTCCCCCTCTGGGCGGAGCGGGAGGGCGTGTCAGACTTTCACTGACTAAAACCCAGCCGTGTTCCTTCAGTTGCCTATATGCCAGGGCCACGGTAACTCTTTTGTACAAATCTCGCGACCCTGGAAGCTATGTGCTCCATGGGATTTTTCATTACCAAAACTTCAGTATATTAACTACGTCACAATGTAAAGAAGACGAGTTAAAAAAAACTTTTTTGGTAATGAAATTTTATTACTTTTGTCCTCAAATGTAATAAAAAACTTCAAACATCAATTCGTGAACGTTTGGTTACACTTTCTAATCTTTTAACAGTCCAGGAACCTATAAAAACTTGCCAATCCCTTATACATTTACAATGCGAAAATGTATGGAAACGGGAAAAACATTTCAAGCAACCATTTTCACACAAATTTACACCTTATCTACTGAACAATAAACTGTGTTTTTCAATGTCAACCAGGCTTTTCTTGCTATTCCGCTATATGATACCTAATCTAAACCTTATTTTGATTGCGTTAAGATCTATTCCCTCATGACTTCATGGTCACCATCCATGTACAGAAAGTTCATGGAGAAGTTATGTAATCATCAACGTTACCACTTTCATGTTAAGTTATAAACCTTAAGTCTATCTAATTAAGGTGCGTTTTCTATGAACCTTAATTCGACTTTCAGTTTTAAGAATTTTGTTTTTAATTGTTATGAACTTTATTTGAATTTGATTAAGGTGTGTTTTCCTACATTAACCCATTTTATTCATGTTTCCATGGCAATCATGCAAAAGTACGAACACATCGAATGTAGGTGGTACTTGCCATTCCATGCAGGTCGAGAGGGTTACTAAGGTATTACCGATCTCATGAGGCTTAGGAGTTACCTTCCTTTAAATATTGAGAAAGTTTAGAGGTCAGGAAAAAAGCTTTTTCGTTTCTAAGTAACCCTAACATGATAAGGCAAGAAATATATTAGTTATTTATGAACAGTTTTGACCAAAGTTGCTTTGAAGAAGCTAGTTAATTTGAGGATAAAATCTATACTAATATTATAAAGCTGAAGAGTTTGTTTGTTTGTTTGATTGAACGCGCTAATCTCAGGAACTACTAGTCCGAATTGAAAAATTATTTTTGTGTTGGGTAGCCTATTTATTGAAAAAGGCTATAGGTTATATACCATCACGCTACAACGAAGAGGAGCGGAGCAGTAATGAAAAGTGTTGCAAAAACGGGGAAAATCACACGGGTAGGCGATTCGACGCGACGGGAAGGGTCGTGGGAACAAGAAATTTAACGCGGACGAAGTCGCGGGCAGAAGCTAGTATGTATATAATATTATACTTCATATCAGGCTAAATAGATTTGATGTTCTTGCCACGTTATTCTAGGAAGATAATTGGGTAAGACTAGACTAGCTTCCATAACTAGCCGATAATATTCCATTCTTCTCAGAGAGTGGGTTGAAATCCAACATCTGAGCCTAATATGGGTTGGTGAATATTACATGTCTTTGAATGTTTGATTCTACGACAAGCTGATTTCCTCACGATATTTCCTTCACCATTTCGAGAGCAACGGTGATTACATAAATAACACAAATAAAAGCTTACGTGCCCAAAACCATGGCACGTAAATCGAGGCTGTGTTACCATTACTGGACCATCACTGCGCACTGCTATAGACTGGCTTAGAACTTGTAAATATGTCATAAAGAAGGACGCCGTTACTCATACTCGAATGCTAAACGAATGGAATATAGTATTGTCATAAACATTGTTAATTTTTAAGAAAACCAATATTGTGAAGAGAGAATAAATAAATGAATTGAATTGAATGTCTTAAAAACCCATCAATAAGGTTTTCATCGTTGATACAAATCGTAAAAGTACCCAACCCATACGCGTCTGTGTTTTTACGTAAAGAACTTCTTGTTGTATTTGCGTAGCACTATTGGCTACGACGTAGAACTATTAGCTACAACGTAGTACTATTGGCTACGACGTAGCACACGTTTATTTATGACGTAGCACTCGTTTGCTTTTGGGCATGGTACACACTTGTTTACGATTGTGCACGATTCGGCACAGCCGGGTGGATATATTATATAGATTCGATTTTGCACGCATATTATTGGAGTTTTTGCGATTGTCTGGTTTTTCTCATTTTCAGAACGTTTTTTTAGACTTATTTGTGTGATAAATTCCCACTTTTTCTACACATATACAAACATTAATCTATCATTCTATCCTAATGTTCCACACAGGCCTACTATGCATGTTCGTATGTTTGCACAGCCAGCGATACATCACCGTCAGAAGACGTAGCTCTGCCCTAAATTAACCTAACTGACCTAAATTCAAGTATACACACACATGGGGTGAGATTTCGAAGAGTAGTGCTATTCTCAAAACATCACTTCGAAATTCGAACGCTATCTCGTTGTGAATCCGCGATGATTTACTTTAAAAACAAATGAGTTCGCTTTCGAATTGTGTGCGCTCACTTGAGTGAGGTTCGAAGTAAACTCTACGGAATAGCACTGTAGGGTCATTTTAGGAATTTTACAAAAATAAACAACACACCTTTTGTATTTATAGCCGCAGAAAGGTTATAAAAAACTTGATTACAATTTTTTTTTCTTTGGGAATTACCTCTCGCAGGTCAACCGATGAGGTTGCCAGCTGCTTAAATGGACATGCCTGTGGCTACCTTAATAAATTATATAAATAAAAAAATAAAACTTTTTAATTCAGATTTAAAAAACCATAGAATGTTAGTACAGTAAAATTTATGAAACTAGTCATCATCATCATCATTTCAGCCGTAAGACGTCCACTGCTGGACTTAGGCCTCCCCCAATTTGGGGGGCTTTGCCATAATCGCCACGCTTGGCAGGCGGGTTGGCAATCGCAGTATGGTGGTAAAATGCATAGAGAACGCTGCTGCCCATTCTCTAGTAAGTCCCTTAGTCGCCTTTTACGACACCAACGGGAAGAAATGGGGTGGTGTTATTCTTTACGTCCGGCACCACACGGTACCAATAGTATGAAACTAGTGTTAGTACTTAAAAAAGTAAAATAAAATGAAATAAAACAAACAGTAAATCTACTTATTTCATAATGTGGGTATTAACCCAGTACTTAACGTAACGCGTATCTAGTCTATCCGCAATAACAGCCAGGATGCTGTTGGTGCTGGCGCGCGACTTGCAGAGCGCCGCAGCGCATCGTTTGCGGAGTACGGCGTGGAAGCCGTCAACGTGTGCGTCCGCGAACATGCCCGACGCACTGCACCAGCGCGGCAGCCCCAACAACGCCCTGAACGAATTAACGCCTCCAGCCAGGGCTTAAAAACTAAAGTGACAACTCGCTAAGGGAACTCCCTGTGGTGTACGAGCCTCGGCTCAAGGCATCGCTAGTAGAGGATAGCAAGGGACGGGATTGATCGGAAGGAAATGACTATTGTTGAAATACTTTTATTATTTATTTAATTAAGGTTCACCAACAGTTCTTACAGATATTATACAGGTAGGAAAATATGAGTAATGATGTCTTAAAATCTAACTGCACAACCAATTACAGGCAAACACCGCGTGCAAAATGCTCTTTGTGATTATAACTTAAAGATTTTGATTTAAAAACTAGAAGGTTTGAAACAAAAACTTGTACATAGTCTTTTTAACATCACAATTTGATAGTCATTTTATAAATAGCTGCCATGGTGTTGCTCTGCTATAACCTATTTACATATTTTACACATTCTGGCACAAAGTGTCAGTTAACTTCAAAAACTTGTGCCAAGTTAAATTGTTATGTGCCAAAGTTTTAACATTTACGTCTTATCTTTTCTCATCGGTGGCAACTGTAATATTAATACGGGACATAATACCACTTTACTTTATTGTATAAGTAACTAGCTTTTACCAGCGTCTTTGCCCACGTATTAAACATATATCCCTTTCTCTTGAATTACTCTATCTATTTAAAAAAACCGCATCAAAATCCGTTGTGTAGTTTTAAAGATATAAGCATACATAGGGACAGACAGAAGGAAGCGTCTTTGTTTTATACTACGAGTGACTAGCTTTGGCCAGCGGTTTTGCCCGCGTGTAATTCGGAAATAATATCGCAGGAACGTACTACCAGGATAAAAAGTATCTTATTTTTTAATCTACATAATAATCTATATGTGTGCCAAATTTTATCGATATCTATTCGATCGTTTATGCGTGATTAAGTAAAAAACCGGCCAAGTGCGAGTCAGACTCACGCACCGAGGATTCCGTACCCTATGATGTTACTTAGAATTTACAGTTTTCGGAGTTTTTCTTTTATCTGCGCTATAAAACGTTGCTGCGTACCAAATTTCAAGATTCTGAGTTCACGGGAAGTACCCTGTAGGTTTTTGATTCCCTTGGTGGTGTCGAAAATTTGCGAAACATCCGAAATATCAATCAGGTTAGGCTATTCAAGAAGAAACTACACTGTTTTCTCATAGATAAAGCATATTATACTTTAAACGAATTTATGAATGATAAAGACAGACAAATGTAAAGGATTAATGTAAATGTAATGTAATGTAAAACTCACCATCATTTTACTTTAAATATGTATACCTAATAATCTAAATTCATTTTAATTTAATTTTAATCTTATGACTAATCTAATGCAATTGAAGGACTTTAACATAAGTGTAAGATTAACCAAATTTTGCATGCTTATATATAGGCTGAGTATGGTGAAACAACAAACAATGTAACATCTCCTGAAAAACCCATATTATGCAAATAAAATGATTTGATTTGATTTGATCATCATTTCAGCCAAAAAGCTGGGTATAGAGTTTGGACTTCTACTCACTCACTGAGAAGAAAGCACCAATAGGAATGTTATCGGCTAGTTATGGAAGCTAGTCTAGTCTTACCCAATTATTTCCCCAGAAAAACGTGGCAAGAACATCAAATCTATTTAACCTGATATGAAGTATAATATTATATACATACTAGCTTCTGCCCGCGACTTTGTCCGCGTTAAATTTCTTGTTCCCCCGACCCTTCCCGTCGCGTTAAATTTCTTGTTCCCCCGATCCTTCCCGTCGCGTCGAATCGCCTACCCGTGCGATTTTCTCCGTTTTTGAACATTTTTCATTACTGCTCCGCTTATTTCGTTGTAGCGTGATGTTATATAGCCTATAGATTTTCTCAATAAATAGGCTACCCAACACAAGAATAATTTTTCAATTCGGACCAGTAGTTCTTGAGATGAGCGCGTTCAATCAAACAAACAAACAAACTCTTCTGCTTTATAACATTAGTATAGATTTTATCCTCAAATTAACTAGCTTCTTCAAGGCAACTTTGACCAATACTCTTCATGAATAACAAACACATTACTTGCTCTATCATGTTAATGTAACTTTTGGAATCGAAAAAGCTTTTTTCCTGACCTCTAAACTTTCTCAATATTTAAGGGTAGGTAACTCCTAAGCCTCATGAGATCGGTAATACCTTAGTAACCCTCTCGACCTGTATGGAATGGCAAATACCAACATTCGATGTGTTCGTACTTTTGCATGATTGTCATGGAAACATGAATAAATTGGGTTACTGTAGGAAAACACACCTTAATCAAATTCAAATAAAGTTCATAACAATTAAAAACAAAATTCTTAAAACTCAAAGTCGAATTAAGGTTAATAGAAAACGCACCTTAACTAGATAGACTTAAGGTTTATAACTTAACATGAAAGTGGTAATGTTGATGATTACATAACTTCTCCATGAACATTCTGTACATGGAAGATGACCTTGAAGTCATGAGAGAATAGATCTTAACGCAATCAAAATAAGGTTTAGATTAGGTATCACATAGCGGAATAGCAATAACGGCCTTGTTTTCATTAAAAACTACAGTTTATTGTTAAGTAGATACGGTGTAAATTTGTGTGAAAATGGTTGCTTGAAATGTTTTTCCCGTTTCCATACATTTTCGCATTATAAATGTATAAGGGATTGTCAAGTTTTTATAGGTTCCTGGACTGTTATAAGATTAGAAAATGTAACCAAACGTTCACGAATTGATGTTTGAAGTTTTTTATTACATTTGAGGACAAAAGTAATAAAAAGACTATTGTTTGTGCGAGTTATTTTGAATACTTAGATGATGAAAAAGTTTTGTGACCTCTACGCCTATAATGTTCCCACTGCTGGGACACAGGCCTCCTGAGAGAGGCCGTAGGCTATAATCCACCACGCGAACCCAGTGCGGGTTGGTAGATGTCACAGTAATGTCTTCAAATTGTTAGTTCTAGGACATGTCGGTTTCCTTACGATGTCTGAATATCAGTATTTTATATGGAGAATCAGGAATTCAAATGATAATGAAAGGTTTGTAAGAAAAACCGTGGCCCTGGCACATGGGCAACTGAAGGAATACGGGTAGGTTTTAGTCAGTAAAAGTCCGACACGCCTTCCCGTTTCGCCCAGAGCGAAAGAAGTCATTTGATTTTAGTCAGTAAAAGTCTGACACGAAGAGCGGAAGAAGTCATTTGATTTTAGTCAGTAAAAGTCTGACACGCCCTCCCGCTCCGCCCAAGAGCGGGAGACGTTATTTGATGATTTCCCACCCACAAAAAAAAAAAACCGGCCAAGTGCGAGTCGGACTCGCGCACCGAGGGTTCCGTACAAACCTGCAGGTCATCATCATCATCATTCGTCATCATCGTTTATGAAATGAAATGTTTTTTTTTTAATTTTTATATTTGTGTTGACTGAATGAAAGGTAAATTGTGGTTTACGATTTATGACGTATTAAAAAAAAACTACTGACTAGATCTCGTTCAAACCAATTTTCGTTGGTAGTTTTCATGGTAATGTACATCATATATTTTTTTTAGTTTTATCATTCCCTTATTTTAGAAGTTACGGGGGGGGGACACACATTTTACCACTTTGGAAGTGTCTCTCGCGCAAACTATTCAGTTTAGAAAAAAATGATATTAGAAACCTCAATTTCATTTTTGAAGACCTATCCATAGATACCCCACACGTAAGGGTTTGATGAATTTTTTTTTTTGTGTTTCAGTTCTATGTATGGGGAACCCCAAATATTATTGTTTTAAAAAAAAATGAAATTAGAAACCTCAATATCATTTTTGAAGACCTATCCATAGATACCCCACACGTAAGGGTTTGATGAAAAAAAAAATTTTGAGTTTCAGTTCTATGTATGGGGAACCCCAAATATTATTGTTTTTTTTCTATTTTTGTGTGAAAATCTTAATGCGGTTCACTGAATACATCTACTTACCAAGTTTCAATAGCACAGCTCTTATAGTTTCGGAGAAAAGTGGCTGCGACATACTCGGACAGACAGACAGACAGACAGACAGACATGGCGAATCTATAAGGGTTCCGTTTTTTGCCATTTGGCAACGGAACCCTAAAAAGGTTGGTAAGAAGTTATATTTTATTTTTTTCATGAAAATTAAACGATTTGTAATAACTAAACAAAATTATAAGTAGGTAAAATTATAACTGCACCATCATTTTCAAATAAGCTAACACACATTTGTAACTACTCTGTTCCTAATAAGTTCGCAACTTTGCCCTTCTGACCTAGATACCTCAAAACTTCAAGTAAGAGCGAGATAGAATGACTTAAAACGAGATAGAAGACATAAGGGACTCGATAGCAAACGATAGGATTATAAGAATGAAGCTGATAATACCTAAGAAATTATACAAGGGATAATTAAGATTAGGTTGTGAATTTAGTGGAAGCGGTAGCGAGAAGCGGATCTGTGGTTACAGGTAATTTAGGATTAACATTTTAGGTTAGGGCTTAGGTCATGATAGGATTAGAATTTGCTTGTTAATTGTGGAATTAGAAGTAAAAATCTGGTAGAAACCGAGGAGTTTTATTTTTGATTTATCTGAGAACTCACATCACAGAGAATGAATAGGAATGAAATATTTGAGTTTGGAATTCGTTGGAAATTTTGGTTTGAAATTATTTTGATCGCTAAGATGCAAAGTAAGTAAGCAAAGATTTTATGTTATTAACGAAAAGGTCTGCCCTAAATACACACTTATACGAGAAATGTCAAAGAGTTAGAATTCAGCATCACTTTGTTTAATAAAATGTATTATAGACCAATTCGTGAGCTTCTCCTCCAAGTAAAAAATATGTGAAGTGAATCCGTTCAAAAATATTCAATGAAATCAAATCAAAATCTTTTTATTTCACTTATACCTACATGGGCACTTATGAAACGTCAGAAGCTAGGTGAACGGTTCCAAATTGTTGATTCCTATGGAGCCGGCAAGAAACTCCAGAAGTCCCTTGAAGAAAAAAAACACACCTCTTTTTTTGGAGTTGGTTAAAAAGAAAGTATGCTCCAGCAGTTCGATTATTTCATTATTGTTCTAAAGTTTTAATCCGGAAATGAAATCAAATTTACCAGTTGATAAAACCGCTATTAAAATATCTGCTGCCTCTCAGCCCTCAGCCTAATATTATAATCAACGCACAAATACCAATTAATTTGTGTTTGTTCGTGAATTACCTTGTTAAAATTTATTGTTTTTGCTTCGAAAACTAATGAATAAACAGCAAAACAATAATGATTACTTAATTCTTTGTTGATTACGAGAAATCTAAAGCGGTGTTTCGGGTTACGTACCTAAAGGGTGTCAACGGAACCCTATTATTAAGCCTCTGCTGTCCATCTATCTGTCAGTCACAAAAATAAAAATATCATGTGTATTGACTACTAGCTTCTGCCCGCGAATTCGTCCGCGTTAAATTTCTTGTTCCCCCGACCCTTCCCGTCGCGTCGAATGGCCCACCCGTGCGATTTTCCCCGTTTTTGCAACATTTTTCATTACTGCTCCGCTCCTCTTGGTTGTAGCGCGATGTTATATAGCTTATAGCCTTCCTCAATAAATAGGCTACCCAAACATTTTTCAATTCGGACCAGTAGTTCCTGAGATTAGCGCGTTCAATCAAACAAACAAACTCTTCAGCTTTATAATATTAGTATAGATAAGGTATACAAGAAACTTGTTTTTTTTTCTGTTTTTGTGTTGTTGCCTGGTGTTATCGATAGCGAGCTATAATTCATGAACAAACCAAAAGTTTAAAAAAAAATATTTAAAAATTAAAGGAGGTTGCTGTACAAAAAAGTGTTTTTAGCCTAGTATCCTTATAGTTCAGAAGAGTTCCGAAAAGTGAGTACAAAGAACTGAATTAAAAAAAAAAAACCCCTAAAGGGATTAAATAGGAGATAAAAGATTGAATTGAAGTTCATTATTACAATAATTTCTTCCCGTGGTTATCGTAAGAAACGACTAAGAGACTTACTAGAGAATGGGCAGCAGCGTTCTCTATGCAGTTTACCACTATACTGCAATCGCCAACCCGCGTGCCAAACGTGGAGATTATGGCGAAACCCCAAAATTGGGGCGGTCTATGTCCAATAATGTCATCTTACGGCTGAAATGATGATTTTATTCAATTTCTGATAGAAAAACCCAAATAAATAAGTTGTACCGAACGCTTTTAAATATCGGCATACGTGCCGGCAATTTAATCGAGATTCATATTTATTTTAATAAAATTAAAAGCCCAAAAACCACAATAATATGAGCGTAGGGTAATTTATTACACTTGACGGTACCTGTTAGTGACAGGTGTTCAACTGTGACCTGTAAAATCAATTTAAACGCCAATTAATTTGTGGTCGGTGATTAAAATTATGACATTTTTTACTCTAACTGCGAAGTGTGATACACATAATATGTATAGCGTCTACTTACCTATAATGTACTTCAATGGATATTTGAATAAATAGTGTGATTATATTATAACTAAGATTATTAAGAGTAGTGGTGACCGAGTGGTAACAACACGAGTTGTAGGATAGAACCAAGTCGCCGATTTAATGGAAAGAGTTACCGTAGCCCACTAGCACAGGCAACTGAAGGGACACGGGCTGATTTCGGTCAGAAAAAGTATGACACGCCCTCCCGCTCCACCTAGAACGGGAGACATCATTTGATGATTTCCCAACCAAAAAAAAAACCAAAACAAAAGCTGAGACAGACTTCGTACGGAAGGCCGAAGACAAGGTCTTGTGGCGCAGCCTGGGAGAGGCCGGTAGCGTTAACAGATAGTCGTTCATGTAGTACCTGCTACTTGATAAAAGTTGGCGGTAGCGTGAAGATTCAAGTCCTTAAGATCTACTTAATATTATGGATAAACTTTAGCGAAATTCTTCCAACCGATACCAATTTTTTTTTTTAAATTTTACATGTATGCCACAGTGACTCTCCCTGCATAACATAGGCCATTTGATAAATTGAAACAGGTACCTCAATAACATTTATTTAGATCCTATTTAAAAATAAAACACATTAACATTGTAGATAGACATAGAAATGTTAAATATGTGAGTATTTATTTCCCTAAAATAATATCTAATATAATGTCATTATTTTAATTTCAGCACATCAAACAAATTATATCCCTACCATTTGTGTCCCCAAAGCCGTATTCAAATCGTTTAAACCGTTTATTTTAGCCGGTAGGGGCTTAACTGTGGTTATTTATAACGCTCTGCCACCTGGTTTAACCACAGTATCGCAGTAACTGAGTTACAGGTTCACTTAATTAAACACTGTAAGTGCACTTCTAAGTTGGAATTAAGTTAGTATTGTTATGTGACGTAGAGTATCAAGAGTTTAGTTACAGTTTGACAACGTTGTAAAATAATCCAAAAATAAAGTTTACTTGAAATCCCACTCAAGTGATCGCACGGAATTTGAAAGCATTTCTACAGTATCTATTTAAAAATTATTATAATATTATTCTGATGAATAAAAATCACTAGGAATCTCACTTGAGTGATCACAAACAGTTTGAAAGCGAACTCATTTGTTTAAAGTTAATCATCGGGGATTCACAACGAGATACCGTTCGACTTTCAACGCGATGTCAAGTTAAAAGCAGTACAACAACTAACAGACGTTCATATTTATAAATTTAAAGTATTGCCAGTTTTTAACCAGACTAAAGAAAAACAAACGAAATATTTAGATGATTCTCTAAAAACGAATTTACCTTCTAATGATCAACACATTTATAATATGCTCACTTTTTAATTAAAGGTGCCTCTTTTTAAATTTCTGGACCTTTCTCACAGAAACTAAGCTAGAGCACCTGATTAGTGACATTTTTGATCTAAACAAACCCCAAATGGCTCAAAGCGGCGGTGTGTTGTCTTCCACGCGCGGCTGATGAACGTCGCGACTGGACTCTTACACCTCACTCATTCTGTGAGCCTGAGGTACCCCGCAAAGCCGGGGATCATGACAGGCGAAGTTTCCATGATCCTTGGTCCAAATGTGGGAAGGGAACACCAGGGTGGTTTTAGTTAGTGAGATTCTGACAGACGCCTTCACCAGCCCTAGGGTGGAGAAAATTCATGAGGAATTTTCAACCTCAGAACAAAAAAAAAGGTTAGAATTGAGACCAACTGCGTTAGGGACATCTAAGTTGGTCGCGAATACATGGTTTTTAAATATTTTTAAGCCCCCAAAAGTGGAAAATTTAATAGATACACAAAAAGAAGCGCATTTATCATATGAGAGTCTTCAATAACAATTTTAAGAAAGCAAGACGGGTCAAGTTTCAGGTTCAATGAAATACAAGCCAAAGAAAAGCAGCTATTTTCTTTCAATCTCCTAAAAAAATACATCAAAAGATTCAGCATTCAATACTGATTCGAAACTTATTAGCAATTTAACTTATTCGAACTCCTCCTTGCTTCACAGAGTTCCCTCTCTACAAAGTTTTCTTTGTAAACCGTTCTAGAAATATTTTTGTAGAGGATTCAAGAACTTGAAGCATTTTGTTCGACGCTTAAAACTAAGACTGAGGCTTGTAAGAAGCGGAAGTCGTCGATGAGATGAGCGGTATGATAGAAACTTATAATGAGTATGAGGTCCACGTTTCAAAATGAAATGTTGATAATATAACTTTTACTCTTCAATATTTTTTGGTCCGGACGTACCGTGTGGTGCCGGACGTAAAGAATAACACCACCCCATTTCTTCCCGTGGGTGTCGTAAAAGGCGACTAAGGGACTTACTAGAGAATGGGCAGCAGCGTTCTCTATGCATTTTACCACCATACTGCGATCGCCAACCCGCCTGCCAAGCGTGGCGATTATGGCAAAGCCCCCCAAATTGGGGGAGGCCTAAGTCCAGCAGTGGACGTCTTACGGCTGTAATGATGAATGATGATTATGATTTTTTGGTCAATATTTTAAATGCGCGGGCATTTCCTAGCTGACTGTTTCCTGGGAAGAAACGCTGAAAAAAACTCAGAGGACATAGTCTTACTTAGAGTCAAAACATTATATTATTAGAATTTTATGTGAATCTAACAATGCAGGGCCATGTCTAGAAGAACCTTTTGAAGAAAGAGCCATTGCAGTATTGAGACTGACCTGTCCCAACAGACGGCATGTATATATCAGGCATAGTGTTGCTCAACCCTATTTTAGGGAGCTCTGTCCCGTTCCCGGGTTGGATTGTTGAACTGTTATTGGGTTTTTCCATCTGGAATTTCTCAGGAGCAGCCCGGGATTTGGATTTGTGCCCAGTTCCTGGCAATAGGCTCGCCCCTGTGCCATGGAACATAAACATATCTAGCAAAATATGAATGAACTATAGGTGACTGGCCTGTTAGTCTAGTGGTCAGTGACCCTGACTGAGACTGAGGTCGTGGCTTCGATTCCCACCCAGGACAAATCTTTGTGTGATGAGCACGATCATTTGTTCTGTGTCTGGGTGTAATTTATCTATAATATGTATGTATTTAGAGATATATAAGTTTATTTATCAGTTGTCTGGTTACCATAGTACAGGCTCTGCCTAGTTTGGGATCAGATAACGGTGTGTTGGTTGTCCTAAGATATTTATTTATTTATTTACCTCTTTTACTTCGGCACACCTTGAGAAAAGACCTGATAAAATCTGAGAGTTGGCAAAAAAATTACGACTAATTAGCGACTAAATCTAGGAGAAAACAGATCTTCACTAGATGCCCTAGTTTTTGAGATATAAATATCGCCAAGCTGAGGAGATTCTCTCAAGGTCAGCCACCTAGAAACGCTTTTAACTTATGAGCCAGTGATCGACAGTTTCTGCTATGTGGCTACTGATTCTGGATAATTAGCTACTAAATTTGGGAGGAAACAGATTTTTGCTAGGTTGCTTGTCAGATTCGAATGGGCCAAACTGGGGCAGGCTCTCGCCAGATCGGCAGCTTATAAACTCTTATAACTTTTGAATCAGTGACCAAAAAATTTTTATATTTGGCAACTAATAAGCAGATAATTTTTTAAGTTACCTTTCAAATCCCTGATGATTTCCATGCCAATGTCAGTCTCACCTGCTAATATTTATTTGCAGTTTCTTTGTATTATTGATCACACGCAAAATTATTTATTTATTAAAACTTATGCATAAGTAAAAAATACTGTACAAGGGCGGATTTAATGCCTGAGGCATTATCCTACAATTTAAGATGTGTGATAGTAATAAAATGTGATATAACAGTTAATTCTGTGTGTGGATATTAATTTTATTCTTCTAAACATATAGCAGAAAACCATACGTCCCGGAATTTATGTAGCTATCCGTAACCTTTTGTGGAACTACCCTCAGTTTTCCGGAATTTACCGTGACACAAAGATCCCTGCGGCTCAGGGCAAAGTTACCTTCCGGTGGAAAATCATTGTTAGCAGATGAGCAATGAACGAAAACGTCTTTTAGATAATGTTTAATACTGTCTAAATCAAAATAATTAATTTTCCAAAAACTATACATTCCGAATAGGTTCACATTACCTTCCTTTTGTTTGTGGGTGGGAAACCAAATGACGTAACTCGCTCTGGGAGGGGCTGGGCTCGCTGGAGGGCGTCAGACTTTTACTGACTAAAACCCACCCGTGTTCCTTCAGTTGCCTGTGCCAGGGCCTTTTTTTTTCTGGATGGGAAATCATCAAATGACTTCTCCCGCTCTGGGCGGAGCGAGAGGGCGTGTCAGACTTTTACTGACTAAAACCCACCCGTGTTCCTTCAGTTGCCCATGTGCCAGGGTCACGGTACCTCTTTCGAACAATCTCGCGACCCTGGCAGGCGTCGGTCCTAGCAGACCCCTTCAGTGCTGCTGACATCTCTTTGAGGCGCGCGTAGAACCTACGCGCCGTCGACCCGAGCCTGGTCCTTACCGGGCGGCGAGCTACCCATTGCTCGCCGCCCGCAAGCTCGCGCCTACGGTGGCCGGGAGTTATAGACTCCCGACGCCCGGGGCGTCTCCTCCTGCGGCGGCTAGGGACGTGAGGGCGCAGAGACTGCCACTCCCTCACGCGCCCCGCCTCCTCCTTCGCGAGCATTACTGCTTCGCAGAAGGAGGTGACGGCTTCCCATGCCCTCTCGCTCCGTACCATGGCTCGCACCAGGGTCGGACGCGAGAGGTCGCCGCCGCCAATCGCCTCCACGAGGACACGGCGGTGCTCCGCCCAGGCAGGGCACACCTCCACCGTATGCTCTACCGTGTCCTCCAGACGATCCTCGCAATGGAAACACCCGGGCGTTTCCTCCCGCTTTATCCTGAACAGGAACCCACCGAAGCACCCATGCCCGGTGAGAACCTGCGTCAGGCGGAAGGTGAGGACGCCGTGGCGCCTCTCTATCCACAAATCCTCAAAGAGAGGACTTACCGCCGCAATTGTGGCGTGCCCGTGTGCCAGGGCCTCAGTACCTCTTTCGAACAAATCAACGAACCTCTCTGGCACATTACCTACCTAATTACTGTTTCAGAATTAATTCTGACCATTTCAGACACCAATCTACATGGTCTTCACATGATGTGACCAAAATTACGTCTGGATTTTAAAAGAGACTGTGACCTCTGAGTTTTATTTCGGCCTTTCTGAATAATAATAATAATTTTCTTTCAGAATAGTCAGTTAGGAAACGCCGACCTTCATCACATCACATCACTTCAGCCGCAAGACGACTTAGGTCTCCCCCAATTTAGGGGGCTTTGCCATAATCGCCACGCTTGGCAGGCGGGTTGGCGATCGCGGTATGGTGGTAAAATGCATAGAGAACGCTTCTGCCCATTCTCTAGTAAGTTCTTTAGTCGCCTTTTACGACACCCGAGGGAAGAAATGGGGTAGTGTTATTCTTTACGTCCGGCACCACACGGTACGCCAACCTTATCTAGTTAAAAACATATTTAATCGACGTGTAAACGTGTTTGTACTCACCTACTTATATAGAAATAAAATCTTTTGCCCTTGAAAATAGGTAGGAAATTCTCCTCTCCTAATATTTTGATGGGTGAAGGTTCAAAAAAACTTGTAGTCTACGTTCGCAAAGAAGTAAGAATATTGCAACGAGATGTTTTTCACGCACAGAATCTTGAATGCACTAATTAGTGCTGAGAGTTTAAAATCAAACAGTGTGTGTACAATCAGCAAACTGAGTCTGTCTGTACACAAGCGGTAATCTCAGAAAGTGTCGGATAGATTTTATTAAGGTTTTGATAGAGTGACCCTCTAAGAAGGTTTTAGATGTATAATTAACACCATATCGTATAGTTTATTAGCTATGTTGTTGGTTTATGTTAAGGAAGTTGTTCGGAACATTCTCGAATGATGACGTCGGTGGAGGCGGCACTGGTGAGGACGACGGGGGGAGCGCGGCGGGACGCGGGCGGAGAGGCGCCCGCGCCGGCCATCTCCGAATAAAACTGCGGACCAGCGGCGGGGAGCGCACACACAACCATTTCTCTCGTGCACTGCACACACGTCCGCGTCTCTAACTATATTATTGTAAATTTTCGGCAATAAAATAGTATAAGTAACCAGCTACTAGTCGTCGTCATTGAACAGTCCTCATAATATCCTTAACAGAAGTAATAAAAACGATTCGTGTAAAGCCAGAGGTGGCTATACTACAAATAAAGACTAATCAGGTTTTGTTCTCATTTGTTGGAGTTGGCTTCCAATCCAACCTAATGTAGCTGAATACCAGTATTTTACATAGAGAGTCTGCCTATCTGTCCTCCGCGACCCAGTTACTGAAGATAAAGATAATTTTATTTTGCAAATATGGGTAACAGCAAATGATGACAAAAAAATATATGAGTTCAGCCATATTTTACCACGTAGGCATGCAAACGATTTAAAACATTGATCTTAAAACTAAATTATTAAATACAATTTCAAAAACTAAACTAAATATTACACTAACTTAAAAATACTTTCTCAACTAGGAAGTCCTTAATATTATAATATCCTTTAGCCACTAAAAAGCTTCGGAGCCTCTTCTTAAATAATGAAAGGGGAAGCTCTTTCCATGTCTTAGGCAATTTGTTATAAATAACAGGCGCCATGCAGAAGACACTTTTGCGCATAAGTGAGTAACACAATACTAGACTGGTTGACAGCCTTTTGGGATTCTGACTAGCCGTAACGATATTACAGATTTACAAATTATAATATCTTAGGACAATCAACACACCGTTATCTGATCCCAAACTAGGCAGAGCCTGTACTATGGTAACTAGATAACTGATAAATATACTTATGTATTTCTAAATAAATACATGTTATTGATAAATTACGCCCAGACACAGAACAAATAGTTGTGCTCATCTTATAAAGATTTGTCCTGAGTGGGAATCGAACCCACGACCTCCGTCTTAGGAGTCAGGGTCAATAACCACTAGATTAACAGTCCAGTCAGTCAAATGACAGGCAAAACTGACGGGCTTAATGCGTTTTCGAGGCACGACAGGGTCCTGGTATGAAAACAAAGGCACTGTTACCAGCATTAAATTAATAATGAATACTCAAACATTACATGGGTTTCATTACACTATTAGAATGGCTTTTGTTACTGAAATAATGTTATGTTGCTTCAGTAAACTTGAATGGAGTTGACAGTCATAATGCGAGAATTAATATTAGTTCAGTGACTAATTTATGTGGTTGGACTTTGATTGTGTAATAATGTTGTTTAAAAAAATATGTACAAGACTTTCTGACTTTGATATGTATATCAATCTTTTAGAGTGAAGGAACACATGACCACATCGAGCTTGCTATCCACGAAGGGTAAGACAGAGTAGAACCTATAGTACAGCCCCATTAAGCCAGCTATACCGTGTGGTGCTGGACGTAAAGAATAACACCACCCCATTTCTTCCCGTGGGTGTCGTAAAAGGCGACTAAGGGACTTACTAGAGAATGGGCAGCAGCGTTCTCTATGCATTTTACCACCATACTGCGATAGCCAATCCGCCTGCCAAGCGTGGCGATTATGGCAAAGCCCCCCAAATTGGGGGAGGCCTAAGTCCAGCAGTGGACGTCTTACGGCTAAAATGATGATGATGATGAGGCCAGCTATGTTCAAGTCCCATGAAATAACAGGCGAACCTATTGCTATCAACAGGGATCAAAGAGAAATGTATACTTACTATTTTAAAGCTGAAGAGTTTGTTTGATTGAACGCGCTAATTTTAGGAATTTCTGAAAAATCATTTTAGTGTTGGATAGCCCATTTGTCGAGGAAAGTTATAGACGATATAGCATTACCTTAGGGTCCCACCCTTAGGTTTGAAAAGTATATGGATAAAATGTGGCATAAAAATAAACACAAATCTGGGTAAGATGTAAGATACTTTGCATCCTGGATGGCAGACTAAGTTGCAGGCAACAGCTAGTATAAAATAATAATAAAACAAGAAAAACAAACACTTATTTTTCTTACCTTCACACACAGAGGATGCTCGAGCATTGCCTACAACGTTTGTTTATTTTGTGATGGCCATAGCAAACTATTTATTAATTCAATCATCATTATTTCTGCCGTAAGACGAACAATGCAGAACATAGGCTTTCCCCAAGCTTCGCCACTTCGACCAGTTCTGTGTATCATGCATGGACTACCCTGTGAGAAGTTTTCCAACACTACATCTTCCGGTACGTAGTCGCCATTCTAGAACCTTGCAGACCATTTGGCCTGCTATTAAGTCCATCGAATTTGATTTCCTTTAAAAAAACTTTTTACAAAAAAAAAAATACGACTTCCTTAAAAACACTACAAAGTGAAAAATAACTTTAATTTTGGAAGTCGGTGTCTTAGGATTTGTATTTAACGTTTTTGCCAAATTTTTAGTTATGGTATCTATCCCGCACTAATTCCAAACAAAAACAATGCATATTTATGCGATAGCAGAAATCAGGTTGATTTGATGTCATTTTTTTAAAGAGTTCCGGTGTCTGTCTCCAACTCATCATCAGATCTATATGAAATTTATATGGGACCATTTCGGATTAAACCCATTTCGAACAAAAAAAGAATTTTGCAAATCCGTTTATAAATGACGGAGTTAGAGCCGAACATACATAAAAAAAAAATATGAAAATATAAACACCCGAATTGAGAACCTCCTCCTTTTTGAATTCGATTAAAAACAAATGAGTTCGTTTTCGAATTGTGTGCACTCACTTGTGTGAGTTGAACATTGAACTTTACAGAATAGCACTGCATGGCATTTTTCCTCACGGTGAGTCAATGAAGACTTATAATAAATTAGAAAGTGCAAAATATATTGAAAACCGTATGTGGGCACGTGTCGAGCTCTGAACTCTTTTCATTGGAATTGCTGTTAAAATGGCGGAGATATTTTATATGGCTTGCCTGATAGAATTGGAATGGAAATTTTATTTTAAGAAAACCGTTTCTAGGATAGAGTATTGTACTGTTCTGTTACTAAACAGTTGCTTTCCAATCTAAACTAATATTCTAAAGAGGTAGAATTTTGTTGTTTGTAAATTTGTGTGGATGGGGTCGCGTGATTCTTTCGAAAGAGTTACCGTGGCCCTGGCATATGGGTAACTGAAGGAACACGGGTGGGTTTTAGTCAGTAAAAGTCTGACACGCCCTCCCGCTCCGTCCAGAGCGTGAGAAGTCATTTGATGATGACCATCAAAAAAAAAGAAAACCGGCCAAGTGCGAGTCGGACTCGCACACCGAGGGTTCCGTAGAAACCTGCAGGTATTCACGGTTTATGCATAAGGTTTATGTTTATGAAATTAAATGTTTTTTTTTTAATTTTTATATTTGAGTTGACTGAATGAAAGGTAAATTGTGGTTTGCGATTTATGACGTATATTATTAAAAAAAAACTACTTACTAGATCTCGTTCAAACCAATTTTCGGTGGAAGTTTACATGGTAATGCACATCATATTTTTTTTTTTAGTTTTATCATTCTCTTATTTTAGAAGTTACGGGGGGGGGGACACATTTTACCACTTTGGAAGTGTCTCTCGCGCCAACTATTCAGTTTAGAAAAAATGATGTTAGAAACCTAAATATCATTTTTTAAGACCTATCCATAGATAACTGAAACTCAATTTATTTTTTTGAGTTTCAGTTCTTTGTATGGGGATCCCCAAATATTATTGTTTTTTTCTATTTTTTGTGTGAAAATCTTAATGCGGTTCACAGAATACATCTACTTACCAAGTTTCAACAGCATAGCTCTTATAGTTTCGAAAAAAAAGTGACTATGACATACAGACAGACAGACATGACGAATCTATAAGGGTTCCGTTTTTTGCCATTTGGCAACGGAACCCTAAAAAAGGGGTAATCTCGGGAACTACTCGTAAGACTATTTAAATGATTATTTTTGCAACTGATAGCCTAATACTTGAGAAAGGTTATAAAGCTATCTAGGCTCTTTAACAACATACTGACACCCTAAGAAATCAAGTAAATATATAAATAAAATAAAATAAAAAGCCTTTATTGTTGATCTTGGTTTAAATTACAAGAGTTACTTATTTAACCTTATTATTAACTGTTGTACTATTCACTACTATATATTATTATACTATAAGCTGATATACATTTTTTTAAACTTAACTAATACAATATAACGAAACTTTATTTTTAATTCGGCAAACGGTAATATTACTCTATTTCAACTTGTCTTCCGACAAAGGCCTCCTCTAAAGATCGCCATTCTGTCCTGTTCATTCCTGTTCGAGTCCATGTTGGACCTGCTATTTTCCTGAGGTCATCAAGAAATCAAGTAAAGAGACCATAAATCTGAAAGAACAATAAGAGCAACAAAATACCAGCGCGGGCTGGCGATGGGATACGATGCGGCGGGTCGGGGTCTAAAATTTTACGCGGACAAAGTCGCAGGCGAATTGCTAGTGATTTAGGTACATAGTGAACACCCAAGAAGCTGTCATATTCATAATCGAAATACTCTTTTTGTTATTGTCCTGCGTGTTGCTATAAAATACAAGCTTTTGCCGGTGGTTTTGCCCGCGTGAAGGTCTAAAATAATCCCACAGAAATGTAGTGCCGGAATAATATTTCAGATTTTTTTCATTAATCTGGAAGATACATTGACTTGATTGATAAATCAAAAAAACACAATTTTCTCAATAAAATTAAGTAATCGGTCTAAATTATCCTTCCTACGCACAAATTTACCAAAAAACCACAAACATTTTCACAAGAAAGCATAAACATTTTATCGAAAAAGATCTTTTAACGTATAAATATGATTCCGAAGTATTTTTACATTACGTTGAGCCGTGTTTGGAAAAGAATTTAATTTCACCCACAAATAGTGGGGTGACGTTGATTTATTATTATCCCGGACAGAATATTATGCGGAACGAATATCTAAGGTGAGGATTTAGATGTTTGAATTATTTATTGAAATTCGATTGAATTAAAAGTACTTATCTTTGTACTATTAATTTTTGTGATGCATTTGCTACAGAAAATGATTTTGAAATAATCTCTGAAAAAAAAAATGTTTACTTGTCATTTTTGTTGGTGTCAAAGCGTTATTGACTAGCTTACTATTTTAATATTTTCATCGAATAGAATATAATTAGTAGTGCATCAATAGCGTACACTTATGTCTCAATCCCAATGTGTTGATGCTTACCATTCTCGCAACAATCAGAGATAGGCAAAAACAAGGATTATAACTTATATTTTATCTACGACCAACGCCGCACAACCTATTTTCATGGATTCAGTACATAATTCAGACCCGGACATACATTTTTCATCGGTTATCAAAAACAAAACTATCTGTTCCGTACATTTTCTCCACATAGGTCCTTTTTTGAGAACTAAAGAACTCTATTTTTGAAAACCGACAAAAACTTCTACGCTATTGGGTCTAGAATTACGAGCTGAATTCATGGTTAAAATTTGCGCATCAAAGTTCATAGGACCTTGTATAGGTAGCTCGCCAATTTATTTGGACCTGTTCTATCATGACCTATCATTTTCGCTCATGAGGATCCCATACCAGCGTATTGTATTAAATATTGCCGCACATAAATATGTGGAACAGAAGTAAATGTTAGAAAATATGTCTCCAAGACTTCAAGATCTTCTATTGTAATAATCTTCTGGCATCATAATTCCCCAGTAGGGTGACAAAGACTTATGATTATACTCGGACATAACCCGTATGAATATTGTCATAAGAAATAACTCCGGGAAACTAGTTCGGGAAACTCAGTCGTTTATTAGATTTTATTACTAGTTGTAACTTTGTTCGGAGATAAAGAAAATTACGTAGTAAGGCTGCTCGTCCATTACAGCAGAGAGAAGAGACGATGTACATATAACAGAGATTAATGTATTACGTTGAAGCTAAGCGGAATTATATATTGAAAAACGAAACTCATGTGATTGCTTGAGATATTTCTCCTATCTGGTTTGGGTGATTACCGGGGCTCAAGGCTCCATTAGATCGAATGTAAATCAGATCATGAAACGATATCATGAAATTTGATTATTTAGAGTATTTTGGATATAGGTAATCTTCGGTCTAACTTTTTAGAAACACAGGCGTGGTTAAAATGAAAGCAGCAGAATTGCCTCCAAAATTCTAATTTTATTACCCTATTTTCAAGTCAGTGTCAGGCGTTTTCAAATCAAATCAATCCAGTTTATTTTGGGCTACAAAGACCCATATCATAAATACCTTACAGACTAATGGTAGTATGAACATACAAATAAAAACGACGTAAACATGACTATTGATGTACAGTCTGTGATAGCTGATACCTGACTCACTCTGCCATTGGCTACAATCATATTGAAATTTAATTTACTACGGTGCACTGCTACGCTTGTTTGGAAAAGCACACTTTGCTGCAATGGTTCCATCTTCTACTATGCTTATTCACACTGTTCTTAAATTAAAATCAAAATCAAAAGTGTAGTGCGTCAGAGATGTTTGCAGACGCCCGAGTCGACAGCTTCTCAGCTGTCGTACAGAAGAAAAGTGCATCTCTGCTCGCCAGATTGCGTGGCAGTAGCAACAACCTCCTGAAGGTGATAGCTGACAGGCCTGATGAGGGCCCCATAATGGGACATCTCATCAAAACAACACTGTCTGTCGTAGTGTATAAGTACTAACATAGATTATAAGCCAAATTGTTACTAAAATCCTAGTAAATAAGTACTAACATAGGTTTATAAGATACATTTGTTACTAACACCTTTTAAGTATTTTTGTTTTGTTTTGTTTTTCTGTCAGTGTGGATCTTTTGTTGTTTGATTAATAAATAAATAATAATACAAAATTCATTTTATCGAACTAGGCAGAGAGTCAGCACTTTTTCAACGTCAAAGTTACATAAGACAGTCCCCCAAAATGCCTATGGGCAGACAGTATAATAGTTGTTAGTGTAGAAGCAAAAATTATGTGCTAGTGTTATTTATTACTTGACTTGATTAGAAGAGATTGTGTCGTGTTCATTAAACGAGAGAAATTTCGTGTATGTAATGAATTGCCTTATGTTGTGTGGTTTTGGGGCTCCTAATAAATGTATTGTATTTTCGTCTGAAAGATAACATGATTTCGTATTCTTTACCGATACAAGTTTTTTACGTTTAAATTTTGTTCATTTTTAACCGACTTCAAAAAAAGGAGGAGGTTATATGTTCGACTGTAGGTATTTTTTTTTTTTTTTTATGTTTGTTCACCGATTTCTCCGCCAATTGTCAACCGATTTTGAAAATTCTTTTTTTTTTCGTAAGGGTATACTCCTGAGGTGGTCCCATATTAATTTTGTGAAGATTTGATGTATACTTTGGGAGATAAACGAAGGAACTCCTCAAAAACAAACAGTACACGTAATGTGATTTGGATATTGTACTAAAGATCAAAAATAATTGCTGGTTCTATCTATCCATCCGTGGTGAACTAATTATAGTCTTCGAAGATACCGCATGGAACTCCTCATCGGTGAACAGTACATATAGGAACTTACAGTGAAAGGTTAGGTTAGGGGATAATTCTTTGAATATTATAGGCACGTTTAGACCGTTACTTGTATTCTTATATTCCGTTGAGCTGATGATGGAAGGTACAACTCCTTATCGATCAGGAGTTAGAAGATATCTTGTCCTAGATAGACATACTCGTTGACATCGAGAATTGATTCCTCAGCTGACACTAGAGTGGGCTCTTACCCACTCTACTGTCTGCTTAATAAAAAAAAGCAGCCTTAATCATTTTGGCCTGGCCATTTATTATATTTTTAACCGACTTCAAAAAGGAGGAGGTTGTCAATTCGGATGTTTATATTTTTTTTTTTTTTTATGTATGTTCGGCCATAACTCCGTCATATATAGACGGATTTGCAAAACTCTTTTTTTGTTCGAAAGGGGTTTATTCCGAAATGGTCCCATATAATTTTCATATAGATCTGATGATGAGTTCGGGAGACAGACACCGGAACTCTTTAAAAAATGACAGGAAATCAACCGCGATTTCTGCTATCGCATAAATATGCATTGTTTGTTTGGAATTAGTGCAGGGTGAATACCACAACTAAAAATTTAAAAATAAAAACTTTTTTGCAAAAAAAACAACCGACTTCCTTAAAAACACTACAAAGTGAAAAATAACTTTAATTTCGGAAGTCGGTGGCAAAAAAACCATAAATACAGATCCTAAGACACCGACTACCGAAATTAAAGTTATTTTTCACTTTGTAGTGTTTTTAAGGAAGTCGGTTGTTTTTTTTTGCAAAAAAGTTTTTTTATCAATAAAATACTAAAATATTTTTATGTTGTGACGAAAAAGAAACCTTTTCACAAAAAAAAAATCTCACGTAGCGATCGTTTGTCTTTTATTAAAAGTATATTGTCCAACAAATGTCAAACAAAATACTGTTTCACATTTTTTTCCAGCACTATCAAAAATGTTTTCTTCAGTTCATTTACCTAAACATCGTTTTAAAATCAAAAGGATTTCACAAAATAAAACTATACGCAGCTTGCAAAAATAATCTCGACCGTTGAAAAAATCAATGTCGAAAACTGAAGTTTAAAATTTAAAATTCAAACTGAATTAAAATTTAAAACTCAAATCATGGTCACAGCAAGCGGCGAGTTTTTAAAAAGGCACCCAGAGTTTTAACGAGAACATTTAAAAGAGAGCTCTGCATTCAATAGTCGTTTGTAGAGTCGTTTCAATTTGTTCCAATCTCTATTGTAGAGAACGTTTCGGTACGTATTTACATATTTATCTTGAGGAGAAAATGTATTTGGTTTTTAACTTTTTATTTAAAAGTTTTATACTTTTTCTGGGTAGAGAGTCGTCTTATCTTTACAAAAAGTAGCTTCTTTTAAGTGAAAATAATTGTTTGAATATCAATATCTCTTTCTCTTTAGGGTAGATTTTTGACAAATGCAATTTTAACAAAAAATATAATATTTGACAGTCAATAGAATATTAGAATTGAATTCCAAGGTGAACTAATTTGTTTTGAAAGTAGATCATCGCCGACTCAAAACAAAATACCGTTTGATTTTCAAAGTGAAGTTAAAAGATTTATATAATAATCTAATCTAACTAGCCTATATTGTCCCACTGCAGGGCAAAGGCCTCCCTCTTACTCTTCCACAAAGCTGCCCAGCTGAAGTGGGACTGGGCCGGACATGTCTGCCGGATGGCTGATGACAAATGGGCTCATAGAGCTACCAACTGGATCCCACTAAACGCACGACGACATCGCGGCAGGCCGAGACGAAGATGGTAAGATGAGCTTGACTCCTACCGAAAGGATTGGCCAACACTAGCAAAAGATAGAAATGTGTACATAATAACGGCTAAATAATAACTCGTTAGTTAAGGAGTCGATCGATTAAGTTAAGCTACGTTTGCTGTGATAACCCAGTGGATGGGTGACCATATTTACATACCAAAACCCCACCGTGCCTTGAAAAGTACATTTAAGTCATTGGTCCCGGCTGTCTTTCGAGGATTTTTGACAGTCATCACGGGTCATCAGAAGACCTTGTATAGGTAGGTCGCCAGTTTATTTGGACCTGTTCTATCATGAGCTATTATTTTTGCTCATGAGGATCCCATACCAGCGCATTGTATTAAATCTTGCCGCATATAAATATGTGTAACAGAAGTGAATATTACAAAATATGACTCCAAGACTTCAAGATCTTCAATTGTAATAATTTTCTGGCATCATAATTCCTTAGTAGGGTGATAAAGACTTATGATTAGATTCGGATATAAACCGTATGAATATTATCATAACTTTGACAGTTAGTCTTAACAAAGAGTATCATATTATCCAGAAGGTAACTGGTTTTTTTTTTTGGATGGGTAATCATCAAATGACTTCTCCCGCTCTGGGTGGAGCGGGAGGGCGTGTCAGACTTTTACTGACTAAAACCCACCCGTGTTCCTTCAGTTGCCCATGTGCCAGGGTTTTTTTTTTTTTTTTTTGGATGGGAAATCATCAAATGACTTCTCCCGCTCTGGGCGGAGTGGGAGGGCGTGTCAGACTTTTACTGACTAAAACCCACCCGTGTTCCTTCAGTTGCCCATGTGCCAGAGTCACGGTATCTCTTTCGAACAATCTCGTGACCCTGGCAGGACATGTGCCAGGGTCACGGTATCTCTTTCGAACAATCACGCGACCCCGGCAGGCATCGGTCCTAGCAGACCCCTTCAGTACTGCTGACATCTCTTTGAGGCACGCGTGGAACACTACGCGCCGTCGACTCGAGCTTGGTCCTTACCGGGTGGCGAGCTACCCATTGCTCGCCACCCGCAGAGGTAACTGGTGGTTGTGTGTGGTGGCAGACGTAAAGGTTACGTGTAGAGCCGGATGTGAAGAATAACACCATCTCATTTCTTCTCGCAGGTTTCGTAAGAGGCGACTAAGGGACTTACTAGAGAATGGGCAGCAGCGTATTCTACGCAATTTATCACCATACTGCGATTGCCAACTCGCTTGCTAAGCGTGGCGATTATGGCTATTCTCCTGTTTTTTGGGGAGGCCTATGTCCAGCAGTGTACGTCTTCCGGCTTAAATGATGATGATGAACTGGATTTTGTTGGTCAGATAGAAAGTCGCTCCATGTAAAATAATAATATATCTTAGGACAACCAACATAACGTTATCTGATCCCAAACTAGGCAGAGCCTGCACTATGGTAACCAGACAACTGATAAACATACTTAAATATTTCTAAATACATACATATTATAAAAAACTTTAGAGGTGTCAAGGGACACCCGGATGGAACGAAGTTCCTTTCCAGGATTCATAATAGTCATAATTTTTAATTATTTATTATGTACAAAAAACCTGTATACACTCAAAAAAAAATCCCTCTCCCTCCCTATCTCCTTCTCCCTCCTTCTCTCTCTCTCCCTCTCTCTACCTCCCTTTCTCCCTCTCTCTCTCTCTACCTCGCTCTCTCTCTCCCTCGCTCTCTCCCCCTCTCTCTCTCTCCCGCTCTCACCCTCTCTCCCTCAGTCCCTCACTCCCTCTCTCCCTCTCTCCCTCTCTCCCTCTCTACTCAGAACAAAAAAAACAACAACATACAAAATATATACGGTCGAATTGAGAAACCTCCTCCTTTTTTTGAAGTCGGTTAAAGCATGTCGTGACAACTTTTCGTAAGATTTTTTTCCGTCTAGCCCCCTTTCACAACGCGCGATAAGGAACTTCGTTCCAATAAATTACACCCAGACACAGAACAAATAATTGTGCTCATCACAAAAACATTTGTCCTGGGTGGGAATCGAACCCACGACCTCAGTCTTAGCAGTCAGGTTCACTAACCACTAGACTAACAGGCCAATAAAATTTTAGTACTCAGCTACATACGGATTAGGCAAATTAATATTGGCTTAAAAAGATATGTTAATAGACGTCTGATTGTAAACCTTTTCTATAGTCAATACGATTTTCGTTAGCTATCGACATTTCAGTTGATAATTCGATAATTTTATGAACATCTGTCACCAACAAAATTTATTGCCTACACCCAAAAATTTAAGGGTCAATCCATTCCCCTTTCTCCCAATAAAAACAGAAATACGTACAAATGTTGCTCTGAAACGGCCCCCAAAATATTTTCTCTTAATTTCGTTACATATTTCTCCTAATTCGGTTATTTCTCCGAATTCCGTTAGTCTTAATTTTGTTTTTATAGCTTTTATAATTGGAGACCGGGCCTCCGAATTTTAGCGAGGCCAACACTTTATTTGCAGGCCCTAATTACGTCTGAAATCTTTTACTGAATCGTCTCGCTTTGCTTTCATGGGTATGAATAGGTCACAGCGTTTCTGAAGTAATATTTTTGTCTTTTATCCTAAGTTGGTTTAAGAAAATTCTTGAATAGAGTTCTTGGTCTTGTGTTTTATTTATTTTGCACGTTGTTTAAAATAACTATTTTCTTTGAAACAAAATATCTTTTTGCAAGTTAACTAGAAAGGATTTTCCAACGATGTAAGTATCTAATTAGTACTTAATTTAAATTAAGCAACGTTATAATATTTGTTTCATTGTTTTATTGACTAAGACTACATTCATTTTTTTACTAACAATAAAGGGCCATTAAAAAAATGTGGCTATAGGTAATCAAAATAATTATTCTGATTTAAAAAACATAGTTATTTGAAGACTCATAAGTGAGGGATATCAAATGACAACGAAACGCAAGTGTGAAGTTGACGAGATTCGATCGAGTCTCGCCTGAAGTTCGTACGAGTCAACGTGAACGCTAAAGCGGTGTGGTGCAGCTCTCTTGACCATCGCGTATTGTGTGGACTACAAGTACGTAAAATTTTCCAACGTTTCGTTACATTAATTTTTTCTTGTTAAATTCTATTCTAAAAATCTAGAAAATCCTTCAGAGTTTTTCTTCTCGCCCGCAACACATATCTACGCCCAGCAAAGTGTTCAACGGTGTAGAATCCAGCTCCAATCGACCTCTTATCCCGATATATTTTATTATTATATATTTTGCTAAATTACCTTATGAAACCGGAAAGTAGTATGTTGAAACTTACCTGTAACAAGAAAAAAACACAAGATTAGTTTCACAATCATTTACCTACTTACAGTATGTATGTTTAGTGGTGGCCCAGTGGTAACGGCCGCGACTTACGAGTAGTAGGTCGTAAGTTCGAACCCAAGTAGGCGCTATACTTTGTGTAAATTATTTCATCACCACTGCTCTCATAACGGTGAAGGAAAACATCGTGAGGAAACCGGCATGTCTTAGAACTAAAAATTCGAAGACATGTGACATCTACCAACCCGCACTGGGCCCGTGTGGTGGATTATGGCCCACTCCCTCTCACCAAGAGGAGGCCTGTGTCCCAGCAGTGGGAACATTTATAGGCTGCTGATGATGATGATGATGATGTATGTTTAAGTCGTAAGTCCCGGTTGTCAATTGAACATCTTTGACAGTCACTACGGGTAGTCAGATAGCCTACAAGTCTGACAATCAGTCTTACCAAGGAGTATCGTATTGCCCATGATCAGTTCATTCACGTTGTGGTGCTCATATAGGCAGTCGTTGGTATTCCGCTGCTACCGGTTAGACTGCAACCCAACCAAAATCTAAGCGGATTGATGTATCACGAATATGGGGTTAAATCATTTTAATGTTGAGGCACATACCATCATACAAAACAACTTTCTATATGGAACCAATGAGAACAAACACATAATAATAATAATAATAATAATAATAATAATATGTTTATTAGTACATAAAAAAAAAAAACAACAATACAGAACATAGCATATGAAAACAATGGGTTGTACTACCATGCTTAAAATTATTTTCAGTTTTCCGGGCTCCTAAACTAGGTACGCAGACCTGTATTTTAGGATTCGGAGATTTTGCGGCTTCAATTTATATAATACAACGTGACTTTCCTGTTTGTTTACAATCGTTGTTGACACAGCAAATGGAGTGAATGATTGTGGATGTGTATTAAGGAGTGTGTATATGAAAGTAGTTTGTGTGTAGTGACGTGTGTATGTGAAGTGTGAGTGTTTGATAAGCTTTCTTTCAAGGTATATTTGATTAAGCTATGATTCTATAGCCAATAAATGTTCTGTTTCATCATAAGTTAAGGATAAGAGCCATTTTCTTAATTTATTTTTAATATCATGTAAGTTACATGTGTACAACGGAATAATTTTATTTATTTTATTATACATGCGTGAACTTTGAGCCAACAATTGTCGACTTGTAAATGCAAAACGACAGGGGTTTGCTTTACATATAGGGAAACCCTGGCGTCTTAGAAGCAGATTTTTATCTAATGGAAGGTTAGAGTGTCTCCGTAGGACAGAACGATAGACATATAGTTGCCTTACTGTGAGAACTTCGGCTTCAGAGTATAATTGATCAGTTGGGTAGTCTCTAGGTTTAAAGAGCATCACTTTAAGAACTGCTCGTTGTGCACGTTCTGCAAGGACCATTGCGGTTTTGTAAGTACCACCCCACACCGGGATACAGTACATAATGATAGACTGACAAAGACTGAGGTACACAAGAGTCAGGATTTCAGAATTGGCGGAGTGCCTGAGTTGTTTAAAAATATATATAAGTCTCCTGATTCTAGTGCAGAGTGCCTCTATATGCGCGTGCCAGTTAAGTTCTTCGTCAATAATTACTCCCAGGTACTTAATATTGGGAACTGAGCTGAGAGCAAGACAGTTACAACCTACTGACTGAGTGGGAGGACAAGTGTGAGCTTTAATTTTGTGAGAGACAGATGATGGGGTCTTTGAATGTGGGCGATGGAACCTGATTAGTTTCGTCTTATCTAAATTCAACGTCAGCAGGTTAGTTGACAACCAGTCCATTATTAATCGGAGCGAGTATTCTGCTCTATCTCTGGCTTGCTCCCAGTTTTTGCCAAACACTAGAAGTGCTGTGTCGTCAGCATATGAGAAGATTTCGCAATTAGAGATGGAGAGCCTGCATAGATCATTGATGTATATTTGGAAAAGTGTCGGTCCCAATATACTACCTTGTGGGATGCCATAGGTGAGCTTTTCATATGAACTGGTGACTGAATCGATGAGAACACACTGGGATCTATCACAGAGGTAGTCATTAAATAATTTGAGAGTTACTCCACGCACTCCTAAGCTTTCCATCTTTGAAATAAGTCGAGGGACAGAGACCGTGTCAAAAGCTTTAGTTAAATCTAAGAAAATACCATAGCAGTGAAGTTTATTATCTAGTTGGCTTACTACACTATTAGTGAAGGCAGCTACGGCATCCTCCGTACAAATTCCAGATCTAAATCCGTACTGGTTTTGAGCTATTAATTTATGTTTTTCCAGAAAGCTGACTAAGCAATTGTTCAGAATTCTCTCCAGAACCTTTGAAAGCGTACTCAGAACAGAAATAGGTCTGTAGTTTGTGACTCGGTCTCTGCCCCCGCTTTTATATATAGGATGCACTACGGCTCTCTTAAAAGCTTCAGGGAAGATTCCAGAGTCTATGGACAGGTTACAAATATGAGTGACTACGGGGGTTAAGGTAGTGCATGAACTTTTGATAACTCTGGCTGGAATATTATCCCACCCTGTAGCACAGTCACTACGAAGGTCATGGATAATTCTACCTACTTGCTCCTCATCCATAGGGAGGATGACAAGAGAGTTAAATGATTGGCTGGGTAGAGATGTTGTAGCAGTGGAGATGATGCCAGGTCCAATTTTCGACGCTAGGTTAGTACCTATATTGACAAAGAACTCATTTACTTTGTTTACCGAAGTTTTAACGTCAACTGAATCACTCAAAAGTTCACGAGGGGACCGGGTCTGAACATTAGTATTCGTGATAGATTTAATCACTTTCCACGTTGCCTTAGGATTGTTTTTGGCTTTAAGAAATTCTTCCTTTTCATATGCTCGTTTCAACTTCCTTATTAAGATATTACAGAAGTTTCTGTACCGCGTGTATGTTATTTTAAGCATGGAGTCGTCAGGCTTTTTCCTTACTTCGATATGCATTCTATCTCGGTTTCTTAGACAGCGAACCAGGCCGGTGCTCATCCACGGCTTTAGAACCCTGCATTTTTTATGTGTTCTGGTTATCCGTGTGTGATTAGTGATCACACGTTGTATCTTATCAATTAACAGATTAGTTGCTACATTTGCGTTTGTACAAGTTAAGATCGGGCTGAAGTCAGTGTTGTCCAGTTCTTTACGAATCGCTTCATAATCATACTGTGACGATGTTCTTTGTACATTACATCGCGAACGGGAATTGAGGGGCAGAAATAAGCAGATAGGCTGATGATCTGTAACGTGAGAATCAAGGACTAGAACAGTGGAAGTCTTCTTAGATTTAAGCATTATATGATCTAGACAGTTGTTAACTCTGGTCGGTAGATAATGCGCAGGAAGTAGTCCTAGAGTGGCGGTGAGTGTTAAATAGTCATTAGCGTGCCGGTCACTAGATCCTGATTTGATGTCAACATTCATATCGCCTATTAAGATAATGTTATCGTAGGCATTTAGAGAAGATATTACGCCTTGCAGACTGTTATAAAACTTTTCTAGATTTTGGTAGGATGGAGAGCGATAGACTGAAACTATTGCCGTAGAGCCTAAGCAGGATATTATGCAGTTAGCGTCCTGAAACTGTGGTTCCGTCGTCACACATTTTAACCTTTCTCTAATATAAACCACAACTCCGTCATTTTTTATTACATTATTAATAGTAGCGAAAGATGAATAACCATGTAATATAGGAATAGATCCAGAAACCTGCAACCAACACTCTGTCAGAACTATTACATCAAAATTGATTTTCGTTGATGAAATCATAGTAAGAAATTGATCTAGATTTTTATTAATGCTTCTAATGTTAATATGAACTATTTTTAAGCTATTATTGTGCATCGGGACTAATTCAGGACATTTTTCAGGGGAGCATAGGAAAGATTGAGCAACCGAGATGTTATCCAATTCCTTGGAAATTTGGTTTAAATTAGCCATTGGGTACCGGTAAAATTGAGTACAGAATACGAAACACGGGGTTTGGTTGGACATTGTGGAAATTAGAACTTAGTCTGATAGAGGACTTTTTTGAATACAGCAACAGTGTTTGTGAAGAGAAGTAGTAACCTATGAAAGAATTGCTAGCCATCAGGCTGCAACATAGCCTGGTGACGTAATTATAATTGTTACTTTGAGTGAAATTGTGCATGTGTGTATAGTGTATTAGTAGTTTAACAGTTACGTAAATTGGCAATAAAATGCAATAGTTACCAAAAAAGAAATAAAACGGATATACAAAATAATATTGAATGCATGCATAAACGCGAATAACAAATTTAAGTAAAACTGAAAATAGTCATTGTTGAACTGGTACTGGTACTAGTCCCGGTACCGGTATTTGTGCTGCAAACATGGTAAGGCATTTCTCTGATTTAATTTCAACGGGTTTATCAGCTGGGTCCTTCTTCAAGAGAATTCTTCCGTTGGAATACCAGCTGGAGTAACTCCTTGCCTTAGCAAACTGGCGGGCGTCATACAACAGCTTTTTGATTGCGGGAGGTAAGTGTTCATCGACGTAAACTGGTTTCTTTTCGCCGGCAATCCCGATTAGTTGTGTGTTCAGTTTATCATTGATGGAGCGCTCTTTATTAAACTTCCTCACCTTAGCTAGGAATTCGTTTCTCATATTCACACAACTAAATTCTGCAACGATCGGTCTGCATAGACCTGATTTTCCGGGTATACGATATACATCCCGAAAGGAAGATCTCGGAGTTTCCAAGTTAACAGTCTTTCCAACCTTAGATACCGCAGAAATGAGGTCTTCAGGCGTTTCTTTCTCTTTAGTCGGAATATTACGCAGCTGACATGAATGTCTTGTCAGTAGTGAGATACCTACTCGAACCTAATACATAAAACTGAAGTGGTCTGCTAGGGCCAATGCCTGCCAGGGTCGCGAGATTTGTTCGAAAGAGATACCATGACCCTGGCACATGGACAACTGAAGGAACACGGGTGGGTTTTAGTCAGTAAAAGTCTGACATGCCCTTCCGCTCCACCCAAAAGCAGGACAACCAACATACCGTTATCTGATCCCAAACTAGGCAGAGCCTGTACTATGGCAACCAGACAACTGATAAACATACTTATATATGTCTAAATACATACATATTATAGATAAATTACACCCAGACACAGAACAAATGATCGTGCTCATCACACAAAGACTTGTCCTGGGTGGGAATCGAACCCACGACCTCAGTCTCAGCAGTCAGGGTCACTAACCACTAGACTAACAGGCCAGTCAGTTAATATGATTTTTGTCATTTGATGATTTCCCACCCAAAAAAAAAAAAACCCTAATACATATTTATGGTGCGATAGATATTTTTTTCTCAATTAGGGTGTTAGGAAAAAGGAAAATGGATAAATGGTACCCACGTTGTATACGTAATCAGTATACCTAGCTATAAACAATTTCTTTTAAAAATAAGCTAACGTTTTCCTGGAATATCATAAATAGAAAGACGGGTATTTTTCAATCTGGAATATCATTGAGCTAACGGAAAATAGCAAAGCAGATATATATAAATATAACCAGCCTTCAGTGTTCCCACTGTTGGGATACAGGCCTCCTCTTTTCGAGTGGGCGCGAATCGAATGCGGGTTGGTAGATGTCACATGTTTTCAACTTTTTGGTTTAACGAAATGCCGGTATTCTCTTGATGTTTTCCTTCACCGTTTTGAGATTGGTAGTGACGAAATTATTAATACAAAGCACCTGCCTGTGTTTTTACTTACGACCCTTGTAAGTCGGAGCCGATACCTCTGGGCCGCCACAGTTGTTAGTTAAAAATTATACAACGTGTAGCCTTGTAAAACTGTCATGATTTATCACAAACACCTTAAATAAATCAAATAAGAGGTATCTGCTGACATTATAAGCAAAAAAGTTGTAAATAAGCCACGAAAGAAAACTCTATATTTTTGTACGAAAAATCCGCAAAAGGATAGTTTTCGCCCTTTCTTAGTAGCAATTCTCACCCTTTGGACAACGGGTTAACATTTCCATTTCTATTTTGTTACTTATAGAACACTGAGGTCGACCCGACCTTGTTTAAATAGATGATTTTTACGCAAACAGGTCCCATATAAACAAAAAACCTTCATGGCTACACAAAACTAGCCAGTGGTGCTTTTCTCTCTTTTTTAAACATCACTTTGAAATTCGAACGTTGTCTTGTTGTGAATCCGCGATGATATACTTTAAAAACAAATGAGTTCGCTTTCGAATTGTGTGCGCTCACTTGAGTGAGGTAAGCAGTAAAGTAAGTAAGATGCCTAAAGAAGACCTGAAGAAACTGATCTAAGATATCCTTAAGATACATGTATGATTTTTAAAAGTACCATTCTTTCCGGACATTGCTACTACCTCCATCGTACCGCCACAGAAGAAAACGCCTCGGTTAGATCTGTTTTCACGAAAGCGAGGAAGCTATTTTAGCTAAAGTAGGTGCCATAAGGAAAAATAGAAAATTTGAAAAGAGCATTACGGTAAAATTGGAAGGAAGCCGTAAGGAAAAATGGAAATAATTGAATGTGAATGCGAAAATAAAAGGAAATCTTTTTGCGAGAGGAAATTAGCTCAGTGGCTTAATTTCTAATCTTTAAAGGTGAATCCATGAGTTTTTTATACAAGGTGATAGGGACATTAACCTTGCAATCTGTAAGCATGAAATCAGCACAAGTCCATTCTAATCCTTATCATTCTTTAAACGGTTGACAGTATCCACATCTTAATTTTTTATAAGACATGCATTTAACTGCTAGAGGGTGGAGAACTGGTGACCTGAAACACAGGCCCTTAAAGTCTAGCTTAGGCACCAGTCTCCCACAGTAAACGAAACCATATCGTAACAACCTCTGTAATGTTTATTGTGGTGAGAAAAAATAAATAAATAAATCTGTCAGAAAAAATTTAATCTTCCGCATTACTCGACTGCAAATTTAAGTATTACTATTTGTCACAAGCAAGGTTTATCTTGTTACCCAGTAACAGCACAGGACAGGTCAGAGAGGCAGGTGCTCCATGTAAAATACTGGTATTCAACTGTATCTGATTAGACTTAAGCCAACTCTCTGCCAGGGTCGCGAGATTCGTTCGAAAGAGTTACCGTGGCCCTGGCATATGGGCAACTGAAGGAATACGGGTGGGTTTTAGTAAGTAAAAATCTGACAAGCCCTTCCGCTCCACCCTAGAGCGGGAGACGTCAATTGATGATTTCCCACCCCCAAAACAAGAAAAGCCGACTCAAATATTTCAGAAAAAAACCTGATCAGTTTTTATTTTCTAGTTTACCCACCCCGGTTTCACACGGACCAATTTTATTACTTCCTTAACACCTTTACAACATAGCTACGCAATATGTGTTAATTATACACATAAAACCCTCTTAGAGGGTCACTCTATCAAAACCTCAATAAAATCTGTCCATCACTTTCTGAGATTATCGCTTGTGAACAGAGAGAATTACTCGGCTGATTATAATAAAAATAAAATTAAAATAAATATATTTTTCAAATTAATTAAACTTTTTCAAATTATCTTCATAAATCAGCTGTCAGGCGTCCAATGCTGGATATATAAAATTGAGAAAGTCCTCATGTATGTCTTTCACCCTGAGGCGGATGAAGGGGTCTGTGGCACTCTCTGACTAAATGATATTAGTAAAAAGTTAGGAGGTTTTAACCTAGGGCAGCGTTTTTACTTTAGTTATTTCATCACCACTGCTCTCAAAACGGTGAAAACAACGTAAAGAAGCCGGAATGTCCCAGAACTAAAAATTCTAAGACTTCTAGCAACCCGCACTAAGCCAACGTGGTGAATATACATATACTACGGCTTACTCCAATTTACCAATAGGAAGCAAGCTTAGTAATAATAATTTAGTATACTAAATTAGGCTTATTATGTATGCATGTATAGTATGGGGAAAATGCGAAAGAAAGGAAGCGCGGGTTGTGTGGATAATGATATAGCTAGATAGGAAGTGAATACAGAAATTGACGGCTGATAGAGAACTTCAAAACAAGAAGCATGCTGCACCGACCACAAATGATTACTGATAAGGACAGGAAGATACTAATGTTTTGTTGCTAACTGGGTCACTTAAACAAAAAACTTTTTAACAAAAAATTAAACCGCTGAAAACACAGAAAAGCAAAAAATAATAAACCTTGAAATTTTGGGTCGGCGCTGAAAAAAACTACAACACAGTTTTTTCGGCGGTTTAATTTTTTGATATAAAGTTTTTGTTTTATAATTTTTTGTAGCTTTAATGTACTAATAATAATTGGCAAGGTATACCCTATCCAATGAAAAAAGAATTATCAAAATCGGACTACTCTGTATTAAGTTATGCGTGGTTGTACATTACAATCAGTGAGTGAACAATCAATCATCCCCTGTTTTCCAACCCTTAGGGTTAGATTTTGTTTTCCAAATTTATATGGGACCACCTTCAAAGTATACCCTTACCAATAAAAAAAGAATTATCACAATCGGACTACTACGTAAAAACATATGCGTGGTCATACATAAAAATATATATATATATATATATACGAGTCGAATTGATAACCTCCTTCGTTTTTTTTCGTCGGTTAAAAATTTAAAACACGCTTAATAAATCGTCACCGAGACTTCTTAATCCAAATTCCAGACATGGTAACACTACGTTTCTGGTTGCCAAATGACTTCGATAATCTGCTGGGAAGCTGCCAGAAACAATGTATAAAATAGACGATTATCACCCATTAAAAGCATTGTATACAAACTGGAGCAATGTAGACTTGTTTAATAGATTTTAGGATCATTATTTTAGAGTTCATTTACGTTTGCGTCATACTTGACGATTGTCAGTTAGGAAAAGCTTTATCAAAACCAAATTTCTTGGCAAGGTTAAAGGCAGTTTCTAAATTCATAAACATTTTGGGCAAACGTCTAGATTTTTAAATGCCAATTAACACCCTCCGTGCCTAGGAAAGAATGTTCAATTAATGGCCCCACCTGTCGTACATAGGAATTTTTGAAAGTCGTTATTGGTACTCAGCAGACTGAAAATCTGACAACAGTCTTACAGACAAGGGGTATCAGAGGCTGTGGATGTCACATAAGCAGTTGGTCCATGTAAAATAAATTTGGAACATTGCTGGGAAAAGGTTGAGCAGATGCATATTGATGGTTGTATAAGAGTCTAAAATGTAATCAAACAGTAAAACTTTTTAACAGAAAACTTTTTTACAAAAAAAATACAACCGACTTTAATTTCGGAAGTCGGTGGCAAAAAAAAACATAAATACAGATCCTAAGACACCGACTTCCGAAATTAAAGTTATTTTTCACTTTGTAGTGTTTTTAACCGACTTCAAAAAGGAGGAGGTTATCAATTCGGATGTTTATGTTTTTTTTTTATGTATGTTCGGCTATAACTCCGTCATATATAAACGGATTTGCAAAATTCTTTTTTTGTTCGAAAGGGGTTTATTCCGAAATGGTCCCATATAAGTTTCATATAGATCTGATGATGAATTCGGGAGACAGACACCGGAACTCTTTAAAAAATGACAGGAAATCAACCGCGATTTCTGCTGTCGCATAAATATGCATTGTTTGTTTGGAATTAGTGCAGGGTGAATACCACAACTAAAAATTTAAAAATAAAAACTTTTTTGCAAAAAAAAACAACCGACTTCCTTAAAAACACTACAAAGTGAAAAATAACTTTAATTTCGGAAGTCGGTGGCAAAAAAACCATAAATACAGATCCTAAGACACCGACTACCGAAATTAAAGTTATTTTTCACTTTGTAGTGTTTTTAAGGAAGTCGGTTGTTTTTTTTTGCAAAAAAGTTTTTTTAAGGAAGTCGGTTGTATTTTTTTTGTAAAAAAGTTTTTATTTTTAAATTTTTAGTTGTGGTATCCACCCCGCACTAATTCCAAACAAACAATGCATATTTAAGCGATAGCAGAAATCGCGGTTGATTTGCTGTCATTCTTTAAAGAGTTCCGGTGTCTGTCTCTGGAACTCATCATCAGATCTATATGAAATTTATATGGGACCATTTCGGAATAAACCCCTTTCGAACAAAAAAATAATTTTGCAAATCCGTCTATATATGACGGAGTTATGGCCGAACATACATAAAAAAAAAAAAACATATAAACATCCGAATTGAGAACCTCTTCCTTTTTGAAGTCGGTTAAAAATAGGAAACACCGCACACTGTGAGGAAATCGAAGATATCCCCCCAACCCTTACTGGGCCTGCATGATAGTCCTCTCACGCCCACGATCAGGCCCGGGTCGACGCCACGTTGCGTTCCACGTCCGCGTCAAAGAAATGACAGCAATTATTGAAGGGGTCCGCTAGGGCCGATGCTTGCCATGGTCACGGATACGTTCGAAACAGCTACCGTGGCTCAGGCACAGTCAACTGATAGAACACGAGTTGGTTTCAGTCAGTTAAAGTCTGACACTCTCTCCCGCTCCGCCCAGAGCGGGAGACGTCATTTTATGAGATCCCGCCTAGAAAAAAACCCTCTCACGAAGAGACGGCCTGTGTCCCAACAGTAGGGATATACGATAATTATGTAAGTTAAGCAAAACAAATCAACACATTATCTTTATACAGTTCCATACCGATAAAGGAAAAAACCTACTATTAAGCCCTTTTTTTTGTGGGTGGGAAATCATCGAATGACGTCTGACGTCAATCAAATGGCGGAAGGGCGTGTCAGACTTTTACTGACTAAAACCCACCCGTGTTTCTTCAGTTGTCCATATGCCAGGGCCACGGTATCTCACTATTAAGCCGTCACGTAGACTATTTTAACAATTAGAATGACTTTAGTCCTAATGACATATCCATTTGTATATAAAGTAATCTAAGTTAAGACCTTAAGTGAAGCGTTTAAACTTAATTAATGTAACTTGTCTTAATTCTGAGCTTAGCGCTTATTTTAATTAATCCGTTTAATACTTAACTATTACAGACATCTGTTAAGTTAGTTCAAGTTATTAAGACTGATAATTAACTTAATTTTTTGAATTTTAATATTGTTTTAAAGTTTCAATTACTTCAGGTCCTGGATGTCATTCAGCTTTCAGAAGGCTGAAAGTGTGACAGCCAGAGTGATCCAAAGGTCAGATAAGCAGTCACTCTATGTACGAGTAAAATACTGATATTCTGCTGCTTCCGATGAAATTGAAAACCGGTTAGACTGGAAAAGACGAACAAAAAAAAAAAATATATGAAAAAGTGTTTATTCACAATGTTTTGGCTTTTTACAAAATAAATTACTTCTGCCAAACTGCAAGGCAGTTTGTTGGCAGATGTAGCTCCTTTTTTCCAATATTTTTTGTAATAATATTATATTGATACCTTTTCCTTTAAACATATAAAAAATAAACAACAATAAACAGATACATACAATACGCAAATTTTTCAACTATTCTTCACAGGGTTCAAGTCAGTACATAATAATGTGTTACTTCAGCGTTGAGTTGAAATATTAACCGCATTTTTACGAACTTTAATACATTAGGTAAGTACGAAGACCTTTGATTAGCACTCGGACAATTACTTAGGACTAAATATTTACTATGCCATTTTTTTAATTATACGGTTCTTAAGGCGGTGCCCAAACGTATGACATCATAAAACGACTCAAATTTTTGTAGCATATTTAGGCGTATTGTTACATGTTACAACTCAGAAAAAAAAATAGTGTACGTATCGTTAAATAACCAAAGAAAAGACGTATTATAAATTTTATTAATAAATACAATAGTATTTTGATAAAACAGTTACTAAACAAAGCTAAGAAAAATTTATTTTGTCACATAACTCTCAAAATTTAAAGTAGATATTTTTATTTTAAGGTACATTGGGCGCAAAACTGATGGCCAATGAAGCTAAAAGGTTCTGGTGTGGCGACCACATACTGCAAGATGAAGCGTAGAACGGCCTCCCACAAGGTGGCCTGAAATTCACTGCATGCGACAAGCACAAAACTGGTTGAAGTGGCAGTGCCTGAGGGAAGCCGACATGTGCAGTAATGGACGTCTATTGGCTAAAATGAGGACGATGATTATGACAGTAATGTTAAGCCAGGGAATTAGAATAAGTTTCTAGAATAAAAGCAGATGTGGCCTATGGATATCTACAATAGTAGATGTGGCCTACAAAATCAGAGGCCATACCCGTTAACCCAGAATGGAGCAATACTGCTTGGCAACAGTACATAATTATGGTGGTATGGCAGTACTTCCCCGGACAAGTTCCTTAAAATAATAGTTTAAAAAACTAAAAAACACGCTTCCATAGAAAACCAAACTAAAAAGTAGAAAATAATGGAAAAATAATAGTTTAAGAAAACGAAAAAACACGCTTCCATTGAAAACCAAACTAAAAAGTAGAAAATAATGAAAAAAAGCGTGGGGTGCTTTTAAGTTACTTTTTTATTGATATCAGGCACCCCACGCTTTTTTTCCATTATTTTGTACTTTTTAGTTTGGTTTTCAATGGAAGCGTGTTTTTTAGTTTTTTTTAAACTATTATTTATTTTCTATTTTTTAGGGTGTTTCGAATTTTGAGACTTATGTCAGCGTAGTTTGTGACGTATGTCAGCGTAGTTTTCGAAGACAGTTTTTTTGCTGTCCTGGTAACCCTGGTATCCTTGGATAATGGCACAAATTTATGAAATTATTGCATTGTCATCGGTCCTTGACAGGTGTGCAAAGTTTGAATTAAATCTGGTCGTTTAAAGTGGGTCAAAATCGCGCTATAAGGAGTCGGTTACAAACAAACATACAAATACATATACAAACATACAAGTGAAGCTAATATAAAGCGTGTAAAAAGGGCATCTACATAACATAACATCACGGCTTGTTACCCCGAAGGGTTGGGCAGAGCTGTACCTATAGTACACCCACATTTCGCCTGTTATGTTCAAGTCCCATGTAATAAGGGGCGAGCCTATTGCCATCAACCAGGCAACAAATCCAGACTCCGATCTGCTACTGAGAAATTCCAGATGAAAAAACCCAATAACACTTTGCCCGACTTTGAATAAAAACAGGAAGTTACAAAGAATTTATAAGTAAAACCTAAAAACTCCAAATCCGTCGCACAAAAGAAAAACTTCGTCTAATAAATTCACACCTTACGAAAATCTTAAAGTAAAAGATAAAATTGCTCGCCACAGTGTTACCCAAATCTTTCAAAATCGAGGTCAGTTTCCGACGAAGTTTTTGCCTTCCTCGGAGGCATTAGGCTGCCTATCCATTTAAACGGTGCGATGTGGAGGTACTCTATGTAATGTAACAATGAACAGAAAAAAGCGTAAAGTATTAAAGACTAGCTGTATGATGAAAATAATCATATGAAAATGTGTTTCCAGGAGTAAAAATTGCAAGTAGCTTATGTTACTCTTCGTAACATCATCTGTCTGCCAATGGAAGTCCCGTCAATGTCAATCTAGTCATTTCAGAGATAAGCCGGAACAAATAGATAGACAGACAAAAATGTTATAAGTCTTTTATTTGAAAATTTGACAATCCACTCAATCATAAAAAGCAAAACGACTGACGGTGCGACAAAAAACGTTTTACGGTGTTCTACGTTGCACCTTAAAGAGAATTTTGCGTTGGCCTCTTAAAGTCATGAATTAATTATATATATCTGAGGACCTTGTGGTGCCGGACGTAAAGAATACCACCACCCCATTTCTTCCCTTGGGTGTCGTAAAAGGCGACTAAGGGACTTACTAGAGAATGGGCAGCAGCGTTCTCTATGCATTTTACCACCAAACTGCGATCGCCAACCCGCCTGCCAAGCGTGGCGATTATGGCAAAGCCCCCCAAATTGGGGGAGGCCTAAGTCCAGCAGTGGACGCCTTACGGCTGAAATGATGATGATGATGATGATCTGAGGACAACCAACACAACGTTATCTGATCCCAAACTAGGCAGAACCTGTACTATGGGTAACCAGACAACTGATAAACATACTTATATATGTCTAAATACATACATATTATAGATAAATTACACCCAGACACAGAACAAATGATTGTGCTCATCACACAAAGATTTGTCCCGGGTGGGAATCGAACCCACGACCTCAGTCTTAGCAGTCAGGGTCACTAACCACTAGACTAACAGGCCAGTCGAATTCATATTCATCATTCAGTTAAATTGCTGCTGAAGAAATACCTGTTTTTTTTTTTTCTCAAAATATTTTCTTTCCACAAAGTCAAGGACCTAATAAAATTCCACTAAATTCAAACTTCGTTCCGCTTTACTTCACTGGATCACACAATTCAACGCAACCGCGGAAAGTATGCCGACTGCCATGTTAGCTCACTGCCTCGCACAGATCGCTCGGTCTTCCACGCTTGCCGCTTCAATGGGTACGTAGCCTTAGCGAGGTCAAAAGGATTTATCGAGCTATCTCCAAAAAGATGTATTATTGCTTTTTTAAGTACCTTTTGGAGATGTTTCATTTTTATTAATCGGATTGAGAATTTAGCTTTTTCCTTGGATATTTTCGTGGGTTGGTAAGTAAAGTTTCTGTTATCGGTTCTGAGTATTCTTAGGAGTTATTTGAAGAAGTGACTCTTAGCCATATTTAATGGTATTTTTTTCGATTTGATTTGTAATCTGTTTTTCGTCATTAGACGAGGAAACAGTTACTTAAGGTTCTTGTTTAATATTGAGCATCTTATACGATTTATCTTCTATTTTCTGGATTTGTATTACAGATCTTGTTTACTATCAAATAGTCTAAGAAACTGCTAATACTGTAACGAGATAGTGTTTCTACCAAATCCATTAATTCCAGCTGCTGATAATCTCACACCTGGACACGACTTGTTTCGGGTTACCTGGAAGTCTTTAAATAAACTTAAATATTGATCATTATTTATTCTACAAACACGAATAAATAAACACATGCAACATCACATGAATATACCATACACTACACGCACTCCCACAAAACACCCTCTCCCCTCTCATACACCACACCACACCACACCACACTCCATCCCAATTCTCATCCCATCCCCCACACACATACTCACACATACATATAGCAAATCAGGTCATTATGGGTTTATTGTTAGAATCACACTCTTAAATAAAGGTTTATTTTGTATACGTAGTAACTAGTAGAACACTGACTCCTAGGTCACAGGGTTTCCCTAGTTTAGGAGGCAGGGTTTTCCACTATTTGTGCAGCCTTTTCCCAAAAACCAATTTAACTACCTATGTGAATTGTTATTGTATACAAAGGTTTTTTGTGTCAATAAACTTATTTTTATTTATTTATTAAACTTCGCAGTCAGGTACGTTTAATTAAGAAAACCTGTTCAGGTGGAGATTCACAGATTAATCCGCTATGGAGTGTAAATGCGGCCCTTAAGATCGTATCCAGCGTGTCTTGTTGTCAGCACGCCACAGGAGTTGATGGATGCTACTGAATGTGCCAAGCTCGTAGTCCAATTCTGGCCTTCATACCATATACAGTTAAAGTTTTGTATATAAATTACTATCAACACGCTAAGAAGATTTTGTTGGCCCAAAACTATGCCAGTTCGACGGCGTCGTTGGTGGCAGCGCAGACGTCACTTTGACTGGATATTTTGGGACACAGAGAACAGGATATTCCTATCTTATGTTCCCTATGTTCCATAATTGCGACACAGCTCCACATTCACACACTACTGCCGGTCCGTCAATTACGATGAGAGACAACATTCATGTCATTTGCATACTATCCACAATGTGTTTGCATAATAAGGTATAACTAACACAAAATATCAGCCAATCAATCTGATGTTGACACTCAACTATGACTATTAAAGTAGCAAATAAGTGAAGGTTATATATATCCTCTGCCTTTTCCCAACTATGTTGGGGTGGCTTCCAGTCTAACCGGATGCAGCTGAGTAGCAGTATTTTACATAGAGCAACTGCCTATCTGACCTCCACAACCCACTTACTGGGTAAATTATACCCCTTGTTAAGACTGGTTGTCAGACTTTCGGGCTTCTGACGACCCATAACGACCGTCTAAGATCTACGAAAGATAGCCGGAACCAACGGCTTAACGTGCTTTCCGAGGCACAGAAGGGTCTTGGTATGTGAACCTATCCACGGACCAACCGCAGCACGCGTAGCTTAACCTGAACGATCAAACCGTGCGGTTGTTATTACTTAGCCATAAGCCCTTCAAGGTTACATCCAATAGTGAATATTAAGATACAATCTGATAAATTTACCTAGGGATCTTAACCTAACCGTACCGAAAATTCCTAAATGTGCAGTCAGTGAAAATTTAAGAGAAGAAAAAAACTGTCCCCCCCACCCGGTCGGCGAACCCCGTCAGAAACAAAGTCTTTTACTCTTTTTTTTTCCAACACAGAATGTACCGTCGTTTGCTCTATTGTTAAAATATTAAAACTTTGTTAAGACTTCACTATCAGCTGTAGCACCCTCATGAACCATGAAAATGACACGCAAGATGAAAGTTTAAAAATGTTTTGAAGCCGCCATTTTAATGGTTTAACGTGCTTTTCAAGGCGGGGAGGGGGGGGGAGTTGGCATTCCAAAATCCGGGCTGTTACTAACAAATTCCTAATGGAAAACCCAAAAACACTTGGCTCGACCTAGGTTCTAAACATTAGTAGTAAGTTATTTACATTAAAAAAACAAAAAACACAAGCGTGTGGCTAAAACACTCATATTGTCAAGAAATTACCAATGATCACTCCGATTTTTCACTGCTCTTTAGCCAAGCTAAATAAATATCACAGGCTAAACCCAAAGCTAAATATTTGTACTAGCTGCTCCTTTGATAATGAACACATGTAGGAGAATATGTACTAGATAAATACGGAATTACGACCCTTGTAGACCTTGTGGGTAATTTAAACCTTACGCTAACTACTTAACGTTTGAATTTCCCCAAAGATGTGTAAAGGTCTGACCGTTGCTGGGGTTATGTTTCCGTGTTTAATCAACAGGCTTTTGTTTTCCTTATATGAGTAAATGTATGGTTTGTTTAATCTTTAAAATTATAAGAAAACAGGGTTGTTTGAATTTGATTAAAGGGACTCAAATCTGGCTAAAAAAATCTCCTAGCCAAATCTCGTTAGGTAGATAAATATACTGGATGACATTTTTTACCGTCTCGACCTTCATATGGTGTGTTGTGTAACTAGAATAGAAGGCAGGAAGGCCTTCAGATTCATCGTAGGTGACTTAAGGAGCGCGGGGCGCAGGTGGACAGGGATGCGTGTGCGGCTCGTGCGCCTACGAAAGATCAATGAGGCCACTTATCGGCCGGCTTCAAAGGGTAGGACCGCGCTCCGAAATCAATGATACATGCCGCCCGTTGAGTAGGGTGCGTATGATTTGAGTTTCGATAGATTTTAATTATTTTTTTTTGTTTTTTGTTTTCCAAATTTCTGTTTTTGTTGTTCTAGTACGAAAATGTTACTTTAAATGTGTAGTATTTATTACTAGATCAATTTAATTACATGTTATTCAAAAATAAAAATAATAAAAATTTCTATGCCAAAAGCTTCCATTCCGTTCACCTATTACCCCCATTTTTTTTCAAAACGCTAAAAAAAGTCACCCAGTATGTACATGGAATACTTTTTTTTTTTGTGTGGGAATCATCAAATGACTCCTTTCTGGGCGGAGCGGGAGGAAGTGTGTGACTTTTACTGACTAAAATCCACCCGTGTTTCTTCAGTTGCCTATGCCATGATAACACTTTCGAAAAAGTTGCTGACCGTGTGAAGTACCGCATATAAGGGGAACCGCTAGCGGCAGACATTATATTCGTAGTCCTCGTATTATTACTGTCTTGACAGTAACTACGAAACTCACTCTTACTGTCACGTAACAATGATGTTATAAAGTAAAAATGTGTCAAAGGACGTGTGACTGACTGTACTTAAAACAAGTTACACTTAAAAAAAAAAAGAACTACGGGTTGAATCCCGTACCGTCCCGACTAAATAACATAATTATTCAAATATACGCATCTACTGTTATTTTATGATATCTGTCTCTAAGTCAAGACAAGACCAGAGATTACATAGCAACAACAAAAATTTCTTCAAAGATTTCCTCGCTAGATTTATCTCTTTCTTAATAATCACGTAAGAAAAACATTCCACCTTCTCGTTCATACCTACGCTCCTGCAACCTCGCCATGTTTGTTGAACACCCCTATTCACCCTATTTGACGAGTAAACATGCTGTATAAACAGCTTAATGAGTCATGTAAGTACAGGTATAGGTAAGCGGTATGTGGTAGTTATAAGACAAGGTATTACATCATCTTAGAAAGAAATCGATAAGCGTACCTAGCATAATCAGCCGATATTGTTCCCACCGCTGGGACACACGCCTCCTCTCTTTCAGAGAGTGGGTTAAGAGTGGGTCTTAATCCACCACGCCAAATGCGAATTGTTAGACGTCACATGTTTTCAAATTATCGGCTGTAGGACATGAAGATTTCCTCACGATTTTCTTTCACTGTTTCAGGAGCTGTGGTGATGAATTCCTACTAATATTATAAATGTGAACGTTGGTGATGATGTATGGATTTTGTTTACTCTTTCACGCAAAAACTACATAATGATATAACCTTATGTAGTACCGGCTAGCAACATACTTGCTTTATCATATTTAAACTGCCAAGGAAATCTAGAACCACCCTTCAAATATTTTTCCAAGGTTTTTTTATTCGAATGAAATAATTTGAATTACAGTTTTTTGTTTCATTTAATTATATTATATAGAAATGTTTAAATAGGACTACCCGAAAAACCGGCCAAGTGCGAGTCGGACTCGCGAACCGAGGTTTCCGAACAAACCTGCAGGTATTCACGGTTTATGCACAAGGTTTATGTTTATGAAATTAAATGTTTTTTTTTTAATTTTTATATTGAGTTGACTGAATGAAAGGTAAATTGTGGTTTACGATTTATGACGTATTAAAAAAAAAAAACTATTTACTAGATCTCGTTCAAACCAATTTTCGGTGGAAGTTTACATGGTAATGATATAATATATATTTTTAGTTTTATCATGCCCTTATTTTAGAAGTTACGGGGTTACACACATTTTACCACTTTGGAAGTGTCTCTCACGCAAACTCTTCAGTTTAGAAAAAAATGATATTAGAAACCTCAATATCATTTTTGAAGACCTATCCATAGATACTCAACACGTATGGACAACACACCTAATGAAAAAATTTTTTTTTGAGTTTCAGTTCTATGTATGGGTAACCCCAAATATTATTGTTTTTTTCTATTTTAATGTAAAAATCTTAATGCGGTTTACAGAATACATCTATTTACCAAGTTTCAATAGCATAGCTCTTATAGTTTCGGAAAAAAGTGGCTGTGACATACTCGGACAGACAGACAGACATGACGAATCTATAAGGGTTCCGTTTTTTGCCATTTGGCAACGGAACCCTAAAAAGGTGCAAGTAGTTGCAGCCCAGAACTTCGATCTAGTAAAAATGTGTTAAAATGACAAGCTCTTGACTGAATTATTTTAGGGAGTAGGTATTTCACTGGGGGTATTTTATATTTATTAGATGTATTCAAGGTTAATAATTTTTTTAATGACAGATTGAAATTGTCGGGTTTATTTAAACTAAAAAGTAGGTTTAAATATTACATCATAATTTGAAGCGATGCACGCTTTATCTACTTGAGATAAACAGTTACACAAGACAAAGATTGAAACTATGCAGCTGTCACAGTAACAACAAAGAGGCTTTTAACAAACAGACTTCATGACGGGCAGGTGGCATTTAACTAGGGCCTGTATCATGCAGATTACTAGCACACCACCTAATTACCTACAGCTACATACATGGCTAACAAACCCGTCTGTTTGTCCGCATATCTCTGCAAACTGTGCAGGTATATCTATTTGTAAAGCTAATCCTAGTTTCGAGCATAATTGTGGAGCTGTGCAATAGTAAAATAGGTGTGTTATTGTTCATTGTGCAAATCAGGTTTTGTTTAGCATGTGTAATAAACATTGTGGTAAATATTATAGAGGCTATTACAAACAGTTGGTTTAAATATATAGCTTTACGACAAATGGCTTTTATATAAGACTAGCTTCTGCCCCCGACTACGTCCGCGTGTCAATCGACCCAGAGAATAAAAATCAACCCCCTTTTCACCCTTTTAGGAATGGAATTTCAAAAAATCCTTTCTTAGTGGATACCTTCTCCTCACAAAGGACACATCCTCCAAATTTCATGTCTCTAGGAGCAGCGGTTTAGGCTGTGCGTTGATATATCAGTCAGTCAGTCAGTCAGACTTTGAATTTTATATATATATAGATGGATGGGATGTGTTGGACCCGGCTGTCATTTGGAGATTTTTTTTTGACAGTCGTTTCGGGTCATCAGAAGCCAGAAAGTCTGACAACTAGTCTTCCCAAGAGGTATCGTATTACCCAGTAACTGGGTTGTGGAGGTCAGATAGGCAGTCGTTCCATCAAAAATACTGGTATTCAGCTGCATCCGGTTAGACTGGATGCCTATGGAGAAGAAGGAGCAAGCTTCTCCAAGGAGACTCTTTTCATTCTCTTTGCATTTTCTAATGCTGGGGAAATTATTCTTGTTGCAAATGTAAGATCAATGCTAATGAATCAATGCTAAATGAATTCAAAACGCAAGTTCAAAAAAATAAGCCATGGCAGTTAACAAACATGATGCGGGTAGCATTCGTTTAAAATCGTTAAAAACTAACAAAAAATTCTACACTTTCTGTAAAAAAATCACAACAAAAACTACCCTACAAAACATTGGACACCACCGCAACTCGGCTAGTTAGAAGGGGTGTGAAACAACTTCATTTCGTATTAGCACCGCCAACTTTGCCTTACTATCACAAAGGGGTGCTGGAACTGACATAGTTTTATGTATACAAGACGTTATATGAAGCTATATCATCAACTATGTTTAGGTCAGCTTCCAGTCCAACCGGATGCAGCTGAATACCAGTATTTTACATAAAATACTGGAAGATTCTGGAGTATGGACCACGTACTGGAAGACGTAGCGTTGGAAGGCCTCCCACAAGATGGATCGATGACCTGGTGAAGGCCGCAGGAATACGTAGGATGCGAGAAGCACAGAACTGGTCGAAGTGGCGGTGCTTGGGGGAGGCCTATGTCCAGCAGTGGACGTCGATGATGATTATGATGACTGCCTATCTGACCCATATCTACCCAGTTACGGGGTGACAAAGATACATGCCAAATAGCGCTTCTGACTTTGAAACATAATTCTATAATTTCCTTCTCAGTAAAGATACCGACACTTTGATGGTAAAAGCCATTTATCATAAGATCTAACTTCGGTTATAGTACTCATGAATCTCAAATGAGTTCCGAAACTGTTCTCTGAACGATAAGTTATCGTTATGTTTTCGAATTGTGTGGATATTGGAATTTCTTTGTTTGTGTTATCTTGTAATGATATAATACAAGAAAAGGCTTTGTACCCTTTTTTACGAAAATTACGCGGTCAGAGGATTATGAAATTTGACATAGTTAAAGTTTATAATGAAGACAGCTAATATTTTTATATAATAATGCAATAGAAATACTTTAATTAACTTTAACGAGCTAATTTTCATTTGAGAACTGTATTTACTACTTATGTTACACAAATAAAAAAAATATTATGATATAAATTATTCAGAAGAAAAAAATGGTCAAAAATCACTGGGCGACTACTAGAATCAGTAGATAAATAAATAAATAAATATCTTAGGACAACCAACAAACTGTTATCTGATCCCAAACTAGGCAGAGCCTGTACTATGGTAACCAGACAACTGATAAATATACTTATATCTTACACATCATCATCATCTTCTTATATACTTATATCTTTGATCGTAGTCGAATTGCAAAAAAAGTCATCACTATTATCATTCCGCTGAAATACGTCCGCTGCAGGGCATAGGCTTCCTCTGAGCATAACCACATCGACCGATCCTGTGCTGTAATCAATCCATTTTTAGATTCATTTATATTCAAAAACACTTTCAAAATCTTGCTATAATTTAACACTTCATTAAACAATCCAAACCACAGAAACCCTAAGTAATCAAAAATCAAAGAAAAGTCAACTTTTCGTCAAACTATTTCATTCCTTCAGAATTCTCCTGAAAATCTTCATGAATATTATTTAAGGTCAAATTGGGTCAGTCGTCAAGCCTGTCAATAACTAGGGATATGGTTAAGTCTCTATCGATATACGCACTAGGATCTGTATAAAAGTATCGATATCTATGACTCGAGTATTTATCATCATCATCATAATGTCAGCCGAAAGACGTCCACTGCTGGACATAATCCTCCGCCCAGCTCCGCCACTTCAACTAGCTCTGTGCTTTCCGCATCTAGCGGATTCCTGTGAAGGTCATCGGTCAACCTTGCGGGAGGCCTTCCAACACTACGTCTTCCAGGACTCGGTCGCCATACCAAAACCTTTCGGCCCCAAATATACAAGAGAGCAGTCAATCTTATAAGACTTGTAATAAATAAAACTTACCTATTTTTTTGTGACAGCTGTTACACGAGGCGCATCAATAATATCGATAACTCAATGAAGTATCGAACGGAAGTAACGATATTAGCTACTCAGTTATCGATACTTTTTCGGAACCCTACGAAACAACACTCCAATATATTTGGGCTGAATTCGCACGATCTCGATCGTCGGAAAGTTTCCGACCCGATCGATTCGCAACGACTATAACGATAACTTTGCCCTAACTTTGTGATCAATGTTAGCCGAGTTTTTGTGGTATTCTACTTATTATGTCAAATAGGCTTTGTGAGGTGAAATCTACTTTTGTTAGGACTTTTTGAGGGTTTGAATTTTGTTATGAATAGTGATCATGAATATGGTGATTTTTCTGAATTGAATAAATTGTGACTGTATTATTTTGGTGTATTCTTCACTCTATTTCTCTTTTGTTGTTATATTTTACTGGTAGTTTAATAAAGTCGTGGTAACAAGAGTAGAGTCGGACAGCAAAGTAGGTAATGCGGCTCACTAGTAATTGTGTAATTACTCAGGGCCTATACAACATTTTTAGACCAGACGGATAACCGTTGTAATTACTATCTGCAGGAAAACGTTAGTGATAAATTATTTTGTTGTACAACACTTTTACACATAACCACATGACAGTGCTTGGCAACCGTAGTTGCCAAACTGAAACTACTCTCAGTAGTCCGGACTGTCAAGTGGATAGATCATATTTTTTAAACCAGATGAGGTTTTTTTATGAGCTAATAGAACCACCAATTGGGTCCCATTAAACGCTCGACGAACTCGCGGCAGGCCAAAACGAAGATGGCGGGACGAGCTTGATTCCTACCGAAAGGACTGGCTAGCACTAGCAAAAGATAGAATTCTGTGGAAAAGGGGGAGGTAGGCCTTTGCCTAACAGTGGGACAATACAGGCTAGTTAGATTAGATGAGGTTGGTGTTTCTTAACTGACTTCTCTTCTCACCCGTGTTCCTTCAGTTGTCCATGTGCCAGGGTCACGGTATCTCTTTCGAACAATCTCGCGACCCTGGCAGGCATCGGTCCTAGCAGACCCCTTCAGTGCTGCTGACATCTCTTTGAGGCGCGCGTGGATCACTACGCGCCGTCGACCCGAGCCTGGTCCTTACCGGGCGGCGAGCTACCCATTGCTCGCTGCCCGCAAGCTAGCGCCTACGGTGGCCGGGAGTCCGCTATTGACTCCCTACGCCCGGGGTAGGCCGCATACTTGACTTGACCTTGACTTGGAATCATACTAGGACATGCCGGTTTTCTCACAATGTTTTTCTCAAAAGTTTTGAAAGCAGTGCTGATGAAATACGTGGGACACTCAGAAAGTTCTTCGAAAATAAAAAGAATTATTCTATAGGTAAATATTTTTTTTATTAAATCTTTTCAAAATACTCTCCACTATCCTCTATGCAAAGTTGCATGCGTCTGAACCAGTTTTAAGAACACTTGAAATCGTAAAAAATCATAGCGTGAAAATGTTCCCGGCGCAAATCCATTTTCCAATGAGACACGATAATTTAATTAGCTCGCAAAAAATGTGGAGGGAAATTTTGAAATTGGAACGTACCTATTATTACTTATAAATAATAATTATTTTTATAATAGTTTATAACTGGCCAGTCTCTCATACAAAAAAACTTTTTTTCGCAATACTTTCTGAGTGGCCTGGTAAATTATACAAAATCCTTACATACTTTGCGTAAATAATTTGGTATTCGTTTTTAAGATGCTTTCACCTGCCTGGGTTCGACGTACGGTAAGTCCGTTACCTCTTTACCTTTTAACATAACATACCAATATCTCCTTTATTCATTGAAAATAACATACAACAGGCTAACAATGAATGATTCAACAAAGACAGTTAATACCACACAAAGTAATGTTATAATCAGACTATTAACGTTAATGACTGGGCATTAGGCTTCTAACAGAGCGATTGGGTTTCGTGAGATAATTATGTCATAATGACTATCCTAGTAAAGTGGTTTGGAGATAGCAAGAATTATGTTCGTAAAACCAATGTTACATTTAGATTTTGATTTGGATTTTATGTTGCCTAGCTTCAAATTAGTACTATTTTTAACCGACTTCAAAAAAAGGAGAAGGTTATCAATTCGACTATATTTTTTTTATATTTGTTACCTCATAACTTTTGACTGGGTGAACCGATTTTGATGATTCTTTTTTTATTTGAAAGCTGGTGCTTCCTGAATGATCCCATTATTTGGTTCCATTCGGACAATGAGGTCCATATGAAAGCCATATAAGTCTTAAATTTACATTAAGTAATTGCGCGACAAATGAACGAATGACGCGATTAGATTAGTGCGGGGTATCTACCATAACTAAAAAGTTAAAAATAAAAACTTTTTACAAAAAAATAACAACCGACTTCCTTAAACAAAAAACTACAAAGTCAAAAACAACTTTAATTTCGGAAATCGGTGGCAAAAAACCTTAAATACGGATCCTAAGACACCGACTTTCGAAATTAAAGTTATTTTTGACTTCGTAGTGTTTTTTTTTTTTTATACCATGAACCCGCCGTGTCTCGGAAAGCACGATAAGCCGTTGGTCTCGACTGTACATTCGTAAATTTTTCACAGTCGTTACGGGTCGTCAGAAGCCCAAATCCTGACAACCAGATACAAAGCCTCATCGTGTTCCTTATGGACGTAAAGAATTGCACCTCCCCATTTCATCTTGTGGATGTCGTAAAAAGCCACTAGACAATAGGCAGCAGCGTTCACAATTCATTTTACCACCTTACTGCGTTCGCCAACCCGTCTGCCAAACATGGCGATTATGGCAACCCTTCCCCCACTAATTGGGAGGCCTATGTCCAGCAGTGGCCGTCTATCGGCAGAAATGATGATCTTGTTACCCAGTTACTGGGTTGTAGAGGTCAAACAAGCAGTCGCTTCAGGTAAAATACTGGTACTAATTTGCATCTGTTTAGACTGAAAAGCAACCTCAAAATAGTTGGAAAAAGTACAGGCAGATGATGATTGTGTGTATTTTGATCTGTTCTTATCAAATATATTCTTCTCCTTATGTTGGAGAATTTTAGGTGACTCTTCAAAGAAATTCCAAAAATGCTGAAATATAGTCAAACATGTATTGCTTCGATGACGGTCAAAAATGGAAGACAGAAATGAGACACAAGTACAGATAATGCTAACATATATTTACATGCTAATTAACTCAACGCAACGTTGATTTGCTTATGCGAAACGAGCAGGCGTTGGTTCGAACACCTCATATTAAAGAACGGTATTTTTGAATAATATAATTAATAGTCTGAAAAATATTATAAAGCTGAAGAATTTGTTTGATTGAACGCGCTAATCTCAGGAACTACTGGTCCGAATTGAAAAAGTCTTTTTGTTTTGGGTAGATTTTTTATCGAGAAAAGCTATAGGCTATATAACATCACGCTATAACCAAGAAAAGCGGAGCAGTAATGAAAAATGTTGCAAAAACTGGGAAAATCGCACGAGTAGGCGATTCGACTCGACGGAAAGTATCGGGGGACAAGAAATTTAATGCGAACGAAGTCGCGGGTAGGAGCTAGTTGAATAATATAATTAATAGTCTGAAACTAGAAGCGACAAACTTTTGTAAAGTCACTTGAGTCAGAATTTATTGTAACTATTGGCTTAGAAACTTTATAAACTCTGTGTAATTCTAATATATTCATTAAGCAACTTTAGAGCCAATATTCATATTAGATTATTATAATTTCTAGTTTCAGTCACAGACTTATTAAGTGTATCAAAACTAATTTGACTTAGTCAAGTATGTATTTCAATAACGTTTCATTATTCTTATGAAAATAATCTTGTATGTTTTTGGCTTTCATTTTTTTTTTTTTTATAGTAGCATGCGGTGCCTGTATTTTGCGCCTACTTTTGGTAATAAACTCATCTGTTATACCATTAAAAAAAAACACCGACCAAGTGCGTGTCGGACTCGGGCACCGAGGGTTCCGTACCGCAGCCGTTAGCTTTTTATTAAAAATATTTTTATTAAATGATGTAACAAAAAATTTACAGTTTTCGCAATTTTGCCTTTATCTGTGCTATAAGACGTTGCTTCTTACCAAATTTCAAAATTCTAAATTGACTGGAAGTACCCTTTAGGTTTTGATTCCCTTGCGAGTTTCGAAAATTTGCGGCATAAACGGCTATATCTTTTGATTGCGTTAGCTTAGAAGTTTGATTTTTTCACAGTTCTAAGAAACAGTAGATTTGAGTATTTGATATAAATTTCAGCTTGATACCTCTATGCGTTCCTGAGAAAAAGGGTCTTGACAGACGGACGGACGAACAACAAAGTGATCCTATAAGGGTTCCGCTTTTTCCTTTTGAGGTGCGGAACCCTAATTAACATTTCAGACGCAGTTTGTGTCATCATTTTTCGGGGATATAGGTGACGTTATGTCGCATAATTTTTATATACTTAATCATCTCATAATGTTTCCATTGCTGTAGCACAGACATCCTCTTTTCGCGAATGATTGGACTATAATCGACTACGCCAACCCAGTACCGGTTAGTAGATATCACATGTCTTCAAGTTTTAGGAAGTAGTATAGGCCAGTTTTTTTGCTTTTTTGAGAGCAGTGGTGATGAATTGAATTTACACAAAGTTAAGCATACACTTAGGTTCTAACACACAAGTCAATTTGTGCCCGATTGACATTGCTTATTCAATTTGAGTAAACTATCTACCTTGCATTCTGCAAATAAGGCGTAATATTGTGTTATTCATCTATACTTAATATTATAAAGCTGAAGAGTTTGCTTGTTTGTTTGGTTGAACGCGCTAATCTCAGGAAATACTGGTCCGAACTGAAAAAATATTTTTGTGTTGGGTAGCCTATTTATCGAGGAAGGCTATAGGTTATATAACATCACGCTACAACTAAGAGAAGCTATAGGCTATATTACGCTACAATCAAAACGAGTGGAGTAGCAACGAAAAATGAACGAAAACTGGCAGATAATTCGATGCGACAGTAAGGTTCAGAGGGGAAAAATTTGACGCGGACGAAGTCACGGGCAGAAGCTAATTTTAAATATAATCACACAAACATTTTATTCCACCAACAGAATAACAAGTCGCGTTATCAATTCCCTTCGCTTTCGCAATAAAATATCAATTTCTGTGAATTTATTGCGCGAACTCGGGAAGAAGGAGTAAGACTTGAATTATTACATAAAATTGATTTATATTTTGTTATGTAACCAGTCTTACCAAGGGGTATCGTGTTTCACAGTAACTGGGCTGTGGAGGTCCGATAGTCAGTATTTCTATCTAAAACACGGGAATTCGGCTGTATCCGGATAGACTGAAAGCCTAAAACCAATATATTATATTAGGTTGGGGAAAAAGTCTTTTCGCATTATAGTATGTATGAACTTGTAATAAAATCTCTTTCGCTATACTATTTGTGTCTGGCTGGTTTTGGTATCATTGAAAGTTTAAATTTTAAAGAACATAATTGCAAATTCAAATTAGGAAAATGTGTGATTTTCATTTGTTTTTCGTACCGTCAAGATGAGTGAATCTAATGAAGAAATTCGAATTTTAAAATTTTACTACAAACAAGGTAAAAATGCAACGCAAGCCGCGAAAAAAATTTGCGATGTTTATGGACCTAGGGTAGTGTCTGTGAGAGTAGCACAAATTTGGTTTAAGCGTTTTCAATCCGGAAATTTTGATGTCAAAGATGCACGTCGCTCTGGTCGCCCTATTACGGATAAAATGGATGCCATTTTTGAAAAAGTGGAGCAAGATCGGCATACCAGTAGTTACGACGTAGCTGAAGAACTGGAAATTGACCACAAAACAGTTTTGGCGCATTTGAAAAAAACTGGGTACACAAAAAAGCTCGACATTTGGGTACCTCACGAGCTCACTGAAAGAAACCTAATGAACCGTGTACTCATTTGTGATTCTTTATTACGACGTAATGAAACCGAACCATTTTTGAAGAAGCTGATAACTGGTGATAAAATGTGGATCACGTATGACAAGAACGTGCGAAAAAGGTCGTGGTCAAAGGCCGGTCAGGCTTCACAGACTGTGGCGAAACCCGGGTTAACTCGCAACAAGGTGATGCTGTGTGTGTGGTGGGATTGGAAGGGCATTATTCATTATGAGCTGTTACCACCAGGCAGGACCATCGATTCTGAACTCTACTGCGAACAACTGATGAGATTAAAGCAAGAAGTTGAGAGAAAGCGGCCGGAAATAATCAACAGAAGGGGTGTGGTTTTTCATCATGATAACGTTAGACCTCACACATCTTTAGCTACCCAACAAAAATTAAGAGAGTTTGGCTGGGAGGTGTTAATGCATCCGCCGTATAGTCCTGACCTTGCACCTTCAGATTTCCACCTGTTTCGGTCTCTTCAGAATTCTTTATGCAGTGTCAGGTTAACATCACGAGAGGACTGCCAAAACCACTTGTCGCAGTATTTTGACCAGAAGTCCCAAAATTTCTATAGCAATGGGATCATGTCCCTACCTACAAGATGGCAAAAAGTTATCGAACAAAATGGTAGGTACCATTTTGTTCGATAACTTTATTGTATGTACATACTTTAGTTAAATGTAAATATACTTTATTAAAAAATGTTTTGAATTTTCTTAAAAAATGCGAAGAAACTTTTTCCCCAACCTATTAGATAGTTGGGGAATGGTTAGGTGGATAATGACTTCTGCCAGGGTCGCGAGATTTGTTCGCAAGAGTTACCGTGGCCGTGGCATATAGGCAACTAAAGAAACACGGGTGAGATTTAGTCAGTAAAAGTCTGACACGCCCTCTGGCTCCGCCCAGAGCGGGAGACGTCAATTGATGATTTCCCACCCACAGGAAAAAGGTGGATAATGACTTAGTTATGTAACTGTACACTGAATCATGGATATTTGAAATCAACAGAAAAATAATAGTTTAAAAAAACTAAAAAACACGCTTCCATTGAAAACCAAACAGAAAGTACAAAATAATGGAAAAAAGCGTGGGGTGCTTTTTAGGGTATTTTTTATTGATATCAGGCACCCCATGTTTTTTTCCCATTATTTTGTACTTTTTGTTTGGTTTTCAATGGAAGCGTGTTTTTTTAGTTTCTTTAAACGTTTATTTTCTATTTTTTAAGGTGTTTCGAATTTTGAGACGTATGTCAGCGTAGTTTGTGACGTATGTCAGCGTAGTTTTCGAAGACAGTTTTTTTTGCTGTCCTGGTAACCCTGGCAAGGATAATGGCACAAATTAGTTTGAGACGTATGTCAGCGTAGTTTTCGAAGACAGTTTTTTTGCTTTCCTGGTAACCCTGGCAAGGATAATGGCACAAATTTATGAATTATTGCATTGTCATCGGTCCTTGTCAGGTGTGCAAAGTTTGAATGAAATCTGGTCGTTTAAAGTGGGTCAAAATCACGCGGGTCGCGTGATTGTTCGAAAGAGATACCGTGACCCCGGCACATGGGCAATTGAAGGAACACGGGTGGGTTTTAGTCAGTAAAAGTCTGTCACGCCCTCCCGCTCCGCCCAAAGCGGGAGAAGTCATTGGATGATTTCCCATCCAAAAAAAAAAAAAAAAAGGAGTCGGTTACAAACAAACATACTTACATACAAACAAATAAGTGAAGCTAATATAAAGCGTGAAAAACGAATCGAACGATCGATTTGATCGTTTCGAATTCTAACAGAGATAGCTAAAAATATTAGTCACTTGCTTTAGATTGCGTAAGAATTTAACATTATGAAGGAAAAGTCGATTCAAAGATTTTTTCAGGAATCATGATTCTATTTATATCGTTAATCAAATCATATGGCTAAGTTCTTCTTTTGATTAATTTTAATTAGAAGCTACTTGCGCATGACAAATTAGCTTCTTTGATAACTTTAAATTACCTTAATTACTAACTTGATCAAAGGAAAATTGGAAAAGTTTAGTACTGATGGTTTCGTGGGAAATGGTTTGCCTGTTGTCACGGTTTCAAGTTTGATTTCGAATCATTTATTTAACAGAGTTCATTGTTTCTTCGTTGTATTAAATAACCGGAATTCGGCCAGTTCGACAGCTATCTCGTTGGGGTCTAACATGTCTTCCATAGTGAAGGTATTATTGCATAGAGAGCAGGACAAGAAGTGAGACATCGTCTATGATGTGGCTTCAGGCTCATTGGAGTACCCTCACCTAAGTTGTATCTGCTTAACTGGCATCTTAGTTAGTTAGGAGATTTCCAGAGGGGCCATGGCAGTTGGTGGTTCGCTAGAAAATTGTCTACAGGCTAAACATAGTCACCTGGACTGGACTTCTTAATCATCCCCTATGTTTAAGAAGCCACAGTAATAATCTTCACTGCTGAGAATAATAACCTTAAACTATAATATTTCCTTTCCTATGAAAAAAAAACACTTTCAAAATGGCAATAAATTTCGCTTGGCACTGTAAATTCTAAAAGTATGTCATCTTCATCATCATCTGCCTAGTCTTTGCCCAACCATGTTGGGGTCAGTTTTCAGTCTAACCGCATGCAGCTGAATACCAGTATTTTACATGGAGAGACTACCTATCTGACCTCCACAACCAACTTACTGGATAATGCGATACTCCTTGGTAAGGGTGGTTGTCAGACTTTCGGGCTTCTGACGACCTGTCACAAAATTCTAAAAGTTTATATTTTTCGAAATTGCTGAGTCAAGTTTTGATGAACAATTCCACAAGGGTAAAGATAAAGTGTTTCTAAACAAATAACAAAACCATATCTCTATTCGTCCATAGGCCACTTCCCGTACAAATACATCCAGTCTCCATTCAAGAAAATCCGATGCCCAAATTTGGTCCGTTGGCTTCCGGACGTCCATGAAAGCTTATAATGCTTAATTAAATTCAAAAAGTTTCTCTCGCCACGCTCGTAATTCAAGTCAAATTGACTGGTACTAATGAAAGTTTGTTCCAAAAATAATAATTAACGTTTGCGCTGTCTGCAATTAATTTTAAATTATGTTTCGTGGCAATGTGATCAAAGTGTTGGAAAGTAATTTATGAGTGGGTTTCATTAAGTCTTGCTTATTATTTAATTTTGATAATGTTGTTGCTTGTATGGGGTTTCAAACTGCATTACCTAAATTACTAAGTCGGTTGTGTTTTTTGACGTGACAACGTCTTATAATTCGATGGAGCCGGCTGCACACACGAAAAAACATGACTCATGCGGCGTTACCTCGCTCTGAGGCGTTCTATTTAAGGCTTGAAGTGCAAGCGAGAGCGTGCATCAGTATTTTCTTATGACGTTATGTTCAACTATCGTCAGTAAACCGACTTTACAGACAACCGATTTTGTTTTTTGCACAAAGGTTTAATTTTTTTGTAGTGGTATTTACCTCTCACTAGTTGTTAATATACCACTACTGGCCAGGCCCATAGTATTGACAGGAAGAATTAGAATATCATCACGATAAAACAGATTAAATAAGTATTATCGAAGCTAAATACCAAAGCAAAGTCAACAAATGTGACGCTTGAAGCATAACCTATCTATTAAAAAAAAAAATTGAAATCGGTTTGCAGTTGGCGAAGAAAATGGTGAATATACATTGAAAAAAAAAAACTACTATCGAAATTATATGAACAGGGTAGAAATCTATTTATATAAAAATGAATCCCTATTTCCCTTGGTCACGCCATCACGCGTGAACGGCTTTTTTTGTTGTGTTTGTAATTGTCAGGAGAAGGTTTTTATGAAAGAAAAAAAATAAAAAATTGCGCGGAAAATTAGAAAATTTAAGAACTCTTATTTAAGAGTACTTAACAACCATATAATAGGACAATGTAAACTTTTTTAATGTAACATTATGACATAGAATTGACAGAACGCGTGCTCAAATATCATCAAAGAGACAGGACAACGTCTGTCGGGTCAGCTAGTAGATTTATATATTTACAAGTTTTGCCGAAACCTACAAAAAAAAAATTACCTTAGATTAGTATTGTACTGTGATAAAAAATCTGAAGTGAGAAACACTGATTTGCAGTATCTTCGTGCTTTATTGTAAACCTGCACTATGGATTCCATACCGCCGAATTGATAGGATGACGGCGCGCTATCGCTCAGCTATTGCTGACACCGACATATATTTACTTTATTGTACACCTGAAAATACAGACCTACCCAAAAAAAAAAAACATTTAACACTACAAACATAAAATGGGCGGCTTTATCGCTTTCTGCGATCTCTTCCAGGCAACTTTGGAATATACTATGATTGCATGAACCTAAAAAAGCGGTTGCCATTGGTGCAAAATATTCATAAAATATATTATACAGATTTTATAATTATCTTACGACTGTTGCTAAACAAATACATAACCTACTTTCTATTGGAAATTTAAGAAATATATAAGAAAGTATCCAAACTGTTTCTTAAAAAAAACATTTCTAACTTCATTTGTTAACAAATGGCTGGACTTAACAATCATGAATGTAATTCTCATTTGTTTTTACGATATTCTGTGAAACCTTTTAACTTCCAAACCCTAACGTAACATTTGTCCCAATTGAAGCTTTTCAGGGAACTATTCCAGAACTATTTCGTAGATTCAGCCTTCGCAATGTTCTCAGTTAATCTTAAATACTGTCATTCATTTTCTGAGAATGAAAATCTATCTTTGGAAACCTACACTAAATGGAAAATACAAAACGCATTGAGCAACTTATTTAAAATAAACCAATTACAAAACTTGTTTTTAAAGAATAGCACCGTACCAATAATTTGAATTCCGTAATCTTAAAACACGTAAGATCCCCCCCAATTCCAATTTCAAGCTCCTCAAAACCCCCCCATTTCTAACGGAAACTCACCATCTTCCGCTATCAACATCCTCCAACGGTTATTAGGGTTGGCAGAGAGCCAAGCTATCAACAAGTTAGATTGAAGAAAATTGCTTAGAATACGAAGTAGTCTTGTTTAGTCGGACATTGTTGTTGGAAGAAACTGTTTTTTTCGATTGGCGTCTTGTGTTATTTTTGCAAATTTTCTTTAATTATCTTGATACTACCGTATAATTTTCCTTTGTACAAAATTCTATTTAGTTTTATTTTTATTTCTTCTTATTCAATTATATATGTCAAAAATACATTGAGAAACGACATCGTACTTATAAGATTTTCTGGTTTCACATTTTCTGGGTTAACATTCATTTTCAGACTTACTTTCTGGTGTAACAAACATAGTGTAGCGTAAGGTTCAGTTTCATCTAACTCTATTAGACGTATTTTGTTTTGAAACTACTTTAATTGATTGTCTTTATAGTAAGACCGTACGTCAAACTGATTATCGGGACATAATATTAAATACTAACCCGCGACCACACTATAGAACCCATCGCGTCACATACCATAGGCCGCTAGCGCTATTTCGTCGGTTTTTTTTTACCGTTCTTTCTGACTTATTTATCTTTTTGCTCGGCTCCTAATGATCGTAGTGTTAAGGTAAATAAATGTTATAAATTCAAATTCAAAATATTTATTTGCAAGAAATACATAAGATTTACAAAGGAAGATCTAACAGCCTTAAAGTTACTGTATTCTGCCTGCAAGCAAGCGTGCAAATTATTTATGTTTAAATGTCAGACCTGATTTTATCATGCAGATTATGTTATTAGTACATTATTATTACATTGTTATTATAATTATTACATTATTTTTCTTTTATTTTATTTCATTATTTTCACACATTATTATTACATACAAGTGACATTAAATAATTCACAAAAAAATATACATTAATACTCTAATCAAATATTTTTAAATTCTAAAAATTCCTTGATACTATATAAACACTTTTTCTGTAACCACTCTGTCAATTTTGTTTTAAAAACATTACCCTGCAACAATTTGAAATAGTTTGGTAAGGTATTATAAATTAATATACACATATTAAACACATTTTTCTTATAAATATCTTTATGTCCAGCTGGATGATATAAGAGGTTGCGAAACAAACTCCTCTTCTGTCGTGGTATAACCTCGGTATGTTTCTTAAAGTAATGCATGTGTGTCTTTGTAAAAATACAGATATCTCTAATGTACATACACGGCAGGGGAAGAATTTTCATTTTACCAAAGAGTGGCTTACAGCTATCTAAGAACCACGCCCTGTTCAAAACCCGGATGCACCGTTTTTGGAGCTTGAAAACTCTGTCGCTATCGGTAGAGTTACCCCACATGATTAGTCCATAGCTTAGAATAGATGACACGTAACCATATAGTGTAACCTTCATCAAAAAATGGGCTACCAAAAGCAAAAAAAAAAAAAAACCGATTAGAGCTCCAAGAGATTAGCGCGATCAAATAATCTCTTAATTTTTACTGTTTTTATTTTCATAGACCAAAGTTTTATAAAATGAGACTGAATTTTGGAATCAGAAAAGCGACTATTCTAAAATAAAAAAAACATACATACACACAATCACGCCTTTTTCCCATGGGGGTAGGCAGAAACCACGGAACGCCACCTGCTACGATCTCTACACACTCCTTTTGCCTCGTTTAGGTTCATACAATTGGTCATACACACACGCCGGTTGCGAGTACTACGCACCTGACCTTTCTGAAGAACATCACCAATAAGGTCACTATATGTCTTCCTAGGGCGTCCGCTCCCGGTGTTTCCACTCACATCTGCCTTGTAAATACCTTTTGTGAGCCGTCCTTCATTCATCCTCTCAACATGACCAAACCATCTAAGCATACATTTTTCAATTTTTGTCACTACATCTTCTTTTAAACCACACCGTTCTCTTATCACATCATTCCTCATTTTCCAAAATAAAATATGTCCCTTGAACTGTGCAGAAATAATTAAAAATGTTGTAGCTCAAATTTCTAACGAATTTTTGATAAATAAGAATTTAAGTCACAGGAAACTGCTAGGTAATAAAAGGGTAGTTTCCAAACACAACAAAAAAAAGTAAAAACCGGCGTTTCAGGAATGTTTGATTAACAGTATGCAATGTAGGCAATGTTCAGGTTTTTTAGCGTTGAAAGTTGAAACTGTGAATTGAATTTGGAATAAAATTGTGCATACGCATGAAGCAGTTTTATTTAGTAAGTATTTTACCACGAATTCTTCTTTTATTGCTAATCCAGTAACCGCACAATATTGAAAAACCCTACAAAAAATATTTCACAACTCCAGTAATTTACAAGCATTTTTCAATACTACACTTTGGAAATCTTAGGAGTTAAACAAAATCTAAAATCACCAAAACCAACATCAAACTTGGCTGAAAAATCGGAACTTTTTGAACGTAAAAAGTTACTTAAGTCAGTCCCCCAAAACCTCCAACCTTCCCTACTTCTAGTCTTTTAACTGGGAAGAAACAAACACGCCAGCGGCAACATATCTGGCTATTAGGTAATAAGAAATTGAATCTAGATAACATCATAATTCCACATTCCACATAAGAGGAAATCTAAAAGTAGCACCAATAAGTGAAAAGTTGTGTGGGAATCGGTTGTCACGGTATGGTCACGTTACACGTGCCCAGGAATCGGGAAAATATCATAAGAAAAGTATTGAGTACGAATGTCAATGACTTTAAGAGTAGAGGGAAACCAAAGAAACGATGGATGGACTGTGTTAATTATGATATGGATAGAAAGGGGGTGACTACTGAGATTTCGAATAAAAGAGAAGTTTGGAAGAAACATACATGTCGCGCCGACCCCAAATAAATTGGATAAAGATAAGGGCAGGAGGTATAATGATATCATAGGCAGGTTCAGGTAGGTACCTGCCACTTAAACTAAGAACTAACTACTCACCCACATGCTACTAATAAGTCAGGACCTAATATTGTTTTAGGGTAAAGTCTGGTCATTTTAATTAGCACTAGATCTAGGTCTCCGGTGTAGTTTATAGTTTGAAACACGTCTCGGGATTCTAGAAGCAAGGCCTAACCGTTGAAGTATCTTGATGAGTTTTATGTGGCACAAAATAGTTGATCTGAAACCCTATTCTCATACGTTTAGTATCAAATTAGGTCAACTTATATGAATATTTAGTTATAAAGAAGTACATAACATAATATAGTCAGTATTTAATATTTCCACTGCTGAGACACAAGCCTCCTCTCTTCGAGAGGGAGTGGGCTGTAATCTACCGAACTCACTCAGTGCGGGTTGGTGGATGTGTTCGAGTTTTTAGTTCTAGGACGCATGTACTCGGTTTCATCACGATGTTTTCCTTCACCGTTTTAGAGCAATGGTGATGAAATTATTTACACAAAGTAAAGTAGCCTAGTTGTACCGTGTGGTGCCGGACGTAAAAAATAACACTACCCCATTTCTTCCTGTGGGTGTCGTAAAAGGTGACTAAGGGAGTTACTAGAGAATGGACAGCAGCGTTCTCTATGCATTTGACCACCATACTGCGATCGCCAACCCGCCTGCCAAGCGTGGCGATTACGGCAAAGCCCCCCAAATTGGGGGAGGTCTGGGTCCAGCAGTGGACGTCTTACGGCTGAAATGATGATGATGAAAGTAGCCTAAGTTTGAATTAACCCGTTATTATGTAGGTGATTTTAATTGCCGTAAATTCTAGGTACAAAAATCATCATCATCAGCCGAACCTATTCCCAAAGATAATGGGTGGGGCTTCTAATCGGACGCAGTAGAATACCAGTAAAATATATGTATGTACAGTAAAATGTACAGTGAATGGAGCTACTATCTACCATACATTGATCCTTCAAAAACTAATCGAATGTAATTTCTGCCTTCATTGCGCTATTGCAAATTTGAATATCTTTATTTTGCTTAATAATAATATATTAAAGTTTTTTTGTTGTAAATTTATTTTTCTAAAAATATTTAAAAATGTAACTAATATTTATGTAAAGAAATAACGAAATAATATAGGTATAATATATTAATATACCTAGGTAAGAAAAAGGAAAAAACCGGCCAAGTGTGAGTCGGACCCGCGCACCGAGGGTTCCGTACAAACCTGTAGGTATTCACGGTTTATGCATAAGGTTTGTGATTATATTTTTTTTATTTTTTATTTTATACTTTAGTTGATTGAATGAAAGGTAAATTGCGGTTTACGATTTATGACGTATTAAAAAAAAAACTACTTACTAGATCTCGTTCAAACCAATTTTCGGTGGAAGTTTACATGGTAATGTACATCATATATTTTTTTTAGTTTTATCATTCTCTTATTTTAGAAGTTACGGGGACGACGACGACGACACATTTTACCACTTTAGAAGTGTCTCTCGCGCAAACCATTCAGTTTAGAAAAAAATGATATTAGAAACCTCAGTATCATTTTTAAAGACCTATCCAGAAATACCCCACACGTATAGGTTTGATGAAAAAAAAATTTTTTTGCGTTTCAGTTCTTAGTACCTAATAGTTAGTTCTATTTTTGTGTGAAAATCTTAATGCGGTTTACAGAATACATCTACTTATCAAGTTTCACCAGCATAGCTCTTATAGTTTCGGAAAAAACTGGCTGTGACATACGGTCGGACAGACAGACATGACGAATCTATAAGGGTTCCGTTTTATGCCATTTGGCAACGGAACCCTAAAGAGGAAGAGGCTGAATTTGCCTAGCTTTGAGTCGATACAGTCTAAATAGGAAGACAGAGATATTTACTTATGTACCTTAACAATACCGTGGCCCTGTCACAGGCAACTGAAGAAAAACAGGTGGGTTTTAGTCAGCAAAAGACTGACACTACGTCCCGAGCGGGAGAAGTCATTTGATGATTTCCCTCACAAAAACAAAAAGAAGTTACCTTATCAAGTGTCATTGGTAGCATTTTGTGTTTATTTCACTCAAATAAAAAAGTCGTACACCTTTTCCTCTTCTTATTAATTCGGTCACGGTCACAAAGACAGGAGTGAGTCAGTATAAAGGGGCACGCCAGGGCCATTTTTTGTAATGGTGGAAATACATGGTCAGCATAGATATTCCGTCACAACAAGAGAAACGATGGTGAGAAAAGTGCTATAAATAACAGTAATTGCATTTACATAAAGTAACAATGAAATTAATTAGATTTTGCAGTAAGTGTGGTAATCAAATTCTGTATTTTTTTTTAAGATAGTGAATTCAGCTAGGTATGGTTTTCCAATAATAGCTAAACTACATAACATTTGGTTAAAACTTGTCTTACGAAGTTTATTTGAGAAGACTTGGGACTGTTTTATTTTTTTGCAGTTCCAGGTAGTACAAAGCGTAGACTGTCCGATTTTTGTCTCTTATTTTGCAAGAATTTCTGTATAAATATTATAAATAATTTACTATAATTAAACTAAAAGATCAATTAATAAATTTTGTAAATTGTTTTAAAATAATTCCAAAATTGGTGTTTTCTAACCGAGCTCGAGTGTCGACTTTAAACTAAAATATACCAACTACCTTTACACCACATTGCATCTTGAATACAACTCTCCGTACCATCGTACATTGTCGCCGTTTTCCGATACCGCCATAATACCGAGATACCGGTTTAATTCCCGAAGGCACAAACTTCACACTAAGTTACAAGCGGTAAGCAGACTTGTCTACTTGGCAATACTTGGCAATATGCCCGCCACTTGACAGGAATTAATTGCCAAGTCGGCCAAGCTTGGCAAGTTTGCATCGGAGATATTTGCTTTTGTGTATTCTTGGTGTGTTATTTTAATTAGAAATTGAAACTGTTCGTCCAGGGGAAGTATTATATTACTGAAATTAGTGGAGGAGAGGAAATAAACTTTCAAAGTTATTTTGTTTCTTCAATGTTCACCTTCCAATTTCACCTGCAACTCTACAACAAGTTAATCAAAAGATCTTAATACACTATAACACTTTTCAGATCTTTCGATGAATTCGTGTATAAAAGTTATGTTTTTGGCTTGCTGCACGCTTTGGTGTTTACTGCAATAGCAAAAAGCAAATAATTGTTATAAATAAAAGATTTTTAATTGCCCGCTGTATAGACTAATTCTCCGTTCTTCGTCGACTTCTTCATCGCAGGACTATTTATTACCTCGTAGTTCTTTTTCATTACCCCACATTATTAAGAACTATCCCAGTCACAATATGTCCAAAATACGTCTAATTTTCCTAAATTTTTGGCAAGTTTTTAATATTCATTTACACTGAATATGAACGACTGAAGCGGAGCGGAGCGTTGGAAGGCCTCCCACAAGATGGACCTATGACCTGGTGAAGGCCGCAGGAATACGTTGGATGCGAGACGCACAGAATAGGTCGAAGTGGCGGTGCTTGGGGGAGGCCTATGTCCAGCAGTGGACGTCTTTCGGCTGAAATGATGATGATGATGAACGATTAGATTATGATAATTTTTCATTACGAGAATAGATCTTCTTTTGGTTATGGTTAACATATTATTTTAACTTATAACAGTACCAATATAATGTTCACAGAGAATTTAAACGTAGTAGTATTATGTTATACTAGCTTCTGCCCGCGACTTCGTCCGCGTTAAATTTCTTGTTCCCCCGACCCTTCCCGTCGCGTCGAATCACCTACCCGTGCGATTTTTCCCGTTTTTGCAACATTTTTCTTTACTGCTGTGCTCCTCTTAGTTGTAGCGTGATGTTATATAGCCTATAGCCTTCCTCGATAAATAGGCTACTCAACACAAAAATATTTTTTCAATTCGGACCAGTAGTTCCTGAGATTAGCGCGTTCAATCAAACTAACAAACAAACTCTTCAGCCTTCTAATATTAGTAGAGATAGTATAGATTTATGTCACACGAAATAGGTCTCTAGTCTATCATAGGTTAGTTTAAGATTAAATATAAAAAAACTTTTTTACAAAAAAAAAAACAACCGACTTCCTTAAAAACACTACAAAGTGAAAAATAACTTTAATTTCGGAAGTCGGTGTCTTAGGATCTGTATTTATGGTTTTTTTGCCACCGACTTCCGAAATTAAAGTTATTTTTCACTTTGTAGTGTTTTTAAGGAAGTCGGTTTTTTTTTTTTTGTAAAAAAGTTTTTATTTTTAAATTTTTAGTTGTGGTATTCACCCTGCACTAATTCCAAATAAACAATGCATATTTATGCGATAGCAGAAATCGCGGTTGATTTGCTGTCATTTCTTAAAGAGTTCCGGTGTCTGTCTCCCGAACTCATCATCAGATCTATATGAAAATTATATGGGACCATTTCGGAATAAACCCCTTTCGAACAAAAAAATAATTTTGCAAATCCATCTAAATATGACGGAGTTATGGCCGAACATACATAAAAAAAACAAAAAACATATAAACATCCGAATTGAGAACCTCCTCCTTTTTGAAGTAGGTTAATAAAGGTAAATTACTTATGACATTAAAAGTCACACAAATTATGATTGGACTTTCGTTTTAAAGCAAGAGCGTTTTAATATCTCTGGGTGACTATGATTTGAGATCTAGTAAACTACCTCCAGAGTTAAATTCTTTCATAGCACATTTTAATGTCCATAATAATGGTTGACAAGTGACAGACATTTTCGCTTAACATCTCTAGAATAATTTTAAAAGTGAGCTTGACTTTGCATACTAGATTTTTAGGATTCCTTATCCAAACGGTGTCAACGGGTCTCTATTACTAAGATTCCGCTGTTTGTTCTTTCCTCCATCTTTTACAGGGCTGTAGCTTTTTAGCCATTATAGGTAACACTCACATTCGTCTACGAAATCCTTTGTGTACGACTCCGATTTGCACTTGGCTACTTTTTACTGTTTCCATTAAAATTTTGTAAGGCAGTAAAATGATAAAAACTCTTTGCAGACTAAAGAAAAACTAGTTTAATTTTATATAAAAAAAGAAACTAAATGTCTGAATTCTGTAAGAATATTTTCAGGCACAATACTGTAAAATATTGTCAGTTTTAATGAATGCAAATTTTGCTATTTTCAAGTTTAAACTCAACTCTTTTGAGACCTACTGGACTTTGTCGTTATTTTTAAAGGAAAACTGTTTGCACAAAAAATACTGAAAAGATTCAGGTTCTATTTATTTTATGACTAGCTTCTGCCTGCGACTTCGTCAGCGTAAAATTTTTTGTTCCGGGGCCTTCCTGTCGCGTCGAATCGCCTACCCGTGCGATTTTCCCCGTTTTTGCAACATTTTTCATTACTGCTCCGCTCTTCTTAGTTGTAGCGTGATATTATGTAATCTATAGCCTTTCTCGATAAATAAGCTACCCAACACAAAAAGGATTTTTCAATTCGGATCAGTAGTTCCTGAGATTAGCGCGTTCAATCAAACAAACAAACTCTTCAGCTTTATTATATTAGTATAGATTTTTAATTGTTCAATAGTTTTATGAATTTGTTTTCAAAATAATGTACGTATTTATGGGACCAGTAAGACCTTTCAAATATTACGACTGATAAGAAAATATCTACTCGATTGTAGACCATAGAATTGAGGGATTCGAGTTTTAAAGGGTAAAGTGTTGTATTAAACAATTAAACCATTTTGACCTACATGATTCCCCTTTTTTACTGTAGTTTAGGCCTTCGCCCAACAGTGGGACATTCCTCATTATCATTATGATTTTAGCCCAAAGAATTCCACTGCTGGACCTTCCACTGGAGGCCTTCCTCAATCATCACCACTTTGACCGATTATATGCTTCTCGCATCCAGCAGATTCCTGCGGCCTTCACCATGTTTTCGGTCCAACTTGTGCAAGGCCTTCTAACGCTACCGTTTCTAGTACGCGATCGCCACTCCCGAACCTTCCAGCCACGTCGGCCATCTGTCCTGAAAGTAATATGCCTTGTCAACAGACACTTAAGTTTGGTAATTCTTCAGTGGGACATTAATGGCTAATAAAAAATAAATCAAGCCTGCTCTTGACCACGATCTTACGTCCAGAAAAGATGGTGGTACATATATTAAACCTGAGAGGTTAACTCGTTCCAATACGACAATAGCAGAACCTTATTCTTCAAAAGAAAAAAATAAATAATAACAGCGAACTCTTTACAATATAAATCACGTAAACTGTTACAAAGTTTTTCTTTTCAAGTACAAAGATAGAAGCATCATTTGGTATCCTTGTACCGTGTCGAACTTTGTAGCCTCTTGTAGTATCAAGTTTAACAACACTGAAAGTTTATATAAGACTGTAAGAGTTGAGTCATTTTCTGTCTTTACTGATATCCAGGCTAAGTAAGTATCTTGGCTAAGTAACATCAGCCACGCAGGACGATCAAAGGCTGAACAACGCCTGCCAGAATAGGTGACCATTATATAAGGTGTATCTATTCATACACGAAATATTTTAAGAGGCACACCTGTAGGTGATAAAGAAGCTATAGAAGCAAAAAAATTTTTTTATCGAAGCGTTTTTTAATTTTTGTAATTATTATATTTTTAAAACTGCTTGAGACGTTTTGCATAAAACCTTTACTCCAAATTCTATAAATGACCCGCCTGACGCTGCGAGGGCGGCAACCGGACAGTGCGAGCGCGGCCACTATGGAAACTAGAATAATGGATGTTAAAAATAACAAGGAGCCAGTATTTCTTATCTGCGTCAAATAATTTATGAATATTAAATTTTGAAAAAAATACATATCGGAAAAAATTTTTTTTCGTTGCTTTAGCTTCTTTACCACCTACAAGTGTAACTCTTTAAATATTTCGTGTATGAATAGGTACACCTTATATATCTGGACCCCTCCGTGTTTCAGAAAGTACGTGAAGCCGTTGGCCCTAACTGTCATTCCTAAATCTTTAACAGTCTTTTCGGGTCGTCAGAAGACCGAAAGTCTGACACAACCAGTCTTGTAGGTATGCGTGTTACCTGGTAAATGGATTGTGAAGATAGGCAGTTACTCCATTTAAGATTCTAGTATTCAGCTGCATAGGGCTTGATAGGAAGCCGTCATCAACATACTTGGTCATAGGTTTGTTAGATTAACTAAATGTACCAACCTGCATTGAGCGCGAGTTGTGAGTTACGGCGCACTCCCGTGCACAGAGAGGAGGCTTGTGTCTCAGCATTGGGAATATTATTGGCTTGTTCATCCACTGCTGGAAATAGGCCTCCCCCAATTTGGGGGGTTTTGCCATAAACACCACGCTTGGCAGGCGGGTCGGCAATCGCAGTATGATGGCAAAAAACTTTTTTACAAAAAAAAAAAAAAACCGACTTCCTTAAAAACACTACAAAGTGAAAAATAACTTTAATTTTTGAAGTCGGTGTCTTAGGATCTGTATTTATGGTTATATTTTGCCACCGACTTCCGAAATTAAAGTTATTATTCACTTTGTAGTGTTTTTAAGGAAGTCGGTTGTTTTTTTTGTAAAAACTTTTTATTTTTAAATTTTTAGTTGTGGTATCCACCCCACAATAATTCCAAACAAACAATGCATATTTATGCGCTAGCAGAAAACGCGGTTGATTTGCTTTCATTTTTTAAAGAGTTCCGGTGTCTGTCTCCGGAACTCATTATCAGATTTATATGAAGTTTATATGGGACCATTTCGAAATAAACCCCTTTCGAACAAAAAAAGAATTTTGCAAATCCGTCTATAAATGACGGAGTTATAGCCGAGCATCCATAAAAAAAATATAACCATCCGAATTGAGAACCTCCTCCTTTTTGAAGTCGGTTAAAAATGAATAGAGAACGCTGCTGCCTATTCTCTAGTCTCACCCACGGGAAGAAATGGGGTGGTGCTTCTCTTTAGTCCGGCACCAAACGGTTTATAGACTCATCAACATCAGCAGCCTACAATGTCCCCACTGCTGGAACACAGGCCCCACTCGGTGAGAGGGACTGGGCCATGATCCACCACGCGGGACCAATGCGGGTTGGTATTAATGTCACATGTCTTCAAATTTTTGGATCTAAGAAATGCCGGTTCCCTCACAATGTTTCCCTTCAAGGCTGGTTTATTATTTGCGAGTTCCTTACTATATAATTTATACCAATATATGAAGCTAGCAATTTCCGTTCAATTTTGTCTTCTGATTGCCTTTATATTGAAACACGTGCAAGCTTTAAGAACAATCTATTGTGAAGACAAGACTGTTCCCAAATGATCTCAGGGGAGATGCTCAATTTTCCGGGCTCAGAACTTGTAGCATGAAACACGACTTGTGTTTTACAATACATTTTGTAGACACCTATTAACGTGTGAGGAACTATGCTTTAGTGACAATATTCTCTATTGCATCATCTTACGTGTACGTTCAATGCATGACAATATTAACCGATTATATTGGAATTCCCATTTCTTTCCGTGGGTGCCGTAAATGGCGACTAAGGGACTTATTAGAGAATGGGCAGAAGCATTCACTATGCATTTTACCACCATACTGCGATCCCCGTGCTGCCTGCCTGCCAAGCGTAGCGATTATGGCAAAGCTCTCTAATTTGGGGGAGGCCTATGTCCAGCAGTGGACGTCTTACGGCTGAAATGATGAAGATATTGGAATTCGGCTCATTAAAAAATTTTCACACTTATCGACCAAATTAGTCACATGTATAAATGAAACAGCTTCTAAAATTAAGTAGATATGGTAGCAATCTGTAAACATAAGCACGGTGTCCTAAAAGTCACAGAAGCAGCAAAAAATAAGTGGATCCCATTAGTAACACTACACAAGACAAATACCGTGAAATATGGCCGAAGTAATTTGCCACCGACTGGCAGATTGCCAGAGTCAACAAGTTTGCTGATATAAAATAAACACTATGATGAATTTTGGGAGAAATTATATGTAATGAGTTTAGGTTTTATTATATTCTCGATGCAGGCTGGTGGTAGTTACGATGGAAATTGGTTACCGTCACTTATACGCCTCAGGTACAGATAAACCTTATAAATGTCAACTTACAGCAAAAGCCTTATTCTCTTTTCAAAAAAGGGGCATCTGGCAAAGTTATAATGGCCACATGGGTCGACACAACAGGTTAAACTAAGCTTGCTGCGGTTGGTTAAAGCCCCTCCGTGTCTTGGAAAGTACGTTAAGCAGTGGTCCCGGCTGTCTTTCACGTATCTTTTACAGTTGTAATGGGTCGTCAGAAACCTGAAAGTGCGTCACCTAACCCTATCGTAACTAGTCATCAGAAACCCGAGGGTCTGACACACAACCTGTCCAAGGGGTATCGAATTACCCAGTAACTGGGTTGTGGAGGTCATATATGTATTTGCTATATGTAAACTACTGGTATTCGCCTGATGGTAGACTGGAAGCCAGCCCCTAAATAATTGGGAAAAGCCTAGGTAGATGTTGACACTATCTTTTCAATTTTGTTTTTAATTCATTCCTAAAATACCCAAAAAGATTAAGTCGACTTATTTTCAACTCTAGAAAACACACAGTCACGATCTCTCATGTGTAAAAACCACAATATTATAGCTATTACCATACTACGTGACTTCAAGCCTTCGGTACGCTGCAAAAAAAGGCAAGATAAACGAAACAGAACAAAAAAATGTTCCTTTTATTCTTCAAAATGGCTGAATTAGCATACAAAGATCTCGCGGGTCGTCTCTTAAAGTAATAAGTAGGCGAGACAAAATTGTGAATGTACCACAGACTGTTGAAGAGATAGACGTGCCTTCACATTTTTGTATTTCTGTCATGTTCGCGCGAAATAAACTAGAATAGCTCATCACGTGGTAAATGAGTTGAAGCGGGATAGAAATAAATGCGTGAAATATACCTACTTGAGTATGGAGCATGAAAGAACTCGATTTTTGGATTAAAACAGTTTTAACTCCGCTGTCTCCCCAAATTAAGCATAATCAGCCTATATTGTTCCCATTGTTGGGACACAGCCCTCCTCTTGCTGAGAGGGAGTGGACCGTAGTCTACCACGCGGGCCCAGTGCGTGTTGGTAGATGTCACATGTCTTCAACGTTCAAGGACTTGTCGGTTTCCTTACGATTTTTTCCTTCACTGTTTTATTCTAGCATTCTCCACCAAAAATATTTTGTCAAAAGTTGTTGAATTCGGTGAATTCTTCCGAACTATATGGAGCAGCAGTGGTTTAGTGGCAACATCGTGACTTACGAGTTGTAAGACGCTGGTTTAAATCCAGTGCTGCACTTTGTGTAAATTCATCACCACTGCTCTCAAAACGGGGAGGAAAACATCGTGAGGAAATTAACATGTCCTTAAACCAACAAATTCGAAGACACGTGAAGTGTCGACCACTCAGCAAGTTTCTGTATATTGTGTTATTTTGAATTTATCTTAGATCAATTCTTATATGAAAAGAATACCTATTTCTTCCAACATGTCAATGACTCTAACGATCTCTATACTTTTTACAACTCTGTGGACCGCACACAGTTTTTAACTTTTAACAAAAATTCCTTGAAAATTATAACAAGCTTTGCTGAGAAGGTTGAGCATAATAATTAACTAGGCCCAGGTGTAAGCGTTGAGTAAATGGCTTTGAATTTAGGTTCTTACTTTTTGTAGTTCGGTCTTAAGAAGATCTAGGCTGAGGATAGGCTGTGCCATTACGTTTAATGGGTGTCTTGAGTATTCTCGAAATATTTCATGTTGTTAGTACTTTAGGTCGGTTTTACAGGAGTTTATTCAATGTTCGAAGAGAACATTTTATACGAGATTAGAAATAAAGTACTGTTGTGATTCAGGCACAAGCCTTTCACACATAATACCCGCACAATTCGATCGAGAGTTGATCTACGCTTGTTGCGATCCGTTTGTGGTTTGGTAACCTTCCATTACATATCAAGACACTTCGTGCCTCGAAAAGGACAATAAAACAGAATAGAATAGATGTTTATTATCTTATCACAAAAAACAGCTTACAGTTGTACAACTTGGAAATTGCAGAGTTATTTTCATAATAAATAGCGTAGAGTCATCTCAACACTTCTCTACCTTGAATTTGTATCTGTAGATTTATATATATATATATATATATAAATATATATATATTATAAGTATGTATTATAGCAAATATGTATGCGTATAATTAGTTTATAACCTATTTTACTACTAGTGTTTTTCTCTTATTTATAATTCATTATTATACATTTTTCACTCTTGTTCCTCTCAAACGAAGCACCTGCCATGTAATCTCTTCACCACCCTTGGTTGACTGGTAGCGAATGCCTAAGGCATTAAGTCCGCCTTTGTACCTTTTTTTTGTGTGCGAAAAGTTTAAATAAATAAATAAACTTGGACTTAAGTTACTTTCAAAACCTGTAAATCAGGTCACCAGGGGCCTTAACAATTTACATAATTTCAAGTATTGTACTGTAGACGTTTGATTTAAAATCGCAGTCTTATTCATTCATTTAGAATTATTTCATTTATTATATTAATAGGATTATTACAAATTTAATAAGGATTAATTTTTTTTAATAAGAAAACATTCTAAGAATGTGTGAGATTGTGGGGTATGAGTTTGTGTATCCCACACATGTGTGGTATGTGTATGTAGAAGTGTTGACGAGTAGATGTAGGAAGCTGACTCCCGGCCACTGCAAGCGCGAGCTTGCGGGCGGCGGGCAATGAATAGCTCGCCGCCCGGTAAGGACCAGGCTCGGGTCGACGGCGCGTATATTCCACGCGCGCCTCAAAGAGATGTCAGCAGCACTGAAGGGGTCTGCTAGGACCGATGCCTGCCGGGGTCGCGAGATTGTTCGAAAGAGATACCGTGACCCTGGCACATGGGCAACTAAAGGAACACGGGTGGGTTTTAGTTAGTAAAAGTCTTACACACCCTCCCGCTCCGCCCAGAGCGGGAGAAGTCATTTGATGATTTACCATAAAAAAAAAGTAGATGTAGGAAAGCACGTTAAGATATTGGTTCGGGCTGTCTTTCATAGATCTTTAACAGTCGTTATGGATAGACATAGAAGCCTAGTAATTTGACAATCAGTCTTACCAAGAGGCTCTTGGTAAGACTGATTTTCAGATTACTCGATAGTGTTATCCATCAGATAAGATACTGTTATTCAAGTGTATCTGTTTAGACTGTAGGGTGACCTCAACATAGTTGCGAATGAGCTAGACACATTGATGGACTACACAGTCTCGTAGTTTTATCGCCTGTTAGTAATGAAACTAAATATTTTTATGGGCCACTTGAATATAGTGATGTATGAGAATTTTATTCTCATATTTTAGCAGTTATTCAGTGGATAAGTACTTGTTCAAGATTTGTCAGGTACGTGAACTTTCATATTTTTAAGTCAAATAGGTGTCCTTTGGAAACCAGAAATTCACTGTCGAAATTTCCAAAAGCTAGTTAATTGCTCGTTCCTTCCTTGTTTAGGACTATTGTACATTGTAGCCCACTATTACTACTATCCTATTATACTATCTAGGAATCCGTTGGATGTGAGAAGCACAGTATCGGTCGAAGTGGCGATGCTTTGGGGAGGCCTATGTCCAGCAGTGGACGTTTTTCAGCTGAAATGATGATGATTACTACTATAAAATATACCCTATGACACTCGGATTGAAATGATAAATGATTTTATTTCTGCAAGTAGGTTTTTACAAACACTTTTACACGTTAATCATTTTTTTTTAACAAGATGACGTCGGCGTTTCCTATCTAACTATTCTGAAAAGAAAACCCGAAATAAATCCAGAGGTCACAGATAATCTTGGTTGGTCGGCTTTCGGCCAAGGAAACAACCGGAAAAAAAAACACATTTTTATCAGCATCAGTAAGCCAATTTTGACTCTCGCGATATTTTTGACACATTGAAACTCAGATCAGACTTTGAACGTTCTTAACATTACAAAGATTGCCCCTCTGTTCTATTATTTCTTAAGTAAATCAAACTTCCTAACGACCCAATCTGAAAGAAATTCAAGAAACCATTATCAATGAGCAGCATTTCTAAGAAACAGTAATTTATTTCCTAATTATTTCTAATTGCTAAGTAGAATTTCAAAGTGAATTACTATACGAATGACGGTTTGATTTACAAAGTCCCTGAAAACCTTCAATCTCATTTAGTACTACGTGTATATTTACTCGTGTGTTCATATGTCAAGAGTTCACAGGATTTAAATTTAATTACTTTTGTGTAATGCGTGTCTGTCTGTTTTCTAAATGACAACCACGTGATTCAATCGGCTCCCATGGTAAATTCCCAGTTTATGAGATGCTGAGACCAAATTTCAATCGTTTAATAGCTCAAGATATTGAACTTACAGAGATTAAAACATAACATAACATCCTTGTGTCACAAAGGCTGAAAATCCGCAACAGTTTTTAAAGTGTGTCCTCCTAAATTCATCATGAATGCCCGACTTTCCGTTACATATCGAGACTGCCTCGCTAAGTACGTTAAGCCGCTGGTCCCAGACGTAATTCGTAGATCTCTGAAAGTCGTTCCGGGCAATCAAAAGCCAAAAAGTCTGTCAATCAGTCTTAACGAAGGGTATGGTGTTACCCAGTAACTGGGTTGCGGAGATCAGATAGGCAATCACTCAATATAAAATACTGGGATTCAGCTTCAGCTGGTTTTGGTGGGAGCCGCCCGCAACAATGGTTATCATTTAATCTCCATTTAAGAGTACCTCAGGAACAGGGCATAGGTTAACCCATTCATTGCCACTTAAATTTTAAAAACATCACCTAGGTGCCACTTAATATTTTTCCTTCACCAAGACCTTCACAGCACCAACCGTTTTTTGTTTACCAAAACAAGAAAGACAGTTCGTAGCAAAAACCAACAGTATTTCCACAATTAACAATTGTTTCTAGCCGTGTATGTTGGCAAATATTTAAATAAATTTCTATCATTTTTATGTAATGCCAAAAAACTTTTTAACAAAAAATTAAACCGCCGAAAAACTGAAAAGCAAAAAATAATAAACCTTAAAATTATGAGTCGGCGCTTTGAGTGATCTTTGTTCATTGATTTTTCAGCGCCGACTCAAAATTTTAAGGTTTATTATTTTTTGTTTTTCAGTTTTTTCGGCGGTTTAATTTTTTGTTAAAAAGTTTATATTTTACAATTTTTTGTAGTTTTAATGTAAACTAATAATACTTGGCAAGGTATACCCTATCCAATAAAAAAAGAATGATCAAAATCGGACTACTCTGTATAAAGTTATGCGTGGTAATACATTACAATCACTGAGTGAACAATCAATCATCCCCTGTTTTCTGACCCTTAGGGTTCGATTTTGTTTTCCAAATTATATAGACATAGAAGCCTAGTAATTTGACAATCAGTCTTACCAAGAGGCTCTTGGTAAGACTGATTTTCAGATTACTCGATAGTGTTATCCATCAGATAAGATACTGTTATTCAAGTGTATCTGTTTAGACTGTAGGGTGACCTCAACATAGTTGCGAATGAGCTAGACACATTGATGGACTACACAGTCTCGTAGTTTTATCGCCTGTTAGTAATGAAACTAAATATTTTTATGGGCCACTTGAATATAGTGATGTATGAGAATTTTATTCTCATATTTTAGCAGTTATTCAGTGGATAAGTACTTGTTCAAGATTTGTCAGGTACGTGAACTTTCATATTTTTAAGTCAAATAGGTGTCCTTTGGAAACCAGAAATTCACTGTCGAAATTTCCAAAAGCTAGTTAATTGCTCGTTCCTTCCTTGTTTAGGACTATTGTACATTGTAGCCCACTATTACTACTATCCTATTATACTATCTAGGAATCCGTTGGATGTGAGAAGCACAGTATCGGTCGAAGTGGCGATGCTTTGGGGAGGCCTATGTCCAGCAGTGGACGTTTTTCAGCTGAAATGATGATGATTACTACTATAAAATATACCCTATGACACTCGGATTGAAATGATAAATGATTTTATTTCTGCAAGTAGGTTTTTACAAACACTTTTACACGTTAATCATTTTTTTTTAACAAGATGACGTCGGCGTTTCCTATCTAACTATTCTGAAAAGAAAACCCGAAATAAATCCAGAGGTCACAGATAATCTTGGTTGGTCGGCTTTCGGCCAAGGAAACAACCGGAAAAAAAAACACATTTTTATCAGCATCAGTAAGCCAATTTTGACTCTCGCGATATTTTTGACACATTGAAACTCAGATCAGACTTTGAACGTTCTTAACATTACAAAGATTGCCCCTCTGTTCTATTATTTCTTAAGTAAATCAAACTTCCTAACGACCCAATCTGAAAGAAATTCAAGAAACCATTATCAATGAGCAGCATTTCTAAGAAACAGTAATTTATTTCCTAATTATTTCTAATTGCTAAGTAGAATTTCAAAGTGAATTACTATACGAATGACGGTTTGATTTACAAAGTCCCTGAAAACCTTCAATCTCATTTAGTACTACGTGTATATTTACTCGTGTGTTCATATGTCAAGAGTTCACAGGATTTAAATTTAATTACTTTTGTGTAATGCGTGTTTGTCTGTTTTCTAAATGACAACCACGTGATTCAATCGGCTCCCATGGTAAATTCCCAGTTTATGAGATGCTGAGACCAAATTTCAATCGTTTAATAGCTCAAGATATTGAACTTACAGAGATTAAAACATAACATAACATCCTTGTGTCACAAAGGCTGAAAATCCGCAACAGTTTTTAAAGTGTGTCCTCCTAAATTCATCATGAATGCCCGACTTTCCGTTACATATCGAGACTGCCTCGCTAAGTACGTTAAGCCGCTGGTCCCAGACGTAATTCGTAGATCTCTGAAAGTCGTTCCGGGCAATCAAAAGCCAAAAAGTCTGTCAATCAGTCTTAACGAAGGGTATGGTGTTACCCAGTAACTGGGTTGCGGAGATCAGATAGGCAATCACTCAATATAAAATACTGGGATTCAGCTTCAGCTGGTTTTGGTGGGAGCCGCCCGCAACAATGGTTATCATTTAATCTCCATTTAAGAGTACCTCAGGAACAGGGCATAGGTTAACCCATTCATTGCCACTTAAATTTTAAAAACATCACCTAGGTGCCACTTAATATTTTTCCTTCACCAAGACCTTCACAGCACCAACCGTTTTTTGTTTACCAAAACAAGAAAGACAGTTCGTAGCAAAAACCAACAGTATTTCCACAATTAACAATTGTTTCTAGCCGTGTATGTTGGCAAATATTTAAATAAATTTCTATCATTTTTATGTAATGCCAAAAAACTTTTTAACAAAAAATTAAACCGCCGAAAAACTGAAAAGCAAAAAATAATAAACCTTAAAATTATGAGTCGGCGCTTTGAGTGATCTTTGTTCATTGATTTTTCAGCGCCGACTCAAAATTTTAAGGTTTATTATTTTTTGTTTTTCAGTTTTTTCGGCGGTTTAATTTTTTGTTAAAAAGTTTATATTTTACAATTTTTTGTAGTTTTAATGTAAACTAATAATACTTGGCAAGGTATACCCTATCCAATAAAAAAAGAATGATCAAAATCGGACTACTCTGTATAAAGTTATGCGTGGTAATACATTACAATCACTGAGTGAACAATCAATCATCCCCTGTTTTCTGACCCTTAGGGTTCGATTTTGTTTTCCAAATTTATATGGGACCACCCTCGGAGTATACCCTTTCCAATAAAAAAAGAATTATCACAATCGGACTACTATGTAAAAAGTTATGCGTGGTCATACATAAAAAAAAAAAAAAAAACACACAAGAAAAAAAAAATATACGCGTCGAATTGATAACCTCCTCCGTTTTTTTTCGTCGGTTAAAAAACGTCCTAAAGTGCACTCAACGCATATGGTACCTACGTTGGCGACAAATACGTAGTTATCTCGATCAACGCAAACGGTGCATTGGTAGCAACGAATGGGTTAAGCTTGCATCAATCTGAGAATGTTAGCAAAAGTCATAGATCACTTGTGATTCATAATTTTACTAGAAAATCACGAGACCGAATAGAAGTAAGGATTTGTCAAAGTATAATAAAAATTGTTAACAGTCCCCTGGGCCATCCACAAATTAGTACCGTCTCCAATACATTTAGTTATTTGCCGCAAGCATCCATTGTTGGTACTTTCTTTTAAAATGCCCTAATAGCCTAACATTTGATGCATTGAAAGCTCCATAGGTAATGTTACGAGCTGGGGGTTTTTTTTTTTTTTTTTTTGATTGGGAAATCATCAAATGACTTCTCCCGCTCTGGGCGGAGCGGGAGGGCGTGTCAGACTTTTACTGACTAAAACCCACCCGTGTTCCTTCAGTTGCCCAGTGCCGGGGCCACGGTATCTCTTTTGAACAATCACGCGACCCCGGCAGGCACCGGTCCTAGCAGACCCCTTCACTGCTGCTGACATCTCTTTGAGGCGCGCGTGGAACACTACGCGCCGTCGACCCGAGCTTGGTCCTTACCGGGCGGCGAGCTACCCATTGCTCGCCGCCCGCAAGCTCGCGCCTACGGTGGCCGGGAGTCCGTCGGGATAAATATATTCAAACCAAATTTACCAAAAACATACCAAAACAGTTGAGTCTTATAATCACAATTGCCGCAGTATTCAGAAACGTTAATCAGAATCAGCTGTCTCACTTGTGCTTCATTGTTTCGCTTGTACCTCACTGTACTGCATTCGTAACCAAACTGCCCTCACAGTCTTACAAGCCGCTGTTTATATGCCGAGCTGAATCATCTAAAATATTCTCGAATACTCTTGATTCCTTGTCACAGTTCACAGTTAGCAGACGCGTCTCCAGAAAGTACCAGACACCAAGTAAAGATAATTTCGCTATTTGATAATAGATGGCAGTGGCATCGACAGATAATCGTTCGTACAGTACCTGCTACTGATAATAGATGGCAGTAGCGTGACGTTTCACGTCTTTATGATCTACGTAACAATATTAATAATACGTCAAAGTTCAGTCATTAATAAGCCCTCAGGTAGCTCAACCGCTGCCCAGCCCGAAACTTCATTAAAATAAGAGGGATTCATGAGGGACCTTTAACTTTTATGTGGTACAAGTAAGGGCAGGCAGCGATTGTCCAGTAAAAGTCTATGTTAACGCACTCACCCTGGATTTAGTCGCATTTTGATTTAAAAGAGTGTCCTTCGAGTTTTGTGCCCGTTCTTCTCCATAGATTTCTACTTTTTAGTATGGGCTACTGCTTCAACTTTCTGACTAATTGACCGACTTTTTGATCGCTAAAAAGTGCCCGTAAATGGTTTATTTTAGTTCACGTTAAGTTTAAATTTAGTTAGGATATAATTTGGGTTATTTTGTAAAATAATTAGCTATTTTACCAAGAATAAATCAATGTATAGGGAAAAAAATGGTTTAATTAAAATAAATGCTTTCAGTTTGAGTTATGACTCACAGATGTTTGAAGTCACAAACATCAATTGGCATATAGTTCCGAGTTCCGTCACTACATTGCAATTTTTGCCAAGATATAAGTTATATTCTTAAAGAAATTTGTGAGAAAGCCTAAAGTTTAACGATGTCAAAATTTTGAGCCGCTCAAAAACGACGTCAAACTCATGATTTCAATAAATAATTTGTCGAAAAGAATAGGCAAGATACTCAAATTTTACTGTTCTCATTACCGCTCCCAGTTCAAATCGCTATCGCCCTTACTTTAAGCCTTATCCAAGCTATGATGAAGAGGTAAAACAATTAGGCCAAGTAATTAATACGACCAGGCGTGGTTAGTACGTAACTGCTATCTTGAAAGTTGGTTAACACCTACCAGGGTATACCTTCCGCTTCGGATTCATAATGCTAAGTCGTCACGTCGTCATAGGCCGATACCGACAACTAGACTTATAGGTATCGTGTGACTCTGACGTGAGCCCAAACCGTATGTAACGAGGACGTCATAAGTTAAAAAGAAGAAAAATCTCAGAAAATAGTAAAAGGATTGCTGGAGCTTGTTTTCCACATTACCTACATCAACAAGGTGGGTAGACGATTCCATTTTCATACTTATATTTTTAAATGCGAAAGTTGGTGGGGATGGATGTTTGTTACTTCACAAAAAAAAAAATAGTGTTAGGAGCTGGGTTTCGGGTTAATTAAATGTATACAGATTTACAAAAAAGCAACTATAATTTCACAGTACTAAATTTTTTACAGTAATCAGAAACTTTAAATCAGAATCTCTACTAATATATTGTTTCGCATTCCTAACTGTGTTGTTTTCACAGTCTAACAATTCACTATTTACTTATATGACGAGCTTAATTTTCCAGAATATTTGTCTACATTCGTGTAGATCTACCACCTAATTATATTAAATGAAGGCGGTTTGATAGTTCCAGAGCAGATCCCGAAAATATTATTGCAGTTCCACAAGTCGATAACAGATGGCGGCAGTGTGGCGTTTTATGTGTTACCGATCTTGTGTCACGTAGATCATAGTTTCGTTACTCAGTAATAGATGGCGCTTTTTGTCTTACATGACAACAGCTTATATATCAGAATAGCACATACGTTACAATTTATAAAAAAAATGTGCAGGGGTAAAAGGGATATTGAAGTTTGTGTATGTTACCGGCCAAACCCTATTTTAGGATGAATTAGTTTCACCTAGGCCAAATCAGTACTCCCTTCTCATCAACATAATGACTCTATATAATATATCACTAAAGTGGGCAGACGATTGCAGTTTCTTGTATAAACCGACAAGAAATTATGTCATTTTTGGTGATGACAAACAGTGGCCACTGTTTGTCATCACCAAAAATGACATAATTTACCGAACCCACAAAAATAAAGAGCTTGAGTTATTTTACACCGACCACAGTTGGAATTTATTAATGAATGCAATAGCATTCAGCAACCATAATGGATGAATTAAGAAGCATTTTAACAGTAAATAAACGTATTATTTCGGCGTATCTTAACAACGATATGGCATGATAATTTAAATAATTATTATCCGTTATTAATATACAACTGATAAACACAATGATTAAGGAAAACATGACTATATTATCATATTAAAAATACCCGAAACTTTAACAACGAAATCATCTTTTATCATAAGGGTTAATCTCATGATGATCATTTGAAAGCATTCACTCTTTTGCTTTCTGAATTAGAAACACCTTCAGAATCGAACACGCTAAATAAATGCTAAAGTTCGTTAAAACGTTCCCAATGCTCAAATACTCGAAACTGAATGGTCATTACCAGCAATTGCTCACAAAAAGGCATTTGCTTGTCTTTAGATTCACTTAATTGTAACTGTGTTGAAAGAGAGAAATGAGAAGTGCGACCATAGAGAAGTAAATGAACAGACTGTCATTTTGTTTACTCTTATTTTCTCGTTACTGAAGGGGAAGTGGGCAGGGCACATTGCCCGCAGAACAGATGGCCGATGGGGCCCGAAAAGTTCTGGAGGTCTACCGGAAGACGTAGAGTTGGAAGGCCTCCAACAACGTGGACCGATGACCTTGTGAAGGCCGCAGGAATCCGCTGGTTGCGGGAAGCACAAAACCGGTCGAAGTGGCGGAGCTTGGGAGAGGCCTATTTCCAGCAGTGGACGTTTTTCGGCTGAAATGATGATGATGATGAAGCTATAGCAAGCGCTACTGCTAAGCACAAGGTATTAGGTTCGATTCCAAATAGGGAAAAGTGTAATTATGTTTTCCTTCTGGAATTTCTCAGTCGCAGCCCGGAGTCTGGATTTACTCTCGATTGGTGGCAATAGGCTCGCCCCCTATTACATGGAACGTAACGAAAATGTGGATATAGTAAGCGGTACCTACACCTCTGCCCGACCGTTCAGAAACAAAGAAGTGATGGTATATTATTTAAAAAAAATCTAGTAGCAAAATAACAACCTAAGATACAACGAGTTATATGTATGTATAAAAACAACAAACAACAAAAAAAAATAAGATCTCATGTCAAACGTAAATGGTTGTTAGAGAGTAATTCACTCTGACCTCCGTACTAGTAAAAACTGTATCACGGTAGGTCAGTATTCCTCGTTCTCCAATAATCACACACGCTGTCAGTGAACATAATATTTGAGATATTTAGGAGGGAGGGAGGACTTATGTTTTGCTTTTACTCTTAATCTCACGATAGAGCCCAAAGCCCTCTTAATCTTTTGATTAATTGTATCTTCAGCTAACTTAATAGTTTTAGAGCAATCATGAAACTTAAATGACCAAGTCTTAAAATACTAACTCTTGTAATAAAACTATCTACCAAACTAGTTTAAAAGTAAATTGCATCCAATTTAAGTAAATGGCTACCAATTTACGGGGACACACGCAAAGGACGAATTCTTCGAAATAGTAGAAAAAATCGACCAAGCGCGTTTCGGACTGTATTCAGTGAAGGATTCCGTAGTTGGGATGAATATTTACTCATGCACAGTGATCGACCGCAAAAATAGTTTTGAATTTCATAATATTTCACGAATAAAACTATGATAACCAAAATTATTTCTGCGACTGTAACCAAAATTATACTATAAAACTGTTGGCTTTAATAGCAAAATCACTTGATGACAACATTCTTTGTTTAATTATGGGATTCAATCCAACACTACCTCATACACACGCATATTTGGATTGAATTTCACTACACCAATGTGTAGCGATGCACTTATCAACTCAATTTCAATTTTTGACCGAGTTCAAAAAAAGGAGGAGGTTCTCAATTCGACTGTTTTTTATGTTTGTTACGTCATAACTTTTGACTGGGTGAACTGATTTTGATCATAACTTTTTTATTTTAAAGCTGGAGCTTTCGGTGTGGTCCCATTTCATTTGGTTCAGTTCTCACAATGGCATCCATGACAAAACCATATAAGTCTTAAATTTGCATTCAGTATGTGCGCGACAAATGGACGACTAGTGCGGGGTACCATAACTAAAAAAGGTAAAAATAAAAACTTATTTCGGATGTCAGTGGCAAAAAACTTAAATACAGATCCTAAGACATCGACTTCCGAAATTAAAGTTGTTTTTTTAAAGAAGTCGGTTGTTATTTTTTCGAAAAAAGTTTTTTCTTCGATGAAGAGCAAATAGTTTCCGAGTAAAATAGCAGTGTGAAATCCGGACAGATAGACGGACAGCGTGATAGACAGACTTAGAATATACGGTTTTCGTTTTTGCTATGCGGCTACGGATCCCTAAAAAGATAGCAATCTAATGATTTGTTAAATTGTCTTTCGGAATACGTTTTTGCTAAATGACTTAGGAGTTAGGTGAATGCATCTGTCTAGAGGAAAAATGGGTTCTAATAAAGTTATGTGAGTGCAAAAGAGTTTAAGGACATCAACCTGCTTACCTAAGGTAGTATCTAGCAGGATCTTCATGAGTCTAATTTTATTAGTAAAAGACACCGAGTTTTTCTTAAAATTAACAAAATGTTGTGTTCCAAAACAAATATCATAAACAAATTACTTTCGCTTCCTAGAAACTGCGCAGACTTTTTTAAATTTTCGTGTTGTGTTCCACGCGCACCTCAAACAGATGTCAACAGTAAGTGAAGGGGTCCGCTACGACCGATACCTGCCAGGGTCACGGAATTTTTCGAAGGAGTTACAGTGGCCCTGGCACAAGTAACTGAAAGATCACGGGTGGGTTTTAGTCAGTAAAAGTCTGACACGCCTTCCGCACAGAGCGGGAGAAGTCATTCGAAGATTTCCCACACGCACAAAACAAGGAAAAATTCAATTTTCAAATGTGAAGTCAACTCTGAAGTCATACATTTGATACACTTCTAACAACCTTAATATTTTGTAACTCGAACGTTCGACATCAGATTTATCGCTAAAAGTATCGAGACCGCTATTTCCTGCAACTATGTTGAATCGTCGATATTTTTACGTCGAGCGAGTTATAACAAAAATGCTTTTGACATAACGGTCCCATTTCTGGTACAGCTGGTTTGATTCGGTTAGTCAATTCTAGAGTTTATTCGGTAGGAGTATATACTGGGTGTTTCGAATTTTCAGGCTTTTGTTCCTTGCCTTGATATTTTTCCCCTTATAAGGAAATTAAAATACTTAAGTATTTAAACTTAACTGTAGAAAGCAGAACCAACTATTAATTTAATATAATAATAAGGCTAACAAATAGAGCCAACAATCTGTATGTTCGTCTGACACATGGATTTTTTTCGTGATTTAAGATATTTTCACAGAAATAAACGACTATCTGTCAGTACTCGAAGTATGCAAATTGAATTACACTTTAATATCTGTTGATTTATTTATGGCATAAATGTGATATATATATATATATATATATATATATATATTTAAATACTTGAAAGTCTTTGATTCAATAAATGATTCTTTTAAGCTAAAAATATTGTTTGTTGTGTGTGTTGTTGTTTGTTGTTGTTATTGTTTTGTTTTGTTATTGTTTTGTTGTGTTGTTTGTTATTCTTGTGTAGAGTAGATAATAATATCACTCGGGGGTGCGGAAAATGTACAAGTATGTCCCTGGTCCCCGACACATGGTATTAAAAGGAACAGTAGGGTTTTAGTCGGTAGGCGTCCGCCATAACCCACCGTTTTTCCCAGACGGAGGGTATCCACGAAGATTTTCCCATGGAAACAAAAGGTAATAATATCTTTTGAAAAAAAAAAAAACGAGATAGTGAAAAACTTATACTAAGTACTTACAGAGACTGAGAGAGGTACTTGGACAACCCCAGCTTAGAGATTTTGCTCCCTTTGATACCTTCGTTCACAATGTTGGTCACGGTCAAAAAGTTCTTCGTCATTGTCGATTCTTGTGACGTCACTATTGTCACACAAAACCACACACAAATTAAATTATAAACACTGGCAACACTTTTATAACAACAACTACGCCAATATTTCAACAAGAAAACAAAAGATTTTTTTTTTTTCACTTCGAAAAAGGAACACTGATTTGAATGAGAAATTACTTGTAATTGGAATAGCAACACTTACTTTTTAAATTGAGAACCCAACATCGAACGTAATTTTTTTAAATCGCAACAGATAACACGCGAAAAAATGTTTATTTTTTTTAACTGTCAACAAAAAAGTTTTTCTAATAAGAATTCTCTCTTTTTTATCACAGACACGGTATCTCGTTGTTTTTGTTTTAAAATACAGCTTTCAGAACAGTTGGCAGAATGTTTTCACAGACCTGAAAAGGAAGGTTTTCTTGTTCATTTGTTCACTCTTGGATATTTCCCAAAAGTACTTCGTTTGATTATTAATGGAGACGAATCTTTGGTGCCTGCTTTGAAATAAATTAATGGACGTTAGAAGGCGTTGACAATTTGTTTAGAAGCAACTTTTTGTATTTCGTTAGACTTTTTTATAGTAAACATTGAGTCAAATGTAGGGTCAAATTAATAATTAGTGTACTTGCTTTTATAACAATTGATAGATAGGGTTGGCTTAAACTGGTAACCTAAAACGAAATTTCGTTTTTGTCCGTTTAAAATAAGCCATTTTCTTCAAACGTACGTAAACAGAAAGAGTAAAATAACGGATATTATAAAAATTGTAAGTATCTTAAATATAGAATTTTGATTTGAAAGCCTTGTCGGTTGGATAATACTAAATTATATTATGTAAAGTTAAGAAATAAGAAGTAATCAAAGTTCAAGTAATTTTCAGAGACCGCGTCGTTCAAACAATGCCACATTAATAAAACTTGCTTTAGGACAAACATCCTTACCACTACAACATAAAGACAATGTCAAAGTAAACGTCCAAGTGTTTTGTATCTAATAATTTCAAATTCTGCCTAGATTTATCCGTAATTTTAACCTTTATTATTCTGCTCTGTCGAGTAATAACGTACATTTCCAAAAGGTTCGGTTCTGTTAACCCCTTTTCAATTAGACGGCGTGGTGATAAACAGACCGAACTCATCACACATCGCGTGCAGTGATTCGAGCTCATTATATAAAGACCTTTGACATTTGGGTGTCGACACAGTAATACGTTGTAGCGAGTTAGGTGAATGTGTTTTTTTTTTCTTATTGTTTTTAATATTGTAGAAACACATCAATCTATACAGGCTGAAGCAGTGTTAATGACCGCGACTTACCAAACAGACAGGCGCTTTACTATGTGTAAATTATTTCATCACCACTGCTCTCAAAACGGTGAAAAAAAAAACCGGCATGATCTAGCACCAAAAATGCGAAGACGTGTGACTTCTACTAATCTGCACTGGTGGACTACAGCCCAATCCCTTTCCAAGAGAGAAGGCCTCTGTCCCAGCAGTGGGAACAATATAGGCTGACTATGCTTATGCTTTGAGCAGACTTCTCCCAACAGACGGCATGTATCATCATCATCATTTCAGTGGAAAGACGTCCACTGCTGGACATAGGCTTCCCCCAATTTGGGAGGGTTCGCCATAATCGCCTCGCTTGTCAGGCGAGTTCACGCATGGTGGTAAAATGCATAGAGATCGCTGCTGTCCAGTCTCTAATAAGTCCTTCAGTCGCCTCTTTGCACTCCCACGGTAAGAAATGGGATGTTATATATGCATCAGGTCATTTGTGTCAAATGCAGTTCGGGTCCAGGTCTCTTAATATTTTTCACACTCGGAAATCATCAAATGACGTCTCACGCTCTGGGTGGAGTGGAAGGGCGTGTCAAACTTTTACTGACTAAAACCTACCCATGTTCCTTCAGTTGCCCATATGCCAAGGCCACAGTAAATCTTGCGAACAGTACGCGACCCTAGCAGGCTTCGGTCCTGGCGGACCCCTTAAAATTTGCTGAAATAAAATGCTGGAATACAACGTGCCGTCGATCCGAGCTTGAGCCTTACCAGGATGCGAGCTACCCATTGCTCGCCGTCCGCAAGCCCGCGCCTACGGTGGCGAACCGCTAGCTTTCATACCATAACCGCTCCCGTTTATTATTAAAACCACTACCCACTTATGTCACATAAGCCTGGCGTAATTACTAAAATGATGTGACATACTCAATGATTTCTCGCTTTTGAAGTTAAAATCATACAAACAATATTTTTGTTAGAAATTTTTATTTTAACCTTTATGTTTTTTAAATTACAGTGCGAGGGAAATGTCAAGAGATATTCGTGTTTCTGTGTTGATGTGTTTATAATAATTCTACCTATGTGAATGTAGTATTATTTATTGTGTTTTTGTAGTTCGTTAAGATTTAAGCCGTGTGGCGTGCTTTCCATGGCACGCTACATACGCTGTTTGCGTCGTTAGTTGAGTTGTCGCAAGTAATACTGCTGAGGTCATGGGTTTAACTCCCTGGTCAGGCAAACTATTATTGGCCTATAATGTTCTTACTGCTGGAACGCAGGCCTCTTCTCTGTGACAGGCAGTGGACAGTAATCCACCACCCTTGGACCCAGTACGGGTTGGCGGATGTCCCAGATCTTCGAGTTTTGGGTTTACGGTGTTTTCCTTTATCGCTACACAATTACACAAAAAAAATGTTCGTGCTTGGGTTAGAACCCACGACCAACAACTCGTAAGTCATGGTCGTTGCCACTGAGCTACCACTGCTCTTGGCAACAATGCCAGTTACATGGTCATCATCAGTATTATTTTAGCAGTAAGGCATTCACTGCTGAACATAGGCCTCCCCCAGTTTAGGGCGCTTTGCTATAATTGCCACGCATGGCAGGCGGGTTGGCGATTTCAGTATGGTGGTAAAATGCATAGAAAACGCTGCTGCCCATTCTCTAGTAAGTCCCTATGTTTACTGTACTGTAAGGTGTCCTATAGGTTAACCTCTGCCTTAAGAGAAAACCAGACGTTATGTGTATGTAGGCGTGACATTATACGGGCTCAATTAAACAAAAACCCATCCACAGATCCAGCGTGCTAGCCACTGCTAATCCTCACCGATTGACTGGAAAGCCTAGTCTTTTAAACTTTACCATGGTCACAACAAACTCAATCAATCAATCAACTCAGCCTATCGCAGTCCACTGCTGGACATAGGCCTCTCCCATATTGCGCCACAACACCCTGTCCTCCGCCTTCCGCATCCAGTTTGCCCCAGCCACTTTCTTTAAGTCGTCGGTCCGGGGGGCGTCCCACGCTACGCTTGCCGATACGCGGTCTCCACTCCAAGACTCGTCTGCTCCATCGGCTATCGGTCTTTCGACAGACATGGTAAGCCCACCGCCACTTCAGTTTGCTTACTCTGCGAGCTATGTCGGTAATTCCAGTTCTTTTCCGGATAATTTCATTTCTAATTTTATCCTTCAAAGAAACTCCGAGCATAGCCCGCTCCATAGCGCACTGAGCGACCTTGAATTTGTGAACCAGCCCAACTGTCAGTGTACATGTTTCGGCACCGTATGTCATTACGGGCAGGACGCACTGGTTGAAGACCTTAGTCTTCAGACATTGCGGGATTGGCGACGAGAAGACTTGACGAAGTTTCCCAAACGCTGCCCAACCCAACTAATACAATATAATTAGAACAAATCAGAATTTACGACCCCAAATAACTGACACGTGTGACCGGTCTCGCCCCAGGAAGGCCAAGTTTCAACAAGGCAGCACAAACTAGCTGCACCTCGCATTCAATATAAATTAGCAACTACGGGTTTTTGAACTAAAACGTCAACTTTACCGGTGACCTGATTTACAAGTTTAGGGGGAAACTTTGTACCTGGGTATGCGTTATTACTTAATTGGTGTCTGCCAGGGTCGCGAGATTCGTTTGAAAGAGATACCGTGGCCCTGGCACATGGGCAACTGAAAGAACACGGCTGGGTTTTAGTCAGTAAAAGTCTGACACGCCCTTCCGCTCCACCCAGACAGGGAGACGTCATCTGATGATTTTCCAACCAAAAACAAAAAAAAACAAAAATTGGTATAAGTGGTAGGTGAGTAAAAATTTTGGTGAGTCGATTAAAATTGTGGTAAAGATTATTTTTTTGCAATGACTTGTCGCAGGTCCAGCTATGGGATTGTCGGCTGTTTAACCGGACTTGCCTGTGGCTACCCAAATCAATAAAGGACTCCATCCAGGGCGTAAAAACTTAAAACTACTACACGCTGAGTGCACAGTGGGGTGTGGCCGGATCATTGAAACCTGCCTACACTGGTCCTTATGAGGTCATACAGCGAGGAGACAAAACATTCAAGCTAATGGTGAAAGGTAAGATGGTCATCGTAACGATCGACAGAATAAAACCTGCCTATATACTGCGTGATCCTGATACCACAACACACCCAACAAAACCCCCACTACCTCATACTACTCACACACACGCCCCAATCATTTTAGTATAACCCTGTACCGCTTCAGGGGTACGGATCTCGGCTTAGGGTATCGCTGGTAGCAAGGACGGGCTAAATCGGAATTATTATTATTTAGGGACGAATTTAAAGATACAGGCTCAGCGTCGCGAGCTGGATCAAGCAAAGGTCGGGAACGCATTGATTCTGATTGATCTGAAAATACATCTAAGATTTAATGAATAGTTCCTTCCTTTCTAAACTGAATCTACCAGAGGCAACCGCATCTCAACGTCACTTAAAGCTAATGTTTTTAAAGTAAATGGTCGTGTTTTCTCAGTAAATGGACGCCGGCACTCACGTCCTTCCGTTTAAAGTAATAAATTGACAATTATTGCAGTAGAAATGGTGGAGTTTCTATTGAATTGAATTGATTTTAATGGGTGATCGGGACCTATTTCTTAGTAGGTATAAAGAACTTGGTTCTTGGAATATATAGAGGTTTATCCAAGTTTATAGAGTCGTTCATTGGAAATGTGAGCGAAGCAGAAACCGCATCGGAGTTCCTATAAAAAATAAAATCAAAAATTCAGTAAGCCGGAAAAGAACCGGAGTTGTAGACATAGCTCGCAAAGTAAACAAGCTGAAGTGGCAGTGGGCTGGTCATGTCTGTTGAAGGACCGATTACCGGTGGGGAAGACGAGTCCCGCAGTAGCGACCGCGTGGTGAGCTTAGCATGGGTGACGCCACCCAGCTAGATGGACCAACGGCCTAAAGAAAGTTGCTGGGACGGACTCGGTGCAGAAGGCGGAGGACAGGGTGTTGTTATGCAACATGGGAGACGCTTATGACCAGCAGTGACTGCAAAAGGCTGAGTTGATTGATCGTTGATTGTGAGCAAAGCCCCGTGAATAAGCTACTAAGAAATAATTCAAACATTATCGCTTATTTATCCCTTTGCAGAACAACTTCTAGTTTCCCAAAGAAAGTTAAAAAGTCACAATTGTTTGAGGCAGACCCAGTTTCAGTGTTCCATTCCAGCCCATTGCCAATTTACTTGAGTGGTTACTTTGTCATCTTAATATAGACTTTAGTACAGTCACAATACAGATAAAAGTAGCTTGGTATTAAAGATATTACTTTTGCTTTTTATTGCTAAAGGAGAAATAATATTTATGTAATCTTGTTTTAGTAGTATAATATTTTGGTATACATACATTTACGACTGTAACTGTCTTCTATAAATCTTTCCAACTCTCATTTGAAATCTGAATCGTCGGGCTTACCAGAAACCAGAAAGTCTGACAACCTGTTTTACCACCCAATTTCGTGCTTCTCAGTGACTGGGTTGTGGTGGTCAGATAAACGATCGCTCCGTGTTCCATACTGGTATTTAGTTGGATTCGTTTTGACTGGAAACCGGCTTTAACATAAATGGGGAGAAGTTGGATAGATGTTGATTCCGTGTAAATTAATACATACCATGAATAGAAACGCAGTTGACAAAAGATTAGACAGGCAGACTGATGACGATTTTTGCAGTAAGTAATACAAAAATAACATTACATAACATCACACCAGTAACCTCTAAAGGGATAGGTCATAGGCCTCTGCCTGTGTATGTACCTATAGTACAGTCACATTTCGCTTGTTAAACTGGATAAGTTTTTGTCCAGTGCGCAAATTGTAACCATGAATTCAGCATATCATTCTAGACCCCCTTGCGCAGAAATTTTTCGTCGGTTTTACAAAAAAAAACTGCTGTTTCATAGAAAAATGCAATACTTACAGGGTCAAAATGTATGCAACAGCAGAATTGCATTTTTATCCATAGATACCCCACACGTATGGGTTTAATGAAAACTTTTTTTTGAGTTTCAGTTCTATGTATGGGGAACCCCAAATATTATTGTTCTTTTTTCTATTTTTGTGTAAAAATCTTAATGCGGTTCACAGAATACATCTACTTACCAAGTTTCAACAGCATAGCTCTTATAGTTTCGGAAAAAAGTCGCTGTGACATACTCGGACAGACAGACAGATAGACATGACGAATCTATAAGGGTTCCGTTTTTTGCCATTTGGCAACGGAACCCTAAAAAGTACAAAATAATGGAAATAAATTATAGTTTAAAAAAACTAAAAAAACACGCTTCCATTGTAAAACCAAACTAAAAAGTACAAAATAATAGAAAAAAAGCGTGTTTTTTAGTTTTTTTAAACTATAATTTATTTTTTATTTTTTAGGGTGTTTCGAATTTTGAGACGTAGGTATGTCAGCGTAGCGTTTGTGACAGTTTTTTTGCTGTCCTGGTAACCGTGGCAAGGATAATGGCACAAATTTATGAAATTATTGCATTGTCATCGGTCCTTGACAGGTGTGCAAAGTTTGAATGAAATCTGGTCGTTTAAAGTGGGTCAAAATCGCGCTATAAGGAGTCGGTTACAAACAAACATACAAATATACAAACATACAAGTGAAGCTAATATAAAGCGTGTAATAAAGACACTAGGTCTCAAATTAAATTTTCAAAACCAAGTTACCAATACGAACTCAATTTAATCTTAAAAGGGACCTACATTTTATTCCAACGCCGTCCCATTTTACAGCGCCACTTTTAGCCAATAAAATGGGCTGAAATCTCTCTACTTCGAACAACGGTTTCCGTTTCCGGTTAAAAATGGCTACATTAAGTCACTTAGGTAACGGAAGTAGGCATAGAGTATTGCTTAGGTAGGTAGTAGGTACTTTAACTACCAAAAAAGTTAAAAGCACCGTCTTTGGTATTATGAATGTATAGTAGGCTTAATTTTTTTTCATCCCGTTCGTTGCCGGACGTAAAGAATAGTAAGTATCACCCGATTTCTTCCCGTGGGTGTCGTAAAAGGCGACTAAGAGACACTTACTAGAGAATGGACAGCAGCGTTCCCTACTTATTTTTACAACCATTCTGCAATCGCCAACCCGCCTGTCAAGCGTGGCGATTATGGCAACGCCCTTTAAAGAAAATTACTCGAAAACCATCATATACTTAAGTTTTTAATAGCAACATGAATAAACTCATGGTAAACGCTAGTTTTCATGAAAAAGATCGCGTGAGTTACATTTCAGGCCGGAAACCTTACATATTACCTAGTGACTTCTATAAATTTATTCCCATAAAAACAAAATGATATCTTATCTAGCACATCATTTCATAAAATTTCCCTAATATGAAAAGGAAAATATTAACTCCTTATAAGATCACTTTGTAGTGTCTGTCTGTCAATCTGCCAAGACCAGACATACTAGAAATTGTTAATATATTTAATTATTAAAACTTTATGTACAAGTAAAAACAATTTTGTACAAAGGCGGATTTAATGCCTGAGGCATTTTCTACCGTCATCTTCATCTCATCATTCTTCAGTTCTGTTCCATTTTTTTAACCAACCCGACTTAATTAGTAAATGGCTAGGCGGATTGCGTCGGTAGGGTACGGAAGTCAGTGGTAACAAAACCAGTATAAGCTGGCTTCTGATTCTATTGCAACTTCGGACTATGCTAGGCCAACTTCAGGTCAAAGTGTTTCCAATGACGTGCTAATGTGTTTATGCGTATAAATATAAGCTAAACAGCGTTGCTGAGTTCCGGTATGAAGCGTAACGATGGAAAAAGGTACAGACACACGAGATGTTTCAGTTTAGTTTTGTTCCATATTAGGCTATATTTATGCTGTACCATTCTACCTCATGATTCATTCATACTCACATTAACTCACACATTCACACACTCACACTTTCATATTCACACACTCACCCTCTCAGTCTCCCACCGGCATGCCTGCGTGCGTGCTGCATATTTCGCTTTATCTCTCTCTTTTTTTTTGTTTAATTCTTACCTACATTTGTATGAAACAACTCAAATATAATTATAAGTTGTGGAAGAGCGAAGTCTCCTAACACAGGCTTATTTACTTAAAAGAAGGCTTCAACCACTACTTAGTTGTTAAGTTTTACTTGTCAAAATAATCAAAATAATAATAAAATATTCATTTTTTTCATATTATGTTACCATAATCAGCCTGTAATGTTTCCATTTCTGGAAAACAGGCCTCTTTTCAATGAGAGAAACTGTGCTGTAATCCAACATGCGGTCTGAGTGCGGGTTGGTAGCTGTCACTTGTCTTCGAATTGTGGTTCTTGGAAATGTTGGTTTCCTCACGATGTTTCCTTTCACCGTTTTGAGAGCAGTGGTGATGAAATAATTTACACCAAGTAAAGCGCTAGTCATCGTTTGAACCCAAGACATACCATTCGCAAGTTATTGCCGGGTACCGCTGGGCGATTACTGCTCTTGTTTAAAATGCTTGGTTTAATTTATATCATTTTTTATTGATTAAAAATTATTATAATGTTTTTAAATTGAAATTTCTAGTTCGTTTCGGGAAACTTCTGACGGATATGTTCACGTGTATTCCAATCTATACATATATATAAAAATTAATCCCTATTTCCCTTGGTCACGCCATCACGCGTGAACAGCTGGACCGATTTCACTTTTTTTTCTTTTGTTGTGTTTGTAATTGTCAGGAGAAGGTTTTTATGAAAGTAAAAAAATAAAAAAATTGCGCGGAAAATTAGAAAATTTAAGAACTCTTATTTAAGAATACTTAACAACCATATAATAGGACAATGTAAACTTTTTTAATGTAACACTATGACATTTTGACATAGAATTGACAGAATGCGTGCTCAAATATCATCAAAGAGACAGGACAACGTCTGTCGGGTCAGCTAGTGTAAAATAAAGAGTGTTCTTAAAACTAAAAAGACATCTAAGGACTAAATGGTCAGTTTCGTAGAATGAACTAAATTCCTACACAAATTGGTTTCTTAATTCAAAAACTGGCTTGGTAGTTTATAATTATCGAACCGGATTTTGTAATAAGATGGTGAATATCTCACACCCTTTTTTTTGTGAGTGGAGAATCATTAAATGACGTCTCCCGCTCTTGAGCGGAGCGGGATTTTGGGAGCGTGTCAGAATTTTACTGGCTAAAATCGACCCGTGTTCCTTCAGTTGCCCATGTGCCAGGGCCACGGTGTCTCTTTCGAACAAATCTCTCGACCCTCGCAGATATCTCACACCCTTTAAACTAAAACTCAGCAATGTGGCGTGGCATGATTTACATACATCTTTCCTTTCAGGATAAAATCAGAAACATAGTTATCTAGAAAAGAACCGGAGTTACCGATATAGCTTGCAGAGTAAGCAGGTTGAAGTGTCAGTAGGCTGGCCATGTTTGTCGAAGGACCTAGGGCAGATGCAGCAGACGAGTCCTGGAGTAGAGCCCGCGTATCGGCAAGCGTAGTGCGGGACACAGCAGCTAATAGATAGACCGACGACCTCAAAAAGGTGGCTGGGACACACAGGATGCAGAAGGCGGTGGATAGCGTGATGTGGCGCAGACTGAGAGAGTCCTTTAAACAGCTGTGGACCGCGATAAGCTGAGTTGATTCCTTTTATGAATTTGACAATAAAATAAGGACCAAAATCGTTTAGCTCACAACTAAAACAATATATGTCTTTAATAACAATGAAAAGAAGAAAATATCACACAAAAGTAACTTTATGTGATATATAACAATATCTAGGCTGAAGAAAAAGAAAAAATCGTCACGTTCGCGTAAAAACGTGAGCATCGTTTGAAATACGTGTTCTTTCATATCAAACTAGACAATGAGCTCGATCGGGGCTGCGATTGAGCTATATTTCACACACTAGACAACCTAGTTACATGCACGGGTCGATCGGAGGTTAAGCTACACTTGTCACGGCCGGTTCCCGGATGGTTGACCATCTTTCCCATTACAAATCTGAACCTGTCTGTGCCTCAAAAAGCATGTTAAACCGTTGATTCACCCAGTAACTGCGTTCTGAATTTCTGCTATTCTTTTGAAACTTTGGACTACGCTAGGCAACGTGAAGGTATTACCACTGGCGTACGCCTACCGTACAAATATCTAAACATAAACAATATAGCACAATCGGTGAATAATGTTCCCACTGCGAGACCCAGACCTGTCGGTGAGAGGGAGTGGGCCGTAATCCACGAAGCTTGGGGCAAAAGTTCGTTTTCTTAAAACTAGGCAATGATTTGTTACTTGATTGGGCTATATTTCAAACTAGCTTCTGCCCGCAACTTCGTTCGCGTTAAATTTTTTGTTCCACCGACCCTTCCCGTCGCGTCGAATCGCCTACATGTGTGATTTTCTCCGTTTTTGCAATATTTTTCATTACTGCTCCGCTCCTCTTGGTTGTAGCGTGATGTTATATAACCTATAGCCTTTCTCGATAAATAGGCTACCCAACACAAAAAGAATTTTTCAATTCAGACGAGTAGTTCCTGAGATTACCGCGTTCAATCAAACAAACAAACAAACTCTTCAGCTTTATAATATTAAGTATAAATACATAAAATGCTAAAACTGATTTCTTAAAACACATTTCACAGTTGTAACACATTTTGTTTTTAACCGACTTCAAAAAGGAGGAGGTTCTCAATTCGGATGCTTTTTTTTTTTTTTTATGTATGTTCGGCCATAACTCCGTCATATATAAACGGATTTGCAAAATTCTTTTTTTGTTTGAAAGGGGTTTATTTCGAAATGGTCCCATATAAATTCATATCATATAGATCTGATGATGAGTTCCAGAGATAGACACCGGAACTCTTTAAAAAATGACAGCAAATCAACCGCGATTTCTGCTATCGCATAAATATGCATTGTTTATTTGGAATTAGTGCGGGGTGGATACCACAACTAAAAATTTAAAAATAAAAACTTTTTTACAAAAAAAAAAAAAACAACCAACTTCCTTAAAAACACTACAAAGTGAAAAATAACTTTAATTTCGGAAGTCGGTGGCAAAAAAACCATAAATACAGATCTTAAGACACCGACTTCCGAAATTCGACATTTTGTAAAAAAGTTTTTTGATAATCAATTTCATATCGTTTTCGTATTTTGTAGAAACACTTTTTTTACAGCCTTTATAAACGGGATTATTATATTTACTAGTTACGCACTAGGGCCGGGGGCCCGGGTACCCACTTGGTTTTTCGAGACATAGCCAAGCAGTTGGTCGACTCTATACGTGACCTATGTTTGGCCAAAGAATCAGCATTGCCATACAATGTGGTGATACTGCCAACCTTTTGGGCACATTTTCCTATTGAAAACGATGCAGACGAGTTTTTTATGCTCTGTGATTCTTTTCATTCTGTTTTTAAATATACATATGTACATACCTAGTATTTATATTAATTTATATCTGTTAACCTGTAAAATATGAAGTTATTATTTGTTATGTACCGTGTGGTGCCGAACGTAAAGAATTACACCACCCCATTTCTTCCCGTGGGTGTCGTAAAAGGCGACTAAGGGACTTACTAGAGAATGGGCAGCAGCGTTCTCTATGCATTTTACCACCATACTGCGATCGCCAACCCGCCTGCCAAGCGTGGCGATTATGGCAAAGCCCTCCAAATTGGGGGAGGCCTAAGTCTAGCAGTGGACGTCTTACGGGTGAGATGATGATGATTTGTTATTCCAAATATTTTTAAACTATTTAATTCAAATCCCCTGCGCACACAAACTCACAGGAAATGGCTACATTTCTTAACATTAATAGACAATGAGCCAACACGTCGCTATGATTAAGCCATATTTCAGTCCTGTAGACCCTAGTTATTACCACGTACAGTTCGGCGTAATGTTATGATTTGAAGTAATAGTCGGCATTATGAGTCCCTGGGAACTCAATTGAATCCGGAGTAGGAACTCCATCAGGGAGGTTACGTACTGGCTACAGTTTCCATACCTAAACTAGTGAACCTTCTCTACTTCGCACAGTTACTGCGACTCAGTAAAACATCGTGATTGAGGTTTTACACACATTCACCCTTTATTGTTCCCACTGCTGGGACACAGGCCTCCTCTCAATGAGAGGGAATGGGCCGTAATCCACCACGCGGGCCCAGTGCGGGTTGGTAGATGTCACATGTCTTGGAATTTTTGGTTCTAGGACATACCGGTTTCCTCACCATGTTTTCCTTCACCGTTTTGGGAGGAGTGGTGATGAAATTATTTACACAAAAATATTATACACACAAATCTTCCAAAATGTACTCTCATATTGATGGTATGATTTGCATCTAAATCTGTTGCGTAGTTTATAAGAATAGCACGGTGAAACAGACAGAAAAAAAAACCGGCCAAGTGCGAATCGGACTCGCGCACCGAGGGTTCCGTACAAACCTGTAGGTATTCACGGTTTATTTATAAGGTTTATGTTTATGAGATTAAATGTTTTTTTTTAAATTTTTATATTTGAGTTGATTGAATGAAAGTTAAATTGCGGTTTACGATTTATGACGTATTAAAAAAAAAACTACTTTCTAGATCTCGTTCAAACCAATTTTCGGTGGAAGTTTACATGGTAATGTACATCATATATGTTTTTTAGTTTTATCATTCCCTTATTAATTCCCTTAAGTTACGGGGGGGGAGGGGGGACACACACATTTTACCACTTTGGAAGCGTCTCTCGCGCAAACCATTCAGTTTAGAAAAAAATGATATTAGAAACCTCAATATCATTTTTGAAGACCTATCCATAGATACCCCACACGTATGGGTATGATGAAAAAAAAAAAAATTGAGTTTCAGTTCTATGTATGGGGAACCCCAAATATTATTGTTTTTTTTTCTATTTTTGTGTAAAAATCTTAATGCGGTTCACAGAATACATCTACTTACCAAGTTTAAACAGCATAGCTCTTATAGTTTCGGAAAAAAATGGCTATGACATACTCGGACAGACAGACAGACAGACATGACGAATCTATAAGGGTTCCGTTTTTTGCCATTTGGCAACGGAACCCTAAAAAGTGGCTTTGTTTTATAATATTCATACATAAAAATAGATATTCAAATAAGACTGAGAATCAGTACTTTTGTGTCAGAATTGTAGAAGGCCCCGAACCTTCGCTACTTCGTAATTCGTAGGAGAAATATCGTTGGTTGTCATGTCTGTTTGTTTCACGAATCTATTTAGTGGACCCCAACGGAATTCTATATCTAAGCCTCTGTTGTCCGTTTCGTCTGTCTGTCAGTGCGTTGTATCTCATGGACCGTAATAGTTAGACAGTTGAAATTTTCACAGTAATTATATGTTTTTATTTGCAACTTTAACAAACTAGAGTGAAATTAAATATAGCTAAAAACTGCAGGTCATCCCCCTACAATATACGTGTTTTATTTATAAACGGTTTCTTTAAACCTTCCACACGGGCGCAGAAAGAAAAGTGTGCGAGTCCGACTCGCTCTTAGCCGTTTTTTTCTGTTTCTCCAATATCGAGAGACTTGTAATATCTAAACCCGCATAGAATCTCATCGTAAATTATTTTAGTGCTTTCATTTTTTACTTATTTTTATCGGCACCGCAATTGCGAAATAAACTTTCCAATATAATCGAAGGATACTGAATAAAATTCGAAATACATCGCTTGATTTGTTTAATAACTCGTGTGCTCGACAACGTAAACTACGCAATGCATTGCCAGTATTAGTGTATTGCGCAATTGTCTCACATGTCCATGAGGGAGTAATTCAGATTATATTGCCGGGTCTCATAAAAGCTGAAAACAAATGAATGTACAAGGATTAACGTTTCAGCGTACTGTTTCATTATTTCAGGCGAGCTAAAATTGGGGCATACATTTATTTGTACCTAAACATAAATTGTTGATAAAATATGAAATGGTCAGAGATTAAAGTCATGACCAATACCGCTAAACATAAGGTCGAGGTCAATGGACAGGAAATATACTATGTCTATAACAGGCAGGACAAAATCGACCGCCGCGTCTAACAGGACTGGAGAAGCTACCGATTCTTGAAGGTGCTAATGAAGGGGGACCTTCCAATATCTTTAAGCGTGAGCTCATCAACATGTGTATCCTGCCTGTACTAATTTATGGCGCTCAAAATTGGTCTTTGATCTAGGTTCAGAAGTCCAACCTTAAGGTTTACCAAAGAGCGATGGAACGTAGTATTTAAAAATTGAAATAGTAACACGCTCTAAGAAAGGCATAACCGATGTTGGCAATGAGACCGTCACCGAGGCAGTCCTAAGAAATGCTGACATGACGACCTAGACACGAGTCTAGGTCGTCGAGCGATGGAACGTAGTATTTAAAAATTGAAATAGTAACACGCTCTAAGAAAGGCATAACCGATGTTGGCAATGAGACCGTCACCGAGGCAGTCCTAAGAAATGCTGACATGACGACCTAGACACGAGTCTAGGTCGTCGAGCGATGGAACGTAGTATTTAAAAATTGAAACAGTAACACGCTCTAAGAAAGGCATAACCGATGTTGGCAATGAGACCGTCACTGAGGCAGTCCTAAGAAATGCTGACACGACGACCTAGACACGAGTCTAGGTCGTCGAGCGATGGAACGTAGTATTTAAAAATTGAAACAGTAACACGCTCTAAGAAAGGCATAACCGATGTTGGCAATGAGACCGTCACTGAGGCAGTCCTAAGAAATGCTGACACGACGACCTAGACACGAGTCTAGGTCGTCGAGCGATGGAACGTAGTATTTAAAAATTGAAACAGTAACCCGCTCTAAGAAAGGCATAACCGATGTTGGCAATGAGACCGTCACTGAGGCAGTCCTAAGAAATGCTGACACGACGACCTAGACACGAGTCTAGGTCGTCGAGCGATGGAACGTAGTATTTAAAAATTGAAACAGTAACACGCTCTAAGAAAGGCATAACCGATGTTGGCAATGAGACCGTCACCGAGGCAGTCCTAAGAAATGCTGACATGATGACCTAGACTCGTTGTCAATTGTAACATTAACTTTATATTTTGACAATGATTATTTATGTAACATACTCTTGACATTATGCAGTTCAGAACTTTTTGTACCGTTAACTATTGTTGTTAAGTAATGCATGTATAACTGTGATGATTTAGATCTTCTTGATCAGAAACATGACAGTGATTGAACCGAACTATTACGTAACATCTTGCATGTATGTGTATACTCATGTTTTAGTTAAATAAATATCTTGTATCTTGTATTGATTGGCCGAAAAAGACAATAAACAGAGACGAATGGAAAAGTATGGGGGAAACGATTTGCCCGGAAGTGGGCAGTATAGATTGAAAATATGGAAGACTTCTCTCCAGCCATTGCTCTTCTTAACAAATTAAAAGAATCTTGTTACATTTTCGACACTCGGTTCAGTGCCAAAACTTGGCACTCAACAGTGCAGATTTTCCTTAGGTACTTATTATTTTTGGACTCGCGTCATGTTATATAAAAACCTACAATTCAGCCCTAACAAAATCAAAATTCGGCACACAAGCGAAACGGCTACCACAGATAAATTCTTTCATGTTATTCCGAAAACGATGTAAAGATGCATATTGAAGTAAGAACCTTCTGCCCTTTTTTACTGGTACAATAATGTTTGCATTAGCCCTTTTAACTTGTGAAAACATTCGCCAATGTTTTGAAACAAAATAACAATGTGATATGGGTTTCCATGTAATTATTTGGTTGGTGTGGTTACGTTATAAAATTGGGCTGTGGAAAAAAGGTGAGGACTCCGTACTTCGGTACATTTTACCTTTATTTTCAGAGATTTGTTTGATATATGTATTTATTGTTTCAATATAAAAACAAAACGTATAATCAGGCAAGCAGGTACATAAGTATTATTAGTAAGTAATGATTTTTTTGATAAACAACATTCCAGACATTAAAAAGAAAACAGGTATTTGAGATTACTCACGTTTAGAATGGGTCTCAGTGAACTTTTTAGTTATCTTGAGTCCGAGAATTTCAAAGAATAAATAAATAAATATCTTAAGGACAACCAACACAACGTTATCTGATCCCAAACTAGGCAGAGCCTGTACTATGGCAACCAGACAACTGATAAACATACTTATATATTTCTAAATACATACATATTATAGATAAATTACACCCAGACACAGAACAAATAATTGTGCTCATCACACAAAGATTTGTCCTGGGTGGGAATCGAACCCACGACCTCAGTCTTAGCAGTCAGGGTCACTAACCACTAGACTAACATGCCAGTCAAAGAATCGATTTGAGTTTTCACGAAGGAGTACTGTGGCGGACAGGTAACCATCAGGGGCTTAGTAATATGATGCCTTTACCCGTCTGACCCTCTGAGCTACCCAAGACAGACCAGACTCCTATTCATAATCACAGTTCAAGCAACAAGGTCACCTGCGTAACGTGATCAGAAAATCATGTGATAAACGGCCAAACACCAAAAATGGTCAACAATAACATCGGAAACGGAGCCCTTAAAGCGAGCGCTTAATTCCACACGCATCTCTCAAATACTGCCAGTATCATTTTTGAACGATGATTAATTTTCCCCTCCTTCAAAGCTTACTTGAAACTCTGCCGGCCCCAAACCGCTAAATTTACGGTCCTTGAAAACAACATAAATTCTCTATTCTACTAAAGGCCTACGCAGACCTGGCGAAGCGAAGAACAGCGAAGTTTTCAGTATACAAGCAAATATCAGCCCTGCGCTAAATTAGATTAGAATGTTTTTAAAATACTCAGACTAGTGAAAAAGAAACGATGGATAGGCCGTGTAAAAAAGATATATTTTTGGCGCAGCCGTGAGGCACACTATAATGCTAGTTTCTGACATCTCACCTAACACTTTTTTATTTTATTTTTTACTCTTTTCTGCTATATTAACTGTTATGTGCCTTTCAACTGTGCTAAATAAATGTATTTTCTTTATTTCTTTCATATTGCTAGAAAAGGGGTAGTTATCGAGATGACGACTAATAGAAAAGTATGCAAGAAAAGGCTTTTCTTGCATACTTAAACCGAACCCAAATAAATTGAGATAAGTTCAGGAGAGTGATCAGTCGAACTAATGTATGTTTACTGGTTAGTCTACACAGTTAAATATGATACACTTAGGCCCGAGTTCACCAACTACAACATAACCATTGGTTACGTAACCGTTCTGTTAGTATTTAACAGATGTTTACACAAACTGCGTTTTTTTTTCGAGTTCACCATTCAGTTCTAACCAACGGTTAAATAACCGAACGTTTTTGAATGAGTGTGTCGAAAATGACCGAATGATCGAATGGTTTAACATTATTTTGTGAATATTGAATGTCAACGTCAATCAGTTTTTATTGTCAGAGTGTGTGGGTGTGATTTTTTTGTGATGAAACTAAATTTCTAAGTTTATTGTCGTGTCGTGTTATTTTTCTTTGAATATAATTAGTGAATATTGAAGTTAAATACAAACGTACTGTAAATTTTACCAGTGATGAGAAATCAGTACTAATGGAAGTCGTGATAAAGTACAGAGACTCAATAGAAAATACACAACAAAATATCATCTAACGCATCGTTCTCTTCAAATATGTAATTCAAAGCTTCTTGCATCTGTATTTCGTAACTAAAAGTGATGCACAATGCAAATCTTCACGTTAGGAAGCATTAACCGATGGTTAAACTGACTTGACTAGTTCGTTTAAGCTAATCGTTTGATTACAGCACTTAACCAATGGTTAGTGCATGGTGGACAGCAAAATTTTGTTAAACAGCCGTTTATGGTGTAAACAGATGTTTTAAATTTAACCATCTGTTGGTGAACTCGGGTCTAACTCCACAAACGTGATGGGTATCGACCTATAAACTTCGTAGAACAAAAAAAAAAAATTATTTCATGTTTTTTTTTTTGGGGTGAACGAGCTCATTTTTTTCTGCTAATTTTTATTTCTTCCAAATCTATTCAGACGTTTAAATGTGAAAGCGTAACAAATAAAAATTAAAAGACCACTTCAGAAACCAATCCACATGGTCTTCACATGATTATGTCTGGACTTTAAACTTTGACCTCTGAGTTTGTTTCGGCCTTTCTTCTCAGAGTAGTCAGATAGGAAACGCCGACCTCATCTAGTTTTAAAAATATGATTGACGCGTAAAAGTGTTTGTACAAACCTACTTGCAAAAATAAAGTTATTTATCATTATCATTAATAAACTTACTTTCACAATTATAATATTAAAGTTAGGATTTACAGAAATGTATATCAGTTCATCTCATTTATTTATCATTTATCATTTGTTTTTCGCCAAGTCTGCGACAGCCTAAAAGGTTTCGGTTTCACAAACATGGCAGACAGTTATGTAAAACGGAATCTGAAACAACATTCTGTTACTCGTAGAGTTATGTAATAAAATAGATAAAATTACTTGAAATTTCTTTAAAAATGAAGACTGCAATTTTCGTTAGTAGTTTCAATATAAGCGGTAAATTCTTTTGAAACTTTAAAATTAGTAGCAATAGAGTTTATTCTGGAAGAGAGTTCAGGGAATTACCTACCATATAAACTTAATTTCTTTTGTATTATATAATTGCATAGAAAATAAATATTTAAATTAAAAATAAATATTTAAGGGGGGCTCCCATACAACAAATGTTATTTTTTTTCCAATGTTTTTTCTCGTTCTTAATTAATAACGAATCAAAATATTTAATTTAAAACTGATGATGTATTTCTGTTACCGCTATAAAAACAAATACTTAAACAGAATAAAACAAATATTTAAATGTGGCTCCAATACAACAGACATGATTTTTTTGCCGTTTTTATAGATAATGGTACGGAACCCTTCGTGCGCTCCGCCCAGAGCGGGAAAGGTCATTTATGATTTCCTACACCAAAAAATAAGGTGGAATGCCAGCTCACTACAATTAAGTTTTCACGGTGACGTTATAACAGAATAGACCTACAATTACTTAGTTCACAATAGAAATGAATGAAGCCAACGAAAATATATATACTTACAGAAGACTTACCCAAAGGCTTGTCGAGGCCACTTACATCTATTTTTAGCTTGGAGTATCTTGAGCCAATCGTTTATTTTAAGTCCATTTATTATTCTATCCCTTTCGAGTTTTGGGATGTTGCTCTTACTGTAGAAAAGGAAAACTTAATTGGGCCTAGTTTTGGTTCTTTTGTCAGGAAATTGTTAGTTTTGGACAAAGCATTTTGGGATGGTTAACTTTTTGGACTTGGCTTGTACATCAAGCACCCATTTTTTTCCTTTTTGATGCGAATTGCGTCTGCTCTTGACCTCGATTTTTGTCGAAAGACCAGCATTAAAATCAAACACAAAAGTATGTATTTAAGTACTTTTTCAACGAGCCTCATTAAAAGGTTGAAAGTTACCCAAAGAGCAATGAAGAGGTAAGCATTTCCCTACGCAATCATATCAAAAATTTTGAGATCCGAAAGAGAATTGAGGTAACCGATATAGCTTTAAGAATTGGCAAAACTAAATCACAATGGGCAGGGCATATTGCTTGCAGAACCTGGCCGATGGTGTTATAAAGATCTTGAGTAGCGACCGCGTACTGGCAGTTGTAGCGTTGGAAGACTTACCTCCCACAAGGAGGGCTGACCTGGCGAATGCCACAAGAATCCACTGGACGCGAGAAGGACAGAACCGGTCGATATGGTGATATTTGGGCCATGTGCAATAGTGGATGTCATTTGGCTAGACTTATGGTCATGATGACTGTATCTTATTCTGTCGTCACGCTTATGCCTTAGTAAAAGTATAAGCCAGACAGCAAGACATTACACAGGGGCTGACTGCCCACGATTATAACTTGTAGAAGCAATTTAAATGTATCCCAAAGTACTGATTTAAAACTTCATTATATGAATACACTACTGCCGGCGGCTTCGTCAGGGTGAATTTAGAAAATATCCCACGGAAAAGTTCTATTGAAATGAAAACTAGCCTTAGTCCTTCCCCTGGATGTGTTCTATCTCCTTACCAAAATTGATTGAAATTCGTTCAGAAGTTTAGGCGTGAAAAGGTAGCAAACAGACAGGGTTACTTTCGATTTTATAACATTATTATAGTATACAGTATAATTGTCTAGGTTGTGTGTGTTATTTATCTGTCTTACAGAAACCTATAAATGACGCAACAGACAAAAGTAATCTAGAATAGTATTCGTCTTTGCAAAACAAATCCATTTAATCTTAAGGTCGACTCAACACCACGAAAAAGGCATGAAAAACTACGTCAAACTATTTGCAGCCTAGATTCCAACGGTGCAAATAAAGAATAAACAACTTTTTGTTATAGGACTTCGCCCTCAGGCTAAACACGGGAATATAATAGAAAACAAAAGCACCCATTGACACACATTTCTTACAATAAAAGTAAGTGACCCCACAAATCCTTCAGTTGTAGGTCTCGGTTACCTTGAAAGCGTGAGAGATAGCGGACCTCGGTCAGTGATGTTAAAGACAAAGTCTACGTCAAATCATTTATTTAACAGTCAACAGTTACATTAAAATAGAATTGATTCTAGTCGCTCCTTCCACAAGGTAGATTCGTATGGAGAAGAATGAGCAAGAAACTCCACCGTTACTCTTTTAAATATTTTTCAATATTTATATGTCAAGACGATGCACCTAGAAAAACACTACAAAGTCAAAAATAACTTTAATTTGGGAATTCGGTGTCTTAGGATCTGTATTTAAGGTTTTTGCCACCGACTTCCGAAATTAAAGTTATTTTTGACTTTGTAGTGTTTTTTTAAGGAAGTCGGTTGTTTTTTTTTTGTAAAAACTTTTTATTTTTAACTTTTTAGTTATGGTAGATACCCCGCACAAATCTAATCGCGTTATTCGTTGATTTGTCGCGCAAATACTTAATGCAAATTTAAGACTTATATAGTTTTCACATGGACCCCATTGTCCGAATGGAACCAAATTAAAATGGGACTAATCGGGAAGTACCAGCTTTCAAATAAAAAAAAATCATCGTAATCGGTTCACCCAGTCAAAAGTTATGTAACAAACATAAAAAAAAAACAAAAAAAAATACAGACGAATTGATAACCTCCACCTTTTTTTGAAGTCGGTTAATAAAATTAGCATAACACAACAGGTTAAAGTTTGGAAATGGAGCAATGAGAAATAAATAAATTATATATGATAGTTACATTTTTATTTTGGGTGGGAAATCATCAAGTGACGTCTCCCGCTCTAGGGTGGAGTGGAAGGGCGTGTCAGACTTTGACTGACTAAAACCCACCCGTGTTCCTTCAGTTGCCCATATGCCAGGGCCACGGTACCTCTTTCGAACAAATCTCGCGACCCTGACAGGGTTACGAGTAGTATTACGAGGCAGGTTTGCAATGGCAAGTATACGAATTTCCTAATATTTTAACAAGTTACAAGTCTGTGAATGAGTTATAGTATTCATAGAACAAGAATAATAATACGACGTTACGAGAATTCTATAAAGTTCACCTGGAACCTCACTCAAGTGAGCGCACACAATTCGAAAGTGAACTCATTTGTTTTTTTTATAGTAAATATTTCGTGTATTCACAATAACACACCGTTCCAATTTCAAAAGGGACTTTAAGTTAAATGGCGGCTGGTGCTAAATCGAAGTGAAAACACTTATTTCAGTGCGTATTCAGCTAGGTCTGAGAAACACTAGTTTTGCGCTCACTCTTTGCTAGATTTCATGCAATTATTATAATTGCAATAGATGTAAAAGTAAGTCATATTTTGAAAACAGTAAGGTGAAAAACTGAAAAGCTCAAGTAGAAAAATACTGCGTTGAGATTTTGAGCTGACACAGCACTTGGATTGAAAACGATTTTTAAAAATAAATGACTAAATATGTATAAAAGAGAAACTGACTGACTGACATATCAATCAAAAAGCCGAAACTACTGGGACTTGGAACGTGAAATATTGCCGACGGTTTTCTTTTATAATGAAATCCCGAGCACTAAGAAGGGGTTTTAGGAAATTTGACCTATAAGGGGGTGAAAAGGAGGGATTTAGTTTGTATGAAAAATCATATTCTTTAAGTAAATAAACTTGAAACTTTCCGTGAATACTAAGTAAATCATAAAGTACGTTTTTTTTTTAATTACTCCGCAAAGGTGGATTATGGGGTGTTAAAGTTTGTTAGCGGAAAAGTACAAAATTAATGCGAAAAAAATCTATGTACGAATCTATATAAATAAATATAACAAGAGAGAGAATGAGATTTTTGTGTGATTTTGTAAATATGAAGTTTATTCGGATATAGATAATTTCTACGTTTCGGGAGTCAACTATCGCTCCCGCTCCTCGCTCCGCAAACTATTCCACGCGTCCTTAACTTAGACAATAAAAACAGGAACGTTGTACGTAAACAAATAATAAAAGCCAATGTACGGGAAACTGGTTATTACATACCATTGTTTTAGTTGACGTCACTCAATCTTGAAATAGTAAGGTCCGTCGTATACCATGCTACACAATTATTGTTTTTTTTTTTTTTTTACTTTGGTAGGAGAAGACGTTAAACAAAAATAAAGGAAGAAAAAAGATACAACACTAAAGGTTTTTATTACAAATTTTGAGTACCAGTGAAGTGTGGTGTGGTGTGGTGTGGTGTATTGTAGTGGGCACGATGCAACCAATCACAAAGTTGAGAATAACGCGTTTGTTATTGTGACGTGTACGGACCACTATAGAAAATCTAAGCATAGAACCTTTAACGTTTATTTGGACACAATCGTGAAATACAAAACAAAACACATCATCCCTCTTCTGCCCTTATCCTAATATATTTGGGGTCGCCGCAACATGTCTTTTTCTTCCACATTTCTCTATTAGTCGTCATCTCAGTGGTCACCTCCTTTCTATCCATATCATTAGTCACACAGTCCATCCATCGTTTCTTTGGTCTCCCTATACTCTAATAGAAAAAAAAAAACAAAACAAAGCACATATAACAAAATATAAAAAGTGAAAATCATAATTTAACAACAATTAGTTCATTTCAGCATTAATGTCAGACTGATGCTGTCAGGCGCTCGTTTTCTAATAAACCATAAGGGTTTAAGTGACGAGACTAAACAGTTTCAACTTTCACATCTGTAATACACATATTTAGTACTCCTGACCAGAGCATGGCCCGGATACTGAAGTATTCAAAGTGTCCTTACGCAACAGAAGTGATCAAAAATTTTAAAAGACGCAGCTTTTAAACGAACGGAGGAAAATAAATACTATTGCTGTGACATTTTGCCTACACATTGGTGATTTTAATTTCTAAAAGCGGCTTGCCACAATCCGTGACATTGCAGATTATCACGCATGGCCGATGACCATGGACAGCCACGCACCGCACACCAAGACTCTTCTAACGTAGCGTGTCGGTTTGTGACGTCGACGTCTTGAGACTAGATTAATTCTGTCTTTCCAAAAACTTTTTACAAAAAAATAAAAACCGACTTCCTTAAAAAAACCTTATACGAACCTTAATACGATCTGTATTTAAGGTTTTTTTGCCACCGACTTCCGAAATTAAAGTTATTTTTGACTTTGTAGTGTTTGGAAGTCGGTTTTTATTTTTTTGTAAAAAGTTTTTATTTTTAACTTTTTAGTTATGGTAGATACCCCGCACTAATCTAATCGCGTTATTCGTTCATTTGTCGCGCCAATATTTAATGCAAATATAAGACTTATATGGTTTTCACATGGATCCCACTGTCCGAATGGAACCAAATTACAGACGCATCCCTCCTCCTTTTTTTGAAGTCGGTTAAAAATGCAAAGGAAGCTCGAACCACAACTTTTTAAGTTACCGACTCGCCGCGAATAAGACGCACCGTGATGGACATGTCTGCGCTACCACGGAAGATACTGTAGCGCGCAAGCAGAGTTTACCGCGCAACTAGCATTATACAACGTCCCGACATCAATCGTCGGGTAGTTGCCCACTAGACATAACACCCATCTTGTTGGAGGATCCTCCCTTTTCTAAAAGGAGGTTGAGTGAACTCTAAACCCTGTTCCTCATATCTCCAAAATACTCTTCCCATAGTGCGTCGGTGCGGGCTGGTCGGCACCCGTCCGCAAGATCACACACCGCGGGGAAACTGGCCTGTTAGTTTAGTGGTTAGTGACCCTGACTGCTACGAATGAGGTCGTGGGTTCGATTCCCACCCAGGACAAATGTTTGTGTGATGCGCACAATCATTTGTTCTGTGTCTGGGTGTAATTTATCTATAAAAACTTTAGAGGTGTCAAGGGACACCCGAATGGAACGAAGTTCCTTTCCAGGATTCATAATAGTTATAATTTTTTAATTATTTATTATGAACAAAAAACCTGTATACACTCAACAAAAATATTCTCTCTCTCTCTCCCTATCTCCTTCTCTCTCCCTCTCCCCCTGTCCTCTCTCTCCTCTCCCCCTCCCCCTCCCCCCTCTCCACCTCTCCCCCTCTCCCCCTCGCCCCCTCTCTCCCTCTCTACTCACAACAAAAAAAAAAACAACATACAAATTATATACGGTCGAATTGAGAAACCTCGTCCTTTTTTTGAAGTCGGACATGCTTTAGCATGTCGTGACAACTTTTCGTAAGAATTTTTTCCGTCTAGCCCCCTTTCACAACGCGCGATAAGGAAATTCGTTCCAATATTTATGAATTTAGAAATATATAAGTATGGGTACCAGTTGTCTGGTTACCATAGTACAGGCTGTGCCCAGTTTGGGATCAGATAACGTTGTGTTACTTGTTCTAAGATATTAAAAAAAAAAAAAAAACTAGCTTTATGCGTTGGTTTTAAGCAGCGTTGTGTACATCGCGCCTTAGTGTAGCAACCCAACTTTACCGGAATAAATAAGAAATACCGTAGGAAATACAATATTGACTTACTATAACGACGTACTATTTTTCTGTGGGTATCTGTACCGGAAAATGAGTACAAAGCCGTAACGGTCAGTACTTATTGACCGTTACGGGTTTGTACTCATTTCCGGACTGAACTTTCAATACAGTTTCACCAAAGGGTCCTATAACTATGGGTACCATCACCAGTCATAGGGAAAGTCAGACCGATAGTCGTTCATAGTAAAATACTGTAATTCAGCTGCATTAAGTTAGACTGGCCGAAAGGTTCTGGAATGGCGACCGCGTACCGGAAGACGTAGAGTTGGAAGGCCTCCAACAAGGTGGACCGATGACCTTGTGAAGGCCGCAGGAATCCGCTGGATGCGGGAAGCACAAAACCGGTCGAAGAGGTGGGGAGGCCTCGGCTGAAATGATGATGATGATGATGAAGTTAGACTGGAAGCTGAACCAAACATAGTTGAGAAAAAGCTAGGCAGATGATGATGATGGTGGTCATTAACTTTATATGGAGAGTTCTCAATCTTCGGACTTGTCCGACTATAGTCCATACCTTGTGTTACCGTAACGGCCTAAAGATCGATCTCCTACGGATAGCCATTAGGGATATTGCCGAAACAACTGGAGTATTTTTTCAGGCAATACATTAGATTTCTCTACAAATTGCTTCACTACTTCTGGCAATTGTTTCCGGGCAATTATTGCTGAAAAAATGGGAATACGATCTTTAGAGCGCAATATATTCGACCTAAGGTTTTAGGTAAATCGTCAGATCAATCGATTTTAGTAGCAAATGGTAGCCTACCTATACTGGGAGTTATAACTGAATTAAGATTTAAAGTATAACATATCTGCCCGAGTCGCGAGATCTGTTCGAATGAGTTACCGTGGCCCTGGCATATGGGCAACTGAAGGAACACGTGCGTTTTAGTCAGTAAAAGTTTGACACGCCCATCCGCTTCACCCTAGAGTGGGAGACATCACTGATGATTTCCCACCCAAAAAAAAAGTATAATACTGGTACCACACTCAAAAAAATATTGTTATATGGCAGTGAATGAATTTGCTAAAGAAATAATTGCTAAAAATAGTTGAATTTGGATGAATATCAAAATATGTTGATTATTCCGTTGGAAAACTGCAAATAATGTGATTATTTTACTAGTCATTTAACATCTTAATACGCTTGAACTTGTTAGCGTAGAATTATTTTCGGTTCATTGGCTTTTTAAAAACGTGAAATCGGTCATATACGTGCGTAGGAACGTGGGCATACTCAATACTTCACAGTTACCTAAAAGCTTAAATGTTGTTTTTACACGCTTTATATTAGCTTCACTTGTATGTTTTTATGTATGTTTGTTTGTAACCGACTCCTTATAGCGCGATTTTGACCCACTTTAAACGACCAGATTTCATTCAAACTTTGCACACCTGTCAAGGACCGATGACAATGCAATAATTTCATAAATTTGTGCCATTATCCTTGTCAGGGTTACCAGGACAGCAAAAAAACTGTCTTCAAAAACTACGCTGACTTACGTCATAAACAAATTTGTGTCATTATCCTTGCCAGAGTTACTAGGACAGCAAAAAAAAAACTGTCTTCGAAAACTACGTTGACATACGTCACAAACTACGCTGACATACGTCTCAAAATTCGAAACACCCTAAAAAATAGAAAATAAATAATGGTTTAAAAAAATTAAAAAAAGCTTCCATGGAAAACCAAACTAAAAAGTACAAAATTGATATCAGGCACCCCACGCTTTTTTTCCATTATTTTGTACATTTTAGTTTGGTTTTCCATGGAAACGTGTTTTTTAGTTTTTTTTAACTATTATTTATTTTCTATTTTTTAGGGTATTTCGAATTTTGAGACGTATGTCAGCGTAGTTTGTGACAGTTTTTTTGCGGTCCTGGTAACCCTGGCAAGGATAATGGCACAAATTTATGAAATTATTGCATTGTCATCAGTCCTTGACAGGTGTGCAAAGTTTGAATGAAATCCGGTCGTTTAAAGTGGGTCAAAATCGCACTATAAGGAGTCGGTTACAAACAAACATACAAATATACAAACATACAAATATACAAACATACAAATATACAAACATACAAGTGAAGCTAATATAAAGCGTGTAAAAAAGCGTCGGGTGCCTGATATCAATAAAAAAATATCTTAAAAAGCACCCCACGCTTTTTTCCATTATTTTGTACTTTTTAGTTTGGTTTTCAATGGAAGCGTGTTTCTTAGTTTTTTTAAACTATTATTTTTATTGTTTGTTTTCCTGTGCGTGTCTCAAACAAAATATTTTTCTTTCTTTCAATACGATAACAGTTCAAGTAAGTATAGCTCCTAATTTCTGCAATATGTATCGAATCTTCACAGCAAGCTAATATACCCAAACCACCAAACGTTTATAGATAATGCGTTTCCCACTTGTTATAACCATAAACTCTTAGTAACAGCTTGTTTGACCGAGTATCGTGGTTTTGCTTCGACGCCAGTAATATTAGTTTGTGGTACATAAACATTGGTTTTGTAGCTATAGATACATTGTAGGTATTTCGAATCAAAGAATATATAGATAAAATACTCTTTATAATGTACATACACGATACTTAATTTTTTTTTCGTCTGGCTATCCTATGGTATAGATTCTGTCACAGATTATAAACGCAAAAATTTGTGAGGATGGGTTGAAGCATGATTTTAACTCTTTTACACAGACACGGCTGAACGGATTTGGCTGAGTTTTGGCACACAGATAGTTTATATCCTGGATTAACACATCATCATTTCATCCGAAAGACGTCCACTGCTGGGCCTCCTCAAATTTGGTGCGGTTTGGCATAATCGCCATACTGGTCAGGCGGGTTAGCTGCCAGCCATATTGTGGTAAAATGCATAAAGAACGCTGCTGTCCATTCTCTAGTAAGTCCCTTAATCGCTTTTACGACACCCACGGGATGAAATGAGATGATGCTATTCTCTACATCTGGTACCACACGGAATAATACAGAAAATACTTTATATCCTGGTAGTACATTCCCACGGGATATAATTCGACCTCTACCCGGGCGCAGCCGCTGGTAAAAGCTAGTAAAGCATTATGGAACTCTGACTTGCGCTACGTACTTTTTTCCCATATGGAATAAGTATCTATACTAATATTATAAAGCAGAATAGTTTGTTTGTTTGATTGAACGAGCTAATCTCAGGAGCTACTGGTTCGAATCGATTTTTTTTTTTGTGTTGGGTAGCCTATTTATCGCAAAAGGCTATAAGCTACATAAAATTACGCTACAACTAAGAGGAGCGGAGCAGTAATGAAAAATGTTGCAAAAACGGGGTAACGAATGAATGAATGAATATAATTTATTTCAACCCACATCGAGATCATAATTTTTACAATTTAACCACAATAAAATATAAATATTTAAAAATAATTACAATAATTATAATAATTAATCATTATAATTAGTAATTATAACTAACAATTAATAATTATAATTAATTAATCAAATATTAAAATCAAAATCAATACAATTAAATTAATCAATTATAATTAACAATAAAAAAAAATAAAAAAATTTAATGCTGCTGCCTCTGAGTCATTTGTTTGTTTGTCAGTGCATTAATCATATAACAATGGTTAATGTACTGACAGTCAAACCTATTCGCAAATACGCTCAGGATGGTGTTGGAGGTAGTCCGGAGCCTGCGCCCAAGAGATGTGAACCGCTTTCGCATCGTCGCGTAGAAACAATCGACACGGGCGTCGGCGAACATCCCCGACGCGCTGCAGTGCCGGAGCAGCCTCAACAACACCCTGAATGCATTATTATACTGGACACGGAGAGCGTTGTACTGCTACTGGGTATATGAAACCCACAGGCTGGCTGTGTACAGGAACGTACAAAATGCTCTGAAAAGAGTTACTTTGACGGCCCCCGAGCAACGACCAAACCTGCGGGCGATCATATTGGCCCTCACAGACAACGCCCTCCGCTCCCTATCGATGTCCGCATCGTCTCTCAGATCAGAGGTCACGATATGCCCGAGGTATTTAAAATAGTGAACTCTGTTTAACTTCACACCGTTCAATTTAACAGGTGGGACAGAATTTGGGCAGCTCTGACCCCTGGCCTGAAAGACCATGCATTCACTCTTCTTAGCGTTATAGAGCAAACCGTGATCCAGCGCATAACGCTCGCAGACACTGAGCAACCTGGACAGACCACACACCGAGGCGCTCAGCAGCACCATGTCGTCCGCGTAACTAATATTGTTGACACAGATATCGTCAATATGGCAGCCGACACGGGTGCTGCTGAGCTCCTCTATCAGTGCGTTCACGTACAGGTTGAAGAGCTTCGGCGAAGTCAGGCCTCCCTGCCTCACTCCGCACTCCAACCTGTACGGCTCCGACAGAGCATTCGACCATCGAACGACGTTGACCTGGTTAAGATATCAGTACTTGAATATGTCTATGTCTATGTAACTCGCACGGGTAGGCGATTCGACGCGACGACGGGAAGGGTCGGGGAAACAAGAAACTTAAAGCGGGCGAAGTCGCGAGCAGAAGCTAGTTTGTAATAATTGTCATTTTGGATATCTGCTAGGTGGACAAAATTTATCTCGTTGCTCTTTAAGTAACATCAGTATTTTAACATCAAAATAACGCTTCACAACAATCAATTTATGATTCATTTTTTTTTTTGTTAATTTAATCTCGTAGATCAACCTATGAGGTTCTAGGCTGCTTAACCGGAGTTGCCTGTGCCTACCCTAATAAATTAAAGCCCCCACTCAGGGCTTAAAAACTTTTCACTAAATCGACTACTCGCTAAGGGTACCTTCTGTGGGGTACGGACGTCGGCATAGGGCATCGCTGGTAGAAGACAGCAAGGGGTGGACTGGATCGGGATGAAACAAAAATGCCCTACAAACTGATTGGCTATTTCTACTTTCATAATATGTTTAGCGTTTGTCCCCTTTCTAACGAAATCAATCGCGACTCAACAGCCGTATTGTCTGCAGTCGACAGTCCCCCATTGACAGAAACTCTCTGATTGATAGCGGGCTCAGAGTTAGGGAAACTATTTGTGCGCGTCACTTGCAGAACTACAATCTAAGTTGATAAGTGGGTAGGTACAAAGGTTTTTTTGCCGCTGAAACTATAAATAAGTTCCTAAAAAACTACCTACCTGAAATTCTCAAGCGCACTCATTTGTTTTTAAAATAAAACATCGCGGATTCGCAACGAGACACCGTCCGAATTTCGAAGTGATGGTTTAGTTTCGTGTTTTCCATTACTGGTTTGGGCTTTGAAAATTTGTCTTCCTAGTCACGTTTCAGTCTTGTTGTGTTAAGAATGATTACCCATGGACTGGGATAAGTCTAGTTTAACCTTGCAGACAGATCAATTTGCGGCGGGGATATTTAGCAAAGACTCCAATTTGAGAGGAGTGTTTTTGAATAAATAATTGAAATAACCTTTTCACTTTCAATCAAGAACAATCACAACAGAACAGAAAGAGGCTTGTGGCTAAGTAATAACATCTGCAGGAGTCAATTGATCAGGTTAAGCTACCCTTGCCGCGGTTAGTCCGTGGATGGATCATCTTTCCATACCAAGAACCCTGCGTGCCTCGGAAAGCACGTATAGCTGCTATTTGTGTATCTTTGAACATCGTTACTGGTCGTCAGAAATCTAAAAATATGTTTAAAATGTTGCTTGTAGTTAAGTATTAACAGCCGCACGAATCGATTGATCAAGTTAAGCTACCCTTGCCGAAGTTAGTCCGTGGACGGGTGACCATTTCTCCATACCAAGAACCTTATGTACCTCGGAAAGCACGTATAGCTGGTCCCGGCTGTCATCCGTGCATCTTTGAAAGTCATTGTGGTTCGTCAGAAGCCCAAGTCTGATAACCAGTGTTATCAAAGAAAGAAAAGAAAAAGAATGAAAATACGTTTATTTCCGGCAAACATGACGCACAGAAAGACCAGAAACATACAAAAATAAAAAATAAGGTGTGGGAAAACTTGCGTCACATCCACGCAAAACGGCCATCACTCAGCATAATGCTGTGACCTTATGCGAGACAGAGTCCCAGCGCTGGTTTTCAGTGACAGCCGGCGCTGATGTGATGACGTCGACTCGTGCAGCAAACAATAAGTAAAATAAATACTAAAACACTAACTTTAGATGTAATAAATATATAAAAACAAAAGTGGCAACATTCCGTCTCGACTGCAAAGGGATATGCCCTTTGCAGTCTTACCAAGTTACTGGGTTGTTGAGGTCAGATAGGCAGTCACTTGTTTTTTTTTTGGGAGGGATATCATCAAATGGCCCTCTGTACAGATTGGAGTTTTAGTAAAAAAAAAAATTTTAGAGGTGTCAAGGGACACCCGGATGAAACGAAGTTCCTTTCCAGGATTTATAATAGTTATAATTTTTTAATTATTTATTATGTACAAAAACCTGTATACACTCAACAAAAATATTCTCTCTCTCTCCCTATCTCCTTCTCTCTCCCTCTCTCTCCCTCTCTCTCTCTCCCTCTCCCCCTCTCCCACTCTCTCCTTCTATCCCTTTCCCCCTCTCTTCCTCTCTCCCTCTATCCCTCTCTACTCACAACAAAAAAAACAACAACATAAAAAATATATACGGTCGAATTGAGAAACCTCGTCCTTTTTTTGAAGTCGGTTAAAGCATGTCGTGACAACTTTTCGTAAGATTTTTTTCCGTCTAGCCCCCTTTCATAACGCGCGATAAGGAACTTCGTTCCAAAAGTCTGATACAGAAGGCGTGTCAGACTTACTGATTAAAACCCAACCGTGCTCCTTCAGTTGCCTGTGCCAGGGCCACGGTAGCTCTATCGTACAAATCTACTACCCTGGCAGAGGCAGTCACCCCTAAATTTTACTGCGTCTGGTTAGACTACAAGCTGACCCTAAACCTCGACGGTGATTACACACGAACTTTGCCCTCTACACATAACAATAACGTTACACAATGCAGGACCGTTGCGTATATACTTAAAGTGTAAGTACGCACCAACTTAGCTTACAACAACCTAATTAACAAGTTTGTATGAAAACTTACTTAGCCCGTACCTGGGAATACATAATTACTTATATGAGGGTAGTTAGGGAACTAAGTCAGAGATTTAACTTGTTTCTAACACAACATTACGCCTGTATTTGGCAAAAGGATAGGGAGAAGTGGATGGTATAGCCTAATTTCACAAGTTTTCTAAATGTCACACTTGCGAGCCACCCCAGCTTCACACGGGTGCAATGAACTTACGTGGTGAGATGGTCAACCTTCAAGTTGCTTTATTTTAATTTAATAAGCAAGTATAAGCTTATCCCTGCGACTTTGGGATGTAATTTATTGTTCCCGAACCCACCCCTCATCTCTTTGTTTTTTTTTTTTCTGCCCTACCCTGGCAGTGGTCTTAGCGGACCCCTTCAATTGTACTGATATACTTTGAGGCGCGCGTGGAACACAACGCGTCATCGACCCGAGCCTGGTCCTTACCGGGCCGCGAGCTACCTAATGCTCGCCGTCCGCAAGCCCGTCAAATCGTCAACCCTATTATGCTGATTGATTATTTGTAACTCATAAAGTTTGTTACAATATACATACGAAATTTAGAAGAATTTTTTTAGGAATATTCTGGTATATGTTCAGATTCTGGTGAATTTACTGTGAATTTAAGTTGTAATAGTGTAGTAGATTATTTCAAAGTCAACTTTATATAAATTTTTATGTATTCATAACTATTATTTAAAACAATTATCAATACCTACAGTTGAGACAACCAGTTTTAAAGTTCTCATACATTCTCCCAAAAGAATATCCTCGAGAACTTAACATCAAAGTTCTCTCTATTCTTGGGAATTTCCCATCACTAATCACAGCTCTAATAAACGGGTTGCCGATCACAGCCCGAACGCACCGCTGAATCTGTCCGATCAACTAAACCGTTGTTTAACCAAAATTGGATCAGACATACTTGCTATTAACGGGCATAGTTATAGCAGATTGCAGATTATAATAACAGAACCTTTATTGATCAAATTACCTTCCGTCCGCATCTTCTTCGGCGCGGTAACATAATATATCAAACTCGGTAATAGTGTAGCTTTCTATAATTGGATTCAAAGACTTTTTGTAATTGGATTAGTACATTCAGAGATTACTTCGTACAACCAAAATATTACAAAGAAACAAATTTATCTTTTTTATAATTTTATCACTGATGATGATGTCATTATAATACAAAATCCCCCCCTGCCTCATCTGTTTGTCTGCCAGATTGTCTAAACGCGTAGAACTGAAAAACTACCGTAGGTACCGAGTTTTATACTGTTTTTTATCAATGTACAGAAAGGACTGATTCACGAGAAAGGATTGAATGTATAATTCATTAAAGTTTTGTATAAATTGGATGAAATCTGAAGATTATAATAGATGTCGGAAAAAAAGATTCCGACTGAGATATTTACTGGCGTGCGCTGCGTAATTCTTCGCGTTTATTTCGTAATTATATGAAAACTAGCTTTTGCCAGCGGCTTCGCCCGCGTGGAGGTCGGAAATTATCCCGCGGGAACTTACTACCGGGATAAAAAGTACCAAATCAAATCAAAAGTCATTTATTCAAACTAGGCTGAGAGTCAGCACTTTTTGAACGTCAAAGTTACATACCCATACCCTTTGTGTTGATCCAGGTTATAAACTATCTGTGTGCCAAATTTCATCCAAATCGGGTCAGGAGTTTTTGCGTGAAAGAGGAACAAACATCCACACATCCATACATCCATACATACAAACTTTCGATTAACACATACATTTTATATCCCGATAGTATTTTTCGTGGGATGATTCCCGACTTCCACGGTGACGAAGCCGAGGACAAAATCTAGTTGTAGCTCCACCCAGAGCGGAAGACGTCATTTAATGATTTCCCATCCACAAAAAAAAAAGATGTCGTATGCAAAATTTTCTCGATTTCGCTCGTAAAATGTCTCAAAAAGTTGTTTTTTTTTACCTTTTTTATATTATAATAGGAGCAGTGGTGGTCCAGCGGTATCAGCTCCAACTTCTAAGTCGTGTGTTTGAGAGCAAGCAGACACTTTACTTAGTGTATTTAATTTCATCACCATTGCTTTCAGAACGGTGAAGGGATACATCTTGTGGAAACCGGCACCAACTCGTACTACGACGCGTGGAGGATAGTAGCCAAATTTCTCTTACCGAGAGATGACCTGTGTCCTAGCTGGAGGAATATTGGTTGATTATGATACTTGTACGATGAATGTCAACGAAGGAATATTTTTTGAAGATCTATCCACTTACGGGGTTGCATAGAGAAATCCTATCGGGGGCACAGCTTGAAATCGAATATATCACACACTCCTCCATTAACGACACACTAAACTTTACTACAACCTATACATTCATACTCTCACACCACCCTGTACCATTTAATTGCATTCTGCAATAAAAGCCTGACCCAAATTGACGCGACATACTCTAAGTAAACACGCTGTATACGTCTGTTTCGGAACACGCTGTATATGGGTCGAGTGCTTATTGGTCAGTTATTCCAGTACCCGTCAGGATATGTGACGTCATTGAAGTGACGTCAGGTCGAGCGGTCAGCGGTGGATTTCGCAATTTAATTTTATTTTGGATTTGAAATTCCAGTGAAGTGGGATGGTATTGCGAAAATATTTGGTTTTCGTATTTATTTTTATTGAAAGGCTCACTTCACTGATCTATATAGGTAAAGGAACTTTCGTGAAACGTCTGCACTATCTTAAATAGTCAGTCAAGTATTTTTTTTAACATTATATAGCAACCAGTCCATGACTCGCACGGATGAAATGGTGATATATGTCGAAAAATCCAATTTTCTGAGTTAAATCTATATTTAATGATAATGTTATAAACTGACTTTAAAAAAAGAGAAGTTTCCTGATTCGTCGGAATCTTCACTTATTATAAAGACGGAAGGTTTGTAAGTTTTTTGTAGGAAGTAATCTCTGATACTACGAGACGAATTTGAAAAGAAAGAAAGAAAGAATACCATTTATTTGCCACAGTTCGTAAAACACAAAATAACGTAACATGAAAAAAAATAAGTTTAAAAAAAAACAACAAGTGTGTGTCTCACGGTTGCGCCAAAAAGGTTCATTTCAGCATTAATGCCAGACAGATTCTGTCTGACGCTGGTTTTCTAATGAACCTATAGGGACAAGTGACGAAGAGTACAATACAGTATCAACATACATTATTTAATAATTATAAATAAATAAACTAACCATTAAACATACTTACTAAAAAACAAAAAACAAAAACGAAACGAAAAATACAGAAACCGCAGAAACCGCAGAAACCAAAGCAAAAAAAAAAAAAAACCTATTACCGTGCGCGATGCACTCACACACACAGCTCCTTAGCACCGCAAATGACACAGCAGCGTCATCCAGTCGAGGACATTTGAGGCAGCAAAGAATGGAAACCGGGTGGCTCAACAGGAATTATGCTTAAAGTAAACATTTCATATAAGTGAAACATTTAAGGCGACCATATCAATTTTCCGTTGCGAATCCATCAGATACTGCCGTAAACGTGTTCTGAACGTGTGGATAGAGCTCTGGTGGTGGGATATTATTCCACACCTTAGATGCAGCGTATCGGAAAGTGCCTCTGAATGCCGCTGTCCTATGGGACTGCGTTGAGAGCTGCTGTGCACACAGCCTGGGCGCACAATCTCGTCTACTAGCCATCCAACTAAGCTTGTCAAACAAATACTTTACAATACTTTACTTACTTTTGCATTCGATAGCACAATTCTTGTGGAACGTTATTGGCCACTCTATAACCGTTGAGAGACTAGTAAAATGAAATAACGCTAAGTGTAACCTAGGTACAAGTGCCGGCGGGCGATAGATTTAAATTAAAAAAAAATATGTTTATATCATTCATGTCGAAATTATACATGAGAGAACGATGTTGAAAAATGCATATTAAAAGCGTCCGTAATAAACACATAAAAACAATTCAGAAATTAAAACAAGCCGTGGCAGATAAGAGATAGCCAGACCCTACTGATGGCGCCCGTTCGCGAATATGACGTATCGCTCAGCACCATTCAGTTCATATTCCACCTGATGCAAGATAGTGACAGTTTTGGTAGCTGAAGAATACATTGACTATTTTCTGAAAACAAAAGCTGTATGCGAGAGTGTAGTGTGAAAATGAATCATGGGCTGAGGAATGATGTGATAAGGTGCGGTTCGAAAGAAAATGTAGTGACAAAAATTGAAAAGAATATGTTTTGACGGTTTGGTCATGTTGAGAGGATGAATGAAGAGCGACTAAGAAAAGGTATTTACAAGGCAGATGTGATCGACAGGCCGAAAGGAGACGCCCTAGGAGAACATGCAGTAACCTTATTAATAACTAGCTTTTGCCCGCGGCTTCACCCGCGTGGTTGTCGGAAATTAACGCAAGAGGACGTACTACCGCGGTAAGATGTGTTAATACAGGTTATATATAGGTAATAGCTGTTACCCCCGACTTCGTCCGCGTGGTATTTAACAAAAAGTTTTTCATAAAAACTGTCTTTGAAAACTACGCTGACATACGTCACAAACTACGCTGACATACGTCTCAAAATTCAGCGTGTTTTTAGTTTTTTTAAACTATTATTTATTTTTTCTAATATAAAAGTTACTTCTTGTTACATCAGCTATCTGCCAGTGAAAGTTCCGTCAAAATCGGTCCAGCCATTTCAGAGATTAGCCGGAACAAACAGACAGACAGACAGACAAAAATTGTAAAAAATGTTGGTTTGGTATATGTAAAAAGTGGTTATCTTAATATTAAAAACAGACACACCAATTTTATTTATTTGTATGCATGTAAAGATGTTCTTCAGAAGGGTCAGGTTCGTACAACTGGTAACCGGCGCGTGTGTATGACCAGATGTATGAACTTAAACGAGGCAAGATGACTATGTGAGGATTGTAGCAGCTGGCGTTCTTTAGTTTCTGCCTACCCCCCTGGGAAAAATAATAATAATATCTTAGGACAACCAACACAACGGTATCTGATCCCAAACTAGGCAGAGCCTGTACTATGGTAACCAGACAACTGTTAAACATACCTACTTATATATTTCTAAATACATACATATTATAGATAAAATTACACCCAGACACAGAACAAATGATTGTGCTCATCACTCAAAGATTTGTCCTGGGTGGTAATCGAACCCACGACCTCAGTCTTAGCAGTCAGGGTCACTAACCACTAGACTAACAGGCCAGTCAAAAAAAGGCGTGAATTTATGTATGTTAAAGCCGTATGCGAGACGTAAATAATAAATTATTTCAAATGATTTCTGTTCCGAAACAATACTGGTCATTACCCTCGTATCGAATTAATTTAGGTCAAGCATTATTGCGAAATGCAATTATTTGGTCCATGTTATTCGCTAAGTGAATTCATGAAAGAGTCAATTGTATGGGTTAAATACTGAATTTATTATTGACTCCGTCGGGTTTTGGAAGTCAGATAGACTAACGGTCCTTGTGAAATACTGGTATTCAGCTGCATCTGGTTAGACTGGAAGCTGAAATCAAGATGGTTGAGAAAAAGAAGGCATAGGTATGTGATGATGTTGGCTTCGTCAGTAATTATGTCAAAATGGCAAATTGAATAAAAAATAATTTGTCTGCTAACTTACGGTCAAGTTTGGTTTTATAATAGACTAACTTTTGCCAGGGTTTTCGATCAAATCCTGAAGTAACTTTACTATGCTTCTGGATATTAGATATATCCTATTATAACATACGTGTGTACAGACGCCAGCACATAAAGCTACTACAATCTGTCAAATTTATTTAATAGGTTTTCAACTTTATTGCTAAAGTATTAGGTTCAAGTTCGTTTGGCATTTGACAGTTTCGGGTAGCTTGATATACTGGCGTCCGCACATAAATGGTTGAATAAATAAATAAATATGTATGAAAATCCAGGTTCAGCCATTAGTTCCGGTTCGGGAATCGTTACGGGTAGTCAGAAGCCCGAAATTCTGACAACCAGTCTTACCAAGGGGTACCGTGTTACCCAGTAACCGAATTATGGAGGTCAGAGAGGCATGTATAATATCTGCTATTAAGTTGTATCTGGTTAGATTAGAAGCCGACCCCAACATTGTTACGAAAAGGTAGGCATACGAAAGTGTCCAAGCGTTCATAAACCTAGTGTAAGAAACTTCAATAAATAATACTATAAAAGCTAGCTTCATACGAAACATTTTCCATCTTGCAGGTAACAACACGCATAATATGAATAACTAACTGCCGTCGCCAACTTGTGTCCTACTTACGTACCTACTTTATTTTGTATGTATTTCTGTATGTAGAACACGCAGAGCTACATATGTCCTAGAATATGACAGAAAGTCAGCTCCGCACAACAAACTCGAACCTGCAACCACACACATAGACGACGTACGTTCGGCAATCTCAAACAAATGCCGACCGTGCCCACGCTTGCACTCGCTGTACGTGAAGTGGGTCTACGTGTGCGTGCATTTTCACTATTTGCAGCTCCGCATGAAGAGACCCACAGGTATACCAAATCACACATTCCGAAGAAATGTAAACTTATAATATAAGTATACTGGACTATATTATAGTCCTCCAGACCGTATTTCGGCTACGGCGGCCAACCTCAACGGAGACTAACCATCGGCGCAGTAGATATTATAGTGCTCAGGTGTGTACGCAGACACAGGAGCACTCGCTCTTCCCTCACTCTTATAGTCCGATGGAACGGCAATCCGACACGACCGGAGAGAAATCAGCCGTAGGACCGACGGCTTAACGTGCTTTTCCGAGGCACGGGGGTATCACACCGCCAACTTCCAAAATTCAGGCTGTTATTAAGAAATTCCTAAGTGTAAACTGTAAATTTAAGTGGCAGTAGACCCTACTAGGGTTGCGGATCCTGCCATGGTTGCGAATTCGTTCAAAAGGGCTACCGTGGCTCTAGCACAGGCAACTGAAAGAACACGGGTTGGTATTAACCAGTAAAAGTCTGACATGCCCTCCCGCTCCCGAACCGATGGGGTCGAAAGGTTCTAGGGTTCTATTCCCGTAATACGTCAACAAAGATACGGGCTTGTCCATAATTAATTGCTCCGTCAAAAAAGTGACAAATGAAATTTTTCAAACGAGCATTTCACATTGAGAGTAGAGACAACTGTCAAATTGTGTTGTCATTCATTCATAGTTTGGGCCTCTCACTAATCTTATGTCAGTAAGTGATACTTCAGCCGAAAGTACAGAGTTGGTGATTAGGGAGTAGACCGGCTGGTTTGGCTACCGCGTTCCGAAAAACTTAGCATTGGAAGGTCTTCCACAAGTTGGACTGATGACCTGGTGAAGATCGTCTCCTGAACGAGAAGAGTCCCACAAGCATTCGCTGGATGAGAGAAGAACAGAACTGGACGAACTGGAGCTTGAGGGAGCCCTTTACAGCAGTGGACGTCTCTCAGCAGTAACGATGATTATGATAAAGCTAAACTTCTGTACCAAACTATATTGTGGCTATGCTCTTTGTACGTACGCAGATTCAAAATGTGTCGCAAAGGATGAGGAAACCTCTTGAGACTGTGTTACTGCCTATGAAGGAAGTTAACGTTAGCTCACGAAACTAGTGTCGTTGTATTAGAGTTTGAAAGTGACGATCTAGGAGACAAAGACACGAGTGAATGAGTAATTTCGAGGTAATTGTGTACCGCATTAACGCAGAAATGTTCTTCTGTAAAGTTCACTTGTAACATCACTCAAGTGAACGCACACAATTCGAAAGCGGACTTATTTGTTTTTAACCGACTTCAAAAAGGAGGAGGTTCAAAAAGGAGGTGAATTCGGATGTTTATATGTTTTTTTTTTTATGTATGTTCGGCCATAACTCCATCATATATAAACGGATTTGCAAAATTCTTTTTTTGTTCGAAAGGAGTTTATTCCGAAATGGTCCCATGTAAATTTCATATAGATCTGATGAGGAGTTCGGGAGACAGACACCGGAACTCTTTAAAAACAGACAGCAAATCAACCGCGACTTCTGCTATCGCATAAATATGCATTGTTTGTTTGGAATTAGTGCGGGGTGAATACCACAACTAAAAATTTAAAAATAAAAACGTTTTTACAAAAAAAAAAAACAACCGACTTCCTTAAAAACACTACAAAGTGAAAAATAACTTTAATTTCGGAAGTCGGTGGCAAAATAACCATAAATACAGATTCTAAGACACCGACTTCCGAAATTAAAGTTACTTTTCACTTTGTAGTGTTTTAAGGAAGTCGGTTGTGTTTTTTTATAAAAAAAGTTTTTTAAAGTAAATCATCGCGGATTCACAACGAGAAACCGTTCGCATTTTGAAGTGATGTTCTATGAATGAATTTTGAGTAAATCTTTTTAAATAGTCTGGAATCCCACACACGTAATGAGCTAGCGTAGTGATCATCATCAATTCAGCCGAAAGACGCCAGTTGCTTGACATAAGCCTAATTTCGGGGTTTACCCTAATCGCCACGCTTGGCAGGTTGGCGATCGCAGTATGGTGGCAAAATGCATAGATAACGCTGCTGCCCATTCTCTAGTAAGTCCTTTAGTCGCTTCTAACTACACCTTCGGTAAGAAATGGGATCAATACTCGCTTATTCTCTGTATGAGAAGAAGTTTTTACCTTGACGTTCCCACTGCTGGGATACAGGCCTCTGTGAGAGGGAATGGGAGCAACCATGCGAGCAGTGATGATGATGATGTAATATTTATATTTTTTTCTATTACGTAATTCACAGACTACATAACTAGTAGCTATGTTATTGTCTAATTGGTTGTCTGTCAGTTTTTCCACAGATTACTAAAGCAGGCGGCGCCTGCGTCAGATTGCAGTCGAGACGGAATGTTGCCAGTTTTTTTATTTTTATATATTCATTACATCTAACAATAGTGTTTTTAGTACTTATGTTACTGATTGTTGGCTGCACCGGTCGACGTTATTACGTCAGCGCCGGCTGTCACTGAAAACCAGCGCAGGGGCTCTGTCTCGCATAGGGTCACAGCATTATGCTGGGTGATGGCCGTTTTTCGTGGATGTGACGCATATTTTCCCACCCCTTATTTTTTATTTCTGTATGTTTCTGATCTTTCTGTGCGTCATGTTTGCCGCAAATAAACGTATTTTCTTTCTTTCTTCTTTCTTCAGTATGGCTTACAATGTCCTGTAGTAGGCCAATAATACCTACATACTGAAATTATAACAGGTCTGTTGAAAACAAAAGGATTTCACAAGCCTATTGTAATAACGATACAGCGAACACATACACATAATAATTTCGAGTGAAATTCCATCTTTTATCTTTGAATGAATCTTTAGAGAATAAACGTAAAATTTTATTGTATTGTATTCAGTCGTTTTATTCTATTTATGTTTTAAATGGTACTTTTGAGATACAGTTGGTAAAGTCAGTTGGATTTTGTAATTTTTATTATTGAATAGACTGGCTGAGTGCAAAAATATATACTCCTTTCTAAATGTATCTGAAAATATGTAAACAAACTTTTTTTCAATTCAGTATTACGCAATAATTCAGTAAATGGAATTATATAGCAGCACATTCATTTTTTTTTAGAACTATTCGCTATTTGAGTAGCATTATATAGGCCCAAACTCAAGGTTCGCCAGCGTGCTATGGAGCGTGGTATCATGAGGGTTTTAATTTCTGAACGTACAGGGAACACTACACTGCGCGGTGAAACCGGGACCATGGACGTAACCCAGAAAAATGAATGTGTGAAAGAAAGAAAGAAAAAAATGTTTATTCTGCACAAACAAAACGCACATCTATACGAATAAATACTTACAAGATAAAAATAAAAAGATACATATAATGCAACGAAGCCAAAAGCCCCGTATTCAAGTCAATAAAAAATTAACAATTTAGCAATATTGATAGGACTAGTGACCATAGACAAAACAGAATATGTTACGACATTGACAATTACATCACACAATCAAAACAAAAACAAAATGCCGATTGTAGATTGCATTAATTATCTACTCTTGTAACGAACAAACCACAATATTAAATAACAATTAAGCTGTGCGTCGCATCTGTGCAAGAACAGGTCGTTGCTCAGCAATATGCTGTGACTTCAGAAGAACCTAACGTCAACAGCGCTGATTTTCAGCAACTACCTTTCGAAAATGACTAATGTGTGAGATATATCCAGCTGAGTCCAACTTAAACTGACCGGCAGCCTTAGTCGGACTGGGCCGGATATTTTTGCCGTATGCTGGATGAAAAATTGGCAAAGAGAACCACCGAGTTGGTCTCATTAAACGCACGTCACTATCGCGGCAGGCCGAGACGAAGATGGCGGGGCGAGTTTGACTCCTAAAGACTACCCAGCACTGGCAAAAGACAGAATTGAAGTGGGATAATACCGGCTAGTAAGATTAGATTAGAAAATTATTATAAATGTTAATTGTAATAAATCTCCGTAAATTGAGGTTATAAAACTAATTTCAAATGTCAAATGGAGAACACGAATATGACTTCTAAGTATTCTGGGTTCGACATGCAGGTTGCAGGTGTTTTTTAATGGGGTAGGGGGTATGTGGAGTAACTAATAGGGTCAGTTGTAATTGGCCCCATTAGATACAGTTACCAAAATAGATATGTACCAGGTTGGTTGGATATACTTGAAGTTATTAAGAAACCGTTTTTTTTTTAAATGAAATGTTTTGTGTTCTATTAATTTAATTTAATTTTATTCTAAAACATCAATCAGTTTCTTACCAAATTTCAACTATATCCAACGACACACTGGTTACTTAACTCTTTGTTGGCCGTATATGTGACTAAACAATTATGCCTACTTTTGACCACCCCTTGGGAGAATACAGGCGCGATGTTACATTTCATGATTAAGTATCTCCACTTCACCATAATGGATCCAGCGATGATAAAACACTTTTAACTTAAACGGTATGAGAGTTTACAAAAATGTGTATAGTCATTCATGCAGTATTAAAATTCAGGAGAAGTAGGTAGGTAGGTACGCTAGGAACGCAAGTACGTTCTGGCTTGTGAAAAGTGAGAAAATTCATGTACCTACCTAAGACGTGTTGGTACACGTAGGAATGGAACGCAATGATGAATTCATAACTTTGTGAAAGAGATAAATGCAAAGGTGTAAGTGAGAGAGCGAATTTTATTTTCAATAGTGAGTAAGCAGTTGCGAGATCCACTGTCTATCCCGTTATCGCTTCGTCATTTGTGATAATAATTCTAAGTAAATTAAAATTTCAGTATGGTTCAATCTGTCTAACTAGTAGAGAATTAGACCATGTGGTTCTATTACGTGCAAGTGACTTTCAACCTTAGTATAACTAAGCAACTATTTATTTGACTATGCACTATTGAACCATATTTTTCTACTAGCTTTCACAATCAGTAATACAGCTCATCTCACCATCTCCGTCTTGGCTTGCCGCGATCTCGTTTGCCATTTAGTGGGGCCCATTAGATCGTAAGTTCGGCCCATAGATCGTGACCTGGATTCCTTTAATAAAGTTTGGTCTTTGGCAGTTCTGGACAAAGAGAAATGGAACGAGATTAAGGAAGCCTTCGCTACATTATATCACAATCGATCACAATATTCTTTTTCTAACTAACCAGGGAACGGTTGCCAGTCTTACTAGATGAAACTAAAAACCAATATTTTACATGGAGCGTCTGCCTATCTGACCTCCACAACCCAGTTACTGGGTTGCATGACACCCCTTGATTAGAATGTTTGTCTTTCACCTACCACAAACATAACTAAAAAAGTATGTTAACAATATCGTATCTAAAATCTAGAACCAACACAAAAAATTTCAATATCACCTTTAAATGTAAATATTATCTTAGGACTAAAGTTTAATAAATATCTGCTTTGACATATAACGAGGGCCCCAAATTAACCCTTTTTGCGTTGTAAGGTTTCTGAATTTTAAAACCCTATTAGGTTTGATTTACAGCAAAAGTTAGGGTCAAAATTGAATTAGCATACAGAGTAATGTTTAAGGGTTCAGGCACACCTAAGTTGTGAATATGTGCCCTGCGGTTTTACCCGCGTATGTCTCGATCCCGTAAGAATATCGGGATAAAAATTATTCTATGTCTTAATCCAAGTCATGGTCTACTCATGGGCAAAATTTCATCCAAATCCCTTTTCGTCGTGCCATCGTGAATGCGTAACAAAGAAACTCATATACAATCTAATATTTTCATAATATTTGTTTAAATAAGACCTACTCACGGTCTGTTTTACAGTTTTCAAGTAGGGACTAAAAGTTAGATAAATAAAAATAAATCTTCAGTGGTTAAAAAAGAACTTACTAAGAATCTAGGCGACACTCCGAACTCCATGTTTCCATTTCCGATGTATTAAAAACCTGGTACTTTTACGGTATCTGTCAAATGAGATACCTTAAAACTTAATTATTACACTGATATAAAGTCAATCGAGGCAAAGCACATACTTTAAATTTTTATATTAAGTATTAAAAATCACTACAAATTTTGTTACTATTTTAAATAAATAAATATCTTAGGACAACCAACACACCGTTATCTGATCCCAAACTAGTAAGAACTTGTACTATGGTAACCAGACAACTGATAAATATACTTATATATTTCTAAATACATATTATAGATAAATCACACCCAGACACAGAACAAATGATTGTGCTCATCACACAAAGATTTGTCCTGGTTTGGAATCGAACCCACAACGTCAGTCTTAGCAGTCAGGGTCACTAACCACTAGAGTAACAGGCCAGTCAAATTATTTGGGAGTATTTTTTAGTCATAACATATTGGGATCGGCTCCCAGTATTAACTTGATACAGGTGAATACCAGAATTTCTCATGGAGCGATTGTCTATCTGGCCACCACAACCCAGTTACTGAGTAAAAGGATACCCGATATACTTGGAAACCCGAAATGACTAACAAAGGGAGAGCTACAAGATAGTTTCATACGAATATTATAGATGTGAAAGTTTGTGAGGGTGTGAGTTTGTATGGAGGTTTGTTACTGCTTCATGAAAAAAATACTGATCGCATTTGGATGACATTTGACACACAGATAAGTTATTTATTTATAGTTAATTAACACGGCGCAATACCAATTACATTAATTAACATAGAAACATAAAGAAAACAAAATTATACAATTAACAATTTACTTACTAACATGGAACAGTGGACACCCTGGCATACTGTTTCTCACAAAACATCAGACATACGCGCATAATTCTACTCTATTCGTCCGCAAACACATCACATTCAGGGTTGGCCGTACGGAGGGCATTGAGCATCCTCAATGTACGACATACTGGCAATTCAGCTGTGGCGACCGTTCTTGCAAGGCAGTTGCGCGAACAGATTGTGTCGGCGACTTAGGCGGTGGCCGATGTATTTGTCGGGCACAAATAGTCAACAGAAAAGGCCATGGAGCTCAGGGCAGTCGATACGACCATTAAGGGTCTTACAAGCTACCGTGAGCTGATCAAGGCCTCTTCTCACCTCCAACGAGTTGAAACCCAAAGTCCCTAGGAGATGGTTGGTGGGCTACACGTAAGGGTAGAAATAGAAAATAATATCTCAGAAAAGTTTTCTGCACTTTCTCGAGCATAAGTGTTTGAGCCACGGTATAGGGATACCAGACACAACTACAAAGTCTTCAGCTTACTGCGAACTAGAGTGGTGTACAGTAATTTAATTACATGAGGGTTGTTAAATCACGAGCATTTCGCGATACAAATCTCAATGATCTCTGAAAGTCAGAAAATGATCGAAAGTCACTCCCAGGTCCTTTACGTTGGTGACTCGAGTTATAATCTGGATTAACACAAAGGTTACTTTTTATCAATAGTACGTTCCCGCAGGATAATTTGCAACATCCATGTGAGCGAAGCCGCTGTTAAAATCTAGTTATTGATCATTTCTACGTGTTATGAATACATGATTTAATCATGCATGTGCCTTTATTAGTTATTACGAATATATTTGTTGTCATTCAATTAATATTGGATTTCCATTGAAACCGTACCACGTAGTACATAAGTCACCAAGCAAATTTGTAATCAGTTTTATGAACGGAAAGGCTAATAGAATAAATGGAATACCTTTTATTAAATTTTTCGAATAGAATTAAATTATACTTAATTACTCATTTAATATTTTAGAGCCAAGCGTAGACGTGGTAGGAATCACTGATGAGTGGACGAGCATGAACTTAAAACAGTATAATAATTATGACGCCTGGAACCCGCAAGGGGTATAGCAGAGTTGTATCTATAGTACACCCAGATTTTGCCAGGTATGTTTAAGTCCCGTGTAATAAGGGGCGAGGGCATTGCCATCAATCAGTTACAAATGCAGACTCCTGGTTGTTACTATGAAATGTCAGATGGAAAAGCCATCGGCGATCGGCGGCGGCGACCTCTCGCGTCCGGCCCTGGTGCGAGCCATGGTACGGAGCGAGAGGGCATGGGAAGCCGTCACCTCCTTCTCACGTCCCTAGCCGCCGCAGGAGGAGACGTCCCGGGCGTCGGGAGTCAATAGCGGACTCCCGGCCTCCGTAGGCGCGAGCTTGCGGGCGGCGAGCAATGGGTAGCTCGCCACCCGGTAAGGACCAGGGTGCTTACTCTCGAATATAATTCCAATAGATCGACATTGGTCAAACCTCAGTTGGTTGAGTTAAACGTCAGAGATTGGCTAGACTCAGTGAGTCCAGCCAATCACTGAAGTTTGACTGACAATTCCAATGTCGATCTATCGGAATTATATTCGAGAGTAAGCCTGCAGGCTCGGGTCGACGGCGCGTAGTGTTCCACGCGTGTCTCAAAGAGATGTCAGCAAACTGAAGGGGTCTGCTAGGATCGATGCCTGCCAGGATCGCGAGATTAGTTCGAAAGAGGTACCGTAGCCCTGGCATATGGGCAACTGAAGGAACACGGGTGGGTTTTAATCAGTAAAAGGTCTGACACGCCTTTCACCACCCAGAGCGAGAGACGTCATTTGATGATTTCCCATCTACAAAAAAAGGCTTTGCCATCAACCAGTCACAAATGCAGACTCCTGGCTTAGAAATGTCAAATAGAAAACCGAATAACACTTTTCTAGTCTAATAATTAAATTAAATTTATAGAATTCAATTGTACCATTGCTAATTTAACATTTTAGAACTATGGTCCAACGTGGTAGGAATTACTAATGAGTTGACGTTCCAAGCAATTCGTTCTAAAAGCTAAATGTCGGTATATTGGCGGTAAGCCAATAGCTACATTTATAGCTAAGAATAATTTAAAATATCACCACCTTTTAACTAGGTTCCAGTTCTCTAAACGTCACTTCGAAATTCGAACGGTGTCTCGTTGTGAATCCGCGATGATTGACTTTAAAAACAAATGAGTTCGCTTTTGAATTGTGTGCGCTCACTTGAGTGAGGTGAGCAGTGAACTTTACACAATAGCACTTAGCTCATACAGTTGTTATAATGGAAGTAAAGTAGAGACGGTTTAATATCAAACGATACCTTGACTAATGTAATGAACGATGTCTACACTAATTTCCATAATTTGCGAGGACTATATAGACCCTATTTCGTATTCAAGCAATAATCTTATTACTAATTGAATCATGAATTTGATTGAGTACTTAATAAATGCTAGGTACTAATTATTTATTGTCATTAATATGTCCATTATTTCTTTTTTGCTACCATAGGATCCTGGACCTTAAAAACCCTATATCATCTTAAGTATTAACAAAGTTAATATCGATGGCGGTCTTCTACAAGATGTAAAAAACTGTTTGATCCGTTAAGGGAATTTAACACATATAATACCGTACTAACAAATAATTGTGTTGTTATTATTTTTGTAAAATCCTTCCATGTAATATGAGGAATATCTCTTTACACTATTTTCCTAACATTTTACATAATAGAATACTACATATACGGCTGACGCGGCTCAATTGATTTGGAAAATGTCAGCCTTATGTAGCTGACGAGGCATTATATGTTTTAAAGAAAAAATACCACTCCATTTATTATTTAATTGCCAATTGTATCTTGTTATACATGCGACATGGGCGTTCGTACTATATCGGATGTCTCCAAGTCATAACTTAAGACTATCATTAAAAATTTGCAATTTTTTATGAATATGTGCAATGTTTGTGGGTAATAATAATATTTTCTTTTTGGAGTAAGAATAACAGTCCATTCACAGTTATTTTACCTCTGACGGCAGTAATAGCAGCAATCCAAAAGGAACCTTATTTTAATGACAGTAAAGATCACTGTGTTATTGATCTTGACTTGTTAGTGGCAGCAACCCAAAATGTCATGTTGGTACTTAAAACGCAAATTTTCAATAGCAGTAACTATTTAAATTTCAACAACAATAAGACTTTATATTACTTTGTCGTAATGTTATTGCAGTACCATTATGCTTTTTTCGGATCGGACAGAATTTTTGTTTCACATTGTATAAACTTGTTCCAGTATTGGTCCAATAGTATCATATTATGCGTATTAAAACTACCCTACTTGACCTCCTATAACTATAAACATAATGATCCTTAATCCTATTTCTTAAGGGACTAAAATCCTATCCACTTTTAGACACTCTGGCCCAAATTCTGGCTACACTCCTCGAATACTAATCTCACTTATATTTTTCTTTCCCCTTCAATTAAAGAAGGCAAAACATTAACTTTGGCTATTGGATAAAAATATATTCTGGTGTACGGCCGTTGTATTACCCTTATTCCTGGTTAATGGAGCGGGACCATAGAGTAGTGAGCGAATGGAGGAATTCGGTGAAAGCTGTCGATTTTTAAGTTAAGTTTTCATTGAGATTATCATCATCATCATCATCATTTCAGCCAAAAGACGTCCACTGCTGGACATCGGCCTCCTCCAATTTAAGGAGGTTTGCCATAGTCGCCACGCTTGGAAGGCCGGTTGGTGATCGCAGTATGTTGGTAAAATTCATAGAGAACGCTGTTGCCCATTTTCTAGTGAGCCCCTTAGTCCCCTCTTAAGACACCCACGGGAAGAAATGTGATGGTGCTATTTTTGATGTCCAGCACCACAAAGAACAATCATACAAGTAATTTTATCCAGAACTTTTGCCAAACAGAGTGATAGGTGCCCGAAAACCTGTGGGCCCAAATAGCACACTTGGTGCCCTGAAATAGTGAGGTCAGGTTGCGGCAAACTACGTAATAGATGTTGGGATCAGCTGTATAGTTTCCTTCAAAACTAGCAAGAGAACGCACGAGCTCGCGAATGATGAAAAGAGTGGAAGGAGGCCTCTGCACAGGAGCGGGACAGCGTAGGCTAGTACAAAAAAGTTATAGATGAACATATATTTTGCACGTTATGTACGTCCAAATTTCACACAAATCCGTTCAGCTGCTTTTGCATGATTGAGTAACAGACACAAAACAACCAAACTTATAAACTTTTCATGTATTATTAGAATAGTGGTAATATAGAAGAATATTAGTAGGATTCATTTGATGCCCGATAAGTTACCATTTCACCTTGAAACAATATACTGCTCGACATGTGAATAGATTATATAAGTAGAAGCGAGAGGGTGTCTGTCTATACTTTTGTAGCTGAACGATAATAGTCTCTCAATTGATTATTGTAGTACCAAGGTAAGGGTAAACTCCGTGACGAGCTCGCTGGAGGAGGCGGCACGTTGACAGACTCGAGAGAGGGGAACTGACTGCAAGACGAGACAGTCTTGAGAGGACAAACAACGAATGCAGAATTAAAGTGTCGGTTTGCCCGAACATAGAAGATAGTGCATGAACGTTACAAGTATTGTACTGTGATAATTATTCTAAAGTAAAATGCTAACTGATTAGCTGTATCATCGTGTTTTATTGTAAACCTTTTTTTGTGGGTGGGATATCCTCACATGACGTCTGTGCGGAGCGGGAGGGCGTGTCAGACTTTTACTGACTAAAACCCACCCGTGTTCCTTGAGTTGCCCGTATGTCAGGGCCATGGTAACTCTTTCGAACAAATTTCGCGACCCTGGCAGTTTATTGTAAACCTGCACTATAAATTACAAACCACAGAATCGAGAGGTTGACTTTGTTATCGCTCAGACATCGCTGGCGCCGACATACTTATTACACATTGTTTTTAATTTCACAGAAAGCATCTCGTTAAAAAGAACTGCCTTAGTACTCCATTCACCATCTCATCTACGTCATCAACGATCAGCCCACGTACTCAAAGGCAGTTACGTAACATTGTCGGGTCTAATTGACCCTGGCACTGCCTTGTTTTCGTTTTATTGTGTTTCAGATATACACGGGTATAAATGACCATAGTTACGGTAACTGTAAGGACTTTTGTCGGTGTCGAAACTTCGTTATGGGGTCATAAAAAGGTATAAAGTTTACGTCTTTATTATTGTATAGTGTCTTGGTTGACTGGGCTGTCTTCATCGTCATGTTAATTATTTACTAGCGCCTGTACGCGACTCTACGTGAACTTCAGAATAGGGTCCGAAGGGTAATAAAAAATGCAGAAGTAAGTTTTAATATTAATTGGTAAAAATAGTTAAGTTTCACCAATTACCGGGATAAAAACTATTCGAAATGGTAATCCAGGTCATTAATTTATCTGTGTGCTATATTATTTTCAAGTCCGTTCAGTCGTTTCTGCATGATTTATTAACAAACATCTAAACATTTGTAATAACTTAGTAGGATTTCTTAATTGCTTTTATAGTTACTTAGGTTTATTATCTGTCTAGCCTAATATATTGGGGTCGGCTTCTAGTTTAATCGGAAGTGGCTGAATACCAGAACTATAATACCCCAAAAATTATGACCAAACGGAGACTCTTCTGTACATACAATCGTAATATGTATATATGACATGCCAAGACAAAAAAAAGTAAAAAAAACCACATGTACGCACCAAACCATTCGTTTTCACCAAATACACCTCCACACTCACTCCACACTACACACACACTCACACCCAAAAGCACCTAATCACATATTTATAGTTATATACTTCGTATAAAAATTTTACATAAGTTTCTAGTTATAGTTTTAAATTTTTCATTATTTAAAAGAAAAATCTCCTTGTTTCAAATTTTTATTACCTTTTTTTTTCATATTGTGTTTTCCCTAAATAAATAAAAGTAAATGTTTTCCTCACTTGGGAAGAGACTGGACCTCACGACACAGGAAATCCTAGTGCGGGGTCCAGGGCATTTGTAAAAAACTAGCTCCTAAGGCTTATTATAATTTGTTCTTTGTTTTCTTAATATTGTACTGTGTTTTATATGAACTGAATAAATTTATTATATTTTTATTTACACATTGAGTGATTGCCTACGTGAGCTCTGGTACCTGGCGTCTTAGTACGCCTAGTGACTGGGCAATCTTGACATGTGTCTTATAGATCGTAGCGGGTGGCATTTTCTAGTTTCCGCGAACTTCCATGGGAAGAAGAAGTGAGTTTATGTATCTTGTTCTGTAAACCAAAGAGTTTTAGGGGTATTTTAGCATTATTCATAATTTTAGACGCACTGTAGAATATATGCCATCCCCATTTGATTAATATCCCGACAAGTTGCAACGCGTTTCTCGTCAACCTTTATAATACACACAGGCAACGCGTGAAAAGTTCTATTCAAAGCCTCAAAAGACGAGATTTCAATGCACAACATGCATTGAAAATTGACACTTGATTGCCACCATTACAACGAGATACGGATGAAAATTGCATGCAAATCGTGAACTCAATTCAGCTAGCAAGGAAGCTCATTCCGAACTGCGAAACGTATGGTAATTAGAATGTTCACATAGAATATTTAAATTAAGAATCATTTAAAATCTAATCAGAAACTCGACAGTCTGGCAGCCAGCCTGACCAAAGGATGCTGGTAAATAACTGGGTTGCGGAGACCAGATAGGGTAGTGGCTTGATGTAAAATAGTGGTATACATTGAGGTTAATTTAAAATTTATTCAGAAACCTGTACTCTAACAACTAGTCTTACCAAGAAATTTCAGAAGGTAAATGAGTTGTGGTGGTCAAGAAGCCCGGAGCTCCATGTAAAATACAAGCCATAAAACGTCCACTGCTGGAAATGTGCCTCCCCAAATTTAGGAGGCTTTGCCATAATCGCCACGCTTGGCAGGCAGGTTGGCGATCGCAGTATGATGTTGAAATGCATAGTGAACGCTGCTGCCCATTCTCTAGTAAGTCCCTTAGTCGCCTCTTACGACACCCACGGGAAGAAAACTAAAAAAAAACTAGTAGAAAAATACTAGTTTCTGGCTGCATCTAACTAGACTGGATGCTGATCCCAATTGAATTGAAAATAGGCGATGTGTCATTTAAAGATTCAAACTATATTTTTAACTACATTTAATTAATGTTACATGGATTTCATCACTGAAATTTTAATATAATTTGTTGCCAACCAGGCACTTAAATAATTGATTATAATACAGAAAATACTAAGAATCCTATTTGGCAAGAAAACATATTATTTCAATGTTTCAATCCCTTTTGAACTTTCATGCTGATTCACCAGTGCATCCGCCGTTTGAAGGTAAAAGTTACGCGAAGAGACCGCGTCAAGAACTCACGCATTCGCGGCAGCCTTCAAATCCGTGACATAGCAGACAAATTGCAGGAGTGTCGCTTACGGTGGTAAGGGCACGTATTACGGAAACCGTCAAGCTATGGGGGGAACAAATGTCTGGCCATGCCGCCTCCGCCGGGTCCCTGTAGAAGGGGAAGACCAAAAAAGTGCTGGCTTGACGTTGTAGCGAACGACATGCGTAACAACAGACTCACTATAAGGGATGCACAAGACTGTCCGAGGTGGAAAGTTAAAAGCAGGAAAGTGGAACCCGGGCTCCGAAAGGATGCAACCAGGATAATGCAAGGATGATGATGATGATGATGATGACGGTAAAAGTTGACTGAAAGAAAATTCCTTTCATTTAATATCATGACTTTATTTTTGAAATAAAATTCCTGTCATTTTAATACCAAAATATATTTTCTGCGGCACAATTTTATGCTTTCAATATTGGCGCTTTTCAATTGTCGGGCAAATATTTTTAATAAATTGGTCTTTTTATGAGCTCTGCGAGCTTCATTAGTCTTTTGTTTCGAGCTCAGCGTCAGACAAAGCTTAATATTGATACAATAATATCGGACTGGAATTAATTATTCCACAACAGTATAAAGGTCTTTACTCTTACATGATGGAGCAAGTATAAAACACCACGTGTGCTTCGTTTATTCATGATGTCAGAATAGTTAGGATAGGTAGAAAAAAGACCTTGTTCAATTTTAAGTTCACTTGTAACCATGTGAGCACACAGTTATTGTGAATTTGAGGACTATGTGAGTTATTGTTTCTCTTTTGATTATGGTCTGGCAGTTTGAGGCCCGAGTTCACCAACAGATGGTTAAATTTAAAACATCTGTTTACACCATAAACGGCTGTTTAACAATATTTTGCTGTTCATCATGCACTAACCATTGGTTAAGTGCTGTAATCGAACGATTAGCTTAAACGAACTAGCCAAGTCAGTTTAACCATCGGTTAATGCTTCCTAACGTGAAGAATTGCATTATGGATCACTTTAGTAATAAAATAAAGATGCAAGACGCTTTGAATTATATTTTTGAACAGAACAATGTGTTATTACGATTTTGGTTTTGTTTATTTTCTATTAAGTCTCTGTATTTTATCACGACTTCCATAAGTACTGATTTCTAGTCACTGGTAAAATGTATAGTACGTTTGTATTTAACTTCAATATTCACTAATTATATTCAAAGGAATAATACGACACGACAATAAACTTAGAAATTTAATTTCAGCACAAACAAATCACAGACACACACACTCTGACAATAAAAATTGATTGACGTTGACATTCAATATTCACAAAATAATGAACCATTCGATCATTCGGTCATTTTCGACACACTCATTCAAAAAATGTTCGGTTATTTAACCGTTTTTTTAACCGAATTGGATGTGAACTCGAAAAAAACGCAGTTTGTGTAAACATCTGTTAAATACTAACAGAACGGTTACGTAACCAATGGTTATGTTGTAGTTGGTGAACTCGGGTCTGAGTAGTTTATGCGTCCTACCCAAATCTGTGTGGTTCTTTCCTCAAAATACCATTTTAGTCACCAATCCGCATGATCATTACATGATCTAACCAATATTATTTCTAGACTTTAAAAGAGACTGTGTTCTTTGAGTTTGTTTCGACCTTTCTTCTCAAAGTAGGCAGTTTGGAAACGCCGACTTCATCTAGTTTAAAAAAAATATAGTTTAAAAAAATTATAGTTTAAAAAAACTAAAAAACACGCTTCCATTGAAAACTAAACTAAAAAGTACAAATAATGGAAAAAAATCGTGGGGTGCCTGTTATCATTAAAAAATACGTTAAAAAGCACCTTATTTTCCATTTTTTTTGTACTTTTTAGTTTAGTTTTCAATGGAAGCGTGTTTTTTAGTTTTTTTAAACTATTATTTATTTTCTATTTTTAGGGTGTTCCGAATTTTGAGACGTATGTCAGCGTAGTTTGTGACGTATGTCAGCGTAGTTTGTGACGTATGTCAGCGTAGTTTGTGTCGTATGTCAGCTAAGTTTGTGACGTATGTCAGCGTAGTTTTCGAAGACAGTTTTTTGGCTGTCCTGGTAACCCTGGCAAGGATAATGGCACAAATTTATGAAATTATTGCATTGTCATTGGTCCTTGACAGGTGTGCAAAGTTTGAATGAAATCTGGTCGTTTAAAGTGGGTCAAAATCGCGCTATAAGGAGTCGGTTACAAACAAACACACAAACAAATATACAAGTGAAGCTAATATAAAGCGTGTAAAAATATGATTGACGTGTTTGTACAAACCTACTTATACAAATAAAAACATATTATGTCGTCTATTTATCACTATAATTTATCACACAATTCAAAAGTGAACTTATTTATTTTCAAAACAAATCATTGCGGATTCACAACGAGACACTGTTCGAATTTCGAAGTGATGTGAGAGGTTTACCTACAGAATTGGTCATTTGCGAAACAATCATCACATCAAATAAAACTCAAGTGTCCAAAGGATCATGAAAATAGCAAAAACCAAACGCTTTTAAAATTCAAAACAGAGACTCGACAACCGATTCTTTGACAGGATTGAGTCAACACAATCTTCTGTGCAATATTAATGATTGTTTCCGTTCTGACGTCGAAGACAATTGTGGGAATTCAGAAGTAGCGGTCTCAAGCAAAAAGGTTCTTAATATTTAAATGGATTTGAAGAGAATAATAACTTGTATTGGATTTGAATACTTTTGGCAATGGAGTACTGTTTTCGTTGAGGAAGTTGAATTTAAATCTGAATAATAACGACTTTCGTCTCTTTCTTTATTTTTGGTCGACATGAGGCCAAATTTTGTAGGTCGGAAATGTAATGCAAAGCTTTTGCAAAGCAAATAGGATGTTATTAAAAATAACAGTAAAATTTTCCGGATAGAATTGGCTCAAGGTACACAGTCTTTAATCAGCTTATAGTATTCCCACTGCTGGGACACAGGACTTCTATCTATGAGGCCGAAATCTAACAGATAGACCCAGTGCGGGTTGGCGGATGTCATCGGTCATCAAATTTTTGGTGCTAGGCATACCAGTCTCCTCACGATGTTTTTCTTCACCGTTTTGAAAGCAGTGGTGATTTAATAATTAGCACAAAGTACTGCGCCTGACTGGGTTTAAAACCTACGATGTACTAGGCCACCACTGCTTTTTACCCTTTAATAAATAATTATTAGTTTACACATTCACAATACTCGTATTTGGTTGAAAATCACAGCTTTTATTATAGTCGAGTTAATAAAGCGTTTTGACTAGATATCCGCAGCATTCAGCAGTGTACATTATGTGGTCAACATTGTGTCAACAATGATACACAAAACAATCTAAATGCACAGCACAGAGTACTAGAGCGGCATAACGCTATTACGAAGCACAAGTCTAGCACAAAATTGTGTCGACAATCCGCCAATATGCACGCCAGTTAACGCATGAATAATTTAACCCGTTCACTGTATCTCCTCTACGCTATATATGCGCGCCTAGTACTTTAATGGGCTGATCTAAGCGTAATACTTGTGAACGAGTGCTGCATGTGGTGACTGGTCGTCTTTCTAATCATGGTTTTTGTTATTGTTTTTAGTATTAACTGTTATTTTATTTTATTCCGAAGGTCCTATTTTAACATTTGTTACTTCAAGTTAGCTTTATGAACATAATGCAGCATTGTATATGTAAGTCAGCACACCCTTTATGTCTGGAGGCTCTTATTTAGGTTTTAAGTCATGTTTACGTTTTTGTTTCTTGTTATCTTTGCTTGAGTATAGTATTCAATGTTTTGTTGGTATATTGGCGTTTGTTAGCTGACATATAGCAAATTATCTTATTTAATGTTTTGTGTTCCTTGATGTTAATTACTTAACAGTTATTGTATGGAATTAAGTTCTTCTAAGTTAACTGACAACTGTGCCGCTAGAGATGTTTGTGCGCCACTTCTTCTTACCAGCTAAAGCATTAGGAAATGGTGAAGGGCGGGCGTCTGTCTTATGTAATTTGACGTTCAAAGTTAATCAAAAGTCATTCGAACTATACTGATATACATATAGTTTGAATGACTTTTGATTTTACCTAATTTAGACCTGTATATTGGTTTATTCGTAAAGCTTAGATTTGGGTTCATTATTGTTTGTTGTATGTCGATTTTATTTTATAATTAGCAGTTAAGGAGTAAAGGAGACTTTTAACACTGAATATTTTTCTAATAAACTCATCATCCTTTTAGATTACGAACTTAGCTTCAGATAAATCTGCAACCCATTTGACAAAAGTTGTTAGATTAAATTAAAAATAAACGTATTCTCTAAACACGATCATTATGAAATTCGAACGTGTCTCGTTGTGAATCTGCAATGACTTAGTTTTAAAACAAATGAGATCGCTTTCGAATTCGGTCACTTGAGCGAAGTTCCAAGTGAATAACTTTACTAAAGAAACGCCGATTCAAAATAATTCACCGAAACATTAAGAAAGATAAAATACTGTACCTTTTTAAAAGAAAAAGAACATCCCCAACCTCCATTTTCCTCCTCCCCTAACTCGGTACTTAAGAACCGATATATTGCTTTGTAAAACCTCAACAAATATTCATGTCTTAATACGAGTAGGTACCTCACTTCATCCTAAAGATGAATTCAAAAGAGATATTATAATAAGAAGCTTTTTCTGCGACTTCGCCTGCCTTGAGGTCGGAAATGGACAAAAGAAACGTTTATCCCAAGGAAATGTAATAATGGAACCAAAGTATTCTATGCTCTTATTAAGGTCATCGTGTACTGGTGTTTTCTTTTATTCCTAAGTGAATGATTAATTTACGCCTACAGAAGTCTACGGCTGGAGGTAGAACTCTCGAAATGCACACCATTTAGTTCTATTCTCATCAACTCCTATCCAATAGCTACCAGCCATCCAGAAAAATCGTCGCTCCGGCGTGCCTGACGCTTGCTATTTCACGATCTCCACTCATGAATACGTCTACCCCAACGGTCATCGGTTCTACGGCTAATATAGCCGGCTCATTACCACTTCAGTTTATTCTATGAACTATGTTGACAACTTAAGTTCTTTACCGGATCACCTTCTAGGTTCGACCTCTTTGAGAGATTCCAAGCATAGCTCGCTCGCTCCATAGCTCGCTTTCTGACCTTGAATTTATTGACCTGCAATTCCGTGAGTATCCACGTTTCGGTTCCGTAAGTCATAACAAGTAGGATGCACTGATTGAAGACCTTAGTCTTTAGGATTAATGAACAATTTTAGTATCCAAATTGACAAACATAGTCTACAGATTTTCATCACGTTAACAACTTTGAAGTCTCTGCCATTTTATATGTCTCTGGCGGCGGTTCGCATATAACATGTGACGTCGATATGAAATCTTGGAAGAAAATTTTAAAATTTATGGAACATTTTGTCAGATGACTTTCATATTAAAAATAATGAAAGAAGTGTCGCGAGTATCCGGAGTGTCGAGAGTGTCAGCTTGGTGTACGGAAATTGAAAGATTTGTGAAATATTGGTAGTTTTCGATGTGTGTTTGTGTTAGATATGGACGAAACTATGCAGGGCACTTTTTGATACACAATAGAGTTGAGTTATATCCGGCTTGTGATCGGATGACTGGCCTGTTAGTCTAGTGGTTAGTGACCCTGACTTCTAAGACGGAGGTCGTGGGTTCGATTCCCACCAATGACAAATCTTTGTGTGATGAACACAATCATTTGTTCTGTGTCTGGGTGTAATTTATCTATAATATGTATGTATTTAGAAATATGTAAGTATGTTAATCAGTTATCTGGTTACCCTAGTACAGGCTCTGTCTAGTTAGGGATCAGATAACGTTGTGTTGGTTGTCCTAAGATATTATTATTATTTGTGATCGTCCGGTCTGTTCCCAAATCAGTAAATCTATGGTCAAATCACAGAGCTGATATGGGCTAATCTGCCACGAGAAATTAAACGATGTCACTAGCTAGCACAATTTTTGAATAAACAGCGTTAGAAATTTAGTATATATAGCCAATAGAAGTATTATTTTCCTTCCAAGGTACTCGTACATAAGGAACCTTCTGAGCGGGAGTCCACACCACACGTAGCTGTTTTTTGATAAACAAGCATATTCTACACATATCGCTCGACTAAGGGAAGTTAATCAACTGTTAAAGTAATCTTACTGATCCTAAACAATACCCTCTGGTCCCTCGACCTTCCTCCATGTCTTTGTAGTTCATTGTTCAAGGGATCTATCCCTTAGGTCCTGACCACGAGATACAAGTTTTAGCGAAACGCTTCTTGCGACAGCGATAGCGGGAAAAATCCAAATGAAAGAAATTTTTTATAGCCACTGGGCCGTGACTTGTGCTAGGCGCCCGCTATGTATGTGTACAGTCAATTTACTATACGTACAATGGTCCTAGTTTATCATTTTGTGTGTTTGTCACGTAACAGCTATGTGATTATAATCCTGCATTGGATATGTAAGTTATCACGCCCTTTACCAGGGCTTATATTTTGCTATTAAACATTGATAACATTTTTAAGTTTTGCTTGAGTGTAATTTTCATTGTATTTATTGGTGTATTGGCATGGCTAGCTGAGATATAGCAAATTAATGTTCGGTGTCTCGTAATGTTATTAAACGTTCATACCTATTATTGCACAGAATCAAGTTTTTCTAACAAAACACATAGCTGTGCTGGACAGAAGAAGTGGCGCAACAAACTCTGGACAGTTTGTTGCGCCACTTCTTCTGTCCAGCTAACGCACTGGGAAGCGGTGAGGAGCTGGTATTTTGGGGGACTACCTTATGTAATATTGACGTTCAAATAGTGCTGATCCTCAGTCTAATAAGAATAAATGACTTGATTTTTGACTTCTCTAAGAACACAAATGAATTCACAAAACTAACATAAAAACGATCACAAAAAAGAAGCAACATTTACTTTCGAGTGTTAGAACACTATGGTTTATGGCATAATTTGACGTACAGGTCGACAGAAGTCGCGGTCAGAAGCTATTATTTGATATTTCTCACCCGCGCAAGTTCCTCACTCAGGACGAAGCCTTAGTCTGTCATGAGCGATTATCTCGGGAACAATATTGATAAAGGCAGCCTAGTATAAAAACAACAATAGAATAGTTTTAGTTATTAGGTGACAATGGCGGAGTCAAGCTATTAGCAGGCTTGTTGGTCTAGTGGTTAGCGACCCTGACTGCTATGCCGGAGGTCGTGGGTTCGATTCCCACCCAGGACAAATGTTTGTGTGATGAGCACGATTATTTGTTCTGTGTCTGGGTGTAATTTATCTATAATATGTATGTATTTAGATATATAAGTATATTTATCAGTTGTCTAGTACCCATAACACAAGCTCTGCTTAGCTTGGGACTAGATGGCGTTGAGTGATAGTTGTGGAACATATTCCACAACATATTTAAAAATAATAATAATTATGTTAATATATCACGGGACCCTAGGATCCCGGTCTTTTTGGAAGGCGTACGAGGGGCCGAAGCCAACTCGCAGAGGCCCCTTAGAAAATTTAAATGAAGGGAGGCACTAACCGACGATTATCCCCGTATGCACTGTGCAAGTGCACCCGAGGACAACCTTCGGTTGGTGTTGGACTATTACAGGATATGGGAACTAAGATGTTGGATTATGTATTTGGTAGGCTGAAATGAACTGGTTACCAAGAACTATGGAAGGCCTATGGCCCCTGCCGCATCAATGTTGTGTATATACACGGATTAAATGGCAGGGGGTGACTTGCACACTCAATAATAGACCTCCAGAAACCGTCGCTGGCACACAGTGAAGCAGCAACAAGGGGGCAACACTTCCTGAGGTACTTGAGAAGTGGAAAGGTATTCCACGGCTTTCAGAACAATCCCAGAGCCCGGAAGATGGTCAAGATCCCTACGAGCTCTTACTGGAATACTTCCTTTCCCCGAGCACGTTTGCTCTTGCGAATCTCCACTCAAGCCAGCCAATAAAGGCAAGAATGAGGTGGGGGTTCTAAACCTCTTCAGTGTTCACTCCAGCCGGCCAATAAAGGCAAGCCAGAGATGAGGAACAAGAATTCTCCCGGGAGATAGGGTCCGTGGGGTCGCTACTGCCCAACAGCACGCCACATGCTGCCCTGCGGGTTTATTATTATTATTATTAAGCTTTGTGCCTCAAGAAAACTATTAGGAGAATTCTGTACTGTTGTTAAGAAAGCCTGCGTTGATATTGGATCTTCAACAGTTGTTAAAGGTAATTAAAGAGTCAGAAGACAGGCGGGGCGCGTGAGGGAGTGGCAGTCTCTGCGCCCTCACGTCCCTAGCCACCGCAGGAGGAGACGCCCCGGGCGCCGGGAGTCGATTTCGGACTCCTGGCCACCGTAGGCGCGAGCTTGCGGGTGGCGAGCAATGGGTAGCTCGCCGCCCGGTAAGGACCAAGCTCGGGTCGACGGCGCGTAGTGTTCCACGCGCGCCTCAAAGAGATGTCAGCAGCACTGAAGGGGTCTGTTAGGACCGATGCCTGCCGGGATCGCGTGATTATTCGAAGGAGATACCGTGACCCTGGCACATGGGCAACTGAAGGAACACGGGTGGGTTTTAGTCAGTAAAAGTCTGACACGCCCTCCCGCTCCGCCCAGAGCGGGAGAAGTCATTTGATGATTTATTCCCACCAAAAAAAAAAAAGAGTCAGAAGACTGACAGCCAGCCTTACCAAGAGGTATCGTATTACCCAGTAACTGGGTTGTAGAAATCAGAGAGGCGGTCATTATTTGAACCGACCATTTCGGCCGGTTCAGTGTATCCCGCATCCAGCGGATTCCTGTGGTCTTCACAAGGTCATCAGTCCACCTTTTGGGATTCCTTTCATCTCTTCGTTATCTGGCCAGTCAGGGAGGCAGCCGATTTTATAAAATACTGGTAACATTCAACTGCATCAGGTAAAACTCGAAGCTGACCTTAACGCAGTTTGGAAAGGGCTGACAGATGATGAGTTTGTTATTAATATGATGCATTGCAAAGAACTTATTAATATTTACGAATTTTATGTATGATTTAAATCACTACGCCCTTAGTGAGAGACGTCACTCAATCTGTTAAAGTATCAAAATAAATATGAAAAGAAAACATTCAATCGACTTATGCACAATCACAGTACTTCCTCATTCCATACCATTCCCCCCAAATACATTCGTTTTTCCATCCGGATTCAATCATTCCCTACAACTCACTCAAGAACTTAAGCAAGATGGCGCGTGCAATCCTCGCCGCCGCGCGCTCATGCGCCGGCTATAAAACATAAATCAACCATGTTCTAACAAAACCTACCTACAAAGACTTTCAACAATTCTGTGTCAGTGTTAAGTGTCAAAACAGGGTCGTCCCTGGACTGTGTATGGGAGCGGTAGCGTAACATAATCAATCCTAAGGTGTTATATTTGATTGAATAGCTTATCTCCGCAGATGTCAACTAACGTGAAATGTTGTCAATAATCAATTTGTCATTATCTTTGACTGACTACGTTTCATGTATGGCTGTCGAATATTATATTTGGTAGCACCTGTCCCATTGTTTTTACTGCTTGATAAGACATTGAGATGTCTTTATGAAATGTAAGCTGTATTTTTTTGTAACATGCTAAACTTCTCGGAATTATTCTCTAAATGATTGTGCAAACCGCATCAGAATCTGTTGCGAAGCTTAAAAGAACAACGTGGTTACGCAGACAGACATGAAAAGTTGATTCAGTTTATTGCTAAACATAGATAATTATTCCCGCAATGGCTGTGGTTAATGGAAACAGCTGCAGGCTGTTGCCAAAATGTACACTGAATATGGAGGATATGTATGGTAAAGGCACAAAAAAAAAAATAGTTTAAAATACTAAAAAACACGCTTCCATTGAAAACCAAACTAAAAAGTACAAAATAATGGAAAAAAAGCGTGGGGTGCTTTTTAACCGACGAAAAAAACGGAGGAGGTTATCAATTCGACGCGTATATTTTTGTTTTCTTTTTGTTTGTTTTTTTTTTATGTATGACCACGCAGAACTTTTTACATCGTAGTCCGATTGTGATAATTCTTTTTTTATTGGAAAGAGTATACTCCGAGGGTGGTCCCATATAAATTTGGAAAACAAAATCGAACCCTAAGGGTCGGAAAACAGGGGATGATTGTTTGTTCACTCACTGATTGTAATGTTTAACCACGCATAACTTTATACAGAGTAGTCCGATTTTGATAATTCTTTATTCATTGGATAGGGTATACTCCGAGAATGGTCCCATATAAATTTGGAAAACAAAATCAACCCTAAGGGTCGGAAAACAGGGGATGATTGATTGTTCACTCACTGATTGTAATGTTTAACCACGCATAACTTTATACAGAGTAGTATTATAAGTACATTAAAGCCACAAAAAAGTATAAAATAAAAACTTTTTACCAAAAACTTTAACCGCCGAAAAAACTGAAAAGCAAAAAATAATAAACCTTACAATTATGAGTCGGCGCTGAAAAACCAATGAACAAAGATCACTCAAAGTGCCGACTCATAATTTTAAGGTTTATTATTTTTTGCTTTTCAGTTTTTTCGGCGGTTAAAGTTTTTGGTAAAAAGTTTTTTTAAGGTATTTTTTTATTGATATCAGGCACCCCACGCTTTTTTTCCATTATTTTATACTTTTTAGTTTGGTTTTCAATGGAAGCGTGTTTTTTAGTTTTTTTAAAACTATTATTTATTTTCTATTTTTTAGGGTGTTTCGAATTTTGAGACGTATGTCAGCGTAGTTTGTGACGTATGTCAGCGTAGTTTTCGAAGACAGTTTTTTTTGCTGTCCTGGTAACCCTGGCAAGGATAATGGCACAAATTAGTTTGTGACGTATGTCAGCGTAGTTTTCGAAGACAGTTTTTTGCTGTCCTGGTAACCCTGGCAAGGATAATGGCACAAATTTATGAAATTATTGCATTGTCATCGGTCCTTGACAGGTGTGCAATGTTTGAATGAAATCTGGTCGTTAAAAGTGGGTCAAAATCGCGCTATAAGGAGTCGGTTACAAACAAATATACAAACATACAAGTGAAGCTAATATAAAGCGTGTAAAAAACAGTATTTTAATTATTACATTATTATTATATTATTATTATACAGGGTGTTTGGCAGAACGTTGAACATACGAAAATGGTGGATAGGTGGGGTAATCTGCTACTTACTTAGCCCTAATTTATTTGGCCCTGGCCCCCTGGATATTTTTGTTTTAATTTATTTTGCTTTAAAGTGTAATCTTTATTAAAAATGGGTAAAACAGGCAATATTTTTTATTTAATTTTAATGTGTGTCCCTATAGTGATTGATCATTTTTGAAATAGCGTCAATTTAGTATTAATTTTTAAATTATATCCTACCATAAAAAATGTGATAGTTTGTATATTTATATTTTTGTTAATAAATCATGCAAAAATTACTGAACGAGTTTGTATGTAATATGGCACATAGATAGTTTATAACATGGTTTAAATACATATAATATTTTTAATCTCGGTAGAGTAATCTCATGGGATAATTTCCGGCCTCCATACGAGTGTCGCCGCTGGCAAAAGCTAGTGAATAATAATTATAACATTAATTTATAACTTACCCTAATCTAAGTCATTTACTTATCTCTCTACACCGCAAATTCTTACAAGACCTAATTAATCATTCATCAAAATGCAAGTTAGTGTCATTAATTTTTACGTCTACCACAAAAGTAGAATGTGAGTGACGTGCAAATCTCTAAGGAGAATAGAAATTTCAACGCACAGAATAGATAAGCAAAGAAGGTTCAGAACTCCGCCAAGGCCAATTTCTGTGGAGACTAGCCAACGATGCTGAAGATATTATAATGCACAAGTGTGCGCAGACACAGGTACTCATAATCCGATGATACGACAATCCGAGACGATTGGAGTGATTTCGAGTGCAGAACAAACAGTTTAGCGTACTTTCCGAGGCGTGGTGGGGGAAGGAAGTCCACTGCTGGGCATAATGTCTCCCCCAATTTGGAAAGGTTTGTCATAATCGCCATTCTTGGCAACCCTAGACGTCACCATTCGCGCTAAAGGTGAATGCTCCAACCAGCCCGCGAAATTCAAATTTACTTACGTTTTTTGCAATTTGCAGGCCAGTGCTAGGTTGTATGTTGATTAAAATATTATTCGCGACTCTAAGACATTTGCTTGGGGGAGGCCTATGTCCAGCAGTGGACGTCTTTCGGCTGAAATGATAAGACATATGTAGTTACAGAATTATAATCATCAAAATCATCAATACAACGCTCTAAGTTCATAAAGCTGTAGGAATGACTTTTTCTGTTTTATTTTTGTTCCTAGGCCTTTATGAACTTGGAGGGTTGTATTGGTGATTTTGATGATTATAATTCTGTAGCTACATAAGTCTTACAGTCGCGAATAATATTTTAATCAACATACAACCTAGCACTGGCCTGCAAATTGCAAAAAACGCAAGAAATTTTGAATTTCGCGGGCTGGTTGGAGTATTCCCCTTAAGACCACAAAACCAACGTCACAGTTCGAGTTGTTCGATATAAAACAAATGCCGGTCGCGAGTGCGCTTGCACTGGCTTTTTATGAACACAAAATGACTTTTACGTTGGATGAAGCTGACCTTCTGCACCAATATTTTTGTACGATATATATCTTCGAATCTAATCGCTTTTAGAACGCAAAATGATAATGTTTTTTTGTGTAATCAATCTTTTGATGCCTACGCAGTGAATTTGAGAACGAAGTGTTTGTACCTTCAAGTGTTGAGAATTTGGAACGCTTTTTTAGTAAATGCGTATTATGTTGATTTTTATTTGAACAAATATATTTGTTCGTATGATGTTGAAAATGTATTAACGTCAGAAAAGTTTATTTACCAGTAGATGTAAGAATCAGTTTTCCTAAAAGATTCAATTGTTTGTTGGTTACAGTTTCACGTTAAAACGGTTAAACAGATTTATATGAAATTTAGCACATGGGTAGACCATGACTTGGAAAAGGACTTTGGACGATATTTTTCATCCTTGATCACAGAAAAACTCGCGGGCTACAGCTAGTCGATTTATAAATGGTTCTTATTGGTTGATTTATATCTCGCGTTGAGAAATACTATCTTGACTTTGGCAGAGGCAATTTGCCGTAAACAAGACATATTATAATGAAAGCAGAAGAAGTAAATGCCCGTTATTATACACTGAGAAAAGCAATCATATTTCAGAATATTCAATACGTGTATAAATAATTTAACAACAAAGACGACCTTAATGCAGTTAGGTCTAAGATATTTACCAAAATACGAAGCGAACCTATTTGCCCGCGGGGGAGAGGCACACATAATCCTATATAATGTTTGTTGTTTGTTAGATTTTTGGAACCAAGTTCCTTAACGCGGCTTTTGGTTGGAGTCGACTGGTACTCCAAGTTTGAATGGATGTAGAAATATTGTGCACTGTATTTTCAACGCACTGTTTAGCGCTGAGATTTGAAAATCGAAAAGCAAATGCTTTCGACTCGCTGGGATATATTCTGTTGCATTCTCAATGCTCCTTTCGACACCGACAGGTAAAAATCCAGTGTGCGATAAAACCGTGCCACGATATTTCTACATCCATCTGAACGCCGTTGTAGAAATTGTTACGCTATTCTCCCTCTATGCGACTTTTTCTCCCTCGGTCTCTTTTTAATATCTACGAATGTGTGTACGTGCAAGTATCTCGTCAGGAATTTAACTCCAGACGTTCAAATGAGTTACTTGCATTTATACTGTGAAAGAGAACATCTTCCTATGAATTTATTAATTTAACCATTTACGTACACACGTATATAAACAGACAAGAGGAAAACAATACAGAAAATTGGGTACAGAGGTGATTCTTTCTCTTCTTCTTAGCTTAATTTTATTTGAAATTTTTTTAACAAAAAATTAAACCGTCGAAAAAACTGGCGGTTTAATAAAAAAAGAAAATGTTTTTATTTTATAATTAACAAATAAATATATATATATATATAATATGGAATGTTTTGGATTAGCCAAGTAGCGATACTTCAATGGGCTTTTACCACCCTAGACAATAATAAATAAAATAAAATAAAATAAGTTTATTGACACAAAAAAACCTTTGTATACAATAACAATTCACATAGGTAGTTAAATTGGTTTTTGGAAAAAGGCTGCACAAATAGTGGAAAACCCTGCCTCCTAAACTAGGGAAACCCTGTGACCTAGGAGTCAGTGTTCTACTAGTGACTACGTATACAAAATAAACCTTTATTTAAGAGTGTGATTCTAACAATAAACCCATAATGACCTGATTTGCTATATGTATGTGTGTGGGGGATGGGATAAGAATTGGGATGGAGTGTGGTGTGGTGTGGTGTGGTGTGGTGTATGAGAGGGGAGAGGGTGTTTTGTGGGAGTGCGTGTAGTGTATGGTATATTCATGTGATGTTGCATGTGTTTATTTATTCGTGTTTGTAGAACAATCAACCCTAAATCTTGTCACTTTTTTCTCCCTAACCACTGCTTCTAGTAAAACCATGAAACAATTATAGTGACCAGGAAAGCGCCGTAACAATGATGGTCGACGAGTCCCAAAGAAAATCCGCAACGAAAATAATTAAAAAGCTCCGAAGTGGCATAAAAAGACCAGTCTCTACTTCGTTACCACTTGTCGACTAACCAATATACCACAGTATGAGATAATTTCGTGAGAGGCTTGTGGCTGACTATTATAACCATACGGGTCGATCAATTTGCCGCGGTTGGTCTTTGGGTGATGATTTTAACATAGCAAAACCTCTGCGTGTTTTAGAAAGCACGTTTAGCCGTTGGGCTTTTTTTTTTTGGATGGGAAATCATCAAATGACTTCTCCCGCTCTGGGCGGAGCGGGAGGACGTGTCAGACTTTTACTGACTAAAACCCACCCATGTTCCTTCAGTTGCCCATGTGCCAGGGTCACGGTATCTTAGCCGTTGGGCAGGACTGCCATTTGGAACTTTAACAGTCGAAAATGTATCGTATTATCCTTCAACTTGGTTGTGGAGAATAAGCAGACGCTCCATGGAAAATACTGGTACTCAGTTGCATCCGGTTAGACTGGAAACCGACCGCAACGTAGTTGGAAAAAATCTAGACAGATGATGATGAAAGAATCTAATATACATTAGTTCTGGTTAAAACATATCAGAAAGATTGAAACTATCATTACTATAACTTATCTTTTCATTTTACAGATGTTACTTCTCGTTAAACTTCAGACTCAGAACATGCATAATCATTGTTGAAGATGGCGGATGAAAACATTTACACTAAAAGATCGCTTACACGATGTTCATATTATAAAACAAGGTAAGGTGTTTGTATCTCCTACCGGGGTCGCGTGATTGTTCGAAAGAGATACCGTGACCCTGGCACATGGGCAACTGAAGAAACACGGGTGGGTTTTAGTCAGTAAAAGTCTGACACGCCCTCCCGCTCCGCCCAGAGCGGGAGAAGTCATTTGATGATTTCCCATCCCAAAAAAAAAAGGTGTTTGTATCTTGAGTGTTCATGTAATGTTTTGGAACCAAAATTTACAATATTGATTTTTAAACTATACGATCGACTATACTTTCTATAAAGTTCTCTCTGCTGAGACTCAGGTCTCCGCTCTTCGAAAGGGGCTGTAATCAACAATGCGGGCCCAGTTCTGGTTCATAAATGTTCTAGAACTAACTAACGTAAAAAAAGTAGAGTCTGGAAACTTTGTTAAGCCTTTTTAACATTTGATAGGCTTTTAGTTCTTTAGAAGAGTTTATTTCGCATTCATTAAGCAGAATACTGTTTTGTCATTCACGACAGGACATTCTTTTGGTATTGTTCTAGTGATGGATATGAAATTGGTTTAAATTCCGTTGATTAGGATGAATTACCTATCAGGTCCGGTAGGCAGCCGGGCCGACTGTCCATGATACGTCCCACATAAGTAATAATAATAGTCCTCCAGACCGTATTGCGGCCATGGCAACCAATCTCAGCGGAGAGTAGCCATCGACGCGGGAGATGTTATAGTGCACAAGTGTGTGTGCAGACACAGGGGCACTTTTTAGGGTTCCGTTGCCAAATGGCAAAAAACGGAACCCTTATAGATTCGTCATGTCTGTCTGTCTGTCCGTGTATGTCACAACCACTTTTTTCGAAACTATAAGAGCTATGCTGTTGAAACTTGGTAAGTAGATGTATTCTGTGACCCGCATTAAGATTTTTACACAAAAATAGAAAAAAAAAACAATAATATTTGGGGTTCCCCATACATAGAACTGAAACTCAAAAAAAAATAATCATCAAACCCATACGTGTGGGGTATCTATGGATAGGTCTTCAAAAATGATATTGAGGTTCCTAATATCATTTTTTTCTAAACTGAATAGTTTGCGCGAGAGACACTTTCAAAGTGGTAAAATGTGTCGTCCCCCCCCGTAACTTCTAAAATAAGGGAAACTTTTACCGAAAATTAGTTTTAACGAGATCTAGTAAGTATTTTTTTTTAATACGTCATAAATCGTAAACCACAATTTACCTTTTATTCAGTCAACTCAAATATTAAAAAAAAAAAAACATTTAATTTCATAAACATAAACCTTATGCATAAACCGTGAATACCTGCAGGTTTGTACGGAACCCTCGGTGCGCGAGTCCGACTCGCACTTGGCTAGTTTTTTTTGGAATGACTTCTCGCAAGTCGAACCTATGAGGTTGTCGGCAGCTTAAGACGAACTTGCCTGAGGCTACCTAAATATATTAGGGCCTCCAGCCAAGGCTTAAAACGACGATGGGATCAAATTTTCAGACTTTTACTGACTAAAACGCATCCGTGTTCCTTCAGTTGCCCATGTGCCAGGGTCACGGTATCTCTTTCGAACAATCACGCGACCCCGGCAGACACCAACGGCTTTACGTGCTTTCCGAAGCACGGGATTATCACACCGCCTAATTCCTAACTTCGGACTACAAGAGTAAGAAATTCCTAATAGCAAAACCCAATAGCAGTTGAACCACACACTGCCTGACCTGGAATTCCAACCTCAAGACTCCACGCTCAGGAAATATCCCTTTATTCTTGTCGACGTCATCATCATCATCATCAGCCTATAGCAGTCCACTGCTGGACATAGGCCTCTCCAATTGCACGCCATTCAGCTCGATTCTCGGCAACTCTCATCCAGCTGCTACCAGCCACCCTGCGAAGATCGTCGCTCCACCTAGCCTGAGGGCGTCCTACCTTATGTTTGCCGATTCGCGGTCTCCACTCAAGAACACGTCTACCCCAACGGTCATCGGTTCTACGGCTAATGTGGCCGTGTGTAGTGTAGACGTACTATGAATTTATTGGTACAAAGGGATAAAGGAGTAATAGTGAGAATAACACGCAGACATGAATGATGATATTTCTGGCTTAACGCCAACATCTATTTCGCTAGAAAGCAACTGGTCCTACGCTTTTTGTTAATTTCTATTCAAAGGAAGTTGCGGGCTTAAAAACCTGGCATGTGCCAAAAAGACCACTTAAATTTAACACATTGGAGAACCTACTTTCTAATTAAAATATGAGCAGTGATAACAAAGAGGTAACGGTCTTCACTTACGAGTTCTAGGTGATGCCTCGAACCCAGACATGCAATACCTTTGTGTAAATCTATACTAATACTTGATGACCGTACAGACGTTGTCCTGTTTCCTATAACTCGATAACAGCGGCATCTGTAGGGCTGATTTGTGAATCTAAACCATCCAAGGTGCCACCCAAATGCATATAAAAAAAATCATTCAAATCGGTCCAGTCATTTCAGAGATTAGCCGGAACAAACAGACAGACAGACAGACAAAAATTGTAAAAAATGTTGTTTTGGTATATGTACCGTGTATACATCCATATACACTTAGTAAAAAGTGGTTATCTTAATATTAAAAACAGATACTCCAATTTTATTTATTTGTATAGATTACATTAACATTCATACTCTTCACAAATATAATCATACCTTTATTATACGTAGACTTACCTTTCTTTCAAAACTGTTTGCGAATAATGTTATTTACTATAATAATATAATCTGTATTAAGGCCGTAAAATGTAATTATGTTTAAAGGGGTGTGAGCTTGGAGATCTGTCTTACAGGTCCCGAACCTAGTTCAAACTGCAGCTCTCGCAAAGGTTTTGGAATAACGCAAAACTATATAAATAAATTGCTGTAACAATGTACCCTTGAGATAAATAAACTATATTTTACTATTTAACTAAATGGTCGCCGTGAGACGGTTTTAGTGTTATACCACTACAGTTATCTGACTGCATCTGCATAGATTAAAACCTCCAAATTACTGCAAATCTACCTTTAAACGAGCAATTCTTGTATACTATTTTATTCGAAACTTCACAGGAATACTCCTATCAATAAATGAGTAAACAAATGTTTCAGGCTCTTTCAGAATTCAACCTCCGAAAGGTAGAAAAGGGGTGACAAATTCTGAAAATCAACATGGGTATCGTTTTTATGGTTTCTGACGGGACTTTCACTGGTAGATAGCTGATGTAACAACGAGTAACTTAAGCTACTTTTATTTTAGAAAGATTCTTTTATTTTAGAAAAAAATAACTGTCTTCGAAAACTACGCTGACATACGTCTCAAAATTCGAAAAACCCTGGCTGAATCCTACGAAATAGATCAAAATAATGTACTACAGTATTGTATACCTTAAAAAGGCCTACAAAATGTCCGCAATGGTATATGTCTATCTCTTAGGAATAACCCACAATAACCATTTTTTTTCTTTTACTTTTTATGAGAATTAAGGGCTTATTTACGAAGCGATTCTAAGCAATACAGCAATAATCCTTATCCAATTAAATACCTTAAATACATTGTGCATTTAATATAGATAAATATGGCCCTTTACAGCATGTAATTTAAATGAATATCTTAGAAGATATTAGAGATTTAAAAAGCGGGCGCAGAGCAGCTGGTGGGTCGTACGTCCGTCCCGTCCATCCGTTGGCAGCGGCTAGGTAGTACAGGATAAGGTACAGGACTCAAAATAAACCTAATAGTATTATTCCAAGTAAGAGACCGCGAAATGGCTTAGATGTTTAGATTTTTGGATGTTTGTTTCTCAATGATGCAAAGACGGCCAAACAGATTTAGATCGAATTTGGCACAAAGATATATTATATCATGGATACGTAACAGATAGGATACCTACTTTATCCCGGTAGTAGGTTCTCGGGTGATATTTTCCGACAGCTATACGGGCCAAGCCACTGGCAAAAGTACTATTCCTATAATTATATTCGGTGTCTGGTAAATGATTGAGTGTCTGTATAGGTCAAATAGGAGTGTTAAGAAAAACCAGGAAGACTTATATTTAACTAAACCAAGCCCTATGTCGCAGTCTTCTTACTCTGACTTCTATTACTTCTTTTTCTCCTAAGTAATATGAATTATAATCCTACTACTACTAATATTATAAATGTGAAAAAATGTATGATTGGGTGTTTGTTTCTCAATCACGCAAAAATGGCTGAATGGATCTGGATCGAAAATAGCACACAGAGTCTATTATACCTATATAACCTGGAATAACACATTCTTATCGCGGTAGTACGTCCTCTTGCATTAATTTCCGACATCCACGCGGGCGAAGCCACGGGCAAAAGCTAGAGATAAATAAAATTATTGTAGGATTGTGTCTGAATGAGAATGTTTGTGCTTATAAGTAGAACAGAGTGGATGTTATTATTTAATGGTTTGGATTCGACACCTTCATAGTCGAAATTCAACAGCCAGTTCCTAACACTAATTTTGCAATCATATTTTAACCATTGAGTACATAGGCAAGATTTTATTAACTTTGTATAAGTAAGGACCATGGAAAAAAAAGGGTTGAGCTCGCTTTGAGTGAACAGAAATAGACGAACACACTGTATGCTTTCGTCTCAAAGTTTCGTACTTTTCGGGATTATATGAATTGCGGGAGTGAACTGCTAGAATTAAATGTAGAATAAATAGGACGTTAGAAGTTTCATAAAATAAAAATCTCATCGCTGTAATACCGAAATAATTTCCTCTCTTGAAACCACAATTTATTATTTTGCTCATCCGAAATGTAAATACGTTAAACATATTGCCCCTTCTCCTGACACAACTCGTAATCTTCATATTTTATTTACAACGTTATCATAAGACGCACGCAATTTAGTTCTCGCTCAAATTTTCAAGGCATTATTACACTTGGTGAGCAAATAATTTACATTCAAAAGTTTAACGAAGTGTAAAAGAATTTGTGTAAAGTTAAAAGTGAAGCTGTATTGTTAGTAGTGCAGTGTTGTGTAGTTTTAAATTAATTGTCTTTTAAGATTTTGTGGTTATTTTAAAATAACTGGAGAAGAGTTTCGAAAAATTTATAGACTTTTAAAATTTTCTTGATTTATAATAGGTACAGCTATATATATAAATACTATGTACAGCAGTGGACGTCTTTCGGCTGAAATGATGATGATGATGATGATGAATAGGTACAAGCCGTGGAGTTCATTCTTATCGAGAAATAGACACACCACACACACATTCTGAACCAGCCCTGAAATTTTTAGTCCGTAATACAAAAAGCTGCTCTATAATTGACGAAAAAGAAATACGATAGGGTTCTATAATCATGAACTGGATTCATGGTTACAATTTGCACGTTGATGTGCCAGCCGCCTTATACAATTCATGGCTAAACGACACGAAAAATAGCGTCATTTAATTTGGTGGCAATGTTAATAAAGACATTGCCCAGGCAATTTTAACTAAAAATGCCAAAAAATCCTTCATGAATTCTTCATTTATTTTTATTTATGAATGTAATCTTAACTTCTTAGCTCTGCCGCGCAATTTCAGCGCGAGCTAAATTGCCCAGCGCTTCAACAGTGATAATATTATGATGATACGTAACATTGGAAGCGTCAAAGAGATGCGACAAATTCTGTGGTGTTTTAATATAACTCGGTAGTAAAAGATAGTCTCTAGTTGTAATATCTAGATCTTCTTATAAAAGTCGTGCCATTTCTTCCCGTGGATGTCGTAAAAGGCGACTAAGGGACTTACTAGAGAATCATGAGCAACAGCGTTCTCTATGCATTTTACCTCTGCATACTGCGATCGCCAATTCACCTGTCAAGCGTTGCGATTATGGCAACCCCCGCCCATCCCACCCCCTTTGGGGAAGCCTATGCTCAGCATTAGGCGTCTTATGGCTGAAATTATGATAATGATAAAAGTTGTGCTTTATGCGCCATAATTATTTTATTGAAATCAAATAATTCTAAATGAAAAGCTTTCAAAAATAATCGTCAATTTCTACTTTTCACTAGTGGCTTTTGAGATGATCTCTAGGTACTTATCGCGTAGGTACCGACTATGAGAAGCCATACAACGCTGCAGGTTGTATTGTGATCTACAGGCTTAAAATTGCTATTATTTTCAATTCGTTAAAAGCTTTTAATTAACTACGCTTGAAAGTCCTGAATTTTATCATTCATATTTCACCTACTTCGACTGAATCTATCGGGCTGAAATTTGTGAAACACGTTTTGGTCTCGTGACAATGTATGATAAAAGTATTTTTTTAATATAAAAAAAAAATCAGAAGAAAAATTTAATTGCGCGGGTTCATAATTTCAGCCGCAAGAAGTCCACTACTGGGAATAAGCCTCACCCAAAAGTTAGCCATAATCGCCACGCTTGGCAGGCGGGTTGACAATCGTAGTATGCAGAAGTAAAATGCATAGAGAACGCTGCTGCCCATTCTCTAGTAAGTCCTTTTTTCATAGATATGGGTTACCCTGACGCTTATCCCACCAAAGGTCTAAAAAGTCGCGGCAGCGACCTCTCGCGTCCGGCCCTGGTGCAAGCCATGGTACGGAGCGAGAGGACATGGGAAAGCGTCACCTCCTTCTGCGATGCCGTAATGCTCCCGAAGGAGGAGGCGGAGCGCGTGAGGGAGTGGCAGTCTCTGCGCCCTTACGTCCCTAGCCGCCGCAGGAGGAAACGTCCCGGGCGTCGGGAGTGGATAGCGGACTCCCGGACACCGTAGGCGCGAGCTTGCGGGCGGCGAGCAATGGCTAGCTCACCGCTCGGTAAGGACCAGACTCGGGTCAACGGCGTGTAATGTTCCACGCGCGCCTCAAAGAGATGTCAGCAAAACTGAAGGGGTCTGCTAGGACCGATGCCTGCCAGGGTCGCGAGATTGTTCGAAAGAGACACCGTGACACTTGCACATGGGCAACTGAAGGAACACGGGTGGGTTTTAGTCAGTAAAAGTCTCACACGCCCTCCCGCTCCGCCCAGAGCGGGAGAAGTCATTCGATGACTTCCCATCCAAAAAAAAAGGTGTAAAAAAGGTGACAAAATAATTAAAATAAATTCATAATTACTTGACAAGCAAAACTCTTAAGCACATTACAAAAGTAGTCTCGGAGACATGACCGTAAACCCTCACTCAAAACTGTCTTAACATTAAAGTATTGCATATAAACATGTCCATAACATTGTAAACGTTGACGAGGTGCGACAAATTCAGTGGTGATTTGAAGTATGACTGTGTCGTTAGAGTTTTTATTGTGTCTTGTATTATTCATATGTTACTTGTCTATAATATAAAGGGTTTCGCAGTCAGGTGCGACGCAAAAGGGAGCTGCAACTCTAGTGAAACAATGTTTTGTGAATCCTTCTTGAAAATGATCTACTAGAATTGCGTCGCATCATCACGTCGCACCCGTCTGGGGGAGCCTTAATAATTAGGGGGGGGGGGGGGGGTTCTTGCTAAATAATATCAGTTACACTGATTGATCGGTTAAGCAATGCTTATGGTTGGGCACCTTAAGTGACCCAAATTGACTTGTTAATACTTATTTCTGGTATACCTAAGTATTAGGTCATTTCTTTAGCAATAATTAATTCGTTTCAAATGGTTTCTATATGTTAGTATCGGTGGCTATTTGGTTCGCCCGCCTTTCGGATCGCGCGATGGGATTCGCTGAACCTGGCGACACTAGCGCTATAGTTTGGCCACCGCTCCCGGAGCACGCGCGCGCGCTTGCTCCCCGGTACTTTTCTTGTAATTTTGAGGAAAAGTTGGTTTTTTCACCGTGATGGACAGCTAAAGTTTGAAGAAACTTTTCGTAATGAAATGGATGGTAATCGTAATCTCTTCATTCTAAAGGTACAAAAAGAACAAAATAGTACTGTGGAATCCATAAGTCCTTTCTATCAATGTCAAAACCAGTTAATTAAAAGCTAGCTAATAATCAGATCATGTATGTTGTATGTATATAGGTACCTGTGCTTTTATCAGTATTATATTTTATCAGTACTAATATTATAAAGCTGAAGAGTTTGTTTGTTTTAACGCGCTAATCTCAGGACCAGTAGGAAACTCTTCAGCTCGAATTGTTTTTTTTTTTTTTGGTGTGAGATAGCTCATTTACCGAGAAAGCCATATAATATCAAGCTCGGACTTTTAAGAGAGCTTAGGCAAAATTAAAAAGTCATGAATACAAAGTACTCGCACGGGAGGTGATTCGATGCGACGGGGTGCGTCGGGAGAGCTAAAATTTGACGCGGACGAAGTCGCAGTAAGAAGCTAACATAGTTGTACATATAAATGGTGTATTACTGACAATCTGCAGTATTGTCTCTCCATCTCCTGACTACTAAGACTGAGGTCGTGGGTTCGATTCTCACCCAGGACAAATCTTTGTGTGATGAGCACGATCATTTGTTCTGTGTCTGGGTGTAATTTATCTATAATATGTATGTATTTAGAAATAAATAAGTATGTTTATCAGTTGTCTGGTTGCCATAGTACAGGCTCTGCCTAGTTTGGGATCAGATAATGGTGTGTTGGTTGTCCTAAGATATTTATTTATTTATCTCCATTAAATCCAGTCAAAGGTTGTCAATAAAAAAGGAAGTCGGTGTCTTAGGACCTGTATTGAAGGTTTTTTGCCACCGACTTCTGAAATTAAAGTTATTTTTGACTTTGTAGTGTTTTTTTTAAGGAAGTCGGTTATTATTTTTTTGTAAAAAGTTTTTATTTTTATCTTTTTAGTTATGGTAGATACCCCCGCACTAATCTAATCGCGTTATTCGTTCATTCGTCGCGCAAATCCTTAATGCAAATTTAAGACTTATATGACTTTCACATAGACCCCATTGTCCGAATGTAACCAAATTAAAATGGGACCATTCGGAAAGCACCAGCTTTCAAATAAAAAATAAAAAAACATCAAAATCGGTTCACCCAGTCAAAAGTTATGAGGTAACAACCATAAAAAAAATACAGTCGAATTGATAACCTCCTCCTTTTTTTGAAGTCGGTTAAAAATACCTCTTTTAGCGATACGACCGCCTATTGTGTAGCACCATCACATTTCTTCCTGTGGGTCTCGTAAGAGGCGTCTAAGAGACTTACTAGAGAATTAGCAGCAGAGTGATCTATTAATTTTAATTCTATGTATTTTACGACATTTTTTTTTTATTATGACAAACATCCCTTGGCTTATCTAAAGCTGTGGATATCTATTGGCTGAAATGAGGATGTTGGTGATGTAAAATTTGTACATTTATTCTGTTATTTTTATGGTGAACTTAATGAAGAGTATCCTATCTATATCTCCAACTACTTAATTATCAAGGTTTGCAGTTATAAAAAAACATATTATACCGCAGTCAAAGTAAACAGAGGCAGCTTTAAATGTAAACATCTTATTTACAAAACTAATCTTTGAGACAACACCTTAGTCCCTCTCTCACAAATATCAACGGAATATTGTGGTTACATGGTGTGTATCTTTACATATTCAGCTGAACGACTGTGGCATTATATAAAATGGTGATATCTTCTCAAACTGTGTAGGTGTAAGAATTTTTATAATTTTAGAAGCATGCTATTTAGAAGCATGCTATTTAGAAGAGAAGAGAAATGTTTTGATGAAGAATGCTTAGGAATTATTTTGCATAGACATCTACATAGCATAGAATAACAGGCCTTGGCTCCACCACGTGGGCCTTGTGCAGCTTAGTAGATGTCGCATGTATTCAAAATTATGGTTCCAGGTTTAGTCATGTTTTCCTTCACCATCTTAAAAGCAGTGGCATCACCACTGCACCAGTTATTTACACAAAATGAAGCTTATACCTGGGTTTTACTTGTTAGTCGTAAGTCGAGGCCGTCGCCACTGGACGAGAACTGAATAATCTGAACTAAACTGAATAATCGAAATATTGATATTACATTACGTGCATTTCATAGCTAGACTTTCTTGAGTAGTCTTCAACCTTAGATTAAATTACACCGCTTGCGATTACAAAATATCTTTGGTCTTTTTGAAAATCTTTCAGTTACTTTAACAAATACTGGTCCAATCTTTAAATAGAATATTAGTATTTCACAGTGATAATAGAATATCCGTGATTCTGTGTAAAATATAGATTTTTTTATCGCACCTGGTGATTCAGGAGGCTAGTCTTGTTAAGAAAATGTTTTGTATTTTTAAGGTGCTGGCTGGTTTAAGCAATAACGCAAACCCTATTTCAAAGCCAAAACAGACAAGCTTTTTTTTTCTGGGTTGGAAATCCTCAAATTAATTCTTCTGCTCTGGGTGGAGCGGGAGGGCGTTTCAGACTTTTACTGACTGAAACCCACCCGTGTTCTTTCATTTGCCTGTGCCAGGACCACAGTAATTCTTTCGAAAAAAACCACGATCCTGGCAGTGACGATGCCTGATAGTCAGGCTGGTATACTTATTATCTATAGCTTCTGCCCGCGACTTCGTTCGCATCAAGTTTTTGCTCCTCTAACCCTTCCCGGTGCATCGAATTGCCTGCCAGTTTTCGTCCATTTTTCGTTGCGGCTCTGCTCTTTTTGATTTGTAGTGTAATGTTATATAGCCTATAATCTTCCTCAATAAATAGGCTAGCCAACACAACAATAATTTTTCAATTCGGATCAGTATTTCTTGAGATTACCGAGTTTAACCAAACGAACACACAAACAAACTCTTCAGCTTTATAATATTAGTATAGATACAAATAAATGTAATCAAAGTAGGTATAAGTAGGTAGTAGGTATTTGTAATATCAAAATTACAACTACTGCATTGGATTCAAAAGACATTTGTTCTGGTTAGAAATAGTGGATAAAATTTTTGTTAAAATATGAGTAAATGGCATCAGTTCAATTAGTCTCAATACCAACCAGACAGATTTTCTAAAACGATATTTTACATTCAAAATATTACACATATGTAACGATTTCAGGTTGAGGTGTGTCTCTTTCTAAATTACAAACAACGTCTTGTATTATTTTTGCAAACCAAATAATAGACAAAGACTAAAATTATTTCACAAACCAAACAATACAAAACTTCTCCTCACGGAAAATACCTCTTTACGTCCAACGAATGTTTATCTAAATAGCTAAAATTTGACCTTGAGTTCAAACGATCCCTTACTTTGCCCTTCCCACAGATCTAAATATAAAAACAAAAGTCACCGCCGGGTATCTACCGTGGGAATATTATGTGAAGAATTTAGGTAAATGTTTTCGAAAAGTAATTTTAGAATTATCTAAAATACTATTGGTGATTCAATGTCTTATGGCTAAGTATTAAAAGCTGCACGGGTCAATCGATCAGGTTAAGCTACGCCTGCCGCGGTTAGTCTGTGGATGGGTGACCATCTTTATAAGCAGCGGAAAGCATGTTAAGCCGTTAGTATAAACTGTGTGAATATCGGTTGCGTATAAGCCATACAATTCTTAGTTTTTTTTTTTTTTTTACTTTTTTTATTTATAGGGGCTTTTACGCATAGCGTATGTCAGTCCCATCGTATCCTAAACAATGCTACTTTCATAAGACGTGGCCCATGAATTGAACTAACTCTTCGCATCGTCGCCATTTGGTTGGGATAGAATTATATGGAACATGCCTACATCAGCTCTGTTCAAATTCAAGGATATCACTAAATTATTTCTACTGGACTCATATTGGACACATTCCATCAATAAATGTTTTAGGTCCTCTACAATTCCACATTTTTCACAATTGTAGATTAACTTTAATACTAAACTGGATCGAATACTGTACAAGGAGGCAAATAAACTCAAAATGCACATTGCGAGAACTTTACAGATGGAACAATAATACTCACTTTAAAAATCACTAACTCGTTTATTTCTTAATAATTATTATTTATTCACTATCCACAGTACAATAAATTCGTTCAGCACACTTAAGAAGCACTAGAGGGTTATGTCAAAACTCGACAAGAGCTGGAATCAGACTCCCGGTCGCCATTGCCGACATTAAGATCATTGCTGTATGGCATGGGGAGATCCCTATCGATAATATTTTAAACGTTTTTTTATTTTACTTCCGTACAAGTACATGTTCAAATGTTGCCAGAAAAACAACTTTTAAATCAAATTAAATACTGAAATTCATGAAAACCTAACACAACTAGTATCATTTTAATATTTTATGTCATATAGGAGTACGTTGAAGTCAGTTGAATATTTCGCTTCATTTATCAAAATAATCCAGTGCCCTAATTGCGATTACTATCAATCTAAATCATTATGAAGTATGTTGCTGAACCATTGATTCATATATTCGGAAAAATTGTCTGCTCAACAACCTTAATAACGTAATGAATGTTATTGAACTGTTGAAATAAAAGCCTTTGCTACTAATAATGTGCTATGACATTGCCCTGATGTTACAAGGCTAAAAATATTACAGATTAATACCGGCCTTTTATAAGAAAACCCCAAACGATTCCGAGGCGGGTTCACGCCCATTACAAATGTATAACCACAGATAGGCTGGCGAGCATGCATACATAATAAAAAAAACAGTACATTTTTGATGAATGCGCACTAACATGTGGGGAGTGAATCAGTGGGTACTGATGTTCACCTCCATTACGAGCGACCAAAATATAAGCATTTCTATTAAGTTCAGTGCTCACCTCACTCAAGTGGGCGCACAAAATTCGAAAGCAAACTCATTTGTTTTTAAAGTAAATTATCGCGGATTCACAACGAGACACTGTTCGAATTTCGAAGTGATTTAAGAGATTAAAATCTACATAGAGCCCTCTCTGTGCTTTTGCGAACCTAATATGAGTCTGTGAAACATTATACTATCGGTTTTCTCGACACTATTCCCCCATCTCTTAGTGTTGTACATCGTGACTAAGTGGTTACGTCACAAAGATGGACGCAGCGTCCTCTTGTCTACTGTAATAACAACATTATATGCAGTCATCAATTTATATAATCGAGAATATTATGGCTATATCCCCTTTAATATCTCATTGAATGGTATACCAGGAATGGAAAGAACACCCAGATGGTGACTTAAGCCTTAGCCTCAAAGAGATGTCAGCAACACTGAAGGGGTCTGCTAGGACCGATGCCTGCCGGGGTCGCGAGATTGTTCGAAAGAGATACCGTGACCCTGGCATATGGGAAACTGAAGGAACACGGGTGGGTTTTAGTCAGTAAAAGTTTGACACACCCTTACGCTCCACCCAGAGCGGGAGAAGTCATTTGATGATTTCCCATCCAAAAAGAAAAAAGATGGTAACTTATAGAGATGTAGGAATGGAAGAAAAAACGTAGGCATTTAAAGCAACAACGACAAAACCTTCGCTGGATGTGAGAACCACAGCACTGTTTGAAGTAGCGACGAATATGACTAACAGTAGATTTCTTTCGGCTGAAATGATCAATGAGGTTGATGATACATAGAAAAAAGGAATATGAGTCCCGCAAAATTTTCATCAGTAACCGTCATCCACAGAGCGATGTTATAAATAAAATAACAAGAATAAAGTTACTGTTATTTATCCAAATAACAAATAAAGAACATTGGAACAGAAACAAGCTTAGGTAAGCCGATTTTGTATTTGATTCTTGCACAATCTCTTTTATGGAATAATAAAATATTGATACATTTATTTGCCAACAACGATTTGTAGATAAATATTTCTGTAAGCAATCCTTTTGATTAAGTGTTTGTCACAGGTGTAAGGAATAAGGTAGACTAAAAAGAGCTTTATTTAGAACACTGACCGTTTATTATTGAGTATTACAATAACTGGGTTGTGGAGACCAGAATGATAGGCAGTCCCTCTATATAAAGAACTGCACCCTAATTGCGAAACGCACAATTTATCAGAATCTGAATGGGATTGAAGATTATTTCTAAACCATTGCGTCATTTGTTCGAATAAATTGTCGGCTCAGCAACGTAAATAACGCAATGAATGTTGTTTAACTATGAATATTAAACCAATTCCTACCGATAAAAAGTTCCGCAATTACCCCTCTGGTGTTATTTACCAGTATCTAGTCATAACTCAACTCCATCATAGTTAGGAATAAGGTGAACAGATGAACGATTCAATGCACTAAACTCAGCCTTTTCAAATAGGCGTAAGAAAAAACTCCAGAAAATTAAGTGAATAAATGAACTTTCTCATTTTGCTTCGCCTACAAGTAAATTCACTGATCTCATAATTGTTTTTTTAACTTAAGGTTTAATGTTACTTGCATGTCTTAAATTGTCAAGATTTGTTTATGTCTTTTACTACTTGCACCTCGTGGTTTACCAGCATAAGTCTCGCTCCCATAAATAAATCGAGATAAAACATATTCTATGTCTTATTCAAGGTCTTGATCTACCTTTTTACCGTGAAAGGGCAACATACAAAAAATCAAATTTTACTCTTTATACTATAAGCTTGAATGTATTAGATATTTTCAACCTTAGTGAAGTTTTATCTTACTGGCAAATTGTTGTCGAAAGTTAAGAAATTACGAGTTCGAAAATACCTATAAATATAGACTTTAATCCTTACTACTTGTAGGTTGTGAATTTCATTACTCAAGTAAAATTTTATTTTACTTGTAATTAACAAAGCAACAATGTTATTTATGTTTTTCTGTAAATGAAGAACGTATGGTTTTTTACGCCTGTTATCCCTGCAGGGTCGGGCAGAGGCGTACATAATAGAACATCGTATGTATTTAAGTCCCTTGTAATTGGGGGCGAGCCTATCACTATCAACCGGACACAACGCTCTTCTCAATTTCTACATTCATATCTGTAATGCAATATGGTGTACAAGTATTCTACTTTATGCTTTAATAATATTTGAGTACGGTTGAGTTTTGAATGTTTATTATTAGTAGTTAAAGAAAAAATAATATGCTGCTGTTTCAAATAAAACAGTATGAGTTGTAGTGTAGATATAGAATAACAGGTCTTTATCCTCAACCAGACCAAAATACAAGCCAGTATCGTAAGTACCTCCAATTTTCCTGAATTGAAATTGCAATAAAATATTCTCTGAATTCAAAAAACAAAAGATAATTATGACGGATGTGAATTCGAAAATTAAACTTTTTCATTTTGTAATTTGGTATATCGTTGTACGATAGCATTTTAACGGATGCGACCCTCGGGGATAAAATGCTGACACCATTAATGTTTCCAAATTATTTTCTTAATTGTTTTTACCATCGTTCATTTATAAGTTTGAAATCATTTATTTAAACACTTAGTACTACTATTTATTCACCAAATTATGTGTGAGTTGATTTTTATAAGATAGAAGATATACTCGAAAATAATTTTAAAATCCCAAATACGATAACGTATATGACAAAACATTAACATGAAAACCCTCAAACGAGTTAAACATCCTTAAATTTCATTAAAACAGGCACCCGAAAAATTTGAAACTCACTCTTAAATATTTAATCAAACAAAGTACTTTTGGGGTAAAAACTCTTGCTACGTAAAAAAATAGCCTGGATATACTCATCATTTCATACATGAAACGAGACTCCAAGTTATTTTACATAAACAAAACTTATGTACTTACTCATTACATAACAAACGGAGACACGATAACAAACGTTTTGAAAGAATATTTAAAATAAAATAGCACAAACGACACTGAACAACGAACTCGATATTTTGCTTCAAGACGAATAGAGAAAGACTTTTTTTTCACAAGAAGAGTTTAGAAAGCGAGAGAAAAACGGGAACACCCTGTCGCTTCGACACTCGGAATGTAACTAAGGCCCGTAGATGCGCGTAGCGGGATGCTACGGGACGCTACGAAATCTCGTAGCCGCTACGCCAATTTCGTGTGATGTCTCTTGATATTTTAGGGGTTGAATTTGCATTGTGTAAGAGGTACTTTGACTTTATGCTTTTTGGAATTGTATTTCAGTATTTTGTCGAAGTTTTTAGTATCAAATTCGAAATGTATTGTAAGTTTAATCAGATTAAATGATACTAAGGATACGAAGTTAATTAGCTGTTTCATTACGGGTAATTTATTTTTTAATCTCTGACTTAGTAATAAGTTCAACAGTGAAAAATAGAATGCACAGATTTTGCCTATTAATCAAAATATTTTACCTTACAATTTTGATAGATTTTACTATGTTTATGTATACTTTCGTGTACCAATTAACCAGTCACCAATAATTTTCCCAAGCGTTGTGATTCAAACGAACCCAGTATTCTTTTTTTGTTTCGTCATCAGATATGTTACATAAAGTTTACGCCGTGGTAAAAATATTGCCAGTCAGCAAGGTTGATAACCTGAGGGCTGCATAGGGTGTGGACTCACTTTAATTTCGAATGTCTTCAACGCCAATATTTTATATAGCCCAAAGACGAGATCTTACTCACTAACACATGTTGGGGAAACATGACCTTGAGTAATGAGGAAAATGACGCGAAGGGTAGGAGGAGGGTCTTATAACATATATGTATTTAGAAATATATAACTATATTTATTCCCCATTTCTTCCCGTGGGTGTCGTAAGAGGCGATTAAGGGATATACTAGAGAATGGGCAGCAGCGTTCTCTATGCATTGCAGACTATCATACTGCGATCACCAACCCGCCTGCCAAGCGTGACGATTATGTAAACCCCCCCCCCCCTCCACTTTGGGGGAGGCCTATGTCCAGCAGTGGACGTCTTTCGGCTGAAATGATGATGATGATGATGATGAAGTATATTTATCAGTTGTTTGGTTACCATAATACAGGCTCTGCCTAGTTTGGGATCAGATAACGGTGTGTTGGTTGTCCTAAGATATTTATTTTTATTTCAATGATAAATTGTTTTCTAATATTCAATTCTTACTATCTGTAGCGTGATTGGCATGAATCACGTGATGAGGAAATCTTTTTTGAATAGAATAGAATAATAGAATATCGTCATTGGCTCCAGTATTACAGCTAGTAGTAAATGATAAATGATATCATCTCTGCAAGTAGGTTTGTACAAACACATTTACACGTCAATGATATTTTTAAAACTAGATGAGGTCGGTGTTTCCTATCTGACTACTCTGAAAGGCCGAAACAAACTCAGAGGTAACAGTCTCTTTTTAAAGTCCAGATATAATCTCGTTCAGATCATGTGAAGACCATGTGTCTGAAATGGTCTGTTGAGGAAAGAGCCACACAGATTGAGTGTTACCTGTTCAGTCATCATTCAGCCGTAACCGCCGCCAGTACCGTGTGGTGCCGGACGTAAAGAATAACACCACCCCATTTCTTCCCGTGGGTGTCGTAAAAGGCGACTAAGGGACTTACTAGAGAATGGACAGCAGCGTTCTCTATGCATTTTACCACCATACTGCGATCGCCAACCCGCCTGCCAAGCGTGGCGATTATGGCAAAGCCCCCCAAATTGGGGGAGGCCTAAGTCCAGCAGTGGACGTATTACGGCCTGTTCAGTCAGTGCACGCATTTGTCAATAACCGTGTAGCTCAACTCAACAGTAGAAAGTACATACATACATAAAACTATAATACCGGAAGCATAATATTTTCAGCATTATGTCTAGGTCCCCCTAGCGGATTGCTTAGCTCTAGTTTTCAGTATTCCTGTTAACAAAAACAAAGGTATATTTAACTAAAAACTTTCTACAAAAAAATAATAACTGCCTTAAAGAAAAACACTACAAAGTCAAAAATAACTTTAATTTCGGAATTCGGTGTCTTAGGATCCGTATTTTTAAGGTTTTTTTTGCCACCGACTTCCGAAATTAAAGTTATTTTTGACTTTATAATGTTTTTTTTAAGGAAGTCGGTTGTTAGTTTTTGTAAAAAGTTTTTATTTTTAACTTTTTAGTTATGTTAGATACCCCGAACTAATCTAATCGCGTTATTCGTTCATTTGTCGCGCAAATACTTAATGCAAATTTAAGACTTATATGGTTTTCACATGGATCCCATTGGCCGAATGGAACCAAATTAGAAATGGAATCGTCCGAAAAGCGGTTCACCCAGTCAAAATTTAAGAGGTAACAAACATAAAAAAAAGATACAGTCGAATTGATAACCTTTTTTTGAAGTCGGTTTAAAATGGATTATTAAACTAAATTACAATTGAGTATAAGCCGATTATATTGGAATTTCTCATCAAAAATTCCTCAGTAGCAACCGAGATCTGGATTAGTGCCCCGACAATGACGATAAGCTCGCCCCCTATTACGTGGGGCTAAAACATAACTTGTACTTGTAAAATTTGGGTTTATTCACCTCTATTTAAACTTTCGGAGACTACAGGCGGGTTGATACGTTATAAATAAAACTAAAAATAAACCTGAAATTATATTTGTAGACCCATAATTCCCAAAGGAACCAAAGGTCCTCTTAATAAAACAATTGAATAACAAAAATAATATTTTCAGTCAAACAATTTAATTCTGTCGACTTCCCCAAAGGGATTATTTTTATAATGGACTTATTAGACCTGAGATATTGCATTTTTTCCTGTTGTATTTTTATAACGGCCTCTTTTTGTGTCTGTTATAAATATAACAGTTGTTTGTCAATTAATTTGTGATGAAACCAGTGTTCTCCAATTCTCATTATAGCTATTTTTATATACATTGATATAAATGAGATGTACTAACATCGCGTTTACATCAGTGTATATAAAACTGTATACTTTATGTTGTGTCTTATATTTAAGTTTATCGAAAATGATATTTTTATCTCAGTTTATATTGTTTACTAACCAATGCATATATATAAATGATTTGATAGGGAGACTCCTTCGGTACGCAATCAATCACTTACTAAAGTTTCATAATCGGTCGAAACGTTTTCCAGTTTTTACTAGACGCACGGCAATTGGTTTGTATATAATATCTGTAATGTCTTATTCTTAAGTGAGTAAATTGCTATGTTGTTTGTCGTGAAATTTTATGCTCCTGGGTGTTCTTATTTTTAAGTTTAAGAAATTTTCCCCCATAATTTCTAAACTCTAGAGTCTTTAGTCTTATCTATACTAATATTATAAAGCTGAAGAGTTTGTTTGTTTGTTTGATTGAACGCAGTAATCTCAGGAACTACTGGTCTGAATTGAAAAAATATTTTTGTTTGGGTAGCCTATTTATCGAAAAAGGCTATATAATATTATGCTAAAACTAAGAGGAGCGGAGCAATAATGAAAAATGTTGCAAAAACGGGAAAAATCGCACGGGTAGGCGATTCGACGTGACGGGAAGGGTCGCGGGAAGAAGAAATTTAACGCGGACAAAGTTCAGGCAGAAGCTAGTTATTAATATGTTTAATCATCTAGTTCTCAGTATGCTGGTTAACCTATAATTGGCGACTGTATATGTAAGTACGAGGATACTAAAGTGTATCGTGTAAACAACGCCGGAGCCATGCTTTAAACCACTGATTACATGAATTGAGTTTTTTTTTTTTTTTAAATTAGGTTTAGCTAGCCATCAGATAACTGAAAAAAGAGAAAAAATTTCGACAAATACGGTGTAGATGTCAATGCACTCCCGGAGTTTTATATCGTGCTTTACAATTCATTTTCCTTAAAAGCTCTGTATTTTTTAATAAAATTCATTATACTATAAATTCGATATGAGCGATAATGAGCTTGTTTGTTACGCTCTCACGATAAAATGACTCATCGAATTTGTTAGAAATATGACACACAGATAGACTATGACTTGTGCAAGGACGTCTTATTTTTATTCTAGATTGCTAAACAAGTCACAGTCATTGAGAATTAAAAATAAATAAAAACCATGTTGTTAAGCCTGCTTGTGTAGAATACTTATCAATAAGGTGAAAACTTTGCTAAGTAAAAGAGCGTCTAGTAAGTCGTTCTCAAAATGAAGAAAAATCAAGTAAATAGTTAGACTATTTCTGCATGTAAACAAACATAAGTACTTATGAACATAGTAAACGGGAAGTCGCTACCATTCATTGTTTATTTTCGTCCAGAATCCTGTGTTCCCACTGACTATGACAAATGAGGGTCGTGTCAGTTTGTTCTATGTAATAACACCCGCTTCGAACATTGAGCTGAGTTGCTTTTGTTTTTTTAGGGCTCCGCAGATGGAGGGTGCTAATGGGACACTTAAGATGACTGTAATGTGTGTTTATTTAATTACATAAGTGACTAGCGATTCAAGATTCAAGATATTTATTTATGAAAACATGAATATACTTTAATGCAAAGCATGCATTTTACTTTGTTTACTTTTGTTGGTATATTGGCGTGTGCTAGCTGTCATATGGCAAATAATTTAATGTTTGTTTTGTTTTCATAATATTAATTACTTACATATTATTGTTTAGAATCAAGTTCTTTTAACTTAACAGACAGCTGTGTTGCTGGGGAGTTTTTTGCGTCACTTCTTCTTCCTAGCTTCTTCTTCACTAGGAAATGGTGAACGGCGGGCGTTATGGGGGACTGTCTTATGTTACTTTGACGTTCAAAAAGTGCTTACTCTCAGCCTAGTTTGAATAAATGACTTTTGATTTTGACTTAAACACATACTATAGATCTGTCATTTTTGGCCTTTGTGATGCCTGTAATGTATCTTTAATTGCATGAGTGTCTCTTACATTATTGAAAGCGATTCAAAATTCAATATATTTATTTGTAAAAACATGCAGGTTCATCATATCATATCATAATCAGCCTATACTGTTCCCACTGCTGGGACACAGGCCTCATCTTTGTGAGAGGGAGTGGGCCGTAATCCACCACGCGAGCCCAGTGCGGGTTGGTATATGTCACATGTCTTCGAATTTTTGGTTCTAGGATTCTTTGTCGTGTCCCGGTTTCGTTACGTCCCCCAGGCAGGCGCTATACTTTGTGTAAATTATTGTATCACTGTGAGGAAACCGGCATGTCCTAGAGGCTAACACATAAAATAAAGTCATGCTTGACCCTTGTAGCGTTCAAATAAAACTGATGGACCAAATAAAGATTATATGTATTTTTAATAGTATTTTAATCATTGTTCCTCTCAACATGTATGCTCTCATTTTTATAACAACACCTATGTATACCATGTTTTAAGCAGATAAATGATCTTATCTTAACCAGAACACTTGCCATCTAATCTCTTCACCACCCTTGGTTGACTGGTAGAGAATACGTAAGTCCGCCTTGGTACCTTTTTGTGTGCGACAAGTTAAAATAAATAAATATATCCTTTGAAGGTCGAAGGTCAATGCCCGTAAGTGATCAGCTGGTTCTGTAATTTTTCTTCACAACATCTGTAGATATTTCTTGCGAATTTTCAAAAACAATAACATAACAGTCGTTTGTTTGCCTTAATGTTCATGTAAGTATCATTTAAAGATTTGGACAAAGTTGGAATGATGAAAATTTTTTTTTGTTTTTGTTTTTTTTTGTGATGTTAGTATCGATATCGAAACACGTGGGTAAAGTATTGCAAACTATTTTAATTTCATTCTGTATAAAGTGTGTATTGTTTGTTACGCTTTCACACTCAAATTTTATATTTTTGAACTTAGTCTGTCACACTTTTTTTTTTTGTGTGTCTCCCGCTCCACCCAAAAGCAGGAGACGTCATTTTATGATTTCCAAACCACAAAAAAAAAATTATCGGCGTGTCAGACTTTTACTGACTAAAACCCACCCGTGATCCTTCAGTTGCCCATATGCCAGGGCCACGGTATCTCTTTCGAACAAATCTCGCGACCCTGGCAGGTATTCTGTTATAAGTACTTAAATTGTAAATAAAATTGTAACTGTTTTAGGTATGTCCCAGTAAAATAAATTAAAATAAAATCGGTTAAATAGATTTGGTTGAAATATATAAAAGTACTGCCAGTTATTTTAATTAAATACCCTGTATATAAAGGAGGATAAAAATACAATCAAGTGCCTTTAAATAAGAATAACCTTTAATATATTTTCTATTATTACCTCTGTCCATCTAAAGAGACAATATGAATAATGGTACCGGAAAGATATTCCTACGGTTTTTCCCTATACGTCACAAAGAAAAGAATTTATTTAAGGGCAGAAGTATTTGTACCTATTATGCATAAATACATTAGAAGTAAGTGGTGAAATGAACCACGCATTCATTTTTATAAATATCTATATTTAATTAATTCTCAAATCGATTTAGAAACTATTTTTTTTTAAATATTGTTTCTGAAGAACTTCTTGTTGACGTATCTTCTTCCAGGGGTTTCCCTCATGTGGATGTCGGAAATGATCCGAAAGAAACTTGCTACCGGGACAAAAGTAGGCTAGCTCTTTTTTAAGAATCTTATCTATCTCATTACAGTAGTTAAGTGCGTAAAATTAACATACGTACATACAAAGTTAATTTCATCTCCTTACTTATTATTTTATGTGTGGAAATTAGTTTGTTTGTTTGCTACGTTTTCATGCTTAAACAGCTACACGAATTTGGATGAAATTTTGCACACAGATAGACCATAGCCTAGGTAGAACAGAGGTTACTTTTAAACTGAATCGCATATGAAGTCGGGGGCAGCAGCTTGTTTATAATTTAGTATAGTATGGATAGCGCTGTTTTACATGAATGTAACAAAGTGCGATAAGTCAAGTCGAAATTGTTTCTTCACAATTCATACATACGATCGCTTTACTCGTATCTATCGCGTTCACACGTGGCAATCGCTTTAGGTTAAAAGATAAAAGATTTTGTTTCTGCCAAGCAGATTTATACAAACACACGTCAACATATCTTAAAAACTAGGTGATGTTGGCGTTTCCTACCTGACTACTCCGAGACGAAAGTCCGAAAGAAACTCTGAGGTGGCAGTTTTGGTCAGATCATGTAGATCGGTATCTGAAACTGGCTTTTGAGGATATATCTGCTTTATTCCTGAAAACGATTTCGAATGTTTTTAACGTTATTATCGCACTATTGTCAGAACAAAAAGGTATATACTAATAGCTTTCGGTTTCTATGCGATTTCATTAGTAACAGAGCTTGAGGAAAATCACTGGAATTTAATTAATGTAACATGACTAGATACTTTCTTTTGAACTTTCATGTATCGATTTTGTATAAAACTTTATACGTTTTCTTTTAATCGATAAAATACGGTAGGTACACTAATTTAGAAAATAATTACTATACACGTTCCTTACCCCGCGTGACATGTACCTACCTATTTGATGTTTGTACGCCGTTAATAGCAAAACGAAGAGACATCTGTACGTATTTTATTTATAACACCTACTTACATACCTGTGTTTAAGAAAATAAAATCTTTATTATACATACGCAGGGATAGACCGCTAATAAAATAACACTGTAAAAAAAAACATTTCACTTGAAAATCAAATAAACATAAATAATCGCAACCTCCAAACACTTCTCACATAATATTCTCAAACTATTTACGTCACACGTATCCAAAATGGCGTCGGAAGACCGTTATTTTTATCTTGACACCATTGGCTGTCAGTAACGTCTTCTAAAATACTATTCAGTCTAAGAATATCGTATATTTTCGCTCCTTATCTTTCTGTTAGCTGCCTTTTAGGTGAAAAGGTGTTATCGGTATGTACTTCGGGTTATCAATGTCGTTTGGTACCTATGTATTGGTATTGGGATATCATACTTAGGGCGTGGAAATTTGAGGTTAACAATCTTACATCTATTCTGAAAAATCTCAGCGAGGAAACTTGAAAGTGAAAGTAAAGTAAGCTCAAAATAGATTACTTTAACTTTAAGTATGAGTTTATTTTTTCATTTAATTGCATTCAAGGTATTTTGTTGTAACATTTAAAACATTCAATAAATGAAGATAATATAAGGACACCCGATATATAAGCTCACCGACAAGAGTTTATTAACACTGCTTGACAATGTGTTACCCAAGAGTTAATATCCTTTTGATTTTTTTTCTGTCCAATTTTAATATTAATAAAATAGTATAAATTCAATAATTTGTATGTTTCTATATAGAATCTTTATTGGAGCAAAACACATTTTAATAATTGAATGCGGTTGTAAATAGCTACATTAGTTACAAAACTGCGTCGCAGCCATTAATGCCTACCTCCAAGAGGAAAATACAATAAAGGTATACAGCTCTCATTGTTGTCAATTTTCAACAATGAATGACAGCCCACTTTTAGCTATCACGGAATAGACCGAATGAAGTTGTGTGAACTTTTTAGTTAGAACTAAAAGTGGTTAAAACAATAACAGTATGAATGAAACGGGGATTAATTTACACAGACAGTTGTGTACCACCATGTGTACATGAAGAATAAATATAACACACCCACAAAATTCATAACGTCACACCCAGTTTCTCTCTAGGGTTAGGCAGAGGTGTACACCGATATTTCGCCAATTATCTTTATGTCAGGTAAAAATTGTAAATAATCACCACAGAATTTAAAATAGCTTTTTAGTGTGATTTAATTATTTTGATTTTGAAGTTAACTTATTTAATTTTTAATTTATTATTTTGATTTTGAAATTGACTTATTTTATTTTTAATTTTGACATTTTATATTTTTAGTTGACAAGAAAATATTGTATTAATTTAAATTTTATTTTGTCTAGTATATTTTAGTATTGTGTGGTGTGTATTTTGTCTCTGATTATTTGAATTCCAAGTAACATTATTTTCAACCGGGCACAAATACAGGCTCCGGGCTGCTGTAAAATTCTAAATGGAAAACCTTATAATACTGCTTGAACAGGGAATCAAACCCTCGACTTCATGGTTAGCAGTAACGCTAGTGCCACTAGAACGACGAGGCTGCCAAAAAATCATATCAAAATATCACTTCTATACTTCCCGCTCCAGAGGTAGGCAGAGGTGTCAACAACGCTAAAATTTCCTCAGATGTAGCGAGCCTAATGCTAATAACCGGCCACATATTTTCTAGACAATATAATAAGAATAACGATAATTAAACTCCATGTGAAGCATACATGCATCGCAGGAGGAGACGCCCCGGGCGCCGGGAGTCGATCGCAGACTCCCTGCCACCGCAGGCGCGAGCTTGCGGGCGGCGAGCAATGGGTAGCTCGCCGCCCGGTAAGGACTAGACTCGGGTCGACGGCGCGTATTGTTCCACGAGCGCCTCAAAGAGATGTCAGCAGAACTGAAGGGGTCTGCTAGGACCCATACCTGCCAGGGTCGCGAGATTGTTCGAAAGAGACACCGTGACCCTGGCACATGGGCAACTGAAGGAACACGGGTGGGTTTTAGTCAGTAAAAGTCTGACACGGCCTCCCGCTCCGCCCAGAGCGGGAGAAGTCATTTGATGATTTCTCATCCAAAAAAAAAGCATACATGCATACTAACGCCTTCTTCTCATTGGGCTTGGCAGAAACGACAGAACGCCACTTGCCACGATCCTTACATACTCATTTGACTTCGTTTAAGTTCATACATCTGGTCATACAAGAACGCCGGTTGCGAGTACTACGCATCTAACCCTTCTGAAAACAGTACCAATAAGGTCTGTTAGTCTAGTGGTTAGTGACCCTGACTGCAAAGACTGAGGTCGTGGGTTCGATTCCCACCCAGGACAAATGTTTGTGTGATGCGTACAATCATTTGTTCTGTGTCTGGGTGTAATTTATCTATAATATGTATGTATTTAGAAATATATAAGTATGTTTATCAGTTGTCTGGTTGCCATCAAACTGTAACGGTTTACCAACAGTCGATTGGTCCATGAACCGTTGGTCAACATTATTTTTAACCCACTAACTTTTCATCCAAAGGACTTTTCACCCACGAACGTTTCGCCAACATAACTCAACGTCAGTGAATGCTTTACCAACAGAATGTTTTGACCAAAAACTCGAGCTCACATAGTACACTAGGTTAGGTTAGGTTAAAACTGTGACCTCCTACGCACGAGCCGAGCGAGCGAAGCGAGCGGTGCCGCGGCAGCGGCCGGCGAGTGCTAGAAACGACTTGATTCAGTGTGCCGCACAAGCGTGCATTCGAACTATGTCAGTCGCAATACAGTTTTGTCGCTCAAGTGTTATTCGCACATCCATATTCTGTTGGTAAAGCATTCACTGACGTTGAGTTATGTTGGCGAAACGTTCGTGGGTGAAAAGTCCTTTGGATGAAAAGTTAGTGGGTTAAAAATAATGTTGACCAACGGTTCATGGACCAATCGACTGTTGGTAAACCGTTACAGTTTCGGTTGCCATAGTACAGGCTCTGCCTAGTTTGGGATCAGATAACGTTGTGTTGGTTGTCCTAAGATATTTATATTTATTTCATCATCATCATCATTTCAGCCGTAAGACGTCCACTGCTGGACTTAGGCCTCCCCCAATTTGGGGGGCTTTGCCATAATCGCCACGCTTGGCAGGCGGGTTGGCGATCGCAGTATGGTGGTAAAATGCATAGAGAACGCTGCTGCCCACTCTCTAGTAAGCCCCTTAGTCGCCTTTTACGACACCCACGGGAAGAAATGGGGTGGTGTTATTCTTTACGTCCGGCACCACACGGTACCACCGGTATATTTATTTATTTACTTAATATGTCTTTATAGGGCAACCCGTCCTGCTGTCATTTGCCTAACAATACAATATCTTTCTATTCAATTCGTGATATCCTTTTTTTCGTCATTATTTTTAGTTTTCATTTCAAGAAATTAAGTACTATCCTGTTATTAAAACCGGCAGTAACAGATGCTGTTACGAATGTTCTTTTAAAATGAATTACTTCTAATATTTCAAGTCTAGGAAAGATATAATTTATTATTTTTTCCTTTCTCGTTCCGCTCCAGGAATTATAAAAGGGATATATAATATTGTTTTACAGGAGAGTTGGCACGTAATACAAGATTTAGAAAAGGTTTTATTCGAAAACAATGTTTTTCATTAATGAATTATGTAGGAAAAAGAAAAACCTGAGGGCTTATTGTAAATGTGTACCTAATAGTAAAGATACATTATCCTAGAAGAGTAGAAACCTTTTCTTATCCTCTTACCTCCATCTTAACAACACAGAAGGAGTAAGCACAATGCATCAAGTTCCTGCCGGGGTCACGTGATTGTTCGAAAGAGATACCGTGACCCTGGCACATGGGCAACTGAAGGAACACGGGTGGGTATTAGTCAGTAAAAGTCTGACACGCCCTCCCGCTCCGCCCAGAGCGGGAGAAGTCATTTGATGATTTCCCATCCAAAAAAAAAAAAAAAAATGCATCAAGTTCATCTAACAGACAGCTGTGCATCTAGGGAGCTTATTGCACCACGTCTTCTTCCTTGCGAGTGTCTTAGGGGACTGCCACATGTGTTAAACGTTCAAAAAGTGCTAAATGATTTATTGATTTGATTTGATTTAAATTTTATGGTAGATCCGAAGTGGTTTAGTAGGTTGTAGACCATTACATTATGGCTGGTATTCATCATGTCAACTGGAATTTTAATGAGTGAAAATAATTATTTGACGGTCGTCACGGGTCAGAAGCCCGAGAGACTAACAACCGGAATTAGCAAGGGGTATAGTATTACCCGCTAACCTGGTTGTGAAGGTCAGATTGATAGTCACTCCATACTGGTACTCAGCTATATCTGGTAAGACCGGAAACCATCCCAAACACACTTGGAAAATGTTGATATTTACAATAATTTCTACATAAATAATACTTGTTGTAACTGGCTTCATAGTTTGATAACAAAGGTACAACTCTGCTGTAAGGAAAATTATCTTATTTCCCAAGGAAAACGGAGCATGGAAGTAAATTGCCCGAATTTAATTTGATCCCCTTAACTCATTTCCCTTACTCCTATAATTCACAGGGTATATTTTCAGGGATTTTGTGCAAGATAAGCATGAAAAACGATATTCTCAATATAGAAAAATAAGATGAGAGAGGAAAAAAATATCAGTTATTTTGAAAACAGTTTACAAAAAATATAGCTTTTGCAAACATTATCAGACTATAATGTTCTTACTGCTGGGATACAGGATTTTCTCTGTTAGATGAAGTGGGCCATAATCAACCACGCAGGCTTTGTGTTGGTTGACGGATGTCACATGTCTTCGATTTTTGGTTCTAGGACTTGCTGGTACATGCCTCAATCCTATTTTTTTGTGTTTTGTTTATACCTACTTACCGACCCAATCAATACCATTTTGAAATGATTAAATACTCCAAAAATACGGTAACGTTAAAGGAAAATATCATGAGGAAACCGGCATGTCTTAGAACCAAAAATTAACATGTGACATCTACCAACCCGCACTGGGCCCGCGTGGTAGATTATGGCCCACTTCGTCTCAGCGAGAGGAGGCCTGTGTCCCAGCAGTGGGAACATTATAGGCTGCTGATGATGAATACTCCAAAAATATTATACATACGATACGAAAACCAGTCTGAGATATGTAAACGATAATCCGAACAAAAATGAATTCGTATTATCAACGAACGATCACGAAATAAATTTGAGCAATCACAGAACCTATTGGGACCTTCAGGGTCCCAAAAATTGACCTCTTTAAGGTAACGCTTTAGGGTTCAAATCGATACGACCCCGAAAATTGGAAGAATGCTACCCGTTAAATTGTGTTAGAATGGCGTCTTGTTGTCCGATAAGCGGATAGAATTGAGAGGATTTCTTATGAGGAATATTTTTTTTGAGTAGGAATATTGTGTACAGTCATCATCATCATCATTATTTAAGCCGTAAGACGTCGACTGCTGGACTTAGGCCTCCCCCAATTTGGGGAGCTTTGCCATAATCGCCACGCTTGGCAGGCGGGTTGGCGATCGCAGTATGTTGGTAAAATGCATAGAGAACGCTGCTGCCCATTCTCTAGTAAGTCCCTTAGTCGCCTTTTACGACACCCACGGGAAGAAATGGGGTGGTGTTATTCTGTACGTCCGGCACCACACGGTACCGGACGTGTGTACAGTATAGTAATTATATTCCAGTGGAGTCATTTCGTAACATAGATATATAAAATGACAATCAATTGCAATCCCTTCCATTATGACATTTTACGATACTTCCGTATTTGAACAGACGATTTTTTCAATCCTAATGTCGTGATTTCAGTGTTTTTTTTTTTTTAATACAGAGTAACAATATCCACTGAGACAACAGTGTTTTCACCATGACAACTCAGGCAATGGAATTCTTCTTTGGCAGCACTAGGAAGTAACGTATATAATATTATCTTTACTTCTAGGTGGGTGCAAACGTAATTTCAAGTAGTAAAATGTAATACGAGTTTGAAAGAGTACAGTTGAGCGATTAAAAAGTATTAGCAAGGTAAAACTGTCTTGTTTCAAACTAAGAAGCAATGTAATAGAAATTTCCTTCAAAACCCTCGGACTGCAAACAATTGAACCAAATTAATATTCTCTACACCGACCATAAATAAATTGGCATAAGGGGAGGAAGTGCTGATGCTGCAGTGTACGCCAGATGTACTAAAGAATATTTATTCATAAAAACTGTTTAAATACGAAAGTGATGTTTTTCTTTATTATTAGCAAAATATTTTAATTATCCTCTTATTTTTTCCAATCTAAGATTAATTAAAACCGACAGGTAGTCAATGAGTGAAAATCACACTGAATTGAAGTTTATAAAAGTCAGTTTCACAGTATCTTTTAAACAGTATGTCAACTCAGTTTTTATTTCATTATTTAAAAAAAAAATCTCTTCAGGTTAATATTAATATTTGAAGAAAGCCTCAAAGTCCTCATAAATAAGTCCGTGCTAAAGAACTGTGTAGTACTAATAGAGTATGTAGGGGTAAGAATGGCGCTCAATTTCTGCTCCGATTGTCGGGGTACAATAAAATGACATTTACAAAACAGATGTCAGTAGAAACATCGGAGAACGGTGTAGCTGGTGACGTTCTGTAGTTTTAGCTTACCTCCATGGGAAGAAAACTCACGCCGAGTTTAAATACCTATGTTTGTATAGCGCCAAACATACACCTACAGACCAAGGATAACTTTTATCTAAAGGACGACCATCATATTTATCTATCCTACGGTACACGAGGAAGATCAACAATCTTTATTTGTGTAGACTTTTACTAGATGTCGGTACAATATTATTTTATCTGGGATAGTAAACTGGAAGTATTGTATTTGATCGTTTATGTTTTGTAGTATTCCGAAACTGAGTTTAGAAAATGTTCTGTTCTACTACTTTTAGTGGACATTTTCTATTTAGTACCAGTTATGTATTATTTATATACATTATAGATAAATTTTTCAATGTTGTAATATTGTTGTTACAAAACCTACAAAACAGACTTTTTTATGCCAAAATCGTATAATTATAAGGAAAAGCCACTTAATAACCTGTCGGTATGCCAAAAATTACGATAGCCGAAATTCGACGGTCCATTATTCTTATCTATACTTATATATAATATTATAAAGCTGAAGAGTTTGTTTGTTTGATTGAACGCGCTACTCTCAGGAACTACTGGTCCGAATTGAAAAATTATTTTTGTATTGGGTAGCCTATTTATCGAGAAAGGCTATATGCTATACAAAATCACGCTACAACTAAGAGGAGCGGAGCAGTAATGAAAAATGTTGCAAAAACGGGGAAAATCGCACGGCTAGGCGATATGACGCGACGGGAAGGGTCGGGGGAACAAGAAATTTAACGCGGACGAAGTCGCGGGCAGAAGCTAGTACCTAATATAAATAAGATACAATATTCTAGGACTGTACTTTTAGAACTAATTAAAACTTAGTTGAAATTGTGTAATTGAGTCACATCGTAATAAGGCTTCAAAGCGTGGTGAAGTAAGTAATTAAGTATGATATACCTACATATTGTATACCTTAAGATTGTTTCGGCCGATAGGGCTCAAACGTTCTGGAGTGGCGACCGCGTACCGATGTAGAGTTGGACGGCCTCACACATGGTGGACCAAAGGCCGCAGGAATCCGCTGAATGCGGAAAGCACCGAACCGGTCGAAGTAACGAAGCTTGAGGGGGGGGGGGGGGGGCAATTTCCAGCAGTGGACAGATATGATATTACATAATTATTGTAAATTCAGGGAAATTCATTGCTAAGCAAATTTAATGCCGACTTAAATTGTCCGTATATTCAAATTTCTACAGACTGTCATTGTTTTAATAGCTGTACGAAATGACTGTAACACGGCAAATTCACGGTTGGCCATTAGCTGAACTATTATTTTCCCGGATGTACCTAAATCTATTCCACCAACCGCAGGTTTGTTGGTAAATAATATAACACGACAAAACAAATAAGCAACAAGCAAAATTAATCACAAAACACAATCTAATAAACCAACCAAATTCACAATTATTCCGTGTCACAGTGTTGATCTACTGAATATTTTATACTGTGTGCCCTGGGCTCGAATTAAGGGCAAGCCACGGCCGTGAATGGCTGAAAAGAGGCTGTAATTACGGCCTGAAATATTCAACCGGAATAAACTGAGACACCGGCTGTGACGTCATCGGGTAAGGTTGGCAAAAAAGACAAATGTGTGAAGGTAATATTATATTTTAGATATTTCTTCCACATTTTTTATACGAAATTAAGCATCGGTAAAATTAGATTGGATTCGAGAAGCACAGAATAGGTCGAAGTGGCGGTGCTTGGGGGAGGCCTATGTCCAGCAGTGGACGTCTTTCGGCTGAAATGATGATGATGATGAAAATTAGATTATGAGTTAAGCGTGTGATCTGATAAGTAAGAAGAGATCAAATTACGTGGACATTTTTTGGCGACGATGGCCGTGGAAGGAGCATTAAGAACCTTCACACCTAAATACAGTTTGTTATCTAAACTATTAATAGTTTAGAGTAGAAATTTTTCGTCAATTATCAAAAAAAAAACACCACTGTATCATATAAATGTGTGCACCCAAGCGGTCAAAATGTATGTAACAAATTTCTATTTTTAATACAAAAAATCCAAAAAAATAATACATAATGTTTATTTCAGTACAAACTAGTATACATTAATTTATGATTGGAGCCTCCTTTTAAACATGATAACGCCTGTGTTAGGAGACTCCGCACTTCCATGGCTTTGGCTATTCTTGAAACTTACAAAACTAACTTATTATTATTTTTGGACATACATTTTTGTTGTTAATAAGCGTCAAAGAATTTCAACGCATGCGGGTCGAAGATCATGTACTGAGTCAGTGGTAACAAGTTACATATCGCCTGCCAAGCGTGGCGATTATGGCAACGCCCCCCAAATTGGGGGAGGCCTAAGTCCAGCAGTGGATGTCTTACGGCTGAAATGATGATGATGATGACGGGTTTAGAAGCCCGAAAGTCTGACAACCAGGAGGTATCGTATTACCCAGTAACTGGGCCATGGAGGTCAAATAGGCTGTCACTCCATGTAAAATATATTCAGTATTCAGCTAAATCTGGACTGATTGGAAGCCGACCCCAACTTATTTGGGAAAAGGCTATGCAGATGATGGTGAGTCTTCGCTCTCTTATATGTAGTACTGCACACAAGCATTTATTTGCAATCTAACTACACACACCAAACTCTCAACGCGAATAGTGTCGAGCAATAAATTGAGCGCATAGCTATATCGGACACTATATTGCAGACATTTCAACCATAAATGGGTATAATCAAAACTTGGGTATACTATCTTAGATGCATCGACCATAAATTGTCTGAATTGTCAATAATGTCCGAAACGAGCTATTATTATTATGGGCCGAGAAGACGTTGAACTCAGGTAAAATGGTGACGACTTTATGGTCTAATTGGCTGCGTCAGCAAAAGTCCACGTCTGCACGGTCGTAAAGACATCGCAGCGAGAGTTGATACATTGGAACGTAATCGCCACGCTTGGCAGGCGGGTTGGCGAGGATATCAGCATATTTCTAACTATATCCTACAAAGAACTTATATACTAATACGAACCTACTAAATCTCTCACAATTTAACAAATATTACACTTGCATTCTTATTAAAAAAATCACTACGAATTCCGTAAATCTATACTAATATTATAAAGCTGAAGAGTTTGTTTGTATATTTGTTTGTTTGTTTGGTTGAACGCGCTAATCTCAGGAACTACTGGTCTGAATTGAAAAAATAATTTTGTGTTGGGTAGCCTATTTATTGAGGAAGGCTATAAGCTATATAACATTACGCTACATTCAAAAGGAGCGGAGCAGTAACGAAAAATGGACGAAAATTGGCAGGCAATTCGATGCGACGGAAAGGGTCACGGGAGCAAATGTCGCGGACGAAGTCGCGGGCAGAAGCTATCAAATATACAAATATATAAAAAAACAACAACATACAACAGAAGAAGTAAAAACAAGTTTCAACTAATGACTGCATGAGCACGGACTAATTACAGTAGAAAGACAATATTCTTTGAGGGAGCACAAATGTTTAATAATTTACCGGACGAGTTAAAATAGTGTGACAATATAAACATTATTTTTTTTTAATCTAAAGAAACATATATGTATGTACACTGTAATGTCACCGGAGGCAAATATGTATAATAATTAGACGTAAGCACTTTGTATCTCATTTTAAGTGAACTGTTATTTAAGTTCTTATGGGAAAATAAATTCTTTAAACCTATATTTGCCAACACAATTAATTCAAAATAAAATTAAATATTTCAAAGATAATTACTTATTTTTATGATAACATTCTGATATTGATGGCACATTTGTTGACCTTTAATATCCTTTTGTCCAATATATATGCTTTTATACAAAGTGAGAATAGTGATGCAAAAAGTTTATTGTAAACCTATAATGTAAATGATTACAATGAAACCCTTTGGGGATTTTCTGAACATAATGAATACTATTATTTGATTTTCCAGTACTAGTTGAATAAAATTGTTTCATGAGTATTGTCTGTTCGTGGGCATTGACTGCAGTTATTGAAATTGTTTACTAAGTAGATACTTATTAATTTTACTGTACCAATAATCACGTTAGATAGTGTTTGTGTGTGTGTGTGTATTGTGTGTTGTGGAGTGTGTGTAGTGTGTTGTGTTGTGTGTGTTGTTGTAGATCATTCCGATCTAGCTTGTCCCTTTCTGCTCTCTACCAGCGATGCCCTAACCCGAAATCCGTACCTCATAGTGGTGCCCTTAGTAAGTCTTCGCTCTAGTTCTAAGCCTTGGCTAGAGGCCTTAGTTCATTAAGGTAGCCACTGGCAACTACGGTTAAGCAGCTGCCAACTTCATAGATTTATCTACGAGATAACATTCACAAAGAAAAAAAATACAAGAATTACCAGTAAATTGAAACTTTACTAAGTACAAAATATTATAACTGTCAGATAGACAAATAGTCTTAGTCGATTTGTGACTTCAAGAGATATTCAATTATATTAATAAGATACATATCGTTTGACATGGACTTTACAACCGATTGGTACAAAGTTGGTGGCAACCGAACTGACATAAAAGTTTTTCTCGGCAAAAAGCATTTTTTTTTGTGCTAATTGTACTCCGAGGCAGATTAGTTTTTGTCTTAAAAATCAATTCAAACTTTTAAAATTTTACAATTTTGTCTCGTTTCGTTTTAATTGTTTTCGAGATTTAGCATGAAATACTTAAGTAGAATCATTTTCTGCCTCAATTTTTTTATTTGAACAATAACAAAAATATTATATGTACATTTTAATTACTCTTTTTGCTAACCCTCCTCTCTAGTGTTAAGTTCTGCATTCATATCTCGGCAGTCACGTGTGAACCTAGCTCTTTGTCTAGCCCCACCTATTTGCATATATAAAGCGAAACAATACACGCTCCTAGACTATTTTTATATGCAAACTAAAAGCGGTCAGAGTTGCTGATTATGCTAAGGTAGTGTAGGAGTTTTTTTTTGTGTAGAAGTAACTATTCACGTTTTATGTATACTTAATATTAAATGTGGTTTCCTTCATATTTCAGACTTTAATTTTACCAGTTTTGTGTTGTGGTTGGACAATCATTTAATATCGCCTCGCTGTTTCCCTACGTTTGGGAGCTCCGTGTTGTTCTCCTCATCGCTGTCACTGTGGCGAAGTTGTCACCAGTCTAGAACACCACGGCCTGTCTTGCAGCCGAAGTGCGGGTCGATTAGCGCGGCACGCAAACATTAATGACATCATCCGACGAGCTCTTATCACCGTCGGCGTCACAGCTGTATTAGAACCCAATGGCTTGGCACGCGACGATGGCAAGAGACCGGACGGTATGTCTTTATTTCCATGGAAGGTGGGTAGGCCTTTAGTATGGGATGCGACGTGCGTCGATACTCTTGCGCCATCCCATCTTCCTGGCACGGCGTGCTGTGGCTGCGGAAAACCTCAAGCGGCGTAAGTATAATAATCTTATTGGTCATTATATTTTTGAGCCATTTGGGGTTGAAACACTTGGGCCGTGGGGTCCGAGTGCTCTTAGCCTATTTAAGGAAATTTCTAAATGGCTGCTGGACACTTCCCGAGACCCAAGAGCTGGTTTTTATCTTGGCCAGAGGCTAAGCATTGTCATACAACGTGGTAATGCCGTCAGTCTCTTGGGTACACTACCAGTCGACAGCAATGTGGTTGTTTTTTAGACGCTATTTTTTTTAATTTGTAAATAGTTTTAGTTAATTTAGGTTATAATTTTTTTTTCTATATTAATTTAAATCTGTAATCCATTTAATATACTTAATAAAAAAATCATAACGACCAATTCAGTTTTGAAGTAATTGGTACCGTAGTTTAAAGCAACATTTTTTGTTACCACAATGTAAATTAACTATTATATCATTCGAACAGTGGTTGCCCAGTGATAACAACCCGACTTACGAGATGTAGGTGGGTTTCAACCTAAGCAGACGTTTTACTTTGTGTAAATAATTTCATAACCACTGCTCTCAAAACGGTAAATGAAAACATCTTTCGAAAAAAATCCAAGAAATGCGACATCTACCGACCCGCACTGGGCCCGCGTGGTATATTACGGCCGACTTCCTTTCGAGGAGAGGAGGCTTGTGTCCCAGCAGTGGAAACAATAGATGCTGATTACGAATAGGGGGTGACCTTATTGCTATAGATCGGGTATAAATCCAGACTCCAGTCAAAGTAATGGATAACTCGCTACCCGGTAAGGACTAGGCCCAGGTCGACAGCGCGTTGTGTTCCACGCGCGCTTCAAAGCGTCAGCACTATTGAAAGCGTTCACTAGGACCGATGCCTGTCCTGGGTTTGTTTGAAAGAGCTACCATGGCCCTGGCACAGGCTACTGAAGGAACACGGGTGGGTTTAAGTCAGTAATAGTCTGACACGCTCCGCCCATAGCGGGAGACGTCATTTGATGATTTCCCACCCAAAACAAAAGGCTGCTGCTAAGGAATTCTCGATGGAAAACAAAATAACACTGCCTGATCTGACAACTAGGAGCTTGTGTTCAGCAGAAATTCTGTGACCACTGGACTAACGAGGCATTTATATCCTAAAAAGATATTCCAAAAATAATTAGACCTTACCTTCAGAACTCACTAAACCATTACAACTATGTCCCCTATCAATTTTATTAAATGTTCCGTACGAGACCAAAGGGATTACCGGTTAAGTTACAGACCCGATTAGAACGCGACTGATTACCTTGATGGAAGAGGTTGTAATTGTCTAAGTTACTAAGTGAAGATGTGGAGAAAACCTTTGTAAGTTTTATGTAGTTTACCATTTTTGTACCAGCCTATTCGTGTTCCAATTGGCTTTTGATTACTATGTTTGATCAAGGCTTAATGGCGATTACAGACTTAAGATTTTGACATAGTATACATTAAGACACGCCTCTTTTCCATGGGTGCAGACAGAAACTGCAGAATGCCACCTACTTTTTTTTAATGTGGGAAGTCTTCAAATAACGTATCCCGCTCCAGGGTGGAGCGGAATGGCGTGTCTGACTTTTACTGACTAAAAGTCACCCGTGTTCCTTTAGTTGCCTATATGCCAGGGCCACGGTAACTCTTTCGAACAAATCTCGCGACCCTGACAGGCATCGATCCTAGCAGACCCCTTCAGTATTGTTTTTTTTTTTTTGGATGGGACATCATCAAATGACTTCTCCCGCTCTAGGGCAGAGCGGGAGGGCTTGTCAGACTTTTACTGACTAAAACTCACCCGTGTTCCTTCAGTTGCCTATATGCCAGGGCCACGGTAATTCTTTCGAACAGATCTCGCGACCCTGGCAGACCTTCAGTATTGCTGACATCTCTTTAAGGCGCGCGTGCCACCTGCTTAGATCCTTACGTACTCCTTTAGCCTCGTTTAAGTTCATACATCTTGTCATATACGCATGCCGGTTACCAGTACTACGCACCTGTCTCTTCTGAAGAACATCAACAATAAGGTCACTGAATGTTCTCCTAGGGCGTCTCCTAATTAAGATTTTTACTAATTATATAACATAATATCTCGCTTTGTTTCTGAATGATTGGGCTGAGGTGTACTTATATTACACCCACAATTTACCAGTTATGTTTTTAAGTTATAATCCCAATTTAAAACACGACAGAGGCGTAATTGCGTAACTTGCTAGCAGTAGGAATTTGTTTCATATTGACAGTTAAGGCGAGGTTGCAGTACTTTTTAACTTTTTTAAACCTCTGTTAATCTAGCAAAATGGATAGTTTACGTAAAAAAAAAAATATTTAGGAAAATTGAACATACTGTTAAGCGCTGTGTGAAGATAGAAACGTGAATTAAAACAATGGGCTCGATAAAAAATAATCATAAAGATGACACTAAATCCCTATTTAAAACGTGTACCTTGAAGAGATTCCATCATTAAACCATGTAAAACTCGTACCAAAAAATAGGCTTTATTGTTTTTTAGGGCATGCTGAGAAAATCTAAATATATAAAATTCAAAGTCCTGAGTGACTGACTGACTGATATATCAACGCACAGCCTAAACCGCTGGTCCTAGAGACGTGAAATTTGGAGAGTGTGATCTTTGTGAAGAGTAGGTATCCACTAAGAAAGGGTTTTTTGAAATTCCACCCCTAAGTGGGTGAAATGGGGGGTTGAATTTTCTGTGAAACTTTTTATTCTGTGGGTCGATTGACACAAAAATTGGTACACATACTCTTCAATTATAGTTATGAGATACGTGTATCACAGTTTTTCCAAAATCATCCCCTTACAGAGTCAAATAGGGCTTCGAAGATGTGGATAATAAACAAATTCTCCCTACAGCTAATAGTTAAAATCTACCCAGATGTTAGTAATATTCACGACTAGCTTCTGCCCGCGACTTTGTCCGCATACATTTTCTTGCTCCCCGACCCTCCCCGTCGCATCGAATCGCCTGCCTGGGCGAGGTCTTCGTATTCGTGACTTTTTATTTTTGCTCGGCTCCGTAGGTTCCTATCTTGATGTTATTATAGTATATAGCCTTCTTCGATAAATAGGCTATTCAACACTAAACGTAGTTTCTGAGATTAGAACATTCAACCAAACAAACTCTTCAGCGTTATAATATTTAGATTTGATTACAATTAAAACGTTATAGTGAGCCAAACTTAAAAGATAGACATATACTATCACGGATTTTTTTTAGAACTTTTAAGAGAAACAATTTTGTCATATATGATTCTTGTGTTACTTTAACCGTTTACGCAGCGCATGCAACTGTAGCTTTCAAAAGGATAAGTATTCCCCGTTTTCCAACATTTTCATTGATGCTCCGCTCCTATTAGTCGTAGCATGATGTTATATAGCTTATAGCCTTCCTCGATGAATAGGCTAGATACCAAACACTTAAAGAAATGTTCAATTCAAGTAGTTTTAGATATTAGCGCGTTCAACCAAACAAACTCTTCAGCTTTATAATATTAGTATAGATAAACCTGCAGACCTCCTGCCATCATGACATCATAAAACGACTTGGTCACAATCATCAATTAAATTATTTTGAGATCGTTCGAAGGAGTTGAAAATCATTATAAATAAGTGGACTCAGCAAACAAATAAATAACGATGACGCCATACTGTCATAATCAGCTGATAATGATTTCATTGCTGGGACACAGAAGTGCCATACTTTACCCGGTTGAATTTCTTAACACATTGAAGCCTCCGGGTCACCCAACTCACATATTAAAATTGAGAATTGGCGCCCAGTTATGTTGCTGCGTAATTTAAAACCGCCAAAATTATGCAATGACACCAGGTTGTGAGTAAAAACATTGCAACGTTATCGAGGCAACTAAACTGACAGGTTGTTCCCGAGAGGAGTCTGTATTTATTCCGAGGATTCCTCTAACACCATCAAACTACCCTTTCGAGTTCAGAAGCGTGCAGTTTCCTTTCAAAGTCAGCTTGCCATGACCATAGAACTATATACTTAAGGGGGAACTGTTTTCACATGGTAAGTTATACGTGGCCTGCTCCAGAGTAAGCTCACGGAGCAGCCTGGTGATTCTAACACCTGAAGGAAAAACAATAAATAATGCTTACAAAGAAAACTGCGGTAGGCATATTATTTCGTTGTAAACAACATTAATTGTTTATATTACATGCATATATTCCGGCCAAGTGGTGCAATGGGACCAGGTTGCGTGAAAACAGCGGGATATGATCTTAGAGGGGACTACTATTCGCACGGCCAGTTTTCCGTGGCATGCTCGAGAGTGAGCTCATCTAGCAGCCTGGTTGTATCAACACCTGAGGGTAGAACTTCTTGAGTAGTATATAAAGAGGTACTTTAAGAATAAACTCAAAAATATATAGTAACCTGTACCCTGCCTGTGAACAACTATGTAGGGAATAAAGAGGATTTATATTTTCGCTTTAAAGTTGCCTACAAATTTGGCATAAAAAAAAAAAAAGTAGGTAATTTGCCGTTCCGTTATATAGGTATTCCGTTACTATTGTTACGTTTTAGGATTTATTTATCCTACAACAATAATTTATCAATCCGGGCGCCGCTCCTCGGATAACACAAAGCAAGCAGTGTGATAAGATCTTGTTTATTTGGATTAACACATAGGGTACTTTTAGTCCCGGTAGTACGATCCTGTGGGATATTTTTCGACATTCACGCGAGCGAAGCCGCGGGCAGAAGCTAGTATTATATAATTTCCTTATCATTTTATCTCCACGAAACAATTATACACAAAATCTAGCAGCTCAAGCGCTCGCAACGACCGGCCAGTGTTCGCCGAAACGTCGTCAACTACAAGAGGGCCTTAAACAACATTCATTGCGTTATTTACGTTGCTGAGCCGACAATTTATTTGAACAAATGACGCAATGGTTTAGAAATAATCTTCAATCCGATTCAGATTCTGATAGATAGTGCGTGTCGCAATTAGGGTGCTGATTATATTGACGCTTGATGTTTCTGAGTAAGTTAATTAGTAAAGATGTAGAGAAAAAGGTTTTTTTAGTCAGTAGAAAAGCAGTTGTTTGTAGTGGGATACTCATATCATCCAAACAAACAAACAACCAAAAATCTGAACATCCAAACATACAAAGTTTCATATTTATAATGTTAGTAAGATTTTTAATGCGTACGTATACAGGGGGCAGGGACATCAAAGTGCAAACTGACACCATGATTTCAGAACCGTCCTGCGTCATTTATTTAAAATAAAGCTGTTCCATTCATTTTGATCACATAGGTGTACGAATGGCGAGAAATCAAGCTATAAATTTCCAGTTTAAACTGACTTCTCATAGTACGAAAAGTCTATACAATGCGAGGTCAGCTAATACTGGAATGTATTGCTTAAGAATACAGCTGCTTTTTTTTTACTGACGAAGAATTTCTACGCTAGGGGGTGTTGCGCTAATATCCATGCTACCTTGTACCTATATTTTATAAATCCTGGAAGGATATGTCCTTCAAACTGGAACGAGCTACAGTAACGTAGATGGTAGCAAAAAAGTCACGGTGGTAGTAATCATAACAAAACTAGTAGAAATCCTTTACAAAGAGCTTAATTACAACCAATCTTTCTGTTAAAATGAACCTTCCTAAACATTAAAATGGCCATTATTTTCTTAGCCGTCTGAAAATATTTTAGCTCTACGTAGATATTTTAGGCCCACACATATAAACTACTTCTGTTTGCAAGTTATTCGTCAGTGTAAACCCTTTAACCGCTAGGGTACCCGACAAATTGTCACCCAGACTAAATAAATTGACATTCTAGATAGTATTTTGTTAGTAGCTTTTATCTTGTTCGTCGACAAAAGAAATAAAACATAAAATACTATTTATCTCAAAGAGTTGGTTTAATAATTAAAATATTTACATTATTTATTTACTTACAAAGAAAAGAATTATCAATAAAATTGTACGCATCGTTGCCGAGTGTCCAAAATGTTGGCAGTATTGTCATATTGCATGCTAATGATGATTCGTCGGCCAAAACATAGAGCCAGCTCTCTGGTCACGTCAAGAGTCGACCAACCGTTTTGCAATGTCTCGGAAAACGAAGGAGTCACTCTGACCCCACGGCCCAAATATTACTTAGTTTTTCTGACAAGTATACATCTCATTTCAAAGAATGAGGAGGCTCTCAACTCGTCAGAATCGTTTATGATGTATGTTCAGCGATAATTTTTCACCACATAAACCAATTTCAACGGTATTTTTTTTTTGGAAAGGGTATACCATACAAATATAAATTTGGTCAAGGTCTGATGAGTGGTTATTTAGTCATTATCATCATTTCAGCCGAAAGACGTCCACTGCTGGACATAGGCCTCCCCCAAGCTCCACCATTTCGACTGGTTCTGTGCTTCTCGCATCCAGCGGATTCCTGCAGCCTTAACAAGGCCATCTTTCCACATTTTGGGAGACCTTCCAACGCTACGTCTACTACTTTAACGGTTTGTAGTAAGCTTCAGTAATTAATCTAGAGAGCTCTTAGTAAATGCAGACTGTATAAAAAAATTATTCATCTAATAAAGACTGGCTACTAGCCAATCTGTCGCTCTAAGCCTGATACCCACCTACCTACCCTACTAAAAAATCTCTTTTAGAACTACCCACAAAATTTATAGCATGCAATACGGTGAAGCTTTGAAGTAAATAACTAACTATACTAGCATCAGATAGCTTCGACAACGACATCCGTCTTGCCTCACTCTGCTAGGAACGGAAAAAATATTCTCTGTGTTGTTTTTGAGAGAAATTAAGGGTTTTGGAATTAACTGTATATAAACTTAAGCCCTGTTTATTCATGGGTTAGTAGTAAGGTGTAGATTAATTGTACTTGCCCACTTATTCACGAATTTGTGAATCAACTAAATCTTTTAATGTGAATAGATGCCAAGTAGTTCTTCTAGTTGGCTTTAATGAATATAGAAGCTGTATGGCTACTTAGCTCTGTTTAAAAAACCCCAAATAAGATTATTTTGTAAATAAAAGGGGTCGTTAGACCCCGTCATGAATGAATTTCTCCAAATATAACCGTGTTACTTCCTTCTCGAAAATTCTCTAACTTTATTTTGACTTCACTATTGGCTATAGTAGGTACCCTCGAAAACCATGACAAGGATCTCACTCTGTTTCTGTGTCATTTTCTATTTTATCATTCTTTTCCATCATCGTTATCACTGATATAATGAAATAGATCGTGAATTCGCGATAAAACGGCGAGCAATGAAAATGAACGGAAACATTAAAAAACCAATACCTACACGATGACTGATGAAGAGTAATTTATTTAGCCAAATAAATCCATATTTACTTGTACAAGCAAAACCAAGCCTGACAGCATTATGAGTGATTATTTAAGTAGCTGAAGCATCTCCGTTGAATATTCTGACAATTGTCAAGAATTTACGAGAAAATTATACTTTTGGAAAATTTCTTCCAAGAGAAAAAAATATTTAAAAAAATAAAAGATAAAAAAGATAATTATTTTCTTTTCATTTCTTTCTTTTTTTTTAATTTTTGGTAATTTTACTTTTTTTTCTTTAATTTTGTTGCCAATTTAAAATAATACTCTACTTAGCCTTTTCCCAACTTATCATTGTTATGTAGCGTATTAGAAAAAAAAGAAAGGAAATACTTTTATTTGTGGTAAATATGACGCAACGAAAAACCAAACACACGCTACAAAGGAAAAATCTTTGGGAAACAAGCGTCACATCCACGCAAAAGCGTTGGTTTTCAGTGACAGACGACGTGCTGACGTCGAGCGTGCAGCAAACAGCCAGTAAAATAAATACAAATAATATTTCTAAAATAAAGAATACTGAAATTAAATGTAAATGGAATAGATTGTTGTTTGTTTTTTAGGGTTCCGTAGCCAAATGGCAAAAAACGGAACCCTTATGGATTCGTCATGTCTGTCTGTCTGTCTGTCCGAGTATGTCACAGCCACTTTTTTCCGAAACTATAAGAGCTATGCTGTTGAAACTTGGTAAGTAGATGTATTCTGTGAACCACATTAAGATTTTTACACAAAATAGAAAAAAAAAAACAATAATATTTGGGGTTCCCCATACATAGAACTGAAACTCAAAAATTTTTTTTTCATCAAACCCATATTATTCCATATTTATGGATAGGTCTTCAAAAATGATATTGAGGTTTCTAATATCATTTTTTTCTAAACTGAATGGTTTGCGCGAGAGACACTTCCAAAGTGGTAAAATTTGTGTCCTCCCCCCCCCCCCGTAACTTCTAAAATAAGGGAATGATAAAACTAAAAAAAATATATGATGTACATTACCATGCAAACTTCCACCGAAAATTGGTTTGAACGAGATCTAGTAAGTAGTTTTTTTTTTAATACGTCATAAATCGTAAACCACAATTTACCTTTCATTCAGTGAACTCAAATATAATTTTTTTTTAAAAAAGTTTAATTTCATAAACGTAAATCTTATACATAAACCGTGAATAGCGCGAGTCCGACTCGCACTTGGCCGGTTTTTTTTTATTGGTTGACTGTACTGTCTTCATCATCATAATTTATTATTTACTGGCTGTGTCCCGCAATTTCACCCGCTTCAGTCTCGATTCCGTGAGAATATAGCGTTAAAAAATATGTTATGGCCTAGTTCAAGTCATAGTCTGCCAATATACGAAATTTCATCTAAATTCGTTTAGCCGTTTCAGCTTGAACGCGTAAAAAACCAAACATAAAAATCTTTTGTCTTTATACAATTAATTAAGATTTTTAGATGCTTAGTGACTTCATGTTTCAGCTTCTTCTCATCATCATCATCATCATTTCAGCCGTAAGACGACCACTGCTGGACTTAGGCCTCCCCCAATTTGGGGGGCTTTGCCATAATCGCCACGCTTGGCAGGCGGTTTGGCGATCGCAGTATGGTCGTAAAATGCATAGAGAACGCTGCTGCCCATTCTCTAGTAAGTCCCTTAGTCGCCTTTTACGACACCCACGGGAAGAAATGGGGTGGTGTTATTCTTTACGTCCGGCACCACACGGTACACACACAGTACAGCTTCTTCTGAACAAGTAATAATAACCGCACGGATTAATTGATCCGTGGTTGGGTAACATACAATCAAATTTTATCTTTTGTTTCGCTATTCTTTCCCATAAGTTCTAATCCAGATTATTACGAACTATTTAAAATATAACAAATAGCTAAATCTGTTCAGCAATTCTCAATTGATGCGTTTACCAACGAACGGTAATAAAATTAGGTATAGAAATAGATACAGTCTACCATTTTACTCTTGCTAATAAAATAGCAGCGCTTTCAAACAACAGTTTACTAAAACAACAACGCGATTGACACAGCTATTCGGTCATTTAAAGGATTGCCTAGTTAAACTAACAGAACGTGCTCTGAATTAAAATGGCTGCTAAACTACCTGATTTTAGTATCCACGAGTTGCCCTGAAAACAATGCTTTGTTTCACTGATACAAAGTTTGTAATTGAATTCAAAACTAAACGAACCTCATTAATACCCCAAAAATTATGTCAATTTGAAATAATTTAATACCAAAAAACCGGCCAAGTGCGAGTCGGACTCGCGCACCGAGGGTTCCGTACAAACCTGTAGGCATAAAGTTTTAATTTTTTTTTAAATATTTTTATTATATGATGTAACAAAAAAATTACGGTTTTTGCAATTTTTCCTTTATCTGTGCTATAAGACGTTGCTTCGTACCAAATTTCAAAATTCTAGATCGACTGGAAGTACCCTTTAGGTTTTGATTCCCTTGCGAGTTTCGAAAATTTGCTGAAATTTGCGGCATAAACGGCTATATCTTTTGATTGCGTTAGCTTAGAGGTTTGATTTTTTCACAGCTCTAAAGGACAGTACCCCTTAGTATTTGATATAAATTTCAGCTTGATACCTTTACGCGTTCCTGAGAAAAAGGGTCTTGACAGACGGACGGACGGACGGACTGACGGACGGACGAACGGACAACAAAGTGATCGTATAAGGGTTCCGCTTTTTCCTTTTGAGGTGCGGAACCCTAAAAACATTAAATGTTGGCCGCTATTCCCGGAAGGTTGTGTTTTCACATGCACTCTCTGGAACAGTTAGACCAGATAGGCCTCGGCATGAATTTGGACAAGACGAAAGTCATGTACAATTCTTACCAAGTCCAATCCGCATCGAAGAGTCGCTTGTCGAGGTTGTGAAGGAGTATTTCTACCGAGGGCAAGTCATCCAGCTTAGTAGACACAACTTCGAGAAAGATACCGATAGGAGGATCCAGTTAGGTTGGGCAGCGTTTGGAAAACTTCGGGTGGGCAACCCATATTTGTCGAAGGACCGATGGACGATGGAGCGGAGATCGGCAAGCGTAGTGTGGGACGCCCCCTAACTAGATGGACCGACGACCTAATAAAGTTAGCTGGGACGGGCTGGATACGGAATATACAGCAGTGGACTACGATCTGCGACTGAGTTGATTGATGCACACTCATTTTTTTTAAATTTATTTCTTTGCATACATGGGTAAATGGTACACAAATAAAATCAATTAATATAATTTTAAATAACATTAGGATATTAATGTTAATCCATTTTACAATTAAATGTCAAATCATTTGTATCACAATAAATATATAATGTCATAATATTACATCAAATGACACTGGCTACAATATGAAGTATGTCAATGGATACAATATAAGTATGTCCAATTAAATATATTTTTTTATTTAGCTGGTACCTACTTTTTTGACATTGCAATATAATAATTTTCTTTAAAGTTACAAAATCAGAATCATCATTATTATGAAAAAGGGAAAAACTTTTTTTTAATGGAAGCTGGCATATCGACCCGCCGCCGCCACCGGTTTGATTTTTCTTCGAAATCACAGCGCACGGTGAAAGTGCCTCTTCCCGTATATACATGGGTAGAGGACACATAGACGAACAAAATATGTCAAGTAACATGGTACTCTAAAGTGTCACGTTACCGAGATATTTAAAGGTAAACATCAACATATGAGTACAACGGCAATCATTAAAATAGACGTATCACGTGTCTGTAGGCGTCAGATTGTATCCAAATAATCGTTCCCAGGTTGATTATTATTATTACTATTTATTGGAAGAGAGTAGGAACATTACATACTACTAGGAGCTCGAGAAAATTGCTACTATAGATGTACGGGATAACCTCTTGCCATAACCTGAATACATATTCCCTGATAGCTTCTGAGATTTTCCTGACAGACTTGACGTCTAAGAAAAATGTAAAGTAAAAATAAATTTAATACCAGCACTATATTTATATTCATGATCTCATCAACATAGTAATTGAATAAATAATAAAATTAATATTATGTAAATATTAAGTGAAAATACAGTTTCTAGATTAAAAAATACTGTACATTTTTATAACAACTTGGGAATAAAAACATGATCAAAATGAATAATTTAAACAAGTTGTGAGGCTTCTTCGCATAGTTAGCGTCTAATTTTACTCTTTTTTAAGTCTATCTTGGCAAAACAAAATTAAGCTCGATAAATATAGTTAAAAGGTAATTAGTACCACTTCATATATATTGTTTCTTAATATCGCTGTACCAACACTTACGTATGCACGGAATACACCTGTCTTCCAACTTTCATCAATACTGGGCCATTAGCAACAGTGGTGGTCTCGTCGTAATGAATACGACTGATGAATTTAAGGTCGAAAGTTTGAACTTAGACAGGCGCTTCTAAAAAACTGCTTCTTCATCTTTTTGTGTAAACTATTTCATTACCACTGCTCTCAAATAATAGTCAACCTGAATTTATTATTCCACTCGACTCGATCCTGAGCCAATAAGGATCAATCCCTCATAATACGTTCGTGAGGAATCCGGTATATCCTAGAACTAAAAATTCGAAGACTAGTGACATCATCCAACCCGCATTGGGCCCCGTGGTTGATTGCAGTCAACTGCCTCTCACGGAGAATAAGCCTGTGCCCCAGAAATGGAAACAATAGAGGCTGATTATGCAATATCATTGATCTCCGAGTTAAATGTCTGAGTGCAATCTGTACGGACAAAGACAGACAGGCTGCTAGCGGACTGTAGACTGATACCACTACTGCGTACTTGCGTACACTAGTACTGCAGACTGATAACGGATATGACTAAATTATAATACATAGTTCATTTGGTGCCAGATGTAAACAAAAGCACCACCCCATTTCTTCCCGTGGGTGTCGTAAGAGGCGACTCCACCATACAGCGATCGCCAGACCGCCTGCCAAGCGTGGCGATTATAATAAACACCCCCAAATTGAGGGAGGCCTAAGTCCAGCAGTGGAGGTCTTTCGGCTGAAATCGCCATTTGTATTCTAATAATATTGTGTTCTTTATCATAGCTCCAAAAAAAACAAAAGTCTATACCAAAATGTCACTATTTTCATTCCGAAAGGCCACTAGGTTCTATTTTTAGCTGCCAGTTGCTTTCAACCACCACTGAACTCAAATAACTCTCGTTTTGCACTCCCCCTTGCCAAAACCCGCCATATCTCCTAATCTATGAGCCGGACCATTAATTATTCGAAAGGAAGGTAAAGATAACTGGAATACGTAATTGAAACCTCACAGAAACGTTTTAGATATAATTTCTTATGCAAGCTAAGTCCACTTAGAATAACAGACTCGTTGAGTATATTTTGGTTGGGTTTACTAACAGAAAATATGTATTATTCTTAGTACTGGGATATTAACCGACTTCAAAAAAAGGAGGAGGTTATCAATTCGACTGTATTTTTTTAATGTTTGTTACGTCATAACTTTTGACTGGGTAAACCGATTTTGATTACTCTTTTTTAGGGTTCCGTTGCTAAATGGCAAAAAACGGAACCCTTATAGATTCGTCATGTCTGTCTGTCTGTCGGTCTGTCTGTCTGTCTGTCTGTCCGATTATGTCACAGCCACTTTTTTCCGAAACTATAAGAGCTATGCTGTTGAAACTTGGTAAGTAGATGTATTCTGTAAGCCGCATTAAGATTTTCACACAAAAATAGAAAAAAAAACAATAATATTTGGGGTCTTTTTTAAATTTTTCATCAAACCCATACCTGTGGGGTATTTATGGATAGGTCTTCAAAAATTATATTGAGGTTTCTATTATCATTTTTTTCTAGACGGAATAGTTTGCGCGAGAGACACTTCCAAAGTGGTAAAATTTGTCCCCCCCCCCTTTCCCCGTAACTTCTAAAATAAGGGAATGATAAAAGTAAAAAAAATATATGATGTACATTACCATGTAAACTTCCACCGAAAATTGGTTTGAACGAGATCTAGTAAGTAGTTTTTTTTTAATACGTCATAAATCGTAAACCACAATTTACCTTTCATTCAGTCAACTCAGATATAAAATTTAAAAAAAAACATTTGTTTCATAAACATAAACCTTATGCATAAACCGTGAATTCCTGCAGGTTTGTACGGAACCCTCGGTGCGCGAGTCCGACTCGCACTTGGCCAGTTTTTCACTTTGTAGTGTTTTTTTTTTAGGTAGTTTGTTTTTTTTTTTTTGTAAAAAGTTTTATAGTTGATTATAAGATTTTCTTCGAGGGACTTTTGGCTTAGGTAAGGCTACACTTGTGGTTGGTCTATGAATGGGTAGTCAACCTTAACAAATACACACACATTTCACTCACCTAACTGTTTTTTTTGTATTGCCTATTCTATGTAGTTTCTTTTTACTCAGGCTTTTATTTTATTTTTATTTTTTATGAGTTTAACTTAATTTTAATTTTATTTAATTTTATTATGAATGTTACTACGAAATCATCAATTACCATCTTGCGCTAGCAGAACTTCTTAAATTATTAACTTGGTGTATTTGTAGTCACCAAGACCACTTGGGTCACCAAGATACAGGCTGTGCCTAGTTTGGGACCCGCTGTTAAATCTAAATTGAGTCTTCTGCTGCTTAGAATGTCATCTTGCATGCTACTTGTAAACTGTAAACTATGTGAAAGTTTAATAAAAATAAATTTGAATTTGAAATTTGAATTTAACACACTAAAACGAGGGGTCTCAGAACGCTCATCAAACCATTCTTCTCGGCTGTCGTTGATCTTAGATAGTTGCTACGTGTCTTCAGAAGCCCGAAAGTCTGACAACCTGTTTTACTAAGGGGTATTGTATTACTCAGTAACTGGGTTGTGAAGTTCAGATAGGCAGTTTGTCCAAGTAAAACAGTGGTATCCAGTTGCATTATACTGGAAGCTGATCGTAGATACTCGATCCAGATCTTGTTGGAAAAAATGCTAGGCAGATGATGGTCTTCACATGATAGGACCAAGTTTATGTCTGGACTTTAGAAGAGAGTGTGACCTCTGACTTTGTTTCGGATTTTCTTCTCAGAGTAGTCAGATAAGAAACGCCAACATCATCTAGTTTTAAAAATACGATTGATATGTTTGTATAAACCTACTTGAAAAATAAAATCATTTATCATTTGTTAATCATTTACTCTTATAGAAATAAATTTGTAAAGCTGAAATTGATTTCAATATAGTTATGCAAAAACATAGTTTCCCTGTATCCAAACTCTACCCAACAAGCAACTGCATCTTTTATTGATTTCCCCAACTCAAAAGCGTGGATGAGTTTCAAAAGCTGTATCTACTTTTACACTTTAATTTTCTGATCAATTCCCAGTTTGAGATTGGTTATACTCGTAGTAAGAGGATTGGGGTTCCATTTTAATCTGATACGAAAAACAGCTTTCGAGACGTACACAATTCTGGTTAGGTGAGCAATTTCTTGCTATAAGTTTTGGTAAAAATATATCTCTGTAATACTTTTTGCAGATTTCCTGTGAAATACAAATGATGTTGTGACGCACATGCTTATTGAAATTGAAGAAAATTCTAGAAGACAAGGTTAAAATTTTCTGAAGCAAAATCATCCAGAATAAATTAGTCTGTATTTCTGCCTACCTCTATTGATCATCCAGCAAAACACCAATGTCACTATTTACACAGTAAATTTAAAAAAAGGCAAAACGTCACATCTTGTTTATCTAAGTACAGGTCTATTTCTATACTAATATTACAACTGAAGAATTTATTTATTTGTACGCGATAATCTCTGGCTGATAGTCTAAATCTTGAGGAAGGATATAAACTATTTAATATCACGCTAAATCCCTTAAGAGCCGGGCAAAAAGAAAAAAATCTGAAAGAACACTAAGCGAAAATTATGTATAGCGTGGGCAGAGGATGCGATGGGATGGTACGAAGGAACAAAATGTTCACGCGGTCTAAGTCGCGGGCAGACACAAAAAGTCAGATTTTTTTTTTTGTTAAACTCATAACCTCAAGTACTTAAGTAGGTATCTACTACAGTTAATAACGAGATCAACTGCCGCTTGAACTTGTAGTTTGCAGAGACAGCAATTTTACGTGAAACTGCCTTATTTATATCATGCAATGGTTTATAAAAGCATAAAATGCAGTAGATTTCCTACTACTACTGACTTAAACAGCTTTAATTCGGAACTAATTTCCAGAAGTAAAAATAACAAATCTGCTATTGACAGGTAATTCGTTACAATTTTCAGTTACTTCACTAACACATCTGCAAGCGATTGGACCAATCAATAATCTTGTTTTGACAGAACGTCCTGCTGCTTACGTCATCACGAAATAAAATGGCTGCTTCTGATATGCTTCTAACAGAGCAGCGAATTACGGCCTGTTTGTATTATTTCTAACCGACTTCAAAAAGGAGGGGGTTCTCATTTCATTCGCAATAAAAAATATATATATATATATTTAGCGATATCTTTGGCAATTACGAAGTGATTTAATTTAAAAAAAAATATAGATTGACTGTGGTTCAGGGGTAGTCCTATATGTATGATCTTTATTAACTTTGCTTGTCAAATTTTTATAATAGCTTCGTTAATGCGTATTTAACCCACTTTGTGTACCCAATTGATATTCTAATATTTCTTGTCAATGTTGTTTGCATAGCGTTGGTATGCAACTTTAGCGTTGGTAATGTAACTAAATAGTTTTTATTGAAATAAAAGTTCCTTGTTTGCTTTAAAGTTAGTGCAACGATCTTAAAGTAGACCATCCACAACTAGGATGAGCATGGAGAGATTTTCCTCGTTTCTGCGAGGATCATTCCTGTTTGCCAGCCACGCATTCGTGCGTAGCATGCAGTCATCATCATCATCATCATTCCAGCCGTAAGACGTCCACTGCTGGACTTAGGCCTCCCCCAATTTAGGGGGCTTTGCCATAATCGCCACGCTTGGCAGGCGGGTTGGCGATCGCAGTATGGTGGTAAAATGCAAAGAGAACGCTGCTGCCCATTCTCTAGTAAGTCCTTTAGTCACCTTTTACGACACCCACGGGAAGAAATGTAGCATGCAGTGGACGATCTCATCTTAATTGTCACACAAAGCGAAGCTAAGTACGCTTTTGTCTCTTAGCCGTGAGTCGATGGAGCGGTGCCTTAACGTGCGAGATAGACTGCTCTTTAACGATTAAAATAGTGGACTGGTGGTCTTTAAGAATCGTCTGTGCCTGTGAAAGCTCTAAAATTACTACAAAGAATCCGTAGTTACGAGTCATATTTGCTACGGATATGTGACAAATACGACCTGGCTTATGACAACAGTGAATGAGTAGCCAATATTAAAGTTGCAAAACTAAGCAGTAACTGTACAATTATAGTTCAATTGAAATTGATTTCAATAATATTTAAATAATAATAATACAGTGATAATATAGTCGTTGTGCCAAAATGTTGACAACTTTATCTTGTACTTTGTGTAAATAATTTCATCACTACTGCTCTCAAAACGGGAAGGAAAACCATCGTGAGGAAACCAGAATGTTCTAGAACCAAAATTTCGAAGACATGAGACATCTACCAACCCGCACTGGATCCGTGTATGTAGTAGATTACGACCAACTCCCTCTTACCGAGACGAGGCCTGTTTCCCAGCAGTGGGAACAATATAGGCTGATTATCATGTTGACAGCTGGCTCAAGCACCTGAAAAAGAGTGAACATCCGAACACGGTATGCGGTTAGATTGTTTCGCCCCTCTGTAGCCCCATAGTATGAGTGTATGACATTCTCATATATAGATCTTGTATATCTCGAGACCCTACCAGAGGCGGTAGGCTAATACAATTTTTTTTTTGGTTGTTTGAGCTCGGTAATCTCTGAAACTAAAACGAAAACCATTTCATCTAAAAACGTTGCGTCACTCATCTCTACCAACAATATTTAGTCCTACACTAATATAAAAATAACATTCACACTCAACCACATAACTATTACATGTAACGCGAAGTGGGTCCGACTTAGTTCGTAATCTGCTTGAAGTGACCTCTGAGAGGGAAAGTAAAAGATAAATTGGATCGTATTTATATACTTCAAAAGGAATATTTCTGTACGTGTGGGCTGCAGGGATTAAACATATGTTTCTTTCATTTTTGTGGGTCTCGTTAAGGTCTATTTTGACTATGCACTGTGGTGGCTAGTGAACAGCCTAATGTTAAGACTTCTTCAGACAGGCGCGACGCGACAGCGAGACGCGACCTTTGTAGAACGATTTCCATTTAGTTTTCACTGAAATTGTTCTACGAAAGTCGCATCACGCTCCCGCGTCGCGGCTGTTTGCGGAAGCCTTTATGCCTTTGCGTTGCAATGATGTGTTGACGATGAAAGGATTACAATTGTACCAATGTTATTGCTACAGGTACTGCGACTAGTTGTGTTTTCGTCCGCGTGGCTTTGTTGTTCCCCCACCTACCCTGTCCTATCAAATCGCCTGCCCGTCATATCGTTGTCACTAACATTTTTTTATTTGTTCTCGGCTCCTAAGGGTCTCAACGTGATGGTATAGGGACTAGCTTTTCTCAATAATTAGGCTACCAGATATAAAAACCACCAGACCAGACCCTACCAGATCCTACTGTAAGTTCCAGCAATTAGCGCGTTCCATCAAACTCTTCAGCTTAATTATTAGTACAGATATTATTAGTTTTGGCGTACTGAATTGTAGAATTCTTAAATCTAAATTAATGTTATGTGTGAAAAATCGTTCTAATTTTCGCTATATTTTCTCTAGCTAGGTCTACAGACTGTATGGTCACCAGTCTGCGCGCCATCATGCTTTCACATAACGACACTCTGTCCCATAGACAGTCATGACTCAAACTGCCTTACAACTTTGGACTATTACTGCTTTTGTTGCGTTGTTTTTGTACCACTTCTTTTTCCCAGCTAAAGCACTATGAAGTGGTGACGGAGGTGCGTTTTGGAGGACTGTCTTGTGCCATTTAGACGTTCGATAAGTACTGACTCTCAGCCTAGTTTGAATAAATGACTTTTAATTTTGATTTTGATACAGCTTCCACAAAATAAACGCACTCGCCAATTTTGTGAAAACTAAAAGAACTACCAACTTTTAAGCTTCATAATTGTATCATCTACTCGGTTTAGCTCGAACGTTACTCCACTTCGTGATTAAAACCCGGCGTTGGTAATAAAACTCCATCGCTTGGTCATGTCGTGTCTGTCTCGTTATCTCTACAGAATCAAATTGTAGGAGAGACATTTATTTTGGACGTCACTATTTAGAGATTACTAAGATGAATAGCTGGGGTTCGGATGAAGGGACATACGGATGGATAGATTGAGAAGCCAAACAGCATCATCTGACCAGCTTTTTCCACCTTTTTTGGCATCGTTTTTCAATCTAACCGGATGGAATTGAATATCAGTATTTTATGTGGAGTGACTGCTCTCCACAAACCAGTTACTGGGTAAGACTAATCGTCAGATTATCAGGCTTCTGACCACCCGTAACGACTATCAAACATTCACAAAAATTGGCAGCGGGACCAATGACTTATGAATACCTCAATAGGTAGTAAATGTATCAACAGAGGGGTAATTGCGGAACTTTTTATCGGTAGAAATTGGTTTAATATTCATAGTTAAACAACATTCATTACGTTATTTACGTTGCTGAGCCGACAATTTATTCGAACAAATGACGCAATGGTTTAGAAATAATCTTTAATCCCATTCAGATTCTGATAAATTGTGCGTTTCGCAATTAGGGTGCTGGTTACTCAGTAAAAATGGTATAGATAGTAAATCACTACTGAGTAAATATCTCATCAAAATGTTTTTGTTTACAAATTCATAACTCAAGGAATACGGTAGGAAGTCCGGCAAATTGTTAAGGAAATCATTTCCAAAAATATCTTTAGTGGTAAAGGTCAAACAAAGGTCAACAACCGTATTTACGTTCATAACAATGTCTGTGACAGTTCTGAATAAGTTATTTATTTGAGATATTTCAGCGTTTATTTTTAAACGATGTTTATATATCGTTAAGTCATATCAGATGCACGGGTTGATTGACAAGAAGATACGCTTTCTGCGGTGAGTATTTCCATTCTGTACATGGCCAAAACGCAACCATAAGAATCTGCTCGCGTATACTTTGTCATGCAATTTTTAAATTTGTGATTACAATGATAGGTTTTTTTTTTGTTTTTATTTAACTGCTTTTGTTAGTTTATTTTTATTTTCTTTTCATTTCATATATTGTGTATATGTATCATTTGCATCGTATATGTAAGCGGGCACGCCCTTTATGCCTGGAGGCTTTATTAAGGTTTTAAGTTCTGTTTACGATTTTGTTTTATTATTTATTTCAGATTGAGTTTAGTTTTCAATGTTTTGTTGGTATATTGGCGTGTGCTAGCTGACGTATGGCGAATAATGTATGTTTTGTTTTATAATATTAATAACTTACACAGTACTGTATAGAATCAAGTTCTTCTAACTTAACAGACAGCTGTGCTGCTGGGGAGTTTGGTCCGCCACTTCTTCTTCCCAGCTAAAGCACTAGGAAGTGTCGAAGGGCGAACGTTTTGGGGGGACTGTCTTATGTAACTTTGACGTTCAAAAAGTGCTGACTCTCAGCCTAGTTTGAATAAAAAAATAAAATACACGAATTTACCGTACTATTTGTATACAGTTTGTAACGTAGACGCGCACGTGCATCTTTTCAATTTTTAAAAGGCCATAATGCCACCATAGAAATTTGGTAGGACTTCTGATTGCAGGGATTCGATTTAAGGGGTGGTAGGGGGAGGGAGGGGGGAGGTGTAGAACCCTTCCTGTGAAGGAAAAGTTCGAACCCCCCCCCCTTTTTGAGAAATATTTTTTTAAAATATTCTAACCTTACTTTCGAATTTTCGTGTATCAACATCGATTTAAAGGCCGGAAGAGGTGTGGGGTTGACGAATAAAATGAAGGGGAAGTAGCAACGCTCGACAGGATACTTCGCTGACAGAGTTCGTCAACAAAATCAAGGCGTTTTCATAGGAGGTCACAGTTTTAACCTAACCTAACCTCCCCAAACCATGTTTGTTTCTGGCACTCGCCGGCCGCTCCTCTATACAGGATTAGTTTGCATGCGGACTAGCACTGTATATTATGGAACAATTTAGTTACTTTGGCCACTAGAAAGTATACACGTGTATTTGCGTACTACTCTTGTATAGATTGGAAGACCTTGATTAAAAAGTGAATTCCAATCTATACGCGACTAGTTTAACACCCTTGCGTTCTAGCCTTGTACAGAATGGAAATACGCTTCTGTGGTTTGTTTGTATATGGGTGATCACCTATACATATCAAGTACCTTCCTTGCTTCAAAAATCACGTAAAGCCGTTGGTCTCCGCTGTCATTTGTAGATCTTTGACAGTAGTGACGGGTCAGAAGTCCGAAAGACTGACAGCCAGTCTTACCAAGGTATCGAATTATCCAGTGACTGGGTTGCGGTGGTCAGAAAGGTAGTCGCTCAATATAAAATACTAGTAGTCAGCTGCATCCGTTAAGAGAAGGTGCCGACCCCAACGTAGTTGGGAAAATGCTAGGTAGATAAATGATAAACCTCTGCTATACCATGCATTACCGTGTGGTGCCGGCCGTAAAGAATAACACCACCCCATTTCTTCCCGTGGGTGTCGTAAAAGGCGACTAAGGGACTTACTAGAGAATGGGCAGCAGCGTTCTCTATGCAATTTACCACCATACTGCGATCGCCAACCCGCCTGCCAAGCGTAGCGATTATGGCAAAGCCCCCCAAATTGGGGGAGGCCTAAGTCCAGCAGGGGACGTCTTACGGCTGAAATTATAATGATGATGATACCATACATTATTTGGCTGACTCTGTTGGGATGCAGGATTCAACTCTGGGAGAGGATGCGGACCGTAGCACACCACGCTGGCCCAGTGCGGATTGGTAGATGTGACATGTCTTCGAATTGTTGCTTTCATACCACTTTCCTCACGTAGTATTCTTTTACCGTCTCGAGAGCAAAAAATAACTAGTGATGTAATGCCTTAACCTATTTCCTTCAAAAGGTAGCAAACAGACTTGAACTAAAATAATTGTGGCAGGTACCTAATGAAAACATTTATTCTGTCAACAGTTTGCGAGCACACATACTCGTAAAAATAACCCGGTTCCCTACAGTTTACTTACAATTTGTCGGGACCGGTAGATTCTTTATTTAGCTTTATTATTTGTAGAAGAGTATCTAGTATAGGTTCATCAGAAAAGGTATGCGCTTTGGTAATTATCGTGTTCACGAATTAGTACGAAAGCCACACCTCAGAGTACAAAGAACATTAGATTTTTAATTGACGTAAAAAAGGGGGTTGCTCTCAAATATAATTTCCTTATCCTTATTTTACTAGACGCCTTTATGTTTGTTTGGCAACGACTCAAAATTAGTCATTTACTTTGGAGCTTCGTTACACTAAAAGTTAGGTTAAAAGGTTTAGTTTTTGCTTTCATTTTTTTTTTGTTTATTAGCTGTTAGCTTTTGTCGAGAGTTAGGCTACAGAATTCAATAAGAATTTTATAAATCCAGCTGGTCTTCTAGAGATAAGCGCGTTCAAACATGCAAAAAAACTCTTCAGCTATATTATTAGTGTATTTACTAGGCTAGAAAACTCAAAAAAAAAAATTGTTACTCAATTTAAAAAGACGATTGCTTTTTTCAGGAAATAGAAAAGGAAATTACATAATTACCATACATAAACTTACACCTTTTTCCCATGGATGTAGGGTAGAAACTACAGAATGACACTTAATACGGTCCTTGCATAGTCTTTTTGCTTCATTTATGTTCACACCTCTGGTCATTGGCGCACGCCAGTGGCGAACACTACGCACTAGACCTTTCTGAAGAAGATCATCATTCAGTAAAAATGCGATTGACACAAGACAGATAATTATTTGGAGATCTATTAAATGCATTCCCTTTACCTAGCACATTCCCTAATAGAACCCTGTCATAATAGCATAATCATCCAATAATGTTGGACTGCTGGGACAAAGGGACGCCTTACGCTCACAGTAAAATAAAGTGGTCCGTAAGTCATCACGCGGTTACTCACACTAGACCCAAATAAAAAAAAATCAATAGAAAAATTCGGAGACATGTGTCATTTACCGAAATAACATATGTCTTCAAATTTTTCAGTCGATGTCATGCTGGTTTCCTTACGATGTTTTCCTTCACCGGTTTGAAGGCAGTGGTGATGAAATAATTCACGCAAATTGAAATGCTTGTCTGGGCTAGAATATACGACCTACAACTTAAGGCACCGCTGTTTCCACTGGACCATCAGTACCCTGTCATAATAATGACTTAACAAAATGCTCAACCAATCAGAGCTACAGTGTATCACAAGAGTTGCTGATTCACGAATCCAATCAACAAAGTTTGAACTTTAATTCAATAGACTAAGATTGGAATTTGCATGACGATTCAATCTGTTAGTTTCATAACGAAGTTATATAGAGCGCTATGAATTATGTAAAGTTTTAGTGGCAGTTGAATTTGTAGTGTACTGTTTATTACTGAAAGGGTAGGCAGAACTTTCACAGTAAAATAATATAAGCAAATAATTTTCTCAAAACTGGTCAAAGGCCTACAATTTACTGTGTGTATGGAAATTTGGGTGTACTCCATGTACTGTAAACCTTTGCCCAAACCCTTCTGGGAAACTTCTGGGAAACAAGCGTGATATTATGTTTTAATTCAAATTGATTTATTAATAATCAATCATATTCGAAAATACCAACATATTATTATGAGTAAATTAAATCAAGTATACTGCGTTCGTGAATTCGTTTTCAAACATATCTATACTAGTATTATAAAGCTGAAGAGTTTGTTTGTTTGTTCGTTTGGTTGAACGCGATAATCTCAGGAACTACTGGTCTCAATTGCAAAATTCTTTTTGTGTTGGGTAGCCTATTTATTGAGAAAGGCTATAGGCCTATATAACATCACGCTATAAATTAAAAAGAGTGGAGCAGCAATGAAAAATGGACGAAAACTGGCAGGCAATTCGATGCGACGGGAAGGGTCACGGGAGCAAAAATTTGACGCAGACGAAGTCGCGGGCAGAAGCTAGTTAACAAATATAACTTTTAACTTTTTGGAATATTACTGAATAATCATTGCGAAATCAACTTATTTTACGTTAGCAAGTGTTTTTTTTTTTAAATCAAGCATATTTTGGTTTCAAGCATTCGATAGACTAGTTATTTACTTTTTTTCCGGAAACTAATTATCAGCCTATCATATTTTCACCAACGTTCGTTTAGGCTAGCAGTCCACCCAGATGATAATTGATTTTATTTCTGTAAGTAGGTCTGTACAAACACTTTTATATGTCAATCATATTTTTTTTCCTAACTGACTACTCAGAGAAGAAAAGCCGAACCGAAATAAGATATCACAGTCTCTTATAAAGTCCAAACAATCCTAGTCACACCATGTGAAGACCATGTAGATTGGTGACTGAAATAGTATTTTGAGGAGATAACCACACAAATTGAGTGGACCTGTCCAGTCAGTTCACGCATTTGTTACTAATCGTGCATTACAACCTAGATGCAGCTAAATACCAGTACCTACTTAACATTGACCGTCTGCCTACTGAATCTCTTAAACCTAGTTACGGGGTACAACGATACCCATTAGTGAGACTGATTGCCACATGTTCAGGCTTTTGACTACCCACCCGTAACAACTGACGAAGATTTTCCCCGAAATAAAATATTAAAAAAACTCAATAAAACACAGTTCATAGAAAATCTGATAAAATCACTGACCTTTAGCTAGCTTTTATAATATTTTATTTATGACCTAACGTCCTAGACTCAACAGATTTCACTCATAAATATTGGATCCTTTGAAAGACGATACCTCGGTTAAAACTTCGGAACAAAAACATTTTGTGGGGACGATAATTTGTTACATTTTTACTTTGATTTTAGAATATTATGAACGTTATTAATATTGTTGATCCTGCCAGGGTCGAGAGATTTGTTCAAAAGAGATACCGTGGCCCTGGCATATGGGCAACTGAAGGAACACGGGTGGGTCTGACACGCCCTTCCGCTCCACCCTAGAGCGGGAGAAGTCATTTGATGATTTCCCACCCACAAAAAAAAAAACCCTAGCGAGGATTAAACATAGATATTGGTGCCGATTATGTTGTACACCGAACTAAACTAACTAAACTATCTCTAAAATTCCTTACTTTTGGCTATGAGAATTTTAACGCTATTCTGCAAGAAAAAATCTCTAAATTTAAAAATTATTTTGACACGACTAAAAACGAATTTGACAATCAACGTGGTTTTTTTTTCTTTTGGTTTCGCAACGTGGTACTTGTGTGCGCTACGCAATTAATTATTTAGACACGAAGGCGCGCGCTAGGGGGCAGCCTGGACGTGTTTTATATAGAATTTATCACTTTTTGTTTGAAAAAAAAAAATTACCCACGTGTTGAGATTTAAATGTTCCGGACACGCTATTTTCGAGATATAACCAAAGAAAAAATAAAAAATACAGCACTGTTTTTGCACGTGAAGGCGAGGCGTTGGTGTGAATTTTTGTTCATGAGCACTAGTTTTATTCCACACCTTTTTAATCGCGATTAAAAATAGTCAGATTTAGGCAAAATAAATTATTATAGACTAAATTTTTGGTGAAAACCGGCAAACTCAGAATAGCAAAATTGTCATTTATATAATAACTCAGTGCAATCTTAGTGCTGTCAAACTAAAATATAGTTAAGTTGTGTCACTTTAGTCTATTTCAGAATAGGAAATCGACGTTTGACAGGAATAAACCAAATGTTAGTGATTTTTAGTTTAGTTTAGAGAATTTTGTACAACAGAATCGGCACCACTTACAAAATAAGCTGACTTATTTACGTTCACACGCGCTCCATGTAAATACTGGTATTTAGCTGTATCATAATATGAAGTATCATATCTTTTACTGAACCACCAAATCCCAACCCTCTCATACATCCGGCCCGATAATCTCACCCAATGAATTTAACATCAAATTCATGTAGGTCAAGAGTTGCGTTCCCTCGCCAACAGATGGCGCTGTAACGGCTACATCGCGCAAGCGATGTTCGCAATGAATTATTGAAGAACCTATGACTTTGTAATCTCATACCATTACATTTAAAGAAAGGATGGAGTATTTTTGTAGGACATTGGGAGTGCTTGCCAAGACTTTCTTTTAAAAATAAGGATTGAGTTTAGCTGCTATGATCTGATGTTTTTATAGTGAAATGGCAGATTTCTAGACGTTTTGGAATATATGGACGGTTATGTTTTAGGGGAGCTTATTGACCCCAATCTACATGGTGTTCACATGATTTGACCAAGATTATGTCTGGACTTTAAAAGAGACTGTGACCTCTGAGTTTGTTACAGTAGTCAGGTAATAAAAATAACACGTCAAATTGTTTGTATAAATCCAGTTACAGAAATAAAATCAAGCATCTTTTAATAAGAACTAAGCAGATTGGCGTCTCGGAAGTCAGTGGGTTCTACTTATATTATTTATTGCTCCCACACCAAGGATTTCATCAATAAAATTTTGCATACCCACTTATTGTATGTTTCAAAAATATCTCGTAAAAATACCGTGACTAAGTAAAATTTTAAAATATTTAAGCCGTATTAAATAGTTTTCTGCTTTATATTTCAAAACTTTTTCAACAAAATATTATTTGAATACCAAAATTAACTGGTAGTTGAAAAATCATCGTCCAAAATTAAAATGAACGTCAACGTTGTTCCATGAAAAACAACTTTAGTCTGATTTAAAATTAGAATATGTTTAAAACTTCGAATCGAAGCCATTGATATATATGTTACACTAGATTAGCAATTACCGCGTCAAAGCGTTGCCACTGGACATAAGGCCACAGCCTTATGCGTAGCTGACGTCAGTTCAGTGCTCTATGTGACGCCAACCGAGTAACACGTGACAGAAAATATCCCCAAAATGGGTAAATGCGTTGTGAAAGAGTGTGATTCAAGATCTCAAAAACATAATAAATTAACCGGAATTACTTTCCACACGTAAGTTTATTGTTTCAGTGTTTATATCAAAGTAAAAACGCAATAAAATGTAAAATTTTGTAAATTAGGTTCAGTGTTACCACTAAAAACTTAGTTTTAGTTTCCCACATTTGTGGGAGTTTTTAATTTATTGAATAAAGGATTTTAAATATTTTTTTTAAATAATAAAATAGTTGCAATAATAAAATCGTTTAATAAAGCAAATTATTCACTTACAAAAAAACAAAAAAAGAGTCTAAAAGGCAATAATATACAAAACTCATTTCACTATTATTTAATAAATAAACCATATCCAGAAAGAAAATGTATTAATTATTTTCATTAGAGATAAACTTCTGACGCACATTCAATAAGAAATACATAATTCAAATATTTTAAAAATAATTTTAGGAATAACATTTCATTAAACGTTTTTATGGCTTAAAAGTTGGGTAAAATTTCGTATGGGTAGGCAACCCCATCCCGCCATTGCATGTTTATATTGCGATCTTTTTCTAATCTAAGCGCCAGTATTATTCTTCCGACTTGTGTGAGTGAGACAGATATATGTTTACTTTTAAATGTTTAGTAGTGTCAAAGCTACGTCATCGCGTTTAAATAGTGGTAACAGTTTTTTGACACATTTTATTGAGGTTTGCATCTCTAGTTATTTAACTCAATGATCGAAGCACTCAATATGTACCTAATTGGAACTATAAATAGGTACCCACAGATACGTTTTCCGACTCATTTGTTTACCTACATTTCCATCAATCGCTCACAGCGCGGGTTAAGCGACTTTGTTGAGTAATAGCTTAACAGTATACATAAATGGTCTGTATTTGAATTGCAAGCCGATTGTAAAATAGCAGTTTCTTGTGCAGTTGACATAACTGCATTTAAACCGTTTACCGACTGTGCAGTGCACAGTTCGCTTGCAACTTGAACAAGATTCAAGTGCTAGGAAAGTTACTGAGGTTGAAGAGAACTTGAGTTTCTGTGCTAAGTTAAATTTTCCAGGTATTGGAATTGCCCGATTAAAATCTAGCAGCGCATTCATACGAGAGTGAATTGTCATTGTCTTCGTTTAGTGACTTTTAGGGAATTGCTTTTGTATAGAGATTCTTAAAATGATATCGTAATCAAGTTACGTGTTACTGAAAACCCGTGAAAAATTACATTTTCTTATATTACTAAACTAGATATAAGTTTAATACAAGCCAAAACTTTCGAGACAGTTTTTATATTTCGAACGTTATTCTGATTAGGCTTTAAGTTCTTAATACTAATTTGAAGTCTTGAGACTGGACAGAATTGTCGATTTTGTAGTGTACTAGCTTCCGCCAGCGGCTTCGCCCGCGTGAAAATTCAACCCCCCAATTCACCCTCTTAGGGATGGAATTTCAAAAAACCCTTTCTTAGTGGATACTTACTCTTCACAAAGAATACACCCTCCAAATTTCATGTCTCTAGGACCAGCGGTTTAGGCTGTGCGTTGATATATCAGTCAGTCAGTCAGTCAGTCACTCAGGACTTTGAATTTTATATATATAGATGATGGATATAAGGTACTTCTCTTGATAATTTGTAATCTTAATTTGTAAAATCTACGTGAATGTGCTGGAAAGATAAATGCGTTTATTGTTACTAATAAAGAAACCAAGAAGCTATTAAAAAAAAAAAAACGGAAAAGAATGTTAATAATGCCACAAGGGTATGAACTCAGCATAATGTCAGATGACAACACAAGGTGTACCAACTATCCGTCACTTCAGTTCTCATTCAGTCTATATCCGCATACATACATACCATTGGCGAGAAGGACCCACATCTAATAAAAAAAAACATGTCTCTCTTTGAAATTTTTTCGAGTTTTATTCATAACTTTTCGAAATTTTCACGAGTTTTGAGCATCTCAACCAATCATGGTAAAAAATAAGTAGCATTTTGCAGCTCATCGTGAACGATGCGGACAGTGGAGCGCTTTGCGCACTCACCGATGGCACGTACGCACGAAGACAAATCAGCTATACATATCCAGTTAAAGTTGACTTCTCATTGTACGGAAAGCCTATACTATGCGAGTTCTGTTTATATTGGAAAAAAGCTTCTCCCCGCGACTTCGTCTGTGTCAAATTTTTGCTCCCCTGACCCTTCCCGTACCATTTTTCGTTGCTGCTCCGCTCCTTTTAATCATAGCGTGATGTTGAATAGCCTATAGCCTTTCTCAATAAATAGGCTACCCAACACAAACATATTTTTTTAATTCGGACCAGTAGTTCCTGAGATTACCGCGTTCAACCAAACAAACAAATATTTCAGCTTTATAATATTAAGTAGAGATTTATAGCTTGATATGGAGCCATGTACAACCTTGCGGTCAATTTGGTTTTGCGTTTTTACTCATACAGGTAGACGATTATTTCACGCCAAAAAAACGCGAGGAATGATAACATTTGAAACCAACATGACGCCAAGAACTACTCGATGATTCGGGGCCAGAAAGACAGCGCGCGGGTAACGGACGTCTGGTGGACACACGGCCGCAAGTATATGTATGTATCGCTTCTTCAGTCCCATCTTTTTAACACGCTTTTTTACACGCTTTATATTAGCTTCACTTGTATGTTTGTATATATGCTTGTATGTTTGTTTGTAACCGACTCCTTATAGCGCGATTTTGACCCACTTTAAATGACCAGATTTCATTCAAACTTTGCACACCTGTTAAGGACCGATGACAATGCAATAATTTCATAAATTTGTGCCATTATCCTTGCTAGGGTTACCAGGACAGCAAAAAAACTGTCTTCGAAAACTACGCTGACATACGTCACAAACTACGCTGACATACGTCTCAAAATTCGAAACACCCTAAAAAATTGAAAATAAATAATAGTTTAAAAAAACTAAAAACACGCTTCCATTGAAAACCAAACTAAAAAGTATAAAATAATGGAAAAAAAGCGTGGGGTGCTTTTTAAGGTATTTTTTTATTGATATCAGGCATCCCAAGCTTTTTTCTATTATTTTGTACTTTTTAGTTTGGTTTTCAATAGTAACTTATTAGTAACAAATATTTTCACAAACTATACAGTAATATTAGACCACAATTTAGATACGTGCGCAGTCAATATCCAAAGTTTGAAAATCTAACAAGGGTCTGTAACCTTCCTCAATGTCGTACTAAATTCAGGGATGGCTACAGTTACACTGAATTATCGAACATTCTATGACTTTTTAAACTTTTATCGTTATTACCGCTAACCTAAATAATTATTTCCAGATCGGCCAGGGATCTAAAGAAAATTTAAAGACTGCGGTTGAAAGAAACAATCAATCAAGAAATATCAAAGACCATCTTACACACTAATCTACATGCTCCTCATATGGTCTGACCAAGATGATGTCTGGACGTTAAAAGACACTGGCCTCTGAGTTTGTTTCGGTCTATATTCAAAGTAATCGGATAGGAAATGCTGACCTCAATAAGATTTAAAAGTAACTTAATTTTGACGTGTAGACGTATTTCTTAAATATAATTGATCATTTTTACTACATTTCATGGAAATTTTCTAAAAACGGAGTGAAAAACTGAGTGAGGAGAAAATACAATGGGATGAGATAAAGTGAGACACCATTTTGCTGTCCCGCCTCATAGAACCACTCAAAATGGCGGAGCTTGGGAAACGCTTACGTCGGCTTTCGGATGAAAAAAATATGAAGAATGTTTTCCGCCTACTTGCACGATCGGACTTTTCTTAATCGAACAGCGGTTTAAAAGGATTTATTTTAGAATTTCGTCTATATTCAATTTTACTTACTAATGATCGCCCAAAGATCCATCCAAAATTCGACCACGCTTTTTAATAACTTAATGTATTTCTAATGTATTATTGGAATCTAGTCAAGCGTGGCGATTATGGCAAAGCTCCCCAAATTGGGGGAGGCCTAAGTCCAGCAGTGGACGTCTTACGGCTGAAATGATGATGATGATGATTGGAATCTAGTAGAGTTTAACTGGGCTAAATTTCATACTCCTCCGTCCGAGTAATTTTCGTTTAGAAGGTTAACATACATTCGCACACTTTCAATATAAACTTCTTTTTTAATGCAAAATACAACTGAATATCATAGAGTTCTGATTTGCTTCAAAATAAGACAAGATGTGATGAGATTTCGTACACATTCACACGAAAATCAATCATCGTAACTAATTCTATAGCCCTTCAATATGCACCCCTGTCGTAAACCGCTACAAGGACCGGTTTAGGACGATATTGCCATGCGGGTGACGATTCCGCCGAAAAGAGATAAAATGACTTATTCGTTGGGCCTACCAAGTACACTTAATAGGGTGGCTGATGTATTTATTTATCTATCTGTCTTTTGTCTTAACACAGACTTTTAAAGACTGATCAAGTCCCTGATTAGTTGTAAATATGTTATTAGTTCATCAAATAACTTTCATTAGAGATTTTGACAGTACATTCTTAGATCTATTTTTCTAGCCATTCCGTATGGGTTCCGGATGTAAAGAATAGCATCATCCAATTTCTTCCCGTGGGTGTCGTAAGAGGCGACTAAAGGACTTACTAGAGAATAGACAGCAGCGTTCTCTACGGTTTCTATCACCATACAGTGATCACCACCCCGCCAGCCAAGCGAGACGGTTATGGCAAACCCCTCCAATTTGAAGGTGGCCTATGTCCAGCAGTAGACGCCTTTCGGTTGAAATGTATGTTTGTATTTTTCTAGCTTTTTTTTTGGATGGGAAATCATCAAATGTTTTCTCCCGCTCTGGGCGGAGCGGGAGGGCGTGTCAGACGTTTACAGACTAAAACCCACCCGTGTTCCTTCCTATGGGCACGCCACAATTACGGCGGTAAGTACCCTCTTTGAGGAGTGGATTGAGATGCGCCACGGCGTCCTCAGTTTCCGTCTGACGCAGGTTCTCACCGGGCATGGGTGCTTCGGTGGGTTCCTGTTCAGGATAAAGCGGGAGGAAACGCCCGGGTGTTTCCATTGCGAGGATCGTCTGGAGGACACGGTGGAGCATATGGTGGAGGTGTGCCCTGCCTGGGCGGAGCACCGCCGTGTCCTCGTGGAGGCGATCGGCGGCGGCGACATCTCGCGTCCGGCCCTGGTGCGAGCCATGGTACGGAGTGAGAGGGCATGAGAAGCCGTCACCTCCTTCTGCGAAGCAGTAATGCTCGTGAAGGAGGAGGCGGGGCGCGTGAGGGAGTGGCAGTCTCTGCGCCCTCACGTCCCTAGCCGCCGCAGGAGGAGACGCCCCGGGCGTCGGGAGTCGATAGCGGACTCCCGGCCACCGTAGGCGCGAGCTTGCGGGTGGCGAGCAATAGGTAGCTCGCCGCCCGGTAAGGACCAGGCTCGGGTCGACGGCGCGTAGTGTTCCACGCGCACCTCAAAGGGATGCAGCACTGAAGAGGTCTGCTAGGACCGATGCCTGTCAGGCTCGCGAGATTGTTCGAAAGAGATACCGTGACCCTGGCACATGGGCAACTGAAGGAACACGGGTGGGTTTTAGTCAGTAAAAGTCTGACACGCCCTCCTGCTCCGCCCAGAGCGGGAGAAGTCATTTGATGATTTCCCATCCAAAAAAAAAAACCCGTGTTCCTTCAGTTGCCCATGTACCAGGGTCACGGTATCTCTTTCGAACAATCTCGCGACCCTGGCAGGCATCGGTCTTAGCAGACTCCTTCAGTTCTGCTGACTCTCTTTGAGGCGCGCGTGGAACACTACGCGCCGTCAACACGAGCCTGGTCCTTACCGGTTGGCGAGCTATCCTTTGCTCGCCGCCCGCAAGCTCGCGCCTATGGTGGCCGTAGGGAGTCCGGTATCGAACGTATTTTTCGTTTGGTCGATCAAAGTTGCACTCCGGTCGGTTCGTGTGACTCCCGGATCCATTACATAGAGAGAGAACTATCCGTGCCTCGGAAAGAGTGTTAAGTCGATGGTTCTGGCTGTTAGTTATTTGTAGATCGTTCGACAGTCGTTACAGCTACCCAAAAAATCTGACAAGCAGTCTCACCAAGAAGTATCGTATTACCCAGCTACTGTGATGAAGGGTCAGGTAGGCAGTTCCTCCATATAAAATATTAGAATTCAGCATTCTGCATCCGGTTCGAACAGACCAGGGCAAGCGTAGCTCCCTGTTCAATCTACCCGGGTGACTGTTATTCGATATTTATCTAGGCATCCCACGAGCACAGTAACAAAACAGCTTGTTTTAATACAAACCCCGTTTCATTTTAAAACAAAATCTACGCTAACAAACCTAAGTAGAAAACACCCTTTATTTCGTAGCGGACCATTTTACCTACTCTCTTGTCCGTTTTCTTGTAATTAATCTCCTTAGACCTGTTCTAATTAACTTGACTGGAACAAGCTTGTTCTTTGCTTTTTGATCTTCGTGAAAGTAGGGTAAGTCACAGTTAATAAGGTTTTTAGTTTGATGTAGATTGTAGTTGATAGGAAATTTAATTAGCTGCCTGTTGTAGGCAGCATTTTGATTTAAGCGTGATTATGATAAATTATCGATTTTATATAATAATTTTCAATATTTCATGTAGCGAATGCTGAAGGAAAGCCAGGCAGAAGTGAGAGTGGGCCGGACTCACGGCGCGATTATACCCTGAGAGATGAACAAAGCAGATTGACATCGCCTTCGAGGTAGACCATGGCGAAGGTGGTGTGACGATTTGATAAGATTTTCAGGCAGAACATGGCCAGAGATCGCACTAAACAGGCAGGTTTGGAAGGAAAAGGGGAGGCCTTTGTCTCAACAAGTGGGACACATCATAAGCTAATAAAAATAAAATTGAAGTTTTAACGAGTCACACGAGTCTTACGTCCGCCGCGTACGCTCACATTGGTCACCATGAACTACGTGCAAGTGGCAGCGTTTAAAATCGCGTAGTACCGAACTCCACACTCACCATCCAACAATTCATGAAGCGCCATAAAAGCGTTTCATCGACTCTGCTATAAAGCACTTCAATACCCTGATTGCAACAGCCACCCGCTACACTCTCTTACTTAAGCGTAGATAATTCCAACTTTGCTATAACCCTTCTCCAGGAGAGTAGCAAGTCCACCAGCAAGCTCAAAATACACTGACACAGACCGCCGTCCCATCGTCCTCGCTGCCGAGGTCCGCCGCGATAACCCAATTCATGTTCACCACGAATCTTGCACGAGTCAGCCCGCGTTACTGAGCCTCTAGCTTTAAATTTGTCTGTAAATAATAAGAATTCGGATCCAGTACGTCCTTTGCTGCCCTCTTCCAGCGACGCCCTAAGCCGATTTACAAGAAGATTAGCGAATCTGAAAATGAAACTATAATTTTCTCAAATACCTTTATGACTGGATATCTATCTCTATAAATAATCCCGAGCATGGATAAATGTATTAACTTAGACAGAAACTTACTGTAATCTTACCTAATCATCTAATCAAGGATTATCTATCGAATTAAGCTATTGTGTTAAACTTTAGAGACTTAATCTTATATGAAAAGCTAGTCTATGTATCTTCTTTTCATTATATAGTATTAAACAAGTTCACTTTTCGTAAATGACCGCTTTGTCCTTCTGAACTTCTGAGTGGACGTTGAATTAATTTACACTGTAATTTAGAGAATTTATTTTGACAATGTTTACGTGTATAATATGTAATACATTTATATTTGACGTTCACAAACTAGCATTACCGCGATCTTTTGTCAAGGCGTTAAAGCCAGTCGTTGTCACTAACAGTTAAATTTTAATTTCCAGAAGGTTCATAAGTTATCTTCAACTGCTAGACTTTTCCTATGTTGGGGACAGTTTTTAGTCTAATCGGACATTTAGTTGAATACCAGTATTTTACATGAAGGTTGCAAAGAGAACAGTGCTGACCTTGTAGGTAACGGTTGCAACTTTGTATTCGGTGAAGGAAAAAATCGTGATGAAACCGGCATGTCCTAGAACCAAAAATTCGAAGACATGTGACATTATCCAACCCGCACTGGGCCCGCGAGGCGTATTTCCATTCTGTACAAGGCTAGAACGCAAGGGTGTGAAACTAGTCGGGTTTAGATTGGAAATCACTTTTTAAGGTCTTCCAATCTATACAAGAGTAGTACGCAAATACTCGTGTATACTTTGTAGTGGCCAAAGTAACTAAATTGTTCCATAATATACAGTGCTAGTCCGCATGCAAACTAATCCTGTATAGACGAGCGGCCGGCGAGTTCCAGAAACAACATGGTTTGGGGAGGTTAGGTTAGGTTAAAACTGTGACCTCCTACGCGTGAGCTGAGCGAGTGAAGCGAGCGGTGCCGCGGCAGCGGCCGGCGAGTGCCAGAAACGACATGGTTTGGCGAGGTTAGGTTAGGTTAAAACTGTGACCTATGATGGAAATGCCTTGATTCTGTTGACGAGCCCTGTCAGCGAAGTATCCAGTCGAGCGTTGCTACTTCCCCTTCATTTTATTCGTCAACTCCGCACCTTTTCCGGCCTTTAAATCGATGTTGATACACGAAAATTCGAAAGTTAGGTTAGAATATTTTAAAAAAATCTCAAAAAGGGGGGTTTCGTAACTTTTCCTTCACAGGAGGGGCTCTACACCTCCCCCCTCCTTCCCTCCCTACCACCCCTTAAATCGAAGCCCGGCAATCAGAAGTCCTACAAAATTCCTATGTTGGCATTCTGGCCTTGTATAAATTGCAAAGATGCACGTGCGCGTCTACGTTACAAACTATATACAAGTAGTATGCAAAATTCGTGTATACATTGTAATCACAAAATTTAAAAATTGCATTATAAAGTATACGCGAGCAGATTCCTATGGTTGCGTTTTAGCCATGTATAGAATGGAAATACGCGCCCGCGAGGTGGATTACACCCCACTCTCCCGCAGAGAGAAGGCATGTGTTACAGGCCACATAAATATTATAGGCTAAAAATGCAGTTATGCAGTGTATGAAGATTCTTAAGTATTATTGATTAATATTTAATTCCGAGAACTCTGTTACATGGGATTTAAATATGTCTGGCAAAAAGTGGGTGAACTATAGGTGCATTTCTGCCTAACTCTTGAAATACAAGAATGAAGTTAAGTGTGTGTTATTTAGCACATACATTTTAATGTTTTGACATGTAGTCACATAAATTAATTGCTAAAACAGGATCTGGTGGCTAGTTGTATCATAAGCAGACCTGTATTTTTATTAGATAAAAAGTCTTAAACAGTCTAGTAATATTATAATAATTTCAGTCTGTAAACATTTTCCTACTAGAAGGCAAAGAACTAAATAAAAATATTCGTAAATCCGAACGCTCGTTGCACTGGTTAATGAGAAAAACGTCTGTGACAAACGGTTTTACGCACGAGTAATCTTATACCAAACTGTTTCGTTTTTTTTTCAAAGTAGGGAACCCAACAATAACAAATTGTGTTCCTTATACTTTATACCCCGTTTGGCCGGTAGGTAAGCTATATATGTATTTCTACTTCAAACAACACAATACTTCAACAGAGTCAATATTAATATGTAATGCAATAAACCATAAAGTGCAAACAGGAGTCCCAGAAATATTACTCAAAGCAAGAAAATATAGAAAATTCTTCCTTCCTTATTCTTCCCATACATACAGTCATCCTCTATATACGATAGTGTATTTTTTTGTCCGTCTGCTACCATTTTTTTTTTTGACATACTCATCGTAATAGGTTGGGGAAAAAGTTTCTTCGCATTTTTTAAGAAAATTCAAAACATTTTTTTATAAAGTTTATTTACATTTAACTAAAGTATGTAGGTACCATTTTGTTCGATAACTTTTTGCCATCTTGTAAGTAGGGACATGATCCCATTGCTATAGAAATTTTGGGACTTCTGGTCAAAATACCGCGACAAGTGGTTTTGGCAGTCCTCTCGTGATGTTAACCTGACACTGCCTAAAGAATTCTGAAGAGACCGAAACAGGTGGAAATCTGAAGGTACAAGGTCTGGACTATACGGCGGATGCATTAACACCTCCCAGCCAAACTCTCTTAATTTTTGTTGGGTGGCTAAAGATGTGTGAGGTCTAGCGTTATCATGATGAACAACCACACCGCTTCTGTTGATTAATTCCAGCCGCTTTCTCAAAACTTCTTGCTTTGATCTCATCAGTTGTTCGCAGTAGAGTTCAGAATCGATGGTCCTGCCTGGTGGTAACAGCTCATAATGAATAATGCCCTTCCAATCCCACCACACACACAGCATCACCTTGTTGCGAGTTAACCCGGGTTTCGCCACAGTCTGTGAAGCCTGACCGGCCTTTGACCACGACCTTTTTCGCACGTTCTTGTCATACGTGATCCACTTTTCGTCACCAGTTAGCAGCTTCTTCAAAAATGGTTCGGTTTCATTGAGTCGTAATAAAGAATCACAAATGAGTACACGGTTCATTAGGTTTCTTTCAGTGAGCTCGTGAGGTACCCAAATGTCGAGCGTTTTTGTGTACCCAGTTTTTTTCAAATGCGCCAAAACTGTTTTGTGGTCAATTTCCAGTTCTTCAGCTACGTCGTAACTACTGGTATGCCGATCTTGCTCCACTTTTTCAAAAATGGCATCCATTTAATCCGTAATAGGGCGACCAGAGCGACGTGCATCTTTGACATCAAAATTTCCGGATTGAAAACGCTGAAACCAAATTTGTGCTACTCTCACAGACACTACACTGGGTCCATAAACATCGCAAATTTTTTTCGCGGCTTGCGTTGCATTTTTACCTTTTTTGTAGTAAAATTTTAAAATGTATCGAATTTCTTCATTAGATTCACTCATCTTGACGGTACGAAAAACAAATGAAAATCACACATTTTCCTAATTTGAATTTGGAATTATGTTCTTTAAAATTTAAACTTTCAATGATACCAAAACCAGCCAGATACAAATAGTATAGCCAAAGAGATTTTATTACAAGTTCATACAACATACATACTATAATGCGAAAAGACTTTTTCCCCAACCTAATATAACGATCCCACTATTGAGACACAGTGCTCCTCTCTGTGGGTCATAATTCATCTATGGTGGATTTCAAATATCTTCGAACTTGCTGGTTTTCTCACATTTTTTCCTTTATAGTTCTTCTTATACAGTTTTGAGAGCATAATTAGCATAATTTTTCTCACAGCTAGGTCACATGTCTCCTTTCTGTGGATAGAGTGGGCTGTAATCCACCACACGAGTCTACTTCAGGTTTGTGGATGTCAATATTTATACGTGTCGTTGTATTTCTGGAGCAAGGATATGACGGTTTCCTTGCGATGTTTTCCTTCACCGTTTTGAGCACAGTGGTAATAAAATAATTTACGTTAAAAGTAGTGCCTGATTGGGTTTAAATCTACGATCAATAGGTCGTAAATTTGAATTACATTTCCTCATAACTTGGGGCAGTAGGTATCTCTACAACATACTATGTACTTTTACTTGATGAAAATATATGGTGTCGAAGCTTAACAGGAAAGTCTTAAATCTACGCAAACGAAGTCACGGGTGAAGTGCTAGCAATAATATAAATCTGTGCGAAAATAGAATCATCTCGCGGTTTCGCTTGTCAATCACAGAGTACGTTTGGGTCCAAATAAATTCTGCTTTTTATTTGGTTGGCCTTGAGTTAAGGCAGAGGCTTGAGAAGGGCGGACGCGGGAGTGGGAAGTTTCACTGAACTATTCAAAGTCAACTCTACTTGGTGATATCCCGAATTTGAGAAAATTCAGTAAGTCTGGTACTGCCTAGATCTGACTTTCCTGACTTCATTTGATGTAACCACTTCTATATTAATGAAGTCTGGTACTAGTAGCTACATGAGTTAACTATGCATATTAATTTTGTAGTACTTATAATAAAATTTTACGCGTTTTCCTTCGCGACCTGATTTTATTTTAATTTTAAATGGTGTTCATGTCTTCATGTTCTTGTGACATCTACCAACCCGCACTGGGCCCGTGTGGTGGATTATGGCCCGCTCCCTCTCACCGAGAGGAGGACTGTGTCCCAGCAGTAGGAAAGTTATAGGCTGCTGATGTGATGTGATGTTCATGTCTAACCAAATATTCTGAATATTTTATGCTTTCTCCATTTTACAGGACAAAACCTACGCAGACATATAAGCATCATATCAAAATCATGTTCTTAATTGTACAAAATGTGGGAGGGTTATAGGGGTCAGATAGGCAGTTTCTATTTCTAAAATATTGGTATTCAGCTGCATTCGGTTTGATTAAAAGTCGAGGCAGGTGACATTAATGCTATCTTGATACCTATGTATCCAGTTTCAGCGTTACTAATTCTTTGGATATGAAACAAACACATTTTAAATTCATATTAATAGTTACCTATTGTCCGCGACTATGTGACATATTTCAACCCGTTCCCGCTACCGCCTAACAACATACCCACACCCAGAATTACTGAACCGTGCTCACCCTCACTCTTGCTCCCATGTCGCGCGTACCTCCAACATATTCCTCCGAAATATTTATACGTATATACAGTGTGTTACGATACGGAGGCATTTCTTAATAACATGCGGATATACGTCCGCGTCGGTTGAAAGCGTAACCATGATAATATCGTACTTTCCTTCTCTCGAATTGACACGGAATTAAATTACCCGGAAAAAAATGGAGATACCGACATAGCTCATGAAGTTAGTAAGCTGAAGTGGCGTTGCTTTATTAAGGTCTTTGGAGCGAGTGTCTTTTTTAGGGTTCCGTTGCCAAATGGCAAAAAACGGAACCCTTATAGATTCGCCATGTCTGTCTGTCTGTCTGTCTGTCTGTCTGTCCGAGTATGTCGCAGCCACTTTTCTCCGAAACTATAAGAGCTGTGCTATTGAAACTTGGTAAGTAGATGTATTCAGTGAACCGCATTAAGATTTTCACACAAAAATAGAAAAAAAACAATAATATTTGGGGTTCCCCATACATAGAACTGAAACTCAAAAAATTTTTTTTCATCAAACCCTTACGTGTGGGGTATCTATGGATAGGTCTTCAAAAATGATATTGAGGTTTCTAATATCATTTTTTTTTAAAACAATAATATTTGGGGTTCCCCATACATAGAACTGAAACACAAAAAAAAAATTTCATCAAACCCTTACGTGTGGGGTATCTATGGATAGGTCTTCAAAAATGAAATTGAGGTTTCTAATATCATTTTTTTCTAAACTGAATAGTTTGCGCGAGAGACACTTCCAAAGTGGTAAAATGTGTGTCCCCCCCCCCGTAACTTCTAAAATAAGGGAATGATAAAACTAAAAAAAATATATGATGTACATTACCATAAAAACTACCAACGAAAATTGGTTTGAACGAGATCTAGTTAGTAGTTTTTTTTTTAATACGTCATAAATCGTAAACCACAATTTACCTTTCATTCAGTCAACACAAATATAAAAATTTAAAAAAAAAAAACATTTCATTTCATAAACGATGATGACGAATGATGATGATGATGACCTGCAGGTTTGTACGGAACCCTCGGTGCGCGAGTCCGACTCGCACTTGGCCGGTTTTTATTTCTGGGTTGGAAATCATTAAATGATGTCTGCCGCTCTGGGTGGAGCGGGAGAGGGTCCGACTTTTACTGACTAAAACCCACCCGTGTTCTTTCAGTTGCCTATGCCAGGGCCACAGTAACATTTTCGAACAAATCTCGCGACCATGGCAGGCATCGGTCATAGCAGACCCCTTAAGTTTGCTGACATCTCTTTGAGGCGCGCGTGGAACACAACGAGCCATCGACACGGGCCTGGTCCTTACCGGGCGGTGAGCTACCCATTGCTCGCCACTCGTAAGCCCGCGCCTACGGTGGTCAGGAATCCGCAACTGAAAATCCGCGATGCTGGTTGGTAGAACGAGTGAGTCCTTAGGACCCAAATAAACTGACATTCTGTCCCTGATAACGAAGATGAAAAAGTCAAAAATGTTGCTTATGTCAAGCTCGTTGAAAATCGTTGTATAAATACGAACGTTTTGTAAGCAATTGTCCTGTTGAGTGGAGACAGCGAATCGGCAAACTTAGCCGTGATGGCTAGAGGGACTGATGACAATAAAAAGAAGTCTGGCCGACCAGGCGCGGAAAATGGAGATGTAGGTGATGTGATGCAACTTTTGGGAGGCCCTGATCCAGATACAGCAATGGGCCGAGTTGATGGTGTCAGCAAGAAGTATATTCATGATGTAACTTTGCCCAGGATAACTAGCTACCAAGAGCGGCGATATTTAAATGTACAGTCAGTAAAATGTGTCTCATGACCGACCGGAATAAAAAGTGTCGCATGTGTTAATCGAATTTATGAATTATCTGTGCCCAGCGTAGTTGAGAGACAAACATCAGAACATTATAATATTTCACATTTACAATTTAATAAGATTAAATTTTGATGAGATGAAATTAATAATAATAATAATAATATTCCACAACTATCACACAACGCCATCTAGTCCCAAGCTAAGCAGAGCTTGTGTTATGGGTACTAGACAACTGATAAACATACTTATATATTTCTAAATACATACATATTATAGATAAATTATACCCAGACACAGAACAAATGATCGTGCTCATCACACAAACATTTGTCCTGTGTGGGAATCGAACCCACGACCTCCGGCATAGCAGTCAGGGCCACTAACCACTAGACCAACAAGCCTGTCAATTAATGCAACTCTCAAAGATGACAGTTGACATGTGTGATTGTCATTTACCTACAATTTACATATGTTGGTAGTCAATTAGACTTACCATCTAATTATTGCTCTTGACCTTGATCTGTCTTTAATTTCAATGACGTTGCGTCTGACTTACACTGGGTAACCAGCCCTGCTGCCACCTTGTCACAGGGCAGGTTATTATTTTCCTCCTTCTGCGATGCAGTAATCCTCGCGAAGGAGGAGGCGGGGCGCGTGAGGGAGAGGCAGTCTTTGCACCCTCACGCACCTAGCCGCCGCAAAAGAAGACGCCCCGGGCGTTGGGTGTCCATTGCAGAGTCCCGGCAACCAAATATGTTCCTTAATTCCTTAGTTTTTTTATTTTGGATTTTTCATTGTAATTTTGATATTGATTTTAATTTTTAATTTTTCATTGTAACCTTGAATATGTTTTTAATTTTGATTCTAATTTTCATTATGATCTTTTAATTTATTTATTTGTTGACAGGCTGAAGTGGCAGTGGGCTGGCCATGTCTGTCGAAGGACCGATAGCCGATGGAGCAGACGCGTCCTGGAGTGGAGACCACGTATCGGCAAACGTAGTGTGGGACGCCTCCCAGCTAGATGGACCGACGACCTCAAAAAGGTGGCTGGAACAGACTGGATGCGGAAGGCGGAGGACAGGATGTTGTGGCGCAGCGTGGGAGAGGCCTATGTCCAGCAGTGGACTGCGATAGGTTGAGTTGATTTGTTGACATAGGTAAAGAAATATAATCTTATGTTTGATAAACAGAGCGCTTTACATACAAATATGGTGGGCTAACTTAGATTACAAATAAAAATTTACAAAAATGTTTGATAATTGTGCATAATGGTATTCAATTAAAATTTCATTGATTTGAATTAACCAGCAAACATATTTTTTTTCAGTTTTAATATAATTCATTAAAATATGCAAGGCTCAGTGGAATATTTAAAAAAAAAAAATTTAAAAATTATCAATCTAAAAATTTAAGATATTATATGTCACGAAAAATATTTTTTGAGGTCTGCTTTACGACTGCTCTTTTGTGGCACTATTTGATTTCTAGGAAATATATATTTGGATAGGTAGCTTGTAATATGTGGTAATACGCCTACCTGTACAGCAAAAAATTAGAACGATTTCGGTGTCCAACGTTTACGCATCCCAAACAATAGAACACACTGTATGTTACTGTTGACGATGCTCGCTCAACTGAGAAGACGTGATAAATTGCTGGCGACGTACCTACGCTACGTGATGGTTAACTAGGATCGAGCGGCGGTCTAGGACAGAGTCGATATCTTATATGGTAGTATAGATATGTACCTAAAAGTGTGCCCAACTAATTTGGCCACAGTTACTAGTCTAGGGCACTTTACTGCCAGGGTCGTCGAATTGATCCAAAGAGTTACCGCGGTGCTCTGCACAGGCAACTGAAGGAACACGGGTGGTTTTTAGTCAGTAAAAGTCCGACACGCCCTCCCGCTCCGTGCAATGCGGGAGAAGTCATTTGATGATATTCCACCAAAAAACAAGGGCACTTTACGACAATAAGAACAGTAAAGTAAAAAAAAACTATGTTGTTACTCACAAAATATTTTTTTTCTAAAAGAAAAGACAGACAAAATACTTAACAAAAAAACTTTTTTACAAAAAAAAAACAACCGACTTCCTTAAAAACACTACAAAGTGAAAAATAACTTTAATTTCGGAAGTCGGTGTCTTAGGATCTGTATTTATGGTTTTATTGCCACCGACTTCCGAAATTAAAGTTATTTTTCACTTTGTAGTGTTTTTAAGGAAGTCGGTTGTTTTTTTTTTTTGTAAAAAAGTTTTTATTTTTAAATTTTTAGTTGTGGTATCCGCCCTGCACTAATTCCAAACAAACAATGCATATTTATGCGATAGCAGAAATCGCAGTTGATTTGCTGTAATTTTTTAAAGATTTCCGGTGTCTATCTCTGGAACTCATCATCAGATCTATATGAAATTTATATGGGACCATTTCGGAATAAATCCCTTTCAAACAAAAAAAAGAATTTTGCAAATCCGTCCATATATGACGGAGTTATGGTCGAACATACATACATAAAAAAAAATATAAACATCCGAATTGAGAACCTCCTCCTTTTTGAAGTCGGTTAAAAAACAATGGATTAATATTTTCAGGAAACCAAAATCGTAATTACCTGGTTGCGTTAATACATGCCGTATACATAGCAACTTTTCAAGCGTTTATTTCCACAAGCAAACAAAATCAAATTCACTGGCGACACAGTATCAGGACTCCATTAAATTCAAACGACATTTTAACGTACAAATGTAGGCAAATATAATCCGGTTTATAATCGAACTGGTCAAATAAAAAAAGGGTAATGTAATAAAATGGGTAATAAGTCTCCAATTCCAGTTTTATGAGGATCATTCCTTTGGGAGTTGAGACAGGTCTTCTGAGGGTATTTTATTGTAAGTAATTATTAATGATGACGTCACAACATGGCGTCTGTGAATGCGTGATGTGATTGGCTGATTTTGTGAGGTTTGAATATTAGAACAGGCGTTCGATTATTCAAAATATAGGGTCGTATTTTAGGTATTTAAATGTTTTAGGTCGGGTCTCAATCGGGTTAGTTTTAATTGGGTTTTATTTTATGAGTAGGGCTAGGTTCAAGGCCACAAGACGTACATAAATTACCTTATGAGTCCCCTGAAAGTTGAGGCGTGAAAAAAAAGGCATAAGTCAATAATTACTTACTAAATAAGTACATTTTTTATCTTTTTTAATTTGTTGCGCCACAACAGTTAAAGCACTAAGAACTGGCGAAGGGCGGGGGTTTTGGGGGCCTGTTTTATGTTATTTTGATGTTCGAAAACTGCTGACTCTCAGCCTAATTCGAAAAAATAATGACTGTGATTTAGATAATGTAATTTTTAAAGATAGATTTCTAAGTATATTTCTTTACTTACTTAGATTAAAGCATAATTTCTATTACATGTTTTAACATCGGTCCTGTACCCTAATTATCGAAATGTAAAAAAAATACATTCATGTAGGAAGGAATCTACCTAAACTTCAGGATTTATAAAAGATTTTTACGAACGAGGCTCATGTTACGTAACTTCAGGGTGAGTTTATCAACATTTACGACCATAAAAACCGAGTTTCTAAAAGTAACATGTCTACGATTTGACACTGAATATTGCTGAATATTGATTAAGTTAACCCAGGCAAATATCTTATTACAAGTCGAGGCTTTGGTTTTTAAAGTAAGTAAATAGATTCCTTACTTATCTAAAAAAAAATACAAAATAGAGGTTTTGATGAAAACACGAAGTCGCATTATGTCCAGTCGAAAACACGACATCTATGAGTTACTACTGCAACTAACACAGAACCAAGCGTGAGTAAGTTTCATTAATAATGTCTAGATGGCGCTCAAACGAAGAACAGAAAGTATCTTGCATTGCCGGCATAGTCAAAATGAGAACATACTGACACCAGTTTTTACATCAACATGTTATTAGCTTAATTATATGGATAGAATAATTCTTCTTCAAAAGAAATTCGTAAACAAGATACAGACGCTTTAGTCGTGAAAGTACATGTAATACCTACTAATATTTAGATCTAAACTTACCCAAGAGTCTTTGTGCTGATCAGGGGTGTCTTTAGGTTGAGGAATCCATTCAACCTGCTGGTGCTCTTCTCTCTACCTCCATCGGAGGAAGACTGATCAGGCCTGAAGACAAACAGAAAATGACAATTAAAATAATAATTTGAAAATAAAAACGTTCCGAGAGTTTTTTGAAATAACAATGAGGTAGGTATATTGTAAGTTTTTTTTCATATTTCTGCATCACAGCAAATATTACAAATATGCAAACACTGCCACCTACCCTCACAAACTAGAACTAACAGGAAAAGTGGTGGTCGAGAAAGTCGACTGCAGAAAAGTTCCGTATGCGTTTAGCAGATGGCGCTTTTGAGCACACTGATGGCTAAAAACTGATGACACAAAAAAAGCATTATCAAGAACAAAATTTCGATAGGTTATTTCGTTACGTATCATAGTTTTGATTAAATTAATTGCTTTGGTAGATATATATACAGTATCTACCAAAGCAATTAATTTAATATAAATCCTAGTGGCCGTCAATACAGACCATAATAAAGACCAATGAATTACAATCAAGTTAATACCCAAATTAAAGGGATTACAATCAGAAACCTTGAATACTTATGTAGTTGGGTATAATTTTCATAACTGCTGATTTGCCTGTGTAAGATAGTAATATCTTAAAATTTTTCTCACTTGCCACGGAAACTCCGATGGCCATTTGCAAAAAGATTATAACCCAGGACATCATGCTGATCAGTAGCGCTTGCGACTACTAGACCAAAGAGGATTTACCTTCCTAAAAATATTCTTCAGTACTCATGGTGACCCTCCCCCCCCCAAAATGTTAGGCAGCGACCGCGCCTGGGTATCATAGCATGCAGGAGGACTGAAATGTAATGTACTCCAACCTGTATACCTGTGTTGTGATGTGTGTTGTTGTTGTATATGTGTGTTGTGTTGTTGTGTTTGTTGTGTGTGTATGTGTAACTATGCTGATCTCGAATAAATCAAATAAATGGAATTATTGCAGATATGCATAACAATTTGAACATCGTAATGTGTTTCTCGGCATAAGGCTCCGTTTTTCTGTAATAGGTAGGTACAATCGAATCTTACACGCATTGTTTTCGTAATGACCCACTGGTTAGGGCATCCACCTCATATGTACGAGGTGGCGGGTTCCACTCCGTCATTGTTTCAAATTAATTAGTAAAGTACTTAGGTACTCTTCTCGTCTTAGTTAGTCTTCATCGTTTGAAAATCTGGACATGTAAATAATATTTCTAAAATCGCCAATTCGCCCTGTACAAGCCAGGTGACTAATAATCGTGCGTTCTTTTCATGAAAAGAAGCAATTGCCAATGACAGTGGGACAATAATAGATTGGAAGGTATTATGAGGAGGTTATTGCAAAGAAATAGCTACAAGTATAGCAGCTCTGGTTTAATAAAAACGTTGTGTAAGAAGTAAATCAAGATTCGATCCCCTTTTGATTTCATTTCAAAATTCTTAGTAGCAGCCCAGAGTCCTTGTGAAAAATTTGTGTCCAGTTTATATTTAGTCTTGCGCTTTTCATGGAAATTAATCATAATTGACGGAATATCAATACCTTTATACACCTTTTCGGAACCTTTTGAGGATTACAGGTCAACCGGAATCAGCTGAATAGCAGTATGTTACATGGAGGGACTGCCTCTCACCTCCACAACCCAGTTCCTGTGCAGCACAATACCCCCCCATTTTTTGTGGGTGGGAAATCATCGAATGACGTCTCCCGCTCTGGGTGGAGCGGAAGGGCGTGTTAGACTTTTACTGACTAAAACTTACCCGTGTCCTTCAGTTGCCCAAATGGCAGGGCCACGATACCTCTTAGCACAATACCCCTTGGTAAGCCATGTTGTCAGACTTCTAGGCCACCAATTACGAGTGTCAAAGAATGACTTTTCATTTACGAACTAAAATTTCACCTTTAATTTCCCGACTAAAATTCCAGTTGACATGACGAATATAAATCACAATTTAATGGGCTACAACCTAGTCTACCTCTTTGTAACTACCATAGAACATGGAATCACCGTGCCAGCGTCTGAAGACGGTAGTACTAGTAAAAGTAGTAGCGCTGGCAGTGCGTAGAGCCCGCAACGTCTATCAGGGATCGCTTATATACCGCTTTCAAAGCCATTAGTTTTTTTTATTCTGCATGTCGACAAAGCTTGGTCTCGCGGTTGAAAGCGCGACTGTTGTGCTTGGGGTCCTGGTTTCGATATCCAGGTCAGGTAAAGTGTATTTATGAGATTTTTCAAAAAGAATTTCTTTGTGACCTTGGAATTTAGAAATTAGCGGTGTGATAACTCCCGTAAGGACGTTAAACCGTTGGTCCTGCGCTTCATCTCTCCCTGGTTGTGTCTCAGACTTTGAGAGCGAGAGAAGAGAGTATAATATCTCCCGAAGTGCGCCAAACTCCATTGAAATTGGCCGCCATGGCCGAAATACGGTCTGGATGGCTATTTGACAAAGCTCGTAAAACACGCAAGCTGCAGTGGCATTGGGCTAGCCAGATTCATCAAAAAACTGATGGCCGATGGAGTAGGAGTGATACATATTGATTATCACTCCTGCTCCATCGGGTACGTCTATAGTTCGGCCGAAGTTACGGACGTTTCATTCGTATTAGTTTCAGGCTGAAACTAAGAATGAATGAAACACGACTTTATAGTTTTCCCTACTCTAGATACGTATTTTTCCCTCCGAAAACTTGAGTTTGACACTTATTGTGACTAATCAACTACTTTTGGACGGCCCCGTATTTTTAGTGACGGATTTAGACCCCTCAGAGTGGACATAGCATATCAGTCAGCCTAGTGTGGGACGCTCCCCTGCTAGATGGACCGACGACCTTAAAATGGTAGCTTGGACAAATTGGATGCGGAGGCGGAGGACAAGATCTTTTGTCCAACAGAGGACTGCAATGCGCGGTTTTCCTTGGAGTTTCTTTTTGAAGGATAACATAAGAAATGAAATTATTCGGAAAAGAACAGGAGTTACCGACATAGCTCGCAAAGTAAGCAAGCTAATTTGGCAGTGGGCTCGCCATATCTGTCGAAGGACCGTTTAAGCAGATGAGTCCTGTAGTGGAGTATGAGTCGCGTATCGGCAAGCATCACGTTGGTCGCTCCCCATGCTAGATGGACTGATTAAAATCATGGCTGGCAGAGACTGTATGCGGAAGACGAAGGACAAGGCGTTTTGACGCAGCTTGGGCCAGGCGTTTGTTTAGCAGTGGACTGCAATATGTTGAGTTTATAAGTGTCACAGTGCAGGTAAACGGTGGCACGCATGAGATTGTATGGAAAACTTTAACAATGCCGCCTCTAGCAGCGGCCGCCATGGCGCCTCCGTGCTCTGTGGCCTACAAAACCCCATACCTTTATAGCTACCATTAAATACCAAGGCCACGCCACTTTGTCATGGTATTTGCGTTACGCCTATAACAGCCGTTTCCTTTGGAGTAAAATATTATGGTGTTGTAACGTTTCTTTAGAGTTTTAGCTTCGTCACGATGGGACGGTGTATTTTTGCTTTTGAATGGAAAACCTTTTAATGGTGGATCATTTGGAAAGAGGGTTTTTTTAGGTCAGGTCTTTCTTTATATCTGAAAATAACGTGAAATGCGGAAGATTTCGTATATTGTCGAACACATCATCGCTTACCATCAAACGAGATGGCAGTTAAATGCAAACTAATGTATAATAATTATGTATAAGATTATTTGAGGTTTTACGTGAGAGATGTGCGAAGAACGCCTGTTGTGCACTAGTTAAATATGTTTGTTCTTGCTGTACTAGGTGGTTTTCAATGAACCCCCTTATTTTTAAACTTTGCTTAGAGTTTAGTATTGATTAGCGACTGTTTATCCATACATGTTTTATGTTTAATACTTTCATATCTTTAAACAACGTTTATAAATGAGAGGGTTTAATAAATTAATAGATATTTTTCTATTTTACTTTTGCTTGAGTTTACGATAGGTTTGATCTAATGTAGGTGTCGTAAAAAAAAACTCACTTTTGAATTTTTTTGGTTATGTTACCAGGATTTCATTTTATTTACATTTAACTCACACAATTATATCTGCAGTAAGATGAGAGACGAGAGTTTCTATTCAAGAGACAAAGCAGAAAATATTTCGTGTGCCTGTAATGTGTGTCTAGTTGTTTTAGTAAGCTAGCCCATCCAAAAGAAACCCATAGTTAGTAGGTACCCGTAGTTAGAAGTCTATACGAAACTTTCTTTTGGAATAGGTGACTGTTATGGAGATGAATGAAAAACTTCTTCGATAGTAATTCGGCGTATAATTAATGACTTGGGTTTTTACAAAAATAGTGATGTTGTATGTGCGTGCTTGTCGAGCCCTAATGATTGTGATGGTTCCATCGTGCATGGTGGAATTCGGTACTACGCTTCGCAATCCTCCCGTCTGTCGTCCGCTCATGATGATGTTCCGTAGATAGTGACTAATATCAATTCTATTTTGTTCAAACGTGCCTCTTATGTGCCTATTTGAAATAAATGACTTTGAGTCATTTTATATTTTACCTATTGACCTTGAATCAATAAATTTACCACAATATTTTTTCCTAATTCAAGGAAATCAATATCAGGTTTTTCCATCAAGAATTTCTTAGGAGTATAAATAGGAGCCCGGAATACGAATTTGAGGTCCAGTTAATGGCATTAGTTTCGTTCCAAATATACAGGGTGTCTCAAAAATCAACGTCAAGCCGAAAACGGTTGATAGGCCAGGTGGTGACAGTTATCAGAAAAATAATAAAAACATCTAAGTCAAGGACTTTTCAAATTATTGACATTAAAATAATTGCCACCCTGTGATGATCTTTTAAGTACTGTGACTACAAATCTTGACTTTTCATTTTTTTTTTGTGAGTGATGTAACCCTGATTAACCCTTCTGTAAACTACAGTCCAAAATTAAAACACAACTACCTCAGTTTTAAAGAAAACATCACTTTTTTGCACCACCATGTACTAAAAATTATTACATCGCCCAACTTTAACTGACTGTACTGAAAAAAAAAAATGCTTAACTTAGATTATTTTTTATTTTTTTCTGATAACTGTCACCACCTGGCCTATCAACCGTGTTACAATATATTATGTGTAGTTTTAATTTTGAAACGGAATCTTTATTACTTGCAAAAGTTTTAGATGTTCAAAGTACATTCAACATTGTATCGATGACTATTGAAATTCCCTCCATTTACAGCACTGCTGAAAAGGCTGGATCGCTGTCAAATCACTGTCTATTAGCATCGCTTGAAGCTTCGCTCGGCAGTAAGTGAAAAACCATGTCCAGATCTATGCATAGAACACAGATAGAGTATTCATAAGACAAGCTATAGTGTCGATGTAATTTATATTACATTATGTAGTATCTTACTTACTTAAATGTGGGGCTAGGGATTAAGATTGATAATTAACACTATCTGCTTCTTTTTGAATATAAATAATAGGACAAGGACATATCAACCTAAATATTTTCAGCATAAGCTCAGTTGTACGAAAGTCCGAAATCAGTTTAATTGACCAAAGTCAAACTATTTATTTCAAATCAATGTGCAGAGGGTACTTTTCAAATACAAGAAACGTTTTAACGTCCTAATTTACAAGAAAATATAATTATTTTAATTGATTATTCTAGCTGTGTGTGTGGCTAAGTTACAACAGCCGAACGGGTCGATCGTTCAGGTTAAAGTACGCTTGCCGCGGTTGTTCCGTGGATGGGTGACCATCTTTACATAACAAGACCCTTCCGTGCCTCGAAAAGCACGTTAAGCCGTTGGTCCTGGCTGTCTTTCATAGATCTTAGACAGTCGTTACGGGTCGTCAGAAGCCCGAAAGTCTGACCACCAGTCTTACCAAGGGGTATCATATTACCCAGTAACTGGGTTGTGGAGGTCAGATAGGCAGTCGTTCCATGTACGATAAAATACTGGTACTCAGCTGCATCCGTTTAGACTAGAAGCCGACCCCACCATAGTTGAGAAAAGACTATATAGGTAGATAATGATGCTGACATAAGGCACTTTCCAATATAATAATATGACGCTTTTTAACGTCAAACTTTACAAGAAAATAAAATTTATTTTAGGCGAGGATGAACTCTTCAGTTACTCTTTTTAAATGTTTTACCATATATTTTATACATCAATCAGTAAAAAATACTTATGTGAAACAATGTCTGCTACCGCGTCACCATGGGTGTACTGCATGCATACTTCCTTCTTATTCAGAGCACCACTGGCCTTGACTTATTCTGTTTATCGCGCTCCACAGCTAAATCATACTCTACCGCACGATCCAACCCGTGTCTGTCAGTTGCAAATCCAGTTAAGTCGTGATGAAGATACGGAACAGATATGGAGTCGTATGCCTACCTTATAGGTACTATAGATATACAATATGCTTCTGCATGGAGGGAAGTTTGTAAACAAAAATTGATTTTCCTAGAGATTTAGTTTTTTGATTAGGTTCCTAATAGGTTTAGACTGATTAGTTTTCTTCTAAGACTCGGAGAGGATTGATGAATAATTAACTTATACATTCAGTTTAATTAAATCACCGGCCAGGTAGGTACGTCTCGGACTATGCACAATGAAGAGATTCATATTGAGATGAATTTATCGTTACTAAAACTTAATATTGTAGTTGAAAAAAATATTCTCCCATACATTCCAGCAAATGTAAGTTGGTCGACTATTACTTGTTAACTTGTAAAATCCACTTAGCTGTGATAAATTTCCTTCTAACTTTGTTAAACACATTACTGCCATGAATTTTTGACATATCTTAAAACACACATTTAGGTATCAGGATGGGGTCGATACATGACTCTGGAAAAATTGCACTTTAAAGCTTAATATTTCACAAAATGATCATATAATAGAGAAATTAGCATGACGAACCTGCAATATTTTTGAAAGACCTATCCAACGGTACTTCTCACCATAGGTTCGACGACAAAAAAAAGACTCACTCCTCTACCACAAAAAACAATAAGTTTTTTTATATCAATTTGTCTGCGTTACTAATATGTAGGTACATATATCCATGTATAACAACAGCTTTTTAACCGACGAAAAAAACGGAGGAGGTTATCAATTCGACGCGTATATTTTGTTTTTGTTTGTTTTTGATTTTTTTTCTGTATGGCCACGCATAACTTTTCACTTAGTTGTCCGATTGTGATAATTCTTTTTTTATTTATTTTATTTATTTAACCATTTATGCACACATAAAAATAGACATACTGGAAAGGGTATACTCCGAGGGTGGTCCCATATAAATTTGGAAAACAAAATCGAACCCTAAGGGTCGGAAAACAGGGGATGATTGATTGTTCACTCATTGATTGTGAAGTATAACCACGCATAACTTTGTACAGAGTAGCCCGATTTTGATAATTATTTTTTTCATTGGATAGGGTATACTTTGTTTAGTATTATTAGTACATTAAAGCCACAAAAAATACAAAATAAAAACTTTTTAACAAAAAATTAAACCGCCGAAAAAACAGAAAAGCAAAAAATAATAAACCTTAAAATTTTGAGTCGGCGCTGAAAAATCAACGAACAAAGATCACTCAAAGCGCAGACTCATAATTTTAAGGTTTATCATTTTTTGCTTTTCTGTTTTTTCGGCGGTTTAATTTTTTGTTAAAAAGTTTTTTTAGTACCACAAGTCTCTGAGCTAAGTTGCAGCTGACAACTGATGAAACTATAAAGGTTTCTTGTTGACTACGGAACCCTAATAAGCGGCTTCTTTATTCTTAAATCGTGTAATCGTCGTCAACGTTTAGGTATATTTATGTTTGTGTAAATAAACGCAGTATTTCCGTACGTTAAGGGATTATTTACACATGACGACAGCTTTATACCTAAACCGCGCTGGGCCCGCGTGGTGGATTATGGCTCAGTTCCTTTTCTCAGAAAGGACGCCTGTGCAATGGGAATGTAATAGGCTGATGCTTATGCTTAGTGATTATTTAAAATAGGTAGGCTATAGTACTCGTATTTTAGACAATCAAATTCCTCACGGTTTTGAGAATTGCTCTGTAGACATTTTTAAATCTGAGGCAACTGCACTGTTTTTAGGCAAATTTTGACTGTTATAATTCATTGCAAATATCACCACATAAGACTAAAGCCGCGTTTCCACTAGGCAACAATTGGCTCTCGACATGTTTTTTATTTTATTTATTTGGCTTACCAACAATTGAATACACTGATACAATGTTATGAAATACATTAATTAAACTTATGGTCTAGTGTACCAATTTCTTACAGGTAAGCACAACATGCATCACTTCTCTGTTAATTGAAATTTGAATGTTGCACAACATGTTGCCCAATATGTTGAAAATCAGCGCAGAACTTTTGTTTAACAACGTTGTCTGTCTACGCATCTACTACTATGGCAGCCGTTGCCAAAATGCATTAAAAAAGTTATTATTTTTGTATTCTCCGTGAGCAGTATCCCATAAACATTCATAGTTTTGGTACAATTCGATTAATTTGAGCACTCGTTCGTTACACCACACTATGGACATTGTTGCGCGTCACGTCTCCAGTCGACAACAATTGATGCTCAACTAACGATGCTCTCTAAACAAACAACAAGCTGCGCATCATGTTATGCGCCAGCTGGCAACGTCGCGTGCCGTTGTGCAACGTTGCCCTACATGTTGAGCGTCATGTGTTGCGCGTCAATTGTTGCCTAGTGGATACGAGGCTTTATGTACCTGACTATAATATTATTAATTGACTACACTTTAATTTCAGTTTTTTTGTTTTTTTTTTTGTTGACGTTATTTTGTTTCTATTAATATTTTAATTCATGTAATAATTTGCACACCGTGAGGTAGACTGTAGCCGATCTCATTAATTTATGTACCTACATGATAAAATACTGATTCTGGTTATTTATCATTGCAAGACTGCCCGTGTACCTATACAATTTAAGTTGAGTTTTGCATAGAAGTTGGTTCGATGCACGGATCAGGAAAGCAACTTTACCAAAGTGTTAAGCCCACGTCCCATGGACGTTGTATATTGGTGTTGGGCAGTGTTTTTCCGCGCTGAGACTTGCGCTGTACTATATTGGATCCTCAATGCTCAGTACAACACAGAGAGAAGAAAATCTAGTGCATGCAAAAATCTTGCTGTGATTTTAATACGTCATGTCGACTAAATATAGTTTTACTTATTTTTCAAACAGGTACTCTAGCCTGAATAAAAACATTCGCACGTCGATCTCCAGAATTAAGTAATCTAGTAAGTTAGATATATAGATACTATACACTACAAACCGAGACCATTCCATGTCTCAGAAAAAATCATCTGTCATTTGTAGATCTTGGCAGTCGATATAGGTAGTCAGAAGCCCGAAAGTCTGACAACCAGTCTTGGCAAAAGATATCGTATTACTTAGTAGTTAGGTTGTGGAGGTCAATTAAGCAGTCGCTCAATAAAAAAAATACTGTTATGCAGTTGCATACAGTTAGACTAGAAGCCGACTCCAAGATAGTCGGGAAAAGTCTAGACAGATGATTCCCTGATATTATAATAATAATAATAATAATAATAATATCTTAGGACAACCAACACAACGTTATCTGATCCCAAACTAGGCAGAGCCTGTACTATGGTAACCAGACAACTGATAAACATACTTATATATTTCTAAATACATACATATTATAGATAAATTACACCCAGACACAGAACAAATGATTGTGCTCATCACACAAAGATTTGTCCTGGGTGGGAATTGAACCCACGACCTCAGTCTTAGCAGTCAGGGTCACTAACCACTAGACTAACAGGCCAGTCAAAATTATATATTATATATATATCAATTATAAATTAGTGACAGCAATATTTAGGGTCCTTCCATTTAAGGGCCCGTTTTAATTTGTTATATCACTATGACAGGTTCATTAAAATAAATGAAAACACCAATAATTAATGTACCGATATGAGTTTATTAAACTTTAAATAATGATCACACTTAGTTCCGCGTAAAATTTTGGCTCACCGCGTCTCATCCCATAGCGTGGTGCCGTCGCGGTTACTTCGCTTTCATTTAGTGTTCTTTTTTTTCTTTTTGCTTGGCACTTGAGGCCGCAGCTTGATAGTAAATAGCCATTAACCTTACTAATTAACTGGACTGGCAAACTGCGGATTGGTTGGCGTGAATTTACTTTCTCGAAACTGGCGAATCGACACTTTTAAATGACTTAATATTTTCTGTAGGCGCATGAAATCTATTTATTTGTGGGTGAATCAAAAATTCTAGAAATATGTAGGTACGGTATGTAGATATTTGTAGGCTACTGACATGTTTTGAATTTTATGCAAAAAATTATGAAATGATATCGATTTTTTCTAATTATCTAGTAAGATTTTATTTTTTCATAACTACAAGCGTAAAATTCAAAACGGACTGGAAGTATCAGTGATTAGCGTGTTCAAACAAAGAAACTCATCAGATTATTGTTATTAGTGTAATAAAATTGTTAGGCTTTCGGGTTCCAGAAAAACCCTTCATAAGTTTATTACAACTAGAAACTGCAGACAGCAGAACAGCTAAATGAAATACAACTTACATTCTGACACGATTCCAAGAGCGGCAGAACATGCTAATTACGTACTCTGAGACAATGTGCGGGTAAAATTGAATTATACTTGTCTGGGTGTCATGTCGGCCCCTAATGGAGTGCTCTACGGAATATATAACTTATGTGAGTTAATTTCGGAGTGAAGGGTGTCAGAAGGATTGTGTTTTCTGAGTCAAGGCATTTATTTCAATTAAAGCATTTACAGGCAATTCGGAATTGTAAAGTTGGTCAGAAATATGAAGCAAGTTAGTCATTCCAAAGCCTTTAAGTTTTACTTCTTTGAGTGGCTTTTTTAACCGTCAAAAGGAGGTTCTTCATCTTCAAACTTAAAGCAATTTCTAAAAGTCTTTTTTTAATGGGACTGATATGCTTCAGGAGTGGTTCCATATAAATGTTATTTAGTTTGCTTCGGTTGTTTTTGCATTAGCTAAATAATAAGTATTTAATCCATTTTGTGTCTTTGATGATGTCTTAATTCTTCCTGTCATTGTTATTTAAATAGCAGGTATTCGAATTGGTGTGAGATAGGTAGGATAGTTAGTTAGGTAGGTTCATTAGGCATCTATTTTCGAAATCATTTGGATTTGAACTTGCGCTCGCGCTTCGAATGATGAACTAAGATTACATTTTTTTTTCTTTTCTATATTATTTGACCGATGTCATTTGAATTGAGAGCAATGGTGGCCTAGTGGTAATTGCTGCGGCTAACAATTTGTATATTGTTGGTTCTCATAATCATAATCATTTATTTGTCAGAATATGGTACATTATAAGGTCTGAAGATGATTATTACATAGCATCTTCACATTCTGCCAAGTGTGGCGTGCAAATATGAAGTACATACATTATTTATAACACATTAAAATATTATTGGGTTAATAGTAAAATTATTGGTTGCATAATTATGGATTAAAATGTCAATTTCAGGTATGTCAGCTAATAATAATATAGTAAATACACAATTTATTTAGGATGTCAAACTATAATTAAAATGTCAGATTAAATCAAAAAGTCAAAATATCAAGGAATAGAGATTACAGTTAGGAAGTCAGAGTGTCATTAAAAAACGTGTTGTGTCGTTCTAACCCAGATAGACTATTTCATCATCACTGATCTCAAAATCGTATGCTCCATAGTGATGAAACTGGCATTAGAACCCATTAAAAAAACATGTGAAACCTACCAACCCGGACTGGGACCACGTGTTGGATTACGGCCCACTCTCCCTTACCGAGAGATGTTCTGTGCTCTAGCAGTAAAAACTTCATAGGTTGATTATGTATGTAAACCTGAAATCAAACCAAATTGAACCTCACTCGAGTGAATCATGAGTCGAGAGAAGAATCTGATATCAGCTTAATGCCCGGTTACTGAGATATTTACATAAACTTTCAATATATTCGATTGTTTTAGGAAAAGGGTCAGAATATGTCTGGAATTGTAATATACAACATGTTACATTTACAACGCAAGAACTTATTGTTTTATAATAAACTATTACTATTAAGAAAGACGTGTTGACTCTTGCAGTACTTTATTATTGCTTAAAGTAAGATTTAATTTTGTTTGGCTTGTTCGCGAAACGTATTGGCAAAGTATATAATTCAAAAAAACTAAAAAACACGCTTCCATTGAAAACCAAACTAAAAAGTACAAAATAATGGAAAAAAAAAAGCGTGGGGTGCTTTTTAAGGTGTTTTTTTATTGATATCAGGTACCCCACGCTTTTTTTCCATTATTTTGTACTTTTTAGTTTGGTTTTCAATGGAAGCGTGTTTTTTAGTTTTTTTAAACTATTATTGGTGTTTCGAATTTTGAGACGTATGTCAGCGTAGTTTTCGAAGACAGTTTTTTTTGCTGTCTTGGTAACCCTGGCAAGGATAATGGCACAAGTTAGTTTGTGACGTATGTCAGCGTACTTTTCGAAGACAGTTTTTTTGCTGTCCTGGTAACCCTGGCAAAAAAAACCTATGTTTAAACTTACTGAAATCGATTCAGTAGTCAATAATGAACTAACTAGTTTGAACTTGTGTTTATCCTGTTATACCTTGCATATCGTAATATGACGCCAGTATTTTCCGAAGGCGTAAACTGGTTCAATTAATCTGCTTAGCCTTTTTCCAACTATATTGTGGTCTGCTTCCAGTCTAAGCGAATGCAGCAGAATACCAGTATTTTACATTTATTATTTTATCTGAACAACCCATGGGAGATAGGCAGGTTCCTCTTTTTTGCTAAGGAGAACCGGCCTACCCCTCGTGGTTTCGTCTAAAAGATAAGCGCGTATTTCAATCGTTGAATCGGTAATGAATAAAGGCCGCAGGAATCCGGTGGATCCGAGAAGCACAGGAACGGTCGAAGTGGCAGTGTTTAGGGGAGGTCTTTCGGCTGAAATGATGATGATGATGATGATGATGAGTATGTGCAGAAAAAACGTCTGCATGTTACCAAGTTTATAGACAAACATTGCTAGTAAATCTCTACCGCATCACAGGGGTCGACTTCATTCTTTCGAAATTTACTTACAGGAATCATATTATTATTTTTTCAAAAATTGGTAATTTTCCTAGTCTTTTCCCAAGTACGTTGCAGTTGGGTTTCATGGCTAATTGAATGCAGCTGAATACCAGTACTTTACATGGAGTGACCACCACAGCCCAGGTACTGGGTAACTCGATACCACTGATGAGGCTGGTTGTCATACTTTTATGCTTCCGCCTACCCGGAACGACTACCAACGACGGTTTATTATAAGTATAGATTTAACTAGCGATTAGAACCAGCTAGCTTTTTGACCATCCGTACAGAAGTAAACTAGTCGACGGGCATCCCCGACTTTTACCCCCTTATTACAAAAAAACCGGCCAAGTGCGAATCGGACTCGCGCACCGAGGGTTCCGTACAAACCTGTAGGTATTCACGGTTTATGCATAAGGTTTATGTTTATGAAATTAAATGTTTTTATTTTTATGTTTGAAATAAAAGGTAAATTGCGGTTTACGATTTATGACGTATTAAAAATAACTACTTACTAGATCTCATTCAAACCAATTTTCAGTAGAAGGTTACATGTGTACATCATATATATTTTTTTAGTTTTATCATTCTCTTATTTTAGAAGTTACAGGGGACACAGATTTCATTTTCAGTTTAGAAAAAAATGATATTAGAAATTTCAATATAATTTTTGAAGACCTATCCATAAATACCGTATGGGTTTAATAAATACGTATGGGTTTGATGAAAAAAAAAAAAATTGTGTTTCAATTCTAAGTATGGGGAACCACAAACTTTTTTCTTTTTTTTTTCTTCTATTTTTGTGTGAAAATCTTAATGTGGTTCACAGAATACATCTATTTACCAAATTTCCACAGCATAGTTCGTATAGTTTCGGAAAAAAAGTGGCTGTGACATACGGACGGACAGACAGACAGTCAGACAGACATGACGAATCCATAAGAGTTCCGTGTTTTGCCATTTGGCTACGGAACCCTAAAAAGGTCCAAATCAGGCTTCAATCACTAAGCCAGTTTGTGAACAAAACCCAACATGTACAGATATGCAATTCTTTTTACAAAACTGATAACTAAGTCCGTTGCAAAGTTGTCATTTTTGTAATAAGAACGTTAAGTTCTTAATACAAAAATGACAACTCGAAATAAAGTTCTAAATGCAAAATCTAGTTTTTTTTTTAGCGTAAGTCTAGCACTAAAGTTACATCGTGTTTTTTAATAATATGAATAGAGATTTTAATGCAAACTTTATCAACTAGACAAAGACAAAACAACCACTCAATTTATCTTACTTTCTAAGCTCATATTTCACAAGGCAAGCGGCACCAGGTTGTTTGTTAGTTAAGTACGTCACAGACAGATGTCGCGCCGCTTAGCACCGTCTATATTAGCTGTGAGGTACAAGTTATAAGAACCGACCTACCAAGTTTCAATTCAATATTTGATCTCATTCTGTCTTTGTAACTTTCTGGCATCGTAATAATTTTATGTGGGCTTAATTGAAGCTTACTAAATATGTATTTACTTTTAAATCTCGTGTTGTATGGCGTGTTCTTTACTCAAAATATCAATCTGAGTCCATTTCACAATAAAATTATACGACACGGACAGTTTGCAGTCGATACTAACATACAATTTGTATCAGTACAATTTCGATTGTGGTTTGAATAAATAAAATGAACTTTGCGGGCAACTGCACCAAGATTGCATCGAACCCGATTTTGCTGCAGGACCAGTGTAAATAAAATATACAAGGGCGTAACAGAAAATACAGAACATCACGTCGTACAGTACCTTAAAATAGAGTTGAGTTACTGATGAGTGCATGTAAGCCATCTTCTGGAACAGGTCAGATTAAAACTGCAATGGATCTTTCTTCAAAAGGCACTTCCAGATCGGGCCCTGTATTTTTAGACTCACATTACACTCTTATTTATAATATAATGTTTGGGCTTTAAAAAAGACCATGACCTCTGCGTTTGTTTCGGAATTTCTTCTCAGGCAACAGCTCAAAAATGCCGGCGCTATACAACTTAAAATATTGACGGGTAAAAGTGTCTTAAAAGAGTTACTTACAAAATAAATATTTCGTTTAATTATATTCATTACATCTAAACGAATACTTAATTTGATTTACTCGGTTCATTCAATGTACTTGAGCGCCGAGAGTTTTATTAAAACAAAATACTTTCAAAATATCTCCACCGTCGTCTTGTTCTGACCATTTTTTTATCAATTAAAATTAATATTTTATTCATAAAAAAGTTCATAACTTGCACCAAACGTTGTGAATTACGTTTAATGGTAGCGTATTTGCCGACACACGCCTCGCTTATTGCTTTAAACCTAATTTACAAATTCTACTATGTAGGTTTATTGACAGCCCGGCACTTCATCTTTGACCCGAAGCTGAAAGGAATGATTCAGTTAATTATACTTTATTAGTAATGTAGTGTATCTATTCCATAGATATAAGCTCCTGTCACTAATGTCATCTGTCAGTTAGTAGCAATGGCGGGAAACAGAGATTGTGAAGAGAGTCTGCATGTGAGCGCTTGATGTGGTGATGAGCCAGTGATGTGATATTATCCAACTTAAAAACGGAATTAACAGGATTCTACAAGTAGGTAAAGGTAACTTTTACTTAGACACTGGAGATGTTTTGGTTTCTGGATTAATTTAGGGTAGTGTAGATATGCGTCTAAAACAATTTGAAAAGGTTGAAGATTTCACAAACCAAAGTAATTGCTTATGCTGCTATATATATTACTAGTTTTTGCCCGCGACTTCGTCCGCGTAAATGTCAGTTATCGCAGACTTAGACGAAGACACGGAATAAAAAGTAGCCTATGACCTTTTTTGGGGTTCGAACTTACCTCGTACCAAATTTCATCAAAATCGGTTCTGTGGTTTAGTTGTGAAAGCGTAACAGACAGATAAAGTCACTTTCGCATTTATAATGTTAGTAGACGAGGGGTCCTCAAGAGTTGACTGGTAGGAAATGCCAGTGGCATTAAGTCCGCCTTTGTACGTTAACGTGTGACGTAAACATATTATACAACGTGCGTTACAGTCTGGGATAGTTAGAGCTAAACCTTAGCGTACTTCGAGGTACGCCGTAGCATAGTGTGGGATACGCGGTAGCGGTGAGTGAGGTACGTGGCATAGTAGCGACTTGCGCCGTAGATTAATGCAACCTACGTCGTTACCATCAAGAAAGCTACACGAGTTTCACCATTATGTACGCTACGCTGTAGATTATTGCAAGTTATAAATAAAACTTTATTTCAGACTGAGGTCTATATTTTTTTGACATTTTGGTGTCAGTAACAATAGTGCTTAAAATATAAGTTAGCTTTCACAAAATTAATTGACTATACCATAGCCTAAGGCAAGCTATGTCCTGATATAGTGCGAGCTACGCACGGGAGCTATTCTATACTGAGAATTTCAACAGTGCAAGCTACGCTGTAGCACAATGCAAGCTATGCCATAGTTTAGCGAGTGGCGTAACGAGTAACGTTGCAGTTGCTAGAACAATTATCTTATGTTTCAACTTACTTGAAAAGTTTCACGCCGTACTCTCAAGTACTCAAATATTAGAGATCCCACACTATCTCCCAACGGAATACCGATATTTTCATACGAACCGGATGACAGAACTAACTATATAAGTACGTATAACTAACTACTGTGGTATAGGCTGGAATTGGAGCAGTGCCCAATTAACGATGATAGGCGCAATGGGACGTATTAAATTCTCTGATGTAGATATGCGAATAATATTATTGGTGTAACCTCAGCTTAGTTATATAGGTATCAAGTGTATTTAAAAATATGGAACTTTCTGACAAAGCTTAGAATATAAAATCAGATATAAAAACTATTTAACAATAAATTAAACCGCCGAAAAAACTTAAAAGCAAAAAATAATAAACCTTAAAATTATGAGTCGGCGCTTTGAGTGATATTTGATCATTATTTTTTCAGCGCCAACTCAAAATTTTAAGGTCTATTATTTTTTGCTTTTCAGTTTTTTCGGCGGTTTAATTTTTTGTTGAAAAGTTTTTATTTTATTTTTTTGTAGCTTTAATGTGCTAATAGCCAAGGTATATCCTATCCAATGAAAAAGAATTATCAAAATCGGACTACTCTGTATAAAGTTATTCGTGGTGCAATCAGTGAGTGAACAATCAATCATCCCCTGTTTTCTGACCCTTAGGGTTTGATTTTGTTTTCCAAATTTATATGGGACCACCCTCGGAGTGTACCCTTTCCAACAAGAATTATCACAATCAAACTACTATGTAAAAAGTTATGCGTGGTAATACATAAAAAAAATATACGCGTCGAATTGATAACCTCCTCCGTTTTTTTTTTCGTCGGTTAAAAAATAAGGGAATTATGTCGCTTTGTTGATGACAAAATGTCAAATTGATTATATTAAATTAAAATAACATTTACATTAAATACTGTAAAGATCACTACCAACATCTAATAGACCACATTTCAGCTGAACCCCAACGCGGCTGAATGTCCGGTATAATAACGATCGTCCCAGCGGAGGAGTTAATGCAATTTGCAAATTGAACAGTTCCAACATTTCCAACTTTCTGATGTAATTGGGACAGACTGTTCCATGTATTATAGTAATTGTAGGACAGGTTTTGTGAATAATAGTAATGATAACTGAAGTTATCTTTAATTTTATGTTTAGAAAATTATTTCAGTTGTGGGTAAAAGGTTATTTCTGGAAAAGTTGTTCGAATATCCAGGAAATAAGGTCCTGAGAGAATGATAATGGTATTCCAAAGTAACATAGACCGACGGGGACTTTTTCACCATTGGTTTACGGAGAGCAAACCGATCCCGATCCGATCCAAGTTTTGAAAAAGGACACTGTAACCCCTTACCATTTGACTGGAAAATTATTCGCCATCCAATAATATGTACTCGACTAGTTAGTCGAGTAAGAATAAAATGAGGATTAAAATATTTAAATTTAAAAGTTTTATACAAAAATAAAAGAACCGCCTTCTAAAACTAACTTTAATTCCGAAAGTTTTTGGCTTTTTATTTTCGTTTCTTGCCACTAATTTAAAAAATTAAGGCATTTTAAGTTTGTAGGGTTTTTGTTTTGGAAGTGGTACACTGAATATGGTGTCACAACAGATTGACTGCTTCAATTGTACTCTGAGCGAATTCACACAGGCCGCATTTTTTAAGATTTCTCTTGATTGTTTACAATAATACGCTATTGCAAGCTATTATAACTACACTATCGTATTAGGTTAGCCTGTAATGATAGATGTATGTGTTTTAAATAAATAAATAAAAAGTCGGATGATTTTTGTTATTTTTTTATTTATTTAACTTGTACATTTCATTTAAAAAAAATCATTAGCCGAGTAGATGTTATTTGATGGCAAATGAAAAATAATTTTGAAAATCGGTCCAATGATATTGGAAATATCGATGAACACATACATACATAATACAGATGAAAATAAATGCTCCTTTTAATAAGAAGTCGGTTATAAATAATTATTTCACTTTCTTATTATCTCTTTGACTTGATTTATTTTTTGTGACAATTCCACACCCATTTAAATTTAATTAATTTGCAGTTTGAGAATATTATCCTAGTTCGTATCACTCAGTTATACCTATGATATTTTTGTACTCTGCAAATGGCAAAATATTCCGAATTTTTATAACTCTGTATATTTCTGTCAATTAAATAAATTCTAGCCTTGCCTAACATTTTTTTGTTATAAAATAAAGTTCATTTATCCGAATCATTTATAAGATAGGGCCAAATGCAGGGACGTAAATAATTGATCCTCTGGAGACGGGCGGTTCCAGTCCATTATTAATGAGTTTGTTTTCACATTGTTTTTTCCGTAATCAGCACTTCTTTTGGACAGTAATTTATTTCCAAGTACTTTTCATTTCTTATATTGTGTCGTATGTACGCTATAATTAATACTAAGAATTTCTTATTTTCGCTAATTATGAAGAATAACTAGCAAATACACAAATTGGTGCGAACTGTCTAATGTTTGCTAGGTAAACATAATATTTACCACTACAAATGATATTGAAAAACATTTTTAAAGACCAGTCCATTTCGAAATATTGTTTCTGATTTCGCTGACTAATCTTGAAAACCTCAAGCGGTGTAAGTATAATAACCTTATTGGTCATTATATTTTTGAGTCGTTTGGGGTTGAAAGCCTCGGGCCGTGGGGTCCGAGTGCTCTTGGCCTAGTTAAGGAAATCTCTAAACGGCTGGTGGACACTTCCCGTGACCCAAGAGCTGGTTTTTACCTTGGCCAGAGGATAAGCATTGCCATACAACGTGGTAATGCCGCCAGTCTCTTGGGTACATTACCAGTAGACAGAGATGCGGATGATTTTTCGACGCTATTTTTTAATCTATACATCTATACAAATAAATAAAATTGGAGTGTCTGTTTTTAATATTAAGATAACCACTTTTTACTTAGTGTATACACGGTACTTATACCAAAACAACATTTTTTTCAATTTTTGTCTGTCTGTCTGTCTGTTTGTTCCGGGTAATCTCTGAAATGGCTGGACCGATTTTGACGGAACTTTCACTGGCAGATAGCTGATGTAGCAAGGAGTAACTTCGGTTACTTTTATTTTAGAAAAAATAAATAATAGTTTAAAAAAACTAAAAACACGCTGAATTTTGAGACGTATGTCAGCGTAGTTTTCAAAGACAGTTTTTATGAAAAACTTTTTGTTAAATACCACGCGGACGAAGTCGCGGGTAACAGCTATTACCTATAATATAACCTGAATTAACACATTTTACCGCGGTAGTACGTCCTCCTGCGTTAATTTCCGACATCCACGCGGGCGAAGCCGCGGGCAAAAGCTGGTTTATAAATAGTTTTAGTTAATTTAGGTTATAGTTTTGTTGCTTAATTTATTTAAATCTTTAATTTATTGAAATAAAGCTTACTATCTTGGAATTAAACATAACATCATCTCTGCGTTCCGTCAGGAGGTAGACAGAGCCTGTACCACACCGACATTGCACGTACTCCCCTGTAATAAATAGAGGGCGAGCCTATTACCACTAAGGGGCCATCCATAAATTACGTCACACGTTAAGGGGGGAGGGGGTTGACGAATTGTGGCATTGTGTGACAAGAGGGTGGGAGAGGCCCTAAATTTTGTGATGTCACATTTCAAAAATGAATATACATATTTAAAGTACTATTAAAAATGAACTATGAAAGAAAAATAAAAAAACAATTTCTAGAAGTGAAATTGCAAAATATGTGACGTCACACTAGGGAGGGGGGGGTCTCACAAATGTGACCAGCTGTGACAAGGACGGGGGGGGGGGGGGTCAAATATAATGAAATTGATTATTGTGACGTAATTTATGGATGGCCCGTAACCGGGCACCAATCTTTCAACAGCGATTAACATTTCCCAATAACACTTCTTAATTAATGATTCTTGAACGGAAACTTTAATCTTAAAACCATCAATTTTCGTAAACCATCACTTTGCTCTAGGAAACAGCTAAAACATGTATCCATACTAATATTATAAATGGGAAAGTGTGTGTGTCTGTTTGTCCGTCTTTCACGGCAAACCAGAGTGACGAATTGACGTGATTTTTTTAAGTGGAGATATTTGAAGGGATGGAGAGTGACATAGGCTACTTTTTGTCTCTTTTTTCCCTAAAATAAGGGGGGGGTGGAATTTAACGCGAGCGAAGTCGTGGTCAAAGCTAGTATTTATATAAATTCACGCTTTGATAGCTCAAACTACAGAACGCCACCTGCTACAATCCGTACATACTCTTTTTGCGTCGTTTACGTTCATACATCAGAATCTGGTCATACATGCCGGTTGCGAGTACAATACAACAAAACAAAAAACTACCCAACTACTGATTCTTGAAAACGGAAACCTTACCTTTCAACGATCCATTTTAGTGAATCATCAGTTCGCTCTAGGAAGCAGCAAAATGTTCAAAGCTTGCTAGACGAACTGAATTCAATATTACAGATGGAATTCAAAGTCCCTAGACAATTCACACCTTTGAAGTGAACGCGCCAATTTCACACTTCGAAGCATTAGGATGGGCCAGTATTGAATCTAAAAGTATATTCCTATTAAAGACGTCGATAAATTATTTCTTAGAACATTCTTTATCTATACTATTATTATAAAGCTGAAGAGTTTGTTTGTTTGTATGTTTGTTTGTTTGGTTGAACGCGCTAATCTCTAGAACTACCGGTCCGAATTGAAAAAATCTTTTTTTGTTGAGTAGCCTATTTATTGAGGAAGGCTATAGGATATATTTATTTATTTACTCAAAACAAAGGATTATGGTACACGCTAGAAATACAGTTATACAAAATAAGTACTATTTATACAAACGTGTGGGTGACCACTGCTCTCCTAGCTAGGTTATGAAAACCTGTGTTAAGGAGGATATATAACATCACGCTTTAGCCAAAGGGAGCGGAACAGCAAAGAAAAATGGTCGAAAACTGACGGGCATTTCGATGCGACGGGAAGGGTCACGGGAGCAAAAATTTGACGCGGACGAAGTCGCGGGCAGAAGCTAGTTTATTAAACAAGAATAAAACATCACGCCTTAGTTTTCCCGAAGGGCAGAGGGGGTTGGGCAGAGGTACCTTTAGTATATCCATATTTCGTCAGTTATGTTTAAATCCCATGTAATATGGGGCAAGCCTTTTGCTATCAACTGGGCACAACTCCAAATTCCAGCCTACCACTAAGTCATTCCAGATGGTATAGAAAGAGGAAATTATACTATTTCGAAAGTGTAAGAATAGTCAGAATCACTAAGCTACACGTTTCCTTTTTACACGCTTTATATTAGCTTCACTTGTATGTTTGTATATTTGTTTGTAACCGACTCCTTATAGCGCGATTTTGACCCACATTAAACGACCAGATTTCATTTAAACTCCGTAGACTTGCAACAGCAAAAAAACTGTCTACGAAAACTACGCTTCCATAAGCGTGTTTTTTAGTTTTTTAAACTATTATTTTAAACAATCGACTTATAATAGCAACACATTGCATGATATAGAGCAATAGTCAGAACTTTATCAAACTGATTGACATTGACGAGCTTTTGACCGCGTAAATGTCGGTTATCGACGAAGTTGCCGAACAAAAATAAATAAATATCTTAGGACAACCAACACATTGTTATCTGATCCCAAACTAGCAGAGATACTTATATATTTGTAAATACATACATATTATAGAAAAATTACACCCAGACACAGACCAAATGATTGTGCTCATCACACAATGATTTTTCCTGGGTGGGAATCGAAACCACGACCTCAGTCTTTGCAGTCAGGGTCACTAACCACTAGACTAACAGGCCTAAAAGGTAGCCTATGTCCTTTCTTGGGGTTCAAACTTACCCGTGCCAAAATTCAACAATTTGGTTCAGTCGTGAAAGCGTAACAGACAGACAGAGTTACTTTGGTATTTATAATATGAAGTATAGAAGTATAGATTAGTAATATTAGTAAGTAGTAAATTAGTATGAAAGTATAAATTTCGCTACCTGTAACAGATTGAACCGTACTGACCCATCACCACAGAACATCCTGTAATAGATATAGTTACTACTCGTTTGTCGTTTTGCATTTTAAAATGCAATGTTCTCTGTGAACGCCTGAGAGGTTTAGTATGGGCCAATTTGTACACGAATTTATAACGACTGTGTATTCCATGAAAAGAGATAAAGGGTTTTTCATTTTGGTTTGTAAAATTACAGGCGTTTTTACACGCTTCACTTGTATGTTTGTTTGTAACCGACTCCATATAGCGCGATTTTGACCCACTTTAAACGACCAGATTTCATTTAAACTCTGTAGATTTATCGAGGACTGATGACAATACTATAATTTCATAAATTTGTGCCTTTATCCTTGCCAGGGTTACCTGGACAGCAAAAAAACTGTGTTCAAAAACTACGCTGACATACGTCATAAAGTACGCTGAGAAACGTCTCAAAATTCGAAACACCCTAAAAAATTGAAAATAAATAATACTTAAAAAAAAAACTAAAAAACACGCTTCGATAGAAGCGTGTTTTTCTTAAACTATTATTTATTTTTAGCTTTAATAGTCTTAAGATGCCAAACAATCGTATTTTTTGGATATACACCTGCTTTCGTATCGGCACACAATCCCTAGTGACATCATAGCTATAAGAACATTTCTATGGGTGGGATTTATTTTGACATAGGTATAAGAAAGAAGATTTTGACCTTCAAAAATTGGTCACAAGTAGTAATTTTAGCCTTTGTCCCACTGCTGGGCCAAACGCCTCCTTACTCTCGTTCCACCTCTATCTGTCCAGAGCTGCCAAGAACCAATCCTTATTATAGGAGTCCAGTTCATCCCGGTACCTTCGTCTGGGCCTGCCGAGATCTTGTTTGCCATTAAGAGGGACTCAAAAAAGGTCATATTACCTACTGTGGTAAAAGTATTACTGGATCCAACATACGTTGGAGAAATCTAAGTATGGTTAGAAAACCACGTTTTAAATCTACAACACGGAGAAACGAAGCATCGTAATCAATGGTTGATCTCTTACTGAAGAAAACCGGTAGGTTAATGTCGCAGATAAGGTTTACAATGTGAAGAGAGAAATGATAACCATGTAAAGAATCTACATAGAAATAATTACTAATTTCCTTGCTTTTCTAAGTGCCATCGGCCGCGTGGAGGACGAAAATAATTGTCCCACGGAAACGTACTAAATGGGATATGAAATGTATCAATCAATCCATCAACTCAGCCTATCGCAGTCCACTGCTGGACATAGGCCTCTCCCATGTTGCACCACAACACCCTGTCCTCCGTCTTCCGCATCCAGTTTGCCCCAGCCACTTTCTTTAAGTCACCTAGCTGGGGGGCGTCCCACGCTACGCTTGCCGACACGAGGTCTCCACTCCAGGACTCGTCTGCTCCATCGGCCATCGGTCCTTCGACAGACATGGCCAGCCCACTGCCAGTTCAGTTTGCTTACTCTGCGAGCTATGTCGGTAACTCCATTTTTCGGACAATTTCATTTCTTTTCCGGATAATTTCATTTCTGATTTTATCCTTCAAAGAAACTCCGAGCATAGCCCGTTCCATAGCGTGCTGAGCGACCTTGAATTTGTGAACCAGCTCAACTGCCAGTGTTCATGTTTCGGCCATTACGGGCAGGGTGCACTGGTTGAAGACCTTAGTCTTCAGACATTGCGGGATTGGCTATTGGATAAAATTTATCCTAGGTGTTAATGAAGGTTATAATAATTATTTTTGTAGCCTGCACTGTCTTACTTCTGGTCAAAGGCCTCCTTCGACTTCTTCCAACTATCGCGAAGCTGTGCTTCCTCCTGCCAGTTTTGACGGAACCTCTCCAGCTCGTCCCGCCATCTCCTACGTCGTCTGCCGCGACCCCGCCTCACTGTCTCAGGACACTAGTTCTGTGCTACTTGCGCCCACAGTTTGGCCAACTTAAATGGGACTGGGCAGGACATGTTTGCCGGCCAAAATGTGGGTTATAAAATATCTGTGCCTTATTTCATTAAAATCCATTCGGCCGTTTTTGCGTGATTTAGTAATTAACAAGCAAATACACAAACTTTCACAATTAAAATATTAATAGAAAGTACTATAAAAAAGAGAGGCATTTGGTTACGAAATTGTTTTAACTTTCTTAGTTGTAGCACTGTACTCTCCTGGCTAAGCCTGGTGGAGTTATTACAGGCTACTATCATCATAATCAATCCATATTTTTCCCACTGCTGGGACACAGGCCTCCTCTCGGTGAGAAGGAGTTGACCGTAAATCACCTCGTGGGCCCAGTGAAGGTTGGTAGAATTTTTGGTTCTAACTCAATATGCCGGTTTCCTCACGATGTTTTTCTTCACCGATTTGAGAGTAGAACGGGAGACAAGCTAATATACATAATGTTAAACTTGTTAGCTGTCGCTAATGTCTATTTATGGCTTTGCTTAATTACTTATGTTAAGTGCACTTTGAGTAATTTAGTTAAATTAATAGTCAGTCTAACAAACTTCATTAGTCCACAGGTCAGAGAGTTATGTAATGTTTGTTTACTGTGGGCCTAACCCGGACGCGCGACCTGATTGTAATGTAAATTCGAATATGTAGATTTGAATCCAAAATATGTATGTACAAGTATATCTAAGTATTTTGGTTCAATCAATAAAATTTGTTTCACTCATGGTTTTCAATAAAGTTTTAAAATCAAGTTAAAATTATGTGCTTAGCGAGCATTTTCAGGGGGATGCAGAAGTGGCCCCGTCATATCGGCTCCAGTTTACGAGTTGAACCCAGGAAGGCACTTTACATATTTGTTTTTATTATTTTTTTCATCGCTGCTTGCAAAACGGTGAAGAAAAACATCGTGAGGACATAGGAATATCTTAAAACCAAGAATTCGAAGACATGTGGCATCCACCACCCCGTACTTAGCCGGCGTCGTGGATTATGTCCCACTCCCGTCACAGAAGAGGCCTATGTCCCAGCAGGGGGAACATTTTAAGCTAATGTTGCATAAATCAGCATTTTTAATTTTTTATCGTTGGAGTTACGTTTAAAAGTAGAACCTAGTGCTGTTCTAAACATCACTTTGTATAATAAATGATTTTATTTCTGTAAGTTGGTTTGTACAAACACTTTTATACGTCAATCATATTTACCACCCAGGACAAATCTTTGTGTGATGAGCACAATTATTTGTTCTGAGTCTGGGTGTAATTTACCACTAGCTTCTGTCCGCGACTTCGTCCGCGTTAAATTTCTTATTCCCCCGACCCTTCCCGTCGCGTCGAATCGCCTACCCGTGCGATTTTCTTCGTTTTTGCAACATATTTCATTACTGTTCCGCTCCTCTTGGTTATATCGTGATGTTCTTGTGTTATCGTAATTTATAACCTTTCTCGATAAATAGGCTACCCAACATAAAAAGATTTTTTCAATTCAGACCGGTAGTTCCTGAGATTACCGCGTTCAAACAAATAAACTCTTCAGCTTTATAATATTACTAGCTTCCGCCAGCGGCTTCGCCCGCGTGAAAATTCAAACCCCCAATTCACCCTCTTAGGGATGGAATTTCAAAAAACCCTTTCTTAGTGGATACCTACTCTTCACAAAGAATACACCCTCCAAATTTCATGTCTCTAGGACCAGCGGTTTAGGCTGTGCGTTGATATATCAGTCAGTCACTCACTCACTCAGGACTTTGAAATTTATACATATATATAGATTATAGTACAGATATGTATGTATTTAGAAATATATAAGTATATTTATCAGTTGTCTGGTTACCATAGTACAGGCTCTGCCTAGTTTGGGATCAGATAACGGTGAGTTGGTTGTCCTAAGATATAATTTATTTATTTGTAAATTCGCTATGATTTACTTTAAAAACAAATGAGTTAACTTTTGGGCTCCTAATTAGATTTCTAGTGAACTAAACAGAATAAAGATTGACCTAAAGTCAATTTACATTTAGAAGTGGTTTATTTATGTATACATAGATAAGTTTCACTGATTAGCTGTAAAATTGGCACTGTAAGCGTAGTAGACTGTCTATTGTTTTAAATGAAGATAACATCTCTAAATGGTGCCAAGAGCTATGTTGGTACCGTTCGTCCATTTCAACAGTGGCATAATAATTTTAGGAACAAGTAGTACTAATATTTTAGATGAATTTCAGAAAAGTTTTATATGAAATCTAGTTTTTACCATTTTAATATTTGCAATGTCACTAAGAAAAGGTTTTCACAAAATATATTTGATACTATTTTAAAGTTAACAAAAAATAAACTCAGGCTTAAATAAAGGTACCTACCTCTTAATATAAGAAATACCTATAGAAAAATATTTACTTCCGATCGGAGGATACTTACAAAATTCCGTAGTATACTGGGTAGGTAATTACAAAGCGTTCCTTGTGAAGCATGTGCGGTGTGACTATGAATGATAGGCTGAGAAATGATGTGATAAGAGAACGGTGTGGTTTAAAAGAAGATGTAGTGACAAAAATTGAAAAAACTGGCCAAGTGCGAGTCGGACCCGCGCACCGAGGGTTCCGTACAAACCTGCAGGTATTCACGGCTTATGCATAAGGTTTATGTTTATGAAATTAAAAGTTTTTTTAAATTTTTATATTTGAGTTGACTGAATGAAAGGTTGCGTGTGTGTATGACCAATTGTATGAACCTAAACGAGGCAAAAGAAGTGTGTAGAGATCGTAGCAGGTGGCGTTCCGTGGTTTCTGCCTACCCCCATGGGAAAAAGGCGTGATTGTATGTATGTATGAATGAAAGGTAAATTGTGGTTTACGATTTGGACGTATTTAAAAAAAAAACTACTAACTAGATCTCGTTCAAACCAATTTTCGGTGGAGGTTTACATGGTAAAGTACATCATATATTTTTTTTAGTTTTATCATTCCCTTATTTTAGAAGTGGGGGGGGGGGGGGGGGGGGCTACACACATTTTACCACTTTGGAAGTGTCTCTCGCGCAAACTATTCAGTTGTGCACTATGCAGTCGGAAAAAAATGGCTGTGACATACTCGGACAGACAGACAGACAGACATGACGAATCTATAAGGGTTCCGTTTTTTGCCATTTGGCAACGGAACCCTAAAAAGTACGCTTAGATGGTTTGGTCATGTTGAGAGAATGAATGAAGGACGGCTCACAAAAGATATTTACAAGGCAGATGTGTATGGAAACACCGGGAGGGGACGCCCTAGGAGGACATATAGTGACCTTATTGGTGATGTTCTTCAGAAAGGCTACGTACGTAGTACTCGCAACTGGCGTGTGTGTATAACCAATTGTATGAACCTAAACGAGGCAAAAGAAGTGTGTGGAGATGGTAGCAGATGGCGTTCCGTGGTTTCTGCCTACATCCCCATGGGAAAAAGGCGTGACTATATGTATGTACTGCCGGGGTCGCGTGATTGTTCGAAAGAGATACCGTGACTCCGGCACATGGGCAACTGAAGGAACACGGGTGGGCTTTAGTCAATCAAAGTCTGACACGCCCTCCCGCTCCGCCCAGAGCGGGAGAAGTCATTTGATGATTTCTCATCCAAAAAAAAAATTATAAGTATGTATGTAATTACAAATTCAGCACGTATTTGACCATTTAAACTCTGATAAAAACATCAAAAACAGAATAAGGCTATATTAAAAATTTAAAATACACATCTATGTATATGTGCCAAATCTTCCATAATTACAATAAGCACAATTTCAGTATACTGGCTGCATATAGAATACAATTTCAGCACACTGCATTTACTCATGTCAATGCAGTGTGTTTTCAAGATGATTTACAAAAACAAATGAACTCCCTTTCGAATTGTGTATGATCACTTGAGTGAGGTTCCAAGTAAATTCTAGAGTATAAACACTACTATTCAAACAATCCTAATCTGTTAAAGTATAAACAACTATCTGTCTAAAATGATAGTGGCTATTATTCTAGACGTCGCTGCAGACCATTTGTCGTGGACAGCCATAACGAATGGTCTAGTCTAGATATTACAGGCAGTGTTGTTGTGACAGGGGATGTGATGTTGTTCTGTACGAGTTAAGTTATTAAAACGGGAATGCTGCGCTTAAATGGAGACAAATAGACATGGAAACGACACCCAAAAACTGAAAGTAAGACGAATAAAAGGAAAATTACACTGACGCAACTTTGGAATTTTTTGCAGCAAAATTTGAAATTTTTTATCAGCAAAATTTTCTTTTTAATGAAATCTTTGATAAATAAAATAAGTTTATTACATATCATTTTCGCTTACATTGTATGTCAAGGAGTCTCCATTTAGGCATAGAAATACCTGTAGTTGAAGGCTCCGCTCTGCCCTTACATTATAAATATACAAATAACAAAAGAGAAATAGTAAGAAAGAAAATACGATCTGTTGTATATGTGCGTGAGTGTCATTGTATGTGTGTGTGTGAGTGTGATGGTGTGTCTAAGTGTGTGTGTGTATGTGTGTGTGTGTGTGTGAGAGAGAGAGAAAGAATGAGATTTTGATTGTACATGGTGTGACTAAATAAGCTAATAACATCACTACATGTATCATTTATTATTAAGTCATCCGTTGCAAAAGTAACTCTGTAAAATTTGATTTCAACAAGATTTTATGAGCTTGGGTTGTAACTAAATTTTAGAATGTGATTTTCACTCCTTTTAAAACGTCAGATTAATTTGAAACTTTGCACACTTGTGATGGACCGATGACAAAACAATATTTTTAGGGTTCCGTACCTCAAAAAGAAAAACGGAACCCTTATAGGATCACTTTGTTGTCCGTCCGACTGTCTGTCTGTCAAGACTCTTTATCTCGGGAACGCGTGGAGGTTTCGAGTTGAAATTAAAACAATATACTCAAATCTAAAGTTTTTTTGATACTGTGAAAAAACTTCTAAGTTAACGTGAAAACAAGATACGGCTGTTTATGCTGCAAAAAACGTATATTTCAACACTCTCAAGAGAATCGAAATGTATTAAGTATTTCCCGTTGACCTAAAACTATGAAATTTGGCAAGTAATACCATCTACTACACATTTGTAATTAAAATCATTAAAAAAAAAATGATATTTAAGTTATTAAAACTATTTTTGTACCCACTAATTTGTACAGACCCCTCGGTGGGCGAGTCCGACTCGCACTTGTCCGGTTTTTTAAATTTGTGCCATAATTTTGGCTAAGATCACCAGGATAGCGTAAAAAACGAAAACTCTCGCTTTTAAAGTTAGCTGAACTAAAAATAGAATAGAAAATAAATAATACTTTGAAATACTAAAATACACGCTTTTATAGAACACTATTATTTTTCATTTGGGACCCACTATCGGCTTCAGCACCCTCGAAAACTATGAAATCACCTCACTGTTTCTTTCTATTATCTATACTAAAAAGTCACATAGACGGATAAAACGCTATTTCGTAACGTAACGATTACTAGAATTTTACTCCTACCACAAACTACAATAAAGAACTTCGTTCCAATAGCAAAACAGTTTATTATTCAGGCAAAACAGTGAGCAGGTTTACTTTCGGGTGGACACTAAGTTGAGACAGCATAAGTAGTGTAGCAGCATATACACATATACATGTTATTTATATACATTTACGTAATTACACATAGCAAGCATAATGATACATTATTTATTATTTACATATTTACATTTTGTGTCGGAACTTTGGCCGCTGTGGCTCAGTGGAAAGGCGCAATTCTATATAGCCTTATAACTATGTATTCTATAGACCCACGTTGCCGCAGGCGCGCGCGCATCGACACACCAGTCTTGACCTATTCTCGACGCGGAGCACTCGCTACTCGCTTGCTTACTATTCTGCTTATACCCTCTTATCGTTTATGCTTGAAGTAATTTCTGTTTGCCTAAAAGTGATGCTAATCTTTTCGTGCTATCCTGAACTAATGTGTATTAGCTTTCGACAACAGTTCTTGTGATCGGAGTGACTATATATATATACTCTTAAACTATCTGTGCCTCTCAATCCTTCATTTTTCGTGTGCTTTAAATCTATCTGTATATCGCCTTGGAGTTATTATAAGTTACCCACTATATCTACCGGCGACTTTTATTCTATCGCCCCGAATCGTACCTACTTACACGAGGAAGGAACAACGGCAGCGAGAAGGTAGGATTTACCCATATTATTCCTACAGTAGCATAACTATAGCTAAGTTATAAAGCTATTATTTATCAGTGAGCTCCAAACTACACAACTAGTCACGGGTCAGCCAGTCTCGGGATAGGTAAAATGGATCTTGTATTACAAGACGTAGAAGACTTAGCATAGATTTTTTGACACAATTTTTACAGATGTAGGCAAACTACTGTTCTCTAAAAAACACGCTTTCTCTCTGCATGTGGGTGAGTTGAGATTGGATCTTTTTCTCCTCCGCAATCTAGAAGTTTTTTGATTTTAAGTTGGTGTTTATTTTTTAATAATACCAAATTAGAGTATTACTCTTCAGTCAGCTATAGGACCTTTGTGCAGGGTACGATTTCTTCACGGTACTGCATGTTAAACGAACCAAAAATTAGTTTAAACTAATTTATGACACTGTTCTATGTTATACGGTGACGGCGACGTGCCGTAGTGTCGCTATGTCATCAGTAAACTTACATAGTCATGCATTCTTCATTAACGACAGTGTCTAAATGTATATTGCAAATGAACCTAGTTTTTCTCGGCAAGATAAATGTGTGTACAACAAAGTGCCCTAAGCAACTTAACTTAACTTTAGTATTTGTTGGCAAACAAAGAAGACTGTCTAGCATAGAGTGCTAGTAATTTTGACCAGGACAAAGGAATCTGCTAATAACTACATTCCATACCAATTTTGTCTGACATTAAACATTTTATAGCTTGAACTGAGATTGACTTGCACTGCAAATATAGTTGTGCTTCTTTAAACATAAGCAAATGTATTTTGTACATGTAAATTATATGTACAAAATATATTTATGTATGTACATACGTTATAAGTCACCCGGGGCGAAAGCAACTAACAAAAATTATTTTGAAACTTTGCTACCCTCCACCGTGAGCTACTTAAATAATAAGGATATTCTAATAAATGTACTTCATTGCACAGCTTTCGATGAACAGTTTCGACATAAATTAAGTTACAAATAAACTATGGTTTTTCATTAATTTGCATTATTGTTGAATAAGACCAGTAAAAGTTACATTCACCCCACTTTGGGGTAAATGTGACTATTCGTTATAACTCTGTTGTAATCTGTTTCTAAATGTTGTTGTCAAGAGTACATGTAGATGCACACAGAATTATCTGTAAAAGTTATCTATAGTCGCTGAGATACAGTTCAGTTTCAAGCAAATTTACTTTTCTTTTTTTATGGGGTGAATGCGACTGTCTTCCATACTGACTAGTGTTGAGATGTAGTACCTATCTACTACTTATCGATAAATATTTGTGATCGATAATTAACAATAATGAAAGGTTTAACACAAAATCGCAAAAACGCAAAATCGATCTGAGTGTTCATTAAGAATAAGATCAATAAAGTATATTATACTCAGCTAGAGTAATTCTATTTTATTAATGGAATTTAGGACATAAAATAAAAGCAAGAAAAGATTTCTTGTGACTTGTGTATGTAAAATGCTTTGACAAATATACGATAAGTACGCATTGTATTGATGCCTAATCTAATGTTTAGGATTTAGGTAAAAAAAAGCGATTTCTGTCTGTAATTTGAAAGTTTATTTAAAAAATTATGTAAAAAAAACTTAGGATAATTCTCAGTCAAAATCAAATAAACTAATAATTCCGTATTAATCGGTAAAATAAAATAAACAAAAACAGTCTAAACAGAACTTTGTTCTTAGCAAAAAACAACTTTAAAACATTTTTCCTTAAGTAATCACTAATTAACATTACTCATTTTCAATCACTACTCTCAATTACGAGAATTTTAATAAAAATATTTATTTTCGTACAAAAATAATAATAATAATATTCCACAACTATCACACAACGCCATCTAGTCCCAAGCTAAGCAGAGCTTAGGGTACTAGATTAGGGTTTATTAAGATTTAATAAACATATTTTTTCTTCGTACAAACCGTTTGTAATTTTTCTATCAAACTAATAGAATACTATCATATTTAACGGTAATATGTCTAAACATTATAACAGTCTTCACAACTTTGGTACTTTGTGCAAAATATGACTTTATTAACTTAATCAATAATTAATTTAACTTAATCAACTGTTTTTCCTTTACTAGTCGTACAGCTTCAAGAAGTGTTTCAGAGCAATAAGTTTTCTCCTTTTTTCTTTTATAGTTTCGGACCATCTGATAACAAAATTTGTATTTTGTATTAACTTAGTACATTTTTTATTTAAGCTATCTATTTCATTTTGTTAAAACTACGCAAAATCTAAAACACTTCATACTAATTGCAGCTAAACATTTATGCAAATACGCAAAATTCACTTATCGAAATATCGACACGGAACTTCACTAGTAATTTGCAGTTTTCGTACAAAAAGCATGGGGCGATTGTAACTGCAAAAATAGTTGCAATAACCCACGTGCATGAAAAGTTGAGGTTAATGTAACTATATCAATAAAATGTTAATTATAACACCTAGAGTTTAACGAAATATACCAAAATACTGACGTTTTATCTTAGTTTTAGGATGCACTTCTATTTTTCCTTGCAACGACTTGAAATATTTCTAATGTCACAAAATAAAACACAAGACGCGGCAACACGTTGCTCCAAAATGGCGGCTGACAGAAAATGATCTTGCAGTACTACAGTAGGTGAACTAGCGATGCCATCTATACTTTATTTGAAAAAACTATGATTCCGCTTTACTCCAATAGATAGAGCTATCTACAAAAATGATTAGATTGAGAGAAAATTGAATTAGTTGCTTTAGCCCCATAGTTGCTTTCGCCCCGGGTGACCTATATCATTTACTCGTTTCGTGCAGAAATTTTAGAAAGCCCGACTCGGTTGCATTTTCTAAGGAAATTTTCTTGAAAATTTCCGCTTCGGCCATTCAACAAGAAATATTGAGATGAGCTTTTAACGTTGAAGTATGTCTCTATGAAAATGGGGAAACTTAAAAGTAATGAGGATCCATATATTTTGGTTTATAATTTAAAGTTTCAAACGTGATAATTTCCTTAACGTAGCGACCGATACTTCTGATGAGAATTCTGTTTTCTATGAAAATTATGTACCAGGGTCGCGAGGTTATTCGAAAGAGATACCGTGACCCTGGCACATGGGCAACTGAAGGAACACGGGTGGGTTTTAGTCAGTAAAAGTCTGACACGCCCTCCGCTCCGCCCACAGCGGGAGAAGTAATTTGATGATTTCCCATCCAGAAAAAAAAAGCCTCTGGCCAAACTGGTACGAATCTTGCTTGGGATGCGGAACAAAAAACATTTTTTTACTCCACTACGTCAAAGCAAACAGGAGAAATATGATATTGACCGCTATGTATGTATGTATGTTCACCTGTTTCCCCGTAACTTCTAAAACAAATATCTCGCTATAAATAATTTTTTTTTTTTACTCTTACGTCTTTTATCATTTACCCACAAGCCCATTCAAAGAGTTGTCAGTTAAACTTGCCCTAAGAAAGAAAGAGAAAAACAGAATAATTACACATTATTTTCACTGTATTCGTAGTCGTACTAATAAACAATAAAATTCATATCACTGAATAACATCTTTGAAGGTCAAGGTGAGTCACGTACTTAAAGACACTTACTTCACCTACGTGTTATATTATTATTGATAGATTGTGTAATAAACAGTCTGATAATTTACTTGTTTACCAACTGAAGGTTGTTTTTGGAAAATATTATTGAAGACAAAGTCTGTCTAGCATTTTATTATATTCATCTTATAGAGGGTTGTGGTAAGTAATAACATCAGCAAGTATTGATCGATCAGGTTAAGCTACCGTTGCTGCGTTTTATCCGTGAATGGGTGACCATCTTCACATCCCTTCGTGCCTCGGAAAGCATGTTTATCTGTTGCCTGTCATTCGTGGATCGTTGAAAGTCGTTACGGGTCGTCAGCAGCCAGAAAGACCGACAACTTTCCTAGTTTTCAGTAATTGCTTTTTTAAAATTATTCTATACTAGCTTTTGCCAGCGGCTTCGCCCGCGTGGAGGTCGGAAATTATCCCGCGGGAACATACTACGTAGTACCCTATGTGTTATTCCAGGTTATAAACTATCTATTTGCCAAATTTCATCTAAATCGGGTCAGTGGTTTTTGCGTGAAAGAGGAACAAACATCCACACATCCATACATCCAGACATCCATACATCCATTCATACAAACTTTCGTGTTTATAATATTAGTAGGAAGTAGGATTTTCGCTCGGCTAGCTACAAAATCGTGTTTTTTTGGTTTTTTATTGCTATCCTGGTGATCCTAGCCAGAAAGTCAAAGTCAAAGCATTTATTTCAATTAGACCCAAAAAAGGCACTTTTGAACGTCAACTGTTACATGAAAAAAAGAATTGATTCTAGTCGCCCCTTCCAAAAAGTAGATTCGTATGGAGAAGAATGGGCAAGAAATTCCACCGTTACTCTTTTAAAATAGTTTTCAGTATTTGTATACAATATTTATACAATTATATGTGAAGACGATGCAGCTACAATAAAAATACCCAGAATAATGGCACAAATTTAAGAAATTATTTTATTGTCTTCGGTCTTTGACAAGTGAGCAGAATTTCATATTACTGCGAAGTTTTGAAGGAATGAAAATCACGTTTAAAGATTCCGTTACTTACATGTAGCTTAGTATGCTAATATTATAAGCGTGTTAAAAAGCAACGGCTGAATGTTGCTTCTAATGGTGTACCTAAATTTGGCTCTAAGCATATACTTAACATCTTCATAATTTCAGCCGAAAGACGTCGACGAATTGCCGCGCTTGGCGGACGGGCTTGCGATCGCAATATGGTAGTAAAATGCATAGTGAACGTTGCTGCCTATTTTTAACCGACTTCAAAAAAGAAGGTGGTTATCAATTCGATTGTATTTTTTATATATTTTTTTAAGTTTGTTACCTCATAACTTTTACTGGATGAATCGATTTTGATGATTCTTTTTTTATTTGAAAGCTGGTTTAATTTGATTCCATTCGGATAATGGAATTCATGTGAAAACCATATAAGTCGTAAATTTGCATTAAGAAGTTGCGCGACAAATGAACGAATAACGTGATTGGATTAGTGCGGGGTATCTACCATAACTAAAAAGTTTAAAATAAAAACTTTTTACAAAAAAATAACAATCGACTTCCTAAAAAAAAACACTACAAAGTGAAAACAATAACTTTAATTTCGGAAGTCGGTGGCAAAAAACATTAAATGCAGATCCTAAGACACCGACTTCCAAAATTAAAGTTATTTTTTTCACTTTCTAGTGTTTTTTTAGGAAGTCGGTTGTTTTTTTAGAAATATATAAGTATGTTTATCAGTTGTCTGGTTACCATAGTACAGGCTCTGCCTAGTTTGGGATCAGATAACGTTGTGTTGGTTGTCCTACGATATTTTATATTTATTTTATTTTTTTGTAAAAAGTTTTTAATTTCTAGTAACAGAAATACTTAATTGGACATATTAAGAAGCACACAGCTAATAATAAATCCACGCTAGTATGACTAAAACACGTAATGATAATATTGACACCCAACTATCTCTAGTACCATCAGAATGGAATCCGGGTCTGATCATATCACTGTCAAGTCTATTTTCGCTTTTTTTTTGAGAAGGGTCTATCAGGTCTTAAATCTTAACCCGCGGTGTGTCAGTCTACTGTCTAATTTATTTTGATAAAGGTCTACTTAGATTTTTAGACACGTTTCTTTAGTTATTAGAAGATTATTCGCACGAAGTGTCTTATCGCACACTGGTCTCTGTATACTAGGCTAATGAAAGATAAACCAAAAAAGTGGAACATTTAGACCATTTATTATGCAACAAAAGTGTCGTCACGGTCAAAACGTGAAAAGTGTCATGACTGTCAAAATTGTCATGACTGCTGAAAATTTCGAAAGTGCCGTGAGTCGGAATGTCAAAAGTTATTACTGTTAAAATGTCAAAAGTGTCATGACCGTCATAATGCCAAAAGTATCATCATTTATCATTTCAGCCGTAAGACGTCCACTGCTGGACTTAGGCCTCCCCCAATTTGGGTGGCTTTGCCATAATCGCCACGCTTGGCAGGCGGGTTGGCGATCGCAGTATGGTGGTAAAATGCATAGAGAACGCTGCTGCCCATTCTCTAGTATAGCCAAAAGTATAGTCACTGTCAAAACTTCAAAAGTGTCGTGACTGTCAAAATGTTAAAACGTTCATCACTGTTAAAATTTCAGAAGTGCCGTGACATTCAGAATGTTAGAAGTTTCATGACTGTCAAAAGTGTAAAACCGCGCGTACCTTATTAGAAACATACAATTTCCCCACTGAATATTAGTTTGGAGAAAAAGATACCCAAACAAAAAATGAAACTACCTTGTCACTAACATTCCAATTTATCTTGATAATAGTTTTATATATTATGTTCTACACATATATGTTGAAAGCCCATTAATACCGGACTTGACCGCTAGATGTCCTTAATAGCCAGTTTATATATGAAAGGGAGGGAAGCGGTAGAAAATTGAGTTCGTGTAAGTATTCAGGGGTGGCACGGATGGGTTATTTATTAAACATAAAAAATGGAAAACTTTCATAAATAAACATCATGCCAATAATATTAGATTTTGTGTGGTGGTGTATAATATTAGTATACTCAAATTTCACCAGTTATGTTTTAGTCTCATGACAACAGGTGTGAGCCAATTGCTCTCTGCCAGGGTCGCGAGATTTGTTCGAAAGAGACACCGTGGCCCTGGCACATGGGCAACTGAAGGAACACGGGTGGGTTTTAGTCAGTAAAAGTCTGACACGCCCTTTCGCTCCGCCCAAGAGCGGGAGACGTCATTTGAAGATTTCCCACCCACAAAAAAAAAAAATAGCCAATTGCTCTTGTGACGGCATCTACGTTGCTACACGTTTTGCGTCGCTCACGCAGAGTTTGCCGCGACTAGCCATATATCTCGACATCGGAGGATCATCCCTTTCCAATAGAGGATGAGTGAACTAAACACCCTGTTCCTCATACCTCTATGGGTATTGATGTATGAAGAACGGGGTATAATGTTCAAAATCAGAATTATAATCGTTTATTTGCTTAGGTAGTAGGTACATAAAATAAAGATGGTTACAAAATTGTGATCTTGGTACTATCTACCTTTTTTTAATTTTTGTGCGTGGGAAATCATCAAATAACGTCTCCCGCTCTAGGGTGGAGCCGAAGGGCGTGTCAGACTTTTACTGACTAAAACCCACCCGTGTTCCTTCAGTTGCCCATATGCCAGAGCCATCGTATCCCTTTCGAATGAATCTCGGGACCCTGGCAGGTACTATCTACCTTAAATTAGGCTCGCAAATTTTGACAAACAATTTTAAATAATGTCATATTAAAAAAACATGGCAGTGAAATTAAAATTGTCAAAAAATAAAAATAATTATAAAATAGGAAAGTTTAAACCAAGTAATGACGAATCCTGTCAGGGTCGCGAGATTCTTCGAAAGAGATACCGTGACCCTGGCACATGGGCAACTGAAGGAACACGGGTGGTTTTAGTCAGTAAAAGTCTGATACGCCCTCCCGCTCCGCCCAGAGCGGGAGAAGTCATTTGATGATTTCCCATCCAAAAAAAATAAAAAAATATGTCGAATAATAAATACAATGTCATCAATTAAATCTAAAAAGTATTGTCAATTAAAAAATCGTTTACAGTATAATAAAATTTATCAGCTATGATCAGAAAGGAAGGCCTCCAACAAGGTGAACCGATGACCTTGTGAAGGCCGCAGGAATCCGCTGGATGCGGGAAGCACAAAACCGGTCGAAGTGGCGGAGCTTGGGGGAGGCCTATGTCCAGCAGTGGACGTCTTTCGGCTGAAATGATGATGATGATGTTCAGAAAGGGAATTAATTGGATATAAATAAATTAGAGTGCTGGCTGATTTTAGTTAATATCCTACGTCTAAATCCAAAGTATACGGATTCGCACGCCCTGAAGATGAATAAATAATAATTAATAAATATAAATATAGGACAACCAACACACCGTTATCTGATCCCAAACTAGGCAGAGCCTGTACTATGGTAACCAGACAACTGATAAACATTAAACGTAGAACCCTAAAAAGGTAGTGACCACTGAATCAACATGTGATCTTTTAAGTCAAAAGATGTCCACTGCTGGACATAGATCTCCCCCAGTTACGACCAAAATGACCCCCCTCCCCTACTCAGCTTACATCTAGTGGAAATCCCCCACCTACAAGGTAGGTTAGTCATTCATCGTCCCACAAAAGAAATAGACTTAATATTTTATTCTCCAAAACTTCTGAAAAAATAAATCTTCAAAATTTATAGCTACATTAACTTCTAAAATTGATGTGTCAACCCTGAATAAAGCACCAATTCCAGGCGGAAAATGTACGGTCCAGCTGTTTAATAAGTTTGATATTACGTTTTAATACTTTAAATAAAAGTATTTATAATTTTCGCTGTGACTTCTAGAGGAAAATTTAATTTAAATGCTTTAAAAAATTGTTCAAATTTACGGTAGGAGAAAGCACTATTAAATGATATTATTATAATATAAGTAGGTTTGTACAAACACTTTTACACGTCAATCATATTTTTTTAAACTAGATGAGGTCGGCGTTTCCTAACTGACTACTCTGAGAAGAAAGGCCGAAACAAACTCAGAGGTCACAGTCTCTTTTAAAGTCCAGACATAATCTTGGTCACATCATGTGAAGACCATGTAGATTGGTGTCTGAAATGGTCTTTTGAGGAAAGAACCACACAGATTGAGTGGACCTGTCCAATCAGTGCACGCATTTGTCAGTTATCGTACAGCTCAAACAACGAACATTTGGGTATTATTAAGTATTATTATTGACTTGAGAGTATACATTCGTGGGTATAAATGAGAAATAATAAAAGATGCAAAATCTCATCAATGCCCCAATTTTAGGGTTCCGTTGCCAAATGGCAAAAAACGAAACCCTTATAGATTCGTCATGTCTGTCTGTCTGTCTGTCACTTTTTTTCGTAATTATAAGAGCTATGCTGTTGAAATTTGGTAAGTAGATGTATTCTGTAAACCGCATTAAGATTTTCACACAACAATAGAAAAATAAACAATAATATTTGGGGTTCCTCATACATAGAACTGAAACTCAAAAAAAAAATTTCATCGAACCCATACGTGTGGGGTATCTATTCTAATATCATCTAAACTGAATGGTTTGCGCGAGAGTCACTTCCAAAGTGGTAAAATGTGTGTCCCCCCCCCTGTAACTTCTAAAATAAGAGAATGAAAAAACTAAAAAAATATATATAATGTACATTACTATGTAAACTTACACCGAAAATTAGTTTGAACGAGATCTAGTAATTAGTTTTTTTTTAATACATCATAAATCGTGAACCGCAATTTAGCTTTCATTCAAACAACTAAAATAAAAAAAATTAAAAGAAAACATTTAATTTCATAAACATAAACCTTATGCATAAACTGTGAATACCTGCAGGTTTGTACGGTACCCTCGGTGCGCGAGTCCGACTCGCACTTAGCCGGTTTTTTATTATTTCGTGTTAATTGAATAAAACCTCATGCTTATATAAAAGGATTACAAAATCAGCAAGTTTTATTCCGGTGTAACGGATTTATAGTAAAATCACCTACAGAGAAATTTTCAGTACACCTATACATATAGCGGAAGCCACCGAAGACAATGGATAAGAAGATTCACAATGAAAATGAATACTGCTACGACGTAGCTCGCGCTGCGTAGCATTTGCTACGCGAGCTACGGCGTAGCCACAACTGCATTTACTTTATGGACGAGCATTTTTGTATTTCCAACAGATTTTTTGAAGTGAAAACTTCTTTAGCGGCGTTGAGCACTTTTTCTGTAATGGGTATAAAATCTTAAACTCGCGTCAGGACACGTGACCTGATCGAAAAAGCGTAGGACGGATGGTTTTAATTTGGAAAAGCGCCATCTATTAAAACGAATACGAATCACTTGGCTAGCCTTGGTTAGTATGGTTATGGAATCATAGATGACGCTAATATAAACTACTAAACACGAAGAGTTTACAGTAAAATATATGTCATTAAAAGTGTGTCTAATTCTAAAAAAATAAAATCGTAATATAGCATAAGCCATAAAATAAATATTACTTATGAATTAAATAATTGTAACAAATAACTTTTTCTAAGACAGCAACTCGATTATAGATGGCGCTCAAACTAATCATTCAATTTTTGAAGTGAAAACTTCTTAAGCGGCGTTGAGCACTTTTTCTGTAATGGGTATAAAATCTTAAACTCGCGTCAGGACACGTGACCTGATCGAAAAAGCGTAGGACGGATGGAGAGTAGACAGCAGTATCCCCTCTCTACGGCGCGGCGAAAATGTATGCCTGGGCCTACTGTTTCGTTTAGGCGGCGCAGGGCGCTTGCGCGAATGTTCGTCTATGTTACAGCGTGCCACGCGCATCCATGGATGGTGACAGCTGATGGCTCGACCGTCTGTGTAGTGATCACATTGTTGTGTATTCGTAAAATTCGTGAATATAAAGTGCTTAAAATATGGAAATTGAACAACAAATTATTCCCTAACCATTCCAAAATATCAAACATGCTCAACGTTAATAATCAAGTTTTCACTTCTGCCGGCACTCCCGGAGTGCAATTTTTTTTTTTTCTGTGTTTGGGAAATCATCAAATCACGTCTCCCGCTCGACTACGGTGGAGCGGAATAGCGTATCAGACTTTTATTGACTAAAACCCACCCGTTTTCGTTCAGTTGCCCATATGCTAGAACCACGGTATCTCCTTCGAACAAAACTCACGACCTTGGCAGGCAACGGTCCTAGGGGACCCCTTCAGTTTGCTGACATCTCTTTGATACTCAAGTGTAGTACAATGCGATACACCTAAAAGTTTTATTACACGCTTTATATTAGCTTCACTTGTATGTTTGTATATTTGTTTGTAACCGACTCCTTATAGCGCGATTTTGACCCACTTTAAACGACCAGATTTCATTCAAACTTTGCACACCTGTCAAGGACCGATGACAATGCAATAATTTCATAAATTTGTGCATAAAAACTGTCTTTGAAAACTACGTTGATATACGTCACAAACTACGCTGACATACGTCTCAAAATTCGAAACACCCTCGAAAATAAATAACAGTTTAAAAAAACTAAAAACCACGCTTCCATGGAAAACCAAACTAAAAAGTAGAAAATATTGGAAAAAAAGCGTGGGGTGCCTGATATCAATAAAAAAATACCTTAAAAAGCACCCCACGCTTTTTTTCCATTATTTTCTACTTTTTAGTTTGGTTTTCTATGGAAGCGTGTTTTTTAGTTTTTTTAAACTATTATTTTAATAATTAAGTCTCAAATATCGTATTTTCCATTTTTCTGGGTTTAATAACTTTTCTTGATAATGATATTTGTCAAAACGCCCAAATATCAAACTAGGCCACATTATTTCAAGTCCAAGTCTACATCACTTTCTTACATTACTTGTGTAGATTATCAAAGGTAGGTACATCAAAAGGACAAGGGTATTATTAGTATGACATATGCGTGTGGGTGTCAAAGGGGTTTAACCCCAAAAAGGTCAGACTTATTGGGTTAGAATTAGATGTAGATGGTAATAGACAATGACCACGACTTGACCTAAAAAGAGGAAATTATGATGAAAATTGATTAATTAATTTACGAATGGAAAATATTCCATGTAGCGGTATCAACACGGCCACATGCACTGACGTCACACAAATCCTGCATCGCGCAAGCAGAGTTTACGGCGCCACTAGTAAATAAACAAGTTCCCGACATCTATTCCGATCCAACCCGTCTCTTGTTGCCTTCTACTAGCGATGCCCTAAGCCGAGGTCCGTACCCACCAGGGGGTACCCTTGCGAAGGAGGATGCGTGGCGCGTGAAGGAGTGGCAGTCTCTGCGCCCTCACGTCGCTAGCCGCCGCAGGAGGAGACGCCCCGGGCGTCGGGAGTCAATAGCAGACTCCCGGCCACCGTAGGCGCGAGCTTGCGGGCGGCGAGCAATGGGTAGCTCGCCGCCCGGTAAGGACCAGGCTCGTGTCGACGGCACGTAGTGTTCCACGCGCGCCTCAAAGAGATGTCAGCAGCACTGAAGGGGTCTGCTAGGACCAATGCCTGCCAGGGTCGCGAGATTGTTCGAAAAAGATACCGTGACCCTGGCACATGGACAACTGAAGGAACATGGGTGGGTTTTAGTCAGTAAAAGTCTGACACTCCCTGCCGCTCCGCTCAGAGCGGGAGAAGTCATTTGATGATTTCCCATCCAACAAAAAAGCATGTCGTTGCTGCCTGGCGGCCATGTTTTTGGAATAAATAATGTATTTATGGAATAAATAAATCTATTTAAAGTATAATAACATTAAGTACATATTTTGACTTTTTCTGATTTCAGTCTTCAGTTTACTTGTTAAATAAAGTCCCAAATGGACTCTACAGAATTTTTCCTACTTACTAGATTATTGGGTTCTTTTGATATTCACTAGATAGAATTGTACACCTTGAACTACATGTAAACATTATCTTACAATATCAAATGCTACAGCTTAATACTGAACTAAGAAATTGGATCTAAGACATTCCAACCATCTGTTCTTTCTTCGCATTTATTCTGACCTTAATTTGTATTCTATCGGTATATACTGTGGGCCAAGATATTGCTTCGAAAATAATATTTAAGCGCGACTCCGCTATCATTATTTCTGCTTTACGAATCTTTATGGGGTCGATAATGTATCGGATATGAGATCCGAAATCAGCACGGATCAGCTTTCGAATGTATATGGGAGAACTTGGTTAAGAATATTGAATTTAGGGATCTCTGAGGAAGTATTAACTATTCGATGGTTAAAAAAATATGAATGTTGATTTCGATGTAATGATAAATTCTTATGGTTTTTGAGTGTTATCTGATTATTTTACTGATTGTTTGCTGCACCGGTCGACATCATCACGTCAATGCCGGCTGTCACTGAAAACCAGCGCTGGGGCGCTGAGTGATGGCTGTTTTGCGTGGATGTGACGCATGTTTTCCCCCGGCTTTTCATTTTTATTTTTGTATGTCTTTCTGTGTGTCATGTTTGCCGCTCATAAACGTGCTTTTTAGGGTTCCGCACCTCAAAAGGAAAAAGCGGAACCCTTATAGGATCACTTTGTTGTCCGTCCGTCCATCCGTCCGTCCGTCCGTCTGTCAAGACCCTTTTTCTCAGGAACGCGTGGAGGTATCAAGCTGAAATTTATATCAAATACTTTAATCTACTGTCCCTTGGAGCTGTGAAAAAATCAAACTTCTAAACTAACGCAATCAAAAGATATAGCCGTTTATGCCGCAAATTTCCGCAAATTTTCGAAACTCGCAAGGGAATCAAAACCTAAAGGGTACTTCCAGTCGATCTAGAATTTTGAAATTTGGTACGAAGCAACGTCTTATAGCACAGATAAAGGAAAAATTGTGAAAACCGTAAATTTTTGGTTACATCATATAATAAACAGAATAAAACACAGACAGAAATAAAACCAAGCCAAAAAACAGAAAATAACTACGACTCGATTGTCGTGATGGGTGAACTTTTACTTATATACCTACAGGTTTGTACGGAACCCTCGGTGTGCGAGTCCGACTCGCACTTGGCCGGTTTTTTTTTTCTAAACTAGAAATATCTTGAATTTACAGAGAAAAAACATAATATGAGGTACTTTTATTGCATGAAATGATGAAAAGTATTACCGACTTACACTGAAAGAAGTTGCTCCAATATCCCAGACACCATTTAAATCACAAATAGACGTGCTCCAACTCAAAGTGTTTATTCCAAATGAACTAATTACAGGCAACTTTTGAATATTCAAGGGGTCGATGAGTCAGAAAGCTAAAGCTAGTTGCCCATTTCAAAGCATAGTAGGTATCTATGGAAAAGAACCGGCAAGAAACTCCTTGGAAATTCTTTTCAATGAAAATTTTGTTACAATTAATTGGTTACATCATTTATGTTGAAATTATTAACGTCAGAGCGATGTAAACTGACGTGCAAGTTAAAAGCCTCCGTTATTCAGACAAAAATAAAAAAAAAACATACTTATTCAGGTAATCTTTCAAATTTTATTTATTTTGTACCGGCCTATATACATATATGTACATATTATTTACGTATATATTGATTACGTGTATACATTTACAGATAGCTTTTACAATCATATATTTATTTTATTATTTTTCACATTTTGTGTCGGAACTTCGGCTGCTGTGGCTCAGTGGAAAACAACATTCCAACCGGAGGACTTTCATTACATTGTCCCGTGTCGCACCTACTTAAACACGAAGAATTATTCACAGCAAGAAGGTAGGATTTACCCATATTATTCCTACAGATTTTTTCCTTAATTATATTTTTTTATTTTTTTATTGCGGGACTCAAACCAGCAAAGGAAGTACAAATATGCTGTTCTAGAATTTCCACTGTAATATGTTGAAAACCACTTTCTTATTTAAATGTTCACATCACTCAACCATACAACAGTAGGTTATAAAATTATTATATTTACTTCCAAACATACAAAACAGTCACATATAATATTCTTCTAGCGATTTACTTTTACTAACAAAATAAAACACTTCAAAACTGTCGTTAGACTTTTATTCCTTGCCCAAAGATATTGACCAAAAGTTTGGCCATAACTCACAAGTTTTCCCCCTAGTACCCCACTTTTTAGGGTCAACGCAGACAGGGTATGTTCTTTACTGTTAAGTTTTCGGTGAAAATATGCACGAGCAGAATGGAATGTGTAAGGTCGTGGCTTCGAACCAAGATAGGAGAGAAGTTTACTGTTTGCAATTAATATCATCAGTACTGCTCTCAGTATGGTGAAATAAGATATCTAAAGGAAACTGGCGTGTCCCAGAACTTAAAATTTGTAGTCTGTATGTGACATCGGCTGGATGAGAGTTGCCAAAAATCGAGCTGAATGGCGTGCTATTGGAGAGGTCTAAGTCCAGCAGTGGACTGTTATATGCTGATGATTATGATGATGTGACATCGAAAAAAAAAACACTAAAAAGTAAAAAATTACTTTAATTTCGGAATTCGGTGTCTTAGGATCTGTATTTAAAGTTTTTTTGCCACCGACTCTCAAAAATAAAGTTATTTTTGACTTAGTAGTGTTTTTTTTAAGGAAGTCAGTTATTTTTTTTTTTTGTAAAAAGTTTTTATTTTTAACTTTTTAGTTATGGTAGATAATAACCCTGCACCCTGCACTAATCTAATAGCGTTATTCGTTCATTTGTCGCGAAAATACTTAATGCAAATTTAAGACTTACATGATTTTCACATGGATCTCATTGTCCGAATGGAAACAAATTAAAATGAGACCATTCAGGAAGCACTAGCTTTCAAATAAAAAATCATTAAAATCGGTTCACCTAGTCAAAAGTTGTGAGGTAACAAACATAAAAAAAAATACAGTGGAATTGATAACCTCCTCCTTTTTTTTGAGGTCGTTTGAAAATGTAAAGTACGACGCACGCTCCCAGGCTAGATGAACCTCCCACAACATGGACCGATGACCTGTTGAAGGCCGCAGGAATCCATTGGATGCGAGAAGCACAGAACAGGTCGAAGTGGCGGTGCTTGGGGGAGGCCTATGTTCAGCTGGGGACGTCTTTCGGCTGAAATGATGATGATGACGATGAAAGTCTGTTTTGTAGCTAACTCTGAGAAGTAACACCAAAAGAAACACAAAAGCCACAGTCACTTTTAAAGTCGAAACAATCACATTATAATTGGATTGAATTGGTGAATTGTGATCGAGAATTCACTAATAGCAGCATTTCATAATTGGCCTATAGAATTCGCACGGGGCTCACCCCTCTTCTATATGAGAGAGTGGGCCGTAATCCACCACATGAGTCTAGTGCGAGTTGATGGATCAACACCATCAGCCTACAGCAATCTACTGCTGAAATCAGACCTCTCCAATCGGACGCCATGTCATTTGATCCTAGGCTACTCCTACCGGGGTCGCGAGATTATTCGAAAGAGATACCGTGACCCTGGCACATGGGCAACTGAAGGAACACGGGTGGGTTTTAGTCAGTAAAAGTCTGACACGCCCTCCCGCTCCGCCCAGAGCGGGAGAAGTCATTTGATGATTTCCCATCCAAAACACAAAAAGAAGCCCTCTCCATTGCCCTTTGGGTGACTTTCAGCCTTCTTTTGAGGCCCATTGAGAGCGACCACGTCTCAGTACCATATGTCATCACTGGCAATACACACAAAGTCTTTATCTAGTTTAGAACAAAGTCATTACTTTGATTTAACATCAATACGTGTAAATTTTTTTGCAAAATGAATCTAATTTATAATCGCTTGCACGCCATTTTACACTCTATACCAATTTCGATGTAGTTCAATATTAAATCAATGAAAAAATGCCTGAATATTTTGCTTCTCTGTCTACGTAGACCCTTACTTTTATGTCTTCTATTCGAATATAAGTTTTGTATGTTAAGTGCCGATTGCTGATAGACATTATTTATTTTCTTGTTAGTTTGTTTTATCTCTTCGTAGAAAATATATAATAAGCAGAGTGAACAGTAGTTGTCTACTAGTAAACATTTTTTTGAGAAATGATCCAATGGATATTAAAATGATGATTTGCAAAAAAATAATATTAAGTGAAGTACATACATAAACTTACGCCTATTTCCCATGGGGGTAAACAGAAACGACGGAACGCCATCTGCTAAGATCCTTACATACTCCTTTTGCCTCATTGAGGTTCATACATATCTGGTCATACACGCCGCCGGTTGCGAGTACTTGATTGATATGTAACTAATACAGATTCTACCAGGGTCGCGACATTTGTTCGAAAGAGATACTGAGGCCCTGGCATATGGGCAACTGAAGGTACACGGGTGGGTTTTAGTCAGTAAAGTCTGACACGCTCTGTCGCTCCACCCAGAGACGGGAGACGTCATTTGATGATTTCCCAACCAGAAAAATAAATGCAGATTAAAGAATATGGTAGGTATATTTAATAATAGTAAATTGTGTGGAACTGTGTGTGTGTGTGGTGAGAATAAATAAATTAATAAACGACTAAATGTCGGCGTTCCTTCGATCCGTACCGTTGCGTGATTTGTTTTGAACGTCAAGCCGAAAACGGTTGATAGGCCGGGTGGTGACAGTTATCAGAAAAATTATAAAAAAAAAATCTAAGTTAAGTACTTTTCAAATTATAGACATTAATTATTTTTTTTGTGAGTGATGTAACCCTGAATAACCCTTCTGTAAACTACAGTCCAAAATTAAAACACAACTACCTCAGTTTTAAAGAAAACATCACTTTTTTGATCCACCATGTACTAAAAATTATTACATCACCCAACTTTAACTGACTGTACTGAAAAAAAAATTCTTAACTTAGATTTTTTTTATTATTTTTCTGATAACCGTCACCACCTGGCCTATCAACCGTTTTCGGCTTGACGTTGATTTTTGGGACAACCTGTATGGTTAGTTCGCGTGACAAATGTGACACGAACCGATGCATGCACAAATCATGTTTAGCGTGACATAAAACGTTGCAAGTTATCAGGATTACTAACTTTAATATAAACTTTTTTTACAATAAAAGAAATAACTGACTTCTAAAAAACACAAGATTATGAAAAATTACTTTTGTTTCAGAAATCTTTCAATCTGTATTTTAGCAAAAAAATCCAAACTTAAAATTCTTTGTCGCTTTGTTTTTTTTTTAATATAAAATTTTTATTTTTCACGTTTTTACACAACAATTCGTATATCACTACTTGTAAAAATAGTGACAGAAAATATTAAAACATCATCAAGTTACACAAAGCGAATTAAATACGAATTGACGTCGAAGCTAACGCGTTTTAAATTGGACCACCTTTGAGGCATAGGGTCGCTTTAAGCTTCACGGATATTTCTATTTGATTTTGAACCCTAGTAAATAATTTTCATAATCGATCCAAAATTGCAGGAGACATCGCGGTAGATACACAAACAAAACAGGAATTGAGAAATCTCTCCTTTTTGAAGTCGGTTAAAAAAAAACCTTTTTTCCTACTTTGCTCTGCTCGATCGGGTCTACAATGATCATCTCTTTAAAAATGACTGGATGGCAATAAATAGTTCCATTATTATGTCAGTATTTTTATTAAGTAATAGAAATAAAACCCGATAAAGAAGTTTTTTTTATGCTTTGAGTGTCAGTCTCACCCACGCCGCAATTCGTAAATAATTTAATAGCTACATAGCCACGAAAATTCAAAGTTTTGGCTTATGTAGGCATTAATTTGTAATTGAAATCATTGGTAAGTGTAACGAACCGTTAATAGATATTAAAACCAAGGATTAGTTAGGGACATTACGCATTATGTACCGGATAGCCTTAAGCCAAATTGAGGTCATATTGTTATAGAGCGTCCAGATTTCTGTCTGTCGCTTGTATCCATAAAAATAAAATATTGTTCGTCTACTTTTGTAGTAAGTATATTTAAGTAGGTATATTTGTTTCTTAAAAAAAGGTATTTACAAGATAGATGTGACTGGGCACGCCGGAAGGGGATGCCATTTTTATTTTTTATTTTTTTTGGACGGGAAATCATCAAATGACTTCTCCCGCTCTGGGCGGAGCGGGAGGGCATGTCAAACTTTTACTGACTAAAACCCACCTGTGTTCCTTCAGTTGCCCATATGCCAGGGCTACGGTAACTCTTTCGAAAGAAACTCGCGACCCCGGCAGGCATCGGTCCTAGCAGACCCCTTCAGTATTGCTGACATCTCTTTGAGGCGCGCGTGGAACACTACGCGCCGTCGACCCGAGCCTGGTCCTTACCGGGCGGAGAGCTACCCATTGCTCGCCGCAAGCTCGCGCCTACGATGGCCGGGAGTCCACTATCGACTCCCGACGCCCGGGGCGTCTCCTCCTGCAGCGGCTAGGGACGTGAGGCCGCAGAGACTGCCACTACCTCACGCACCCCGCCTCCTCCTTCGCGAGCATCACTGCTTTGCAGAAGGAGGTGACGGCTTCCCATGCCCTCTCGCTCCGTAACATGGCTCGCACCAGCGCCGGACGCAAGAGGTCGCCGCTGCCGATCGCCTTTACGAGGACACGGCGGTGCTCTGCCCAGGCAGGGTACACCTCCACCGTATGCTCCACCGTGTCCTCGAAACGATCCTCGCAATGGAAACACCTGAGCGTTTCCTCCCACTTTATTCTGAACAGGAACCCACCAAAGCACCCAGCCCGGTGAGGACCTGCGTCAGGCGGAAGGTGAGGACACCGTGGCGCCTTTCTATCCACTCCTCAAAGAGGGGACTTACCGCCGCAATTGTGGCGTGCCCAAAGGGGATGCCTTAGATGAACATACAGTGACCTTATTGGTGATATTCTTCAGAAACGACCAGATATATGAACATAAACGTAGCAAAAAGAGTAAGTAAGAGATCATAGCAGGTAGCGTTCTGTAGTTTCTGCCTACCCCTATGGGAAAATGGCGTGAGTTTATGTATGTAATTTATTTATCGTGTTTGATTTACCTACTGCAGCGCTGTGGCTCTGTTTCGTGCTTCGTGCATGGGACACGACATTATAACTTTTAAACATAATAACGTAAAGTAGATAGTTGGCAGTCATGAAGAATGAACAACTTTCATAATGAGGTAGGACCAACTCCGAAACAGTCTTATGTTTCGGAGTTGGTTCAAACAAAAATCATCAACAATATCACGATCTATCCAAGCAAAATATTTGCTTTTTGCGTGGATAAGATATTTACCCAAATTAATTTAACTTTTAGCGATTACGTTCGTGGCGTCAAAACAAAAATAACATAAAAAACTTTATTTCTTTTTTGCTATCTTTGCCTTTACTATCTTATAAAAAATTACTGTGTAAAGTTATAAAAAGCTTAAACATTAAAAAGTTTACAATTATACTGATGTTATTTATGAATTTGAGCAACTTAAATAATATTATCCGGAGATAAGATTAGATTTTTTGTTTGTTTGTGACGCTTTCACGCTTAAACTGCTAAATGGTTTTGGCTGAAATTTGCCACATAAGTAGGCCATATCTAGATAAGGACATTTTTGTCTTTGTATTTATTTGTATTATTAGTAATTCATTGAAATAAAGTGACTTGAATGAAATAAAGCTATTTACTTTGTTTTTTTTTTAATTATAATAATTTTATTCACCAAAATATGAACACGTATTACAAAATGGGAAATGACAATATACACTAAGTAATGGCTTAAAGTTGGTAATACATAAAGTTTGGTACTATCTGCATCCGAACTAGGTAGTAAACCTGTATCTCAGATTGCATTTGATTCCCGTACATAAATTGTGATCATTTGATAGCCATGTTAAAGGTTGTAAACATTTAATAAGATTGCCATGTATCTAGAAACTTGGAAAGTATGCACAATGTAATGTGTTTACTTTGAATGAGGCTGATAAAGATATAAATTATTTCTATCCCGATATTTTCACAGAATTGATATTTATGAGGCAAAAATCATGGGGCGTAGCTAATTGTAAATAACCCGTTAATATGTTATTACTGATATATCGATGGCCCCAACGAATAATCGTGTAAGAGAAAATTAACAACTTTTCAGCAAAAAATAAAAACGTCCAAACTTCAATAACATATATTTTCTTTTTTTTAAACATCAACAAGTTTCAGGAAATTCATGAAAAGCTATTTAATGTTTTTGCTCTTGTGAAATTTGCTTGACTAGGACACATTAATATATCATTACACGTTTATTCGTGTAATAATACACAACGAATAAAACGTACTGTATTATTACACTATTATTCTCCATAAATCAAGTTTATTTTTTAACCCAGCTATAACTATTTACACGCTTGTTTACAGTACATTGTTCTGCTATTATATGATTGGAAAGATCGTATACATTTATATTAGAGTTAATAAGATCAGTTTTCATTTATGTAATAGGTTTTAACATGTTTATTATTGTATACTTGGCGACTCAAAAAGCATGTAATAATAGCATAAACTATTATTCCTATAATTTTGAAAATTAATTATTTCCCCAGAATAAAGAAATTCACTATCATAATAGGAGTGTTCGAGTCCAAAATTCATAAAAAAAAATTAAGTAGGTGCAGGATAAGCAAAAGAAACGAAAAATGAAAAAAAAAATTTTTCGAGTAAGAACTCTTGCACGTTTATTCGGTGGGGCCATCGATATATTGATACTAAGAGGTTTTCCGCTCCAGGTGGTGTTGGACGTAAAGAATAGTAGCATCCCATTTCTTCCCGTGGGTGTCATAAAAGGCGACTAATGGACTTACTAGAGAATGGGCGGCAGCGTTCTCTATGCATTTTACCACCATACTGCGATCGCTAACTCACCTGCCAAGCGTGGCGAGGGCAAACCACCCCAAATTGGAGGAGGCCTAAGTCCAGCAGTGTACGTATCTTGGCTAAATGATAGTGATAAAGAGCTTTAACAACAATCACAAAAAGAAGTTTATTCTAAAACCACAATACTCGTAAAAATATCACTAACCTGCACATTTACCTGTGCGTGTTTAGAACAAATGAATTATTCAAAGTTGGCGTGTAATTTCACGACAAATAAAGTTGCTTGCATGATCACAATCCACTATGCAAGCATGAACAATTAACTCAAAAATATTGTGGTATGGACTTTGAAGGTTTCTGCTTATAGTAAGGGAGAAAGAAGAGTTTTAAGTGGCAGTGGGCAGGGGATATTGCTCGCAGAACAGATGGCCGATGGAGCCTGCAGGTTCTGGAGTGGCGACCGCGTACTGGAAGACGTAGCGATGGAAGGCCTCCCACAAGATGGACCGATGACCAAAATTTACGGAATAACTTATTCGTTTTTTGATAATCGACAAATATTTTAACGGATGGGGTTCAGAATTCAAATATTTGTCAACAATAATATTTAATATTTGTATATATAGGTCAGGTGCGTAGTACTCGCAACCGGCGTGTGTGTATGACCAATTGTATGAACCTAAACGAGGCAAAAGGAGTGTGTAGAGATCGTAGCAGGTGGCGTTCCGTGGTTTCTGCCTACCCCCATGGGAAAAAGGCGTGATTGTATGTATGTATGTAATAATATTATAAAAAGAGAGTTCAACATGTTCTAAATCTATCTATCTAAGGTCGATATATCTCTGCCACCCTGTATTTCATCCATTCAGAGATAATATAAACACACACACACCCATACATACATCACTACACCCCGCCTTCGGCATACAGTTCATTCCTATCTTCATTATTTGCTCTACCTAGCACGTTACACAATGCTTGCTGATTCGTGGTTTCCACTCAAGAATTGTACGCTCCAATTGCTTGTATTAACTCGAAACAGGCTTAAAGCCCAGAGCACGGCGCGTAGTGTTTCACGCGCGCCTTAAAGAGATGTCAGCAAACTGAAGGGGTCTGCTAGGACCGATGCCTGGGAGGGTCGCGAGATTTGTTCGAAAGAGATACTGCGGCCCTGGCATATAGGTAACTGAAGGAACACGGTTGGGTTTTAGTCAGTAAAAGTCTGACACGCCCTCCTGTTCTGCACAGAACGGGAGACGTCATTTAATGATTTCTCACCCACAAAAAAAGCCCAGAGCAGTGGTTGCCCAGTGGTAATAATTTGAATCCAGGCAGGCGCTTTACATTGTGAAAATAAGTTCATCACCACTCCTCTTAAAGGAACAGAACGAAGATCTCTATGTAAACCAGAATAGTGCTGGTACAGGCCACATTGAGTTGAGGAGTTGAAATTTAATTTATCTGTATTATCATAAACTAGCTTCTGCCCGTGGCTTTGTCCGCGTGAATGTCAAAAAATATCCCTCAGGAGCGTACTACTGAAATTAAAATAACCTTATGTGTTAATCCAGGTAAACAATGTCTTAATGCTCTGCTTGCTTTGTCTTATCTGACCCAGAGAATAAGTTTGACAGAAAATTCAACCCCCCATTTCACCCACTTAGGGATGGCATTTAAGTAGTAAGAATCGTTTTCAGATTAACTTTTCTCAACTATGTTGGAGGCTGCCTTCAGCAAAGTACCGGTATTTTACATGGAGTGACTATTTGACCTCTAGAACCCAATTAGTAAGACTGGGCATTGTCATAGTTCTACGAACGACGAAACCAGCGACGTAACATGCTTTAAACTAAAAGTAACAACATATTATCAAACAACCAAACCTTTATAGACATGTACCACACGAAATAGTTAACCAATGCTTTTCCAACCTAGGAGATAAATTGTCTTATGTACGTTCCGGACTACAATAGATTATTTTCAAGAAATTTACGGCAAATATAATTTCGACGAGTCTACGTTATTTACTACGGCGTAGTCATAGAACGCTACGTTGGCTACGCGAGCTATTTCGTAGCAACAGCTAAATTCATTTTAACTTTAATCTTCTTTATGGATTTTGTCATATTATGAACGTATGACATCTTCTTCCTTTTTGAGTAACTCGTTCGCACAAAATCTGTCTTATCATTCAAAACATTAATTTGAAATTCGAACGGTATCTCGTTGTGAATCCGCGATGATTTACTTTAAAAACAAATGAGTTTGCTTTCCAATTGTGTGCGCTCACTTGAGTGAGGTTCTAAGCAAAATTTACAGAAGAGCAGTACTCTGCTTGATAAGCAAGTATGTATACTTATATCACTTAAAAATCCCTGACGAAAAGCATATCAAGTAAATTCTATTTCACTCGTTTTTGAGTAGCATTCGCCTGTAAATATAGGTATAAAATTAAGTTTCTATCACAGATAATAAAATGTCGATTTACTCCGTAAGGTACGTTTGATCATCGCGTGCGGGAAATAATATAAGGCTGTTATCGTCCGTTCAGGAAATTATTATTGGATTTTGATGTTTGATGTAGGTTTCTATTTGTTTTCGATACGTTTTGTGGTCGGGTGAACAATATTTGTAGTTATCTTGTTATTCATTACCCTGGAGACAACTAACCAATATATTTCTTTTTGTAATAATTTCTAGGATTTTATCTACAGATGATAACATTATTGATTGGCTTTGAAAATAACGCCTTCATTTTGTTATTATATATAATAGACGTTTACTATAAATAGCCTTACTTGCATTACGTTACACTTACACACATACCCAGTGATCAGTTGCGTCTCTTTTTCACCGCAACACGTTCTAGTTACGGCGGTTTCGTCCGAAATTGCGCGATTTCTCAGCGTTCACTAGAAGCACGATATCTCAGAAATTACGAAATATAGCTCGATAAAACTTAATCGGATATTTTTTATTATAAAATAAACTATATGACAATAAAAGGTTAACGTTTTTAAGTTAATGTTAAAAGGCTTTTGCCATATTTATAAAACTATGGCATTATTTCCAAAATGTGTTATAAAATTTATATAAATATACATTTTTTTACAATAATAAATGGAAAGAACAGTAATTTAATTATTTTTTTTTACATATCACAAGCAATACAATATTGGTCATTTACTCGACCCGAATACCGAACAATAAAAAATGGTTTGTTCAGTTCCTGGAACGCTATAAGCGAAGTGGCTTGGAATGTTATTTATTGTACTTAGTGTGGCACACACACACACTATATAAATAAAGTTCCAGGTGTTAGAACTCTACCACTTAGATCCAGCCCGTCCCTTGCTGACCCCCCCCCCCCGCCAGTGACTCCCTAAGCCGAGGTCCGAACCCCACAGGAGGTGCCCTTAGGTCTCAGTCGCTTAGTTTGTAGTTTTTTCCTTAGTTTGTAAGCCCTGGCTGGAGGCCTTAGATTAAAGTTTAAGGTTACTAGCAGGAAAAGCCCGGTTAAGTTGAGAAAACCATTAGGTTAACAACGAGATGTCAATGTCAAAACTAAACTGTTTATTTTACGATAACCGAGCAACAATGCATGCACTTGAAAATAATTGTTAAAAAAGAACCTCATACTTTGAATCAGAGAGTAAATAAATATTTTGGCATTTACTTTGAATCTGAATTTACATTAAAATTTTCACTAAAATTTTATTTACTTATGGAAAAACTGAACTCAAAGGCATGTTTCCTAACAAAAATAATACCGAAAACAAAATACAACGACGAGACGGCCGTCATGACGTAATGGAAGCGTCCCCACAGACTGCAGTAAATTAAACATTCCGGCTCAAATTATTGTTGGATGTTTAACATGTGATGTTATATAATACCTTACCTATTCTGTTCTCTACACTCAGTGAAATTTAGACCTGGTTTTTCTATCTGAAATTTCTGAGCCAGAAACTTAGCAGCCCACCATGGAGCCCATATTTGTGGCCGGTTTATGACAATAAGCTCGCCCCATATTACATGGCACTTATTCATAACTGGCAAAATATAGGTGTACTATAGGTACCCCTGTGCCAAACACTTTGAGGATTGAAATACGTGCTGTTATCTTATGAATTTGCCCATTTTGGGAGCCGGACCCAGGACCTGTTTTGTTTTTGAATTACAATCCTCCGTTATCTTATAAAATGTACTATTTAAATACCGGATGACATTTTTTACCGTTTCGACCTTCATATGGTGTGTTGTGTAACTAGAATAGAAGGCAGGAAGGCCTTCAGATTTATAGCAGATGACTCAAGGAGCAAGAGATGCGGGCGGACGGGGATGCGTGTGCGGCTCGTGCGCCTGCGAAAGATCAATGAAGCCGCTTCAAAGTGTAGGTCCGCGCTACGAAATCATTGATACATGCTGGGCATTGAGCAGGGTGCGTATGATTTGAGTTTCGATAGATTTTTTTTTCTATTTTTGTTGTTTTAGTATGAAAATGTTACTTTAAATGTGTAGTATTTATTGCTAGATCAATTTCATAACATGTTTTTCAAAAATAAAAATTTCAATGCCAAAGGCTACTCCGTACACCTATTAAACCCATTTTTTTCAAGACTTTATAAAATGTCACCCGGTATAAATAATAAATGACTTTATTTTTGCAAGTAGGTTTGTACAAACACTTTTACACGTCAATCATATTTTTTAAAGGTGGATGAGGTCGGCGGTTCCTATCTGACTACTCTGAGAAGAAAGGCCGAAACAAACTCAGAGGTCACAGTCTCTTTTTAAGTCCAGACATAATCTTGGTCAGATCATGTAGAAGACCATGTAGATTGGTGTCTGAAGTGGTATTTTAAGGAAAGAACCACACAGATTGAGTGGACCTGAATATGAAGACGATGCACCTATCTGCCTATTTTGGGAGCTGAACCCAGAACCTAAGTTTTGTTTTTGAATTACAATCCGCTGTTACTCTTACAAAATATACTATGTTAAGACAACTTATAGTGACACGTAAAATAAAATTACCATACCAAAATGGGTAAAAAATCATGAAGGTCATCTAAAAATATGACGGAGTCAGGAAACCTATTTTATAATGTTGCTTTAGTAAAAAACAATATCAAACCCTTCTAAATTTTAGCTGACTTCACCAAAGCCAGCTTGCGACGAATAATTAATGTTTTCCCAAAATTAAGCTTTCCTGTAATTTACGGCCCTAATTTTAAATTAATTATTCCTTTAAACAGTTTATAATTTATAACAACTTTACACTTTAAGGAATACTTAAGTTACCTTCCTAACTCAAATGTATCTTAATTATTACAGCCTTCACTTAAAAGACTCCAATTTTAGGTGAATCGACAAAATAACAGTAAAGTGTAGCTCGGCCTATAATTAGGCGCTCTACCCTACTCTGTTAGTCGCACGAAAATAGGAAAATCGAAATCGAGGCTTAAATTTATGTATTCATTTACTGGTTTTGTTGGAATTTACTTTAACAAAGGTTTATATTGAGTTGTTTCACCATAAAATAAGATCAGCATCAACGTACATACGTGTACGGCCAGATATATGAATGTAAACGAAGCAAAAGGAGTATGTAAGGATTGTAGCAGCAGGGTGAAGACTAGGCCCATGTCGACGGCGCGTAGTGTTCCACGCGCGCCTCAAAGAGATGTCAGCAGCACTGAAGGGGTCTGCTAGGACCGATGCCTGCCGGGGTCGTGAGATTATTCGAAAGAGACACCGTGACTCTGGCACATGGGCAACTGAAGGAACACGGGTGGGTTTTAGTCAGTAAAAGTCTGACACGCCCTTCCGCTCCGCCCAGAGCGGGAGAAGTCATTTGATGATTTCCCATACAAAAAAAAAAAAGGTGAGCACAACTTACTGTGACACAGCGGGAGTCACCACAGTCAATATCACTGTTTGAGCGATATACCGATAAAACCGGGCGTTGTGACATATTTTCTTTACATGTGATATAACTTCTTTGCATTTAATTCGAACTCTATCTTATTTGATTATATGGGTGCCATTTTTTCACAAATGTCAAAATTCATCATTCATTCATTCATTTCAGCCGTAAGACGTCCACTGCTGGACTTAGGCCTCCCCCAATTTGGGGGGCTTTGCCATAATCGCCACGCTTGGCAGGCGGGTTGGCGATCGCAGTATGGTGGTAAAATGCATAGAGAACGCTGCTGCCCATTCTCTAGTAAGTCCCTTAATCGCCTTTTACGACACCCACGGGAAGAAATGGGGTGGTGTTATTCTTTACGTCCGGCACCACACGGTACAATGTCAAAATTAGACAGATGATTATGAAAATGTTTTCAAATTTGTTCGGAGGAGAAGAGTTTCTGTCTACCCCATTGAAAGAAGATGGGAGTTTATTTACGCATGTACTTTTTACTTCCTAGAGCTCATGAGTGAATAGATGTCCTACGAAAATGGCTCATTTAATCAGAAATAATCTCACGGGTACCTACGTGATACCGAACATCGTGCTACATAAAGTATATCATCAGCTGTAAGAAGTCCACTGCTGGAAATGAGCCTCCTCCATGTACCCCCAATTTGACCGGTACATTTTTTGGGGGGATTTGCGGCTTGGCGATCGCAGTTTGGTGGTAAAATGCATAGAGAACGCTGCTGCCCATTCCCTAGTAAGTCCTTTAGTCGCCTCTTACGACACCCACGGGAAGAAATGGGGTGGTGTTATTCTTTACGTCCGGCACCACACGGTACACTACATAAAGTAACTCCTTATAAAATCAGCAATCTGCCGAAACAAACAGACAGACATTTTTATTTTTGTTTTAAGTACCGGATATACTTTCATGATAATATGCAATAAAAAAAAAACAGACATTTCAGTTTTATTTATTTGTGTGGAAGACAATATCATAATAAAAATAAATTAATATAAAAAGCCTTATATTTCTTGCCAACCTTAACTAGTTTACACAGTAAAGAATGAAATAAAACTTAAACTAAGTGTTAGTAATTATTTTCTAAGCTATGTTAAAGTGCATTTATATAATATTATTTATTCCTAACCACACTAAATTGTATTTTTTTATTTTTTTATTCTGCAAGAACCCCTCTACAGGTGAAGGCCTCCTCCAAAGTTATCCAGACATCTCTAGACTGGGCTGTTTTTATCCAGTTTGTTCCAGCTATCTTTTTTAGATCGTCTGCCCATCTAGCGTAGGGTCTCCCCTTCTTACGTGTTCCATGGGGGCCCTGCCACTCCGTTACTCTTTTTGTCCACCTCTGGTCTTGTAGACGCGCTACATGCCCGGCCCACTTCCATTTTAGTGTTAGGGCTCGACAATATCATAATATCACTTAAACTCCCCCCACACAGCCAACATTCAAAATTCAATGACGAATCAAATCGGTTACAAATCGTTGTAATGACGTCAATTTCGACTCAAGAACCATTAAAATACGATTAGTTAGATAAATGCCGTACAAACTTCCGGTTTGGAATCGAACGGTGAATCAATTCTACACGAATGAAATAATTCTAGAGGACATATTTTAAATGGTAGAACTTTTAAAACTTAGTGACAAATAGAACGGTTTTTCTTTTACGTAAGAATGGATTTCAACTTAGTCTTTTACCAATAGTTTTGGGGTCGGCTTTAAATCTAACCGAATGCAGCTGAAAACCATTGTTCGTTATGGAGTGACTGCCTATTTAAATTCCATAACCCATTTACAGGGTAACCCATAACTCCTTGGTGAGACTCGTTGTCATACGTTGCGCGGTTGCTGGCGGTACCACGAGCGCGAACTAACTTGCTGCGTGAGGCACCGCTGACGAGCGCGCTCCGCACTCTCAACCTCATTGCTGATGACGTCGACATATTCTGTTGCACTTTGGGTGAATTTGATAAAATGGCTACCTATAAAATTTGCAATGATACTTTAAAAATAGTGAAACTGTTTAATTTTTAAGTATGCAACAATGTTGCATTGGGTCTAGCCTGTAAGGATATTGTATGTTTTGTGTAAATAAATAAATAATAAAAATAAATAAACTTTTGTGAATCTATCAACCCGTAACGACTGTCAAAGAGCCGGGACCTACGGGATGGGCCTTGGTGTGAAATGGATGATAACGCGTCTGTGAACTGACCGCAGGTAGCGTAGCTTAGCCTCGAAATAGTAGATAAACTTGATACTCCCTAGGGTACGGAGACATACTATATGATGCGATACGAGAACGAATGAAAATACTTTAAATAATTCTTATCACCAAATTTTACAAACGTATTTTGTGTAAGCAGACTGGGAACGTCATCTATATCTGCATATTAATGATTTATTTATTAAAACTTTATGCACAAGTAAAACTACTGTACAAAGGCGGACTTAATGCCTGAGGTATTTTCTACCAGTCAACTTTACTTATTATTATTGTTACGTAGATCATTAAGAGTTGAAACGTCACGCTGCTGTCATCCATTATCAAGTAGCACGTACTCTACACGAACTCAACGACGTCGACGTCTTGACTCTCTTCAAGAGTCGTGCACTACACGAACTGGAATATCTGTAAACGCCACCGCCATCTATTATCGAAAAACGGAATTATCAGTTCTGGTACTATCTGGGAACGTCGCCGCTCACTGTGATTAAGTGGCAGGCATTCACAAATGTTCACGAATATTATGGGCTATTAAGCTCGTCATATAAATGATGGATTGTTCGACAGAAGACAGTTCGGTGGCGAATGTGAAACAGTGTAATACGAGTGATAGAGAAGTAGTTCTGATTACACGTTTGTAATGAGTTTTTGTTCTAATTGTTCTGAGTACACGGTATTTGGGTCAATTTGAAAAATTGTTAGTGTTTTTGGTGTAAATTGACAAAAAATATTTATCCCGAATTCTAGCTCGTAACATTCTATGTGAATGTCACTTTTTGTGTTCGTCACTGTAACCGCGTTATCCTTTATTGTTGAAAAACCATGCGAGCAAGAGCAGTCGCTAGTTAGATAATAATTGTCCTATAGACATCCCCACATTGTATAATTATGTCGTCACCCGACCGCAGAAATGGCAATATCGAGATCTACCAAGTCATGTTAACATACGCCGCCATTTTCTAATAAGATCATCTCTCATGCGACATATTGTTCAATGCTCAGCGATCGTCAATATACCTGGTGATGTTTGGGCATATCGACTAGATACGCGTAAAAAAATAACAATGTCATTTCTGCCGCGCAGATGGGTAATAATTCCTATTAGACATATTCCTACACGAATATTTAATTTTCTGGCATCCTAAAAAACACTAAATTATCAAGTAGATGCAACCAACTTGTATTTAGCGCTCATCCAGAGTCTCTCACATGGTTTATCACAGTTCTATTTTTTTTTTTTATCCTCATGGATGTCCTTCGCTCTGGGGTGAGCGGAGGGGTCTGTCAGACTCTTACTGATTAAAACCACCTCGATGTTTCGTCCCACATCTACGTCGGGATCTATTGCGTCTTCCGCGATCCCTGACTGATCACAGTTCTAACTCACCCGAGGTGCCAGGTGGTGGTGCGGTGGTGATTTCTCGCCATTAATGGCAACTGATGGCGAGAAATGAAACAACGTTGTGATATCATCATTTCAGCCGTAAGACGTCCACTGCTGGACTTAGGCCTCCCCCAATTTGGGGGTTTTGCCATAATCGCCACGCTTGGCAGGCGGGTTGGCGATCGCAGCATGGTGGTAAAATGCATAGAGAACGCTGCTGCCCATTCTCTAGTAAGTCCTTTAGTCGCCTTTTACGACACCCACGGGAAGAAATGGGGTGGTGTTATTCTTTACGTCCGGCACCACACGGTACACGGCACACGGTACGTTGCGATATAGTTCGTTGGTATTATCGATGAAAGGTTGTTTTTGTCGAACCACCCAACTTTCGATTATTCGTTTGGAGGCACGAGGAACAGGATGTAAAGTACACTCAACCTACGTAGAAAAAAGTTGGAAACCTATTAAAGAAATTTGACAGACTGTAGTAGCTTCAAGGGCTGGCGTCTGTACTAAAAGGCACATATTCTAGTATACGTATATTAAAAACAAACATAGGTAAAATATATTACATTACAATCTAGCCGTGACATTTTTTTTTCGCTTTGGTATCTATATCAATAAATAAAATGAAATGCTTTTTATTCATGCCGAATAAGTATAGTACACAGCAAAGCAAGACAGTTTAATACACAGTTTATCATCATCATCATTTCAGCCGCAAGTAGTATTGCAAAGGACTCGACTCCTGGAGTCGTAATTTTAAAAACTCGACTCAATTATGCAAAACTCAGTGTGCTCAAAAGGCTCCGAGTCTTGAGTCAAGCCGAGCCCGAGCCATTCTCGAGTCCAATATTTTTTTTGTGGCTTCAATGTACTAATAATACTTGGCAAGGTATACCCTATCCAATGAAAAAAGAATTATCAAAATCGGACTACTCTGTACAAAATTATGCGTGGTTATACATTACAATCAATGAGTGAACAATCAATCATCTCCTGTTTTCTGACCCTTAGGGTTCGATTTTGTTTTCCAAATTTATATGGAACCACCCTCGGAGTATACTCTTTCCAATAAAACAAGAATTATTATTATGTATATAATAAAACAATCGGACTACTAGGTAAAAAGTTATGCGTGGTAATACATAAAAAAAATTAAAAAATATAAGCGTCGAATTGAGAACCTCCTCCGTTTTTTTTCGTCGATAAAAAGGACTCAAGTCTTAAAAACGACTCGAGTCTAAAAATGAACTCCTATCCTCCTCCTAACCTAACTTACCTATAGTTTTGTGCTTCCCGCATTCAGCGGATTCCTGCGGCCTTCACAAAGTGCACAGTTACTTAAATATAATCAATTTAGTTTTTTTTTTTTCAAATATTCAAGTACCCATTTAATTCATATATTTACCGTTAGGTAAAGGCCTCCTCCAAAGATTCCCTTTTCTCTCTATTCTTAGCTATCTATTTGTATTCAATGTAGTACTTTGGTATTGGTTATGGTAGAAACGAACCCACAACCTTATGCTTAGCAGAAGCGCTTCCTACCATTACACCAACGAGACAGTCTATACAAACAGATCTTAAAAATTATTATTTAACTTCACACATTCAGTCAAAATCGAAACCCATTTATTTTAATTAAGCTGACGATCAGCACTTTTCGAACGTCAAAATTACATAAGACAGTCCAACAAAATGCCGCGCTTCACCACTTCTAGTGCTTTAGCTGGGAAGAAGAAGTGGCGCAACAAGCTCCCAAAAGTAGTTTTCAGGATATAAAAAGTGGTTCTAGTTCTTAGGGTTCCGCACCTCAAAAAGAAAAAGCGGAACCCTTATAGGATCACTGTGTTGTCCGTCCGTCCGGCCGTCCGTCTGTCAAGACCCTTTTTCTCAGGAACGCGTGGAGGTATCAAGCTTAAATTTATATCAAATACTCAAGTTTATTGTCTCTTAAAGCTGTGAAAAAATCAAACTTCTAAGCTAACGCAAACAAAAGATATAGGCGTTTATGCCGCAAATTTTCAAAACTCGCAAGGGAATCAAAACCTAAAGGGTACTTCCAGTCGATCTAACATTTTGAAATTTGGTATGAAGCAACGTCTTATAGCACAGATAAAGGAAAAATTGAGAAAACCGTAAATTTTTAGTTACATCATATAATAAAAATATTAAAAAAAAAAATACTTTATACCTACAGGTTTGTATGGAACCCTCGGTGCGTGAGTTCGACTCGCACTTGGCCGGTTTTTTTATTTTTGTGGAAAATAAGGTCAATAAGCAGCAAATGAAATTCAAATTACTCACGCATGCTTCCACGAGTAGGTAAGGCAGAAAACTAACACCACCTTAACTTTACGTAGGTAGGTTTTTTAGGCTTTTTGCTTCAAGAAAATATAAACCATACCTTTGTACTCAATTATTTAACTATGCCATATCACAATGTTTTTAACTGTGTGTACATAAATCATAAAATAAATAAATATTTTGATAATAAAAATTCTCAGTAAAACAATTACTTCAATACACAGTCTTTTTATCATGAAGATTCTCTAGCTATACGACTAATTCCCATAGGAAACTACGGCAATGCTAGAAATTACAATTTATTTACCATGAATATATCAAATAACTGAAATGTCCGAACTGTATTGGGAATAAGCGGAATATGAATTATAATTATTCTAAAGGTCTCAATGGTCTAGTGGTAGCAAACGCTCCTGCTGAGCATAAAGGCCTTTTTTGTGGGTGGGAAATCATCAAATGACGTCTCCCGCTCTGGGCGGCGGGGAGAGTGTGTCAGACTTCTACTGGCTAAAACCCACCCGTGTTCCTTTAGTTGCCTATATGCCAGAGTCATGGTAACTCTTTCGAACAAATCTCGCGACCCTGGCAGGCAACGGTCCTAGCGAACCCCTTCAATTATGCTGACATCTCTTTGAGGCACAGAACGCGCATCTCACGCGCGCGTCTTTTTGGGCGTGGAACAGAACGCGCCGTCGAGCCCAGGGGTCTTTCTCTTCAACCTAATTTTAATTCCAATCTAAAGCCAAATGTTAATTTTGCTTACACGTGATTCGGTACTAATGAAAACAATAATGTCAACATTGGAACAACAACAACGCCCGAACCCGATTCCACTTATTTCTCCAAAATGGACACCCAAATTAAACACATTTTGGCGCTAGCGTCGAACTCAAGAATACGAAACGTCAAAATTCCAATGTCAATCGATCGGAATTAAAATCAAGAGTAAGCACCCTGGTACTTACCGGGCGGCGACCTACCCATTGCTCGCCGCCCTGTTGAGGTCCTGGGTTACGATTCCTGGGTCTGGCAAAGTGTTATTCGATTATCTCATCTGAAATTTGTCAGTAGAAGTTCGGAACCTGGATTTGCACGATTTTTACGCAACAGGCTCGCCCTATATTACATGGGACTTAAACATACCAGCCGAAATGTGGATTAGCTACACACCTCTACTTCGTCCGTCGTGAAATCCAGGCGTGTTATGTGTCTAAAAAATAATAGTTTTTAAAAAACTAAAAAACACGCTTCCATTGAAAACCGAACTAAAAAGTACAAAATAATGGAAAAAAAGCGTGGGGTGCTTTTTAAGGTATTTTTTTATTGATATCAGGCACCCCACGCTTTTTTTCCATTATTTTGTACTTTTTAGTTCGGTTTTCAATGGAAGCGTGTTTTTTAGTTTTTTAAAAACTATTATTTATTTTCTATTTTTTAGGGTGTTTCGAATTTTTAGACGTATGTCAGCGTAGTTTGTGACAGTTTTTCTGCTGTCCTGGTAACCCTGGCAAGGATAATGGCACAAATTAGCTAGATTTTTACCGCTCGAACGCGTCACAGCCGTACGCCAACTAACTAACTAACGCCCTCTAGCGGACAACATACAAAAGACGCTCTGGCAAGTGAAGCCTGTCCTGGTAATCCTGGCAAGGATAATGGCACAAATTTATGAAATTATTGCATTGTCATCGGTCCTTGACAGGTGTGCAAAGTTTGAATGAAATCTGGTCGTTTAAAGTGGGTCAAAATCACGCTATAAGGAGTCGGTTACAAACAAACATACAAACATACTAACATACAAACATACTAACATACAAGTGAAGCTAATATAAAGCGTGTAAAATGGCAACTCTTGGGTAAAATCTCTTTTTAAGTCTCTTAAGTAAAACTTATTTACAAAAAAAAAAACAACCTACTTCCTTAAAAACACTTCAAAGTGAAAAATAACTTTAATTTCCCAAGTCGGGTGTCTTAGGATTTGTATTTAAGGTTTTTGCCACCGACTTCCGAAATTAAAGTTATTGTTCACTTTGAAGTGTTTTTAAGGAAGTCGGTTGTTCTTTTTTTTTGGAAAAAAGTTTTTATTTTTAAATTTTTAGTTATGGTATCTACTCCGCAGTAATTCCAAACAAACAATATATATTTTTGCGATAGCAGAAATCGCGGTTGATTTGCTGTCATTTTTTAAAGAGTTCCGGTGTCTGTCTCCGGAACTCATCATCAGATCTGTATGAAATTTATATGACACCATTTCGGAATAAACCACTTTCGAACAAAAAAAAAAAAGAATTTTGCAAATCCGTCTTTACATATATGACGGAGTTATGGCCGAACATACATTTAAAAAAAACATCCGAATTGAGAACCTCCACCTTTTTGAAGTCGGTTAAAAATAGATTTCCAACATGATCATAATACAGGCCAACGACAAAAGAAAAAACACTTCCATTTTCTTAGAAATCCGTAAAAATCAATCCCATTCTGCCTCTTACATAAATGTAGACATAATGACTGTATTTCTTATGTATTTGTAACATATTGAACTGACGATGTATGCAGAGTTATTCGCACGGCACAAATGTATCCAGCGTTTATCAATTCTTTCTCTATTTGAGATAAAATTGTCGCTGAGAAAATGTGAGAATTTACACGAAATATACGATTTTGTTGTTGGATGGATGGATAAGTCTTATACAACCTACACACATGGCGATAAAAATATGACAAAATGGGACTGTGCTAGTATACTTCAGCCGCATGCAGGTCGAAAATTTTCCCACGGGAACACACTACGGGGGTAAAAAGTTTCCTATGTGTTAATGCAGGTTATAAACTTTCTGATCGCCAAATGTCATTCAAATCTGTAAAGCGGTTTTGTGTGATTTAGTAACAGACATCCAAATATATTGTACGAACTTTCTCCTCATACTAATATTATAAATGTGAAAGTTCATGGGGATTGATGGATGGATGTTTGTTACTCTTTTACGCAAAAACAACTGAACGGATTTTGAAAATTTGGCACACAGATTATTTTTAACCTGAATTAACTCGTAGTATTCTGTTTATCTCGGTAGTATGTTCCACCGTGATTATTTACGTCTTCTACGCGGGCAAAGCCCCTGGTTAAACTAATTTATAGTAGTTTAGTAGGATACCATTAAACGTATTTAGAAAAGATGCATTATCAAAATCATTATTTCAGTCGAAAGATGCTAAATAAAGGCCTTCCCAAATTTGGTAGAATTGCCATGATCTTTACGTTTGGTAGGTGGGTTGGCGATCGCAGTGTGATGGTAAAATGAATAGAGAACGCTGCTGCCCATTCTCTAGTAAGTCCCTTAGTCGCCTCTTATGACAGCTACGGGAAGAAATGAGATGGTCCTATTTTTAACGTCCGGGACCACAGAGTTACGATGCATGGCTAGGTATGTCTAAATAATAAAAATTGAGTTATACGAAGAAGAATGAAGCAGTATTTTTCACGTCGCCAACACAAAAACATTAATAATTCAGTACCAACAAAATGAATTAAATATAACGCCTCTTCCATTTTCCTTATCATATACCACATCCGAGAAAACATCAAGGCTATTCTCTGCGATGTCAAAACAACTATTTTGTTCGCAAATAATGCTGATTTCATTACAGTAACTCGATGCGATGTCTTTGTCTGCTCGAATGGGACAAACAGAATGAATATTTGTATTATATAATGGATGTTTGTAAATCTAATTTAACATAACAACACGCCTATTTTGTAAGAAAAGTTGGGCAGAGATGTATCTATAGTAAACCCACAATTCACCAGTTTATTTAAGTAAAGTATAAACAATTTTACAGGCAAGATACTAAAATAATTTACTAACTATACAAATAAATACAAAAACAAAAACCCACTGAGACGCCGAAGTACCTTTCGTCCGCATCACTGTCATCCGGAAACGTGCCAAAAAGACTGGCAGCATTGCCACGTCGAATGGTAATGGTAGGTAATTCTTTGGCCAAAACAAGACCCAGCCGGTCACGAAACGTGTCAACCAGTCGATGAGAAATTTCGTTAAAAGGGAGACGCGCCCTCAGGCCTCAGAAAGTCTCAAAACTGTAGGTAATAAGGTTACAGAATTCATACAGTATTCATAAATTATGTTTAAGTCCTATATAATTGGCGACCATAGGGTATTATTGGAATTAAAACCAGTAAAAGCCAGCTTTTACTGGTTTTAATTCCAATGACGCTGCCGCCGACTGTACCTTGTAATAGAATCACAAAATCCTTGAACAATATTAATCTGTAGAATGAACAACATAGTTAAAAACAAAATTTGCAGTCATAATATGTAAATTATTCAACTTATTTAAAAGTTATTCAAAACACAAATGTTATTACTAACTGTGAAGCGGCGGGAAAACAATATTGTTTTTTTTAGTAAAATTTTAAGACAAAGTAGGCTAGTCTAGGTTTTAGTTTAATTCTGTTTGTGTAATTAAAAAGCATTGTGTTGGTTTTGTTAGCCTTTTCTGTTATTATAACCTAAATGCCAGGTTTAGTTTGATTAGTTTTTGGTTAGATATTTCAAGGGTTGCGTGCCTCAGAAAGCTCGCTAAGCCGTCCCAGCTCTCATTTATGAATTTTGACATATTCATATTCATTTATTACATTTCATGTTGTTTACAGGTTGTTACATTATGATAGTTCCAAACAATGAACCCTGCTAGGGCACAGCAATGTATAGGCGACAGGTTTTAATTAATTTAACATGCTATCATTATTAGTACAATTTGTTGATATAGATTAATTTAAAAATAATTTATTATTATTATACATTATGTTATTCTTACAAACTAAATAAATAAATTATCAGTTTCTGACTGATGTCTTATAGAGTACCTAGTTATGTATGTGTAATGTGTTCGAGTCGATAGTAATTTATTTATTTCTCAGTTAAAAATTCTTTTAGGCTATAATATGATTTTAAGTTTAAGTAGTTTTGTAGGTCATTTTTGAATTTGTTGTCGGGAGTTTATTATAGATTTTAACGCACATGGCCAGAGGCCCAGAACGAAACATAGCTAGTCTTGAAGTTGGTACCGCTAATTCGTTTAGATATCGCTTTCTGAGACTGCGTTGCTGTGGGCATTGCTGTTTTGCTAGCGGAAAAAGCGATGGGTATTTTCTCACAAATTTACTAGCTTCTAGGATATAAATACCTGTTAGCTTAAGAATTTTATGTTCTATAAAGTATTGTTTGCAACTTTCCGTACATTCGGTACGAGTCCTCAGGAGACCGAAAGTCTGACAACCAGGCAAGGGGTATCGTATCTCGGGTCGACGCCGCGGTGTTTTCGCGGCGCGCCTCAAACAGATGTCAGCAGTATTAAAGGGGTCTGCTAGGACCGATGCCTACCAGGGTCGCGAGATTGTTCGAAAGAGATACCGTGGCCCTGGCATATAGGCAACTGAAGGAACATGGGTGGGTTTTAGTCAGTAAAAATCTGGCCCTCCCGCTCCGCCCAGAGCGGGAGTCGTCATTTGATGGTTTCCTACCCACAAAAATAGGGGTATCGTATTACCCAGAAATTGGGTTGTGGAGGTCAGTTAGGCATTTCGCTCCATATAAAATACTGGTATGCAACTGCATCCGATAAGACTGGAAGCCGACCCTAACATATTTGGCAAAAGGCTAGGCATAAGATGATGATTTAAAGAGTTCCAGTATAAAAAAAAAACATCTTGAGCGTGAAAAATCTGGCTGCATCACCATGGCGTGATTTTTCGGTTAAAAAAACTTTGAGTGCTCTTTGTTCATTGATTGTTTGGCGCCGACTCAAAATGACTGAAATTGAAAGGTTTGTTATTTTTTGCTTTTCAGTTTTTCGGCGGTTTAATTTTGTGTAAAAAAGTTTTTATTTTATTTTTTGTGGCTATAATCTATTAATTACTACATGCTTGCAAAATCGGACTATTCTGTAAGAAGTTATACATTACAATCAATGAGTGAACAATCAATCATCCCCTGTTTTCCTACCCTTAGGGTTGGAATTTGCTTTCCAAATTATATTCCAAATATATGGGAGCACCTTCGCGATGTACCCTTTCTAATAAAAAAATAATTATCAAAATCAATTCAATCATTGGTAAAATGCATTGAGAGCGCTGCTGCCCATTCTCTAGTAAGTCCCTTAGTCGCCTTTTACGACACCCACGGGAAGAAATGGGGTGGTATTATTCTTTACGTCCGGCACCACACGGTACAGGGTTCCTATGTCTCACTCGAATTAAAACCGGGAAGAGGCACAGCTTGAGTTTTGGAAAATACTAGCTTGCTATCTCACGAGCACGTGCTACTGGGTACTACTGTGTCTATCGAGATTTTCATGTAACTTTATTTGTTTACCTGGCGCAACACAGTTGAGCTCCATCGGAATGATTTGTTGTGACATCTTTTTTGAGCGGGAGGGCGTGTCAGACTTTTACTGACTAAAACCCACCCGTGTTCCTTCAGTTGCCCATGTGCCAGGGTCACGGTATCTCTTTCGGACAATCTCGCGACCCCAGCAGGCATCGGTCCTAGCAGACCCCTTCAGTGCTGCTGACAACAATAATTGTCATATTTCAGCCTATTTACGCAAAAACTTAATTAACTATTTCTAATATAACTTTCCTCATGAATCTTTCCGTACTTTGGTAAAAACAGTATGAATTTTCGTTTGGTAGTTTTAAGATTATGGCGTCCCGATGTCTGTCTGTCTAGACGTCTGAATGTTTTAAATGTATATTTTGAAACTGTAACGGTTTACCAACAGTCGATTGGTCCATGAACCGTTGGTCAACATTATTTTTAACCCACTAACTTTTCATCCAAAGGACTTTTCACCCACGAACGTTTCGCCAACATAACTCAACGTCAGTGAATGCTTTACCAACAGAATATGGATGTGCGAATAACACTTGAGCGACAAAACTGTATTGCGACTGACATAGTTCGAATGCACGCTTGTGCGGCACACTGAATCAAGTCGTTTCTAGCACTCGCCGGCCGCTGCCGCGGCACCGCTCGCTTCGCTCGCTCGGCTCGTGCGTAGGAGGTCACAGTTTTAACCTAACCTAACCTAGTGTACTATGTGAGCTCGAGTTTTTGGTCAAAACATTCTGTTGGTAAAGCATTCACTGACGTTGAGTTATGTTGGCGAAACGTTCGTGGGTGAAAAGTCCTTTGGATGAAAAGTTAGTGGGTTAAAAATAATGTTGACCAACGGTTCATGGACCAATCGACTGTTGGTAAACCGTTACAGTTTGATATATTTTGCTAAAAAGGGGATTATTACTGAGATGACTAATAGAGAGTTTGGAAGAAGAAGACATTCTGCATCATCAACGTTATCAGCCTACAGTAGTCCACTGCTAGATATAGGCTTCTCAAATTCCATTCAGATTTATTTTTAACCGACGAAATAAAACGGAGGAGGTTCTCAATTCGACGCTTATATATATTTTTTTATATGTATGTCCACGCATTTCTTTTTAAAAGAGTGGACCGATTTTGATAAAAAAAATAAATTGGAAAGGGTACCTATATCCCGAAGGTGGTCCCATGTAAATTTGGAAAGAAAATTCCAACCCTAAGGGTAGGAAAACAGGGTATGATTGATTGTTCACTCATTGACTGTAATTCAGAATAGTCCGATTTTACAAGCATGTAGTAATAAGTAGATTATAGCCACAAAAAATTATAAAATAAAAACTTTTGAACAAAAAATTAAACCACCGAAAAAACTGAAAAGCAGAAAATAATAAACCTTTCAGTCATTTTGAGTCGGCGCCAAACAATAAATGAACAAAGATCTCTCAAAGCGCCGTCTCAAAATGACTGAACGGTTTATAAGTTTTTTGCTTTTCAGTTTTTTCGGTGGTTTAATTTTTTTGACTACTCTCATTCAACTGCTACCAGGCACTCTGCAGACATCGTCGATCCACCTTGCCTCTTGCAGTCTTAACTTAAACACGATCTACATCGTTTTCACATGATCTGACCAAGATTATGTCTGCAATTTAAAAGAGACTGTGACCCCTAACTTTGTTTCAGCCTTTTTTCTCAGAGTAGCCAGATAGGAAACGCCAACCTTATCTAGTTATCAAAATATGATAGACGTTCAAAAGTGTTTGTGCAAACCCTGTTACAGAAGTAACATCATTTATCAGCTACCCTCACAGTAGATATTCGGTTCTACGGCTTAAAGCTGGTCCATTACCACTCCATATTGCTTACTTTGTAAGCTATTTTGACAACTGAAAGACATTCTGCGGCAACTAATAATACTTTGGCATAAGGTTTTGGAGGCATTGAGGAAGATCTTGATGGTCAAATATCTATAACGGTTGGCCTAGTAGAAATATTGATAGATTTTTCAAAAACCGACTTTATATTTTAACAACTAGGGTTCCTTATTGGACGTGGAAACCAGGTAGGTATTAGATTTTAATCTCATGGCCTATGAATTAATTGGAACCGCAGCATCTTGGATTAACGTCGCCCAAAGTGTAATATCATAGCATAATCCACTACATTCCATCAACTTCAGTGTCCCTTAAGAGCGACCAACCTGTCATTATTCTCTTACAAACGCTCGTGCGTGATTGTGGTGTTATAACAAATTTTCTTAAAGATATTTTAAATACTTAAGAATCATGTGGTTTTTACATTTTAATTTCTATGTAACAATTTTTTTTTTGGCAAAACTAAATTTCGTATAAACGTCTTAAAATCAATTTTTTGCGCAATACACACAGGACTTTTGCTTTACACAATGTACTCATATATTGCCATTGAACCTTGCACAATGCCCATGTTATGGAGATTCCAAATATGACCCCATTTTTTTTTCCAAATACTTGTCCTTACTTTTTCAAAACGATATATTTCCCGAACCAAGTTTTGGAAAATCTCCGCATAACAATTTCCATTCGATGTTATCGCGATCTCATTCACTTGCATTGCAGTGAATGAAACAACAATATTTTCAATAATACTCACTTTGACGATAGACGGACCGGAAAGGGTCTCTATTTTTTTGTTTTTTGTGTGAGTTTCATGTCCTCAAATGACGTCTCCCGCTCTGGGTGGAGAGGAAGGGCGTGTCAGACTTTTACTGACTAAAACCCACCCGTGTTCCTTCAATTGCCCATATGCCAGGGCCACGGTACCTCTTTTGAACGAATCTCGTGACTCTGGCAGGCATCGGTCCTAGCAGACTCCTTCAGTTTGCTCCTCCTAAGAAGGTAAGGGTCCTCTTAAGAGAACAATTACCCTGGCTCTAAATTTTCTGTTGTTCCAGTTTTATGAAAACCGAATCCGTTGTTATTTTGCTATCCTGTTTATTTCGTTTTAGTTACCGTTTTCGTCATAGTTGGGTTTTAGTTTCATTTTTTTTCCTTTTTATTTTGGAAAAATTAAATTAAAATTTAAAAATAGTTTTAGTTTTATTTGAAAACAGTCAGAGTGATACTATAAAAATGTTTCATCGCTATTTAAGGTTTCGTATTTATAATTATGGAAAACTATAATCTCATCATCTTAGCCCAGAATCATCAACTGCTGGGTATAGGTCTCCCTTTTTTTCCGCCATATTTCTCTGTCCGTGCCTCTCTTATCCATGCGTTTCCCACGATCTTGAGGATTTATGTCAACCCAACGCGCTTTTGGACGGCCTTAGTTTACACCACCCTATTTCTTCCCGTGGGTGTCGTAAAAGGCGACTAAGGGACTTACTAGAGAATGGCAGCAGCGTTCTCTATGCATTTTACCACCATACTGCGATCGCCAACCCGCCTGCCAAGCGTGGCGATTTTGGCAAAGCCCCCCAAATTGGGGGAGGCCTAAGTCCAGCAGTGGACGTCTTACAGCTGAAATAATAATAATATAATAATCTTGGCCATCATTCGGCCACTGTACTACTCCTTTAGCCATCTCCTCGTCTAACTCGATGTCCTGCCGAACTCCACTTTAATATCCTCATTGAAATATTCCATATCACATTTATTTAATTTGGTAACTATTCCGCACCCAATGTTGTAGTTTTCTACTTGAATACAATTATCTCTCCAACCAAATGTTTTGGGAGTTGCATTTGTGCTCATTCTATCTAATTTAAGTGGCCAGTTAGTTTCAGTTGCTTTTGTTCCGTTTCTGTATCTAATTAAAACTGTTAATGAATGCAGTGCGCATATTTTAAGAGTTCTGTCGCAATGTGTGCCTTATATTTTGATAATTATAAAGCTAATGCAAGATAATAGTGGGTATACTGAGAAAAAAATGACAGAAGAATAGTCAATTCGACTTTTAAATGGACGTAAAAACGTTTCATACTTGTATCTAGACTTCTAGAAAAAAAAAATGAGACTGCCAGTCCTTTAAATACTATTGACATGTATCTAAAAAATAGATTATAATTGATTATTTTTTTACTAATAATACATTTAATTGACATTGTTTATAATATGACATTACTAGCCCTGTAATATGTTTTACTATTGACATGCATATAAAAATAAATTATAATTGATTAATGATCTATTCATAATAAATTTAATTGACATTATTTACACCACGTTGAATTTGTATTCTATAAATTCAGTCATTACTAAAATCACCTGATATATTTGTACACCAATTTATTGGCAGTATATAGAGCTCGCCTAGAATGTACCTATACATTAGACCTTTATTGTAATACCTCTGTTCTGGAATAAAGATTTATTGATTGATCAAGATTGATGAAATCTAATCAAGATTAAAAAAAAAAAACAGTTAACCGTATATATGGTTAAAGTAAGGTACTATCCAGTAGTGCTTACTGTAACTCATCATCATCACTATTTCAGCCGTAAGACGTCCACTGCTATATACATATAGGCCCTCCAATTTAGGGGGCTATACCATAATCGCCACGCTTGGCAGGCGGGTTGGTGATCGCAGTATGGTAGTAAATGCATAGAGAACGCTGCTTCCTATTCTCTAGTAAGTCCCATAATCGCCTTTTACGACACCTCCTGCAGCTCACCACACCTAATTTCAATGCGAACTCATTTGTTTTTAAAGTAAATCATCGCATATTCACAACGAGACACCCTTCGATTTTTGAAGTGATGTAAAAAGGATAAATCTACAGTAGGTTCACTGATTTAACATTTTTCTTCAAAATCTAAATTTAAATTATTTTAAAAAAAAGACGAAAAACAACAATTTCCATCATAACTTATTAATAAACTTACCTCCGTAAACTCATGTTGACACTCCGGTACTTTTCGAATCCACAAAATCACTTTTTAGTCTCAGTTAACTGTCACTTTTTATTAAGTGTCGACCGTTACACGAACATCGAATGGCTTTTAAAAGCACTTCCACTCACCAAATATCTGTACGTATCATTTATTTAGAAACACTTTGGAATAAAAACGAAGCGTTTTTTTTTTGTCCTACTAACTGCAGATCTATTTAGTAAAAATGTCAATATGAAAAGTGAGCTTGAACCGAATTGTCAATAGTGTCAATCCTAGCATCAGGCGGAGTGACAGTTTATTTCACCTACGTTTTCACAGTGAGATTTTTATAGAACAGATCGGCTTGTAAAGTAGTTTATAAGACTGTTACAAAGCAGAAAGCGGCTAGGTTTTTAAAGTATTGTAATACTCAGTAATGTGCAGTTTCATACACTACTTTATCAAAAGTCATACTTTATCCAATTTTATTAAATACACAGCAAAGAATATTGTGAAATCTGTCATTCTAAAGCGACGACGCGCCATTGTAGGCCACTATCAGCTGTTGCAATAACGCGCCGCCATTTTACGCCACAAAAAAAAAAAATGTATATTTCAATTACATACTTTTTTTTTAACATAAATGATTTGGAGATCACCTTTTAAGCATTTATATGCTTGTGTTAGGTGACTCCGCACTTCCACTTAACGTAACACAGAGTATGCAATTAAAAAATAAAATAAAAGAAAACAGAATAATAAAATAAAATACAAAAAAAAAAAAACAAAAGGGAAGGAGCGCACTTGTGTGATGTATGCGAGTGGGTTTGAGTTTGTGTGTGTGTGTTTGTGTTCGAGAGAGTGTGAAAAAAGTGTAGATGTGTGCGAATTTATATTGTGTATGAGTGAAATTCGTTTACCTGTATATATGTAGATATAAGTTTAAATATCGGTTAAATTTAGATCTACGTTCAGGTTAGCCCTGCGAAAAATGTCTTGGGATCGGAGGTAACCAGGAACAGTGTCCTCCACTAACGTAAATGTGAAATTTAGTTTCAGTCAGCTTTCGTCTTGAACAAATTATGGAAGCGATGTTACCATGGCCTCAATGTCATCGTAGGTTTACGTTTTAAGCCATTCAGTCACAGCTAGTTTACAGTCACGGAGTTTCAGAGAATAAATGTTAAGTTCTTTATTCAGTAGATTATATAAGTGGGAAGATTGTCTTGCATACTGCCTCTTAGCAAGCACAGATCTAGCTGGGACAGTTGGAGCGACTACGTAGCTTCTTCTGCTATTCATACTCGGCTTTTTGGGATCATACGGTAGGGATTTGTGTTTTCTGAGGATAAGATGGAGAAGGTAAAGTTTCCGTACGGACAGAGTGTCAGAGGTTAGGTAAAGGCTTTGGGTTGGGAATCTATAAGGTTTGAAGAGTAAAACCTTGAGCAGAGATCGCTGTGCCCTTTCAAGTTCTAAAAATTTAATTTTTGTTGTTCCACCCCAGCATGGTAAACAGTAGGTAAGAATCGATTGGGCCAGTGATACATAGACTTTCAACAGAAGGATTTTTGAAGCAATGCTTCGCAAAGTTTTAAAGGTCCATATTAATTTCCTAACTCTTTTCATGAGCAGTTCAGTATGCATGTGCCACGACAAGCGCTGGTCAATCATAATGCCCAGGTACTTGGTATACTGTAACCGGACAATTTTTGTACAAGAGCAGTCAGGAATTGAGGGGTTGGCACAGCAATGTATTTTTATTTGGAGATCGAATGGTGGCTGAGTGTTTGCATACTTGGTGAAGCATATGTAATTGGACTTGGATGCGTTTAATGTGAGGAGATTACGATTTAGCCAAACTGCAATTTTTAACAAGCCGGTTTCGGCTAAACTTTTAACTTTTGCCCAAGTCTTATCAGCAAATACTATGGCGGTACAAACAATGTAAACAGCGGTTGGGGCAGTCTTATGAGTAAACCAGGACATTTACAGAACGAATTAATTGTTTTCATTATTGTGATTATTTTTGTTTTATATATTTATTGGTGAAAACTTTCAAGGTTTTTTTTTTTTGAGGTTCTAATTTAAAGCATATTACACAGCCCGAAGTAACTATTGCTCCTTGAATGAGAGTAGTCATTCCCCGTAGATTTTGGGTCACTGAATTCAAATTCGGCCTTGAAATTGCTCCATCACATCACATTTTATAAAAGTGCAAAAAACACGATTTAAGCGTGTTTTCACGGGTAATCTCGATAGCTTAATTTGTCACGACGATACATAACCGTAAAAACACGCTAAAATCATGTTTTTACACTTTTAGGTTAGGATATCTAAAAAATGTGATGTGATGGAGCAATTCCGAGGCCGAATTTGAATTCAGTGACCCAAAATCTACGGGGATTGACTGCTCTCATTCAAGGAGCAAGTGTCACGTCGGGCTGTGTTATTGACCAACGTTTAAGGCTAAATAATATGGTTTAGGTTACACCTAGCGCTGCTTGACATAATATAATTTGACATTAACGAGCAGGTGGTGTAAAATTATAATTATCGTTTGAGAGAAGAAAAACAAAAGACGAAGCGATGTTGTTTTCTTAATTCTTTTCGAAGGAAGGTGATAACCCAAAGAATTAGATTGCTCTTTAAAAATTGGAATGTGGAATGAGTTGAAAAAAAAATCTATTACTGGAAAAGGACAATGAAAATAAGAACGAAGCAAGGAATACGTTGAGAAAAGGATATCTCACAAGATAGATTGCAAAAAAATGGTTTTCCCAAAAAGTTTCCTATGCGTGAACCTTCTATTGAAACAAGTATCTTGGTAGATTAGCGTATGTTAGCTAATGTAAAATAGCAAATAATTTAATTTAATGTTTTGGGTTTCGTTGTGTTAATTATTTTGCATACTACTCTGCAGAATCAAGTTTATTCAACTAAACGGACAGCTGTGCTGCTGGGAAGAAGAGGTAACGGGCGGATGTTTTGTGGGATTATTATATAATTTAGACGTTGGATAAAATCTGAATTTCAGCTTGAATCAATGTCTTTTGATTTTGATTTTTAAGGTAAGCTTTTGAGGACTTCCGGTCCTTGGAACGCGAGATTTTTTATACAGAATATATCAATTTACACACTATTTCTATATCCAGACACCTAAAATGCTATAAATCTTCTAAAAATATACATTCTTAGAAGCTGTAGGTATCGGTGAATGTGTCTACATAATAGATTCACCTAGATTCGTTCAATAGTCTACAGTTTGTTCTAGAAATATCCCCCTGTATGTATTAGTATTCAAGTTAGATAACCCACATGACAAATCATCTTTAGCAGAATTGCAAAGACTGAGATGTAGTCATTGATACTCTCACTTGACAATCGGATTTCCATGTCCCAATTTTCCCACCACCAATTTTCTCATCAAGCGAAGCTAAGAACATTCTCGATTAGGTCATCAATATTCTCTTTCAGTGCGCTTTCATTTGAGACCCCACTCGAGTATATTTGTAGACATTCGGTTATTCTTCTCCACTTTCACCTCCCACAACTTTTAAACGGCTCAACCGATTTTCATCAAACATATCTAAGAACACTCGCACATAAGTCACCTTTAATACAAAAAAATAATAATTGAAATCGCTTCATCCGTTCGGGAGCTATGATGCCACAGACAGACAGACACACAGAGAGACAGACAGACACGTCAGACTTAAAACTTATAAAAAATAATAAAAAAACTCAATCTTGAAGTACCCAAGTATGTACTAATAATTCAAAAAAAAAAATACGTCGCGTTGGGGGACCGCTCCAAAGCTAACAATTTACTTACAAATAGTCTATTACCTAACTGAAGAAAACTTTTATAAAATGACTTCTAAATATTGCATTTAGGATACGACCGTCAACGACGTCTGCCCTCGCAGAGCGGTCCCCCAACGCGACGTATTTTTTTTTTTTTAATTATTAATACATACTTGGGTACTTCAAGATTGAGTTTTTTTATTATTTTTTACTTTTTAAAGGGATTTTAGGTTTTTGTGTCGGAGGTTTTTTTAATTTTTTATTTAATTTTTTATTTTTTACTTTTTATAGGTATACTTATTAGAATGTAGATTTTGTTAAGTTGTAAATACATAGAACTTCGCCGTGGCCAACAGGAAGATGGGAAGCTTCCAAAAACAATTTCAATTCAATTTGATGATGCCACTATCGGCCGGAGTTGTGTTGACGAGAATGGATGGATTCTGATAAGGCCACATAATGTAACTTTTCAAGGTCTTAGAGGATATGGAAATATTGAAAGAACAATGTTTCCTATCATTTTATGTTGGGCGATTACGGCATATAAGTTGCAAGGCACGACAGTTGAAAAAGCTGTGGTTTACTTAGGTAAAAGTACTTTCGCAAAAGGCCAAGCCTATGTAGCCTTAAGTAGAGTATTTTTACTCTGCTTCAGGCTACATAGGCTTGGCCTTTTCCTTGGATGATGTAGCAGTTTGTGAGCTCGACCAAAGAAAACTATTTAATAACCCACATGACAAATCATCTTTAGCAGAATTGCAAAGACTGAGATGTAGTCATTGATACTCTCACGTGACAATCGGATTTCCATGTCCCAATTTTCCCACCGCCAATTTTCTCATCAAGCGAAGCTTGAACATTCTCGATTAAGTCATCAATATTCTCTTTCAGTGCGCTTTCATTTGAGACCCCACTCGAGTATATTTGTAGACATTCGGTTATTCTTCTCCACTTTCACCCCCCACAACTTTTAAACGGCTCAACCGATTTTCATCAAACATGTCTAAGAACACTCGCACATAAGTCACCTTTAATACAAAAAAATAATAATTGAAATCGCTTCATCCGTTCGGGAGCTATGATACCACAGACAGCCAGACACACAGACAGACAGACACGTCAAACTTATAACACCCCTCTTTTTGCGTCGGGGGTTAAAAAAGAAGCTGTTTTTATAATATCACGCCTTGTTTCTCTGAAGGGTTCGACAGAGGTGTACCTATAGTACCTACGCTCACATTTGGCCAGTTATGTTTAAGTCCCATATAATAGGGCCCAGCAGGCCAACTCGTGGTTTATTCAATATTTATGGAAATAATGAATAGTTTAATTAAGAGAAAATAATGCAAATGGAAAATATCGGTTGCAAGTGAACCCCTGGGGTGTATAGGGTAGTTAAATTACTAAAACTTGTAAACCGATTTTAACAACGTATTTTACTTCGCTCAATTTCAAAGCCTTGTTTACCAACTATTTTGTGATCAGCTCCAACTTTAGCCGGATGCAGGTGAATACCAGTAGTGATAAAAATGACTGCCTTCGTGACCTTCACAATCCAGTAACTCGATAACCCAATAGCCCTAGGTAGGATTGGCTGACAGACTTTCGGACTTCTGACTTAAATCTCAAAGACATACGAATGACGGGCGGGCCAAGCGGCTTAACGTGCTTTCTGAGGCACGAAGGAGTCTCTAGAAGTTCACCCATCCATAAGTTGACCACAACAAGCGTAGCTTAACCTTCCATCGATACGTGTGACCGTTATTAGTTAGCCACAAGACCCTCAATTAAGGGAAATTATTTTTAAACAAATTATTTACAAAGATACTGAATTATAGTAGCATTGATTTACAAATATTTATATATTGCAAATAAAATCCGCAGTGGGCAATCCATTGTCTAAGTGCACATACAATTCCAAAAATCTGATTAAATGGCGAGAATGAATGAGGCGAATCACATCACAGAAATTTCATGAAGACCACGACCACTTTGACAAGTGTTACGAAGAAGAAGAGAAGAGGTAGGTAAAGAAGGTAGGTAAAGAAGAGGGAGGTCTTCTTTTTTTAACCGACTTCAAAAAAAGGAGGAGGTTATCAATTCGTCTGTGTTTTTTTTTTAAATTTTTTTAATATTTGTTAGCTCATAACTTTTGACTGGGTGAGCCGATTTCGATGTTTTTTTTTTATTTGAAAGCTGGTGCTTCCCAAATGGTCCCATTTTAATTTGGTTCCATTCGAACAGTGGGATCTATGTGAAAACCATATAGGTCTTATATTTGCATTAAGTATTGGCGCGACAAATGAACGAATAACGCGATTAGATTAGTGCGGGGTATCTACCATAACTAAAAAGTTAGACATAAAATCTTTTTACAAAAAAATAAAAACCGACTTCCTTAAAAAAAACACTACAAAGTCAAAAATAACTTTAATTTCGGAAGTCGGTGGCAAAAAAAACCTTAAATACAGATCCTAATACACCGAATTCCGAAATTAAAGTTATTTTTGAATTTGTAGTGTTTTTTTTTTTTAAGGAAGTCAGTTTTTATTTTTTTGTAAAAAGTTTTATGTCATTAATATTGTTTAGATAATTATGTTATTGACACTAAATATTTTGTATTGTAGACATACCATAACTAAATTTAATAATTAACTTGACATGACATGATTGTAATTAATTTCCTTATTTTATCCTAATTTATATTTCACTTTTATATTAATTTAAATACCTAGATATTTTTTATTTTTATAGTTCTGTTGTGCCCTTACAGGGTCCATATTTTGTACTTAGCTTTAAGCCTTTTTGTAACATCTTTTCACAATATAGAATGCAATACATAAATTAAAAATGACAAAATCCAAGCATATTGGCCAATTCGATAGTAGAAGAAAAACAGTTAGTTAAATTAAAAAAAAAAAAACTAAAAAACACGCTTCCATTGAAAACCAAACTAAAAAGTACAAAATAATGGAAAAAAGCGTGGGGTGCTTTTTAAGGTATTTTTTTATTGAGATCAGGCACCCCACGCTTTTTTCCATTATTTTGTACATTTTAGTTTGGTTTTCAATGGAAGCGTGTTTTTTAGTTTTTTTAAACTATTATTTATTTTTTAGGGTTTTTCGAATTTAGAGACGTATGTCAGCGTAGTTTGTGACGTCTGTCAGCGTAGTTTGTGACGTATGTCAGCGTAGTTTGTGTCGTATGTCAGCGTAATTTGTGACGTATGTCAGCGTAGTTTTCGAAGACAGTTTTTTTGCTGTCCTGGTAACCCTGGCAAGGATAATGGCACAAATTTATGAAATTATTGCATTGTCATCGGTCCTTGACAGGTATGCAAAGTTTGAATGAAATCTGGTCGTTTAAAGTGGGTCAAAATCACGCTATAAGGAGTCGGTTACAAACAAACATACATACAAACATACAAGTGAAGCTAATATAAAGCGTGTAAAAAATTAGTCATTTCATATATTTAAACGGGTAATTAAATTAATATTAAACAATTAATTTATGCCCGGGCATCAGCAATAGGCTCGCCCCCTATTACATGGGACTATCACATAACCGACAAAATGTCGCTGTACTATAGATACAACTCTGCCCAACCGTTAGGGTAATGGCGTGGTGTTCTGTTATAAAGCAGTAAAGGGCATTTAACAAATCGAAATTAGTTGGTAAGAAATCTAATTTAGAAGATTTTTTCCGGTCGATAATTGTTTCAATTAAACATAAAAAGTCTAATGTTTTCTACACTAATATTATCAAGAGGAAAAATTTGTATTTTTGTTTGTTTGTTTGTAATGGATAAACTCAAAAACTACTAGACCGATTTAAAAAACTCTTTCACCATTAGAAAGCTACATTATCTGCAAGTAATATAGGCTATATAACATTACGCTACAACCAAGAAGAGCAGAGTAGTAATGAAAAGTGTTGCAAAAACGGGGAAAATCGCACATGTAGGCGATTCGACGCGACGGGAAGGGTTGGGGAACTCGAAATTTAACGCAGACGAAGTCGCGGACAGAAGCTAGTAAACATAAACTCAAGCCTTTTTCCCATGGGGGTAGGCAGAAACTACAGAACGCGACCTTCTACCATCCTTACACACTCCTTTTGCCTCGTTTAGGTTCATACATCTGATCATACACACACTCCGGTTGCGAGTACCACACACCTGACCTTTTTGAAGAACATCACCAATAAGGCCATTATAATTATGTTCCCCTAGGGCGTCATCGCGTAATCTCACTCGAATCTAATATTTTAATAGCAGTTGTAAAAATGATTACCCATTTATGGTATTTTTTATCGGTTGATATCTCTCACATAATGAATTGGATACTATTGAACGAAGTTCAGGGCTATTTCAGTATCTAGTAACATTTTCTTTGGACTTTTGCCCACCTTTCATGGAAAACAAGATAATAAAAATCTGAAAGATTGTATCATTTGTCTAGATATTTTTTTGTTATTGGTGTATTTTATTGTTTTTCTAGATTTTAATTATTTGTTTCATTATAATTTATCAATTTTATCATAGCCACTAATTTATGTTCCGCGATTTTATTCATACTTTCAACAATAAATACGACCTAAAAGCAAAAATCAAAACATAAATCTAACTTTAAATGGTTCAATTTTTCATTAAAAAAAATTTTGTTTGTTTTACATAAACAAAGCACAACTGAATAAAAAAAAAATATATGAACAAAACTTTTTCACACAGCAAAAAATAAACACTGCATTCGCAAAATCAAACCACCATGTACACAAAACACAACAAACGTAAACACGCTGTATATTGACAGTTCGTAATTTTTACCGAATTCTACCGAAACAACTTTGGTGCCCGAAACACACCGGCGAACTGAAACCCTGTACGATTTCAGAACCTACTCCTGAAAGCAACTTCAAATGAAAATAAACCTTACCGACCACACTATACAGCCCAAATTTCTCTGCTGTAACCGACTTACAAGTCACCCTTATTCGATTGGATGAGACTGTTCAAAGAAATGTGAACGTAAACTTGATAGAATTAGGGTTGGTTTTCGAGTGTAGAAATGCAATTGCAGTACAATACGAAATTAGCTAAAGGCTTGACTAAGTTTCGATTGTGGTTTCGCTTGCTATATATTTATTTTAGGGGCTGTTTTTTACATGCATACGTTTGGAAATGACCTATTTCCTTAACATGTTAGAAAGAGAAAACAATAATTTTAACTGCTACGTTTTTCCCTGTTTAACACCCGGTTTCTAAAAACCAGTGTTATCAGCTTATATCGTTCCCACTGCTGGGATACAGGCCTTCTTTCTGTTAAAGGGAAGTTAGGCGTAATGTACAACGCGAGCTCAGTGCGGGTTGATAGATGTTATACCTCTTAAAATTTTTGTTTCTAGGACATATCGATTTCCTCACGAAGTTTTTCTTCAGTTCAGAACAGTGGTGATGAAATAAAAAAAGAAAAAAGAAAAGAGTTAAGAAAAAAAAAGAGACTCTTTTAAAATTAAAAAGTATGTCTTAAAATTTTTGTTTCTAGGACATATCGGTTTCCTCGCGAAGTTTTTCTTCAGTTCAGAACTGAGGTGATGAAAAAAAAGAGTAAAGAAAGTAAAGAGTGTAAAGTTCCTTCCTAGGCTCAAACCCACGACCTTACAACTCTTAAGTCGGAGCTGCTACCATGGTGCCAACATTGTTCTGCTTAAACCTGTTTATCTAACAAAGTAGCTGAGAGAGCGCAGCTTTATAATAACTTAATAAGTCACCGGAACAAATAAGAGATTCCTCATCAGTGAGCATAATTCATACTAATATTATTAATGGGAAAGTCTGTGTGTCTGTTTGTCCGTCTTTCATGGCAAAACGGAGCGATGAATTGACGAATTATTTTAAGTGGAGATAGTCGAAAGAATGGAGAGTGACATAGGCTACTTTTTGTCTCTTTCTAACCCCTCATTTCCGTAAAATGGGGGGTGGAACGCGCTAATGGGAACAGGAACTACTGGTTCGAATTGAAAAAATCGTTTTGAATCGGGTAGCCTATTTATTGAGGAAGGCTATAGGCTATCACGTTACAATTAAAAGGAGCGGAGCAGCAACAAAAAAATGGACGAAAACTGGCTGGCTGCGATGCGACGGGAAGGGTCAGGGGAGCAAATATTTGACGCGGACGAAGTCACGGGCAAAAGCTAGTAAAAAATAAGTTAAAGATGTATTTGGTTAAACAACAGTAAATCACTGCTGTAGGTGCTCGATAGATTAAACGACAATTATATTAACTAAGAACTAACTATTTTGGTAAGTTTCTCATATGTAAGTGAACTGTGGGTGCCCCATTTCTTCCTGTGGGTATCGTAAAAGGCGACTAAGGGACTTACTAGAGTATGGGCAGCAGCGTTCTCTATGCATTTTACCACCATAAATAGGCTACCCAACACAACAATTTTCAATTCGGACTAGTAGTTCCTGAGATTAGCGCGTTCAGTCAAACAAACAAACAAACAAACTCTTCAGCTTTATAATATTAGTATAGATTATAAAGCTGAAAAGTTTCTTTGTTTGTTTGATTCGACGCGACGGGAAGGGCCCGGAACAAAAAAAATTATTGTCAACAACCAGGCACAAATACAAACTCTGTGCTGCTACTGAGAAAGATAAATTTGATAGCCCACTTGCTTCTGCCCGCGACTTCGTCCGCGTTAAATTTCTTGTTCCCCCGACCCTTCCCGTCGCGTCGGATCGCCTACCCGTGCGATTTTCCCCGTTTTTGCAACATTTTTCATTACTGCTCCGCTCCTCTTGGTTATAGCGTGATGTTATATAGCCTATAGCCTTCCTCGATAAATCAGCTACCCAACACAAACATTTTCAATTCGGACTATTAGTTTATTTAATACTTCAAGCACATAAATGTACAGAGGCGGTCTTATTGCCATAGGCATTTTCTACCAGTCAACCTTTGGGTGATGCAGAGACATACAGTGGTAGGTGCAATGACTATGAGGACATATAAATATAAACACGATGATCTGAGATTAGCGCGTTCAATCAAACAAGCAAACTCTTCAGCTTTATAATATTAGTATAGATTTAAAGGCATTCAGAATACAATGCCTCAGCCCGTATCTTAGTTCTAAATACATTGTCTAGTCAAAGGCCACAGTTTGATACAACTGCCGATCTATCCTCATCAATCTATTTAGACAAATGATCGAAGGATCTATGCCATAGATCAGGGCTGTCCAAACTTCATACCTTCGCGGGCTAATTAAATTTACTACAAAAGTGGGAGGGCCGCAGAAACAAATATTTTCAGTTTTCAAGTTAAAAAAATACAAGGTATCCATTTCTTTATACGATTATTGGTTCTTCGTTAATTTATCTTTAACAATCATATCGATATCAACGTCAACATTCGTTGTTGCCAGACGCATTGCATGAAGAAGTGACTTATCTGAACAATGAAGATCTATACTTAGATTTTATAAAGTTCATTGTTGAATACGTACTTTCACATAAATAAGTGATACTAGACTATAACTGAAGAAGTAAAATAATTTTCTGATTAATTTACACTTTAAAACATCCGTCGCGGGCCGCATGAAAACAAGCCGCGGCTACTGACTAAAACCCACCCGTGTTCCTTCAGTTGCCCATGTGCCAGGTTCACGGTATCTCTTTCGAACAATCTCGCGACCCTGGCAGGCATCGGTCCTAGCAGACCCCTTCAGTGCTGCTGAAATCTCTTTGAGGCGCGCGTGGAACACTACGCGCTGTCGACCCAAGCTTGGTCCTTACCGGGCGGCGAGCTACCAATTGCTCGCCGCCCTCAAGCTCGCCCCTACGATGGCCGGGAGTCCGCTATTGATGGTTCTGTTCTTTACGTCCGGTTACACACGGATCACTTATAGAAGTAAATAATAAATGGAATCAATCTGCTTAGTCTTTTACCGTGTAGTGCCAGACGTAAAAAATAACACCACCCCATTTCTTCCCGTGGGTGCCGTAAAAGGCGACTAAGGGACTTACTAGAGAATGAGCAGCAGCGTTCTCTATGCATTTTACCACCATACTGCGATCGCCAACCCACCTGCCAAACGTGGCGATTATGGCAAAGCCCCCCAAATTGGGGGAGGCCTAAGTCCAGCAGTGGACGTCTTACGGCTGATATAATAATAATAATAAATAAAATTTTACTGACATAAAACATTGTTACATTTAAATATTAAAGCCCTGACTCCTGAGCTAGGTTGTAACCTGTGTTACAGGAATCAGTGTCTTCTCCCATAAATGAATTAATGAATGAGTCTTTTCCCAACTACTTTCGCATCAAACTGAATGCAGCTGGATGCCAGTATTTTGCATGAAACGACTGTCTGTCATGAGAACAGTGGTGGCTCTGTGGAGTCGGCCGTGTCTTATGAGGTGCTCGTAGGTTTGAAACCTGAAAGCAGCGTTACTTTGTGTAATATATTTAACACATTAACTGCCATGTCGAACTATGTGTCCGACACTTATTGTTTCATTCAGGCCTTATCGGACTATATGACTGACAACACATACAAAATCTGAACATGCCGTTGCTGCCTGGCGGCCATGTTTTTGGAATAAATAATGTATTTATGGAATAACGATTCTAAGTACATTTTAATACTTTTTCTGATTTTCACCATGGCAGTTAACGTTAATTCACACTGTTTTAAAAACGTTGAAGGAAAACATCGTGAAGAAACCGGCATATCCTAGAAGTAAAAATACGAAGACAAGTGACATCTACCAACCCGCACTGGGTAGTTTACGGCCCTCTACCAGACCCTTTACCTCTCCCAGAGCGGAAGCCTGTGCCTCACCAAAGGGCACACTATAGGCTGCTTATATATAACTGTATCTGACCTGCACAACCCAGTTGCTGGGTTACAGAAAACCACTTGGTAAGACTGGCTGTCAGACATTTGAGCTTTTGACTTCTCGTAACGACTGTTCTAGACCTACGAATGACAGGGACCTACGTCTTAACGTGCTTTCCGAAGCATGCAAATGGAATATTATTTTAGACATACATTGTGATTAGATGAAAACCAGAATAAAAGAATAAAATAAAAACTATGCGAATTGCCCTAGAAAATAAAGAATAGTTAAACCGTGAAACTGGGTTAAAGCTAAACTTTAAAACGTTGAAGTAATATTCTTCCTAGACAGTACGCAGTGATCTATAGACCCTAGGGAAAGCTCATGTGAAGCTTTGAACATCTATCTAACGTATGCTGATAAATAAATTATTTATAAATGATTAAAAACAAATATTATTTATTCGGTTTGGCAGGATATCGACGTGAATCTGGTTATCACGGGTTCATTACATGATTCTGAATCCCCATGCATTGAAATATTTCGTTAGATATCAACAGAAGAATTGTCGTTCCATTCAATTTGACCGTAGTGATACAGCACTTTTCTGTGAAACACTGCACACAACAGATTTTTTTTAAGCCGACGAAAATTTCTTTCGCTAGGGTCACTAGTATCATGTGTTGAATTTATGATTCAGTCTGCGCATCTATGTCTCTACTAACCGGTATATTATCACCATCATAATTTCGGCCATCAGACATTCACTGTTAGACATATGCATCCCCCTATTTGGGGTGGTTTTAACATAATCGCAACGCTTGTCAGGCGGCTTGACGATCGCAGTATGGTGGTAAAATACATAGAGAACGCTGCCGCCCATGCTCTAGTAAGTCCCTTAATCGCCTTTTACGACACCCACGGGTAGACATGGGATGGTTCTATATATATAGTATAAAACTATTATACGCTATAAACATATGATAAATAGGAGTGAAGTCAAAACTGTACACTAAATATTTAAAAACTAGCTTTTGCCCGCGGCTTCGCCCGCGTGGATGTCGGAAATCAACGTAGGAGGACGTACTACCGCGGTAAGATGTGTTAATTCAGGTTATATTATAGGTAATAGCTGTTACCCGCGACTTCGTCCGCGTGGTATTTAACAAAAAGTTTTTCATAAAAACTATCTTTGCAAACTAAGCTGACATACGTCTCAAAATTCAGCGTGTTTTTAATTTTTTTAAACTATTTTTTTTTTTTTCTAAAATAAAAGTAGTCTAAGTTACTCCTTGTTGCACCAGCTATCTGCCAGTAAAAGTTCCGTCAAAATAAGTCCAGCCATTTCAGAGATTAGCCTGAGCAGGAACAAACAGACAGACAAAAATAGTAAAAAAAATTGGTTTGGTATATGTACCGTGTATACATCCATATACACTTAGTAAAAAGTGGTTATCTTAATATTAAAAACAGACACTCCAATTTTATTTATTTGTATAGATGTATAGATAAAAGTCCAAGTTAGAGTGTTCCTGCTTAGTCTATGATTGTTCATGTCTTCAGGACTTGAGGTCATTTAAAAAAATATTGCTATTCCATTGCGTTACATTATAAGTCTAATTTTTCTGCTCAACAACGCAAATAACGCAATGAATTTTGTTAAACTGTCAAAATAAAAGCGATTGCTACTGAGCGTTTGTTACGCAATTACCTTGTTGCTGCAGGTTATCAAGAAACTGGGTTATAGATGTCAGATAGGCAGTCGCCCCATGTAACCACAACATTTTAATCCAAAAATGTAAGGTTAACAGCAAGTTTTCAAAGTTCCTAGCAGCCGTAATTACTTAGGTAGCTTTCCACGAACTCTCCATGTTTGAAGAGAACAATTATTTTCATTTTCACCTCTCTCCAAGTTGGAGGGTTCCTGTCAAGGTTTTGAAGAAGTAGTTATGTAGGTCCTGCATTGTACTCGTGAACGATAAGAATAGGAGTGCTTTGGTGGTCTGGTGGTCGCAAGCATGAAGGCTAAGTTTTGGGTTCTTGGTCCGACTCCCATGTCGGGTAAAGTGTTTTTGGATTTATATTTTTGTGCACAGTTGACGAGGAAAGATGGTAAAAACTCTAAATAAAGTGTCAAATATACAATATGGTAAGGATATTGACGCCAAAACTGCACCCATAAATTTAGCATATGATTCGATATAACGCGTAAAAATTGACACTATCGGTAATTTTAAAAAAATCTGTTGCATACAATTTTGGCAGTTTGAAACAGCAGATTATTTTTTTATAGCCCACGAAAAAGTTCTGCGCTAGGGGATCTAGAATCACGTGCTGAATTCATGGTTACAGTTTGTGCGACGATGTCCCTGCTACCCTGAAGATTTGTTATATGGGCATAATACCTGTCCACGCTTTTAAGAAATAGGTAGAGGCTTTTGAATGTTATTGAGTTCTAAAGCAAAACGTATAAGTTTATTAAACAGAGGTGTAAATAGTTATCTCCGGAAATACTTATCCGATTACAAAAAAATATTCCTCTTATAGAAAACTACAGAATTCATTGTATTTATTGCTGAGCATAGTTAAAAATACATTTGACGGTGTTTAGTAGATGCGCTCGAGTGCCAGTGTGAGTGTGAGTATCGAGTCTGTGTGTTGACTAGTGCTATAGTATTTAATATACCAAATATTATTGAATTATGACAAGAACTTTCACGCGGGCGAAAGCGCGGGCAGAAACGATAGTCTAGTATATTATTTTTATAGTTTTACAACTAGTGGAAAAAAAACTATAGCTAGGAGGCCTTCTCTTGGTGAGAGCCAAATGCGGGTTGGTTGTTGTTACAAGACTTCGAATTTCTGGTTTTCCTCACGACTTTATTTATATTATTATTCACCGTTTTAAGAGCTGTGGTGATGAAATGATTTACACACAGTATAGAGCCGATATGGGTTCGAATCTACGACTGTCAGTTTTCTAGTTACTAATGTATTTTCTAATGCTCATTGCAAGAAATAGATAAGGGCTTACCGAACTGAACCACTCAGTCACCTCTTTAGATAATTACCTTCTAAACCCGAACAGTTTGCATTTATAACTTTAACCCGATAAAGGATAGGTACATTGATAACTAAACCAAACCACAGAGAGACTTCAATGAAAGCCGACAGACCCAAAACTCCAGTACAACTCCAACATAACTTCGAGCTTTCAACAGACAAACTAACTGTGCTATTCTTGGATAGACACTATATATTTGTGCATATTATGAGCTTAATCCAGTTTACACCTTAACATTTCCTTTCTAGAATTGAAAATCGTTTGGCGTTCTAATCCTCTAAAATGTAATTTGGTTGTATCAGGTACATTAAGTGCATGTTTTAAGCTTTATAACGCGGACTTAAAGTTGAAAATTGGTTGATTTACATTTATTTAAATGACAAAGTTTTGTTAAAAGCGACGTTTCTCTGATTTTTAGCTTAATTCAATGTATTAATCAGGTTTCGTGAATAATGGTTTTGTATTAAATTGAATGATTGGCGTATACTTTAAGTAGATAATCCTCAGTAGGTTATCTATCTTCTTCAGGCTAAAGGTAGACCACTTTTAGGAAGTAAGAATAAAATCATCATTATTATTATCAGCCTATATTGTTCCCACTGCTGGGACACAGGCCTCCTCTCGGTGAGAAGCTCAGTGCGGGCTATAAATGTCACATGTCTTCGGATTTGTGGTTCTAGGACCTGCCGGTTTCCTCACGATACTTTCCTTGAGCAGCGGTTATGATATTACTTACACATAGTAAAGCACCTGCCTTTTTATGTGATGTCACCAAATGACGTCTCCCACTCTGGGTGGAGTGGGAGTGCGTGTCAGACAGGTTCGAACCCATGACTTAAGACTCACAGGACTCGTCTTTTGACTCATAAGTCAGGGTCGATACCACTGTTCTCGAAGAATAAAATCAAAAGCCATTAATTATTCAATTTATTATCACGTAAGGTAAGAGCTTGGTCGCGTGATTGTTCGAAAGAGATACCGTGACCCTGGCACATGGGCAACTGAAGGAACACGGGTGGGTTTTAGTCAGTAAAAGTCTGACACGCCCTCCCGCTCCGCCCAGAGCGGGAGAAGTCATTTGATGATTTCCCATCCAAAAAAAAAAAAAAAAAAAAAGGTAAGAGCTTTGTCTTGCCACTTGTCTACAATATTCGGAGCAGATGGAGTGTTTCAAGACAATGGATCCTGACGCAGGCACAAACATGTTCATGACGGACGAGTACGCATAGATGCTGTTAACACGTTAATTGCCATGGCGAAAATCAGAAAAAGTAAAAAAATGTAATTGTTATTTCACTTTAAATAGATTATTTATTCCAAAAATACATATATGTATTTTTGGAATAAATTATATCATATTTATACATTATATATAGCCTATTTTTAGGGTTCCGTTGCCAAATGGCAAAAAACGGAACCCTTATAGATTCGTCATGTCTGTCTGTCTGTCCGAGTATATCACAGCCACTTTTTTCCGAAACTATAAGAGCTATGCTGTTGAAACTTGGTAAGTACATGTATTCTGTGAACCGCATTACGATTTTCACACAAAAATAGAAAAAAAACAATAATATTTGGGATTCCCCATACATAGAACTGAAACTCAAAAATTTTTTTTTCATCAAACCCATACTTGTGGGGTATTTATAGATAGGTCTTTAAAAATGATATTGAGGTTTCTCATATCATTTTTTTCTAAACTGAATAGTTTGCGCGAGAGACACTTCCAAAGTGGTAAAATGTGTGTCCCCCCCCCCCCCGTAACTTCTAAAATAAGGGAATGATAAAACTAAAAAAAATATATGATGTACATTACCATGTAAACTTACACTGAAAATTGGTTTGAACGAGATCTAGTAAGTTTTTTTTTAATACGTCATAAATCGTAAACCACAATTTACCTTTCATTCAGTCAACTCAAATATAATAATATAATAAAAAAAACATTTAATTTCATAAACATAAACCTTATGCATAAACCGTAAATACCTGCAGGTTTGTACGGAACCCTCGGTGCGCGAGTCCGACTCGCACTTGGCCAGTTTTTATAATTTATTCCCTTACTGTTATTTTGATTTAAACTTTCCACAAAGTGTGTGAGAGTAATGATAAACAAAAGTTATATTGACACAGTAATTTTTGGGTCACGCGGGTCACTTAATATAGCTGAAAAAGTAATAAACATGGCCGCCTGGCAGCAACAACAGGTTTAGATTTGGTATGTGTTGTCGGTCATATAGTCCGACAACGCCTGAATGGAACAAAAAGTGTCGGACTCATAGTCCGACATGGCAGCTAACGTGTTAATTATATGGAGACTTTAGCTAACATAGCGTAGTTGTTATAGTTTTACAGATGGTTAAAATAAACTATTAATTATAATAACACTACAACCTCTTGTTTTTCAGCCTAAAGTCAGCAAGTAGCCTAAATTCAGTTAGTTTTTGAAACCCCTTTTTATTTGGGGATGACGTCTCATAGGTCAAACTAAGAGGTTGTCCGCTGCTTAACCCAACTTGCCTGTGGCTACCTTAATAAGTTAAGGCTAAGTTAAGGCGTCCAGCCAGGGCTTAAAAACTAGAGCGACTACTCGCTAAGAGCACCCCTTCTGGGGTACGGACCCCGGCTTAGGACGTCGCTGAAACACGGCAGCAAGGAACGGGCTGGAATGGAATGTTAATTTAATAATTTAGGGACGAATTTAAAGTTACAGGCTCAGCGGGGCAGGTTGGCGCGAACAAGGGTCAAGGCTAGTGTTGCAAAAATAGTTTTGTACGCGTAGTCGCATCATAACCACTAATTTGAACTTATCACCTTCTATTCAAATCTTTTCGAATGATGAGCTACAAGTCTCATCTTCATACACCGAGTTTTTCTTTGAGATTCGAGTTCATTAACGGACGAAAAAAAACGGAGGAGGTTATCAATTCGACGCGTATTTATATTTTTTTTTCTTTCTTTTTTATGTATGACCACGCATAACTTTTTACATAGTATTCCGATTGTGATCATTCTTTTTTTATTGGAAAGGGTATATTTCGAAAATGGTCCCATATAAATTTGGAAAACAAAATCAAACCCTAAGGGTCAGAAAACAGGGGATGATTGATTGTTCACTCACTGATTGTAATGTATAACCACGAATAATTTTGTACAGAGTAGTCCGATTTTGATAATTATTTTTTCATTGGATAGGGTATACCTTGCCAAGTATTATTAATACATTAAAGCCCCAAAAATATTATAGAATAAAAACTTTTTAATAAAAAATTAAACCGCCGAAAAAATTTAAAAGCAAAAAATAATAAACCTTAAAATTTTGAGTCGGCGCTGAAAAATCAATGAACAAAGATCACTCAAAGCTCCGGCTCATAATTTTAAGGTTTATTATTTTTTGCTTTTAAGTTTTTCGGCGGTTTAATTTTTATTTTATGACTCGAGTCCTTTTTAAGAATCGAGACATTTTTAAGACTCGAGTGCGTGACTCTAGATTTCAAGCCTTTTGAGCACACTGAGTCTTGCATAATTGAGTCGAGTCTTTAAAATACGAGTCGAGAACTCGGGTCTTTTGCAACACCGTCAACTTTGTGCTAGTCGCGGCGGACATTGGGACGTCACGGTGTGCCTGGGCGACGAGCACGGAAGGACGGCAGTCTGCGACGGTGTATCTTGAGAGTGGTAGTGAGTTTACTATTCTCCTGCACGAGGGATGTAGCGTCATCGATAATGTGAACCTCCTCATCAATTCTTATTTCTTCATAAGGTGGATCAACTAAGCTAGCTCGTGAAATAAAAAAAACCTAAGGTTTTATGCATTTTCCAGGTCAGTATCAGATTGCATATTAATTAGAATATGATTGACTATTTGCTATCGTCACAAATATGGCTATACCGAATTCATCATCGCCTAGCGTTTCCCTATGTTGGGGTCAGCTTCCAGTCTAACTGGATGCAGTTGAGTACCGATATTTTACATGGAGCGACTGCCTATCTGACCTCCACAACTTAGTTACTGGGTAATACGATACCCCTTGGTAAGACTGGTTGTCAGACTTTCCAGCTTCTGACGACCCGTAGCGACTGTCCAAGATCTAAAAATGACAGCCGGAACAAACAGCGTAACGTGCTTTCCGAGGCACGGAGGCGTTTTGGTCTGTAAAAATGGTCACCCATTCACCAACCAAACATGGCAAGCGTAGGTTAATCTGATCGATCGATCCGTGCGGCTGTTACAACTTAACATAACATACCTTATTTGTTGCTTGTTGTTATTGCTGTTACCAAATTATAATTATTAAAATCATCACTACAACCCCTTAGTTCATTATGTTCCATTGAATATTTCCATTCCATGTCATGAAATTATCCTACAATGAACCTCCTGAAATCCTTAAATGAACTTTGCCAACCTCCCACCCCTTGCCTTCAACACAATACTTTCCAAAAGTCCCAAACAATCAGTTTGCACTCTAAACTAGAGGTCTCCTTTGTGTCGCCACTATTGTCCCGCTGTGTTAAGGCAACGAGTTTATTCGTTTTGTGTGTGTTCCGTACATTTTAGAGGACAATATATATATGTCTGTAAATTCATAGCACGATATTATAACTATGTATTAAAAGTTATTGAATAAAATTAAACCAATTTAACAAACAGCGATTAGAAAAGCGTTTTTAAATGTAAATGAGAATGGTCGCTAACCAACTTTATATAAATTTTAAATGGTTATACACAATGAAAAATGATCAAAGGAACCTTAAAACTGATTTTAAAATATCTATTCATTGACACCTCACCTCACCTTATAGGTATCTGCTTTTTTTGGAATTTACTTTTTAATAATCGATTTTCATTTATAAGCCCGAGGTATGAAATTTTATGGGTGTAAAATCAATCTTTATCCGTCATGTTACGTTATGCGTTATTTCATGTTTACTAATCTATATATTTTATTATCGTTCGTAAGGAGTTAACTGCAGTCATGCGTCGGAGCTAAGACACACACTTTTTTTTTCCCTTTTACTCCAATTATTTAAAGAGGTAAGATTTGATTGTTTTGTAAAATTGTCTATAATGAATAAAATTGTTAAGTACGGATCCCTAATGGATATCGCCGTCCTAGCAAAAATCAAAATCAAAAGTCATTTATTCAAAATAGGCTGAGAGTCAGCACTTTTTGAACGTCAAAGTTACATAAGACAGTCCCCCCAAAACGCCCGCCCTTCGACACTTCCTAGTGCTTTAACTGGGAAGAAGAAGTGGCGGAACAAACTCCCCAGCAGCACAGCTGTCTGTTAAGTTAGAAGAACTTGATTCAATACAATATTGTGTAAGTTATTAATATTATAAAACAAAACATACATTATTCGCCATATAGCAATTCTTCAATTTACGCCGATTGCATAAAAACTGCAACAATGACATACGTCCAGGCACGAGTCGTCGACGCAGCGATATTCAACCACTAGCACTTAGTTAATTTTATATGTAATTCTGGCATTCCATATTCTAGCATCGAATAGGTTTCACCATCTTTAATTGTAGTAATTTCTTTTGAAATAAATTAGTTTTAAAATAACTTTGTTTTTTTTTTTCGATCCATCGTCTGCAGCTTACGTAATTAACTCAAAAACTAATTAACCGACTTTAGAACTTTCACCTATGGAAAGCTACATTATTTCATTAGTAACATGAGCTTTACATTTCACTAGGGCAAAGTCGTGGACAAAATGCTAGTTCACAATAGTCTTGCTGTTGTCACATTGAATTTTAATTTTTGTCATATCTTTAGTGACATTCACAAGGTTAACACGTTGACGGACAGAACGCCTCTCGACGTTCTCTCTGGATAAAATAATACGACAGTACGCCTATCGACGTCAACCTTTTGACTTGCATGCAATCAGTACATCTTGCGATGTTATATTTTATATACTAATATGATAATACTAGAATAATACATTTAAAAAAAAATAAAAAAAATATACGCGTCGAATTGATAACCTCCTCCGTTTTTTTCGTCGGTAAAAAAGGAAGGGCATTCTATAGTTTCACGACGCGCGACGGTTTAATCTTTTTATAGAGTTTTAATCTTTTACTGTCATATCGTACCTACGTTAAAAAAAATGTTAATCAAAATGAAATTTTGTAGTGTCTCAACACGATTAACCAGTAAGGGAATACTGTCCGTCAACGTGTTAAGACACATCTATTGACATAAGTATCATCAAAATCGGCCCACGTTGTTGGTTTCTTGAGCGCCACAAAGGAACAAACTTACGTACACTATAGGTTGGTAAATACATTATCTACCATTCTATCACGCAGTGGGGTAAACATAATTTTAGTTTCAGAAGTCTGTAATTTGTTAACAAAATAAAGCTAAAGCCATTGACTTCCAAAATGAAGTTTTTTGTTCAAGTCAGTTGTTTTTATGCCGAAATGAAAAATTACATCTAAATCAAAATATTTACCTATCACCTATATTTATAACCTACATGGGCACTTATGAAACGTCAGAAGCTAGATAACCACACTTATAATCGCTAAGAGGTTATTATATAAAAATATACGCTAGAGGCCTAGACCTGGCTTGTTTGTTTTAATATTGTACGCCATTTATTGGCCCAACATAGTGCACATATTTTTGACATGGACTAATCTGTAACTATACCTATGTTTAGCAAAATAAATGATTGATTGATTGAATCATTTGTGTTCCGCGCGCGTCACAAAGATGTCAGCAAAATTGAAGGGGTCTGCTAGGGCCGATGCCTGCCAGGGTCACTTATTTATATAAATGAGTTACCGTGGCCTTAACGCAGGCAACTGAACACGGGTGCGTTTTAGTCAGTAAAAGTCTGACACGCCCTCCCACTCCACCCAGAGCGGGCGGTATTTGATGATTTCGCACCCAAAAAAGGAGGCCTAGAATCAAAATTATGCTGAGTTCCTATGAGCTCAGCATAATTTTACTTTTTAACTATTTGGTGGACAAGATGTAACTATTTACATCTTGTGCACCAAATACAGACGAACTAGATTAAAGACATCTCATTGAACTCCACATAAAATTGATAAAGATAAAACCAATTTTACTACCGTTTAAAATTTTAGGTTTATAATAGCGACCTTGATCGCTAAAGATAAGCTAACCCAAATAATTTTGGCAGAACCCCGAAAATTCTTGATTTACATAAAATCGTTGGTAAATATGAAGCCTAAAGTAGGGTATTTTAGGTCAATTTGTCAAAGCGTTTAAATATTTACTACGCTAGTTATTATGCTTTTGATATATGACTTGTTTAACCTTGATAACTCATACATTATGTATGGTCGATAAACCTATGACATACATTATGTACAGTCGAAAAAGCTGTTGGTAAACATAACATTCATAACAGATGAACCCTACAATGTTCCACTGTTAGGATACAGAGGGCCCAGTGTGAGTTGGTATTGATCCCATAATCATCATAATATCGTTCCCATTGCTGGGACGCAGGCCACCCCTCTTCCAGAGGAAATGGACTGTAATCTACAACGTGAATTCCATGTGGCTTGGTAGACGTCACACATCTTCCATGATTAGTTCTTAGACATACCGGTTTCCTCACGATGTTATGAGAGCACCTTCCTTCACTATTTTGAGAGCAGCAGTGATCAAAGTATGAATACCACTGGTCTCTATTATCTGATTATTAGTAAGCCCGCGTTATAACGCATTCAAAACATTTGTATTCTACAAATTGTTTCTACTGTTACTGTCTCTACTGTTACTGTTTCTACCATTATACCGAAATCAAGTGGTAAAGATTCGTAAACCAAACTTGTAGAGTACCTACTTGTCAAAAAGGTAGATAATATCGATGCTGGTTTGAAATGCCGTAAGGAACATTTAAATCCCTGTCCCTTACGGCATTTCAAATTTCCGGCATCGATATAGTTATATGTATGAACTTCGTTATTTGTATGCCAAAACATGTTGTGGACAAGTCTCTGAGAATACTTGTCGAAAACAAGTATAACAACTTGTACATGGTTGGAAAGCGTGAAGTTATACAAGCAGCTAACTTAGCAAATATTTTAATTCATCTTGTGAGTGTGCTGAGAAGACAAATGTTGTACATCACCCTCTTTAGTATCAAAATCAAAGTCAAAAGGCATTTATTCAAACTAGGCTGAGAGTTAGCACTTTTTGAACGACAAAATTAAATAAGACAGTCCCCCAAAACGCCCGCGCTTCACCCACTTCCTTGTGTTCTAGCTGGGACGAAGAACTGGCGCAACAAATTCCCCAGCAGCACAGTTGTCTGATAAGTTAAAAGAACGGGATTCTATGCATACAATAGTAAGTAATTAACATTACTTAACACAAAAAATATATTATAGTATCCTTGCATATTAAAAAATAAAGTCGCTTCTCGCGTCTGTACGTTTAGATCTTTTACAATACATACGTGGAGGATTTCAATGCGGTTTTCATTGATGGACAAGGTGATTCAAGAGGAAGGTTTATAAGTGGGCAAAGCCGCTGGCCAAAGCTAGTATAGTATATTAGTAATAAAAACCGGCCAAGTGCGAGTCGGACTCGCGCACCGAGGGTTCCGTACAAACCTGCAGGTCATCATCATCATCATTCGTCATCATCGTTTATGAAATTAAATGTTTTTTTTTTTAATTTTTATATTTGAGTTGACTGAATGAAAGGTAAATTGTGGTTTACGATTTATGACGTATTAAAAAAAAACTACTTACTAGATCTCGTTCAAACCAATTTTCGTTGGTAGTTTTCATGGTAATGTACATCATATATTTTTTTTAGTTTTATCATTCCCTTATTTTAGAAGTTACGGGGGGGGGGACACACATTTTACCACTTTGGAAGTGTCTCTCGCGCAAACTATTCAGTTTAGAAAAAAATGATATTAGAAACCTCAATTTCATTTTTAAAGACCTATCCATAGATACCCCACACGTATGGGTTTGATGAAAAAAAAAATTTTTGAGTTTCAATTCTATGTATGGGGAACCCCAAATATTATTGCTTTTTTTCTATTTTTGTGTGAAAATCTTAATGCGGTTCACTGAATACATCCACTTACCAAGTTTCAATAGCACAGCTCTTATAGTTTCGGAGAAAAGTGGCTGTGACATACTCGGACAGACAGACAGACAGACAGACAGACATGGCGAATCTATAAGGGTTCCGTTTTTTGCCATTTGGCAACGGAACCCTAAAAAAAGGAATATTGAAAGTGGAGCGGTGAGATGGATTTCTCATTAGCAACCCGGAGTCTAAATGCTGTTGATGGTAATAGGCCCCTGGAGAAATTGATTTATTTTTATTTATTTATTTTTTATTTATTTTCTAACTTACAACTACCATTACAGGTTCGCACCTAATGCGATAGTGTAACATCTAAATTCTTACTAACTAACTTAATATTATTTTGCTTACAATATTCATATTTTGTAACATACGACAAACATTGCAGCCTTTATGAACTCCCTCAGAGAACAACAGAATAGGTCCGTATCACTAGCTATGAGGTTGAGAGTGCGGAGTGCACGCGTCAGTGGCGCCTCACTCAGGAGATTGGTCCGAGCGCGCGGTTCCGCCAGCAGCCGTGGCTGTCGTCGTCGCCACACGTACCTGTCCGGGACACACAAACCTATGTGTCCTAAAATGTTCGCATTATACCTTTCCTCTAAGTACCTTGAATACATACGAGACGAGTGCGTATATATTCAAGGTACTTGTGATGTGTTCTATAAGTACAACAGTACAGTTGGAAGGCCTCCCACAAAATGGGCGGATGACCTGATGAAGGCCGCAGGAATTCGCTGGATACGTGAGACAGAATCGGTCGAGGTGGCGCTGCTTGGGAGAGGGCTATCTCTAGCAGTAGACGTCTTTTGCCTGATATGATGATGATGATGATAAGTACAACTCTGCCTACCACATCGGGGAAGACAGGCGTGATGCTAGCTTCTGCCCGCGACTTCGTCCGCGTTAAATTTCTTGTTCCCCCGACCCTTCCCGTCGCGTTGAATCGCCTACCCGTGCGATTTTCACCGTTTTTACAACATTTTTCATTACTGCTCCGCTCCTCTTGATTGTAGCGTAATGTTATATAGCTTATGTTACTTGCAGATAATGAAGCTTTCTAATGGAGAAAGATTTTTTTTTAATCGGTTCAGTAGTTTTTGAGTTTATCCATTACAAACTAACAAACAAACAAAAATACAAATTTTTCCTCTTTATAATATTAGTGTAGACAAGTTTTCGACTGTACAAAATTTAAGTGATTATTCAGAGTATGTGATACAATCGTGAATACACTTTGTATTATTGGTACTTATATAAAATAATAATGACTTTCAGGCTTATGATTTATGAATGAGGGTAATCTTACTTTATGTGATGACAAAAAATGGATTTTTGTGTACAATTGTAATAACTCCTAAATGCTGTCTATTTGATCGACCATTATATGGTAGAGGAAACTTGACAGCTCTGAATAACTACTTCCTATAGGGTAATTTTAAACTGATGATAAAACGGAGGAGGGGCTTAAGTCGACGCGTATATATGTATATATATATATCTCTTTATATATATAATTCTACTGTACGTGTGTATGTCACTGAACTCCTCCTAAACGGCTGGACCAATTTGAATGATTTTTTTTGTATGCCTTTGGGTGGCACCCTGGATGGTTTAGATTCACAAATCAGCCCGACAGAATGATGGCGCTGCTGTTGAGTTCTAGGAAACAGGACAACGTCTGTTCGGTCAGCTAGTATATATATATAATGTAACACAATGTGAAATAAGTTTAAGTTTAAGTTTTATTTAGGAACAAAAACACATTGACATAAAATTACAATAGAAACGATGATAGCTACAAAAGTTATAAACTGTGTCGCAGCTATCAACGCCCGTCTAAACATATGAAACTCATTGTTCCAGACACATGATATTGGCTACAGTTTGGCTCAGAATTCGAATTTAAGTAAAAAAAGAAAAAATTAAAAAATATACAAAAGAAAAACTAAATGTGTATATTTTGAGTAGTGGTGTAATGTGGAGTGGAACAGTGAATGAGGATATGTGTGAGTGGGTGTGTGAGTGTAGGTGTGTAAGTGTGTGTGAGTGAGACTATGTGTAAGGGTGCATGTTCTGGGTAAGTTTCAAGTTTTCACAATTTCTTCAGTTTTATCATATGATAGAGATTTCAACCATTCGGTCAATTTAACTCTTACGATTTTACGAGTTAACCGGTAAATTTCGATACTTTTGTTTACTTTATTATAGATCTTAGGGCTAATGAACCTAAAGTGTCTTCTCGCCACTGCTGCTCTACAAGGAGTTATTTTGCAGACTCTATCAGAGAGGCGTTTCGCTGTACTATAGGTTGGGTCGAACGGCACGAGCTTGTGTTTTTTGAGTACAGTCTGTAGTACGAAGAGCTGCCTCACCGTGAGAACTTTGCATAGAGAGTAAAGATCGAGTGTCGGATAGCGGATTGGTTTCTTAGAAAGGACCTTCAGCACGGCCCTCTGCGCCCTTTCTAGTCGCAGCATGGTTGTTTTATGAGCACCGCCCCACGTGGTCACGCAATACCCAAGGACTGATTGAGCGAGAGCAAGGTATACAGTTATCAGGCATTTGAAGTCAGCAACCGCCCGAAGCTTTTTAAAAATGTAAATCGATCTTCGTACTCGTGTCACCGAAGAGTTGATCTGCTTTTTCCAATTTAAATGTTGGTCAATGATTACTCCGAGATAGCGTATGTTGTCGGTTGAGTCGATGGGTGTACAGTTACAGTTGGAAAGGTCGGTGAGTGAGCACTCATGAGCTTTAATTGTCAAGGAAATGGGGGGCTGGCTTAAAATGCCTGGGGTAAAGGCAATAAATTTAGTCTTGCTGATATTGAGTGTGAGGAGGTTTGTAAACAGGACAACGTCTGTTCGGTCAGCTAGTATATATATATAATGTAACACAATGTGAAATGGTTTTCATTTTGACATTTCAACAACATGCAATGCATTATTAACGATGTTGAGCGAACAAATTTTTTGAAGGAATAGATTAGAAATAACCTGTGGGGCTTGCGGCTTATTATGAACAGCCGCAAGGTCTATCGTTTCAGGTTCAGCTACGCTTGCCATGGTTATTCCTTGGATGGGTGATCATCTTTATGTACCAAGACCCTTTGACGACTCGAAAAGGACGTTAAGCTGTAGGTTCCGACTCTCGGTCGTCGATCCGTGACATTCGTTACGGGTCTTCAGAAGCTCGGAAGTCTGCCAACCAGTCTTACCAAGGTAAGTCATATGGAAGGCAACCAAGCTAGCTAGCTAGGCAGATGATCCTATGATCCCATTATTAATCAGAATCTGAATAATTTGAAGGTTATTGCTAATCTATATTAGCAATAACCTTCAAATTATTCAGATTCTGATTAATAATGGGTTACGCAATTAGGATCCTGGATAAGGCAGATGCGCACATTGTCTCCAAGTGTTTGTCCAAATACTTGGAGCCAGTATGGAACGATGATACATGGTTTTCTATCAATCATTTTAAGCCAAAGTTGGCCTTTTTTTGCGGATAGGAAATCCTCAAATTACGTCTTCCGATCTGGGTGCAGTGGGATGTCAGACTTTTACTGACTAAAACCCACCCATGTTCCTTCAGTTGCCTTTATGCCAGGGCCACGGTAACTCTTTCAAACAAATCTCGTGACCCTGGCAAAAGCCAAAGTTGGCCCAATTTTGAGACCAATATTTGGAGAGTTCATAAAAAGAGGAGCGAAGTAATATACTTTTCCAATGATCCCAATTTTTATTAGGACTGGATTTAGGGTTATTTTGGCGTAGCGTGAGTTTACGTTACGGTAATTTGTACCATTCGCGGCTTTGCCTCGTAAAAATCGGGCGTAAATGAGTCGCGATAGTAAAGTCGTAAAAAACTCGGCACACTTTTTCTTTGCTCCAATACCTACCGTGAAAATTAACACCCTGTAACGGAAATTGTGAATTATGTCAACAACCTTTATAAATGTTATCGGTAAATATGTTAATGTTTTCTGTACTTTTTTATTGTGTGAAATATTTATGTGTTCAGTGAAACAATTTGTTGAGGTTTTTATTAATTTCGTGGACTGTTTTATGGTTATTAGTTAATGTCACGGTAAATTAAACACATTAATTTTTATGTTGTTACTTTAATCAGTCTTCTAATAAAAATAAGTGATGTTATAATGGGTCCATTTTCTATTCGAATTTCCTTATCGCGCTTTATAATATGCACACTAGGCGAATGAGAGCTAGATCGAAAAAATAATTAATTTTGGAGGTACGTCTCATTACTATTGATGTAGTAAGTTTCATTGTTTTTTTTTAATATAGTTATTCTGAAACGTAGCCAACGTAATTAATTTATGTTCATTGCGTAGCACACTGTTAATCGGAATCAGAATTATTTTGAAGGTCATGTGCCTACTGAAAATCTATTGCTTCATTTGTTCGAAAAAAATGTCTGCTAAACAATGTCAGTAACGAAATGTGTGTTTTTGAACTGTCAAAATGTTACTAACTGTAAGTCTGATAGTCATTTATCCCACGGATGTCCCATTACACCGCTCTATTTCCTTTAATTTAAATTTGAGAACCTTAAAAAGAACAATAACCTCAGTTTCAGTGATAAGTAAACTTTTCTCTCCAACTTTTATTTGATGATCAGATAAAATAAAACTCAAATTAAGAACGCTTCACAAAAATTAAAAAGAATTAGGTATCCAGTGCAATTTCTCTAACAAATCAGCAAAAATCCGATCTCACCCAAAACAAATAAAAGAACGATTTCCCAACATTCGAATCTGCTGAGGAACCCCAAAAAATAATAAACCACTGATCCTAACGATGTTTTCGTCGGATAACAAGTTGCTCTAACAAACAAATAAGAGAAACTTTTCTGTCTGCTCTGTAAGTGGAACGTCGTTAAGATATGAGTTTGACCTCAGATTATCATTCTCTGGGGTTTCCATTTATTCATCCAAATAATTAAATAAATAAATATCTTAAGACAACCAACACACCGTTATCTGATCCCAAACTAGGCAGAACCTGTACTATGGTAACCAGACAACTGATAAACATACTTATATATTACTAAATACATACATATTATAGATAAATTACACCCAGACACAGAACAAATGATCGTGCTCATCACACAAAGATTTGTCCTGGGTGGGAATCGAACCCACGACCTCAGTCTTAGCAGTCAGGGTCACTAACTACTAGACTAACAGGCCAGTCAAATAGTGCTTATGCTAGGGATTTTAGCATCATCATCATCATTTCAGCCAAAACACGTCTATTGCTGAACATAGACCCCATTTGGGGCTGGGGGGGTTGCCATAATCGCCACACTTGGCAGGCGGGTTGGTGATCGCAGTATGGTGGTAAAATGGAAATAGAGAACGCTGCTGCCCATTCTCTAGTAAGTCTCTCAGTCGCTTCTTACGACACCCACGGGAAGAAATGGGATAGTACTATTCTTTCCGTCTAGCACCACACGGCTAAGGACTTGTGCCTAAGTAATAACGGGTCGATCGATCAGGTTAAGCTACGCTGGCCGCGGTTGAACCATGGATGGGTGACCATCTTAACATACGAAGACCCCTACGTGCCTCAAAAAGTACGTTAAGCTCCTCATTAAGTCCTGGTGGTCCATTGTGGATCTTTGACAGTTGTTACGGGTTGTCAGAAGCCCAAAAGTCTGATAACCAGCCTTACAAAGGCGTAAGAGAGGCAATTGCTCCATGTAAAATTCTGGTATTCTGGTAGCAGCATCTAGTTAGACTAGAAGCCGACCTCAACATACTTGGGAAAAGGCTAGGCAGATGATGATAATGCTAATGCTAACATTGACTTCCCTCCCCTTTGAACAACGCTTAATCAGCCTATATTGTTCCCACTTCTGGGACAAAAGCCTTCTCTATGTTAGAAGGAGTGAATTGTATCCACTACGCGGGACCGGTGCGGGAAGACGTCACATGTCATAGAATTTTCGGTTCTAAACATCGTGGGGAAACCTAGAACCCTCTGTGTTCTAGGTTTCCCCACGATGTTTTTTTCACCGTTTTGAGAGCAGTGGTGATGAAGTAAAGCCAAAATAAAGCGCCTGCTTGTGTCGAAACCCACTACCTATATACTGGGTGACATTTTTTAACGTCTTGAAAAAAAATGGGGGTAGAATTTTTTTATATGTATTTATATTTTTGAATAACATGTAATGAAATTGATCTAGCAAAAAACACTACACATTTAAAGTAACATTTTCATACTAGAACAACAAAAACAGAAATTTGGAAAAAAATAACAAAAATGCGATTAAAAACCTATCAAAACTGCACTCAAATACACCCTACTCAATGCGCGGCATGTATCAATGATTTCGTAGCGCGGTCCTACCCTTTGAAGCCGGCCAATAGGCGGCTTCATTGATCTTTCGCAGGCGCACGAGCCGCACACGCATCCCCGTCTGCTCGCGTCTCGAGCTCCTTGAGTCACCTGCGATGAATCTGAAGGCCTTCCTGCCTTCTATTCCAATTACACAACACACCATATGAAGGTCGAGACGGTAAAAAATGTCATCCGGTATAATTTGTAAATCTGGGCCGATACCACTAAGGCACCACTTCTCTACTAGGTCACATTACTGGTTGCAAATAAATAAAAAATGAACTAAAAACCGCAAACTTTTTTTAAGCTTACTTACGTTCAGGCGAGAAGGGTTAAATAACTAACCAATAGATAAAGGGGTCAAGACTGATTTTCACAGGCCACGCTTACCACGGCCGATCCATGGATACCTGAACATCCATTTCATCCGCTCCGTATCGCATCGTCGTTAGTCCCGGCTGTCAGTCAGACACGACCTACTAATATATTATATAGCTGTCACCAGCCAGTATTCTTATCCGACCGTTTCGGTGATTTCTGTAACTTCGTAACAAAACTAGATGGCGCCACTTGCTAAGCCGTCAAACTCATAGAAACATGTCTAAGTAGCGGAACACTAGTTGAAAGTAAGATCACGTAACATTTGGGATGTTGGCAACAAGATTTATTATACTGTTTGTTTCTCAGAAAATAAGTTGGGAAAAACATGCCCAAAATGTATACATATTTGTGGAAGAACAAGATTAACATTGGTATAGTGTGGTTTTGGATTCTTAGAAAACACATATTATTTTGTATTTGGTACCACACATGTACTTGTCCTATCGCTGGGGACTAGCTATTAACGATTTACTCGTTTAGAAAAATTTGCTATAGATTTTTGGTCCGGTAGAAGTAGATGCTAAATGATTTTGTTTCCGCATGTAGGTTACAAAAGGCACAAGGAACTATTTTCCCACCCCGTCAATCTAGCTAAATACACAAATATTTTTTAAATGACAACTCCACAGACTCTGTCTTTTACCCAAATCTAAATCAGTAACTATCCAAGTTTAGATTTCGGTAAAAAATAAAGTCTGGAGAGTTGTCATTTAAAAAATATTCCTCTACTTAGGTAGATTGACGGGGTAGGAAAATAGTTCCTTGTGCCCGATAAAGGGTTAACACGTTAACTGCCATGGTTAAAAAAAGAAAAAGTCAAAAAAATTACTTATTTATTCCAAAAACATGGCCGCCAGGCACCAACGACATGACGACATGTTCAGATTTGGTATGTGTTGTCGGTCATATAGTCCGACAAGGCCTTAATGGAACAAAAAGTGTCGGACACATAGTCCGACATGGCAGTTAACGTGTTAAAACAAGATGAGGTCGGTGTTTGTTATCTGAGTACTCTGAGAGGAAAGACTGAAACGAACTCAGAGGTCACAGACTCTTTTAAAGTCCAGACATAATCTTAGTCAGATCATGACGTGAACTTGTGGATTGGTGTCTTCTGAGGAAAGAACCAAACGGATTAAGTGGACCTGCCCAATCAGTGCACGCATTTATCAGTAATCATGTAGCTCAACTCAGCACTTAAGGAGCTCAATCATTTGACAAGGACAATTGGGTAAAATAGATACATCCATACTAATATTATAAAGCTGAAGAGTTTGTTTGATTGAACGCGCTAATCTCAGGAACTACTGGTTCGAATTGAAAAAATCTTTTTGTATTGGGTAGCCTATTTATCGAGAAAGGCTATAGGTTATATAACATCACGTTACAACAAAGAAGAGCGGAGCAGTAATGAAGAATGTTGCAAAAACGGGGAAAATGGCACGGGTAGGCGATTCGACGCGACGGGAAGGGTCGGCGGAACAAAAATTTAACGCGGACGAAGACGTGGGCAGAAGCGAGTTTTTATATCATGGGTTGTTATGCCTGAAATACAATTTTTTTATTTAGCTGGCAGAACACTCGCTGAGAGACTAACGCTTGGTACTTCATCATCATCATCATTTCAGCCGTAAGACGTCCACTGCTGGACTTAGGCCTCTCCCAATTTGGGGGGCTTTGCCATAATCGCCACGCTTGGCAGGCCGGTTGGCGATCACAGTATGGTGGTAAAATGCATAGAGAACGCTGCTGCCCATTCTCTAGTAAGTCCCTTAGTCGCCTTTTACGACACCCATGGGAAGAAATGGGGTGTTGTTATTATTTACGGCTTGTTACTTACCCATACACATATCAGTACCTAAGTATTACCTCGCAAACTCATTTTCCGTGTAAAGGATAACATCATCCCATTTATTCGTGGGGGTCGTAAGAGGCGACTGAGGGACTTTCTAGAGAATGGGCCGCAGCGTTTTCTATGAAAACTAGAACTTGCTATACTCAGAGTTTTTCACCGTAACCGAATCAGAAATGTTGAGATTCATTGATGAACCAAGGTCACTAACATTACATAGCCGGAAGCGTTACTAAATTTACTTATAGAAAAGATGACCGATGTAACCGACATTTGAAAGTAAGTAGGCCTACATGATTGGTTGTTGTGATGTTGCTTGGAGGACGCCCTTGTCCAGCAGTGAACGAATTTTGACTAAACGCTAATGAGAAAGAAAATGAAATAGTAAAATCTTTTTGCAAAATAATAACAACTGACTTCCTAAAAAGAAAACACTACAAAGTCAAATATAACTTTAATTTCGGAATTCGGTGTTTTAGGATCTGTATTTAAGGTTTTTTTGCCACCGACTTCCGAAATTAAAGTTATTTTTGAGTTTAGTGTTTTTTTTTTAGGAAGTCGGTTATTATTTTTTTTGTAAAAAGTTTTTTTTTTCACCGTTTAGTTATGGTAGATACCCCGCACGAATCTAATCGCGTTATTCGTTCATTTGTCGCTCAAATACTTAATGCAAATTTAAGACTTATATGGTTTTCACATGGATCCCATTGTCCGAATGGAACTAAATTAAAATTGGACCATTCGGGAAGCACCAGCTTTCAAAATAAAAAAAAACATCAAAATCGGTTCACCCAGTCAAAAGTTATGAAGTAAAAACATTTTAAAAAAATACAGTCGAATTGATAACCTCCTCCTTTTTTTGAAGTCGGTTAAAAATCGATGGCCCCACCGAATAAACGTGCAAGAGTTCTTACACGAAAATTTTTTTTTTTCATTTTTCGTTTCTTTTGCTTATCCTGCACCTACTTAATTTTTTAATGAATTTTGGACTCAAAATACTCCTATTATAATAGTGAATTTCTTTATTCTGGGGAAATAATTAATTTTAAATTTATAGGAATAATAGTTTATGCTATTATTACATGCTTTTTGAGTCGCCAAGTATACAATAATAAACATTTAAAACCTATTACATAAATGAAAAATGATCTTATTAACTCTAATATAAATGTATACGATCTTTCCAATCATATAATAGCAGAACAATGTACTGTAAACAAGCGTGTAAATAGTTATATCTGGGTTGAAAAATAAACTTGATTTATGGAGAATAATAGTGCAATATTACAGTACGTGTTAGTCGTTGTGTATTATTACACGAATAAACGTGTAATGATATATTCATGTGACCTAGTCAAGCAAATTTTACAAGAGCAAAAACATTAAATGGCTTTTCATGAATTTCCTGAAACTCGTTAATGTTTTAAAAATAGTAAATATACAAGTCTATAGTTTATTTTTTTACCTATTTTTCGATTACACATTGTTTATACCTATTTACAATGAAATGAGTGACATTGAAGTTTGAACGTTTTTATTTTTTCCTGAAAAGTTGTTAATTTTCTATTACACGATTATTCGGCGCGGCCACCGAAATGTTAGTCAATGAAACTTAGGTTATTGTTCTTTTTAAGGTTTTGAAATATAAATAAAGAAACATTACTTCTTTCTTTTTAACAAAGATTGATTAAAATGTTAATTAATGTGACTGCCTCGAATTTCTAGTGGTCGTGAGGGTGAGTTTGATTCCCAGGTCGGGTAAATTGTGATTGCGTATTTTTTTAATCTAGATTTTCTTAATAATAGCCTAGAGTCTGTGGTTTTTTACTATGAAATATTTGATTGATTAATTAATCATTCGTAGACGGTAATCTTTTTACAAGTAATCCATTTTAATATAGGTAATGAAATTTCACTTCTCATACTTTTGTAATAAGATAATACTTTAACGTTGTTTTGAATAAAAAAACTTTGCCAAAGGTCACCCTTTTCTTGTTTTTCATAAAAAAATATTCATCAAGTTTTTTAATGAAGCTCGAATCTCTATGTTTGAGTTATAAGTTAGGATGTTGCTTTGCCAAAAAGTATCCATATAATTTGGTTTTCATGAAAAACAAGTGAAAGCGAATTGAAGTATCTACGTGACTAGATTTCTATTTGATTCTTGAATCTTGAATCAAAGAGTTTGCAAAAGTAATGGAAGATTTCGTTACCAATACATAAATCGAGAAAGAGGTCAATCGTCGAATCCGACTCGGCTGGGCAGCGTTTGGGAAGCTACGCAATATCTTCTCGTCCCACATACCGCAGTGTCTCAAGACAAAAGTCTTTGACCAGTGTGTGTTGCCAGTGATGACATATGGAACCGAAACGTGGTCGCTCACAATGAGCCTTATTAGAAGGCTGAAAGTCACCCAAAGGGCGATGGAGAGGGCTACGCTTAGAGTTTCCCTACGCGATCGAATCAGAAATGAAGAGATCCGTAGGAGAACCAAGGTAACCGACATAGCCCGAAGAATTACCAAACTGAAGTGGCAGTGGGCAGGGCACATTGCTCGCAGAACAGATGGCCGATGGGGCCGAAAGGTTCTGGAGTGGTGACCGCGTACCGGAAGACGTAGAGTTGGAAGGCCTCCAACAAGGTGGACCGATGACCTTTTGAAGTCCGCAGAAATTTGCTGGATGCGGGAAGCACTAAACCGGTCAAAGTGGCGAAGCTTGGGGGAGGCCTATGTCCAGCAGTGGACGTCTTTCGGCTGAAATGATGATGATGATGATGACATAAATAGGCCAGGTCTTATCCAAATTATGTTGGAGTCAGCTTCCAGTCTAATTTGAATCAGCCGAATACCAGAATTTTACTTGGTCAGACTGCATTTCTGGCCTCTACAACATAGTACCTGGGTAAAACAACAACCTTGGGTAACACTGGTTGTCAGAATTTTTGGCTTTTTTCTGTCAAAGATCCACAAATGACAATTGGGACTAACAGCTTTTGGGGGATTTTTGTTAGACTATCAGGGACCCAGGTCGAGCCCGTATCTGCACCACTTTTTAACCGACGAAAAAAAAACGGAGGAGGTTATCAATTCGACGCGTATATTTTTTTTTTTTTTTTGTTTTTTTTTTTTACATAGTAGTCCGATTGTGATAATTGTTTTTTTATTGGAAAGGGTATACTCCGAAGGTGGTCCCATATAAATTTGGAAAACAAAATCGAACCCTAAGGGTCGGAAAACAGGGGATGATTGATTGTTCACTCATTGATTGTAATGTATAACCACGCATAACTTTGTACAGAGTAGTCCGATTTTGATAATTCTTTTTTCATTGGATAGGGTATACTTTGCCAAGTATTATAAGTACATTAAAGCTACAAAAAATTATAAAATAAAAACTTTTTACCAAAAAATTTAACCGCCGAAAAAACTGAAAAGCAAAAAAATAATATCTATAACTATAGGTAGGCACTAGGCCGCCAGTTCGTGTCCATGCAGACAAACGCGGGTTTCATTTTTAACCCCCGACGTAAAAAGAGGGGTGTTATAAGTTAGACGTGTCTGTCTGTCTGTCTGTGTGTCTGTCTGTCTGTGGCATCATAGCTCCCGAACAGATGAAGTGATTTCAATTATTATTTTTTTGTATTAAAGGTGACTTATGTGCGAGGTTGAGCCGTTTTGGTATGATAATTTAGTTCGTTTCTTAGTAGTTTCAGGACACACTCTAAAATGTAATTGAACTGAATTATGGTGATTTTACGAGGTAGGCATTACTTATTTCAATAATTTTAATATGTACTGTATGTTTAATAATGGCTTTTGGCGGCAATCATTAGCTATATGTTTTGTTTTTATTATATGCGGATAATGTAGTGGGCTGCAATATCTAGACACGCGGTAGCGTGTCAAGCCAAGTTCAAGTAACAGAACTGGCGAGCAGCACCGTGTGTAATATTACACGAACCATTTGGAGCCACTTTTGACCCCCTCATAACTCGAAAACTAATTCACATAAACGTGTCAAATTTGTTGTTATTTACACCTGGGTACTATTATTTGTTTTGTTACATTTTTATATTGTAGCTGTTTATTGTCTTTAAATAAATTAAATAAAATACGATATGCAATGCACGTCACTGCTACTTCATATAAAATGTTCCTGAAGTGTTCGATCCGTGCTACGCCCGTGGATCTAGCATAAATCATCCTTCAAAGTGCTTTCCGAGGCACGAAAGAGTCTCATTATATCAAGATGGATAGACTGAATGACAGTGAAAAGTTCAAAGTTCAAAAACTTCTCATTATTTAGCCACAAGCAACTCCATTATAAGATTATCATCATAATCACCCTATACAAGGTGCAGTTTTGGATCTGCAAAACATTTTAGGAGGTAATTATTATGTTAGTGATTCTCGACCCGAACCAACAATAAAATGGGCAGGTATTGTTTTTTCATTTTATTCTTATTTACGGAAATCGGTAAGTGTGAACTCCCTTTTTTAAAACGTGGCCTGTCTGTACGTGTCTTTAAAGTGCGCTTTCACACACACAAACAAACGCAACCGAAATTTCTTTCATAGATCCAAAGCCGCGCTCCCCATCCAGAGTTATTCTGAAAAACAATAAAATTGAAAAATCTAAAATAAAAAGTATTACTTCTTATTGACTTGGTATCGTATTGTTATATGATTATTTACGAGTCTCATAACAACCTCCTGAAATGTTTTGCAGGTTCAAAACTGCATCTTGTATTGTTCCCACTGCTGGGACACAGGCCTCCTCTCGGTGAGAGGGAGTGGACCGTAATTTAGCACACGGGCCTAGTGCGGGTTGGTAGATGTGACATGTCGTCCAATTTTTTTTTTTCTAGGATATGCAGTGGTGATGATATTGTTTATACAAAGTGCCTGCCTGGGTTGGAGTCGATAGCACTGGGCCACCATTGCTCATTATAAGATAATAGTTACTTAATAAAGCTTAACATACTCCTGCGAACTTACAAAACTTCATAGCATTAAGAATTTGTATTTGGGAAGTTCCAACTTAACCGCGGAAATAAGCAGTTAAGTAGCTTAAATTAATATAACTTGAAAATTTACAAGTCTTTCAACTTCACCTGACTTAATAACTTAAACGGTAAGTTTTGTAAGATTTACACTGTTGTTGCTAAAAAGTTAAATTAGAAGGGCTTGTGGCTAAGTAATAACAGCCGGACGGGTTGATCGTTCAGGTTAAGCTACACTTGCCGCGGTCGGTCCGTGGATGGGTGAACATCTTTACATATCAAAACAGTTCCGTGCTTCGGAAAGCATGTTAAGCCGTTGGTCTCGGCTGTCTTTCGTAGATCTTAGACAGTTGTTACGGGTCGTCAGAATCCAGAAAGTCTGACAACCAGTGTTACCAAGGGTATCGTATTACCCAGTAACTGAGTTGTGGAGGTGAGATAGGCAGTCGCTCCACGTAAAATACTGGTACCCAACTTCATCCGGTTAGACTGGAAGCTGACCACAGTTGAGAAAAGACTATGCAGATGATGATTTTGCTAAAAAGTTAAGTTAAGAATAAGTTGGTGTTTGATAACAGCTTAGGCCTAGCTTACATGGGATCTGTATTGCTAAAACTATTTGTATGAGTGTTTTTTTTTTACGTATTATCAAATATTTTGACAGTACAGACAGGACAAAGTGACACAGTCATCATAATATGACGAAAACTGAAAAAAATTGCCTGAGTCTATTCATTATACTATTTTTTTCTAAAACTCATCCTTATGGGTAAGAAATTTATTATAGGTAAGTAAGAAAAAATAGAAATATCTAGAGATGGAAGATATTGTATCTTCTGTCTCTAAATATTTCTATTTTTGGGAGGGGAAAAGGGACTTCAAATTAAATTTTAAGTAATGTAATTTCTGGATTATAAATAGACACAATCTCACATTAATAGGTCAATATTTTCATTAACCTTTTTTTCTGCCCTTAATATAAAATTAGCTTTCAAATCCGAACCGTGTTCCAGAAATGATTATTTGGGAGTATTTTTTACAGACAAACTCAATTTTTCCAATCCAAAGAAACTTAAATTGATAATTCTGCCCTTTTCCAACCTGTGTGATGCGCAAAATATAGACGATATTTTGCGTATCAAGTTTTTCGAAGAAGCCACATAAGTAAGAAAGCTGATTAATGGGTTCGATATAGTTTTTGACGTTTATTTGCCACCGCTTTAGTATTTGGCCTTGTGATTGCGAAACTTGGAATGCCTTTGAAGATTCATTATCGTTTTTGGGAGGGTCTATGACCTATTTCACAAAGTATAGCCCATTTTCCATGTCAGTTCATCTCTAGGCTTCTTTTAACTAGCGTCGGAGACGAAAGACCTTAGAGGCTTTGGTTTTTAAGGAAGCGGTAATTGTTCATACAATATCGATGGTCCAAATACAGAGTATTCTTTTACCCCTTCGTGTCAAATACTGTTGAATATGACTGATTTTCAGGAGGGCCGGTAACTAACTTCAAAACCGCCCAAGAAACTGTAGCTTTATTCTGTAAACATCATTTCGGAATTTATTTATTTAATCACAAAATCCACAGCTCTTTAACAATTTCACTTAGGATAAATAAACTAATCTTACAGACAATTACGGATTTACAATGTAATAACTACACTTAATGCATCAGAAACAAACAGGATGTCATGCTAGCACCTTCTAAGCATGTCTCAGTATGGAGTAAGGGCACGTGTGTGGGAGTGTTTGTGAGGAGTTCTGATGGTGATGGTGCTGTTGTGGTGGTTAGTATGGTGGTTTAATTCTAAAAAGAACTGATCAAAGAATCAGTTCTTTTCAGAACCATTAGTCAATTCGTCGCATACAGAAGTCACTAAAAGCTTCCTGAATACACCTTTTTAGTGTTAAATATATCAATATGAGAGAATTTGTTGTTAAAATTTCTTAATATCCTACCAATGACAGAATTCTGAGCGTAGTTTGTACCACTGTGCGGTACATAGAATAACTGTGTGTGCCTAGTCCGTCAAGATGGAGCACACAATCTTAGAACTAGATCATTTAAAGCTGTACTCTCAATGTTCCCACTACAGATATTATAAAGAAAGAATTCGAACGGTGTTGTTGTGAATCCGCGATGATTTACTTAAAAAACAAATGAGTTCGCTTTCGAATTGTGTGCGCTCACTTGAGTGAGGTGAGCACTGAACTTTACAGAATAGCACTAGGGAAAAAATCGAAATGTTCTACACTATCTAAGCTTACTGGCCATTTCCTATAAAATATTACTACTAAATCTTTTAATATTTTCAGAAATTTCGTGCAAGGGGTGTGTCGTTTTGAAATATGACGCTGGCTGCTCGCCACATTTGATATCCGTTATGAAAGATTTCGTATGGTTCAAAGAACGTTCCTATCTATATATATAAAATTCAAAGTCCTGAGTGACTGACTGACTGACTGACTGACTGATATATCAACGCACAGCCTAAACCGCTGGTTGCAGAGACATGAAATTTGGAGGGTGTGTTCTTTGTAAAGAGTAGGTATCCACTAAGAAAGGGTTTTTTGAAATTCCATCCCTAAGAGGGTGAATTGGGGGGTTGAATTTTCACGCGGGCGAAGCCGCTGGCAGAAGCTAGTCTTCTAATAAAAAATGTTTCTGGATGTTCAAGTAAAAGTATTAAAGGCATTGCAGGCTTAGACTTCCTGTAGAAAATAACGGAGAGGATTATTTTTACAATAATTAGTTTGGGTAGCAACCAAAAAGTTAACCACTTTATCAGAGGTCAGAAATATAGCACGGAATCAAACTACCAGGATAAACGTATCCTACATATGTGTTAAAACTAAAATAAACTTTAATTTTGGAAGGCAGTGACCAACATTTTTAATCTAAAATACCGAAATTTAAGCTGTCGTACCACCCCACTATCATTCATATATCTACCGCTACTTTCTATGGAAACAACAGTACCAATATGTTATTGTTACATATCAACAGACACAAATTGGATTTAATACGTTATACTGAAGCTTCTAAGATTTATAAGTGACCACCGCCACCGCGCGAGCATTCTTGCATCATCATCAACATCATGTCAGCCGAAAGACGTCCACTGCTGGACATAGGCCTTCACCAAGCTCCGCCACTTCGACTGGTTCTGTGCTTCATGCATCCAACGGATTCCTGCGCCCTTCACAAGGCCATCGGTCCATCTTGTAAGAGCTTCGAACGTCCTTTACCAAATGAAATATATCTTTTTGTAAATAGTGGGACAATAGATGACAATAAACACTGACAAATATACCACTTCCTGTTTGTTTGAAGTCGGTTAAAGAAGTACGGTGTTATCACTCTGTTTGGAGTCCTTATGCATGGCATGAAGACCAAGTTTTAAAATGATGATAAAATGATCCAAGAATTGACAGTAATAAGCATAGCCTTATTATACTGAGTTTTAACTAAAACTATTTGGTTCATTAATAAAAATGGTATACCTATTCAATAACCTTTCTTTTATTACCTTGCATAGATAACTACATAGGTCCAAGTGGCTTGGCACTGCATTCCTTGGCAACCAAATACGATAGTTTTCAATACTGTGAACTACTATCAACTATTTTGAATATTTCGTAACATAAATTGGTTAGCACTTTCATTTGCAGTGGAATTGTTGGTATTTATTTGTTTGGTTTTTGACATTATTATGAATGATTTTGACATTGCTGTTGATTGTTTTGACATCACTATTAATTGTTTTGACATTATTAACAATAATTACATATGTATAATTTGTCAAATATTAAAATGTGTGTACTAACACTAGTGTTTAAGATATTTAGGTTTATAAGTACAAACAAAATTGGATTTTATGGTCTGCTAAATAAATTATTTGATTTGATTAAGTCAGAAGACCAAATCCCAAAATTAAAAACCTTCGATATTTAGTTGCAATCTCTTCTGATCACTTCAGCCGACTTAATCTTTCTCGTTATTGATTACATTATTACTAAGCTATTCTTCGTTATCAATTTGCATTTTTACGTAATTCCGTATCACTTTCTTAGAGTCTGATAACTTGAAATCACTAAGTTCATGTATTGCATGTATAGAAGCGCCCTGTAACTATTACTGACTATTTATACCCTACTCTAACTCAAATAGTTTAGTTCTATTCAGCCTTTGCACTATATCCGTATTGTTTAGCAGCCGAATTGTCTCGATGTTCATATGTCGGCGGAGAATGTGTTCGTGGCCTTTAGCAAAATTTTGGATGGTAGTAGTGACGAGTAATTTTCTGAGGTCACGGTAGAGGTCATCCTTTTTGGATGTAACACGATGCATTTACGGCATCCCTGAGTAGTTTATTTTCAAATTGTTGAATTTCTTTAACGTTACTTTGTTTAATACAGCCCCAAAGATGGATGGCATGTACAAATAGACATAAAAATATGCTTGTATAAAATATTTTAAATACTGATTGTCACTAACCTGATGGCACAACTAGTGCCGTCCTCCTCGTCCTCCCTCTTTTTCCTCCTCCGCCGGATGTACAGGTAGGCGGCCACGGCAATAAAGATGGCAGCCGCTCCGCATCCCAGGATGATCACCAGCACTACTGTACGAGTCTTCATTGTGATCTGTTGAAGAAGGGAGAAGGGTTAGTGTGTTTAAAAATTAAGGTCATAGCAAGTATTTGGATTTTGTAAGGTGCAGTGCCAAAAAGTTGAAATTGGGACAACTATCACAGATTGTAAACTTTTAACCGTATTAGCCAAGCAAATTTTTCAAAGTGTATTGTGTTAAATAAAGCCTCTATAAGGATATAAGTTGATTAAAAAACAATAAAGATTTGGTTGAATGAAAGCCTTCGTCAGTTATCTTTTAGGTACCAAAGTAGATACGAGACGGAGGTACTAAGGTTATTTCGCGCCAGTTTTTGTATTATGAGATAGTAGACAAACCGACGGACCACTTAATGGTCCGTCACCGCCTATGACAGGTAAGATTCCATTATTGAGAAAAACCTGAACTATTTCATGTGTCTGCAATTAAAATACATATTATAATCTTCAAACCGACCTCAAATTGATTGACCACATTCACACGCCACACTGCATTCCAAAACACAGATTACTGATATTGCTTAAAAAGCCGCTAAACTGGAGTGGGACTGGGCTGGCCACGCCTACCGTATACCCTGTAGTGTAGTGAGCTGTGACCCCATACAAGATGGCGGGACGAACTGGCAAAATTAGAAGACCAGTGGTATATTTTAGGTACACTTTAGACCTGGATCGAAACAACTGGAAGTCATGGGGAGAAGCCTTTACCCAGCAGTGCGACAATACAGGCTAACAGTAACTGTAACTTTAGTTAAGTTTTGATTTTAGTTTCGTTTGAACTGTTTTTTTAGTTTAGTATTTCAAGATAGCAAGATATTTTGAAATGCTATGTACGCCGTAATTGTCATGTATATTAGTGTTTTAGTTATTAAGATTATTTTTGTGTAATTTTAATGTATGTGATGTGGCTGTGCTTTTTCTTAAAATGAATAAAGAAATCTTCAAAAATACAGCAACGCTGTTTGGCGGCAAAAATATTTTGGTGATAGGAGATCTCCAAACGAGCTCCTACACAAAGAGCTATGCTTCTGCTTACAGTACTAGTGCTTACAGTTGAAGAGGTGAAAACCCATTTATTTATTTTATTTATTTAAGCCTTTTATTTCCCAAAAAAAGTTCAAAAACAATTATAACTAATACTATCTTAAAAATATTCATGCGGATTATTAATTCATTCACAGTAGTTGAAACATGCAATAAAGTAATAATAAATAGTTCACAATTAATTCTTTAAATAAATAGATTGGTTACATATAATGGAATTGTATAAAATTTAATAATTTAAAATAGAATTGAATGATTTATATATTGGGTGCCCATTTATGGGCAAAGGCCTCCTCCATCTTATGCCATTCCTCTCTGTCTTGAGCTATTCGAGTCCAGGTGGGGCCAGCCACGGCCATAATATCGTCGCACCACCGGCGCCTGGGTCTGCCTCTGGTTCCTGGTACATCTCGAGGGTACCAATGGAGAACTCTCTCACTCCAACGTCCATCTTTAGCTCTGGCAACGTGTCCTGCCCATCGCCATTTCAACTTACAAGCTAGTTCCACGGCATCTATTATTTTAGTGCATAGTCGTATGTCTTTGCTTCTTTTACGGTCTCGAAGTTTAATTCCCAACATATTCCTCTCCATTGCTCGTTGGAAGGCTTGAAGTTTGTTCGTAACTGCCTTTGTTAATGTCCAACTTTGACAACCGTAGAGTAGTGTAGGTAATATAATGGTGTCCATAGCTTGTGTGAGTGGTGAAAACCCATACGTAAAGCTTTTTATTGAACAAATGTTTTAAGGTTTGTTTCTTAACCACGCAAAAACGGCTTTGGGTGAAATTTGGCACACAGATAGTTTATAACCTGGATTAATTTGTAGGATATATTTTATCTCGGTACTCCGAGAAGCCTCTGGCAAAAGCGAGTCATTGAACGAAAATAATTAAATCCATCTCACCAAATAATTAAACCCAATACCTACTTAAAAACCATAGCAAGGGATATAGCTTAACCACAAAAACAAATCATACAAGTTTCATACAATTCCCAACCTTATAAACAGAAAGATAAGCTCTATCGAAAACGCAAAGATTCCATTTACATACCAATTCACTGGGAATTTCTGGAAACGCGCCAAAACGCAGTTATGGTAATTAAATACAGCATGCATGTAATTTGGTTTAATATGCCATTGCTGAAAAAGCAGCTGAAATGCTATGGGAAGTGTGGAAATTAGGAACACAAGGTAGGGGTAAATTAAACCTCATCATTGCTACTGCATTTCGAGCAGTGGTGGGACTGTGGCATCCATCGACCTGTCTTACGAGTCGTAGGTCGTTATTTCCAACCCAGGTAAGCTTTACTGTGTGTTAATAATTTCATCACCACTGCCCTCAAACCGATAACGGAAAATATCATCAGGAAACTGGCATGTCTATGAACCAAAAGTTAGCGGTGAATAACGGCCTTCTCCTTCTCACAGAGATTATGCCTGTGTCCCAGCAGTGAAGACATTATTGGCTGATTATACGTGCTTTAAATATGCATAATTATATTGCAAAATTTTAAATCGGAACCAATGGAAATGCCAATTGGTTTCGAGTATAAAGGAGACGGACATTTCTGGGCCAAAATGTAATAAGTGGAGTAATGGTTTAAAAAAAAGCTTATATTTTTCTATATCAAAATCTGAAAAATCAACTCAATTTACAATCTGGAAAATGAGAAATCCTAAAATTAAGTTTAGGTTCCCAAGTAAATGGAATATCGATTCAATTATAATCGATTAACGTTCATACTATTTAAGAAGATGCCTTCACCAGATGATTAATTCAATTAAAATAATTAAATCTATTAGAAGTAACATACTGCACAGCTTAAACCAATTAAATATTTATATAATTAACATAAATTGATCCACGTTGGTTAATCGATTATTGTATGTTTAGTCTGTGCTAACTCTGACATGACATGCATGACATAACGCTGACACTCACTCGTTTCATATTGTTTATTGCATGTGCGTATCGTTTTCCACCCATAGTTTTATTGTTTCCTCAACCCCTGCTTTCATTCTACGGACTTCGGAGCTACTTTCTTGTATGACCCTTGCCTTGCTACCATACCCAACACGGAGAACCCCGCTTAAACGTTGGACTTGGACTTGTCATTTTGGATTCTACGAACAGCCTACCGATTGGAAAGCGACACCATGGATCGTTGTGTAAATTGTCGCATAGCGACTAATGGCTGTAATACAACAGATCGTCGAGATTTGGATGACGAAATGATATTAGCAGTAATTCGTCAATGGCGTACACCACAATCTGTAAGTACTTACTCACTTCTTGTTTACCTCACCAACGTCTACCACGCTGGCTTGCAATCTTTACAATATTTTTTCCTTCACCATTATACTAACAAAATAATAATAAAAAATAAAAGGTCAGTGGGTCGTTTTAGGGGCAACATTCTTATTTCTAGTAGCACAATAACAACCTTAGGTACAATGTACATGTATATGTACGTATAAAAAACAAACAAATAAGATCATATCAAACGTAAATGGTTGTTTGGTTGTTAGAGAGTAATTCACACTGACCTCTGTACTACATCATAGTGTAAACTGTATCACGGTAGAACAGTATTCCTCGCTTTTCAATAATCACACATGTTATCAGTAAACATAATATTTGAGATATTTAGCAGGTAGTTCGGTATTAATTAATATAATAAAGTATAGGTAAACATTTAAAAGGCCCATGTAGATACATTATATAGAACTAAGTAACTATCGGACCAAGATTTTTAAAAGTACTTAATCGTGTTATCTGTTATTAACCACTTTTTACATCTTTTAGGTAAAATGCAGTGACCATGTTTGCCAAGCTTGCTGGTAGTTGGATCAAAGACCACCTCTTGTTATGAAAATAATATGGTACCTTAGTTGGGCTAGGTACCAAGATAATATAGTACCACCTGTACAGTTTCTAGATGACAATTTAATCATAATTGAAGATAAATAAAAAATATTACTAAAGTACATTTTTATTTTCTCTCCCTCACTCTAGAAATACCTATATAAATTATCATCTGCTTAGCCTTTCCCCAATTATGTTGAGGTCGGCTTCCTGTCTAACCGGATGCAGCTGGGTACCAGTATTTTACACGGAGTGACTGCCTATCTGAGTTCCACAATCCAGTTACTGGGTAATATGATATCCCTTGGTAAGACTGGTTGTCAGACTGGGCTTCTGATGACCCGTAACGACTGTCTAAGATCTACGAAAGATAGCTGGGACCAACGGCTTAACATGCTTTCCGAGGCACGGAAGGGTCTTGGTATGTAAAGATGGTCACCCATCCACGAACCAACCGCGGCAAGCGTAGCTTAACCTGATCGGTTAACCCGTGCGGCTGTTATTACTTAGCCACCAGCCCTTCTACAAATACTTATATAATGATTAAGAATTGTAAAGAATAGCACCATCCTATTTCTTCCTGTGGATGTCGTAAGAGGTGACTAAGGGACTTAGAATTGGCAACAGCGTTCTCTATGCATTTTGCGACCACACTGCGATCGCCAACCCGCCTGCTAAGCGTTGCGATTATGGCAAACCCCCCCGAATCGGGGAAGACTTATGACCAGCAGTGAACGTCTTTCGGCTGAAATGATGATGATGATGAATTATAATTATATTCTTTATATTTAACACCCCAACTGTATTTTAAAGAATGGGAATCGCACTTCAAAAATCAGCTGTTATGTGTAGATTGTTACGTAACCTCACTTTTCCTATATCTTATTTAACTCGGTTCTCAGATTGCCAAAACCTGCAAAATTTTCAGTGATTGTTTAATAATATAGTACCTATCAATAGACACCAATTTCATCTTTTTACATCCAGGCCCAAGATTGTATGAAAGCGTATCCGTCTCCTTTAACATCATCATAATTTCAGCCGTAAGACGTCCACTGCTGGACTTATGCCTCCCCAATTTGGGGGGCTTTGCCATAATCGCCACGCTTGGCAGGCGGGTTGGCGATCGCAGTATGGTGGTAAAATGCAAAGAGAACGCTGCTGCCCATTCTCTAGTAAGTCCCTTAGTCGCCTTTTACGACACCCACGGGAAGAAATGGGGTGGTGTTATTCTTAACGTCCGGCGCCACACGGTTCAAAAAAATCGGTTCAAATATTACATATAAAAATTTAAAAAAAAAACTTACACAACAATATCACTGGTTCAGTAACATAGGTACATAATATGACGGCAATTATACCAAAGGACCGGCTGCCGTGTTGGAGCACTACACACAAATTTTTACTAAGTAGTTATGTTTAAGATCCTTGTACGCACATATCGGACAAGGCTATTGCAATACGGCTGGGCACAATTTCAGATACTGGCCAGCTGAGAACTTTCGTATGGAACATCCAGTCATCTTTAATCAAAACCAGATCCTCAAGCTCAACAGTCATCCTTGCAACCACAAGACAATGAGGCACTCCACAGTATACTTGACAAATAAATTCATTGAAGTACATAATCATGGCTCCATGGGGTGCCAGACGTAAAGAATATCACTATCTCGTTTCTTCTGGTGCGTGTCGTAAGAGGTGACTGTGGCAGTGTTCTCTATGAATTTTAGCACTGCACTAAGAAGACCAAACTACCCGCCAAGCGTGGCGATTATGGCATCACCCCCTTCCCCCCCCCCAAATTGGGGGAGGCCTATGTCCAGCAGTTGACGTCTTTTGACTGAAATGACATAATCATGAAGTTCGGAAATCTTACTAACATCGGTGTGAACATGAGACCACTCATCCCACCTCGTCCCAAAAAGACAAAATTGGCAATATCCGTCCCACCCAGTCATTCCGGATACTCAATTGAAAAAGGAAACGTAATAGCCATATTAAACCGCTGGGTTTCAGCCAAAATCTGGCTGAAACTGTGGTGAAGTTCTATTCCTTGATAAAAAGGGATTTTCACTTATTGCAGTAGTTTCAACTTAAACCGCAAGAGAGTCCATTTTCATTAAATCGTTGGTAATTAGTAAACTACTAAGTAGTTTTTAATTCTAGGCTAGATTAATGCCTAAGCCAGAACTGGGTGTGACCTAGTTCTACAATTACACGAATATTTTGGAAACTTTACCCTAGAAATTTTGTATAATTTAGGTACGGTTACCAAAAGAAAAAGAGCGAAGTAACCAAGGTAGTCGGATAAAGATGAAATTTAATAAGAAACCAATGGGTGTTTTCGAGTTAAATTAATAGGAAATAAAGAATTCCATTTTAAAATAAATTTCATTCAAATACATCAGTCGGTTGCATACTAAACTTTGACTACTTACATGTAGCCAACGATGAGCTTTAAAAGTTTTTGGAAAAAATGTTTGCCATTTGGAATCACCATCACAGGTGAGAAGTTTTTACTTTTTCAATGAGTACATTATAAACGGCCAGAGATCAGATCAAGTTTGTGCGAAAAAGCTGTTTTGTTATCTTTACTGAATCTAATTCTCAAAAAAGTTTTTATGATATCATAGAAACCTACATTTAAACCAGTGACGTGTGTGTTCAAGATATCTAGACGATTTTAATAAGGCATAATCACGTACAGCTTTTTATATGAGAACTATGACGAGTTGGCTGCTCTTAAGCGTGTAGATCCTAGTCATGGAGTAAAGTTTTGTTCGGATTTACCCCTTTTTTTGTGGGTGTAAATCATCAAATGACTTCTCCCGCTGTGGGCGAAGCGGGAGGGCGTGTCATACATTTACTAACTGACTAAAACTCACCTATGTTCTTTCAGTTGCCTGTGCCAGGGCCACAGTAACTCTTTCTAACCAATCGCGTGACCCTGGCAGGCATCGGTCCTAGAGGACTCCTTCAATTATGCTGACATCTCTTTGAAGCGCGCGTGGAACTCTACGCGCCGTCGACACGAGCCTGGTTCTTACCGGGCGGCGAGCTCTCGGATTTACCCCTACATCCCTATTCATTAATTTCATTTCAGGCATAAATGTTGTTGATTTATGTGTTTAATTTCTCACACACTACATCATACTATAATCACAAAGGACGTATGAAGTATATTTGGTGCTTTGCCAAGCTGTTTAGTAGCTTAAATAGCTTTAAATCAATACAAAAGTGCTTGAAATCGTGTGGCTTGTTTTGTATGGTCTGGTTTTGGTGAGTTTCATTAGCTTGATGTTTTTTCGGCTTTCGACGTCGAGTGTTTGACAAAAATATTTAAAAGCCAGCTACGATTTAGGGTCATAAAGTTATTCAATCAAATCAAATTATTTTATTTCACATAAACCTACATGGACACATCTGAAACGTCAGAAGCTAGGTGCACGGTTCCAAATTGTTGATTCCTATAGAGAAGAGCCGGCAATAACTCCACGGTTACTCTTTTAAAAATAATTGGCTTTGACAGTGGTTTCAAATTGCAGTGCTAATAGGTATAGAGGGACAGTGTAGGCCTGTCAACAAGTACTAGATACTTAATAAAATAAAAATATTATTATATTTTCTAGCTACGACAACCCTACAACAAATTGGTTTTGAGGATGTCTACGCAAATACCTCGAGCTGTCAGCGGAGTATTTAATATAACTACCAGCTGTCCAGGTGACAGGCGACAACCTGATAATCTTAATTCTTTCTTAAAATGCACGTATCGTGAAAATGTGTGAATGTTTTTATTAAACCTTGTAACGCATTAACAAAAGAGTAATTCATTATTTTAATGGGCTATTATTGCCATCAACAACATTATGGCACCTTGTAGCTATTTTATTTATTTATCAATTTGTCTTCATCATCATCATCATCATTCCAGCCGTAAGACGTCCACTGCTGGATTTTGGCCTCCCCCAATTTGGGGGGCTTTGCCATAATCGCCACGCTTGGCAGGCGGGTTGGCGATCGCAGTATGGTGGTAAAATGCATAGAGAGCGCTGCTGCCCATTCTCTAGTAAGTCCCTTAGTCGCCTTTTACGATACCCACGGGAAGAAATGGGATGGTGTTATTCTTTACGTCCGGCACCACACGGTACACAATTTGTCTTGCCTTTCCCCAAATATATTGGGGTTGGCTTCCAGGCTAACCAGATGAATGCCAGTATTTTACATGGAGTGATTGCCTAACTGACCTCCATAACCAGTTCAGCAGCGTCCGGTTTGATTGGAAGCCGACCCAAAACCTAGACAGGTGATGATGATGGTAAGATAGATAAGTCCACGTTTCCATACGATATTTCCCTACACCGATGTCAGTGATATCAGAGATAAACTTAGAAAGTACATATGAGTTGATCTAGTCACATTAGCGATCCATCACCTACAAGCAAAGATTTGAACCAAACTCACAGAAAAATACTACAGGTATATATATCTGACGGTGCAGCAAGTGGCGCCATCTAGTTTTGTGAAAAAGTTACTGGAACTACCGAAGACATCGGATAAGAGTGACACTGGCTGGTCAAAAACATAAACTTACAAGGGCACTTATGAAACGTCAGCGTCTAGGTGCACAGTTCGAACTGGTTGGCTTTGGAGAAGAGCCGGCAAGAAACGCCACCACGGTTACTCTTTCAAAAATAATTGGCTTTTACAATGTTTTCAAATAACAGTGTTATGAGGTATAGGAAAACAGTGTACACCCAACATAGGACTTTTTTAATAAAAAAAAAAATACATGTATTTTTTTATGACGTTGGGTACACTAGTAAATCAGAGAAAAGGTTGGCATGCCAATGGCTATTTTTTCAGAAATGAAATGAAAAATCCTTTTACGTCAATCCAGAGTCAAACCCAGGAGGAATGGTTCGCGCTAAATTGCGGGAAAAAACAGAAAAGGTTTGAATGTAAGGCCATAAAATAAGCGATTATTGTTAAATTTAAGGCAAACTACGTTTATAATTATATTGTTCGAAATATTATTTGGCGCAGAGAACACGAAAATCTGCCAAACTGCCTCGTTGGTCTGGTCGTTACAAGCGCTATTGCCGAACATGAAGTCCTGTGTTCGGATCTCGGGTCGGGAATAGTGTTATTGGGTTTTTTTTTTGAAGGAAATGTTTTTTATTAAGTAAATGGATTACAGATTTAAATTAATAAAAAGAAAAAAAATTATAACCTAAATTAACTAAAACTATTTACAAATTAAAAAAATAGTGTCTAAAAATCATCCGCATCGCTGTCGACTGGTAGTGTACCCAAGAGACTGACGGCATTACCACGTTGTATGGCAATGCTTAGCCTCTGGCCAAGATAAAAACCAGCTCTTGGGTCACGGGAAGTGTCCACCAGCCGTTTAGAAATTTCCTTAAATAGGCTAAGAGCACTCGAACCCCACGGCCCGAGCGTTTCTTTCTACGTTTTTTGGGTCTTTCTTTCTAGATTTTCTCAGCCTCTCTGCCTTTCTGGCTCTCAGCCCGGAGAATTTGTGCCCGGTTGAAGGCAATAAAATCGCCCTCTATTACTTGCGACTTAAACATAACTGGTGAATCGTAGATGTGTATGTATTACAGGGCTTTGAATAACGTTAAAAATTTGGTATCGTTACTTTCATCGGACGAAGATAACGTTATTAGTAGAGATCACGTTATGCTTGGTATCGATACTTGGCATACGTTTTACCGGTAACTGAGTAACGTTAAATTTTTATTTATTTTCTTTCATCTCTTTCTTTCGTCTACATTAATGAAATTGCATTTGCATCGTTTGATTGGCGATGTTGCCGTAGAGTGCCGCCGCCCATGGCGTGCCACTTAGGTTGCGCGGGTTGACAACAACGCATTAAGTAACGATAAAAGTATCGATACTAGTAACGGTAATGGTAACGTTATAATATGGATTCGATACCAAAGTATCGTTACCCGTGTTACCGTTAAAAAATTAACTTTATGAAAATAACGTTACTTAACGATACTTAGAGTGTGAATTTAATAACGTTACCAAGCCCTGATGTATTATACCCAGGCGCGGTCGCAGCCTAACATTTTGGGGGGGGGGGGGGGGGGTCACCATGAGTACTGAGATATTAGAAGAATATTTTTTTGGAAGGTAAATCCTCTTTGGTCTAGTAGTCGCAAGCGCTGCTGATCAGAATGATGTCCCGGGTTATAATCTTTTTGCAAATGTCCGTCGCAGTCTCCGTGGCCCAAGTGAGAACAATTTTAAGATAGTAAGACTGGCAAATCGTTCAGGGTTTCGACAGCATAACTGTCTTTGGGGGAGGTCATGACCCCTAGAACCCCCCCTCTCGGACCGCGCCTGATTATACCTCTGCCCAATACTTTGCGGATACCAAGCGTGATATTATTTTAGTTTAAACGCGAATTTTTTAAAGTTTTTCGACCAGACTGCCTCCGGTGACAATAAATACATACACCTAGATAGAACGAGCCAAAAAAAGAATGATTAAAATCGTACTTCTCCGCAAAAAGTTATGCATATATGTTTAAGTTACATATATTAAAATTTGTGCATAAATATACGCGACAACTTGAGATTCTACTAATGTTCTTTTGCCTGTTAAAAATCTTGTTTATCAAAACAAAACGAATCTAGAATATAGCTATAATTAAAGATGAATAAATAAACCTTAAAAAGTAAAAAGACAAAAATGGTACAACTCCATTACCACCCATTGTATGTTTTTATTGTAATTTTTTTTTTGTTATGTATTTCCTGGTGGTTATAATAAAGCATATATAAATAAATAAACTCTGCTTAACCCGATAATCGGCGTGAGGTGTTCTAAACCTTGGAAATCGAGCACAACAATAACAGAAAAATGAACACGACGATATTCATACAATAATATTTAAGTTAATAAACAGTAAGCATTCTTAGATAATAAACAAATTAATTTTATCTTACGTTCGGGAAAAACAGCGCTTGTGAAATAATCGCTGACGCTTATAAAATTATAAACGCGCGTGTCTTGGCCCCATCCTATGCGGATTGCGATGCGGTGCTGCGGAGCCGTCATCGACCCAAGTGTGTTCGAACGAGCCAGTCTACTCGCGCCAGTATTTACATCAATTTGCCTTGAAATAAATAATAGCTATTATAGAACTTATATTCAGAATGCAAAAAAGATGTATACGAGCAATGTTTGGTCTAAGAACAACGGATAGTTGCGTAAATTACTTTAGACAATCAAAAATTCTAACTTTACCATCTTTGTACATTTTAGAAACTGCACTATTCGTAAAAGCAAATCCGCAATTTTTTCAAAAATTTTCAGACGTCAAAAGAACCCCAATTCGTTCTCAATATCAGAATTTGTTGTGTCCAATCAAGTGCAAAACTGCCTTACTGAAAAAGAGCTTCTTTTCTAGGGCACCCACTGTCTATAATAAAATACCTAATGTTGTTAAATGTTTACCTTTAACCAAATTTAAAAAGTCCGTTCAGGGGTTTTTACTAGAAAAGTGCTATTACAGCGTAGATGACTTTTTAAATGATAATCTTCTGCAATAGAATTTGGAATGTGTACCTGTGTTATTATTTTTTCTAATATGTATTTTACTTAAATTGAATTTAAATTGTTGACATTTCAAATTATTCCTATGTTTTTTTTTTCTTTTTAAGTCATTATTTTAATTTGTTATGAACGATTTTTATAATTATTGTAATAGTTGTCTTAGTGCGACTAATTTTGTACGCCATGATTGGCAAAACATGTAGCTACCTCTCATAATTTTTAAGACCTGTATAATTCTGCACTCATGTTTTACAAAATAAATATCTTGTATCTTGTATAATTTATTTATTTTATGCCCCATGACTCTTCCTTTTATATGTAAGTATTATTTGTTTCAAGACTGAAAGTTTTTATGTAATAAAAATCTTGTTTGAAAAACAATGCATACATGAGAAAATAAAATTTCACACCATAACAGCACACTTGTCCCCGAAAGGTTAAAACATATAGTAGATACACTCACCTTTCGCCCCATGTTTAAGCCCCATGTATTAGATGTAAACGGAACACTCTACCCACACTCATACAGCTATTTCCCTATTTTTATGCCTAGTACAGATCCAGTGCACTGAAAGGCTGAAAAAAAAATACATTTACTTGTAGCATTTTTTGTCCCCCCGCTTCTGAAAGGCTGATCACTGATTACTACTGTTGTGACGGCTTTTATTTACTTGCCATTTAACGACTAATTTATTGAACCAAAACTACCATTTAAACTGGTAGCACGAGATTCGAAACTAGATTAGGACACTATACGAAAATGGAGGCAACCAAAATGCGCAGGTTGGAATTACTATTTAGTTAACTGATATTGTAATAAAATAGCAAATACATAAAAAAGACGTCGCTGGCTTGTTATTAAAAAAAATCAGTGTGATCTTATAGTAATCGTGCTTGAATTTCATAATACAGATCCTTTTTTCCGGAGACGCATATAGAAAGAAAGAAAGAAAGAAAAAGTATTTATTGGGACACGCACAGAAACTATACAAAAAACAATACTTAATAAAATAAAAAATCAATTATAAACAAAAGAAACAAATAAAAAACAAAATTTAAAAGAAAAAAAAAAGAAAGTCCTGTGCGAGGCCAAAGGGCCCCTATCTCAGCATGATGCTGCGACATTTAAAAATAAGTATCGCAGCGCTGGTATTCTGATAGGACCCAGTGTGTTGTGATGTCACGAACTAATACAGAAATAAATAAAATTATAATAGGATAACGTATGTGTGTAAAGTAACATAAAATAAAATAAAAATAAAAAATATGTCATCAATGATACATTGAGCATGCCAGTACCCGACGTAGCATCAAGTTACTTGTCTATACCCTAGCGTGTCAAGATATGTGACACTCTATGGGATCGTTATGACAAGTAAATAGACGCAAGCGCCGACGACGCTACCGTAAAACATAAACAAGGGCAAACAAAAGTTAATTGAATGAAAGTGAGTGATAAAGTGTTACGACCGCTTTGAAATACAGTTCTTTTGTGGCAATTGAAGAATTAAAGATAAACGAAGGTTATAAGGCTTAACAGAATTACGGTTTTTACAAATGACAAACGACAAGAAACTAGGTAGGTACTAGAAACAAACCCAAAATGCTTAACAAACACTGTTGTGCCAATATAATTGCTGCCAGTCACAGGCCACCAATGCCAGCTGCGTGCAGATCAAGAGTAAGTTCAGAGTGTGGTATCTTTTTGAAGCTGTAGTAAGTGCTGTTGAAATTTGATTTTGAAAGAACTAACTGTATTTATAGCACGAAAGGGCGGTGGCAGGTCGTTCCAGCAATGAGAGGCGGCGAATTTGAAACTAATATATATGATAATTAATTTTAAAAATCCACGAAATCAAATAAAAAATAGTTGATTATTCACTACAAAATTTGTTTCCTGAGCTTACTTCCGTATAAATTTAGGTATATTCATAATAACTAAAATATTATGCTACAACTCTGTGATTTTTGATAATTGATAAATAAATCAACTTGCTTCTACAGGAAAGTTTACTGGCCTGTAACCAAGCAAGTGAACTCTCCCGTTCAAACGCGCCACGCTGACAAAGATAGATAAGCGGACTCTCTCCTAAAATAATACCAATCGATTCTCAGATAATATACTAAGCCTCTTCAGTCTTCAGTGATTTACGAAGTACTATGTAGGTTAAACAGTTATAGATGATGTAGATAATAGCTTATTTCTACGTGAAATAAGGTGTTAGATAGATTATCTATTACATATTTTGTTGTAAAATTAATTTTTAAATAGAAAATGGAGATTTTTTACAAAAAAGGCTGTCTAAAACTAATTTCTGTTACTAAGCTGATTTGCTGTGTTTTTGTGTCTTTTTTTTTAGAAAAAAATTTCGTTATGCTAAGATTATTTAATACGGATCTAACAAATTATTAGGTCAATTTAATTTACGTGTTAAAAATTTGGACTAATTGATTACCGTAACTAGCAAAAAATATTTTTGTACAAAATAAAGGTCACTCTACTCTGTCCTACAGCGAGTTCAACTGAAATCGGATAGATGGCGCTAGTAGATTCGCTTAACGAGAATTCATGCAGTACTATTATAATCATATTGTTTATTCAAAGTATTCTATTTACAGAAAAGTTAACTAAAACTAGATTTATTCTTTTGTTTTCTTTTACTAATACAACTCAGGAATTCAATCTGCTTAGTATTATCCCAAGAATGTTAGGGTCGGATGTAAACTAGGAGAAAATGGACACGTAGCTTCATATTTCTGACTGACCAACCTTGCTGTCTGACTGACCTTAACCTTGATGGTGGTGCCGAAAAGTTCTGGAGTGGCGACCGCGTACCCGAGGACGTAGAGTTTAACTGTGTGGGAGGCCACAAGGTGGGCCGATGATCTTGTGAAGGCCGCAGGAATCCGCTGGATGCGGGAAGCATAAAACCGATCGAAGTGGCGGAGCTTGGGGGAGGCCTATGTCCAGCAGTGGACGTCTTTCGGCTGAAATGGTGATGATGATGTATCCCTTGACAATACAAACATGCCTTTCTTACCACTTTTATTTGCTCTCCGCGCTTACAATATATTCAATTATTATACATTTTTATTCTTACAAATATGGAAAAAAAACTCGGAATATAACAATGAAACGGTACTTGGAGACAGAAATAGGTACCATGGTAGCTTCTCCAAACAGACAATCTCTTGCACAAAAAGCTCGACTACTGACATGCCTTTGGCCTTTCTACCAAAACATATCATCTAATCTTAGGCCTCACAAAAGATACGTTCACTGGTCGTATCTAAATACACTCTGAGATCAAAGGGCTCGTTCATGTGCGAGCGACCTTATAAAGGGCTGTCAGTTCAAGGTTTAAGGACTTATTTTTACATGTGGTTTTGCTTGTGTGTATTGCAATATATTATTTGACATTAGCCACGAGGATCTCTCTTATCTTCTTCTGGAAATCGACTAATTAGTCAGAGGAGCTCGTGGCTAAGTATCACGGTCAATCAATCAAGGTTCTACGAATGTCGCGGTCCGTCCGTTGAAGGATGACCGTCCATCTCATACTACGTGTCTCGAAAAGAATGATTAAGCCATTAATTTGTAGATCTTGAGGAGGATAAGCAAATTAAACGGTACATGTAAAACAGGTATCCAGTTAGCATTTAGTTAGACCGGATGCCAACCCTCACCAATTTGAGAATGAGAGGCAGAAAATATGATCTTGCTAGCAACGTTGTTGTAAGTGGCAACTAAAGGATAGATTGATCAGGATCGCCAATCATCTACCAATCGTGGTGATTGAAACTCAGAAAGAAAAAAAATTAAGCACAGACAAGCACAGATACAATAAAAGGCGGAAAGGGTAAAATAAAGTAAAAAGTTTATGTTGCATCGCACCTTACACTTTTCATTTTATTTTTGTAATAAAAAAAAACCGGCCAAGTCCGAGTCAGACTCGCACACCGAGGGTTCCGTACAAACCTGTAGGTATAAGGGTAAAAGTGGGATAGTTGCCCCACATTTTGAAATTGATTTTTTTTTCCTAGACAAAAATATATATTTAAACAGGTTTTTCGATTAAATGGTACATTGGTCTATTATTTATTGTATTTAAAAAAGAAATTCAATGCAGCTATTACTTATATTTTAAAAAATAAGAAAAGTTACAGTACTAGTTCTGAGTATAGATGCCTCTTATATGGGTTAGATGCCCCGATGCCTTTGTCAGTATGAGGATAGTTGCCCTTAGGTATAAAACAAAGCATATTTATAATTAACTAGTTTTATTTTAATATTTAATAATGGCACATTACACTTTGGTTTACATTTTCTTATTCTAACATTAATCAGCGTCAAAAAAAAAAACTTCTTCACTTTCGTTTATTTTAGTTCTTCACTTTGGTATATTTTACTTCTTTAGTTTGGTTTTAATTTTCATATTTTTAGTTCTACATGAATCAACTTCAAAAAAAAAATTACTTCTTCACTTTGGTTTTAATTTTCATATTTTTAGTTCTTACATGAATAAACTTCAAAAAAAATTACTTCGTCACTTTAGGTTATTTTACTTCTTCACTTTGATTTTAATTTTCATATTCTTAGTTCTTTCGTACATGAATCAACTTCAGAAAAAAAAATCTTCTCTTTAGTTTATTTTACTTCTTCACTTTGGTTTTAATTTTCATGTTTTTCGTTCTTACATTAATCAGCTTCAGAAAAAAAAAGTACTTCAACAGTACAATCTACGTTGTTTTTTTCGCATTCATTCGTTTAATCCTACCGCATTCATTACAATAGTCGCCGTACATGGTACAATCCTCATGTAGCCATTTTTTACACATTACACATTGTATCCAATCTGCAGTTGATTTGGTCTTTTTATATTCTTCAAAGCATTCTTTGCATTCCGAATCATTGTATGCGTCTGACTCAGATTCATTTGAATTATTTGAGATCGATATTTCATCACTTGATTCCTTGTGTTCTATTCGTCTTTTCTTAATAATTTTTGCTGGAACTTTCCTTTGAAGCTTAGCTTTTTTCTGTAGATCAGCTTCTGCTAGTCGACATTTATTTTTACAACGAAGTTCTGGAGTAGCTTTACCTTTAACTTTAGATTTCTTCAATTCGATATTTTCCTTTGTATTTAAAATTGCAGCTGATTGTTTTCCCGTCTTATGAAATGGAACCGGAACAATTGGCACCGGCGAACATTCTTGCAAATATTTGCTTGGTGTTTCTAGTTCATCCATGTTGATAATGTTGTTATTCTGTGAAAGAATTGATGAGCTGGAATTTGAAAGTCTCCTATCTGGTTGATCCGTATTACAAGGAGAAATGTTGGATAGATTTAAGCCGACTCTCAGAGTTTGTACATTGGGTGGACCTGGTTCCTGTTCAAGAGCTTCTTCATTTCTATAAAAAATATTCATATAAATAGGAGTAATGTTAGAAAGGACTCTATCTACTACAGGAATTGATCTATTAGGTGAATCTTGTTCCTGTTCTGGAGCATCATTTTGAACTGCATCGACTTCCACAGACCTTTGGTTATTCAAAGAAATGTCCGATATTGAAAAAAAGCTCTTTGGAACTGCAGAATGATTGAAAGGGTAAATAACACAAGCCCTAAATCCCGAAATCGCATTAGAACTCGTGGCCGCTCTGGTCCACGCATTCCCAATAAGTTTTCCTGCAAATAATCGATTAATTTTTCGATCCTTGTGTGACACTACCCAATTTCTTGTTTCAGCTGCAAAGAACGTTTTAAAAGGCTTAAAGAAACTGCGATCCAGTGGTTGCAGGGCTTGAATGGTGTGACTAATCATGATGATGGCCATCCAGAAGCAAAATAATCTTTCCTGTTGGTTTTTTGGGTACCAGATGTTCTTTCAGCCACTTGTGAAATAATTCCGCATTCACGTGCGCGGATTTTCTATTCATATAGACTTCTGATCCGGGTGGGAGCCCATCCTGAAATTCTGGTTTCTTGTTTACTCCTATGATGATGACTACTGGGGGAAGAAAGTTCCCTACAGCATTACAGCACGCTATTACCGATAGTGTTTCACCTTTTTCACCAGAAGTTATAGAATGGACTACTCTTGCGCCTCTTGTAGCAATAACTTTTCCAGTAGAATTATTTAACTGGACTCCTGTCTCATCTATATTGTAAATCCTATCTGGTTTATCCAGTAAATCATGCTCGGTCATCACTTTAAGCAGTAGTCCAAACATGTTTTTAACCTCATCTCGATTTAATCCCTGTGCTCTTGCAACTAATAACCCTTCTGCCTGACGAATACTTAGCTTTGTATTACGTTCTAAAAATGATCTTAACCAATGCGGCCCAGCCTTTCGAGTCTCCTTATCAAAATTGGTTTCTTTACCCAGTTTCTCAGCGAACTCGAATGCCAATCCTCGTATCATGTCTCGGGTTGGAGGGAAACCAGCTTTTTCCTATTTCTGTATGTGGTTCACTAAACGTTTTTCGTTTACAAAATCAAGACACCCTCTGGTGTTTACCTATAAAAAAATAAACAATGTAAGGAATAATATGATAATTTCATTACTTAACAAGAACTTTGGTCATGGAACTTTATTACCTAATGTCTGTTTTTCAGTATTTTTGTTTTCAAATCTTCTCCTCAATGTTCTAGATGGAATCCCATATCTACGAGATATTTCGTTGACACCAAGAATGCCTCTCGACATTTCATGCATTGCAGCTATTAATGCCTCTTGCGTCCAATCAGCTCGCGGACGAACTCCAACCTTCCTTATATATTTACGAGGCATTTCTGAAAACAAGAAATGGGAATATGACATGCAAACATTAACTTAAGCCACAGGGGATAGATGCCCCTAAGGGCATCTATACTCACAAAACACGAGGCGTCCATCCTTTTCAATAGGGATAGATGCCCTTATTTAAAAAAAAATCCCTTTACAAAAATTACAAAACGTTTTACTGACGATAATATTCAAACTATACACTTGCAAATAACAATAAAATAATATCACTTACCCTTGGAAATCAAAAGTTCCACGCGTTTGTGAAACAGTCGAATACGTAATCCGCGATCTTTGTGAGCGAGCCCGTCGAACTTTCTCCATTTACACACGATACGTCTGATCAGAGCGGCTGCCGCTCGCACACTAGCGGGGTGGGGGGTGTTCTTTGCTTATAAGTATTAACTGCGATGATAGTTCGTTTACAAGTCACAATTTGAATTTTGGGGCGTCTATCCTCCTAGGGCAACTATCCCACATATACCCAAAGTTTAAAATTTAAAAAAATATTTTTATTATATGATGTAACAAAAAATTTACGGTTTTCGCAATTTGTCCTTTATCTGTGCTATAAGACGTTGCTTCGTACCAAATTTCAAAATTCTTTAGGTTTCCCTTTAGGTTTTGATTCCCTTGCGAGTTTCGAAAATTTGCGGAAATTTGCAGCTTAAACGGCTATATCTTTTGATTGCATTAGTTTAGAAGTTTGATTTTTTCACAGCTCTAAGGGACAGTAGACTTGAGTATTTAATATAAATTTCAGCTTGATACCTCCACGCGTTCCTGAGAAAAAGGGTCTTGACAGACAGACGGACGGACGGACGGACGGACAACAAAGTGATCCTATAAGGGTTCCGCTTTTTCCTTTTGAGGTGCGGAACCCTAAAAATATTCTTGTCAGAAGTTATTTTAATCACAAGTTAGTCTTTTAGTCAGGAACTAGCATTACAGTAAGCCTCACAGCTGTTGCCAAAAAGGTCCAGTTCAGCAAATATACCAGACAACTAAAGCCTGAGGTGGTTTTCAAGTTTTCAACTGTTTAATTTCCCGTTACTATTCTTTGCGTCTTCTGGCTTACTTTGACTGACACAGAAACAGTACGCCATTAATTATCCATGTCCCTAAAATCTTGTCCATTTACGAAATAAAACTCAATAAAAGAATATGATTGAAAAACTTTTGAAGGAAGGAAGTTTAATAAAAATTGTACATTTGCGAAGTTGCTCGGTTCTGTATTTCTTTCTTCCTATTCGCAAAAGTATAATGATTGCACTAACTTTTAACTTTTCTGTAGGTTTTTAGCGAGAAAGAAAATCGTAAAATGAAAATTATATTTAATTGTTTTTGACTACCGCCACGCTCCACTTTGTACGGGATTCAGGGCTTGTCAAAACATCGAGCTTTTTTCTTTTTTATATATAACTTTAATATTAGTATATAAAGCACATAATCCTTCCTAAAATGTCTAAATTCTGGTGAACACCGCGTGAAAATTGGAACGGGACTTGGGAGGTAGACCAAGCCTGCGTCGTCGGTCTAGTGGTGGAAACGCAGCTGATGACTATAGATTTGTGATCTATCTCGTTGATTACAATAAGCTTGCACCCTAGTACCTACGTGATACTGTAAAATATCTGGCAAAAATTTGGTGTTCTACATAATACCGGATGACATTTTTACCGTCTCGACCTTCATATGGTGTGTTGTGTAACTAGAATAGAAGGCAGGAAGGCCTTCAGATTCATGAAGACTAAAGAGCGTGACTAAAGAGCGAGAGACGCGGGCGGACGGGGATGCGTGTGCGGCTCGTGCGCCTGCGAAAGATCAATGAAGCTACCTATTTTTGCCGGCTTCAAGGGTAGGACCGCGCTATGAAATCTTTGATATATGCCGCGCATTGAGTAGGGTGCGTATGATTTGAGTTTCGATTGAATTTAATTGTTTTTTTTTTCTTTTCTTTTCCAAATTTCTGTTTTTGTTGTTCTATTATGAAAATGTTACTTTAAATGTGTAGTATTTTTTTTTTTTTAAATTTCTATGCCAAAGGCTTCTACTCCGTTCACCTATTACACCCATTTTTTTTCAAGACGTTATAAAATGTCACCCGGTATATCAAAAGTGTTTGTATTATGTTGGTGGATATTAGGTAACCTCTGTTTATCCTTTCAGGGATAACAGACTTGATGCTATATCATGACATTTCAGCTTGTTCTTCCCACACTTCTGAAGCAGTAGATGACTTTAAACCGGCGTAAAAGTCATGGTGATCACTGATTCCAGATGTCTCTAACATAGGTTCTGGAATCACTTCTATCAATCAATCGAATGAATAGAGCGACCGCCCTTTCAAGGTCATCGGAATGAACGAAAACGACCGCTTCTAATTTCAAACATGACCGAATACATTCAGTTGATTTTCCAAACCCATTCGCTTTTGAACGATTGAGTGAACTTATATTTCCTTGGGGCATGAATTACGCGGGAACTCAATTTGTAATATTGAACTTTGCATTATTTTATTTTGTACTTCATCAATTAATCATCTTCAGGCGTGGCTTAGTAAAACAGTTTTTGTTTGCAAGTTTAATTGGGCAAGTTTCATTCTGCTACTAACTTGTTTCGTAGAAACTCTCAAGTCTTAGAAAGCATTAGAGGCATCTTCTTTTCATTTTGAAGGCCCAGTGGGTGGCCACATTTTGTCACGTTAAAAGCATTAAATGGTCTTATTTCTGTTAGTAGGTTGACATAAACACTTTCACACATCAATCATATTTTCAGTACTAAATGAGGTCGGAGTTGCCTGTCTGACTACTCTGAGATGAAAATCCAAATCAAACTCAGAGGTTACAGTCTCTCAGTCCAGACACAATCTTGGTAATAAGACCATATTAATGTATTTTTTCAATATTATTTTAGCCTTTATCCAATTACTGATTAGACAGTATATTTACAACCAAACTAAACCCGTCAATACACACACCTAACTCAATCAACAAAGTTTAGATTTTTAAAGACGATGGAGTTGGAAATATGAATTTAAAAACAATATTTGGAGACGTAACTTAAATAAGAATAGAGCGAGTCAAAGAAAATAATGGATGGACTGTGTGAATTATGATATGAATAGAAAAGGAATGATTACTGAGATGACGACTAATAGAGAAGTGCGGAAGAAATGCGCCGACCACAAATAATTTGGGATGAGGGCAGCAGACTTTTTGCGGGTTACTGGCGTGTGTATTTTTAGCTGCATATTAAGTTGAGTTGCTATTAGTTTTCGGAAAACTTATAAATTATTTTTATTTTTCATGATCATTATTATCGTCTCAGCCGTAATAAATCTACTACTGGATAGGGGCATATTCCATACATCGCCATAATATGCTGCTTTTTTCATTCAATCTACTTTCTAACACTAAAATTAATATAATATGTAAAAGTATAGTAAAAAAATAATAGTTTAAAAAAACTAAAAAACACGCTTCCATTGAAAACCAAACTAAAAAGTACAAAATAATGGAAAAAAAGCGTGGGGTGCTTATTAAGGTATTTTTTTATTGATATGCACCCCACGCTTTTTTTCCATTATTTTGTACTTTTTAGTTTGGTTTTCAATGGAAGCGTGTTTTTTAGTTTTTTTAAACTATTATTTATTTTCTATTTTTTAGGGTGATTCGAATTTTGAGACGTATGTCAGCGTACTTTGTGACGTATATCAGCGTAGTTTTCGAAGACAGTTTTTTTTGCTGTCCTGGTAACCCTGGCAAGGATAATGGCACAAATTAGTTTGTGACGTATGTCAGCGTAGTTATCGAAGACAGTTTTTTTGCTGTCCTGGTAACCCTGGCAAGGATAATGGCACAAATTTATGAAATTATTGCATTGTCATCGGTCCTTGACAGGTGCGCAAAGTTTGAATGAAATCTGGTCGTTTAAAGTGGGTCAAAATCACGCTATAAGGAGTCGGTTATAAACAAACATACAAACATACAGGTGAAGCTAATATAAAGCGTGAAGACCTCACTGAGCATCAAAGAAGTCGTCTGCATCGCTGTCAATGGGAAAAGTGCCTAAAAGGCTGGCAGCATTGCCACGTTGGATGGCGATGCTGATTGTTTTACCCAAAAATAAGCCACTCCTCTGGTCACACGATGAGAAAACCAACCACTTAGCGATGTTCCGGAATATTCGATGACCTTTCAGATCCCATCGCCCTAGTGTTACAACACCAAATGGCTCAAAAATATAGGTGTGAAGGTTGTTATATTTGCGCCGTTTGTTGTATATTTCTAGAGCACCTTGGAGTTTCTACCAACACAGTACCTTCCCTTGCTCGGAATATTATTCTACATTAATTTCTGAACAACCCTTGTCTTTCAATAATATTCCAAACAAGACTAGATTTATGACCAACTAAAACTTCATAACATTCAGAACAGAGATATTTTGCTCAGAATATTTTTGAGTTTAAAATTCATTTAATGTGTGTATTTTCATCTCTCTGAGGTCACGGGTTCGTTGCTCTGGAGGCAAACAAACCTATTTGCCATACCTTAGTACTCCGTAGATGTTTGTTCCAAATCAGGATGTTTGTGCTCAACTTTCCCATGAATGTAACTTGACGAATATTGTTAATAGCGCAATTTGTAGATAAATGTTTACAGTTTTTTTTTCTAACTGCTTATATAAAAGTTTCGAAATTTAGAACTTTAATTTGAAAAACACTACATATCATTTACGAAAGAAACAAATTAAAACAATATTAGCATTTTTATGTATTAACATGCAACTCTGAAACAAAATTTGTAAAAAAGAACTTGTTTAAAAAAAGAACCATCTTGAAACGTAACAGTAAATTAAAAGTACACATAGATAGAAAAGTAGACGCTTTTAAAGTAAAATTAAATGTTACATGCCTTTAAAAGAAATAGGCAAAAAATGGGAGCAGGAAATAAAAGTTGTAAAAGAAAATTAAAAATGTTTTTCAACGACTTCCGCTGTGATTTATTAATTCTATTTTCATTCCTGCAACATTTATAAGCTTGGTAATCAAGCGGAACAGGTGGAGTTTAATGTAAAATACATTCGTTACTTAGTTACTAATGGAAATGTAATGTGAATTTTACTATACTACGATACGATAGATATAATTTTAATACTAGAAATAAAGACAAGATAGATCAACCATTTTTCAGATTAGCAAAAGTACATACATCTTTTATGGGGTACTGTGTTAAATGTTACAACAAAATACCTTCTGATATATTGCAATTAAATGAAAGGAGGTTTAAAAGTCATATAAAAAGTACACTTTGTAAACGAGCTTATTACAAATTAGAGGACTACATGCTGGTCATGCTGGTCTCGCTCCATAGGACAGTCTTAGAGTTTATCAAACTAGTTTCTAACTTAATTGTGTAGATAATATTTATTTTTTCTTCTATGACACTGTTTTACATTCTGTAATTACTGTAACTCACACACTGACAGTTTATATGGGTAGTTCATATAATTATTTTTTATTTAACTGCTTTTGTTAATTTATTTTTATTTTCTTTTAATTTCATTTGTTGTGTATATGTATCATTTGCATCGTTGTATATGTAAGCGGGCACGCCCTTTATGCCTGGAGGCTTTAGTAAGGTTTTAAGTTCTGTTTACGATTTTGTTTCATTATTCATTTCAGCTTGAGTTTAGTTTTCAATGTTTTGTTGGTATAATGGCGTGTGCTAGCTGACATTATGGCGAATAATGTATGTTTTGTTTTATTATATTAATAACTTATACAATATTGTATAGAATCAAGTTCTTCTAACTTAACAGACAGCAGTGCTGCTGGGGAGTTTGTTCCGCCACTTCTTTTTCCCAGCCAAAGCACTAGGAAGTGTCGAAGGGCGGGCGTTTTGGGGGGACTGTCTTATGTGACTTTGACGTTCAAAAAGTGCTGACTTTCAGCCTAGTTTGAATAAATGACTTTTAATTTTGATTTTGATTTTACTCTGCAATTTTTATGTCTCGGGTAGTCAGAAGCTTGTGAATCTAACCAAGGGTTCTCGTGTTACCCACTCCTTGTTGAAAGATAAGCAAACGCTACATGTAAACTACTGGTATCCAGGTGCATCCCGTTAAAATGAAAACCGACCCCAACCCGGTTGGGAAATGTTAGCAAATGATGATAACACATTTTTATTATTAGTCAGTTTAAATTCTTTGAAAATATATTTGTCTTTATTTCAAAAGGTAATATTAATAATATGTACAAGTATCTAAAACCAAAGATAAAAGAATCACAGGGCATCAAAAAACTCGTCCGCATCGCTGTCAATGGGAAAAGTGCCCAAAAGACTGGCAGCATTGCCACGTTGTATGGCAATGCTGATTCTTTGGCCAAAAAATAGGTAAAAAAATTATTTGAGGAATAATTAAGTCAAAAATTATATTTTATTTTGATGTCAGCCAGCACTGCGGCTGTTAACGAGGTCAGAAAATTTCATTTGTCAGATCTTCGACAGTCGAAGACGTAAAACAACCCTGGCAAATGGGTACATCTGACAAGCAGGAGTAACAGCTCGTGCCTTCCGAGCCTCGGAGGAGTCTCGGTATGAAATGGATGGCCACCCTGTCCCCGGACTAACCCCTGTAAGCGTGACTAATAATTAGTTACGCTTTTCGATCGACCCATGTGGCGCTTTTTACAGCCAAACAAATTTAAAGAAGGTTAAAATTAGCATTGCCATTTAACGCCAAAAAGTCATTGTGTCTTTGTATTTTTACAAAGTTATTTAATTAATTGCCTAGTCTAATAATTATGTACTGTTTACGTTTCATAGACATCATTTCAAACTAAATGAAACTATTGACACTTCATCCCTATGAACTTAAAATTCGTCTCTCGTAGTCTTAAAATACGAACAGTAGGACAAACTGACGGGATTTGCATATTACCCCGATATAGCCTAGTTCGCGTGAACATTTCAATCCGATTTATTACCCCCTTTTATCGTCACACTGCCGTTTTACATAAAAGACTGCAGTTCCTTCTATGATTTTTGTAATTAAGTGTATGGTACAGCTTTTTGCAATAACTTTACCTGAAATTGTGAAGGAAATTATTACCTATATATGTGAAACGATTTTTACTCACTTCTTTATTAATGTTGAAACGAAACTATAAGAGCTAAACAAAATTAAAAAAGTGTAAACAATTTTCGTTTAATTAAAAAAGATTGTTGAGGAAAAACGCTCTAATTTAACCGGTTTTGTTATCCAAAAGGGTCTGATGGTTAATTAAAGAGCATGGTCTTAACCCTTTCTGCAAAGGTTTCATTTGTTCAAAGGATATGCTTATTAGCTTTGTTATAAATTCTATTTTTGGTAACTCTTTGCAAAAGAGTTTATCGAAAGACGCTTTACAACGTCTATATTTGCCGTCTAGTGGTATTCTCTATATCTCATTTCGAAATTTGAACGATAACTTATTGCGAATTTATGATGGTTTACTTTGAAAATTAATGAGTTAGCTTTCAAATTGTGTGTGCTCACTTCAGTGAGATTCCAAGAGAACCTTACAAAATAGCACAGCAGTTTTTAAGGATTTAGGAGTAACATTACAGCTACATATGATATTTCAAGTTAAAATGCAAGGCCGGCAACGCATCGGAAGTCTCTTTGTGTCTAGACGATGAATGGTTTTCTATCTTGTTACGTATTAAGTTGATTTTTTTTTGTGAGACCAACTCGCTTTGGCTTGAAAGCTAAAATAAATTAGTCTGTTGCCAAATTCAATTTCCAAATTAATTGGTTATCTATTCTCTCAAGTCAAGGATTTGATTGCCTGCTGGTGTTTTGATCAAAATTACGAATAAATAGCTTTTATGTAATAATACACATTTTTTTTTGTTGAACAGCTTCTTAAATGTTCCCGCCTATGTTCTCCGAATAAGTCGTCGAACAGAAACAGCCATTTATATTAAAATCCCATGTAATTGAAGCCGATTCTATTGTCATCATCCGGGTACCAATTCAGACTCCACCTGCTAGATAAAGAGTACATTACAGGTCATAATAACTACCCCACCTTACGAACAGCTACAATATTCACACTTAATTCCACCACAAACCTAATTTGTCCCATCCACCGACGTGTAATGCCATAAGGAAGTCATTACAGACCTCTTTTGATCCTCCACAGCCTCTTAGGAGATCCCTCTCATCATTCATGAGACGTTAAGTACTCGAGGAGTATAATTTTAGCATATTTTCATTCGAGTGATTGCCTTTTTGGCTGAATCGTGATATTTTGGTGGCTTTTGTGTGAATAAAGGTCGTCTGACTTCCTGTCTTTTGAACCCACTTAGATACAGGGACTAGCTGAAGTGAAATGAAACTATTAATTTATTTACCATTTTCAAGATTAATGTGTTGTTATTATAAACATAATATTTGTACAGCATTAATAACACGAGATGAATAAGAAGAAGTGAGAAGTTCTTAATTAGTAGGTAAAAGATTACAACAACAGCGGCAGTATCAGTTAATCTACCAAACAGCTATAAGAGTAATTTGCTCGCGTTAGGAATGAGTCCATATAATTTTAGTTCTGGCTCCTGAAACACAGGTACTTTAACCTAGCTCTGGAGCCAGGGTCTCAAGTTTTTTGTAACCTGTTTTTATACCAATAAAGAAATTATGTGTTATGTGTAAACGTAGGCATAAGGGAGGAGACGCCTCGGGCGTCGGGAGTCGACAGCTGACTCCCGCTCGGGTCGACGGCGCGTAGTGTTCCACGCGCGCCTCAAAGCGATGTCAGCAACACTGAAGGGGTCTGCTAGGACCGATGCCTGCCAGAGTCTCGGGATTGTTCGAAAGAGATACCGTGACCCTGGCTCATGGGCAACTGAAGGAACACGGGTGGGTTTTTGTCAGTAAAAGTCTGACACGCCCTCTTGCTCCGCCCAGAGCGAGAGAAGTCATTTGATGATTTCCCATCCAAAAAAAAAAAGGTGGATTGTTAGTCTAGTGGTCACAAACGTTTCTGCTGCAAATGAGATCCTGGGTTCAATTCCCAGGTTGGGCAAGGAATCATTAAGTGTCCCGACCATGGCACAAATCCCTGAGTATGGGTTTGTACCCTGTTGATGGCAATAGGTCGTCCCTTATTTCATGGACTTAAAAATAACTGGCAAAATGTAGGTGTACTATGGATACCCTTCTGCTTAACCCATCGGAGAAATAGACGCAATGTTATATTATGTGCTGTGTAAAGAATCTAACAACGGCTGAGCAATAGCGTAGACTACGAAAGGATATTTCGAAACTCAACCCCGACCCAACAAAGAGTTGAAGTTTGTATGCAAACAAAGTAGCGAGCAAGAGGTACTTCAAAAACTTCACTTCTGTACTAAAGTAAAATATGTTTCTGAGTCGGCCATATTGGATTTGTTGTGACCTCACGTATCGTATGACGCTGTCCGGGATGTTGTAAGACACCTCATTTATCTCTATGTAGAAATAAAAATACAATGTTAAAATTGTGAGGATGGCTACGATATATCGCTAAGAATTTCGTGTTGAACAGTATGATTAGAGACATCTGATTTACGTTCACAAGATTTAAAAGATTTCCATGGAGTTGATTGTCCATTCTTCTTCATAAGAACCTTTGAACGCTTTGACATCGGCAACTAGTTATATATTAGTGACTTACCGACTCCGGGATAATTTAATAGTGTTTGTAAGTGGTTTAATTATAATAAATGAATTGAGTTTGGATTATACTGCCTTCGGATAAATAGTATCTACCGTGGCCCTGGCATATGGGCCGTGGACCTGGCATATGGGCAACTGAAGGAACACGGGTGGGTTTTAGTCAGTAAAAGTCTGACACGCCCTTCCGCTCCACCTAGAGCGGGAGATGTCATTTGATGATTTCCAACCCAGCAAAAAAAATTGCTATAATTATAATAAATGATTTAAGTTTGGGTTATATAGTATCCGGACAAATAGTATATACCTCATAAATTAAAAATTGACGAATTTGTATGAAATTATCGGACGTATTCAGTAAACCAAACATAATATACGGATGTCAGCCACTCTACACATATTAAAAGCATACTTTACTTTACCGTCGACATCATTTGCATATAAACTCAACCCTCTGCTTGATCTGCTCAATAGTCGAGTTTTGATAAACCTTTTAGTGCACTTCAGTAGCATCTCAAAAACACAGTCTCCTCAGGTTTCAGAGAGTGTGCGATAATATAACGATCAGGTTCACTTCGAAATTTGAACAGGATCTTGTTGTGAATTCGCGATGACCATGATGACCAAATGAGTTCGCTTTCAAATGGGCTGGTTCTGCACAGTTTTTGAGAAATCCAATTCGAAATGTTTCTCCTGGTTTGTTTTCTCCAAAATGTAAATGTGTCAACGAAATATTGACATACCTAATTTTGCATTGTTATAATATAACGCAATTTAATTTTGACTGTCAAAACGAGGCACAGTATCGTTACGGCTCGAGTGTCATCATATTTTTTGAAAATCGAACGGCGGTATCTCGTTGTGAATCGCCGATGATTTTCTTTAAAAACAAATGACTCTGCTTTGGGACTGTAGGTGGTCATTTCAGTGGTGCTGTAATGTTTTTCTGTAGCTATGAAAACCCTATATATCTTTGTAACAAATCTGCTTACATTGGGATAACTGAGGGAACTGGATTTACATTCACAAGAGTCTCTCTACAATTTGTTTGCGATAGGATATTTGTTGCTTTGTCTTGCGCAGTTGTCTTAGCAATATTCTACATTTATTGTAGATACATTTTTGCACTGAAAATGAGAGACCGTTTCAAAATAAAATAGCGAGGATTTTCTGTGGCAATAGCGGACGATATGGACAAAAGATTAAATAGGAGCATTATGCATTTTCTCTGTGCCCAGTTTGTCTCGTTGTACATTAAAAATAAGTGACAACCTGTCACAAACAAAGAGTTCAAACCCACGCAACGTCCAAAATAATTCATCATCAGCAGCCTATAAATGTTCCCACTGCTGGGACACAGGCCTCCTCTCCATGAGAGGGAGTGGGCCATAATCCACCACGCGGGCCCAGTGCGGGTTGGTAGATGTCACATGTCTTCAAATTTTTAGTTCTAAGACATGCCGGTTTCCTCACGATGTTTTCCTTCACCGTTATGAGAGCAGTGGTGATGAAATAATTTACACAAAGTATAGCGCCTACTTGGGTTCGAACTTACGACCTACTACTCGTAAGTCGCGGCCGTTACCACTGGGCCACCACTAATTAACCAAAATAATTATTTTAACCTAAACTGGCGATGCAAACCTTTTCTGAAAGGTTAAAACTGTAACAACAAAGTACCTATTTAGAATTGAGCCCAAAATATGTTAAGTGATAAAACCAATACTTACAAAGTAAATTTTGGCGGAATTAAAATGGCTGTGTAACATACGGGAAACGGGCAAAATGACAAAAATATAAGGTTTCCGTTTTTTGCAATTTGCTTGCAAAATCCTTCAAAATAAATGACGTGACTTCTAAGGCCTTTACCAGAGGAAATGAAATCTTTTATACCTCTCAAAATTCTCACAATATTTCTTGAAACATCCGCCATAGACCACAGCCGCAGAAACCATTACAATTTCATGGTTTTATGACACCCCAATTCCACGGTTTATCTCTTGATTCTAAAGTTTTCCCTTAAACCCAAAAGGGTAACAAAATTGTACCTGCAAATATTTGTTAACTTTTCAGGCTTTTCAACAGAAAGAGAAAATTCAAGTTTATTTCGTTTATGGAATCCTTTGTTTATTTTGTTCGCACCTTATGATTGCGCTTTGTTTCAATCTTGTTTTATAGACAGGAATAGATAAATATATGAATTGTGATTTAGTCGTTCGGTACCTACTACAGTTCTTTAAATATCATCATTATGGTGTCGTAATAAAGGATGAATAAATTGTATGTTTTATTATTAAACTACCAGGCATTTTCTTGTGGCTTAATAATAACAGCCGCACGGGTTGATCGAAGGTATACATACTTATTTTATACCAACATAAAATTTCCGGAAATGAATGCCCTAAATGATGGTAAAATGTACATCAAATAATGAATAGAAAAATTAAGCTGACACATGCAGCACTTACTTTATTACATACTAGCATCCGCCGGCGGCTTCGCCCGCGTGAAATTTCAACACCCCAATTCACCCTCTTAGGGATGGAATTTCAAAAAACCCTTTCTTAGTGGATACCTACTCTTCATAAAGAATACACCCTCCAAATTTCATGTCTCTAGGACCAGCGATTTAGACTGTGCGTTGATATATCAGTCAGTCAGTCACTCAGGACTTTGAATTTTATATATATAGATTATTAACACGGGTCGCTAGCAAGTCTTACACACTGGCCTACATTATTACTAACCAAACCATTTAATTTCTGTTAAGATCAAAATAAATAAATCTCTCTCTCCCAATAAACCCAAATCAATCAATCAGATTCGTGATACGCATAGAACATAAATAAAAACGGCCAAAATATAAAGAAAATGGCTGACAGAAGTGAAATCAAAAGAATTTTACATAATAGTACCTATCTTCTTAACACGATTACAATGAAGGAGATAGATGTAGCAATTTGTAGAGCTTATGAGGGTGAGGCTCGAGTGAGGGTGTGGTGTAAGTAATAAGAGAGAGCGGTTCAAAATATGAATTGGTTTTCGTACTTTTTCTTAAGCACAAGTTGTAGGTTAAAACTAAGTATTTACATACTACTTCTAGAGTAGATCTTCATAAACTGGTATTCTGCATAAGCAGTATAAGCAGGATTTGAACTGTCAGAATTTACATTTTAAATCTTATCTAAATCAGCCTTTAATCCTTTCCTACCCGATTAGAGATTTTGAAAGATATTTCCCAATTGAACTTTATAATATTACTAAGGAAGGTAAAAATAAAGCCCATCATTTTTTTTAAGATTTTTATTGACAAAAAAATCAACCAAATTCAGTGACTGTACTCATAAGTCCTTGTACATTTTTATCGTTATTTTAGCGCTAAAATTTAAAATAATAATCTAAAACCATATTAATTGTATAGTTAAAACTACAATCTTAAATAATAATATAAAACAAATAACACTTACCCCGTCTATTCTATTTTTAAATCTTTTCTAAAACAAAAGCAATCCGCAACAGGTCGATACTTGAAAGTGTCACTTGCGGGCGGTATACAGGCAAAATTTAAATAACTGATAAATTAAATAGTTTTAAATCACTGTGATTGGCTAGCGTAGTGGTAAGCGAAAGGAATGTCAGTATCTAATACGTAATGCGCGATCGTATTGTCGAAATAATGAACGGGGAATCACCCGGTACAAATTAGTACCGTCAGTTAGGAAAGGGTTAACGTTCCCACTGTAATCCAACATGCGTGCCCAGTATGGGTTGGTTGATACAAGTACCTATTTATGTTGAGAAACGTGGCTTTAAATTTTAGATAAACACTGGACATTACTGTAAAATACAAACCATAAATACACCGCTCATAAACATGGCCTGTTTCAGCACTTCTGGATGAGTTATTAATGGCAACGTATGTGGCAGATAATAGCAAATACTGTGCTGGTTTTTATTATGTGCTGGTTTTTAATTTACCAAGTAGAAGAAGCCTATCAGATGTTTGAAGATTAATAAACCATATGCCTAAAGAATATGACTAAATATGACCCATATGCCCATATGACTAAAGAAAGCCTATGCACTAGTATAGGCCATTTTATTAATGATGAATTTAAGAACTACTGACTTCCAGACTGGAAGCTGGTAAAAAATACTGTTTCTATGTCCTGAAGTAAGTTATGAACTAGTCGAGATTTTTATCGCGCATTGCATGACTTGCACGTAACTTTATAAATGAATAAGGTTAAAACAGAATATTTTCTCCACAGCCATTCTTTCTGTTCACAAAACGTCCCATTGAATTCTTTCCTACGCTCTTTTTTGTTATTTTTGCATATTGATCGAGCAACCTTTTTAAATTGGTACTTCTACGTTCACACAATGGTCAGCCAATACCTATTTACATAATTTACTAATTTACCCGCTGTCTCTCCTATCCTAACATTTTAGTACATAATTTCTTCATAGTTTTAACTACTTCAATTATGTATGCAGACATCGTACGCCATGATGTAGCAATATGGGAGATTTGATACAACTTTGATATTAATTTTGCTAAATTCCTACTGAAATATCTCTAACTCAAAATTACTTCAAAAAGATTAATTAGAATTCTCATTAAATAAAATCTTTGCCAAACTACTTTTAAACTCATTACACAACACTATCAGAGTCTCTCACACAGTACAAAGTTAGCAGTATCTGTTCTCAAACTTTGTGAGTGCCTTATTAACATTATTGATCCTGCCAAGTGGCAAGTTTCCTTGTAAATGCAATGTAATTTATACATTATTACATTCCGGGGGTATAGCAATTGAATAAGCGCTTTATATTCTGTATTGGGAAGGGTATAAAAGTGTACTTTAAAGAAAATTCCAGGCATTATTTGAGTAGATAAAAATAATCCTTTTTCGACCTTAAGATTTCACTCACTTGGCTCATTTTGCATTGAATTTGGCGTAAACAACAATGCTGCAGCTCATTTTACGCATATCCAAGTTCATCAAACGTTTTCAGAATAACAACGCAACAGCAGACCTCTTGCCTACTACTGCACAATATCTAACGGTGTCTCATTGTGAATCCGTGATGATTTACTATAAAAATAAATGAGTTCGTTTTCGAGCTGTGTGCGCTCAATTGAGTGAGGTTAGAACCTTAAACTGTAGACTATACAGAATAGCAATGGCATACAAGGCTTGAAAACTGTTAATTTATGGAAAGTACCATAATTTTGTGACAAAGTATTATAAGCGACGGCGACGATTTTATGCTTAAGTTATTAGCACACGAGTTCAAATTATAGCATGAGTGTTTTATGCGGGTATAAATTTCGGATTCAGTGTTAAACACGCTCAACACTTTATATGTTCAGGGACCGTTTACACTCGTTACTAGTCTGTGAAAAATATGGACTTTAGAATTCGTATTGAAATGTTATCACTTCACATATTTTCGTCTCAAAATGTGAAACATCATAATAATCCTGCTTCAAAACTCCCAAAGTATTGAGACAAAATATTTAACTTTTATAACGAGTCCAATCATAATAAATTACACGGAACAAAAACGAAGACATCTTCCTTTATAAACTCAAACGAAACACAACACAAAAGAGACGTGTCTCCAAGCATGTCTCTTTTGTGCTGTGTTTAATTTAAAAGAGGGAAGGTTCATTTATTTTCAGGGGCACAAGGGCCTTGTATCTGGCTTGGTACTGAATATGAGAACACCATGTTGGAATTTCTTTGAGACAGTTTTGAACGACAGTTGAAAATTCAACAGTGTATGTATTTTTTGGACTCTCTAAGTTACACTCTGTTGGATTTTAGAAGCTCGGCTCAACACAAAGAACTGAAAAATCAGTGCGCGATTAAGTCCCGTTGCGTTATTTTTAGGCCCATGGGAACGGACGGTTACACAATCGACTTAAAGTTTGTTATGATTTGTACAATTCCGTGACATAACTCGTTTCGTTCTGTTCCACGGCAATGTAAACTAAGCCTTAGCCAAGAGAGGGAGTGAGAAAGCACGTAGCGAAGACTATGCGGCGTAGCAGTCAGTGTATGCTACGCCGTAGCTTGGCGCGTCGCGTAAGAAATGTATGCTTCACGAAAGTACGAATCACATTGCAAGTGAGAAAAGATTTTATATTATTTCATAATCATCATCATCATCATTTCAGCCGAAAGACGTCCACTGCTGGACATAGGCCTCCCCCAAGCACCGCCACTTCGACCTGTTCTGTGCTTCTCGCATCCAACGTATTCCTGCGGCCTTCACCAGGTCATCGGTCCAACTTGTGGGAGGCCTTCCAACGCTACTATTTCATAATCACCACCGCCAAATTTTGTATCAGAATTAAAAATTCAAGTTAAAAGTTTTAAGGGCGAATTTATTTGACAAATACAAACCATGGACATAACAAGGGTATTATTATCCCTTACTGTACTGTCGACCCTCGTCTAAAACTAGGAGCAGTGGGCACTGACTGATGACGTCATGTGAGAGGTCAGGCAGATACGGGTGTTTGTCATGGTCCGTTAAAAGTACGGCTTTTTGGGTATTAAACTGGATATACATACATACATACATACATACATACATAGAATCACGCCTTTTTCCCATGGGGGTAGGCAGAAACCACGGAACGCCACCTGCTACGATCTCTACACACTTCTTTTGCCTCGTTTAGGAATAAATAAATAATCCGTAGAATAAATGCTGTGGAAATGCGTTCCTTGCGAAGCATGTGTGGTGTGACTATGAATGATAAGCTGAGGAATGATGTGATAAGAGAACGGTGTGGTGTTAAAGAAGATGTAGTGACAAAAATTGAAAAAAGTATGCTTAGATGGTTTGGTCATGTTGAGAGGATGAATGAAGGTCGGCTCACAAAAGGTATTTACAAGGCAGATGTGAGTGGATATACATATGCCAGCAATTTAGGCAAAAGTACACAAGTAGCTTTGAAGCGATTGTACGCAAGCAACTTTTGATTAATGTTAACATAATTTGTATGTCACAAAGGTTTGCATGCAAGATACTTGTATTTTATGTTTCAGTTACTGCCACGTGTATTCCTAGCTCAAAACATTTTGTTGATAGCGTTGACCTTAAGAGAAAATATCATAGTGAGCTTAGATATGACCTTTAAGTTTATAAATAATTTGTGATTCCACTAAGCCTATTTGAACACAGATTTTCTTCGACCACGTATCTCCTCAATGCCATATATCTTCGCAATGAATGTGCACATTTGAAATGTCTGATGTGAATCATACCAGCACTGTTCAACTGACAGATGCCAAACGCAAACGTGATAATTTTTTGACGCGATATACGACAGTAGGCAGTATATTTTCAATGTCAAACTGAAATTGATTCCGCTAAAGGCAATATTTCCCATATAAATATGAAGTATGAAAACCAATCGTCACTCACACTCGTCCGAAAACTGCTCTTCTTTTATTTTTAACCGACTTCAAAAAGGAGGAGGTTCTCAATTCGGATGTTTTTTTTTTTTTTTTTATGTATGTTCGGCCATAACTCCTTCATATATAGACGGATTTGAAAAATTCTTTTTTTGTTTGAAAGGGGTTTATTCCGAAATAGTCCCATATAAATTTCATATAGATCTGATGATGAATTCCAGAGATAGACACGGAACTCTTTAAAAAATGACAGCAAATCAACCGCGATTTCTGCAATCGCATAAATATGCATTGTTTGTTTGGAATTAGTGCGGGGTGGATACCAGAACTAAAAATTTAAAAATAAAAACTTTTTTACAAAAAAAAACAACCGACTTCCTTAAAACACTACAAAGTGAAAAATAACTTTAATTTCGGAAGTCGGTGGCAAAAAAACCATAAATACAGATCCTAAAACACCGACTTCCGAAATTAAAGTTATTTTTCACTTTGTAGTGTTTTTAAGGAAGTCGGTTGTTTTTTTTTTGTAAAAAAGTTTTTTACTTGTCACAAAACGTGAAGCTGAAACATTGGCTGAAATAAACCGTGGTATATTTTGGTGAAACATCATCATCATCGTCATCATCAGCCTATAGCACTCCACTGCTGACTAGGCCTCTCCAATTTCAAGCCATTCTGCTCGATTTTCGGCAACTCTCATCCAGCTGCTACCAGCTACGCAGCAGGGTGATGCGAAGATCGTCGCTCCACCTAGCCTGAGGACGTCCCACTGTACGTTTGCCAATTCATGGTCTCCACTCAATAGCAGATAGGTAGTCGCTGCATGTAGAATTTTAGGTTAGACTGGAAATCAACCGCAACATAGTTGGTAAAAGGTAAGATAGATAATGATGTTGAAGTAAACTTTCTGTATTTTACTTTGCAATGCTTTCTATTTGGTTTGTGAGCAAGCTTTTAGCCATTTTATTTGCATTTGATTCTAAAAGTTTGACATTTTGGAGTGCGCAAATAGTTTATTTATTTATGGATTCAAATTAAAGAGGGTATCAGAATGTTAAATGTTAAAATGGATGTGGGCTGGACACATCCAACGAGTAACAGACGACACATGGATAAAGTTCACCACAAACTGGTATTCAATAGTAACCAAAAGGAGACCAGGTAGACCACACAAAAGATGGAGCGATGATATCACAAAGACAGCAGGCAAAATATGGAACAGAACTGCCAGAGACAGAATGGCTTGGAAACGGCTGGAGTAGGCTTTAACCGCTTCCGATAGCGGTCCTTGTACACCTTAGACTAAAAATTATTAGAGTCACTAAGTATAAGAAATAAGGAACAAATGTAGAAGGAAAAATAAAGCTATTTCATTTTATTTATTTTATATCAGAATATTTGTGAAAGAACTTAAGATCTTCTAGCTGAGTGAGTTTCTTGTAAGTCATTGAACTAAACAATCGCCAGGCAATTTTTTTTTTTAAATGTCGTAAATAAAGAATGTTATACGTTTACACAAACCATTGTCATTCTTAATGTTTGTAAGTTCAATATGAATATTATTGAAAAAAATGTCAAATAAAATAAATTCAAAGTCTGGCAACGGGTGCAGTTATTTCTGAGTTAAATTAAAGGATTATCTTTGGAACCCTATATTGGCCCGCGTCAGTTATCTTATGATAACTGACGCGGGCCAAAGAGTGGCCTAACTTAAATGGGATTGAACAGGATAAGTCTACCATATAAAAAGGCACAAACTATGAGCCCAAACAGCACGGAACTGGTACAGACAATAAGAGGGTGATATCACGTTAAACTCCGTACAGCATAGGTAGCATAGTAGAGCTGCATTCGTTCTGCCAAATCTGTTAGGCGGATGCGCGGGCTCGCGAAAAATGGAAAAAGTGGATGGAGTCCTTAGCCCAGGGACGAGACAGCGTAGATTAGTTAAGAAGCAATTGAGTTACCATCTCACTATACGTATAAAATGCGACCATCCTCAAATTAGTCTCTTAATATTCTTGACAAGTTAATTAACAGGGTCCTCTCACTGTGACATGCAAATTTCATTTAAATTTCAGGATAAAAATTAGACGCAAAGTTGATTTGTAGCTACAGTACAGTCAGGGAAATTCATTATAAAGCAAATGGACATATGGATGGATAGAATTCATACAACTATTAACATTATGACAGTTGTGATTTGAATATACAGATAATTTAAGTAGGTAGTAAAAGTGCAAATTAACAAATTTCACTGACTTCACCTACGTGTAAGTCAATGAAATTAATCTGAAGGCTATAGTTCAAATTGTACTCAATATTATTTTTTTCATGTTTTGGAAATGGTGGTTTCTAAGTACTCAGTTGTGTCTTCGAATTTTTTCGACACTCTTTTTCTTTAGTTACGCGTGTGGTTTAAATCTGTTTTTACACTTGGCATTTATCATATCGTATACTAGCGAAGTATTCCCACCTGATAAATAGTGGATTTAACTATATATCTAGACATACTGCCACCTGAAGAAGTTCAATGTGTTTATGCTAATGTGAAAGAAAAACGTAAACTACTAAAAATAATGTGGCTGTTATTTCTAATTTTCGTTTGTTTCACTACTACGTTTGTGATTTTATAGAAAGATAGAATATTCTTTCACCGTGCTGTGCGGGTGTTTCATGTACTGTTTCCTCTAAACATAATAAAGATTTTATGAAGTTAACAGAATTACCAATATTTTTGGTCTTATTAGGGCTTAGAAATAGATCCGCAGAAGTATTTTCCCAGCCGATATTAGATATAGTATAAAGGAGCTTTTACAAAACGACACTTCTCAACTAAATTTCCTTGGCTATAACCACTCAATGAAAATCTACAAAATGTTTATACAAAAACAATACAGCTTCCAGACACTTTCTTATTCAATACAAAAAGCCTTAAGAACACGTAATGACAACAAGAGCAATTACAAAAGAAATAATCGCCCATCTGAATAAGGCTTGGTATTCAAATCGGGCTCTCAATGGCACTTTGTAAATACAATTCGGTTTATGTTGGCACTTTACTCAAGTAACTTTGTTATTGAGTCACAACAGAGATTTCTGTGAGTGTGGTGTTTTTTTTTTAAAGTCAGTACTGAGAGTTACCCGGTTCCTGTATTTTAAAACGACTCATAAAAATTTACTCGTTTGACCACTTGGTGGATAGTATAGTTAGTGGATAGTGGTGCTGTCCCACAAACTATGAGGCACTTGATATCTTGTCCAGCATGTCCTGTTGTTTGCACGCCACAGTAGTTGATGGACGCTACTGAAAATGCTAAGCTCGTAGCCAAATTCTGGGCTAACTCTATTTAGATTGCTATCGACACGCTAAGAAGAAGAAGAAGAAGTTACTATTTCAAATGGATACATTTTGGAGTGTCAATGTTCAGTAATCGTTTCGGAATGATTGTATGATAGACGGAGCTTGGTCTAAAATTCATGAGAAATATATTATACAAACTAAAGAGTACATAACACCTTGTTTCCAAACGGTTTGTTGGCTGAAGTGTACTTATAGTTCACCCAAATTTCGCCAATTATTTTTAAGTCCTATGTTATAATAGGGGGCGAACCTATTGCCAACAACTGGGCACAGATTAAGACCACCACCCACCTACAAAGAAATTTCAAAGTAATAGAAAATTTCAATAACACTGTTAAAGCTGAGAATCGAACCCAGTACCTAATTTGCTAACAACTGGGTACAGGTAACGAGGTAGTATATTGAATATCAATAAATATATATTTTCCTCAGAATACATAAAGCTGTCTGTTATTTCACGACATACGGTACCTAATACATTCCAACACATCAAAAACAGACCCATATTTATCACTCCCCAAATCCTCTCCATCCGATTGAAGATCTGTAGTCTATCATCAAAATGTGTTCATCAATAATTTAACACAATGATACGGGACCCTGTTGAGCGTACGAAGTCTTATTGTTAGCCTTTAATGGTGGGATTATGTTGGAAGCGGAAATGGTTATTGATGCAATTTAAAGAAAAAATTGTCAAATCGTTAAAGATTTGATTTATACTCGGTTTTTGTTGCAGGGACCTGGCGAAATGTGTGTTTAAACACTTGTGGCTACCACAATAAGACAAGCAACAATTGTAATTGACATTGAAAACTAATGTGACATTAAATCAATTAACTGATTTTAATGTTTAGTGGAAGTGTAAATTGATACCTCACGAAGAACTTGATCAAGGTAATTTGAAAACGTATCCACAAAAAGGTTGACATGTAGGTACGTATTATTGTGTCAACACGAAGGACTTACGTGCGCGCGTATAGTCAAAGAAATCACAGGTTTCGCGAAAACATTGAATTACTTTAATGTAAAATCGTTGAAGCGCTCTTATTATGTGGGCTTTCCAAGCAATTGTAGTATTCGTGATTTCGTGGAACACCAAACTGTACTTAGCGAAATTAGTTAATTGCAAAGAACTTTTGCGTAGGTACGTGTGGTTAACACCTTCGCGGTATTGAAGTCCTTGGGCTTACCACCACCTCTTATTACAATATTCTTCTAATCTTACTTCAGTGTGAGATGATGCTATACGTCTTCTGTAGCTGAATGGAGATCACATGTTTTCGGTTTTTCTTTTTAAAAAAAATGGCTCTAAATACGGCTCTCTAAGATAATTATTTTTAGACTAATTACTTTTTTGTACGATGATTACTAATGCTGAAAAAACCACTGCACATAAAAACTTCACACACTCAAAATCTCTAGAATATTCATTAGGTGTCATTTGCAATTCTGCCCACACCACATTGAAAAAGATTACTCACTTTATCCACAGTTCAGTTTTCTTTATCTTGCCCTTACTTTAGCAACTTGCTAAGTAAGCCTATTTGTTCTTATTGGTTAAGGGAAACCACTGTAGAGATAATGGAAAGAAGGTTTAGGTCTGTGTTACTAACTCAGGATAGGATTCGAATAAGATGTCCGCGAAATAATTTATCCTGGTTTGACTCAAGTCTTAAATTCTATTATTTAGTAACTCTTCCAATAACCTAATTTTGGTCTGAAGCGTACCGCACCATCTTCACTTATATTATTCAAGTGAAAGTAAGTTTGTTTGATTCGCACTAAAACCGCTGAACCATTTTGGATGGAAATTTCACACAGAGGCAGACTATTACCTGAGTACGGCCATAGGCAAACTTTTCATCCTGGATCAAAGACATAACTGGAAATAGGTAATATTTGCCTTCTGCAGTAATTTATCTGCATTATGCAACCCTACATTATCCCCAGATACAAATTCTGATCACGACCTATTGACTCTGGACCGTAGATCCCTATTTTGATTTTACGCGAAAAAGAGATGGAGCAAACGTTGTATACATGACTAATTATTCAGGAGTGAGGAAGACAGCAATTTGTCTCTTGGTTACTTGTTAATGAAAATGACCGACCGATTCAAGGTCTTAGGGTATTGTTTGTAGCAATAAGGTTGTGTTTAGTTTAGCAAGGTTTTTTGAATAAATAGACGTGTATTTGCTTCGAAGATTTATTTTCAACTAACTTGACAAGTTATAAAAATGGACTGTATGTGTGGTCATCTACATATCGATAGCTAGCTATACTAACGTGACATTCATTATTTTGTACTCGCTTAAACAGGTATTATTAAAACCATAAAGTTCTTTAAGGTCAGCATTAATTTGTTGCGTACCCTTTCGTACCAAACAGCCTTTATATAAGCTATAAGAGATTTAAAAAGGAATTCATTACAATCTGTTCTCGCTTTCAGTAACGTAGTCACATTTGAAATTAATACAGAGTCTGCAACTGAACGTGAACATGTACGTTAACGTCAGCTGGATGTTAATTTTATATCATATTGGCGTGTTCTGGAATCCGTGAATCAGTAAGCGGTGTCTAGATTGTATGTTCCTTGTACAAATGATTACGTAAAAATGACTGGCAACGTATAAACAATCAAACTATTTCAAATATTTTTTATCACTGATGTCAAAAATTAAAATATGCGTTTTTATGACGATGAAATAAAGTAAGACTTACCAACCGATAGTATATTATAAGGATCTAGAGGATTTACCTGTAAAAAGAGAAAAATGGGTTAGTAAAATATTAATAAACGTCAATAAAGGTACATAATTATTTACAAAATTATTCTTCTAAAACTTTTTCGCTCACACATTTTACGACACTGCACTGCACTGGTCTAAACGTAAACAATCTATTTGTTTTGACACATAGGGTGACATTATTTTTCATTTAGGATCGCAAACAAACATTCATTTTATCAACCCATCGCTAAAAACTGGACTAATCACATCTAAATATTTAGTCAAACAAATAATATGCGGCAGTGGAGTTACTCTGTTAACATCGCTTCGAAATTCGAACGGTATCTCGTTGTAAAGCTGCGATGATTTGACAATATTCTACTTGACATCATTTCTAATTTCGTCTTGAACTTCCATCTTAAAAACTCATCCTGTTCTTTGCTTGACTTGAGCTCTTTAAAATGTAATTTGAAAATAGTTTTCTAAAAGAATACCGAGATGATCAACCTCTGACCCAATTATAATCGGACTGCATTCATCGCACCTGCAAACGATTATGTAAACGAAGTGATCGATAATGGAATAAGACGTCGGTTAAGACATTAACTGCATCGTTCAGTAATGGCATTTGAGTAGGATCCTTCTGCTACTAACGTAATTATACGTTTTTGGGATGGCACCTGTAGTAAACACTAAAACCATGTTCCGTATCCTCCCGGACCACGTCCAAACGCCATCTAGTTTGCAGCGATCGTAAGTCGAAAGCCTATGTGATTTTCAGTTAAAACCACAGCCAATAAATATCTACAATATCAGCGGCGTCGAAAGTAGGTTGCGATGCCAGAAAAAAACAAAAAAAACTCATGTGCCTGTAATTACACCGGAAAAAAAATTACAACAAAAATGAAAATTTTGACAAAGGTTGAAAACATAGACGATCTCTTTTCTGCGCCGATACACTTTTTTTAATTTTCACTTTCTTTAAATTTACTCTTTTGTTTTTATCTGTCAATGTACAATGTTTGCTTAGGATTTTCCTTTTCATACTAAATGTAACTAACGTTTTTATTCAGGTAATATTATATTTTAATAAATTGTTATGCATTGCAAGAAGATTTATACCCGTGGAGCGCTTATAAATTCAAATTGGCTACAGTGAAAATTGGTTTAAAGTTCTAAATATACAGAGGATACTTATGGCATTGATAATAAACCCACGTCTTCATTTTTAGAGGTAAGTAACATGTTACTTTTCCATTTATTAATGGTACAACAGTCATAAAGGAGTTCGTGGCAATATAACAGGCGCATGAGTCGATTGCGACGGTCGTCCCGAGAATGGGCGACCATCCCTTTCATACCGAGACCCACCCGTGTTTTAGAAAACGCGTTGAGATGTCTATGGCGGCTGTCATTCATAGATCGTTGGCGGTCGTTACTGGTAGTCAGGAGCCGGAAAGTTTAATCAATAGTCTAGCAAAGGGATATTGTGTCTACCAGTGACTGGGTTGTGGAAGAGATAGACAGTCACTAGTCATATTTAGTGGTATTTTGCAGTATAGACTGAATTCTATTGTATATATCATATGGTTCCTTACCTATTTTTACATTGAGAGGGAACTGATAATCATGCATTCTCAATATTTGCGTCTGAAAGATATGCGACATCCATAAACCACACACGTGCATTCTACTGAACCTAAACTATTATTCTAATCACATATGCAGTGTCAAAGAGTGTGTGCAGTGTGTGTGTTGACATGTGAAAGTATTCACAGATAATCCTCAAAATATTTCCACCTAATATAAACTATTTGAGTCTCTTAAATGTCGTGTTTGTTTATGATATTAAAACATCCCGTCAACTACGGTGATCAGTGTAATTCTGAATCTGAAACATATCGTCTACTGCGGTGATCAGAATGGCTATGAATCTGAAATATTCCGTCTACTGCGGTGATCAGTATAGAGTACCTGAAAATTATGAAACCAAATTATTTCATCTTTAGTTGGCGGGATTTTTCAGCCTAATGAATGAACAGGGCAATACATTATTAGGAATGTACGTAGATTTTGCAAGCAGATTTACAGCCAGTGATCTCAAATTCAGTGTGTGGACTCCCACTCCCTGATCGTTTCTCCCTCTCTATCTAGTTCAAAGATTGTCTGTAACAGTGTTTTTATCTATTCAAGCCAAAAGACTTTCAATTGTAACGACCTATGTAACTCTATAAAGTTTTTTTTTTTTTTGTGATTGTTATAGTGTGGATATAAGGTATTTTATTTATCTTTATAAGCACCACTTAAATCCCTACAGATTGAGTGCATTTTCCGCACGTTTACGCTAGTTTGTGAACACAAATGGATTAGCCCGAACATACTTGTGTATATACAACCTGTAATGTAAAACATAACTCTAAAGTCTATGCTGTGACAGATAGGTAGCCTAGGAGCTGCATTGTTATTCACAGTCATTCAACAAACTATCGTACCGACAGTAGATAGTTTGTATAAATTATTAACCACATGTTTTATGACAAGTGCCAAATAACCATAATTATATTCTATCTTTCCGTCGTTTTCAAAATGATATAGCCCTAATTATTTCTACACAATACCTTTATTTACTCTAAAATTATCTTTCCACTTGTCAATTAGCAAAAAAAGTTACTGTTTTAAGTAATAAAATTACAAAATATTCAAAGTTTTTGACAACGTCGGACCCTCTAGTTCATAATTCGGGATAATTCAGAAGATTAGAACTGTAGATAATATTAATTGAAGTCAGTGTAATTAAATGGAAAAGATTTGGCGTGAGACGGTGCGATAAAAATGGTGGATAAATGTATTATGTATTTCTAAAGCTAATTTTGAAGATAAAAACTCCTTTTGTTGACGATTAATTTTGTTTTGTTTATTATAAGGCGAAGCCGTTATTTTATATTTTAAATACCTAAATATTCTGTGCTTTTTCTTGCATGTGCAGGGCCTGCATTGAGGACGACGAGAGAGCAGCGCACGTGCTTCTAAACTGCCCGGCGATCGCCACATACAGGGCCAAGTACTTCGGTAACCCAAGTACCCTACGTGAGATAGTCAGCAACATCAAGGTGTTGCTGGCCTTTCTCGAGGAGCTGGGGTGGATCGAATAACCGATTTCCCACCCGTACGCAAAATACGCGCTCAGACGTGGAGTTGCGGATACCAGCCCGTTCTACCTATTACCTATGACCTTTTCATCTTACGTTTTTCCATTTTCTAATATGTCGTTTTTATATTTTCTTGGTATACCCATCCTCGCATGAACCGCGGAAGCTTTACCTTTTTACTTCGTTATAACTAAGCCACACTCCCTTTTTAACCTAAACCTATATAGCTAATACATCATCATTATCATAATTTTAGCCAAATGACTTCCATTGCTGGTCATAGGCCTCCCCTAAGGACCATGCGCATTTTATGTGGATATCTGGGCCATGAGCGAACACAAATGAAAGGTATGTACATGATTAGGATACTTCGTGATAAACAAGGATATGCCAGAGCTATACTAGAAAAATCGGTCCTTTAGAGAGAAAACAGTTATACCTAGGGAAACTTCTTTTCTGCACCCAGGGCACCTCTTCGTGGTGACGATGGTAACAAGCATCGCTTGGCTAAGTCCCTGGTGTACTCTACGCCGTCATGGCAGAAAGAAGATTCGAGAACATTGATAACGATCCCTCTGGAGTTCACCCTGGAGGAAAGATCATGCGAGCGGTGAATGTATCGGATGGGGAACGCCAACCACCGGTACGGGGTTACCCCGAAGAAAATACTGGCTTCAGTTCAAATCGCTGAGGGTCATGTAACAAATATTTGAGAAGCGGGGATAGGCGACATTCCCTTCAAGGCCCCGAAAATATGGCAGCATTTGATTTTTTCCTGAATCAACTGACAGAGCTTATGCAACAAAAATACATTCTGATGTTGGTTATGAAGAACAGATAGCTGAACGTACGCGTATACGATCTCGACATAAATCAAGTAAAGTATAATGTGTACATTCTCGTTGCAAAACATGGAGAAGGAGTTCATGCAATACTAGAATACTATTACAGGTGTAAGAATGGGTCTCGAACAGTAGGCTGCTGTGCCCATATTATGACCCTCATCTGGTTTTTGGGATATGCAATCTTTCACCAAAACATTTGCACTCCGTCCACTAAGCATGACAATATATTCCCTGTTCTAGAAACAAGCTCAGAGGAAGAACCATTAGATTAAATGATAACTAAAAAGGTATTTTAATACAATATCTATCAATTTCATTTAGTATCCATTTAGAAAACGTGATGAAACTTCACATTTTCAAGCAGATTTTATGGTACTATATAAATGTACCATAACTAAGTCAAAAAGTGATTTTTAAGGACAATGTCTTATAGCGGCATGCATAACTTGATAAGACCTACACTTTACTATAGGTGTCATCTCTGTTCGCTCGTGGCCCAAAATGCCCATCCTCCTTTGGGGGTATCCCATAATAGCCACGTTTGGCGGGCGGGTTAGCGATCGCAGTATGGTGGTGAAATGCTTAAAGAACGCTGCTGCCTATTCTCGGGTAAGTCCCTTAGTCGTTTCTTACGACACCCACGGGCAAAATAGGTGGTGCTATTCTATACGTCCGGCAACGCACGGAACAATATGCGGCTAATACAGTGCACAGTATACTGTTATAATAATGCCATGAATACGCACAATGCAATCAAATAAACTCCAATAAAACCATGAAATACAAACACTCGCTCGAAGCGATCAATATTCAGTTCACAACAGCTTGAATGTAAACAACAGCTATCGGATTCTCAGTAACATGGATTATACAGAGTGGTTGAGTTTGAACACGTTTCAACAAGCCTACTGTATACATACCTTATTCTGTAGTTGAAATAATTATTGGGATGGAATTGTTTTGAAATGACTGGTAACAATAGCGAATTTAAATTAAAATAATTTTAAGACTGCAGCATTGGCAAAATCTTAATAGGTCTTTAACTGTCGAAAAGAATACATTTTATTTTGGTTAAAATTACATTACTTTAAGAATTAGATACAAAAGTGAGTAGAACCAGACTAACCTTTTAGACTGGACCATCTATTCGTCTGACACATGCCTTAATCAAATTAAAAATTGAAAATAAAAGGATTTAAAAGTAATAAATACATACGTTAACTGCATTGAGGCTAGTCAATAACCTATACATAGAAAGCTTGCGTGTTTGTGAAAGTCAGCGGATCCCTTTATTATTATTTTTGCTTAAGGGTTCTCACAGTCAACTAAGAGGTTGTCGGCCGGTTAACTGGGCTATCCCGTGGATGCCTCAATAAACCTGCAGTCAGGGCAAAAAAACTTATAAATTAAACGACTACTCGCTAAGAGCACCCCTTGCCTGTTTGGTACGGATCTCGGCTTAGGACGTCACTGGAGGAGGGCAGCGAGGGATACGCTGGATCAGACCATGGCTGTATAAGTCAGATATCTCCAACCTTATCTTACATTTATATTCATATACAAATCGTAATTAAAATGTTATTTACAAACGAATAAACTCACACGCATGCACAAAACAGATGTCCGATAAAACCCAGACTGTTTCGAGTTCAAAATTCGGATTTATAGTTTTAATTTTTAAGTTCACGATGTCATTACACCCTGTATACAAGGAACATGTTTGTTAAAGCATTAGCGGTGTAATTTAGCGCTTCGGCAAACATTAACTCGACCCTGTATAACAAACTATTAGCGGGACAGAAATCAATAGTTGTATTATGGTTTGAGTTGACTTTTGAAGAATTTCTCTGTTATTTCCGCACCAGTTTCATGATTGCGCAATTTTCCTGTAACGTTGTATGACATAATTCTGATAGTCATAATATTTAAGTATAGAACCGGGTAATATGGCGGTGATGCTCGGGGGAGAGGCCTTTGATCAATAGTGGATGCCTTTAGACTGAAATTGTTGATGATGTTGATGTTATTCAAGACGCGATGATTTATATTTAGAATGATTAGAACTAGCATTTCACTCTTCTCCTTCATCCCAAATTTCGGCCCCCGACCCGCCGCGTCACATCGCATCGCCCGCCCGCACTATTATTCCGTTTTCAACTAGCGTTCTTTAAGACTTTTTTTCTATTTGCACGGCGTCTAAGAGTCAGAAACCTGATGATAAATAGCCTAAATCGTTCCTCAAAAATGTGGCTTTCAAATATAAAAAGAATTTTTCAAATCCAATTGGCAGTTCCAGAGAGTACCCCCTACATACACAATGACAAACAATATTTTATCTCTTTATAATATTGGTATAGATTTAATGACCAGCATTTTAAAACCAAATGCTGACTTCAATTTTTACCTCTCGTTGTTTAACCTTTGTAAAAAACAAATGGTACAACTTTTACCCATTAAAAATAAATAAATCTACTCCCCACGTATACCTACGTGGATAAAAAAAAAAAACAAAAGAATAATACACAATGAACCCCGACATTCGTTCCCAAAAACACAAAGCTTTTGCTTTCCATCCAAAACTGGAGTGCCCTGGAATCGTTTCCAATTTAAATGATAATTCTAAATGTAAACATAAGACATGACATGTTTTCTGTATGGAAGACATACAATGCCTATTCAAGGTTGGGTCATAGCACGAAATCGCCGTGATGTCTACAGACGTCAGTTTTTATAAAATTCGTTACGTGCAAATGTGCTCGAGCACTCAAATTTTTGTCATAGAACGCTTTCTAAACCGTCAGATCCAATATGTCACTTAAGGTATATCCGGCCGCTGAATCATTTCCGTACTCTATGAGTTAGGATTATGAAATGACAGATTTTGATCAACAATAATAAGTACTAGATTTCCGATGCGATTCCAGGTCGCTCTCCTGGAAATCTAACTACAAAACCCCAGGGGTTTTGTAGTTAGATTTCCATTAAATTACTGAAAGTTCAGAAGTTGGCTGCAGTATTATTGGGGTTTTTCCATTTGGGACTTGTAGGTAATAACCAAATTTGTGCCCAATTAATGACAAAAGAATCCCCATATCACAGTGCACTTAAAAATAACTGACGAAATGTGAGTTCACAATCATCAGACCTTTCCCCAACTATCCGAGGAATACAGATATGGTATTATTTTATGTGACGTTAATCTAGTCAAAGCACATTAATTAGCCTTCACCAGCTGACCTAAACTAACCATACAATACTAGTTTGTGGTTAGAAAGGTACACTAATATCGTAGTGGTCACGACACCCTCACATCGAGTGCATAATTTAACGAGCATTAGACTTGTAGTGATAACAACCACGTAAACTGGTTGATCTAGTTAATTTCCAATAGTACTTTTCCGTAAAGTTAGACGTCTTACTGTGAAATGGTGCAGACGGACAGACCAACGCTTTTATAATATTGGAATGGAAGTAAAAAGGTTCGAAAAACGTATCTCACGTTCTATTTCAGAGCACGATCATTTGTTCTGTGTCTGGGTGTAATTTATCTATAATATGTATGTATTTAGAAATATATAAGTATGTTTATCAGTTGTCTAGTACCCATAACACAAGCTCTGCTTAGCTTGGGACTAGATGGCGTTGTGTGATAGTTGTGGAATATTATTATATATTATTATTATTTCGTTTATTTCGTTTATTTCTTTATATACATATTATTTACATTTTTAAATATTTTTAGAAAAATAAATTTACAACAAAAAACATTTAAAAATATAAAAAATAGTGGACCTCCGGTAGCGGGAGCAGGGTCCAAGCTACCGGTGGTTAGGGCTCCAGAGACAGGAACCTCCTCACGATGCGAGCCGTGTCAAGGAGTACTGCCTTCTGGATCAGGCTCTTGATCCAACCGCCTAACAATAGCCTCGACAGGTATTGGTCGAGGGTGTCGGCCATCAGCCCATTATTATTATTATTTCCTTTATTCCATTTTACAAACATATAAATTATATTTTTAAATATTAAAATAACAAAAATTATCAAAACATTTAAAAATATAAAAAATAGTAGCCCACCGGTATCAGGAACAAGGTCCAAGCTACCGGCGGTCAGGGCTCCAGAGAGAGGAACCTCCTGACAATTCGAGCCGTGTCCAGAAGTACCGCTTTCTGAATCAAGCCCTTGACCCAACTGCTTAACGAGAGCCTCTTCAGGTGTTGGTCGAGGCTCTTGGCTATCAACCCATTGGCTGTGACGACTATCGGCACAATAATCGCTGAGTCCACATCCCACATGTCGACAACCTCGCGAGCCAAGTCTAGATACTTGATTTGTTTATCTTTCTCGGCTTTCACGAGGTTCTCGTTATGCGGGACCGTTATGTCAACAATCATTGTGCGCCGTTCTAGTCGATCCACCACCACGATGTCAGGCTTATTGGAAACAACAGTCCTGTCAGTGATGATGGATCGATCCCAGTACAATGTGATATGGCCATTTTCAAGAACTGGGTCGGGCACATACCTGTAGTACGGCACTTCCGATTCCACAAGGTTGTATTTCAGAGCAAGTTGCTGGTGGATAATCCTGGCTACAAGATTGTGTCTATGCAAGTACTCTTCGTTAGCTAGACGAGAACACCCGGAGATAATGTGTCTAATTGATTCCCCTGGTCGGTGGCATGCCCGACAGATGTCCACCGTGCCGTCTTTTACAATGAATCTCCGGTAGTTGTTCGTCAACATAACTTCGTCCATAATTGCACAGACAAAACCTTCGGTTTCTCCAAATAGATCACCGAAACGCAGCCAGGCTACGGACGCTAGAAAATCAACGTCGGGTCCGTGTAGGGCCCGGAAAAAGCGTCCGTGGAGCTCCTTACTCTGCCATACCTCCATGCGATCATTAGTGTCAAGTACTACAGGCTTGCGCCAGTTCTTGTTAGCCAAGGAGAGCGGGGTGAGGCCCTTGTCCACAGCGACCACATCTCGATGCATCCCCACGTCGGCTTCCAGGAAATATTCCCTGAGACTGCATATCTCGCGATTGTGGAGAGTCTTAGCGTTTAAAAAGCCTCGACCACCACACTTTCGCGGGATATACAGCCTCATAACCGATGACCGTGGGTGATGCATTCGATATGCAGTCAGCAGCGTACGGACCCTCCTATCCAGGGCGTCGAGTTCGGTCTGAGTCCATTTGAGTATGCCGAAAGAGTACATCAAAACTGGCATGACCCAACCGTTGAAGGCGCGCACCTTGTTTCCGCCTGAGAGAAGACTATTAAATACTTTCTTCAGGCGGCCAAAGAAGCGCTCCTTCAACGATTGCTTCATGTCAGTAACATTGATTCCCAAAGCTTCCGACATACCCAAATACTTATAGGTTTCGGATGTGGAGAGGGCTCGAAAGTTTGTGGAATCCGAGAGTTGGGTTCCCACGGACTCCACAATCTCCCCTCGCTTTACATGCATGACTGCACATTTGTCCACACCAAATTCCATCCTGATGGCGCTACTGAAGGTTTCAGTTACCTTCAGTAGTTCCATCAGTTGCAAATTGTTGTGGGCAAAGAGTTTAAGGTCATCCATGTACAGGAGGTGAGATATAACCTGACCACCTCTTCTCAACCGATAGCCTATACCTGAATCCTCAAGCAGTGTGCTCAGAGGATTCAGAGCTAGGCAGAACCAAAGTGGACTCAAACTATCGCCCTGGAATATGCCACGCTCGATCCTTATCGGCTCGCTATTCCTCTGGATATTTCGACATCCTGGATAGCGAAGGACCGTTCTCCATTGCCCCATACATGATATCAGGAAGGCGCGCAGAGTTGCATCTACTTTATACAACTCCAGCACCCTCATGAGCCATGTATGTGGCACCGAGTCATAGGCCTTCTTGTAATCTATCCAACATGTCGACAGATCCTTTCGGGAACGACGAACCTGTTGGCTAATGGCCATATCAATGAGGAGCAGCTCCTTAGTACCGCGGGACCCGTTCCTACATCCATTTTGAGAGACAGACATGATGGAGTTAGCGTCTATATGATTGTAAATTTTAGCTCTCAAAATGGATGTGAGGACTTTATAGACCGTCGGTAAACACGTGATCGGCCTATAATTTTTGGGTTCCGCGGTGCTACCTGATTTATGGAGCAGGTGGGTAACTCCTGTTGTAAGGAACTGGGGTAGCGAACCAGACTCCAAAGCAGTCTGGTACTGAGCCGCCAAGCGAGCATGCGATCCTACAAACCATTTTATCCAGAAGTTGTGCAGTCCGTCCGGTCCTGGAGACTTCCAGTTAGGCAACGGACGGACTGCACGAGCAACATCTTGGGGGCAGATAGTAATAGCCCCCATTTCTGGTATAGGATCGCAGGCTCGTTCGACTTCTCTAGCCCAATCACCTTCGGTGTGACTGACAGGTACCGACCAGATACTGCGCCAAAAAGAACACATGGCGTCATTATCCGGCAGATGCGTGTCAGCCACGCCTTGGATCGGTCGCTCCCAAGCCCTATAAACCCACCTTTCATCACTCTGGAAAGCACGATTCTGAGTGTATCGGTCCACTCGCCGCTTATACCTACGAATACGGCTTGCCCATGCATAAACTTTCTGCTTCAGGAAGTCTATGCGCTCTGTGACACGGGACATAAAATCCTGAGGGCTGGTATCAGTCCCTGAGAACGCCCGTCTCACAAAGCGCATCACTCTAGGGCGAGTGTTGCCCTCCCTGAAGCAGATTAGTTTGCCGATGAGCGCTCTGGCCCCACTAATACGACGCTCAATTCTGCACTGCCAAGCTGGTACGGCTGGTTTTGGTCGCGTAGCTCTAGAGTCACTAGCAAATTTGACGTGAGCTACACGACATGCCGCTACAGCCGCGCAGTACAGAATTGCATGTGTATCAGTGAGGTCTTCGCAGTCATCAAAATAGTTTGACAACTGCGAATCCAGAGCCGCCACCAGCGCCCTGTTTTTTTTATGCATGGGCAAACGAGGTAAACGTGGCCTAAGTTCTGGTGTCATGGACCGATATTCTCGAATCGCACTCTCCAAAGCAATCCTCAATTCCTCATTGCACTGGGTACTTACGTTTGAAGCCCTGTCATCACTCTCTTCGTCAGCTTGATTTGTGACGTACGGTGGTGGGACCACAACAGTCTGCAACGGAGGTGCGATGACATGGCTACTCAGCATTTCATTTCGTAGGCGATCAAGCACAGTGTCATCCAACATACGATTACGCTGGATGACCCGCACCTGATCCGATAGTCGTTGGGTTGAAACGTTGACAGTTGGCTCAAGCACCTGAAAAAGAGAGAGCATCCGAACACGGTACGCAGTCAGATTATTTCCTCCCTCTGTAGCCCCATAGTATGAGCGCATGACATTCTCATTGATGGATCTTGTCCATCTCATGCGCTGCACACTTCCGCCGGGAGCTGGGACCCTATCAGAGGCCGGTGGGCCTCGAGGTCCTAAACCATCCGGCGGCCGGCGTCCTCCCCGTCGACGAGCAGGTGGTGGCGTCGTGGGCGGGGAGAAGTACTCGTCGCTCGAGCTCGACGCAACTGCCGCGGCCGGTGTCGTCACAGCGCCCGCAGTGGGGCTGGGTACCGGCGGCGGCGAGGCGGAGCTGAGCGAGGAGTCCGGTGGTGGTAGTCGTGCCTTGCGTGCTGCGGCTCTGGTCAACATTTTTCTCACTTTTCCATTATAATTTTTTCATTATGTTCGGAGGTGACATCTGTCATGTCACCCCCGATTTTGCAGTTTTTAATTTATTTTTCTACATTATGGTGTGACTGGTCTCTTTTTGCGTTACAGGATGATTTTATAACTCTTGGTTTCGTTTAATATATAGCACTGTTTCAAAACTGGGTTAAAATTAGGTACTTTCACAAATTAAATCATTAAAAATTGGAAAACGTGACAGTCGATGTTGACATGGTGTTGCCATGTCAACATCGACTGTCACATGTTATTATTATTATTATTAACCTAAAATATCTTGTTATTCCTTCTCTGGTTAGATTATTTTCAAGGTTTATTTGCTTGCTATGGACAGTTTACATATTTAACAGTTCCACAACCCTGTTCATGTTTTTTTGAATAAATTAACAGGTAAAGCGGTTTCCAATACACGTTTGCATATTAGAGGAATATTACGAGCACTAGTGACCTCGATAGTATCGACTGATTTCAGTATTGTACTTTATAATATTTTTAAATGGAGTAATTCAGAACAAAAATATGTTTTACTACGAACATAGCTTGATCGATGTTTGAAAATATAAAAAACTAAGTTGTCGTGGGACACCCGGTTGGAACCAATTCCTTTCGCTTTTGCACACTTCGCTAAGTAATAACAGCAACACGGGTCGATCGATCTAACCTGAGCCACGATTACTGAAGTTGGTTCATGGAAAGGTGACCATCTTAATATATCGAGACCCCTCCGTGTTCGAAAGGCACTTTAACAGGTGGGTGCCGGTTGTCATTCGTAATTAGACAGTTGTTACGGGTTGTCTGAAGTCCGAAAGTCTGACCACCAGTATTACCATGGGGTATCGTATTACCCAGTTACTGGGTTTTGGAGGTCAGATAGGCAGTCACTTTATGTAAAACTAGCTTCTACCCGCGACTTCGTCCGCGTTAAATTTCTTGTTGCCCAGACCCTTCCCGTCGCGTCGAATCGCCTACTCGTGCGATTTCCCCGTTTTTTGCAACATTTTTCATTACTGCTCCGCTCCTCTTGGTTGTAGCGTGATGTTAACCTTTAGCCTTCCTCAATAAACAGGCTACCCAACACAAAAAGATTTTTTCAATTCGGACCTCTTTTTCCTGAGATTAGCGCGTTTAATCAAACAAACAAACTCTTCAGCTTTATAATAATAGTATAGATACTGGTACTCTGCTGCATCTGATTAGACTGAAAGCCGACTCATAGTTGGAAAAGGCTGTGCAGATGATGACACTTGACGGATGAGACCATAACCAACCGTAGCTAAAGTAACGTGATGGTCAAAATGATACACTTTTTCGGTTCAGCTCTCCTCAAAACTTCATTATCCTTATTTTTGTGAACGCACAACGAACAAAAATACAAAAATGAGTTCAGTCTCCTAACCATTTCGACATCTATAGCAGAAAAATCTCATAGCAGACAAATCATGTTCCGTGGATGTCATAATATGCCACTTAGGGACTTGAGAGCGAGTAGCAACGATCTTTAAGCATTTTACCACCATACTTCGATCGCCAACCGGCCTGCCAAGCGTGGCGATTATGGCAACCCCCCCCCCCCCAATTCGGGGAGACCTATGTCCAGCAGTGGACATCTTTCGGCTGAATTGAGGACAAAAATCATTAATTGGCAATTTGTCCATCGTAACCATTCCGAATTTTCCCATTCGCTTCGCAATAAATTACCATTTGGTTAACGACGAAAGGGCTTTAACGATGTCTTTAATTATCACATTAAATGTTTACGATCGGAACCATTATCTTGATATGGGCATCAACGTTTAACCCTTTTGATTTCTTTTGATTTCAGTCGGTGAATTTCTGGTACTATGGTTGTAAGTAACTTGCCTTGAAGGTAGGCTTGTGACCACAAGTATCAAATAAAGAACTCATATTATATGAATGTTATCAGAAACTCATCATTTTAAAAATAGTAATGCAACTAGGTGGTCGTGTGGTCGCAGCAGACCACGTAGGAGACGGCAGGATGAACTGAAAAGATGCTGTGAAAACTGAAAGGCGGTCCCGAGGTCTTGCGAAAGATAGAAGCAGGAGTAGAACAGCGTAGGCTAGTACAAATGTAGCTAGGGATATGATAGTGGACGGAAGAATGGATAGGTTCCGTCTAAGCTAGAAGGACAAACGGGCTCTCAATAGATGTAAGGAAGTGAGGGGCGGCCTTTACCCTGGGGTGGAGACCACAAGTTTAAAAAGAAATGTCTCTCAAAATTCAAATTCAAAACCAAGTTTTGAACTCTCGAGATCAATTCGGCGATTAACTCCTTTAATGAATATTATTGCATGTACTCGCTAAAGCCTGGAAAATGAAAATTACCGTAACCAAACAGTAGTTTTAATTAAATAAACATAGAAGAACACCCTTGCAGTAACATTGATATTATTTCGAAAACAGTTTAATCATATCCAAATATTATTTTATAAAAGTAGCACCCCTACAACAATTATTGTAGTCATTACTTTCCACCATGAAAAGTTAATTTACAAATTGTATTGTAATGGGCTATTAAATTAATGAGAATTCTGCCTTTTACAAGTCATTAGCTTTTACGCCTGTTATTACGATGTATTCAGTAAAGGATTGTTAGGCTTTCTATTCACTAAAACATTGAATATACGACAATAGAGTTTTATGGTGGTTCATGTTCCATCACGAGTGGCGATAATTAATTTAACACTCTTAGGAATTCCATTATCTGGATGTAAAATCTGTACATATGTATACAGTATTTGAATGAAATATCAATGAAAGATCTTCTAAAAGGAGATCTATCACTATGTCAGAAGCAGAGAATAATGGTTAAATATGTTTTTTTCTCTCATTCTCACATATAGTGCTCAAACGTGATGTTGAGCCATGTGCCAGCGTTCCATGGAACGCAGTATCCTAGGGTTTCGAATTTCAAACCATAAAACACGTTTTGAACCGTAGTGATCTTCGCGCAAAAACCAAGATAACGGACATTACCCAGAAAATGTCTCAGTTCTAGCATGACTGGGCCGGACATATCTGTCGAATAGCAGATGACAAATGGACTAAGAGAAGGGAGGATTTTTTTTTTTGTATTGTCGCTACCTTATTGTCGCATCATAATTGTTAAGCTCGCATAGGGATCCAATGCGCACACATACTCACAACACATCACACAACATACGCATTTTTCCTTGCACAACATCAGTTCCCAACAAGACACACACCTTACACGGATCCATCTCGGAGGCTCTACACGGGGGTCGTGCGGTCCATGGCCCTCTACGGGGCACCGGTGTGGGCGCCCGCATTGAGGCTGCGCCCAGCGCGCCGGTTGAGTGCGGCCCAGAGGGTCATGGCCATCCGGTTAATCCGGGGATACCGCACGGTCTCCTGCGAGGCGGCGAGCCTCCTTGCCGGAGTGCCGCCATGGGATCTGGAGGCAAAGGTCCTCGCCCACATGTGGGAGTGGCGCGAGGATGCGAAACGCCGGGGCGAAACTCCGCTGCCGCGACAAATCGCGGCACGGCGGACAGAGCTCCGGCAGGATCTCATGGCGACATGGCGGGTACGATTGTCGCAACCCAGCGCAGGGCACGCCACAATTGCGGCGGTAAGTCCCCTCTTTGAGGAGTGGATAGAGAGGCGCCACGGCGTCCTCACCTTCCGCCTGACGCAGGTTCTCACCGGGCATGGGTGCTTCGGTGGGTTCCTGTTCAGGATAAAGCGGGAGGAAACGCCCGGGTGTTTCCATTGTGAGGATCGTCTAGAGGACACGGTGGAGCATACGGTGGAAGTGTGCCCTGCGTGGGCGGAGCACCGCCGTGTCCTCGTGGAGGCGATCGGCGGCGGCGACCTCTCGCGTCCGGCCCTGGTGCGAGCTATGGTACGGAGCGAGAGGGCATGGGAAGCCGTCACCTCCTTCTGCGAGGCAGTAATGCTCGCGAAGGAGGAGGCGGGGCGCGTGAGGGAATGGCAGTCTCTGCGCCCTCACGTCCCTAGCCGCCGCAGGAGGAGACGCCCCGGGCGCCGGGAGTCGATTGCGGACTCCCGGCCACCGTAGGCGCGAGCTTGCGGGTGGCGATCAATGGGCAGCTCGCCGCCCGGTAAGGACCAGGCTCGGGTCGACGGCGCGTAGTGTTCCACGCGCGCCTCAAAGAGATGTCAGCAACACTGAAGGGGTCTGCTAGGACCGATGCCTGCCAGGGTCGCGTGATTGTTCGAAAGAGATATCGTGACCCTGGCACATGGGCAACTGAAGGAACACGGGTGGGTTTTAGTCAGTAAAAGTCTGACATGCCCTCCCGCTCCGCCCTTTGATGATTTCCCATCCAAAAAAAAAAAAAAAAAAAAAAAAAAAAAAAAAAAAAAAAAAAAAAAAAAAAAAAAAAAAACACGGATCCATCTCACACCACACTCACACAACACCACACTCCACACACTAACATGCTCCTCATTACACAGAAACCAGACCATAACACTTTTTATTTTTTATTATTGTGTTTTTCTTTTGTTTTAATTATTGTTTTTCTCTTTTTATTTGTTTTAATGTTTATTTTACTACATATGAATTCCTTTTCTTCTCTTTTATAGGATGTAAATTGCGAAATGTACTTTAATCATTTATCTTTATTTCAGACATACGTCCATACATTTTACAAAGATAGCGTTAGTAGGGTTGTTAGTAGTACACACAAAAAAATAATAATAAAAAGGTGTTAGTAATTTGTTAGTAAACAAAACAAGGTAACTTTAAGGGGTAAACAAGGTAAACAAGGGTAATTTAAACTTCTGCAATGTACCATTGATTGCCAACGGGGAGCCTGGAGATCCGTAACACAGGGTTTCCCTTGTACGGTCTCGCAAAGGAGCTTTTGTTCACATTGACTGATTATGACTAGTCCTAAGATGTTAATTCTTAGCCAATCTTTGTAGAGAGAGAAATAAATTTATATTGTATTGTATTGTCCCACTGTTAGGTAAAGGTAACCATAACATTCCATTGTTCCTGTTCCCTCCAAAGCCAATCCATAGTCTTGCTAAAAATGGAAATGAAGCTTAGTCTGCCTGTCAGTTATCTTTTCACGTCTTAACAGCAGAACGGATTTCCATCACTGGTAGATCATGACCTGGGCTTGGTCATAGGATACATTCAATTCCAGTATTACATTGCATAGAGTAATGTCCGGCTTCCACCCCAGGGTAAAGGCCGCCCCTCACTTCCTTACATCTATTGAGAGCCCGTTTGTCCTTCTAGCTTAGACGGAACCTATCCATTCTTCCGTCCACTATCATATCCCTAGCTACATTTGTACTAGCCTACGCTGTTCTACTCCTGCTTCTATCTTTCGCAAGACCTCGGGACCGCCTTTCAGTTTTCACAGCATCTTTTCAGTTTATCCTGCCGTCTCCTACGTGGTCTGCTGCGACCATACGACCACCTAGTTGCATTACTATTTTTAAAATGATGAGTTTCTGATAACATTCATATAATATGAGTTCTTTATTTGATACTTGTGGTCACAAGCCTACCTTCAAGGCAAGTTACTTACAACCATAGTACCAGAAATTAACCGACTGAAATCAAAAGAAATCAAAAGGGTTAAACGATGATGCCCATATCAAGATAATGGTTCCGATCGTAAACATTTAATGTGATAATTAAAGACATCGTTAAAGCCCTTTCGTCGTTAACCAAATGGTAATTTATTGCGAAGCGAATGGGAAAATTCGGAATGGTTACGATGGACAATTTACCAATTAATGATTTTTGTCCTCAATTAATGATTTTTGTCCTCAATTAATGATTTTTGTCCTCAATTAATGATTTTTGTCCTCAATTAATGATTTTTGTCCTCAATTCAGCTGAAAGATGTCCACTGCTGGACATAGGTCTCCCCGAATTTGGGGGATGGGGGGTTTGCCATAATCGCCACGCTTGGCAGGCCGGTTGGCGATCGAAGTATGGTGGTAAAATGCATAGAGATGGAGTTTTCTTTAAGAACAAATTAATTTTCAGTTAGAAACAAATTTAATACAACTACATTTAAGTTGATATTTCGTGTTTATTTAAAAGTAAATTGGGTGTTTAGGAGATTTTGTTTTAGGAGATTTTGGACATACTTTCACAAAGGAAACTGATAAAACCTGCACTAAAAACACTAAGACACACATTCCACATATTATCACATCCATTCATACTCGAACCACCACACCTAACAAGCTCTCACATAATATTTCCTAATGTCACCTCTGCCGTTCAGGATATTAATCTAACTGCACTGTGGTAGCATTAGTAGTTCTTAGGTACTACGTGGAGACCTCTTTATGACATCAAGGAAGTGTGTGCGGGTCAGTAAAATATAATGCTTTTAATCGGGCTGTAAGTGTAATCCAGTTCTGTATGGGCAAGAAAAATAACTATACAAACTCATCAAACAAAATAAAGAAGTATTCTGAGAGAATCATTCGTGTGAGGATCTCGTAGTACTCAACATTGCGCAACCATGGTGTTAGGGGTATTTAGAAATAGCCATGAACTAGTGAACAACATCGTTAGAAATTTAAAAACATCTTTTTTTTAGTCCCTGAATTGTTTTGATAAGTAGGAACTACGCTTAATGCTAGCTAAATACTAGTCTCACAATCAGGCTCGTACATCATTCTTGATTTCCACTAGTTGAAAAATAAATAAACCTTAACGAAAATATTGAAGTCATATTCCCGGTTCATACTCAGTTACAAAAAATAATTTAAATATAGCCTTATTTAATTACTAAGATCTTCTTTTTGGTGAATATCTAACCAAAAATACTGGAGTTGTGGAAAAGAAAGCTGTTATTTATTATACCAAAGTGCAAAACTGTCCCAGATCGAGACTTTTTTACTTTCTAAAAGAAATGATTAAGTACGGTGTATTAATCAAACCAAAAGCAAAGGTCAACCTATCCGATCAACAGCCATTTTTCCGGTAAAGCTAAAAGTTCAACCTTTTCCTCGCCACAAAAAGATTACAATAATACTATTTCTCTTCAATGCTATCGACAATATTGCGTTTTCTGTATCAAAATGTAGAAGGGAATCCGATAAGCTTAAACGTCCGACAACGTACAGTATGACTGGTTAAACAAGGAACCTTAACCTTCCAAATGTTATTAAGTAGAATAAATTCGTGCTCACATAACTGACAAAAAGTGTTACCCAGTAACTTATAGACGTCAGACACCAGGCAGGCGCTCGTTTTAAACTACTGGTATTGAGCTGTACGTTGTCTGAACGCCGACCCCTACATAGTTGGAAAAAAAGTTTGTAATGGCGGCTGACGATGGACACAAAAATAAAATGTTAAGCTGCCTGTAGTGGTTGGTCTATAATGTAGTGTTCATAAGTACGACTATGCTAAGTATAGGGTCATGGGCTCAATCCCCAGATTAGACTAGTTGTGTTGTGATTGTTGGTTGTTGTGTTGTATTTGTTGATTGTTTCTGTTTTTAGTTGTTGTTGAGATTTTCTCAACTTCTTAGTAGCATCCTGGAGTCTGGATTTGAGGTCGGTTCATGGCAATAGGCTCACACATGGGACTTAGCATAACAGAAACAATGTGGGTCTAAAGTGTATATTGCACACCTCTGCCTAAGACAGGCGTTATGCTACGTTATGTTAATTTTATACAGTGAATTAGAAATCTTTCCAAGTTTGAATTACTTAAATACAAAACATTTAAGTCCCTAGTTTAACCAGTCAGCCGGTATACCACTAAATCCCAAATAAATTTTAATTTAACTATTACAAGGTACGAAAAAAGGTATTCGCAATAGCTTATCGTAATTCCTGTGAAAGTAATTCTCAGTACTGAAGGCTTAAGCGATAGAAAGACATCGGGTTTGGACAAATATTTGGTGTCGGATATTTGCATATTGTATTAGGACTTATGAAAAGTCGATCCAATAAGGGCGAGGCATTTTTAAGGAAAATTTATTTGAAAATCGTAAAAGTTAAGGTCATGTATAGCAATTAAATATTGTTGAACAATCATAATGGAGATTCGGAGACTAAGACGGAAATTGAAAAAATGTAATGTGATCTCACAATATTAGCCAATATTTGGTCCAAGACATCTGTCTTGGACCAAATATTGGTTAATATTGGCTGGCTATCTTTCTTCAGTTATGAGTGGTTTAAAAAAAAAAACTTTCCATCTTAATATTACAGGACTATCAAAAAATGGGTCTGTCCTTATATATGTCTGTTTTAAGGGTTGTAAAAATAATACTAAACATTTTACAAGCGGAGCCACAGATATCTAGTACATAGAAATAGAAACTACATTTTTGACATAGAATTTTTTTTTGAAAACAAAATGGTGCTTATGACTTGCACCACATTCCACTTGGTCGATTTCCTTATCAATTTTTATGTCCTCTTCAAATCCTGAAGTAATGTAAGGTACTTCAATATTGAACCTCTTGTCACGGTCAGTGGTTGATAGGTAAACAGTAAATATTTTATGGTTTCCTGTTATCTACTGGCCAGTTTGATTTTGATGTGTTCCAGAGCTAATTTAATTAGAGACTTATTTTGAGATTACCTTTGACAATCGTTTCGGGGTCAGAAGGCCGAAATCTGACAACCAGTGTTACAAAATGGTATTGTGTTACTGAGTCAGTAACTATATTTTGGAGGTCAGATACGTAATTATGTCCTGAAAAAGCTTAGCTAGCTTAAATCCTTCTTCAGGTCTCAGGCTACCTTTCTGACAAATAACAAAACGATCGATTTGGATTTAAGGCGTGAAAATTAACAAACAGACGACAGACCGAGTTACTTTCAGATTTATAATTTTAATAGCTGTTGCGCGCGCCATATGTGTACAAAATTTCATCTAAATCCGTTCAGCCGTTTTATCGTGAAAACGTAATAAACAAACTTACTTTCGAATTAATAATATAAAATTATAAACCAAAGTTGTGTGTGCTGGTGGCTTCGTGCGGTGCAGGACGTAAAGAATTGTATTACTATATTTCTTCTGGGTGCCGTAGAAGGCGACTAAGAGACGTACTAGAGAATGGGCAGCAGCATTTTCTATGCATTTTGCCACCATACTGCGATCGCCAACCCGCCTGCCAAACGTGGCGATTATGGCAAAGCCCCCACATTAAAGAAAAGCTTATACAACAGTGGACGTCTTGGGGCTAAAATAATAACGATAATGCTGTGTGTGCTGAGTAGTCAACTTTTTTGGTGTGACATTTCTTTGATGTAGGTTTTAAATATATTGTGAACACAGTAACAATGACTTTCTAGAAATGTAACAACCATCATTATCTGGCTAGCTTTTTTCCAATAGAATAAGTATCAGTTTTTTTCTGGAAAATAGAAAGTACTTGAAGGTACTAGCATAGAACTCACAGATCTATATAGTATAGAATGCAGCTGAATGCCAGTACTTTATAAGCAATGACTGTGACCCATGTGACCTCCGCGAATGAGAACACGGCCTCCCGTGTCACATACACCCGCAAAAACAAACAAAAATTTATCAAAAACAATAATTACATTCTTTTTTTTCATTGACAGAGTAAAGAATAAATATGCCATCTCTTTCAACAAGTCAACTTATAAAACCTAAAAGTGTTCTCATGTATTCCTAACTCTGCTGACTGTACCACAGAAATATTAACGTCACACTGTATCGCTTACTTAGCGTGCAAACTGTGACTATCGGGCCGTGTATTTCATTCTATCAAATCGTCAAATCTCATGTCAACCGTGATTGGCTGTTGAAAATAGCGCAACCAATCACAACGGCTTACATGATTTTTTACAGCAGATTCAGTGATCAGAGACAGGTGACAAAATTCGTCCTAAAGATTCTCACATAAAGTAAAAATTGCGCTGGATCCACCTCGTTCCTGACGTATTAGAACAGAGGCTAAGCCCGCTAAGCCAACATGAACTTTGTTGACACACGCAAAGCCCATTTACATCAAATTTCTCTCACGTACGAAATTAAATTGCAAAGTAGGTATAACATTTAATTCATGTCGGTCTCTTCAGAGTTTCACAGATGCTTATGAGGATCCTCGCGAGTAATTAATGTGAATAGTTGCTGCCCAGAATAGTACCTACAGAAGGTCGACTCCATACAATGAAAGAATACAGGCACACTCACACATAGACGCGTACGTACGGCGATCTCAAACAAATGCCGGTCGCGAGTACGCTTGCACTCGCTGTACGTAAAGCGTGTCTTACGTATGCGTGCGTTATCGCTCGTTGTATGGAGATCACCTTCTGTACTATTCTGTAGTTGTTAACCAAGGTACATTTCACTGCTTTTAAACACAGCTAAAATTTTCGGCACAACAGAATTTCACGAAAACATTGTGCGTATAATTTTGACTTAAACATGTTAAATTAAAGTTCAACTTTTAGATTATAATTTTGTTTGCAAATAGTTTAGTGTAGCTTTTGTTGTCCATATGTGAGATTTCTGACGGTGAAATATTCAGCACATGTTCATTAAAAATATCTGTATTAAAATTCCGTAAATTAGATTTGCTGGCTTGATAATTGACATACAACTATTGTTTTGCACATAAAGTTACAGTCCCTGCGTCAGACAGGAATATGCTTGGTAAAAGATCCTGTATATTTTGAATTCGCTTTGGGTTGAATCATATAGTTTGTTTGACGGTTCAACTAGGTACTTATCCTCTTTAAGGTCATCGCATATGCAAGCGCAAGGTGGTTGACTGTTATTTCTCTCGACTTGCTTTTATTTTGTCCGACAAATTAGCAAAGGTTCCGTTGCCAAATGGCAAAAAACGGAACCCTTATAGATTCGTCATGTCTGTCTGTCCGAGTATGTCACAACCACTTTTTTCCGAAACTATAAGAGCTATGTTGTTGAAACTTGGTAATTAGATGTATTCTGTAAACCGCATTAATATTTTTACACAAAAATAGAAAAAAAAAACAATAATATTTGGGGTTCCCCACACATGGAACTAAAACTCAATTTTTTTTTTTCATCAAACCCATACGTGTGGTGTATTTATGGATAGGTCTTCAAAAATGATATTGAGGTTTCTAAAATATTTTTTTTCTAAACTGAATAGTTTGCGCGAGAGACTCTTCCAAAGTGGTAAAATGTGTGTCCCCCCCCCGTAACTTCTAAAATAAGAGAATGATACAACTAAAAAAAATATATGATGTACATTACCATGTAAACTTCCACCGAAAATTGGTTTGAACGAGATCTAGTAAGTAGTTTTTTTTTTTTAATACGGCATAAATCGTAAACCACAATTTACCTATCATTCAGTCAACTCAAATATAAAAATTAAAAAAAAAAAAACTTTAATTTCATAAACATAAATCTTATGCATAAACCGTGAATACCTACAGGTTTGTACGGAACCCTCGGTGCGCGAGTCCGACTCGCACTTGGCCGGTTTTTTATTTGATACTTTAAGCTCGCACTTGTACAGGGGCGGACTTAGTGCCATTCTGTGTGGCTTTAGACTAAACATCAAACATCTGTAAACAACTATCAAATTTAACGATCAGTAATTAATTTAAAGTGAATTAATAATTTCACTGTAAATACGTTAGTAAAGCTGCCACTAAAACGTATAGGTAATATAATGTGCAACCAACTTTTTCCGTTTTACCTTTTTTACTTTCACCCGATATTGTTTTATAACGCCGAACCACACCCTCAAAATTAAAGAGCTCATTATAAAATATCCGTAATACCCTAATTAGGGACCTTTCATGAACCACTGACGGACGTTACGGTGCCCTTGTTCGATTAAATTCATTTTAACAGATTAGGATAACATGTTGTAACGGATTTCCTTAACTAATTATATCTCCCACTAGCTTTTGCCCGCGGCTTCGCCCGCGTGGATGTCGGAAATTAATGCAAGAGGACGTACTACCGCGATAAGAATGTGTTATTCCAGGTTATATAGGTAATATAGACTCTGTGTGCTATTTTCGATGCAGATCCATTCAGCCATTTTTGCGTGATTGAGAAACAAACACCCAATCATACATATTTTCACATTTATAATATTATTAGTAGTAGGATTATAACTCATATTACTTAGGATTCATAGTTTATGAGAACATCATGTGTGTTGGTGTTTTTAAAATAAAAGTAATAGTATTCAGAGTAAGAAGACTGTGACATAGGGCTTGGTTTAGTTGAATATAAGTCTTCCTGGTTTTTCTTAACGCTCCTATTTTACCTATACAGACACTCAATCATTTACCAGACACCGAACATAATTATAGGAATAGTACTTTTGCCAGTGGCTTGGCCCGTATAGCTGTCGGAAAATATCACCCGGGAACCTACTACCGGGATAAAGTACCTAGGTATCCTAACTGTTACGTATCCATGATATAATACCTATATCTTTGTGCCAAATTCGATCTAAATCCTTTTGGCCGTCTTTGCATCATTGAGAAACAAACATCCAAAAATCTAAACATCTAAGCCATTTCGCGGTTTCTTACTTGGAATAATACTATTAGGTTTATTTTGAGTATAATGAACACACATGATATTCGCAATTACTATGAAGCCAAAGTAATATGAATTACAATCCTACTTATTCTGTACTACCCGGCCCCTGCCAACGCGCTCTGCGCCCACTTTTTAAATCTCTAATATCTTCTAAGATATTCATTTAAATTACATGCTGTAGAGGGCCATATTGATCTATATTAAATGCACAATGTATTTAAGGTACTTAATTGGATAAGGATTAATGCTGTATTGCTTAAAATCGCTTCGTAAATAAGCCCTTATTTCTCGTAAAAAGTAAAAGATAAAAAATGGTTATTGTGGGTTATCCCTAAGAGATAGACATATACTATTCAGGACATTTTTGTGGGCCTTTTTAAGGTGTACAATACTGTAGTACATTATTTTGATCTATTTCGTAGGATTCAGCCAGGGTTCGAATTTTGAGACGTATGTCAGCGTAGTTTTCGAAGATAGTTATTTTTTTTTCTAAAATAAAAGAATCTTTCTAAAATAAAAATAGCCTAAGTTACTCCTTGTTACATCAGCTATCTGCCAGTGAAAGTCCCGTCAAAATCGGTCCAGCCATTTCAGAGATGTATTACCGTCACTGTAAAATATATTATTATTTGGTTCTTGTTATTTCGGTAAGCCTAGCGTGCGTGTATGAATAAACATAACCGAAGCAAATGGAATATATTCTTATCGTAGCAGGTGTTGCTATGTAGACACTTTTTCTGACCCGGGAATATAACCCAGGACCTCATGCTCCCCTATACACGAGTATGTTTTAACTTAAAGTCCACTTCAACCACTTAAATCCTCCAAATGACCCAAACTGGCCCCTATTCATATAATATTCTCCATTCGTAGTTACAAAAAGGAACACAAAAGCTATTCATGTCTGTTATTACGCGAGTTATTGAAACATTTCATGCATAATATCACAATGTACTCGTATTCGAGACAGTGTTGTTTTTAGGGTCCCGCACCTCAAAAGCAAAAAGCGGAACCCTTATAGGATCACTTTGTTGTCCGTCCGTCCGTCCGTCCTCCGACTGTTAAGACCCTTTTTCTCAGGAACCCGTGGAGGTATCAAGCTGAAATTTATACCAAATATTCAAGTCTACTCTCCCTTAGAGCTATGAAAAAATCAAACTTCTAAGCTAACGCAATCAAAAGGTATAGCCGTTTATGCCGCAAATTTCCACAAATTTTCGAAACTCGCAAGGGTATCAAAACCTAAAGAGTACTTCCAGTCGATCTAGAATTTTGAAATTTGGTACGAAGCAACGTCTTATAGCACAGATAAAGGAAAGATTGCGAAAACCGTAAATTTTTAGATACATCACATAATAAAAATATGTTTAATAATTTTAAACTTACTACCCCTTTCCTCATGAACGCGTAGAGGTATTAAACACTACAGGTTTGTACGGAACCCTCGGTGCGCGAGTCCAACTCGCACTTGGCCGGTTTGGTTTCTTTTACTAAAGTTTATTTTTACTTAATACGTTATTTCAGACTGTTATTCTAATCATTCATATGCATTGTTTTCGTTTACGTTTGTTATCGGTTTTTGTTATGATAAACGTTATGTCTACAATTTAGAGAGGTGCTTGATATTTCTATATTAAATGTAATTTCCTATTTCTTCCCGTGAGTGTCGGAAAACGCGACTACAGTACTTACTAGAGAATGGGCAGCAGCATTCTCCGTGTATTTTACCACCATACTACTTTTGACGACCTGCCTGCCAACCATGGCGGTTGGCAATAGTAAACTGCCCCCTTTGGGGGAGGCCAATGTCAATTTGGAATGACGATGATATGTGAGTTTAATATAATGACTTTCCAGAGTAAGTCTTGGAACCCTTGGCGTTGTTTAGAATAGCGTGACCACATCCATAGACACGAAAAGTGACTTGAATACTTATATATTATGATGTGTAGATAAGCGCGCCTTAGTAGGTACATTATGGCGTGCAAATATGATCTCATTCATTATAATCCAAGCTTCGGAGCATAATACTCGGCATACATAATTCCTGTTACAATACTGGAGGCAGTACACTGGTGTTTTGTTATTATTGCCGACTTCAAGTCACTAAATATCTAAAAATCCACCTACGCGAGATTTCTGCTCTCCTGGTACTTGCGTTAGCTTTCCAAAAGAATCATGCCCATTAATCGCACGCCACCTCCGTCCTCACCGCTACCTACGTTAATTACAACGTCGACCGAGAGCTTAGTACCCGCACGGGATCCAACGCATGACTTACCAATACATCTATGCGCATCAGCGCCTGATCTATCTCAGATAGCAACAAACATCACGGATCGTAAAACCAATAAAAAAAGGAAATTTGAAGGCGAAGAAGATATCGCACCGGTAACTTTGAATACTTTCACCACTTTCTCAGATAAGCAGGACAGTCGTTTTGAAGACTTAATGGGTAAGATCAGTAGCATTATTCAACAAAACGTGGAATTGAAGCATAGTTTTGATGTAATGTCGAGCAAGTACGATGAATTCCTGGGTCGAATTACCATCTTAGAGACGGAAAGGAAAGACGATAAAAAAAATATTCATGAACTAGAGGAAAAGTTGGAACTTCTGGAACGAAAATCTCGATCGACCGGTATAGAAATCCGCAACATCCCCAAAACGGACAACGAGACAAAGGAGGACCTCTGCAACCTAGTACAATACAAATTGGCAAATTGTTCAAAGAAGAAGTTACAAGTTATCGCGGTAAAACAATAAATATTTTCTTGAGTATTATGTTTCTGACGTAGACTAACTTTCTATGAATAAATTGCTACATAGTGTAAGAGAATGTCTTCGTTTATAATATTAACTATTGTTTATAGTACTAACTTATTAACGCCATACTCGACACGTACGGGTTTCATGAAAAAATTTTTTTTGAGTTTCAGTTCTATATATGGGGAACCCCAAATATTATTGTTTTTTTTTTATATTTTTGTGTGAAAATCTTAATGTGGTTCACAGAATACATCTACTTACCAAGTTTCAACAGCATAGCTCTTATAGTTTCGGAAAAAAGTGGCTGTGACATACTCGGACAGACAGACAGACAGACAGACAGACAGACCGACAGACAGACATGACGAATCTATAAGGGTTCCATTTTTTTCCATTTGGCAACGGAACCCTAAAAAGGGAGTAAATATGGATCACAGCAGGTGGCATCTGTTTGTTATGCCTATGCCCCGTGGAAGAAACGGTAAAGAAAAACAAATAATTAAAAATTGTGTATTCTGCTCAGAAAAGATGTGAGTTGGCGTGAGTTTATAGGCATCGGCCATCGCGGACCCCTTCAATTGTACTGAGGACGAAGTCTGTAGATTGGGCCAAAGTCACAGGCGAGTTCTACTTCGTATCAACTACAGACATAAGATGAATTAGTGTCTCAAACTAAGAATGAGTGACAATATGATGTTCTTACTTGACGTATTTTACCCATCAAATTTAATAAATAGGGAGGAGGGTTCACTTCAAGTTATCGAACTTCTTACTGCCATCATCTGGGCATCTTCGTTAACGGACTTACAGCAAACCCCAGTTTTGAACTCGGATTAGTTTCCAGTCAATGGATATAGGCTTACCCCCTATTATATGGAGCTATAACTAGCGTAATGTGTGTACCTATATGGTAAAGCTCTGCTTAACCCTTGGGAAAACACGTATATAAGTTAAGTCATGCATTACTTATGATTTAGTAAAGAGAAGGGTTTTGAAGCCAAGAATACAATAAAATTGTTTTCCAACATTTCCGTAGTACGTTCAAGTTCTGTGGAAGTTCATTTACGTTCATTGTAAAGTATTTTTTGTGGGAATTAATTATGCTTTTCAGTCTAATTATTACTTCCTTTTGTTTCTTCGTTAGTTTATTACTAAAGAGGGTTTCTCTCACTGTTTACAAATTTTGATAAGTCGGCATTACGATTCCATTTACATGCTGTAGTGTCAATCTCTAAACGTCACTTCGAAATTGAAACAGTGTTATCATTTACTTGAATAACAAATGAGTTCGATTTCAAATTTTGTGCGCTCACTTGAGTGAGGTTCCAAGTGTAATAGAATAGTACTAATGTACAGAAATGTAAAAGTAGTTTGGTGGAGGAAAGAATGGGCATTGGCTTGTTTGGTCCAAACCGGCGTCTTGTTGAATGACGCATTCTAAATTCAGTAGATGGAATACTTCACATTTCAAAACCTACTTTGGTCGTCAATGAATCCGCGGGCACGGCTTACATTCCATCAAGTTAATAAACAAAGATATTACGTATTAATGTGTAAATTAATTGAAGGTCAGGAACAGCCATGTTTCTCATTCATTAAAGTATTTAGGTTGAAGTTGTATTTTTTTAATAAAAAATATAATTTTACGTTTTCAACAACAATTTCTAAACAAAGTTTAGATTAGTTTCAAAGTTATGAAATGTAACTTTTGACACATCAGGCACCAAACGTGTTGACCCTTGTGAATATTTTATTTAACAGAAACATTACGCCTAATTTCCCAAAAGAGATAGACTGAATCTTATAGTACCTACATCCGAATTCTGCTACAGTTATCATTACGGCCCATGCAACAGAACGAGCCTATTGCCATGAATAATGCTCAAATACAAAACCGAAACCGAAATCCAGAACTTTGGGCCATAATTAAGTAATTACTTATAGAAAAACTACACACCGAACCCCAGCTCGGCAATCGCGCTTGCCAACTAGACACAACGAGGTAGCATGTGTGAAGGACTTAAATTGCTGAGATTTATTTCAGTTAGGTCATTTTAATTTTCTACGTGCTTTAAAAACTTAACGGTGGTTGTCTAAAACAAATGTTCCATCATCAGTCTAGCTTTAAATATTAATTAAAATCCAGAGTAATATCAAATCTGACAGATTTAAATTTTGATTTATGACGATTATTCTTCTAAGCATATTTTGAGTTGAGACGCAGGACAGCATTTTGAAATTAGTTTAAACTTACAATACAACTGACATTAGGCTGTGTAATTTCTGTTATTTGTTCCAGCTTATCACCGAAACATTTGGACAGATTTTGATAAAGTTACGAGAATACTTTGAACCCTAAGGATGGACACACTTTTATCAACATACCAGGCGGCTGAAAGCGCGGGTGAAAGCTAGTGTAACTTAAAAAGCCAAAGATAAAATTTGACACCAACTTAACTGAAAACTTTTGAACAATTTAAAACCCAAATCAGCCGAAATTCCTAATGAAAGGTTTGCCTATCAATACTGCCAAAGCTTGCCAAAACTTTAATTTCAAGTCACGTTCCTTACACTCGTGCTCAGAACATCAATTATTGTCTTTGTAAGGAATTAACATGAACACAATATGTTCTAATAGCGATTCTATATTCTACATGAATATAATTATTATTTTCCTGTGCTTATCCCAATTTATTTGGGGGTCCGCGCAATATGTCTTTCAACCATGGTAATGTCACACAAACCTGTCAAATATTTCGCTGTTTCTATTAACTTGTCAATATTACGAAATGAAAATATGAAATGCACGCTTTGAGGCGCACTAAAATATTAATAATGGAATAAATGTAACCTCAATTGACTGATCCTTTTAGAATCAATGACCTTTATCTTCACAAAGGTCAGGTCCATCCTGTTAGTCCCTTATCAAACTTGATAGATTTTTGGGTCACGAAGTGCCTCACGTACTTTGCTTCTAGCTATAACAGACAACATTTTCCTAGGTGATTGAGTTACTGCTAGAATTTTCTGGAAAAACGGTTTTGTGAGTTCCAGCAACTAGCAGAATAACTATCAATATAGCGTAATAATCCTGGAGTCTTAAGCATTTCTGTTAATAAACATATGGACATTATAGAAATGTAAAACCGATCTATCTGTGATGAAGATTAAAACTGCGTAACTTATCATCACGACTGTATTCCCAGAAATGTTAGGAATAGCTATTTGATTGGTACTCCAAAATTGTTGGCACTTATGTTTTAACACGTTTACTGCCATGGCTAAAATCAGAAAAAGTCAAAAAATGTACTTATTATTTCACGTTAAATATATTATGTTGTCCATAAAAACATTATTTATTCCAAAAACATGGCCGCCAGGCAGCAAAGACATGTTCAGATTTTGTATGTGTTGTCGGTCATATAGTCCGACAAGGCCTGAATGGAACAAAAAGTGTCGGACACATAGTCCGACATGGTAGTTAACGTGTTAAATATCATTAAATAATGAAGACGAGCCTATTGCTATCAACCGAGTACAGATTCCGACTCCTGACTTCTAAGAATTTGCTATAAAAAACGGTCAGTTACTTTTTTTCTGGAAAACAAACTTATGTGTGGGCTCATGCTCAGCGTTCTCGACTCCAACCACTACACCAACGAGGCAGCCAAATGATAAAGACGTGCTTAGCATAAAGGTTAAGTATATTATATCTCTCCCTACAAACCCCTAATTTCATACAAATTGAATCGTAAATGCCAGAATGTTTGTATTTAACCCAGGTGTCACTCGACACTTTGAAGACAATTTTCGGGGAATTTGAGAAATGTTACACCTGGCGCTAAGACGTGATAAGAATACATACATACAATCACGCCTTTTTCCCATGGGGGTAGGCAGAAACCACGGAACGCCACCTGCTACGATCTCTACACACTCCTTTTGCCTCGTTTAGGTTCATACAATTGGTCATACACACACGCCGGTTGCGAGTACTACGCACCTGACCTTTCTGAAGAACATTACCAATAAGGTCACTATATGTCCTCCTAGGGCGTCCCCTCCCGGTGTTTCCACTCACATCTGCCTTGTAAATACCTTTTGTGAGCCGACCTTCATTCATCCTCTCAACATGACCAAACCACCTAAGCATACTTTTTTCAATTTTTGTCACTACATCTTCTTTTAAACCACACCGTTCTCTTATCACATCATTCCTCAGCCTATCATTCATAGTCACACCACACATGCTTCGCAAGGAACGCATTTCCACAGCATTTATTCTACTTTCATGCTTCTTTTGCCACACCCAACATTCACGCTTATGTATGTGATAAGAATGGTCACTGTAATCACGTTGTAATGGCGTACAGCAGTCGCTACTTGCTTGGACTATATATACGTGTACTGAGGATCTGCTAGGAAAATCTTAGTGGCAATAAGTAGTTCAAATTTGACCATCTAAATACATGTGCTCTTTTTTTAGTTACAAAAAAATGTCAGTCTGTTTGTTCCGGCTTGTCTCCGAAACGACTGGACCAAAAAAAGAGAAATAGAGTTATGTTTCCGCATAAAAGCTTAAAATCCATCACTCCTATTTGTTTTCTCGCATGCTCATGAGCAAAGTTGCTAGCTATTTAGCAATAAATTTAAACCTTTGTTAGAATACTAGCCAGTAAGACCAGTAATACCTATAGAGAATAATGCGAACTCTCCTGTGTCACAATTGCACTTTTGTATGAAACAGCTGGCAGTTTTTCATATCTTCTAGTTGGTCATATCGGTAGTTTCCTCACGATGTTTTCCTCCACCGTTTTGAGAGCAGTGGTGATGAATTAATTTGCGCAACGTAAAGTGCCTGCTTGGGTTAGAACCCACAACCTGCAACTCGGTAAGTCGCAGCCGTTACCACTGGGCCACACTGCTCTCTGGTTTCCTAGATAAAATTGGTAATTTTTGTAAGTATTTGTTTCCCATAAACTATGCCCCTTCTTTTACCTGTCACACTGTTTGAATTGCTCTCCAAGTCATAGAAAATTCTCGAGTAGGTAAATAAAACAACAATTCACTGTTTAACAGAAGCTTTCGAATCGTTCAGGCTCCAGCAAGTAAGCGACCGCACTGCGCTACACTGTAAAACAATATTGCGACCCAGTTTAACAAAAACATTCAATCCACAAAACAAAAATATTTCACAACGAACTCCTGCAGGTGTACAGAATTTAAAATAACGTTAAGCTGTACCGCCGAATGGTACCGAACACAGAAGATCGGCTACGTAGAACAAGCGCAAACAGAGGCAACTCGTTATTTTAAAAGATACAAAGTCAAAAAGTTTATGATTGCTGTTTAATAGTTGTAGGAGACAAGTTATGATGTTAATCATTTTAGAAAGAAAAAAATCCGATAAAATATGTTTACAGACACGAAAAAAAGCGTCAACGAATGCATAGAATAAACATAAGCAGTAAAATCGTTTCTACTACTGCGACACGGACTTCCCGCTTTGTGAGAGGGCGCTGTTCGTGTCGGGTTTAGGAAGTCAAGTGTCTCCAAACTTTTCTTTTACATCAATTTCCAGTAAATAATGGGTTGTCCTCGAATCGTTTTAGGATATTTTACCCAGCAATTTCAGGTATTACTTTTTACCTACTTATTTATTATTCCACACAAGTTTTAATCACCATTCGTCTTTGTGATTTATTCTCCGTTACGTTATGTTTACTGATCTATATATTTTATAATCGTTCGTAAGTAAACTCCAGGCGAGGGTCAGAGCCGACTCACACAATTTTTAGGGTTCCGCACCTCAAAAGAAAAAAGCGGAACCCTTATAGGATCACTTTGTTGTCCGTCCGTCCGTCCGTCCGTCCGTCCGTCCGTCCGTCCGTCTGTCAACACCCTTTTTCTCAGGAACACGTGGAGGTATCATGCTGAAATTTATATTAAATACTCAAGTCTACTGTCCCTTGGAGCTGTGAAAAAATCAACCTTCTATCAAAAGATATAGCCGTTTATGCCGCAAACTTCCGCAAATTTTCGAAACTCGCAAGAGAATCAAAACCTAAGGGGTACTTCCAGTCGATCTAGAATTTTTAAATTTGGTACGAAGCAACGTCTTATAGCACAGATAAAGGAAAAATTGCGAAAACCGTAAATTTTTAGTTACATCATATAATAAAAATATTTTTAATAATTTTAAACTTACTATCCCTTTCCTCATGAACGCGTAGAGGTATTAAACACTACAGGTTTGTACGGAACCCTCGGTGCGCGAGTCCGACTCGCAGTTGGCCGGTTTTTTTTAAATACAGAAAATGACCTACTAGTCCCATAGTAAAAATGCTTTGTACCATTTAAAATATTTAATACTTTTTGCAGCCTTAGTATAAAGTTTCACTACGTCTAAGTATTTTCACTAAGTATTTAAAGTGCTTCATAACTTGGCAAATTGTTCAAAGAATCTTCTAAGTTACAAGTTATCGTGGTAAAAGAATGAAGGTTTTTTTTGGGTATCATGTTTCTGATGCAGATAAACTTTTTTAATATATAGCTATTAAGTGTATGAACATATTTTTAATGCTTTGAGTTGCCAAGTGGAATAATATATTTGGCAAAAGAAGTCTGTAAATTTTTAAGTGCGAAGCAAGTTGCGGCATACCATGGCAATAGATTTTCGTAGGCAGAAAAGATTTAATGAATCTTATTTCGTGTCCTTAGTACTCACGTTTTGTTCATATCGTCACATGGGGAGCACAAGAGGAACTTGATCGTAACGTAGTAAATATACCGCGGAAGGCAGTGACTACTTATTTAGGGTGGACTTTTAATCCTATTTAGTAACTTGACAGTTCAAAGAAAAATAATGATACCATGCTAAAACTAACAGTGTTGAGGCAGTGAACGATTTGCATAAAGAATGAATGATTAAAATGGCTTAATTGAAATAAAACTTTAAAAAATCCTTTTTAGAAAGTGGAAGATAAGAATAAGTAATAATTTTTATTAACTTTTTTATTTTCTTCTGATAGAAACAAAACTAAATATAAAAAAACCAGCCAAGTGCGAGTCGGACTCGCGCACCGAGGGTTCCGTACAAACCCTCATGTATTCACGGTTTATGCATAAGGTTTATGTTTATGAAATTAAATGTTTTAATTTTTATATTTGTGTTGACTGAATGAAAGGTAAATTGTGGTTTACGATTTATGACGTATTAAAAAAAAAAAAACTACTTACTAGATCTCGTTCAAACCAATTTTTGGTAGAAGTTTACATGATAATGTACATCATATATTTTTTTTAGTTTTATCATTCCCCTATTTTAGAAGTTACGGGGACACACTTTTTACCACTTTAGAAGTGTCTCTCGCGCAAACTATTCAGTTTAGAAAAAAAAGATTTTAGAAACCTCAATATCATTTTTAAAGACCTATCCATAAATACCCCACACGTATGGGTTTGATGAAAAAAAATTTTTTTGAGTGTCAGTTCTATGTATGGGGGGAACCCCAAATATTATTGTTTTTTTTTTTCTATTTTTGTTTGAAAATCTTAATGCGGTTCACAGAATACATCGACTTACCAAGTTTCAACAGCATAGCTCTTATAGTTTCGGAAAAAAGTGGCTGTGACATACTCGGACAGACAGACAGACAGACAGACATGACGAATCTATAAGGGTTCCGTTTTTTGCCATTTGGCAACGGAACCCTAAAAATCATGTCAATTTACTTTTTTTTACTGTACTCATTTTATTTCCTCTGGCAGCCATGGACGATGTATATATCGATATAGTATATATCGTGTTTTAAGACAAGTTATTAAATTTAAAATACAAAGTTTGCATGAAAGTACATTATTTCAAGTTCATTCAATTTCATTCATTCTTGCACCACCTCACTATCTTTTATTTTGTCAAAACCTGGTATCCCTCCAACTGTCAAGTTACTGAATACGATTAAAAGTCCAACCTTAGTGTGATTTTTTTCACGAAGATTTGCCACACAGCATCATTGTCTATTAGTCGCAAGCGGACTGCTTAGGCTAGAGTTCTGAATTCGATTCGTGAATCTTTCAATGTCATTGAACATGTCCATTGGGAGTAGCAGCCCGGATTCTGAAATTGTGTCCGATTGATGGCATTATCGCCGCCGGGCCACGATCTCTTATAGGTATATGAGACTTAGACTAAACTTTTTTTATAATATTATGTCAACATAACTACCGCATTCGGTCAAGCAGACACCTCTGCACCTTTTTGGAGAAAACAGACATAATCCGTGTTAGTAATTTAGTTCACTTATTGAATTTTTTTCCACAAGGTCACCCACTCATGTCGGTTATCTAGATAATTGAGCTCTAACACGACACCCTGTTAATCGATCTAGCAATTAGTGTCAAACTATTTTGGAGCAAGGTTCGGGAAATTATGGCATAAGGAATTGATATAAGTTGTAAGCATTGCGGCTGAATTCCCAATGGACTAGTCCAAAGAAGTATAATTGAACAAAAACTTCCATAATATGCAACTTTCAATAATGCTTTACGCGACTTGGAGATCAAACCAAAACCCTGCACTCACAGCGGTAGCACATTAACTAGTAGACAAATGAGGTGTTCATTGATTTAAATATTCACATTTTAGCCCCACTACGAATCTTCTATCTTACTTTTTATACCAACCACACGAGCAGTACTGCTATTCTGTAAAGTTAACTTGGAACCTCATTCAAGTGAGCGCACACAATTCAAAGCGTACTCGTTTGTTTTTAGAAGAAAAACATCGCGGATTCATAACGAGGCACTGTTCGAATTTCAAAGATATTATGACAGGTAGAAACTGATATAAGAATGCCCCTTTATCCTCAGGTAAAATCTAGTAAGAATTACACACCATAGTTCTGTGTAAAAAATCAGTTGGGTGAGGTTCTAATAATATCCGTCCATACCTACTGTATAGCTGATAAGATACGCTTGATAACGTTCATTAAGTAAGTGTAACACGGTTTCATGAAAGCTCTTATCATTGATTACGGATTTTTGCTCGGTGACGTAAGTTTTTGCGGCAAGTAGGTACTATTATGACATGTCAATTTTCACCACGTTTTAGATATGCTATGGTTAGTCTTGCAAAAAGGAATAAGAATGTTACCGCTGACGGTAACCTAGGGTCCTAGTAGGTGCTTGTTAGAAATATTCATGATTATGATTATGTTGACTGTAAAATTATGTATTCGTATAAGTTCAATGCACCACATGAAAGATCATTTGAACTATGATCTAATAAATGAGTTCCTTGTTTATTTTTGTCTTATGAAATGGTGACTGCCTTGTTGGTATTGTGATCGCAAACATGCCACAAGGTAGCTCGGTATTGGTTTCAATATCGGCATCAGGCAAACTTATTACGTATTATCTTAAAATAATTTCTCAGTAGCAGTTTTGAGTTTAGATTCGTTTTCGTTCATTGAAAATAGGCTACGATATTAAGCTTGAACTTACCCATCGGAATTTTAGTGTACAGTACACCTCTTCCTAACCCTTTGAGAAATAGAGTATAAGTTCTGTCATGTACCATTAATGAAACTTTCTACAGTGAACGCTTTTGAAGCTAACTTATACAATACAATAGTTTTCCAAGAATTCCGAAGTACACTCAAGTTCTGTGGAAGTTCACTCATGTTATGTTTTAAAGCAAATTCTTGTGGGAATTGATTAAAGTTTCACTCTAATTATAACTTCCTTCATCGGCTTCTCTAGTCTACCTACTTAAGTAAAAAAAGTCGGCATCATGAATCAAATTACATACGGTAGTGTCATTCTCTAAACATCACTTCAAAATTCGAACGTTGTCTCGTTGTGAATACGCGATGATTTACTTTAAAAACAAATGAGTTCGCTTTCGATTGGAGTGTGCTCATTTCAGTGAGTTTCCAAATAAATTTAACAGAATATCACAAATGTACGAAAATGAGCCTTGACTTTAGTTCGTTTTTACTATACTAAGAAAAAGAAAAGACTATCACTAATTTATTTGACCGGAATGGTCAGTCGTTTAGCTAACATATAGGGTGAGTGACATTCATCTTCAGAACTAGAGGGTCGTGTCAACATCCTTGAACGATTACCTATAATATAGAGACTACGATCGGCTGTGAAATATACCAGAGGAAGGTATACCAGAGGTAGGTAAGGCCTGGATAACGATAAGAAGACAGATGTTTTTATATCCATTTAATAGTTGGGATAACAGGTCGATAGATCACCTGATGAGAAATTATTCCGTCTCCTGATATTGTAACGTATGGCAAGTTTATATCGTTTATGTCAAGTGTCACTGTGAGTGATGGCGGGCTCTCACAGCGGATTGTACTGTCATGGTTGCCGCCTACCGGAATAAACCGCGTCACTTACTGAACACGATATTTTACTGGTGTCATTCACTTCTGTAGGTTTGTACATGATTAAATCCATAAAAACTTTGAATAAAAGAGATTATTTCACTGATCATCTATTAGACAAAATAATTTTATATCAATTCTCAATAACATAATAAAGCACAGACATTATTACAACGACAAGCTCCTGTTTAAATAACATCCTCTTGCATATAACTTTATATTGTTTACGCCATATAAATGAAGATTGATGTGAAGTAAATCTCTTCTGTAACACTGGCGTGTTATTAAGCTATTCGGTTATTAAGTATTTTGATGTTTCTTGACGCTAATATAATACTAAGTAGCGGTGGACTATATCAAATATTTTTAAAGATTTTTAAACATTTACACTAGACACCTTTGGTACGGGTTTGGGAACTATTTTTACGTATAAGTTTTATACCGTAAAAGTCTAGTAACTTGACCAACATAAGTAATTTTATTCTTGTTATATTAAATTATTTAAAAGTGTTTTTCGCAGGAGTGTTGTGAAATGTAAACTATCCTTGATTTTTTTTAAAGGTGAACCAAAAATTTATGGCGTGCGTAACCTCCTCCTTTTTAAGTTAATACAATTATAACAAATATAGGACCACCCCGCGAGCGTTTTCAGCACTAAATTATAACATTAATCCCTAAGATTATCCTAAAACACAGAAACCTACTAATACAAGTCTAAGTGATGATTTCCTGTCTCAAACTTTATTCCACCAAAAGTTATTCAGCAGCCCTCCCCGACTAGACGCTGTGAACTAATTTTTGTTTACTATATACGATGGCTGTATGTTACACCGATGCATATATGAAAAATCTCCCATACTTCTAAATCAAGCCACTGTACATTTTCATATCGGTATTTATAAGCCAAAAATCGAAATAATGATGAGTCAAAGAAAAAATTATAATGAATACTGGCCATTATTTTGGTGTCATGATTATTCCAAATTTGAAGTATACAAAAATACGTAGACTGCCTCAATTTGGTAAATCAGGAGTATGATATGTGTAGTTAAGTATAGCCCGGCATTAGACGGATGATAGAGGTTTAGTGACGAGAAGAATACTGTGCTGGCGCCAATAGGAATGACGGGTAATGCTATTATTAGGTACATCAAACAGCATATTGTCTTGAAAAGGTAAGTTTTAAGGTATTCAATTTGATTTATTTATTGAACTGATAAGACAAAGGCAATAAGGAGCATTTGACAAGTGAACGATGTGAAATCCACATTAATATTATAAATGCAAAAGTAACTCTGTCTGTCTGTCTCGGTTTCCTGCTGAAACTACTAAACCGATTTAAATGAAATTTGGTACACAGATATTTTAGAGCCTGAGAAAGGACATAGGCTACTTTTTATTGCGGAAAAAGGGTTTTAAGGGGTGGAAAGGGAGGATGAAAGGTTGTAGGGAAGTATTGTCATTTTTAAAGCTAGAATGATGAAACTTTTTTATTTGGCTTTTATAACATGATATATATTTATGAATTATATTTAAAGTTTTTTAAATTTTTACCCTTAAGGGGGTAAAATAACTATAAGGAATAGGGGATGAAGTTTGTTACATATAAAATAATACAGTATCTTTGCTGTCTGTCTGTCCCTATGTATGCTTATATCTTTCTTTGTTTTTTTAATAGATAGAGTGATTCAAGAGAAAGGTTTATATGTGTATAACATGCATAATATAGTAAAGAAACGCTGATAATTTTAGAAATTTCTATTGTGATGTCACAAATAAACTGATTTTTTTGCGCGTACATTGCGAACGCTGGCTGAACCCTACAAAATTGATCAAAATAATGTACTACAGTATTGTACACCTTAAAATGGTCTACAAAAAAAAATAGAAAATAAATACCTAATAGTTTAAAAAAACTAAAAAACACGCTTCCATTGGAAACCAAACTAAAAAGTACAAAATAATGGAAAAAAAGCGTGGGGTGCTTTTTAAGGTATTTTTTAAATGATATCAGGCACCCCACGCTTTTTTCCATTATTTTGTACTTTTTAGTTTGGTTTCCAATGGAAGCGTGTTTTTTAGTTTTTTTAAACTATTATTTATTTTCTATTTTTTAGGGTATTTCGAATTTTGAGACGTATGTCAGCGTAGTTTGTGACAGTTTTTTTGCTGTCCTGGTAACCCTGGCAAGGATAATAGCACAAATTTATGAAATTATTGCATTGTCATCGGTCCTTGACAGGTGTGCAAAGTTTGAATGAAATCTGGTCGTTTAAAGTGGGTCAAAATCGCGCTATAAGGAGTCGGTTACAAACAAACATACAAATATACAAACATACAAATATACAAACATACAAGTGAAGCTAATATAAAGCGTGTAAAAAGTCCGCTATGGTTCATGTCTATCTCTTAGGGATAACCCACAATAACCATTTTTATCCTTTACTTTTGACGAGAAATAATGGCTTATTTAGGAAGCGATTTTAAGCAATATGGCATTAATCCTTATCCAATTAAGTACCTTAAATATATTGTGTATTTAATATAGATCAATATGGCCCTTTTTTTCCTGGATAGGAAATCATCAAATGACTTCTCCCGCTCTGGGCGGAGCGGGAGGGCGTGTCAGACTTTTACTGACTAAAACCCACCCGTGTTCTTTCAGTTGCCCATGCGCCCGGGTCACGATATCTCTTTCGAACAATCTCGCGACCCTAGCAGGCATCGGTCCTGGCAGACCCCTTCAGTATTGCTGACATCTCTTTGAGGCGCGCGTGGAACACTACGCGCCGTCGACCCGAGCCTGGTCCTTACCAGGCGGTGAGCTACCCATTGCTCGCCACCCGCAAGCTCGCGCCTACGGTGGCCGGGAGTCCGCTATAGACTCCCGACGCCCGGGGCGTCTCCTCCTGCGGTGGCTAGGGACGTGAGGGCGCAGAGACTGCCACTCCCTCACGCGCCCCGCCTCCTCCTTCGCGAGCATTACTGCTTCGCAGAAGGAGGTGACGGCTTCCCATGCCCTCTCGCTCCGTACCATGGCTCGCACCAGGGTCGGACGCGAGAGGTCGCTGCTGCCGATCGCCTCCACGAGGACACGGCGGTGCTCCGCTCAGGCAGGGCACACCTCCACCGTATGCTCTACCGTGTCCTCCAGACGATCCTCGCAATGGAAACACCCGGGCGTTTCCTCCCGCTTTATCCTGAACAGGAACCCACCGAAGCACCCATGCCCGGTGAGAACCTGCATCAAGCGGAAGGTGAGGACGCCGTGGCGCCTCTCTATCCACTCCTCAAAGAGGGGACTTACCGCCACAATTGTGGCGTGCCCGATCAATATGGCCCTTGACAGCATGTAATTTAAATGAATATCTTAGAAGATATCAGAGATTTAAAAAGCGGGGGCGGAGCGGCTGGCAGGCCGTGGTACGTCCGTCCCGGTTGGTAGTGGTCAGGTAGTGCAGGATTAGTAGGATTGTAATTCATATTACTTAGGCTTCATAGTAAATGCGAATATAATGTGTTCGTTATACTCAAAATAAACCTAATAGTATTATTCCAAGTAAGAGACCGCGAAGTATGGCTTAGATGTTTAGATTTTTGGATGGATTTGGATTTTTGGTTATCCTGGATACTTACCATATAGGATACTTTATCCCGGTAGTAGGTTCCCAGGTGATATTTTCCGACAGCTATACGGGCGAAACCACTGGCAAAAGTACTGTTCCTATAATTCCTATGATCGATTTGGTGTCCGGTAAATGATTGTGTGTCTGTATAGGTAGAATACGAGCGTTAAGAAAAACCAGTAAGACTTATATTCAACTAAACCAACCCCCTTGCCGCAGTCTTCTTACTCTGAATACTATTAGTTTTATTTACACACATGATATTCTCATAAACTATGAATCCGAAGTAATATGAATTATAATCCTACTTACTACTAATACTATAAATTATGTGAAAATATTTATGATAGGGTGATTGTTTCTCAATCACGCAAAAATGGCTGAATGGATCTGGATCGAAAATGGCACACAGAGTTTATATTACCTATATAACCTGGATTAATACATTCTTACCACAGTAGTACGTCCTCCTGCGTTAATTTCCGACATCCACGCGGGCGAAGCCGCGGGAAAAAGCTAGTATTTAATAAACAGGATACTTTATTAGCTAAAGTCCAACTCGTAAATAGAGTATATAAGTTTAATACATATACCTGTTTTGTAGCTGCAGTTGTTGAGTCTCTAAAAGTATGGCACTGTAGATTGGAACATGTAAACAGTTTTACAAGTCAGCTTGCACACATTACCTTACCTGCTAAAACGTAACTCAGAAACTCAACAACCCAACTAGAAGAGATACCATCATAAAAACAAACTTAGCAACCTTTTGTAGAAACTTATATCGGTAACACTTACTAAGTCAAAGTAGATAAAAAAGGGTAAACTAAACAAGAGTATGTTTACAATTTCAAAAGTAGCTTAGTGAAAGGATCAAGTGAACCTACTCCACTTAGTTAGGGCAGGGATTAAGTAAAAAAAAACTTAACCCAGTTTAAAAAATCCTGAACATTTTTCTTCAGTTTTTTGTTCAGGTAAGCTTATACGGAGAGTAGCTCTTTTGTGTAAAAAGGATTGCAGACTCAAATCAATTTTTTTTCTGTAGATTTGTGGAATCACTTTTGTTTCTTTCGTGATGTGGATATTCTTTTTAGACAGAAGATTGAGCGGGATGTGAAATTCATACTTTCCATACTTAATATTATAAAGGCGAAAGTAACTCTGTCTGTCTATTACCTTTTGACGCCAATGGCTGGACGGATTAAACCCAACCGGGGGTCAGCACATAAGATTCTTTACGAAACTGCAGGCAAAGCAACGCGAATTATTAAATTACATAAAGAGTCCAATCTTGGAATTTCTTAATTTTATTATTTCTATAAAGTTAGATAGTAAGTCGGTTCTTAGTAATCTAAGCTGCACTGCTTAGTTATGCAGTTTTCAATGCTGAGAAATTGCTGTCAAAGAAAATAAGTTAGTTACTTATTTCCTAAGAATTTTCTTTTAGAAAAACTGACGGAGTTTGTAGAAAATCTGATATTTTTGCACTGTAATGCGAATCTGTCTAAAAAGAAATCTGAAATTGCAATATAAAATTAATAAAAATAACTGTTACGTAAAGGATCATCACTCCTGAACGCCCAACGTAGTGTTGTTATGTAAAGTTCACTTGGAATCTCACTCAAGGCACAATTCGAAAGCGAAATCATTTGTTTTTATAGTAAATCATCATTCCCAAATATTCATAGTTCGAATTTCGAAGCGATATTTAGAGAATTTTCATGCATAACACGTTACGTTAAAAATGGTCTTATATTCCATTATTTTTCAATTTTGATTTTCCAAATGATGATTAGAGAACAACAGTACGGATATTTTTCAAATCTCACACACTACGGTGTAACACACGCCCGCGATATTCCACCACAAACATTTGAAGTAGCGAAACTATTTTATTGCTCTGTCATGACAACCGCACCTATTCCTTATTTAGACGTCTGCTGGATGTTTTATCTCTTTATTAGATTATTTTGTCCTCAAACGAGAGTCAATTAGTTACATCGTTTTCGATTTGAGTGTAAATTTAGCTTCGTTGATTTAATTTCTGTACTATCTAGATTACATACAAAATCATGACTGGATTTTCTGTAGGAGAAAGCAGACATATTGATTTATTCACTCTATTTTAGAAGCCTAATTAAAGCGAGCTTTTTTTCATAAACTAAGTTCTAATCCTGACTAGAAAAGTTATTAAACATTCCCTAATGGGAGCACCCAATCACACTTTGTCTGCCCCACGCCTCGAACCGATAATGACCTGAAATTACAATCACGCAGTGAACATCTTCACGTAAGCTCATTCCCTCATTCTTCTCAGACAGGTATTAATATGGTCAGGGCCCAACAAAAACATTTACCCAATTTTCAATTTTTTGACCAAGTTTCTTAGCCTCGCGAAAGGTGAACATAAAATAAACACAGAAAATACATGTCAGTTTTTTATTTTTTTTGTAAATACGTGTTTTGTTATTATTTCTGCAGCAGTTTTGTTAAAATGAGAAACTTTTATATTAGTACTTCGGGTCGTATTTTTAAACCAGCGTTTGCAAAACAAGTTTCCTACTTTTGACATCTCCTTTCATAACAGCTGCGTTATATTTTTTGAGAACGAATTCATATTTTGCGAAATAGAATAAAGATATTAAATTTTTGACGGACAGTTTCTAAATATTTCAGGAAAGATAAAGAAATGTTTTTTTTTTTAATAACTGCGATCGTATTCAAGGATATTTTTTAGACATAATATTATAATGAAAGCGTTTCCAATTTAAATTAAGAGAGATGGCGTATTGTTACACAAAAATGGTTTGATAGAGTAAAGATAGCTTAGCATTGGCGCATTTGGTCCAAACCGGCGTCTTGTGGAATAAGGCATTATAACACAAGTGGACAGCATACTTTACAATTCAAAACCAACTTTGGTCGTGAATGAATCCACGGACACGGGAAATTGCCATCAAAAGGATAGGTTTATGATTACAAAATAATTTTGTAAATTAATTCAATGTCAGGAACAGCCACGTTTCTTATTCCCTATAGTATTTAGGTTAAAGTTGTATTTTGTTATTGTTTCACGTTTTCAACAACAATTTCTATATAAAGTTTAGATTAGTTTACTTTTGGTCCATCAGACACCCTTTGTGAACATTTTATTAAACATTCACATCACGCCTAATTTCCCAAAAGAGATAGACATAGTCATATAGTACTTTCGAATTCTGCTACCGTTATCTTTAAGACCCATGCAACAGGACGAGCTACAGCCATGAACAATGCTATGCAAATACAGAACCGAATCCGAAATCCATAACTCTGACCCATAACTTATTTATTCCTAATAGAAAAATCAAATTACAGTTTTCCCAACCACGACATCGAACCCAAGCTCGGCAATAGCGCTTGCCAGACACAACGAGGTAGTTTGTGTAAAGGAACTAAATTGCTGAGATTTATTTCAGATAGGTAATTTTAATTTTTTTGCTGTGCTTCAAACTTAAGGGTGATTGTCTAGAACGAATGCTCCGTCATCAATCTAGCTTTAAAACTTAATTAAAGTCCAGAACTATATCAAATCTGACAGATTTAAATCTTGATTTATGACTATTAACCTTCTAGGATATTTTGAGTTAAGACGCTGTACAGTAGTTTAAAATTAGTTTAAACTTACATTACAATTGATATTAGACTGTGTGATTTCTGTCTTTTTGTTCCGGTTTATTTCCGAAACAGTTGGACCCTTTTTAATAAATTTGGAAAGAAAAGATTGACAACACACTTTAATCGAAATATCAGGCGACTGAAGCCGCGGGTGAAAGCTAGTATAACTTAAAAAGCCAAAGATAAAACTTGACATCGACTTAAGTGAAAACTTTTGAACAATTTTAAATCCAAATCAGCCGAAATTTCAACGGAAAACTTTCGATAGCTATCGATACTCCCAAAACTTGCCAAAACTTCAGTTTCAAGTCACGTTCCTTACACTCGTGCTCAGAACATCAATTATTATCTTTGCATGGAATTAACATGAGAAGATGTTCTAACAGTGATTCTGTAATTTACATACCCTTTCCATATGGGGTTGACTGGCTTGTTAGTCTAGTGGTTAGTGACCCTGACTGCTAAGACTGAGGTCGTGGGTTCGATTCCCACCCAGGACAAATCTTTGTGTGATGAGCTCGATCATTTGTTCTGTGTCTGGGTGTAATTTAGCTATAATATGTATGTATTTAGAAATATATAAGTATGTTTATCAGTTGTCTGGTTACCATAGAACTGGCTCTGCCTGGTTTGGGATCAGATAACGGTGTGCTGGTTGTCCTAAGATATATTTATATTATAACCTGAAGCCATGTGATACAATACTTATTTTTAAAAAAATTGTGTAAAAAATAACTTGTGGGGGTCAGGAACCCGCGTCGAAAACGAAGCCTAGCTTTTTCCCAACTATATTGGAGTCGGCTTCTAATCTATCTGGATACAGTTGAATACCAGTACTTAACATGGGGCGACTGCCTATCTGACCTCCACAACTCAGTTACTGGGTTATACGATACCCCTTGTTAAAACTAGTTTTCAGACTTCGGGCTTCTTACGACCCGTAACGACTGTAAAAGATTCATATATGACAGCCACGATAAACGACTTAACGTGGTTTCCGAGGCATGGAGAGGTTTTGGCATGTAAAGATGTCACTCATCCACGAACTAACCGCGGCAAGCGTAGCTTAACCTGATCGATCGATCCGTGCGGCTGTTATAACTTAGCCATAAGACCTTCTACTTAGCTACAAACCCATATGCTCTTTATAGCTGTATATTGTTCTTATTTAGCATGTAACCTTCATTGGCTGACCTTTCTAGCGTCAATGCTCTTTACCATCACTGAGGTCACTGCTGGTCCATCCTGTCACACTTGATAGATTTTGGAGTTTTGTCATTTCTAAGAGATGGAGGTGGTTAAAATTTGGACTATGTTTAGATATTTGGTTCAATTAGAAGTTAGGATGTAGTCCTGGAAAGTTGGTGCAGTTTAAGTCCCCTATATGCCAAAGGTGGCAAGTCAGTTGCTATACACCTAAAACAAATTCAGATACAACAGCTACTAAAATTTCCTTATGTCAAAATAATAAAGTGATAAAGACGTGTTTAGACTAAAAGTTAAGTAGGATATTATACCTCCCTACAAAAAAAGCCCTAATTTCACACAAATTGAATCATAAATGCCAGAATGTTTGTATTTAACCTAGGTGTCACTCGACATTTTTAACACAATTTTCGGGGAATCTGAGAAATGTTACACGTGGAGCTAAGACATGATAAGAATAGTACCTGTAATCACGTTGTAATGATGTACAGTAGTCACTGTCTGCGGTGTTATAGGTGTATTTACAGAGATTTGAACAGGGTTTATTGCAATCAGCTCGCCCTCTATCACAATGAACTTAAACATAATTGGCTTTTTATTCTCATATACTTTCAGTTTTATACAAACAAAAACCTAGTTTGTTTAAAATCAAACAACAGAATTCATGATATTTGATAAAAGCGTTCTTTCTTACTTTTTACTTTTGCTCTGCTTTTATCGTCAGTCGGGACTAACACCACTGGGTCATCACTGCTCTGGTAAATGTCTGCAATTATCGATTAAACCAGTACATTTACAACCAAGCTTAAGCTATTAATACGAACCACTAACTCAATTAACAAACTTCGAAGACGGTTGAGATATTAATTTCAAAACTATATTTGAAGACTTACAAGCCAACCGAAGGATCCGCATTCGGTGTCAAACATAAGCGTTGCTTAATAAAGCGCTTTATTTGCTTGCAAGTTACGTTGAACAAGTTGAATTCTGTTACTAACTTGCATCGTGGAGACTTACAAGGCGCAGAAAATTGCATTAAAGTCATATTCTTTTCGTTTCAACTCTAAGTCTATGTAAGTCCAAACATGATATTTGTCTTATTATTTTTCAAGACCATGTAGATTGGTGTTAAAAATGGACTTTTGAGGAAAGAAACACGTAGATTGAGTGGACCTATCCAGCCAGTTGTTCAGATAGACAAGGGTAAAACGACATTTTGGAATCTATCATAAGCTTACTTTTAGTAAACAAGAAACTCACTCACAGCGGCATGTAGCCACTGTGACATAGCCATTATATCACCAAACAGAAGTTTTTATGCCTTTTTTTAGCTTCATTTGTGAGTTTAGTTGCTATGAGTTTCGGGGTCACAATTATATAAAATCGTCAATCATCATTGTCATTTCAGCTGAGTAACAAAGTCAACGTCAAAACATTTATGTCAAATACGCACATAAAAGGCACCTTTGAACTATTCTACCGTAGAAAAGAATATTATGTCCAAATAAATCTTAAAACATTCAGCACAAGGGATCTTTTGGTCAGAATATTTTTAAGTTTAAAATTTTGTAGATGCATTATTTTCATCTCTCAGAGGTCATGAGTTCGTTTCCCTAGAGGCAAACAAACCTATTTACCATACATTAGTACTCCATAGATATTTGTTGTGGTAACTCAACTTTTTCATAAATCAAACTTTACAAATAGTTTGCTATATATTTTATAAGGGTTTTATACAAGGAATAAAAACTTTATTTTTTTAAATCAAATGTGCTATCTTCGTTAAAAGAAGAAAAATATATTTTTACAAGATAGACTGAGAGCAAGTCTTAAAATTCTGTTTTCTTCGTATTGCTTAGATATTCGAGCATTATTTTGACAACTTTCTTCGAGATAAATAATAGTACTGTACTGATAATGTGTGAGCATTTTACATTTTTCTTTCAATTATCACGCGAGCAGCGGACAGCAATCAAATCAAAATATTTTATTCCACATAAACCTACATGGATATTTATGAATTCAAAGTAACAATGCAGCAACTCTTCTTGGGCACGTTTCCGACTGCCAGCGATGTGGAGGAGTACTTCGTCGAATAAATGTCCTTTTATTTTTTGTATAGTTAGTTATGTAATTTAGTGCCTACTCTAATAATTGTATATTAATTTACTATTGTAAGTTTCCCTTTCATAGACATCATTTCACACTTAATCAAACTAACTATTGACAACACTTTCAATCCGTTTTATTTTCCCCTTTTATATGGGAAAAAGTGCAATTGATCGTGATACTATCGTTTTACTTGAAACGCTGTAATTTTTTTGTAATTAAGTGTATGGTAATTGTAGGTTTTTGCAATTGCTTGACCTGAAATTGTGAAGGAAATTATTACCTGTGACACTGAATTTTAACTCACTTCTTAATGTTATATCGAATCAAGTTTTTCAAACTTAACAAACAGCTGTTGCTGCCGGGGAGTTTGTAGGGCCACTTGTCCTTCCCAGTTAAAGCTCTGGGAAGTGGTGAAGGACGAGCGTCTTACTACCATATGTTATTTTGATTTGCTAAAGTACTGACTCTTAGCCTCATCAGCATCATCATTTCAGCCGAACGACGTCCACTGCTGGACATAGGCCTCCCCCAAGCACCGCCACTTCGACCTGTTCTGTGCTTCTCGCATCCAACGTATTCCTGCGGCTTTCACCAGGTCATCGGTCCACCGATGATTCTTAGCCTAGTTTGAATAAATGACTTTTGATTTTGTTGAAAAGGTTTGCAAGTATACGTTCATTTTTAGGGTTCCGCACCTCAAAAGGAAAAAGCGGAACCCTTATAGGATCACTTTGTTGTCCGTCCGTCCGTCCGTCCGTCTGTCAAGACCCTTTTTCTCAGGAACGCGTAGAGGTATCAAGCTGAAATTTATAACAAATACTCAAGTCCCTTGGAGCTGTGAAAAAATCAAACTTCTAAGCTAACGCAATCAAAAGATATAGCCGTTTATACCGCAAATTTCCTCAAATTTTCGGAACTCGCAAGGGAATCAAAACCTAAAGGGTACTTCCAGTCGATCTAGAATTTTGAAATTTGGTACGAAGCAACGTCTTATAGCACAGATAAAGGAAAAATTGCGAGAACTGTAAATTTTTAGTTACATCAAATAATAAACAGAACAAAACTAAACTAAGAAACAGAACAGAACTACGACTCGATTGTCGTGATGGGTGAACTTTTACTTACCTATATACCTACAGGTTTGTACGGAACCCTCGGTGCGCGAGTCCGACTCGCACTTGGCCGGTTTTTAATTATAGGTCACACTTAATGTGACTCACTCATTTTGTTTCGTACGTCGTTTGGCCAATTATTTCCGAAATTCAAACGGGCTCTTAGTCATGAGTTCATTTCACGCCGAGGTTGAGGCACAAACTAAACTTCGTTCGAATCTGAAACTATATTTGCGTCATTGAAACTGAACTTGCGGACCACTTTTATCCAATTCCGTACATTATTGCTGTACAACTTAAACAAATAACTGCTGCTGTGGTGTTTTTGTAAATGTACAGATTGGCATTGATTAAATTTAGCCACATTTAATACCGTTTCAATGAACAATACCTTTAAAGAAGGCATTTAAAGACCTAATCATCACAGTTGATATCATTCCGACGAACCTTAACTTTAAACAAGGTATTTAAAGAGCTTATCATAATTGATTAATTATTGTAAACAATGTTACGTTTAATAAAAAATATTGTTACAGAAAAAACGACCTAATATAACCGGTCTTGTAATCCAAAAGGGTTCTTAATTGCTAATTAAAGAGAATTGAATTCAAGAGCAAGAGGTTTCACTTGTTCAAAGGAAAAACTTAGCTTTGCTAGAAATTCTATTTTTGGTAACTATTTGTAAAAGAATTTATCGTAAGAAGCTTTAAAATGTCTATATTTTCCGTCTAGCAGTTTTGCAGTCTTATTCTCTAAACATAATTTCGAAATTCGAACGGTGTCTCGTTGTGAATCCGCGGCAATTTACTTTAAAAACAAATGAATTCGCTTTTGAATTGTGTGCGCTCATTTGAATGAGGTTCCAAGTAAACTTTACAGAATAGTAGGTACGCCAGTTTTAATAAATGTATGCCGGTAAGATTACATGTATATAAGACATTTCAAGTAGGTATTCCAGATCCGCAACGCATAGGAAAATTCATTGGTACCGCTAATTTCTATAGGACGACCATTTTCCCACTTGTTGTTAGGTTTTTATTAAACTATTTTGTTTTGTTTGAGAGATATTCTCCAGTCGATTCGAATCTTACAACAAATTAGTCTGGTGTCAAATTCGGCTACCGAATTAATCGGTTATCTATTCTCTATGGTGTAATGTTTTGATTGCCAGCTTGTAAAACCAAGCTTTTGATTAAAACAGCTTCTATTTATGGTTATAATTATAGCATGTTGAGTTTAATCTTAAATGTTTGTTAATTTTTTTTTTGTACAACGTCTTAAATATAATTTAAATCTGTTATGTTTTGTATATACTCTCCTGTAATCCTCGAAGCCAGAGGTGTATATTGCAAAACAGCCAGTTATGTGAAAGTCCCACGCAACTGAAGGTGAATCTATTGCCTTCAATTCAGACTGCAGCTACTAGATGTACTCTACACCGCAGGCCATATAAACACTATTAACTACCGCACCTTACGAACAGTCATAATATACACACTTCATTCAGACGTGTAATATCATAAAGAAGTCATTACAGACCGCTTTTGATCCTCCACAGCCTCTTAGGAAATCTCTCTCATCATTCATGAGACGTTGAGTAGTCGAGAAGTATAATTTTAGCATATTTTCGTTCGAGTGTTCGCCTTTTTTGGCTGAGTTGTTTTATTTTGGGTTTTTGAGAGTGTCAAGGTCGTTTGAAGGAACATTTTTAAAATGCTTAAAAGTGATTTTCAATTTTTTGGCTAACTCGTAATAACTATTTCTAACGGTCATATTAATTTCAGTATCTTTTGTAATACAAATAATGCGTTGAAAACAGAAGTGAGAAATGCTTGTGTGTTTGATGAAAAATTACACAAACAAAAAAATCAATCTCCCCAGCCATTTCCCATCTATTACAATTATCATTTAGCCCCGAGTCGAGAAAGATTAGAACAACAATGGTCCAAAAATTGTAGTATAAATAAGCTATAAAAATAACATTCTCGCGTTAGGATTGAGTACAATTCCATTTTAAAACTACATACATATAAGAATCTAACTCACGATTTCCCGATCGACTGTCCATTCCTTACCGTTTGGCTCGTACTATGCTACTTTACTTTAGGACAATAGCATTGACTTCGGAAGGATATTTCGAAACTCAACCCCGTCCCAACAAAGGGTTGAAGTTTGTATGCAAACAAAATAGCGAGCAAGAGCTACTTAAAATACTTCACTTCCGTACTAAAGTAAAATATGTTTCCGAGTTGGCCATATTGGATTTGTTGTGACCTCACGTATCTTATGACGCTGTCCGGGACGTTGTAAATGACACCTCATTTATTTTTATGTACAAATCAGAAGAGAATGTTGATATTGTGCGGATGAATAAGATATATTATATCTAGTTGAAATAAGTTAGAGGCATCTCATTTTCTGTTACAAAGTTTAAAAGAGTGTCCATTTTTAGCACGTTCTTCTTCAAAGAAAACTACGCTGGCTATGGAATGGGCAATTACTTTCATGTTTCTGACTTACCGACTCCTAGGTAATTCAATAGTGCTTGTAAATGGTTTAATTTAAATAAATGATTATAGTTTCAGTTTTACAGTCTCTGGATGAACATTATACACCTGGAAAGTTATTAGTAAAGCTGAATTTGTATAAAATTATTTGACCGATAAGTAAACATATCCGGAAGTGAGCTGCGATTTACACATATTTGAAGCATACTTTACTTCACCAGTAACATTATTTGCATAAAAACTCAACCCTCTGCTTGATCCGCTCAGGGGTTTACTTTTGATTAACCCTTTCAGTGCACTTCTATAGTATCTCAGAAACACCATCGCCTCATGTTTCTATTGCTTGCAATTCAGTTCATATAGTTTCTGATTGTGACCAAGTTCACAATCAGTGCCATTGCGAATTCTCAAAATATCACTTCGATATTAGAGCAGTGTCTTGTTGTGAATTTGCGATGACCTTAAAAACAAATGAGTTCGCTTTCGAACAGGCTTGTTGACAGGTTTTTAGAAACCCTGTTTGTAATGTTCCTTGTAGTTTATTTTTCTCAAAATGCGAAAGATTCAGCGAAATATCGTTTCGCCATTTTTATTATTGTTATCAAGTGCCATCATTCTTTTTGAAATTCTAGCGGTATCTCACCGTGAATCCGTGATGATTTACTTAAAAAGAAACCAGTTCGCTTTCGAATTGTGTGCGCTCACTTGAGTAAGACTCCAAGTGAACTTTACTGAACAGCACCACTGTTTTTCTGTAGATTTGCAAACCTGCTGTTTGTAACAAATCTGCTTATAGTGGAATAACAGAGGGAATTGGATTTAAATTCCCAAGAGCCTCTACACAATTTGTTTACGATAGGATAGTAGTTACCTTGTCTTGTACACATGTCGCAGCAATATTCTAGATTTATTACTGATACATTTTCTCATTGTAAATGTGAGGCAGTTGGAAAATGAAACAGTAAGGATTGTCTGTACGTGTGGTACTAGAATGTAGGATGAAATAGGCAGAATTTTCAAGATATCTTTATATCATCATAATGCAACTCCGATGTCTTTACATCGGGGTTGCATTATGATGCTTTACCAAGATTTGACACACATGATGATTTCTCAGACATGTGACATCTACCAACCCGCACTGGACCCGCGTGGTGGATGGCCCACTCCCTCTCACTGAGAAGACGCCTGTGTCCCAGCTGTGGGAACATTATAGGCTGCTGATGATGATGACTCAGATTTCTATGAAGGTATGTAATAAATAGAGTTTAAACATAAGTAGACTAATTCGCACTGGGTCACAGTTTGTGTTTTAAAACAATATTTGCTGCAGACTGATTTTTTTCACCTAAGCAGGCGCCCATACCGCCCATACTGGACCATCTCTTTATTTTGTTATGATTATATTATATAGTTATTTATTACACGACATAAGTAAATTCATAAGCCCAGCTAATCCAAGGAACTGTATAAAATAAATTAGTAAATATCTTAGGACAACCAACACACCGTTATCTGATCCCAAACTAGGCAGAGCCTGTATTATGGCAACCAGACAACTGATAAACATACTTATATATTACTAAATACATACATAAGATAAATTACACCCAGACCCAGAACAAAATGATCATGCTCATCACACATAGATTTGTCCTGGGTGGGAATCGAACCCACGACCTCAGTCTTAGCAGTCAGGGTCACTAACCACTAGACTAACAGGCCAGTCAGTATAATTGAATTTTGCAATCAAAATGAAAAGATTTGATTTAGTTGTCAAATCAAATCTTTTAAAGCTGTTACAATACTCAACAGATTTCTTAAACAATGGTCTACCGAGAAAACCTTTTAGAATTTCATGGTTTTCATAGACCCTAATTCCACAGTTTATCACTTAAAACTGAGGAATTTTCCGTAAGCCCAAGGGGGTAACAAAATTGTACAAATATTTTGTTAATTTTGAGCTTTCCAACCAAAAGTGACGAAAATTCAAGATAAATAATCTTGAATTTTCAAGTTATTATTTGTTGGACCTTATCTTTAATCTCTTTGTGTTAGTTTTAGTAAGCCTAGACATCTTGGACAAGAAAAGGTAAAGTAGGTATTTAAAGTTCTGGATTTGTGACTACACTTTTTTTACTATTTTGTTTTTGAATTACGTATTATTTTTACCCAACTTCAAAAAAGGAGGAGGTTATCAATTCGTTTTTTTTGTTTTTTTTTTTTTTTTGTTAGCTCATAACTTTTGACTCGATCTCGATGATTTTTTTAATTTTTTATTTGAAAGCTGGTGCTTTCCGAATGGTCCCATTTTAATTTGGTTCCATTCGGACAGTGGGATCCATGTGAAAATCATATAAGTCTTATATTTGCATTAAGTATTGGCGCGATAAATGAACGAATAACGCGATTAGATTAGTGCGGTGTATCTACCATAAAAGTTAAAAATAAAAACTTTTTACAAAAAAATAAAAACCGACTTCCTTAAAAAAACACTACAAAGTCAAAAATTACTTTAATTTCGGAAGTCGGTGGCAATAAAACCTTAAATACAGATCCTAAGACACCGAATTCAGAAATTAAACTTATTTTTGACTTTGCAGTGTTTTTGTTTTTAATGAAGTCCGTTTTTATTTTTTTGGAAAAAGTTTTTTAAGTTAACTTCTTAAAGACACCTAAAACTGTTGTTTCAAATGATGTGACCAAAAGTAAAAAGCAAATGCAGCTAAATTAACAAGAGAAAAATATTTAAAAACCCTGACTGCAGAAATGAAAACGAATTCTTTCGAATTCAAAGCAAGATAACTTTTTAATCAGTCTGATACAATTGGTGGTAGATAATACTCTCTAACATTATTTTATTTTGGGGCTTTTCTGCGGTCGGGTAGCTTTATTTGTGAATCTAACTTTTGTTTACAAAACTAAATTATGCCAACCAATTCATCTCTTATAAGAACAAATAGAAACCCTTTTATCTCAGAAACTTCAATTCAATCAATAAAATACAATATGTAAAGAGTTCTTTTGAATAAAAATAGTGACAGAAGTAACAGTCAAATCAAAAGAAATAAAAAGAGAAGTATCACCTTAACACGTTTACAATGAGACAATAAAGGAGATACATAGGTCACAATTTATTGAGCTTATGAGAGCAAGTCTGGAATGTGGAGCAAATTGATTACTTAAACTCGTATTAATAAATGTAATTTCACGAAAAAAGCATTATTCCCACCCTCTCTGGGAATAATGCTTTTTTCGTGAAATAACATTTATTAATACGAGTTTAAGTTATCAAGTTGATTTTATTTTTTTAATATAATACGAGTATTAACTTATTTTGAAATATTTATAATTGATATAAATATTTGAAAAGTAACAAACAGTCTTAAAACCACAATATCGAGCGATGGCCATTTTTCGCGGATGTGACGCATGTTTTTCCTCAGCTTTTTCGTTATTATTTGTATATTTTGGTCTTTCTTTGCTTCATGATTATCGACAATAAACGTATTTTGTTTCTTTCTAAATACCAAAAAATCTGAAATTGAACTGCATTGGTATGTAACTGCCAGATTCATAATCCCCCCGAAAATAGGCGTGATGCTATATCGGCGTTTACTAACGGAAAAGCCGGATTTACGTCATTAGCTGCGCAAACTGAGTTAACTGTTGATAGTTTCACATGTAAATAATAATCGATTTACATGTAAAGGAAGTCTTCACGATAATATCAAACGCTAGTGAACCTAGATCACTAACACGCACTGAGCAATCATGTTAACTACTGTTTGTTCCTTGTTTGTACAATATGAAGCACTTGAAATTTAGTAAGACAGTAATATAATGTTTTTCATAACTTGTACCAAACTTTATAAAAGAATTAGGATAAAACAGAATATTTCCTCTCTGTTCACAACACGTCCCAATGAATACGTCCCTACCCTCGTTTTTCTTATATTTGCATATTTAACACGCAATCGTTTTCAATTGGTGCTACTGCGTTTACACAATGGTCAGCCAAGACCTATTTACACAATTTATTATAAAGTGAGAAGCACTTCAATCAACATATATTTATTCAATATCGCTACTTATCGGTTGATAAATGTCATCAACCTTGTCTAAGAAGGGCTTTTAAATTACTGGTCCCAGTTGTTATATGGTTATCCCATGTTTTCTTATGTATTTTAAAAGATTTAAAAACATTTCTAACTGTGCGCATAGGATATTAAACCAAATTATATCTTTAACATTCCCCATTTCTTCCCGTGGGTGTCGTAAAAGACGACTAAGGGACTTACTAGAGAATGGGCAGCAGCGTTCTCTGTGCATTTTACCACCATACTGCGATCGCCAACCCGCCTGCCAAGCGTGGCGATTATGGCAAAGCCCCCCAAATCGGGGGAGGCCTAAGTCCAGTAGTGGACATCTTACGGCTGAAATGATGATAACCATCCTGGTAAAATCATAGTGAAGTTAGTCTATCTGCCGCATTGCGGGTTTCAAAAAAAGAAACTATTTACAGCTGATAACATTAAGCTGTCACGACTCAATTTGTTTATTAACTTACTTATATTATAATAAATGAGTTTAATCAATTGATCAAAACTATTAATTGAAACTCCGAAAACTGAAAGATTTATATAAAAAAAAAACTATTATCACAAAAGATTTCTTAACACTCTCACCGCCATGTATATATAAGCATTTTCTTGAGAAGCAGGCCATGTGGGCGGCGCGTGGGTCACATATATTTTTATGCAGCTGGCCACACTACAATTGAACTAACTTTTGTTGCGGGAGTTGTGGAATGCGGGCTGCCCACGTGGCCTGCGGAGATAAGTTTTAAAAATCATATTGGCTTGCAATGAAATAATTTATGTGGGCGGCTGGTGGACCACATGGCGGTGAGAGTGTTAAAAGCCCACCAATATTCATAAAATTCTCAACCCATAAAATCCATGTTTTGAACTCATTACACAACACTATCAGAGTCTCTCACACTGTACTAAGTTGCCAGTATCGGTTCTCAAACTTTGTGAGTGCCTTATTAACATTATTGAACCTGCAAAGTAGCAAGTTTCCTTGTAAAGCCAATATAGTTTATACATTATTTCCTTCCGGGAGTATAGCTATTGTATTAGCATTTTATATTCTCTACTGGGAAGAGAATAAAAGTGTACTTTAAAGGAAATAACAGGCGTAATATGAGTAGCTGAAAAGGAATTCTCATTCGACCTTAAGCTTTCACTTACTTACTCATTACTTGCCTTTGTATAAACCTAATTGTTTGCATGTCACAGTATTATGACTAAGTGTTTTGAATCTGTTTAATTTTTTATTTATGTTAAGACCGAAATTGTACCAACACTGATATCGCAAATAAATTGATTTGATTTGATTATGCGTTGATTGTGGTGTAAACGACAATGCCGTAACCGAATGCAATATTATTTATTTTACGGACGCTAATTACGAAGGCTGTAGCCGGAGGATTGAAAAAATACAAAATTGATCTAACTTAATTTATTCTATGAAATTACAATATTAAATAATAGGTAGAATGTCGACAGTTGACCGATGCTGTGCCAAAAGTGACGAGTTCACGGAGGCCGCGATGTCCGGTGCCGGGCTGCATCACGTTGTGCTGCGTCGGCGCCTCGTGTGCGCGGCTGATGCAATTTGGGGAAACTGGGTGAACGCTTGTCAGCGGTTTAGGTGCTATGCGAATATGTAACACGCTCATTTAACGCATATCCAAGTTCATTAAACTTTTTCAAAATAACAACGCAACAGCAGACCTCTTGCCTACTACTGCACAATATCATGTGTTTAAACATCACTTTGGACGGTGTCTAGTTGTGAATCCGCAATGATTTACTTTAAAAACAAATGAGTTCGTTTTTGAACTGTGTGCGCTCACTTGAGCGAGATTCTAAGTAAACTTTACAGAATAGCACTGGCATACAAAGCTAGCCAACTGTTTATTTAGGTAAACTATGCCATAAGTGACAAAGTGTTATTAGTCAAGGCGACGATATTGTACTAAAGTTAGACGGAGTTCAAATTGTGACTGAAGTGTTTTATAGAGGTATAAATCTTGGGTGCAATGCAAAGCGCGCGCAAGATTTTATATGTTTAAACACCGTTTACACTCATTATTCGACTGTAACAATATCAAGTTATTTTATCTAAGTTAAATCATTTTACTTGTCATCTTTTGAAGTTGCATGCCTACTTGCTTTAAAGTGTTCTTCTGTTTCTGAAAGTACACCCAATTTGATCATTTAAACCTGCTTAAAAAGATACAACAGCAGATTTACTGATTCCAAATTAAATCCGATTTTTTGAGCTAAACGCGGTCGATGCATTAGGTAAATATGGCAAAAGAATCTCAAACTAGAGCCTGAATATTCGCCCACCAAACTTTACTGCAAGAGACAATTTAGAACAACAGTTGAAAATTCAACAGCGTATGTATTTTTTGGACTCGCTAAGTTGCACTCTGTTGGATTTTAGAGGCTCGGCTCAACACAAAGAATTGAAAAATCAGTACGCGATAAAATCCCGCTGCGTTATTTTTATGTTTATGCGAACGTGTGGTTACACAATCGACATAAATTCGTTATGCTTTAGTCAATTCCGTGACAAAACTCGTTTCGTTCTGTTCCGCGGCAATGTAAACTGAACCTTAGCCAAGAGAGGGAGTGAGAAAGCACGTAGCGAAGACTACGCGGAGTAGCAGTGTATGCTACGCCGTAGCTCGGCACGTAGCGTAAGATATATACGTTTTACGAAAGTACGAATCACATTGTAGTTGAAAAAGATTATGTTTTATGATATTTCACAATCACCACCGCCAAATTCCGCATCAAATTAAAAATTCGAGTTAAAAGTTTTAAGGGCGAATGTATTTGACAAATACAAACCATGGACATAGCAAGGGTATTGTTATCCCTTACTGTACTGTCGACCCTCGTCTAAAACTATGAGCAGTGGGCACTGACTGATGACGTCATGTGAAAGGTCAGGCAGATACGGGTCTTTGTTATGGTCCGTTAAAGTTAGGGCTTTTTAGGTGTTTAACTGGGAATACACATGCTCGTAATTTGGAACAAGCAACTTTCAATAAACCAATTGTAATATTCGTGATTTCGTGGAACTCCAAAGTGAACTTAATGAAATTAGTGTATTGCAAAAAAGTTTTGAGTACGTGTGGTTAAAACCTTGGCGTTAAAAAATTCTTTGGGCTTACTACCACCTCTTATTACAGTGTTATTTTAATCTTACTTCAGTGTGGAAAAGAGATGAAGCTATAAGTTCTGTATAGCTGAAAGGAGACTACATGTTTTCGCTTTTTCTCTAAAATTGGCTCTAAACACGGCTCTCTAAGAAAACTCTTTTTAAATTAATTGCTTATTCTGCATGATCATTACTAATGCTGAAAACCCCCTGCATATTCAAAAGTTCACACTCTCAAAATCTCTAGAATATCCACTAGGTGTCATTTGCAATTCTGCCCACACCACATTGAAAGAAGATTACTCACTTGATTCGCAGTTCAGTATTCTTTATCTAGCGCTAACTTGAGCAACTTGTTAAGTAAGCCTAAGTATTATTATTGGTCAAGGGAGACCGCCATAGAGATAATGCAAAGAAGGTCAAGGTTCGTGTTACTAACTCAGGATAAGGTTTTGATTAGTTATCCGCAAAAGAATTTACTACTGTTTAAATTCTATTGCCTCTAACACCCCATTTTTAGGGTTCCGCACTACAAAAAGAAAAAGCGGAACCCTTATAGGATCACTTTGTTGTCCGTCCGTCCGTCCGTCCGTCCGTCTGTCAAGACCCTTTTTCTCAGGAACGCGTGGAGGTATCAAGCTGAAATTTATATCAAATACTCAAATCTACTGTTACTTGGAGCTGTGAAAAAATCAAACTTCTAAGCTAACGCAATCAAAAGATATAGCCGTTTATGCCACAAATTTCCGCAAATTTTCGAAACTCGCAAGGGAATCAAAACCTTAAGGGTACTTCCAGTCGATCTAGAATTTTGAAATTTGGTACGAAGCAACGTCTTATAGCACAGATAAAGGAAAAATTGCGAAAACCGTAAATTTTTCGTGACATCATATAATAAAAATATTTTTTTACGGAACCTTCGGTGCGCGAGTCCGACTCGCACTTGGCCGGTTTTTTTATTTTGTGGCGTGAAGCTTACCGCACAATCCTCACTAATATTATAAATTCGAAAGTAAGTATGTTTCATTGTTACGCTTTCTCGCTAAAACAGCTGAAAGAATTTGGATAAAATTTTGCCCACGGATAGACCCGGATAAGGAAATAGGCAGACTTTTCATCCTGGATCAAAGATGTCAGAGGCAAAAGGTTATATTTGCCTTCTGCAATAATTTATCTGCATTACACAACCCTACATTATCCCAAGACACAAATTCTGGTCACGATCTATTGACTCTGTACTGTTGATCCTTATTTTGATTTTACGCGAAAAGGAGATGAAGCAGCTGTCGTACATTATTAATTATTTAGGAGTGAGGAAGACAACAATTTGTGTCTTGGTTACTTGTTTATGAAAATGACCGCCCGATTCAAGGTCTTAGGGTATTGTTTGTAGCAATAAGGTTGTGTTTAGTTTAGCAAGGTGTTTTGAATAAATAGACGTGTATTTGCTTCGAAGATTTATTTTCATCTAACTTGACAAGTTATAAAAATAGACTGTATGTGTGGTCATCTACATATCGATAGCTAGCTATACTAACGTGACATTCATTATTTTGTACTCGCTTAAACAGGTATTATTAAAACCATAAAGTTCTTTAAGGTCAGCATTAATTTGTTGCGTACCCTTTCGTGCCAAACAACCTTTATAAATATAAGCTATAAGAGATTTAAAAAGGAATTCATTACAATCTGTTCTCGCTTTCAGTAACGTAGTCACATTTGAAATTAATACAGAGTCTGCAACTAAACGTGAACGTGTACGTTAACGTCAGCTGAATGTAAATTTTGTATCGTATTGGCGTGTTCTGGATTCCGTGAAACAGTCAGCGTTGTCTAGATTATGTATCTTGCATGTTCTAGATACAAATGATTACGTAAAAGTGACTGGCAACGTATAAAAATCAAACTTTTTTCAGTATTTTTTACCGCTGATGTCAAAAATTTAAATATGCGCTTTTATGACGACGAAATAAAGTAAGACTTACCAACCGATAGTTTTTATAAGGATCTAGAGGATTTACGTGTAAAAAGAAAAAATGGGTTAGTAATACATTAACAAACGTCAATAAATGTACATAATTATTTACAAAATTATTCTTCTAAAACTTTTTCGCTTACACATTTTACGACACTGCACTGTTCTAACCGTAAACAATCTCTTTTTTGTTTTGACACATAGGGTGACATAATTTTTCATTTAGAATCGCAAAAAAAACATTCATTTTATCAATCCATCGCTAAAAACTGGACTAATTACATTAAAATATTTAGTAAAACATATAATATGCTGCATTGGAGTTACTCTGTAAACATCACTTCGAAATTCGAACGGTATCCGCAAATTAATTAATATGTAAAACCGCGATGATTTGGCTATGTTCTACTTGACATAATTTCTAATTTCGTCTTGAACTTCCATCTTAAAAACTCATCCTGTTCTTTGCTTGACTTGAGCTCTTTAAAATGTAATTTGAAAATAGTTTTCTAAAAGAATACCGAGATGATCAACCTCTGACCCAATTATAATCGGACTGCATTCATCGCACCTGCAAACGATTATGTAAACGAAGTGATCGATAATGGAATAAGACGTCGGTTAAGACATTAACTGCATCGTTCAGTAATGGCATTTGAGTAGGATCCTTCTGCTACTAACGTAATTATACGTTTTTGGGATGGCACCTGTAGTAAACACCCGTCTGTGTTTTCATAAAACCACGTTCCGTATCCTCCCGGACCACGTCCAGACGCCATCTAGTTTGCAGCGACCGTAAGTCGAAAGCCTATGTGATTTTCAGTGAAAACCACAGCCAATAAATATCTCCAATATCAGCGGCGTCGAAAGTAGGTTGCGATGCCAGAAAAAAAACAAAAAACTCATGTGCCTGTAATTACACTGGAAAAAAAATTACAACAAAAATGAAAATATTGACAAAGGTTGAAAACATAGACGATCTCTTTTCTGCGCCGATTCACTTTTTTTAATTTTCACTTTCTTTAAATTTACTCTTTTGTTTTTATCTGTCAATGTACAATGTTTGCTTAGGATTTTCCTTTTCATACTACATGTAACTAACGTTTTTATTCAGGTAATATTATATTATAATAAATTGTTATGCATTGCAAGAAGATTTATACCCGTGGAGCGCTTATAAATTCAAATTGGCTACAGTGAAAATTGGTTTAAAGTTCTAAATATACAGAGGATACTTATGGCATTGATAATAAACCCACGTCTTCATTTTTAGAGGTAAGTAACATGTTACTTTTTTATTTATTAATGGTACAACAGTCATAATTATATGAGTTCGTGGCAATATAACAGACGCATAAGTCGATTGCGACGGTCGTCCCGAGAATGGGCGACCATCCCTTTCATACCGAGACCCACCCGTGTTTTAGAAAACGCGTTGAGATGTCTATGGCGGCTGTCATTCATAGATCGTTGGCGGTCGTTACTGGTAGTCAGGAGCCGGAAAGTTTAACCTTCGTCTAGCAAAGGGATACTGTGACTGGGTTGTGGAACAGATAGAGAGTCGCTAGTCATATTTAGTGGTATTTTTAACCGACTTCAAAAAAAGGAGGAGGTTATATGTTCGACTGTATGTATTTTTTTTTTTTTATGTATGTTCACCGATTTCTCCGCCAATTGTCAACCGATTTTGAAAATTCTTTTTTTATTCGTAAGGGTATACTCCTGAGGTGGTCCCATATTAATTTTGTGAAGATTTGATGTATACTTTGGGAGATAAACGAAGGAACTCCTCAAAAACAAACAGTACACGTAATGTGATTTGGATATTGTACTAAAGATCAAAAATAATTGCTGGTTCTATCTATCCATCCGTGGTGAACTAATTATAGTCTTCGAAGATATCGCATGGAACTCCTCATCGGTGAACAGTACATATAGGAACTTACAGTGAAAGGTTAGAAGGTTAGGGGATAATTCTTTGAATATTATAGGCACGTTTAGACCGTTACTTGTATTCTTATATTCCGTTGAGCTGATGATGGAAGGTACAACTCCTTATCGATCAGGAGTTAGAAGATATCTTGTCCTAGATAGACATACTCGTTGACGAGTTCGGGAGACAGACACCGGAACTCTTTAAAAAATGACAGCAAATCAACCGCGATTTCTGCTATCGCATAAATATGCATTGTTTGTTTGGAATTAGTGCGGGGTGGATACCACAACTAAAAATTTAAAAATAAAAACTTTTTTACAAAAAAAAAAAAACAACCGACTTCTTTAAAAACACTACAAAGTGAAAAATAACTTTAATTTCGGAAGTCGGTGGCAAAAAAACCATAAATACAGATCCTAAGACACCGACTTCCGAAATTAAAGTTATTTTTCACTTTGTAGTGTTTTTAAGGAAGTCGGTTGTTTTTTTTTTTGTAAAAAAGTTTTTATGTAGTATGGACTGAATTCTATTGTATACATTATATGGTTCCTTACCTATTTTTACATTGAGAGAGAACTGATAATAATGCATTGTCAATATTTGCGTCTGGAAGATATGCGACATCCATCAACCACACACGTGCATTCGACTGAACCTAAACTAATATCCTAATCACATATGCAGTGTCAAAGAGTGTGTGCAGTGTGTGTGTTGACATGTGCAAGTATTCACAGATTATCCTCAAAATATTTCCACTTAATATAAACTATTTGAGTCTCTTAAATGTCGTGTTTGTTTATGATATTAAAACATCCCGTCAACTACGGTGATCAGTGTAATTCTGAATCTGAAACATATCATCAGTAGTGTATAATTGGGGTTCCTGGATCAGAGATCCAGTCACCCCAATTATACATTTGATGTGAACTAGACAATCAGTCAATCGATCAATATTTTGAGAAGTAGCCAATCAGTCATTCTATCAATATTTTGTGAACTAGACAAATCAGTCAATAAATCAATATTTTGTGAACTAGACAATCAGTCAGTCAATCAATATTTTGTGAACTAGACAATCAGATAGTCAATCGCATCAATCTATTCTGCTCCACGTTACAATTACTTTATATTTTTGTTTCTTTATAAAACAGATTTCTTGATTTGGCAACATAGTCTGTTCCTTTTACAGCGTTTAAATAAAAGCAATCAGGGAAAAATATGGCATGTTGCATCCAAGGATCATTGTAATACTCCCAATCTTCGATGCCAACCCCACACGAAAAGCACATAACTTTATCGTTTAAACCATTTCCACAGTAAAAAAAACCTGCATCAGCCATTTCCATTACCAATCTTCGTTCTGAATCTACTGTAGCCCAATAATGTCGAAATGAACATAATCGAATTTTGTGTTTATTATATATGTCGTAACGCGGGCTGAAATAAATTTGAATCATTTTTTTAGAAGGTCTCGATACGGGTATGTATAAAAGAATAATGAAGTCTTGTACCTGGTGTTCTCAATTTATAAAGAAATTAAAGCACATTTCGTTATGGTATTCTATGTCTAACGCGTTTATTATGAAAATAAAACCAAAAACAATTACTCATAGAAAAAAAGCATTTATTTCGATATATTGTTATAATACAAAGAGCTAACAAATTACTTATTTATTTTTTCAGGACAGCCTTTATCTTCTAAATTATAAACAATTAAAAAATACTGTTATCATCAGTCCACTTTTTTAAAAATGTTACATTTTTTAAAGCACATACATTCGAATGATACACACAGCTAAATATATTACTAGACGTTTTATAATCATCAAATAATTTTTGTAAACTAGGACAGTTCTTATCTTCTAAATTATATACATTATCATGTTTTAATAGGTTTCTTAGCCACGACACTTTTTCACACCCTTTAACGTAAATGTTTTTATCTTTTAGATAAGGTTCAATACATTGCAATGATTTTAAGTATGGTATAAAACCTTCTTTCCACAAAATTTTTCTGTTTCTCTCTATCCAATTAACTTGCGATTTTTCTTTTTTTGTAAGATTGTAAAATGAGAATGGTGGTTTGATTAATAGCACCATAATTTGATTTCTGCATGCTATTGCTATTTCTTTGACAATAAACTCGTTATCTTCCGTCTTAAACCCTTGCACATCGACTATAGCGATCATGATAATTTCCTTACAATACTACTCAGGGGTTTATATTCAATCAGGCGATCGTTAATGATAAGACAATATGCGGATGTATTTTCTGGAATATCTTCAGAACTTTCTATTTCTAGTCTCACATCTATAGCCCCAGTCTTCAAAGCCTCGTTCTGTCTTGAGCAATCAATTACAAATAAAGGAGCCTTTTCTTTAAATTGAAGCAGATCAAGCATCGGTTCACATCGAATGTTATAATAAGACTGACGAAATTTGGTATACATCTCATATAATATACAATACTTATCTTCAGGAAATTTTGAATTAACAGATTCGTATGGGTAATAGTTAGAATTTAAGAAAAGAGTAACATTAGTTAATTTACCATGGTCAAATATTGAACTGTCTCTAGATTTAGTGTTTTTTCTATTTGTCTGTAACCCAAAGATCACATACCTCGGTTTCTCGAGTTGTGAAGCAGTCTTAATAACCCAGGAATGTTTTGTAGTCTTAGGTAATAAAGGGTATTCGTACAAGTCCCAGTTTCTAAAAGCTATTTGTATAGGGCGATCTTTCTCTAAATGTTTCAGTAAAGTTAATCTTTCCCGATCTGAAACTTTTATATGAGGCACGCGCCATTGCAATCTCTCTATATTTATTTCAATCGAGTCGTTATTTTCAAGAATAACACTATTAAGCTTAGAACTACTTCTGTTAAGTAGAAGTTCATGTTTACAGTTAATGATAATTTTATCATAATCTTCCGCAAATCCCAAAACTTTATTCAGGGGTATAAGAGTGCTAAAAATACCGTCATTATCTTTAATTCCATTCAAATTCCAACCCCAAACACCAGCAGCTTTGCTTTCTCCCTCACTCATAGACACATATGATTTTAAAGTTGTAGTAATTCCTGCATTTTTTATTCGATCTATCTCAACACCGTTAATTTCATATCGAATGTCTTGAAATAGAAATGATATAGGATTATTTGTGAAATTAACAGACTTTCGTGTAAGTTTTCCTGATGCATCTTTAGAAGACACAGTGGCTCGACCTTCAACGTAAATGTAACTGGCTGAAGGTAATATGTACACATCTTGCTGATTTATAGGTATTCGTATTTCATCATTTTCTTTAAAACTGTTGCTGTATGGATTATAAGTGTGATATTCATAACTCACTATAGAGTTATCGAACTGCGCTGAATCATTTATATTAAGAAAACTCATAATTTAAATCCCAAAGCTTGAAGAAACAATTTATTCTCTTCAGTGATTATTTTTATACTTCGCGTATGTCTGCGTCTTCTGACGATACGAGGGCGAGTAAAGTTATTCACTTTGGCGATTGATTTTATATTATACACTATCATTTTTTGGCTATAATATAATTGACATTCGTTTCTTGTAACAGACAGCGTTAAAGTGTTGACTTATGAGTAAGAAACTTTATTTAAAGTAATAATTTAAAAAGACTGCTTTTTCCAAAATTCTTTAAGAAATTTTATACATAAATGTCCACAGTTAAATAAGTTATTATTTTGATAATTATTGTAATTATAATGGATGTCGTCTGAACCCACGTAACGAACAAATTCTATGGGTGGTTTTAAGTTTCCGTAACTATCGAAATATTCAACATATTTATTTATAATTACATAGGCTACCCAATGTGTACCGGAATTTTTTGAATCATCCAAATTAATGACTCCACACTCTCGGGAAAACGGTGATTTTGGTAAGGTATCTCTCATATATACTCCACGAAAATATGGAATGTTTTCCGTAAATTGTATGATATCGATATTAGTAAGAGCACGGTTAGGTAGCCTGCGATTTAGTTTTTTTTCTTTAAATTTAGATATAATCGAAGTCCATTCTTGTAACGGTTTAGCCGCAATCCGTTTCCAATACATACACCTTCCACTTTCTTATGTTGTCGTTCCATTTGTTCCAAACGCTTTTTTGCAGCCTTATATTCGTTGATAGTTTTGACGATTCCAGCAATTCCACTTGCTATACTTCCAGCAGCAGACAGGCCAGCAAATATAGGAATTAAAGGTAAAACACCACCGGACTTAGGAATGGGTATGATCCGTGGGAGCTTCGTAGATGAATTATGAGTTAACTCCCTAGCAGCTGCGTATGCCAATTCTATCAGTTTTTTCTTACACTTTGGCTTTAATTTTTTAATGCATTTTCTTGTATGGGAGACTATATTTTTAAAGTTTTTTTTGAGGCCATATCCAGAACTCACTTTTGATAGCATTACGTTGTTAACCACATTAGCAGCAATTTTTTCTCCTGTGTTTGCATCTGAAGACAGAGCACGCTTCTTCGCCATCTTTAGTAAAATGATATCTGCTTTGTGACGATCTTTCAAACTTTTGGATTTATTGTAAGCGATATCGTGATGTTTGCAATACTCATCTAACTTATTTACACCTTTATCACCACGAGCCAATCTTTTATGTAATTTAGTTCCAGGACCACAGTAATTATATCCCGGTAAATGGAGTTCAAATGGTAAATTATTAATTAAATTATTCACAAGTCCTTCTCCGTTCATGTATACAAACAGAATAGAACCTAAATCATAGATCATGGCATTATAAAGCCCTTACAAAACATTTGTATCATCAATCCAACTATTTTCTGATGATGGTAACCCCAACCATTTCACAAAAACTTTTCTCCTTTTATGTTTCAAAACTTTTTCAACAAGGTAAACATCAGGATGTTTGGTAATTTGTAATTCTTGATCATAAAATGCTCCTAAAATAGGCTGCTGTTTAATGTCTTGTAATAAATATGTAGTAGGATTTGTATTTTGAACCTTACTAATCTTAAATATCTCTGTTGACCAATTAGGAGTATAGCCTTTTTCAAAACAACCTTTATGTTTACTTATTCGAACAAAATCACCCATCTTGAACTTACGACGCTTTGTTTTTATTTGTTGTCGATTAAAATATATATTTAGTAGTTGAGCTTTATTTCTATGATTGACTCGAGCTGGTGGTAAACCAATTGTTGTATGTATTGTTTGATTATATCTGTTAATTATTTTACCAAGTGTACCGTCAGTCCATTTATAATTCCCTTTTAAACTGAATTCCTTGTAAAGCTTACTTTTTATCGTCCTTATAAGTCGTTCTACAATGGAGGCCTTTTTGGTTGAATAAGTGCTGTAGTGATTGATGGAATTATTTTTCATAATTTTTTGAAAACTTGCGTTGTAAAATTCTGTTCCTAGATCTGTTTGCAAGTTTCTTGGGATGCGTTTTTCACTACTCAATATTGTATTGAATGCTTTAGATACAGATTCTTTATTTTTTTGTTTAAGTGGAATAGCCCAAGCATACTTAGAGAATCCATCGATAACCACTAAAATATATTTACAGTTAGAATTGAATTTGGAAATGCTTTGCATATCCATTAAATCGGCTTGCCAAAGATCATCAATATCTTTTAATATTACATGTCTTCGAGAAAAATTGATTCTTGCACTTCTGTGAATTTCGTTTACGATGTCTCTTTTCACTTTGCTCATTCTTTCAACTGTCACTTCTGAACTACAAAATTAGACTAAGTAACAGAGTCTATGATAAGCCCTTTTATTCTTGTATTACACCCGCTTCTTTTAGTTCTTCAATAATTGATAAAATCTCGTTATCAAGATTAGTATTACCTGCAGTTTTAGAAGCGATCAAAAGTTTAAGCCTGTCCACTAATTCATTAGGATCATCCCAATAAACAAGTTCAGTATTTTTTTTATATTTTTTAAGAAACGGTAAACCAGCCCCTCTTTTTTGCCTAGATTTAACTTCTATTGGTACTTGTAAGCATTTATAAGACTCAGAAAATAATGGTTTGACCACTTGAGAATATTTTAGACCTTTATCACCTTTAAGTTGACCTGCAGGGTCAAAGTCTCTTTTATGAGCATTAGTTGTCAGGAGTATTTCTTTGTAAACCAATTTATCTTTTAAATTGACTAAACTTAAATCAGGTTTTTTGCGAAGCAATAGTTCTTTTAGACCAGGTGTTATTGTATACTGTTTATTAGCTACGCAAATGTTAAACACTTTACCAAAGTTCTCCTGAGTGGTTGAGAAATTAACTATTGTATTTCCGATCATATGTTTGTTATTCTCACTACGTACACCAAATGGTATATTCATATCCTCATATATTTCAATGATATCTTCTTTTTTCAATGATGTATTTGTATCTTTTTCCGATCCATTATCTCCTTCATCTTCTGAATAAAATTTTTCTAACGAGCTTGACTCATTAGATGATTCATGTTTGTACATATCATGAGATTTATCACGCAAAAATATTGTTGAACCTATATCAGTGTGTTTAATTTCGTCATCATAAGTATCTTCATTTTTTATTGTAGAAATTTGCTTATTAGCTACGATTGCATTTAGAGGGTCTGCGAGAGGCTTAAAAAAATATTTCAAATGAGTGTCGGTTTTAAACTCATAATCTTTCATTTGTTTCACTTTTGCCTTAATAGCATCCGCTGACTTTATTAATTGATCTGTAATGTTGTGGTCCATTATACGACTTATATTAAGAAGTATTTATGCTCGAATGATTTATTTTTTTAGCAGTCATAATTTATATAGCCGTTAATCACAATAAATAAACTTGTCGAATGATTGTCTATATCTGCCTTTGTTTAATTCACAATCCTTATTAATAGTCAAAAAATCATAAGGATGTATCCAGATTTTAGAACACATATCTTTAAACTTTGACCACTCTATATCAGAACTAACATGTTCATCGTATATATGTTTCATGTTAACTTCATCTTGCTTGAAAATTATCAAAAAGTTAACATTGTCACGTAATAACTGCTTTGGTATTTTTGAATACGTTTGAGATAAATAAAAACAATCTATACTTCTATGTCTGCCCATTGTAAAATAATTTCGTATGTTAATTTGTTTTTCACAAACCACGTCATCAAAAATAATAACAGAATTCGGTAATGCATCGTTAGGATGAATAACTTCGTCATCAAAATTAAATATAAAAAGTTTTACTTCTGGCACCCTTTCTAAGATTTGTTTTAGAAAAATATATTTTGGTTGAAAACTAGTCTTTGAATACAAGTAAACATTTTTAAACCTTAAACCATTTTCGTGGATTAATAAACTAATCATGACGTTCGTTTTCCCGCAATTCGAAGGACCACATATTATACATCTTATATTATTCGGAAAAAGAACACTATGCTTTGCGGGTAGTTTAGTTTTCTCTACCTCAATATTTTTTACTTCTAATGAAACTGGTTGCTTGACCCACTTCATGTTTGTATCTGTCAGAAAAAAATATATGTTCTAGTATTTATAATGCTTATCAGGAACACTAAGTAATTATAACCCGCAAAAATCAGATTTTTGGTATTTCTTTTAGCTTTAGTTTCAACGAATAAGTACACAAATAAATAAAAATGATCGTATATACTTAGATAATATCTGTACAGGTAATACTGAACAAGGGTTATAAATAAAACCAGCAAATATAGAGTACAACTAAATATGTATGTATTAATTAACCAACAATATAATTATTCGATTTTATATAATGCTCGACAATTCTCATATTTAAATATATCATATAAGTTTGCAATTGATGTAAAATATAAAAAAATATTGAATTAACATATGTAATCACAATGACCCCAAGGTACAGTATCTATTTGATTTCCCAGAACATGCCTTTTATCGTCTATCCTGTTTAAAACGACTTTATTTACTTCTTGTGAGAAAAGCACATGCTTCATTGATTTTATCATATTCATCTTACGCTTTAATGTTAAGTTTTTAAATAAAACATCCTTATAATTAGATGATTTTAAACATCTTGTAACAGGCTTTGATACACCTTTAGCTTTGTTTATTTGAGTATTTAATGATTTAATGCAATATAGCTTTGCTCTTAAGCCCGTAAATTCGGTTATTGGGTCACCTCCTAACTCGTCTTTAAATAAACCAGGAACTTTTTCGTTCACCTTAGGAATAAAGTAATGATTATTAGTTTCAAAATTACTTGTATCGAATGCTGATAAATTATCACGCATATCTTTATAAAAGTCTTTAGTATGTATTAAATACAACAAACTATCAGTATCAGTGTAACATAATTTAGCTTTGTCACCATATTTATTCTTAATGAAATTATAGTGATAATTGTACAGATGCCACTTAGAGAATTCTAGCACCGCAAACCCAATATATATTGGTCTGTCTAAAACAAGTTTCATGGGACTCAGTTGTATTGCTATGAAGTTTTCATTAAAGATAGAAACACTTTTTAAATTAGGTTTTGAATAAAATAGTAGGTGCTGAGAAATTAATCACAAAACCTAATTTAAAAAGTGTTTCTATCTTTAATGAAAACTTCATAGCAATACAACTGAGTCCCATGAAACTTGTTTTAGACAGACCAATATATATTGGGTTTGCGGTGCTAGAATTCTCTAAGTGGCATCTGTACAATTATCACTATAATTTCATTAAGAATAAATATGGTGACAAAGCTAAATTATGTTACACTGATACTGATAGTTTGTTGTATTTAATACATACTAAAGACTTTTATAAAGATATGCGTGATAATTTATCAGCATTCGATACAAGTAATTTTGAAACTAATAATCATTACTTTATTCCTAAGGTGAACGAAAAAGTTCCTGGTTTATTTAAAGACGAGTTAGGAGGTGACCCAATAACCGAATTTACGGGCTTAAGAGCAAAGCTATATTGCATTAAATCATTAAATACTCAAATAAACAAAGCTAAAGGTGTATCAAAGCCTGTTACAAGATGTTTAAAATCATCTAATTATAAGGATGTTTTATTTAAAAACTTAACATTAAAGCGTAAGATGAATATGATAAAATCAATGAAGCATGTGCTTTTCTCACAAGAAGTAAATAAAGTCGTTTTAAACAGGATAGACGATAAAAGGCATGTTCTGGGAAATCAAATAGATACTGTACCTTGGGGTCATTGTGATTACATATGTTAATTCAATATTTTTTTATATTTTACATCAATTGCAAACTTATATGATATATTTAAATATGAGAATTGTCGAGCATTATATAAAATCGAATAATTATATTGTTGGTTAATTAATACATACATATTTAGTTGTACTCTATATTTGCTGGTTTTATTTATAACCCTTGTTCAGTATTACCTGTACAGATATTATCTAAGTATATACGATCATTTTTATTTATTTGTGTACTTATTCGTTGAAACTAAAGCTAAAAGAAATACCAAAAATCTGATTTTTGCGGGTTATAATTACTTAGTGTTCCTGATAAGCATTATAAATACTAGAACATATATTTTTTTCTGACAGATACAAACATGAAGTGGGTCAAGCAACCAGTTTCATTAGAAGTAAAAAATATTGAGGTAGAGAAAACTAAACTACCCGCAAAGCATAGTGTTCTTTTTCCGAATAATATAAGATGTATAATATGTGGTCCTTCGAATTGCGGGAAAACGAACGTCATGATTAGTTTATTAATCCACGAAAATGGTTTAAGGTTTAAAAATGTTTACTTGTATTCAAAGACTAGTTTTCAACCAAAATATATTTTTCTAAAACAAATCTTAGAAAGGGTGCCAGAAGTAAAACTTTTTATATTTAATTTTGATGACGAAGTTATTCATCCTAACGATGCATTACCGAATTCTGTTATTATTTTTGATGACGTGGTTTGTGAAAAACAAATTAACATACGAAATTATTTTACAATGGGCAGACATAGAAGTATAGATTGTTTTTATTTATCTCAAACGTATTCAAAAATACCAAAGCAGTTATTACGTGACAATGTTAACTTTTTGATAATTTTCAAGCAAGATGAAGTTAACATGAAACATATATACGATGAACATGTTAGTTCTGATATAGAGTGGTCAAAGTTTAAAGATATGTGTTCTAAAATCTGGATACATCCTTATGATTTTTTGACTATTAATAAGGATTGTGAATTAAACAAAGGCAGATATAGACAATCATTCGACAAGTTTATTTATTGTGATTAACGGCTATATAAATTATGACTGCTAAAAAAATAAATCATTCGAGCATAAATACTTCTTAATATAAGTCGTATAATGGACCACAACATTACAGATCAATTAATAAAGTCAGCGGATGCTATTAAGGCAAAAGTGAAACAAATGAAAGATTATGAGTTTAAAACCGACACTCATTTGAAATATTTTTTTAAGCCTCTCGCAGACCCTCTAAATGCAATCGTAGCTAATAAGCAAATTTCTACAATAAAAAATGAAGATACTTATGATGACGAAATTAAACACACTGATATAGGTTCAACAATATTTTTGCGTGATAAATCTCATGATATGTACAAACATGAATCATCTAATGAGTCAAGCTCGTTAGAAAAATTTTATTCAGAAGATGAAGGAGATAATGGATCGGAAAAAGATACAAATACATCATTGAAAAAAGAAGATATCATTGAAATATATGAGGATATGAATATACCATTTGGTGTACGTAGTGAGAATAACAAACATATGATCGGAAATACAATAGTTAATTTCTCAACCACTCAGGAGAACTTTGGTAAAGTGTTTAACATTTGCGTAGCTAATAAACAGTATACAATAACACCTGGTCTAAAAGAACTATTGCTTCGCAAAAAACCTGATTTAAGTTTAGTCAATTTAAAAGATAAATTGGTTTACAAAGAAATACTCCTGACAACTAATGCTCATAAAAGAGACTTTGACCCTGCAGGTCAACTTAAAGGTGATAAAGGTCTAAAATATTCTCAAGTGGTCAAACCATTATTTTCTGAGTCTTATAAATGCTTACAAGTACCAATAGAAGTTAAATCTAGGCAAAAAAGAGGGGCTGGTTTACCGTTTCTTAAAAAATATAAAAAAAATACTGAACTTGTTTATTGGGATGATCCTAATGAATTAGTGGACAGGCTTAAACTTTTGATCGCTTCTAAAACTGCAGGTAATACTAATCTTGATAACGAGATTTTATCAATTATTGAAGAACTAAAAGAAGCGGGTGTAATACAAGAATGAAAGGGCTTATCATAGACTCTGTTACTTAGTCTAATTTTGTAGTTCAGAAGTGACAGTTGAAAGAATGAGCAAAGTGAAAAGAGACATCGTAAACGAAATTCACAGAAGTGCAAGAATCAATTTTTCTCGAAGACATGTAATATTAAAAGATATTGATGATCTTTGGCAAGCCGATTTAATGGATATGCAAAGCATTTCCAAATTCAATTCTAACTGTAAATATATTTTAGTGGTTATCGATGGATTCTCTAAGTATGCTTGGGCTATTCCACTTAAACAAAAAAATAAAGAATCTGTATCTAAAGCATTCAATACAATATTGAGTAGTGAAAAACGCATCCCAAGAAACTTGCAAACAGATCTAGGAACAGAATTTTACAACGCAAGTTTTCAAAAAATTATGAAAAATAATTCCATCAATCACTACAGCACTTATTCAACCAAAAAGGCCTCCATTGTAGAACGACTTATAAGGACGATAAAAAGTAAGCTTTACAAGGAATTCAGTTTAAAAGGGAATTATAAATGGACTGACGGTACACTTGGTAAAATAATTAACAGATATAATCAAACAATACATACAACAATTGGTTTACCACCAGCTCGAGTCAATCATAGAAATAAAGCTCAACTACTAAATATATATTTTAATCGACAACAAATAAAAACAAAGCGTCGTAAGTTCAAGATGGGTGATTTTGTTCGAATAAGTAAACATAAAGGTTGTTTTGAAAAAGGCTATACTCCTAATTGGTCAACAGAGATATTTAAGATTAGTAAGGTTCAAAATACAAATCCTACTACATATTTATTACAAGACATTAAACAGCAGCCTATTTTAGGAGCATTTTATGATCAAGAATTACAAATTACCAAACATCCTGATGTTTACCTTGTTGAAAAAGTTTTGAAACATAAAAGGAGAAAAGTTTTTGTGAAATGGTTGGGGTTACCATCATCAGAAAATAGTTGGATTGATGATACAAATGTTTTGTAAGGGCTTTATAATGCCATGATCTATGATTTAGGTTCTATTCTGTTTGTATACATGAACGGAGAAGGACTTGTGAATAATTTAATTAATAATTTACCATTTGAACTCCATTTACCGGGATATAATTACTGTGGTCCTGGAACTAAATTACATAAAAGATTGGCTCGTGGTGATAAAGGTGTAAATAAGTTAGATGAGTATTGCAAACATCACGATATCGCTTACAATAAATCCAAAAGTTTGAAAGATCGTCACAAAGCAGATATCATTTTACTAAAGATGGCGAAGAAGCGTGCTCTGTCTTCAGATGCAAACACAGGAGAAAAAATTGCTGCTAATGTGGTTAACAACGTAATGCTATCAAAAGTGAGTTCTGGATATGGCCTCAAAAAAAACTTTAAAAATATAGTCTCCCATACAAGAAAATGCATTAAAAAATTAAAGCCAAAGTGTAAGAAAAAACTGATAGAATTGGCATACGCAGCTGCTAGGGAGTTAACTCATAATTCATCTACGAAGCTCCCACGGATCATACCCATTCCTAAGTCCGGTGGTGTTTTACCTTTAATTCCTATATTTGCTGGCCTGTCTGCTGCTGGAAGTATAGCAAGTGGAATTGCTGGAATCGTCAAAACTATCAACGAATATAAGGCTGCAAAAAAGCGTTTGGAACAAATGGAACGACAACATAAGAAAGTGGAAGGTGTATGTATTGGAAACGGATTGCGGCTAAACCGTTACAAGAATGGACTTCGATTATATCTAAATTTAAAGAAAAAAAACTAAATCGCAGGCTACCTAACCGTGCTCTTACTAATATCGATATCATACAATTTACGGAAAACATTCCATATTTTCGTGGAGTATATATGAGAGATACCTTACCAAAATCACCGTTTTCCCGAGAGTGTGGAGTCATTAATTTGGATGATTCAAAAAATTCCGGTACACATTGGGTAGCCTATGTAATTATAAATAAATATGTTGAATATTTCGATAGTTACGGAAACTTAAAACCACCCATAGAATTTGTTCGTTACGTGGGTTCAGACGACATCCATTATAATTACAATAATTATCAAAATAATAACTTATTTAACTGTGGACATTTATGTATAAAATTTCTTAAAGAATTTTGGAAAAAGCAGTCTTTTTAAATTATTACTTTAAATAAAGTTTCTTACTCATAAGTCAACACTTTAACGCTGTCTGTTACAAGAAACGAATGTCAATTATATTATAGCCAAAAAATGATAGTGTATAATATAAAATCAATCGCCAAAGTGAATAACTTTACTCGCCCTCGTATCGTCAGAAGACGCAGACATACGCGAAGTATAAAAATAATCACTGAAGAGAATAAATTGTTTCTTCAAGCTTTGGGATTTAAATTATGAGTTTTCTTAATATAAATGATTCAGCGCAGTTCGATAACTCTATAGTGAGTTATGAATATCACACTTAGAAGGGTTTACTTACAAGGGTTTAAGACGGAAGATAACGAGTTTATTGTCAAAGAAATAGCAATAGCATGCAGAAATCAAATTATGGTGCTATTAATCAAACCACCATTCTCATTTTACAATCTTACAAAAAAAGAAAAATCGCAAGTTAATTGGATAGAGAGAAACAGAAAAATTTTGTGGAAAGAAGGTTTTATACCATACTTAAAATCATTGCAATGTATTGAACCTTATCTAAAAGATAAAAACATTTACGTTAAAGGGTGTGAAAAAGTGTCGTGGCTAAGAAACCTATTAAAACATGATAATGTATATAATTTAGAAGATAAGAACTGTCCTAGTTTACAAAAATTATTTGATGATTATAAAACGTCTAGTAATATATTTAGCTGTGTGTATCATTCGAATGTATGTGCTTTAAAAAATGTAACATGTTTAAAAAAGTGGACTGATGATAACAGTATTTTTTAATTGTTTATAATTTAGAAGATAAAGGCTGTCCTGAAAAAATAAATAAGTAATTTGTTAGCTCTTTGTATTATAACAATATATCGAAATAAATGCTTTTTTTCTATGAGTAATTGTTTTTGGTTTTATTTTCATAATAAACGCGTTAGACATAGAATACCATAACGAAATGTGCTTTAATTTCTTTATAAATTGAGAACACCAGGTACAAGACTTCATTATTCTTTTATACATACCCGTATCGAGACCTTCTAAAAAAATGATTCAAATTTATTTCAGCCCGCGTTACGACATATATAATAAACACAAAATTCGATTATGTTCATTTCGACATTATTGGGCTACAGTAGATTCAGAACGAAGATTGGTAATGGAAATGGCTGATGCAGGTTTTTTTTACTGTGGAAATGGTTTAAACGATAAAGTTATGTGCTTTTCGTGTGGGGTTGGCATCGAAGATTGGGAGTATTACAATGATACTTGGATGCAACATGCCATATTTTTCCCTGATTGCTTTTATTTAAACGCTGTAAAAGGAACAGACTATGTTGCCAAATCAAGAAATCTGTTTTATAAAGAAACAAAAATATAAAGTAATTGTAACGTGGAGCAGAATAGATTGATGCGATTGACTATCTGATTGTCTAGTTCACAAAATATTGATTGACTGACTGATTGTCTAGTTCACAAAATATTGATTTATTGACTGATTTGTCTAGTTCACAAAATATTGATAGAATGACTGATTGGCTACTTCTCAAAATATTGATCGATTGACTGATTGTCTAGTTCACATCAAATGTATAATTGGGGTGACTGGATCTCTGATCCAGGAACCCCAATTATACACTACTATCATCTACTGCGTTGATCAGAATGGCTATGAATCTGAAATATTCCGTCTACTGCGGTGATCAGTATAGAGTACCTGAAAATTATGAAACAAAATTATTTCATCTTTAGTTGGCGAGATTTTTCAGGCTAATTAATGAACAGGGCAATACATTATTAGGAATGTACGTAGATTTTGCAAGCAGATTTACAGCTAGTGATCTCAAATTCAGTGTGTGGACTCCCACTCCCTGATCGTTTCTCCCTCTCTATCTAGTTCAAAGATTGTCTGTAACAGTGTTTTTATCTATTCAAGCCAAAAAACTTTTAATTGTAACGATCTATGTTACTCTGTAAAGTTTTTTTTTTTGTGATTGTTACGGTGTGTATATAAGGTTTTTTATTTATCTTTATAAGCACCACTTAAATCCCTACAGATTGAGTGCATTTTCAGCACGTTTATGCTAGTTTGTGAACACAAATGGGTTAGCCCGAACATACTTGTGTATATACAACCTGTAATGTAAAACATAACTCTGTCTATGCTGTGACAGATAGGTAGCCTAGGAGCTGCATTGTTATTCACAGTCATTCAACAAACTATCGTATCGATAGTAGATAGTTTGTATAAATTATTAATCACATGTTTTATGACAAGTGCCAAATAACCATAATTATATTCTATCTTTCTGTCGTTTTCAAAATGATAAAGCTCTAATTATTTCTACACAATACCTTTATTTACTCTAAAATTATCTTTTCACTTGTCAATTAGCAAGAAAAGTTACTGTTTTAAGTAATAAAATTACAAAATATTCAAAGTTTTTGACAACGTCGGACCCTCTAGTTCATAATTCGGGATAATTCAGAAGATTAGAACCGTAGATAATATTAATTGAAGTCATTGTAATCAAATGGAAAAGATTTGGCGTGAGATGGTGCAATAAAAATGGTGGATAAATGTATTATGTATTTCTAAAGCTAATTTTGAAGATAAGAACTCCTTTTGTTGACGATTAATTTTGTTTTGTTTATTATAAAGCGAAGCCGTTATTTTTAATTTTTAAATACCTAAATATATCTGTGCTTAGTTCTCGGTTAAGAGTATGTACCCTTTCATGCATGTGCAGGGCCTGCATTGAGGACGACGAGACAGCAGCGCACGTGCTTCTAAACTGCCTGGCGATCGCCACATACAGGGCCAGGTACTTCGTTAACCCAGGTACCCTACGTGAGATAGTCAGCAACATCAAGGCGTTGCTGGCCTTTCTCGAGGAGCTGGGGTGGATCGAATAACCGATTTCCCACCCGTACGCAAAATACGCGCTCAGACGTGGAGTTGCGGACACCAGCCCGTTCTACCTATTACCTATGACCTTTTCATCTTACGTTTTTCCATTTTCTAATATGTCGTTTTTATATTTTCTTGGTATATCCATCCTCGCATGAACCGTGGAAGCTATACCTTTTTACTTCGTTATAACTAAGCCACACTCCCTTTTTAACCTAAACCTATATAGCTAATACATCATCATTATCATAATTTCAGCCAAATGACTTCCATTGCTGGTCATAGGCCTCCCCTAATTTGGGGGTATCCCATAATAGCCACGTTTGGCGGACGGGTTAGCGATCGCAGTATGGTGGTAAAATGCTTAAAGAACGCTGCTGCCTATTCTCGGGTAAGTCCCTTAGTCGCTTCTTACGACACCCACGGGAAAAATAGGTGGTGCTATTCTATACGTCCGGCAACGCACGGAACAATATGCGGCTAATACAGTGCACAGTATACTGTTATAATAATGCCATGAATACGCACAATGCAATCAAATAAACTCCAATAAAACCATGAAATACAAACACTCGCTCGAAGCGATCAATATTCAGTTCACAACAGCTTGAATGTAAACAACAGCTATCGGATTCCCAGTAACATGGGTTATACAGAGTGGTTGAGTTTGAACACGTTTCAACAAGCCTACTGTATACATACCTTATTCTGTAGTTGAAATAATTATTGGGATGGAATTGTTTTGAAATGACTGGTAACAATAGCGAATTTAAATTATTGTAAAATAATTTTAAGACTGCAGCATTTGCAAAATCTTAATAGGTCTTTAACTGTCGAAAAGAATACATTTTATTTTGGTTAAAATTACATTACTTTAAGAATTAGATACAAAAGTGAGTAGAACCAGACTAACCTTTTAGATTGGACCATCTATTCGTCTGACACATGCCTTAATCAAATTAAAATTGAAAATATAAGGATTTAAAAGTAATAAATACATACGTTAACTGCATTGAAGCTAGTCAATAACCTAAACATAGAAAGCTTGCGTGTTTGTAAAAGTCAGCCTTTATTATTATTTTTGCTTATGGGTTCTCACAGTCAACTAAGAGGTTGTCAGCCGGTTAACTGGGCTATCCCGTGGATGCCTCAATAAACCTGCAGTCAGGGCAAAAAAACTTATAAGTTTAACGACTACACGCTAAGAGCACCCCTTGCCTGTTTGGTACGGATCTCGGCTTATGACGTCGCTGGAGGAGGGCAGGAAGGGATACGCTGGATCAGACCATGTCTGTATAGGTCAGATAACTCCAACCTTATCTTACATTTATATTCATATACAAATCGTAATTTAAATGTTATTTACAAACGAATAAACTCACACGCATGCACAAAACAGATGTCCGATAAAACCCAGACTGTTTCGAGTTCAAAATTCGGATTTATAGTTTTAATTTTTAAGTTCACGATGTCATTACACCCTGTATACAAGGAACATGTTTGTTCAAGCATTAGCGGTGTAATTTAGCGCTTCGGCAAACATTAACTCGACCCTGTATAACAAACTATTAGCGGGACTGAAATCAATAGTTGTATTATGGTTTGAGTTGACTTTTGAAGAATTTCTCTGTTATTTCCGCACCAGTTTCATGATTGCGCAATTTTCCTGTAACGTTGTATGACATAATTCTGATAGTCATAATATTTAAGTATAGAACCGGGTAATATGGCGGTGATGCTCGGGGGAGAGGCCTTTGATCATTAGTGGATGCCTTTAGACTGAAATTGTTGATGATGTTGATGTTATTCAAGACGCGATGATTTATATTTAGAATTATTAGAACTAGCATTTCACTCTTCTCCTTCTTCCTAAATTTCGGCCGCCGACCCGCCGCGTCACATCGCATCGCCCGCCCTCGCTACTAATACGTTTTCACTTAGCGTTGTTAAATAGCCTAAACCGTTCCTCAAAAATGTGTCTATCAAATATAAAAATAATTTTTCAAATCTAGTTGGCATTTCCAAAGAGTACTTCCTCTACATACAAAATAACAATCAATATTTTATCTCTTTATAATATTGGTATAGATTTAATGAGCGGCATTTTAAAACCAAATGTTGACTTAAACTTTAACCTCTAGTTGTTTAACCTTTGTGAAACGAATGGTACAATTTTCACTCAGTAAAAATAAATAAATCTACTCTCCACATATACCTACGTGAATATAAAAACAAAAGAATAATACACAATGAATCCCGACATTTGTTCCCAGAAATACAAAGGTTTTGCTTTTCATCCAAAACTGGAGTGCCCTGGAATCGTTTCCAATATATATAATATGATAATTCTAAATGTTTGACATGACATGTTTTCTGTATGGAAGCCATACAATGCCTATTCAAGGTTGGGTCACAGCACGAAATCGCCGTGATATCTACAGACGGCAGTTTTTATAAAATTCGTTACGTGCAATTGTGCTCGAGCACTCAAATTTTTGTCATAGACCGCTTTCTAAACCGTCAGATCCAATATGTCACTTAAGGTATATCTGGCCGCTGAATCATTTCCGTACTCTATGAATTAGGATTATACTGGGTGACTTTGTTTAGCGTCTTGAAAAAAAATGGGGGTAATAGGTGAACGGAGTAGAAGCTTTTGGCATAGAAATTTTTATTAATTTTGTTTTTGAATAACATGTAATGAAATTGATCTAGAAATAAATACTACATATTTAAAGTAACATTTTCATACTAGAACAACAAAAACAGAAATATGGAAAAAAAAAACAAAAAAAAATATTTAAATCTATCGGAACTCAAATCATACGCACCCTACTCAATGCGCGGCATGTATCATTGATTTCGGAGCGCGGTCCTACCCTTTGAAGCCGGCTGATAGGCGGCCTCATTGATCTTTCGCAGGCGCACGAGCCGCACACGCATCCCTGTCCACCCGCGTCCCGCGCTCCTTTAGTCACCTACGATGAATCTGAAGGCCTTCCTGCCTTCTATTCTAGTTACACAACACACCATATGAAGGTCGAGACGGTAAAAAATGTCATCCGGTATATATGTGTAACTTTAGCTTATATTTGCACGCCGAAATTAAAGGTAGAATAAGAGAACAAATTCATATATTTTACCAACCTTCTGTACCTTATTTACGCAATTAAATTATTTTTGTTTTTTTTTATGAAATGACAGATTTCGATCAACAATAATACTAGATTTCCGATGCGATTCCAGGTCGCTCACCTGGAAATCTGACTTCAAACCCTCTAGATAAATTACTGAAATTTCAGAGGTTGGCTGCAGTATTATTGGGGTTTTTCCATTTGGAACTTGTAGGTAATAACCAAATTTGTGCCCAATTAATGACAAAAGAATCCCCATATCACATGACACTTAAAAAATAACTGACAAAATATGAGTTCACAATCATCAGACACATTTCCCCAACTATCCGATGAATACAGACTATAAGTATTATTTTATGTGACGTTAATCTAATCAAAGTACGTTTAGCCTTCGCCGACTTACCTAAACCAACCATACAGTACTAGCTTGTGGTTAGAACGGTACACTAATATCATTGTGGTCACGACACACTCACATCGAGTGCACGAAAAAGTTAATTGACTTGGTGAATAATTTAACAAGCATTAGACTTGTAGTGATAACAACCACGTAGACTGGTCGATCTAGTTAATTTCCAATAGTGCTTTTCCGTAACGTTAGACGTCTTGGTGTGAAAAGGTACAGACGGACAGACCATCGCTTTTATAATATTGGAATGGAAGTAAAAAGGTTCGAAAAACGTATCTCACGTTCTATTTCAGAGAACCTAAAATATCTTGTTATTCCTTCTCTGGTTAGATTATTTTCAAGGTTTATTTGCTCGCTATGGACAGTTTACATATTTAACAGTTCCACAACCCTGTTCATGTTTTTTTGAATAAATGAACAGGTAAAGCGGTTTCCAATACACGTTTGCATATTAGAGGAATATTACGAGCACTAGTGACCTCGATAGTATCGACTGATTTCAGTATTGCACTTTATTATATTTTTAAATGTAGTAATTTAGAACAAAAATATGTTTTACTACGAACATAGCTTGGTCGATGTTTGTAAATATAAAAAACTAAGGTGTCATGGGACACCCGGTTGGAACCAATTCCTTTCGCTTTTGCACCCTTCGCTAAGTAATAACAGCAACACGGGTCGATCGATCTAACCTGAGCCACGATTACTGAAGTTGGTTCATGGAAAGGTGACCATCTTAATATATCGAGACCCCTCCGTGCCTCGAAAAGCACCTTAAGAGGTGGGTGCCGGTTGTCATTCGTAATTAGAGAGTTGTTACGGGTTGTCTGAAGTCCGAAAGTCTGACCACCAGTATTACCATGGGGTATCGTATAACCCAATTACTGGGTTTTGGAGGTCAGATAGGCAGTCACTTTATGTAAAACTAGCTTCTACCCGCGACTTCGTCCGCGTTAAATTTCTTGTTGCCCCGACCCTTCCCGTCGCGTCGCGTCGAATCGCCTACTCGTGCGATTTCCCCGTTTTTGCAAGATTTTTCATTACTGCTCCGCTCCTCTTGCTTGTAGCGTGATGTTAACCTTTAGCCTTCCTCAATAAACAGGCTACCCAACACAAAAACATTTTTTTAATTCGGACCAGTAGTTCCTGAGATTAGCGATTTAATCAAACAAACTCTTCAGCTTTATAATAATAGTATAGATACTGGTACTCTGCTGCATCTGATTAGACTGAAAGCCGACCCATAGTTGGAAAAGGCTGGGCAGATGATTACACGACGAACAAAAACCCAAAAATGAGTTCAGTCTCCTAACCATTTCGACATATATAGCAGAAAAATCTCATAGCAGACAAATCATGTTCCGTGGGTGTCATAATATGCCACTAAGGGACTTGAGAGCGAGTAGCAACGATCTCTATGCATTTTACCACCATACTTCGATCGCCAACCGGCCTGCCAAGCGTGGCGATTATGGCAAACCCCCCCCTCCAAATTCGGGGAGACCTATGTCCAGCAGTGGACATCTTTTGGCTGAATTGAGGACAAAAATCATTAATTGAGGACAAAAATCATTAATTGAGGACAAAAATCATTAATTGAGGACAAAAATCATTAATTGGCAAATTGTCCATCGTAACCATTCCGAATTTTCCCATTCGCTTCGCAATAAATTACCATTTGGTTAACGACGAAAGGGCTTTGACGATGTCTTTAATTATCACATTAAATGTTTACGATCGGAACCATTATCTTGATATGTACATCAACGTTTAACCCTTTTGATTTCTTTTGATTTCAGTCGGTGAATTTCTGGTACAATGGTTGTAAGTAACTTGCCTTGAAGGTAGGCTTGTGACCACAAGTATCAAATAAAGAACTCACATTTTATGAATGTTATTAGAAACACCTCCTTTTTGAAATAGTAATGCAACTAGGTGGTCGTGTGGTCGCAGCAGACCACGTAGGAGACGGCAGGATGAACTGAAAAGATCCTGTGAAAACTGAAAGGCGGTCCCGAGGCCTTGCGAAAGATAGAAGGAGTGGAGGGAGGAAGGCCTTTGGGCAGGAGTAGAACAGCGTAGGCTAGTACAAATGTAGCCAGGGATATGATAGTGGACGGAAGAATGGATAGGTTTCGTCTAAGCTAGAAGAAGGACAAACGGGCTCTCAATAGATGTAAGGAGGTGAGGGGCGGCCCATACCCTGGGGTGGAAACCACAAGTTTAAAAAAAAATGTCTCTCAAAATTCAAATTCAAAACCAAGTTTTGAACTCTCGAGATCAATTCGGCGATTAACTCCTTCAATGAATATTATTGCCTGTTCTCGCTAAAGCCTGGAAAATGAAAATTACCGTAACTAAACAGTAGTTTTAATTAAATAAACATAGAAGAACACCCTTGCAGTAACATTGATATTACTTCGAAAAAGTTTAATCATATCCAAATATTATTTTATAAAAGTGGCACCCCTACAACAATTATTGTAGTCATTACTTTCCACCATGAAAACTTAATTTACAAATTGTATTGTAATGGGCTATTAAATTAATGAGAATTCTGCCTTTTACAAGTCATTAGCTTTTACGCCTGTTATTACGATGTATTCAGTAAAGGATTGTTAGGCTTTCTATTCACTAAAATATTGAATATACGACAATAGAGTTTTATGGTGGTTCAGGTTCCATCACGAGTGGCGATAATTAATTTAACACTCTTAGGAATTCCATTATCTGGATGTAAAATCTGTACATATGTATACAGTATTTGAATGAAATGTCAATGAAAGATCTTCTAAAAGGAGATCAATCACTATGTCAGAAGCAGAGAATAATGGTTATATATGTTTTTTTCTCTCATTCTCACATATAGTGATCAAACGTGATGTTGAGCCTTGTGCCAGCGTTCCATGGAACGCAGTATCCTAGGGTTTCGAATTTCAAACCATAAAACACGTTTTGAACCGTAGTGATCTTCGCGCAAAAACCAAGATAACGGACATTACCCAGAAAATGTCTCAGTTCTAGCATGACTGGGCCGGACATATCTGTCGAATAGCAGATGACAAATGGACTAAGAGAAGGGAGGATTTTTTTTTTTGTATTGTCGCTACCTTATTGTCGCATCATAATTGTTAAGCTCGCATAGGGATCCAATGCGCACACATACTCACAACACATCACACAACATACGCGTTTTTCCTTGCACAACCTCAGTTCCCGACAAGACACACACCTTACACGGATCCATCTCACACCACACTCACACAACACCACACTCCACACACTAACATGCTCCTCATTACACAGAAACCAGACCATAACACTTTTTATTTTTTATTATTGTGTTTTTCTTTTGTTTTAATTATTGTTTTTCTCTTTTTATTTGTTTTAATGTTTATTTTACTACATATGAATTCCTTTTCTTCTCTTTTATAGGATGTAAATTGCGAAATGTACTTTAATCATTTATCTTTATTTCAGACATACGTCCATACATTTTACAAAGATAGCGTTAGTAGGGTTGTTAGTAGTACACACAAAAAAATAATAATAAAAAGGTGTTAGTAATTTGTTAGTAAACAAAACAAGGTAACTTTAAGGGGTAAACAAGGTAAACAAGGGTACTTTAAACTTCTGCAATGTACCATTGATTGCCAACGGGGAGCCTGGAGATCCATAACACAGGGTTTCCCTTGTACGGTCTCGCAAAGGAGCTTTTGTTCACATTGACTGATTATGACTAGTCCTAAGATGTTAATTCTAAGCCAATCTTTGTAGAGAGAGAAATAAATTTATATTGTATTGTATTGTCCCACTGTTAGGTAAAGGTAACCACAACATTCCATTGTTCCTGTTCCCTCCACGGCTAATCCATACTCTTGTTAAAAATGGAAATGAAGCTTAGTCTGCCTGTCAGTTATCTTTTCACGTCTTAACAGCAGAACGGATTTCCATCACTGGTAGATCATGACCTGGGCTTGGTCATAGGATACATTCAATTCCAGTATTACATTGCATAGAGTAATGTCCGGCTTCCACGCGAGTGAAGCCATGGCCAAAAGCTAGGCTTTACACCATAGGAAAAGTACGAGCTACCGCACTACAACCTTTGTTATTGAAAGCAGCTTGTTGATACCGAGGATGAGCGATTAGAGTGCGTTACTCGTGCCTACATTTAAGTGTATCCACTAGCGGAGGGTATTTTAGTGCACTCAAATAACACTCATAGAAATCTTTCAACAGCATTATAGATTCATATTCAGCAAGCGATTAGCAATTAAGAGAGAATAATGGCATAAGCCGCCCGATGCGGTGACGCATGTGGAGGCCTATGTCTAGCAGTAGATGGCTTTCGGCTGAAATGGTTATGATGATAGTTAAAGGCATAAAACTCAAGGAATTAATAACAAGTTTAGTCCTCGAAATCAAAGCACAGTTAACCTTCATTTTGAATAAAACGTTTTACTTTAACAATGTCATTTATATTATACAAAAGGACACTTTGATTCGTTAGCCCTTTTGAACAATCTTCTGATTTTATTTCTTTTGGAAGACTTCAATGTTGTTATCCAAATGAAGCGTGCTTTGACTTTCTTATTAAAAAGTTAATTCGTGTTCATGTTTGTTTATTTTTGTGTTCTCGATACGTATGATTAGGGAAGGGATTTTAATGAGATTTATAATATTTTGCCTTGTCGTGCTTTTTATTTCCTAATTTCCGTGGTGTCAATGAAGTTTAAGAGCCGAACAGGTTGCAAAACTTTTATGAGTTTTTTAAAGTGACAAATTAATTTATCAAAGTGAAGTGTACTACGTCACAGAAACTGGATTAATAACGAAGACGAAGTGAGCAAACTAGGTACTCAAAACTCGGTTTCTCTGTGGGTTTACCGCCGACAACTGGCACACCGCTGGCAGAAAGCTAAGATAGTAAATAATTTAACACCAGTGTCTCACAATCTGGGAAGAAGTTGGCGCTTGTGAAATTAAATATGTATTTGATATAGGTACTTGTATGGATTTGCCTTATACACCAAATTCTAATAAAATGTATATGAGCTTAATCAGTCATTGCAATTTCTGATGACAACTTCGGGATTAATCAAAAACAAAAATATCACGTTAAAATAAAGGTGTCTTTTACAAAATATTCCTCGTTAAAATCAGTTGATTTTCTTAATTTTCTATTACAAAATAAAATAATATTCTCTCACGGCTCTCGCTTTAAATCTTTAGTAAAGATGATAATTTAGGTACTGGCACAATATTACTGAACGCAGTTGTAAACCAATGAGACTCAGGTTGAGCATTCAGTATTGTAAATCATTACAAACGCACTGCCTACACAAGTATTAACCTGTTGTCTTAACGACTATTAACTAACGTGAGAACGCTTCGCACTCTTGGCACTAAGCCATGGTATCAAGCTAACGCTACCTCCACACATTGGTCCCAACTTTGGCCCCAACCCAACTCGTTTAGCATGATGTGCGAAACCAGAATTGAACTCGTCTTAAGCCAATGTTATTTTCTTGGTCCGCATGTTGGAGTATTGGTGATGTAGCCAACGTTTGAACCGACTCATAGAGCTGTCGTTAAGGATTAGATCACAAGTGTCTTGCAAGCCACCGTTATTAGTTGAGGTTTATGTCTTAAGCCAATTTGTTGTCTGAGTATGTAAAACCTTCTTAGTCATGTTGTTAGAAGAGAGATAATAGGTTTTAAATAGTATTTTATGAAATTGCTGCATAACAGTAACAAAGTTCGTCAGCATTAGCCTATAACAGTCCACGTTAAGGAAAAGATGCCCTCCGGTTTGGAGAGTGATGACTTAGCAGGGTGGCTGGTTGTGGCTGGATGAGAGTGACAAAAGTTTTAGCTAAGTAGCGTGAATTCGGGGAGGCTTATGCTCAACAGTGGACTGCTACAGACCGATGATTATCAAAATGATCTATAACTACTCTTTTACCGTAAAATTTGAATTATAACTTCAAAACGAGTCTATATTTACATAGGTAATTTATAAACACAATATCGAATTTTAAAAATAAAGTCATCGATAAACAGAAATGTACCTGAAACGGAAAAATATAATCATAAATATGTCTGTGATACATAGAAATAGTTGTGGGAAATACAGTTTTGATGTGATTTCTAGGGAAAGTTAAAAAAGACTGGCAGTTTTTAAAATGCAGAGCGAATTTTGATAAAGGTTGCAATGAGCTCTCCAATACTTGAAGAAATTCTAACTTAACACTATGTTTTGACTTTCATTGTAAGGATTTTGTAGTTTCTGCCTATAACTTTGGCAATAAGACATGAGTTTATTATATATGTATGTAAGGTATAGAAGTAACAAGAGTAAAGAAAAACATGTTCTAAAACCAAATAATTTAAGATGGTTGCCGACATTTAAAGACGGCTCGTTCTCTAAAATAGCCACAAAAAGATCAACAAACTGCAAATAAACCTATTTACATACTTCTTCACAATATTCTATCCAATGCTTTTACATCTCAAAACAGTCTTAAAACCCGATTATAGTCCAAGATATGACAAATAAACCGACTCATCACATTACATAATACAATATTATGAGAAGTCGCGTAAGATTTCACGAGTGTCTACAAAAATAAGCCTTAACGACATGTAGGGTGCGTACTGAGGGCATAAAAGGGTTTAGTACTGGTTTATGGTAGTGTTTGATGTGAGATAGTGGAAGTAGCATACTTTCTCTTTGTTAGATATTATTAGCTGGAAATGTGACCTTTCCTTAAAGTCTTTACTGTACAGTTTTTTCCCAAAGACGAAGGTGCCGCGGCAGCGGCCGGCGTGAGCCAGAAACTACTAAATTCAGTGTATCGCACAAGCGTGCATTCGAACTATGGTGAGTCGCAGTACAGTTTTGTCGCACAAGTGTTATTTGCACATCCATTTGTCGAGGATACGTAGTACACTCATTATATTAAAGTATCAATACAACACGGCATGTTGATGATTTTATCATAATTTCAACATTTGAATTCATAGAATTTATCACTAACTTTGATTTCAGTTCCACATTTACTCACAGACCTACCATTGCACGTGACCGTAGGTCACCATTGATGGACCTAGTTCAGGAAACAAGTTTGATGCATTTGCAATGTAACAATGCATTTAAAATGTGACAGTACATAAACATGCAATGTTCAAAATGGAAAGGTCAGTCCATGTTCAATTTGATGTCGGTTTTACGGATTTCTTTTAATATACGGGGAATCGAATTGTATTGACTGTAATATTATAGTAATCGTAGCGGAATTGATTGGGAAAAGAAACGGAGTTCTCAAAACAGCTAGCAGAGTAACCAAGATGAAATCGCAGTTAGCTGGGCTAACCACATTTGTTGAAAGACCGCTGGTCGGTGATGCAGACGAGTCCTGTAGTATCGGCAAACATAGTGTGGGAAGTCCCCAGTTAGATGGACCGATGACTTTAAAAAGGTGGCAAAGACAGTATGGATGCGGAAGGGGAAGGATGTTTTAGTGCGGCTTGGGGTAGGCGTTCGTTCTTAACTAACTGCGTGTTAAGCACACCGTCAAACACTTTCGCCACTACAGTTGCAAGCGATATGGGCCTGTAGTTGTTTTTATCCGCCATATCGCCAGTTTTATTTTTAACCACCGGTACTACAACTGTTTTCATAAAGTCATCCGGCAGGTAGAGTGACACACACATAGCGAGAAGAACATTGCAAGAACTCTCGCCAGGTTAGTGTCGTGCACTATTTAACAAACATAAAAACTTAAAATATTTCGATCCACCCGCAAATGAAGTAATTATCAAATAGGTATTCATTAGGAATGCGAACTCGGTGCCACTACAAAGCAACACAGCAGTAGGACAAGTATGTTTAAGGTAGTAGTGTTTTATCATTTAAAATGTGATTTTTTAATTTAGTTTTGAAAATATTGAACGAGTTCGCATTCTTTACCTCTTTAGGTAGCTTATTATATTGTTGTACTCCTGCAAAAAAAATGTTTTTTCTCCATTGACTGTTCGCACTCTTGGTAGTAAAATAATACATATTAGAGTACTTAATGGTATGAAATCGCCTTCTGCATATCAAAAGAGATTTCGATTGAATGTTTAGAGAATAACCAGTGACATCCCGGTTTAGAACTATTCAATAAACAATACTAAGTCTATATAAGTAAAATAATGATCCAAATCAACATTATTCATCGTTTTACTGTATAAATTAACTTCAGTCAGAACTCCGTCTTTATAGCTTGGATTATCTTCCATTGTGTCTTCTGCACGAAATAATAAATTAATGTTATTCAATTAAAACAGGCTCAGGGAATTAAGAGATCTAATGAAGATTGAAAGTGAATAAATCATTATTATTCCTTTATAATTTGAATAGGAGTTCATTTATTTTTGTAGGCATGAATGTGATTTAAAGTAAAATATACGTTTATTTTATTAAGAAGCTTGAACCGCCCGCCGTTTAGTGTGAAGGTCACATGCAGAACTGCTGAACGTTAGATCCTGGTTTCAATTCCCCGGGTCGGGCATTGTTATTGAGTCTTAGTTAACCCCTTTATGATGATAAGGTAATGTGTAGTGGTAAGGTCATGTTATAGGTATTTATAATAGGTATTAACAGTAATAGAAAACATGTCCACTTCAAAACAAAATTTGCTACACCCGGTCATCGTTTAATATTCTGTTGTTACATAAACGAACTAAACACATAAAGTACTTTGTTCCCCTTTTCGCATTCAAACGTTTTATCAAAAAAAATATCGAAGTATTTTGGTACAAAAACTTTTTGTTACCCTATCTCTTAGCCTATCTATGTAGCTCAATGCTATCTTATTATGATAAATTGTTAGACTGTGATCAATAAAATAAACAAAGAATCGTTTTGAAATGATAACAGTTTGGGGTCACTTGAAATATGAGTAACTTATTACTGTAATGTGTTTGGCACTAGTTATAGAGCTGTGGTGGTCCAGTGGTATCGCTCCTAGCTTACTAGTTGTAGATCATGGGTTCGAACTCACTCAAGTGCTTTACTTAGTGTAAATAATTTCATAATCACTGCTCTCAAAACGGTGATGAAAACATCCTGAGGAAACTGCATGCCCTAGAACTAGGTGACATCTACTAACCCGCACTGCGCCAGCGTGGTGGATTATGTCCCACTCCCTCTTTCTGAGAGAAGGTCTGTGTCCCAGCAGTGGGAAGATTATAGGGTGATTATGAAATTCATATATTTATTAATTAGGCAAAATTATAGTATTAATTAATAAATTGTAAAACCTTTTAACATTTAATAAGAAATCGGAAACAACAACCTTTTCTAAACCTGCACCCTAATTGCGAAACGCACAATTTATGAGAATCTGAATGGAATTGAAGATTATTTCTAAACCATTGCGTCATTTGTTCGAATAAATTATCGGCTCAGCAACGTAAATAACGCAATGAATGTTGTTTAACTATGAATATTAAACCAATTCTTACCGATAAAAAGTTCCGCAATTACCCCTCTGGTTATTTTTTTATTCTTAGTTACTAATGAATGCGATATTTTGCAAAAAGATATTGTGAGAAAGAGTAATTCTGCGAAACTGACATTCTTGAAAGCAACATTATGAGAAACAGACATTTTACGACCAGTAGACATTTTGCGAAAGAGACATTTTGGGACGAAACCTGTGAAGACACTATAACTTAATAACGATGACATAATTATATTGTATGAACAGAACTTTGACATCAAAAACACAATCCTCTCGATAGGAGCAAAGAAAAAAGAACAAAGGATCGTTTGGTGCTGACTTGTATTGTGTAGTGGCGCAGTAAAACATCTGTGAAACTGGGTTCAACTGTTATTGTAATGCTCTCACAGTTTAATCATTTGTATAGCCTTTTACAACTGTTTCAGGATTCGGGTACAGCCTATTAAGAGCTAAAATGTTCAGCATTTTTGGACCAGCGCGGTTAAGAATCAAATATGGCGAAAGCTTCAGTATAAGTCATCTATGTCAACACTCTTTCCTAATGTAGTGTAATAAAGATAGGTCCGGATGTCTTTATTACCGACTTTACATATTTAAATCGAATACATATCGACCGCTCTCACCACGTAGTGTTATGAACGATAGTTCCGGAAAACCACTGATTTAATGTCACGATGCAGTGACAAACATAGACAATCCAACATCATCTGCCTAGCCTTTTCCCAACTATATTGGGGTTAGCTTCCAGTCTAACTAGATGCAGCTGAATACCAGTATTTTACATGAAGCGACTGCCTATCTGACCTCCACAACCCAGTAACTAGGTAATACGATACCCCTTGGTAAGACTGGTTGTCAGACTTTCGGGATTTTGACGACCCGTAACGGCATCCATATATGGCAGCCGGGACTTAACGTGCTTTTTGAGGCACGGAAGTGTCTTGGTATGTAAAGATGGTAACCCATCCACGAACCAACCGCGGCATGCGTAGCTTAACCTGATCGATCGATCCGTGCGGCTGTTATTACTTAGCCACAAGCCCCTCAATACAAAATCCACCAATCATTCACAATTATCCTGTCCACCCAGGAGCTGACACTTGTAACAGATAGCGTTTATGGCGAAATTACATTATGACAGACAATAAGTCCTAGTCTGAAATCCAAGCAACTTTAAAATAGTTGTTTTTTTTTTTCTTCCTTTCTATATTTGTGGGACTGTGACAAGGGTTACTGGTCTTTCACATGTAACCAAACCCATTGAAGGAGCGACAAAATCCATTTATTTTGTTTGTCCTCACAAATCCTACCCCAAAGGGGTACCTTTGGCCGCCATCTCGAACTTAAAAAGGGGTCTCTAGAACACAATTAAAGGCACTCATTGTGTTTTGTATATCAGCAGGAATCTAGGTCACAGGCATGACTGGCTTAATTTCCATTGTGGTATATAATTATGTTATTTTGATCTTTTGTCTTAAAACCAGACTGTATTCCCGCTCTTGTTTTATGTAAGCATTTTTTTATTTTATTTAATCAGGTCAAGATGTGGTGAGGGTTTATTTCTTGGTTCGGTGAAAATATTCTAACAAAAAAGCGAATGAAAAGAGAAAACTTCTTACATAAAAAAAATCACGAGTTTTGCGCAATTTCTGTATACCTACCTGATAACCTTACTCAAGTGAGCGAGTTTATTTTCGAATTGTGTATTCGAAAACGAACTCACTTGTTTTCAAAGAGAATCATCCCGGATTCATAATGAAGCATCGTTCGAATTATGAAGTAACGTTTAGAGAACGTAAGCACTGAAATTATAGTCTGTAGTAGCCTTATCTGTATCAAAAGAAGTTTTTCGTTACCCCGGAATTCAAACAGGCTAATTTTATTCTAATAATCAAAGTGCTAAGACTTTTTAATTAACCTACTTCCTATGAAATATACTTTATAAACGATAAGATGATCGCAGGTCTGAGGATAATATAGGTCGCTCCAATTCATCCTACCGTTGTTAGTTTAGGGCTTATCATTTATTTTTCACAAAATTATGACACTGTTTGCATAAGACCTGTGACCCGACATCGAATTGGGAGATTATGTGTTAAACAAATATTGTCAAGAGATGAAATCCACTGAAACAAAATGTTACAGTTTAATTTTCTCTTTTTCATTTTGGTTTTGTTAAAGGTTAAATTTTGTTGAATCAACTTACTGTTCAGGTTTATTTGTGAGCGATAAAAGTATTTATTTACAAATAAAATTTTTGCTTTGTTAGAATAATAATTTGGCTTTATGTACTGTGTTTTATAATAATAAAACGATTCACGTTTCAGCAACTGTTGCGAAATTCGTAAATATTTTTATCGTGTTTTGTAAATATTTTGGTCTCTAATAATAAGTTGTTAAAAGAGCTCATGAATAAATAATAAAAAGTGCGTAGATTAGACGAAGGTTAAACCACGCTTGCCGCGGTCTTTTCGCAGATGTGACCATTCAATATAAATCAAGAACCTCCGTATCTCGGAAAGCACGTCAAGCCCTTGGCCCCGACTGTCATTCGTAGATCTATGAAAGTTGTTACGGGTAGCTCAAAAGCTAGAGATTCTAACAACCATTCTTACTAAGGGGTAAACGTATTACCCAGTAACTGGGTTATGGAGATCAGAAAAGGTCTCACTCCATATAAAATACTGACATTCAGACCCCAACAAAGATGGGAAAACTCAACGCAGATGATGAATTGAAGGGCTCCGCTAGAGCTGATGCATGCCAGGGTCGCGAAATTGTTCAAAAGAGTTACCGTGGCCCTGGCATAAAGGCAACTGAAGGAACACGGGTGGGTTTTAGTCAGTAAAAGTCTGACACGCCTTTCCGCTCCACCCAGGGCGGGAAATGTCATTTGATGATTTCCCACCCACAATACAAAAAAGATGATAAAGTGTAAGTAATTGTGACAAAATTATGAAAACTTTGAATCAAACTTTCCATGATACACAACTATGCATAAATATATCTACATTATAAGTAGTTCCCAGCAGTAACTGACTGTGTAAATCTTAGTTTCATTCATTTAAATCAACTTAAAATTATACAGACCATATTTCTGTGAAATATTCAAATTATACTGTTTTTATTAGAATTCATTCATGAATATTGCCATTTCGAGAGATATGATGAGCAAATGTGCAATCAAATTAGCGTGCCATAAAAACAACAGTGCTATCTAAACATCACTTCGAAATTCAACCTCTCTCGTTGTGAATCCGCGATGATTTACTATAAAAACAAATGAGTTCGCTTTCGAATTGTGTGCGCTCACTTGAGTGAGGTGAGCACTGAACTTTATAGAATAGTAATACTGCAACTAGTTTTACACCACCAGAAATATATCGTTTGTAAATAATATGTAATTCAACAGACGAAAGATATAGGTACGCATTATAATCAATTTTGTTCCATAAATGTGTTAGGTTTTAAGTGTGTCATTTTATTTATTAAAAACAGAGTAAAGGATAGCCCTTTAAATACTTTGTTAGAAGTAAAGTAATCAGCTACCCAAAATAAACTTATAACTTAATGAATAAGTATGAGTTCAGAATTATTATTCATAGGTTACAAGCAACTTGATTTTTCTTCTAGTACAAAAGAATTACCTACCTCAACTTGCCTATAAACTGATCAGTAATAATGTAGGTACTTGTTCATTATTTAGGCCCTTACGTTGTACCCATTAATTTCACCCTCACTAATTCACCCTTACACTAATAAATTCCCTTGAACACATTAATTTACCCAGAGGCTAAAACATTGTTGATTTTCGTTGTGTAGCTGAGAAGAGAAGTTCATATTATATTTATGTGTAGATTATTATTTTAGTAGCATATTTAAGGGGACTTTAGTTGAATTATTTTTTTCGAACAAACAGTAAAACTGCAAAGTCATGGATTTCTTCTCAAATGAATAGTAGCATTGCTTGTTAATTGAGTTGTTGTGTTGTGTTTGTTCTTCTGTGTTGCTCCAAATAGATGAATTTCCTGATAATCTACATAAATCCTCGCGTTAACATAATTGTCTAACAATACAACAGTCCGCCTGATGGTCGCTATTACCTATAGACCTGCAATATAAAGGGATTTGTAAATGCGTTGAGAACCTAAGCAAATGCTAATTTATAATGGGAATAGGCCCCTGTACAAAAATAAAGGACAATTGTTTATCTTGCAAAAATAAGATGCAATTTAAAACGATTCGGCAATGAAGAATGAATGAAAACTGTATGGTGATGGTCTTAATTCCCTGGGCGAGAATTTTTAAATACAAGTACGATTCAGACTAACTTACTGACCAGATAAACGTTCTACTACGAAATTAACCAATATTCCAGTATTGCCCAACACGAATAAAACAACACCGAAACAAAAAAAAACGTATATTTTCATTACACAAACAATTTCCCTATCACCGCATTTCTTCGTAGGTCAAATCCACAAAGCATAGCAATGTTTGTTCACAATCAATGCGATCCATGAGTTATGTGACACGCCACAGGGAATCCTGTTGAACTGAACATGAGTGTAAAGTATGGAAAGAAAACAAAACACGTGACCCGTTATTCCGATATGTAACGTTAGTTGCTTGGGAATTTCATTCAAATAGTATTCGATTTGAAACAACGTTCTTTATTTGTTTGAAAAGTTCAAATTTGGCATCAAATAATTTAATTCAAAATACATGGTTTCTACTAGGCTGTGTGCTTCATTGGTTCAGTGTTCGAAAACGATATTACAGGCATGAGGTCTTGGGTTCTATTTTCAGTCCCTTGGGCAGAGTATTATTGGGTTTTTCCATTAGAAATTTACACGGGACTTAAAATAAATTGCCACACGTTCACACTTTTCAACGAAAATAGGCGTGATGTAATGTTATTTTAGATTATGTTGAAATTTGCTTGCCCTAATTAAGTAAAGATGAGTACTCGGCTGGAAAATACTAATTATATTTAGAAGCGGAATTTATCACACATCCCATCCATATTGCTATCAAGCGCAGATAACAAATAATATATGAAATCAACCCTCCTCTTTGTGAGAGGGAGGCGGCATATACTTTGCTACTGGGCCCGCATCGTTAACGACGGTACAGTCTATAATAAGAAAGAATTTTCTATTTCAAAGAATCGTATCATACCAATACAAAACCTTAACACGAAAATGTTATGTTTGAAATCTCTTTACTGAATAACGTAAGGGATATTACACAAAAAGACCTAAAAGTCTTTTTCTTGAATATTTGAAGAATGTCATCTGTTGGGATAGATTAAAAATTTTCTTAGATGTATAGGGTTAGAAGCACAATATTATATTTATGTTTATTTTTATAAGATCACCCCGTATTTCCCGAAGGCACAGGCAGACGTACGTCTTCATTGTGCCAGTTATTTTCTAGTTCCATGTAATAAGGGAAGAGCCATTTACTATCCGGGCAAAAATCCAAACCCAGTTCTGTTGCTGAGAAATCCCTAAGGAAAAACACCATACAGAAACAAAGAAACATGGGTTTATAATATAAAAGATAAGTGAGACACTATGACACATCCCTGACCTGTGAACCGAACTCAGAAACCCTTTTTACACAAAAATAATCACATAGTTTACAAAAATCATCATCAAAGCTGTCTTAATAAATACATTTTGAAGGTAAGGTCAGGTTCAGTGAGGGTTAGTGACCTTTTTCATCAATAGCTAACGAAGATTTATGTTTTAATAATAAGTAACATTTTTCATTATCCAGCCATAATCTATTCAATTTGTCGAAAGTATTATGGTAGGGATAGTAATACAGTCTAAAATAATAAGATGTTGTGGTCACTGAAAACATAAGAACCTTGCAGTTGGTTATGATATGTTGCTTTATTTACATAGACCTCTTGAAAGAATACAAGTATTTATAACTAACTCTGTTGACTTATATTAAATCTAAGACAAGATAAAGAAACACTAAAAACTCTACAAGTACAAAAATATTTAGTGTACGTCAAAGTATTTTTTTAATGTTATATTTGTGTGTATTGCAAAGTATATTAAACACAAAACACAAACATAAACAAAACAAAAACAAAAAACACACAAACACACACACACACACATAAACTATTGCGTACCCTTTCAAGAAATACTGACAAGACATATACCATCAATAAAATTGAAATCGTATGCGATTCACAACACTCCTAAACTGCTTAGGAGTTTTCAATACAACTCGGTTCGGTAATAAATCATAAACACAGCATAATAAATCATATTATGATCCTTTTGCGTTTGGGTAAGGTCATCAATTTAAATATAGGCGGAGTCGCGTGTGTGAGTGTATATTTACCTACTTTAAACATGATGATAAAATTGTAAGAAGGCTTTTTTGAGCTAATCTGTCAACATGAAGCACTGGCCTCTTCATTGACTCGATTACAAATCGAAATTACTAATCGAACTTTTTGCGTACGTACTTTTCCAGAAAAGTAGATACAGCCACGGTAGGTACTGTAAGGGGTGTGTGTAAGGGATGTCAGCAGTACTGAAGTCCGACGTTTGGCTCCCTGACTGGAGCGGGCTGGGGCTGCCTTAAAGCGGCTCCTGCCCAATCTAGGGGGTTCAAACGCCTCCTGCCGGAGGCTCTACATGGGGGTCGTGCGGTCCATGGCCCTCTACGGGGCACCGGTGTGGGCGCCCTCATTGAGGCTGCGTCCAGCGCGCCGCTTGAGTGCGGCCCAGAGGGTCATGGCCATTCGGTTAATCCGGGGATACCGCACGGTCTCGTGCGAGGCGGCGAGCCTCCTTGCCGGAGTGCCGCCATGGGATCTGGAGCCAAAGGTCCTCGCCCACATGTGGGAGTGGCGCGAGGAGGCGAAACGCCGGGGCGAAACTCCGCTGCCGCGACAAATCGCGGCACGGCGGACAGAGCTCCGGCAGGATCTCATGGCGACATGGCGAGTACGATTGTCGCAACCCAGCGCCGGGCACGCCACAATTGCGGCGGTAAGTCCCCTCTTTGAGGAGTGGATAGAGAGGCGCCACGGCGTCCTCACCTTCCGCCTGACGCAGGTTCTCACCGGGCATGGGTGCTTCGGTGGGTTCCTGTTCAGGATAAAGCGGGAGGAAACGCCCGGGTGTTTCCATTGCGAGGATCGTCTGGAGGACACGGTGGAGCATACGGTGGAGGTGTGCCCTGCCTGGGCGGAGCACCGCCGTGTCCTTGTGGAGGCGATCGGCGGCGGCGACCTCTCGCGTCCGGCCCTGGTGCGAGCCATGGTACGGAGCGAGAGGGCATGGGAAGCCGTCACCTCCTTCTGCGAAGCAGTAATGCTCGCGAAGGAGGAGGCGGGGCGCGTGAGGGAGTGGCGGTCTCTGCGCCCTCACGTTCCTAGCCGCCGCAGGAGGAGACGCCCCGGGCGTCGGGAGTCTATAGCGGACTCCCGGCCACCGTAGGCGCGAGCTTGCGGGCGGCGAGCAATGGGTAGCTCGCCGCCCGGTAAGGACCAGGCTCGGGTCGACGGTGCGTAGTGTTCCACGCGCGCCTCAAAGAGATGTCAGCAATACTGAAGGGGTCTGCCAGGAGCGACGCCTGCCAGGGTCGCGAGATTGTTCGAAAGAGATACCGTGACCCTGGCACATGGGCAACTGAAGGAACACGGGTGGGTTTTAGTCAGTAAAAGTCTGACACGCCCTCCCGCTCCGCCCAGAGCGGGAGAAGTCATTTGATGATTTCCCATCCAGAAAAAAAAAAAGCAGTATTGAAGGGGTCTGTTAGGACCGATGCCTGCCAAGGTCGCGAGATTTGTTCGAAAGAGATACCGTGGCCCTAGCATATGGGCAACTGAAGAAACACGGGTGGGTTTTAGTCAGTAAAAGTCTGACATGCCCTTCCGCTGCACCCTAAAGCGGGAGCCGTCATTTGATGATTTCCCACCCACGAAAAAAGGGCTGCGTGCAAAAAAGAAATATCAGCCGTTTCTGTCCCACTGCAGGTCAAAAGCCTCCTTCTACTTCAAAATAAATTGGAAAGTATAAAAAGTTTCTTCCAAAGAATAAACAACCTTTACTGCTATTTAATCTTTCAATATGTCCATATCCAACCCATCCTAAAATATTTTGTTCTTCATCAATCATTAATGCTATTTAAAACAGGCAAATCCACATGCCCAACTAGTGCTATTCAATCAAAACCGTGCCTGGTACTTGCGACGCTGCTGTATAGTGATAGTCACAGCCGAAAATAAAATTTGATGAGCGATAATCCGTTTACTAGGTTAAATTTGATTTGAAAATTTTAATAGGATTGTTCAGCATGGCTTTTCATGTAATAAAAAACTGCTAATAATACAGGCTTTTCAAGTTTTTATAGGTTAAGGCATGCAAAGACGGCCTCTCGCCTGCCAGCCTTATACACTACACTATTGTCGCTTTCAAACTAATTTAATTAATCTTTTTGCAATGTGTTTTATCTCGAAACTTCTTATAAAACCTTTTACATGCCTACACAATAGCTGAGAATTTAAATCTGACTAGCTTTTGCCCGCGGCTTCGCCCGCGTGGATGTCGGAAATTAACGCAAGAGGACGTACTACCGCGGTAAGAATGTGTTAATCCAGGTTTCAGAATAAGAGCCGTCGGTTGAGGTTTTTACCTAAAATAAGTCTGTAATTATCTGAGATTTTAGTTTAAAAAAAAAATAACGTAAATTAATTTAAGAATTTGAGATCCAAAATCCTAAATCTTTGTGTTCCTTTCACCGTGTGGTGCCGGACGTAAAGAATATTACCACCCCATTTCTTCCCGTGGGTGTCGTAAAAGGCGACTAAGGGACTTACTAGAGAATGGGCAGCAGCATTCTCTATGCATTTTACCACCATACTGCGATCGCCAACCCGCCTGCCAAGCGTGGCGATTAGTGCAAAGCCCCCCAAATTGGGGGAGGACGTCTTACGGCTGAAATGATGATGATGATGAAATCCTTGACGTAGGTTAACAGGAGATATTTCAGCTCTGTATCTGGGATGGATGGCAACGCATCTGCAATGCCTCCGGTAATGGGTTACCACTAACCATCAGTTGGAACAATGAATTGTTTGCTATCTACTTACATAGAAGATAATTTGTGTTATTGTATATTAAAAACCCTGCCCTTAAAACGATAAAGGAGTGAGGAAACCATCATATCCTAGAACCAAAAAATCGAAGACATTGTTACATCCACCAACCAGCCCGCGTGGTGGACTACGGCCCACTCCCTCTCGCAGAGAAAGGCCTGTGTCCCAGCTGTCGGAATGTTATTGGCTGATTATGTTATGCTTATGCTAACATGAAATATGACATCTCAGAAAGAGCTCTCTCACTTATGTCCCTATAACTATCCCGACGCACAAACCCTTCAAATCGGAACACCACAACGCTGCATAGCGCCAGGAAGTGGTACAATGGTAGTACTTTCCCGCCGAGCTCCTTTACAAAAAGTTCACCTGTTACTGTCTACCCTTTAGTAAATAAGTAAGTAATTTTTTACTGGCATTATTGGTTACAGAAACTGGTTTGAGGCCTCTGATTCCTGAACTAGGTGTACCTGTATGTCAGGAGTCAGAAACACAGACCACACTGTCTTTTGGGGAACGCGTGATTTAATGTGCTTGTTGAAATTACTTACAGCACTTCTTTGTGAGATTTTTATTTGCTATGGTTGTAAACACAAAGAAATAAAATCTTAATGTTAGTAGCTACATGTAAAAAGGTTTATGGGGTTACATAAAATTTACTTCTAACAGATTTCCTATGGAGGCGTGTGGAGGCATCAACGTTTTATATGACAGTCTGTTACATTCAAAGCTAACAATAAAAGTGTTAGTCTTCACACATCACTTCGAAATTCGAACGGTGTCTCGTTGTGAATCCGCGATGATTAACTTTAAAAACAGATGAGTTCGCTTTAGAATTATGTGCGCTCACTTGAGTGAGGTTCCAAGTAAACTTAGAACAATAAAACTGATATTTTGTGGGTTCGGACTCGGTTCCTCATATTTATGTATTGATCTCTATTATGATAAACAACAAAGTTACATTCCTAAAAAGACCTTCTATCTTCAAAGAATTGTTTAAATGATTTCTAATCGTAATAAAATACCCTGTAGGTACGCCCAAGCACACATTTCCCAAATCAATTTTTCCTTTCTTACATCCCTTTGAAAGCATTGAGCAATCATGAAAACTGTTTTTTCAGTATTCACGTTCCATCACGTTTTGCAAACAAGAGTGTCATTTTTTTTTTCATTTTATATAGTAGCAACGTTGTGTAGTGCTGCGTTGCTAGCCTACTATACTTATAAATTATGTTCATGTGCGCTACATGACTATACGCGCGTTACGCCTTGGGCAGTAAGCTGTTAGCTTCTTGCTGACAACGTAACAGTTTAACCATTAACAGAATCATGATATCATAGTATATTTCCAATACAAGAGAAGAACAAGTCGAAGCAAAAATACGTTGTTCAAAGTCTAACAAGAATTTGTACACAATTTGTAATACAAACACTATACAGGCTGAGTTTCTTAATAACAATAAAGAGTGGACCTATTCCTGGCGCGAACGCGCGGAGTTAAAGTAACGTAAATTCGAACGATTTTGAAATAGAGTATACTTATTTGGCACATAATCATTTCTTGGCTTCTAGAATTTATTCATTTTTATGTGTGATACCAGTGCACAACTGGTATCACACATAGACATGAATAAAGTTTTCGCAACAGTTTGAACCAAAATGCCATAACATAGTTGTATTTTATCGATGGATTTTTTTCGAGTCTTTTGATACTGAACTGCATTTTGAACTTTGATATAGTTAAATGTATGGTCCTTTAATGTATTCTCCAAATTTCCTTGACTAATATATAGTAAATAAGTATGTATACGATGTGTTATATAACACAGCTGTGTTTACAGAATTTGTCAGTTACCCGCACGTGCGTCTACGTAAGCAGCTGAGAGTAATGTCATGTACAACGGTGTTATCCTTGTTAATATTATTATATTGTTAGAGCGAAAATTAGTTAGCTTGTTCGTAAACTAATTATGATCATTCAGATATACATATTTTCGGAGGAAAGGAGAATATAAGAGGATATAATATAAGGTTATCACACAGGCACAAAAGAGTGGCTTGAAAATATTTTTTTTGATCCTGAATCTGTTTACACAAATCACAAAAATGTAACGTGTGGAATGATGATGTACGGACGCCAGCACATCGAGCTAGTACAATCTGTCAAATTTCTTTAATAGATTTTCAACTTTATCGCTGAAGCATAAGGTTCAAGGTTGATTGGGAGAATTTGACAGTTTCGGTTACCTTGATGTACTGGCGTCTGTACAAGCCATTTTTTTAAATTGTATTAAAATGAAATATATTAGCGTTTTTTTAACAATATAAATTTGCACAGCTTCTCCGTATATACATGTATATTATATACAGTATGTAAAAATTAGCCTTGATCTTACAAACTTGCCAAGTATAGGTTAACCAGCATTCTCACAAAAATGAGTTAACACAAAAAACAAAAACCAAACCAACGCCAGAATTTAACAAAATCACACGTCTTTAACTTTTATATAAAAAGAGTCGTTTTTGTGAATGAATTCTTACCTAGATCGGTGTTACTGCCTAATTCTAACAAAGAGCCAAAAGTATCTGTTCAAGTCCATAAAAAACGCGTTTAAAAAAAAAAGAGATAAATCCCTCGTTTCAAAAAACCTGTCCCAATATTCCAATTAATTCAGTAACTCCGTAACATCACTTGAACTGTTTAATAACACTACCCTGATATTCATTATGTATGCAAATTACGAGTACCGAGAATTGCGCTCTGTACGAAACAGTGTTGCCAGACTCCTCAGAGATAGGTTTAGGTAATGGTCTCTCATAGATTCAAATAAAATGTATTTCAAGTGAAATGGTTAGGATTTTGGTTTAGTAGATAATAGTAACTATTTGTGGATTGAAGTGTATGTGTGCCGGTGTAATTAGTGACACATAATACATTATAGACAGTATCTGTAGGATGGGATCGATAAATAAATGAAAGTTAAATATGCCAGAGACGTCATTCTTGCAACACTTTTTAATGGCCTACTTGAAATGATTGATTTGACAATGACTCATATTTTTTTCTATATTATGCTTGATTGTATTACAACCACTCAATACCGCAAGTTTATGTCCAAAAGTGTTATTATTTCCTTTATCACACCGATTTTTTTTTTTTTTCAAAAATGACTCATTTAATCAGTCAACCTGAGTAGCCACTTTTCTGCTCGTCAATACTTCTATGTTTATTCTCAGAGTTGAATTAATCACGCTCCGTGAGCATTGGGGTAACAGAGTTATATGTATTTTAGCTTGTGGGACAAAGAATTTTAAAAACGATAACATTATGAAAATTATTGCATGTGAAAATATTGAAAATAAGGGCACGCGTTTTGGGGATTGTCTTATAAAAATTTGCCATTCAAAAATTGCTGACTCTCAGCCTTTTGTGAAAAAATGACTTTAGATTTTTTGATTTATGTATCATAGCTTTTTGAAAACAAATTGTGTTCTAGATAAATTTGTGTTAATAATGACACACTATATAAGTTCTAGTTTTAAAAAGTTTTTAAGTTAAATCTCGTAAAATGTTATAATAGTGTTTATTGTTGTTGTAATAATTGTCACAAAGGCAGTAGCTCCATGTCAAGCACTGGTATTCAGCTGCACCTGGTTGGACTGTAAGCCAACCTCAACATAGTCGGGAAAAAGCTGAACAGATGATCAACATCATATAATCACGGCTGCAATCCCCGAAGGTCTCAGCAGAAGTGCACATAGAGTACAACACGCCAGTTCTGTTTCAGTTATAATGTTGTTAAGTACGTGGACAGACGAGTGAAACTACTGCTTGCTAGTAACGCACTGACGTTTATTCGCTTACACACTAAATAGTGCGTAGGCACACTCACACATACTCAACAAATATGTAGGTCTACTGGATGTAGATGTTGATAAAGTTATTATTGCTAGCCAATCGAACCAGCTAACATGAGAATTGACAGCAGATTTTATTTAAAAGACCGCTTTTCATTGTCATTACTTACCTATGTTTCCATTATCCACTACTTCTTCTTAGTTCATCGTAAGCAATTTGTAAACAGTCAGCCCAGAATTTGGCTACGAGCTTGGCATCTGCAGAAGCGTCTACCAACTTCTGTAGCGTGCAGACAACAGGACACGCTGGACATAATATTATTTTCCACTTATGCACACAAATTCAGTCTTCGACCTGCTATTGAGATGTTTGTAATGGAAAAATCCAATAAAATATTTAACACATACTTAGCAATCACGTTTAGGGCGGTAGGGACAATGTAAGTACGAATGTTATGTGTCAGCGGTTTGTAGTATGAAAGAGAAGTGTGTATGGGCGATCGCTAGTTACTGCGTGCTGGCCGATCCGAGTGCTCCTATTTTTGCTCGGGATTTTTCGGGAATAAATAAGTATTTTACAGTAATCTAATCGGTGTCTTTATTTAATACATCAAGTCCCGTGGTAGTACCTCCCGTGGCGAATCCAGTAGGCATAAGCACGGTGCCTACAGGGCTACTAAAGTATTCAAAATATAAAGCTTCCGTGCATCGTTTTCTTTGTTGAATTTTGACTACATAACATTAAGGTTGCCTACTATTTTACAGATACGTAGTAATATTCCTTAAATAACATTTCACCTCCAAAATACACTCAAACATATCATAGTAGGATATTAGGATTATAATACCAAAACTTAACCAAACAGAGCAACCATTATGTCTTGTTGATTTTACCATAATTGAACCATGAATGATATATTTATTTGCAAGCATATAGGTAGGTAGCATAATAAGTTCTTAAGATTTAAAAATGTTTTTCACTATGTTCGGCATATCAGCCGTGCAAATGTTTAGATTTAAAATCTTATAGCAGTACACATTAAGTAATTAGGAGATAATAACAATAATTTATAATTCAATTTGACGGTGTATATTATAATTTATTGCGGTAAAGTTCCGAACATATTAAGGCTGGGTTTAGTACAAACCATGGCATGTATTATATTAACACACAAGTAAACAATACAAGCAATGGTATCAGCTTCTATATCTATATATGATATTAATTAAAGTCGCTTATCGTGTTTGTTTTAAACATTAGTATTGATTTTGATGCGGTTTTTGCCACAATTAAGAAAGCTTGTTTCGGGACGTTTATGTGTATCTTACAGCAATATTACTTTGTCAAGTATAAATAAACATCGTCTGTGTCATAATCGAGTACAAGTTAATCCATCCACAAACTTATCTTAGAAGTGTAGCGTAACCTTGCAGCTGATAATTCGTCCGTATTTTAATAGAGAGCACATAAAATAATATCATGACTTGAGCGTTTGTACATTCGAAGTATTCAAAGTTTGAGTATATTGCATTAACAAAGTACTTATGTTTTCGTGGCTCCCAAGTGCCTTCCTGTTTTGATAAGTACCTGAAACAAAAAACATAAAATGTTATTAATGCTATATTCAGAGAGATTTCCTTCTTGTAAAAATTGTATACTTCGAGGCAGGCTCATCTTTTTAACTTTAGCATCGTAAAAAAGTAAAATAATACAAGGCACTAACTGAAGTTGGTCTAAAAATAGAATAAAAAATGGAGCTTTCAAATTAACTTAAAATATAACGTAACATTAGGCCTGTGATCCTCCGTGGGTAAGACAGAGGTGTACCTATGGGACACTCACATTTCATCAGTTATGTTTAAGTCACATGTAATAGGGGGCGAGCCTATTGCCATTAACTGGGTACAAACCCAGACTCCAGGCTGCTACTGCTACAGGGTCACGGAATCGGTCGAAAGAGTTACCGTGGCTCTGGCATAGGCAACTGAAGGAACACGGGTGGGTTTTAGTCAGTAAAAGTCTGACACGCTCTCTCGCTCCTCCCAGAGCGGGAAACATCACTCGATGATTTAGCACCCACAATAAAAAAATGGCTGTTATTGAGAAATTTCCAATAATAATGGAGAAATCCAGGTAGAGCATAATATTACCTAAGTGTTTATGCCTCAGAGGAATTTCAGATACAATAATTGCATACTTGTAAAGTTTAATCTATATATTGGATAAATAAATTACTGGTACAATGTACCTTTATGAGAGAAGTAAATTATTTATTACTATACCCATTACACTACACTATATTAGAAAAAACAGACGAAACAAAACAATTTGTTTACACTTCTGTTTACAGCATCGATGGCAGATTCAATTTGAAGATAATCTAATTCTCGAGTGGTGAAGGAAAATGGGCGACATTCCACGAGGGAAATACGAGCTATAGGTGTGATTTCCTCTGAGAGAACAACTCGTGGTTAAATAGCTCACATAGTTTGCATTTTTCAAAGTCCTACAGCTGAAGTGTCGTTCACAAAACATAACTTAGAAATTCAAACGGTTTCTCGTTGTGAATCCGTGTAGATTTACTTCAAAACCATTTTTTTTTTTCAAGTAAAATATCGCATTCTCCACTCAAGATCATTTTTTTTTAAGTTTTACAGTTTTTTAATAAAGTTCTATTTAGGTACTCATAGAACTAGATTCGATTTTTACTCTTTGATACTAAGACCTACATATTAAGTGCTGAATATCGCCCGGTCTAAATGTCCCATTACGCGTCTCGTACCAATCCGAATTATTTCGTCCCAAACTAGACCTTCACATAAGTCCTATCTAGAATTCTGGACCAAGATTACAATGACGAAAACAAGTGCTAATTTAGACCGAGTCTGTCTGTGTAGTACGTAACTAGTGTTTAGTGGTTGCCATAGTACAGGCTCTGCCTAGTTTGGGATCAGATAACGGTGTGTTGGTTGTCCTAAGATATTTTATTTATGTAGTTAACATTATTAGACGAGTGTTGGGTTGGGTCGCAGTGACAGAGAGGTGGCAATGAATGAATAGATTGATTTATTAAGACCCTGTGTCTTTAAGTAATTAAAAACGCGCATCTAAGTTAAAATGGATGTTTTCATAGGAGTTATTTTGTAAAACGCTATGATGAACTTTAGTTACAAACTAACAATACATTAAATATTTCTGTTAGCTGAGGTTAGATTAGCTAGATGATTATTATTGACAAATACTACGTTGATAGAGTTACAAAATCCGATTTGTAATTTCTACAGTAATTTAAAATTATGATTATAAATCTTATCTATAAAATCAAAAGTCATTAATTCAAACTCGGCTGAGACTCTGAGAGTCAGCAGTTTTTGAACGTCCAAGTTACATAAAACAGCGCCCGCCATTCACCACTTCCTAGTGCTTTCGCTGGGAAGAAGAAGTGGCGCAACAAACTCCCCAGCATCACAGCTGTCTGTTAAGTTAGAAGCACTTGATTCTATACAATAATATGTAAGTTATAGCACTGTGTAAATTATATGTGCTAGCTAACATATATTAAATTAAGTATATGTCAGCTAGCACACACCAATATAAAATCGCCACAAATACCACCACACCGCACTCCAACAAGTTTGTGACAATCGAAACTTGTCCCATCTCATGCCGTCCTACGCAGAGCTGTCCTGTGCGACTCACGCTTGACGCGCACGACTTTGTTTGGAATCCAATCAACGGAAAGAGGACGCCATTTTAAACTTTAATTCTGCGTCGCTGGTCCATTCTGTTCAGAATATTTGGGACACTTTTAGTCGGATTAGTTTTTAAGTGATTGCTTCTTAAATCGAGTAAATATTTCTTTAAATACGTTTTAGTGTGTCATCTAGGCTATTTGTTTGATAAAAGACATACGGTTATAAACACTACCTTTTCAAAAAATTGAGACACAAAATTGTTATCTTCTTGGAATGCATGGAAAAATGTCGAACTTGTTTGAAAACTCGTCAACTACAAGAGACTGTTGGACACAACGTGTTCACACAGCTGCTGATTCGACACTGATAACCGTGTCACAATAAATGTCACAGTTAAACCCGTGTGCTCACATAGACACGCGGTGTATATACTAATAGTAAGTGTAAGGTGAATAGTGTTGTTGTCTAAAGTAAGCTTCAGGATTACCTGTTTTACTGTTGCTACCAAAATTTTCATGTGGTTTTCTAATGTTTTCGCAGAATTAAATTATACTATACCACGATTTTTGCAATTAAGGTGCTTAAAATAAATACAATTATTTTTTTCGAGTTAAATGTTTGAACTTTATTGTTTTATTATAGTGCCTATTCTTATGCAATGACAGTGAAAACAATAACAATATTCTTCCCATTTCTTTCTCAAAGAACATACAAATCTTCAAAACTTTACTCTTTAAATCTCCACCTCGGTTTCCTTCAAACATAAATAAAAATGTAGAATTTATTACAACCATATGCGCGCGCGAAATTAAAATATATAATGAAAGAAACAAGGTACAGAGGTGCTTGAACTGTTTTAACATAACATTAGTCGTGATCCCCGAAGAGGCAGGCTTAATAATTGTACTAATAGTAGAAACACCCACATTATATTGAACTCCCATGTAACCGGGGTAGAACTTTTTGCCGTTATGCGGACTCAAATCTAGGCCGCAGCCCTCTGCACTGAAAAATTCCTGATAGAAAAATCCATTTTGCCCGACTGGGAATCGAACCCAAGACCTCATGCTCTGCCAGGGTCGCGAGATTGTTCGAAAGAGATACCGTGACCCTGGCACATGGGCAACTGAAGGAACACGGGTGGGTTTTAGTCAGTAAAAGTCTGCCCTCCCGCTCCGCCCAGAGTGGGAGAAGTCATGTGATGATTTCCCATCCAAAAAAAAAAAAAAAAGACCTCATGCTCAACAGTAGCGCTTGTGACTCCTTGATCGAAACCAAGACCTCAGGCTTAGCACAGCAAAAACGGGGCAGCTATCATCACAACGGGTCAACCATGTATAAAATAAACAAATTTATGTACGTAACTACTAATCTAAGTCCTTAATCCTCAGTTAATACCCCTCACCTAATTCCGACCGCGAGAAATATTAACATAAACCACATCGCAACGGATCAACTATGTAAATACGAGGAGTTAAACACTATATATATTTCTGGCTACTAAACTTTGCTACAGTTTTATTCAAATCTTGACAAATGGGGTACGTAGGACTTGATTTTTTCTAGAAATAAATTCGGAAAACTATAAATTACTTAGGGCTTTTGTTCTTGCTGTACCTTTTAGTTAACATTCTTGTTTCTATTAGATCATAATTAAGACTGAAATATAAGCTACATGTGAAAATAATAACCTTTGCTTTGTGACCATCTTGTGTTGAAAACTTTGTGTATTTCTTGTTTCGCATCGATTCGAAATTTAAACGGAGCATCGTTGTGAATTCGGGATAATTTACTTTAAAAACAAATGAGTTCGCTTTCGAATTGTATGCACTCACTTGAGTGAGGTGAACAGTGAACTTTACCAAATATCACTTACTAGTGTCATGTACTTACTAGTGTATACAATATCTAATATAGGACCCAGAAACACTAACAATATACATGTGAATGTTCTCCCTAAGGTCCCATAATTTTCCCAACCCGAAAATACTGCAACACTGCATGATAAGTACCTGCAAACGACTTTCAAAGCCTTCCCATAATCCTATCATCCTATAATCGTTCTTAACCACGTATTATACTACTTACATATATACTTGTGATCCTGTTATCTTGAATAAAACATATGGTTAGGTTTATGCTTAGACGTTACGTTATTTGTGCAATCACTGTCAAAAATAACGGAACATTGAGAGTGTTCAAAATGGTTTGAGCAACTAGGAACATTCAATCATGTCCTGAGTTTGTTTTTAAGATGGGGAAAAGTTTTATTGAGTTTTTCTTTAAAAAATTCTCAGTAGCAGCCCGGAGTCTAGATTTGTGCACGTTTGAAGGCTATAGATTAGACCTATACGGAGAACTAAGGCACAGAATTTTATTAATGTGATACAGGTCTGATGTTACAGTAGGTGTCTTTATGTAAAACTATTTAATCTTATTATCTTTCCGTACCCAACTGATCGAAAAGTCCTTTTTACATCGAAAACTAGATACTTCCCCGAAATTCTTAAATAAAAGTAAACATTATGTTGGCAGACCTGAACATATTCGTAGCACGTACGCCCAGAGGGAAATTATGAAAAATGTATCCTGCCCGACTCTCAGTGTTAGTACTACTGTGTATATAGGGTATTTGATATCTGTGTAATCAAATAAGAATCTTTAGCACCCACATTGTGGTAGATTCATAATTTTTCTCCGAAAAAAAAAAAAAAAATTATAGTCCCCTATGAATCGATATTATGACGACATCGCTGTTGTGACTATTGCCTACTGCCATTAATTAATGTGCCAAAGATCTTGTTTTTACCATTTACAGATGGAAAATATACGAAAAAAGATGGATCTTTTTATGCTTTGTATCTATTCAAAGTATATCGATATCAGCATGGTCATTCAAACCTTTTAAATACCTACGATTTATCTGTATCCACTGTGACTTTTATATTTGTAGGAATGATCTCATTGTTCTTTGAAATAAACCTATTATATAGTACACCATTTTGTCGTTCATACGGATGTCCAATTATATAGTCGGATTATTTGCAGAGTTTAACCGTGCAAAAACAGTGGTTTGAGGATCTCTTGTAACAGTTTTGAAGTTTCACGGGTTAATGTACCGTGTCGTTGTAGGTATTTTTAGGGTTGAAGAAAAACGTATGTTTTATTAAGCCTGTATGTTTGTCTATCACGTGATTTAGAACCGCAATTAGCGCTATGAAATTTTTTCGTGACTTGACCCACTGGAGTAACTGGACTGTTGGCTAAGTGGACTTAAGCACTACCGTGAGCAAAAGAAATTTGTGCCTGTTTGATAACATGAATCTTGAAAACTTAACTGTCAAAATGTGTGCGTACGTCCTAGGTAAGATGGTTATGATATTTATGTTTTGTCTTGATTTCTTAAATCACATCCATTTTTGGTAAACACAACAACCATGCTTCGTGATTCGAGTCAGGCTGTCTTGTCGGCTCTTTATTTATTATTTGGTTAGAAGACTTAAAACGTGTCGTGGCAGATGACGCCACATAACAGGCGCCATATTGTTGAACCAACAATGGCAATTTTTTTTTAAGTTGAACCTTTGGTATCCTTGTTTGGCGCATCTGCGCTGCAACGTGACATGCATTATGATGCGCAACAATTTGTTGCCTAGTAAATGTGTACAACGTTTGTCTTTTCCTAACTTTGTTTGGATCGGCTTCGTGTCTTACCGGATGCACCTTATTACCAGTACTTTATACGAAGCGACTGCCTATCGCCTACCTATCATCATCATCATCATCAGCCTATAACGTTCCCACTGCTGGGACACAGGCCTCCTCTCGGTGAGAGGGAGTGGGCCATAATCCACCACGCGGGCCCAGTGCGGGTTGGTAGATGTCACATGTCTTCGAATTACCTTGTCTTCGTCTACCTATGACCTAAGCAAAATCTAGAGAAAATTGCAGCTGATAAGGCAATTGACTGACACAAGAGCAAACAGTAAAGGGTTTTATGGCCACCCGATGATTTACAATTAAGAATGGAATAATAATCGATCTCGTTGCTTATGATGTGCTGTGGGACAGGTTGAGGAGCACGGGTGTACCGGGGGAATACACAGCGCTCCTCAGTTACTGGTATGATCACCAGACTAACCGGGTGAGGTGGGTTGATACTCTATCGGATGTGTATAAAATGGAGTGTGGTGTAAGGCAGGGTGGATTAAGCTCACCTCTGTTATTTAACCTGTATATGAACCAGCTTATCGAGCGACTGAGCAGCACACATGTCGGCTGTCACATAGACGGCACTTGTGTCAATAACTTAAGTTACGCGGACGACATGGTCCTGCTCAGTCCATCGATAAGTGGGCTGAGAGAGCTGCTATCGATCTGCGAGACGTATGCTGAGGTGCACGGCCTTAAATACAACTCTAAAAAGAGTGAGATTCTGGTGTTTAAAACACAAAAACAACAACCCCGCCGTGTACCTCCGGTATATCTCAATGGCGTGGTACTAAACGTGGTTGACAAGTTTAAGTATTTAGGCCACATTGTCACTAGTGACCTACGCGATGACAGCGATATAGAGAGGGAGCGCAGGGCGTTGGCAGTTAGGAGCAATATGCTCGCTCGCAGGTTTGCTCGCTGCACGACAGACGTTAAAGTAACCCTGTTTAAAGCGTTCTGTCAGTCCTTTTATTCGAGCGGCCTGTGGGTGTCATATACAAGCCGAGCCTACAACGTCCTGCGCGTTCAATTTAACAACGCCTTCAGGATGCTGTTGCGACTGCCGCGGCGTTGTAGTGCTTCGGGCATGTTTGCCGAAGCTCGCGCAGATGGTTTTCACGCTATCATGCGTAAAAAAGCGGCATCCTTGCTACATCGCTTGCGTAACACTCGGAACGGCATCCTGAATATGATTGCTAACAGGCCAGACTGTCCTATACAACGGCACTGGGTGGAAGTAGCTATAGGTATATATAAGTAAGTAATGTCATCACTCACTTGCCTTTGACATACTTATGAAGCTTCCACACGGAGCCTTGAAGGCGGGTTCAGTCAATTTAATTGTATTTTGTGTCCATACTAACAATACTAATATAAGCTTTAAGTACGTTCTGTTACTACCATCACTAACCAACCTATGGACTATTCATGTCTGAAATAAAGTATTTTTATTTTATTATTTATTTATTTAATAACTTTTAGCGAGAAGCTTAAATTTCAAGTAAATTAGTTGAATGTAAATTAGTAGGATTATACAAAAGACTCATCAAATCTATAACAGGATAATTCTTTCCTATCATACATTTCATTGGTCTTGTGTTTGACATACAGAATATGTAACTAGTTTCCTAATGCACACATACAACAACACACACATCACACATTAACATTAAAACTACTATTTTACCGTTCTAAAACAAAATAATATATAGCCGAGTAATTCAAAGCTTTATAATTCCAATATATTTTGATATCTCCTTTCATACATACCGACCGCCCTCTTATTACCCCGATTTCCAGTATGCTCTAATCTAATTTAGATCTAGGCAGTATACGCATGTACTAGACTTTTAATAGGAATCCCTGCGGTACTATCTAGTGAGGTAATTAGGGCAATATTCCATAGAGACTATATTGTAAATGGCAAGGTGTTTGTAAGTTGCTAATAATAGAAAATTGGCTAAACATGACTTCAAATTCGAACGGTGTCTCGTTGTGAATCCGCGATGATTTACTTTAAAAACAAATGAGTTTGATTTCGAATTGTGTGCGCTCACTTGAGTGAGGTGAGCACTGAACTTTACATAATGGCACAGCTGATGCTCATTTGTTTAATAAATACATTTGTAATATATTTGAAAAATAAAGACAGATGAAACATGACGCGAAATAAAAGCTATCCTTAAGGAACTCTAATAAAAAACTATTTTGTCCGAATAGCAGTAGTGTCAAATTTTCAATTCAGCTTTTCCAGAGTGAGATCGGCGTGAAAGATATAAAAATTCAAGTAGACGTCTGAACGTGTTGTGAAGAATCCCAAATCTGTTTCCAAAGAGTAAGAAATAGTGCTGAAGTCTTCTTATTTATTCATACGTTGACTGGCGCTGCTTTTATTACAGACCTTTTATTACTGACTGCTGAACATGACCCTTGCCATAGATGTGAAAATGAAGACGACAAATAATGTTACCTGACTCATTCGTCACCATGCTAGACAAACAAATTGATGATTGCTGTTTAAGTAGTAGGAGACAATTTGTGATATCAATATTTTTGGAAAGAATAAAATATAATCATTTATTTTGTTATAAAATAGGGTACCCTTGCTCTAAAACAACTTATTGAATACCTTATATATTTAACATCAAAGTAGAAACTTATGGATGGGTACCCAAATGCATCTAATCGTCATAACTCGATAATCTCAAACTATAAACTGACTTATAGGTATTACAGGGTAAGGAAAATAACACGTAACACATTGTATCATTTAAAGGTACACCAAACACCTCATTTATTTCAAAAAGGCACACCTTTAAATAGAATTGACTCTAGTTGTCCATTCCTAAGAATAATTGCGGTTGGAGAAGAGCGGGCAAGAAACTCCATCGCTACTCTTTAATAAATGTTTTACAATGTTATAAGTACCTGATATTTAAGAATATTATAGTAACAAAACTTACATGAACTGGTCGTACTCACTCATATCACGTCCGTCATCGATTCTGGCCCAGAGCGAATGAAAAAGTAACGGTATCCTTGAAAGTTATCTAAAATTTTTTCAATTTCCACAAATTGCACCGAGAAATTCTCTTAGAACATTTCTATTTAGGATGAGTAGATAAATTTAACGAAAATTCAGATTAATGTAAGTACCAAAACGTAGCATAATAGATAAACTCCTATAATATCGTCTGATTTACATAAAAACCGGCCAAGTGCGAGTCGGACTCGCGCACCGAGGGTTCCGTACAAACCTGCAGGTCATCATCATCATCATTCGTCATCATCGTTTATGAAATTAAATGTTTTTTTTTTAAATTTTTATATTTGAGTTGACTGAATGAAAGGTAAATTGTGGTTTACGATTTATGACGTATTAAAAAAAAAACTACTTACTAGATCTCGTTCAAACCAATTTTCGTTGGTAGTTCTCATGGTAATGTACATCATATATTTTTTTTAGTTTTATCATTCCCTTATTTTAGAAGTTACGGGGGGGGGGGACACACATTTTACCACTTTGGAAGTGTCTCTCGCGCAAACTATTCAGTTTAGAAAAAAATGATATTAGAAACCTCAATTTCATTTTTAAAGACCTATCCATAGATACCCCACACGTAAGGGTTTGATTAAATTTTTTTTTTGTGTTTCAGTTCTATGTATGGGGAACCCCAAATATTATTGTTTTAAAAAAAAATGATATTAGAAACCTCAATATCATTTTTGAAGACCTATCCATAGATACCCCACACGTATGGGTTTGATGAAAAAAAAATTTTTGAGTTTCAATTCTATGTATGGGGAACCCCAAATATTATTGCTTTTTTTCTATTTTTGTGTGAAAATCTTAATGCGGTTTACTGAATACATCCACTTACCAAGTTTCAATAGCACAGCTCTTATAGTTTCGGAGAAAAGTGGCTGTGACATACTCGGACAGACAGACAGACAGACAGACAGACAGACAGACATGGCGAATCTATAAGGGTTCCGTTTTTTGCCATTTGGCAACGGAACCCTAAAAATGTATCGGAGGTAAAACTACGTCAAAGGAAAATGCCCGGAAATGTATGGACAAAAACCCAGAGTAGATAGAAAATAAACTTATCTGGGGTAAAAGGAAATTATTTTTAAATTAAATGAAGAAATATGACATTTTGTCAGAACCCTTTGTTCTATGTGTTTTACACCTGATGTATAAGTTACACCCTACCTATCTTCAGCCGATGTATTTTACTATAAAAACGAAAATTGCAAAACATTTGCAAAATTTAATAAATGCTATACCAGGAACAATCATGCCGCACAAATGGCTCCTGCTGTAAATCAAGCTAAAGAAAAAACCGGCCAAGTGCGAGTCGGACTCGCGCACCGAGGGTTCCGTACAAACCTGCAGGTCATCATCATCATCATTCGTCATCATCGTTTATGAAATTAAATGTTTTTTTTTTTTTTTTTATATTTGTGTTGACTGAATGAAAGGTAAATTGTGGTTTACGATTTATGACGTATTAAAAAAAACTACTAACTAGATCTCTTTCAAACCAATTTTCGTTGGTAGTTTTCATGGTAATGTACATCATATATTTTTTTTAGTTTTATCATTCCCTTATTTTAGAAGTTACGGGGGGGGGGGGACACACATTTTACCACTTTGGAAGTGTCTCTCGCGCAAACTATTCAGTTTAGAAAAAAATGATATTAGAAACCTCAATTTCATTTTTAAAGACCTATCCATAGATACCCCACACGTAAGGGTTTGATGAAATTTTTTTTTTGTGTTTCAGTTCTATGTATGGGGAACCCTAAATATTATTGTTTTAAAAAAAAATGATATTAGAAACCTCAATATCATTTTTGAAGACCTATCCATAGATACCCCACACGTAAGGGTTTGATGAAAAAAAAAATTTTGAGTTTCAGTTCTATGTATGGGGAACCCCAAATATTATTGTTTTTTTTCTATTTTTGTGTAAAAATCTTTATGCGGTTCACTGAATACATCTACTTACCAAGTTTCAATAGCACAGCTCTTATAGTTTCGGAGAAAAGTGGCTGCGACATACTCGGACAGACAGACAGACAGACAGACAGACAGACAGACAGACATGGCGAATCTATAAGGGTTCCGTTTTTTGCCATTTGGCAACGGAACCCTAAAAATGATTAATTGACAAAAATGCATAAGTAATCAAAATGCAAAACTGTTTATTGAGAGGGGTAATTGCGTAACTTATATCAATAGGAACCGCTTTCATTTTGGCAGTTCATCAACGTGTTATTAATTATGTGTTTACGCCGTTGAGCATTTATATACTGGGTGACTTTTTTTAGCGTCTTGAAAAAAAATGGGCGGAATAGAAGCTTTTGGCATAGAATTTTTTATTATTTTTATTTTTGAATAACATGTAATTAAATTGATCTAGTAATAAATACTACACATTTAAAGTAACATTTTCATACTAGAACAACAAAAACAGAAATTTGGAAAAAAAAAACAAAAAAATAAATATTAAAATCTATCGAAACTCAAATCATACGCACCCTACTCAATGCGCGGCATGTATCATTGATTCCGGAGCGCGGTCCTACCCTTTGAAGCCGGCCGATAGGCGGCCTCATTGATCTTTCGTAGGCGCACGAGCCGCACACGCATCCCTGTCCACCCGCGTCCCGCGCTCCTTTAGTCACCTACGATGAATCTGAAGGCCTTCCTGCCTTCTATTCTAGTTACACAACACACCATATGAAGGTCCAGACGGTAAAAAATGTCATCCGGTATATTTTTTTAATATCATGCAATGGATTTAACGCAATACATTCTGATTAATAGTGCGTAACGCAATAAGGGTGAAGTATTTACTGGTCACACTTTGCGTCAACCGTTGCATTCAGATGATCAAACAGAAAATGTTGATGAATTGATTGATATTAAATCTGGACCCCGAAAGGTTTAGTTGATAAACACCGTGAATTAGAAACATGCAGGCAGTTATGCCAAAATGATAATTAACCCAGCAAAATATTTTGACTTTCCATGACACCGTACACAGCTTATTGAATTAAAATATACGTTTAATCATCTAAAAATCATAGGAAGTACCATCGAAACCAAAATAATTTGTCTCGTTGATTAAATTGTATTCCAAGTTTCATCATTCATAGCTTTATCGTAACGACCGCGGAAATGAGATAGGCAATGTGCGAAGTTGCCACAAACGAAAATTGTGGGCCACAAACTTTGATCGTCTTGGGGTTGCCAGTTAAAAAGTTTTTGGCGCAACTTATTTTGAAGTTAGTAACATTTGGGGAAAATGGTTGAACGCGTTTTATTTTTAAAACTGAAAAGGAGGGGGATATTGAAACCTATTGTGATGCATTATTTCACGCTGGGAAAAGTCTTTTCTGGAGATAAACATTGAAAAGAATAATTTATTTGTAGCAAATCAAATTAAACAAGAATTTAAATAATTAATTATCCAAAAGCAGTTTTAAATTATCAAGGACTTAGTCAGTTAGTCAGAAAGGTAAAGCTAGTTGCCCCAGAGCATGTTGTCTTGTACAGAAGAACGGACAAGAAACTAACAAGAAGTCTTTCCGACATTTCAAGTCTGAGAGCCTATTCCCGTATTATTAAGAATGATTGCATCATGATCATAATTGTATTCTTATTCTAAATCAATCTAAAATATTTATAATGTATAACAATTTTTTGAGATTGACATTGTTATAAAACGTACATAATAAAGTTGTTCATAATTTTGTACGTATTTTAAATACAGGAATTGGCCTACCAGTCGTATTACAAACAATGTTTATATTCAGTAATATGACCCTTTAAAATATTTCTTACATTTTTCAGTCTTAATATTATGTTTCACCTTTACTAAGTATTTAAAGTGCTTTTAGAACTTGGGAAATTGTTCAAAGAATCTTACAAGTTATCGTGGTAAAACAATAAAGATTTTCTTGAGTATTATGTTTCTGACGCAGACTAACTTTCTTTGAATAAATGGCTACATAGTGTTAGAGAATGTCTTCGATTATAATAGCCATCGACTGCAGCCATCAGCGGTCCGGACCCGACGACACCAGCCACCGACGCGTTGGCTGGCGTCTGCCGTCGAAAACGTGTTCGTACGCAAATACAGTAGCGGCATGTTGTGGCGACTGCATTTCTTCTGCCATTACACGTGTATTTCACTCGTGTATAGACAACTGACTAAGAATAGATAAGTCACACAAATTAAACACCTCCATTCTAAATCACACTACTATCAAAACATCAAACCTTATCTGCCATCGCCAGTATTTCGCCAAACTCTCCTAACTTACCGACCCTCAGAGTTGTATCCACAATAAGAGGAACTTAATACGAACAAGCTTCTCACAGATTCCTCGGATTTGACCCAACAGATTATTTGTTGGTAAAGCAACGGTTTTTGAATTAATAATAGGATTTTTCTAACTTTGGTTAATTAGTACAGGTGAATCGCCGTGCGAGGTCGCCCTAGTTAGGAGGGCATAATAATATTATAGTGACCTTAATAGTGATGTTCTTCGGAAAGGTTAGGTGCGTAGCACTCGCAGTTGGGGTGTGTGTTTGACCAGATGTATGAACGTGGACGAAGAATTAGGAGTAAGTAAGGATCGTAGCAGATGGCAATCTGTAGTTTCTGCCCTTTTTTACACGTGGAAAAAAAGAAATAAGAAAGAATAATTGTTTATTCTGCTCAGACAATATTTGAGTTGATGTGAGTTCATGTTTGTGGGTATGTGTGTCAGTACAGACCATAATTTGCATAGCCTTTTCTCAACTATGTTAAGGTCGACTTTTGTATGCAGCTTGCAGTAGCATTAATCGGAAGTAGGGTTCACTTCGTATTATCGAACTGCTTACGGACGAGCTCACATCTCCGTTCAAGGACTTAGAGAGTTGAACCCACTTTCTCGTACAGATTAGTTCCCAGTTAATGGAAATAAGCTTACCCACATTATTACATGTAGCTTAAACAAAACTTGCGAAGTGCGGGTGTACTGTAGAGGCAGAGCTACAGCTCTGCTTAACCCTTTGGAGAATACTTATATAAGTTCACTCATGCATCACTTATAAGTTAGTTAATAGAATGTTTTTGATGCCAACTACACAATACAACAGTTTTCGAAGAATTCCGTAGTACACTCAAGTTCTATGGAAGTTCACATAAGTTCATTGCATTTGCAAATTCTTGTGGGAACTGAATATACTTTTCAGTCTAATTATAACTTCCTAGTGTTGTTTTGTTTCTTCGTTAATTTATTACTAAAGAGGGTTTCTCTTCGCTATCTAATTATGTTGATAAGTCGGTATCTTGAATCCAATTACATGCTATAGTGTCATTTTCTAAACGTCACTTCGAAATTAGAACAGTGTCATCATTTACTTTAATGACAAATGAGCTCGATTTCATGTAGTGTGCGCTCACTTGAGTGAGGTTCCAAATGAAGTTTATAAAATATCACAAATGTACGAAAATGAGCCTTGACGTTAAGTTCGTTTTTTTATGCTAAAAAAAGGTGAAACTTATCACCAATTTATTTGACCGGAATGGTCAGTCGTTTAGCCAATATGTAGGGGGAGTAACAATCGTCTTCAGAACCAGAGGGTCGTGTCAACATCATTGAATGATTACCCATAATACAGAGGCTATGATCGGCTTTGAAATGGACCAGAGGAAGGTCATAGCCTGAATAACGATAAGAAGACACATGTTTTATACCCATTTAATAGTTGGGCTAGGTCGATAACTACCCTGATAAAAAATTCCGTCACCTGCATCCCTAGCCAAGTTGATAATCTGTAATCATAAAGAAACATTCGGAAACAATATAAATATGACACAAATTTACCTGTTATTAAAAATATGATGTATTATAAAAGTACCTATGTTACTGCTATTCGTGTGTACAACCAGTTACCACCTGCAATTAAGCAATTAACCGGAAATATATTTAAAAATAAAAAGAAAAAATGTTAATTGATAATGTATTTTATAATCTGCATGGGTTTTTTGATAAAAAGTAATATTTGTAAATTAAATTCTTAACATTCCATTTCTTTATTCCATTTCTTCCCGTGGGTGTCGTAAAAGGCGACTAAGGGACTTACTAGAGAATGGGCAGCAGCGTACTCTGTGCATTTTACCACCATACTGCGATCGCCAACCCGCCTGCCAAGCGTGGCGATTATGGCAAAGCCCCCCAAATTGGGGGAGGCCTAAGTCCAGCAGTGGATGTCTTACGGCTGAAATGATGATGATGATGAAATTGTTAACATATAATACTATTGCATATATTAGACTTGGGTAGACTGTTGAAACCAAAAATGTAATGTTTATTAATAAGGCCTTAATGTACACAGTTACGCAATAAATATATCTTTATCTTATCTTAATATAATTTACTAACTGTAGTCGTCGTCGTCGTTTGTTCGAAAGAGTTACCGTGGCCCTGGCTCAGGCAACTGAAGGAACACGGGTGGGGTTTAGACGGTAAAATTCTGGCACGCCCTTCCACTCCACCCAGAGCGGGAGAGATCATTTGATGACTTCCCACTAAAAAAAGAAGTTGTAGTATAGCACATAGTTTTAACGATTCTTAACTTAAATACATTTGGTACAGTTTTGAAATATAATATTACGTATTACGCTGGAAAAGTCTTACCAGAACAAAAATAGATATTTTTTGACTAAGTATTTTCAAAAAACTTTCGACAATCAATGCAAATGTGATGGTCCGCCATATTGCTATACATTTTTCGTCTAAGCGTACCTCTGCAATCTATTTTATTGAGGACGCTTTCCTACATTGTTCATTCTGCTTTTGATAACGATAATTGGAACTGAATTACTCACGGTTTTGAGATATTTTAAAAGAATTATTCATTAATTGCTAACGCAAAACCCTTGTAAAGTGTGTTTTTGACGCAAAATCACTTTTTACTTTTCATAAAGTCGGTTAAGAAGTTAATAAAATGATTGGGAACACTTTGCTTTTCCTTCTATCAACTAAAATAAGGAACACGTAAATAGGCCTAGGTACACGAAAAAAATAAACTCAAAAAACCTGCTATAATCCCAGCACTAAATTTAAACATTAAGCTCCAGCATAAACCTACAACACAACACCCACTAGAACAAGTCTGAGTTATGATGTCCTCTCACAAACTTTGTCCCACCAAAAGTTATTCAGCAGCCCACCACTACTTGGCGCTGTCGTTATAATATTAAACTTGTTGTTATTTACATCGTACACAAATTTTGCCTACAACTAGTAGTTTGGTGTCTGCCGAATAACATAATAGATACCATTGCTGTATGTAACACCGATACAAAGGTAAAAAAAAAAATTTTTTAATCAGGCCACTATGCATTTCCATGTAAGTAACTACAGACCAAAATATCGTATTAATGATGAGTCAAAGAAAACGTTATTATATACAGTTTTGAAGTGAACATACTGGCCATAATTTTGGTGTCATGACAATTCCAGATTTGAAGTATAAAATAATAGTTTAAAAAAACTAAAAAACACGCTTCCATTGAAAACCAAACTAAAAAGTACAAAATAATGGAAAAAAGCCTGTTTTTTAGTTTTTTTAAATTATTATTTATTTTCTATTTTTTAGGGTGTTTCGAATTTTGAGACGTATGTCAGCGTAGTTTGTGACGTATGTCAGCGTAGTTTGTGACGTATGTCAGCGTAGTTTGTGCCGTATGTCAGCGTAGTTTGTGTCATATGTCAGCGTAGTTTGTGACGTATGTCAACGTAGTTTTCGACGACAGTTTTTTTGCTGTCCTGGTAACCCTGGCAAGGATAATGGCACAAATTTATGAAATTATTGCATTGTCATCGGTCCTTGACAGGTGTGCAAAGTTTGAATGAAATCTGGTCGTTTAAAGTGGGTCAAAATCGCGCTCAAAGGAGTCGGTTACAAACAAACATACTAATATACAAACATACAAATATACAAACAAACAAACATACAAGTGAAGCTACTATAAAGCGTGTACAAAAATATGTAGGATGCCTCGATGTTAGGAGTTCGAGGGTATATTATATAATATAATCTGGAATTAGGTAGCTGATAGAGATGTAGGGAAGAAGAAGCCATACTGTGCTGAAGACAAAAAGGTATTTGGGGTGTGACGTAATGCCATTATTAGGCCCATCGAACAGCCTAGGTGAACATCCATTGTAAACTAGAAGGGGTCGTCTCTAAATGGTAAATTGTAATGTATTTTTCGTGTTTTTATTCCAAATTAAATAGTACTTACTTGCGCAAATTTCGTGACCTTGCAAAAGCAAATCACATAAAGTAAATCTCAAAGGCAGAAGAAAAAGTAGGTAAATATTATTTCATTTTGCAGCAGTTTTCTTTAAATTCAAATAATAAAAAGTTTCCGACACGAGCCTCCTACTTTTGACATCTCCTTTCATAACAGCTACGATATATTTTTCGACACCCATTTCATATTTTGCAAAATAAAACGTAACGAAATTTAATTTTTCACGGACATTTTATGGAAATTGATTTAAGAAATGTTTTTTAATTACTGCGACCGTATTCTTGGAAATTATAGACTTAATCTTATGAAAGCGTTCACAATTTTAATGAAAAGAAAAGAAATAAGTAATAAACAATTTCGAAAACCTTTGAGTTATTTATCTCATTGTCGTCATATATTATTATTTGGAAAGCTAATAACTAGCAGGCTCAGTAATTACAGCTGCACGGGTCAAGTGATCATTTTAAGTTACGCTTGCCACAGTTGGGATGGGTGACCATCTTTACATACCAAGACCCCATCGTGCCTTGCTATGTTTTTTTTTTAATAGCTTTTGATGTGCCACCGCTGGGCGACGGCCTCACTCTCTTTCCACGTCTCTCTGGCCAGAGCTGCCAAGGACCAATCTCATTATTTCAGTGAAGTTATTTTAATTTTTTACGTGTTTTTATAACCTATTGCCGGTTGTCTAGAATGAATGCTCCATCATCAATCTAGCTTTAAAACTAGATTAAACTCCGCAGTAATATAAAATCTGTCAGTTTTTAATCTTGATTTATGACGGAGTATTCTTCTAAGATATTATGAGTTATAAATGCTATAACGCAGGAATGGATTTGAAAATAAGTTTGAACCTACTTTACAATTGACATTAGACTGTGTAACTTCTGTCTTTTTGTTCCGGCTTATCTCCGAAACAGCTGGACCGATTTTGATACAATTGGTGCGGAAATACTTTGAACCCTAAGCATTGAGGCACTTTTGTCGACATACCAGACGACTGAAGGCGCGGGTGAAAGCTAGTGTAACTTAAAAAGCCAAAGATAAATAAATACAAAAGTCATTTATTCAAACTAGGCTGAGAATCAGCACTTTTTGAACGTCAAAATTACATAAAACAGTCCCTCAAAACACCCGCCCTTCACCACTTTCTAGTGCTTTAGCTGGGAAGAAGAAGTAGAGCAACATACTCCCAAGCTGCATGATCAAACTCAACACCGACTTAAATGAAAATCTTTGAATAATTTTAAACCCAAATCAGCAGAAATCCCATCTGAAAGGTCTGCCTATCAATACTGCTAAAGCATGCCAAAACTTCAGTTTCAAGTCACATTCCTTACACTCGTGCTCAGAACATTAATTATTGTCTTTGTAAGGAATTAACATGAACACAATATGTTCTAATAGCGGTTCTATATTCTACATGAATATAATTATTATTTTCCTGTGCTTATCCCAATTTATTTGGGGGTCCGCGCAATATGTCTTTCAATCATGGTAATGTCACACAAACCTGTCAAATATTTCGCTGTTTCTATTAATTTATCAATTTTACGAAATGAAAATATGAAATGCACGCTTTGAGGCGCACGAAAATATTAAGTAAGTACGTACATAAGTACTTTCTGTTACTACCATTACTAACCAACCTATGGACTATTCATGTCTGAAATAAAGTATTTTTATTTTATTTTATTTAATAATAATGGAATAAATGTAACCTCAATTGACTGATCCTTTTAGAATCAATGACCTTTATCTTCACAAAGGTCGGGTCTATTCTGTTAAGTCCCTTATCAGACTTGATAGGTTTTTGGGCCACAAAGTGCCTCATGTACTTTGCTTCTAGCTCTAACAGACAACATTTTCCTAGGTGATGGAGTTACTGCTAGAATTTTCTAGAAAAACGGTATTGTGAGTACCAGCAACTAGCAGCATAACCATCAATATAGCGTAATAATCCTGGAGTTTTAAGCATTTTGTAAATAAACATATGGACATTATAGAAATGTAAAAATGAGCGATCTGAGATGAAGTCTATAGTCATCACGACTGAATTCCTCGAAGTGTTAGGTACAGCTATTTGATTAGTAGTCCGGAACTATTTCCACTTATGTTTTAAATCTCACCAAATTAAGAAGACTAGCCTATCAGACTCCTAGCGTCTATAAGAATTAACTTGAAAAAGAAAACGGTTACTGTTTTTCTGGAAAACAAACTATAAACCCACACTCAGCAAGTCTCATGACCACAACAGCAACGAGGCAATCAAATTATAAAGACGTGCTTAGCATAAAGGTTAAATAGGATAAATCACTCCCCACAAAACCCTAATTTCATACAAATTGAATCGTAAATGCCAGAATGTTTGGATTTAACCTAGGTGTCACTCGACACTTTGAAGACAATTTTCGAGGAATTTGAGAAATGTTACACATGCCGCTAAGACGTGATAAGAATAGTACCTGTTATAACGTTGTAATGGTGTACAGACTGTCTGCGGTGTTATATGTGTATTTACAGAGATTTGAACAGGGTTTATTGCAATCAGCTCGCCCTCTATCATATTGAACTTAACATAATTGGCTTTTTATTCTTAAATACTTACAGTTTTATACAAACAAAAACCTAGTTTGTTTAAAATCAAACAACAGGATTCATGATATTTAAAAATAGCGTTCTTTCTTACTTTTTACTTTTGCTCTGCTTCTATCGTCAGTTGGGACTGACACCACTGAGCCATCACTGCTCTGGTAAATGTCTGCAATTATCGATTAAACCAGTACATTTACAACCAAGCTTAAGCTATCAATACGAACCACTAACTCAATTAACAAACTATGAATCTTCGAAGACGGTTGAGATATTAATTTAAAAACTATATTTGGAGATTTACAAGGCAACCGAAGGATCCCCATTTGGTGCCAAACATAAGCGTTGCTTGATAAAGCGCTTTATTCGCTTGCAAGTTAAGTTGAACAAGTTGAATTCTGTTACTGACTTGCATCGTGGAGACTTACAAGGCGCAGAAACTTGCATTAATGTCATCTTCTTTTCGTTTCAACTCTAAGTCTATGTAAGTCCAAACATGATATTTGTCAGATTATTTTTCAAGACCATGTAGATTGGTGTTAAAAACAGGCCAAGTGCGAGTCGGACTCGCGCACCGAGGGTTCCGTACAAACCAGGTATTCAAGGTTTATGCATAAGGTTTATGTTTATGAAATTAAATGTTTTTTATTTTTATATTTGAGTTCACTGAGTGGAAGGTAAATTGTGGTTTACGATTTATGACGTATTAAAAAAAAACTACTTACTAGATCTCGTTCAAACCAATTTTCGGTGGAAGTTTACATGGTAATGTACATCATATATTTTTTTTAGTTTTATCGTTCCCTTATTTTAGAAGTTACGGGGAGGGGGACACATTTTACCACTTTGGAAGTGTCTCTCGCGCAAACCATTCAGCTTAGAAAAAAATGATATTAAAAACCTCAATATCATTTTTGAAGACCTACCCATAGATACCCCACACGTATGGGTTTCATGATTTTTTTTTTTGAGTTTCAGTTCTATGTATGGGGAAGGGGGGGGGGGGTTTTCTATTTTTGTGAGAAAATCTAAATGCGGTTCACAGAATACCAAGCTTAATAATAATCTACTTACCAAGTTTCAACAGCATAGCTCTTACAGTTTCGGAATAAAGTGGCTGTGACATACTCGGACAGACAGACAGACATGACGAATCTATAAGGGTTCCGTTTTTTACCATTTAGCAACGGAACCCTAAAAATGGACTCTTGAGGAAAGAAACACGTAGGTTGAGTGGACCTATCCAGCTAGTTCTTCAGATAGACGAGGGTAAAACGACATTTTGGACTCTACCCTATGCATACTTTTAGTAAACAAGAAACTCACTCACAGCGGCATGTAGCCACTGTGACATAGCCATTATATCACCAAACAGAAGTTTTTATGCCTTTTTTTAGCTTCATTTGTGAGTTTAGGTGCTATGAGTTTCGGGGTCACAATTATATAAAATCGTCAATCATCATTGTCATTTCAGCTGAGTAACAAAGTCAACGTCAAATCATTTATGTCAAATACGCGCATAAAAAGCACTTTTGAACTATTATAGTGTAGAAAAAGATTTTATGACCAAATAAATCTTAAAACATTCAGATCTTGATCTTGATCTTGATTTTTTGCTCAGAAAAATTTTAAGTTTAAAATTCAGTTGATGTATCTATTATTTTCATGTCTCAGAGGTCATGGGTTCGTTGCCCTGGATGCAAACAAACCTTATTGCCATACATTAGTACTTCGTAGATGTTTGTTCCCAATCAGGATGTTTGTTGTGCGTTGTGGTAACTCAACGTTCCCATAAATCAAACTTTACAAATAGTTTGGTATCAATTTTTCGATAACTTAGAATAGAATAGAATAATATTTATTTGCTAAAAAACATGGTATAAAAGATGGTAAAAAATAAATAAAAAGAGCATACATGTTTTGCTTAACAGTTATAAGCGTACAAATTTTCACAAGCATATTTAACATTTATAATCTAAAAATTCTTTTACCCATAAAAAATTAAATTAAAAATTTAAAAAACCCCCGACACAATAATCTAAAATCCCTTTAAAAAGTAAAAAATAATAAAAAAACTCAATCTTGAAGTACCCAAGTACCCAAAAAAAAAAATACGTCGCGTTGGGGGACCTCTCCAAACCTAACAATTTACTTACAAATAGTCTATTACCTAACTGAAGAAAACTTTTATAAAATGACTTCTAAATATTGCATTTAGGATACGACCGTCAACGACGTCTGCCCTCGCAGAGCGGTCCCCCAACGCGACGTATTTTTTTTTTGGGTACTTGGGTACTTCAAGATTGAGTTTTTTTTATTATTTTTTACTTTTTAAAGGGATTTTAGATTATTGTGTCGGGGGTTTTTTAAATTTTTTATTTAATTTTTTATTTTATACTTTTTATAAGTATACTTATTATAATGTAGATTTTGTTAAGTTGTAAATACATAGAACTTCGCCGTGGCCAACAGGAAGATGGGAAGCTTCCAAAAACAATATCAATTCAATTTGATGATGCCACTATCGGCCGGAGTTGTGTTGACGAGAATGGATGGATTCTGATAAGGCCACATAATGTAACTTTTCAAGGTCTTAGAGGATATGGAAATATTGAAAGAACAATGTTTCCTATCATTTTATGTTGGGCGATTACGGCATATAAGTTGCAAGGCACGACAGTTGAAAAAGCTGTGGTTTACTTAGGTAAAAGTACTTTCGCAAAAGGCCAAGCCTATGTAGCCTTAAGTAGAGTATTTTTACTCTGCTTCAAGCTACATAGGCTTGGCCTTTTCCTTGGATGGTGTAGCAGTCTGTGAGCTCGACCAAAGAAAACTATTTAATAACCCACATGACAAATCATCTTTAGCAGAATTGCAAAGACAGATGTAGTCATTGATACTCTCACGTGACAATCGGATTTCCATGTCCCAATTTTCCCACCACCAATTTTCTCATCAAGCGAAGCTTGAACATTCTCGATTAAGTCATCAATATTCTCTTTCAGTGCGCTTTCATTTGAGACCCCACTCGAGTATATTTGTAGACATTCGGTTATTCTTCCCCACTTTCACCCCCCACAACTTTTAAACGGCTCAACCGATTTTCATCAAACATTTCTAAGAACACTCGCACATAAGTCACCTTTAATACAAAAAAATAATAATTGAAATCGCTTCATCCGTTCGGGAGCTATGATGCCACAGACAGACAGACACACAGACAGACAGACACGTCAAACTTATAACACCCCACTTTTTCCGTCGGGGGTTAAAAAAAACTATGACTACACAGCCATTCGTGCAGTTTATTTTTGAATAATCTCATATTTAAGATCTTAAGATTACTTGGTATCTTATTATATATACGTACACATATAGATATACAACTTTTATTATATTTAGCTAGTCACAGAAGGAGATCCAGTACGAGCCTGTGGGGGTCTCGTCGGTTACGAGGATATAAGACATCTGCGTTACAAAATCTTTAATCTGCTTTAATCTACTTTAATCTGGGTTTCACACAACAATTAATAACAACTTTTGGAACAAGAACTTGTTTTCTTTTATCGAATAGGTTGTCTATGCTATCTTCATGAAAAGAAAAAAAAATCTTTATTTGCACACCATAGACTGAGAGCAAACCTCATGTTTTTTTTTCTTCGTATTGTTTTGAAATTCGAGCATTATTTTGACAACTTTCTTTGACATAAATGATATAGCTGCACTGATCATGTTTTGAGCATTCAAATTTGTTCTTTTATTTTTCACGTGAACAGCGGCCAGCAATTAAATGACATTAAAATAGTAATATTTTATTTCATATAAACCTACATGAGCACTTATGAATTCAAGGTGACAATGTTGACAGTCTTCTTGGACACGTTTCCGGATGACAGCAAAGTGCAGAAATCTTCTTCGTATAAATTACTTTTTGTTATTGTATAGTTCGTTATGTAATTTAATGCCTACTCTAATAATTGTAAATTAATTTACTATTGTAAGTTTCCCTTTCACAGACTTAATTTCATACTTAATCAAACTGACCATTGACACTTCATCCCTAAGAACTTAAAATTCAACTCACGTAGTCTGAAAATACGAGCAGTAGGACAAATTGACGGGATTTGCATATTAGCCCGATATAGCCTAGTTCGCGTGAGCACTTTCAATCCGTTTTATTTTCCCATTTTATACGGGAAAAAGTGCCATTGATCGTGATACTGTCGTTTTACATGAAACGCTGCAAATGTTTTGTAATTAAGTGTATGGTAATTGTAGGTTTTTGTAATTGCTTGACCTGAAATTGTGAAGGAAATTATTACCTGTGTGACTTCTATGGTTTCTGTGTCATCGTGTATGGTTTGTGTATTAGTTTACCTACCTACTATTGAACGAAATCAAGTTTATCGAACTACGCAAACAGCTATACTATTGAGGTATATATAGCGCCGCAGCTAAAGCACTAGGAAGTATTGAAGGTCGGACATTGTGGGAGACTGTCTTATATAATTTTTACGTTCAAAAAGTGCTGATTCTCAGCCCTTTATAATAGATAGCTTTTGATTTGATTGGACCAAGAAACTAATAAAACGGAGTCATTTAAATTCATTTTATCTTTGACAGATTTCAAAAACAATTGCTCACCCACGAAAACCACAACAATTTCATGGCTTTCTTACACCGCAATTCCACAGTTTATCTCCTGAAACTGAGTAATTTTCCCTTAAACCCAAGAGGGTAACCATATTGTACAAATATTTTGTTAAGTTTCAAGCTTGCCAACTGAAAGAGGGTAAATTTAAGATTATTTTGTCAATGTAGGTACGATTCGATTGTTTATTTTGTTCGCAACTTATCTGATCTCTTTGTTAAAATCTTAGCAAACCTGGTGGACAAAACAGGAATCATGAAATTTTTTATTTGGTTCATTAATGTTTGTGACATTATGTCCTAAAATTCTATATTTTTAAGTTTACCTAAGACACTGTTACGATAAAGGCGTTTAAATAATAAATTATGAAATATATCGTGAACTGTCAGTGATTAAGTACCTTCTGATCAGTGTCTGTTAAATCGATGAGATTTGCTGCATAGTGGCCGACGGTGGGTCACCTCTCACATTGATTTTGAGGTCAATGTTAGTCACTTTGTTTAATGTACAGCCATCAATTTGTTTCTCACGTACTATAAGCAGTTGTTTTGAAATTGTGACAGAAAAGTGAATATGAATGCTAGCTGCAATCACTTTTCACTTTTCTGCGAAACACAAGACAAAAAACAGTTATAAAATTTATTTAAAAAAAAAAACTATATTTTCATTCGATTTCATAAAAACCTATCAAGGTTCATTAAATTCTCAACTCATAAAATTCACATTAAACTACTGCTAATTTAATTACATAACGCTATCAGAAGCTCTAACACTGTACAAAATTGCCACTATCGGGTCTCAAACTTTGTGAGTGCCTTATTAACATTATTGAACCTGCGAAGTGACAAGTTGCCTTGTAAATGCAATGTAATTTATACATTATTGCCTTCCGGGGGTATAGATATTGAATTAGCATTGTATATTCTGTATTGGGAACGGCATAAAAGTAGTACATTAAAGAAAATACCAGGCATAATTTGAGTAGCTGAAAAAGAATTCTCTTTCGACCATAAGCTTTCACTTACTCATTCCGCGTTGAATGTGGCGTAAACAATAATGCTGTAACCAAATGTAACATTATTTACTTTACGGCGGCTCATCTTACGCATATCCAAGTTCATCAAACTTTTGCAGAAAAACAACGCAACAACAGCAACCCTTACCTACTACTGCACAATATCTGTAGAGATTAAATATCACTTCGAAATTCGAATGGTGTCTAGTTGTAAATCCACGATGATTTACTTTAAATATAATAGTTTAAAAAACTAAAAAACACGCTTCCATAGAAAACCAAACTAAAAAGTACAAAATAATGGAAAAAAAAGCGTGGGGTGCTTTTTAGTTTTTTTAAACTATTATTTATTTTCTATTTTTTAGGGTGTTTCGAATTTTGACACGTATGTCAGCGTAGTTTGTGACGTATGTCAGCGTAGTTTTCGAAGACAGTTTTTTTGCTCTCCTGGTAACCCTGGCAAGGATAATGGCACAAATTTATGAAAATATAGTATTGTCATCGGTCCTCGATAAGTTTACAGAGTTTAAGTGAAATCTGGTCGTTTAAAGAGGGTCAAAATCGCGCTATAAGGAGTCGGTTACAAACAAACATACAAGTGAAGCTAATATAAAGCGTGTAAAAACAAATAAGTTCGTTTTCGAACTGTGTGCGCTCACTTGAGCGAGATTCTAAGTAAACTTAACAGAATAGGACTGGCACATACATGGTTAGCAAACTGTTAATTTATGTAAATAAACTATGCCAGAAGTCACAAAATGTTATTAGTCAAGGCGACGATATTGTACTAAAGTTATTCGCACGGAGTTCAAATTGTGGCTGAAGTGTTTTATAGAGGTATAAATCTTGGGTGCAATGCTAAGCGCGCTCAAGATTTTATATGTTTAAGCACCGTGTACACTCATTACTCGACCGTAAAAATATCTAGTTATTATAACTAAGTTAAATCATTTTACTTGTCATCTTATGAAATTGCATAACTACATGTTTCGAAGTGTTCTTCTGTTCCTGAAAGTATACCCAATTTGATCATTTTAACCTGCTTAAAATGAAAACAACAGCAGATTTACGGATAACAAACTAAATCCGATTTTTGAGCCGAACGCGGTCGATGCGTTAGGTCAATGTGGCAAAAGAATCTTACACTAGGGCCTGTGTATTCGCCCACTAAACCTTACTGCAAGAGACAGTTTTGAACGACACTTGAAAATTCAACCGTGAATGTATTTTTTGGACTCGCTAAGTTGCACTCTGTTGAATTCTAGAGGCTTGGCTCAACACAAAGAATTGAAAAATCAGTGCGCGATTAAATTCCGCTGCGTTATTTTTACGCCCATGGGTACGTACGGTTACACAATCGACATAAATTCGTTATGCTTTGGTCAATTCCGTGACAAAACTCGTTTCGTTCTGTTCCGCGGCAATGTAAACTGAACCTTAGCCAAGAGAGGGAGTGAGAAAGCACGTAGCGAAGACTATGCGGCGTAGCAGTCACTGTATGCTACGCCGTAGCTTGGCGCGTCGCGTAAGAAATGTATGCTTTACGAAAGTACGAATCAAATTGTAAGTGAGAAAAGATTTTATATTATTTCATAATCATCATCATCATCATCATCATTTCAGCCGAAAGACGTCCACTGCTGGACATAGGCCTCCCCCAAGCACCGCCACTTCGACCTGTTCTGTGCTTCTCGCATCCAACGTATTCCTGCGGCCTTCACCAGGTCATCGGTCCATCTTGTGGGAGGCCTTCCAACGCTACTATTTCATAATCACCACCGCCAAATTTCATATCAGATTTAAAAATTCAAGTTAAAAGTTTTAAGGGCGAATTTATTTGACAAATACAAACCATGGACATAACAAGGGTATTATTATCCCTTACTGTACTGTCGACCCTCGTCTATAACTAGGAGCAGTGGGCACTGACTGATGACGTCATGTGAGAGGTCAGGCAGATACGGGTGTTTGTCATGGTCCGTTAAAAGAACGGCTTTTTGGGTATTAAACTGGATATACATATGCCAGCCGTACCGTGTGGTGCCGGACGTAAAGAATAACACCACCCCATTTCTTCCCGTGGGTGTCGTAAAAGGCGACTAAGGGACTTACTAGAGAATGGGCAGCAGCGTTCTCTATGCATGTTACCACCATACTGCGATCGCCAACCCGCCTGCCAAGCGTGGCGATTATGGCAAAGCCCCCCAAATTGGGGGAGGCCTAAATCCAGCAGTGGACGTCTTATGGCTGGAATGATGATGATGACATATGCCAGCAATTTAGGCAAAAGTACACAAGTAGCTTTGAAGCGATTGTACGCAAGCAACTTTTGATTAGTGATAACATAATTTGTATGTCACAAAGGTTTGCATGCAAGATACTTGTATTTTATGTTTCAGTTACTGCCACGTGTATTCCTAGCTCAAAACATTTTGTTGATAGCGTTGACCTTAGACCATAAGAGAAAATATCATAGTGAGCTTAGATATGACCTTTAAGTTTATAAATAATTTGTGATTCCACTAAGCCTATTTGAACACAGATTTTCTTCGACCACGTATCTCCTCAATGCCATATATCTTCGCAATGAATGTGCACATTTGAAATGTCTGAAGTGAATCATACCAGCACTGTTCAACTGACAGATGCCAAACGCAAACGTGATAATTTTTTGACGCGATATACGACAGTAGGCAATATATTTTCAATGTCAAACTGAAATTGATTCCGCTAAAGGCAATATTTCCCATATAAATATGAAGTATGAAAACCAATCGTCACTCACACTCGTCCGAAAACTGCTCTTCTTTTATTTTTAACCGACTTCAAAAAGGAGGAGGTTCTCAATTCGGATGTTTATATTTTTTTTATTTTTTTTTTATGTATGTTCGGCCATAACTCCTTCATATATAAACGGATTTGAAAAATTCTTTTTTTGTTTGAAAGGAGTTTATTCCGAAATGGTCCCATATAAATTTCATATAGATCTGATGATGAATTCCAGAGATAGACACGGAACTCTTTAAAAAATGACAGCAAATCAACCGCGATTTCTGCAATCGCATAAATATGCATTGTTTGTTTGGAATTAGTGCGGGGTGGATACCACAACTAAAAAACTTTTTTACAAAAAAAAACAACCGACTTCCTTAAAAACACTACAAATTGAAAAATAACTTTAATTTCGGAAGTCGGTGTCTTAGGATCTGTATTTATGGTTTTTTTGCCACCGACTTCCGAAATTAAAGTTATTTTTCAATTTGTAGTGTTTTTAAGGAAGTCGGTTGTTTTTTTTTGTAAAAAAGTTTTTATTTTTAAATTTTTAGTTGTGGTATCCACCCCGCACTAATTCCAAACAAACAATGCATATTTATGCGATAGCAGAAATCGCGGTTGATTTGCTGTCATTTTTTAAAGAGTTCCGGTGTCTATCTCTGGAACTCATCATCAGATCTATATGAAATTTATATGGGACCATTTCGGAATAAACTCCTTTCAAACAAAAAAAGAATTTTGCAAATCCGTCTATATATGACGGAGTTATGGCCGAACATACATAAAAAAAAAAAATAAAAAAAATATAAACATCCGAATAGAGAACCTCCTCCTTTTTGAAGTCGGTTAAAAATTTAAAAAATAAAAACTTTTTTACAAAAAAAAACAACCGACTTCCTTAAAAACACTACAAAGTGAAAAATAACTTTAATTTCGGAAGTCGGTGGCAAAAAAACCATAAATACAGATCCTAAAACACCGACTTCCGAAATTAAAGTTATTTTTCACTTTGTAGTGTTTTTAAGGAAGTCGGTTGTTTTTTTTTGTAAAAAAGTTTTTTACTTGTCACAAAACATGAAGCTGAAACATTGGCTGAAATAAACCGTGGTATATTTTGGTGAAACATCATCATCATCGTCATCATCAGCCTATAGCCCACTGCTGGATAGGCCTCTCCAATTTCAAGCCATTCTGCTCGATTTTCGGCAACTCTCATCCAGCTGCTACCAGCTACGCAGCAGGGTGATGCGAAGATCGTCGCTCCACCTAACCTGAGGACGTCCCACTGTACGTTTGCCAATTCATGGTCTCCACTCAATACCAGATAGGTAGTCGCTGCATGTAGAATTTTAGGTTAGACTGGAAATCAACCGCAACATAGTTGGTAAAAGGTAAGATAGATAATGATGTTGAAGTAAACTTTCTGTATTTTACTTTGCAATGCTTTCTATTTGGTTTGTGAGCAAGCTTTTAGCCATTTTATTTGCATTTGATTCTAAAAGTTTGACATTTTGGAGTGCGCAAATAGTTTATTTATTTATGGGTTCAAATTAAAGAGGGTATCAGAATGTTAAATGTTAAAATGGATGTGGGCTGGACACATCCAACGAGTAACAGACGACACATGGATAAAGTTCACCACAAACTGGTATTCAATAGTAACCAAAAGGAGACCAGGTAGACCACACAAAAGATGGAGCGATGATATCACAAAGACAGCAGGCAAAATATGGAACAGAACTGCCAGAGACAGAATGGCTTGGAAACGGCTGGAGTAGGCTTTAACCGCTTCCGATAGCGGTCCTTGTACACCTTAGACTAAAAATTATTAGAGTCACTAAGTATAAGAAATAAGGAACAAATGTAGAAGGAAAAATAAAGCTATTTCATTTTATTTATTTTATATCAGAATATTTGTGAAAGAACTTAAGATCTTCTAGCTGAGTGAGTTTCTTGTAAGTCATTGAACTAAACAATCGCCAGGCAATTTTTTTTTTTAAATGTCGTAAATAAAGAATGTTATACGTTTACACAAACCATTGTCATTCTTAATGTTTGTAAGTTCAATATGAATATTATTGAAAAAAATGTCAAATAAAATAAATTCAAAGTCTGGCAACGGGTGCAGTTATTTCTGAGTTAAATTAAAGGATTATCTTTGGAACCCTATATTGGCCCGCGTCAGTTATCTTATGATAACTGACGCGGGCCAAAGAGTGGCCTAACTTAAATGGGATTGAACAGGATAAGTCTACCATATAAAAAGGCACAAACTATGAGCCCAAACAGCACGGAACTGGTACACAAAGACAGCAGGCAAAATATGGAACAGAACTGCCAGAGACAGAATGGCTTGGAAACGGCTGGAGTAGGCTTTAACCGCTTCCGATAGCGGTCCTTGTACACCTTAGACTAAAAATTATTAGAGTCACTAAGTATAAGAAATAAGGAACAAATGTAGAAGGAAAAATAAAGCTATTTCATTTTATTTATTTTATATCAGAATATTTGTGAAAGAACTTAAGATCTTCTAGCTGAGTGAGTTTCTTGTAAGTCATTGAACTAAACAATCGCCAGGCAATTTTTTTTTTTAAATGTCGTAAATAAAGAATGTTATACGTTTACACAAACCATTGTCATTCTTAATGTTTGTAAGTTCAATATGAATATTATTGAAAAAAATGTCAAATAAAATAAATTCAAAGTCTGGCAACGGGTGCAGTTATTTCTGAGTTAAATTAAAGGATTATCTTTGGAACCCTATATTGGCCCGCGTCAGTTATCTTATGATAACTGACGCGGGCCAAAGAGTGGCCTAACTTAAATGGGATTGAACAGGATAAGTCTACCATATAAAAAGGCACAAACTATGAGCCCAAACAGCACGGAACTGGTACAGACAATAAGAGGGTGATATCACGTTAAACTCCGTACAGCATAGGTAGCATAGTAGAGCTGCATTCGTTCTGCCAAATCTGTTAGGCGGATGCGCGGGCTCGCGAAAAATGGAAAAAGTGGATGGAGTCCTTAGCCCAGGGACGAGACAGCGTAGATTAGTTAAGAAGCAATTGAGTTACCATCTCACTATACGTATAAAATGCGACCATCCTCAAATTAGTCTCTTAATATTCTTGACAAGTTAATTAACAGGGTCCTCTCACTGTGACATGCAAATTTCATTTAAATTTCAGGATAAAAATTAGACGCAAAGTTGATTTGTAGCTACAGTACAGTCAGGGAAATTCATTACAAAGCAAATGGACATATGGATGGATAGAATTCATACAACTATTAACATATGACAGTTGTGATTTGAATATACAGATAATTTAAGTAGGTAGTAAAAGTGCAAATTAACAAATTTCACTGACTTCACCTACGTGTAAGTCAATGAAATTAATCTGAAGGCTATAGTTCAAATTGTACTCAATTTTATTTGCTTCATGTTTTGGAAATGGTGGTTTCTAAGTACTCAGTTGTGTCTTCGAATTTTTTCGACACTCTTTTTCTTTAGTTACGCGTGTGGTTTAAATCTGTTTTTACACTTGGCATTTATCATATCGTATACTAGCGAAGTATTCCCACCTGATAAATAGTAGATTTAACTATATATCTAGACATACTGCCACCTGAAGAAGTTCAATGTGTTTATGCTAATGTGAAAGAAAAACGTAAACTACTAAAAATAATGTGGCTGTTATTTCTAATTTTCGATTGTTTCACTACTAAGTTTGTGATTTTATAGAAAGATAGAATATTCTTTAACCGTGCTGTGCGACGCGTGTTTCATGTACTGTTTTCTTCTAAACATAATAAAAAAATTATGAAATCTACAGAATTACCAATATTTTTGGTCTTACTAGGATGTATTTTCCTAGTCGATATTGGATAAAGTATAAAGGAGCTTTCACAAAACGACACTTCTCAACTAAATTTTCTTGGCTATAACCACTCAATGAAACTTTACAAAATGTTTATACAAAAACAATACAGCTTCCAGACACTTTTTTATTCAATACAAAAAGCCTTAAGAACACGTAATGACAAGAAAAGCAATTACAAAAGAAATAATCGCCCATCTGAATAAGGCTTGGTATTCAAATCGGGCTCTCAATGGCACTTTGTAAATAGAATTCGGTTTATGTTGGCACTTTACTCAAGTAACTTTGTTATTGAGTCACAACAGAGATTTCTGTGAGTGTGATGTTTATTTTAAAGTCAGTACTGAGAGTTACCCATTTCCTGTATTTTAAAACGACTCATAAAAATTTACTTGTTTGAGCACATGGTGGATAGTATAGTAAGTGGATAGTGGTGCTGTCCCACAAACGATGAGGCACTTGATATCTTGTCCAGCATGTCCTGTTGTTTGCACGCCACAGTAGTTGATGGACGCTACTGAAAATGCTAAGCTCGTAGCCAAATTCTGGGCTAACTCTATTTAGATTGCTATCGACACGCTAAGAAGAAGAAGAAGAAGTTACTATTTCAAATGGATACATTTTGGAGTGTCAATGTTCAGTAATCGTTTCGGAATGATTGTATGATAGACGGAGCTTGGTCTAAAATTCATGAGAAATATATTATACAAACTAAAGAGTACATAACACCTTGTTTCCAAACGGTTTGTTGGCTGAAGTGTACTTATAGTTCACCCAAATTTCGCCAATTATTTTTAAGTCCTATGTTATAATAGTGGGCGAACCTATTGCCAACAACTGGACACAGATCCAGACACCAGCCAACTACAAAGAAATTTCAACGTAATTGAAAATTTCAGTAACACTGTTAAAGCTGAGAATCGAACCCAGTACCTAATTTGCTAACAACTGGGTACAGGTAACGAGGTAGTACAAATTTAATATCAATAAATATATATTTTCCTCAGAATACATAAAGCTGTCTGTTATTTCACGACATACGGTACCTAATACATTCCAACACATCAAAAACAGACCCATATTTATCACTCCCCAAATCCTCTCCATCCGATTGAAGATCTGTAGTCTATCATCACAATGTGTTCATCAATCATTTAACACAATGATACGGGACCCTGTTGAGCGTACGAAGTCTTATTGTTAGCCTTTAATGGTTGGATTATGTTGGAAGCGGAATTGGTTATTGATGCAATTTAAAGAAAAAATTGTCAAATCGTTAAAGATTTGATTTATATTCGGTTTTTGTTGCAGGGACCTGGCAAAATGTGTGTTTAAACACTTGTGGCTAGCACAATAAGACAAGCAACAATTGTAATTGACATTGAAAACTAATGTGACATTAAATCAATTAACTGATTTTAATGTTTAGTGGAAGTGTAAATTGATACCTCACGAAGAACTTGATCAAGGTAATTTGAAAACGTACCCACAAAAAGGTTGACATGTAGGTACGTATTATTGTGTCAACACAAAGGACTTACGTGCGCGCGTATAGTCAAAGAAATCACAGGTTTCGCGAAAACATTGAATTACTTTAATGTAAAATCGTGGAAGCACTCTTATTATGTGGGCTTTCCAAGCAATTGTAGTATTCGTGATTTCGTGGAACACCGAACTGTACTTAGCGAAATTAGAAATTAATAAATGAAGAATTAATTGCAAAGAACTTTTGCGTAGGTACGTGTGGTTAACACCTTCGCGGTATTGAAGTCCTTGGGCTTACCACCACCTCTTATTACAATATTCTTCTAATCTTACTTCAGTGTGAGATGAAGCTATACGTCTTCTGTAGCTGAATGGAGACTACATGTTTACGGTTTTTCTCTAAAAAAAATGGCTCTAAATACGGCTCTGTAAGATAATTATTTTTAGACTAATTACTTTTTTTGTACGATGATTACTAATGCCGAAAAAACCACTGCACATAAAAACTTCACACACTCAAAATCTCTAGAATATTCATTAGGTGTCATTTGCAATTCTGCCCACACCACATTGAAAAAGATTACTCACTTTATCCACAGTTCAGTTTTCTTTATCTTGCCCTTACTTTAGCAACTTGCTAAGTAAGCCTATTTGTTCTTATTGGTTAAGGGAAACCACTGTAGAGATAATGGAAAGAAGGTTTAGGTCTGTGTTACTAACTCAGGATAGGATTCGAATAAGATGTCCGCGAAATAATTTATCCTGGTTTGACTCAAGTCTTAAATTCTATTATTTAGTAACTCTTCCAATAACCTAATTTTGGTCTGAAGCGTACCGCACCATCTTCACTTATATTATTCAAGTGAAAGTAAGTTTGTTTGATTCGCACTAAAACCGCTGAACCATTTTGGATGGAAATTTCACACAGAGGCAGACTATTACCTGAGTACGGCCATAGGCAAACTTTTCATCCTGGATCAAAGACATAACTGGAAATAGGTAATATTTGCCTTCTGCAGTAATTTATCTGCATTATGCAACCCTACATTATCCCCAGATACAAATTCTGATCACGACCTATTGCCTCTGGACCGTAGATCCCTATTTTGATTTTACGCGAAAAAGAGATGGAGCAAACGTTGTATACATGACTAATTATTCAGGAGTGAGGAAGACAGCAATTTGTCTCTTGGTTACTTGTTAATGAAAATGACCGACCGATTCAAGGTCTTAGGGTATTGTTTGTAGCAATAAGGTTGTGTTTAGTTTAGCAAGGTTTTTTGAATAAATAGACGTGTATTTGCTTCGAAGATTTATTTTCAACTAACTTGACAAGTTATAAAAATGGACTGTATGTGTGGTCATCTACATATCGATAGCTAGCTATACTAACGTGACATTCATTATTTTGTACTCGGTTAAACAGGTATTATTAAAACCATAAAGTTCTTTAAGGTCAGCATTAATTTGTTGCGTACTCTTTCGTACCAAACAGCCTTTATATAAGCTATAAGAGATTTAAAAAGGAATTCATTACAATCTGTTCTCGCTTTCAGTAACGTAGTCACATTTGAAATTAATACAGAGTCTGCAACTGAACGTGAACATGTACGTTAACGTCAGCTGGATGTTAATTTTATATCATATTGGCGTGTTCTGGAATCCGTGAATCAGTAAGCGGTGTCTAGATTGTATGTTCCTTGTACAAATGATTACGTAAAAGTGACTGGCAACGTATAAACAATCAAACTATTTCAAATATTTTTTATCACTGATGTCAAAAATTAAAATATGCGTTTTTATGACGATGAAATAAAGTAAGACTTACCAACCGATAGTATCTTATAAGGATCTAGAGGATTTACCTGTAAAAAGAGAAAAATGGGTTAGTAAAATATTAATAAACGTCAATAAAGGTACATAATTATTTACAAAATTATTCTTCTAAAACTTTTTCGCTCACACATTTTACGACACTGCACTGCACTGGTCTAAACGTAAACAATCTATTTGTTTTGACACATAGGGTGACATTATTTTTCATTTAGGATCGCAAACAAACATTCATTTTATCAACCCATCGCTAAAAACTGGACTAATCACATCTAAATATTTAGTCAAACAAATAATATGCGGCAGTGGAGTTACTCTGTTAACATCACTTCGAAATTCGAACGGTATCTCGTTGTAAAGCTGCGATGATTTGACAATATTCTACTTGACATCATTTCTAATTTCGTCTTGAACTTCCATCTTAAAAACTCATCCTGTTCTTTGCTTGACTTGAGCTCTTTAAAATGTAATTTGAAAATAGTTTTCTAAAAGAATACCGAGATGATCAACCTCTGACCCAATTATAATCGGACTGCATTCATCGCACCTGCAAACGATTATGTAAACGAAGTGATCGATAATGGAATAAGACGTCGGTTAAGACATTAACTGCATCGTTCAGTAATGGCATTTGAGTAGGATCCTTCTGCTACTAACGTAATTATACGTTTTTGGGATGGCACCTGTAGTAAACACTAAAACCATGTTCCGTATCCTCCCGGACCACGTCCAAACGCCATCTAGTTTGCAGCGATCGTAAGTCGAAAGCCTATGTGATTTTCAGTTAAAACCACAGCCAATAAATATCTACAACATCAGCGGCGTCGAAAGTAGGTTGCGATGCCAGAAAAAAACAAAAAAAACTCATGTGCCTGTAATTACACCGGAAAAAAATTACAACAAAAATGAAAATTTTGACAAAGGTTGAAAACATAGACGATCTCTTTTCTGCGCCGATACACTTTTTTTAATTTTCACTTTCTTTAAATTTACTCTTTTGTTTTTATCTGTCAATGTACAATGTTTGCTTAGGATTTTCCTTTTCATACTACATGTAACTAACGTTTTTATTCAGGTAATATTATATTTTAATAAATTGTTATGCATTGCAAGAAGATTTATACCCGTGGAGCGCTTATAAATTCAAATTGGCTACAGTGAAAATTGGTTTAAAGTTCTAAATATACAGAGGATACTTATGGCATTGATAATAAACCCACGTCTTCATTTTTAGAGGTAAGTAACATGTTACTTTTCCATTTATTAATGGTACAACAGTCATAAAGGAGTTCGTGGCAATATAACAGGCGCATGAGTCGATTGCGACGGTCGTCCCGAGAATGGGCGACCATCCCTTTCATACCGAGACCCACCCGTGTTTTAGAAAACGCGTTGAGATGTCTATGGCGGCTGTCATTCATAGATCGTTGGCGGTCGTTACTGGTAGTCAGGAGCCGGAAAGTTTAATCAATAGTCTAGCAAAGGGATATTGTGTCTACCAGTGACTGGGTTGTGGAAGAGATAGACAGTCACTAGTCATATTTAGTGGTATTTTGCAGTATAGACTGAATTCTATTGTATATATCATATGGTTCCTTACCTATTTTTACATTGAGAGGGAACTGATAATCATGCATTCTCAATATTTGCGTCTGAAAGATATGCGACATCCATAAACCACACACGTGCATTCGACTGAACCTAAACTATTATTCTAATCACATATGCAGTGTCAAAGAGTGTGTGCAGTGTGTGTGTTGACATGTGAAAGTATTCACAGATAATCCTCAAAATATTTCCACCTACTATAAACTATTTGATTCTCTTAAATGTCGTGTTTGTTTATGATATTAAATCATCCCGTCAACTGCGGTGATCAGTGTAATAGTGAATCTGAAACATTCCGTCTACTGTGGTGATCCAAATGACTATGACAATAAAACATACCGACTATTGTGGTGATTAGAATGGCTATGAAACTGAAACATCCCATCAACTGCAGTAAAATGCAGAAATAGTGAATCTGAAACATTCCGTCTACTGTGGTGATCTGAACGACAATGACAATAAAAATAATTTCATCTTTAGTTGGCGGGATCTTTTAGCCTTGTTAATGAACATGCAATACATAATAAGAACGTACGTAGATTTTGTAAGCCAATTCGTCGCTAGTGATCTCAAATCTAGTGTGTGGACTCCCACTCCCTGATCGTTTCTCCTTCTCTATCTAGTTCAAATAATATGTGTTAAACTGGACGTAGTTAAGCAAAAAGGATCCAAACCACAACTTAGTCCAAAATGAGTTAAGTGCACCAAACTGATCCAAATTATACATACTACAGCTCAGTAAAAACGACCCAGCTAAAATAGCTTTATTTCTCTTGTACTTAAACTTTAGTACCAATGGTATGGCGCTTCTTATATATTTTTTTCAGCATAATCAATACAAACTTTCTGGTTCTTAACTAGTATTTATAACATAATAGGTTAATACACCATCATACTAATATTATAAACGCGAAAGTTTGTATGTATGGATGTCTGGATGTGTGGATGTTTGTTCCTCTTTCACGCTAAAACTACTGACTCGATTTAGATGAAATTTGGCACACAGATAGTTTATAACCTGGAATAACACATAGGGTACTTTTTATCCCGGTAGTATGTTCCCGCGGGATAATTTCCGACCTCCACGCGGGCGAAGCCGCTGGCAAAAGCTAGTTACTAAAAACCGGCCAAGTGCGAGTCGGACTCGCGCACCGAGGGTTCCGTACAAACCTGCAGGTATTCACGGTTTATGCATAAGATTTATGTTTATGAAATCAAATGTTTTTTTTAAAATTGTTATATTTGAGTTGACTGAATGAAAGGTAAATTGTGATTTACGATTTATGACGTATTAAAAAAAAACTACTTACTAGATCTCGTTCAAACCAATTTTCGGTGGAAGTTTACATGGTAATGTACATCATATATTTTTTTTAGTTTTATCATTCCCTTATTTTAGAAGATACGGGGGGGGGGACGACACATTTTACCACTTTGAAAGTGTCTCTCGCGCCTCAATATCATTTTTAAAGACCTATCCATAGATACCCCACACGTATGGGTTTGATGAATTTTTTTTTGAGTTTCAGTTCTATGTATGGGGAACCCCAAATATTATTGTTTTTTTTTTCTATTTTTGTGTGAAAATCTTATTGCGGTTCACATAATACATCTACTTACCAAGTTTCAATAGCATAGCTCTTATAGTTTCGGAAAAAAGTGGCTGTGACATACTCGGACAGACAGACAGACAGACAGACATGACGAATCTATAAGGGTTCCGTTTTTTGCCATTTGGCAACGGAACCCTAATAAAAAAGGTGTTAATATTTCAATGACAAAATTAAAGAAAAAAGAAAGAAAAAATACCTCTTGAACTTCAAACGTCAATATCTCAAATGTAACTGGGTGTGGATTGGGTCCTTTTCATTTAACTACGCTCAACTGTTTCACTATCTATTTAAGGCCCTCTTGTAGTTAAAGACGTTTCGGCGAACACTGGCCGGTCGTTGCGAGCGCTTGAGCTGCTAGATTTTGTGTATAATTGTTTCGTGGAGACAAAATGATAAGGAAATTATAAAATATTTTCTCAGCATGCCCTAAACAACAATAAAACCTATCTTTTGGTATGAGTTTTAGATGATTTAATGATGGAATCTCTTCAAGGTACACGTTTTAAATGGCGATTTAGTGTCAACTTTATGATTATTTTTTATCGAGCCAATTGTTTTAATTCACGTTTCTATCTTCACACAGCGCTTAACAGTATGTTAAATTTTCCTAAATATTTTTTTTTTTACGGAAACTAGCCATTTTGCTAGATTTACGGAGGTTTAAAAAAGTTAAAAAGTACTGCAACCTCGCCTTAAGCCAAAAGACCGCCAAAAAACCATATATTTTCTGTCTTTTTGTCGTCTACAAAATAAGAAAGCTCTAATTATTTCTACTTACATACTTATTCAGCCTATAATGTTCCCACCGCTGGGACACAGCCTCCGGTCGGTCAGAGGGAGTGGGCCGTAATCCACCACGCGGGCCCAGTGCGGGTTGGTAGATGTCACATGTCTTTGAATGTTTGGTTCTAGGACAGGGCGGTTTCCTCACGATGTTTTCCTTTACCGTTAATTATTATTTCTACACAATACCTAAAATAAAACTAACATTATCATTCCGCTTATCAATTAGCAAGAAAAGTTACTTTCTTAAGTTATAAAGTTACGAAATATTCAAAGTTTTTGCTAACGTCAGACCCTCTAGTTCGTTATTTGGGACAATTTGAATAGATTAGAACCGCAGATAATATTAATTGAAGTCAGTGTAATCAAATGAAAAAGATTTGGCGGGGTGATTATGAGATAAAATGGCCGACATCATTTTGCGTTTTGGTACTACTTCTGTGTTTTATATTTCCAAAGCTAATTTTGGAGATAGGAACTACTTTTGTTGACGTTTAATTTTGTTTTGTTTATTATAAGGTGAACCATTATTTTTATAGAAGAATCTTATATATCTGTTCTAGTTTTTAGTTAAAAGTATGGCCTTTTCGATCTTCGGTTTATCCATTTTGCAATATGCTTGGGAATAGCTACCATTTTCAATTTTTTATCTCATTAACATCTTACTGGTTGTGCAAACTCATTAGGTGTTTTAAAATTATTATGACTGTGAAAAGCTGCTTTATTCACAAGACTTAACTAACGTTAATGATAAAAGCCACAAGCATTAATTATCTGTTCACTCAGCTTTCAAAGTAATCACTAACGACAGAATATTCTCATTAAAATCTAAAATAAAAAACCTCAACATAAATGATCGTATCGATTTCGTAATACTATATTCTTGATTAAGAAAACGGGCTAGCTATAAAGCTTTGACCACACTAGCGCTGTCAAAGTTAATTATGCCAACAATAACAGCCACGACTGGTGAGCACTTCCATATTCTGACTGAAAAATATTTTGACTACAAAATGACCTAGGAGTGAGTATAAAAGGTTTTTTTTTACTCAAATTTTAAAGCAATAATTTTATTTTGTGACTTCAATTAAAAAACATTTACAGGGACTTTTAAGCTACCAAGGATTCGGTCAGTCAGAAACAAGAATCTAGTAGGTTTCGATGAAGACAAACAGGCCAGAGTCATTATAGTCCGAACCGTTAAGATTGGAGAAAAATTAGTGTAGCAGAGCATCTTATTTCCAAAAATTAACAATCCAAATAATAATGATTAAAAATACGTACATTGTATTATCTATGTTACTTTAAATAAATACAAGTGGGTAAGTTATCGTTATGGCCACGTAATTTGGGACATAATTTTCCCAACATGATCCTTGCAGGTCACTTAAACATCTTAAAGTACACCTATTCATGAGCTATGTACTAATTCTGTAAGCATCGATTTTAGTTCCAAATCACACTAGTATGACCTCACCTTAACAACATTATTTCGTGTCAATATCACGTTCCCTATTATCGGCATCAACGTTATCACAGTATAGATTGGACTATTATCTATGAGAATATGTCGTACTGTAGATAAAAGAATATCTTTCATTTCTTTTATGGCATTTTTTTGTCTGTAATTATAAAATGAATAGGAGGGCCAATTTCCGGAAGTGTCTCATATTTCTGTAAAGACAAAGTAATAATGTAAATATATTTTACTTATCTCGTGAATCTTGGTGGATAATATTACCAAGATTTATTTGACTTGAAATTATATTAAATATTAAGACACGTTTTTATTTTTTTTCTGTTTTCCTTTCGGCTACTTATAAAAGTCATTTTTTCCTGGTAATCCTGGCCAGGTTAGTGTCACAATTTGATATATTGATATGAAATTATTGCATTGCTATCGGTCCTTGATAACTGTGCAAAATTTAAAATTAATCCGTCGTTAATAAAGGTGTACAAAATCACATTCAAAGTTTCCGTTACATACATACATACCGATTAATAAAAGCGTGTTAATTATGGCATGGATACAAACAATGCAATCAAATATATTTCAATAAAACCATGAAAATACAAACACTCGTCCGAAATGAAAATCAATGTTCAGTTCACAACAGCTTGAATGTAAACAACAGCTATCGGATTCCACGTAACATGGATTATACAGAGTGGTTGAGTTTGAACACGTCTCAACAAGCTTATAATATAGCTTGTTCTGTGGTTTAAATGATTATTGAGATAGCATTGGTTTTGAGTGTACTGATTATGATATAGACATAATATTTATATGATTTAAAGATACCATGGGCTATAGAAAATCTTAATAAGTCTTAAGCTGTCTTAAATACTGAAACTTTCATCCAGTTTAAATAACAATACTTTAAGAAATAGATACTAAAGTGAATTCCTAATAATAAGTGACTTGGCTTAATCAAATGTAATTTGTAAATGGAAAGATTTAAAATCTTGGTCAATAACCTATAGAAATCTTGCGTGTCTGTTGCCAGTGGACTCCTTTATTTATTTGTAGATGGGTTCTCACAGACTGAAGCCACTTAAACGGGCTATCCTGTGGATGTCTCAATAAATTAAGACCTTCAGCCAGGGCATACAATTTATAAATTAAGCGAATATACGCTAAGGGCACTCTTTACATTTCTCTATACATTTTTGAAATCTGTATCTTTATACACCGAAACAGACATGAATTTGATTTGTAACATATTGGTGTACCCAGACCCAGCCGCAAAGTGCATATGCTTCATGTTCCTAGGCGTAGAATTAAATTATTTTGTAATAATGTGTACTGCATGTCCATTACTGTTTATAAAAAATTACCTGATGGCTTTAAAACTCTCAGTCTCAGAACATTTAAATGTAAATTATTTAACTTTCTCTTAAGCAAATGTTATTACTCGACTGAAGATTTTATGAATGAAAAATTTACCTAAAGATTTGACATTATTCTGTAAAAATCATATTTTATCTCCTGGAATTCATGCAAATTTGACATATAATTAATGTCTTTTACATAAAAAAATGTTTTGTAATTTAAATATTTAAACAAATTCTAATGCTAAATAACTAAATCTTAATGTAATGATGACCCATAATTTTAATGATTAATAACTAAATTTCAATGTAATGATGACCCATAAATTCAAAACCATATTTGTACGCCGGAAACGGCAGAATATTTTGAACGTAATCCACATAACAACTTTGTAGAATATTCTAACAAATAAATACTTCCTTTCTTTCTTCTTTGCCTGTTCGGTTCTGATCTCGGCTTAGGTCGTCACTGGGGAAGAGCAGCAATGGACAGACTGGATTGGATCCTACGTTTATATATTTAAATAAAATTTGTAATTTAAATGTTAACGAAACTCACAAAACGCATGTCCCACAAACCCCAGACTGTTTGGAGCTCAAAATTCAGATTTCAAGATCTATTTTTAAAGTTTACCTGTTCGTTACACCCTGCATACAAGGACAATGTTTGTTCAAGCATTAGCGGTGTAATTTAGCGTTTCGGCAAACATTAACTCGACCCTGTATAACAAACTATTAGAGGAACAGAAATCAATAGTTATATTATGGTTTTAGTTGACTTTTGAGAATTTGTCTTTTATTTCTACACTATTTACATTTTCATAAATGAAAAATTTTCCACGAATAAAAGTTTAGTCATTTGAAGTTACCTTTACAGTCGTGATATTTAAGTACAGAAACGGTTGAAGTGGCGATGCTTGAGGGAGCCCTAAGTCCAGCAGTGGACGTCTTTCAGCTGAAATTGATGATGATGATGTAATTTACGACGTTTAAATTTCAGAGTAATTAGGGTCTTTTTTTTTGGATGGGTAATCATCAAATGACTTCACCCGCTCTGGGCGGAGTGGGAGGGCATGTCAGACTTTTACTGACTAAAACCCACCCGTGTTCCTTCAGTTGCCCATGTGCCAGCGTCACGGTATCTCTTTCGAACTATCTCGCGACCCTGGGAGTAATTAGGGTCTTAAGCTAGTATATTGCTTACTACCATTTCACCCGCGTGAAATTTTGCCCCCCAACCCGCCGCGACGCATCCCATCACCCGTCCACACCATTACTTCATTTCCGCTTAGCGTTCATTCCGAGTTTTTTTTCTTCATGCTCGGCTTCTGAGGGTCGCAGCGTGATGATATATAGCTTTCCTTACATACCCTACATAAAACTCACAAACAAATGATACCTTAATATAATATTAGTACAGTTTTATTCAGAGTTTTTGGAGTAAGACAAATAAATAATAATATGCATTTCAAAATTTTGAATTTAATTTTAATGCGCAAGCTTTAAGAAACAACCCCTAGTTTGGCCTTTGTGAAACGTCCAATTTTCACCCATTACAAATATATAAATCTACTGTCTCCACATACCTACATAAGCAAAAAAAAAAACAAAAGAGCGATACACAACGAGTCCCGGCATTCATTCCCAAAAACAAAGCTTTTGCTTCTCACCCAAAACTGGAGTGCCCTAGAATCGTGTCCAATTTATATGATAATTCTAAAGGTTCACATGTGACATAACACGATTGTTTGGAAAAAATACTTTGCCCTGATCCTAGACAATGACCATTCAATCGTGTTTGATTTCGATTAGTACATAGCACGAAATCACCGCACTGGCAGCGTCTAGGGCTGGCACTAATAAAATTCGTGGTGTCGAAGGTACTTGAGCGCGCATATTTGCTCACAGACCGGCTTCAAAGCCTTCAGTTACAATACGTCAATTTTTGTATCGTAGTGTAAGTAAAGGGTGATACGTTTGGTTTGCATAGAAAGTGCCGACATTGCCGTGTCTAGCAGCTACCGCCGAGGTATCTCCGTGCTCTGTGGGTAGAACTATGACATGACAGACAACAGTTTAACGAGCTACCAGTAGTCTTCATTGTTCGAATTCAAATAATTTCGAAGCATAATATTTGTTTTGTTAAGAGTCAGAGGAGAATATCTAGACCACAACATTTTGCTTGTATGCCTCGATGGGGTAGACAGTAAAGTGTAGTAAACCTATATTTTGCATGTTTTACTAAGTCCCACGTGACTACTTTAATGATAGTAAGATAGCCGGTTTTCATATACCGGAAAGAAACTGAGACTGAGAGCTGCTATTAAGAAAACCCAAAAACACTTATCCTGACCTGGGGATCAAACTAAGGACTCTAAGCCTTAGCCTAGCATAGCCTAGGTTTCTCCATCATCATCATTAATAATACTCAGCAAAAAAAGCAAAACAAAAGACTCCAGGCTGCTAGCTTGGAGTCTTTTGTTTTGCTTTTTTTAAATTTGTGTCCAAAACAAGAATTTTCTTTTTGAATTATAATAGGCGAACCTGCAATTAAAAGGCAAATATTTAATTTAACATACACCCACGTGGACCCGTATCAATTGTCAGAAACTAGATGCACGGTTCGAATTGGTCGCAAGGGCCGGCAATAAGCTTTACTGTTACTCTTTCAAAATTACTTGAATTAAACTGTTTTCAAATAATAATGTGGGTATGGGAGGTTAGTGTGGGCCTGTTAACTAGTATCGCGCACTTAACAAAATAGAAAATGTCAAGAAATTGGAGTGTCTATGAGTCCTAAAGGCGTAAATATACAACATTGTACTCAACTCGTACTTTCATAAAATAAAAATAGTCTAAGTTTCAATGAATAGAAATGCCACTGAGGAAGACAGGCGTGTTGTTATTTTATGTAACGTTAATCTAGTCAAAGCACGTCTAGCCTCCACCGGCTGACCTAAACTGACCCAATAGTAGGTACTAAATTGTGGTCGGTGCATTAGTGTCGTTGTGGTTCACCCTCACATTGATTGCAGAAACAAATTAATTGACTTTTTGAATAATTTAACAAGCACTTTTCTGAGGTTAAAAAACGCATGGAATAACTTCCAACAATGGTATTCCGTAAACGTCACTTGGAACCTCACTCATGTGAGCACAGGCAATTCAAAATCGAAATCTTTTTTTTACAGTCCGAATTTCGAAGTGATACCGGACCAAAAATAGAATCACATGCTAAGGAGGTTTTATATCCACTGTTTCTTTTTTAAGCTTATTCTAGGCATTGGACAACTGTTTCTAGTGGTCAGAATGATATCAAAGTTTACGATAAATTAGCTTTTGCTCGTGGCTTTAAGCGCGTCATGTGGCATTTGGAACTTATCCCACGAGATCGCACTACCGAGGTAAAAGTATTATATCTCCTAACCCAGACCATGATCTAGCAGTGTGCCACAGTTTAACGTTATTTGTTCAGCCGTTACGAAGAAGCAACAAACAATCAGATCTTTTTTAGTATTACTATGGAAATGAGAAACTTCGAAAAAAGCATCTTGCGTTCTATCGGACGGCCAAAATATTTTGTTATTCCTTCCTATGTTAGAATATTTTCAAGTTTATTTGCTTGCTATGGACAGTTTACATATTGAACAGCTTCACTGAATAACGCTGTACATATTTTTTTGAATAAATAAACAGGTTAAGCTATTTCCAATACACGTTTGCATATTAGAGTAATTTTACGAGCAGAAGCGACCTCGGTATTATCGACTCACTACAATATTTTATACCTACAACAGGTTTAAAATATTGTAGTAAGGTTTGTAATGTGGAAAGAGCTAAAATATTCTTTACAAATGAAATAGAGCGTCTGAAAAAAAAATTATTCAGTTCATTTTTGGATGCATTTGGATTGTTTTTAATATACAGGAAGATTTTTTAGTCACCGTCCAAATTATGATACATTAATATTTTGCGAAAATCATTTAATACGTGTTTTTTCTTTTAGTATCACTCAATACAAAAATATTGAGATATCACATCACAAAGTTATCTATAAAAAGTTGATGATTCTGGACACCGCCGCGCGCTAGGTAATAGTGCGGGCTATTACCTAGTGCGTATGCACCGCGCTAGGTATTAATTTCGGCGGCCCACCCCGCGCGCCGCCAAAATTAATTGAAAACAATAATAAACAAAGTTGCAAATTTTCCCTTCATACTCTTACGGGCGGCAAGTGTAGTATTATTAACGTTTAACTTAGTCACCACGCAGAGCGGATAGTTCTTTCGAGAAAATGATTTAAAATGAAAATTTTATGTTTCGTTTTTTTTTTTTCAAAAATGGATTTATTGAATGATACCTAATGCCTAGAAAAAATTTGGACGGTGACTAAAAAATCTTCCTGTATAATATGTGTATTTCAGAGTTTGAATGATCAATAATTTAGTGCGATCTTCATCATAATTTTTGAAAGAAAAAAGACAAATAGTAATAATATTAGAAAGTAGCAAAACATGTTAGTATAAACCACAACTACCAACCACATATTGTACCGTGTGGTGCCGGACGTAAAGAATAAAACCACCCCATTTCTTCCCGTGGGTGTCGTAAAAGGCGACTAAGGGACTTACTAGCAGCGTTCTCTTTGCATTTTACCACCATACTGCGATCGCCAACCCGTCTGCCAAGCGTGGCAATTATGGCAAAAGCCCCCAAATTGGGGGAGGCCTAATTCCAGCAGTAGACGTCTTACGGCTGAAATGATGATAAACCACAAAAAAAAAATCACAACGAATCATTTAACGTCACCATGAATTAAGAAATTTCCTTCCCACTCTGATTATTTCCTTTAGGTATGCAATTAATTTGCAGTCAGTTAATGATGAGAGATCGTTGACGATGTCTTTAATTATCACATTAAATGTTTACGATCGGACCCATTACCTTAATAGGGGCATCAACATTCAACCCATCTCACTGTAGTCGATGAATTACTGGTACTTTGGTAAAAAGTACTTGTTTTGAAAGCTGGCTTATAACTTTAGGTGATATGAGTATCTACTCGATGACGAAAGTTTTTTTCTATTTTTCAGTATTTTAAAGACTAATATAAACCTTCACAGTATGACCAATACCATAATCACAAGGTTTACAAATAAAATAAAATTTAATGACAGAAAATAACACAATATCAAGCCTGTATTCCCCGAGGGGTTACAGTCATTACTTTCCACCATGAAAACTTAATTTACATTTTGTATTGTAATGGACTATTAAATTAATGAGAATTCTGCCTTTTACAAGTCATTACGTTTTACGCCTGTTATTACGATGTATTCAGTAAAGGATTGTTGGGCGTTCTATTCACTAAAATATTGAATATACGACAATAGGGTTTTATGGTGGTTCAGGTTCCATCACGAGTGGCAATAATTAATTTAACACTCTTAGGAATTCCATTATCTGGATGTCAAATCTGTACATAATATTGTTACGTAAATCGTAAAGTCTAGAAACATCGCGCTAAATCCATCTCAGAAAGAGACAGCGTTACGTAGATCGAAAAGTCTAGAAATGTCACGCTAATTCCATCTAAGGATGGGGCAGTGTTCGAAACTACTCGAAACGACACGCTAACGCTATCTGGTATCAAGTACTACGAACAATTGTACGTAGACGCCACCGCCATCTATTGTCGAATAGCGGGATTGAACAGTAAATAGATGTCTGTGGAAGTTACTGGAAGTTTCTACGCTACGTGTAAACTATGGAAAAGTGTTGAATGTTCGCGAATGTTCTGCTCGGGATATAAATAGCGGATTGTCGGGCTGTCGGGCAGTTCGATTTCGGAAGCGAGCGAATACGAATCAAGCGATACAGTACAAGCGAAACAAGTGATTCTGTTTGACGATATTTGTGTTTAGTTAATTAAACTGTTTTGTGTGTTTTGATAATACTGGTTTAAATTAATTTATCCCGAACCCCAGCTCGTAACAATATGTATACAGTATTTGAATGAAATATCAATGAAAGATCTTCTAAAAGGAGATCTATCACTATGTCAGAAGCAGAGAATAATGGTTATATATGTTTTTTTTTTCTCATTCTCACATATAGTGCTCAAACGTGATGTTGTGCCATGTGCCAGCGTTCCATGGAGCGCAATATCCTAGGGTTTCTAATTTCAAACCATAAAACACGTTTTGAACCGTAGTGATCTTCGCGCTAAAACCAAGATAACGGATAGTACCCAGAAAATCTCTCATTTCTAGCATGACTGGGCCGGACTTGTCTGTCGAATAGCAGATGACAAATGGACTAAGAGAGGGGGAGGTTTTTTTTGTATTGTTGCGACCTTATTGTCACATCATAATTGTTTAGCTCGCATAGGGATCCAATGCGCACACATACTCACAATACATCACACAACATACGCATTTTTCCTTGCACGACATCAGTTACCGACAAGACACACACCTTACACTGATCCATCTCACACCACACTCACACAACACCACACTCCACACACTAACATGCATCTCACTACACAGAAACCAGACCATAACACTTTTTATTTTTTATTATTGTGTTTTTCTTTTGTTTTAATTATTGTTTTTTTCTTTTTATTTGTTTTAATGTTTAATTTTACTACATATGAATTCCTTTTCTTCTCTTTTATAGGATGTAAATTGCGAAATGTACTTTAAACTTCTGCAATGTACCATTGATTGCCAACGGGGAGCCTGGAGATCCGTAACACAGGGTTTCCCTTGTACGGTCTCGCAAAGGAGCTTTTGTTCACATTGACTGATTATGACAAGTCCTAAGATGTTAATTCTAAGCCAATCTTTGTAGAGAGAGAAATAATATTGTATTGTATTGTCCCACTGTTAGGTAAAGGTAACCATAACATTCCATTGTTCCTGTTCCCTCCACGGCTAATCCATACTCTTGTTAAAAATGGAAATGAAGCTTAGTCTGCCTGTCAGTTATCTTTTCACGTCTTAACAGCAGAACGGATTTCCATCACTGGTAGATCATGACCTGGGCTTGGTCATAGGATACATTCAATTCCAGTATTACATTGCATAGAGTAATGTCCGGCTTCCACGCGAGTGAAGCCATGGCCAAAAGCTAGGCTTTACACCATAGGAAAAGTACGAGCTACCGCACTACAACCTTTGTTATTGAAAGCAGCTTTTTGATACCGAGGACGAGCGATTAGAGTGCGTTACTCGTGCCTACATTTAAGTGTGTCCACTAGCGGAGGGTATTTTAGTGCACTCAAATAACACTCATAGAAATCTTTCAACAGCATTGTAGATTCAAATTCAGCAAGCGATTAGCAATTAAGAGAGAATAATGGCATAAGCCGCCCGATGTGGTGACGCATGTGGAGGCCTTTGTCTAGCAGTAGATGGCTTTCGGCTGAAATGGTTATGATGATAGTTAAAGGCATAAAACTCAAGGAATTAATAACAAGTTTAGTCCTCGAAATCAAAGCACAGTTAACCTTCATTTTGAACAAAACGTTTTACTTTAACAATGTCATTTATATTATACAAAAAGACACTTTGATTCGTTAGCCCTTTTGAACAATCTTCTGACTTTATTTCTTTTGGAAGACTTCAATGTTGTTATCCAAATGAAGCGTGCTTTGATTTTCTTATCAAAAAGTTCATTCGTGTTCATGTTTGTTTATTTTTGTGTTCTCGATACATATGATTAGGGAAGGGATTTTAATGAGATTTATTTTGCCTTGTCGTGCTTTTTATTCCTAATTTCCGTACTGTCAATGAAGTTTAAGAACCGAACAGGTTGCAAAACTTTTTATTTAAAGTTTTTTAAAGTGACAAATTAATTTATCAAAGTGAAGTGTACTACGTCACGGAAACTGGATTAATAATAAAGACGAAGTGAGCAAACTAGGTACTCAAAACTCGGTTTCTCTGTGGGTTTACCGCCGACAATTGGCACACCGCTGGCAGTAAGCTAAGATACTAAATAATTTAACACCAGTGTCTCACAATCTGGGAAGAAGTTGGCGCTTGTGAAATTAAATCGCACCCCTAGGTCTAAAGGGAACTAACTCGAAATTCTTAATTTTTCAGTTATGCACACCTTCGAGTCTGTCATTTCAATAGCTATCGACCAATAAACCAGATTCAGAACTATTTCCAATATTTGGAGTCGAAATATGTATTTAATATAGGGACATGTATGGATTTGCCTTATATACCAAATTCTAATAAAATGTATATGAGCTTAATCAGTCATTGCAATTTCTGATGACAACTTCGGGATTAATCAAAAACAAAAATATTACGTTAAAATAAAGGTGTCTTTTACAAAATATTCTTCGTATAATCTTATTTAAAATCAGTTGATTTTCTTAATTTTTTATTACAAAATAAAATAATATTCTCTCACGGGTCTCGCTTTAAATCTTTAGTAAAGATAATAATTTAGGTACTGGCACAATATTACTGAACGCAGTTGTAAACCAATGAGACTCAGGTTGAGCATTCAGTATTGTAAATCATTACAAACGCACTGCCTACACAAGTATTAACCTGTTGTCTTAACAACTATTAACTAACGTGAGAACGCTTCGCACTCTTGGCACTAAGCCATGGTATCACGCTAACGCTAGCTCCACACATTGGTCCCAACTTTGGCCCCAACTCAACTCGTTTAGCATGACGTGCGAAACCAGAATTGAACTCGTCTTAAGCCAATGTTATTTTCTTGGTCCGCATGTTGGAGTATTGGTGATGTAGCCAACGTTTGAACCGACTCATAGAGCTGTCGTTAAGGATTAGATCACAAGTGTCTTGCAAGCCACCGTTATTAGTTGAGGTTAATGTCTTAAGTCAATGTGTTGTCTGAGTATGTAAAACCTTCTTAGTCATGTTGTTAGAAGAGAGATAATTGGTTTTAAATAGTATTTTATTAAATTGCTGCATAACAGTAACAAAGTTCGTCAGCATTAGCCTATAACAGTCCACGTTAAGGAAAAGATGCCCTCCGGTTTGGAGAGTGATGGCTTAGCAGGGTGGCTGGTTGTGGCTGGATGAGAGTGACAAAAGCTTTAGCTAAGTAGCGTGAATTCGGGGAGGCACTTCAAAACGAGTCTATACTGACTGAAATGACAGACTCGAAGGTGTGCATAACTGAAAAATTAAGAATTTCGAGTTAGTTCCCTTTAGACCTAGGGGTGCGATTTAATTTCACAAGCGCCAACTTCTTCCCAGATTGTGAGAAAATTAATTGTAATTGTAATAGAAAAGACACAATTAAATAAATGAAAATTAAAGCCTATCTGCCGTGTGTTTCGTTTTGCTCGTGTCTTCTAAGGAGAGGATCATTTATTTTTAAACCGTGCCCAAACATTCTAGATATTTTTTGTATTTTGAACTTTATGTCGACTTTCGCAGAATTTTTAATGCAACGACTTAAGACCGAGCTATTTGTTTTGTAAAAATAACTGTATTTTGATTTCTGTTCGGTTCTTATTTCATAAGCAGTCTCGATGGCTTAAAAACATTAATAATAAGACCGAAAGAATGTAATATTGAATAAATAACTAACGCTTCAAATATATCAGGATTTACAACTTGTCCAAACGTATAGGCATAACCTCTATAGAAATTTATGTATTGGTAGGGTAATAGATACTCCTAGGCATGTAGATACTTTGTGTCTAAAAGCATCGCTGGGTCTGCCTAACTCAATTGGAACCTGCCTGTCAATCTAAAATAGTCTACATGATCGTATTTTGTCGTATCGGTAATCCTTTTAGTAACGGTTGAAAGGTACCAATTTGGCTTATATGTTACAAACGTGCAACGTTTGTGAGATCATCAATATGCAAGTTGAGCTATGCAGGGCGAAACTTGAGAGTAGATTGTGTAATGGACACTTTAGCTCGCTTTGTTGTAGTAATGGCATTCTTAAATTCTGATTCTTCTTTATTAAGTTAGACAGTTTCTATCACAAATTGAAGAATTTTACAGGAAACTCATAACCCATCATCCACTGAATCAGTATATTAGGGTATTAGAGCTCTGCAAAGAAATTACAAAGTTTATTAGAAGAAGCTGGGTTGTGAATTTTTGCCCCTCAGCAAAATCCACCAAACTAGCAACAAAGTATAGGTACTATTGAACGTCATTAACAAAAGAAAAAGAACATAACTTACCTGCCATAAAGAGAAAACCCTAAAAATAACCAAGCAATTTCATTTGAGTGACGAAAAGAATATACGAAGGCTTAGTACTAAAATATTTTATAGCTTACAAAATATCGGACAAGGACAGGCGTTCAAATAAATTAGACTTGTTTGTCGTGACGTAAACTCTAGTGAACCTGAATAGGAATATGTGTGAAGATATCAAACTGGTGTAATGTTTATGGGGATGTTTTGTGAGTGAATTATACGGTTTTCTCATGGTAGTGTTCGTTATAATAGTAGTTTATGAAACTGTTGCATAATACCTAGTTATGTGCAGTTTTATAGATTACTTTATCTACTATCATACACTGGGATTGAACCTAGTAAATAAAAAATCAAAGGAAAAAAAAGGAAGCCTCATGGAACACCAAAGGCATTCTCGTCGGCAAACCTAAGTTTTGCCGACGATATGGTCCTTTTTGCTCCCACAGCTCAAGAACTCCAGACCATGCTCCAAGAGCTGAGCACGGCTAGCTTCAGGGTGCGACTTGCGATGAATCGGTCTAAAACTCAAATTATGAGTAACAGCACTAAGCGTAGAGTTGAAGTGGATGGGCAGGAGATACAATATGTCGATGAGTATGTCTACCTGGGCCAGTTAGTTACTTTCGAAAACAGGCAGGAAAGAGAAATTAATCGCCGAATCGAAAACGCCTAGAAAAGCTACTGGTCCATGAAGACGCTAATGAAGGGTGATCTGCCGATCTCCCTGAAGCGCAAACTCATCGACATGTGTATCCTGCCCGTCTTAACCTACGGTGCTCAGACCTGGTCGCTCACCGAGTCTCAAAAGTTCAGTCTGTTTCTCAATCCCACCAAGATGTCACGTAACGCCATTCTTAAATAAGCACTCCATCCTGAAGATGAAGTCACGTCGTAAGTTACACTTAGCATGCCTATTATTTGGAGTTGTAAAGTACAAGCAACCGTCCTACCTGTACAGTAAACTGAGCTGGGTCGCCAGTAAAAGGGAAATCGCGAGTAGGCAGTGCTCCCAACAACTATCCACTCAATCGCACAAGACGGCTGCCTTCAGGGGAAGTTTCAGATATGCCGCATCCAAATGCTGGAACAATATTCCCCCGCCGATAAGGAATCTTAAATCTCTTGACATCTTCAGAATAAGACTGCGGATGTTTCTTATCGCCTCGCAGATAAAACTGGGCATGACGATTTCAAATACGTCCATAATATAACTGGCTGTCGTGTTCTTCCCAACTCTTCCCGTTTGCTGAGCGCATCTTTGTCACATAACTGCATACAAATGGAATACTAGTTATTGAATGATTTGTGGATCTATTGTGAGATAGATAGTAGTTATAATACACATACCTATTATTAATTACCTATTTTTATTTACTGCAAACACATTTCAGTCCGGTCAAATTTATTATTTATTCACATTAATATAGTAATATTTTGAATATTCATTTACGTATATACTATATTTTTATATGTTTAAACAATCAAGTAATCGTGTAAACAATCATCATCGTACAAAAACGCTTCGAAATGCTAAACTTTACTGTAAAATGCTTTGTATGAACATTGCGGGTACTTACATAATATCACTCCGCACATTTCACAACACCAATAATAATTATTCGTGTATTGATCCCATCTGCTCGACGTCCGTGGGTCACTACAAGGATCCAGCAGAATATCAGCGTCAGGTATATTTGCCTGACACATGCTGAGCTGGACTCCCATTTGGTGCCACACTGAGACGCACACCGCACTATTGTATTCCACCGTACGTTATTTTCATTTATATTTTAATTTGTGACACTAAGTGTCATCATCACTATTTTATGTGTTCCTTATTTTTTTTCTTATTGTATATTGGCACTTTGTACCTACAGCTAAATTGTAATCACGTCAACTTATTATTTAATCGTGCTTTGTATGTTGTCATGTCTTTGTGTGCACCAAATAAACGTTTTATCTATCTATCTATCTATCTATCTACAAAAGCTTTAGCTAAGTAGCGTGAATTCGGGGAGGCGTATGCCCAACAGTGGACTGGTACAGACCGATGATTATCAAAATGATCTATAACTACTCTTATACCGTAAAATTTGAATTATAACTTCAAAACGAGTCTATATTTACATAGGTACTTTATAAACACAATATCGAATTTTAAAAAAAAAGTCATCGATAAAGTCAAATTTTCCTGTTTAAAATAATTATATAAAACAAACTATTTACCAATAAAATACAGAGCTTGGAATACCAAGAAGCCACCCATACCATTTTTATAGCATTACAGAACTATTTCTTACTCTTTTTTTTTTTTGTTTAGCCTATATTGCCCCACTGCTGGACAAAGGCCTCCCCCAATTTCTTCCAGGAACTCTTCAACTCTTCTCACCTCAAACCAGTCGTCGCGGTACGTATCTAGGTCGTCTCGCCAGCGCTTTCTGGGCCGACCGCGGTGGCGACGTCCATCTTCAGGCACCCATTGTGTGCTGACCTTAGCCCAGCGGTCATCCTGCATATGACTAATGTGACCCGCCCAATCCCATTTGAGCCTGGCAGCCTTTTTGCCTACGTCTGTTATACCCGTTTTGAAACGCAGCGTTGTGTTGCGAATTCTGTCCTGTCTTTTTACACCCAGAATACTGCGTTCCATCGCTCTTTGACAAACTCCAAGGCGGAACTTTTGAGACTCGGTGAGCGACCAGGTCTGAGCATCGTAGGTTAAGACGGGCAGGATACACATGTCGATGAGTTTGCGCTTCAGGGAGATCGGCAGATCACCCTTCATTAGCGTCTTCATGGACCAGTAGCTTTTCTAGGCGTTTTCGATTCGGCGATTAATTTCTCTTTCCTGCCTGTTTTCGAAAGTAACTAACTGGCCCAGGTAGACATACTCATCGACATATTGTATCTCCTGCCCATCCACTTCAACTCTACGCTTAGTGCTGCTACTCATAATTTGAGTTTTAGACCGATTCATCGCAAGTCGCCCCCTGAAGCTAGCCGTGCTCAGCTCTTGGAGCATGGTCTGGAGTTCTTGAGCTGTGGGAGCAAAAAGGACCATATCGTCGGCAAAACTTAGGTTTGCCGACGAGAATGCCTTTGGTGTTCCATGAGGCTTCCTCTTTTACCTTTGATTTTTTATTTACTAGGTTCAATCCCAGTGTATGATAGTAGATAAAATAATCTATAAAACTGCACAGAACTAGGTATTATGCAACAGTTTCATAAACTACTATTATAACGAACACTACCATGAGAAAACCGTATAATTCACTCACAAAACATCCCCATAAACATTACACCAGTTTGATATCTTCACACATATTCCTATTCGGGTTCACTAGAGTTTACGTCACGACAAACAAGTCTAATTTATTTGAACGCCTGTCCTTGTCCGATATTTTGTAAGCTATAAAATATTTTAGTACTAAGCCTTCGTATATTCTTTTCGTCACTCAAATGAAATTGCTTGGTTATTTTTAGGGTTTTCTCTTTATGGCAGGTAAGTTATGTTCTTTTTCTTTTGTTTATGATGTTCAATAGTACCTTTACTTTGTTGCTAGTTTGGTGGATTTTGCTGAGGGGAAAAATTCACAACCCAGCTTCTTCTAATAAACTTTGTAATTTCTTTGCAGAGCCCTAATACCCTAATATACTGCTTCAGTGGATGATGGGTTATGAGTTTCCTGTAAAATTCTTCAATTTGTGATAGAAACTGTCTAACTTAATAAAGAAGAATCAGAATTTAAGAATGCCATTACTACAACATAGCGAGCTAAAGTGTCCATTACACAATCTACTCTCAAGTTTCGCCCTGCATAGCTCAACTTGCATATTGATGATCTCACAAACGTTGCACGTTTGTAACATATAAGCCAAATTGGTACCTTTCAACCGTTACTAAAAGGATTACCGATACGACAAAATACGATCATGTAGACTATTTTAGATTGACAGGCAGGTTCCAATTGAGTTAGGTAGACCCAGCGAGGCTTTTAGACAGAAAGGATCTACATGCCTAGGAGTATCTATACTCTACTAAAACGCCAATATATAAATTTCTATAGAGGTTATGCCTATACGTTTGGACAAGTTGTAAATCCTGATATATTTGAAGCGTTAGGTATTTATTCAATATTACATTCTTTCGGTCTTATTATTAATGTTTTTAAGCCATCGAGACTGCTTATGAAATAAGAACCGAACAGAAATCAAAATACAGTTATTTTTACAAAACAAATAGCTCGGTCTTAAGTCGTTGCATTAAAAATTCTGCGAAAGTCGACATAAAGTTCAAAATACAAAAAATATCTAGAATGTTTGGGCACGGTTTAAAAATACATGATCCTCTCCTTAGAAGACACGAGCAAAACGAAACACACGGCAGATAGGCTTTAATTTTCATTTATTTAATTGTGTCTTTTCTATTACAATTTAAAGAAACAAGAATAATTTACGCTTCGATTTTAAAACTTTCTCCTTTTATTCGTCGTTCAAAAAAGGCAGAACACACAGGCCTATTGGTTGATAAATTGTTTGACAAATGAATACCACCGGGAACACGTCGGCATGTGCCGTCAAATCTATATATATATAAAAATGAATCCCTATTTCCCTTGGTCACGCCATCACGCTTGAATGGCTGGACCGATTTCACTTTTTCTTTTTTGTTGTGTTTGTAATTGTCAGGAGAAGGTTCTTATGAAAGAAAAAAAATAAAAATTGCGCGTAAAATTAGAAAATTTAAAAACACTTATTTAAGAATACTTAACAACCGTATAATAGGACAATGTAAACTTTTTTAATGTAACATTATGACATTTGACATATCATCAAAGAGACAGGACAACGTCTGTCGGGTCAGCTAGTAGAATATAAAATACAGAGTAATATCGACGAAAATATATTGCAGATGATTTTCAATGGAGTGAGCACATGCAATAGTATTTATGTGAAGAATAACTCTGAAAGAATTTATAAGGTATTTGTACTTTTGATGTTTATAATAGCTGCTAAAGTAACAATAACAGCAACAGGCCGTGAATATGGCTCTTGGATTAAGTTTTAGAAAAAGTTCGGTTTTGTAGAGCGTTGTCTCTGTCACTCATACCTGACAGTCTCTATCTTAAGCTCATCATTATCTATGCCTAGTCTCTTCCCGAATATTTTGGGTTCATCTTTCACTTTAATCGAATGCAGCTCAATACCAGTATTTAATATAGACCGAGTCCCTATCAGATCTATGCAACAGAGTAAGACTGGTCGTCAGACTTTCGGGCTTCTTATTACCTACCTGTAACGACAGGACTAGGGATATCGATATGTAATGGATGGTCATCCATCCATAAACCGACCTTGACAAGCGTTGCTTAACTTTCGACTGAACCGTGCGGCTGTCTTTACTTAGCCACGAGTCACTCTCTAAAGCTCGATGTTTTATTATTATTAATGCCTGGATACTGTCACAAGCCTACTCTTTTTGATTCTTCACCTTCATTCATCTGACCTAGACAATTTACTGGTAAGTTAAAGTCTCAAACGAAAGAGTCTAAAACTTTCACTTTCAAGCGCCAAGTTGACTCTGTTACACTAAATACGGGCCTAAGCTAAACATCTTCTACAAAAAAGCAAATGCCGACTACATTACATATTATGGTTAAACAGAACAATACACAACACACTCGATTGACTTTCAACCTTAGCTGAACTCAATAAAGTCCCAAATTCATTGTCAAAATGTAAAAAGGCCTACTATACAGGCTACATATCCTTTTTGTCAAGAGAAAAGTTTTAAGCATCTTATAATGACGCTTTTAATTAACTGTCCCAGTTGAATGCTCGTTTAGAAGACATCTGTTGAGATGAGATGAATTATGACGTAATTACAAAGATGGGAATGGCATGAAATACAGTATAAGTCGGTTCTTAATAGTCCATAACAATACAATAGTATTGTTCATAGCGTTTCCCTCATCATTGCTAGGAGAGGGGTAGGTACGTTAAACATCCGATCCCGCAATCAATTTTAATATGTGAAACGGTCGATACGGATAGTCAGAAGTCCGTAAATATGACAACTGTACCTACTGTTATTCTGTAAAATTCTAAAATGAATTCAAGATTTTATCGCTCTCCACGTTTGTGTTATAACTAACTAACTTCTGCTATCCAACTAGAGAACCTCCATAAAGCACCACTGATCTTAATCTTTAGAATAATCTCCCATCTAACTTAGGAGTTCTATCGAACCGCGCGGCTTTTATTTAGTCAGAAACTTTTCAATATAATTTACAAAAAATATTTCAGTCTCTTCTCAGTCCTAATACTTTGATATAATTTCACACAGAGAAGTGATAAAACCCACACCAAAAAAAAACTTTTTACGGTTTTTAATTTTTTTAAAAACAGTTTTTATTTTTAACTTTTTAGTTATGGTAGATACCCCACACTAATCTAATAGCGTTATTCGTTCATTTGTCGCGCCAATACTTAATGCAAATATAAAACTTATATGGTTTTCACATGGATCCCACTGCCCGAATGAAACCAAATTATTCAGAAAAAATTCTAGAAGCTTCAACTTTCAAATAAAAAAAAAATCATCGAAATCGGTTCACCCAGTCACAAGTTATGAGTTAACAAACATAAAAAAAATACAGACGAATTGATAACCTCCTCCTTTTTTTGAAGTCGGTTAAAAATACTATGTAGCACATTCCACACATTATCACATCCATTCATTCTCCAACCACCACACCTAATAAGCTCTCACCTAATATATCTTAATGTCATCTCTGACGTTCAGGACATTAGTTTGAGTGCACTATGCTACCGTAAGTAGTTCCTAGCTGCTGCATGGAATGCACCTCTTTATGACATCATGACAGTGTGTGTCTGTAAAATAATATATAATGCTATTAACGGGACAGTAAATATAAAGTAATAGTGTATGGGCAAGACAAATACCTATTAAAACTTTTAAAAATAAAATAACGAGCTATTTTGAGAGGATCACCAAAATTGCGGAACCAAGTTTCTAGTGATAGTTAGAGAGAGCCATAAACTATTGAAAAACTTCGATAAAATCGATCAAATTTGTAAAAAAGTTTACAAGTCACACAAATTTGTTTTGATATGTAGGAACTATGCTTTTAATACTCATCATAAAGTCAGTCTCGTACATCATTCCGCTATAAAATAAATAGAGCTTTATTTTTTTTAATTACAAATATCGGGTTGCCGAAATTCAAGGTGTTATTTATTGTATTTATCTACACACTCTTAATGTTGTGTATGCCTTGGAATTTGGGTAGGCCTTTGGTGTGGGATGCTACCTGTGTCGACACCCTCGCACCATCCCATCTTCTTAGCACGGCAGGCTGGGCTGGGGCGGCTGCTGCAGGTGCAGAAAATCTCAAACGGCGCAAATATAACAACCTTATTGGGAGCTATATTTTTGAGCCGTTTGGGGTTGAAACACTAGGACCGTGGGGAACGAGTGCTCGTCGAGTATTTCGCGACATCGCCAAGCGGTTGGCTGACTCTTTATGTGACCAGAGGGCTGGCCTATTTTGAGGGTCAAAGAATCAGCATTGCCATCCAACGTGGCAACGCTGCCAGCCTTCTGGGCACTTTTCCCGCCGATAGTGATGCGGACGAATTCTTTGATGCCCAGTGAGCTCTTCCCCACCTTTATTTTTTTTCTTCTTCTTTACCTTTATTTAATTGTATATAATATACTCTTAATGTTTAAAAGAAAAGATTAAGTACGGTGAATTAATCAAACCAAAAGCAAAGGTCAACCTATCCGATCAACAGCCATTTTTCCCGTAAAGCTAAAAGTTCAACCTTTTCCTCGCCACAAAAAGATTACAATAATACTATCTCTCTTCAATGCTATCGACAATATTGCGTTTTCTGTATCAAAATGTAGAAGGGAATCCGATAAGCTTAAACGTCCGACAACGTACAGTATGACTGGTTAAACAAGGAACCTTAACCTTCCAAATGTTAAGAAGTAGAATAAATTCGTGCTCACATAACTGACAAAAAGTGTTACCCAGTAACTGGATTAAAGACACAAGGCAGGCGCTCGTTTTATAACTACTGGTATTGAGCTGTACCTTGTCTGGACGCCGACCCCTACATAGTTGGGAAAAAAGTTTGCAATGGCGGCTGACGATGGACACAAAATAAAATTTTAAGCTGCCTGTAGTGGTTGGTCTATAATGTAGTGTTCATAAGTACGACCATGCTAAGTATAGGGTCATGGGCTCAATCCCCAGATTAGACTAGTTGTGTTGTGATTGTTGTGTTGTATTTGTTGATTGTTTTTGTTTTTAGTTGTTGTTGAGATTTTCTCAACTTCTTAGTAGCATCCTGGAGTCTGGATTTGAGGTCGGTTCATGGCAATAGGCTCACACATGGGACTTAGCACAACAGAAACAATGTGGGTCTAAAGTGTATACTGCACACCTCTGCCTAAGACAGGCCTACGTTATGTAAATTTTATTCAGTGAATTAGAAATCTTTCCAAGTTTGAATTACTTAAATACAAAACATTTAAGTCCCTAGTTTAACCAGTCAGCCGGTATACCACTAAATCCCAAATAAATTTTAATTTAACTATTACAAGGTACGAAAAAAGGTATTCTCAATAGCCTATCGTAATTCCTGTGAAAGTAATTCCCAGTACTGAAGGCTTAAGCGATAGAAAGACATCGGGTTTGGACAAATATTTGGTGTCGGATATTTGCATATTGTATTAAGACTTATGAAAAGTCGATCCAATAAGGGCGAGGCATTTTTAAGGAAAATTTATTTGAAAATCGTAAAAGTTAAGGTCATGTATAGCAATTGAATATTGTTGAACAATCATAATGGAGATTCGGAGACTCAGACGGAAATTGAAAAAATGTAATGTGATCTCACAATATTAGCCAATATTTGGTCCAAGACATCTGTCTTGGACCAAATATTGGTTAATATTGGCTGGCTATCTTTCTTCAGTTATGAGTGGTTTAAAAAAAAAACTTTCCATCTTAATATTACAGGACTAACAAAAAATGGGTCTGTCCTTATATATGTCTGTTTTAAGGGTTGTAAAAAAAATACTAAACATTTTACAAGCGGAGCCACAGATATCTAGTACATAGAAATAGAAACTACATTTTTGACATAGAATTTTTTTTTGGAAACAAAATGGTGCTTATGACTTGCACCACATTCCACTTGGTCGATGTCCTTATCAATTTTTATGTCCTCTTCAAATCCTGAAGTAATGTAAGGTACTTCAATATTGAACCTCTTGTCACGGTCAGTGGTTGATAGGTAAACAGTAAAATATTTTATGGTTTCCTGTTATGTACTGGCCAGTTTGATTTTGATGTGTTCCAGAGCTAATTTAATTAGAGACTTATTTTGAGATTACCTTTGATAATCGTTTCGGGGTCAGAAGGCCGAAATCTGACAACCAGTGTTACAAAATGGTATTGTGTTACTGAGTCAGTAACTATATTTCGGAGGTCAGATATGTAATTACGTCCTGAAAAAGCTTAGCTAGCTTAAATCCTTCTTCAGGTCGCAGGCTACCTTTCCTGATAAATAACGAAACAATCAGTTTGGATTTTAAGACGTGAAAAGTAACAGACAGATGACAGACCGAGTTACTTTCAGATTTATAATTTTAATAGCTGTTGCGCGCGCCATATGTGTACAAAATTTCATCTAAATCCGTTCAGCCGTTTTATCGTGAAAACGTAACAAACAAACTTACTTTCGAATTAATAATATAAAATTATAAACCAAAGTTGTGTGTGCTGGCAGCTTCGTGCGGTGCTGGACGTAAGCAATTGTATTACTATATTTCTTCTGGGTGTCGTAGAAGGCGACTAAGAGACGTACTAGAGAATGGGCAGCAGCATTTTCTATGCATTTTACCACCATACTGCGATCGCCAACCCGCTTGCCAAACGTGGCGATTATGGCAAAGCCCCCACATTAAGGAAAGGCTTATCCAACAGTGGACGTCTTGGGGCTGAAAAATAACGTTGATGCTGTGTGTGCTGAGTAGTCATCCTTTTTCGTGTAACATTTCAAACTTTGCTGTAGGTTTTAAATAGATTGTGAACACAGTAACAATGACGTTGTAGAAATGTCATCATTATTTCAGCCGTAAGACGTCCACTGCTGGACTTTAGCCTCCCCCAATTAGGGGGGCTTTGCCATAATCGCCACGCTTAGCAGGCGGGTTGGAGATCGCAGTATGGTGGTAAAATGCATAGAGAACGCTGTTGCCCATTCTCTAGTAAGTCCCTAAGTCGCCTTTTACGACACCCACGGGAAGAAATGGGGTGGTGCTATTCTTTACGTCCGGCACCACACGGTACTAGAAATGTAACAATCATCATTATCTGACTAGCTTTTTCCCAATAGAATAAGGATCAGTTTTTTCTGGAAAATAGAAAGTACTTGAAGGTGCTGGCATTGAACCCACAGACCTATATAGTACCTATAGAATGCAGCTGAATGCCAGTACTTGACAAGCAATGACTGCCTTCCATGTGAAATCCGCGAACCAGTTACTATAGATGCACTGTCACACAGACCCGCGAAAACAGACAAAAATCTAACAACAATTATCACATTCTTTTTTTTTTTCAGTTGACAGAGCTGTACAGGATAAAATAAATAGTGCCATCTCATCTCTTTCAACAACTCAACTTATAAAACCCAAAAGTGGTCTCATGTATTTCTAACTCTGCTGACTGTACCACAGAAATATAAATGTCATTCTGTATCGCTTACTTTGCGGGCAAACTGTGACCTTTCAGGCCGTGTGTATCATTCCGTCCAATTGTGAAATCTCATGTCAACCGTGATTGGCTGTTGAAAATAGGTCAACTAATCACAATGGGTTACATGAATGTCTACAGCAAATTCAGTAATCAGAGACAGGTGGCAGAATTCGTCCTAAAGTTTCTCACATAAACTAAAAATTGCGCAGAATTCATCTGGCTCCTGACATATTAGAACAGAGGCTAAGCCCGCTAAGCCAACATGAACTTTGTTGACACACGCAAAGCCCATTTACATCACATTTCTCTCACGTACGATATTAAATTGGAAAGTAGGTATAACATTTAATTCATGTCGCACTCTTCAGAGTTTCACAGATGCTTATGAGGAATCCTCGCGAGTAATTAATGTGAACAGTTGCTGCCCAGAATAGTACCTACAGAAGGTCGGCTCCATACAACTTGGGAATACAGGTGCACGAACACATAGATCTGAAACAAATGCCGGTCGTGAGTGCGGTTGCACTCGCTGTACGTGAAGCGTGACTATGAGTGCGTGCGTTTTCGCTCGTTGTATGGAGATGACCTTCTGTTCTATTCTGTGGTTGCTTACCAAGATAAATTTTACTGCTTTTAAACGCAGCTAAAATTTTCAGCACGATAGAATTTCACGAAAACATTGCACGTATAATTTTGGAATAAACATTCTAAATTAAAGTTCAGCTTTGAGATTATAATTTTGTTTGCAAATAGTTTTGTATAGTGTGTAGCTTTTGTTGTTTATTTGCAAGATTTCTGACGGTGAAATTCTCAACACATATTCATTAAAAACGTCTGCATTAAAATTCTTTAACACTTTGAACGCCGCGTGTTTTTGAACTAGTCTAATACCGTACGCCGGCGATTTTTGCATTATTTTGACAATTTGTAAATAATAGTCTATTACAGATAGGTACCTACATGTGTTTTTTTTATACATTGTAAATTTAGGTTTATATTTGTTTTTTATGAAATAAAATTATTCAATATATAATGAAATGTATTTATTCGACATTTTTGAATAGTGCACTTAACAACTCGAAACGAAGCGGGACGGCGTACTGAGCGTTCGTTCCTGTCGAATGGCGGAGTGCGTTCGTTCCTGTTGAATTGACACACATAAAAAGAGCTACGTGTCTATAATTTTGCACATGTGTGCATTATGAATGTAGCTAATGACCAATAACAGCCATACACGTGAACAGCGCGTGATTTTAGAATAAAAAATATTGAAATCGGATCACGTCACCCTCACGTATCGGCGTATGAGATCATTTTGTTAATCACGTGAACAGCTCGTGATTGGCGTTCAAAGTGGTTACTTTTTGCCGACATAATTATTATTAACATGCAACTGTAATTTTGTAAATAAAGCTACAGCCCTGTGTCAGACAGGAGTACGGCGTATGATTAGTAAAATTATCCTGGTGGCAGCTTAGAGTATGGAGCATTAAAACCGAAACCGTGCTACTAGTAAACACAATATAAAATGCTTTTTTTACACCTTATGGGAGTGTAATTGTGTATAATAGGTACTTGGTGATTTGTAATTTGACATATTCCATCCAGGACATGATAGTATGTCCTACTTGCAACATTTTAACACCAATGGGCAAAATTCATGGAATTTGAGAAAGAAAAAACATTTTTTATAATTTTTCCAAAATTTGCCTGTAGTCATAACTAAATATTACTTTTTTTCTAACTTCTTACAAATTTATCGAATCGCATTGCTCGCTTTTAATTATAAAATAGCTAACACAGTAAATAAATTAAACAACATATTATGTCTAGGACGTGTGATTGTAAAGTATAATTAATCTATACTTTATTAATTAGTAAGTAATAATTTCACTGTATTTAAAGCTGAAGAGTTTGTTTGTTTGTATGTTTGTTTGGTTGAACGCGCTTATCTCAGGAACTACTAATCCGAATTGAATAATTCTTCTTGTGTTGAGTAGCCTATTTATAAATATATAATATAAATTGTAATAAAGATCTTTTTTTTTCTTTAACCTTCGTTTTTTACACAAAAAGATAACATGAAAATTCGCCATTGTGTTGTCGCCATTGTCTGGCTTTATTATTTAATCTATTTTCAGAAATCTGTAATTATTTATGTTCTCTATTTGACATTGGGTCACATCTGCTCTATTAGTATAACAGTTTGTACCATACAATTTTTGTTTCCATCCCGATTAAGTCGCAAATAGAAAGTGAGTATATTAATCATTTTAAAGAAGGGTTTAACACGATAAAATCCATTTTATTTTGTCTCATCTGACAATCGATCCCAGTATCCCACGCTCGGCCACAATAAGGGGATATCTAAATATACCTAAAATGTGCGTTGGTTAGGAATTTTTTTTTGGAAGTTCGTTAATGACGTTGAGAACTACCCTCTGAACATATTACACAAAAACTTTATCGTAGTAATACATTATTTCCAAGGCAGCTGTTACCCTTATAAAATATTGGAAAATTCTTTTTTTTACTGAATTCAACGCTATGTAGCTGAGTGCCCCTTTTCAAATGAATAATGTATTGCTTTAGTAAGGAGTCTTTAAAGTGTTATTACGAATGATCAATTTAATAAAGATAATGTATACATTTTTTGTTCTACTACAAACGTAGTAACAAAACAAGATAAGTTCGATATCTTTGTACTATGCTTATCTATAAATAGTATAGGTACATACAATTAACTAATTCAATTTTCACTTTTTTTGTGTATATTTGCGTGACCGTTTAGTTCTTCTAAACTACAACATGAATTTTGATGCGGTTTCCTTCTTCAGTTAGGTAGAGAATTTATTACGATGTGTCTAATTTATGTGTACTTACAATACAATAATATTGAACTTAGATTATAATATAGAAATATCAGTTGAAGTGACTTGCGAAGATATTTGTTCGGAAGAGATAATGTGGCCCTGGCTATATGCCAGGGCCACATTATCTCTTCCGGCATTATCTCGGCAACTGAAGGAACACGGGTGGGTTTTAGTCAGTAAAAGTCTGACACGCCCTCCCACTTTGCCCAGAGCTGGAGACGTCATTTGATGATGATGCCACAAAAAAAAAGTGAGTTGCGATGTAAGCAGCAAAAAATATTATATAACTGCAGAAATGAACAATGGTTGCTCAAGTCAGACGCATAGAAAATGGGAATACTTATAAACTTACCCTGTTTCATTAATTTATTGCAGTTTGTGGCGTGGCAAGGCTAACTCGTGACTGAAATAGCAGAACAACAGACATTGTATCATATTAAATTCAATTGTTTTTTACCGCGCATGAAGTTGTGAGTTAATTGGTAAAAACTCTGAGTTTGGCGTAGTACCTATGCAAAGGAATTATAAAATAGGTTTATTCGATCCTTAAAACGTCTAGAACCTCCACGAGCAAATAAAATAATTTCGAGCTTAATTACTACTAATTTGTGTAACTACGTCACACCAGATAACCTTGAAACTAAGAAAAAGGAAGTTTATTTACTTAATACAATTTAAAAGTTAAAACAAATGATTATTAAAGACGGTTAGCTAGTCATCCCCAAGTATAATGTCTCCGCGAATACTTAATACAATTGTACTGTTTTGAAATTTTTCTTCATCTTTTAAATCAGCTGAGGACCTTAAGAATAATAGGTGCAAAAGACGGTAGATTTAACGGTGATGTATTAATATCACCGTTAAGTCTACCGTCCATCTTTTAAGGTCTACGGTCCAAGATTAAGCTAAATATAATTATTTAGCTTAATCTTGGACCGTAGACCTTAAAAGGTGGATGGGACACACTGAATTGAAAAAGGTAAACTGGATGTAGAGGCGCGATTTAGGAGAAGTCACAGCTCGCGGAATTGAAACTTATAAAATTAGTGACGCCGAAGTACTCTGATCACACAACTCCTGTCATGGACCACCTTCAAAGCCATCAGTTTGTATTAGTAGAAGAGTAACCGGCGTTACACTTAGTTTGTATGACAAATGTTGTCTGCGTTCATTGTGGGAGAGCCCTGTGACTAGCAATAGACGAAAGGCTGAATTGAATGAGTTATCTTGGAGTGAATACATTATGTAAATATTCGATTGCAGCGTTTTCTGTTGTCTGCATGCTACAGACGTAATTGAAAGGGCCAAGCTCCTAACGAAATACTGGGCTGACTGTATGACTGCTTTTCACATGCTAAGAAGAAGGTGTAAAAATTATTTAACTAATTTGCCAGCACTAAGATACACTCGCTATCTTTGTTGTGACAATTTGAGTTTCTTTTTCACAATAAACTGACATTAATTGCCACCACCACAACTACCTTTCTCTCACTAAAAAATAAAATAAAAAGAACACCCTTTTCTTACAAAATTCGTTCGCTCTAAGACTTTACGTATAAGATTTAGATATTTTTTTCAACTTGACCTGTTAGTAGCATCGTTACTAGGCTGCAATATAGAACTAAAGAACTCTAAAACAAAATAAACTTGAATATCAACTTTGGTCCAAAGACATAAGATTGATTTTCTTTTGTTTATTTTAACACAAAAGTATTTACAAGAATTTATTTTAGAAAAATCGATACTGCCCAATAGATTAAAGGGAAGTAGCGTTTAAAGGTAATTTTGTTGAAAGTACAACAATTATTTGAATTTACTTAAATGTTAGCTTGTTCCCTTCGCTTTCAAACAGTGAATGGAGAAAGGGTATCAATCTTAGGTTAATTTTATGGAACGATGTAGAACAAAATGTTGTAGGTACTTCAAAGAAACGGCTCTGCTGACGTCAATAAAAAATGAAGAAATAACATACAAATGTAGACGCTATCGTCTTCTGAATCTACATTCTATTACTTTAAATCACCAAAATGTGTGCCAAGCAGGAAAATTATCTTATCGTTAAATCCCCTATGCTCAAAGATCTTGTTTAAAAATATGCTAATTAAATTGAAACCAAAATAGTCATCAGGTGGCCAAGTCCACTAAAGCTATTGTGCCAAAATAACCCATTATTGACACCATAAATGTTGATTTTGATAGTTTTGGTAATCTCCTAATTATTGGAAGACATCATTATGTTGTTGCGATGGCGGGCCACTGACATCTATTGGTTTTTTTCGTATTTTTTTTATATCCTATTATTTTGACATTTCGTGTCACCACTGATACGCCATTTTGAATTTAGAACATTACGAACTTTTAGCACAATGGTAATGGCGTTGCTTCAGTACAGTTGTAATAATGACCAATACCAGAGTTGGTCTCTTGTACTCCAAGCCTTTGGCTTACGTAACTTCAATTTGTTAGATAAAATAGCGAGTTATTCTCCACTGTTTCTTTATAAGACTCAAGATTAAGGCTATTGTGTTACAAAGCCTAGTGTTGAATCAATAAGCCATTAAGGATAACGTACCGTAGCCGAGTCTGCGATTCAATGGTCAGTCAAGTGATAAACCCATGTAAATGGGGCGTGAAACAGCATGACGTCCTTTGGTAGGACCAGGACCGTTTTGGTACTGTAACCAGTAGTTCTACCTTCTTACCTTATATTCTTAGTCTTGAAAAATTTCAATCAGCTTATGAATACACCGTTCAGAAATGTACCTGAAACAGAAAAAAAAATTGCTAATGGGGTTGTGTTTTGGAGCAGATAGTGGTTGGAAATACAGGTGACTAATGGCATAATCTTACAGCCTTCATTTTATTCCTAGTCATAAAACAGACTGGCGGTATTTAAAATGCAGCGCGAATTTGGTACGAGTTCTACAATACCTGAAGAAATTATAAATGAACAACATGTTTTGGCTTTAATTGCTGGGATCGTAGTTGGTAGCGTTCTGTAGTTTCCACGAACCCCTTTGGGAACAAGATCAATAAATATTGATTGTAATGGCACTTCAACAACTTACTCACTAGAACACACACAAACAAATATCACAAATCACTTACAGTTTTATTGATTGTGAGTACGTCACCTACAGAAGTGCACAGCAGTAGCAGAGAACTGATTATTAAAGTACTATGTATGCATGTAAGATATAGATAACGAAAAAATGTTCAAGAGCAAAAAAGTTAAGATGGTTATCGAAATCTAATCAAACCTCGTTCCCTAAAATTGCCACAAAATGAGGCAAAAATATCATTACACAATGAATAAAAACATTAAATAATACTATTTACAGACTCGAGATTCAGTACAGAAATTGTATATCCCAAACAGTCTTTAAAACCCGGTTATAGTCCAAGTTATGACAAATAAACCGTCTCAACAGATTACGTAATACAATATTATGTCAAGTCGCGTAAGTTTTTACGAGGTTCTACAAAAAGAACCCTTAACGACATGTAGGGTGTGTACTGAGGGCATAAAGGGTTAAGTCCTGGTTTACGGCAGTTTTTGATATGAGGTGGTAGACGTAGCATACTTTCTTTTTGTTAGGTATTATTAACTGGAAATATGACAATTTCGAGGTACTTAGGAAATAGTAACGCAATGCAGTCACTGACCGTTCACCTGAGCATGGCTACGTTAGCACAATCGTGCCTGAATTCCTACACGTGACGGTACAGTACCGTACCGTAAATTTTAACAAAAAGATAGCCAACTGCAAGTTCATAGTGCATTAGTCGTAGCAGTAAGGGTAGTTTTCGCAGTTCAAATGTTAAAAAGAATGTGAGTTTGACCATGCAAAACAGAACCACAGTTGTAAAAGTGACGTTAGCATCTTAAAGCCAATTTAGACTTTCACAGTGCACGAAAATTGTTATAATTGTTACAACATATAGCCAAGCTATGAAAATTACAGTTCCATAAGATAACCACTGTAAGAGGAAATTGTTTAACATTTTCTACACACCACACAAACTTAGTGAAACTCAACAATTATTCAAGTTATCTTTTAATGGAAATTACAAGGTATTAAACATTAAAAGTATCAATACAACACTTCACGTTGATGATTTCTTCATATTTTCCACATTACAAAATATTTACAATTCATAAAGTTTATTTTTAACTTTGATTTTAGTTCCACATTTACTCACAGACCTATTTTTGCACATGACCGCAGGTCGCCATTGATAAATCGAGTTCGGGAAACAAGTTTGATGCATTTTCAATGTAACAATGCATTTCAAATGTGACAGTACATAAATATGCAATGTTCACTATGAGAAGGCCAAATCCAATTTGGTGTTGTTTCAACTGATTTCTTTTGATGTACGGGTAATCAAATTACATTGACTTTAAAATCATAGTTTTTTTGAACGATAAAATCAGAAATGCCATTATTAGGGATATTTGTTGAAGAACCGATGGGTGGTGGAGCAGAAGAGTCCTGGGGTATCGGCAAACATAGTGAAGGATGCCCCCAGTAACATAGACTGACGACCTTAGTAAGGTGACTGGGACATACTGGATGGCGATAGCAGAAAACAGGCTGTTTTGGTGAAGCCTGGGACGGACCAATATCCAGTTAAAATAAATATCTAAATAAATATTTTATTTTTAATTATTTATTGGTTTATCTACAATTGTTACACTTTATAATCTAATAATACAAGTTATAATACACACCAAGTGTACAATATGATGCGATAGACACAGCATTCATGAACTTACTTAAAAATTAATTACAGTGGTTTTACAGTTACAAACATACTTATTATTAAAGACATTCTTATTATTAAGACAGTTAAAAGCTTAAATATATAGGATAAGAGTAACATAGTTCAGTGTAGTGTTATATCTTAGGACAACCAACACAACGTTATCTGATCCCAAACTAGGCAGAGCCTGTACTATGGCAACCAGACAACTAATAAACATGCTTATATATTTCTAAAGACATACATATTATAGATAAATTACACCCAGACACAGAATAAATAACTGTGCTCATCACACAAAGATTTGTCCTGGGTGGGAATGGAACCCACGACCTCAGTCTTAGCAGTCAGTGTCACTAACCACTAGACTAACAGGCCAGTCAAAGTTGAGTCGATTGATCAAAATGCATTATTGATATACCCCGTTTTATCAAGACAAAACAATTGCTCGCTATTCGGTCCACTGAAATTTCTAATTAACAACAGCCAGAAGTTTGACAGCCTAAGCAAAATGTTTTTCAGAAGGTTTGTATTTGAGAAAAATGTTGTAGCATATTTAACTCTGCTGAAAAATATGAGCCCCAGAACAGATTTTCAAAACAAATTAAACTAAATTAATAGAAAACACAGTTAATTCATCAAATAAAATTTCATCCAAAAACATCTATCGAATTCTTATTAAACTTCAACTGTATCCGTTGACCCTCCTCTGGTGACTGTATGTATAAATAAGTAAATAAACATGCAATCACAGACCGATACCAACTGTTTAAATAAAACTATCAGTTAAATAATCATTCCTAATTAACCTTTCATAAGAGTCAATTTGAAGTGAACACTAACAGGGCCTCAAGTCTGCTATTTTTTATAAATTCGTCATTCCAACACGATCCCATTGTCATTTTGCTAAAAGTTCGTAATCTGCTAAATTCATAATGGTGGATCATTGGTCGGTCAGTGGTCTCGTAATAGAATCGTGGTATAATGACATTGTCGTATTGCCATTATTATGAAACCCGTTAGTAGAAATGATTTTCGAAAAACTACTACTAAATTTGAACATTTAATCATGCCAAATTTCATTTATATATATTTTTACATATTATTTATTAGTGTTTTAAACAATCTGAAGTAGTAAGAAGTTCGTAAATAGCAAAAACATTGCATTTACATGTATAACGCGGGTAAATGTGAAAATAGACAACTCAATAATATTATATCTGTTTAGCTGTCAAAGTCAAAGGTGACATTATTGCTTACCGACGTTAATCTGTTTTAATTCTAGCGGCCGGTGTTTTCTTAGTTAATTATGTATTAAATATACAAAATGGTTCTAATTGAACAAATTTCGGCTCTAATTGATTAATAAAAAATATAACATTAATCAACCTATTTCGTGTTTATAGCTATAGAATAATAAATCAATGTCAAATTCAGTTTTGCTATCGCTTCGTCGCGGTCTGGCCATAAGGGGAATGAGTTCTTCAATTAACCCCCTTACTCCTTTCCAAGGCGAAAAGTTTTTACAAATTCCGCTTCGGGAATATCAATATAGGGGTTTGTACTCATTCTCGTCAAGCGACGGGTTTGACGATGTCTTTTGCATTCCGCCCCTCTTCTTTCCCTAGCATCCACTGCGTTGGCTAGCTCGAGAATATTTGCTCGTAGTGAATACATTTCTCCATTCAATATTCACACAAACACGATAGCTAGCAAACACTTTTTTTGAAAACCGAGCTATTACAAGCAATGACTGCACAATGACGGTCCAATGGTAGGTCACTGATCAAAGGAACTGTCAAAGTTTTAGCAGATTACCGCCTAAGTCAGTCATTCATTTGTCATTATGTACGAGATTACCATTCTAAGCCATTTCTTTCAATGGAGTGTCAGTGGTTGACCATTGGAAAGTCATAATGACGCCATTATATTAGTAGATTACTAAACTTGTCAAAATCAACCATTATGAAATCAATGATAGACCATTTTGACACTATTGTAATAGCAGACTTGAGGCCCAGAACTGATAATGATAAACTGCCAACAAATATTAATTGCCACGTACAGCCAGGGAACTATATTGTTTTTAATTTGACACATAACGTCAATTTCCCATTTTATAGCCATTTCGTACAACTATCAAAGAAAGATAATTGTGATTTGAATATAGGTATTGACAATGTAACTTGGTAAATTTAAGGTAGTCCATTTGCTTAACAGTTCATTTTCTTGACTCTACTGGTTTTGTTTTTCTCTAAATAATATCCAGAATTTATAGCGATTATTAATTACTTATAACTGTTATTCGATAAACCTAAATGACTCCAAGTAGATGAAAATTGCATAGATTCTCATATCAAATCCCAAGTCGATATTAAGATATCATAAAAACTTCAGGCAAATAGTTCGTAAGCCATAAAAATAAATAATAGCGACATTAAGCAATTCTATAAATGAAAAAACTACGAGTGTAACTACCGTCCCAGAGCAAATGGATTTAATCGACCTTGACACGATCCAATCGTCCTGAAACATTCGGGTTCACAAAACCCTGGGGTTTTTTGGTCCTTGAGGCCAATAGGTACGTGTACCATAAGTACATGAGTAGCTTGGCACGGGCGCTAGTGGTAGTGAAAGAGGTAGGTGCGAGTAATGTTGAGGTTAGACGACAGTCTAACTACTTTACAGTTCACATGTGTTTTATATTTTATACAATTTCATTTGGATGTGAACTTATACTTTTGCAGTTTCTAAAAGACTTTTCTGGATTTAAATTCGACGGTTTTCGATTAAAACACAGAAATAAGTGTGAAAAAACAAAATTAATTTCTATCAAATTATAATGTTGAAGACATTGGGTTTCATAATTTTTTTCTACAAAACTTTTGTCTCATCAAAGGTACATAACTGGAACCAAAACTCATTAAATTATATAAATAAATTATATATTATTATATATAAATATTTTTTTTTGGATGGGAAATCATCAAATGACTTCTCCCGCTCTGGGCGAAGCGGGAGGGCGTGTCAGACTCTGACTAAAACCCACCCGTGTTCCTTCAGTTGCCCATGTGCCGGGGCCACGGTATCTCTTTCGAACAATCACGCGACCCAATTTAGGCCCGGTAGGCATCGGTCCTAGCAGACCCCTTCAGTGATCAATCTAGTCTGCTGACATCGAAAGTCCTAACACATTGCTCATCGTAGTTACTCTGTGGTTAACTACCCGCAAATATCCGGTGCCACGGCTCAGGAACTCCTGTTAATATGGAATGATTGACAATCTATTATTGTCGATATATGGGTCTTGTAGGTGAAAATTTAATTCATCACTATATCCCTGGACACTATTTTGACTATGATTAAGTAATAACAGCCGCACGGGTCGATCTATCAGGTTCATGGATGAGTACCCCGAAAGTCTGACAACCAGACTTATTAAGGGTTATCACGTTACCCAGTAACTACGTTGTAACAGTCTATATGACAGTCGTTCTATGTAAAGTATTGATATTTAGCTGTATCCGGTTATACCGAGGGCATACCGAAGGCTGACCCTGTATCACTCAACATTTGAGTGATGCAGAGACAAATAGTGGTAGGTGCAATAAAACTGAGGAACAAAATTGCAATTGGTTTGGCATTTTCATTTGGAGAACATGAAATGTCCAAAAATAATGTCTTTTAATTTGATTATCTATTACAATTGGACTGCTAGTGAAATCCGCCTACAACTGTAATGTTGATATCCCTTATTTATAATAGTAATAATAGTGATTTCAGTCACGTCAGTCGCCGGCCAGCGTGTGACCCGCAGGGGCTAGCTGTGTCTCAATAAAATCTTCTACATTTTGCGCTATCAATATTCACTAATTACAACATATAATATTTTTTTCTACATTCAACATAAAATAGTGAAAATTATTTGCCTACGTTTTTGTGTTGGGCATTTAAAGGTCAGTTTATTTGCCTTATAATTAAAGCCTCCACACCCTATTTCAATTACCAAATACTCAAAAGCCTAAATTCCCAAGAGACATACACAAACAAGACACATGTCACATCACACGAACGTGCCTGTTTAAACATTCATACTCACGCGTCCGCTTGGGGGGCTGAATACCAAATTTCGTTCATGTTTTGTTATGTTTACTGGTAAAGGGTTCTTGCACAAAGAAACAGGATTTTCAGTCCCGATTTGTACGCACAGGTCGTTATGTATACGTAGAGTACAATCCACAAGTACCCGGTCTGATAAGGTGTAGTCGTTACCGACAAGTTGAATATGTTTCTTTATGTGTGAGCCGCATACAGAAAATGTGAGACTGTTTTATCCGCATCGATCGATACCGATCCGTTTCGACTTATTCGTACTGGAATCCTGAAACTTTATACAAGCAGATTAAAGCGAATCGATGGTGAAAGCCTCTTTTACATAGTGTTCGTTGGCTCTTACCGCGGTTTAACTAAAGCCAAGCTAAGGTTATATGTTAAGTTTTAGGGACAATTTCTTTAAGGGAGTCTGGATACTTATGGTTAGTCATAAAAGAGAAAAATTGCACTTTAATCGTTAGCGTCTGTTTACATGCCACGATACTGCACGATATTTTGCGGTGAAATGTTGGATTCACTCTTCAATATTCCGCATTTCGTATGGTTAAACAAACAAGTGATGACATATGGTACTGATGCGTGATCGCTCACAATGGGCCTCACAAGAAGGCGAAAAGTCACCCAAAGAGGGCTATGCTTGGAGTTTCCCTACGTGATCGGATCAGAAATGATGCAATCCGTAGGAATACAAAGGTTACCGGCATATCCCGAAGAATTGCCAAAGTTAAGTGGCAGTGGGCAGGGCACATTGCTCGCAGAACAGATGGCCGATGGGGTCGGAAGGTTCTTTAGTAGCGACCGCGTACTGGAAGACGCAGCGTTGGAAGGCCTCCCACAAGATGGACCGATGACCTGGTGAAGGCCGCAGGAATACGTTGGATGTGAGAAGCACAGAACAGGTCGAAGTGGCGGTGCTTGGGGGAGGCCTGTGGACCTCTTTCGGCTAAAATGATGATGATGATGATGAAACAAACAAATGTAGTAAAAAACTGCCATGTGATGTGATCCCAAAATAAAACAGTAAACCATCGTACAGAACAACACCATAGGCTTATAAACCCATTCAAGTATAATTTCACTTTCTTGAAATGGTCAATTTACTATTACATTTCTACGTATCGATAGAGGTATTTATTAAGTCGGCAGCTGGCGATCACTAACTAATAAAAACAACATAAGGTGATGAATTTGAAGACCAGTTCAACACCTCTGGCTTTCCTCCCGGCTTCTCCTTGCTGACTATGGCTACTATTGTTTCTCTCCAAATGATGAGGTATTTTCATATAATTCATTGTGATGCCAGAGAAGAAATCTATATTTATAAAAATGAATCCCTATTTCCCTTGGTGCGTGACCATCACGCGTAAACGGCTGGACCGATTTCACTTCTTTTTTTTTGTTGTTTTTGTTATTGTCAGGAAAAGGTTCTTATGAAAGAAAAAAATAAAAAAGATGCGCGGAAAATTAGAAAATTTAAGAACACTTATTTAAGAATACTTAACAACCATATAATAGGACAATGTAAACATTTTTAATGTAACATTATGACATTTGACATAGAATTGACAGAATGCGTGCTCAAATATCATCAAAGAGACAGGACAACGTCTGTCGGGTCAGCTAGTTACATTATAAAAAAACCTAGACCGGAACAAGTTTCACATTACCATGAAAAAGAAACAAAACATGAGCCTTATTTATAATTCCACACACTCCGTAGGAAAAAGTAATCTACAGTGTTATAACGTTCACAACATAGCTGAATAAATGTATACATTTTTATGAGCACCCTCGCAAGAGTTTATTTTATAAAAATCTCAGGGTCAAGCAGAAGTTTTGGGTCAGATGGTCCCTGTATATTTAAGGATTTGCTACCTGCTTGACCACAGGGTTGAAAAAATTGAATATTACACTGGACCTCATCCTGTACGTATACTCCTTTAATGTGAAGGAATATTGCAAATTGTATGGCTTGCCAGACAGTAACGTACGAAAACGTTAGCTTTGCGATAATACTCGATTCCTTAGATTTCTTGTTAGACTGGATTTAGACGTATTCGTACATTATATCATTACTTTTTAACTGACTTTCGAACAGGAGTAGATTCTAAAGTGGTTTTTTTTAAGTAATAATTAAAATTTCTTTTGTCAGTAACAACACTTGATCTTTGGAAAAAATATTTTTTTTCTGCGTCCAATGACCTGATTTTTCCTTCGAAAACTTAATTGGACTTAATCATTTTTAAATAGGTTTCGTACTTAGTGTATCTATCACTAGCCGTGCTCCCCTGCTTCACATGAGTTTAATGACTTGACAAAACATGACCATAAATCGCTTAGAATAAAAACTACAAAGAAGGGTGACAACCGCAACATGATCCATTGCCCTGGCATTTGGTCAACTGAAGGAACACGGTTGGGTTTTAGTCAGTAAAAATCTAACATGCCCTTCCGCTCCACTCTAGAGCGGGAGACGACATGATCCATTGAGTTATAGTAGAAGGACGTGGCCATAGAAACAGACACCAATAACCTATGTACAGGTAATATATAAAGGTACGGATAGCACATAGCAACCTTTCGGAGAAAAACCGTGCAGATGCATGTTCCAGGATTATTTAAACACTGGAGTTACTACTATCCCTTACGCAGAATAACTAAGCGTGTCTTATTCAATATTATAAAATATAATACGATTTGAGATGAAAAGGTATATCATGAATTTCTAATACCAGAAAATTGTGCCTATTTTCGGTTGTTTTAGGCTAAGCTGATCGGGGTTTTGGAAAAAAAGGTTTGTATACCTACCGTCCCTGAAATGTGAACGGTTATAAGGGTCAAAGCTCTGGAAATAACCTTATATTGTAACGAACGATGATGTTCAAGATATACAAGGTCGAGCGAATGTTTTGTTTTCTGTTTCAACAAAGCGTTGTTAAACAAACTTGTTAAGCGTTGTAGATGATAAGCGTATCATCTTGCTATATAAAACTTTAATAATATATTTGTTTTTAAGCAGTCGTAATCCCATGGTATCCGATACCAATAGCTAGAACATGTGACTAAAGATTTTATTTCTGTTTAATTTAAAACTAAATTAATTTTCCGTAAAGGTTATCTACTTATGTCCCATAAATAAATATTATATATGGGTAATTGAATTCTTACTTCGTTAATTTGTCTAAAAATCTAAATCCCTAAGACAATAAAATGCCCTAATATGACAATTGCCATCTTCGTCGTCATAATAAGATCAATAGCTGTCAATAAACCTTATTAGCGCCCAGCATGGGACCAATAATTGATTGTATTATTTCTATGAACAGACGCAAATCGTATTACGAATGATGTGAAAAGATTATTTATTTATTACACTGACAGGGTCTACTTTCATAAAGAATTCAAAGAGTTGATAATGTTTAGTTGGCAGCGCCCTAATAAGATTTGTATTTATTTCTGGTAGACTATGCCAGTTATACAATAGTATGTCGGATAAGGTGGAAAAGCTTGCAACTGGTCAGTAAAGATGGATCTTACCCTAGTAAATGTACATACAACATTTTGGTAAGCAGATCAGACAAGGGTGCATCATCATCATCATTTCAGCCGAAAGACCAGGCCTATGTCCACTGCTGGACATAGGCCTCCCCCAAGCTCCGCCACTTCGACCGGTTTTGTGCTTCCCGCATCCAGCGGTTTCCTGCGGCCTTCACAAGGTCATCGGTCCACCTTGTTGGAGGCCTTCCAACTCTACGTCTTCCGGTACGCGGTCGCCCCTCCAGAACCTTTCGGCCCCATCGGCCATCTGTTCTGCGAGCAATGTGCCCTGCCCACTGCCACTTCAGTTTAGCAATTCACAAGGGTGCATTTACTGATAATTTCAATATACTACTTTAGTCGGTTTTTTCCTCACTTATACATGACGAAGACATTATTATAACATTGGTACGTAATACATAAGTACTCGTTGCGTTAACTTTTGCCTAAATCATTTATTCCTTCGTTAATTTATAATCTTAATTAGCCTTATTAAAACTATAATAATATTTATCTCTGAAATGAGTTTGCAAAAAATTACTCCGAAGTAATAATTTGGTATGTAATAAGCATAAATTCGTCCCAGTTGGACACCACAAAGTTTGTTTCCCAAAACTTTGAGTAAAAACGTGTAATTAGTATAAAACAAGTCTGCTTTATATCATTTAGTACAGGGAGCCTGTTTTTTAAAGAGATTGAGGTCAGTGAGTGAAATGAGAAGAAAAAGAATGTTTAATTGAATATATGCCTTTTTGGCTCTGGTTGCTATATAAGACTTAAGTATATTGTAAAAATATTATTATGTTTAGTACTAGCTTTTGCCCGCGGCTTCGCCCGCGTGGATGTCGGAAATTAACGCAGGAGGACGTATTAACGCGGTAAGATGTGTTAATTCAGGTTATATTAGAGGTAATAGCTGTTACTCGCGTATTAACAAAAAGTTTTTCATAAAAACTGTCTTTGAAAACTACGCTGACATACGTCACAAAATTCAGCGTGCTTTTAGTTTTTTTAAACTATTATTTATTTTTCTAAAATAAAAGTAGCCTTAGTTACTCCTTGTTACATCAGCTATCTGCCAGTGAAAGTTCCGTCAAAATCAGTCCAGCCATTTCAGAGATTAGCCGGAACAAACAGACAGACAGACAGACAAAAATTGTAAAAAATGTTGTTTTGGTATATGTACCGTGTATACATCCATATGTACCACGGAATAAAGAAAACTAGATATACACTTAGTAAGAAGTAGTTATCTTAATATTAAAAACAGACACTCCAATTTTATTTATTTGTATAGATGGTGAAGGCACCATCATTAAAGATCAATGTAAGTTTGTTAACCAGCAGCTCGGAGTCTATTGTTGTCACCGGAATGATGGATATGGCAATACATGAGATTATGAGTTCGCCTCATTACATGAGATTTCAACATTACTGGTGAAATGTTAAAACCCCACACCACAGCACGGCCCTTCGAGGAACACAGGCATGGTGAAATATTATATTATTTTAAAAATTTAATAAATATTACTATAAAACATAACAAACACACAAGCCCCAAACGTTTAGGCAGAGGTGAACTAATACACCAATATTTTGCAGGTTAATTTGAAGTCCTATGTAATGGGGGCTAACTGATAGTTTGGTACCTAGTTAGGTAGATGTGCGGTGCTATTGATACACTACATTGAACACATATTTTAAATGTTTATTATAATGTACAATAGATATTACTTAGTACGATCGACACAAGGAATGACAGGTCTGTTAGGAAAAAAGTCCATGGCAACGGTATTTGTCCAAAGAGATTATTATATGCTCTGTGATGCAATGCAAACTCTAACATGAACCTACTGCCATCCACCGGGCACACACCCAAACACAATTTAAAAACTCCTAATAGTAAAACCCAATTAAACTTTGCCAAACCTAGACTTTAAACTCATGGCCACAGCTCAGCTTTTAAGTCTCGATACTACTGAGTATAGTAATACTATAAATTACTAATTTATCAAACAGAAGTCCTTCGCAACTAGCTCTCATATTTAAAATGAAGCACGCGTGTGTAGAAGCAAAACTATGTCTATATTATGTATGCATCATAACACGTTGCGTGTCTACCAGCCCTCAAAGGAAAACACAAAAACATCTATTTGACAAATGAATAAAACATAGATAATACTTTAACTCATACCACGAACCGAGTACCAAACAAAAGCGACACCAAATTACTGTACGAAACTACCCTCAATTAACAACACACAACTGAAACTTAATAGTCTAACAGTTGATCGCTGTCTCACGACCTCTAGGAGACAGACAGACTAAAAATAAGACGAAATAATTGTACATGCCAAGTTGTTTAAAATGCTCAGTGATGAAATCGATTAAAAACGAATATAATACTGCTCAGGATTCCATTGTTTGGAATTAATTAAGCAAGTGTTTTCTCACTATTTTTTCCTTCAGCGATTAGCAAGTATACCCTCACAGTACAAGTAAAAATGAAACTTGAAACTGCCAACATGAGTTAACTAACACTATTTTGATTGAAAATTTACGCAACATTTTATCTACTCTATCCCTCTATCCATACCTTCCTTTTAAAAACATTTGAATTTACCCTTAGTTAGGAAACGAAATTACAATATAATCATTACATTAGACCTATATCCTTTACAGTGTGCACGTAGTTTTATGAAAAAACATGGCTGGTGACACACTGCTGCAGTGTTGACTTACAATTAGTCCGCTGTAGCTTTACAAAATGTTGGCCTTGCAAGAATTGTTGGTTTGGAACATAATTATTACGCTGAATTCAATCGTTTTTATTTCAGTTTCCTTTAAACTGCGATTTGGCGCAGGCCAACTTGTTTTGTTGTCTTAACAAAACTGCACAGTTTTGAGAACTACTGTATTTTATAGAGCTACTGCATAGTCAAACATTGAAGTATGGCCGATTTTATGTGACAACAGCATCAGTCACTTAAGGCTATTACTAAAAGCTTTTACTAAAAAATACTGAAAAGAAATCAGCTGTCACTTACATCCCTTTGTACATTGTGCACGTGGCTTTATAGAAAAGAAATGGTTGAGACCAGTGTTGGGTTTATGTACTAAACCTTCTAAAATGTTAGTATTGTAACTGGTATGGCAACTACCAGTTGCTAGGTCTTTATCCTGCATTATACAGGATGTAAGGATAAACACCGTTATCCTTGAAACCAGTGATTTGGTTTCGTTAATAGAACGTAAAATCAATGAAAAAAAACAACCTTTTTTTTTTAAAGAAAATCTGCTTTTTCCACAAGAAAATTTCACCCTATGCGCGAGGTCAACAAACTTACGTCTCAATACGCTGCGTTGCCCGACGCCAACGCACGAGTCGCGACCCCAGTCAGCTGTCAATCTCGCTAGCCAGCGCACGTAACGCCGCGTTGTAGCGTTGCTCATTTCTCGCGCGTAAATTCATTCTAAACCTTTTTAGGAAAATATTTTATTTTTTTAACTCGCTCTGTTATTTTATATTTAAGTCAAACTACCCATGGGTTAAGTGACAACGGTGTTTACCCTTATATCCTGTGTAGTATTTTTTTTTAGTTAACCTTTAACTATGGACGTTCCCTTTTTGTTACACTACTATGGACGTGCGGCCTCACAGACCGCTATCTTTACGGGCTCGTTTCTATCTTGATGAGTAAATATTGTATCATTTTTTGTTTTTATCCCTTAAAAGAGTTACTAAATGTAAATAAAAGATGTAATTTTAATGAGAAATGTATTTATTTTAAATTAAATCTAACGATATAACCATGAAAAGCACTTTTCAGTCCTTTTAGCTTGAGATCACTTTATAGGTCTCTTATCACAGGAAAATGACTTTTTTAGTTATTTATTTCGCTTACAATAAAATATAAAGAACAAAGAACATTAAAAACTTAACATCATCTTCTCAAAACTAAACAAAAAAATTTCGACAAAGGTTCAACTTGGTCATATTTTTTGGCAGTCTTTGCATAGCGGCTTAGAGAATTGTAGGCATATTGGCTGTTTACAGCCTACACAAGTGTGGGTCGTCTTTCGTTTTATCTTTGGTGGGCATAGTTTACACGTCTTACGTTTAGGAACTATATTTTCTTCACTTCGTGGCTCTTGGGATGGCATATCAGGGCCCAAAACTCGTGTCAGCGTCATAACTAATTCATTTGGCAAATTAGGGTTTATAACTCGTCTTTGCATATGTGGAACCACCAGGGGTCGTGGTAATTTCTTCAGTAATTTACCTCTTTTTAGTTGTTTGTCTTGTTGTTGATTGAATAAAGTGTAGGCATTAATTCCACACAAGTCCAGAACTCTGTGGAAAATCACTACCTCGAGGGCCGTAACTGTGCTATGTATATTGTCGTCATCTGAACTTTCACTATCGAATCTCCTTATGTCACCGTCAGCTCTCGTAGTACTACCACTTTCTTCAATAATCCCTTGTTCACTCGAGTGATTTTCTTCAATGTCAGCTTCATAAAATAAACAATCATCAACATCCCCACCGCTGTCGCACTGATCTGATTCTAAAAGCCATCGTTGAAACTCGTCTTCAAAAGAAGGATCATCTAATTGCAATATTTTACTGGCTCTCTGAATCGACGAACTCGATGTTCGTTTGCCTGCAGTCGTTAGTTGATCGTTTTTTGACATTTTAGTTTACAAAATCTAAAACAAACAACATCGCCGTCAGCGTCAATTTATAACACAAACGTGGACGCGCGGTCTCACAGACCGCACTGAAAATATAAAGTGAAATTACTTACGCAACATTCAGCTGGCGACGTAACCTTCACTCTCAACGGTCGTTTCGCCGCTAAAACTGAAGCTACTGAAGCTGGCATACGCCTGGGGTACGCGGGAGGAGGGGGGCACGAGAATCACAAACTGCAAGCGGCCTGTGAGACCGCACGTCCATAGTTAAAGGTTAATCTGTGATACTCACTTTCGACAACGGTTACATCTTAAGGACAACGAGATTGTTATTCTGTAAAGTGGAACCTCACTTGGAACCTCACGTAAGGGACCGTACTCCTGCCAGGGTAGCGAGATTTGTTCGAAAGAGATACCGTGGCTCTGGCATATGGGCAACTGAAGGAACACGGGTGGGTTTTAGTCAGTAAAAGTCTGACACACCTTTCCGCTCCACGCAGAGCGGGAGACGTCATTTGATGATTTCCCACCCACAAAAAGAAAGCGATTACTAAAAGTTTTTATTGAAAAATTATTGAAAAGAAATCAGCTATCCCTTACATCTCTTTGTACAGTGTGCACGTGGGTTTATAGAAAAGAAATGGTTGAAACAAGTATTGAGTTTATGTACTAAACCTTTAAAATGTTATTATTGTAACTGGTATGAAAACTGCCAGTTGCTAAGTCTTGAACCTGCATCATATAGTTAATTTTTACACGCTTTATATTAGCTTCACTTGTAAGTTTGTTTGTATGTTTGTTTCTAACCGACTCCTTATAGCGCGATTTTGACCCACTTTGAACGACCAGATTTCATTCAAACTTTGCACACCTGTCAAGGACCGATGACAATGCAATATTTTCATAAATTTGTGCCATTATCCTTGCCAGGGTTACCAGGACAGCAAAAAAACTGCCTTCGAAAACTACGCTGACATACGTCACAAACTACGCTGACATACGACACAAACTCCGCTGAAATACGTCACAAACTACGCTGACATACGTCACAAACTACATCACCCTAAAAAATAAATAATAGTGTAACACCACAACAATGGCGTCGCATCGAGTCGTCTCCTGCGCGCGCCGAGCTAACGTGTGCGAGCCCCTCGCCCCGCCGTACGCGCCGCCGCCGTGGCCCTCGGCGCTTGTAAAAACCCAAGCCCGACCCGATTAAATCAGTCTGCGTTCGGTACGGTTCGGGTGCACTACTACGCATCGACTTAGGTCGGTCACCTCCTGCCCCCGCACCTTATCGGATATAGGCTCAGCAGCGTGTGTTGTTTGTTTATTGTGTGGACCTCGTTAGCGAAACCACACAATCGGCTCATAACATACGACTGTTAGGACTTTCGCATAGGACTATTTCTTTTATTGTAACTAGAATCATTTTATTTCATAAATAAACCCTTGTTGTTATTGATATTGCGCGTTTAGTTATCTCCTCACACATTCCCCCCTTACAGTTGGCGTCCCACCGCGGGCTTATTCCCATATTTTTAATCTCTTTGTTTCGTTTACATCCATTGTTGGATTATCCATTTTACTTTAAGTTTTTATTTTCTACCCACATTTTTTTTGTTTTTTTAAATATTTTTATATTCGTTTGTTATCATTAATCAATACAAGTATTAAGTCTTAATTAGGTTAGGGAGTGTTTATTGTAGTCCAGGAGCTAGGCAAGTTTTGTTATTTCTTTTAGTCCGGGAGTTATTTTTTTTATATAGTTCATTAGTTAGATTTTCTTTTTATATTAGTCCGCGAGTAAGTCTTTATCGTTAGTTAGTTTTATAGTCTAGGAGTTAGGTTGTAGTTTTAGTATAGGAGCATAGGCATTTTTATAAGTACTGCTTCTTGCTAAATTCTCACAACCAAGATTGATTATTATCATATTTTGCCTAGACGTAGCCGAAGAATAAAACAAAACATGGCTAACGTTAGTTTTACTGATGATCAGTTCCGTGATCTGTTAGGAGTCCTGGCCAATAGGAATAGTTCCGTAGTTACGAAAACAGGTAGTTTTGCTACCTGTACCGCCCGTTACGATGGATCTCGTGACGTAGCAGCAGTCGAGGCATTTTTATCCACTTTATGCACCTTCAAGAAGATCGAGTCGATTACTGACGAGAATGCCATTGAAGGTCTGACACTGCTGTTGATCGGAGATGCGTCAATCTGGTGGCTTGGAGTCAAGGACTCTATTACTACTTGGCGTGAGGCCATTTCCTTGTTAAGGTCAACATTTGCGCCAAAGAGGCCAGCCTACAAGGTTTACGATGAGATCGTCATGGATAAGCAGCAGTCCCCATCAGGAACAGAACTGTTTGTTGCGAAGAAGCGAGCATTGTTGGCAGAGTTACCGAAACCGTCTCTGTCACAATCACAAAGCTTGGATCTATTGTATACATCTTTACACATCAATGTACGAGACAGAATACCACGAGACTCAGTCGACAATTTTGATGATTTTTTGGTGAAGGCTCGGCAACTGGAAGAGGTTGTTGCTGAACGATCGGCGAGCAACAGCGGCACCACTCCATTTGAGAAGAAGCAAAGGTGTTCATATTGTCGCGCATACGGACACAATGAGAAGGAGTGCCGGAAGAAAGCCGTCAAAAGTGAGTCGAATACGACACGCCAACCTTCCATGCCTGACACCAGATCTGTGCTCAAGCCTAAACTCACTTGCTACGGCTGTGGTGAACCCGGCGTAATAAGGAGTAAATGCCCAAAATGCACCAACATCAAAATAGGACCAGTTGGAATTGGATTCTATGCATTAAGTCCCACAGCTGCATCAGGAGCAAGATCCAGACCAACCGTGGAGATATCAATCAGTGGTGTCAAGGGTCAAGCTCATATTGACACAGGAGCAAAGTTGAGTGTTGCATCAACTTCACTGTACCGGGTATTGCAGCAAAAGGGTATCCGGTTCAATCTTGAGAATGCTGCAATCACCCTAGCAGATGGCTTGCGACGACGTCAGCAAATCCAGTCTGCCTTAGTACCTGTCACGCTTTGTGGTCGGACCATCCCCACAAATTTTATCGTGCTACCAGAATCGCACGATAACCGAACGCTCTTAGGAGTTGAATTCATCCAAGATGCCAACCTAGCGCTGAACGTACCGCAGCTGCTGTTCCATTTCTTGGATGAACCCAGTCGGAAGTACGACCTAATTCCGGAGGAAGAGGAAGAAGATGGAGCACCCGTGTCCACGGTGCAGACGGAGCCTGAGGAAACCGAGACGGCGATTGGTAAACTAGCCAAAATGACGTCTCTGGAACCATTTGTGAGCCCGATGCTCATGACTCCGTCCCCACCTTCAACCCTACCTGAAGAATGCGCAATGGAGGATTCATATGGGCCACCGCGCTTAATCCATTTTTATACTCCTCCACAATCGCCCTCAAGAACGGAACCTACCCTATCTGGGTACTCACCCAGATTTGTCGGGTCATTGTTCCGAGATGCACAATCGAGCATCAACAACGCTGAGGTGACCCTATCACCACAAAGTAACGCGCTGTTTGGTCCAAACATTGAGTAAGCAATGATTGCAGTTGCATTGCTTATGCTACAAGAAATATTTTCGTGTAGGGGGAGGGTACAGAAATGCGACGACGACGTCCTGCTCGTACCTATCTTCCGACCGACCTCCAGAGCAACGCAGCTCGCTATTAAACAGCGAAGCTAGCTTGCTCCTATGAAGTTGCACATCCAGACGACCGCAACACTCCGTGGGGTATTTACTACTCCTCAGCGCTGAGCCCCTACTAAGGCTCAGCCGTCTATCCACCTAATCCTTACAGATCTTTGCAGACCACAAAAGCAGAAGGTAGTTCCAGCCCAAGAAACTGGTCTCCTCGCCGGGACGTCTTCGGGACCAGAGGGGGAGTCTGTAACACCACAACAATGGCGTCGCATCGAGTCGTCTCCTGCGCGCGCCGAGCTAACGTGTGCGAGCCCCTCGCCCCGCCGTACGCGCCGCCGTGGCCCTCGGCGCTTGTAAAAACCCAAGCCCGACCCGATTAAATCAGTCTGCGTTCGGTACGGTTCGGGTGCACTACTACGCATCGACTTAGGTCGGTCACCTCCTGCCCCCGCACCTTATCGGATATAGGCTCAGCAGCGTGTGTTGTTTGTTTATTGTGTGGACCTCGTTAGCGAAACCACACAATCGGCTCATAACATACGACTGTTAGGACTTTCGCATAGGACTATTTCTTTTATTGTAACTAGAATCATTTTATTTCATAAATAAACCCTTGTTGTTATTGATATTGCGCGTTTAGTTATCTCCTCACACATTCCCCCCTTACAATAGTGTAAAAAAACTAAAAAACACGCTTCCATTGAAAACCAAACTAAAAAGTACAAAATAATGGAAAAAAAGCGTGGGGTGCTTTTTAAGGTATTTTTTTATTGATATCAGACACCCCACGCTTTGTTTCCATTACCATAACTATTATTTATTTACGATAGTGTTATTCTGTAAAGTTCACTTGGAACCTTACGCACATAATTCGAAAGAGAACTTACTTGTTTCTAAAATAAATCATCGCGGTTTCACAAAGAGACACCGTTCGAATTTCGAAGTGATGTATACCATCATAGTTAACATGTGTATTAGGTGTTTTAAACATCTTAAAGTAATGGTTGATTCGTGTTTGAACTCCAAAACAACAACAAACAATCAAAGAACTTCAAAGTTTTCACAATACAAGATACCTAACCTCCGAAACAAAACTCTCTCAATACCTTTAAAGTAATAAATGCGAAATATTAAAGAGCAATTACTTGAAAACTTCAGAAGGCCATTCAGGAATTAAGGGTGAGATGAATCACTCTTGATATTAAATAAAGTGCGATAATATTTCTTGTTGGCAACACTCCAGGGAATCGTTTTAATCGGTTACAAATTAAAGTAGGTACAAGAGTATTGGATTTTAATTTGAAGAATATTCACGTTTGCTCGTTAAAGTTGCTATTTTGTGTTCTTCAGAGGAGGGAAATTTGTTGTAACTGATAAATAATACATACATCTCCCGCTTTTTTCCCATGAGGATAGGCAGAAACTACAGAACGCCACCTGCTACGATCCCTACATACTTTATCTGCTTCAATTATGTTCATACACCTGGGGGCCGATTCTACTAACAAAATTGTGCACAAATCGCAATAGATCCACGACTGAATCACGACTTTTAAGCGTTTTCTCATTCTACTAATGAACAACAATCCAACTGCGATTATGTTGTAATTGACGCCAACGATCGATCGAAACAATGTAAAAATCTATTCTGCTAACAACATCGCACAAGAGCGTGACGTTTAGTCACATTCTGCTATTATTTTGACACTCGTTAGAATCGAAACAACGCTGAACTTCGGCAGTTCATCTGTCAAAATTTGCGGTTGAACAAAAGTCAGTAAAATGCAACTTTTATTGCATCGATCTGGGATTGCTTTCGTTTTTTCCTAAAAATATAATGTTTTATACAGATTTCGTTGAACTTGCCCATGTGGGTGATGTTGGAAAGGTAAGAGGAAGAAATTTTGCGTCACGAGTATGCAATAATGCTCTTCCCGTCGTATCCCATTGCCTGTCAGTTTTCGTTCATTTTTCATTGCTGCTCCGCTCATTTTAATTGTAGCGTGATGTTATCTAGCCTATAGCCTTCCTCAATAAATTGGCTTCCCAACACAAAAAGAATTGTTCAATTCGGACCAGTAGTTCCTGAGATTACCGCGTTCAACCAAACAAACAAATTACAGCTTTAATATTAGTAAAGATAGATTATAATGGAATATCAGGTATTTGGTACTTAAAAAAACCACAAATTTACAGACTGCCCTTGTAACATATTACGCCTATGTATATGCATAGCTTAGTTACGACATAATAATGTGGGGAAACAGTACAGATGCACCAACACTGTTTACCATTCAAACGAAATTTGCCCATATCATAGTAAATATACAACAGATAGATAGCTGCAAACCGCATTTTACAAAGCTAAATATTTTAACTGTCACTATACTTGAAATATGCAAATTTGCACATTAACACCAAGAATTTCACACTCAACGAGAAGACATACAAACAAGATACACACTCTGATACAAAACACGACTAAAACTGCCTAAAAATACATTCAATAAGCCCTCTGATAATATCAATAAATATATACAATAATTTACCCCAAACAATTGGAAATGAAAATAAACTCCATCTATTCACTAACAAATTAAAAAATCTATTAATAAGTAAATGTTATTACAGCATTAGCAAATATTTAAGTGATAAATACCTAAAACGCAATTAAAATACCCAAGCATGTTTTTTATTTATTTTGATTTTAGAATAAGTTAGATTATAAGTCCTCCTCTACCTACCATATTTCTTTTGCTGGGCCAGACAGGGTCCACAATTTTATTGTAATTAAATCCAATGTTTACCACTTAAGCATATACATTCTGGAATGCAATAAAGTATTTAGTATTGGAATGGTTCATGAAATCAAAAAACAAATAATGGAACAAAGCATTTTTATTACTATAAGTATATCAATTTTAACATCAGACCACTTGAGAAGTAGATACTTAGTATTTCATCACCTATAATATATTAATATTGCATACTGAACATTATAAGTACACAACAGCCAACAGTCAGCAGATCGAGCACGAGCAACTCTTGAGTCAGAAATTGATGTACGGGTGTCCTAAGTAATGTTCCTGAAAAAATATATATTTATGTTAGAAGGGGCTAACTAATATTATTATTTTTCTCATCAGTGTGCTGGTACCCACTACATAATAATGTTTTTTCCCTGCGAACAGGACAGTATGTGTTTGTTTTGCAGATTGCCATGGAATGTAAATATTCCTGTATCCAGATCTCCATATTGAATAAACAGTTCAAATTCTTTCTTGCATCATCAATACACACTTTCCTCAAACTGCATCTAGATGGTTTTACTGAAGAAAGGGAAACATTCATAAGTTATTTCAAATCTGGAACAGTCTCGGGCAACATCTTCACACATTGTATTGAAATCTTACTGAACAGTTAACAGCACATTATTTTGCAGTATGCTGTACCATCTTGAAGATTCAATTTTCATAATAATCCTTCAAATACACACATGAAAACTGAAATATCAATTTCGTGCAACTAGAAAGAAACGGATTAACTACTCCCTCTCACAGAGAGGAGGCCTGTATCCCAGCAGTGGGAACATTATAGGCTGCTTCTATATGTATGTTAAGAGGAATAAAAGTATTAATTAAAGCAATTAAAACTCTTTGAACAAAAGTTAATAAAGTGTGTTGCTGTCACTTGACAGTTGACACTTGTCTTTCAGCTATGTCAGATAGTGGTGCGATTCGATTTTGTTTAACTCGTTACTCGAGTAACTAAAGGTTCGAGATCATTTTATTTATTTATTTTCTCACGCGTTGTCATGTCACTCGATGTAGTCGTGTTTAGATAAGTATCACGGAGTCTTGAAGACTCCGTGATACTTATCCGTCCTACACCAATTCATAATTCAATATTAATAATATCGTGTAACAATCTGTCAGAATAATGTGATGTACTGAATCACGGATGTTTTAAATAAGAGTGATTATGCATTGCATTATTCTGTAAGTACTAGTCAGTTGATAACGTGTAGGTAATTTGTCATCATATTGTCATTATTTAACATATTGCCAGTGGAATGTGAGAAGGAGCAAAATGCTTCCCGAACAGCAAGAGTCGATTGTAGCCCCAATATTGATCGGATGCCGCATTTTGAATTTTTCTATGATTATTTTCACACACAACTAACAAAGCTGCTAGAAACGTCTCTAAAGGGAGGTACCTACCTTAGATTCAACTTGAATTAAATTGAGAAAATCAGTGCCTGACGATTTATAACTAGTAGTAGTAACATCACTAGTCAAACTGACAAGCCACCAAAAACTCCAATCCGTTTCACGATGATTTTTAAACCACTTTATGCGAGAGTAAGCGAACTTAAAAACGGGATTAAACACCTGCACCGTCAACAGTTTTTTTTTTTTTATCAAAACAGATTTGGTTAGGTAAAATACGATTAATAGAAATTCCCTTCGAGTTTTTAACATAACCGAAAGGTTTGATTTCACAGCTTTAGCTAGTTAGGGACGTAGAACGAAACGTTCTTCTGAGTTTTTGTTATTCGTAAGTTAAAATGTTCTATTTTTGTAACAATAAAATATCAGCACAAAACTATAATTATGGTCAAGATATTTTTTATATTAGAGAATCCTTTAGTGCCATTCATTCGTGTTTAGTGACATTTTTAGATTCAACTTTTTTCTTTGTGGTAATAATAAAACATACTATTTGGCATGTTGGTAACACCGGAAGCCCACCCGTATGTTCCCGTTACGACTCAGTTGCGATCGGGTTTAAGTATAGTTGCCCTTGTGCTTAAAAAATAGCAGAATGACTTTATAAGACATATCGACCTGCGATCAAAATCTCACTGTTGCCGAAACACAATTGAATGTGTAACTTTGCAAATTAGTAGAATCGCCCCCCAGGTCGTGCTCGCATGCCGGTTACCAGTACTAGTCAGGTGACCTTTCTGAAGAACATCACCATCATCCCTTCCAGCGTTTCTAGTCTCATCAGCCTTGTAAATATCTTTTGTTAGCCACCCTTCATTCTTCTTCTCAACATGATCAACCAAACTGATATATACGTAACAGCATTATCTAGTTATCCTAGGTAGGTACACTTGAGCATATTAGAGTACTTAATGGTGTGAAATCGCCTTCTGCGTATCAAAAGTGATGTACAATGAATTTTAAGAGGATGGCAAGTGACATCCTGGTTTAGAACTATTCAATTAACAGTACTAAGTCTATTTAAGTAAAATAATGATCCGAATTAACAATATTCACCGCATTTCTGTATAAATTCAGACAGAACTCCGTCTTTATAGCTTGGATTATCTTCCATTGTGTCTTCTGCACGAAATAATAAATTAATGTTATTCAATTAAAGCAGGCTCAGGGAATTAAGAGATTTAGTGAAGATTGAAAGTGAATAAATCATTATTATTCCTTTATAATTTGAACATGAGTTCATTTATTTTTGTAGGCATGAATGTGATTTAAAGTAAAATATACGTTTATTTTATTAAGAAGCTTGAACCGCCGTTTAGTGTGAAGGTCACATGCAGAACTGCTGAACGTTGGATCCTGGTGTCAATCCACCGGGTCGGGCATTGTTATTGAGTCTTAGTTAACCCCTTTATGATGATAAGGTAATGTGTAGTGGTAAGGTCATGTTATAGGTATTTATAATAGGTATTAACAGTAATAGAAAACATGTCCACTTCAAAACAAAATTTGCTACACCCGGTCATCGTTTAATATTCTGTTGTTACATAAACGAACTAAACACATAAAGTACTTTGTTCCCCTTTTCGCATTCAAACGTTTTTTCAAATAAAATATGGAAGTATTTTGGTACAAAAACTTTTTGTTACCCTATCTCTTAGCCTATCTATGTAGCTCAATGCTATCTTATTATGATAAATTGTTAGACTGTGATCAATAAAATAAACAAAGAAACGTTTTGAAATGATAACAGTTTGGGGTCACTTGAAATATGAGTAACTTATTACTGTAATGTGTTTGGCACTAGTTATAGAGCTGTGGTGGTCCAGTGGTATCGCTCATAGCTTACGAGTTGTAGATCATGGGTTCGAACTCACTCAAGTGCTTTACTTAGTGTAAATTATTTCATAATCACTGCTTTCAAAACGGTGATAGAAAACATCCTGAGGAAACTGCATGCCCTAGAACTAGGTGACATCTACTAACCCGCACTGCGCCAGCGTGGTGGATTATGTCTCCCTCTCACTGAGAGAAGGTCTGTGTCCCAGCAGTGGGAAGATTATATGGTGATTATGAAATTCATATATTTATTAATTAGGCAAAATTATAGTATTAATTAATAAATTGTAAAACTTGTTAACATTTAAAAAGAAATCGGAAACAACAACCTTTTCTAAACCTGGTTATTTTTTTATTCTTAGTTACTAATGCGATATTTTGCAAAAAGATGTTGTGAGAAAGAGTAATTCTGCGAAACTGACATTCTTGAAAGCAACATTATGAGAAACAGACATTTTACGACCAGTAGACATTTTGCGAAAGAGACATTTTGGGACGAAACCTGTGAAGACACTATAGCTTAATAACGATGACATATATTGTATGAACAGAACTTTGACATTAAAAACACAATCCTCTCGATAGGAGCAAAGAAAAAAGAACAAAGAATCGTTTGGTGCTGACTTGTATTGTGTAGTGGCGCAGTGAAACATCTGTGAAACTGGGTTCAACTGTTATTGTAATGCTCTCACAGTTTAATCATTTGTATAGCCTTTTACAACTGTTTCAGGATTCGGGTACAGCCTATTAAGAGCTAAAATGTTCAGCATTTTTGGACCAGCGCGGTTAAGAATCAAATATGGCGAAAGCTTCAGTATAATTCATCTATGTCAACACTCTTTCCTAGTGTAGTGTAATAAAGATAGGTTCGGATGTCTTTATTACCGACTTTACATATTTAAATCGAATACGTATCCACCGCTCTCACCACGTAGTGTTATGAACGATAGTTCCGGAAAACCACTGATTTAATGTCACGATGCAGTGACAAACATAGACAATCCAACATCATCTGCCTAGCCTTTTTCCAACTATATTGGGGTCAGCTTCCAGTCTAACTAGATGCAGCTGAATACCAGTATTTTACATGAAGCGACTGCCTATCTGACCTCCACAACCCAGTAACTAGGTAATACGATACCCCTTGGTAAGACTGGTTGTCAGACTTTCGGGATTTTGACGACCCGTAACGGCATCCACATATGGCAGCCGGGACTTAACGTGCTTTTTGAGGCACTGAAGTGTCTTGGTATGTTAAGATGGTAAGCCATCCACGAACCAACCGCGGCATGCGTAGCTTAACCTGATCGATCGATCCGCGCGGCTGTTATTACTTAGCCACAAGCCCCTCAATACACAATCCACCAATCATTTACAATTATCCTGTCCACCCAGGAGCTGACACTTGTAGCAGATAGCGTTTATGGCGAAATTACATTATGACAGACAATAAGTCCAAGTCTGAAATCCAAGCAACTTTAAAATAGTTGTTTTTTTTCTTCCTTTCTATATTTGTGGGACTGTGACAAGGGTTACTGATCTTTCACATGTAACCAAACCCATTGAAGGAGCGACGAAATCCATTTATTCTGTTTGACCTCACAAATCCTACCCCAAAGGGGTACCTTTGGTCGCCATCTCGAACTTAAAAGGGGTCTCTAGAAAACAATTAAGGACACTAAAGGTATGTTTTGCCTTTGTAGTCATTGTGTTTTGGATATCTTGAGCAATCTAGGTCACTAGAACGGCTAGCTTAATTTCTATTGTGGTAAATTTAATTGTTTTTTTTTTTTTAATTCTGAGCTTTTGTCTCAAAGACAGGCTGTATTCTAGCTTTTGTATTATGTTTAATCTGTGTGTGTGTGTTTTTTGAAGTGAAAACTTCTTTAGCGGCGTTGAGCACTTTTTCTGTAATGGGTATAAAATCTTAAACTCGCGTCAGGACACGTGACCTGATCGAAAAAGCGTAGGACGGATGGAGAGTAGACAGCTATCCCCTCTCTACGGCGCGGCGAAAATGTATGCCTGGGCCTACTGTTTCGTTTAGGCGGCGCAGGGCGCTTGCGCGAATGTTCGTCTATGTTACAGCGTGCCACGTGCATCCATGGATGGTGACAGCTGATGGCTCGACCGTCTGTGTAGTGATCACATTGTTGTGTATTCGTAAAATTCGTGAATATAAAGTGCTTAAAATATGGAAATTGAACAACAAATTATTCCCTAACCATTCCAAAATATCAAACATGCTCAACGTTAATAATCAAGTTTTCACTTCTGCCGGCACTCCCGGAGTGCAATTTTTTTTTTTAAATCAAGTCAAGATGGTATTGTAGATGGTATTCCTTGTTTCGGTAGAAATATTCAGATAAAATAAAAAACCAGTCAAGTGCGTGTCAGACTGGGGCACGAAGGGTTCCGTACCATTATCGGCAAAAAATCACGTTTCATGTAGGTATGGGAGCCACCCTTAAACATTTGTTTTATTTTAATTTAATTATTTATTTTTAGTAAGTGCTTAACTAAATATTCTATGAATATTTCTGCGAGCGTCTACCTCTTGCCATTATCAGTATCGAGCAAAACGAGCAAAAAAATCACGTTTTTTGAATGGAAGCCCCCTTAAATATTTATCTTATTCCGTTTTTTAGTACCTATTTGTTGTTATAGCAGTAACAGAATTCAACAATTCAAAAGTAAACAACATTTGTGAAAATTTCAACTCTCTATCACGTTTTATGAGATACATACAGCCTGGTGTCAGACGGACAGACAGCGGAGTCTCAGTAATAGGGTCCCGTTTTACCCTTTGGGTACGGAACCCTAAACAATGAATGAAAAGAGAGAGACTTCTAACTAGAAAATTCTTGAGATTTGTGTAATTTCGGTATTATGATTATAAAAATTAGTCAAAAGGTGTACTTTTGTAATGTTCACTGATAACTCCACTGAAGTGAGCGCACACAGTTCAAAAGCGAACTCATTTGTTTTAAAAGTAAATAATCGCGGATACACAACGAGACACCGTACGAATTTCGAAGTCATATTAAGAAAACTACACTGCTGAACTTAATGGCCTTATATGTATAAAAATAAGTTTTTCGTTATCCCGCAATTCAAACAGGCTAATTTTATTTTAATCATTAAAGTGCTAAGAATTTTTAATTAACCTATTTCGCATGAAATATACTTTTCAAACGATAAGATGCTCCTACCGTTGTTAGTTTAGGGCTTATCATTTATTTTTCACAAAATTATGACACTGTTTACATAGGACCTGTGACACGACATTGAATTGGGAGATTATGTGTTAAACAAATATTGTCAAGAGATGAAATCCACTGAAGCAAAATGTTACAGTTTAATTTTCTCCTTTTCATTTTAGTTTTGTTAAAGGTTAAATTTTATTGAATCAAGCGATAAAAAAAAATATTTACAGATAAAATTTTTGCTGTGTTAGAATAATAATTTGGCTTTATGTAGTGTGTTTTAAAATAATAAAACGATTCACGTTTCAGCAACTGTTGCGAAATTCGTGAAAATTTTTATCGTGTTTTGTAAATATTTTGTTCTCTAATAATAAGTTGTTAAAAGAGCTCGTGAATAAATAATAATAAGTGCGTAGATCAAACGAAGATTAAACCACGCTTGCCGCGGTCTTTTCGCAGATGTGACCATTCAGTTCAAATCAAGACACCTCCGTATCTCGGAAAGCACGTCAAGCCGTTGGCCCCGACTGTCATTCGTAGATCTTTTAAAGTTGTTACGGGTAGGTACTCAAAAGCTAGAGATTCTAACAACCATTCTTACCAAGGGGTAAACGTATTACCCAGTAACTGGGTTATGGAGATCAGAAAAGGTCTCACTCCATATAAAATACTGGCATTCAGACCCCAACAAAGTTGGGAAAACTCAACGCAGATGATGAAGGGCTCCGCTAGAGCTGATGCATGCCAGGGTCGCGAAATTGTTCGAAAGAGTTACCGTGGCCCTGGCATAAAGGCAACTGAAGGAACACGGGTGGGTTTTAGTCAGTAAAAGTCTGACACGCCTTTCCGCTCCACCCAGGGCGGGAAATGTCATTTGATGATTTCCCACCCACAAAAAAAGAGATGATAAAGTGTAAGTAATTGTGACAAAATTATGAAAACTTTGAATAAACTTTCCTTGATACACAACTATACATAAATATATCTACATAATAAGTAAGTCCCAGCAGTAACTGACTGTAAATATTAGTTTCATTCATTTAATTCAACCTCAAATCATACAGACCATATTTCTGTGAAATATTCAAATTATACTGTTTTTATTACAATTCATTCATGAATATTGCCATTTCGAGAGATATGAGCAAATGTGCAATCAAATTAGCGTGCCATACAAACAATAGTGCTATTTAAACTTCACTTCGAAATACACACTTTCGTTGTGAATCCGCGATGATTTACTTTAAAAACAAATGATTTCGCTTTCAAATTCTGTGCGCTCACTTGAGTGAGGTGAGCTGTGAACTTTATAGAATAGTAATACTGGTTTTACACCACCACAATTATATCGTTTGTAAATAATATGTAATTCAACAGACGAAAGATATTACGCCTTTTTTTTTTTTGGATGGGAAAACATCCAATGACTTTTGCCGCTCTGGGCGGTGCGGGAGGGCGTGTCAGACTTTTACTGACTAAAACCCACCTGTGTTCCTTCAGTTGCCCATGTGCCGGGGTCACGGTATCTCTTTTGAACAATCTCGCGACCCCGGCCGGCATCAGTCCTAGCAGACCCCTTCAGTACTGCTGACATCTCTATGAGGCGCGCGTGGAACACTACGCACCGTCGACCCGAGCCTGATCCTTGCCGTGGCCCGCAAGCTCGCGCCTACGGTGGCCGGGAGTCTACTATCGACTCCCGACGCCCGGGGCGTCTCCTCCTGCGGCGGCTAGGGACGTGAGGGCGCAGAGACTGCCACTCCCTCACGCGCCCCTTCCTCCTCCTTCGCGAGCATTACTGTTTCGCAGAAGGAGGTGACGGCTTCCCATGCCCTCTCTCCGTACCATGGCTCGCACCAGGGCCGGACGCGAGAGGTCGCCGCCGCCGATCGCCTCCACAAGATATTACGCCACAATATCAGTTTTGTTCCAAATAAAGTGTTTGGTTTTTAAGTAGGTCATAAGCCTTTTCTCTGTTATAAATAAATAATTACTTTGTAAGAAGTAAAATAATCATCAACCTCGAATGTCCAGAAAAACTTTTTACTTCATGAATATAATATTATTTATAACTTACAAGCAACTTTATTTTGCCTTTCAGCAAAAATGAATTACCTACCACCACTTACACACTGCCTACAAATTGATCAGTAATAAAATAGGTGCCTGATCATTATTTAGGCCCTTACGTTACATCCATTAATTTCTCCCTCACTAATTCACCCTTAAACTAATAAATTCCCGTACTTTACGTAGCCAGTTATTTACGGAATCTGTAACATTATTGATTTTGCTTTTATGTTTGATTAAAAGAGCTTTTTACCATATTCATATGTTAAGATTATTGTTTTTAGTAGCTTAAGTTACGTCAGTGTTGTGTCTGTTCTTTTGTAAATAATTTATTTGTATATCTATATAAATGCTCACGATAACAAGAGTGTCTAACAAACCAACTTTTGTCCTGATGGTCACTATTACCTATGGACCAGCAATATGTCAGTGCGATGAGAACCTCAGAAGCCAATTGGAAATGGGAAAGGGCCCCTGAATAAAAAAAAGAAAGTAAAATTGTACACATCATATTATATGGATTACAGATTTAAATTAATAAAGAAAAAAAAATATAACCTAAATTAACTAAAACTATTTACAAATATTATTACACATAATCTATATATATAAAAGAAAGTCGTGTTAGTTACTTCACTTATAACTCAAGAACGGCTGAACCGATTTAGCTGAAAATTGGCAGGGAGGTAGTTTAGAGCCAGGAGAAGGACATAGGATACTTTTTTTTTTTTTTTTTTTTTCTTTTGGCAAAGGATACTTTTTATCCCCTTCGACCGCGTTCTCGTGTGATGTGACATAAAACGTCAAAGAGAATACATTTCACTATAAAACGTGGTATGACAAAAACTTTGCCTTCGAGGTACCAGGCGGTCATAACTTGGTATGAGCTTATTAAACAGCAGTGTCAGCCAGAAAACGCTTTATGCCTTCGAAGTAACAGGTTATCATAACCGAGTAGGAGCTACCCAAACATATGAGTATCAGCTAGAAAACGCTTACCAGATCACCACCGCGTACCAGGTTGTCAAACTTGGAAGGTTTATTACAACATTTTGAATCTTAGGCGATACGAAGTTCGCTGGGTCAGCTAGTATTAGAATAAAAACAACGTTCTTCATTTTGCTTGAAAAGTATTTTGCAGTTGATGACAATAGACTCGCCTCCTATTCATTCTTACATAAGACCAAGAAGCATGTTTCCAAGCATGTTTAAGTTGGCAGATGATATATTATACTTTGTCTACCTATTCAAGAAATACTGACATGACATATAAAACCCATAAAACGCAAATATTTTGCTACTCAGAAACTCATAAAATACTAAGCCGTTTTCAATACAACTTGGTTCGGTTCTAAATCACATCATCATCCCTCTGCGTTTGGGGATAGTAATTATTTTAAATATAAGCAAAGTCACGTGTTTGAGTTTATGCATAATTATTTCATGGTATCAAAAATGTTAGAAGGCTTTTCTGAGCCAATCATTCAACCAGTCAACCAGCTTCAGCCAGTTATTAAATCGATTTCAAATCGTAACTACTAGTAGAACTCTTCGCGAACTTACTTTTCCGGATAAGTAGGTACTTGCAAATTAGGTAGGTACCAATTTCTGACTCCAAGCACAATTTGGCTGCTAGGGTGGTTACAGACACATTATGAGACATTCATCTTTGTCTCTGGGATAACTACACATCTGTGGTTGTTCTGGTATTGGTGGGGACGACCACTTATCGTAAGGTCGGTCATCAATTGTTTGCCATCCAGTAACACAAAACATTTTTAAACGCGGGTTGTATCCAGGTGAGGTTTATATCTTTCAACAAATAAATTATTATTATCAACTGTTTATGTCCCTATCCAATCCGAAATCAAAAACTCTGTTATTCATCAATCATACATGCTATTTAAAACGAGTGAACCCTGCTTAACTAGTGTTATTCATCCAAACCCGTGCGTGGTACAGTCGATGCAGCTTTATTGTCATAGTTGCAGACGAAAATATTTGATGAGCGATAATCCGTTCACACGGTTAAACTTTGTTTGTAAATTTAATCAATAGGATGATTCATCAACGTGGTTTTTGTTGTAGAAAGAAATTACTAGTAATACAGGCTTTTCCAGTTTTAATAGGTTAAGCTAAGACACAAAAAGGCAGTTCTTCCGTTTTTAAGATTGGGCCTACATTTAGTCATGCTATTTTGTAACGTTTAGTAGGAACCTCGCTCAAGTGGAGCGCACACAATACAAAAACTCCGACTCGCACTTGGCCAAGTGCGAGTCGGACTCGCGCACCGAGGGTTCCGTACAAACCTGCAGGTATTCACGGTTTATGCATAAGGTTTATGTTTATGAAATTAAATGGTTTTTTTTTTAATTTTATATTTGAGTTGACTGAGTGAAAGGTAAATTGTGGTTTACGATTTATGACGTATTAAAAAAAAAAAACTACTTACTAGATCTCGTTCAAACCAATTTTCGGTGGAAGTTTACATAGTAATGTACATCATATATTTTTTTTAGTTTTATCATTCCCTTATTTTAGAAGTTACGGGGGTGGGGGCACATTTTACCACTTTGGAAGTGTCTCTCGCGCAAACTATTCAGTTAAGAACAAAATGATATTAAAAACCTCAATATCATTTTTGAACACCTATCCATAGATAGGTAGATGAATAGGTTAACACGTATAGGTTAGATGTTTTTTTTTTTTTTGAGTTTCAGTTCTATGTATGGGGAACCCCAAATATTATTTTTTTATTTTTGTGTGAAAATCTTAATGCGGTTCACAGAATACATCTACTTACCTAGTTTCTGCAGCATAGCTCTTATAGTTTCGGAAAAAAGTGGCTGTTACATACACGGACAGACAGACAGACAGACATGACGAATCTATAAGGGTTCCGTTTTTTGCCATTTGGCAACGGAACCCTAAAAAAACGAACTCATTTGTTTTTAAAGTAAATTATCACAGATGCATAACGTAACACCGTTCTAATTTCGAAGTGACATTAACGTCAATAATGCTCGGTCAAACTCACGGCCTCTCGCCTGCCAGCCTTATACGATAGACTATTGTCGCTTTCAAACTAATTTAATTAATCTTTTTGGATAATGTTTTATCTAAAAACTTCTAATTAAACCTTTTTCATGCCTATACAAAAGCTGAGAATTTAATCAATCTTATTATAATGTGATTAAAATCACTCAACCGTTGGTTTAGGGTTTTACCTAAAATAAGTCTGTAATTATCTGGGATTTTAGTTTAAAAAAAATATAATAACATAATTTAATTAAAGAATTTGAGATCGAAAAGCCTAAATCTTTGACTTAGGTTAACATGAGACGTTTCAGTTATGATCTGGGCTGGATGGCAAAGCATCTGCAATGCCTCTGATAATGTAGAGGTGTATAGGTGTCTGTTACCACAAACCATCAGTTAGACTAATGAACTGTTTGCTACCTAATAACATAAAAAGTTAATTTGCGTACTTTATATCATAACCCTTTCAAAACGGTAGAGGAAACTATTGCTAGAAAAACTGGCATGTCCTAGAACAAAACAAAAATTAAGATATCGTTAGATCTATCAACCCGCACTGAACCCGCGCGATGGATTACATCACCCTTCCTCTCGCAGAGGGCAGGCCTGTGTCCCAGCAGTGGGAACGTTACAGACTGATTATGCTATGCTTATGCTAACATGATATATGACATCTCAGAGACATAGCTGAAATACTTCATGTACCTGTAATTACACCAGCACACTCTTCAAACCGGTACACAGCAACGCTGCTTAGCGCCTGCAATAAGTACGTTTGTACTACTTCCCCGCTGAATTCCTTCACAAAGAGCTCTACTATCACTGTCTACCCCTTCAGGGAACACAAGAGTGTATTTATGTGCTTGTTGAAATTACTTGCAGCACTGCTCCGTGAGATCTTTTTATTTGCCATGGTTGTAAACACAAAGAAATAAAATGTTAATGTTAGTAGCAACATGTAAAAAGGTTTATGGGGTTACATAAAAGTTACTGCTTACAGATTTCCAATGGAGGCGCGTGGATTTATCAAATATTACATGAACATTCTGTTTCTTACTGTGCGTTATCTGTGTCCTCTTCGAAATTTGAACGTGTTTCGTTGTGAATTTCGGAAGATTTACATTAAAACAAGTGAATTCGCTTCGAATTGTACGCGCTTATTTGAGTGAGGTTCCAAGTGAACCTTGCAAAACAGCACTGGTATTTACCTGGTTTGGAGTTGGTTCCTTATGTTTATGTTTTGTTCTGTATTATGACAAAAAACAAAGTCAGAGTCCAAAGAAAATACACGTCGTATTTTCATAAACATTGTTTCCTTAATACATTTCAATGAAATTCTTATCGTAAAAAAATATTCGGTACGCCCAAATACACGTTTCCCAAAACAATATTTTTGTATTCCACATGACACAACTATTTTCTCCACCAGATTCGGCTATGAAAGTATTGAATAATCAAGGAATTCGTACAATTTTTCAGAACATATTCACTTTTTGCAATGAAAACTGTGTTTTTGTGTCTAGTATTTTATTATAATCCATTCAGTCGCTCGGCGGTGGGGCTGCACTGTTATATATTACGAGTATAGGTACTTATGTTTGTCTGCGTTACACACGGCTAAATAAAATCAAGCTATGCATCTCCAGTATAAACTGACCTCACATTGTTTGGGATTACGATATAATGAGAGGTCAGCTTAAATTGGAGTAGTATAGCTTGATATGTAGCCGTGTGTGCATGACTGTACGTGCGGAACATCCTGGACACTAAGCTGTTAGCACCTCGCCGAGAAGGCTGTTTGTCCCAGCTATGTGAACATTATAGGATGATGATTTTTTGGGGTGGCAGGAGTCCCCAATGACTCTGGTATTCATAATGTAGTATAGTATTTAAACGGATTTGTACACAGTTTTTGAATAGTACTCACCTAACTACTAAAAAAAAAAACCACTAAACAACATTATACTCATGCCAAAAGTCCATAAAATAATATAGTGACTTGAGCGTTTGTATATTTAAAGGTTCATATTATATTGCATTAACAAAGTACTTATGTTTCCGTGGCTTCCAAGTGCCTTCCTGTTTTGATAGGTACCTGAAACAAAAAACATAAAATGTTAATAATGCTATATACAGAGGGATTTCACTCTCGTAAAAGTTGTATACTTCGAGGCAGGCTCATCTTTTTAACTTGTGCGTCGTAAAAAGGGAAAAAAAATGGAAGGGATGAACGAAACTGTTCTGAAAATAAAAGAAAGAATACTGCAAAATGTTTATGAAATAAAACTTTGCGTTAAGTCTGAAATAGTCAAAAAGTTATGAGCAAGCGTGGTGATAAATGCTCGTGTTTTTTCTGAATGAGAAGAGGTCTATACCCTACAGCATCCTGCAAAACCTGGTAAGATTTTAGAGAATTCAACGCGAGGATGTGCAGTCACGGGATTGGTTGTACTTGGTGATGGAGCTCACTAAGATTGGCGGGTTGTATCAGTCGGGGGTGCGACGAATATACAAGTATCTCCCCAGCCCCCCACATATAGTACTAGCAGTAACAGTCGGATTTCGTTCATGGTTCATGGTTAGAAATTCACGCGACTTTCGCGGTTGTTTCAACACCTCCATACAAGCTAGTTGACACAAACGGCGCGAGTGTTTTTCTTCCTGCATTCCGCGCGGGACTCATTTCAGTTTAGCCTGTCCAACTGAAATGAATGAAGATCTCTTGTCGGTCTAATTATACATAGAGAAATGGACGCACAAACTTACTTTATGTATTCAGTTTGATTAGGCGTTGAAATGTTTCGTCACTTATTAACAAAAACTTGCTTTTCCATACCTTTTGATCGCGTAGGTTTTTGCGGCTTAATTTTTTAATATGTTTTTAAAGCTCGAAATCAATCCTGTGTCAATCTTTTTGTTAACATAATTCATATTGTAGCAATATAATGGGATTATTGTATACCGGAAAATCAACAAAATCTTTATTTCTGAATATATATTTTGGTGTCAAAAGACTATAGCGGACAGTGTTGCATACTAAAAACTCCACAAATACAAGAAAAAATCATGCAAGGCAAACCAAGAGATACAGCTATACATATAGGTATCATATCCCGTCCGTACTAACCGTTTACACCAAAAAGGTTCTAAGCAAAACTCGAACAAATCTGTTTTCCTTCCATTTCCTTTCAAAAGTAATCTGTTTTCAGTATCGGTGGTAGATTCAATTTTAAGATAATCTAAACACTCGAGGTGTTAAAGAAAAATAGGCGACGTTCCACGAGGGTTTGCGCTATTTATGTAATATTATCTGGGAAGGAAACTTGTGCGGTGAAATAGTTCACACAATGTCATATTTTTATAGTTCTAAATATCACTTCGAAATTTGAACGGTTTTTTGTTGTGAATTTGATAGTATTTACTTTAAGATATTAAACAAATAAAACTATCCCATTCACCACTCGATTTAGATTATCTTAAAATTCGAATCCCGTTCAAATTTAGAAGTAACGTTGTAGAACTATGAAAAATAGCAGATTTTGTTAATTCACTGGCGAATTGTCTGCATTCACTTGAGTGAAGTGAGTAGTGAACTTTACAGAATAGAACTACACTGTTGTGAACAACGTTCGTGGATTCTAAGGAGGTCATTTCATAAAATGACGTCACGCCTTGTTTACCCGACAGATTGGACAGAGGTATACTTTTTAACCGACGAAAAAAAACGGAGGAGGTTATCAATTCGACGCGTATATTTTGTTTTTGTTCTTTTTTTTATGTATGTCCACGCATAACTTTTTACATAGTAGTCTGATTGAGATAATTCTTTTTTTATTGGAAAGGGTATACTCCGAGGGTGGTCCCATATAAATTTGAAAAACAAAATCGAACCCTAAGGGTCGAAAAACTTCTATGTCGATGTCAGCAAAACTGGGTCTTCTAGGACCGATGCCTGCCAGGGTCGCGAGATTGTTCGAAAGAGATACCGTGACCCTGGCACATGGGCAACTGAAGGTACACGGGTGGGTTTTAGTCAGTAAAAGTCTGACACGCCCTCCCGCTCCGCCCAGAGCGGGAGAAGTCATTTGATAATTTCCCATCCAAAAAAAAAAAAAAAAACGGTCGAAAAACAGGGGATGATTGATTGTTCACTCATTGATTGTAATGTATAACCACACATAACTTTGTACAGAGTAGTCCGATTTTGATAATTATTTTTTCATTGGATAGGGTATACTTTGCCAAGTATTATAAGTAAATTAAAGTCATAAAAAATTACAAAATAAAAACTTTTTAACAAAAAATTAAACCGCCTAAAAACAGAAAAGCAAAAAATAATAAATCTTAAAATTTTGAGTCGGCGCTGAAAAAACCAATGAACAAAGATCACTCAAAGCGCCGACTCATAATTTTTTAGGTTTATTATTGTTTGCTTTTATATTTTTTTGTGAAAATTGTAATGCAGTTCACAGAATACATCTACTTACCAAGTTTCAACGGCATAGCTCTTATAGTTTCGGAAAAAAGTCGCTGTGACATACACGGACAGACAGACAGACAGACATGACGAAACTATAAGGGTTCCGTTTTTTGCCATTTGGCAACGGAACCCTAAAAATAACATCACTGGTTTTGTAATGCAATAATTTGTGTATAAGCTAAACCATAACATTAACACTATCGTTCGTGGTATAAAAATCTATCCGTAAAACACCTCTTGCCTCTTGAAATGTGTACATATTGAAATATATAAATAAAATAAATAAATACCTTGGGACAACCAACACACCGTTACCTGATCCCAAACTAGGCAGAGCCTGTACTATGGTAACCAAACAACTGATAAATATACTTATATATTTCTAAATACATACATATTATAGATAAATTACACCCAGACACAGAACAAATAATTGTGCTCATCACACAAAGATTTGTCCTGGGTGGGAATCGAACCCACGACCTGTCTTAGCAGTCAGGGTCACTAACCACTAGACTAACAGGCCAGTCATTCATCAGTCATTTCTGCTCCCGAGTAGTTAAGGTATGAACGTAATGAAATCCTTTTCATCAGAATTATGTAAATTATTTCATGTACTAGGAACGCTACACGCCACTCAAGATTTCATACAATATTCATAATTTCAATCGGAATAGTTTTCAGCTGAAATTACGTCACTCGTATATGAGGTAATTTATATTGTGAATAATATACGGACTTATATGTTATGAACCCATTAAACATTCCGTTCTGTTCCTATTGTTTATTGTTGTGCCGGACGTAAAGAAAAGCAACATACCATTTCTACCCGTGGGTTTCGAAAGAGGGACCAAGGGGACCACTTCGGGCGGCAAGCAATGGGTAGCTCGCCGCCCGGTAAGGACCAGGCTCGGATCGACGGCGCGTAGTGTTCCACGCACGCCTCAAAGAGTCAACAGCATTGAAGGGGTCTGTAACTCTGTAGGACCGATGCCTGCCAGGGTCGCGAGATTGTTCAAAAGAGATACCGTGACCCTGGCACATGGACAACTGAAGGAACACGGGTGAGCTTTAGTCAGTAAATGTCTGACACGCCCTGCTGTTCCGCTCAGAGCGGGAAAAGGCATTTGATGATTTTCCATCCAAAAAAAAAGGGGACCACTTACTAGAGGATTAGCAGCAGCGTTCTCTATGCATTTTACCATCATACTGCTGTCGCCAAACCACCTGCCAAGCATGGCTTTTATGGCACACCCCCCCAAATTGGGAGAGGCCTATGTCCAACAAGGTCTAAAGAAAAACGATATATTTTCCAACAATTCCTAAATTTCTAACTTTATAATTACAACAATATAATATAAAATTTATAATATGAATGATAAAATAGTATTATTATATCGAGTACCCGTAGCCTATAAAAGACTTCTCTCCGCGTCCTAATTGAATTATTAAACACATTTGTATCGCTGATCCAGGGCGGCGCACTTGCAAATTTTATTAAGGCCAATCACAGTTCACGCGTCGGGTTCACTACTCTATTATTGCCTTACGTAGTACACACATGACCGCGTGACCACGAGCTACACGCTCAAGTGACACGTGTGGCGACAGCGACTGCGGAGAAAACAAATAAAGAAGTAGTTTAAAGCGTGTCCCGCGACGTGAATTGCGGAGCGAAGCGACGGAAACAGGCGCGCGCGTGTCGCTTGACGTAAATTGCAATACAAGTCGCATCGCTTGAGACTCTGAATGGGGTCTTATTGTTCAGAGTGGCTGTTGTAAATACGCCTCTTAGGAGTAAATGTGATAAATGTAGGAAATATGTTCAACAGTGGGTTCCAGTGAGCTTAAATGATTACGGCCATTCTCCAATTCGGCGTTCTTTGCCTAATTACCGTTACCTTTTTTATTTTTCACTAATTTGACTTAAACATATTAAAATATGAAAGAAATCAAAGATAGGAATTCAATAATTAATGTGGCATGTAACAATTAATGGTGGTTTTCTAGTTAAAGAGACTTAAAAATTTGATGAGTATGGTAATTAGAAAAATTTTATATTTAATGCAACGGTAATTAGAAAATATAATCAAGTCTGTGTAAAATATGATATAATGAAATGATAATAACACACATTAATTATTTGTACACATATAATTATTATTAAAGCAATAGAATTAACGAAGTCCCTCATAATAACCATAACCAATAGTAAAAATACACTTTATCTTGCTATAATTTATTAAAAATAAGACACTTTCAATGAAAATCAGGTAAAAATAAACTAAATAAAACAAACATTGTCTTAATTGGTAATTTTTTATTTTTTTTACGTTTCGGTTTCTCGACAATTCTTTTCGAAGATAGTGAAGTTGGTGTTGAACACAAGGAAGACGCTCGTTCCGTAATATTCACACTTGTATTTTATTTCCTGTCAATTGCTCATTATTGCTCAATAATAACATTCCTTTAGTAGAAGATGACGCGGCGTTGATGTGATTAAGGTAGGTTTAAAATTTGATGTCTTCTTAAAGGGAACTAATTCTTTTTCAAAAGAAGTCTACTGTAAACAAATCTCGTCTTGCTGATTATCTTCTTTTTTTGATTGGGGATTTTCGGAACAATTTTGTAAAGATACTATTTTAGTATAATTTTTGAGCGCAGCGAGTATGATAAATAATTGAGATGTAATAGTGTTGACAGAGTTTCAAGAGGATCTGTTGTATTGTCATCAAGCACATCACGATCTTCGATCACTTCTTCCTCAATTGTTTCCAATTTTCCCTTTTCCTTTTGGCTTTTATCTATAGTAAGCTCTGAAATTTTCCCTATTTCTTTTTTGAGTTTTCTTCCGGTTTTTTGGTGACATTTCGCAGATTGGAAGTATTTTTTTATCTCTTTTTCTTTTATTATACCTTTCTTTCTCTTTTTCTTTTGATTGCTGATACAAAACAGGGCCATTTTTTAATTCGTTCTCGGCGTTGTCGTGCCGCGAGCCTTCTCTTTTCTTTAACTTCCTCTTTGGTCTTTTTGGGTCTTCCCATCCTATAAATTAAATAACTTCATGAATGGTCAGCATATAATACAGTCATATTTACTGAAAATAATAACAATAATCTACGAAAACTGCAGGAAAACTTTCCATTGGTGTGACATCGCGGCAACAGTTAGTAAATAAGTATTAATTTTTCATACAACGGTAATTATAAACATATGGTAATTAGTATACGGTAATTAGAAAACGATAGATTTTCTTAAAAATGTCGAAAAACGACACAGCATGCAAATACTAGCTTATTACAACGCACGGAGGCCAAAGTATTGTCTCCATTTACATGATCAACTTGGGTCTAACTTAAAAAATCATGCATTAAAATAAGTACAACGGTAATTAGAAAAGTTTTTAACCAAGGCTACGGTAATTATATACTCACGAGCTTCATTGGCGGTACACTAACGTTAGAGACATGCAACTCGTGATGGGAAGTGGCATACACTGAGGAGACGCGTCGCGTATGGTAGTGATGTGCCAAATACTGTTAATTAGGGATGTGCTCCCGAAAACAGAAAATGTCACGGCAATTATAACTTTCGATTGGACATTCGGTTACTTAATGATAATTATTTATAGACTGGTTCTATTGAGTCGATATTTCGTAATGAGATACACGTTGCTTAATACCGTTTAAAACGTTGAATGGATCAAAGTAAATCTGTATGTTATAAAAATTACAAGCAAGTTTTAACATTAAGTTGGTGTGCGGAAAAGCCACGGTAATTAGAGAACAGAGGTTCTTTGAACATAAGATAAATAAATTTAGTCTTAACTTCTTAAAACAGAAACCAATGTTTTTGTTTACAGCTAGATAAGGATGCTATCTAACATTTTAAAAAAAATGCATGATTGAATATGATAATATTACGGATTATGCAAGCCCGGACACGTAAAACTTGCTCATCGGAGAATGGCCGATTAATTGATAATGTACTGTAATTATAATAGTTTAGAATAATTAACGACGCGCTTTCAAAAAGGGCCGAATGCACAAGGTATGAAAAACATCTTGAATTAAGAACAATCTTAAGATGTAAAAATAATGCAGAAAAACCAGTTTGATGAATCTACAGCGGCGGGTGCCTGAATAATACAAAATGTTATTCAGTTTGTGTTTACAAATAAATTATTACAGAACAAGCTTTGTGTCCAAACCGAGTTTCTCATCGGTAAAAATGATGAACATCCTTAAATACTTTCTTCCCCTACTTAACCTCTCAAAGAGACGAATTTTACACGGTTTATCAGTAAAGGTTACAGTTATATAGTTGACGTTTAGAGTGCCTTTTTTGGGCCTAATTGAAATAAATGCTCTGACTTGTACTTTACTGACACATACGTCTAGATTAGATTTTTATTCGATAGTGATAAAAACCACTTATTCATTGGGGAACATCGACCCGTCTAAATCTCTTATTAGGCGTCTCGTATCTATTCGAATTCTTCCGTCCCAAACTAGACTTTTACATAAATCGTATCTGGATTTCTAGACCAAGATTACAATAGAAAAACAAGTGCTAATTTAGACCTAGTCTGTCTGTGTCGTACGTACCTAGTGTTTATGTCGAGATACCCAAATCAATAGGACTATATGAGTGTTGGGTTGGGGTGTAGTAACAGAGAGATAGCACTGAATAAGTTGACTTAATGAGAGCCCTGTTTCTTCAAGTCGTTTGAAAGCGAATTTTGATTAGAAAAACGCAAGAACACTGTGTCAATAGTTCTACAACGATACCCTCTAGGTTTGGAAATACTACTGTAATTTAAAATAATTATGATTTATAAACAGAACCATTAGAATCGCTGCAGCTGCTACCACACCACACTCCAACAAGTTTGTGACAACCGAAACTTGTCCCATCTCATGCCGTCCTATCCAGAGCTGTCCTACGCGACTCACACTTGACGAATTAGTTTGTAATTGGAATCCAATCAACGGAAAAGGGACGCCATTTTAAACTTTAATTCTGCCTCGCTGGTCCATTCTGTTCAGAATTTTTTGGGACAGATTTAGTTTGATGTGTTTTAAGTGATTGTTTCTTAGTTTAATTGTATTTTTATTTAAATACGTTTCAGTTTGTCATCTAGGCTATTTGTTGGATAAAATGCAAACTACAATACTATAAACACTACCTATTCTAAAAATTGGGACACAATTGTTATCTTCTCAAAAGAATCCAAGTCTTTATTAGGCTTAGTACAAGAAAAACGGGGCAGCTATCGTCATAACGGATCAACCATGTATATGAATGAAATAAACAGTTTTATGTACAAAACTACTAATCTAAGCCCTTAATCCTCAGTTAATACCCCTCACCTAACTCTGATCGCGAGAAATATTAACATAAACCACAACGCAACAGATTAACTATGTAAATACGAGGATCTAAATATTACATATTTCTGGCTACTAAACTTTGCATGATTTTTTTGTAAATCTTGACAAACTTATCCTTAGGTTTAGCAATAAGCTGCAATTGCTTGCAGCTTATTGCTAAACCTAAGGATAAGTTTTTTTTTTTCTATAAATAAATTTCAAAAACTATTAAATTTAAGGCTTTTATCGTGCTGTACTTATAAGTTAAAACTCCTGTTCCTAATTTTCATTAAAATTTAAAAATCTGCCACATGTGAAAATAATACCTTTGCATTGTGACCTTGTGTTGAAAACTTTATGATTTCTTGTTTCGCATCGATTCGAAATTCAAACGGAGCATTGTTGTGAATTCGGGTTGATTGACTTTAAAAACAAATGAGTTCGCTATCGAAATATGTGCGCTCACTTGATTGCGGTTTCAAGCGATCTTTACCAATAAGCAATACTCATGTCACATTACGAAATTTACTATCCGACCCAGAAATACTAACAACATACGTGTAAATGGTCTCCCTAAGGTCGTATAATTTTCCCAACCCGGAAATCCCGCAACAACGCAGTATAAGTACCTTCAAACGGCTTTCAAAGCCTCCCATAATCCTATCATCCCATGATCGTTCTCAACCACATATTATACAACTCACTTATGTACTTGTGATCCTGGTATCTTGAATTAAATATTATGTGGGTTGGTTTATCTTAGACATCAGACGTCTTTTGTGCAGTTAGTGTGAAAACTATCGGAACATGCATACTGTTCAAAATTGTTTGAGCGACTAAGAACACCCAAATATGTTCTGAGTTTGTTTTTAAGGTTTAGTAAAGTAAAACTTAACTATCTAAATGTGTGTGTATATACTAGGTAGAGATGGTTGTGATATTAATGTTATGTCTTAATTTACTAAATCACGTCAAGTTGCTTAACAAAACAACCATGCATCGTGACCTGAATTGGGCTTTCTTGTCGGCTCTTCATTTCTAATTTTGTTACAAGCTATAAAGGCTTTTTCAGACAGGCGTGACAGGATTATTGTAGAACAAATCCTATGAAGTTTACATTGAAATTGTTCTACATGAGTCGCATCGCGTCTGTTTGTGGGAGCCTTAAACCGTGCCTTGCCAGATGATACCATATAACAGGCGCCATATTGTTGAACAAACAATAGCAATTATGTAAAAGTTGAACCCTTAAATTACTTGTTTGGCGCATCTGTGCTGCATGGTGACATGCATTATGATGCGCAACAATTTGTTGCCTTGTGAATATGTACAAGGTTTCACGAGGAGTCTTATTAACTTCCTAGCCTTTTTCCAATTTTGTTTGGATCGGTTTCGAGTCTAACTGGATGCAACTTATTACTAGTATTTTACATGATGGGACTGCCAATCTGTCCTCCAAACCACGTGAAATCTGTAAGAGATTGTAGTAAAAAATACATTTGACGAACACAAGAGCAAAAAGTCATGACTTTGCAACTAAGAGTAGACACTACACTACTAGACCAAATTACTTAAATATTTTCAGCTTTGATTTCAAGTAGATCAATTGAATTTGAATTAAGGCTAGAGGTTAAACAAGAGACTCATCAAATGTAAAACATGGTACTTCTTTCCTATCATACATTTCATTGGTCTCGTGTTTAAAAAGAATACGCAACTCGTTTCCTGATGCAGACACACAACAACACGCACTTGTCACATTAACATAATAACTACTATTCTAACTTTTTAAAACAAAAAAATATATAATTATGTATATCTCTGAGTAATACAAAGCTTTATAATTCCAACATATTTTAATATCTCCTTTCATACATACCGACCGCCCTCTTATTACCCCGATTTCCAGTATGCTCTAATCTAATCTAGATCTAGGCAATATACGCATGTACTAGACTTTTAATAGGAATCCCTGCGGTGCTATCTAGTGAGGTAATTAGGGCAATATTCCATAGAGACTATTGTAAAAGGCAAGGTGTTTCTAAGTTGCTAATAATAGAAAATTAAATTAAATTCTCATTACATAAGGTTGAAATTCAGCCTTCTTCATGATCAGCAAAACTACAGTAATGCTATTTCGTAAAGTTCACTTGGAACCTAATTCAAGTGAGCACACACAAATCGAAATCTAACTCATTTGTTTCTAAAGTAAATCATCGCGGATTCACAACGAGACACTGTTCCAATTTAGAAGTGATGTTTTGCATATGGCACAACTAAATAGAAACATGACAATGTTACGACAATTTTTAGGTCACAAAGATTATTTTAATAGTGAAATATGTATGTAGCCCAAAGTACATAGCATTATGCTTCCGTAGCTCGTGTCGAAATAGGAACGGTCTAGCCAAACCATTTTACTCAGCAACGTTTCAACATGCCGTTGTTAGATTTTACGCAGAAATATAACAAAACAGGGTCTGGTAGTGACCTAGTGGCCCCGACTACTGACTACCGAAGCAGGCACTTTACCTTGTGCTTTATTTCATCACTGCTGATCTGAAAACGGTTATTGAACACATCGTGAGGAAGCCAGCATACCCTAAAACCAAAAAATTTAAGACATACGAAATCTACCAACAGGCACTGGGCGTGCTTGGTATCCACCGAGTTGGTATAGCGTATCCACGCTTCCTCTCACGTAGAGGACACCTGCGTCCCAGCAGTGGGATCATTATTGGCTGATTATGCTACACTAAAGTATCGCGTCTCTATTCACCGCGCAGCTAGGCAGAAATGTATAGTACTCCTACATTTCGCCAGTTATGTTTAACAACCATGTAAAAGTAAGACAATCAAGAGGTTCTGCATTCTCCTGCGAGGCGGCGAGCCTCCTTGCCGGAGTGCCGCCATGGGATCTGGAGGCAAAGGTCCTCGCCCACATGTGGGAGTGGCGCGAGGAGGCGAAACGTCGGGGCGAAACTCCGCTGCCGCGACAAATCGCGGCACGGCGGGCGGAGCTCCGGCAGGATCTCATGGCGACATGGCGGGTACGATTGTCGCAACCCAGCGCTGGGCACGCCACAATTGCGGCGGTAAGTCCCCTCTTTGAGGAGTGGATTGAGAGGCGCCACGGCGTCCTCACCTTCCGCCTGACGCAGGTTCTCACCGGGCATGGGTGCTTCGGTGGGTTCCTGTTCAGGATAAAGCGGAAGGAAACGTCCGGGTGTTTCCATTGTGAGGATCGTCTGGAGGACACGGTGGAGCATACAGTGGAGGTGTGCCCTGCATGGGCGGAGCACCGCCGTGTCCCCGTGGAGGCGATCGGCGGCGGCGACCTCTCGCGTCCGGCCCTGGTGCGAGCCATGGTACGGAGCGAGAGGGCATGGGAAGCCGTCACCTCCTTCTGCGAAGCAGTAATGCTCGCGAAGGAGGAGGCGGGGCGCGTGAGGGAGTGGCAGTCTCTGCACCCTCACGTCCCTAGCCGCCGCAGGAGGAGACGCCCCGGGCGTCGGGAGTCGATAGCGGACTCCCGGCCACCGTAGGCGCGAGCTTGCGGGTGGCGAGCAATGGGTAGCTCGCCGCCCGGTAAGGACCAAGCTCGGGTCGACGGCGCGTAGTGTTCCACGCGCGCCTCAAAGAGATGTCAGCAGCAATGTAGGGGTCTGCTAGGATCGATGCCTGCCAGGGTCACGAGATTGTTCGAAAGAGATACCGTGACTCTGGCACATGGGCAACTGAAGGAACACGGGTGGGTTTTAGTCAGTAAAAGTCTGACACGCCCTCCCACTCCGCCCAGAGCGGGAGAAGTCATTTGATGATTTCCCATCCAAAAAAAAGGTTCTGCATTGTGTTATTAATTTTACCTTTAGCTTCAGATATTTCGGTATGTATTCCAATTATCTTTATAAGGCCACCATAACTATGAAATTAGGCCGCACCAAGTTTCCAGAGGGACACGCACTGATAACATCAGATTTCGGACAGAATTTGTTTTATTCAGGGTGGATTTTCAGAAATCTTGAAATAATAGGAGCTTCGAAGTTCACAAGAGAAACTGAGACGTTTGCCTTGTTCTTCGTTGGTTCTTGAACTCCAGTTTTAATTATGTAAACATAAACTTACGTTTTATTAATTATTGTCAAGCAAGAACAAACATTTTTAAACTCAATGATTATATTACAAACAATCAAACGTGTAACATGAAAACATATCTATAACTAGCTTTTGCCCGCGGCTACGTCCGCGTGAATGTCGGAAATTAATGCAAGAGGACGTATAACCGCGATAAGAATGTGTTATTCCAGGTTATATAGGTAATATAGACTCTGTGTGCTATTTTCGATCCAGATCATTTCAGCCAATTTTGTGTGATTGAGAAACAAACACCCAATCATACATATTTTCACATTTATAATATTATTAGTAGTAGGATTATAACTCATATTAATTACGATTCATAGTTTATGAGAACATCATGTGTGTTAGTGTTTTTAAAATAAGAGTAATAGTATTCAGAGTAAGAAGACTGCGACATAGGGCTTGGTTTAGTTGAATATAAGTCTTCCTAGTTTTTCTTAACGATCCTATTTTACAGACACTCAATCATTTACCAGACACCGAACATAATTATAGGAATAGTACTTTTGCCAGTGGCTAGGACCGTATAGCTGTCGGAAAATATCACCCGGGAACCTACTACTGGGATAGAGTAGGTATCCTATCTGTTACGTATCCATCATAAAATATATCTTTGTGCCAAATTCGATCTAAATCCATTTGGCCGTCTTTGCATCATTGAGAAACAAACATCCAAAAATCTAAACATCTAAGCCATTTCGCGGTCTCTTACTTGGAATAATACTATTAGGTTTATTTTGAGTATAATGAACACACATGATATTCGCAATTACTATGAAGTCAAAGTAATATGAATTACAATCCTACTTATCCTACCCGGCCGCTGCCAACGGATGGACGGGACGGACGTACGACCTGCTGCTCTGCGCCCGCTTTTTAAATCTCTGATATCTTCTAAGGTATTCATTTAAATTACATGCTGTAAAGGGCCATATTGATCTATATTAAATTCACAATGTATTTAAGGTACTTAATTGGACAAGGATTAATGCTGTATTGCTTAAAATCGCTTCGTAAATAAGCCCTCATTTCTCGTAAAAAGTAAAGATAAAAAATGGTTATTGTGGGTTATCCCTTAGAGATAGACATATACCATTGCGGACATTTTTGTAGGCCTTTTTAAGGTGTACAATACTGTAGTACATTATTTTGATCTATTTCGTAGGATTCTGCCAGGCTTTTTCGAATTTTGAGACGTATGTCAGCGTAGTTTTCGAAGACAGTTATATTTTTCTAAAATAAAAGAATTTTTCTAAAATAAAAGTAGCCTAAGTTACTCCTTGTTACATCAGCTATCTGCCAGTGAAAGTCCCGTCAAAATCGGTCCAGCCATTTCAGAGATTAGCAGGAACAAACAGACAGACAGACAGATAGGCAAAAATTGTAAAAAATGTTGTTTTGGTATATGTATCGTGTATACATCCATATATACTTAGTCCTAACTGCCCCGTTGGTCTCGTGGTCGCAAGCGCGACCGCTGAGCGTGGGGTCCTGGGTTCGATTCCCGGGTCGGGCAAAGTGTTACTGGGTTTTTCCATTAGGAATTTCTTAGTAGCAGCCCGGAGTTTGGAAGTTGGCGGTGTGATACCCCCGTGCCTCGGAAAGCACGTTAAACAGTTGGTCCTACGCCTGATCTCTCTCCGGTCGTGTCGGATTGCCGTCCCATCGGACTATGAGAGTGAGGGAAGAGTGAGTGCTCCTGTGTCTGCGCATACACTTGAGCACTATAATATCTCCCGCGCCGATGGCTAGTCTCCGTTGAGATTGGCCGCCGTGGCCGAAATTCGGTCTGGAGGACTATATATATACTTAGTAAAAAGTGGTTATCTTAATATTAAAAACAGACACTCCAATTTTATTTATTTGTATTGTATAGAATAGATAACCATCTGGGCGCAATTCTATGACGTGAAAGTTTATATGTCATTGTATAAATGTCATCATTATAATTTCAGGCAAATGACGTCCACTGCTGGACATAGAACTTCCCAATTCGGGGGGTTCACCATAATCGCCACGCAGATGGCTTGGCAACCGCATTATGGTGCTAAAATGCATAGAGAACGCTTCTGCCCATTCTCTAGTAAGCCCATTAGTCACCTTTAACGACACCTATGGGAACAAATGTGGTTTAAAGTTATTTTTTAACACTAAAATATTTGCACATTCCTAGAAAGAGCAATTCGCAAAACACCACATAGCTCTAACTGTTTGCGTCACACAAAATATAGAGAAAAACACAGCATAAGCGACATACAAAAAGAACAGAACATCTAAAAAAGGAGCTAAATGATGTCTATTTTGGTATCATTTTGAAGACAAAATAAAGAGGTACATAATCCAGTAAATAAATAAATATCCTTCACCATATTCACATCGCTACCTCACCGACTCCCCTACGTAAAAGTCTGCATCAAAACCAAACAAAATTACAAAAGTTGGTAACGTTGTTGAAACATAAAGCAGATGTCGGAAATACCATGGTATGAGGTTTTTGTTCGAGGCTCCCTTGACCTCTATGGCCTTATTTGTCATCCATAGTGATAGCACACCGGAGAGTCAGTACAAAGTTAAAGTTAGAAGTTTAATAATAATAATAATTAATTTTTTTTGTAAAAATATTTAAAAATGTAATTAAATATGTTGAAAAATAAATAAAAGAATAATAATTAATTTATTTCAGATTTATCTTGCGATTACATCCATATTTGTTAGTACGATGCGAGCTTACAAACTAGTGTTAGTAAAAAATAATTAAAATTAATTGCTGAATATTAAACATTATGTGACCAGTTTAACTTGAGAATTAGGGATAAGGAATTTCATGATCATAACGTCACGTTTGTACTCTCCAAAAGTTAAAGCAGATATGTACTCGTCCACTAACATTTTTCCTGCTACGTTAAATTCTCATGAAGCAGAGTGCGAACCTTCTGCTATCAACCGAGTACAAGTCTAGACTCCGGGCTGCTACTGCGAAATTCTTAACTGAAAGCCCAATAATTTCTGGTACACGTGCGTTGCTTGTGTATTAAAATGAAGGTAGGATCGTCCATTGCAACCCACGGTCACGCTACGTACGGATACGTGGCTCACAAACAAATGAACCGCGCAGCTTACGTGGCAAACCACTCCATTATATCCTGTGGAGTAATTACGTAACACTAAAAATACAAATGATTGTCATTTTGACAGTTCAACCACATTCATTGCGTTATTTACGGAGCTGAGAAGATGAATTTTTCGAACATATGAAACGATGAATTAGTAATTATCCTTTAAAATGACTCAGATTGAAATTGATATTGTGTTACTCAATTAGGTTTCTACATAGCAGTGATCGGCCGAATTAACACTTTGTCCGAACTATACTAGGTACTTCTGACTATTATATACAGTGAACCTTTTGTATGTATATTGTATGGTGCCAACACTGTCATGTGCTATATCCAGGCGATCGATGGAACTAATAGAATTGCTCACAACATTGTAAGTAATTGTTTCAGCGAGCCGTTAAAACTGCTTAGCTTATTACGATGTTGTTTGTTATTATTAAAAGTTTGTTTTTATTTAATTGTGTTCTGGGGTTGGCGAAACATTATTAATTTACACTAGGCATACATTTAAGAGTCGTGTTAATTCGAATATGGACATAATAAGGTGAACAATAGTACACAGGTTAGGTAGTATCTATGAAGAAACTGTTACTATAAATTTCCAGTCAGTTTTAAATTACTTTATGCTAAAACTAATAGGGCAACTGCGCTACACACTTAAATTAGGAACAGCTTTCATTTTGCTAGATATGTTTACTTTTACGGAAAAAACGAATTTGTAAAATAATACCTTATTTAGTTTCGGTGGTAACGCGTAACTTGCGTGTTATGTAATATAATACGTAAATACTGTCCTAATTTTACATATTATTAACACTATAATTAATGACCTATTCAAAGCAATCAACTATACCACATTTCTTTGCCACTATTACCTCAAAATACCATGAAATAAGTGTGAAACATAACAATAAAAACTTCCTTGTTGGTTCAATGGTCGTTAGCGCGGCTGATTTAGTGACAGAAAGAAAGTAAGCAAGCATTTGTTTTTAATGCGAATCTTTGCGGCTTCACCACAAGACACAGTTCGAATTTCGAAGTGATGGTCAGAGAAGAACACACAGAGATGAACTAAGTATAATCCATAGGTCAGGTAGTGTTATCATATTTCATCAGAATATTTCCTGAGTCTGGTGTTGATCTAATTACGGTCAATAGAGTCGGCCCCTATTTAAATACGGGATCGAATCCTCTAGCTACGACTAATAGGAGCGGAACAGCAATGAAAAATGTCACAAAAACGACGAAAACACATGAAACATATCTATATGTATTAGTAGCTTTCATAACATAATTCATACGGTATGCCTTTATAAAAAATAACCATATAATATCCGTGACAAAATATCCTTAAACTCAACTAGAAAGCCACATTACTTACCCAGCTCATAACGTCACAGAACTATTACGTACGCCATATTTATCCACTAACACTAGGCGACGAAATGACCTTGAAATAATATGAATCACGCGACACTGTTTTGATAAATGCCATGGTCAGGTCGGCTTCAAATGTATCCCAGGAGACACAAAATGTTTTAACAACAGCTAGTGATGGGCAAAATGAAAAGTTTTAGTACACAAAGTTGGTCGTTTACAGTAGAATCTATTATGTACATTATGTATACAAAATAACGCAAAAATATATTGTAACATGTTTATACAGGGTGTAAAAAACATCGCTTCACAAACTGTTACCTACCATGTATTCAGTAAATGATTCTAGACACACAAGCGTTGTCATTTTTCGTCGGCTTATAAAAAAAACAACTATTTAGTACAAAAGTTCAATATCTACACGGTTGGAATACATAGAAAAGGTAATAAAAAAACAAAAACGAGAATATGAAAGAGAAAATGCTCATTGGGCATCAGATTATGTTAAATTTTGAAAGGATTGCATGTCCGGTTAGTGTATCTGGAAACTATCATGTTTGCTGTTATGGTACATCTAAATGGAGCATGGTACTTGAGGCATTATTTACTCTCAAAATTGTTTATAAGAAGTATGTACGCTACTCATGTGTATTTAATCGGAGTTACCAAGCCAGCTTTCGAAAGCCGGAACCCTCTCACTGTACAAAAAGGTAAAATTTTCTCAACACCTCTTACACGTTGCGACAAATTCTCCAGTAAACACATCTTTATATTTTCACCCTGTATCAAGTTACATAACATAAAATGCAAAAAATACGGTTATTCCTTCAGTTTCCGTTCTTCGCATTTGTGTTGGTATTTCTACTACGTATGTATTTGTCAAGGTTTGTGTTTCGCTCAAAAGGAGACGTTGTTCCAATGATTATTGTGTTGAAAAAATTACTGAGCCAGGATAAGCTCCTAAGAAAGAGGTCTTGTCAATAATGACGTGCGTAACGTTATTCACCAAAAGTGTGTAAATGTTTGCTTCTGCTGAAAATATCAGCAAAAAACTGGCCAAGTGCGAGTCGGACTCGCGCACCGAGGGTTCCGTACAAACCTGCAGGAATTCACGGTTTATGCATAAGGTTTATGTTTATGAAATTAAATGGTTTTTTTTTTAAATTTTATGTTTGAGTTGACTGAATGAAAGGTAAATTGTAGGTTACGATTTATGACGTATTAAAAAAAAACTGCTTACTAGATCTCGTTCAAACCAATTTTCGGTGGAAGTTTACATGGTACTGTACATCATATATTTTTTTAGTTTTATCATTCCCTTATTTTAGAAGTTACGGGGGGGGGGGGAGGACACACATTTTGTTTATTTATTTATTTTATTATTTATGTACACACAGTAAAAAAACAGAGTGATAAGGCATATTAAAACAATTGAGTACAAAGGTACTGCTTATGTCTTAAGAATTTTTTTCCAGCAGACCTGCAAAAGGAGAAAGGAACCCCTAAAAAGGGTTCTGTTTCCATAAGTTAAGCCCCAAAGATATATTTAAACAAGTGTTCTTTCTCTTCTAGTTTGACATAACGTCGAGATTTGTTTGGTTATAATCAGATGTAATAAAAGTACCCTTACCGAAGCCAAGACTCAAGTGACTTCGGCTTTGTTATGGGTATTTAATGTAATTTATTTATCTATAATATGTATGTATTTAGAAATATATAAGTATGTTTATCAGTTGTCTAGTACCCATAACACAAGCTCTGCTTAGCTTGGGACTAGATGGCGTTGTGTGATAGTTGTGGAATATTATTATTATTATTATTATTTATTATTATTTGCAAGACCAAGTGATCTTTTCGTTGTTTGTTTTCTTCTGCTGGACTATATCTTTTGGTTACGGAGATATAGATTGCCACATCTAAATATATAAAATTCAAAGTCCTGAGTGACTGACTGACTGACTGACTGACTGACTGATATATCAACGCACAGCCTAAACCGCTGGTCCTAGAGACGTGAAATTTGGGGGGTGTGTTTTTTGTGAAGAGTAGGTATCTACTAAGAAAGGGTTTTTTGAAATTCCACCCCTAAAAGGGTGAAATGGGGGGTTGAATTTTCTGTGAATTTTTTTATTCTGTGGGTCGATTGACACAAAAATTGGTACACATACTCTTCAATTATAGTTATGAGATACGTGTATCACAGTTTTTCCAAAATCATCCCCTTACGGAGTCAAATAGGGCTTCGAAGATGTGGATAATAAACTAATTCTCCCTACAGCTAATAGTTAAAATCTACCCAGATATTAGTAATATTCACGACTATCGACACGGCTTCTGCCCGCGACTTTGTCCGCATACAATTTCTTGCTCCCCGACCCCCCCCCCCCCCGTCGCAACGAATCGCCTGCCTGGGCGGGGTCTTCGTATTCGTGACTTTTTCTTTTTGCTCGGCTCCGTAGGGTCCTATCGTGATGTTATATAGTATATAGCCTTCCTCAATAAATAGGCTATTCAACACTAAACGTAGTTTCTGAGATTAGAACATTCAACCAAACAAACTCTTCAGCGTTATAATATTTAGATTTGATTACAATTAAAAACGTTATAGTGAGCCTTTTTTTGAACTTTTAAGAGAAACAATTTTGTCATACATGATTCTTGTGTTACTTTAAACGTTTACGCAGCGCATGCAACTGTAGCTTTCAAAAGGATAAGTATTCCCCGTTTTCCAACATTTTCGTTGATGCTCCGCTCCTATTAGTCGTAGCATGATGTTATATAGCTTATAGCCTTCCTCGATGAATAGGCAACCAAACACTTAAAGAAATTTTCAATTCAAGTAGTTTTAGATATTAGCGCGTTCAACCAAACAAACTCTTCAGCTTTATAATATTAGTATAGATAAACCTGCAGACCTCCTGCCATCATGACATCATAAAACGACTAGGTCACAATCATGAATTAAATTATTTTGAGATCGTTCGAAGGAGTTGAAAATCATTAAAAATAACTCAGTGATAAACAACGATGACGCCATACTTTCATAATCAGCCGATAATGATTCCATTGCTGGGACACAGGAGTGCCATACTTTACCCGTTTGAATTTCTTAACACATTGAAGCCTCCGGGTCACCCAACTCATATATTAAAATTGAGAGATTTCCGAGGCACGTAGGGGTCTTGATATGGACAGGTATGGATGGTCACCCAGCTACTGACTGACTGTGGCAAGCGTGACGTGTGCGCGTCACGTCTTCGTCAACCAGATCGATCGACATGTGCGGCTGATGAATTTATCCTCTAGCTCCTGTTTTAAATTAGTGATCATAACAATTCGAATACAATGATTGCCATCACTAAAATGCGACGTTATTTAAAAGTAAGAAGTACTGTTTTTACTCTAAGGTTTCTTAGTCTGAAAAATATATTACATTATTGCTAGAATTCCAACAAATATAAGTAAGTCGATTGCCAATTTGCATTAGACATTAAGCTGTTATCAGGTGAATTTTCTTGAGAAATGAAGATCTAACTTACTCAATTATTACTCTTCTTCTCCATAATACTGATATACAAATTATTTCAAACGAGAAAAAATAATCTAAAAATTCTTTGATTTCTTCAACTGCATCGAGAAATTCTATTCGAACATTTCTATCTCGGAGCAAGGGGTAAATTGCACGAAGATTCAGTTTAATGGAAGTACCAAAACTTTGTATAATGAATAACTCCTTCTTTTACCATCTGAATTTATAAAATAAATACGAAGTGGTGTGTAACGAAGTGTTTTTGAAGTAAAACCACGTCAGAAAAAAATGCCCAAAAATGTAGGGGCAATAATAAGACGGAATTGATAGAAAATAAAAGCACGTAGGGCATATTAAAAAAAAAATGAACATTATTCGTCTGCATCATTGTCTACATGTCTTTATCTTCTCTCCTATCGCAGAAAAGCTGGAAGAGATTTCTTTAGAAACAAGCATCACCTCTGTACCAATTTTTTTGTTATTTTCTTATTGTCTGTTTTTAAATTTGTACATAAATGGTTAAATAAATAGCAAATAAGAAATTACTTTCATTAAAATCTCCACATAATGTTTGTATTTTGTGTGTTGTGTTTTTGTAAAAAAAGAAACAATAACAACATAAACTTTAAAAAAACACCAACTGAATTCAGTGTACCATTATGCATTTGATTTAAAATATTGTTTGAAATTCAATCTGGAACTTGAAAGGTGTCGTTGATAAACAACGTGCTAAACTGATAGCAAAATATTTCTATGAAACTTTAAACACCTACATATCGAATTCAAAGATGCTTTTGAGCTTCTAAAAATCTGCATAGAAAGTAAACTCGAACCCAAAATAATTTTCCCTCTTTGATTCAAAGGCGTTTCAAGTTTGAATATTCGTAGGTTATCGTAACGACCGATGAGGTGGGATAGGCAATGTGCGAAGTTGCAATAAACGAAAATTGTGGGCCAGAAACTTTGATCGTGTTGGGGTTTCCAGTGAAAAAGTTTTTGGCGCAATTTATTTTTGAGTTGGTAACATTTGGGGAAAATGGTTGAACGCCTTTTGTTTTTGGAATTGAAAAGAATTGAAGATTAAACTTATTGTGATGAATTATTTTATGGTGGGAAATGTCTTTTCTAGAGATGAACATGGAAAAGAATAATTTATGTGTACAAAATAAGATAAGACAAGAATTGAATGAATTATATTTTTATTAGCAGTTGTGAATTGTTGTTGCATGTTCCAAATCATATTGTCTATTATATAATAAACTCCACGGCAATTCTCTTAAATCTATACTATATAATATTATAAAGCTGAAGAGTTTGTTTGTTTGATTGAACACGCTAATCTCAGGAACTACTGGTCCGAATTGAAAAAATATTTTTGTGTTGGGTAGCCTATTTATTGAGGAAGGCTATAGGCTATATAACATCACGCTACGACTAAAAGGAGCGGAGCAGCAACTAAAAATGGTCGAAAACTGGCAGGCAATTGGATGCGACGAGAAGGGTCAGGAGAGCAAAAATTTGACGCGGACGAAGTCGCGGGCAGAAGCTAGTAAAGTATAGAATTATTTTGTGACTTTATAGATCTGAGGAACAATTCTCGTATTTTGAAGAACGGTCGCATTTTAATCATCTCATACTGTTAAAAATATCTCCATATTTGACATTGACTGTCGCTAAGATGAGATTACGACTTCATTTTGTACATATTTTAAATACAAGAAACAACCTACTGGTCTCATAGAAATAAATGTTTATATCCAGTACTATGACCCTTCAATTTATTTAATACTTTTTGCAGCCTTAGTAATAAGTTTCACTTAGTGTGAGTACTTCACTAAGTATTTCAAGTGCTTTCATAACTTGGAAAGTTCAAAGAATCTTCTAAGTTACAAGTTATCGTGGTAAAACAAAAAAGATTTTCTTGAGTGTCATGTTTCTGAAGCAGGAAAACTTTTTTTTAATAAATTACTACAAAGTGTTGGAGAAGATATTTATAATGCTTTGAGTTGCCAAGTGGATAAATATATTTGGTAAAAGATATATGTAAATTCTTTCACTTTTCGATCTTCAATCGATTTTGGGAATCGAAAAAGATTTTGCATCTTATTTCAAGTCCTTAGCACTCAAATTTTGTTGCTTGCCACATGAGGACTTGCATAAGCAGACTTGATCATACCGCGGTTGTTATTCCATTTCCTAATTGATTAACTAATGTCGGTTAACTTAACAGAAGTCATGCTTTTATAAAAAGAACAAGGTGCTGCCTGGACTTCCTCTACGTGTTTTGTTTTGCATAATAATTTGAGTACAAATATCCAGATTGAAACTAGCTTACATCTATCTCCAGTTTCCAGACTATGTATCCGTCAAATCTTATAACGATAGGTTCAGTGGGTTGTTTAGTTACTTCCCCATTGATGATATCAGAACGGATAAAAAAGAACAGACCAATTAAATTCCTCGTAGTCCATCCTAAATCATAATACTATCCAAAAAGCAAACCATTTCGCCAGTGATTTGCCAAACTCCCCTAACTTACGTAAAATGGTATAACGGACTTAATCGTCAACAGCGAAATGTGGGTGTGTAGGGTACAACTCTGCCAATTCCTTTAGGGAACAGTTATATAAGTTCAGTCATGCATCACTAATGACCTAGCTAAAAGAACGCTTTTAAAGCGAACTATAAAATAAAATAGTTTTCCAAGAAGTAGAACGCTCCAGTCAAGTTTATTGTAAAGTAAATTCTTGTGGGAATTAATTATGATTTTCAGTCTATTTATTACTTCTTTTTGTAATTTTGTTTCTTCGTCAAATTATAACTAAAGAGGATTTCTTTTCACATTTACTTATTTTGATAAGTCGTCATTATGAATCCATTTACATGCTATAGTGTCATTCTCTAAACATCACATCAAAATTTTTACTATGCTATGAAAAAGAAAAACTTATCACCAATTTATTTGACCGGAATGGTCGGTCGTTCAGCTAACATAAAGGGAGAGTGACAACGTCTTTAGAATAAGTGGGACGTGCCAACACCCTTGAACGATTACTTATAATATAGATGTTATGATCGGCTGTGAAATGGGCTAGAGGAGGGTAATAGTCTGGATAACGATACGTAGACACATGTTTTATATCCATTTAATAGTTGGGCTAACAGGTTGATCGCTCACCTGATGAAAAATGATTCCGTTACCAGATATTGTAATGTATGACAAGTTTATATTATTTATGTCAAGTGTCACTGTGAGTGATGGCGGGCTATCATAGCGGTTTGTACTGTCATGGCTGCCGCCTGCCGGCAAAAACCGCGTCACTAACTGCTAATTCCAAGCGGTCTGTACAAGATTCAATCTATAAAAACTTTGAATAAAAAAGATTATTTTATTGAATTCTATTAAACATAAAAAAATTATATACGTTCTCAATAACATAATAAAGCACAGACATTGTTACAACGACAAGCTCCTGTTTAAACAACATCCTCTTCCATTATAACTTCATATTGTGTACGCGATGTAAATGAAGACTGATGTGAAGTAAATCTCTTCGATAATATTGACGTGTTGTTAAGCTAGTCGGTTATTGAGTATTTTGATGTTTCATTGTTCCTTCTGCTTTTGATAACGATAATTGGAACTGAATTACTCACGGTTTTAGATATTTTAAAAGAATAATTCATTAATTGCTAACGCAAAACCCTTGCAAGTGTTTTTGACGCAGAAGCACCATTTCCATTTCATAAATTCGGTTCAAAGGTTAATAAAATGATTGGGACCACGTTGCTTTTCCTTATATCAACTAAAATAAGGAACACGTAAATAGGCCTAGTAACTGAAAAAACCGTGTAATACCTACACGAAAAAAAAAACTTTAGAGGTGTCAAGGGATGGAACCGAATGGAACGAAGATCCTTTCCAGGTTTCATAATAGTTATAATTTTTTAATTATTTATTATGTACAAAAAACCTGTATACACTCAACAAAAATATTCTCTCACTCTCCCTATCTCCTTCTCTCTCCCTCTCTCTCTACCTCTCTCTCCCTCTCTCTCTCTACCTCGCTCTCTCTCTCCCTCTCTCTCTCTACCTCTCTCTCTCTCTCTCTCTCACCCTGTCTCTCTCACTCTCCCCCTCTCCCACTCTCTCCCTCTCTACTCACAACAAAAAAAACAACAACATACAAAATATATACGGTCGAATTGAGAAACCTCGTCCTTTTTTTGAAGTCGGTTAAAGCATGTCGTGACAACTTTTCGTAAGAATTTTTTCCGTCTAGCCCCCTTTCACAACGCGCGATAAGGAACTTCGTTCCAATAATGCCATTATTAGGCCCATCGACCCATTTTAAGGAGCCTTTGTGGAAGAGAAATAAATGTTTATTTATTTATTAATCGAACAGCCTAGCCTACCTAACATCCATTGTAAACTAGAAGGGGTCGTCTCTAAATGGTAAATTGTAATATATTTTTCGTGTTTTTATTCCAAATTAAATAGTACTTGCGCAAATTTCGTGACCTTGCAAAAGCAAATCACATAAAGTAAATATGAAAGTCAGAAGAAAAAGTAGGTAAATATTATTTCATTTTGCAGCAGTTTTCTTTGAATTCAAATAATAAAATGTTTCCGACACGAGTCTCCTACTTTTGACATCTCCTTTCTTAACAGCTACGATATATTTTTCGACACCCATTTCATATTTTGCGAAATAAAATAAGTAACGAAATTTAATTTTTACGGAAATTTTATGGAAACTGATTAAAGAAATGTTTTTTAATTACTGCGAGCGTATTCTCGAAAATTATAGACTTAATATTATGAAAGCGTTCACAATTTTAATGAAAAGAAAAGAAATAAGTAATAAACAATTTCGAAAACCTTTGAGTTATTTATCTCATTGTCGTCATATATTATTATTTGGAAAGCTAATAACTAGCTGGCTTAGTAATTACAGCTGCACGGGTCAATTGAACACGTTAAACTACGCATACCAAGATCTCATCGTGCCTTGCTATGATTTATTTCAATTTGGTTATTTTAATTTATAACGTGCTTTTAAAACCTAGGGTTGGTTGTCTAAAATGAATATTCCATCATCAATCTAGCTTTAAAACAAGATTGAGCTCCATAGTAATATCAAATCTGACAGTTTTTAATCTTGATTTATGACTGAGTATTCTTCTAAGATATTATGAGTTATAAATGCTATAACGCAGGAATGGATTTGAAAATAAGTTTGAACTGATTAAGATTAGACTGTGTAACTTCTGTCTTTTTGTTCCGGCTTATCTCCGAAACAGCTGGACCGATTTTGATACAATTGGTGCGGAAATACTTTGAACCCTAAGGATTGAGGCACTTTTGTCGACATACCAGACGACTGAAGGCGCGGGTGAAAGCTAGTGTAACTTAAAAAGCCAAAGATAAATAAAAACACAAGTCATTTATTCAAACTAGGCTGAGAGTCAGCACTTTTTGAACATCAAAATGACATAAGACAGTCCCTCAAAACACCCACCCTTCACCACTTTCTAGTGCTTTAGCTGGGAAGAAGAAGTAGAGCAACATACTCCCAAGCCGCATGATCAAACTTAATACCGAATTAAATGAAAACCTTTGAACAATTTTAAACCCAATTCAGCCGAAATCCCATCTGAAAGGTCTGGTTATCAATACTGCCAAAGCTTGCCAAAACTTTAATTTCAAGTCACGTTCCTTACACTCGTGCTCAGACATCAAATAATGTGTTTGTAAGGAATTAACATGAAAACATGTTCTAACAGTGATTCTGTATTTTACATACGCCTTTTTCCATATGGGGTTGACTGGCCTGTTAGTCTAGTGGTTAGTGACCCTGACTGCTAAGACTGAAATCGTGGGTTCGATTCCCACCCAGGACAAATCTTTGTGTGATGAGCTCGATCATTTGTTCTGTGTCTGGGTGTAATTTAGCTATAATATCTATGTATGAATTTAGAAATATATAAGTATGTTTATCAGTTGTCTGGTTGCCATAGTACAAGCTCTGCCTGGTTTGGGATCAGATAACGGTGTGTTGGTTGTCCTAAGATATATTTATAACCTTAAGCCATGTGATACAATACTTATAAAATAATATTTGTTAAGTTGAACAAGTTGAATTCTGTTACTGACTTGCATCGTGGAGACTTACAAGGCACAGAAAATTGCATTAAAGTCATATTCTTTTCGTTTCAACTCTAAGTCTATGTAAGTCCAAACATGATATTTGTCAGATTATTTTTCAAGACCATGTAGATTGGTGTTAAAAATGGACTTTTGAGGAAAGAAACACGTAGATTGAGTGGACCTATCCAGCCAGTTATTCAGATAGACAAGGGTAAAACGTCATTTTGGAATCTATCATAAGCTTACTTTTAGTAAACAAGAAACTCACTCACAGCGGCATGTAGCCACTGTGACATAGCAATGTCATCACCAATCAGAAGTTGTTTTGCCTTTTTAGGGTTCCGTTGCCAAATGGCAAAAAACGGAACCCTTATAGATTCGCCATGTCTGTCTGTCTGTCTGTCTGTCTGTCTGTCTGTCTGTCCGAGTATGTCACAGCCACTTTTCTCCGAAACTATAAGAGCTGTGCTATTGAAACTTGGTAAGTGGATGTATTCAGTGAACCGCATTAAGATTTTCACACAAAAATAGAAAAAAAGCAATAATATTTGGGGTTCCCCATACATAGAATTGAGACTCAAAAATTTTTTTTTCATCAAACCCATACGTGTGGGGTATTTATGGATAGGTCTTCAAAAATGATATTGAGGTTTCTAATATCATTTTTTTTTAAAACAATAATATTTGGGGTTCCCCATACATAGAACTGAAACACAAAAAAAAAATTTAATCAAACCCTTACGTGTGGGGTATCTATGGATAGGTCTTTAAAAATGAAATTGAGGTTTCTAATATCATTTTTTTCTAAACTGAATCGTTTGCGCGAGAGACACTTCCAAAGTGGTAAAATGTGTGTCCCCCCCCCCGTAACTTCTAAAATAAGGGAATGATAAAACTAAAAAAAATATATGATGTACATTACCATGAAAACTACCAACGAAAATTGGTTTGAACGAGATCTAGTAAGTAGTTTTTTTTTAATACGTCATAAATCGTAAACCACAATTTACCTTTCATTCAGTCAACTCAAATATAAAAATTAAAAAAAAAACATTTAATTTTATAAACGATGATGACGAATGATGATGATGACCTGCAGGTTTGTACGGAACCCTCGGTGCGCGAGTCCGACTCGCACTTGGCCGGTTTTTTTTAGCTTCATTTGTGAGTTTAGGTGCTATGAGTTTCGGGGTCACAATTATATAAAATCGTCAATCATCATTGTCATTTCAGCTGAGTAACAAAGTCAACGTCAAATCATTTATGTCAAATACGCGCATAAAAAGCACTTTTGAAGTATTATAGCGTAGAAAAAAATATTATGACCAAATAAATCTTAAAACATTCAGATCTTGATCTTGATCTTGATTTTTTGCTCAGAAAAATTTTAAGTTTAAAATTCAGTTGATGTATCTATTATTTTCATGTCCCAGAGGTCATGGGTTCGTTGCCCTGGATGCAAACAAACCTTATTGCCATACATTAGTACTTCGTAGATGTTTGTTCCCAATCAGGATGTTTGTTGTGCGTTGTGGTAATTCAACGTTCCCATAAATCAAACTTTACAAATAGTTTGGTATCAATTTTTCGATAACTTAGAATAGAATAGAATAATATTTATTTGCTAAAAAACATGGTATAAAAGATGGTAAAAAATAAATAAAAAGAGCACACATGTTTTGCTTAACAGTTATAAGCGTACAAATTTTCACAAGCATATTTAACATTTATAATCTAAAAATTCTTTTACCCAAAAAAACTATAGCTACACAGCCATTCGTGCAGTTTATTTTTGAATAATCTCATATTTAAGATCTTAAGATTACTTGGTATCTTATTATATATACGTACACATATAGATATACAACTTTTATTATATTTAGCTAGTCATGGAAGGAGATCCAGTACGAGCCTGTGGGGGTCTCGTCGGTTACGAGGATATAAGACATCTGCATTACAAAATCTTTAATCTGCTTTAATCTACTTTAATCTGGGTTTCACACAACCATTAATAAAAACTTTTGGAACAAGAACTTGTTTTCTTTTATCGAATAAGTTGTCTATGCTATCTTCATCAAAAGAAAAAAAATCTTTATTTGCACACCATAGACTGAGAGCAAACCTCATGTTTTTTTTTCTTCGTATTGTTTTGAAATTCGAGCATTGTTTTGACAACTTTCTTTGACATAAATGATAAACCTGCACTGATCATGTTTTGAGCATTCAAATTTGTTCTTTTATTTTTCACGTGAACAGCGGCCAGCAATTAAATGAAATCAAAATCGTAATATTTTATTTCACATAAACCTACAAGAGCACTTATGAATTCAAGGTGACAATGTTGACAGTCTTCTTGGACACGTTTCCGGATGACAGCAAAGTGGAGGAGTACTTCTTCGTATAAATGACTTTTTGTTATTGTATAGTTCGTTATGTAATTTAGTGGGACTTTGTGGGTAGTGGTGAAGGCATAACACGCGCTTTTGTTTTGTGTTAAGATTTTTTTCGATTTAAGTGAATTTTACAAGTGTGATCTTCAATCGAAACGATTCTTTGTGTTTGTTTTTTAGGCTAAGGTTTGTTTTAACCCAAATTTTACACTTATTTTAAAGATTTTATCCGCAATCCATTATAATGAATACCAAAAAACCCCCTGACCCTCCCGATCCTTTTGATTATACTCCAGTGTTAACCGTATCTCTCCCCGATGAAAATGTGCGAAATGATCCAATGGATGCCGAATCTGCAAATCGGAAAAGAATTGCAACTTCTTCCCCGGCTACTGTTATAAATCCTCCCAAGGTACCCAAGAAAGAAATAGGAAGACAATCATACACCTTAAGGGATAATCCCCCATATATTGTTCACGTTTCTTTAAAAAATGGTGAGACCCCCGGTACAGTTCTGCACCCAGTTAAATTTGGGATGTTTTTAACTCAAAACAACTACAGTAACATTCTCCTAGGCAGTGTCAAACGTCTAGGAAGGAACCGTGTCTCAGTTGAATTTAAGTCTCACCAGGATGCAAACAGTTTCTTGATAAGTAATACTTTAGTACATAACAACTTTATTGCTACAATTCCTCAATTTAACATTACCCGTATGGGTCTTGTTAGAGACGTACCGACAGAATGGACAGAGGATGAGGTCATTGACAATATCAAGGTTCCCGTTGGATGTGGCCCTGTTATAAAGGCAAGGAGATTGACCCGGAAGGTGACTTCTCTGGGTGTTACTGAGTGGAAACCCACTCAAACTGTTATCCTCACTTTTGATGGTCAAGTATTACCCAAACGTGTTTATTGTTTTTATTCTGCCCTTACAGTTGAAAGATATATGTACCCAACTATTCAATGTTTTAATTGTTGTCGGTTCGGCCATACACGCACAGTATGTCGCTCTAAGCCCCGCTGCTTTAAATGCGGTCAAGACCACCCAGGTGATGGATGCCAAGTCCCCACTGATTTTGCTATTTGTGTATCTTGCTCTGGCAATCATTTCGCGACTGATAAGGCATGTCCTGAATTAGGTCGACAAAAGGGCATAAAAGCCCTTATGGCCGAAAAATCTGTCTCATATGCGGAAGCAAGTCAGGTTCTCCCTCCGGTTTCTAGATCATATGCTGAAGTGTCTAAAATAAATCAAAACTCTAAACCTATACCTAGCTCACCTCATCCCATTCCAGCTTCCGAAACACCAAAATCATACCGTAAAACGGTCTTCCTAAAACCCAAAACTCATGCCCCTCTTTCTCCTAGCTATGACAAGCAGGCCCATCAAGCCCTTATTCAGGATTACTCCTTTACTGCGTCCCAAAATTGCTGTGCTTTCCCCCGGGAGGGTGCAAACAATCTTGATAAATCAGAAAATATTCTCAATATTATAGCCAATATGCTAATAACAGTATTAGCTAATCCTACACAATCTTTACCTGACCACGTTGCCAACAAACTGTCATCAATTGTTAACTACATTAACAATGTTCCCTCCCCTGACATTCCTCCAATGGAACGTGAGGAGTATTACTCCCAGGAAACCTGACCTACTCTTTGTTATTAATAAATACAAACCATCGATCTGCTGCATTGCTGAGACATGGCTCCGGTCTGATAGTAATTTCAGAATTCCATGTTTCAGTGATCTTCGCCATAACAGATCAGATGGATATGGGGGATGTGCTTTGTTCATTAATAACAAAGTACCATTCTCCCCGATTCCTCTACCCTTTGTTGGTGATAACATCAATGTTGTAGCTGTTAAGGCTGAGGATATAAATATCTTTAGTTTTTATATTGCACACCCGCAAATTGAAGATCTTAATACCATTAAAACTTTGCTAAGTAATGTGAAAGGTCCAATTCTTGTTATGGGAGATTTTAATGGCCATCATTATAGATGGGGATCAGAAACCTGTAACAACTTTGGCATAGGCCTTGTGGATATATTAGATGAACTTAACCTGTGTGTTATAAATGATGGCAGTGCCACTCGTAGGTCTGCACCAGGTCAGAATAACAGCTGTGTTGATTTGACATTCTGCTCAACTAATATAGCCAGCCTTTTTAATTGGAGTCGTTTGAATACGACATATGGGAGTGATCACTATCCCATCGTGGTTGAAATCCCTTCCAAGACTATTCCTGACAAAACATCCCCTCCTCTTTTAAAATACCAGCTGAACTCAGTGGATTGGGACCTGTACTCAAAGATCTTAGACTTACGGGTTTCTAGCCTCCCACCTATAACTCCTGAGTCTGCCCAAGAATGCTTTTCCTCATTTTCCAACATAATATCCTCTACAGCAGATGATTGCTTCCCTCCAAAAAAACCGCCAACAGGCAAAATTCCATCCCCGCCATGGTGGGATAGGGACTGCTCTGCCGTGATCAGGGCCAGGAATGAGGCCGAAATGAATTTCAACTCCAACATGAACCTGGAAAACATCATTGCATTTCAACATATCTTGGCTAAGTCCAAGAAATTACTCAAAAATAAGAAGAGAGAAGGTTGGCGGAAGTACTGCGGCTCACTGAGTCCATCCACTCCAGCGTCAGTTGTGTGGCGTAAATTGAAATCGTTCAGAGGTTCTTTGAAGCCCCCTTCCGGGAACACACTGTCTGCGGAACTGGGTAACCAGTTTTTGTCTAAGCTCGCTCCAGTCTATGTTCCTGGTATGGATGAGTGTGTCACTTCGATCTCCTGGCTGAGTTCAAATGATCCTCTTGATGGTCCGTTTACCCTTGGTGAGCTTAAATCAGTTCTTGCCCATGTAAAGGATTCTGCTCCTGGAGTGGATGGATTTCCTTACTCTTTCATTTCTAAAGCTGGTGATAAGACCCACCAATATTATCTGGACTTAGTCAATTATTGTTTTTCTTCCGGCTATATTCCTCCTGAATGGAAGGTTCAAGTCATAATTCCAATATTAAAACCTGGTAAAGATCCAGGTGATCATTGTTCTTACAGACCAATTGCTCTATCGTCCACTCTTATAAAACTTTTAGAACACTTAGTTAAAAATCGCCTAGAATGGTTTGTAGAAAACAGGAAACTGCTCCCAACGACTCAATTCGGCTTTAGGAAAGGTCTCGGTACAGCTGATAGTGTGGGTATCCTCACATCAGAGATCCGGCTGGCCCTTAGTAGGAATGAGTCTGTGGTGGCCGTTTTCTTAGATATTTCAGCTGCCTATGATTCTGTCCTCCTCCCAGTTCTCAGGCAGAAAATGCAAGAGCTGAGAATCCCAGCTAGGATTCGGAGAATCATTTGCAGTATTTTCTCAAATCGTAGTGTACAACTCAGGATACCTGCGGAAAGCTCTGAACCAAGGTTGGTTTGGAGAGGTCTACCTCAGGGATCCGTGCTTAGTCCCCCTTTATATAATATTTACACTTCTGATCTTCCTTCTTGCCTAAATTATAATTGTAAAGTACTTCAATATGCTGACGATATTGCATTATTGGTCTGTGGCAGTTCTATCGAAGACGCCGCTCATTCCATTAATATATCTTTGTCCTCATTAAACCAATGGCTCTTAGGTCACGGGTTGTCTTTAAGTGCCCCAAAGAGTACCGCAGTTGTCTTTACTCGTAGACGCCTTATCCCCCAGGTTAACATTAATATCGACGGTCAAGCTATCCCAGTTGAGGAGAAGGCCAGGTTTCTGGGGGTTACTCTGGATTACAAACTGTCCGGAGTGGACCACATTGATAATGTGGTTAAAAAATGTGAGCGCTCGGTTTCGGTTCTCAAAGCTTTGGCAGGTGTCTGGTGGGGAGCCCACCCATACACCTTAAAGCTTGTTTACAATGCGCTAGTCAGAAGCGTGTTGGATTATTGCAGCTACCTAATTGAGCCATGCAACAAGGAAGCTTTGCATAGATTTGATTCTGTCCAGTCCATATGTCTGAGGATCGTAATTGGCGCCATGAAATCCTCCCCCATAAACGCTCTCCAGGTTGAATGTGCAGAACCTCCTCTTAACCTTCGAAGACAATACTTAGCAGATCGCTTCTTATCAAAAGTTTTCTCCCTTTCGTCCCATCCTTTACTCCCAATTTTAGAACAAATCTTCCTTTCTCTTGACGTGTCTTCCTACTGGAATAATAAATCTATTCCATTGATGAATAGGTACAGGGAGCTTAAACACCTCTCCTCACCTGTTTGTCAATACCCCTCTCTTCCTGTCTTTTCTTCCGCTTATGAAGTGGTCCATTTCAGACCTAAAGTTGTTCTGGGACTAGGTATCTCCAAAAATTCTCAGGACGCAAAGGGCGACTTTGATCGGGCCATTAAGAGATACTGGGAGGGTTGGAATTTGTTTTATACGGACGCATCCAAACTGTCTTCAACAGGATGTACCGGTGTTTCAACATATTTCCAAAATTCTAAAATTGCTCTTTTATTCCAATGTCCACCAGAAGCCTCAGTATTTACGGGAGAATGCATCGGTATCCTAGAAGCCATCAATTTCATTCTATCTCATAACATTAAAAATTCTGTTATTTTCTCAGATTCACGTAGTAGCATTCAGGCTTTAGCTCAAAATCAACTTAAATCCAAAATTCACAGCAAAATAATTTTTGATATTCTTAATTTATTATTCACTTGTTCGAACAACGGTTTAAACATTGAAATAGTTTGGGTTCCCAGTCACTCGGGTATAGGCGGCAACGAGTGCGCCGACTCACTGGCTAAATTTGCTACATCTAACCCCGTGGATCGTAAACACTACATGGTGCATAGCTATGACTTACGGACTGACACCAAACATAAGTTGTACAATTCGTGGTCAGAAGTGTGGCAGGTAAGTTCGAAAGTCAAGGGAGCATACTACGCTAGTATTCAACCCTGCGTCCAGCGGAAACCCTGGTTTTTTAAGTGCCCAAAACTGTCAAGAAGAACTGTTGCAACCTTGTGTAGACTGAGACTTGGTCACTGCTGTAGTCCTGTATTCCTTAATAAGATTCGTGTTCGTGACAGTTCCCTGTGCGAATGCGGTCTTGATGATGGTACTCTGGATCACATATTTTTCTCTTGTGTTTTAAATTCCCAATCCTTTGACTTGTATCGTAAGCTCCCCAAACTTAAAATCCCCCTTCCTACTAACTTCCATTGTCTCTTGAATAACTTTTCCCCTAAACTCATCCAAATTTTATCAAGATTTTTAAACGCTAATGATATCAAAATGTAGTTTGGTGTGTAGTAATATTAACTTGGTAAATAGTTTAAGTAGATATGTGACGTCCATATTAAAAAAAAAAAAAAAAAAAATACTATGTTTACTAACAAAATTTGTCTCGTCCTTTCAGCTACTAACACTAAATACTAAAAACTACCACGAAGTGAAAAGTCCGACGGCCCAGTGTACTGCATTGCCGTCACTACTTGACACTGGCAGAATAGTCGAAAACGGCTCAGTTGCCAAAAAGGGGGAAAAAAAAAAAAATGTAATTTAGTGCCTACTCTAATAATTATATATTTATTTACTATTGTAAGTTTCCCTTTCACAGACATCATTTCACACTTAATCAAAATAACCATTGACACTTCATCCCTAAGAACTTAAATTCCACTCACGTAGTCTGAAAATACGAGCAGTAGGACAAATTGACGGGATTTGCATGTTACCCCGATATAACCTAGTTCGCGTGAACACATTCAATCCGTTTTATTTTCCCCTTATAAATGGAAAAAAGTGCAATTGATCGTGATACTGTCGTTTTACATGAAACGCTGCAAATGTTTTGTAATTAAGTGTATGGTAATTGTAGGTTTTTGCAATTGCTTGACCTGATATTGTGAAGGAAATTATTACCTGTGTGACTGAATTTTAACTCACTTCTTAATGTTATATCGAATCACGTTTTTCAAACTTAACAAACAGCTGCTGCTGCTGGGGAATTTGTAGGGCCACTTGTCCTTCCCAGTTAAAGCATTGGGAAGTGGTGAAGGACGAGCGTCTTACTCCCATATGTTATTTTGACGTGCTAAAGTACTGACTCTTAACCTCATCAGCATCATCATTTCAGCCGAAAGACGTCCACTGCTGGACATAGGCCTCCCCCAAGCACCGCCACTTCAACCTGTTCTGTGCTTCTCGCATCCAACGTATTCCTGCGGCTTTCACCAGGTCATCGGTCCACCGATGATTCTTAGCCTAGTTTTAATAAATGACTTTTGATTTTGTTGAAAATGTTTGCAAGTATACGTTCATTTTTAATTATAGGTCACACTTAATGTGACCCACGATTTTGTTTCGTACGTCGTTTGGCCAACTATTTCCAAAATTCAAACGGGCTTTTAGTCTTGAGTTCATTACACACCGAGGTTGAGGCTCAAACTAAGCTCCGCTCGAATCTGGAACTATATTTGCGTCATTGAAACTGAACTTTCGGATCACTTTTATCCAATTCCGTTCATTATTCTTGTACATCTTAAACAATTAACTGTTGCTGTGGTTATTTTTGTTAACGTACAGATTAGCATTGATTAAATTTTGCCACATTTAATACCGTTCCGATGTACAATACCTTTAAAGAAGGCATTTAAGACCTAATGACCACAGTTGATATCATTCCGACGAACCTTAACTTTAAACAAGGTATTTAAAGAGCTTATCATAATTAATTAATTATTGTAAACAATGTTACGTTTAATAAAAAATATTGTTACAGAAAAAACGACCTAATATAACCGGTCTTGTAATCCAAAAGGGTTCTTAATTGCTAATTAAAGAGCATTGAATTCAAGAGCAAGAGGTTTCACTTGTTCAAAGGAAAAACTTAGCTTTGTTAGAAATTCTATTTTTGGTAACTATTTGTAAAAGAATTTATCGTAAGAAGCTTTAAAATGTCTATATTTTCCGTCTAGCAGTTTTGCAGTCTTATTCTCTAAACATAATTTCGAAATTCGAACGGTGTCTCGTTGTGAATCCGCGGCCATTTACTTTAAAAACAAATGAATTCGCTTTTGAATTGTGTGCGCTCATTTGAATGAGGATCCAAGTAAACTTTACAGAATATTAGGTACACCAGTATTCATGAATGGATGCCAGTAATATTACATGTAAATAAGACATTTCAAGTAGGTATTCCGGATCAGCAACGCATAGGAAAATTCATTGGTATCGCTAATTTCTATAGGATGACCACTTTCCCACTTGTTGTTAGGGTTAAATTAAACTATTTTGTTTTGTTTGAGAGATATTCTCCGGTCGATTGGAATCCTATAACAAATTAGTCTGGTGTTAAATTTGGTTGCCGAATTAATCGGTTTTCTATTTTCTATGGTGTAATGTTTTGATTGCCAGCTGGTATAACCAAGCTTTTGATTAAAATTTATTTATGGTTCTAATTATAGTATGTCGAGTTTATTCTCAAATGTTTGTTACATTTTTTTTGTACAACGTCTTAAATGTAATTTAAATCTATTATGTTTTGGATGTACCGTGTGGTACCAGACGTAAAGAATAACACCACTCCATTTCTTCCCGAGGATGTCGTAAAAGGCGACTAAGGGACTTACTAGAGAATGGGCAGCAGCGTTCTCTATGCATTTTACCACCATACTGCGATCGCCAACCCACCTGCCAAGCGTGGCGATTATAGAAAAACCCCCAAATTGGGGGAGGCCTAAGTCCAGTAGTGGACGTCTTACGGCTGCAATGATGAATCCTCGAAGCCAGAGGTGTATATTGCAAAACAGTCAGTTATGTTAAAGTCCCACGCAACTAAAGGTGAGTCTATTGCCTTCAATCGGGTACCAATTCAGACTGCAGCTACTAGATGTACACTACACCGCAGGCTATATAAACACTATCAACTACCCCACCTTACGAACAGCCATAATATACACACTTCTTTCCACCTCAAACCTAATTCTTCGTATCCACGGACGTGTGATATCATAAAGAAGTCATTACAGACCGCTTTTGATCCTCCACAGCCTCTTAAGAGATCCCTCTCATCATTCATGAGACGTTGAGTAGTCGAGGAGTATAATTTTAGCATATTTTCGTTCGAGTGTTCGCATTTTTTGACTGAGTTGTTTTATTTTGGGTTTTGAGAGTGTCAAGGTCGTTTGAAAGAACATTTTTTAACCCTACAGTAGTCGCGCCGCTAAAAGTAATGGGAGTGTCCAATTTCAAATTGAAATAAATAAACTTATAAGCATTAACGTTTTAATAAATATATAAAAATGTTATCAGTACAGTTTTCTTAACTAAATATGATCAACATAAACTAATCACAACCTCTGTGTTCCAAAAAATCAACAAAAATAAAAAACTCTTTGTATGAGTGGGCTACATATGTAGTCCACGCGACTACCTCCAGGGTTAAATGATTAAAATTGACTGTAAATTTCTTGGCTGACTCGCGACAGTTATTTTGATCGGTTTTATTAATTTTTCTGTCTCTTGTACTCACGTAGGTACTTTCACCCATTGAAGTGAACTAAACCGATTAATTTATATAGCTTTTTAATATTATCTAATAAGATGTAATTATATAGATAGCTATTACACACGGATAATATATTATTACAGCCAGTTATGTGTCCTTTTTTTTTTTCATCGTATACGATAAAAAAAAAGGACTGGAGAAATTCTTGTTTGGTGGGTTGAGACTTACTACAAAAAAAAAACTATCTGCCTATCCTTTTCTCAACCATGTTGTGGTCGGCTTCCAGTTTAACCGGATGCCACTTCGGTTAATGGGTAAACCAATATCCCTTCGCTCTTACCGTCTGGTTGTCCTTCATTTGAACATCTGAGTACATGTAGTGACTATCAAAGATCTACCAGTAACTGACCGCAGCAAGCGTAGCTTAAGCCTTAGATCGACACGTGCGCTATTATTTAGCTTCGAGCCAAACAAGATTACAACAACAATAGTACAAAAGTGGTAGTGTAACTGTGCTATAAGAATAATTTGCTCGTGTTACGAGTGAGTTCAACTGAGTTTTATAACGTAGATATTACTAGATATGACAGTCTAACTCACGATTTCTTGCTCAACTATTCACTCCTTAGCCGCTGGGCTCTTGCTATGATACTTTACTTTTGGACAATAGCGTTGAATAAGAAAGGACATTTCGAAACTAAACCCCGTCCCAACAAAGGGTTGAAGTTAGTATGCAAACAAAGTAGCGAGCAAGAGCTACTTAAAAAACTTCACTTGCGTACTAAAGTAAAATATGTTTCAGAGTCGGCCATATTGGATTTGTTGTGACCTCACGTATCTTATGATGCTGTCCGGGATATTGTAAGACACCTCATTTATCTCTATGTACAAATAAAAAGAAAATGTTACAATTGTTAGGATGACTACGAATTATATAATTTAATTGTAATATTTTATTCGTGTTTTGTTATGAATTCACGATGATTTACTTTAAAAACAAAAGAGGTGATATTCCAATAGGCTTGTTGACCGTTTTTGAGAAACACAATCTGAAATGTTCCTTGCATTTCCCCATCCTCATGTGTGAATGTTTCAACGAAACATTGACGTCACTAATTTTCCCTTGTTCTAATGCAATTTAATTTTGATTATAAAAACGGGGCATAGTGTCGTTGTGGGTCGAGTATCATCATACTTTTTTGAAATTTGAATGATGTCTTTTTGTGATACGCGATGATTTACTTTAAAAACAAATGAGTTCGCTTTCGAATTGTGTGCGCTCACTTGAGTGTCATTCCAAGTGCACTTTATAGAGCACTACTATTTTTCTGTAGTTTTGCAAACGCTATCCTCTTTATAAGAAATCTGCTTACATTAGGGTAACAGAGCGGATCGGATTTGTATTCCCAAGAGCCTCTACACAATTTATTTATGATGTGATAGTTGTTGCCTTGTCTTGCACACTTGTCCGCGCAATATTCAAGATTTATTACTGACACATTTTCGCGCTGAAAATGTGAGATTGTTGGACACTAAAGCAGAGTAAGCATTTTCTGTATGTGTAATAATAGGACGTCAGATGATACGGGCAGTAGGAAATCTCTAGATATAAAACAGTGGCATTGCATTACGTTTTATATTGTAACCATAATTCTGCGAAGGTATGTAAAAATAGAGTTTTTACATCAATAGGCTCTTTCGCACTGAGTCACGATTTTGGCCTTAATAATATTCTCGATCTTAGTAGAATTATTATCTCAAAAAAAAAAACAACGACAAAAATTCTGCTAACCAGACAAATATCTGAGTTAAGTAAAAAGAAACGGATGTAATAACAATTGTGAAATAAAAAGGCTTGTGCCCGTGACTTCGTCCGCGTATTTTTTTTTTTTTAATAAAATATATCTTGTAGTAGCGCATCGCCCGCCAGTGCTATTAGGTACTCCGTATACTATTAGCATTACTGACTTTTTTAATGCTAAAAGACTCATAGAGTATGAGATTCCCCTCTACGTACAAACTTTCAAAGAAACTGTTATCTCTTTATTTTATTATAATTATATTATGTAGCTAAACATTACGCAACAGAAATTTAGTCACCCTGTAAAAACAAAAAACTGTTTAATTGAATTTGGCAATCGAAATAAAAATATTTAATTTAGTCGGCAAATCAAATCTTCAAAAGCTGTCAAAATATTCGGCAGATTTCTTAAGCAACTGGTCTACCGAGAATACCTTTTAGAATTTCATGGTTTTCGTAGACCCCAATTCCACAGTTTATCTCTTGAAACTGAGCAATTTTCCCAAGAAGGTAACAAAATTATTCAAATATTTCTCAAATTTTGAGCTTTCCAACCAAAAGAGACGAAATTCAAGATTAATTTGACGATATACTATTTGTTTGCAACTTATCTTTTTTCTCTTTGTGTAAGTCTTAGCAAGACAAGATAACAACAAAAGGTAAAGTAGGATTTAAAGTTCTGGATTTGTGACTGCACTTTTTTACTATTTTGTCTTTGAATTTCGTATTATTTTTAGGTTAACGTCGCAAAGACACCTTAAACTGTTGTTTCAAAAGATGTGATCAAAAGTAAAAAGCAAATGCAGCTAAATAAACAAGAGAAAAATATTTAAATTAAAACGAATTCTTTCGAATTCAAAGCAAGATAACTTTTTAAGCAGTCTGATACAATTGGTGGTAGATAATACTCTCTAATATTATCTTATTTTGGGGCTTCGCTGCGGTCGGGTAGCAAGCCTTATTTGTGAATCTAACTTTTGCTTACAAAAATAAATTATGCCAACCAATTCATTTCTTATAAGAACAAATAGAAACCCACAGAAATTTCAATTCAATCTATCAAATACTAAGAGTTCTAGTGAATAAAAATGCTGACAGAAGTAAAAGTAAAATCAAAAGAAATAAAAAGAGAAGTATCTCCTTAACACGTTTACAGTGAGACAATAAAGGAGATGATACATAGGTCACAATTTGTGGAGCTTATGAGAGCAAGTCTGGAATGTGGAGCAAATTGATGAGAGAGGGTGGGAAAAATTACATTTATTAATACGAGTTTAAGTTATCAAGTTGATTTTATGGTTTTTATATAATACGAGTATTTACTTATTTTGAAATATTAATAATTGATATAAATATTTAATATTTGAAAAGTAACAAACAGTCTTAAAACCACTATATCGAGCGATGGCCATTTTTCTCGGATGTGGCGCATCTTTTTCCTCAGCTTTTTCGTTATTATTTGTATATTTTGGTCTTTCTTTGCTTCATGATAAGGGATCGTTCAACAATTACGTGATCATTTTTGGCCGTTTTTTTAACCCCCCCCCCCCTATGTGATCACAGCGTAATCTTTTGTTTTAACCCCCCCCCCCCCCTCGCCTTGATTACGTAATCTTCGTCCGTGCTTAATGTTTGCTGTTTTATTAGCACTGACACGTATGATGCTTGGAAAAGTCGATAAAATATGCCGAAAAAGTATAAAAATACTGAATCTGGTCACACTGTTCCACAGTTTGTCTATAGCAGGGGAAATCCCGTTCCATCTATCTAATAGTTAGTGTTACCAGTATAGACTTCAAAATTGGACGTAAATATTTAGTTATATAAATGATGACGTAATCATGAATTCTCTCCCCCCCCCCCAAATAATCCAGATGTATATATGTTATGGGCAACGTGATTAAATGGGCATTATTAATAAGGACCGGCCATTATTAATAATGCCCAAGAGCGTCGGGCAAAGTAATTAATTTCTCACTTTGACCGGCCATTATTAATAATGCCCGACGGTCTGTGGTCCATGTAATAAGTCAGTATTTGAGATAGCTTGAATTTATCACTTGGACCGGGCAGTATGAATAATTCCCTACTTGTAGCCGGGCAATGTGATAAATTGGGCCGCGGCCGTGCCTTGCAACATGCGAGGGGCGCAAAAGTTCGCAGTAATACGAGAACGGAACGAGAACACGTGAGTGCATTGAGTACGTTTATCTCGCAAAATGGCGGCATCCATATGATGGATATGAAAAGACGTTTTAACGAAGAAATTCGTAAATTAAAATTAACGAAGGCGAAAAACACTCAGTTATTTTCTCGCGATGAGTATTATTAATTTTTAACCAAATTGCAAGTGACAAAAGACAAGATCGCAAGCAAAACTACGGAGGAATATCAGCGATTGTCGAGGTATGACATAGAGAAGATCGGAACAGTTCAAAAATTAATCGTACCAGTGAAAAATGACATAGAACCAATTCAATATTACTGTTATTTGGAAGAAACGTTTGATATTATTCACGAAACTCACATTTCAATCGGGCATGGAGGTAGAAATAGGATGATGAGAGAGCTCAAACCGAAGTACAAAAATATTATTAAAGAGTTTGTGGCGTTGTATTTGGCTTTGTGTGAACCATGTCAAAATAAATTAAGTGTTCCAAAAAAAGGGCTAGTGGTTAAGCCTATAAAAAGTAGTTAACTTAACTCACGATGCCAAGTCGAATTTATTTTATTTTATTATTAGCCGTTTCTGTCACACTGCTGGGCGAAGGCCTCCCTACTCTCTTTCCACGTCTCTCTGTCCAGCTCATCCCGCCATCTCCGTCTGGGCCTGCCGCGATGTCTCTTGCCATTAAGCGGGACCCATTGGGTCGTAAGTTTGGCCCACTGATCGTCTGACATACGGCAGATGTGTCCAGCCCAATTCCACTTAAGCGTGGCAGCTTTCCAAGTCGAATAAATAATTCTAAACTTAATAACTTTCTTGCACAGTCCTTAATCATTAGATATTTCAGTTGATTTTTCTTAGTTTAATCATTTTTAAACTATTGTTCTAAAGTAATATTTGATCAAAATATAAGTAGGTAACTACTGATTTTATTACATTTTTAACTCTTTATTTTTTAACTACTGTGTTCAATAGTTAAGTAATGAACAATAGAAAATTATGTAAGTTTAATTTCATTTAATAAACAAAAACACTACAGTTCACCCATTTTATTACTTTGCCCACGATAGGGTGGGCATTATTCATAATTGCCGGGAAAAGTGATTAATCATGCTGTTTTAATCACATAGCTCAATTGAGTCGGGCATTATGAATACAGACCGGCCATTATTAATAGTGCCCGGACTTATCAAATTGCCCGTAACATATACAAGCACCCGACCCCCCCCCCCCCCCCTTCGGTGATCACGTAATTGTTGAATGATCCCTAATCGACAATAAACGTATTTTGTTTCTTTCTAAATACCAAAAAATCTGAAATTGAACTGCATTGGTATGTATTCTAACTGCCAGATTCATAATCCCCCCGAAAATAGGCGTGATGATAGGTTTGCTAACGGAAAAGCCGGATTTACGTCATTAGCTGCGCAAACTTAGTTCACTGTTCATAGTTTCACATGTAAATAATAATCGATTTACATGTAAAGGAAGTCTTCACGATAATATCAAACGCTAGTGAACCTAGATCACTTACACGCGCTGAGCAATCATGTTAACTACTGTCTGTTCCTTGTTTGTACAATATGAAGCACTCGATATTTAGTAAGACAGTAATATAATGTTTTTCATAACTTGTACCAAACTTTATAAAAGAATTAGGATAAAACAGAATATTTCCTCTCTGTTCACAAAGGGTCCCAATGAATACGTTCCTACCACGGATATTCCTACCCTCGTTTTTCTTATATTTGCATATTTAACACGCAATCGTTTTCAATTGGCGCTACTGCGTTCACACAATGGTCAGCCAAGACCTATTTACACAATTTATTATAAAGTGAGAAGCACTTCAATCAACATATATTTATTCAATATCGCTACTTATCGGTTGATAAATGTCATCAACCTTGTCTAAGAAGGGCTTTTAAATTACTAGTCCCAGTTGTTATATGGTTATCCCATGTTTTCTTATGTATTTTAAGAGATTTAAAAACATTTCTAACTGTGCGCATAGGATATTAAACCAAATGATATCTTTAACATTCCCCATTTCTTCCCGTGGGTGTCGTAAAAGACGACTAACAGCCGGTTTCTGATTTGAGAAAACTAGCAAATCTCAACTGAGTATTCTCAAATCCTTAAGTATGTTTTTAAGTATTTTGCGTTTCACAAGTCAAAATTGTATTTTGTCAAACCATAATCAACTGATTATTTACTTAAGTTTTTTGATCAAAGCTAACACGTTCCAATTAACGTTCAAAAACCGGTACTTTCCAAAAATTCATAATATTTTTTAATTTTATTATTATAAATTTAAAATAGACTCAAAAAAAATTTGTTAATGTTAAATAACATCATTAATTTCAACAAACTACAACAAACTTATGTGAACAGAGTTTCTAATGCACATATTTAAGAAAATAAATATTTGACGTGTTTGTCTGAACCGAATCGTGAATGTCAAACTGTCAGTAAATAAACATAAATTTTATTCGAATTCTGTTCGTATTTTTACATAAATTACAAATAAATTGTACCAATTAGATCGAATAAAGATAAGAAAAAGAGATCGTCTAACTATATTATTGAGGAGAAAGAAAATACTCTTTAAATAATAACAAAGTAAGTACATAGCATAAACAGCATATACCGTTCCCACTGCTGGGACAGAGGCCTCCGCTCGGTGCGAGAGGGTCATAATCTACCACGCGGGCCCAGCGCGGGTTGGTAGATGTCACATGTCTTCGAATTCTTGTCTAGAACATGAAGATTTCCTCACGATATTATCCTTCATAGTTTTTAGAGTAATGGTGGTGATAGTGCCTGCCTGGATTGCGACCCACGACGAACAACTCGTAAATGAAGGTTTATTTCAGCAGTGGTGTCCCAACGGTATCGCAACTGGGCCACCACTGCTGCAAGTAACACAATAACCTGTAATGTTTACCATAATATAATTTTACCTTTCACCACATTAGTAATTTAGATGTTTGTGATTTATTGCTTCAGATACCACTCCACCCAACCACGACCCATTGACCCCAAAATGTAATAGAGTGCAAAAGGATAAGGGCATACCGACTATATACAGAAGAAACAGAAAGCCTGGAAGTCCATTGCTAAAGAGTACAAGAGCATCTGCATGAGTGGGCCTAGGCATGAAACAATGCTAAAACATTTTGTAATTAATATAATATCAAGCATCGCGCAAGAAAATATTCGGCAAATATTATGTAAATACCTACCTATCTGTGATTTTATATGTAACTGATAAAACTAGGAGTAATTAAAAATATTCCATTGCCTACATATTTTTATTCTACATATTTACTGGTTAGACTGGAAGCCTACCCCAAAGAGAAAAGGTTAGGCAGATGATGATATTTACACTTTTATTGGGTAAAATATTTTTGTACTATGGGTGTTCTGACAGCAAAATTACAGACTTTCTTCTTGTATATGTTCATCATATTCCGATGTAGTCATCAAGACGAAGAGTCTGGTTGTGAAGAACAACACACGCCACAATTACCTTCAATACTTTTGGAAGTTTTAGCTACATTCCTGAATGTAGGCATGAAATTCTTCTTTTAAGAATACCAAAACACCTTTCAATATTGTATTTCGTGATGCTATATGGGCTCTGTTATAGGCTTCCTGCGATATAGAGGCAGAGTTCAAAAAGGTTGTCATGAGAAACCTAAGGCATGGGTAACAATTATCCCCGAGAATAAGGTATTACAAAAATCTGCCAGCTTCAAATTGAGCTGCAAGTGATGAGTCAGTCGGTCGAAATAGTAGTGTCGCGCACGGAGTCGCCAACGTGCACTGATACTAGTAATTTATAAATCGGCATCACAGTTGGCTTGAACATTTATAGAAAAAAAACCTTTTCTGTTCCTAAACAGCTCAGCTTTTCTCCCTCTTGGTACAGCACCTATGAATCTAGGGAATTCAGCTCTGTCAAAAGATCGTGCCACCACTAATGGTCTCTCCTGTGCAGTGGGCATACGATCATTTTGCCATCTCAGTAATGCTATCGCACTAGTCACCCTACGTACCACGCGACACAACATCGCCTTGCTCACATTTACAGTGTCCCCCACAACAGCTTGAAATTTACCAGTCGCGTAAAACCCGCCGTTGTATACGATAGGTCAGTTTAGGCTTTATTTTGTAAAAAATAATTCTAACCGACTCCTTCATAAAGGCTCGTGCAGACTTGCGCGACGCGAACTTGCACGCGATTCAGCGATTTATATCCGTAAAACAATTTCTATGAAAACGCGCGTGACGCTTCACACAGGGGCTACCTGTCGCGCCGCGACACGGTCACTCCACGTCGAGCAGCGCGACAACATAAAGTACATTTTGTGTGGCGTCGTTTCGGAGCCGCGACGGCCGCGATGCCATACAAGATGTACCACAAGCTGTCGCGCTGCTCGCCGCGGCGGCGCGACGAACGGTCGCGCTAGTGTGAAACGTGATAAATCGTAGAATCACCTCCACGAGACGTCGCGCAACCAAACGCACCTGTTTGTACGAGCCTTTAAAGCGGAACCGACTCTTAAATTATTTGTTGCTCAGCGTAATGAACAGGTTAGGCCATGTCCTGCTATTCTTCTGCGGGATTGTCTGCGTTGAGACATCTCCAGAGACGACAGGAATTATCTTCGTCACTCATTATGATCAAAATCACTTAGAAAATCTCCAGTTTCTATAGCTGATTACAGTTTGAGTAGCTGAAATTCGTGTGTCAACTTTCAACTGAGTAACTTGCCGTTGATTATGCTTTGAGTATAGTCAAACACGTTTTTTTTAATTCAGAAACGCAACTGGCTACCTTAATCATGAGTTAAGTATGCGTTGTGTCAAATTTGAGTAAATGACGTACGACTTTAACCATGCTTTGTGTCAAATTTGATTAAATGATCAAATCTTGATTAGAGTTTGAAAAAACTCAATTCAGAAACGAAAAAGTGTTTAAGTAATACTTAAATACTGATCAAGGCGTTCTCAAAATCAAATACTCAATTCAGAAACCGGGGGTATGGGACTTACTAGAGAATGGGCAGCAGCGTTCTTTGTGCATTTTACCACCATACTGCGATCGCCAACCCGCCTGCCAAGCGTGGCGATTATGGCAAAGCCCCCCAAATCGGGGGAGGCCTAAGTCCAGTAGTGGACATCTTAAGGCTGAAATGATGATAACCATCCTGGTAAAATCATAGTGAAGTTAGTCTATCTGCCGCATTGCGGGTTTCAAAAAAAGAAACTATTTACAGAGCTGATAACATTAAGCTGTCACGACTCAATTTGTTTATTAACTTACTTATATTATAATAAATGAGTTTAATCAATTGATCAAAACTATTAATTGAAACTCCGAAAACTGAAGGATTTATTAAAAAAAAAACTATTATCACAAAAGATTTCTTAACACTCTCACCGCCATGTATATATAAGCATTTTCTTGAGAAGCAGGCCATGTGGGCGGCGCTCGGGTCACATATATTTTTATGCAGCTGGCCACACTACAACTGAACTAACTTTTGTTGCGGGAGTTGTGGAATGCGGGCTGCCCACGTGGCCTGCGGAGATAAGTTTTAAAAATCATATTGGCTTGCAATGAAATAATTTATGTGGGCGACCGGCGCACCACATGGCGGTGAGAGTGTTAAAAGCCCAATGTTCATAAAATTCTCAACCCATAAAATCCATGTTTTGAACTCATTACACAACACTATCAGAGTCTCTCACACTGTATTAAGTTGCCAGTATCGGTTCTCAAACTTTGTGAGTGCCTTATTAACATTATTGAACCTGCTAAGTGGCAAGTTTCCTTGTAAAGCCAATATAGTTTATACATTATTTCCTTCCGGGAGTATAGCTATTGTATTAGCATTTTATATTCTGTACTGGGAAGACTATAAAAGTGTACTTTAAAGGTAATACAGGCGTAATATGAGTAGCTGAAAAGGAATTCTCATTCGACCTTAAGCTTTCACTTACTTACTCATTACTTGCCTTTGTATAAACCTAATTGTTTGCATGTCACAGTATTATGACTAAGTGTTTTGAATCTGTTTAGTTATATGTTAAGACCGAAATTGTACCAACACTGATATCGCAAATTAATTGATTTGATTTGATTATGCGTTGATTGTGGTGTCAACAACAATGCCGTAACCGAATGCAATATATTTAGTTTACGGACGCTAATTTTACGCATATCCAAGTTCATTAAACTTTTTCAAATAACAACGCAACAGCAGACCTCTTGCCTATTACTGCACAATATCTGTAGTGTTTAAACATCACTTCGAAATTCGAACGCTGTCTAGTTGTGAATCCGCGATGATTTACTTTAAAACAAATGAGTTCGTTTTTGAACTGTGTGCGCTGACTTGAGCGAGATTCTAAGTAAACTTTACAGAATAGCACTGGCATACAAAGCTAGCCAACTGTTTATTTAGGTAAACTATGCCATAAGTGACAAAGTGTTATTAGTCAAGGCGACGATATTACACTTAAGTTATTCGCACGGAGTTCAAATTGTGGCTGAAGTGTTTTATAGAGGTATAAATCTCGGGTGCAATGCTAAGTGCGCTCAAGATTTTATATGTTTAAGCACCGTTTACACTCATTACTCGACTGTAAAATATCAAGTTATTTTTTCTAAGTAAAATCATTTTATTTGTCATCTTTTGAAGTTGCATATCTACTTGCTTTGAAGTAGATATGCAACTACTACTACTTTCTTCTGTTTCTGAAAGTACACCCAATTTGATCATTTTAACTTGCTTAAATAGATACAACAGCAGATTTACTGATTCAAAACTAAATTCGATTTTTTGAGCCGAACGCGATCGATGCGTTAGGTCAATATGGCGAAAGAATCTCAAATTAGGGCATGTGTATTTGCCCACCAAACCTTACTGCAAGAGACAGTTTTGAACGACACTTGAAAATTCAACCGTGAATGTATTTTTTGGACTCGCTATGTTGCACTCTGTTGAATTCTAGAGGCTCGGCTCAACACAAAGAATTGAAAAATCAGTGCGCGATTAAATTCCGCTGCGTCATTTTTACGCCCATGGGTACTTACGGTTACACAAGTGACATAAATTCGTTATGCTTTGGTCAATTCCGTGACAAAACTCGTTTCGTTCTGTTCCGCGGCAATGTAAACTGAACCTTAGCCAAGAGAGGGAGTGAGAAAAGCACGTAGCGAAGACTACGCGGCGTAGCAGTATATGATACGCCGTAGCTAGGCGCGTATAGAAAAACATGTTTTACAATAGTACGAACCACATTGTAAGTGAAAAAAGATTTTATATTATTTCATAATCACCACCGCCAAATTCCGTATCAGATTTAAAAATTCAAGTTAAAAGTTTTAAGGGCGAATTTATTTGACAAATACAAACCATGGACATAACAAGGGTATTATTATCCCTTACTGTACTGTCGACCCTCGTCTAAAACTAGGAGCAGTGGGCACTGACTGATGACGTCATGTGAGAGGTCAGGAAGATACGGGTGTTTGTCATGGTCCGTTAAAATTAAGGCTTTTTAGGTGTTTAACTGAGAATATACATGCTCGTAATTTGGAACAAGCTACTTTCAATAAACTAATTGTAATATTCGTGATTTCGTGGAACTCCAAAGTGTACTTAGCGAAATTAGTAAATTGTTAAAAAAGTTTTGAGTACGTGTGGTTAAAACCTTCGCGGTATTGAATTCCTGGGGCTTACCACCACCTCTTACTACAGTGTTATTTTAATCTTACTTCAGTGTGAGAAAGAAATGAAGGTGTACGTCCTGTATAGCTGAAAGAAGACATCATGTTTTCGCTTTTTCTCTAAAAATGACTGTAAACACGGCTCTCTAAGAAAACTCTTTTTACACGCTTTATATTAGCTTCACTTGTATGTTTGTATGTTTGTATATTTGTATGTTTGTATGTTTGTATATTTGTATGTTTGTTTGTAACCGACTCCTTATAGCGCGATTTTGACCCACTTTAAACGACCAGATTTCATTCAAACTTTGCACACCTGTCAAGGACCGATGACAATGCAATAATTTCATAAATTTGTGCCATTATCATTGCCAGGGTTAACAGGACAGCAAAAAAACTGTCACAAACTACGCTGACATACGTCTCAAAATTCGAAACACCCTAAAAAATAGAAAATAAATAATAGTTTAAAAAAAACTAAAAAACACGCTTCCATTGAAAACCAAACTAAAAAGTACAAAATAATGGAAAAAAAGCGTGGGGTGTCTGATATCAATAAAAAAATACCTTAAAAAGCACCCCACGCTTTTTTTCCATTATTTTGTACTTTTTAGTTTGGTTTTCAATGGAAGCGTGTTTTTTAGTTTTTTTTAAACTATTATTTTTAAATTAATTGCTTATTCTGCACGATGATTACTAATACCGACAAATCCCCTGCATATTCATAAATCCACACGCTCAAAACATCTAGAATAAGCACTAGGTGTCATTTGCAATTCTGCTCACATCACACTGAAAATGATTACTCACTTTACTCGCAGTTCAGTATTCTGTATCTTGCTCTAACTTAAACAACTTGCTAAGTGAACCTAAGTATTCTTATTGCTTCAAGCAAACCACTGAAAGGATAATGAAAAGAAGGTTTTAGTCTATTTTACTAACTCAGGATAAGATCCGGTTATCTGGAAAATAATTCATTGCGGTTTAAGTTAAGTAGACAATAGTTTTAAATTCTATGAGCTAGTACCTCCTCTAACACTGTATTTTTTGGCCTGAAGCCTCCCGCACCATCCTCACTAATATTACAAATGCGAAAGTAAGTTTGTTTGATTGTTACTCTTTCACGCTAAAATATCTGAACCAATTTGGATGAAAATTTGGCACACAGATAGGCGCACCTAAGTAAGGACATAGGCAAACTTTTCATTCTGGATCAAAGAAATAACTGGAAATAGGTTGTATTTGCCTTCTGCAGTAATTTATCTGCATTATACAACCCTACATTATCCCCAGATACAAATTCTGATCACGACCTATTGACTCTGGACCGTTGATCCCTATTTTGATTTTACGCGAAAAAGAGATGGAGCAACCATTGTATACATGACTATATGTGACTAATTATTCAGGAGTGAAATGAAATGAAATGAAATGAAATTTATTTTGCAAGAATTGTAGTACATTACAGATGGTCGGGTTATTTTACAGTATCTAATACAATTCGCTAAACCTAGCATGCAAAGTAATTGATAAAGTGAGGAAGACAGCAATTTGTGTCTTGGTTACTCGTTTATGAAAATGACCACCCGATTCAAGGTCTTAGGGTATTATTAAACCCATAAAGTTCTTTAAGGTCAGCATTAATTTGTTGCATACCCTTGCGTAGCAAACAGCCGTTACATAAGCTATAAGAGATTTAAAAAGGAATTCATTACAATCTGTTTTCGCTTTCTGTTACGCGGTCACATTTGAAATTGATGCTGAGTCGACATTGAGTCTGATACCGTCAATTGGATATAAATTTTATATCATATTAGCGTGTTCTCCGTGAAACAGTCAGCGTTGTCTAGATTATATGTTCCTTACACAAATGATTACGTAAAAGTCACTGGCAACGTATAAAAAATCATTCTTTTCTTAATATTTTTTATTGCTAAATTTAAAATGAAATGAAGCGCTTTTATGACAAATTACATAAAGTAAACCTTACCAACCGGTTATTTCTTATAAGGATCTGGAAGATTTACCTGTAAAAAGAAAAAAATTGGATTAGTAAAATATTTCAATAAATCAGTACAACATTTTTCATTTAGGATCACTAAAATTCACTTCATGAATCCATCGCTAAAAAGTGGACTAATTATATTAAAAAATTTAGCAAAACAAATAATATACTCAAGTAAACATCACTTTGAAATTCGGTCGGTGTCTCGGTGTGACTCCGCGATGAATTATTTTAAAAACAAATGCTCACTTGAGTGAGGTTATAATTGAACTTTATACAATAACGCTGATAGTTTTCAACTCTGCGCCTAATTATACAGCTGATTGAAGTGTTTTTTTTTTTTTTTTTTAATGTTTATTTAATCCTTAATGTTACAGTTTTATTTTTACATATCATCTGCCAAACTGCAATGCAATTTGTCGGCAGTAGGCTCTCGTGGATTTAGCACGACTCTTTGCTTTAACATAAAAACTAAATGTAATTTAAAACTAAGACTAAAACTATGGCATGGTAGGCAAACACTCCGTATGTGGATACGGTGTAGTTGTCCACACAACGACATATTTTACAACCACAGCTACAACACACAGCGGCATCAGCCAACGAACGTCACGAGACCATCCCATAAGTACCTACTTAGTATTTGGTAAACGAACTTAGTACCCACGACATTAGCCGACCGAGGCCGCCGCCGATAGACCGCAGCAACTATGGACACATTGACATGTAGTGTTTCCTTAAGACCCCACCTCGAAAATAGATGATAGTTGGATTGTTTCCCCCGCACGCGGGGAGTGGCGGACCTATCTTCATTGGTCGGCCGACACGTCATCGTCACAAACTTTAATGACTTATTTTACCAGTGGCCAAAAGTGGAACGAAGGAATTATCACTGACCGAAATTTAAAAACGTTACTTAGCATGGCCTTTCGCTAAGAATTATTCTTGTCACCGTCGCACAACTGTTTAAATAACAATGCAAGATAAAGACGGCAACATATTAAAAAAAAAATGAGCATGCCAAGTGACGTTAATTTGTCTCGGTCTTTGAAATTTTTGCGCATAGTAAACTATGGAGTAGACAACTAATACAAAATATTTAAAAACCTGAAACTTAAATTTTGATTAATGATATAATAATAATAATAATTTATCTTTATTTCAGACATACGTCCATACATTTTACAAAGATAGCGTTAGTAGGGTTGTTAGTAGTACACACAAAAAATAATAATAAAAAGGTGTTAGTAATTTGTTAGTAAACAAAACAAGGTGCACAAAATAACTATTGACTATTTCCTATTTCTGTGCAGGTGTACACTTGCCCAGTACACAGTAAAAGGACTGTTAATTTTGCACGCTAACGTTCTGAGGACAGTGTTGGTGCTACCACGGACCCTGCTCATCATCGATGCAGTTCTTTTCCTAATGATGGAGAAGAAATCATCGATGGAAGCATCCGCAAACATAGCGGAAGCACTGCAGTACCGGGGTTTTCTCAACACTGCCCTCAGAGCGTCATTGTACTGAATACGTAGGGCGTTGTAAGCCCGCCGCGTAAAGTTGATCCACAGACTGCACGTGTAGAAAGACTGACAGAAGGCTCTAAACAGTAACAGTTTTACATCTGTGGTACATCGTGCGAATCTGCGGGCCAACATGTTGCAGCGGACTGCCAACGCCCTCCTTTCCCTCTCTAGGTCTTCATCGTCCTGTAGCCTATCTGTCAGCATGTGACCCAAATATTTTACTTTAGCCACTCTCACTAGTGCCGCTCCACCGATCTTAATTGGCGGCACGTTTGAGGGGGCCTTGTACCCTGCTTTGCATAGCATGAGAACACTCTTACTTGCATTATAATTAAGTCCATGTGACAGGGCATACGATTCACAAATGCCAAGAAGTGTCCTAAGCGCACTCACTGACGGGCTCAACAGAACCATGTCGTCCGCATAACTAATATTGTTGATCATTTTTCCGTCTATTGAGCATCCGACCATGGCTCCGCTGAGCCTGCCAATCAGCTGGTTAACAAAAAGGTTGAACAAACTGGGGGAGGTCAACCCGCCCTGCCTAACCCCACATTTCAGATTATATTCCCGACTCAGAGTATTGACCCATCTGACAGCATTCTTTTGATTACTGTACCAATACTTAAGGAGAGATACTAGCTCCCTCGGCACAGTAGTCTCTTCAAGCAGTTTATGCCAAAGAACATCATAAGACACCAGGTCGAAGGCCCTCGAAAGATCCAGGAAACACGCGTATATTGGTGTTTTCCTGTCGGTATAGTACCTTACAGTTTGTTTCAGACACATAATTGCCATTTCCGTTGACAGGTTGGGTCTGAAGCCAAACTGCAAGTCATGTATCTGAAGGTGTTCGCTCAGCTGCGCGTTCATGAGACTGTTAAGGACCTTCGCCATGGTTGTGGCTAATGATATCGGGTGGTAATTATGCTTGTCAGATGGATCCCCGGTTTTGTTCTTGATAATTGGAACTACTACTGTTTTCATCATATCATCAGGAATAAAGGAATGTCCTATACAAAAATTAAACAAAAGACTCAAGACTCTGGGCAGATGTACACCTGCATAACGTAGATGTTCAATGCTTATACCGTCATGACCTGGTGACTTTCCACGTTTCATCTTTTTTATGACATTTTTCACGTCAATTGGCATAATTCGAGCGTACTTCTCACCAGGTTTGACGTCTGGTTTACTTAAATTAGTACTTACACGTGGCAGTGGGTCTACAGAAAACATGATATGCATGGGTAAAATTAATTGAAATCGAATAATGGTTTCTTATAGAATTAGAGGTCCTGATTAACAGAAAAATAAACAAAAAATTCCATCACGTAAGGTTTTGTAGAAATCTTCATAAATGCTACCATAGTACAGATATGATAGGATAACAATTATTATTTTCGGAAGGGCTTGTGGCTAATTTAAAACAGCTGCACGAGTCGGTCATTCAGGTTAAGCTACGCTTGCCGCGGTTGGTCCGTGGATGGGTGACTATGTTTACAAACCACGTTAAGCCGTTGGTCCGCCTACCAGGGTCGCGAGATTAGTTCGAAAGAGGTACCGTGGCCCTGGCATATGGGCAACTGAAGGAACACGGGTGGGTTTTAGTCAGTAAAAGTCTGACACGCCCTTCCGCTGCATCCACAGCGGGAGACGTCATTTGATGATCTACCGTCCAAAAAAAAGCAGTTCGGCCCGACTGTCTTTCGTAGATCTTAGACAGACGTTACGGGTCGTCAAAAGTCTGACAACCAGTCTTACCAAGGGGTATCGTATTACCCAGTAACAAGGTTGTGGAAGTCAGATAGGCAGTCGCTCCATGTAAAATACCGGTACTCAACTACATCCAGTTAGACTGGAAGCCGACCCCAAAATAGTTGGGAAAAGGCTAGGCAGATAATGAACATAATTTTCGACTGTTATTTTACTTGTTGGTAGTTTAAAAAAATAATAGGTTGGGGAAAAAGTTTCTTCGCATTTTTAAGAAAATTCAAAACATTTTTTAATAAAGTTTATTTACATTTAACTAAAGTATGTAGGTACCATTTTGTTCGATAACTTTTTGCCATCTTGTAGGTAGGGACATGATCCCATTGCTATAGAAATTTTGGGACTTCTGGTCAAAATACCGCGACAAGTGGTTTTGGCAGTCCTCTCGTGATGTTAACCTGACACTGCCTAAAGAATTCTGAAGAGACCGAAACAGGTGGAAATCTGAAGGTGCAAGGTCAGGACTATACGGCGGATGCATTAACACCTCCCAGCCAAACTCTCTTAATTTTTGTTGGGTGGCTAAAGATGTGTGTGGTCTAGCGTTATCATGATGAAAAACCACACCCCTTCTGTTGATTAATTCCGACCGCTTTCTCTCAACTTCTTGCTTTAATCTCATAATTTGTTCGCAGTAGAGTTCAGAATCGATGATCCTGCCTGGTGGTAACAGCTCATAATGAATAATGCCCTTCCAATCCCACCACACACACAGCGTCACCTTGTTGCGAGTTAACTCGGGTTTCGCCACAGTCTGTGAAGCCTGACCGGCCTTTGACCACGACCTTTTTCGCACGTTCTTGTCATACGTGATTAGGGTTGCCACCCGTACTTTATAATAAGGTATTGTACGTTATTTCACATAATTGTACTCTATACTTTATGAGAACAATAAAGTACACGAAAATACTTTATTTTGCAAGATTGGATTTCTTTGGGATTTTGAAAAGTTTAGTCGTTAGTACTTTTTCGTTAAACGAAATTTATCTCATACAATCTGCAAAAAGCAATAAAAAATATGTTTTTAAATATAATAATAATGACAAATAAATCATACTTTATTTTTATACTTTGTACTTTATTTTTCTTACCTATAATAACCAATGTACTTTAATTGCAAGAAAAAAAGGTGGCAACCCTATACGTGATCCACTTTTCATCACCAGTTATCAGCTTCTTCAAAAATGGTTCGGTTTCATTACGGCGTAATAAAGAATCACAAATGAGTACACGGTTCATTAGGTTTCTTTCAGTGAGCTCGTGAGGTACCCAAATGTCGAGCTTTTTTGTGTACCCAGTTTTTTTCAAATGCGCCAAAACTGTTTTGTGGTCAATTTCCAGTTCTTCAGCTACGTCGTAACTACTGGTATGCTCCACTTTTTCAAAAATGGCATCCATTTTATCCGTAATAGGGCGACCAGAGCGACGTGCTTCTTTGACATCAAAATTTCCGGATTGAAAACGCTTAAACCAAATTTGTGCTATTCTCACAGACACTACACTAGGTCCATAAACATCGCAAATTTTTTTCGCGGCTTGCGTTACATTTTTACCTTTTTTGTAGTAAAATTTTAAAATGTATCGAATTTCTTCATTAGATTCACTCATCTTGACGGTACGAAAAACAAATGAAAATCACACATTTTCCTAATTTGAATTTGGAATTATGTTCTTTAAAATTTAAACTTTCAATGATACCAAAACCAGCCAGATACAAATAGTATAGCCAAAGAGATTTTATTACAAGTTCATACATACTATAATGCGAAAAGACTTTTTCCCCAACCTAATATTTAGTAAATGTGATTGACCGTCGACTGATTGATTTCTCTATCGACAAAACCGAGCCACAGCTATTTACAGAACCAGAATTAAACAAATAAGTGCGTAAATTAGATCTTTCTAAAATTGCCGCAGAACTTTTAGGATCTCGACTCAAAGAAAAAAAAATTGGCTACGGGCACTACTTTTCTATATTATATAGAGAAATAGATGTAGAGAAAAAGCTTTTGTCCCAATTTTTGCTCAAGACGGTGATTCAGTTTTACCGTAAAGATATAAACGGGCTAATGAAAATATTTAATGTCAAATATGACAAAGAAGCTTCAGTGACAAGCAAATAAGGTATTACAAGGATTTATAACAGTTTATTTTGTGAGTCAGGTTAATGCTAAACGTCATGAAAATCGAAACGTGTAAGTAGTAGCCATACCTTTGTTATTTACGACATGAAATTAAAAATATCGAACTAATCTTCTAGAGGTATATAAATAAAATGGATGTTGGTATATAAGAGATTATAAACTCCAACTTCGTTTCACCGATCACCATACATTTGCGTGGTAAAATAATTACCCTCCTTTGAGCCGCAGTCAGTTATAAAACCTCACCTTTTTCACACTTGTAATGCTACTCTATTCCTTCGTTGTGCTCTTGTATTTATAGTGTCAGTACTTGACATATAGATATATTGTTGACGTACTTCAAACCTAAAAACTAATAATATATTTTAATTTATTTCTAAATGAACGATTATTATAAGTTTTTGGGATAAAACAGACGTTCTTCTCTAAAAAATTGGGTGTTAACTCAATATTACTTTACAAAGTGAGAATAGATTGTTGCTGTAATGCTTTAGTGAAGGTGGTGAATTCCTCTTGTTATCATCATCTTATTGGTATTGAATTCCTGCAAAATGAATTAATTAATTGCCCTGTGCAGGTACTCCTAACCTTGAAGGTACTGTTCAATTTTAGTTTTTGGTTCTTCCCATTTTCATACATAATCAAGGTCGTCACTAAATAGTAATAGAAAAAGAATGTTATATTATTCACAGTCACAAAAATAGACACATACGAGTATACAGTCTAAATATAAAGTTTTTGGAAAGCCAACATTTATTATATTAAATATTTACAGCAAAATACTTCACTACTACCTTTTTCTGAGGACATTAATATTTAAAAAACGTAATTTTGATCGCACCGATTTGTAAAAAAGTGACATAGATCCGTCGTCGATGAGCCCTACTGGGCGACTGATTTATGAACGAACGAGAGTGATGAGACTACTTATTATAGGCAAAAAAAGAGATGGCGATAATGTGTATGCGCCTGGAATAAAATAACGTATGTGCCAAAACGAATCGCCGTCTTTTATGAATGAAAAGTGTTATTAAAACGAAAACTGTTTTACAAAAACTTAGATAAGATTATTATCAATGTTTTAAAGTAAACTATGTTTAATAAATCTAACGCATTGCGCCTTGAGGCTAAAAAAATCATAAACATGGATAGAACTTTGCGATTTTTTTGTATCGAGAAAATTTTATCGTATCGTGTATTCCTTTTACAGGATACTAGATCATATAGTCAAAAATCATACACTTTAATATTAAGTTCGGCTATCGTACGGTAAGAAAGGTACACTTAAAAGAAAAAGCACGGTTTTCTCAATATGTCACCTTAAGACACTTTTAAGGTGATTTTTACTTTTGACACGAGCGATCATTCCCTCAGGTAATTCATTAATTAGTGTCGGTCTAATCCACCGTCTCGTGCGCTTACCATAGTAATTGTTTCCATTTTGGCACCTGTAGTTTCTTTTTCTTTGCAAGGCGGGTTGGGTAGTTATGTACCTTTTCTTTTTTATGTTTGTTAATATTATGTTGTTCAAGAATCACTGTCATTTTTACTTTCATATCCACTGGTAATATTTTGCATTTTTTAAATAATTTTTCATACTCTTTGTTCAAACTTTGTTTAGTTCTTTTACTCACTAACATTTTTAGAAGTCGTGTTTGCAGTATTTTAATTTTGTCTAGATATGTTTTAAAAGTAAGTCCATAACCACACAACCCATAATTGATAGTTGAATCGGCAAGTGCATAGTACAGTGCATACAATAATCCTCTCTTGACGTGTGCCATTCCACCTGATGCCAGGGATGGAAACTATTGACAGCTCATTTCATATAGGTTTTCACGGTGAGATTTTTACTGAATCGATCGACACCTAAGTTTGTCCATAGCTTGCATTAAATAAACAAACAAAACTACCATTCCATGGAAAGAAACTCAATTGCAAAATAAATAGGTTAAAATAAAAGCTATTAAATTACTCTATTGCGTGGCATAGTATTACTAAGTAATTAATTTCGACTTGGTTCGAGTTAATAACATTTAGCCTCTTTTTAACACGCTTTTTTCTAGCTCAGTTGAGCAGAAAATCCCATACATTTCCAACTGAGAGAGAAGGGTAATGGATAAAATTAGATACAGTGCTAGCACGCAGGCCATCAGGAAGTCGAACGATTGAACTGTGCAGTTTTGTGATAGTAGTTTGATGCTTGAAAAAGTCATCTTTACAGAATAGCAATCTACCTAGACTGTTCTCAAATATGTCAGAGTTGGCGTCCTGTCAAACCAGATGCAACTGAATACCTGTACTTTACACGGAGCTATAGCCTATCTGACCTCCACATCCCAGTTACTACACGATACCTCTTGGTAGGGCTGGTTGTCAGTCTTTCGGTCTTCAGACGACCCGTAACGACTGTCACATATGTGATAGATTGCCGAGATCCACAGCTTAACGTGCTTTCTGAGCGACAAAGAAGTCTCAGTATGTATAGGATGGTCACCCATCGCGTAGCTTAACATTCACGCAATCCATGCGGCTGTAATCATCTAGCCCCGAGCTCACGAGCCACTGCTGCTATAAACATTAAAGTATTAAACCTTGTTTACGAGGGAAAGCTATCACTTCTTCACTTTGAGAGTTATAGGCGTCCGGTGATAACAAATTCATTTACAGGCAATTTCTACAAGCACTGCAGCAGTAGAGAGAGTTTTACAAGTTTAGTGTTAGAAAGAAAATTATTTTTAAGTGGTTTTTGTAAGGAGTAACATGTAACACATGAAATATTTGAAAAGTTTTCAAACAGTTTCTCTGGCGTAATCGAGGACCACTTGTCTGTAACAGGATAACATTGAGAATTTTCGTCATCATCATTTCAACTGAAAGACGTCCACTGCTGGACATAGGCTTCTCCCAAGAATCGTCACGGGTTCTGTATTTTTCGCCATATTAACTATTGTTAATATGGCGAAAAATACAGAACCTATTTGAACGCCTTTAACAAACCTACTGTTTGGTAAAACATGGTAAATAAAAAAGTTAAAAATCCTCGCTATACCAGAATTTTTCGCTCAATTTCTAAAATGCCTTTTTGTTACCTTCACAATATAACTCACGGTCTGATTGACTATGGTCTTCTTTTCATCGTTTCTAATTTCTTTCTAACAATTTATCTTAAAACTCGTCCTGGCTTATACTTGAGTTGCTACTTGAGCTGTTACTACGCAAGGCAAAATGAAAATGGCCTCGTTTAATGAACATTGAGATGGTCAACCTCTGAACCAATTACAAACACTACGTTACACGTACGTACGTTACGTTACTTCTTTTTACTCATGATTTACTGCACCGTTCGACGTCATACGTCAGCGCCCGCTGTCGCTGAAAACCAATGCTGGGGCTCTGTCTCGCATGGAGTCGCAGTATTATGCTGAGCGTTGGCCGTTTTGCGTAGATTTGGCGCATATTTTCCCAAGCTTTTTTTAAATATATTTTTGTTGTGTTCAGTTTTTCTTTGCGTGATATTTACCGCAAATAAACATATTTTCTTTCTTTCTTTCTTCTTTCTTCTAAACGGACTGCAATCATCTCACCTGCTAACGATTATGCAAACGAAGTGATCGATAACGGAATAAGTCGCCAGTTATGACATTAACTGCATCGTTGAGTAATGGCATTCGAGTAGGAACCTTGCAGCATTAAGAGATAATGTCGTTTTTGGTTCGACAATATGAGTAGAACATTTTTGCAAAGTAAACTTAAAACCTGGCTTAAGCGACCGCATACAGTTTGCATGAGTACACATCAACACAGATTCACACCGTTCAAAATTAGCAAAGTGATGATTTTATTATTCCACAACAATGATGATACTGATGATGTTCCGTTTGTTGCCAGGCGTAAAAAATAGCATTATCCTATTTCTCCTCGTGGGTGCCGTAAGAGGTGACTAAGGGACGTAGTAGAGAATGGGCAGCAGCGTTCTCTATGCATTTTATCACCGTACTGCTATCGCCAACCAGCCTGCCACGCGTGGCGATTATGGCAAAGTCACCCAAAATGCGCAAGGTCTTTATTCAGCAGCGGACGTCTTTTGACTGAAATGATAAATGATGATGAATTATGATACTAACAACTCCAAAATGTAGTGGTGTACATCGCATTACGTTTCGTTAATGAAATTCGCCTTGAGTTACAAACTTTTTTGTGCTTCTACCCGTTTATCTCATTCTCTTTTCTGCTTAGGTTTCGAATATGTATAATGTACCCCGTCCATATTTTCTGTACTCCTTGTTCTTACCTCCGCTCAAGTCACGTTCACCTATCAACTATGGCGGTCACACTGACATGCTCTCACGACATGACACTAACTTTGAGTGTAGTAGGTTAAGAGCAGAATAGAGATGAATTAGGATTATAGTGAATGAGGTCATGAGTGAACACACTATACTATTCATACGAACTAAAGTAGCACAATCACGGTTATTTGATCTGATCAGTTGGAATGGCGTCCTGCCAATAAAAATTGTGTTGAATCATCAAGCTAAATTTTAGTGTCACGCTTTCGTCTTAGTAAAATTATTCTTTAGCTTAGTTGGAGGGGTTTATGAGTAGTCTTACCAAAGGATTTCGTATTAGTCAATATCGTATTTCATAGAAGGTAAACACTGCTCATGACATCAATTTTTTTAATTTGAAAGTAACTCTATCCGTCTATCCGTTACCTTTATATGTCATGAAATTTGCCAGATAGGTAGCCCAAGTCCCAGTTGAGCCAGGAAATAGGCTAATTTTCATCCTAGATATTTGTATAAAAAATTAAATAGAAAATGTTTGGGCAGTAGAAGCAGACCGGAAAAGAAACTCCATGAAAAGAAAACCTCAATTGTCATTAAATCCATTTATGACAATAATATCTTTTTATTGAAAACGCAAATTTAAGTAGGTAATCTGTGTATAAAACTCTATCACTACTTCTTAACATAGAGGTACAGATGCCAGCACATCAAGCTACCCAAAACTGACAAATTCTGCCAATCAACCTTCAACCAAATGCTTTTATTTTATTTTATTAAGGGACAATAAACAGCTGCAGTATATAATTTTAAGATAACAAAAAATTAGGAACAGCCCACTGCGTTATTCACATATTAAAAAACAGAATATAGGTAATGAGTGCCACCAAAAGGCATTATTAAACATAATAGTGCAAATTAAAATTATTACATCATTCACAACAAATAACTAATAAATAAATAACTTAATGACAAGACAAAACAAAAATTAAAATGATACCACATAGGATTAGATCTATTATTAATTATTATACATTCATGTTGTATGGTGCATTTCATGTTTAGCGATAAAGTTGAAAATTTGACAGCTTGTAGTAGCTTGATGTGCTGGCGTTTAAATCTCATACAGTGCATAATTTACTGTTATAATAATGCCTATAAATGGATACGCACAATGCAATCAAATAAACTCCAACAAACCAAAATACAAACACTCGCTCGAAGCGATCAAAATTCAGTTCACAACAGCTTGAATGTATACAACAGCTATCCGATTCTCAGTAATATGAATTATACAGAAAGGTTGAGTTTAAACACGTTTCAATAAGCCTGTTGTGTAAATTGTTTTGTAGGTAAAATTATTATTGAAATGACATTGCTCTTGTGTGTTTTGATCTCCTCCATTTTTTTTCGTTGGTTATAAGAACTAAATGAATTATGGTTGACTGATTACGTTGGCGACTTAATATTAAAATTATTTAAAGACATCATGGGTTATAGGCAAATCGAGATAGATTTTTAGCTGGTCAAGTGACTGATAACTTTTTAAAGTTTAGTTTTAAATTACTATAAGAATTAGATACTAAACCGAATACTATTAGACTTAACTTTTAGATAGGACTACCTATTAATCCGTGACTTGTCTTAATCAAATAAAACTTTTTAAAGTTAGAAAAATTATACTTTTACTGCATTGGGGCTAGTCAATAACCGATGTAAAGCTTGCGTGTCTGTAAAAGTCAGTGGACTCTTCTTATTTTTATTTTTTTTTGGATGTATTCTCACAGTAGGAGATTATCAGTTGCTTAAATGGGCTACCCCGTGGATGCCTCAATAATTTAGGGCCTTTTAGCCAAGGCACAAAACTTATAAACTAAGCGACTACACGCTAAGAGAACCCCTGGCTGTGTGTTACGCACCTTGGCTTAGGACGTCGCTGGGAAACGGCAGCAAGGGACAGGCTGGATCGGATCGTGTCTGTAGAAGAAGAAGTCAGTGGACTCAAACCTAATCCCGCGTTTATATTAAATACCAAATAAAATAGTAATACAATTTTTTTTTAATAAACCCACAAGCATGCACAATAAAGATATGCGATAAACTCCAGACTAGTTGGAGTTCAAAATTCAGATATAAAGATTTATTTTCAAAGTTTACGAGTTAGTTACAGCCTGTATACAAATAACATGTTTGTTCAAGCATTAGCGGTGTAATATAGCGCTTCGACAAACATTCACTCGAACCTGTATAACAAACTATTAGCGGGACAGAAATCAATAGTTCTGACCATATATTGTTTTGTATTGATAGGTAGTGACCCAAGCTATCACCTCCTGCAGTATGTCGTGCTATTTACTGGACACCCTGTATGATAGTAATCTACGCGGTTGCCCTTTCCCCCAAGCCTCGTGGAAGTTTGAAATTATCGCGCTACCGAGGTTAAAGTATCTTATCTCCTAACCCAGGTCATGATCTACCTGTGTGCCAAGTTTCATCGAAATCCATTTAGTCTCTATGGTACGAAAGAGTTCCAAAGAAAAGGACACATCGAGTTACTTTCGCTTTGATAATAATAATATGGAAATGAGAAAGTTCGAAAAACGTATCTTGCGCCCTGTATCGGATAGCCTAAATATCTTGTTAATTTTTCTTTGTTTAGATTATTTTCAAGGTTTTTTTGCTTGCTATGGACAGTTTACATATTTAACAGCTCTACTGAATAACTGTGTACATATTTTCATGAATAAATGAACAGGTTAAGCGGTTTCCAATACACGTTTGCATGTTAGAGAAATTTTACGATCAGAAGTAACCTCGATAGTATCGATTGTTGTAGGTACCTACAAAATAATGTAGTCAATATTTTTTCAATAATTTTATTACGAATATTTTGCACAAGTAGGTGGTTTCGTAATGGAATATAGTGCTTGGAACAAAATGTATTCGTTGGTTTTGCCACCTTCATGCTATAGCGCGTGCCTGTAACTTGAATGCTATATCGAAAATATATGCTAGCCTTTCTCAAAGTTAGGGTCGAGTTTCATTCTATCCGGATGCAGCTGAATAACTGCTTACAGTTACTCAGTACCTAATACTTTATCCGTTGGTGAAGACAACAAGACCGGTTGTCAGACTTTCTGACTTCTGACTACCTGTAATGACTCACAAGGATCTACGAATGACAGGACCAATGACTCAACGTGCTTTTGGAGACACAGAGGCTTGATATGTTTTGAATGGTCACCCAACCGTGGACCAACCTCTGCAAGTGTAGTTTAGATCTTTCATCGGCGTGGGGACAGCCCTGATAGTATTTAGCATGCCAAGTAACACTCTCCAATCATACTGTATTAATGAGGCAGTCTAGCATGCAAGCTACTTACAAACCCTTATGAGGCAGTCTAGCATGCAAGCTACTTGCAAACCCTTATGAGGCAGTCTAGCATGCAAGCTACTTGCAAACTCTTATGAGGCAGTCTAGCATGCAAGCTACTTGCAAACTCTTATGAGGCAGTCTAGCATGCAAGCTACTTGCAAACTCTTATGAGGCAGTCTAGCATGCAAGCTACTTGAAAACTCTTGTGCAAGTTATAGGCACAATATTTATGGCTTATTTCTCGACTGTCTTGTGTGTGAGCAAGGAAATAACAATAATCGTCAACAACTTAACGTACGCACAAAAACGAGAAATACAACAGGTATGTAGAAAGCATTATTAGCAAACTAAAATCCCTGTCTTTATTCCAAGCCAAACCAATAAACAAATTATTTATTTTCACCCATTAATTAGGAAATATCCATCATTCCGAATTTACCCATTCGGTTCACAATAACTTCCCATTAGGTTAATGACAAGAGAGCGTTGACAATGTCTTTAATTATCACATCAAAGGTTTACGATCGGAACCATTTCCTTATTATTATGGGCATCAACGTTTTACTCTTTTGATTTTACTCGATAAATTTCCGGTACTATAGTGATAATTAACTTGCCTTGAAAGTAGGCTTGTGAATATAAGTATAAAACAAAGAACTAATATATTAATGCAATTTAAAACTCATCATTTTTGAAATAGTACCTATAGTAACTAGTTGGTTTTCTGTTTGCAATAGACTACGTAGAAGATTCAGAAGGACGGAATCAAAACTGGAAGGTGGTCGTCGGTCGGTTAGTAGCACGGTCTCGCGAAACGTGGAAAGAGTTGAGGTAGGGAGGACTTTGCCCAGGAATAGAACAGCGTAGGCTAGTAAAAATGTAGCTAAGACTATGATAGTGAACGGACAAACTGGATATGTTCTGTCAAAGCTGGAAGGAGGATGAGCAGCCTCTCAATAAATAAAAGGAGTGAGCCCAAGGGTAGGGAAAGCGAAGGTTAGAAAAACATTCACAGAAAACATAATGAAAAACCAAGTTTAGAACTCGCGAGATCAATAATGCAATTAACTTCTTTTATGAATATTGTTGCCTCTACTCGATAAAGCCGTAACCAAACATTAGTTATAAGTAGTAAGTGTAAGAAACCTTGATAATCCTTTCAAAAACAATTCAACCATATCCAAATATTATGTCGTGAAAAAGACACCCCTACAACAATTATGACAGTCATTACTTTTCACCATGAAAATTTAATTTACATATTGTATTGTAATGGGCTATTAAATTAACTAGAATTCTGCTTTTTACAAGTCATTAGCTTTTATGTCCGTTATTACGATGTTTCTTGTAAAGGATTGGAAAGCTTTATATTTATTAATACATAGAATTGACGACAAAAGAGTGCTATGGTGGGTCAGGCTTATTCAGTTATGCTGCACAAGTGGCGATAATTTATTTAGAACCTGCAAGAATTTCAATGTCAGAATGTGAAATCTCCATACATTAGCCGATTAATTTTATAATACACTAGCTTGTGCCCGCGGCTTCACCCGTGTGGATGACGAAAAATTCACCATTTCCACCCCCCATTTCACCCTCTTAGGAAAGGAATTTCAAAAACCCTTTCTTAGTGGATACCTACTCCTCACAAAGAATACAAACTCCAAATTGCATGTCTGTAGGACTAGCGATATAGGCTGTGCGTTGATATATCAGTCAGTTGCTCACTTGAGACTTTGAATTTTTTATATATAGATTTGCAAAAAATTTAACGACCCCTTTAACATTCCATGTAGTGCTTAAACTGTCGAACGAAGTTCCGTACGCCATACTCGAACACACACACACACACACACTATAACTTTAGTTTTGATTATCTGTTTGGTTTTTATTTTAATTTATATATACATATTTTTTATAACTACTCAGGCTATATTACTGAACGCCATTGAAAATCGATGAGACCCAGATAAACCATTCAGTATTAAAATGATTGCAAGCGCACCACCTACCAAGTAAAGCCTATTGTCTTAACGACTTTTACCTGAAGTGACAAACGCTTCTGATTCTTGTCGCTAAGTCAAGGTATCAACCTAAATCTGGCTCCACACATTAGTCCCAACATCGTCCCCAACGCTATTCGTCCAACATGACGTGTGAAACTAGCATTGGAGCCGTCTTAAGCCAATGTTATTTACTTGACCCGCATGTTGGAGTATTGGCTATGAGGCTAATGGTTAGACCAACGTTTTGAGCTTTCGTAAAGGATTAGATCACGAGTACCTTGGAAGCCACCGTATTTAGTTGAGATTTATGTCTTAAGCCAATTTGTTGAGGAAGAATAAAAAAAATAATAATTTACAAATAATTTACTCTTTTATCGTAAAATTTGAATCATAACTTCAAAAGGAGTTTATATTGACATACTATAAAAACACAATAACAAAATATAAAAAATATGGTAATTTTATAACAGATTTTCTTTAATAAAAAATAACAACAGACTTTATTAAAAAACACTACAAAGTCAAAAATAACTTTAATTTCGGAATTCGGTGTCTTAGGATCTGTATTTAAGGGTTTTTTTGCCACCGACTTCCAAAATTAAAGTTATTTTTGACATTGTAGTATTTTTTTAAGGTTGTAATTTTTTTGTAAAAAGTTTTTATATTTAACTTTTATTTATGGTAGATACCCCGCACTAATCTTATTGCATTATTCGTTCATTTGTCGCGCAAATACTTAATGCAAATTTAAGACTAATATGATTTTCACATGGATTCCATTGTCCGAATGGAACCAAATTAAAATGGGACCATTCGTGAAGCACCAGCTTTCAAATAAAAAAAATAATCAAAATCGGTTCACCCAGTCAAAAGTTATGAGGTAATAAACACAAACATAAAAAAAAATACAGTGGAATTGATAACCTCCTCCTTTTTTTGAGGTCGGTTAAAAATAGTGATATTCAACAAATGGTTTACCGATTCAATACAGAGCAATTCCAAGAAGTTAATATCACCAAGGAATTTTTATCAATTATTTTTCTATAATGGAATGCGGGCCATTTTTACAGCATCACAAAACCATTTCTCACGCTTTTAACTTTGATGTTTCATTTAGTAGGCTCAATTCCAATATATGAGAATAGATAATGTGCGAAACTGCACATAACTAGGTATTATGCAACAGTTTTATATAATCCTATTATAACTTATATTTTCATAACACAACCGTAATATTCACGTACAAAACATTCCCATAAACATTACACCAGTTTCAGATCTTCACACAAATTCCTATTCGGGGTCACCGTGAGTTTACGTCGTCGTGACAAACAAGTCTAATTTATTTGAACGCCTGTCCTTGTCCGATATTTTGTAAGCTGTAAAATGTTTATTTTAGTACTAAGTCTTCGTATATTCTTTTCGTCAATCAAATGAAATTGCTTTGTTATTTTTAGGGTTTTATCTTTATGCCAGGTAAGTTTTGTTTTTTGTTTGTGACAGAACCTATCCAGCTCGTCCCGCCATGTCCTACGTGGTCTGCTGCGACCACACCTCACTGTATCAGGAAACCAGTTCTGTGCTACTTGCGCCCACAGTTTGGCAAACATGTCCTGCCTAATCCCATTTAACTTTGGCAGCCTTTTGAGCTTATTGTTTTCAATTTTGTGGACAAAAAGACGGACTTTTTACTGTTACCAATAACCAGTTTGGCTTAGTTAGTTGACGAGTTGGTTGAAGTTGAAAGATAAAATTTCTATATGGTAAGAATAAGGGGCAAAATGTCCCTACCCTTATAACACTCCCATATATGTATCAAATGAAAGTACCTACTTGAGAACTGTATAATTTCTCTCTCATCATGCTCAAACCTATAAAAGATGGGGGAAAAGTTATGAAGAATTAAAAAATTTAATCCTAAGAAAAAATACTCATTACTGTGGTGAAACACTTTTCTCATTTACTGTACTAAGTGAAAAAGCACAAATTTTTATTTTTATTAAATGAATCGAATCGGGTGCGTCGGCCACGGGTGCGTCGACCACTGGGGGCGTAAGCCACGGACCCAAATTGTCTACATGCGTAGGAGTATCTATACGCTATTAAAACCCTAATACATAAATTCATACAAAACAGACAAGCTGTAAATCCTGATTTATTTAGAGCGTTGTTTATTTAATTAAAGATAAAGTCTTTCGGTTTTATTATAAAACAATGTTTCTCTTTAACCAATGTATAAATCATGGAGTCATTTTTATTAGAAATAAGAACCTTTAGGAACATAGGTGCAAGGTATTCTACCTGTATCCTTTTACTCGTATGGTTGGTGAGGTTAATCCATCCATGAACTGAATTTGACAAGCGTTGCTTAACCTTTGACCGACCCCGCGGGTTATCATTACTTAGCCACGCTTACCTACCCTTTTTTAACCGACTTCAAAAAGGAGGAGGTTCTCAATTCGGATGTTAATATGTTTTTTTTTTCTTTATGTATGTTCGGCCATAACTCCGTCATATATAGACGGATTTGCAAAATTATTTTTTTGTTCGAAAGGGGTTTATTCCGAAATGGTCCCATATAATTTTCATATAGATCTGATGATGAGTTCGGGAGACAGACACCGGAACTCTTTAAAAAATGACAGGAAATCAACCGCGATTTCTGCTATCGCATAAATATGCATTGTTTGTTTGGAATTAGTGCAGGGTGAATACCACAACTAAAAATGTAAAAATAAAAACTTTTTTACAAAAAAAAACAACCGACTTCCTTAACACTACAAAGTGAAAAATAACTTTAATTTCGGAAGGCGGTGGCAAAAAAACCATAAATACAGATCTTAAGACACCGACTACCGAAATTAAAGTTATTTTTCACTTTGTAGTGTTTTAAGGAAGTCGGTTGTTTTTTTTTTTTTGTAAAAAAGTTTTTTAATTCTTCAATGTTGACTGTGTTAGACTAAATACGGGTTTTCGTAAAATGTAACATCTTCAGTAAAATACAAATGCCGACTACATTACATACTACGATACATACATACACTCGATTGACTTTCAAGCTTAGTTGAACTAAATAAAGTACCAAATTCAATGTCAACAAGTAAAAGTTCTACATAACAGGCTACATAATTACCTTTGTCAAGAGAAAAGTTTTAAGCATCTTATAATGATGCTCTTAATTAACTGTCCCCGTTGAATGCTCGTTTAGAAGACATCTGTTGAGATGAGATGAATTATGACGTAATTACAAAGATGGGAAGGGCATGAAATACAGTATAAGTTGGTTCTGAATAGTCCATAACAATACAATAGTATTGTGCATAGCGTTAACCTGCAAACAGTCTTAAATCAGTCCTAAAACAGTTGCCTTATTGATATAATTTCATAAAGGAAACTGATAAAATCTACACCAAAAAATACTATGACACAAATTCCACACACATTAATACTCCAACCGCCACATCTAACCAGCTTTCACCTAATGTTACCTAATGTCACCTCCGACGTTCAGGATATTAGTCTGAGTGCACTGAGGTAACATTAGTAGTTCCTATGCGCTGTGTGGAGACCTCTTTATGACAGCATGACAGTGTGTGTCTGTAAAATAATAGATATATAATGCTATTAACAGGACAGCAAATGTAAACTAATAGTGTATGGGCAATACAAATACCTATTAAAACTTTAAAATCAAATAAACGAGGCATTCTGAGAGGATCACCAATGGTATTCCATATTGCGCAATCAACGTTCTAGTGTTCGTTAGAGAGAGCCATGAACTATCGATAACCTGGATTGTAATTTATAAATATTTATAAGTCACACAATTGTTTTGTGTAGTATGCGTAGGAATTATGCTTTAAATACTAGTCTTACAATGAGTCTTGTACATCATTCCCGATTCCCACTACTTCAAAAATAATGAAATCTTAACACAAAAGTTGAAAAATATTCAGTTATTAAATTTAAAACAGCCGTTTTTATGTAATTACTAAAATAGTCTTATTGGTGAATACCCAAACAAAAGTAGTGTAGTTGTAGAAATTCAAGGTGTCATTTACTCTATCAAAGTGTTGGTCCTAGATCTTAACCTTCTAAGTAATCTTCTTCTCCTAATTATTATTCAAAAGAATAGATTAACTACGATAAATTAATCAAACCAAAAGCAAAGGTCAACCTATCCGATCAACAGCCATTTATCCCATAAAGTGACAAGTTCAACCATTTCCTCGCCACAAAAGATTACAATAATACTAATTCTCCTTAATCCTATCGACAATATTGGTTTTTTTGTATCGATATTTAGAAAGGAATCCGATAAGATTAAACGTACAGTATGATTGGTTAAACAAGGAACCTTCTCAAATATGGGTAAGGATAATTAATGAATACTTACAAACAAAACCAATAAAAATGTGTCACCCAGTAACTGGGTTAAAGACGTCAGACAGGCAGGCGTTCTATATAAAATACTGGTATTTAGTTGTATCTGGTTATACTGGAAACCGACTCCTTCATAGTAGAGAAAAAGGATTGTAATAGCGGCTGATGGTGGAACCACGCAATTAAAAAAAAGTTTAACTGCCAATATTCGTTGGTCTATAATGCAATGGTTGTAAGCGTGCTAAGCACAGGGTCATGGGCTCAATCCCCAGATTGGGCAAGTTGGATAATAGATTTTCTCAATTTCCCATTAGAAACCTGGAATCTGGATTCGAACTCTGTTCATGGCAACAGGCTCACACATGAGACTTAGCAAAACAGACACAATGTGGATCTATAGTGTATAATACACACCTCTGCCTAATACAGGCGTGAAGTTACGCTATATAAATTCTATTCACTTAATTACAAATATATCGAAATTTGAATTACTTAAATACAAAACATGTAAGTCCCTAGTTTAACCAGTCAGCCGGTATACCACTAAATCCCAAATAAATTTTAATTTAACTATTACAAGGTACGAAAAAAGGTATTCGCAATAGCCTATCGTAATTCCTGTGAAAGTAATTCCCAGTACTGAAGGCTTAAGCGATAGAAGGACATCGGGTTTGGACAAATATTTGGTGTCGGATATTTGCATATTGTATTACGACTTATGAAAAGTCGATCCAATAAGGGCGAGGCATTTTTAAGGAAAATTTATTTGAAAATCCTAAAAGTTAAGGTCATGTATAGCAATTGAATATTGTTGAACAATCATAATAGAGATTCGGAGACTCGGACGGAAATTGCAAAAATGTAACGTAATCTCACAATATTAGCCAATATTTGGTATAAGACATCTGTCTTGGACCAAATATTGGTTAATATTGGCTGGCTATCTTTCTTCGGTATAATTATGAGTGGTTTAAAAAACAAACTTTCCATCTTAATATTACAGGACTAACAAAAAATGGGTCTGTCCTTATATATGTCTCTTTTAAGGGTTGTAAAAAAAAATACTAAACATTTTACAAGCGGAGCCACAGATATCTAGTACATAGAATCTATATATCTATATATATAAAAATGAATCCCTATTTCCCTTGGTCACGACATCACGCGTGAACGGCTAGACCGATTTCACTTTTTTTGTTGTTGTTGTGTTTGTAATTGTCAGGAGAAGGTTCTTATGAAAGAAAAAAATTAAAAAATTGCGCGAGAGATTAGAAAATTTGAGAACACTTATTTAAGAATACTTAACAACCATATAATAGGACAATGTAAACTTTTTTAATGTAACATTATGACATTTGACATAGAATTGACAGAATGCATGCTCAAATATCATCAAAGAGACAGGACAACGTCTGTCGGGTCAGCTAGTAATATATAAAAATGAATACCTATTTTCCTTGGTCACGCCATCACGCGTGAACGGCTGGACCGATTTCACTTTTTTTTTATTTGTTGTGTTTGTAATTGTCAGGAGAAGGTTCTTATGAAAGAAAAAATTAAAAAAATTGCGCAATAAATTAGAAAATTGAAGAACATTTATTTAAGAATACTTAACAACCGTATAATAGGACAATGTAAACTTTTTTAATGTAACATGTCATAACATTTGACATAGAATTGACAGAATGCGTGCTCAAATGTCATCAAAGAGAATATTTAAAACAAATGCGTCGATCGAAGTTATTTTATTGATAGAAAATACATGTAAAATAATTAATTGATTAAAAAGGATGTAAGAAAACTGAATTTCTTAGTGTACATCACGGTTAGTTCAGAGCCATTACGCCTAATATTAAAAGTTTATAGAGTACTAGCTTTTGCCAGCGGCTTCGCCCGCGTGGAGGTCGGAAAATATCCCGCGGGAACGTACTACCGGGATAAAACGTAGCCTATGTCCTTTCTCAGGCTCTAAACTATCTGTGTACCAAATTTCATTTAAATCGGTTCAGTAGTTTTGGCAGGAAAGCGAGACAGACAGACAGACAGACAGACCGACAGACAGAGTTACTTTTGCATTTATAATATTAGTGTGGATGTGGATAAAGTATATGGAGTTTTGGTAAGTTTGTATAGAATAACATGAACGTTACTAACACAACAAGTAATATACTCGGTTATAAAGAAGGATACAATAGTTTTCTTCAGCTAGAAATCGCTTTAAGCATTTGATGAACCAGGTGGTCATAACTCGGCAGGACCTCACTTACAAGGGTAAAGTCAGCTAGAAAACGCTGTAGGCCTTCAAAGTATCAGGTTATCATAACTTGGTAGGTGCTTGCTAAACAAAGAAAAGTCATCTAGAAAACGATTTATGCTTTCAAAGTATCCGTTAGTCATAATTCTGTAGGAAGTCGCCAGCCTCACCCTAATTGCGCAACACACTATTAATCAGAATCTGGATAATTTTGAAGGTTATTTATTGCTCATCATCATTCATATAGTTCTTTCTTTTCTTTGATATGGTTGAAAAAATTGCCTGTCCTTAGCAACATAAACAACGTCATGAATTTTGTGGAACTGTCAAAATGAAAGGGTTCCTACTTATAGTGTATTACGCAATTACCCGCTGGGTATGTGTCAGGTAGAAAACGCTTTATGCCGTCGACGTACCAGGTTATCATAACTTAGTAGGAGCTAACCAAACATATAAGTGTCAGCTAGAAAACGCTTACCAGACCACCACCGCGTACCAGGTTGTCAAACTTGGTATGTTCATTACAACATTTATTGAATCTGAGGCGATACGAAGTTCGCTGGGTCTGCTAGTAATACATAAAAATAGAAACTAAATTTTTGACATAGAAAATGTTTTTGAAAACAAAATGGCGCTTATGACTTGCACCACATTCCACTCGGTCGATGTCCTTATCAATGTTTATGTCCTCTTCAAATCCTGAAGTAATGTAAGGTAGTTGAATATGGAACCTCTTGTCACGGTCACTGGTTGATAGGTAAACAGTAAATATTTTATGGTGTCCTGCACCCTAATTGCGAAACGCACAATTTGTCAGAATCTGAATGGGATTGAAGATTATTTCTAAACCATTGCGTCATTTGTTCGCATAAATTGTCGGCTCAGCAACGTAAATAACACAATGAATGTTGTTTAACTATGAATATTAAACCAATTCCTACCGATAAAAAGTTCCGCAATTATCCCTCTGCTATATACTGGCCAGTTTGATTTTGATGTGTTCCAGAGCAAATTTAATTAGAGACTTATTTTGAGATTACTTTTGACAATCGTTGTGGGTCAGAAGGCCGAAATCTGACAACCAGTGTTACGAAATGGTATTGTGTTACTGAGTCAGTAACTATATTTTGGAGGTCAGATATGTAATTACGTCCTGAAAAAGCTTAGCTAGCTTAGTTAGCTTAAATCCTTCTTCAGGTCGCAGGCTACCTTTCCTGACAAATAACGAAACGATCGGTTTGGATTTTAAGGCGTGAAAATTAACAAACAGACGACAGACCGAGTTACTTTCACGTTTATAATTTTAATAGCTGCTGCGCGCGCCATATGTGTACAAAATTTCATCTAAATCCGTTCAGCCGTTTTATCGTGAAAACGTAACAAAAATAACAAAGTGGTCCCATGTATTACCAACTCTTTTTTGAACTGTACCAAATTAATGTATTTGTTATACTGTATCGCGTTATATTTATACTTAGTGTGCAAACTGTGACCTTTCCGGCCGTGTGTTTCATTATGTTCAATTGTCAAATCTCATGTCAACCGTGATTGGCTGTTGAAATAAGGTCAACCAATCACAATGGCTTACATGAATTTCTGCAGCAGATTCAGTGATCAGAGACAGGTGGCAGAATTCGTCCTAAAGATTCTCACATAAAGTAAAAGTTGCGCAGAATTCATCTGGCTCCTGACGTATTAGAACAGAGCCGCTAAGTCAACATGAACTTTGTTGACACACGCAAAGCCCATTTACATCACATTTCTCACACGTACGAAATTAAATTGCAAAGTAGGTATAACATTTAATTCATGTCGCTCTCTTCAGAGTTTCACAGATGCTTATGAAGAATCCTCGCGAGTAATTAATGTGAACAGTTGCTGCCCAGAATAGTACCTACAGAAGGTCGACTACATACAATGAAAGGATACAGGCACACTCACACATAGACGCCTGCGTACGACGATCTCAAACAAATGCCGGTCGCGAGTACGCTTGCCCTCGCTGCACGTGAAGCGTGCTGGGTGCGTGGGTGCTTTTCACTCGTTGTATGGAGATGACCTTCTGTATTACTCTGCGGTTGCTTACCATGATAAATTTTACTGCTTTTAAACATAGCAAACATTTTCAGCACGAGAGAATTTCACCGTTACCCGCGACGTGTCGTCTACGATCCAGGATTAAAAGCTATGTTCTTACCCAGATAATAGTGTATCTATGTGATAAAATTTATCCAATCCGTGAAAAAGAAAACCCGTGAAACCGTAACAAAAGAAGTAAATTTATTTTCGCACTTATATTACATTCTTGTTTATGATTGTGCAATATCATAAATCTCAAATTATAACAAGCTAACTATGTAAAAACAAGTTCTTATTGTTTAACTAGGTAATCTACCTGTCAAGTAAGCTTTTCTTTTTTACATTTTTCACTTTCATGCGAAATCATTTGATAATGGCGTTAAGCTCAACCCCAAAAGTAGCGAGGTCATTATAAAATTCTCTTATCACCCTAATTAGGAACCTTTCATGGACCACTGACTGGCGATCCGGTACCCTTTTTTCTTAATTATTGATAAGGGTAACCTGTTGTAAACAATTTCCCGACATAAAATTACCCGTTTCGGTATAACTCATCAAAATCACCTGCCTAACCTTTTTCCAACAATGGTCAGGTCGGCTTGTAGTCTAACTGGATTTTCCTGGGTCGATACCCGATAGTAGAATCTGAATACGTATTTACTTTAATATGCTGGCAAATATGAGTTGTTATTTTTTTGTAAATCAAGAAACCCGTAGGCGCATAGAACAGGTTTTTACTTATTCTTATCCTTTCTGACAAGAAATAAAAACAGAGTAGCGGCCACGAGTGCAGTAAACAAATACATGTTTAATAAATAAAGAAATTTATCCCATTTTCTTTCTCTAGACAACCCTTCAAACACATTTAACTCGACTTGACATGACGTGACATTCACATGAACTCAGTACACACGTTAAAGGCGAACTGACATTTGTATGTGGGCCAACAATAGGCCAGCTCCTTTGCGTAGCTGTCATTATATGACAGCGGCAATTTAGAAGACAGAAACGTGTTGCCACAGAGTACAAAACCTCCGCGCCTGCAGCGTCTAGGAACGGCAGTGTACCAATAAAATTCGTGGCGCTGAAAGTGAGTTGAGCGCGAACCGCCTTTGAAGCCGTCAAGTTAGTGTCATAGTGCGAGTAAATAGTGACACGCTTCTTTCTAATGAAAAGTACTGACAACGCCGCCTCTAGCAGCGGTCTGCGTGCTGTGAGTGTTGCAAAGGTGTGTTTTGCATCTTGTTAATAGCTTAATAGCTTTTGCTCAAAGTTTCACCCGCGTGGAGGTCGAAAGATATTCACTGGGAACTGAACGAACACTGTCAAAAATGCACGAATAGTACAATCATAGTAACGTTGCTCATAAAGGCTCTTCCAGTGCGCTCAATAAACAGACCATGCTAAGTTCCAACCTCTCCATTAAATAATTCACCTCCGGTTTTAAAATTCAAAAGGTAGTCGGTGTTTGGGAATACACAAGAGATCAAAAAGAATTTTATCTCTTCCCAAAACAGGGTTTTCAAATTCGTGAGCTAAAAAGCACCGTATCTTTAGAGTCTTTGTAACCAAAGACTCTAAAGATACGGTGCTTTTTAGTAAGGTTTTTGTTCTATCTTTACTTACTCTCTTTACTACTCGACCGAAGCAAATCAAAACTAACACTATTTAGGGCCTATGTAAGTTGTTTTAATTTTGATTTAAACAATATTTAATCAAACAAGGTTAATTAACACTAGAGCTAGGAAACTCATACTGTAGACCATTTATTGTCAATTCCGAAATTCCTAATTAAAATTGTGACAACTTATATTCCTCGGAGAGTTCTCAAAGTCTTTTCTCATCATGTAGATAAATTGTAATTTATAATAACTTTCATAACACTTATATTGTTCAAACCAATTAATAATTCCAACACAAAAACGTTCAATAAATTAGAAAAAGACCACCAATAACAATTAAATATCCCAAACATAATAAAATACTGATATTTTGTTTCTCAGTAAGGCTATATTTAAAAAAGATATTGTTACTATTTTAAGTGATCAGAACCCTAATAATAGCTTGGGGAAAAAGTTTCTTCGCATTTTTTAAGAAAATTCAAAACATTTTTTAATAAAGTTTATTTACATTTAACTAAAGTATGTAGGTACCATTTTGTTCGATAACTTTTTGCCATCTTGTAGGTAGGGACATGATCCCATTGCTATAGAAATTTTGGGACTTCTGGTCAAAATACCGCGACAAGTGGTTTTGGCAGTCCTCTCGTGATGTTAACCTGACACTGCCTAAAGAATTCTGAAGAGACCGAAACAGATGGAAATCTGAAGGTGCAAGGTCAGGACTATACGGCGGATGCATTAACACCTCCCAGCCAAACTCTCTTAATTTTTGTTGGGTGGCTAAAGATGTGTGAGGTCTAGCGTTATCATGATGAAAAACCACACCCCTTCTGTTGATTAATTCTGACCGCTTTCTCTCAACTTCTTGCTTTAATCTCATCAGTTGTTCGCAGTAGAGTTCAGAATCGATGGTCCTGCCTGGTGGTAACAGCTCATAATGAATAATGCCCTTCCAATCCCACCACACACACAGCATCACCTTGTTGCGAGTTAACCCGGGTTTCGCCACAGTCTGTGAAGCCTGACCGGCCTTTGACCACGACCTTTTTGGCACGTTCTTGTCATACTTGATCCACTTTTCATCACCAGTTATCAGCTTCTTCAAAAATGGTTCGGTTTTATTACGTCGTAATAAAGAATCACAAATGAGTACACGGTTCATTAGGTTTCTTTCAGTGAGCTCGTGAGGTACCCAAATGTCGAGCTTTTTTGTGTACCCAGTTTTTTTCAAATGCGCCAAAACTGTTTTGTGGTCAATTTCCAGTTCTTCAGCTACGTCGTAACTACTGGTATGCCGATCTTGCTCCACTTTTTCAAAAATGGCATCCATTTTATCCGTAATAGGGTGACCAGAGCGACGTGCATCTTTGACATCAAAATTTCCGGATTGAAAACGCTTAAACCAAATTTGTGCTACTCTCACAGACACTACACTAGGTCCATAAACATCGCAATTTTTTTTCGCGGCTTGCGTTACATTTTTACCTCTTTTGTAGTAAAATTTTAAAATGTATCGAATTTCTTCATTAGATTTACTCATCCTGACGGTACGAAAAACAAATGAAAATCACACATTTAATTTTTCCTAATTTGAATTTGGAATTATGTTCTTTAAAATTTAAACTTTCAATGATACCAAAACCAGCCAGATACAAATAGTATAGCCAAAGAGATTTTATTACAAGTTCATACATACTATAATGCGAAAAGACTTTTTCCCCAACCTAATAGTTAAGTAATGTTTAGTTTTATTCTGTGTCTATTTTTTGTTTGTATCGTTCTTTCGAACAACTAGTAGTTCTGTTTATTAATATGTGGATAACGTTGTGAGTAGTGTATTTGTTACCTCTATTATTAACATCTAACCTATGTCTACGTTTTAGGACACTGCTGTTTGTTGTCCCTAAGTAAATAAATAAATAAAGTCCTAACGTTCAGAGCAATTACTTAGCAATCATTAATAATTATTGGCGCCCACCGTGGGACCGAAGTTTCAGACCGCTTGGTAGAATCACTAATCACTTCAAATTATCAAAGCGTTCATTTATTTTCGTAATGTTTTCATTATTTATTATACAAAGAGAATTTAATTACGCATTTTTCATGAACACTTCACGAAAAAATGAAATATAGGTTCGAAAAGTGCTGATCGTCAACCTAATTTTAATAATCGCCTTTTCATTTTGTATGTTTATGTAATTATATATAAATTGTTTTTTCCATATACATTAAGGTTTCCTAGATGCACATAAATGTATTTTATTTTATAATTTTTCTTAGTAATGCTAAAAGTAGGTAAAATTATTAGGGTCCCATGGTCAGTAATGAACCCTTATAGTTTCGCAATGTCCGTCTGTGTATCTATCCGTGGCTTAACTCAGAGACGTTCAGCATGGGTAAACATGTTTATCACGCCGACAAAGTGTTTTAATTATAAAAAACATACTCCCATTTACTGAAGTGCAGTGTAGACACGCTATATCTATCATCTTGTAGTTGTCCCTGTCTGGGCGCCAATAACAATTCAAATAGATCTAATTGCAGCTAGTCTTGCGATAAACTTGTCATGGCGACTTCTAGAGAAATTTCGTTACCTACTTTCTTATGTATTTTAATTTCTTATCTATCTGTTGGTTCCCCATTGCATAAATAATCAGCCTAAAATTTTCTCAATGCTGGGGCACAGGCCTAGTTTCTGTGGGGAAGACTAAGCCATGATTCACCACGCGCGGATCCAGTGTGGGTTGATGCAAGTCACATGTCTTCTAATGTTAGGTTCAAAAACTTCCCATTTTAAGGTTTTGAGAGCAGTGGTCATGAAAAAAATACACAAAGTGCCTGCCTGGGTTTGATCGTGCAACTTGCAACTCAAATGTAGCGGTCGGTTCACGCGGCCACATCTGCTCTATAAGTATAAAAGTTTGTACCTTAAAAATTTTGTTTCCACCCCAATGAAGTTGATTTTATACATTATTTTAATGAAGGGTATACTACGATAAGTTTAAAATAAATGATGTAGTAGCAGTCTCCCATACTCGCCCACGATACGGGCATATCATAGTAAAATATATGCGTGGTTAATATATTTTTCTTAGAGGTTCATTAGTAAAATACACATCAACCCACTCAACGTATTACAAAAAAATAATTTATCTTAGTAATACATTATTTCCAAGGCAGCCGTTAACCCTCATAAAACATTGCAAAATGACTTCTTTTTTCTAAATTCTACGCTATATAGCCGAGTGCCCCTTTTCGATTGAATAATTTATTGCTTTAGTAAGTAGTCTCTAGAGTGTTATTACAAATGATCAATTTAATAAAGATATTTTTTTTTTTTATCTACTTTTTCTGTGTTTATCTGCGTGACCGTTTAGGGTCACGGTGAGTTTAGGTCTTCTAAACTCACCGTGATATTGAACTTAGATTTTAAAATACAGAAATGGCAATTAAAGAGACTTGCAAAATAGGCAGCAAAAATATAATGAAACTGCAGAAATAAACAATGGTTGCTCCAGTCAGACGCATAGAAAATGGGAATACTTATAAACTTACCCTGTTTCATTAATTGATTTATTTATTTACTTAAAGGTTGACCCACAGCACATATATATACATACAAACGTTAAATCATAAGGTAATATTCTAATATATATGCCAATTACAGGTAAACACAGAATTGACTACAATGACGCCAGATTACCGCTTAATTGCTAAGTGATTGATTGCAATTTTTGTCCTGGCAAGACTAGCTCGTGACTTAAATAGCAGAACAACAGACATTGTGTAATATTGAATTCAATTAATTTACCGCGCATGAAGTTGACAGTTAATTGATATTTGATAAAAACGCTGAGTTTGGCGTGAAAGGCAAAGGGGATATAAATAGGTTTATTTGATCCTTAACATCTGGAGAACCTCCACTTTTTTACCATTAAACTTATCCCCTATAGTTAAACAATTACGGGCTAATTGTAATAACTACGTCACACCAAAAAACCTCGATACTCAGAAAAAGTAAAAGTTTATTGACTTAGTTCATGTTTAAAAGTTAAAACAAATGATTATTAAAGACGGTTAGCTAGTCGTCCACGAGTATAATTTCTCCGGGGAATCTTAATACAATTGTAATGTCTGAAATTTTTCGTCATTTTTATCAGCTGGGGAAATTACCTTAAAAATAGTAAGTACAGAAGACGGTAGATTTAACGTTGATATTAATTATCTTGCTTAATCTTGGACCACCGACCTTCAAAGGTAGATGGGACAAACTGAATCGAAAAAGAAAAACTGAGTGTTGAGTCGCCATTTGGGAGAAGCCACCGAGCATGGATTGGTGCCAAAAGTGCGCTTTACACACTACATCTGTCGTGGGCCACCTGCAAAGCCATCAGTTTGTATTAGTAGTAGAGTAAACGGCGTTACACTTAGTTTGTATGTCAAGTATCGAGTGTCTTCGTGCTCCGTGGGAGATGCCTGTGTCTAGCACTAGACGATAGGCTGAACTGATTGAATTATCTTGGAGTGAAAATATTATGAAGGTATTCGATTCCAACGTGTTATGTTGTCTGCATGCTACAGGACTTGATAGACGGTAATGAAAATACCAAGCTCGTAGCTAAATTCTGACTGTAAATATGTAGATTGGTATGAACACTTCAAGAAGAAGGTATATAAATTATTTAACTAATTTGCCAGCATTAACATACACAATCTTTCCGTGTAGTACCTAAAATTTAAGTTTCTTGTTCACAACTAAAACCTTCCACTGACATAAATTGCCTCCACCACAACTACCCTTCTCTCGCTAAAAATACAATAAAAAGAACAACCTTTTCCTGCAAAATCCGTTTTCTCTAAGACCTTACGTAACAGACTTAGATAATACTTCCAAATTAACCTCTTAGACGTATCGGACTAGGGTGCAATTTTAAACTAAAGAACTTAAAATCAAAATACACTCGAATTTCAACTTTAGCTCAGCAAAATAGGGTTGAGTTCCGTTAGCTTATTTCATTCGCTTTCTACTTTGAATGGAGGTTTAAGTATCAATGTAGGGTTACATGTTTAGAACGAGGTGGAGAAAAATGGTGTCCTTCAAACATACGGCTCTGCTGATGTCAGTTTGTTGTCAATAAGAAATGAAGAAATAACATACGAATATAGACGCTTACGTCTACTGAATCTTCATTTTGTCTACTTTGTGTCACCAAAATAATTATGTGCCAAGCGTAATGATTATCGTCTTGTTAAACTAGCTTTATTCAGCGCCTTTGCCCGCGTATTTTACTTACGAACCTTCCCCTTGAATCACTCTTTCAATTGATGAAAACCGTAGTAAAATCCGTTCCATATTTTAAAGATCTAAGCGAACAGACGCGGGAAGCAACTTTGTTTTATTCAGATAAAGATGTGTTCGAAGATTATGTTTAGAAATGCCTACGTGACAGACTCCTGATCAGATTAAGGCTTTAGACACTGATTATTGCTGTATGGATACTGTCTTGTGAATTAAATAAATCTGAATTTAAAGTGTTTAGAAATATGCTACTTAATTTGAAAGCAAAACACTTATATAGTGGTCAAGACCTCTAAAGCAATTGTGTCGGAATGATCTATCATTGCCACCGTAAATGTTGATTTTGACAGTTTTGATAATCTCGTTGGTACAAATACTTAATTCTGGAGTTGTCGATTCACCCATAAAAAATTAACTTCGTGCGAATTGCCTGCAGAAGATGTTACATTTTTAAAGTGTCAATTCGCCCATTTTGGGCGAGTATATTCGTGTTAATCGACTAATAAGCTATTGTTATCCTACCCCTAGTGTTGAACCAATTAGCCATTGAGGATTACGTAACGTAGCCAGTCTGCGTCTCAGCGGTCAGTGAAGTGATAAACCCATGTAAATGGGGCGTGAGATGATAGGTATTGGGAACAATAGTTCTACCTTCTTACCTTATGTTCTTAGTCTTGTAACTTGTTAATCAGCTTTTGAATACACAGAAAAGTACCTGCAACAGAAAATAAAAATGTTAATGGGGCTCTGTTTGAAACAGATACTGGTTGGAAATACATATGACTAAACTCATAACTTTATAGCCTTCATTTGATTCCTAGGCATATTTGATAAATATTGCAATGAGTTCTATAGTACTTGAAGAAACAACTTAGCAACATGTTTTGGCTTTCATTATTGGAATCGTAGTAGTTGGCGTTTTGTAGTTTTCGCCTACACCCTTGGGAATGAGACATGAGTTTATGTATGAATGTAAGTTAAAGAACTACCTATCAATAGTAAAGAAAAATATGTTCTAAAACAAAGAAGTTAAGATGGTTGCGGACATCTAAAGACCACATTCTCTAAATTTACCACAACAAAATAAGACAAATAGATCAACACACTGCAAATAAACCTGTTTACATACTCCTTTACAATATTGTATCCAATGCTTTTATATCTCAAACGGTCTTTAAAACCCGGTCATATTCCAATATATGGCAAATAAACCGACTCAGCACATTACTTAATACCTACAATATGTCAAGTCACGTAAGTTTTTACGATTCTCTATAAAAAGAACCCTTAACGCCATGCAGAGTGTGTAGTGAGGGCATACAGATTTAAGTCCTGGTTTACGGTAGTGATAGATGTGAGATAGTGGAAGTAGCATACTTTCTTTTTTAACCGACTTCAAAAAGGAGGAGGTTCTCAATTCGGATGTTTATGTATATTTTTTTTTATGTATGTTCGGCCATAACTCCGTCATATATAGACGGATTTTCAAAATTCTTTTTTTGTTTGAAAGGGGTTTATTTCAAAATGGTTCCATAAAAATTTCATATAGATCTGATTATGAGTTCCTGAGATAGACACCGGAACTCTTTAAAAAATGTCAGCAAATCAACCGCGATTTCTGCTATCGCATAAATATGCATTGTTTGTTTGGAATTAGTGCGGGGTGGATACCACAACTAAAAATTTAAAAATAAAAACTTTTTTCCAAAAAAAAACAACCGACTTCCTTAAAAACACTATAAAGTGAAAAATAACTTTAATTTGGGAAGTCGGTGGCAAAAAAACCATAAATACAGATCCTAAGACACCGACTTCCGAAATTAAAGTTATTTTTCACTTTGTAGTGTTTTTAAGGAAGTCGGTTGTTTTTTTTTTGGAAAAAAGTTTTTTGTTATGTATTATTCGCAGGAAATGTGACCTTTCTTTAGAGGCTTTAAATGTTTGGTTCAGTTTTTTCACAAAGACATAACTACGTACGAAATTACATTGAGATATTGTTAGTAGTACCACGGAGTCGGGAATAGAGATATAAAAATATAATGGTTTACCGTCTAGAGTAGACAATACATTTAAGCATGGACTTAGGTTAAACAGAGGATGAGATAACATGACTACCATAATACATTAGCGAAAGCTAGGTTACAAAGTATTATTTGCTAGTGAGCTCCAAAATAGACAATTAACAGACACTTAACCTTTCCAACACAGACGGATAACATCTATAAATAAACTCGACTGCACAAACCAAGCTTTTCAATTTAAACATCGTGTAATCTGAAATTCAGGATATCTGCACCCGGCAACTCTATGCAGTGACCATTTCGAGGTATTCAGGAAACGGTGACGCAATGCAGTCACTGACCATTCACCTGTGCATGGCTGCGTTAGCTCAATCGTGCCTGAATTACAAACACGTGAAGGTAGAGCAACGTTCAGTCAGTTTTAACAAAAAGATAGCCAACTGCACGTCCATAGTGATAGTTTCACAGCTCCTTTATGTCGTAGCAGTAAGGGTAGTTTTTGCAGTTCAATTGTTACTACGAATGTGAGTTTGATCGTGCAAAACAGAACCACAGTTGTCAAAGTGACGTCAGCATCTTAAAGCCAATTCAGACTTTCATAGTGCACGAAAAATATTTTAATTGTGACAACATATAGCCAAGCTATGAAAATTACAGTTCCATAAGATAACCACTGCAAGAGGAAATTGTTTAACATTTTCTACACACCACACAAACTTAGTGAAACTCAACAATTATCCAATTTATCTTTTAATGGAAATTACAAGGTATTAAAGATTAAAAGTATCAATACAACACTTCACATTGATGATTTCTTCATATTTTCCACATTACAATATTTACAATTCATAAAGTTTATTTTTAACTTTGATTTTAGTTCCATATTTACTCGAAGAACTATTTTTGCACATGACGGTAGGTCAACATTGATGGACCTAGTTCAGGAAACAAGTTCGATGCATTTTCAATGTAACAATGCATTTCAAATGTGACAGTACATAAATATGCGATGTTCACTATGAGAAGGTCAGTCCAAATCCAATTTGGTGTTGTTTCAACTGATTTCTTTTGACATACGGGTAATCAAATTATATTGACTTTAAAATCATAGTTTTTTTGAACGATAAAATCAGAAATGCCATTATTGGGCATATTTGTTGAAGAACCGATGGGTGGTGGAGCAGACGAGTCCTGGAGTATCGGCAAACATAGTGAAGGATGCCCCCAGTAACATAGACTGACGACATTAGTAAGGTGACTGGGACATACTGGATGGCGATAGCAGAAAACAGGGTGTTTTGATGAGGCTTGGGACGGACCAATGTCCAGTTAAAATAAATATCTTAGGACAACCAACACAACGTTATCTGATCCCAAACTAGGCACAGCCTGTACTATGGTAAACAGACAACTAATAAACATATATTTCTAAATACATACATATTATAAATAAATTACACCCAGACACAGAACAAATGATTGTGCTCATCACACAAAGATTTGTCCTGGGTGGGAATCGAACCTACGACCTCAGTCTGAGCAGTCAGTGTCACTAACCACTAGACAAACAGGCCAGTCAAAGTTGAGTCGATTGATCAAAATGCATTATTGATATAGGTACCCCCGTTTTATCAAGACAAAACAATTACTTTCTAATCGGTCAACTGAAATTTCTAATTTCAAACAACAGCCATAAGTTTGACAGTCTATAAGCAAAATGTTTTTCAGAAGGTTTGTATTTGAGAAAGATGTTGTAGCATGTTTAACTCTGCTGAAAAATATGAGCCCCAGAACAGATTTTCAAAACAAATTAAATTAATAGAAAACACAGTTAATTCATTAAATAAAATTTCATTCAAAAACATCTATCGAATTCTTATTGAACTTCAACTGTTTCCGTTGACCCTCTTCTGGTAACTGTATGTATAAATAAGTAAATAAACATGCAATCACAGACCGATACCAACTATTTAAATAAAACTATCAGTTAATTAATCATTCCTAATTAACCTTTTATAAGAGTCAATTTGAAGTGAACACAAACAGAACTGATAATGATACACTGCCAACAAATATTAATTGCCACGTACAGCCAGGGAACTATATTGTTTTTAATTTGACACCCAACGTCAATTTCCTATTTTATAGCCGTTTCTTACAGCTGTCAAAGAAAGATAGTTGTGATTTGAATATAGATATTGACGAGATGGTAGTCCATTTGCATAACAATTAATTTCTTTGGCTCTACTGGTATTTTTTTCTTCAAATAAATGTCCACAATTTGTAGTGACTATTAGGTACTAATATATTTTATTCCCCTTAAATAAACCCAAGTAGATATTAAGATATCATAAAAACTACGCCAAATAGTTCGTAAGCTATAAAAATAAATAACGGTGACATTAAGTAATTTATAAATGGAAAAAATAAGAGTATAACTGCCGTCCCAGAGCAAATGGATTTAATGGACCTCGATACGATTCAATCGTCTAGAAACTTTTGGGTCCGAAAGACCCTGGGGTTCTTAGGGTCCTCTGGGTCCAATAATTATGTGTACCGTTGTACATGAGTCAGTAGGTACGGGATCTAGTGGTGCAAGTATTGTTAAAGTTAGGTCATAATCCTAGTAGTTAAGAAGAAACTATCAGTTAATTAATCATTCCTAATTAACCTCTCATAGAGTCAATTTGAAGTGAACACAAACAGAACTGATAATGATAAACTGCCAACAAATATTAATTGCCACGTACAGCCAGGGAACTAAATTGTTTTCAATTTGACACCCAACGTCAATTTCCCATTTTATAGCCATTTCGTACAACTGTCAAAGAAAGATAGTTGTGATTTGAATATAGGTATTGACAATTATTAATTTAAGGTAGTCCATTTGCTTAACAGTTCATTTTCTTGACTGTACTGGTCTTGTTTTTCTCTAAATAATATCCAGAATTTATAGCGACTATTAATTACTTATAACTGTTATTCGATAAACCTAAATGACCCCAAGTAGATGAAAGTTGCATAGATTCTTATATCAAACCCCAAGTAGATATTAAGATATCATAAAAACTTCAGCCAAATAGTTCGTAAGCCATAAAAATAAATAATAGCGACATTAAGCAATTCTATAAATGAAAAAACTACGAGTGTAACTACCGTCCCAGAGCAAATGGATTTAATCGAGCTTGACACGATCCAATCGTCCAGAAACTTTCGGATTCACAAAACCCTGGGGTTTTTTGGTCCTTGAGTCCAATAAGTACGTGTATAAGTACATGAGTAGCTTGGTACGGGCGCTAGTGGTAGTAAAAGAGGTAGGTGCGAGTAATGATGAGGTTAGACAACAGTCTAGCTTCTTTACAGTTCGTTTTTGTTTTTTATTTTATACAATTTCATTTGGGTCTCGACTCGTCTCTAAAAATCAATCGCTGACAACAAAATGATCAGTCATTCTGGATTTTAATTCGATAGTTTTAAGTGATAAATAGAAAGACGTTTTGAAAAGACCAAATTAATATTTATCAAATTACAATAATTAAGACATTCTCTTCTATATTTTTATTCTATAAAACTATTGTCACAACATATTTAATTGGACCACAACATAATTTATTAAATAAAATTATAGGCTACACTGACAATTAATATCTAGTCTGGTGACATCGATGGTAAAGACCCTCTTCATTTCGCAGTAGCTCTGTGGTTAACTAGCCGCAAATATCCGGTGCCACGGCTCAGGAACTCCTGTTAATACGGAGTGATTGACAATCTACTATTGTCGCGATGGATCTTGTAGGTATTACGGTGAGGCATAGAATTTAATTCATCACGAAACTACTGAACACTATTACTGGCTGTAAGAATGAAGCAAGATACAACAGCACTTATGTGTCATCAGTCTCTTTTCACGTCTATTTGTGTGACCACCTTGATCTTCTTAACTACGCAACAAATTTTGTTGCATATCATTTGATAAATTTATTCCATAAGGTTTGGTGTCTGATATGTGACATTTAAGCGTACTTATTTTAAACAAACCTCGAGTGCAATTATATGTATGCATAGTCATCATCACTGGCCTACAGCTGCAGTCCACTGCTGTACGTAGGCCTCTCCAATTCAATTCGGTTCTCGGCTACCCTCACCTAGCTGCTACCAGCCAGCCTGCGAAGATCGTGACTCTCCTAGCCTAACAGCGTTGGTGAAGCGTCAATGCTTTTACCAATGTACAAAAAAATCAATAACAATATTTTAGGATTCTCCCATAGAACATAATAGTTTATTATTTCAAATTAAATATTTTAGTTTCTCAATTGATGAATCCCCGCACCGATATTTGCTGCAACGCCCATGTATCGAAACTTTCTTGAGTATTCTCGAAACATTGCCGATAGTTGGCATATGCGGGAGAAAAAGATTAGTGCTCTGTACGCCTCCGCGCTCCGATTATGTGAGCGCGCCGATCCGCCCTTTAAAAATTCAATTTTTGGTGAAACCTTGAAGATATTCGTAAAATAAATGGACTTGCATCTGTGCTTCATTGAGAACTTATAGTGCAGTGTTGATTTTTGGAGTTTGAACCATTCTACCGGTGGATTTAACACGATTTAGCTAGCCGGCCGGCAGCACATACCCACGCCATTAAGCGCCCATGAACGAGTCATCTGCCTGGGTCTGACTGGATCTCTGGATTGTTAAAGTACGTGAGCAAGTTGCTGCTTTTAATTCTTTCATATTGGTTTCACGAGGATTCATCAATGCGGAAATTTGAGGCTCCTGCCATTACTTATATTCTTAATTCAAATTTAGGTTAGTTCCTAAAAACAACCTAGGAAAAGGTGCAGGCTATTAACACGCCCTCACCAGGCGTCCTACCATAGGCTATAGTAAAGACGTACTAAGGTACCTATATAGGTATAGTAGTAGTAGTGGACAGTAAAAACGGTTTAACAACACGATGTGTTGAGAGCGGTGTAAATACACGGTGTGCACAAAATATGTACTTGAATATCGATCGATACATCTATTAAATTATTTTACAAACTTTGAACTGTGTACCTTTCTTCATTTTAAGTGAACTCAGTTGGAATAGCTGCACGTACAAATGATAACTAAATTCAACAAAGGGAAATCGTATGCTGTTCAGTATTCTCCGGCAAATAGTTTAGAAGATCTTGGGTTGGTGAAGTGTATTGTTATTTAATTTTTATTAAATGATTATATTTTGTGGTTCGATTGAATATTTGGGGAAAAAGTTGACTTTATATTAAGATTATAAGAGGTATATTGGTAGTCGTTTTTGAGTGTGTTGTGTTGAAATGTTTAACAAAATATAGATATCCCTTCAAACCAAATGCAGATATGATTTCGATGAAATTAAGTTTCCAATTATAATGCCTGTTAATTTTATTTCTTATTTTATATCCGTTTTTATTTCCGAATTAAAATTGGACTACTAGTGAAACTAGCCCACAACTGATAATATCCCTTATTTATAGACATAATTTAATTGTGATATCAGTCCCATGAATCGCCAGGCAATAAGAGGTCCGCAGGGGCTGGACGTGTTTCTTTAAATGATTCCGCATTATGTACAATCAGTATTTACTAATCATAATTTATAACGTTTGTGTACATTCATCATAAAATAGAGAAATTAATTTCATTACGTACCAGTGTCGGACATTTGAAGTTCAACCATTTATTTCCGTTATAATGAAACCCTTTCGATTTCAACTACGAAATATACAAAGGCCTAAATTCTCAAGAGACATACACGAAAAAGACACATGTCACATCACACGAACGTGCCTGTTTTAAACAATCATACCCACACGTCCTCTTGGGGGGTTGAATGCCAACTTTCGTTCATGATATACCAAGCTTGCTGGTAAAGGGTGCTTGCATAAAAATACAGGATTTCCAGTCCCGATTTGTATGCACAGGTCAGAATGGATAGGTACAGGTCGACCTACAAGTATCCGATTTGAACATGTCCTATAGTTGTTACCGACGAGTTCAACCTGTTTCTTCATGGCCTGCATACAGAAATTAAGGGACTGTTGTATTCGCGTCGATCGATACTATGTCCAGCAGTGGACGTCTTTCGGCTGAAATGATGATGATGATGATACTAATTCGTTTTGACTTGCTCGAACTGTGACCTTGTATCTTTGTGCAAGTAGATTAAGGCGAAACGATTGTTAAAGCCTGTCACTGTAGTCTAACTAAAGCCGACACAATACGAGCTTAGTATCTATCATAAATTTTAGAGACGAGTTCCTTTAGGAAGTCTCGATGCATACAGTGTATTTTAGCGTATGACACTCTTGGGTTGCAACTGAAAATGTGCGTCAGGTGGCAAACCCTGTGTTGTCATGTGACATTATTCTAAGCTGAGGCTCTTTTGGCATTTTTATCATCGTTTTGTTTTCAGCTTTTTATAGTTTTATTTTAATGATATAATGCTAATAAACATATTTTTCTTTCTTTAGATGGGAAAAATAGTATTTAAGCTGTTAGCACCAGCTGGCACAAGCCAATGTTAGTGTACGACATGTTGCGTTAAAATGCTGGAATCACAAGTGTGTATCCAAAATGAACAGTAAACTATTGTACAGATGAACAACAAGGGCTCAAAATTCTATATTCTAAAGTGCTTTTTAGCTGTCTTGAAATTTGTCTATTTACACATTTCTAAGTATCATTATAAGTCCAAGGATTAAGTCGTCAGCTGGCGATCACTTATAAAAATAACACGAGGAGATGAATTCAAAACCCAGTTCAACAACCTTTGCAGTCTTTCCGGCTTCTCCTCGCTGACTATGGCTATTATTGTTTCCCTCCAAATTATGAGGTATTTGCAAATACTACTAAACAACATACTAAACAAGTAGATTAAGGCGAAACGATAGTTAAAACCTGTCACTACAGTCTAACTAAAGCCGACACAAAACGAGCTTAGTTACTATGATACATTTTAGAGACGAGATGCTTTAGGAAGTCTAGACCCATACAGTGTATTTTAACGACAACAGCAGCAACAACCTTTGCAGTCCTTCCGGCTTCTCTTCGCTGACTTTGGCTATTATTGTTTCCCTCCAAATTATGAGGTATTTGCAAATACTTTGTTGTAATACCAAAGAAGAAGGCGCCTCACGAGAAAACAAAAATAACAAAACCACACGCCATATTACCTACTTCAGCATGAAAAAGAAAAAAATATGCGCCATATTTTTTATTCCAAGCGAAGTGCGTAGAACTGGGAAAATAATCTACAATATTACAAACATAACTGAAAAAATATACAACTTACTACGACCACCCTCTGGAGAGTTTTACAAAAACTGGCCAAGTGCGAGTCGGACTCACGCACCGAGTTTATGAAATTAAATGTTTTTTTTTTTAATTTTTATATTTGAGTTGACTGAATGAAAGGTAAATTGTGGTTTACGATTTATGACGTATTAAAAAAAAAAAACTACTCATTAGATCTCGTTCAAACCAATTTTCGGTGGAAGTTTACATGGTAATGTATATCATATATATTTTTTTAGTTTTATCATTCCCTTATTTTAGAAGGTCCCCCCCACACTCATTTTACCAATTTGGAAGTGTCTCCCGCGCAAACTATTCAGTTTAGAAAAAAATGATATTAGAAACCTAAATATCATTTTTGAAGACCTATCCATAAATACCCCACACGTGTGGGTTTGATGATTTTTTTTTTTTGAGTTTCAGTTCTATGTATGGGGAACCCCAAATATTATTGTTTTTAGGGTTCCGCACCTCAAAAGGAAAAAGCGGAACCCTTATAGGATCACTTTGTTGTCCGTCCGTCCGTCCGTCCGTCCGTCCGTCAAGACCCTTTTTCTCAGGAACGCGTGGAGGTATCAAGCTGAAATTTATATAAAATACTCAAGTCTTTTTACCCTTAAAACTGTGAAAAAACCAAACTTCTAAGCTAACGCAATCAAAAGATATAGCCGTTTATGCCGTAAATTTCCGCAAATTTACGAAACTCGCAAGAGAATCAAAACCTAAAGGGTACTTCCAGTCGATCTAAAATTTTGAAATTTGGTACGAAGCAACGTCTTATAGCACAGATAAAGGAAAAATTGCGAAAACCGTAAATTTTTAGTTACATCATATAATAAAAATATTTTTTTTACGGAACCCTCGGTGCGCGAGTACGACTCGCACTTGGCCGGTTTTTTTTTCTATTTTTGTGTGAAAATCTTAATGCGGTTTACAGAATACATCTACTTACCAAGTTTCAACAGACTTCTGAGGCTTACGCAAAAGTTTTGGGTCAAATGGTCCCTGTATATTTAACGCCCAAGGACTTGCTACCTGCTTGACCACAGGGTTGAGAAAAAATTTGAATATTACACTGCTGACCCAAGTCTCGCACTTACATTCCTTCAATGTGTAGGAATATTGCAAAATATATGGCTTGCTAGCCAGTATTGTACGAAAACGTTGGCTTTACGGCAGTTCTCGATTTCTTGTTCGTTAAATTGGCTTTGGAAAGTATTTGTACATTATATTCCTTTTTTAACCGACTTCAAAAAGGCTGGGCTCAAGTAATCTGCTTATAGTTGTTTAATTCAAATTATGTTTGGCAATAACAATAGAACGACTCTTGTTAAAATCTTAGAATTAATATTGCAGGATTATCTAAACGCAGGAGTTACTACCATGCTATTACACAGAATAACCAAGAATGTCTGATTAAAAATTATAAAATCTTATACGATTTGGGATGAAAAGGTATATCATGAATTCCAAACAGCACAAAAGTGCGGCTTTATTCGATTTTTTAGGCTAAGCTGATCGAGGTATGGAAAAAAGGTTTGTATACCTAATGTCCTTGAAATTCGAATGGATAAAAAGATCGCAGCTCTGAAAATAACCTTACATGACAACGACTGGTGATGGTCAAGGATACAAGGTCGAGATAATGTTTTGTTTTGTTTCAACAACGTTTATCATCTTGGAATAGGAAACTTTATTATTATATTTGTGTTAAACAGTCGTGATGCTCTGGTTTACTGTACCAGTAGTAAGAAATAGAGACATATTCGGTGTTCCACAAAAATGACCTACCTCAGTTCCTAAAAGAAGTATTATGTACAGTACATTGAATTCTTACGTCGTTAATTTACATAAAATTTATCTAAAAGCCATCAAAACACTACGAAAATAAAACGCCCTAATAATCATTTTCATCTTCGTCGTCATAATAAGATCAAGAGCTGTCAATAAACCTTATTGGCGCCCAGCGTGGGACCGATAATTAATTCCATTATTTCTATGAAATGTCGCAAATCTTATTACAAATGATGTGAAAAGATGATTTTTTTTCTTTTACTTTTAAAAATATTATTATATTTAGTAAGGTAAAAGGAAATATTATTTAGTAGACACTGTAGACCAATATGAGAAAAAAAAAGTAAGTTTTTACCAAACTTGCTTTTTGGAATCATAGTCCGGAATCTAAATTTTTTCCCGAGATGATGGACATGGTAGTAGGCTCACCCCCATAACATGGGATTTCAACATTACTGGTGAAATGTTCTTCAAAAAAATAAAATTATGCTTTAACAAACATTGATTTAAAACATAAGATTATAGCATATAAGTACACTTACATATCGCCAGTTATTTTTAAGTCACATATAATAGGGGGCGAACCTATTCGCATCAACCGCGTACACGTTGAATCTCCGGACTGCTACTGAGAAATTCCTAAAAATTCCTAACGGAAGGACCCAAAAACTTTTCCGGACCTGGGAATGGAACTCAGCTCAGCAGTAGCGCTTTCGACCACTAGAACTACAAGGCAGTCATTGCTCTAAACAACTCTTATATAAACTATTAAACGAACACACATTGTGGGGTTAACGTAATGGACAGTACGACATTTACCATCAATCACAGTCAATTTCCATTAATTATCGATAGCCAACTTCGTAGTATTAAAAATTACTCATTTATCAAATGGAAGTCCTTCATAACTGAAGCTCGCATGTGAACGGGCAAAACTATGTCTACATTATGAATGCATCATAACACATTGCGTGTCTACCAGCCCCCTAAGGAAAACACAAAAACATCTATTTGATGAATGAATAAAACATAGATAATAGTTTTACTAAAATACATACCAACAACGAAACGAAAGGCGACTTCAAATTAATGTACAAAACTACCCTCAATTTGTTACACGCAACTGAAACGTAATCGTCTAACAGTTGATCGCTGTCTCACGACCTCTAGGAGACAGACAGACTAAAAATGAGACGAATTTATTTTATTTGCCTAGTTGTTTAAAATATTTATTGAAGAAGTCGTTTAAAAACAATATAATACTGTTCAGGGTTCCGTTGTTTGGAATAAATCAAGCAAGTGTTTTCTCATTATGCTTTCCTTCACCGATTAGAGTGTAAAAACTCGTACAGTACAGTAAAAATGAAATTGAAACTGCTATAACGAGTTAACAAACAGTATTTTAATTGAAAATTTGAGCAACTGTGCCCACCACGGTTGCCTTTTTGATTTAATCATAATTTCAAAGACGAAGTTCGGTATGTACAGTCTAACTAGGTATTTGGTAAACAATCAACTAACTTGCAGCTACTTCCAATAATGTTATGACAGTTTTAAATAGTTAGTTATTTTCTCTCTCAAGTAGATAAGCTATACGACTTATACATATTTTAATAGCTTATGCCATAGACCAGACAACTAAGATTTTTGACTTGATGAAACTGAAGAAAGGTTTCCCTTACATACAAAGGATCCCTAAAGTAGAACAATTTTTACTGCAAGTCAATGTCTCGTTTAAAATGTTCAAAAAAGAAGTTAAATAAGAAAAAACACACCGCTGCACTCTGTAAGGTTTTTTAAAAGGTTAAAGAATTGGTTAAAGACAAATGAACTTGCTTCACAGTTTGTATTGAATTTCAAGTAGTGAACTGTGTTCTTTTATTTCTTACTTTGGTAAGGGGATGAATTCTTGACGGTAAAATTACGTACAATGCAACCATTTTATTCTACAACTGATACTGTTATTTTCTTAACCATGTTAAGCCGAGGAAGAAACAAAAATTTAAAAATAACTAAAAGTTTTTTAGGTCGATGAAAAACAGTGCAAAGTATTTACAAGTAAAAACTAATTTTCTCCTTTTTTAGATAATCTGTAAATAAATGTGATAGCAATATTAAATACGATACAAATTTCTATTACGTAATATTCGGATGGTATTTATTCGTTTCTTATTGTTATTTTTGAGATAATTGCGTTTGCTATCTTAGGCTATATTACAATTATAGAATATCCCAGATCGTAGGGTCGTCAAGGTCAAGGCCACCCTCTACGAAGGTCGACCGAGTAGTATTGGCAACCGGCGAGCATACGATAAAGAAGTTAATGGTCGTAACACTCGGTGGTCTGTCATTGTTGCCAAGCCTCGTAAAATAACGGTTTTATTTATTTTGTCAACTTGTCTGTATATAGTCACCATAGCCTACTTCTGTACTGTAGCAGCAGAGGTATCCCAGGTACATAGCTACCTGATAGTCAAAGCCTGAGGTACCATGGTTTAGTCCTGGGGTGAGAAAACTCCTTGTTTGCTCAAAAACCGAAATTGAATTGAAAATTTGCCGTGCTAGTAATTCACTTAGTAATAAAACTGTTGTTGAACATTTAATATTTGAGTTACTATGAATAATTTAAGGAGCGATTGCCCGACGCTTTCGTGAACACATAGTTAATATTACATATATTGTATTGTTTAACGCGAGATTTTTTTAAACCACGTAATCCTCTTCTGCGCAATTATATGAATTCTTTATAACCCTCTACTAATTACTTCTCGCCACTAAAATGGTTGTTTTAGCTGAACAGGATTATGTTCTAACTCCACATTCGCAGAATCATGATTTCATAATGTTTTAATACCATCTAGTTACATAATACCAGCATAATATTCTCGGAAATATAAACACACTCTGTTTTAAGCAGCAGTAGCCACAATAAAGATAAGTGTACACAAGGCTAGGTCCATACAACAAGCAACAACAGTTGCTCACAGACCATCATCTGCCCAGCCCTTTCTCAAATATGTTGAGGTCTGCTACCAGGTTGACTGGTACAATTATTTAAGAAAGAGTGTCTGCCTATCTGACCTCCGTAGCCCAGATTCTGGATAACACAATACCCCTTCGTCAGACTTTTGGGTTTCTGCCTACCCGTAACGACTGTCAAACATCAAACTGACTTTTGTTTTTTGTATGGGAAATCATCAAATGACGTCTCCTGCTCTGGGCGGAGCGGGAGGGCATGTCAGACTTTTACTGACTAAAATCCACCCGTGTTCCTTCAGCTGTACATGTGCCAGGGTCACGGTATCTCTTTCTAACAATCTCGCGACCCTGGCAGGCATCGGTCCTAGCAGACCCCTTCAGTATTGCTGACATCTCTTTGAGGCGCGCGTGGAACACTACGCGCCGTGGACCCGAGCCTGGTCCTTACCGGGCAAGCTCAAACTGAGATCAGACTGCCAGAATCAAGCTTGACGTGCTCTTTGAGGCACAGAGGGGTTTTGAAATGTAATGTATCGTTATTGATCCATGTACCGGCTGTAGCTTATTAGCTTGCACTTATCTTGATTGATCGACTCGTGTAGCTGATATAAATTAGCTTCGAGCCCCTCTTGTAAACAACCTTCTATTCCTAGCTATTTAGTGGAAGTGGAGCAGGAAGAACAAAGGCATATAAAATTGAATATCTTATGAGTCACGTGGTAGTGTAATCTTGTGCAAAATTAACGACAATGTGACGTTTTAAGATTAATGTTGACGTTTACTGGTACTGTAATATTCAGGCGCATTCAAAAAGTGTTCACAATTGAGTAAGTTGTATATTTCAGTATCACCATACTTAAATATTCATCTAGGTCAGCCTGATCAGTGGTGCCAGCTTCATGTTCCAGAACGAGGCTTACTAAGTAAACTTATAAAATTATTATAACATTTTTAACGAACCTACCCTGGACTATCAGCGTCGTTGCCACCTTGTTAACTGGATAATCATTCCTACCACGTCATAAGCAATACACATCATCATCACCTAAATAGCCTTTTTCCAACTATGTTTGTTTTGACTTCTAGTCAAACTGGATGCAACTGAATACCAGTATTGTGCATGGAGTCTGCCTATGTGACCCCCACAAGCAACTTACTGGGTAATAGAAAATCTCTTTGTAAAACTGGTTGTTAAACTTTCGAGCTTCTGTCTACAGAATATGTTTCCATTATTTAACGAAAAAGCAGCTTAAATATGAGAAACTCTTTTAAAATTTGTTAAATTGTCACGAGTCAATATAGGTTTAAGGCCTAGCTATTGATAGTGGTCAGATATTGAACCTATATCATATAGTTAAGTTTTTAAATCTGTGATACTCCCCTTTGACGATGGTTGTATCTTAAGGATAACGCCAGTGTTTTTAAAGTGCACCCTCGCAGATTCGCAACGAAACATTGTTCGCATTTTTAAGTGATGTATATCATTGTGGTTAACTTGAGTGTGTTATGTGTTTTAAATACCTTAAAATAATGATTGATTCGTTTTTAAACTCCAAAGCAAGAACGCACAATCAACGAAGTTCAAAGTTTGCACAATACAAGTTACCTACTCTCCGAAACAAAATTTTCTCTACACTTACCTTTAAAGTAGGTAATAAATGTGAAATTTTAAAGAGCAAATACGTGAAAGCTTCAGAAGGCCATTCAGAAAATAAGGCCAAAATACATTTTTACACTTGATATTAAATAAAGTTCGATAATATTTCTTGTAACACTCCAGGGAAACCTTTTAATCGGTTTGAAATTAAAGTTCAAGTCTAGTGGGTTTTTAATTTGGAGAATTCTTAATAATTTTGTTGTTTGTCAAAGTTGCCATTTTGGGTTCTTCTGGGGAGGGAAATTTGTTGTTACTGATATATAAGTTATAACATTATCAAGTTATCCTAAGTATGTTCTTCAATATGCAATATTAGAGGACTTAATGGCGTGAAGTTTCCTTCTGTGTATCAAAAGAGATTTCGAATATATGTTTAGAGAATTACAAGCGACATCTCGATTTAAATTTAATTAACAAACACGACTAAGTCTATATAAATAAAATGATGATCAGAATCAACAATATTCACCGTATTTCTGTAAAATTAACTTCAGACAGAACTCCGTCTTTATAGCTTGGATTATCTTCCATTGTCTCTTCTGCGCGAAATAATAAATTAATGTAATTTAATTAAAGCAGGCTCAGGGAATTAAGAGAGCTGATTAAGATTGAAGTGAAGAAATCATAATAATTCCTTTATTTCAACTTTCAATAGAAGTTCCTATATATTTTAGGCGCGATTGTGTATTTAAGTGAAATATACGTTTATTTTATTAAGAAAATGGAACCGCCTTTTGGTGTGAAAGTCACAAGCGGAACTGCTGAATGTTGGATACTGGTTTCAATCCCTCGGGTCGCGCATTGTTCTTGAGCCTTAGTTTACCCCTTTATATATATAATGTAGTATTTATAATAAGTATTAGCAGTAATAGAAAACATTTCCATTTCAAAACAAAATTTGACACACCCGGTCACCGTTTAATATTCTGTTGTTACATAAACAAACTAAACACATAAAAAACTTTGTTCCCCATTTCGCATTCAAATGTTTTATCAAATAAAATATGGAAGTATTTTGGTACAAAAACTTTTTGTTACCCTGCCTCTTAGCCTGTGTATATAGCCCAATGCTATCTTTAAAATAAAATGTCAGGTTGTGACCAATAAAATAAACAAAGGAACATTTTGAAATGATAACAGTGAGGGGTCACTTGAAATATGAATAACTCATCACTGTGATGTGTTTGGCAAAAGTTTTAACCTGGAATTGCTCAAAATAATACTCGAAGAGGTTCCTTTAGATTTGACATGTAAGACAATCTTGCACCAAGGTCGATCAAATTGCCGGTTAAAATAAATATTCGAGTGTCATTTGATCATCTGATACATACATGCCATCTGTTGTGACAGGTCAGTTCAAAGCTGCAATGGCTCTTTCTTCAAAAGGCTCCGAACATGGCCCTGCATTTTAGGACTCACAAAAAATTCTAATAATATAATGTTTGGACATCAAAAGAGACCATGACCTCTGAGTTTTTTATTTGGTGATTTTTCTCTGGAAACAGTCAACTAGGAAATGCCAGCGTCATCCTTTAAAATCAAATGTAATAATGAAATAAATAAACAATCTTTTTAAATGACATAATAGTCCAGTACTCGTTTTTTGCATTTATAAGGGACATTTTCAAGTTGTAAAGGTTTCAATTCTTATTTCTAGCAATAAAATGAACAAAGGAACGTTTGATGCCGCCTTGTGTTGTGTAGCGGCGCAGAGAAACGTTTGTGACACTGGGTTTTTTTTTTTTGGATAGGGAATCATCAAATGACTTCTGCCGCTCTGGGCGGAGCAGGAGGGCGTGTCAGACTTTTACTGACTAAAACCCACCCGTGTTCCTTCAGTTGCCCATGGGCCAGAGTCACGGTATCTCTTTCGAACAATCTCGCGACCCTGGCAGGCATCGGTCCTAGCAGACCCCTACATTGCTGCTGACATCTCTTTGAGGCGCGCGTGGAACACTACGCGCCGTCGACCCAAGCCTGGTCCTTACCGGGCGGTGAGCTACCCATTGCTCGCCACCCGCAAGCTCGCGCCTACGGTGGCCGGGAGTCCGCTATCGACTCCCGACGCCCGGGGCGTCTCCTCCTGGGGCGGCTAGGGACGTGAGGGCGCAGAGACTGCCACTCCCTCACGCGCCCCGCCTCCTCCTTCGCGAGCATTACTGCTTCGCATAAGGAGGTGACGGCTTCCCATGCCCTCTCGCCCACACACACAACACACAACACAGCGACACAGGGTACACAGGGGACACAGGGTTCAACTGTCATTACAAGAGTATTCTCGCAGTTTTATCATTTTTTTTAAATTAATTTAAAATAAATGTTAATTAATTTGCCAAAAAATATTTGTATTATCATTCATCACCATCATTTCAACCGAAACACGTCCACTGCTGGGCACAGGTGACCCTCAATTTAGGTGGGTTTGCCATAATTGCCACGCTTAGTAGGTTGGCGATAGCAGTTTGGTGGTGAAATGCATGGAGGAGGCTGCTGCCCATTCTCTAGTAATTCCATTATTCCCTTTTATGACACCCACGGTAAGAAAGCGTCGTAGCCCAAAAAAAAATGTATCCGAGCTATATGTGGAGCTCACTTTTTAAACAGCTGTAGCCAAAAAAAAAATGTATTTTAATATCCGAAAATGGAATTTATTGATTAATAAAAATAACAAACGTATATGTAACAACAATATGTATTTTTGTTAAGAATGGCCAAGTAACCCAACACGGCATAAAGGAGACTTCAGCTGCCACCAATAAAACTAAAATTATTTAAGAAAAATGTACACTGCATGTCGATTATTATTTCGGTAATTTACCAAACAGTTTTCAAGACTTACCAGTGACAATGTTTAAAAATTACTCTTCAAACTATTGCTGTTTAAATGGTATTGTACCATTAATGACTATTTAGAAGACAAATCAATAGAGACTGTAATTTGTAACTTAGAATAATTGACATCGTTGATTACAATCAACGATACACTTATATTGACATTTGCACGCCAAGTTATGGCAGGATATGCTGAAACAAAATTACTGTAACAACTTATATACCATATTCTAGCAAATAAATATTTTTGATTTGATTTTGAAATGGGATGTTGCTATTCTTTATGTCCAGCATCACAAGGAACAACATTTGTATAGTATTTTGCAACGGTGCTGGGACCTGGTTCCAGCCTGTTGAGTGCTATGATTTTCAGCACAGCTGTTATTACTTAGCTACAAGCCAATAGACAATTTACCATTCATATACAATTATCCTGTTCACCCAGGAGCTGACACTTGTAGCAGATAGCGTTTATGGTGAAATGACACTATGACAAACAATAAGTCCAAGTCTGAAATCCAAGCAACTTTAAAATAGTTGTTTTTTTTTTCTTCCTTTCTATGTTTGTGGGACTGTGACACGGGTTACTGATCTTTCACATGTAACCAAACCCATTGAAGGAGCGACAAAATCCATTTATTCTGTTTGACCTCACAAATCCTACCCCAAAGGGGTACCTTTGGCCGCCATCTCGAACTTAAAAAGGGGTCTCTAGAACACAATTAAAGGCACAAAAGGTATGTTTTGCCTTTGTACTCATTGTGTTTTGTATATCAGCAGGAATCTAGGTCACAGGCATGACTGGCTTAATTTCCATTGTGGTATATAATTATGTTATTTTGATCTTTTGTCTTAAAACCAGACTGTATTCCCGCTCTTGTTTTATGTAAGCATTTTTTTATTTTATTTAATCAGGTCAAGATGTGGTGAGGGTTTATTTCTTGGTTCGGGGAAAATATTCTAACAAAAAAGCGAATGAAAAGAGAAAACTTCTTACATAAAAAAATCACGAGTTTTGTGCAATTTCTGTATACCTACCTGATAACCTTACTCAAGTGAGCGAGTTTATTTTCGAATTGTGTATTCGAAAACGAACTCACTTGTTTTCAAAGAGAATCATCCCGGATTCATAATGAAGCATCGTTCGAATTATGAAGTAACGTTTAGAGAACGTAAGCACTGAAATTATGGTCTGTAGTAGCCTTATCTGCATCAAAAGAAGTTTTTCGTTACCCCGGAATTCAAACAGGCTAATTTTATTTTAATAATCAAAGTGCTAAGACTTTTTAATTAACCTACTTCCTATTAAATGTACTTTATTAACGATAAGATGTACAAGTCGCTCCAATTCATCCTACCGTTGTTAGTATAGGGCTTATCATTTTTTTTTTTCAAAAAATTATGACACTGTTTACATAGGACCTGTGACACGACATTGAATTGGGAGATTATGTGATAAACAAATATTTTCAAAAGATGAAATCCACTGAAGCAAAATGTTACAGTTTAATTTTCTCTTTTTCATTTTTGTTTTGTTAAAGGTTAAATTTTGTTCAATCAACGTACTGTTCAGGTTTATTTGTGAGCGATAAAAAAAAATATTAACAGATAAAATTTTTGCTGCGTTAGAATAATAATTTGGCTTTATGTACTGTGTTTTATATTAATAAAACGATTCACGTTTCAGCAAATGTTGCGAAATTCGTAAACACTTTTTATCGTGTATTTAAAGCAAACAAATTATAATTATAAATATTTTGGTCTCTAATAATAAGTTGTTAAAAGAGCTCGTGAATAAATAATAATAAGTGCGTGGATCAAACGAAGGTTAAACTACGCTTGCCGCGGTCTTTTCGCAGATGTGACCATTCAGTTCAAATCAAGACACCTCCGTATCTCGAAAAGCACGTCAAGCCGTTGGCCCCGACTGTCATTCGTAGATCTATGAAAGTTGTTACGGGTAGGTACTCAAAAGCTAGAGATTCTAACAACCATTCTTACCAAGAGGTAAACGTATTACCCAGTAACTGGGTTATGGAGATCAGAAAAGGTCTCGCTCCATCTAAAATACTGGCATTCAGACCCCAACAAAATTAGGAAAAGTCAACGCAGATGACTGGCCTGTTAGTCTAGTGGTTAGTGATCCTGACTGCTAAGACTGAGGTCGTGGGTTCGATTCCCACCCAGGACAAATATTGTGAGATGAGCACAGTCATTTGTTCTGTGTCTGGGTGTTATTTATCTATAATATGTATATATTTAGAAATATATAAGATATTTATCAGTTTTCTGGTTGCCACAGTACAGACTCTGCCTAGTTTGGGATCAGATAACGTTGTGTTGGTTGTCCTAAGATATTATTATTATATTATAATTGAAGGGCTCCGCTAGAGCTGCTGCATGCCAGGGTCGCGAAATTGTTCGAAAGAGTTACCGTGGCCCTGGCATAAAGGCAACTGAAGGAACACGGGTGGGTTTTAGTCAGTAAAAGTCTGACACGCCTTTCCGCTCCACCCAGGGCGGGAGATGTCATTTGATGATTTCCCACCCACAAAAAAAAAAAACCGGCCAAGTGCGAGTCGGACTCGCGCACCGAGTGTTCCGTACAAACCTGCAGGTATTCACGGTTTATGCATAAGGTTTATGTTTATGAAATTAAATGTTTTTTTTTTTTTTTTATATTTGAGTTGACTGAATGAAAGGTAAATTTTGGTTTACGATTTATGTCGTATTAAAAAAAAAACTGCTTACTAGATCTCGTTCAAACTAATTTTCGGTGGAAGTTTACATGGTAATGTACATCATATTTTTTTTTTAATTTTATCATTCCCTTATTTTAGAAGTTACGGGGGGGGGGGGGGGCGACGACACATTTTACCACTTCGGAAGTGTCTCTCGCGCAAACCATTCAGTTTAGAAAAAAATGATATTAGAAACCTTAATATCATTTTTGAAGGCCTATCCATAAATACCCCACACGTATGGGTTTGATGAAAAAAACATTTTTGAATTTCAGTTCTAATTATGGGGAACCCCAAAATTTATTGTCTTTTTTGTATTTTTTGTGTGAAAATCTTAATGCGGTTCACAGAATACATCTACTTACCAAGTTTCAACAGCATAGCTCTTATAGTTTCGAAGAAAAGTGGCTGTGACATACACGGACAGACAGACAGACAGACAGACATGACGAATCTATAAGGGTTCCGTTTTTTGCCATTTGGCGACGGAACCCTAAAAAGATGATAAAGTGTAAGTAATTGTGACAAAATTATGAAAACTTTGAATCAAACTTTCCTTGATACACAACTATGCATAAATATATCTACATTATAAGTAGTTCCCAGCAGTAACTGACTGTGTAAATATTAGTTTCATTCATTTAATTCAACCTCAAATCATACAGACCATAATTCTGTGAAATATTCAAATTATACTCTTTTTATTAGAATTCATTCATGAATATTGCCATTTCGAGAGATATGAGCAAATGTGCAATCAAATTAGTGTGCCATAAAAACAATAGTGCTATTTAAACTTCACTTCGAAATTCAAACTCTCGTTGTGAATCCGCGATGATTTACTATAAAAACAAATGAGTTCGCTTTCGAATTGTGTGCGCTTACTTGAGTGAGGTGAGCTGTGAACTTTATAGAATAGTAATACTGGTTTTATACAACGACAAATATATAGTTTGTAAATAATGTGTAATTCAACAGACGAAAGATATTACGCCTTATTATCAATTTTGTTCCAAAAAAAGTGTTTGGTTTTTAAGTACGTCATAAGCCTTTTCTCTATTATAAATAAATAATTACTTTGTAAAAAGTAATCCATCAACCTCGAATGTCCAGTACAACTTTTTACTTAATGAATAAGTATGAGTTAAGTAATATTATTTATAAATTACAAACAACTTTATTTTTCTTTCAGCACAAATAAATTAACTACCACCACTTATACACTGCCTATTAATAATTTACGGACTTGTTCATTATATAGGCCCTTACGTTATACCCATTAATTTCACCCTCACTAATTCACCTTACTAATTTAGCCAGAGGCTGTAATAATGTCGATTTTCCTTGTTTAGCTGAGAAATAGAATTTCATACCATATGTATATATATTCAAATTATTATATTTAGTAACAAATGTGAGTGAACTATAAAGCTGCATTTAATATTGTGCGAAACAAAGAATTTCGTCTCAAATGAAAAGTCATTATAGTATGGTTTGTCAATTGTGCTTTGGTACTGTTTGTTTTTCTGTGTGGCACCAAATACATACAGATAAATCTATATAAATCGTCGTGTTCACATGATTCTCAAACAAATCAACTGTCGGCCTTTTTTAACTTTCCTTGCACTAATTCAGAATAGATACGTATCTATGAAGCATATTTTTAAGCGTAGTTTAACCCATGTCCTATCCATATTGCTATCAAACGTAGATTAACACATAAATTATATTTAGCCTAAATATAATGCCCTGTTATTAGTACTCGGGCCTACTGTGTGTGAGAGGGAGTAGGCCCATATAGTAGGCCCGCGTCGTCGTGATCTACGATATACTCTGCAATATGAAAGTATTTTCGAAAAAATATTTACGGAATTGTGTCATACCAATACATAACATCACGGCCGAATTCCAGTAAGCAAAGGTGTAACAGAACACAAGCATTTTGCTAATAACATCAAGTTCCATATAAAAGAAGATTGCCTGTAGCCACTAACCGGGAAAAAATTCAGACTTCTTACGACTACTGCGAAATTACTGATGAAAAACCGGCCAAGTGCGAGTCAGACTCGCGCACCGAGGGTTCCGTACAAACCTGCAGGTCATCATCATCATCATTCATCATCATCGTTTATGAAATTAAATGTTTTTTTTTTTAATTTTTATATTTGAGTTGACTGAATGAAAGGTAAATTGTGGTTTACGATTTATGACGTATTAAAAAAAAACTACTTACTAGATCTCGTTCAAACCAATTTTCGTTGGTAGTTTTCATGGTAATGTACATCATATATTTTTTTTAGTTTTATCATTCCCTTATTTTAGAAGTTACGGGGGGGGGGGGGGACACACATTTTACCACTTTGGAAGTGTCTCTCGCGCAAACTATTCAGTTTAGAAAAAAATGATATTAGAAACCTCAATTTCATTTTTAAAGACCTATCCATAGATACCCCACACGTAAGGGTTTGATTAAATTTTTTTTTTGTGTTTCAGTTCTATATATGGGGAACCCCAAATATTATTGTTTAAAAAAAAAATTATATTAGAAACCTCAATATCATTTTTGAAGACCTATTCATAGATACCCCACACGTATGGGTTTGATGAAAAAAAAATTTTTGAGTTTCAATTCTATGTATGGGGAACCCCAAATATTATTGCTTTTTTTCTATTTTTGTGTGAAAATCTTAATGCGGTTCACTGAATACATCCACTTACCAAGTTTCAATAGCACAGTTCTTATAGTTTCGGAGAAAAGTGGCTGTGACATACTCGGACAGACAGACAGACAGACAGACAGACAGACATGGCGAATCTATAAGGGTTCCGTTTTTTGCCATTTGGCAACGGAACCCTAAAAATACCATGAAATGAAAGAAACAAACATCTTTGTTTTCCATGTAAACACGAGCATACACAATAGAAAAGTAAGACAGCATGACACTTACTTGACCTGTGAATCGAACCCAGAACCCCTTGTTCACATAAGCTATCACTTATTTTACAAGAGATATAAATTATTCAGATAGATCATCTACGCTATCTTCATAAATCAGTTTCTAAGGTAAGATCAGGTTCAGTGAGGGTTAATGACCTTTTTCTTTAATAGCTAATGGAGATTTATGTTTTAATAATAAGTAACATTTTCCTTTATCCATCCATAATCTATTCAATTTGCTGAAGGTATTATGGTAGGGATAGTAATACAGTCTAAAATAATAAGATTTTGTGGACCTGAAAACATAAAGATTAACGAAGAAACTTTAACCTTGCAGTTACTTGTAAAATGTTGCTTCTGAAGGGGTCTGCTAGGACCGATGCCTGCCGGGGTCGCGTGATTGTTCGAAAGAGATACCGTGACCCTGGCACATGGGCAGCTGAAGGAACACGGGTGGGTTTTAGTCAGTAAAAGTCTGACACGCCCTCCCGCTCCGCCCAGAGCGGGAGAAGTCATTTGATGATTTCCCATCCAAAAAAAAAAAAAGAAAAATGTTGCTTTATTCAAGTAACGGACATGCAAAATACATTGAATGTATGTCACGTTACATTTTTTTTATGCATATGTGTGTTTGCAAGTTGACAGTTTATGTAATCTTTTGCCGACCTATTCAAGAAATACTGACAAGATGTATAAAACCTATTAAACTGAAATAGTATCTATGCTACTCAGAAACTCCGAATCTGATGAGCCCTTTCCAATTCAACTCGAATCGGTAATAAATCATAGACAGAGCGCAATAAATTATAACCCTCTGCGGGGATAATCATCAATTTAAATATGAGCGGAGTCGCGTGTTTGAGTTTATACATAAATAGGTACTTATAACATGGTGATGAAAAAGTAAGAAGGATTTTTGAACCAAACTATCCAACCGAAGCCAGTTATTCTCTCGATTTCAAATTGTGACAACTAATAGAACTCTTTACACACTTACGTTTCCGGATAAGTAGGTAGTGCCACAGTAGGTACCAATTTCTGACGCTAAGCAGCGTATTGTTGCTGGTGTGGTTACAGGCACATTATGAGACATTCAGCTTCGTCTTTGGGATTAGAACACATCTGGTGCTTCTGCTATATGTGGCGATGACCACTGATCCTAAGGTCGGTCGGCCATCTATTGTTTGCCATCCAGTAACACAAAATATTTTTAAACGAGGGTTGTGTTAGGTTTGTATCTTAAGTAATCAACAAAACAAACAAATAAATTATTATTATCAGCCGTTTTTGTCCCTGTCCAATCCGTAATCAAATACTGTGTTATTCAGCAATCATAAATGCTATTTAAAACAAGCAAATTCACACGCCCAACTAGTGCTATTCAATCAAACCCGTTCCTGGTACAGTTGACGCCGCTTTATAGTGATAGTTACAAACGAAAATGAAATTTGAAAATCCGCTTACAAGGTTGAACATGGTTTGAAAATTTTAATATGATTATTCAACATGATTTGATGTAGTTAGAATCTGCTAATAATACAGGCTTTTCAAGTTTTTATAGGTTAAGCAATGCAAGGACACAAAGAGGCATAACATTTCATCTCTGTTTAAGATTGGGCCTACATTTAGTTGTACTATTTTATAACATTCACTTGGAACCTCACTCAAGTGAGCGCACACAATTCGAAAGCGAACTCATTTGTTTTTATAGTAAATGATCGCGGATTAACAAAGTAACACCGTTCGAATTTCGAAATGTAACTCACGGCCTCTCGCCTGCCAGCCTTAAACGCTACACTATTGTCGCTTTGAAACTAATTTAATTAATCTTTTTGGAATGTGTTTTATCTAGAACTTTCTAATAAAACCTTTTAGATGCCTACATAATAGCTGAGAATTTAATCAATCTCATTATAATCTGATTAAAATCACTCAACCGTCATAGGTTTGTACCTAAAATAAGTCTATGATTATCTGGGATTTTAGTTTAAAAAAATTAAATAACGTAATTTAATTAAAGAATTTGAGATCCAAAAGCCTAAATCACTGACGTAAGTTAACAGGAGACATTTCAGCTCTGTATCTGGGATGGATGGCAACGCATCTGCAATGCCTCCAGTAATGGGTTACCACTAACCATCAGTTGGAACAATGAATTGTTTGCTATCTACATACATAGAAGATAATTTGTGTTATTGTATATTAAAAACCCTGCCCATAAAACGATAAAGGAATACGTCGTGAAGAAACCATCATATCCTAGAACCAAAAAATCGAAGACATTGTTACATCCACCAACCAGCCCGCGTGGTGGACTACGGCCAACGGCCCACTCCCTCTCGCAGAGAAAGGCCTGTGTCCCAGCAGTGGGAATGTTATTGGCTGATTATGTTATGCTTATGCTAACATGAAATATGACATCTCAGAAAGAGCTCTCTCACTTATGTCCCTATAACTATCCCGACGCACAAACCCTTCAAATCGGAACACCACAACGCTGCATAGCGCCAGGAAGGGGTACAATGGTAGTACTTTCCCGCCGAGTTCCTTTACAAAAAGTTCACCTGTTACTGCCTACCCTACCTACAGTAAGTAACCTACCTTTAGTAAGTAAGTAAGTCATTTTTTACTGGCATTATTGGTTACAGAAACTGGTTTGAGGCCTCTGATTCCTGAACTAGGTGTACCTGTATATCAGGAGTCAGAAACACAGACCACACTGTCTTTTGGGGAACGCGTGATTTAATGTGCTTGTTGAAATTACTTGCAGCACTTCTTTGTGAGATTTTTATTTGCTATGGTTGTGAACACAAAGAAATAAAATCTTAATGTTAGTAGCTACATGTAAAAAGGTTTATGGGGTTACATAACATTTACTTCTAACAGATTCCCTATGGAGCCGTATGGAGGCATCAACATTTTATATGACAGTCTGTTACCTTCAAAGCTAACAATAAAAGTGTTAGTATTCACACATCACTTCGAAATTCGAACGGTGTCTCGTTGTGAATCCGCGATGATTCACTTTAAGAACAAATGAGTTCGCTTTCGAACTGTGTGCGCTTACTTGAGTGAGGTTCCTAGTAAACTTAGAACAATAAAACTGATATTTTGTTAGTTCCGACTCGGGTCCTTATGTTTATGTATTGATCTCTATTATGATAAACAACAAAGTTACATTCCTAAAAAGACCTTCTATCTTCAAAGATTTTGTTTAAATGATTTCTAATTGTAATAAAATACCCTGTAGTACGCCCAAGCACACATTTCCCAAATCAATTTTTCCTTACTTACATCGCTTTGAAAGCATTGAGCAATCATGAAAACGATTTTTTCAGTATTCACGTTCCATCACGTTTTGCAAACAAGAGTATGATTCTGTGTCTAGTTTTTTCATTTAATTTAATAGCAACGTAGTGTAGTGCTGCGTTGCTAGCGTACTTATAAATTATGTTGATGTGCGCTATATGACTATTCGCGCGTTACGCCCTGGGCAGTAAGCTGTTAGCTTCTTGCTGACAACGTAACAGTTTAACCATTAACAGAATCATGATAACATAGTATATTTCCAATACAAGAGAAGAACAAGTCGAAGCAAAAATACGTTGTTCAAAGCTTTTGTTCAACAGAAATTTGTACACAGTCTGTAATACAAACACTATACAGGCTGATTTTCTTAATAACAATAAAAAGTGGGCCTACTCCTGGCGCGAACGCGCGGAGTTAAAGTAATGTAAATTCGGACGATTTCGAAATAGAGAATACTTATTTCGCACATTACCATTTCTTGGCTTCAAGAATTAATTCATTTTTATGTGTGATACCAGTGCACAACTGGTATCAGACATGAATAAAGTTATCGCAACAGTTTGAACCAAAATGCTATAACATAGTTGTATTTTATCGATGGATTTTTTTCGAGTCTTTTGATACTAAACTGTCTTTTGAACTTTGATATAGTTAAATGTATGGTCCTTTAATGTATTCTACAACTTATCGTTTTCTACAATTGCTGACACCGAGGCGTTACCGATTGGAGAACGGAATTCGAAACAAAACGGTTGTAACTTGGCTAGGGGGGCTGGTATTCAGCTGCACCTGGTTGGACTGTAAGCCAACCCGAACATAGTTGGGAAAAGGCTGCACAGATGATCAACATCATATAATCACGGCTGTAATCTCCGAAGGTCTCAGCAGAAGTGCACATTAAGTACGGCATGCCAGTTATGTTTCAGTTCTATGTAGTAAGGATGTTGATGATGTTGAAGTTATTATGGCCAACCATTCGAACCAGCTTACGCGAGATTTGACGGCAGGTTTGATTGATTAGAAACGTTCCTCACTGGTTTTCCATTATCCACTGCTTCTGAACGCGTCGATAGCAATCTATGTGTATACAGTCAGCCCAGGGTTTGGCTACGAGCTTGGCACCTTCTGTAGCGTCCATCAATTCCCCAAGTTCCATAAGTTCACCTTGGGAGGTTAAAGAGTCAAAAGCGTGTCAATCGAGTGCCGTGTTTTAAATTCTATTTTATGCGCTTAAACGAAAAAACCATATCGTGCATTATACTGTGACGTGACCCTACAAACTACCTACGTGATAGTGAAAACAGAAATATAAAATTATAATTGGTTATCGATTAAAACACAAAACAAACACTAAAGTTTTAAATAACGGACATAAAAGAAAAACACTGTGTCATCTAATTGGAAAGTATCGCGTTCTGTGTTGATCTGTGTCGCTGTGTGTCACTGAGTCATAGCACTGCGACCGACCGGTGCGTTGGCCCCGCCCACTACACACGGTGTCGCACAGTGTCCAGCTGTTGGAAAGGATCGCGTTCTGTGTGCTACTGTGTCATCGTTTCCCCTGCTTGCTTTGTGACCGTACCGCGAGCGCAGAATCAACGTTATCAATAATGTCGTTGCAGCGCACGCCTCCATCAACTCTGTCTACTCCTCTCAGTCATACGCAGTCCGAATCTGACTTAATTTACACCGCCATGCAAGAAAGTGACTTCATTGTAAACACGAAACGTAACAACAAACGCCTACGTTCAGACGAACCCCATTCACCCAGAGATCAGGCGCAGCAGGATCTGAAGCACGAAATAATGGCGATGTTAAATAACTGGAAGTCTGATTTTGACTCAAAACTAACTGATATGTTCACAAAACAAAACAATCTTATATCAAAACTCTCCAACGAAATATCTGAACTGAGGTTACAAAATTCCACCATGCAAAAATCTTTAGAAGACGCAAATAACTCAATGAAATTTATTAATAAGCAGTACGAAGACATCAAAGCGGGGGTCGAAAAATTAGACAGCGAACACTTGACCCAGCGTAAATGTATTGAAAACCTGGAAAGGAAGCTAATAGATTTAAATCTAAAATCCAGATCATCCAGTATAGAAATAAGAAATATCCCAATGGTTGAAAATGAAACAAGTACCGACCTTTCTAACATTGTATGCAAGATTGGCCAGGCTATTGGGTCGGTTACAACAGCATCGGATCTCCGGGATATTTATCGCATACCTGGTAAGCCTGACACTATTCGCCCAATCGTTGCGGAGTTCCAAACCGTGCAGTTAAAACAAGAAACTATAGCCGCAGTGCGAGCATTCAACAAAAACAGCACGACAACAGAAAACAAACTCAACACCGAAATTATTGGTATCTCTGGCAAACGGCAACCAGTTTATGTTAGTGATCACCTCCCGGCAAGCTCAAAGAAACTATTTCACCTGTCAAAGGAATTTGCAAAACAAAATGGTTTCCAATTTTGTTGGTCTTCAAATGGTAACATATTCCTGCGCAAGGTACAAGGAGAAAAACAACTTCTGATCTCGTCTGAACAATCCTTATTGGACCTGCGTAGGAGTCTGTGACTGTTAATCTATCTCAAGTTTTTTATTGTCTGGCTAGTTTTAATACATCTAATTTATATTAATCGTAATTTTACAAAATCTACCTTTATTTTACTGATAAAAATCTATAAGAATCACATCAAACCAATAACATGTATACACAATAACTCTCATACACAAAAATACAGCTCAATTCATTCACTGACACACTCACTCTACCACTCACCTCTACTGCACCTACCACATACGCATTCTTACATTTATATATTCGCACCCTACAAGTCCTGTATACAATTTAAGAACAATAATTATAAGTACGACAATGTTTACAAATACAAAACGTACGCATGTTGCACCAATATTGATTCTGTTTTCCTTCCAAATGGCTAATCGTGACCATATTAATAATATTAATTACGACCTTGACTCGTGTAACTTAACAAATTCTTACGTTTGCTGAGTGTAACAAATATGCTGGCAACTCTAGTCAAGCTATAAAGATAATTCACATCAATATTAGAAGTATAAATAAAAACTTTGATGAACTTCGCATCTTACTGGCTCTTACAAAGGTAACCTTTGATGTAATAGTATTATCCGAATGTTGGCTTAGTAAGGTAAAAGATCTACCTATTCTAGATGGTTATGTATCACATTACACCAAAAACATAGTTAACCAAAATGACGGTATTATTATTTTTACCAGCACAAAAATAACCTGTCTAGTATATGAACCAGCTTTCAATGATGCAAATTGCATGGTTTGCCAAATAGGAAAGAACTTAGAAATCGTTGCTATTTATCGCCCCCCTTCATTTAAGACTAGAATTAACCATGATAACTTCTTAGACAGTTTAAATACCGTATACGATGGACTAAAAACTAGTACTCACGTCCTTATTGGTGATATCAACATCGACATCTGTAGCATGAATAAGGACCCTATTTCAGAGGAATACCTTACCTTTAATGCATCCCACGGCTTTTTCCCTACGCACACACTTCCCACTAGGATCAAAACATGTCTGGACCATATTCTACTAAAATCTAAACTGCACTCTACAACTCTAGTACTAGAATCAAATATAACCGATCACATGCCTGTAGTACTGTTCATAGAAAACATGTGTCCTAAACGTCAGCACTGTATCACTAAAACTCGTATTGATTATCCGTCAATAAAACTGGAAATAGAAAGCACAAATTTCAAACCTCTCTTAGAAATGGATGACGCTAACAACGCAACCAATTACTTAATTTCAACAATGTCATCAATTATTAATAAACACACACAAATAGTTTTAGTGCCTAATAAGCAAAAAATCTTAAAACCGTGGATCACGCCGGGGCTCTTGCGCTATATAAAAAATCGGGATAAGTTACATATTAAAGCAAAAAAATCTCCAGATAACATGACACTTAAAGTAACATATACACGATATAGGAATTTTACAAATCAATTGCTACGAAAACTAAAAATCGCATATGAGAAAAGTCAACTGGACAAAGCAGGTAATGACCCTAAAGCCTTATGGAAAGCTATCAAAGAAATAACTAAGACTCATAAAGTCAAAAACAATCCTTTGGAACTACTTCAAGTATCAGATAGCCCAAAGTCGTCTGCAGACCTTGTCTGTAACTTTTTCACTGACGTCGGTAAAAATCTGGCCAATAAAATCCTTGAATCTAAAACCCCACCTACAGATGACTCTATCTCCCCTCAACCCTCTGCCTCAAAATGCTCCGAAAACTATCAACCTAACTCGCTCGTTATTCTAGAAGTTGATGAAGTGGACATTGAAACCACTATCCTGCAACTGCGGCCGGATTGTGCTACTGGATGGGATGGAATTCCATCTTCCCTTCTCAGAGAGTGCCGACGTGTACTGATTCAACCTATAATGCACATCTGTAATCGTGCCATCATTACTGGCGTATTCCCTGATGCTTTGAAAAAAGCTATTATACACCCTATTTACAAGGGTGGGGGCAGAGACTGCGTCAATAATTATAGGCCCATATCGGTGCTGTCAGCCTTATCAAAGATCTTGGAAAAAATACTCTACAAATCACTCAAAAATTTTCTGAATCGGTTTGAAATCTTAGCCGACAACCAGTACGGATTCAGATCAGGTGTCTCTACAGAAGACGCAGTTTTGGATTTGACAGACAAAATAGTGGAAAACCTAGATAAAAGAAATAGATGCCTATATGTATATATCTAGATCTCTCCAAGGCGTTTGATACAGTTTCTGTCCCTATCCTTTTAGCAAAGTTAGAACGAATAGGAGTATGAGGCACTATTTTAAAAATATTTTTAAAGACTATCTTTCCCGGCGAACGCAATATGTCAAAATAGGCGATTGCATTAGCGAGGAACGCACAATCCTCGCAAATCCTGGGGTCCCACAGGGGAGCATTTTGGGCCCCCTGTTGTTCTTGGTGTATATAAATGACCTCTGCATAATGTCACTTCTACACACCAAAATCTTTACATATGCAGATGATACAGCAGTATTTGTATGGGAACGGAATTGGCAGGTGGTTAAGGACAGAGCTGAACATTCCCTCTCCAAAATAATGACCTGGCTAAGACTAAATCTCCTTACACTAAACCTGAACAAAACACATTTTCTACCCTTTTCTTTGAGACCCAACACTAAACTCCTACCTGACTTTTCCATAATAGCACATACATGTGAGAACCGACACAAATGTACCTGCCAGGTTATCTCTCGGGTAGACTCGGTGAAATATTTGGGAGTGCTGATGGATGATGGACTGAGGTGGGACAGGCAGATTGGCTCGATCATCACCAGAACTAGACGGCTTATAAATGTGTTCAGGACCCTAAGGGATTCTGCAACACCGGAACACCTAAAGCTAGTCTACCTGGAACTTTGTCAGTCCATTATCCAATACTGCATAACCACATGGGGAGGTGCAGCCAAGACCTACCTGCTCGGTTTGGAGCGAGCATAGAGAGCTGTCCTCAAGGTTATGACCAAGAAACCTTACAGGTACCCCACTTCCCAATTATACGCTGAATTAAAAGTCCTCACTGTCCGACAGCTCTATGTGCTCAAATCCATCCAAAGAAAACAAGGGAATGTTCCCTTACCCGACCCAAATAAGCGTAGCAAATCCTCCATATGCCCTACTATACCCTGCCGGACCTCATTTGCCAAACCCCAATTTAATAGCTTAAGCAGCAAACTTTACAATCTCGCCAACAAAAAGCTAAATATAGCTAAAATGTGTCGGCAGGAAATGAAAAAGAAAGTAGCAGACTGGCTCCAAAAGATGGACTATCAGGAGACTGAAAGTTTATTTACATTCATAATGTAATATGATCCTATGACCTAAACACACTGTCAACAGTTCTTACTTTTTGCCCGTCCTTACACATATTCAAAGGTGCGAACCAAACCAGACACTCACTCACACCCATATGCATACAAACAACACACTTCCACCACATGCACATTTACACAGATACACTCAACAAACACAACTTCACATACAGACATACAAACACACATAACTCTTTAGCATCATACTTTGTTTCTGTAATTCTAATTTCCTACATAATATGCGTGTACCTTCTATTTGTAATTTTTTAAGCATTTTTTAACTATACGTGTTAAGAAAATGGCAACAACCAAGGCTGTCAACTTTATAAATTGATTCTTGAACCATGGCAGAACGCTGACCCCTAAAATACAGGCCCAGGCCTAGTTTGGGGGTTAGGATCTATTTTGTGACAATACATTCATGTGCTATCTCATTATGACTGGCTTGTAGCATGTATTTTTAAGAGTCAAATAAATGTTTGTTTTTATTTTATTTTTTTAACTGTGTATTTGTGTCTAGTATTTTATTATAATCCATCCATCCATTCATTCGACTGGCCTGTTAGTCTAGTGGTTAGTGACCCTGACTGCTAAGACTGAGGTCGTGGGTTCAATTCCCACCCAGGACAAATGTTTGTGTGATGAGCTCAATCATTTGTTCTGTGTCTGGGTGTAATTTATCTATAATATGTATGTATTTAGAAATATATAAGTATATTTATCAGTTGTCTGGTTACCATAGTACAGGCTCTGCCTAGTTTGGGATCAGATAACAGTGTGTTGGTTGTCCTAAGATATTATTATAGATATTATTATTCGTTCGGCGGTGAGGCAGCACCGTTAAATATTACAAGTATAATGTTCGTCTGCGGTACACACGGAACACACACATACATAAAATCAAGCTATGCATCTCCAGTATAAACTGACCTCACATTGTTTGGGATTTTGGTATAATGAGAGGTCAGCTTAAATTGGAGTAGTATAGCTTGATATGTAGCCGTGTGTGCATGAGTGTACGTAAGGAACATCCTGGACACTAAGCTGTTAGCACCTCGCCACGAAGGCTGTTTGTCCCAGCTATGTGAACATTATAGGATGATGATTTTTTGGGGTGGCAGGAGTCCCCAATGACTCTGGTATTCATAATGTAGTATAGTATTTAAACGGATTTGTACACAGTTTTTGAATAGTACTCACCTAACTACTAAAAAAAAAAACCACTAAACAACATTATACTCATGCCAAAAGTCCATAAAATAATATAGTGACTTGAGCGTTTGTATATTTAAAGGTTCATATTATATTGCATTTACAAAGTACTTATGTTTCCGTGGCTTCCAAGTGCCTTCCTGTTTTGATAGGTACCTGAAACAAAAAACATAAAATGTTAATAATGCTATATACAGAGGGATTTCACTCTCGTAAAAGTTGTATACTTCGAGGCAGGCTCATCTTTTTAACTTGTGCGTCGTAAAAAGGGAAAAAAAATGGAAGGGATGAACGAAACTGTTCTGAAAATAAAAGAAAGAATACTGCAAAATGTTTATGAAATAAAACTTTGCGTTAAGTCTGAAATAGTCAAAAAGTTATGAGCAAGCGTGGTGATAAATGCTCGTGTTTTTTCTGAATGAGAAGAGGTCTATACCCTACAGCATCCTGCAAAACCTGGTAAGATTTTAGAGAATTCAACGCGAGGATGTGCAGTCACGGGATTGGTTGTACTTGGTGATGGAGCTCACTAAGATTGGCGGGTTGTATCAGTCGGGGGTGCGACGAATATACAAGTATCTCCCCAGCCCCCCACATATAGTACTAGCAGTAACAGTCGGATTTCGTTCATGGTTCATGGTTAGAAATTCACGCGACTTTCGCGGTTGTTTCAACACCTCCATACAAGCTAGTTGACACAAACGGCGCGAGTGTTTTTCTTCCTGCATTCCGCGCGGGACTCATTTCAGTTTAGCCTGTCCAACTGAAGTGAATAAGATCTCTTGTCCGTCTAATTATACAGAGTGGCATAGAGAAATCGACGCGCAAACTTACTTTATGTATGCAGTTTGATCAGGCGTTGAAATTTTTCGTCACTTATTTGATAGCGTAGGTTTTTGCGGCTTAATTTTTTAATATTTTTTTAAAGCTAGAAATCAATCTTGTGTCAATCTTTTTGCTAACTTATTACATATTGCAGCAATATAATGGGATTATTGTCTACCGGAAAATCAACAAAATCTTTATTTCTGAATATATATTTTGGTGTCAAAATAATATAGCGGACAGTGTTGCATACTAAAAACTCCACAAATACAAGAAAAATTAATGCAAGACAAACCAAGAGATACAACTAGTACACATTCCCATCCGTACTAACCGTTTACACCAAAAAGGTTCTAAGCAAAACTCGAACAAATCTGTTTTCCTTCCATTTCCTTTCAAAAGTAATCTGTTTTCAGTATCGGTGGCAGATTCAATTTTAAGATAATCTAAACACTCGAGGTGTTGAAGGAAAATAGGCAACGTTCCACGAGGGTATGCGCTATTTATGTAATATTCTCTGGGAAGGAAACTTGTGCGGTGAAATAGCTCACTCAATGTCATATTTTTTATAGATCTAGCTTTAGTGTCATTCTCTAAATATTAATTCGAAATGTGAACGGTTTTTCGTTGTGAATTTGCTATTATTTACTTTAAGATATTTAAAAAAATAAACTATCCCATTCACCACTCGAGATTTAGATTGTCTTAAAATTCGAATCCCGTTCAAATTTAGAAGTTACGTTGTAGAACTATGAAAAATAGCAGATTTTGTTAATTCACTGGCGAATTGTGTGCATTCACTTGAGTGAAGTGAGTAGTGAACTTTACAGAATAGAACTACACTGTTGTGAACAACGTTCGTAGATTCTAAGGAGGTCATTTCATAAAATTACGTCACGCCTTGTTTACCCGACAGGTTGGACAGAGGTATACTTTTTAACCGACGAAAAAAAACGGAGGAGGTTTTCAATTCGACGCGTATATTTTGTTTTTGTTCTTTTTTTTATGTATGTCCACGCATAACTTTCTACTTAGTAGTCTGTTTGTGAAAATTCTTTTTTTATTGGAAAGGGTATACTTTAGGTAAGGGTGGTCCCATATAAATTTGAAAAACAAAATCGAACCCTAAGGGTCGAAAAACAGGGGATGATTGATTGTTCACTCATTGATTGTAATGTATAACCACGCATAACTTTGTACAGAGTAGTCCGATTTTGATAATTATTTTTTCATTGGATAGGGTATACTTTGCCAAGTATTATAAGTACATTAAAGCAAAAAATAAACAAAATAAAAACTTTTTAACAAAAAATTATACCGCCTAAAAACAGAAAAGCAAAAAATAATAAATCTTAAAATTTTGAGTCGGCGCTGAAAAAATCAATGAACAAAGATCACTCAAAGCGCCGACTCATAATTTTAAGGTTTATTATTGTTTGCTTTTCTGCACGTGCACCCCACATACGTCGTCCATTCTTAACCAGAAATGGTACATAAAATTTACCAAAAGTTTTTCATAAACTCACAATACTTATTTTTATTCAACAACCTACGTACATGAATAAATATTGCAAGATCGTGAAATCCGACACAGCATAAGCTTACACCAGTGCCTAACTCCAAAACAGTGCAGTCAAAAGCAATATTACGTACACACTATGCGAAATTTAAGGCAAATTTTTCTATTAAGCATCAGAGATTCACAAGGTGAAATGCAAAAATATGATAAAAAAAATTGAGCGTAGAAAAAGATGAATTATTTCCAAATCTTTTAGATGCTAGCACGCAACGCCCAAGTCCGGGTCTATATATTTGCATGCTTGAAGAAGTAAATCAATAAATACACATATTCCACTCCAAACGATAAAACACAAGCTTTTCAGAAATGAAAAACAAACCGGCCAAGTGCGAGTCGCGCACCGAGGGTTCCGTACAAACCTGCAGGTATTCACGGTTTATGCATAAGGTTTATGTTTATGAAATTAAATGTTTTTTTTTTTTTAATTTTTATATTGAGTTGACTGAATGAAAGGTAAATTGTGGTTTACGATTTATGACATTAAAAAAAAACTACTTACTTGATCTCGTTGAAACCAATTTGCGGTGGAAGTTTACATGGTAATGTACATCATATATTTTTTTTAGTTTTATCATTCCCTTATTTTAGAAGTTACGGGGAGGGGAGGGGTCACACATTTTACCACTTTGGAAGTGTCTCTCGCGCAAACTATTCAGTTTAGAAAAAAATGATAATAGAAACCTCAATATCATTTTTAAAGACCTATCCATAAATATCCCACACGTATGGGTTTGATGACTTTTTTTTTTCAGTTTCAGTTCAATGTATGTATTCGTTTCAGTTCTATGCATGTTCTATGTATGGAACCCCAAATATTATTGTTTTTTTATATTTTTTTGTGAAAATCTAAATGCAGTTTACAGAATACATCTACTTACCAAGTTTCAACGGCATAGCTCTTATAGTTTCGGAAAAAAGTCGCTGTGACATACACGGACAGACAGAAAGACAAACATGACGAAACTATAAGGGTTCCGTTGTTTGCCATTTCGCAACGGAACCCTAAAAATAACATCACTGGTTTTGTAATGCAATAATTTGTGTGTAAGCTAAACCATAACATTAACACTATCGTTCGTGGTATAAAAATCTATCCGTAAACACCTCTTGCCTCTTGAAATGTGTACATATTGAAATATATAAATTAAATAAATAAATACCTTGGGACAACCAACACACCGTTACCTGATCCCAAACTAGGCAGAGCCTGTACTATGGTAACCAGGCAACTGATAACTACACTTATATATTTCTAAATACCTACATACATATTATAGATAAATTACACCCACACACATAACAAATAATTGTGCTCATCACACAAAGATTTGTCCTGGGTGGGAATCGAACCCACGACCTCAGTGTTAGCAGTCATTCATCAGTCATTTCTGCTCCCGAGTAGTTAAGGTATGAACATAGCGAAATCCTTTTCATCAGAATTATGTAAATTATTTCATGTACTAGGAACGCTACACGCCACTCAAGATTTCATACAATATTCATTATTTCAATCGGAACAGTTTTCTGCTGAAATTACGTCACTCGTATGTGAGGTTTTTTATATTGTGAATAATATACGGACTTATATGATATTAACCTATTAAACATTCCGTTCTGTTCCTATTGTTTATTGTTGTGCCGGACGTAAAGAAAAGCAACATACCATTTCTACCCGTGGGTTTTGAAAGAGGGACCAAGGGGACCACTTCGGGCGGCAAGCAATGAGTAGCTCGCCGCCCGGTAAGGACCAGGCTCGGATCGACGGCGCGTAGTGTTCCACGCACGCCTCAAAGAGTCAACAGCACTGAAGGGGTCTGTAACTCTGTAGGACCGATGCCTGCCAGGGTCGCGAGATTGTTCAAAAGAGATACCGTGACCCTGGCACATGGACAACTGAAGGAACACGGGTGAGCTTTAGTCAGTAAATGTCTGACACGTCCTGCTGTTCCGCTCAGAGCGGGAAAAGGCATTTGATGATTTTCCATCCAAAAAAAGGGGACCACTTACTAGAGGATTAGCAGCAGCGTTCTCTATGCATTTTACCATCATACTGCTGTCGCCAAACCACCTGCCAAGCATGGCTTTTATGGCAAAACCCCCCAAATTGGGAGAGGCCTATGTCCAACAGTGGAGGTGTTTCGGCTGCATAAAGTTCGTAATTCCGAAATTGGTAGATGGTGTCAAAAAGGTCTAAAGATAAACGATACATTTTCCAACAATTCCTAAATTTCTAACTTTATAATTACAACAATATAATATAAAATTAATAATATGAATGATAAAATAGTATTATTATATCCAGTACCCGTAGCCTATAAAAGACTTCTCTCCGCGTCCTAATTGAATTATTAAACACATTTGTATCGCTGATCTAGGGCGGCGCACTTGCAAATTTTATTAAGGCCAATCACAGTTCACGCGTCGGGTTCACTACTCTATTACCGCCTTACGTAATACACACATGACCGCGTGACCTCGAGCTACACGCTCAAGCGACACACGTGTGGCGACTAACTTTTAGTTTTATTGGTATGCTCTCGGGTAAAATGTAGCGAACTGTGCATCTTCTTATAATGTTATACCTATTGTAATTTTTAACCTACATTTACAAATAAATGTTATTTGATTTGACAGTGACTGCGGAGAAAACAAATAAAGAAGTAGTTTAGAGCGTGTCCCGCAACGCGAATTGCGGAGCGAAGCGACGGAAACAAGCGCGCGCGTGTCGCTTGACGTAAATTGCAATACAAGTCGCATCGCTTGAGACTGTGAATGGGGTCTTATTGTTCAGAGTGGCTGTTGTAAATACGCCTCTTGGGAGTAAATGTGATAAATGTAGGAAATATGTTCAACAGTGGGTTCCAGTTGATTGATTGATAATGTACTGTAATTATAATAGTTTAGAATAATTAACGACGCGCTTTCAAAAAGGACCTTGTGCTGATGCACAAGGTATGTAAAACATCTTGAATTAAGAACAATTTTAAGATGTAAAAATAATGCAGAAAAACCAGTTTGAAGAATCTACAGCGGCGGGCGCCTGAATAATACAAAATGTTTATTTATTTTTATTTATTTATTTACACCAATAAGTACAACATCTTACAGTAAGTTTCCAATACGATGTTATACACACTAATTAAACTATCTATATATTATAAAATATACTTAAACATAAAATTGAACAATAAACACAAAACCCAAATAAAATAAAAACATTATTTCACATTTTAATGCCTTCTTCAATGCACCTTTGTGCTCCCAATACAAATTTCGGCAGGCTATCAAACACATCTTCTAATTCAATTTTAATTCAATGTTATTCAGTTTGTGTTTAAGATACAAGGTAATATGTTACCAAACACAAATAAATTATTACAGAACAAGCTTTGTGTCCAAACCGAGTTTCTCATCGGTGAAAATGATGAACATCCTTAAATACTTTCTTCCCCTACTGAACCCCTCAAAGAGACGAATTTTACACGGTTTATCAGTAAAGGTTACAGTTACACAGTTGACGTTTTGAGTGCCTTTTTTGGGACTAATTGAAATAAATGCTTTGACTTTGACTTTACTCACATACGTCTAGATTAGATTTTTATTCGATAGTGATAAAAACCACTTATTCATTGGGGAACATCGACCCGTCTAAATCTCTTATTAGGCGTCTCGTATCTATTTGAATTCTTCCGTCCCAAACTAGACTTTTACATAAATCCTATCTGGATTTCTAGACCAAGATTACAATAGAAAAACAAGTGCTAATTTAGACCTAGTCTGTCTGTGTCGTACGTACCTAGTGTTTATGTCGAGATACCCAAATCAATAGGACTATATGAGTGTTGGGTTGGGGTGTAGTGACAGAGAGATAGCACTGAATAAGTTGACTTAATGAGAGCCCTGTTTCTTCAAGTCGTTTGAAAGCGAGTTTTGATTAGAAAAACGCAAGAACACTGTGTTAATAGTTCTACAACGATACCCTCTAGGTTTGAAAATACTACTGTAATTTAAAATTATGATTTATAAACAGAACCATTAGAATCGCTGCAGCTGCTACCACACCACACTCCAACAAGTTTGTGACAATCGAAACTTGTCCCACCTCATGCCGTCCAGAGCTGTCCTACGCGACTCACACTTGACGAATTAGTTTGTAATTGGAATCCAATCAACGGAAAAGGGATGCCATTTTAAACTTTAATTCTGCCTCGCTGGTCCATTCTGTTCAGAAATGTTTGGGACAGTTTTAGTTTGATGTGTTTTAAGTGATTGTTTCTTAATTTAATTGTATTTTTATTTAAATACGTTTCAGTTTGTCATCTAGGCTATTTGTTGGATAAAAGGCAAACTCCAATACTATAAACACTACCTGTTCTAAAAATTGGGACATAATTGTTATCTTCTCGAAAGAATCCAAGACCTTAGGCTTAGTACAAAAAAAACGGGGCAGTTATCGTCATAACGGATCAACCATGTATATGAATGAAATAAACAGTTTTAAGTACAAAACTACTAATCTAAGTCCTTAATCCTCAGTTAATACCCCTCACCTAACTCTGATCGCGAGAAATATTAACATAAACCACAACGCAACAGATTAACTATGTAAATACGAGGATCTAAATATTACATATTTCTGGCTACTAAACTTTGCATGTTTTTTTTGTAAATCTTGACAAACTTATCCTTAAGTTTAGCAATAAGCTGCAAGCAACCTTAGGTTTTTTTTTTCTTTAAATAAATTTCAAAAACTATTAAATTTACGGCTTTTATCGTGCTGTACTTATAAGTTAAAACTCCTGTTCCTAATTTTCATTAAAATTTAAAAATCTGCCACATGTGAAAATAATACCTTTGCATTGTGACCTTGTGTTGAAAACTTTATGATTTCTTGTTTCGCATCGATTCGAAATTCAAACGGAGCATTGTTGTGAATTCGGGTTGATTGACTTTAAAAACAAATGAGTTCGCTATCGAAATGTGTGCGCTAACTTGATTGAGGTTTCAAGCGATCTTTACCAATAAGCAATACTGATGTCACATTATGAAATCTACTATCCGACCCAGAAATACTAACAACATACGTGTAAATGGTCTCCTTAAGGTCCTATAATTTTCCCAACCCGGAAATCCCGCAACACGGCATGATAAGTACCTTCAAACGGCTTCCAAAGCCTCCCATAATCCTATCATCCCATGATCGTTCTCAACCACATATTATACAACTCACTTATGTACTTGTGATCCTGGTATCTTGAATTAAAAATTATGTGGGTTGGTTTATTCTTGGACATCAGACGTCTTTTGTGCAGTTAGTGTGAAAACTATCGGAACATGCAGACTGTTCAAAATTGTTTGAGCGACTAAGAACATCCAAATATGTTCTGAGTTTGTTTTTAAGGTTTAGTAAAGTAAAACTTAACTATCTAAATGTGTGTGTATATACTAAGTAGAGATGGTTGTGCTATTAATGTTATGTCTTAATTTATTGAATCACGTCTAGTTGCTTAACAAAACAACCATGCATCGTGACCTGAATTGGGCTTTCTTGTCGGCTCTTCATTTCTAATTTTGTTACAAGCTATAAAGGCTTTTTCAGACAGGCGTGACAGGACTATTGTAGAACAAATCCTATGAAGTTTACATTGAAATTGTTCTACATGAGTCGCATCGCGTCTGTTTGTGGGAGCCTTAAACCGTGCCTTGCCAGATGATACCATATAACAGGCGCCATATTGTTGAACAAACAATAGCAATTTTGTAAAAGTTGAACCCTTAAATTCCTTGTTTGGCGCATCTGTGCTGCATCGTGACATGCATTATGATGCGTAACAATTTGTTGCCTAGTGAATGTGTACAAGGTTTCACGAGGAGTCTTATTAACTGTCTAGCGTTTTTCCAACTTTGTTTGGATCGGTTTCGAGTCTAACTGGATGCAACTTATTACTAGTAACGTATTTTACATGGTGCAACTGCCGATCGGTTCTCCAAACCACGTGAAATCTGTAAGAGATTGTAGTAGAAAATACATTTGACTGACACAAGAGCAAAAAGTCATGACTTGGATCACCAAACGATGATTAACAACTTTTAGCGAGAATTACAATACTAGATCAAATTACTTAAATATTTTAAGCTTCGATTTCAAGTAGATCAATTGAATTTGAATTTAGGCTAGGGGTTAAACAAAAGATTTACCAAATGTAAAACATGGTACTTCTTTCCTATCATACATTTCATTGGTCTCGTGTTTGAAAAGAATACGCAACTGGTTTCCTGATGCAGACACACAACAACCCGCACTTGTCACATTAACATAACAACTACTATTCTAACTTTTTAAAACAAAAAAAATATAATTATATATATCTCTGAGTAATACAAAGCTTTATAATTCCTATATATTTGAATATCTCTTTTCATACATACCGACAGCCCTCTTATTACCCCGATTTCCAGTATGCTCTAATCTAATCTAGATCTAGGCAGTATACGCATGTACTAGACTTTTTATTGGAATCCCTGCGGTGCTATCTAGTGAGGTAATTAGGGCAATATTCCATAGAGACTATTGTAAAAGGCAAGGTGTTTGAAAGTTGCTAATAATAGAAAATGGAATTAAACTCTCATTACATAAAGTTGAAATTCAGCCTTCTTCATGATCAGCAAAACTACAGTAATGCTATTTTTGTAAAGTTTTCGTGGGACTTCACTCAAGTGACCGCACACAATTCGAACTCATTTGTTTTTAAAGTAAATCGTCGCAGATTTACAACGAGGCACCGTACGAATTTTGAAATGACGGTTTGCAAATGACACTTCTAAGCAGAAACATGAATGTTACCACAGTTTTTAGTTCAAAAAGATTATTTTAATAGTGAAATATGTACGTATTCTAAAATGCACATAGCATTATGCTTCCGTAGCTCGGCACTATCGACGACCGAAGCAGGCGCTTTACCTTGTGCTTTATTTCATCACCGCTGAACTCAAAACGGTTAATGAACACATCGTGAGGAAGCCAGCATGTCTTAAAACCAAAAAAAATTAAGACATACGACATCATTCACCGCACAGCTAGGCAGAAATGTATAGTACTCCTACATATCGCCAGTTATGTTTAACAACCATGTAAAATGATTGAGTGTCTGTATAGGTAGAATACGAGCGTTAAGAAAAACCAGGAAGACTTATATTCAACTAAACCAATCCCTATGCCGCAGTCTTCTTACTCTGAATACTATTAGTTTTATATACACACATGATATATTCTTGAGGTGTTTGAGTAAAACAACGTGTCGTTAGTTGCGCGGTTTATTGGGCACTGAATCACCGGCGCGTACTCGTAGGCACGCATACAACCTACCCTACATTACACCTCCACCCTTAATCTAGAACCCCTTAGAATTATACAGTTTAAACAAGATTATTATTTACTTAAGTTACATATTTAATTAAAAAAAACAAACTAAAATAATGATTTAAAAAAAAAATTAAACAACCAAATATTCCCTAGACTTCCTTAATCAAACTTATATCTAACTGGCTTATTTATACGGCATTGACGGATGGGACGAGACTGGGGCGGTACCGGAGTAGGCGAAGGCCGTATCGGGCTGTGATCTGACGGTTCTACGCAGTCCTCAAACGTCTCTAGTTCGCCTTTATGCTGCGTGTCCGCTGCGGCCGAGACGTCGCTCAAGGGACCGCTCGGACTGGGCGCCTGCTCTTCTCGTGAGACTGCCAGCGACTCCGACTTCTCACAAAAAGGGCTAGAAGGACAGATTAATGAACTCCGTATGCGTGGCTTTAGCTGATCAACATGTCTATGGGATTCTTTACCAAAAGCATCTAATACCCTATAGTCGGTGGTTCCCATCTTTTCTGTTACCTTCCCAGATACCCATTTATCCTGTCCCCTATACTGACGTAGCCAGACTTCGTCCCCCGGGCATAGTTGACGAGACCCCGTTGCGCCATATGTCTGCTGTCGCCCCTGCGCATCCCTAACTTTACTGTCAATATTAGGTCTTAGGGCATCGAATTTAGTACGTAACCTACGGCCAAACATGAGAGACGCTGGTGTTTCACCTGTCGTACAATGTTCCGTGTTTCTATAGTAAAGAAGGAAATTATTTAAAAATAAATGCAAGTTTAAGTTATTTCTAAGTGCCTTTTTAATCGCACGTTTTACTGTGTGGACAGCCTTCTCAGCTGCACCGTTTGAGGCGGGGTGGTATGGTGCTGAGAATATGTGTTCAATGCCATTGGTATTAAGGAATTGTGAAAACTCATGACTTGTAAACGGCGGCCCGTTGTCGGAAACTATTTGTCTAGGTAATCCAAAACGTGCAAATACGTCACTTAAAACGTTGATTGTGTGACCAGCTGCAGTGCTGGGCACCTGACTAATTTCTAGCCATTTAGTTCTGGCATCAACCATAACTAAAAACATTCGGCCACTAATTGGTCCTAAGAAATCAATGTGTACCCGGGCCCACGGTTTATCTGGCCATGGCCAAGGACAGGGCATGTGTCGCGGCGGCGCTTCACTTTCCACAGCACAGACACGACAACCACGGCACGTTTTCTCAATGTCTTCGTCCATACCCGGCCACCAAACATAACTCCTAGCAAAAGCTTTAGTTTTCACTATTCCCATGTGAGCTTCATGTAAATCGGATAAAACTTTATCCCTACACGCTCCCGGTACAACTACCCTATGTCCCCACATCACACACCCTAACTCTTCATATAGTTCCTTCTTACGGTTAAAATACGGCTGGAGCGATATTATTTCATTATCCGACGGCCATTCGTCGCGAATATACCTTAAAACTCGGCCTACTAACTGGTCACGGCTCGTCTGCCTTTTAATGTCATTATAATTCAATAACATTGCATTTTGTGCAAAGTGTAAATGTGATTGTTCCGGAATTGTACTAGATTGTTTACTTGTACACAGTGCGGGCCACCGAGACAACCCGTCTGCCCCGTTCTGCTTCGATGTAACATACTCGATGTCGTATGTGTAGGCAGATAACTTAATAGCCCACCTTTGCAACCGACTGGCTGCCATCGACGGTATTCCCTGCTTAGGCCCAAAAATAGTCACTAACGGCTTGTGATCCGTGCGTAGTGTAAAACGTCGCCCGTATAAGTACTGGTGTAATTTTTCTAAACAGAATACGATCGCTAACGCTTCGCGCTCGATTTGTGAATAATGTTTCTCCGCTGCGTTAAGCGCGCGCGACACATACACCACGGGTCGCTCCCGCGCACCGCCCGCGCCGCGTCTATCCTGTTCACACGTCTGACTTAGCACGCCGCCTATCCCTTTCGAGCTCGCGTCACAAGTTAAAAACAAAGGTCTGTCTGGGTCATAATGAGCAAGGACGTCTGCACTAATTAATATGGTTTTAATTTTTTTAAATGCCGACTCACACTCGCTGTCCCACTTCCACATCACCCCTTTCTTCAATAACCGATATAACGGTGCCAGTACAGTGCTCAGGTTGTTCACAAATTTCGCATAGTAATTAATTGTCCCTAAAAAGGCCCTTAAATCGGTTATGTTGTCTGGCCTGGGTATATTTAGTATGCCATCCACCTTTTTGGGATCTGCTTTGACTCCATCGGCCGAAATAATGAATCCTAAATATTCAACTGCATTAGTCATGAATTTACACTTTTCTTTCTTTAGTTTCATTCCGTTACTACGTAAACGCTCCAAAACCTTCTCTAAAGTAAGTAAATGTTCATTCATATTGGGCGAACCTATTATTATGTCGTCGAGAAATACTTCTACATTGGGAATGTTGTTAAAAAGATTTGCCATAATTCGTTGGAATATCCCCGGGCTCGAAGATAGGCCGTATACTAACCGTTTGTATTTAAAAAGTCCCTTGTGTGTATTAATAACCGTATAATTATCGGGATCTTCCAATTCAATCTGGTTATAGGCTTGTGTCAAATCTATTTTTGTAAATATTTTAGCCCCGTTTAATTTAACCAGCAAGTCGTTTATACGTGGTAAAGGATATTTGTCGACTAATAAGACTGGATTTAAAGTTACTTTGTAATCAGCACAAATACGGAGTCCACCATCAGCCTTACGCACCGGTACGAGCGGAGTAGCCCAGTCCGCGCTGTCCACCGGCTCGACGACGCCGGCGCGCAGCATGCCCTCGAGCTCTGCCTCGACGCGCTCGCGGAGTGCGTACGGTACAGGCCGTGCGCGGCAAAACACGGGCGTTGCCCCCTCGCGTATTCGTAGCCGAGCCTTGCCTCCCGTGAACCGTCCCAGTCCCTCCGTGAACAACTCCTTATATCTGTGAAGTAATAGCGTTAATTGATTATTACATGAGTTATTATGATTTGTTTCGCCTACCTTCATAGAAACAAAATTTTGGTACAGAGGTATTTTAATGCCTAATTCCGTAAGCCATTGACGACCCAACAGTGAGGTGGTACCCCCTTCTATTACAAACAATTCCAATTGTTTAGACTTATTTTCAAACTGGATTAATGGTCTAAATACCCCTAGTGGTTTTATTGACGTACCGTCATAAAATCTAAATATTAAATTTGAGTTATCTAAGGGTCTATAACTAAACAGTTTATCATACATATTTTTGCTAATACATGACACTAATGACCCCGTATCAATCTCCATCGATAGTTGGGTTTCATCCACCCATAAAGTTAAGCTCACCGGTTTATAACTATTTAAACTGAGTTGATGTAAATCTTCTACCGCCACCCAGTCCTCAGTATCTGACAACGAGGGTTCGTCATCCCTTGACTGGTCCAAGGTATTTATCTGGTTGGCCGGTCCGCTCGCTGCATGCACGTGCGCCACCAGGTTATTGGCGTCGCGTCCATCTCGCGGCTGCCTCCCTCCGACGTGCATCGGGCAAACCCGACGTAGATGCCCTTTCTGTCGACATTTTCCACAGATAAATCGACTGTATCTACATCCTTCACTCTGATGATCCGACGCCCCGCAAGCCGAACAATTGCTTTTTGAATCGTTGGCGGTGCTGCTGCGCGTGCGCCCCGTCGCCAGCCCGCGCACGCCGCCACAGCTCCGGCCGGCGCGGCGTGCCGCCTGCGCCGTCGCCACCGCGTGCAGCGCTCCGGCCGCTGCCTCACCGCTTCCTCTCGACTCATTCGCGACTGTTTGTTCCACTGCTGCTGCATCTCTCTCCGCCGCTTCCATTGCACATGAAATTTTCACGGCCTTTGCATATTGCAGATTTTCTTCCGTAAACAGTCTCTGCCTGATTGAGTCGCTCCGCAACCCGCAAACTAGTTGATCACGTAAGTTCTCCTCTAGAACGGCCTTAAATTCGCAAAATTTTGACATTTTCTTCAATTCCGAAATGTATTGCAAAATCGATTCACCCTCAATTTGTCTTCTCTGCCGAAAACGATACCTCTCTGCCATGAACGACGGCTTTGGTTGCAAGTGGTGTTCCATGACTTCCACTACCTCCGCATAAGTTTTCGCACTAGGTTTGTCCGGACTTGTCAAATTACTTAACAACTCATATGCTTCGTCACCCATGGCCGCAATCATTGTGGGTAACCAAAGTTCGTTCTTCACACTGTTCACTTTGTAAAACATTTCCATGCGCTCCACATACATTGTCCAATTCCCCGATCTTACATTAAACTCGGTTAACTTCCCGATCGACATCTTTTTGTAGGTAGAATACGCTTATAATTTGAATCCTCGTCGCCACTGAGGTGTTTGAGTAAAACAACGTGTCGTTAGTTGCGCGGTTTATTGGGCACTGAATCACCGGCGCGTACTCGTAGGCACGCATACAACCTACCCTACATTACAATTCTCATAAACTATGAGTCCGAAGTAATATGAATTATAATCCTACTTACTACTAATACTATAAATTATGTGAAAATATTTATGATTGGGTGATTGTTTCTCAATCACGCAAAAATGGCTGAATGGATCTGGATCGAAAATGGAACACAGAGTCTATATTACCTATATAACCTGGATTAATACATTCTTACCGCAGTAGTACGTCCTACTGCGTTAATTTCCTATATCCACGCGGGCGAAGCCGCGGGCAAAAGCTAGTAATATGTAAAACCATAAATGGTGCACGCTGTGTTAGCCTATAATTAATTGTTACACTTAAGAATGTACTGTTATCGAAATTATATTTAATGTATTGTGTAAACAATTTTTGGCTAACCTAATTAAATAAATAAATGTTCACATCGCTACCTGACCTACTGCCCTACCTACATAACTGCATCAAAACCAAACAAAATTGCAATAGTCGGTCACGCTGTTAAAATATAAGGCAGATGTCGGTAACACCATGGTATTCGGTTTTCGTTCGGGCGTCCTTTGACCTTTGTGGCCTAATTTGTAATTCATGGTGATAGTACACCAGAAAGTCAGTAGAAATGTAAGTTTAGAAGGTTGTATTGAGAATTAGGCATAAGGAATTTTATCACGTTTGTATTCTCCAAAGGTTCAAGCAAAGACGTATTAGTCCACCATCATTTATCCAGCTAAGTTAAATTCTCATGAAACATAGTGCGAACCTATTGACTATAATTTCTGGCGAAGCTAAGTACACGTGCATAACTTCGTTTAGTATGAAAATGTAGGCGGGATCATCTATTGCGACCCACGGTCACGCTACGTACGGATACGTGGCTTACAAACAAATAAACCTCGCAGTTTAGGTGGCAAACCGCTCCGTGCATATCCTACGGGGTAGTTGCGTAACACTAACGGTAGAAATGATTGTCATTTTGACAGTTCAACTACATTCATTGCGTTATTTACGTTGTTGAGAAGCAATGGATTCTTCTCAATTATTCAAATTCTCCTTGATAATGTTAACTATTAAGGTGCTGCAAAACAGTGGACGGTAGACTTAACACATTGTCCGAACTATACTCGGTACTTCTGACTATTATAGATAGTGAACCTTTTGTATGTATATTGTATGGTGTTAGCACTGTCATGTGCTATATCCAAGCGGTCGATGGAACTAATGGAATTGCTCATAACATTGTAAGTAATTGTTTTGGCGAGCCGTTAACACTGCTTAGCTTATTACGATGTTGTTTGTTATTACTAAAAGTTTGTTTTTATTTAATTGTGTTATGGGGTTGGCGAAACATTATTAATTTACACTAGGCATACATTTAGGAATCCTGTTAATGAATATGAACATAACTAAGCAGACAATATACAGAATATACTGATAGGACACAAGATACCTTACCAGGGTTGCGGAATTGTTCGAAAGAGTTTAGGGAACTAAAGGTACACGGGTGCGTTTAAGTCAGTATAAGTCTGACACGCCCTCCCACTCCGCCCGTAACGGAAGACACCATTTGATGATTTTCCACCCTGACACAAGATACTAATTGAATAGTTTGAGCCTTTTTCTAATTTTGGTGGTGTTCACTTGGAAACTGTTTTAACTTTTAAGTCAATTTTAATTTAGTTGCTGTAATGCATAACTTGACTGGCCTGTTAGTCTAGTGGTTAGTGACCCTGACTGCTGAGACTGAGGTCGTGGGTTCGATTCCCACCCAGGACAAATCTTTGTGTGATGAGCACGATCATTTGTTCTGTGTCTGGGTGTAATTTATCTATAATATCTATGTATGTATTTAGAAATAGATAAGTATGTTTATCAGTTGTCTGGTTGCCGTAGTACAGGCTCTGCCTAGTTTGGGATCAGATAACAGTGTGTTGGTTGTCCTAAGATATTTATTATTATTTATTTATAACGAGACTCCGCGCTACTACTGAAAAATTCTGTAGGGAATTCCCAACAACACTACCTAACTTGGGAATCAAATCCAAACCAGCTGTAGTGTTTGCGATCACTAAAACAACGGGGCAGAGAATTAAAATTCTTCGAAATTCAATCAACATGTAAAAAGATAGCTAAGTCTTTATTTTTGCTGCAACCCATAGAGAGATAAAAACCGGCCAAGTGCGAGTCGGACTCGCGCACCGAGGGTTCCGTACAAACCTGCAGTTATTCACGGTTTATGCATAAGGTTTATGTTTATGAAATTAAATGTTTTTTTTAATTTTTATATTTGAGATGACTGAATGAAAGGTAAATTGTGGTTTACGATTTATGATGTATTAAAAGTAAACTGCTTACTAGATCTCGTTCAAACCAATTTTTGGTGGAAGTTTACATGGTAATGTACACCATATATTTTTTTTTAGTCTTATCATTCCCTTATTTTAGAAGTTACGGGGACACACATTTTACCACTTTGGAAGTGTCTCTCGCGCAAACTATTCAGTTTAGAAAAAATGATATTAGAAACCTCAATATCATTTTTGAAAAATTTATTTGAGTTTCATTTCTATGTATGGCAACCACAAATATATTTTTTTTCTATTTTTATGTCAAAACCTTAATGCGGTTCACAAAATACATCTACTTACCAAGTTCCAACAGCATAGCTCTTATAGTTTCGGAAAAAAGTGGCTGTGACATACTCGGACAGACAGACAGACAAGACGAATCTATAAGGGTTCCGTTTTTTGCCATTTGGCAACGGAACCCTAAAAAGACAAAAAAATAAAAATCTCATTTCACGGAACAGAACCCAAGTAATACAATAAAATCATAAAGAACATCCTATAACAAACAAACAAACTAATAACAATTCGTTTAAACTTCATTCTATCGTCGCTCACTCCGTGGAATCCTTTTCATGAGTTTCAGACACAAAAATGCATTTGAACAAGATACCGTCTGTATTTAAGAGTAATGGTTTTGACCGCAACTTTGTCTGTTTAGGTTGTGAATTTTGGTCCTTAATGGTGTAAGCTCCGAGAAATCCATCAATTGATTTCAAAATCGTCACTATACACACTATACACACATTTTTTTTTGGCGGTAATTACCTACTAGTTGTACTAAAATACCATACTATGTTTCGGTGGTAATGCGTTACTTGCGTGTTATGTAATAATAAATACTGCCTTATTTGTACATATTATTAACACCAATATTAATGATCTATTCAAAACAATGAACAATACCACATTTCTTCGCCACGAATATCCCCAAAAATATCGTGTAATAAGTATGAAACCTAATACTAAATACTCCTTCAAAGTTATTTATTAAGCTATCAAAAATCTGCCTCGTTGCTATAGAGGTCGCAAATGCGACGAAATTACTGCTATTCTGTAAAGTTCACTGCTCACCTCACTCAAGTGAGCGCACACAATTCGAAAGCGAACTCATTTGTTTAAAAAAAAATCATCGCAAATTCACAACGAGACACCGTTCGAATTTCGAAGTGACTTTTGGAGAACAGCTCTATCTGTCACAGACTTACATACGACTTATTGGGTTGAACAACTTGGATACACCACAAGCCCGTTTACCATTTGACAGTCTTGTCTGTTGTACAGATAATTTCGGAGTTTGTGAATGTTTACTGACAAACGCTACTAAGCTGATCCTGGATTTGATCCAAGGTGTTATTCGTTATCTGGTAATGAAGGCAGGGCACGCGCTTATACAGGATGTCCCAAAAGGATACGTAGCTGGGAAGGGGGATATTAAACAAAGGCATTTTTTAAAACTATATTGCTTTATTTAAAAAAAAAAGATGTTATGTAATCGTCAAAAGCCCTTTTTGTTCCGTACAAACCTGCAGGTATTCACGGTTTATGCATAAGGTTTATGTTTATAAATTAAATGTTTTTTTTTTAATTTTTATATTTGATTTGACTGAATGAAAGGTAAATTGTGGTTTACGATTTATGACGTATTAAAAAAAAAACTACTTACTAGATCTCGTTCAAACCAATTTTCGGTGGAAGTTTACATGGTAATGTACATCATATATTTTTTTAGTTTTATCATTCGCTTATTTTAGAAGTTACGGGGGGGGGGGGGTTGGACGGGGTGGACACATTTTACCACTTTGGAGGTGTCTCTCGCGCAAAATATTCAGTTTAGAAAAAAATGATATTAGAAACCTCAATATCATTTTTAAGACCTATCCATAGATACCCCACACGTATGGGTTTGATGTTTTTTTTTTTTGATTCAGTTCTATGTATGGGGAACCCCAAATATTATTGTTTTTTTTTCTATTTTTATGTGAAAATCTTAATGCGGTTGACAGAATACATCTACTTACCAAGTTTCAACAGCATAGCTCTTATAGTTTCGGAAAAAAATGGCTGTGACATACTCGGACAGACAGACAGACAGGCAGACTGACAGACATGACGAATCTATAAGGGTTCCGTTTTTTGCCATTTGGCAACGGAACCCTAAAAAAAACAATACCTAACTAGCCAAGATTTTAAAGAAAATTAAGTTCTTGTCCAGTCAAGGACTTAGTAATTACGATTTCACTCAACTTCCTCCAAGTTTACTGAAAAACAAGGATTTATTTTTTATTTTTCTGATGACCCTTGTGACCACCCCTATCACCCCCCTTCCCAGCTACGTAACCTTTTGGGACACCCTGTATAGACATGAAGGTGAATGATCTACCTCAGCCTCTTCCTTTGAGGAATATCGGGCTGATGTCTATCGAAACAGTGCATTATAATGAGTACTCGAATATTCATCGTAATGAATAATTGTTTTGTTTTCCAAACGTTGCGTGCTTGGTGACCGTTACTGTAACTTGCAATTTACTTTTATGCCACCGTGAAAATAGGTCATATGGATGTGGTTCCCTTTTCATATTACCGAAAGAAAGTATTGAAAACTTTAAATGACAATTATTTCTCCCATTAAACTATCGAGTAGGAAGAAGCAAGAAATTCTGTCAATCAGACTTACCAAAATAAAGGTATCGTGATACCCTGTGATTGGGTTGTTGAGGTCAGATAGTCAGTCGCTCCACATAAAATACTGGTATTCATCTGCATGTAGTTAGACAGGAAGCCTACTACAATATAGTTGGGAAAAAACTAAGCAGATGAAAATTAGTAATTTTATTTAAAATCGTATCCATACTATCACTTAATTATATGACGAAACCATCCTATAATTAATTTTCACTAAAACCCATAATACACAGCAATATTAATAAAATAATCGTTTACTTTCTTTCCCCCTTTTAAGTATATTGTCTGCTGAGCCTCTTTCTTCAAATAGCGTGAGTTAAGGAAAAACCATACTTTGTGTGTTGAAAGGTGAATTTCCTGAAAATTTTCTCTTTTTACCTTGTTCATATGTTTACCGGGTTTATAAATTACAACAAATAAAAACCCGACTGCAAATAAATTTTCAAAAAAAGCTAAATTGTAAGCATTCCGCTGCTCCGCCTGACGCAGGTTCTCACCGAGCATGGTTGCTTCGGTGGGTTCCTGTTCAGGATAAAGCGGGAGGAAACGCCCGGGTGTTTCCATTGTGAGGATTGTCTAGAGGACACGGTGGAGCATACGTTGGAGGTGTGCCCTGCCTGGGCGGAGCACCGCCGTGTCCTCGTGGAGGCGATCGGCGGCGGTGACCTCTCGCGTCCGGCCCTGGTGCGAGCCATGGTACGGAGCGAGAGGGCAGGGAAGCCGTCACCTCCTTCTGCGAAGCAGTAATGCTCGCGAAGGAGGAGGCGGGGCGCGTGAGGGAGTGGAAGTCTCGCCCTCGCGTCCCTAGCCGCCGCAGGAGGAGACGCCCCGGGCGTCGGGAGTCGATAGTTGACTCCCGGCCACCGTAGACGCGAGCCTGCGGGCGGTGAGCAATGGGTAGCTCGCCGCCCGGTAAGGACCAAGCTCGGGTCGACGGCGCGTAGTGTTCCACGCGCGCCTCAAAGAGATGTCAGCAAAACTGAAGGGGTCTTCTAGGACCGATGCCTGCCAGGGTCGCGAGATTGTTCGAAAGAGATACCGTGACCCTGGCACACGGGCAACTGAAGGAACACGGGTGGGTTTTAGCCAGTAAAAGTCTGACATGCCCTCCCGCTCCGCCAGAGCGGGAGAAGTCATTTGATGATTTCCCATCCTAAAAAAAAAGCATTCCGCTGCAGTACGTGGTATTGTGGTGTTTCTTTTTTGTTTAAACCTTATTATATTTTAAGGACTAATTCCAAACGCCCAGCAATGCTTCATTTTTTTTGATGGTGAGAAATAAACTCTTTTTATTTTATTATTTATTTATATTTATGAATAAATTAATCTATAACCAGCAGCCGTTGGAATGCTTCGAAAGGATAAATAATCCCACACATAAAATGGTTATACATAATTAAATAGTTTTTCCGAATACGAGCCTGTCTTTTCGTAACGTAATTTTTTTTTCTGTGTGGACTTGACCCAACGTTGTTGGAAAAGACAAATAAACTTTTTATCTTATTATTATAGTATAAAAAAGTTTGTAAAAGTTCCAATTTTATCTATAACAGTAAGAAATGATCTTCTTATTAATGTATAATAGTAACACACTGCTATAATATAACCGTCGCAGAATTTAGGTCGAAAGGGGATGACCCGTGTTACTAATGCGACCATACGTTCCGATTTCTGAAGATAGCAGTGAAATGAACAGCCTGTGTAGTAGGATATATTTGTAGGTAGGATGTAACGTGACCATGCCTACCTATCTCAGAATTTTCGTGAGTAATACAGCAAGGTTGTTTTTACATGGCATGAAGAAAATACACTAAAATGTGGACAATTTCAATTATACGAGTATATTCTGTATAAGAAAATTATAATTGATATTTTATTTCATTAAATTGTTTAGAAGAACATTCGTAATAGTAGATATTTTAAAACTAGATGAGATCAGTCAAATAAAGTGTTAGTAGTAAGAACAAAACAGTTTACTAATCATGAGATGAATAGCTTCAAATATTAAGTTATTCGTCTCATGGTTAGAAAACTGTATAAGAAACTGGTCTCAATACCATTCATTTCACATAAAAACGATACATGCGGGAGCATCAATATTCAAAAATGTTTTTCTTGTATACAAAATAGGGTTTGTAAATAGGAACTCAACTTGACGAAAAGTTTGAAGAAAGGTTTTTCATTTCAAATTATATACCATTTATTTTCGAACGACGGCGCTTGACAAATTATCTGCCAATCTTTAGCTCCTGAAATTCGAAGTGCAAATTGAAAACAGAAAATCTGTTTTCTTTCGTATTTGTAAAATGGGGTACTAAGAATGTTTGAACCTTAATATTTTGTTAAGTTTATTTAAGCTAATTGATACGTAATTACAGGTATGAATCATCATCATCATTATTTTAGCGTCCACTGCTGGTCATAGGCCTGCCCGTTAGGGGGGGGGGGGGGGCTCTGCTATAATTGCCACGCTTAGCAGGCAGGTTGGCGATAGCAATATGTTGGGAAAATGCACAGAGAACGCTGCTGCCCATTCTCTATTAAGTGTTGTAGTAGGCGACTATATTTATGACACCCACTGGAAGAAATGGGGTAATAGGAGAGAGCACACCAAGCCTGTTTATATTATAATAAGATTGAAAAGATTTTTTTTTTTTTTTTTGAGAATAAAGTAAAAAAAAGCGACATTAAGAAACAATACATTACCTCTACAAATATTGAATTAAATAGATGATATGGCTTGAAATGGGGTGGTTACTGAGTTGAAATGATAAAAGATCATAGATGACATATGATATTACAGAAATATGGTAAAAAAGACATGCTGCACTGACCCCAAATTAATTAGAATAAGGACAAGAGCTATCTAATCAGAAATGAAGTGCAGGAGAACCAAGTTAACCAAAATAGCCCGATGAATTGCCAAACTTAAGTGGCTGCGGACGGAGCACATAACTGGCATAACAGATTGCCGATGACGATATGCCGGCTGCATACTGGAACACGTAGCGTCTGAATGCCTCCCACACCGTGGACCGATGACCTTGTGAAGGCCACTGGAATCCGTCAGATACGGTTATGTAACCGTTCGAAATGACGGTGCTTAGAGGAGGGTTATGTCCGGCAGTGGCCGTCTTTCGGCTGAAATGATGATGAAGGACGAGAGAATACTAATTACCGAATATTACTATGTTCTGCGCTATTGCCAACACACAGGCAAAAACGCCACCACCAAGTGCTTTCTAAAAATAAACTATGAACAATTCAGTCTTCAATTTGTCTACAATATTTTTTCTGATAAAAAAGGACCTGTCGTCTGGTTTTATGACCTGAGGTCAATCATGACTTTATCTGTTAGTAAAACTTTAGCCCTGAATTCACTAGACGAATTAAAAATTGCCAAGACAACCTTGAGGTTTTCTCATTTGGAAATTGAGTGGTAGTAAAGGGCCTTAGTTTTTATTAACATAGGGGACAAAATGCGTCTCGTTACAAGAACACACTTGGTAAAGTCCAGAGAATTACTAACCTACTTTGCGTTTCATATCAAACCAGTTAAGTTTATTTTTAAAAACAAAACTTTTTCCCATATATGACAAACGTATTGGCCACCGCACAACGTAATACTCGAAAACTATTGAGAACGGAATTCTTACGGAACTTTGCGGTACTCAGAGGATTTTCTGGATTCTTATTCTCTCTAGTATTTGCCTTGGATCTTGAGGAGGTACGATTACAGAACGGATCCATTTTACATTATGTAACAAGGTCTGGCTTGAGCTGACATATTTTTTGAATTCAGGAACTCGTAGAAAACCAAATGTTTTGTCTTTGGAGTAGGTTTTCTGTTTTCGTTTCGCGGTTTATTCTAAAATATTTCATACCATGTTGAAAGAAAAAGCCAGTTCGTAGTTCTAGGTTCGTAGCGAGACAGACTGTTCAGAGTGCGCTGGGAGTACTAAAGTACTACACAGAAAGAAAGAATATAGAAAACACATTGCCTCTATTGGTGATTTCACTGGTAGAGGTGCTTTCCATTCAATCAAAATCAATCAATTTAGACTGGCCTGTTAGTCTAGTGGTTAGTGACCCTGACTGCTAAGACTGAGGTCGTGGGTTCGATTCCCACCCAGGACAAATGTTTGTGTGTTGAGCACGATCATTTGTTCTGTGTCTGGGTGTAATTTATCTATAATATGTATGAATTTAGAAATATATAAGTATGTTTATCAGTTGTCTGGTTGCCATAGTACAGGCTCTGCCTAGTTTGGGATCAGATAACGTTGTGTTGGTTGTCCTAAGATATTTATTTATTTATAATCCAAATGTTTTTATTTCACATAAACTTACAAGGGCACTTATGAAACGTCAGAAACTAGGTGCACAGTTCCATTATTTCAGTAAAAAAATATATTTATTTTTAGCAAAATACGTAAGATCGATATACGTAATATTTGTCATAATGTTGTCTACAGTTTGGCTTTGGAATCATATTCCTAGCTCTATTAGTTTTAGAGAACGAAAAGTTTAAAATTGTCTGTTATCAGGACATTTTACAAGGTTTCTCGATGACAGTAAGAACAGTCAAAAACTACATAAATAGTAATGCAAATGAGTAACGTACTTAACACTATCATATTCATTACATTTGACTCTGGGGGCACATTCTCAATACTTAACCTGCCATACCCTTTGTATCTAAGAGACATTATATTTATACCATACGCAAATTATTTCCATGGACTACAAGAAAACAATCAATACTTTTGTCACAATACCAATCGCAGGTTTTTAACAATGTTTCAACAGAGAAACCTGCAATGAGTAGTGCAACAACCAAGCTTTCAGGTATTTGGTCATAAGTCACATTTTATATTGTAACACATGACAAATACCCAAGTAATTTACCCAAACAAAAAATAAAAACCTAATGTCAACGGGTAAAACATTCCCTATATTTATCCACAAACACCCTAGGTGACAAAGTGACCTTGAAATAAAATGAGTCACGCGACACTGTTTTGATAAATTCCAAGGTCAGATCGGCCTCAAATGTATCCCTGGAGGCACAACATATTTTAACAACTAGTACTAGGCTAGGTAAAGCAACAGTAACAGCTACAGATATACTATCACGCCTGTAATCTCCAAAGGGTTAGACAGAGGTGTGGTGCCTATAGTGCCCACATTTGGCCAGTTAAGTTAATGTCCCATGTAATAGAGGACGAACCTATTGCAATCAACCTAGCACGAATCCATACTACGGCGATTGAGAATTTTCCGATAAAAAAACCCAAAATGAGCCGAATGTTAAACCCCAGTAGAATGTTAAGCCCCAGTTATGTTAAACCACAGCAGTACCGCTTGCTATCATATACATTTGAGAAAGTAATATAATTATCCAAAATTTTTGAAGCGCGTGTTTAGAGTATCTGTCAAATCTAATATGACATGATATGATTCATCATAATCAGACCATAAAGTCCCGTTTGACTGGCCTGTTAGTCTAGTGGTTAGTGACCCTGACTGTTAAGACAGAGGTCGTGGGTTCGATTCCCACCCAGGACAAATGTTTGTGTAATGAGCTCAATCATTTGTTCTGTGTGTGGGTGTAATTTATTTAAAATATGTATGTATTTAGAAATATATAAGTATATTTATCAGTTGTCTGGTTACCATAGTACAGGCTCTGCCTAGTTTGGGATCAGATAACAGTGTGTTGGTTGTCCTAAGATATTATTATTATAAAGTTCCTACTTAAGGACCTAGGCTGCCTCTCTGTGAGAGGGAGTGGGCTGTTTATTCAGCAACGCGGACACTGAGCGAGATGGTAGTTGTCACAACAAGTTATTAAACTTTTATATTTGGAACATGCAAGTTTCTGCGCGTAATTTAGTTTCACTGTTTTCAGAGCTTCTGTGATTGGTTCATAAAAGTATTGTTAACTAATTATAAACGTTGTCATGACTTGACTAAAACTTAATTTTTTTAGTCTTTATTTATTCTAAGGTGTTATAAGATAGGAAACTTCGAATCCATCTGGCATATTTTTTTAATCTACGTGTAAAACTAAGTTCGATATCTTACTTAGAGAATTAATAATTTCATTTAATTTAAAATGTAATAGTGTTGATATAAGCTTTAAATAAGCCTTTTTTTTTTTGGATGGGAAATCATCAAATAACTTCTACCGCTCTGGGCGGAGCGGGAGGGCATGTCAGACTTTTACTGACTAAAACCCACCCGTGTTCCTTCAGTTGCCCGTATGCCAGGGCCACGGTATCTCGTTCTAAGCCTCAGGTTACGTAAATATTGTCACAAATACACCGGGTATTTTCGATGATATTCAATCTTATAATCTTTTATAGGAAGTATGTACTTACGCATATACCAACTGACATTTATTCAATCGTATTTACCAAACCAGCTCCCGAAAGCCGGAACCCTCTCAACGTACAAAATAGGCGGGTAACATTTTCTCAACACCTCTTACACGTCGCGAAAAATCCTCCAATGAGCCCTTCCTTATGTTTTCACTCAGAATAACATAAGGTACTGAAAATATGTATATTATTTCAGTTTTCTTTTTCTAAAATTAGGTTGATATTTCTACTACCTCGTTTCAGCTTTTTTTTGGCTCAGATAGAGTCATTGTTCTGAACCTTATCTTGGCTCAGTTATCCCTTCAGTCTTTTGAGAAGCTCCAATCTTAGGAGCTTCTCTTGGCTTCGCAGTTCTACTGAATAATTTACTAAGATTGAGAATTTTCTTACATGAAAAACCTGACTTTGATCACTTGATATTTTCAATATCTGCAAAAAAGGTTGTCTTTTCACAAATTAAAGCAAAAATATATTTAAACTATGTACAGAATACATAGATGACGGCTTCATGAAAGATCTTGTTATATCCTGTATGTTGATATATATTAAAAGCATAAGTATTCTTTTCTTGAATAAATTATGTATAATGAAGGTGAAAACGACAGTCAGACAATAAAAAACTAATTGTTTTATACGATCTTTGGAATATAAAAAGATGTTTCTTGTTTGCACTCTTACCCATTGTCATGTCTGGGTCCAACTAAAAAACATTCATTCTACTGTGTTCAAAAATCGCCAATTAACAAATAATAAATTATTTGCCCACCTCTTTCTATCCACACGACATACATGTAAACTCCACTTCACTACATAACCTTGAGTTGACACTACGATAACACTTGTGTCCTTGGGGAGTTAGCATAGCCATCTCCCATTGGAATGAATGTTCACTAACATGGCTAGTGATACTTAAACCCACTCACAGTTCATAAAACAATCACACACTATTGTCTTCACATTTCATTATGATGCCTACCTTTGACCCCTAAACAAAGAGATTAGGCACAAAGGACTATCAAAAATCTAGATAGACATGTCACATGTGCTATTTAACCAAAGTAAACATTAGATGGCTGTCAAACGGTTTAATGTTGGTGATAAAGCTGTCAAAATGTTAAGGTAAATGTTTGTCTCTTTTGTGTTCATATTTTTTTGATGGAGAATGGATTGTGATAAAGAATCGCTTATGTGAATTTCTCTTTACATCAATTTGAAATTCGAATAGTAGGTATCTCGTTCTGATCTAAGATTAATTACTTTAAAAACAAATGATTTTGCTTTCGAATTGTGAGCGAACACTTGAGTGAGATTCTAAGTGAACTTTACAGAACAGCACTACTGTAACCAGGCATTACACGCTTTTCATCTGAATAGTTAACCGACGAAAAAAAACAGAAGAGGTTATCAATTCGACGCGTATATATTTTTTTTAATGTATGACCACGAATAACTTTTTACGTAGTAGTCCGATTGTGATAATTCTTTTTTATTAGAAAGGGTATACTCCGAGGGTGGTTTCATATAAATTTGAAGAAAAAAGTCGAACCCTAAGGGTCCGAAAACAGGGGATGATTGATTGTTCACTCATTGATTGTAATATATAACCACGCATAACTTTGTGCAGAGTAGTCTGATTTTGATATTTTTTTTTTTCATTGGATAGGGTATATCTTGCCAAGTATTATTAGCACAATAAAGCCTGTAAAATTACAAAATAAAAACTTTTTTACAAAAAATTAAACCGCCGAAAAAACAGAAAAGCAAAAAATAATAAACCTTAAAATTTTGAGTCGGCGCTGAAAAATCAATGAACAAAGATCACTCAAAGCGCCGACTCATAATTTTTAACTAATTTATTTGCGTTGTCGGTTCCCAATCTAATCAGAAATGGCTGACTATCAGTATGTTACATGAAACGACAACCATTATTTGCTACCTTAGTAGGGTTAACGGAAATGTAGGTAGGAAAAAATCGTTAATGAGGGTCGAAACAGTTTTTGTTTTGTACAGGGAAACCTTTGTTCTGTGTGTTATACACCTGATGTGTAGGTTCCCTACCTACCTTCTTCCCATATATATTTACTAGAGATATGATTACTAATAACATTTACTAAATAAAAACATAAAAATGCTATGTCAGGATCAATCCGCCCAATTGACTCTTGCTGTATATCACGCTAAACAAAAACGATTAATTTAAAACGATGCATATGGAAGAAAAATGCAAAACTGTTTAACCAGTGTTTGGTTGTCATACTCTGTGACATCTGATGATCAGAGCATCAAGCAGAAAATATTGATAAATTGATTAATATTAAATCTGGACCCCGAAAGGTGTTGTTGATAAGCAACGTGCATAAGAAACATGCAGGCAGTCACGCCAAATTAATAATTAACTCGGCAAAATATTTTGAAGTTTCTATGAAACTTTAAACACTTACATATCGAATTTAAAGATGCTTTTGATCATCTAAAAATCAGAATAGAAAGTACACTGGAACCCAAAATAATTTTCCCTTGTTGATTCAAATGCGTTTCAAGTTTGAACATTCGCAGGTTATCGTAACGACCGCGGAGATGAGATAGGCAATGTGCGAAGTTGCCACAAACGAAAATTGTGGGCCACAAACTTTGATCGTCTTGGGGTTGCTAGTTGAAAAGTTTTTGGCGCAACTTATTTTGAAGTTAGTAACATTTGGGGAAAATGGTTGAACGCGTTTTATTTTGAAAATTTAATAGGATTTGGATGTTGAAATTTATTGTGATGCATTATTTTACGATGGAAAATGTATTTTCTGGAGATAAACATTGAAAAGAATCATTTATTTGTAGCAAGTCAAATTAGACAAGTATTTAAAGCATTAATATTCCAAAAGCAGTTTTAAATTATCAAGGACTTAGTCAGTTAGTCAGAAACGTAAAGCTAGTTGCACACGTAGTACGGGTAGCATGACCACCGTAGAAATGGGTTTTGTCTATTCTTGGTAGAATAGAGATAAAATTGTCATGCTATGCCAGCATAAAACGGTACAAATGTTTCTACAATCTTTAATTTTGTCTTTAATCTTTCTACAGTCTGTAATTTTATCTATTCTTCCGTCGACAAAACCCATTTCTACGGTGGTCATGCTACGCGTGCTGTGCATGTTGTCCTATACAGAAGAACGGACAAGAAACTAAGAAGTCTTTCCGACATTTCAAGACTAAGAGCTAATTCCCGTATTATAAGAATGATCGCATCATAATCATAATTGTATTCTTATTCTTAATCTATCTAAAATATTTATAATTAAAAAAAAAAAAATGAGATTGACAGTGTTGTAAAACGTACAAAATAAATTTGTTTTTCATTAACCGACTTCAAAAAAAGGAGGAGGTTATATGTTCGACTGTATGTATTTTTTTTTTATTTTTTTTATGTATGTTCACCGATTTCTCCGCCAATTGTCAACCGATTTTGAAAATTCTTTTTTTATTCGTAAGGGTATACTCCTGAGGTGGTCCCATATTAATTTTGTGAAGATTTGATGTATACTTTGGGAGATAAACGAAGGAACTCCTCAAAAACAAACAGTACACGTAATGTGATTTGGATATTGTACTAAAGATCAAAAATAATTGCTGGTTCTATCTATCCATCCGTGGTGAACTAATTATAGTCTTCGAAGATACCGCATGGAACTCCTCATCGGTGAACAGTACATATAGGAACTTACAGTGAAAGGTTAGAAGGTTAGGGGATAATTCTTTGAATATTATAGGCACGTTTAGACCGTTACTTGTATTCTTATATTCCGTTGAGCTGATGATGGAAGGTACAACTCCTTATCAATCAGGAGTTAGAAGATATCTTGTCCTAGATAGACATATTCGTTGACATCGAGAATTGATTCCTCAGCAGACACTAGAGTGGGCTCTTACCCACTCTACTGCCTGCTTAATAAAAAAAAAAGCAGCCTTAATCATTTTGGCCTGGCCATTTATTATATTTTTAACCGACTTCAAAAAGGAGGTTCTCAATTCGGATGTTTATGTGTTTTTTTTTTTTTATGTATGTTCGGCCATAACTCCGTCATATGTAGATGGATTTCCAAAATTCTTTTTTTGTTCGAAAGGGGTTTATTCCGAAATGGTCCCATATAATTTTCATATAGATCTGATGATGAGTTCGGGAGACAGACACCGGAACTCTTTAAAAAATGACAGCAAATCAACCGCGATTTCTGCTATCGCATAAATATGCATTGTTTGTTTGGAATTAGTGCAGGGTGAATACCACAACTAAAAATTTAAAAATAAAAACTTTTTTACAAAAAAATAACAACTGACTTCCTTAAAAACACTACAAAGTGAAAAATAACTTTAATTTCGGAAGTCGGTGGCAAAAAAACCATAAATACAGATCCTAAGACACCGACTTCCGAAATTAAAGTTATTTTTCACTTTGTAGTGTTTTTAAGGAAGTCAGTTGTTATTTTTTTGTAAAAAAGTTTTTTTTTGTACGTATTTTCAATGCAGGAATTGGCCTACCGGTCGTATTGCAAAAAATGTTTATATTCAGTACTATGACCCTTTAAAATATTTCTTACATTTTTCAGTCTTAATATTAAGTTTCACTTCGTCTGAGCATCTTTACTAAGTATTTAAAGTGCTTTCAGAACTTGGCAAATTGTTCAAAGAATTTTACAAGTTATCGTGGTAAAACAATAAAGATTTTCTTGAGTATTATGTTTCTGAAGTAGACTAATTTTCTTTGAATAAATTGCTACATAGTGTTAGAGAATGTCTTCGTTTATAATATTTACTATTGTTTATAGTACTAACTTATTAACGCCATACTCGACACGTACGGGACTGATGAAAAAATTTTTTTTGAGTTTCAGTTCTATGTATGGGGAACCCCAAATATTATTGTTTTTTTTTTATATTTTTGTGTGAAAATCTTAATGCGGTTCACAGAATACATCTATTTACCAAGTTTCAACAGCATAGCTCTTATAGTTTCGGAAAAAAGTGGCTGAGACATACTCGGACAGACAGACAGACAGACAGACAGACCGACAGACAGACATGACGAATCCATAAGGGTTCCATTTTTTGCCATTTGGCAACGGAACCCTAAAAAGGGAGTAAATATGGATCACAGCAGGTGGCATCTGTTTGTTATGCCTATGCCCCGCGGAAGAAACGGTAAAGAAAAATAAATAATTAAAAATTGTGTATTCTGCTCAGAAAAGATGTGAGTTAGCGTGAGTTTATAGGCATCGGCCATCGCGGACCCCTTCAATTGTGCTGAGGACGAAGTCTGTAGATTGGGCCAAAGTCACAGGCGAGTTCTACTTCGTATCAACTACAGACATAAGATGAATTAGTGTCTCAAACTAAGAATGAGTGACAATATGATGTCCTTACTTGACGTATTTTACCCATCAAATTTAATAAATTGGGAGGAGGGTTCACTTCAAGTTATCGAACTTCTTACTGCCGGGCATCTTCGTTAACGGACTTACAGCAAACCCCAGTTTTGAACTCGGATTAGTTTCCAGTCAATGGATATAGGCTTACCCCCTATTATATGGAGCTATAACTAGCGTAATGTGTGTACCTATATGGTAAAGCTCTGCTTAACCCTTTGGAAAACACGTATATAAGTTCAGTCATGCATTACTTATGATTTAGTAAAGAGAAGGGTTTTGAAGCCAACAATACAATAAAATTGTTTTCCAACATTTCCGTAGTACGTTCAAGTTCTGTGGAAGTTCATTTACGTTCATTGTAAAGTATTTTTTGTGGGAATTAATTATGCTTTTCAGTCTAATTATTACTTCCTTTTGTCGTTTTGTTTCTTCGTTAGTTTATTACTAAAGAGGGTTTCTCTCACTGTTTACAAATTTTGATAAGTCGGCATTATGAATCCATTTACATGCTGTAGTGTCAATCTCTAAACGTCACTTCGAAATTCAAACAGTGTTATCATTTACTTGAATAACAAATGAGTTCGATTTCAAATTTTGTGCGCTCACTCGAGTGAGGTTCCAAGTGTAATAGAATAGTACTAATGTACAGAAATGTAAAAGTAGTTTGGTGGAGGAAAGAATGGGCATTGGCTTGTTTGGTCCAAAACGGCGTCTTGTGGAATGACGCATTCTAAATTCAGTAGATGGAATACTTCCCATTTCAAAACCTACTTTGGTCGTCAATGAATCCGCGGGCACGGCTAACATTCCATCAAGTTAATAAACAAAGATATTACGTATTAATGTGTAAATTAATTCAAGGTCAGGAACAGCCATGTTTCTCATTCATTAAAGTATTTAGGTTGAAGTTGTATTTTTTTTTAATAAAAAATATAATTTTACGCTTTCAACAACAATTTCTAAACAAAGTTTAGATTAGTTTCAAAGTTATGAAATGTAACTTTTGACACATCAGGCAAACGTGTTACCCGTTGTGAATATTTTATATAACAGAAACATAAGGCCTAATTTCCCAAAAGAGATGAACTGAATCTTATAGTACCTACATCCGAATTCTGCTACAGTTATCATTACGGCCCATGCAACAGAACGAGCCTATTGCCATGAATAATGCTCAAATACAGAACCGAAACCGAAATCCAGAACTTTTGGCCATAATTGAGTAATTACTTATAGAAAAACCAAGTGACACTTTTCCCAATCATAACATCGAACCCCAGCTCGGCAATCGCACTTACCAACTAGACACAACGAGGTAGGATTTAAATCCCTGAGATTTATTTCAGTCAGGTCATTTTAATTTTCTACGTGCTTCAAAAACTTAAGGTCGATTGTCTAGAACGAATGCTCCGTCATCAATCAAGCTTTAAAACTAGTTTAAAGTCCAGAGCAATATCAAATCTGACAGATTTAAGTCTTGATTTATGACGATTATTCTTTTAAGATATTTTGAGTTAAGACGCAGGACAGCATTTTAAAATTAATTTAAACTTACAATACAACTGACATTAGGCTGTGTAATTTTTGTTTGTTCCAGCTTATCACCGAAACATTTGGACAGATTTTGATAAAGTTACGGGAATACTTTGAACTTTAATGACTGACAAACTTATATCGATATACCAGGCGGCTGAAACCGCGGGTAAAAGCTAGTCTAACTTAAAAAGCCAAAGATAATATTTGATACCGAATTAAGTAAAAACCTTTGATCAATTTAACACCCAAATGAGCCGAAATTCCAATTTTAAACCCAAATCAGCCGAAATCCCATCTGAAAGGTCTGCCTATCAATACTGCCAAAGCTTGCCAAAACTTTAATTTCAAGTCACGTTCCTTACACTCGTGCTCAGAACATCAATTATTGTCTTTGTAAGGAATTAACATGAACACAATATGTTCTAATAGCGATTCTATATTCTACATAAATATAATTATCATTTTCCTGTGCTTATCCCAATTTATTTGGGGGTCCGCGTAATATGTCTTTCAACCATGGTAATGTCACACAAACCTGTCAAGTATTTCGCTGTTTCTATTAATTTATCCATTTTACGAAATGAAAATATGAAATGCACGCTCTGAGGCGCACTAAAATATTAATAATGGAATAAATGTAACCTCAATTGACTGATCCTTTTAGAATCAATGACCTTTATCTTCACAAAGGTCAGGTCCATCCTGTTAAGTTCCTTATCAGACTTGATAGATTTTTGGGTCACAATGTGCCTCACGTACTTTGCTTCTAGCTCTAACAGACAACATTTTCCTAGGTGATGGAGTTACTGCTAGAATTTTCTAGAACAACGGTTTTGTGAGTACCAGCAACTAGCAGAATAACCATCAATATAGCGTAATAATCCTGGAGTTTTAAGCATTTTTTAAATAAACATATGGACATTATAGAAATGTAAAAATGAGCGATCTGAGATGAAGTCTATAGTCATCACGACTGAATTCCTCGAGGTGTTAGGTACAGCTATTTGATTAGTACTCCGGAATTATTGCCACTTATGTTTTATATCTCACCAAATTAAGAAGACTAGCCTATCATACTCCTAGCATCTATAAGAATAAACTTGAAAAAGAAAACGGTTACTCTTTTTCTGGAAAACAAACTTATAAACTCACACTCAGCAGTCTGAATTACGACCACTACACCAACGAGGCAATCAAATTATAAAGACGTGCTTAGCATAAAAGTTAAGTTTATATATCCCCCCCCACAAAACCCTAATTTCATACAAATTGAATTGTAAATGCCAGAATGTTTGGATTTAACCCAGGTGTCACTCGACACTTGAAGACAATTTTCGGGGAATCTGAGAAATGTTACACGTGGCGCTAAGCCGTGATAAGAATGGTCACTGTAATCACGTTGTAATGGCGTACAGCAGTCGCTACTTGCTTGGACTAAATATACGTGTACTGAGGATCTGCTAGGAAAATCTTAGTGGCAATAAGTAGTTCAAATTTGAACATCTAAATACATGTGCTCTTTTTTTAGTTATAAAAAAATGTCAGTCTGTTTTTTCCGGCTTGTCTCCGAAACGACTGGACCAAAAAAAGAGAAAAAGAGTTATGTTTCTGCATAAAAGCTTAAAATCCATCACTCCTATTTGTTTTCTCGCATGCTCATGAGCAAAGTTGCTAGCTATTTAGCAATAAATTTAAACCTTTGTTAGAATACTAGCCAGTAAGACCAGTAATACCTATAGAGAATAATGAGAACTCTCCTGTGTCACAATTGCACTTTTGTATGAAACAGCTGGCAGTTTTTTCATATCTTCTAGTTGGTCGTATCGGTAGTTTCCTCACGATGTTTTCCTCCACCGTTTTGAGAGCAGTGGTGATGAATTAATTTGCGCAACGTAAAGTGCCTGCTTGGGTTAGAACCCACAACCTGCAACTCGGTAAGTCGCAGCCGTTACCACTGGGCCACACTGCTCTCTGGTTTCCTAGATAAAATTGGTAAATTTTGTAAGTATTTGTTTCCCATAAACTATGCCCCTTCTTTTACCTGTCACACTGTTTGAATTGCTCTCCAAGTCATAGAAAATTCTCGAGTAGGTAAATAAAACAACAATTCACTGTTTAACAGAAGCTTTCGAATCGTTCAGGCTCCAGCAAGTAAGCGACCGCACTGCGCTACACTGTAAAACAATATTGCGACCCAGTTTAACAAAAACATTAAATCCACAAAACAAAAATATTTCATAACGAACTCCTGCAGGTGTACAAAATTTAAAATAAAGTTAAGCTGTACCGCCGAATGGTACCGAAGACAGGAAGATCGGCTCCGTAGAACAAGCGCAAACAGAGGCAACTCGTTAATTTTAAAAGATACAAAGTCAAAAAGAAATTTGTACTTTATGCACTACGAACTACTACTTTTTTATTCTAAAAAATAAATCCATCGTTAAGTAACAGTTTTAGTACTGACACAGTAGACACATGTTAAGAAAAATAAAATATTAACTTACTAACTTTGGATAGGAAAATAAAAAAGTGAAAGAAATGAGAGAAGGAAATGAGTGTGGTAAGAGAAAAGTAAGGACTTTTTTCTAAGACTCACTCTGAGATTTATTCGTTATAATTCCATTCCTGAAGTATTTATTTATTTATTTAGTACATGGAGGACTTACAGCTAATTAAAACAAACAAAAAAGGAAACCGAAAGCCAATTACAAATCCTCTCGTACCTATATTAAAATTATGGTGTGAGCACAAAAACAAAAAACACATTTTCTTTATTAAAGAAAAAAGCCATTAAAATACTAACACTACACACAACACAGCACAACACAACTACTATTTATACATCAAAAATCAAAAGTCATTTATTCAAACTAGGCTGAGAGTCAGCACTTTTTGAACGTCAAAGTTACATGAGACAGTCCCCCCAAAACGCCCACCCTTCGACATATATTGTATCTGACGGAAACTGATGTTTTTAAGTACTACCAAAAATGCATGATGCATCATTAAATGTAGCCGGCAACAATGTCTCCTGCTAAATATAAAACGTTTAACCAGCAAGCTCCGATTTAAAAAGTTCAAGTCCTTACTTTTCTTTTTAGACTAGTTACTTTTTCATGCATTTGACATTTACAAGTCAACACTGTAAAAGAAACTTTCGCACCAAATTAAACAAACATTAGGAACGTATATCAACTTAAAACTCGCCTCACGTAGACTGAAAATACGAACAGTAGGACAAATTGACGGGATTTGCATATTACCCCGATATAGCCCAGTTCACGTGAACTTTCAACCCGGTTTTTTCCCCCTTTTCACCCTTTTATAGCGGCCAAAGTGCAATTGATCGAGATACTGTCGTTATACATGAAACGCTGCAGTTTTTTTTATGTGTTCTATAATTAAATGTATGGAAATGGTAGGTTTTTGTAATACCGTGACCTGAAACTGCGAAAAGACTGTGTTAAATAGGTGTTTTTTTTTTTTAAACTCCTTGTTGTTGCAAACGTTGTAGTTAGATTACACGTTTATTATTTAGTAGCTTTTGCCAGCGGCTTCGCCCGCGTGGAGGTCGGAAAATATCCCGCGGGAACTTACTACCGGGGTAAAAAGTACCCTATGTGTTAATCCAGGCAATAAACTATCTGTGTGCCAAATTTCACCCAAATCATGTCAGTAGTTTTTGCGTAAAAGAGGAACAAACATCCATACATCCATACATACAAACTTTCGCGTTTATCTAGACACGCGGCAGCGTGTCCGGCCAAGTTCAAGTCACAGAACTGGTGAGCAGCACCGTGTGTAATATTACACGAACCATTCGGAGCCACTTTTGACCCCTTCATAACTCAAAAACTATTTCACATAAATGTGTAAAATTTGGCTCATATATTGAGACTTGCAAGATACATATGTGCTCCAAATTTCATAAACACATCTCAAATGATTATTTAGACATTAACGTCCAAAAATCGTCATTTTTATCACTGACTGACCTATAGATCAAAACTCTAACCCAGTTTCAGATGCCCTAGAAAGTTCAAATTTGGCATGCAGATAGGTAATTAGGTGAATACAAAGGAATAAATCAGAAACTGGTAAATTTTTATCATTTTATTATAATTTTTCACTTAATTGATTCTATTAGGAACACTTATATCAAAAACCATTTGGTAATAATTTTGTTATAAATATGTACCTACTAATAATTTATGTACAAAAAGTAATGATATCCCATCAAAAACATAAATGTCAAATGAGAGCCAAGTTCAATATTATGATATATGCCTTGGTTTTTTGACTTCAACGACAAAAGAAGTGAGATCTAATTGGATGCTAAGTTCAATGGTTCGTCCTGAAATTTATTTATAACTACATAAAATATCATTTCGTCTTATAACTTAGGAATATCAAAAAATATATTGTAGCCTAAGGTCTTACTTGGCTAGTTTTCATATAAGAATTATACTAAAGCCTTCGCAAGTTCTAAACCTGTTACTTGTCGGTTCTTATTTTATTATTCCGCCAATTTGGCTTGCTGGTAGAAACTAGCCATCAAACATAATAATTCGTATATGAGAACTAGCCAAGTCAGACCTTAGACTATAATATATTATCCTAAGTTATAAGAAGAAGTGATATTTTATGTAGTTATAAATAAATTTCAGGACTGACCATTGAACTTGGCATCCAATTAGATCTCACTTCTTTTGTCGTTGAAGTCAACAACCAAGGCTTATATCATAATATTGAACTTGGCTCTCATTTCACATTAATGTTGATGGGATAATATTAGTAGGATAGGATAGTAGGAGGTAGGATGTTTACGGATGAACTCACGTTCTTATCTAACCGCAATCAATGCCGAGGATGGTCTTCATTTGCCTAGCCTTTTCCCAACCATACTGGGGTATGCTTCCAGTTTAACCGGATGCAGCTGAGTACCAGTATTTATTCATAGATTCTTAAGGAGTAAACTCCAGTAAGCCCTATAAACTCAAAAAAAACTTCAAAATTCACAAATTAAGTATGTACAATTTACGTTTAATTTAAAAACGAAAGTTACAGAAACACAACCTAATCTGTCCGGTTTTCTTTATCCAAAAGAGTCTAAATTGTTAATTAAACAGCATTGTCTTAACTCATGCCTAAAGAGGTTTCACTTGTTCAAAAGAAAAGCTTAGCTTAGTTAGAAATTTTATTTTTAGTACGTCTTTGAGTACCGTGTGGTGCCCGACGAAAAGAATAACACCACCCCATTTCTTCCTGCGGGTGTCGTAAAAGGCGACTAAGGGACTTACTAGAGAATGGGCAGCAGCGTTCTCTATGCATTTTACCACCATACTGCGATCGCCAACCCGCCTGCCAAGCGTGGCGATTATGGCAATGCCCCCCAAATTGGGGGAGGCCCAAGTCCAGCAGTGGACGTCTAGCGGCTGAAATGATGATGATGATGACGTCTTTGTGAAGAGTTTATAGAAAGAAGTTTTTCGTACCACTTGCTCAGAACAGTGACATTCTATGCCACAAAAAGCAAACATAACAATAGTCATTTTTAATCTGTTAAAAACAGGGAAAGAAAATTGTACTGAATTTCATTCATCCTCTAGGGGGAGAATGTGATTTAAATTTGGAATACTTACCGAAATTTATACTGAACTACATCTGGGTTTACACCATTGAGTTTATATATAAAGCATTATACATCTTTTTGAAAAAGGAATACTCATTTATTATGCAGTTATGATTATTAAATAAAATAACGAAAACCGACGAGGCCGTATGAGCTTGATGCCTTTGCTTTTCCGACAAAAAAATATTAGTCTAGGAATTTGCCGCGTTTTTGTTTTCTTCAAATACATAAACGTTAAGTTTATTTTAATTTATTTTTAATTGTCATTATTTTTAATTAATGCTTATCTCATATTATTATTGTGTTAATTTTATCGCAAATGGTGCGAAAAGTAGAGTATTTTCCTCGGTGATAAAGCTGTCTTAATCTTGGGTGAACTTAAATCCCTCGCTACACTCAGGACTCGTCTTAAATCCCTCGCTTCGCTCGTGATTTAATTTTTTAACACTCTCGCTACACTCGGGAGTAAACCTTGAGTCCTTCGTAACGCTTGCGATTTAAATCGTCACACGCGACAGAAGACACTGATTTATCGCCTTGGTTAATAATCTACTAATACAATGTCGGAATTTGTCGCCAAGTAGTTTGCGGTATTATCCCATAAACATCACTTCGAAGTTCGAACGGTGTCTCGTTGTGAATCCTTGATGCTTTATTTTGAAAACAACTGAATTCGCTTTTGGATTGTGTGCGCTCACTTGAATGAGGTTCCAAGTAAACTTTACAGAACCGTAGGTACACCAGTTTTCATGAATGGATGCCAGTAACATTACATGTACGTAAGACATTTCAAGTAGATATTCCAGATCGGCAACGTATAGGAAAATTTCTTGCTATCGCTAATGTCTAGAGGATGACCCCTTTCCAACTTGTTATTAGGTTTAAATTAAACTATTTTGTTTTGTTTGAGAGATATTCTCCAGTCGATTGGAATCCTATAACAAATTAGTCTGGTGTCAAATTCGGTTGCCGAATTAATCGGTTATCTATTCTCTATGGTCTAGTGTTTTGACTGCCAGCTGGTATAGCCAAGCTTTTGATTAAAACTTCTATTATGGTATGGGTTATAATTATGGCATGTCGAGTTTATTCTCAAATGTTTGTTACATTTTTTTTTTTGTACAACGTCTTCAATGTAATTTAAATCTATTATGTTTTGGATGTACCGTGTGGACCAGACGTAAAGAATAACACCACTCCATTTCTTCCCGAGGATGTCGTAAAAGGCGACTAAGGGACTTACTAGAGAATGGGCAGCACCGTTCTCTATGCATTTTACCACCATACTGCGATCGCCAACCCGCCTGCCAAGCGTGGCGATTATGGCAAAACCCCCAAATTGGGGGAGGCCTAAGTCCAGCAGTGGACGTCTTACAACTGAAATGATGATATGATGATGATGTTTTGGATATACTCTCCTGTAATCCTCGAAGCCAGGGGTGTATATTGCAAAACAGCCAGTTATGTGAAAGTCCCACGCAACTGAAGGTGAGTCTATTGCCTTCAATCGGGTACCAATTCAGACTGCAGCTACTAGATGTACACTACATCGCAGGCTATATAAACACTATTAACTACCCCACCTTACGAACAGCCATAATATACACACTTCATTCCACCTCAAACCTAATTCTTCGTATCCACGGACGTGTAACATCATAAGCAAGTCATTACAGTCCTCTTTTGATCCTCCACAGCCTCTTAAGAGATCCCTCTCATCATTCATGAGACGTTGAGTAGCAGAGGAGTATAATTTTAGCATATTTTCGTTCGACTGTTCGCTTTTTTTGGCTGAGTTGTTTTATTTTGGGTTTTGAGAGTGTCAAGGTCGTTTGAAGGAACATTTTTAGAGTGTTTAAAACTGACTACTTATTTGGGTGACTCGCGACAGTTATTTTGATCGGTTTTATTAATTTGTCTGTCTTTTGTACTCACGTAGGTACTTTCACCCATTGAAGTGAACTAAACCGATTAATTTATATAGCTTTTTCAATATTATCTAATAAGATGTAATTATAAAGATAGCTATTACACACGGATAAAAAAAAAGGATAAAAAAAGGACTGGAGAAATTCTTGTTTGGTGGGTTGAGATTTACTACAACAAAAAATCTATCTGCCTAGCCTTTTCTCAACCATGTTGGGGTCGGCTTCCAGTTGAACCGAATGCCACTGCGGTTAATGGGTAAACCAATATCCCTTCGCTCTTACCGTCTGGTTGTCCTTCATTTGAACATCTGAGTACATGTACTGACTATCAAAGATCTACCAGTAAGTGACCGCAACAAGCGTAGCTTAACCCTTCGATCGATACGTGCGCTATTATTTAGCTCCGGGCCAAACAAGATTACAACAATAATAGTACAAAAGTGGTAGTGTAACTGTGCTATAAGAATAATTTGCTCGTGTTACGAGTGAGTTCAACTGTGTTTTATAACGTAGATATTACTAGATATGACAGTCTAACTCACGATTTCTTGCTCAACTATTCACTCCTTAGCCGCTGGGCAATTGCTATGATACTTTACTTTTGGAAAATAGCGTTGAATAAGAAAGGATATTTCGAAATTCAACCCCGTCCCAACAATGGGTTGAAGTTTGTATGCAAACAATGTATTGAACAAGAGCTACTTATAATCCTTCACTTCCGTACTAAAGTAAAATATGTTTCAGAGTCGGCCATATTGGATTTGTTGTGGCCTCACGTATCTTATGACGCTGGCCGGGTCGTTGTAAATAATTCCTCATTTATTTCAATGTAGAACTAAGTATAAAATGTTCATATTGACAAGACGAGTAAGATATATTGCAATTTTTTGTTGAAATAAAGTCTACATTTAAAAGATTGTCTTTGAAGTTTGTTATCCGTTCTTCTACCATAGAAACAGGCCACCGGCTTCATTTTTCTAACTAGCCAGCTTCATAATAATTCAAGTATTTGCATCTGGTTTAATTTGAATGAATGATTTTAGTTTGAGTTTGACAATCTCTGAAATTGTTTGACGGATGAGTAAACCGAACATAATATCTTATACGAAAGTCAACTGCGAAACACTTATTAAAAACATACTTTACTTCGCCGTCAACATTATTTGCGTATAAACTCAACCCTCTGTTTGATCCGCTCAGGGGTCGTGTTTTGATAAACCTTTTCAGTGAATTTCTATAGCAGCTCAGAAACACAATCTGCTCATGTTTTATTTTTAGGGTTCCGTTGCCAAATGGCAAAAAACGGAACCCTTATAGATTCGTCATGTCTGTCTGTCTTTCTGTCCGAGTATGTTACAGCCAATTTTTTGCGAAACTATAAGAGCTATGCTGTTGAAACTTGGTAAGTAGATGTATTTTGTGAACCGCATTAAGATTTTCACAGAAAAAAAAAAAAAACTTTTTTACAAAAAAAAAAAAAAAAAATTTTAGTAGTGGTATTCACCCTGCACTAATTCCAAACAAACAATGCATATTTATGTGATAGCAGAAATCGCGGTTGATTTGCTGTCATTTTTTAAAGAGTTCCGGTGTGTCTCCCGAACTCATCATCAGATCTATATGAAAATTATATGGGACCATTTCGGAATAAACCCCATTCGAACAAAAAAAGAATTTTGCAAATCCGTCTCTATATGACGGAGTTATGGCCGAACATACATTAAAAAAAAACACATAAACATCCGAGTTGAGAACCTCCTCCTTTTTGAAGTCGGTTAAAAACAATAAATTTTGGGGTTCCCCATACATAGAACTGAAACTCAAAAATTTTTTTTTCATCAAACCCATACGTGTGGGGTATCTATGGATAGGTCTTTAAAAATGATATTGAGGTTTCTAATATCATTTTTTGCTAAACTGAATGGTTTGCGCGAGAGACACTTTCAAAGTGGTAAAATGTGTCCCCCCCCCCCCCCGTAACTTCTAAAATAAGAGAATGATAAAACTAAAAAAAATGTATGATGTCCATGTAAACTTCCACCAAATTGGTTTGAACGAGATCTAGTAAGTAGTTTTTTTTTAATACGTCATAAATCGTAAACCGCAATTTACCTTTCATTCAATCAACTCAAATATAAAAATTAAAAAAATAAATAATTTCATAAACAAACCTTATGCATAAACCAGGTTTGTACGGAACCCTCAGTGCGCGAGTCCGACTCGCACTTGGCCGGTTTTTCTAATTGAGATAGTTTATGTATTGTGACGATATAATAACCAAATATACAATCCATGCCATTGAAAATCCTCTACCACTTTGAAATTTGGAAAGTGTCTCATTGCGAATTAGTGATGATTTAATTTAAGAACAAATATCTTCGCCTTCGAATGAGCCAGTGTTGTACAGTTTCTAAAAAACTCAATTTATAATGTTTCTAGTGGTTTATTTCAGTGCTCATAATGTGAATGTTTCAGCGAAATATTATCAAAACGTAATTTACCGAACATTGATTGTCAAAACCGGGCATAGTGTCCTGGCAGGTTATCATACTTTTTTGTTGCGAATAATTACAAAAAAATATTTTATAATACTAACGGCGTTCTGAATCCGCGAAGATTTACTTTAAAAACAAATAAGTTCGCTGTCGAATTGTGTGCTCTCACTCGTGTGATGTTCCAAGTGAACTTTACTGAACAGCACTACTGTTTTTCTGTAGCCTCTATGTACCCAATCTGCTTAGAGTGGGATAACATAGCGGATCGGATTTGTATTTCCAAAAGTCTCTACACAATTTGTTTACGATAGGATAGTTAGTGCCTTATCTTGCTCACTTTTCTGAGCAATATCCTAGATTTATTGGTGATAAATTTTCTCGTTGAAAATGTGGGATAGTTGGAAAATAAAGCAATAAGGATTTTCTGTATGGGTGATACTAGGATGTTGGATGATATGTCTTTACATCGCAGTTGCATTATGATGCTTTACCAAGATTTCACACACATGATGATTGCTCAGACATGTGACATCTACCGACCCGCACTGGACCCGCGTGGTGGATGGCCCACTCCCTCTCACTGAGAAGACGCCTGTGTCCCAGCAGTGGGAACATTATAGGCTGCTGATGATGATGACCCAGATTTCTATGAAGGTATGTAATAAATAGAGTTTAAACATAAGTAGACTAATTCACACTGGGTCACAGTTTGAGTTTTAAAACAATATTTGCTGCAGACTGATTTTTTTCACCTAAGCAGGCGCCCATAGCCCCACTGGTCCATCTCTTTATTTTGTTATGATTATATTATATAGTTATTTATTACACGACATAAGTAAATTCATAAAACCCAGCTAATCCAAGGAACTGTATAATTGAATTTTGCGATCAAAATGAAAAGATTTGATTTAGTTGTCAAATCAAATCTTTTAAAGCTGTTACAATACATAACAGATTTCTTAAACAACTGACCACCGAGAAAACCTTTTAAAATTTCATGGTTTTCGTAGACCCCAATTCCGCAGTTTATCTCTTGAAACTGAGGAATTTTCCGTAAGCCCAAGGGGCTAACAAAATTGTACAAATATTTTGTTAATTTTGAGCGTTCCAACCAAAAGTGACGAAAATTCAAGATAAATAATCTTGAATTTTCAAGTTATTATTTGTTGGACCTTATCTTTATTCTCTTTGTGTTAGTTTTAGCAAGCCTAGACAACTTGGACAAGAAAAGGTAAAGTAGGTATTTAAAGTTCTGGATTTGTGACTGCACTTTTTTTACTATTTTGTCTTTGAATTACGTATTATATTTAGGTTAACTTCGTAAAGACACCTAAAACTGTTGTTTCAAAAGATGTGACCTAAAGTTAAAAGCAAATGCAGCTAAATAAAAAAGAGGTTTTCTTTTAATCTTAGGACAACCAACACACCTTTATTTGATCCCAAACTAAGCAGACCCTGTACTATGATAACCAGACAACTGATAAATATACTTATATATTTCTTAATACATACATATAATACATAAATTACACCCAAACACAGAACAAATGATTGTGCTCATCACACAAAGATTTGTCCTGGGTGGGAATCGAACCCATGACCTCAGTCTTAGCAGTCAGGGTCACTAACCACTAGACTAACAGGCCAGTCATTAAAAACCCTGACTGCAGAAATTAAAACGAATTCTTTCGAATTCAAAGCAAGATAACTTTTTAATCAGTCTGATACAATTGGTGGTAGATAGAATACTCTCTAACATTATTTTATTTTGGTGCATCGCTGCGGTCGAGTAGCAAGCCTTATTTATGAATCTGACTTTTGTTTACAAAACTAAATTATGTCAACCAATTCATTTCTTATAAGAACAAATAGAAACCCTTTTATCTCAGAAACTTCAATTCAATCTATTAAATACTGAATATGTTAAGAGTTATATTGAATAAAAAGGCTGACAGAAGTAAAAGTAAAATCAAAAGAAATAAAAAGAGAAGTATCTCCTTAACACGCTTACAGTGAGACAATGAAGGAGATACATAGGTCACAATTTGTGGAGCTTATGAGAGCAAGTCTGGAATGTGGAGCAAATTGATGAGAGAGGGTGGGAATAAAGCTTTTCTCGTGAAATTACATTTATTAATACGAGTTTAAGTTATCAAGTTGATTTTATTGTTTTTAATATAATACGAGTATTAAGTTATTTTGCAATATTTATAATTGATATAAATATTTAATATTTGAAAAGTAACAAACAGTCTTAAAACCACTATATCGAGAGATGACTATTTTGCGTGGATGTGACGCATGTTTTTCCTCAGCTTTTTCTTTATTTTCTGTATGTTTTGGTCTTTCTTTGCTTCATGATTATCGACAATAAACGTATTTTGTTTCTTTCTAAATACCAAAAAATCTGAAATTGAACTGCATTGGTATGTAACTGCCAGATTCATAATCCCCCCGAAAATAGGCGTGATGCTATGTTTACTAACGGAAAAGCCGGATTTACGTCATTAGCTGCGCAAACTGAGTTAACTGTTGATAGTTTCACATGTAAATAATAATCGATTTACATGTAAAGGAAGTCTTCACGATAGTACCAAGCGCTAGTGAACCCAGATCACTAACACGCACTGAGCAATCATGTTAACTACTGTTTGTTCCTTGTTTGTATAATGTGAATCACTCGAAATTTAGTAAGACAGTAAAATAATGTTTTTCATAACTTGTACCAAACTTTATAAAAGAATTAGGATAAAACAGAATATTTCCTCTCTGTTCACAACACGTCCCAATGAATACGTTCCTACCCTCGTTTTTCTTATATTTGCATATTTAACACGCAATCGTTTTCAATTGGTGCTACTGCGTTCACACAATGGTCAGCCAAGACCTATTTACATTATTTATTAATCAATGCTTGTTTCAATCAATAGATATTTACTAAATTAAGCTACTTATCGGTTGATAAATGTCATCAACCTTGTCTAAGAAGGGTTTTTAAATTACTGGTCCCAGTTGTCATATGGTTATCCCATGTTTTCTTATGTATTTTAAGAGATTTAAAAACCTTTCTAACTGTACGCATAGGATATTAAACCAAATTATATCTTTAACATTCCCCATTTCTTCCCGTGGGTGTCGTAAAAGACGACTAAGGGACTTACTAAAGAATGGGCAGCAGCGTTCTCTGTGCATTTTACCACCATACTGCGATCGCCAACCCGCCTGCCAAGCGTGGCGATTATGGCAAAGCCCCCCAAATCGGGGGAGGCCTAAGTCCAGTAGTGGACATCTTACGGCTGAAATGATGATAACCATCCTGGTAAAATCATAGTGAAGTTAGTCTATCTGCCGCATTGCGGGTTTCAAAAAAAGAAACTATTTACAGCTGATAACATTAAGCTGTCACGACTCAATTTGTTTATTAACTTACTTATATTATAATAAATGAGTTTAATCAATTGATCAAAACTATTAATTGAAACTCCGAAAACTGAAGGATTTATAAAAAAAAAAAACTATTATCACAAAAGATTTCTTAACACTCTCACCGCCATGTATATATAAGCATTTTCTTGAGAAGCAGGCCATGTGGGCGGCGCGCGGGTCACATATATTTTTATGCAGCTGGCCACACTACAATTGAACTAACTTTTGTTGCGGGAGTTGTGGAATGCGGGCTGCCCACGTGGCCTGCGGAGATAAGTTTTAAAAATCACATTGGCTTGCAATGAAATAATTTATGTGGGCGGCCGACGCACCACATGGCGGTGAGAGTGTTAGAAGCCCACCAATGTTCATAAAATTCTCAACCCATAAAATCCATATTTTGAACTCATTACACAACACTATCAGAGTCTCTCATACTGTACTAAGTTGCCAGTATCGGTTCTCAAACTGTGTGAGTGCCTTATTAACATTATTGAACCTGCAAAGTGGCAAGTTTCCTTGTAAAGCCAATATAGTTTATACATTATTTCTTTCCGGGAGTATAGCTATTGTATTAGCATTTTATATTCTCTACTGGGAAGAGTATAAAAGTGTACTTTAAAGGAAATAACAGGCGTAATATGAGTACAGCTACTCAGGAAAAAGGAATTCTCATTCTACCTTAAGCTTTCACTTACTCATTACTTGCCTTTGTATAAACCTAATTGTTTGCATGTCACAGTATTATGACTAAGTGTTTTGAATCTGTTTAATTATTTATGTTCAGACCAAAATTGTACCAACACTGATATCGCAAATAAATTGATTTGATTTGATTTGATTATGCGTTGATTGTGGTGTAAACAACTATGCCGTAACCGAATGCAATATTAATTATTTTACGGACGCTCATTTTACGCATATCCAAGTTCATTAAACTTTTTCAAAATAACAATGCAACAGCAGACCTCTTGCCTACTACTGCACAATATCTGTAGTGTTTAAACATCACTTCGAAATTCGAACGTTGTCTCGTTGTGAATACACGATGATTTACTTTAAACACAAAATATTAATGAGTTCGTTTTCGAACTGTGTGTGCTCACATATGCGAGATTCTATACTTTCTAGAATAACACTGGCATACTAGGCTAGCAATCTGTTAATTTATGTAAACTATGCCATAAGTCACAAAGTGTTATAAGCCAAGACGACGATATTGTACTTAAGTTAGACGGAGTTCAAATTGTGACTGAAGTGTTTTATAGAGGTATAAATCTTGGGTGCAATGCAAAGCGTGCTCAAGATTTTATATGTTTAAGCACCGTTTACACTCATTACTCGACTGTATAAAATATTAAGCTTAGATTTTGTAGTTAAATAATTTTACTTGTCATCTTTTGAAGTTGCATATCTACTTGCTTTGAAGTGTTCTTCTATTTCTGGAACTACACCCAATTTGATCATTTTAACCTGCTTAAAAAGATACAACAGCAGATTTACTGATTCCAAACTAAATCCGATTTTTTGAGCTAAACGCGGTCGATGCGTTAGGTAAATATGGCAAAAGAATCTCAAACTAGAGCCTGTGTATTCGGCCACCAAACTTTACTGCAAGAGAAAATTTAGAACAACAGTTGAAAATTCAACAGTGTATGTATTTTTTGGACTCGCTAAGTTGCACTCTGTTGGATTTTAGAGGCTCGGCTTAACACAAAGAATTGAAAAATCAGTGCGCGATTCAATCCCGCTGCGTTATTTTTACGTCTATGCGAACGTGCGGTTACACAATCGACATAAATTCGTTATGCTTTGTTCAATTCCGTGACAAAACTCGTTTCGTTCGTGTAAATTGAGCCTAAGCCAAGAGAGGGAGCGAGAAAGCACGTAGCGAAGACTACGCGGCGTAGCAGTGTATGCTACGCCGTAGCTCGGCACGTAGCGTAAGAAATTTATGCTTTACGAAAGTACGAATCACATTGTAAGTGAAAAAAGATTTTATATTATTTCATAATCACCACCGCCAAATTCCGTATCAGATTTAAAAATTCAAGTTAAAAGTTTTAAGGGCGAATTTATTTGACAAATACAAACCATCGACATAACAAGGGTATTGTTTTCCCTTACTGTACTGTCAACCCTCGTCTGAAACTAGGAGCAGTGGGCACTGACTGATGACGTCATGTGAGAGGTCAGGCAGATACGGGTGTTTGTCAAGGTCCGTTAAAATTAAGGCTTTTTAGGTGTTTAACTGAGAATACACATGTTCGTAATTTGGAACAAGCAACTTTCAATAAACCAATTGTAATATTCGTGATTTCGTGGAACTCCAAAGTGTACTTAGCGAAATTAGTAAATTGCAAAAAAGTTTTGAGTACGTGTGGTTAAAACCTTCGCGTTAAAAAATTCTGTGGGCTTACCACCACCTCTTATTACAGTGTTATTTTAATCTTACGTCAGTGTGAGAAAGAGATGAAGCTTTACGTCCTGTATAGCTGAAAGAAGACATCATGTTTTCGCTTTTTCTCTAAAAATGGCTCTAAACACGGCTCTCTAAGAAAACTCTTTTTAAATTAATTGCTTATTTTGCATGATGTTTACTAATGCTGAAAAAACCCCTGCATATTCAAAAGTTCACACTCTCAAAATCTCTAAAATATCCACTAGGTGTCATTTGCAATTCTGCCCACACCACATTGAAAAAAGATTACTCACTTGATTCGCAGTTCAGTATTCTTTATCTAGCGCTAACTTGAGCAACTTGTTTAGTAAGCCTAAGTATTATTATTGCTTAAGGGAGACCGCCATAGAGATAATGCAAAGAAGGTCAAGGTTCGTGTTACTAACTCAGGATAAGGTAAAATAATTTACTACTGTTTAAATTCTATTGCCTCTAACACCCCATTTTTTATTTTGTGGCGTGAACCTTACCGCACAATCCTCACTAATATTATAAATTCGAAAGTAAGTATGTTTCATTGTTACGCTTTCTCGCTAAAACAGCTGAAATAATTTGGATAAAATTTTGCCCACTGATAGACCCGGATAAGGAAATAGGCAGACTTTTCATCCTGGATCAAAGATGTCAGAGGCAAAAGGTTATATTTGCCTTCTGCAGTAATTTATCTGCATTATGCAACCCTACATCATCCCAAGACACAAATTCTGGTCACGATCTATTGACTCTGTACCGTTGGTCTCTATTATACTATTAGTTTTATTCTGTTTCTATTTTTTATTTGTATCGTTCTTTCGAACAACTAGTATTTCTGTTTATTAATATGTGGATAATGTTGTGAGTAGTGTATTGGTTACCTCTATTATTAAGTTCTAACCTATGTCTACTTTTTAGTACACTACTGTTTGTTGTCCCTAAGTAAATAAATAAATTATTTAGGAGTGAGGAAGACAGCTATACCTCTCTTGGTTTCTATTTTATGAAAATGACCGTCCAGTTCATGGCCCTTGGGTATTATTAAGCCCAAAAGTTATCTAAGGTCAACATATATTTTTCACACTTCTTTCATCGCATTTTTTAGGCTGAAATCGTGAATTTGGAATGTGACTCAATAAATAAAATGGTTTCTTAAGCACTTACAGCCAAATAAGATAGTCAGTGGTACCACTAAGTCAGAAGTCCGAAAGTCTGGCATCCAGACTAAGATACCCTACCTTATTACTGGGTTGAGGATATCAGGTAGGTGCTCCATGTTAGATACTGGTATACAGCTGCATCCAGTTAAAATCTAACCCTAACTTAACTGGCAAAAGGCAGATGCTTATAATGTAGACGATTAACGAACTTGCCTTTCTGTTAATCTATATCTACTACTAACTCCGCTTAAATTTGTTCACGCCAGTCTATCAACGAATAGTTATTCTAGTTTATTCTAGAACTACACCATGGATTTTGATGTAGTTTTCTCCATATTTAAATAATGTATGCTGGTAGTTTTATAGCTCAGAAATGTATTGTATGTCACCACATTAGTAACTTGCACGCCTGTGAAGCACAGGCTGGTCGCTGTCGCTATCACTGATCATATAATGTAATGCATCTGTTGGCGCATTCACTCATTCTATGAAAACACAGGAAAATGTTAATAATATCATCATTATTTTACACTAATTTGCCCCTGTATGGAATTTCAGAGCTGTACTCTGAAATTTTTCATTGAAAACCAAATAAATATTTACTCCTTTAAATTTTTCCCACATTGAACGCCCAATTTATAAACAAATAAAACCGTCGTGGTTTAAATGGAAATTTCTAAATTGTCATAAATAAAACTGAGTACATTCGTAATACGAATGTTTACCATCTAATTAATTAATAATTTAGGTTATGCGATGTCAATCAGTCAATTTCAATCTCCATTAACATATAATATTAATAAATCATGCGTGTTTTCCTCTAATGGTTAGGCAAAACTAGCAAAAATTTTATTGCGCTATACACTTCTGCATAACATTTGGGGGCAAACAGGCGTGATGTACCTAAATTGTAATGTATTTGAAAAATAATTAATAAAAAACTGTTCTCATTTGCTATATAATTAGAAATTAATGTGTGATACTACCTAGTCTGTAACTAAACGTGAATGTGTACTGGGTCAAGTTAAGTTTGTATCAGCTAAATGTAAATTTTATATCGTATTGGCATGTTCTAGATTTTGTAAAACCATCAGCGTTGTCTAGATTATGTATCTTGCATGTTCCAAATACAAATCGATCGTTTGAATTTTAAAATTAGAACTGTTGTCTAGTATTTTTTACTGCTGAAGTCAATATCAAAACGGAGCGCATTATGACGACGAAATAAAAATAATACTTACGACACAATAATAATACACAATAATAATACTCTTAAGACAATATATAATATGTATAGTACCGATTCATTAAGAGATGTCTTCAAAACGGAGGGTTTCCTGACACTGACTGGTATTTATATACTCGAATTATGTTTATTTGTTAAAAACAATATGCAATACTTTGATTTCAAATCAAATTCTAAAAGAAACATTCGGAAACAATATAAATATGACATAAATTTACCTGTTATTAATAATATGATGTATTATAAAAGTACCTATGTTACTGCCATTCGTGTGTACAACCAGTTACCACCTGCAATTAAGCAATTAAACGGAAATATATTTAAAAATAAATTGAAAAAAATGTTAATTGATAATGTATTTTATAATCTGCATGAGTTTTTTGATAAAAAATAATATTTGTAAATTAAATTCTTAACATACTATTGCATATCCGACTTGGGTAGACTGTTGAAACCAAAAATGTAATGTTTATTAATAAGACCTTAATGTACACAGTTACGCAATAAATATATCTTTATCTTTATCTTTATCTTTACCAACTGATAGTTTCTAAATAGGATCTGGTGGATTTACCTGTAAAAATAAAAATAATGGGTTAGTTAAATATTAATAAAAGTTCATGGATATAAATTTTAACTCAATTTTTCATAAAAAATGTTACGTTTACATATTTTACGACTGTTCTACACGTACACAACACAATCTCCGTTTTAGTTTTGATACATGGGATAACAATATTTTCATTTAGGATCGGCAACAAAATTCACTTCATCAATCCATCGCTAAAACTGAACTAAATATTTAGCAAAACAATATGCTGCAGTGGAGTTACTCTGTAAACATCACTACGAAATTCGAACGGTGTTAGCTGACAGCTGTCTCCGTCTGAGTTATCACGGTGAGATTTTTACTAAATCAATCATCAGCTAAGTTTGTCAACAGCTTGGATGAAATAAACAAACGAAAGTAGGTACCATTCCATAGAAGCAAACTCGATTGATTGCAAAATAAATAGGTTGAAATAACAGCTATTAAATAACTTCATTGGGTGACACAGTATTCCCAAGTAATTCGTTTCGACTTGGTTCGAGTTAATAACATTTCACTTTTTTTCTAGCTAACTCAGAAAAGCACAAAATCCTATACATTTCCAACTGAAAGAGTAGAGTAATGGCTAAAATTAGATATATTACTAGCGTACGGGTCATTAGGTTAAACGATTGGGCTGTACAGTTTAGTAATAGTTGTTCGATGCTTGAGGAAGTTATCTTTACAGAATAGCAATCTTCCTAGACTGTTCTCAAATATGTCAGAGTTGGCGTCCTGTCAAACCAGATGCAGCTGAATACCTGTACTTTACACGGAGCTATAGCCTATCTGACCTCCACATCCCAGTTACTACACGATACGTCTTGGTAGGGCTGGTTGTCAGTCTTTCGGTCTTCAGACGACCCGTAACGACTGTCACATATCTGATAGATTACCGGGATCCACAGCTTAACGTGCTTTCTGAGTGACAAAGAGGTCTTAACACGTAACTAATGGATGGTCACCCATCGCGTAGCTTAACATTCACTCAGTCCATGCGGCTGTAATCATCTAGCCCCGAGCTCACGAACCACTGCTGCTATAAACATTAAAGTATTAAACCTTGTTAACGAGGGAAAGCTATCACTTTCCGTCCCTTTGAGAGTTAAAGGCGTCCGATGGTAGCAAATTAGATGATAATACCATTTGCACTGCAGCAGTGGAGAGCGTTTTAGTATTAGAAAGAAAGTTATTTTTAAGTTTTTTTGTAAGGGATAACATGTAACACATGAAATATTTGAAAAGTTTTCAGACAGTTTCTCTGGCGTATTCGAGGACCACTTGTCTGTAACAGGATAACATTGAGTATTTTCGTCATCATTATTTCAACTGAAAGACGTCCACTGCTGGACATAGGCTTCTCCCAAGCATCGTCACCGGTTCTGTATTTTTCGCCATATTAACAATACCCTATTTGAACGCCTTTAACAAACCTACTGTTTGGTAAAACATGGTAAATAAAAAAGTTTATAATCCTGGCTATTTTAAATATTAAGCGGAAACTTCTGGTATACCAGAAGTTTTCGCTTAATATCTAAAATGCCTTTTTGTTACCTTCACAATATAACTCACGGCTTGATTGACTATGGTCTTCTTTTCATCGTTTCTAATTTCTTTCTAACAATTTATCTTAAAAACTCATCCTGCCTTATACTGGAGTTGCTAAACTACGCAAGGCAAAATAAAAATGGCCTTGTTTAATGAACATTGAGATGGTCAACCTCTGAACCAATTACAAAATCTACGTTACACGTACGTACGTTACGTTACTTCTTTTTACTCATGATTTACTGCACCGTTCGACGTCATACGTCAGCGCCCGCTGTCGCTGAAAACCAATGCTGGGGCTCTGTCTCGCATGGAGTCGCAGTATTATGCTGAGCGATGGCCGTTTTGCGTAGACTTGACGCATATTTTCCCCAGCTTTTTTTAAATATATTTTTGTTGTGTTCAGTTTTTCTTTGCGTGATATTTACCGCAAATAAACATATTTTCTTTCTTTCTTTCTTTCTTCTAAACGGACTGCAATCATCTCACCTGCTAACGATTACGCAAACGTAGTGATCGATAATGGAATAAGACGTCGGTTATGACATTAACTGCATCGTTGAGTAATGGCATTCGAGTAGGAACCTTGCAGCATTAAGAGATCATGTCGTTTTTGGTTCGACAATATGAGTAGAACATTTTTGCAAAGTAAACTCAAAACCTGGCTTAAGCGACCGCATACAGTTTGCATGAGTACACATCAACACAGATTCACACCGTTCAAAATTAGCAAAGTGATGATTTTATTATTCCACAACAATGATGATACTGATGATGTTCAGTTTGTTGCCGGGCGTAAAAAATAACATTATCCTATTTCTCCTCGTGGGTGCCGTAAGAGGTGACTAAGGGACGTAGTAGAGAATGGGCAGCAGCGTTCTCTATGCATTTTATCACCGTACTGCTATCGCCAACCCGCCTGCCACGCGTGGCGATTATGGCAAACCCAGCCAAAATGCGGAAGGTCTTTATTCAGCAGCGGACGTCTTTTGACTGAAATGATAAATGATGATGAATTATGATACTAACAACTCCAAAATATAGTAGTGTACATCACATTACGTTTCGTTGATGAAATTCGCCCTGAGTTACAAACTATTTTGTGCTTCTTCCTGTTTATCCCATTCTCTTTTCTGCTTAGGTTCGAAACCTATATGTGTAATGTACTCCGTCCATATTTTTTGTACTCCTTGTTCTTACCTCCGCTCAAGTCACGTTCACCTATCAACTATGGCGGTCACACTGACATGCTCTCACGACATGACACTAACTTTGAGTGTAGTAGGTTAAGAGCAGAATAGAGATGAATTAGGATTATAGTGAATGAGGTCATGAGTGAACACACTGTACTATTCATATGAACTAAACTAGCACAATCACGGTTATTTGATCTGATCAGTTGGAATGGCGTCCTGCCAATAAAAATTGTGTTGAATCATCAAGCAAAATTTTAGTGTCACGCTTTCGTCTTAGTAAAATTATTCTTTAGCTTAGTTGGAGGGGTTTATAAGTAGTCTTACCAAAGGGTTTCGTATTAGTCAATATCGTATTACATAGTAGGTAAACACTGCTCATGACATCGAATTTTTTAATGTGAAAGTAACTCTATCCGTCTGTCCATTACCTTTAGATGTCATGAAATTTGCCGGATAGGTAGCCCAAGTCCCAGTTGAGCCAGGAAATAAGCTACTTTTCATCTTAGACATTTGTATTAAAATTAAATAGTAAATATTCGGGCAGAAGAAGCAGACCGGAAAAGAAACTCCATGAAAAGAAAACCTCAATTGTCATTAAATCAATTTATGACAATAATATCTTTTTTATTGAAAACGCAAGTTTAAGTAGGTAATCTGTGTATAAAACTCTATCACTACTTCACCCTTGAACCAAATGCTTTAATAAAATAAATAAAATAAAATTAGTTTATTTCAGACATGAATAGTCCATAGGTTGGTTAGTGACGGTAGTATTAGTAAGTACTTAAAGCCTATATTAGTATTGTTAGTAAGGACACAAAAAACAATTAAATTGACTGAACCCGCCTTCAAGGCTCAGTGTGGAAGCTCCATAAGTATGTCAAAGGCAAGACATTAAGTGATGACATTACTGACTTACCTATAGCTACATACTTCCACCCAGTGCCGTTGTATAGGACAGTCTGGCCTGTTAGCAATCATATTCAGGATGCCGTTCCGAGTTTTACGCAAGCGATGTCGCAAGGAAGCCGCTTTTTTACGCATGACAGCGTGGAAACCATCTGCGCGAGCGTCGGCAAACATGCCCGAAGCACTACAACGCCGCGGCAGTCGCAACAGCATCCTGAAGGCGTTGTTAAATTGAACGCGCACGTTGTAGGCTCGGCTTGTATATGACACCCACAGGCCGCTCGAATAAAAGGACTGACAGAACGCTCGCTTTAGCGATAAAGTTGAAAATTTCAAAGATTGTAGTAGCTTGATGTGTTGGCGTCTGTACAACCAAATGTTTCACAATTTTTTAAATCTCAAACAGTGCACAATTTATTGTTATAATAATCCCTATAATGGATACGCACAATGCAATCAAATAAACTCCAATAAACCATGAAATATAAACACTCGCTCGAAGCGATCAATGTTCAGTTCACAACAGCTTGAATGTAAACAACAGCTATCGGATTCCACGTAACATGGATTATACAGAATGGTTGAGTTTCAACACGTTTCAATAAGCTGGTTATGTAGATTGTTTTGTAGTTAAAATGATTATGGAAAAGGAATCGTTCTTATGTGTTTTGATGGTTTTTGAAATTTAAACGATAGCGATTTAATATTAAAATTATGTAAAGACATCATGAGCTATAGGAAAATCGAGATAGATCTTTAGCTGTTAAAGTGACTGATAACTTTAAACAGTTAAGTTTTTAAATTACATTAAGAATTACATACTAAACCGAATACTATTAGACTTAACTCTTAGATTGGACTATCTATTAATCTGTGACTTGTCTTAATCAAACAAAACTTTTTAAAGTTATAAAAAATTATACTTTTACTGCATTGGGGCTAGTCAATTACCGATGTAAAGCTTGCGTGTCTGTAAAAGTCAGTTGACTCTTCTTATTTTTATTTTTTTTGTGGATGTATTCTCACAGTAGGAGATTATCAGTTGCTTAAATGGGCTACCCCGTGGATGCCTCAATAAATTAGGGCCTTTTAGCCAGAGCAAACTTATAAACTAAGCGACTACACGCTAAAAGCACCCCTGGCTGTGTGTTACGCACCTTGGCTTAGGACGTCGCTGGGAACGAGGCGCCAGGTGTACTGGTGGTCTGCCGAGATCGCGCGGCTACGTGTCGCCTGCGTGTCGGTCAGGCGCCAGTACACCCACTACCGCAGGAGACGTCGTCGGGTCCCTGACGAAGAAGCCGCGCTGTATGAGGTGTACCGCGCGGCGAAGGAGGCTCTGTGGCTGGCCATCGGCGAAGCGAAGACGCGAGCTAGAGAGGAGATGTTGGAGACTCTCGACGGAGATCCGTGGGGGCGCCCCTATCGGGCGGTTCGAGGGAAACTTCGAGCCGCGGCGCCCCCACTCACGGAGAGTCTCCAACCAGAGCTGCTGGAGGAGGTCGTCGCAGCCCTCTTCCCAGCAAGAGCGGAGCACACTCCACCGCCGATGGCTTTGCCCACAGCCGCAGAGCCTACAGAAGAGAACGCCATCAGCGTCCCAGAGGTGACACAAGGAGAGATGGGGGCGGCCGTGTTGCGGCTCCGGGCCAAGAACGTGGCTCCGGGGCCCGACGGTATACACGGCTGCGCGTTGGCCCTCGCTCTGAAGGAGCTAGAGCCCCAACTGAGAGGACTCTTCACAGCGTGCCTTGAGCAGGGCCGGTTTCCCAGTTTGTGGAAATCAGGTCGTCTGGTCCTGCTCAAGAAGGCGGGGCGCCCAGCGGACTCACCGTCCGCGTACAGGCCCATAGTGTTGCTGGACGAGGTCGGGAAATTATTCGAGCGAATTATCGCTGCCCGCCTCGTCCACCACTTGTGCAGAGAGGGGCCTGACCTGGCCGAGAGCCAGTTTGGCTTTCGGCACGGGCGCTCCACCATCCACGCAATATCGCGTGTGAGAGTCCTGGCAGAGCAAGCAGTGTCCCAGGGTGGGGTGATGTTGGCGGTGTCCTTGGACATTTCCAACGCCTTCAACACCCTGCCTTGGAGCTGCATTCGGGAGGCACTGCTGTACCATCGGGTGCCTCCCTACCTCTGCCACATCGTTGGGGCTTATCTCGAGGATAGGGGTGTCACCTACATGGGACGTGATGGCGGAAACCAGCGCCGCATGTCGTGCGGTGTTCCACAGGGCTCGGTCGTTGGCCCGCTCCTGTGGAACATCGGGTACGACTGGGTGCTGAGGGGCGAGCTCCCACCGGGCGTGGAACTGACGTGTTATGCAGATGACACGCTGGTCACGGCCCGGGGGAGCTCGTACAGGGAGGCAGCGTTGCTGGCGACGGCTGCGGTTTCACAGGTGGTGAGCCGCATACGGCGCCTAGGCCTGGAGGTAGCCCTCAACAAGTCGGAGGCCATGGCCTTTCATGGCCCCCGGCGGGCGCCGCCGGCCGGATCACACATCGTGGTCGGGGGGTGTCGGATCGCTGTCGAGTCCACCATGAAATATCTGGGATTGGTGCTCGACAGCCGGTGGGACTTCGGCCCCCACTTCCGGCGGCTGGCGCCCAAGTTGATGGGCGCGGCTGGGGCACTGTCAACGCTGCTTCCCAATCTGGGGGGCCCGAGCGCCGCCTGTAGGCGGCTTTACGTGGGGATCGTGCGATCCATGGCCCTGTATGGGGCCCCAATCTGGGCGGCTGACCTGACGGCCGGCAGCATCGCTGTTCTGCGAAGACCGCAGCGAGCGATGGCCGTCAGAGTCATCAGGGGATATCGCACGGTCTCCTACGAGGCGGCCTGTGTACTGGCTGGATCCCCACCGTGGGACCTCGAGGCGAAAGTACTCGCGTCACTGTATCGGTGGCGCGAGGAAGCGCGGGAGCGAGGCGAGCGACTGACGGAGCGACACATGGAGCTTCGTCGGTCGCAGCTCCGCGCAGCCCTGGTGGCGAGCTGGCAGGACAGGCTTTCACGCCCTACCGCCGGCCTCGCCACCGTCGAGGCAGTCCGGCCAGTACTCGGGCCCTGGCTCGGGAGGAGGCACGGCTCCCTGTCGTTTCGGGCGACGCAGGTGCTCTCGGGGCATGGTTGCTTCGGGAAGTACCTGTGTCGCATAAACAGGGAGCCGGACGCCCGGTGTCACCACTGCGTCGACTGCCGGGAGGATACGGCGCGGCATACGCTGGCAGAATGTGCCGCTTGGGAGGAGCCGCGTCGTGTCCTCGTCTCAGAAGTAGGCAGTGACCTATCGCTGCCGGCCGTTGTCGAGTCGATGGTCGGCAGCGAGGGGTCCTGGGACGCGGTGGTATCCTTTTGCGAAACAGTCATGTCGCAGAAGGAGGCTGCGGAAAGGGAGCGGGAGATATCTTCCGCGCACCCTGCCCGCAGCAGGCGCACCGGGCGTCGGCGGAGGGCGGATAACGCCCTCTTCCAGCCCCCCTAAATGGGTCCAGGGGCGACGGATCTGGGGACATCCGTCGCCCCCTATTGTACGGACCCGAGATGGTGGCGCGTAGTGTTCCACGCGCGCCTCTCTGTGATGTATGGGGGGGAGTTTAACACCTCACTCCCCCCCAACGTGAGGAGGCCCGCAAAGGCGGGCCGGCACCAGTTGGGGACCGGGGTGGTTTTAGTCAGTAAGAGTCTGACAGACCCCTCCGCCCACCCCAGGGCGGGGGACATCCATGAGGATTTCCACCTCGTGATCAAAAAAAAAAAAAAAGGACGTCGCTGGGAAACGGCAGCAAGGGACAGGCTGGATGGGATCGTGTCTGTAGAAGAAGAAGTCAGTGGACTCAAACCTAATCCCGCGTTTATATTAAATACCAAATAAAATAGTAATACAATATTTTTTTTTAATAAACCCACAAGCATGCACAATAAAGATATGCGATAAACTCCAGACTAGTTGGAGTTCAAAATTCAGATATAAAGATTTATTTTCAAAGTTTACGAATTAGTTACAGCCTGTATACAAAGAACATATTTGTTCAAGCATTAGCGGTGTAATATAGCGCTTCGACAAACATTCACTCGAACCTGTATAACAAACTATTAGCGGGACAGAAATCAATAGTTCTATTATGGTTTGAGTTGACTTCTGATGAAAAGATGAAAAACATGTTTGATGATTGTAAACTCACATATCGCCAGTTATTTTTAATTCCTACAAGGGACTTATTTACATTTCCGGAATACAGACATTATGTCATGTGACGTTAATCTAGTCAAAACACGTCTCGCCCTCGCCAGCTGACCTAAATTGACCCTACAGTACTAGCTTATGGTTAGAACGGTACGCTAATAACGCTGCGGTCACTACACCCTCACACCGAGTGCACGAACAAATTAACTGACTCTTTGAATAATTTAACAAGCACAGACTTGAAATGATGACTGTTTGATCTAGGTTACATTTTGAGAAACGATTGGGATAAATTCCAACAGTGGTATTTCGTAAAGTTCACTTGGAACCTCACTCAAGTGAGCGTAGGCAATTCAAAATCGAACTCATCTCTTTGTTACTTTTCAAAATGCGAAGTGATGAGGAACACAAATAGAAAAAAATAATAAGGAGGAACTATCAGTGGTCAGAATAGTATGAAAGTATACAGGGTGTCCAGTAAATAGCACGACATACTGCAGGGGGTGATAGCTTGGGTCATTACCTATCAATACAACACAATATATGTTCAGCAAAATCTTACTCATTTTTTTTTCACCACTGTAGGTTAAACTTAAGTGATAAGAAAATAGTTCTGTGCAAATTTAAACAAAAAATAGTATTTCTTGAAAACATTCTTGTCTTTGATAGAAAAAAGATTATCAATGAGTAAAGTAACTATTCACGAATAATTTGATGTAAAAAAAAGTACTAGAAAAGGATTTTTTCATTACGAGATGCTTAAAAATCTGTTTCAAGGTAGAGATTTTTCGGTATTTCGGAAAATTTTGTAAAACTGCAAATCCGTAAGATTTTGCTGAACATATATTGTGTTGTATTGATAGGTAGTGACCCAAGCTATCACCCCCTGCAGTATGTCGTGCTATTTACTGGACACCCTGTATGATAGTAATCTACGCGGTTGCCCTTTCCCCCAAGCCTCGTGGAAGTTTGAAATTATCGCGCTACCGAGGTTAAAGTATCTTATCTCCTAACCCAGGTCATGATCTACCTGTGTGCCAAATTTCATCGAAATCCATTTAGTCTCTATGGTACGAAAGAGTTACAAAGAAAAGGACACATCGAGTTACTTTCGCTTTGATAATAATAATATGGAAATGAGAAAGTTCGAAAAACGTATCTCGCGCCTTGTATCGGATAGCCTAAATATCTTGTTATTTTTTCTTTGTTTAGATTATTTTCAAGGTTTATTTGCTTGCTATGGACAGTTTACATATTTAACAGCTCTACTGAATAACTGTGTACATATTTTAATGAATAAATGAACAGGTTAAGCGGTTTCCAATACACGTTTGCATGTTAGAGAAATTTTACGATCATAAGTAACCTCGATAGTATCGATTGTTGTAGGTACCTACAAAATAAAGGAGTCAATATTTTTTCAATAAAGTAATTTTATTACGAATATTTTGCACAAGTAGGTGGTTTCGTAATGGAATATAGCGCTTGGAACAAAATGTATTCGTTGGTTTTGCCACCTTCATGCTATAGCGCGTACCTGTAACTTGAATGCTATATCGAAAATATATGCTAGCCTTTCTCAAAGTTAGGGTCGGGTTTCATTCTATCCGGATGCAGCTGAATAACTGCTTACAGTTACTCAGTACCTAATACTTTATCCCTTGGTGAAGACAACAAGACCGGTTGTCAGACTTTCTGACTTCTGACTACCTGTAATGACTCACAAGGATCTACGAATGACGAGACCAATGACTCAACGTGCTTTTCGAGACACAGAGGCTTGATATGTTTTGAATGGTCACCCAACCGTGACCAACCTCTGCAAGTGTAGTTTAGATCTTTCATCGGCGTGGGGACAGCCCTGATAATATTTAGCATGCCAAGTAACACTCTCCCATCATACTGTATTAATGAGGCAGTCTAGCATGCAAGCTACTTACAAACCCTTATGAGGCAGTCTAGCATGCAAGCTACTTGCAAACCCTTATGAGGCAGTCTAGCATGCAAGCTACTTGCAAACACTTATGAGGCAGTCTAGCATGCAAGCTACTTGCAAACTCTTATGAGGCAGTCTAGCATGCAAGCTACTTGCAAACTCTTATGAGGCAGTCTAGCATGCAAGCTACTTGAAAACTCTTGTGCAAGTTATAGGCACAATATTAACGGCTTATTTCTCGACTGTCTTGTGTGTGAGCAAGGAAATAACAATAATCGTCAACAACTTAACGTACGCACAAAAACGAGAAATACAACAGGTATGTAGAAAGCATTATTAGCAAACTAAAATCCCTGTCTTTATTCCAAGCCAAGCCAATAAACAAATTATTTATTTTCACCCATTAATTAGGAAATATCCATCATTCCGAATTTACCCATTCGGTTCACAATAACTTCCCATTAGGTTAATGACAAGAGAGCGTTGACAATGTCTTTAATTATCACATCAAAGGTTTACGATCGGAACCATTTCCTTATTATTATGGGCATCAACGTTTTACTCTTTTGATTTTACTCGATAAATTTCCGGTACTATAGTGATAATTAACTTGCCTTGAAAGTAGGCTTGTGAATATAAGTATAAAACAAAGAACTAATATATTAATGCAATTTAAAACTCATCATTTTTGAAATAGTATAGTAACTAGTTGGTTTTCTGGTCGCAATAGACTACGTAGAAGATTCAGAAGGACGGAATCAAAACTGGAAGGTGGTCGGCGGTCGGTTGGTAGCACGGTCTCGCGAAACGTGGAAAGAGTTGAGGGAGGGAGGACTTTGCCCAGGAGTAGAACAGCGTAGGCTAGTAAAAATGTAGCTAAGACGATAGTGAACGGATAAAATGGATATGTTCTGTCAAAGCTGGAAGGAGGATGAGCAGCCTCTCAATAAATAAAAGGAGTGAGCCCAAGGGTAGAGAAAGCGAAGGTTCGAAAAACATTCACAGAAAACATAATGAAAAACCAAGTTTAGAACTCGCGAGATCAATAATAATAATAATAGTAAGATTTTTGTAAAAATATTTAAAAATATACTCAATATGTAAGAAAATAAATAAAAGAATAATAATAATAATAATATTTATTTGTTCAAAACCTTAAACCTATTTACAATTCTTAGGAACTTAAATTAAACCTGATTAGTAGCTGGCAAGATACAAAACTAGTGCAACTGGGCTTAAACTAGGAGGAACTCCTGTGCTATAAGCACCAGTTACTTCCGTCACCACCGTGATCGAGCTGCCGTTACAATTATGGTGTGGTGCTAAGTAAATATTAATAAAGGTGTACATTACAAAATTATAAATATATTTAATAATTTAACATTTAATAATTTAATTAATTAATTATATAAAATAAAATAGCTATCATGCGTGTGTGTGACCTATGAATGAACATATGTATGTGTGAGTGCTTATGGTGTGAGGTGTGGTGTGTTTGTGTGTATGTATGTGTTCGGGTGTATGAGTGGGTTTGTGTGATTTTATTTTATTATTATTTTATACTTTTTAGAAGTTGTTCAGTATTTCCATAATTTTGAGAGAGAAGGAAGTCATTTATGGTAGGTTTTAGTTTACTTATTGGTAAGTGATGTAGCTGAGTATTTTTACTTATTTTATTATAAAGGTATGGACCCATATAGCACGGTTGTCTTCTGAAGAATTCTGTTTTACACGGTTTCAGGTCAAATACGAGGTCCTTTCTACGTTTCTTTTTCAGTCTTACCGGGTCATACGTTGAGCTTTTGTGGCTTATGAGCAGGACTCTCCTGATATAAAGTTGTCGAACCGTTAAAACCATACAATCCTTGTATAGCTGCTCCGTTGGATACTGAAAGTTCTTTTTGTGCATTACTTTGAGAACTGCTCGCTGGGATCTTTCTAGGTTTAATATATGGGTTTTGTGTGTACTCCCCCAGACTGAGATACAGTATTCCAGTACTGACTGACACAGGGATAAATAGATTGACTTCAACAGGCTCAAGTCGCACACCCTGCGTAACTTCTTAAAAACTGTTATTAACTTTCTAACCCTACAGCTTTGCATTTTTACGTGATGGTGAAAGTTTAACTGATCGTCCACTTGTACTCCGAGATATTTTATACAGTTTGTTTTTTCAATAGGGGGACATCTGCATCCACTAATATTGTTTTGATTACAAGTGTGTGCTCGGATTTCAACCAATTCATTAGCAGATGGTGGAAGCTTCTTTATCGAGAACATGATGTATTTTGTTTTCTCTAAGTTAATAATGCAATTAACTTCTTTTATGTATATTGTTGCCTCTACTCGATAAAGCCGTAACCAAACATTAGTTATAAGTAGTAAGTATAAGAAACCTTGATAATCCTTTCGCAAACAATTCAACCATATCCAAATAGAAAGAGACACCCCTACAACAATTATGACAGTCATTACTTTCCACCATGAAAACTTAATTTACATATTGTATTGTAATGGACTATTAAATTAATATGAATTCTGCTTTTTACAAGTCATTAGCTTTTATGCCTGTTATTACGATGTATTTCGTAAAGGATTGTAAGGCTTTATATTCATGAATGCATAAATTTACTACAAAATGTTGCTATAGTGGGTCAGGCTTATTCAGTTATGCTGCACAAGTGGCGATAATTTATTTAGAACCTGCAAGAATTTCAATGTCAGAATGTGAAATCTCCATACATTAGTCGATTAATTTTATAATACACAAGCTTGTGCCCGCGGCTTTGCCCGTGTGGATGACGAAAATTCACCATTTCAACCCCCCATTTCACCCCCTTAGGAATGGAATTTCAAAAACCCTTTCTTAGTGGATACCTACTCCTCACAAAGAAAACAAACTCCAAATTTCATGTCTCAAGGACCAGCGATTCAGGCTGTGCGTTGATATATCAGTACACACTACAACTTTATTTTTGATTATCTGTTTGGTTTTTAGTTTAATTTATATTTTTTTAATATTTTTCTTTAAGTAGTGAGGCTCTATTACTGAAAGCCATTGAAAATCGATGAGACCCAGGTAAACTATTCAGTATTAAAAATAATTGCAATCGCACCACCTACCAAGTATAGCCTATTGTCTTAACGACTTTTACCTGAAGTGACAAACGCTTCCGATTCTTGTTGCTAAGTCAAGGTGTCAAGCTAACCTTGGCTCTACACATTGGTTCCAACTTCGTCCCCAATGCCGAGTGGCTTTGGGGACGAAGTTGGAACCACACCTCACAAAGACACGGAAGAATTAGACGGGTCCAATTTAATACATCATGATGGACGAGTGTCCATCATGATGTATGAAATTGGACCCGTCTTAAGCCAATGTTATTTATTTAAGCCAATTTGTTGTGTGATAATGTAAAACCTAATAATCTACTCTTATATCGTAAAATTTGAATCATAACTTCAAATAGAGTTTATATTGACATCATTTATAAACACATTAACGAAATTTAAAAAAAAAAGTAATTTTATGACAAATTTTGGTTTAATAAAATAATGATATACAACAAATGGTTTACCGATTCAATACAGAGCAATTCCAAGAAGTTAATATCACCGAGGAATTTTTATCAATTATTTTTCTATAATGGAATGCGGGCCATTTTTACCGCATCACAAAACCATTTCTCACGCTTTTAACTTTGATGTTTCATTTAGTAGGCTCAATCCCAATATATGAGAATAGATAATTTGCGAAACTGCACATAACTAGGTATTATGCAACAGTTTTATATACTACTATTATAACTTATATTTTCATAACACAACCCTAATATTATTCACGTACAAAACATTCCCATAAACATTACACCAGTTTCAGATCTTCACACAAATTCCTATTCGGGGTCACCGTGAGTTTACGTCGTGACAAACAAGTCTAATTTATTTGAACGCCTGTCCTTGTCCGATATTTTGTAAGCTGTATAATGTTTATTTTAGTACTAAGTCTTCGTATATTCTTTTCGTCAATCAAATGAATTTGCTTTGTTCTTTTTAGGGTTTTATCTTTATGCCAGGTAAGTTTTGTTTTTTGTTTTTGACAGAACCTATCCAGCTCGTCCCGCCATGTCCTACGTGGTCTGCTGCGACCACACCTCACTGTATCAGGAAACCAGTCTGTGCTACTTGCGCCCACAGTTTGGCAAACATGTCCTGCCTAGTCCCATTTAAGTTTGGCAGCCTTTTGAGCTTATTGTTTTCAATTTTGTGGACAAAAAGACGGATTTTTTATTGTTACCAATAACCAGTTTGGCTTAGTTAGTTGACGAGTTGGTTGAAGTTTAAAGATAAAATTTCCATATGGTAAGAATAAGGGGCAAAATGTCCCTACCCTTATAACACTCCCATATATGTATCAAATGAAAGTACCTACTTGAGAAGTGTATAATTTCTCTCTCATCATGCTCAAACCTATAAAAGATGGGGGAAAAGTTATGAAGAATTAAAAATTTTAATCCTAAGAAAAAATACTAATTACTGTGGTGAAACACTTTTCTCATTTGTACTAAGTGAAAAAGCACAAATTTTTATTTTTATTAAATGAATCGAATCGGGTGCGTCGACCACTGGGGGCCACGGACCCAAATTGTCTACATGCGTAGGAGTATCTATACGCTATTAAAACCCTAATACATAAATTTGTATTGAGGTTGTGCCTATACATTTAGACAAGCTGTAAATCCTGATTTATTTGCAGCATTGTTTATTTAATTAAAGATAAAGTCTTTCGGTTTTATTATAAAACAATGTTTCTCTTTAAGCAAGATATAAATCATGGAGTCATTTTTAGAAATAAGAACCTTTAGGAACATAGGTGCAAGGTATTCTACCTGTATCCTTTTACTCGTATTGTTGGTGAGGTTAATCCATCCATGAACTGAATTTGACAAGCGTTGCTTAACCTTTGACCGACCCCGCGGGTTATCATTACTTAGCCACGCTCACCTACCCTTTTTAATTCTTCAATGTTGACTGTGTTAGACTAAATACGGGCTTTCGTAAAATGTAACATCTTCAGTAAAATACAAATGCCGACTACATTACATACAATACATACATACACTCGATTGACTTTCAAGCTTAGTTGAACTAAATAAAGTACCAAATTCAATGTCAACAAGTAAAAGTTCTACATAACAGGCTACATAATTATTACCTTTGTCAAGAGAAAAGTTTTAAGCATCTTATAATGATGCTCTTAATTAACTGTCCCCGTTGAATGCTCATTTAGAAGACATCTGTTGAGATGAGATGAATTATGACGTAATTACAAAGACGGGAAGGGCATGAAATACAGTATAAGTTGGTTCTGAATAGTCCATAACAATACAATAGTATTGTGCATAGCGTTTACCTCTTCCTTGCTAGGAGAGTAGGTAGATACGTTGAGCCTCCGATCTCGCAATTTTAAATATGTAAGATAGTGAATAGTTCAGACAGTCAGAATCCTGTTAATCTGACAACTGTACCTACTGTTATTCTCTTAAGTTGTAAACATCAATTCGGGATTAGATCTATGTCTTAGTTTGCGTCGCAAGTTATTTCTCCGACTAGAGAATATTCTTAAAGCATCACCGATCGTAATGTTTAGTATAATCTCTCATCTAACTTAGCACTTCGATCGTACCGCGCGGCTTTAGTTTTGTCTGGTTTATTTCAACGGCAACTATTATTGATGCAAACAGTCTTAAATCAGTCCTAAAACAGTTGCCTTATTGATATAATTTCATAAAGGAAACTGATAAAATCTACACAGAAAAATACTATGACACAAATTCCACACACATTAATACTCCAACGGCCACATCTAACCAGCTTTCACCTAATGTTACCTAATGTCACCTCCGACGTTCAGGATATTAGTCTGAGTGCACTGAGGTAACATTAGTAGTTCCTATGCGCTGTGTGGAGACCTCTTTATGACAGCATGACAGTGTGTGTCTGTAAAATAATAGATATATAATGCTATTAACAGGACAGCAAATGTAAACTAATAGTGTATGGGCAATACAAATACCTATTAAAACTTTAAAATCAAATAAACGAGGCATTCTGAGAGGATCACCAATGGTATTCCATATTGCACAATCAACGTTTTAGTGTTCGTTAGAGAGAGCCATGAACTATCGATAACCTGGATTGTAATTTAGAAATATTTATAAGTCACACAATTGTTTTGTGTAGTATGCAACAACATGGCGCTTATGACTTGCACCACATTCCACTCGGTCGATGTCCTTATCAATTTTTTATGTCCTCTTCAAATCCTGAAGTAATGTAAGGTACTTCAATATGGAACCTCTTGTCACGGTCAGTGGTTGATAGGTAAACAGTAAATATTTTATGGTGTCCTGCACCCTAATTGCAAAACGCACAATTTATCAGAATCTGAATGGGATTGAAGATTATTTCGAAACCATTGCGTCATTTGTTCGAATAAATTGTCGGCTCAGCAACGTAAATAACGCAATGAATGTTGTTTAACTATGAATATTAAACCAATTCCTACCGATAAAAAGTTCCGCAATTACCCCTCTGGATAATAATAAACATTATCAATGGACTAATTTAATAGCTTTTATTTCAAGGTATTTATTTTGAAATCGAGTTTGATATTACGTTATGTTAACTTCATTTGTTTTTTTTGAAAACTTTATGTAACTATTGTCAAACTTAGGTACGCAGTAGTTCCAACTTCTATAAAGCTCACTGCTCACCTCACTCAATTGAGCGCACACGATATGAAAGCGAACATTTGTTTTTAAAGTAATTCATCCCAGATTTACAACGAGACACCGGCACCGTTCGAATTTCGAAGTGGTATTTTAGCACTACAGACTTGAAGCAGATTTAGTTACGACTTATTGGAATGAACAGCTTTAATATACACTATAGACACGTTATCCGTTTGATTTATACTGAGAAATTGTAGCAGAATATCTAACAAAGGAACACTAACTATATACGTGTAGAATTTAACGTAAATGCAGTTTGCGCAGAAATTATCATTAATACTCTTGATAGAGACATTACATGTAGGTACTAATAGATATATGGAACCTCCCTTTGACATACATTTTTTTTATTATTTTTTGGATGGGAAATCAATAAAAGACGTCTCCCCTCTTGGACGAAGCGGAATGGCGTGTCAGACTTTTACTCACTGAAAACCACCCGTGTTCCTTCAGTTGCCCATGTGCCAGGGTCACGGTGTCTCTTTCGAACAATCTCGCGACACTGGCAGTTTGACATACATTTTGATGTAACACTCAGTGTTCCTTTGCAAAGCAAACATAATTAATTTATTTGAGCTTAATAATTATCGTAGTAGTGAGAAATTATTAACATACAGTTTGTAATCCTGAGTAGAGGCATTTGTCATGCAATGAAAGCATTTAAATGTAGCTAGTAATTAATGAAATCCAGGTAAAATATACTTCGTTTTTGGAATTATTCACCACCATACATGGATTTACTGTCTCTGAAAGTTTCACAATAATACAACCTGATTGTAGCCCGCGACTTCATCTGCGATCCAGGATGAAAGTAGCCTGTGTCCTTACGTAGGTCAGGGTCTATCTGTGCGCCAGATGTCGTCTAAATCCTTAGAGCAGTTTTATCATGAAAGCATAACAAACAAAAGATTTTTCGTAAGTAATATTATTAATACGAAAGTAAGTATTTGACATTTATAATATTACTTTGGAAATTAGGATACATGGTCAAATTAAACAAGTAATCAAAACTCCGCAGACGTGGATGATTACCTAAACGAGATTGTGGATATAGAACGAGATTGTGGATATAGAACGGGATTGTAGCACAAAACAGAAACACAAAGTTACCGGTAAATACAGTAGATACCTGTATTACCCACTTTTCACAACTCAAACTAACACAGTTCACACAACACAATAAAAACTAACGTAATTATAAACTGAACTGATTTTGGCGGGAACGCCAGAGCGATTTTACACACGACCGTTCACAGTGGTGTTTCAAGGGAACTAAATTTGAAACACGCGGGGACGCATCGCGCATGGCATCCCCAAGCGTCGGCCGACAAGCGCGCGAATTCAAAACGCGGCCCTGAGTATGCGTACAAGCAACCGTTTACTGGCGGCGCATGAGGGTGCCATTTTTACGCGTTATCCAAAACTTAACGACGAACCTTTATAAATATTTAAATGAAGCTAATTTGTAGCAACAATTCATCCTAAAGATTCCCACGTAAAGTAAAAATTGCGCTAAATCCACCTGGTTTCTGACATATTAGAACAGAGGCTAAGCCCGCTAAGCCAACATGAATTTTGTTGACACACGCAAAGCCCATTTACACCAAATTTCTCTCACGTACGAAATTAAATTGCAAAGTAGGTACCTATAACATTTAATTCATGTCGCTCTCTTCAGAGTTTCACAGATGCTTATGAAGAATCCTTGCGAGTAATTAATGTGAACAGTTGCTGCCCAGAATAGTACCTACAGAAGGTCGACTCCATACAATGAAAGAATATAGGCACACTCACACATAGACGCCTACGTACGACGATCTCAAACAAATGCCGGTCGCGAGTACGCTTGCACCCGCCGTACGTGAAGCGTGTCTATGTGTGCGTGCGTTTTCGCTCGTTGTATGGAGATGACCTTCTGTACTATTCTGTGGTTGCTTACCAAGATAAATTTCACTGCTTTTAAACACAGCTAAAATTTTCGGCACGTGAGCATTTCACAAAAACATGGCGCGCATAAATCTGGCATTAACATTCTAAATTAAAGTTCACTGTTTAGATTATAATTTTGTTTGCAAATAGTTTACTTTTGTGTGGCTTTAGTTGTTCATTTGTGAGATTTTTGCCGGTGAAATTTTTAGCATATTACTATGTTCATTAAAAATATCTGTATCTAAATTCTCTAGATTACGATTTGCTGACTTAATTATTACAGGCACAGATGTGACGTATACTTATTAAAAGGGTCCAGTTAGGTTTTAGATATGGGCTACTATGTACGCAAATGTGCTTCTAGTAAACAAGGGCCGAAAATAAATTGAACGGTTGGTAATTTAGGGTGTAGTTTTAGGTTATATAAATAATAAATATTATATTTACCGTCATCCCATTTCTTCCCGTGGGTGTCGTAAGAGGCGACTAAGGGACTAATTAGAGAACTAGCTTCTGCCTGCGACTTCGTCCGCGTTAAATTTCTTGTTCCCCCGACCCTTCCCGTCGCGTCGAATCGCCTACCCGTGCGATGTTTTCCGTTTTTGCAACATTTTTAATTACTGCTCCGCTTCTCTTGGTTTTAGCGTAATGTTATATAACCTATAGCCTTCCTCGATAAATAGGCTACCCAACACAAAAAGAAAATTTCAATTCGGACTAGTAGTTCTTGAGATTAGCGCGTTCAATCAAACAAACATGCAAACAAACTCTTCAGCTTTATAATATTAGTATAGATGGGCAGCAGCGTTCTCCATGCATTTTACTATCATACTGCGATCGTCAGCCCGCCTGCCAAGCGTGACGATTATGACAAAGCCATATGTCGCTTTTATGTTTGAAATAAACTATCAGAGGGCAGCACCCCAACTGCTTAACACACGTTTAGTTAGTACAATCCGGAGGAATTTCACTACTAAACTATTGCTTTATTTGTTTGAAAACGTAATTTGCTCGACAAGGTAAAAATCGTAATGAATACCGTGAATTGACAAAATGAATAGCTTTCTCACTAAAGGTATATTCCTCAATTTAAAACCAGCAGAATAAATATTTTACTAATAAATTTTTCGTTAAATGAGAATTAAATTTATTATATGGAATTGGATTCAAGTTTTCACTTATGAATACATTTATCTAGTCACAATAAATTCACACAAAAACAAATGGCATTAGGGCGCTCCGCAAGATAAATTAACTTGAAAAAATTTTGAGTTTCCGTTCTAAGTATGGGGAACCCCAAAATTTATTGTTTTTTTTTTTATTTTTGTGTGAAAATCTTAATGCGGTTCACAGAATATATCTACTTACCAAGTTTCAACAGCCTAGCTCTTATAATTTCGGAAAAAAGTGGCTGTGACATACGGACGGACAGACAGACAGACATGACGAATCTATAAGGGTTCCGTTTTTTGCCATGTGGCTACGGAACCCCAAAAACAAGTTCTTATTGCTTAACTAGGTAATCTACCTTTCAAGCACCCTTTTCTCTTTTACATTTTTCACTTTCATGCGAAATCATTTGATAATGGCGTTAAGCTCACCCCCAAAATTAGCGAGCTCATTATAAAATGCTCTCATCACCCTAATTAGGAACCTTTCATGGACCAATGACCGACGATACGGTACCCTTTTTTCCTAATTAAATAAATTTTACTGATTAGGGTAACCTGTTAGAAAACAATTTCCCGACATAAAATTACCAGTTTCGGTATAACTCATCAAAATCACCTGCCTAACCTTTTTCCAACAGTAGTCAGGTCGGCTTCCAGTCTAACTGGATTTTACTGGGTAACACGATACCCGATGGTAGAATCTGAATACGAATTCACTTTAATATGCTGGCAAATTTTATGTTTTTTTTTTGTTTGTAATTCAATCACACTCGCTGACAAAAGATTTCAGAAGAAAGTGTTCACGTTTACTTTTGAAGAAATAAAAATACTATTGCATGAAATTCTAACAAATCCGTAGACCCATAGAACAGGTTTCTAATTATTCTTATCCTTCAAGACAAGAAATAAAAACAGAGTAGCGGCCACGAGTGCAGTAAACAAATACTTGTTTAATAAATAAATAAACTTATCCCATTTTCTTTTTCTAGACAACCCTTCAAGCACATTTAACTCGACTTGACATGACGTGACATTCACATGAACTGAACTGAACTGACAGAAACGTGTTGCCACAGAGTACAAAACCTCCGCGCCTGCAGCGTCTAGAAACGGCAGTGTACCAATAAAATTCGTGGCGCTGAAAGTGAGTTGAGCGCGAACCGCCTTTGAAGCCGTCAAGTTAGTGTCATAGTGCGAGTAAATAGTGACACGCTTCTTTCTAATGAAAAGTACTGACAACGCCGCCTCTAGCAGCGGTCTGTGTGCTGTGAGTGTTGCAAAGGTGTGTCTCGCATCTTGTTTATTAGCTCACTAGCTTTTGCTCAAAGTTTCACCCGCTCGGAGGTCGAAAGATATTCACTGGGAACTGAACGAAAACTGTCAAATATGCACCAGTAGTACAATCGTAGTAACGTTACTCATAAAGGCTCTTCCAGTGCGCTCAATAAACAGACCAAGATAAGTTCCAACCTCTCCATTAAATAATTCACCTCCAGTTTTAAAATTCAAAAGGTACTCGGTGTTTGGGAATACACAAGAGATCAAAAAGAATTTCACCGTTTCCCAAAACAGGGGTTTCAAATTTAATGAGCAAAAACCCAGTCTTTGAAGGATTGGTTCTATCTTTACTGTGTTAAAGATGACCAAAATAACTTAAAATGAAGTCTTCACTTTGAGTTATTTTCGAGGGCCTATGAAAGTTGTTTTAATATTGGTGTACACAGCATTTAATTAAACAAAATAAATGACCACTGACAATGAATCACACATTATAGGCAATTTAATGTCAATTATGAAATAATTGAAATTGTAACCGCTTATATTCCTCCGAGATTGCTCAAGGTCTTTAATTATCATTGTAGATAAATAAAATTGGCATATCTAATAACTTTCACAACAATCGTATTATTCTAACCATTCCAACAGAAAAACATCCAATAAATATGTAAGGGACCATCAAGACCAGTTAAATAGCTCAAACGTAATAAAAGAAAGCGTTCTGTAACTTTCCGAGCAATATCTTAGTAGGTAATCATTAATAATTTGGCGCCCACCGTGGGACCGAAGTTGCAGACCGCTTGGTTTGAAAGTATTCAGATAAGAATGGTAGGATTTATGATCTAGTCTTACGTTCCCAAAAATAACGATACTTTTTCATAATGACTACAAAAAATAAACATAAAACAGTACCTACTTTTCAAATAAAAAGTAGTTGAAAATTATTAATTTATACGAAATTACTTGTTAAAAAGAATATTCCGACCACTTCCATCAAATTACCAGTTTACTAGTTTCATAAAGCCATTATGATACAGAGTAAAGAAATATAATATAATGGAGCCGAAAAATAGCCTGTTACGTAAGAAATTATGTCCATAAAGAATCCATCAGATCTCTGAGAAATACTTATTGCCACCCACCGTGGCACGTCCCCTGTCGCCTGGGGTCCCTGTTGGGCGACAATAACCAATTCATTGATAAGTTCTTAGGATTGTTTGTAGGTAGTGTATTTTTTATTAAGTATGTTATTATTTAACAGTATACTTGCCTATTATATAATTTATAAGTAGTCTCATCAGAGTTATTACAAATGACCAATTTAATAAAGATATTGTTCAGATGTTTTGTTCTACTACAAAAGCAGCAACAAAACAAGGTAAGTACTATTTACATAATGCATATACCCTAAGAACCTATCCTACCCTAATCGTTTCTCGTTTATTTGTATGGTCTAAACAGAGGCTCTTTAAATAGAAACATTTTACAATTTACAGATTTTAGACACTTAACCGAGAAAAATTAATTAAAAAGAATCAGAATGCTTTTTTTATTGCCTTAAAGACAGAGTTGTGTGAAAAGGGTGAGGGTCTTTACCCTGGAATGGGACAAAACAGGCTAGAATTATTTTTTATTAGAACCTTCCACTCAAACTGAGCCTTATTTGAATATCTTAGGTAGTCAGACAATTGGGGCCAACTTAATTTCATAGTTGTTATAATCGGTTAATTGGTAGGGGCACGCCTATCTTGGTATGATAGGGTCCTAATGTGAGTTGAAGGTTGTTTTAATATAGTAGTTAAATCTGATAACGTATTGACATTAGGGACTTCTACTTGCTTATCATTTTTTTCATGGACTACCGTTGTCTGTAAAGGTTAATTTCGCATAAGATTTAACTGATTTTACAGTAGGTAAATTACTATTCTTTTTTATGTTCAGATACTAGTAAGTTTATGCTAAATGGAGTAGTATTAAAATATCTTTCACTACTGATGATACTTCAGAAATTCTGTCGAGCTATGGGCAGTCAGCTATACTACCAACCTAGTTGACTGTTTAATGTATCACCGCGCCAAATTTGTTCAGCTAGCTTTTGCTCGAGAAATGAATTCCTAAGTCTGATGAAACGTTGCACACACGATAGAACTTGTCAACATCTGCCTGTTTGGTGGTGTGTTTTGACGGGTAAATCCGAAAACTGATTTTGAATGTAGTTAGCAGAGATAGAGATAGCACGGTACTTAGGAAAATAGCAGAAGAGCAGACATTGTGTAATATTAAATTCAGTTGTTTCTACAGCGCATGAAATAAAAACTGTGGTTTTGGCATATAACGCAAAGGAGTTATAGAACAAGTTTATTCGATCCTTAAATTGACAATAACATCCATTCTCCTACTATTCAATTATCGCCTAGAGTGAAACAATTACGGTCTAATATTAATAACTTCTTCACACCAGATAGCCTCATACTCAGAAAAAGAAAGTTATTTGACTTAGCGCAATCCAAAAATATAAAACAAATTATTACAGTCGTCCACGAGTATAATATCTCCGGGGGAACTGAATACAATTGTACTGTTTTAAATTTTTCTTTTCAATTTTTAAATTACCTGGGGAAATTACCTTAAGATTGTAGATACAGAAGACGGTAAATTTAACATTGATATTAATTATCTTGCTTAATCTTGGATAGTCAACCCTAAAAGGTGGGTGGGACAAACTGAATGAAAATGGAGAACCGGGTGTTGAGGCGCCATTTGTAAGAAGCCATCGAATATAGAATGGTGCCAAATGTACGCTGGCCTCACTACATCTGTCTTAGACCACCTTCAAAACCATCTGTTTGTATTAGTAGTAGAGTAAACGACGTTACACTTAGTGTCTCCGTACTCTATGGGAGATGCCTGTGCCTAGCACTAGACGATAGGCTGAACTGATTGAATTATCTTCGAGTGAAAACATTATGTAGGTTTTCGATTCCAACGTGTTGGATTGTCTGCACGCTACAGAAGTTGATAGACGGTTCTGAAAGTGTCAAGCTCGTAGCTAAATTCTGAGTGTATATATGTAGATTGGTATGGACACTCTAAGAAGAAGGCATATAAATTATTTAAGTAATTTGCCAGCATTAACATACACACTCTTTCTGTGTACCTAGTATCTAAAATGTAAGTTTCTTGTTCACAACTAAAACCTACCACTGACATAAAGTACCCTTCTTCACCACAACTACCCTTCTCACGCTGAAAACAAATTAAAAGGAAATAATTGGGTACCTTTTCTTATAAAATTAGTTTTCTCTAAGACCTTACGCAACAGACTTAGATAATACTTCCAAATTTACCTGTTAGACGTATCGGACTTGGGTGCAATTTTGAACTAAAGAACTTAAAATCAAAATACACTTGAATTTCAACTTTGTCCCAAGAAAATAGGGTTGATTTTCCTTTCTTCCTAAAGTATTTACACGCATTATTTTAGAAAAATCAATACCTTAAATTAGATTAAAGCGAACAAACGTTTTGAGGTAATTTTGTTAAAAGTACAACAATTATTTGTATTTAGTTTAATGGTAGCTTATTTCCTTCGCTTTCTACGTTGAATGGAGGTTTTATCAATGTAGGGTTAATTATTTAGAACAAGGTATTTGGAACAAGGAGAAAAATGGTGTCCTTCAAACATACGGCTCTGCTGATGTCAGTTTGTTGTCAATAAGAAATGAAGAAATAACATACGAATATAGACGCTTACGAATATTGAGTCTTCATGTTGTCTACTTTGTATCACCAAAATAAGTGCCAAGCGTAATGATTATCTTATTGTTAAACTAGCTTTCTTCAGCGTCTTTGCCCGCGTATTTTACTTACAAACCTTCCTCTTGAATCACTCTTTCAATTGATGAAAACCGCACTAAAAGCTGTTCCACATTTTTAAAGATCTAAGCGAACTGACGCGAGAAGCAACTTTGTTTTATTCAGATAAAGATGTGCTCGAAGATCATGTTTAGAAATGCCTACGTGACAGACTCCTGATCAGATTAAGGCATTAGACACTGATTGTTGCTGTATGGATACTGTCTTGTGAATTAAATAAATCTGAATTTAGAGTGTTTAGAAATATGCTACTTAATTTGAAAGCAAAACACTTATCTAGTGGTCAAGACCGCTAAAGCAATTGTGTCGGAATAATCTATCGTTGCCACCGTAAATGTTGATTTTGACAGTTTTGATAATGTCTTTGGTACAAATACTTTATTCCGGAGTTGTCGATTCACCCATAAAAAATTAACTTCGTGCGAATTGCCTGCAGAAGATTTTACATTTTTAAAGTGTCAATTCGCCCATTTTGGGCGAGTATATTCATGTTAATCGACTAATAAGCTATTGTTATCCTACCCCTTATGTTGAATCAATTAGCCATTGAGGATTACGTAACGTAGCCAGTCTGCGTCTCAGCGGTCAGTGAAGTGATAAACCCATGTAAATGGGGCGTGAGATGGTAGGTATTGGGAACAATAGTTCTACCTTCTTATCTTACGTTCTTAGTCTTGTAACTTGTCAATCAGCTTTTGAATAAACAGAAATGTACCTGCAACAGAAAATAAAAATGTTAATAGGGCTCTGTTTGAAACAGATACTGGTTGGAAATACATAATTATGACTAAACTCATAACTTTACAGCCTTTTTAGGGTTCCGTTGCCAAATGGCAAAAAACGGAACCCTTATAGATTCGTCATGTCTGTCTGTTTGTCTGTCCGAGTATGTCACAGCTATTTTTTTCCGAAACTATAAGAGCTATGCTGTTGAAACTTGGTAAGTAGATGTATTCTGTAAACCGCATTAAGATTTTCACACAAAAATAGAAAAAAAAACAAAAATATTTGGGGTTCGCCATACATAGAACTGAAACTCAAAAAAAAAATTTCATCAAACCCATACGTGTGGGATATCTATGGATAGGTCTTTAAAAATGATATTGAGGTTTCTAATATCATTTTTTTCTAAACTGAATAGTTTGCGCGAGAGACAATTCCAAAGTGGTAAAATGTGTCCCCCCCCCCCCCCCGTAACTTCTAAAATAAGCGAATGATAAAACTAAAAAAATATATGATGTACATTACCATGTAAACTTCCACTGAAAATTGGTTTGAACGAGATCTATTAAGTAATTTTTTTTTTAATACGACATAAATCGTAAACCACAATTGAAATATAAAATTAAAAAAAAATACTAATAATTTCATAAACATAAACCTTATGCATAAACCGTGAACACCTGCAGATTTGTACGGAACCCTCGGTGCGCGAGTCCGACTCGCACTTGGTCAGTTTTTTTACACTCTTTATATTAGCTTCACTTGTATGTTTGTATGTTTGTATATTTGTATGTTTGTATATTTGTATGTTTGTTTGTAACAGACTCCTTATAGTGCGATTTTGACCCACTTTAAACGACCAGATTTCATTCAAACTTTGCACACCTGTCAAGGACTGATGACAATGCAGTAATTTCATAAATTTGTGCCATTATCCTTGCCAGGGTTACCAGGACAGCAAAAAAACTGTCACAAACTACGCTGACATACGTCTCAAAATTCGAAATACCCTAAAAAATAGAAAATAAACAATAGTTTAAAAAAAACTAAAATAATGGAAAAAAAGCGTGGGGTGCCTGATATCAATAAAAAAATACCTTAAAAGCACCCCACGCTTTTTTTCCATTATTTTGTACTTTTTAGTTTGGTTTTCCATGGAAGCGTGTTTTTTAGTTTTTTTAAACTATTGTTTTTTATTCCTAGGCTTTGATAAATATTGCAATGAGTTCTATAGTACTTGAAGAAACAACTTAGCAACATGTTTTGGCTTTCATTATTGGAATCGTAGTAGTTGGCGTTTTGTAGTTTTTGCCTACACCCTTAGGAATAAGACATGAGTTTATGTATGAATGTAAGTTAACGAAGTACCTATCAATAATAAAGAAAAATATGTTCTAAAAACAAAGAAGTTACGATGGTTGCCGACATACAAAGACGGCTCATTCTCTAAATTTACCACAAAATAAGACAAATAGATCAACACACTGCAAATAAACCTTTTTACATACTCCTTTACAATATTGTATCCAATGCTTTTATACCTCAAACGGTCTTTAAAACCCAGTCATATTCCAATATATGGCAAATAAACCGACTCAACACATTACTTAATACCTACAATATGTCAAGTCACGTAAGTTTTTACGAGTCTCTATAAAAGAACCCTTAACGCCATGCAGAGTGTGTATTGAGGGCATACAGAGTTAAGTCCTGGTTTACGGTAGTGTTAGATGTGAGATAATGGAAGTAGCATACTTTCTTTTTGTTATGTATTATTCGCAGGAAATGTGGCCTTTCTTTAGAGGCTTTAAATGTTTGGTTCAGTTTTTTCACAAAGACATAACTACGTACGAATTTACATTGAGATATTGTTAGTAGCACCACGGAGTTGGGAATTAGAAATATAAAAAGATAATGGTTTACCGTCTAGAGTAGACAATACATTTAAGCATGGAGTTAGGTTAAACACAAAATGATATAACATGACTACCATAAAACATTAGCGAAAGCTCGGTTACAAAGTATTATTTGCTAGTGAGCCCCAAAATAGACAGTTAACAGACACTTAACCTTTCCGACACAGACGGATAACATCTACAAATAAACTCGACTGCACAAACCAAGCTGTTGATGTGATTAAGGTTCAATATTGATTGTAGGACTTCGTAGAAAAATAAACACGTCTTTACTGTATGCTGATTTATTCCGAACTACTTTAATGAGCAAGACAGACAACTATATATTTGGGCCGAACATACCGCCCACCAAAAGGGAATTTTAATTCCTTTTACAATAAGTTTTAGAAGTTATATTTACAACTAAATCAGTTGACAAACAAATCATGCATTATGACACTAAACAATAACAATAGGTTCACCAAATTATTTTAGTTAATGTATAACCAACAGATAAACAAAATGACGTTCCAGATAGACTACACATAAGTTTTATATTACAAAACAAATTGGGAGTCTTGAAAACAATTGTTATTATAGTTTGCATTGATCAAATAGATTAGACAGTAAACTTAACGAAATTTAAAAGAAAACTTTAACATAATTATTGTAACAGAAATTATACTCAAGAACTGTTGTCGCTAATATTATTGATTGGTAGAAAACAGAGTTTGGAGATGGATCTTTTTACAGTATTTGTACCCATCTTTACGCTATAAACCCTCGCGATACCATCAGGTCCTGGGTGTTTGTCCACAATCCGTCCTAAAGGCCACTTGCCAGGCGGTAACCCTTCTGTTTTTATAAGAACAATCTGGCCAATGTCAAACTCATCTTGCCTTCTCTGCCACTTAGGTCTTTGCTGAAGTCTGGAGAGATACTCGCATTGCCAGCGATGCCAAAAGTTAGACAGTACCTTTTGACAGTGTTGCCATCGCGATAAGCTTGATTGGGAGATATCTTTCAGGCTTGGGGAGGGTATAGTAATCGGAGACTCCCCAATGAGGAAGTGGCCAGGTGTAAGTACATCCAAATTGTTTAAATCTGACTCAATAACTGGGCAAAGAGGACGGGAATTTAGACATGCTTCAACTTGACATAATACGGTGGTCATTTCTTCATATGTCAGATGTGTATTCATTATGCGTTTGAGATGGAACTTCATCGATTTTACTCCGGCTTCCCAGAGGCCTCCAAAATTTGGGCTATATGCAGGTATGAAGTGCCACTGAGTGCCGTCCGCTGCCAGTAGATTGGATACGTGGTCTCCAAATTCAAAGGTTGCTTCCTTGAACGCCTCTGCCAGTAATTTGTTCGCTCCCACGAAATTTCTTCCTTGGTCACTCCACAAATCACTACATCTTCCACGACGTGATACAAAGCGTCGAAAAGCTGCGATAAATGCTTCCGAGGTCAAATCTCCCACAAGCTCTAAATGAATCGCCTTTGTTGACATGCATATGAAGATGGCGATGTAGGATTTGTTAGTTTTGGCACCTCTGCCTTTAGACATAAAGACATCATAAGGGCCAGCAAAATCAACGCCACTGTGAAGGAATGGCCGTGCGGGGGTTACTCGCACCTTCGGTAACTCGCCCATTAATTGTGTGCGAGATCTGGCATTCAACCTTGCGCAAACAAAACATTTATGAATGTATGTTTTTACTGAACCCTTGACTTTCAAAATCCAGTATCTTGACCTTAGATAATTTAGCATCAGTTGCACTCCTCCATGCAGCATCTGTTTGTGCGCATCAGCAATGAGTAAGGCGGTGAGTGGATTTTTGTGATCTAAGACTATAGGATGCAGACGATCGTGTTCTAAATAATAAGCATTTTGTAGTCTTCCGCCCACCCTGAGTATCTGCTTAGCATCCAGGTATGGATTAAGGGCCTTCAAACGGCTTGTATTTTTTACTTGATTCCTGTCTATTAAGTCTCTAATTTCTTCTTAAAATATAACATTTTGGATGATTTTTATGCAGGTCTGCAATGAGTCTTCCAGTTCATCAGTAGTGATAGGTGAATTTACAGGTTGATTTTGTCTAAACCTCAGAAATCTTTTACTATACGTGATAGTCTTCAGCAATTCTGGTAAGTCTTCGAAAGTTTCCATTTTGCTGTACAAGGATTTTTCTTCGCTTTCCATTGTAAGGTAAGTATTCATGGTTTTTCTTCTTTCTAAATCAGTTTCTTTATCAATTAATGTTTCCATGTGTATATTTTCCTGTTTCAGGTGTTCCGGACCGTGCCACCAGAGTGTGTATTTTCTCAATTCAGGAGCCAACATTCCTCTCGAGGCAACATCAGCTGGATTTTGTTGTGACTGTATGTGGTACCATTTGTTTCCAATATTGTCAAGTATGGTTATCACTCTATTTCTTACAAATGTTTGCCATCTGTTGGGATCTCCATACAGCCATGACAACACTATCGTAGAATCAGTCCAACAAACTATCTGACTCTTTGGGATGCGCATTGCCTCACAGATATGCTTCAGTAACCTTGACAGGAGAACTGAACCGCACAATTCCAGCCGTGGAAGAGATAATGCCTTGACTGGAGCAACCCTTGTCTTAGCAGCGATAATCCCCGTCTGATAGTCTCCGTTGACTCCTCGAACTCTCAGGTAAGCAACAGCTCCATACGCCTTGGTTGAAGCGTCACAATAACCATGAATAGTAACATCTTTCAACGTTTCTTTAGTGGTTAACAGCCATCTCTTTAATTTCACGAATTTAATATCTTCAAAACTGTGTCTAATATTTAACCATTCAGTTTTTGTTTCAGGTGAAAGTTCTTCATCCCAGTGGACCCCGCGAAGCCACAATTTCTGGATCATTATCTTTGCAGGTACCAGTGCTGGAGCTAACCACCCCAGAGGATCAAAAAGTTTTTGAACCTCGGCCAATATTTTCCTCTTGGTGACTGTTTCTGATAAGGGTGGTAGCTTAAGGTTGTATTTAAGTACATCTTCTCCCATATTCCAGGTTAAGCCCAGTGTTTTTATCAAGCCGTCTAACTTGATATCGATGTTAACATGAGAGCTGAGCTCAGCTGGATGAAATTCCTTAAGGAAGTCTGAATTGTTTGAGGCCCATTTTTGTAGGATAAAGCCCCCCCTCTCCAGAATTGCCTTCACGTCCTTAGCTACACCAACTGCCTCGGGTACCGTATCTTGACCAGACATTAAGTCATCCATGTAGAAGTCTTGTCTAATAGTATCTGCTGCTTCAGGATGATTCTCGCCTTCATCGTTCGCCACCTGGTGCAAAGTCTTGACTGCGAGGTATGGTGCACATGCCGTGCCAAACGTGACTCGCAGAAGCCGGTATTCCTTTACAGGTACATTAGGGTTGTTACGCCAGACAATTCTTTGATAATCTGCGTCTTCTTTAGAAACGAGTATTTGACGATACATCTTCTGAATATCGGCTACATATGCTACCCTGGTCAGGCGCCATCTCATGACGAGTGATCTCATATCTTCCTGAAGTTGCGGCCCAACAAGTAACTCATCGTTGAGTGATATGTTTTTTGAGCCTCTGTGAGACGCGTCAAATACTGGCCTGACCTTTGTAGTCTCGCTTTCTTCTTTCACCACTGCATGGTGGGGCAGATAAACAGCTGGCTTATCACTTTCATCACTTAGGACTTCCTCCATGTGTTTCATTTCGTTGTATTCATTAATGGCTTTTGTGTATTCTTTTTTCAGATCATCATTCTTCATAAAACGTCTTTCTAAGTGAAATAATCTATTTATAGCTCCTTCTTTCGTCTTACTATGTGGTGATTGTGGGTTGTCTGTTTTAAAAGGCAGCTTGACTATATAACGCCCTTCACTATTTCGTTTGTAGGTCTCTTTATAGATTCTCTCGCATTCTTCTTCTTCTTTGGTGAGTTTTCCCTTTGTATCTGTTTCAACCTCCCACATAGATTTCAACATTTCATCTAGATCAAGCTTATGATGCATTACTAGTATTTGTTGTTCTGAAGTTTGTACTTGTATCTTTCCAAATAAGATCCAACCCAAGCTTGTATTTTGGGCACATGGAGAGCCGGGTGGACCTTTGATAATCTCAGCCTTTAAAATTTGAGCACAAACTTCTACGCCTAACAGCATGTCTACTCGCCCTGGTGAATGGAAGTTCGGATCTGCCAGGGTGAGTCCTTTTAAGTGCGGCCAGGCGTGCATTGTACCAGTAATTGTTCTAGATGGCAAGTGTGAAGTTAATCGCGTTGGCATCACATATGCATTGATAGTAATCTTGACATCCTTATCATATCTTGAATGAAGCTCAACTTGTATCACGTGATTAACTGTAGTCTGTGTGGTCCCAACACCAGTGATCGTTCCCTTTATATGCGATCTCTTGACTTTCAACAGTTGTGCTGCTCGCTCGCTGATAAAGTTTGCTTGTGAGCCCTGGTCTATCAGCGCTCGCAATATTGTTGTACGTCCATCTCCATCTCTTACATGCACTAATGCTGTGGCGAGCAACGCTGTTGACTTCTCCGACACAAAGTGCGTAGATATCGCTAACTCGGGGTTGTCATTGTGTTCCGCGTTCGGTTGTTCTTCCTCTATTTGACTATTATGTTTTTTCACATTGTCTGACTGACCGCTGCTGGGTTGATGTAACAATGTATGATGGCGGCGGTTGCATCTTCTGCAGGACATTCGATTGCGACATCTCTTGACAGAATGTCCTGACGTCAGACAATTGAAACATAAATTGTTTTTCTTAATAAACTCATTGCGTTCATTCGGTTGTAACTTACAAAATTCCTTGCAGTGACACAAGGGGTGCTAAGCTTTACACATGCTGCATAACTTGGTTGGTGATGTAACTGATTTGTCTTCCGGTGACGTGGAATGGAATGATTTCGCCTTAACATTCGTCTGCTCCTTTTTAGCTGTAGGGTTCACCATCTCCAGTGTCCGGTATTTTGTTTCCAGGAAAGTCTTTAATTCTTCCCAAGATGGTAATTTATCGGTCTTTTCCTTGTAAGAATCTTGTTCCCAGGCCGTGTGTGTATCGACATCTAACTTCTGTACAACTATGTATATAAACAGCTGATCCCAAGACTCGACGGGTATTTCCTGATTTTTCAAGTTATTTAAGCACTGAGAAGTTGTATCTAATAAACTCTTAATTTGGACAGCTGATGGAGTAGTAATTTTCTTTTGATTAAACAACTTCTGGAGTAAAGTATGAACTATTAAACGTTTGTTTCCATACCGTTGTGCAAGTGTGTCCCATGCCTGTTCATAGTTAATATCAGTGATGTTAATATGCTTTAACAACTCTTTAGGTTCACCAACCAGGCTCAACTTCAGGTAATGTAACCTTTCGACGTTACATAAAGACGTGTTGTTGTGTACCAACGACGTGAACATATCTCGAAACATAGGCCAGTCATCATAACTCCCGTTGAAGGTAGGTAACTCGATGCGTGGTAAGTTAACACGAGGCGGCGACGCGACTTCATGAGCTTGTATCTGATTGTCTGTAGATTTAGAAGGCGTCGACAACATATCCTTCAAATCGCCTAACAAACATGAGTATAAGTCTTCTACCAGAAAGTAATCTTCGTTCAGGAAGTACGGAACCTCATTTCGGTTACACTTAGGCGTACACTTCACCAAAGCTTGATGTGTAGCATTAAACGTTCACCAATATCCTTCGATACTTTGTAACTTCGTTTCAATATAACCTCTTGATAATCTTTGCTTCGGACATTTCTTTAAATTACTTTGTGTCTTTTGTAATAGCAAAAAGGTATCTTCTAATGAGTTCACTAGCTGCTGCTGTTCACTAGTTAACGTAACACTCATTGTTTGTATAGTTATTACGATATTCTTCCACTTATTACTGTTCAAAACACTCACAATTCACTATTTTAAGTCAATCGTTAACTTGTTTATAAGTTATATCGCACGTAGCACTAATGACTTGCAAAAAAATATGTGCAAAAAATGGCTCAGGAATGCGGCCTTTTGTTCTCCGATCGCCGGGTCGTCCTTATCTATTTCTTCTAATTATTCGGCTCGTTTGGACCATATGTTGATGTGATTAAGGTTCAATATTGATTGTAGGACTTCGTAGAAAAATAAACACGTCTTTACTGTATGCTGATTTATTCCGAACTACTTTAATGAGCAAGACAGACAACTATATATTTGGGCCGAACACAAGCTTTTCAATTTAAACATCGTGTAATCTGCAATTCAGGATATCTGCACCCGGCAACTCTATGCAGTGACCATTTCGAGGTATTCAGGAAACGGTGACGTAATGCAGTCACTGACCATTCACCTGTGCATGGCTGCGTTAGCTCAATCGTGCCTGAATTACAAACACGTGAAGGTAGAGCAACGTTCAGTTAGTTTTAACAAAAAGATAGCCAACTGCACGTCTATTAGTGATAGTTTCACAGCTCCTTTATGTCGTAGCAGTAAGGGTAGTTTTTACAGTTCAATTGTTACTACGAATGTGAGTTTGATCGTGCAAAACAGAACCACATTTGTCAAAGTGACGTCAGCATCTTAACGCCAATTCAGACTTTCATAGTGCACGAAAAATATTATAATTGTGACAACATATAGCCAAGCTATGAAAATTACAGTTCCATAAGATAACCACTGCGAGAGGAAATTGTTTAACATTTTCTACACACCACACAAACTTAGTGAAAGTCAACAATTATCCAATTTATCTTTTAATAGAAATTATAAGGTATTAATATTAAAAGTATCAATACAACACTTCACGTTGATGATTTCTTCATATTTTCCACATTACAATATTTACAATTCATAAAGTTTATTTTTAATTTTGATTTTAGTTCCATATTTACTCGAAGACCCATTTTTGCACATGACGGTAGGTCAACGTTGACGGACCTAGTTCAGGAAACAAGTTCGATGCATTTTCAATGTAACAATGCATTTCAAATGTGACAGTACATAAATATGCAATGTTCAATTTGAAAAGGTCAGTCCAAATCCAATTTTATGTTGTTTCAACTGATTTCTTTTGACGTACGGGTAATCAAATTACATTGACTTTAAAATCATGGTTTCTTTGAACTATAACATCATAAATGCCATTATTGGGCATGTTTGTTGAAGAACCGATGGGTGGTGGAGCGGACGAGTCCTGGAGTATCGGCAAACATAGTGAAGGACGCCCCCAGTAACATAGACTGACGACCTTAATAAGGTGACTGAGACATACTGGATGGGGATAGCAGAAATTGTTTTGGTGAAGCCTGGGACGGACCAATATCCAGTTAAAATAAATATCTAAATAAATATTTTATTTTAAATTATTTATTGGTTTATCTACAATTGTTAACTTTATAATCTAATAATACAAGTTAAAATACACACCAAGTGTACAATATGATGCGATAGACACAGCATTCATGAACTTACTTAAAAATTAATTACAGTGGTTTTACAGTTACAAACATACTTAATATTAAAGACATTCTTATTATTAAGACAGTTAAAAGCTTAAATATATAGGATAAGAGTAACATAGTTCAGTGTTCAGTCATAGTTCACTTAGGACAACCAACACAACGTTATCTGATCCCAAACTAGGCAGAGCCTGTACTATGGCAACCAGACAACTAATAAACATCCTACTTCCTACTATATATATATATATATATATATATAATATTATAAACGCGAAAGTTTGTGAGGATGGATGGATGGATGTTTGTTACTCTTTCACGCAAAAACTACTGAACGGATTTTGATGAAACTTTACAGTAATGTAGTTTATACATCAGAATAACACATAGGCTACAATTTATAAAGATTTTATGTGATTTGGCCATAATATAACGATAAGTATCAAGTAAGTCGGAAAAAATCCTGCCCTCTGAGATCTATCTTTGCGTGCGCTGCCTAAACCGTTAGAATTACATGAAGAGAATGTATTGTGGGATTGTTTATCTTAAAGAGTTTTAAATAAAAGTCCGCGACAGCATATATCTACCTTTTATGTGGAAGCCATTATAACCAAAATAGTGAGCTATAAAAACATTTAAATTGAATACTTTTTTTACATTGCATATTTTAGAGTATTTAGTTAATTCTTATCAAATTAAATACCTTCATCACTTTCGGTATTTAATGTAGATGAAGTTTGTCTTTTACACTAAGTAATTTGGACTAATAGTTTAAAAGTTATAACGATAAGAATGACCTGCGATGAGTCGACGGCGCGGCCAGCAGAACGAGGGTGGAGGGGCGGGCCAGGCAATGACGCGCCATCGCCGAGTAAGCGACCCGAACGCGGGCAGACGCGTGAGGGCAGACGTCGTTGACGGTTGTATAAATTCTGAGATTTTTTCACAGCGGATTCGACTCGAAGCGATTTATAATTTTTAATTAGGTTATAAGTGTGTGTCTGTGATCGAGCGAGGCACTGCAGCAGACGAAATTAACGCATGTCTGAAAGCATCATATATGTGGAGCAAAGTTGAAAAGCTGCATCTCACCACTAATATGCGTGTCCAGTTATTCAGTGATGTAGAGTCGGGTGCGTACGCTGAGAAACTGCTCGAGATAGGTGAAGGTCGACTAGAAACTGACGAAGAAGGTATGGTTCTATTCACCAACCAATTTTGTCATGTTGTGGATTCGGAAGACGCGCTTATTGCGCAAGTTTTTCCAAATTTGCAACAAAACATACAGGATGAAAATTGGCTGTGTGAAAGAACCATTTTGGCACCAAAAAATGAGACTGTCACGAAAATTAATAAAAAAATATTGGACGAAATAACTAGCGATACAACAGTGTACAACTCCATCGACACAGTCATGTCATCCGATGACTGTACGAGCTACCCCGTTGAGTTTCTAAACTCTTTGGAGCTATCCGGGGTGCCATCCCATAAGCTGGAATTAAAGGTAGGTATACCCGTTTTGTTAATGCGCAACTTGGACGCACCAAGATTATGCAACGGTACTAGATTGCGAGTCACTGAACTAGGGAGGCATATTGTGAAAGCCACAATTTTAACTGGAGAAGCTAAGGGAGACAATGTGCTTATACCTCGCATCCCAATAATACCCAATAACTTACCCTTCAATTTTAAACGTCTGCAATTCCCATTAAAGGTTGCATTTTCAATGACGATCAATAAATCGCAAGGTCAAACTTTAAAGGTAGCAGGGATACATTTGGGCACGCCATGTTTTTCCCACGGTCAGCTCTACGTAGCTTGCTCACGTGTGTCTAAGTCGCAAAATCTTCATGTTTTCGCTGAACAAAACAAGTCATTTAACATAGTTTACAGAAGTTTATTGCAGTAAGTAGAATTGTCAAAACATATCGGTAATTACCTACTTATATACTTTATTCGAATTCTTTCAGTTTTTATTATTTGCTGCTACCGTACGACAAGTGAAACCGCTATTATCAACTAATCCTCTTCAATACTAATTATGATATATACATGCTAATCCCTACCTGACCTTATAAAAACGAAAGTAACTCTGTCTGTCTGTCCGTCTATCTATCTGTGTATATGTATGTTTCACGGCTAATCTGCTGAGCTGTTTGTGATGAATAGTCTAGTACATACATATTATACATATTATAGATAAATTACACCCAGACACAGAACAAATAACTGTGCTCATCACACAAAGATTTGTCCTGGGTGGGAATCGAACCCACGACCTCAGTCTTAGCAGTCAGTGTCACTAACCACTAGACTAACAGGCCAGTCAAAGTTGAGTCGATTGATCAAAATGCATTATTGATATACCCCGTTTTATCAAGACAAAACAATTACTCGCTATTCGGTCCACTGAAATTTCTAATTAACAACAGCCAGAAGTTTGACAGCCTATAAGCAAAATGTTTTCCAGAAGGTTTGTATTTGAGAAAGATGTTGTAGCATGTTTAACTCTGCTGAAAAATATGAGCCCCAGAACAGATTTTCAAAACAAATTAAATTAAATTAATAGAAAACAGTTAATTCATCAAATAAAATTTCATTCAAAAACATCTATCGAATTCTTATTGAACTTCTGGTGACTGTATGTATAAATAAGTAAATAAACATGCAATCACAGACCGATACCAACTGTTTAAATAAAACTATCAGTTAATTAATCATTCCTAATTAACCTTTCATAAGAGTCAATTTGAAGTGAACACAAACTGAACTGATACACTGCCAACAAATATTAATTACCACGTACAGCCAGGGAACTATATTGTTTTTAATTTGTCACCCAACGTCAATTTCCCATTTTATAGCCGTTTCGTACAACTATCAAAGAAAGATAATTGTGATTTGAATATAGGTATTGACAATGTAACTTGGTAAATTTAAGGTAGTCCATTTGCTTAACAGTTCATTTTCTTGACTCTACTGGTTTTGTTTTTCTCTAAATAATATCCAGAATTTATAGCGATTATTAATTACTTATAACTGTTATTCGATAAACCTAAATGACCCCAAGTAGATGAAAGTTACATAGATTCTTATATCGAACCCTAAGTAGATATTAAGATATCATAAAAACTTCAGCCAAATACTTCGTAAGCCATAAAAATAAATAATAGCGACGTTAAGCAATTCTATAAATGAAAAAACTACGAGTATAGCTACCGTCCCAGAGCAAATGGATTTAATCGAGCTTGACACGATCCAATCGTCCAGAAACTTTCGGGTTCAAAAAACCCTGGGGTTTTTTGGCCCTTGAGTCCAATAAGTACGTGTATAAGTACATGAGTAGCTTGGTAAGGGCGCTAGTGGTAGTGAAAGAGGTAGGTGCGAGTAATGATGAGGTTAGACGACAGTCTAACTTCTTTACAGTTCACTTTTGTTTTTTATTTTATACAATTTCATTTGGATCTCGACTCGTCTCTAAAAATCAATCGCTGACAACAAAATGATCAGTCATTCTGGATTTTAATTCGATTGTTTTAAGTGATAAATAGAAAGACGTTTTGACAAGACCAAATTAATATTTATCAAATTACAATAATTAAGATATTCTCTTCTATATTTTTATTCTATAAAACTATTGTCACAACATAATTTATTAAATAAAATTATAGGCTACACTGACAATTAATATCTAGTCTGGTGACATCGATGGTAAAGACCCTCTTCATTTCGCAGTAGCTCTGTGGTTAACTAGCCGCAAATATCCGGTGCCACGGCTCAGGAACTCCTGTTAATACGGAGTGATTGACAATCTACTATTGTCGCGATGGATCTTGTAGGTATTACGGTGAGGCATAGAATTTAATTCATCACGAAACTACTGAACACTATTACTGGCTGTAAGAATGAAGCAAGATAAAACAGCACTTAAATGTCATCAGTCGCTTTTCACGTCTATTTGTGTGACCACCTTGATCTTCTTAACTACGCAACAAATTTTGTTGCATATCATTTGATAAATTTATTCCATAAGGTTTGGTGTCTGATAAGTGACATTTTAGCTTACTTATTTTAAACAAACCTCGAGTGCAATTATATGTATGCATATTCATCATCACTGGCCTACAGCTGCAGTCCACTGCTGTACGTAGGCCTCTCCAATTCAATTCGGTTCTCGGCTACCCTCACCTAGCTGCTACCAGCCAGCCTGCGAAGATCGTGACTTTCCTAGCCTAACAGCGTTGGTGAAGCGTCAATGCTTTTACCAATGTACAAAAAAATCAATAACAATATTTTAGGATTCTCCCATAGAACATAATAGTTTATTATTTCAAATTAAATATTTTAGTTTCTCAATTGATGAATCCCCGCACCGATATTTGCTGCAACGCCCATGTATCGAAACTTTCTTGAGTATTCTCGAAACATTGCCGATAGATGGCATATGCGGGAGAAAAAGATTAGTGCTCTGTACGCCTCCGCACTCCGATTATATGTGCGCGCCGATCCGCCCTTTAAAAATTAAATTTTTGGTGAAACCTTGAAGATATTCGTAAAATAAATGGACCTGCATCTGTGCTTTATTGAGAACTTATAGTGCAGTGTTGATTTTTGGAGTTTGAACCATTCTACCGGTGGATTTAACACGATTTAGCTAGCCGGCCGGCAGCACATACCCACGCCATTACGCGCCCATGAACGAGTCATCTGCCTGGGTCTGACTGGATCTCTGGATTGTTAAGGTACGTGAGCAAGTTGCTGCTTTTAATTCTTTCATATTGGTTTCACGAGGATTCATCAATGTGGAAATTTGAGGCTCCCGCCATTACTTATATTCTTAATTCAAATTTAGGTTAGTTCCTAAAACCAACCTAGGAAAAGGTGCAGGCTATTAACACGCCCTCACCAGGCGTCCTACCATAGGCTATAGTAATGTCATACTAAGGTACCTATATAGATATAGTAGTAGTAGTGGACAGTAAAAACGGTTTAACAACACGATGTGTAAGAACGGTGTAAATACACGGTGTGTACAAAATATGTACTTGAATATCGATCGATACATCTATTAAATTATTTTACAAACTTTGAACTGTGTACCTTTCCTCATTATAAGTGAACTCAGTTGGAATAGCTGCACGTACAAATGATAACTAAATTCAACAAAGGGAAATAGTACGCTGTTCAGTATTCTCCGGTGAATAGTTTAAAAGATCTTGGGTTTGGTGAAGTGTATTGTTAATTTAATTTAAATGATTATATTTTGTGGTGCGATTGAATATTTGGGGAAAAAGTTGACTTTATTTTAAGATTATAAGAGGTATATTAGTAGTAGTTTTTGAGTGTGTTGTGTTGAAATGTTTAACAAAATATAGATATCCATCCCTTCAGACCAAATGCAGATATGATTTCGATGAAATTAAGTTTCCAATTATAATGCCTGTTAATTTTATTTCTTATATAATACCGAATTATAATTGGACTACTAGTGAAACTAGCCCACAACTGATAATATCCCTTATTTATAATAGTAATAATTTAATAGTGATATCAGTCCCATGAATCGCCGGGCAATAAGAGGTCCGCCGGGGCTGGATGTGTTTCTTTAAATGATTCCGCATTTTGTACAATCAGTATTTACTAATCATAATTTATAACGTTTGTGTACATTCATCATAAAATAGAGAAATTAATTTTATTACGTACCAGTGTCGGACATTTGAAGTTCAACCCGTTTATTTCCGTTATAATTAAACTCTCCACTTTCTAATTTAACTACGATATATATAAAGGCCTAAATTTCTTAAGATACATGCACAAACAAGACACATGCCACATTACACGCACGTGCTTGTTTTGTACATTCATACCCACGCGTCGCCTTGGGGGGTTGAATAGCAACTTTTGTTCACGATATGCCATGTTTGTGCCTGGTAAAGGGTGCTTGCATGAAGAAACAGGATGGTCCCGATTTGTAGGCACAGGTTGGTATGGATAGGTACAAGTCAACCCATAAATACACGGTCTGAAGATATGTAGTCGTTACTGACAAGTTCAACCTGTTTCTTTATGTTTGAGCTGTATACAGAAAATGTGGGACTGTTTTATCCGCATCGATCGATACCGATCGTTTCGACTTGTTCGAACAGGAATCCTGTAGTGCAAGTAGGTTGGCGAAACGTTGGCTAAAGCGTCTTTATGTAGTTTTCGTTGGGATTTACTGAAGTCTAACTAAAGCCGACACGATACGAGCTTAGTTTCTATGATAACTTTTAGAGACGAGTTCCTTTAGGAAGTCTGGACACATATAGTGTATTTTAAAAGACACAAATAGCATTTAAGTTGATAGCATGCGTTTGTAAGCCAATTAAGTATACATTATGCTGTGGTAAAATGGTGGAATCACACTTCAATATCCAAAATTAACAGTAAACTATTGTACAGATGAACAAAAAAACTTTTTTACAAAAAAAAAAAAAAAAACAACCGACTTCCTTAAAAACACTACAAAGTGAAAAATAACTTTAATTTCGGAAGTCGGTGTCTTAGGATCTGTATTTATGGTTATTTTGCCACACATTTTTGAAGTCGGTTAAAAAGGGCTCAAAATTCTATTATCATTCTATTCTATTATTATTATTCTATTATTTTATTATCTTTCCTCATAATTTTGTATATTTATATATATATATATATATACATAATTATTTATGTTTATTTATATATTTTAGCTTTATATATTTATTAACATATACCTAATATGTTAATTTCTTGCATTATATATGTATAAGTATATTTTAGTTTAAGACTTCGCATATTCATATTTTCTCTTCCTGTTTTCACACACTATTGTCTACATTTCTTTTTAATTTCTCCTTTCGCAGGTCTGCTGGAAGAAATTTCTTAAGAAATAAGCAGTACCTTTGTACTCAATTCTTTTACTATGCCTTATCACTTTGTATTTTACTGTGTGTACATAAATAATAAAATAAATAAATAAATAAATAATAAATAAAGTGCTTTTTACGTTTCTTGAAATTGGCCTATTTACACATTTCTAAGTATCATTATAAGTCCAAGGATTAAGTCGTCGGCTGGAAATCACTCATAAAAATAACACGAAGAGATGAATTTAAAACCCAGTTCAGCACCCTTTGCAGTCCTTCCGGCTTCTTCTCGCTGACTATGGCTATTATTGTTTCCTCCAAATTATAAGACCATGCTCCATATTACTTCAGTATGAAAAAGAAAAAAAAATATGCGACGTATTTTTTATTCCAAGCGGAGTGCTTGGAACTGGGAAAGTAATCTACAGTATTACAAACATAACTGAAAAAAATATACAACTTACTACGACCACCCTCTGAAGAGATTTACAAAAATTCTGAGGCTTACGCAAAAGTTTTGGGTCAAATGGTCCCTGTATATTTAACGCGCAAGGACTTGCTAACTGCTTGACCAAAAGGTTGAGAAAAAAATTGAATATTACACTGAACCAAGTCTCGAATTTACATTCCTTCAATGTGTAGGAATATCGCAAATTATATGGCTTGCTACCGAAAACGTTGGCTTTGCAGCAGTTCTAGATTTCTTGTTAGTAAAATTGGATTTGGAAATTATTCGTACATTATATAAATTCGTTCGTACATATTCCTTTTTCAACCGACTTCAAAAAAGCTGGGCTAAAGGAATCTGCTTATTGTTTAATTCAAATTACGGTTAACAGTAACAACAGAAGGACACTTGTTACAATCTTAGAATTATTATTTCAGGATTATATAAACGCTAGAGTTACTACCATGCTATCACGCAGAATAACCAAGCTTGTCTGATCCAATATTATAAAATCTAATACGATTTGGGAGGAAAAGGTATATCATGAATTCCTAACAGCACAAAGGTGTGGCTATATTCGAATTTTTAGGCTAAGCTGATTGAGGTATGGAAAAAAGGTTTGTATACCTAATGTCCTTGAAATTTGAACGGATAAAAAGATCGCAGCTCTGAAAATAACCTTACATGACAACGACTGGTGATGGTCAAGGATATAAGGTCGAGATAATGTTTTGTTTTCTGTTTCAACAACGTTTATCATCTTGGAATAGGAAACTTTATTATTATATTTGTGTTAAACAGTCGTGATGCCCTGGTATACCAGTGTAGAAAGTAGCGACATAGGCTTTTATTGCTTTTTAAATAAAAACAAATTCGGTGTTCCACAAAAGTGACCTACCTCAGTTCCTAATAGAAGTATTGTGTACTGTGCATTGAATTCTTACTTCGTTAATTTACATAAAATTTATCTAAAATTCATCAAAATCACCACGAAAATAAAACGCCCTAATTATAATTTTCATCTTCGTCGTCATAATAAGATCAAGAGCTGTCAATAAACCTTATTGGCGCTCAGCGTGGGACCGATAAGTGATTCCATTATTTCTATGAAATGTCGCAAATCTTATTACAAATGATGTGAAAAGAAGATTTTTTTCTTTATCTTGTAAAAATATTATTATATTTAGTTTACTGTAGACCAATATGAGAAAAAAGGTAAGCTTTTAACAAACTTGCTTTTTAGACTCACAGCCTGGAGTCTATTCCCGAGATGATGGACATGGTAGTAGGCTAACCCCGATAACTTAGGATTTCAACATTACTGATGTAATGTACTTCAAACCTCTGCACAGCCCATCGATAAATACAGGTATGTTATATTATGTTTTAACAAACATTGATTTAAAACATAAGATTATAGCATGCCTGTATTCCCCGAAGCCGCAATGGTTTAAGCAGAGGTGTACTTATAGTACACTTCCATTTCGCAAGTTATGTTTAAGTTACATGTAATAGGGGGCGAACCTATTCCCATCAACAGCGTACACGCCGAATCTCCGGACTGCTACTGAGAAATTACTAACAGAAGAACCCAAAAAACTTTTCCAGACCTGGGAATGGAACTCAGCTCAGCAGTAGCGCTTTCGACCACTAGAACAACAAGGCAGTCATTGCTCTAAATAACTCTTTAAATATAAACTATTAAACCTGTGGTTCCTAACCTTTTCGATGTTGTCACCCCTATGACTTAGCTAGAGAATCTGATTTACCCCTCCCGCTCTTCCTCATGTTATCAAAGAACACCAAACGAAACAACACACATAATCACAAATTGACTTTATTAAAAATATAAAAATTGCATAAAAATATTGAGTAAGTTCTACAATCACATTATCTTTATATATATAATTCTATTTTACGTGTGTATGTCACTGAACTCCTCCTAAACGGTTGGACCGATTTGAATGATTTTTTTTGTATGCGTTTGGGTGGCACCCTGAATGGTTTAAATTCAGAAATCAGCCCGACAGATGGCGCTGCTATCGAGTTCTAGGAAACAGGACAACTTCTGTACGGTCAGCTAATATATCCATATAATCTTTACAGACTTTACTAAATCTAACATTAAGAAACTTGCAAATACAATTACCTTACCATACAATTCGTACAAACCGTACATTTGACGCGCCTTATTAGAAACGCGGCGCCGACTTGTCATTTGATTACACAGTTAGGGCATGAAATGCACTGGTGAGCTAGATTTGGTCTTATTGGTCTAATCTTAGTTATATATTACCAGCTCATTACTCCCGCAGAATACCAATTTACCCTCAGGTTAGGAACCGTGATATTAAACGAACTCACATTGTGGGGTTAATGTAATGGACAGTACTACAGTAACCATCAATCACAGTCAATTTCCATTAATTATCGATAGCCAACTTAGTAGTATCAAAAATTACTCATTTATCAAATGGAAGTCCTTCATAACTGAAGCACGCATGTGAACGGGCAAAACTATGTCTACATTATGAATGCATTAACACAATGCGTGTCTACCAGCCCCCTAAGGAAAACACAAAAACATCTATTTGATGAATGAATAAAACGTAGATAATAGTTTTACTAAAATACATACCAACAACGAAACGAAAGGCGACTTCAAATTAATTTCACGAAACTACCCTCAATTTGTTACACGCAACTGAAACTTAATCGTCCAACAGTTGATCGCTGTCTCACGACCTCTAGGAGACAGACAGACTAAAAATGAGACGAATTTATTTTATTTGCCAAGTTGTTTAAAATATTTATTGAAGAAGTCGTTTAAAAATAATATAATACCGTTCAAGGTTCCGTTGTTTGGAATAAATCAAGCAACTGTTTTCTCATTATGCTTCTCTTCACCGATAAGAGTGTAAAAACTCGCACAGTACAAGTAAAAATGAAATTGAAACTGCTATCACGAGTTAACAAACAGTATTTTAATTGAAAATTTAAGCAACTGTGCCCACCACGGTTGCCTTTTTGATTTAATCATAATTTCAAAGACAAAGTTCGGTATGTACAGTCTAACTAGGTATTTGGTAAACAGTCAACTAACTTGCAACTACTTCCAATAATGTTATGACAGTGTTAAATAGTTAGTTATTTTCTCTCTCAAGTAGATAAGCTATACGACTTATACATATTTTAATAGCTAATGCCATAGACCAGACAGCTACGATTTTTGACTTGATGAAACTAAAGAAGGGTTTCCCTTACATACAAAGGATCTCTAAAGTAGAACGATTTTTATTGCAAGTCAATGTCTCGTTTAAAATGTTCAAAAAAGAAGTTAAATAAGAAAAAACACACCGCTGCACTCTGTAAGGTTTTTAAAAGATTTGTTAACTGTGTTCTTTTATTTCTTACTTTGGTAAGGGGATGAATTCTTGACGATAAAATTACGTACAATGCAACCATTTTATTCTACAACTGAAACTGTTATTTTCTTAACCATGTTGAGCCGAGGAAAGGAACAAAAATTTAAAAATAACTAAAAGTTTTTTACGTCGATGAAAAACAGTGCAAAGTATTTTACAAGTAAAAACTAATTTTCTCCTTTTTTAGCTAATCTGTAAATAAATATGATTAGAATATTAAATAGGATACACATTTCTATTAGATACGTAATATTCGGATGTTATTTATTCGTTTCTAATTGTTATTTTTGAGAGAATTGCTTTTGCTATCTTAGGTTATATTACAATTATAGAATATCCCAGATCGTAGGGTCGTCAAGGTCAATAAATAGCGTTTTACCCTTAAGGCCGCCCTCTACGAAGGTCGACTGAGTAGTATTGGAAACCGGTGAGCATACGATAAATAAGTAATGGTCGTAACACTCGGCGGTCTGTCATTGTTGCCAAGCCTCGTAAAATAATGGTTTTATTTACTTTGTCTACTTGTCTGTATATAATCACCATAGCCTACATCTGTACTGTAGCAGTAGAGGTATCCCAGGTACATAGCTACCTGATAGTCAAAGCCTGAGGTACCATGGTTTAGTCCTGGGACGAGAAAACTCCTTGTCTGCTTAAAAACCGAAACTGAATTGAAAATTCGCCGTGCTAGTAATTCACTTAGTAATAAAACTGTTGATGAACATTTAATATTTGAGTTACTATGAATAATTAAGGAGCGATTGCCCGACGCTTTCGTGAACACAGTATAGTTAATGTTACATATATTGTATAGTTTAACGCGAGATTTTTTTAAACCAGGTACCTAATCCGCTTCTGCGCAATTACATGAATTCTTTTTAACCCTCTACTGATTACTTATCGCCACTAAAATGATTATTTTAGCTGAACAGGATTATGTTCTTAACTCCACATTCGCAGACTCATGATTTCATAATGTTTTAAAACCATCTAGTTACGTAATACCTGCATAATATACTCGGAAATATAAACACACTCTGTTTTAAGCAGCAGTAGACACAATAAAGATAAGTGTACACAAGGCTAGGTCCATACAACAAGCAACAACAGATGCACACAGACCATCAACTGCCTAGCCCTTTCTCAAATATGTTAAGGTCTGCTACCAGGTTGATTAGTACAATTATTTAACCAAGAGTGTCTGCCTATCTGACCTCCGTAGCCCAGATTCTGGACACAATACCCCTTCGTCAGACTTTTGGGTTTCTGCCTACCCGTAACGACTGTCAAACATCAAACTGACTTTTGTTTTTGTATGGGAAATCATCAAATGACGTCTCCTGCTCTGGGCGGAGCGGGAGGGCGTGTCAGACTTTTACTGACTAAAATCCACCCGTGTTCCTTCAGCTGCACATGTGCCAGGGTCACGGTATCTCTTTCGAACAATCTCGCGACCCCGGCAGGCATCGGTCCTAGCAGACCCCTTCAGTATTGCTGACATCTCTTTGAGGCGCGCGTGGAACACTACGCGCCGTCGACCCGAGCCTGGTCCTTACCGGGCAAGATCAAACTGAGATCAGACTGCCAGGATCAAGCTTGACGTGCTCTTCGAGGCACAGAGGGGTTTTGAAATGTAATGTATCGTTATTGATCCATTTACCGGCTGTAGCTAATACACTTATCTTGATTGATCTACTCGTGTAGCTGATATAAATTAGCTTTGAGTCCTTCTTGTAAATGATCTTCTATTCTTAGCTATTTAGTGGAAGTGGAGCAGGAAGAACAAAGGCATATAAAATGGAATATCTTATGAGTCACGTGGTAGTGAAATCTTGTGCAAAATTAACGACAATGTGACGTTTTAAGATTAATGTTGACGTTTACTGGTACTGTAATATTCAGGCGCATTCAAAGAGTGTTCACAATTGAGTAAGTTGTATATTTCAGTATCGCCATACTTAAATATTCATCTAGGTCAGCCTGATCAGTGGTGCCAGCTTCATGTTCCAGAACGAGGCTTACTAAGTAAACTTTTAAATTTACTATAACATTTTTAATGAACCTACCCTGGACTATCAGCGTCGTTGCCACCTTGTTAACTGGATAATCATTCCTACCACGTCATAAGCAATACACATCATCATCACCTGAATAGTCTTTTCCCAACTATGTTTGTTTTGACTTCTAGTCAAACTGGATGCAAGTGAATACCAGTATTGTGCATGAAGCGTCTGCCTATTTGACCTCCACAAGCAACTTACTGGGTAATAGAAAATCTCTTTGTAAAACTGGTTGTTAAACTTTCGGGCTTCTGTCTACAGAATATGTTTCTATTATTTGACGAAAAAGCAGCTTAAATATGAGAAACTCTTTTAAAATTTGTTAAATTGTCACGAGTTTAAGAATTAATATAGGTTTAAGGCCTAGCTATTGATAGTGGTCAGATATTGAACCTGTATTATATAGTTAAGTTTTTTAATCTGTGATACTCCCCTTTGACGATGGTTGTATCTTAAGGATAACGCCAGTGTTTTTAAAGTGCACCCTCGCAGATTCGCAACGAAACATTGTTCGCATTTTTAAGTGATGTAGGTATATCATTGTGGTTAACTTGAGTGTGTTATGTGTTTTAAATACCTTAAAATAATGATTGATTCGTTTTTAAACTCCAAAGCAAGAACGCACAATCAACGAAGTTCAAAGTTTGCACAATACAAGTTACCTACTCTCCGAAACAAAATTTTCTCTACACTTAATACTTTTAAAGTAGGTAATAAATGTGAAATTTTAAAGAGCAATTACGTGAAAGCTTCAGAAGGCCATTCAGAAAATAAGGCCAAAATACATCTTTACACTTGATATTAAATAAAGTTCGATAATATTTCTTGTAACACTCCAGGGAAACTTTTTAATCGGTTTGAAATTAAAGTTCAAGTCTAGTGGGTTTTTAGTTTGGAGAATTCTTAATAATTTTGTTGTTTGTCAAAGTTGCCATTTTGGGTTCTTCTGGGGAGGGAAATTTGTTGTTACTGATATATAAGTTATAACATTATCAAGTTATCCTAAGTATGTTCTTCAATATGCAATATTAGAGGACTTAATGGCGTGAAGTTTCCTTCTGTGTATCAAAAGAGATTTCGAATATATGTTTAGAGAATTACAAGCGACATCTCGATTTAAATTTAATTAACAAACACTACTAAGTATATATAAGTAAAATGATGATCAGAATCAACAATATTCACCGTATTTCTGTAAAATTAACTTCAGACAGAACTCCGTTTTTATAGCTTGGATTATCTTCCATTGTCTCTTCTGCGCGAAATAATAAATTAATGTAATTTAATTAAAGCAGGCTCAGGGAATTAAGAGAGCTGATTAAGATTGAAATGAAGAAATCATAATAATTCCTTTATTTCAACTTTCAATAGAAGTTCCTATATATTTTAGGCGCGATTGTGTATTTAAGTGAAATATACGTTTATTTTATTAAGAAAATGGAACCGCCTTTTGGTGTGAATGTCACATGCGGAACTGCTGAACGTTGGATACTGGTTTCAATCCCCCAGGTCGCGCATTGTTCTTGAGCCTTAGTTAACCCCTTTATATTATATAATCTAATATTTATAATAAGTATTAGCAGTTAAGAAAACATTTCCATTTCAAAACAAAATTTGACACACCCGGTCACCGTTTAATATTCCGTTGTTACATAAACAAACTAAACACATAAAAAACTTTGTTCCCCTTTTCGCATTCAAATGTTTTAATCAAATTAAATATGGAAGTATTTTGGTACAAAAACTTTTTGTTACCCTGCCTCTTGGCCTGTGTATATAGCCCAATGCTATCTTTAAAATAAAATGTCAGGTTGTGGCCAATAAAATAAACAAAGGGACATTTTGAAATGATCAAAGTTAGGGGTCACTTGAAATATGAATAACTCGTCACTGTGATGTGTTTGGCAAAAGTTTTAACCTGGTATTGCTCAAAATAATGCTCGAAGAGGTTCCTTTAGATTTGACATGTAAGACAATCTTGCACCATGGTCGATCAAATTGCCGGTTAAAATAAATATTCGAGTGTCATTTGATCATCTGATACATACATGCCATCTGTTGTGACAGGTCAGTTCAAAGCTGCAATGGCTCTTTCTTCAAAAGGCTCCGAACATGGCCCTGCATTTTAGGACTCACATAAAATTCTAATAATATAATGTTTGGACATCAAAAGAGACCATGACCTCTGAGTTTTCTATTTAGTGATTTTTCTCTGGAAACAGTCAACTAGGAAATGCCAGCGTCATCCTTTAAAATCAAATGTAATAATGAAATAAATAAACAATCTTTTTAAATGACATAATAGTTCAGTACTCGTTTTCTGCATTTATAAGGGACATTTTCAAGTTGTAAAGGTTTCAATTCTTATTTCTAGCAATGAAATGAACAAAGGAACGTTTGGTGCCGACTTGTGTTGTGTAGCGGTGCAGAGAAACGTTTGTGACACTGGGTTTTTTTTTTTTGGATAGGAAATCATCAAATGACTTCTGCCACTCTGGGCGGAGCAGGAGGGCGTGTCAGACTTTTCTGACTAAAACCCACCCGTGTTCCTTCAGTTGCCCATGGGCCAGAGTCACGGTATCTCTTTCGAACAATCTCGCGACCCTGGCAGGCATCGGTCCTAGCGGACCCCTACATTGCTGCTGACATCTCTTTGAGGCGCGCGTGGAACACTACGCGCCGTCGACCCAAGCCTGGTCCTTACCGGGCGGCGAGCTACCCATTGCTCGCCACCCGCAAGCTCGCGCCTACGGTGGCCGGGAGTCCGCTATCGACTCCCGACGCCCGGGGCGTCTCCTCCTGCGGCGGCTAGGGACGTGAGGGCGCAGAGACTGCCACTCCCTCACGCGCCCCGCCTCCTCCTTCGCGAGCATTACTGCTTCGCAGAAGGAGGTGACGGCTTCCCATGCCCTCTCGCCCACACACACAACACACAACACAGCGACACAGGGTACACAGGGGACACAGGGTTCAACTGTTATTACAAGAGTATTCTCGCAGTTATATCATTTTTTTTAAATTAATTTAAAATAAATGTTAATTAATCTGCCAAAAAATATTTGTATTATCATTCATCACCATCATTTCAACCGAAAGACGTCCACTGCTGGGCACAGGTGACCCTCAATTTAGGTGGGTTTGCCATAATTGCCACGCTTAGTAGGTTGGCGATAGCAGTTTGGTGGTAAAATGCATGGAGGAGGCTGCTGCCCATTCTCTAGTAATTCCCTTATTCCCTTTTACGACACCCACGGTAAAAAAGCGTCGTAGCCCAAAAAAAAATTATCCGAGCTATATGTGGAGCTCACTTTTTAAACAGCTGTAAGCCAAAAAAACAATGAAAAAAAAAATGTATTTTAATATCCGAAAATGGAATTTATTGATTAATAAAAATAACAAACGTATATGTAACAACAATATGTATTTTTGTTAAGAATGGCCAAGTAACCCAACACGGCATAAAGAGAGACTTCAGCTGCCACCAATAAAACTAAAATTATTTAAGAAAAATGTACACTGCATGTCGATTATTATTTCGGTAATTTACCAAACAGTTTTAAAGACTTGTCAGTGACAATGTTTAAAAATTACTCTTCAAACTATTGCTGTTTAAATGGTGTTATACCATTAATGACTATTTAGAAGACAAATCAATAGAGACTGTAATTTGTAACTTAGAATAATTGACATCGTTGATTACAATCAACGATACAATTATATTGACATTTGCACGCCAGGTTATGGCAGGATAAATGCTGAAACAAAATTACTGTAACAACTTACATACCATATTCTAGCAAATAAATATTTTTGATTTGATTTTGAAATGGGATGTTGCTATTCTTCATGTCCAACATCACATGGAACAACATTTGTATAGTATTTTGCAACGGTGCTGGGACCTGGTTCCAGCCTGTTGAGTGCTATGATTTTCAGCACAGCTGTTATTACTTAGCTACAAGCCAATAGACAATTTACCATTCATATACAATGATCCTGTCCACCTAGGAGCTGACACTTGTAGCAGATAGCGTTTATGGTGAAATGACACTATGACAAACAATAAGTCCAAGTCTGAAATCCAAGCAACTTTAAAATAGTTGTTTTTTTTTCTTCCTTTCTATATTTGTGGGACTGTGACAAGGGTTACTGATCTTTCACATGTAACCAAACCCATTGAAGGAGCGACAAAATCCATTTATTCTGTTTGACCTCACAAATCCTACCCCAAAGGGGTACCTTTGGCCGCCATCTCGAACTTAAAAAGGGGTCTCTAGAAAACAATTAAGGACTAAAGGTATGTTTTGCCTTTGTACTCATTGTGTTTTGGATATCAGGAGCAATCTAGGTCACTAGAACGGCTGGCTTAATTTCTATTGTGGTATATTTAATTGTGTTTTATTTTTAATTCTGATCTTTTGTCTTAAAGACAGGCTGTATTGTAGCTTTTGTATTATGTTTAATCTGTGTGTGTTTTTTTTTAAATCAAGTCAAGATGGTTTTGTAGATGGTATTCCTTGTTTCGGTAAAAATAAAAAACCAATCAAGTGCGAGTCAGACTGGGGCACGAAGGGTTCCGTACCATTATCGGCAAAAAATCTCGTTTGATGAATGTTTGTTTTATTTTTATTTAATTATTTATTTTTTAGTAAGTGCTTAACTAAATATTCTATGAATATTTCTGCGAGCGTCTACCTCTTGCCATTATCAAAAACGAGCAAAAAATCACGTTTTTTGAATGGAAGCCCCCTAAAATATATATCTTATTCCGTTTTTTAGGGTTGCGTAAACGGAACTCTTATAGATTCGTCATGTCTGTCTGTCTGTCTGTCCGTCCGTATATCACAGCCACTTTTTTCCGAAACTATAAGAGCTATGCTGTTGAAACTTGGTAAGTAGATGTATTCTGTGAACCGCATTAAGATTTTCACACAAAAAAAAAACAATAAATTTTGGGCTTCCCCATACTTAGAACCGAAACACTTCCAAAGTGGTAAAATATGTGTGTGTGTGTCCCCGTAACTTCCAAAATAAGAGAATGATAAGACTATAAAAAATATATGATGTATATTTTCATGTAAACTTCCACCGAAAATTGGTTTGAACGAGATCTAGTAAGTAGTTTTATTTTAATAAGTCATAAATCGTAAGCCGCAATTTACTTTTCGTTCAATCAACTAAAATATAAAAATTAAAAATAAAAAAAAAACATAAACCTTATGCATAAACCGTGAACACCTACAGGTTTGTACGGAAACCTCGGTACGCGAGTCCGACTCGCACTTGGCCGGTTTTTTTTAGTATTTGTTGTTATAGTAGTAACAGAATTAAACAATCACAAACATCACACAAAAGTAAACATCGTTTGTGAAAATTTCAACTCTCTAACTATCACGATTTATGAGATACAACAGCCTGGTGTCAGACGGACAGACGGACGGACAGCGGAGTCTCAGTAATAGAGTCCCGTTTTATCCTTTGGGTACGGAACCCTAAACAATGAATGAAGAGAGAGAGACTTCTAACTAGAAAATTCTTGAGATTTGTGTAATTTCGGTAAGTAATTATGATTATAAAAATGAGTAAAAAGGTGTACTTTTGTAATGTTCACTGATAACTCCACTGAAGGGAATATCTGTTTTAAAAGTAAATAATCACGGATACACAACGAGACACCGTTCGAATTTCATAGTCATATTAAGAAAACTACACTGCTGAACTTAATGGCCTTATCTGTATAAAAATAAGTTTTTCGTTACCCCGCAATTCAAACAGGCTAATTTTATTTTATTCATCAAATTGCTAAGACTTTTTAATTAACCTACTTCCTGTGAAATATACGTTTCAAACGATAAGATGAACAGGTCGCTCAAATTCATCCTACCGTTGTTGGTTTAGGGCTCATTTATTTTTCACAAAATTATGACACTGCAGTCTTTTGTCAACAGTGCACTGTTGACAAAAGACCTGTGACTCGTCATCGAAATGGGAGATTATATTGTGTTAAACAAATATTGTCAAGAGATGAAATCCACTGAAGCAAAAAGTTACAGTTTAATTTTCTCTTTTTCATTTTTGTTTTGTTAAAGGTTAAATTTTGTTGAATCAGCGTACTGTTCAGGTTTATTTGTGAGCGATAAAAAAAAAATTACAGATAAAATTTTTGCTATGTTAGAATAATAATTTGGCTTTATGTACTGTGTTTTATAATAATAAAACGATTCACGTTTCAGCAACTGTTGCGAAATTCATAAACATTTTTATCGTGTTTTGTAAATATTTTGGTCTCTAATAATAAGTTGTTAAAAGAGCTCGTGAATAAATAATAAAAAGTGTGTAGATCAGACGAAGGTTAAACCACGCTTGCCGCGGTCTTTTCGCAGATGTGACCGTTCAATATAAATCAAGACCCTCCGTATCTCGGAAAGCACGTCAAGCCGTTGGCCCCGACTGTCATTCGTAGATCTTTTAAAGTTGTTACGGGTAGGTACTCAAAAGCTAGAGATTCTAACAACCATTCTTACTAAGGGGTAAACGTTAATACGTTTACCCCTGGGTAATCCCAGTAACTGGGTTATGGAGATCAGAAAAGGTCTCACTCCATATAAAATACTGGCATTCAGACCCCAACAAAGTTGGGAAAACTCAACGCAGATGATGAATTGAAGGTGTCCGCTAGAGCTGATGCATGCCAGGGTCGCGAAATTGTTTGAAAGAGTTACCGTGGCCCTGGCATAAAGGCAACTGAAGGAACACGGGTGGGTTTTAGTCAGTAAAAGTCTGACACGCCTTTCCGCTCCACCCAGGGCGGGAAATGTCATTTGATGATTTCCCACCCACAAAAAAAGAGATGATAAAGTGTAAGTAATTGTGACAAAATTATGAAAACTTTGAATCAAACTTTCCATGATACACAACTATGCATAAATATATCTACATTATTAGTAGTTCCCAGCAGTAACTGACTGAGTAAATGTTAGTTTCATTCATTTAAATCAACTTACAATTATACAGACCATATTTCTGTGAAATATTCAAATAATACTGTTTTTATTAGAATTCATTCATGAATATTGCCATTTCGAGAGATATGATGAGCAAATGTGCAATCAAATTAGCGTGCCATAAAAACAATAGTGCTATCTAAACATCACTTCGAAATTCAAACTCTCTCGTTGTGAATCCGCGATGATTTACTATAAAAACAAATGGTTTCACTTTCGAATTCTATGCGCTCACTTGAGTGAGGTGAGCTGTGAACTTTATAGAATAATAATACTGGTTTTACACCACCACAATTATATCGTTTGTAAATAATATGTAATTCAACAGACGAAAGATATACGCATTATAATCAATTTTGTTCCATAAATGTGTTAGGTTTTAAGTGTGTCATTTTATTTATTTAAAACAGAGTAAAGGATAGCCCTTTAAATACTTTGTTAGAAGTAAAGTAATCAGCTACCCAAAATAAATTTATAACTTAACGAATAAGTATGAGTTCAGAATTGTTATTCAAAGCTTACAAGCAACTTGATTTTTCTTCTAGTACAAAAGAATTACCTACCTCAACTTGCCTATAAACTGATCAGTAACAATGTACGTACTATTAATGTCACCCTCACTAATTCACCCTTACACTAATACATTCCCTTGAACACATTAATTTACCCAGAGGCTGAATCATTGTTGATTTTCGTTGTGTGGCTGAGAAGAGAAGTTAATATTTTATTTATGTGTATATTATTATTTTAGTAACATAAATGTGAGGGAATTTCAGTAGAATTTATTTTTCTGTTTTTTTTTTAATCAAAACTGCATTTTGTAAAGGACTTATTCTCAAATGAAAAGTCATTATGGCATTGCTTGTTAATTATTTATTATTTATTTATTTAAACTTCTCGCACACAAAAAAGGTACAAAGGCGGACTTAATGCCTTAGGCATTCTCTACCAGTCAACCAAGGGTGGTGAAGAGATTAGATGGCAGGTGCTTTCAGTGTGAGGAATTAAGTTGTTGTATTGTGTTTGTTCTTCTGTGTTGCTCTAAATAAATGATTTTCCTGTATATCTATTTAAATCCTCGTGTTAACATGATTGTCTAACAATACAACAGTCGGCCTGATGGTCACTATTACCTATGGACATGCAATACAAAGGGATTTGTCAATGCATTGTCAAATGCTAATTTATAATGGGAATAGGCCCCTGTATGAAAATAAAGAAAAAATGTTCATTTTTATAACAAAAACAATATCCCTATTGCAGTATTGCCGCATTTCTTTATAGGTTAAATCCACAAAGCATAGCAATGTTTGTTCACAATCAATGCGATCCATGAGTGCTGTGACACGCCACCGGGAATCCTATCGAACTGAACACGAGTGTAAAGTATAAAACGAAAACAAAACACGTGAGCCATTATTCCGATGTACGTTAGTTGCTTGGGAATTTCCTTCAAATAGTGTTAGAACAAAAACAACGTTTTTAATTTTCTTTGAAAAGTATTTTTCAGCACTAGAATTTTAGATTTTGGCATCTAATAGTTCAATTCAAATTAGATAGTTTCTACTAGGCTGTCTGCCTCGTTACTGTAGTGTTCGAAAGCGCTAATACAGGCATGCAGTTTGGGTTCGATACACAGGTCGAGCAAAATGTGATTGGGTTTTTCCTTCAGTAATTTCTCAGAAGCATCAGCAGTAAAAGGCTCGCCCCTATTGTACGGGACTTGAAACAAGTTGCGAAATATGGGTGTGCCAAAAGTATACCGCTGCTTCACCTTTCTAGGAAAACAGGCGTAAGGACATGCTGTTTAATATTATTTTGAATTTTGCAAGCACTAATTCAAAATCAATATAGATAAGTATCAGCTAGGCTGCGCAATACTTATTTTATTTCGAGGCGGAATTTTACCCACATCCTATCCACATTGCTATCAATCGCAGATAAAAAATAAAATATTATAATCAGCCTAAGTGTAATGTCCCTACTGCTGGGACCCAGAGCTCCTCTCTGTGAGAGGGAGTAGGCCCACATACTGGACCCGCGTCGTAAACTACGCTACACTCTGTGATATTAAAGTCATCATCATCATCATCATTTCAGCCGAAAGACATCCACTGCTGGACATAGGCCTCCCCCAAGCACCGCCACTTCGACCTATTAAATTATTATTAGATATTAAAGTATTTTCGATAAAATATTCAAATAACTGTGTCACACCAATACATAACCTTAACCCGAAAATATTGTATTTAAAATTCCTTTACTGAATAACTAAGGAATATTATAGAAAGAGACTTATAAGCTTTTTTCAAGAATATGTGAAGAATCTCATATGCTCATAATAATAATAATCAAAATCATTTTTTGCATCATTTTGTTGGGATAGATTAAACTATTTCTTAGCTGTATTGGATTAGAAGCAGAGTAAGTAAGTAAGTAAGTAAATTTTATTTGTTTAAACATGGTGTACATACATTGCATGCAAGATAATATGGAGATACAGAAAAGATCAGACATGTTCAGCCGCATACCGTGGCGTACAAATTGGTAGGAAGAGATGGTGCATGAACCGTTATAATATTCATCAAAATTACATTTCATCATTATTCATTAAAGATTAGGTATTTTTATTACAATTAAATGTCAAAGTAGTGATTAAATTAGTTGGTCAATAAAAATAAGAAATAAAATAAAATGTCACTAAAATTACAAATAGTCCATAAAATACAATGGTTAACAAAAATAATGTACAAAATACAACATTGTCATCTCAAAAACGGAGAAAATTGTCCTCTTTCATAAATTCCGATATACTATAATACGCTTTTTCAGTTAGTATTTTCTTCAATTTACTCTTTAGAGCACAAATATTTAATGTTTTCCACGATTTGGGCATTTTATTAAAAATGTTCGGAGCCATACAAAAGATACTCTTATGCATAAGAGTTGATTTAGCGCCGTGAACACAGAGTTTGAAATTATCACGTCTATTCCTAGGGAAAACATCAGACAAACGCTGGAATAAATGAGGATTGGATTTTATAAACATTATTGTTTCCAGGATATATAATGAGGGTAATGTCAATATCTTACGCTCTATAAAATAAGACTTAGCTGTCCGTTGTTTGCAGTCTAAACATCGATCTAATGCATCTTTTCTGTGCCCGAAACGCTATTTCAATGTCCGTGCTATTCCCCCAGAAGATGACTCCATATCTAAGAACTGATTCGGCTAATCCATAATAAGCAGTAACTAGCGCATCTGTGTTGAGAACCTCAGCAAGCTGTTGCAGAGCGAAGGCTGCACTACTCAATTTTTTACTAAGTGCTTCTATTTGAGGTTTCCAATTCAATTTAGAATCTATTATTAGTCCAGAAATTTTGTTGTGTCAGCTTCATTGATATTTATATTATTAAATTGAATATTAGGATTGCTAATTGTTTGTGTTCGCTGTCTAAAGTGCATTACGTTAGTTTTTTTTAAATTATTATTATTATTTAACCAATTTATAATAGATATGATTGAATTATTAATGTCGAATTCGTATGTGTTTATGTCATTACAAGCTATTGTCAAAGTGCAATCGTCAGCAAAAAGTGTCATCGGATGTTCAGTTACTTTAGGCAAGTCATTTACATACAAAGTGAATAACGGAGGTCCCAATACACTGCCTTGAGGTACTCCGTATATAACTTCGCGTTCCTCTGATATTGAAGGTTCTTCACGTTTTGTTTTTTTATTTATTTTACTGGTTTCTGTAACTTGTTTACGGTTATGAAGATACGATTTAATTAATTCTAAAACGTTGCCTCTAATACCATAGGCTTCAAGTTTCTCTGCCAGGGAATTATAATGGACACAATCAAAGGCCTGTGTCATGTCGCAGAATATGGCACAGACTGGTGTTCTCCTATCTACGTTTAGCATGACATTATGTAAAAACTCATAAATAGCCAAATTTATAGTTTTATTTTTTCGAAATCCCTTTTGTTCGTCACTTAATATATTATACTTTTCTAAATAGGTATTAATTTCACCATATATATATTTTTCAAACACCTTAGACATAACTGGTATAAGCGCGAATGGTCTGTAATTTATCATTAATTCGTGATTATCTTTCTTATATAGTGGTTTCACTATGGACTTCTTTAATGCATCAGGAAATACACCTGCACTTATGCAAAGGTTAATAATGAAACACAAATGAGTACATATTTCAAATGCAACTGCTTTCAATATTTTTGTAGCAATACCATCGTAGCCAACGCTATTCGTGTTTTTTAACTTCATAATAATATTTAATATGTCATAGGGCGTAGACGGAGCCATAAACATAGATTGTGCTCTACTAAGAATTAATGATGTTGAGTTAGTTCCCGCGTTAATTGTTGGTTGTATTTTATCAATAAAATAATTATTAAATGTATTGGCAATATCCTTTGGGTGTGTAATGTATTTATTTTCAAATTTGATGCAAGGAATTGAGTTTTTTGGGGCGTTACATTTACTTTTATTAATTATTTGCCACGTAGTCTTAGACTTGTTATTAGAGGTTTTAATATTATAATTGTTTTGTGCTTTCTGAGTTAAATTCATTATTCTTTTGAGTAATTTTGAGTATCTTTTGAATTTATCTCTATTAGCTTGACTTGGTTTTAACCTATATTGCCACAGAAGCTTCCGTTTGTTTTTACTACACAACTTAATCCCACGTGATACCCAAGAGGGTTTTTTAGTAGTCTTAATGGTAATCATTTTGCTGGGAAAACACAATTCGTACTTTAATTGGAACGTACTACAGAATATTACTTTTATATTTATTTTACATGCTTTATATTAGCTTCACTTGTATGTTTTTATATTTGTATGTTTGTTTGTAACCGACTCCTTATAGCGCGATTTTGACCCACTTTAAACGACCAGATTTCATTCAAACTTTGTACACCTGTCAACCGATGACAATGCAATAATTTCATAAAGTGCCATTATCCTTGCCAGGACAGCAAAAAAAAAGTGTCTTCGAAAACTACGCTGACATATGTCACAAACTACGCTGACATACGTCTCAAAATTCGAAACACCCTAAAAAATAGAAAATAAATAATAGTTAAAAAAAACTAAAAAACACGCTTCCATTGAAAACCAAACTAAATGTACAAAATAATGGAAAAAAAGCGTGGGGTGCTTGATATCAATAAAAAATACCTTAAAAAGCACCCCACGCTTTTTTCCATTATTTTGTAGTTTTTAGTTCGGTTTTCAATGGAAGCGTGTTTTTTAGTTTTTTTTTAACTATTATTTTATATATCATGCCCGTATTTTCCGAAAAAGCAGACAGAGGTATACCCACATTTCACCAGTTATATTTAAGTTCCATGTAATAGGAGGCGAGGCTAAAGCCGCTATCAACTCAGCCTATTGCAGTCCACTGCTGGACATAGGCCTCTCCCATGCTGCGCCACAACATCCTGTCCTCCGCCTTCCACATCCAGTCTGTCCCAGCCACATTTTTGAGGTGTTCGGTCCATCTAGCTGGGGGACATCGCACACTACGCTTGCCGATACGCGGTTTCCACTCCAGGACTCGTCTCTCTCCAGTACGTCCTGCCTGTTATGATATACGGTGCCGAAACGTGGACACTGACAGTTGGGCTAGTTCACAAATTTAAGGTCGCTCAGCAGGCTAAAGCCGCTAACCGGGAGAAAATCCATACTTCTTACTACTACTGCAAAATTCTTGATAAAAAAAACACAGTGAAAAGATATTAACATCTTTATTTTCCATGACAACACGCGCATATAGAATAGGCAAGTAAGACAGCATGACACTTGTTTGACTTGTGCATCAAACCCAGAAGGCCCTTATACACATAAGCAATCACTTAATTTACAAGATATTTAAAGTAATCAGACCTTTGTAATCATCAAAGCTATCTATAATAAATAAACCAGTTTCAAAGTTAAGGTCAGGTTCAGTGAGGGTCACTGACCTTTTTCATTAATAGCTAATGAAGATTTATCTTTTAACAATAAGTAACATTTTTCATTATCCAGTCATAATCTATTCAATTTGTCGAAAGTATTATGGTAGGGATAGTAATACAGTCTAAAATAATAAGATGTTGTGGTCACTGAAAACATAAGAACCTTGCAGTTGGTTATGAAATGTTGCTTTATTTACATATAGGACCTCTTGAAAGAATACAAGCAACAGAAATTTATAACTAACTCTGTTGACTTATATTAAATCTAAGACAAGATAAAGAAACACTAAAAAACTTTATAAGTACAAAAATATTTAGTGTACGTCATAGTAATTTTTTATGTTATTCAAGTGTGTATTGCAAAGTATATTTAAATTGACAGTTGACATAAACTATTGCGTACCCTTTCAAGAAATACTGACAAGACATATACAACCAATAAAGTGAAATCGTATGCTATTCATAACACTCCTAAACTGCTGAGGCATTTCCAATACAACTCAGTTCGGTAATAAATCATAAACACAATATAATAAATCATATTATGATCCCTCTGCGTTTGGGGAAGGTCATCAATTTAAATATAGGCGGAGTCGCGTGTGTGAGTTTATATTTACCTACTTTAAACATGATGATAAAATTGTAAGAAGGCTTTTTTGAGCTAATCTGTCAACATGAAGCACTGGCCTCTTCATTCACTCGATTACAAATCGAAATTACTAATCATACTTTTTGTGTACGTACTTTTCCAGAAAAGTAGATACAGCCACGGTAGGTACTGTAAGGAGTGTATGTAAGGGATGTCAGCAGTACTGAAGGGGTCTGCAAGGACCGATGCCTGTCAAGGTCACGAGATTTGTTCGAAAGAGATACCGTGGCCCTGGCATATGGGCAACTGAAGAAACACGGGTGGGTTTTAGTCAGTAAAAGTCTGACATGCCCTTCCGCTGCACCCTAAAGCGGGAGCCGTCATTTGATGATTTCCCACCCACAAAAAAAGGGCTGCGTGCAAAAAAGAAATATCAGCCGTTTGTGTCCCACTGCAGCGCAAAAGCCTCCTTCTATTTCAAAATAAATTGGAAAGTACAACGAGTTTCTTCCAAAGAATACACAAACTTTACTGCTATTTAATCTTTCGATATGTCCATATCCAACCCATCCTAAAATATTATGTTCTTCATCAATCATTAATGATATTTAAAACAAGCAAATCCACATGCCCAGCTAGTGCTATTCAATCAAAACCGTGCTTGGTACTTGCGACGCTGCTGTATAGTGATAGTCACAGCCGAAAATAAAATTTGATGAGCGATAATCCGTTTACTAGGTCAAACTTGATTTGAAAATTGTAATAGGATTGTTCAGCATGGCTTTTCATGTAATAAAAAACTGCTAATAATACAGGCTTTTCAAGTTTTTATAGGTTAAGGTATGCAAAGACGCAAGGAGGCATAACATTTCATCTCTGTTTAAGATTGGGCCTACATTTAGTTGTGCTATTCTGTAAAGTTCACTGCTCACCTCACTCAAGTGAGCGCACACAATTCGAAAGCGAACTAATTTGTTTTTAAAGTAAATGATCGCGGATTCACAACGTAACACCGTTCGAATTTCGAAATGTAACTCACGGCCTCTCGCCTGCCAGCCTTATACACTACACTATTGTCGCTTTCAAACTAATTTAATTAATCTTTTTGCAATGTGTTTTATCTCGAAACTTCTTATAAAACCTTTTACATGCCTACACAATAGCTGAGAATTTAATCAATCTTATTATAATCTGACTAGCTTTTGCCCGCGGCTTCGCCCGCGTGGATGTCGGAAATTAACGCAAGAGGACGTACTACCGCGGTAAGAATGTGTTAATCCAGGTTTCAGAATAAGAGCCGTCGGTTGAGGTTTTTACCTAAAATAAGTCTGTAATTATCTGAGATTTTAGTTTAAAAAAATAAAAATAACGTAAATTAATTTAAGAATTTGAGATCCAAAATCCTAAATCTTTGTGTTTCTTTCACCGTGTGGTGCCGGACGTAAAGAATATTACCACCCCATTTCTTCCCGTGGGTGTCGTAAAAGGCGACTAAGGGACTTACTAGAGAATGGGCAGCAGCATTCTCTATGCATTTTACCACCATACTGCGATCGCCAACCCGCCTGCCAAGCGTGGCGATTATGGCAAAGCCCCCCAAATTGGGGGAGGCCTATGTCCAGCAGTGGACGTCTTACGGCTGAAATGATGATGATGATGAAATCCTTGACGTAGGTTAACAGGAGATATTTCAGCTCTGTATCTGGGATGGATGGCAACGCATCTGCAATGCCTCCGGTAATGGGTTATCACTAACCATCAGTTGGAACAATGAATTGTGTGCTATCTACATACATAGAAGATAATTTGTGCAATTGTATATTAAAAGCCCTGCCCTTAAAAAGATAAAGGAGTGAGGAAATCATCATATCCTAGAACCAAAAAATCGAAGACATTGTTACATCCACCAACCAGCCCGCGTGGTGGATTACGGCCCACTCCCTCTCAAAGAGAAAGGCCTGTGTTCCAGCTGTGGGAATGTTATTGGCTGATTATGTTATGCTTATGCTAACATGAAATATGACATCTCAGAAAGAGCTCTCTCACTTATGTCCCTATAACTATCCCGACGCACAAACCCTTCAAATCGGAACACCACAACGCTGCATAGTGCCAGGAAGTGGTACAATGGTAGTACTTTCCCGCCGAGTTCCTCTACAAAAAGTTCACCTGTTACTGTCTACCGTTTAGTAAATAAGTAAGTAATTTTTTACTGGCATTATTGGTTACAGAAACTGGTTTGAGGCCTCTGATTCCTGAACTAGGTGTACCTGTATGTCAGGAGTCAGAAACACAGACCACACTGTCTTTTGGGGAACGCGTGCTTTTATGTGCTTGTTGAAATTACTTGCAGCACTTCTCTGTGAGATATTTTATTTGCTATGGTTGTAAACACAAAGAAATAAAATCTTAATGTTAGTAGCTACATGTAAAAAGGTTTATGGGGTTAAATAAAATTTACTTCTAACAGATTCCCTATGGAGGCGTGTGGAGGCATCAACGTTTTATATGACAGTCTGTTACCTTCAAAGCTAACAATAAAAGTGTTAGTATTCACACATCACTTCGAAATTCGAACAGTGTCTCGTTGTGAATCCGCGATGATACACTTTAAGAACAAATGAGTTCGCTTTCGAACTGTGTGCGCTTACTTGAGTGAGGTTCCAAGTAAACTTAGAACAATAAAACTGATATTTTGTTAGTTCCGACTCGGGTCCTTATGTTTATGTATGGATCTCTATTATGATAAACAACAAAGTTACATTCCTAAAAAGACCTTCTATCTTCAAAGAAATTGTTTAAATGATTTGTAATCGTAATAAAATACCCTGTAGGTACGCCCAAGCACACATTTCCCAAATCAATATTTCCTTTCTTACATCGCTCTGAAAGCATTGAGCAATCATGAAAACGTTTTTTTCAGTATTCACGTTCCATCATGTTTTGCAAACAAGAGTGTGTTTCTGTGTCTAGTTTTTTCATTTAATTTAATAGCAACGTAGTGTAGTGCTGCGTTGCTAGCGTACTTTACTTATAAATTATGTTGATGTGCGCTATATGACTATACGCGCGTTACGCCCTGGGCAGTAAGCTGTTAGCTTCTTGCTGACAACGTAACAGTTTAACCATTAACAGAATCATGATAACATAGTATATTTCCAATACAAGAGAAGAACAAGTCGAAGCAAAAATACGTTGTTCAAAGTCTAACAGAAATTTTTACAGTCTGTAATACAAACACTATACAAGCTGATTTTCTTAATAACAATAAAGAGTGGGTCTATTCCTGGCGCGAACGCGCGGAGTTAAAGTAACGTAAATTCGGACGATTTTGAAATAGGGTATACTTATTTCGCACATAATCATTTCTTGGCTTCAAGAATTAATTAATTTTTATGTGTGATAACAGTGCACAACTGGTATCACACATAGACATGAATAAAGTTATCGCAACAGTTTGAACCAAAATGCTATAACATAGTTGTATTTTATCGATGGATTTTTTTCGAGTCTTTTGATACTGAACTGCCTTTTGAACTTTGATATAGTTAAATGTATGGTCCTTTAATATATTCTACAACTTATCGTTTTCTACAATTGCTGACACCGAGGCGTTACCGATTGGAGAACGGAATTCGAAACGAAACGGTTGTAACTTGGCTAGGGGGGCTGGTATTCAGCTGCACCTGGTTGGACTGTAAGCCAACCCGAACATAGTTGGGAAAAGGCTGCACAGATGATCAACATCATATAATCACGGCTGTAATCTCCGAAGGTCTAAGCAGAAGTGCACATTAAGTACGGCATGCCAGTTATGTTTCAGTTCTATGTAGTAAGGATGTTGATGATGATGAAGTTATTGTGGTCAACCATTCGAACCAGCGTACGCGAGATTTGACGGGAGGTTTTGATTAGACACGTTCCTCACTGGTTTTCCATTATCCACTGCTTCTGAACGCGTCGATAGCAATCTATGTATATACAGTCAGCCCAGGATTTGGCTACGAGCTTGGCACCTTCTGTAGCGTCCATCAATTCCCGTAACCTGCAGACAACAGGACTCGCTGGACATAATATTATTATCTACTTTTGGACACAAAATCAGATTTCTGCCTGCTATTGAGACATTTTTGTAGAAAAATCCAACAAAAATATTTACTCATCCTGGGAATCGAACCAACGATCCTTTACTCGGCAATCATATTTTGGTCTACCATAATACTTGAAGTAAAGCTTTTGTGTAAACTTAGCGACTTTCTGGTAAAATGTCGACTTTCGAAACAATTATATCCTTAGTCTTGTACAAATACCCCGTAATTTTCCATAAACAACAGTCACCATCCAAATACACACAAAAATATGAAACTATCCATTATTAGGAAATTACCAAAACTTAACCAAAAAAGGCACCCATTAACTGTTGTTGACTTTACCATGATTGAAGACTTCCTTGTAAGGTAGAACAAACATGAAGACAATTGCCTTCTAGCCTAAAATAATAGCGCTAAAAACCCATAACAACAATCAAAATCTGCAATTCTGTAAAGTTCACTACTCACCTCACTCAAGTGAGCACACACAGGTCGAAAGCGAACTCATTTGTTTTAAATACGTCATCCCAGATTCGAAACGAGACACCGTTCGAATTTTGAATGTCGCTGCTGCAAGGAGACGGTGAACGATTGTTTACGGTCACTTTCAGCCTCGACAGGAGCCCGTTTTATAACTATTGATCCAGCAGGAAAGTGCCGACTATATCTAAGGCTGGATTTGGTATAAACCATGGCATGTTATAACACATCATCATCAGCAGCCCATAACGTTCCCACTGCTGGGACCGGGCCATAATCGACCACGCGGGCCCAGTGCCGGTTGATAGATGTGACATGTCTTCGAATTTTTTATTCTAAGACATGCCGGTTACCTCACGATGTGTTCCTTCACCGTTTTGAGAGCAGTGGTGATGAAATAATTTACACAAAGTAAAGCGCCTGCTTGGATTCGAACTCACAACCTCACATAACACATAATTAAACTGAATACAAGCAATGGTATCAGTTTCTATATCTATACATAAATTATTAATTAAATTCGCTTATCGAGTTTGTCTGTGAGACCAGATTGTTCTTATAAACTTTGCAATGGATTTTGATGCGGTTTGTAACCATAATTTAGAAAGCTTCTTCAAAAAGTTAATGTATATGTTACACCTATATTACTTACTTAATTTAATTAACTTGAAGATGATAAAGAAATCTCGATTTATTGTCAAGTTGGAAAAGTAGAGCGGTTTAAATAAAAAAAAATATACATATAGTTTACTTCATATTTCATCGTGTGATCATTAAGAATAAGAATAAATTTATTTAGACAAGTTTACAATCAATTCGATTGAATTACATTAGACGAGTAAAAGTTAAGCCATCCACAGACTTATTTTGGAAGTGTAGTTAACCCTATAGCTGATATTTAGCAGTAATCACTATTCTCTCGTCTAAATCGAAAACAAAATACAACAAATTCGTAATTTTTTACATAGTGCGAGTCCATAAAATAAAATCATGATTTGAGCGTTTGTACATCTGAAGTGTTCATAAAGTTCATTTATTATATTGCATTATCAAAGTACTTATGTTTCCGTGGCTCCCTAGTGCCTTCCTGTTTTGATAAGTACCTGAAACAAAAAACATAAAATGTTATTAATGCTATATTCAGAGAGATTTCCTTCTCGTAAAAGTGTATGCTTCGAGGCAGGCTCATCTTTTTAACTTTAGCGTCGTAAAAAAGTAAAATAATACAAGGCACTAACCGAAGTTGGTCTAAAAATAGAATAAAAAATGGAACTTTCAAATTAACATAAAATATAACGTTACATTAGGCCTGTGATCCTCCGTGGGTTAGACAGAGGTGCACCTATAGGACACTCACATTTGGCCAGTTATATTTTGGTTCTATTTAAAGTAAGAAGTGGCGAACCTACTGTCATCATCATCATCATCATTTCAGCCGTAAGACGTCCACTGCAGGACTTAGGCCTGCCCCAATTTGGGGGGCTTTGCCATAATCGCCACGCTTGGCAGGCGGGTTGGCGATCGCAGTACGATGGTAAAATGCATAGAGAACGCTGCTGCCCATTCTCTAGTAAGTCCCTTAGTCGCCTTTTACGACACCCACGGGAAGAAATGGGGTGGTGTTATTCTTTACGTCCGGCACCACACGGTCTGTCACTGTCATCAACCAAGCTCAAACCCAGACTCCAGAGAGATTTCCAATATCATTCTCCTGCTCTTATCCCAGTTTATGTGTGGTCGGCGCAACATATATTTTTCTTCCATACTTCTCTATTAGTCGTCATCTCAGTAGTCACCCCCTTTCTATCCATATCATAATTCACACAATCCATCCATCGTATCTTTGGTCTCCCTCTACTCTTATAGCCATCGACATTCATACTCAATACTTTTTTTCACGGCATTTTCCTCATTCCTTTGAATCACGTGATCATACAATCGATTCCCACACAACTTTTCACTTATCGGTGCCACTTTCAGACTTCCTCTTATGAACTCATTTCTTATTCTATCCATTCGTGTAACACCACACATCCCTCTTAACATTCTCATCTCAGCTGCATGTAATTGCCTTACATTCATCAATTTTGTGGGCCACCACTCTGACCGATACAAGACAGCGGGTCTGACCATGGTTTTATAAATATTCCCCTTAAGTTTAGGAGGGATGTGGGAGTCGCAGAGAGATAGATTTCCAATAAAAATGGAGAAATCCAGGCTGAGCACAATAAAGCTTAACTGTTTATGCCTCGGAGTAATTTTAGATACAATAATTGCATAATTGTTGCGTTTAATCTATACATTATTAGAAAAGATATTTAAACAAAACTATTTCCTTTCACTGTTCACAAAGTAATCTATTTTCAGCATCGATGGCAGATTCAATTTTAAGATAATCTAAACCTCGAGTGTTGACGGAAAATGGGGATCCATGAGGGAAATTTGCGCTATTTGTGTGATTTCCTCTGGGAAAAAAACTCGCGGTTAAATAGTTCACACAGTGTGTCATTTTTCATAGTCCTACAGCTGAAGCGTAGTTCACAAAACATCACTTCGAAATTCGAATGGTTTCTCGTTGTGAATCCGCAAAGATTTACTTCAAAACCAATTTCTTAAAAGTAAATCATCGCATTCACCACTGGAGATCCAAAATTTTTTTTTTTACAAAGTTGAAATTCACAGCTTTTTATAGGTACAAATAGCATTATTTAGATACACATAGAACTAGACTCGATATAGTCGACAGTTATAAAACCTACATATTAATTGGCGAACATCGACCCGTCTAACTGTCTCATTAGGCTTCTCGTATCTATCCGAATTATTTCGTCCCAAACTAGACCTTTACATAAATACTATCTAGAATTCCAGACCAAGATTACAATGACAAAAACAAGTCCTCGTTTAGACCGAGTCTATCTGTGTCATACGTAACTACTGTTTATGTAGTCAACATGACTAGACGAGTGTTGGGTCGCAGTTATAGCGAGAGGTGGCAATGAATAGATTGATTTATTAAGAGGCCTGTCTAATTAAGTAATTTGTAATTGTGTTTATACTGCAAAAACCCACATCTGAGTTAAAAATTGATATTTTCTTGAGAGTTATATTTGCCAATTCGTGATAGTCATTTTAGCTTATTCAAATTCTTAACCAATTCAGTTACAAATTAACGTTTCATCATTTGATTCAGACTTATAATTAAATGTACCTAAATAACTAAAAAACTTTTACTTAATTAAGTAATGAAATATCCTAACTTAACTCTTTTGGTACTTAATTTTCACAAGTATTGTGAAAATCTCGTTGAGTCCGGCTCACCTTCCTAGAATGCAAGAAATCGCGTTTCTTGGAAACTATATTGCAATTCAGGCCCCTCAGAAATATAATACAAAATGATAACAAAAACCAATTTTACCGTTCTTACATTACTTATATGTATTTGAATTCATTTGCCTGAACATAGTTGAGAAAAGTCTAAGCAGATAACGCTATTATTTAGAACGCGATAATCCTGGAAGTGTTTTCAAATCCTAGCAAGTAGAATGTGACTTTATCAATCCATATGTCCTTTCTGAGTTTATCTTGGCTGTTACTGATATCGGTGAAGAAAAAAAAATGAGGAAACCTGAACTTGCAGTTAATATAAGGCTCAAATCTCCAACCTGTATTGAGCAAGCGTGGTGATCAATGATCGTGCCTTTTCTGTAAGAGAAGAGGCTTTGCCTTACTGTGGGACATTAATAAGCTAGTTTTTTTTTTTTATTACCATTATTAAGACTGCTGCGTTAATAGTACTAAATCGACACCCTCGACGTTTGGAAATACTACAGTAATTTAAAATTATAATTTATAAACCCATCTATTAAAACTCTGCAACTGTCACCACATCACACTCCGACAAGTTTGTGACAATCGAAACTTGTCCCATCTCATGCCGTCCTACACAGAGCAGTCCTGCACGACTCACGCTTGACGCGCACTTATTAGTTTGTAATTGGAATCCAATCAACGGAAAAGGGACGCCATTTTAAACTTTAATTCTACTTCGCTGGTCCATTCTGTTCAGAATTTTTGAGAAAATTTTAATCGGATTAGATTTTAAGTGATTGTTTCTTAAATTTTTTGTACATTAAAAAGTTAGTTAAAGATAGTATGTTGGCTATTTATTGGTTATTAGGCAAACAATTATTTGATGTTATCCATACTTAATCGCAGTTTGGACTACAACAGAAAATGGGTCAATTTGACACAAATTACATTATTTTAGGGCTAATTTCTAAAAGTGTATGGAAAACATAGCCTTACAATGTCAGTGCCAATAATTTTCCTTTAACAGTACCTGACGTCAGCCAGTCAGCTCCAGTTCTAGAAGGTTCTAATCTAATCTTCACAATGATATCACAAGTTGAACTCCAAACAATGTCATTTGATACTGATAGTGCATTGCTCCCACTCGAAGTTGTGAGTAAGCTTGCAAAGTTTTCCCTGTTGTGTTTTGCGAAGGGTGACTTTAAGGTATGTTACGAAATGTCGAGGCTATAGCGCCAATGTTATTTAATAAAACAACTCTAAGTTAAGTACTACAAAAACTAGATTAAAGGAACAAAAAACGATTGACACATTATAAAGAGCAAACAATTAGAGCTTGACTAAAGATTTTTAACCGTATTGAAATAAACAAACTAGGTCAAAGATCCAATATTCCCATTTTTTTTTTCAACTAAAGATTATTTCTGACACAAGACTAGTCTAGGTTAGGCCATTATCTATACATCTATACAAATAAATAAAATTGGAGTGTCTGTTTTTAATATTAAGATAACCACTTTTTACTAAGTGTATATGGATGTATACACGATACATATACCAAAACAACATTTTTTACAATTTTTGTCCGTTCCCGCTAATCTCTGAAATGGCTGGACTGATTTTGACGGGACTTTCACTGGCAGATAGCTGATGTAACAAGGAGTAACTTACGCTATTTTTATTTTAGAAAGATTCTTTTATTTTAGAAAAAAAAATAACTATCTTCGAAAACTACGCTGACATACGTCTCAAAATTCGAAAAACCCTGGCTGAATCCTACGAAATAGATCAAAATAATGTACTACAGTATTGTACACCTTAAAAAGGCCTACAAAAATGTCCTCAATGGTATATGTCTATCTCTTAGGGATAACCCACAATAACCATTTTTTATCTTTTACTTTTTACGAGAAATAAGGGCTTATTTACGAAGCGATTTTAAGCAATACAGCATTAATCCTTATCCAATTAAGTACCTTAAATACATTGTGCATTTAATATAGATCAATATGGCCCTTTACAGCATGTAATTGAAATTAATATCTTAGAAGATATTAGAGATTTAAAAAGTGGGCGCAGAGTGCGTTGGCAGGGGCCGGGTAGTACAGGATAAGTAGGATTGTAATTCATATTACTTTGGCTTCATAGTAATTGCCAATATCATGTGTGTTCATTATACTCAAAATAAACCTAATAGTATTATTCCAAGTAAGAGACCGCGAAATGGCTTAGATGTTTAGATTTTTGGATGTTTGTTTCTCAATGATGCAAAGACGGCGAAACGGATTTAGATCGAATTTGGCACAAAGATATAGGTATTATATCATGGATACGTAACAGATAGGATACCTACTTTATCCCGGTAGTAGGTTCCCGGGTGATATTTTCCGACAGCTATACGGGCCAAGCCACTGGCAAAAGTACTATTCCTATAATTATGTTCGGTGTCTGGTAAATGATTGAGTGTCTGTATAGGTAAAATAGGAGCGTTAAGAAAAACCAGGAAGACTTATATTCAACTAAACCAAGCCCTATGTCACAGTCTTCTTACTCTGAATACTATTACTTTTATTTTAAAAACACCAACACACATGATGTTCTCATAAACTATGAATCCTAAGTAATATGAGTTATAATCCTACTACTAATCTATACATCTATACATCTATACAAATAAATAAAATTGGAGTGTCTGTTTTTAATATTAAGATAACCACTTTTTACTAAGTGTATATGGATGTATTCACGGTACATATACCAAAACAACATTTATTACAATTTTTGTCTGTCTGTCTGTCTGTCTGTCTGTCTGTCTGTTTGTTCCGGGTAATCTCTGAAATGGCTGGACCGATTTTGACGGAACTTTCACTGGCAGATAGCTGATGTAACAAGGAGTAACGTAGGCTACTTTTATTTTAGAAAAAATAAATAATAGTTTAAAAAAACTAAAAACACGCTGAATTTTGAGACGTATGTCAGCGTAGTTTTCAAAGACAGTTTTTATGAAAAACTTTTTGTTAAATACCACGCGGATGAAGTCGCGGGTAACAGCTACAGTACTATACTCCATTTGTTTAGGTAGTTAACTAAATGTAAACAATCTTAACATGTCTTTTATCTAAAAAACTGTCTAAAAATTGAATCTAAAAATGTTTACAATTAGGTATTTACTTAAACCGATGTTAGGAAAGTAACTTAATTTAAATAATATTTGTTGGTCTTTTATACGATTTATTTTATATAAAAAGACATATCAAGATTGTTTACCTTTAGTTAACTACCTAAACAAATGGAGTATAGCTAAGGTACTAGCAACCTGAATGAACACATCTTACCGCTGTATTACGTCCTCCTGCGTTAATTTCCGACATCCACGCGGGCGAAGCCGCGGGCAAAAGCTAGTTTAATATAAGACAATACCTACAGTCAATAGGGTCTGCATTATGATCTTAATCCATACAGTTATTTATACAGAAACCTAACCATTAACCTTGAACCGCGACCTTTAGCTTCAGATATTTCGGCTAGCATTCCAGTTACAGGTATCTTTATAATGCCAACGTATCTATTAAATTAGGCCACAGAAAATTTCCAAGGGGACACGCTCCGATGACATCATACTTCGAACAGGTTTTGTTAAAATATTTTATTTTTGTTTTATTCAGGGTGGTTATATTCATAGAACAAACGTCTCAAACTTCAGTTTTAATTATGAAAACCTAAACCTACGTTACTATAATTACAAACAAGCGATGACACAAGAATAAACATTAAATACAACAAAGTTATGTTACAAAAAGTTTACCTTGACAAAACACTAGGTGTATTTTGTCAAGGTAAACTTTACAAGATGCAGTTTTGAATCTGCAAAACATTGCAGGAGGTTGTTATGAGACTCGTAAATAATCATATAACAATACGATACGAAGTCAATAATCAATAATAGTTTTTATTTTAGATCTTTCAATTTTATTTTGTTTTTTTAAAATAACTCTGGATGTGGAGCGCGGCTTTGGATCTATGAAAGAAATGTCGGTTGCGTTTGTTTGTGTGTGTCAAAGCGCAGTTTAAGGACACGTTCAGACTAGCCGCGTTTTAAAAAAGGGAGTTCACACTTACCGATTTCCACAAATAAGAACAAAATGAAAAAAAAAATACCTACCTATTTTATTGTTGATTTGGGTCGAGAATCACTAACATCACCTCCTGAAATGTTTTGCAGATCCAAAACTGCACTTTGTATAATGGTGCAATAATTTAACGAGAAAGTGCACGTCATCATATTAATGTAGCTTATGGGTATTTCACAAATAAAATAATATTCAAATTCTGGAAAAGAGCAAATCCAAAACACTATTACCGTCCTACTTTTACCTCACTTAAAATTCAGAGGAAAAAATACGAGACATAAACGACGAACTCCTTAAAAGGGAGCTGAAGGATGTATGTTTTAGTATAATTCGTGCACAAAATAAGCAGCATCTACCTAGCTAAATGAAATATTTACAAGTAAAACATAAAACTCCAATAGGAACACAACCCAGTTAAAAAAATAAAATATTAGGACACCATATTCCCTGCCACCATATGCCTGTCGCGGTTTTGGTCGAAATAGTTACCGTGGCCCTGGCATAGCCAACTGAAGGAATATGGTAGGTTTTAGTCAGTAAAAGCCTGATACGCCTTCCGGGAAAGTCTATTGATGATTTGCCACCCACAAAAAAAGGACACTATATCCTCATTGCTACCTGATCTATTCCCTTACCTACATAATTGCATCAAAACCAAACGAAATTGCAAAACTCGGTCACGTTATGAAAACATAAGGCAGAGGTCAGTATCACCACGGTATTAGGTTTCCGTTCGAGGCTCCCTTACCCTCTTTGTCATTCATGGTGATAGTACACCGGTGGATCAGTAGAAATGTAACTTTAGAAGGTTAACTTGAGAATTTGGAGGAGTTTCAGATATGTATTAACCCACCAACATTTTTCTAGCTACGTTAAATTCACATGAAATAGAGTGCGAACCTATTGCCATCAACCGAGTACAAGTCCAGACTCAAGCTGCTGCTGAGAAATGTCTAACTGAAAACCCTATAATTTCTGGCGAAGATAAGTACACGTGGTTTACTTAGTTTTGTATGAAAATGTACGCGGTATTGTCCATTGCGACCCACAGCCACGTTATATTCGGATACGTGGCTTGCAAACAAATGAACCGCGTCGCTTACATGACAACCCTCTCCGTGCATATTCTGCGTGTAATTGTCTAACGCACTAACAGTAGAAATGACTGTCATTTTGACAGTTCAACAACACCCATTGCGTTATTTACGTTCTTGTGTAGCCGAATTTTACAAACATATGAAGCGATGGATCCTTCGCAATTATTCTGATTCTGATTCATAGTGTTACGCTATTAGGTTTCTCCATGGCGACTTAACACTTTGTCCGAACTATACTAGGTGCTTCTATTACAGACAGTGAACCTTTTGTATGTATGTTGTATGGTGCCAGCACTGTCATGTGCTATATCCAGGCGATCGATGGAACTAATAGAATTGCTCACAACATTGTAAGAAATTGTTTCGGTGACCCATTAACACTGCTTAGCTTATTACAGTGTTGTTTTTTATGACAAAAAAGTTTGCTTTAATTTAATTAATATTATAGTTTTATGCTTTCGAAAGTTTTAAAAAAATATACTAGGCATTAGTACATTTAGGGGTCGCGTTAGTGAATATAGACATAATAGGGCGAACTAAAGGACACATGATACCAAATGACTTTGACCCTTTTAAGTAAATATTAATTTGGTTAATGTTAAATATGATGATATGATATGTTGATCTTTCTTGAATTTGCACGTCACATTATGTGGCAAACATGTCAGTACTTTCAAATGTTTTGATCATCTTGCATGCCAATGCATGCTGTATATATCACACATGTTTACGCAAATCTATTTTATCACTATACAATTATCTATTATCTATCTAAAAGTAAAGGGGAAGTTGTGTAGTAGTAGGAATGGCTTCCATATTTTCATATATAAAATGGCTTTGACTTTCACTAGTAAAATTTGCTACCGTAATCGCTGTGTTAATTTTGTATACTATGACGGAAATAACTAATTTGTAAAAAAATACAATATTTAGTTTCGGTGGTAACGCATAACTTGCGTGTTATGTAATAATAAATACTTCCCTGTTTGTACATATTATTAACACCATTACCTATTCAAAACAATCAAAATACCACATTTCTTCGCCACTATTACTCCAAATAATACCGTGAAATAAGTGTGAAACATAATAATAAAAACTTCGTTGTTTGTTCTGTAGTCATGAGCGTGACTAATTTAATGACAGAAAGAAAGTAAGCAAGCATTTGTTTTTAAAGTAAATCATCGCGGATTCACAACGAGACACCGTTCTAATTTCGAAGCGATGGTCAGCGAAGAACACATCGAGATAAGCTGAGTATGATCCTCATGTCAGGTAGTGTTATAAAGTTATCATCAAAATGTTTCCTGAGTCTGGTGTTGATCTAATTACTGTCCTCATTTAAATACATTGGACTAAGAACATATCATATGAATGAATTACACCTCTGCCTTCTATTTCGTGAAATGCTGGCCTTATGTTATCATCTATTGAAATGCATTATTACGAGTACCTACAAAGAATTATTGCTTTGTTTTCCAAACATTGCGTGCTTGGTGACCGTTACTGTGACTTGCAATTTAGTTTTACGTGAAGATAGGATTAAATAGGTCATACTATTATGGACAGGTTTTCCTGTTATATACTCGAAAGGAAGTACTGAAAATCTTTCACAAACTAAAATTCATAGAACTATAACAGTCATTTCGGTTAGTCTGCAACCTGAAATTCTACCCGTCAAGGAAGTGGGTTGACAGACAGTCGCTTCATGTCCTACTGGTACTCATTTGTTTCCGGTTAGATTGATAGCTAACGCTGACTAGCTAGCTATCTTGGATGACAATGCGCTCGCGCCCATGCCTCTAGTATTGCAGATCAGAGGGACGACCATAAGTGGCGGTGACCCCATACCAGCTGGGCCAAATACCAGTATTTCATACAATACCACAAAATAAATTGGTTTACGTCAATAGTTATAAAAATGTGTTTATAGAAAAGGTTAGGTAGGTGACGAGAAGCCATATCCCTATTATCCATGTTACTTGATTCTTAAATCAAGAAAACCACCATTTGTTTTTATAGTAAATCATCGCGGTTTCACAATGAGACACCGTCGAATTACAGATTGATGACACTACTAAACATGAGCAGTGTATGATCGAAGAGAAATTGCTGCTATTAACGACTCTTGCAGACAGACTGCTCACCGTTGTATGTTGTTGTTAGCAGACAGGGTGACGCCACTGATCATACTCGTGACTACATTAAACATAATCCACACTTAGGAAATGATGACATGACTTCATTTTTCTGGGAGCATACGTATTCCCTTTAGGGGTAGGCAGAATGCACCTACATTTTATTGGTTATTTCAACATTTTAGACAGTACGATGTAGGCCTTTATCCAGATTCACATTCAGACTTCGGGCAGTTTTCTGAGCATTTCCTAATGGAAAAATTTGAAACCCAATGTCACTGTTTAACCCCACAGAAAGAGAACTCAGCAGGTTGCACTTGTGATTAATACACTACGAAAAGTGAAAGAGAAAATTTATTTTATTTGAAACGAAGAGTCCAAAAATAATTAGGTACTAAAAAATGTCCTATATTTGACAAACGAATTGGCCACCCTACTACGTAATACTCGAAAACTATTGAGAGCGAGAGGAATTCTTACGGAACTAAACGGTACTCAGGGAATTTTCTGGATTATACTTTGTAGTATTTGCCTTGAAGAGGAAGGTTTGCAGAACGGATTCCATTTTATATTATGTAATAAGGGGATCGGGCGTGAACTAAAATATTTTTTGAGTTGAGGAATTCAACCTATGTACATAGTTATGTTGTAAGTTTATGGATTTTATTTTTCGAGTCGATTTGAGTTATATTTAAAACTAGCTTCTGCCCGCGACTTCGTCCGCGTTAAATTTCTTGTTCCCCCGACCCTTCCCGTCGCGTCGAATCGCCTACCCGGGCGATTTTCCCTGTTTTTGCAACATTTTTCATTACTGCTCCGCTTCCTTTGGTTGTAGCGTAATGTTATATAGCCTATAGCCTTTTTCGATAAATAGGCTACCCAACACAAAAATAATTTTTCAATTCGGATCAGTAGTTTCTGAGATTAGCGCGTTCAATAAAACAAACAAACAAACTCTTCAGCTTTATAATATTAGTATAGAAACGAGCTTAGCATACGAGATTACATACGAACAAGCTATCGCTTCGCATTATACAAACCCAAACAAGCGAGTAAATCTCCTTCCGAGAACCCAACACAAAACCACCTTTGCACAACGCCAATTTTACATATTAGGTACACACATATACCAAAAAATTAATCCGCTATTAAATATTTTAAACTTTAACACTTATAAAGTTAAATCTGTAGTAACTGAGTGGCTATTACAAAAGGACTACGCTTACACGGAGTCTTTGCTCACATATATCACCTAGTAATCCAGCACAGAGGACAGTAGTAGACTTACAGCTTTTACATCAAAAACGCACACAATTAGGCACTTACACTCTCCAATCATAAACACAAACGTGTATGTGACACGACATTACATTTAAACTCATTTAATTTGCACTTCACTACACATAACAAAATTACAGACACTTAATAACATCAACACCGTTCATTTGTTGTAATAAATCATTTTTAAACAATCAATTGGCCGAACACTGTCTCCTAAAATACAGGCTATCCTAGTTTAGGTGACAGGGTTATATATATTTTGTACAGATTTTGCAACTTGCAATGAATTGTATTATGTGTCCATTATGTGTTTCTGTATTTTTTGTGAATAAAGTTATTATTATTATTATTTCACGCCTCAGAGACAAAGGGTTACGCAGAGGTACCTATAGTACACACACATTATGTCAACTAAGGTTTGTTCCATGTAATAGGGTGCAAGCGTATTGTCATTAACCGGGCACATTTCCTGACTCTTGGCTACTTCTCAGAAGTACCAAATGGAAAAACCCAATAGCACATTACTCAACCCGGGAATCGCATCCAAAATATCATGCTCAATAGTAGCGCTTGCGACTACTAGACCAATGTGGCAGTCAATAGGTCCTTTTTTGGTGATTGTTACCAATGCAGGCTCTTTTCACTATTTTTTTTTTCAATTTGTAATCTAGCCACGACCCGTGGCCCGCCAATCACTCAGCCTCTGCGTCAAACATTTTTAAATTAAATTATGAGTCAGGTTTTTACCAATGTTTCAAGCAAGGTTGAAACTAGCGGCCCACACTCCCACAGTAGTCAATCACTCACCCTCTTCCGTAGTGTAGTTTTGTCTACTCATACATAATACATGAAACGTAACTATATTATTAGCTTTAAAAACATAAATTCATACGATATACATGAAAAGTTACCATATAATTTCCCTGCAAACATATTTACTAAGTTAACAAAAAGCCACATACTCCACGTACTTCGTATTTTTTGTAACCAAACTAGGTGAAAGAATGGCCTTAAAATAAAATAAATTACGCGACATGGTTTTGATAAAATTCCAAGGTCAGGTCGGCTACAAATGTTGTCTCTGGAGACACAAAATGTTTCAACGACTAGTAATGGGTGAAATGAAAATTTATAGTACAAAAAATTGGTCGTTTACAGTGGAATATATTATGTACATTAAGTATACAAAATAACACAAAAATATAACATGTTTATATAGGTGTGCTCATACAGGATGTAAAAGACATCGCTTCACAAACTGTTGCCTACCATGTATTCAGTAAATGATTCTAAACACACAAGCGTTGTCATTTATCGTCAGTATATTTAAAAAAGAAACAACTATTTAGTACAAAAGTTCAACATGTACACGGTTGGAACCTACTAGAGTAACAGAGAAGACACAAACTTGCATTGATCACATCATATCCAACATAGAAAAAGGGTGTGCAAAAATACATAATTTAGGTTTATCGGATCATTTAGCCCAATCATATTCTTGGGCTGTTACAAAAAAACATCAACCAGTTTCAAAATGGTGGTATCAATTTAAACGAGACTATAGTAATGACAATAAGGAAACATTTTTAAACTCAATTTCATGTCTGTCCTTTAGTGACGTATTTGAAGAAAAATCAACAAACGAAGCGTTCCACAAATTTATCGATACATTTCTTTTATTTTATAACTTATTTTTTCCTACCATTCGCGTAAAAGTTACAAATAAAACATTAAATAAATTAAACTGGCTTTCTAAAGGTATAAAAATAAGCTGTAAGCAGAAAAGTAAATTACACTATAAACTAAAATATAAAAATAATGAATCGCATAAAAACAAGTACAAAAGTTATTGTGATTTATTGAAAAAATGCATTGTAACGTCTCGGAAAAATAATAATACCAAATACATAAATAAATCTCAAAATAAGTGTAAGGCAGCATGGAATGTAATAAAAAAGCATACTGGCACAGATATAAAACGCTCCTGTATTTCAAAAATTACTATGGACAACAGTGACTGTATAAGTCCTGATTCTATCGCAAATCATTTCAATAATTTTTTCATTAATACGGTTACCAATAGCCTTGATTCACAGATTTCACTTCTTTTATTTTTTGTTGTGTTTGTAATAGTCAGGAGAAGGTTCTTATGAAAGAAAAAAAATAAAAAAATTGCGCGGAAAATTAGAAAATTTAAGAACACTTATTTAAGAATACTTAACAACCATATAATAGGACAATGTAAACTTTTTTAAAGTAACATTATGACATTTGACATAGAATTGACAGAATGCGTGCTCAAATACTATCAAAGAGACAGGACAACGTCTGTCGGGTCAGCTAGTTAAAAATAAATAAAATTGATGTGTCTCTTTGTAATTTCGAATTAACAGTTTTTCACTAAATGCATATTATGAAAGTATATATGGTACTTACATAAAAAAATCATTGTTTTAAAATTTTGTCTGTCTGTCTATCTGTCTGTCTGTTTGTTCCGGTTAATCTCTGAAATTGCTGGACCGATTTTGACGGGGCTTTCACTGGCAGATAGCTAATGTTATAACGAGTAACATAGGCTACTTTTTGTCTGAGTTGCACGTCCCTGTGTGATAATTTCTGAACACCACGCGAGTGAAGCCGCGGGCATAGCTAATATATTATTTAATAATAATTTAATAGATATTTGCACACCTATTAAGGTAGGATATAGTGCAAAGAACTTTTCATGCAATTATGTATCACCTCATAAACACCCACATTCATGCAAATAAATGATTTGATTTGTATACCATCTTTAATTTTATTTATTACGATTTATAGAATATAGAAAGACATGTGTTGTTTTCACCTTACCTCAATGTCATACCATCTGTCAATAAAAAAGACCATAGACTGGTAAATTGCCATTGGACAGAAATAAAAATATTTTCGCACCTCTATCGATCTACACGACATACACTTATGTAAACTCCACTTGACTACATAACCTTGAGTTGGCGCTACGATGACATTTGTGTCCATGGGGAGCTGGCATAGTCATCTTTAATAGGAATAAAAACCGAGTCATACTTTAACCACACATTATCATTTACTATTCATCCATCATTTTATTATAATATATTTAATTTTCATACTTATTTGTTTTGATTTTAACCCACTCACAACTGATAAAACCCGCACATACTTTTGTCTTCTCTTTTCATTATTGTGCCTACCTTTGACCCTTAAACAAAGAGATTTGCCACAAAGGACTATCAGAAATCTAGATAGACATGTCATATGTGCTATTCAACCAAAATTAACGTTAAATGGCTGTCAAACTGTTTAATATTGGCGATAAAGCTGTCAAAATGTTGAGGTAAATATGTTTGTCTCTTTTGTGTTCATATTTTTTGTAGAAGAGTGGAGTGAGATAAAGAATCGCTTATGTGAAATTCTCTTCACATCAATTTGAAATTCGAATGGTATCTCGTTCTGATCTAAGATTAATTATTTTAAAAACAAATGATTTTGCTTTCGAATTGTGAGCGAACACTTGAGTGAGGCTCTAAGTGAACTTTACTGATTACTACTATAGCCAGGCATTACACGCTTTTCAGTCAGTCAACCCTACTCGTCTACTGACGTCAGCGATAAGACAAACCCTACTGATTTGAAATGAGTTAGATAAGATAGTTGTTTTTGGTATTGATTACATTTGAGACTACTTTGTTCGTGCTATTTATCACAGTTAACACGCTTATGCGGTGAGGAGAACTATTTTATTTTATTTTATTTTATTTGGGAAAATAAACGGTTACACATTACAATATTATGGAATAGAACTTAAAACTAAAATGGAAGTGTTAATGTATAACCAGCGACATTTTCCACATAATATAAAAAAGTTAAACAAACATGAACGACGTGCGATACAAATTACTTAGAATAGTGAGTATACTTAAAGATAATAGTAAAACTTATCTAAAACTTATACAAGTAATAATATTGAAATAGAAAGAAAAAAATGATTATAATTTAAATTACGTTTTTAGGATTGCAAGAATGTTAGATTCTCAATTCTGATATAACCTTAAGTGCAATACTTCTAAATTTCGCTGCAGAAACAGCAAAGAACTCGATATCCTGGAAAATCTTATTGTACTGAGTAGTAAGACGCCGTAGGGGTGCTCGCGAGCCTGCGTTTGATCGACAAGAGGTTACAGCAAACAGCAGTCGTGCGCGCACACCTCGGCGTATAGTTGTTCTGGGTACTACATAACATATTCTATTGCTTATATCTATACAGTCATAAGAATTGTTACATAAATCAAATAGAAAGGACGATTCCAACAGTATACGTCTAGATTTAAGGCTTTGAAGCTTATAAGTATCCAGTAGGTTTCTGTAAGATGCATACGTACGACAACAACGGTAATGCATGACCTTTAAAAATTTGCGTTGTACTTTTTCTATCATATTCGAATATTTTTCATAGAAGGGATTCCACACCGGGATCGCATACTCCAACTGAGACCTGACCAAAGTTTTAAATAGGTATAAATAAGTGTCGGAGCGTTTAAATTCCTGAGCCGATCTCATCACAAAACCGTACATACGAAATGCATTGTTCACAATTTTAGTAACATGAGCATCAAGATGGAGTCTCTCGTCTAACAAAACACCAAGATCACGAACCACTGTTTCTCTTGTCAAATTTACATTGTTTTATTACTTTCTTATTTTTAGTAAAACTAATGCAATGGCACTTGGATATGTTCAGCTTAAGTTTACTTTTTACACAATATGCAGAGAATCTATTTAAATCTTCCTGTAAAAGTAAACAGTCACGTAAATTACTAATCGGCTTATAGATTTTTAAGTCGTCTGCGTATAGTAATAATTTAGAATTTTGAAAACACGTACCTATATCATTAATAAACATACTACTACAACTACTTGCTAGGGTTGCGAGATTCGTTCAAACGAGGTACCGTGGCCCTGGCATATGGGCAACTGAAGGAACACGGGTGGGCTTTAGTCAGTAAAAGTCTAACACGCCCTTCCGCTCCACCCAGAGTGGGAGATGTCATTTGATGATTTCCCACCCACAAATAAAAAAGGAGAACTACTAGCATGAATACAATGGATCTATCTATTGGTATTGTAAAATATTTTTTAATATTCAGCCACCCTAGAGTGTCTTATGTAATCGGGTGGTAATGATCCATCCAATGGTAAGTGGTCACTGTCTATGGACATCTGCCATGCCAGAGAAATCAAATAGTGTTACTATCTTAGAGACAAAGCTGAATTGTCTCATGTACCTGCCTACAACGGCAGCCATGCCCATAAAATCGGAACACGGCAACGCTGCTTGGCAGCAGAAATATGTATGTAGGTATGATGGTAGTACTTCCCTGGAAGAGCTTCTTCTTTAAGAGCTCCTCTACTACTATAGCTATGTTTCAAGCCTTTTCAATTAGTCATCATTGTTCGTCATTTCTTCCTTCCTTTATTCATCATAAAAAATATTTAGGAATAGGCTAGGCGGCCTATTCCTAACTATATTTTAAATTGATCTTCAGTCTAACTGGACGCTATCGTATTTTACGAGGAGTGACTGCCTATCTGACCTTCATGACCCAGTTACTGAGTAATACTATAAGACTGTTTGTTAGTCTATCTGGCTTCTGACTATTTGTAACGACTGCCAAAGAACCACAAATTGTCATTGCTAGAACCAAAGGCTTAAAGTGCTAGCCGAGGCACGATCGACCTGTGCGGCTGTTTGACTTAGCGACGAGCCCCGTATTTCATATAGAAATGATACCATTTCGATTTTCAAAATTGAAATTGACCAGTTGTCTAGTGGTTGCAAGAGCGACTGCTACATATGAGGTCCAGGGTTCTATTCCAAAGGATTATCGGGTTTTTCTATGACAAATGTTCTTGGAGTCAGGATTTGTAACCAATTGATGGCAATAGGGTCGCACTCGCGTGGTGGATTATGGCCCATTCCCTCTCACTGAGAGGAGGCCTGTGTCCCAGCAGTGGGAACATTACAGGCTGATGATGATGAGGATCGCACCCTATTATGCACCGTTTTGTTGTGCAGAATAAATATTTTTTCTTTCTTTCTATTATATGTGACTTAAACATAACTGACGAAATGGGGGTGTTACAATAGGTACACTTTTAGCCAACCCTTAGAGGAAAATAGGCGTGGTGTTATGTTATTATAAGTCAAACACAATGATCACATTTCTCATCTTCACATAACAGATGTTACCCACAGCATTTCTGAAGAATTATAGATGTATTTTTAAAGTGAGTAGGTGTATGTATGGATGTTACTCTTGATCGTTCGCTTGTATTCTTCCACTACATTACGCGTCTGATAGCCAGTTGAACGGAAGGCTGTCTGTCCATCTCTAAGTGGTTTACTTCTATAGAAATGTTATCAGTAGATCCTGAGAGGTTAGCTGTGTGGTTTTATATTATTTCTATTGTGTTTTTATGCATATAACTAAGAAAATGTCTCAATAATTAGACAATTTTTAAAATGAAATTTTTCCAAATAGAACTTCGAATTTGGAACGACGCGGTGTCTCATTGTGAATTCGGAATGCACACTTCTTTTGATGCTCGTTTGTTTAATTCAAATATATATGAAAAATAAAAACAAATGAAACATGACGTAACTAAAAGCTTAGCCTATAGAACTCGAATAAAAAACTATTTCGTCCGAGTCGCAGTAGTGTCCAATTTTTTATTCAGTTTCCCCAGAGAGAGTTTGTAGTGAAAGGTATAATATATTCAAGCAGAAGTTTGAACGTGTCAAGAAAAATCACAAATTTATTTCAAAACAGTAAGAAAAAAATACTGCACTGAATACTGCTGAATTTGTTTGTATGTTTGTTTGATTGAACGCGCTAATCTCAGGAACTACTGGTCCGAATTGAAAAAATATTTTTGTGTTGGGTAGCCTATTTATTGAGGAAGGCTATAGGCTATATAACATTACGCTACGACCAAAAGGAGCGGAGCAGCAACTAAAAATGGTCGAAAACTGGCAGGCAATTGGATGCGACGGGAAGGGTCAGGGGAGCAAAAATTTGACGCGGACGAAGCTAGTAAAGTTCCTATAGAATTATTTTTTGACTTTATAGATCTGAGGAACAATTCTCGTATTTTGAAGAACGGTCGCATTTTCATCATCTCAAACTGTTAAAAATATCTCCATATTTGACCTTGACTGTCGCTAAGATGAGACTACGACTTCATTTTGTACATTTTCTAAATACAAGAAACAACCTACTGGTCCCATAGAAATAAATGTTTATATTCAGTACTATGACCCTTCAATTTATTTTATACTTTTTGCAGCCTTAGTATTAAGTTTCACTTAGTCTGAGAACCTTCACTAAGTATTTCAAGTGCTTTCATAACTTGGAAAGTTCAAAGAATCTTCTAAGTTACAAGTTATCGTGGTAAAACAAGAAAGATTTTCTTGAGTGTCATGTTTCTGAAGCAGGAATACTTTTTTTAATAAATTACTACAAAGTGTTGGAGAAGATTCTTATAATGCTTTGGGTTGCCAAGTGGAATAATATATTTGGTTAAAGATATATATAAATTCTTTCACTTTTCGATCTTCAATCGATTTTGGGAATCGAAAAAGATTTTGCATCTTATTTCATGTCCTTAGCACTCACATTTTGTTGATTGCCACATGAGGACTTGCATAAGCAGACTTGATCATACCGCGGTTGTTATTCCATTTCCTAATTGATGAAATAATGTCGGTTAACTTAACAGAAGTCATGCTTTTATAAAAAGAACAAGGTGCTGCCTGCGATTTCCTCAACGTGTTTTGTTTTGCATAATAATTTGAGTACAAATATCCAGATTGAAAGTAGCTTCCATCTATCTTCAGTTTCCAGACTATCTGTTCGTCAAATCTTATAACGATAGGTTCAGTGGTTTGTTTAGTTGTAAAGTAAAGTAATTGTAAAGTAAATTCTTGTGGGAATTAATTATGCTTTTCAGTCTATTTATTACTTCTTTTTGTCATTTGTTTCTTCGTCAAATTATAACTAAAGAGGATTATTTTTAACTATTTACTTATTTTGATAAGTCGGCATTATGAATCCATTTGCATGCTATAGTGTCATTGTCTAAACATCACTTCAAAATTCGAACGGTGTCTCGTTGTGAATACGCGATTATTTACTTTAAAAACAAATGAGTTCGATTTCGATTGGAGTGTGCTCACTTCAGTGAGTTTCCAAATATACTTAACAGAATGGCACTAATGTACAGAAATGAGCCTTGACATTAAGTTCGTTTTTCTATGCTAATAAAGAAATAAAACTTATCACCAATTTATTTGACCGGAATGGTCAATCGTTTAGCTAACATATAGGGAGAGTCACATTCATCTTTAGAGCTAGAGGGTCGTGTCAACATCATTGAACGATTACCTATAATACAATACAATACAATACAATACAATCCTTTATTTCAGGCAACTTAGGCCCATAAAAACACAGTAAACAAATAATATAAAACAATAACTATAAACTAATACATATTTTATAAAAACAAAACTTAAACTATCACTAAACACGTAATGATGACGGCGTCGTGTTCCGCTGCGTGGTGTCGCATAACCGTCCTCGGAAACGACGATATAAGACACCTTTCGGCCAAAAGTCCTCTCTCAAGCAGGTCTGTAGATGGTGGGTTGGAACTCGTACCACAAACGACTTAAAATTGATGTTGTGGCGCGATTCCAACCTTTCGACCCTCAGAGTCCAATTGGTCTTTACTTTTAAGTACTGCACAACTTCCTCAATCGTGGTGGAGTGATGCAGACGTGAAATATACAGCTGCGTCGTAGGCACAGCAGGGCGCAGCAGCATGTTGGGTCCACTCGGAGCTGTACCACACTGGTTTCGTGAACAGGGCTTCTTCTTCTTCCTTTCCACTTTCGTGAAACCCTCTTCATCAACTTGGCCCGATCTCGGCAAGGAGCTACGGACCGCAGCCAGGGCAGGTTGTGCACCCTTCATTTGGTTTTCCCCAATTTTATTCTGCCGCATAGACTGCGACACACCTGATTTGCTGGTGGTGACAATAGCGGCGTAGGCTCGTTTAGGGGTCGACGTACCTACGTGTGACGTTTCCGCAGCCGGTGTTGTGGCGCGGGCGACGGCGGCGGCGGGCGACGCTTGCTCAGCATTATCGGCAGCCGGTGACGCACTTGTGTTCGCCGATTCTAAACTGCCGATTGATGCATTTTGCGCCCCTCGACGTGTGTTCACCTTAGAGGCCTCAGGTGACCCAATTACTGAACCCACCTTGCGCAACAGTGTTATTTCTGCTCGCAGTTCAGTGTTGGTTTTTTCCGCAACCTCCATACGGGACTGCATCTTGGTCATCTCCACCTTCAAGGTAGTGATGTCCTTTAGCAGCCTTGTAACATCAACGTGATCGAACGTGACGGGAGGCAGCTTACTCAGCTCCTTCGCCACGAAATCTGGCACGTCATCTGGGTCGGTCTTCTTCAACATATCAAGAATATCTTGAATGCTCCTCTCAGTTCCATCTCTGCGGCGAGACGGCATCTGGTCCAGCTTTCCAAGTGACTGGAACAGTAGCAGTTTACCACTGCTGATCTCGTCCTCCTTGTAATTGGACCGGCATATCTGCAGGATGCTCACCTCGTCCATGTAGTCGATGGCATGGACTAGGAAAGCCAGCAATTCATTGACTATGAGTGGTTTGGAACTCATAGTGATAGTACGGGCAGCGGCTATGGCCGCGCTACACGCGAATAAAATTCGTTCCGTGCACAGTGGAAACACGTCCGTATTCGACCGCGCATCGCACTGACTGATAATACCTACAGAGGCAATGATCGGCTGTGGAATGGACCAGAGGAAGGTAACGATAAGAAGACAGATGTTTTTATATCCATTTAATAGTTGGGCTAACAGGTTGATCGCTCACCTGATGAAAAATGATTCCGTTACCTGATATTGTAATGTATGGCAAGTTTATATTGTTTATGTCAAGTGTCACTGTGAGTGATGGCGGGCCATCACAGCGGTTTGTACTACCATGGCTGCCACCTGCCAGCAAAAATCCGAGTCACTAACTAAATGATGTTTTACTAGTGTAATTCTGTAACGTTCAGTCCTAGAGGTCTGTACAAGATTAAATCCATAAAAACGTTGAATAAAAGAGATTATTTCATTAGACATCTATTAGACAGAACATTTTTTTACACGCTTTATATTAGCTTCACTTGTATGTTTGTTTGTATGTTTGTTTGTAACCGACTCCTTATAGCGCGATTTTGACCCACTTTAAACGACCAGATTTCACTCAAACTTTGCACACCTGTCAAAGACCGATGACAATGCAATAATTTCATAAATTTGTGCCATGATCCTTGCCAGGGTTACCAGGACAGCAAAAAAACTACGCTGACATAAGTAACAAACTACGCTGACATACGTCACAAACTACGCTGACATACGTCTCAAAATTCGAAACACCCTAAAAAATAGAAAATAAATTATAGTTTAAAAAACTAAAAAACACGCTTCCATAGAAAACCAAACTAAAAAGTAGAAAATAATGGAAAAAAAGCTTGGGGTGCTTGTTAAGGTATTTTTTTATTGATATCATTATTTATTTTTATATAAATTCTCAATAACATAATAAAGCACAGACATTATTACAACGACAAGCTCCTGTTTAAACAACATTTTCTTCCATTATAACTTTATATTATTTACGCGATGTAAATGAAGATTGATGTGAAGTAAATCTCTTCTGTAACACTGACGTGTTGTTAAGCTAGTCGGTTATTAAGTATTTTGATGTTTCTTGACGCGAAACTAGGGGTGTACTGTTACCGTGGCCCTGGCATAGGCAACTGAAGGAACACGGGTGGGTTTTAGTCAGTAGAATTCTGACACGCCCTCCCGCTCCATCCACTTTGAAAAAGGGGTGATGTTGAAGCATTTATACTTAAATACATTTGGTACGGTTTTGAAACCAATATTACGTAGGTATATATACAATATTACGTAGTATTACACTGTAAAAGTCTACTTACCAGAATAAAAATTGTTATTTATGACTAAGAGTTGTCAAAAAATCTTCGAAAATAAATGCAAATGTGATTGTCTGCCAGATTACCTTAAATTTTTCGTCTAAGTGGACCTCTGAAATCTGCTTTAGTGAGGACGCTTTCCTACATTGTTCCTTCTGCTTTTGATAACGATAATTGGAACTGAATTACTCACGGTTTTAGATATTTTAAAAGAATAATTCATTAATTGCTAACGCAAAACCCTTGTAAAGTGTTTTTGACGCAGAAGCACCTTTTCCTTTTAATAAATTCGGTTCAAAGGTTAATAAAATGATTGGGAACACGTTGCTTTTCCTTATATCAACTAAAATAAGGAACACGTAAATAGGCCTAGTAACTGAAAAAACCGTGTAATACCTACACGAAAAAAAAAAACTTTAGAGGTGTCAAGGGATGGAACCGAATGGAACGAAGTTCCTTTCCAGGATTCATAATAGTTATAATTTTTTAATTATTTATTATGTACAAAAAACCTGTATACACTCAACAAAAATATTCTCTCACTCTCCCTATCTCCTTCTCTCTCCCTCTCTCTCTCTCTCTCTCTCACCCTATCTCTCTCACTCTCCCCCTCTCCCCCTCTCTCCCTCTCTACTCACAACAAAAAAAACAACAACATACAAAATATATACGGTCGAATTGAGAAACCTCGTCCTTTTTTTGAAGTCGGTTAAAGCATGTCGTGACAACTTTTCGTAAGATTTTTTTCCGTCTAGCCCCCTTTCACAACGCGCGATAAGGAACTTCGTTCCAATAATGCCATTATTAGGCCCATCGACCCATTTTAAGGAGCCTTTGTGGAAGAGAAATAAATGTTTATTTATTTATTAATCGAACAGCCTAGCCTACCTAACATCCATTGTAAACCAGAAGGGGTCGTCTCTAAATGGTAAATTGTAATATATTTTTCGTGTTTTTATTCCAAATTAAATAGTACTTGTGCAAATTTCGTGACCTTGCAAAAGCAAATCACATAAAGTAAATCTGAAAGTTAGAAGAAAAAGTAGGTAAATATTATTTCATTTTGCAGCAGTTTTCTTTGAATTCAAATAATAAAATGTTTCCGACACGAGTCTCCTACTTTTGACATCTCCTTTCTTAACAGCTACGATATATTTTTCGACACCCATTTTATATTTTGCGAAATAAAATAAGTAACGAAATTTAATTTTTACGGAAATTTTATGGAAACTGATTAAAGAAATGTTTTTTAATTACTGCGAGCGTATTCTCGAAAATTATAGACTTAATATTATGAAAGCGTTCACAATTTTAATGAAAAGAAAAGAAATAAGTAATAAACAATTTCGAAAACCTTTGAGTTATTTATCTCATTGTCGTCATATATTATTATTTGGAAAGCTAATAACTAGCTGGCTTAGTAATTACCTACAGCTGCACGGGTCAATTGAACACGTTAAACTACGCATACCAAGATCTCATCGTGCCTTGCTATGATTTATTTCAATTTGGTTATTTTAATTTATAACGTGCTTTTAAAACCTAGGGTTGGTTGTCTAAAATGAATATTCCATCATCAATCTAGCTTTAAAACAATTGAGAGAAATTGAGCTCCATAGTAATATCAAATCTGACAGTTTTTAATCTTGATTTATGACTGAGTATTCTTCTAAGATATTATGAGTTATAAATGCTATAACGCAGGAATGGATTTGAAAGTAAGTTTGAACCTACTGTACAATTGACATTAGACTGTGTAACTTCTGTCTTTTTGTTCCGGCTTATCTCCGAAACAGCTGGACCGATTTTGATACAATTGGTGCGGAAATACTTTGAACCCTAAGGATTGAGGCACTTTTGTCGACATACCAGACGACTGAAGGCGCGGGTGAAAGCTAGTGTAACTTAAAAAGCCAAAGATAAATAAATACAAATGTCATTTATTCAAACTAGGCTGAGAATCAGCACTTTTTGAACGTCAAAATTACATAAAACAGTCCCTCAAAACACCCACCCTTCACCACTTTCTAGTGCTTTAGCTGGGAAGAAGAAGTAGAGCAACATACTCCCAAGCCGCATGATCAAACTTAATACCGAATTAAATGAAAACCTTTGAACAATTTTAAACCCAATTCAGCCGGAATCCCATCTGAAAGGTCTGCCTATCAATACTGCCAAAACTTGCCAAAACTTTAATTTCAAGTCACGTTCCTTACACTCGTGCTCAGAACATCAATTATTATCTTTGCATGGAATTAACATGAAAACATGTTCTAACAGTGATTCTGTAATTTACATACGCCTTTTCCATATGGGGTTGACTGGCCTGTTAGTCTAGTGGTTAGTCACCCTGACTGCTAAGACTGAGGTCGTGGGTTCGATTCCCACCCAGGACAAATCTTTGTGTGATGAGCTCGATCATTTGTTCTGTGTCTGGGTGTAATTTAGCTATAATATGTATGTATTTAGAAATATATAAGTATGTTTATCAGTTGTCTGGTTGCCATAGTACAAGCTCTGCCTAGTTTGGGATCAGATAACGGTGTGCTGGTTGTCCTAGGATATATTTATAACCTAAAGCCATGTGATACAATACTTATAAAATAATATTTGTATAAAAAATAACTTGTGGGGGTCAGGAACCCGCGTCGAAAACGAAGCCTAGCTTTTTCCCAACTATGTTGGGGTCAGCTTCTAATCTAACTGGTTACAGTTGAATACCAGTACTTAACATGGGGCGACTGCCTATCTGACCTCCACAACCCAGTTACTGGGTTATACGATACCCCTTGTTAAAACTAGTTTTCAGACTTCGGGCTTCTTACGACCCGTAACGATTGTAAAAGATTCATATATGACAGCCACGATAAACGACTTAACGTGGTTTCCGAGGCATGGAGAGGTTTTGGCATGTAAAGATGTCACCCATCCACGAACTAACCGCGGCAAGCGTAGCTTAACCTGATCGATCGATCCGTGCGGCTGTTATAACTTAGCCATAAGACCTTCTACTTAGCTACAAACCCATATGCTCATTATAGCTGTATATATTTAGCATGTAACCTTCATTGGCTGACCTTTTTAGCGTCAATGCCCTTTACCATCACTGAGGTCACTGCTGGTTCATCCTGTCACACTTGATAGATTTTCGAATCACGTAATGCTTTACGTCTTTGCTCCTAGCTATAATATAGACAATACTATTCTAAGAGATGGAGGTGGTTAAAATTTGGACTATGTTTAGATATTTGGTTCAATTAGGAGTTAGGATGTAGTCCTGGAAAGGTGCTGCAGTTTAAGTCCCCTATATGCCAAAGGTGGCAAGTCAGTTGCTATACACCTGAAACAAATTCAGATACAACAGCTACTAAAATTTCCTTATGTCAAAATAATAAAGTGATAAAGACGTGTTTAGACTAAAGGTTAAGTAGGATATATACCACTCTACAAAAAAAGCCCTAATTTCACACAAATTGAATCATAAATGCCAGAATGTTTGGATTTAACCCAGGTATCACTCGACACTTTGAAGACAGTTTTCGAGGAATTTGAGAAATGTTACACGTGGGGCTAAGACGTGATAAGAATAGTACCTGTAATCACGTTGTAATGTATTAATAATGTACAGTAGTCGCTGTCTGCGGTGTTATATGTGTATTTACAGAGATTTGAACAGGGTTTATTGCAATCAGCTCGCCCTCTATCACATTGAACTTAACATAATTTGCTATTTATTCTCATATACTTACAGTTTTATACAAACAAAAACCTAGTTTGTTTAAAATCAAACAACAGGATTCATGATATTTCAAAATAGCGTTCTTTCTTACTTTTTATTTTGCTCTGCTTCTATCGTCAGTCGGGACTAACACCACTGAGCCATCACTGCTCTGGTAAATATCTGCAATTATCGATTAAACCAGTACATTTACAACCAAGCTTAAGCTATCAATACGAACCACTAACTCAATTAACAAACTTTGAATCTTCGAAGACGGTTGAGATATTAATTTCAAAACTATATTTGAAGACTTACAAGCCAACCGAAGGATCCGCATTCGGTGTCAAACATAAGCGTTGCTTAATAAAGCGCTTTATTTGCTTGCAAGTTACGTTGAACAAGTTGAATTCTGTTACTAACTTGCATCGTGGAGACTTACAAGGCGCAGAAACTTGCATTAATGTCATCTTCTTTTGGTTTCAACTCTAAGTCTATGTAAGTCCAAACATGATATTTGTCAGATTATTTTTCAAGACCATGTAGATTGGTGCTAAAAATGGACTTTTGAGGAAAGAAACACGTAGATCGAGTGGATCTATCCAGCCAGTTCTTCAGATAGACAAGGGTAAAACGACATTTTGGACTCTATCATAAGCATACTTTTAGTAAACAAGAAACTCACTCACAGCGGCATGTAGCCACTGTGGCATAGCCATGTAATCACCAAACAGAAGTTATTATGGCTTTTTTCTTAGCTTCATTTGTGAGTTTAAGTGCTATGAGTTTTGGGGTCACAATTATATAAAATCGTCAATCATCATTATCATTTCAGCTGAGTAACAAAGTCAACGTCAAATCATTTATGTCAAATACGCACATAAAAGGAACTTTTGAACTATTCTAGCGTAGAAAAGAATATTATGTCCAAATAAATCTTAAAACATTCAGCACAAAGGATCTTTTGCTCAGAATATTTTTAAGTTTAAAATTCAGTTGATCTATTATTTTCATCTCTCAAAGTTCACGGGTTCGTTGCCCTGGATGCAAAAAAACCTATTTGCCATAGGATGTTTGTGCGTGTTGGTAACTCATCTTTCCCATATATTATCAAACTTTACAAATGGTTTTCTATAAATTTTTCGATAAATTTTATCAGGGTTCACAACAAACTTTTGGAACAAGACTTAATTTTTTATCGAATATGTTATCTAAGTATGCTAGCTTCGTCAAAAGAAAAAAAAAAAAAAACCTTTATTTGCAGTCCATAGATTGAGAGCAAACCTCATGTTTTTTTCTTCGTATTATTTTGAAATTCGAGCATTATTTTGACAACTTTCTTTGACATAAATGATAAAGCTGCACGAATCATGTTTTGAGCATTCAAATTTGTTCTTTTACTTTTCACGCGAACAACGGCCAGCAATTAAATGAAATCAAAATCGAAATATTTTATTTCACATAAACCTACATGAGCACTTATGAATTCAAGGTGACAATGTTGACAGTCTTCTTGGACAAGTTTCCGGATGACAGCAAAGTGGAAGAGTACTTCTTCGTATAAATGACTTTTTGTTTGTGTATAGTTCGTTATGTAATTCAGTGCCTACTCTAATAATTGTATATTAATTTACTATTGTAAGTTTCCCTTTCACAGACATCATTTCACACTTAATCAAAATAACCTTTGACACTTCATCCCTAAGAACTTAAAATTCCACTCACGTAGTCTGAAAATACGAGCAGTAGGACAAATTGACGGGATTTGCATATTACCCGATATAGCCTAGTTCGCGTGAACACTTTCAATCCGTTTTCCCGTTTTATAAGGGAAAAAGTGCCATTGATCGTGATACTGTCGTTTTACATGAAACGCTGCAAATGTTTTGTAATTAAGTGTATGGTAATTGTAGGTTTTTGTAATTGCTTGACCTGAAATTGTGAAGGAAATTATTACCTGTGTGACTTCTATGGTTTCTGTGTCATCGTGTATGGTTTGTGTATTAGTTTACCTACCTACTATTGAACGAAATCAAATTTATCGAACTAAGCAAACAGCTATACTATTGAAGTATATACAGCGCCGCAGCTAAAGCACTAGGAAGTATTGAAGGTCGGACATTGTGGGAGACTGTCTTATATAATTTTTACGTTCAAAAAGTGCTGATTCTCAGCCCTTTATAATAGATAGCTTTTGATTTGATTGGACCAAGAAACTAATAAAACGGAGTTATTTAAATTCATTTTATCTTTGACAGATTTCAAAAACAATTGCTCACCCACGAAAACCACAACAATTTCATGGCTTTCTTACACCGCAATTCCACCCTGAAACTGAGAAATTTTCCCTGAGACCCAAGAGGGAAACAAAATTGTACAAATATTTTGTTAATTTTCAAGCTTGCCAACTGAAAGAGGGTAAATTTAAGATTATTTTGGCAATATAGGTGCGATTTGTTGGTTTATTTTGTTCGCACCTTATCTGTTCTCTTTGTTAAAATCTTACCAAACCCAGTGGACAAAAATACGAATCTTGAAATTTTTGATTTGGTTAATTAATGTTTGTGACATTATGTCCTAAAATTCTATACTTTTAAGTTTACCTAAGACACTGTTACGATAAAGGCGTTTAAATAATAAATTATGAAATATATCGTAAACTGTCAGTGATTCAGAACTGTGAGTGCTTGGGGGAGGCCTATGTCCAGCAGTGGACGTCTTTCGGCTGAAATGATGATGATGATGATGATGTCAGTGATTGAGTACCTTGTGATCAATGTCTGTTAAATCGATGAGATTTGCTCTATAGTGGTCGACGGTGGGACACCTCTCACATTGATTTTGAGGTCAATGGTAGTTACTTTGTTTAATGTACAGATGTCAATTTGTTTCTCACATACTATAAGCCGTTGTTTTGAAATTTTGAAAGAAAAGTGAAAAGTGAATGTGAACGCTAGCTGCAATCACTTTTCACTTTACTGCGACAAAGCAAGACAAAAAACAGTCATATAATGTATTTAAAAAAACGATTTTTTCAATCTATTTCGTAAAAACCGATCAATTATCACAAAATCTCAACCCATAAAATCCAAATTAAACTACTTCTAATCTCATTACACAACACTATCAGAAGCTCTCACACTGTACTAAGTTGCTAGTATCGGTTCTCAAACTTTGTGAGTGCCTTATTAACATTATTGAACCTGCATAGTGGTAAGTTTCCTTGTAAATGCAATGTAATTTATACATTATTTCCATCCGGAGGTATATCTATTGAATTAGCATTTTATATTCTGTACTGAGAAGGGTATAAAAGTGTACTTTGAAGAAAAACAAAGCGTAATTTGAGTAGCAGAAAAAGAATTCACTGTCGACTTTAAGCTTTCAATTACTTAATCACTTGGCTCATTTTGCGTTGAATTTGGCGTAAACAACAATGCTGTAACCAAATGCAACATTATATTTTTTACGGCGGCACATCTTACGCATATCCAAGTTCATCAAACTTTTGGAGAATAACAACGCAACAGCAGACCTCTTACCTACTACTACACAATATCTATAGTGTTAAAACATCACTTCGAAATTGGAACGTTGTCTCGTTGTGAATCCGCAATGATTTACTTTAAAAACAAATTAGTTTGTTTTCGAACTGTGTGTGCTCACAAATGCGAGGTTCTACGTAAACTTTACAGAATAGCACTGGCATACAAGGCTTGCAAACTGTTAATTTATGGAAAGTACCATAATTTTGAGACAAAATATTATAAGCGACGGCGGTTATTAGCACAACAGTTCGAATTGTTGCTTGAGTGTTTTATGAGGGTATAAATCTCGGGTGCAGTGTTAATCGCGCTCAACATTTTATATGTTTAGGGACAGTTTACACTCGTTTCAGTCTATGAAAAATATGGACTTTAGAATTCTTATTGAAATATTGTCACTTCACATCTTTTCATCTCAAAATATAAATCATCATAATCATCCTGCTTCAGAACTCCTAAAGTATTGAGACATAATGTTTAACTTGTATTACGAACCTAATCATAATAAATTACACGGAACAGAAAAGAAGATATCTTCCTTGATAAACTCAAACGAAACACAGCACAAAAGAGACATGTCTCCAAGCATGTCTCTTTTGTGCTGTTTTTAATATAAAAGAGGGTAGGTTCATTTATTTTGAGGGGTACAAGGGCTTTGTATCTGGCTTGGTACTGAATTTGAGAACATCATGTTGGTATTTCTTTGAGACAGTTTTGAACGACAGTTGAAAATTCAACAGTGTATGTATTTTTTTGGACTCGCTAAGTTGTACTCTGTCGGATTCTAGAGGATCGGCTCAACACAAAGAATTGAAAAATCAGTGCGCGATTAAATCCCGTTATTTTTACACCCATGGGAACGTATAGTTACACAATGGACATAAAGTTTCTTCTGACTTGTACAATTCCGTGACATAACTCGTTTCGTTCTGTTCCGCGGCAATGTAAACTGCGCTTTATCAAAGAGAGGTAGTGAGAAAGCACGTAGCGAAGACTAAGTGGCGTAGCAGTATATGCTACGCCGTAGCTTGGCGCGTCGCGTAAGAAATTTATGGTTTACAAAAGTATAAACCACATTGTAAGCAAAAAAAGTATTTTATATTTTTGCAAAATTAAATAGAACTTTTAATGAGTTGTTATTGTGTAGTTCATGACAAAAAATAACCATTGAAAGTATTTATTTCCATACCGATTTTTTTAAATTTTAATACATTATGTCGCATTGATCACAGAACAGATGGCCGATGGGGCTGAAAGGTTCTGGAGTGGCGACCGCGTACCGGACGACGTAGAGTTGAAAGGCCTCCAACAAGGTGGACCGATCACCTTGTGAAGGCCGCAGAAATCCGCTGGATGCGAGAAGCACAAAACCGGTCGAAGTGGCGGAGCTTGGGGAGGCCTATGTCCGGTAGTGGACGTCTTTCGGCTGAAATAATAATGTCGCATTACGTATTAAAATTAAAAATCAAATTAAAAATTTTAAGGGCGAATTTATTTGACAACTACAAACCAAGGACGTAACAAGGTATTGTCATCATTTACTGTACTGTCGACCCTCGTCTAAAACTATGGGCCGTGGGCACTGACTGATAACTTCATGTGAGAGGTCAGGCACATACGGGTGTCCATCATAATCCGTTAAAAGTAAGGTTTTTGGGTGTTAAGCTGAGAATATATATGCCAGCAATTGGGACAAAAGTACTCAAGTAGCTAGCTCTACCGATTGTACGCTAACAACTTTTGGTAAGTGAGAAAGTAATGAGCACAGTTTTTTCCATGACCAAGTGTCTCCTCAATGCCATATATTTTCGTAAAGAATGTGCACATTTGAAATGTCTGATGTGAATCATACCAGCACTGTTCAACAGACAGATGCTAAACACAAACGTGATAATTTTTTGACGCAGATACTGTTGTATATTGCGTCAAAAAATTCAGTACTGAAACTGAAATAGGTCCCGTCAAAAGGCTATATTTCCCACATACTTAAATATGAAGTATGAAATCGTCCAATTGTCACTCACACTCGCTAGAAATTTTTCTTCTTTTATTTTACTTGTCACGAAAAATGGTGCTGTAACAAGCCGTGGTATCTTTCGCTGAAATTATACATGCTTTACATAAAATAGACTGAGATAACACATCTCAGTCAGTCGACTTTATTAGGATATTGCAGTAATTTTTTTTCTTGCTTATCGATACAAACAAGTCCTTTCCTAATTATTTTACCTCTGATAGCAAGCCAACAGCAACGACAGTAAAAAAACGCAATATTTATTATTATTCGGGATTTCACTTCCAATTAATTGAACGATTTTCGTATGGCATTTTTAATGTCAATTTATGTTACCTACTAAAGACAATACACAGGTAAAGCCTTCAAATAAGTAAAGCATACTATTTCCCGCTTAATAAACCGATAAAAATCGGGAAATAATTGCTAACAGTCTTCCTTTGTTCCTCATTCCCTGTACACACACATATCCTTCTATTTCCAAAATTCCGATAATTGTTTAGACACACACCTCACATACACAGCATCTCGTGTCAACACACACAAACCCCTACAACCTACATCACAGATCACCCCACTTGAAGGCGACGTAAAAATCAAACACGGAACTTGATTAGCGAGCTCGAACGTCAAAATGATGGCAAACGAAGTTATTGACATATTAAAAGTAAGAAAAGAATGTCCAATATGAACAACACGGGCTTGTGGCTGAGTAAAAGGCGTACTGGTCGATTGATGAAGGTTAAACAACGCGGTCTGTGGTTCGTACATACTCCATTAATTCATACTGAGAACTACCCATGCTTCGGAAAGCATGTTAAGCCGGTCCTGTTAGTCATTTATAGATTTTTGATTGCCGCTATGTGTATTAAGAAGACAGAAAGTATGATTACCAGCTCTTGTAAGGGGTATCGTGATATTCAGTAAATGGGCTATGGTGGGAGGTCAGAAAGGCAGTCACTCCATGCAGAATAACGGTATTCTGCTACATCTGGTTAGACTGGAAGCCAACTGTTGAAGTAAGCCTTCTGTATTTTACTGTGCAGTGATATTTATCTGGTTTGTGAGCAAGCTTTTAGCCATTTTATTTGCGTTCGATTTTCAAAGTTAGAAATTTTTAGTATGTAAATAACCTTTTATTTATTTATTGGTTGAAATATAAGAAGAAGGTATCAGAATGGTTGAGAAAGTGTTAAAGAATTTTCAGCTAAGTAAAAATTACTTCTTACAATTTTCTCGGTTTGAGTTTCTATAGATAGAATATATATTTTCCAAACGAAATTATACTGAACATAATACTTCTACAAAATGTTTGTAAAAGAATCATTTATACACTTTTTTATCCTATACGCAAAGTCTTGAAACACAATAACAAAATAAACTATTACAAAAGTAAAATTCACCCTTAACTGAACATGGCTTTGTATTCAAATTGGGCTGTCAATGGCACTTTGTAAATACATCATCATCATCATCATCATTTCAGCCGAAAGACGTCCACTGCTGGACATAGGCCTCCCCCAAGCTCCGCCACTTCGACCGGTTTTGTGCTTCCCGCATCTAGCGGGTTCCTGCGGCCTTCACAAGGTCATCGGTCCACCTTGTTGGAGGCCTTCCAACTCTACGTCTTCCGGTACGCGGTCGCCACTCCAGAACCTTTCGGCCCCATCGGCCATCTGTTCCGCGAGCAATGTGCCCTGCCCACTGCCACTTCAGTTTAGCAATTCTTCGGGCTATGTCGGTTACCTTGGTTCTCCTACGGATCTCTTCATTTCTGATTCGATCACGTAGGGAAACTCCAAGCATAGCCCTCTCCATCGCCCTTTGGGTGACTTTCAGCCTTCTAATAAGGCCCATTGTGAGCGACCACGTTTCGGTTCCATATGTCATCACTGGCAACACACACTGGTCAAAGACTTTCGTCTTGAGACACTGCGGTATGTGGGACGAGAAGATATTGCGTAGCTTCCCAAACGCTGCCCAGCCGAGTCGTATTCAACGATTGACCTCTTTCTCGAAGTTGGACCTACCTAACTGGACAGTTTGTCCTAGGTACACATATTCGTCCACAACTTCGAGTGTAGCGCCTCCGATCTTCACTGGAGTGGGTATCACACGAGCATTGGACATGACCTTTGTCTTGTCCATGTTCATCCTGAGACCCACTCTTTCGGAAGCTCTACTGAGGTCATCGAGCATTGTACTGAGGCCCTCCATAGTCTCAGCCATGACAACTATATCATCGGCAAACCGAAGGTGAGTGATGTACTCGCCATTGATGTTGATGCCAGCCCCTTTCCAGTCCAGAACCTTGAAGACATCCTCCAGTGCAGCGGTGAACAGTTTCGGAGAAATAACGTCTCCCTGTCTCACCCCTCGCTGCAGAAGGATAGGTTTCGAGGTCTGGTCCTGAAGTCGGACTGACATAGTGGCGTTTTCGTACAGACACTTCAGCACCTCGATGTACCGATAGTCGATCTGGCACCGTTGAAGAGACTGCAGTACAGCCCAGGTTTCGACCGAATCGAAGGCTTTTTCGTAGTCCACAAACGCTAAACAAAGAGGCAGGTTATACTCTTCGGTCTTCTGTATAACCTGCCGCAGCGTATGTATGTGGTCCACGGTGCTAAAGCCTTTACGGAATCCGGCTTGTTCGGGAGGCTGGAAGTCGTCAAACCTGCGCGCTAGACGGTTCGTGATGACTCTTGAAAACAGCTTGTAGACATGGCTCAGAAGTGAGATGGGCCTATAATTCTTAAGTAGGGCATTGTCACCCTTCTTAAAGAAAAGTACCACCACACCTCTGTTCCATGCCTGTGGCGTTTTGCCCTCGAGTATGACGGAATCAAACAGCTTCTGAAGGGCCTTGAGAACGGGTTTCCCGCCAGCCTTCAGGAGTTCAGCCGTAATTCCGTCATCACCCGGCGCCTTGTTGTTTTTAAGCTGCTTCAGAGCCATCCGAATCTCGTACAAGCTGACGTCCGGGATGTCTTCGGTGTAATGTCGGGTCAACCTAGCTCTTGGGTCATTTGCCAGATTTTTAATGGGGTTACTTGTTGACATGTATAACTGTCCATAGAACCTCTCAATCTCCTTAAACAGCTCAGGTTTGGCGGATACGACTCTGCCATCATCGGTCTTCAGTTTTGTAAGCTGGCTCTGCCCAATAGACAGATCCCTAGTAAATACCTTGGAGCCCTTATTCCGCTCTATCGCGTCCTTGATCCGCTCTGTGTTATAGCGGCGAAGGTCGCTTTTCAAGGACTTAGAGATCTGTCTATTGAGCTGCCGGTACTCGAACGCAGCTTCTGAAGACTGCAGGATCATTCCGCGCCTCTGTTCCATGAGCTGTAATGTAGGATCTGAGAGTTTCTTTTTCCTATTAGTACGGCGGGTCTTGAAGAACTTAGACCCGACCGTATGGACAGTTTCCACGAACCCATCGTTAAAATCGTCCACGGAGCTCCCTAGGCACTCAAAACGATTCTGGAGTTCGAGCTGAAAGCTCTCGGGGTTTTGAAGTTGGATCGGTGCTGGACGGAGCGTTGACTTCATCAGCCGACATCTTTCCAGCTTGATATTGATATTCAATGTGCCTCTTACCATGCGGTGATCGCTCCCGGTTTTCACCGCGTTGATCACAGAGACATCATTGAATATTTGCTTCTTCGTCGACATAATGAAGTCAATCTCGTTTTTTGTTGCACCATCAGGACTCTGCCAGGTCCACTTCCTGTGCTCACGTTTTCTGAAGAAGGAATTCATCATAAAGAGGCCTTCCTTCTCCATAAAACTAGCCAGTAGGTGACCCCGGTGGTTGCGACGTCCAACTCCAAATTCCCCCACTCTCAACTCATCATCGCCTCGCTTGCCCAGTTTCGCGTTGAAGTCCCCCATGACAACGGTGAAGTGAGTTTTGGAACCATGCATGGCTCTGGAAATATCCTCATACATGGTCTCCACCTCATCGTCGGGGTGTGACGAGGTCGGAGCGTAAACCTGTATGACCTTCAACGAATACCTTCCGGATATTCTGAGTATAAGGTACGCTACCCTGGTCGACACACTCTCGATCTTCACCACGTTGCTCACAAGGGACTTATGGACGATAAACCCGACGCCACCTTGGGACTGCTGGTCGCCCTCCCGGAAATAGAGCAGGTTTCCGGATTTGAGGATTATCGAGTCCTCCCCCTCTCTTCGGACTTCAGATAACCCTACTATATCCCATCGTAACCTGCTCAATTCTTCCTCCAGTTCGGCGATCTTCTCGTCGGTCCGAAGAGTACGCGTGTTATATGTTGCCAGGTCCAATTGTCGGTGTTTGTGGTAGCCGGATCTCCTCCGGGGATTCTTTGCACCCCTTGCCTCACCGTGGCCTTGACCGCTACCGTAGCCAAGGTTAGGTGGGCCGCCGGGCACTAGGGGCCATTTATTTTTGGTGCTTGTCATTTTAGGGGGGGGGTTGCCATAATCGCCACGCTTGGCAGGCGGGTTGGCGATCGCAGTATGATAGTCTGCAATGCATAGAGAACGCTGCTGCCCATTCTCTAGTATATCCCTTAGTCGCCTCTTACGACACCCACGGGAAGAAATGGGGTGATGCTATTCTTTACGTCCGGCACCTACACGGACGTGTAGGTTGTTGTTGTAAATACAATTCGGCTTATATCGGTACTTTACTCAAGTAACTCTATTTATGAGTAAAAGGAGAGATTTCAGTTCATGTGATGTTTATTTTAAAGTCCCTTGAAGTACCATGGAGAGGTACAGTGTTCCTATAAGTAAAAAAAAGAATCGTTCTAGTTCATACTCGTACGCCAAATGCGTTTTCCTAAGAATGTATTTTGGAGTACCAATGGTCTGAAGACACTTTTAAATGATACTAGCTTTGAAGAAATGATTGGATATTTTGGGCCACTAAGCCACAGCGAAGCGAATCACTGCAATCGATGATTTTTAAGGTTCCGTTGCCAAATGGCAAAAAACGGAACCCTTATAGATTCGTCATGTCTGTCTGTCTGTCTGCCTGTCCGAGTATGTCACAGCCACTTTTTTCCGAAACTATAAGAGCTATGCTATTGAAACTTGGTAAGTAGATGTATTCTGTGAACCGCATTAAGATTTTCACACAAAAATAGAAAAAAAAAACAATAATATATGGGGTTCCCCATATTAGAACTTAAACTCAAAAAAAAAATTTTCATCAAACCCATACGTGTGGGGTATCTATAGATAGGTCTTCAAAAATGATATTCAATTTTCTAACATCGTTTTTTTTTTAAACCAAATAGTTTGCGTGAGAGACACTTCCAAAGTGGTAAAATGTGTCCCCCCCACCCGTAACTTCTAAAATAAGGGAATGATAAAACTAAAAAAAATATATGATGTACATTACCATGTAAACTTCCACCGAAAATTGGTTTGAACGAGATCTAGTAAGTAGTTTTTTTTTTAATACGTCATAAATTGTAAACCACAATTTACCTTTCATTCAGTCAACTCAAATAAAAAAATAAAACATTTAATTTCATAAACCTTATGCATAAGCCGAGGGTTCCGTACAAACCTGCAGGTTTGTACGGAACCCTCAGTGCGCGAGTCCGACTCGCACTTGGCTGGTTTTTTCTTATGTTCAAGAAGCCAGGCGACTGTTCACAATTGTTTAACTAGTAACGGATTCCCCTTAAGTAAGGGGTCCGTCTTGCCTCAGTTTAGCCTGAGCTATAAATTTTGGATCGTTAATGGTCTGTAAACGTTGGTGATTGATTGATAGGCTAAGATCGGTTAACCTTCAATGACTTGAGTATTAGTGTAAAACATACGAGTAAAGTGGTTACATAAACGGTTTGAAATGGAGAAAATAGACACGGAATATCAGTTTTTAGCAGTTAACTAATTTCACTAGTTTAAAGATTTAAATTAATTATGGAACAAAATTATAACCTAAATTAACTAAAACTATCTACAAATTAAAAAATTGCATCGAAAAATCATCCGCGTCGCTGTCGACTGGTAATGTACCCAAGAGACTGGCGGCATTACCACGTTGTATGGCAAAGCTTAGCCTCTGGCCAAGGTAAAAATCAGCCCTTGGGTCACGGGAAGTGTCCACCAGCCGTGTACAGATTTATTTAAATAGGCCAAGAGCACTCGGGCCCCACGGCCCAGCGGCACCAGCACAGCACGCCGGGCCAGGAAGATGGGATGGCGCAAGAGTATCGACGCCCGTTGCATCCAACCCACTTTCCATGGAAATAAAGATATGCCGTCCGGTCACTTGCCATCGTCGCATGCCAAGCCATTGGGTTCTAATACAGCTGGGACGCCGACGGTAACAAGAGCTCGTCGGATGATGTTATTAATGTTTGCGTGCCGCGCTAATCGACCCGCACTTCAGCTGCAAGACAGGCCGTGGTGTTCTAGACTGGTGACAATTAGAACACAAGGAGAACAACACGGAGCTCCCAAACGTAGGGAAACAGCGAGGCGGAAAGTAGTGTCGTCGAATAAGGTATTTCACTAGGTAAACTTCGAAGATGCACGAAATCACTAATACATACTACTACATTTTCTTGTGGAGCCCACATAATGAGAGTGCTTCCGTGATTCGACATATTTTTTATACGACATAATTATTCGACATTGATGCTCCTAATCTGCACAATGATATGGCAATGACGTGGCAGAAAACACCGCTTGCTGGCTGTTCCAACTTGCCGTACTATTGCGCACTCCAAGTCGCCTATTTCTTGGACATTAGCAGCTACTAACGCTCTCCTGAACTCAAACACAGATATTGATATGTTTGCAAATTAATGGATGATGATACTGTCAGAATGTTTGAATTTTTGTGAGAAGAATGCATGAAGTGACTGTGCTAAATGAATTGTAAAAGTAAAAATAGTTTTATTATATGTTTAAATAGTGTAATTGCCGTCGGCCGTTCTATTTAAAATAAATAAATTAATCCTAATATAACAGCAATTCAATATTTTCGCGAAACCTTTGGTGATTTCTTTTCACTACAGACCTTCACGTACGTAAATCTTGCGTGTTGAAACAATAATACATAGATACATGTTAACATACATATTTTTGAGCGTTGTTGAATCTTGTTTTCGTTTTCAAATTACCTTGATTAAGTTAATTGTTTCAGGAGTATGAGGTACCAATTACACTTCCACTAAACATTAACATCAGTTAATTGTTTCAGTGTCACACCAGTCTTCAAAATCAATTTAAATCTGTCCGTATCATTGTTGCAGGCATAAATTTAAATTTTACAGGTGCATAAACTTAAATTTCGCCAGCTACTTTGCGGGAAACTGGATGGAAATCGAGATTTCCTCGTTAACATAAAATTTATTTAAAAAATTGGGCTTTTTTTCTTTAAGACCCGCTATGCTACTGTACCCGCTATCAACATAACCTCTTCCACATTGTGACCACACCCCACCATTAAGGGTCTAACCATAAGACTACTATCATTCAAAAGGGTCGTACCATTGTATCGAATGATTGATGACCACATTGTGATGATAGACAGCAGATCTTTAAACGGATGAAGAGGATTTCGGGAGTGATAAATGTAGGTCTTAGTTTTGTATTAAGCTTTAAAAGATCTGATTTTGAAGTAGGTAGTCAGGTAACGTATAACTTGAAATGATAAGCAGTTTGTATTTAGAGAAAACATTATATTTATTTATATTAAATATACTGCCTCGTTGGTCTAGTGGTTACAAACGCTACTGCAAATTAGGTTCTGGGATCAATTCTCAGGTTTAACAATGTTTATAAAATTTTCTATTAATTTTGGAACTTTCTAGAGAATGGTCAGCAGCGTTCTCTATGCATTTTACCACCATACTGCGATCGCCAACCCAGGCCAAGCGTGGCGATTATGGCAAAGCCCCCCAAATTGGGGGAGGCCTAAGTCCAGCAGTGGACGTCTTACGGCTGAAATGATGATGATGATGATGAGGCCAGAGTCTGAATATGTCCCTGGTTAATGGCAAACGGCCCACCTCCTAGTACAAAAGATTTTTAAAAAAAACTTGCATATACTTGCTCACACCCTTTAGCTATCTTCAATTCCTACTTGATACCACTTGCAATTCTACCCACACCACATTGAAAGAAGATTACTTACTTTATCGGCAGTACAATATTCTTAGTCTTGCCCCAACTTCAGCAACTTTCTAAGTAAGCCACCTAATTCTTATTGCATAAGGGAAACCAATATGAGGATAATAGAAAGAAGGTTCAGGTCTTTGTACAAACTCAGGATAAGAGTTGGTGAAGTTATCCGCGAATTAATTTATAATACCCATTTATTTAACGTTTAGCAAAAGACGTATTCCAAAAATGGTATAACACGTATCGCCTGCCAAACTGTGGTACAGTTTGTCGGAAAATATGAAGGTACCTACTTTACGTACATAAATAAATGCAGCATTTTCCAACAGTCATATATGGAACGAAGTATTTACCGTGTAAAATATCATTATAAGGTTGATTTTAACTTAATATGTAGTTAGATATTTCAACTATTAATTGAAACCACTTTGTACTTTTAACAATGTCATCATCATCATCATTTCAGCCGTAAGACATCCACTGCTGGAAATAGGCCTCCCCCAATTTGGGGGGCTTTGCCATAATCGCCACGCTTGGCAGGCGGATTGGCGATCGCAGTATGGTGGTAAAATGCATAGAGAACGTTGCTGCCCATTCTCTAGTAAGTCCCTTAGTCGCCTTTTACGACACCCACGGGAAGAAATGGGGTGGTGTTATTCTTTACGTCCGGCACCACACGGTACGAACGGTTTAACAATATAAAAACTTCAATTTATAAAATAAAGACAGAATGACAAGTGAAATACTAAATACATGAAACGACTGCCTCTTACAGCAGTCTTCAGACGAATCGGGTTTGATTGGAATTCGTTTAGAAAGCAAGCCACACACACATCTTTATAGATATATATAATTCTACTGTACATGTGTATGTCACTGAACTCCTCCTAAGCGGCAGGACCGATTTGAATGAATTTTTTTATATGCGTTTGGGTAGCACTCTGGATGGTTTAGATTCACAAATCAGCCCGACAGATGGCACTACTATCGAGTTCTAGGAAACAGGACAACGTCTGTACGGTCAGCTAGTTATGTGTAAAGTTCCCTGTGATTGGGAACGAACCTATTGCCATATCAACCGGGTAGGAACCCAATATTCGTTTGAAACAACCTGGAGATCATATACAGCAGACGCGTTGGCGACCACTAGACCAACGAAGAAGACAAAGTCGTTATTACACGCTTTATATTAGCTTCACTTGTATGTTTGTTTGTAACCGACTCCTTATAGTGCGATTTTGACCCACTTTACACGACCAGATTTCATTCAAACTTTGCACACCTGTCAAAGACCGATGACAATGCAATAATTTCATAAATTTGTGCCATTATCCTTGCCAGGGTTACCAGGACAGCAAAAAAACTGCCTTCGAAAACTACGCTGACATACGTCACAAACTAATTTGTGCCATTATTCTTGCCAGGGTTACCAGGACAGCAAAAAAAACTGTCTTCGAAAAGTACGCTGACATACGTCACAACTAAAAAGTACAAAATAATGGAAAAAAAGCGTGGGGTGCCTGATATCAATAAAAAAATACCTTAAAAAGCACCCCACGCTTTTTTTCCATTATTTTGTACTTTTTAGTTTGGTTTTCAATGGAAGCGTGTTTTTTAAACTATTATTTATTATTTAGGCCTTTGGTTACAGTATTGGACCTCGAGTTTGCCTAGCAAAGTAACGAGTTTCTATGTAATAAGATCCCAGCGTATACCTACTGGGTTTGTTACCACTAACCTGCGCAGCGTACCGTACATATAAAATGGATTATTTATCTTAAAATGATCCATCTTATAGGATTATATGTATCCTTCTAAAATATTATATTTGCCTTCTGCAGTCATTTATCTGCACTGTACAACCCTGCATTATCCCAAGATACGAATTCTGGTCACGTACTATTGACTCTGTACCGTTGATCTGTATTTTGATTTTACGCGTAAAGAGATGAAGCAACTGTCGTACATTATTAATTATTCAGGACAGAGGAATGCAGCTATATCCCTCTTGGTAACTCATTTACATAACTGATCACACAGCTCAGCTTCCTTGGGTATTAATAAGCCCAAAAAGTTGTTAAAGGTCAGCATTAATATTTCTTACTTTCTAACCTTTTTAGGCCGATACTGTTTAAGCCTCACCTGTTTGGGCCTACAACATGGCTGGTTTCTTCATTTTAATTGTATTTAACACTTAAATCCAAAAAGGGACTACCAGAAAATAGTGACCATCTTTTTTCGGATAGTCCTATTTAAACATTTCTATATAATAATTAAATGAAACAAAAAACTGTAATTTAAATTATTTCATTCGAAGAAAAAAAAACCTTGGAAAAATATTTGAAGGGTGGTTCTAGATTTCCTTGGCAGTTTAAATACGATAAAGCAAGTATGTTGCTAGCCGGTACTACATAAAGTTGCCTTCGATAATTAAGCAAACCTTTAGAGTAGCATGTACTCTTCTTCCCATACTTATTACTGACACTCAATGCAATGCCCGATGTCCATTTATATATCATTGTGTACCATTTTAGGGTACGCAGAAGTGTAAGCAAACAGGCGTGATGTAACTTACAGTAAATTTCAAAAGGAATCTATAACAACCTGATCTCGCTTGCTATAACATTAGACATTGATGCAGAGTCTGTAAATAAACGTGAACGTACACGTGTTCGTTCACGTCAGCTCATGTAAATCTTATATCGTATTGGCGTGTTCTGGATTCCGTGAAACAGGCAGTATTGTCTATATTATGTATCTTGCATGTTCTTTATTCAAAACTGATTACGAAAGTGACTGGCATCGTTTAAAATTTCAAACTTTTTTTAAAGTATTTTGTACTGCTGAAGCCAAAATTAAAAAGAAGCTCTTTCATAATGATGAAATATAGCTAGACTTACCAACCGATGGTTTCTTAAAGGATGGAGGATTTACCTGTAAAAATAAAAATAGTGGGTTAGTAAAATATTAAATTAAAAGTTCTAAACGAATATAATCTCCTTTCTTTGTTTTGACACATGGGATGACAGTATTTTTATTTAAGATCGGTAATAAATATTCACTTCAACAATCTTTCGATAAAACTGGACTAATTATCTTATTTTGATTTATTTCATTATCATTACAACTTGGTTTGGCTTAACAACATTACGTCTTTTTACACGCTTTATATTAGCTGCACTTGTATGTTTGTTTGTGTGTTTGTTTGTAACCGACTCTTTATAGCGCGATTTTGATCCACTTTAAACGACTAGATTTCATTCAAACTCTGTAGACTTATCGAGGACCGATGACAATACTATTAGGTCTTTACCTATGAAATTGCCGTTCTGCAGTACTGGCCATTTCAAATCAAAATAATTTTTGTTTGTCTAAGAATTCTAATTTCAAATTAATTTTATTTTAAAAACATGGAATTCTTTTTCCAAAAGTAGTCATTTGTTTATTGATTAGTGTTACATTTTCATCGCATTTCAATCTTTTTCGTCATCATGGATACGTTAAAAATTCGAGTAATTATAGAATATGAGTACCGTCGTGGCAGCAACACGTCGTTGATGTTGCGTGCCGCTTGTGCCGCACGCAACATCAACGACGTTTACGGAGCTAACACTACAAACCAACGCACCACCTGTTATTGGTTTGCTCGCTTCCGTTCTGAAAATTTCGACCTGAAAAATGAACCTCGCGGTCGTCCGAAGACTTTGGTCGACAATGACAAATTAAAGGCGATTGTGGAAGCTGATGATACACAATCTACGGCTGAATTAGCAGCAGCTTTCGACGTTAGCGTCAAAACAATATTGGTCCATTTGCGTCAAATTGGCAAGGTAAAAAAGCTTGACAAATGGGTGCCCCACGAACTCAATGATCGCCAGCGCGAAGTACGCGTCGAGATGTGCCTTGCACTGCTCAACAGACACACAAATGAAGGAATTTTGAACCGCATTGTTACCTGCGATGAAAAATGGATTCTGTTTGATAACCGCAAGCGCTCAGCAAGTTGGTTGGATCATGGTTCAGCACCTAAACAATGCCCTAAACGAAAACTTACCCCTAGAAAAGTGATAGTCACTGTTTGGTGGTCTAGCGCCGGTGTGATTCATCACAGCTTCTTACCAAACGGGGTGAGCATTACTGCAGATGTGTAAGAGAAAGGAGAATAATGAATAAAATTAGATACAGTGCTAGCATGCTGGTCATTAGGTAGCTGAACGATTGGACTGTGCAGTTTAGTAATAGTTGTTCGGTGCTGGAAGAAGATATCTTTACAGAATAGCAATCTGCCGATCTTATTCCCAACTATGTCAGGGTTGGCGTCCAGTCAAACTAGATGCAGCTGAATATCAGTACGGAGCGACGGCCTCCCTGACCTCTACATCCCAGTAACTGAGTAACACGATACCCCTTGGTGGACTGGTCGTCGGTTTTTGGGCTATTGTCGAGCCAAAACGATTGTCTTAGCTCAACGAAGGACAGCTGGAACCCACGGCTTATCTTATACTATATACTTTCTGAGGGACAAAGGGGTCTCGATGTTTACTCATTCATATTACTTAATCCGTGCTTGCTGACGCATGACACTTCACATTACCAATTTTACCCTCCCTGACGGGTTAGGTACATCTAAATGATATGTAATGAATGGTCTCCATCGCATAGTTTCACATTAAATCAATCCATGCGGCTGTTATCACCTAGCCACGAGCCACTATTCTATAAACATTGAAGTATTAAACCTTGTTTACGAGGGAAAGCTATCACTTCCCGTCCCTTTGAGAGTTTTAAGCGTCCGGTGATAACAAATTAGATTATAATACGATTTCCACAGACACTGCAGCGGTAGAGAGCGTTATGTTGTTACAAAGAATATTATTTCAATTGTTAATGTTACCCACATTAACAAGTAAAATCTTAAGCTGTATCGACTGTTTAATTAGCATCAATATTAGGACATTAATTGCTTTTAATAAAATTAAATTGACAATACCCTATCAAGAACACCTTGTTTTTTATTATAGAATAGTATAAAAAACTGTGTATAACACTTTAAGTTGCTTTTGCAAAAATGACAAAAAAAACCCTTTTATATCAATTTATCATAGTATCGAATTTCGCCTTGAACTTCCATTTTAAAACTCATACCGAAAATATCGACCTTTGACTCAATTACAAACGGACTGCATTCATCGCACCTGCCCACGATTATGCAAACGAAGTGATCGATAATGGAATAAGACGTCGGTTATGCTATTATGCTATTAAATGCATCGTTGGGTAATGTAGAGACCCTAGCGATGCGACTGCTGAACTGCATTTTTGATATTGTAAAGAAACGCCAGCGCCGTGCTCGCTAGTCTCTTACATACCATTGGCTCGCCACGTCCTACTTTACTGTATTAACTCTAATCGAGTCATTGTGAACCTTTACTAAATATTTGAAAAATATAGTACAAACTTAACTAACATAAATATCATTTACCTGGACCCTAAATATTAACACGCACAACAGTAATATCATTTGAATAGGATCCTTGTACTATTAACGGATACGAACGGACGTTTTTGGTATGGCACCCGTAGTAAACACCCTTTCATGTTTTCATAAAACCACGTTCCGTTTCTTCCCGGTCCACGTCCAAACGCCATCCAGTATGCAGCGACCGTAAGCCGAACGCCTATGTGATTTTCAGTGACAACCACAGCTAATAAATATTTACAATACCAGCGGCATCGAAAGTGGGTTACTATGTCAGAAAAAAAAACTTCTCGTGTGCATGTTATTACATTATTGCAAAGTTTGACAAAGGTTGAAAACTTATTCAAACTCTTTTCTGCGCCGTCACATTTTTTTTTTTAATTTTCGCGTTCTTTAAATTTACTCTTTTGTTTTTATCTGTCAATTTACTGTTTTCTTATGGTTTTTCCTTTAAGTTCTACACAAAATTTATGTTTTTATTCAGGTAATATTATATTTCAATAAATATTTACACATTGCAAGAAGATTTGTACCCGTGGAGCGCTTATTATAAATTCAAATTGGCTACAGTGAAAATTGGTTTAAAGGTTGAAATCTATGGAGGATACTTGTGTGATAATTTATGGCATTAATAATGAACACACGTCTTCCTTATTCGATGTCATTGTAATAAGGTTAGTAACATTTTGACTTTTTCATTTATTAGATAATGTTACCAGAGTTAAATAATAGTTCTTGGCAAACTACCAGACGCATGGGTCGATGGATCAAGGTCACTTGCCGCAGTCGGTCTGAGAATGGGCGACCATCCCTTTCATACCTCGACCGTGCCTCAGAAAGCACGTTGAGCTGTCTGTTGATCTCTCATTCATAGATCGTTGACCGTCGTTACAGGTAATCAGGAGCCCGAGAGCTTAGGCTTGCAAAGGGATACTTTGTTAACCAGTGTCTGGGTTGTGAAGGTCAGATAGTCAATCGCTCGATGTATTTAGGTACAGGTATTTAGCAGTATAGACTGGACATCAGTCTATACAAACCGTATAAATGGTTCCCTTCCATTAAGAGAGAAGTGATTATTGTGCATTGTCAATATGAAGCTGCACTGTGAGCTGTGAGATGGATTTCGTACACTAAGAACTGAGGCCTGTGTCTCCGCAGTGCGACCCGTATAGTCTGATTATGCTATACCTAACTACTATTGGAATTGGGCTAGCCATTTCATATATCAATTCAATCTGCCTAGCCAACTTCCAACTATATTTTGGGTCGGCTTCCAGTCTATGCGTATACAGCTGAATACCAATATTTTACAAGAAGTTACCACTAATCTGACATTCCAAACTCCATTACTAATGGATAATGTTGTTAATGTATTTTGAAATAATGTATTTTAATTTAATGTATTTTGATCTAATGTATTTTAAATTAATGTATTTTAATCTAATGTATTTTAATTTATTTTAATGGTGTAATGAATTTAATGTATTTTGTTTTAATGAATTTGATGTATTTGTGATGTAGTTTAGTTATTGGGACTTTGTGCCTTAGCAAATAAATAAATATATATATATATACATTACTGGGTAATACGATATACATTAGTAAGACTGGTTTCCACACTTTTGGGATTCTGATTATAGAGCCTGTCAAAGATCCTGAAATAACAGCCGGGACCAACGACGTTATGTGCTATTCACACGGAGGGGTATTGGTATGTAAAGACAGTCACTTATCCACGGACCGACCGCGACAAGTGTAGCTTCACCTGACCAGAATTGCTATGAAACTGAAACATCCCGTCTACTACGGTGATCAGTGTAATAGTGAATCTGAAACATTCCGTCTACTATGGTGATCTGAGTGACTATGACAATAAAACATACCGACTATTGCGGTGACCAGAATGACTATGAAACTGAAAAATCCGTTCTACTGCGGTGATCAGTGTAGGGTACCTAATAATAACGAAACAAAATTATTTCATCTTTAGTTGGCGGGATAATCAACCTAATTAATGAACAGTGCAACACATAATAAGAAGTTACGTAGATTTTGTAAGCCAATTCGTCGCTAGTGATCTCAAATCCAGTGTGTGGACTCCCGTTCCCTGATCTTTTCTCCTTCTCTATCTAGTTCAAAGATTATCTGTAAAAGTGTATCTCTATCTATTTCAGCCAAACGACCACCAATTGTAACGACTTATGTAAAAGTTTTAATTGTTATTGTTATATTGTGAAATATACAGTATTCTATTTATCTTTATAAGCAGTATTTAAATCTATGGGATTAGAAATCATTTTCAGCACGTATTTAAGCTAGTTTGTGAACACAAACGGTCATCATGGTTACATTTTGCTACAGAGCCTACCTACAAAAGGTCGTTTACGCGCGAGTCGTCATATTACCGCTGAATGACACACATAGGTTGGCGCAAACATGCTTGTGTAAATACAACCTATAACAACAAATGTAAAACATAACTCTCTCTAGACTATGATAGATACGTAGCCTGCGTAGATATTCACAACCTTACAACAGGCTATCGTATCGATAAAAGATATTATATCTATAATATAAAGATAAAGATAATTTTATTTTGCAAATATGGGTAACAGCAAATGATGACAAAAAAATATACGAGTCCAGCCATATTTTACCACGTAGGCATGCAAAAAATTTAAAACATTGATCTTAAAACTAAATAATTAAATACAATTTCAAAAACTAAACTAAACTAAATATTACAGTAACTTAAAAATACTTTCTCAACTAGGTAGTTCTTAATATTATAATATCCTTTAGCCACTAAAAAGCTTCGGAGCCTCTTCTTAAATAATGAAAGGGGAAGCTCTTTCCATGTCTTAGGCAATTTGTTATAAATAACAGGTGCCATGCAGAAGACACTTTTGCGCATAAGTGCTGTCTTGGCTGTTTCCAAACATAGCACGCTATTGTCGCGTCTATTGCGGGGTACGACATCTGATAGACGTCTAAAACGACTCGGATTTGTCTTAACAAACACAGCTATTTCGAATATATACAGACATGGCAAAGTTAATATTTTGTAATTTTTAAAGTACGGTTCACAACTATCAGTAGGCTTAAGTTTAAACATCGCCCGAATGCGTCTTTTTTGCACCTTGAAGGCAGTCTCTCTTTCCGTATATTTACCGCATGTTTTATGACATGTGCCGAACAAACATATACTTTCTATCTTTCAGTCGTCTACAAAGTGAGAAAGCTCTCATTATTTCTACACAATCATCATCATCATCATTTCAGCCGAAAGATGTCCACTGCTGGACATAGGCCTCCCTCAAGCTCCTGCCGTGCCTCCCGCATCCAGCGGACTCCTGCGGCCTTCACAATACATGAATTAAATATGAAGTTATCTTTTCAATTGTCAATTAGCACGAACAGTTTGCTATCCTAATTAGTACGAAACATTCAAAGTTTTTGCCAACGTCGGACTCTATAATTCGTTATTTGGGACAATTTGAGTTGATTAAAACCGCAGATAATATTAATTGAAGTCAGCTTAATGAAATGGAAAAGATTTGGCGGAAGATTGTGAAAATGGCGGATAAAATTTTGTGTTTTTCCATTTTTTTGTTGTATTATGTATTTCTAAAGCTAATTTTGGAGATAAGAACTTCTTTTGTTGACGTTTAATTTAATTTTATTTATTCTAAGGCGAACCATTATTTTTATATAAAAATCCTATAGAACTTTGCTAGATCTTAGTTGAAAGTATGGTTTTTTTTTTTTTTTTTGGATGGGAAATCATCGAATGACTTCTCCCGCTCTGGGCGGAGCGGGAGGGCGTGTCAGACTTTTACTGACTAAAACCCACCCGTGTTCCTTCAGTTGCCCATGTGCCAGGGTCACGGTATCTCTTTCGAACAATCACGCGACCCCGACAGAAATTGAAAGTATGGCTTTTTCGATCTTCCATTTCCCCATTTTGCAATTTGCACAGGGATGAGTACAGTACTCCAGTTTTTATCTCAATAACATCTTACTGATTGTGCAAACACATTTAGTTAAAAAAAAATATATTATTACTATAAAAAGCCGTTTGGCTCACAAGACTAAACTAACGTTCATGATAAAATCTTTGTAGATTTTGCATTAATTTTCTGCACACTCAGCTTTCAAAGTAGATCACTAACGACAGAATATTCTAGTTAAACATAAAATTAATGAGAAAAAATCGCAAAGAAAAGGATCGTATCGAGTTTGTAAAACAATATTCTTGATTAAGAAAGCGGGCCAGCTATAAAGCTTTGACCACACTAGCGTTGTCAAAGTTAATAATGTCAACAGTGACAGCCGCAACCGGTGTCGTCTGAGCACTTCCACTTTCTGACTAGCAAATATTTTTACCACAACAAGAGCCATGAGTAAGTCTTTAAAGTATTATTTTTTTTACTCAATTTTTAAAACATTATTTTTAATTTATAATTTCAATCCGGGACCGCTGTCCCGGTCCTGAAAGCCTCACGACCTGAAAATCAATGTTCAGTTTACAACAGCTTGAATGTAAACAACAGCTATCAGAATCCTCGTAATATGGATTCTACAGGATTGTTGAGTTTGAACACGTTTCAGCAAGCCTATAGTAAAGCTTGTTCTGTATTTAAAATTATTAATGAGATAGCATTGGTTTTCAGTGTTTGGATTATGATAGCGACATAGTATTTATATAATTTAAAGGTACAATGGGGTATAGAAAAATCATAATAAATCTTAAGCTGTCCCAAAGAGAGTTACTTTGATCCAGTTTAAATAACATTAAGAATAAGATACTAAAGTGAATATCTATCAAATCAAAACTGGAAATGGAAAGTATTAAAAGATAGAAAAACATACGTTTACTGTATCGGGGCTGGTGAATAACCTATAGAAATCTTGCCAGCCAGTGCAGAAACTTAGAAACTAACGACTACACGCTAAAGGCGTCCCTGCCTACGTCTCATAAACCTTGGCGTAGCTGGGAGAGAGCAACACGGGGCAGACTAGATCGGGTCGTCTCTGTGGAAATCAAATGATTCCAATCTAATTCTACGTTTATATTTAAATGCTCAAATAAAAATTTTAATGCTATTTTCAAGCGAATAAACTCACACGCATGCACAACACAAATGCCCGATAAACTCCAGACTGTTTCGAGTTCAACATTCTGATTTATAGTTTTAATTTTTAAGTTCACGATGACATTACATCCTGTATACAAGGATCATGTTTGTTCAAGCATTAGCGGTGTAATTTAGCGCTTCGGCAAACATTAACTCGACCCTGTATAACAAACTATTAGCGGGACAGAAATCAATAGTTGTATTATGGTTTGAGTTGACTTTTGAAGAATTTCTCTGTTATTTCCGCACCAGTTTCATGATTGCGCAATTTTCCTGTAACGTTGTATGACATAATTCTGATAGTCATAATATTTAAGTATAGAACCGGGTAATATGGCGGTGATGCTCGGGGGAGAGGCCTTTGATCATTAGTGGATGCCTTTAGACTGAAATTGTTGATGATGTTGATGTTATTCAAGACGCGATGATTTATATTTAGAATGATTAGAACTAGCATTTCACTCTTCTCCTTCATCCCAAATTTCGGCCCCCGACCCGCCGCGTCACATCGCATCGCCCGCCCGCACTATTATTCCGTTTTCAACTAGCGTTCTTTAAGACTTTTTTTTCTATTTGCACGGCGTCTAAGAGTCAGAAACCTGATGATAAATAGCCTAAATCGTTCCTCAAAAATGTGGCTTTCAAATATAAAAAGAATTTTTCAAATCCAATTGGCAGTTCCAGAGAGTACCCCCTACATACACAATGACAAACAATATTTTATCTCTTTATAATATTGGTATAGATTTAATGAGCAGCATTTTAAAACCAAATGTTGACTTCAATTTTTACCTCTCGTTGTTTAACCTTTGTAAAAAACAAATGGTACAACTTTTACCCATTAAAAATAAATAAATCTACTCCCCACATATACCTACGTGGATAAAAAAAAACAAAAGAATAATACACAATGAATCTCGACATTTATTCCCAGAAACACAAAGGTTTTGCTTTTCATCCAAAACTGGAGTGCCCTGGAATCGTTTCCAATTTATATGATAATTCTAAATGTAAAAATAAGACATGACATGTTTTCTGTATGGAAGACATACAATGCCTATTCAAGGTTGGGTCACAGCACGAAATCGCCGTGATATCTACAGACGGCAGTTTTTATAAAATTCGTTACGTGCAATTGTGCTCGAGCACTCAAATTTTTGTCATAGACCGCTTTCTAAACCGTCAGATCCAATATGTCACTTAAGGTATATCTGGCCGCTGATCATTTCCGTACTCTATGAATTAGGATTATACTGGGTGACTTTGTTTAGCGTCTTGAAAAAAAATGGGGGTAATAGGTGAACGGAGTAGAAGCTTTTGGCATAGAATTTTTTATTATTTTTATTTTTGAATAACATGTAATTAAATTGATCTAGAAATAAATACTACACATTTAAAGTAACGTTTTCATACTAGAACAACAAAAACAGAAATTTGGAAAAAAAAAACAAAAAAAATTATTTAAATCTATCGAAACTCATATCATACGCACCCTACTCAATGCGCGGCATGTATCATTGATTTCGGAGCGCGGTCTTACCCTTTGAAGCCAGCTGATAGGCGGCCTCATTGATCTTTCGCAGGCGCACGAGCCGCACACGCATCCCTGTCCACCCGCGTCCCGCGCTCCTTTAGTCACCTACGATGAATCTGAAGGCCTTCCTGCCTTCTATTCTAGTTACACAACACACCATATGAAGGTCGAGACGGTAAAAAATGTCATCCGGTATATATGTGTAACTTTAGCTTATATTTGCAAGCCGAAATTAAAGGTAGAATAAGAGAACAAATTCATATATTTTACCAACCTTCTGTACCTTATTTACGCAACTTAATTATTTTCGTTTTGTTTTTTATGAAATGACAGATTTCGATCAACAATAATACTAGATTTCCGATGCGATTCCAGGTCGCTCACCTGGAAATCTGACTTCAAACCCTCTAGATAAATTACTGAAATTTCAGAGGTTGGCTGCAGTATTATTGGGGTTTTTCCATTTGGAACTTGTAGGTAATAACCAAATTTGTGCCCAATTAATGACAAAAGAATCCCCATATCACATGACACTTAAAAAATAACTGACAAAACATGAGTTCACAATCATCAGACACATTTCCCCAACTATCCGATGAATACAGACTATAAGTATTATTTTATGTGACGTTAATCTAATCAAAGTACGTTTAGCCTTCGCCGACTGACCTAAACTAACCATACAGTACTAGCTTGTGGTTAGAACGGTACACTAATATCATTGTGGTCACGACACACTCACATCGAGTGCACGAAAAAGTTAATTGACTTGGTGAATAATTTAACAAGCATTAGACTTGTAGTGATAACAACCACGTAGACTGGTTGATCTAGTTAATTTCCAATAGTGCTTTTCCGTAAAGTTAGACGTCTTGGTGTGAAAAGGTGCAAACGGACAGACCATCGCTTTTATAATATTGGAATGGAAGTAAAAAGGTTCGAAAAACGTATCTCACGTTCTATTTCAGAGAACCTAAAATATCTTGTTATTCCTTCTCTGGTTAGATTATTTTCAAGGTTTATTTGCTTGCTATGGACAGTTTACATATTTAACAGTTCCACAACCCTGTTCATGTTTTTTTGAATAAATGAACAGGTAAAGCGGTTTCCAATACACGTTTGCATATTAGAGGAATATTACGAGCACTAGTGACCTCGATAGTATCGACTGATTTCAGTATTGTACTTTATAATATTTTTAAATGGAGTAATTTAGAACAAAAATATGTTTTACTACGAACATAGCTTGATCGATGTTTGAAAATATAAAAAACTAAGTTGTCGTGGGACACCCGGTTGGAACCAATTCCTTTCGCTTTTGCACACTTCGCTAAGTAATAACAGCAACACGGGTCGATCGATCTAACCTGAGCTACGATTGCTGAAGTTGGTTCATGGAAAGGTGATCATCTTAATATATCGAGACCCCTCCGTGCCTCGAAAAGCACCTTAAGAGGTAGGTCCCGGTTGTCATTCGTAAATCTTTGACAGTTGTTACGGGTTGTCTGAAGCCCAAAAGTCTGACCACCAGTATTACCGTGGGGTATGGTATTACCCAGTTACTGGGTTTTGGAGGTCAGATAGGCAGTCACTTTATGTAAAACTAGCTTCTACCCGCGACTTCGTCCGCGTTAAATTTCTTGTTGCCCAGACCCTTCCCGTCGCGTCGAATCGCCTACTCGTGCGATTTTCCCCGTTTTTGCAACATTTTTCATTACTGCTCCGCTCCTCTTGGTTGTAGCGTGATGTTAACCTTTAGCCTTCCTCAATAAACAGGCTACCCAACACAAAAACATTTTTTTAATTCGGACCAGTAGTTCCTGAGATTAGCGCGTTTAATCAAACAAACTCTTCAGCTTTATAATAATAGTATAGATACTGGTACTCTGCTGCATCTGATTAGACTGAAAGCCGACCCATAGTTGGAAAAGGCTGGGCAGATGATGACACTTGACGGATGAGACCGTAACCAACCGTAGCTAAAGTAACGTGATGGTCAAAATGATACACTTTTTCGGTTCAGCTCTCCTCAAAACTTCATTATCCTTATTTTTGTGAACGCACAACGAAGAAAAACCCAAAAATGAGTTCAGTCTCCTAACCATTTCGACAGCTATAGCAGAAAAATCTCATAGCAGACAAATCATGTTCCGTGGGTGTCATAATATGCCACTTAGGGACTTGAGAGCGAGTAGCAACGATCTCTATGCATTTTACCACCATACTTCGATCGCCAACCGGCCTGCCAAGCGTGGCGATTATGGCAACCCCCCCCCCCCCCCAAATTCGGGGAGACCTATGTCCAGCAGTGGACATCTTTCGGCTGAATTGAGGACAAAAATCATTAATTGGCAAATTGTCCATCGTAACCATTCCGAATTTTCCCATTCGCTTCGCAATAAATTACCATTTGGTTAACGACGAAAGGGCTTTAACGATGTCTTTAATTATCACATTAAATGTTTACGATCGGAACCATTATCTTGATATGTACATCAACGTTTAACCCTTTTGATTTCAGTCGGTTAATTTCTGGTACTATGATTGTAAGTAACTTGCCTTGAAGGTAGGCTTGTGACCACAAGTATCAAATAAAGAACTCATATTATATGAATGTTATCAGAAACTCATCATTTTAAAAATGGTAATGCAACTAGGTGGTCGTGTGGTCGCAGCAGACCACGTAGGAGACGGCAGGATGAACTGAAAAGATGCTGTGAAAACTGAAAGGCGGTCCCGACGTCTTGCGAAAGATAGAAGGAGTGGAGGGAGGAAGGCCTTTGGGCAGGAGTAGAACAGCGTAGGCTAGTACAAATCTAGCTAGGGATATGATAGTGGACGGAAGAATGGATAGGTTTCGTCTAAGCTAGAAGAAGGACAAACGGGCTCTCAATAGATGTAAGGAGGTGAGGGGCGGCCTTTACCCTGGGGTGGAAACCACAAGTTTAAAAAAAAATGTCTCTCAAAATTCAAATTCAAAACCAAGTTTTGAACTCTCGAGATCAATTCGGCGATTAACTCCTTCAATGAATATTATTGCCTGTTCTCGCTAAAGCCTGGAAAATGAAAATTACCGTAACTAAACAGTAGTTTTAATTAAATAAACATAGAAGAACACCCTTGCAGTAACATTGATATTACTTCGAAAAAGTTTAATCATATCCAAATATTATTTTATAAAAGTGGCACCCCTACAACAATTATTGTAGTCATTACTTTCCACCATGAAAACTTAATTTACAAATTGTATTGTAATGGGCTATTAAATTAATGAGAATTCTGCCTTTTACAAGTCATTAGCTTTTACGCCTGTTATTACAATGTATTCAGTAAAGGATTGTTAGGCTTTCTATTCACTAAAATATTGAATATACGACAATAGAGTTTTATGGTGGTTCAGGTTCCATCACGAGTGGCGATAATTAATTTAACACTCTTAGGAATTCCATTATCTGGATGTAAAATCTGTACATATGTATACAGTATTTGAATGAAATGTCAATGAAAGATCTTCTAAAAGGAGATCAATCACTATGTCAGAAGCAGAGAATAATGGTTATATATGTTTTTTTTCTCTCATTCTCACATATAGTGCTCAAACGTGATGTTGAGCCATGTGCCAGCGTTCCATGGAACGCAGTATCCTAGGGTTTCGAATTTCAAACCATAAAACACGTTTTGAACCGTAGTGATCTTCGCGCAAAAACCAAGATAACGGACATTACCCAGAAAATGTCTCAGTTCTAGCATGACTGGGCCGGACATATCTGTCGAATAGCAGATGACAAATGGACTAAGAGAAGGGAAGATTATTTTTTTTGTATTGTCGCGACCTTATTGTCGCATCATAATTGTTAAGCTCGCATAGGGATCCAATGCGCACACATACTCACAACACATTACACAACATACGCATTTTTCCTTGCACAACATCAGTTCCTGACAAGACACACACCTTACACGGATCCATCTCACACCACACTCACACAACACCACACTCCACATACTAACATGCTCCTCATTACACAGAAACCAGACCATAACACTTTTTATTTTTTATTATTGCGTTTTTCTTGTGTTTTAATTATTGTTTTTCTCTTTTTATTTGTTTTAATGTTTATTTTACTACATATGAATTCCTTTTCTTCTCTTTAATAGGATGTAAATTGCGAAACGTACTTTAAACTTCTGCAATGTACCATTGATTGCCTACGGGGAGCCTGGAGATCCGTAACACAGGGTTTCCCTAGTACGGTCTCGCAAAGGAGCTTTTGTTCACATTTACTGATTATGACTAGTCCTAAGATGTTAATTCTAAGCCAATCTTTGTAGAGAGAGAAATAAATTTATATTGTATTGTATTGTCCCACTGTTAGGCAAAGGTAACCATAGCATTCCATTGTTCCTGTTCCCTCCACAGCCAATCCATACTCTTGCTAAAAATGGAAATTAAGCTTAGTCAGCCTGTCAGTTATCTTTTCATGTCTTAACAGCAGAACAGATTTCGATCACTAGTAGATAAAGACCTGGGCTAGGTCATATATGATGAGGATACGGCGCGGCATACGCTGGCAGAATGTGCCGCTTGGGAGGAGCCGCGTCGTGTCCTCGTCTCAGAAGTAGGCAGTGACCTATCGCTGCCGGCCGTTATCGAGTCGATGGTCGGCAGCGAGGGGTCCTGGGACGCGGTGGTATCCTTTTGCGAAACAGTCATGTCGCAGAAGGAGGCTGCGGAAAGGGAGCGGGAGATATCTTCCGCGCACCCTGCCCGCAGCAGGCGCACCGGGCGTCGGCGGAGGGCGGATAACGCCCTCTTCCAGCCCCCCTAAATGGGTCCAGGGGCGACGGATCTGGGGACATCCGTCGCCCCCTATTGTACGGACCCGAGATGGTGGCGCGTAGTGTTCCACGCGCGCCTCTCTGTGATGTATGGGGGGGAGTTTAACACCTCACTCCCCCCCAACGTGAGGAGGCCCGCAAAGGCGGGCCGGCACCAGTCGGGGATCGCGGAAGACATATTGGTTCCCGTGGTCCCCGACATAGGTGTGGGATGGAACACCGGGGTGGTTTTAGTCAGTAAGAGTCTGACAGACCCCTCCGCCCACCCCAGGGCGGAGGACATCCATGAGGATTTCCACCTCGTGATCAAAAAAAAAAAAAAAAAAACGTCATATATGATACCTTAAATCCCAATATTACATTTCCATAGAGTAATTTCCGGCTTCCACGCGAGTAAAGCCATGGCCAAAAGCTAGTCTTTACACCATAGGAAAAATACGAACTACCGCACTACAACCTTTTTTATTGAAAGCAGCTTATTGATACCGAGGATGAGCGATTAGAGTGCGTTACTCGTGCCTACATTTAAGTGTATCCACTAGCGGAGGATATTTTAGTGCACTCAAATAACACTCATACAAATCTTTCAACAGCATTGTAGTTTCATATTCAGCAAGCGATTAGCAATTAAGAGAGAATAATGTCATAAGCCGCCCGATGCGGTGACGCATGTGGAGGCCTTTGTCTAGCAGTAGATGGCTTTTGGCTGAAATGGTTACGATGATAGTTAAAGGCATAAAACTCAAGGAATTAATAACAAGTTTAGTCCTCGAAATCAAAGCACAGTTAACCTTCATTTTGAACAAAACGTTTTACTTTAACAATGTCATTTATATTATACAAAAGGACACTTTGATTCGTTAGCCCTTTTGAACAATCTTCTGACTTTATTTCTTTTGGAAGACTTCAATGTTGTTATCCAAATGAAGCGTGCTTTGATTTTCTTATCAAAAAGTTCATTCGTGTTCATGTTTGTTTATTTTTGTGTTCTCGATACATATGATTAGGGAAGGGATTTTAATGAGATTTATTTTGCCTTGTCGTGCTTTTTATTCCTAATTTCCGTGCTGTCAATGAAGTTTAAGAACCGAACAGGTTGCAAAACTTTTTATTTAGAGTTTTTTAAAGTGACAAATTAATTTATCAAAGTGAAGTGTACTACGTCACGGAAACTGGATTAATAACAAAGACGAAGTGAGCAAACTAGGTACTCAAAACTCGGTTTCTCTGTGGGTTTACCGCCGACAATTGGCACACTGCTGGCAGTAAGCTAAGATAGTAAATAATTTAACACCAGTGTCTCACAATCTGGGAAGAAGTTGGCGCTTGTGAAATTAAATATGTATTTGATATAGGTACATGTATGGATTTGCCTTATACACCAAATTCTAATAAAATGTATATGAGCTTAATCAGTCATTGCAATTTCTGATGACAACTTCGGGATTAATCAAAAACAAAAATATTACGTTAATATAATAGGTGTCTTTTACAAAATATTCTTCGTATAATCTTATTTATTTTCAAAATCAGTTGATTTTCTTAATTTTCTATTACAAAATAAAATAATATTCTCTCACGGGTCTCGCTTTAAATCTTTAGTAAAGATAATAATTTAGGTACTGGCACAATATTACTGAACGCAGTTGTAAACCAATGAGACTCAGGTTGAGCATTCAGTATTGTAAATCATTACAAACGCACTGCCTACACAAGTATTAACCTGTTGTCTTAACAACTATTAACTAACGTGAGAACGCTTCGCACTCTTGGCACTAAGCCATGGTATCACGCTAACGCTACCTCCACACATTGGTCCCAACTTTGGCCCCAACCCAACTCGTTTAGCATGACGTGCGAAACCAGAATTGAACTCGTCTTAAGCCAATGTTATTTTCTTGGTCCGCATGTTGGAGTATTGGTGATGTAGCCAACGTTTGAACCGACTCATAGAGCTGTCGTTAAGGATTAGATCACAAGTGTCTTGCAAGCCACCGTTATTAGTTGAGGTTTATGTCTTAAGTCAATTTGTTGTCTGAGTATGTAAAACCTTCTTAGTCATGTTGTTAGAAGAGAGATAATTGGTTTTAAATAGTATTTTATTAAATTGCTGCATAACAGTAACAAAGTTCGTCAGCATTAGCCTATAACAGTCCACGTTAAGGAAAAGATGCCCTCCGGTTTGGAGAGTGATGACTTAGCAGGGTGGCTGGTTGTGGCTGGATGAGAGTGACAAAAGCTTTAGCTAAGTAGCGTGAATTCGGGGAGGCGTATGCCCAACAGTGGACTGGTACAGACCGATGATTATCAAAATGATCTATAACTACTCTTATACCGTAAAATTTGAATTATAACTTCAAAACGAGTCTATATTTACATAGGTACTTTATAAACACAATATCGAATTTTAAAAATAAAGTCATCGATAAAGTCAAATTTTCCTGTTTAAAATAATTATATAAAACAAATTATTTACCAATAAAATACAGAGCTTGGAATACCAAGAAGCCACCCATACCATTTTTATAGCATTACAGAACTATTTCTTACTCTTTTTTTTTTTGTTTAGCCTATATTGCCCCACTGCTGGACAAAGGCCTCCCCCAATTTCTTCCAGGAACTCTTCAACTCTTCTCACCTCAAACCAGTCGTCGCGGTACGTATCTAGGTCGTCTCGCCAGCGCTTTCTGGGCCGACCGACTAACTCTCACAGACACTACACTAGGTCCATAAACATCGCAAATTTTTTTCGCGGCTTGCGTTGCATTTTTACCTTTTTTGTAGTAAAATTTTAAAATGTATCAAATTTCTTCATTAGATTCACTCATCTTGACGGTACGAAAAACAAATGAAAATCACACATTTTCCTAATTTGAATTTGGAATTATGTTCTTTAAAATTTAAACTTTCAATGATACCAAAACCAGCCAGATACAAATAGTATAGCCAAAGAGATTTTATTACAAGTTCATACATACTATAATGCGAAAAGACTTTTTCCCCAACCTAATAATATGTATACAGTATTTGACTGAAATATCAATGAAAGATCTTCTAAAAGGAGATCTATCACTATGTCAAAAGTAGAGAATAATGGTTATATATGTTTTTTTTTTCTCATTCTCACCTATAGTGCTCAAACGTGATGTTGAGCCATGTGCCAGCGTTCCATGGAGCGCAGTATCCTAGGGTTTCGAATTTCAAACCATAAAACACGTTATGAACCGTAGTGATCTTCGCGTAAAAACCAAGATAACGGATAGTACCCAGAAAATCTCTCATTTCTAGCATGACTGGGCCAGACATGTCTGTCGAATGTCAGATGACAAATGGACTAAGAGAAGAGTTTTTTTTTTGTATTGTCACGACCTTATTGTCCCAGTGTTAGGTAAAGGTAACCATAACATTCCATTGTTCCTGTTCCCTCCACAGCCAATCCATACTCTTGTTAAAAATGGAAATGAAGCTTAGTCTGCCTGTCAGTTATCTTTTCATGTCTTAACAGCAGAACAGATGTCGGACACTGGTAGATCATGACCTAGGCTAGGTCATAGGATACATTAAATCCCAGTATTACATTTCCATAAAGTAATTTCCATTTCCATAAAGCATTTGGAAAACTTCGTCAAGTCTTCTCGTCGTCGATACCGCAATGTTTGAAGACCAAAGTCTTTAACCAGTGCGTCCTGCCCGTCATGACATACGCTGCCGAAACGTGGACACTGACGGTTGGGCTGATCCACAAATTTAAGGTCGCTCAGCGCGATATGGAGCGGGCTATGCTCGGAGTTTCTTTGATGGATAAGATCAGAAACGATGTTATCCGGAAAAGAACTGGAGTTACCGACATAGCTTGCAGGGTAAGCAGGCTGAAGTGGCAGTGGGCTGGCCATGTTTGTCGAAGGACCGATGGCCGATGGAGCGGACGAGTCCTGGAGTGGAGACCGAGTATTGGCAAGCGTAGTGTGGGACGCCCCCCAGCTAGATGGACCGACGACCTCAAAAAGGTGGCTGGGACAGACTGGATGCGGAAGGCGGAGGATAGGGTGTTGTGGCGCAACATGGGAGAGGCCTATGTCCAGCAGTGGACTGCGATAGGCTGATTTGATTGAAAGTAATTTCCAGCTTCCACGCGAGTGAAGCCGTGGCCAAAAGCTAGTCTTCCGTACACCATAGGAAAAATACGAACTACCGCACTACAACCTTTTTTATTGAAAGCAGCTTATTGATACCGAGGATGAGCGATTAGAGTGCGTTACTCGTGCCTACATTTAAGTGTATCCACTAGCGGAGGGTATTTTAGTGCACTCAAATAACACTCATAGAAATCGTTCAACAGCATTGTAGATTTAAATTCAGCAAGCGATTAGCAATAAGAGAGAATAATGGCATAAGCCGCCCGATGCGGTGACGCATGTGGAGGCCTTTGTCTAGCAGTAGATGGCTTTCGGCTGAAATGGTTATGATGATAGTTAAAGGCATAAAACTCAAGGAATTAATAACAAGTTTAGTCCTCGAAATCAAAGCACAGTTAACCTTCATTTTGAACAAAACGTTTTACTTTAACAATGTCATTTATATTATACAAAAGGACACTTTGATTCGTTAGCCCTTTTGAACAATCTTCTGACTTTATTTCTTTTGGAAGACTTCAATGTTGTTATCCAAATGAAGCGTGCTTTGATTTTCTTATCAAAAAGTTCATTCGTGTTCATGTTTGTTTATTTTTATGTTCTCGATACATATGATTAGGGAAGGGATTTTAATGAGATTTATTTTGCCTTGTCGTGCTTTTTATTCCTAATTTCCGTGCTGTCAATGAAGTTTAAGAACCGAACAGGTTGCAAAACTTTTTATTTAGAGTTTTTTAAAATGACAAATTAATTTATCAAAGTGAAGTGTACTACGTCACGGAAACTGGATTAATAACAAAGACGAAGTGAGCAAACTAGGTACTCAAAACTCGATTTCTCCGTTGGTTTACCGCCGACAATTGGCACACTGCTGGCAGTAAGCTAAGATAGTAAATAATTTAACACCAGTGTCTCACAATCTGGGAAGAAGTTGGCGCTTGTGAAATTAAATCGCACCCCCTGATCTAAAGGGAACTAACTCGAAATTCTTAATTTTTGAATTATGCACACTTTCGAGTCTGTCAATTCAATACCTATCGACCAATAACCCGAATTCAAAAGTATTTCCAATATTCGACTCCAAATATTGGAAAAAGTTCTGAATCTGGTTCCCTTTAAATCTAGGGGTGCGAAATATGTATTTGATATAGGTACATGTATGGATTTGCCTTATACACCAAATTCTAATAAAATGTATATGAGCTTAATCAGTCATTGCAATTTCTGATGACAACTTCGGGATTAATCAAAAACAAAAATATTACGTTAAAATAAAGGTGTCTTTTACAAAATATTCTTCGTATAATCTTATTTAAAATCAGTTGATTTTTTTTTAATTTTCTATTACAAAATAAAATAATATTCTCTCACGGGTCTCGCTTTAAATCTTTAGTAAAGATAATAATTTAGGTACTGGCACAATATTACTGAACGCAGTTGTAAACCAATGAGACTCAGGTTGAGCATTCAGTATTGTAAATCATTACAAACGCACTGCCTACACAAGTATTAACCTGTTGTCTTAACGACTATTAACTAACGTGAGAACGCTTCGCACTCTTGGCACTAAGCCATGGTATCACGCTAACGCTACCTCCACACATTGGTCCCAACTTTGGCCCCAACCCAACTCGTTTAGCATGATGTGCGAAACCAGAATTGAACTCGTCTTAAGCCAATGTTATTTTCTTGGTCCGCATGTTGGAGTATTGGTGATGTAGCCAACGGATGAACCGACTCATAGAACTATCGTTAAGGATTAGATCACAAGTGTCTTGCAAGCCACCGTTATTAGTTGAGGTTTATGTCTTAAGCCAATTTGATGTCTGAGTATGTAAAACCTTCTTAGTCATGTTGTTAGAAGAGAGATCATCATCATCATTTCAGCCGAAAGACGTCCACTGCTGGACATAGGCCTCCCCCAAGCTCCGCCACTTCGACCGGTTTTGTGCTTCCCGCATCCAGCGGGTTCCTGCGGCCTTCACAAGGTCATCGGTCCACCTTGTTGGAGGCCTTCCAACTCTACGTCTTCCGGTACGCGGTCGCCACTCCAGAACCTTTCGGCCCCATCGGCCATCTGTTCTGCGAGCAATGTGCCCTGCCCACTGCCACTTCAGTTTAGCAATTCTTCGGGCTATGTCGGTTACCTTGGTTCTCCTACGGATCTCTTCATTTCTGATTCGATCACGTAGGGAAACTCCAAGCATAGCCCTCTCCATCGCCCTTTGGGTGACTTTCAGCCTTCTAATAAGGCCCATTGTGAGCGACCACGTTTCGGTTCCATATGTCATCACTGGCAACACACACTGGTCAAAGACTTTCGTCTTGAGACACTGCGGTATGTGGGACGAGAAGATATTGCGTAGCTTCCCAAACGCTGCCCAGCCGAGTCGGATTCGACGATTGACCTCTTTCTCGAAGTTGGACCTACCTAACTGGACAGTCTGTCCTAGGTAAACATATTCGTCCACAACTTCGAGTGTAGCGCCTCCGATCTTCACTGGAGTGGGTATCACACGAGCATTGGACATGACCTTTGTCTTGTCCATGTTCATCCTGAGACCCACTCTTTCGGAAGCTCTACTGAGGTCATCGAGCATTGTACTGAGGCCCTCCATAGTCTCAGCCATGACAACTATATCATCGGCAAACCGAAGGTGAGTGATGTACTCGCCATTGATGTTGATGCCAGCCCCTTTCCAGTCCAGAACCTTGAAGACATCCTCCAGTGCAGCGGTGAACAGTTTCGGAGAGATAACGTCTCCCTGTCTCACCCCTCGCTGCAGAAGGATAGGTTTCGAGGTCTGGTCCTGAAGTCGGACTGACATAGTGGCGTTTTCGTACAGACACTTCAGCACCTCGATGTACCGATAGTCGATCTGGCACCGTTGAAGAGACTGCAGTACAGCCCAGGTTTCGACCGAATCGAAGGCTTTTTCGTAGTCCACAAACGCTAAACAAAGAGGCAGGTTATACTCTTCGGTCTTCTGTATAACCTGCCGCAGCGTATGTATGTGGTCCACGGTGCTGAAGCCTTTACGGAATCCGGCTTGTTCGGGAGGCTGGAAGTCGTCAAACCTGCGCGCTAGACGGTTTGTGATGACTCTTGAAAACAGCTTGTAGACATGGCTCAGAAGTGAGATGGGCCTATAATTCTTAAGTAGGGCATTGTCACCCTTCTTAAAGAAAAGTACCACCACACCTCTGTTCCATGCCTGTGGCGTTTTGCCCTCGAGTATGACGGAATCAAACAGCTTCTGAAGGGCCTTGAGAACGGGTTTCCCGCCAGCCTTCAGGAGTTCAGCCGTAATTCCGTCATCACCCGGCGCCTTGTTGTTTTTAAGCTGCTTCAGAGCCATCCGAATCTCGTACAAGCTGACGTCCGGGATGTCTTCGGTGTAATGTCGGGTCAACCTAGCTCTTGGGTCATTTGCCAGATTTTTAACGGGGTTACTTGTTGACATGTATAACTGTCCATAGAACCTCTCAATCTCCTTAAACAGCTCAGGTTTGGCGGATACGACTCTGCCATCATCGGTCTTCAGTTTCGTAAGCTGGCTCTGCCCAATAGACAGATCCCTAGTAAATACCTTGGAGCCCTTATTCCGCTCGATCGCGTCCGTGATCCGCTCTGTGTTATAGCGGCGAAGGTCGCTTTTCAAGGACTTAGAGATCTGTCTATTGAGCTGCCGGTACTCGAGCGCAGCTTCTGAAGACTGCAGGATCATTCCGCGCCTCTGTTCCATGAGCTGTAATGTAGGATCTGAGAGTTTCTTTTTCCTATTAGTACGACGGGTCTTGAAGAACTTAGACCCGACCGTATGGACAGTTTCCACGAACCCATCGTTAAAATCGTCCACAGAGCTCCCTAGGCACTCAAAACGATTCTGGAGTTCGAGCTGAAAGCTCTCGGGGTTTTGAAGTTGGATCGGTGCTGGACGGAGCGTTGACTTCATCAGCCGACATCTTTCCAGCTTGATATTGATATTCAATGTGCCTCTTACCATGCGGTGATCGCTCCCGGTTTTCACCGCGTTGATCACAGAGACATCATTGAATATTTGCCTCTTCGTCGACATAATGAAGTCAATCTCGTTTTTTGTTGCACCATCTGGACTCTGCCAGGTCCACTTCCTATGCTCACGTTTTCTGAAGAAGGAATTCATCATAAAGAGGCCTTCCTTCTCCATAAAACTAGCCAGTAGGTGACCCCGGTGATTGCGACGTCCAACTCCAAATTACCCCACTCTCAACTCATCATCGCCTCGCTTGCCCAGTTTCGCGTTGAAGTCCCCCATGACAACGGTGAAGTGAGTTTTGGAACCATGCATGGCTCTGGAAATATCCTCATACATGGTCTCCACCTCATCGTCGGGGTGTGACGAGGTCGGAGCGTAAACCTGTATGACCTTCAACGAATACCTTGCGGTTATTCTGAGTATAAGGTACGCTACCCTGGTCGACACACTCTCGATCTTCACCACGTTGCTCACAAGGGACTTATGGACGATAAACCCGACGCCACCTTGGGACTGCTGGTCGCCCTCCCGGAAATAGAGCAGGTTTCCGGATTTGAGGATTATCGAGTCCTCCCCCTCTCTTCGGACTTCAGATAACCCTACTATATCCCATCGTAACCTGCTCAATTCTTCCTCCAGTTCGGCGATCTTCTCGTCGGTCCGAAGTGTACGCGTGTTATATGTTGCCAGGTCCAATTGTCGGTGTTTGTGGTAGCCGGATCTCCTCCGGGGATTCTTTGCACCCCTTGCCTCACCGTGGCCTTGACCGCTACCGTAGCCAAGGTTAGGTGGGCCGCCGGGCACTAGGGGCCATTTATTTTTGGTGCTTGTCATTTTTAGGGGGGGGGTTGCCATAATCGCCACGCTTGGCAGGCGGGTTGGCGATCGCAGTATGATAGTCTGCAATGCATAGAGAACGCTGCTGCCCATTCTCTAGTATATCCCTTAGTCGCCTCTTACGACACCCACGGGAAGAAATGGGGTGATGCTATTCTTTACGTCCGGCACCTACACGGACGAAGAAGAAGAGAAATAATAGGTTTTAAATAGTATTTTATGAAATTGCTGCATAACAGTAACAAAGTTCGTCATCGTTAGCCTATAACAGTCCACGTTAAGGAAAAGATGCCCTCCGGTTTGGAGAGTGATGACTTAGCAGGGTGGCTGGTTGTGGCTGGATGAGAGTAACAAAAGCTTTAGCTAAGTAGCGTGAATTCGGGGAGGCACTTCAAAACGAGTCTATATTTACATAGGTACTTTATAAACACAATATCGAATTTAAAAAATAAAGTCATCGATAAAGACAAATTTTCCTGTTTAATATAATTATATAAAACAAATTATTTACCCATAAAATACAGAGCTTGGAATACCAAGAAGTTAATTTCACCAAGGAGTTTCCATCAATTATTATTTTTCTCTAATAGACCGCATATGCGACGCCATTTTTATAGCATTACAGAACTATTTCTTACTCTTTTTTTTTTTTTTGTTTAGCCTATACCGCCCCACTGCTGGACAAAGGCCTCCCCCAATTTCTTCCAGGAACTCTTGTCCCGCGCCACCTCAAACCAGTCGTCGCGGTACGTATCTAGGTCGTCTCGCCAGCGCTTTCTGGGCCGACCGCGGTGGCGACGTCCATCTTCAGGCACCCATTGTGTGCAGACCTTAGCCCAGCGGTCATCCTGCATATGACTAATGTGACCCGCCCAATCCCATTTGAGCCTGGCAGCCTTTTTGCCTACGTCTGTTATACCCGTTTTGAAACGCAGCGTGGTATTGCGAATTCTGTCCTGTCTTTTTACACCCAGAATACTGCGTTCCATCGCTCTTTGACAAACTCCAAGGTGGAACTTGTCTGAGCACCGTAGGTTAAGACGGGCAGGATACACATGTCGATGAGTTTGCGCTTCAGGGAGATCGGCAGATCACCCTTCATTAGCGTCTTCATGGACCAGTAGCTTTTCTAGGCGTTTTCGATTCGGCGATTAATTTCTCTTTCCTGCCTGTTTTCGAAAGTAACTAACTGGCCCAGGTAGACATACTCATCGACATATTGTATCTCCTGCCCATCCACTTCAACTCTACGCTTAGTGCTGTTACTCATAATTTGAGTTTTAGACCGATTCATCGCAAGTCACACCCTGAAGCTAGCCGTGCTCAGCTCTTGGAGCATGGTCTGGAGTTCTTGAGCTGTGGGAGCAAAAAGGACCATATCGTCAGCAAAACTTAGGTTTGTCAGCCTCCTTTTGCCGACGAGAATGCCTTTGGTGTTCCATGAGGCTTACTCTTTTACCTTTGATTTTTTATTTACTAGGTTCAATCCCAGTGTCTTACAGTAGATAAAGTAATCTATAAAACTGCACATAACTAGGTATTATGCAACAGTTTCATAAACTACTATTATAACGAACACTACCATGAGAAAACCGTATAATTCACTCACAAAACATCCCCATAAACATTACACCAGTTTGATATCTTCACACATATTCCTATTTGGGTTCACTAGATTTTACGTCACGACAAACAAGTCTAATTTATTTGAACGCCTGTCCTTGTCCGATATTTTGTAAGCTATAAAATATTTTAGTACTTTTTGTTCTTTTCGTCACTCAAATGAAATTGCTTGGTTATTTTTAGGGTTTTCTCTTTATGGCAGGTAAGTTATGTTCTTTTTCTTTTGTTTATGATGTTCAATAGTACCTATACTTTGTTGCTAGTTTGGTGGATTTTGCTGAGGGGCAAAAATTCACAACCCAGCATCTTCTAATAAACTTTGTAATTTCTTTGCAGAGCTCTAATACCCTAATATACTGCTTCAGTGGATGATGGGTTATGAGTTTCCTGTAAAATTCTTCAATTTGTGATAGAAACTGTCTAACTTAATAAAGAAGAATCAGAATTTAAGAATGCCATTACTACAACATAGCGAGCTAAAGTGTCCATTACACAATCTACTCTCAAGTTTCGCCCTGCATAGCTCAACTTGCATATTGATGATCTCACAAACGTTGCACGTTTGTAACATATAAGCCAAATTGGTACCTTTCAACCGTTACTAAAAGGATTACCGATACGACAAAATACGATCATGTAGACTATTTTAGATTGACAGGCAGGTTCCAATTGAGTTAGGTAGACCCAGCGAGGCTTTTAGACAGAAAGTATCTACATGCCTAGGAGTATCTATTACCCTACTAAAACGCCAATACATAAATTTCTATAGAGGTTATGCCTATACGTTTGGACAAGTTGTAAATCCTGATATATTAGAAGCGTTAGTTATTTATTCAATATTACATTCTTTCGGTCTTATTATTAATGTTTTTAAGCCATCGAGACTGCTTATGAAATAAAAACCTAACAGAAATCAAAATACAGTTATTTTTACAAAACAAATAGCTCGGTCTTAAGTCGTTGCATTAAAAATTCTGCGAAAGTCGACATAAAGTTCAAAATACAAAAAATATCTAGAATGTTTGGGCACGGTTTAAAAATACATGATCCTCTCCTTAGAAGACACGAGCAAAACGAAACACACGGCAGATAGGCTTTAATTTTCATTTATTTAATTGTGTCTTTTCTATTACAATTTAAAGAAACAAGAATAATTTACGCTTCGATTTTAAAACTTGCTCCTTTTATTCGTCGTTCAAAAAAGGCAGAACACACAGCCCTATTGGTTGATAAATTGATTGAAAAATGAATACCACCGGGAGCACGTCGGCATGTGCCGTCAAATAGAATATAAAATACAGAGTAATATCGACGAAAATATATTGCAGATGATTTTCAATGGAGTGAGCACATGCAATAGTATTTATGTGAAGAATAACTCTGAAAGAATTTATAAGGTATTTGTACTTTTGATGTTTATAATAGCTGCTAAAGTAACAATAACAGCAACAGGCCGTGAATATGGCTCTTGGATTAAGTTTTAGAAAAAGTTCGGTTTTGTAGAGCGTTGTCTCTGTCACTCATACCTGACAGTCTCTATCTTAAGCTCATCATTATCTATGCCTAGTCTCTTCCCGAATATTTTGGGTTCATCTTTCACTTTAATCGAATGCAGCTCAATACCAGTATTTAATATAGACCGAGTCCCTATCAGATCTACGCAACAGAGTAAGACTGGTCGTCAGACTTTCGGGCTTCTTATTACCTACCTGTAACGACAGGACTAGGGATATCGATATGTAATGGATGGTCATCCATCCATAAACCGACCTTGACAAGCGTTGCTTAACTTTCGACTGAACCGTGCGGCTGTCTTGACTTAGCCACGAGTCACTCTCTAAAGCTCGATGTTTTATTATTATTAATGCCTGGATACTGTCACATACCTACTCTTTTTGATTCTTCCACGTTCATACATCTGACCTAGACAATTTACTGGTAAGTTTAAAACTTTCACTTTCAGGCGTCATGTTGACTCTGTTACAGTAAATACGGGCCCGCGTAAAACATCTTCTACAAAAAAAACAAATGCCGACTACATTACATATTATGGTTGAACAGAACAATACACAACACACTCGATTGACTTTCAACCTTAGCTGAACTAAATAAAGTCCCAAATTCATTGTCAAAATGTAAAAAGGCCTACTATACAGGCTACATATCCTTTTTGTGAAGAGCAAAGTTTTAAGCATCTTATAATGACGCTCTTAATTAACTGTCCCAGTTGAATGCTCGTTTAGAAGACATCTGTTGAGATGAGACGAATTATGACGTAATTAGAAAGATGGGAAGGGCATGAAATACAGTATAAGTCGGTTCTGAATAGTCCATAACAATACATAGTACTGTGCGTAGCGTTTGCCTCTTCCTTGATATGAGAGTGGGTATGTACGTTAAACCTGCGATTCCGCATTAATTTAAATATTTAAGACAGTCGATACGGGTAGTCAGACCGACTGCCTATCTAAACTCAACCATCCAGTTACTGAGTATAACATAGAAGTCTTCAATAACATTACTGGACTAAAGATTAACTTTCACAAAAGTATGCAAGTAGCATTGATTGTGTAAACTATTATCACACTTGTAAGCAAAATGTTTGAAAGAAAATATCAATTTAACCGATAAAATGTGAAAACGTCAGTCAATCCAAGCGTCTAAAGCAAAGGTCAACATATCCGAACAACAATCATTTATCCCATAAGGTCAAACGTTTTGCTCGCCACAAAAAAGATTACAATAATACTGTCTCTCTTTAATCCTATCGGAAACGATTGCGCTATCTGTATTGAAATCCGGAAGGAAATCCGATAAGCTTAATCAACGGACAACGTAATGTGACATTAGTTAAACGAGAGGACATACTCAAAAGTAAAGGTTTCAGTCATAGCATGGCATTATCAATCAATCACAGCGTAGCATAATCAGATTTCAAAATCCAACCACGGCGCACTCCTTTCTATGAGATGTAGTGGGTCGCACAGTGCGAGTTGGTAGAATTCAATATGTCTACGAACTGAATTCATAGTTGAAAGCAGTAAAGTGTGACTCGATTACCTCGTCGGTTTCGTTGTCGTAAGCACTTCTCTCTACTGAGCGTGAGTTCCTGGGCTCGATCTTCAATTCCGAGAAACAGGTACCATAAAGTTTTCCATTAGGACTTTCTGAGTAACAATCCGGTGTCCAAATTTATGCCCGGATCATGACAATAGTCTTAGATCTTATTCCTGTGAAAGCTTAAATGTTTGTTACTGTATCACCATTAATGGTTGAGGGATTTCGATGAAATTTGGCATATAATATAGTTATTAACCTGGATTAACACACAGCAGACGTGTTATCCCGGTACAACGTACCCGTGAGGTACTTTCTGACTTCTACGTGGGCAAAGCCACAGGCTTTAGTCCCTAATACATTTTCATTCCACTATTATAGGGTACGAAAAAAGGTATCCCCTATCGTAATTCCTGTAAAGGTAATTTACGTTACTGTAGGTTTAAGTGATAAAAAAACAGCGGGGTGGTGCAAATATCTTGTATCGGATATATATACATATATATTTGCATATTGTATTAGGACTTATGGAACGCAGATTCAATGTGGGGAGGTATTTTTAAGAAAGATTTATTTGAAAATCGTAAAGGACCCACTCGGTGAAACAATTGAATGATTCTTTGAGTCTAATTCAAAATTATGACAGTGGTGGAAAAGAGAAGAATTAATGGACCTGGATTGAAGGAATATAACGAAATGTAAGAAATACGTATTGGAAATGTCTTGCAGCAAATATTGGCAATAATAGATGCTTGCACTCTTTGTATAGTATAATTATGATGACTTAAAAAATACTTATTATCTTAGTTTTATAGGAGAGCCTGAGAGACCTTGTCCTTGCGTGTGTTTGTTTTTTGGGTTTAGGAATGATGGGGCTGTAAAAGACAGACTCTGTGGGCCAAAAGTGGTCACTTCATCATCATCATCATCATTTCAGCCGTAAGATGTCCACATACTAACATACAAACATACAAGTGAAGCTAATATAAATTTTTTATCTATAATATGTATGTATTTAGAAATATATAAGTATGTCTATCAGTTGTCTGGTTGCCATAGTACAGGCTCTGCCTAGTTTGGGATCAGATAACTTTGTGTTGGTTGTCCTAAGATATTATTTATTTATTTATTTATAAAGCGTGTAAAAAGAAAACTATTAAAAAGTTTGTAAGTTAACCCACAGATAACTAGTACTTAATTTAATACATTAAAAAAAAAACTAAACTTTGCGACTTAGAAGATGTTTCGAAAACAGAATAGTGCATATGATTTCCACCACACACTACTCGGTCGATGTCCTTATCAATTTTTATGAGGTGTTCAAATCCTGGAGTAATGTAAGGTACTTCAATATGGAATCTCTTGTCAGGGTCAGTGGTTGATAGGTAAACAGTAAATATATTATGTTATCCTGTTATATACTGGCCAGTTTTATTTTGAAGTGTTGAAGTGCAAATTTAATTAGAGATTTATTTTGAGGATATCTTTGGCGATCGTTATCGTCACAAGCTACCTTTCTGACATATTCCAAAAAGAGTGGTTAGGCAGTTAAGACATGAAAAGGTAACAGACCGACGACAGATAGAGTTACTTTCACATTTATAATATTACTAGCTGTTGTCCGCAACTTCTTCTGCGATCCAGAATGAAAAGTAACTTGTGTCCTTACCTAGGTTATGGTCTATCTTAGTCTATGAATCAACAAATTGAAACCATGAACCTAGCTTCTGAAGTTTCATAAGTGTCCATGTAGGTTTATGTGAAATTAAATATTTTGATTTTTGATTCCAGAGAATTAAAAATATCGTTCAGCCGTTTTAGCATGAAAGCGAAACAAACAAAATAACCTTTGCATTTATAATGTTACTTAGGATAACTGGTCAAATTAAATGAGCAAGTGAAACTTGAAACGTGGATGGTTATCAAAACAAGATTACTCGATATAGGGCGAGATTTCAGCACAAAACAGAAATACAATTTTACCAATAAATACAGTTCCTATATTACCCACTTTTTACAACTCACACTAAACACAGTTCACACAACACAATAAAAACCGGCCAAGTGCGAGTCGGACTCGCGCACCGAGGGTTCCGTACAAACCTGCAGGTCATCATCATCATCATTCGTCATCATCGTCTATGAAATTAAATGTTTTTTTTTTAATTTTTATATTTGAGTTGACTGAATGAAAGGTAAATTGTGGTTTACGATTTATGACGTATTAAAAAAAAACTACTTACTAGATCTCGTTCAAACCAATTTTCGTTGGTAGTTTTCATGGTAATGTACATCATATATTTTTTTTAGTTTTATCATTCCCTTATTTTAGAAGTTACGGGGGGGGGGACACACATTTTACCACTTTGGAAGTGTCTCTCGCGCAAACTATTCAGTTTAGAAAAAAATGATATTAGAAACCTCAATTTCATTTTTAAAGACCTATCCATAGATACCCCACACGTAAGGGTTTGATTAAAAATTTTTTTGTGTTTCAGTTCTATGTATGGGGAACCCCAAATATTATTGTTTAAAAAAAAAATGATATTAGAAACCTCAATATCATTTTTAAAGACCTATCCATAGATACCCCACACGTATGGGTTTGATGAAAAAAAAATTTTTGAGTTTCAATTCTATGTATGGGGAACCCCAAATATTATTGCTTTTTTTCTATTTTTGTGTGAAAATCTTAATGCGGTTCACTGAATACATCCACTTACCAAGTTTCAATAGCACAGCTCTTATAGTTTCGGAGAAAAGTGGCTGTGACATACTCGGACAGACAGACAGACAGACAGACAGACATGGCGAATCTATAAGGGTTCCGTTTTTTGCCATTTGGCAACGGAACCCTAAAAATGAACGTAACTATAAACTGAACCGGTTTTGGGCGGGAATACCGGAGCGATTTGGAACATGACCGCTCGCAGTTGTGTTTCAAGAGAACTAAATTCGAAACACGCGAGGGCGCATCGCGCGTGCCGTCCCGAAGTGTCGGCCGGCAAGCGCGCGAACTCAAAAGGCGTCCCCGCGCATGCGTATAAGCTTTTCCTGGAGGCACGCGGCGCGTGAGCTTTTCATTTCGCTGCGCGCGTTATTCAAAACTTAAAGACAAACAATCATTGAACAACGAAAAAATATACTTGGCAACTCAATTAACATTATAATCAGAACACGATACAACAAAATAAAGTGTCAAGAACGAGTTTTATTCACACATTACTTCGTTAATAAAATAAACACGTAAAATTTTGTGACATTTTTCGGACTCTTAACTGTGGTGGCATGGTAGGTATTTAATTCGTTCTGACATCTAGGGGCTATTAAAAAAGCGACTGTAATTTATTAAAAACATATAGACTTTAAACCTGCAACTGAATCTTTTATGTTATTTAAAGGCATACAAGCACGCGGCATTCATGGCAGCTACTGGTGATTAACATACGAGTATCTGTAATACCACAGGCATCGTGGGTGCTGCCCTCAATATTTCCAGGCCTTTGGCTTGCTCTGGGGCAATAATATACAAGCTGATATTAATTTATTTTTTTCACATATGAACTGAATTAGGTTTAAATGGTATTATTGTTCTACTATTAAGACTAGGCAATCCGTATGTGACCTTTATATATGTGTCATAACACCCACGGGAAAGGCCAGGCGATCACTTGAAAAGTCGATCGACAAGAGATATAAGTAGGTAACTAGGCGAATTCCTTCAGCTAACGTTTGAAACCTAGGTTGTAAAAGTGTTGGATAGTGAATTTTGTTATGCTTTTTTACATGACATAATCATCATTATTGACCTAGCCTTTCCCTGATAATATTAGGATCGGCTTCTTGTGCAGAATCCATACTAGCTACTGACATGAAATTTAACAGAACTGGATATAATAGAATGCAACTGAATGTCAGTGCTTAACACGCAGTGACTGCTTATTAGATCTTGAAATACCAGTTTCTGTAGTTGCACTGCAAGCCCGTAACAACGGACAAAGACCTATCAAGAACGATATCTATACAATATGTTTATATGAAAAATACAGAACTTTGCAGGATTAATAACGCCATATTTTTGGCACAGGGACAATAATGACTTTTAAAACCTAAAAGTGGTCCCATGCGTTCCTAACTCTTTTGTTAACCAAAGAACCACAGTAATATATTATAATTATGATACTGTATCGCCTAGTTAGTCTGCAAACTTTGACTTTTCAGGCCGTGTGTTACATTCTGTCCAATTGCAAAATGTCATGTCCACCTTGATTGGCTGTTGATAATTAATAGGTCAACCAATCACAACGCTTAAATGAATTTCTACAGCAGATTCAGTGATTATAGACGGGTGGCAGAATTCGTCCTAAAGATTCTCACACAAAGTAAATATTGCGCAAAATCCATCTGTTTCCTAATGTATTAGAACAGAGGCTTAGCCCGCTAAGCCAACATGAACTTTGTTGTCACACGCAAAGCCCATTTACATCACATTTCTCTCACGTACGATATTAAATTGCAAAGTAGGTATAACATTTAATTCATGTCGCACTCTTCAGAGTTTCACAGATGCTTATGAGGAATCCTCGCGAGTAATTAATGTGAACAGTTGCTGCCCAGAATAGTACCTACAGAAGGTCGGCTCCATACTACTTGGGAATACAGGTGCACGATCACATAGATCTGAAACAAATGCCGGTCGTGAGTGCGGTTGCACTCGCTGTACGTGAAGCGTGTCTATGTGTGCGTGCGTTTTCGCTCGTTGTATGGAGATGACCTTCTGTACTATTCTGTGGTTGCTTACCAAGATAAATTTTACTGCTTTTAAACGCAGCTAAAATTTTCAGCACGATAGAATTTCACGAAAACATTGCACGTATAATTTTGGAATAAACATTCTAAATTAAAGTTCAGCTTTGAGATTATAATTTTGTTTGCAAATAGTTTTGTATAGTGTGTAGCTTTTGTTGTTTATTTGCAAGATTTCTGACGGTGAAATTCTCAACACATATTCATTAAAACGTCTGCATTAAAATTCTTTAACACTTTGAACGCCGCGCGTTTTTGAACTAGTCTAATACCGTACGCCGGCGATTTTTGCATTGTTTTGACACTTTGTAAATAATAGTCTATTACAGATAGGTACCTACATGTGTTTTTTTTATACATTGTAAATTTAGGTTAATATTTGTTTTTTATGAAATAAAATTATTCAATATATAATGAAATGTATTTATTCGACATTTTTGAATAGTGCACTTAACAACTCGAAACGAAGCGGGACGGCGTACTGAGCGTTCGTTGCTGTCGAATGGCGGAGTGCGTTCGTTCCTGTTGAATTGACACACATAAAAAGAGCTACGTGTCTATAATTTTGCACATGTGTGCATTATGAATGCAGCTAATGACCAATAACAGCTATACACGTGAACAGCGCGTGATTTTAGAATAAAAAATATTGAAATCGGATCACGTCACCCTCACGTGTTCGGCGTATGAGATCATTTTGTTAATCACGTGAACGTCTCGTGATTGGCGTTCAAAGTGGTTACTTTTTGCTGACATAATAAAATTATTATTAACATGCAACTGTAATTTTGTAAATAAAGCTACAGCCCTGTGTGGAGACAGGAGTACGGCGTATAATAAGTAAAATTATCCTGGCGGCAGCTTAGAGTATGGAGCATTAAAACCGAAACCGTGCTACTAGTAAACACAATATAAAATGCTTTTTTTACACCTTATGGGAATGTAATTGTGTATAATAGGTACTTGGTGACTTGTAATTTGACATATTCCATCCAGGACATGATAGTATGTTATGTCCTACTTGCAACATTTTAACACCAATGGGCAAAATTCATGGAATTTGAGAAAGAAAAAACATTTTTTATAATTTTTCCAAAATTTGCCTACAGTCATAACTAAATATTACTTTTTTTCTAACTTCTTACAAATTTATCGAATCGCATTGCTCGCTTTTAATTATAAAATAGCTAACACAGTAAATAAATTAAACAACATATTATGTCTATGACGTGTGATTGTAAAGTATAATTAATCTATACTTTATTAATTAGTAAGTAATAATTTCACTGTATTTAAAGCTGAAGAGTTTGTTTGTTTGTATGTTTGTTTGGTTGAACGCGCTTATCTCAGGAACTACTAATCCGAATTGGAAAATTCTTCTTGTGTTGAGTAGCCTATTTATTGAGGAAGGTTATAAAATATATAACATCACGCTACAATAAAAAAAAGCGGAGCAGCGACGAAAAATAGACGAAAACTGGTAGGCAATTCGATGCAACGGGAAGGGTCAGGGGAGCAAAAAATTGACGCGGACGAAGTCGCGGGTAGAAGCTATTATTAATAATATCGTAAAAACAGTGGTCACTCATTGTTTTCGCCACTCTAAGGTCAGGCTTAGGGCTGTCAAGATCCAGATTAGCTGAAAATGAATGATCTTGTATTGTAGTATTTCTACAGAATGTGGGGTCAGCAAAAAAAATATTTTTTGCCACTTATGAAAGAAATCGGGACTTGAAAGTGACCTTGATCTTTTAATTATAATAACATTTTGAAATCTTTTGGAGTTGAATCATATAGTTTGTTTGACGGTCTAACTATACACTTATCTTCTTTTATAAGGTCATCGCGTATGCAACCGCGAATGGGTTGACTACCACTTCTCTCGACATGCTTTTACTTCGACAAATTAGCATTGCCAGTCTATGTGGCTTTAGATAAAACATCAAAAATTGCTCAACAACTCTCAAATTTAACAATCAGTAGTTAATTTACATTGAACGAATAATTTCACTGTTTTTACAGCATCAACATTATTTTTTTTGGCAACTGTATTTTTTATTTTACTAACGTAATTACGTTAGTAAAGCTACCACTAAAATTGTATATTATTATGTGAACGTTACATTAAATTACAAATTATACTGAATGAAGACAAGTTCTTATCATTTAACGAATCAATCTTTTCCGTTTTACCTTTTTCACTTTTATCCAAAATTATTTGGTAATGACGTTAAACTCGCCCTCAGAATTAGGGAGCTGATTATAAAATATCCGTAACACCCTAATTTGGGATCTTTCATGAACCACTGACGGACGGTACGGTACCCTTGTTCAATTAAATTAATTTTAAGTGATAAGGAAAACCCATTGTAATGGATTTCCCTACCTATTTATATTTCTCACGTATAAATTCTAAGTTATTGTGAAATGTATTATTATTTGGTTCTTGTTATTTTGGTCAACCCGTGCGTGTATGAATGAACAGTAAATACTTTTATTGCTGAAGTTCTGTAACTGGTTGCCAATTTTCCGTCATTTTAACACAATAAAATCCTTTATTTCAGGCAACCGTACCGTGTGGTGCCGGACGTAAAGAATAACACCACCCCATTTCTTCCCGTGGGTGTCGTAAAAGGCGACTAAGGGACTTACTAGAGAATGGGCAGCAGCGTTCTCTGTGCATTTTACCACCATACTGCGATCGCCAACCCGCCTGCCAAGCGTGGCGATTATGGCAAAGCCCCCCAAATTGTGGGAGGCTAAAGTCCAACAGTGGACGTCTTACGGCTGAAATGATGATAATGATGATTTCAGGCAACTAAGGCCCATAAAAACACAACAAAAACAACAACAACAAACAACAACAATAACTATAAACTAACACTGAACCACAACAATGAACAACAAACAACAATGATCCACTTTTCATCATAAACGTTCTGCTTCCTATACTGAACATCACGCCTGTATACCCTGATGGGTTGGGCACAGGTGCACTTATAGTTTACACACATTTTCTCAGTTATGTTTAAGTTTAATTAAATAGGGGGGTGACCCTATAGACACTAAAATAGACTCGGCTATTGACATTCCGAATGCAAAAACCAAATAACACTTTTTTGACTCATGTTTCCCTATACACGAGTATGTTTTAACTGAATGTCCACTTAAACCACTTAAATCCTCCAAATGACTCAAACTGGCCCCTATTCATATAATATTCTCCATTCATAGTTACACAAAGGAACACAAAAGCTATACATGTCTCGGCATGTTATAACGCGAGTTATTGAAACATTTCATACATAATATCACAATGTACTCGTATTCGAGATAGTGTTGTTTTTAGGGTTTCGCACCTCAAAAGGAAAAAGCGGAACCCTTATAGGATCACTTTGTTGTCCGTCTGTCCTTCCATCTGTCAAGACCCTTTTTCTCAGGAACGCTTGAAGATATCAAGCTGAAATTTATATCAAATACTTAAATCTACTGTTTCTTGGAGCTGTGAAAAAATCAAACTTCTAAGCTAACGCGATCAAAAGATATAGCCGTTTATGCCGCAAATTTCCGCAAATTTTCGAAACTCGACGATTCGATACCCTTGTATCAAAACCTAAAGGGTACTTCCAGTCGATCTAGAATTTTGAAATTTGGTACGAAGCAACGTCTTATAGCACAGATAAAGGAAAGATTGCGAAAACCGTAAATTTTTAGTTACATCATAATTATAATAAAATATTTTTAATAATTTTAAACTTACTATCCCTTTCCTTATGAACGCGTAGAGGTATTAAACACTACAGGTTTGTACGGAACACTCGGTGCGCGAGTCCGACTCGCACTTGGTCGGTGTTTTCTTTTACAAAAGTTTATTTTTACTTAATACGTTATTTCAGACTGTTATTCTAATCATTCATATGCATTGTTTTCGTTTACGTTTGTTATCGGTTTTTGTTATGATAAACGTTATGTCTACAATTTAGAGAGGTGCTTATTTCTATATTAAATGTTATTTCCTATTTCTTCCCGTGAGTGTCGGAAAACGTGACTAAATTACTTACTAGAGAATGGGCAGCAGCATTCTCCGTGTATTTTACCACCATACTGCGTTTGTCCACCTGCCTGCCAAGCATGTTAGTTGGCAATGGCAAACTGCCCCCGTTGGGGGAGGCCAATGTCAATGTGGAATGATCATGATATGTAAGTTTAACATAATAATTTTCCAGACTAAGTCTTGGTAAAAACCACATCAAAATCCTTGGCGTTGTTTAGAATAGCGTGGTCACACACATAGATACGAAAAATGACTTGAAAGCTTAAATGATGTGTAGGTAAGCGGGCTTAGTAGGTAGGTTGGTAATGGCGTGCAAATATGATCTCATTCAATAGAGCCGTGACATTGCAAATTGTAATAAAGATCGTCTTTTTTTCTTTAACCTTCGTTTTTTACACAAAAAGATAACATGAAAATTCGCCATTGTGTTGTCGCCATTGGCTGGCTTTATTATTTAATCTATTTTCAGAAATCTATAATTATTTATGTTCTCTATTTGACATTGGGTCACATCTGCTCTATTAGTATAACAGTTTGTACCATACAATTTTTGTTTCCATCCCGATTAAGTCGCAAATAGAAAGTGAGTTTATTAATCATTTTAAAGAAGGGTTTAACACGATAAAATCCATTTTATTTTGTCTCATCTGACAATCGATCCCAGTATCCCACACTCGGCCAAAACAGGGGGATATCTAAATATACCTAAAATGTGCGTTGGTTAGGAATTTTTTTTTGGAAGTTCGTTAATGACGTTGAGAACTACCCTCTGAACATATTACACAAAAACTTTATCGTAGTAATACATTATTTCCAAGGCAGCTGTTACCCTTATAAAATATTGGAAAATTCTTTTTTTTACTGAATTCAACGCTATGTAGCTGAGTGCCCCTTTTCAAATGAATAATGTATTGCTTTAGTAAGGAGTCTTTAAAGTGTTATTACGAATGACCAATTTAATAAAGATAATGTATACATTTTTTGTTCTACTACAAACGTAGTAACAAAACAAGATAAGTTCGATATCTTTGTACAATGCTTATCTATAAATAGTATAGGTACATACAATTAACTAATTCAATTTTCACTTTTTTTGTGTATATTTGCGTGACCGTTTAGTTCTTCTAAACTACAACATGAATTTTGATGCGGTTTCCTTCTTTAGTTAGGTAGAGAATTTATTACAATGTGTCTAGTTTATGTGTACTTACAATACAATAATATTGAACTTGGATTATAATATAGAAATATCAGTTGAAGTGACTAGCGAAGCGATTTGTTCGAAATAGATAACGTAGCCCTGGTATATAGGCAACTGAAGGAACACGGGTGGGTTTTAGTCAGTTAAAGTCTGACACGCCTTCCCACTTCGCCTAGAGCAGGAGACGTCATTTAATGATTTCCCACCCACAAAAAAAAGTGAGTTGCGATGTAAGCAGCAAAAAATATTATGGAACTGCAGAAATGAACAATGGTTGCTCAAGTCAGACGCATAGAAAATGGGAATACTTATAAACTCACCCTGTTTCATTGATTTATTGCAGTTTGTGGCGTGGCAAGGCTAACTCGTGACTGAAATAGCAGAACAGCAGACATTATGTCATATTAAAATCAATTGTTTTTTACCGCGCATGAAGTTGTGAGTTAATTGGTAAAAACTCTGAGTTTGGCGTAGTACCTATGCAAAGGAATTATAAAATAGGTTTATTCGATCCTTAAAACGTCTATAACCTCCACGAGCAAATAAAACAATTTCGGGCTTAATTACTACTAATTTGTATAACTACGTCACACCAGATAACCTTGAAACTAAGAAAAAGGAAGTTTATTTACTTAATATAATTTAAAAGTTAAAACAAATGATTATTAAAGACGATTAGCTAGTCATCCCCGAGTATAATGTTTCCGGGGATACTTAATACAATTGTACTGTTTTGAAATTTTTCTTCATCTTTTAAATCAGCTGAGGACCTTAAGAATAATTGGTGCAAAAGACGGTAGATTTAACGGTGATATTAATTATTTAGCTTAATCTTGGACCGTAGACCTTAAAAGGTGGATGGGACAAACTGAATTGAAAAAGGTAAACTGGATGTAGAGGCGCGATTTAGGAGAAGTCACAGCTCGCGGAATTGAAACTTATAAAATTAGTGACGCCGAAGTACTCTGATCACACAACTCCTGTCATGGACCACCTTCAAAGCCATCAGTTTGTATTAGTAGAAGAGTAACCGGCGTTACACTTAGTTTGTATGACAAATGTTGTCTGCGTTCATTGTGGGAGAGCCCTGTGACTAGCAATAGACGAAAGGCTGAATTGAATGAGTTATCTTGGAGTGAATACATTATGTAAATATTCGATTGCAGCGTTTTCTGTTGTCTGCATGCTACAGACGTAATTGAAAGGGCCAAGCTCCTAACGAAATACTGGGCTGACTGTATGACTGCTTTTCACATGCTAAGAAGAAGGTGTAAAAATTATTTAACTAATTTGCCAGCACTAAGATACACTCGCTATCTTTGTTGTGCCTACCTACAATTTGAGTTTCTTGTTCACAATAAACTGACATTAATTGCCACCACCACAACTACCTTTCTCTCACTAAAAAATAAAATAAAAAGAACACCCTTTTCTTACAAAATTCGTTCGCTCTAAGACTTTACGTAAAAGATTTAGATATTTTTTTCAACTTGACCTGTTAGTCGTTACTAGGCTGCAATATAGAACTAAAGAACTCTAAAACAAAATAAACTTGAATATCAACTTTGGTCCAAAGACATAAGATTGATTTTCTTTTGTTTATTTTAACACAAAAGTATTTACAAGAATTTATTTTAGAAAAATCGATACTGCCCAATAGATTAAAGGGAAGTAGCGTTTAAAGGTAATTTTGTTGAAAGTACAACAATTATTTGAATTTACTTAAATGTTAGCTTGTTCCCTTCGCTTTCAAACAGTGAATGGAGAAAGGGTATCAATCTTAGGTTAATTATATGGAACGATGTAGAACAAAATGTTGTAGGTACTTCAAAGAAACGGCTCTGCTGACGTCAATAAAAAATGAAGAAATAACATACAAATGTAGACGCTATCGTCTTCTGAATCTACATTCTATTACTTTAAATCACCAAAATGTGTGCCAAGCAGGAAAATTATCTTATCGTTAAATCCCCTATGCTCAAAGATCTTGTTTAAAAATATGCTAATTAAATTGAAACCAAAATAGTCATCAGGTGGCCAAGTCCACTAAAGCTATTGTGCCAAAATAACCCATTATTGACACCATAAATGTTGATTTTGATAGTTTTGGTAATCTCCTAATTATTGGAAGACATCATTATGTTGTTGCGATGGCGGGCCACTGACATCTATTGGTTTTTTTCGTATTTTTTTTATATCCTATTATTTTGACATTCGTGTCACCACTGATACGCCATTTTGAATTTAGAACATTACGAACTTTTAGCACAATGGTAATGGCGTTGCTTCAGTACGGTTGTAATAATGACCAATACCAGAGTTGGTCTCCTGTACTCCAAGCCTTTGGCTTTCGTAACTTCAATTTGTTAGATAAAATAGCGAGTTATTCTCCACTGTTTCTTTATAAGACTCAAGATTAAGGCTATTGTGTTACAAAGCCTAGTGTTGAATCAATAAGCCATTAAGGATAACGTAGCGTAGCCGAGTCTACGATTCAATGGTCAGTCAAGTGATAAACCCATGTAAATGGGGCGTGAAACAGCATGACGTCCTTTGGTAGGACCAGGACCGTTTTGGTATTGTAACCAGTAGTTCTACCTTCTTACCTTATATTCTTAGTCTTGAAAAATTTCAATCAGCTTATGAATACACCGTTCAGAAATGTACCTGAAACAGAAAAAAAAATGCTAATGGGGTTGTGTTTTGGAGCAGATAGTGGTTGGAAATACAGGTGACTAATGGCATAACCTTACAGCCTTCATTTTATTCCTAGTCATAAAACAGACTGCCGGTATTTAAAATGCAGCGCGAATTTGGTATGACTTCTACAATACCTGAAGAAATTATAAATGAACAACATGTTTTGGCTTTAATTGCTGGGATCGTAGTTGGTAGCGTTCTGTAGTTTCCACGAACCCCTTTGGGAACAAGATCAATAAATATTGATTGAAATGGCACTTCAACAACTTACTCACTAGAACACACACAAACAAATATCACAAATCACTTACAGTTTTATTGATTGTGAGTACGTCACCTACAGAAGTGCACAGCAGTAGCAGAGAACTGATTATTAAAGTACTATGTATGCATGTAAGATAGATAACGAAAAAATGTTCAAGAGCAAAAAAGTTAAGATGGTTATCGAAATCTAATCAAACCTCGTTCCCTAAAATTGCCACAAAATGAGGCAAAAATATCATTACACAATGAATAAAAACATTAAATAATCCTATTTGCAGACTCGAGATTCAATACAGAAATTGTATATCCCAAACAGTCTTTAAAACCCGGTTATAGTCCAAGTTATGACAAATAAACCGTCTCAACAGATTACGTAATACAATATTATGTCAAGTCGCGTAAGTTTTTACGAGGTTCTACAAAAAGAACCCTTAACGACATGTAGGGTGTGTACTGAGGGCATAAAGGGTTAAGTCCTGGTTTAAGGCAGTTTTTGATATGAGGTGGTAGACGTAGCATACTTTCTTTTTGTTAGGTATTATTAACTGGAAATATGACAATTTCGAGGTACTTAGGAAATAGTAACGCAATGCAGTCACTGACCGTTCACCTGAGCATGGCTACGTTAGCACAATCGTGCCTGAATTCCTACACGTGACGGTACAGTACCGTACCGTAAATTTTAACAAAAAGATAGCCAACTGCAAGTTCATAGTGCATTAGTCGTAGCAGTAAGGGTAGTTTTCGCAGTTCAAATGTTAAAAAGAATGTGAGTTTGACCATGCGAAACAGAACCACAGTTGTAAAAGTGACGTCAGCATCTTAAAGCCAATTTAGACTTTCACAGTGCACGAAAATTGTTATAATTGTTACAACATATAGCCAAGCTATGAAAATTACAGTTCCATAAGATAACCACTGTAAGAAGAAATTGTTTAACATTTTCTACACACCACACAAACTTAGTGAAACTCAACAATTATCCAAGTTATCTTTTAATGGAAATTACAAGGTATTAAACATTAAAAGTATCAATACAACACTTCACGTTGATGATTTCTTCATATTTTCCACATTACAAAATATTTACAATTCATAAAGTTTATTTTTAACTTTGATTTTAGTTCCATATTTACTCGAAGACCTATTTTTGCACATGACGGTAGGTCAACATTGATAAACCTAGTTCAGGAAACAAGTTCGATGCATTTTCAATGTAACAATGCATGTCAAATGTGACAGTACATAAATATGCGATGAGAAGGTCAGTCCAAATCCAATTTGATGTTGTTTCAACTGATTTCTTTTGACGTACGGGTAATCAAATTATATTGACTTTAACATCATAGTTTATTTGAACGATAAAATCAGAAATGCCATTATTGGGCATGTTTGTTGAAGAACCAATGGGTGGTGGAGCAGACGAGTCCTGGAGTATAGGCAAACATAGTGAAGGACGCCCCCAGTAATATAGACTAATGACCTTAATAGAATAGAATAGAATATTTTTATTTCAGACCGGAGTCCACAGGGTTAGTAACAATTTTTCTTTACGTCTAGTGTTAGTAGGTTACATACACAGGTACAAATATAAAATTACAATTAAAATTCAGCATGGAGCCGCATCCATCTCCGCAGCAATAATAAGGTGACTGGGACATACTGGGTGTCGATAACAGGAGACACGGACGATGTTTTGATGCAACCTGGGAGGGACCTATGTCTAGTTGAGTCGATTGATCAAAATACATTATTGATATACCCCGTTTTATAAAGACAAAACAATAATATAATAGAATATACTTGCTAACTAGAGAATGGGCAGCAGCGTTCTCTATGCATTTTACCACCATACTGGGATCGCCAACCCGCCTGCCAAGCGTAGCGATTATGGCAAAGCCCCCCAAATTGGGGGAGGCCTAAGTCCAGCAGTGGACGTTTTACGGCTGAAATGATGATACTTGCTAATCGGTTAACTGAAATTTCTAATTTACAACAGCCAGAAGATTGACAGCCTATAAGCAAAACGTTTTTCAGAAGGTTTGTATTTGAGAAAGATGTTGTAGCATGTTTAAGCTGCTGCAGAATATGAGCCCCAGAATAGGTTTTCAAAACAAATTAAATTAAATTAATAGAAAACAGTTAATTCATCAAATAAAATTTCATTCAAAAACATCTATCGAATTCTTATTGAACTTCAACTGTATCCGTTGACCTTCTTCTGGTGACTGTATGTATAAATAAGTAAACAAACATACAATCACAGACCGATACCAATTGTTTAAATAAAACTATCAGTTACTTAGTCATTCCTAATTAACCTTTCATAGAGTCAATTTGAAGTGAACACTAACAGAACTGATAATGATAAACTGCCAACAAATATTAATTGCCACGTACAGCCAGGGAACTATATTGTTTTTAATTTGACACGTAACGTCAATTTCCCATTTTATAGCCATTTCGTACAACTGTCAAAGAAAGATAGTTGTGATTTGAATATAGGTATTGACAATGTAACTTGGTAAATTTAAGGTAGTCCATTTGCTTAACAGTTCATTTTCTTGACTATACTGGTTTTGTTTTTCTCTAAATAATATCCAGAATTTATAGCGATTATTAATTACTTATAACTGTTATTCGATAAACCTAAATGACCCCAAGTAGGTGAAAGTTACATAGATTCTTATATCGAACCCCAAGTAGATATTATGATATCATTAAAACTTCAGCCAAATAGTTCGTAAGCCATAAAAATAAATAATAGCGACGTTAAGCAATTCTATAAATGAAAAACTACGAGTATAACTACCGTCCCAGAGCAAATGGATTTAATCCAGCTTGACACGATCCAATCGTCCAGAAACTTTCGGGTTCACAAAACCCTGGGGTTTTTTGGTCCTTTAGTCCAATAAGTACGTGTATAAGTACATGAGTAGCTTGGTACGGGCGCTAGTGGTAGTGAAAGAGGTAGGTGCGAGTAATGATGAGGTTAGACGACAGTCTAACTTCTTTAAAGTTCACTTTTGTTTTTTATTTTATACAATTTCATTTGGATCTCGACTCGTCTCTAAAAATCAATCGCTGACAACAAAATGATCAGTCATTCTGGATTTTAATTCGATAGTTTTAAGTGATAAATAGAAAGACGTTTTGAAAAGACCAAATTAATATTTATCAAATTACAATAATTAAGACATTCTCTTCTATATTTTAATTCTATAAAACTATTGTCACAACATATTTAATTGGACCACAACATAATTTATTAAATAAAATTATAGGCTACACTGACAATTAATATCTAGTCTGGTGACATCGATGGTAAAGACCCACTTCATTTCGCAGTAGCTCTGTGGTTAACTAGCCGCAAATATCCGGTGCCACGGCTCAGGAACTCCTGTTAATACGGAGTGATTGACAATCTACTATTGTCGCGATGGATCTTGTAGGTATTACGGTGAGGCATGGAATTTAATTCATCACGAAACTACTGAACACTATTACTGGCTGTAAGAATGAAGCAAGATAAAACAGCACTTATGTGTCATCAGTCGCTTTTCACGTCTATTTGTGTGACCACCTTGATCTTCTTAACTACGCAACAAATTTTGTTGCATATCATTTGATAAATTTATTCCATAAAGTTTGGTGTCTGATATGTGACATTTAAGCGTACTTATTTTAAACAAACCTCGAGTGCAATTATATGTATGCATAGTCATCATCACTGGCCTACAGCTGCAGTCCACTGCTGTACGTAGGCCTCTCCAATTCAATTCGGTTCTCGGCTACCCTCACCTAGCTGCTACCAGCCAGCCTGCGAAGATCGTGAATCTCCTAGCCTAACAGCGCGCAGCGTTGGTGAAGCGTCAATGCTTTTACCAATATACAAAAAAAATCAATAACAATATTTTAGGATTCTCCCATAGAACATAATAGTTTATTATTTCAAATTAAATATTTTAGTTTCTCAATTGATGAATCCCCGCACCGATATTTGCTGCAACGCCCATGTATCGAAACTTTCTTGAGTATTCTCGAAACATTGCCGATAGTTGGCATATGCGGGAGAAAAAGATTAGTGCTCTGTACGCCTCCGCGCTCCGATTATGTGTGCGCGCCGATCCGCCCTTTAAAAATTCAATTTTTGGTGAAACCTAGAAGATATTCGTAAAATAAATGGACCTGCATCTGTGCTTTATTGAGAATTTATAGTGCAGTGTTGATTTTTGGAGTTTTAACCATTCTACCGGTGGATTTAACACGATTTAGCTAGCCGGCCGGCAGCACATACCCACGCCATTACGCGCCCATGAACGAGTCATCTGCCTGGGTCTGACTGGATCTCTGGATTGTTAAAGTACGTGAGCAAGTTGCTGCTTTTAATTCTTTCATATTGGTTTCACGAGGATTCATCAATGCGGAAATTTGAGGCTCCTGCCATTACTTATATTCTTAATTTAAATTTAGGTTAGTTCCTAAAAACAACCTAGGAAAAGGTGCAGGCTATTAACACGCCCTCACCAGGCGTCCTACCATAGGCTATAGTAATGACGTACTAAGGTACCTATATAGGTATAGTAGTAGTAGTGGACAGTAAAAACGGTTTAACAACACGATGTGTAAGAACGGTGTAAATACACGGTGTGCACAAAATATGTACTTGAATATCGATGGATACATCTATTAAATTATTTTACAAACTTTGAACTGTGTACCTTTCCTCATTTTAAGTGAATTCAGTTGGAATAGCTGCACGTACAAATGATAACTAAATTCAACAAAGGGAAATCGTACGCTGTTCAGTATTCTCCGGCGAATAGTTTAGAAGATCTTGGGTTTGGTGAAGTGTATTGTTAATTTAATTTAAATGATTATATTTTGTGGTTCGACTGAATATTTGGGGAAAAAGTTGACTTTATTTTAAGATTATAAGAGGTATATTAGTAGTAGTTTTTGAGTGTGTTGTGTTGAAATGTTTAACAAAATATAGATATCCCTTCAGACCAAATGCAGATATGATTTCGATGAAATTAAGTTTCCAATTATAATGCCTGTTAATTTTATGTCTTATATAATACCGAATTATAATTGGACTACTAGTGAAACTAGCCCACAACTGATAATATCCCTTATTTATAATAGTAATAATTTAATTGTGATATCAGTCCCATGAATCGCCGGGCAATAAGAGGTCCGCAGGGGCTGGATGTGTTTCTTTAAATGATTCCGCATTTTGTACAATCAGTATTCACTAACCATAATTTATAACGTTTGTGTACATTCATCATAAAATAGAGAAATTAATTTTATTACGTACCAGTGTCGGACATTTGAAGTTCAACCCATTTATTTCCGTTATAATTAAACTCTCCACTTTCTAATTTAATTACGATATATATAAAGGCCTACATTTCTTAAGATACATACACAAACAAGACACTTGCCACATTACACGCACGTGCTTGTTTTGTACATTCATACCCACGCGTCGCCTTGGGGGGTTGAATAGCAACTTTCGTTCACGATATGCCATGTTTGTGCCTGGTAAAGGGTGCTTGCATGAAGAAACAGGATGGTCCCGATTTGTAGGCACAGGTTGGTATGGATAGGTACAAGTCAACCCATAAATACACGGTCTGAAGATATGTAGTCGTTACTGACAAGTTCAACCTGTTTCTTTATGTTTGAGCTGTATACAGAAAATGTGGGACTGTTTTAGCCGCATCGATCGATACCGATCGTTTCGACTTGTTCGAACAGGAATCCTGTATTGCAAGCAGATTATGGCGAAACGTTGGCTAAAGCCTCTTTATGTAGTTTTCGTTGGGATTTACTGAAGTCTAACTAAAGCCGACACGATACGAGCTTAGTTTCTATGATAACTTTTAGAGACGAGTTCCTTTAGGAAGTCTGGACACATATAGTGTATTTTAAAAGACACAAATAGCATTTAAGTTGATAGCATGTGTTTGTAAGCCAATTAAGTATACGTTATGGTGTGGTAAAATGCTGGAATAACACTTCAATATCCAAAATAAACAGTAAACTATTGTACAGATGAACAAAAAGGGCTCAAAATTCGAATAAAGTGCTTTTTACGTTTCTTGAAATTGGTCTATTTACACATTTCTAAGTATCATTATAAGTCCAAGGATTAAGTCGTCGGCTGGAAATCACTCATAAAAATAACACGAGGAGATGAATTCAAAACCCAGTTCAACACCCTTTGCAGTCCTTCCGGCTTCTTCTCGCTGACTATGGCTTTTATTGTTTCCTCCAAATTATAAGACCATGCTCCATATTACTTCAGTATGAAAAAGAAAAAAAAATATGCAACGTATTTTTTATTCCAAGCGGAGTGCGTGGAACTGGGAAAGTAATCTACAGTATTACAAACATAACTGAAAAAAATATACAACTTACTACGACCACCCTTCTGAAGAGATTTACAAAAATTCTGAGGCTTACGCAAAAGTTTTGGGTCAAATGGTCCCTGTATAATTAACGCGCAAGGACTTGCTACCTGCTTGACCAAAGGGTTGAGAAACAAATTGAATATTACACTGAACCAAGTCTCGAATTTACATTCCTTCAATGTGTAGGAATATCGCAAATTATATGGCTTGCTACCGAAAACGTTGGCTTTGCAGCAGTTCTAGATTTTTTGTTAGTAAAATTGGATTTGGAAATTATTCGTACATTATATTTTCGTTCGTACATAGTCTTTTTTCAACCGACTTCAAAAAAGCTGGGCTAAAGTAATCTGCTTATTGTTTAATTCAAATTACGGTTAACAGTAACAATAGAAGGACACTTGTTACAATCTTAGAATTATTATTTCAGGATTATATAAACGCTAGAGTTACTACCATGCTATCACGCAGAATAACCAAGCTTGTCTGATCCAATATTATAAAATCTAATACGATTTGGGAGGAAAAGGTATATCATGAATTCCTAACAGCACAAAAGTGTGGCTATATTCGAATTTTTAGGCTAAGCTGATCGAGGTATGGAAAAAAGGTTAGTATACCTAATGTCCTTGAAGTTTGAACGCATAAAAAGATCGCAGCTCTGAAAATAACCTTACATGACAACGACTGGTGATGGTCAAGGATATAAGGTCGAGATAATGTTTTGTTTTCTGTTTCAACAACGTTTATCATGTTGGAAACTTTAATATTATATTTATGTTAAACAGTCGTGATGCCCTGGTATCCTGTAGCAGTAGTAGGAAATAGTGATATAGGCTTTTATTGCTTTTTAAATATAAACAAATTCGGTGTTCCACAAAAGTGACCTACCTCAGTTCCTAATAGAAGTATTGTGTACTGTGCATTAAATTCTTACGTCGTTAATTTACATAAACTAAAACGCCCTAATTATCATTTTCATCTTGTCTTCATAATAAGATCAAGAGTTGTCAATAAACCTTATTGGCGCCCAGCGTGGGACCGATAATATAATTGATTCCATTATTTCTATGAAATGTCGCAAATCTTATTACAAATGATTCACATCATTTGTAATAAGATTTGCGACATTTTTTTCACAAGATGATTTTTTTTTTCTTTATCTTGTAAAAATATTATTATATTTAGTATGGTGTAGATCAGTATGAGAAAGAAAGCTAGTTTTTACCAAACTTGCTTTTTGGACTCACAACCTGGATTCTATTCCCGAGATGATGGACATGGTAGTAGGCTCACCTCCATAACTTGGGATTTCAACATTACTGGTGAAATGTACTTCAAACCTCTGCACAGCCCATCGATAAATACAGGTATGTTATATTATGTTTTAACAAACATTGCTTTAAAACATAAGATTATAGCATGCCTGTATTCCCCGAAGCCGCAATGGTTTAAGCAGAGGTGTACTTATAGTACACTTACATTTCGCCAGTTATGTTTAAGTCAAATGTAATAGGGGGCGAACTTATTCCCTTCAACCGCGTACACGTCGAATCTCCGGACTGCTACTGAGAAATTCTTAACGGGAGAACCCAAAAAACTTTTCCGGGCCTGGGAATGGAACTCAGCTCAGCAGTAGCGCTTTCGATCACTAGAACTACAAGGCAGTCATTGCTCAAAATAACTCTTAAAATATAAACTATTAAAGCAGTGGTTCCTAACCTTTTCGATGTTGTCACCCCTATGGCTTAGCTAGAGAATCTGATTTACCTCTCCCGCTCTCCCTCATGATACCAATGAACACCAAACGAAAACACACATAATTACAAATTGACTTTATTAACAATATAAAAATTGCATAAAAATATTGAGTAAGTTCTACAATCACGTTATCCTTATATATGTTATAGTCAAAGTCCGATACACAGTCTCTTCGCGGAAGGACTGGTTTATCCTAGGTTTGGCCAAAGCCATCAGGCAATCCCCGAAATACATTTCAATTTCGCCCTTTGCCTGAAGTATTTTTAGTCAAACCCAGGAGCTCCTAACTTTTCAGTCAAACGTCGAAAGTAAATTATTCTGTTTCGGTTTTGGCCTAGTCAATCCTAGAAGCGACTGCAAAACTCGGTCAAACGTTGATCTGAACATGTTTAAACAGGTTCATAATGTCACCATGTCAGAAAAATGATTAATTTGCCACTTTAATTACCTAAGAAATTATTAAAACAATTAACATTAAAGTTAATGCCTCACCATGTCAGAAAAATGATTAATTTTCCATTTTAATTACTTAAGAAATTATTAAAACAATAAACATCAAAATTTTAAAAATGTTATTTTTTTATACCTAATCTTACAAACTAACCTCCGTATATTCCAAAGCATTTATTTATTTATTTTATACTTTATTGCACATCGTACAAAAGGCGGGCCTAATGCCACACGGCATTCTCTCAAAGCATCTCAAATATAAAAGTGAAAATCACGTAACCTGACCAATCAGGTGTCAGAACTGGCAGAGTTAAGCGGTTCTTAAGACTTGAAAGCTGCTTAAATGATAAAATGCTTCCAAATATACGAAGATAAGACACTTCATACCTATATCGGAGTTTGACTCGTCAAACCCCGATTTAATAAAATTGTGTTTTGACGTTTGCCTGACCAAATTAGTCACTCCCAGGTTTGACGAAAATTGTTTAGTCAAAGGCCGAAAATTTACATTTGTTTGGGCTTTGACTAAGTCATTCAGTTTGACCTGAGGATTGACCAGTCCAACCTAGGAGCGCCGGAGCTTCGGAGTTTGCCTATAACATAATTATACATATATAATTCTACTATACGTGTTTATGTTACCGAACTCCTCCTAAACGGCTGGACCGATTTGAATGATTTTTTTTTTTGTTTTGCGTTTGGGTGGCACCCTGGATGGTTTAGATTCACAAATCAGCCCGACAGATGGCGCTACTATCGAGTTCTAGGAAACAGGACAACGTCTGTACGGTCAGCTAGTATATCCATATATTCTTTACAGACTTTACTAAATCTAACATTAAAAAACTTGCAAATAAGTTATCTTACAGTACAAACCGTACATTTGACGCACTTTATTAGAAACGCAGCGCCGACTTGTCATTTGATTACACAGTTAGGGCATGAAATACACTGGTGAGCTAAATTTGGTCTTATTGGTCTAATCTTAATTATATATTACCAGCTCATTACCCCCGCTGAATACCAGTTTTACCCCTAGGTTAGGAACCGTGGTATTAAACGAACTTAAATTGTGGGGTTAACGTAATGGACAGTACGACAGTTACCATCAATCACAGTCAATTTCCATTAATTATCGATAGCCAACTTAGTAGTATCAAAAATTACTCATTTATCAAATGGAAGTCCTTCATAACTGAAGCACGCATGTGAACGGGCAAAACTATGTCTACATTATGAATGCATCATAACACATTGCGTGTCTACCAGCCCCCTAAGGAAAACACAAAAAAACATCTATTTGATGAATAAATAAAACATAGATAATAGTTTTACTAAAATACATACCAACAACGAAACGAAAGGCGACTTCAAATTAATGTACGAAACTACCCTCAATTTGTTACACGCAACTGAAATTTAATCGTCTAACAGTTGATCGCTGTCTCACGACCTCTAGGAGACAGACACTAAAAATGAGACGAATTTATTTCATATGCCTAGTTGTTTAAAATATTTATTGAAGAAGTCGTTTAAAAATAATATAATACTGTTCAAGGTTCCGTTGTTTGGAATAAATCAAGCAAATGTTTTCTCATTATGCTTCCCTTCACCGATTAGAGTGCAAAAACTCGCACAGTACAGTAAAAATGAAATTGAAACTGCTATCACGAGTTAACAAACAGTATTTTAATTGAAAATTTAAGCAACTGTGCCCACCACGGTTGCCTTTTTGATTTAATCATAATTTCAAAGACGAAGTTCGGTATGTACAGTCTAACTAGGTATTTGGTAAACAATCAACTAACTTTCAGCTACTTCCAATAATGTTATGACAGTGTTGAATAGTTAGATATTTTCTCTCTCAATTAGATAAGCTATACGACTTCATATTTTAATAGCTTATGCCATAGACCAGACAGCTAAGATTTTTGACTTGATGAAACTGAAGAAAGGTTTCCCTTACATACAAAGGATCCCTAAAGTAGAACGATTTTTATTGCAAGTCAATGTCTCGTTTAAAATGTTCAAAAAAGAAGTTAAATAAGAAAAAACACACCGCTGCACTCTGTAAGGTTTTTAAAAGATTTGTTAACTGTGTTGTTTTATTTCTTACTTTGGTAAGGGGATGAATTCTTGACGATAAAATTACGTACAATGCAACCATTTTATTCTACAACTGAAACTGTTATTTTTTTAACCATGTTGAGCCGAGGAAAGGAACAAAAATGTAAAAATAACTAAAAGTTTTTTAGGTCGATGAAAAACAGTGCAAAGTATTTACAAGTAAAAACTAATTTTCTCTTTTTTTAGCTAATCTGTAAATAAGTATGATTAGAATATTAAATACGATACAAATTTCTATTACGTAATATTCGGATGGTATTTATTCGTTTCCTATTGTTATTTTTGAGATAATTGCGTTTGTTATCATAGGCTATATGACAATTATAGAATATCCCAGATCGTAGGGAAGTCAAGGTCAATAAATAACGTTTTACCCTTAAGGCCGCCCTCTACGAAGATCGACTGAGTAGTATTGGCAACCGGTGAGCATACGATAAAGAAGTAATGGTCGTAACACTCGGTGGTCTGTCATTGTTGCCAAGCCTCGTAAAATAATGGTTTTATTTATTTTGTCTACTTGTCTGTATATAATCACCATAGCCTACATCTGTACTGTAGCAGCAGAAGTATCCCAGGTACATAGCTACCTGATAGTCAAAGCCTGAGGTACCATGGTTTAGTCCTGGGGCGAGAAAACTCCTTGTCTGCTCAAAAACCGAAACTGAATTGAAAATTCGCCGTGCTAGTAATTCACTTAGTAATAAAACTGTTGATGAACATTTAATATTTGAGTTACTATGAATAATTTAAGGAGCGATTGCCCGACGCTTTCTTGAACACATAGTTAATGTACCATATATTGTATAGTTTAACGCGAGATTTCTTTTAAACCACGTACCTAATCCGCTTTTGCGCAATTACGTGAATTCTTTATAACCCTCTACTAATTACTTCTCGCCACTAAAATGTTTATTTAAGCTGGACAGGATTATATTCTTAACTCCACATTCACAGAATCATGATTTCATAATCTTTTAATACCATCTAATTACGTAATACCCGCATAATATTCTCGGAAATATAAACACACCCTGTTTTAAGCAGCAGTAGCCACAATAAAGATAAGTGTACACAAGGCTAGGTCCATACAACAAGCAACAACAGATGCACACAGACTATCATCTGCCTAGCCCTTTCTCAAATATGTTAAGGTCCGCTACTAAGCTGACTGGATGCTGCTGTAGACAATTATTTAATAAAGAGCCTATCTGACCTCAGTAGCCTAGATTCTGGATAACACAATACCCCTTCGTAAGACTGGTTGTCAGACTTTTAGGTTTCTACTTACCTGTTACGACTATCAAACATCAAACTGCCATCAGACTGCCAGGACCAAGCTTGACGTGCTTTTCGAGGCACTGAGGGGTTTTTAAATGTAATGTATCGTTATTGATCCATGTACCGGCTGTAGCTAATACACTTATCTTGATTGATCTACTCGTGTAGCTGATATAAATTAGCTTTGAGTCCTTCTTGTAAACAACCTTCTATTTCTAGCTATTTAGTGGAAGTGGAGCAGGAATTACAAAGGCATATAAAATGGAATATCTTATGAGTCACGTGGTAGTGAAATCTTGTGCAAAATTAACGACAATGTGACGTTTTAAGATTAATGTTGACGTTTACTGGTAATGTAATATTCAGGCGCATTCAAAGAGTGTTCACAATTGAGTAAGTTGTATATTTCAGTATCGCCATACTTAAATATTCATCTAGGTCAGCCTGATCAGTGGTGCCAGCTTCATGTTCCAGAACGAGGCTTACTAAGTAAACTTATAAAATTATTATAACATTTTTAATGAACCTACCCTGGACTATCAGTGTCGTTGCCACCTTGTTAACTGGATAATCTTTCCTACCACGTCATAAGCAATACACATCATCATCACCTGAATAGTCTTTTTCCAACTATGTTTGTTTTGACTTCTAGTCAAACTGGATGCAACTGAATACCAGTATTGTGCATGGAGCGTCTGCCTATTTGACCCCCACAAGCAACTTACTGGGTAATAGAAAATCTCTTTGTAAAACTGGTTGTTAAACTTTCGAGCTTCTGTCTACAGAATATGTTTCCATTATTTAACGAAAAAGCAGCTTAAATATGAGAAACTCTTTTAAAATTTGTTAAATTGTCACGAGTTTAAGAATTAACATAGGTTTAAGGCCTAGCTATTGATAGTGGTCAGATATTGAACCTGTATCATATAGTTAAGTTTTTTAATCTGTGATACTCCCTTTTGACGATGGTTGTATCTTAAGTAAGTAAGTAAGTATATTTATTTGTTTAAACATGGTATACATACATTGCATGCAAGATATTACAGTAGAAAAGAAAGTTCAAACATGTTCAGCCGCGTGACGTGGCGTACAAATTGTTGAGTGGCGTACAGTTGCTGGGTTTTAAACCGGGACTACACTTATTAAATTCAAAATGATAAAATTACTATAACAATCGTACTACATTATCAATACAATTCAATTATCAATTCTATTCAATAGCAGTTCAATTATCAATTCAATTCAATGTCAAGTTAATTATTAATTCAATTATGTCAAGTTAATTATTAATTCAATTCAATGTCAATTCAATTTAATTATCAACACATTATACAATAAAATAAATTAAAATACATAATCATCAAGAAAAATTATCCTCTTTCATAAATTCCGAAATACTATAATAAGATCTCTCTATTAATAATTTTCTCAATTTCAATTTAAGGCCGGATACATCCAATAATCTCCATGACTTGGGCAATTTATTAAATATGGTCGGAGCCATGTAATAAATGCTCTTATGCAAAAGAGCAGTTTTACCGCCGCGAACACAGAGTAGAGTATTGTCACGTCTATTTCTTGGCACAGCATCAGACAAACGTTGGAATAAGTTAGAATGACTTACAGTGAACATTACCGTTTCCAAAATGTATAATGAGGGTAATGTCAATATTCTATGCTCTTTAAAATAGGGTTTGCAGCTGTCTGTTGTTTGAAGTCGAAACATCGATCTGATGCATCTTTTCTGGGCCCGAAACGCTACTTCATTGTCCGCACTATTTCCCCAGAAAATAACTCCGTATCTAAGAATGGATTCAGCCAATCCATAGTACGCAGTAATTAATGCATCTTTATTGAGAACCGCTGCTAGTTGTTTCAAAGCGTAGGCTGCACTACTTATTTTCTTACTCAGAGCTTCTATTTGGGGCTTCCAACACAACTTATCATCAATTAAGGATAACGCCAGTGTTTTTAAAGTGCACCCTCGCAGATTCGCAACGAAACATTGTTCGCATTTTTAAGTGATGTATATCATTGTGGTTAACTTGAGTGTGTTATGTGTTTTAAATACCTTAAAATAATGATTGATTCGTTTTTAAACTCCAAAGCAAGAACGCACAATCAACGAAGTTCAAAGTTTGAACAATACAAGTTACCTACTCTCCGAAACAAAATTTTCTCTTCGCTTAATACCTATAAGATAATCAATGTGAAATATTAAAGAGCAATTTCGTGAAAGCTTCAGAAGGCCATTCAGAAAATAAGGCCAAAATACATCTTTACACTTGATATTAAATAAAGTTCGATAATATTTCTTGTAACACTCCAGGGAAATGTTTTAATCGGTTTGAAATTAAAGTACAAGTCTAGTGGGTTTTTAATTTGGAGAATTCTTAATAATTTTGTTGTTTGTCAAAGTTGCCATTTTGGGTTCTTCAGAGGAGGGAAATTTGTTGTTACTGATATATAAGTTATAACATTATCAAGTTATCCTAAGTATGTTCTTCAATATACAATATTAGAGGACTTAATGGCGTGAAGTTTCCTTCTGTGTATCAAAAGAGATTTCGAATATATGTTTAGAGAATTACAAGCGACATCTCGATTTAAATTTAATTAACAAACACTACTAAGTCTATATAAGTAAAATAATGATCAGAATCAACAATATTCACCTTATTTCTGTATAAATTAACTTCAGACAGAACTCCGTCTTTATGGCTTGGATTATCTTCCATTGTCTCTTCTGCGCGAAATAATAAATTAATGTAATTTAATTAAAGCAGGCTCAGAGAAGAATTAAGAGAGCTAATCAAGATTGAAATGAAGAAATCATAATAATTCCTTTATATCAACTTTCAATAGAAGTTCCTATATATTTTATTTTAGGTGTGATTGTGATTTAAAGCAAAATATACGTTTATTTTATTAAGGAGCTTTTTTTTTGGATGAGAAATCATCAAATTACTTCTCCCGCTCTGGGCGGAGCGGGAGGGAGTGTCAGACTTTTACTGACTAAAACCCACCCGTACGTTCCTTCTGTTACCCATATGCCAGTGCCACGGTATCTCGTTTGAACAATCTCGCGACCCTGGCAGGCATCGGTCCTAGCAGAGCTTGAACCGCCTTTTGGTGTGAAAGTCACATGCGGAACTGCTGAGCGTTGGATCCTGGTTTTGATCTGGTCGGGCATTGTTATTGAGCCTTAGTTAACCCTCTTATTATGAAAAGATAATGTGTGATGTAAGGTAATGTGGTGGTAAGCTAATTCCGTGTGGTTCCGGATGTGAAGAACGGCACCATCCCATTGCTTCTCGTGGTTGTCGTAAGAGGTGACAAAGTGACTTCCTAGAGAATACATTTTACCACCATACTACGATCGCAAACCACCCAATATTGGGGGAGGTCTGTGTCAAGTAGAATGGAAGGCTTCCAGCTGAAACGACGACGGCAAACGAATGATTAAGGTTCTGTTATCTATATATTAATACGTGAAGTGAAAACTTTGGCTCCCTTTTTACGAAAATTGGGCGAACGGAGGAGTATGAAATTTCGCACACTTATAGTTTATACAGAGAAGTGACGAATGCTATTTTTTTTTTAATTATGCGTAAAAATACATTATTTTCAATAAATTACACGTTACACACACTTACTATTCATTACCGTAGATTTAATACACACATGCATAGATATTCTTTTGTTTATGGTCCAAATCTGTAGTCCAATCGAGAATCTCTTTCTTTAATATTTTGTGTAAATGTCAAATATAACCATGTTAATAAATGTTTCATTTTAAAAATCTATGATCATATCAAGAATATTTGTCTTTAATATTATTTTTCTATAGTGTTACTGAATGTCAAATATAACCATTTTTTTTTAAATTTATTTCTGTTTAAATGAAGTACGATCGAATTTCGACCAATGGGCGATCACTTGTATTTATAAATAGTTATAGAAAACATTTCCACTTCAAAACAAAATTTGACACACCGGTCACCGTTTAATATTCTGCTGTCACAAAGTAAACACATAAAGAACTTTGTTCCCCTTTTCGCATTCAAACGTTTTATCAAATAAAATATAGAAGTACTAGCTTCCGCCAGCGGCTTCGCCCGCGTGAAATTTCAGCCCCCCAATTCACCTTCTTAGGGATGGAATTTCAAAAAACCCTTTCTTAGTGGATACCTACTCTTCATAAAGAATACACCCTCCAAATTTCATGTCTCTAAGACCAGCGGTTTAGGCTGTGCGTTGATATATCAGTCAGTCAGTCAGTCAGTCAGTCACTCAGGACTTTGAATTTTATATATATAGATTTTGGTACAAAAGGTTTTGTTACCCTATGTCTTATCGTATCTATCTATATGGCTTAATGCTATCTTTCAAATAAAATATCAGGTTGTGAGCAATACAATGAACCAAGAAACGTTTTGAAATGATAACAGTTGAAAAAACACACACACACACACAACACACAACACACACCACACACAACACACTTGAAAAACTGGTCACTGTAATGTGTTTGGCAATAGTTATAACCTGAGATTCTTCAAAATAATGCTTGATGAGATTTTTATAGATTTCACATGTAAGGCAATCTTGCACCATGGTCAACCAAATCGCCACTTATGATAAATATTCGAGTGCTATTGATCAAAATTCCATTTAAATAAGACCAATTTTTATCACACTTCACTCGGAAAGAGTGTCAACACAGACGAATTATTACAAACATGAATAACCCACAACACCCAGGAGCTGAAACAGACACATAAAACAGATAGCATTATTGTGCAATCAAACATTAAATTGAAATTTAAAATCCAATCTACTCCAAAAACATTGTTATATTATATTTTTACTCCATCCTATATTCTTGGGACTGATGTGTTACAAGTGAAAGGTCAAAGACATATGTCTACACATGGTATGTGTCTCTGACCTTTCACATGTAACCAAGCCCGTTGTCGGAAAGGTTAAATCCATTTATTCTGTTAGACCTTACAAATCCGACCTCAAAGTGGTACCTTGCGGCCCCATCTTGAACTTAAAAAGGGGTCTCTAGAAAACAATTAAAGGCACAAAAGGTATGTTGTGTCTTTGTGCTCATTGTGTTTGGAATATCTGCAGGAGTCTAGGTCACTGGCACGGCTGCCTTATTTTCTATCGAGGTATATTTAATTATGTTATTTATTTTTATTTTGATCTCTTGTCTTTAAGACAAGACATGTATTTTGATTGATGCCTGACTGTATTCTCGATTTTGTATAATATTTATTATGGAATTGTTTTTATTATTTTAATCAGGGCATGATGTCTTGTTGGTGTGATTCCTTATGTGGGTAAAAATAATCAATTTAGAGTTTCGGGCAATTTCTGAATAAAAAGTTCACTTGGAAAGATTCAACTCTAATTGTCTTCTACAGGACGCTCTTGCAACGAACATGTAGCTTCGCATTTCTTGAATAAAGTAGATGCCTCCGATTACAACCAGAAACAAGGTGCACTTATGTAAAGTTCACTGCTCACCTCACTCAAGTGAGCGCAAATAATATAATAATAATTAAAAAGCGAATTCCAAGTGATTAGATTAGATTTATTTATTTGCCTGAAATATGGTATTTTACAGTTTTTATAACACACTCGATTCGCACTCATTTCGATTTATAAAGTAAATCATCAAGGATTCAAAACGTTCGAATTTCGAAGTAATACATATTTAGAGAATGTCACTGCTGAACTTAGTGGCCTGTACTAGCTTTCTCTGTATGAAAAGAGGATTTTTCTTTACACTCAAGTTGTAACCGGCCAATATTATTTCAAACATCAAAGCGCTAAGACTTTTTAATCAACCTACTTCCTACTATATAAACTGTAACGATAAGATTTAAACGTTACTGTAATTCATTTTATGTTGTTAGTTTAGGCCTCATCATTTTTTTTTTCGCACTGTTTACATAGGACATATGACCTGTTACGTATCTGCTTATCCTATTGAAATGATTGTATTAAGGCAGATCTGTTACAATTTATTAGAGGAATATATTAGTGGAATATTAATAGGCGATGGGAAGTACAGCTAAGTATAAAGACCCTGCCTGGCACGCACTCTAGTTTGTTTTATGGTTCTGTGGTTCAGCACTGAGGGACGGGAGCAGGCAGCAGAGCGGCAGGTCGATATCAGGGTTTCTTCGAGGGCTTCGTGTAGATCTTAGGATCCGCCAGGTGAGCTCCGTAGTAGACCTCGGGGCCTGTAGACTGGCTTCAAGAGTAGCCCGGGGTCAAGAGTAGAACGGCTTCATGAGTGGACTGCTTCAAGAGTGGACTGCTTCAAGAGTGGACTGCTTCAAGAGTAGCCTGGTTTCCAAGAGTAGTCGTTTCCAAGAGTAGTCCGCCAGCGGTTCGAACGCCCGTTTTTATATCAAAGTCGCCTTCCTTTTCTAAACATTTTTCCAAATTGTGGCCATCATCTCATCTGACAAGTGTAGTCGGCCAGGAGTACATATCCACGAGTGCGTATTATAGCTGGCCACATGAGTGCGTAAAGAATTTTATAAATATAATTTTAAGTTAAGTTATTTAGTAAACAATCGTAATAATTAATAAAATCAAATAGCTAGACATATTGATAAAAATAATTTAAATTATATTAACCAAAAAGTAGCCATTCATAGACTAAGCAGAAAAGTAACTGACAGTTGACAATTTGGTATGTCACAACAAGAAAATTGAGTTAATATTTTATTTCAGCTGTTTTTAAGTTTTAAATCGTATTTAGATCGATTTGCTGTGTGTAGACATATAAACAAATAAAAAGGAAGATAATAGTGTAAACATAGAAACAAATAAAAAGGATGATAAATAATTATTAGGAATCATGAATTAAAGTGTAATTATAGCATGAATACTATAGACCTTACATTGAAACAGGACATTATTAGTTCAGCAAATATTTCCAAGAGATGATAATTATCTGCTGAAGCGAAATATACAGTTTATTTTACGTTTTCATTTTTTTTATTTTATTTTATTTTATTTATTAGGGAAAACAAACAGTGACACATTACATATTGTATGAAGAAAAACAAAATCATGTGGCCAAATGTGTAACCAACAACATTTTCCACGGAATACACATAAAAATAATAAGCTTTACAAACTATGCTATTTAAGCTAAAACCTACAAACTACAACAATTTATGCTAGCGAATAAATGTTTTGTGCTAAATAGCAAAATTTATCAGACCAAGAAAAAAATCTCGATTAGGCGAAGGTATACAAATCTTAATGAGAAATACTATTGACTAAGTGTTTTAGTACAATATTTTTTGAATTTACCAGCAGGGCCTGCAGTCTCGACATAGAAAGCGACACTATCGCAAAATACCGATTGCTAAATAAAACCGAAAACAATCGGTTGCCGTAACGATGCCAGCGACAAAATGGAAGTCTCGACATCTGAGATACGGACCAAAGTCATACATTAACTTGAACAAAACGATGTCAGTTGGCTCAAAACGTATTCATAGTTCGGTTTAGTAGCAATGTTACGATATTTGGTAGTCTCGACACTCAAAGTTATTGATGGACATCGACATTTCGATGAACTTTACCGTATTTTCTTAATGTTTACGAGCATGTGTTGCGTCCATTTTTGAAAGCCCGCAAAGTGATTCGTTAGCAACGCAAACTAACAAAATGGCGTACCCGAAGGATGTGACTGTACTAATGAGGCTTTAAGACCATATATTTATGGGTTCCGACAAAACTACGTGCGAACGAGCGTCGCCAACAACCATCGTATTAAAGGGAGCCAAATACATTCAGTATCTTTTTGAAGGGAGCCGATCGTTCAGTTTTAATATACATATAAATAAATAACACAACTGCAAATCATGTTTCCAACTTTATTAAATCTCCATTAATCCATTGAATGCAGTAATTACAGACACAATTAAAAAACCATTGTGTCTGGCGAGGATCCACGTTTACAGCATATGAAGAGTTAAGTATCATCACAGACAATCATCTCCTAATTACACACGTTCGTTTTAGCTAGAATTTCTACATGAGACATGTTGCATTCATACCCACATGACATTTCCAATGCATTCTGCAGTTTAATTAAGTAGCTCGACATTATTAATCTAAAAATATAATATTTAGTGATTGATGATGATTATATAAATAATACACAACGGCAAATAATGTTTTCAACTTTATTAAATCTCTATTAAGTTTCAACAGTTCATCACACACAATCATCTGATTACACACATAATTTTAATCTAAACACTTTACACGGCACATGTTGCATTCCTATTGGCATAACATTTCCACACTTTAATAAAGAAGCTTGACAATAATAATTTAAATATACATATCCAAAAAATTGATATCATGCACTATTACTAAAGGATAGCCGTGAGAGACTTGTCATAAATTACAGTAGTCAAACCGTTAAACTGAATAAATAAAAAGTATTTATCATTTTCTATATAAAAAACATACAACGGCAAATCATGTTTTCAATTTTATTAAATCTCCATTAAATATCAACAGTTATTCTCTCTCTATTCTATAAAGTTTCTACAGTTCGTCACACACAACTGTATTAAGTTTCAACAGTTCATCACACACAATAATATAATTACACACATTCTTTTATACACTTTACATGTCACATGTTATTCCTATCCGCATAACATTTCCACACTTAAATAAAATAGCTTGACAATAATAATTTAATTATAAATATCCAAAAAACTGAAATCATGCATATTAGGTACTAAAGGATAGCCATGAGAGTCCTGACATAAATTACAATAGTCAAACTCACTGTTACTTTATAATTTAAACATTGCAATCTTAAATCTCCACTACGTACAGAAGAGCACCATATTCACTACATTATGCGCAGACAATAAAGAAATGCAATAAACTGGTTTATAAATAAAAAAGTTAATCTGGCGACAATATGGGTGGCCTTCCATGTTTTGATACTTCTTTGTCTCCCTACAAGGAGCCATACTTGAAGCTAACAAACAATATTTTGTACCTCAAATGTAACTGCCTATGTATAGCTCTCGCCAAACTTCTAGGCCGCCCTGAAAATGGCTTTCTGAAGCGCAGGGCACGGATCGGTGCTGTTTTTCATTCGATCCAGCCATTGTAGCCAACTTCAGGGCGGCCAAAAAGTTTGGTAAGAACTATAGTTAACGTCGGATCTCAATATCAAAACTAATTGTGAATAAACATCTGTACTCAAGAAACATTTTGTATTTTTTTTTTTTTTGTTTTATGCCTGTAGTTATAGACTTTTAAATAAAACACCTTCCAAAATTGAAAGACATACCATTGCAAACATTAAAAACAACAGGTACAATAATTAAACATAGAACTTTTTAATATTTTTGCACAAGATTTCTTAACCGACAAGAACTATTAAAATTTTGTTTTTGTAATTTAAATGTACTAAATTTACTAACTTAAATAGGTAGAAAGTACATAGATTCCTCACAACTGTAACAACTGATTGTAGTACATACATTCTTTGCAATTAAATATATCTATTCTATTGAAAAATACATAAATAACACATAACCGCAAATCATGTTTTCAACTTTATTAAATGTCCATTAGCAGAATCATTTAAGTTCACACATTCTTATAATTAAGATACTGCTTACATGAGGCATGGTGCACACCTATTGAAAAATCTTTATCAATTGTTTACACTTTCACTATCCACTTAGTTCAAACTGTTTTCTTCCATGTTGTGGCTTCCTTACAGCAGACAATGACTCAGGTACCACAAATGATGCATCTCCAAGCATAGTTCAAGCTGTGGGGCCTTTCAAAGTGTGGACCGCATGTTTCACAATGCCTGTCCTCCGACAGTCTTGATATGGCTATGAGACGGCAAATCTCACGCAAATGAAAATCCTTTGGACTTGTTCATATCTGTACATTTACAGAATAACAGTAGAGGCGTTAACCAAGCTCTTAACTAAACATTAACCATTTCTTCGAATACAACAACCCCTCGGAGTTCTGTGTCTGTACGCAGCTATGATATGATTTAATAAGAAACAATATGAAGAGAAGTCGCCGCTTGATTAAAAATGGGTTAGCCGAGTAATAATATGCTGTAACCTTGGCTATTAATGAAAAATTATCATGTTAAATACCACAAAATTTGCTATATCAACAAATTATAAGACTTTTTCCATAATTATTTGACACTTGACAACTTTGGCATTATCTTGTTTAATTTTTTTAATGACTTGAATACGGAGCTTTTGGCTCCGTTGCATTTTATGTATCTTTTTGAAATTTTTATCTTGTTATGTGCGTTTTGTTTGGCAGATTAAACAATTTTTCTTTCTTTTTCTTTCTCTATTTGTTTACAATGTTGCAAGGAGGCAGATTGTAATGACCATATAATTTTTTTTAATCCTAGCTGACCCAGTAGTAATAACAGATTCTACAAATTTTTCACTCATTATTTTCATACAATCAAATTCACCGACTTAAAACCATTTCATGAAAAAAAAAATCGGCCAAAATTTAAAGTGATAAGTAGGTACAGTATCGGAATGTTGAAATTGAACACTCAGATATACTCTTTTTGAATTAACATTTCATTTATCTCATCTTAGTTTGTAATCAAATTAAAAAAAAATTAATTCACATTAACCTACATGGGCACTTATGAAATGTCGGATACTAAGTGCACGGTTCCAAATTGTTGATTCCTATGGAGAAGAACCGGTAAGAAACTCCACGGTTACTCTTTTAAAAATAATTGGTTTTTACGATGGTTTCAAATTACAGTTGTAAGTCAATACCACTTTAAATAAGAATAACTAAATAAATAGGCAATAGACTTGATCACTTTTAATTAACGATCAGTTAAATAATTAAAACAAATATGGCAATGATAAACAATATAGTAATATTTCTATGGCGAAGCGTAAGCAGCCAGTAAGTCCAGTCCCCTGAGCTCAGGGTCTTTTAAAGACTTTGTATTCTCCCGCCAAAGTGACGTCAGCCGATGCAGACTGCCAATCACTCGCCAGCGTGTTCAAACGTCCGGTCCGGTGCAGATGGCAGCACTGCGCCCCACAGTGCGTCGCTTAAATCGTGATATTGGGGCTAAGTTAGGTCGCCCGAAACGGTGGCGCCAACACAGTGTTAATGTCGAAGGATATCATTACCTTGATTAAGTCTAATCATGTTTTTTAAACTATTCTTCATCATCATTTCTGCCGAAAGACGTCCAGTGCTGGACATAGACCTCACCCAAAAACCACTACTTTGACCGGTTCTGTGCATTTACAGGGGGTGTTGCCATTATCGCCATGCTTGGCAGGCGGGTTGGCTATCGTCGCATTATGGTGGTAAGATTCATAGAGAACGCTTTGGCCACTTTCTAGTAAGTCCCATAGTCGCCTTTTACGACACTCACGGAAAGAAATAGGATGATGCTATTCTTTACGTCCGGCACCACACGAAAAACTATTATTTACTTTGTAATTTTTTAGTTCAGCTAGCTACAAAAGCGTATATTTTTTTTTTATCTGTCCTGATAATCCTGGCTGGAATAATGGCACAAATTTATGAAATTAATGTATTGTCATCGGGTAATAAGCATCTTATAGTAAATTTTAAATAATTCCGATGTTTTGAGATGAAAATCACTTTCAAACATTCCGTTACATACACACTTACATACTTACACCCATACTAAGTCAATGAAATCGTTTTAATAAAAATCAAAATTAAATACAAAAAAAAACAAGCATGAAATACTTACACGTTTTTGAGGTAATATGGAGATTAATAAACAAAAAAATGTGTCTATTAAGTTAAAAAATAATACACTTCACAATTATACAACGATGTAAGAGAGTTGTATCGAACTTACACCGCCATCTATTAGTGATTCCAAGAACTAACCAATAAATAAACACTATTGTCGCTTAAATGATACTATTTTCCAAACTGTATCGTTTGGAAAATAGTATCATTTAAGCGCAATTGCACAATTAAAATACAATACACACTATAATAAAAAAAAAACATTCACGAATAATTAAAATAGTATTGTTATGTCGTGAACATTACTTACATCACCATCTTTTAGGAAATCCTAGAACTAACCAATAAATACAAACTATTTTCGTATAATAAACATTTTTTTTTTTTTCAAATATAAAAGACAGTAATAAGTACTTGAGATAAAAACTATCCTATCTTTTAGGTTGGATCAAATTATAAATAACTAAGAAGTTTGTTATGAGTCTGTTCAGTAGTTTCGGATTTTACCCGTAACAAACATGGTGGCCCGAGATTTTTTTTTATAATGTTTATCACTCCTTCTAAGTTTCTTTAATAAACAGTTTCCAAGATATGGTTTAAAAAGTCACTATACAGTTTGTAGTAAAAAATATTTTTTTACTAATCAATGGTCTCCAATTTTTTTCAGAATTCAATGAGAATTTCTCGCGGCCAATAATTGAAGTCGAACTATAAATAGTAGTCTTCGGTAGTGTCTCAACATCATTTTATACGATTTTGCGAGGTATCTCCGATGTAGAGACTTGCTTTTGTCGTATGCATCGGTACGGCAAGCGGGGTGTTTTCGGTATTATCTAGTGATCCGAATGTTCGATGACATAGTAGCGGCCGTAAGAATTTCTCCTTGAATTCACGGAAAATTGGAGAACATTTATTAATAAAAAATTCCATTTTTCTAGAAAATTGTGCAGTGGAATTGTTAATCATATCTTGCAAATACTCGTTTTTTTATGGAATCTACTAAGTAACAATAACTGTTTTACAGGATTAAAATAACTTGTTAAAAATCTGAGGTCATTACAATCTGCATCCTTGCAACACTATAAAACTAATGCCAAACTTGTGAAGTCATATCTATTTGGTATTTGTTTTCATTGATTTTCTTTCTCAAGTGTATTTTACACATATTTTCATAGATAGCCAAAGTTACAGCATATTATTACTCGGCTAACCCATTTTAATCAAGCGGTGACTTCTCTTAATATTGTTTCTTAATAAATCATATCATAGCTGCGTACAGACACAAAACTCCGTGAGGTTGTTGTATTCGAAGAAATGGTTAATGTTTAGTTAAGAGCTCGGTTAACACCTCTACTGTTATTCTGTGAATGTACAGATATGAACAAGTCCAAAGGATTTTCATTTGCGTGAGATTTGCCGTCTCATAGCCATATCAAGACTGTCGGAGGACAGGCATTGTGAAACATGCGGTCCACACTTTGAAAGGCCCCACAGCTTGAACTATGCTTGGAGATGCATCATTTGTGGTACCTGAGTCATTGTCTGCTGTAAGGAAGGCACAACATGGAAGAAAACAGTTTGAACTAAGTGGATGGTGAAAGTGGAAACAATTGATGAAGATTTTCAATAGGTGTGCACCATGCCTCATGTAAACAGTATCTTAATTATAAGAATGTGTGAACTTAGATGATTCTGCTAATGGACATTTAATAAAGTTGAAAACATGTTTTGCGGTTATGTGTTATTTATGTATTTTTCAATAGAATAGATATATTTAATTGCAAAGAATGTATATACTAATATCAGTTGTTACAGTTGTGAGGAATCTATGTACTTTCTACCTATTTAAGTAAGCAAATTTAGTACATTTAAATAATAAAAACAAAATTTCAATAGTTCTTGTCGGTTAAGAAACCTTGTGCAAAATACTAAAAAGTTATGTTTAATTATTGTACCTGTTGTTTTTAATGGTATGTCTTTCAATTTTCTTAGGTATTTTATTTAGAAGTTTAGAACAACAGGTGCAAAACAAAAAAAAAATGTTCACCGATGTTTATTCACAATTAGTTTTCATATTGAGATCCAACGTTAACTACATGGGTAGTTACATTTGAGGTAGAAAATATTGTTGGTAAGCTACAAGTATGGCTACTTCTTAGGAGACAAAGAAGTACCCAAATATGAAACCCACCCATATTGTTGCCAGATTTTTTATTTTTATGTATTAACTACTTCATAGTCTATATAGTAATGTAGTGCATATGTTGCTCTTTTGTAAGTAGTAAGGAGATTAGACTTAAGATTGTAATGCTTAAATTATAAAATAACAATGTATTAATAAAATAATTTCAGTTTTTGGGATATTTTTAGTTAAATTATTATTGTCAAGCTATTTTAGTAAAGTGTGGAAATGTTATGCGGCTATGAATGCAACATGTGCCATGGAAAATGTTTAGATTCAAATAATGTGTGTAATCAGATGATTGTGTGTGATGAACTGTTGAAACTTAATAATAGTTGAAAACATGATTTGCCGTTGTGTGTTATTTATATACGAAGTGATGAATACTTTTTATTTATTCAGTTTTCATACAGTTTGATTGTTGTAATGAACTACAGAATGCATTCGTAATGTCAAGTGAATAGGAATGTAACATATATAAGCAGCATCTAGATTATAAGAATATGTGTAATTAGGAGATCATTGTGTGAGATGATGATGATACATGGAGATTTAATAAATTTGGAAACATGATTCGTGGTTGTTTGTTATTTATTTATAAGAGGCGATCGTACGATTCACTCCCTACAAAAAGATATAAGGCTCCTTCTTATGCAGTATTTGTTGGCGACGCTCGTTTGCACGTAGATTACCCGGAACCCATAAATAAGTGGACTACAAGCCTCATCAGTATAGATACTCAGACACACTTTCAAGAACCCCCATTCCCCATAATTTTTGTTTATATTTACTTCCAAACACCTAAAAAACATCGTTTATGATGCTAACAAATTGCTTTACGGGCTATCCAAAATGGCCGCAAAACGACTCGTTAACATCAACCGAGCTCAGTTGCGACAGACCAACGACAGTTGATAACTTTGAGTGTCGAGACTACCAAATATCGTTCCATTCCGATCTTCGGGACTTTGCAACTTTTTCGTTTGTTAAAATGGTCGCTATCTATGTCGAGACTGCAGGCCCTGAAAGAGCAAACATATCGATATGATGGAATTTATTGTTATAATTATTAGTTAACCGACGCAGAGGTGCCCGCATACCGGCGTTACTGCGACAAGATGTAACTGCAAAAAGCGGCTGTGCGCGCACCCCGCGGCGTACTGTCGTTCTAGGAACGATATAACTGATTTTGTTCTGGATATCTATACAGTCATATACACTACTACACAAATCAAACAAAAATACCGTCTCTAGGAGAGTGCGTCTTGATTGTAGTCCAAGTAATTTATAGTTCTTTAGCAAATCATCATAAGGTAAAACTGTGTGGAAGCAACGATAGTGCATGGCTTTTAAAAATTTTCTTTGAACCATTTCAATACGTTCCGAATACTTATTGTAAAAGGGATTCCACACTGGCACTGCGTACTCGAGCTGTGATCTGATCAGAGACTTATACAGGTATAAATAGGTAGAGGGGCGCACAAAGTCCTTCGCAGATCTCATCACGAAACCGTACATTCGATAGGCACTATTTACAATTTTGTCAATGTGGGCATCAAGGTGAAGTTTATCATCGAGGAGAATACCAAGATCACGAATAAGGGATACCCTAGACTAGTGTTGTCCAAAGAATAAGGGTGCTTGAGAACATTCCTATTCTTCGTGAAACTGATACAACAGCATTTAGATAGACTCAGTTGCAATTTATTGTACCTGCAATATTCACTGAATCGATCCAGATCTTCCTGTAACAATCTGCTGGTTTTGTTAATTTTGGTTTTGTTAAAGGTTATTTTTTGTTGAATAAACATATAGTGCAGATTTATTTGTGAGCGATAACAACATTTATTTAAAGACTAGCTTCTGCCCGCGGCTTCGCCCGCGTGGATTGCGAAAAACATCCCACAGGACCGTAACTACTGGGATTAAAAGTACCCTATGTGTTAATCCAGGTAAACAATGTGTGATTGCACGGTTTGCTTTGTGTTATCCAAGGAGCAGCGCTTGGATTGATAAATGATTGTTGTAGGATAATTAATCCTTAAACCTAACAATAGTGACGGAATATATAACAGAACGGCAAATTACCTACTTGCATGACAAATTTGAAGGCAACTTTAAAGTGCAAATATAAATTCTCTTTATTCCCTGGAAATTTTGAAAAAAATTGTTACCTAAATTATTCAAATGAAGATTTTACTTAACTTGCTGTTCACAGGGGTTTAAGACTATTAATTTTTTAATCTATACTTAAAGTATTTCCTTAAATACTACTTATAGGTTCTACCCTCAGGTGCTAATACAACCAGGCTGCTAGATGAGCTCACTCCCGAGCGGGCCACGTAAAAGTGGGCGAGCGAGAAGAAGTCCCCTCTAAGATCATATCCCGCTGTTTTCAGTGACTGTTCTCCTTTAAGTCTACCCCTGTTAAATTAAGTGTTTTGCCTTGAGATTTATTTATGGTCTTGTCAAAGCAGACTTTGAGGGGAAAATGCACTCTTTTGAACTCAAGGGGTAGTTCGATGGCGTTAGAGGAATCCTCGGAATAAACACAGACTCCTCTCAGGAACAACGTGTCAGTATAGTTGCCTCAATAACATTTCGTTGCAATATTTTCACTCACAACCTGGTGTCATTGCATAATTTTAGCGGGTTTAAATTACGCAGCAACATAACAGCAGGCGTATCATGAACAATTCTATCTCTATTCTACGAAGAATAGACAAAGTTCTTTCTATTCAATTCGACATCTCTTCGGCCCGAGCACGGAGCAACCCGTAAACTCGGGTTTCTATGAAGACAAAGACAGTTATTCTTTCCATAGCAAGAGAGTGGTAACTAATGTAATTAAGGTGGATCCGCTAAGGACTTTTTCATTGAATAGTCATACAGTGTGATTAAACGATCTTTGAGTATTGTATTGATGATTATAATTAAAATGATCCTGTAAAAAAATGTACCCCCAATCGAATCTCCAACTCAAAAGTAGAGAAAAATTGGTCGCCATGGTCGACATCGTAGAATTTTGTCGCCTGAAGAATAGAAATATCTCCTCTCTTTAGTTTTAACATCGCCATGCCATTTTGCCTATTCTTCCGTCGACAAAACTCGTTTCTATGGTGGTCATGCTACGCGTGCTGGGCGCAAACTCAAAATTTTTAAATGTGCGTTGGGAGCCCGAGAAGCTTCAATGTGTTAAGAAACTAAAGCGGGTAATATATGACGTCATCGTTGTTTATCACTCGAGTCTACTGATTTATAATTATTTTCAACTCCTTCAAACGATCTCAAAGGAATTTCGTTGATGATTGTAGCTTGGTCGTTATGTTTTACTTTAATGTATAAACTAAAGTCGCACTATTGCTCACTGAACGTACAGATGTAGATGTTAGTGCGTAAAGTATTATAGTAGGTATGTGCCCAATTAGTTTTTATTTATAAAGTTACATAGGTATCTATTAAAGAATAGTTAGTGTAGTTATTTAATTTTATTTAATACAGGAACAAACGCGTTTTTTTACATGTCACTTCATCATCATCTGCCTAGCCTTTTCCCAACTATGTTGGACTCGGCTTCCAGTCTAAACGGATGCAGCTGAGTACCAGTATTTTACATGGAGCGACTGCCTACCTGACCCCCACAACCCAGTTACTGGGTAATACGATACCTCTTGGTAAGACTGGTTGTCAGACTTTCGGGCTTCTGACGACCCGTAACGACGGTCTAATATCTACGAAAGACAGCCGAGATTCCGAGGCACGGAAGGGTCTTATTATGTAAAGATGGTCACCCATCTACGGACAAACCGCGGCAAGCGTAGCTTAACCTGAACGATCGACCCGTGAGGCTGTTATATCTTGCAAATATCCCTCCTAAAACATATTATAAATTTTAATGTGAATGTAAGTTTGTTTGTTACGCTTTCACGCGAAAACTACCGAACCGATCATCATGAAACTTTGTACACATATTCTTGGAAGTATTAGAAGTAACGTAAGACTTTTCATGAAAAGCATGCCATGCGTACGTCTACCATTCCACGTAGGATTTTCGAAGCCCTATTTGACTCAGTTAGGGGAGCATTTTGGAAAAAATGTGATACACGTGTCTCATAATTATACTTCAAGAGTAGGTATGTGTACCAATTTTTGTGTCAATCGACCCAGAGAATAAAATGTTTGATAGAAAATTCAACCCCCCATTTCACCCTCTTAGGGACGGAATTTCAAAAAACCCTTTCTTAGTGGATACCTACTCTTCACAAAGAACACACCCTCCAAATTTCATGTCTCTAGGACCGGTGGTTTAGGCTGTGCGTTGATATATCAGTCAGTCAGTCAGTCACTCAGGACTTTGAATTTTATATATATAGATTGAATAGCCTATTTATCGAGGAAGGCTATATACTATATAATATCACGATAGGACCCTACGGAGCCGAGCAAAAAGAAAAAGTCACAAATACGAAGACCTTGCCCAGGCAGGCGATTCGATGCGAAGGGGAGGGTCGGGGAGCAAGAAATTGTATGCGGACAAAGTCGCGGGCAGGAGCTAGTCGTGAATATTACTAATATCTGGGTAGATTTTAACTATTAGCTCTTCTATAATGGTCAGAATTGTGCCTAACTCTGTAGGGAGAAATAGTTTATTATCCACATCTTCGAAGCCCTATTTGACTCTGTAAGGGGATTATTTTGGAAAAACTGTGATACACGTATCTCATAACTATAATTGAAGAGTATGTGTACCAATTTTTGTGTCAATCGACCCACAGAATAAAACGTTTCACAAAAAATTCAACCCCCCATTTCACCCTCTTAGGGGTGGAATTTCAAAAAACCCTTTCTTAGTGGATACCTACTCCTCACAAAGAACACACCCTCCAAATTTCACGTCTCTAACACCAGCGGTTTGGGCTGTGTGTTGATATATCAACAGTCAGTCAGTCAGTCAGTCAGTTTCTCCTTTTATACATATAGATAACATTTTGGCTGTGATAAAATAATATTTTACTTTATTTAATGTGATTTTTAATGATAAAACGGCACAATTCAGCAACTGTTGGGAAATTCGTGAATATTTTTTATTGTATTTTAGACAAACAAGTTATACTTATAAATATGTTGGTCTCTAACAGTAGGTGATAAAAGAAGGTTGTGGCAAAAAAATAACAGCCACGCGGGTCAAAAAAGGTGCCTACGCTTGCCGCGGTCGATTCATGCATGTGACCATCCAAAACATATGGAGACCCGTTCGTGTCTCGGAAAACACGTAAAACCGTTGGTCACATTATTTGTCACTGTCATCTTTGCCAGCCGTTACAGGTAGGTTCTCAAAAGCCAGATAGTCTCACAACCACTCTTACTAAGCGGTATTGTATTACCTAGTCGCTCCATGACAAATACTGGTTCAAAGCTACTTCCAGTTAGACTGAAGCCAGACCCCAATTTATCTATTATTCCACTACTGTGCCTTATTTTCCCCATAGACTGTCTACATCTCTTACTTTCTGTTACTGTGTTCCGTTCTTCCATACTCATCTCTCACTAGATAATATCTTAAAACCAACTCCACAATTTAAAATGACCGTAATTGCATTTAAAATCTTCATCTTAAAATAAATGCAAGTGAATTAACTATTCATAAATCTGCATTATAAATAGTTTCCGACAGTAACTGACTGTTTAAATATAAGTTTAATTAATTTAATTCAAGCTTAAATTATAGATACCATTATATCTGTGAAATATTCAAATTATACAGTGTTTTTAGAATTAATTCTTGAATATCGCTATTTCGAGAGAAATAATGAGCAAATGTGCAATCAAATTAGCGCACTATAAAATCATAAAAATAATATTGTTATCTAAACAACACTTTGAAATTCAAACTGTCTCGTTGTGAATCCGCGATGATTTACTTTAAAAACTAATCAGTTCGGTTTCGAATTGTGTGCGCTCACTTGAGTGAAGTTCCAAGGGAACTTTTCAGAATACTGGTTTTTACACCACGACAAATACATCGTTTGAAAATCGTTTTATGCTGGCATAGCATGACAATTCTCAGGGCCGGTTTCCCAGTTTGTGGAAATCAGGTCGTCTGGTCCTGCTCAAGAAGGCGGGGCGCCCTGCGGACTCACCGTCCGCGTACAGGCCCATAGTGTTGCTGGACGAGGTCGGGAAATTATTCGAGCGAATTATCGCTGCCCGCCTCGTCCACCACTTGTGCAGGGAGGGGCCTGACCTGGCCGAGAGCCAGTTTGGCTTTCGGCAAGGGCGCTCCACCATCCACGCGATATCGCGGGTGAGAGTCCTGGCAGAGGAAGCAGTGTCCCAGGGCGGGGTGATGTTGGCGGTGTCCTTGGACATATCCAACGCCTTCAACACCCTGCCTTGGAGCTGCATTCGGGAGGCACTGCTGTACCATCGGGTGCCTCCCTACCTCTGCCACATCGTTGGGGCTTATCTCGAGGATAGGGGTGTCACCTACATGGGACGTGATGGCGGAAACCAGCGCCGCATGTCGTGCGGTGTTCCACAGGGCTCGGTCGTTGGCCCGCTCTTGTGGAACATCGGGTACGACTGGGTGCTGAGGGGCGAGCTCCCGCCGGGCGTGGAACTGACGTGTTATGCGGATGACACGCTGGTCACGGCCCGGGGGAGCTCGTACAGGGATGCAGCGTTGCTGGCGACGGCTGCGGTCTCACTGGTGGTGAGCCGCATACGGCGCCTAGGCCTGGAGGTGGCCCTCAACAAGTCGGAGGCCATGGCCTTTCATGGCCCCCGGCGGGCGCCGCCGGCCGGATCACATATCGTGGTCGGGGGGTGTCGGATCGCTGTCGAGTCCACCATGAAATATCTGGGATTGGTGCTCGACAGCCGGTGGGACTTCGGCCCCCACTTCCGGCGGATGGCGCCCAAGTTGATGGGCGCGGCTGGGGCGCTGTCAACGCTGCTTCCCAATCTGGGGGGCCCGAGCGCCGCCTGTAGGCGGCTCTACGTGGGGATCGTGCGATCCATGGCCCTGTACGGGGCCCCGATCTGGGCGGCTGACCTGACGGCCGGCAGCATCGCTGTTCTGCGAAGACCGCAGCGAGCGATGGCCGTCAGAGTCATCAGGGGATATCGCACGATCTCCTACGAGGCGGCCTGTGTACTGGCTGGATCCCCACCGTGGGACCTCGAGGCGAAAGTACTCGCGTCACTGTATCGGTGGCGCGACGAAGCGCGGGAGCGAGGCGAGCGACTGACGGAGCGACACATGGAGCTTCGTCGGTCGCAGCTCCGCGCAGCCCTGGTGGCGAGCTGGCAGGACAGGCTTTCACGCCCTACCGCCGGCCTCGCCACCGTCGAGGCGGTCCGGCCAGTACTCGGGCCCTGGCTCGGGAGGAGGCACGGCTCCCTGTCGTTTCGGGCGACGCAGGTGCTCTCGGGGCATGGTTGCTTCGGGAAGTACCTGTGTCGCATAAACAGGGAGCCGGACGCCCGGTGTCACCACTGCGCCGACTGCCGGGAGGATACGGCGCGGCATACGCTGGCAGAATGTGCCGCTTGGGAGGAGCCGCGTCGTGTCCTCGTCTCAGAAGTAGGCAGTGACCTATCGCTGCCGGCCGTGGTCGAGTCCATGGTTGGCAGCGAGGAGTCCTGGGACGCGGAGGTATCCTTCTGCGAATCAGTCATGTCGCAGAAGGAGGCTGCGGAAAGGGAGTGGGAGATATCTTCCGCTCACCCAGCCCGCAGCAGACGCACCGGGCGTCGGCGGAAGGCGGACAACGCCGTCTTCCAGCCCCCCTAAATGGGTCCAGGGGCGACGGATCTGGGGACATCCGTCGCCCCCTATTCCTTAGGACCCGAGATGGTGGCGCGTAGTGTTCCACGTGCTCTGTGATGTATGGAGGGGAGTTTAACACCTCACTCCCCCCCAACGTGAGGAGGCCCGCAAAGGCGGGCCGGCACCAGTCGGGGATCGCGGAAGACATATTGGTTCCCGTGGTCCCCAACGTAGGTGTGGGACGGAACACCGGGGTGGTTTTAGTCAGTAAGAGTCTGACAGACCCCTCCGCCCACCCCAGGGCGGAGGACATCCATGAGGATTTCCACCTCGTGATCAAAAAAAAAAAGGCATGACAATTCTATCACTATTCTACCAAGAATACAAAACCCATTTCTACGGTGGTCATGCTACGCGTGCAGCACAAAAGAATTACCTACCACCATTTGATATTGCCTTTAAAGAGATCAGTAATAACGTAGGTATTATTTAAGCCTTTACGTTGCACCCATTAATTTCACCCTCACTAACACCCAAACACTAATACATTCCCTTGTACCCACTAATTTACCCAGAGGCTGTAACATTGTTAATTTTCGTTGTGTAGCTGAAAAGAGAATTTCATGTTCTAATTATGTGTAAATTATTATTTCAGTAGCATATGTGAGGAAATTTCAGTGGAGTTTTTTTTTCTGAATTTTTTTAATGAAAACTGCAGTTACAAAGGACTTATTCTGAAATAAAAGGTCATTATGGCATTGCTTGTTAATTAAGTTGTTGTGTTGTGTTTGTTCTTCTGTGTTGCTCTAAATAAATGATTTTCCTGTACATCTATTTAAATCCTTGTATTAACATGATTATCTAACAATACAACAGTCGGCCTGATGGTCACTATTACCTATGGACATGCAATACAAAGGGATTTGTCAATGCATTGTCAAATGCTAATTTATAATGGGAATAGGCCCCTGTATGAAAATAAAGAAAAAATGTTCATTTTCATAACAAAAACAATATCCCTATTGCAGTATTGCCGCATTTCTTAATAGGTTAAATCCACAAAGCATAGCAATAATTGTTCATAATCAATGCGATCTATGAGTGCTGTGACACGCCACCGGGAATCCTATCGAACTGAACACGAGTGTAAAGTATGAAACTAAAAACACGTGAGCCATTATTCCGATATGCCTTAGTTGCTTGGGAATTTCATTCAAATAGTATTCGAATTAAAACAACGTTCTTTATTTTGTTTGAATAGTATTTTGCAGCACTATAATTTTAGAATTTGGCATCCAATAGTTCAATTCAAAATACATGGTTTCTACTAGGCTGTGTGCTTCATTGGTTCAGTGTTCGAAAACGCTATTACAAGCATAAGGTCTTGGGTTCCGTTTCCAGATCGTCGGGCAGAGTAATATTCGGTTTTTCCATTAGAAATTTCTCAGGGTCGCCCCTTTATACACGGGACTTAAAATAAATTGCAAAATGTGGGTGTGCCAAAAGTATACCTCTGCTTCACCTTTCTAGGAAAATGGGCGTAAGGTCATGTTTTTTGATATTGTTTTGAACTAGCTTTTGCCAGTGGCTTCGCTCGCGTGGAGGGCAGAAATTATCCCGCGGGAACGTACTAGCGGGATAAAAGTACTCTATGCGTTAATCCAGGTAATAAATTATCTGTATTCTAAATTTCATCCATATCCGTTCAGTAGTTTTTGCGTGAAAGAGGAACAAACATCCACACATCCACACATCCATACATCCAAACTTTCGCGTTTATAATATTAGTAGGATTTTGCATGCACTAGTTCAAAATCTAAATAGATAAGTATCAGCTAGGCTGCGCAATACTTATTTTATTTCGAGGTGGAATTTTACCCACATCCTATCCATATTGCTATCAATTGCAGATTAAAAAAATAACATATTATAATCAGCCTTAGTATAATGTCCCTACTGCTGAGACTCAGGGCTCCTCTCTGTGAGAGGGAGTAGGCCCATATACTGGGCCTGCGTCGTAAACTACGCTACACTCTGTAATATTAAAGTATTTTCGATAAAATATTCAAATAACTGTGTCACACCAATACATAAACTTAACTCGAAAATATTCACTTTAAAATTCCTTTACTGAATAACTAAGGGATATTACATAAAGAGACCTAAAAGCCTTTTTCATGTACATTTGAAGAAATCAAACGCTGCGATAGATTAAACTTTTTCTTAGCTGTAGGATTAGAATTACAATATTACTTTTATGATTATTTTTATTACATTCCGCCCGAATTCCATGAAGCAAAGGTGTATTTGAACACCCACATTGCGCTAGTTATATTCAAACTCCATGTAATAGGAGGCGAGCCTATAGCCACTGATCAGGAGAAAATCCAGACTTCTTACTACTACTGCGAAATTTCTTATGAAAATCACCAAGAAAAGAAATAAAGAAAGGAAGAAAGAAACAGGTTTATTTTCCATGTAAACACGTCCATATATAATAGACAAGTAAGATAGTATGATACTTGCTTGACCTGTGAATCAAACCCAGAACCCCTTGTTCTCAAAAATAGTAACTTATTTTACAAGAAATTTAAATTAATAAGAACTTTTTAATCATCAAAGCTATCTTAATAAATCAGTTTTGAAGGTAAGGTCAGGTTCAGTAAGGGTCAATGACCTTTTTCTTTAATAGCTAATGGAGATTTATGTTTTAATAATAAGTAACATTTTCCTTTATCCAGCTATAATCTATTCAATTTGTTGAAAGTAATAATACTTTCAACAAATTGAATAGATTATACCATAAGGTAGGGATAGTAATACAGTCTAAAATAATAAGATTTTGTGGTCATTGAAAACATAAAGAGTAACTAAAAAACTTGTATGTACCTTGCTGTTAGTTGTAAAATGTTTCTTTATTCAAGTAAAGGACATGCAAAATACATTGAATGTATGTCACGTTATTTTTTTTTAAATGTATTATGTGTGTTTGCAAGTTGATTGTTTACATAATCTTTTGCCTGCCCTTTTAAGAAATACTGACATGATCTATAAAACCTATAAAACTAAAATAGTATCTATGCTACTCAGAAACTTCTGATCTAATGAGCCCTTTCCAATTCAACTCGATTCGGTAATAAATCATAGACAGAGCGCAATAAATTATAACCCTTTGCGTTTGGGGATAGTCATCAATTTAAATATGAGCGGAGTCGTATGTTTGAGTTTATACATACATAGGTATAACATGGTGATGAAAATGTAAGAAGGATTTTTGTACAAAACTATCCAACCGAAGCCAGTTATTCTCTCGATTTCAAATTGTGACTACTAATAGAACTCTGTGCGCACTTACGTTTCCGGATAAGTAGGTAGTGCCACAGTAGGTACCAATTTCTGACGCTAAACCGCGTATTGTTGCTGGTGTGGTTACAGGCACATTATGAGACATTCAGCTTCATCTCTGGGATTAGAACACATCTGTGGTGCTTCTGCTATATGCGGCGACCACTTATCCTAAGGTCGGACGGCCATCTATTGTTTGCCATCCAGTAACACAAAATATTTTTAAACGAGGGTTGTGTTAGATTTGTATCTTTAGTAATCAACAAAACAAACAAATAAATTATTATTATCAGCCGTTTTTGTCCCTGTCCAATCCGTAATCAAATACTGTGTTATTCAGCAATCATAAATGCTATTTAAAACAAGCAAATTCACACGCCCAACTAGTGCTATTCAATCAAACCCGTTCCTGGTGCAGTCGACGCCGCTTTATAGTGATAGTTGCAAACGAAAATGAAATTTGAAAATCCGCTTGCAAGGTTGAATTCATGGTTTGAAAATTTTAATATGATTATTCAACATGATTTGATGTAGTTAGAATCTGCTAATAGTACAGGCTTTTTAAGTTTTTATAGGTTAAGCAATGCAACGACACAAAGAGGCAGAACATTTCTTCTCTATTTCAGATTGGGTCTACATTTAGTCGTACTATTTTGTAACATTCACTTGGAACCTCACTCAAGTGAGCGAGCGCACACAATACAAAAACTTATTTGTTTTAAATCAATTATCGTGGATTCACAACATAACACCGTTCGAATTTTGAAGTGTTGTTAACGTTAATAACGCAGGATCACACTCACGGCCTCTCGCCTGCCAGCCTTATACGATAGAATATTGTCGCTTTTAAACTAATTTAATTAATCTTTTTGGAATGTGTTTTATCTAGAAACTTCTTATAAAACCTTTTACATGCCTACACAATAGCTGAGAATTTAATCAATCTTATTATAATCTGATTAAAATCACTCAACCGTCGGTTGAGGTTTTACCGAAAATAAGTCTGTAATTATCTGGGATTTTAGTTTAAAAAAAATAACGTAATTTATTTAAAGAATTTGAGATCCAAAAGCCTAAATCTTTGACGTAGGTTAACAGGAGACATTTCAGCTCTGTATCTGGGATGGATGGCAACGCATCTGCAATGCGTCCGGTAATGGGTTACCACTAACCATCAGTTGGAACAATGAATTGTTTGCTATCTACTCGTACATACATAGAAGATAATTTGTGTAATTGTATATTAAAATCCCTGCCCTTAAAACGATAAAGGAGTGAGGAAATCATCATATCCTAGAACCAAAAAATCGAAAACATTGTTACATCCACCAACCAGCCCGCGTGGTGGACTACGGCCCACTCCCTCTCGCAGAGAAAGGCCTGTGTTCCAGCAGTGGGAATGTTATTGGCTGATTATGTTATGCTTATGCTAACATGAAATATGACATCTCAGAAAGAGCTCTCTCACTTATGTCCCTATAACTATCCCGACGCACAAACCCTTCAAATCGGAACACCACAACGCTGCATAGCGCCAGGAAGGGGTACAATGGTAGTACTTTCCCGCCGAGTTCCTTTACAAAAAGTTCACCTGTTACTGCCTACCCTACCTACAGTAAGTAACCTACCTTTAGTAAGAAAGTAAGTCATTTCTTACTGGCATTATTGGTTACAGAAACTAGTTTGAAGCCTCTGATTCCTGAACTAGTGTACCTGTATGTCAGGAGTCAGAAACACAGACCACACTGTCTTTTGGGGAACGCGTGCTTTTATGTGCTTGTTGGAATTAATTGCAGCACTTCTCAGTGAGATTTTTTATTTGCTATGGTTGTAAACACAAAAAGATAAAATCTTAATGTTAGTAGCTACATGTAAAAAGGTTTATGGGGTTACATAAAATTTACTTCTCCCTATGGAGCCGTATGGAGGTATCAACGTTTTATATGACAGTCTGTTACCTTCAAAGCTAACAATAAAAGTGTTAGTCTTCACACATCACTTCGAAATTCGAACGGTGTCTCGCTGTGAATCCGCGATGATTAACTTTAAAAACAGATGTGTTCGCTTTAGAATTGTGTGCGCTCACTTGAGTGAGGTTCCAAGTAAACTTAGAACAATAAAACTGATATTTTGTGGGTTCGGACTCGGTTCCTCATATTTATGTATTGATCTCTATTATGATAAACAACAAAGTTACATTCCTAAAAAGACCTTCTATCTTCAAAGAAATTGTTTAAATGATTTCTAATTGTAATAAAATACACTGTAGGTACGCCCAAGCACACATTTCCCAAATCAATTTTTCCTTTCTTACATCGCTTTGAAAGCATTGAGCAATCATGAAAACGATTTTTTCAGTATTCACGTTCCATCACGTTTTGCAAACAAGAGTGTGTTTCTGTGTATAGTTTTTTCACTTAATTTAATAGCAACGTAGTGTAGTGCTGCGTTGCTAGCGTACTTGTAAATTATGTTGATGTGCGCTATATGACTATACGCGCGTTACGCCCTGGGCAGTAAGCTGTTAGCTTCTCGCTGACAACGTAACAGTTTAACCATTAACAGAATCATGATAACATAGTATATTTCCAATACAAGAGAAGAACAAGTCGAAGCAAAAATACGTTGTTCAAAGTTTTTGTTCAACAGAAATTTGTACACAGTCTGTAATACAAACACTATACAGGCTGATTTTCTTAATAACAATAAAAAGTGGGCCTATTCCTGGCGCGAACGCGCGGAGTTAAAGTAATGTAAATTCGGACGATTTCGAAATAGAGAATACTTATTTCGCACATTACCATTTCTTGGCTTCAAGAATTAATTCATTTTTATGTGTGATACCAGTGCACAACTGGTATCACACATAGACATGAATAAAGTTTTCGCAACAGTTTGAACCAAAATGCCATAACATAGTTGTATTTTATCGATGGATTTTTTTCGAGTCTTTTGATACTGAACTGCCTTTTGAACTTTGATATAGTTAAATGTATGGTCCTTTAATATATTCTACAACTTATCGTTTTCTACAATTGCTGACACCGAGGCGTTACCGATTGGAGAACGGAATTCGAAACGAAACGGTTGTAACTTGGCTAGGGGGGCTGGTATTCAGCTGCACCTGGTTGGACTGTAAGCCAACCCGAACATAGTTGGGAAAAGGCTGCACAGATGATCAACATCATATAATCACGGCTGTAATCTCCGAAGGTCTCAGCAGAAGTGCACATAGAGTACGGCATGCCAGTTATGTTTCAGTTCTATGTAGTAAGGATGTTGATGATGTTGAAGTTATTGTGGTCAACCATTCGAACCAGCATACGCGAGATTTGACGGCAGGTTTGATTGATTAGACACGTTTCTCACTGGTTTTCCATTATCCATTGCTTCTGAACGCGTCGATAGCAATCTATGTATATACAGTCAGCCCAGGGTTTGGCTACGAGCTTGGCACCTTATGTAGCGTCCATCAATTCCCGTAACCTGCAGACAACAGGACTCGCTGGACATAATATTATTATCTACTTTTGGACACAAAATCAGATTCCGGCCTGCTATTGAGACATTTTTGTAGAAAAATCCAACAAAAATATTTACTCATCCTCGGAATCGAACCAACGATCCTTTACTCGGCAATCATATTTTGGTCTACCATAATATTTGAAGTAAAGCTATTGTGTAACCTTAGTGACTTTCTGGTAAAATGTCGACTTTCGAAACAATTATATCCTTAGTCTTGTACAAATACCCCGTAATTTTCCATAAACAACAGTCACCATCAAAATACACTCAAACATATGAAACTACTCATTATTAGGAAATTACCAAAACTTAACCAAACAAGGCATCCATTAACTTTTGTTGACTTTACCATGATTGAAGACTTCCTTGTAAGATAGAACAAACATGAAGACAATTGCCTTCTAGCCTAAAATAATAGCGCTAAAAACCCATAACAACAATCAAAATTTGCTATTCTGTAAAGTTCACTGCTCACCTCACTCAAGTGAGCACACACAGGTCGAAAGCGAACTCATTTGTTTTAAATACGTCATCCCGGATTTGAAACGAGACACCGTTCGAATTTTGAATGACGCTGCTGCAAGGAGACGATGAACGATTGTTTACGGTTACTATCAGGCTCGACAGGAGCCCGTTTTATAATTGTTGATCCAGCAGGAAAGTGCCGACTATATCTAAGGCTGGGTTTGGTATAAACCATGGCATGTTATAACACATCATCATAAGCAGCCCATAACGTTCCCACTGCTGGGACACAGGCCTCGTCTCGGTAAGAGGGACTGGGCCATAATCCACCACGCGGGCCCAGTGCGGGTTGGTAGATGTCACATGTCTTCGATTTTTTTATTCGAAGACATGCCGGTTTCCTGACGATGTGTTCCTTCACCGTTTTGAGAGCAGTGGTGATGAAATAATTTACACAAAGTAAAGCGCCTGCTTGGATTCGAACTCACGACCTCATATAACACATAATTAAACTGAATACAAGCAGTGGTATCAGTTTCTATATCTATACATAAATTATTAATTAAATTCGCTTATCGTGTTTGTCTGTGAGACCAGATTGTTCTTATAAACTTTGCAATGGATTTTGATGCGGTTTGTAACCATAATTTAGAAAGCTTCTTCAAGAAGTTAATGTATATGTTAAACCTATATTACTTACTTAATTTAATTAACTTGAAGATGATAAAGAAATCTCGATTTATTGTCAAGTTGGAAAAGTAGAGCGGTTTAATAAAAAATAAATATACATGTAGTTTACTTCATATTTCATCGTGTGATCATTAAGAATAAGAATAAATTTATTTAGACAAGTTTACAATCAATTCGATTGAATTACATTAGACGAGTAAAAGTTAAGCCATCCACAGACTTATTTTGGAAGTGTAGTTAACCCTATAGCTGATATTTAGCAGTAATCACTATTCTCTCGTCTAAATCGAAAACAAAATACAACAAATTCGTAATTTTTTACATAGTGAGAGTCCATAAAATAAAATCATGATTTGAGCGTTTGTACATCTGAAGTGTTCATAAAGTTAATTTATTATATTACATTAACAAAGTACTTATGTTTCCGTGGCTCCCTAGTGCCTTCCTGTTTTGATAAGTACCTGAAACAAAAAACATAAAATGTTATTAATGCTATATTCAGAGACATTTCCTTCTCGTAAAAGTTGTATGCTTCGAGGCAGGTTCAACTTTTTAACTTTAGCGTCGTAAAAAAAGTAAAATCAAACAAGGCACTAACCGAAGTTGGTATAAAAATAGAATAAATAATGGGGCTTTCAAATTAACATAAAATATAACGTTACTATAGGCCTGTGATCCTCCGTGGGTTAGACAGAGGTGCACCTATAGGACACTCACATTTGGCCAGTTATATTTTGGTTCTATTTAAAGTAAGAAGTGGCGATCCTACTGTCATCATCATCATCATTTCAGCCGTAAGACGTCCACTGCAGGACTTAGGCCTCCCCCAATTTGGGGGGCTATGCCATAATCGCCACGCTTGGCAGGCGGGTTGACGATCGCAGTACGATGGTAAAATGCATAGGGAACGCTGCTGCCCATTCTCTAGTAAGTCTCTTAGTCGCCTTTTACGACACCCACGGGAAGAAATGGGGTGGTGTTATTCTTTACGTCCGGCACCACACGGTCTATCACTGTCATCAACCAAGCTCAAACTCAGGGTCCAGGGAGATTTCCAATATCATTTTCCTGCTCTTATCCCAGTTTATGTGTGGTCGGCGCAACATGTATTTTTCTTCCACACTTCTCTATTAGTCGTCATTTCAGTAGTCACCCCCTTTCTATCCATATCATAATTCACACAATCCATCCATCGTATCTTTGGTCTCCCTCTACTCTTATAGCCATCGACATTCATACTCAATACTTTCTTCACGGCATTTTCCTCATTCCTTCGAATCACGTGATCATACAATCGATTCCCACACAACTTTTCACTTATCGGTGCCACTTTCAGACTTCCTCTTATGAACTCATTTCTTATTCTATCCATTCGTGTAACACCATACATCCCTCTTAACATTCTCATCTCAGCTGCATGCAATTGCCTTACATTCATCAATTTTGTGGGCCACCACTCTGACCGATACAAGACAGCGGGTCTGACCATGGTTTTATAAATATTCCCCTTAAGTTTAGGAGGGATGTGGGAGTCGCAAATAGAGATATTTCCAATAATAATGGAGAAATCCAGGTTGGAGCATAATAAAACTTAACTGTTTATGCGTCGGAGTAATTTTAGATACAATAATTGCATAATTGCTGCGTTTAATCTATACATTATTAGAAAAGATATTTAATCAAAACTATTTCCTTTCACAGTTCACAAAGTAATCTATTTTCAGCATCGATTGCAGATTCAATTTTAAGATAATCTAAACCTCGAATGATGGGGATCCATGAGGGAAATTTGCGCTATTTGTGTGATTTCCTCTGGGAAAAAAACACGCGGTTAAATAGCTCACACAGTGTGCCATTTTTCATAGTCCTACAGCTGAAGTGTAGTTCACAAAACATCACTTCGAAATTCGAACGGTTTCTCGTTGTGAATCCGCAAAGATTTACTTCAAAACCAATTTCTTAAAAGTAAATCATCGCATTCACCACTGGAGACCCAATTATTTTTTTTACTAAGTTGAAATTCACAGCTTTTTATAAAGGTTTATTTAGGTACAAATAGCATTATTTAGATACACATAGAACTAGACTCGATATATTCGACAGTTATAAAACCTACATATTAATTGGCGAACATCGACCCGTCTAAATGTCTCATTAGGCTTCTCGTATCTATCCGAATTATTTCGTCCCAAACTAGACCTTTACATAAATCCTATCTAGAATTCCAGACCAAGATTACAATGACAAAAACAAGTCCTCGTTTAGACCGAGTCTATCTGTGTCATACGTAACTACTGTTTATGTAGTCAACATGACTAGACGAGTGTTGGGTCGCAGTTATAGCGAGAGGTGGCAATGAATAGATTGATTTATTAAGAGGCCTGTCTAATTAAGTAATTTGTAATTGTGTTTATACTGCAAAAACCCACATCTGAGTTAAAAATTGATATTTTCTTGAGAGTTATATTTGCCAATTCGTGATAGTCATTTTAGCTTATTCAAATTCTTAACCAATTCAGTTACAAATTAACGTTTCATCATTTGATTCAGACTTATAATTAAATGTACCTAAATAACCAAAATCTTTTACTTAATTAAGTAATGAAATATCCTAACTTAACTCTTTTGGTACTTAATTTTCACAAGTATTGTGAAAATCTCGTTGACTCCGGCTCACCTTCCTAGAATGCAAGAAATCGCGTTTCTTGGAAACTATAATTGCAATTCAGGCCCCACAGAAATATAATACAAAATGATAACAAAAACCAATTTTACCGTTCTTACATTACTTATATGTATTTGAATTCATTTGCTTCTGTTTAAACTGGAGGCCGACCTGAACATAGTTGAGAAAAGTCTAAGCAGATAACGCTATTATTTAGAACGTGATAATCCTGGAAGTGTTTTCAAATCCTGGCAAGTAGAATGTGACTTTATCAATCCATATGTCCTTTCTGAGTTTATCTTGGCTGTTACTGATATCGGTGAAGAAAAAAAAATGAGGAAACCTGAACTTGCAGTTAATATAAGGCTCAAATCTCCAACCTGTATTGAGCAAGCGTGGTTATCAATGATCGTGCCTTTTCTGTAAGAGAAGAGGCTTTGCCTTACTGTGGGACATTAATGAGCTAGTTTTTTTTTTAATTACCATTATTAAGACTGCTGCGTTAATAGTACTAAATCGACACCCTCGACGTTTGGAAATACTACAGTAATTTAAAATTATAATTTATAAACCCATATATTAAAACTCTGCAACTGTCACCACATCACACTCCGACAAGTTTGTGACAATCGAAACTTCTCCCATCTCATACCGTCCTACACAGAGCTGTCCTGCACGACTCACGCTTGACGCGCACGAATTAGTTTGTAATTGGAATCCCATCAACGGAAAAGGAACGCCATTTTAAACTTTAATTCTGCTTCGCTGGTCCATTCTGTGCAGAATTTTTGGGAAACTTTCTGTCGGATTAGATTTGAAGTGATTGTTTCTTAAGTTTTTTTTACATTAAACAGTTAGTTAAAGATAGTATGTTGGCTATTTATTGGTTATTAGGCAAACAATTATTTGATGTTATCCATACTTAATCGCAGTTCAGACTACAACAGAAAATGGGTCAATTTGACACAAATTACATTATTTTAGGGCTATTTTTAAGAGTACATGGAAAACATAGCCTTACAATGTCAGTGCCAATAATTTTCCCACAGGAGTACCTGACGTCACCAGTCAGCCGCATTTCTAGTAGCTTCTAATCTAATCTTTACACTGATATCACAAGTTGAATTCCCAACAATGTTATTTGATACTGATAGTGCATTGCTCCCATTCGAAGTTGTGAGTAAGCTTGCAAAGTTTTCCTGTTGTGTTTTACGAAAGTTGACTTTAAGGTATGTTACGAAATGTCGAGGCTTCAGGGCCAATATTATTTAACAAAACAACTCTAAGTTAAGTACTACAAAAACTAGATTAAAGGAACAAAAAACGATTGACACATTATAAAGAGCAAACAATTAGAGCTTGACTAAAGATCCAAAAAGTTGCTACTACGGAAATAAGTTTTTAACCGAATTGAAATAAACAAACTAGGGCAAAGAGCTAGAATTCCCATTTTTTTTTCAACTGCAGACTATTTTTTGGACACAAACCTAGTCTAGATTAGGCCATTTTTAGGCTTCCGTAGCCAAATGGCAAAAAACGAAACCCTTATGGATTCGTGATGTCTGTCTGTCTGTCCGTCCGTATGTCACAGCCACTTTTTTCCGAAACTATAAGAACTAAGCTGTTGAAACTTGGTAAGTAGATGTATTCTGTGAACAGCATTAAGATTTTTACCCAAAAATAGAAAAAAACAATAAATTTTGGGGGTTCCCCATACTTGATATTAGAAACTTCAATATCATTTTTGAAGACCTATTCATAGATACCCTACACGTATGGGTTTGATGTTTTTTTTTTTTTTTGAGTTTCATTTCTAAGTATGGGGAACCCCCAAAATTTATTGTTTTTTTCTATTTTTGTGTAAAAATCTTAATGCGGTGGAAGTTTACATGGTAATGTATATTATACATTACCATGTAAACTTCCACCGAAAATTGGTTTGAACGAGATCTAGTAATTAGTTTTTTTTTAATACGTAATAAATCGTAAACCTCAGATAATGGTACGGAACCCTTCGTGCGCGAGTCCGACTCGCACTTGTTTAATATAAGACAATACCTACAGTCAATAGGTTCTGCGTTGTATTCTTAATCCATACAGTTATTTATACACAAACCTAACCACTAACCTTGACCCGCGACCTTTAGCTTCAGATATTTCGGCTAGCATGCCAGTTACAGGTATCTTTATAACGCCGACGTATCTATTAAATTAGGCCACAGGAAATTTCCAAGGGGACACGCTCCGATTACATCATACTTGGGACAGGTTTTGCTCAAACATTATATTTTTAATATTATTCGGAGTGGTTATACTAAAAATCTTGAAATAAAAGGAGCTGTGAAGTTTACAGAGCAAGCGACTAAGACGTCAGTTTTAATGATGACACCCAAACCTACGTTACCTATATTAATTACTGTCAAGCGAAGAAACAAGAATAAACATTAAATACAATAAAGTTATATTCAAAAAGTTTACCTTGACAAAATACACTTATAAGAGCGCAATAAATTAACGCAAAAGTGCACGTTATCATATTAATGTAAGTTATGGGTATTTCAAAAATAAACGTATTTTCACATTCTGGAAAAGAGTAAATCCAAAACACTATTACCGTCCTACTTTTTTTTTAAATTTTAATTGATAAAATTCAGAGGAAAAAATACGAGATATAAACGACGAACTCCTCAAAAGGGAGCTGAATGATATATGTTTTGGTATAATTAGTGTACAAAACAAGCAGCATCTACCTAGCAAAATGAAATATTTACAAGAAAAACATAAAACTCCAATAGGAACACAACCCAGTTAATAAATACAATATTAGGACACCATATTCCCTGCCACCATATGCCTGTTGCGGTTTTGTTCGAAATAGTTACCGTGGCCCTAGCATAGCCAACTGAAGGAACAGGGTAGGTTTTAGTCAGTAAAAGCCTGACACGCTTTCCGCGAAAGTCTTTTGATGATTTGCCACCCACAAAAAAAGGACACTATATCCTCATTGCTACCTGTTCTATTCCCTTATCTACATAATTGCATCAAAACCAAACGAAATCGCAAAACTTGGTCACGCTATGAAAACATAAGGCAGAGGTCAGTATCACCACGGTATTAGGTTTCCGCTCGAGGCTCCCTTTACCCTCTTTGTCATTCATGGTGATAGTACACCGGTGGATCAGTAGAAATGTAACTTTAGAAGGTTAACTTGAAAATTTGGAGGAGTTTCAGATATGTATTAACCCACCAACATTTTTCTAGCTACGTTAAATTCACATGAAATAGAGTGCGAACCTATTGCCATCAACCGAGTACAAGTCCAGACTCAAGCTGCTGCTGAGAAATGTCTAACTGAAAACCCTATAATTTCTGGCGAAGATAAGTACACGTGGTTTAATTAGTTTTGTATGAAAATGTAGGCGGTATTGTCCATTGCGACCCACAGCCACGTTATATACGGATACGTGGCTTGCAAACAAATGAACCGCGCCGCTTACATGACAACCCTCTCCGTGCATATTCTGCGTGTAATTGTCTAACGCACTAACAGTAGAAATGACTGTCATTTTGACAGTTCAACAACACCCATTGCGTTATTTACGTTCTTGTGTAGCCGAATTTTACAAACATATGAAGCGATGGATCCTTCGCAATTATTCTGATTCTGATTCATAGTGTTACGCTATTAGGTTTCTCCATGGCAGTGGATGGTCGACTTAACACTTTGTCCGAACTATACTAGGTGCTTCTATTACAGACAGTGAACCTTTTGTATGTATGTTGTATGGTGCCAGCACTGTCATGTGCTATATCCAGGCGATCGATGGAACTAATAGAATTGCTCACAACATTGTAAGAAATTGTTTCGGTGACCCATTAACACTGCTTAGCTTATTACAGTGTTGTTTTTTATGACAAAAAAGTTTACTTTAATTTAATTAATATTATAGTTTTATGATTTCGAAAGTTTAAAAAAAATATACTAGGCATTGGTACATGTAGGGGTCGCGTTAGTGAATATAGACATAATAGGGCGAACTAAAGGACACATGATACCAAATGACTTTGACCCTTTTAATTAAATATTAATTTGGTTAATGTTAAATATGATGATATGATATGTTGATATTTCTTGAATTTGCACGTCACATTATGTGGCAAACATGTCAGTACTTTCAAATGTTTTGATCATCTTGCATGCCAATGCATGCTGTATATATCACACATGTTTACGCAAATCTATTTTATCAGTATACAATTATCTATATATACGGAACTATATATACGGATCTATATACGAACTACGGATATACGGAACGTAACCGTGCTAAAGGAAAGATCGTTGTCATCAAGCTCCTAAATTCTTAATCGTTTTAAATAGCAAAAAGTGTTTGTTTAGACTATTGAGCGATAGTATTGCATAGTGAGTGAAGTGTTCGTTCTAGTGGTGAAAACCGGACGTCAAAACTCCCAAGAACTAAAAAGTTATGGGTAAATAACTTTCAAACTTTTAAAAAACGATCCTATTCCCTGACCTACCTCAACCCGCGGTGCGCCCGATACTCCTCGCGCGCCCGTGCCTCACACCCGCTGACACCGTCGCTATCAGTGCATGAATCATCATCTATCATACAACGCGTTCGACACTTCATTACCTTATATGGCCATACGAGAGCCCAAGTTGGAGACTAATTACTTCGCTCAGCACCTATAGCGTTATTTCGTCACAACTACTACAGAGCCAAGTAGCATAGCGGTTGAACTCCGCGCTTAGAAAGAGAGTGATCGTGCGTTCTATTCTCACGTGAACTATTGAAATTTTTGTGTTTTTTTTATTTTTTTATTATTAATTTGTATTTTTGTAACTTATTAACATAACAACATTCAACGACTTTTGTCGCCTTCTACCGACATTATGGACAAGTCTGAATTTGAAAATATTACTTTTCGCAAACCACCGAGATCGAGCTCAATGGACAGCGTCTTTAATGTTAACTTAAGCACAAACTCCACTCTATTAGACACGACGATGATGAGTCTGCCAAATACGTCACTAAATGAAAGTGACGCTACTCTAAATCTTAAAGATACAATCAATAGGCTAAATATGGAGCTAAAAAGTGCACATATAGAAATTGAAAATTTAAATAGCGAAAACTTTCGCCTTAAAATGGATATTGGACAATACCAGAAAGTTATTGAAACTTTTAAGAAAGTGAATATATTAAATACGAAGAGTTTTTCACCGAGATCTGCAAGTACAAGAAATAAATTACAAACGGGGGGCTCCTCCACCCCGACTAAATTGTATCTCTCTCCTATGGTGACTCACATACCAAACGCAGTCATACAAAATCAAAAAACAGGCGATACAGCTGTGGACGACTCCTTCAACTCAGCTCTGTCAATCGGCAGTTCAGATACAATAGTACTCACTAAGTCGCCGCCTAAATCCACACAAAAGTTCAGCTCATGTAAAGATACAAGTGACCACAACTCTCCAAATAAAGAGAAGTCCATATCATCCTCGGTTACTGAGTTAAAAAATAACGATATAAATAAATGCCAACCCTTGACCGAAAATCAACTAGCCCCCGCTGTACCGAACACGTCTGATAAAAAAAAGAATAGTCGCCCTTGCAATCAAATCCCAACACAGACTAAGAATCAACAAAGAAACATCACTGAAAAGTACAAGCTGTGTATCTTAAGCAGTAATAAGAACAACAAGATACTGTCAATGGCAGAAGATACATTCCCAAACTTTGAAATTTGCCACTACTTAAAACCTAACTGTGGGATAAAGGAACTCATCAATAACCTTGAACAAAAACTAAAAAACTATACCATGTATGACTATTGCATCATTTTAATTGGCGAGGAGGATTTTCGACGAACTAATAACTACGTCGACTTAACAATCTGCATACGTGAAACTCTTTTAAAAATACAGCACACAAATGTTGTAATTTGCGCACCTACATTCAAATTAAACAACTACTCAACGATGTTCAACGGAAGAATAGAGACATTTAATAGCCTGTTATACCTAGATGCATGTACTCATAACTATGCATACTTGTTCGATTCGAACTATTACCTTTCTTATGATTTCAAAATGTTTTGGAAAAGAAGTGGATCTGTGAACAATCGCGGCATGTCAAATATATTTGTAAATCTTAGTTTAATGATAAACGAATTTGTATGTTGTGCTAACGGAGATATGAACCGCTCAGTTGATGCGGAACTTGGAGAGTCTCCACTCAACTCCTCTACAGTTCACGCGAATGAGTTTTTTCTTTTATAATCACATACATGTTTTGCATCAAAACATAGCTGGTCTTCTCAATAAATCAGATTTATTAACAGTACATATCCAAGAATTGTTACAAAAGGAAATAGATATAGATGTGATCTGTATAACGGAACATTTTGTAATAGCTGGTCACGAAAACTTAATTAACATACCTAATTTTAAGATAGCTGCGTGTTATGCAAGAAAAACACAAAAACGTGGAGGTTCTTGCATCCTAATTAAGAATAGCTATGAATACAAAGAATTAAAGAACATATCCAGCTTTTCAGTGACGGGGGTTATAGAATGTTGTGCGTTAGAACTAATTAAACATAAGATAATAATTATATGCATATATCGTCCGCCCAATATGTCTAACATAAGTCTCTTTTATGATATCCTGGATTCTCTATTAAAGACATTATGCAATAATTTAAATAAAAAGGTGGTTCTGTGTGGGGACTTTAACATAGACGTAATTAAAAGAAATAGATTTACTTTGGACTTTGAATCTTTACTTCTCAATTACAATCTTAAACTGGAAATACATCAACCAACACGATTAATGAGCAAGACTTGCCTAGATAACATAGCTCATAATTCAAAGCAGAAATGTAATTGCGAGATAATAGACCTTGCTCTTTCTGACCATACAGCTCAACTACTGAAAATCCCAATTAAAAAAACATGTATTATTAATTCTTGGCGCATACAAAAACGTACTATTACAAAGGAAAATCTAATAAAATTTAAAAGTTATCTACAATGTCTAACTTTCTCAGACGTAGTTAGTACCGAAGACGCTAATGAAGCTTATGATAACTTCATAGATATTTTTGTTTATTGTACAATCTTTGCTTTCCGATGAAATGGGTTATTGTTAAACCAGACAGAAAGATTAAGTGGGTATCTAGGGGCATAAGAATTTGCAGTCGGAAACAAAGAAATTTATTGTGGAAGTATAGATTATCTCCTACGCGTAAAAATAAATATATTTTCAAAACTTATTCACAAAAACTCAAGAAAATTATTAGACTCACCCAAAAAGCTCAAAATAACTATATTATAAATAACTCTGAGAATAAGACCAAAGCAGCGTGGCAAATTATTAACAATACTAAATTCACTAAGGATCCGATTTTACAAATAAACAGACAGAATTCTATAATTAAAAACCCCCAAGAAATTGCTGAATCTTTCAATAATTTCTTTGTAGACCAAGTACAAGATGTATCAAATGGAAAATCAGAATCAGATAATTTCAATAGTATAACCAATAACTCGAACTCTATGTTCATGCCGCCAGTAGTACCACAGGATATAGCTAGAGCAATAAGGACATTAAAAAATAAAAAAAGTCACGGCTATGACGGCGTATCAACTTCGGTAGTCAAATTTGTGTCTGATATAATTGCTGTACCTCTAAGTCACATAATGAATACAAGTATTAGCTCAGGTAGTTTTCCCAATAGTCTAGTCTAGTGTGCTAGCTGACATATGGCGAATAATGTATGTTTTGTTTTATTATATTAATAACTTATACAATATTGTATAGAATCAAGTTCTTCTAACTTAACAGACAGCAGTGCTGCTGGGGAGTTTGTTCCGCCACTTCTTCTTCCCAGCCAAAGCACTAGGAAGTGTCGAAGGGCGGGCGTTTTGGGGGGACTGTCTTATGTGACTTTGACGTTCAAAAAGTGCTGACTCTCAGCCTAGTTTGAATAAATGACTTTTGATTTTGATTTTGATTTTGAGTCTTAAAAAAGTAATCATAAAACCACTCCATAAAAAAAATAGCAAAGAAGACATGGCTAATTATAGACCAGTGGCCTTAATTCCAGTGTTTTCCAAAGTTTTTGAAAAAATTATATACGAGACAGTCTATAAGTTCTTAACTATAAATAAAATCTTATGTGACGAACAAAAGGGGTTCAGAAAAAATAAAAATATCAATATGGCAATATACGACCTACTGAACAACGTAATGCCAAGTGTAGACCACAAAAGGCCTGTGTGCGCCATATATACTGATATGACGAAAGCATTCGATTACGTAAACCATGACGCTCTTATAAATAAACTCTACACGTACGGCATTAGAGGAAATGTCTTAAATCTAATTAAGTCATACCTTACTAATCGAAAGCAATACACAGAAGTATCAAGGATATGTATGAAAACTAAAAAAGAACATAAATACCTATCCGGCTGCAGAGAAGTCAAATATGGCGTACCGCAAGGCAGTGTCCTTGGACCTTTATTGTTTCTTTTGTACATTAATGACTTGCCTCGACAAATACAACAACCTATGGTATTATTTGCAGACGACAGTACGGCAATAATAAAATGCGGCGATAAAAATAAATACGAAACCGATATTAATAAAACATTGAAAAACATAATAAACTGGCTTAATAGAAATAATTTAATTATAAACATCCAGAAAACAAAAGTTATGCATTTCCACCAGCGACTAGGGGCTGAAAATTACAATGTTGAATTTAAGGGACAAAAAGTAGAATCGACAAATGTTACAAAATTCCTTGGTATTCTAATTGATAACAAACTGACCTGGAAACCACATGCAGAGGATATATGTAAGAGATTAAGCAAGTCAGCGTACGTTCTTTATAACCTGGCAAAAAAAGTAAGCACGCGCACCGTGGTGGAAGCTTATCACGGTCTAGTTGCGTCAGTCTTGAGATTCGGAGTTATATTCTGGGGCAACTGTACCGATAGGGAGAGAATATTTAAAGCCCAAAAACGTTGCTTAAGATCAATCAGTAGTCTTAAAAATACCGACAGTTGTATACCTGTGTTCAAGTCCCTAAAATTACTCACCTTTCCGTCTTTGTATATTCTTGAAGTTGCAATATTTGTTAGGACAAACATACACCTTTTTACCCTAATGGACGATATTAGAATACGCCAGGGACCTGTCAGATCTCAATATAAAAATCTAATGTTTACAGGGAGGTACAAAACAGCTTTATTAAGAAAAAGTGTACTAACAATGGGGCCAGTTATATATAACAAAATACCTCATGCCTACAAAGAAGAACCGTTTAGTATATTTAAAAAGAGGCTAACATCATTACTAATAGACAAATGCTACTATTCTATACAAGAATTTCTAAATGATAAAAGTTTGTAATTTTATATTAATTTATTATATTGTATTATATATACCTTGTTAATGTAGGCAAAATAAATAATTAATTTAATCAATCCTAATGTGTAAAATACAGAATGAATATTGTTGTTTTTTATGTTTAGTTTGTGTAAAGGCTGTAGTGTCACATAACTTAGGACCTTTCTTGGTACCTTTTATGTTTCGTTTCTTTTTTTTTGTTATTTTGATTTTGTACAATTGAGTAGATTTAAATATGTTTTTACTTTTGCATGCCGTAAGGTAGAGTGTGTTGGAACTGTTTTTTCTACAATGCTTACATCTTATTTTGTACCCACATTCATGGCAAATAAATTATTTCTTTCTTTCTTTCTTTATATTCATCATCATCATCATCATTTCAGCCGTAAGACGTCCACTGTTGGACTTAGGCCTCCCCCAATTTAGGGGGCTTTGCCTTAATCGCCACGCTTGGCAGGCGGGTTGGCGATCGCAGTATGGTGGTAAAATGCATAGAGAACGCTGCTGCCCATTCTCTAGTTATCTATATTATCTATCTAAAAGTAAAGGGGAAGTTGTGTAGTAGTAGGAATGGCTTCCATATTTTCATATATAAAATGGCTTTGACTTTCACTAGTAAAATTTGCTACCGTAATCGCTGTGTTAATTTTGTATACTATGACGGAAATAACTAATTTGTAAAAAAATACAATATTTAGTTTTGGTGGTAACGCGTAACTTGCGTGTAATGTAATAATAAATACTGCCTTATTTGTACATAATATGATCAATACCAAACTTAAAGACCTATTCAAAAGAATCAACAACACAACATTTCATCACCACTATTACTCCAAAAAATACCGTGAAATAAGTGTGAAACTTAATAATGAAAACCTCCTTGTTTGTTCTGTAGTCGTAAGCGACAGAAAGAAAGTAAGCAAGCATTTATTTTTAAAGTAAATCATCGCGGATTCACAACGAGACGTTCGAATTTCGAAGCGATGGTAAAGAAAAACATACAGAGAGGAGCTGAGTATGATCCTCATGTCAGTTAGTGTTATCAGGTTATCGTCGGAATGTTTCCTGAGTCTGGTGTTGATCTAATTACTGTCAATAGATTGATAGATGGATTCAAACTAGCGGCCCACACTTCCACAGTAGTCAATCTCTCACCCACTACACCCATCGTCTAGTTTTGTCTACTGATACATAACACATGAAACGTATCTATATTATAAGCTTTAAAAACATAAATTCATACCATATACATGAAAAGTAACCATAGTATTTCCCTAAAAAATATATCCATCAAGTCAACAAGAAAGCCACATAAATTAAACATAAGAACGTTATAGAACAACTACATACTCCTTATTTATCCACAAACACACTAGGTGACAAAATGACCTTGAAATAAAATGAATTACGCGACACTGTTTTGATAAATTCCAAGGTCAGGTCGGCTTCAATTATATCCCAGGAGGCACAAAATGTTTTAACAACAGCTAGTGAAGGGCGAAATGAAAAGCTATAGTATAAAAAAATGGTCGTTTGCAGTGGAATATATTATGTACATTAAGTGTGAAAAATAACACAAAAATATAACATGTTTATACAGGTATACTCATACAGGGTATAAAAGACATCGCTTCACAAACTGTTACCTACCAATGTATTCAGTAAATGATTCTAGACACACAAGCGTTGTCATTTTTCGTCGGCTTATAATATAAAAAACTTTAGAGGTGTCAATGGACACCCGGATAGAACGAAGTTCCTTTCCAGGATTCATAATAGTTATAATTTTTTAATTATTTATTATGTACAAAAACCTGTATACACTCAACAAAAAACAAAACAAAAATATTCTCTCTCTCTCTCCCTATCTCCTTCTCTCTCCCTCTCTCTCTACCACTCTCTCCCTCTCTCTCCCACTCTCTCTCTACCTCGCTCTCTCTCCCTCTCCCCCTCTCTCTCCCTCTTTCTCCCTCTCCCCCTCTCTCCCTCTGTACTCACGACAAAAAAAACAACAACATACAAAATATATACGGTCGAATTGAGAAACCTCGTCCTTTTTAGGGTTCCGTTGCCAAATGGCAAAAAACGGAACCCTTATAGATTCGCCATGTCTGTCTGTCTGTCTGTCTGTCTGTCTGTCCGAGTATGTCACAGCCACTTTTCTCCGAAACTATAAGAGCTGTGCTATTGAAACTTGGTAAGTGGATGTATTCAGTGAACCGCATTAAGATTTTCACACAAAAATAGAAAAAAAGCAATAATATTTGGGGTTCCCCATACATAGAATTGAAACTCAAAAATTTTTTTTTCATCAAACCCATACGTGTGGGGTATCTATGGATAGGTCTTCAAAAATGATATTGAGGTTTCTAATATCATTTTTTTTTAAAACAATAATATTTGGGGTTCCCCATACATAGAACTGAAACACAAAAAAAAAAAATTAATCAAACCCTTACGTGTGGGGTATCTATGGATAGGTCTTTAAAAATGAAATTGAGGTTTCTAATATCACTTTTTTCTAAACTGAATAGTTTGCGCGAGAGACACTTCCAAAGTGGTAAAATGTGTGTCCCCCCCCCCGTAACTTCTAAAATAAGGGAATGATAAAACTAAAAAAAATATATGATGTACATTACCATGAAAACTACCAACGAAAATTGGTTTGAACGAGATCTAGTAAGTAGTTTTTTTTTAATACGTCATAAATCGTAAACCACAATTTACCTTTCATTCAGTCAACTCAAATATAAAAATTAAAAAAAAAACATTTAATTTCATAAACGATGATGACGAATGATGATGATGATGACCTGCAGGTTTGTACGGAACCCTCGGTGCGCGAGTCCGACTCGCACTTGGCCGGTTTTTTGAAATCGGTTAAAGCATGTCGTGATAACTTTTCGTAAGATTTTTTTCCGTCTAGCCCCCTTTCACAACGCGCGATAAGGAACTTCGTTCCAAAAACAATTATTTAATACAAAAGTTCAATATCTACACGGTCGGAATACATAGAAAAGGTGTTTAAAAAAAAAACAACGAGAATATGACAGAGAAAAAGCTCATTGGGCATCAAATTATGTTAAGTTTTGAAAGGATTGCAAGTCCGGTTAGTGTATCTTGAAACTGTTATATTTGCTATTTAGGTACAAACGCCAGCACATCAAGGTAACCGAAAATGTCTAATTCTCCCTATCAACCTTGAACCTAATGCTTTCGCGATAAAGTTGAAAACCTATTAATGAAATTTGACAGATTATACTAGCTCGATGTGCTGGCGTCTGTACATCTGAATGGAGCATGATATTTGTGGAATTATTTACTATCAAAATCGTTTATTGGAAGTATGTGCGCTACTGACGTGTATTTAATCGGATTTACCAAACCAGTTTTCGAAAGCCGTAACCCTCTCACTGTACAAAAAGGCAAAATTTTCTCAACACATGTTGTCGTTGCGACAAATTCTCCAGTAAACACATTTTTATATTTTCACCCTGTATCAAGTTACATAACATAAAATGCTGAAAATACGGTTATTCCTTCAGTTTCCGTTCTTCGAATTTGTGTTGGTATTTCTACTACATATATTGGTATTTGTCAAGGCTTGGGTTTGGCTCAAAAGGAGACGTTGTTCCAATGATTATTGTGTTGAAAAAATTACTGAGCCAAGATAAGCTCCTTGGAAAGAGGTCTTGTCAATAATTACGTACGTAACGTTATTCACCAAAAGTGTGTAAATGTTTGCTTAAGCTGAAATTATCAGCAAAAAAGGTTTGTTAAAAATATATTTAAACAAGCGTCCTTTCTCCACAGACATAACGTCGAGATTTGTTTGGTTATAATCAGATGTAATAAAAGTACCTACCCTTACTGAAGCCGAGACTCAAGTGACTTCGACTTTGTTATGGGTATTTGCAAGACCAAGTGATCTTTTCGTTGTTTGTTTTTTTCTGCTGGACTATATCTTTTGGATACGGAGATATTGATGGCCACATATTTACTATAACAGATATTTGCACACCTATTAAGGTAGGATATGGTGCAAAGAACTTTTGATGCAATTATGTATCACCTCATAAACATCCACATTCATGCAAATAAATGATTTGATTTGTATAAACCTTCTTGAATTTTGTTTATTACGATTTATAGAATATAGAAAGACGTGTGTTGTTTTTACCCCACCTCAATGTCATGCCATCTGCCAATAAAAAATACCTTGGTCTGGTAAATTGCCATTGGACAGAAATAAAAATATTTTCGCACCTCTATCGATCCACACGACATACACTTATGTAAACTCCACTTGACTACATAACCTTGAGTTGGTGCTACGATGACATTTGTGTCCTTGAGGATCTGGCATTGTCATTTCTAATAGGAATAAAAGCCTAGTCACTTTAACCATACATTATCATTCACTGTTCATCCATCATTTTATTGTATGTCATACTTATTTGATTTGATTTCTTTTAAACCCACTCACAACTGATAAAACCCGCATACACTGTTGTCTTCTCATTTCATTATTGTATTTACCTTTGACCCCTAAACAAAGAGATTTGCCACAAAGGACTATCAGAAATCAAGATAGCGATGTCATATCTGCTATTCAACCAAAATAAATGTTAGATGGCTGTCAAACGGTTTAATGTTGGCGATAAAGCTGTCAAAATGTTGGGGTAAATATGTTTGTCTCTTTTGTGTTCATATTTTTTGTAGAAGAGTGGAGTGAGATAAAGAATCGCTTATGTAAAATTCTCTTCAAATCAATTCGAAATTCAAATGATGTCTCGTTCTAAATCCCAGATGAATTACTTTAAAAACAAATGATTTCGCTTTCATTTGTTTTGAGTGAGGTACTAAGTGAACTTTATAGAATAGCAATATTGTAACCATGCAATGCACGCTTTTCAGTCAGTCAACCCTACTCGTCTACTGACGTCAGCGATAAGATAAACCCTACTGATTTGAAATGAGTTAGATAAGATAGTTGTTTTTGGTATTGATTACATTTGAGACTACTTTGTTCGTGCCATTTATTACAGTTAACACGCTTATGCGGTAAGGAGAACTACTTGCTAGGGTTGCGAGATTCGTTCAAAAGAGGTACCGTGGCTCTGGCATATGGGCAACTGAAGGAACACGGGTGGGCTTTAGTCAGTAAAAGTCTGACACGCCCTTCCGCTCCACCCAGAGTGGGAGATGTCATTTGATGATTTCCCACCCACAAATAAAAAAGGAGAACTACTAGCATGAATAGGTACAATGGATCTATCTATTGGTATTGTAAAATATTTTTTAATATTCAGCCACCCTAGAGTGTCTTATGTAATCGGGTGGAAATGATCCATCCAATGGTAAGTGGTCACTGTCTATGGACATCTGCCATGCCAGAGATATCAAATAGTGTTACTATCTTAGAGACAAAGCTGAATTGTCTCATGAACCTGTCTACAACGGCAGCCATGCCCATAAAATCGGGACACGGCAACGCTGCTTGGCAGCAGAAATATGTATGTAGGTATGATGGTAGTACTTCCCTGGAAGAACTTCTTCTTTAAGAGCTCCTCTACTACTATAGCTATGTTTCAAGCCTTTTCAATTAGTCATCATTGTTCGTCATTTCTTCCTTCTTTTATTCATCATAAAAAATATTTAGGAATAGGCTAGGCGGCCTATTCTGACCTTAAATCTATCTATCTGACCTTCACGACCCAGTTACTGAGTAATACTATAAGACTGTTTGTTAGTCTATCTGGCTTCTGACTATTTGTAACGACTGCCAAAGAACCACAAATTGTCATTGCTAGAACCAAAGGCTTAAAGTGCTAGCCGAGGCACGATCGACCTGTGCGGCTGTTTGACTTAGCGACGAGCCCCGTATTTCATATAGAAATGATACCATTTCGATTTTCAAAATTGAAATTGACCAGTTGTCTAGTGGTTGCAAGAGCGACTGCTACATATGAGGTCCAGGGTTCTATTCCAAAGGATTATCGGGTTTTTCTATGACAAATGTTCTTGGAGTCAGGATTTTTAAACCAATTGATGGCAATAGGGTCGCACTCGCGTGGTGGATTATGGCCCACTCCCTCTCACTGAAAGGAGGCCTGTGTCCCAGCAGTGGGAACATTACAGGCTGATGATGATGAGGATCGCACCCTATTATGCACCGTTTCGTTTGTGCAGAATAAAGAATTTGTCTTTCTGTCTTTCTATTATATGTGACTTAAACATAACTGACGAAAGGGGGGTGTTACAATAGGTACACTTTTAGCCAACCCTTCGAGGAAAATAGGCGTGGTGTTATGTTACTATAAGTCGAACACAAGGCTCACATTTCTCATCTCCACATAACAGATGTTATCCACAGCATTTCTGAAGAATTATAGATGTATTTTTAAAGTGAGTAGGTATATGTGTAGATGTTACTCTTGATCGTTCGCTCGTATTCTTCCACTACGTTACGCGTCTGATAGCCAGTTGAACGGAAGGCTGTCTCTCCATGGCTAAGTGGTCTACCTCTAAAGAAATGTTGTCACGAGATCTTGAAAGGCGAGCTCTGTTGTTTTATATTATTTCTATTGTGTTTTTTTATGCATTAAACCACGAAAATGAAGAACAAAGACAATTTTAACGTAAATTTTTCGAATGTTTTTTTTTTTTTTCTAAACATCGCTTCGAAATTCGAACGGTGTCTCGTTGTGAATCCGCGGTGATTTGCTATAAAAACAAATGAGTTCGTTTTCGAATTGTGTTCGCTTACTTGAGTGAGGTGAGCAGTGAACTTTACAGAATAGCACTGATGCTCATTTGTTTAATAAATACATTTCAAATATATTTGAAAAATTAAGACAGATAAAACATAACGTAACTAAAAGCTATCCTTATGGAACTCTAATAAAAACTATTTTGTCCGACTCCCAGCAGTGTCCAATTTTTTATTTAGTTTCCCCAGAGAGAGTCCGGAGTGAAAGGTATAATATATTCAAGTAGACGTCTGAACGTGTTGTAAAGAATCCCAAATCTGTTTCCAAAGACTACGAAATAGTGCTGAAGTGTTCTTATTTATTCATACGTGGACTGGAGCTGTTTTTATTACAGACTTTTTATTAATGACTGCTAAAAGTGACCCTCTTCCAAGACGTGTAAAAGGAGACGTCAAATACCTGAGTCATAAGTAACCATGTTAGACAAATTAAATAACCGTTCATGCATGACAAAATAAAATAGGACCGAATGTATAGGATAATCATAAGAAAACGTTAAAAGTTATAACGGTCCTGCTGCTGGGACATAGGCCTCTGCTGTGTGTGAGAGAGCAAGTCGTGAATCTCGACACGGGCTTAGTTTGGGGTGGTAGATGTCAAGTGTCTTCAAATTATTTTCTTTACACCAATTTCTTTAAGTTTTGTTCGTCATTTAATCTTTCTTGACATTTTAAACAACTTTTTTTTTTATTCAACTGGCGAAGAATTCTGAGGGGTGATTTAATTAGAGCGTAAAATATTCAGTCGTAATATAATAATTAATTGGTAATAATAGTGAACGAAATTTGAAGGCAATATTCTAGCAAAATAATTAAAATATGCTTTTGTAATTAATACAATATCTTTCTTAGTTTAGTGGTGATTAAGGAGAAAGCAAAGCTAAATTTTCACTACAATAAACTCATGAACTTAGCGAACTTAGCTTTATGGCTGGACGTATTTCCAAGTGCCAATGGAATCATACTGGATGGGCTGAACTTCAGAATGCCCGTTGCATTGTTTTTGGTTTTTACGAATATTTCAATGTTTTGCCACCGACTACTCCTGCGACACAGGGTATCCTAGTGCGGGATTCAGTGTCACATCTAAATACTGTAAAACGTGTATGAACCAATAAAAATATATTACTATTACTTACAACTGATGAGATCTTATACAAATAATAAGTACGCTTTTTGTCTATTGTAAATGATATAAAACCGACTTAAACCCGTACTTTTAACTGTCAATATGGATTAGATCCCAATCTAACCAGAAGCGGCTGACCATCAAAATATTAACGGAAATGTAGTTCTGAAACAACTGTTAATGAGGGTAGGAACAGTTTTGTTTTGAAAACCCTTTATTCTATGTTTTACACCTGATGTATAGATTGCCTACCTATCTTCGTCCGATATATTTCAGTAGTTTTTGAACTGACTACGAATAGAGAAGTCACACAAATTAAACACTTCGGTGTCTATTCTAAATCACAAAACTATCAAAACATCAAACCATATCTGCCATCGCCAGTGTTTCGCCAAACTCTCCTAACTTACCAACCCTCGGGGCTACTGTACGCAATAAGGGAAACTTAACTATTGACAAGTTTCTCACAGATCCCTTTAATTTGACGTTACTGATAATATGATGGAATAGCAAGGTTTAATGAACTACAATATTTATGGGGTCTTACTAACTTTGATTAATTAATACAGATTAAACGCCAGGAGAAATCGCCTTGGTTAAAAGGACATATTATAGTGACATTAATTGCGGTATTCTTCAGAATGTTCAGGTCCATAGTACTCGCAAATGGGGTGCGAGTTTGATCATATGCTTTAACGGAGACGAAGAAAAGGATTAAATATGGTTCATAACAGGTGGCATCTGTTGGTTTTGACCATGCTCTGTTGAAAAACAGTAAAGAAAAATAAATAAATAAAAAAAAAATGTTTATTTTGCTCAGACAAGATGTGAGTACCAACATACAAAAAATTGAGTTGAAGTTTTTGTTTGTAATGTCAACATAGCTTTTTACTAAATGCTAATGAAAGTATATGCGGGAATTAAAACCTTTTTTTCCTGTTAATTTTTGCCTGTTTATTTTATTGTTCTGGCTATTCTCCAAAACGACTGGACCGATTTTGACAGGATTTTCAATGGCAGATAGCTGATGTTATATATTGTTATTAGCTTCTACCCGCGACTTCGTCCACGTTAGATTTCTTGTTCCCCCGACCTTTCCCGTCGCGTCGAATCGCCTACCCATGCGATTTTTCCCGTTTTTGCAACATTTTTCATTACTGCTCCGCTCCTCTTGGTTGTAGCGTGATGTTATATAGCCTATAGCCTTCCTCGATAAATAGGTTTATATTTTTATTGTAGATTGAAAATAACAGATTCTAAGAACTAGGACCGTAGATTAAGCCGAAGTTACGCGCGAGTTCTACTCCGCATCAACCACCGACATAAGATTAATTTGTGTCCCGAACTACAATAAAAATAAATGACAACATGATTCTTTACTTGATGTGTTTAACCCGTCAAAGTTAATTAATTGGAAGTAGTGTCCACTTCAAAGTATCGAACTACTTACGGACGGGCCGTCATCTTCGTTGGCGTACTTAGAGTAGACCCTACTTTCAAACTCGGATTAGTTACCAGTAAATGGTAACAGGCTTACCCCCTATTACATGGAGCTATAACATAACTAGCGTAATGTGTGTATCTATACGGTACAACTCTGCCCCTCTACCCTTTGGGAAACACGTATATAAGTTCAGTCATGCGTCACTTATGACTTAGTTAAGAGAATAGTTTTAAAGCCAACTATACTATACAATAGTTTCCCAAGAATTCCGTAGTATGCTGACTTCACCTTCAACTTTCTGTAGAAAATTTCGTATTAGTTTATTGTAAAGCACATTCTTGTGGGAATTTAACATAGTTTCAGTCTAATTATAACATCCTCTTGTTGTTTAGTTTTATTATAACTATAGAGGGCTAATCTAAGCTACATAAGTAAAAAACAGGCGGTATCATGAATCAAATTACATGAGGTAGAGATAATTTTCTAAACATCTCTTCGAAACTCAAACTGTGTCTCATTGTGTATCCATGATGATTGTCTTTAAAAACAAATGAGCTCGCTTTCAGATTGTATGCGCTCAATTGAGCGAGGTTTCAAATAAACTTAACAGAATACCACAAATGTACAGAAATTAACCCATATATTAAGTTCGTTTATTTTCAATAAATATCTGAGTTTGAGTTACAAAGTCTCCGCATAGCATAACAAGTATCTACCTATAAATAAAAAATAGAGCAGAATTTTAATTTCAAAATGAACATATTGGAAAGTCTGCCTTTCTACACATATGAAAAGCATACTTTATTTCACCATCAACATTATTTGCATATAAACTCAACGCTCTGGATTATCTGCTCAGGGGTTGAATTTGTATAAACTCTTTCAATGCACTAATAAAGCATCTCAGGAATGCAATCTTCTCATGTTTCTATCCCTGCCAATTGAAATAGTTTTTTAACTGTGACAAGATAACGAGCAAATTTATTATCGATGCCATTGTGGATGTCTCTAAATATAATTTCGAAATTCGAACGGTGTCTGTTATGAATCCACGATGATTTACATTAAAAACAAATGAGTTCATTTTCGAATAGGCTCGTTGACAGTTTAATGTAATGTGAATATTTCAACGATATATTGACATAACTAATTTTTTATTGTTATAAAGCAATTTAATTTTGATTGTCAAATCGGGGCATAGTGTCATGGCGGCTCAAGTGTCATCATACTTTTTGAAATTCGAACGGTGTCTTGTTGTGAATCCGCGATTATTTATTTCAAAAACAAATGAGTTCGCTTTCGAATTGTGTGCGCTCACTTGAGCGAGGTTCCAAGTTACAAGAAGCATTATTATTTTTCTGTAGCTATGCAAACCCTTTCCTACTTCTAACAAATCTGCTTACTGTTAGATAACAGGGGGGATCGGATTTGTATCCCCAAGAGCCTCTACACAATTTGTTTACGATAGGATAGGTGTTGCCTTATCTTGCTCACTTGTATGAGCAATATTCTAAATTTATAGCTGATACATTTTCACGCCGAAAATGTGGGATAGTTGAAAAATAAAGAAGAGGGTTTTTCTGTACGGGTAATAAAGGGATGTTGGAATATTCGGACAAGACTCTAGATATATAAAAACCGGCCAAGTGCGAGTCGGACTCGCGCACCGAGGGTTCCGTACAAACCTGCAGGTCATCATCATCATCATTCGTCATCATCGTTTATGAAATGAAATGTTTTTTTTTTTTAATTTTTATATTTGTGTTGACTGAATGAAAGGTAAATTGTGGTTTACGATTTATGACGTATTAAAAAAAAACTACTAACTAGATCTCGTTCAAACCAATTTTCGTTGGTAGTTTTCATGGTAATGTACATCATATATTTTTTTTAGTTTTATCATTCCCTTATTTTAGAAGTTACGGGGGGGGGGACACACATTTTACCACTTTGGAAGTGTCTCTCGCGCAAACTATTCAGTTTAGAAAAAAATGATATTAGAAACCTCAATTTCATTTTTGAAGACCTATCCATAGATACCCCACACGTAAGGGTTTGATGAATTTTTTTTTTTGTGTTTCAGTTCTATGTATGGGGAACCCCAAATATTATTGTTTTAAAAAAAATGATATTAGAAACCTCAATATCATTTTTGAAGACCTATCCATAGATACCCCACACGTAAGGGTTTGATGAAAAAAAAAATTTTGAGTTTCAGTTCTATGTATGGGGAACCCCAAATATTATTGTTTTTTTTCTATTTTTGTGTGAAAATCTTAATGCGGTTCACTGAATACATCTACTTACCAAGTTTCAATAGCACAGCTCTTATAGTTTCGGAGAAAAGTGGCTGCGACATACTCGGACAGACAGACAGACAGACAGACAGACAGACAGACAGACATGGCGAATCTATAAGGGTTCCGTTTTTTGCCATTTGGCAACGGAACCCTAAAAAGGAGTTAAAATGTTTTAGTAGATTTTTATGTAGAAAAAGTTTATAATTAAAGATGTTACATGTTACAATCTATAACCTAGCCCATACTAGAGTAAATCTAGGCAAGTACTAATATGACTTTTTCATTTCCTACTATGCACTTTTACACATTATCTTGGACATTACTGACATCAGCGTAAGAAAACATGACTAAGAAATCTAAATTATAGGTCAGATAAATCCGAAATCATCAAACCGTCTTGAGCAAGTGTTACGACTGTGCTCATGCAGTTATCTGCATAGAATGAAACTTTGGCCCAGCAATGGGACTGTAATAGGCTGGTATGCCACTGCTACTGGTACTATACTAGACAAGAAAATACATGTTGTGAGGCATGCCAGACACATGACAAATATTCTATTTGAACCAAATTGTGCCGCAACTGATATGACATATAAAGATTCCTGCACATCATTATAAAACCAAAGAACCGTTAAGTATTATTAGGTGCTTAAAAATTTAGCAGTAGGACAACTTCTCGCTTTTGTTTTGCAACAGCGATACATGCAAATCAAAACAAAATGTTTGTAACTTCTATGGTTTCTGTATATGGTTCGTGTATAGTATGTGTATTAGTTTGCCTACATACTATTAAACGAAATCACGTTTATCAAACTAAGCAGACAGCTAAGCTATTGAGGTGTATATAGCGCCAGATTTTTTCCGCAGCTAAAGCACTAGGAAGTAGTGAAGGTCGGACATTGTGGGAGACTGTCTTATATAATTTTGACGTTCAAAAAGTGCTGATTCTCAGCCCTTTATAATAGATAGCTTTTGATTTGATAGGACCAAGAAACTAATAAAACGGAATCATTTAAATTTATTTTATCTTTGACAGATTTCTAAAACAATTGCTCACCCAAGAAAACCACAACAATTTCATGGCTTTCTTACACGGCAATTCCACAGTTTATCTCTTGAAACTGAGAAATATTCCCGTAAACCCAAGAGAGTAACAAAATTGTACAAATATTTTGTTAATTGTCAAGCTTGCCAACTGAAAGAGGGAAATTTAAGATTATTTCGTCAATGCTGGTATGATTTGTTTGTTTATTTTATTCGCACTTTATCTGTTCTGTTTGTTAAAATCTTACCTTGCTCGATAGACAACAAAAGGAATCTTGGAATTTTTGACATGATAGATCATTAATTTTTGTGATATTTTGTCCTTAAATTCCATACTTTTTAAGTTTACGACACTTGACACTGTTACGATAAAGGTGGATAAATAAAAATTGTGAAATCTTATATCTGTCAACTGCCAGTGATTGACTACCTTGTAATCAATATTTTAAATCATGTATGAGAAGCAGTTTATAAGAAATACTCTATTAAAAATAGTTAAAAAAAAACTAAAAAACACGCTTCCATTGAAAACTAAACTAAAAATGGAAAAAAAGCATGGGGTGCTTTTTAAGGTATTTTTATTGATATCAGGCACCCCACGCTTTTTATCCATTATTTTGTACTTTTTAGTTTAGTTTTCAATGGAAGCATGTTTTTTAGTTTTTTTAAACTTTATTTATTTTCTATTTTTTAGGGTGTTTCGAATTTTGCGACGTATGAGGATCTACATTAATGTCTTTGTTTTTTTTTAATGGCTAAAGAAATACATGCTCTATTAAATTTTCTACTGTTTATCTACGTCGATTCATGAGATACAACCTACAAATAGAGAGCCGGACGGATGGTCAGGTCGATTTACTGATTTGTTCCTTTGACATCCTTTGGTTTCATTCATCAGCAGCCTATACTGTTCCCACTGCTGGAACACAGACTTCCTCTTGGTGAGAGGAGATCCTTTTTTTTTTTCCCAACAAACTACAAAATAGGATTGCTTTTCAAACAGTCTGATGCAGCTGTGTGTACCGTGTGGTGCCGGATGTAAAGAATAACACCACCCTATTTCTTCCCGTGGGTGTCGTAAAAGGCGACTAAGGGACTTACTAGAGAATGGGCAGCAGCGTTCTCTATGCATATTACCACTATTCTGCGATCGCCAACCCGCCTGCCAAGCGTGGCGATTATGGCAAAGCCCCCCAAATTGGGGGAGGCCTAAGTCCAGCAGTGGACGTCTTACGGATGAAATGATGATGATGATGCAGCTGGTCGCAGTTTTTACTTCTAACATTACCCTACTTATGGGCTTCGCGGCAGTCGGATAACAAGTCTTATCCGTGGATCTATCTTTCGTTTACAAAACTGAATTATGTCAACCAATTCATTTCGTATAAGATCAAACATAAACCCATTTTACCCAAAAACTCCAAATCATCATCATCTGTCTAGCCTTGTCCCAACTATGTTGAGGTCAGCTTCCAGTCTAACCAGATGCAGCTGAGAAAAACTCCAAATCAATCAATCAAACATTCAGTAAGTAAAGTAATTTAATAAATGAAAAGGCTGACAGAAGTAACAGTAAAATCAAAAGAAATAAAAAGAGAAGTATCTCCTTAACACGCTTACAATGAGACAATGAAGGAGATATAGGTGTGGCAATTTAAAGAGCTTTTGAGAACGAGTCTCGAGTGAAGGTAAGTTATGAGAGAAGACGATAAAAATGTTTTATCTCGTGAACTATATTTATTAATACGAGTTTAATAACTTGTTGATTTTATTTATTCTTAAAGTACTAATTTACAAATTCTTAGAAAACAAAACTCTAACAATACGAGAAACTCTATTCTTAGAAAGCACTACATACCAGAAATTCGTTAGCCAGACAGTGCCTAGTATAAATAACTATACTAATGAATAAGCCGGATTTATGAAAATAGCTTTACAAACTTAGTTAACCATTTTTTTTATCCATTAAATTTATGCCTATATACTAGTAAATATCCATAACTTTCGCTGTCAACTTTGTAGCGACACTCCTCCAAAATGCTGTTAGATTAAGATAGAACCCACGGCTGAACGCTGACTCCTAAAATACAAGTCCAGGCCTAGATTGCGGGTAAGGATCAGATTTGTGGCAAAACATTCATGTGCTATATTATGACTGACTTGTAACATGTAAGTGTCAAATAAATATTTTTAATATTAATTTAAAATATAACGAAAGTACACGTATACTTGTAACTATTAAGTTTCACGTGTTAACACTAATCTATTTAAGAGTCAGAAAACCAACTGCTCATTAACCAAAATCAAGTCGCACTGAGCGAGCATGTTATTACTATTGTTTATGAAGAGGGACCTGAAGGTCAGTGGGAAGATACATAATGTTTCCGGAAATTATTATTCGCATTTTTAGAACTTGCACCAATCTTTATAAAAGAATTACGGTAAAAATAATACCATCACCAGCACGTCACATCACATCAGTTCACGAAACGTCCAAATGAATTCGATTCTACTTTCCTTACCCTAACCCTAAGGTTCCGTTGCCAAATGGCAAAAAACGGAACCCTTATAGATTCGTCATGTCTGTCTGTCTGTCTGTCCGAGTATGTCACAGCCATTTTTTTCCGAAACGATAAGAGCTATGCTGTTGAAACTTGGTAAGTAGATGTATTCTGTAAACCGCATTAAGATTTTCACACAAAAATAGAAAAAAAACAATATATTTGGGGTTCTTCATACATAGAACTGAAACTCAAAAAAAATGTTTTTATCTAACCCATACGTGTGGGGTATTTATGGATAGGTCTTCAAAAATGATATTGAGGTTTCTAATATCATTTTTTTCTAAACTGAATAGTTTGCGCGAGAGACACTTCCAAAATGATAAAATGTGTGTGTCCCCCCCCCCCCCCCGTAACTTCTAAAATAAGGGAATGATAAAACTAAACAAAATATATGATGTACATTGTAAACTTCCACTGAAAATTGGTTTGAACGAGATCTAGTAAGTAGTTTTTTTTTAATACGTCATAAATCGTAACCCACAATTTACCTTTCATTCAGTCAACTGAAATATAAAATTAAAAAAAAAACCATTTAATCCCTCGGTGCGCGAGTCCGACTCGCACTTGGCCAGTTTTGTTATACAGGGTTATTTGTAAAACACCGGTAACCTCTCAGGTCTATGTTACTAACATCATAATCAACAACTTTTGTTCTGTGACTTTTAAAAATTCATCATATTTTAGTTCATCAGATTTTCAAACAAAAATAAAAATATTTAAATTGAACGCTCTAAATGTTACGGAGTCTATGCGAAGCAAAAGAAAGCGATAGTATATTAGCAAGGGGAGCGGGGTTAGGGCGGCGGGGGCGCTTGAACTTGACCTATTTACAGGCAGCCGATTTTTGTATGAAAATCTGATGCACTAAAATATGATGAATTTTTAAAAGTCATAGAACAAAAGTTGTTCATTATGATGTAAGTAACATAGACCTGAGAGGTTGCCGGTGTTTTACAAATAACCCTGTATTTGCATATTTAACATCCAATCTTTTTCAATTGGTGCTACTGCGTTTACACAATGGTCGACCAAGAGCCATTTACATAATTTACTATCCATGCTTTGAATGATCGCAGTTTTACAACTGCTAGTGTCAATCGACATTTATTTATGAAGTTCAGCTACTTATCGGGACCGAGGTCATATATCAGAATAGTTTTTCATTTGCTGCTCCCAATTGTCTTAAAATATAAATGGTAAAGAAAGAAAGTAAATAAAATAGATTTAATACGTTTTTATGGGATTTTATATGCTTTCTAACCATTGGAGATCGAACTAAAACGATACCTTTCAAAATAATTTTACATATTTATACCATTCTGGTGACATCATGGTAAAGTTAGTCTGTTTGCCGCATTGCGGTTTTAAAAGAAAACTATTTACAGCTGATAACATTAATTTATGGTATCCTAATGAATGAATGGCATGCATCGGCTTGTGTGACAACAAACTTAGAGGAGAATAAAAATTAGTTTAATCAAGACCAAAACTTTTCATTGAAACACCGAAAAACAAAGAAGTTATAAAAGAAAAAAAAAAACAATTTCTTAATAATCTCTTAAAAGTTCATTAATGTTCAATAAATTCCCAACACATAAAATCCATGTCAAACTACTTCTAATCTCATTACACAACACTATCAGAGTCTCTCACACTGTACAAAGTTATCAGTATCTGTTCTCAAACTTTGTGAGTGCCTTATTAACATTATTGAACCTGCCAAGTGGCAAGTCTGCATGTAAAAGCAATGTTATTTATACATTACTGCCTTCCGGGGGTATAGCTATTGAATTAGCATTTTATATTCTGTATTGGGAAGGGTATAAAAATGTACTTTAAAGAAAACACCAAGCGTAATTTGAGTAGCTGAAAACGAATTCTCTATCGACCTTAAGTTTTCAACCACTTACTCACTTGGCTTAATTTGCGTTGAATGTGGCGTAAACAACAATCCTGTAATCGAATGCAACATTATTTACTTTAATACGTGTACCCAAGTTCATCAAACTTTTTCAGAATAACAACGCAACAGCAGACCTCTTGTCTACTACTGCACAATATCTGTAGTGTTTAAATATCATTTCGAAATTCGAACGGTGTCTTTGTGAATCCACGATGATTTAATTTAAAAACAAATGAGTTCATTATCGAACTGTGTCCGCTCACTTGAGTGAGGTTCTAAGTAAACTTTACAGAATAGCACTGGCATACAAGGCTAGCAAACTGTTAATTTATGGAAAGTACCATAATTTTGAGACAAAATATTATAAGCGACGGCGGTTATTAGCACAAGAGTTCGAATTGCTGCTTGAGTGTTTTATGAGGGTATAAATCTCGGGTGCAGTGTTAATCGCGCTCAACATTTTATATGTTTAGGGAAAGTTTACACTCGTTTCTAGTCTATGAAAAATATGGACTTTAGAATTCGTATTGAAATATTGTCACTTCACATCTTTTCATCTCAAAATATAAATCATCATAATCATCCTGCTTCAGAACTCCTAAAGTATTGAGACATAATGTTTAACTTGTATTACGAACCTAATCATAATGTAGCAGCAGCGGTGAGGTTTGATGAAAACCAAGGTGTTTTATAGATTGTGGTGTTTAAAGATTGTGTTGAGGAATCTTTGGAATTAAAACGATGCTTCAGGTTCAACGATCAGTTCTGTATTATCCATCTTAAATTTACAATATTCGAGGAGAGGGGTATGGGAACAATATTTTGAATGAAACCAATCACGGTCGAGATATAGGTATGACGTAGTTTGTAGTATGGTTTTCGGCGTGTAGATGTCGCTACTGGTCTTTCAAGTGCGTTTATGGACCAGTAGTTCGCAACATGCCCCCGGCCTTGGAAGCAGTGGCTTTCAATGATCTTCAGTCACTGCATCAGTGTCGATAATGTCCTGTAGTAGAGGACAAATCTTGGTGAATGCGCGCCTCACCACGCCTGATGATGTCTGTATATCCGCCACCCTGGATATACCATCCTTTCCTGGGATAGTGCAAAGGACACGTCCCAAATGCCACTTCAAAGGTGGAAGGTTATTGTCCTTTATGACCACTAAGGAGTTTGGTTTGAGCTCGTCCTTATTCGCCGTCCATTTTGTTCGCACCTGCAGCTCGGAGATGTATTCCTTCGCCCACCGGTTCCAGAAGTGTTGGCGAAGTTATTCTACCGTCTGGTATCGCTGGAGACGACTAGCAGGAACGTCACATAGGTCATCGCCTGCTGGGGCAGTCAGTGGTCGGCCAATAAGGAAGTGACCAGGAGTAAGCGGGGAAAAGTCATGAGGATCGGGGGAAAGAGGAGACAGAGGTCGAGAATTTAGTATGGCTTCTATTTGAGCTAATACTGTGCTGTACTCTTCGAACGTGAGGTGTGCGTTACCTATTACACGACGAAGATGGTATTTACTGGACTTTACTCCTGCTTCCCACAGACCACCAAAATGCGGAGAATAGGGGGGAATAAAATGAAATTTTATATTTTGACTAGTTGCGTATTCTAAAATATCACTACTACAGTTAGTTAAGAAGTTTTAAAAATCGTTCATCACGCCTACAAAGTTACGACCATTATCAGAGTAGATATCGGCAGGCTTACCACGGCGTGAAATAAATCTTTTTAGTGTACATAAATATGCTTCACTGGAGAGGTCACTAACTAACTCCAGGTGTATAGCACGTGTCACGAAACAAACGAACAGACAAATGTAGCCTTTGATAAGCCTAGCACCCCTACCTCTGCGGTTCAGAATGAGCACTGGCCCAGCGTAATCCACTCCACACCGAACGAATGGCAGACTAGGTGTAATGCGCTCCCTAGGTAGGTTACCCATCATAGGACTAAGCGTCTTACCTCTAATGCGAGTACAGGTAACACACCTATTCACCACCTGGCGAGCTAAACTCCTACCACCAATAGGCCACCATAATTCGCGTAAATGAAAAAGTAATGCCTGTGGAGCAGCGTGGAGAAGCTGAATGTGCTCATGACGAAATAATAAAGTGGTAAAATGATGTTTACTATGAACTACAATCGGATGTTTTTTACCGTAAATAAATTCATCAGAGTTAACTAAACGACCACCTACGCGCATTAATTTGTGATCATCTAAAAACAAATTTAATTTAGACAAACTACTTTTACCTTTAATCGGTTCATTATTAGATAAGGCCTTATATTCAAATGAATAAGATTCCATTTGACACAATCGAGCTAAAGTTTTATCTGCACGGTCCAACTCGTCGACGCTAAGGGCGCCTGTACACTTATTATCCTTGCATCGACTATTATTAATAAAACGTAACATAAAGGCAGCCGCACGTCTTATACGTTTAAATTGAGAGAACCGATGGAAGGGAAACAAAGGTGATTCACAATGATCCTGAGCCACCACGGCAGTGACGCATGACTTGATCTCAAGTAACTCGCGATGTTTGAACGAGTCCGAACCTTTATGATCGTCTATTGAAAATCTAGGATCGCGAAGAAATTCAGGACCCTCCCACCACAAGGTAGACGAAGAAAGTTCTTCCAGTCGAGCACCGCGTGACGCTAGATCGGCGGGATTATCTCCACTCCTTACGTGGCGCCACGGGACGTCTAGTGTAAGTTCATGAATTTCTGCGATCCTATTTTGCACGAATGTTTTAAATTGGTTAGGCCTCATATGCAGCCAGCCTAACACAATCAAGGAATCAGTCCAAAATACTATGCTATTAAACTTACACCGTAATGAGTTCCGTACCTTATCATACAAACGAGCACCTAATAAAGCTCCACAAAGTTCGAGACGTGGGATACTAAGAGGTTTTAACGGCGCGACCTTTGTTTTTGAAAATAATAATCTAACTGATACCGTAAAATCATTATTAACCGTGCGAATATAAACACACGCGCCGTACGCCGTCTGAGATGCGTCGCTAAAAATGTGTAATTGAATATACATAGGCTGTGTACCTATAGCGTGGCGAGGTATACGAACAGTGTTTAGCGCTTGCAATGAGATAACAAACCGGTTCCACACGCGCGCCGTGTCATCGGGAACTTTGTCATCCCAACCTATTTTTAATAGCCATAATTGTTGTAAAAGGACTTTGACAACAATTATGACAGGACTTAACAAGCCGAGAGGATCAAAAATTTGCGAAACGCTTGATAAAATGGACCTCTTTGTGATAAGCTTGTTAGTTTCGATTTTAACACAAGAATTAAAATAAAAATTGTCGCTTGCGTTATGCCAGCCTATTCCTAATGTTTTAGAACTAACATTTTCATCTAAACTTAAAGGTTTAAACTGACTCGATGACTGACGGTCATCATCGTGTTTAAAATTAAATATCCACTTCCTAAGTGGAAAACAACCCGACTGCAGCGTCTTCTGAGTTTTGTCGCATAGATCTAATAACTTAGTTTTATCATCTAAGCCCGTAATGTAGTCGTCGACATAAAAATCCTCATTTATAGCTCGCGCGACGTCAGGATCAGGAGATTCAGAGGCTAATTGTTTTAGGCACCTAACACTTAGAAAAAGCGCGGAGGCGGTTCCATACGTCACGGTGTTTAATTTAAATATACCTAACGGCTTAGAGGGGTGGTCACGCCACAGAATCATTTGCAAGCTTCGCAGACTCTCATCCACTAGGCATTGCCGGTACATCTTCTCCACGTCGGCGCACACGACGTACTTGTGCTGCCGAAAGCGGAGAAGAATAGCAATTAGATCACCTTGTATAGGAGGGCCAACTAGTTGCAAATCATTTAGTGACTTACCAGAGCTCGATTGGGTGCTTGCGTCAAACACCACGCGCAACTTGGTGGTGCACGGGGATTCATAGGAATCTACCTGTGTCATATGGCCTAACCTAAGATACTCCTGCAAAAAATTGGAATAAAGAAATTTATATTCAGGCGAACGCTGCAGGCGTTTTTCTAGCGCAAGGAATCGACGTTCTGCTTGGGTATAAGAATCCCCCAAGGTATCAGGTGACTGATGGAGAGGAATGTGCACGCAAAATCTCCCCTCGCTATTGCGAGTTGTATTGCGAATATACTGATCTTCGCATGCACGTTCTTCCTCAGTCTGTGCGTGTCTGACCTTGGACGGTTCCTCAATCTCCCAGAATAATCGAAGTTGCGTATCTAGAGAATTAATGATATTACAATGAATTGGTGTACTTTTGCGCGTATAGTCAATAATAGATCCGGAAATAATCCAGCCTAGTTTGGTATTCTGTAGAAACGGCCCACTAGACAAACGAATCTTACGGTCTTCTAACAGATCCCAAAACCTATCTGCACCAATTAAAATATCAATATTTTTATAGTCTAGAAACTCTGGATCGGCTAACCGTATGTTGTCTGGAATACAGACTTGCGCGCTTAATTTACATACGGCAGGCATCGAAGCCGTGATCCTAGACAGCACATAACAATTAATGTGCGTAGTAAATGAATTATCGACGCAGGATTTGATGACGATATTACAAGCTTGCGAACAATGTACTATCGAATCACCTACGCCTCGAACTTCGTTTGTGGACTGTATCAATGTTATTTTTAACCGACTTCAAAAAGGAGGAGGTTATCAATTCGGATGTTTATATGTTTTTTTTTATGTATGTTCGGCCATAACTCCGTCATATATAGACAGATTTGCAAAATTCTTTTTTTGTTCGAAAGGGGTTTATTCCGAAATGGTCCCATATCATTTTCATATAGATCTGATGATGAGTTCGGGAGACAGACACCGGAACTCTTTAAAAAATGACAGGAAATCAACCGCGATTTCTGCTATCGCATAAATATGCATTGTTTGTTTGGAATTAGTGCAGGGTGAATACCACAACTAAAAATTTTAAAATAAAAACTTTTTTGCAAAAAAAAACAACCGACTTCCTTAAAAACACTACAAAGTGAAAAATAACTTTAATTTCGGAAGTCGGTGGCAAAAAAACCATAAATACAGATCCTAAGACACCGACTACCGAAATTAAAGTTATTTTTCACTTTGTAGTGTTTTTAAGGAAGTCGGTTGTTTTTTTTTGCAAAAAAGTTTTTTTAAGAGTTGACATAATGATTTAGTAACGAAACAACGTTGGCTTCCATTATCCAGGAGTGCTCGCGCTTTATGATATTTACCGTGTACATCTGCTACTTCAATGATAGCTGTTGACAATAACACGGACTGCACACCTATAGACTTACTCGATTGCGCGTGCATGTGTGCCTTGTTTACTTGAATAGGGACTGCGGAATCCGAGGCGGCTAGGACGGCCGCGGGGAGGTGCGCAGGCGCTTCAATCACATCAGTACGCGACGCCTCAGTGTTCGATGTGGAATGCAAAGCAACAGAACTATTAGCGTTATCGTAGTGCAATAATGAGTTATGTTTTTTATTACAGTGTCTACAAGGCCCAAACTTACAATTATTTATTGAGTGTCTTGAATGTAAACAATTCTCACAAAGGTGGTGCTCGCGTACAAGTTTTAGTTTTCTGTCTAAGTCGCAATCGATAAACTCCTTACACGTGTACAGTGGATGGTTCGCGTTGCATTTTACGCATGTTAACTTAGCGCGCTGTTTATTTGATTTAGTCGGCCCGCTAGAAACATTGCAGTGTGACACATTATGACCTTTTGAGTGTTGCCTTTTGTTGTCAGTGCTTTGAGCTTCCTTGCTATGTGAACGCTGCAATACCTCCAGCAAGTCTGCTTTATTCCGCAAAAAGTTAATTAAAACGTCCACCGATAAACGTTTAGAATTGTTCTCGTTTGGGTTTGGGAACAATGTGCACTTATGAGACCCCCATTCTCTTTCAGTTATTTTATCTAACTTCGACACCATGATATTAATAATTAAACTATCCCAGTATTCTGTAGGCTCACCTAGAACTTTAAGAGCGCGTAAGTTTTTCAAAATAGTATCTATTAATTTTCTAATCGAAGAAGGCGACTCTTTAGATATTGCAGTTATATTTAACAACGCTGTTATATGGTGATCAACTAAAAGTGCGCAATTATTATATCGGTTGAGCAGCAAGTCCCATGCAACCTGATAATTATCTGAAGAAAATTCAATGGAATGTATAACTAGTTCCGCGCTGTCTTTTAATGAAGATTTGAGATAGTGAAACTTTTGTATATTGGAAATATCTTTAGAATTATGAACTAGTGAGGTATCTCTGAATTCCAACCAGTGCTCATAGGAACCGTCAAATGTAGGCATGGAGATAGTGGTTAACTTTACAGAATGTATCTGACTGTTATTATGACTATGACATGACCTTGAGCAGTCAGCAACCTCATCAGTGTTTAGCATAAATTCAGCAAGTGATATTAAATTGTAGTAGCTATCTTCAAAATGTTCTCTTTGATTTAATTGTTCGCTTAATTCACTATCAGAAACTCTTTCTTCTATTTTAGTTTGAATGTCGTTAAATTCAGTAAATAAAGTAGTACATCCTTGAATCCTTAACTTTAAATCAATGCGTTTTTGATTAGGAAAGTCATAATCACAATCTTTTAGCGACTCTAAATAATTGTTCAATTTGGTAAGCCTGCCCTTAATAATACCACGCTTCCTAACTAAATCACGAACTAACTCACTACTCTCTACACTTAGCAAATTAGGAGATTTGTCACGGGATCTAGCAGAATCGATAGGCATTTTGGTGGTCAGTGAAAAGAGGAGTACTCACGGTTTAATAAATCGTCAGATCAATCACACGCGGCACTGATGCTAGCACGTCACCAGGCTAGTGATTGACTGGAAATCCAATATTCCGAGACTACAATGCGGCAATTTCACTGAAATAAGAGCACAGACACACTATAGCACCAAATAGAACATAGGAGATGATGGATAGGAATAAGGATTAGCCCCACCGATTGCGTATATCTCCGATGAAACCTTGTGCGTTTTCTTCTCAACCCGCCACGTGCAAGGGGTCACCGTCCAAAGGTCGCTCGACGATCTTGTAGGTCTCAATATCCGAATGTTCGGCTCGAAGGTCCAAAATATAGCAGCAGCGGTGAGGTTTGATGAAAACCAAGGTGTTTTATAGATTGTGGTGTTTAAAGATTGTGTTGAGGAATCTTTGGAATTAAAACGATGCTTCAGGTTCAACGATCAGTTCTGTATTATCCATCTTAAATTTACAATATTCGAGGAGAGGGGTATGGGAACAATATTTTGAATGAAACCAATCACGGTCGAGATATAGGTATGACGTAGTTTGTAGTATGGTTTTCGGCGTGTAGATGTCGCTACTGGTCTTTCAAGTGCGTTTATGGACCAGTAGTTCGCAACACATAATAAATTACACGGAACAGAAAAGAAGATATCTTCCTTGATAAACTCAAACGAAACACAGCACAAAAGAGATATGTCTCCAAACATGTCTCCCTTGTGCTGTTTTTAATATAAAAGAGGGTAGGTTCATTTATTTTGAGGGACACAAGGGCCTTGTATCTGGCTTGATACTGAATATGAGAACACGATGTTGGAATTTCTTTGAGACAGTTTTGAACGACAGTTGAAAATTCAACAGTGTATGTATTTTTTGGACTCTCTAAGTTACACTCTGTTGGATTTTAGAAGCTCAGCTCAACACAAAGAACTGAAAAATCAGTGCGCGATTAAATCCCGTTGCGTTATTTTTAGGCCCATGGGAACGTACGGTTACACAATCGACTTAAAGTTTGTTATGATTTGTACAATTCCGTGACATAACTCGTTTCGTTCTGTTCCGCGGCAATGTAAACTGAGCCTTAGCCAAGAGAGGGAGTGAGAAAGCACGTAGCGAAGACTATGCGGCGTAGCAGTCAGTGTATGCTACGCCGTAGCTTGGCGCGTCGCGTAAGAAATGTATGCTTTACGAAAGTACGAATCACATTGTAAGTGAGAAAAGATTTTATATTATTTCATAATCATCATCATCATCATCATTTCAGCCGAAAGACGTCCACTGCTGGACATAGGCCTCCCCCAAGCACCGCCACTTCGACCTGTTCTGTGCTTCTCGCATCCAACGTATTCCTGCGGCCTTCACCAGGTCATCGGTCCATCTTGTGGGAGGCCTTCCAACGCTACTATTTCATAATCACCACCGCCAAATTTCATATCAGATTTAAAAATTCAAGTTAAAAGTTTTAAGGGTGCATTTATTTGGCAAATACAAACCATGGACATAACAAGGGTATTGTTTTCCCTTACTGTACTGTCGACCCTCGTCTGAAACTAGGAGCAGTGGGCACTGACTGATGACGTCATGTGAGAGGTCAGGCAGATACGGGTGTTTGTCATGGTCCGTTAAAATTAAGGCTTTTTAGGTGTTTAACTGAGAATACACATGCTCGTAATTTGGAACAAGCAACTTTCAATAAACTAATTGTAATATTCGTGATTTTGAGGCACTCCAAAGTGTACTTAGCGAAATTAGTAAATTGCTAAAAAGTTTTGAGTACGTGTGGTTAAAACCTTCGCGGTATTGAATTTTTGGGGCTTACCACCATCTCTTATTACAGTGTTATTTTAATGTTACTTCAGTGTGAGAAAGAGATGAAGCGTACGGTATACGTCCTGTATAGCTGAAAGAAGATATCATGTTTTCGCTTTTTTCTCTAAAAATGACTGTAAACACGGCTCTCTAAGAAAACTCTTTTTAAATTAATTGCTTATTCTGCACGATGATTACTAATGCCGAAAAATCCCCTGCATATTCATAAATTCACACGCTCAAAACATCTAGAATAACCACTAAGCGTCATTTGCAATTCTGCTCACATCACACTGAAAAAGATTACTCACTTTACTCGTAGTTCAATATGCTGTATCTTGCGCAAACTTTAGCAACTTGCTAAGTAAGCCTAAGTATTCTTATTGCTTCAAGGAAACCACCATAGAGATAATGAAAAGAAGGTTTTGGTCTATTTTACTAACTCAGGATAAGATCCGGCTATCCGGAAAATTATTTATTACGGTTTAAGTTAAGTAGACAATAGTTTTAAATTCTATGTGCTAGTACTTCCTCTAACACTGTATTTTTTGGCGTGAAGCCTCCCGCACCATCCTCACTAATATTACAAATGCGAAAGTAAGTTTTTTCGATTTTTACTCTTTCACGCTAAAATAGCTGAACCAATTTGGATGAAAATTAGGCACACAGGTATACTATTACCTAAGTAAGGACATAGGCAAACTTTTCATTCTGGATCAAAGACATCACTCGAAATGGGTTATATTTGCCTTCTGCAGTCATTTATCTGCATTATACTACCCTATATTATCCCCAGACACGAATTCTGGTCACGAATTATTGACTCTGTACCATTGATCCCTATTTTGATTTTAAGCGAAAAATAGATGAACCAACCGTAGTACATGATTAATTATTCAGGAGTGATGAAGACAGCAATTTGTCTCCTGGTTACTCGTTTATGAAAATTACCGCCCGATTCAAGGTCTTGGGGTATTTTTAAACCCTAAACGTTCTTAAGGGTCAGCATTTTGTTGCGTACCTTTTTGGAGCAAACAGCCGTTATATAAGCTATAGGAGATTTAACAAGGAATTCATTACAATCTGTTCTCGCTTTCTGTTACGCAGTCACATTGAAAATTGATGCAGAGTCTGTAACTGAACGTAAACGTGTACGTTATCGTCAGGTGTATGTAAATTTTATAACGTATTGGCGTGTCCTGGATTCCGTGAAACAGGTAGCTGTCTAGATAATTTCTTGCATGTTCTTTGTATAAATGATTACGTAAAAGTGACTGACAACGTACAAAAATTTAAACTTTATTTCCGCTAGATATTTTTTACCGCTGAAGTCAAAAACAAATCGGTGCGCTTCTACGACAGTAAACCAAGCACGATTTACCCACCGATAGTTTTATAAGGATCTGGAGGATTTACCTGCAAAATGAAAAAAAAAATGGTTATTGAAACATAAAGATAAAACTTCTAAGCGTATACAATCTCCTTTCTTTGTTTTGACATATAGGATGACAATAATTTTAATTTAGGATAGGCAATAAAATATCACTTCATCAATCCATTGCTAAAAACTCGAGTACTTACATTAAAATATTTAGTAAAACAAATAATAAGCTGCAGTGGAGTTACTCTGTAAACATCATTTCGAAATTCGAACGGTGTCTTATTGTGACTCCGCGATGAATTACTTTAAAAACAAATAGGTTCACTTTCGAAATGTGCACGCTCACTTAAGTGAGGTCATAAGTGAACTTTATACAATAACGCTGATAGTTTTCAACTCTGCGCCTAATTATACAGCTGATTGAAGTTTGCCATTCCACCTAATGCTAGGGATGGAAACTATTGACAGCTCATTTCATATAGGTTTTCACGGTGAGATTTTTACTGAATCGATCGACACCTAAGTTTGTCCATAGCTTGGATTAAATAAACAAACAAAACTACCATTCCATGGAAAGAAACTCAATTGCAAAATAAATAGGTTGAAATAAAAGCTATTAAATCACTCTATTGCGTGGCATAGTATTACTAAGTAATTAATTTCGACTTGGTTAATTTGAGCAGAAAATCCCATACATTTCCAACTGAGAGAGAAGGGTAATGGATAAAATTAGATACAGTGCTAGCACGCAGGCCATCAGGAAGTCGAACGATTGAACTGTGCAGTTTTGTGATAGTAGTTTGATGCTTGAAAAACTCATCTTTACAGAATAGTAATCTACCTAGACTGTTCTCAAATATGTCAGAATTGGTGTTCCGTCTAACCAGATGCAGCTGAAAACCAGTACTCTACATGGGGCCATGGCCTATCTGACTTCCACATCCCAGTTACTACACGATACCTCTTGGTGGGACTGGTTGTCAGTCTTTCGGGCTTCAGACGACCCGTAACGACTGTCACATATCTGATAGATTGACGGGACCCATAGCTTAACGTGTTTTCTGAGTGACAAAGAGGTCTCAATACGTAACTGATGAGGGGCGGCGCGAGGCGTCGGCGACCGGCCACCGCCAACGGCCTCGCAAAAAGTTTTACAAGTTAACTAATAATTTTCGCTTCGCCAATCATCCTGAATTAGGTTGCCGACCCCGGACAATTCGAAAAAAAAGCTAAGCAGATGATAATGATTTATTATTTTCGAACACGTGCGTGATGGACTTAACGGGTATTCAGAATCGTCCGTCTGGCAACATTATGAAATGAAAGTTTCGCCCGACTGAGCGTTTTCACACACACTGCCCGACACGATATCTGTACTGGATGAAAATGTTTGTATTGCCATTTATTTGTTTATTACATTCATGGGTTTACCGTAAGTAAAAGAGGCCTCGCGAACTTGATGTAGCCGACGTCCACATGTGGTCTAGCGCCGCCACTGCTGATGGTCACCCATCGCGTAACTTAACTTTAAATCAATCTATGCGGCTGTAATTATCTAGCCATGAACTCACGAGCCATTACCGTTATATACATTGAACTAGTGAATCAGTTTACGAGGGAAAACCTATTAATTGTCGTCCTTTTGAGCGTTAAAGGCGTTCAGTGGTAGCAAATTAGATTACAGTACAATTTCCACAGGCACTGCAGCGATAGAGAGCGTTATGATGTTACAATTATTTTTATTTTTGTTTGTTTTGTCTTAGGATCTGTATTTATGGTTTTTTTGCCACCGATTTCCGAAATTAAAGTTATTTTTCACTTTGTAGTGTTTTTAAGGAAGTCGGTGGTTTTTTTTTTTGTAAAAAAGTTTTTATTTTTAAATTTTTAGTTGTGGTATTCACCCTGCACTAATTCCAAACAAACAATGCATATTTATGCGATAGCAGAAATCGCGGTTGATTTGCTGTCATTTTTTAAAGAGTTCCGGTGTCTGTCTCCCGAACTCATCATCAGATCTATATTAAAATTATATGGGACCATTTCGGAATAAACCCCCTTCGAACAAAAAAAGAATTTTGCAAATCCGTTTATATATGACGGAGTTATGGCCGAACATACATAAAAAAAAAAAAAAAAAAAAAAAAACATATAAACATGCGAATTGAGAACCTCCTCCTTTTTGAAGTCGGTTAAAAACTCAGCCTGTCTTTATACTTGACTTGATCCATAAGACACCCAATAAAATTAAAACGGTCTTGCTAAAATAATACCGAAAACATCGAACTTTGACCCGATAACAAACGGACTGCATTCATCTCACCTGCTAATGATTATGTAAACAAAGTGATCGATAATGGAATAAGACGTCGGTTATGACATTAACTGCATCGTTAAATAATGGCATCTGAGTAGGATCCTTGTGCTATTAACGGATAATTACGTTTTAGGTACGGCAAAACCAGTAGGACAATTCTGTAAATTTCACTTGGAATCTCATTTAAGTGAGCGCATACAATTTGAATGTGAACTCATTTGTTTTTACAGTAAATCATGGCGAATTCACAAAGAGACACCATTCGAATTGCAAAGTGATTATTTTATCATCACACAACATTAATGAGACTGACAGCTTTTAAACGTGGTTTAGTTTCGCCAGCTTTCAGTTTTGTTGATGAAATTCGCCCTAAGTTAGAATCTATTTTGTGCTTATCTCATGTTTATCACATTCTCCTTTTGCTTAGATTTCGAATATGCGTAACATACCTCGTCCATAATTATGTTCTGTATTGCATGTTCTCTCCTCAGCACAAGTCACGTTCCCCTTTCAACTATGGCCGCCACACTGACACGCTCTGACGTCATAACACTAACTTTGCGTTTAGTATGTTATGGGTAGAATAGAGATGTATCAAGATTATAGGGATAAAGGCTGGTCATACGTGAACCAACTGTACTATTCATATAAACTAAATTAGTACAATCACGGTTATATTTTGATTTGATCAGTTGGAATGGCGTCCGTCCAGAAGATTAACGCAAGTGTCGAATCATGAAGCAACATTTTGGTGTATTGCATTCATTTATTAGCACAATAATTGTTTAGCTTAGTTGAAGGGGCTTATGAGTAGTCTTACCAAGGGGTATCGTGTTATTCAGTAACTGTAGGTAAACGCTGCTCATGACATCGATATTTTTAATGCGATAGTAACTCTGTCCGTCTGTCAATTACTTTCTTATATACCTAATAAAATTTGCCAAATAGTTCGCCCAGCTCCCGGTAAGCCCAGGACGTAGGCTACTTTTTATCCTAGATATTTGAATTAAAATTTATATAGAAAACGTTCGGGCAACTGAAGCAAAACGGAAAAGAAACTACATGAACCGAAAATCTCATTTGTCTTTAAATTAATTTATGACAATAATATCTTAATAGTAAAAACGTAAGTTTAAGTAGCTAAGCTGTGTATAAAACTCTATCATTACTTCTTAACACAGAGGTACAGATGCCGCCAGCACATCAAGCTACCCAAAACTGACAAATTCTGTCAATCAACATAGAACCAAATGCTTTAGCGATAAAGTTGAAAATTTGACAGATTGTAGTAGCCTGATGGGCTGACGTCTGTACAACCAAATATTGTGCCTATAATGGATACGCACAATGCAATCAAATAAACTCCAATAAACCATGAAATACTCGCTCGAAGCGATCAATGTTCAGTTCACAACAACTTGAATGTAAACAACAGCTATCGGATTCCACGTAACATGGATTATACAGAGTGGTTGAGTTTGAACACGTTTCAACAAGCCTGCTGTATAACTGTTCTGTGGTTAAAATGATTATTACAATAGCATTGTTTTTGAAGTTTAAAAATATTTATATTTCACAGTTGACTGATTATGATATTGACATAATATATTAAAACGATTTAAAGAGTGCCTCATGCGCTATAAGAAAATCTTAATAAGTCTTAAGCTGTCCTTAAGACTAATACTTTGATCCAGTATAAATTTCATTACTTTAAGAATTTGATACTATAGTGAATAGAACTAGCCTCACCTCTAGAACTAGACTACCTCTTAATTCTGTGACTTGGTTATAAACATCATAGTTTTACTGCATTGAGGCTAGTTCATAACCTTTATAAAGGTCTGTAAAAGTCAGTGGACTCTTTTATTTTGTACTTGGATTCTCAAAGTAAGCTGCTTTTTTAAGCAGCTTACTTCCTGTGGATGCCTCAATAGATTAAAGCCTCCAGTCACAGCATACAACGTACAAACTTAGCGACGATACACTAAGAGCACCCCTGCCTGTGTGTTACGAACCTTCGCTTAGGGCGTAGCTGGAAAGCGGCAGCAAAGCATAGGCTGGAACGGATCGTGTGTAAAAGTCAGTGGACTCAATACTAATCCTATGTTTATATTTAAATGCATAAATAAAAAATGTAATGCTATTTTCAAGCGAATAAACTCACACGCATGCACAATACAGATGTCTGATAAAATCCAGACTGTGTTGTGTTCAAAATTCAGAGATTAAGATTAATTTTCAAAGTTTACGAGTTCGTTAAACCTTATACACAAAGGATATATTTGTTCAAGCATTAACGGTGTAATTTGGCGCTTCGGCAAACATTAACTCGACCCTGTACAACAAACTATTAGCGGGACGGAAATCAATCGCCTCTTGCAGAATTTCTCTTTTATTTCTACACCATTTTCATGAATAAGTTATTTTCCCGGAATAAACGTTAAGCCGCATGACATAAAATCCTTACAGAAATGATATTTAAGTACAGAACCGATCAATGTGGCGGTGCTTGGGCGAGGCCCTTGTTCAGCAGTGGATGTCTTTCAGCTGAAAATTATGATGGTGAAGATTTCATTTACGACTTTTAATTTACAGAATTTATTTATTTATTATTTTACCAAGCAAGGCACACCAACGAGATATTTACAAACATAGTAACATAACGTGATGACGGATTATAGTTCTGTGTAAATACATCACTTATAGGCATGCACAACATTCATATTAAAAGGTGATTAAATTATTCGTTAACATTATCAAATTACCAAAGTATTACAAATGAGATTAAATTATAGAATAAGATAATAGATTTCGTTACATCAACAATATAATCGATAACAAAAACGGAATATTAAATAAAAAAACAAAGACAAGTCGGTATATAAATGATAAAGATAAAATACAAATATCGGTTCTAACGAAGAATGATTACAGTCATAAGCTTATGGTATAATACTATACGTAAATTTCTTCTTAGCATTTCATCTACGTCAAATTTTTACCACTTACCCTCTGCGTCACATCCAATCGCCCGGCCTCTCGTTTATTTCGTTTTTACTTAGCGTTCTGTACAGCTTTTTCTGTTTGCTCGGCGTATAAGGGTCATAGTTTTATAACTTTTTACCTTCCTCAAGGTCATTTAACAGTCCAATTGGAACATTACCAGTGAAGCTGCTATTAAAATTCAGATATTTTATTAAACTACTTGGGCTCGCATGAAATTTCAAAAGGGAGATGAACGGTTGGAATTGAACGCAAGGGTTGTCAAGAAGCTCCAGGGTTACTCTTTCAAAATGATTTGAATTTGACTGTTTTCAAATTACAGTGTGGGTTTGGGAGGAGAGTGTGGGCCTGTTATCAAGTACCTGGTACTTAACAACATGGAAAAGTGTCAACAAAGTAATTATTAGCTTGTGGAGGGAACAGTATACTAATGTCGTGTGAACACGACACCCTCACATTGAGTGCACGAACAAAATAATTGACTTTGTGAATAATTTTACGAGCATTACTTTCTCGTAAGCTGAGTGTTGTGAGCTCGACTTGCAGTGATGGCTATCGTGTAGACTATTCGATTTAGTTTACATTTTGAGGTTAAAAAACGTATGGGATATTGAGTATTCCTTAAAGTTCACTTGGAACCTCACTCAAGTGGGCACAGGCAATTCAAAGTCGAACTCATTTGTTTTTTTACCGTTCGAATTTCGAAGTGATGCGGAGCAAAAATAGAAACAAATGTCAAGGAGGTTTTATATCTATTGTTTCTTTTGCAAGCTTGTTTCCACTAGTCATTAGATTACCGTTTGCTCGAATCTTCCCCGCGTCACCTGGAAGTTGGAACGTATCCCACCCCACGAGATCGAACCTCCTCGACCTACTGAAGTAAAAGTATCCAATCTCAGAACCCGAGTCATGATCTACCTGTGTGCCAAATTTCATCAAAACCCAATTAGTTGATTTAGTGTAAAAAGGTAACAAACAAACAGACAGACCAACAGTGTTTCTTTCGCTTTTATAATATTGGTCTGGAAGTAAAAAAACTAGGAAAATGTATTTCGCGTTGTGTTTCAGAGAACCTAAAATATTTTGTTATTCCTCATTTGGTTACATTACTTTTAAGGTTTATTTGCTTGCTATGGAGGTTTACATATTTAACAGTTTTATGAATAACTCTGTACATACTTTTTATGAATAAATGAACAAGTAAAGCGGTTTCCAATACACGTTTGCATATTAGAGGAATGTTACGATCAGAAGCGACCTCGATAGTATCGATTGTTGTAGGCAAAAAATATTGTATTCAACGATGTTTTTCAATGAAGTACTTCGTTTCTTTAAGAATCTTTCGCACGAGTGGTTAAGAATATATTTATGATCTCCATTACCTTAACGTAAACACAACAAACAAGAAAAATAAATAATTACGGTAGGAAATATTGTTGATATCCTTTGGAAACTCAAATCTGTATATTCCATGGCACATCAATCATTTAACGTCACCCATTAATTGGGCAATTCCCATCGCACCCAATTCCTATTTTCCCATTCGGTTTGCAATAAATTTCCATTAGGTTAATGACGAGAGGGCATTGACAATGTCTTTAATTATCACATTAAATGTTTACGATCAGAACCATTACCTTGATATGGGCATCAACGTTGAACTCTTTTGACTTTACTCGATGAATTTCCGGTACTTTAGTTGTAAGTAACTTGTATTGAAAGTAGGCTTGTGACTTTAAATATCAAATAAAGAACGCATATATGAATGTAATTTGAAAATAAGCATTTTTGAAATAGTATAGTAACTAGTTGGCCATGTGGTCGCAATAGACTACATAGAATACATAGATTCTGAAGGGCGGAAGCAAAACTGGAAGGTGGTCGCACGGTCTCACGAAACGTGGAAAGAGTTGAGGGAGGGAGGACTTTGCCCAGGAGTAGAACAGCGTAGGCTAGTAAAAATTTTGCTAAGGCTATGATAGTGGACGGACAAACTGGATACGTTCCGTCAAAGCTGGAAGGAAGATGAGCAGGCTCTCATTAAATAGAAGGAGTGAGCCCGAGGGTAGGAAAACTCAGGTTAGAAAAAAAAAACTCAGAAGTTTTAATGAAAAACCAAGTTTAGAATTTTATGAACATTGTAGCCTCTAATCGATAAAGCCTAACAAATGAAAATAACCATAACCAAACATTAGTTATAAGTAGTAAGTATAAGTAACCTTGATAATCCTTTTGAAAACAGTTTAACCATATCCAAATATTATTATGTCGTGAAAGAGACACCCTTAAAGCAATTATGGTAGTCATTACTTTCCACCATAAAAATTTAATTTACATATTGTATTGTAATGGACTTTCACAAGTCATTATCTTTCATGCCTGTTATTACGATGTATTTCGTAAAGGATTGTAAGGCTTTATATTCATTAATGCATAAAATTTACTACAAAATGTTGCTATAGTGGGTCAGGCTTATTCAGTTATGCACAAGTGGCGATAATTTATTTAGAACCTGCAAGAATTTCAATGTCAGAATGTGAAATCTCCATACATTAGTCGATTAATTTTATAATACACAAGCTTGTGCCCACGGCTTTGCCCGTGTGGATGACGAAAATTCACCATTTCAACCCCCCATTTCACCCCCTTAGGAATGGAATTTCAAAAACCCTTTCTTAGTGGATACCTACTCCTCACAAAGAAAACAAACTCCAAATTTCATGTCTCAAGGACCAGCGATTCAGGCTGTGCGTTGATATATCAGTCAGTTGCTCACTCGAGACTTTGAATTTATCTATATATATAAAATTCAAAGTCCTGAGTGACTGACTGACTGACTGACTGATATATCAACGCACAGCCTAAACCGCTGGTCGTAGAGACGTGAAATTTGGAGGGTGTGTTCTGTGTGAGGAGTAGGTATCCACTAAGAAAGGGTTTTTTGAAATTTCATTCCTAAGAGGTTGAAATGGTGAATTTTTCGACATCCACGCGGGCGAAGCCGTGGGCAGAAGCTAGTTATATATAGATTTGCAAAAAATTTAACGACCCCTTTAACATTCCATTTCGTGCTTAAACTGTCGAACGAAGTCCCTTACGCCATACTCGAACTACACACTACAACTTTATTTTTGATTATCTGTTTGGTTTTTAGTTTAATTTATATTTTTTAAATATTTTTCTTTAAGTAGTGAGGCTCTATAACTGAAAGCCATTGAAAATCGATCGAGACCCAGGTAAACCATTCAGTATTAAAAATAATTGCAAGCGCACCACCTACCAAGTATAGCCTATTGTCTTAACGACTTTTACCTGAAGTGACAAACGCTTCCGATTCTTGTTGCTAAGTCAAGGTGGCAAGCTAACCTTGGCTCTACACATTGGTTCCAACTTCGTCCCCAATGCCACTCGTCCATCATGATGTATGAAATTGGACCCGTCTTAAGCCAATGTTATTTATTTAAGCCAATTTGTTGTGTGATAATGTAAAACCTAATAATCTACTCTTATATCGTAAAATTTGAATCATAACTTCAAATGGAGTTTATATTGACATCATTTATAAACACAATAACGAAATTTAAAAAAAAAGTAATTTTATGACAAATTTTGGTTTAATAAAATAATGATATAGGTACAACAAATTGTTTACCGATTCAATACAGAGCAATTCCAAGAAGTTAATATCACCAAGGAATTTTTATCAATTATTTTTCTATAATGGAATGCGGGCCATTTTTACAGCATCACAAAACCATTTCTCACGCTTTTAACTTTGATATTTCATTTAGTAGGCTCAATCCCAATATATGAGAATAGATAATGTGCGAAACTGCACATAACTAGGTATTATGCAACAGTTTTATATACTCCTATTATAACTTATATTTTCATAACACAACCGTAATATTCACGTACAAAACATTCCCATAAACATTACACCAGTTTCAGATCTTCACACAAATTCCTATTCGGGGTCACCGTGAGTTTACGTCATGACAAACAAGTCTAATTTATTTGAACGCCTGTCCTTGTCCGATATTTTGTAAGCTGTATAATGTTTATTTTAGTACTAAGTCTTCGTATATTCTTTTCGTCAATCAAATGAAATTGCTTTGTTATTTTTAGGGTTTTATCTTTATGCCAGGTAAGTTTTGTTTTTTGTTTTTGACAGAACCTATCCAGCTCGTCCCGCCATGTCCTACGTGGTCTGCTGCGACCACACCTCACTGTATCAGAAAACCAGTTCTGTGCTACTTGCGCCCACAGTTTGGCAAACATGTCCTGCCTAGTCCCATTTAAGTTTGGCAGCCTTTTGAGCTTATTGTTTTCAATTTTGTGGACAAAAAGACGGACTTTTTATTGTTACCAATAACCAGTTTGGCTTAGTTAGTTGACGAGTTGGTTGAAGTTGAAAGATAAAATTTCCATATGGAAAGAATAAGGGGCAAAATGTCCCTACCCTTATAACACTCCCATATATGTATCAAATGAAAGTACCTACTTGAGAAGTGTATAATTTCTCTCTCATCATGCTCAAACCTATAAAAGATGGGGGAAAAGTTATGAAGAATTAAACATTTTAATCCTAAGAAAAAATACTCATTACTGTGGTGAAACACTTTTCTCATTTACTGTACTAAGTGAAAAAGCACAAATTTTTATTTTTATTAAATGAATCGAATCGGGTGCGTCGGCCACGGGTGCGTCGACCACTGGGGGCGTAAGCCACGGACCCAAATTGTCTACATGCGTAGGAGTATCTATACGCTATTAAAACCCTAATACATAAATTTGTATTGAGGTTGTGCCTATACATATAGACAAGCTGTAAATCCTGATTTATTTAGAGCGTTGTTTATTTAATTAAAGATAAGGTCTTTCGGTTTTATTCTAAAACAATGTTTCTCTTTAAGCAAGGTATAAATCATGGAGTCATTTTTAGAAATAAGAACCTTTAGGAACATAGGTGAAAGGTATTCTACCTGTATCCTTTTACTCGTATTGTTGGTGAGGTTAATCCATCCATGAACTGAATTTGACAAGCGTTGCTTAACCTTTGACCGACCCCGCGGGTTATCATTACTTAGCCACGCTCACCTACCCTTTTTAATTCTTCAATGTTGACTGTGTTAGACTAAATACGGGCTTTCGTAAAATGTAACATCTTCAGTAAAATACAAATGCCGACTACATTACATACTAATACATACATACACTCGATTGACTTTCAAGCTTAGTTGAACTAAATAAAGTACCAAATTCAATGTCAACAAGTAAAAGTTCTACATAACAGGCTACATAATTACCTTTGTCAAGAGAAAAGTTTTAAGCATCTTATATTGATGCTCTTAATTAACTGTCCCCGTTGAATGCTCGTTTAGAAGACATCTGTTGAGATGAGATGAATTATGACGTAATTACAAAGATGGAAAGGGCATGAAATACAGTATAAGTTGGTTCTGAATAGTCAATAACAATACAATAGTATTGTGCATAGCGTTTACCTCTTCCTTGCTAGGAGAGTAGGTAGATACGTTAAGCCTCCGATCCCGCAATTTTAAATATGTAAGATAGTGAATAGTTCAGACAGTCAGAATCCTGTTAATCTGACAACTGTACCTACTGTTATTCTCTTAAGTTCTAAACATCAATTCGGAATTAGATCTATGTCTAAGATTGCGTCGCAAGTTATTTCTCCGACTAGAGAATATTCTTAAAGCATCACCGATCGTAATGTTTAGTATAATCTCTCATCTAACTTAGCACTTCGATCGTACCGCGCGGCTTTAGTTTTGTCTGGTTTATTTCAACGGCAACTATTATTGATGCAAACAGTCTTAAATCAGTCCTAAAACAGTTGCCTTATTGATATAATTTCATAAAGGAAACTGATAAAATCTACACCAAAAAATACTATGACACAAATTCCACACACATTAATTAATACTCCAACCGCCACATCTAACCAGCTTTCACCTAATGTTACTTAATGTCACCTCCGACGTTCAGGATGTTAGTCTGAGTGCACTGAGGTAACATTAGTAGTTCCTATGCGCTGTGTGGAGACCTCTTTATGACAGCATGACAGTGTGTGTCTGTAAAATAATAGATATATAATGCTATTAACAGGACAGCAAATGTAAACTAATAGTGTATGGGCAATACAAATACCTATTAAAACTTTAAAATCAAATAAACGAGGCATTCTGAGAGGATCACCAATGGTATTCCATATTGCGCAATCAACGTTCTAGTGTTCGTTAGAGAGAGCCATGAACTATCGATAACCTGGATTGTAATTTATAAATATTTATAAGTCACACAATTGTTTTGTGTAGTATGCGTAGGTATTACGCTTTAAATACTAGTCTTACAATGAGTCTTGTACATCATTCCCGATTCCCACTACTTCAAAAATAATGAAATCTTAACACAAAAGTTGAAAAATATTCAGTTATTAAATTTAAAACAGCCGTTTTTATGTAATTACTAAAATAGTCTTATTGGTGAATACCCAAACAAAAGTAGTTTAATTGTAGAAATTCAAGGTGTCATTTACTCTATCAAAGTGTTGGTCCTAGATCTTAACCTTCTAAGTAATCTTCTTCTCCTAATTATTATTCAAAAGAATAGATTAACTACGATAAATTAATCAAACCAAAAGCAAAGGTCAACCTACCCGATCAACAGCCATTTAACCCATAAAGTGACAAGTTCAACCATTTCCTCGCCACAAAAGATTACAATAATACTATTTCTCCTTAATCCTATCGACAATATTGCTTTTTTTGTATCGAAATTTAGAAAGGAATCCGATAAGATTAAACGTACAGTATGATTGGTTAAACAAGGAACCTTCTCAAATATGGGTAAGGATAATTAATGAATACTTACAAAGAAAACCAATAAAAATGTGTCACCCAGTAACTGGGTTATAGACGTCAGACAGGCAGGCGTTCTATATAAAATACTGGTATTTAGTTGTATCTGGTTATACTGGAAACCGATTCCTTCATAGTAGAGAAAAAAGATTGTAATAGCGGCTGATGCGGGAACCACGCAATTAAAAAAAAGTTTAACTGCCAATATTCGTTGGTCTATAATGCAATGGTTGTAAGCGTGCTAAGCACAGGGTCGTGGGCTCAATCCCCAGATTGGGCAAGTTGGATAATAGATTTTCTCAATTTCCCATTAGAAACCTGGAGTCTGGATTCGAACTCTGTTCATGGCAACAGGCTCACACATGAGACTTAGCAAAACAGACACAATGTGGATCTATAGTGTATAATACACACCTCTGCCTAATACAGGCGTGAAGTTACGCTATATAAATTCTATTCACTTAATTACAAATATATCGAAATTTGAATTACTTAAATACAAAACATGTAAGTCCCTAGTTTAACCACTCAGTCGGTATACCACTAAATCCCAAATAAATTTTAATTTAACTATTACAAGGTACGAAAACAGGTATTCGCAATAGCCTATCGTAATTCCTGTGAAAGTAATTCCCAGTACTGAAGGCTTAAGCGATAGAAAGACATCGGGTTTGGACAAATATTTGGTGTCGGATATTTGCATATTGTATTAGGACTTATGAAAAGTCGATCCAATAAGGGCGAGGCATTTTTAAGGAAAATTTATTTGAAAATCGTAAAAGTTAAGGTCATGTATAGCAATTGAATATTGTTGAACAATCATAATGGAGATTCGGAGACTCAGATGGAAATTGAAAAAATGTAATGTGATCTCACAATATTAGCCAATATTTGGTCCAAGACAACTGTCTTGGACCAAATATTGGCTAACATTGGCTGGCTATCTTCCTTCAGTTGAAGTGATGAGTGGTTTAAAAAAAAAACTTTCCATCTTAATATTACAGGACTAACAAAAAATGGGTCTGTCCTTATATATGTCTGTTTTAAGGGTTGTAAAAAAATACTAAACATTTTACAAGCGGAGCCACAGATATCTAGTACATAGAAATAGAAACTACATTTTTGACATAGATTTTTTTTTTGAAAACAAAATGGTGCTTATGACTTGCACCACATTCCATTTGGTCGATGTCCTTATCAATTTTTATGTCCTCTTCAAATCCTGAAGTAATGTAAGGTACTTCAATATGGAACCTCTTGTCACGGTCAGTGGTTGATAGGTAAACAGTAAATATTTTTAACCGACTTCAAAAAGGAGGAGGTTATCAATTCGGATGTTTATATGTTTTTTTTTTTTTTTTTTTTTTATGTATGTTCGGCCATAACTCCGTCATATATAGACGGATTTGCAAAATTCTTTTTTTGTTCGAAAGGGGTTTATTCCGAAATGGTCCCATATAATTTTCATATAGATCTGATGATGAGTTCGGGAGACAGACACCGGAACTCTTTAAAAAATGACAGGAAATCAACCGCGATTTCTGCTATCGCATAAATATGCATTGTTTGTTTGGAATTAGTGCAGGGTGAATACCACAACTAAAAATTTAAAAATAAAAACTTTTTTGCAAAAAAAAAACAACCGACTTCCTTAAAAACACTATAAAGTGAAAAATAACTTTAATTTCGGAAGTCGGTGGCAAAAAAACCATAAATACAGATCCTAAGACACCGACTACCGAAATTAAAGTTATTTTTCACTTTATAGTGTTTTTAAGGAAGTCGGTTGTTTTTTTTTTGCAAAAAAGTTTTTATGGTTTCCTGTTATGTAGTGGCCAGTTTGATTTTGATGTGTTCCAGAGCTAATTTAATTAGAGACTTATTTTTAGATTACCTTTGACAATCGTTGTGGGTCAGAAGGCCGAAATCTGACAACCAGTGTTACAAAATGGTATTGTGTTACTGAGTCAGTAACTATATTTCGGAGGTCAGATATGTAATTACGTCCTGAAAAAGCTTAGCTAGCTTAAATCCTTCTTCAGGTCGCAGGCTACCTTTCCTGACAAATAACGAAACAATCAGTTTGGATTTTAAGACGTGAAAAGTAACAGACAGATGACAGACCGAGTTACTTTCACATGTATAATATTAATAGCAGTTGTGCGCGCCATACGTGTACCAAATTTCATCTAAATCCGATCTGCCGTTTTATCGTGAAAACGTAACAAACAAACTTACTTTCGAATTAATAATATAAAATTATAAACCAAAGTTGTGTGTGCTGGTGGCTTCGTGCGGTGCTGGACGTAAACAATTGTATTACTATATTTCTTCTGGGTGTCGTAGAAGGCGACTAAGAGACGTACTAGAGAATGGGCAGCAGCGTTTTCTATGCATTTTGCCACCATACTGCGATCGCCAACCCGCCTGCCAAACGTGGCGATTATGGTAAAGCCCCCACATTAAGGAAAAGCTTATCCAACAGTGGACGTCTTGGGGCTGAAATAATGACAATGATGATGTGTGTGCTGAGTAGTCAACTCCTTTGGCGTGACATTTCAAACTTTGCTGTAGGTTTTAAATATATTGTGAACACAGTAACAATGACTTTCTAGAAATGTAACAATCATCATTATCTGGTTAGCTTTTTTTCCAATAGAATAAGTATCAGTTTTTTCTGGAAAATAGAAAGTACTTGAAGGTACTAGCATAGAAATCACAGATCTATATAGTATAGAATGCAGCTGAATGCCAGTATTTAACAAGCAATGACTGCCTCCCATGTGTCATCTGCGAACCAGTTACTATAGATGCACTGTCACTGCACAGACCCGCGAAAACGGACAAAAATCTAACAACAATTATTATATACTTTTTCTCATTGATATAGCTCTATACAGGATACAATAAATAGTGCCATCTCTTTCAACAAGTCAACTTATAAAACCCAAAAGTGGTCTCATGTATTTCTAACTCTGCTGACTGTACCACAGTAATATAAATGTCATTCTGTATCGCTTACTTTGCGTGCAAATTGTGACCTTTCAGGCCGTGTGTTTCATTCCGTCCAATTGTGAAATCTTATGTCAACCGTGATTGGCTGTTGAAAATAGGTCAACCAATCACAGTGGCTTACATGAATTTCTAAAGCAGATTCAGTAATTAGAGACAGGTGGCAGAATTCGTCCTAAAGATTCTCACATAAAGTAAATATTGCGCAAAATCCATCTGGTTCCTGACGTATTAGAACAGAGGCTAAGCCTGCTAAGCCAACATGAACTTTGTTGACACACGCAAAGCCCATTTACATCACAGTTCTCTCACGTACGAAATTAAATTGCAAAGTAGGTATAACATTTAATTCATGTCGCACTCTTCAGAATTTCACAGATGCTTATGAGGAATCCTCGCGAGTAATTAATGTGAACAGTTGCTGCCCAGAATAGTACCTACAGAAAGTCGACTCCATACAATGAAAGAATACAGGCACACTCACACATAGACGCGTACGTACGGCGATGTCAAACAAATGCAGGTCGCGAGTACGTTTGCACTCGCTGTACGTAAAGCGTGTCTGTGTGGGTGGTTTTCGCTCGTTGTATGGCGAAGACCTTCTGTACTATTCTGCGGTTGCTTACCAAAATAAATTTCACTGCTTATAAATACAGATAAAATTTTCGGCACGAGCGAATTTCACGAAAACATAGCGCGCATAATTTTGGCATAAACATGCTAAATTAAAGTTCCGCTTTTACAAATATCGGGTTGCCGAAATTCAAGGTGTTATTTATTGTATTTACACACTCTTAATATTCAAAAGAAAATATTAAGTACGATAAATTAATTAAACCAAAAGCAAAGGACCACCTCTCCGATCAGCAGCCATTTATCCCATAAAGTGACAAGTTAAACCTTTTCCTCGCCACAAAAGATTACAATAATACTATCTCTCCTTAATCCTATCGACAATATTGCTATTTCTGATCGAAATTTAGAACGGAATCCGAGAAGCTTAAACATTGGACAATGTTCCGCATGAATGGTTAAACATGGAACCAACTCAAATATGGGGTAGGGTTATTAATTCATGCTCATCATTTCAGCCGTAAGACGTCCACTGCTGGACTTAGGCCTCCCCCAATTTGGGGGGCTTTGCCATAATCGCCACGCTTGGCAGGCGGGTTGGCGATCGCAGTATGGTGGTAAAATGTATAGAGAACGCTGCTGCCCATTCTCTAGTAAATCCTTTAGTCGCCTTTTACGACACCCACGGGAAGAAATGGGGTGGTGTTATTCTTTACGTCCGGCACCACACGGTACGGTGAAGAATTTTACAGGAAACTCATAACCCATCATCCACTGAATCAGTATATTAGGGTATTAGAGCTCTGCAAAGAGATTACTAAGTTTATTAGAAGAAGCTGGGTTGTGAATTATTGCCCCTCAGCAAATTCCACACGGCATGCTCACATAACCAATAAAAAAGTGTCACCCAGTAACTAGGTTATAGACGTCAGACAGATAGGCGGTCCATGTAAAATACTGGTATTTAGCTGTATTGGGTTAAACCGGAAGCCAACCCTCACATAGTTGGTAAAAAAAGGGTTTGCAATGGCGGCTGATGATGGAACCAGCAATTAAAAAGTTATGTTATGTCAATTTTATTCACTGAATTACAAAATAGTTTCACTTACTTAAATAATAAACATGTACATATGTCCCTAATTTAAGCAGTCAGCCTGTTTACCACTAAATCCCAAATAAATTTTAATTTAACTATCAAAGGTTACGAAAAAAAGGTTTCCCAATAGCCTATCGTAATTCCTGTGAAAGTAATTCTCGGTACTGAAGGCTTGAGTGATGGAACAACAGCGGGCTTGGACAAATATGAGGTTGGGGAAAAAGTCTTTTCGCATTATAGTATGTATGAACTTGTTTTTTATTTGTTTATTTTTTGTTTATAATTGATTTTATATTTTATTAAGTATTGTTTTTTGTGTAGTTTCTGTGCGTGTCCCAATAAATACTTTTTCTTTCTTTCTTTCTTACTTGTAATAAAATCTCTTTGGCTATACTATTTGTATCTGGCTGGTTTTGGTATCATTGAAAGTTTAAATTTTAAAGAACATAATTCCTAATTCAAATTAGGAAAATGTGTGATTTTCATTTGTTTTTCGTACCGTCAAGATGAGTGAATCTAATGAAGAAATTCGATACATTTTAAAATTTTACTACAAAAAAGGTAAAAATGCAATGCAAGCCGCGAAAAAATTTTGCGATGTTTATGGACCTAGTGTAGTGTCTGTGAGAGTAGCACAAATTTGGTTTAAGCGTTTTCAATCCAGAAATTTTGATGTAAAAGATGCACGTCGCTCTGGTCGCCCTATTACGGATAAAATGGATGCCATTTTTGAAAAAGTGGAGCAAAATCGGCATACCAGTAGTTACGACGTAGCTGAAGAACTGGAAATTGACCACAAAACAGTTTTGGCGCATTTGAAAAAAACTGGGTACACAAAAAAGCTCGACATTTGGGTACCTAACGAGCTCACTGAAAGAAACCTAATGAACCGTGTACTCATTTGTGATTCTTTATTACGACGTAATGAAACCGAACGATTTTTGAAGAAGCTGATAACTGGTGATGAAAAGTGGATCACGTATGACAAGAACGTGCGAAAAAGGTCGTGGTCAAAGGCCGGTCAGGCTTCACAGACTGTGGTGAAACCCGGGTTAACTCGCAAAAAGGTGATGCTGTGTGTGTGGTGGGATTGGAAGGGCATTATTCATTATTAGCTGTTACCACCAGGCAGGACCATCGATTCTGAACTCTACTGCGAACAACTGATGAGATTAAAGCAAGAAGTTGAGAGAAAGCAGCCGGAATTAATCAACAGAAGGGGTGTGGTTTTTCATCATGATAACGCTAGACCTCACACATCTTTAGCCACCCAACAAAAATTAAGAGAGTTTGGCTGGGAGGTGTTAATGCATCTGCCGTATAGTCTTGACCTTGCACCTTCAGATTTCCACCTGTTTCGGTCTCTTCAGAATTCTTTAGGCAGTGTCAGGTTAACATCACGAGAGGACTGCCAAAACCACTTGTCGCGGTATTTTGACCAGAAGTCCCAAAATTTCTAGAGCAATGGGATCATGTCCCTACCTACAAGATGGCAAAAAGTTATCGAAAAAAATGGTACCTACATACTTTAGTTAAATGTAAATAAACTTTATTAAAAAATGTTTTGAATTTTCTTAAAAAATGCGAAGAAACTTTTTCCCCAACCTATTATTTTGTGTCGGATATTTGCATATTGTATTAGGACTTATATCCAATAAGGGCGAGGCATTTTTAAGGAAAATTTATTTGAAAATCGTAAAAGTTAAGGTCATGGCCACTATGTAAAGCAATTGAAAATTGTTGAACAATCATAATGGAGATTCGGAGACTCAGACGGAAATTGAAAAAATGTAATTTGATCTTACAATATTAGCCAATATTTGGTGCAAGACTGATCTGTCTTGGATCAAATATTGGCTGGCTATCTTCCTTCGATATAATTATGAGGGGTTTAAAAAAAAAACTTTCCATCTTAATATTACAGGACTAACAAAAAATGGGTCTGTCCTTATATAATAATGTCTGTTTTAAGGGTTGTAAAAAAAATAGTAAACATTTTACAAGTGCAGCTACAGATATCTAGTACATAGAATATACATAAAAATAGAAACTACATTTTTGACATAGAAAATGTTTTTGAAAACAAAATGGCGCTTATGACTTACACCACATTCCACTCGGTCGATGTCCTTATCAATTTTTTTGTCCTCTTCAAATCCTGAAGTAATGTAAGGTACTTCAATATGGAACCTCTTGTCAGGGTCACTGGTTGATAGGTAAACAGTCAATATTTTATGGTTTCCTGTTATATACTGGCCAGTTTGATTTTGATGTGTTCCAGAGCTAATTTAATTAGAGACTTATTTTGAGATTACCTTTGACAAACGTTATGGGTCAGAAGGCCGAAATCTGACAACCAGTGTTACAAAATGGTATTGTGTTACTGAGTCAGTAACTATATTTTGGAGGTCAGATATGTAATTACGTCCTGAAAAAGCTTAGCTAGCTTAGTTAGCTTAAATCCTTCTTCAGGTCGCAGGCTACCTTTCCTGACAAATAACGAAACGATCGGTTTGGATTTTAAGGCGTGAAAATTAACAAACAGACGACAGACCGAGTTACTTTCACATTTATAATTTTAATAGCTGTTGCGCGCGCCATATGTGTACAAAATTTCATCTAAATCCGTTCAGCCGTTTTATCGTGAAAACGTAACAAACATAACAAAGTGGTCCCATGTATTACCAACTCTTTTTTGAACTGTACCAAATTAATGTATTTGTTATACTGTATCGCGTTATATTTATACTTAGTGTGCAAACTGTGACCTTTCCGGCCGTGTGTTTCATTATGTTCAATTGTCAAATCTCATGTCAACCGTGATTGGCTGTTGAAATAAGGTCAACCAATCACAATGGCTTACATGAATTTCTGCAGCAGATTCAGTGATCAGAGACAGGTGGCAGAATTCGTCCTAAAGATTCTCACATAAAGTAAAAGTTGCGCAGAATTCATCTGGCTCCTGACGTATTAGAACAGAGCCGCTAAGTCAACATGAACTTTGTTGACACACGCAAAGCCCATTTACATCACATTTCTCACACGTACGAAATTAAATTGCAAAGTAGGTATAACATTTAATTCATGTCGCTCTCTTCAGAGTTTCACAGATGCTTATGAAGAATCCTCGCGAGTAATTAATGTGAACAGTTGCTGCCCAGAATAGTACCTACAGAAGGTCGACTACATACAATGAAAGGATACAGGCACACTCACACATAGACGCCTGCGTACGACGATCTCAAACAAATGCCGGTCGCGAGTACGCTTGCCCTCGCTGCACGTGAAGCGTGCTGGGTGCGTGGGTGCTTTTCACTCGTTGTATGGAGATGACCTTCTGTATTACTCTGCGGTTGCTTACCATGATAAATTTTACTGCTTTTAAACATAGCAAACATTTTCAGCACGAGAGAATTTCACCGTTACCCGCGACGTGTCGTCTACGATCCAGGATTAAAAGCTATGTTCTTACCCAGATAATAGTGTATCTATGTGATAAAATTTATCCAATCCGTGAAAAAGAAAACCCGTGAAACCGTAACAAAAGAAGTAAATTTATTTTCGCACTTATATTACATTCTTGTTTATGATTGTGCAATATCATAAATCTCAAATTATAACAAGCTAACTATGTAAAAACAAGTTCTTATTGTTTAACTAGGTAATCTACCTGTCAAGTAAGCTTTTCTTTTTTACATTTTTCACTTTCATGCGAAATCATTTGATAATGGCGTTAAGCTCAACCCCAAAAGTAGCGAGGTCATTATAAAATTCTCTTATCACCCTAATTAGGAACCTTTCATGGACCACTGACTGGCGATCCGGTACCCTTTTTTCTTAATTATTGATAAGGGTAACCTGTTGTAAACAATTTCCCGACATAAAATTACCCGTTTCGGTATAACTCATCAAAATCACCTGCCTAACCTTTTTCCAACAATGGTCAGGTCGGCTTGTAGTCTAACTGGATTTTCCTGGGTCGATACCCGATAGTAGAATCTGAATACGTATTTACTTTAATATGCTGGCAAATATGAGTTGTTATTTTTTTGTAAATCAAGAAACCCGTAGGCGCATAGAACAGGTTTTTACTTATTCTTATCCTTTCTGACAAGAAATAAAAACAGAGTAGCGGCCACGAGTGCAGTAAACAAATACATGTTTAATAAATAAAGAAATTTATCCCATTTTCTTTCTCTAGACAACCCTTCAAACACATTTAACTCGACTTGACATAACGTGACATTCACATGAACTCAGTACACACGTTAAAGGCGAACTGACATTTGTATGTGGGCCAACAATAGGCCAGCTCCTTTGCGTAGCTGTCATTATATGACAGCGGCAATTTAGAAGACAGAAACGTGTTGCCACAGAGTACAATACCTCCGCGCCTGCAGCGTCTAGGAACGGCAGTGTACCAATAAAATTCGTGGCGCTGAAAGTGAGTTGAGCGCGAACCGCCTTTGAAGCCGTCAAGTTAGTGTCATAGTGCGAGTAAATAGTGACACGCTTCTTTCTAATGAAAAGTACTGACAACGCCGCCTCTAGCAGCGGTCTGCGTGCTGTGAGTGTTGCAAAGGTGTGTTTTGCATCTTGTTAATAGCTTAATAGCTTTTGCTCAAAGTTTCACCCGCGTGGAGGTCGAAAGATATTCACTGGGAACTGAACGAACACTGTCAAAAATGCACGAATAGTACAATCATAGTAACGTTGCTCATAAAGGCTCTTCCAGTGCGCTCAATAAACAGACCATGCTAAGTTCCAACCTCTCCATTAAATAATTCACCTCCGGTTTTAAAATTCAAAAGGTAGTCGGTGTTTGGGAATACACAAGAGATCAAAAAGAATTTTATCTCTTCCCAAAACAGGGTTTTCAAATTCGTGAGCTAAAAAGCACCGTATCTTTAGAGTCTTTGTAACCAAAGACTCTAAAGATACGGTGCTTTTTAGTAAGGTTTTTGTTCTATCTTTACTTACTCTCTTTACTACTCGACCGAAGCAAATCAAAACTAACACTATTTAGGGCCTATGTAAGTTGTTTTAATTTTGATTTAAACAATATTTAATCAAACAAGGTTAATTAACACTAGAGCTAGGAAACTCATACTGTAGACCATTTATTGTCAATTCCGAAATTCCTAATTAAAATTGTGACAACTTATATTCCTCGGAGAGTTCTCAAAGTCTTTTCTCATCATGTAGATAAATTGTAATTTATAATAACTTTCATAACACTTATATTGTTCAAACCAATTAATAATTCCAACACAAAAACGTTCAATAAATTAGAAAAAGACCACCAATAACAATTAAATATCCCAAACATAATAAAATACTGATATTTTGTTTCTCAGTAAGGCTATATTTAAAAAAGATATTGTTACTATTTTAAGTGATCAGAACCCTAATAATAGCTTGGGGAAAAAGTTTCTTCGCATTTTTTAAGAAAATTCAAAACATTTTTTAATAAAGTTTATTTACATTTAACTAAAGTATGTAGGTACCATTTTGTTCGATAACTTTTTGCCATCTTGTAGGTAGGGACATGATCCCATTGCTATAGAAATTTTGGGACTTCTGGTCAAAATACCGCGACAAGTGGTTTTGGCAGTCCTCTCGTGATGTTAACCTGACACTGCCTAAAGAATTCTGAAGAGACCGAAACAGATGGAAATCTGAAGGTGCAAGGTCAGGACTATACGGCGGATGCATTAACACCTCCCAGCCAAACTCTCTTAATTTTTGTTGGGTGGCTAAAGATGTGTGAGGTCTAGCGTTATCATGATGAAAAACCACACCCCTTCTGTTGATTAATTCTGACCGCTTTCTCTCAACTTCTTGCTTTAATCTCATCAGTTGTTCGCAGTAGAGTTCAGAATCGATGGTCCTGCCTGGTGGTAACAGCTCATAATGAATAATGCCCTTCCAATCCCACCACACACACAGCATCACCTTGTTGCGAGTTAACCCGGGTTTCGCCACAGTCTGTGAAGCCTGACCGGCCTTTGACCACGACCTTTTTGGCACGTTCTTGTCATACTTGATCCACTTTTCATCACCAGTTATCAGCTTCTTCAAAAATGGTTCGGTTTTATTACGTCGTAATAAAGAATCACAAATGAGTACACGGTTCATTAGGTTTCTTTCAGTGAGCTCGTGAGGTACCCAAATGTCGAGCTTTTTTGTGTACCCAGTTTTTTTCAAATGCGCCAAAACTGTTTTGTGGTCAATTTCCAGTTCTTCAGCTACGTCGTAACTACTGGTATGCCGATCTTGCTCCACTTTTTCAAAAATGGCATCCATTTTATCCGTAATAGGGTGACCAGAGCGACGTGCATCTTTGACATCAAAATTTCCGGATTGAAAACGCTTAAACCAAATTTGTGCTACTCTCACAGACACTACACTAGGTCCATAAACATCGCAATTTTTTTTCGCGGCTTGCGTTACATTTTTACCTCTTTTGTAGTAAAATTTTAAAATGTATCGAATTTCTTCATTAGATTTACTCATCCTGACGGTACGAAAAACAAATGAAAATCACACATTTAATTTTTCCTAATTTGAATTTGGAATTATGTTCTTTAAAATTTAAACTTTCAATGATACCAAAACCAGCCAGATACAAATAGTATAGCCAAAGAGATTTTATTACAAGTTCATACATACTATAATGCGAAAAGACTTTTTCCCCAACCTAATAGTTAAGTAATGTTTAGTTTTATTCTGTGTCTATTTTTTGTTTGTATCGTTCTTTCGAACAACTAGTAGTTCTGTTTATTAATATGTGGATAACGTTGTGAGTAGTGTATTTGTTACCTCTATTATTAACATCTAACCTATGTCTACGTTTTAGGACACTGCTGTTTGTTGTCCCTAAGTAAATAAATAAATAAAGTCCTAACGTTCAGAGCAATTACTTAGCAATCATTAATAATTATTGGCGCCCACCGTGGGACCGAAGTTTCAGACCGCTTGGTAGAATCACTAATCACTTCAAATTATCAAAGCGTTCATTTATTTTCGTAATGTTTTCATTATTTATTATACAAAGAGAATTTAATTACGCATTTTTCATGAACACTTCACGAAAAAATGAAATATAGGTTCGAAAAGTGCTGATCGTCAACCTAATTTTAATAATCGCCTTTTCATTTTGTATGTTTATGTAATTATATATAAATTGTTTTTCCATATACATTAAGGTTTCCTAGATGCACATAAATGTATTTTATTTTATAATTTTTCTTAGTAATGCTAAAAGTAGGTAAAATTATTAGGGTCCCATGGTCAGTAATGAACCCTTATAGTTTCGCAATGTCCGTCTGTGTATCTATCCGTGGCTTAACTCAGAGACGTTCAGCATGGGTAAACATGTTTATCACGCCGACAAAGTGTTTTAATTATAAAAAACATACTCCCATTTACTGAAGTGCAGTGTAGACACGCTATATCTATCATCTTGTAGTTGTCCCTGTCTGGGCGCCAATAACAATTCAAATAGATCTAATTGCAGCTAGTCTTGCGATAAACTTGTCATGGCGACTTCTAGAGAAATTTCGTTACCTACTTTCTTATGTATTCTACTTTCTTATCTATCTATTAGTATCTTATTGCATAAGCATAATCAGCCTGAAATGTTCTCAATGCTGGGGCACAAGCCTAGTTTCTATGGGGGAGACTAGGCCATGATTCACCAAGCGCGGATCCAGTGTGGGTTGATGCAATTCACATGTCTTCAAATGTTAGGTTCAAAAACATCCCATTTTAAGGTTTTGAGAGCAGTGGTCATGAAAAAATTACACAAAGTGCCTGCCTGGGTTTGATCGTGCAACTTGCAACTCAAATATAGCAGCCGATTTACTCGGCCACATATACTCTATTAGTATAAAAGTTTGTTCCTTAAAGTTTTTGTTTCCACCCCAATGAAGTCGGTTTTATAAATCATTTTAATGAAGGGTACACTACGATAAGTTTCGAATAAATGATGTAGTAGCAGTATCCCACACTCGCCCACGATACGGGCATATCATAATACAATATATGCCTGGGTAAGATATTTTTCTTAGAGGTTCATTAATAAAATACACACCAACCCACTCAACGTATTACAAAAATACTTTGTCTTAGTAATACATTATTTCCAAGGCAGCCGTTAACCCTTATAAAACATTGGAAAATTACTTCTTTTTTCTTAATTTTACGATATGTAGCTAAGTGCCCCTTTTGTAATGAATAATTTATTACTTTAGTAAGTAGTGTCTTAAGTGTTATTACAAAAATTATCAATTTAATAAAGACAATGTTTAGATTTTTGTTCTACTACAAAAGTAGCAACAAAACTGTGTAACTTCTGTATCTTTACTACTTATGGATCACTAGTTTGTAATTACAACAAAGTCGCTTTCCGTGTCTAGTGACGTAACCGTTTAGTTCTTCTAAACTACAATGAATGTACATTAATTTAAACAACACAATTACGCTTAATTTTGATTTCTTAATACGAAAATCTCGATTGAAATGCCATAAACAGCAGAACAGAACAATGTTTTCTCCAAGCAACGTATAGAGCATTGGGATACTGATAAACTTACTCTGTTTTATTAATTGATTCTAGTTGTTGGCGTGACTAGGCTGAGCTTAAAAATAATGCCAGTAATAAGTACCTTAAAGGATTATCATTTTACTCGCTGTCAAACTCAATATCCAAAGTTGCAGAATAGCTCTAACCGTTTGTCAAAGTGAATATTTTTCTTACTTTCTTTCTTTGTTACAGGATACTTTTACTAACAACGTCAAACCAGAAAACCTCGATACTCAGAAAAAGAAAAAGTTCATTGACTCTCAAGTTTAAAAGTTAAAACAAATGATTATTAAAGACGGTTAGCTAGTCGTCCACGAGTATAATTTCTCCGGGGAAACTTAATACAATTGTACTGTTTTAAATTTTTCTTCATTTTATAAATCAGCTAGGGAAATGACCTTAAGAACAGTAGCTATAGAAGACGGTAGATTTAACGTTGATATAATTATCTTGCTTAATCTTGGACGGTCGACCTTAAAAGGTGGGAGAACCGGGTGTTGAGGCGCCATTTGTAAGAAGCCACCGAAAATAGAATGGCGCCAAAAGTATGCTGGCCTCATTACACCTGTCTTAAACCATCTTCAAAGCCATCAGTTTGTATTAGTAGTAGAGTAAACGACGTTACACTTAGTGTCTCCGTACTCTATGGGAGATGCCTGTATCTATCAGTAGACGATAGGCTGAACTGATTGAATTATCTTGGAGTGAAAATATTATGAAGGTATTCGATTCCAACGTGTTATGTTGTTTGCACGCTACAGGATTTGATAGACGGTACTGAAAGTGTCAAGATCGTAGCTAAATTCTGACTGTATATATGTAGATTAGTATGGACACGCTAAGAAGAAGGTATATAAATTATTAAACTAATTTTCCAGTATTAACATGCACAATCTTTCCGTGTAGTACCTAAAATTTAAGTTTCTTGTTCACAACTAAAACCTACTACTGACATAAATTGCCTCCACCACAACTACCCTTCTGTCACTAAAAATACAATAAAAAGAACAACCTTTTCCTGTAAAGTTCGTTCTCACTAAGACCTTACGTAACATACTTAGATAATACTACCAACTTGACATGTTAGACGCAACGTGACTAGGGTGCAATTTAGAATTAAAGAACTCTTAAACAGAACTACACTTGAATTCTAACTTTAGTCGATGAAAATATGGTTGATTTTCCTTTAAATAATTCAGTACAAAAGTATTTACAAGAATTCCTTTTTGACAAATCAATACTTCCCAATAGATTAAAATAAAGAAGCGTTTAAAATTAATTTTGTTGAAAGTACAACAGTTATTTATATTTAGTTTAGTGGTAGCTTGTTCCATTCCCTTCAAACACTGAATGGAGGTCTTAGTATCAATCTAAGGTTAATAACATGTAACGCGGTAGAACAAAATGTTGTAAGTACTTCAAAGAAACGGCTCTGTTGACGTCAGTTTGTTGTTAATAAGAAATGAAGAAATAACATTAGAATGTAGACGCTACCATCTCCTGAATATACATTCAGTCTACTTTGTACACCCAAAATATTGTGCCAAGCGTGGTAATTATCTCATCATTAAACTTCGTGTGCTCGAAGGTCTTGTTTAGAAAAATGCTAATTAAATTGAAAGCAAAACACTTACCAGGTGAACATGTCCACAAAAGCTATTGCGGTGAAATAACCGATCATTAACACCGTTAATGCTAATTTTGACAGTTTTTGTAATCTCTTAATTATTGAAAGACATCATTACGATCTTCCAATGATGAGCCAGTGACACCTATTGGATTTTATTTTCACATTTAGTAATCTCGTACGTAATGAGAAGTCGTAATATCTTACTATTTTCATATTTTGTGTGACCACTGACACGCTATTCCGAATTTAGAAAAAACGGACTTTTAGCACATTGGTAATGGCGTTGCCTCATTAGGGTTTTCATAATAACCAACTATTGAAAATAGCAGACTTGGCTCCCTGTACTGTTAGCCTTAGGCTCATACAATTTCAATGATAAAAAAAAATACCAAGTAATTATTCACTATTTTTCATATAAGAGTTAGAAGTAGAGCTATTGTAATTCTATTCCTAGTATTGAAGCAATAAGCCATTGAGGATTATGTAGCGTAGCCGATTCTCCGTCTCAGTCAAGTGCTAAGCCCAAGTGAATGGAGCTTAAAACGGCATAACGACAATCGAACCAATAGTTCTACCTTCTTACCTTGTGTTCTTAGTCTTGAAACTTGTCAGTCAGCTTTTGAATAAACAGAAACGTACCTGAAACGAAAATAAAAAATGTAATTGGGACTGTGTTTTGAAACAGATGAGTTTTGGAAATACGGATGATTTCATTTGATTTCTATGCGTTAAACAGACTGGCAGTATTTAAAATGAAGACAATATTTTATGAATATTGCAATGACTTTTCCCGTATCTGAAGAAATTCTAACTTAAGGACGCTATAACATTTTTGAATCGCTCAAGTTTAGGTATCTGAGTCGCCACACAACAACATTACGCGCACGCACACATTGAAACCATTGTCTGCTCGATTTTAAACATTAGTTAACTAATCTTGATACTCGAAGGTATTATTTATTTTATTTTACTAGCACTGTTGAGTAAAATTTGTAGTAAAGTAACTTTACTATCTGAATTTAGTGACAGTAAATAACTTTTACTACCATGATCATCAATATTTTTGGGGTAACGTATAATTTGACAATTAAAAAAAAAACAATAAAATACTTTAACAATATTTTTGGATAATAAACAAATATAACTGATGGTGACCGTAGAATATCGTTGTAATCGTTGAAAATATACAGGATATTCCTTAAAGAAAACTAAGCCAAAATTGTGTGACGCGCGACCCTCACCTTTGAGATTGCAGCGCGTATTCAGAATTTTTTATTTATGTAAATAATTAAAGTTACGTTAAATATTGTGACTACATACTAGCAAAACCCCCAAAATTGATACCCATGTCGACATTTCATCATAACAGTACATCCGCCATTTTAAATTAAAAATCGAAGATTTTATAATCCCTACCCCCAATATGGATAAAGATCTTTCTATAAAAAAATAATACCCGCCGTATTTGGATCAAATTTGGATGAATCATTCGTAATAGCCCACTTTTTATTTAAAAAATTAAAATATTCGTCGTTTTGAATGAAAAACTTGTGGGGTCGCCTTTTTTTGGCTCCAAATGTAATTTGTATGGAGTTATCGGCTTCAGCACCTTCGAAAATCTTGAAAACGACACCCATGATGAAAATTTTGAAAATTTTCGTAACCACCATTTTTGATTTTGAATCAGATTCAGCACCCTTGTTTACCCCTACCGCAAGCTACGTAAAAGAATTTCGTTCCAAAAATGGACGACACTTGCATAATTTAATTACCACGTTGAAAATATAACTTTTTATTGAATAATTATCCGCCATTTTGAATTCTTGAAAATGAATACATAGTCATAATTACCCTACCTCAATAATCCCAATAGAATTTGATATATTTATTTCTTAATCAAGTTCTGATAATAAGTTTGGTACTCATAGTTTTGGTCCGAAAAGTATCAACATTTTTCAACCACAGTATACAGCACGGCACTCACTTTATTATTATTTTGATCGTATTTATTTTGTACAAAAAAGCGATACGCCCGTGCTTCCTAGGGCGCGTCTGAGCGCGGAATGAGAAGCCGCGAGTTTAAAATGTATGAAGAAAGTTGAGAACGTTCTTTATTTTTCTCATAAATAAAAAAGTTATGTATTTAATTACAAAATATTTAGGCAAAACGTAGAAGATTATACTAGCCACAATTTGTTGTCATTTTGAAGTTAAAATATGCAGTTGATCTGACTATACAGGTACCTTTCCAGACCCCATTATTTTTCATTTTCTTCGATTATTGCGGTGGGGAAAACGTATTTTTGTGAAAATATTGTATGGGACTATATAATTTTTATGGTACCATAATGGAGATGAATAAATTATCTTTAATTAAAGACCATAATTGACTTCGCAGTTGTGATTCCTCTTGATGTAATAGGTACTGGAAAACCACCGATATTTGTAGAAAAATGTTATAGCGTCCTTAACTACATGATTTGGCTTACATTGTTAATATCGTAGCAGGTGGCGAACTGTAGTTTCTGCGTACCCCTACGTACGATGTAGAAGTATAAATAGTAAAGAACAACAAAAAGTTAAAATGGTTATCGACATCTATACACGGCTCGATCTCTAACATTGCCAAATAAGACAAAAATATCAACACACTGCAAATAAACCTTTTTTCATACTTCGTCTCAACATTTTATCCATAACCTTTACATTCCAAACAGTCTTTAAAACCACGTTATAGGCCAAGTTATGGCAAATAAACCGACTCAACACATTACATCTATACATTCAATACAAATAAATAAAATTGGAGTGTCTGTTTTTAATATTAAAATAACTACTTTTTACTAAGTGTGTATGGATGTATACACGGTACATATACCAAAACAACATTTTTTACAATTTTTGTCTGTCTGTCTGTCCGTTCCGGCTAATCTCTGAAATGGCTGAACCGATTTTGACGGAATTTTCACTGGCAGATAGCTGATGTAACAAGGAGTAACTTAGGCTACTTTTATTTTAGAAAAAATAAATTATAGTTTAAAAAAAACTAAAAACACGCTGAATTTTGAGACGTATGTCAGCGTAGTTTTCAAAGACAGTTTTTATGAAAAACTTTTTGTTAAATACCACGCGGACGAAGTCACGGGTAACAGCTATTACCTATAATATAACCTGCATTAACACATCTTACCGCGGTAGTACGTCCTCCTGCGGTAATTTCCGACATCCACGCGGGCGAAGCCGCGGGCAAAAGCTATAATAGAATATGATGTCAAGTCGCGTAAGATTTTACGAGTCTTTACAAAAAGAGCCCTTAACGACATGTAGGCGGCGCACTGAGGGCATAAAGGGTTGGGTCCTGGTTAATGTTTGTTTTTTATGTAACATAGTGGAAGTAGCATACTTTCTTTTTGTTAAGCTGGAAATGTGACCTTTTCGTAATTTCTATAGTCTAGAACTCTTCAGATTTGGTTCGGTTATTTACGAGCACATGATATTGTATTTATTTGACTGGCCTGTTAGTCTAGTGGATAGTGACCCTGACTGCTAAGACTGAGGCCGAGGGTTCGATTCCCACCCAGGACAAATGATTGTGTGATGAGCACAATCATTTGTTCTGTGTCTGGCTGTAATTTATCTATAATATGTATGTATTAAGAAATATAAGTATGTTTATCAGTTGTTTGGTTGCCATAGTACAGGCTCTGCCTAGTTTGGGAACAGATAACGTTGTGTTGGTTGTCCTAAGGTATTATTAGATATTATTTTTTAAATTCAGATAATCTCAGTAGCAGCCCTGAGTCAAAATGTTTGTCCGTGTGTTTTGCTTTGCTCGTTCTAGTTCGATGTTCTAACGTTCTCAAGTACTATTGCCGAGCACGAGGTCCTTGGTTTGATTCTTAGGTCGGCATAAATGTTATTGAGGTTTTCCATTAGCAATGTCTCAGTCGATAGTCTAGATTTGTGCGTGGCTGCTGGCAATAGGGGCTTAGACATATCTGACGAAGATGGATGTACTAAAGTTTCACTCATTGAGGAAGGTGTGATGTTATATTTGTAACATAGTATTCATACTTAAACTTAATACTCCTACACCAAATGAGCTTTTCACGCCATATAATGTAAAAAGCCATAAGACGTATATTTACTACATAAAAACATATAACCCTCCTTCTAACGCAATCGGATAAAAACCGTCATTAAACTTATCTGAAGAAGTCTTACTTTCCAATTGATTTATCGTGTTACCTGCAGTACAGGATCTCTGCACCCGGCAACTCTATGCAGTGACCAATTCGAGGTACTTAGGAAATAGTGACGTAATGCAGTCACTGAGCGTTCATTCGAGCTCGGCTGTAATAGCACATTCGTGGCCGAATTACAATCATATGTAAGCACTGTCACGTACAAAAAGATGTACAGTCGCAGAACAAACAGTTCAGCAGCATCCTTACTAGCACCGTGCATGAGAGCGTACATGCGTTGGGCCAGCTTTATGAATGAAATAGACTCATTGAATATTATATTATCTGATCGCGGAGAGAAAACTGAAATCGAAGTTTACGACACTTTTACTGACATTATTGTTTACGCCATTGTAATTTGAATATAGATCCTAATGATCTAAGAATTAACATCAATTACAATAAACTTCGCTGATATTGTTGTTGATGATACTCAGAGGTGGTAAATGAAATAGCGGACTGTAAATATAGGTAGGTTCGTATATTGTTGGATTATAAGAACGCGCGCCTCTGGTCCGTGTCGTATGAGAAGTGAGTCGGCCGGTGGTCCGTGTTAGCAGCGGCGGCGGCGGGTCTCGGCTCCTCGTCCCCCGCTTTCCGCAAGCCGCTGTCGCCCTCCGGTCGTCGCAGTGGCTAACGGTGCTACGTTTTGTCGCCAACAATTGTTTTATTTTTCTCAAATTAATATCCAAAATGATAAAAAACTGTTATTGGTGTTGTTCGATACAAATAACTTCATATGGATAGATAAACCTAACGAAAGTTCAGACAAATTTTAAGCCATCAAAATAAGAAACGGCACCAATAAGCAATTTTATAAATGAAATAACTATAACGGCCGTTCCAGAGCAAATGGATTTAATCGACTTTGATACAATTCAATCGTCTAGAAACTTTTGGGTCCGTAACACCCGCTGGGTTTTTGGGTCCTCTGGGTCCAATGGTTCTTACTTGTACCGTTGTAAATGAGTTGGAACATGCCCTTTTGGTTGTGAAATAGTAGCAGGTGCGAGTAATGTTGAGGTAAAGTCACAGCCTAACTATTTTGGAGTTCATATATGTCAATTGTTATAAATGTACGTACAGTCGCCTGCAAATAAAACGGACTCCTCAATGCTCACTGCTTGTAGTTTATTTGTAAGGCGGGGGGGGGGGGGGGGGGAGGGGGTCCGTTTTATCTGCAGGCGACTGTACGTTTAATTTAGGAGGAAATAACTTAATTCTTTTAAAAAGATGGAGAAAAAAACAAAAAAAACTTTACACACATAACATAAAATCATAGATGTAACCGGCAATAGGTTAGGAAGAGGTGTCCAACACCCACATTTTACTAGTTAAACTGAAATTATAAACAAAAAAAAAAATATATATAAAATGCTGCGAGTTTCGAGGACTAAACAGTCAGTTTACGATTACCCATAATAAAAAATAATTTGATAAGTTAAAATCATCATCATCATTTCAGCCGTAAGACGTCCACTGCTGGACTTAGGCCTCCCCCAATTTGGGGGGCTTTGCCATAATCGCCACGCTTGGCAGGCGGGTTGGCGATCGCAGTATGGTGGTAAAATGCATAGAGAACGCTGCTGCCCATTCTCTAGTAAGTCCCTTAGTCGCCTTTTACGACACCCACGGGAATAAATGGGGTGGTGTTATTCTTTACGTCCGGCACCACACGGTACGGTAAGTTAAAATAAAATACACATAATTACATTCTATCACGGCTACACTGAGACTCAATTTCTAGTATGCTGACCCACTGCACGTCGCAGTTACTCTGTGGTTAACTAGCCGCAAATATCCGTTGCCCCGGCTCAGGAATTCCTGTTAATACGAGGAGTGATTGACAACCTATTTAGTATCCAAATGTGTATTTCAGGTATTACGGTGAGGAATAAGATTTAATTCATTACGGAACTACTGAACACTATTACTGGCTGAAAGAATAGAGCAAGATAAAACTATACATTTTAAAACTCGTCAATCAGTTTTCGTATCAGTCTGTGAGACTGCATTGATCTTCTAAACTAAGCAAGGAATTTTGATGCACATCATTTCGAGCATTGTTAGCATAATTTGGAAAATCATTCCGTAAGGTATATGTATCTATTACAACAGTTAACTTACTTTTTAATAAAGAAGGTTCGAAGTTTAGTCAAAAAAAAATAAAAATTGTTTATTTTGTAACCATATTCAAGTAAACATGTTAGTGATTGGAGCCTCCTTAAGCAAACAATGCCTGTATTAGGAGACTCCGCTCTTCCTTATCAAAGTTATTACATAATCAAGATAAAAGTAGAGGAAACAATAATTATCTAGGTGCTTGTGTGTGTGTTTATGAGAGTGGATTTGTGTGTAATTCGTGTGTGTGTGAGTAGATGAGTATGTGTATTAAGAGAACCGAGTGAGTTAACATATTGTTTGTTAATAGTGTCTCAGTATCTTCATAGGGAAGTGGTTTTATCCAATTTGTTAAGGTTTAGTGTGTGTCAAGAAGCTAAATTATTATTTTCTACGAAACTAATTTACTAGGGCAATTGTAATGTAGGTACTCGTACAGTCATCATCATCAGCCTATAGCAGTTTACTGTTAGACATAAGCCTCTCCAATTGCACGCCATTCAACTCGGTTCACGGCGGCTCTCATCCAGCTGCTACCAGCCACCCTGCGAAGATTGTCGTTCCACCTAGCCTAACACCTTACAATATAGTAATAAGATAGACGTATGTATGTATAGTACTGAGATTATTTAGTAAAACGGTTGCCCACAATAGTCTCAACCGTGGCAAACAAAGCGTGTACTAGAACATCGATCGATACAACCATTAAATTATTTACAATTCTCAAACAGTAGCTTTCTACGTGTTAAATTAACTTAGTTGGAATAGCTGCATGTAGAAATGATAAATAAATTCGACAAAGAGAAATCGTATTATCGTCTTAAGATGAACGTTGTTCAGTATTAGGGACTATTCAAACTTATTCAGCTCTATTCAGCTTTTGCCCATAGAAAACAACGATTTTGTATGGGAAAAAGCTGAATAAGTGTGAGTAGTCCCTTATCTGGCGAATATCTTAGATCGTGGGTTTGGTGAAGTGTCAATATTGGAAATTTAATTTAAATGGTTACATAAGTATATTATTATTTTGTAGCTCGATTCAGTATTTGGGGACAGGGTTGTTTTTATTTTAAGATTTTTGGAGACTTTTTGGAGTGTGTTGTGTTCAAGTGTTGAATTGAATCACAAAATGTGGATATCCTTTTCAAAGAAAATTCAGATATGATTTGAATAAAATTAAGTTTCCAATAATAATGCTTGTTAATTTTATTTCTTCTCAAATACCAAATTAGAATCGGACTACTAGGCTATCGGTCCCGCAACTGATAATATCCCATATTTATAATTGTTATAATAGTGATTTCAACCGTGTGAATCACCGAGCAACGTGTGGTCCGCTGGGGTGTTTCTATAAATAATTCTACATTTTGCACTATCAGTAGGTATTCACAAATTTCAACTATTGTAATAAAGTGTTTTTACACGCTTTATATTAGCTTCACTTGTATGTTAGTATGTTTGTATGTTAGTATGTTTGTATGTTTGTTTGTAACCGACTCCTTATAGCGCGATTTTGACCCACTTTAAACGACCAGATTTCATTCAAACTTTGCACACCTGTCAAGGACCGATGACAATGCAATAATTTCATAAATTTGTGCCATTATCCTTGCCAGGGTTACCAGGACAGCAGAAAAACTGTCACAAACTACACTGACATTCGTCTCAAAATTCGAAACACCCTAAAAAATAGAAAATAAATTATAGTTTAAAAAAACTAAAAACACGCTTCCATTGAAAACCAAACTAAAAAGTACAAAATAATAGAAAAAAGCGTGGGGTGCCTGATATCAATAAAAAAATACCTTAAAAAGCACCCCACGCTTTTTTTCTATTATTTTGTACTTTTTAGTTTGGTTTTCAATGGAAGCGTGTTTTTAGTTTTTTTAAACGACAACTTTTTTTTTTTTACATTCAACCCAAAATAGTGAAATTAATTTTACTACGTACTAGTGACGGACATTTAAAGGTCTTCCCAGTTATTTATAATTAAACTGATATGTATAGGTATCGGAAAGAGAAACAACCGTCTTGCTTGCACACTAGTTTATTACTAAAACATGGCGGGCGCCGCGCGCGCGTCGCGCTGGCTTCATACACATCACTCCTCCACACTTAGATTTTGAAACCTGGTGACAATTTATAATACTCTTAAAACTAATTATAACTTAATTCAACATAAAACACAAGAAACAGTTAAAAGTATTTCTTATAATCTACCATCTTCCTATTGCGCTTTTGCCGCAAGTGTATGGGTGATGGTGTGCGCGGCACATCAACATTGCCCGCACTTCGAGACTGATTGCCCTCGGGTACAAGTACCTCGGGCTGCGCTATCGGTGACCGGGGCGATGCTAAAATCTCAGCGGCCCCTGCCTCACTCTCGACTGCCTCACAATCACCCCATTCTTCCCCATCACAATTATCTGCGACACATTCCGCATTTGGTGCCACTACTGGTGCGACATTCGTTTCGGTCGCCACGGGTGAACTCATGGCCAATTGCTCGCTAGATACTGTTGGTAATGGTTCATTTTGGCTTGTACCAGTAGTTCTGCAATTGTCATGAGATTGTTCTTGTTGTGGTACCATAATATCTCTTATCTCTGTGTGCTGTTTACTACCTGTATACTTCAGTAACTGATCTACATGCCTTATACAGTGATGGTCTGAGTCTTTAATATAAATTTTGTACATTTTATTCCCTATTCTATGTTTTATTATGCCTAACTGCCAAGTTTCTTTCCGTGCGCTGTACCATCGGGTCCAAACAACATCGCCAGTTTGAAATAGTCTTTTCCCGGGCTCCGCTGAAATATCATCGTGCGTTGGTTCACTCGATGGTACTACTAAATCTAGACGAGATCGTAGATTTCTACCAAACATTAACTTTGCTGGCGTTTCCCCAGTGGTACAATGCACGGTGTTTCTATAATTAAACAAATAGCCTAATAACAATTCATTAATTTGATATAGCGGTAAATTATCTTTTAATATACATTTTAGCATTTTTTTACAAGTTCTTACCGAATTTTCGGCTTGACCATTACTGGGCGGATGATAAATGGGCGACGTCATGTATTTGATACCATTAGCAGAGCAGAACGTCTTGAACTCATTCGAATTTATCTTGACATCATTATCTGATACCAATAAATTCGGTATACCAAATGTTGAAAAAATTTCCTTGAGTTTAGTTATCAGAGCCTTAGTTGATGTACCATTATGCATGTGCAGACATTCTACCCATTTACTGAAAGAATCTACAACCACGAGATATATCCTCTGCCCAACCGTCATATAATCTATGTGCACGCGCTGCCAGGCAGCGGCGGCGGCGGGCCAAGGCGCGGGGGGGTCGCGCGGGGGCGCGGGCCGCACGCTCGCGCACGTGCCACAGGAGCCTATCCAACGCTCGATATCGCCATCGATGCCGGGCCACCACATCCTACTTCGTGCATTACTTTTCGTTTTAATTATACCTAAATGAGTGTCGTGTAATTCTCGTAGCATTTTACATCTTAGTATAGACGGAATAACTATCCTATGACCTCTAAACAGGCAACCTTTTTCGTACTGCAAATCGGTCTTACTCTGAAAATAAGGGTAAACAGACTTGCATATTATTTTACGCGGCCATCCTTTTTGCATGTACCTAATGACAGTTTGGATCACCGCATCGCTCTCCGTTGCCTGTTTTATTTCGCGTGTCGTAGTAGCGGGCGTCGCATCGTCTAAAAACTTGAGCGCGTAATAGGTATCTACACTATTATCGGTCTCTTCCGACTTGTCTGTGTTCTTTAAAGGCGCGCGGGAAAAATAATCTGCTACTACATTATTATCACCGGATACGTAATGTACTACATAATTATAAGCTGATAGCGTAATAGCATATCTTTGTAGTCTTAGAGCTGTCGTTACCGGTATACCCGTCTTGTTACTGAAAATAGAAACCAAAGGCCTATGATCGGTTTTCAAAATGAATGGCTCACTGCGACCGTACAGATACTGGTGGAACCTTTTTACACCAAATATTATAGCGGTCGCCTCCTTTTGTATCTGACTATAGTTTCGCTCGCTAGCGGTAAGCGAGCGAGATGCATACGCGAGCGGTCGCTCGTGAGCGTTGTCGTCATGTCCGCGCTGCGAGAGCACGGCGCCGAGCCCGCTCGGCCCCGCGTCCACCGTGAGCACGAGCTGCGCCGTCGGCTCGAAGTGCGCCAGCACGCGTTCTGAGGCTAGTTCCTGGCGCACTGCCACCATAGCTTGCCGCTGCCTATCTCCCCACTCCCAGGGCACATCGCTCCGTAGAAGTTCGTGGAGAGGACTGAGTACTGACGAAGCGTTAGGAATAAAATTCCTATAATAATTAACCACACCTAAGAATCTTTTTACTTCGGTGACGTTGGTCGGTTCGGGGGCGTTTAATATTGCTTTGACTTTTTCTGGACTAGTCATTAGTCCCGCTTTACTAATCACGTAGCCTAAGTAAAGTACACTTTGTTTGAAAAATTCGCACTTGTCTTTTTGAAGACGTAGACCGGCATCGCTTAATCTACATAAAACTTCCGTTAGCCTTTTAATGTGTGAGTTTCTATCTGGACCCGTAATACATATGTCATCGAGCCAGACACTGACTCCGTCTATTCCAGCTAATAGTGTCTCCATGGACTTTTGAAAAATAGCGGGTGCGTTAGCAAGGCCGTAAACTAAACGCGTATATTTGTATAGACCTTTATGAGTATTTATTGCCGTTAGTTCCTGTGATGAGTCTTCGAATATAAATTGATTGTATGCATTTTTTAGATCAATTTTACTGTACATCTCACCTCCTCCAATCTTAGCAAAAACCTCTTCTATTCGAGGTAAAGGGTATTTTTCAATTACAAGGTCTTTGTTTAGTGTTACCGAAAAATCTCCTGCAATTCTAACTTGACCGTTTTCCTTTAACACCGGCACTATCGGTGTGGCGTATTGCGCGTGATTTATCGACACTAAAATACCTAAACGCACTAACCGCTCTAATTCTTGTTCGACCTTATCTCTTAGGGCAAAGGGTACAGTTCGTGGCTTAAAAAATTTTGGAACAGAGTTTTCTTTTAGTTGTAAGGTAACTTTAAATTTATTAAATGAACCCAACTCATCTCGCCACAGATCCGGATATTTCCCTAGTATTTCTAATACATCATTATCGCTACTCACTAAAGAATTAATATTAGTTGTTATTATTAAATTAAAAGTGGACATGAAATCCCTACCTAACAATGGTGGACCTCCATTCTTAACTACGAAAACTTTAATATTACTTTGCACATGATTAAATTTTGCTTCAGTAATGAAATATCCCAATGGAGAGATTTTATGTCCATTATACAAGCACATTTTTACATTGCTATTCTGTAGTGGGTACTGCGAGAACTTTTTATAATACAAATGATCGGAAATAACAGTAGGTACTACCCGATCCTGAATCTAGTTCCATTTTAATAAATTGATCACCTAAAACTAATTCAATTTCAATAGGCTTATCAGCTGCGTACCTTATATTAAAATTCTGGCACTCCTCACAACCCTTGTCCTGGGGCTGGTTACCCTTGCCTCCTTCATTTGATTCAACATGATAAACACGTGTGTTCTTTGAACTACCGCACACTTTTTTTAAATGGCCTTGCACACCACACTTTTGACACGTATAACCCTTATAACGACACTTTTCACTGCTATGATTTTTCATGCCGCAAACCTCGCAACGATCCGTATCGCGGCGGATTGCTGCATCAGCACCGCCTGCGCCACGTCCACGGCTAGCTTGACCCTGGAACTTCGCGCGGTACACTGGTTCCTCCTTGATGGAAATGGCCTCCGAATTGCTGCCTAACAAGGCCTTTGCCTCCTTGGCACACGCTGCCTGCTCCGCCATTTCAATAGCCCGCGACAACGTGAGCGTCGACGGATTCTGCTCAAATAGCTTGTCGCGTTCTGGACCGGCAGTCAGGCCGAGGACGAAACGATCTGTCAAATTCGTTTCTAGAGCGGTGCCGAAGTCGCAATACGTTGCCAACCCCCTTAGTCGCGCCGCCCATTCTCCAACGGTTTCGCCTGTTGTTCTGCTGGCACTAAAAAATTTCGCCTTGTCCACAAATGAGCATTTTTTTGGTTTGAAATGGCTGTCGAGTAATCCGACTAGGTCCTCATAGCTCAGCGTTTCCAACTCCTTTGGATACGCTAGGTTAAGCACTAGACGATATGTTTCCTCCGTCAGATGACACAGTAGTATTCCACTCTTTACATTGTTTCCAACGCCGTTGATCTTTAAGAATTGCGTTAATTTCCCTTTATATATTTGCCACTCATTAGTTTTGTGGTCAAATGAAGTAAGATTTCCGAGGAACGCCGACATTTTAACTATGCGTAGGTACTCGTTTATACACCTCGTCGCCAATGATATGTATAGGTATCGGAAAGAGAAACAACCGTCTTGCTTGCACACTAGTTTATTACTAAAACATGGCGGGCGCCGCGCGCGCGTCGCGCTGGCTTCATACACATCATAAACCCTTCACTTCCTATTTAAATTACCAAATATAAGGCCTAAATTCCCAAGAGATATACAGAAACAAGACACATGCCACATCACACGAACGTGCCTGTTTTAAACATTCATACTCACGCGTCCCCTTGGGGAGTTGAATGCCAACTTTCGTTCATGATATGCCAAGTTTACTGGTAAAGGGTTCTTGCACAAAGAAACAGGATTTTCAGTCCCGATTTGTAGGCATAGGTTGGTATAACTAGGTACAAATCAGCCCACAAGTAACCGGTCTGAAATTGTATAGTCGGTTCGACAAATTCCACGTGTTTTTTTATGTGTGAGTCGCATACAGTAAGTAGTTTTATCCGCATTGATTGATACCTATCCGTTACAATTTGTTTGTATTGGGATTCTGAAACTTTATGCAAGTAGATTAAGGCGAAACGATGGTTAAAGCCTCTCAATACAGTCTAACTAAAGCCGACACAATACGAGCTTAGTTTCTATGATAACTTTTAGAGAAGAGTTCCTTTAGGAAGTCAAGACACGTGTTGTGTATTTTAGCGTATGGCACTCTTGAGTTGCAACTGAAAATCAGCGTCAGGTGGCAAACCCTGTGTTGTCATCTGACATTATTCTAAGCTGAAGCTCTTTTGGCATTATTATCATCGTTTTGTTTCCTGTTTTTTATAGTTTTATTTTAATGATATAATGCCAATAAACATATTTTTTTTTAGAAGGGAAAAATAGCATTTAAGCTGTTAGCACCCGTTCACAAGCCAATGTTAGTGTACGACATGTTGCGTTAAAATACTGGAATCATAAGTCAATATCAAAACTTAACAGTAAACTATTGTGCAGATGAACAACGAGGGCTCAAAATTCTATATTCTAAAGTGCTTTTTACCTTTCTTGAATTTGGTCTATTTACTATTAAATTTCTAAGTATATATAAGTCCTAGGATTAAGTCCTCAGCTGGCGATCACTCATAAAAATAACACGAGGAGATGAATTCAAAACCCAGTTCAACACCCTTTGCAGTCCTTCCAGCTTCTCCTCGCTGACTATGGCTATTATTGTTTCCCTCCAAATTATAAGGTATTGGCAAATACTATGTTGTAATACTAGAGAAGAAGGTACGAGAAAACAAAAATGACAAGACCACGCTCCATATTACTTTAGCATGAAAAAGAAAAAATATATGCCCCATATTTTTTATTCCAAGCGGAGTGCGTGGTACTGGGAAAGTAATCTACAGTATTACAAACATAACTAAAAAAATATACAACTTACTACAACCACCCTCAGAAGAGTTTGCAATAATTCTGCGGCTCACGCAAAAGTTTTGGGTCAAAATGGTCCCTGTATATTTAACGTGCAAGGACTTGCTACCTGCTTGACCACAGGGTTGAGAATTTTTTTTAATATTACACTGACCCAAGTCTCGAACTTACATTCCTTCAATGTGTAGGAATATTGCAAATTATATGGCTTGCTAGCCAGTATTGTACGAAAACGTTGGCTTTACGGCAGTTCTCGATTTCTTGTTCGTAAAATTGGCTTTGGAAAGTATTTTTACATTATATTCCTTTTTTAACCGACTTTAAAAAGGCTGGGCTCAAGTAATCTGCTTATAGTTGTTTAATTCAAATCACGTTTGGCAGTAACAATAGAACGACTCTTGTTACAATCTTAGAATTAATATTGCAGGATTATCTAAACGCTGGAGTTACTATCATGCTATTACACAGAATAACCAAGAATGTCTGATTAAAAATTATAATATCTAATACGATTTGGGATGAAAAGGTATATCATGAATTCCTGACAGCACAAATGTGTGGCTATATTCGAAATTTTAGGCTAAGCTGATCGAGGTATGGAAAAAAAACCGGCCAAGTGCGAGTCGGACTCGCGCACCGAGGGTTCCGTACAAACCTGCAGGTCATCATCATCATCATTAGTCATCATCGTTTATGAAATGAAATGTTTTTTTTTTTTAATTTTTATATTTGTGTTGACTGAATGAAAGGTAAATTGTGGTTTACGATTTATGACGTATTAAAAAAAAACTACTAACTAGATCTCGTTCAAATTAATTTTCGTTGGTAGTTTTCATGGTAATGTACATCATATATTTTTTTTTAATTTATCATTCCCTTATTTTAGAAGTTACGGGGGGGGGGGGGACACACATTTTACCACTTTGGAAGTGTCTCTCGCGCAAACTATTCAGTTTAGAAAAAAATGATATTAGAAACCTCAATTTCATTTTTGAAGACCTATCCATAGATACCCCACACGTAAGGGTTTGATGAATTTTTTTTTTTGTGTTTCAGTTCTATGTATGGGGAACCCCAAATATTATTGTTTTAAAAAAATATGATATTAGAAACCTCAATATCATTTTTGAAGACCTATCCATAGATACCCCACACGTAAGGGTTTGATGAAAAAAAAAATTTTGAGTTTCAGTTCTATGTATGGGGAACCCCAAATATTATTGTTTTTTTTCTATTTTTGTGTGAAAATCTTAATGCGGTTCACTGAATACATCTACTTACCAAGTTTCAATAGCACAGCTCTTATAGTTTCGGAGAAAAGTGGCTGCGACATACTCGGACAGACAGACAGACAGACAGACAGACAGACATGGCGAATCTATAAGAGTTCCGTTTTTTGCCATTTGGCAACGGAACCCTAAAAAAGGTTGGTATACCTAATGTCCTTGATATTTGAATGGATAAAAAGATCGCAGATCTGAAAATAACCTTGTATGACAACGACTGGTGATGGTCAAGGATACAAGGTCGAGATAATGTTTTGTTTTCTGTTTCATCAACGTTTATCATGTTGGAAACTTTAATATTATATTTATGTTAAACAGTCGTGATGTCCTGGTATACTGTACCAGTAGTAGGAAATAGTGACATAGACTTTTTTATTGCTTTTTAAATAAAAACAAATTCGGTGTTCCACAAAAGTGACCTAGCTCAGTTCCTAAAAGAAGTATTGTGTACTGTGCATTGAATTCTTACGTCGTTAATTTACATAAAATTTATCTAAAAGCCATCAAAATCACTACGAAAATAAAACGCCCTAATTATCATTTTCATCTTCGTTGTCATAATAAGATCAAGAGCTGTCAATAAACATTATTGGCGCCCAGCGTGGGACCGATAATTGATTCAATTATTTCTATGAAATGTCGCAAATCTTATTACAAATGATGTCAAAAGATGTTTTTTTTTTCTTTAACTTGTTAAAATATGATTATATTTAGTATTAAAATATTGAGTAAGTTCTTACAATCACATTATAAATACATATAATCTTTTCAGACTTTACTAAATCTAACATTAAAAAACTTGCAAATACAATTACTTTACAATACAATTCGTACTAACCGTACATTTCACGCGCTTTATTAGAAACGCGGCTCCGACTTGTCATTTGATTATACAGTTAAGGCATGAAATACACTACTAGATTTGGTCTTATTGGTCTAATCTTAGTTATATATTACCAGCTCATTACCCCCGCAGAATACCAGTTTTACCCCTAGATTAGGAACCGTGGTATTAAACGAACTCACATTGTGGGGTTAATGTAATGGACAGTACTACAGTAACCATCTGTTCGACGCCAGTCCAAGGCCTTGACCATAGGATTTAAACAAATTATGTGGAAGCGTGATGGTGGGCCCTGGGCAAGCGTGGGTCGAACTGTCCGCCGTGCATGGAGCTGATTAATACAAATATTCAATCACTCACCTGGTTGAGGAAATCTGGGGTCCTACCTGGATTTATGTATGTAAATGAGTGTATATTGTATTGTGTAGTAAAGTAAGTATTTCAGGATTCCAAGCCGCTTCAATACGCTCGAGATTTTCAAGCACGCGGTTTTCTTAGGTCACTATCACCTCAAACTATTTCAATCAAATTCCAAAATAAAACCCGTTCAATATCGTCAAAAGGGGTTGCTTACACACAAAACAATCGGATCACAACAAATTGTCCGCAAACTATAGATTTAACAAGATTAATAACAACAAGGTTCTCAAGACATATTCCAACCAACCAACCTGTAGGCGAAGCCCAATAAAACGAGCTATATTTAATATTAATCTGTCATTGTTATTGTGGGCGAAGCCCAATGAAACTAGCTATCCATTGACACCAATATTTCCATTCTAATGTAAAAAGTAACTAAGTTATAGCCCATGTAAAATACCTAAATAAATACCTATATGTTCTTTCGTAACCAGTAGTAGATATCTAAGATAGTACTGACTTGAATACCGTAGAATGTTAGTAATAACAATGTATTTACTTATGTTTTAGCCTGTTGAATGCAAAATAGCTTGTAGGAACAACCTGTTGGAATCTAATTAGACTGTAATGCCTGTGTCATTGTTTATTTAACACTAATTAGCGTTCGGTTACTTTAAATGTAATTAGTTATCTATATGCCTAAATATTAAACTTGTAGTTCAGTAATCATGGTGCAAGAATGTATGCTCCAATAGGACGACGTCTATTTGTTAATCCAATAAGAAACTAGGAGCCTTGAACTTCCTTACACGTGTTTTCGAATTCTCGACAGGTCGAGACCTGCTCCTTTGGGAAAGTCCATTTTTATCATTTATAATTGGCGGAGCGCCCGGGAAGTAAGGAAGTGCGTAGGACATTTGCACTATGCGGTAAAACCTATATAAGGGCCGAGTGTCTATTTTTAGTTGAGTCTTCTTACAATTTCGCATGCGTCAACAAGTTACCACGTAGTGTTTGTGAAGTAAGGGGCTCCGTTGTCCACTGCTTAGTCGCGATGTACCCTATAACTAGTTAGCCAGTCTTCAGTAATGTGTAGCTAGGATTTAATTGTGTGTTCTGAGTGTATTTTATATTGTGTGCTGTGTATCTACTGACTATTTCTCATAACCATTTTATATGTGATTTCTGTGTAATTTTCTGTGTTATTTCTGTGTGCCAAATATAAGCAATGATTGCGACATTCTGACTGGTTTAATTTCACTCTTTCGTCAAGGGAACACCATCACCCCCGCCTACAACACCTGACTCCCGTTTTAATAACACAACCATTTTTCAAGACAAAAACAAGTGACAAAATCAAACTGACAAGTGACAGTTGTCACTCCGTTACATGTCATGATGCGTAGGCGCACAGAGTAAAAAGTCAAACGGTCGTACGGTTGGTTGTCTGTGGTCACGGGACGAAACACCATCAATCACAGTCAATTTCCATTAATTATCGATAGCCAACTTAGTCGTATCAAAAATTACTCATTTATCAAATGGAAGTCCTTCATAACTGTAGCACGCATGTGAACGGGCAAAACTATTACACATTATGAAAGCATCATAACACATTGAGTGTCTACCAGCCCCCTAAGGAAAACACAAAAAACATCTATTTGATGAACGAATAAAACATAGATAATAGTTTTACTAAAATACATACCTATAACAAAACGAAAGGCGACTTCAAATTAATGTACAAAACTACCCTCAAGTTGTTACACGCAACTGAAACTTAATCGTCTAACAGTTGATCGCTGTCTCACGACCTCTAGGAGACAGACAGACTAAAAATGAGACGAATTTATTTTATTTGCCTAGTTGTTTAAAATATTTATTGAAGAAGTCGTTTGAAATAATATAATACTGTTCAGGGTTCCGTTGTTTGGAATAAATCAAGCAAGTGTTTTCTCATTATGCTTCCCTTCACCGATTAGAGTGCAAAAACTCGCACAGTACAAGTAAAAATGAAATTGAAACTGCTATCACGAGTTAACAAACAGTATTTTAATTGAAAATTTAGGCAACTGTGCCCACCACGGTTGCCTTTTTGATTTAATCATAATTTCAAAGACGAAGTTCGGTATGTACAGTCTAACTAGGTATTTGGTAAACAATCAACTAACTTGCAGCTACTTCCAATAATGTTATGACAGTTTTAAATAGTTAGTTATTTTCTCTCTCAAGTAGATAAGCTATACGACTTATATATATTTTAATAGCTTATGCCATAGACCAGACAGCTAAGATTTTTGACTTGATGAAACTAAAGAAGGGTATCCCTTACATACAAAGGATCCCTAAAGTAGAACGATTTTTATTGCAAGTCAATGTCTCGTTTAAAATGTTCCAAAAAGAAGTTAAATAAGAATAAACACACCGCTACACTCTGTAGGGTTTTTTAAAAGGTTAAAGAATTGGTTAAAGACAAATGAACTTGCTTCACAGTTTGTATTGAATTTCAAGTAGTGAACTGTGTTCTTTTATGTCTTACTTTGGTAAGGGGATGAATTCTTGACGATATAATTTCGTACAATGCAACCATTTTATTCTACAACTGAAACTGTTATTTTCTTAACCATGTTGAGCCGAGGAAAGGAACAAACATTTAAAAATAACTAAAAGTTTTTTAGGTCGATGAAAAACAGTGCAAAGTATTTACAAGTAAAAACTAATTGTCTGTTTTTTTAGCTAATCTGTAAATAAATATGATTAGAATATTAAATACGATACAAATTTCTATTACGTAATATTCGGATGGTATTTATTCGTTTCTTATTGTTATTTTTGAGATAATTGCGTTTGCTATCTTAGGTTATATTACAATTATAGAATATCCCAGATCGTAGGGTCGTCAAGGTCAATAAATAGCGTTTTACCCTTAAGGCCGCCCTCTACGAAGGTCGACTGAGTGGTATTGGCAACCAGCGAGCATACGATAAAGAAGTAATGGTCGTAACACTCGGTGGTCTGTCATTGTTGCCAACATTCGTAAAATAACGGTTTTATTTATTTTGTCTACTTTTCTGTATTAGTCACCATAGCCTACATCTGTACTGTAGCAGCAGAAGTATCCCAGGTGCATAGCTACCTGATAGTCAAAGCCTGAGGTACCATGGTTTAGTCCTGGGGCGAGAAAACTCCTTGTCTGCTCAAAAACCGAAATTGAATTGAAAATCCGCCGTGCTAGTAATTCACTTAGTAATAAAACTGTTGTTGAACATATTTGAGTTACTATGAATAATTTAAGGAGCGATTGCCCGACGCTTTCGTGAACACATAGTTAATGTTACATATATTGTATAGTTTAACGCGAGATTTCTTTTAAACCACGTACCTAATCCGCTTTTGCGCAATTACGTGAATTCTTTATAACCCTCTACTAATTACTTCTCGCCACTAAAATGGTTATTTAAGCTGGACAGGATTATATTCTTAACTCCACATTCACAGAATCATGATTTCATAATCTTTTAATACCATCTAATTACGTAATACCCGCATAATATTCTCGGAAATATAAACACACCCTGTTTTAAGCAGCAGTAGCCACAATAAAGATACGTGTACACAAGGCTAGGTCCATACAACAAGCAACAACAGATGCTCACAGACCATCATCTGCCTAGCCCTTTCTCAAACATGTTAAGGTCTGCTACCAGGTTGACTGGATGCTGCTGAATACTATTATTTAACAAAGAGCGTCTGAATATCTGACCTCCGTAGCCCAGATTCTGGATAACACAATACTCTTTTGTAAGGCTGGCTGTCAGACTTTTAGGTTACTGCCTACCCGACTGACTGACTGATTCTGACTTCAAAACTGACTGTCAAACATCAAACTGCCATCAGACTGCCAGGACCAAGCTTGACGTGCTTTTCGAGGCACAGAGGGGTTTTGAAATGTAATGTATCGTTATTGATCCATGTACCGGCTGTAGGTAATACACTTATCTTGATTGATCTACTCGTGTAGCTGATATAAATTAGCTTTGAGTCCTTCTTGTAAACGACCTTCTATTCCTAGCTATTTAGTGGAAGTGGAGCAGGAAGTACAAAGGCATATAAAATGGAATATCTTATGAGTCACGTGGTAGTGAAATCTTGTGCAAAATTAACGACAATGTGACGTTTTAAGATTAATGTTGACGTTTACTGGTACTGTAATATTCAGGCGCATTCAAAGAGTGTTCACAATTGAGTAAGTTGTATATTTCAGTATCGCCATACTTAAATATTCATCTAGGTCAGCCTGATCAGTGGTGCCAGCTTCATGTTCCAGAACGAAGCTTACTAAGTAAACTTTTAAATTTATTATAACATTTTTAATGACCCTACCCTGGAATATCAGCGTCGTGGCCACCTTGTTAACTGGATAATCTTTCCTATCACGTCATAACAATACACATCATCATCACCTAAATAGCCTTTTTCCAACTATGTTTGTTTTGACGTCTAGTCAAACTGGATGCAACTGAATACCAGTATTATGCATGGAGCGTCTGCCTATTTGACCCCCACAAGCAACTTACTGGGTAATAGAAAACCTCTTTGTAAAACTGGTTGTTAAACTTTCGAGCTTCTGTCTACAGAATATGTTTCCATTATTTAACGAAAAAGCAGCTTAAATATGAGAAACTCTTTTAAAATTTGTTAAATTGTCACGAGTTTAAGAATTAATATAGGTTTAAGGCCTAGCTATTGATAGTGGTCAGATATTGAACCTGTATCATACAGTTAAGTTTTTTAATCTGTGATACTCCCTTTTGACGATGGTTGTATCTTAAGGATAACGCCAGTGTTTTTAAAGTGCACCCTCGCAGATTCACAACAAAACATTGTTTGAATTTTTAACTGTCGTTAACTTGTTATGTGTTTTAAATACCTTAAAATAATGATTGATTAGTTTTTAAACTCCAAAGCAAGAACGCACAAACAACGAAGTTCAAAGTTTGCACAATACAAGTTATCTACTCTCCGAAACAAAATTTTCTCTACACTTAATACCTTTAAAGTAGGTAATAAATGTGAAATTTTAAAGAGCAATTACGTGAAAGCTTCAGACGGCCATTCAGAAAATAAGGGCAAAATACATCTTTACACTTGATATTAAATAAAGTGTGATAATCTTTCTTGTAACACTCTAGGGAAACGTTTTAATCGGTTTAAAATTAAAGTTCAAGTCTATTGGGTTTTTAATTTGGAGAATTCTTAATAATTTTGTTGTTTCTTAAAGTTGCCATTTTGGGTTCTTCTGAGGAGGGAAATTTGTTGTTACTGATATATAAGTTATAACATTATCAAGTTATCCTAAGTATGTTCTTCAATATACAATATTAGAGGACTTAATGGCGTGAAGTTTCCTTCTGTGTATCAAAAGAGATTTCGAATATTATGTTTAGAGAATAACAAGCGACATCTGGATTTAAATCTAATCAACAAACACTACAAAGTCTATATAAGTAAAATAATGATCCGAATCAACAATATTCACCTTATTTCTGTATAAATTAACTTCAGACAAAACTCCGTCTTTATGGCTTGGATTATCTTCCATTGTCTCTTCTGCGCGAAATAATAAATTAATGTAATTTAATTAAAGCAGGCTCAGGGAATTAAGAGAACTAATCAAGATTGAAATGAAGAAGTCATAATAATTCCTTTATTTCTACTTTCAATAGAAGTTCTCATATATTTTATTTTAGGTGTGATTGTGATTTAAAGCAAAATATACGTTTATTTTATTAAGGAGCTTTTTTTTGGATGGGAAATCATCAAATGACTTCTCCCGCTCTGAGCGGAGCGGGAGGGAGTGTCAGACTTTTACTGACTATAACCCACCCGTACGTTCCTTCAGTTACCCATATGCCAGGGCCACGGTATCTCGTTTGAACAATCTCGCGACCCTGGCAGGCATCGGTCCTAGCAGAGCTTGAACCGCCTTTTGGTGTGAAAGTCACATGCGGAACTGCTGAGCGTTGGATCCTGGTTTTGATCTGATCGGGCATTGTTATTGAGCCTTAGTTAACCCTTTTATTATGAGAAGATAATGTGTGATGTAAGGTAATGTGGTGGTAAGCTACTTCCGTGTGGTTCCGGATGTGAAGAACGGCACCATCCCATTGCTTCTCGTGGTTGTCGTAAGAGGTGACTAAGTGACTTCCTAGAGAATACATTTTAACACCATACTACGATCGCCAACCGCCCAATATTGGGGGAGGTCTGTGTCAAGTCGCTGAAACGACGACGGCAAACGAATGATTAAGGTTCTGTTATCTATATATTGATACGTGAAGCAAAAACTTTGGTTCCCTTTTTACGAAAATTGGGCGAACGGAGAAGTATGAAATTTCGCACACTTATAGTTTATACAGAGAAGAAGTGACGAATGCTAATTTTTTTTATAATTTATGCGTAAAAATACATTATTTTCAATAAATAACACGTTCACACCCTTACTATTTTTTACCGTATATTTAATACACACATGCATAGATATTCTTTTGTTTATGGTCCAAATCTGTAGTCCCATCGAGAATCTCTGTCTTTAATATTTTGTGTGAATGTCAAATATAACCATAGTAATAAATATTTCATCATAAAATCTATGATCATATCGAGAATATTTGTCTTTAATATTATTTTTCTATAGTGTTACTGAATGTCAAATATAACCATATTATTTTTTTAATGTATTTGTGTTCAAATGAAGTACGGTCGAATTTCGACCAATGGGCGATCAGTTGTATTTATAAATAGTTATAGAAAACATTTCCACTTCAAAACAAAATTTGACACACCGGTCACCGTTTAATATTCTGCTGTCACAAAGTAAACACATAAAGAACTTTGTTCCCCTTTTCGCATTCAAACGTTTTATCAAGTAAAATATAGAAGTATTTTCGTACAAAAGGTTTTGTTACCCTATCTCTTATCGTATCTATGTGGCTCAATGCTATCTTTCAAATAAAATGTCAGGTTGTGAGCAATACAATGAACAAAGAAACGTTTTGAAATGATAACAGTTAGGGGTCACTTGAAAAACTGGTCACTGTAATGTGTTTGGCAATAGTTATAACCTGAGATTCTTCAAAATAATGCTTGATGAGATTTTTATAGATTTCACATGTAAGGCAATCTTGCACCATGGTCGACCAAATCGCCGCTTATGATAAATATTCGAGTGCCATTGATCAAAATTCCATTTAAATAGGACCAATTTTTATCACACTTCACTGGAAAGAGTGTCAACACAGACAAATTATTACAAAAATGAATAACCCACAACAACCAGGAGCTGACACATAAAGCAGATAGCATTATTGTGCAAACAAACAATAAATTGAAATTTAAAATCCAATCTACTCAAAAAACATTGTTATATTATATTTTTACTCCATCCTATATTCTTGGGACTCATGTGTTACAAGTGAAAGGTCAAAGACATATGTCTACACATGGCATGTGTCTCTGACCTTTCACATATAACCAAGCACGTTGTCAGAAAGGTTAAATCCATTTAGTCTGTTAGAGCTCACAAATCTGACCTCAAAGGGGTACATTGCGGCCCCATCTTGAACTTAAAAAGGGGTCTCTAGAAAACAATTAAAGGCACAAAAGGTATGTTGTGCCTTTGTGCTCATTGTGTTTGGAATATCTGCAGGAGTCTAGGTCACTGGCACGGCTGCCTTATTTTCTATCGAGGTATATTTAATTATGTTATTTATTTTTATTTTGATCTCTTGTCTTTAAGACAAGACATGTATTTTGATTGATGCCTGACTGTATTCTCGATTTTGTTTAATATTTATTATGGAATTGTTTTTATTTTTTTTTAATCAGGGCATGATGTCTTGTTGGTGTTATCCCTTATTTGGGTAAAAATAATCAATTTAGAGTTTCGGGCAATTTCTGAATAAAAAGTTCACTTGGAAAGATTCAACACTAATTGTCTTCTACAGGACGCTCTTGCAACGAACATGTAGCTTCGCATTTCTTGAATAAAGTAGATGCCTCCGATTACAACCAGAAACAAGGTGCACTTATGTAAAGTTCACTGCTCACCTCACTCAAGTGAGCGCAAATAATATAATAATAATTAAAAAGCGAATTCGAAGTGATTAGATTAGATTTATTTATTTGCCTGAAATATGGTATTTTACAGTTTTTATAACACACTCGATTCGCACTCATTTCGATTTATAAAGTAAATCATCAAGGATTCAAAACGTTCGAATTTCGAAGTAATACATATTTAGAGAATGTCACTGCTGAACTTAGTGGCCTGTACTAGCTTTCTCTGTATGAAAAGAGGATTTTTCTTTACACTCAAGTTGTAACCGGCCAATATTATTTCAAACATCAAGCGCTAAGACTTTTAATCAACCTACTTCCTACTATATAAACTGTAACGATAAGATTTAAACGTTACTGTAATTCATTTTACGTTGTTAGTTTAGGCCTCATCATTTTTTTTTTTTTCGCACTGTTTACATAGGACATATGACCTGTTACGTATCTGCTTATCCTATTGAAATGATTGTATTAAGGCAGATCTGTTACAATTTATTAGAGGAATATATTAGTGGAATATTAATAGGCGATGGGAAGTACAGCTAAGTATAAAGACCCTGCCTGGCACGCACTCTAGTTTGTTTTATGGTTCTGTGGTTCAGCACTGAGGGACGGGAGCAGGCAGCAGAGCGGCAGGTCGATATCAGGGTTTCTTCGAGGGCTTCGTGTAGATCTTAGGATCCGCCAGGTGAGCTCCGTAGTAGACCTCGGGGCCTGTAGACTGGCTTCAAGAGTAGCCCGGGGTCAAGAGTAGAACGGCTTCAAGAGTGGACTGCTTCAAGAGTGGACTGCTTCAAGAGTAGCCTGGTTTCCAAGAGTAGTCGTTTCCAAGAGTAGTCCGCCAGCGGTTCGAACGCCCGTTTTTATATCAAAGTCGCCTTCCTTTTCTAAACATTTTTCCAAATTGTGGCCATCATCTCATCTGACAAGTGTAGTCGGCCAGGAGTACATATCCACGAGTGCGTATTATAGCTGGCCACATGAGTGCGTAAAGAATTTTTATAAATATAATTTTAAGTTAAGTTATTTAGTAAACAATCGTAATAATTAATAAAATCAAATAGCTAGACATATTGATAAAAATCATTTAAATTATATAAACCAAAAACTAGCCATTCATAGACTAAGCAGAAAAGTAACTGATAGTTGACAATTTGGTATGTCACAACAAGAAAATTGAGTTAATATTTTATTTCAGCTGTTTTTAAGTTAATAAATCGTATTTAGATCGATTTGCTGTGTGTAGACATATAAACAAATAAAAAGGAAGATAATAGTGTAAACATAGAAACAAATAAAAAGGATGATAAATAATTATTAGGAATCATGAATTAAAGTGTAATTATAGCATGAATACTATAGACCTTACATTGAAACAGGACATTATTAGTTCAGCAAATATTTCCAAGAGATGATAATTATCTGCTGAAGCGAAATGTACAGTTTATTTTACGTTTTCATTTTTTTAATTTAATTTAATTTTATTTATTAGGGAAAACAAACAGTGACACATTACATATTGTATGAAGAAAAACAAAATCATGTGGCCAAATGTGTAACCAACAACATTTTCCACGGAATACACATAAAAATAATAAGCTTTACAAACTATGCTATTTAAGCTAAAACCTACAAACTACAACAATTTATGCTAGCGAATAAATGTTTTGTGCTAAAATTTATCAAACAAAGAAAAAAATCTCGATTAGGCGAAGGTATACAAATCTTAATGAGAAATACTATTGACTAAGTGTTTTAGTACAATATTTTTTGAATCTACCAGCAGAAAGAGCAAACATATCGATATGATGGAATTTATTGTTATTATCCTTTATTCCATTTTACAAACATATAAAATTTATTGTTATAATTATTAGTTAACCGACGCAGAGGTGCCCGCATACCAGCGTTACTGCGACAAGATGTAACTGCAAAAAGCGGCTGTGCGCGCACCCCGCGGCGTACTGTCGTTCTAGGAACGATATAACTGATTTTGTTCTGGATATCTATACAGTCATATACACTACTACACAAATAAAACAAAAATACCGTCTCTAGGAGAGTGCGTCTTGATTGTAGTCCAAGTAATTTATATTTCTTTAGCAAATCATCATAAGGTAAAACTGTGTGGAAGCAACGATAGTGCATGGCTTTTAAAAATTTTCTTTGAACCATTTCAATACGTTCCGAATACTTATTGTAAAAGGGATTCCACACTGGCACTGCGTACTCGAGCTGTGATCTGATCAGAGACTTATACAGGTATAAATAGGTAGAGGGGCGCACAAAGTCCTTCGCAGATCTCATCACGAAACCGTACATTCGATAGGCACTATTTACAATTTTGTCAATGTGGGCATCAAGGTGAAGTTTATCATCGAGGAGAATACCAAGATCACGAATAAGGGATACCCTAGACAATTTAGTGTTGTCCAAAGAATAAGGGTGCTTGAGAACATTCCTATTCTTCGTGAAACTGATACAACAGCATTTAGATAGACTCAGTTGCAATTTATTGTACCTGCAATATTCACTGAATCGATCCAGATCTTCCTGTAACAATCTGCTGGTTTTGTTAATTTTGGTTTTGTTAAAGGTTATTTTTGTTGAATAAACATATAGTGTAGATTTATTTGTGAGCGATAACAACATTTATTTAAAGATAACATTTTGGCTGTGATAAAATAATATTTTACTTTATTTAATGTGATTTTTAATGATAAAACGGCACAATTCAGCAACTGTTGGGAAATTCGTGAATTATTTTTTATTGTATTTTAGACAAACAAGTTATACTTATAAATCTGTTGGTCTCTAACAGTAGGTGATAAAAGAAGGTTGTGGCAAAAAAATTACAGCCACGCGGGTCAAAAAAGGTGCCTGCGCTTGCCGCGGTCGATTCATGCATGTGACCATCCAAAACATATGGAGACCCGTTCGTGTCTCGGAAAACACGTAAAACCGTTGGTCACATTATTTGTCACTGTCATCTTTGCGAGCCGTTACAGGTAGGTTCTCAAAAGCCAGATAGTCTCACAACCACTCTTACTAAGCGGTATTGTATTACCTAGTCGCTCCATGAAAAATACTGGTTCAAAGCTGCTTCCAGTTAGACTGAAGCCAGACCCCAATTTATCTATTATTCCACTACTGTGCCTTATTTTCCCCATAGACTGTCTACATCTCTTACTTTCTGTTACTGTGTTCCGTTCTTCCATACTCATCTCTCACTAGATATCTTAAAACCAACTCCACAATTTAAAATGACCATAATTGCATTTAAAATCTTCATCTTAAAATGCATGTGACTGAACTATGCATAAATCTACATTGTAAATAGTTTCCGACAGTAACTGACTGTTTATATATAAGTTTCAATTATTTAATTCAAGTTCAAATTCTAAAGACCATTATTTCTGTGAAATATTCAAATTATACAGTATTTTTAGAATTAATTCTTGAATATCGCTATTTCGAGAGAAATAATGAGCAAATGTGCAATCAAATTAGCGCACTATAAAATCATAAAAATAATATTGTTATCTAAACATCACTTTGAAATTCAAACTGTCTCGTTGTGAATCCGCGATGATTTACTTTAAAAACGAATGAGTTCGGTTTCGAATTGTGTGCGCTCACTTGAGTGAGGTTCCAAGGGAACTTTTCAGAATACTGGTTTTTACACCACGACAAATACTTCGTTTGAAAATCGTTTTAAGCTGGCGTAGCATGACAATTCTATCTCTATTCTACCAAGAATAGACAAAACCTATTTCTACGGTGGTCATGCTACGCGTGCAGCACAAAAGAATTACCTACCACCATTTGATATTGCCTATAAAGTGATCAGTAATAACGTAGGTAATATTTAACCCCTTACGTTACACTAATTAATTTCACCCTCACTAATTCACCCTTATACTAATACATTCCCTAGTACCCACTAATTTACCCAGAGGCTGTAACATTGTTAATTTTCGTTGTGTAGCTGAAAAGAGAATTTCATGTTATAATTATGTGTAAACTAGCTGACCCGACAGACGTTGTCCTGTCTTAAGGCGCGGTGTTACCTCAATATTCACAAAACACTGGTGTCTTTGACAATCGAGTATGACGTAACGCAATGAAAATATACGACACAAAAAATACAGTGGACAGAAAAGGGTTTAAAGAAAAATTCTAACCGAATAGAATAGTGAAAAATTGTTTGATATTCCCAATAAAAATTGTTTCACAAAAAAAACTTTGACGTCGAACATCTCTGTATTTTCAGCGATAACAACATTTTTTTTTTAAAGAGTTCAATAGAATAAACATTACTTTAAAACTTAAACCAGACAATTATTTAATTTAATGTGTGTAGTCCGAATAATCTAAATAAAACCCGTAAAATAAATACCAATTCGCAGCTTAGTCACATCGTCATCCAAATATTTATTCAATTTTCAACCTTATTTGTTGGAGCTGTAGCATGTAGTTGTAGCGTTTAAAATCGTAGTCAGTCCGCGCCTTAACGATAACTATTTAATTCGAATTGGTATAATAATTTTCCGCGCAATTTTTTAATTTTTTTCTTTCATAAGAACCTTCTCCTGACAATTACAAACACAACAAAAAAAAACGAAGTGAAATCGATCCAGCCGTTCACGTGTGATGGCGTGACCAAGGGAAATAGTGATTCATTTTTATATATATAGAAGATTATTATTTCAGTAGCATATGTGAGGAAATTTCAGTGGAATTTATTTTTCTGTTTTTTTTTTTTAATGAAAACTGCAGTTACAAAGGACTTATCTATACATCTATACATCTATACAAATAAATAAAATTGGAGTGTCTGTTTTTAATATTAAGATAACCACTTTTTACTAAATGTATATGGATGTACACACGATACATATACCAAAACAACATTTTTTACAATTTTTGTCTGTCTGTCTGTCTGTCTGTCTGTTCGTTCCCGCTAATCTCTGAAATGGCTGGACCGATTTTGACGGGACTTTCACTGGCAGATAGCTGATGTAACAAGGAGTAACTAAGTAACTATTTTTATTTTAGAAAGATTCTTTTATTTTAGAAAAAAAATAAGTATCTTCGAAAACTACGCTGACATACGTCTCAAAATTCGAAAAACCCTGGCTGAATCCTACGAAATAGTTCAAAATAATGTACTACAGTATTGTACACCTTAAAAAGGCCTACAAAAATGTCCTGAATGGTATATGTCTATCTCTTAGGGATAACCCACAATAACCATTTTTTATCTTTTACTTTTTACGAGAAATAAGGGCTTATTTACGAAGCGATTTTAAGCAATACAGCATTAATCCTTATCCAATTAAGTACCTTAAATACATTGTGCATTTAATATAGATCAATATGGCCCTTTACAGCATGTAATTTAAATGAATATCTTAGAAAATATTAGAGATTTAAAAAGTGGGCGCAGAGCGCGTTGGCAGGGGCCGGGTAGTACAGGATAAGTAGGATTGTAATTCATACTAGCTTTTGCCCGCGGCTTCGCCCGCGTGGATGTCGGAAATTAATGCAAGAGGACGTACTACCGCGATAAGAATGTGATATTCCAGGTTATATAGGTAATTTGCTATTTTCGATCCAGATCCATTCAGCCATTTTTGCGTGATTGAGAAACAAACACCCAATCATACATATTTTCACATTTATAATATTATTCGTAGTAGGATTATAACTCATATTACTTAGGATTCATAGTTTATGAGAACATCATGTGTGTTGGTGTTTTTAAAATAAAAGTAATAGTATTCAGAGTAAGAAGACTGTGACATAGCGCTTGGTTTAGTTGAATATAAGTCTTCCTGGTTTTTCTTAACGCTCCTATTTTACCTATACAGACACTCAATCATTTACCAGACACCGAACATAATTATAGGAATAGTACTTTTGCCAGTGGCTTGGCCCGTATAGCTGTCGGAAAATATCACCCGGGAACCTACTACCGGGATAAAGTAGGTATCCTATCTGTTACGTATCCATGATATAATACCTATATCTTTGTGCCAAATTCGATCTAAATCCGTTTGGCCGTCTTTGCATCATTGAGAAACAAACATCCAAAAATCTAAACATCTAAGCCATTTCGCGGTCTCTTACTTGGAATAATACTATTAGGTTTATTTTGAGTATAATGAACACACATGATATTCGCAATTACTATGAAGCCAAAGTAATATGAATTACAATCCTACTTATCCTGTACTACCCGGCCCCTGCCAACGCGCTCTGCGCCCACTTTTTAAATCTCTAATATCTTCTAAGATATTCATTTAAATTACATGCTGTAAAGGGCCATATTGATCAATATTAAATGCACAATGTATTTAAGGTACTTAATTGGATAAGGATTAATGCTGTATTGCTTAAAATCGCTTCGTAAATAAGCCCTTATTTCTGGGCCCTACCCTGTATGAAAATAAAGAAAAAATGTTCATTTTCATAACAAAAACAATATCCCTATTGCAGTATCGCCGCATTTCTTTATAGGTTAAATCCACAAAGCATAGCAATGTTTGTTCACAATCAATGCGATCCATGAGTGCTGTGACACGCCACCGGGAATCCTATCGAACTGAACACGAGTGTAAAGTATGAAACTAAAACAAAACATATGAGCCATTATTCCGATATGCGTTAGTTGCTTGGGAATTTCCTTCAAATAGTGTTAGAACAAAAACGACGTTCTTCTTTTGTTTGAAAAGTATTTTGCAGCACTATTATTTTAGATTTTGGCATCTAATAGTTCAATTGAAAATAGATGGTTTCTACTAGGCTATCTGCCTCGTTACTTTAGTGTTCGAAAGCGATATTACAGGCATGCAGTTTGGGTTCGATATACAGGTCGAGCAAAATGTGATTGGGTTTTTCCTTCAGTAATTTCTCAGAAGCATCAGCAGTAAAAGGCTCGCCCCTATTGTACGGGACTTGAAACAAGTTGCGAAATATGGGTGTGCCAAAAGTATACCGCTGCTTCAGCTTTCTAGGAAAATAGGCGTAAGGACATGTTGTTTAGTATTATTTTGAATTTTGCAAGCACTAGTTCAAAATCAATATAGATAAATATCAGCTAGGCTGCGCAATACTTATTTTATTTCGAGGCGGAATTTTACCCACATCCTATCCATATTACTATCAATCGCAGATTTAAAAAAAAACCGGCCAAGTGCGAGTCGGACTCGCGCACCGAGGGTTCCATACAAACCTGCAGGTATTCACGGCTTATGCATAAGGTTTATGTTTATGAAATTAAATTTTTTATTTTTATTTTTGTATTTGAGTTGACTGAATGAAAGGTAAATTGTGGTTTACGATTTATGACGTATTAAAAAAAAAACTACTCACTAGATCTCGTTCAAACCAATTTTCCTTGGAAGTTTACGTGGTAATATACATCATATATTTCTTTTAGTATTATCATTCCCTTATTTTAGAAGTTACGGGGGGGGGGGGGGGGACACATTTTACCACTTTGGAAGTGTCTCCCGTGCAAACTATTCAGTTTAGAAAAAAATGATAATAGAAACCTCAATATCATTTTTGACGGCCTATCCATAGACACCCCACACGTATGGGTTTGATGTTTTTTTTTTTGAGTTTCAGTTCTATGTATGGGGAACCCCAAATATTATTGTTTTTTTTTTTTCTATTTTTGTGTAAAAATCTTAATGCGGTTCACAGAATACATCTACTTACCAAGTTTCAACAGCATAGCTCTTATAGTTTCGGAAAAAAATGGCTGTGACATACTCGGACAGACAGACAGACAGACATGATAAATCTATAAGGGTTCCGTTTTTTGCCATTTGACAACGGAACCCTAAAAACATATTATAATCAGCTTTAGTATAATGGCCCTACTGCTGGGACTCAGAGCTTCCCTCTGTGAGAGGGAGTAGGCCCACATACTGGGCCCGCGTCGTAAACTACGATACACTCTGTAATCTTAAAGTATTTTCGATAAAATATTCAAATAACTGTGTCATACCAATACAAAATCTTAACCCAAAAATTTTGTATTTAAAATTCCTTTACTGAATAAATAAGGGATATTACATAAAGAGACCTAAAAGCCGTTTTCATGTACATTTGAAGAATCTCATACGCTGCGATATATTAAACTTTTTCTTAGCTGTAGGATTAGAATTACAATATTACTTTTATGATTATTTTTATAACATCCCGCCCGAATTCCACGAAGCAAAGGTGTATTTTAACACCCACATTGCGCTAGTTAAATTCAAACTCCATGTGTTAAATGTTACAACAAAATACCTTCTGATATATTGCAATTAAATGAAAGGAGGTTTAAAAATCATATTAAAAATACACTTTGTAAACGAGCTTATTACAAATTAGAGGACTACATCCAAGATAAGAACGCTTGGAAACATGCTGGTCTCGCTCCATAGGACAGTCTTAGAGTTTATCAAACTAGTTGCTAACTTAATTGTGTAGATAATATTTATTTTTTCTTCTATGACACTGTTTTACATTCTGTAATTACTGTAACTCACACACTGACAGTTTATATGGGTAGTTCATATAATTGTTTTTTATTTAACTGCTTTTGTTAATTCATTTTTATTTTCTTTTAATTTCATTTGTTGTGTATATGTATCATTTGCATCGTTGTATATGTAAGCGGGCACGCCCTTTATGCCTGGAGGCTTTAGTAAGGTTTTAAGTTCTGTGTACGATTTTGTTTCATTATTCATTTCAGCTTGAGTTTAGTTTTCAATGTTTTGTTTGTTTTGTTGGTATAATGGCGTGTGCTAGCTGACATATGGCGAATAATGTATGTTTTGTTTTATTATATTAATAACTTATACAATATTGTATAGAATCAAGTTCTTCTAACTTAACAGACAGCAGTGCTACTGGGGAGTTTGTTCCGCCACTTCTTCTTCCCAGCCAAAGCACTAGGAAGTGTCGAAGGGCGGGCGTTTTGGGGGGACTGTCTTATGTGACTTTGACGTTCAAAAAGTGCTGACTCTCAGCCTAGGTTGAATAAATGACTTTTGATTTTGATTTTTTGATTTTGATGTTATAGGAGGCGAGCCTATAGCCACTGACCAGGAGAAAATCCAGACTTCTTACTACTACTGCGAAATTTCTGATGAAAATCACCAAGAAAAGAAAGAAAGAAATAGGTTTATTTTCCATGTAAACACGTCCACATATAATAGACAAGTAAGATAGTATGGTACTTGCATGACCTGTGAATAAACAAGTAAGTTACAAGAAATTTAAATTAATAAGAACTTTTTAATCATCAAAGCTATCTTAATAAATCAGTTTTGAAGGTAAGGTCAGGTTCAGTAAGGGTCAATGACCTTTTTCTTTAATAGCTAATGGAGATTTATGTTTTAATAATAAGTAACATTTTCCTTTATCCAGCTATAATCTATTCAATTTGTTGAAAGTAATAATACTTTCAACAAATTGAATAGATTATACCATGAGGTAGGGATAGTAATACAGTCTAAAATAATAAGATTTTGTGGTCATTGAAAACATAAAGAGTAACTAAAAAACTTGTATGTACCTTGCTGTTAGTTGTAAAATGTTGCTTTATTCAAGTAAAGGACATGCAAAATACATTGAATGTATGTCACGTTAATTTTTTTTAATGTATTATGTGTGTTTGCAAGTTGATTGTTTACATAATCTTTTGCCTGCCCTTTTAAGAAATACTGACATGATGTATAAAACCTATTAAACTGAAATAGTATCTATGCTACTCAGAAACTTCTGATCTAATGAGCCCTTTCCAATTCAACTCGATTCGGTAATAAATCATAGACAGAGCGTAATAAATTATAACCCTCTGCGGGGATAGTCATCAATTTAAATATGAGCGGAGTCGCGTGTTTGAGTTTATACATAAATAGGTATAACATGTTGACGAAAAAGTAAGAAGGAGTTTTGAACCAAACTATCCAACTGAAGCCAGTTATTCTCTCGATTTCAAATTGTGACAACTAATAGAACTCTTTGCGCACTTACGTTTCCGGATAAGTAGGTAGTGCCACAGTAGGTACCAATTTCTGACACTAAGCAGCGTATTGTTTCTGGTGTGGTTACAGGCACATTATGAGACATTCAGCTTCATCTCTGGGATTAGAACACATCTGTGGTGCTTCTGCTATATGCGGCGACCACTTATCCAAAGGTCGGACGGCCATCTATTGTTTGCCACCCAGTAACACAAAATATTTTTAAACGAGGGTTGTGTTAGATTTGTATCTTTAGTAATCAACAAAACAAACAAATAAATTATTACTCTCAGCCGTTTTTGTCCCGGTCCAATCCGTAATCAAATACTCTGTTATTCAGCAATCATAAATGCTATTTAAAACAAGCAAATGCACACGCCCAACTAGTGCTATTCAATCAAACCCGTGCCTGGTACAGTCGACGCCGCTTTATAGTGATAGTTGCAAATGAAAATGAAATTTGAAAATCCGCTTACAAGGTTGAACATGGTTTGAAAATTTTAATATGATTATTCAACATGATTTGATGTAGTTAGAATCTGCTAATAATACAGGCTTTTCAAGTTTTTATAGGTTAAGCAATGCAAGGACACAAAGAGGCAGAACATTTCTTCTCTATTTCAGATTGGGTCTACATTTAGTCATACTATTTTGTAACATTCACTTGGAACCTCACTCAAGTGAGCGAGCGCACACAATACAAAAACTCATTTGTTTTAAATCAATTATCGTGGATTCACAACATAACACCGTTCGAATTTTGAAGTGTTGTTAACGTCAATAACGCAGGATCACACTCACGGCCTCTCGCCTGCCAGCCTTATACGATAGAATATTGTCGCTTTTAAACTAATTTAATTAATCTTTTTGGAATGTGTTTTATCTAGAAACTTCTTATAAAACCTTTTACATGCCTACACAATAGCTGAGAATTTAATCAATCTTATTATAATCTGATTAAATCACTCAGCCGTAATAGGTTTGTACTTAAAATAAGTTTGTAATTATCTGGGATTTTAGTTTAAAAGAAAAGAATTACGTAATTTAATTAAAGAATTTCAGATCCAAAAGCCTAAATCTTTGACGTAGGTTAACAGGAGACATTTCAGCTCTGTATCTGGGATGGATGGCAACGCATCTGCAATGCCTCCGGTAATGGGTTACCACTAACCATCAGTTGGAACAATGAATTGTTTGCTATCTACTTACATAGAATATAATTTGTGTTATTGTATATTAAAAACCCTGCCCTTAAAACGATAAAGGAGTGAGGAAACCATCATATCCTAGAACCAAAAAATCGAAGATATTGTTACATCTACCAACCAGCCCGCGTGGTGGATTACGGCCCACTCCCTCTCAAAGAGAAAGGCCTGTGTTCCAGCTGTGGGAATGTTATTGGCTGAGTATGTTATGCTTATGCTAACATGAAATATGACATCTCAGAAAGAGCTCTCTCACTTATGTCCCTATAACTATCCCGACGCACAAACCCTTCATATCGGAACACCACAACGCTGCATAGCGCCAGGAAGTGGTACAATGGTAGTACTTTCCCGCCGAGTTCCTTTACAAAAAGTTCACCTGTTACTGCCTACCCTTTAGTAAATAAGTAAGTAATTTTTTACTGGCATTATTGGTTACAGAAACTGGTTTGAGGCCTCTGATTCCTGAACTAGGTGTACCTGTATGTCAGGAGTCAGAAACACAGACCACACTGTCTTTTGGGGAACGCGTGATTTAATGTGCTTGTTGAAATTACTTGTAGCACTTTTCTGTGAGATATTTTATTTGCTATGGTTGTAAACACAAAGAAATAAAATCTTAATGTTAGTAGCTACATGTAAAAAGGTTTATGGGGTTACATAACATTTACTTCTAACAGATTCCCTATGGAGCCGTATGGAGGCATCAACATTTTATATGACAGTCTTTTACCTTCAAAGCTAACAATAAAAGTGTTAGTATTCACACATCACTTCGAAATTCGAACAGTGTCTCGTTGTGAATCCGCGATGATACACTTTAAGTACAAATGAGTTCGCTTTCGAACTGTGTGCGCTTACTTGAGTGAGGTTCCAAGTAAACTTAGAACAATAAAACTGATATTTTGTTAGTTCCGACTCGGGTCCTTATGTTTATGTATTGATCTCTATTATGATAAACAACAAAGTTACATTCCTAAAAAGACCTTCTATCTTCAAAGGTTTTGTTTAAATGATTTCTAATCGTAATAAAATACCCTGTAGGTACGCCCAAGCACACATTTCCTAAATCAATATTTCCTTTCTTACATCGCTCTGAAAGCATTGAGCAATCATGAAAACGATTTTTTCAGCATTCACGTTCCATCACGTTTTGCAAACAAGAGTGTGTTTCTGTGTATAGTTTTTTCACTTAATTTAATAGCAACGTAGTGTAGTGCTGCGTTGCTAGCGTACTTGTAAATTATGTTGATGTGCGCTATATGACTATACGCGCGTTACGCCCTGGGCAGTAAGCTGTTAGCTTCTCGCTGACAACGTAACAGTTTAACCATTAACAGAATCATGATAACATAGTATATTTCCAATACAAGAGAAGAACAAGTCGAAGCAAAAATACGTTGTTCAAAGTTTTTGTTCAACAGAAATTTGTACACAGTCTGTAATACAAACACTATACAGGCTGATTTTCTTAATAACAATAAAAAGTGGGCCTATTCCTGGCGCGAACGCGCGGAGTTAAAGTAATGTAAATTCGGACGATTTCGAAATAGAGAATACTTATTTCACACATTACCATTTCTTGGCTTCAAGAATTTATTCATTTTTATGTGTGATACCAGTGCACAACTGGTATCACACATAGACATGAATAAAGTTTTCGCAACAGTTTGAACCAAAATGCCATAACATAGTTGTATTTTATCGATGGATTTTTTTCGAGTCTTTTGATACTGAACTGCCTTTTGAACTTTGATATAGTTAAATGTATGGTCCTTTAATGTATTCTACAACTTATCGTTTTCTACAATTGCTGACACCGAGGCGTTACCGATTGGAGAACGGAATTCGAAACAAAATGGTTGTAACTTGGGTAGGGGGGCTGGTATTCAACTGCACCTGGTTGGACTGTAAGCCAACCCGAACATAGTTGGGAAAAGGCTGCACAGATGATCAACATCATATAATCACGGCTGTAATCCCCGGAGGTCTCAGCAGAAGTGCACATAGAGTACGGCATACCAGTTATGTTTCAGTTCTATGTAGTAAGGATGTTGATGATGTTGAAGTTATTGTGGTCAACCATTCGAACCAGCTAACGCGAGATTTGACGGCAGGTTTGATTGATTAGATACGTTCCTCACTGGTTTTCCATTATCCACTGCTTCTGAACGCGTCGATAGCAATCTATGTATATACAGTCAGCCCAGGGTTTTTTTTTTTTTTTTTTTGGATGGGAAATCATCAAATGACTTCTCCCGCTCTGGGCGGAGTGGGAGGGCGTGTCAGACTTTTACTGACTAAAACCCACCCGTGTTCCTTCAGTTGCCCATGTGCCAGAGTCACGGTATCTCTTTCGAACAATCTCGTGACCCTGGCAGGCATCGGTCCTAGCAGACCCCTACATTGCTGCTGACATCTCTTTGAGGCGCGCGTGGAACACTACGCGCCGTCGACCCGAGCCTGATCCTTACCGGGCGGCGAGCTACCCATTGCTCGCCACCCGCAAGCTCGCGCCTATGGTGGCCGGGAGTCCGCTATCGACTCCCGACGCCCGGGGCGTCTCCTCCTGCGGCGGCTAGGGACGTGAGGGTGCAGAGACTGCCACTCCCTCACGCGCCCCGCCTCCTCCTTCGCGAGCATTACTGCTTCGCAGAAGGAGGTGACGGCTTCCCATGCCCTCTCGCTCCGTACCATGGCTCGCACCAGGGCCGGACGCGAGAGGTCGCCGCCGCCGATCGCCTCCACGAGGACACGGCGGTGCTCCGCCCATGCAGGGCACACCTCCACTGTATGCTCCACCGTGTCCTCCAGACGATCCTCACAATGGAAACACCCGGACGTTTCCTCCCGCTTTATCCTGAACAGGAACCCACCGAAGCACCCATGCCCGGTGAGAACCTGCGTCAGGCGGAAGGTGAGGACGCCGTGGCGCCTCTCAATCCACTCCTCAAAGAGGGGACTTACCGCCGCAATTGTGGCGTGCCCAGCACTGGGTTGGCTACGAGCTTGGCACCTTCTGTAGCGTCCATCAATTCCCGTAACGTGCAGACAACAGGACATGCTGGACATAATATTATTATCTACTTTTGGACACAAAATCAGATTCTGACCTGCTATTGACACTTTTTAACCGACTTCAGAAAGGAGGAGGTTCTCAATTCGGATGTTTATATATTTTTTAAATTTTTTTTATGTATGTTCGGCCATAACTCCGTCATATATAAACGGATTTGCAAAATTCTTTTTTTGTTTGAAAGAAGTTTATTCCGAAATGGTTCCATATAAATTTCATATAGATTTGATGATGAATTCCAGAGATAGATACTGGAACTCTTTAAAAAATGACAGCAAATCAACCGCGATTTCTGCTATCGCATAAATATGCATTGTTTGTTTGGAATTAGTGCGGGGTGGATACCACAACTAAAAAATTAAAAAAATAAAAACTTTTTTACAAAAATAAAACAACCGACTTCCTTAAAAACACCACAAAGTGAAAAATAACTTTAATTTCGGAAGTCGGTGGCAAAAAAACCATAAATACAGATCCTAAGACCCCGACTTCCGAAATTAAAGTTATTTTTCACTTTGTAGTGTTTTTAAGGAAGTCGGTTGTTTTTTTTTTTTTGTAAAAAAGTTTTTATTTATAGAAAATTCCAACAAAAATATGTACTCAACCTGGGAATCGAACCAACGATCCAAAGACTCGGCAATCATATTTTGGTCTACCATAATATTTGAAGTAAAACTTTTGTGTAACCTTAACGACTTTCTGGTAAAATGTCGACTTTCGAAACAATTATATCCTTAGTCTTGAACAAATACCCCGTAATTTTCCATAAACAATAGTCACCATCAAAATACACTCAAACATATGAAACTACCCATTATTAGGAAATTACCAAAACTTAACCAAACAAGGCATCCATTAACTGTTGTTGACTTTACCATGATTGAAGACTTCCATGTAAGGTAGAACAAACATGAGGACAATTGCTTTCTAGTCTAAAATAATAGCTCTGAAAACCCATAACAACAATCAAAATTTGCTATTCTGTAAAGTTCACTGCTCACCTCACTCAAGTGAGCACACACAGGTCGAAAGCGAACTCATTTGTTTTAAATAAAATATATAATAAATCCCGGATTCAAAACAAGACACCGTTCGAATTTTGAATGACGCTGCTGCAAGGAGACGGTGAACGATTGTTTACGGTCACTATCAGGCTCGACAGGAGCCCGTTTTATAACTGTTGATCCAGCAGCAAAGTGCCGAACATATCTAAGGCTGGGTTTGGTATAAATCATGGCATGTTATAACACATCATCATCAGCAGTCCATAACGTTCCCACTGCTGGGACACAGGCCTCCTCTCGGTGAGAGGGACCGGGCCATAATCCACCACGCGGGCCCAGTGCCGGTTGGTAGATGTGACATGTCTTCGACTTTTTTATTCTAAGACATGCCGGTTTCCTCACGATGTGTTCCTTCACCGTTTTGAGAGCAGTGGTGATGAAATAATTTACACAAAGTAAAGCGCCTGCTTGGATTCGAACTCACGACCTCACATAACACATAAGTAAACCGAATACAAGCAATGGTATCAGTTTCTATATCTATACATAATTTATTAATTAAATTCGCTTATCGTGTTTATCTGTGAGACCAGATTGTTCTTATAAACTTTGCAATGGATTTTGATGCGGTTTGTAACCATAATTTAGAAAGCTTCTTCAAGAAGTTAATGTATAAGTTACACCTATGTAACTTAATTTAATTAACTTATAGATGATAAAGAAATCTCGATTTATTGTCAAGTTGTAAAAATAGAGCGGTTTAAATAAAAAAATATATACATATAGTTTACTTCATATGTGATCATTAGACGAGTAAAAGTTAAGCCATCCACAGATTTATTTTGGAAGTTTAGTTAACCCTATAGCTGATATTTAGCAGTAATCACTATTCTCTCGTCTAAATCGAAAACAAAATACAACAAATTCGTAATTTTTTACATAGTGAGAGTCTATAAAATAAAATCATGATTTGAGCGTTTGTACATCTGAAGTGTTCATAAAGTTCGTTTATTATATTGCATTATCAAAGTACTTATGTTTCCGTGGCTCCCTAGTGCCTTCCTGTTTTGATAAGTACCTGAAACAAAAAACATAAAATGTTATTAATGCTATATTCAGAGAGATTTCCTTCTCGTAAAAGTTGTATGCTTCGAGGCAGGTTCAACTTTTTAACTTTAGCGTCGTAAAAAAGTAAAATAATACAAGGCACTAACCGAAGTTGGTATAAAAATAGAATAAATAATGGGGCTTTCAAATTAACATATAATATAACGTTACAATAGGCCTGTGATCCTCCGTGGGTTAGACAGAGGTGCACCTATAGGACACTCACATTTGGCCAGTTATATTTTGGTTCTATTTAACGTAAGAAGTGGCGATCCTACTGTCATCATCATCATTTCAGCCGTAAGACGTCCACTGCAGGACTTAGGCCTCCCCCAATTTGGGGGGCTTTGCCATAATTGCCACGCTTAGCAGGCGGGTTGGCGATCGCAGTACGATGGTAAAATGCATAGAGAACGCTGCTGCCCATTCTCTAGTAAGTCCCTTAGTCGCCTTTTACGACACCCACGGGAAGAAATGGGGTGGTGTTATTCTTTACGTCCGGCACCACACGGTCTGTCACTGTCATCAACCAAGCTTAAACCCAGACTCCAGAGAGATTTCCAATATCATTGTCCTGCTCTTATTCCCATTTATTTGTGGTCGGCACAACATGTCTTTTTCTTCCACACTTCTCTATTAGTCGTCATCTCAGTAGACACCCCCTTTCTATCCATATCATAATTCACACAATCCATCCATCGTTTCTTTGGTCTCCCTCTACTCTTATAGCCATCGACATTCATACTCAATACTTTCTTCACGGCATTTTCCTCATTCCTTCGAATCACGTGACCATACCATGACAACCGATTCCCACACATTTTTTCAGTTATCAGTGCCACTTTCAGACTTCCTTTTATGAACTCATTCCTTATTCTATCCATTCGTGTAACACCACACATCCCTCTTAACATTCTCATCTCAGCTGCATGCAATTGCCTTTCATTTCATCAATTTTGTGGCCCGACACTCATACCCATACAAGACAGCGCGTCTGACCATGGTTTTATAAATATTCCCCTTAAGTTTAAGAGGGATGTGGGAGTCGCAGAGAGATAGATTTCCAATAAAAATGGAGAAATCCAGGCTGAGCACAATAAAGCTTAACTGTTTATGCCTCGGAGTAATTTTAGATACAATAATTGCATAATTGCTGCGTTTAATCTATACATTATTAGAAAAGATATTTAAACAAAACTATTTCCTTTCACTGTTCACAAAGTAATATATTTTCAGCATCGATTGCAGATTCAATTTTAAGATAATCTAAACCTCGAATGATGGGGATCCATGAGGGAAATTTGCGCTATTTGTGTGATTTCCTCTGGGAAAAAAACTCGCGGTTAAATAGCTCACACAGTGTGCCATTTTTCATAGTCCTACAGCTGAAGTGTAGTTCACAAAACATCACTTAGAAATTCGAACGGTTTTTCGTTGTGAATCCGCAAAGATTTACTTCAAAACCAATTTCTTAAAAGTAAATCATCGCATTCACCACTGGAGATCCAAAATTTTTTTTTTTACAAAGTTGAAATTCACAGCTTTTTATAGGTACAAATAGCATTATTTAGATACACATAGAACTAGACTCGATATATTCGACAGTTATAAAACCTACATAGTAATTGGAGAACATCGACCCGTCTAAATGTCTCATTAGGCATCTCGTATTTATCCGAATTATTTCGTCCCAAACTAGACCTTTACATAAATCCTATCTAGAATTCCAGACCAAGATTACAATGACAAAAACAAGTCCTCGTTTAGACCGAGTCTATCTGTGTCATACGTAACTACTGTTTATGTAGTCAACATGACTAGACGAGTGTTGGGTCGCAGTTATAGCGAGAGGTGGCAATGAATAGATTGATTTATTAAGAGGCCTGTCTAATTAAGTAATTTGTAATTATGTTTATACTGCAAAAACCCACATCTGAGTTAAAAATTGATATTTTCTTGAGAGTTATATTTGCCAATTCGTGATAGTCATTTTAGCTTATTCAAATTCTTAACCAATTCAGTTACAAATTAACGTTTCATCATTTGATTCAGACTTATAATTAAATGTACCTAAATAACTAAAAAACTTTTACTTAATTAAGTAATGAAATATCCTAACTGAACTCTTTTGGTACTTAATTTTCACAAGTATTGTGAAAATCTCGTTGACTCCGGCTCACCTTCCTAGAATGCAAGAAATCGCGTTTCTTGGAAACTATATTGCAATTCAGGCCCCTCAGAAATATAATACAAAATGATAACAAAAACCAATTTTACCGTTCTTACATTACTTATATGTATTTGAATTCATTTGCCTGAACATACTTGAGAAAAGTCTAAGCAGATAACGCTATTATTTAGAACGCGATAATCCTGGAAGTGTTTTCAAATCCTAGCAAGTAGAATGTGACTTTATCAATCCATATGTCCTTTCTGAGTTTATCTTGGCTGTTACTGATATCGGTGAAGAAAAAAAAATTAGGAAACCTGAACTTGCAGTTAATATAAGGCTCAAATCTCCAACCTGTATTGAGCAAGCGTGGTGATCAATGATCGTGCCTTTTCTGTAAGAGAAGAGGCTTTGCCTTACTGTGGGACATTAATAAGCTAGTTTTTTTTTAATTACCATTATTAAGACTGCTGCGTTAATAGTACTAAATCGACACCATAGACGTTTGGAAATACTACAGTAATTTAAAATTATAATTTATAAACCCATCTATTAAAACTCTGCAACTGTCACCACATCACACTCCGACAAGTTTGTGACAATCGAAACTTGTCCCATCTCATGCCGTCCTACACAGAGCAGTCCTGCACGACTCACGCTTGACGCGCACTTATTAGTTTGTAATTGGAATCCAATCAACGGAAAAGGGACGCCATTTTAAACTTTAATTCTACTTCGCTGGTCCATTCTGTTCAGAATTTTTGAGAAAATTTTAATCGGATTAGATTTTAAGTACTAATTTTTTGTACATTAAAAAGTTAGTTAAAGATAGTATGTTGGCTATTTATTGGTTATTAGGCAAACAATTATTTGATGTTATCCATACTTAATCGCAGTTTGGACTACAACAGAAAATGGGTCAATTTGACACAAATTACATTATTTTAGGGCTAATTTCTAAAAGTGTATGGAAAACATAGCCTTACAATGTCAGTGCCAATAATTTTCCTTTAACAGTACCTGACGTCAGCCAGTCAGCTCCAGTTCTAGAAGGTTCTAATCTAATCTTCACAATGATATCACAAGTTGAATTCCAAACAATGTCATTTGATACTGATAGTGCATTGCTCCCACTCGAAGTTGTGAGTAAGCTTGCAAAGTTTTCCCTGTTGTGTTTTGCGAAGGGTGACTTTAAGGTATGTTACGAAATGTCGAGGCTATAGCGCCAATGTTATTTAATAAAACAACTCTAAGTTAAGTACTACAAAAACTAGATTAAAGGAACAAAAAACGATTGACACATTATAAAGAGCAAACAATTAGAGCTTGAGATCCAAAAAGTTGCTACTACGGAAATAAGTTTTTAACCGTATTGAAATAAACAAACTAGGCCAAAGATCTAAAATTCCCATTTTTTTGTTTTTCAACTAAAGACTATTTCTGACACAAAACTAGTCTAGGTTAGGCCATTATTTAATATAAGACAATACCTACAGTCAATAGGGTCTGCATTATGATCTTAATCCATACAGTTATTTATACAGATACCTAACCATTAACCTTGACCCGCGACCTTTAGCTTCAGATATTTCGGCTAGCATTCCAGTTACAGGTATCTTTATAACGCCAACGTATCTATTAAATTAGGCCACAGAAAATTTCCAAGGGGACACGCTCCGATTACATCATACTTCGGAGAGGTTATGTTAAAATATTTTATTTTTGTTTTATTCAGGGTGGTTATATTCATAGGACAAACGTCTCAAACTTCAGTTTTAATTATGAAAACCTAAACCTACGTTACTATAATTACTAACAAGCGATGAGACAAGAGTAAACATTAAATACAACAAAGTTATATTACAAAAAGTTTACCTTGACAAAATACACTTATAAGAGCGCAATAATTTAACACGAAAGTGCATGTCATCATATTAATGTAGCTTATGGGTATTTCACAAATAAAATAATATTCACATTCTGGAAAAGAGCAAATCCAAAACACCATTACCTTCCTACTTTTACCTCACTTAAAATTCAGAGGAAAAAATACACGACATAAACGACGAACTCCTCAAGAGGGAGCTGAATGATATATGTTTTGGTATAATTGGTGCACAAAATAAGCAGCATCTACCTAACTAAATGAAATATTTACAAGAAAAACATAAAAATCCAATAGGAACACAACCCAGTTAATAAATACAATATTAGGACACCATATTCCCTGCCACCATAATTATGCCTGTTGCGGTTTTGTTCGAAATAGTTACCGTGGCCCTGGCATAGCCAACTGAAGGAACAGGGTAGGTTTTAGTCAGTAAAAGCCTGACACGCCTTCCGGGAAAGTCTTTTGATGATTTGCCACCCACAAAAAAAGGACACTATATCCTCATTGCTACCTGTTCTATTCCCTTATCTACATAATTGCATCAAAACCAAACGAAATTGCAAAACTCGGTCACGCTATGAAAACATAAGGCAGAGGTCAGTAACACCACGGTATTAGGTTTCCGTTCGAGGCTCCCGTACCCTCTTTGTCATTCATGGTGATAGTACACCGGTGGATCAGTAGAAATGTAACTTTAGAAGGTTAACTTGAGAATTTGGAGGAGTTTCAGATATGTATAAACCCACCAACATTTTTCTAGCTACGTTAAATTCACATGAAACAGAGTGCGAACCCATTGCCATCAACCGAGTACAAGTCCAGACTCAAGCTGCTGCTGAGAAATGTCTAATTGAAAACCCTATCATTTCTAGCGAAGCTAAGTACACGTAAATACCTGCGCTAAGTGTAGGCGGGATCGTCCATTGCGACCCACGGTCACGCTACGTACGGATACGAGGCTCGCTAACAAATGAACGGCGCAGCTTACGTGGCAAACCGCTCCGTGTATATCCTGTGTGTAATTGTCTAACACACTAACAAAACTCAACAACATTCATTGCGTTATTTACGTTGTTGAGCAGACGAATTTTTCGAACATATAAAGCAATGGATACTTCTCAATTATTCAGATTCTTCTTGATAATATTACGCTATTAAGGTGCTGCAAAGTAGTGGACGGGCGACTTAACACTTTGTCCGAACCAAACTAGGTACTTCTGACTATTACAGACAGTGAACCTTTTGTATGTATACTGTATGGTGGCAGCACTGTCATGTGCTATATCCAGGCGATCGATGGAACTAATGGAATTGCTCACAACATTGTAAGTAATTGTTTCGGCGAGCCGTTAACACTGCTTAGCTTAGTGCCATGTTGTTCGATAAAACTAAGTATCAGAAAGGATAAAAAATGACTGGCATTGCTAAAAGATACATTTCTTGGATATATATATCTGTCATATCGGGAGTTCTTTCGAAAACATTGGCAATCGGAGACAAAATTTGTTCCGCTTCCGATTCCGCCAAATATCTTACGAAAACTTGGCATATCACAGCTCATACCACTACTCCATATTTGTTTATTCATTTTGTATATGTACAAAAGCAATAATAATTGATAGTTAATTAGAAATAAGTGAAATACAATTAAAATATGGGCTAGGTGGAAGTAAGAAATTCTGACACTCAGATTTACCAAAAAAAGGGTATTGTGTTGCCCAGTGATTGGGTTTTGGAGGTCAGAGAGGCAGTCGCTCCACGTAGTATATTTATATTCATGTGCATGCAGTTCTTATTCTTTTTTTTTAAATACTTGTGAAAAATTGAGCCTATAACCACCATGCGGTCCAGACGAGTCGATATATACTGCATATATTAAAACAATCCAGCCGTTGGAATGCTTCGAGAGGATAAAGAATCCAATACGTAAAATGCTTTTAATTATTTAGTTTTGGCCAAAACGAGCGTGTCTTTTTGTTACGTAAAAAATATTCTGTCTAAACTTGAAGCCGACCCAACTGACTAACATACTAACTAACCTTTTTTTTTTTTTTTTTTTTTTTTTTTTTTTTTTTTTTTTTTTTTTTTTTTTTTTTGATCACGAGGTGGAAATCCTCATGGATGTCCTCCGCCCTGGGGTGGGCGGAGGGGTCTGTCAGACTCTTACTGACTAAAACCACCCCGGTGTTCCGTCCCACACCTACGTCGGGGACCACGGGAACCAATATGTCTTCCGCGATCCCCAACTGGTGCCGGCCCGCCTTTGCGGGCCTCCTCACGTTGGGGAGAGTGAGGTGTTAAACTCCCCCCCATACATCACAGAGAGGCGCGCGTGGAACACTACGCGCCACCATCTCGGGTCCGTACAATAGGGGGCGACGGATGTCCCCAGATCCGTCACCCCTGGACCCATTTAGGGGGGCTGGAAGAGAGCGTTATCCGCCCTCCGCCGACGCCCGGTGCGCCTGCTGCGGGCAGGGTGCGCGGAAGATATCTCCCGCTCCCTTTCCGCAGCCTCCTTCTGCGACATGACAGTTTCGCAGAAGGATACCACCGCGTCCCAGGACCCCTCGCTGCCGACCATCGACTCGACAACGGCCGGCAGCGATAGGTCACTGCCTACTTCTGAGACGAGGACACGACGCGGCTCCTCCCAAGCGGCACATTCTGCCAGCGTATGCCGCGCCGTGTCCTCCCGGCAGTCGACGCAGTGGTGACACCGGGCGTCCGGCTCCCTGTTTATGCGACACAGGTACTTCCCGAAGCAACCATGCCCCGAGAGCACCTGCGTCGCCCGAAACGACAGGGAGCCGTGCCTCCTCCCGAGCCAGGGCCCGAGTACTGGCCGGACCGCCTCGACGGTGGCGAGGCCGGCGGTAGGGCGTGAAAGCCTGTCCTGCCAGCTCGCCACCAGGGCTGCGCGGAGCTGCGACCGACGAAGCTCCATGTGTCGCTCCGTCAGTCGCTCGCCTCGCTCCCGCGCTTCCTCGCGCCACCGATACAGTGACGCGAGTACTTTCGCCTCGAGGTCCCACGGTGGGGATCCAGCCAGTACACAGGCCGCCTCGTAGGAGACCGTGCGATATCCCCTGATGACTCTGACGGCCATCGCTCGCTGCGGTCTTCGCAGAACAGCGATGCTGCCGGCCGTCAGGTCAGCCGCCCAGATTGGGGCCCCATACAGGGCCATGGATCGCACGATCCCCACGTAAAGCCGCCTACAGGCGGCGCTCGGGCCCCCCAGATTGGGAAGCAGCGTTGACAGCGCCCCAGCCGCGCCCATCAACTTGGGCGCCAGCCGCCGGAAGTGGGGGCCGAAGTCCCACCGGCTGTCGAGCACCAATCCCAGATATTTCATGGTGGACTCGACAGCGATCCGACACCCCCCGACCACGATGTGTGATCCGGCCGGCGGCGCCCGCCGGGGGCCATGAAAGGCCATGGCCTCCGACTTGTTGAGGGCTACCTCCAGGCCTAGGCGCCGTATGCGGCTCACCACCTGTGAAACCGCAGCCGTCGCCAGCAACGCTGCCTCCCTGTACGAGCTCCCCCGGGCCGTGACCAGCGTGTCATCTGCATAACACGTCAGTTCCACGCCCGGCGGGAGCTCGCCCCTCAGCACCCAGTCGTACCCGATGTTCCACAGGAGCGGGCCAACGACCGAGCCCTGTGGAACACCGCACGACATGCGGCGCTGGTTTCCGCCATCACGTCCCATGTAGGTGACACCCCTATCCTCGAGATAAGCCCCAACGATGTGGCAGAGGTAGGGAGGCACCCGATGGTACAGCAGTGCCTCCCGAATGATACTAACTAACCTAACCCAACCAAAGATTGTTGAAAAAGACTATAATAATATAAAAAGTTTGTAAAATTTCCCATTCTAACCATCTCAGTAAGAAATGAACTTCTTATTAATGTAATATAGTAACATACTGCTATATTAACACCGTCGCAGAATTTAGGTCGAAAGAGGATGACCCGTCTTACTAATGCGACTATACGTTCCGATTTCTGAAGATAGCAGTGAAATGAACAGACTGTGTAGTAGGATATATTTCTACACACGATCTTACGTGACCATGCCTGGGTATCTCAGAATTTTCGTGAGTAATACAGAAAGGATTTGTTTTTTTGTACGGGATGAAGGAAATATTAAAATAAGGACAACTTAATTATATATTCTGTATAAGAAACTGATACTTGATATTTTGTTTCAGTAAATTGGTTAGAAGAACACTTGTAATAGTAATTATTTTGAAACTAGACGAGGTCAGTGAAAAAAGTGTAAGTAGTTGGAAGAAAATTATATATTTTAAACTATTCATCTTACTGTTAGGAAATTGTATATGAAAATAGTCTCAAAATCATTCATTTCACACAACAATGAAACATTACCATATCTATATTAAAAAAAAATTAAACCCCCGAAAAAAACAGAAAATCAAAAAATAATAAACCTTAAAATTATTTTTTTCGGCGGTTTAATTTTTTGTTAAAAAGTTTTTATTTTGTAATTTTTTGTGGCTTTAATGTGCTAATAATACTTGGCAAGGTATACCCTATCCAATGAAAAAAGAATTATCAAAATCAGACTACTCTGTACAAAGTTATGCGTGGTTACACATTACAATCAATGAGTGAACAATCAATCATCCCCTGTTTTCCGACCCTTAGGGTTTGATTTTGTTTTCCAAATTTATATGTGACCACCGTCGGAGTAAATCCTTTCCAATAAAAAAAGAATTATTACAATCGGACTACTGTGTAAAAAGTTATGCGTAGTCATAAATAAAAAAAAAACAAACAAAAAAAAATATATATACGCGTCGAATTGATAACCTCCTCCGTTTTTTTTTTTCGTCGGTTAAAAATGATTTTCTTTTATAAAACAGGCCTTTTAAATAGAAACTCAGTGGAAAGATTCGTCTTTAAAATTATTTAAAGAGTACGATTTATTTTCGAACGACAGGGCTTGACAAATTACATGCCAATCTTTAGCTCCTGAAATTCGAAGTGCAAATTGAAAAGAGAAATACTGTTTTCTTTCGAATTTGTAAAATGGTGTACTAAGAATTTTTGAACCTTAATATTTGTTAAGTTTATTTAAAGTAATTGATACGTAATAATACGTTTGAATCATCATCATTATTTTAGCGTCCACTGCTGGTCAGGCCTGCCCGTTTGGGGGGCTCTGCCATAATCGCCACGCTTGGCAGGCAGATTGGCGATCGCAATATGTTGGGAAAATGCACAGAGAACGCTGCTGCCCATTCTCTATTAAGTTCTGTAGTCGCCTTTTATGACACCCACGGGAAGAAATGGAGTATGAATAGGAGAGAGCAAACCAACCCTTTTTATATATTATAATAAGATTGAAAAGAGATTGTTTTGAGATATAATTATCTATATATATATAAAATTCAAAGTCCTGAGTGACTGACTGACTGACTGACTGATATATCAACGCACAGCCTAAATCGCTGATCCTAGAGACATGAAATTTGGAGGGTGTATTTTTTGTGAAGAGTAGGTATCCACTAAGAAAGGGTTTTTTGAAATTCCATCCCTAAGAGGGTGAACTGGGGGTTTGAATTTTCACGCGGGCGATTCCGCTGGCGGAAGTTAGTTTTTCTATATATCTGTATTATCATCTGTTATAAATCTTTTATCATCTCATCTCACTAGCCAGCCTATTTCAAGCCTTATCATATTTTAAATTAAACATTTGAAGGGGTAATGTATGATTTATTTATGTCACGCTTTATTAAATATGCGGCACTGACCTCAAATAAATTAGAATAAGGACAAGAGTGATCAAATCAGAAACGAAGTGCAGGACAACCAAGCTAGACAACACAGCTAGACAACACAGCCCGAAGAACGGCCTAACTTAAGTGGCAGTGGACAGAGCACATATGAAACTGGCAAAACGGATAACCAATGTGGCAGAAAGGTTCTGGAATGGTGACCGCGAATCGCAAGACGCAGCGTCGGAAGGCCTCCCCCACTGTGAACAATAACGGCGCTTAGAGGAGGATTATGTCCACTAGTGGACGTCTTTTGGCTGAAATGATGATGATGAAGGACAAGATAATAATGATTCCTGAATATCACTATATTCTACGCCATTGCCAACACAGTCAACATCAGGAAGGCATTCATACTGTACCATCAAGTACTTAGTTAAAAAAACTATGAAAAAATGCATTTTACAAGTCACTTCTCAATTTCATCATCATTATTACAGCCAAATGACGTTTACAGCTGGACATAGGCCTCCCCCCATTTTGAGGTATTTGCCTCAATCACCACGCTTGGCAGGCGGGTTGGCGATCGCAGTATGGTGGTAAAATGTATAGAATTCTGCTGCCTATTCTCTAGTAAGTCCCGTAGTCGAAATGAGATGATGGTATTATTGATGTGTTGGTGTTATTTATGTTCAATTTGTCTACAATATTTTTGATAAAAAGAACCTGCTGCATGGGACACAGACGGCCAGACTAAATTCAATAAAATTTATTACCTGATGTCAATCATGACGTTATTTCTTCGTAAAACTTTGGCCCTGAATTCACTAGACGCATAAATAGCAGCAAAAAAACATAAAATTGCGAAGATAATCTAGAGGTTTTCTCATTTGGAAAATGAGTTGTAATAAAAGGCCGCAGTTTTTATTAAAATAAGGGACCAATCGCGTCTCGTCACAAGATCATACTTGGTAAACTAATTTATGTTCCTAAAAACTCATACATTGTGTTTTTATTTACATTTTCTAAAATACTCAACAGTAGTAGCCCCTAACTGTTCATTACAGTAGAGTTTCTGTAAAGTTCACTGCTCACCTCACTCAAGTGAGCGCACACAATTCTAAAGCGAACTCATTTGTTTTTACAGGTTCACAACGAGACACCGTTCGAATTTCGAAGTGATGACACTACTAAACATGAGCAATGAACGATCGAAGAGAAATTGCTGTTATTAACAACTCTGGGTGACAGATTGTTCACCGTTGTATGTTGTTGTTAGCAGACAGCTGCTCATACTCGTAACCATATTAAACATAATCCACACTTAGGAAATGATGACATAACTTAATTTTTCTGGGAGCACACGTATTTCCTTTAGGGGTAGGCAGAATGCACCTACATTTTATTGGTTATCTCAACATTTTAGACAGTATGATGTAGGCCTTTATCCAGATTCACATTCAGACTTCGGGCGGTTTTCTGAGCATTTCCTAATGGAAAAATTTGAAACCCAATGTCACTGTTTAACCCCACAGAAAGAGAACTCAGCAGGTTGCACTTGTGATTAATACACTACGAAAAGTGAAAGAGAAAATTTATTTTATTTGAAACGAAGAGTCCAAAAATAATTAGGTACTACAAAATGTCCTATATTTGACAAACGAATTGGCCACCGCACTACGTAATACTCGAAAACTATTAAGAGCGAGAGGAATTCTTACGGAACTAAACGGTACTCAGGGAATTTTCTGGATTATACTTTGTAGTATTTGCCTTGAGGAGAAAGGTTTGCCGAACGGATTCCATTTTATATTATGTAATAAGGGGATCGGGCGTGAACTGAAATATTTTTTGAGTTAAGGAATTCAACCTATCGCACCCCCAGTGCGACAAAGGCGTACGAAGAATATACTAACTTTACAGGAGAGCAAAAATACTGTTTGGGCTAGTATATCTATTTAGCATTTGATCTTATGATCTTTTGTTATGTACCATTAAACAGTAAAAAAATCAAGCTTTTTTTTAACAATATTTCAGATACCTTAAATTGTCGTGTATAAAGAATAATTAATATTTTAAGTTTTACAAACGTTTTCCTTATTTAATTAGGACAAATTCTCAAATGTAATGTTGTTTAGGCCAATCATCGTTCTATAAATTTATTTGTACACTGTAACTGCTCGTGGTTATGCCTTTTACGAACTTTTAGACCATGATAAAATGCCGAGGTAAACACTACTCACGCCTTTTTTTGCTTTATTTTGTTTTATATATGAATTGGTAAGAAGTTTTTACAGCCTTGTTTGTAAAAAAATCAAAATAAAACGAAACGTTAAGTCATAATACTGTTTTTTTTTATATCTTCGAATAAATCCTTAATTGTAAGTAATGTTAAGCCTCCAGATAAAATTTATTTTAGCGATGTAATAAAACAGATAATTATAAAATTGCACTTTATTAGAATAATAAACATAAAAAGATACTATTATGGTTTAAAAAAAAACTCTTACAAAGAATTATAAACACACAAAAGAATAATTAATCAGGTCCCGTTGCAGTTATCAATTCCAAGTCATAATATTCGTCAAATAAATTAGACTTGATAATGATAATGAATAATAATCATAATAGTATAATCTTCATCACATATTTATATGAAATAGTAATTTTAACAATCGTATTCAACCATTCAACTAATACTTAGTAGCCAGTAATAAATAACCAGATTTAACAAAATAAATGTTATAATCAATAACTATTATTGGTAGGTACTCAAGTTTAAGTACAATAACGTAAAAAGCCTAATTGGTATTTATTATGTATTGTGATTGAAAACATACATGATAAAACGCCTCAACTCAACAAACAATTAGTAAATATAATAAAGAAAGGAATAAAAAATCAGGGTTTTCCTTAATCTATAGGAACTGAGAGTAAAACTAATATTAAACAATTTGTTTCAGTCTTCGTCGGAACTGTCACTTGGCAATAAACTACGAGTATTATTTTCAGCCACCAGATTCCTATAAAAATCTTGATAATGCAATGGAATTGCATTTGTGTCACACAGACTTTTTAAATCTTTGTACAGTGTATTCGATACTGGTAATAACTGTTCATAAGCAGTTTTGAGTTCAGGGTCAGATTGCATAGATTTGGATTTACGTGTTCTAGAAGAACAATTTGCAGTATCTAACACAAAATAATTGCTTTGCTCGAAATCGTATTTGTAAAATAGTTTACCAGGGGCATCGAAAGTGGTTTTGACCTCTTTAAACTTCGATAAGTATACTTTCTCACCTTTTGTGTCTGTGAGCCAATTTTTGTTTGAAATTGCTAGGGATTTAAAATCATAAAACAAATTCTGGGACATTTCAGTCATGACGAATTTTTTATGGACCTTAGCGTTCATGACAATTTCATATAATTGGTCAGGAGTATAAACAACTTTATTTTTTAAATTCTTTTCAACGCAAGCATGCATAGAATCCCCTTCATTTTGGGTATGACCGGTTTGTAAAAATCTGTGAACTATTTCTAAATGCAGTGTCCGTGAAGCGTACATGTACATCGCTAATATAAAGCGATTTCTATTTTGCCCTGAACAATTATCAGAATATAATGTAATAGATTTGATACCAGAAAGAACTTCTTTTTTGAAGAAGTCAAAGAGACACCTTAAGATTTCGTTAGCCCCTCTTTTGGCTATCTGTGCATGCCACAAATATAATAGTAATAGTATCCTTGTTGAGATAATAAATTGTATACCGTGAAGTTATAGACTGGATATTTTCTTTTATAATGGAAAATTCCTACGTTGGATTGTGGTAAGTTTAGTACCTTTTCCAAGTCAAACACAGCCACAGTTTTCGTCTCAGGATTTGATGAAGATTTTTCGTCATCTTTAATTTTGCGAACAAAGGATTTATTCTTCAAATGGCTTTCGTAATTATACTTTAGTTCAATTTTACGGTCAGTGTCAGCATTTTCATAAAGACTACATATCTGACACATATCCTTCTTTGGCTTAAAAAAAGAAAGGTTGAATTGAGAATTAAAAATATTACTATATTGGTATAAACTTGCTACTTTTAGTGAGTTCGAAATTTCCGACATCCAATCTTTATATAATCGATGCATCTTGGCCAGATTTAAATCAGAGGCGAGATATTGACGGCTAGATTGCTTTCTGAGATAGTGTGATTCGATACATGGAAATGATTTAATGTACTCTACAACACTTCGCTCAGTTTCATTACTTGTTTTATGGGGACGGTTAGCATGCTTGCCCCGTAAATCCGTTATTTGCTGGTTATTTGTAAATTTATTCATAGCTGAGTAAACAGTTTTTTCCTTGATATCCAAGGTATTTAAAAACATTACTTTGCATACTCATTTTTTTTACTTCGCCATTTTTATTATCAGGTAGATAGTAAATTAGTGTACGAGACCTATCCCGCTTTCTTTGGACTTTAATAACTTTAGGCTGTTCAACTTCTGTATTATTCAAGATATAAAGCCATTGTTTCTCTTGGTCTCCAATATTCCAATACCTAATATTTAAATAGCTCAGAACACATTTCTTGTGTAAGTTTATCAAAGCACTTCATCTTGCATACGCAAGGACTACCTAATTTGGAACATTGCCGTAATTTCTTTGTTTTAACACTTTCATATTTAAGACCACTGTTTTTTGCTTTTTTATTTCTATTTTTAGCCCATTCATGTGTATTTCTTGTCTTCTTTCTGGATTTGACATTACTTTCTGAAGTTAGTAAAGCACGTGATGAACTAGCATTATTTGTTTCATCAGTTTGATATGTAGCAATATTTGTAAGGCTGTCCATTATTAAATTATTAGCATTATGATTATTAGAATAGGAATTTTCAGATGCAAAACTAGTACTTGGTATCAACATATTTTGTGAGTGAGTATTACATTGGAGGTTGTCAGTGTGATTCGGTACAGTAAGATCTAAATATACTCTATGTTCGTCAGTATTACGAATATTTTCAATCTCTTCTAGGTAGATTGGACCTGGTTCTATTGCTGTGTAGGTCTCCGCTTTATTTGACGTACAAAAAGGCTTATCGCTTATACAACTATTTGGTGAATTGGTTATTAGTGAAGATTGATTGTTTAGGTAATGAGGAATAAGATCTGTCAAATTATTACAATTGTCACCGGCTAATATTGGACGAACACCATCAATGTACTCGCATTGCTCAGAATTATTATTGTTAGTTTGAATATCATTATTACTATTTGACTTAAAATAACAGAAAGACTAGCAATAAAGTTAATGCTATTGTGGCATTTAGACGGAGTGTTCAACTGAACTGAACTGAAAAAGATTTTCTGATCTCGTTGGGGGCGTACTACCATCCGTAAGCGCCAACGTTACATCTCGTATCAATGAAGACGACACTGTCATATTAAAACTTGGAACTGGACTAGAAGATCCGCTCCGAATCAAACTTGGTTCATACTCAAATACTGCTGGAGAGAAGGGTTCTTCATTTTCTTTCATTGATACACTTTGTCGGTAGCTCGGTGCAGTTGTAGGAGTTTTCGTAGGACGTGCTTCAATTTCGTCAGATATGTTAAGAGACTCAGTTTCTTCACCACCTAAAATTATAAAATTTTAATGTTAATTTAATGACAGTGATTGACATATCGTAATTGTATCTTAGGGATAAAGAAAACTCCTACATACAAAAAAAAACCACACAATTTCGAGTAGGACACAAAAGAATAGGTATGTGAGGCTCAACTTACTGTTTTATTATTTGTAACAATAAAGACCGTAATAACACATTATCATTATATCCTATAGGCATGTCCACTGCTGGACATAAGTCTCCCCAATATTGTTATCCGCATTATCCGTTCGAAAAGTGCTAATCCTCAACCTAATTTGAATAAATGACTTTTGATTTTGATTTTAAGTAGGTACTTACATACAAAATCCAGCATCTTCCTCGCTCGACCATTTTTTAGTCGTTTATACATCTCCGCAACACTATCAAATTTTAATGCACTCCGAGCAAAATATTCAATATTATATATAACCGAGGCTTCTTACACATACAAAATTCGTCTTTTATGCGGAAATACAACAATTACGTGGTGTTATCACTGAGCGGCACGTGAGTTATGAAAGGTAAACAAAACAATCCCCCCGCGCGTGTGCGCTGTAAGGATGAATGCATCGGACCTTAGGCCCAGTTCGTGTGACGCGTTCGTGATTACTTCCTGCACAATAAATAATATTTGAGTGGAAAAAAGGCGTAAGCATGATTACTTTGATTTGATTCGCAACTGCGAACCCGTTAAAATGAATACTGCTTCTTACGTTTTATGTTTTATAAATCATAGTGGGACTCAATTGTAGTTACTTATAAAAAAATGAGCTTAAAAATATGTAATCAAGATAGCTTTCTTTATTACAATAGCTTTGTAGATGTCATTTATAATACCACGTTTATCGTTTGATTATTTTTATTTGTGATGGGATGTAATCAGTATTAGTTTATGAGCTTTGTTTTTTTTTTAGGCATACAAAGTCATTTTAGAAAGTACATTTGCAAATTTCAGTTTTATATAGGGAAACAAATATGTAAATAAGATTAAGTATATTTTTGCCAAATTTTATGTAGTTAAGTAGGATTATGGACTTTTTTATCTGAAAAAATTTAAAACTTAGGTGACGCGACAAATGTCTTTTTTGGTATAATGGCTCAATTTTTCGTCAGATCTTAACGGACAAAATAAGCATTGTGTATCCTTATCTGCGCTATACGAAACTGCAATAAAAAAAAAGTGACGTATTCTTACTTACGCCTTTATCGCACTGGGGGTGCGCTATGTACATAGTTATGTTGTAAGTTTATGGATTTTATTTTTCGAGTCGATTTGAGTTATATTTAAAACTAACTTCTGCCCGAGACTTCGTCCGCGTTAAATTTCTTGTTCCCCCGACCCTTCCCGTCGCGTCGAATCGCCTACCCGGGCGATTTTCCCCGTTTTTGCAACATTTTTCATTACTGCTCCGCTTCCTTTGGTTGTAGCGTAATGTTATATAGCCGATAGCCTTTCTCGATAAATAGGCTACCCAACGCAAAAATAATTTTTTAATTCGGATCAGTAGTTTCTGAGATTAGCGCGTTCAATCAAACAAACAAACTCTTCAGATTTATAATATTAGTATAGAAACGAGCTTAGCATACGAGATTACATACGAACAAGCTATCGCTTCGCATTATTTCACGCCTCAGAGACAAAGGGTTACGCAGAGGTACCTATAGTACACACACATTATGTCAACTATGGTTAATTCTATGTAATAAGGTGCAAGCGTATTGTCATTAACCGGGCACATTTTCTGACTCTTGGCTACTTCTCAGAAGTACCAAATGGAAAAACCCAATAGCACATATGCGTAGCGCGTCAATAGTAGCGCTTACGACTACTAGACCAATGTGGCAGTCAATAGGTCCTTTTTTGGTGATTGTTACCAATGCAGGCTCTTTTCACTATTATTTTTTTCAATTTGTAATCTAGCCACGACCCGTGGCCCGCCAATCGCTCAGCCTCTGCGTCAAACATTTTAAAATTAAATTATGAGTCAGGTTTTTACCAATGTTTCAAGCAAGGTTGAAACTAGCGGCCCACACTCCCACAGTAGTCAATCACTCACCCTCTTCCGTAGTGTAGTTTTGTCTACTCATACATAATACATGAAACGTAACTATATTATTAGCTTTAAAAACATAAATTCATACGGTATACATAAAAAGTAACCATATAATTTCCCTGCAAACATATTTACTAAGTTAACAAAAAGCCACATACTCCACATACTTCGTATTTTTCTGTAAACAAACTAGGTGACAGAATGACCTTGAAATAAAATAAATTACGCGACATGGTTTTGATAAAATTCCAAGGTCAGGTCGGCTACAAATGTTGTCTCTGGAGACACAAAATGTTTCAACGACTAGTGATGGGTGAAATGAAAATTTATAGTACAAAAAATTGGTGGTTTACAGTGGAATATATTATGTACATTAAGTATACAAAATAACACAAAAATATAACATGTTTATACAGGTATTCTCATACAGGGTGTAAAAGACATCGCTTCACAAACTGTTACCTACCATGTATTCAGTAAATGATTCTAGACACACAAGCGTTGTCATTTTTCGTCGATTTATAAAAAAAAAAACAATTATTTAATACAAAAGTTCAATATCTACACGGTCGGAATACATAGAAAAGGTGTTTAAAAAAAACAACGAGAATATGAAAGAGAAAAAGCTCATTGGGCATCAGATTATGTTAAGTTTTGAAAGGATTGCATGTCCGGTTAGTGTATCTGGAAACTATCATGTTTGCTGTTATGGTACATCTGAATGGAGCATCGTATTTGAGGCATTATTTACTCTCAAAATTGTTTATTAGACGTATGTACGCTACTCATGTGTATTTAATCGGAGTTACCAAGCCAGCTTTCGAAAGCCGGAACCCTCTCACTGTACAAAAAGGCAAAATTTTCTCAACACCTCTTGCACGTTGCGACAAATTCTCCAGTAAACACATCTTTATATTTTCACCCTGTATCAAGTTACATAACATAAAGTGCTGAAAATACGGTTATTCCTTCAGTTTTCGTTCTTCGAATTTGTGTTGGTATTCTTACTACACATATTGGTATTGGTCAAGGCTTGTGTTTGGCTCAAAAGGAGACGTTATTCCAATGATTATTGTGTTGAAAAAATTACTGAGCCAAGATGCTTCTCCTAAGAAAGAGGTCTTGTCAATAATTACCTGCGTAACGTTATTTACCAAAAGTGTGTAAATGTTTGCTTCAGCTGAAAATATCAGCAAAAAAGATTATGCAAAGATTTTGTTTCCATAAGTTAAGCCCTAAAAATATATTTAAACAAACGTCCTTTCTCCACAGACATAACGTCGAGATTTGTATGGTTATAATCAGATGTAATAAAAGTACCCTTACTGAAGCCGAGACTCAAGTGACTTCGGCTTTGTTATGGGTATTTGCAAGAACAAGTGATCTTTTCGTTGTTTGTTTTTTTCTGCTAGACTAGGTTACGGAGATATTGATGGCCACATACTTACTATAATAGATATTTGCACACCTATTAAGGTAGGATATGGTGCAAAGAACTTTTGATGCAATTATGTATCACCTCATAAACATCCACATTCATGCAAATAAATGATTTGATTTGTATAAACCTTCTTCAATTTTGTTTATTACGATTTATAGAATATAGAAAGACGTGTGTTGTTTTTACCCCACCAATAAAAAATACCTTAGTCTGGTAAATTGCCATTGGACAGAAATAAAAATATTTTCGCACCTCTATCGATCCACACGACATACACTTATGTAAACTCCACTTGACTACATAACCTTGAGTTGGTGCTACGATGACATTTGTGTCCTTGAGGATCTGGCATTGTCATTTCTAATAGGAATAAAAGCCTAGTCACTTTAACCATACATTATCATTCACTGTTCATCCATCATTTTATTGTATGTCATACTTATTTGATTTGATTTCTTTTAAACCCACTCACAACTGATAAAACCCGCACACACTGTTGTCTTCTCATTTCATTATTGTATTTACCTTTGACCCCTAAACAAAGAGATTTGCCACAAATGACTATCAGAAATCAAGATAGCGATGTCATATCTGCTATTCAACCAAAATAAACGTTAGATGGCTGTCAAACGGTTTAATGTTGGCGATAAAGCTGTCAAAATGTTTAGGTAAATATGTTTGTCTCTTTTGTGTTCATATTTTTTTGTTGGAGAATGGATTGTGATAAAGAATCGCTTATGTGAAATTCTCTTCACATCAATTTGAAATTCGAATGGTATCTCGTTCTGATCCAAGATGAATTACTTTAAAAACAAATGATTTCGCTTTCGAATTGTGTGCTAACATTTGAGTGAGGCTCTAAGTGAACTTTACAGAATAGTACTAGTGTAACCAGACCTTGCACGCTTTTTAGTCAGCCAAGCCTGCCCGTCCGCTGACATCAGAGATAAGACAAACCCTACTGATTTGAAATGAGTTAGATAAGATAGATGTTGTTGATATTGATTACATTTGTAACTACTTCGTTTATGTTAATTATCTTAGTTAACATGCTTATGGGGCAAGCAGAATTTCTGTTATGAATATAATTGATCTATCTAATGGTATAGTTTATAGTTATCATTAGATAGATCAATATTAATTATTATTATTGCGTTGAGGAATAAGTTCGTAGCGTTTTATATTTACTTTTGTTTAAATACGATCTGTTCACTATTTGACGAAGTGTTTACATTTATTCGAACGAGCTCTTTCTGTTCTATAAAACTGTGCTAATCATTGTTTCAAAATATTTTATTTTTCAGGTTTAGAAATGGAGTATCTAGGAGGTAAAAATCGGCATTTTCGACATCTGCTATATTAGTTCTAGTTTTTAAAAGTTTTTGTGTTGACGTGTAAAAGTCTCTTATAAGATCTACTTACAGATATAAACATTTAATTTCATTTTAAGTGAAATATCATAAGATTTTATAATAATAGTGTTGATTGCTGTTGTAATAATTCTCACAAAGGCAGTAGCTCGATGACAAGTACTGATATTCACCTGCATCTGGTTGAATTGTAAGCCGACTCCATGTTGGGAAAAGACAGATGATGGTCATCATACAATCACGCGTGTAATCCTTGAAGGGCTCAGTAGACGTGTACCTAAAGTACAGCACGCCAGTTACCTATGTTTTAATCACAAGAAGTAAGGATGCTGATGATGATGAATTCGTTATGGTCAACTAATCGAACCAGATAACATGAGATTTGACAGCAGATTTTATTTAAAGGACCACTTTTCATCACTTATGTTTCCATTATCCACTTATGGGCACAAATTCTGACTCTAGGCTGCTATTCAGAATTTTCTGATGATAAAACCCTAACAAATATTTATTCGATCTGGGAATCTAACTAAGGACTACGAAGTAACTTTTGGGCTATTATAATATTCGATATAAAGCCTCTGTGTAATCTTAACGATTTCCTCATTGAGTTTTGACTTCATAACAAGAAGGTTCCTACCATTGCATCATCATCATCATCATCAGCCTATAGCAGTCCTCTGCTGGACATAGGCTTCTCCAATTGCACGCCATTCAGCTCGATTCTCGGCAACTCTCATCCAGCTGCATGAATACCTAATATTCCTTAAACAACAATTCACTATCAAAATACACTCGAACATATAAAACTACCCATTATTAGGAAATTACCAAAACTTAACCAAACAAGGCATCCATTAACTATTGTTGACTTTACCATGATTGAAGACTTCCTTGTAAGATAGAACAAACATGAAGACAATTGCCTTCTAGCCTAAAATAGCTCTAAAAACCCATAACAACAATCAAAATCTGCTATTCTGTAAAGTTCACTGCTCACCTCACTCAAGTGAGCACACACAGGTCGAAAGCGAACTCATTTTTTTTAAATACGTCATCCCGGATTCGAAACGAGACACCGTTCGAATTTTGAATGACGCTGCTGCAAGGAGACGGAGAACGATTGTTTACGGTCACTTTCAGCCTCGACAGGAGCCCGTTGTATAACTGTTGATCCAGCAGCAAAGTTCCGAACATATCTTAGGCCGGGTTAGGTGCAAACCATGGTATGTTATAACACATCATCATCAGCAGCCTATAACTTTCCCACTGCTGGGACACAGGCCTCCTCTCGGTGAGAGGGAGCGGGCCATAATCCACCACGCGGGCCCAGTGCCAGTTGGTAGATGTCACATGTCTTCGATTTTTTTATTCGAAGACATGCCGGTTTCCTCACGATGTGTTCCTTCACCGTTTTGAGAGCAGTGGTGATGAAATAATTTACACAAATTAAGCGCCTGCTTGGATTCGAAATCACGACCTCACATAACACATAATAGTAAACCGAATACAAGCAATGGTATCAGTTTCTATATCTATACATAAATTATTAATTAAATTCGCTTATCGTGTTTGTCTGTGAGACCAGATTGTTCTTATAAACTTTGCAATGGATTTTGATGCGGTTTGTAACCATAATTTAGAAAGCTTCTTCAAGAAGTTAATGTATAAGTTACACCTATATTACTTAATTTAATTAAATTATAGATGATAAAGAAATCTCGATTTATTGTCAAGTTGTAAAAATAGAGCGGTTTAAATAAAAAAATATATACATATAGTTTACTTCATATTTCATCGTGTGATCATTGGACGAGTAAAAGTTAAGCCATCCAAAGACTTATTTTGGAAGTTTAGTTAACCCTATAGCTGATATTTAGCAGTAATCACTATTCTCTCGTCTAAATCGAAAACAAAATACAACAAATTCGTAATTTTTTACATAGTGAGAGTCCATAAAATAAAATCATGATTTGAGCGTTTGTACATCTGAAGTGTTCATAAAGTTCATTTATTATATTTCATTATCAAAGTACTTATGTTTCCGTGGCTCCCAAGTGCCTTCCTGTTTTGATAATTACCTGAAACAAAAAACATAAAATGTTATTAATGCTATATTCAGAGAGATTTCCTTCTCGTAAAATATAACACGTCGTAGATATAGCGTGTCTACACTGCACTTCAGTAAATGGGAGTATGTTTTTATAATTAAAATACTTTGTCAGCGTGATAAACATGTTTACCCATGCTAAAAGTCTCTGAGTTAAGCCACGGATAGATAGACAGACGGACATTGCGAAACTATAAGGGTTTATTACTGACCATGGGACCCTAATAATTTTACCTACTTTTAGCATTACTAAGAAAAATTATAAAATAAAATACTTTTATGTGCATCTAGGAAACCTTAATGTATATGGAAAAACAATTTATAATTACATTAATATACATAATGAAATGGTGTTTATTAAAATTAGGTTGACGATCAGCACTTTTCGAACCTATATTTCATTTTTTCGTGAAGTGTTCATGAAAAATGCGTAATTAAATTCTCTTTGTATAATAAATAATGAAAAATAAATGAACTCTTTGATAATTTGAAGTGATTAGTGATTCTACCAAACGGTCTGCAACTTCGGTCCCACGGTGGGCGCCAATAATTATTAATGATTGCTAAGTAATTGCTCTGAACGTTAGGAATTTATTTACTTAGGGACAACAAACAGCAGTGTCCTGAAACGTAGACATAGGTTAGATCTTAATAATAGAAGTAACAAATACACTACTCACAACGTTATCCACATATTAATAAACAGAACTACTAGTTGTTCGAAAGAACGATACAGATAAAAAATAGACACAGAATAAAACTAAACATTACTTAATTATTAGGGTTCTGATCACTTAAAATAGTAACAATATCTTTTGAAGTGAAAACTTCTTTAGCGCCGTTGGTTGTGATTTGAAACTCAATGAAACGAAAAAGCGACCGTTAAAAGAGACAGACATAATTTCATAAGATTTAACGTGGGAGAAAATGAGATAGGAAATACATGATGTCATGACCATGGACGAAAGAAATATGGATACGGCAAATATTGTCACATCTGAACTTCAAAAAATTAAAACACATTAATAACGTTTTATGTACCTGTACATATTAGAATTTAATCAAAAATGTTTTATGTACTTGTGCATATTATTATTATATCAAAACTATTTATCGTACCTATATAGTGTGATACTGGTTTGTATACGTGTACGTAATACAATTTTGTAGTTTTTTTTTTTATCATTTTTATAATAAAATTCTTCAAATATGCCGAAAACGAATGCAGAATGTTGTCGCGATAAATCGATGTAATATATACGAACAATAAAATGTAAAATAATTATCAAACTTTTTATCACTATAATCATTACTAAAACCTACAATTATTCTCTTCCCGTAATGTTACATTCGTATCATTATCTTGAAGCGAAAATTTTTGAAGGTTTCACTTCTACCACGTGTGAATTGCACACATGCCATTTTTTTTTTAATATAGCCTTACTGAGAAACATAATATCAGAATTTTATTATGTTTGAGATATTTAATTGTTCGTGGTGGTCTTTTTCTAATTTATTGAAGGTTTTTCTGTTGGAATTATTAATTGGTTTGAACAATATAAGTGTTATGAAAGTTATTAGAAATGACAATTTATCTACAATGATGAGAAAAGACTTTGAGAACTTTCCGAGGAATATAAGTTGTCACAATTTTAATTAGGAATTTCGTAATTGACAATAAATGGTTTAAAGTATGAGTTTCCTAGCTCTAGTGTTAATTAACCTTGTTTGATTAAATATTGTTTAAATCAAAATTAAAACAACCTACATAGGCCCTAAATAGTGTTAGTTTTGAGTTGCTTTGGTCGTCTTTAACAAAGTAAAGATAAAAAAATAATAAATAAAAACTTCAGAGACTCTCAAGATACTGTGCTTTTTAGCTCTTTGAATTTGAAAACCCTGTTTTGGGAAGAGATAAAATTCTTTTTGATCTCTTGTGTATTCCCAAACACCGAGTACCTTTTGAATTTTAAAACCGGTGGTGAATTATTTAATGGAGAGGTTGGAACTTATCTTGGTCTGTTTATTGAGAGCACTGGAAGAGCCTTTATGAGCAACGTTACTATGATTGCACTACTGGTGCATTTTTGACAGTTTTCGTTCAGTTCCCAGTAAATATCTTTCGACCTCCACGCGGGTGAAACTTTGAGCAAAAGCTATTAAATCCAGATCCATTAATTCTTCTCTTTTCCACCACTGTCATAATTTTGAATTAGACTCAAAAAATCATTCAATTGTTTTACCAAGTAGCCATGACCTAAACTTTACGATTTTCAAATAAATCGTTCTTAAAAATACCTCCCTCACCTACATTGAATCGGCCTTCCATAAGTTCTAATAAAATATGCAAATATCCGATACAAGATATTTGCACCACCCCGCTGTTTTTTATCACTTAAACCTACAGTAACGTAAATTACCTTTACAGGAATTACGATAGGGGATACCTTTTTTCGTACCCTATAATAGTGGAATGAAAATGTATTAAGGACTAAAGCTTAAACCTGTGGCTTTGCCCACGTAGAAGTCAGAAAGTATCCCACGGGTACGTTGTACCGGGAACACGTCTGCTGTGTGTTAATTCAGGTTAATAACTATCTATATGCGAAATTTCATCGAAATCCCTCCAACCATTATTGGTGATACAGTAACAAACATTTAAGCTTTCACAGGAATAAGATCTAAGCCTATTGCCATGATCCGGGCATAAATTTGGACACCGGATTGTTACTCAGAAGGTCCTAATGGAAAACTTTATGGTACCTGTTTCTCGGAATTGAAGATCGAGCCCATGAACTCACGCTCAGTAGAGAGAAGTGCTTACGACAACGAAACGAGGTAATCAAGTCACACTTTACTGCTTTCAACTATGAATTCAGTTCGTAGACATATTGAATTCTACCAACTCGCACTGTGCGGCCCACTACATCTCATAGAAAGGAGTGCGCCTTGGTGGGATTTTGACGTCTGATTATGCTACGCTGTGATTGATTGATTATGCTGTGCTATGACTGAAACCTTTCCTTTTGAGTATGTCCTCTCGTTTAACTAATGTCACATTACGTTGTCCGCCGATTAAGCTTATCGGATTTCCTTCCGGATTTCAATACAGATAGCGCAATCGTTTCCGATAGGATTAAAGAGAGACAGTATTATTTTAATCTTTTTTGTGGCGAGGAAAAGGTTTGACGTTGTCAGGTAGTATATCGCATCTAACATTGGCAACACTGACATTCCTCAATGACGTCTCGAGACACATATAGTTCTGATCTGATCTTAGAATAAAAGACTAATAAGGACAACGGTGTTTACTTGGTATATTACGCCTCTATTCCCTGACAAATACTATGGTGTCAGAAGTAAAGGCTGTGAAGAGTTCACAGCGACATCGTCAGTCAACAAAAAATGCCAGACGACGGGACACCAAAAACGCCGAAGCAAATGGGACAGTACAGTCAGTCAGTCAGAGAGTACAGGACATAATGTCTGTAGTATACAGACATTATGGGATAAACGGCTGTTGGTCGGATAGGTTGACCTTTGCTTTAACCCTTAGATTGACTGACGTTTTCACATTTATCGTTTAAATTGAAATTTTCTTCTGAAGATTTCGCTTACAAGTTTGGCATTGTTTTATTCAAACAAAATACATATGCACATATTCTTTTGTGCAAGTTAAGTTAGTCCAGCAGTCTTATCAAAGACTTTCGTGTGCCTCAGCAGCTGCATTGTTGAGCTGACATAGGCAGTCACTCCATAAAAAAAACTGGGACTTAATTGCAGCCGGTTAAACTGCAAGCCGACCCTAACATAGTTGAGGAAAAACTAGGCAGATGTTGATAACGTGAAGTAGTGTAGTTTCTTCTGTATGGATTTTTCGTACTTTTTCTATCATCGTTTTGACTGGCCTGTTAGTCTAATGGTTAGTGACCCTGACTGCAAAGACTGAGGACCCAGGACAAATCTATGTGTGATGAGCACAATCATTTGTTTTGTGTCTGGATGTAATTTATCTATAATACCTATGTATTTGTCAGTTGCCTGGTTACTATAGTACAGGCTCTGCCTAGTTTGGGATCAGATAACGGTGTGCTGGTTGTCCTAAGATATTTAGTTATTATTATTTATCGAAAGTTTTAATATATATCTTGTCCTTGCAATATTAATTACTACTTCTCGTTTAGTAAAAACCACAATCTGGTACTAACCCACTCACACTACATACTATCTTGATGTCATAAAGAGGTCTCCACACAGCACATATGAACTACTAACGGTAGTACCACAGTGCACTCAGACTAATAATCCTGAACGTCAGAGGTGACATTAGGTAATTTTAGGTGAGAGCTTGTTTGGTGTGGCGGTTAGAGTATGAATGGATATGATAATGTGTGAAATGTGTGTCATAGTATTTTTTGGTGTAGGTCTATGATCTTTGTTAGAAGGGTTTGGTTTCCACAGTTTGTCCTTTAAGTGGACCATTGTGCCTTGGCCAAGGAGGCCGTCGTTGGGTATTCCAAACCACTCGTTCCAACCAATCGTTTTGCTACTGGCACAATATTCGCTAGGGGATAGGGTCGCGAGATTTATTCAAAAGAGATACCGTTGCCCTGGCACATGAGCAACTGAAGGAACATGAGTGGGGTTTAGTCAGTAAAAGTCTGACACGCCCTCCCGCTCCGCCCAAGAGCGGGAGACGTCATTAAATGATTTCCCACCCAAAAAAAAGTATTGTAAATCATTACAAACGTAGTGCCTACCCAAGTATTAACCTGATATCTTAACGACTATTAACTAAAGTGAAAACGATTCCCATTCTTGGCGCAAAGCCATGGTGTCAAAAAAAAAGGCAGCTCCACACATTGGTCCCAACTTTGGCCCCAACACAACTCGTCTAGCATGACGTGTGAAACTAGAATTGAACCCATCTTAAGCCAATGTTATTTTCTTGATCCTATCCTATTTTCTTGATATTTTATTGATTGATTTTGGAGTATTCGTAGTGCGGCCAACGTTTGGACCAGCGTGTAGAGTCGTCTTAAAGGATTAGATCACGAGTGCCTTGGAAGCCACAGTAATTAATTGAGATTTATATCTGTAGTCAATTTGTTGTCTGAGTATGTAAAACCTTCTTAGTCATGTTGCTAGAAGGAAGATAGTAGATTTTTAATAATAATTGATGAAGCTGCTGCATAACAGGAGTAAAGATGGTCATTATCAGCCTATAACAGGTCACTGTTGGACATATTATGCCTCGACTAATAGAGGATGTTTTTTTTACAAATATCATTCAGGGCAAATCCATGAAGTTAAAATCAAAGGAGTTTTCATCATTTTTTTTTTCTCTAAAGGGTGTGTCCATTAGACAAAAAATATAAATGGAAACTTCGCGAGGTCTTCTAACTATGTGGGGCCACTTTTATAGCATTACAAAACTATTTCTTACTCTTTTAACTTTTATGTTTTATTAAGTAGGTTCAATCCCAATTTATGAGAGTAGATATCACAGTGTATGAAACTGCGCATAGCTAAGTATTATGCAACAGTTTCATAAACTACTATTATATGTATAACACATGTTCATAACAAAACCGTATTATCATACTTACAAAAAATCCCCATAAACATTACACCAGTTTGAGATCTTCACACATATTCCTATTCGGGGTCACCGTGAGTTCACGTCGTGACAAACAAGTCTAATTTATTTGAACGCCTGTCCTTGTCCGATATTTTGTTAGCTGTAAAATATTTTAGTGCTAAGCCTTCGTATATTCTTTTCGTCACTCAAATGAAACTGCTTTGTTATTCTTAGGGTTTTCTCTATATGTTTTATTTTCTTTATGATATTATATAGTTTGTTGCTGGTGTGGTGGATTTCACAACCCGGCTTCTTCCAATAAACTTTTTTGCAGGGCTCTAATAGATAAATGAATAAATAAAAACTTTATTTTTGCCAAAAGAATAATCATTTTACAAAAAATAATTATACAAGTACTTACGTTCTAGGAAACCAAAAGATCGAATCAGTAACTCAGTGAGTTGATGACCTCACACACGTAGCACGTTTGGCGCTTACATGCCAAATTGGTACCTTTCAACCGTTACTAAAAGGACCACTTCATACAAAATACGATCATGTAGACTATTTTAGATTGACAGGCAGGTTCCAATTGAGTTAGGTAGACCTAGCGAGGCTTTTAGACCGAAAGGATCTACATACCTAGGAGTATCTATACTCTACTAAAACGCCAATATATAAATTTCTATAGAGGTTATGCCTATACGTTTGGACAAGTTGTAAATCCTGATTTATTTAAAGCGTTAGTTATTTATTCAATATTACATTCTTTCGGTCTTATTATGAATATTTTTAAGGCATAGAGACTGCTTTTATCAAAATACAGTTATTTTTACAAAACGAATAGCTCAGTCTTAAGTCGTTGTATTAAAAATTCTGCGAAAGTCGACATAAAGTTCGAAATACAAAAAATATCTCGCATGTTTGGGCACGGTTTAAAATCAAATCACGTTTTGTAAAAGTACTTAATCCTCTCCTTAGAACACACGAGCAAACCGAAACACACGGCAGATAGGCTTTAATTTTCATTTATTTAATTGTGTCTTTTCTATTACAATTGAAAGAAACAAGCATAATTTACGTTTCGATTTGAAAACTTTCTCATTTATACCGTCGTCTAAAAAAGACACAAAACATGCAGCCTTATTCGTTGACAAATTGATTGACAAATGAATACCGCTGGGGACATGTGCAATCAAATAGAACATAAAATACTAGGGTAATATTGCCGAAAATATATTGCAGACGATTTTCAATGGAGTGAACACATGCAATAGTATTTATGTGAAGAATAACTCTGAAAGAATTCATAAGGTGTTTGTACTTTTGATGTTTATAATAGCAGACAAAATAATGATAACGGAAGCAGGCCGTAATTTATAAATATGGCATTTATTACACATTCGATTGACTTTCAACCTTAGTTGAACTGAATAAAGTCCCAAATTTATTGTCAAAATGTAAAAGGCTTACTTAACAGGCTACATATGTCTTTTGTCAAGAGAAAAGTTTTAAGCATCTTATAATGACGCTGTTAATTAAGTGACCCAGTTGAATTCTCGTTTAGAAGTCATCTGTTGAGATGAGACGAATTTGTGACGTAATTACGAAGAATTACGTAAATAGTAATAGGTTCTGAATAGTCCATAACAATACAGTAGTATTGTGCATAGCGTTTGCCTCTTCCTTGTTAGAAGAGTGGGTAGGTACATTAAACCTCCGATCCTGCAATAAATTTAACCTCGTAAGGCCCAAGCTAAATTTCCCATGATGAGCTAAAACACCCGATGTACAATACAATAAACAATATCGTTTAACATTAATCCGGCCCAAGCACATTCAACTAGTTTTCTTTAAGAACAAATTAATTTTCAGTTAGAAAGAAATTTAATACAACTACATTTAAGTTGATATTTCGTGTTTATTTAAAAGTAAATTGGGTGTTTAGGAGATTTTGTTTTAGTAGATTTTGGACATACTTTCACAAAGGAAACTGATAAAACCTGCACTAAAAACACTATGACACACATTCCATATATTATCACATCCATTCATACTCGAACCACCACACCTAACAAGCTCTCACATAATATTTCCTCATGTCACCTCTGCCGTTCAGGATATTAATCTAACTGCACTGTGGTAGCATTAGTAGTTCTTAGGTACTACGTGGAGACCTCTTTATGACATCAAGGAAGTGTGTGCGGGTCAGTAAAATATAATGCTTTTAATCGGGCTGTAAGTGTAATCCAGTTCTGTATGGGCAAGAAAAATAACTATACAAACTCACCAAACAAAATAAAGAGGTATTCTGAGAGAATCATTCGTGTGAGGATCTCGTAGTACTCAACATTGCGTAACCATGGTGTTAGTGGTATTTAGAAATAGCCATTAACTAGTGAACAACATCGTTAGAAATTTAAAAACATCTTTTTTTTAGTCCCTGAATTGTTTTGATAAGTAGGAACTACGCTTAATGCTAGCTAAATACTAGTCTCACAATCAGGCTCGTACATCATTCTGGATTTCCACTACTTGAAAAATAAATAAACCTTAACGAAAATATTGAAGTCATATTCCCGGTTCATACTCAGTTACAAAAAATAATTTAAATATAGCCTTATTTAATTACTAAGATCTTCTTTCTGGTGAATATCTAACCAAAAATACTGGAGTTGTGGAAAAGAAAGCTGTTATTTATTCTACCTAAGTGCAAAACCGTCCCAGATCTAGACTTTTTTACTTTCTAAAAGAAATGATTAAGTACGGTGTATTAATCAAACCAAAAGCAAAGGTCAACCTATCCGATCAACAGCCATTTTTCCCGTAAAGCTAAAAGTTCAACCTTTTCCTCGCCACAAAAAGATTACAATAATACTATCTCTCTTTAATGCTATCGACAATATTGCGTTTTCTGTATCAAAATGTGGAAAGGAATCCGATAAGCTTAAACGTCCGACAACGTACAGTATGACTGGTTAAACAAGGAACCTTAACCTCCCAAATGTTAAGAAGTAGAATAAATTCGTGCTCACATAACTGACAAAAAGTGTTACCCAGTAACTGGATTATAGACGTCAGACACCAGGCAGGCGCTCGTTATAAACTACTGGTATTGAGCTGTACCTTGTCTGGACGCCGACCCCTACATAGTTGGGAAAAAAGTTTGCAATGGCGGCTGACGATGGACACAAAAATAAAATTTTAAGCTGCCTGTAGTGGTTGGTCTATAATGTAGTGTTCATAAGTACGACTATGCTAAGTATAGGGTCATGGGCTCAATCCCCAGATTAGACTAGTTGTGTTGTGATTGTTGGTTGTTGTGTTGTATTTGTTGATTGTTTTTGTTTTTAGTTGTTGTTGAGATTTTCTCAACTTCTTAGTAGCATCCTGGAGTCTGGATTTGAGGTCGGTTCATGGCAATAGGCTCACACATGGGACTTAGCATAACAGAAACAATGTGGGTCTAAAGTGTATATTGCACACCTCTGCCTAAGACAGGCGTTATGCTACGTTATGTTAATTTTATACAGTGAATTAGAAATCTTTCCAAGTTTGAATTACTTAAATACAAAACATTTAAGTCCCTAGTTTAACCAGTCAGCCGGTATACCACTAAATCCCAAATAAATTTTAATTTAACTATTACAAGGTACGAAAAAAGGTATTCGCAATAGCTTATCGTAATTCCTGTGAAAGTAATTCTCAGTACTGAAGGCTTAAGCGATAGAAAGACATCGGGTTTGGACAAATATTTGGTGTCGGATATTTGCATATTGTATTAGGACTTATGAAAAGTCGATCCAATAAGGGCGAGGCATTTTTAAGGAAAATTTATTTGAAAATCGTAAAAGTTAAGGTCATGTATAGCAATTGAATATTGTTGAACAATCATAATGGAGATTCGGAGACTAAGACGGAAATTGAAAAAATGTAATGTGATCTCACAATATTAGCCAATATTTGGTCCAAGACATCTGTCTTGGGCCAAATATTGGTTAATATTGGCTGGCTATCTTTCTTCAGTTATGAGTGGTTTAAAAAAAAAAACTTTCCATCTTAATATTACAGGACTATCAAAAAATGGGTCTGTCCTTATATATGTCTGTTTTAAGGGTTGTAAAAATAATACTAAACATTTTACAAGCGGAGCCACAGATATCTAGTACATAGAAATAGAAACTACATTTTTGACATAGAATTTTTTTTTGAAAACAAAATGGTGCTTATGACTTGCACCACATTCCACTTGGTCGATTTCCTTATCAATTTTTATGTCCTCTTCAAATCCTGAAGTAATGTAAGGTACTTCAATATTGAACCTCTTGTCACGGTCAGTGGTTGATAGGTAAACAGTAAATATTTTATGGTTTCCTGTTATCTACTGGCCAGTTTGATTTTGATGTGTTCCAGAGCTAATTTAATTAGAGACTTATTTTGAGATTACCTTTGACAATCGTTTCGGGGTCAGAAGGCCGAAATCTGACAACCAGTGTTACAAAATGGTATTGTGTTACTGAGTCAGTAACTATATTTTGGAGGTCAGATACGTAATTATGTCCTGAAAAAGCTTAGCTAGCTTAAATCCTTCTTCAGGTCTCAGGCTACCTTTCTGACAAATAACAAAACGATCGATTTGGATTTAAGGCGTGAAAATTAACAAACAGACGACAGACCGAGTTACTTTCAGATTTATAATTTTAATAGCTGTTGCGCGCGCCATATGTGTACAAAATTTCATCTAAATCCGTTCAGCCGTTTTATCGTGAAAACGTAATAAACAAACTTACTTTCGAATTAATAATATAAAATTATAAACCAAAGTTGTGTGTGCTGGCAGCTTCGTGCGGTGCTGGATGTAAATAATCGTATTACTATATTTCTTCTGTGTGTCGTAGAAGGCGACTAAGAGACGTACTAGAGAATGAGCAGCTGCATTTTCTATGCATTTTGCCACCATACTGCGATCGCCAACCCGCCTGCTAAACGTGGCGATTATGGCAAAGCCCCCACATTAAGGAAAAGCTTATCCAACAGTGGACGTCTTGGGGCTGAATAATAACGTTGATGCTGTGTGTGTTGAGTAGTCAACTCCTTTGGCGTTACATTTCAAACTTTGCTGTAGGATTTAAATAGATTGTCAACACAGTAACAATGACTTTCTAGAAATGTAACAATCATCATTATCTGGTTAGCTTTTTTTCCAAAAGAATAAGTATCAGTTTTTTCTGGAAAATAGAAAGTACTTGAAGGTACTAGCATAGAACTCACAGATCTATATAGTATAGAATGCAGCTGAATGCAAGTACTTGACAAGCAATGACTGCCTCCCATGTGACATCCGCGAACCAATTACTATAGATGCACTGTCACTGCACAGGACCGCGAAAACGGACAAAAATCTAACAACAATTATTACATACTTTTTTCTCATTGACAGAGCTATACAGGATAAAATAAATAGTGCCATCTCTTTCAACAAGTCAACTTATAAAACCCAAAAGTGGTCTCATGTATTTCTAACTCTGCTGACTGTACCACAGAAATATAAATGTCATTCTGTATCGCTTACTTTGCGTGCAAATTGTGACCTTTCAGGCCGTGTGTTTCATTCCGTCCAATTGTGAAATCTCATGTCAACCGTGATTGGCTGTTGAAAATAGGTCAACCAATCACAGTGGCTTACATGAATTTCTATAGCAGATTCAGTAATTAGAGACAGGTGGCAGAATTCGTCCTAAAGATTCTCACATAAAGTAAATATTGCGCAAAATCCATCTGGTTCCTGACGTATTAGAATAGAGGCTAAGCCCGATAAGCCAACATGAACTTTGTTGACACACGCAAAGCACATTTACATCTTTCTCTCACGTACAAAATTAAATTGCAAAGTAGGTACAACATTTAATTCATGTCGCATTCATACTCCAACCACCACACCTAACAAGCTTTCACATAATATTTTCTAATGTCACCTCCGAATATTAATATATTTAAATGTGAAAGTAACTCGGTCTGTCGTCTGTCTGTTAATTTTCACGCCTTAAAATCCAAACCGATTGTTTTGTTATTTGTCAGAAAGGTAGCCTGCTACCTGAAGAAGGATTTAAGCTAGCAAAGCTTTTTCAGGACGTAACTACATATCTGACCTCCAAAATATATTTGGTACACAGATGGCGCGCGCAACAGCTATTAAGCTGTTGTGCGCGCCATATGTGTACCAAATTTCATCTAAATCCGTTCAGCCGTTTTATAGTGAAACGTAACAAAAAAGTATACTTTCGAATTAATAATATAAAATTATAAACCAAAGTTGTGTGTGCTGGCAGCTTCGTGCGGTGCTGGACGTAAACAATTGTATTACTATATTTCTTCTGGGTGTCGTAGAAGGCGACTAAGAGACGTACTAGAGAATGGGCAGCAGCGTTTTCTATGCATATTGCCACCATACTGCGATCACCAACCCGCCTGCCAAACGTGGCGATTATGGTAAAGCCCCCACATTAAGGAAAAGCTTATCCAACAGTGGACGTCTTGGGGCTGAAAAATAACGATGATGCTGTGTGTGTTGAGTAGTCAACTCCTTTGGCGTTACATTTCAAACTTTTCTGTAGGATTTAAATAGATTGTCAACACAGTAACTATGACTTTCTAGAAATGTAACAATCATCATTATCTGGTTAGCTTTTTTTTCAAAAGAATAAGTATCAGTTTTTTCTGGAAAATAGAAAGTACTTGAAGGTACTAGCATAGAACTCACAGATCTATATAGTATAGAATGCAGCTGAATGCAAGTACTTGACAAGCAATGACTACCCCCGTGCGATGTGACATCCGTGAACCAATTACTATAGATTCACTGTCACTGCACAGGACCGTGAAAACGGACAAAAATCTTACAACAATTATTACATACTTTTTTCTCATTGACAGAGCTATACAGGATAAAATAAATAGTGCCATCTCTTTCAACAAGTCAACTTATAAAACCGAAAAGTGGTCTCATGTATTCCTAACTCTGCTGACTGTACCACAGAAATATAAATGTCACACTGTATCGCTTACTTAGCGTGCAAACTGTGACCTTACAGGCCGTGTGTTTCATTCCATCAAATTGTGAAATCTCATGTCAACCGTGATTGGCTGTTGAAAATAGGTCAACTAATCACAATGGGTTACACGAATGTCTACAGCAAATTCAGTAATAAGAGACAGGTGGCAGAATTCGTCCTAAAGAGTCTCGTATAAACTCAAAATTGCGCAGAATCCATCTGGTTCCTGACGTATTACAACAGAGGCTAAGCCCGCTAACCCAACATGAACTTTGTTGACACACGCAAAGCCCATTTACATCACATTTCTCTCACGTACGAAATTAAATTGCAAAGTAGTATAACATTTAATTCATGTCGCTCTCTTCAGAGTTTCACAGATGCTTATGAAGAATCCTCGCGAGTAATTAATGTGAACAGTTGCTGCCCAGAATAGTACCTACAGAAAGTCGACTCCATACAATGAAAGAATACAGGCACACTCACACATAGACGCGTACGTACGGCGATGTCAAACAAATGCAGGTCGCGAGTACGCTTGCACTCGCTGTACGTAAAGCGTGTCTGTGTGGGTTGTTTTTCGCTCGTTGTATGGAGAAGACCTTCTGTACTATTCTGTGGTTGCTTACCAAGATAAATTTCACTGCTTATAAATACAGATAAAATTTTCGGCACGAGCGAATTTCACGAAAACATAGCGCGCATAATTTTGGCATAAACGTGCTTAATTAAAGTTCTGCTTTTAGATAATAATTTTGTTTGCAAATAGTTTTGTTTAGCGCGGCTTTTGTAGTCCTTTTTCCCCATCACAGAAACACAATTAGTATCGATATACACGATACATAATTTGAAACTATTATGTTTAGGATGCGTCATGACGAACTATTATTATAATTTATTTATTTATATACCTCTCACAACTATCTTTACAGATCTTAAACCTAATTCGATAGTGTAGCTATCAATTATTATAGCCTTCCTAATATTATTTATTATAGATACCTAACTATGCTTTTGAGCATATAAATTTACATTATAATAATATAAAAATAGTGGCCACGCATTGTTCTCGTCACTCTAGGGACTTACACTTAAGAATGTCAATTTCCAGTTAAGCTTTAAATTAATGATTTTGTACTGTCGTCCGCCTAGAAGTTACCCTACCCAAGATAGGGTGAAGTTTGCAATGAATTTATTGTAGACACATGAAAAAACCGGGTCTTTAAAATTGATCTTGACCCGGTTTGTCCGGATTTTAGCATTACATTTATTTATTTTTTGATGAGAATGAAAACAACAGGGAAATATTTTTAAAGGAGCAGGCGTATATCATCAACAATAGCAGCCTGTTCATACACCCCGTATGAACAGGCTGCTATTGTTGATGATATTAAGGCCGGGTGGCACCGTTTTCACCTGTTTTAGAATTGGTTTTTAATAGGCAAGTTATTACGTCCAGAATCTGAAAAAAATATATATTTAAGATACATTCTTTCTCCTTAGCTTGTACCCGATCAAAACACGAAACAATCAAATTTACTCGATAGAAAAAAAAGCCGAACTTACTTCGATTTGCAGTTTTTTAACAAGCCTAATTTCATTTTAAAGAAGTACTAATACTCCTATTTTTCTATAATTAGTATCAATGTATAGGTAATTTATTTTAGAATCGATTGAACCCGATCAATTTTTCTCATTTTATTTCTAAAAAAAAAATATCGATCGTTCAAGTGATTTCTGATCGGCGCGTCGCTTGCCACTACTTGCCAGTGTCCTGCGAGACGTTATCGAGGTGAGACCTGTGACAAATTTTTGCGCGCGCGCTTCCTTTCTGCTGCGTAAGTAATAATAAGAGAAAACAAAATAAATTGTAAATAAATATTGTTTTCAAGAATTTATTTAGACCATAGTTGGTTAAGCTTTTGTTTTATGTGTGGTTCTCATTGTGTAAATATTTGTAAAACTTTAAAAACAATGTTGCAATCCAATGCAATATTATTATGACATAGAGCTGATCTGATGATGGAGCTGGAAGTTGTCCATAGGATCTCTGTAATTAAACGACGCAGCCCCATCGAGATTGGGCTCGTTTGATTCGTCTTGACGAGTATTTTGATACTATATGGTAACCAGGGTCTGATGATGGAGTTGGAAGGGGCCATAGGAACTCCGTAATTAAACGACGCAACCCCATCGAGTTTGGGCTCATTTGATTCGTCTTGACGAGTACTTTGATACTATATGGTAACCAGGGTCTGATGATGGAGCTTGAAGGTGGCTATAGTAACTCCCTAATTAAACGACGTAACCCCATCAAATTTGGGCTCGTTTGATTCGTCTTGATGAGTATCTTGGTAGGCGTGAATAGAAAGAGGTCGAAAATTATTCCGCGGCAACGTACTACCGGGGTAAAAGGGACCCAATGTGATAATCCAGATTATAAACTATCTTGGTGCAAAATTTCATCCAAATCTGTTCAGTAGTTTTGCGTGAAAGAGTAACATACATCCATCCATACTTCCATACACCCATACTCACAAACTTTCATAATAATATTAGTCCAAGTTATAAACTATCTGCTTGCTAATTGGAACGAAGTTCCTTAGGCATTGTGAAAGGGGGCTAGACGGAAAAAAATCTCACGAAAAGTTATAACGACACTTTTTAACCGACTTCAAAAAAAGGACGAGGTTTCTCAATTCGACCGTATATATTTTGTTGTTTGTATTTGTTTGTATGTTGTTGTTTTTTTTGTTGTGAGTAGAGAGAGAGAGAGGGAGAGAGAGAGAGAGAGAGGGGGAGAGAGAGAGAGAGAGGGAGAGAGAGAGAGAGGAAGAGAGGGAGAGAGAGAGAGAATATTTTTGTTGAGTGTATACAGGTTTTTTGTACAGAATAAATAGGTAATAAAAAAATTATAACAATTATGAATCCTGGAAAGGAACTTCGTTCCATTCGGGTGTCCCTTGACACCTCTAAAGTTTTTTTTTTTTCATTCAAATGCGTTCAGTAGTTTTTGCGTGACAGAGTAACAAACATCCATCCATACATCCACACTCACAAACTTTCGCATTTATAATGTTAGTCCAGGTTATAAACTATCTGCGTGCTAAATTTCATCCAAATGCGTTCAGTAGTTTTTGCGTGACAGAGTAACAAACATCCATCCATACATCCATACTCACAAACTTTCGCAATTATAATTTTTTTTTTGTTTTTTGTGTGACTAAGTCTTTTGTGTAAGTAAGTTATTTGTGTGTTTTGTATTATTCCAGGTTATAAACTATCTGCGTGCTAAATTTCAACCAAATCCGTTCATTCGTTTTTGCGTGAAAGAGTAACAAACATCCATTTATACTCACAAAGTTGCGCATTTATAATATTAGTCCAGGTTATAAACTATCTGCAAGCTAAATTTAATCCAAATACGTTTAGTAGTTTTTGCGTGAAAGAATAACAAACAGCCATCCGCGTACTTCCATACATCCATACTCACAAACTGTCGCATTTATAATATTAGTCTTGTATTATCGTTTCTTCTGTGGTTTCTAATACTGTGGACATACTGATGTCGCTACACTATGACCTGTCTGTGCTACGCCCGCCGCCGCCGCGCCGCCCGAACTTTTGGCGCGCTATCGTGTTCGACAAGAAGGACGCGCGGGAGGCGCCCCGCGGATTTCCACGCACCTCACCCCCTCAAATCTGTATGAGTGTCGAATCACATAGCCTTAATTCCGAAACGTTTGTGGTGCGAATTGTACGGCAGTACAGCTGCAGTGGAATTATAACCAATATGAGCTGGCTAATTCAAGGACAAAGAGTTCCAACGTACGTACGGTGAACTTTACCTATTTATTTTCTTTTCAAGGACATTGTAAAAATCTTGGTTATCAGTATTACTTACATTTTAAGGCTTAAACTATTGTATCTGTAGTGAAATACTAGCTGTTGCCCGAGACTCGTCTGCGATCCATGAAGAAAGATAACCTATATCCTTACCCATCATGGTCTATCTGAGCGCCAAATTTCATCCCAATCCGTTAAGCAGTTTAAGCGTGAAAGTGTAATAAACGTAGTTAGGATCCTAGAATGTTATAATTCTAAAATTAAACTAACAAACTGAGTAAATACGTGTTCTTATAACTTAAATAAATCAACCTTTTCTCTTTTATTCGAAATAATTTGATAGTGGCCCTAAACTCACCCTCCGAATTAGGGAGCTTATTATCAAATTTCCGTAACACCCTAATTAGGAACCTTTCATGAATGAACTTTCATCGGTAATAATTTCCGTAGCCACTTGGTTACGGAAATTATTATACTGATTAGGAAAATTTGTTAAATATAAAAGACTCTAAATACTTGTTGGCTATTTATATAAATGTTAAGATATTTTTAAAATAACACAATCTTGTTTTGATTAAAGTGACAAGTTATTTTATTTGTGTATAAAATACTAAAATGGCGCCACCGGATATCAAGATGTCAACTGACTATTTCAGTCTGATAAAGTGTAGGGATTTTAAAAGTTACGTGGTAGCGCCATTTTAGCAAGCAGTCTGGTTTGAGCTGTGAAATACTAAGGATCTTGTAATACCCATGTAAGTACTGAGAACTGTAATATTATAATTATAAATGTATTGCCGTAATATTTGTGCTTTTATTTTACCCAATGTCTGAACCCAGTAAATAAATCATACTTTGCTAAAGTAAATGCTTCTACTTCCCTTGTGCTCTGGCTAGTCCAACATACTTTTCAAGAGGTTTCTTAATACCTATTTATTCAATTGAATTTACTGTCCTGTGATTGCTTGGTTGATTGTTAAATAATAGCGAAGGATGTTTAAATTGAATAGGTATTGATTAAGACAGTGGTCATGGTCATACATCATTCAAAAAAGGTGATAATATTTCAAGTTTCTGGCCTCCGTTAGCGAAACTTTATCGCTTGTGATTCTCATTTTACAATTGTCTATGCCAATTTACCACTGCTTATACTTCGTGTGTAAACTCACAAAATAACCAGAGATTAGCAAATCTAAAGAGAGGCTAAATTTGTACTAGTACAAATCTTTATCTCCATCAACCCATAAAAATTAGCATTGCCTTTTGCTAACTACACTGATCGACAACTCACAAATTATCAAATTAATAATATAGTAAATAATACATTATCCAACCCCATTTTCTTTTATTCGATGACCCAACGTAGTCCACATTGAACTCAACTCGACATGACGTGATATTCACATGAACTCAGTACCAGCATTTACCGTTAAATTGATGCTATATTAAAATTTGTATTTGGCTAACAATAGGCCAGCTGCCCCTTTGATGTATTTGTCATAGGATGACTACAGGAATTTAGAAGATAAGTCAGAAATAAAGAGGTTATGATAACTTTAATTTCATCTTGATTATCTCTCATAATTCCTTGAGCATTTGATCTTGACTCCTTGAGCTTAATTTATAATATCCCAGAGAAGAGACAGTGGAAGATAATCCAAGGTATAAAGACGGACTTCTATTTGAAGTTTATCAATGCTTATGCGATGCTTATGCTTCCATTATACATTTTTGTTCTAACTTAATGCCCACTTGAACCATTATGATCCACACAATGGCTCACACTGGTCCCTGTTCAAATCATTGCTCCATCCTTAGGTTCACAAGGAACACAAAAACTATTCACATGTCTCAGAATGTTATGGTTATATGAATGTTAGTTATTGCGACATTTCAAACATAACGTCGCAGTGTACCTGTGATACCTACTTGTGCTCGAGACAGTGTAATTGTTTATTTTTACTAAATATTGCTAGACATTATTTCAGACTGTTATTCCAATAATATAAATAATAATACATATCATGAGCATTATTTTATATTCACGGTTGTCTTAAGTTTTTATTATAATAGTAGTTTCCATTCATTGTTAGTTTTCATTTTATTTGTTGGAATATTGGGTTGGCTAGCTGGCATATAGCAAATCATTTAATTTAATTTGTGTCTCTTAATGTTTTACTATATACCATTGTATACAATCAAGTTCTTCTAACTGGACAGACAGCTGTGCTGCTGGGGAGTTTGTTGGCCACTTCTTCTTGCCAGCTAAAGCACTAGGAAGTGCGCGACAGGTGGGCGTTTTGGGGGGGCTGTCTTCTGTAATTTTGACGTTTGAAAAGTGCTGATCCTCAGCCTAATTTGAATAAATGACTTTTGATTTGATTTGATTTTGATTTGAATAAACCTTATGGCTTCAATTTAGACAGCTGCTAGATATTTCTTATTGTAATGTAACTTTTCTGACTCGGAATGTTACTAAAAAGCCACATCAAAATCATTGCCGTAGTTTAGAAGAATAGCGTGGTCACACAGACAGACACGAAAATCGACTATTGCATACTTATATTATGTATAGATAATAGCCTCAGTAACTAGGTTGGTATAATATGGCGTGCTAATTATGATCTCATTCAATAAAGCCGTGACATTGCAAATTGTAGCAAAGGTTGCTTTTATCTCTAACCTTCGATTTTTACACAAAGAAGAGAAAACATAAAAAATACCGTTGTATACTGTCTGGCTTTATTATTCAAGTTATGTTAAGAAAACTGTATTTATTTACTTTTTCAACTTTTTCCATTTAAAATTTCTCTGATTCACAATTTTGACCCAGCCTTAGAAATTGATTTGCTTCTTTATTTATTTAAAATTTCGTACATAATACCTTAACAGCTATAAAGCGCCAATGCGATGTGACTACTACCTATATATATACAAAAAAAAAAAAAAATTGCATACTTAACGTAGTAACAAAATTCACAAGAATTTAATTTCTAAATATTTTCAATGCACAGATATCGCGTTCTGCCAACCCCTACCCAGTAATTGAGTTGTGGAGATCAGATAGACAGTCACTCCAAGTAAAATACTGGTATTTAGCTATATCTGGTTAGTTGGAAATCGACATAAACATAATTTGAGAAAGGTTAGGAATATAACCGGCATTTAAAACAAAAAAACAGCATGTGATAGCATGACATTTTTTTTTAACTGAAAACCCTATGGTATCATCATTGCGACCCTTGGTTGACGTATAGGGAATACCTAAAGTATTAAGTCCAGTTTTGTAGCTTTATGAAGCAGAAAGATTTATAAATAGTTCAATGAAAATAAATTGAACCCGACTACTGAAAAATCACGCTCCTAAACTCTCAAACTTAAACAAGAAAATATTCTCATCTGAAAGTTGTATGCCACCTTTCCTAACAAAACAAAAAAATAGCGGATAATCAAAAAGCTTCCACCGAAACCCCATTAATCAAATAATGATAAGGAGTTTTGAAGTTATGAGAGTACAGATGAACATACATAAATACATTTATACAAATCAAAATCATAAGCCTCCTTTTTGCTCCGCCGTAGTTGAATAAAAAGTGATAGAAAATTCTATGAGATAACTGCGTCAAATAAACTCTCATAATTATATATATTGTTAACCCAATTCACGTTCGTTCCAACACAAAATGATTGCGAAAAAAGTTGTCGATATTCGCTAGCAATTTATTTGATATCCCTTGTGGAAACATGCAACCAATTGAGTGGCTAATTGATTTGTTGCCAGCCAGAACGTTGGTCCCAATACTCGGAGATGTGTACTGGAGACTACGTAATGATAAATTGGTTAAATTGGACCTACAAGTAATTAATATTAAAATAATTTTAGGATAAATATCATCTTCTACTTTTGTTTTGGCTTGAGTTTTAGGTCACGACGTGGAAAAATAAAATATGCGCGTTGACGAGTAGGTACGCTCGATGAACTACCTACTCTATAGTAGATGGAATAGTTAATTTATCGACTTTTGAGCTATATCTGTCACATGCAGGGACAGACGTAGCTCAAACTGTGTTTATTGCACTCTTAACTAACTCCAAGATGCACTTGTAGTAGAATAACAGAATCGTTGCTCATAAAGTCTCCTTCAGCATGCTCAACAAACAGACCAAGAAAAGTTCCAACCTCTCCATTAAATAATTCACCTCCGTTTTCAAAATTCAAAAGGTTTTTGGGAATACACAAAAGATCAAAAAGAATTTCACCTCTTCCCAAAGCAGTGTTTTCAAATTCAAAGAGCTAAAAAAGCACCGTATCTTTAGAGTCTCTGAAGGTTTCTATCTTCTATCCTTACTTTGTTAAAGACGATCGAAGCAACTGAAAACTAAGACTATTTAGGGCCTATAGAACTTGTTTTATTGACTTACACAATATTTAATCAAAAAAGTTAATTGGACACTAAAGCTATACAACACACATTATATACCTACATCATCATCATCATCATCATTTTAGCCGAAATACTGCTGGACATAGATCTCTCCCTAAAAATAGTCTCTTTGAACCGTTAAATTTTGGGGTTGCTATAATTGCATAGCGTGGCGATCGCAGTTTATTGGTAAAATGTTTAGAGATCGCTGTTGCCCATTCTCTAGTAAGACAATTATATACAACAGACAATTTATGACAGTTACTTGTAGACAATGTATTGTGAATTACGAAATAATTAAAATTGGAACCGCTTATATTCCTCCGAGACTGCTCAAGGTCTTTTATCATCGTTGTAGAATAATTGTCATTAATAATAACTTTTATTACACTCGTATTATTCAAACTAATAAATCATTCCAATAGAAAAGCATTCAATAAATAAGAAAAGGACAATCAAGAACAATTAAATGTCTCAAACATAATAAAATAAAGTCTTAACTTTCAGAGCAATTACTTAGCAATCATTAATATTTATTGGCGCCCACCGTGGGACCGAAGTTGCAGACCGCTTGGTAGAATCACTTATCACTTCAAATTATCAACGCATTCATTTATTTTCGTAATATTTTCATTATTTATCGACAAAGAGAATTTAATTAAGCGTTTTTTATGACGAAAAAAAGGAAATATAGGTATAACTGCAAGGCAAAAAATATTGCCATGTGAATATTACCAGACCCATCTTCCTGATTTAAAAGTATTAAGAAAGAATCCTATGATATAGGTACGATCTCCAGTCTTGTGTCCTCAAAAAATGATACTTAGGCGTAACAGCTACAAAAATAAGTTTAAAACATTAACTACTTTTTAAGTTCAAAATGGTTGAAAAGTTATTATTTTACGAAATTACTTGATAAAACAATATTCTGTCCACCAGCATCAAATTATGAGTTTACTAGTTTCATAAAGTCATTGTTATACAGAGCTAAGATATGAAATATAAAAGAGCCGAGGAATAGCTTGTTACGTAAGAAATTATTTAAATAAAGAACCTATTAGATCTCTGAGAAATACTTATTGCCACCCAACGTGGGACTCGCCGGCCCCTGTTGGGCGACAATAACCATTTCATTAATTTGTTAGAATTATTTGTTGGTAGTATGTTTCATTAAGTACGTTTACTACTTACCATTGTATAGAATCAAGTTCTTCTAACTGGACAGACAGCTGTGCTGCTGGGAAGTTTGCGCCACTTCTTCCCAGCCAAAGCACTAGGAAGTGGTGAAGAGCGGGTTCTTTTGGGGGACTGTCTTATGTCATTTTGACGTTTGAAAAGTGCCGATCTTTAGCCTAATTTTAATAAACGACTTTTGTTTTTGTATGTTTATGTAACAATAACTCGATTTTCCAAATATGTTAAGGTTTTCTAGATACACATAAATGTATTTCTTCTATGTTTTTTCTCAGTAATGCTAAAAGTAGGTAAGATTATTAGGGTCCCATGGTCAATATTGAACCCTTATAGTTTCGCAATGTCCGTCTGTCTATCTATCCGTGGCTTAACTCAGAGACTTTTACCATGGGTAAACATGTTTATCACGCCGACAAAGTGGTTTAGTTATAAAAACAAACTCACATTTACTAAAGTGTAGAGTAGACACGCTATAATTATATACCATCTTGTAGTTGTCCCTGTCTGGGCGCCAATAACAATTCAAATAGGTCTAATTGCAGCTAGTCTTGCGATAAACTTGTCATGGCGACTTCTAGAGAAATTTCGTTACCTACTTTCTTATGTATTCTACTTTCTTATCTATCTATTAGTATCTTATTGCATAAGCATAATCAGCCTGAAATGTTCTCAATGCTGGGGCACAGGCCTAGTTTCTGTGAGGGAGACTAGGCCATAATTCACCACGCGCGGTTCCAGTGTGGGTTGATGCAAGTCACATGTCTTCTAATGTTAGGTTCAAAAACATCCCATTTTAAGGTTTTGAGAGCAGTGGTCATGAAAAAATTACACAAAGTGCCTGCCTGGGTTTGATCGTGCAACCTGCAACTCAAAAGTAGCGGCCGGTTCACTCGGCCACATATGCTCTATGAGTATAAAAATTTGTACCTTAAAGTTTTTGTTTCCACCCCAATGAAGTCGATTTTATACATTATTTTAATGAAGGGTACGATACTACGATAAGTTTCAAATAAATGATGTAGTAGCAGTCTCCCACACTCGCCCACGATACGGGCATATCATAGCGAGGTTAATATATTTTTCTTAGAGGTTCATTAGTAAAATACACACCAACCCACTCAACGTATTACAAAAATACTTTATTTTAGTAATACATTATTTCCAAGGCAGCCGTTAACCCTCATAAAACATTGCAAAATGACTTCTTTTTTCTAAATTCTACGCTATATAGCCGAGTGCCCCTTTTCGATTGAATAATTTATTGCTTTAGTAAGTAGTCTTTAGAGTGTTATTACAAATGAAACAATTAAATAAAGATAATGTAAGTGTAGATTTTTTGTTCTGCTACAAAAGTAGTAACAAAACAAGATAAGTTCGATGTCTACAATGCTTATATATAAAGAGCATACATATAATTAACTAATTCGCCTTTCGCTTTTTTTCGCGGCTATCTTTTTTTGTGTGTGGGAAATCATCAAATGATGGCTATCGGCGTGACCGTTTATTTTTTCTAAACTACAACATGAATTTTGATGCGGTTTTAATCTTCTACTTACAACACAGTAATACTTAAATTAGATATCGATTGAAGTAACTTGCAAATTAAGGAGCAAAAAATATTATGAAACAGCAAAAATTAACAAAGATTGCTCCGGTCAGACGAATAGAAATTGTGAAAACTGAAAACTTACCCTGTTTCATTAATTGGTTGCAGTTTTTTTCCGTGGCAAAGCTAGCTCGTGACTAATCAGACTCAGCACCATAATTTCGAAACACACTAACAATCGGAATCAATTTGATGGATACCTACTGCCAATCCAGTGCTCCATATGTTCAATAAAATGGTCTGCTCAACAAGATAAATAATTCAATGAATGATCATAAACAATAAAAATTAAAAGCATTCCTACTGCTACTGTGTTACGCAACTAATCCGTCAGTAAATGATGAAACTTAATATCCATACTTGAATTAAAAATGGCAGCTGGCATTCAGGCACTCTGGGCAGGCAGCCCTCCTAGTAACCTAGTTGACTGAAAAATGTTTTACCATGCCCAATGTTTAGTTAGCTTTTGCTCTAATAAAATAAATTCCTAAGTCTGATGATAGCAGTGGTGGCCCAGTGGTAACGGCCGCGACTTACGAGTAGTAGGTCGTGAGTTCAAACCCAAGCAGGCGCATTACTTTTTGTAAATTATTTCATCGCCTCTGCTCTCAAAACGGTGAAGGAAAACATCGTGAGGGTATGTCTTAGAACCAAAAATTCGACGACATGTGACATCTACCAACCCGCACTGGGCCCGCGTGGTGGATTATGGCCCGCTCCCTCTCACCGAGAGGAGGCCTGTGTCCCAGCAGTGGGAACATTATAGGCTGATGATGATGATGATGTTGAAGTCTGATGATACGTTCCTTTCATGATAGAACATACAAATGCGAAAATTGGTCTGCGCTGAGTTTTGCGTATAATGTAAAGGAGATATAATATAGGTTTTTTCGATCCTTAATATGTCAATAACTTCCATTCTCCAACTATTGAACTCATTCTTGACAATGTAACAACTACTGTCTAATTTTAATAACTACGTCACACCAGAAAGTCTCGAAACTCACAAAAATAAAAAGTTAATTGACTAAGTTCAAGTTTAAAAGTTAACACAAATGATTATTAAAGACGGTTAGCTAGTCGTCCACGAGTATAATTTCTCCGGGGAAACTTAATACAATTGTCCTGTTTTAAATTTTTCTTCAACTTTTAAATCAGCTGGGGAAATTACCTTAAGAATTGTAAATACAGAAGACGGTAGATTTAACTTTGATATAATTATGTTGCTTAATCTTGGACCGTCGACCTTAAAAGGTGGGTGGGACAAACTGAATGAAAATGGAGAACCGGGTGTTGAGGCGCCATTTGTAAGAAGCCATCGAATATAGAATGGCGCCAAAAGTACGCTGGCCTTACTACACCTGTCTTAGACCACCTTCAAAGCCATCAGTTTGTATTAGTAGTAGAGTAAACGACGTTACACTTAGTGTCTCCGTACTCTATGGGAGATGCCTGTATCTAGCAGTAGACGATAGGCTGAACTGATTGAATTATCTTGGAATGAAAAAAAATTTGAAGGTATTCGATTCCATCGTGTTATGTTGTCTGCATGCTACAGGACTTGATAGACGGTAGTGAAAGTGCCAAGCTCGTAGCTAAATTCTGACTGTATATATGTAGATTAGTATGGACACGATAAAAAGAAGGTATATAAATTATTTAACTAATTTGCCAGCATTAACATACACAATCTTTCCGTGTAGTACCTAAAATTTAAGTTTCTTGTTTAGAACTAAAACTTACTACTGACATAAATTGCCTCCACCACAACTACCCTTCTCTCACTAAAAATACAATAAAAAGAACAACCTTTTCCTGTAAAGTTCGTTCTCACTAAGACCTTACGTAACATACTTAGATAATACTACCAACTTGACATGTTAGACGCAACGTGACTAGGGTGCAATTTAGAATTAAAGAACTCTTAAACAGAACTACACTTGAATTCTAACTTTAGTCGATGAAAATATGGTTGATTTTCCTTTAAATAATTTAGTACAAAAGTATTTACAAGAATTCCTTTTTGACAAATCAATACTTCCCAATAGATTAAAATAAAGAAGCGTTTAAAATTAATTTTGTTGAAAGTACAACAGTTATTTATATTTAGTTTAGTGGTAGCTTGTTCCATTCCCTTCAAACACTGAATGGAGGTCTTAGTATACATCTAAGGATAATTACATGGAACGAAGTAGAACAAAATGTTGTAAGTACTTCAAAGAAACGGCTCTGTTGACGTCAGTTGGTTGTTAATAAGAAATGAAGAAATAACATAAGAATGTAGACGCTACCATCTCCTAAATATACATTCAGTCTACTTTGTACACCCAAAATATGTGCCAAGCGTGGTAATTATCTCATCATTAAACTCCCTGTGCTCGAAGGTCCTGTTTAGAAAAATGCTAATTAAATTGAAAGCAAAACACTTACCAGGTGAACATGTCCACAAAAGCTATTGCGGTGAAATAACCGATCATTAACACCGTTAATGTTAATATTGACAGTTTTTGTAATCTCCTAATTATTGAAAGACATCATTATGAGGTTCCAATAATGAGTCAGTGACACCTATTGGATTTTATTTTCACATTTAGTAATCTCGTACGTAATGAGAAGTCGTAATATCTTACTATTTTCATATTTTGTGTGACCACTGACACGCTATTCCGAATTTAGAAAAAACGGACTTTTAGCACATTGGTAATGGCGTTGCCTCATTAGGGTTGTCATAATAACCAACTATTTAAAATAGCAGACTTGGCCCCCTGTACTGTTACCCTTAGGCTCATACAATTTCAATGATTAAAAAAAAATAACAAGTAATTATTCACTGTTTTTCATATAAGAGTTAGAAGTAGAGCTATTGTAATTCTATTCCTAGTATTGAAGCAATAAGCCATTGAGGATTATGTAGCGTAGCCGATTCTCCGTCTCAGTCAAGTGCTAAGCCCAAGTGAATGGAGCGTAAAACGGCATGACGACAATTGAACCAATAGTTCTACCTTCTTACCTTGTGTTCTTAGTCTTGAAACTTGTCAGTCAGCTTTTGAATAAACAGAAACGTACCTGAAACGAAAATAAAAAATGTAATTGAGACTGTGTTTTGAAACAGATGAGTTTTGGAAATACGGATGATTTCATTTGATTTCTATGCGTAAAACAGACTGGCAGTATTTAAAATGAAGACAAAATTTTATGAATATTGCAATGAGTTTTCCAGCACCTGAAGAAATTCTAACTTAACTACATGATTTGGCTTACATTGTTAATATCGTAGCAGGTGGTGTTCTGTAGTACCGTACCCCTACGTACGATGTAGAAGTATAAATAGTAAAAAACAAAAAAAAGTTATAATGGTTATCGACATCTATACACGGCTCGATCTCTAACATTGCCAAATAAGATTAGAAGATCAACACACTGCAAATAAACCTTTTATGCGTTTTATATTAGCTTCACTTGTATGTTTGTTTGTAACCGACTCCTTATAGCGCGATTTTGACCCACTTTAAACGACCAGATTTCATTCAAACTTTGCACACCTGTCAAAGACCGATGACAACGCAATAATTTCATAAATTTGTGCCATTATCCTTGCCAGGCTTACCAAGACAGCAAAAAAACTGTCTTCGAAAACTACGATGACATACGTCACAAATTACGCTGACATACGACACAAGCTACGCTGACATACGTCACAAACTACGCTGACATACGTCACAAACTACGCTGACATACGTCACAAACTACGCTGACATACGTCTCAAAATTCGAAACACCCTAAACAATAGAAAATAAAATAATATTTTAAAAAAACTGAAAAACACGCTTCCATTGAAAACCAAACTAAAAAGTATGAGTAAAAAGTGTAAGTAGTCATTATTTTTTCATACTTCGTCTCAACGTTTTATCCATAACTTTTACATTCCAAACGGTCTCTAAAACCACGTTATAGTCCAAGTTATGGCAAATAAACCGACTCAACACATTACATAATAGAATATGACGTCAAGTCGCGTAAGATTTTACGAGTCTTTACAAAAAGAGCCCTTAACGACATGTAGGGTGCGCACTGAGGGTATAAAGGGTTGGGTCCTGGTTAATGTTTGTTTTTTATGTAACATAGTGGAAGTAGCATACTTTCTTTTTGTTAAGCTGGAAATGTGACCTTTTCGTAATTTCTATAGTCTAGAACTCTTCAGATTTGTTTCGGTTATTTACGAGCACATGATATTGTATTTATTTGACTGGCCTGTTAGTCTAGTGGATAGTGACCCTGACTGCTAAGACTGAGGCCGAAAGTTCGATTCCCACCCAGGACAAATGTTTGTGTGATGAGCACAATCATTTGTTCTGTCTGGGTGTAATTTATCTATAATATGTATGTATTAAGAAATATATAAGTATGTTTATCAGTTGTCTGGTTGCCATAGTACAGGCTCTGCCTAGTTTGGGAACAGATAACGTTGTGTTGGTTGTCCTAAGGTATTATTAGATATTATTTTTTAAATTCAGATAATCTCAGTAGCAGCCCTGAGTCAAAATGTTTGTCTGTGTGTTTTGCTTTGCTCGTTCTAGTTCGATGTTCTAACGTTCTCAAGTACTATTGCCGAGCACGAGGTCCTTGGTTTGATTCTTAGGTCGGCATAAATGTTATTGAGGTTTTCCATTAGCAATGTCTCAGTCGATAGTCTAGATTTGTGCGTGGCTGCTGGCAATAGGGGCTTAGACATATCTGACGAAATACGGATGTACTACAGTTTCACTCATTGAGGAAGGTGTGATGTTATATTTGTAACATAGTATTCATACTTAAACTTAATACTCCTACACCAAATGAGCTTTTCACGCCATATAATGTAAAAGCTATAAGACGTAAATTTACTATACAAAAACACATAACCCTCCTTCTGACGCAATCGGAAAAAAAAACCGTCGTTAAACTTATCTGCAAAAGTCTAACTTTCCAATTGATTTATCGTGTTACCGGCAGTTCAGGATCTCTGCACCCGGCAACTCTATGCAGAGACCAATTCGAGGTACTTAGGAAATAGTGACGCAATGCAGTCAATAGGTTAGGAAGAGGTGTCCAACACCCACATTTTACTAGTTAAACTGAAATTATAAACGACAAAAATATATAAAATGCTTCGAGTTTCGAGGACTAAACAGTCAGTTTACGATTACGCATAATAAAAAATAATTTGATAAGTTAAAATCATCATCATCATCATCATTTCAGCCGTAAGACGTCCACTGCTGGACTTAGGCCTCCCCCAATTTGGGGGGCTTTGCCATAATCGCCACGCTTGGCAGGCGGGTTGGCGATCGCAGTATGGTGGTAAAATGCATAGAGAACGCTGCTGCCCATTCTCTAGTAAGTCCCTTAGTCGCCTTTTACGACACCCACGGGAAGAAATGGGGTGGAGTTATTCTTTACGTCCGGCACCACACGGTACGGTAAGTTAAAATAAAATACACATAATTACATTCTATCACGGCTACACTGAGACTCAATTTCTAGTATGCTGACCCACTGCACGTCGCAGTTACTCTGTGGTTAACTAGCCGCAAATATCCGGTGCCCCGGCTCAGGAATTCCTGTTAATACGAGGAGTGATTGACAACCTATTTAGTATCCAAATGCGTATTTCAGGTATTACGGTGAGAAATAGGATTTAATTCATCACGGCACTACAGAACACTACTTCTGGTTGAAAGAAAAGAGCAAGATAAAATTACACATTTTAAAACTTATCAGTCACTTTTCGTATCAGTCTGTGAGTCTGCATTGATCTTCTAAACTAAGCAAGGAATTTTGATGCACATCATTTCGAGCATTGTTAGCATAATTTGGAAAATCATTCCGTAAGGTATATGTATCTATTACAACAATTAACTTACTTTTTAATAAAGAAGGTTCGAAGTTTTGTCAAAAAAAATAATTGTTTATTTTGTAACCATATTCAAGTAAACATGTTAGTGATTGGAGCCTCCTTAAGCAAACAATGCCTGTATTAGGAGACTCCGCTCTTCCTTATCAAAGTTATTACATAATCAAGATAAAAGTAGAGGAAACAATAATTATCTAGGTGCTTGTGTGTGTGTTTATGAGAGTGGGTTTGTGTGTAATTCGTGTGTGTGTGAGTAGTGCAGCGTAAATCCGCTGCGGACGAAACTTTTTGGTTTCTAAATCAACCTTTTTTAGCAACACTGGCTTTTATATTTTTTTGTTCTACCTCAAATTTCGAACCTGTAAAAATTGAACGCGAAAATTTTCTTTTGTCAACGGGCAGACTGCAGATTGAATCCGAACGAATCAGATCAATTTTTATTTTCGGAACCTCCACGCCAAAATTTCCATTTATTGAGCCCTAAAATTTTGAATTAAGCCTACGTGTATTAAGTGCTATCCGCTCAAAGTGAAAAGTTCTGTGTGCAACTCATCCGTTTAGCTGGTACGTATTACTTCAGTTCTTCTCCCTTTATTATTCTAATCTGTTCTACCGGCGATTCTCGCTAGCTATATCGAAAATTCTGCTTGTAACCTTGGTCTGATCGTTCTGTTTGTCTTTAGACGACGACCATACAAGCCGAATTTCGGCTTTTCCCCGACGGGCTTCTGGGAACCGGCTCATTGTGAGGTCTACGACGTGTCTAGTCGACGTCGTCGTAACATAGTTGCGGACATTCGACGCCCGTCGCAGAGTTTTGGTGACCTCGCTGACACCGATCCATTGGCGTCGCTAGACATCGGCACCAACGGCATCCTTCCAGAGCGTCACATCCGGCTAGTTTTAAGGGACCTCTTTACATTACCTATTTTCTCATTTTACTGTAGTAGATTATCTAATAATTATTTTCTACTCTGTTATCTAACTTCGCATACTAATAATTATAACGTGTATTTTACGGTTTAACTTAGTGTACGTTACAAAAAGGATCATATTGATCTACGTGCATAGGCCTATATTTTGAATCGATTGCAATCGTTTTAGGGATAGGTCGTGCGCGAAGATAATTTCCGTTATCTGTTTAACCACTAAGTTTGACAAGTCCCTCTTTTTTAAAATCCATTTTTTCTCAATCTGCAGTTAACCATATATCTTTTTTATTTTTTATATTATTCTTGTATTTTAAAGTTTTATTAATCAAAATTATACGTAACTTTTAAAAGTGGTGAATTGGTTTTTTTTTTCTCAACCGTCTCGCTACAGTAGGTAAGTATGTGTGTTGAGAGAACCGAGTGAGTTAACATATTGTTTGTAATAGTGTCTCAGTATCTTCATAGGGAAGTGGTTTTATCCAATTTGTTAAGGTTTAGTGTGTGTCAAGAAGCTAAATTATTATTTTCTACGAAACTAATTTACTAGTGCAATTGTAATGTAGGTACTCGTACAGTCATCATCATCAGCCTATAGCAGTTTACTGTTAGACATAAGCCTCTCCAATTGCACGCCATTCAACTCGGTTCACGGCGGCTCTCATCCAGCTGCTACCAGCCACCCTGCGAAGATTGTCGTTCCACCTAACCTAAAAGCGTCCTACCTTACGATTAAGTAATAAGATAGACATATGTATGTATAGTACTGAGATTATTTAGTAATACCGTTGCCCACAATAGTCTCAACCGTGGCAAACACAGCGTGTACTAGAACATCGATCGATACAACCATTAAATTATTTACAATTCTCAAACAGTAGCTTTCTACGTGTTAAATTAACTTAGTTGGAATAGCTGCATGTAGAAATGATAAATAAATTCGACAAAGAGAAATCGTATTATCGTCTTAAGATGAACGTTGTTCAGTATTATTCAGCTTATGCCCATAGAAAACCACGATTTTGTATGGGCAAAAGCTGAAAAAGTGTGAGTAGTCCCTTATCCGGCGAATATCTTAAGATCGTGGGTTTGGTGAAGTGTCAATATTGGAAATTTAATTTAATTGGTTACATAAGTATATTCTGTAGCTCGATTCAGTATTTGGAGACAGGGTTGTTTCTATTTTAAGATTTTTGGAGACTTTTTGGAGTGTGTAGTGTTGAAGTGTTGAATTGAATCACAAAATGTGGATATCCTTTTCAAAGCAAATTCAGATATGATTTGAATAAAATTAAGTTTCCAATAATAATGCTTGTTAATTTTATTTCTTCTCAAATACCAAATTAGAATCGGACTACTAGGCCATCGATCCCGCAACTGATAATATCGCATATTTATAATTGTTATAATAGTGATTTCAACCGTGTGAATCACCGAGCAACGTGTGGTCCGCTGGGGCTGGGGGCGTTTCTATAAATACTTCTACATTTTGCACTATCAGTAGGTATTCACAAATTTCAACTATTGTAATAAAGTGTTTTTTTTTACATTCAACCCAAAATAGTGAAATTAATTTTACTACGTACTAGTGACGGACATTTAAAGGTCAACCCAGTTATTTATAATTAAACCCTTCACTTCCTATTTAAATTACCAAATATAAGGCCTAAATTCCCAAGAGATATACAGAAACAAGACACATGCCACATCACACAAACGTGCCTGTTTTAAACATTCATACTCACGCGTCCCCTTGGGGAGTTGAATGCCAACTTTCGTTCATGATATGCCAAGTTTACTGGTAAAGGGTTCTTGCACAAAGGAACAGGATTTTCAGTCCCGATTTGTAGGCATAGGTTGGTATGGCTAGGTACAAAACAGCCCACAAGTACCCGGTCTGAAATTGTATAGTCGGTACCGACAAGTTCCACCTGTTTTTTTATGTGTGAGTCGCATACAGTAAGTAGTTTTATCCGCACTGATCGATACCTATCCGTTACGACTTGTTTATACTGGGATTCTGTAACTTTATGCAAGCAGATTAAATCGAAACGATGGTTGAAGCCTCTTACTGTGTAGTCTGACTAAAGCCTACACGATACGAGCTTAGTTTCTATGATAACTTTTAGAGACGAGTTCCTTTAGATAGACGGGACATCTATAATGTATTTTAGCGTATGGCACTCTTGAGTTGCAACTGAAAATCTGCGGCAAATCTGTGGCAAACCCTGTGTTGTCATCTGAGATTAGTCTAAGCTGAGCCTCTTTTGGCATTATTATCATCATTTTGTTTTCAGCTTTTTTATAGTTTTATTTTAGTGATATAATGCTATGCTATGCTATGCTTCTTTCTTTAGAAGTGAAAAATTGCATTTGAGCTGTTAGCACCCGTTCATAAGCCAATGTTAGGGTACGACATGTTGCGTTAAAATGCTGGAATCACAAGTGTGTATCCAAAATGAGCAGTAAACTATTGTACAGATGAACAACAAGGGCTCTAAATGCCAATTAAGTGTTTTTGACCTTCCTTAAATTTGGTGTATTTACTATTACATTTCTAAGTATCATTATAAGTCCAAGGATTAAGTCGTCGGCTGGCAATCACTCATAAAAATAACATGAGGAGATGAAATCAGAACCCAGTTCAACACCCTTTGCAGTCCTTCCGGCTTTTCCTCGCTGACTATGGCTCTTTATTGTTTCCCTCTAAATTATAAGGTATTTGCAAATATTATGTTGTAATACCAGAGAAGAAGGTGCCTTACGAGAAAACAAAAATGACAAGACCATGTTCTATATTACTTCAACATGAAAAATAAAAAAAATATGCGCCGTATTTTTTATTCCAAGCGAAGTGCGTGGAACTGGGAACATAATCTACAATATAACAAACATAACTGAAAAAATATACAACTTACTACGACCACCTTCTGAAGAGTTTTGCAAGAATTCTGAGGCTTACGCAAAAGTTTTGGGTCAAATGGTCCCTGTATATTTAACGCGCAAGGACTTGCTACCTGCTTGACCACAGGGTTGAGAAAAAATTTGAATATTACACTGCTGACCCAAGTCTCGCACTTACATTCCTTCAATGTGTAGGAATATTGCAAATTATATGGCTTGCTAGCCAGTATTGTACGAAAACGTTGGCTTTACGGCAGTTCTCGATTTCTTGTTCGTAAAATTGGCTTTGGAAAGTATTTGTACATTATATTCCTTTTTTAACCGACTTTAAAAAGGCTGGGCTCAAGTAATCTGCTTATAGTTGTTTAATTCAAATCACGTTTGGCAGTAACAATAGAACGACTCTTGTTACAATCTTAGAATTAATATTGCAGGATTATCTAAACGCTGGAGTTACTATCATGCTATTACACAGAATAACCAAGAATGTCTGATTAAAAATTATAATATCTAATACGATTTGGGATGGAAAGGTATATCATGAATTCCTAACAGCACAAAAGTGTGGCTATATTCGAATTTTGAGGCAAGCTGATCGAGGTATGGAAAAAAGGTTTGTATACCTAATGTTCTTAATTTGAACGGATAAAAAGATCACAGCTCTGAAAATAACCTCGCATGACAACGACTGGTGATGGTCGAGGATACAAGGTTGAGATAATGTTTTGTTTTCTGTTTCAACAACGTTGATCATGTTGGAAACTTTAATATTATATTTATGTTAAACAGTCGTGATGCCCTGGTATCCTGTAACGGTAGTAGGAAATAGTGATATAGGCTTTTATTGCTTTTTAAATATAAACATTCGGTGTTCCACAAAAGTGACCTACCTTTTTTTGTTTTTTTTTTTATGGGAAATCATCAAATGACTTCTCCCGCTCTGGGTGGAGCGGGAGGGCATGTCAGACTTCTACTGACTAAAACCCACCCGTGTTCCTTCGGTTGCCCATGTGCCAGGGGCACGGTATCTCTTTCGAACAATCTCACGACCCTGGCAGGCATCGGTCCTAGCAGACCTCTTCAGTGCTGCTGACATCGCTTTGAGGCGTGCGTGGAACACTACGCGCTGTCGAACCAAGCCTGGACCTTACCGGCCAGCGAGCTACTCATTGCTCGCCGCCCGCAAGCTCGCGCCTGCGGTGGCCGGGAGTCCGCTATCGACTCCCGACGCCCGGGACGTCTCCTCCTGCGGCGGCTAGGGACGTGAGGGCGCAGAGACTGCCACTCCCTCACGCGTCCCGCATCCTCCTTCGCGAGCATTACTGCTTCGCAGAAGGAGGTGACGGCTTCCCATGCCCTCTCGCTCCGTACCATGGCTAAAGTGACCTACCTCAGTTCCTAATAGAAGTATTGTGTACTGTGCATTGAATTCTTACGTAGTTAATTTACATAAAATTATCTAAAAGCCATCAAAATCACTACGAAAATAAAACGCCATTATCATTTTCATCTTCGTCGTCATAATAAGATCAAGAGCTGTCAATAAACCTTATTGGCGCTCAGCGTGGGACCGATAAGTGATTCCATTATTTCTATGAAATGTCGCAAATCTTATTACAAATGATGTGAAAAGAAGATTTTTTTCTTTATCTTGTAAAAATATTATTATATTTAGTTTACTGTAGACCAATATGAGAAAAAAGGTAAGCTTTTAACAAACTTGCTTTTTGGACTCACAGCCTGGAGTCTATTCCCGAGATGATGGACATGGTAGTAGGCTCACCCCCATAACTTGGGATTTCAACATTACCGATGTAATGTACTTCAAACCTCTGCACAGCCCATCGATAAATACAGGTATGTTATATTATGTTTTAACAAACATTGATTTAAAACATAAGATTATAGCATGCCTGTATTCCCCGAAGCCGCAATGGTTTAAGCAGAGGTGTACTTATAGTACACTTCCATTTCGCAAGTTATGTTTAAGTTACATGTAATAGGGGGCGAACCTATTCCCATCAACAGCGTACACGTCGAATCTCCGGACTGCTACTGAGAAATTACTAACAGAATAACCCAAAAAACTTTTCCGGCCCTGGGAATAGAACTCAGCTCAGCAGTAGCGCTTTCGACCACTAGAACAACAAGACAGTCATTGCTCTAAATAACTCTTTAAATATAAACTATTAAACCTGTGGTTCCTAACCTTTTCGATGTTGTCACCCCTATGACTTAGCTAGAGAATCTGATTTACCCCTCCCGCTCTTCCTCATGTTATCAAAGAACACCAAACGAAACAACACACATAATCACAAATTGACTTTATTAAAAATATAAAAATTGCATAAAAATATTGAGTAAGTTCTACAATCACATTATCTTTATATATATAATTCTATTTTACGTGTGTATGTTACTGAACTCCTCCTAAACGGTTGGACCGATTTGAATGAATTTTTTTGTATGCGTTTGGGTGGCACCCTGGATGGTTTAAATTCAGAAATCAGCCCGACAGATGGCGCTGCTATCGAGTTCTAGGAAACAGGACAACTTCTGTACGGTCAGCTAATATATCCATATAATCTTTACAGACTTTACTAAATCTAACATTAAGAAACTTGCAAATACAATTACCTTACAATACAATTCGTACAAACCGTACATTTGACGCGCCTTATTAGAAACGCGGCGCCGACTTGTGATTACACATTTAGGGCATGAAATGCACTGGTGAGCTAGATTTGGTCTTATTGGTCTAATCTTAGTTATATATTACCAGCTCATTACTCCCGCAGAATACCAATTTACCCTCAGGTTAGGAACCGTGATATTAAACGAACTCACATTGTGGGGTTAATGTAATGGACAGTACTACAGTAACCATCAATCACAGTCAATTTCCATTAATTATCGATAGCCAACTTAGTAGTATCAAAAATTACTCATTTATCAAATGGAAGTCCTTCATAACTGAAGCACGCATGTGAACGGGCAAAACTATGTCTACATTATGAATGCATCATAACACATTGCGTGTCTACCAGCCCCCTAAGGAAAACACAAAAAACATCTATTTGATAAATGAATAAAACGTAGATAATAGTTTTACTAAAATACATACCAACAACGAAACGAAAGGCGACTTCAAATTAATGTACAAAACTACCCTCAAGTTGTTACACGCAACTGAAACTTAATCGTCTAACAGTTGATCGCTGTCTCACGACCTCTAGGAGACAGACAGACTAAAAATGAGACGAATTTATTTTATATGCCAAGTTGTTAAAAATATTTATTGAAGAAGTCGTTTAAAAATAATATAATACTGTTCAGGGTTCCGTTGTTTGGAATAAATCAAGCAAGTGTTTTCTCATTATGCTTCCCTTCACCGATTAGAGTGTAAAAACTCGCACAGTACAAGTAAAAATGAAATTGAAACTGCTATCACGAGTTAACAAACAGTATTTTAATTGAAAATTTGAGCAACTGTGCCCACCACGGTTGCCTTTTTGATTTAATCATAATTTTAAAGACGAAGTTCGGTATGTACAGTCTAACTAGGTATTTGGTAAACAATCAACTAACTTGCAGCTACTTCCAATAATGTTATGACAGTTTTAAATAGTTAGTTATTTTCTCTCTCAAGTAGATAAGCTATACGACTTATACATATTTTAATAGCTTATGCCATAGACCAGACAGCTAAGATTTTTGACTTGATGAAACTGAAGAAAGGTTTCCCTTACATACAAAGGATCGTTAAAGTAGAACGATTTTTACTGCAAGTCAATGTCTCGTTTAAAATGTTCAAAAAAGAAGTTAAATAAGAAAAAACACACCGATGCACTCTGTAAGGTTTTTAAGAGGTTTGTTAAAGAATTGGTTAAAGACTAATGAACTTGCTTCACAGTTTGTATTGAATTTCAGGTAGTGAACTGTGTTCTTTTATTTCTTACTTTGGTAAGGGGATGAATTCTTGACGATAAAATTACGTACAATGCAACCATTTTATTCTACAACTGAAACTGTTATTTTCTTAACCATGTTGAGCCGAGGAAAGGAACAAAAATTTAAAAATAACTAAAAGTTTTTTAGGTCGATGAAAAACAGTGCAAAGTATTTACAAGGAAAAACTAATTTTCTCTTTTTTTAGCTAATCTGTAAATAAGTATGATTAGAATATTAAATTCGATACAAATTTCTATTACGTAATATTCGGATGGTATTTATTCGTTTCTTATTGTTATTTTTGAGATAATTGCGTTTGCTATCTTAGGCTATATTACAATTATAGAATATCCCAGATCGTAGGGTCGTCAAGGTCAAGGCCACCCTCTACGAAGGTCGACCGAGTTGTATTGGTGACTGGCGTGCATAAGTAAAAAGATAAAGAAGTAATGGTCATAACACTCGGTGGTCTGTCATTGTTGCCAACACTCGTAAAATAACGGTTTTATTTATTTTGCCTACTTGTCTGTATGTAGTCACCATAGCCTATATCTGTACTGTAGCAGCAGAGGTGTCCCAGGTACATAGCTACCTGATAGTCAAAGCCTGAGGTACCATGGTTTAGTCTTGGGGCGAGAAAACTCCTTGTCTGCTCAAAAACCGAAATTGAATTGAAAATTCGCCGTGCTAGTAATTCACTTAGTAATAAAACTGTTGATGAACATTTAATATTTGAGTTACTATGAATAATTTAAGGAGCGATTGCCCGACGCTTTCTTGAACACATAGTTAATGTTACATAATTATATTGTATAGTTTAACGCGAGATTTCTTTTAAACCACGTACCTAATCCGCTTTTGCGCAATTACGTGAATTCTTTATAACCCTCTACTAATTACTTCTCGCCACTAAAATGGTTATTTAAGCTGGACAGGATTATATTCTTAACTCCACATTCACAGAATCATGATTTCATAATCTTTTAATACCATCTAATTACGTAATACCCGCATAATATTCTCGGAAATATAAACACACCCTGCAGCAGTAGCCAAAATAAAGATAAGTGTACACAAGGCTAGGTCCATACAACAAGCAACAACAGATGCACACAGACTATCATCTGCCTAGCCCTTTCTCAAATATGTTAAGGTCCGCTACTAGACTGACTGGTTGCTGCTGTAGACAATTATTTAATAAAGAGCCCATCTGACCTCAGTAGCCTAGATTCTGGATAACACAATACCCCTTCGTAAGACTGGTTGTCAGACTTTTAGGTTTCTACTTACCTGTTACGACTATCAAACATCAAACTGCCATCAGACTGCCAGGACCACGCTTGACGTGCTTTTCGAGGCACAGAGGGGTTTTTAAATGTAATGTATCGTTATTGATCCATGTACCGGCTGTAGCTAATACACTTATCGTGATTGATCTACTCGTGTAGCTGATATATATTAGCTTTGAGTCCTTCTTGTAAACAACCTTATATTCCTAGCTATTTAGTGGAAGTGGAGCAGGAAGTACAAAGGCATATAAAATGGAATATCTTATGAGTCACGTGGTAGTGAAATCTTGTGCAAAATTAACGACAATGTGACGTTTTAAGATCAATGTTGACGTTTACTGGTACTGTAATATTCAGGCGCATTCAAAGAGTGTTCACAATTGAGTAAGTTGTATATTTCAGTATCGCCAAACTTAAATATTCATCTAGGTCAGCCTGATCAGTGGTGCCAGCTTCATGTTCCAGAACGAGGCTTACTAAGTAAACTTTTAAGTTTATTATAACATTTTTAATGAACCTACCCTGGACTATCAGCGTCGTGGCCACCTTGTTAACTGGATAATCTTTCCTATCACGTCATAAGCAATACACATCATCATCACCTAAATAGCATTTTTCCAACTATGTTTGTTTTGACTTCTAGTTAAACTGGATGCAACTGAATACCAGTATTGTGCATGGAGCGTCTGCCTATTTGACCTTCACAACCAACTTGCTGGGTAATAGAAAATCTCTTTATAAAACTGGTTGTTAAACTTTCGAGCTTCTGTCTACAGAATATGTTTCTATTATTTGACGAAAAAGCAGCTTAAATATGAGAAACTCTTTTAAAATTTGTTAAATTGTCATGAGTTTAAGAATTAATATAGGTTTAAGGCCTAGCTATTGATAGTGGTCAGATATTGAACCTGTATCATACAGTTAAGTTTTTAATCTGTGATACTCCCTTTCGACGATGGTTATGTCTTGAGGATAACGCCAGTGTTTTTAAAGTGCACTCTCGCAGATTCGCAACGAAACATTGTTCGCATTTTTAAGTGATGTAGGTATATCATTGTGGTTAACTTGAGTGTGTTATGTGTTTTAAATACCTTAAAATAATGATTGATTCGTTTTTAAACTCCAAAGCAAGAACGCACAATCAACAAAGTTCAAAGTTTGCACAATACAAGTTACCTACTCTCCGAAACAAAATTTTCTCTACACTTAATACCTTTAAAGTAGGTAATAAATGTGAAATTTTAAAGAGCAATTACGTGAAAGCTTCAGAAGGCCATCGCAAAATAAGGCCAAAATACATCTTTACACTTGATATTAAATAAAGTTCGATAATATTTCTTGTAACACTCCAGGGAAACTTTTTAATCGGTTTGAAATTAAAGTTCAAGTCTAGTGGGTTTTTAATTTGGAGAATTCTTAATAATTTGGTTGTTTGTCAAAGTTGCCATTTTGGATTCTTCTGGGGAGGGAAATTTGTTGTTACTGATATATAAGTTATAACATTATCAAGTTATCCTAAGTATGTTCTTCAATATGCAATATTAGAGGACTTAATGGCATGAAGTTTCCTTCTGTGTATCAAAAGAGATTTCGAATATATGTTTAGAGAATTACAAGCGACATCTCGATTTAAATTTAATTAACAAACACTACTAAGTCTATATAAGTAAAATGATGATCAGAATCAACAATATTCACCGTATTTCTGTAAAATTAATTTCAGACAGAACTCCGTCTTTATAGCTTGGGTTATCTTCCATTGTCTCTTCTGCGCGAAATAATAAATTAATGTAATTTAATTAAAGCAGGCTCAGGGAATTAGGAGAGCTGATTAAGATTGAAATGAAGAAATCATAATAATTCCTTTATTTCAACTTTCAATAGAAGTTCCTATATATTTTAGGCGCGATTGTGTATTTAAGTGAAATATACGTTTATTTTATTAAGAAAATGGAACCGCCTTTTGGTGTGAATGTCACATGCGGAACTGCTGAACGTTGGATACTGGTTTCAATCCCCCAGGTCGCGCATTGTTCTTGAGCCTTAGTTAACCCCTTTATATTATATAATCTAATATTTATAATAAGTATTAGCAGTTAAGAAAACATTTCCATTTCAAAACAAAATTTGACACACCCGGTCACCGTTTAATATTCTGTTGTTACATAAACAAACTAAACACATAAAAAACTTTGTTCCCCTTTTCGCATTCAAATGTTTTATCAAATTAAATATGGAAGTATTTTGGTACAAAAACTTTTTGTTACCCTGCCTCTTGGCCTGTGTATATAGCCCAATGCTATCTTTAAAATAAAATGTCAGGTTGTGACCAATAAAATAAACAAAGGGACATTTTGAAATGATAAAAGTTAGGGGTCACTTGAAATATGAATAACTCGTCACTGTGATGTGTTTGGCAAAAGTTTTAACCTGGTATTGCTCAAAATAATACTCGAAGAGGTTCCTTTAGATTTGACATGTAAGACAATCTTGCACCATGGTCGATCAAATTGCCGGTTAAAATAAATATTCGAGTGTCATTTGATCATCTGATACATACATGCCATCTGTTGTGACAGGTCAGTTCAAAGCTGCAATGGCTCTTTCTTCAAAAGGCTCCGAACATGGCCCTGCATTTTAGGACTCACATAAAATTCTAATAATATAATGTTTGGACATCAAAAGAGACCATGACCTCTGAGTTTTTTATTTGGTGATTTTTCTCTGGAAACAGTCAACTAGGAAATGCCAGCGTCATCCTTTAAAATCAAATGTAATAATGAAATAAATAAACAATCTTTTTAAATGACATAATAGTTCAGTACTCGTTTTCTGCATTTATAAGGGACATTTTCAAGTTGTAAAGGTTTCAATTCTTATTTCTAGCAATGGAATGAACAAAGGAACGTTTGGTGCCGACTTTGTTGTGTAGCGGCGCAGAGAAACGTTTGTGACACTGGGTTTTTTTTATTTTGGATAGAAAATCATCAAATGACTTCTGCCGCTCTGGGCGGAGCAGGAGGGCGTGTCAGACTTTTACTAACTAAAACCCACCCGTGTTCCTTCAGTTGCCCATGGGCCAGAGTCCCGGTAACTCTTTCGAACAATCTCGCGACCCTGGCAGGCATCGGTCCTAGCGGACCCCTACATTGCTGCTGACATCTCTTTGAGGCGCGCGTGGAACACTACGCGCCGTTGACCCGAGCCTGGTCCTTACCGGGCGGCGAGCTACCCATAGCTCGCCACCCGCAAGCTCGCGCCTACGGTGGCCGGGAGTCCGCTATCGACTCCCGACGCCCGGGGCGTCTCCTCCTGCGGCGGCTAGGGACGTGAGAACCCAGAGACTGCCACTCCCTCACGCGCCCCGCCTCCTCCTTCGCGAGCATTACTGCTTCGCAGAAGGAGGTGACGGCTTCCCATGCCCTCTCGCCCACACACACAACACACAACACAGCGACACAGGGTACACAGGGGACACAGGGTTCAACTGTTATTACAAGAGTATTCTCGCAGTTTTATCATTAAAAAAAAAAAAAAAAAAATGTTAATTAATCTTCCAAAAAATATTTGTATTTTCATTCATCATCATCATTTCAACCGAAAGACGTCCACTGCTGGGCACAGGTGACCCTCAATTAAGGTGGGTTTGCCATAATTGCCACGCTTAGTAGGTTGGCGATAGCAGTTTGGTGGTAAAATGCATGGAGGAGGCTGCTGCCCATTCTCTAGTAATTCCATTATTCCCTTTTACGAAACCCACGGTAAGAAAGCGTCGTAGCCCAAAAAAAATGTATCCGAGCTATATGTGGAGCTCACTTTTTAAACAGCTGTAGCCAAAAAAAATATGTATTTTAATATCCGAAAATGGAATTTATTGATTAATAAAAATAACAAACGTATATTATGTAACAACAATATGTATTTTTGTTAATAATGGCCAAGTAACCCAACACGGCATAAAGAGAGACTTCAGCTGCCACCAATAAAACTAAAATTATTTAAGAAAAATGTACACTGCATGTCAATTATTATTTCGGTAATTTACCAAACAGTTTTCAAGACTTACCAGTGACAATGTTTAAAAATTACTCTTCAAACTATTGATGTTTAAATGGTGTTATATCATTAATGACTATTTAGAAGACAAATCAATAGAGACTGTCATTTGTAACTTAGAATAATTGACATCGTTGATTACAATCAATGATACACTTATATTGACATTTGCACGCCAAGTTATGGCAGGATATGCTGAAACAAAATTACTGTAACAACTTATATACCATATTCTAGCAAATAAATATTTTTGATTTGATTTTGAAATGGGATGTTGCTATTCTTTATGTCCAGCATCACAAGGAACAACATTTGTAAAGTATTTTGCAACGGTGCTGGGACCTGGTTTCCGCCTGTTGAGTGCTATGATTTTCAGCAAGTTATACGTGCTTTCCAAGACATGGAAGGATCTTGGTATGTAAAGATGGGCATCCATCTACGAACCAACCGCGGCAAGCGTAGCTTAACCTGAACGATCGATCCGCGCGGCTGTTATTACTTAGCCACAAGCCAATAGACAATTTACCATTCATATACAATTATCCTGTCCACCCAGGAGCTGACACTTGTAGCAGATAGCGTTTATGGTGAAATGACATTATGACAAACAATAAGTTCAAGTCTGAAATCCAAGCAACTTTAAAATAGTTGTTTTTTTTTTCTTCCTTTCTATATTTGTTGGACTGTGACAAGGGTTACTGATCTTTCACATGTAACCAAACCCATTGAAGGAGCGACAAAATCCATTTATTCTGTTTGACCTCACAAATCCTACCCCAAAGGGGTACCTTTGGCCACCATCTCGAACTTAAAAAGGGGTCTCTAGAACACAAAGGCACAAAAGGTATGTTTTGCCTTTGTACTCATTGTGTTTTGGATATCTTGAGCAATCTAGGTCACTAGAACGGCTAGCTTAATTTCTATTGTGATATATTTAATTGTGTTTTTTTTTAAATTCTGAGCTTTTGTCTCAAAGACAGGCTGTATTCTAGCTTTTGTATTATGTTTAATCTGTGTGTGTTTTTTTTTTTATCCATTCAAGATGGTTTTGTAGATGGTATTCCTTGTGAGTGAAATATTCAGATAAAAATAAAAAACCAGTCAAGTGCGAGTCAGACTGGGGCACGAAGGGTTCCGTACCATTATCGGCAAAAAATCACGTTTGATGTAGGTATGGGAGCCACCCTTAAACATTTGTTTTATTTTAATTTAATTATGTATTTTTAGTAAGTGCTTAACTAAATATTCTATGAATATTTCTGCGAGCGTCTACCTCTTGCCATTATCAATATCGAGCAAAACGAGCATCTCACGTTTTTTGAATGGAAGCCCCCTTAAATATTTATCTTATTCCGTTTTTTAGTACCTATTTGTTGTTATAGCAGTAACAGAATTCAACAATTCAAAAGTAAACATCATTTGTGAAAATTTGAACTCTCTATCACGTTTTATGAGATACATACGCTTCGGCGGGTGCGCTCCTACCGTGCGAACGTGACACCTGTGACGCGATTAGAAGTAGTTTACTTTTTACGGAAAATTATTAAAAATATTAACCAATTCTATTCGTGATGGTGCAGTGCAAGTCATGCAAATTGTCGCTGGCCCGAGTGAAAGGCGACAGTATTACAAAATGGTGATTGATTGTGGTAGTGTCTTCCATAAAAAATGTGCTACAAAAATCAAGGCATTTAGTGACACCGGTTTATGCGATGAATGCCAAACCCCGTTGCAGACTGCCCAGCCCAACATAGTAGTCGACATGACCCAAACGACACCAGAAAAGCTGTTGGCAGAAGTTAATGAAAAACTAACAATAGTATTCAATATGAAAAAAACTCTTGAGGCGATGTCAGATGACATAAGTTTCTATGCTGAGAAGTACCAGGAATTGATCGAAGAGAAGGAAAAAACAGACAAAAGGATTAAAGCATTGGAGCACAAAAACGTCCATCTGGAAACCTGTAATAAGGCTCTGGAAGAAAGGATAGTCTACCTGGAGGTGCGTGAGAAGGAAAAAAATGTAGAAATATTTGGACTAGAGGAAAAGCAAAACGAAAATTTAGAGAACACAATTAAGATTATAGCAAACAAATTAGGAGTAGAAAGTGGATTAATTTGTGAAGTAAAGAGGGTGGGTGAAGAAATTAAAGGTGAAAAATCGCAGCGCGAGAAAAAACCACGGCCTGTTGTTATCACCCTAGCTACGCGTGCTTGCCGCGACAAATGGATAGCCACAAGAAAATCTCATCAGCTAACTAATGAGGATATATTTGCTAACGGAAATAGACAACGAATCTATATAAATGAGGATCTCAGCAAACATATGCGCAACCTGCTTTGGACAGCCAAGAACGAGCTAAAGCAAACGTTTAAATACATTTGGATACAGAATGGCAAGGTGCTGATAAGAAAAGATAACCCAAACGACAACAAAATCAAGTCAATTCGCTCACTTAGCGACATCAGTGCATACGCAGCAAATTAATTAATTATTTGTAAAAAGCGCTGTCATAAACTGTGAGTATTTTTTATGTCAAAATTCAACAATAATGCTTCACATGTCACATGTAACATTGAATACAACAAATACATATGTACAGATAGCTGGCAGGATGACTTACTACAATGTGATAACAATCTGAATGTCATACATCTAAATATAAGATCTCTCAGAAAGAACTTTAATCAACTACAGGTATTAATAGACAAGTGTAGGGAAAAACTTGATATTATTGCATTAACAGAGATTAACATCAGAGAACATGAACTATGTTTATACAAGTTAGAAGGATATGACACATACATAAATACAAGAGAAACTATGAGGGGAGGTGGGATTTTGTTATATGTAAACAATAAGTTAAATTTTACGGCCAACACAATTAAATCTAATTATTATGAGATGATACATGGACAGCTTTTCCAAGATGGAAGTAAAATTATACATATTTTGGCTATATACAGGCCGCCAAAAACAAACAAACACGGTTTTGTTGAGGAATTACAAAGACTGTTATCAAGGATTCCATTAAGTTGTGACGTAATGATGATTGGCGATACAAACATAGATCTGTTGTGTAAAACCGGTTCAAGCAACGTAATCAATAACTACTCAAATAATATGAGCGAGTTAGGCTTGGAATGTGCTATACGTGACGTAACGCGAGAAGAAGTGTACGGCGACACAGTGACGCGGTCGTGCATTGACCATGTGTGGGTTCGAACTCAACGTGCAATATCTGCATATGTGTTAACTGTTAAGATATCAGATCATTATGTTATAGGTGTTTGCCTCGCTAGTAATTCGGTCTTGAGTGATGTTCCGAGTGCAATGAACTCTCATAGGACTATTATTTGTGATAAAAGGGTATTAGAAAAACTTAAAAATATTTCATGGAGTGAGCTACTAAACTGTGAATGTCCAATAGACTTATATAATAGATTATGTTCAATTTTTTCTGATGTTTACAATGAAGCAAAAATCCAAGTATTGGCTCGCATTAAAAGAAAAACCAAACCATGGATCACACAAAAGATTAAGAAAATGATAGGTATTAGAGACAGATTGTTTAGAAATTGGAAAAATAAACCAGAGGATATGAATATGCGTAGACAGTATAATAGATTTAGAAATAGATTAAATAAATGTATAAATAAAGCGAAGAATAAATACCGTCAAGACGAAATAAAAAAATGTCAAAAGAATATTAGAAAGGTTTGGACTAAAATTAACTCCTGGATAGGAAATGAAAAAAAAAGTGTAGATTCTGTTATCCTTAAGTACTTTGGGAAATTGGAAAGTTCGCTTGAAAATATATGTAATAATTTTTCAACAACATTTACTAAAGAAATATTAGACTTAAAACATGTATGTAGTCACAAGTTTTTGGAAAGGTCTGGCTATGTTAATTCTGGTAATGTATCACTGCGGTTTCAGAAGGCATATTCAAGGGATATAGATAAAATAATTAATTTGCTAAGTTCGGATAAGTCGGACGGAGTAGATAAAATTAGAGTTAAAGAAATTAAATTATTAAAATCTATGTTAAGTCCTGTAATTGCTCAATTTATTAATTTGTGTGTTGAAAAGGGGTTATACCCCGAAAAACTAAAATCAGCATTAATTAGACCTATTTTTAAACAGGGTGTACATAGTAATTATACAAACTACAGACCAATTGCCATATTGTCAGTAATAAACAAAATAGTAGAAAAGTTTATTGTGAATCAAGTAAGTGTTTTCTTGGAAAAACACAATATTCTGACAAATGCACAGCATGGTTTCTGACGCGGGCGGAGCACGGCGACGGCCTTGGCCCAGTTCGCCGACGACGTCAATGGTTGTTTAGATCAACGGAAGCAGGTGGTGGTGGTCTACATTGATTTCAAAAAAGCGTTTGACACTTTGGAACACCACCAGCTGCTTCAAGCCATGGAGGAGTGCGGAGTCGCGGGTCCACTTAACAGGTGGTTTCGTGCCTACCTCACAGACCGGACACTGCGAACGGTCATTGACGGCGTCGTCGGAGAACCCAGACCGGTCACGTGTGGTGTGCCAACCGGATCCGTGTTTGGTCCCGTTGGATACATCATGCATGTGAACAGCATGTGCAATGTAGTTCGTAAGTGTCGCGTATATATGTATGCTGATGATACGTGCCTAGTCTATGCAGATAAAGATATAAATTTAATTGAAAGTAATATTCAGGAGGATTTTACTAATATCATCAAATGGGCTCACGATAATGGCATTATAATCAACATAAATAAAACTAAATGTATGCATATACGATCTCCTTATCTTAAAAAAATAGAACGTCCGCCGTGCATAGTGGGGCATAGCTATGAATGTCTACACAGTGACGGACTAACCTTGTGTGAGTGTGAAAAGATTGAGGTGGTGGAGGAGTACAGGTACCTGGGTTTAGTTATTGACAACAGCTTCTCATGGAAAATACACATTACTAACTTATGTGACAAACTCAGGTACGTCTTAGTAAAATTCCACCACCTTAGTTTTGTGTTAGATAGGGCAACTATGTATATGGTATACTATGCACTGGTGGACTCACTACTTTCTTATGGGCTGGCATGCTATGGTAACACATTTAAAACATATTTAGATAAAATTAAAAAAATACAGATTAGATTCATGAAACTTTTAGTAGACAAAAACACAAAAAACCGTTGCAAAAATAATGATTACGAAGACCTGTTTTTTGAATGTAAAATGCTGCCAGTTCATGAGAGGGTAGTGTTGTCCCTAGCTATAGAACAACATGATACATATAAAAGCGACATTATACGAACAAGATCCCAAAGAACCCATAATGTAAAAAGATTTATGGTGCCCACATATAATAATTATTACGGTCAAAGGTGTAGACATTTTCTAGTTCCCACAATTTTTAATAGCCTTCCAGAAGATGTTAACAGCTGTAATTCAAAAACTGTTTTTAAAAGTAAAATGAATAAGTACCTATTAGATATGTTTTTCCAAAGCCTTACTTTAAAGAATATTTAAAAAACTTGTGTATTGTATGTCTCTGTTTATTTTTTATATGTTTAAAAGAAAAGGTGTCGATATAATATTATTTAAAAAATATTGGAAAAAAGGAGCTACATCTGCCAACAAACTGCCTTGCAGTTTGGCAGAAGTAATATATTTTGTAAAAATTTAAAACATTGTGAATAAACACTTTTTCATTTTTTTTTTTTTTTTTCATTTTTTTTTTTTTCATGGTGTCAGACGGACAGACGGACAGACAGCGGAGTCTCAGTAATAGGGTCCCGTTTTACCCTTTGGGTACGGAACCCTAAACAATGAATGAAAAGAGAGAGACTTCTAACTAGAAAATTCTTGAGATTTGTGTAATTTCGGTATTATGATTATAAAAATTAGTCAAAAGGTGTACTTTTGTACCTACTGTTCACTGATAACTCCACTGAAGTGAGCGCACACAGTTCAAAAGCGAACTCATTTGTTTTAAAAGTAAATAATCGCGGACACACAACGAGACACCGTTCGAATTTCATAGTCATATTAAGAAAACTACACTGCTGAACTTAATGGCCTTATCTGTATAAAAATAAGTTTTTCGTTACCCCGCAATTCAAACAGGCTAATTTTATTTTATTCATCAAAGTGCTAAGACTTTTTAATTAACCTACTTCCTGTGAAATATACGTTTCAAACGATAAGATGAACAGGTCGCTCAAATTCATCCTACCGTTGTTGGTTTAGGGCTCATTTATTTTTCACAAAATTATGACACTGTTGACAAAAGACCTGTGACTCGTCATCGAAATGGGAGATTATATTGTGTTAAACAAATATTGTCAAGAGATGAAATCCACTGAAGCAAAATGTTACAGTTTAATTTTCTCTTTTTCATTTTTGTTTTGTTAAAGGTTAAATTTTGTTGAATCAACTTACTGTTCAGGTTTATTTGTGAGCGATAAAAATATATTTATTTAAAGATAAATTTTTGCAGTGTTAGAATAATAATTTGGCTTTATGTATTATGTTTTATAATAACAAAACGATTCACGTTTCAGCAACTGTTGCGAAATTCGTAAACATTTTTATGGTGCTTTTTAAGCAAACAAACAATATTTACAATTTTTTTTTTGGTCTCTTACAATACATAAAAAGGGCTGTGGCTAAATATAGACAGCCACACGGCTCAAAAGAAGGTTAAATTACGCTTGCTGTGGTCTACTCATAGATGTGTCAATTCAATACACATGAAGATCCCACCGTGTCTTGGAAGGCACGTCAAGCCGTTGGTCGTATATTTGACAGCCAGTACGGGTAGGTACTTAAACGCCAGAGTCTGCCAATTGCTCTTACCAAGGGGTTTCGTATTATCCAGTGACTGCATTATGGAGATCAGATAGGCAGTCACTCTATATAAAATACTAGCTTTTGCCAGCGGCTTCGCCCGCGTGGAGGTCGGAAAATATCCCGCGGGAACGTACTACCGGGATAAAAAGTACCTTATATGTTAATTAATAAACTATCTGTGTTCCAAATTTATAAGCAAATCCGTTCAGTAGTTTTTGCATGAAAGAGGAACAAACATCCACACATCCATACATACAAACTTTCGCGTTTATAATATTAGTAGGAAAGCAGGACTAGTATTTAGACTCAAACATGGTTCAGAAAAGGCTAAGCTGGTGATAATCAAGTGTTAATTATTCTAAAACATTATGGAAACTTTGAACCATGCTTTCCATGATGGATAATAATCTATACTAATATTATAAAGTTTGTTTGTTTGATTGAACGCGCTAATCTCAAGAACTACTAGTCAAAATTGAAAAAATATTTTTGTTTTGGATAGCCCTTTTATTGAGGAAGGCTGTAGGCTATATAGCATCAGGCTACGGTTAAAAGGAGCAGCAAACGAAAAATTAATGAAAACTGGCAGGCAATTCGATGCGACGGGAAGGGGAGCGAAAATATGACGCGGACGAAGTCGCGGGCAGAATCTAGTAGAATAATATGATCAAATCACATTTATTATGAACCGTCCGCTATTTGATCTTGTGTGTCACTAACTGTCATTTGATGTTGTTTTATTATTACGATGCTATTTGCACCGTGAGTGGTCAGTTTTGCAGGTCAATGGTTGCGCTAGTTTATGATATGACGGAAAGCAGAAAAATATGTTTGGTAAAATAATGTGAATATGAAGTGTTACAAAATTTATAGAGAAACACTTATTTAAAAGAACTTTAAAAAATCTTCAAATCAAAAATGCGATATAGGATACACATCCGATATTTGTTACTTAGTTAATTATAAGTAGTGACTTGGGAAGATGAAAAAGAAACGAGCAGCTTGAGACTAAGCAGTATTAATTTTATTTTTTAAAAAGGCTGGCTTTTTATAACAATTTCTTTAAAAAATTCAACTTAACATCAACGAAATTGACTTTATAAAATCTAATTCGTTCAAATTAAGTTAAACTTGAGCAATATTTTTAAAGTAAATATTAATTTACAACGAAGTTATTAAGCGCGCTCCATAATAATTCCAGAATGAGTTATTTCAAAGACTAAGAGCATTAACAATTCTGAGCCAATTTCATTTTGTAACACGGGCTGTAGTTAATTCAAAGCCTAAATCGAGTATTTCTAACAATGTTAAAAATGTCTACGAAGTTCGTAGCGACGTAACAAACTAGCGCGTAGCAGGATCTACGGCGTAGTATCTGAAGCTGTTTTATTTTTTTTTAAGTTATTTTTTTAGGCTTTACTGAGAGATGTTTATATATTCAATACCTTACACGTGTCCCTAATTTTTTCAACATACGAGTACACTATCCTGTTGGTAATCTTTATAGCCAGAATATCTGTTAATAAAACTTACCAAAAAGTAGCAACAGGTTTGTATTATGTTAGATGGACATTCGGTCCATGTAAAATACTGGTATTCAGCTGCATCCGGTTAGACTTGAAGCAAACCCAAGCATAGTTGAGAAAAAGGAGACTTTCGAAATCTCTTGCTATCTCTAACCATGTGTTCCCTTTTCTCATACTCACTCCTTACTAGGTGAGATCTTAATCCCAACTGCGCTATTTAAAATTACTGTTACTGCATTAAATATGTTCATGTATTAAGCTAGAAGTGAATTAACTATGCATAAATTTGCATTATTATAAGTAGTTTCCAACTGTACTCCACTGTTTTAATATAAGTTTCGTTCATTTTAATTCACGCTTAGATTATGCAAGCCATATTTATGTTAAACTAGCTTTTGCCAGCGGCTTCGCCCGCGTGGAGGTCGGAAAATATCCCGCGGGAACGTACTACCGGGATAAAAAGTACCCTATATGTTAATCCAGGTTATGAACTATCTGTGTGCCAAAATTCATCCAAATCCGTCCAGTAGTTTTTTCGTGAAAGGGTAACAAACATACACATACACATACATCCATCCTCACAAACTTTCGCGTTTATAATATTAGTAGGATATTCAAATTATACTTTCTTTGCAACTCGTCCATGAAGACTTTTGAGAAATATGAAGAGCAATAGTGCAATCAAATTAGCGCGCAAAAAATCTTAAAAACCGAAGTGCTGTCTAAATATCACTTCGAAATAAGATCTATGTCTCAAATTAAATCTACGATGATTTAGTTTAAAAAAAAAAACAAATAGTTCGCTTTCGAATTTACTGCGTACCCTTACTTGAGTGAGATTCCAAGTGAACTTTGGAATAGTCATACTAAATTTTACACCACCTCAGAATATAACTTTGGTAAATCATTGGTAATTCAACAGACGAGATAAATACGCCCCGCCAGGGTCGCGAGATTTGTTCGAAAGAGACACCGTGGCCCAGGCACATGAGCAATTGAAGAAACATGGGTGAGTTTTAGTCAGTAAAATTCTGACACGACCTCCCGCTCCGTCTTAGAGCGGGAGACGTCATTTGATGATTTCTCACTCACAAAAATAAAGATAAACACACCACTTCTACCAGTTTTGCAGCAAAACAGTGTACAATTTTAATTGTGCCGTAAGCCTTTCTCCGTTAGAATTATAATTGCTTTACATAAAATACAGTAATCACCTCGAACTTCCCGAAAAAAGTTTAACTTACAAAATAAGTATTAGTTAAGCAATATTACTAACAGTTACAAGCTTTGTATTTCTCCACAAAAGAATTACTTCCATCACTTAGAGGTCGGTACCTATTATCTGATTAGTAATTATGTAAGTACTTGATTATTACTCAGGGCCTTACGCTTTGTCCTATTAATTTCATCCTCACTAATTCTCCATTACACTAATACGTTCTCTTGTACCCAATAATTTTATTTATTTACTCACACCAAACATACAACATCCTTACAGGCTAGACGCAATGCAAAATTATACCACACTTAAAAATTAAACAGTTTAATTAACAGTAAGAGTAACAACGATAATAACAGTAACAGTTTAGTTTAGTTTAATTTATATTAGACTAGGCTGGCTAGGAATTTACTCGGTTGTAACAAAGAATTTCTTCTCAAATCTAAAATTCAATGTGATACTGCTTGTTAATGGTTCTTCTGTGTTGCACGAAATAAATAAAGTATCTATACATGTTTATAAATCCTCGTGTTTACATAATTGTCAAATAAAACAACAATCAACCAGAAGGTTACTATTACTTAAGGAACTGCAAAACAAAGGATTTAGTCAATGTTGCGTTGAGAACCTCAAGAGCTTATTTTTTATGGGAATGGGCCCCTAAATAATACATTTAAAGAAAGCAAATTATTCATTATAACAAAATTTTCATAGAAAAGTATCGGCAATGTAGCATAATTATATATCCTTAAGCAGAACACAACTATGCTTACGACATTGAAACGAAAACTGTATGGCGCTGGTATTATTTCCCTAGTTGATAATTTATATAAATACAATTGAGAGTAACGTTCTGACCACATAAACATTCTACCACGACATACCAATATTCCATAATTGCCCAACACGACCGAACAATTTTTGTACTGCATTTCTTCATAGGAAAAATCAACAAAGCATAGCAATGTTTGTTCTCAATAAATACACATACACATTCACATAGATCAATTTGATCTTTGTGAGCTGTAACACGCCACAGGAAATCTTATTGTACTAAACGCGAGTTTTAAGTATAAAAAGGGAATAAAAAATAAATAATAGTTTAAAAGAAACTAAAAAAACACGCTTCCATAGAAAATCAAACTAAAAAGTAGAAAATAATGGAAAAAAGCGTGGGGTGATTTTTAAGGTAATTTTTATTGATATCAGGCACCCCACGCTTTTTTTCCATTATTTTCTACTTTTTATTAGTTTGATTTTCTATGGAAGCGTGTTTTTTTAGTTTTTTTAAACTATTATTTATTTTCTATTTTTTTAGGGTGTTTCGAATTTTGAGACGTATGTCAGCGTAGTTTTCGAAGGCAGTTTTTTTGCTGTCCTGGTAACCCTGGCAAGGATAATGGCACAAATTTATGAAATTATTGCATTGTCATCGGTCCTTGACAGGTGTGCAAAGTTTGAATGAAATCTGGTCGTTTAAAGTGGGTCAAAATCGCGCTATAAGGAGTCAGTTACAAACAAACATACAAATATACAAACATACAAGTGAAGCTAATATAAAGCGTGTAAAAACTTAAGCCTTTATTCCGGTATGTAGCGTTTGTTACTAAGAAATTTAATTCATACAGTATTCGAATAAAAACAACGTTCTTCATTTTGTTTGAAAATGAATGCAGCACTAAAATGTTAAAATTTGGCAACCAATAGTTCAATTCAAAACAGATGCTGTCTGCTAGGCTGTCTGCTAAGTTAGTTTACTGTTCAAAAGCGCTACTGAAACCACGAAGTGGCGGGTTCCATTCCCAGGCCGGCAGGGTTTATTTTCCATAGGAAATTTATCAGTAGCATCCTGGAATTAGGATTCGTGCCCAGTTGGTGACTATAGGCTCGCTACCTATTCATCCGTACATTAGACCAAAAAGCATAATTAAAGTTGACAGATGACAAACTATTGCCTACCCTTTCAAGAAATACTGACTAGACATACAAAACCAATAAAACTGAAATTTTATGATACTCAGGAACTCATAAGCTGCAGAGCCCTTTTCAATATAACTCGATTCGGTAATAAATCATAGACAGAGCGTAATAAATTATAACCCTTTGCGTTTGGGGAAGGTCATCAATCGAAATGTAACCGGAGTCGCGTGTTTGAGTTTACACATACGTATAACATGGTGATAAAATTGCAAAAAAGCTTTTTTGAGCAAATCTGTCAACTTGAAGCCTTTTGGAGTACGTACTTTTACGGAAAATTAGATTCAGCCACAGTAGGTACTGTAAAGTTTGTGTGATAAAAAAGATCAGCTGTTTGTGTCCCACTGCAGGGCATATTCCTCCTCCTACACCAAATAAATAGGAAAGTACAAAAAGTTTCTTCCAAAGAATACACAACCTTTACTGCTATTTAATCTTTCGATATGTCCATATCCAACCCATCCTAAAATATTTTGTTCTTCATCAATCATTAATGCTATTTAAAACAAGCAAATCCACATGTCCCACTAGTGCTATTCAATCAAAACCGTGCCTGGTACTTGCGACGCTGCTGTATAGTGATAGTCACAGCCGAAAATAAAACTTGATGAGCGATAATTCGTGTACTAGGTTAAACTTGATTTGAAAATTTTAATAGGATTGTTCAGCATGGCTTTTCATGTAATAAAAAACTGCTAATAAGCTTTAGGGCTTTTCAAGTTTTTATAGGTTAAGGCATGTAAAGACACAAGGAGGCATAACATTTCATCTCTGTTTAAGATTGGGCCTACATTTAGTTGCGCTATTCTGTAAAGTTCACTGCTCACCTCACTCAAGTGAGCGCACACAATTCGAAAGCGAACTCATTTGTTTTTACACGCTTTATATTAACTCCACTTGTATGTTTGTATATTTGTATGTTTGTTTGTAACCGACTCCTTACAGCGCGATTTTGACCCACTTTAAACGACCAGATTTCATTCAAACTTTGCACACCTGTCAAGGTCCGATGACACTGCAATAATTTCATAAATTTGTGCCATTATCCATGCCAGGGTAGACAGCAGGACTCCCGGCCACCGTAGGCGCGAGCTTGCGGGTGGCGAGCAATGGGTAGCTCGCCGCCCGGTAAGGACCAAGCTCGGGTCGACGGCGCGTAGTGTTCCACGCGCGCCTCAAAGAGATGTCAGCAATACTGAAGGGGTCTGCTAGGACCGATGCCTGCCGGGGTCACGTGATTGTTCTAAAGAGATACCGTGACCCTGGCACATGGGCAACTGAAGGAACACGGGTGGGTTTTAGTCAGTAAAAGTCTGACACGCCCTCCCGCTCCGCCCAGAGCGGGAGAAGTCATTTGATGATTTGCCATCCAAAAAAAAAAAAAAAAAAAAGGGTAGACAGCAAAAAAAGGGTCCTGGTAGACAGCAAAAACTGTCACAAACTACGCTGACATACGTCTCAAAATTCGAAACACCCTAGAAAATAGAAAATAAATAATAGTTTAAAAAAACTAAAAAACACGCTTCCATTGAAAACCAAACTAAAAACTACAAAATAATGGAAAAAAAGCGTGGGGTGCTTTTTAGGTATTTTTTTATTGATATCAGGCACCCCACGCTTTGGTTTTCAATGGAAGCGTGTTTTTTAGTTTTTTTTTTTTAAAGTAAATGATCGCAGATTCACAACGTAACACCGTTCGAATTTCGAAATGTAACTCACGGCCTCTCGCCTGCCAGCCTTATACGCTACACTATTGTCGCTTTTAAACTAATTTAATTAATCTTTTTGAAATGTGTTTTATCTGGAAACTTCTTATAAAACCTTTTACATGCCTACACAATAGCTGAGAATTTAATCAATCTTATTATAATCTGATTAAAATCACTCAACCGTCGGTTGAGGTTTTTACCTAAAATAAGTCTGTAATTATCTGAGATTTTAGTTAAAAAAAAATTATAACGTAAATTAATTAAAGAATTTGAGATCTAAAAGCCTAAATCTTTGACGTAGGTTAACAGGAGACATTTTAGCTCTGTATCTGGGATGGATGGCAACGCACAATGCCTCCGGTAATGGGTTACCACTAACCATCAGTTGGAACAATTAATTATTTGCTATCTACATACATAAAAGATAATTTGTGCAATTGTATATTAAAAGCCCTGCCCTTAAAACAATAAAGGAGTGAGGAAACTATCATATCCTAGAACCAAACAATCGAAGACATTGTTACATCCACCAACCAGCCCGCGTGTTGGACTACGGCCCACTCCCTCTCGCAGAGAAAGGCCTGTGTTCCAGCAGTGGGAATGTTATTGGCTGATTATGTAATGCTTATGCTAATATGAAATATGACATCTCAGAAAGAGCTCTCTCACTTATGTCCCTATAACTATACCGACGCACAAACCCTTCAAATCAGAACACTATAACGCTGCATAGCGCCAGGAATAGGAACAATGGTAGTACTTTCCCGCCGAGCTCCTTTACAAAAAGTTCATCTGTTACTGTCTACCCTTTAGTAAATAAGTAAGTAATTTTTTACTGGCATTATTGGTTACAGAAACTGGTTTGAGGCCTCTGATTCCTGAACTAGGTGTACCTGTATGTCAGGAGTCAGAAACACAGACCACACTGTCTTTCGGGGAACGCGTGATTTAATGTGCTTGTTGAAATTACTTGCAGCACTTCTCTGTGAGATTTTTTATTTGCTATGGTTGTAAACATAAAGAAATAAAATCTTAATGTTAGTAGCTACATGTAAAAAGGTTTATGGGGTTACATAAAATTTACTTCTAACAGATTCCCTATGGAGCCGTGTGGAGGCATCAACGTTTTATATGACAGTCTGTTACCTTCAAAGCTAACAATAAAAGTGTTGGTCTTCACACATCACTTCGAAATTCGAACGGTGTCTCGTTGTGAATCCACGATGATTAACTTTAAAAACAGATGAGTTCGCTTTAGAATTGTGTGCGCTCACTTGTGTGAGGTTCCAAGTAAACTTAGAACAATAAAACTGATATTTTGTGGGTTCGGACTCGGTTTCTCATATTTATGTATTGATCTCTATTATGATAAACAACAAAGTTACATTCCTAAAAAGACCTTCTATCTTCAAAGAAATTGTTTAAATGATTTCTAATCGTAATAAAATACCCTGTAGGTACGCCCAAGCACACATTTCCCAAATCAATTTTTCCTTTCTTACATCGCTTTGAAAGCATTGAGCAATCATGAAAACTGTTTTTTCAATATTCACGTTCCATCACGTTTTGCAAACAAGAGTGTATATCTCTGTCAATTTTTTTCATTTAATATAGTAGCAACGTAGTGTAGTGCTGCGTTGCTAGCCTACTATACTTATAAATTATGTTCATGTGCGCTACATGACTATACGCGCGTTACGCCCTGGGCAGTAAGCTGTCAGCTTCTCGCTGACAACGTAACACACGTGCGTAATATAACACACGTGCGTCTACGTGAGCAGCTGAGAGTAATGTCATGTACAACGGTGTTATCCTTGTTAATATTATTATATTGTTAGAGCGAAAATTAGTTAGCTTGTTCGTAAACTAATTATGATAATTCAGATAAAACATATTACGGAGGAAAGGAGAATCCTTTAGGAGAATATAAGAGGATATAAGGTTAACACACAGGCACAAAAAAGTGGCTTGAAAATATTTTTTTTGGTCCTGAATCTGTTTACACAAATCAAAAAAATTTAACGTGTGGAATGGTGATTTACGGACGCCAGCACATCGAGCTGTCAAATTTCTTTTATAGATTTTCAACTTTATCTCTGAAGTTTTAGGTTCAAGGTTGATTGGGAGAATTTGACAGTTTCGGTTACCTTGATGTACTGGCGTCTGTACAAGCCATTTTATTGTAAAATAAAATATATTAGCATTTTTTAACAAAATAAATTTGCCCAGCTTTTCCGTATATATATGTATATTATATACAGTATGTAATAATTAGCCTTGATCTTACAAATTTGACAAGTATAGGTTAACCAGCATTCTCACAAAAATGAGTTAACACAAAAAACTAAAACCAAAGTAGTCACGCCAGAATTTAGGTACAATAAGTGTATAGCAATATTTAATAAAATCACACTTCTTTAACTTTTAAATAAAAAGAGTCGTTTTGTGAATGAAATCTAACCTAGATCGGTGTTACTGTCTAATTCTAACAAAGAGCCAAAAGTTCAAGTCCATAAAAAACGCGTTTAAAAAAAAAGCTAAATCCCTCGTTTCTAAAAACCTGTCCCAATATTCCATTTAATTCAGTATCTCCATAACACCACTTGAACTGTTTAATAACACTACCCTGATATTCATTATGTATGCGAATTACGAGTACCGAGAATTGCGCTCTGTACGAAACAGTGTTGCCAGACTCCTCAGAGATAGATTTAGGTAATGGTCCCTCATAGATTCAAATGGAGAAATAATTTGGTATTTCAAACTGAAATGTTTAGGATTTTGGTTTAGTAGATAATATTAACTATTTGTACAGTGAAGATTATTTGTGCGTTTCTGGGCTGTGGATTGAAGTGTATGTGTGCCGGTGTAATTAGTGACACATAATACATTATAGACAGTATCTGTAGGATGGGATCGATAAATAAATGAAAAATAAATATGACAGGGCGTCATTCTTGCAACACTTTTTAATGGCCTACTTGAAATGATTGATTTGACTACGACTCATATTTTTCTATATTATGCTTGATTTTACCACAAAATACCGCAAGTTTATGTCCAAAGTCGTATTATTTCTTTTATCACACCGTTTTTTTTTTTCTTTTCAAAAATCACTCTTTTAATCAACCAACCTGAGTAGCCACTTTAGAGCTCGCCAATACTTTGGCCGTCTTTGCATCATTGAGAAACAAACATCCAAAAATCTAAACATCTAAGCCATTTCGCGGTCTCTTACTTGGAATAATACTATTAGGTTTATTTTGAGTATAAAGAACACACATGATATTCGCAATTACTATGAAGCCAAAGTAATATGAATTACAATCCTACTTATCCTGTACTACCCGGCCGCTGCCAACGCGCTCTGCGCCCACTTTTTAAATCTCTAATATCTTCTAAGATATTCATTTAAATTACATGCTGTAAAGGGCCATATTGATCTATATTAAATGCACAATGTATTTAAGGTACTTAATTGGATAAGAATTAATGCTGTATTGCTTAAAATCGCTTCGTAAATAAGCCCTTTTTTCTCGTAAAAAGTAAAAGATAATAAATGGTTATTGTGGGTTATCCCTAAGAGATAGACATATACCATTGAGGACATTTTTGTAGGCTTTTTTAAGGTGTACAATACTGTAGTACATTATTTTGATCTATTTCGTAGGATTCAGCCAGGGTTTTTCGAATTTTGAGACGTATGTCAGCGTAGTTTTCGAAGACAGTTATTTTTTTCTAAAATAAAAGAATTTTTCTAAAATAAAAATACCCTAAGTTACTCCTTGTTACATCAGCTATCTGCCAGTGAAAGTCCCGTCAAAATCGGTCCAGCCATTTCAGAGATTAGCGGGAACAAACAGACAGACAGACAGACAATAATTGTAAAAAATGTTGTTTTGGTATATGTATCGTGTATACATCCATATACACTTAGTAAAAAGTGGTTATCTTAATATTAAAAACAGACACTCCAATTTTATTTATTTGTATAGATAAAGCCTCTGTGTAATCTTAACGATTTCCTCATTGAGTTTTGACTTCATAACAAGAAGGTTCCTACCATTGCATCATCATCATCATCATCATCAGCCTATAGCAGTTCACTGCTGGACATAGGCCTCTCCAATTGCACGCCATTCAGCCCGATTCTCGGCAACTCTCATCCAGCTGCATGAATACCTAATATTCCTTAAACAACAATTCACCATCAAAATACACTCAAACATATGAAAATACCCATTATTAGGAAATTACCAAAACTTAACCAAGCAAGGCACCCATTAACTGTTGTTGACTTTACCATGATTGAAGACTTCCGTGTAAGGTAGAACAAACATGAAGACAATTGCTTTCTAGCCTAGAATAATAGCTCTGAAAACCCATAACAACAATCAAAATCTGCTATTCTGTAAAGTTCACTACTCACCTCACTCAAGTGAGCACACACAGGTCGAAAGTGGACTCATTTGTTTTAAATACGTCATCCCGGATTCGAAACGAGACACCGTTCGAATTTTGAATGACGCTGCTGCAAGGAGACGGTGAACGATTGTTTACGGTCACTATCAGGCTCGACAGGAGCCCGTTTTATATCTATTGATCCAGCAGGAAAGTGCCGACTATATCTAAGGCTGGGTTTGGTATAAACCATGGCATGTTATAACACATCATCATCACTTCAGCCTATAACTTTCCCACTGCTGGGACACAGGCCTCCTCTCGGTGAGAGGGACCGGGCCATAATCCACCACGCGGGCCCAGTGCGGGTTGGTAGATGTCACATGTCTTCGAATTTTTTTTTATTCTGAGACATGCCGGTTACCTTACGATGTGTGTACCTTCACCGTTTTGAGAGCAGTGGTGATGAAATAATTTACACAAAGTAAAGCGCCTGCTTGGATTCGAACTCACGGCCTCACATAACACATAAGTAAACTAAATACAAGCAATGGTATCAGTTTCTATATCTATCAATATTATTAATTAAATTCGCTTATCGTGTCTGTCTTTGAGACCGTTTTACTATTTTAAACTTCGCAATGGATTTTGATGCGGTTTTTAACCTAATTTAGAAAGTTCCTTTCGGAAGTTTATGTTTATGCTACACCAAAATATTACGTACGTAATTTAATTACCTAACTATAATAAATGAATTTCGATGTTTTGTTTAGTACAAAATAAGAATAAATATAATTTACTTCATTCTACACCGTGCGTCAGTGTCATGGACGAGTAAAATGTAACCCATCGACAAATGTATCATGTAAGTTACTAACTCTTCTAAACCGAAAACTAAATCCAACAAATCCGTATTTTTTTTAATAGAGTGTCTGTAAAAAAAAATTTCATGACTTGAGCGTTTGTATATTTGAAGAGTTCACAAGTTTGAGTATACTGCATTAACAAAGTAGGTACTTATGTTTCCGTGGCTTCCAAGTGCCTTCCTGTTTTGATAGGTACCTGAAACAAAAAACATAAAATGTTGTTAATACTATATCCAGAGAGATTTCGTCCTCATAAAAGTTGTATACTTCAAGGCAGGCTCATCTTTTTAACTTGTGCGTTGTAAAAAGGGAAAAAAATGGAATGGATGAACGAAACTGTTCTGAAAATAAAAGAAAGAATACTGCAAAATTTTTATGAAATAAAACTTTGCGTTAAGTCTGAAATAGTCAAAAAGTTATGAGCAAGCGTGGTGATAAATGCTCGTGTTTTTTCTGAATGAAAAGAGGTCTATACCCTACAGCATCCTGCAAAACCTGGTAAGATTTAAGGGAATTCAACGCAAGGATGTGCAGTCACGGGATTGGTCGTACTTGGTGATGGAGCTCACTAAGATTGGCTGGCTGATATCAGTCGGGGGTGCGACGAATGTACAAGTATCTCCCGAGCCCCCCACATATAGTACTAGCAGTAACAGTCAGGTTTCGTTCATGGTTAGAAATCCACGCGACTTTCGCGGTTGTTTCATCACCTCCATACAAGCTAGTTGACACAAACGGCGCGAGCGTTTTTCTTCCTACACTCCGCGCGGGACTCATTTCAGTTAAGCCTGTCCAACTAAAGTTAATGAAGATCTCTTGTCCGTCTAATTATACAGAGTGGCATAGAGAAATCGACGCGCAAACTTACTTTATGTATACAGTTTGATCAGGCGTTGAAATTTTTCGTCACTTATTTGATAGCGTAGGTTTTTCGCGGCTTAATTTTTTAATATTTTTTTAAAGCTCGAAATCAATCCTGTGTCAATCTTTTTGTTAACATAATTCATATTGTAGCAATATAATGGGATTATTGTATACCGGAAAATCAACAAAATCTTTATTTCTGAATATATATTTTGGTGTCAAAATAATATAGCGGACAGTGTTGCATACTAAAAACTTCACAAATACAAGAAAAACTCATGCAAGACAAACCAAGAGATACAGCTATACATATATCATATCCCATCCGTACTAACCGTTTACACCAAAACCGGCCAAGTGCGAGTCGGACTCGCGCACCGAGGGTTCCGTACGAACCTGCAGGTATTCACGATCTCGTTGAGATCTCGTTCAAACCAATTTTCGGTGGAAGTTTACATGGTAATGTACATCATATATTTTTTTTAGTTTTATCATTCCCTTATTTTAGAAGTTACGGGGGGGGGGGACACATTTTACCACTTTGGAAGTGTCTCTCGCGCAAACTATTCGGTTTAGAAAAAAATGATATATTAAAAACCTTAATGTCATTTTTGAAGACCTATCCATAGATACCCCCACACGTATGGGTTTGATGAAAAAAATTTTTTTGAGTTTCAGTTCTATGTATGGGGAACCCCAAATATTATTGTTTTTTTTTTCTATTTTTGTGTGAAAATCTTAATGCGGTTTACAGAATACATCTACTTACCAATTTTCAACAGCATAGCTCTTATAGTTTCGGAAAAAAGTGGCTTGGACATACTCGGACAGACAGACAGACAGACAGACATGGCGAATCTATAAGGGTTCCGTTTTTTGCCATTTGGCAACGGAACCCTAAAAAAAGGTTCTAAGCAAAACTCGAACAAATCTGTTTTCCTTCCATTTCCTTTCAAAAGTAATCTGTTTTCAGTATCGGTGGCAGATTCAATTTTAAGATAATCTAAACACTCGAGGGGTTAAAGGAAAAAAGGCGACGTTCCACGAGGGTATGCGCTATTTATGTAATATTATCTGGGAAGAAAACTTGTGCGGTGAAATAGTTCACACAATGTCATATTTTTATAGATCTAAATATCACTTCGAAATTTGAACGGTTTTTCGTTGTGAATTTGATAGTATTTACTTTAAGATATTTAAAAAAATAAACTATCCCATTCACCACTCGAGATTTAGATTATCTTAAAATTCGAATGCCGTTCAAATTTAGAAGTTACGTTGTAGAACTATGAAAAATAGCAGATTTTGTTAATTCACTGGCGAATTGTGTGCATTCACTTGAGTGAAGTGAGTAGTGAACTTTACAGAATAGAACTACACTGTTGTGAACAACGTTCGTAGATTCTAAGGAGGTCATTTCATAAAATTACGTCACGCCTTGTTTACCCGACAGGTTGAACAGAGGTATACTTTTTAACCGACGAAAAAAACGGAGGAGGTTTTCAATTCGACGCGTATATTTTGTTTTTGTTCTTTTTTTTAGGGTTCCGTTGCCAAATGGCAAAAAACGGAACCCTTATAGATTCGCCATGTCTGTCTGTCTGTCTGTCTGTCTGTCCGAGTATGTCGCAGCCACTTTTCTCCGAAACTATAAGAGCTGTGCTATTGAAACTTGGTAAGTAGATGTATTCAGTGAACCGCATTAAGATTTTCACACAAAAATAGAAAAAAAACAATAATATTTGGGGTTCCCCATACATAGAACTGAAACTTAAAATTTTTTTTTTCATCAAACCCTTACGTGTGGGGTATCTATGGATAGGTCTTCAAAAATGATATTGAGGTTTCTAATATCATTTTTTTTTAAAACAATAATATTTGGGGTTCCCCATACATAGACCTGAAACACAAAAAAAAAAAAATCATCAAACCCTTACGTGTGGGGTATCTATGGATAGGTCTTTAAAAATGAAATTGAGGTTTCTAATATCATTTTTTTCTAAACTGAATAGTTTGCGCGAGAGACACTTCCAAAGTGGTAAAATGTGTGTCCCCCCCCCCCGTAACTTCTAAAATAAGGGAATGATAAAACTAAAAAAAATATATGATGTACATTACCATGAAAACTACCAACGAAAATTGGTTTGAACGAGATCTAGTTAGTAGTTTTTTTTTAATACGTCATAAATCGTAAACCACAATTTACCTTTCATTCAGTCAACACAAATATAAAAATTAAAAAAAAAAACATTTCATTTCATAAACGATGATGACGAATGATGATGATGATGACCTGCAGGTTTGTACGGAACCCTCGGTGCGCGAGTCCGACTCGCACTTGGCCGGTTTTTTATGTATGTCCACGCATAACTTTCTACTTAATAGTCTGATTGTGATAATTCTTTTTTTATTGGAAACAATATACACCGAGGGTGGTCCCATATAAATTTGAAAAACAAAATCGAACCCTAAGGGTCGAAATACAGGGGATGATTGATTGTTCACTCATTGATTGTAATGTATAACCACGCATAACTTTGTACAGAGTAGTCCGATTTTAATAATTATTTTTTCATTGGATAGGGTATACTTTGCCAAGTATTATAAGTACATTGAAGCCACCAAACATTACAAAATAAAAACTTTTTAACAAAAAATTAAACCGCCCAAAAACAGAAAAGCAAAAAATAATAAATCTTAAATTTTGAGTCGGCGCTGAAAAAATCAATGAACAAAGATCACTCAAAGCACCGACTCATAATTTTAAGGTTTATTATTGTTTGCTTTTCTGCACGTGCACCCACATACGTCGTCCATTCTTAACCAGAAATGGTACATAAAATTTACCAAAAGTTTTTCATAAACTCACAATACTTATTTTTATTCAACAACCTACGTACATGAATAAATATTGCAAGATCGTGAAATCCGATACAGCATAAGCTTACACCAGTGCCTAACTCCAAAACAGTGCAGTCAAAAGCAATATTACGTACACACTATGCGAAATTTAAGGCAAATTTTTCTATTAAGCATCAGAGATTCACGAGGTGAAATGCAAAAATATAATTAAAAAAATTGAGCGTAGGAAAAGATGAATTATTTCCAAATCTTTTAGAATATTTGCATGCTTGAAGAAGTAAATCAATAAATACACATATTCCACTCCAAACCATAAAACACAAGCTTTTCAGAAATGAAAAACAAACCGGCCAAGTGCGAGTCGCGCACCGAGGGTTCCGTACAAACCTGCAGGTATTCACAGTTTATGCATAAGGTTTATGTTTATGAAATTAAATGTTTATTTATTTTTTTATATTTGAGTTGACTGAATGAAAGGTAAATTGTGGTTTATGATTTATGACGTATTAAAAAAAAACTACTTACTAGATCTCGTTGAAACCAATTTGGGGTGGAAGTTTACATGGTAATGTACATCATATATTTTTTTTAGTTTTATCATTCCCTTATTTTAGAAGTTACGGGGAGGGGAGGGCTTACACATTTTTCTACTTTGGAAGTGTCTCTCGCGCAAACTATTCAGTTTAGAAAAAAATGATAAAAGAAACCTCAATATCATTTTTAAAGACCTATCCATAAATACCCCACACGTATGGGTTTGATGCAATTTTTTTTTCAGTTTTAGTTCTATGTATGTGGAACCCCAAATGTTATTGTTTTTTTTATATTTTTTTGTGAAAATTTTAATGCAGTTCACAGAATACATCTATTTACCAAGTTTCAACGGCATAGCTCTTATAGTTTCGTAAAAAAGTCTCTGTGACATACACAGACAGACAGACAGACAGACATGACGAAACTATAAGGGTTCCGTTTTTTGCCATTTGGCAACGGAACCCTAAAAATAACATCACTGGTTTTGTAATGCAATAATTTGTGTGTAAGCTAAACCATAACATTAACACTATCGTTCGTGGTATAAAAATTTATCCGTAAAACACCTCTTGCCTCTTGAAATGTGTACATATTGAAATATATAAATAAAATAAATAAATACCTCGGGACAACCAACACACCGTTACCTGATCCCAAACTAGGCAGAGCCTGTACTATGGTAACCAGACAACTGATAAATATACTTTTATATTTTTAAATACATATATATTATACATAAATTACACCCAGACACAGAACAAATAATTGTGCTCATCACACAAAGATTTGTCCTGGGTGGGAATCGAACCCACGACCTCAGTGTTAGCAGTCATGGTCACTAATCACTAGACTAACAGGCCAGTCATTCATCAGTCATTTCTGCTCCCGAGTAGTTAAGGTATGAACGTAATGAAATCCTTTTCATCAGAATTATGGAAATTATTTCATGTACCAGGAACGCTACACACCGCTCAAGATTTCATATGATATTCATAATTTCAATCGGAATAGTTTTCTGCTGAAATTACGTCACTCGTATGTGAAGTAATTTATATTGTGAATAATATACGGACCTATATGTTATTAACCTATTAAACATTCCGTTCTGTTCCTATTGTTTATTGTTGTGCCGGACGTAAAGAAAAGCAACATACCATTTCTACCCGTGGGTTTTGAAAGAGGGACCAAGGGGACCACTTCGGGCGGCAAGCAATGAGTAGCTCGCCGCCCGGTAAGGACCAGGCTCGGATCGACGGCGCGTAGTGTTCCACGCACGCCTCAAAGAGTCAACAGCACTGAAGGGGTCTGTAACTCTGTAGGACCGATGCCTGCCAGGGTCGCGAGATTGTTCAAAAGAGATACCGTGACCCTGGCACATGGACAACTGAATGAACACGGGTGAGCTTTAGTCAGTAAATGTCTGACACGCCCTGCTGTTCCGCTCAGAGCGGGAGAAGGCATTTGATGATTTTCCATCCAAAAAAAAAGGGGACCACTTACTAGAGGATTAGCAGCAGCGTTCTCTATGCATTTTACCATCATACTGCTGTCGCCAAACCACCTGCCAAGCTTGGCTTTTATGGCACACCCCCCCAAATTGGGAGAGACCTATGTCCAACAAGGTCTAAAGAAAAACGATATATATTCCAACAATTCCTAAATTTCTAATTTTATAATTACAACAATATAATATAAAATTAATAATATGAATAATAAAATAGTATTATTATATCGAGTACCCGCAGCCTATAAAAGACTTCTCTCCGCGTCCTAATTGAATTATTAAACACATTTGTATCGCTGATCTAGGGCGGCGCACTTGCAAATTTTATTAAGGCCAATCACAGTTCACGCGTCGGGTTCACTACTCTATTAGCGCCTTACGTAATACACACATGACCGCTCGACCACGAGCTACACGCTCAAGCGACACACGTGTGGCGACTAACTTTTAGTTTTATTGGTATGCTCTCGGGTAAAATGTAGCGAACTGTGCATCTTCTTATAACATCCTATTGTAATGTTTAACCTACATTTACAAATAAATATTATTTGATTTGATTTGACAGTGACTGCGGAGAAAACAAATAAAGAAGTAGTTTAGAGCGTGTCCCGCAACGCGAATTGCGTCGTGAGGAAGCCAACATATCCTAGAACCAAAAAATTTAAGACATACGAAATCTACCAACAGGCACTGGGCGTGCTTGGTATCCACCGAGTTGTTATAGCGTATCCACGCTTCCTCTCACGTAGAGGACACCTGCATCCCAGCAGTGGGATCATTATTGGCTAATTATGCTACACTAAAGTATCGCGCCTCTATTCACCGCGCAGCTAGGCAGAAATGTATAGTACTCCTACATTTCACCAGTTATGTTTAACAGCCATGTAAAAGTAAGACAATCAAGAGGTTCTGCATTGTGTTCTTAATCTGTCCAGTTATTTGTATACAAGCCTACACATTGACCTTTACTCGCGACCTTTAGCTTCAGATATTTCGGCAAGTATTCCAGATACAGTTATCTTTATAAAGCCAACGTATCTATGAAATTAGGCCGCACCAAGTTTCCAGAGGGACTCGCACTGACAACATCAGATTTTGGACAGAACTTGTTCAAATGTTTATTTTTTAGTTTTATTCAGGGTGGATTTTCGGAAATCTTGAAATAATAGGAGCTTCGAAGTTCACAAGAGAAACTGAGACGTTTGCCTTGTTCTTCGTTGGTTATTGAACTCAAGTTTTAATTATGTAAACCTAAACTTACGTTTTATTAATTATTGTCAAGCGAAAATAAACATTCTTAAACTCAATGATTATATTAAAAACAATCAAAAGTGTAACATGAAAACATATCTATGATAACTATCTGGGCGCAATTCTATGTCGTGAAAGTTTATACGTCATTGTATAAATGTCATCTTCATAATTGTAGACAAATGACGTCCACTGCTGGACATAGAACTTCCCCAATTTGGGGGGTTCACTATAATCGCCAAGCAGATGGCTTGGCAACCGCATTATGGTGCTAAAATGCATAGAGAACGCTTCTGCCCATTCTCTAGTAAGCTCATTAGTCACCTTTAACGACACCCACGGGAAGAAATGTGTTTTAAAGTTATTTTTTAACACTAAAATATTTGCACATTTCGAGAAAGAGCAATTCTCAAAACACCACATGGCTCCAACTCTTTGCGTCACTCAAAATACAGTGACAAACAGAGCATAAGCGATATACAAAAAGAACAGAACATCTCAAAAAAGAGCTATAGGATGTCTGTTTTGGTATAATTTTGGAGACAAAATAAAGAGCAAACCATAAAACTCCAATAGGAATACAATCCAGTAAATAAATACAATATCGGACACCATACTCACATCACTACCCCACCTACTCTTCTACCTACATAACTGCATCAAAACCAAACAAAATTACAAAAGTCAGTAACGTTGTTGAAACATAGGCAGATGTCGGAAATACCATGGTATGAGGTTTTTGTTTGAGGCTCCCTTGACCCCTATGGCCTAATTTGTCATCCATGATGATAGCACACCGGTGAGTCATTACAAAGATATGCTTAGAAGGTTAACTTGAGAATTAGGGATAAGGAATTTCATCATCATTATACCACGCCTGCATTCTCCAAAGGTTTAACAGAGGTGTCTAGTGCACCAACATTTTTCCAGTTACGTTGAATTCTCATGAAGCAGAGTACGAACCTATTGCCATCAACCGAGTACAAGTCCAAAGTCAAGGCTGCTACTGAGATATTCCTAATTGAATAATTTCTGGTGAGACTAAGTACACGTACGTTCCTTCGCTTTGTATGAAAATGTAGGCAGGATTGTCCATTGCAACCCACGGTCATTACGCACAGATACGTGGCTCGCAAACATTAATGAATCGCATAGCTTACGTAGCAAACCGCTCCGTGTATATTCTGCGGAGTAGTTGCGTAACACTAACAGTAGAAATTATTGTTATTTTGACAGTTCAACAACATCCATTGCGTTATTTACGTTGTTGAGCAGACGAATTTTTCGAACATATAAAGCAATGGATTCTTCACAATTATTCAAATTCTCCTTGATTATCAACGTTAAAGATACACTATTAAGGTGCTGCAAAGTAGTGGTCGGTCGACTTAACACTTTGTCCGAACTATACAAGGTACTTCTGACTATTACAGACAGTGAACCTTTTCTATGTATATTGTATGGTGGCAGCACTGTCATGTGCTATATCCAGGCTATCGATGGAACTAATGGAATTGCACAACATTGTAAGTAATTGTTTCGGCGAGCCGTTAACACTGCTTAGCTTAGTGCCATGTTGTTCGATAAAACTAAGTATCAGAAAGGATAAAAAATGACTGGCATTGCTAAAAGATACATTTCTTGGATATAATATATACCTGTCATATCGGGAGTTCTTTCGAAAACATTGGAAATCGGAGACAAAATTTGTTCCGCTTCCGATTCCGCCAAATATCTTACGAAAACTTGGCATATCACAGCTCATGCCACTACTCCATATTTGTTTATTCATTTTGTATATGTACAAAAGCAATAATAATTGATAGTTAATTAGAAATAAGTGAAATACAATTAAAATATGGGCTAGGTGGAAGCAAGAAATTCTGACACTCGGACTTACCAAAAAAAGGGTATTTTGTTGCCCAGTGATTGGGTTTTGGAGGTCAGAGAGGCAGTCGTTCCACATAGTATATTTATATTCATGTGCATGCAGTTTTTATTCTTTTTTTTAATACTTGTGAAAAATTTAGCCTATAACCACCGTGCGACCCAGACGAGTCGACATACTCGTATACTGCATATATCACCAGCCGTTGGAATGCTTCGAGAGGATAAAGAATCCAATACGTAAAATGCTTTTAATTATATAGTTTTGGTGAATACGAGCGTGTCTTTTTGTTACGTAAAAAATATTCTGTCTAAACTTGAAGCCGACCCAACTGACTAACATACTAACTAACCTTTTTTTTTTTTTTTTTTTTTATCGTGGAGAAATGCTCATGCATACTGCGCTACTAAGGGAAAATAGCGCAGTTATGTGGGACTTCAACCCACTAAAACTCCACGGTGTCCTCCTACACCGCTTATGGCGGGAACACGGGAACGAAAAAACTCTTCCGCGAACCCGCCGCGGCTGTCCGTCGCCGGACCCACCTCTGGGGGATACCCCCATTCACGGCGCGCATGAACACATAACACGCCGTGACCACCCCGGGGACCAATTAGCACATGGGCGCCAGACGACCCCTTGAATGGCACCCTTGGTCCCCCTGCGACGGGTCAGGACTGTGACCCCGCCGCCTACCACTTTTCGGCCGCAGGGGATAGGGAGAGTGGCCAACGCTATACCAACACTCCTCCTCCCCTGCGGCCCCACCGCGTTCGCCATCGGACGGTGGCGACCCCGTTCAGGCCGCGGAAGGTAGGGAGAGCGGCGCACCTCAATACCGGCAATCCTCTCCCACCGCGGCCCACAACCCACGCGATGTCGCCACGCGACACCGCGTTGGCCGCTACGTCGTCGGCTTTGAGCGGAAAAGCCCTGACGAGCGGCCCCTCCTCGGGTTCCTCTTAGCTTCACCGTGGGGTTCTAAACCACGGCTACTGAGCCCCCCCGCCTCGTCAATGTGGGAACCCATTGGGGGGGAACATACTAACTAACCTAACCCAACCAAAGATTGTTGAAAAAGACTATAATAATATAAAAAGTATGTAAAATTTTCCATTCTAACCATCTCAGTAAGAAATGAACTTCTTATTAATGTAATATAGTAACATACTGCTATATTAACACCCGTCTTACTAATGCGACTATACGTTCCGATTTCTGAAGATAGCAGTGAAATGAACAGACTGTGTAGTAGGATATATTTCTACTCACGATCTTACGTGACCATGCCTGGGTATCTCAGAATTTTCGTGAGTAATACAGAAAGGATTTGTTTTTTTGTACGGCATGAAGGAAATATTAAAATAAGGACAACTTAATTATATATTCTGTATAAGAAACTGATATTTGATATTTTGTTTCAGTAAATTGGTTAGAAGAACACTTGTAATAGTAATTATTTTAAAACTAGATGAGGTCAGTGAAAAAAGTGTAAGTAGTTGGAATAAAATTATATCACTTCAGCCGTAAGACGTCCACTGCTGAACTTAGGCCTCCCCCAATTTGGGGGGCTTTACCATAATCGCCACGCTTGGCAGGCGGGTTGGCGATCGCAGTATGGTGGTAAAATGCATAGAGAACGCTGCTGCCCATTCTCTAGTAAGTCCCTTAATCGCCTTTTACGACACCCACAGGAAGAAATGGGGTGGTGTTATTCTTTACGTTCGGCACCACACGGTACAAAAAAAAAAAATATTTTAAACTATTCATCTTACTGTTAGTAAATTGTATATGAAAATGGTCTCAAAATCATTGATTTCACACAACAATGAAACATTACCATATCAATATTTAAAAAAATTAAACCGCCGCCGCAAAAAAACAGAAAAGCAAAAAATAATAAACCTTAAAATTATGAGTCAGCGCTTTGAGTGATCTTTGTTCATTGATTTTTCAGCGCCGACTCAAAATTTTAAGGTTTATTATTTTTTGCTTTTCTGTTTTTTTCGGCGGTTTAATTTTTTGTTAAAAAGATTTTATTTTGTAATTTTTTGTGGCTTTAATTTACTAATAATATTTGGCATGGTATAACCTATCCAATGAAAACAGAATTATCAAAATCAGACTACTCTGTACAAAGTTATGCGTGGTTACACATTACAATCAATGAGTGAACAATCAATCATCCCCTGTTTTCCGACCCTTAGGGTTCGATTTTGTTTTCCAAATTTATATGGGACCACCGTCGGAGTAAATCCTTTCCTATAAAAAAAGAATTATCACAATCGGACTACTGTGTAAAAAGTTATGCATAGTCATACATAAAAAAAAAACAAAAAAAAAATATATACGCGTCAAATTGATAACCTCCTCCGTTTTTTTCGTCGGTTAAAAATGATTTTCTTTTATAAAACAGGCCTTTTAAATAGATACTCAGTGGAAAGATTCCTCTTTAAAATTATTTAAAGAGTACGATTTATTTTCGAACGACAGGGCTTGACAAATTACATGCCAATCTTTAGCTCTTGAAATTCGAAGTGCAAATTGAAAAGAGAAAATCTGTTTTCTTTCGAATTTGTAAAATGGGGTACTAAGAATGTTTGAACCTTAATATTTGTTAAGTTTATTTAAAGTAATTGATACGTAATAATACGTTTGAATCATCATCATTATTTTAGCGTCCACTGCTGGTCATAGGCCTGCCCGTTTGGGGGGCTCTGCCATAATCGCCACGCTTGGCAGGCAGATTGGCGATCGCAATATGTTGGGAAAAGGCACAGAGAACGCTGCTGCACATTCTCTATTAAGTTCTGTAGTCGCCTTTTATGACACCCACGGGAAGAAATGGAGTATGAATAGGAGAGAGCAAACCAATCCTTTTTATATTATAACTAGCTTTTGCCCGCGGCTTCGCCCGCGTGGATGTCGGAAATTAATGCAAGAGGACGTACTACCGCGATAAGAATGTGTTATTCCAGGTTATATAGGTAATATAGACTCTGTGTGCTATTTTCGATCCAGATCCATTCAGCCATTTTTGCGTGATTGAGAAACAAACACCCAATCATACATATTTTCACATATATAATATTATTATTAGTAGTAGGATTATAACTCATATTACTTAGGATTCATAGTTTATGAGAACATCATGTGTGTTGGTGTTTTTAAAATAAAAGTAATAGTATTCAGAGTAAGAAGACTGCGACATAGGGCTTGGTTTAGTTGAATATAAGTCTTCCTGGTTTTTCTTAACGCTCCTATTTTACCTATACAGACACTCAATCATTTACCAGACACCGAACATAATCATAGGAATAGTACTTTTGCCAGTGGCTTGGCCCGTATAGCTGTCGGAAAATATCACCCGAGAACCTACTACCGGGATAAAGTAGGTATCCTATCTGTTACGTATCCATGATATAATATATCTTTGTGCCAAATTCGATCTAAATCCGTTTGGCCGTCTTTGCATCATTGAGAAACAAACATCCAAAAATCTAAACATCTAAGCCATTTCGCGGTCTCTCACTTGGAATAATACTATTAGGTTTATTTTGAGTATAATGAACACACGTGATATTCGCAATTACTATGAAGCCAAAGTAATATGAATTACAATCCTACTTATCCTGTACTACCTGGCCGCTGCCAACGCGCTCTGCGCCCGCTTTTTAAATCTCTAATATCTTCTAAGATATTCATTTAAATTACATGCTGAAAAGGGCCTTATTGATTTATATTAAATGCACAATGTATTTAAGGTACTTAATTGGATAAGGATTAATGCTGTATTGCTTAAAATCGCTTCGTAAATAAGCCCTTATTTCTCGTAAAAAGTAAAAGATAAAAAATGGTTATTGTGAGTTATCCCTAAGAGATAGACATATACCATTGAGGACATTTTTGTGGGCCTTTTTAAGGTGTACAATACTGTAGTACATTATTTTGATCTATTTCGTAGGATTCAGCCAGGGTTTTTCGAATTTTGAGACGTATGTCAGCGTAGTTTTCGAAGACAGTTATTTTTTTCTAAAATGAAATAATCTTTCTAAAATAAAAGTAGCCTAAGTTACTCCTTGTTACATCAGCTATCTGCCAGTGAAAGTCCCGTCAAAATCGGTCCAGCCATTTCAGAGATTAGCGGGAACAAACAGACAGACAGACAGACAGACAAAAATTGTAAAAAATGTTGTTTTGGTATATGTATCGTGTATACATCCATATACACTTAGTAAAAAGTGGCTATCTTAATATTAAAAACAGACACTCCAATTTTATTTATTTGTTTAGATGTATAGATAAGAAGATTGAAAAGAGATTGTTTTGAGATATAATTAATAAAGCGTGACATAAACAAATCATACATTACCCCTTCAAATGTTTAATTTAAAATATGATATGGCTTGAAATAGGCTGGCTAGTGAGATGAGATGATAAAAGATTTATAACAGATGATAATACAGACATATAGAAAAAACTAGCTTCCGCCAGCGGAATCGCCCGCATGAAAATTCAAACCCCCAGTTCACCCTCTTAGGGATGGAATTTCAAAAAACCCTTTCTTAGTGGATACCTACTCTTCACAAAGAATACACCCTCCAAACATGTCTCTAGGACCAGCGATTTAGGCTGTGCGTTGATATATCAGTCAGTCAGTCAGCCAGTCAGTCACTCACTCAGGACTTTGAATTGACCACAAACCACCACTGACCTCAAATAAATTAGAATAAGGACAAGAGTGATCAAATCAGAAATGAAGTGCAGGACAACCAAGCTAGACAACACAGCTAGACAACACAGCCCGAAGAACGGCCTAACTTAAGTGGCAGTGGACAGAGCACATATGAAACTGGCAAAACGGATAACCAATGTGGCAGAAAGGTTCTGGAATGGTGACCGCGTATCGGAAGACGCAGCGTCGCGTCGGAAGGCCTCCCCCACTGTGAACAATAACGGTGCTTAGAGGAGGATTATGTCCACTAGTGGACGTTTTTTGGCTGAAATGATGATGATGAAGGACAAGATAATAATGATTCCTGAATATCACTATGTTCTACGCCATTGCCAACCCAATCAACATCAGGAAAGCATTCATACTCTACCACCAAGTACTTAGTTAAAAAAACTATGAAAAAATGCATTTTACAAGTCACTTCTCAATTTCATCATCATTATTACAGCCAAATGACGTTTACAGCTGGACATAGGCCTCCCCCGATTTTGTGGTATTTGCCTTAATCACCCCGCTTGGCAGGCGGGTTGGCGATCGCAGTATGGTGGTAAAATGTATAGAATTCTGCTGCCTATTCTCTAGTAAGTCCCGTAGTCGAAATGAGATGATGGTATTATTTATTATGTCCGGCACTACATGTTTTTTCAATTTGTCTACAATATTTTTGATAAAAAGAACCTGCTGGATGGGACACAGACGGCCAGACTAAATTCAATAAAATTTATGACCTGATGTCAATCATGACGTTATTTCTTCGTAAAACTTTGGCCCTGAATTCACTAGACGCATAAATGGCAGCAAAAAACATAAAATTGCGAAGATAATCTAGAGGTTTTCTCATTTGGAAAATGAGTTGTAATAAAGGGCCGCAGTTTTTATTAAAATAAGGGACCAATCGCGTCTCGTCACAAGATCATACTTGGTAAACTAATTTATGTTCCTAAAAACTCATACATTGTGTTTTTTATTTACATTTTCTAAAATACTCAACAGTATAAAGTAACCGTAGTAGCCCCTAACTGTTCATTTCAGTAGAATTTCTGTAAAGTTCACTGCTCACCTCACTCAAGTGAGCGCACACAATTCTAAAGCGAACTCATTTGTTTTTACAGGTTCACAACGAGACACCGTTCGAATTTCGAAGTGATGACACTACTAAACATGAGCAATGAACGATCGAAGAGAAATTGCTGTTTCAATTGATCTGTTTCTCAAAATGTAAGGAAAAATTATATAAATAATGTAAATGTTTGCATGCCGCATGGTAAAATATGGCTGAGCTTTAATGTATCATAACATAACAACTTGTGTATTACCCATATTTGCAAAAATAAAATTCTATTCTATTCTATTCTAAATACCAAATGGAAAACGCAATAGCACATTACCCGACCCGGGAATCGAATCCAGAACCTTATGCTCAGTAGTAGCGCTTGCGACTACTAGACCAATGTGGCAGTCAATAGGTCCTTTTTTGGTGATTGTTACCAATGCAGGCTCTTTTCACTATTTTTTTTTTCAATTTGTAATCTAGCCTCGTGGCTCGTGGGGCTCGTGGCCCGTGGCAGTCAATCGCTCAGCCTCTGCGTTAAACATTTTTAAATTAAATTATGAGTCAGGTTTTTACCAATGTTTCAAGCAAGGTTGAAACTAGCGGCCCACACTCCCACAGTAGTCAATCACTCACCCTCTTCCGTAGTGTAGTTTTGTCTACTCATACATAATACATGAAACGTAACTATATTATTAGCTTTAAAAACATAAATTCATACGATATACATGAAAAGTTACCATATAATTTCCATGCAAACATATTTACTAAGTTAACAAAAAGCCACATACTCCACATACTTCGTGTTTTTCTGTAAACAAACTAGGTGACAGAATGGCGTTGAAATAAAATAAATTAAGCGACACTGTTTTGATATATTACAAGGTCAGGTTGGCTTCGAGCGAAATGAAAAGTTATAGTACAAAAAATTGGTCGTTTACAGTGGAATATATTATGTACATTAAGTATACAAAATAACACAAAAATATAACATGTTTATACAGGTATACTCATACAGGGTATAAAAGACATCGCTTCACAAACTATTACCTACCATGTATTCAGTAAATGATTCTAGACACACAAGCGTTGTCATTTTTCGTCGGCTTATAAAAAAAAACAACTATTTAATACAAAAGTTCAACATGTACACGGTTGGAATACATAGAAAAGGTGATAAAAAAAAACAACAAGAGTATGAATTGGGCATCAGATTATGTTTAGTTTTGAAAGGATTGCATGTCTGATTAGTGTCATGAAACTGTCATGTTTGCTGTTTTGGTACATTCGAATGGACCACGCTATTTATAGCATTATTTAATCTCAAAATCGTTTATTTTAAATATGTGCGCTACTCACGTGTATTTAATCGGATTTACCAAACCAGCTTTCGAAAGCCGGAACCCTCTCACTGTACAAAAAGGTAAAATTTTCTCAACAACTCTTACACGTTGCGACAAATTCTCCAATAAACACATCTTTATATTTTCACCCTGTATCAAGTTGCATAACATAAAGTGCTGAAAATACGGTTATTCCTTCAGTTTCCGTTCTTCGAATTTGTGTTGGTATTTCTACTACGTATGTATTTGAAAAGGTTTGTATTTGGCTCAAAAGGAGACGTTGTTCCAATGATTATTGTGTTGAAAAAATTACTGAGCCAAGATAAGCTCATAAGAAAGAGGTCTTCTCAATAATTACATGCATAACGTTATTTACCAAAAGTGTGTAAATGTTTGCTTCTGCTGAAAATATCAGCAAAAAAGATTTTGTTTCCATAAATTAAGCCGTAAAAATATATTTAAACAAGCGTCCATCGACATAACGTCGAGATTTGTTTGGTTATAATCATATGTAATAAAAGTACCCTTACTGAAGCCGAGACTCAAGTGACTTCGACTTTGTTATGGGTATTTGCAAGACCACGTGATCTTTTCGTTGTTTGTTTTTTTCTGCTGGACTATATCTTTTGGATACGGAGATATTGATGGCCACATCTATACAGGAAGATTTTTTAGTCACCGTCCAAATTTTTTCTAGGCATTAGGTATCATTCAATAAATCCATTTTTGAAAAAAAAACGATACATAAAATTTTCATTTTAAATTAATTTCTTGAAAGAATTATCCGCTCTGCGTGGTCACTAAGTTAAACGTTAATAATACTACACTTGCCACCCGTGAGAGTATGAAGGGAAAATTTGCAACTTTGTTTATTATTGTTTTCCATTAATATCGGCGGCGCGCGGGGTGGGCCGCCGAAATTAATACCGAGCGCGGTGCATACGCACTAGGTAATAGCCCGCACTATTACCTAGCGCGCGGTGGTGTGCAGAATCATCAACTTTATATAGATAACTTTGTGATGTGATATCTCAATATATTTGTATTAAGTGATAGTAATAGAAAAAACACGTATTAAATGATTTTCATAAAATATTAATATATCATAATTTGGACGGTGACTAAAAAATCTTCCTGTATATACATCTATTAAAAATAAATAAAATTGAAGTGTCTGTTTGTAATTTCGAATCAACAGTTTTTCACTAAATGCATATTATGAAAGTATATATGGTACTTACATCAAAAAATCATTGTTTTAAAATTTTGTCTGTCTGTCTATCTGTCTGTCTGTTTGTTCCGGTTAATCTCTGAAACTGCTGGACCGATTTTGACGGGGCTTTCACTGGCAGATAGCTTGTGTTATAAGGAGTAACATAGGCTACTTTTTGTCTGAGTGGCACGTCCCTGTGTGATAATTTCTGAACACCACGCGGGTGAAGCCGCGGGCACAGCTATGTATTATTTATAATAGATATTTGCACACCTATTAAGGTAGGATATGGTGCAACGAACTTTTGATGCAATTATGTATCACCTCATAAACATCCACATTCATGCAAATAAATGATTTGATTTGTGTAAACCTTCTTGAATTTTGTTTATTACGATTTTATAGAATATAGAAAGACGTGTGTTGTTTTTACCCCACCTCAATGTCATGCCATCTGCCAATAAAAAATACCTTAGTCTGGTAAATTGCCATTGGACAGAAATAAAAATATTTTCGCACCTCTATCGATCCACACGACATACACTTATGTAAACTCCACTTGACTACATAACCTTGAGTTGGTGCTACGATGACATTTGTGTCCTTGAGGATCTGGCATTGTCATTTCTAATAGGAATAAAAGCCTAGTCACTTTAACCATACATTATCATTCACTGTTCATCCATCATTTTATTGTATGTCATACTTATTTGATTTGATTTCTTTTAAACCCACCCACAACTGATAAAACCCGCACACACTGTTGTCTTCTCATTTCATTATTGTATTTACCTTTGACCCCTAAACAAAGAGATTTGCCACAAAGGACTATCAGAAATCAAGATAGCGATGTCATATCTGCTATTCAACCAAAATAAACGTTAGATGGCTGTCAAACGATTTAATGTTGGCAATAAAGCTGTCAAAATGTTTAGGTAAATATGTTGTATGGATTGTGATAAAGAATCGCTTATGTGAAATTCTCTTCACATCAATTTGAAATTCGATTGGTATCTCGTTCTGGGTGCTTACTCTCGAATATAATTCCAATAGATCGACATTAGTCAAACGTCAGTTGGTTGAGTTAAACGTCAGGGATTGGCTAGACTCAGTGATTCCAGCCAATCACTGACGTTTGACTGACAATTCCAATATCGATCTATTGGAATTATATTCGAGAGTAAGCACCCTGATCCAAGATGATTTACTTTAAAAACAAATGATTTCGCTTTCGAATTGTGTGCTAACATTTGAGTGAGGCTCTAAGTGAACTTTACAGAATAGTACTACTGTAACCAGACATTGCACGCTTTTTAGTCAGCCAAGCCTGCCCGTCCGCTGACATCAGAGATAAGACAAACCCTACTGATTTGAAATGAGTTAGATAAGATAGATGTTGTTGATATTGATTACATTTGTAACTACTTCGTTTATGTTAATTATCTTAGTTAACATGCTTATGGGGCAAGCAGAATTTCTGTTATGAATATAATTGATCTATCTAATGGTATAGTAAAATGTTTTGTAAAAGCCGGTTGGCTTTTATAAAACATTTTACTATACCATTAGATAGATCAATATTTATTATTATTATTTAACATTGTAAATTGTGGGGTGGTTACCCCACAATGTAGAATGTGATCAGGCAGCGTAATAGCTAACGACCCATCCAATGGTTAGTGGTCACCGCTCATGGACATCTGCAATGCCAGAAACATCAAACTACTTGCCCAGATATCAAGATGAAATATTCCATGTGCCTATTACTACACCGGCACCTATACCCTTCAAACCGAATCAAAACAACGCTGCTTAGCGCCACAAATAAATACAATAGTGACACAACACTGAGTGAACTTCATCGCAATGAGCTCCTTTACTTATAAATACTCTGTATATGAGTAGCGACGAGGGGGAGTATATATTTCATACCTTTTTTACTAGCCATCATATGCTTAGCCTTTTTGCAATTTTTTTGGGGTTGGCATACAGTCTAACTACATACAGCCATGTTTTACGTGGAGCGAGTACCTATGTGCCCTTCACAACCCTGTCACTGGGTAATACGGGTAATAGATAACCCTTGGTAAGGCTGCTTGTTAGTTTCTGGCATCTGACAACCCGTAACGATTGTCAATGATCCACAAATGACAACTGGGACCAACGGTTTAACATGCTTTCCGAGGCACGTAGGGGTCTTGATATGGACAGGTCACCCAGCTACTGACTGACTGTGGCAAGCGTGACGTGTGCGCGTCACGTCTTCGTCAACCAGATCGATCGACATGTGCGGCTGATGAATTTATCCTCTAGCTCCTGTTTTAAATTAGTAATCATAACAATTCGAATACAATGATTGCCACCCCTAAAATGCGACGTTATTTAAAAGTAAGAAGTACTGTTTTTACTCTAAGGTTTCTTAGTCTGAAAAATATATTACATTATTACTAGAATTCCAACAAATATAAGTCGATTGCCAATTTGCATTAGACATTAAGCTGTTATCAGGTGAATTTTCTTGAGAAATGAAGATCTAACTTACTCAATTATTGCTCTTCTTCTCCATAATACTGGTATACAAATTATTTCAAACGAGAAAAAATTCTTTGATTTCTTCAACTGCACCGAGAAATTCTATTCGAACATTTCTATCTCGGAGCAAGGGGTAAATTGCACGAAGATTCAGTTTAATGGAAGTACCAAAACTTTGTATAATGAAGCACTTCTTCTATTACCATCTGAATTTATAAAATCAATATAACGAAGTGGTGTGTAACGAAATGTTTTTGAAGTAAAACCACGTCAGAGAAAAATGCCCAAAAATGTATGGGCAATAATGACACGGAGTTGATAGAAAATAAAAGCACGTAGGCCATATTTAAAATCATCATTGTATACATGTCTTTATCGTCTCTCGTATCGCAGAAAAGCTGGAAGAGATTTCTTTAGAAATAAGCATCACCTCTGTACCAATTTTTTTTGTTATTTTCTTATTGTCTGTTTTTAAATTTGTACATAAATGGTTAAATAAATAGCAAATATGAAATTACTTTCATTAAAATCTCCACATAATGTTTGTTTTTTGTGTGTTGTGTTTTTGTAATAAAAGAAACAATATCAACATAAACTTTAAAAAAACACCAACTGAATTCAGTGTACCATTGTGCATTTGATTTAAAATATTGTTTGAAATTCAATCTGGACCTTCAAAGGTGTCGTTGATAAACAACGTGCTAAGAAACATGCAGACAGTCACGCCAAACTGATAGCAAAATATTTCTATGAAACTTGATATTTCTATGAAACTTACCTACATATCGAATTCAAAGATGCTTTTGAGCATCTAAAAATCAGCATAGAAAGTAAACTCGAACCCAAAATAATTTTCCCTCTTTGATTCAAAGGCGTTTCAAGTTTGAATATTCGTAGGTTATCGTAACGACCAATGAAGTGGGATAGGCAATGTGCGAAGTTGCAATAAACGAAAATTGTGGGCCAGAAACTTTGATCGTCTTGGGGTTTCCAGTTAAAAAGTTTTTGGCGGAATTTATTTTTGAATTGGTAACATTTGGGGAAAATGGTTGAACGCCTTTTGTTTTTGGAATTGAAAAGAATTGAAGATTAAACTTATTGTGATGAATTATTTTATGGTGGGAAATGTCTTTTCTAGAGATGAACATGGAAAAGAATAATTTATGTGAACAAAATAAGATAAGACAAGAATTTAATGAATTATATTTTTATTAGCAGTTGTGAATTGTTGTTGCATGTTCCAAATCATATTGTCTATTATATAATAAACTCCACGGCAATTCTCTTAAATCTATACTATATAATATTATAAAGCTGAAGAGTTTGTTTGATTGAACACGCTAATCTCAGGAACTACTGGTCCGAATTGAAAAAATATTTTTGTTTTGGGTAGCCTATTTACTGAGGAAGGCTATAGGCTATATAACATCACGCTACGACAAAAGGAGCGGAGCAGCAACTAAAAATGGTCGAAAACTGGCAGGCAATTGGATGCGACGGGAAGGGTCAGGGGAGCAAAAATTTGACGCGGACGAAGTCGCGGGCAGAAGCTAGTAAAGTATAGAATTACTTTGTGACTTTATAGATCTGAGGAACAATTCTCGTATTTTGAAGAACGATCGCATTTTTAACCGACGGAAAAAAACGGAGGAGGTTATCAATTCGACGCGTATATTTTTATTTTATTTTTTATGTATGACCACGCATAACTTTTTATATAGTAGTCTGATTGTGATAATTCTTTTTTTATTGGAATTATCACAATTACTTCGAGGGTGGTCTCAAATAAATTTGGAAAACAAAATCGAACCCTAAGGGTCGGAAAACAGGGGATCATTGATTGTTCACTCACTGATTGTAATGTTTAACCACGCATAACTTTATTAAGAGTAGTCCGATTTTGATAATTCTTTATTCATTGGATAGGGTATACCTTGCCAAGTATTATAAGTACATAAAGCCCCAAAAAAATATAAAATAAAAACTTTTTACCAAAAAATTAACCGCCGAAAAAACTGAAAAGCAATAAATAATAAACCTTAAAATTATGAGTCGGCGCTGAAAACTCAATGAACAAAGATCACTCAAAGCGCCGACTCATAATTTTAAGGTTTATTATTTTTTGCTTTTCAGTTTTTTCGGCGGTTAAATTTTTTGGTAAAAAGTTTTTTAATCATCTCATACTGTTAAAAATATCTCCATATTTGACATTGACTGTCGCTAAGATGAGATTACGACTTCATTTTGAACATTTTTTAAATACAAGAAATGACCTACTGGTCCCATAGAAATAAATGTTTATATTCAGTACTACCCTTCAATTTATTTTATACTTTTTGCAGCCTTAGTATTAAGTTTCACTTAGTCTGAGAACCTTCACTAAGTATTTCAAGTGCTTTCATAACTTGGAAAGTTCAAAAAACCTTCTAAGTTACAAGTTATCGTGGTAAAACAAAAAAGATTTTCTTGAGTGTCATGTTTCTGAAGCAGGAAAACTTTTTTTAATAAATTGCTACAAAGTGTTGGAGACGATTCTTATAATTCTTTGGGTTGCCAAGTGGAATAATATATTTGGTTAAAGATATATATAAATTCTTTCACTTTTCGATCTTCAATCGATTTTGGGAATCGAAAAAGATTTTGCATCTTATTTCATGTCCTTAGCACTCACATTTTATTGATTGTCACATTTCATTGGTTGTTATTACATTTCCTAATCAATTAAATAATGTCGGTTAACTTAACAGAAGCCATGCTTTTATAAAAAGAACAAGGTGCTGCCTGCGACTTCCTCTACAAATACAAATAGTTTATTTTCTTTAACAAGATTTGTACAACAAAACTAGTGGTAGGAGTGTCCTTTTAAGCAAACAATTGCCTGTGTTAGGACACACCACTCTTCCGCAACTTAGATTAAAGTAATGTACATACAAAATCCGGTATTTACTATATATCTACGTGTTTTATTATGCATAATAATTTGAGTAAAAATATCCAGATTGAAACTAGCTAACATCTATCTCCAGTTTCCAGACTATGTATCCGTCAAATCTTATAACGATAGGTTCAGTGGGTTGTTTAGTTACTTCCCCATTGATGATATTAGAACGGATAAAAAAGAACAGACCAATTAAATTCCTTGTAGTCCATCCTAAATCATAATACTATCCAAAAAGCAAACCACACACATTTCGCCAGTGATTTGCCAAACTACCCTAACTTACGTAAAATGGTATAACGGACTTAAACGTCAATATCGAAATTTGGGTGTGTACGGTACCACTCTGCCAATTCCTTTAGGGAACAGTTATATAAGTTCAGTCATGCATCACTAATGACCTAGCTAAAAGAACGCTTTTAAAGCGAACTATAAAATAAAATAGTTTTCCAAGAAGTAGAACGCTCAAGTCAAGTTCATTGTAAAGTAAATTCTTGTGGGAATTAATTATGCTTTTCAGTCTATTTATTACTTGTTTTTGTAATTTTGTTTCTTCGTCAAATTATAACTAAAGAGGATTTCTTTTCACTATTAACTTATTTTGATAAGTCGGCATTATGAATCCATTTGCATGCTATAGTGTCATTGTCTACACATTACTTCAAAATTCGAACGGTGTCTCGTTGTGAATACGCGATTATTAACTTTAAAAACAAATGAGTTCGATTTCGATTGGAGTGTGCTCACTTCAGTGAGTTACCAAATAAACTTAACAGAATAGCACTAATGTACAGAAATGAGCCTTGACATTAAGTTCGTTTTTCTATGCTAACAAAGAAATAAAACTTATCACCAATTTATTTGACCGGAATGGTCAATCGTTTAGCTAACATATAGGGAGAGTGACATTCATCTTTAGAGCTAGAGGGTCGTGTCAACATCATTGAACGATTACCTATAATACCTTTAGAGGCAATGATCGGCTGTGGAATGGACCAGAGGAAGGTAACGATAAGAAGACAGATGTTTTTATATCCATTTAATAGTTTGGCTAACAGGTAGATGGCTCGCGTGATAAAAACTAATTCCGTCTCCTGATATTGTAACGTATGGCAAGTTTATATTGTTTATGTCAAGTGTCACTGTGAGTGATGGCGGGCTGTCACAGCGGATTTTACTATCATGGCTACCGCCTGCCGGAATAAACGTCACTAATCACACGTTATTTTACTGGTGCTATTCTGTAAAGTTCACTCCTAGAGGTCTGTACAAGATTCAATCTATAAAACTTTGAATAAAAAAGATTATTTTATTGAACTTCTATTAAATATAATAATTTTAAATACATTCTCAATAACATAATAAAACATAGGGATTCTTTTAACAGGAGGAGAAGCTCCTGTTTAAAACATCCTCTGTCATACTAATATAAAGTTAGTTAGTTGTTTACGCAATATAAATGAAGATTGATGGCAAGTAAATCCCTTGTGTAACACTGGCGTGTTGTTAAGCTAGTCGGTTATTAAGTATTTTGATGTTTCTTGACGCTAATATTATATAAAACCGGCCAAGTGCGAGTCGGACTCGCGCACCGAGGGTTCCGTACAAACCTGCAGGTCATCATCATCATCATTCGTCATCATCGTTTATGAAATTAATTTTTTTTTTTTAATTTTTATATTTGAGTTGACTGAATGAAAGGTAAATTGTGGTTTACGATTTATGACGTATTAAAAAAAAACTACTTACTAGATCTCGTTCAAACCAATTTTCGTTGGTAGTTTTCATGGTAATGTACATCTTATATTTTTTTTAGTTTTATCATTCCCTTATTTTAGAAGTTACGGGGGGGGGACACACATTTTACCACTTTGGAAGTGTCTCTCGCGCAAACTATTCAGTTTAGAAAAAAATGATATTAGAAACCTCAATTTCATTTTTAAATACCTATCCATAGATACCCCACACGTAAGGGTTTGATTAATTTTTTTTTTTGTGTTTCAGTTCTATGTATGGGGAACCCCAAATATTATTGTTTTAAAAAAAAATGATATTAGAAACCTCAATATCATTTTTGAAGACCTATCCATAGATACCCCACACGTATGGGTTTGATGAAAAAAAATTTTTGAGTTTCAATTCTATGTATGGGGAACCCCAAATATTATTGCTTTTTTTCTATTTTTGTGTGATAATCTTAATGCGGTTCACTGAATACATCCACTTACCAAGTTTCAATAGCACAGCTCTTATGGTTTCGGAGAAAAGTGGCTGTGACATACTCGGACAGACAGACAGACAGACAGACAGACAGACAGACAGACAGACATGGCAAATCTATAAGGGTTCCGTTTTTTGCCATTTGGCAACGGAACCCTAAAAATGAATCCCTATTTCCCTTGGTCACGCCATCACGCGTGAACGGCTGGACCGATTTCACTTATTTTTTTTTTTGTTGTGTTTGTAATTGTCAGGAGAAGGTTCTTATGAAAGAAAAAAATTAAAAATTGCGCGTAAAATTAGAAAATTTAAGAACACTTATTTAAGAATACTTAACAACCATATAATAGGACAATGTAAACTTTTTTAATGTAACATTATGACATTTGACATAGAATTGACAGAACGCCTGCTCAAATATCATCAGAGACAGGACAACGTCTGTCGGGTCAGCTAGTTATATTATAATATACTATTTAGGGGTGTACTGTTCCACATATTCTTAAAGGTTAATAAGCATTTGCACTTGGTGCGGTATTGGGAACCACTATAACGTATTAGTATTAAACTGTAGCAGACAAGTAACCTGATAAAAAATAGGTAATTTTATATATGTTATGTTGAGTTATTAATGATGCGAGAAGCACAGAATAGGTCGAAGTGGCGGTGCTTGGGGGAGGCCTATGTCCAGCAGTGGACGTCTTTTGGCTGAAATGATGATGATTATGATGATGACTTATTAATTAGGTGGTTTTTGTCGGAGTGTAGTAAAGTGGTAGGTTCGCTTGAAATTTTGTTTTTACATGCAGGAAAAAAGAATTAACTCATGGAATACATAACTTCCTCTTTTTAACCGACTTCAAAAAATGAGGAGGTTATCAATTCGACTGTATTTTTTTTATTTTTGTTACCTCATAACTTTTGACTGGATAAACCGATTGGGATGATTCTTTTTTTATTTGAAAGCTGGTACTTTCCGTGTGGTTTTATTTTTTTAATTTGGCAACATTTTGACAATGGGATCCATGTGAAAACAATATGAGTCGTAAATTTGCATTGAGTATTTACGCGACAAATGAACGAATAACGCGATTAGATTAGTTCGGGGTATACACCATAAATATAAAGTTAAAAATAAAAACGTTATACAAAAAAAAAAAAACAACAACCGAATTCCTGAAAAAACACTGCAAAGTGAAAAATAACTTTAATTTCGGAAATCGGTGTCTTAGGATCTGTATTTAAGGTATTTTTGCCACCGACTTCCGAAATTAAAGTTATTTTTCACTTTGCAGTGTTTTTTTTTTAAGGAAGTCGGTCGTTATTTTTTTGTAAAAAGTTTTTTTAATGAATTTAGTTTCAAAGTTAATTCAATTAGAATAAATATAGGACTACCCCGTGGGCATTTCAGTACTGGTTTCATAACATTAAGCTCTTGGACAACCCCACAACACAAAACTAACTAGGACAAGTCTGAGTGATAATTTCCTCTTTCAAACTTTCTCCCACCAATAGTTATTCAGCAACCCACACCTACTAGACGCTAGACGCTGCAGTAATGATAATAAACTTGTTTTTGTTTACTTCACAGACAAATTTTGTCTACAACTGGTAGATTGGTGGCGGCCGAATAATAATACGAAGGTTCTATGTTACACAGAAGCGTATCAGCAAATAAAATCTCCCGGACTTCTAAATCAAGCCACTGTACATTTCCATGTAGATATGTACAGGCTTTGGTTGGAAGGCCTCCCACAAGATGGACCGATGACCTGGTGAAGGCCGCAGGAATACGTTGGATGCGAGACGCACAGAACAGGTCGAGCTGGCGGTGCTTGGGGGAGGCCTATGTCCAGCAGTGGACGTCTTTCGGCTGATATGATGATGATGATGTACAGGCCTAAAAATCGAAATATTGATGCGTCAAAGAAAAAATTATAATACAGTTTTGATGTCAACATACTGACCATTATGTTAGTATCATAATTATTCCAGGTTTGCAGTACACAAAAATATGTAGGATGCTTCGATTTAAGAGTTCAGAAGTATGATAAATGTTACACATAGCCTGGAATTAGACGGATGATAGAGGTCTAGGGTAGAGAAGCATACTGCGCTAACGACAAATAGGAATGAAGGGTGTCACGTAATGTAGCTCGCCGCCCGGTGAGGAACAAGCCCAGGTTGTAGGCGTGTTCTGTTCCACGCGCGCTTCAAAGAGATGTCAGAACATACTGGAGGAGGAAGGAGTCCGCTAGGGCCGTTGTTTGCCAGGATCGTGGATTTTTTACCGTGGCCCTAGCACAGGCAACTGAAGGAACACGGGTGAGTTTTAGTCAGTAATTGCAGACATTTACTGACGAAAAACCCACCCGTGCTTTTTTCCGCACTAGCTACGTCGAACGAGGCATTCTAAAACCAGTGGACAGCATAGTCTACATTTAAAAAATAACTTTGGTCGCGAATGAATTTGCAGGTACGGCCAATATTTTATCAAAAGGACAAGGATGTAATTACAAAATATTTTTGTAAATTAATTTATTCTCAAGAACGGCTGCGTTTCTCACTCACAAAAGTTTTTAGGTTGTAGTTTTGTTTAATAAATATGTAATTTTACGTTCATCATCATCAGCCTATGATTTTCCCACTGCTGGGACACAGGCCTCCTCTCGGTGAGAGGGAGTGGGCCATAATCCACCACGCGGGCCCAGTTCGGGTTGATAGATATCACATGTCTTCTAATTGTTAGTTCTAAGACATGCCGGTTTCCTCACGATGTTTTCCTTCACCGTTTTGAGAGCAGTGGCGATGAAATAATTTACACAAAGTAATGCGCCTGCTTGGGTTTGAACTCACGACCTACTACTCGTAAGTCGTGGCCATTACCACTGGGCCACCACTGCCTCAATTCAATTTTACGTTGGCAACCACAATTTCTAAACAAAGTTTAGATTAGTTTCAAAGTTATGATATGTAACTTTTGAGACATCCGGCACCAAACGTGTTGACCCTTGTGAATATTTTATTTAACAGAAACATTACGCCTAATTTCCCAAAAGAGATAGACTGAATCTTATAGTACCTACATCCGAATTCTGCTACAGTTATCATTACGGCCCATGCAACAGAACGAGCCTATTGCCATGAATAATGCTCAAATACAAAACCGAAACCGAAATCCAGAACTTTGGGCCATAATTAAGTAATTACTTATAGAAAAACCTCACACCGAACCCCAGCTCGGCAATCGCGCTTGCCAACTAGACACAACGAGGTAGCATGTGTGAAGGACTTAAATTGCTGAGATTTATTTCAGTTAGGTCATTTTAATTTTCTACGTGCTTTAAAAACTTAACGGTGGTTGTCTAAAACAAATGTTCCATCATCAGTCTAGCTTTAAATATTGATTAAAGTCCAGAGTAATATCAAATCTGACAGATTTAAATCTTGATTTATGACGATTATTCTTCTAAGTATATTTTGAGTTAAGACGCAGGACAGCATTTTAAAATTAGTTTAAACTTACAATACAACTGACATTAGGCTGTGTAATTTCTGTTATTTGTTCCAGCTTATCACCGAAACATTTGGACAGATTTTGATAAAGTTACGAGAATACTTTGAACCCTAAGGATGGACACACTTTTATCAACATACCAGGCGGCTGAAAGCGCGGGTGAAAGCTAGTGTAACTTAAAAAAGCCAAAGATAAAATTTGACACCAACTTAACTGAAAACCTTTGAACAATTTTAAACCCAATTCAGCCGAAATCCCATCTGAAAGGTCTGCCTATCAATACTGCCAAATCTTCAATTTCAAGTCACGTTCCTTACACTCGTGCTCAGAACATTAATTATTGTCTTTGTAAGGAATTAACATGAATACAATATGTTCTAATAGCGATTCTATATTCTACATAAATATAATTATCATTTTCCTGTGCTTATCCCAATTTATTTGGGGTCCGCGCAATATGTCTTTCAACCATGGTAATGTCACACAAACCTGTCAAATATTTCGCTGTTTCTATTAATTTGTCAATATTACGAAATGAAAATATGAAATGCACGCTCTGAGGCGCACTAAAATATTAATAATGGAATAAATGTAACCTCAATTGACTGATCCTTTTAGAATCAATGACCTTTATCTTCACAAAGGTCAGGTCCATCCTGTTAAGTTCCTTATCAGACTTGATAGATTTTTGGGTCACAAAGGGCCTCACGTACTTTGCTTCTAGCTCTAACAGGCAACATTTTCCTAGGTGATGGAGTTACTGCTAGAATTTTCTAGAAAAACGGTTTTTTGAGTACCAGCAACTAGCAGCATAACCATCAATATAGCGTAATAATCCTGGAGTTTTAAGCATTTTGTAAATAAACATATGGACATCATAGAAATGTAAAAATGAGCGATCTGTGATGAAGTTTATAGTCATCACGACTGAATTCCTCGAAGTGCTATTTGATTAGTACTCCGGAATTATTGCCACTTATGTTTTAAATCTCACCAAATTAAGAAGACTAGCCTATCAGATTCCTAGCCTCTACAAGAATTAACTTGAAAAAGAAAACGGTTACTCTTTTTCTGGAAAAAAACTCTAAACCCACACTCAGCAGTCTCAATTACGACCACTACACCAATAAGGCTGCCAAATGAAAAGACGTGCTTAGGTTAACACGTTGAGTGCCGAACACAGATTGATGGTTAATCCCATATGGCCACAGATTAAGCGCGCGTACAAAATTGTATATTGCCGCGCACGCGATATCGCGTGATCGGCCACAATGGAGAGCCGACGAATCATGCGATATCGCGAGATCGGCACTCAACGTGTTAAGTAGCTTATATCCCTCCCCACAAAGTAATTTCATACAAATTGAATCGTAAACGCCAGAATGTGTGTATTTAACCCAAGTGTCACTCGACACTTTGAAGACAATTTTCGGGGAATCTGAGAAATGTTACACGTGGCGCTAAGCCGTGATAAGAATGGTCACTGTAATCATGTTGTAATGGCGTACAGCAGTCGCTACTTGCTTGGACTATATATACGTGTACTGAGGATCTGCTAGGAAAATCTTAGTGGCAATAAGTAGTTCAAATTTGAACATTTAAATACATGTGCTCTTCTTTTAGTTATAAAAAAATGTCAGTCTGTTTGTTCCGGCTTGTCTCCGAAACGACTGGACCAAAAAAAGAGAAAAAGAGTTAAGTTTCCGCACAAAAGCTTAAAATCCATCACTCCTATTTGTTTTCTCGCATGCTCATGAGCAAAGTTGCTAGCTATTTAGCAATAAATTTAAACCTTTGTTAGAATACTAGCCAGTAAGACCAGTAATACCTATAGAGAATAATGAGAACTCTCCTGTGTCACAATTGCACTTTTGTATGAAACAGCTGGCAGTTTTTCATATCTTCTAGTTGGTCATATCGGTAGTTTCCTCACGATGTTTTCCTCCACCGTTTTGAGAGCAGTGGTGATGAATTAATTTGCGCAACGTAAAGTATCTGCTTGGGTTAGAACCCACAACCTGCAACTCGATAAGTCGCAGCCGTTACCACTGGACCACACTGCTCTCTGGTTTCCTAGATAAAATTGGTAATTTTTGTAAGTATTTGTTTACCATAAACTATGCCCCTTCTTTTACCTGTCACACTGTTTGAATTGCTCTCCAAGTCATAGAAAATTCTCGAGTAGGTAAATAAAACAACAATTCACTGTTTAACAGAAGCTTTCGAATCGTTCAGGCTCCAGCAAGTAAGCGATCGCACTGCGCTACACTGTAAAACAATATTGCGACCCAGTTTAACAAAAACATTAAATCCACAAAACAAAAATATTTCACAACAAACTCCTGCAGGTGTACAGAATTTAAAATAACGTTAAGCTGTACCGCCGAATGGTACCGAACACAGAAGTTCGGCTCCGTAGAACAAGCGCAAACAGAGGCAACTCATCATATTACACTCATCAAATTAACATTTTAAAAGATACAAAGTCAAAAAGAAATTTGTACTTTATGCACTACGAACTATTAGTTTTTTATTCTAAAAATAAATCCATCTTTAAGTAACAGTTTTAGTACTAACACAGTAGACACATGTTAAGAAAAATAAAATATTAACTTACTAACTTTGGATAGGAAAATAAAAAAGTGAAAGAAATGAGAGCAGGAAATGAGTGTGGTAAGAGAAAAGTAAAAACTTTTTTCTAAGACTCACTCAGAGATTTATTCGTTCTAATTCCATTCCTGAAGTATTTATTTATTTATTTAGTACATGGAGGACTTACAGCTAATTAAAACAGACAAAAAAGGAAACCGAAAGACAATTACAAATCCTCACGTATATTAAAATTATGGTGTGAGCACAAAAACAAAAAACACAGTTTCTTTATTAAATAAAAAATCCATTAAAATACTAACACTACACACAACACAGCACAACACTACTACTATTTATACATATATTGTATCTGACGGAAACTGATGTTTTTAAGAACTACCAAAAGTGCATGTTGCATCATTAAATGTAGCCGGCAACAATGTCTCCTGCTAAATATAAAACGTTTAACCAGCAAGCTCTGATTTAAAAAGTTTAAAGTACATACTTTTCTTTTTAGACTAGTTACTTTTTCATGCATTTGACATTTACAAGTCAACACTGTAAAAGAAACTTTCGCACCAAATTTAACAAACATTGGGAACGTATATCAACTTGAAACTCGCCTCACGTAGACTGAAAATACGAACAGTAGGACAAATTGACGGGATTTGCATATTACCCTGATATAGCCCAGTTCACGTGAACTTTCAACCCGGTTTTTCCCCCTTTTCACCCTTTTATAGCGGACAAAGTGCAATTGATCGAGATACTGTCGTTATACATGTAACGCTGCAGTTTTTTTTTATGTGTTCTATAATTAAATGTATGGTAATTGTAGGTTTTTGTAATACCGTGACCTGAAACTGCAAAAAGACTGTGTTAAACAGGTGTTTTTTTTTTTAAACTCCTTGTTGTTGCAAACATTGTAGTTAGATTACACGTTTATTATTTACTAGCTTTTGCCAGCGGCTTCGCCCGCGTGGAGATCGGAAAATATCCCGCGGAAACTTACTACCGGGGTAAAAAGTACCCTATGTGTTAATCCAGGTTATAAACTCTGTGTGCCAAATTTCATCCAAATCAGGTCAGTAGTTTTTGCGTGAAAGAGGAACAAACATCCATACATACAAACTTTCACGTTTATCTAGACACGCGGTAGCGTGTCAAACCAAAACTAACGAGCAGCACCGTGTGTAATATTACACGAACCATTTGGAGCCACTTTTGACTCCCTCATAACTCAAAAACTATTTCACATAAACGTGTCAAATTTGGCTCATATATTGAAACTTGCAAGATACATATGTGCTCCAAATTTAATAAACACATCCCAAACGATTATTTAGATTACGTCCAAAAATCGTCATTTTTTTTACTGACTGACCTATAGATCAAAACTCTAACCAGTTTCAGATGACCTAGAAAGTTCAAATTTGGCATGCAGATAGGTAATTAGGTGAATACAAAGGAATAAATCAGAAACTGGTAATTTTTTATCATTTTATTATAATTTTTCACTTAATTGATTCTATTAGGAACATTTATAACAAAAACCATTTGGTATTAATTTTGTTATAAATAAGTACCTACTAATAATTTATGTATAAAAAGTAATGATATCCCATCAAAAAGATAAATGTGAAATGAGATCCAAGTTCAATATTATGATATATGCCTTGGTTTTTGACTTCAACGACAAAAGAAGTGAGATCTAATTGGATGCCAACTTCAATGGTCAGTCCTGAAATTTATTTATAACTACATAAAATATCATTTCCTCTTATAAATTAGGAATATCAAAAAAAAAATTGTAGCCTAAGCTCTTACTTGGCTAGTTATCATATAAGAATTATACTAAAGCCTACGCAAGTTCTAAACCTGTTACTTGTCGGTTCTTATTTTATTATTCCGACAATTTGGCTTGCTGGTAGAAACTAGCCATCAAACTTAATCATTCCTCCTCCTCGCTTCGCTCGTGATTTAAGTTTTTAACACCCTCGCTACGCTCGGGAGTAAACCTCGAGTCCTTCGTTACGCTCGCGATTTAAATCGTTACCCGCGACAGAAGACACTGCTTTATCCCCTTGGTTAATACTCTACTATTACAATGTTAGAATTTGTCGCCAAGTAGTTTGCGGTATTATCCCATAAACATCACTTCGAAGTTCGAACGATGTCTCGTTGTGAATCCTTGATGCTTTATTTTGAAAACAACTGAATTCACTTTTGGATTGAGTGCGCTCACTTGAATGAGGCTCCAAGTAAACTTTACAGAACCGTAGGTACACCAGTTTTCATGAATGGAAGCCGGTAACATTACATGTACGTAAGACATTTCAAGTAGGTATTCCAGATCGGCAACGTATAGGAAAATTCCTTGGTATCGCTAATATCTATAGGATGACCCCTTTCCAACTTGTTATCAGGTTTAAATTAAACTATTTTGTTTTGTTTGAGAGATATACTTCAGTCGATTGGAATCCTATAACAAATTAGTCTGGTGTCAAATTCAGTTGCCGAATTAATCGGTTATCTATTCTCTATGGTCTAATGTTTTGATTGCCAGCTGGCATAACCAAGCTTTTGATTAAAACAGCTTCTATTATTGGTTATAATTATAGCATGTTGCGTTTAATCTTAAATGTTTGTTACATTTTTTTTGTACAACGTCTTAAATATAATTTAAATCTGTTATGTTTTGGATGTACTCTCCTGTAATCCTCGAAGCCAGAGGTGTATATCGCAAAACAGCCAGTTATGTTAAAGTCCCAAGCATCTAAGGGTTAATCTATTGCCTTCAGTCGAGTACCAATTCAGACTGCAGCTACTAGATGTACACTACATCGTAGGCCATATAAACACTATTACAAACAGCCACAATATTCACACTTCATTCCACCTCAAACCTAATTTGTCCCATCCACCGACGTGTAATGCCATAAGGAAGTCATTATAGTCCTTTTTTGATCCTCCACAGACACTTAGAAGATCTCTCTCGTCATTCATGAGACGTTGAGTAGTCGAGCAGTATAATTTCAAGCATATTTTCGTTAGAGTGTTCGTCTTTTTTGGCTGAGTCGTATTATTTTGGGTTTTGAGAGTGTCAAGGTCGTTTGAAGGAACATTTTTAAAATGCTTAAAAGTGATTTTCAATTTTTTGGCTAACTCGTTTTAACTATTTCTACCGGTTTTATTAATTTCAGTATCTTTTGTAATATAAATAATGCGTTGAAAAAAGAAGTGAGAAATGCTTGTGTGTTTGGTGAAAAATTACACAAACAAAAAAATCAATCTCCCCAGCCATTTCCCATCTATTACAATTATCATTTAGCCCCGAGCCGAGAAAGATTAGAACAACAATGGTCCAAAAATTGTAGTATAAATAAGCTATAAAAATAACATTCTCACGTTAGGATTGAGTACAATTCCATTTTAAAACTACATACATATAAGAATCTAACTCACGATTTCCCGATCGACTGTCCATTCCTTACCGTTTGGCTCGTACTATGCTACTTTACTTTAGGACAATAGCGTTGACTTCGGAAGGATATTTCGAAACTCAACCCCGTCCCAACAAAGGGTTGAAGTTTGTATGCAAACAAAATAGCGAGCAAGAGCTACTTAAAATACTTCACTTCCGTACTAAAGTAAAATATGTTTCCGAGTCGGCCATATTGGATTTGTTGTGACCTCACGTATCTTATGACGCTGTCCGGGACGTTGTAAATGACACCTTATTTATTTTTATGTACAAATCAGAAGAGAATGTTGATATTGTGCGGATGAATAAGATATATTATATCCAGTTGAAATAAGTTAGAGGCATCTCATTTTCTGTTACAAAGTTTAAAAGAGTGTCCATTTTTAGCACGTTCTTCTCCAAAGAAAACTACGCTGGCTATGGAAGGGGCAATTACTTTCATGTTTCTGAATTACCGACTCCTAGGTAATTCAATAGTGCTTGTAAATGGTTTAATTTAAATAAATTATTATAGTTTCAGTTTTTCAGTCTCTGGATGAACATTATACACCTGGAAAGTTATTAATAAAGCTGAATTTGTATACAATTATTTGACCGATAAGTAAACATATCCGGAAGTGAGCTGCGATTTACACATATTTGAAGCATACTTTACTTCACCAGTAACATTATTTGCATAAAAACTCAACCCTCTGCTTGATCCGCTCAGGGGTTTACTTTTGATTAACCCTTTCAGTGCACTTCTATAGTATCTCAGAAACACCATCGCCTCATGTTTCTAGTGCTTGCAATTCAATTCATATAGTTTCTGTTTGTGAACAAGTTCACAATCAGTGCCATTGCGAATTCTCTAAATATCACTTCGAAATTTGAGCAGTGTCTTGTTGTGAATTTGCGATGACTTTAAAACAAATGAGTTCGCTTTCGAACAGGTTTGTTGACAGTTTTTTAGAAACCCAGTTTGTAATGTTCATTGTGGTTTATTTTTCTCAAAATGCGAATGATTCAGCGAAATATCGTTTCGCCATTTTTATTGTTGTTATCAAGTGTCATTATTCTTTTTGAAATTCTAGCGGTGTCTCACCGTGAATCCGTGATGATTTACTTTAAAAAGAAATCAGTTCGCTTTCGAATTGTGTGCGCTCACTTGAACGAGGCCCCAAGTGAACTTTACTGAACAGCACTACTGTTTTTCTGTAGATTTGCAAACCTGCTGTTTGTAACAAATCTGCTTACAGTGGGATAACAGAGGGAATCGGATTTGTATCCCCAAGAGCCTCTACACAATTTGTTCACGATAGGATAGTTGTTGCCTTGTCTTACACTTCACTTGTTTAAGCAATATTCTAGATTTATTGCTGATATATTTTCGCGCTGCAAATGTAGGATAGTTGCAAAATAAAGCAGAAGGTTTTTTGCATGGGAGATACTAGGTAGCTGGATGATATGGGCAGAATTTTCTACATATAAAGACATCAGACTTGCATTATGATGCTATACCCAGATTTCTATGAAAGTATGTAATAAATAGAGTTGTAATATAAATAGAGTCATGGGACACATTTTGAGGTTTAAAACAATATTTGCTGCGGACTGATTTTTACACCTAAGCAGTTGTCCAAAGCCCCACTGCGCATGTCCTCTTATTTATTTGTGATTATACGATACAGTTATTTATTACACGATACAAGTCACAAACCCAGTAAAACCAAGGAACTGTTTAATTGAATTTGACAATCGAAGTGAAAATATTTGATTTAAATCAAATCTAATCTTTTAAAGCTGTCAAAATACTCGCCAGATTCCTTAAACACTTGGTCCACCTAGAAAACCTTTGATAATTTCATGGTTTTCGTAGAATTCCACAGTTTATCTCTTGAAACTGAGGAATTTTCCGCAAGCCCAAGAGGGTAACAAAATTGTACAAATATTTTGTTAATTTTGAGCTTTCCGTAACGAAGAAAATTCAAGATTATTTTGTCAAGTTACTATTTTTTGGACCTTGTATTTAATTTCTTTGTGTAAGTTTTAGCAAGCCAAGACATCTTGGAAGAAAAGGTAAAATACGTATTTAAAGTTCTGGATTTGTGACTGCACTTTTTTAATATTTTGTCTTTGAATTACGTATTATTTTTGGGTTAACGTTGTAAAGACACCTAAAACTGTTGTTTCAAAACATGTGACCTAAAGTTAAAAGCAAATGCAGCTAAATAAAAAAGAGGTTTTTTTTTAATCTTAGGACAACCAACACACCTTTATTTGATCCCAAACTAGGCAGACCCTGTACTATGATAACCAGACAACTGATAAATATACTTATATATTTCTTAATACATACATATAATAGATAAATTACACCCAGACACAGAACAAATGATTGTGCTCATCACACAAAGATTTGTCCTGGGTGGGAATCGAACCCACGACCTCAGTCTTAGCAGTCAGGGTCACTAACCACTAGACTAACAGGCCAGTCATTAAAAACCCTGACTGCAGCAATTAAAACGAATTCTATCGAATTCAAAGCGAGATAACTTTTTAAGCAGTCTGATACAATTGGTGGTAGATAATACTCTCTAATATTATCTTATTTTAGGGCTTCGCTGCGGTCGGGTAGCAAGCCTTTTTTTTTTTTTTTTTTTTTTTTTTTTTTTTTTTTTTTTTTTTTTTTTTTTTTTTTTTTTTTTTTTGGATGGGAAATCATCAAATGACTTCTCCCGCTCTGGGCAGAGTGGGAGGGCGTGTCAGACTTTTACTGACTAAAACCCACCCGTGTTCCTTCAGTTGCCCATGTACCAGGGTCACGGTACCTCTTTCGAACAATCGCGCGACCCCGGCAGGCATCGGTCCTAGCAGACCCCTTCAGTGTTGCTGACATGTCTTTGAGGCGCGCGTGGAACACTACGCGCCGTCGACCCGAGCCTGGTCCTTACCGGGCGGCGAGCTACCCATTGCTCGCCACCCGCAAGCTCGCGCCTACGGTGGCCGGGAGTCTGCTATCGACTCCCGACGCCCGGGGCGTCTCCTCCTGCGGCGGCTAGGGACGTGAGGGCGCAGAGACTGCCACTCCCTCACGCGCCCCGCCTCCTCCTTCGCGAGCATTACTGCTTCGCAGAAGGAGGTGACGGCTTCCCATGCCCTCTCGCTCCCAACCATGGCTCGCACCAGGGCCGGACGCGAGAGGTCGCCGCCGCCGATCGCCTCCACGAGGACACGGCGGTGCTCCGCCCAAGCAGGGCACACCTCCACCGTATGCTCCACCGTGTCCTCCAGACGATCCTCGCAATGGAAACACCCGGGCGTTTCCTCCCGCTTTATCCTGAACAGGAACCCACCGAAGCACCCATGCCCGGTGAGAACCTGCGTCAGGCGGAAGGTGAGGGCGCCGTGGCGCCTCTCTATCCACTCCTCAAAGAGGGGACTTACCGCCGCAATTGTGGCGTGCCCGGGGTAGCAAGCCTTATTTGTGAATCTAACTTTTGCTTACAAAACTAAATTATGCCAACCAATTCATTTCTTGTAAGAACAAATAGAAACCCTTTTATCTCAGAAACTTCATCTCAATCTATCAAATACTGAATATGTTAAGAGTTATATTGAATAAAAAGGCTGACAGAAGTAAAAGTAAAATCAAAAGACATAAAAAGAGAATTATCTCCTTAACACGCTTACAATGAGACAATAAAGGAGATAAATAGGTCACAATTTATGGAGCTTATGAGAGCAAGTCTGGAATGTGATCAAATTGATGAGAGAGGGTGGGAATAAAGCTTTTCTCGTGAAATTACATTTATTATACGAGTTTAAGATATCAAGTTGATATTATTGTTTTTATATAATACGAGTATTTACTTATTTTGAAATATTTATAATTGATATAAATATTTAATATTTGAAAAGTAACAAACAATCTTAAAACCACTATATCGAGAGATGACTATTTTGCGTGGATGTGACGCATGTTTTTCCTCAGTTTTTTCGTTATTATTTATATGGTTTGGTCTTTCTTTGCTTCCTGATTATCGACAATAAACGTATTTTGTTTCTTTCTAAATACCAAAAAATCTGAATTTGAACTGCATTGGTATGTAACTGCCAGATTCATAATCCCCCCGAAAATAGGCGTGATGCTATGTTTACTAACGGAAAAGCCGGATTTACGTCATTAGCTGCGCAAACTGAGTTAAATGTTGATAGTTTCACATGTAAATAATAATCGATTTACATGTAAAGGAAGTCTTCACGATAATATCAAACGCTAGTGAACCTAGATCACTAACACGCACTGAGCAATCATGTTAACTACTGTTTGTTCCTTGTTTGTACAATATGAAGCACTTGAAATTTAGTAAGACAGTAATATAATGTTTTTCATAACTTGTACCAAACTTTATAAAAGAATTTGGATAAAACAGAATATTTCCTCTCTGTTCACAAAGGGTCCCAATGAATACGTTCCTACCCTCGTTTTTCTTATATTTGCATATTTAACACGCAATCGTTTTCAATTGGTGCTACTGCGTTTACACAATGGTCAGCCAAGACCTATTTACACAATTTATTATAAAGTGAGAAGCACTTCAATCAATAGATATTTATCGGTATATTTATCGGTTGATAAATGTCATCAACCTTGTCTAAGAAGGGCTTTTAAATTACTGTCCTAGTTGTTATATGGTTATCCCATGTTTTCTTATGTATTTTAAAAGATTTAAAAACATTTCTAACTGTGCGCATAGGATATTAAACCGAATTATATCTTTAACATTCCCCATTTCTTCCCGTGGGTGTCGTAAAAGACGACTAAGGGACTTTCTAGAGAATGGGCAGCAGCGTTCTCTGTGCATTTTACCACCAAACTGCGATCGCCAACCCGCCTGCCAAGCGTGGCGATTATGGCAAAGCCCCCCAAATCGGGGGAGGCCTAAGTCCAGTAGTGGACATCTTACGGCTGAAATGATGATAACCATCCTGGTAAAATCATAGTGAAGTTAGTATATCTGCCGCATTGCGGGTTTCAAAAAATAAATCTATTTACAGCTGATAACATAAAGCTGTCACGCCTCAGTTTGTTTATTAACTCACTTATATTATAATAAATGAATTTAATCAATTGATCAAAACTATTCATTGAAACTCCGAAAACTTAAGGATTTATAAAAAAAAAAAAACTATTATCACAAAAGATTTCTTAACACTCTCACCGCCATGTATATATAAGCAATTTCTTGAGAAGCAGGCCATGTGGACGGCGCGCGGGTCAAATATATTTTTATGCAGCTGGCCACACTACAATTGGACTAACTTTTGTTGCGGGAGTTGTGGAAGGCGGGCTGCCCACGTGGCCTACGGAGATAAGTTTTAAAAATCACATTGGCTTGCAATGAAATAATTTATGTGGGCGGCTGGCGCACCACATGGCGGTGAGAGTGTTAAAAGCCCAATGTTCATAAAATTATCAACCCATAAAATCCATGTTTTGAACTCATTACACAACACTATCAGAGTCTCTCACACTGTACTAAGTTGCCAGTATCGGTTCTCAAACTTTGTGAGTGCCTTATTAACATTATTGAACCTGCAAAGTAGCAAGTTTCCTTGTAAAGCCAATATAGTTTATACATTATTTCCTTCCGGGAGTATAGCTATTGTATTAGCATTTTATATTCTCTACTGGGAAGAGAATAAAAGTGTACTTTAAAGGAAATAACAGGCGTAATATGAGTAGATGAAAAGGAATTCTCATTCGACCTTAAGCTTTCACTTACTCATTACTTGCCTTTGTATAAACCTAATTGTTTGCATGTCACAGTATTATGACTAAGTGTTTTGAATCTGTTTAGTTATTTATGTTAAGACCGAAATTGTACCAACACTGATATCGCAAATAAATTGATTTGATTTGATTATGCGTTGATTGTGGTGTAAACAACAATGCCGTAACCGAATGCAATATTAATTATTTTACGGACGCTCATTTTACGCATATCCAAGTTCATTAAACTTTTTCAAAATAACAACGCAACACCAGACCTCTTGCCTACTACTGCACAATATCTGTAGTGTTTAAATATCATTTCGAAATTCGAACGGTGTCTCGTTGTGAATCCGCAATGATTTACTTTAAAACAAATGAGTTCGTTTTTGAACTGTGTGCACTCACTTGAGCGAGGTTCTAAGTAAACTTTATAGAATAGCACTGGCATACAAAGCTAGCCAACTGTTTATTTATGTAAACTATGCCATAAGTGACAAAGTGTTATTAGTCAAGGCGACGATATTACACTTAAGTTATTCGCACGGAGTTCAAATAGTGGCTGAAGTGTTTTATAGAGGTATAAATCTTGGGTGCAATGCTAAGCGCGCTCAAGATTTTATATGTTTAAGCACCGTTTACACTCATTACTCGACTGTAAAATATCAAGTTATTTTTTCTAAGTAAAATCATTTTACTTGTCATCTTTTGAAGTTGCATATCTACTTGCTTTGAAGTAGATATGCAACTACTACTACTTTCTTCTGTTTCTGAAAGTACACCCAATTTGATCATTTTAACTTGCTTAAATAGATACAACAGCAGATTTACTGATTCAAAACTAAATTCGATTTTTTGAGCCGAACGCGATCGATGCGTTAGGTCAATATGGCGAAAGAATCTCAAATTAGGGCATGTGTATTTGCCCACCAACCCTTACTGCAAGAGACAGTTTTGAACGACACTTGAAAATTCAACCGTGAATGTATTTTTTGGACTCGCTATGTTGCACTCTGTTGAATTCTAGAGGCTCGGCTCAACACAAAGAATTGAAAAATCAGTGCGCGATTAAATTCCGCTGCGTTATTTTTACGCCCATGGGTACTTACGGTTACACAAGTGACATAAATTCGTTATGCTTTGGTCAATTCCGTGACAAAACTCGTTTCGTTCTGTTCCGCGGCAATGTAAACTGAACCTTAGCCAAGAGAGGGAGTGAGAAAGCACGTAGCGAAGACTACGCGGCGTAGCAGTATATGATACGCCGTAGCTAGGCGCGTATAGAAAAACATGTTTTACAATAGTACGAACCACATTGTAAGTGAAAAAAGATTTTATATTATTTCATAATCACCACCGCCAAATTCCGTATCAGATTTAAAAATTCAAGTTAAAAGTTTTAAGGGCGAATTTATTTGACAAATACAAACCATGGACATAACAAGGGTATTATTATCCCTTACTGTACTGTCGACCCTCGTCTAAAACTAGGAGCAGTGGGCACTGACTGATGACGTCATGTGAGAGGTCAGGAAGATACGGGTGTTTGTCATGGTCCGTTAAAATTAAGGCTTTTTAGGTGTTTAACTGAGAATATACATGCTCGTAATTTGGAACAAGCTACTTTCAATAAACTAATTGTAATATTCGTGATTTCGTGGAACTCCAAAGTGTACTTAGCGAAATTAGTAAATTGTTAAAAAAGTTTTGAGTACGTGTGGTTAAAACCTTCGCGGTATTGAATTCCTGGGGCTTACCACCACCTCTTACTACAGTGTTATTTTAATCTTACTTCAGTGTGAGAAAGAAATGAAGGTGTACGTCCTGTATAGCTGAAAGAAGACATCATGTTTTCGCTTTTTCTCTAAAAATGACTGTAAACACGGCTCTCTAAGAAAACTCTTTTTAAATTAATTGCTTATTCTGCACGATGATTACTAATACCGACAAATCCCCTGCATATTCATAAATCCACACGCTCAAAACATCTAGAATAAGCACTAGGTGTCATTTGCAATTCTGCTCACATCACACTGAAAATGATTACTCACTTTACTCGCAGTTCAGTATTCTTTATCTTGCTCTAACTTAAGCAACTTGCTAAGTGAACCTAAGTATTCTTATTGCTTCAAGCAAACCACTAAAAGGATAATGAAAAGAAGGTTTTAGTCTATTTTACTAACTCAGGATATGATCCGGTTATCCAGAAAATAATTTATTACGGTTTAAGTTAAGTAGACAATAGTTTTAAATTCTATGAGCTAGTACCTCCTCTGACACTGTATTTTTTGGCCTGAAGCCTCCCGCACCATCCTCACTAATATTACAAATGCGAAAGTAAGTTTGTTTGATTGTTACTCTTTCACGCTAAAATATCTGAACCAATTTGGATGAAAATTTGGCACACAGATAGTAAGGCAATTTTTTCATTCTGGATCAAAGAAATAACTGGAAATAGGTTGTATTTGCCTTCTGCAGTAATTTATCTGCATTATACAACCCTACATTATCCCCAGATACAAATTCTGATCACGACCTATTGACTCTGGACCGTTGATCCCTATTTTGATTTTACGCGAAAAAGAGATGGAGCAACCATTGTATACATGACTATATGTGACTAATTATTCAGGAGTGAAATGAAATGAAATGAAATGAAATTTATTTTGCAAGAATTGTAGTACATTACAGATGGTCGGGTTATTTTACAGTATCTAATACAATTCGCTAAACCTAGCATGCAAAGTAATTGATAAAGTGAGGAAGACAGCAATTTGTGTCTTGGTTACTCGTTTATGAAAATGACCACCCGATTCAAGGTCTTAGGGTATTATTAAACTCATAAAGTTCTTTAAGGTCAGCATTAATTTGTTGCATACCCTTGCGTAGCAAACAGCCGTTACATAAGCTATAAGAGATTTAAAAAGGAATTCATTACAATCTGTTTTCGCTTTCTGTTACGCGGTCACATTTGAAATTGATGCTGAGTCGACATTGAGTCTGATACCGTCAATTGGATATACATTTTATATCATATTGGCGTGTTCTCCGTAAAACAGTCAGCGTTGTCTAGATTATATGTTCCTTACACAAATGATTACGTAAAAGTCACTGGCAACGTATAAAAAATCATTCTTTTCTTAATATTTTTTATTGCTAAATTTAAAATGAAATGAAGCGCTTTTATGACAAATTACATAAAGTAAACCTTACCAACCGGTAATTTCTTATAAGGATCTGGAAGATTTACCTGTAAAAAGAAAAAAATTGGATTAGTAAAATATTTCAATAAATCAGTACAACATTTTTCATTTAGGATCACTAAAATTCACTTCATGAATCCATCGCTAAAAAGTGGACTAATTATATTAAAATATTTAGCAAAACAAATAATATACTCAAGTAAACATCACTTTGAAATTCGGTCGGTGTCTCGGTGTGACTCCGCGATGAATTATTTTAAAAACAAATGCTCACTTGAGTGAGGTTTTAATTGAACTTTATACAATAACGCTGATAGTTTTCAACTCTGCGCCTAATTATACAGCTGATTGAAGTGTTTTTTTTTTAAATGTTTTATTTTTTAGTTTTATTTTTACATATCATCTGCCAAACTGCAATGCAATTTGTCGGCAGTAGGCTCTCGTGGATTTAGCACGAATCTTTGCTTTAACATAAAAACTAAATGTAATTTAAAACTAAGACTAAAACTATGGCATGGTAGGCAAACACTCCGTATGTGGATACGGTGTGGTTGTCCACACAACGATATATTTTACAACCACAGCTACAACACACAGCGGCATCAGCCAACGAACGTCACGAGACCATCCCATAAGTGTCTACTTAGTATTTGGTAAACAAACTTAGTACCCACGACATTAGCCGACCGAGGCCGCCGATAGACCGCAGCACCTATGGACACATTGACATGTAATGTTTCCTTAAGACACTTTTAAGGTGATTTTTACTTTTGACACGAGCGATCATTCCCTCAAGTAATTCATTAATTAATGTCGGTATAATCCACCGTCTCGTGCGCTTACCATAATAATTGTTTACATTTGGCACCTGTAGTTTCTTTTTCTTTGCAAGGCGGGTTGGGTAGTTATGTACCTTTTCTTTTTTATGTTTGTTAATATTATGTTGTTCAAGAATCACTGTCATTTTTACTTTCATATCCACTGGTAATATTTTGCATTTTTTAAATAATTTTTCATACTCTTTGTTCAAACTTTGTTTAGTTCTTTTACTCACTAACATTTTTAGAAGTCGTGTTTGCAGTATTTTAATTTTGTCTAGATATGTTTTAAAAGTAAGTCCATAACCACACAACCCATAATTGATAGTTGAATCGGCAAGTGCATAGTACAGTGCATACAATAATCCTCTCTTGACGTGTGCCATTCCACCTGATGCCAGGGATGGAAACTATTGACAGCTCATTTCATATAGGTTTTCACGGTGAGATTTTTACTGAATCGATCGACACCTAAGTTTGTCCATAGCTTGGATTAAATAAACAAACAAAACTACCATTCCATGGAAAGAAACTCAATTGCAAAATAAATAGGTTGAAATAAAAGCTATTAAATTACTCTATTGCGTGGCATAGTATTACTAAGTAATTAATTTCGACTTGGTTCGAGTAAATAACATTTCGCCTCTTTTTAACACGCTTTTTTCTAGGTCAGTTGAGCAGAAAATCCCATACATTTCCAACTGAGAGAGAAGGGTAATGGATAAAATTAGATACAGTGCTAGCACGCAGGCCATCAGGAAGTCGAACGATTGAACTGTGTGAGTTTTGTGATAGTAGTTTGATGCTTGAAGAAGTCATCTTTACAGAATAGTAATCTACCTAGACTGTTCTCAAATATGTCAGAATTGGTGTTCCGTCTAACCAGATGCAGCTGAAAACCAGTACTCTACATGGGGCCATGGCCTATCTTACTTCCACATCCCAGTTACTACACGATACCTCTTGGTAGAGCTGGTTGTCAGTCTTTCGGGCTTCAGACGACCCGTAACGACTGTCACATATCTGATAGATTGACGGGACCCATAGCTTAACGTGTTTTCTGAGTGACAAAGAGGTCTCAATACATAACTGATGAGTGGCGGCGCGAGGCATCGGCGACCGGCCACCGCCAACGGCCTCACGCCTGAGGGGGCCTCGCAAAAAGTTTTACAAGTTAACTAATAATTTTCGCTTCGCCAATCATCCTGAATTAGGTTGCCGACCCCGGACAATTCGGGAAAAAAACTAAGCAGATGATAATGATTTATTATTTTCGAACACGTGCGTGATGGACTTAACGGGTATTCAGAATCGTCCGTCTGGCAACATTATGAAATGAAAGTTTCGCCCGAATGAGCGTTTTCACACACACTGTCCGACACGATATCTGTACTGGATGAAAATGTTTGTATTGTCATTTATTTGTTTATTGCATTCATGGGTTGACCGTAAGTAAAAGAGGCCTCGCGAACTTGATGTAGCCGACGTCCACATGTGGTCTAGCGCCGCCACTGCTGATGGTCACCCATCGCGTAACTTAACTTTAAATCAATCTATGTGGCTGTAATTATCTAGCCATGAACTCACGAACCATTACCGTTATATACATTGAACTAGTGAATCAGTTTAAGAGGGAAAACCTATTACTTGTCGTCCTTTTGAGAGTTAAAGGCGTTCAGTGGTAGCAAATTAGATTACAGTACAATTTCCACAGGCACTGCAGCGATAGAGAGCGTTATGATGTTACAATTATTTTTATTTTTGTTTGTTTTGTCTTAGGATCTGTATTTATGGTTTTTTTGCCACCGACTTCCGAAATTAAAGTTATTTTTCACTTTGTAGTGTTTTTAAGGAAGTCGGTGGTTTTTTTTTTTTGTAAAAAAGTTTTTATTTTTAAATTTTTAGTTGTGGTATTCACCCTGCACTAATTCCAAACAAACAATGCATATTTATGCGATAGCAGAAATCGCGGTTGATTTGCTGTCATTTTTTAAAGAGTTCCGGTGTCTGTCTCCCGAACTCATCATCAGATCTATATGAAAATTATATGGGACCATTTCGGAATAAACCCCCTTCGAACAAAAAAAGAATTTTGCAAATCCGTTTATATATGACGGAGTTATGGCCGAACATACATAAAAAAAAATTTAAAAAAAAAACATATAAACATCCGAATTGAGAACCTCCTCCTTTTTGAAGTCGGTTAAAAACTCAGCCTGTCTTTATACTTGACTTGATCCATAAGACACCCAATAAAATTAAAACGGTCTTGCTAAAATAATACCGAAAACATCGAACTTTGACCCGATAACAAACGGACTGCATTCATCTCACCTGCTAATGATTATGTAAACAAAGTGATCGATAATGGAATAAGACGTCGGTTATGACATTAACTGCATCGTTAAATAATGACATCTGAGTAGGATCCTTGTGCTATTAACGGATAATTACGTTTTAGGTACGGCAAAACCAGTAGGACAATTCTGTAAATTTCACTTGGAATCTCATTTAAGTGAGCGCATACAATTTGAATGTGAACTCATTTGTTTTTACAGTAAATCATGGCGAATTCACAAAGAGACACTATTCGAATTGCAAAGTGATTATTTTATCATCCCACAACATTAATGAGACTGACAGCTTTTAAACGTGGTTTAGTTTCGCCAGCTTTCAGTTTTGTTGATGAAATTCGCCCTAAGTTAGAATCTATTTTGTGCTTATCTCATGTTTATCACATTCTCCTTTTGCTTAGATTTCGAATATGCGTAACATACCTCGTCCATAATTATGTTCTGTATTGCATGTTCTCTCCTCAGCACAAGTCACGTTCCCCTTTCAACTATGGCCGCCACGCTGACACGCTCTGACGTCATAACACTAACTTTGCGTTTAGTATGTTATGGGTAGAATAGAGATGTATCAAGAATATAGTGATAAAGGTCATACGTGAACCAACTGTACTATTCATCTATACATCTATACAAAATAAATAAAATTGGAGTGTCTGTTTTTAATATTAAGATAACCACTTTTTACTAAGTGTATATGGATGTATACACGATACATATACCAAAACAACATTTTTTACAATTTTTGTCTGTCTGTCTGTCTGTCTGTCTGTTCGTTCCCGCTAATCTCTGAAATGGCTGGACCAATTTTGACGGGACTTTCACTGGCAGATAGCTGATGTAACAAGGAGTAACTTAGGCTATTTTTATTTTAGAAAGATTCTTTTATTTTAGAAAAAAAAAAACTATCTTCGAAAACTACGCTGACATACGTCTCAAAATTCGAAAAACCCTGGCTGAATCCTACAAAATAGATCAAAATAATGTACTACAGTATTGTACACCTTAAAAAGGCCTACAAAAATGTCCTCAATGGTATATGTCTATCTCTTAGGGATAACCCACAATAACCATTTTTTATCTTTTACTTTTTACGAGAAATAAGGGCTTATTTACGAAGCGATTTTAAGCAATACAGCATTAATCCTTATCCAATTAAGTACCTTAAATACATTGTGCATTTAACATAGATCAATATGGCCCTTTACAGCATGTAATTTAAATGAATATCTTAGAAGATATTAGAGATTTAAAAAGTGGGCGCAGAGCGCGTTGGCAGGGGCCGGGTAGTACAGGATAAGTAGGATTGTAATTCATATTACTTTGGCTTCATAGTAATTGCGAATATCATGTGTGTTCATTATACTCAAAATAAACCTAATAGTATTATTCCAAGTAAGAGACCGCGAAATGGCTTAGATGTTTAGATTTTTGGATGTTTGTTTCTCAATGATGCAAAGACGGCTAATCGGATTTAGATCGAATTTGGCACAAAGATATAGGTATTATATCATGGATACGTAACAGATAGGATACCTACTTTATCCCGGTAGTAGGTTCCCGGGTGATATTTTCCGACAGCTATACGGGCCAAGCCACTGGCAAAAGTACTATTCCTATAATTATGTTCGGTGTCTGGTAAATGATTGAGTGTCTGTATAGGTAAAATAGGAGCGTTAAGAAAAACCAGGAAGACTTATATTCAACTAAACCAAGCCCTATGTCACAGTCTTCTTACTCTGAATACTATTACTTTTATTTTAAAAACACCAACACACATGATGTTCTCATAAACTATGAATCCTAAGTAATATGAGTTATAATCCTACTACTAATAATATTATAAATGTGAAAATATGTATGATTGGGTGTTTGTTTCTCAATCACGCAAAAATGGCTGAATGGATCTGGATCGAAAATAGCACACAGAGTCTATATTACCTATATAACCTGGAATAACACATTCTTATCACGGTAGTACGTCCTCTTGCATTAATTTCCGACATCCACGCGGGCGGAGCCGCGGGCATAAGCTAGTATAAACTAAATTAGTACAATCACGGTTATATTTTGATTTGATCAGTTGGAATGGCGTCCTTCCAGAAGATTAACGCAAGTGTCGAATCATGAAGCAACATTTTGGTGTATTGCATTCATTTATTAGCACAAGAATTGTTTAGCTTAGTTGAAGGGGCTTATGAGTAGTCTTACCAAGGGGTATCGTGTTATTCAGTAACTGTAGGTAAACGCTGCTCATGACATCGATATTTTTTAATGCGATAGTAACTCTGTCCGTCTGTCAATTACTTTTTTATATACCTAATAAAATTTGCCAAATAGTTCGCCCAGCTCCCGGTAAGCCCAGGACGTAGGCTACTTTTTATCCTAGATATTTGAATTAAAATTATATAGAAAACGTTCGGGCAACTGAAGCAAAACGGAAAAGAAACTCCATGAACCGAAAATCTCATTTGTCTTTAAATTAATTTATGACAATAATATCTTAATAGTAAAAACGTAAGTTTAAGTAGCTAAGCTGTGTATAAAACTCTATCATTACTTCTTAACACAGAGGTACAGATGCCGCCAGCACATCAAGCTACCCAAAACTGACAAATTCTGTCAATCAACATAGAACCAAATGCTTTAGCGATAAAGTTGAAAATTTGACAGATTGTAGTAGCCTGATGGGCTGACGTCTGTACAACCAAATATTGTGCCTATAATGGATACGCACAATGCAATCAAATAAACTCCAATAAACCATGAAATACTCGCTCGAAGCGATCAATGTTCAGTTCACAACAACTTGAATGTAAACAACAGCTATCGGATTCCACGTAACATGGATTATACAGAGTGGTTGAGTTTGAACACGTTTCAACAAGCCTGCTGTATAACTGTTCTGTGGTTAAAATGATTATTACAATAGCATTGTTTTTGAAGTTTAAAAATATTTATATTTTACAGTTGACTGATTATGATATTGACATAATATATTAAAACGATTTAAAGAGTGCCTCATGCGCTATAAGAAAATCTTAATAAGTCTTAAGCTGTCCTTAAGACTAATACTTTGATCCAGTATAAATTTCATTACTTTAAGAATTTGATACTATAGTGAATAGAACTAGCCTCACCTCTAGAACTAGACTACCTCTTAATTCTGTGACTTGGTTATAAACATCATAGTTTTACTGCATTGAGGCTAGTTCATTACCTTTATAAAGGTCTGTAAAAGTCAGTGGACTCTTTTATTTTGTACTTGGATTCTCAAAGTAAGCTGCTTAAAAGGGTTATCCCGTGGATGCCTCAATAGATTAAAGCCTCCAGTCACAGCATACAACGTACAAACTTAGCGACGATACACTAAGGGCACCCCTGCCTGTGTGTTACGAACCTTCGCTTAGGGCGTAGCTGGAAAGCGGCAGCAAAGCATAGGCTGGAACGGATCGTGTGTAAAAGTCAGTGGACTCAATACTAATCCTATGTTTATATTTAAATGCATAAATAAAAAATGTAATGCTATTTTCAAGCGAATAAACTCACACGCATGCACAATACAGATGTCCGATAAAATCCAGACTGTGTTGAGTTCAAAATTCAGAGATTAAGATTAAATTTTAAAGTTTACGAGTTCGTTAAACCTTATACACAAAGGACATATTTGTTCAAGCATTAACGGTGTAATTTGGCGCTTCGGCAAACATTAACTCGACCCTGTACAACAAACTATTAGCGGGACGGAAATCAATCGCCTCTTGCAGAATTTCTCTTTTATTTCTACACCATTTTCATGAATAAGTTATTTTCCCGGAATAAACGTTAAGCCGCATGACATAAAATCCTTACAGAAATGATATTTAAGTACAGAACCGATCAATGTGGCGGTGCTTGGGCGAGGCCCATGTTCAGCAGTGGATGTCTTTCAGCTGAAAATTATGATGGTGAAGATTTCATTTACGACTTTTAATTTACAGAATTTATTTATTTATTATTTTACCAAGCAAGGCACACCAACGAGATATTTACAAACATAGTAACATAACGTGATGACGGATTATAGTTCTGTGTAAATACATCACTCATAGGCATGTACAACATTCATATTAAAAGGTGATTAAATTATTCGTTAACATTATTAAATTACCAAAGTATTACAAATGAGATTAAATTATTATAGAATAAAATAATAGATTTCGTTACATTACATGAAAACAATCATCATCATCATCATCATTTCAGCCGAAAGATGTCCACTGCTGGACATAGGCCTCCCCCAAGCTCCGCCACTTCGACCGGTTTTGTGCTTCCCGCATCCAGCGGGTTCCTGCGGCCTTCACAAGGTCATCGGTCCACCTTGTTGGAGGCCTTCCAACTCTACGTCTTCCGGTACGCGGTCGCCACTCCAGAACCTTTCGGCCCCATCGGCCATCCGATCTGCGAGCAATGTGCCCTGCCCACTGCCACTTCAGTTTAGCAATTCTTCGGGCTATGTCGGTTAACTTGGTTCTCCTACGGATCTCTTCATTTCTGATTCGATCACGTAGGGAAACTCCAAGCATAGCCCTCTCCATCGCCCTTTGGGTGACTTTCAGCCTTCTAATAAGGCCCATTGTGAGCGGCCACGTTTCGGTTCCATATGTCATCACTGGCTACACACACTGGTCAAAGACTTTCGTCTTGAGACACTGCGGTATGTGGGACGAGAAGATATTGCGTAGCTTCCCAAATGCTGCCCAGCCGAGTCGGATTCGACGATTGACCTCTTTCTCGAAGTTGGACCTACCTAACTGGACAGTCTGTCCTAGGTACACATATTCGTCCACAACTTCGAGTGTAGCGCCTCCGATCTTCACTGGAGTGGGTATCACACGAGCATTGGACATGACCTTTGTCTTGTCCATGTTCATCCTGAGACCCACTCTTTCGGAAGCTCTACTGAGGTCATCGAGCCCTGTACTGAGGCCCTCCATAGTCTCAGCCATGACAACTATATCATCGGCAAACCGAAGGTGAGTGATGTACTCGCCATTGATGTTGATGCCAGCCCCTTTCCAGTCCAGAACCTTGAAGACATCCTCCAGTGCAGCGGTGAACAGTTTCGGAGAAATAACGTCTCCCTGTCTCACCCCTCGCTGCAGAAGGATAGGTTTCGAGGTCTGGTCCTGAAGTCGGACTGACATAGTGGCGTTTTCGTACAGACACTTCAGCACCTCGATGTACCGATAGTCAATCTGGCACCGTTGAAGAAACTGCAGTACAGCCCAGGTTTCGACCGAATCGAAGGCTTTTTCGTAGTCCAAAAACGCTAAGCAGAGAGGCAGGTTATACTCTTCGGTCTTCTGTATAACCTGCCGCAGCGTATGTATGTGGTCCACGGTGCTAAAGCCTTTACGGAATCCGGCTTGTTCGGGAGGCTGGAAGTCGTCAAACCTGCGCGCTAGACGGTTCGTGATGACTCTTGAAAACAGCTTGTAGACATGGCTCAGAAGTGAGATGGGCCTATAATTCTTAAGTAGGGCATTGTCACCCTTCTTAAAGAAAAGCACCACCACACCTCTGTTCCATGCCTGTGGCGTTTTGCCCTCGAGTATGACGGGCCTTGAGAACGGGTTTCCCGCCAGCCTTCAGGAGTTCAGCCGTAATTCCGTCATAACCCGGCGCCTTGTTGTTTTTAAGCTGCTTCAGAGCCATCCGAATCTCGTACAAGCTGACGTCCGGGATGTCTTCGGTGTAATGTCGGGTCAACCTAGCTCTTGGGTCATTTGCCAGATTTTTAACGGGGTTACTTGTTGACATGTATAACTGTTCATAGAACCTCTCAATCTCCTTGAAAAGCTCAGGTTTGGCGGATACGACTCTGCCATCTTCGGTCTTCAGTTTCATGAAAACAATACAACCATAAAGTTAAATTAAGTAAACACACATAGATAACAAAAACGGGATATTAAATAAAAAAACAAAGACAAGTCGGTATTTAAATGATAAAGATAAAATACAAATATCGGTTCTAACGAAGAATGATTAGAGTCATAAGCTTATGGTATAATACTATAAGTAAATTTCTTCGTAGCATTTTGGTTACGTCAAATTTTCGCCAATTACCCTCTACGTCACATCCAATAATATAATAATATAATATTCCACAACTATCACACAACGCCATCTAGTCCCAAGCTAAGCAGAGCTTGTGTTATGGGTACTAGACAAATGATAAACATACTTATATATTTCTAAATACACACATATTATAGATAAATTACACCCAGACACAGAACAAATTATCGTGCTCATCACACAAACATTTGTCCTGGGTGGGAATCGAACCCACGACCTCCGGCATAGCAGTCAGGGTCGCTAACCACTAGACCAACAGGCCTGTCCAATCGCCCGGCCTCGCGTTTATTTCGTTTTTATTTAGCGTTCTGTACGGCTTTTTCTGTTTGCTCGGCGTATAAGGGTCATAGTTTAAAGCTTTTACCTTCCTCAAGGTAATTTAGTCCAATTGAAATATTACCAGCAAACCTACTATTGAAATACAGATATTTTATTAAACTACTTGGGCTCGCATGAAATGTCAAAAGGGAGGTCAATGGTTGGAATTGATCGCAAGGGCCGTCAAGAAGCTCCAGGGTTACTCTTTCAAAATTGTGGGCCTGTTAACAAGTACCTGTACTTAACCCGGCCTGTGTATACCTACTGGGACTTTAAAGGAACAGTTGAAATTTCGAACTCAATATTCTTTCTTGCCGATACAGGGCAGGCTCCGGTTACCCTTCCTAAAAAATCTAGGTCGTAGTAGGGATTAAATGCCTAAGGGACGGCCGGTTCTGGCGTTTAAACTAGAAACGCCAGGGAGTGTAAGTCACTGCCGTTTGAAATGGAAAAGTGTCAACAAAGTAATCTTTATTTAAATAAATATAAATACACCTGCCACTGGAGAAGACAAGCGTGATATAATTTTACATGACGTTAATCTAGTCAAAGCACGTCTAGCCTTCACATGCTAACTTAAACTAATGTTACAGTATAAGCTTGTGGGCAGAACGGTACACTAATGTAGTTGTGGTCACGACACCCTCACATTGAGTGCACGAACAAAATAATTGACTTTGTGAATAATTTTACGAGCATTAGACTTGCAGTGATGGCTATCGTGTAGACTGTTCGATCTAGTTTACATTTTGAGGTTAAAAAACGTATGGGATAACTTCCAACGGTGGTATTCCGTAAAGTTCACTTGGAACCTCACTCAAGTGGGCACAGGCAATTCAAAATCGAACTCATTTGTTTTTTACCGTTCGAATTTCGAAGTGATGCGGAGCAAAAATAGAAACAAATGTCAAGGAGGTTTTATATCTATTGTTTCTTTTGCAAGCTTGTTTCCACTAGTCATTAGATTACCGTTTGCTCGAATCTTCCTTGCGTCACCTGGAAGTTGGAACGTATCCCACCCCACGAGATCGAACCTCCTCGACCTACTGAAGTAAAAGTATCCAATCTCAAAACCCGAGTCATGATCTATCTGTGTGCCAAATTTATCAAAATCCAATAAGTTGATTTAGTGTAAAAAGGTAACAAACAAACAGACAGACCAACAGTGTTTCTTCCACTTTTATAATATTGGTATGGAAGTAAAAAAACTAGGAAAACGTATTTCGCGTTCTGTTTCAGAGAACCTAAAATATTTTGTTATTCCTCATTTGATTACATTACTTTTAAGGTTTATTTGCTTGCCATGGAGAGTTTACATATTTAACAGTTTTTTGAATAACTCTGTACATACTTTTTATGAATAAATGAACAAGTAAAGCGGTTTTCAATACACGTTTGCATATTAGAGGAATGTTACGATCAGAAGCGACCTCGATAGTATCGATTGTTGTAGGCAAAAAATATTGTACCCAACGATGTTTTTCAATGAAGTACTTCGTTTCTTTAAGAATCTTTCGCACGAGTGGTTAAGAATATATTTATGATCTCCATTACCTTAACGTAAACACAACAAACAAGAAAAATAAATAATTACGGTAGGAAACATTGTTGATATCCTTTGGAAACTCAAATTTATATATTCCATAGCACATCAATCATTTAACGTCACCCATTAATTGGGCAATTCCCATCGCACATAATTCCTATTTTCCCATTTGGTTTGCAAAAAATTCCCACTAGGTTAATGACGAGAGGGCGTTGACAATGTCTTAAATTATCACATTAAATGTTTACGATCGGAACCATTACCTTGATATGGGCATCAACGTTGAACTCTTTTGACTTTACTCGATGAATTTCCGGTACTTTGGTTAAAGGAACTTTGAACCTTAAAAATAGGCTTGTGACTTTAAGTATCAAATAATGTACTCATATTATATGAATGTTATTTGAAACTCATAATTTTTGAAAAAGTCATGCAACTAGGTGGTAGTGTGGTCGTAGCAGAACACGTTGGAGACGGCGGGATGATCTGAAAAGGTGCTGTGAAAATTTAATGGCAGTTCTGCGGTCTCGCGAAAGATAGAAGGAGTGGAGAGAGGGAGGCCTTTGTCCAGGAGTAGAACAACGTAGTCTAGTACAGATGTAGCTAGGAATATGATAGTGGACGGACGAACTGAATAGGTTCCGTCAAAGCTGGAAGGAGGATGAGCAGCCTCTCAGTAAATAGAAGGAGTAAGCCCAAGGGTTGGGTAAGCGAAGGTTAGAAAAAAGTCACAGAAAACTTAATGAAAAACCAAGTTTAGAACTCGCGAGATCAATATGGCAATTAACTTATTTTATGCATATTGTTGCCTCTACTCGATAAAGCCTAACAAATGAAAATAACCGTAACCAAACATTAGTTATAAGTATTAAGTATAAGTAACCTTGATAAATTCGACCATATCCAAATATTATGAAAGAGAAAACAATTCGACCATATCCAAATATTATGTCGTGAAAGAGACACCCCTACAACAATTATTATATTTATTACAGTCATTACTTTTAGTAGTAAAATCTATGCATTAATGAATCCTTCCAATCTTTTACAAAATACATCGTAATAACAGGCGTAAAAGCTAATGACTTGTAAAAGGCAGAATTCTAATTAGTTTAATAGTCCATTAAAATACACTACGTAAATTAAGTTTTCATGGTGAAAACCATGAAAACTTAATTCATTAATGCATAGAATTCATAGATTCATTAATGCTTAGAATTTACTACTAAAAGGTACTAAATTATGCTGTACAAGTGGTGATAATTTATTAATTTAGCACTTGTAGGAATTTCAATGTCCGAATGTGAAATCTCCATACATTACCCAATTGTTCTTATAGGACATTTGCTTAAAATCAACGACCTTAAAATTCCATGTAGTACTTAAACTGTCGAACGAATTCCCTTACGACCTATTCGAACACACACACACACACACAATTATAACTTTGTTTTTTGATTATCTGTTTGGCTTTTATTTTAATTTTTTATGTATTTGTTTTTATAACTACTTAACGCCATTGAAAATAGATGACACCCAGGTAAACCATTCAGTCTTAAAAATCATTGCAAGCGCACCACCTACCAAGTACGACTTTTACCAGAAGTGACAAACGCTTCCGATTCTTGTCGCTAAGTCAAGGTATTAAGCTAACCCTGGCTCCACACATTGGTCCCAACTTCGTCCCCAACGATATTTGTCCAACATGACGTGTGTAACTAGCATTGGACCCGCATGTTGGAGTATTGGTAACGAGGCCAACGTTTGGACCAACGTGAAGAGTCGTCTTAAAGGATTAGATCACAAGTGCCTTGGAAGCCACCGTATTTAGTTGAGATTTATGTTTTAAGCCAATTTGCTGTCTGAGGGTATAAAACCTCGGGCACGCCACAATTGCGGCGGTAAGTCCCCTCTTTGAGGAGTGGATAGAGAAGCGCTACGGCGTCCTCACCTTCTCCTTCTCTCCTCTTTATCTTCTCTTCTGTAGGATGAATACCTTCTGAGCTTATTGAGTAGCCCAGGAAATCGAGTTTTGTTTGGCCGAAGGAACACTTAGCGACGTTGATTTGCAGACCGTTGTCATTTAGTCGATGGAACACTTCTTCGAGGTTTCTTCTGTGTTCTTCTTCGTTTTTGGAAGCCACTAAAATATCGTCGACGAATGGGAAAACTGGTAATCCTCGTAGCACGTTATCAATGTGCCGCTGGAATGTCTGGCCTGCATTTCTTAGTCCGAAACACATCCTCGTAAATTCGAACAGACCAAACGGGGTAATAACGGCTGTTTTTTTTACATCTTCCTCTCTGTTCCTTATCTGGTAATATGCTTTTTGAAGATCGAATAATGTGATAATCTTATGAGTAAATGAATGAATGAAGAATTTTTCGTAGTTTAGGTTTCTAAAACGTCTTGGTTTTATAGAAATTCATGTGTTTAAGGCTGAAGTTTGTTTACCTTTTGATTTCTTTTGATTGGAATGCGAACCTAACCTAAAATAGACAAAAAAATAAATAAATTAGTAGGTAATGAATTTTTGGACTTCTATATAGTAAATATAAATATGTATACTTGCTCACTTACATCGAAGTGGTCCTCACAAAAATATAATGAAGATTTCGGTGATAACTGCGCAGCATCTTTCCTTCTTGCAAGTTGCAACCATTTTTGCCGTATTTCTGGTTTAAAAGGCACCGGTATAAATAGTTTATGTGGCGCAGTTTTAGAAGTATTTGTACACAGAGGCACCACACACCAGTAATACCATTTTCTATCCATTTGAGATACGAAATTAATTAATCGAAATATTGTTTACAACTTGTTTACACAAAAATGACGTCACCGTGGTAAACGTCATCGTACGGAGCGTTTTGGCGGTAAATTTAAAACTATTGAAAATAAATTAGATTTTAATCACTTCTAATGCAGAAAATGGAGATTAATTACAAAAAAAAATATTTTTCTGTTAAATATTCCTTCACAGTCTTCAAAATAAAATAGTTTTAAAAAAAGTTGAAAATACCCTATTCCGCAACAGTTTTATAAACTACTATAAAAACACACATTTTCATAACACAACCAATTCATGTACAAAACATCCCTATAAACATTACACTAGTTTCAGATCTTCACACGTATTCCCATTAGGGGTCACTGTGAGTTTACGTCGTGACAAACAAGTCTAAATTATTGGAACGTCTGTCCTTGTCCGATAATTTGTAAGCTGTAAAATGTTTATTTTAGTGCTAAGCCACCGTATATTCTTTTCGTCACTCAAACGAAATTGCTTTGTTATTTTTAGGATTTCCTCTTTATGCCAGGTAAGTTATGTTCTTCCTTTCCTTTATGATTTTATATACTTTGTTGCTGGTTTGGTGGATTTTGCTGAGGTAAAAATTCACAACCCAGGTTCTTCCAATAAACTTTGTAGACTCTTTGCCGGGCTCCAATATCTTAATATGCTGTCTCAATGGATGACGGGTTATGAGTTCCCTGTATTTTTTTCGATTTGTGATAGAGACTGTAGAACTCAATAAGGAAGAATCAGAATTTAAGAACGTCATTACTCCAACGTAGCGAGCTAAAGTGTCCATTACACAATCTACTCTCAAAATTCGACCTGCATAGCTCAACTTGCATATTGATGACCTTACATACATTGCACGTTTGAAACATATAGGTAAGCCAAATTGGTTCCTAAAAGGATTACACTACACACGAAATACGATCATGTAGACTATTACAGACTCATAGACAGTATTCTAATTGAGTTAGGCAAACTCAGCGAGGCTTTTAGACTGGAAGTCTACATGCTCAGGAGCATCTATACGCTATTAAATCCCCTATACATAAATTTGTATTGAGGTTACGTCTATACATTTAGACAAAATGTATGCTGTAAATCCTGATTTAGTTAGAGCGTTGGTGAGTTTAAGTTTTGTTTTTCCTTCAAACCGAAACTCTTTGAGTTTTTTTTGTTTAAGCATGGTTTCAACCATCAGACTGATTTTGAAATAAGGACCTAACAGAAATTGAAGTACCTACAGTTCTTTTAATAAAATTAACAACTTAGTCTGGTCTCAAGTCGTCATTTCTTTATTAAAAACTATTATTATTAAGTTCGTAATTTAAAAAAATGTCTCGAATTAGGCACGGCTTAACGTTAAATTTTGTTTTATAATAATACAGTATCATGTTCTTAGTACACACAGATTAAAACGAAAGACATGTTAGATAGGCTATAATTTATTGAGATTTTTACTTTTCTAGTGTAATTTAAAGGAGCAAGAATTATTTACGCTCTGTTTTTAAAACTTTTTCCTTTTATTCGTTGTTCAAAAAAGGCAAAACACACAGCCCTATTCGTTGACAAATTGATTGACAAATGAATGCCGCCTGGGACACGTTGGCTAGTGTTGTCTATAGAAACATAAAATACAGGGTAATATCGCCGAAAATATATTGCAGACGCTTTTCAATGGAGTGAACGCATACAATGGTAGGTATTTATGTGAAGAATATCTCTAAAAGAATTCATGAGATATTTCCACTTTTGATGTTTATAATAGCTGCTAAAGTAACAATAACAGCAACAGGCCGTGAATATGGCTCTTGGATTAAGTTTTAGAAAAAGTTCGGTTTTGTAGAGCGTTGTCTCTGTCACTCATACCTGACAGTCTCTATCTTAAGCTCATCATTATCTATGCCTAGTCTCTTCCCGAATATTTTGGGTTCATCTTTCACTTTAATCGAATGCAGCTCAATACCAGTATTTAATATAGACCGAGTCCCTATCAGATCTACGCAACAGAGTAAGACTGGTCGTCAGACTTTCGGGCTTCTTATTGGGATCCCTTCTTTTCGCATAATGTTCTTTGTCCTAATATACTTCGGCATAACGATTTTGGCACAATTTGTTTTGGCGTAATAATACTTCGGCATAATTTTTTTAGGCATACTTTTTATGTTTGCATAATCATCTAAAAGACTAATTTGTTTTGGCATAAATTTGATTCGCATAACGTTAGTAAGCCTAATGACTATTAGCATAACGTTACTAGGCCTAATGACTATTAGCATATTAATATTTAGGCATACAATTAATATAAATAACAAAAACAATTTTCATGCAAATGATTTATTATAACAACATTATGTAACTTAAATGATTTTTCAATCGCGAGATAACTTTTATCTGAAAAATATATTAGATTTTTTGACAGTTTTTGTATAAAAAAATATGTCAAACTTCTATTATGAGAAATAAATATGGCGGTTATTCCTCAGATAGAAGTTAACTGATTGAAACAGTGGTCCTTCATTATGTATAATTATTTATTTTAGGTGTATATTTTTAGCAATTGCTTGCAAATATGCTAGTTTAGAAATATACTATCTTTTTTACCAATAACTTTTTCAATTCTTTTGGTTTTGTCAGTGTATTTTTCTTTTTTTGATATTAGTGATGCTCCGACATCCACTATTTCAATGGTTTGATGTTTTATTTCTTGAACAATGTTTTTTGCAAAAAAATAAAATCCAGGATGGTGTTTTCCCACAAAATGTGCTAATATATTGTGCCATGCCTCTGCATGATTTTGTGTCCTAGGTATATTTTCCTTTTCTAGTAGATACGTACTCCAGACATTGGGTGGAAATGGTGGTGGTGAACTTGTAGTGCCCCATACATAATTCTGATCAAACCAATTTGCTATAGTTTCTGTGACAATTAAATAATATTGTTGGTTAAAAATTTAATATGCTGTGCAACAAAAGTTAGTGACAGAACCGAATTGCTGCAAAACCGACTCCACGTAGTCTTGTTTGTCCTACCCCTAGAGTGTAATTTAAAATCGCGTAGGCGCGTAGGGGCGAGGTGGCCCGCGAGCTGAGGAGCAGGCGGCTGCGAGCGAGCCGCCGCGGCTGAGGCTGGCCGGCGAAGCCGACCAACAAGCCGAAGCGGCGGTGGTGAGCGAAAGCCGTCTGCAACGATTAGCACGCGCGGGGCCGCCGGAGGCACGCAGCGCCGGTGCCGTGACAGAAACCCTGCCTGCTGCATGTTGCATGCTCGCTTGAATGCTGCATGCTGCATGCTTGCTTGCATGCTCGCTTGAATGCTGCATGCTGCATGCTTGCTTGCATGCTGCATGCTTGCTTGCATGCTGCATACTTGCATGCATGCTAAATGCTTGCTTATTTTCTGCATACTTGCTTGCATGCTGTATGCTTGCTTGCATGCTGTATGCTTGCTTGCATGCTGTATGCTTGCTTGCTTCATGCTTCCTACAGCGAAAAAAAAACCCACAAAATAATAGATAAATTAAAATAAATAATAATAAATTTATGCTTTAGGATATTATGCTTAAAAAAGTTATGCTTTAGAACTTTATGCTTAATAAATTTATGCTTTAGAATATTATGCTTAATCATTATTATGGTTAGAGAAATTATGCTTAAAAAAATTATGCGTAAGCTGTAATGCGTAATTATATTATGCGAAAATATACTTATGCCAAACAAAATTATGCTAAAATTAAAATTTTATGCAAATGGATAGGGAACCCTTCTTATTACCTACCTGTAACGACAGGACTAGGGATATCGATATGTAATGGATGGTCATCCATCCATAAACCGACCTTGACAAGCGTTGCTTAACTTTCGACTGAACCGTGCGGCTGTCTTGACTTAGCCACGAGTCACTCTCTAAAGCTCGATGTTTTATTATTATTAATGCCTGGATACTGTCACATACCTACTCTTTTTGATTCTTCCACGTTCATACATCTGACCTAGACAATTTACTGTTAAGTTTAAAACTTTCACTTTCCAGCGCCATGTTGACTCTGTTACAGTAAATACGGGCCTGCGTAAAACATCATCTACAAAAAAAAAACAAATGCCGACTACATTACATATTATGGTTGAACAGAACAATACACAACACACTCGATTGACTTTCAACCTTAGCTGAACTAAATAAAGTCCCTAAATTCATTGTCAAAATGTAAAAAGGCCTACTATACAAGCTACATTTATCCTTTTTGTGAAGAGCAAAGTTTTAAGCATATTATAATGATGCTCTTAATTAACAGTCCCAGTTGAATGCTCGTTTAGAAGACATCTGTTGAGATGAGACGAATTGTGACGTAATTAGAAAGATGGGAAGGGCATGAAATACAGTATAAGTCGGTTCTGAATAGTCCATAACAATACATAGTACTGTGCGTAGCGTTTGCCTCTTCCTTGATATGAGAGTGGGTATGTACGTTAAACCTGCGATTCCGCATTAAATTTAAATATTTAAGATAATCGATACGGGTAGTCAGAAGATTTACGGGCTTCTGACACCTATACCTGCTGTTATTCTCTGAAATTCTAAACATCAATTTGAGATAAAATCGGTATCTACGTTTGTGTTGCAAGTTATTACTAATTCTTGTTATACGACAAAAAAATATTCATAAAGCAACACTGACCGTAATCTTTAGTATCATTTCCCATTTAACTTAGCAGTTCGATCGACCCCCGTGGCTTTCATTTTGTTTAAAACTTTTCATAGGCAACTATTATGATTCACTAAATTACTGTTATCTTAAATTAGTCTTTAAACAGTTCTCTTATTGACATAACATTGCAAAGAAAAGTGATAAAACCCACGCGCGACCCACACATCACACTAACGAAAACTCTGCATCGCGCAAGCAGAGTTTACCGTGCAACAAGCATCGTTATATACAACGCCCCGACATCAATCGTCGGGCAGTTTTCTACCAGACCCGACGCCCGTTTGGTCGCAGGATCCTCTCTTTTCTACGAACTTTACACTCTGTTTCTCATACGTCCAAAATCCTTTCACACTCCAACCGCCACACCTAACAAGCTCTCACCTGGTATTAGTATGAGTGCACTGTATTACCGTTAGTAATTCCTTGACGCTGAATAGAGACCTCATTATGACGTTACGACTTGTAGTGTGAGTTTTTAGTGTTGTGTGCAAGTGCAAGGGCAAGAAATATATTAAAACTTTAGAAGATAGCAAACAAACGGCTACAAGTCGTCGTAGTTGGAGTCGGCTTCCAGTTTAACGGGTGCAATTGAGTCTCAGTTTTTTAATGGAGCGACTACCTATCTGAACTCAACAATACAGTTACCGAGGAACACGATACTCCTTGCTAGACTAACGTAAACTGCACAAAAAACTTTTTAACAAAAAATTAAACCACCGAAAAAACTGAAAAGCAAGAAATAATATACCTTAAAATTATGAGTTGGCGCTTTGAGTGATTTTTGGTCATTGATTTTTCAGCGCTGACTCAAAATTTTAAGGTATATTATTTTTTGCTTTTCAGTTTTTTCGGCGGTTTAATTTTTTGTTAAAAAGTTTTTATTTTGTAATTTTTTGTGTCTTTAATGTACTTATAATACTTGGCAAGGTATACCCTATCCAATGAAAAAAGAATGATCAAAATCGGACTACTCTGTATAAAGTTATGCGTGGTTATAAGTACATTACAATTAGTGAGTGGACAATCAATCATCCCTTGTTTTCCGACCCTTAGGGTTCGATTTTGTTTTATAAATTTATATGGAACCACCTTCGGAGTATGCCCTTATCAATAATTTTCACAATCGGACAACGATGTAAAAAGTTATGCGTGGTCATACATAAAAAAAACAAAAACAAAAAAAAAATATACGCGTCGAATTGATAACCTCCTCCGTTTTTTTCGTCGGTTAAAAAGTACCTTAAGTAAGTAAGCGAAATCTTTCGAAGAAACTACCGATTTAAACGATAAATGACAAAGCGGTAGTCAATCCAAGGGTTAAAGCAAAGGTCATCCTATCTGATCAACAGTCATTTATCCCATAAGGTCAAATCTTTTCCTCGCCACAAAAAAGATCACAATAGTACCATCTCCTGTTAATCCTATATAAAATATTGCGCTATCTGTATTCAAATTCGGAAAGGAATTCGTTATGCTTAGTCGTCGCACAACGTAGTGTGACAATAGTTAAACGAAGGACATAATCAAATCGGAAGGTTTCAATAATAGCATCGCATAATCAGATATATCGATCTCGCTGCTTTTATGACGTACCTATGAAATTTTTCTCATCGTGGAACGCACAGTGTGAGTTGGTGGATTTCAATATGTTCACGAATTCATAGTTGATAAAGACGATCATATAAAATGAAGCAATAAAATTAAGAATGAAACGATTACCTAGTTGGCTTTGGTGATCGCAAACACTTCTAATAAGAAGTGTCTTGTAATAGGAAGTGTGTTGAAGATCGAGCTCAGGAATTCATACTCAGTAATAACTAAGCATGAGTTCCAGGGCTTGATCTTCAAATCTGAGAAAGGGTTACTATTGAGTATGCAATTAGAAATTTCTGAGTAGCAATTTGAAGTCTAAATTTATGCCTAGATCATGGCAATAGGCTAAAATCCGATTCCTGTGAAAGTGTACACGTTTGATACTCAATCACATAATAACGAATATGCATGAAATTTGGCATATAGATAGTTAATAACCTAGACTATCTACATCGTCGGTGAGGCCGCAGGCTAAAGCCCCTAATAAATTTTAATATAACTATTACAGGGTACGAAAAAAGGTATCCGCTATTGTAATTCCTTTAAAGGTAATTTCCGGTACTGTGGCCTACAGTTATAAAAGAACAGCGGGGTGGTGCAAATATTTTGTATCCGATATTTGCATATTGTATTAGGACATAATATGGAAGGCCGGTTCGATTTGGGGAGGTTTTTGTAAGGAAAATTTATTTGAGAATCGTAAAAGTTAAGGTCATTGACTCTAGGTGAAATAAATGATTGAATATTTTAGTCTAATTCAAAATCATGAAGAAGTGGTGGCAAAGAGAGGAATGAATGGACCTGGATTGAAGGAATATAATGAAATGTAAGAAAAACTAAATGTGAGATATATCTTACAGAAAATATTGGCAATAATAGATGCTGGCTCGCTTTCTTTAGTATGATTATGAGGAGCCTTAAAAAAAACCTTAATGTCTTAGTTTTATAGGATTTACAACAAGTTGCCTGAGAGAGCCTGTCCTTGCGTTTGTCTGTTGTTTGGGGTTGGGAATGATGGGGCTGTAAAAGACAGACTCTGTGGGCCAAAAGTGGTCACTTGCAACTAAAAAAAAACTATTTAAAAGTTTGTAAACTGACCCATAGATAACTAGTACTTAATTTAATACATACAGAGATGTTTCGAAAACAAAATGGCGCTTATGACTTGCACCACATTCCACTCGGTCGATATCCTTATCAATTTTTATGTCCTCTTCAAATCCTGGAGTAATGTAAGGTACTTCAATATGGAACCTCTTGTCAGGGTCAGTGGTTGATAGGTAAACAGTAAATATGTTATGGTGTCCTGCACCCTAATTGCGAAACGCACAATTTATCAGAATCTGAATGGGATTGAAGATTATTTCTAAACCATTGCGTCATTTGTTCGAATAAATTGTCGGCTCAGCAACGTAAATAACGCAATGAATGTTATTTAACTATGAATATTAAACCAATTCCTAACGATAAAAAGTTCCGCAACTACCCCTCTGTTATATACTGGCCAGTTTGATTTTGATGTGTTTCAGAGCAAATTTAATTAGAGACTTATTTCGACGGTAACTTTGACAATCATTATGGGTAGGCCGATATCTGACCACCAGTCTTACCAAATAGTATCGTGATACCCGGTAACTATGTTTGGGAGGTCAGATACGTAGTTGCTTTTTGTAAAATATAGGTATTCGTTAACATCCGTGGTTAGATAACAACATAGTCGAGAAAAATGCTGTATTTTAAAAACTATAGACTTAGACTAACTAAGTCTTGGACTTAACTATAGCACTGAAGGGGTCTGCTAGGACCGATGCCTGCCAGGGTCGCGAGATTGTTCAAACGAGATACCGTGACCCTGGCACATGGGTAACTGAAGGAACACGGGTGGGTTTTAGTCAGTAAAAGTCTGACATGTCCTCCCGCTCCGCCCAGAGCGGGAGAAGTCATTTGATGATTTCCCATCCAAAAAAAAATAGGTACATCATAATCTTTATAATTATCGAATTTAAGAATACCCCATGTGCATTGTATTTTTTAATATCTCGGTTATTCGTATGGCGAATGCGGGTGGCATTTCCCATGCTATTTAGTTAATAATAACCAAACCTAATAATTTATTTAGGAATATAATTTAGTCTATAAAGTTTTTGTAGTTATTTTCTAGTCTCCTAATAAAATGGTTGTATAACATCCGGGCGAACGGATAAACGTACAGAAGGCCAGACGGACCTGACGAAATAATAAAGGTTCCGTTTATGCTTATTGGCTATAACGAAACCCTGAAAACAAATATGCTATTAACTCGAAACAAGTTGAAATGAAACATGACTACTGCACCCTAATTGCGAAACACACAATTTATCAGAATCTGAATGGGATTGAAGATTATTTTTAAACCATTGCGTCATTTGTTCGAATAAATTGGCGGCTCAGCAACGTAAATAACGCAATGAATGTTGTTTAACTATGAATATTAAACCAATTCCTCCCGATAAAAAGTTCCGCAATTACCCCTCGTGATAATATTAAACATTATCAATGGACTAATTTAATAGCTTTTATTTCAAGGTATTTATTTTGAAATCGAGTTTGATATTACGTTATGTTAACTTCATTTGTTTTTTTGAAAACTTTATGTAACTATTGTCAAACTTAGGTACGCAGTAGTTCCAACTTCTATAAAGCTCACTGCTCACCGCACTCAATTGAGCGCACACGATTTGAAAGCGAACTCATTTGTTTTCAAAGTAATTCATCCCAGATTTACAACGAGACACCGGCACCGTTCGAATTTCGAAGTGGTATTTTAGCACTACAGACTTGAAACAGGCTTAGTTACGACTTATTGGAATGAACAGCTTTAATACATTATAGACACGTTATCCGTTTGATTTATACAGAGAAATTGAAGCAGAATATCTAACAAAGGAACACTAACTATATACGTGTTGAATTTAACGTAAATGCAGTTTACGCAGAAATAATGATTAATACTCTTGATAGAGGCATTACATGTAACTAATACATATACAGAACCTCCCTTTGACATACATTTTTTTAATTTTTTTTTATGGGAAATCATCAAATTACGTCTCCCCTCTTGGACGAAGCGGAATGGCGTGTCAGACTTTTACTCACTGAAAACCACCCGTGTTCCTTCAGTTGCCCATGTGCCAAGGTCACGGTGTCTCTTTCGAACAATCTCGCGACACTGGCAGTTTGACATCCATTTTGAGGTAACACTCAGTGTTCCATTGCGAAGCAAACAAAATTATTTTATTTGAGCTTGATAATTATTGTAGTAGTGAGAAATTATAAACATACAGTTTGTAATCCTGAGTAGAGCATTTGCCATGCAGTGAAAACATTTAAATTTAGCTAGTAATTAATGAAATCCAACTACAATATGCTTCATTTTTGGAATTATTCACCACCCACACATGTATGGGAAATATCTCTGAAAATTTTACAATCATATTACCTGGTTGTTGCCCGCGACTTCGTCTGCGATCCAAGATGAAAAGTAGCCTGTCCTTACGTAGGTCAGGATCTATCTGTGTGCCAGATTTCTTCTAAATCCTTTTATTCTGTGGTTGCTTAACAAGATAAATTTCACTGCTTTTAAATACAGATACAATTTTCGACACGAGTGAATTTCACGAAAACATAGCGCGCATAATTTTGGCATAAACATGCTAAATTAAAGTTCTGCTTTTCGATTATAATTTTGTTTACAAATAGTTTTGTTTAGTGTAGCTTTTGTTGTTCATTTGTGAGATTTTTGCCGGTGAAACTTTTAGCATATTATTATGTTCATTAAAAATATCTGTATTAAAATTCCGTAAATTAGATTTGCTGGCTTAATAATTGACATACAACTATTATTTGCACATAAAGTTACAGTCCCTGCGTCAGACAGGAATACGGCATATGCTTGGTAAAAGATCCTGTATATTTTGAATTCGCTTTGGGTTGAATCATATAGTTTGTTTAACGGTTCAACTAGGTAGTTATCCTCTTTAAGGTCATCGCATATGCAAGCGCAAGATGGTTGACTGTTATTTCTCTCGACTTGCTTTTATTTTGTCCGACAAATTAGCATTGCCATTTTTAGGGTTTCGTTGCCAAATGGCAAAAAACGGAACCCTTATAGATTCGTCATGTCTGTCCGTCTGTCTGTCTGTCTGTCTGTCTGTCCGAGTATGTCACAACCACTTTTTTCCGAAACTAAAAGAGCTATGTTGTTGAAACTTGGTAATTAGATGTATTCTGTAAACCGCATTAAGATTTTTACACAAAAATAGAAAAAAAAAACAATAATATTTGGGGTTCCCCACACATGGAACTAAAACTCAATTTTTTTTTTTTCATCAAACCCATACGTGTGGGGTATTTATGGATAGGTCTTCAAAAATGATATTGAGGTTTCTAAAATATTTTTTTTCTAAACTGAATAGTTTGCGCGAGAGACTCTTCCAAAGTGGTAAAATGTGTCCCCCCCCCCCCCCCGTAACTTCTAAAATAAGAGAATGATACAACTAAAAAAATATATGATGTACATTACCATGTAAACTTCCACCGAAAATTGGTTTGAACGAGATCTAGTAAGTAGTTTTTTTTTTTTTTAATACGGCATAAATCGTAAACCACAATTTACCTATCATTCAGTCAATTCAAATATAAAAATTAAAAAAAAAAAACCTTTTATTTCATAAACATAAATCTTATGCATAAACCGTGAATACCTGCAGGTTTGTACAGAACCCTCGGTGCACGAGTCCGACTCGCACTTGGCCGGTTTTTTATTTGATACTTTAAGCTCGCACTTGTACAGGGGCGGACTTAGTGCCATTCTGTGTGGCTTTAGACTAAACATCAAACATCTGTAAACAACTATCAAATTTAACGATCAGTAATTAATTTAAAGTGAATTAATAATTTCACTGTAAATACTATAAAGCTGCCACTAAAATGTATAGGTAATTTAATGTGCCACCAACTTTTTCCGTTTTACCTTTTTTTCTTTCACCCGAAATTGTTTTATGTATTTTAACGCCGAACCACACCCTCAAAATTAAAGAGCTCATTATAAAATATCCGTAACACCCTAATTAGGGACCTTTCATGAACCACTGACGGACGGTACGGTGCCCTTGTTCGATTAAATTCATTTAAACAGATTAGGGTAACCTGTTGTAACGGATTTCCTTAACTAATTATATCTCCCATGTATTATAAACTCCACGTCACTGTAAAATATATTATTATTTGGTTCTTGTTATTTCGGTAAGCCTAGCGTGCGTGTATGAATAAACATAACCGAAGCAAATGGAATATGTTCTTATCGTAGCAGGTGTTGCTATGTAGACACTTTTTCTGACCCGGGAATATAACCCAGGACCTCATGCTCCCCTATACACGAGTATGTTTTAACTTAAAGTCCACTTCAACCACTTAAATCCTCCAAATGACCCAAACTGGCCCCTATTCATATAATATTCTCTATTCATAGTTACACAAAGGAACACAAAAGCTATTCATGTCTGTTATAACGCGAGTTATTGAAACATTTCATACATAATATCACAATGTACTCGTATTCGAGACAGTGTTGTTTTTAGGGTCCCGCACCTCAAAAGCAAAAAGCGGAACCCTTATAGGATCACTTTGTTGTCCGTCCATCCGTCCGTCCTCCGACTGTTAAGACCCTTTTTCTCAGGAACCCGTAAAGGTATCAAGCTGAAATTTATACCAAATATTCAAGTCTACTGTCCCTTAGAGCTATGAAAAAATCAAACTTCTAAGCTAACGCAATAAAAAGGTATAGCCGTTTATGCCGCAAATTTCCGCAAATTTTCGAAACTCGCAAGGGTATCAAAACCTAAAGGGTACTTCCAGTCGATCTAGAATTTTGAAATTTGGTACGAAGCAACGTCTTATAGCACAGATAAAGGAAAAATTGCGATAACCGTAAATTTTTAGATACATCACATAATAAAAATATTTTTAATAATTTTAAACTTACTACCCCTTTCCTCATGATCACGTAGAGGTATTAAACACTACAGGTTTGTACGGAACCCTCGGTGCGCGAGTCCGACTCGCACTTGGCCGGTTTTTTTCTTTTACTAAAGTTTATTTTTACTTAAGAGCCCATACAACCTCAGCTCAAATTCGTATTTCGCCCCCACTTCCCCGCGCCACCTCACTTTTTATCTCGCTCACACACTACTGCTCGCGGTCACGCGGTCACACGAGGTCGAAGACTAGACTGTTAGACTAAATAAACGACACTATTATTTATCGGACGAGTACTCAGTAAGTAATAAAATTATCAATCATAATTTAAACTTAATATTACCGTCATTATAAGAACATAAAATTATACATCGCAAATTTAATTTCAATTTACTTATTTTACTAACGGCTACTCTTCAAACAATTTTTTCCAGTATACGCTGACCTCTGATTGTACGGAAAGCCTATACAATCCGAGATCAGCTTATACTGGAAAATTATAGCTTGATGTGTAGCCGTGCGCAATATTTTACCTACTGCTACAAAATACTAGTCAAGTTCGAGCCAACTTTTCACTGAGGTTCCGCCCAATTATAGTTTAGTAGTAAGTTTGTATTTTATAGTTTTCACCGTGTACGAGTATGTATGTAATGTGACAGCAGTTTACGTATGTAATTATGCAGGTAATAGGTCTATGCAAGTACCTACCTACATATACATACCTATATATTATACATTTTCCAAACCGATTCTAAACCACTGCATAAATTCTACTGCTATTAAAAACTACTCAAGTGCGAGTCACCATTGCACTGAGGGTTCTGTAGGTACATTGGCTTGGTAGTAAGTTGACGCTTTGCTATTTTACAATCTTATAATATACTTTTCACCTTGTTTTACTAATTTCTTGCTAATTATGCATTATGCATATAAATAAAAATATATCTATATAAATAAATATAAATCGCCGAAATGTACGTACGCGCATAACTTCACCAAATAGGAAAAATATTTTTTGTTGTGTTCGTGAATGTCATGACAAAATTTGTATATAAATGAGGAGGTGAGGAACAAAAGTTGTCATTTACAGTTTTTAACTTTTTGAGTAAATTGAGAAAATAAATATTCAAGTTGACCTAAGCAATTTTTATTATTTTTTATTAACTTTTTGTGTGTCAATTATTGTATACAATTTAATGTATTATAAGGTTATCTTGCTGATTTTGAAATTTGGATAAAAAATAAAAACTACATATCAAATGACACCCTTTGATGCAATAGCTTGTAAATGTCACTATTTGATTCAATAATTTTGTAAAATGTCCCCTTTTGAAACTCACTTCTCCAAACTGCTTTTTTAATAAACTTTCAACATCCTTCTTTTAGCACCTTTGATAAAGTGTCCCAATTCTTTCTCAGTACACTACCGGACATAAATGCTGTTTAATTTTTTGAAGGTTGCGATTTTCCTATACCCTCTTATACAAAATCACACAGCATTGTCCGGTACTGTACCCGGTTTGAACCAACTAAAGACTCTTCAAACGTATTTCTTAAGAATATGTCACTTTTTGAGTTCAAGTCACTGTGATTAAAAATGTAACTTTTTGTTCCGGAAGCAGCAGTTCAGATCGATTTTTCTATGAAACTAGTCATTTTTTTAACAAAATCTTGGGAGTTACAGATAGAATTTAACATTTTGAGCCGATTAAAAAAAAAAAAACCTAATTGAGCAAAATACGTAAATGGGTGTCATTTACGTATTTTGCTCAATTAGGTTTTTTTTTGTTCCACACCTCCTCAAATATAATATAGGTAGGTATAGTTAGGTAGGTAGGTAGGTAGGTAGGTAGGTACCTACATACGTAGGAAGATAGGTAGGTTGGTATATAGGTAAGGTAAGTAGGTTAGGTACCTACCTACCCTAGGTAGTTATGGTATGTACCATAGTTTTTGGAAAATAATTAAAATTACTCGAAATTATACAAAAACTATTTTAATTCGCTTAAATCTCTAATTGGCATATTTCGAACATGTCTGGGATCGCGCAGCTCAGGCAAAATGTATGTTTTATAAAAATGTTCTAATTTAGGTTCCATTTCTTCCCAATATTGGTCATTTCTCTCTATAATATTTCAACTTTGATGTCTTTGTTGCATCCAGACCAGACTCCAAAAATACCTTTTGCGCCTACCGGTGATATGTAATTGTCCCTGCGCTTGTATATACCAAGGATTGATGATTGCATATTTCTTGAAGTCTTCTATAAAAATATTCAATGTCAATTATTCTTCGTCCTTCCCTACAAAAACAGCTTTTCTCTTCTACAGGATTATTATAACTCACTTCGTACCTGAAATGACCAGAATAAAAATATTTGATGAATTCATGCAAAACTGCATAACATAACTTTCTCATATAAAAATCTAGCAATTACCAATTAGTATCATCGTCACATTGATCGTTTGATGTGTCGTATTGCGGAGGGTTGTGTGAATATCTGAAAAAAGGTACTTAGTTTTGTTATATGAAATAAGAAGTAGGATTATATTAATCCTAACTATCGTAACTAATATTATAAATACGAAAGTGAGTTTGTTTGTTACGCTTTCGCGCTAAAACGGCTGAATGGATTTGGATGAAATTTGGCACATGGTAGACTATGTCCTGGAGAAGCCTGGATCGCAGACGAAGTCACGGGCAACAGCTAGTTACTAATATAATCAAGAGTATTATTAGTAAAAAGCTACCTACTTACACATCCAATATTCTTTCGGCCCTATGTATATTCAGTGAACAGCTCATGTCCTCAGGTGGTACTTGTGATCTGCAAGAAAACGCAACATTCATTATAAATGTACACCTGGAAGTATAATTTTCTCAACATGAATAATTAATACGGAACCCTAAAAGTCCAACAAAAGTTCGTGATAGTACCGTTACGCATTAGTACCAAGCGGTATTGCCATGGGGGAGGGGACAGCTAATTTCGTGATTATCAAACACGTATGCTTCTTACAATTCTAATTATATTTTGTTTGAAGATTTGTTTCGTCCGAATTTATTTCTACATCTTTCGAAGGTATTTGAGTCCTGTAACAATCACACGTGGCAAGTTAATAATATCTACCTAGACCTTACATATTTTTATTTATCATTTGGATATGGAACCCTAAAAATGTACAAAGGCGAAATCGTCCATAAAAGCAGACTTACCGCATGACTAACAATGATATTTTTTCAGTATAAGCTGACCTCTCATTGTACGGAATGCCTATACAATGTGAGATTAGCTTATACTGGAAATTTATAGCTTGATAATAAAATTATGTAGCCGTGTGTAGGTACTAATAACAGATCAGTTACCTGTTTAGGTAGGTAGAAGACATACATATGTCCGTATTTATGCAAAGTGGTCTAAATTCATATACAAAGAAGAACCACATGATTTTTGCCTTGGAAATAAGGTATACTATTTTTTGTACTTATAAGAATTTAGACCATTTTTAAATGAGTATGCTTCAAAAAAAGTAAAAAAACAAAATTTGTCGTGTGCTTCCATTTTGCATAAATACGGACATACCTATATGCCGTATGCGGCCGCTGAAGGTGACGGAGTCCGCATGGTTTCATGCGGGCCAACACCTGGCCGGGGGAGCGTGACGAAATGCACAAGCACTCCAGCACCCCGGCTAAAGGTAGCAGCAGAACACCGTGTGGTTTTAGTCAGTAAGGGTCTGACAGACTCCTACACCCACCCCAGGTTGGCATACATGAGGATTTCCAAAAGATAAAAAAAAGGTAGAAGATACTCACGAATTTACCGCAATGTTCTCTTTATCACCAACGTCTACAGTACTGCCTAATCGACGTCTTCTGAAAAGATACATTATAATTATTTAGCTAAACTACCAAGCTACGTCAATAGGCTTATAATTTGTATTTAGGTGGTAGGTAGCACTGCAGTCAGATAAGTAAGTTACAGTTTTGTTTCTTATAGTTAGATGAGTAGGTACTTACCGAACATACTTATATTTTTTTTTACTTTCTAAACCCTTGGCTGCTGCACTACGGGTCGCGAGTTCGATTCCCGAAAGGAACAAATATTTTTATGGCCTACACAGATAGTTGTGGGTCTGGGCGTTTGTGAATGTGAAGATTTGTGTTTGTAATCGCACCGTCTCCAATTCAGGAGAAATCCTGGAGTGGGGCAACATAAAAAAAAACAATTACTATAGGTACCTTTAGTTTGTTGTATATAGTCAAAACAAAAACAAACCCATTTAGGTAACTTTTTACCGAGTTCAAAAAAAAAGAAGGTCTTTATATTTTTTATAAAAGTTGCGACACACTGGATTTCTCCTGAATCGTGGACGATGCGTTTCCAAACACAAATGTTCACACATGCAGAAACACCTGCGACTCGTAGCGCAGCAGCCAATCGCTTAGCCACAGCACCAAACATAGTCAAGACAAATAGTCACTAATACTCGTATCTAAATAAATAAATAGGTCAGTAGATACTTACTTCATTACGTTTACCATATGTTTGCCTGTTTCTGTACGCCAACTCAGCCGCTTCTTATTTTTATTACACTTATTTCCCATTGCGCCAACACAATAAACCTAAGTACTTTCAATATTTTATTTTTACGTTTCCTGTTGCGTAATGCGTGTTCTGAGCGCAAGCGACACAGGTCCCCCGTTCGAACGCCGAAGCGAGACTGAGCCGGGATGTCGGGCGGCAGGGAACGAACTTCAAGACGCCGATAGTTTAGGTAATTTCTTTAAACGGTAAAAATAATGGTAATAAAAAAAATAAAAAACACATAAGACCTGCTTTATAGTTAGTTCAGTTAGTATGCAAAGTTTCATGATCTAATTTGAAGTATTTTTTGAATACCAGCTGTTTATAATTTCGGTTTAGAGGTAACTTTGGATTTTTTTTCTATCGAGTAAATGTAATGGAATCGTGTTTTCACCACACATAGTACTTAACAAATATCCTCAATTTTACCATTTATTTATTTCATAATGAATGCTACAATACTTTCGACGTAACAGCGGATCATGCTAAGCTATTTGAGGTAGTATAGGCCCTTAATACGTTATTTCAGACTGTTATTCTAATCATTCAGATGCATTGTTTTCGTTTACGTTTGTTATCGGTTTTTGTTATGAACGTTATGTCTAAAATTTAGAGAGGTGCTTGATATTTCTATATTAAATGTAATTTCCTATTTCTTCCCGTGAGTGTCGGAAAACGCGACTAAAGTACTTACTAGAGAATGGGCAGCAGCATTCTCCGTGTATTTTACCACCATACTACTTTAGTCGACCTGCCTGCCAAGCATGGCGGTTGGCAATGCCCCCTTTGGGGGAGGCCAATGTCAATGTGGAATGATCATGATATGTAAGTTTAACATAATAATTTTCCAGACTAAGTCTTGGTAAAAACCACATCAAAATCCTTGGCGTTGTTTAGAATAGCGTGGTCACACACATAGATACGAAAAATGACTTGAAAGCTTAAGGCTCCTCGCCCACGGCGACTTTTTGTAGCGATGCAGTAGCGATACTGTCGCGCGTCTGCATTGATACAGTCGCGAAGCGGGCGCTGGCTGTGTGCCCTCGCCCACGGGCCCAGATTCAGTCGTGATGCAAACGCGATACTGTAGCGCTTCTGTCGCGATGCAAACGCGATTCATTAACGGCCCAGAAATACCTGCGATCGCTACAGTTGCGATCGTATGTGGCGGACAACAGCAATCTCGACGTGCCTGTGTCCGTGAGTGCCACGTGCCACTCCCTCCGTTCTCTCCCCGATGTAGTCCGACACGGCAGCGCGTTTGCATCGATACAGTCGCGATGCTGTAGCGCGTTAGTAGCGCGTTAGTAGCGCGTTGGCATCGATTCTGTAGCGCGTTGCAAATGCGACTAACACGCGTTAGTAGCGATGCTGTTGCGCGTTTACGAAACGCGCGACAGCATCGCTACAAAACGTCGCCGTGGGCGAGGGCCCTAAATGATGTGTAGGTCAGCGCGCTTAGTAGGTAGGTTGGACATGGCGTACAAATATGATCTCATTCAAAAGAGCCGTGACATTGCAAAGTGTAGTAAAGATCGTCTTTTTTTCTTTAACCTTCGTTTTTTACACAAAAAGATAACATGAAAATTCGCCATTGTGTTGTCGCCATTGTCTGGCTTTATTATTTAATCTATTTTCAGAAATCTGTAATTATTTATGTTCTCTATTTGACATTGGGTCACATCTACTCTATTAGTATAACAGTTTGTACCATACAATTTTTGTTTCCATCCCGATTAAGTCGCAAATAGAAAGTGAGTATATTAATCATTTTAAAGAAGGGTTTAACACGATAAAATCCATTTTATTTTGTCTCATCTGACAATCGATCCCAGTATCCCACACTCGGCCACAATAGGGGGATATCTAAATATACCTAAAATGTGCGTTGGTTAGGAATTTTTCTTGGAAGTTCGTTAATGAAATTTAGAACTAGCCACTCAACATATTACACAAAAACTTTATCGTAGTAATACATTATTTCCAAGGCAGCTGTTACCCTTATAAAATATTGGATAATTCCTTTTTTTACTGAATTCTACGCTATGTAGCTGAGTGCCCCTTTTCAAATGAATAATGTATTGCTTTAGTAAGGAGTCTTTAAAGTGTTATTACGAATGACCAATTTAATAAAGATAATGTATACATTTTTTGTTCTACTACAAACGTAGTAACAAAACAAGATAAGTTCGATATCTTTGTACAATGCTTGTCTATAAATAGTATAGGTACATACAATTAACTAATTCAATTTTCACTTTTTTTGTGTATATTTGCGTGACCGTTTAGTTCTTCTAAACTACAACATGAATTTTGATGCGGTTTCCTTCTTCAGTTATGTAGAGAATTTATTACGATGTGTCTAGTTTATGTGTACTTACAACACAATAATATTGAACTTAGATTTTAATATAGAAATATCAGTTGAAGTGACTTGCGAAGAGATTTGTTTGAAAGAGATAATGTGGCCCTGGCATATAGGCAACTGAAGGAACACGGTTGGGTTTTAGTCAGTTAAAGTCTGACACGCCGTCCCGCTTCGCCTAGAGCAGGAGACGTCATTTAATGATTTCCCACCCACAAAAAAAAGTGAGTTGCGATGTAAGCAGCAAAAAATATTATGGAACTGCAGAAATGAACAATGGTTGCTCAAGGCAGACGCATAGAAAATGGGAATACTTATAAACTCACCCTGTTTCATTGATTTATTGCAGTTTGTGGCGTGGCAAGGCTAACTCGTGACTGAAATAGCAGAACAGCAGACATTATGTCATATTAAAATCAATTGTTTTTTACCGCGCATGAAGTTGTGAGTTAATTGGTAAAAACTCTGAGTTTAGCGTAGTACCTATGCAAAGGAATTATAAAATAGGTTTATTCGATCCTTAAAACGTCTATAACCTCCACGAGCAAATAAAACAATTTCGGGCTTAATTACTACTAATTTGTATAACTACGTCACACCAGATAACCTCGAAACTAAGAAAAAGGAAGTTTATTTACTTAATATAATTTAAAAGTTAAAACAAATGATTATTAAAGACGATTAGCTAGTCATCCCCGAGTATAATGTTTCCGGGGATACTTAATACAATTGTACTGTTTTGAAATTTTTCTTCATCTTTTAAATCAGCTGAGGACCTTAAGAATGATTGGTGCAAAAGACGGTAGATTTAACGGTGATATTAATTATTTAGCTTAATCTTGGACCGTAGACCTTAAAAGGTGGATGGGACAAACTGAATTGAAAAAGGTAAACTGGATGTAGAGGCGCGATTTAGGAGAAGTCACAGCTCGCGGAATTGAAACTTATAAAATTAGTGACGCCGAAGTACTCTGATCACACAACTCCTGTCATGGACCACCTTCAAAGCCATCAGTTTGTATTAGTAGAAGAGTAACCGGCGTTACACTTAGTTTGTATGACAAATGTTGTCTGCGTTCATTGTGGGAGAGCCCTGTGACTAGCAATAGACGAAAGGCTGAATTGAATGAGTTATCTTGGAGTGAATACATTATGTAAGTATTCGATTGCAGCGTTTTCTGTTGTCTCCATGCTACAGACGCAATCGAAATGGCCAAGCTCGTAACGAAATACTGGGCTGACTGTATGACTGCTTTTCACATGCTAAGAAGAAGGTGTAAAAATTATTTAACTAATGTGCCAGCACTAAGATACACTCGCTATCTTTGTTGTGCCTACCTACAATTTGAGTTTCTTGTTCACAATAAACTGACATTAATTGCCACCACCACAACTACCTTTCTCTCACTAAAAAATAAAATAATAAATAATAGTTTAAAAAAACTAAAAAACACGCTTCCATAGAAAACCAAACTAAAAAGTAGAAAATAATGGAAAAAAGCGTGGGGTGCTTTTTAAGGTATTTTTTTATTGATATCAGGCACCCCACGCTTTTTTTCCATTATTTTCTACTTTTTAGTTTGGTTTTCTATGGAAGCGTGTTTTTTAGTTTTTTTTATTTTCTATTTTTTAGGGTGTTTCGAATTTCGAGACGTATGTCAGCGTAGGTAGTTTGTAACGTATGTCAGCGTAGTTTTCGAAGACAGTTTTTCAGTTTTTTTGTTTTTCTGGTAACCCTGGCAAGGATAATGGCACAAATTTATGAAATTATTGCATTGTCATCGGCCCTTAACAGGTGTGCAAAGTTTGAATGAAATCTGGTCGTTTAAAGTGGGTAAAAATCGCGCTATAAGGAGTCGGTTACAAACAAACATACAAACATACAAATATACAAACATACAAGTGAAGCTAATATAAAGCGTGTAAAAAGAACACCCTTTTCTTACAAAATTCAATCGCTCTAAGACTTTACGTAAAAGATTTAGATTTTTTTTTCAACTTGACCTGTTAGTAGCATCGTTACTAGGCTGCAATATAGAACTAAAGAACTCTAAAACAAAATAAACTTGAATATCAACTTTGGTCCAAAGACATAAGATTGATTTTCTTTTGTTTATTTTAACACAAAAGTATTTACAAGAATTTATTTTAGAAAAATCGATACTGCCCAATAGATTAAAGGGAAGTAGCGTTTAAAGGTAATTTTGTTGAAAGTACAACAATTATTTGAATTTACTTAAATGTTAGCTTGATCCCTTCGCTTTCCACCAGTGAATGGAGAAAGGGTATCAATCTTAGGTTAATTATATGGAACGATGTAGAACAAAATGTTGTAGGTACTTCAAAGAAACGGCTCTGCTGACGTCAATAAAAAATGAAGAAATAACATACAAATGTAGACGCTATCGTCTTCTGAATCTACATTCTATTACTTTAAATCACCAAAATGTGTGCCAAGCAGGAAAATTATCTTATCGTTAAATCCCCTATGCTCAAAGATCTTGTTTAAAAATATGCTAATTAAATTGAAACCAAAATAGTCATCAGGTGGTCAAGTCCACTAAAGCTATTGTGCCAAAATAACCCATTATTGACACCATAAATGTTGATTTTGATAGTTTTGGTAATCTCCTAATTATTGGAAGACATCATTATGTTGTTGCGATGGCGGGCCACTGACATCTATTGGTTTTTTTCGTATTTTTTTATATCCTATTATTTTGACATTTCGTGTCACCACTGATACGCCATTTTGAATTTAGAACATTACGAACTTTTAGCACAATGGTAATGGCGTTGTTTCAGTACGGTTGTAATAATGACCAATACCAGAGTTGGTCTCTTGTACTCCAAGCCTTTGGCTTACGTAACTTCAATTTGTTAGATAAAATAGCGAGTTATTCTCCACTGTTTCTTTATAAGACTCAAGATTAAGGCTATTGTGTTACAAAGCCTAGTGTTGAATCAATAAGCCATTAAGGATAACGTACCATAGCCGAGTGTGCGATTCAATGGTCAGTCAAGTGATAAACCCATGTAAATGGGGCGTGAAACAGCATGACGTCCTTTGGTAGGACCAGGACCGTTTTGGTATTGTAACCAGTAGTTCTACCTTCTTACCTTATATTCTTAGTCTTGAAAAATTTCAATCAGCTTATGAATACACCGTTCAGAAATGTACCTGAAACAGAAAAAAAATTGCTAATGGGGTTGTGTTTTGGAGCAGATAGTGGTTGGAAATACAGGTGACTAATGGTATAATCTTACAGCCTTCATTTTATTCCTAGTCATAAAACAGACTGGCGGTATTTAAAATGCAGCGCGAACTTGGTATGAGTTCTACAATACCTGAAGAAATTATAAATGAACAACATGTTTTGGCTTTAATTGCTGGGATCGTAATTGGTAGCGTTCTGTAGTTTCCACGAACCCCTTTGGGAACAAGATCAATAAATATTGATTGTAATGGCACATCAACAACTTACTCACTAGAACACACACAAACAAATATCACAAATCACTTACAGTTTTATTGATTGTGAGTACGTCACCTACAGAAGTGCACAGCAGTAGCAGAGAACTGATTATTAAAGTACTATGTATGCATGTAAGATATAGATAACGAAAAAATGTTCAAGAGCAAAAAAGTTAAGATGGTTATCGAAATCTAATCAAACCTCGTTCCCTAAAATTGCCACAAAATGAGGCAAAAATATCATTACACAATGAATAAAAACATTAAATAATCCTATTTACAGACTCGAGATTTAATACAGAAATTGTATATCCCAAACAGTCTTTAAAACCCGGTTATAGTCCAAGTTATGACAAATAAACCGTCTCAACAGATTACGTAATACAATATTATGTCAAGTCGCGTAAGTTTTTACGAGGTTCTACAAAAAGAACCCTTAACGACATGTAGGGTGTGTACTGAGGGCATAAAGGGTTAAGTCCTAGTTTACGACAGTTTTTGATATGAGGTGGTGGACGTAGCAGACTTTCTTTTTGTTAGGTATTATTAACTGGAAATATGACAATTTCGAGGTACTTAGGAAATAGTAACGCAATGCAGTCACTGACCGTTCACCTGAGCATGGTTTCGTTAGCACAAACGTGCCTGAGTTCCTACACGTGAAGGTACAGTACCGTACAGTAAATTTTAACAAAAAGATAGCCAACTGCAAGTTCATAGTGAGAATTTCACAGCTCCTTTATGTCGCAGCAGTAAGGGTAGTTTTCGCAGTTCAAATGTTACAAAGAATGTGAGTTTGACCGTGCAAAACAGAACCACAGTTGTAAAAGTGACGTGAGCATCTTAAAATATTATAATTGTGACAACATATTGCCAAGCTATGAAATTACAGTTCCATAAGATAACCACTGCGAGAGGAAGTTGTTTAATATTTTCTACACACCACACAAACTTAGCGAAACTCAACAATTATCCAATTTATCTTTTAATAGAAATTATAAGGTATTAAATATTAAAAGTATCAATACAACACTTTACGTTGATGATTTCTTCATATTTTCCACATTACAATATTAACAATTCATAAAGTTTATTTTTAATTTTGATTTTAGTTCCATATTTACTCGAAGACCCATTTTTGCACATGACGGTAGGTCAACATTGAAGGACCTAGTTCAGGAAACAAGTTCGATGCATTTTCAATGTAACAATGCATTTCAAATGTGACAGTACATAAATATGCAATGTTCAATTTGAAAAGGTCAGTCTAAATCCAATTTCATGTTGTTTCAACTGATTTCTTTTGACGTACGGGTAATCAAATTACATTGACTTTAACATCATAGTTTCTTTGAACGATAAAATCAGAAATGCCATTATTGGGCATGTTTGTTGAAAAACCGATGGGTGGTGGAACAGACGAGTCCTGGAGTATCGACAAAAATAGTGAAGGACGCCCCCAGTAACATAGACAGACGACTTTAATAAGGTGACTGGGACATACTGGATGTCGATAACAGAATACAGGGTGTTTTGGTGAAGCCTGGGACGGACCAATGTCCAGTTAAAATAAATATCTAAATAAATATCTTAGGACAACCAACACAACGTTATCTGATCCCAAACTAGGCAGAGCCTGTACTATGGTAACCAGACAACTAATAAACATAAATTTCTAAATACATACATATTATAGATAAATTACACCCAGACACAGAACAAATGGTTGTGCTCATCACACAAAGATTTGTCCCGGGTGGGAATCGAACCTACGACCTCAGTCTTAGCAGTCAGTGTCACTAACCACTAGACTAACAGGCCAGTCAAAGTTGAGTCGATTGATCAAAATGCATTATTGATATACCCCGTTTTATCAAGACAAAACAATTACTTTCTAATCGGTCCACTGAAATATCTAATTAACAACAGCCAGAAGTTTGACAGCCTATAAGCAAAATGTTTTTCAGAAGGTTTGTATTTGAGAAAGATATTGTAGCATGTTTAAGCTGCTGCAGAATATGAGCCCCAGAATAGGTTTTCAAAACAAATTAAATTAATAGGAAACACAGTTAATTCATTAAACAAAATTCCATTCATAAACATCTATCGAATTCTTATTGAACTTCAACTGTATCCGTTGACCCTCTTCCGTATAAAATATAAGTAAATAAACATGTAATCACAGACCGATACCAACTGTTTATATAAAACTATCAATTAATTAATCATTACTAATTAACCTTTCATAAGAGTCAATTTGAAGTGAACACATACAGAACTGATCATGATAAACTGCCAACAAATATTAATTGCCACGTACAGCCAGGGAACTTTATTGTTTTTAATTTGACACGTAACGTCAATTTCCCATTTTATAGCCGTTTCGTATCGTATCGTGTCAAATAATGATAGTTGTGATTTGAATAAAGGCAGGTGGTGACAGTTTAAATTAATAGCCCATTTGCTTAACAATTAATTTCCCTGGCTCTTCTGGTATTTTTTTCCCAAATTAATTGCAGAACTTGTAGCGACTATTAGGTATTAATATATTTTATTCCCCTTAAATAAACCCAAGTAGATATTAAGATATCATAAAAACTTCAGCCAAATAGTTCGTAAGCCATAAAAATAAATAATAGCGACATTAAGCAATTCTATAAATGAAAAAACTACGAGTGTAACTACCGTCCCAGAGCAAATGGATTTAATCGACCTTGACACGATCCAATCGTCCTGAAACTTTCGGGTTCACAAAACCCTGGGGTTTTTTGGGGCCAAATTTTTTTGAGGCCAATAAGTACGTGTACTATAAGTACATGAGTAGCTTGGCACGGGCGCTAGTGGTAGTGAAAGAGGTAGGTGCGAGTAATGTTGAGGTTAGACGACAGTCTAACTACTTTACAGTTCACATGTATTTTATATTTTATACAATTTCATTTGGATGTGAACTACTTTTGCAGTTTCTAAAAGATTTTTCTGGATTTAAATTCGACGGTTTTCGATTAAAACACAGAAATAAGTTTGAAAAAACAAAATTAATTTCTATCAAATTATAATGTTGAAGACATTGGGTTTCATATAGTTTTTCTACGAAACTTTTGTCTCATCAAAGGTACATAACTGGAACCAAATCTCATTAAATTATATAAATAAATTATATATTATTACATATACATTTTTTTTTTGGATGGGAAATCATCAAATGGAGTTTCCCTACGTGATCGGATCAGAAATGATGCGATCCGTAGGAATACCAAGGTTACCGGCATAGCCCGAAGAATTGCCAAACTTAAGTGGCAGTGGGCAGGGCACATTGCTCGCAGAACAGATGGCCGATGGGGTCGGAAGGTTCTGGAGTAGCGACCGCGTACTGGAAGACGTAGCGTTGGAAGGCCTCCCACAAGATGGGCCGATGACCTGGTGAAGGCCGCAGGAATACGTTGGATGTGAGAAGCACAGAACAAGTCGAAATGGCGGTGCTTGGGGGAGGCCTGTAGACCTCTTTCGGCTGAAATGATGATGATGATGATGATGATGAAACAAACAAATGTAGAAAAAAACTGCCATGTGATGTGATCCCAAAATAAAACAGTAAACCATCGTACAGAACAACACCATAGGCTTATAAACCCATTCAAGTATAATTTCACTTTCTTGAAATGGTCAATTTACTATTATATTTCTACGTATCGATAGAGGTATTTATTAAGTCGGCAGCTGGCGATCACTAACTAATAAAAACAACATAAGGTGATGAATTTGAAGACCAGTTCAACACCTCTGGCTTTCCTCCCGGCTTCTCCTTGCTGACTATGGCTACTATTGTTTCTCTCCAAATGATGAGGTATTTTCATATAATTCATTGTGATGCCAGAGAAGAAATTACATTATAAAAAAACCAAGACCGCAGCAAGTTTCACATTAGCATGAAAAAGAAACAAAACATGAGCCTTATTTATAATTTCACACACTCCGTAGGAAAAAGTAATCTACAGTGTTATAACGTTCACAACATAGCTGAATAAATGTATACATTTTTATGAGCACCCTCGCAAGAGTTTATTTTATAAAAATCTCAGGGTCAAGCAGAAGTTTTGGGTCAGATGGTCCCTGTATATTTAAGGATTTGCTACCTGCTTGACCACAGGGTTGAAAAAATTGAATATTACACTGGACCTCGTCCTGTACGTATACTCCTTTAATGTGAAGGAATATTGCAAATTGTATGGCTTGCCATACAGTAACGTACGAAAACGTTGTCTTTGCGATACTACTCGATTCCTTAGATTTCTTGTTAGACTGGATTTAGACGTATTCGTACATTATATCATTACTTTTTAACTGACTTTCGAACAGGAGTAGATTCTAAAGTGGTTTTTTTTATGTAATAATTAAAATTTCTTTTGTCAGTAACAACACTTGATCTTTGGAAAAAATATTTTATTTCTGCGTCCAATGACCTGATTTTTGCTTCGAAAACTTAATTGGACTTAATCATTTTTAAATAGGTTTCGTACTTAGTGTATCTATCACTAGCCATACTCCCCTGCTTCACATGGTTTTAATGACTTGACAAAACATGACCATAAATCGCTTAGCATAAAAACTACAAAGAAGGGTGACAACCGCAACATGATCCATTGCCCTGGCATTTGGTCAACTGAAGGAACACGGGTGGGTTTTAGTCAGTAAAAGTCTGACATGCCCTCCCGCTCTGCCCAGAGCGGGAGAAGTCATTTGATGATTTCCCATCCAAAAAAAAGGGCTACTATTGAAAAACCCAATAAAATTGCTAGAACTGGAAATCAAACCCATGGCCACATGCTCGGCGCTTTACTATCAACAGTGTTAAGGTTAGTAGTATCATAAATTAATAATTTAACAAATAGAAGTCCATCGCAAACAGCTCTTATAATTGAAAACACATAGTTTTTCTCATTCACATGCGTGGTTCGCGTGTGAATGAGCAAAACTATGTCTATATTATGTATGCACCATAACACATTGCGTGTCTACCAGACCTCTAAAGAAAACACAAAAACATCTATTTGATAAATGAATAAAACATAGATAATACTTAAACTTAAATACATACCGCGAACTGGTTCCAAACAAAGGTGACACCAAAATGATGTAGGTACGAAACAACCCTCAATTTGTGACACGCAACTGAAACTTAATAGTCAAACAGTTGATCGCTGTCTCACGACCGCTAGAAGACAGACAGACTAAAAATGAGACGAATTAATTTTACATGCACAACAACTTATAGTTTAAAATGTTTACGGAAGAAATCAATTAAAAACGAATATGCTCAGGATCACGTTGTTTGGAATTATGCAAGTGTTTTCTCACTATGTTTTCCTTCAGCGATTTGAAAGTATACCCTCACAGTACAAGTAAAAATGAAACTGCCAACACAAGTTAAATAACACTATGTTGATTGAAAATTTGCGCAAGTTAACTATGTACAATCTAACTAGGAATTTGGTATACAATCAGCTTACTTGCAATTTCTTTCATTAATGTTATGACAGTGCTGAGTAGTAAATTATTTTCTTTCTTTAGTAGATAAGCCACGCAAATCATACAATTTTTAATAGCTTATGCCACAGACCGCACAGCTAGGATGTGTGGCATGATGAAACTGAAGAATGGTTTCCCTTTGGTGGTCAGCATAGTACAGAACCCTAAAGTAAAACAATTTTAATTGTATGCCAATGTCTCATTCAAAATGTTCAATACAGTAAAAGTTTAATAAAAAGAAAACTAACCGCTGCACTCTATAAGTTTTTTAAAAGGTTAAATTGCTTCACAGTTCGCATTGAATTTCAAGGAGTGAACCGCGTAATTTTATTTCTTACTATGTAAAGGGGAAGAATTCTCGATAAAGTAGAAAACTGCGTACATTACAATATAAAATGTTATAATCCTAATTATATACGGCAGAGGAACCTCAATTAAAAATATAAAAAAAAAAAACATTTTAATGTCGATGATGTACAGTGTAAAATGTGGTCCCTTTACAAATTAAAACGAATAATCTCTTTTTGGTTATTTATATTATATAAAAGTCAGCTAGCCTTCATACCTTTTAACGCAATTGGTGAACAACGAGTAATTAAATAACAATAACAATGATTATGAATAGATAATTAATCCTTCGTTGCTCAAACTCTTTGGTTAAAGGGTACTGCGTGTGTAATAGTTACCATAAAAGGCGCTTGTACGTGATAATAATCATTTGTAATAACGCCCCTATAATTAATTACCTCTCGCCACTAAAGAGGCTGTTTCCACATAACACGATTATCTTCTTAACTTCACATTCGTAGAAACATAATCCCTCAGAGCCTACTAATTACGTAATACCCACATAATGTTCACGAAAATACTAACATACCCTCTTTTGTGCAGCTCAGTAGACACAATACAGATAAGTGTTCACAAGGCAAGCTCGAAGATTGATGATTGATGACTAATGATTAAATTAATTAATCATGACTAATGACTAAAAAATTCAATCACGGTGTGATGATTGATGATTTGTTAGTTTTAGTCATTAGTCATGACTAAATTTCACGTGACTAATTTTATGTTTGCTAAAAACATAAACTAAAAGATAATGCTTGATTGGACAACAAATAAAAAAAAAATACAACAGAATCAGTTTTTATTTTTAAAGAATTGTGAATTATTCCAATCAAGTTTAGAATAATTTAAATTACTTTTCATTACAACTCTGTTTTCAAACTGCTCATCAGATAATCTGTGAGAATTCGGTAGACTGGTCATTGTTGCGTATGAAAACATTCTTTCTACAGGTCCCGAAGACGGCGTTGGAGTATTGTATTTCAAAAATGTTTTTTTTTGGATGGAAAACCATCAAATGACTGCTCCCACTCTGGGCGGAGCGGGAGGGCATGTCAGACTTATACTGACTAAAACCCACCCGTGTTCCTTCAGTTGCCCATGTGCCAGGGTCACGGTATCTCTTTCGAACAATCACGCGACCCCGGCAGGCCCCTTGGTAAGTCTGGCTGTAAGACTTTCGGGCTTCTGGTGGTAAACAGAAGCACGAAAATTGATTTTAACTAAATAATGTATGGCGGACAGCCGAGACCAATGGCTCAACAGTCTTTCCAAGGTACGGAAGAAGTTTGGTATATAATGGATAGTCACTCATTCACGAGGTCATCGAACCAAACGTAACCCAACCTTGATTTATAACCCGCACGAATAGTAACAACTTAGCCACAAGCGGTCTTGTACCCGAACTTCTGTTCCTATCCATTTAGTGGCAGTGGAGCAGGAAGAACAAAGGCTATAAAACGGAATATCTAATGAGTCACGTGGTAGCGACATCTTGTGCAAGATTAACGACAATGCGACGTTTTTCAGATCAATGTTGTCGTTTACGGGTACTGTAATTTTCGGGTACATTCAGATAATCTTCATAATTATGGTGACCCAGAAGTATATAAAATAAAGTCTATAACAAAATAATTTTCCGAATTAAATAGGAATACGTTTATTGTATGGTTTTTGACGGATCGAAGATATTCAGTCATATTTTCAATCAGTGACACTCGCTTGCAAAAGAAAATGTTCAATATTTTATCGTAGGTAACTACAACGTAGGCTTTTGATTGTTGTAGTTTGACTTTAGTGTAACATCATATCTACACATAAAATCATTTCAAATAACCCAAACTTTCCCTCTACTTTACCCCGTAGTTGGGTAATAACCTTACAGTAAGGGTTATATAAACGTATTAATACCTACATCCCTTTTATAGTGCCGACGCGGCTTTATAAAAAAAACATTTCGTTGCAACTAGTATTGACTTACAATTAGACGGCTACGGCTTTACAAAATGTTTGTCTAGCAAAAAGTGTTGGCTCGGAACATAATGTTATGAGTGTACTACGTGAGCTCGACTGATCGCTGAATTCTTGAAGCTGCTATATGGATGAGGCTTTTATTTTGTTGTATTAACAAAAACCTCTCTCTTTTGAGAACTATGGCTTTATTATCAAGCTATAATACTTGAGTGTCCTTTATTGAAAATAAGTAAGACCGTTCTATGTGAAAACTAACAAGTTGGGCGAATTCTGAATGAAAACCAAGGAACATTTATTTTAAACTATCTACTAAAAACTAATAGTTTGATGCGTTTTGAGGTTATTTTTTTTATTGATATCAAGCTCCCTACGCTTTTTTCCATTATTTTCTATTTTTAATTCGGTTTTCTATTTGTTTTTTTACTTTTTTTAAACCATTATTTATTTTCCATTTTCTAGGGTGTTTCGAATTTTGTGACGTTTTTCAGCGTAGTTTTTGAAGACAGTTTTGCTATCCTGGTAACCCGGGCAAGGATAATGGCACAAATGTATAAAATTGTTGTATTGTCATCGATCCTTGATAAGTATGCCAAGTTTCGAGTTAATCCGACGTTTTGAAAGGGGTCAAAATCATGTTCAAAGTTTTCGTTACATGGGTACATACGTATGAAGCCAATAAAAGTGTGTTAAAAACAATTGGCTGTCTTTTACAGTTCATGTTATTTTGTTAAAATGTTTAACCAGTTGAAAGGTAGCCAGTCAATATATTATAGGTTAGCCTGCATGATTAGTAAATAGACGTTTTTGAATCAATACAGCATTATAAGACCGGATTTAGTGCAACTACCTAAGCGGTCTACTACCTAAGCGGTCTACTACCTAAGCGGTCTCAACCATAAAGAAATGGATGTCGGTAACACAGTTTACTATAACGGTCGCCTGCAATGTAATCATCCCCAATGATACTGTCAAAGACAAAGTTAAAATTCTCTTTCAAAATCTAAAACGGAATAAATTCCGTCAAGGTTCTAAAACTCTGAAGAAATTCTTTAATCTAGCAGCAAAAACAATATTCCTTATAAAACAGTAGACCCAATCTAACAAAGAACGTCTGCTAGGTGCTTTAGAAAACTCGACAATTGTAGGACAAGAGCAGACTATTACTTGTGAGAAAGGGCTACGGCTCAAATATAAAAATACAGATTGTCGATAGACCAAGAGATTGATGATTATTTGTTAGGAAAACGATTTGTCAATTATTCGATGAAATAACAGCTACAATAAAAATAATCTAGTGTTAAGATTTGTTAAAATATGAGTTTAAAAATTAATATTTTGCAGATTCAATACCCAGCAAACGGTAGTACTGGCAGCAACAGTGCACACTTCTGACAATGGTAACTTGAGGATAGCGATAGTGTCTTTACTTATAACCTCACTCAAGTGAGTGAACACAATTCGAAAGTGAACTCATTTGTTTTTAAACTGCATCTTCTCGCATTCACAACAAGATACCGTTTGAATTTCTAAGAGATTTATGTCAGATAGTTATCAATATGTGTGTTAAGTGTTTTAAACACCTCAAAGTAATTATTGATTCGTGTTTGAACTCCAAAATAAACAAACAATCAACGAACTTCAAAGTTTTCACAATACAAGTTACCTACCCTCCGAAACAAAACTCTCTCAATACCTTTAAAGTAATAAATGCGAAATATTAAAGAGCATGAACGCTCCATAAGGCCATTCAGAAATTAAGGCCAAGATAAATCTTTACTCTTGATATTAAATAAAGTGCGATAATATTTCTTGCTGGCAACACTTCAGAGAAACGTTTTAATCGGTTACAAATTAAAATTCAAGAGTATTGTGTTTAATTTTGGGAATATTCATTGTTGTTCGTCAAAGTTGCTATTTTGTGTTCTTCAGAGGAGGGAAATTTGTTGTTACTGATATATAAGTAATAATACTATGAAGTTATCTGAACTTGGTCCTTCACTAGAGAATATTGGAGGTCTTAATGGCGTGAAGTCGCCTTCTGTGTATCAAGATTTCGAATATTTGTTCAGAGAATAAGACGTGGCATCTCGATTAAAATCTAATCAATACACAATAATAATTCTAAATATGTAAAATAATTTCCTGAATCAACAATATTCATCGTATTTCTGTATAAATTAACTTTAGATGGAATTGGATTATCTTACACTGTCTCTTCTGCGCGAAATAATAAATTAATGTTATATAATTAAAGCAGGTTCAGGGAATTAAGAGAGTTGATCAAGATTAAAAGTGAATAAATCATAAGTATTCCTTTGTTTCTAATTTAAAGAGAAGTTCCTATATATTTTAGGTGCGATTGTGAATTTCAAGTAAAATATACGTTTATTTTATTATGAAGCTTGAACCGCTTCCTGGTGTGAAGGTCACAAGCGGAACTGCTAAACGTTTGATCCTGATTTCCATCCCCCGGGTCGGGCATTGTTATTGAGCCTTAGTTAACCCTTTTATTGTGATAAAGTAATGTGTGATGGTAAGGTAATGTTATATTTGAAATAGGTATTATCAGTAATAGAAAACATTTCCACTTCAAAACAATATGACACATCCGGTCACCGTTTGATATTCTGTTGTTACATGAACAAACTTAACACATAAAGTACTTTGTTCCCTTTTTCGCATTCAAAAGTTTTATCAAATAAAATATGAAAGTATTTTGGTAAAAATATTTTTTGTAACCCTATCTCTTAGCCTATCTATGTGGCTCAATGCTATATTTGAAATAAAATGTCAGGTTGTGAGTTGTGACCAATAAAATAAACAAAGAAACGTTTTGAAATGATAACAGTTTGGGGTCACTTGAAATATGAGTAACTTATTACTCTAATGTGTTTGGAACTAGTTATAGAGCTGTGGTAGCCCAGTGGTATCGCTCTTAGCTTACGAGTTGTAGATCATGGGTTCGAACCCACGCAAGAGCTTTACTTAGTGTAAATAATTTTGTAATCACTGCTCTCAAAACGGTGAAAGAAAACATCCTGAGGAACCTGCATGCCCTAGAACTAAAAAGTCGAGGACATGTGACATCTACTAACCCGTACTGGGCCAGCGTGGTGGATAAAGGCCCACTCTCTCTCACAGAGAGGAGGTCTGTGTCCCAGCAGTGGGAAGATTATAGGGTGATTATGAAATTCATATATTTATTAATTAGGCAAAATTATAGTATTAATTAATAAATTGTAAAACTTGTTAATATTTAATAAGAAATCAGAAACAACAACCTTTTCTAAACCTGGTTATTTTCCTGGTTATTTTTTTATTCTAAGTTACTAATGCGATATTTTGCAAAAAAGATATTGTGAGAAAGAGTCATCCTGCGAAACTGACATTCTTGAAAGCAAAATTATGAGAAACAGACATTTTACGACCAGTAGACATTTTGCCAAAGAGACATTTTGGGACGAAACCTGTGAAGACACTATAGCTTAATAACGATGACATATACAGGGTTATTTGTAAAACACCGGCAACCTCTCAGGTCTATGTTACTAACATCATAATCAACAACTTTTGTTCTATGACTTTTAAAAATTCATCATATTTTAGTGCATCAGATTTTCATACAAAAATCGGCTGCCTGTAAATAGGTCAAGTTCAAGCGCCCCCGCCGCCCTAACCCCGCTCCCCTTGCTAATATACTATCGCTTTCTTTTGCTTCGCATAGACTCCGTAACATTTAGAGCGTTTAATGTAAATATTTTTATTTTTGTTTGAAAATCTGATGAACTAAAATATGATGAATTTTTAAAAGTCACAGAACAAAAGTTGTTGATTATGATGTTAGTAACATAGACCTGAGAGGTTGCCGGTGTTTTACAAATAACCCTGTATTGTATGAACAGAACTTTGACATCAAAAAAACACAATCCTCTCGATAGGAGCAAAGAAAAAACTTTTTTACAAAAAAAAACAACCGACTTCCTTAAAAACACTACAAAGTGAAAAATAACTTTAATTTCGGAAGTCGGTGTCTTAGGATCTGTATTTATGGTTTTTTTGCCACCGACTTCCGAAATTAAAGTTATTTTTCACTTTGTAGTGTTTTTAAGGAAGTCGGTTGTTTTTTTTTGTAAAAAAAGTTTTTATTTTAAAATTTTTAGTTGTGGTATTCACCCCGCACTAATTCCAAACAAACAATGCATATTTATGCGATTGCAGAAATCGCGGTTGAATTGCTGTCATTTTTTAAAGAGTTCCGGTGTCTGTCTCCCGAACTCATCATCAGACCTGTATGAAATTAATATGGGACTATTTCGGAATAATCCCCTTTCGAACAAAAAAAGAAAAGAATTTTGTAAATCCGTCTATATACGACGGAGTTATGGCCGAACATACATAAAAAAAAAAAAACAAAACATATAAACATCCGAATAGAGAACCTCCTCCTTTTTGAAGTCGGTTAAAAATATAATAAATGGCCAGGCCAAAATGATTAAGGCTGCTTTTTTTTTTATTAAGCAGACAGTAGAGTGGGTAAGAGCCCACTCTAGTGTCTGCTGAGGAATCAATTCTCGATGTCAACGAGTATGTCTATCTAGGACAAGATATCTTCTAACTCCTGATCGATAAGGAGTTGTACCTTCCATCATCAGCTCAACGGAATATAAGAATACAAGTAACGGTCTAAACGTGCCTATAATATTCAAAGAATTATCCCCTAACCTTCTAACCTTTCACTGTAAGTTCCTATATGTACTGTTCACCGATGAGGAGTTCCATGCGGTATCTTCGAAGAATATAATTAGTTCACCATGGATGGATAGATAGAACCAGCAATTATTTTTGATCTTTAGTACAATATCCAAATCACATTACGTGTACTGTTTGTGTTTGAGGAGTTCCTTCGTTTATCTCCCAAAGTATACATCAAATCTTCACAAAATTAATATGGGACCACCTCAGGAGTATACCCTTACGAATAAAAAAAGAATTTTCAAAATCGGTTGACAATTGGCGGAGAAATCGGTGAACATACATAAAAAAAAAAAAAAAAAAAATACATACAGTCGAACATATAACCTCCTCCTTTTTTTGAAGTCGGTTAAAAAGAACAAAGGATCGTTTGGTGCTGACTTGTATTGTGTAGTGGCGCAGTGAAACATCTGTGACACAGGGTTCAACTGTTATTGTAATGCTCTCACAGTTTAATCATTTGTATAGCCTTTTACAACTGTTTCAGGATTCGGGTACAGCCTATGAAGAGCTAAAATGTTCAGCATTTTTGGACCAGCGTGGTTAAGAATCAAATATGGCGAAAGCTTCAGTATAATTCATCTATGTCAACACTCTTTCCTAGTGTAGTGTAATAAAGATAGGTTCGGATGTCTTTATTACCGACTTTACATATTTAAATCGAATACATATCCACCGCTCTCACCACGTAGTGTTATAAACGATAGTTCCGGAAAACCACTGATTTAATGTCACGATGCAGTGACAAACATAGACAATCCAACATCATCTGCCTAGCCTTTTCCCAACTATATTGGGGTCAGCTTCCAGTCTAACTAGATGCAGCTGAATACCAGTATTTTACATGAAGCGACTGCCTATCTGACCTCCACAACCCAGTAACTAGGTAATACGATACCCCTTGGTAAGACTGGTTGTCAGACTTTCGGGATTTTGACGACCCGTAACGGCATCCATATATGGCAGCCGGGACTTAACGTGCTTTTTGAGGCACGGAAGTGTCTTGGTATGTAAAGATGGTAACCCATCCACGAACCAACCGCGGCATGCGTAGCTTAACCTGATCGATCGATCCGTGCGGCTGTTATTACTTAGCCACAAGCCCCTCAATACAAAATCCACCAATCATTCACAATTATCCTGTCCACCCAGGAGCTGACACTTGTAACAGATAGCGTTTATGGCGAAATTACATTATGACAGACAATAAGTCCTAGTCTGAAATCCAAGCAACTTTAAAATAGTTGTTTTTTTTTTCTTCCTTTCTATATTTGTGGGACTGTGACAAGGGTTACTGGTCTTTCACATGTAACCAAACCCATTGAAGGAGCGACAAAATCCATTTATTTTGTTTGTCCTCACAAATCCTACCCCAAAGGGGTACCTTTGGCCGCCATCTCGAACTTAAAAAGGGGTCTCTAGAACACAATTAAAGGCACTCATTGTGTTTTGTATATCAGCAGGAATCTAGGTCACAGGCATGACTGGCTTAATTTCCATTGTGGTATATAATTATGTTATTTTGATCTTTTGTCTTAAAACCAGACTGTATTCCCGCTCTTGTTTTATGTAAGCATTTTTTTATTTTATTTAATCAGGTCAAGATGTGGTGAGGGTTTATTTCTTGGTTCGGTGAAAATATTCTAACAAAAAAGCGAATGAAAAGAGAAAACTTCTTACATAAAAAAAATCACGAGTTTTGCGCAATTTCTGTATACCTACCTGATAACCTTACTCAAGTGAGCGAGTTTATTTTCGAATTGTGTATTCGAAAACGAACTCACTTGTTTTCAAAGAGAATCATCCCGGATTCATAATGAAGCATCGTTCGAATTATGAAGTAACGTTTAGAGAACGTAAGCACTGAAATTATAGTCTGTAGTAGCCTTATCTGTATCAAAAGAAGTTTTTCGTTACCCCGGAATTCAAACAGGCTAATTTTATTCTAATAATCAAAGTGCTAAGACTTTTTAATTAACCTACTTCCTATGAAATATACTTTATAAACGATAAGATGATCGCAGGTCTGAGGATGATATAGGTCGCTCCAATTCATCCTACCGTTGTTAGTTTAGGGCTTATCATTTATTTTTCACAAAATTATGACACTGTTTGCATAAGACCTGTGACCCGACATCGAATTGGGAGATTATGTGTTAAACAAATATTGTCAAGAGATGAAATCCACTGAAACAAAATGTTACAGTTTAATTTTCTCTTTTTCATTTTGGTTTTGTTAAAGGTTAAATTTTGTTGAATCAACTTACTGTTCAGGTTTATTTGTGAGCGATAAAAGTATTTATTTACAAATAATTTTTTTGCTTTGTTAGAATAATAATTTGGCTTTATGTACTGTGTTTTATAATAATAAAACGATTCACGTTTCAGCAACTGTTGCGAAATTCGTAAATATTTTTATCGTGTTTTGTAAATATTTTGGTCTCTAATAATAAGTTGTTAAAAGAGCTCATGAATAAATAATAAAAAGTGCGTAGATCAGACGAAGGTTAAACCACGCTTGCCGCGGTCTTTTCGCAGATGTGACCATTCAATATAAATCAAGAACCTCCGTATCTCGGAAAGCACGTCAAGCCCTTGGCCCCGACTGTCATTCGTAGATCTATGAAAGTTGTTACGGGTAGCTCAAAAGCTAGAGATTCTAACAACCATTCTTACTAAGGGGTAAACGTATTACCCAGTAACTGGGTTATGGAGATCAGAAAAGGTCTCACTCCATATAAAATACTGACATTCAGACCCCAACAAAGATGGGAAAACTCAACGCAGATGATGAATTGAAGGGCTCCGCTAGAGCTGATGCATGCCAGGGTCGCGAAATTGTTCAAAAGAGTTACCGTGGCCCTGGCATAAAGGCAACTGAAGGAACACGGGTGGGTTTTAGTCAGTAAAAGTCTGACACGCCTTTCCGCTCCACCCAGGGCGGGAAATGTCATTTGATGATTTCCCACCCACAATACAAAAAAGATGATAAAGTGTAAGTAATTGTGACAAAATTATGAAAACTTTGAATCAAACTTTCCATGATACACAACTATGCATAAATATATCTACATTATAAGTAGTTCCCAGCAGTAACTGACTGTGTAAATCTTAGTTTCATTCATTTAAATCAACTTAAAATTATACAGACCATATTTCTGTGAAATATTCAAATTATACTGTTTTTATTAGAATTCATTCATGAATATTGCCATTTCGAGAGATATGATGAGCAAATGTGCAATCAAATTAGCGTGCCATAAAAACAATAGTGCTATCTAAACATCACTTCGAAATTCAACCTCTCTCGTTGTGAATCCGCGATGATTTACTATAAAAACAAATGAGTTCGCTTTCGAATTGTGTGCGCTCACTTGAGTGAGGTGAGCACTGAACTTTATAGAATAGTAATACTGCAACTAGTTTTACACCACCAGAAATATATCGTTTGTAAATAATATGTAATTCAACAGACGAAAGATATAGGTACGCATTATAATCAATTTTGTTCCATAAATGTGTTAGGTTTTAAGTGTGTCATTTTATTTATTAAAAACAGAGTAAAGGATAGCCCTTTAAATACTTTGTTAGAAGTAAAGTAATCAGCTACCCAAAATAAACTTATAACTTAATGAATAAGTATGAGTTCAGAATTATTATTCATAGGTTACAAGCAACTTGATTTTTCTTCTAGTACAAAAGAATTACCTACCTCAACTTGCCTATAAACTGATCAGTAATAATGTAGGTACTTGTTCATTATTTAGGCCCTTACGTTGTACCCATTAATTTCACCCTCACTAATTCACCCTTACACTAATACATTCCCTTGTACCTACTAATTTACTAAGAGGCTGTAATAATGTTGATTTTCATTGTGTAGCTGAGAAGACAATTTCATATTATATGTATCAGTAGATTTTCATTTTAGTAGCATATGTGAGGGGACTTAAGTTGAATTAATCTTTGTGAAAAAAATAATAAAGATGAAGTAACAAAGGATTTATTCTCAATAAAAAAAGTCATCATGGCAGTGCTTGTTAATTGAGTTGTTGTGTTGTGTTTGTTCTTCTGTGTTGCTCCAAATAGATGATTTTCCTGATAATCTATATAAATCCTCGCGTTAACATAATTGTCTAACAATACAACAGTCCACCTGATTGTCGCTATTACCTATGGACCTGCATTATAAAGGGATTTGTTAATGCGTTGAGAACCTAACCAAATGCTAACTCATAATGGGAATAGGCCCTTGTACGAAAATAAAGAAAGATTGTTTATCCTGCAAAATTAAGATGCAATTGAAAACGATTCGGCAATGAAGAATGAATGAAAACTGTATGGTGATGGTCTTAATTCCCTGGGCGAGAATTTTTAAATACAAGTACGATTCAGACTAACTTACTGACCAGATAAACGTTCTACTACGAAATTAACCAATATTCCAGTATTGCCCAACACGAATAAAACAACACCGAAACAATAAAAAACGTATATTTTCATTACACAAACAATTTCCCTATCACCGCATTTCTTCGTAGGTCAAATCCACAAAGCATAGCAATGTTTGTTCACAATCAATGCGATCTATGAGTGCTGTGACACGCCACCGGGAATCCTATCGAACTGAACACGAGTGTAAAGTATGAAACGAAAACAAAACACGTGAGCCATTATTCCGATATGTGTTAGTTGCTTGGGAATTTCCTTCAAATAGTGTTAGAACAAAAACAACGTTTTTAATTTTCTTTGAAAAGTATTTTTCAGCACTAGAATTGTAGATTTTGGCATCTAATAGTTCAATTCAAAATAGATAGTTTCTACTAGGCTGTCTGCCTCGTTACTTTAGTGTTCGAAAGCGATAATACAGGCATGCAGTTTGGGTTCGATGCACAGGTCGGGCAAAATGTGATTGGGTTTTTCCTTCAGTAATTTCTCAGAAACATCAGCAGTAAAAGGCTCGCCCCTATTGTACGGGACTTCAAACAACTCGCGAAATATGGGTAAGCCAAAAGTATACCGCTGCTCCACCTTACTAGGAAAGTAGGCGTAAGGACATGTTGTTTAATATTATTTTGAATTTTGCAAGCACTAATTCAAAATCAATATAGATAAATATCAGCTACGCTGGGCAATACTTATTTGATTTCGAGGCGGAATTTTACCCGCATCCTATCCATATTGCTATCAATCGCAGATAAAAAATAACATATATTATAATCAGCCTTAGTATAATGTCCCTACTGCTGGGACTCAGGGCTCCTCTGTGAGGGGGAGTAGGCCCACATACTGGGCCCGCGTCGTAAACTACGCTACACTCTGTGATATTAAAGTATTTTCGATAAAATATTCAAATAACTGTGTTACACCAATACATAACCTTAACACGAAAATGTTCACTTTAAAATTCCTTTACTGAATAACTAAGGGATATTACATACAGAGACCTGAAAGCCTTTTTCAAAAATATTTGAAAAATCTCATATGTTCATAATAATAATAATCAAAATCATTTATTTGCATCATTTTGTTGGGATCATCATCATTCATCATTTCAGCCGTAAGACGTCCACTGCTGGACTTAGGCCTCCCCCAATTTGAGGGCTATTGCCATAATCGCCACGCTTGGCAGGCGGGTTGGCGATCGCAGTATGGTGGTAAAATGCATAGAGAACGCTGCTGCCCATTCTCTAGTAAATCCCTTAGTTGCCTTTCACAACACCCACGGGAAGAAATGGGGTGGTGTTATTCTTTACGTCCGGTACCACACGGCACCTTGTTGGGATAGATTAAACTTTTTCTTAGCTGTATTGGATTAGAAGCAGAATATTACTTGTATATTTAGTTTTATATATCATGCCCGTATTTTCCGAAGGAGTAGGTAGAGGTATACCCTTATTTCACAAGTTATATTTAAGTTCCACGTAATAGGAGGCGAGGCTAAAGCCGCTATCAACTCAGCCTATCGCAGTCCACTGCTGGACATAGGCCTCTCCCATGCTTCGCCACAACATCCTGTCCTCCACCTTCCACATCCAGTCTGTCCCAGCCACCTTTTTGTGGTGGTCGGTCCATTTAGCTGAGGGGCATCCCACACTACGCCCGATACGCGGTCTCCACTCCAGGACTCGTCTCTCTCCAGTACGTCCTGCCCGTTATGATATACGGTGCCGAAGCGTGGACACTGACAGTTGGGCTAGTCCACAAATTTAAGGTCGCTCAGCGGGCTAAAGCCGCTAACCGGGAGAAAATCCATACTTCTTACTACTACTGCAAAATTCTTGATAAAAAAAACACAGTGAAAAGATATTAACATCTTTTTTTTCCAAGATAACACGCCCATATAGAATAGGCAAGTAAGACAGCATGACGCTTGTTTGACCTGTGCATCAAACCCAGAAGGCCCTTATTCACATAAGCAATCACTTAATTTACAAGATATTTAAAGTAATCAGACCTTTGTAATCATCAAAGCTATCTAAATAAATCAGTTTCAAAGTTAAGGTCAGGTTCAGTGAGGGTCACTGACCTTTTTCATTAATAGCTAACGAAGATTTATCTTTTAACAATAAGTAACATTTTTCATTATCCAGCCATAATCTATTCAATTTGTCGAAAGTATTATGGTAGGGATAGTAATACAGTCTAAAATAATAAGATGTTGTGGCCACTGAAAACATAAGAACCTTGCAGTTCGTTATGAAATGTTGCTTTATTTACATATAGGACCTCTTGAAAGAATACAAGTATTTATAACTAACTCTGTTGACTTATATTAAATCTAAGACAAGATAAAGAAACACTAAAAAACTTTATAAGGACAAAAATATTTAGTGTACGTCACAGTAATTTTTTATGTTATATACATATGTGTGTATTGCAAAGTATATTTAAATTGACAGTTGACATAAACTATTGCGTACCCTTTCATGAAATACTGACAAGAAATATACAACCAATAAAGTGAAATCGTATGCTATTCATAACACTCCTAAACTGCTGAGGCGTTTCCAATACAACTCAGTTCGGTAATAAATCATAAACACAACATAATAAATCATATTATGATCCCTCTGCGTTTGGGTAAGGTCATCAATTTAAATATAGGCGGAGTCGCGTGTTTGAGTTTAAACATACATATCTATATATAACATGGTGACAAAATTGTAAGAAGGCTTTTTTGAGCATATCTTTCAACCTGAAGCCACTCACTCACCATTCACTCGAATACATTTCGAAATTACTAATAGAACTTGTACGAACTTTTCCAGAAAAGTATATATGTTGCAGTCAAAACTCTTAACCAGTCAAAAGTACTATTGTCTAGTAAAACCAGTCAAAAGTACTTATGACTGAACAAGTTGGTCAAAAGTGGTTTTGACTGAAAATTCTTCTTCGTGGTTGTTTTTTTAAACCATTCAACAATAGTTGACCGGGGATCCGACTTTTTAAGAGTTTTGACTGATACAACCAGTCAAAATCACTTTTGACGGAATTACTTAGTCAAAAGTACTTTTAACCAGCGCCATTGGGCAAAAGTACTTTTACACCCACGGTAGGTACTGTAAGGGTTGTGTGCAAAAAACAATATCAGCCGTTTGTGTCCTAGTGCAGCGCAAAAGCCTCCTTCTACTTCAAAATAAATTGGAAAGTACTACGAGTTTTTTTCCAAGGAATACACAACCTTTACTGCTATTTAATCTTTCGATATGTCCATATCCAACCCATCCTAAAATATTTTGTTCTTCATCAATCATTAATGATATTTAAAACAGGCAAATCCACATGCCCAACTAGTGCTATTCAATCAAAACCGTGCCTGGTACTTGCGACGCTGCTGTATAGTGATAGTCACAGCCGAAAATAAAATTTGATGAGCGATAATCCGTTTACTAGGTCAAACTTGATTTGAAAATTGTAATAGGATTGTTCAGCATGGCCTTTCATGTAGTAAAAAACTGCTAATAATACAGGCTTTTCAAGTTTTTATACGTTAAGGCATGCAAAGACACAAGGAGGCATAACATTTCTTTTCTGTTTAAGATTAGGCCTACATTTAGTCGCGCTATTCTGTAAAGTTCATTGCTCACCTCACTCAAGTGAGCGCACACAATTCGAAAGCGAACTCATTTGTTTTTAAAGTAAATGATCGCGGATTCACAACGTAACACCGTTCGAATTTCGAAATGTAACTCACGGCCTCTCGCCTGCCAGCCTTATACACTACACTATTGTCGCTTTCAAACTAATATTTAATTAATCTTTTTGGAATGTGTTTTATCTAGAAACTTCCAATAAAACCTTTTACACGCCTACACAATAGCTGAGAATTTAATCAATCTTATTATAATCTGATTAAATCACTCAACCGTCATAGAACTGTACCTAAAATAAGTTTGTCTTTATCTGGGATTTTAGTTATAGGAAAATTATATAATGTAATTTAATAATAAAGAATTAGTGATCCAAAAGCCTAAATCATTGACGTAGGTTAACATGAGCCGTTTCAGCTATATATCTGGGATGGATGGCAACCCATCTCCGGTACTGTAAATGTTTAAAGGTGACAGTCACCACTAACCATCAGTTGGACCAATGACATGTTTGCTGTGTAATAATAAAAAGTTCATTAGTGTAATTATATCATAACCACTACTCTCAAAACGGTTAAAGAAAATATCGTGAGGGAACATACATCTCCTAGAACAAAAAATTCGAAGACATTTTTACATCCACTAACCAGCACTGGCCCTCCGTGATCACGTACGTCACACTCTCTCGCAGAGGGCAGGCCTGTGTCCCAGCAGTGGGAACGTTATAGGGTGATTATACTATGCTTATGCTAACATGATATATGACATCCCAGAGACATAGCTAAAAGGTCTCATGTGCCTGTAACAACACTGACACACATACTTTTTATATTAGAATGAAGTAACGCTGCTTAACGCCAGAAATAGATACTATAGTAGTACTTCCCTTGACGAGCTTCTTCACAAAGAGTTCTACAGCTACTACCTGTTCCTTCGGAGAACATAGGCGTGATTTTATGTGCTTGTTGAATATACTTGCAGCACTTCTCTGTGAGATCTTTAATTTGCTATGGTTGTAAACACAAACAAATAAAATCTTGATGTTAGTAGTAACATGTAAAAATGTTTATAGGGTTACATAAAATTTGTTTCTTACAGATTCACTAAAGAGCCGTATGGAGGTATCAAAGTTTTATATGACTGTCTTGTACCTACGTAGCCAATAAAATAAATAGGATTATTCTTTAGACATAATTTCAAAACTCGAACGATGTCTTGTTTTGGATCCGCGACTATTTACCTACTGTAAAAACAAATGAGTTCGTTTTCGAATTGTGTGCGCTCACTTGAGTGAGGTGAGCACTGAACTTTACTGCAGTGGTATTCCGTAAATATCTCACCGTGAAAACTTGAGTGAAGTGAGCTTGACGTGAGCTGTCAATAGTGGCAATCATTGCCATCAAGTGGAATGTCAACTCACTTAGAGCTCACGTCACCGACGTTTTCACGGTGAATTTTTTACAGAATAGACTGGCTGAATAGTAAAAAGTGGAGTAAAATATGGATGGTGATCGCAAAAATATTTTAATGTTTCAAAAAGAAATGCAGTTTAACACATTATTTATATTAAGTTTTATTTCCTTCTCACTCAATAAACTTTAAATAACCAAAATTGTTTTTATGGAAACATTTTAACCAAGACTGGTCTTAATGAATAATGCAAACAAAAAACCAATTGTGCCATAAAAAAACATAACCTATTAAAAAAAAGTTAAGACTCGTTTCAAAAGCATGTCCCAATTTTCCACTTAATTCAGTGTCTCTTTTAGACCACTTGAAGGGTTTATTATTTCGATCCAGATAATAATTATTTATGCAAACTACCGAGAATCGCGCTCTGTACGAAATGGTGTTGCCAGACTCCTCGGAGATAAATTTAGATAATGGCCCCTCATAGATTCAAATGGAGAAATAATTTGGTATTTCAAGCTGAAATGTTTAGGATTTTGGTTTAGTAGATAATAGTAACTATTTGTACAGTGAAGACAATTTGTGCGTTGTTGGGCTGTGGATTGAAGCGTATGTGTGCCGGTGTAATTAGTGACACATAATGCATTATAGACAGTATCTGTAGGATGGGATCGATAAAAAAATGAAAAATAAATATGCCAGGGACGTCATTCTTCCAACACTTTTTAATGGCCTACTTTTTTTTTTTTTTTTTGGATTGGAAATCCAGGGCTCGGAACGGTATATTTTTCGAAACGGTATCGTCTTAAATACCTAAAAAACGATTTGTTTCGGTTACGTTCAAACGGAACATTATAAAAACGTTTTTGAAGAACAACAAAATTTAAATTTGTTTTCGTTTAATTGAACGTTTTTAACCGTTTTGCTTTTCCATTATTTGGGTTGAATAGGAAATTACGAATATTATGAATTTCATACAGTTGTTATTTGAGGACCGCGTGGCTTAGTTTCGTCGTTTCGTTAAACGTTAAAGTATTATGATCTGTGAGTACGAGAAGGGAAATAGTGTGTGACAGGGTAAACATGGTTAATTTAGGTGAGTACCACTACCATTACAGTACAGATCTATTTTTTATGCTTCATTCTTTTATCATTATATTCATGATGATAAATTGGTATTATATTTGATATTTATTTCAGATGTGAATCCAATTACTGGTTTACCAGACAGTCAACCATTTTGTACTGAAAAAGAGGAGGATTTCCAATCAATACGTAACCGCATCGGAATGAATGATGAAATGAATACATACGGTACCTAATTTAACTAAACAAGTTCACGCTTGACGCCGCAAGTCGTGTGCGGCCGCGTCCTGCGGAATAAACCGGTTTTTGAAAATGTTCGCATTTCGTTTTCGTTCCGAACAAAATGCTCTACAAAGAACGGTTAGAAAAGTTTTAAAAACGTTATTTTAAATAACGTTTCTGAGCCCTGGGGAAATCATTAATTGACTTCTCCCGCTCTGGGCGGAGCGGGAGGGCGTGTCAGACTTTTACTGACTAAAACCCACCCGTGTTCGTTCAGTTCACACAATACCGCAAGTTTATGTCCAAAAGTCTTATTATTTTCTTTATCACAACGTTCTTTTTTTTTTTTCAAAAATCACTCATTTAATCAACCAACATAAGTAGCCACTTTTGTGCATTGGGGTAGCATAGTTATATAGTTATTTGCACACGATCTATTTACAAGTATTTTACATTATATAATAGGTATTTTAGCTTGTGGGACAAAGGATTTCAAAAACGATAACATTATTAAGATTATTGCATGTGTGAAAGGCGCGCGTTTTGAGGATTGTATTATGTAATTTTGCCATTCAAAAATTTCTGACCTCAGTGTATTGTGAAAAAATGGCTTTAGATTTTTTGAGTTATGTACCTTTGGGAAACAAATTGTGTTTTAGATAAATTTGTGTTAATAATGACACACTATATAATTATATAATTTTTATTTGTATATATACAATATCTTACAATATTTACATAATTTAAAATCTAAGTTTAAATCGAAAAAAAAAAATATGTACATGTGTATTTAAAAATAAATAATTACAAAGCATCAAAAAATTCTTCTGCATCGTTGTCAACAGGAAACGTGCCCAAAAGGCTGGCAGCATTGCCACGTTGTATGGCAATGCTGATTCTTTGCCCAAAAAATAGGCCAGCCCTCTGGTCACGTGAAGAGTCGACTAGCCGCTTGGCAATGTCTCGGTATATTATGCGAGCACTCGGACCCCATGGCCCTAGAGTTTCAACCCCAAACGGCTCGAACATGTAATTTCCAATTAGGTTGGAATATTTGCGCCGTTTGAGGTTTTCCGCACCTGCAGCAGCCGCTCCAGCACAGCCCGCCTTGCTAAGAAGATGGGATGGCGCAAGGGTGTCGACACATGTTGCATCCCACACCAAAGGCCGACCTAACTTCCAGGGCATTATGGTCATTCCATCTGGTCTCTTCCCATCGTCACGTGCCAAGCCATTGGGTTCTAGAACAGCTGGCACCCCGATGTTCTGGAACAATACACTATATTAGTTCTAGTTTAAAAAAGTTTTTGTGTTGGCGTGTAAAAGTCTCTTATAAGATCTACTTACAGATATAAACATTTAATTTCATTTTAAGTGAAATATCATAAGATTTTATAATAATAGTGTTGATTGCTGTTGTAATAATTCTCACAAAGGCAGTAGCTCGATGACAAGTACTGATATTCACCTGCATCTGGTTGAATTGTAAGCCGACTCCATGTTGGGAAAAGACAGATGATGGTCATCATACAATCACGCGTGTAATCCTTGAAGGGCTCAGTAGACGTGTACCTAAAGTACAGCACGCCAGTTACCTATGTTTTAATCACAAAAGGTAAGGATGTTGATGATGATGAATTCGTTATGGTCAACTAATCGAACCAGATAACATGAGATTTGACAGCAGATTTTATTTAAAGGACCACTTTTCATCACTTTTGTTTCCATTATCCACTTATGGGCACAAATTCTGACTCTAGGCTGTTATTCAGAATTTTCTGATGATAAAACCCTAAAAAATATTTTTTCAATCTGGGAATCTAACTAAGGACTACGAAGTAACTTTTGGGCTATTATAATATTCGATATAAAGCCTCTGTGTAGTCTTAACGATTTCCTCATTGAGTTTTGACTGCATAACAAGAAGGTTCCTACCATTGCATCATCATCATCATCATCAGCCTATAGCAGTCCACTGCTGGACATAGGCCTCTCCAATTGCACGCCATTCAGCCCGATTCTCGGCAACTCTCATCCAGCTGCATGAATACCTAATATTCCTTAAACAACAATTCACCATCAAAATACACTCAAACATAGGAATATATTTACCCATTAATAGGAAATTACCAAAACTTAACCAAACAAGGCATCCATTAACTGTTGTTGACTTTACCATGATTGAAGACTTCCGTGTAAGGTAGAACAAACATGAAGACAATTGCTTTCTAGCCTAGAATAATAGCTCTGAAAACCCATAACAACAATCAAAATTTGCTATTTTGTAAAGTTCACTGCTCACCTCACTCAAGTGAGCACACACAGGTCGAAAGCGAACTCATTTGTTTTAAATACGTCATCCCGGATTCGAAACGAGACACCGTTCGAATTTTGAATGACGCTGCTGCAAGGAGACGGTGAACGATTGTTTACGGTCATTTTCAGCCCCGACAGGAGCCCGTTTTATAACTGTTGATCCAGCAGCAAAGTTCCGAACATATCTTAGGCCGGGTTAGGTGCAAACCATGGTATGTTATAACACTATAAGCAAACCGAATACAAGTTCATCAGTTTCTATATCTATCAATATTATTAATTAAATTCGCTTATCGTGTCTGTCTTTGAGACCGTTTTACTATTTTAAACTTCGCAATGGATTTTGATGCGGTTTTTAACCTAATTTAGAAAGTTCCTTTCAGAAGCTTATGTTTGTGCTACAACAAAATATTACGTACGTAATTTAATTACCTAACTATAATAAATAAATCTCGATGTTTTGTTTAGTACAAAATAAGAATAAATATAATTTACTTCATTCTACACCATGCGTCAGTGTCATAGACGAGTAAAATGTAACCCATCGACAGATCGATAGCTGACTCCCGGCCACCGTAGGCGCGAGCTTGCGGACGGTGAGCAATGGGTAGCTCGCCGCCCGGTAAGGACCAAACTCGGGTCGACGGCGCGTAGTGTTCCACGCGCGCCTCAAAGCGATGTCAGCAAATTGAAGGGGTCTGCTAGGACCGATGCCTGCCGGGGTCGCGAGATTGTTCGAAAGAGATACCGTGACCCTGGCACATGGGCAACTGAAGGAACACGGGTGGGTTTTAGTCAGTAAAAGTCTGACATGCCTTCCCGCTCCGCCCAGAGCGGGAGAAGTCATTTGATGATTTCGCATCCAGAAAAAAAAAAAAAAACCCATCGACAGTCATTGAAAGTGTAGCTTAACCTAGCAGCTGATATTTAGCATTACTAACTCTTCTAAACCGAAAACTAAATCCAACAAATCCGTATTTTTTTTAATAGAGTGTCTGTAAAAAAAAATGTCATGACTTGAGCGTTTGTATATTTCAAGAGTTCACAAGTTTGAGTATACTGCATTAACAAAGTAGGTACTTATGTTTCCGTGGCTTCCAAGTGCCTTCTTGTTTTGATAGGTACCTGAAACAGAAAACATAAAATGGTGTTAATATATACAGAGGGATTTCGTTCTCGTAAAAGTTGTATACTCCGAGGCAGTTTCATCTTTTTATCTTGAGTGTCGTAAAAAAGGAAAAATAATGTAAGGGATGAACGAAACTGTTATAAAATAAAAGAAAGAAAACTGTAAACTTTTAATGAAATAAACCTTATGTGTACTGTAAGTCTGAAATAGTCAACAAGTATTGACCAAGCGTGGTGTTTAATGCTTGTGTCTTCCCTGTATGGCTGGTATAATTGATGTATTCAAAAGCCTGGTAAGATTTTAGGGAATTCAATGGGGGTATGTGCGGTTATGGGAGCGGCCGCACTTAATGATGGGGCTCGCTAGACATGACGGACTAATATCAATCGGGGGTGCGGCGACTGTGCAAGTATCTCCCGAGCCCCCATCATATGATATTTAAAGGAATAGTGAGGTTTTAGTCCCAAGCATTGAAACATAACCTTTCGATTTTCCCAAACGGAGTTCATCCTGCATTTCGAGCGGGATTCGCTTCAATTTGGCAGGCTGTGGCCACAATGAAGCGAGTGAAGAACTCTTGTCCGTCTAACTAAACATGGTGGTAGGAGCATCGGCGCGCAAACTTACATTACCATGTATTCACTTCATAATTTTGCGTAGAAATTTCGTCGGCTATAAAAAACCTGGACCGTACATTCTGACTGCATAGATTTTGTACTTTTCTATGTTTTTTTTAAAGCTTGGCATTAGTTTACGTAATATAAGAAATATTGTCGCACTATAATGGAATTATTGTATACCGGAAAATTATAGGAGACCCACAAAAAATGTATTTCTGAAAAATGTGAGTGTGTGTATTGTAGGTTTTCGGTGTCAAAATTTAGCGGAAAAAAAAAGAAACTGTCGTGCAAAACAAACCAAGAGACACACTTAGTACTTATAGCTGTGAAAGGGTTCTAAGATAACTCAAAAAAATCTGTTTTCCTTCCATTGTCTTTCAAAAAGTAATCTGTTTTCAGTATCTATGGCAGATTCAACTTTAAGATAATCTAAACCTCGAGTGTTAAAGGAAAATAGGCAAAGTTCCACGAGGGTAAGTGCTATGAACGTAATATCCTCTGAAAAAAATCGCGGTTAATTAACTCCATTACCCAAATGAATAAATACCCAAATTAATATAGACAAGACTTCTTAAAAGCTGTAATTACTAGAAAATTGGACTGTTTTCGGTTAAGGGTCACAGTTGGGCCCAAATAAAAATAAACAGCGAAACCAATAAGAACTTTTTCCAGACCCAAAACTTTTTTCATCGTGTTCCGTCCTTTGTATGAAAAAGTTATTTAAGGGTATGTTTGTGCTATCTAATTTGTTTACACACGCCGACACAACAGAGTCTAATAAATAAAGCGCTCCTAATGAGAGCTTCCCCTTATGTATTGTCTCCTGAGATGCTGATGAGACAAGAACATAATTTAATGACTTGTTTCGCCGCCTCTAGATAAGTTTATGCTAACTTATCTGACAGTGATGTACAAATTAATGTACCATTGGATGTTGTAAAACAATTTCTTCATTAATAAATGGGTTTTAAATAAGTTTAACCCACTTACTTTGAGTGGCATTTAAAAAAACATGCTTTAGAAGAACATAATGAGCGTATAATGTTCCCAATGTTGGAACATAGGTCTCCTTTTTGAGGGAGAAGTGATCCGAATTCACCACGCGGGCCCAGTGGACAGTGTCGGATGTCACATGTCTTCAGATTTATAATTTTAGGACATGCTGGTTGCCTCACTTTGCATTACTTCACCGTTTCGAGATCTGTGGTGACGAAATCTATACTAATATTATAAAGCTGAAGAGTTTGTTTGTTTGTATGGTTGAACGCGATAATCTCAGGAACGACTGGTCCGAATTGAAAAATTCTTTTTGTGTTGGGTAGCGTATTTATTGAGAAAGGCTATAAAATATATAACATCACGCTACAATTAAAAGGAGCGGAGCAGCAACGAAATATGTACGAAAATTGGCAGGCAATTCGATGCGACGGGAAGGGTCACGGGAGCAAAAATTTGACGCGGACGAAGTCGCGGGAAGAAGCTAGTAAATAATAAATAGTGCTTATCTCAGTTCGAACTCACGACCTACAACTCAGAAGTAGGGGCAGATACCTCTAGGCCACCATTGCTTTCGTTTGGAACAGCAACATAATAGGTAAAAATATAGTTATACCGAATACCCGTAGCCTAATGCACTATTAAACTTAATTGACTTCTCTGCGCATCCTAATAGAATTATTAAACAGTAAACACATTTGTATCGCTGATCCAGGGCGGCGCACTTGCAAATTGTATTAAAGCCAATCACAGTTCACGTATTGGGTTCACTACTCTATTACCGTCTTACGTAATACAGACATGATCTCGTGACCACGAGCAACACGCTCAAGCGACACGCGTCTGGCGACAGCGACTGCGGAAAAACAAATGAAAGAAGTTGTTTAGAGCATGTCCCGTGACGCGACCTACGGAGCCACGCGACGCGCGAGGGGCGGAATCAGGCGCGCTCGTGTGCTCGACGTAGATTGCGTTGCAAGTCGCATCGCTTGAGACTGTGAATGGGGCCTTGTTGTTCAGAGTGGCTGTTGTAAATACGCCACTTGGGAGTACATGTGATAAATGTAGGAAATATGTTCAACAGTGGGTTCCAGTGAGCTTAAATGATTAATTGATAATGTACTGTACTGTAATTATAATAGTTTAGAATAATTTACGACGCGCTTTCAAAAAGGGCCGAATGCACAAGGTATGTAAAACATCTTGAATTAAGAACAATGGAAAAATAATGCAGAAAAACCAGTTTGAAAAATCGACAGCGGCGGGCGCCTGAATAATACAAAATGTTATGTTACCTTGTATCCTAAACACAAATAAATTAATACAGAACAAGCTTTGAGTCCAAACCGAGTTTCCCATCGGTGAAAATGATGAACATCTGTAAATACTTTCTTCCCCTACTTAACCCCTCAAAGAGACCAATTTTGCACGGTTTATCAGTAAAGGTTACAGTTACACAGTTGACGTTTAGAGTGCCTTTTTTAGTTCTAATTAAAATAAATGCTTTGACTTTGACTTTACTGACACATTCGTCTAGATTAGATTTTTATTCGATAGTGATAAAAACCACTTATTCATTGGGGAACATCGACCCGTCTAAATCTCTTATTAGGCTTCTCGTATCTATTCGAATTATTCCGTCCCAAACTAGACTTTTACATAAATCGTATCTGGATTTCTAGACCAAGATTACAATAGAAAAACAAGTGCTAATTTAGACCTAGTCTGTCTGTGTCGTACGTACCTAGTGTTTATGTCGAGATACCCAAATCAATAGGACTATATGAGTGTTGGGTTGGGGTGTAGTAACAGAGAGATAGCACTGAATAAGTTGACTTAATGAGAGCCCTGTTTCTTCAAGTCGTTTGAAAGTCAGTTTTGATTAGAAAAACGCAAGAACACTGTGTCAATAGTTCTACAACGATACCCTCTAGGTTTGGAAATACTACTGTAATTTAAACTTATGATTTATAAACAGAACCATTAAAACCGCTGCAGCTGCTACCACACCACACTCCAACAAGTTTGTGACAACCGAAACTTGTCCCATCTCATGCCGTCCTATCCAGAGCTGTCCTACGCGACTCACACTTGACGAATTAGTTTGTAAATGGAATCCAATCAACGGAAAAGGGATGCCATTTAAACTTTTTTTTTTTTTTTTACTTTAATTCTGCCTCACTTTGCATATGGTACAACTGAGCAGAAACATGAAAATGTTACGACAATTTTTAGGTTACAAAGATTATTTTAATAGTGAAATATGTATGTAGTACAAAACGTACATAGCATTAAACTTCCGTAGCTCGGGTCGAAATAGGAACGGTCTAGCCAAACCATTTCATGCAACAACATTTCAATATGCCATTTTATGGATTTTATGCAGAAATATAACAAAACGGGGACTGGTAGTGCCCTAGTGGCCCCGACTACTGACTACCGAAGCAGGCACTTTACCTTGTGCTTTATTTCATCACTGCTGATCTGAAAACGGTTAATGAACACATCGTGAGGAAGCCAACATATCCTAGAACCAAAAAAATTTAAGACATACGAAATCTACCAACAGGCACTGGGCGTGCTTGGTATCCACCGAGTTTTTATAGCATATCCACGCTTCCTCTCACGTAGAGGACACCTGCGTCCCAGCAGTGGGATCGTTATTGGCTAATTATGCTACACTAAAGTATCGCGTCTCTATTCACCGCGCAACTAGGCAGAAATGTATAGTACTCCTACATTTCGCCAGTTATGTTTAACAGCCATGTAAAAGTAAGACAGTCAATAGGTTCTGCATTGTGTTCTAAATCTGTGCAGTTATTTATATACAAGCCTACACATTGACCTTTACCAGCGACCTTTAGCTTCATATATTTCGGTAAGTATTCCAGATACCAGATTATCTTTATAAAGCCCACGTATCTATGAAATTAGGCCGCACCAAGTTTCCAGAGGGACCCGCACTGACAACATCAGATTTTGGACAGAACTTGTTCAAATGTTTATTTTTTAGTTTTATTCAGGGTGGATTTTCAGAAATCTTGAAATAATAGGATCTTCGAAGTTCACAAGAGAAACTGAGACGTTTGCCTTGTTCTTCGTTAGTTCTTGAACTCCAGTTTTAATTATATAAACCTAAACTTACGTTTTATTAATTATTGTCAAGCGAAAATAAACATTCTTAAACTCAATGATTAATTAAAAACAATCATAAGTGTAAAATGAAAACATATCTATGATAACTATCTGGGCGCAATTCTATGTCGTGAAAGTTTATACGTCATTGTATAAATGTCATCATCATAATTTCAGGCAAATGACGTCCACTGCTGGACATAGACCTTCCCCAATTTGGATGGTTCACCATAATCGCCACGCAGATGGCTTGGCAACCGCATTATGGTGGTAAAATGCATAGAAAACGATTCTGCCCATTCTCTAGTAAGCTCATTAGTCACCTTTAATGACACCCACGGGAAGAAATGTGTTTTAAAGTTATTTTTTAACACTAAAATATTTGCACATTTCGAGAAAGAGCAATTCTCAAAACACCACATGGCTCCAACTCTTTCCGTCACTCAAAATACAGTGAAAACAGAGCATAAGCGATATACAAAAAGAACAGAACATCTCAAAAAAGAGCTATAGGATGTCTTTTTTTTTTTTTTTTTTTTTTTTTTTGGATGGGAAATCATCAAATGACTTCTCCCGCTCTGGGCGGAGCGGGAGGGCGTGTCAGACTTTTACTGACTAAAACCCACCCGTGTTCCTTCAGTTGCCCATGTGCCAGGGTCACGGTATCTCTTTAGAACAATCACGTGACCCCGGCAGGCATCGGTCCTAGCAGACCCCTTCAGTACTGCTGACATCTCTTTGAGGCGCGCGTGGAACACTACGCGCCGTCGACCCGAGCTTGGTCCTTACCGGGCGGCGAGCTACCCATTGCTCGCCACCCGCAAGCTCGCGCCTACGGTGGCCGGGAGTCCGCAATCGACTCCCGACGCCCGGGGCGTCTCCTCCTGCGGTGGTTAGGGACGTGAGAGCGCAGAGACTGCCACTAGCAAAACTAGCTAGAAATGCAGTCTGCATCCGGCAATTTTGTTTTTGTTTTTTATTATATAATTACTGTCAGTGTCATAACGCAGATATATGATTTGTATTGTCTTTGGTCCGTAGCCGTGACATCAATGAGCCATAGGTAACATTCTACAACGTTTTTTATCTTGAATACGTGGCTTTTGGCTACCTTGTACGCGTGCATTTCTCTTTCTTTTTTTTTGTAACATTTTTTTATTTCATGTTGTGCGTTTTGTTTGTGCATAAACTATTTTTCTTTCTTTCTTTTTTCTTTCTTTTCTTTTGGAGACAAAATAAAGAGCAAACCATAAAACTCCAATAGGAACACAATCCAGTAAATAAATACAATATCGGACACCATACTCATATCACTACCCCACCTACTTGGCGCGAGCTTGCGGGTGGCGATCAATGGGTAGCTCGCCGCCCGGTAAGGACCAGGCTCGCGTCGACGGCGCGTAGTGTTCCACGCGCGCCTCAAAGAGATGTCAGCAACACTGAAGGGGTCTGCTAGGACCGATGCCTGCCAGGGTCGCGTGATTGTTCGAAAGAGATATCGTGACCCTGGCACATGGGCAACTGAAGGAACACGGGTGGGTTTTAGTCAGTAAAAGTCTGACATGCCCTCCCGCTCCGCCCAGAGCGGGAGAAGTCATTTGATGATTTCCCATCCAAAAAAAAAAAAAAAAAACCCCACCTACTTTTCTACCTACATAACTGCATCAAAACCAAACAAAATTACAAAAGTCAGTAACGTTGTTGAAACATAAGGCAGATGTCGGAAATACCATGGTATGAGGTTTTTGTTTGAGGCTCCCTTGACCCCTATGGCCTAATTTGTCATCCATGATGATAGCACACCGGTGAGTCATTACAAAGGTATGCTTAGAAGGTTAACTTGAGAATTAGGGATAAGGAATTTCATCATCATTTTACCACGCCTGCATTTTCCAAAGGTTTAACAGAGGTGTCTAGTGCACCAACATTTTTCCAGTAACGTTGAATTCTCATGAAGCAGAGTACGAACCTATTGCCATCAACCGAGTACAAGTCCAAAGTCAAGGCTGCTACTGAGATATTCCTAATTGAAAACCCAATAATTTCTGGTGAGACTAAGTACACGTACGTTCCTTCGCTTTGTATGAAAATGTAGGCAGGATTGTCCATTGCAACCCACGGTCATTACGCACAGATACGTGGCTCGCAAACATTAATGAATCGCATAGCTTACGTAGCAAACCGCTCCGTGTATATTCTGCGGAGTAGTTGCGTAACACTAACAGTAGAAATTATTGTTATTTTGACAGTTCAACAACATCCATTGCGTTATTTACGTTGTTGAGCAGACGAATTTTTCGAACATATAAAGCAATGGATTCTTCACAATTACTCAAATTCTCCTTGATTATCAACGTTAAAGATACACTATTAAGGTGCTGCAAAGTAGTGGTCGGTCGACTTAACACTTTGTCCGAACTATACTAGGTACTTCTGACTATTACAGACAGTGAACCTTTTCTATGTATATTGTATGGTGGCAGCACTGTCATGTGCTATATCCAGGCGATCGATGGAACTAATGGAATTGCTCACAACATTGTAAGTAATTGTTTCGGCGAGCTATTAACACTGCTTAGCTTAGTGCCATGTTGTTCGATAAAACTAAGTATCAGAAAGGATAAAAAATGACTGGCATTGCTAAAAGATACATTTCTTGGATATAATACCTGTCATATCGGGAGTTCTTTCGAAAACATTGGAAATCGGAGACAAAATTTGTTCCGCTTCCGATTCCGCCAAATATCTTACGAAAACTTGGCATATCACAGCTCATACCACTACTCCATATTTGTTTATTCATTTTGTATATGTACAAAAGCAATAATAATTAGTTAGTAATTAGTTAGTATAGTTAATTAGAAATAAGTGAAATACAATTAAAATATGGGCTAGGTGGAAGCAAGGAATCTGATATTATTATACATGTCATATTGTGTTTGACGAAATTATATTCCGACCGTAAATTTATTTGACATTTTATCAATAATTTAGACCTCACAATTTTTAATATTTATGATGCTATATTTTTTTTCAATTTCGATGTATTGAACTGAATAATTTAGATTTTTCTTTGACATAATTAGTAACCAATCTTTGAAATGTATTAAATTGTCTTGTGTATGTTTGTAATAATAAATAATATTTTGCATGCCTTAATTGGTAGGACATAATTAACTGCACATCTACTCAACATCTCAAAATGTATTTATTTCTGAATTGAATTGAAGAAATTCTGACACACAGACTTACCAAAAAAAAGGTATTGTGTTGCCCAGTGATTGGGTTTTGGAGGTCAAAGAGGCAGTCGTTCCACATAGTATATTTATATTCATGTGCATGCAGTTTTTATTCTTTTTTAGGGTTCCGCACCTCAAAAGGAAAAGCGGAACCCTTATAGGATCACTTTGTTGTCCGTCCGTCCGTCTGTCAAGACCCTTTTTCTCAGGAACGCGTGGATGTATCAAACTGAAATTTATATCAAATACTCAAGTCTACTGTCCCTTGGAGCTGTGAAAAAATCAAACTTCTAAGCTAACGCAATCAAAAGATATAGCCGTTTATGCCGCAAATTTCCGCAAATTTTCGAAACTCGCAAGGGAATCAAAACCTAAAGGGTACTTCCAGTCGATCTAGAATTTTGAAATTTGGTAGGAAGCAACGTCATATAGCACAGATAAAGGAAAAATTGCGAAAACCGTAAATTTTTAGTTACATCATTATAATAAAAATATTTTTTTTAATTTTAAACTTTATACCTACAGGTTTGTACGGAACCCTCGGTGCGCGAGTCCGACTCGCACTTGGCCGGTTTTTTTTTAAATACTTTTGAAAAATTTAGCCTATAACCACCGTGCGACCCAGACGAGTCGACATACTCGTATACTGCATATATCACCAGCCGTTGGAATGCTTCGAGAGGATAAAGAATCCAATACGTAAAAACTTTTTTGCAAAAAAAAACAACCGACTTCCTTAAAAACACTACAAAGTGAAAAAATAACTTTAATTTCGGTAGTCGGTGTCTTAGGATCTGTATTTATGGTTTTTTTGCCACCGACTTCCGAAATTAAAGTTATTTTTCACTTTGTAGTGTTTTTAAGGAAGTCGGTTGTTTTTTTTTGCAAAAAAAATTTTATTTTCAAATTTTTAGTTGTGGTATTTCATCCTGCACTAATTCCAAACAAACAATGCATATTTATGCGATAGCAGAAATCGCGGTTGATTTCCTGTCATGTTTTAAAGAGTTCCGGTGTCTGTCTCCCGAACTCATCATCAGATCTATATGAAAATTATATGGGACCATTTCGGAATAAACCCCTTTCGAACAAAAAAAGAATTTTGCAAATCCGTCTATATATGACGGAGTTATGGCCGAACATACATAAAAAAAAAAAAAACATATAAACATCCGAATTGATAACCTCCTCCTTTTTGAAGTCGGTTAAAAATGCTTTTAATTATATAGTTTTGGCGGATACGAGCGTGTCTTTTTGTTACGTAAAAAATATTCTGTCTAAACTTGAAGCCGACCCAACTGACTAACATACTAACTAACCTACTAACTAACCTAACCCAACAAAATATTGTTGAAAAAGACTATAATAATATAAAAAAGTTTGTAAAATTTCCCATTCTAACCATCTCAGTAAGAAATGAACTTCTTATTAATGTAATATAGTAACATACTGCTATATTAACACCGTCGCAGAATTTAGGTCGAAAGGGGATGACCCGTCTTACTAATGCGACTATACGTTCCGATTTCTGAAGATAGCAGTGAAATCTTCAGAAATCGGAAGATTGTGTAGTAGGATTTATTTCTACTCACGATCTTACGTGACCATGCCTGGGTATCTCAGAATTTTCGTGAGTAATACAGAAAGGATTTGTTTTTTTGTACGGCATGAAGGAAATATTAAAATAAGGACAACTTAATTATATTCTGTATAAGAAACTGATATTTGATATTTTGTTTCAGTAAATTGGTTAGAAGAACACTTGTAATAGTAATTATTTTAAAACTAGATGAGCTCAGTGAAAAAAGTGTAAGTAGTTGGAATAAAATTATATATTTTAAACTATTCATCTTACTGTTAGTAAATTGTATATGAAAATGGTCTCAAAATCATTGATTTCACACAACAATGAAACATTACCATGTCAATATTTAAAAAAAATTAACCGCCGAAAAAAAACAGAAAAGCAAAAAATAATAAACCTCAAAATTATGAGTCAGCGCTTTGAGTGATCTTTGTTCATTGATTTTTCAGCGCCGACTCAAAATTTTAAGGTTTATTATTTTTTGCTTTTCTGTTTTTTTCGGCGGTTTAATTTTTTGTTAAATTTTTTTTATTTTGTAATTTTTTGTGGCTTTAATGTACTAATAATATTTGGCAAGGTATACCCTATCCAATGAAAAAAGAATTATCAAAATCAGACTACTCTGTACAAAGTTATGCGTGGTTACACATTACAATCAATGAGTGAACAATCAATCATCCTCTGTTTTCCGACCCTTAGGGTTCGATTTTGTTTTCCAAATTTATATGGGACCACCGTCGGAGTAAATCCTTTCCAATAAAAAAAGAATTATCACAATCGGACTACTGTGTAAAAAGTTATGCGTAGTCATACATAAAAACAAACAAAAAATATATATATACGCGTCGAATTGATAACCTCCTCCGTTTTTTCTCGTCGGTTAAAAATGATTTTTTTTATAAAACAGGCCTTTTAAATAGAAACTCAGTGGAAAGATTCCTCTTTTAAATTATTTAAAGAGTACGATTTATTTTCGAACGACAGGGCTTGACAAATTACATGCCAATTTTTAGCTCTTGAAATTCGAAGTGCAAATTGAAAAGAGAAAATCTGTTTTCTTTCGAATTTGTAAAATGGGGTACTAAGAATGTTTGAACCTTAATATTTGTTAAGTTTATTTAAAGTAATTGATACGTAATAATACGTTTGAATCATCATCATTATTTTAGCGTCCACTGCTGGTCAGGCCTGCCCGTTTGGGGGGCTCTGCCATAATCGCCACGCTTGGCAGGCAGATTGGCGATCGCAATATGTTGGGAAAATGCACAGAGAACGCTGCTGCCCATTCTCTATTAAGTTCTGTAGTCGCCTTTTATGACACCCACGGGAAGAAATGGAGTATGAATAGGAGAGAGCAAACCAATTCTTTTTATCTATACAAATAAATAAAATTGGAGTGTCTGTTTTTAATATTAAGATAACCACTTTTTACTAAGTGTATATGGATGTATACACGATACATATACCAAAACAACATTTTTTACAATTTTTGTCTGTCTGTCTGTCTGTCTGTCTGTCTGTCTGTCTGTTCGTTCCCGCTAATCTCGGAAATGGCTGGACCGATTTTGACGGGATTTTCACTGGCAGATAGCTGATGTAACAAGGAGTAACTTAGGCTATTTTTATTTTAGAAAGATTCTATTATTTTAGAAAAAAATAACTATCTTCGAAAACTACGCTGACATACGTCTCAAAATTCGTAAAACCCTGGCTGAATCCTACGAAATAGATCAAAATAATGTACTACAGTATTGTACACCTTAAAAAGGCCTACAAAAATGTCCTCAATGGTATATGTCTATCTCTTAGGGATAACCCACAATAACCATTTTTTATCTTTTACTTTTTACGAGAAATAAGGGCTTATTTACGAAGCGATTTTAAGCAATACAACATTAATCCTTATCCAATTAAGTACTTTAAATACATTGTGCATTTAATATAGATCAATATGGCCCTTTACAGCATGTAATTTAAATGAATATCTTAGAAGATATTAGAGATTTAAAAAGTGGGCGCAGAGCGCGTTGGCAGGGGCCGGGTAGTACAGGATAAGTAGGATTGTAATTCATATTACTTTGGCTTCAAAGTAATTGCGAATATCATGTGTGTTCATTATACTCAAAATAAACCTAATAGTATTATTTCAAGTAAGAGACCGCGAAATTGCTTAGATGTTTAGATTTTTGGATGTTTGTTTCTCAATGATGCAAAGACGGCCAAACGGATTTAGATCGAATTTGGCACAAAGATATATCATGGATATGTAACAGATAGGATACCTACTTTATCCCGGTAGTAGGTTCCCGGGTGATATTTTCCGACAGCTATACGGGCCAAGCCACTGGCAAAAGTACTATTCCTATAATTATGTTCGGTGTCTGGTAAATGATTGAGTGTCTGTATAGGTAAAATAGGAGCGTTAAGAAAAACCAGGAAGACTTATATTCAACTAAACCAAGCCCTATGTCACAGTCTTCTTACTCTGAATACTATTACTTTTATTTTAAAAACACCAACACACATGATGTTCTCATAAACTATGAATCCTAAGTAATATGAGTTATAATCCTACTACTAATAATATTATATATGTGAAAATATGTATGATTGGGTGTTTGTTTCTCAATCACGCAAAAATGGCTGAATGGATCTGGATCGAAAATAGCACACAGAGTCTATATTACCTATATAACCTGGAATAACACATTCTTATCGCGGTAGTACGTCCTCTTGCATTAATTTCCGACATCCACGCGGGCGAAGCCGCAGGCAAATAATATTATAAATAAATGTGAAAATATGTATGATTGGGTTGTTGTTTCTCAATCACACAAAAATGGCTGAATGGATCTGGATCGAAAATAGCACACAGAGTCTATATTACCTATATAACCTGGAATAACACATTCTTATCGCGGTTATACGTCCTCTTGCATTAATTTCCGACATCCACGCGGGCGAAGCCGCGGGCAAAAGCTAATATTATAATAAGATTGAAAAGAGACTGTTTTGAGATATAATTAATAAATCGTGACATAAACAAATCATCCATTACCTCTTCAAATGTTTAATTTAAAATATGATATGGCTTGAAATAGGCTGGTTAGTGAGATGAGATGATAAAAGATTTATTACAGATGATAATACAGACATATAGAAAAACTAGCTTCCGCCAGCGGAATCGCCCGCGTGAAAATTCAAACCCCCAGTTCACCCTCATAAGGATGGAATTTCAAAAAACCCTTTCTTAGTGGATACCTACTCTTCACAAAGAATACACCCTCCAAATTTCATGTCTCTAGGACCAGCGATTTAGGCTGTGCGTTGATATATCAGTCAGTCAGTCAGACACTCACTCAGGACTTTGAATTTTATATATATAGATAAATATGCGGCACTGAGCTCAAATAAATTAGAATAAGGACAAGAGTGATCAAATCAGAAACGAAGTGCAGGAGAACCAAGCTAGACAACACAGCTAGACAACACAGCCCGAAGAACGGCCTAACTTAAGTGGCAGTGGACAGAGCACATATGAAACTGGCAAAACGGATTACCAATGTGGCAGAAAGGTTCTGGAATGGTGACCGCGTATTGGAAGACGCAGCGTCGGAAGGCCTCCCCCACTGTGAACAATAACGGTGCTTAGAGGAGGATTATGTCCACTAGTGGACGTCTTTTGGCTGAAATGATGATTATGAAGGACAAGATAATAATGATTCCTGAATATCACTATATTCTACGCCATTGCCAACACAGTCAACATCAGGAAGGCATTCGTACTGTACCATCAAGTACTTAGTTAAAAAAACTATGAAAAAATGCATTTTACAAGTCACTTCTCAATTTCATCATCATTATTACAGCCAAATGACGTTTACAGCTGGACATAGGCCTCCCCCGATTTTGTGGTATTTGCCTTAATCACCACGCTTGGCAGGCGGGTTGGCGATCGCAGTATGGTGGTAAAATGTATAGAATTCTGCTGCCTATTCTCTAGTAAGTCCCGTAGTCGAAATGAGATGATGGTATTATTTATGTCCGACACTACATGTTTTTTCAATTTGTCTACAATATTTTTGATAAAAAGAACCTGCTGCATGGGACACAGACGGCCAGACTAAATTCAATAAAATTTATGACCTGATGTCAAACATGACGTTATTTCTTCGTAAAACTTTGGCCCTAAATTCACTAGCCACATAAATGGCAGCAAATAACATAAAATTGCGAAGATAATCTAGAGGTTTTCTCATTTGGAAAATGAGTTGTAATAAAGAGCCGCAGTTTTTATTAAAATATGGGACCAATCGCGTCTCGTCACAAGATCATACTTGGTAAACTAATTTATGTTCCTAAAAACTCATACATTGTGTTTATTACAGTAGAGTTGTAACTGTTCATTACAGTAGAGTTTCTGTAAGGTTCATTGCTCACCTCACTCAAGTGAGCGCACACAATCCTAAAGCGAACTCATTTGTTTTTACAGGTTCACAACGAGACACCGTTCGAATTTCGAAGTGATGACACTACTAAACATGAGCAATGAACGATCGAAGAGAAATTGCTGTTATTAACAACTCTGGGTGACAGATTGTTCACTGTTGAATGTTGTTGTTAGCAGACAGCTGCTCATACTCGTAACCATATTAAACATAATCCACACTTAGGAAATTATGTCATAGCTTAATTTTTCTGGGAGCACACGTATTCCCTTTAGGGGTAGGCAGAATGCACCTACATCTTATTGGTTATGTTAACATTTTAGAAAGTAAGATGTAGGCTTTTAACCAGATTCATATTCAGACTTCGGGCTGCTTTCTGAGCATTTCCTAATGGAAAAATCCAATACCACTGCTTAACCCCACAGAAAGAGAACTCAGCAGGTTGCACTTGGAATTAATATACTACGGAAAATAAAATAGAAAATTTAGTTTATTTGAAACGAGGAGTTCAATAATACCTTGTACTATTTGCCTAGACCTTAAGGAGGAAGGTTTGCAGAACGGATTTCATTTTATATTATGTAATAAGGGGATCTGGCGTGAACTGAAATATTTTTTTAGTTAAGGAATCTAAGCTATGTTCGTAGTTATGTTTGTAGTCTATGGATTTTATATTTCGAGTCGACTTTAGTGATTTAAAAATACGAGCATAGTGAGCCTACCAGTTAATATTTGGAAAAGATAAGCCGGTCAGATGCGCGGAAGTAGACAAGACACATCACGCACATCGTCACATTATTTCACCCTTTGGAGACAAAGGGTTACCAGAGGTACCTATAGTACACCAACATTACGTCAGCTTTGGTTAGTTCCAGTAATAGGGGGCAAGCGTAATGCCATTAACCGGGCATAAATCCTGACTCCTGGTTGCTACTAACAAATACCGAAGAGAAGACTACGTAAATTTTTGGTAGACAAAACTTCATCATCATCATTTCAGCCGTAAGACGTCCACTGCTGGACTTAGGCCTCCCCCAATTTGGGGGGCTTTGCCATAATCGCCACGCTTGGCAGGCGGGTTGGCGATCGCAGTATGGTGGTAAAATGCATAGAGAACGCTGCTGCCCATTCTCTAGTAAGTCCCTTAGTCGCCTTTTACGACACCCACAGGAAGAAATGGGGTGGTGTTATTCTTTACGTCCGGCACCACACGGTACAGACAAAACTTACTACAGTGTAACTGAGTTTCTAACAGAGAAAAATATATGTGCGTAATAATTGATCTATTGAATGATAATTGTAAGGAGAATAATTGTATTGATAATGATAATAATTGCATTGATGATAATAATTCTATTGCTAATAATAATAATTGTATTTATAATGAAAATAATTGTATTTATAATTTTAATAATTGTATTTGTAATTAGATATATATATATATTTTTTGTATTGTTAATGATAATTTGTAACTGATCTATTGAATGATAATTATATTTTTCAATTGATCTGTTTCTCAAAATGTAAGGAAAAACGTTTTACCAAAAAAATTAACCGCCGAAAAAACTGAAAAGCAAAAAATAATAAATCTTAAAATTATGAGTCGGCGCTTTGAGTGATCTTTGTTCATTGATTTTTCAGCGCCGACTCATAATTTTAGGGTTTATTATTTTTTGCTTTTCAGTTTTTTCGGCGGTTAAATTTTTTGGTAAAAAGTTTTTATTTTATATTTTTTTGTGGCTTTAATGTACTTATAATACTTGGCTATTCAATGAACAAAGAATTATCAAAGTCGGACTACTCTGTATAAAGTTATGCGTGGTTAAAAATTACAATCAGTGAGTGAACAATCAATCATCCCCTGTTTTCCGACCCTTAGGGTTCGATTTTGTTTTACAAATTTATATGGGACCACCCTCGGAGTATACCCTTTCCAATTAAAAAAGAATTATCACAATCGGACTACTATGTAAAAAGTTATGCGTGGTCATACATAAAAAAAAAACAAACAAAAAAATCGAATTGATAACCTCCTCCGTTTTTTTTCGTCGGTTAAAAATTATATAAATAATGTAAATGTTTGCATGCCGCATGGTAAAATATGGCTGAGCTTTAATGTATCATAACATAACAACTTGTGGATTACCCATATTTGCAAAATAAAATTCTATTCTATTCTAAATACCAAATGGAAAACGCAATAGCACATTACCCAACCCGGGAATCGAATCCAGAACCTTATGCTCAGTAGTAGCGCTTGCGACTACTAGACCAATGTGGCAGTCAATAGCTCCTTTTTTGGTGATTGTTACCAATGCAGGCCCTTTTCACTATTATTTTTTTCAATTTGTAATCTAGCCACGCCCCGTGGCCCGCCAATCGCTCAGCCTCTGCTTCAAACATTTTTAAATTAAATTATGAGTCAGGTTTTTAACAATGTTTCAAGCAAGGTTGAAACTAGCGGACCGCACTCCCACAGTAGTCAATCACTCACCCTCTTCCGTAGTGTGGTTTTGTCTACTCATACATAATACATGAAACGTAACTATATTATTAGCTTTAAAAACTTAAATTCATACGGTATACATAAAAAGTAACCATATAATTTCCCTGCAAACATATTTACTAAGTTAACAAAAAGCCACATACTCCACGTACTTCGTATTTTTCTGTAAACAAACTAGGTGACAGAATGACCTTGAAATAAAATAAATTACGAGACATGGTTTTGATAAAATTCCAAGGTCAGGTCGGCTACAAATGTTGTCTCTGGAGACACAAAATGTTTCAACTAGTGATGGGCGAAATGAAAATGTATAGTACAAAAAATTGGTCGTTTACAGTGGAATATAATTATGTTCATTAAGTATACAAAATAACACAAAAATATAACATGTTTATATAGGTGTGCTCATACAGGATGTAAAAGACATCGCTTCACAAACTGTTACCTACCATGTATTCAGTAAATAATTCTAGACACACAAGCGTTGTCATTTTTCGTCGGCTTATTAAAAAAAACAGCTATTTAGTACAAAAGTTCAATATCTACACGGTTGGAATACATAGAAAAGGTAATAAAAAAACAAAAACGAGAATATGAAAGAGAAAATGCTCATTGGGCAGATTATGTTAAGTTTTGAAAGGATTGCATGTCCGGTTAGTGTATCTGGAAACTGTCATGTTTGCTGTTATGGTACATCTAAATGGAGCATGGTATTTGAGACATTATTTACCCTCAAAATTGTTTATAAGAAGTATGTACGCTACTCATGTGTATTTAATCGGAGTTACCAAGCCAGCTTTCGAAAGCCGGAACCCTCTCACTGTACAAAAAGGTAAAATTTTCTCAACACCTCTTACACGTTGCGACAAATTCTCCAGTAAACACATCTTTATAATTTCACCTCGTATCAAGTTACATAACATAAAATGCTGAAAATACGGTTATTCCTTCAGTTTCCGTTCTTCGCATTTGTGTTGGTATTTCTACTACGTATGTATTTGTCAAGGTTTGTGTTTGGCCCAAAAGGAGACGTTGTTCCAATGATTATTGTGTTGAAAAAAATACTGAGCCAAGATAAGCTCCTAAGAAAGAGGTCTTGTCAATAATGACGTGCGTAACGTTATTTACCAAAAGTGTGTAAATGTTTTCTTCAGCTGAAAATATCGGCAAAAAAGATTTTGTTTCCATAAATTAAGCCGTAAAAATATATTTAAACAAGCGTCCACCAACATAACGTCGAGATTTGTTTGGTTATAATCAGATGTAATAAAAGTACCCTTACTGAAGCCGAGACTCAAGTGACTTCGGCTTTGTTATGGGTATTTGCAAGAACAAGTGATCTTTTCGTTGTTTGTTTTTTTCTGCTAGACTAGGTTACGGAGATATTGATGGCCACATATTTACTATAACAGATATTTGCACACCTATTAAGGTAGGATATGGTGCAAAGAACTTTTGATGCAATTATGTATCACCTCATAAACATCCACATTCATGCAAATAAATGATTTGATTTGTATAAACCTTCTTGAATTTTGTTTATTACGATTTATAGAATATAGAAAGACGTGTGTTGTTTTTACCCCACCTCAATGTCATGCCATCTGCCAATAAAAAATACCTTAGTCTGGTAAATTGCCATTGGACAGAAATAAAAATATTTTCGCACCTCTATCGATCCACACGACATACACTTATGTAAACTCCACTTGACTACATAACCTTGAGTTGACGCTACGATGACATTTTTTTTTTTTTTCATTATGCATCATTCACCATTCTTCCAACATTTTATTATATTGAATTTTCATACTTATTTGATTTGATTTAAGCCCACTCACAACTGATAAAACCCGCACATACTTTTGTCTTCTCATTTCATTATTGTGCCTACCTTTGACCCCTAAACAAAGAGATTTGGCACAAAGGACTATCAGGAATCTAGATAGACATGTCATATGTGCTATTCAACCAAAATTAACGTTAAATGGCTGTCAAACGGTTTAATGTTGGCGATAAAGCTGTCAAAATGTTTAGGTAAATATGTTTGTCTCTTTTGTGTTCATATTTTTTTGTAGAAGAATGGAATGAGATAAAGAATCGCTTATGTAAAATTCTCCTCAAATCAATTCGAAATTCAAATGATGACTCGTTCTAAATCCCAGATAAATTACTTTAAAAACAAATGATTTCGCTTTCGAAATGTGTGCGAACACTTGAGTGAGGCTCTAAGTGAACTTTACAGAATAACACTAAGCAAGCATTGCATGCTTTGCAGTCAGTCAACCCTACCCTACTGACGTCAGAGATAAAACAAAAACCTACTGATAACAAATGAGGTAGACAGAATGTTCTCTGTATTCATTACATTTGGGTCTACTTGTTTGAGTTAATTATTACGGTTTACACGATTGTGAGATAGGAAGTACTCCGAGCGTACGTTGATATTGTTGTAATATACAATAAGTTCTTTAAAAAAAATTAGTATATAATCGATAACCAGACATAATTATGTAGCTTAGAAAAGTGCCTTGTAACAGCCAGCGACCCTATTTTGTCAATGGAGCTGATAAGCAGGCGACTCATCCAATAGTCAGTTACCGCCGCCGATGGACATGCCAAGACATGACAATGCCAGCTGCATTGCAGATTCGTTGCCTTTCAAGAGATATAGCTGAAATATCTCATGTGCATGTAATCACAGTGACTACGCTATGTATACTCCTCAAACCAGCAGAAATAGATATGACGGTAGCACTTTCCTGGACTCACTTCTTCACAAAGCGCTCCACTACTGAGCACTGAGCGTGAGGTCTTCGGTTCGATTTTCAGAGGGGTAATTGCGGAACTTTTTATCGGTAGGAATTGGTTTAATATTCATAGTTAAACAACATTAATTGCGTTATTTACGTTGCTGAGCCACAATTTATTCGAACAAATGACGAAATGGTTTAGAAATAATCTTCAATCCCATTCAGATTCTGATAAATTGTGCGTTTCGCAATTAGGGTGCAGGTCGGACAAAGTATTATTGGGTTTATCCATTACGATTTTTTCTGGAGTCTGTATTAGAACGCAGTTGATGGCGATAAGCTCGCTCACTATTATGTGGGACTTAGACGACTGGTAAAAACACATGTATGTTACTATAGGTTCAACTCTGTCTATCCCCTCAGGGAGTACAGCCATAATTTCTCGTCTCCACATAACAGATATGACCCACAGCACTTCTGAAGAATTATAGATGTATTTTTAAAGTGAGTAGGTATATGTATGGATGTTACTCTTGATCGTTCGCTCGTATTCTTCCACTACATTACGCGTCTGATAGCCAGTTGAACGGAAGGCTGTCTGTCCATGTCTAAGTGGTTTACCTCTAAAGAAATGTTATCACGTGATCTTGAAAGGCTAGTTCTGTTGTTTTATATTATTTCTATTGTGTTTTTATGCATATAACTAAGAAAATGTCTCAATAATTAGACAATTTTTAAAATGAAATTTTTCCAAATAGAACTTCGAATTTGGAACGGCGCGGTGTCTCATTGTGAATTCGGAATGCACACTTCTTCTGATGCTTGTTTGTTTAATTCAAATACCTATATGAAAAATAAAAACAAATGAAACATGACGTAACTAAAAGCTTAGCCTATAGAACTCGAATAAAACACTATTTCGTCCGAGTCGCAGTAGTGTCCAATTTTTTATTCAGTTTCCCCAGAGAGAGTTCGCAGTGAAAGGTATAATATATTCAAGCAGAAATTTGAACGTGTCAAGAAAAATCACAAATTTATTTCAAAACAGTAAGAAAAAAATACTGCACTGAATACTGCTGAATTTGTTTGTATGTTTGTTTGATTGAACGCGCTAATCTCAGGAACTACTGGTCCGAATTGAAAAAATATTTTTGTGTTGGGTAGCCTATTTATTGAGGAAGGCTATAGGCATATATAACATTACGCTACGACCAAAAGGAGCGGAGCAGCAACTAAAAATGGTCGAAAACTGGCATGGATGCGACGGGAAGGGTCAGGGGAGCCAAAATTTGACGCGGACGAAGTCGCGGGCAGAAGCTAGTAAAGTATAGAATTATTTTGTGACTTTATAGGTCTGAGGAACAATTCTCGTATTTTGAAGAACGGTCGCATTTTTAACCGACGGAAAAAAACGGAGGAGGTTATCAATTCGACGCGTATATTTTTATTTTATTTTTTATGTATGACTACGCAGAACTTTTTACATAGTAGTCCGATTGTGATAATTCTTTTTTTATTGGAAAGGATATACTTTGAGAGTGGTCTCATATAAATTTGGAAAACAAAATCTAATCCTAAGGGTCGGAAAACAGGGGATGATTGATTGTTCACTCACTGATTGTAATGTTTAACCACGCATAACTTTATACAGAGTAGTCCGATTTTGATAATTCTTTATTCATTGGATAGGGTATACATTGCCAAGTACATTAAAGCCACAAAAAATATAAAATAAAACTTTTTACCAAAAAATTTAACCGCCGAAAAAACTGAAAAGCAATAAATAATAAACCTTAAAATTATGAGTCGGCGCTGAAAAATCAATGAACAAAGATCACTTAAAGCGCCGACTCATAATTTTAAGGTTTATTATTTTTTGCTTTTCAGTTTTATCGGCGATTAAATTTTTTGGTAAAAAGTTTTTTAATCATCTCATACTGTTAAAAATATCTCCATATTTGACATTGACTGTCGCTAAGATGAGATTACGACTTCATTTTGAACATTTTTTAAATACAAGAAATGACCTACTGGTCCCATAGAAATAAATGTTTATATTCAGTACTATGACCCTTCAATTTATTTTATACTTTTTGCAGCCTTAGTATTAAGTTTCACTTAGTCTGAGAACCTTCACTAAGTATTTCAAGTGCTTTCATAACTTGGAAAGTTCAAAGAATCTTCTAAGTTACAAGTTATCGTGGTAAAACAAAAAAGATTTTCTTGAGTGTCATGTTTCTGAAGCAGGAAAACGTTTTTTAATAAATTGCTACAAAGTGTTGGAGAAGATTCTTATAATGCTTTGAATTGCCAAGTGGATTAATATATTTGGTTAAAGATATATATAAATTCTTTCACTTTTCGATCTTCAATCGATTTTGGGAATCGAAAAAGATTTTGCATCTTATTTCATGTCCTATTGGTTGTTATTCCATTTCCTAATCAATTAAATAATGTCGGTTAACTTAACAGAAGCCATGCTTTTATAAAAAGAACAAGGTGCTGCCTGCGACTTCCTCTACAAATACAAATAGTTTATTTTCTTTAACAAGATTTGTACAACAAAACTAGTGGTAGGCGTGTCCTTTTAAGCAAACAATTGCCTGTGTTAGGACACTCCACTCTTCCGCAACTTAGATTAAAGTAATGTCCATACAAAATCCGGTATTTACTATATATCTACGTGTTTTGTTTTGCATAATAATTTGAGTAAAAATATCCAGATTGAAACTAGCTTACATCTATCTCCAGTTTCCAGACTATGTATCCGTCAAATCTTATAACGATAGGTTCAGTGGGTTGTTTAGTTACTTCCCCATTGATGATATTAGAACGGATAAAAAGAACAGACCAATTAAATTCCTCGTAGTCCATCCTAAATCATAATACTATCCAAAAGCAAACCATTTCGCCAGTGATTTGCCAAACTACCCTAACTTACGTAAAATGGTATAACGGGCTTAAACGTCAATAGCGGAATGTGGGTGTGTACGGTACAACTCTGCCAATTCCTTTAGGGAACAGTTATATAAGTTCAGTCATGCATCACTCATGACCTAGCTAAAAGAACGCTTTTAAAGCGAACTATAAAATAAAATAGTTTTCCAAGAAGTAGAACGCTCAAGTCAAGTTCATTGTAAAGTAAATTCTTGTGGGAATTAATTATGCTTTTCAGTCTATTTATTACTTGTTTTTGTAATTTTGTTTCTTCGTCAAATTATAACTAAAGAGGATTTCTTTTCACTATTTACTTATTTTGATAAGCCGGCATTATGAATCCATTTACATGCTATAGTGTCATTCTCTAAACATCACATCAAAATTCGAACGGTGTCTCGTTGTGAATACGCGATTATTTACTTTAAAAACAAATGAGCTCGATTTCGATTGGAGTGTGCTCACTTCATTGAGTTTCCAAATAAACTTAACAGAATATCACAAATGTACGAAAACGAGCCTTGACATTTAGTTCGTTTTTACTATGCTATGAAAAAGAAAAACTTATCACCAATTTATTTGACCGGAATAGTCGGTCGTTCAGCTAACATATTATTATAGGGTGAGTAACAACGTCTTTAGAATAAGTGGGACGTGCCAACACCCTTGAACGATCACTTATAATATAGATGCTATTATCGGCTGTGAAATAGACCAGAGGAAGGTAAATAGCCTAAATAACGATAAGGTCAATGGCTCACCCTTTTTTTTTTTTTTTTTTTGGATGGGAAATCATCAAATGACTTCTCCCGCTCTGGGCGGAGCGGGAGGGCGTGTCAGACTTTTACTGACTAAAACCCACCCGTGTTCCTTCAGTTGCCCATGTGCCAGGGTCGCGTTATTTCGTTCGAACGACGAAAAATTATTATAACGAGAAATTATTCCGTCACCTGATATTGTAATGTATGGCAAGTTTATATAGTTTGTGTCAATCAATCAAATTTTATTTTTCTACGTGCCTTGCAAATTTAAGGGCAGTTGTATAGAACGAATGCTCGATCATCAATCTATTGTAGCTTTAAAATTAAATTGAAGGCCAGAGCAATATCCAATCTGACAGATTTAAATCTTTATTTATGACGATTATTCTTCTCTAACAGCAATTCATCATTTCAGCCGTAAGATGTCCACTGCTGGCCTCACTTAGGCCGCCCCCAATTTGAGGGGCTTTGCCATAATCGTCACGCTTGGCAGGCAGGTTGGCGATCGCAGTATGGTGGTAAAATGCATAGAAAACGCTGCTGCCATTCTCTAGTAAGTCCCTTAGTCGCCTTTTACGACACCCACGGGAAGAAATGGGGTGGTGTTATTCTTTACGTCCGGCACCACACGGTACTACTATCAGCAATTACCGCCCAATAAGTCTAACGTCTCATATTTATAAACCTTTTATTAAGGTGATACACAATCGTTTAGAGGAGAAACTGGACAAACATCAGCCACCAGAACAAGCCGGATTTCGCCCAAGTTTTTCTGCAACCCCACCTTCAAACACTAGATCCTTGAAAAATACACAGAATTTAATAAACCACTGTATCTGGATTTCGTAGATTACACGAAGGCATTCGATAGTATTAAGCACTCAGTTATATTCACATCTCTAGAAATCCAGGAAACTGAAGTACAGTACATCGATCTCTTAAAAAAGCATTTATAACAATAGCTTTGCAAATATTAAATTAAATACTTCTGGACCCTCATTTAAAATAAAAAAGGTGTTAAACAGGGTAACCCGCTCTCTCCCAAATTGTTTACTAGCACACTTGAGGAGATATTTAAGTCACTGGCAGCCTCATGGAACACTAAAGGCATTCTCGTCGGCAAAAGGAGGATGACAAACCTACGTTTTGCCGACGATATAGTCCTTTTTGCTCCCACAGCTCAAGAACTCTAGACCATGCTCCAAGAGCTAAGCACGGCTAGCTTCAGGGTGGGACTTGCGATGAATCGGTCTAAAACTCAAATTATGACTAACAGCACTAGCGTAGAGTTGAAGTAGATGGGCAAGAGATACAGTATGTCGATGAGTATGTCTATCTGGGCCAGTTAGTGTCTTTCGAAAACAGGCAGGAAAGAGAAATTAATCGCCGAATCGAAAACGCCTGGAAAAGCTACTGGTCCATGAAGACGCTAATGAAGGGTGATCTGCCGATCTCCCTGAAGCGCAAACTCATCGACATGTGTATCCTGCCCGTCTTAACCTACGGTGCTCAGACCTGGTCGCTCACCGAGTCTCAAAAGTTCCGCCTTGGAGTTTGTCAAAGAGCGATGGAACGCAGTATTCTGGGTGTAAAAAGACAAGACAGAATTCTCAACACCACGCTGCGTTTCAAAACGGGTATAACAGACGTAGGATTGGACTGATTTTGATGGGATTTTTACTGGCATAGCTGATATTATAAGCAGTAATCAAAGGCTGCCACAAACAAGCGTGACATGACAGCGCGACGCTCTCTTAGAACAGTTTCTATGTAAACTTTAGGAAAATTGGACGTAGTTTAAGCGAAAACGATCCAAATTTCGCTTAATTACGTTCAATTGCTCTACACGAGTCGCGTCGTGCGTTTCGCCTTTCTGAAGAAGCCTTAAGGTTAGAATTATTTTAAAAAAGAATTATGTTTCCACCCAAAAACATAAAACCTGTCAATCCAATTTGTTTTCTGACATGGACGCGAGGAAAATCCCTAGCTATTTAGCATGAAAATCGCTTATGTTGGAATACTAGCCAGCTAGCAAGATGTGTATAAGGCTGACTCTTCAATGTTTCTATTGCACTTTTCATAAAACAGCTGACTGTTTTTACGTGCCTTTTAGATGGTTTCATGGTTAAAATTTATAGTTTTTATTAGTACTAGTCTTCCATAAACTATGCCCCTTCTTTTACCTACCACACTATTTGAGGTGTTCACCACGTTATACAAAGATTTTGAGCAGGCAAATAAAACAACAATTCACTGTATAACTCCAGAGGTCACCTTCGTTCAAACTCCAGCAAGGAAGTGACATTGCGCTACACTAAAAACTATATTACAATACAGTTTGCAAAATACACAATCCCCAAAAAAATAAGAATGCACAACGAACTTCTCCTGCAGGTGTATATAAGAAGAAAACCACGTTAAGCTATACCACCGAATGATGCCGAACACTGAAATTTGGCTTCATACAACGAGCGGAAATAGAGATGCAACTCAGTTATTTTTAAAAGATATAAAATCCGCATACGTTTCCCGCATAATATGAAACGTTAACCCAGCATGCTTTGCTCCTGCCAAGGTCGCGAGAATGTTCAAACAAGATGCCGTGGCCCTGTCATATGGGTAACTGAAGGAACACGGGTAGGTTTTAGTTAGTAAAAGTCTGACACGCCCTCCCGCTCCGCCCAGAGCGGGAGAAGTCATTAAATGTTTTCCCCTCCAAAAAAAAAACCATGCTTTGCTGATTTAAAAAACTTTGAAGTACCTATGTTTCTTTTAAGACTAGTAATTTTTCTTGCATTTAGACATTTACAACTGAACACTATACAAGCAATTTTCACACCAAATCAAACAAAATAATTGATTAAAACTAGGCTGATAGTCAGCACTTTTACAACATCAAAATTACCTAAGACAGTCCCCCATACGCTCGTCGCTCACAACTTCTTAGTACTTTAGCTGAGAAGAAGAAGTGGCGCAACAAACTCCCCAGCAGCACAGCTGTCTGTTAAGATAGAAGAACTTGATGCTATATAAAAATGTGGACGTAATTAATATTACGAAAAACAAAATATACATTAAATAATTGGCCTTATGTCAACTAGCACACGTCAAAATACCTAAAAAACATTGAAAACTATGTTCAGGCTAAAACAAATATTAAAAAACAAAAAACTAAACGGAACTTAAAACCTTAAAAGGCATACCAGCTTAAATATACAAAGACGCATTGTCTGATTTATCAACTTGAAATTCGCCTCACGGAGTCTGAAAATACACGCAGTAGGACAAATTGACGGGATTTGCATATGTCTCCGATATAGCCCCGTTTAAGTGAACTTTTAAGCCGTTTCTTTCCTTTTTCACCCTTTTATAACATACAAAGTGCAGTTGATCGTGATACTGTCGTAGTTCATGGAACGCTGCAGTTTTTTATTACGTTTTATTTAATTAAGTGTATGGTAATTGTAAGTTTTTGTAATAGCTTGACCTGAAACTGCGAAGGGAATGTGTGTTATATACTTGGTTGTTTGCTCATTGTATTTGCAAGAGCTTTGTAGGTACACGTTTATTATTTATGTTTAGAGTTTATCTCACGTCTTTATTGCGTAGTGCGGGTATACCCTACATAGATGACAAACTCAAAAGGAGCTGTTCGATACACGCCGACTATGGGTATCCGATTAAATTCCATTCCAATCGATTATTATTTATGTATATCATCGTAGCCCTACTTTTCTGTACACTTCATTATAAGTTATACTAAGTATATCACCCAATAACTGCTAAGAAACATATTGGTTGTCTGAAAATAGACATTAATTGAATTCTGCCACGATCGTTGCACTGACAATTATTTATATTTACCCTAACTTTTGATAAACCTAGCATAAAATATATAAATCACAAATTAAGTATACACAATTTTCGTTTAATAAAAAAAATGTTACAGAAAAACAACCTAATTTACCGGTATCGGTTTTCCAAAAGGGTCTTAATTGTTAATTAAAGAGCATTGTCCTCATCCTCGCCTAAAGAGGTTTCACTTGATCAAGGGAAAAGCTTAGCTTTGTTCAAATTCTATTTCTGGTAACTCTTTGTAATCAGTTTATCGAAAAAAAATCTATAAGTTATTCTATAAACATCACTTCGAAATTCAAACGATGTCTCGTGAATGATGATTTACTTTAAAAACAAATGAGTTGCGTTTGAAAATGAATTTGAGCTTGCCTCGTTGGTCGCAAGTGCTACTGTCGGTCGGGCAAAGTGTTATTGTCTATCTGGAAGTTCCTCAGAAGCAGCCCAGAGCATGGATTTGTTTTGCCCAGTTGATGGCAATAGAGTCGCCCCCTATTACAAGGGACTTAAACATAACAGGCAAAATGTTGGTGTACTATAGATACACCTGTACCTACCCTTCGGGAAAACAGACGTGAATTGTATTATGTGCTATATATAAGAATAAAACTACGTTTGGACAATAGCGTTGACTAAGTTACTCAACCCCGTCCCAGCAAAGGGTTGTAGCTTTTATACAAACAAAGTATCGAGCAAGAGCTACTTAAAATACTTCACTTCCGTAAAAGTAAAATATATTTCCGAGTCGGCCTTTTTTTTTTTACAACCAACACACTGTCATCTGATCCCAAACTAGGCAGAGCCTGTACTATGGTAACCAGACAACTGATAAATATACTTATATATTTCTAAATACATACATATTATAGATAAATTACACCCAGACACAGAACAAATGATTGTGCTCATCACACAAATATTTGTCCTGGGTGGGAATCGAACCCACGACCTCAGTCTTTGCAGTCAGGGTCACTAACCACTAGACTAACAGGCCAGTCATATTGGATTTGTTGTGACCTCACGTACCTTATGACGCTGTCCGGGATGTTTTAAGACACCTCATTTATCTCTATGTAGAAATCACAAGACAATGTTCGATTGTGAGGATGAATAAGATATATTGCTAAGAATTTATAGGTTTCGAGGCATCTAGTTTATTGTAAAAATGTTCAAAAGAGTGTCCCTAGAGTTTCTTGTCCGATCTTCTCCCTAGGAACCTACTCTTTTAAATGACAGCTAGTTTTATCTGCCCTCCTTACCGACTCCATGACAATTTAATTGTGCTTTTTAATGGTTTAATTGAAAAAATGTATTTGAATGAGTTGAATTTTACAGTCTTCAGGAAAGCAGAGAGATATGGTATGCAGTGTTGGCCCAGTGGTATCAGACCAACTTACGAGTTGTAGGTCGTGAGTTCGAACCCAGGAAGGTGCTTTATTTGAGTACATGATTTTATCCCCACTGCTCTCAAAACAGTGAAGGAAAATATCGTGAGGAAATCGCATATACTAGAACCAAAAAATTCGAAGACATGTGACATCTACCAACCCGCGCTGGGCACCGTGAGGTAGATTACGGCCCAATCCCTCTCACCGAGAAGAGGCCGGTGTCCCAGCAGTGGAACAATGTATGCTGATTATGATGTGAAAACAGTATCTACTAGATAAATTAAAAATCTGATTTAATGAAAATGAATACGCGATGATTTATTTTAAAAACACATGAGTTTGTTATCGAATTTTGTGCGCTTACAAGAGTAAGATTCCAAGTAAACTTTACAGAATAGCACTACTATTTACCTGTAGCTTTGCAACTCCTATCCTCTTTGTGCTTGCCGTGGCATAACAGGGGATCGGATTTGTATTCCCAAGAGCGTCTTTACAATTTGTTTACGATGGGATTAATCTTGCCTTGCTTTACGCACTTGTCAGTGCAATATTCTTGACGGTGTTTCAGATATATTTCGGGCTGAAAATATGAGATAGCTGAAAAAAATAGACGTGAGAATTTTGTGTGATAATGGCGACTGGTATGGTCATGAAATAAATATGTAAAATATAGGAGCATTGTGATTTCCTGCTTAGTTTGTATCTTTAGTACAGAACATTAGTTAGATCTTGTCAGAAATACAGATTTCAAATCCACTCAACAGCCATAAGAATTTTGCTAACCTAAACTGGTGATCCTTACTTATTTTGAAAGGTTAAACTGTTAACACAAAATACCTATTTCCGAATTGAGTCCAAAATATGTTACGTGTGTGTGTATTTAAAATGGCTGTGTGACGTACGGATAAATGGACGAAAATATAAGGGTTTCGTTTTTGGAATTTGCTTGCGGAATCCTTCAAGTGAAATAAAAAAAAACTTCTTAGGCCGTTACCAGAGGAAATGAAATCTTTTATACATCTCAAACTTCTCACAATATCTCTTGAACAATCTCCCACAGCCCAAAACCGCAGAAACCATTACAATTTCATTGCTTTCTCACAGTCCAATTCTACGGTTATCCCTTGATTCAGAAGATTTCCCTTAAACAAAAGGGTAACAAAGTTGTACCTGCAAATATTTGTAAAATTTTCAGGCTTGCCAACCATAAGAGAAAATTCAAGAATATTTAATTAATGAAATAATTTGTTTATCTTCGCACTTTATCTTCACCCTTTCTTTAAATCTTGTGTTATAGACAGGAATAGATCAATATATGATCTTTGATTTAGTCGTTATTTATCTACTCCGTCCTTTTAATGTCACCATTATGTTGTACTTATAAAGGATTGAATTTTATATATATTGATGAATTAATTGTGCATTTTATTACTAAGCTTAGTAGCTTACGCTGTCGCTGTGTAATTTAGTTCTAGTGAACTAAATTTTTTGATGAATTAATTGTGCATTTTATTACTAAGCTACTCTTTCTCATAAAATTCCCGGAAATTAATGCTCTAAATGATGGTAAAATGAATATTAAATAAATCTAAAAATATAAATTAATAGAAAAACTAAGCTAACACATATGCAGGACTTACTTTATTGGATTGAATATTTTTCGTAGCACAGCTCCCTAGCAAGTCTTACAGACTGGCCTACATTATTACTAACCAAACCATTTCATTTCTTTTAAAATCTAAATAAATAACACTCTCTCTCTCAATAAACCCAAATCAATCAATCAGATTCTTAATAAGCATAGAACATAAATAAAAACGGCCACAATATAAAGAAAATGGCTGACAGGAGTGAAATCAAAAGGATTTTAAATAATAGTACCTATCCTCTTAACACGCTTACAATGAAGGAGATAGATGTAGCAATTTGTAGAGCTTATGAGGGCGAGTCTCGAGTGAGGGTGTGGTGCAAGTGATGAGAGAGAGCGGGTCAAAATATGAAATAGTTTTTCTACTTTTTCTTAAGCAAAGGTTATTAGTTCAAACAAAGTATTTACATATTAATTCTAGAGTAGATCTTCATAAACTGGTATTCTGCATAAGCAGCATAAGCAGGGTTTGAATTGTCAGAATTTACACAAATCTTATCTAAATCAGCCGTTAACCCTTTCCTACCCGATTAGAGATTTTGAAAGATATTACCCAATTGAAGTTTATAATATTACTAAGGAAGGTAAAAATACAGCCCATCATTTTTTTTAGATTTTTATTGACAAAAAAAACCGGCCAAGTGCGAGTCGGACTCGCGCACCGAGGGTTCCGTACAAACCTGCAGGTCATCATCATCATCATTCGTCATCATCGTTTATGAAATGAAATGTTTTTTTTTTTTAATTTTTATATTTGTGTTGACTGAATGAAAGGTAAATTGTGGTTTACGATTTATGACGTATTAAAAAAAAACTACTAACTAGATCTCGTTCAAACCAATTTTCGTTGGTAGTTTTCATGGTAATGTACATCATATATTTTTTTTAGTTTTATCATTCCCTTATTTTAGAAGTTACGGGGGGGGGGACACACATTTTACCACTTTGGAAGTGTCTCTCGCGCAAACTATTCAGTTTAGAAAAAAATGATATTAGAAACCTCAATTTCATTTTTGAAGACCTATCCATAGATACCCCACATGTAAGGGTTTGATGAAAAAAAAAATTTTGAGTTTCAGTTCTATGTATGGGGAACCCCAAATATTATTGTTTTTTTTCTATTTTTGTGTGAAAATCTTAATGCGGTTCACTGAATACATCTACTTACCAAGTTTCAATAGCACAGCTCTTATAGTTTCGGAGAAAAGTGGCTGCGACATACTCGGACAGACAGACAGACAGACAGACAGACATGACGAATCTATAAGGGTTCCGTTTTTTGCCATTTGGCAACGGAACCCTAAAAATCAACCAAATTCACTGACAGTACTCATTTACTCACATTTTTATCGTTATTTTAGCGTTAAAATTTAAAATAATAATCTAAAACCATATTAATTGTATAGTTAAAACTACAATCTTAAATAATAATATAAAACAAATAACACTTACCCCGTCTATTCTATTTTTAAATCTTTTATAAAACAAAAGCAATCCGCAGTTCTCAAATCCGAAACAGGTCGCTACTTGAAAGTGTCACTTGCGGGCGGTATATAGGCAAAATTATATTTAAAATATAACTGATAAATTAAATATTTTTAAATCACTGTGATTGGCTAGCGTAGTGGTACGCGAAAGGAATGTCAGTATCTAATACGTAATTCGCGATCGTATTGTCGAAATAATGAACGGGGAATCACCCGGTACAAATTAGTACCGTCAGTTAGGAAAGGGTTAACGTTCCCACTGTAATCCACCATGCGTGCCCAGTATGGGTTGGTTGATACAAGTACCTATTTATGTTGAGAAACGTGGCTTTAAATTTTAGATAAACACTGGACATTACTGTAAAATACAAACCATAAATACACCGCTCATAAACATGGCCTGTTTCAGCACTTCTGGATGAGTTATTAATGGCAACGTATGTGGCAGATAATAGCAAATACTGTGCTGGTTTTTATTATGTGCTGGTTTTTAATTTACCAAGTAGAAGAAGCCTATCAGATGTTTGAAGATTAATAAACCATATGCCTAAAGAATATGACTAAATATGACCCATATGCCCATATGACTAAAGAAAGCCTATGCACTAGTATAGGCCATTTTATTAATGATGAATTTAAGAACTACTGACTTCCAGACTGGAAGCTGGTAAAAAATACTGTTTCTATGTCCTGAAGTAAGTTATGAACTAGTCGAGATTTTTATCGCGCATTGCATGACTTGCACGTAACTTTATAAATGAATAAGGTTAAAACAGAATATTTTCTCCACAGCCATTCTTTCTGTTCACAAAACGTCCCATTGAATTCTTTCCTACGCTCTTTTTTGTTATTTTTGTATATTGATCGAGCAACCTTTTTAAATTGGTACTTCTACGTTCACACAATGGTCAGCCAAGACCTATTTACATAATTTAGTAATTCAACCGCTGTCTCTCCTATCCTAACATTTTAGTACATAATTTCTTCATAGTTTTATCTACTTAAATTATGTATGCAGACATCGTACGCCATGATGTAGCAATATGGGAGATTTGATACAACTTTGATATTAATTTTGCTAAATTCCTACTGAAATATCTCTAACTCAAAATTACTTCAAAAAGATTAATTAGAATTCTCATTAAATAAAATCTTTGCCAAACTACTTTTAAACTCATTACACAACACTATCAGAGTCTCTCACACAGTACAAAGTTAGCAGTATCTGTTCTCAAACTTTGTGAGTGCCTTATTAACATTATTGATCCTGCCAAGTGGCAAGTTTCCTTGTAAATGCAATGTAATTTATACATTATTACATTCCGGGGGTATAGCAATTGAATAAGCGCTTTATATTCTGTATTGGGAAGGGTATAAAAGTGTACTTTAAAGAAAATTCCAGGCATTATTTGAGTAGATAAAAATAATCCTTTTTCGACCTTAAGATTTCACTCACTTGGCTCATTTTGCATTGAATTTGGCGTAAACAACAATGCTGCAGCTCATTTTACGCATATCCAAGTTCATCAAACGTTTTCAGAATAACAACGCAACAGCAGACCTCTTGCCTACTACTGCACAATATCTAACGGTGTCTCATTGTGAATCCGCGATGATTTACTTTTAAAATAAATGAGTTCGTTTTCGAGCTGTGTGCGCTCAGTTGAGTGAGGTTAGAACCTAAAACTGTAGACTTTACAGAATAGCAATGGCATACAAGGCTTGAAAACTGTTAATTTATGGAAAGTATCATAATTTTGTGACAAAATATTATAAGCGACGGCGACGATGTTATGCTTAAGTTATTAGCACACGAGTTAAAATTGTGTCTTGAGTGTTTTATGAGGGCATAAATCTCGGGTGCAGTGTTAAGCGCGCTCAACATTGTATATGTTTAAGGACTATTTACACTCGTTACTAGTCTGTGAAAAATATGGACTTTAGAATGCGTATTGAAATATTGTCACTTCACATCTTTTCATCTCAAAATGTAAATCATCATAATCATCTTGCTTCAAAACTCCTAAAGTATTGAGACATAATGTTGAACTTGTATAACGAACCTAATCATAATAAATTACACGGAACAAAAACGAAAACATCTTCCTTGATAAACTCAAACGAAACACAGCACAAAAGAGACATGTCTCCAAGCATGTCTCTTTTGTGCTGTTTTTAATACAAAGAGGGTAGGTTCATTAATTTTGAAGGGCACAAGGGCCTTGTATCTAGCTTGGTACTGAATTTGAGAACACCATGTTGCAATTTCTTTTTGACAGTTTTGAACGACAGTTGAAAATTCAACAGTGTATGTATTTTTTGGACTCGTTAAGTTAGCACTCTGCTGGATTCTAAATGCTTGGCTTAACACCAATTTGGGGGGCTTTACCATAATCGCCACGCTGGGCAGGCGGTTTGACGATCGCAGTATGGTGGTAAAATGCATGGAGAACGCTGCTGCCCATTCTCTAGTAAGTCCCCTAGTCGCCATTTACGACACCCACGGGAAGAAATGGCGTGGTATTATTCTTTACGTCCGGCACCACACGGTATGTGTGACATGTGACAATTGATATATAACCGTGATCAATTTTTGACGCGACATACGACGGTAGGCAGCTGTATTTTGATTTCAAACTCAAATAAATTCCGTAAAAGGTAATATTCCCGTATACATCTGAAATTTGGAAACGCCCAAGTGTCAGTCACAATCGTTCGAAACTGTTCTCGTTTTATTTTACCTGTCACAAAAAATGATGCTGAAACATTTGCTGAAATAAACTGTGTTACGGTTCGGTGAAATATAAAATTGGAACTATACATGCTTTACATAAAACGCACGGAGATGTGCTATTTTACCATTACAATATTGCATATTTTTTTCTTTTTCTTGCATATCGATACGAACGAGACCTTTCATCATTTTTTTACCTGTGACAGCAAGACAACAGCAATGAGAATAAAATATCTCAATATTTATTATTATTCGGGATTTAATTTCCAATCAATTGCATGGTTTTTTTATAGCATTTTTAATGAATATCTACGTTACCTACTTAGGACAATTCACTGGTCAACCAAGAACAAAATGCCGTTTCTCGCGTAATAAACTAACAAAAATTGGCAAACAATTTCTAACTCCTCCTTTGTTCCCTATTCCCTGCACACACACATATCCCACTATTCCCAAAATCCCGATAATTGTTTAGACACACCTCACACACACAACATCATTTCTCAACACACAAGAACCCCTACAGCCTACAGATCACCCCACTTGAGGTCGACGTAAAAACCAAACACGGAACTTGATTAGCTAGCTCGAACCTCAAAATGATAGCAAACGAAGTTATAGGCATAACAAAAGTTAGAACAGAATGTCCAGTAAGGACAAAGAGGCTCGAGAAGTAAAAGGCGTACAGATCGATCAATTAAGATTAAACAACGCTTGCAAAAATCGGTCTGTGGTTCGTACACCCTCCATTTCATACCGAGAACCTTTCATGCCTCGGAAAGCATGTTAAGCCGGTCCTGTTAGTTATTCGTAGATTTTGAACACTTGCTACGGGTATGCAGAAGACAGGAAGTCTGATTACCAGCTTTACAGAACCAGATTTACTGAGTATATGGCTTTTGAAGATCAGCCACCCTAGCCATGTTACAACCGTTTCGTGTCGAATTCCGTTCTCCAATCGGTAACGCCTCGGTGTCAGCAATTGTAGAAAACGATAACTTGGTAGCCATGTTGACGCGCCTGAGTCGGCCGCTCGTTTTACAATGTCTTTAGAATAACGACAAAGGATTTAACGTTCGAACGAACATTGTAGAAATGATAACAATTCATTCTATCATTTCGAAAGATGTGAACTTGGCTACGAATTTTCTATTCGTTTGTTCTAACCACATGACTTAATGATGAGATGTTTTCATTCCCATACATTTGATTAGTTCTCGACTAGCGTTAGCGATTGCAGATTATCAATTTGGCTAGGGGTGTAGATAAGTAGTCGCTACATGTAGAATCTTAGTTTAGACTGAAAGGCAACCCCAACATAGTTGGAAAAGGTAAGATAGATAATGATATTGAAGTAAACTTTCTGTATTTCACTTTGCAATGCTTTCTATTTGGTTTGTGAGCAAGCTTTTAGCCATTTTATTTGCGTTTGATTCTAAAAGTTTGACATTTTGGAGTGCGCAAATAGTTTATTTATTTATGGGTTTAAATTAAAGAGGGTATCAAAATGTTAAATGTTAAAATGGAAGTGGACTCGACACATCAACCGAGTAACAGACGACAGATGGACAAAGGTCACCACAAACTGGTATCCAATACATACCAAAAGAAGACCAAGTAGACCACACAAAAGATGGAACGATGATAGCACAAAGATAGCAGGCAAAATATGGAGCAGAACTGCCAGAGACAGAACGGCTTGGAAATGGCTGGAGTAGGCTTTGACCGCTATCGATAACGGTCCTTGTACACCTTAGACTAATAACTTATTAGAGTCACTAAGTTTAAGAAATAAGGAACAAATGTAGTATGTAGGAAAAATAAAGCTATTTCATTTTATTTATTTTATATCAGAATGTTTGTGAAAGAACTTAAGATCTTCTAGCTGAGTGAGTTTCTTGTAAGTCATTGAACTAAACAATCGCCAGGCATTTTTTTTTTCAAATGTCATAAATAAAGAATGATATACGTTTACACAAACCAATGTCATTCTTAATGTTTTTAAGTTCAATATGAATGTTAACGAAAAATATGTCAAATAAAATAAATTCAAAGTCTGGCAACGGGTATAGGAATGCAGTTATTTATGAGTTAAAGGGTTATGATTGGAACCCTATACAAAGATAACTGACGCGGGCCAAAGAGTGGCCCAACTTAAATGGGATTGAACAGGATACATCTGCCATATAAAGAAGTTTTTTTATGAAAAAAAAAAAAACAACCGACTTCCTTAAAAACACTACAAAGTGAAAAATAACCTTAATTTCGGCAGTCGGTGTCTTAGGATTTGTGATGTGTGTATGAAATTTAAATGGGATCATTTCGGAATAAACCCCTTTCGAACAAAAAAAAGAATTTTGCAAATCCGTCTATATATGACGGAGTTATGGCCGAACATACATAAAAAAAATTGAGAAGCTACTCCTTTTTGAAGTCGGTTACGATATGATGACGATAAAAGGGAGAAATAAAACGGTTTGAAATGTTCACGCGAACTAGGCTATATCAAGGTAATATGCAAATCCCGTCAATTTGTCCTCCTCCTTTTTGAAGTCGGTTAAAACACAAACTATGAGGCCAAACAGCACGGAACTGGTACCGTGAGACAATAAGAGGGTGATATCGCGTTAAACTACGTACAGTATAGATAGCATAGCAGAGCTGCATCCGCTCTGCTAAATCTGTTAGGCGGATGCGCGGGCTCGCGAAAGATGTAAAAAGTGGATGGTGTCTTTAGCCCAGGGACGACACAGCGTAGATTAGATAAGAGGCAATTGAGCTACCATCTCACTGTACGTATAAAATGCGATCTTCATCAAATTAGTCTCTTAATATTCTTGACAAGTTAATTTACAGGGTCCTCTCACTGTGACATGCAAATTTCATTTAAATTTCAGGATAAAAATTAGACGCAAAGTTGATTTGTAGCTACAGTACAGTCAGGGAAATTCATTACAAAGCAAATGGACATATGGATGGATAGAATTCATACAACTATTAACATATGACAGTTGTGATTTGAATATACAGATAATTTAAGTAGGTAGTAAAAGTGCAAATTAACAAATTTCACTGACTTCACCTACGTGTAAGTCAATGAAATTAATCTGAAGGCTATAGTTCAAATTGTACTCAATTTTATTTGCTTCATGTTTTGGAAATGGTGGTTTCTAAGTACTCAGTTGTGTCTTCGAATTTTTTCGACACTCTTTTTCTTTAGTTACGCGTGTGGTTTAAATCTGTTTTTACACTTGGCATTTATCATATCGTATACTAGCGAAGTATTCCCACCTAATGAATAGTGGATTTAATTATATATCTAGACATACTGCCACCTGAAGAAGTTCAATGTGTTTATGCTAACGTGAAAGAAAAACGTAAACTACTAAAAATAATGTGGCTGTTATTTCTAATTTTCCTTTGTTTCACTTCTTGATTTGAGATTTTATAGAAAGATAGAATATTCTTTCACCGTGCTGTGCGACGCGTGTTTCATGTGCTGTTTCCTCTAAACATAATAAAGATTTTATGAAGTTAACAGAATTACCAATATTTTTGGTCTTATTAGGGCTTAGAAATAGATTCGCAGAAGTATTTTCCCAGCCGATATTAGATATAGTACAAAGGAGCTTTTACCAAACGACACTTCTCAACTAAATTTTCTTGGCTATAACCACTCAAAAACTTTACAAAATGTTTATACAAAAACAATACAGCTTCCAGACACTTTTTTATTCAATACAAAAAGCCTTAAGAACACGTAATGACAACAAGAGCAATTACAAAAGAAATAATCGCCCATTTGAATAAGGCTTGGTATTCAAATCGGGCTCTCAATGGCACTTTGTAAATACAATTCGGTTTATGTTGGCACTTTACTCAAGTAACTTTGTTATTGAGTCGCAACAGAGATTTCTGTGAGTGTGATGTTTTTTTTTTTAAGTCAGTACTGAGAGTTAACCGATTCCTGTATTTTAAAACGACTCATAAAAAGTTACTCGTTTGACCACTTGGTAGATAGTATAGTTAGTGGATAGTGGTGCTGTCCCACAAACGATGAGGCACTTGATATCTTGTCCAGCATGTCCTGTTGTCTGCACGCCACAGTAGTTCATGGACGCTACTGAAAATGCTAAGCTCGTAGCCAAATTCTGGGCTAACTCTATTTAGATTGCTATCGACACGCTAAGAAGAAGAAGAAGAAGAAGTTACTATTTCAAATGGATACATTTTGGAGTGTCAATGTTCAATAATCGTTTCGGAATGATTGTATGATAGATAAAGATAAAGATAAAGATATATTTATTGCGTAACTGTGTACATTAAGGTCTTATTAATAAACATTACATTTTTGGTTTCAACAGTCTACCCAAGTCGGATATGCAATACTATGTTAAGAATTTAATTTACAAATATTATTTTTTATCAAAAAACTCATGCAGATTATAAAATACATTATCAATTAACATTTTTTTCAATTTATTTTTAAATATATTTCCGTTTAATTGCTTAATTGCAGGTGGTAACTGGTTGTACACACGAATGGCAGTAACATAGGTACTTTTATAATACATCATATTATTAATAACAGGTAAATTTATGTCATATTTATATTGTTTCCGAATGTTTCTTTTAGAATTTGATTTGAAATCAAAGTATTGCATATTGTTTTTAACAAATAAACATAATTCGAGTATATAAATACCAGTCAGTGTCAGGAAACCCTCCGTTTTGAAGACATCTCTTAATGATTCGGTACTATACATATTATATATTGTCTTAAGACATTTCTTCTGGAGAATGAATGTGGATTGAACGTTTGTCGAATTTCCCCAATATATGACACCATAACTTAACAGTGGGTATACATTTCCAAAATAAGCATTTCTTGTAACAACTGAATTTGTAGTTTCTGCCAGGACTGACAATGCATAGCAGGCACTGGATATTTTTTTATTAATCTTTTCGATATGTGCCTTCCAGTTTAAATGTTGATCTATTGTAACTCCTAAGAAATTTGTGTCTTTTACTTCTTCAATCACCGTATCAAACATGGTTACATTCAACTTACTAAGTTTACTTTTATAATTTCTAAATTGAATCAGTTTAGTTTTTGAGGCATTGACTTTTAGATTTATTGACTGCAACCAATCAGTTACAGTTATTAATGTCCTATTTATTTCATTTTCGTAAATAAGATTATTTGAATATTCATTTGAAATAAATATAGTTGCGTCGTCAGCATACATTACGCAAAGATGGTTAATTATATTTGGAAGGTCGTTAACATATAATAAGAACAACGGGGGTCCCAATATACTGCCCTGGGGTACGCCTAGTATAACAGATTCGAATTTAGATTTCACTACATCCAGCATTTTTGTATGTTCATCATATACCTCAATAACAGTGCCCTGCATTCTATTATTTAAATAATTCTCAATTAATTTAAGTGCTATACCTCTTATTCCTATACTTTCTAATTTTTTAAGCAAAATGTCATACTTTACACAGTCAAACGCTTTTGACATATCAATGAAAAGAGCAGCACACTGTTTTTTAACATTGATTTTTTGCCAAATGGTATCGAATAATTTATATATTGCCAACGATGTAGTTTTATTCTTTTGGAATCCAAATTGGTTGTCATTCAAAACATTATTTATATTTAAAAACTTAGTGATTCTAGCATAGATAACCTTTTCAAATATCTTCGAAAAACTTGGCAACAGTGCAATTGGTCTGTAGTTATTAATGTCGTGCCGCGATCCTTTTTTATGTAATGGCTTTATGAGAGCTATTTTCAGAGTATCCGGAAATTTACCCGTTTCTAGCATAAGATTTAGAATATGTACCAGTGGATCAACAATAAATGGGATGCTTTCTTTGATAACTCTAATGGGTATATTATCGTGTCCGCAACTAGTTTTGTTTTTTAATTTTAGAACTATATTTATAATTTCGCTTCTATCTACTGGATATAAGAAAATACTGCTTGAGTTAGAATTTGTTTGTGATTTGTAATTGATATTATCTGCTGTCGTAGTGTTTAGGTTTTGGTTAATATAGAAATTGTTAAAAATATTAGCTAATTTTATAGGAGTTTTTATTACATTTTTATTGTGCAGGATGTACTCTATTGTGGGTTGAAGAACATTTGTAGTTTGGGTTTGTCGTTTTATTAATGCCCATGTGGCCTTAGTTTTATTGGTACTGCAAGAGATGAATTTCGCATTAGAATTTTTTCTTGATTGTTTTATTACTTGTTTTAATATTTTACAACAACGGGCATATTTTATTTTATGTTCTTGAGACGTATTACTTTTTGTTTGTAGGTACATTTTTCGTTTACTTTTACTAGAAATTATAATACCTTTGGTTTTCCATGTTGTATCTTTCTTATAGTACATTTTAACTTTTTCAACTGGAATACAAATATCGAATATTAATTTAAATAAGCTAATAAATTCCTCGTAAGCAGTGTTTGCATCCGAATGTTGATACACATCTTGAAATTTTATTTGAGAAATGTATCTTAAAAATACATCGATGTAATAATTTATATTACGTCGCATTTTGAACCAATATTTTTCTCTGAAACTTAAATTACACGGTATCTTTATTACTTGACAGGTATGGTCCGATATTCCTAGATCCCATATTTCTGCTTTGGATTTATTGTTATTTGTGATTATATTATCTATACACGTTGCAGAATGTGATGTTAATCGGGTTGGTTGGTTTAGGGTCAGGTGTAGATTGAATTTTTTTTAAAGTATTTTTGAATAATGATAGACGGAGTTTAGTTAAAATTCATGAGAAATATATTATACAAACTAAAGAATACACCACACCTTGTTTCCAAACGGTTCGTTGGCTGAAGTGTACTTATAGTTCACCCCAATTTCGCCAATTATACTTAAGTCCTATGTAATAGAGGGCGAAACTATTACCAACAACATAGACACAGATCCAGACACCAGCCAACTACAAAGAAATTTCAACGTAATAGAAAATTTCAATAACACTGTTAAAGCTGAGAATCGAACCCAGTACCTAATTTGCTAACAACTGGGTACAGGTAACGAGGTAGTATAAATTTAATATCAATAAATATATATATTTTCCTCAGAATACATAAATCTGTCTGTTATTTCACGACATACGGTACCTAATACATTCCAACACATCAAAAACAGACCCATATTTATCACTCCCCAAATCCTCTCCATCCGATTGAAGATCTGTAGTCTATCATCACAATGTGTTCATCAATCATTTAACACAATGATACGGGACCCTGTTGAGCGTACGAAGTCTTATTGTTAGCCTTTAATGGTGGGATTATGTTGGAAGCGGAAATGGTTATTGATGCAATTTAAAGAAAAAATTGTCAAATCGTTAAAGATTTGATTTATACTCGGTTTTTGTTGCTGGGACCTGGCGAAATGTGTGTTTAAACACTTGTGGCTACCACAATAAGACAAGCAACAATTGTAATTGACATTGAAAACTAATGTGACATTAAATCAATTAACTGATTTTAATGTTTAGTGGAAGTGTAAATTGATACCTCACGAAGAACTTGATCAAGGTAATTTGAAAACGTATCCACAAAAAGGTTGACATGTAGGTACGTATTATTGTGTCAACACGAAGGACTTACGTGCGCGCGTATAGTCAAAGAAATCACAGGTTTCGCGAAAACATTGAATTACTTTAATGTAAAATCGTTGAAGCGCTCTTATTATGTGGGCTTTCCAAGCAATTGTAGTGTTCGTGATTTCGTGGAAATTAGTTAATTGCAAAGAACTTTTGCGTAGGTACGTGTGGTTAACACCTTCGCGGTATTGAAGTCCTTGGGCTTACCACCACCTCTAATTACAATATTCTTCTAATCTTACTTCAGTGTGAGATGATGCTATACGTCTTCTGTAGCTGAATGGAGACTACATGTTTTCCGTTTTTCTCTAAAAAAATGGCTCTAAATACGGCTCTCTAAGATAATTATTTTTAGACTAATTACTTTTTTTGTACGATGATTACTAATGCCGAAAAAACCACTGCACATAAAAACTTCACACACTCAAAATCTCTAGAATATTCATTAGGTGTCATTTGCAATTCTGCCCACACCACATTGAAAAAGATTACTCACTTTATCCACAGTTCAGTTTTCTTTATCTTGCCCTTACTTTAGCAACTTGCTAAGTAAGCCTATGTGTTCTTATTGGTTAAGGGAAACCACTGTAGAGATAATGGAAAGAAGGTTTAGGTCTGTGTTACTAACTCAGGATAGGATTCGGTTAAGATGTCCGCAAAATAATTTATCCTGGTTTGACTCAAGTCTTAAATTCTATTATTTAGTAACTCTTCCAATAACCTAATTTTGGTCTGAAGCGTACCGCACCATCTTCACTTATATTATTCAAGCGAAAGTAAGTTTGTTTGATTCGCACTAAAACCGCTGAACCATTTTGGATGGAAATTTCACACAGAGGCAGACTATTACCTGAGTACGGCCATAGGCAGACTTTTCATCCTGGATCAAAGACATAACTGGAAATAGGTAATATTTGCCTTCTGCAGTAATTTATCTGCATTATGCAACCCTACATTATCCCCAGATACAAATTCTGATCACGACTTATTGACTCTGGACCGTAGATCCCTATTTTGATTTTACGCGAAAAAGAGATGGAGCAACCGCAATACATGACTAATTATTCAGGAGTGAGGAAGACAGCAATTTGTCTCTTGGTTACTTGTTAATGAAAATGATCGACCGATTCAAGGTCTTAGGGTATTGTTTGTAGCAATAAGGTTGTGTTTAGTTTAGCAAGGTTTTTTGAATAAATACACGTGTCTTTGCTTCGAAGATTTATTTTCAACTAACTTGACAAGTTATAAAAATGAACTGTATGTGTGGTCATCTACATATCGATAGCTAGCTATACTAACGTGACATTCATTATTTTGTACTCGCTTAAACAGGTATTATTAGAACCATAAAGTTCTTTAAGGTCAGCATTAATTTGTTGCGTACCCTTTCGTGCCAAACAGCCTTTATATAAGCTATAAGAGATTTAAAAAGGAATTCATTACAATCTGTTCTCGCTTTCAGTAACGTAGTCACATTTGAAATTAATACAGAGTCTGCAACTGAACGTGAACGTGTACGTTAACGTCAGCTGGATGTAAATTTTATATCGTTTTGGCGTGTTCTGGATTTCGTGAAACAGTCAGCGTTGTCTGGATTATGTATCTTGTATGTTCTATATTCAAACGAATACGTAAAAGTGACAGGATACGTTTAAAAAATCAAACTTTTATTAATATTTTTTTTGCTAAATTCAAAATGAAATGAAGCGCTTTTATGTACGTTAACGTCAGCTGGATGTAAATTTTATATTATACTAGCTTTTGCCAGCGGCTTCGCCCGCGTGGAGGTCGGAAAATATCCCGCGGGAACGTACTACCGGGATAAAAAAGTAGCCTATGTCCTTTCTCAAGCTCTAAACTATCTGTGTACCAAATTTCATTTAAATTGGTTCAGTAGTTTTAGCAGGAAAGAGAGACAGACAGACAGACAGAGTTACTTTTGCATTTATAATATTATATAAGTACTAGCTTTTGCCCGCGGCTTCGCCCGCGTGGATGTCGGAAATTAATGCAAGAGGACGTACTACCGCGATAAGAATGTGTTATTCCAGGTTATATAGGTAATATAGACTCTGTGTGCTATTTTCGATCCAGATCCATTCAGCCATTTTTGCGTAATTGAGAAACAAACACCCAATCATACATTTTTTCACATTTATAATATTAGTAGTAGTAGGATTATAATTCATATTACTTAGGATTCATAGTTTATGAGAACATCATGTGTGTTGGTGTTTTTAAAATAAGAGTAATAGTATTCAGAGTAAGAAGACTGCGACATAGGGCTTGGTTTAGTTGAATATAAGTCTTCCTGGTTTTTCTTAACGCTCCTATTTTACCTATACAGACACTCAATCATTTACCAGATACCGACCATAATTATAGGAATAGTACTTTTGCCAGTGGCATGGCCCGTATAGCTGTGGGAAAATATAACCCGGGAACCTACTACCGGGATAAAGTAGGTATCCTATGATTCCTATCTGTTGTAACCATGATATAATATATCTTTTTGCCAAATTCGATCTAAATCCGTTTGGCCGTCTTTGCATCATTGAGAAACAAACATCCAAAATTCCAAACATCTAAGCCATTTCGCGGTCTCTTACTTGGAATAATACTATTAGGTTTATTTTGAGCAATTACTATGAAGCCAAAGTAATATGAATTACAATACTACTTATCCTCTACTACCCGGCCGCTGCCAACGGATGGACGGGAAGGACGTACGACCCGCCAGCTACTCTGCGCCCGCTTTTTAATCTCTAATATCTTCTAAGATATTCATTTAAATTACATGCTGTAATGGGCCATATTGATCTATATTAAATACACAATGTATTTAAGGTACTTAATTGGATAAGGATTAATGCTGTATTGCTTAAAATCGCTTCGTAAATAAGCCCTTATTTCTCGTAAACAGTAAAAGATAAAAAATGGTTATTGTGGGTTATCCCTAAGAGATAGACATATACCATTGCGACATTTTTGTAGGCCTTTTTAATGTGTATAATACTGTAGTACATTATTTTGATCTATTTCGTAGGATTTTTCGGTTTTGAGACGTATTTCAGTGTAGTTTATGACGTATGTCACCGTACTTTTCGAAGACAGTTATTTTTTCTAAAATAAAAGAATCTTTCTAAAATAAAAGTAGCCTAAGTTACTCCTTGTTACACCAGCTATCTGCTATCACCAGCCAGTGAAAGTCCTGTCAAAATCGGTCGAGCCATTTCAGAGATTAGCCGGAACAAACAGACAGACAGACAAAATTGTAAAAAATGTTGTTTTGGTATATGTACCGTGTATACAACCATATACACTTAGTAAAAAGTGGTTATCTTAATATTAAAAACAGACACTCCAATTTTATTTAATTCTATGTATAGATTGAAATAAATTAATAAATTAGATCGAAATTAATGAATGGAACTAATTAACAATTATCAGAAAAATCTGGTTGACAATAATTAATTTTTATGATTGAAAAAAAAATTATTACAATATTAATAAGTTAAAAAGAAAAATGCACGTTTATAAAGTTAAATCATTTATTCATAAGTGCGTTTATTTTATTTTCATTTATTTATTTTTATTTAATTATTAAAAAATGAATTTAAGTCGGCGAAATTTACACTCATGAAGAAAATAAAATAAAATGCAAGCAAAAAATACATGTGTATAAAGTTATGATTTTGCACTGATTGATACTTGCAGAGGTTATATACTTGGTAAATGCACAGCTATATTTACGTAGAGACTGACGCAGAGAGTAGTACTAAGACTTGCACTGAGATTTTACTGAGACTATCACTTTGCGGGAGATAGTATTAATTCACTCGTTTAAAAAGGAACTGAACTGCGATGACACTCGGCGCCAGTATTTATACCTGAACCTTGAATTTCCCGAACGTTCTAGTTCGCATGCTTTGAGAAGAATCGATTGATCGATTGTTCGAAATAGTGGATCTCGATGGTTCGAGAGGGAGCTTTGTTTACGCTCAGAGGAGGTCTCGAGAACGAATGAGATACCAAAGCTTTGGACATTCAAACCAAAGATGGCGACTCGATAGAATTTGATGGCCAGATCTTGAAACTTTGATTAAAATTTGGCGCCAAGACTTTAATAATTCTCTAACAAAAATAGTACAAATTTTTTTTTGTTATTAATTTTAATAATATTGTAACATAATACGCAGTATAATTATAAAAATATCAGTCACAAACCATTCAAATAATAGGGTTATATCGTGAACATAAATAAATATTACGTGAAATAAAGTAATAGAATTTTTATATTCTAAAAAACAGGTTTATTTGCAACCTAGATGTCAAACAATATTGAAGAATTTTATGGATTAATCAACGTACACCGCCATCTATGAGAACTTCATAAAACTAAACAGTAAATAAACAATTGATACATTTTATTCGTTTACATTCACGACATAAGCGAATAATTGAGATGATAACTATCCTATCCAGTAAGTTAGACCAAAATACGATTACATGTGAAATTTGATTGAAATCGGTTTAGTAGTTTTGGAGTTTATTGGCAACATACATCGTGACACAAGATTTTTATATATATAAGATATATATATAAGTGTGGAAGTGTGGATTGGCGTGTTCTGGAATTCGTGAAACAGTATGCGGTGTCTAGATTGTATGTTCATTATACAAATGATTACGTGAAAGTCACTGGCAACGTATAAAAAAAAACTTTTTGCAGATATTTTTACCGCTGTTGTTAAATATTAAAATATGCGCTTTTATGCCGATGAAATAAAGTAAGACTTTCCAACCGATAGTTTCTTACAAGGATCTGGTGGATTTACCTGTAAAAAGAAAAAAAAAATGGGTTAGTAAAATATTAATAAACGTCAATAAATGTACATAATTATTTACAAAATTATTCTTCTAAAACTTTGTCAGTTACACATTTTACGACAACGCACTATTCTAAACGTACACAATCTCTTTTTTTATTTTGATACATAGGGTGACATTATTTTTCATTTAGGATCGCAAACAAACATTTATTTTTATCAATCTATCGCTAAAAACTGGACTAATTACATTAAAATATTTAGTAAAACAAATAGTATGCTGCAGTTGAGTTACTCTGTTAACATCACTTCGAAATTCGAACGGTATCTCGTAGTGAAGCCGCGATGATATGACTATGTTCTATTTGACATAATTTCTAATTTCGCTCTTTGCTTGACTTGAGCTCTTTAAAATGTAAACTGAAAATGGTTTGCTAAAAGAATACCGAGATGATCAACCTCTGACCCAATTACAAAAGGATTGCATTCATCTCACCAGCTAACGATTATGCAAACGAAGTGATCGATAATGGAATAAGACGTCGATTAAGACATTAACTGCATCGTTTGGCTTTGGCTTTTGATTAGGATCCTTGTACTATTGACGGATAATTATGTTTTTTGGTATGGCACCCGTCCGTGTTTTCATAAAACTACGTTCCGGTTCCTCTCAGCCCACGTCCAAACGCTATCCAGTATGCAGCGACCGTAAGCCGTAGGCCTATGTGTTTTACAGTGGCGACCACAGCCAGTAAATATCTACGATATCAAAATTGCATCAAAAGAAGGTTGCAATGCCAGAAAAAATAATTCTCATGTGCCTGAAATCACACCAGAAAAAACTAAGAAAAAAAATTAAAAATTTTACAAAGGTTGAAAACGTATACAAACTCTTTTCTGCGCCGACACACTTTTTAATTTTCACATTCTTTAAATTTACTCTTTTGTTTTTATCTGTCAATTTACAAATGTTTGCTTATGATTTTCTTTTACGTTCTACATAAAATTAATGTTTTTATTAATGTAATATTATATTGCAAGAACATTCGTACCCGTGGAACATGGCTTATTATAAATTTAAATTGGCTACAGTGATAATAAATATCATTGTAGCCAATTTGAAATCTACAGAGGATACTTTTGTGTTAATTTTTGGCTTTGATAATGAACCCACGTCTTCAATATTCGATGTCACTGTAATAAGGTTAGTAACATGTTACTTTTTCATTTATTAATGGTACAACAGTCATATAGGAGTTCGTGGCAATATAACAGACGCATGAGTCGATTGCGACGGTCGTCCCGAGAATGGGCGACCATCCCTTTTATACTGGGACCCACCCGTGTTTCAGAAAACACGTTGAGCTGTCTATGGCGGCTGTCATTCATAGATCGTTGGCGGTCGTTACGGGTAGTCAGGAGCTGGAAAGTTTAACCAATAGTCTAGCAAAGGGATATTATTGTGTTTACCAGTGACTGGGTTGTAGAAGAGATAGACAGTCGCTAGTCATATTCAGTGGTATTTTGCAGTATAGACTGAATTTTATTGTATATATTATATGATTGTTTACCTATTTTTACATTGAGAGAGAACTGATAATAATGCTTTGTCAATATTTGCGTCTGAAAGATATGCGACATCCATGAAGTACACACGTGCATTCGACTGAACCTAAACTAATATTCTAATCACATATGCAGTGTCAAAGAGTGTGTGCAGTTGTGTGTTGACATGTGCAAGTATTCACAGATTATACTCAAAATATTTTGACCTAATATAAACTATTTTAGTCTCTTAAATGTCGTATTTGTTAATGATATTAAAATATCCCGTGAACTGCGGTGATCAGTGTAATAGTGAATCTGAAACATTCCGTCTACTGTGGTGATCTGAATGACTATGACACTAAAACATGACAATTATTAGGGTGAACAGAATGACTATGAAACTGAAACATCCCGTCAACTGCGGTGATCAGTGTAATAGTGAATCTGAAACATTCCGTGTACGGTGGTGATCTGAATGACTGTGACAATAAAACATACCGACTATTGTGGTGATTAGAATGGCTATGAAACTGAGAAATCCCGTCTACTGCGGTGATTAGTGTAGGGTATATAATTATGAAATAAAATTATTTCATCTTTAGTTGGCGGGATCTTTTAGCCTTGTTAATGAACAGTGCAATACATAATAAGAACGTACGTAGATTTTGAAAAATATGAAAGGTGGGAAATCACCAGGACACGATGGGCTCAGCGTCGAACATCTACACAATGCAGGGCCACACATCTCCAGACTTTTATCGATGTTCTTTAACGTGTGCATTGGGCACTCTTACCTACCTAGTGAACTAACGAAAACAATAGTTACTCCCATAGTAAAAAACAAGACGGGGGACAGTTCGGACAAGTCGAACTATAGACCGATCTTACTGGCCACGGTTATTGCAAAGGTTTTAGACGGTGTGCTTGAGGCTCAGCTAACAGAGTTTATACACCTACATGATGCTCAGTTCGGTTTTCGCGCTGGACTTTCTACAGAGAGTGCTATACTGAGCCTTAAGCACACTGTCGAGTATTACACGAGTAGGAAAACGCCCACTTATGCTTGCTATCTAGACCTCTCCAAAGCATTTGACCTTGTAAATTATGATAAACTATGGGATAAGCTTAAGGCAACCAATCTACCTGGTGAGACGATTGCTATTCTTAAGTTTTGGTATCAGAGTCAGGTCAATTATGTAAAGTGGGCTGGCACCCTGTCGGATCCATATGCACTACAGTGTGGAGTAAGACAGGGTGGATTGTCATCCCCAGTGTTGTTTAATCTATATATAAATGCGCTAATCGTTGAGCTCAGCAGCATGCATGTCGGCTGCCATGTAGATAATATTTGTGTAAATAATCTAAGTTATGCAGACGACATGGTCCTGCTGAGCCCAGCGATTGGTGGACTTAGGAAATTAGTGAATGTGTGTGAGACGTACGCGGCTAGTCATGGACTTAAATATAATGTTACAAAAAGTGAGCTCATGGTATTTAAAGCAGGCACCAAGTCACCTGATCAGGTTCCTCCCGTTGCTTTGAATGGAACACCCATGAAACTGGTCACCTGTTTTAAATACCTTGGGCACATAGTCACTGATTTCCTACGCGACGATGAGGACATGGACAGGGAGCGTAGGGCTCTGTCGGTCAGAGCGAATATGATAGCCCACAGGTTTAAACGTAACGTTCAAGTTAAAATAACTCTGTTCAGTGCGCATTGTACATCGTTTTACACGTGCTGCCTGTGGGCTTCTTATACGCAACGATCATTCAGCGCCCTGCGCGTCCAATATAACAATGCGTTCAGGGCGTTGTTGGGGCTGCCGCGCTGGTGCAGTGCGTCGGGCATGTTCGCGGACGCACACGTTGACGGCTTCCACGCCGTACTCCGCAAACGATGCGCTGCGGCGCTCTGCAGGTTGCGCGCCAGCACCAACAGCATCCTGGCTGTTATTGCGGATAGGCTAGATACGCGTTACGTTCAGCACTGGGTTAATACCCACATTAGGAAATAAGTTATTTTACTGTTTATTTTATTTCATTTTATTTTATTTTTTTAAGTACTAACACTAGTTTCATAAGTTTTACTGTACTAACATTCTATGGATTTTTTAAATCTGAATTAAAAAGTTTTTATTTTATTTTTATTATTATTTTATTTATTATGTATGGGGAACCCCAAAAATTATTGTTTTTTTTTGTCTATTTTTGTGTGAAAATCTTATTGCAGTTCACATAATACATCTACTTACCAAGTTTCAATAGCATAGCTCTTATAGTTTCGGAAAAAAGTGGCTGTGACATACTCGGACAGACAGACAGACAGACAGACATGACGAATCTATAAGGGTTCCGTTTTTTTGCCATTTGGCAACGGAACCCTAATAAAAAAGGTGTTAATATTTCAATGACAAAATTAAAGAAAAAAAAAAGAAAAAATACCTCTTGAACTTCAAACGTCAATATCTCAAAAGTAACTGGGTGTGGATTGGGTCTTTTTCATTTAACTACGCCCAACTGTTTCACTTATTAGAAGGCTGAAAGTCACCCAAAGGGCGATGGAGAGGGCTATGCTTGGAGTTTCCCTACGTGATCGAATCAGAAATGAAGAGATCCGTAGGAGAACCAAGGTAACCGACATAGCCCGAAGAATTGCTAAACTGAAGTGGCAGTGGGCAGGGCACATTGCTCGCAGAACAGATGGCCGATGGGGCCGAAAGGTTCTGGAGTGGCGACCGCGTACCGGAAGACGTAGAGTTGGAAGGCCTCCAACAAGGTGGACCGATGACCTTGTGAAGGCCGCAGGAACCCGCTGGATGCGGGAAGCACAAAACCGGTCGAAGTGGCGGAGCTTGGGGGAGGCCTATGTCCAGCAGTGGACGTCTTTCGGCTGAAATGATGATGATGATGATGAACTGTTTCACTATCTATTTAAGCCAAAAGACCGCCAAATAACCATATATTTTCTGTCTTTTTGTCGTCTACAAAATAAGAAAGCTCTAATTATTTCTACTTACATACTTATTCAGCCTATAATGTTCCCACAGCTGGGACACAGCCTCCTGTCGGTCAAAGGGAGTGGGCCGTATCTACCACGCGGGCCCAGTGCGGGTTGGAAGATGTCACATGTCTTTGAATGTTTGGTTCTAGGACAGGGCGGTTTCCTCACAATGTTTTCCTTTACCGTTAATTATTTCTACACAATGCCTTAAATAAATCTAACATTATCATTCCGCTTGTCAATTAGCAAGAAAAGTTACTTTCTTAAGTAATATAGTTACGAAATATTCAAAGTTTTAGCTAACGTCGGACGGAGTTCGTTATTTGGGACAATTTGAGTAGATTAGAACCGCAGATAATATTAATTGAAGTCAGCGTAATCAAATGGAAATGATTTGGCGGGAGATTATGAGGTAAAATGGCGGATTTTGTTCTACGTTTTTTAAATATTTGCTTTATTATGTATTTCTTTGGCTAATTTTGGAGATAGGAACTCCTTTTGTTAACGTTTAATTTAGTTTTGTTTATTATAAAACGAATCATTATTTTGTAGAAAAGTTCCATATACCAGTGCTAGGTCTTAGTTAAAAGTACCTACGGCCCATGCGATTTTCCGTTTCACCATTTTACAATATGCTCAGATGTAGGTACATTATTTAAATTGTTATCTCATTAACATCTTATGGCTGTGCGACCTCGTTAAGTATTTTAAAATTATTATGACTGTAAAAAGCTGCTTTATTCACAAGACTTAACTAACATTAATGATAAAAGCCACAAGCATTAATTATCTGTTCACTCAGCTTTCAAAGTAATCACTAACGACAGAATATTCTCATTAAAATCTAAAATAAAAAACCTCAACATAAATGATCGTATCGATTTCGTAACACTATATTCTTGATTAAGACAGCGGGCTAGCTATAAAGCTTGGACCACACTAGCGCTGTCAAAGTTAATTATGCCAACAGTAACAGCCACGACTGGTGGTCTCTGAGCACTTCCATGTTCTCAATGAAAAATATTTTAACCACAAAATGAGCTAGGAGTGAGCATAAAAGATATTTTTTTGCTCAAATTTTAAAGCAATAATTTTATTTTGTGACTTCAATTTAAAAACATTTACAGGGACTTTTAAGCTACCAAGGATTCGGTCAGTCAGAAACAAGAATCTAGTAGGTTTCGATGAAGACAAACAGGCCAGAGTCATTATAGTCCGAACCGTTAAGATTGGAGAAAAATTAGTGTAGCAGAGCATCTTATTTTCAAAAATTAACAATCCAAATAATAATGATTAAAAATACGTACATTGTATTATCTATGTTACTTTAAATAAATACAAGTGGGTAAGTTATCGTTATTGCTACGTAATTTGGGACATAATTTTCCCAACATGATCCTTGCAGGTCGCTTAAACATCTTAAAGTACACCTATTCATGAGCTATGTACTAATTCTGTAAGCATCGATTTTAGTTCCAAATCACACTAGTATGACCTCACTTTAACAACATTATTTCGTGTCAATATCACGTTCCTTATTATCAGCATCAACGTTATCACAGTATAGATTGGATTATTATCTAAGAGAATATGTCGTACTGTAGATAAAAGAATATCTTTCATCTCTTTTATGGCATTCTTCTGTCTGTAATTATGAATTGGGAGAGCCAATTTCGGCGTCTCATATTTCCGTAAAGACAAAGTATTATCAAGATATTATCAAGTATATTATCAAGATTTATTTTACTTGAAATTATATTAAATATTAAAACACCAACGTTTTTATTTTTTTAATTTTCTGCTTTCCTTTCGGCTACTTATAAAAGTCATTTTTTCCTGGTAATCCTGGTCAGGTTAATGTCACAATTTGATATATTGATATGAAATTATTGCATTGCTATCGGTCCTTGATAACTGTGCAAAATTTAAAATTAATCCGACGTTAATAAGGGTGTACAAAATCACATTCAAAGTTTCCGTTACATACACACATACCGATTAATAAAAGCGTGTTAATTATGGCATGGATACAAACAATGCAATCAAATATATTTCAATAAAACCATGAAAATACAAAAACTCGTTCGAAATGAAAATTAATGTTCAGTTCACAACAGCTTGAATGTAAACAACAGCTATCGGATTCCACGTAACATGGATTATACAGAGTGGTTGAGTTTGAACACGTCTCAACAAGCTTATAATATAGCTTGTTCTGTGGTTTTAAATGATTATTGAGATAGCATTGGTTTTGAGTGTACTGATTATGATATAGACATAATATTTATATGATTTAAAGATACCATGGGCTATAGAAAATCTTAATAAGTCTTAAGCTGTCTTAAATACTGAAACTTTCATCCAGTTTAAATAACAATACTTTAAGAAATAGATACTAAAGTGAATTCCTAATAATAAGTGACTTGGCTTAATCAAATGTAATTTGGAAATGGAAAGATTTAAAATCTTGGTCAATAACCTATAGAAATCTTGCGTGTCGGTAAAAGTCAGTGGACTCCTCTATTTATTTGTAGATGGGTTCTCACAGACTGAAGCCACTTAAACGGGCTATCCTGTGGATGCCTCAATAAATTTAGGCCTTCAGCCAGGGCATACAACTTATAAATTAAGCGAATATACGCTAAGGGCACTCTTTACATTTCTCTATACATTTTTGAAATCTGTATCTTTATACACCGAAACAGACATGAATTTGATTTGTATAATATTGTTGTATCCAGACCCAGCCGCAAAGTGCATATGCTTCATGTTCCTAGGCGTAGAATTAAATTATTTTCTAATAATGTGTACTGCATGTCCATTACTGTTTATAAAAAAATACCTGATGGCTTTAAAACTCTCAGTCTCAGAACATTTAAATGTAAATTATTTAACTTTCTCTTAAGCAAATGTTATTACTCGACTGAAGATTTTATGAATGAAAAATTTACCTAAAGATTTGACATTATTCTGTAAAAATCATATTTTATCTCCTGGAATTCATGCAAATTTGACATATAATTAATGTCTTTTACTTAAAAAAATGTTTTGTAATTTAAATATTTAAATAAATTCTAATGCTAAATAACTAAATCTTAATGTAATGATGACCCATAATTTTAATGATTAATAACTAAATTTCAATGTAATGATGACCCATAAATTCAAAACCATATTTGTGCGCCGGAAACGGCAGAATATTTTGAACGTAATCCACATAACAACTTTGTACAATATTCTAACAAATAAATACTTTCTTTCTTTCTTCTTTGCCTGTTCGGTTCTGATCTCGGCTTAGGTCGTCACTGGGGAAGAGCAGCAATGGACAGACTGGATTGTATCCTACGTTTATATATTTAAATAAAATTTGTAATTTAAATGTTAACGAAACTCACAAAACGCATGTCCCACAAACCCCAGACTGTTTGGAGCTCAAAATTCAGATTTCAAGATTTATTTTTAAAGTTTACGTGTTCGTTACACCCTGTATACAAGAACAATGTTTGTTCAAGCATTAGCGGTGTAATATAGCGCTTCGGCAAACATTAACTCGACCCTGTACAACAAACGATTAGAGGAACAGAAATCAATAGTTATATTATGGTTTTGGTTGACTTTTGAAGAATTTGTCTTTTATTTCTACACTATTTACATTTTCATAAATGAAAAATTTTCCACGAATAAAAGTTAAGTCATATGAAGTTATCTTAACAGTCGTGATATTTAAGTACAGAAACGGTCGAAGTGGCGATGCTTGAGGGAGCCCTATGTCCAGCAATGGATGTCTTTCAGCTGAAATTGATGATGATGATGATGTCTATGTTCTATGTTATGGGGGTTTGGTTTCCGCACTTAGTCCTTTGAGTGGACCATTGTGCGTGGGACATGGCAGCCGTCGGTATTTACTCCAGCCAGCCCAACTCCCTCCAGAAGTTGATCGTGTCTCCTGGTCTGCTCAGAACGTCCGTGTATGATTTGGGTGTCCCGAGGGTATCTGTCCTAATCTGGGTGACGCCTGTACATTCGAAGAGTACATGCGCAACGGTTTCCTCAGCCTCCATGCAGGCCCTGCAAAGGGGGCTGTCCGTTATGCCTATTGTGTGAAAGTGCTTGTTTAGCGGGCAGTGTCCTGTGATGGTGCCCGTCATCAAACGCAGACCATCCCTGTCCAGGCGTAGCAGACGTCTGGTTAGCCTGCCATCCGGGGATGGCATCGCTTCCCTGGACTGCCTGTAGCCCGGTGCCGAGGTCCACCAGCTCTCCGCTTGTGTGTGGGTAAATTCCTGCAGCCACCTGCGTAGCTGGTTAAAGGGGATGGGCACGATGGGCTCGGGGCCGCAGACTGACGCGCTGGATGCCTTTCTGGCCAATTCGTCAGCAGCGTCATTGCCTAGTGATCCACTGTGTCCTTTTATCCATTGCAGTGTCACTTTGTTGCGATTAGAAACTGTTACCCGTTCTAATGCATTGTGACATTCTAGTGTAAGGCTTGAGGTTATGTATCGTTTGGCTAGGGATTGGAGGACTGAAGCGCTGTCGGAGAGTATACGTATATGAGTGTCCGTAACTCTTCTGGCTTCTATGGCATACGCCGCCTGTATAATGCCCACGCATTCCGCCTGGTAGACGGTGTGATGATGATGTCATTTACGACGTTTAAATTTCAGAGTGATTAGGGTCTTTTTTTTGGATGGGAAATCATCAAATGACTTCTCCCGCTCTGGGCGGAGCGGGAGGGCGTATCTCTTTCGAACAATCTCGCGACCCTGGGAGTAATTAGGGTCTTAAGCTAGTATATTGCTTACTACCATTTCACCCGCGTGAAATTTTGCTCCCCAACCCGCCGCGACGCATCCCATCACCCGTCCACACCATTACTTCATTTCCGCTTAGCGTTCATTCCGAGTTTTTTTCTTCATGCTCGACTTCTGAGGGTCGCAGCGTGATGATATATAGCTTTCCTTACATACCCTACATAAAAACTCACAAACAAATGATACCTCAATATAATATTAGTACAGTTTTATTCAGAGTTTTTGGAGAAAGACAAAAAAATAATGATATGCATTTCAAAATTTTGAATTTAATTTTAATGCGCAAGCTTTAAGAAACAACCCCTAGTTTGGCCTTTGTGAAACGTCCAATTTTCACCCAGTACAAATATATAAATCTACTGTCTCCACATACCTACATAAGCAAAAAAAAAACAAAAGAGCGATACACAACGAATCCCGGCATTCATTCCCAAAAACAAAGCTTTTGCTTCCCATCCAAAACTGGAGTGCCCTGAAATCGTTTCCAATTTATATGATAATTCTAAAGGTTCACATGAGACACAACACGATTTTCTGCTTGGAAAAAATACTTTGCCGTGTTTGATTTCGGTTAGCATACATAGCACGGAATTGCCGCACTGGCAGCGTCTAGAGATGGCACTAATAAACGTTGTGGCGTCGCTCGAATCGTACTTAAGCGCGCAAATTTGGTCACGGACCGCCTTCAAAGCCGTCAGTTTTGATAAGTTATTCTTATATCGTAGTGTGAGTAAGGGTGACGTTTGATTTCCATGGAAAGTGTTGACAATGCCGCGTCTAACAGTGGCAGTCGAGGCATCTCCGAGGTTTGTGGGTAAGGGTTATGAGATAACAGACAACAGCTTAACGAGCTGACAGTTGTCTTCTTTGCATTTATGTAAGTCATTTTGGAACATAATAATAGGTTGGGGAAAAAGTTTCTTCGCATTTTTTAAGAAAATTCAAAACATTTTTTAATAAAGTTTATTTACATTTAACTAAAGTATGTAGGTACCATTTTGTTCGATAACTTTTTGCCATCTTGTAGGTAGGAACATGATCCCATTGCTATATAAATTTTGGGACTTCTGGTCAAAATACCGCGACAAGTGGTTTTGGCAGTCCTCTCGTGATGTTAACCTGACACTGCCTAAAGAATTCTGAAGAGACCGAAACAGGTGGAAATCTGAAGGTGCAAGGCCAGGACTATACGGCGGATGCATTAACACCTCCCAGCCAAACTCTCTTAATTTTTGTTGGGTGGCTAAAGATGTGTGAGGTCTAGCGTTATCATGATGAAAAACCACACTCCTTCTGTTGATTAATTCCGGCCGCTTTCTCTCAACTTCTTGCTTTAATCTCATCAGTTGTTCGCAGTAGAGTTCAGAATCGATGGTCCTGCCTGGTGGTAACAGCTCATAATGAATAATGCCCTTCCAATCCCACCACACACACAGCATCACCTTGTTGCGAGTTAACCCGGGTTTCGCCACAGTCTGTGAAGCCTGACCGGCCTTTGACCACGACCTTTTTCGCACGTTTTTGTCATACGTGATCCACTTTTCATCACCAGTTATCAGCTTCTTCAAAAATGGTTCGGTTTCATTACGTCGTAATAAAGAACCACAAATGAGTACACGGTTCATTAGGTTTCTTTCAGTGAGCTCGTGAGGTACCCAAATGTCGAGCTTTTTTGTGTACCCAGTTTTTTTCAAATGCGCCAAAACTGTTTTGTAGTCAATTTCCAGTTCTTCAGCTACGTCGTAACTACTGGTATGCCGATCTTGCTCCACTTTTTCAAAAATGGCATCCATTTTATCCGTAATAGGACAACCAGAGCGACGTGCATCTTTGACATCAAAATTTCCGGATTGAAAACGCTAAAACCAAATTTGTGCTACTCTCACAGACACTACACTAGGTCCATAAACATCGCAAATTTTTTTTGCGGCTTGCGTTGCATTTTTACCTTTTTTGTAGTAAAATTTTAAAATGTATCGAATTTCTTCATTAGATTCACTCATCTTGACGGTACGAGAAACAAATGAAAATCACACATTTTCCTAATTTGAATTTGGAATTATGTTCTTTAAAATTTAAACTTTCAATGATACCAAAACCAGCCAGATACAAATAGTATAGCCAAAGAGATTTTATTACAAGTTCATACATACTATAATGCGAAAAGACTTTTTCCCCAACCTAATATACCAATTTGTTCGCTGGGTCGCACAGTGAGCATCACTCGCAGATTTGTCTGTTTTCTTAAGTAGTAATAGGTTTGGACTAAGTACTTAAATAAAAGTACTAAATTTTCTCTTTCAAAGGTAGCGGGAACCGAGAGGAAAATCAGAGAGTCATTTATATTTTAAGATCACGTCTATATTTTCCTAAGGAGTAGACATAAGTGCATAGTAGAACAAGATTTTGTGCACCTTTTAAGGCCTTTTGTATTTTAAAGACACCCATCTCATCTGTAGGGTGCTACTAAGAAATTTTTGATGAACATATGCATCAAGACTTAGACCGACCGGGACATCAAACTACATACCCCATGAGTATGTAGTAGTATTATTGGGGTTTTTCATTTGGGACTCCTAAGTGAGTACCAAAATTTGTGCCCAAATAATGACAAAAGAATCCCCACATCACATGGCACTTAATATAGCTAGCAAAATGTAGGTCTCTATCATCATACACCTTTTCCTACATATTTGAGTAATATAGACATGGAATTATATTATGTGACATTAATCTAGTCATAGCACGTATAGCCCTCGCCGGCTTACCAAAATTAACTCTACAGCACTAGCTTGTGGTTTGAACGGTACACTAATAACGCTGTGGTCACGACACCCTCACACCGAGTTCACGAACATTTAAGGATTTTTTGAATAATTTGACAAGCATTAGACTTGCTATGATGACTATCGTGAACTAGTATAGTAGTGCTATTCTGGAAAGTTCACTTGGAACGCGACGATACATTGTTTGAAATTCAAACTGATATAGGAAAAAAAAAAATAAGAATGTTTGTTAAGATTTTTTTTAAAGACTTTATTCCACTTGTGATTTGATAATAGCTTTTATTTCACAAAAATCGTATTATAATAATAATAATAATAATAATACGTGGCAACACCGTGTCAACAGGACGTCACACATTTCAATCAGATACAGTTTAAATAGTAAAAATAATTTTGACCCCATTTTATTATAAGTTTCCAGTTTTACAGTGAACTTAAACCTACAAAATATCAGAAAATCATCAAAAAGAGACTATATAACAGCAAAATGCAAAAAATCAATCAAAAACTACAGAAGAGGAGGTGACATGACAGATGTCATCTCCGAAAAACAATAAATACAAAATGAAAAATCCATAACGTTCAAAAATGTTGACCAGAGCCGCAGCACGGAATGCACGCCTACCACCACCGGACTCCTCGCTCAGCTCCGCCTCGCCGCCGCCGGTACCCAGCCCCACTGTGGGCGCTGTGACGACACCGGCCGCGGCAGTTGCGTCGAGCTCGAGCGACGAGTACTTCTCTCCGCCCACGACGCCACCACCTGCTCGTCGACGGAGAGGACGCCGGCCGCAGGACGGCTTAGGACCTCGAGGCCCACCGGCCTCTGATAGGGTCCCAGCTCCCGGCGGAAGTGTGCAGCGCATGAGATGGACAAGATCCATCAATGAGAATGTCATGCGCTCATACTATGGGGCTACAGAGGGGGGAAACAATCTGACCGCGTACCGTGTTCGGATGCTCTCTCTTTTTCAGGTGCTTGAGCCAACTGTCAACGTTTCAACCCAACGACTATCGGATCAGGTGCGGGTCATCCAGCGTAATCATATGTTGGATGACACTGTACTTGATCGCCTTCGAAATGAAATGCTGAGTAGCCATGTCATCGCACCTCCGTTGCAGACTGTTGTGGTCCCACCACGGTACGTCACAAGTCAAGCAGACGAGGGGAGTGATGACAGGGCTACAAACGTAAGTACCCAGTGCAATGAGGAATTGAGGATTGCTTTGGAGAGTGCGATTCAAGAATATCGGTCCATACCACCAGAACTTAGGCCACGTTTACCTCGTTTGCCCATGCATAAAAAAAATAGGGCGCTGGTGGCGGCTCTGGATTCGCAGTTGTCAAACTATTTTGATGACTGCGAAGACCTCACTGATACTCATGCAATTCTGTACTGCGCGGCTGTAGCGGCATGTCGTGTAGCTCACGTCAAATTTGCTAGTGACTCTAGAGCTACACGACCAAAACCAGCCGTACCAGCTTGGCAGTGCAGAATTGAGCGTCGTATTAGTGGGGCCAGAGCGCTCATCGGCAAACTAATCTGTTTCAGGGAGGGCAACACTCGCCCTAGAGTGATGCGCTTTGTGAGACGGGCGTTCTCAGGGACTGATACCAGCCCTCAGGATTTTATGTCCCGTGTCACAGAGCGCATAGACTTCCTGAAGCAGAAAGTTTATGCATGGGCAAGCCGTATTCGTAGGTATAAGCGGCGAGTGGACCGATACACTCAGAATCGCACCTTCCAGAGTGATGAAAGGTGGGTTTATAGGGCTTGGGAGCGACCGACCCAAGGTGTGGCTGACACGCATCTACCGGATAATGACGCCATGTGTTCTTTTTGGCACAGTATCTGGTCGGTGCCTGTCAGTCACACCGAAGGTGATTGGACTAGAGAAGTCGAGCGAACCTGCGATCCTATAACAGAAATGGGGGCTATTACTATCTGCCCCCAAGATGTTGCTCGTGCAGTTCGTCCGTTGCCCAACTGGAAGTCTCCAGGGCCGGACGGGCTGCACAACTTCTGGATAAAATGGTTTGTAGGATCGCACGCTCGCTTGGCGGCTCAGTACCAGACTGCTTTGGAGTCTGGTTCGCTACCCCAGTTTCTTACAACAGGAGTTACCCACCTGCTCCATAAATCAGGTAGCACCGCGGAACCCAAAAATTATAGGCCGATAACGTGTTTACCGACGGTCTATAAAGTTCTTACATCCATTTTGAGAGCTAAAATTTACAATCATATAGACACTAACTCCATCATGTCTGTCTCTCAAAATGGATGTAGGAACGGGTCCCGCGGTACTAAGGAGCTGCTCCTCATTGATATGGCCATTAGCCAACAGGTTCGTCGTTCCCGAAAGGATCTGTCGACATGTTGGATAGATTACAAGAAGGCCTATGACTCGGTGCCACATACATGGCTCATGAGGGTGCTGGAGTTGTATAAAGTAGATGCAACTCTACGCGCCTTCCTGATGTCATGTATGGGGCAATGGAGAACGGTCCTTCGCTATCCAGGATGTCGAAATATCCAGAGGAATAGCGAGCCGATAAGGATTGAGCGAGGCATATTTCAGGGCGATAGTTTGAGTCCGCTTTGGTTCTGCCTAGCTCTGAATCCTCTGAGCACACTGCTTGAGGATTCAGGTATAGGCTATCGGTTGAGAAGAGGTGGTCAGGTTATATCACACCTCCTTTACATGGATGACCTTAAACTCTTTGCCCACAACAATTTGCAACTGATGGAACTACTGAAGATAACTGAAACCTTCAGTAGCGCCATCAGGATGGAATTTGGTGTGGACAAATGTGCAGTCATGCATGTAAAGCGAGGGGAGATTGTGGAATCCGTGGGAACCCAACTCTCGGATTCCACAAACTTTCGAGCCCTCTCCACATCCGAAACCTATAAGTATTTGGGTATGTCGGAAGCTTTGGGAATCAATGTTACTGACATGAAGCAATCGTTGAAGGAGCGCTTCTTTAGCCGCCTGAAGAAAGTATTTAATAGTCTTCTCTCAGGCGGAAACAAGGTGCGCGCCTTCAACGGTTGGGTCATGCCGGTTTTGATGTACTCTTTCGGCATACTCAAATGGACTCAGACCGAACTCGACGCCCTGGATAGAAGGGTCCGTACGCTGCTGACTGCATATCGAATGCATCACCCACGGTCATCGGTTATGAGGCTGTATATCCCGCGAAAGTGTGGAGGTCGAGGCTTTTTAAACGTTAAGACTCTCCACAATCGCGAGATATGCAGTCTCAGGGAATATTTCCTGGAAGCCGACGTGGGGATGCATCGAGATGTGGTCGCGGTGGACAAGGGCCTCACCCCGCTCTCCTTGGCTAACGAGAACTGGCGCAAGCCTGTAGTACTTGACACTAATGACCGCATGGAGGTATGGCAAAGTAAGGAGCTCCACGGACGCTTTTTCCGGGCCCTACACGGACCCGACGTAGATTTTCTAGCGTCCGTAGCCTGGCTGCGTTTCGGTGATCTCTTTGGAGAAACCGAAGGTTTTGTTTGTGCAATTATGGACGAAGTTATGATGACGAACAATTACCGGAGATTTATTGTGAAAGACGGCACGGTGGACATCTGTCGGGCATGCCACCGTCCCGGGGAATCAATTAGACACATTATCTCTGGGTGTTCTCGTCTAGCTAACGAAGAGTACTTGCATAGACATAATCTTGTAGCCAGGATTATCCACCAGCAACTTGCTCTGAAATACTGCCTTGTGGAATCAGAAGTGCCGTACTACAGGTATGTGCCCGACCCAGTTCTTGAAAACGGCCATATCACACTGTACTGGGATCGATCCATCATCACTGACAGGACTGTTGTTGCAAATAAGCCTGATATAGTGGTGGTGGATCGACTAGAAAGGCGCACAATGATTGTTGACATAACGGTTCCGCATGACGAGAACCTCGTGAAAGCCGAAAAAGATAAACAAATCAAGTATCTTGACTTGGCTCGCGAGGTTGTCGACATGTGGGATGTGGACTCAGCGATCATTGTGCCGATAGTCGTCACAGCCAATGGGTTGATAGCCAAGAGCCTCGACCAACACCTGAAGAGGCTCTCGTTAAGCAGTTGGGTCAAGGGCTTGATTCAGAAAGCGGTACTTCTGGACACGGCTCGCATTGTCAGGAGGTTCCTCTCTCTGGAGCCCTGACCGCCGGTAGCTTGGACCCTGTTCCCGATACCGGTGGGCTACTATTTTTTATATTTTTAAATGTTTTTATTTTATATTCTAATATTTAAAAATATAATTTATAAGTTTTTAAAATGAATAAAGGAAATAATAATAATAATCCACAACTATCACACAACGCCATCTAGTCCCAAGCTAAGCAGAGCTTGTGTTATGGGTACTAGACAACTGATAAACATACTTATATATTTCTAAATACATACATATTATAGATAAATTACACCCAGACACAGAACAAATGATCGTGCTCATCACACAAACATTTGACCTGGGTGGGAATCGAACCCACGACCTCCGGCATAGCAGTCAGGGTCACTAACCACTAGACCAACAGGCCTGTCAATTTCAAGAAAAATATTCAAGTTTAATTACGGATTAGCGTTTGCTCGTGGCTTTATCCGCGTCACGTGGAGGTTGGTACTTATCCTATGAGATTGTACTACCGAGGTAAAAGTATGCTATGTTCTAGGATAGGGTATCGGTCTAGTTTTGTGCCATATTTCATCGAAATCAGATCAGAATGGCGAACAAATTCGAACGGGTACAAATTTATTTAATCAAATGTTAAAAAAATAATAAGAAAAATGTACTTATGAGTGAAATGTGATGCCGAGTGATTTATTTTTTCTTTTAGAGTGGTTCATGCACCCAGTGAAGGCACACGAAGGCATTGTTTTTCTTTTTAGTGCGTTTCTAGCGTATTGGAATATACACGCACGCACGTCTCAATCGAAAGCTAGTCGTATTGCGACTGAGAACAATTAGGCGCCCGGGACCTAATTTATGCGGTCCATGCGCTATCGTCTAGTGACACATCTTCGGCTAGTTTTATTTTAATCAAAGTTTTAACCGTTTTGATGCGAAAAGGTAACAATCAGACAAACTTACAGACAGAGTTACTTTCGCTTTTATAATATTAGTATACAAATGAGAAAATTGGAAAAACGTATCTCGCGTTCTGTTTCGGAAAGCCCAAATGTCTTGTTATTCCTTCCTTGGTTAGATTATTTTCAAGGTTTATTTGCTTACTATGGACAGTTTACATATTTGACAGTTCCACGGGATAACTATGTACATATTTTTATGAATAAACAAACAGGTAAAGCGGTTTCCAATACATGTTTGCATATTAGAAGAAAGTTACGATCAGAAGCGACCTCGATAGTATCGATTGTTGTAGGTACAAAATATTGTACTTAACAATGTTTTTTTTCCTGTAGTAATGTGTTTTTTTTTGCGCGTTTACCTTGTTTAGTAATGGAACAGAAAGCTTGGAACAAAATGTTTTTATTTATTTTGGCCATCTTCATGTTACAGCGTGTATTCGTAATACGTTTTGCCGGTGACTTGCACTAAACCAAAATCAAATATATCTAGTTAAATAGCCTAGTTTTTTCCAACTGTGTAAGACTCGGCTTCTATTTTAGCTGGGTGCAGCTGAATAACTGGTAACAACTCTTGTGCAAAATACATATATTGAAGGCGTATTTTTGATTATCTTATGAGTGGTTAAACACACAGATAGAATCTTCATCAAATTGACGTATACACAACGGTCAAAAATAAAAATAAGTATGGTAGGAAATATTGATGATATTTTCGGAAATTTTAAATCTGTATAACACAGCAATCTGTACAAACAACCAAAAACTTCCATCACAAATAATTTTACGTCACCCATTAATTGGGCAGTTTCCATCGCACACAATTCCTATTTTCCCATTTGGTTTGCAATAAATTCCCATTAGGGTAATGACGAGAAGGCGTTGACAATGTCTTTAATTATCACATTAAATGTTTACGATCGTATTATGGGCATCAACGTATTACCCTTTTCATTATTATAGTTGATGAATTTCCGGTGCTTTGGTTGAAGGAACTTGCCGAAAGTAAGCTTGTGACTACAAGTATCAAATAATGAACTCATATTATATGAATGTTATTTGAAACTCATAATTTTTGAAAAAGTCATGCATCTAGGTGGTAGTGTAGTCGCAGCAGGCCACGTAGCAGACGGCGGGACGATCTGAAAAGGTTCTGTCAAATATCGAAAACGGTCACGCGGTCTCGCGAACATTGGAAGGAGTGGAGGGAGAGAGGCTTTTGCCCAGGTGTAGTACAGCGTAGGCTAGTAGAAATTTAACAAGGGATATGATAGTGTAAGGACGCATTGACTAGGTTCCGTCAAAACTAGAAGGAGGCTGAGCAGCCTCTCAATAAATAGAAGGAGTTAGCCCGAGGGTAGGAAAGCTCAGGTTAGAAAAAAAATTCTCAGAAGCCTTAATGAAAAACCAAGTTTAGAACTCGCGAGATCAATATGGCAATAAACAAATTTTATAAATATTGTTGCCTGTACTCGATAAAGCCTAACAAATGAAAATAACCGTAACCAAACATTAGTTATAAGTAGTAAGTATAAGAAACCTTGATAATCCTTTCCAAAACAATTCAACCATATCCAAATATTATTTCGTGAAAGAGACACCCCTACAACAATTATGACAGTCATTACTTTCCACCATGAAAACTTAATTTACATATTGTATTGTATTGTGTTTGTGTGTGTTTGTATTGTGTTGTTGTTGTTTTGTTGTATTACATTAATTAGAATTCTGCTTTTCACAAGTCATTAGCTTTTATGCCTGTTATTACGGAGTATTTCGTAAAGGATTGTAAGGCTTTATATTCATGAATGCATAGAATTGACTACAAAAGGTTGCTATGGTGGTTCAGACTCATTCAATTATGCTGCACAAGTGGCGATAATTAATTTAGAACCTGCAAGAATTTCAATGTCAGAATGTGAAATCTCCATACATTAGCCGATTGGAATTATAAGACATTTGCTTAAAAATCAACGACATTAACATTCCATGTAGTGCTGAAATTGTCGAATGAATTCCTTTACGGCATACTCGAACACACACACACACATCTATAACTTTACTTTTGATTATCTGTTTGGTTTTTATTTTAATTTATATTTTTTTTGTATATTTGTTTTTATAACTACTTAACGCCATTGATCGATGTCACCCAGGTAAACCATTCAGTATTAAAATGATTGCAAGCGCACCACCTACCAAGTATAGCCTATTGTCTTAACGACTTTTACCTGAAGTGACAAACGCTTCCGATTCTTGTCACTAAGTTAAGGTATCAAGCTAACGCTGGCTGGCTCCAAACATTGGTCCCAACTTCGTCTCCAACGCCACTCGTCCAACACGACGTGTGAAACTAGCATTGGACCCGTCTTAAGCCAATGTTATTTACTTGACCCGCATGTTGGAGTATTGGCGATGAGGCTAACGGTTGGACCAACGTGTTGAGCTGTCGTAAAGGATTAGATCACGAGTACCTTGGAAGCCACCGTATTTAGTTGAGATTTATGTCTTAAGCCAATTTGTTGAGAAAGAATATAAAACCTTCTAATAATCTACTCTTATATTGTCAAATTTGAATCATAACTTCAAAAGGAGTTTATATTGACATAGATACTATAAAAACACAATAACGAAATATAAAAATATACTTAGTAATTTTATAACAGATTTTGTTTAATAAAAAATAACAACAGACTTCATTAAACACTACAAAGTCAAAAATAACTTTAATTTCGGAATTCGGTGTCTTAGGATCTGTATTTAAGGTTTTTTTGCCACCGACTTCCGAAATTAAAGTTATTTTTGACTTTGTAGTGTTTTTTTAAGGAAGTCGGTTGTAGCTTTTTTAACCGATGAAAAAAAACGGAGGAGGTTATCAATTCGACGCGTATATTTTTTTTTTTTTTGTTTTTTTTTTTGTGTATGACCACGCATAACTTTTTACATAGTAGTCCGATTGTGATAATTCTTTTGGTTTTAATTTTATTGGAAAGGGTATACTCCAAGGGTGGTCCCATATAAATTTGAAAAAAAAAATCAAACCCTAAGGGTCACAAAACAGGGAATGATTTATTGTTCACTCACTGATTGTTATGTTTAACCACGCATAACTTTATACAAAGTAGTCCGATTTTGATAATTCTTTATTCATTGTATAGGGTATACCTTGCCAAGTATTATATGTATATTAAAGCCACAAAAAATTATAAAATAAAAACTTTTTACCAAAAAATTTAACCGCCGAAAAAACTGAAAAGCAAAAAATAATAAACCTTAAAATTATGAGTCGGCGCTGGAAAATCAATGAACAAAGATCACTCAAAGCGCCGACTCATAATTTTAAGGTTTATTATTTTTTGCTTTTCAGTTTTTTCGGCGGTTAAACTATTTGGTAAAAAGTTTTTGTAAAAAGTTTTTATATTTAACTTTTTATTTATGGTAGATACCCCGCACTAATCTAATCGCATTATTCGTTCATTTGTCGCGCAAATACTTCATGCAAATTTATGACTTATATGGTTTTCACATGGATTCCATTGTCCGAATGGAACCCAATTAAAATGGGACCATTCGAGAAGCATCAGCTTTCAAATAAAAAATAATCTTTTGATTATTTTTTTATTTGAAAGCTGATGCTACACCCACTCAAAAGTTATGAGGTAATAAACACAAACATAAAAAAATACAGTGGAATTGATAACCTCCTCCTTTTTTGAAGTCGGTTAAAAATAGTGATATACAACAAATTGTTTACTGATTCAATACAGAACAATTCCAAGAAGTTAATATCACCAAGGAATTTTTATCAATTATTTTTCTCTAGTGGAAAGATTATGCGGGCCATTTTTACAGCATCACAAAACCATTTCTCATCCTTTTAACTTTGATGTTTCATTTACTAGCCTCAATCCCAATGCATGAGAATAGATAATGTACGAAACTGCACAAAACTAGGTATTATGCAACAGTTTTATATACTACTATTATAACACACATTTTCATGACACAACCGTAATATTCACGTACAAAACTTTCCCATAAACATTACACCAGTTTCAGATCTTCACACATATTCCTATTCGGGGTCACTGTGAGTTTACGTCGTGACAAACAAGTCTAATTTATTTGAACGCCTGTCCTTGTCCGATATTTTGTAACCTGTAAAATGTTTATTTTAGTACTAAGCCTTCGTATATTCTTTTCGTCAATCAAATGAAATTGCTTTGTTATTTTTAGGGTTTTATCTTTATGCCAGGTAAGTTTTGTTCTTGTTCTTTCTTTATGATTTTATATACTTTGTTCCTGGTTTGATGGATTTTGCTCAGGGGCAAAAATTCACTACTCATCTTCTTCCAATAAACTTTGTAGTCTCTTATAGAGGTGGGTAACTCCGGTGGTACTGATCCAAAGGTGCCGGTTCCGAACGCGGATCCGGAAACCTTATTGACTCCTCACAATCCTTATCGGCACCGCGGTACCAAATGAATCCGGTCCCGAGAGACGGAGCGGCGGAGCGGCGGAGCGCAGGTTCGGACTCGTTCACTTATCACTACTCGCTCACTCGCTCACTCAGTGACTCGGTGCGTCGTGACTTCGTGAGTCGTGTCGATGCCTATTGCCTGCTACTGGTTTGGTTGGTAGACAGACAAGACACGGACACGACGAAACAACATGATAAGCGTCCTTGGTACTATGAAGTTAGAGTTCAAAATTGTCCAAGAGCTGACGATTTGACAAACATAATAAACATTACGTTTGTCAAATCATTCATCATTTTAAAATTATTTTTATTTCATTTCTTTCTTTCCTAACAATTTACGCTGTCCGAAATTTAAATCGTATGAATAAAATAAAATAAAATGTCCTACTGTAAGTTCTGTAATGTAAACTGTTCAATTCAAAATGTGCCAAATGATCCAAAGTATTCCAAAGATCCGAATGAATAAAATGTTCTGGTCGAACCGCGGAACCAGAATAACCGAGTGAGTCCCGGTGCCAAACGGAACCGAAGGAGCCGATAAGGTGAACCGGTACCGGAGTCGGAGTCGGAATAAGTGAATCAATTCACTTGTCGGAATAAAGATTACCCATCTCTAGTCTCTTAGCATGGCTCTAATATCTTAATGTGGATATCTAATATCTTCAATGGATGATGGGTTATGAGTTCCCTGTAAGATTCTTCGAATTGTGATAGAAACTGTATAATTCAATAAGGAAGAATCAAAGTTTAAAAATGGCATTACTCCAACATAGCAAGCTAAAGTGTATATTACGCTATCTACTCTCAAGTTTCGACATGCATAGCTCACCTTGCATATGTCCGATGACCTCACAAACGTTGCAAGTTTAGAACATTTAAGCCAAATTGGTACCTTTCAACCGTTACTAAAAGGACTACACTACACACGAAATACGATCATGTAGACTATTACAGACTCACAGACAGTATTCTAATTGAGTTAGGCAAACTCAGCGAGGCTTTTAGACTGGAAGTCTACATGCTCAGGAGCATCTATACGCTATTAAAACCCCTATACATAAATTTGTATTGAGGTTACTTACGTCTATACATTTAGACAAAATGTATGCTGTAAATCCTGATTTAGTTAGAGCGTTGGTGACTATAAGTTTTGTTTTTCTTTCAAACCGAAACTCTTTGAGTTTTTTTTTGTTTAAGCATGGTTTCAACCATCAGACTGATTTTGAAATAAAGACCTAACAGAAATTGAAGTACAGTTCTTTTAATAAAATTAACAACTTAGTCTGGTCTCAAGTCGTCATTTCTTTATTAAAAACTATGTTATTAAGTTCGTAATTTAAAAAAATGTCTCGAATTAGGCACGGCTTAACGTTACATTTTGTCTTATAATAATACAGTATCATGTTCTTAGTACACACAGATAAAAACGAAAGACATGGTAGATAGGCTGTAATTTATTGAGATTTTTACTTTTCTAGTGTAATTTAAAGGAGCAAGAATTATTTACGCTCTGTTTTTAAAACTATCTCCTTTTATTCGTCGTTCAAAAAAGGCAAAACACACAGCCCTATTCGTTGACAAATTGATTGACGAATGAATGACGCCTGGGACACGTTGGCTTGTGTTGTCTATAGAAACATAAAATACAGGGTAATATCGACGAAAATATATTGCAGAGCTTTTTCAATGGAGTGAACACATGCAATGGTATTTCTGTGCAAAATATCTTCAAGAGAATTTATGAAATATTTCCACCTATGATGCTTAAAATAGCTGCTAAAGTAACAATAACAGCAGCGGGCCGTGAATATGGTTCTTGGATTAAGTTTTAGAAAAAGTTCGGTTTTGTAGAGCGTCGTCTCTGTCACTCATACCTGACAGTCTCTTTCTTAAGCTCATCATCATTTTTGCCTAGCCTCTTCCTAAATGTTTTAGGTTCGGCTTTCAGTGTAACCAAATGCAGCTGAATACCAGTATTTAATATAAACCGACTCCCTATCAGATCTACGCAACCCGGCTGCTGAGTGAGTAAGACTGGTTGTCAGACTTTCGGGCTTCTAACTACCTACCCGTAACGACAGGACTTAGGGATCTCGATATGTAATGGCTGGTCACCCATCCATAAACCGACCTTGACAAGCGTTGCTTAACCTCAGACCGTCCGGCAGTCATTACTTAGCCACAAGTCACACTCTAAAGCTTGATGTCTTATTATTATTAATGCCTGGGTACTGTAACATTCCTACTCTATTTCATTCTTCCACGTTCATACATCTGACCTAGAAAATTTGCTGGTAAGTTCAAAACTTTCGTTTTCAGGCGCCATGGTGACTCTGTTACACTAAATACGGGCCTAAGCTAAACATCTTGTTCAAAAAACAAATGCCGACTACATTACATATTATGGTTGAACAGAACAATACACAACACACTCGATTGACTTTCAACCTTAGCTGAACTAAATAAAGTCCCAAATTCATTGTCAAAATGTAAAAAGGCCTACTATACAGGCTACATATCCTTTTTGTGAAGAGCAAAGTTTTAAGCATCTTATAATGACGCTCTTAATTAACTGTCCCAGTTGAGTGCTCGTTTAGAAGACATCTGTTGAGATGAGACGAATTATGACGTAATTAGAAAGATGGGAAGGGCATGAAATACAGTATAAGTCGGTTCTGAATAGTCCATAACAATACATAGTACTGTGCGTAGCGTTTGCCTCTTCCTTGATATGAGAGTGGGTATGTACGTTAAACCTGCGATTCCGCATTAAATTTAAATATTTAAGACAATCGATACGGGTAGTCAGAAGATTTACGGGCTTCTGACACCTATACCTGCTGTTATTCTCTGAAATTCTAAACATCAATTTGAGATAAAATCAGTATCTACGTTTGTGTTGCAAGTTATTACTAATTCCTGTTATCCGACTAAAGAATATTCATAACCTGACCTGACTGACCCGTTAGTCTAGTGGTTAGTGACCCTGACTGCTAAAACTGAGGTCGTGGGTTCGATTCCCACCCAGGACAAATGTTTGTGTGATGAGCACAATCATTTGTTCTGTGTCTGGGTGTAATTTATCTATAATTTGTATGTATTTAGAAATATATAACTATGTTTATCAATTGTCTGGTTACCATAGTACAGGCTCTGCCTAGTTTGGGATTAGATAACGGTGTGTTAGTTGTCCTAAGATATTATTATTATTACAAAGCAACACCAACCGGGATCTTACGTATAGTCTCCCATCTAACTTAGCAGTTCGATCGTACCGCGCGGCTTTTGTTTTGTCTGGATTTTTTCAATGGCAACTATTATCATTTACAAAATTACTTCAGTCCCAAATCACTCCCGAAACAGTCGTCTTATTGACATAATTTCACAAAGGAAACTGATAAAACCTGCACCAAAAAATACTGTGAAACACATTTCACACATTATCATAACCCAGTCACACTCCAACCGCCACACCTAACAAGCTCTCACCTAATATTACCTAATGTCACCTCCAACGTTCAGGATATTAGTCTGAGTGCACTGTATTATCGTTAACAGTACCTATGCGCTATGTGGAGACCTCTATTGACATCAAGAGAGTGTGTAGTGTGAGTGGGTTAGTACCAGATTGTGGTTTTTACTAAACGAGAAGTAGTAATTAATATTGCAAGGGCAAGAAATATATATTAAAACTTTCGATAAATAATAATAACTAAATATCTTAGGACAACCAGCACACCGTTATCTGATCCCAAACTAAGCAGAGCCTGTACTATAGTAACCAGGCAACTGATAAATTTACTTATAAATAAACAAATACATAGGTATTATAGATAAATTACATCCAGACTCAAAACAAATGATTGTGCTCATCACACATAGATTTGTTCTGGGTCCTCAGTCTTTGCAGTCAGGGTCACTACCCACTAGACTAACAGGCCAGTCAAAACGACGATAGAAAAAACTACGAAAAAACTATACTAGAAAACATTACACTACTACACGTTATCAAAATTTGCCTAGTTTTTCCTCAACTATGTTAGGGTCGGCTTCCAGTTTAACCGGGTGCAATTAAGTCCCAGTTTTTTTAATGGAGTGACTGCCTATCTGAGCTCAAAAATCCAGTTACTGAGGCACACGAAACTCCTTGATAAGACTGCTCGACTAACTTAACTTGCACAAAAGAATATGTACATTGTAGCTTGCGTGTGTAAAACATTACCAGACTTATAAGCGAAATTTTTGAAAGAAAATATCAATTTAAACGATAAATAAGAAAGCGGCAGTCAATCTAAGGGTTAAAGCAAAGGTCAACCTATCCGACCAACAGCCGTTTATCCCATAATGTCTGTAGTATTTGTCCCATTTGCTTCGGCGTTGTTGGTGTCCCGTCGTCTGGCATTTTTTGTTGACTGACGATGTCGCATGTGAATTCTTCACAGTCGTTACTTCTGACACCATGTAGTATTTGTCAGGGAGTAGAGGCGTAATATACCAAGTAAACACCGTTGTCCTTATTAGTCTTTTATTCTTAGATCAGATCAGAACTATATGTGTCTCGAGACGTCATTGAGGAATGTCAGTGTTGCCAATGTTAGATGCGATATACTACCTGACAATGTCAAACCTTTTCCTCGCCACAAAAAAGATTACAATAATACTGTCTCTCTTTAATCCTATCGGAAACGATTGCGCTATCTGTATTGAAATCCGGAAGGAAATCCGAAGAGCTTAGTCATCGGACAACGTAATGTGACATTAGTTAAACGAGAGGACATACTCAAAAGTAAAGATTTCAGTCATAGCATAGCATAATCAATCAATCACAGCGTAGCATAATCAGATTTCAAGATCCAACCAAGGCGCACTCCTTTCTATGAGATGCAGTGGGCCGCACAGTGCGAGTTGGTAGAATTCAATATGTCTACGAACTGAATTCATAGTTGAAAACTACTGCTTTCAACTATGAATTTAGTTCGTACGAGGTAATCGAGTCACACTCTACTGAGTGTGACTCGATTACCTCGTCGGTTTCGTCGTCGTAAGCACTTCTCTCTACTGAGCGTGAGTTCCTGGGCTCGATCTTCAATTCCGAGAAACAGATACCATTGAGTTTTCCATTAGGACCTTCTGAGTAACAATCCGGTGTCCAGGTTTATGCCCGAATCATGGCAATAGGCTTAGATTTTACTCCTGTGAAAGCTTGAATGTTTGTTACTCTATCACCAATAACGATTGGAGGGATTTCGATGAAATTTTGCATATAGATAGTTATTAACCTGGATAAACAAACAGCAGACGTGTTATCCCGGTACAACGTACCCGTGGGATACTTTCTGACTTCTACGTGGGCAAAGCCACAGGTTTAAGCTTTAGTCCCTAATACATTTTCATTCCACTATTATAGGGTACGAAAAAAGGTATCCCCTATCGTAATTCCTGTAAAGGTAATTTACGTTACTGTAGGTTTAAGTGATAAAAAAACAGCGGGGTGGTGCAAATATCTTGTATCGGATATTTGCATATTTTATTAGAACTTATGGAAGGCCGATTCAATGTAGGTGAGGGAGGTATTTTTAAGAACGATTTATTTGAAAATCGTAAAGTTTAGGTCATGGCTACTTGGTAAAACAATTGAATGATTCTTTAAGTCTAATTCAAAATCATGACAGTGGTGGAAAAGAGAAGAATTAATGGATCTGGATTGAAGAAATATAACGAAATGTAAGAGATACGTAATGGAAATGTCTTGCATCAAATATTGGCAATAATAGATGCTGGCACTCTTTGTATAGTATAATTATGACTTAAAAAAAAACTTATTATCTTAGTTTTATAGGATTAGCAACAAGTTGCCTGAGAGCCTGAGAGACCTTGTCCTTGCGTGTGTTTGTTTTTGGGTTTAGGAATGATGGGGCTGTAAAAGACAGACTCTGTGGGCCAAAAGTGGTCACTTGCAACTGAAAAAGAAAACATCAAAAAGTTTGTAAGCTGACCCACAGATAACTAGTACTTAATTTAATACATTTAAAAAAAACTAAACTTTGCGACTTAGAAGATGTTTCGAAAACAGAATGGTGCTTATGACTTGAACCACACACTACTCGGTCGATGTCCTTATCAATTTTTATGAGGTGTTCAAATCCTGGAGTAATGTAAGGTACTTCAATATGGAACCTCTTGTCAGGGTCAGTGGTTGATAGGTAAACAGTAAATATATTATGTTATCCTGTTATATACTGGCCAGTTTTATTTTGAAGTGTTGAAGTGCAAATTTAATTAGAGATTTATTTTGAGGATATCTTTGGCGATCGTTATCGTCACAAGCTACCTTTCTGATATATTCCAAAAAGAGCGGTTAGGCAGTTAAGACGTGAAAAGGTAACAGACCAACGAGAGATAGAGTTACTTTCACATTTATAATATTACTAGCTGTTGCCCGCAACTTCTTCTGCGATCCAGGATGAAAAGTAACTTGTGTCCTTACCTAGGTTATGGTCTATCTTAGTCTATGAATCAACCAATTGAAACCATGAACCTAGCTTCTGAAGTTTCATAAGTGTCCATGTAGGTTTATGTGAAATTAAATATTTTGATTTTTGATTTCAGAGAATTAAAAATATCGTTCAGCCGTTTTAGCATGAAAGCGAAACAAACAAAATAACCTTTGCATTTATAATGTTACTTAGGATAACTGGTCAAATTAAATGAGCAAGTGAAACTTGAAACGTGGATGGTTATCAAAACAAGATTACTCGATATAGGGCGAGATTTCAGCACAAAACAGAAACACAATTTTACCAATAAATACAGTTCCTATATTACCCACTTTTTACAACTCACACTAAACACAGTTCACACAACATAATAAAAATGAACGTAACTATAAACTGAACCGGTTTTGGGCGGGAATACCGGAGCGATTTGGAACATGACCGCTCGCAGTGGTGTTTCAAGAGAACTAAATTCGAAACACGCGAGGGCGCATCGCGCGTGCCGTCCCGAAGTGTCGGCCGGCAAGCGCGCGAACTCAAAAGGCGTCCCCGCGCATGCGTATAAGCTTTTCCTGGAGGCACGCGGCGCGTGAGCTTTTCATTTCGCTGCGCGCGTTATTCAAAACTTAAAGACAAACAGTCATTGAACAACGAAAAAATATACTTGGCAACTCAATTAACATTGTAATCAGAACACGATACAACAAAATAAAGTGTCAAGAACGAGTTTTATTCACACATTACTGCGTTAATAAAATAAACACGTACAATTTTGTGACATTTTTCGGACTCTTAACTGTGGTGGCACGGTAGGTATTTAATTCCTTCTGACATCTAGGGGCTATTAAAATAGCGACTGTTTTCAGGCCGTGTGTTACATTCTATCCAATTGTAAAATGTCATGTCCACCTTGATTGGCTGTTGATAATTAATAGGTCAACCAATCACAACGCTTAAATGAATTTCTACAGTAGATTCAGTGATCAGAGTCAGGTGGCAGAATTCATCTTACAGATTCTCACATAAAGTATATATTCCGCTGTATCCACCTGGTTCCTGACGTATTAGAACAGAGGCTAAGCCCGCTAAGCCAACATGAACTTTGTTGACACACGCAAAGCCCATTTACATCAAATTTCTCTCACGTACGAAATTAAATTGCAAAGTAGGTATAACATTTAATTCATGTCGCTCTCTTCAGAGTTTCACAGATGCTTATGAAGAATCCTCGCAAGTAATTAATGTGAACAGTTGCTGCCCAGAATAGTACCTACAGAAAGTCGACTCCATACAATGAAAGAATACAGGCACACTCACACATAGACGCGTACGTACGGCGATGTCAAACAAATGCAGGTCGCGAGTACGTTTGCACTCGCTGTACGTAAAGCGTGTCTGTGTGGGTGGTTTTCGCTCGTTGTATGGCGAAGACCTTCTGTACTATTCTGCGGTTGCTTACCAAAATAAATTTCACTGCTTATAAATACAGATAAAATTTTCGGCACGAGCGAATTTCACGAAAACATAGCGCGCATAATTTTGGCATAAACATGCTAAATTAAAGTTCCGCTTTTACAAATATCGGGTTGCCGAAATTCAAGGTGTTATTTATTGTATTTACACACTCTTAATATTCAAAAGAAAAGATTAAGTACGATAAATTAATTAAACCAAAAGCAAAGGACCACCTCTCCGATCAGCAGCCATTTATCCCATAAAGTGACAAGTTAAACCTTTTCCTCGCCACAAAAGATTACAATAATACTATCTCTCCTTAATCCTATCGACAATATTGCTATTTCTGATCGAAATTTAGAACGGAATCCGAGAAGCTTAAACATTGGACAATGTTCCGCATGAATGGTTAAACATGGAACCAACTCAAATATGGGGTAGGGTTATTAATTCATGCTCATCATTTCAGCCGTAAGACGTCCACTGCTGGACTTAGGCCTCCCCTAATTTGGGGGGCTTTGCCATAATCGCCACGCTTGGCAGGCGGGTTGGCGATCGCAGTATGGTGGTAAAATGCATAGAGAACGCTGCTGCCCATTCTCTAGTAAGTCCCTTAGTCGCCTTTTACGACACCCACGGGAAGAAATGGGGTGGTGTTATGCTTTACGTCCGGCACCACACGGTACGGTGAAGAATTTTACAGGAAACTCATAACCCATCATCCACTGAAGCAGTATATTAGGGTATTAGAGCTCTGCAAAGAGATTACTAAGTTTATTAGAAGAAGCTGGGTTGTGAATATTGCCCCTCAGCAAATTCCACACGGCATGCTCACATAACCAATAAAAAAGTGTCACCCAGTAATTAGGTTATAGACGTCAGACAGATAGGCGGTCCATGTAAAATACTGGTATTTAGCTGTATAACCCGCGCAGATAGAGAATAGATCTGAAAATGGCGGCAAGTACGCATGGTACGGTTGGCAAAACAAGTTCTCAAACATCGAATTTTATTTTTTATTGACTTTTTATGTTATAAATTATTCTTTTTTAATATTATTAATTATTAAACTATTATTATAGTAGAAATAATGTCAAAAAATATTAATAAAATAAATAAGGAGCAAGGGTACATATGACACTGGATTTGTGGTAGGATACTGCATACTGTGGTAGGATGCATTATCCATGACGAGAATGGAGTTTTTAGGCAAATTTGGTATTAGTTTTTCTGTTTTTCAAACGTAACGCAAACAAATAACAATCAATTCAACAAAAACAACAATGAATATCAACGAAAATAACAAAATAACGGAACGAATTTAACAATAACTCAGAGTGCGTCAAGTAGCGTGGAAAGCGAATCCTGACTGACTATTTTTTTGTAGCGCGTATTTCACTGTGTGAGTATAGACAGCGATAGAGAGTGAGCGAGAACGCATGCGAGCGGACGCCATTTTCAGATCTATTTTCTATCTGCGCGGGTTATATTGGGTTAAACCGGAAGCCAACCCTCACATAGTTGGTAAAAAAAGGGTTTGCAATGGCGGCTGATGATGGAACCAGCAATTAAAAAAGTTACGTTATGTAAATTTTATTCACTGAATTACAAATAAGTTTTACTTATTTAAATAATAAACATGTACACATGTCCTTACTTTAAGCAGTCAGCCTGTATACCACTAAATCCCAAATAAATTTTATTTTAACTATTATAGGGTTAGATAAAAGGTTTTCCCAATAGCGAATCGTAATTCCTGTGAAAATAATTCCCGGTACTGAAGGCTTGAGCGATAGAAGGACAGCGAGTTTGGACAAATATTTGGTGTCGGATATTTGCATTTTGTATTAGGACTTCTGAAAAGCCGATCCAATAAAGGCGAGGCATTTTTAAGGAAAATTTATTTGAAAATCGTAAAAGTGTATAGCAATTGAATATTGTTGAACAATCATGACGGAGATTCGGAGACTCAGACGGAGATTGAAAAACCGGCCAAGTGCGAGTCGGACTCGCGCACCGAGGGTTCCGTACAAACCTTTAGGTATTCACGGTTTATGCATAAGGTTTATGTTTATGAAATTAAATGTATTTTTTTTTAATTTTATATTTGAGTTGACATATGAAAGGTAAATTGTGGTTTACGATTTATGACGAATTAAAAAAAACTACTTACTACATATCGTTCAAACCAATTTTCGGTGGAAGTTAACCTGGTAATGTACATCATATATTTTTTTTAGATTTATCATTCCCTTATTTTAGAAGTAACGGCGGGGGGGGGGACACACATTTTACCACTTTGGAAGTGTCTCTCGCGCAAACTGTTTGATTTAGAAAAAAATGATATGAGAAACCTCAATGTCATTTTTGAAGACCTATCCACAGATATCCCACACATATGGGTTTGATGAAAAAAAATTTTTTTTTTAGTTTCAGTTCTATGTATGGGGAACCCCAAATATTATTGTTTTTTTCTATTTTTGTGTAAAAATCTTAATGCGGTTCACAGAATACATCTACTGACCAAGTTTCAATAGCATAGCTCTTATAGTTTCAGAAAAAAGTGGCTGTGACATACGGACGGACAGACAGACAGACATGACGAATCTATAAGGGTTCCGTTTTTTGCCATGTGGCTACGGAACCCCAAAAACAAGTTCTTATTGCTTAACTAGGTAATCTACCTTTCAAGCACCCTTTTCTCTTTTACATTTTTCACTTTCATGCGAAATCATTTGATAATGGCGTTAAGCTCACCCCCAAAATTAGCGAGCTCATTATAAAATGCTCTCATCACCCTAATTAGGAACCTTTCATGGACCAATGACCGACGATACGGTACCCTTTTTTCCTAATTAAATAAATTTTACTGATTAGGGTAACCTGTTAGAAAACAATTTCCCGACATAAAATTACCAGTTTCGGTATAACTCATCAAAATCACCTGCCTAACCTTTTTCCAACAGTAGTCAGGTCGGCTTCCAGTGTAACTGGATTTTACTGGGTAACACGATACCCGATGGTAGAATCTGAATACGAATTCACTTTAATATGCTGGCAAATTTTATGTTTTTTTTTTGTTTGTAATTCAATCACACTCGCTGACAAAAGATTTCAGAAGAAAGTGTTCACGTTTACTTTTGAAGAAATAAAAATACTATTGCATGAAATTCTAACAAATCCGTAGACCCATAGAACAGGTTTCTAATTATTCTTATCCTTCAAGACAAGAAATAAAAACAGAGTAGCGGCCACGAGTGCAGTAAACAAATACTTGTTTAATAAATAAATAAACTTATCCCATTTTCTTTTTCTAGACAACCCTTCAAGCACATTTAACTCGACTTGACATGACGTGACATTCACATGAACTGAACTGAACTGACAGAAACGTGTTGCCACAGAGTACAAAACCTCCGCGCCTGCAGCGTCTAGAAACGGCAGTGTACCAATAAAATTCGTGGCGCTGAAAGTGAGTTGAGCGCGAACCGCCTTTGAAGCCGTCAAGTTAGTGTCATAGTGCGAGTAAATAGTGACACGCTTCTTTCTAATGAAAAGTACTGACAACGCCGCCTCTAGCAGCGGTCTGTGTGCTGTGAGTGTTGCAAAGGTGTGTCTTGCATCTTGTTTATTAGCTCACTAGCTTTTGCTCAAAGTTTCACCCGCTCGGAGGTCGAAAGATATTCACTGGGAACTGAACGAAAACTGTCAAATATGCACCAGTAGTACAATCGTAGTAACGTTACTCATAAAGGCTCTTCCAGTGCGCTCAATAAACAGACCAAGATAAGTTCCAACCTCTCCATTAAATAATTCACCTCCAGTTTTAAAATTCAAAAGGTACTCGGTGTTTGGGAATACACAAGAGATCAAAAAGAATTTCACCGTTTCCCAAAACAGGGGTTTCAAATTTAATGAGCAAAAACCCAGTCTTTGAAGGATTGGTTCTATCTTTACTGTGTTAAAGATGACCAAAATAACTTAAAATGAAGTCTTCACTTTGAGTTATTTTCGAGGGCCTATGAAAGTTGTTTTAATATTGGTGTACACAGCATTTAATTAAACAAAATAAATGACCACTGACAATGACTCACACATTATAGGCAATTTAATGTCAATTATGAAATAATTGAAATTGTAACCGCTTATATTCCTCCGAGATTGCTCAAGGTCTTTAATTATCATTGTAGATAAATAAAATTGGCATATCTAATAACTTTCACAACAATCGTATTATTCTAACCATTCCAACAGAAAAACATCCAATAAATATGTAAGGGACCATCAAGACCAGTTAAATAGCTCAAACGTAATAAAAGAAAGCGTTCTGTAACTTTCCGAGCAATATCTTAGTAGGTAATCATTAATAATTTGGCGCCCACCGTGGGACCGAAGTTGCAGACCGCTTGGTTTGAAAGTATTCAGATACGAATGGTAGGATTTATGATCTAGTCTTACGTTCCCAAAAATAACGATACTTTTTCATAATGACTACAAAAAATAAACATAAAACAGTACCTACTTTTCAAATAAAAAGTAGTTGAAAATTATTAATTTATACGAAATTACTTGTTAAAAAGAATATTCCGACCACTTCCATCAAATTACCAGTTTACTAGTTTCATAAAGCCATTATGATACAGAGTAAAGAAATATAATATAATGGAGCCGAAAAATAGCCTGTTACGTAAGAAATTATGTCCATAAAGAATCCATCAGATCTCTGAGAAATACTTATTGCCACCCACCGTGGCACGTCCCCTGTCGCCTGGGGTCCCTGTTGGGCGACAATAACCAATTCATTGATAAGTTGTTAAGATTGTTTGTAGGTAGTGTATTTTTTATTAAGTATGTTATTATTTAACAGTATACTTGCCTATTATATAATTTATAAGTAGTCTCATCAGAGTTATTACAAATGACCAATTTAATAAAGATATTGTTCAGATGTTTTGTTCTACTACAAAAGCAGCAACAAAACAAGGTAAGTACTATTTACATAATGCATATACCCTAAGAACCTATCCTACCCTAATCGTTTCTCGTTTATTTGTATGGTCTAAACAGAGGCTCTTTAAATAGAAACATTTTACAATTTACAGATTTTAGACACTTAACCGAGAAAAATTAATTAAAAAGAATCAGAATGCTTTTTTTATTGCCTTAAAGACAGAGTTGTGTGAAAAGGGTGAGGGTCTTTACCCTGGAATGGGACAAAACAGGCTAGAATTATTTTTAATTAAAACCTTCCACTCAAACTGAGTCTTATTTAATTTTGAATATCTTAGCTAGTCAGACTATTGTGGCCAACTTAATTTCATAGTTGTTATAATCGGTTAATTGGTAGGGGCACGCCTATCTTGGTATGATAGGGTCCTAATGTGAGTTGAAGGTTGTTTTAATATAGTAGTTAAATCTGATAACGTATTGACATTAGGGACTTCTACTTGCTTATCATTTTTTTCATGGACTACCGTTGTCTGTAAAGGTTAATTTCGCATAAGATTTAACTGATTTTACAGTAGGTAAATTACTATTATTTTTTATGTTCAGATACTAGTAAGTTTATGCTAAATGGAGTAGTATTAAAATATCTTTCACTACTGATGATACTTCAGAAATTCCGTCGAGCTATGGGCAGTCAGCTATACTACCAACCTAGTTGACTGTTTAATGTATCACCGCGCCAAATTTGTTCAGCTAGCTTTTGCTCGAGAAATGAATTCCTAAGTCTGATGAAACGTTGCACACACGATAGAACTTGTCAACATCTGCCTGTTTGGTGGTGTGTTTTGACGGGTAAATCCGAAAACTGATTTTGAATGTAGTTAGCAGAGATAGAGATAGCACGGTACTTAGGAAAATAGCAGAAGAGCAGACATTGTGTAATATTAAATTCAGTTGTTTCTACAGCGCATGAAATAAAAACTGTGGTTTTGGCATATAACGCAAAGGAGTTATAGAACAAGTTTATTCGATCCTTAAATTGACAATAACATCCATTCTCCTACTATTCAATTATCGCCTAGAGTGAAACAATTACGGTCTAATATTAATAACTTCTTCACACCAGATAGCCTCATACTCAGAAAAAGAAAGTTATTTGACTTAGCGCAATCCAAAAATATAAAACAAATTATTACAGTCGTCCACGAGTATAATATCTCCGGGGAAACTTAATACAATTGTACTGTTTTAAATTTTTCTTTTCAATTTTTAAATTACCTGGGGAAATTACCTTAAGATTGTAGATACAGAAGACGGTAAATTTAACATTGATATTAATTATCTTGCTTAATCTTGGATAGTCAACCCTAAAAGGTGGGTGGGACAAACTGAATGAAAATGGAGAACCGGGTGTTGAGGCGCCATTTGTAAGAAGCCATCGAATATAGAATGGTGCCAAATGTACGCTGGCCTCACTACATCTGTCTTAGACCACCTTCAAAACCATCTGTTTGTATTAGTAGTAGAGTAAACGACGTTACACTTAGTGTCTCCGTACTCTATGGGAGATACCTGTGCCTAGCACTAGACGATAGGCTGAACTGATTGAATTATCTTCGAGTGAAAACATTATGTAGGTTTTCGATTCCAACGTGTTGGATTGTCTGCACGCTACAGAAGTTGATAGACGGTTCTGAAAGTGTCAAGCTCGTAGCTAAATTCTGAGTGTATATATGTAGATTGGTATGGACACTCTAAGAAGAAGGCATATAAATTATTTAAGTAATTTGCCAGCATTAACATACACACTCTTTCTGTGTACCTAGTATCTAAAATGTAAGTTTCTTGTTCACAACTAAAACCTACCACTGACATAAAGTGCCTCCACCACAACTACCCTTCTCACGCTGAAAACAAATTAAAAGGAAATAATTGGGTACCTTTTCTTATAAAATTCGTTTTCTCTAAGACCTTATGCAACAGACTTAGATAATACTTCCAAATTGACCTGTTAGACGTATCGGGCTTGGGTGAAATTTTGAACTAAAGAACTTAAAATCAAAATACACTTGAATTTCAACTTTGTCCCAAGAAAATAGGGTTGATTTTCCTTTCTTCCTAAAGTATTTACACGCATTATTTTAGAAAAATCAATACCTTAAATTAGATTAAAGCGAACAAACGTTTTGAGGTAATTTTGTTAAAAGTACAACAATTATTTGTATTTAGTTTAATGGTAGCTTATTTCCTTCGCTTTCTACGTTGAATGGAGGTTTTATCAATGTAGGGTTAATTATTTAGAACAAGGTATTTGGAACAAGGAGAAAAATGGTGTCCTTCAAACATACGGCTCTGCTGATGTCAGTTTGTTGTCAATAAGAAATGAAGAAATAACATACGAATATAGACGCTTACGACTATTGAGTCTTCATGTTGTCTACTTTGTATCACCAAAATAAGTGCCAAGCGTAATGATTATCTTATTGTTAAACTAGCTTTCTTCAGCGTCTTTGCCCGCGTATTTTACTTACAAACCTTCCTCTTGAATCACTCTTTCAATTGATGAAAACCGCACTAAAAGCTGTTCCACATTTTTAAAGATCTAAGCGAACTGACGCGAGAAGCAACTTTGTTTTATTCAGATAAAGATGTGCTCGAAGATCATGTTTAGAAATGCCTACGTGACAGACTCCTGATCAGATTAAGGCATTAGACACTGATTGTTGCTGTATGGATACTGTCTTGTGAATTAAATAAATCTGAATTTAGAGTGTTTAGAAATATGCTACTTAATTTGAAAGCAAAACACTTATCTAGTGGTCAAGACCGCTAAAGCAATTGTGTCGGAATAATCTATCGTTGCCACCGTAAATGTTGATTTTGACAGTTTTGATAATCTCTTTGGTACAAATACTTTATTCCGGAGTTGTCGATTCACCCATAAAAAATTAACTTCGTGCGAATTGCCTGCAGAAGATGTTACATTTTTAAAGTGTCAATTCGCCCATTTTGGGCGAGTATATTCATGTTAATCGACTAATAAGCTATTGTTATCCTACCCCTTATGTTGAATCAATTAGCCATTGAGGATTACGTAACGTAGCCAGTCTGCGTCTCAGCGGTCAGTGAAGTGATAAACCCATGTAAATGGGGCGTGAGATGGTAGGTATTGGGAACAATAGTTCTACCTTCTTATCTTACGTTCTTAGTCTTGTAACTTGTCAATCAGCTTTTGAATAAACAGAAATGTACCTGCAACAGAAAATAAAAATGTTAATAGGGCTCTGTTTGAAACAGATACTGGTTGGAAATACATATGACTAAACTCATAACTTTACAGCCTTTTTAGGGTTCCGTTGCCAAATGGCAAAAAACGGAACCCTTATAGATTCGTCATGTCTGTCTGTTTGTCTGTCCGAGTATGTCACAGCTATTTTTTTCCGAAACTATAAGAGCTATGCTGTTGAAACTTGGTAAGTAGATGTATTCTGTAAACCGCATTAAGATTTTCACACAAAAATAGAAAAAAAAACAAAAATATTTGGGGTTCGCCATACATAGAACTGAAACTCAAAAAAAAAATTTCATCAAACCCATACGTGTGGGATATCTATGGATAGGTCTTTAAAAATGATATTGAGGTTTCTAATATCATTTTTTTCTAAACTGAATAGTTTGCGCGAGAGACAATTCCAAAGTGGTAAAATACCCCCCCGTAACTTCTAAAATAAGCGAATGATAAAACTAAAAAAATATATGATGTACATTACCATGTAAACTTCCACTGAAAATTGGTTTGAACGAGATCTATTAAGTATTTTTTTTTTAATACGACATAAATCGTAAACCACAATTGACCTTTCATTCATCAACTCAAATATAAAATTAAAAAAAAAAAAAAAAAATTCATAAACATAAACCTTATGCATAAACCGTGAACACCTGCAGATTTGTACGGAACCCTCGGTGCGCGAGTCCGACTCGCACTTGGTCAGTTTTTAACCGACTTCAAAAAGGAGGAGGTTATCAATTCGGATGTTTATATGTTTTTTTTTTTTTTTTTTTTTTTTTTATGTATGTTCGGCCATAACTCCGTCATATATAGACGGATTTGTAAAATTCTTTTTTTGTTCGAAAGGGGTTTATTCCGAAATGGTCCCATATAATTTTCATATAGATCTGATGATGAGTTCGGGAGACAGACACCGGAACTCTTTAAAAAATGACAGGAAATCAACCGCGATTTCTGCTATCGCATAAATATGCATTGTTTGTTTGGAATTAGTGCAGGGTGAATACCACAACTAAAAATTTAAAAATAAAAACTTTTTTGCAAAAAAAAACAACCGACTTCCTTAAAAACACTACAAAGTGAAAAATAACTTTAATTTCGGAAGTCGGTGGCAAAAAAACCATAAATACAGATCCTAAGACACCGACTACCGAAATTAAAGTTATTTTTCACTTTGTAGTGTTTTTAAGGAAGTCGGTTGTTTTTTTTTGCAAAAAAGTTTTTATTTTACACGCTTTATATTAGCTTCACTTGTATGTTTGTATGTTTGTATATTTGTATGTTTGTATATTTGTATGTTTGTTTGTAACAGACTCCTTATAGTGCGATTTTGACCCACTTTAAACGACCAGATTTCATTCAAACTTTGCACACCTGTCAAGGACTGATGACAATGCAATAATTTCATAAATTTGTGCCATTATCCTTGCCAGGGTTACCAGGACAGCAAAAAAACTGTCACAAACTACGCTGACATACGTCTCAAAATTCGAAATACCCTAAAAAATAGAAAATAAACAATAGTTTAAAAAAAAACTAAAAAACACGCTTCCATGGAAAACCAAACTAAAAAGTACAAAATAATGGAAAAAAAGCGTGGGGTGCCTGATATCAATAAAAAAATACCTTAAAAGCACCCCACGCTTTTTTTCCATTATTTTGTACTTTTTAGTTTGGTTTTCCATGGAAGCGTGTTTTTTAGTTTTTTTAAACTATTGTTTTTTATTCCTAGGCTTTGATAAATATTGCAATGAGTTCTATAGTACTTGAAGAAACAACTTAGCAACATGTTTTGGCTTTCATTATTGGAATCGTAGTAGTTGGCGTTTTGTAGTTTTTGCCTACACCCTTAGGAATAAGACATGAGTTTATGTATGAATGTAAGTTAACGAAGTACCTATCAATAGTAAAGAAAAATATGTTCTAAAAACAAAGAAGTTACGATGGTTGCCGACATACAAAGACGGCTCATTCTCTAAATTTACCACAAAATAAGACAAATAGATCAACACACTGCAAATAAACCTTTTTACATACTCCTTTACAATATTGTATCCAATGCTTTTACATCTCAAAAGGTCTTTAAAACACGGTCATATTCCAATATATGGCAACTAAACCGACTCAACACATTACTTAATACCTACAATATGTCAAGTCACGTAAGTTTTTACGAGTCTCTATAAAAGACCCCTTAACGCCATGCAGAGTGTGTATTGAGGGCATACAGAGTTAAGTCCTGGTTTACGGTAGTGATAGATGTGAGATAGTGGAAGTAGCATACTTTCTTTTTGTTATGTATTATTCGCAGAAAACTGTGACCCTTCCTTGGAGTCTTTAACTTTACGGTTCAGTTTTTTCACGAAGACATTTACTATTCATGAATTTTCATTGAGATATTCTCAGTAGCACCACGGAGTCGGGAATAGAGATATAAAAATATAATGGTTTACCGTCTAGAGTAGACAATACATTTAAACATGGAGTTAGGTTAAACACAAGATGAGATAACATGACTACCATAAAACATTAGCGAAAGCTCGGTTACAAAGTATTATTTGCTAGTGAGCTCCAAAATAGACAGTTAACAGACACTTAACCTTTCCGACATAGACGGATAACATCTATAAATAAACTCGACTGCACAAACCAAGCTTTTCAATTAAAACATCGTGTAACCTGCAATTCAGGATATCTACACCCGGCATCTCTATGCAGTGAACATTTCGAGGTATTCAGGAAACGGTGACGCAATGCAGTCACTGACCATTCACCTGTACATGGCTGCGTTAGCTCAATCGTGCCTGAATTACAAACACGTGAAGGTAGAGCAACGTTCAGTTAGTTTTAACAAAAAGATAGCCAACTGCACGTCTATAGTGATAGTTTCACAGCTCCTTTATGTCGTAGCAGTAAGGGTAGTTTTTGCAGTTCAATTGTTACTACGAATGTGAGTTTGACCGTGCAAACCCACAGTTGTTAAAGTGACGTCAACATCTTAGTCAATTTAAACTTACACAGTGTACAAAAAATAAGCTATTATAATTACGACAACATATAGCTAAGTTATAAATATGAGAGTTCGATAAGGTAACCACTGCGAGAGGAAATAGTTTAACATTTTCTACACACCGCATAAACTTAGAGAAATTCAACAATTTCGTTATTATCTTTGAAATTATGAGGAATCTATTCAAAAAAATCAAAATTCAAAAAATTGTATCGTAGGTCTAGTGGTCGCAGGCGGTACTGCTGAGTATCAGGTCCTGGGTTCGTTCGGGCAAAGTATTTTTGGATTTTTCTGTCTGGAATTTTTCAGTAGCAGCCCGATACTGAGTAGATGTATAATAGGTACACCTCTGCCCAACTCTTTGGGGAATCAAAAGCATGGTGTTGTGTTTATACACAGTAGCGCTCAAAAGTATTTTGACAATTATATTAGTTGGATGAATTAAAAACAAGTGCGAGTCGGACTCGCGCACCGAGGGTTCCGTACAAACCTGCAGGTCATCATCATCATCATTCGTCATCATCGTTTATGAAATTAAATGTTTTTTTTTTAATTTTTATATTTGAGTTGACTGAATGAAAGGTAAATTGTGATTTACGATTTATGACGTATTAAAAAAAAACTACTTACTAGATCTCGTTCAAACCAATTTTCGTTGGTAGTTTTCATGGTAATGTACATCATATATTTTTTTTAGTTTTATCATTCCCTTATTTTAGAAGTTACAGGGGGGGGGGGGGGACACACATTTTACAACTTTGGAAGTGTCTCTCGCGCAAACTATTCAGTTTAGAAAAAAATGATATTAGAAACCTCAATTTCATTTTTAAAGACCTATCCATAGATACCCCACACGTAAGGGTTTGATTAAAAAAATTTTTGTGTTTCAGTTCTATGTATGGGGAACCCCAAATATTATTGTTTAAAAAAAAAATGATATTAGAAACCTCAATATCATTTTTGAAGACCTATCCATAGATACCCCACACGTATGGGTTTGATGAAAAAAAAATTTTTGAGTTTCAATTCTATGTATGGGGAACCCCAAATATTATTGCTTTTTTTCTATTTTTATGTGAAAATCTTAATGCGGTTCACTGAATACATCCATTTACCAAGTTTCAATAGCACAGCTCTTATAGTTTCGGAGAAAAGTGGCTGTGACATACTCGGACAGACAGACAGACAGACAGACAGACAGACAGACAGACAGACAGACAGACAGACAGACAGACATGGCGAATCTATAAGGGTTCCGTTTTTTGCCATTTGGCAACGGAACGGAATGAAAGGTAAATTGTGGTTTACGATTTATGACGTATTAAAAAAAAACTACTTACTAGATCTCGTTCAAACCAATTTTCGTTGGTAGTTTTCATGGTAATGTACATCATATATTTTTTTTAGTTTTATCATTCCCTTATTTTAGAAGTTACGGGGGGGGGGACACACATTTTACCACTTTGGAAGTGTCTCTCGCGCAAACTATTCAGTTTAGAAAAAAATGATATTAGAAACCTCAATTTCATTTTTAAAGACCTATCCATAGATACCCCACACGTAAGGGTTTGATTAAAATTTTTTTTTGTGTTTCAGTTCTATGTATGGGGAACCCCAAATATTATTGTTTTAAAAAAAAATGATATTAGAAACCTCAATATCATTTTTGAAGACCTATCCATAGATACCCCACACGTATGGGTTTGATGAAAAAAAAATTTTTGAGTTTCAATTCTATGTATGGGGAACCCCAAATATTATTGCTTTTTTTCTATTTTTGTGTGAAAATCTTAATGCGGTTCACTGAATACATCCACTTACCAAGTTTCAATAGCACAGCTCTTATAGTTTCGGAGAAAAGTGGCTGTGACATACTCGGACAGACAGACAGACAGACAGACAGACAGACATGGCGAATCTATAAGGGTTCCGTTTTTTGCCATTTGGCAACGGAACCCTAAAAATATAGGGTGGATCAAAAGTATTTTGACACTATTAAAAAAAATATGTTTTTAACAAATAAATTGTATCTACAGTAATAAGCAAATCAGTATTTAGTAGCATATACTTTGGCCTTTATGATAGCCTCACACCGCGCCGGCATTTAATCAATTAATTTATGTAATCGATCCATCGGAATTTTGTTCCACTCATTTTTGAGACCTTCATAAAAAGTATTTTTATTCGAATAATTTTCGCTTTTAACTCTGCGATTTAACTCTTCCCACAAATTTTCTACAGGATTCAGATCTGGACTTTGACTTGGCTACTCCAGAACCTTGACTTTTTCGCGTTTTAGGAAATCACTTATGTACTTGGATTTGTGTTTGGGATCATTATCATGTTGAAAATACCACCTAGCTGGCATATGGTGTTTGGCGAATGGTAGCATTTGAGTCTTCAATATATTTGCGTACACGAACCGATCCATATTTCCTTCGATTTTAACTAATGGTCCAACTCCAGAACGTGAAAAACATCCCCAAACCATCACACTACCACCTCCATGTTTGATTGTGGATATTTGGTATCGATAATCATATCTTTTGTTCTTAGGACGCCGAATATACTTAATTCCGTCAGATGACATTAAATTGAATTTACTTTCATCACTCCACAAAATTTTACACCAGTCTGAACTTGACCATGATATGTACCGTTTCGCAAATGCAAGTCGAAGCTTTCTATTTTTCGCCGATATAAAAGGTTTCTTTGTCGGTCTTCGGCCATGTAATCCGAAGAGTTTCAACCGTCGTTTGACCGTAGAAACGTGAATATCTATACCGTATTTTTCTTTTAATTCTTGTTTTATCATTACAGCTGTCATCCAAACATCACTTGTGGATAACTTTTTTATAATCCGATCGACTTTAGGGGAAGTTTTTTTCGGCCGGCCACTTCGTGGATTATTTTCGACAGTCTTTAGTTTATTATATACTTTATTCCATAAACTAACAAGTTGCCGAGACACATTAAATAAACGAGCAACTTCTGTTTGTTTCAACCCTTGTTTTAGTTTATCGATAACGGCTTTTTTAAAATCACTAGAATACTCTTTACATTTAGGCATGTTGAAATAAAGTTAATAAGTTAATAAAAGTAAGAAATTATATTTAGGAAACATGTTATAGGTATAACTTCACAAACACAAATGATTGTCAAAATACTTTTGAGCCTGCGGTGAGTCACGTTCGTTCAGCAGCGTAAAATGTACACAAACAAGTCGAAACCTGACACTTCTAACTAATCACAGTAATGCTACTCTACACTATGCTCAAGACATTTCCCAGTAAGATTTTATTTTAAAAGAAATATTAATGAATTTTATGTTGTCAAAATACTTTTGAGCGCTACTGTATATTAAACGTATCAACACACGTCAAGTTGTTATTTTTTTTCATAATTTCTATATTACAATTCATAGAGTTTATCTTTGACTGACCTGTTAGTCTAGTGGTTAGTGACCCTGACTGCTAAGACTGAGGTCGTGGGTTCGATTCCCACACAGGACAAATGTTTGTGTGATGAGCACAATCATTTGTTCTGTGTCTGGGTGTAATTTATCTATAATATATAAGAAGTATAAGTATGTATTTAGAAATATATAAGTATGTTTATCAGTTGTCTGGTTGCCATAGTACAGGCTCTGCCTAGTTTGGGATCAGACAACGTTGTGTTGGTTGTCCTAAGATAAGATATTATAAAAAAACTTCGATTTTAGTTTCATATTTACTCGAAGACCTATTTTTGCACGTGACCGTAGGTCACCATTGATGGACCTAGTTCAGGAAACAAGTTCGATGCATTTTCAATGTAACAATGCATTTCAAATGTGAATATGCAATGTTCAATATGGAAAGGTCAGTCCATGTTCAATTTGATGTCGTGTCGTCTGATTTCTTTTGATACACGGGAAATAAAATTGCGTTGACTTTAATATTATGGTTAACGTTTAATATTATGTTTTTTTTTAGAGAATATAATCAGAAATGAAATGATTGGGAAAAGAACCAACACAGCTTTCAGAATTAGCATGCTGAATTGGCAGTGGACTGGCCGTGTATGTCGATGGACCGATGGTCGGTAGAGCAGAGTCCTGGGGTATCAACAAACGTCGTGTGGGACGTCCCCCAGTAACATTGACCGAAGACGTTAAAAAGGTGACTGGGACTGATAGGAGGGAACACGACCTTTTGGTGAAGCCTGGGAAGGACCTATGTCCAGGAGAGTTGATTAATCGTAATACAATTATTGGTAGACCCCGTTTCTGAAATACCAATCAAGAGAAAAACATAACTCGCGCATTGGTAAACAAATATAAGAAACAACAGCCAATAAGATCATTGGGCAGGAGTTTGACAGCCTATATACGCATAATAATTGTGTATCAGGTGGTTTGTATTTGAGAACGATATTAAAGTACGCTTAGCAATGCTGCAGAATATGTGCCTCAGAATACGTTTTAAAATCAAATTTTATTTAAAACCGTTCATTAGTCAAAATAAAGTTCACGCGAAAACATCTATGGGATTTTTACTAAACTAACCTGTTTTGGTAACTGTATGTAATATAAGTAAATAAACAAACATACAATCACAGACCGATACCAATTGTTTAAATAAAACTATCAGTTACTTAATCATTCCTAAATTAACCTTTCATAGAGTCAATTTGAAGTGAACACTAACAGAACTGATAATGATAAACTGCCAACAAATATTAATTGCCACGTACAGCCAGGGAACTATATTCAAATCAAATCAAATCAAATCAAAAGTCATTTATTCAAACTAGGCTGAGAGTCAGCACTTTTTGAACGTCAAAGTTACATGAGACAGTCCTCCAAAAACGCCCACCCTTCGACACTTCCTAGTGCTTTAGCTGGGAAGAAGAAGTAAGTAAGTATTGTTTTCAATTTGTCACCCAACGTCAATTTCGCATTTTATAGCCGTTTCGTACAACTATCAAAGAAAGATAGTTGTGATTTGAATATAGGTATTGACAATGGAACTTGGTAAATTTAAGGTAGTCCATTTGCTTAACAGTTCATTTTCTTGACTCTACTGGTTTTGTTTTTCTCTAAATAATATCCAGAATTTATAGCGATTATTAATTACTTATAACTGTTATTCGATAAACCTATATGACCCCAAGTAGATGAAAGTTACATAGATTCTTATATCGAACCCCAACTAGATATTAAGATATCATAAAAACTTCAGCCAAATAGTTCGTAAGCCATAAAAATGAATAATAGCGACATTAAGCAATTTTTTAGATGAAAAACTACGAGTATTACTACCGTCCCAGAGCAAATGGATTTAATCGACCTTGACACGATCCAATCGTTCAGAAACTTTCGGGTACGGAAAACCCTGGGGTTTTTTAGTCCTTGGGTCCAATAAGTACGTGTATAAGTACATGAGTAGCTTGGTACGGGCGCTAGTGGTAGTGAAAGAGGCAGGTGCGAATAATGATTAGGTTAGATCACAGCCTAACATTTTACAGTTCATGTGTGGTTATTATTTTATACGATTTCATTTGGATCTCGACTCATCTCTAAAAATCAATCGCTGACAACAAAATGATCAGTCATTTCTGGATTTTAATTAGATAGTTTTAAGTGATAAATAGAAAGACGTTTTGAAAAGACCAAATTAATATTTATCAAATTACAATAATTAAGACATTCTCTTCTATATTTTTATTCTATAAAACTATTGTCACAACATATTTAATTGGAGCACAACATAATTTAATAAATCAAAGTATAGGCTACACTGACAATTAATATCTAGTCTGGTGACATCGATGGTAAAGACCCTCTTCATTTCGCAGTAGCTCTGTGGTTAACTAGCCGCAAATATCCGGTGCCACGGCTCAGGAAATGCTGTTAATACGGAGTGATTGACAATGGCTTATGTTTAACTTACCAGCAGATATAGTAACATAAACAGACAAAAAGAAAAAATGATCACCAAAATTAAACCCGCATTTTAATGTAAAATTATAACCAAAGTTTTAACATCTCGATATTCTATTTAAGCAAAATGACTGCAAATAAATCATTGTTAATCCAAAAGTAGTAAATGATCACCAAAATTAAACCAGCATTTCAATGTAAAACTATCACCAAAGTTTTTACATTTTGCTATCCTATTTAAGCAAACTGACTCCAAAAAAATCATTGTTAACCCAAAAATAGTTAATGAACACCAAATTATTAAGAGTGTACTACGTGAGCTCGACAAATGGATGTGCGAATAACGCTTGTGCGACAAAACTGTACTGCAACTCACCATAGTTCGAATGCACGCTTGTGCGACACACTGAATCTAGTCGTTTCAAGCACTCGCCGGCCGCTGCCGCGGCACCGCTCGCTTCGCTCGCTGGGCTCGTGCATAGGAGGTCACAGTTTTAACCTAACCTAACCTAGTGAGCTTGAGTGTGTCGCACAAGTGTTATTCGCACATTCATTTGTCGAGCTCACGTAGCCCAATTATTAAGATTTGGTGATCATTTATTACATTTGGTGTTAGAATACATTTTGAAGTGCAGTCGTGACTAAAATAGCTAGTACTATTGTAATTTTAGACTTTATTTTTCTGGTGTCAAGTATATATATTTGGTAAAAGAACTAAGGGTATCAAAGCATTTTATGGTGGTCGTTATATTTAATCCCATTGACAATCTACTATTGTCGCGATGGATCTTGTAGGTATTACGGTGAGGCATAGAATTTAATTCATCATGAAACTACTGAACACTATTACTGGCTGTAAGAATGAAGCAAGATAAAACAGCACTTATGTGTCATCAGTCGCTTTTCACGTCTATTTGTGTGACCACCTTGATCTTCTTAACTGCGCAACAAATTTTGTTGCATATCATTTGATAAATTTGTCCCATAAGGTTTGGTGTCTAATATGTGACATTTAAGCTTTCTTATTTTAAACAAACCTCAATGTATTTTCAAGTCCCAGAAGCAGCTAAATCATTAATTTTTACAAAGTTAACCTACTAGTGCAATTATATGTATGCATAGTCATCATCACTGTCCTACAGCTGCAGTCCACTGCCCACGGCCTCTCCAATTCAACTCGGTTCTCGGCTACCCTCACCTAGCTGCTACCAGCCAGCCTGCGAAGATCGTGACTCTCCTAGCCTAATGGCGTCCTACCATTCATAGGCTATAGTAATGACGTACTAAAGTACCTATATAGGTATAGTAGTAGCAGTGGACAGTAAAAACGGTTTAACAACACGATGTGTAAGAACGGTGTAAATACACGGTGTGTACAAAATATGTACTTGAATATCGATCGATACATCTATTAAATTATTTTACAAACTTTGAACTGTGTACCTTTCCTCATTTTAAGTGAACTCAGTTGGAATAGCTGCACGTACAAATGATGGGTTATTCCCAAAGTACTCCAAAAAAAGTTCCCAATCTAATCCATGAGAAATAAAATATTTTTAATTAGGTTTCATTCTACTCCATGATAATATTAAAATGTTCTCAAAGTACTCCACTCCATTTTATTCAATAAGCTAATTTAAATATGTACCGAATTACTATACAAGGGTACCTACCTGACGTACGGTCAGGCTCAAAAGATTGGCAAATATATTTTTAAATAAATAGAAATGAATAAATAAAAGACTTTATAATATAATTTAACAATCATTTTGAGTCTTATATTTTTTTCTAATTCAAAATTTAAAAATATTCAAAAACCAACAGACAAAATTAAAAATGTAGGATACTGAATTCAAAGTCTAAAAACATGAAAACAAAAAATAAAAAATCAAAATAACATCTGGCTATTAAGCCTAACATAAAATATTTTAAAAAATCGACCAATAATCATTTTAAATTTTACATAACATGGTAAAAAATATGTACTTATAAATCTAAAAATCACAGTATTTCTTTCATAATCACAAATGAATCCTAAAAAAAGTTATCAAATTAAGTTAATACATAAGATAAAACTAAGGTAATGGAGCTAAATAAGTATTGTTTCAAATCAAATTAAAAATAATTTGCTAATTTGTTGTAATGATTGCAGCACTGTATTTTTTTCTATTCTTAACTGCTTTACAATCAAACCAGTTTCAGATCCCTGTTTATAGATTGTCGACTTCTATTTACTCTAGGACTGCAACGATAACGTTCGAAATAAACAGCTTCTTCTTTAATAGTTTGTAAGAACAGAAGGAAGCGTGGTTTCTTAGTGATTACATTATTTAATCTTTTGTGCCACGATTCAACCAAGTTCGTCGTTCTATGACGTTGTCCTTCGCAATTCCATAAATCTATTGAAAAAGACGCATTGTCCAGCCAAATGGAAACAAAATAATTATTAAATTTTGTGACATTTTCACTATTGGGGGCTACTTCCATTATGTCTAAAAAACCATCTTCTACAATTTCAATTGGAAGATGAGCTAAAGCACTACAATTACCCACGTGGTCTTTTTCTTCTTTGGTTTTAATCCCAACATCTCGACTTTTCCTCAATAAAGCTTGCTTAAAGTGGAAGTTACATCCTTTGATTATAGCATTGGGACATGTATTGCGCAGAGCACTAATGACTGCTATTTCAAAGTCAACAATAACTGTTTGAGGATTCCATCCAGGCACGTGTTGTTTTATTAAGTTCAGCATGACTTCGTATGTGTGTTGCAATTTGTTAGCTAGCAGTATGAATACAACGGGGCATGTTAAAGTTTGATAATCGTTGCTGCCCAGGTCCACGTGAATAGAATAGAGCTGATAGAATGGTTTGGGGCAAGTCATAAAGGTCCCATCCATGAAACAGGTTTCACTTCTTTCTAATGTTTTTTTGCCTTCTGTAGTAGAAAAAGCAATTATTCCTGAGTTATTGTAACGAAATAATAAAAAATCTTCAAATTTAGTTGGAATTTCCACTTGATCTGGTGTCGTAAATGTTGTTTTCGAAACGTTCAGCTTTGAATTTCTTGCACGATACATTAATGACTTCACACTTTGTAATGAAACCGTATTTCCTACAAAATTATATACCTTGTCTACAAAAGACTTGTAGGCATCTTCGTAAATTTTTGGAATAGCAGTAACTTCATTTTGAGCTCTACGTATGCACTCTTCTTTGAATTTTTCAATTATTGAACTCTGTAAGGTACATGTATGTTTATCTTCTCGCAAAATCCTTTTCCCTGATATTTTCAACCTCGCAGAACAGATTCTTTGCATACATTTCCACATTTGAGATCCATCACCAGCAGTGTGGTGTAGGTAGAACCGATAACGAGCACGAACTAGAATTCTTCCTACTGAAAAAAAGTAGGCTATTGTATTTGGTATCACCAGTACTATCACCTGTCTTCGTTTGCGAGAACCCGGGTACTCGGATACCCCTGGTATTGGATTTAATTAATAATAGTAGGTACTCACTTTTTCCAGTCAGAAAATGAAATTCTGAGTCCCCGGCACTTGGTCTAGCATCGCCAATGTCATTAGAATGGTTCATGGTTCAACCATTAAACGGCTTTCCTCACTAATCCCGCCGTTCGTTGTTAACTCTTCTAAGTCAACTGACTAATTAACCTTTTTGACATATAAACCTTTATTTGGCTCAATGTAAAAAGAGCTTGCAATTTGTACTTCACGTAAATATAGATAACAAACACTAATCAGCACCCTTAACCGGTTTGAGTATCACTAACGTCGCCACGATCGCACTATCTCGCTCACACGTAATTGTTAGCTCTAGACGCCAAGAGCTAACAATTAATTTTGTAATTCCAAAGAAAGTTGAATATTAAGTGTCAACTTTATCCGATAGATGACGCACAATCAATACATCCATTCAATCAATAATTGAGATACAAACTATCCTATATTTTAAGTTGAACCAAATTACAAATAATTACGAAGTTTGATAATAATCAGTTCAGTTGTTTACCCTTAATATACAACCATCGTGACACGAGATTTTTATACTATCGGTATTTATGTCGATGGAGCATTTTGAGAATTGATAACGAATAATCGGTGGAGTACTTTGGGAATAGTTCCAGATACCTATGGAGCAGAATGGGAACAAAATAATAAGTATTTTTAAATAATAAAAATCCTTGGAGTAACTTGAGAATGAATGTATGAGATTCTTATCTTTTTAGAACAAAAGAATGGAGTACTTTGGGAATAAGCCCAAATGATAACTAAATTCAACAAAAGGGAATCGTATGCTGTTCAGTATTCTCCGGCAAATAGTTTAGAAGATCTTGGGTTGGTGAAGTGTATTGTTATTTAATTTAAATGATTATATTTTGTGGTTCGATTGAATATTTGGGGAAAAAGTTGACTTTATATTAAGATTATAAGAGGTATAGTAGTAGTTTTTGAGTGTGTTGTGTTGAAATGTTTAACAAAATATAGATATCCCTTCAAACCAAATGCAGATATGATTTCGATGAAATTAAGTTTCCAATTATAATGCCTGTTAATTTTATTTCTTATTATATATCCGTTTTTATTTCCGAATTAAAATTGGACTACTAGTGAAACTAGCCCACAACTAATAATATCCCTTATTTATAGTCATAATTTAATTGTGATATCAGTCCCATGAATCGCCGGGCAATAAGAAGCCCGCAGGGGCTGGATGTGTTTCTTTAAATGATTCCGCATTATGTACAATCAGTATTTACTAATCATAATTTGTAACGTTTGTGTACATTCATCATAAAATAGAGAAATTAATTTCATTACGTACCAGTGTCGGACATTTGAAGTTCAACCATTTATTTCCGTTATAATGAAACCCTTTCGATTTCAACTACGAAATATACAAAGGCCTAAATTCTCAAGAGACATACACGAAAAAGACACATGTCACATCACACGAACGTGCCTGTTTTAAACAATCATACCCACACGTCCTCTTGGGGGGTTGAATGCCAACTTTCGTTCTTGATATACCAAGTTTGCTGGTAAAGGGTGCTTGCATAAAAATACAGGATTTCCAGTCCCGATTTGTATGTACAGGTCGGAATGGATAGGTACAGGCCGACCTACAAGTACCCGATTTGAACATGTCCTATAGTTGTTACCGACGAGTTCAACCTGTTTCTTCATGGCCTGCATACAGAAATGATGGGACTGTTGTATTCGCGTCGATCGATACTAATTCGTTTTGACTTGCTCGAACTGTGACCTTGTAACTTTGTGCAAGTAGATTAAGGCGAAACGATTGTTAAAGCCTGTCACTGCAGTCTAACTAAAGCCGACACAATACGAGCTTAGTATCTATCATAAATTTTAGAGACGAGTTCCTTTAGGAAGTCTCGATGCATACAGTGTATTTTAGCGTATGACACTCTTGGGTTGCAACTGAAAATCTGCGTCAGGTGGCAAACCCTGTGTTGTCATCTGACATTATTCTAAGCTGAGGCTCTTTTGGCATTTTTATCATCGTTTTGTTTTCAGCTTTTTATCGTTTTATTTTAATGATATAATGCTAATAAACATATTTTTCTTTCTTTAGATGGGAAAAATAGTATTTAAGCTGTTAGCACTAGCTGGCACAAGCCAATGTTAGTGTACGACATGTTGCGTTAAAATGCTGGAATCACAAGTGTGTATCCAAAATGAACAGTAAACTATTGTACAGATGAACAACAAGGGCTCAAAATTCTATATTCTAAAGTGCTTTTTAGCTGTCTTGAAATTTGTCTATTTACACATTTCTAAGTATCATTATAAGTCCAAGGATTAAGTCGTGAGCTGGCGATCACTTATAAAAATAACACGAGGAGATGAATTCAAAACCCAGTTCAACAACCTTTGCAGTCCGTCCGGCTTCTCCTCCCTGACTATGGCTATTATTGATTCCCTCCAAATTATGAGGTATTTGCAAATACTACTGAACAACATACTAAACAAGTAGATTAAGGCGAAACGATAGTTAAAACCTGTCACTGCAGTCTAACTAAAGCCGACACAAAACGAGCTTAGTTACTATGATACATTTTAGAGACGAGAAGCTTTAGGAAGTCTAGACCCATACAGTGTATTTTAGCGACAACAGCAGCAACAACCTTTGCAGTCCTTCCGGCTTCTCTTCGCTGACTTTGGCTATTATTGTTTCCGTCCAAATTATGAGGTATTTGCAAATACTTTGTTGTAATACCAAAGAAGAAGGCGCCTCACGAGAAAACAAAAATAACAAAACCACACGCCATATTACCTACTTCAGCATGAAAAAGAAAAAAATATGCGCCGTATTTTTTATTCCAAGCGAAGTGCGTAGAACTGGGAAAATAATCTACAATATTACAAACATAACTGAAAAAATATACAACTTACTACGACCACCCTCTGGAGAGTTTTACAAAAACTGGCCAAGTGCGAGTCAGACTCGCGCACCGAGTTTATGAAATTAAATGTTTTTTTTTTAATTTTTATATTTGAGTTGACTGAATGAAAAGTAAATTGTGGTTTACGATTTACGACGTATTAAAAAAAAACTACTCATTAGATCTCGTTCAAACCAATTTTCGGTGGAAGTTTACATGGTAATGTATATCATATATTTTTTTTTAGTTTTATCATTCCCTTATTTTAGAAGTGTCCCCCCCACACTCATTTTACCACTTTGGAAGTGTCTCCCACGCAAACTTTTCAGTTTAGAAAAAAATGATATTAGAAACCTAAATATCATTTTTGAAGACCTATCCATAAATACCCCACACGTGTGGGTTTGATGAAAAAATTTGTTTTGAGTTTCAGTTCTATGTATGGGGAACCCCAAATATTATTGTTTTTTTATATTTTTGTGTAAAAATCTGAATGCGGTTTACAGAATACATCTACTTACCAAGTTTCAACAGCATAGCTCTCATAGTTTCGGAAAAAAATGGCTGTGACATACTCGGACAGACAGACAGACAGACAGACAGACATGACGAATCTATATATATCTCAGAATTTTTAGGGTTCCGTTGCCAAATGGCAAAAAACGGAACCCTAAAAATTCTGAGGCTTACGCAAAAGTTTTGGGTCAAATGGTCCCTGTATATTTAACGCGCAAGGACTTGCTACCTGCTTGACCACAGGGTTGAGAAATTTTTTAAATATTACACTGCTGACCCAAATCTCGCACTTACATTCCTTCAATGTGTAGGAATATTGCAAATTATATGGCTTGCTAGCTAGAATTGTGCGAAAACGTTGGCTTTGTTCTGGCAGTTCTCGATTTCTTGTTCGTAAAATTGGCTTTGGAAAGTATTTGTACATTATATTCCTTTTTTAACCGACTTCAAAAAAGCTGGGCTCAAGTAATCTGCTTAAAGTTGTTTAATTCAAATTACGTTTGGCAGTAACAATAAAACGACTCTTGTTACAATCTTAGAATTAATATTGCAGGATTATCTAAACGCTGGAGTTACTACCATGCTATTACACAGAATAAACAAGAATGTCTGATTAAAAATTATAAAATCTTATACGATTTGGGATGAAAAGGTATATCATGAATTCCTAACAGAACAAAAGTGCGGCTATATTCGATTTTTTAGGCTAAGCTGATCGAGGTATGGGCAAATGATTTGTATACCTAATGTCCTTTAAATTTGAATGGATAAAAAGATCGCAGCTCTGAAAATAACCTTGCATGACAACGACTGGTGATGTTCAAGGATACAAGGTCGAGATAATGTTTTGTTTTCTGTTTCAACAACGTTTATCATTTTGGAATAGGAAACTTTATTATTATATTTGTGTTAATCAGTCGTGATGCTCTGGTTTACTGTACCAGTAGTGAAAAATAGAGACATATTCGGTGTTCCACAAAAATGACCTACCTCAGTTCCTAAAAGAAGTATTATGTACAGTACATTGAATTCTTACGTCGTTAATTTACATAAAATTTATCTAAAAGCCATCAAAACACTACGAAAATAAAACGCCCTAATAATCATTTTCATCTTCGTCGTCATAATAAGATCAAGAGCTGTCTATAAACCTTATTGGCGCCCAGCGTGGGACCGATAATTGATTCCATTATTTCTATGAAATGTCGCAAATCTTATTACAAATGATGTGAAAAGATGATTTTTTTTCTTTAACTTGTAAAAATATTATTATATTTATTAAGGTAAAAGGAAATATTATTTAGTTGGACACTGTAGACCAATATGAGAAAAAAAAGTAAGTTTTTACCAAACTTGCTTTTTGGAATCATAGTCCGGAATCTAAATTTTTTCCCGAGATGATGGACATGGTAGTAGGCTCACCCCCATAACATGGGATTTCAACATTACTGGTGAAATGTTCTTCAAAAAAATAAAATTATGCTTTAACAAACATTGATTTAAAACATAAGATAAATAGCATAAAGTACACTTACATATCGCCAGTTATTTTAAAGTCACATGTAATAGGGGGCCAACCTATTCGCATCAACCGCGTACACGTTGAATCTCCGGACTGCTACTGAGAAATTCCTAAAAATTCCTAACGGAAGGACCCAAAAACTTTTCCGGACCTGGGAATGGAACTCAGCTCAGCAGTAGCGCTTTCGATCACTAGAACTACAAGGCAGTCATTGCTCAAAATAACTCTTAAAATATAAACTATTAAAGCAGTGGTTCCTAACCTTTTCGATCTTGTCACCTTTATGACTTAGCTAGAGAATCTGATTTACCCCTCCCGCTCTCCCTCATGTTACCAATGAACACCAAACGAAACAACACACATAATTACAAATTGACTTTATTAAAAATATAAAAATTGCATAATAATATTGAGTAATTTCTACAATCACATTTTCCTTATATTAGGTTGGGGAAAATGTCTTTTCGCATTATAGTATGACTGTATGAACTTGTAATAAAATCTCTTTGGCTGTACTATTTGTATCTGGCTGGTTTTGGTATCATTGAAAGTTTAAATTTTAAAGAACATAATTCCAAATTCAAATTAGGAAAATGTGTGATTTTCATTTGTTTTTCGTACCGTCAAGTTGAGTGAATCTAATGAAGAAATTCGATACATTTTAAAATTTTACTACAAAAAAGGTAAAAATGCAACGCAAGCCGCGAAAAAAATTTGCGATGTTTATGGACCTAGTGTAGTGTCTGTGAGAGTAGCACAAATTTGGTTTAAGCGTTTTCAATCCGGAAATTTTGATGTCAAAGATGCACGTCGCACTGATCGCCCTATTACGGATAAAATGGATGCCATTTTTGAAAAAGTGGAGCAAGATCGGCTACCAGTAGTTACGACGTAGCTAAAGAACTGGAAATTGACCACAAAACAGTTTTGGCGTATTTGAAAAAAACTGGGTACACAAAAAAGCTCGACATTTGGGTACCTCACGAGCTCACTGAAAGAAATCTAATGAACCGTGTACTCATTTGTGATTCTTTATTACGACGTAATGAAACCGAACCATTTTTGAAGAAGCTGATAACTGGTGATAAAAAAGTGGATCACGTATGACAAGAACGTGCGAAAAAGGTCGTGATCAAAGGCCGGTCAGGCTTCACAGACTGTGGCGAAACCCGGGTTAACTCGCAGCAAGGTGATGCTGTGTGTGTGGTGGGATTGGAAGGGCATTATTCATTATGAGCTGTTACCACCACGCAAGACCATCGATTTTGAACTCTACTGCGAACAACTGATGAGATTAAAGCAAGAAGTTGAGAGAAAGCGGCCGGAATTAATCAACAGAAGGGGTGTGGTTTTTCATCATGATAACGCTAGACCTCACACATCTTTAGCCACCCAACAAAAATTAAGAGAGTTTAGCTGGGAGGTGTTAATGCATCCGCCGTATAGTCCTGACCTTGCACCTTCAGATTTCTACCTGTTTCGGTCTCTTCAGAATTCTTTAGGCAGTGTCAGGTTAAAATCACGAGAGGACTGCCAAAACCACTTGTCGCGGTATTTTGACCAGAAGTCCCAAAATTTCTATAGCAATGGGATCATGTCTCTACCTACAAGATGGCAAAAAGTTATCGAACAAAATGGTACCTACATACTTTAGTTAAATGTAAATAAACTTTATTAAAAAATGTTTTGAATTTTCTTAAAAAATGCGAAGAAACTTTTTCCCCAACCTATTATATATAATTCTACTATACGTGTTTATGTTACCGAACTCCTCCTAAACGGCTGGACCGATTTGAATGTATTTTGTATGCGTTTGGGTGGCACCCTGGATGGTTTAGATTTACAAACCAGCCCGACAGATGGCGCTGCTATCGAGTTCTAGGAAACAGGACAACTTCTGTACGGTCAGCTAGTATATCCATATAATCTTTACAGACTTTACTAAATCTAACATTAAAAAACTTGCAAATACAATTACGTTTCAATACAATTCGTATAAACCGTACATTTGACGCGCTTTATTAGAAACGCGGCTCCGACTTGTCATTTGATTACACAGTTAGAGCATGAAATGCACTGGTGAACTAGATTTGGTCTTATTGGACTAATCTTAGTTATAATTTACTAGCTCATTACCCCCGCAGAATACCAGTTTTACCCTCAGGTTAGGAACCGTGGTATTAAACGAACTCACATTGTGGGGTTAATGTAATGGAAAGTACTACAGTAACCATCAATCACAGTCAATTTCCATTAATTATCGATAGCCAACTTAGTAGTATCAAACTCATTTATCAAATGGAAGTCCTTCATAACTGAAGCACGCATGTGAACGGGCAAAACTATGTCTACATTAAGAATGCATCATAACACATTGCGTGTCTACCAGCCCCCTAAGGAAAACACAAAAAACATCTATTTGTCGAATGAATAAAACATAGATAATAGTTTTACTAAAATACATACCAACAACGAAACGAAAGGCGACTTCAAATTAATGTACGAAACCTCAATTTGTTACACGCAACTGAAACTTAATCGTCTAACAGTTGATCGCTGTCTCACGACCTCTAGGAGACAGACAGACTAAAAATGAGATGAATTTATTTCATATGCCTAGTTGTTTAAAATATTTATTGAAGAAGTCGTTTAAAAATAATATAATACTGTTCAAGGTTCCGTTGTTTGGAATAAATCAAGCAAGTGTTTTCTCATTATGCTTCCCTTCACCGATTAGAGTGTAAAAACTCGCACAGTACAAGTAAAAATGAAATTGAAACTGCTATCACGAGTTAACAAACAGTATTTTAATTGAAAATTTAAGCAACTGTGCCCACCACGGTTGCCTTTTTGATTTAATCATAATTTCAAAGACAAAGTTCGGTATGTGCAGTCTAACTAGGTATTTGGTAAACAATCAACTAACTTGCAGCTACTTCCAATAATGTTATGACAGTTTTAAATAGTTAGTTATTTTCTCTCTCAAGTAGATAAGCTATACGACTTATACATATTTTAATAGCTTATGCCATAGACCAGACAACTAAGATTTTTGACTTGATGAAACTGAAGAAAGGTTTCCCTTACATACAAAGGATCCCTAAAGTAGAACGATTTTTACTGCAAGTCAATGTCTCGTTTAAAATGTTCAAAAAAGAAGTTAAATAAGAAAAAACACACCGCTGCACTCTGTAAGGTTTTTTAAAAGGTTAAAGAATTGGTTAAAGACAAATGAACTTGCTTCACAGTTTGTATTGAATTTCAAGTAGTGAACTGTGTTCTTTTATTTCTTACTTTGGTAAGGGGATGAATTCTTGACGGTAAAATTACGTACAATGCAACCATTTTATTCTACAACTGATACTGTTATTTTCTTAACCATGTTAAGCCGAGGAAGAAACAAAAATTTAAAAATAACTAAAAGTTTTTTAGGTCGATGAAAAACAGTGCAAAGTATTTACAAGTAAAAACTAATTTTCTCCTTTTTTAGATAATCTGTAAATAAATGTGATAACAATATTAAATACGATACAAATTTCTATTACGTAATATTCGGATGGTATTTATTCGTTTCTTATTGTTATTTTTGAGATAATTGCGTTTGCTATCTTAGGCTATATTACAATTATAGAATATCCCAGATCGTAGGGTCGTCAAGGTCAAGGCCACCCTCTACGAAGGTCGACCGAGTAGTATTGGCAACCGGCGAGCATACGATAAAGAAGTAATGGTCGTAACACTCGGTGGTCTGTCATTGTTGCCAAGCCTCGTAAAATAACGGTTTTATTTATTTTGTCATCTTGTCTGTATATAGTCACCATAGCCTACTTCTGTACTGTAGCAGCAGAGGTATCCCAGATACATAGCTACCTGATAGTCAAAGCCTGAGGTACCATGGTTTAGTCCTGGGGTGAGAAAACTCCTTGTTTGCTCAAAAACCGAAATTGAATTGAAAATTTGCCGTGCTAGTAATTCACTTAGTAATAAAACTGTTGTTGAACATTTAATATTTGAGTTACTATGAATAATTTAAGGAGCGATTGCCCGACGCTTTCGTGAACACATAGTTAATATTACATAATATATATTGTATTGTTTAACGCGAGATTTTTTTAAACCACGTAATCCTCTTCTGCGCAATTATATGAATTCTTTATAACCCTCTACTAATTACTTCTCGCCACTAAAATGGTTGTTTTAGCTGAACAGGATTATGTTCTAACTCCACATTCGCAGAATCATGATTTCATAATGTTTTAATACCATCTAGTTACATAATACCTGCATAATATTCTCGGAAATATAAACACACTCTGTTTTAAGCAGCAGTAGCCACAATAAAGATAAGTGTACACAAGGCTAGGTCCATACAACAAGCAACAACAGTTGCTCACAGACCATCATCTGCCCAGCCCTTTCTCAAATATGTTGAGGTCTGCTACCAGGTTGACTGGTACAATTATTTAAGAAAGAGTGTCTGCCTATCTGACCTCCGTAGCCCAGATTCTGGATAACACAATACCCCTTCGTCAGACTTTTGGGTTTCTGCCTACCCGTAACGACTGTCAAACATCAAACTGACTTTTGTTTTTTGTATGGGAAATCATCAAATGACGTCTCCTGCTCTGGGCGGAGCGGGAGGGCATGTCAGACTTTTACTGACTAAAATCCACCCGTGTTCCTTCAGCTGTACATGTGCCAGGGTCACGGTATCTCTTTCTAACAATCTCGCGACCCTGGCAGGCATCGGTCCTAGCAGACCCCTTCAGTATTGCTGACATCTCTTTGAGGCGCGCGTGGAACACTACGCGCCGTCGACCTGAGCCTGGTCCTTACCGGGCAAGCTCAAACTGAGATCAGACTGCCAGGATCAAGCTTGACGTGCTCTTCGAGGCACAGAGGGGTTTTGAAATGTAATGTATCGTTATTGATCCATGTACCGGCTGTAGCTTATTAGCTTGCACTTATCTAGATTGATCTACTCGTGTAGCTGATATAAATTAGCTTCGAGCCCCTCTTGTAAACAACCTTCTATTCCTAGCTATTTAGTGGAAGTGGATCAGGAAGGACAAAGGCATATAAAATGGAATATCTTATGAGTCACGTGGTAGTGTAATCTTGTGCAAAATTAACGACAATGTGACGTTTTAAGATTAATGTTGACGTTTACTGGTACTGTAATATTCAGGCGCATTCAAAGAGTGTTCACAATTGAGTAAGTTGTATATTTCAGTATCGCCATACTTAAATATTCATCTAGGTCAGCCTGATCAGTGGTGCCAGCTTCATGTTCCAGAACGAGGCTTACTAAGTAAACTTATAAATTTATTATAACATTTTTAATGAACCTACCCTGGACTATCAGCGTCGTGGCCACCTTGTTAACTTGATAATCTTTTTTACCAAGTCAAAAGCAATACACATCATCATCACCTGAATAGCCTTTTTCCAACTATGTTTGTTTTGACTTCTAGTCAAACTGGATGCAACTGAATACCAGTATTGTGCATGGAGCGTCTGCCTATGTGACCCCCACAAGCAACTTACTGGGTAATAGAAAATCTCTTTGTAAAACTGGTTGTTAAACTTTCGAGCTTCTGTCTACAGAATATGTTTCCATTATTTAACGAAAAAGCAGCTTAAATATGAGAAACTCTTTTAAAATTTGTTAAATTGTCACGAGTCAATATAGGTTTAAGGCCTAGCTATTGATAGTGGCCAGATATTGAACCTGTATCATATAGTTAAGTTTTTTAATCTGTGATACTCCCCTTTGACGATGGTTGTATCTTAAGGATAACGCCAGTGTTTCTAAAGTGCACCCACGCAGATTCACAACGAAACATTGTTCGCATTTTTAAGTGATGTATATCATTGTGGTTGAGTGTGTTATGTGTTTTAAATACCATAAAATAATGATTGATTCGTTTTTAAACTCCAAAGCAAGAACGCACAATCAACGAAGTTCAAAGTTTGCACAATACAAGTTACGTACTCTCCGAAACAAAATTTTCTCTTCGCTTAATACCTATAAAGTAATCAATGTGAAATATTAAAGAGCAATTTCGTGAAAGCTTCAGAAGGCCATTCAGAAAATAAGGCCGAAATACATCTTTACACTTGATATTAAATAAAGTTCGATAATATTTCTTGTAACACTCCAGGGAAACGTTTTAATCGGTTTGAATTCAAAGTTCAAGTCTAGTGGGTTTTTAATTTGGAGAATTCTTAATAATTTTGTTGTTTGTCAAAGTTGCCATTTTGGGTTCTTCTGGGGAGGGAAATTTGTTGTTACTGATATATAAGTTATAACATTATCAAGTTATCCTAAGTATGTTCTTCAATATGCAATATTAGAGGACTTAATGGCGTGAAGTTTCCTTCTGTGTATCAAAAGAGATTTCGAATATATGTTTAGAGAATTATAAGCGACATCTCGATTTAAATTTAATTAACAAACACTACTAAGTCTATATAAGTAAAATAATGATCAGAATCAACAATATTCACCGGATTTCTGTAAAATTAACTTCAGACAGAACTCCGTCTTTATAGCTTGGATTATCTTCAATTGTCTCTTCTGTGTGAAATAATAAATTAATATAATTTAATTAAAGCAGGCTCAGGGACTTAAGAGAGCTGATTAAGATTGAAATGAAGAAATCATATTAATTCCTTTATTTCAACTTGCAATAGAAGTTCCTATATATTTTAGGCGCGATTGTGTGTTTAAGTGAAATACACGTTTATTTTATTAAGAAAATGGAACCGCCTTTTGGTGTGAAAGTCACAAGCGGAACTGCTGAACGTTGGATACTGGTTTCAATCCCTCGGGTCGCGCATTGTTCTTGAGCCTTAGTTTACCCCTTTATATATGTAAACAAAGCGCGTGACACTTCATTTATAATTTATCTGTGAAGATCTTTTATTCTATGGAGCGAGCTGTCATATTGAATGACTGATGCAACATGAAAAATGTAGAGCTTATAAAAGTGATAATTTTAATGTAATTAGAATATTAATAGTGATTAATAAGAACTGGTGAAACAATAGCTTTAAATGTTGTTTCTCTTTTCAGGTAAAACTAGTGAATAATTAATGTTAATTAATGTTTTGTAAAACTGTTAAAACTAGTTTATGTAATAAAATAAAATTTCCTCTTTTCAGAGCAACTCAATTTTGGTTATAGTTTTACTGTTCATCATAATATTAAAGGATAATTATAAATTATCCCATTATAAAACAACATTTCTATCTATAATATATAACCAGAACTAATGGAAAAATTAAGATTTGAGTTTTTGGTCAAAGCCAGTGAGGATGTGAAAACAAATATAATTTGTGTTACGGCAATCACGGATTTAGATGGCCGAACCTTTGCGACAATTTTTAGGAAAAATCAATTTCTATGGAAAATATGTGCCAAATATTTCAATTATACTAGATCCTTTACATAATTTATTAAAAAAAGGAGAAAAATTCGTTTGGTCCGATAAATGCCAAGAATCCTTTGATACTATAAAAAAACTACTTTGCTCGAAACCAATTATAGCCATCTTTGATCCAGATTTTCCAATACATATTTATACAGATGCTAGCATACAAGGTATAGGTGCAATTTTAAAACAAATTCAACCTAACGGTGATGAAAAGCCTTGTGCATATTTTTCCAAAAAATTAAACGACTCCCAAAAAAAGAAAAAAGCCATATATCTTGAGTCTTTGGCAATAAAAGAGGCGGTAAAATACTGGCAACACTGGCTTATAGGAAAACATTCACGGTTTTTTCAGACCACAAACCTTTAGAAAAAATGAATATTAAAGCCAGAACGGACAAGGAACTGGGAGATTTAACATATTATTTGTCACAGTTCAATTTTGAAATAATATATTCTCCGGGCAAATATAATATTGAGGCAGATACTTTAAGCAGAAACCCTGTGCTAGAATCGTATGAAAATCAAGATAGTAGTTTAAAAGTAGTGAATTTTATTAAATTAGAAGACATACGAAATGATCAAAATAAAAATGATGATATAAAACAAAATATGAATAAACTTATTTTCAAACATAACATATATTATAAAAAGATAGGAAAAAATGAAAAGATTGTACTAACTGAGGAGTTTAGTAAAAAGATTATAAAACATGTACATCACCACTACTGTCACATAGGAAGGCAACAAATGGAAAAGAAGATTAAACCCTTTTATCAAGCTAAAAATTTATTGGATAATATAAAAAAATATTGGGAAAACTGTGATGTCTGTATAAAAAACAAATCTAGAGGAAAATACAAATTTGGACTAATGTCTCACTTAGGTCCCGCTACCTATCCCTTCGAAATAGTGTCTATAGACACCATAGGAGGATTTGGTGGTTCTCGTTCAACCAAAACATATTTACATCTTCTAGTAGACCATTTCACTCGCTATGCCTTCATTTTGACATCCAAAACCCAGAATGCGAATGATTTTATAAAACTTGTCCAAAAAGTAACACAAGATTATAAAATAAACTTAATTCTATCAGATCAATATCCAGGCATAAATTCAAGGGATTTCAAATTTTTTTTAGAAAAAGAAGATATAGGTACCTATAGTTTTCACTGCTGTAAATGCGCCATTTTTGAATGGATTGAACGAAAGGTTAAACCAAACATTGGTTAACAAAATTCGTTGCAAGATAAATGAAAGGAAGGATAAAATTGCTTGGACAACTATTGCTCACGAATGCACTGAAAAATATAACGAAACTGAACATAGTGTAACAGGGTTCTCTCCAAAATATTTTTTGGAGGGAAAAAATGTTGACATTCTACCAGATGAACTGAAACAAAATATACCACATAATCATCTATTGCGAGACCGAAAAATTGCCTTAGAAAATAGTATAAAATCCCACAATTATAATAATCAAAGATTTGATAAAAACAGAAAACATTATGAACTAAAAGTCGGAGATTCTGTATATGTTGAAAACGGAAACTGGTTAAACCGAAAAAAACTAGATGAATTGAAAATAGGACCTTACCAAATTGTAGACAAAATATCCAATTCAATTTACAAGGTAAACACAGGTCACAAGAAGTCAGAGTCGAATCTCTTTCATGTTACTAAACTTATTCCAGTAGTGGAGTAAAACAATAAAACTAAGTAATTTAGAAAAAGGGGGGGGGGGGGAATTTAAACAAAGCGCGTGACACTTCATTTATAATTTATCTGTGAAGATCTTTTATTCTATGGAGCGAGCTGTCATATTGAATGACTGATGCAACATGAAAAATGTAGAGCTTATAAAAGTGATAATTTTAATGTAATTAGAATATTAATAGTGATTAATAAGAACTGGTGAAACAATAGCTTTAAATGTTGTTTCTCTTTTCAGGTAAAACTAGTGAATAATTAATGTTAAAGAATGTTTTGTAAAACTGTTAAAACTAGTTTATGTAATAAAATAAAATTTCCTCTTTTCAGAGCAACTCAATTTTGGTTATAGTTTTACTGTTCATCATAATATTAAAGGATAATTATAAATTATCCCATTATATATATATAATGTAATATTTATAATAAGTATTAGCAGTAATAGAAAACATTTCCATTTCAAAACAAAATTTGACACACCCGGTCACCGTTTAATATTCGGTTGTTACATAAACAAACTAAACACATAAAAACTTTGCTCCCCTTTTCGCATTGAAATGTTTTATCAAATAAAATATGGAAGTATTTTGGTACAAAAACTTTTTGTTACCCTGCCTCTTAGCCTGTGTATATAGCCCAATGCTATCTTTAAAATAAAATGTCAGGTTGTGACCAATAAAATAAACAAAGGAACATTTTGAAATAATAACAGTGAGGGGTCACTTGAAATATGAATAACTCTTCACTGTGATGTGTTTGGCAAAAGTTTTAACCTGGTATTGCTCAAAATAATGCTCGAAGAGGTTCCTTTAGATTTGACATGTAAGACAATCTTGCACCATGGTCGATCAAATTGCCGGTTAAAATAAATATTCGAGTGTCATTTAATCATCTGATACATACATGCCATCTGTTGTGACAGGTCAGTTCAAAGCTGCAATGGCTCTTTCTTCAAAAGGCTCCGAACATGGCATTTCGGACTCACATAAAATTCTAATAATATAATGTTTGGACATCAAAAGAGACCATGACCTCTGAGTTTTTTATTTGGTGATTTTTCTCTGGAAACAGTCAACTAGGAAATGCCAGCGTCATCCTTTAAAATCAAATGTAATAATGAAATAAATAAACATTCTTTTTGAATGACATAATAGTCCAGTACTCGTTTTCTGCATTTATAAGGGACATTTTCAAGTTGTAAAGGTTTCAATTCCTATTTCTAGCAATGAAATAAACAAAGGAACGTTTGGTGCCGACTTGTTTTGTGTAGTGACGCAGAGAAACGTCTGTGACACAGGGTTCAACTGTTATTACAAGAGTATTCTCGCAGTTTTATCATTTTTTTAAAATTAATTTAAAATAAATGTTAATTATTCTGCCAAAAAATATTTGTATTATCATTCATCACCATCATTTCAACCGGAAGACGTCCACTGCTGAACACAGGTGACCCTCAATTTAGGTAGGTTTGCCGTAATTGCCACGCTTAGTAGGTTGGCGATAGCAGTTTGGTGGTAAAATGCATGGAGGAGGCTGTTGCCCATTCTCTAGTAATTCCCTTATTCCCTTTTACGACACCCACGGTAAGAAAGCGTCGTAGCCCAAAAAAAATGTATGCGAGCTATATGTGGAGCTCACTTTTTAAACAGCTGTAAGCCAAAAAAAAAAATGAAAAAAAAAATGTATTTTAATATTTAGCCAAAAAAAAATGTATTTTAATATCTGAAAATGGAATTTATTGATTAATAAAAATAACAAACGTATATGTAACAACAATATGTATTTTTGTTAAGAATGGCCAAGTAACCCAACACGGCATAAAGAGAGACTTCAGCTGCCACCAATAAAACTAAAATTATTTAAGAAAAATGTACACTGCATGTCGATTATTATTTCGGTAATTTACCAAACAGTTTTCAAGACTTACCAGTGACAATGTTTAAAAATTACTCTTTAAACTATTGCTGTTTAAATGGTGTTATACCATTAATGACTATTTAGAAGACAAATCAATAGAGACTGTAATTTGTAACTTAGAATAATTGACATCGTTGATTACAATCAACGATACAATTATATTGACATTTGCACGCCAGGTTATGGCAGGATAAATGCCGAAACAAAATTACTGTAACAACTTACATACCATATTCTAGCAAATAAATATTTTTGATTTGATTTTGAAATGGGAAGTTGCTATTCTTTATGTCCAGCATCACAAGGAACAACATTTGTATAGTATTTTGCAACGGTGCTGGGACCTGGTTTCCGCCTGTTGAGTGCTATGATTTTCAGCAAGTTATACGTGCTTTCCAAGACATGGAAGGATCTTGGTATGTAAACATGGGCATCCATCTACGAACCAACCGCGACAATCGTAGCTTAACCTAATCGATCGATCCGCGCAGCTGTTATTACATAGCCACAAGCCAATAGACAATTTACCATTCATATACAATTATCCTGTCCACCCAGGAGCTGACACTTGTAACAGATAGCGTTTATGGTGAAATGACATTATGACAAACAATAAGTCCAAGTCTGAAATCCAAGCAACTTTAAAATCGTTGTTTTTTTTTTCTTCCTTTCTATATTTGTGGGACTGTGACAAGGGTTACTGACCTTTCACATGTAAACAAATCCACTGTCAGAGCGACAAAATCCATTTATTCTGTTTGACCTCACAAATCTTACCCCAAAGGGGTACCTTTGGCCGCCATCTCGAACTTAAAAAGGGGTCTCTAGAACACAATTAAAGGCACAAAAGGTATGTTTTGCCTTTGTACTCATTGTGTTTTGTATATCAGCAGGAATCTAGGTCACAGGCATGACTGGCTTAATTTCTATTGTGGTATTTAATTATGTTATTTTGATCTTTTGTCTTAAAACCAGACTGTATTCCCGCTCTTGTTTTATGTAAGCATTTTTTTATTTTATTTAATCAGGTCAAGATGTGGTGAGGGTTTATTTCTTGGTTCGGTGAAAATATTCTAACAAAAAAGCGAATGAAAAGAGAAAATTTCTTACATAAAAAAAATCACGAGTTTTGCGCAATTTCTGTATACCTGATAACCTTACTCAAGTGAGCGAGTTTATTTTCGAATTGTGTATTCGAAAACGAACTCACTTGTTTTCAAAGAGAATCATCCCGGATTCATAATGAAGCATCGTTCGAATTATGAAGTAACGTTTAGAGAACGTAAGCACTGAAATTATGGTCTGTAGTAGCCTTATCTGTATCAAAAGAAGTTTTTCGTTACCCCGGAATTCAAACAGGCTAATTTTATTTTAATAATCAAAGTGCTAAGACTTTTTAATTAACCTACTTCCTATGAAATATACTTTATAAACGATAAGATGTACAGGTCGCTCCAATTCATCCTACCGTTGGTTGTTAGTTTAGGGCTTATCATTTATTTTTCACAAAATTATGACACTGTTTGCATAAGACCTGTGACCCGACATCGAATTGGGAGATTATGTGTTAAACAAATATTGTCAAGAGATGATATCCACTGAAACAAAATGTTACAGTTTAATTTTCTCTTTTTAATTTTGGTTTTGTTAAAGGTTAAATTTTGTTGAATCAACTTACTGTTCAGGTTTATTTGTGAGCGATAAAAGTATTTATTTACAGATAAAATTTTTGCTTTGTTAGAATAATAATTTGGCTTTATGTACTGTGTTTTATAATAATAAAACGATTCACGTTTCAGCTACTGTTGCGAAATTCGTAAACATTTTTATCGTGTTTTGTAAACATTTTGTTCTCTAATAATAAGTTGTTAAAAGAGCTCGTGAATAAATAATAAAAAGTGCGTAGATCAGACGAAGGTTAAACCACGCTTGCCGCGGTCTTTTCGCAGATGTGACCATTCAATATAAATCAAGACCGTATCTCGGAAAGCACGTCAAGCCGTTGGCCCCGACTGTCATTCGTAGATCTTTTAAAGTTGTTACGGGTAGGTACTCAAAAGCTAGAGATTCTAACAACCATTCTTACTAAGGGGTAAACGTTAATACGTTTACCCCTGGGTAATCCCAGTAACTGGGTTATGGAGATCAGAAAAGGTCTCACTCCATATAAAATACTGGCATTCAGACCCCAACAAAGTTGGGAAAACTCAACGCAGATGATGAATTGAAGGGCTCCGCTAGAGCTGATGCATGCCAGGGTCGCGAAATTGTTCAAAAGAGTTACCGTGGCCCTGGCATAAAGGCAACTGAAGGAACACGGGTGGGTTTTAGTCAGTAAAAGTCTGACACGCCTTTCCGCTCCACCCAGGGCGGGAAATGTCATTTGATGATTTCCCACCCACAAAAAAAGAGATGATAAAGTGTAAGTAATTGTGACAAAATTATGAAAACTTTGAATCAAACTTTCCTTGATACACAACTATACATATATATATCTACATTATAAGTAAGTCCCAGCAGTAACTGACTGTAAATATTAGTTTCATTCATTTAATTCAACCTCAAATCATACAGACCATATTTCTGTGAAATATTCAAATTATACTGTTTTTATTACAATTCATTCATGAATATTGCCATTTCGAGAGATATGAGCAAATGTGCAATCAAATTAGCGTGCCATTTAAACAATAGTGCTATTTAAACTTCACTTCGAAATACACACTTTCGCTGTGAATCCGCGATGATTTACTTTAAAAACAAATGATTTCGCTTTCAAATTCTGTGCGCTCACTTGAGTGAGGTGAGCTGTGAACTTTATAGAATAGTAATACTGGTTTTTCACCACCACAGATATATAGTTTGTAAATAATATGTAATTCAACAGACGAAAGATATTACGCCTTATTATCAATTTTGTTCCAAAAAAAATGTTTGGTTTTTAAGTATGTCATAAGCATTTTCTCTGTTATAAATAAATAATTACTTTGTAAAAAGTAATCCATCAACCTCGAATGTCCAGAAAAACTTTTAACTTAATGAATAAGTATGAGTTAAGTAATATTATTTATAAATTACAAACAACTTTATTTTTCTTTCAGCACAAATAAATTACCCACCACCACTTATACACTGCCTACAAACTGATCATTAATAATTTACGGACTTGTTCATTATATAGGCCCTTACGTTATACCCATTAATTTCACCCTCACTAATTCACCTTACTAATTTAGCCAGAGGCTGTAATAATGTCGATTTTCCTTGTTTAGCTGAGAAATAGAGTTTCATACCATATGTATATATGTTCAAATTATTATGTTTAGTAACAAATATGAGTGAACTATAAAGCTGCATTTAATATTGTGCGAAACAAAGAATTTCGTCTCAAATGAAAAGTCATTATAGTATGGTTTGTCAATTGTGCTTTGGTACTGTTTGTTTTTCTGTGTGGCACCAAATACATACAGATAAATCTATATAAATCGTCGTGTTCATATGATTCTCAAACAAATCAACTGTCGGCCTTTTTTAACTTTCCTTGGACTAATTAAGAATAGATACGTATCTATGAAGCATATTTTTAAGCGGAGTTTAACCCACGTCCTATCCATATTGCTATCAAACGTAGATTAAATTTAGCCTAAATATAATGCCCTGTTATTAGTACTCGAGCCTCCTGTCTGTGAGAGGGAGTAGGCCCATATAGTAGGCCCGCGTCGTGTCGTCGTGATCTACGATATACTCTGTAATATGAAAGTATTTTCTATAAAATATTTACGGAATTGTGTCATACCAATACATAACATCACGGCCAGTGTCAGTCAGTAAAGGTGTAACAGAACACAAGCATTTTGCTAGTAACATCAAGTTCCATATAAAAGAAGATTGCCTGTAGCCGCTAACCGGGAAAAAATTCAGACTTATTGCGACTACTGCGAAATTTCTGATGAAAAAATACCATGAAATGAAAGAAACAAACATCTTTATTTTCCATGTAAACACGAGCATACACAATAGAAAAGTAAGACAGCATGACATATACTTGACCTGTGAATGAAACACAGAAACCTTTGTTCACATAAGCTATCACTTATTTTACAAGAGATATAAACTATTCAGACAGATAATCATCTACGCTATCTTCATAAATCAGTTTCGAAGGTAAGATCAGGTTCAGTGAGGGTCAATGACCTTTTTCTTTAATAGCTAATGGAGATATATGTTTTAATAATAAGTAACATTTTCCTTTATCCAGCCATAATCTATTCAATTTGCTGATAGTATTATGGTAGGGATAGTAATACAGTCTAAAATAATAAGATTTTGTGGACCTGAAAACATAAAGATTAACGAAGAAACTTTAACCTTGCAGTTACTTGTAAAATGTTGCTTCTGAAGGCGTCTGCTAGGACCGATGCCTGCCGGGGTCGCGTGATTGTTCGAAAGAGATACCGTGACCCTGGCACATGGCCAACTGAAGGAACACGGGTGGGTTTTAGTCAGTAAAAGTCTGACACGCCCTCCCGCTCCGCCCAGAGCGGGAGAAGTCATTTGATGATTTCCCATCCAAAAAAAAAAAGAAAAATGTTGCTTTATTCAAGTAACGGACATGCAAAATACATTGAATCTATATCACGTTACATTTTTTTTATGCATATGTGTGTTTGCAAGTTGACAGTTTATGTAATCTTTTGCCGACCTATTCAAGAAATACTGACAAGATGTATAAAACCTATTAAACTGAAATAGTATCTATGCTACTCAGAAACTTCTAATCTAATGAGCCCTTTCCAATTACACTCGAATCGGTAATAAATCATAGACAGAGCGTAATAAATTATAACCTTTTGCGTTTGGGGATAGTCATCAATTTAAATATGAGCGGAGTCGCATGTTTGAGTTTATACATACATAGGTATATCATGGTGATGAAAAAGTAAGAAGGCTTATTGAACAAAACTATCCAATCGAAGCCAGTTATTCTCTCGATTTCAAATTGTGACTACTAATAGAACTCTTTACACACTTACGTTTCCGGATAAGTAGGTAGTGCCACAGTAGGTACCAATTTCTGACGCTAAACAGCGTATTGTTGCTGGTGTGGTTACAGGCACATTATGAGACATTCAGCTTCATCTCTGGGATTAGAACACATCTGTGGTGCTTCTGCTATATGTGGCGACGACCACTGATCCTAAGGTCGGTCGGCCAACTATTGTTTGCCATCCAGTAACACAAAATATTTTTAAACGAGGGTTGTGTTAGGTTTGTATCTTTAGTTATCAACAAAACAAACAAATAAATTATTATTATCAGCCGTTTTTGTCCCTGTCCAATCCGTAATCAAATACTCTGTTAATCAGCTATCATAAATGCTATTTAAAACAAGCAAATGCACACGCCCAACTAGTGCTATTCAATGAAACCCGTGCCTGGTACAGTCGACGCCGCTTTATAGTGATAGTTGCAAACGAAAATGAAATTTGAAAATCCGCTTACAAGGTTGAACATGGTTTGAAAATTTTAATATGATTATTCAACATGATTTGATGTAGTTAGAATCTGCTAATAATACAGGCTTTTCAAGTTTTTATAGGTTAAGCAATGCAAAGACACAAACAGGCATAACATTTCTTCATGGGTCTACATTTAGTCGTACTATTTTGTAACATTCACTTGCACTCAAGTGAGCGAGCGCACACAATAAAAAAACTCATTTCTTTTAAGTCAATTATCGTGGATTCACAACATAACACCGTTCGAATTTTGAAGTGTTGTTAAGGTCAATAATGCTCGGTCAAACTCACGACCTCTCGCCTGCCAGTCTATTGATAGACTATTATCGCTTTCAAACTAATTTAATTAATCTTTTTGGAATGTATTTTATCCAGAAACTTCAAATAAACCGTTTTACATACCTACACAAAAGCTATGGATATAGTCAATCTTATTATAATCTGATTAAAATCACTCAACTGTCACAGGTGTACCTTAAATAGGTCTAGAATTATCTAGAAACTTAGCTGTAGGGGAATTAGGTAATGTATTCATATGAAAGATTTTGCGATCCAAAAGCGTTATAAATAATGAAGAATGTTTAAAAGCTGCAAGCATATGAATGACGTTAAATTTACAGGCACATGAGACATTTCAGCTATGTAAACATCTGGGATGGTGGATGGATGGTGGTATTACAGATTTTCATAGAAGACGGTGACCACTTACCATCAGTTGGACCAATGACCTGGTTGCGATCTAATAACATTAAAAGTTAATTTGTGTAACTTACACCATAAGTACTGCTCCCAAAATGGTAAACAAAACATTGTCAGGACATCGCCATGCCCTCAAACTCAAAATTCGTAAACATTGTGACATCCACCATCCAGTACCGGGTCGCGTGGTGGATAACTTCACACTCTCTTTCGTAGGCAGGAGGCCTGCCTTCCAGCTGTGGGAACGTTATAGGCTACTTGTGATACGCTTACGTGAACATGAAATATGACACACCAGAGACAGCTGATACGTCTCATGTGCCTGTAACTACACTGGTACACATACTCTTCATACTCGAACACAGCTACTCTACTTAGCGCCAGAAATAGGTACGATGGTAGTACTCGTTGTGAAATCGCCATGATTTTATTTAAAAATAAATAAGCTCTCTTTCGAATTGTGTGCGATCACTTGAGTGAGGTGAAAATAAACTTCGCACTGATATTTTATTGGTTCGGAATCAGTTCCGGATGTTTATGTTTTGTTCTGTATTATGACAAAAAACAAAGACAGAGTCCAAAGAAAATACACGTTGTATTTTCATAAACATTGTTTCCTTAATACATTTCATTGAAATTCTTATCGTAAAAAAAATATTCGGTACGCCCAAATACACGTTTCCCAAAATAATATTTTTGTATTCCACATGACACAACTATTTTCTCCACCAGATTCAGCTATGAAAGTTTTGAGTAATCAAGGAATTCGTACAATTTTTCAGAACATATTCACTTTTTGCAATGAAAACTGTGTTTTTGTGTCTAGTATTTTATTATAATCCATTCATTCGCTCGGCGGTGGGGCTGCACTATTATATATTACGAGTATAGGTACTTATGTTTGTCTGCGTTACACACGGCTACATAAAATCAAGCTATGCATCTCCAGTATAAACTGACCTCACATTGTTTGGGATTACGATATAATGAGAGGTCAGCTTAAATTGGAGTAGTATAGCTTGATATGTAGCCGTGTGTGCATGACTGTACGTGCGGAACATCCTGGACACTAAGCTGTTAGCAACTCGCCGAGAAGGCTGTTTGTCCCAGCTATGTGAACATTATAGGATGATGATTTTTTGGGGTGGCAGGAGTCCCCAATGACTCTGGTATTCATAATGTAGTATAGTATTTAAACGGATTAGTACACAGTTTTAGAATAGTACTCACCTAACTACTAAAAAAAAAAACCACTAAACAACATTATACTCATGCCAAAAGTCCATAAAATAATATAATGACTTGAGCGTTTGTATATTTAAAGGTTCATATTATATTGCATTAACAAAGTACTTATGTTTCCGTGGCTTCCAAGTGCCTTCCTGTTTTGATAGTTACCTGAAACAAAAAACATTAAATGTTGTTAATACTATATCCAGAGAGATTTCGCTCTCGTAAAAGTTGTATACTTCGAGGCAGGCTCATCTTTTTAACTTGTGCGTCGTAAAAAGGGAAAAATAATGGAAGGGATGAACGAAATTGTTCTACAAATAAAAGAAATAATGCACTAAAATTTTAATTAAATAAAAAATTGTGTAATTTATTTAAGTTTGAAATAGTCAACAAGTTTTGAGCAAGCGTGGTGATCAATGTTCGTATCTTCTACCCTACATAATCTGATAAAATTTTGGGAATTTAATGCAAAGATGTGCGGTCATGGGATCAGCCGCACTTGGTGATGGGGCTCACTAGGATTGGTGGGCGAATGTACAAGTATCTCCCGGGCCCCCCACATATAGTACTAGCAGTAACAGTCGGGTTTCGTTCATGGTTCATGGTTAGAAATTCACGCGACTTTCGCGGTTGTTTCAACACCTCCATACAAGTTAGTTGACACACACGGCGCGAGCGATTGTCTTCCTGCATTCCACGCGGGATTCATTTCAGTTTAGCCTGTCCAACTGAAGTGAATGAAGATATCTTGTCCGTCTAATTATACATAGAGAAATGGACGCACAAACTTACTTCATGTATTCAGTTTGATTAGGCGTTGAAATTTTTCGTCACTTATTAACAAAAACTTGCTTTTCCATACCTTTTGATCGCGTAGGTTTTTACGGCTTAATTTTTTAATATGTTTTTAAAGCTCGTAATCAATCCTGTGTCAATCTTTTTGTTAACATAATTCATATTGTAGCAATATAATGGAATTATTGTATACCGGAAAATCAACAAAATCTTTATTTCTGAATATATATTTTGGTGTCAAAATAATAATATCTCAAAAATATCTTAAGGACAACCAACACAACGTTATCTGATCCCAAACTAGGCAGAGCCTGTACTATGGCAACCAGACAACTGATAAACATACTTATATATTTTTAAATACATACATATTATATATAAATTACACCCAGACACAGAACAAATAATCGTGCTCATCACACAAAGATTTGTCCTGGGTGGGAATCGAACCCACAACCTCAGTCTTAGCAGTCAGGGTCACTAACCACTAGACTAACAGGCCAGCGGACAGTGTTGCATACTAAAAACTCCACAAATACAAGAAAAAATCATGCAAGACAAACCAAGAGATACAGCTATACATATATTATATCCCATCCGTACTAACCGTTTACACCAAAAAGGTTCTAAGCAAAACTCGAACAAATCTGTTTTCCTTCCATTTCCTTCCAAAAGTAATCTGTTTTCAGTATCGGTGGCAGATTCAATTTTAAGATAATCTAAACACTCGAGGTGTTAAAGGAAAATAGGCGACGTTCCACGAGGGTATGCGCTATTTATGTAATATTATCTGGGAAGGAAACTTGTGCGGTGAAATAGTTCACACAATATCCAAAAGTTTTTCATAAACTCACAATACTTATTTTTATTCAACAACCTACGTACATAAATAAATATTGCAAGATCGCGAAATCTGACACAGCATAAGCTTACACCAGTGCCTAAATCCAAAACAGTGCAGTCAAAAGCAATATTACGTACACACTATGCGAAATTTAAGGCGAAATTTTCTATTAAGCATCAGAGATTCACAAGGTGAAATGCAAAAATATAATTAAAAAAATTGAGCGTAGAATGATAGATGAATTATTTCCAAATCTTTTAGATGCTAGCAACGTACGCTTAACGCCCAAGTCCGGGTCTATATATTTGCATGCTTGAAGAAGTAAATCAATAAATATACATATTCCACTCCAAACCATAAAACACAAGCTTTTCAGAAATGAAAAACAAACCGGCCAAGTGCGAGTCGCGCACCGAGGGTTCCGTACAAACCTGCAGGTATTCACGGTTTATGCATAAGGTTTATGTTTATGAAATTAAATGTTTTTTTTTTAAATTTTTATATTGAGTTGACTGAATGAAAGGTAAATTGTGGTTTATGATTTATGACGTATTAAAAAAAAACTGCTTACTAGATCTCGTTCAAACCAATTTTCGGTGGAAGTTTACATGGTAATTAATGTACATCATATATTTTTTTAATTGTATCATTCCCTTATTTTAGAATTTACGAGGGGGGGTCACACATTTTACCACTTTGGAAGTGTCTCTCGCGCAAACTATTCAGTTTAGAACCCACACACGTATGGGTTTGATGTTTTTTTTTTTTTTTTGAGTTTTAGTTCTATGTATGTGGAACCCCAAATATTTTTTTTTTCTATTTTGTGTGAAAATCTTAATGCAGCTCACAGAATACATCTACTTACCAAGTTTCAACAGCATAGCTCTTATAGTTTCGAAAAAAGTCGCTGTGACATACTCGGACAGACAGACAGACATGACGAATCTATAAGGGTTCCGTTTTTTGCCATTTGGCTACGGAACCCTAAAAATAACATCGCTGATTTTTGAATGCAATAATTTGTGTGTAAGCTAAACCATAACATTAACACTATCGTTCGTGGTATAAAAATCTATCCGTAAAACACCTCTTGCCTCTTGAAATGTGTACATATTGAAATATATAAATAAAATAAATAAATACCTTGGGACAACCAACACACCGGCACCTGATCCCAAACTAGGCAGAGCCTGTACTATGGTAACCAGGCAACTGATAACTACACTTATATATTTCTAAATACCTACATACATATTATAGATAAATTACACCCACACACATAACAAATAATTGTGCTCATCACACAAAGATTTGTCCTGGGTGGGAATCGAACCCACGACCTCAGTGTTAGCAGTCATTCATCAGTCATTTCTGCTCCCGAGTAGTTAAGGTATGAACATAACGAAATCCTTTTCATCAGAATTATGTAAATTATTTCATGTACTAGGAACGCTACACGCCACTCAAGATTTCATACAATATTCATTATTTCAATCGGAATAGTTTTCAGCTGAAATTACGTCACTCGTATATGAGGTAATTTATATTGTGAATAATATACGGACTTATATGTTATGAACCCATTAAACATTCCGTTCTGTTCCTATTGTTTATTGTTGTGCCGGACGTAAAGAAAAGCAACATACCATTTCTACCCGTGGGTTTCGAAAGAGGGACCAAGGGGACCACTTCGGGCGGCAAGCAATGGGTAGCTCGCCGCCCGGTAAGGACCAGGCTCGGATCGACGGCGCGTAGTGTTCCACGCACGCCTCAAAGAGTCAACAGCATTGAAGGGGTCTGTAACTCTGTAGGACCGATGCCTGCCAGGGTCGCGAGATTGTTCAAAAGAGATACCGTGACCCTGGCACATGGACAACTGAAGGAACACGGGTGAGCTTTAGTCAGTAAATGTCTGACACGCCCTGCTGTTCCGCTCAGAGCGGGAAAAGGCATTTGATGATTTTCCATCCAAAAAAAAAGGGGACCACTTACTAGAGGATTAGCAGCAGCGTTCTCTATGCATTTTACCATCATACTGCTGTCGCCAAACCACCTGCCAAGCATGGCTTTTATGGCACACCCCCCCAAATTGGGAGAGGCCTATGTCCAACAAGGTCTAAAGAAAAACGATATATTTTCCAACAATTCCTAAATTTCTAACTTTATAATTACAACAATATAATATAAAATTTATAATATGAATGATAAAATAGTATTATTATATCGAGTACCCGTAGCCTATAAAAGACTTCTCTCCGCGTCCTAATTGAATTATTAAACACATTTGTATCGCTGATCCAGGGCGGCGCACTTGCAAATTTTATTAAGGCCAATCACAGTTCACGCGTCGGGTTCACTACTCTATTATTGCCTTACGTAGTACACACATGACCGCGTGACCACGAGCTACACGCTCAAGTGACACGTGTGGCGACAGCGACTGCGGAGAAAACAAATAAAGAAGTAGTTTAAAGCGTGTCCCGCGACGTGAATTGCGGAGCGAAGCGACGGAAACAGGCGCGCGCGTGTCGCTTGACGTAAATTGCAATACAAGTCGCATCGCTTGAGACTGTGAATGGGGTCTTATTGTTCAGAGTGGCTGTTGTAAATACGCCTCTTAGGAGTAAATGTGATAAATGTAGGAAATATGTTCAACAGTGGGTTCCAGTGAGCTTAAATGATTACGGCCATTCTCCAATTCGGCGTTCTTTGCCTAATTACCGTTACCTTTTTTATTTTTCACTAATTTGACTTAAACATATTAAAATATGAAAGAAATCAAAGATAGGAATTCAATAATTAATGTGGCATGTAACAATTAATGGTGGTTTTCTAGTTAAAGAGACTTAAAAATTTGATGAGTATGGTAATTAGAAAAATTTTATATTTAATGCAACGGTAATTAGAAAATATAATCAAGTCTGTGTAAAATATGATATAATGAAATGATAATAACACACATTAATTATTTGTACACATATAATTATTATTAAAGCAATAGAATTAACGAAGTCCCTCATAATAACCATAACCAATAGTAAAAATACACTTTATCTTGCTATAATTTATTAAAAATAAGACACTTTCAATGAAAATCAGGTAAAAATAAACTAAATAAAACAAACATTGTCTTAATTGGTAATTTTTTATTTTTTTTACGTTTCGGTTTCTCGACAATTCTTTTCGAAGATAGTGAAGTTGGTGTTGAACACAAGGAAGACGCTCGTTCCGTAATATTCACACTTGTATTTTATTTCCTGTCAATTGCTCATTATTGCTCAATAATAACATTCCTTTAGTAGAAGATGACGCGGCGTTGATGTGATTAAGGTAGGTTTAAAATTTGATGTCTTCTTAAAGGGAACTAATTCTTTTTCAAAAGAAGTCTACTGTAAACAAATCTCGTCTTGCTGATTATCTTCTTTTTTTGATTGGGGATTTTCGGAACAATTTTGTAAAGATACTATTTTAGTATAATTTTTGAGCGCAGCGAGTATGATAAATAATTGAGATGTAATAGTGTTGACAGAGTTTCAAGAGGATCTGTTGTATTGTCATCAAGCACATCACGATCTTCGATCACTTCTTCCTCAATTGTTTCCAATTTTCCCTTTTCCTTTTGGCTTTTATCTATAGTAAGCTCTGAAATTTTCCCTATTTCTTTTTTGAGTTTTCTTCCGGTTTTTTGGTGACATTTCGCAGATTGGAAGTATTTTTTTATCTCTTTTTCTTTTATTATACCTTTCTTTCTCTTTTTCTTTTGATTGCTGATACAAAACAGGGCCATTTTTTAATTCGTTCTCGGCGTTGTCGTGCCGCGAGCCTTCTCTTTTCTTTAACTTCCTCTTTGGTCTTTTTGGGTTTTCCCATCCTATAAATTAAATAACTTCATGAATGGTCAGCATATAATACAGTCATATTTACTGAAAATAATAACAATAATCTACGAAAACTGCAGGAAAACTTTCCATTGGTGTGACATCGCGGCAACAGTTAGTAAATAAGTATTAATTTTTCATACAACGGTAATTATAAACATATGGTAATTAGTATACGGTAATTAGAAAACGATAGATTTTCTTAAAAATGTCGAAAAACGACACAGCATGCAAATACTAGCTTATTACAACGCACGGAGGCCAAAGTATTGTCTCCATTTACATGATCAACTTGGGTCTAACTTAAAAAATCATGCATTAAAATAAGTACAACGGTAATTAGAAAAGTTTTTAACCAAGGCTACGGTAATTATATACTCACGAGCTTCATTGGCGGTACACTAACGTTAGAGACATGCAACTCGTGATGGGAAGTGGCATACACTGAGGAGACGCGTCGCGTATGGTAGTGATGTGCCAAATACTGTTAATTAGGGATGTGCTCCCGAAAACAGAAAATGTCACGGCAATTATAACTTTCGATTGGACATTCGGTTACTTAATGATAATTATTTATAGACTGGTTCTATTGAGTCGATATTTCGTAATGAGATACACGTTGCTTAATACCGTTTAAAACGTTGAATGGATCAAAGTAAATCTGTATGTTATAAAAATTACAAGCAAGTTTTAACATTAAGTTGGTGTGCGGAAAAGCCACGGTAATTAGAGAACAGAGGTTCTTTGAACATAAGATAAATAAATTTAGTCTTAACTTCTTAAAACAGAAACCAATGTTTTTGTTTACAGCTAGATAAGGATGCTATCTAACATTTTAAAAAAAATGCATGATTGAATATGATAATATTACGGATTATGCAAGCCCGGACACGTAAAACTTGCTCATCGGAGAATGGCCGATTAATTGATAATGTACTGTAATTATAATAGTTTAGAATAATTAACGACGCGCTTTCAAAAAGGGCCGAATGCACAAGGTATGAAAAACATCTTGAATTAAGAACAATCTTAAGATGTAAAAATAATGCAGAAAAACCAGTTTGATGAATCTACAGCGGCGGGCGCCTGAATAATACAAAATGTTATTCAGTTTGTGTTTACAAATAAATTATTACAGAACAAGCTTTGTGTCCAAACCGAGTTTCCCATCGGTAAAAATGATGAACATCCTTAAATACTTTCTTCCCCTACTTAACCCCTCAAAGAGACGAATTTTACACGGTTTATCAGTAAAGGTTACAGTTATATAGTTGACGTTTAGAGTGCCTTTTTTGGGCCTAATTGAAATAAATGCTCTGACTTGTACTTTACTGACACATACGTCTAGATTAGATTTTTATTCGATAGTGATAAAAACCACTTATTCATTGGGGAACATCGACCCGTCTAAATCTCTTATTAGGCGTCTCGTATCTATTCGAATTCTTCCGTCCCAAACTAGACTTTTACATAAATCGTATCTGGATTTCTAGACCAAGATTACAATAGAAAAACAAGTGCTAATTTAGACCTAGTCTGTCTGTGTCGTACGTACCTAGTGTTTATGTCGAGATACCCAAATCAATAGGACTATATGAGTGTTGGGTTGGGGTGTAGTAACAGAGAGATAGCACTGAATAAGTTGACTTAATGAGAGCCCTGTTTCTTCAAGTCGTTTGAAAGCGAGTTTTGATTAGAAAAACGCAAGAACACTGTGTCAATAGTTCTACAACGATACCCTCTAGGTTTGGAAATACTACTGTAATTTAAAATTTTGATTTATAAACAGAACCATTAGAATCGCTGCAGCTGCTACCACACCACACTCCAACAAGTTTGTGACAACCGAAACTTGTCCCATCTCATGCCGTCGTATCCAGAGCTGTCCTACGCGACTCACACTTGACGAATTAGTTTGTAATTGGAATCCAATCAACGGAAAAGGGACGCCATTTTAAACTTTAATTCTGCCTCGCTGGTCCATTCTGTTCAGAATTTTTTGGGACAGATTTAGTTTGATGTGTTTTAAGTGATTGTTTCTTAGTTTAATTGTATTTTTATTTAAATACGTTTCAGTTTGTCATCTAGGCTATTTGTTGGATAAAATGCAAACTACAATACTATAAACACTACCTATTCTAAAAATTGGGACACAATTGTTATCTTCTCAAAAGAATCCAAGTCTTTATTAGGCTTAGTACAAGAAAAACGGGGCAGCTATCGTCATAACGGATCAACCATGTATATGAATGAAATAAACAGATTTATTTACATAACTACTAATCTAAGTCCTTAATCCTCAGTTAATACCCCTCACCTAACTCTGATCGCGAGAAATATTAACATAAACCACAACGCAACAGATTAACTATGTAAATACTTGGATCTAAATATTATATATTTCTGGCTACTAAACTTTGCTTAATTTTTTTGCAAATCTTGACAAACAGGGTACTTAGGTATTTTTTTCTATAAATAAATTTCAAAAACTATTAAATTTAAGGCTTTTATCGTGCTGTAATTATAAGTTAAAATTCCTGTTCCTAATTTTCATTAAAATTGAAAAATCTGCTACATGTGAAAATAATACCTTTGCATTGTGACCTTGTGTTGAAAACTTTATGTATTTCTTGTTTCGCATCGATTCGAAATTCAAACGGAGCATCGTTGTGAATTCGAATTGACTTTAAAAACTAATGAGTTTGCTATCAAAATGTGTGTGCTCACTTGATTGAGGGTTCAAGCGATCTTTACCAAAAAGCAATACTGATGTCACATTATGAAATCTACTATGCGATCCAGAAATACTAACGACATATACGTGTAAATGTTCTCCCTAAGGTCCTATAATTTTCCCAACCCGGAAATCCCGCTACACCGCAGTATAAGTACCTTCAAACGGCTTCCAAAGCCTCCCATAATCCTATCATCCCATGATCGTTCTCAACCACGTATTATACTACCCACTTATGTACTTGTGATCCTGGTATCTTGAATTAAATATTATGTGGGTTGGTTTATTCTTAGACATTACGTATACAGTTAGTGTTTTTTTTTTTTGGATGGGAAATCATCAAATGACTTCTCCCGCTCTGGGCGGAGCGGGAGGGCGTGTCAGACTTTTACTGAGTAAAACCCACCCGTGTTCCTTCAGTTGCCCATGTGCCAGGGTCACGATATCTCTTTCGAACAATCACGCGACCCCGGCAGGCATCGGTCCTAGCAGACCCCTTCAGTACTGCTGACATCTCTTTGAGGCGCGCGTGGAACACTACGCGCCGTCGACCCGAGCTTGGTCCTTACCGGGCGGCGAGCTACCCATTGCTCGCCACCCGCAAGCTCGCGCCTACGGTGGCCGGGAGTCCGCAATCGACTCCCGGCATCCGGGGCGTCTCCACCTGCGGCGGCTAGGGACGTGAGGGCGCAGAGACTGCCACTCCCTCACGCGCCCTCTTCCTTCGCGAGTATTACTGCTTCGCAGAAGGAGGTGACGGCTTCCCATGCCCTCTCGCTCCGTTTCATGGCTCGCACCAGGGCCGGACGCGAGAGGTCGCCGCCGCCGATCGCCTCCACGAGGACACGGCGGTGCTCCGCCCAGGCAGCACACTTCCACCGTATGCTCCACCGTGTCTTCTAGACGATCCTCACAATGGAAACACCCGGGCGTTTCCTCCCGCTTTATCCTGATCAGGAACCCACCGAAGCACCCATGCCCGGTGAGAACCTGCGTCAGGCGGAAGGTGAGGACGCCGTGGCGCCTCTCTATCCACTCCTCAAAGAGGGGACTTACTTCCGCAATTGTGGCGTGCCCTGCGCTGGGTTGCGACAATCGTACCCGCCATGTCGCCATGAGATCCTGCCGGAGCTCTGTCCGCCGTGCCGCGATTTGTCGCGGCAGCGGAGTTTTGCCCCGGCGTTTCGCATCCTCGCGCCACTCCTGCATGTGGGCGAGGACCTTTGCCTCCAGATCCCATGGTGGCACTCCGGCAAGGAGGCTCGCCACCTCGCAGGAGACCGTGCGGTATACCCGGATGTACAGTTAGTGTGAGCGTGTTTTTTAGTTTTTTTTTAAACTATTATTTATTTTCTATTTTTTAGGGTGTTTCGAATTTTGAGACGTATGTCAGCGTAGTTTGTGACGTATGTCAGCGTAGTTTTTGAAGACAGGTTTTTTGCTGTCCTGGTAACCCTGGCAAGGATAATGGCACAAATTTATGAAATTATAGTATTGTCATCGGTCTTTGACAGGTGTGCAAAATTTGAATGAAATCTGGTCGATTAAACTGGGTCAAAATCGCGCTATTAGGAGTCGGTTACAAACAAACAAACATACATACAAGTGAAGCTAATAAAAAGCGTGTAATATCGGGACATGCAGACTGTTCAAAATTTGTTTGAGCGACTAAGAACATCCAAAAATATGTTCTGAGTTTGTTTTTAAGGTTTAGTAAAGTAATATTGCGTTTTTCATCAAGAATTTTTTAGTAGCAGCCTGTAGTCTGGATTTTGGTGTTAAAGTTGCAAGCTTATAATAATAAATAATAAAAACTTTATTGTTCAAGAACTGCTATGTACATATATACTTGCCTCTTTACCCGTACAGGGAATAAAGGTTCAAAATTTAATTCATGTGATACAGTTCTGACGTAACAGTAGGTGTAAGTATGTAAAAATATTTAATCATATTATCTTTTCGTACCTATCTAATCGAAAACCAGATACTATCCCGATATTTTTTCATAAAAATAAACATAATGTTGACAGACCTGAACTTATTCGTAGCATGCACGTCCAGCCGGAAATTATGAAAAATTGATTCTGCCTGACATCTAGTATTGGTATTACTGAGTACCTATACAGAATATTTGATATTCGTCGATTCAAATAACAATTTTAAGCTAAAAAAATTCTGGTAGGTTCACCATTTTTCTCCGGTCACAAAAACTCATTTAATTACTCCTCTGAATAATCGATGTAATGGTTATTGCCTTCTGCAATTAGTTAATCTGGCAAAGAACTTGTCCTTGCAGTTTACAGATGAAAAAATACTCATAAGGATGGAATATCTGTCCATCCTATTCTATCCTTCTTAGCTATGTATATACTTATTCCTATCCTACTTATCTTAATATCAGCTTAACAAGTCATTCAAACCTTTAAAATATCTATGATTTATTTTTACTCGCCGTGGGTTTCATTATTGCAGGAATGGTCCCATTAGTCCTAGGAATCCACTTGGATATAGTACGCCATTTTGTATTTCATACGGATTCCGGTTATGTGATCGGATTGTTTGCAGAGTGTAACCGTGCATAAAATTTGGTGTAATGTTCCGATGTAACAGTTGTGAAGTTTCACGGGTTAATGTACCGTGTCTGTATAGGTATTTTTGGAGTTGAAGGGAAAAGTTATGTCTAATTGTGTCTTTCTGTTTTTCTGTCAGTAGACTTAAGACTGTTGCGTGGCTGGAACCACTGAAATTACTGGACTGTTGGCTAAGTGGACTTAAGCGCTCCGTGAGCAAAAGGCCAAAAGGAATTTGTGCCTGGTTGATAACATGGGTCTTGAAAACATAACTATCGGTGTGTGTACGTACTAGGTAAGTTAGTTGTGATATTAATGTTTTATCTTGTTTTATTGAATCACGTCAAATCGGTAAACACAACAACCATGATTCGTGATTTGAGCCAGGCTTTCTTGTCTGCTCTTCATTCCCAGTTTTGTTAAAAGCTATAAAGGCTTCAAACAGGCGTGACATGACTATTGTAGAATAACTGCCCCGTTGGTCTCGTGGCGTTCGCAAGCGCGACCCCTGAGCGTGGGGTCCTGGGTTCCATTCCCGGGTCGGGCAAAGTGTTACTGGGTTTTTCCCGCGCCGATGGCTAGTCTCCGTTGAGATTGGCCGCCGTGGCCGAAATTCGGTCTGGAGGACTATAGAACAATTCCCATGAAATTTACATTGAAATTGTTTTACATGAGTCGCATCACGTCTGTTTGTGGGAGCCTTAAAACGTGCCTTGCCAGATGATGCCACATAACAGGCACCATATTGTTGAACCAACAATGGCAATTAGGTAAAAATTGAACCTTTAAAATCCTTGTTTGTCGCATCTGCGCTGCATCGTGACATGCATGATGCGCAACAATTTTTTGCCCAGTGAATGTGTACAAGGTTTCACACGAAGTCTTTTTAACTGCTTAGCCTTTTTCCAACTTTGTTTGGAACGGTTTCGAGTCTTACCGGATGCAGCTTATTACCAGTATTTCACATAATGTGACTGACTATCTGACCTTCACAGTTCGCAAAATTTGTCGAAAGTTGTAGCAGATAAGGCACTTGACTGACACAAGAGCAAAAGTAATAAGTTTTATGGCCATCTGATAATTTACAACTAAGAATAGAATAACTTTGCGAGAATAAACTCCTAGGGAAAGCATAAGTTAAAAATATTAGCTCATATTTCAAGTAAATTGATTTAATTTGAATTTTGATATACTTATTGGGGTTAAACAAGAAACCGCCCAAATATATAATAAGATAATTCTTCCATATCATAAATTTCTTAGGGCTCGCGTTTGACAAGAATACACCACCAGTTCACAATCACAACTACAATTTTACTTACAAAGCTTTATAATTCCAATATATTTTAATATCTCCTATCTTATGTATGAACATACCGACCGCCCTCTTATTACCCCGATTTCCAGTATGCTCTAAATTAATCTAGATCTAGGCAGCATGTATACGCATACTAGACTTTTAATAGGAATTCCTGCGGTACTATCTAGTTAGGTGATAGGGCAATATTCCCTGGCGATTGAACTGTAAAAGGCTACACAAGATGTTTATAAGCTTCTAATAAAAGAAAATTGAATGTAAATAAAGTTGAAATGCAGCGTTCTTAAAGAGCAGCAAAATTACAGTACCTAATGCTATTTTTGTAAAGTTCACTTGGAACCTCACTCAAATGAGCGCACACAATTCGAAAGCGAACTCATTTGTTTTTAAAGTAAATCATCGCGGATCCACAACGAGACACCGTTCCAATTTAGAAGTGACGTTTTGCATATGGCACAACTGAGCAGAAACATGAAAATGTTACGACAATTTTTAGGTCACAAAGATTATTTTAATAGTGAAATATGTATGTAGTACAAAATGTGCATACCATTATGCTTCCGTAGCTTGGGTGACCACAGGAACGGTCTAGCCAAACCATTTTACTCAGCAACGTTTCAACATGCCGTTGTTAGATTTTATGCAGAAATTTAACAAAACAGGGACTGGTAGTGACCTAGTGGCCCCGACTACCGACTACCGAAGCAGGCAATATACCTTGTGCTTTATTTCATCACTGCTGATCTGAAAACGGTTAATGAACACATCGTGAGGAAGCCAACATATCCTAGAACCAAAAAAATTAAGACATACGAAATCTACCAACAGGCACTGGGCGTGCTTGGTATCCACCGAGTTGGTATAGCGTATCCACGCTTCCTTTCACGTAGAGGACACCTGCATCCCAGCAGTGGGATCATTATTGGCTAATTATGCTACACTAAAGTATCGCGTCTCTATTCACCGCGCAGCTAGGCAGAAATGTATAGTACTCCTACATTTCGCCAGTTATGTTTAACAGCCATGTAAAAGTAAGACAGTCAATAGGTTCTGCATTGTGTTCTAAATCTGTGCAGTTATTTATATACAAGCCTACACATTGACCTTTACCAGCGACCTTTAGCTTCAGATATTTCGGTAAGTATTCCAGATACCAGATTATCTTTATAAAGCCCACGTATCTATGAAATTAGGCCGCACCAAGTTTCCAGAGGGACACGCACTGACAACATCAGATTTTGGACAGAACTTGTTCAAATGTTTATTTTTTAGTTTTATTCAGGGTGGATTTTCAGAAATCTTGAAATAATAGGAGCTTCGAAGTTCACAAGAGAAACTGAGACGTTTGCCTTGTTCTTCGTTGGTTCTTGAACTCCAGTTTTAATGATGTAAACTTAAACTTATGTTTTATTAATTATTGTCCAGCAAGAACAAACATTTTTAAACTCAATATATATATATATATTATATTACAAATAATCAAAAGTGTAACATGAAAACATATCTATAATAACCATCTGGGCGCAATTCTATGACGTGAAAGTTTATTTGTCATTGTATAAATGACATCATCATAATTTCAGGCAAATGACGTCCACTGCTGGACATAGCTACTCCCCAATTTGGGAAGTTCGCCAAAATCGCCACACAGTCGGCTTGGCAATCGCAATATAGTGGCAAAATGCATAGAGAACGCTTCTGCCCATTCTCTAGTAAGCCCCTTAGTCACCTTTAACGACACCCACGGGAAGAAATGTGGTTTAAAGTTATTTTTTAACACTAAAATATTTGCACATTCCGAGAAAGAGTAATTCTCAAAACCCCACATGGCTCCAACTGTTTGTGTCACACAAAATACAGAGAAAAACACAGCATAAGCGACATACAAAAAGAAGAGAACATCTCAAAAAGGAGCTAAATGATGTCTGTTTTGGTATCATTTTGGAGACAAAATAAAAAGCAAACCATAAAACTCCAATAGAAACACAATCCAGTAAATAAATACAATATCTTTCACCATGTGGTGGTGGTCCTCTCAACTAATAACCTCGCTACTGAATGTTTATTTTAATTTTAATATTCTATTTTATATTCTATATTCTATTTTATCTCTATTTACTTTAATCCTATGCATTTGAATTTAATAATGAGACTTCAATTATTTATTATTAAATTTTTTGTTATTGTATTATTGTTACGCATGAATTACCAAAAAATGTTGCATAATTTTAATTGTAAATATCCTTATTGTCTTTGTAATAATATGTAAAACCATAAATGGTGCATGCTGTGTTAGCCTATAATTAATTGTTACACTTAAGAATGTACTGTTATCGAAATTATATTTAATGTATTGTGTAAACAATTTTTGGCTAACCTAAGTAAATAAATAAATGTTCACATCGCTACCTGACCTACTGCCCTACCTACATAACTGCATCAAAACCAAACAAAATTGCAATAGTCGGTCACGCTGTTAAAATATTAGGCAGATATCGGTAACACCATGGTATTCGGTTTTCGTTCGGGCGTCCTTTGACCTTTGTGGCCTAATTTGTAATTCATGGTGATAGTACACCAGAAAGTCAGTAGAAATGTAAGTTTAGAAGGTTGTATTGAGAATTAGGCATAAGGAATTTTATCACGTTTGTATTCTCCAAATATTCAAGCAAAGACGTATTAGTCCAACATCCAGCTACGTTAAATTCTCATGAAGCATACTGCGAACCTATTAACTATAATTTCTGGCGAAGCTAAGTACACGTGCATAACTTCGTTTAGTATGAAAATGTAGGCGGGATCATCTATTGCGACCCACGGTCACGCTACGTACGGATACGTGGCTTACAAACAAATAAACCTCGCAGTTTAGGTGGCAAACCGCTCCGTGCATATCCTACGGGGTAGTTGCGTAACACTAACGGTAGACATGATTGTCATTTTGACAGTTCAACTACATTCATTGCGTTATTTACGTTGTTGAGCAGACGAATTTTTCGAACAGATGAAGCAATGGATTCTTCTCAATTATTCAAATTATCTTTGATAATGTTACGCTATTAAGGTGCTGCAAAGCAGTGGTCGGTCGACTTAACACTTTCCCCGAACTATACTAGGTACTTCTGACTATTACAGACAGTGAACCTTTTGTATGTATGTTGTATGGTGCCAGCACTGTCATGTGCTATATCCAGGCGATCGATGGAACTAATAGAATTGCTCACAACATTGTAAGAAATTGTTTCGGTGACCCATTAACACTGCTTAGCTTATTACAGTGTTGTTTTTTATGACAAAAAAGTTTGCTTTAATTTAATTAATATTATAGTTTTATGCTTTCGAAAGTTTTAAAAAAATATACTAGGCATTGGTACATTTAGGGGTCGCGTTAGTGAATATAGACATAATAGGGCGAACTAAAGGACACATGATACCAAATGACTTTGACCCTTTTAAGTAAATATTAATTTGGTTAATGTTAAATATGATGATATGATATGTTGATATTTCTTGAATTTGTACGTCACATTATGTGGCAAACATGTCAGTACTTTCAAATGTTTTGATCATCTTGCACGCCCATGCATGCTGTATATATCACACATGTTTACGCAAATCTATTTTATCACTATACAATTATCTATATTATCTATCTAAAAGTAAAGGGGAAGTTGTGTAGTAGTAGGAATGGCTTCCATATTTTCATATATAAAATGGCTTTGACTTTCACTAGTAAAATTTGCTACCGTAATCGCTGTGTTATTTTTGTATACTATGACGGAAATAACTAATTTGTAAAAAAATACAATATTTAGTTTCGGTGGTAACGCGTAACTTGCGTGTAATGTAATAATAAATACTGCCTTATTTGTACATAATATGATCAATACCAAACTTAAAGACCTATTCAAAAGAATCAACAACACAACATTTCATCACCACTATTACTCCAAAAAATACCGTGAAATAAGTGTGAAACTTAATAATGAAAACCTCCTTGATTGTTCTGTAGTCGTGAGTGACAGAAAGAAAGTAAGCAAGCATTTGTTTTTAAAGTAAATCATCGCGGATTCACAACGAGACGTTCGAATTTCGAAGCGATGGTAAAGAAAACCACACAGAGAGGAGCTGAGTATGATCCTCATGTCAGTTAGTGTTATCAGGTTATCGTCGGAATGTTTCCTGAGTCTGGTGTTGATCTAATTACTGTCAATAGATTGATAGATGGATTCAAACTAGCGGCCCACACTCCCACAGTAGTCAATCTCTCACCCACTACACCCATCGTCTAGTTTTGTCTACTGATACATAACACAATGAAACGTATCTATATTATAAGCTTTAAAAACATAAATTCATACCATATACATGAAAAGTAACCATAGTATTTCCCTAAAAAATATATCCATCAAGTCAACAAGAAAGCCACATAAATTAAACATTAGAACGTTACAGAACAACTACATACTCCTTATTTATCCACAAACACACTAGGTGACAAAATGACCTTGAAATAAAATGAATTACGCGACACTGTTTTGATAAATTCCAAGGTCAGGTCGGCTTCAATTATATCCCAGGAGGCACAAAATGTTTTAACAACAGCTAGTGAAGGGCGAAATGAAAAGCTATAGTATAAAAAATTGGTCGTTTGCAGTGGAATATATTATGTACATTAAGTGTGAAAAATAACACAAAAATATAACATGTTTATACAGGTATACTCATACAGGGTATAAAAGACATCGCTTCACAAACTGTTACCTACCAATGTATTCAGTAAATGATTCTAGACACACAAGCGTTGTCATTTAACATTTTTCGTCGGCTTATAAAAAAACTTTAGAGGTGTCAATGGACACCCGGATGGAACGAAGTTCCTTTCCATGATTCATAATAGTTATTATTTTTTAATTATTTATTATGTACAAAAACCTGTATACACTCAACAAAAAACAAAACAAAAATATTCTCTCTGTCTCTCCCTATCTCCTTCTCTCTCCCTCTCTCTCTGCCTCTCTCTCCCTCTCTCTCCCACTCTCTCTCTACCTCGCTCTCTCTCCCTCTCCCTCTCTCTCTCCCTCTCCCCCTCTCTCCCTCCCCCCCCCCCCCGCCTCTCCCCCTCTCTCCCTCTCTACTCACAACAAAAAAAACAACAACATACAAAATATATACGGTCGAATTGAGAAACCTCGTCCTTTTTTTGAAGTCGGTTAAAGCATGTCGTGATAACTTTTCGTAAGAATTTTTTCCGTCTAGCCCCCTTTCACAATGCGCGATAAGGAACTTCGTTCCAAAAACAATTCAACAACATCAGATTATGTTAAGTTTTGAAAGGATTGCAAGTCCAGTTAGTGTATCTGGAAACTGTTATATTTGCTATTTAGGTACAAACGCCAGCACATCAAGGTACCCGAAAATGTCTAATTCTCCCTATCAACCTTGAACCTAATGCTTTCGCGATAAAGTTGAAAACCTATTAAAGAAATGTGACAGATTATACTAGCTCGATGTGCTGGCGTCTGTACATCTGAATGGAGCATGATATTTGTGGAATTATTTACTATCAAAATCGTTTATTGGAAGTATGTGCGCTACTGACGTGTATTTAATCGGATTTACCAAACCAGTTTTCGAAAGCCGGAACCCTCTCACTGTACAAAAAGGCAAAATTTTCTCAACACATGTTGTCGTTGCGACAAATTCTCCAGTAAACACATTTTTATATTTTCACCCTGTATCAAGTTACATAACATAAAATGCTGAAAATACGGTTATTCCTTCAGTTTCCGTTCTTCGAATTTGTGTTGGTATTTCTACTACATATATTGGTATTTGTCAAGGCTTGGGTTTGGCTCAAAAGGAGACGTTGGTCCAATGATTATTGTGTTGAAAAAATTACTGAGCCAAGATAAGCTCCTTAGAAAGAGGTCTTGTCAATAATTACGTACGTAACGTTATTCACCAAAAGTGTGTAAATGTTTGCTTAAGCTGAAATTATCAGCAAAAAAGGTTTGTTAAAAATATATTTAAACAAGCGTCCTTTCTCCACAGACATAACGTCGAGATTTGTTTGGTTATAATCAGATGTAATAAAAGTACCTACCCTTACTGAAGCCGAGACTCAAGTGACTTCGAGTTTGTTATGGGTATTTGCAAGACCAAGTGATCTTTTCGTTGTTTGTTTTTTTCTGCTGGACTATATCTTTTGGATACGGAGATATTGATGGCCACATATTTACTATAACAGATATTTGCACACCTATTAAGGTAGGATATGGTGCAAAGAACTTTTGATGCAATTATGTATCACCTCATAAACATCCACATTCATGCAAATAAATGATTTGATTTGTGTAAACCTTCTTGAATTTTGTTTATTACGATTTATAGAATATAGAAAGACGTGTGTTGTTTTCACCCTACCTCAATGTCATGCCATCTGTCAATAAAAATGACCTTAGACTGGTAAATTGCCATTGGAGAGAAATAAAAATATTTTCGCACCTCTATCGATCTACACGACATACGCTTATGTAAACTCCACTTGACTACATAACCTTGAGTTGACACTACGATGACATTTTTGTCCTTGGGGAGCTGGCATAGTCATCTCTAATAGGAATAAAAACCGAGTCATACTTTAACCATACATTATGCATCATTCACCATTCTTCCATCATTTTATTATATTTAATTTTCATACTTATTTGATTTGATTTAAACCCACTCACAACTGATAAAACCCGCACATACTTTTGTCTTCTCATTTCATTATTGTGCCTACCTTTGACCCCTAAACAAAGAGATTTGGCAAAAAGGACTATCAGGAATCTAGATAGACATGTCATATGTGCTATTCAACCAAAATTAACGTTAAATGGCTGTCAAACGGTTAATATTGGCGACAAAGCTGTCAAAATGTTGAGGTAAATGTTTGTCTCTTTTGTGTTCATATTTTTTGTAGAAGAGTGGAGTGAGATAAAGAATCGCTCATGTAAAATTCTCTTCAAATCATTTCGAAATTCAAATGATGTCTCGTTCTAAATCCCAGATAAATTACTTTAAAAACAAATGATTTCGCTTTCGAAATGTATGCGAACACTTGAGTGAGGCTCTAAATGAACTTTACATATAGTGATACTGTAACCAGGCATTAGATGCTTCTCAGTCAGTCAACCTTACTCGTCTACTGAAGTCAGAGATAAAACAAAAACCTACTGATAACAAATGAGATAGATTACACACAATGTTCTCTGTATTCAGTACATTTGGGTCTACTTGTTTGAGTTAATTATTACGGTTTACACGATTGTGAGATAGGAAGTACTCCGAGCGTACGTTGATATTGTTGTAATATAAAATAAGTCCTTTAAAAGTTTTTAGTATATAATTGATAACCAGACATAATTGTGTAGCTTAGAAAAGTGCCTTGTAACAGCCAGCGACCCTATTTTATCAATGGAGCTGATAAGCAGGCGACTCATCCAATAGTCAGTTACCGCCGCCGATGGACATGCCAAGACATGACAATGCCAGCTGCATTGCAGATTCGTTGCCTTTCAAGAGATATAGCTGAAATATCTCATGTGCATGTAATCACAGTGACTACGCTATGTATACTCCTCAAACCAGCAGAAATAGATATGACGGTAGCACTTTCCTGGACTCACTTCTTCACAAAGAGCTCCACTACTGAGTGCTGAGCGTGAGGTCTTCGGTTCGATTTTCAGAGGGGTAATTGCGGAACTTTTTATCGGTAGGAATTGGTGTAATATTCATAGTTAAACAACATTCATTGCGTTATTTACGTTGCTGAGCCGACAATTTATTCGAACAAATGACGCAATGGTTTAGAAATAATCTTCAATCCCATTTAGATTCTGACAAATTGTGCGTTTCGCAATTAGGGTGCAGGTCGGACAAAGTATTATTGGGTTTATCCATTACGATTTTTTCTGGAGTCTGTATTAGAACGCAGTTGATGGCGATAAGCTCGCTCACTATTATGTGGGACTTAGACGACTGGTAAAAACACATGTATGTTACTATAGGTTCAACTCTGTCTATCCCCTCAGGGAGTACAGCCATAATTTCTCATCTCCACATAACAGATATGACCCACAGCACTTCTGAAGAATGATAGATGTATTTTTAAAGTGAGTAGGTATAATTATGTATGGATGTTACTTTTGATCGTTCGCTCGTATTCTTCCACTATATTACGCGTCTGATAGCCAGTTGAACGGAAGGTTGTCTGTCCATTTCTAAGTGGTTTACTTCTATAGAAATGTTATCAGTAGATCCTGAGAGGTTAGCTGTGTGGTTTTATATTATTTCTATTATGTTTTTATGCATATAACTAAGAAAATGTCTCAATAATTAGACAATTTTTAAAATGAAATTTTTCCAAATAGAACTTCGAATTTGGAACGACGCGGTGTCTCATTGTGAATTCGGAATGCACACTTCTTCTGATGCTCGTTTGTTTAATTCAAATATATATGAAAAATAAAAACAAATGAAACATGACGTAACTAAAAGCTTAACGAACTCGAATAAAACACTATTTCGTCCGAGTCGCAGTAGTGTCCAATTTTTTATTCAGTTTCCCCAGAGAGAGTTTGCAATGAAAGGTATAATATATTCAAGCAGAAATTTGAACGTGTCAAGAAAAATCACAAATTTATTTCAAAACAGTAAGAAAAAAATACTGCACTGAATACTGCTGAATTTGTTTGTATGTTTGTTTGATTGAACGCGCTTATGTCAGGAACTACTGGTCCGAATTGAAAAAATATTTTGTGTTGGGTAGCCTATTTATTGAGGAAGGCTATAGGCTATATAACATCACGCTACGACTAAAAGAAGCGGAGCAGCAACTAAAAATGGTCGAAAACTGGCAGGCAAATGGATGCGACGGGAAGGGTCAGCGGAGCAAAAATTTGACGCGGACGAAGTCGCGGGCAGAAGCTAGTAAAGTATAGAATTATTTTGTGACTTTATAGATCTGAGGAAAAATTCTCGTATTTTGAAGAACGGTCGCATTTTAATCATCTCATACTGTTAAAAATATCTCCATATTTGACATTGACTGTCGCTAAGATGAGATTACGACTTCATTTTGTACATATTTTAAATACAAGAAATGACCTACTGGTCCCATAGAAATAAATGTTTATATTCAGTACTATGACCCTCCAATTTATTTTATACTTTTTGCAGCCTTAGTATTAAGTTTCACTTAGTGTGAGTACCTTCACTAAGTATTTCAAGTGCTTTCATAACTTGGAAAGTTCAAAGAATCTTCTAAGTTACAAGTTATCGTGGTAAAACAAAAAAGATTTTCTTGAGTGTCATGTTTCTGAAGCAGGAATACTTTTTTTAATAAATTACTACAAAGTGTTGGAGAAGATTCTTATAATGCTTTGGGTTGCCAAGTGGAATAATATATTTGGTTAAAGATAAATATAAATTCTTTCACTTTTCGATCTTCAATCGATTTTGGGAATCGAAAAAGATTTTGCATCTTATTTCATGTCCTTAGCACTCACATTTTATTGATTGTCACATGGTGACTTGTACAGTCAGTACCCTGCATTACCTGACCACTTTTCCTCATTTTTTCTGTGTAGGAGGGGTCAGGTAATGCAGAGCACTGACTGTACAAGCAGACTTGTTCATACCGCGGTTGTTATTCCATTTCCTAATCAATTAAATAATGTCGGTTAACTTAACAGAAGCCATGCTTTTATAAAAAGAACAAGGTGCTGCCTGCGATTTCCTCAACGTGTTTTGTTTTGCATAATTTGAGTACAAATATCCAGATTGAAACTAGCTTACATCTATCTCCAGTTTCCAGACTATGTATCCGTCAAATCTTATAACGATAGGTTCAGTGGGTTGTTTAGTTACTTCCCCATTGATGATATTAGAACAGATAAAAAAGAATAAACCAATTAAATTCCTCAAAGTCTATTCTAAATCATAATACTATCCAAAAAGCAAACCATTTCGCCAGTGATTTGCCAAACTACCCTAACTTACGTAAAATGGTATAACGGACTTAAGACCCTACCTTGAAAATAGATGATAGTTGGATTGTTTCCCCCGCACGCGGGGAGTGGCGGATCTATCTTCAGTGGTCGGCCGACACGTCATCGTCACAAACTTTATTGACTTACCCATGGCCAAAACTGGAACGAAGGAATTATCACTGACCGAAATTTAAAAACGTTACTTAGCATGGCCTTTCGCTAAGCATTATTCGTGTCACCGTCGCACAACTGTTAAAATAGAAGTGCAAGATAAAGACGGCAACATATTTAAGAAAAATGTGCATGCCAAGTGACGTTAATTTGTCTCGGTCTTTGAAATTTTTGCGCATAGTAAACTATGGAGTAGACAACTAATACAAAATATTTAAAAACCTTAAACTTAAATTTTGATTAATGGTATGCATGGGTAAAAAAAATAAAATAAATTCAAATCGAATAATGGTTTGTTACAGAATTTGAATTCCTGATTAACGTAAAAATAAAGAAAAAATTGGACCACGTAAGATTTTGTAACAATCTTCATAAATGCTACCATAGTACAATAATAATTATGATATGATAACAATTATTATTTTCGGAAGGGCTTGTGGCTAAGTTACAACAGCTGCACGGGTCGGTCATTCAGGTTAAGCTACGCTTGCCGCGGTTTGTCCGTGGATGGTTGACCATCTTTACAAACCCTTCCGTGCCTCGGAAAGCACGTTAAGCCGTTGGTCCCCCTGCCAGGGTCGCGAGATTAGTTCGAAAGAGGTACCATGGTCCTGGCATATGGGCAACTGAAGGAACACGGGTGGGTTTTAGTCATTAAAAGTCTGACACGCCCTTCTGCTCCACCCAGAGCGGGAGACGTCATTTGATGATATACCATCTAAAAAAAAAGCCGTCGGTCCCGGCTGTCTTTCGTAGATCTTAGACAGTCGTTACGGGTCGTCAGAAGCCCAAAAGTCTGACAACCAGTCTTACCAAGGGGTATCGTATTACCCAGTAACCGGGTACTGGAGGTTAGATAGGCAGTCGCTCCATGTAAAATACTGGTACTCAGCTGCTTCCGGTGAGACTGGAAGCTGACCTCAAAATAGTTGGGAAAAGGCTAGGCAGATGATGAACAATTATTATTTTCGACTGTCATTTTACTTGCTGGTAGTTATTAAAAATATCTAGTAAATGTGATTGACTGTCGACTGATTGATCTCTCTATCGACAAAACCGAGCCACAGCTATTTGCACAACCAGAATTAAACAACTTGGTGCGTAAATTAGATCTTTCTAAAATTGCAGCAGAACTTTTAGGATCTCGACTCAAAAAAAAAAAAAATTTGCTACGGGCACTACTTTTCCATAGTATTCATATAGAGAAAAACCGTTTGTCCCAATTTTTGCTCAAGACGGTGATTCAGTTTTACTGTAAATATATAAACGGGCTAATGAAAATGTTTAATGTCAAATATGACAAAGAAGCTTCAGTGACAAGCGAATAAGGTATTACAAGGATTTATAACAGTTTGTTTTGTGAGTCAGGTGAGTGCTTCTTCTTCTTAGCGTGTCGATAGCAATCTAAATAGAGTTAGCCTAGAATTTGGGAACGAGCTTGGCATTTTCAGTAGCGTCCATCAACTCCTGTGGCGTGCAAACAACAGGACATGCTGGACAAGATATCAAGTGCCTCATCATTTGTGGGACAGCACCACATTTACACTCCAGGGCTGATTCGTCTATGAATCTCCTCCTGTACAGGTTTTCTTTACTCCGGCCTACCCCAGTCCGGAGTCTATTTAAAGAATTCCATGAAAGCCAAGGCAATTCGTGTTCAGTTGCGAGATTTTCAGCGGGTGGAACGAATGGGTTTGGTAGGTAAGCGCCTTGTCGCCACAGATCTAATCAGGTTAGTGCTAATCGTCATGAAAATCTAAATGTGTAAGTAGTAGTTTTATTTGTAATTTCCAAAAAGGTACATTTTGCATACCTTTGTTATTTACGATATGAAATTAAAAATAACGAACTAATCATCTAGAGGTATATAAATAAAAAGGATGTTGGCATATAAGAGATTGATAAACTCCAACTTCGTTTCACCGATCATCATACATTTTCTTGGCAAAATCATTACTCTCCTTTGGGCCACAGTCAGGTATAAAACCTCACCTTTTACACACTTGTAATGCGACTCCATTCCTTCGTTGTGCTCTTGTATTTAAAGTGTCAGTACTTGACATATAGATATATTGTTGACGTACTTCAAACGTAAAAACGAATCACTTATTTTAATTATTTCTAAATGAACGATTATTATAAGTTTTTGGGATAAAACAGACGTTCTTCTCTAGAAAATAGGGTGTTAACTCAATATTACTTTACAAAGTGAGAATAGATTGTTGCTGTAATGCTTTAGTGAAGGTGGTGAATTCCTTTTACTGTTATCATCGTATTATTGGTATTTAATTCCTGCAAAATGAATGTATTAATTGCCCTGTGCAGGTACTTCTAACCTTGAAGGTACTGTTCAATTTTGGTTTATGGTTCTTCCCATTTTCATACATAATTTAGGTCGTCAGTAAATAGTAATAGAAAAAGAATGTTATATTATTCACAGTCACAAAAATAGACACATATATAGTCTAAATATAAAGTTTTTGGAAAGCCAACACTTATTATATTAAATAATTACAGCAAAATACTTCACTGCTACCTTTTTCTGTGGACATAAATATATAAAAAACGTAATTTTGATCGCACCGATTTGTAAAAAAGTGACATAAATCCGTCGTCGATGAGCCCTACTGGGCGACTGATTTATGAACGAACGAGAGTGATGACACTACTAATTATAGGCAAAAAAAGAGATGGCGATACTGTGTATGCGCTTGGAATAAAATAACGTATGTGCCAAAACGAATTGCCGTATTTTATGAATGAAAAGTATTATTAAAACGAAAACTGTTTTACAAAAACTTAGATAAGATTATTATCAATGTTTTAAAGTAAACTATGTTTAATAAATCTAACGCATTGCGCCTTGAGGCTAAAAAAATCATAAACATGGATAGAACTTTGCGATTTTTTTGTATCGAGAAAATTTTATCGTATCGTGTATTCCTTTTACAGGATACTAGATCATATAGTCAAAAATCATACACTTAAATATTAAGTTCGGCTATCATATGGTAAGAAAGGTACACTTAAAAGAAAAAGCACGGTTTTCGCAATGTGTCACCTTAAACGTCAATATCGAAATGTGGGTGTGTACGGTACAACTCTACCAATTCCTTTAGGGAACAGTTATATAAGTTCAGTCATGCATCACTAATGACCTAGCTAAAAGAACGCTTTTAAAGCGAACTATAAAATAAAATAGTTTTCCAAGAAGTAGAACGCTCAAGTCAAGTTCATTGTAAAGTAAATTCTTGTGGGAATTAATTATGCTTTTCAGTCTATTTATTACTTGTTTTTGTAATTTTGTTTCTTCGTCAAATTATAACTAAAGAGGATTTCTTTTCACTATTTACTTATTTTGATAAGTCGGCATTATGAATCCATTTGCATGCTATAGTGTCATTGTCTAAACATCACTTCAAAATTCGAACGGTGTCTCGTTGTGAATACGCGATTATTTACTTTAAAAACAAATGAGTTCGATTTCGATTGGAGTGTGCTCAGTTCAGTGAGTTACCAAATAAACTTAACAGAATAGCACTAATGTACAGAAATGAGCCTTGACATTAAGTTCGTTTTTCTATGCTAACAAAGAAATAAAACTTATCACCAATTTATTTGACCGGAATGGTCAATCGTTTAGCTAACATATAGGGAGAGTGACATTCATCTTTAGAGCTAGAGGGTCGTGTCAACATCATTGAACGATTACCTATAATACCTATAGAGGCAATGATCGGCTGTGGAATGGACCAGAGGAAGGTAACGATAAGAAGACAGATGTTTTTATATCCATTTAATAGTTTGGCTAACAGGTATATGGCTCGCGTGATAAAAACTAATTCCGTCTCCTGATATTGTAACGTATGGCAAGTTTATATTGACAAGTGTCACTGTGAGTGATGGCGGGCTGTCACAGCGGATTGTACTGTCATGGCTGCCGCCTGCCGGAATAAACGTCACTAATCACACGTTATTTTACTAGTGCTATTCTGTAAAGTTCACTCCTAGAGGTCTGTACAAGATTCAATCTATAAAACTTTGAATAAAAAAGATTATTTTATTGAACTTCTATTAAATATAATAATTTTAAATACATTCTCAATAACATAATATAACATAGGGATTCTTTTAACAGGAGGGGAAGCTCCTGTTTAAATAACATCCTCTTTCATACTAATATAAAGTTAGTTAGTTATTTACGCAATATAAATGAAGATTGATGGCAAGTAAATCCCTTGTAACACTGGCGTGTTGTTAAGCTAGTCGGTTATTAAGTATTTTGATGTTTCTTGACGCTAATAATATTAGCGTCAAGAAACATCAAAATACTTATTTATCTATATATATATATATAAAAATGAATCCCTATTTCCCTTGGTCACGCCATCACGCGTGAACGGCTGGACCGATTTCACTTCTTTTTTTTTTTTGTTGTGTTTGTAATTGTCAGGAGAAGATTCTTATGAAAGAAAACAATTAAAAATTACGCGTAAAATTAGAAAATTTAAGAACACTTATTCAAGATTACTTAACAACCATGTAAACTTTTTTAATGTAACATTATGACATTTGACATAGAATTGACAAAATGCCTGCTCAAATATCATCAGAGACAGGACAACGTCTGTCGGGTCAGCTAGTTATATTATAATATACTATTTAGGGGTGTACTGTTCCACATTTTCTTAAAGGTTAATAAGCATTTGCACTTGGTGCGGTATTGGGAACCACTATAACGTATTAGTATTAAACTCTAGCAGACAAGTAACCTGATAAAAAATAGGTAATTTTATATATGTTATGTTGAGTTATTAATGATGCGAGAAGCACAGAATAGGTCGAAGTGGCGGTGTTTGGGGGAGGCCTATGTCCAGCAGTGGACGTCTTTTGGCTGAAATGATGATGATGATGATGATGAGTTATTAATTAGGTGGTTTTTGTCGGAGTGTAGTAAAGTGGTAGGTACGCTTGAAATTTTGTTTTTACATGCAGGAAAAAAGAATTAACTCATGGAATACATAACTTCCTCTTTTTAACCGACTTCAAAAAATGAGGAGGTTATCAATTCGACTGTATTTTTTTTATTTTTGTTACCTCAACTTTTGACTGGATAAACCGATTGGGATGATTCTTTTTTATTTGAAAGCTGGTACTTTCCGTATGGTTTTATTTTTTTAATTTGGCAACATTTTGACAATGGGATCCATGTGAAAACAATATGAGTCGTAAATTTGCATTGAGTATTTACGCGAAAAATGAACGAATAACGCGATTAGATTAGTTCGGGGTATACACCATAAATAAAAAGTTAAAAATAAAAACTTTTAACAAAAAATAAAAAAAACCGAATTCCTTAAAAAACACTGCAAAGTGAAAAATAACTTTAATTTCGGAAATCGGTGTCTTAGGATCTGTATTTAAGGTATTTTTGCCACCGACTTCCGAAATTAAAGTTATTTTTCATTTTGCAGGGAAGTCGGTCGTTATTTTTTTGTAAAAAGTTTTTTTAATGAATTTAGTTTCAAAGTTAATTCAATTAGAATAAATATAGGACTACCCCGTGGGCATTTCAGTACTGGTTTCATAACATTAAGCTCTTGGACAACCCCACAACACAAAACTAACTAGAACAAGTCTGAGTGATAATTTCCTCTTTCAAACTTTCTCCCACCAATAGTTATTCAGCAACCCACACCTACTAGACGCTAGACGCTGTAGTAATGATAATAAACTTGTTTTTGTTTACTTCACAGACAAATTTTGCCTACAACTGGTAGATTGGCCGAATAATATTACAAAGATTCTATGTTACACCGAAGCGTATCAGCAAAAAAAATCTTCCGGACTTCTAAATCAAGCCACTGTACATTTCCATGTAGGTATGTACAGGCCTTGGTTGGAAAGCCTCCCACAAGATGGACCGATGACCTGGTGAAGGCCGCAGGAATACGTTGGATGCAAGACGCACAGAACAGGTCGAGCTGGCGGTGCTTGGGGGAGGCCTATGTCCAGCAGTGGACGTCTTTCGGCTGAAATGATGATGATGATGTACAGGCCTAAAAATCGAAATAATGATGAGTCAAAGAGAAAATTGTAAAGCAGTTTTGAAGTCAACATACTGACCATTATGTTAATATCATAATTATTCCAGATTTGCAGTACACAAAAATATGTAGGATGCTTCGAATTAAGAGTTCAGAAGTATGATAAATGTTACACATAGCCTGGAATTAGACGGATGATAGAGGTTTAGCGTCGAGAAGCATACTGCACTAACGACAAATAGGAATGAAGGGTGTCACGTAATGTAGCTCGCCGCCCGGTGAGGAACAAGCCCAGGTTGTAGGCGTGTTCTGTTCCACGCGCGCTTCAAAGAGATGTCAGAACATACTGGAGGAGGAAGGAGTCCGCTAGGGCCGTTGCCTGCCAGGATTGTGGATTTTTTACCGTGGCCCAAGCACAGGCAACTGAAAGAACACGGGTGAGTTTTAGTCAGTAATTGCAGAAATTTACTGACTAAAACCCACCCGTGTTTTTTTCCACATTAGCCACATCAAACGAAGCATTCTAAACCAGTGGACAGCATAGTCTACATTAAGAAAAATAACTTTGGTCGGGAATGAATCCGCGGGCATGCCTAATATTTCATCAAAAGATCAAGGATATAATTACAAAATATTTTTGTAAATTATTTTTATTGTCAGCAACGGCTGTGTTTCTCACTCACAAAAGTTAGCCACAATTTCTAAACAAAGTTTAGATTAGTTTCAAAGTTATAAAATGTAACTTTTGACACATCCGGACACCAAACATGTTGACCCTTGTGAATTTTTTATTTAACAGAAACACCAGGCATAATTTCCCAAAAGAGATGAACTGAATCATATAGTACCTACATCCGATTTCTGCTACAGTTATCTTTAAGGCTGATACAACAGAACGAGCCTATTGCCATGAATAATGCTCAAATACAAAACCGAAACCGAAATCCAGAACTTTGGGCCATAATTAAGTAATTACTTATAGAAAAACCTCACACCGAACCCCAGCTCGGCAATCGCGCTTGCCAACTAGACACAACGAGGTAGCATGTGTGAAGGACTTAAATTGCTGAGATTTATTTCAGTTAGGTCATTTTAATTTTCTACGTGCTTTAAAAACTTAACGGTGGTTGTCTAAAACAAATGTTCTATCATCAGTCTAGCTTTAAATATTAATTAAACTCCAGAGTAATATCAAATCTGACAGATTTAAGTCTTGATTTATGACGATTATTCTTCTAGGATATTTTGAGTTAAGACGCAGGACAGCATTTTAAAATTAATGTAAACTTACTGTACAACTGACATTAGACTGTGTAATTTCTGTTATTTGTTCCAGCTTATCACCGAAACATTTGGACAGATTTTGATAAAGTTACGAGAATACTTTCAGGCGGCTGAAGCCGTGGGTGAAAGCTAGTTGTTTAGGCGTCAGGCCTTGATTTTGTACCTATGTTCTTTGGGTAAGTGTGCGGAGCTGAAATAGGAACTCATGATTGCCGACTATACATTTAATTTTGGTTTAACTTTTACAATAGGTACTCTTATGTAATACGTAGGTAAGGTATATAATAATAGCTTATTATAGTCTTTTCGCCATAAGATGAGTTCCCTGACAGTTCTTGTCTGACAATTGTAGTGACGTGACCTAACGAAATATAATCGATTTTTTTATAAAATCGATTCAGTTGGCAAAGAAAATGGAATCGGATTATCGATTTTAGATTTAAAAAATATTTTTTTTAATAAACTGGTTATCCTACTTCCTACTAATATTATAAATGTGAAAGTTAGTATGTGTGTGTGTGTGTGGGTGTTTCTTACTCTTTCACGCATAAAGTACTGTACGGATTTTGATGAAACTTAACAGTAATATAGATTATACATCAGAATAAGACATAGGCTACATAAAATCACGGGAGCAGAGCAAAAACCTGACATAACGCACTCGTACTGACGCGACGCGATCGCGATTACTAAAGGGCCGCTCCGATTCATCTATTTTTTTGTCGATTAGTGTATTGAGTAGTGGCAATCTCTATTGGCTGACGTTCCGTTCAACGCATTAGACATTTTTAAGATTTATACTTTATTATTTTATTTACTTAATTTATTAACAGTTAATTATAACTACAATAATTTACTTAGTAATTTACGAAAGGCAATATTTTTTTTATCATTTCTTTTTTAATTTTTTTGCCAGTTTATTTTTTATTCGTCTAAAGTAGTATGCGTGCCACGGAAAAAAATGAACTGTCAGGGAACTCATCTTATGGCGAAAAGACTATAGTTAGAGGTCCGACTGCGCTCGCGCCTATGCGTGCGTCTTTTATACCCGCGGTCGGCGTGGAATAGGGACACCGACGAGGCCCCCCGCGGGGTGTGGGCCTTAACACTAGTGTAACTTAAAAAAGCCAAAGATAAAATTTGACACCGACTTAAGTGAAAATCTTTGAATAATTTTAAACCCAAATCAGCAGAAATCCCATCTCAATACTGCCAAAGGTTGCCGAAACTTTAATTTCATGTCACGTTCCTTACACTCGTGCTCAGAACATTAATTATTGTCTTTGTAAGGAATTAACATGAATACAATATGTTCTAATAGCAATTCTATATTCTACATAAATATAATTATCATTTTCCTGTGCTTTTCCCAACTTATTTGGGGGTTGGCGCAACATGTCTTTCAACCGTGGTAATGTCACACAAACCTGTCAAATATTTCGCTGTTTCTATTAATTTATCCATTTTACGAAATGAAAATATGAAATGCACGCTCTGAGGCGCACTAAAATATTAATAATGGAATAAATGTAACCTCAATTGGCTGATCCTTTTAGAATCAATGACCTTTATATTCACAAAGGTCAGGTCCATCCTGTTAAGTTCCTTATCAAACTTGATAGATTTTTGGGTCACAAAGTGCCTCACATACTTTGCTTCTAGCTATAACAGACAACATCTTCCTAGGTGATGGAGTTACTGCTAGAATTTTCTAGGAAAACCGTTTTGTGAGTACCAGCAACTAGCAGAATAACCATCAATATAGCGTATTAATCCTGGAGTTTTAAGCATTTTTGTAAATAAACATTTGGACATTATAGAAATGTAAAAATGAGCGATCTGTGATGAAGTTTATAGTCATCACGACTGAATTCCTCGAAGTGTTAGGTACAGCTATTTGATTAGTACTCCAAAATTGTTGCCACTTATGTTTTAAATCTCACCAAATTAAGAAGACTATCCTATCAGACTCCTAGCGTCTATAAGAATTAACTTGAAAAAGAAAACGGTTACTCTTTTTCTGGAAAACAAACTTATAAACCCACACTCAGCAGTTTCAATTACGACCACTACACCAACAAGGCAGGCAAATGATATAAACGTGCTTAGCATAAAGGTTAAGTATATTATATCTCTCCCTACAAACCCCTAATTTCATACAAATTGAATCGTAAATGCCAGAATGTTTGTATTTAACCCAGGTGTCACTCGACACTTTGAAGACAATTTTCGGGGAATCTGAGAAATGCCTGGCGCTAAGACGTGATAAGAATACATACATACATACATACAATCACGCCTTTTTCCCATGGGGGTAGGCAGAAACCACGGAATGCCACCTGCTACGATCTCTACACACTCCTTTTGCCTCGTTTAGGTTCATACAATTGGTCATACACATACGCCGGTTGCGAGTACTACGCACCTGACCTTTCTGAAGAACATCACCAATAAGGTCACTATATGTCCTCCTAGGGCGTCCCCTCCCGGTGTTTCCACTCACATCTGCCTTGTAAATACCTTTTGTGAGCCGTCCTTCATTCATCCTCTCAACATGACCAAACCATCTAAGCATACATTTTTCAATTTTTGTCACTACATCTTCTTTTAAACCACACCGTTCTCTTATCACATCATTCCTCAGCCTATCATTCATAGTCACACCACACATGCTTCGCAAGGAACGCATTTCCACAGCATTTATTCTACTTTCATGCTTCTTTTGCCACACCCAACATTCACGCTTATGTATGTGATAAGAATGGTCACTGTAATCACGTTGTAATGGCGTACAGCAGTCGCTACTTGCTTGGACTATATATACGTGTACTGAGGATCTGCTAGGAAAATCTTAGTGGCAATAAGTAGTTCAAATTTGACCATCTAAATACATGTGCTCTTTTTTTAGTTATAAAAAAATGTCAGTCTGTTTGTTCCGGCTTGTCTCCGAAACGACTGGACCAAAAAAAGAGAAATAGATTTATGTTTCCGCATAAAAGCTTAAAATCCATCACTCCTATTTGTTTTCTCGCATGCTCATGAGCAAAGTTGCTAGCTATTTAGCAATAAATTTAAACCTTTGTTAGAATAATAGCCAGTAAGACCAGTAATACCTATAGAGAATAATGCGAACTCTCCTGTGTCACAATTGCACTTTTGTATGAAACAGCTGGCAGTTTTTTCATATCTTCTAGTTGGTCATATCGGTAGTTTCCTCACGATGTTTTCCTCCACCGTTTTGAGAGCAGTGGTGATGAATTAATTTGCGCAACGTAAAGTGCCTGCTTGGGTTAGAACCCACAACCTGCAACTCGGTAAGTCGCAGCCGTTACCACTGGACCACACTGCTCTCTGGTTTCCTAGATAAAATTGGTAATTTTTGTAAGTATTTGTTTCCCATAAACTATGCCCCTTCTTTTACCTGTCACTCTGTTTGAATTGCTCTCCAAGTCATAGAAAATTCTCGAGTAGGTAAATAAAACAACAATTCACTGTTTAACAGAAGCTTTCGAATCGTTCAGGCTCCAGCAAGTAAGCGACCGCACTGCGCTACACTGTAAAACAATATTGCGACCCAGTTTAACAAAAACATTCAATCCACAAAACAAAAATATTTCACAACGAACTCCTGCAGGTGTACAGAATTTAATAACGTTAAGCTGTACCGCCGAATGGTACCGAACACAGAAGTTCGGCTCCGTAGAACAAGCGCAAACAGAGGCAACTCGTTAATTTTAAAAGATACAAAGTCAAAAAGAAATTTGTACTTTATGCACTACGAACTATTAGTTTTTTATTCTAAAAATAAATCCATCTTTAAGTAACAGTTTTAGTACTGACACAGTAGACACATGTTAAGAAAAATAAAATATTAACTTACTAACTTTGGATAGGAAAATAAAAAAGTGAAAGAAATGAGAGCAGGAAATGAGTGTGGTAAGAGAAAAGTAAAAACTTTTTTCTAAGACTCACTCTGAGATTTATTCATTCTAATTCCATTCCTGAAGTATTTATTTATTTATTTAGTACATGGAGGACTTACAGCTAATTAAAACAAACAAAAAAGGAAACCGAAAGCCAATTACAAATCCTCTCGTACCTATATTAAAATTATGGTGTGAGCACAAAAACAAAAAACACATTTTCTTTATTAAAGAAAAAAGCCAATAAAATACTAACCCTACACACAACACAGCACAACACTACTACAATTTATACATATATTGTATCTGACGGAAACTGATGTTTTTAAGAACTACCAAAAATGCATGTTGCATCATTAAATGTAGCCGGCAACAATGTCTCCTGCTAAATATCAAACGTTAAACCAGCAAGCTCTGATTTAAAAAGTTCAAAGTACTAACTTTTCTTTTTAGACTAGTTACTTTTTCATGCATTTGACATTTACAAGTCAACACTGTAAAAGAATCTTTCGCACCAAATTTCACAAACATTGGGAACGTATATCAACTTGAAACTCGCCTCACGTAGACTGAAAATACGAACAGTAGGACAAATTGACGGGATTTGCATATTACCCTGATATAGCCCAGTTCACGTGAACTTTCAACCCGGTTTTTCCCCCTTTTCACCCTTTTATAGCGGACAAAGTGCAATTGATCGAGATACTGTTGTTATACATGAAACGCTGCAGTTTTTTTATGTGTTCTATAATTAAATGTATGGTAATTGTAGGTTTTTGTAATACCGTGACCTGAAACTGCGAAAATACTGTGTTAAATAAGTGTTTGTTTTTTAACTCCTTGTTGTTAAAAGTCCTTTTATTTTTTGTATAGTTAGTTATGTAATTTAGTGCCCACTCTAATAATTGTATATTAATTTACTATTGTAAGTTTCCCTTTCACAGACATCATTTCACACTTAATCAAAATAACCATTGACACTTCATCCCTAAGAACTTAAAATTCCACTCACGTAGTCTAAAAATACGAGCAGTAGGACAAATTGACGGGATTTGCATGTTATCCCGATATAACCTAGTTCGCGTGAACACTTTCAATCCGTTTTATTTTCCCCTTTTATATGGAATATGGTTTATATGGAAAAAAGTGCAATTGATCGTGATACTGTCGTTTTACATGAAACGCTGCAAATGTTTTGTAATTAAGTGTATGGTAATTGTAGGTTTTTGCAATTGCTTGACCTGATATTGTGAAGGAAATTATTACCTGTGTGACTGAATTTTAACTCACTTCTTAATGTTATATCGAATCAAATTTTTCAAACTTAACAAACAGCTGCTGCTGCCGGGGAGTTTGTAGGGCCACGTCTTGTCCTTCCCAGTTAAAGCACTGCGAAGTGGTGAAGGACGAGCGTTTTACTGCCATATGTTATTTTGACGTGCTAAAGTACTGACTCTTAGCCTCATCAGCATCATCATTTCAGCCGAAAGACGTCCACTGCTGGACATAGGCCTCCCCCAAGTACCGCCACTTCAACCTGTTCTGTGGTTCTCGCATCCAACGTATTCCTGCTGCTTTCACCAGGTCATCGGTCCACCCATGACTTTTAGCCTAGTTTGAATAAATGTGTTATTAAAACGGGAGTCAGGTGTTGTAGGCGGGGGTGACGGTGTTCCCTTGACGAAAGAGTGAAATTAAACCAGTCAGAATGTCGCAATCTTTGCTTATATTTGGTACACAGAAATGATATAGAAAATTACACAGAAATCACACATAAAATGGTTATAAGAAATAGTCAGTAGATACACAGCACACAATATGAAATACAACAATCAGAATAAGCAGAACACACAATTAAATCCTAGCTACACATTACTAAAGACTGGCTAACTAGTTATAGGGTACATCGCGACTAAGCAGTGGACAGCGTAGCCACTTACTTCACAAACACTACGTGTTAACTTGATGATTCGTGTAAAAATGTATAAAGACTAAACTAAAAATAGGCACTCGGCCCTTATATAGGTTTTACCGCATAGTGCAAGTGTCCTACGCACTTCCTTACTTCCCGGGCGCTCCGCCAATTACAAATGCTAAAAATGGACTTTCCCAAAGGAGCAGGTCTCGACCTGTCGAGAATTCGAAAACACGTGTAAGGAAGTTCAAGGCTCCTAGTTTCTTATTGGATTAACAAATAGACGTCATCCTATTGGAGCATACATTCTTGCACCATGATTACTGAACTACACGTTTAATAGTTAGGCATTTACAATTAAAGTATCCAAACGGTAATTAGTCTTAAGTAAACAATGACACCGGCATTACAGTCTAATTAGATTCCAACAGGTTGTTCCTACAAGCTATTTTGCATTCAACAGGCTAAAACATAAGTCAATACATTGTTATTACTAACATTCTACGGTATTCAAGTCAGTATTGTCTTAGATATCTACTACTGGTTACGAAAGAACATTTAGGTATTTATTTAGGTATTTTACATGGGCTATAACTTAGTTACCTTTTACATTAGAATGGAAATATTGGTGTCAATGGATAGCTAGTTTCATTGGGCTTTGCCCACAATAACAATGAAAGATTAACATTAACTATAGCTTGTTTTATTGGGTTTCGCCTACAAAATGACTTTTGATTTTGTTGAAAAGGTTTGCAAATATACGTTCATTTTTAATTATAGGCCACGCTTAATGTGACTCACTCATTTTGTTTCGTACGGCGTTTAGCCAACTATTTCCAAAATTCAAATGATCTTTTAGTCTTGAGTTCATTACACGCCGAGGTTAAGGCACAAACTAAACTCCGTTCGAATCCGAAACTATATTTGCGTCATTGAAACTGAACTTTCGGATCACTTTTATCCAATTCCGTACATTATTGCTGTACAACTTAAACAAATAACTGCTGCTGTGGTGTTTTTGTAAATGTACAGATTGGCATTGATTAAATTTAGCCACATTTAAATCCGTTCCGATGAACAATACCTTTAAAGAAGGCATTTAAGACCTAATCACCACAGTTGATATCATTCCGACGAACCTTAACTTTAAACAAGGTATTTAAAGAGCTTATCATAATTTATTAATTATTGTAAACAATGTTACGTTTAATAAAAAATATTGTTACAGAAAAAACGACCTAATTTAACCGGTCTTGTAATCCAAAAGGGTTCTTAATTGCTAATTAAAGATCATTGAATTCAAGAGCAAGAGGTTTCACTTGTTCAAAGGAAAAACTTAGCTTTGTTAGAAATTCTATTTTTGGTAACTATTTGTAAAAGAATTTATCGTAAGAAGCTTTAAAATGTCTATATTTTCCGCCTAGCAGTGTTGCAATCTTATTCTCTAAACATGATTTTAAAATTCGTACGGTGTCTCGTTATGAATCCGCGGCAATTTACATTTAAAACAAATTAATTCGCTTTTTGTGTGCGCTCATTTGAATTAGGTTCCAAGTAAACTTTATAGAATAGTAGGTACACCAGTATTCATGAATGGATGCCGGTAACATTACATGTACGTAAGACATTTCAAGTAGGTATTCCAGATCGGCAACGTATAAGAAAATCTCTTGGTATCGTTAATGTCTAGAAGATGAACCCTTTCCAACTTGTTATTAAGTTTAAATTAAACTATTTTGTTTTGTTTGAGAGATAATTATCCAATCAATTTGAATCTTATAACAAATTAGTCTGGTGACAAATTTGGTTGCCGAATTAATCGGTTATCTATTCTCTATGATCTAATGTTTTGATTGCCAGCTGGTATAACCAAGCTTTAGATTAAAACAGCTTTTATTTATGGTTAGCCAGAGGTGTATATTGCAAAACAGTCAGTTATGTTAAAGTCCCATGCAACTAAGTGTGAGTCTATCAGACTGCAGCTACTAGATGCACACTACATCGCAGGCCATATAAACACTATTAACTACCGCACCTTACGAACAGCCATAATATACACACGTCTTTCCACCTCAAACCTAATTCTTCGTATCCACGGACGTGTGATATCATAAAGAAGTCATTACAGACCGCTTTTGATCCTCCACAGCCTCTTAAGAGATCCCTCTCATCATTCATGAGATGTTGAGTAGTCGAGGAGTATAATTTTAGCATATTTTCGTTCGAGTGTTCGCCTTTTTTGGCTGAGTTGTTTTATTTTGGGTTTTGAGAGTGTCAAGGTCGTTTGAAGGAACATTTTTAAAATGATTAAAATTGACTGTAAATTTTTTGGCTGACTCGCAACAGTTATTTTGATCGGTTTTATTAATTTGTCTGTCTTTTGTACTCACGTAGGTACTTTCACCCATGGAAGTGAACTAAACCGATTAATTTATATAGCTTTTTCAATATTATCTAATAAGATGTAATTATGAAGATAGCTATTACACATGGATAATCTACGATAAAAAAAGGACTGGAGAAATTCTTGTTTGGTGGGTTGAGATTTACTACAACAAAAAATCTATCTGCCTAGCCTTTTTCCAACCATGTTGTGGTCGGCTTCCAGTTTAACCGGATGCCACTGCGTTTAATGGGTAAACCAATATCCCTTCGCTCTTACCATCTGGTTGTCCTTCATTTGGACATCTGAGTACATGTAGTGACTATCAAAGATCTACCAGTAACTGACCGCAGCAACCGTAGCTTAAGCCTTAGATCGACACGTGCGCTATTATTTAGCTTCGAGCCAAACAAGATTACAACAAGGATAGTACAGAAGTGGTAGTGTAACTGTGCTATAAGAATAATTTGCTCGTGTTACGAGTGAGTTCAACTGAGTTTTATAACGTAGATATTACTAGATATGACAGTCTAACTCACGATTTCTTGCTCAACTATTCACTCCTTAGCCGCTGGGCTCTTGCTATGATACTTTACTTTTGGACAATAGCGTTGACGACGAAAGGGTATTTCAAAACTCAACCCCGTCCCAACAAAGGGTTGAAGTTAGTATGCAAACAAAGTAGCGAGCAAGAGCTACTTAAAAAACTTCACTTGCGTACTAAAGTAAAATATGTTTCAGAGTCGGCCATATTGGATTTGTTGTGACCTCACGTATCTAATGATGCTGTCCGGGATGTTGTAAATAATTTCTCATTTATTTCAATGTAGAACTAAGTATAAAATGTTCATATTGAGAAGACGAGTAAGATATATTGCAATTTTTTGTTGAAATAAAGTCTACATTTTAAAAGATTGTCTTTGAAGTTTGTTATCCGTTCTTCTACATAGAAACAGGCCACCGGCTTCATTTTTCTAACTAGTCGGCTTCATAATAATTCAAGTATTTGTAGCTGGTTTAATTTGAATGAATGATTTTAGTTTGAGTTTGACAATCTCTGAAATTATTTGACGGATGAGTAAACCGAACATAATATCTTATACGAAAGTCAACTGCGCTACATTTATTAAAAACATACTTTACTTCGCCGTCAACATTATTTGCGTATAAACTCAACCGTCTGCTTGATCCGCTCAGGGGTCGTGTTTTGATAAACCTTTTCAGTGAATTTCTATAGCAGCTCAGAAACACAATCTGCTCATGTTTTATTTTTAGGGTTCCGTTGCCAAATGGCAAAAAACGGAACCCTTATAGATTCGTCATGTCTGTCTGTCTGTCTGTCCGAGTATGTCACAGCCACTTTTTTGCGAAACTATAAGAGCTATGCTGTTGAAACTTGGTAAGTAGATGTATTTTGTGAACCGCATTAAGATTTTCACAGAAAAATAAAAAAAAACTTTTTTACAAAAAAAAAAAAACAACCGACTTCCTTAAAAACACTACAAAGTGAAAAATAAATTTAATTTCGGAAGTCGGTGTCTTAGGATCTATATTTATGGTTTTTTTGCCACCGACTTCCGAAATTAAACTTATTTTTAACTTTGTAGTGTTTTTAAGGAAGTCGGTTGTTTTTTTTTTTTGTAAAAAAGTTTTTATTTTTAAAATTTTAGTAGTGATATTCACCCTGCACTAATTCCAAACAAACAATGCATATTTATGCGATAGCAGAAATCGCGGTTGATTTGCTGTCATTTTTTAAAGAGTTCCGGTGTGTCTCCCGAACTCATCATCAGATCTATGTGAAAATTATATGGGACCATTTCAGAATAAACCCCTTTCGAACAAAAAAGAATTTTGCAAATCCGTCTGTATATGACGGAGTTATGGCCGAACATACATAAAAAAAACCGGCCAAGTGCGAGTCGGACTCGCGCACCGAGGTTTCCGTACAAACCTGTAGGTATGAAGTTTAAAATTTTAAAAAATATTTTTATTATATGATGTAACCAAAAACTTACGGTTTTCGCAATTTTTCCTTTATCTGTGCTATAAGACGTTGCTTCGTACCAAATTTCAAAATTCTAGATCGACTGGAAGTACCCTTTAGGTTTTGATTCCCTTGCGAGTTTCGAAAATTTGCGGAAATTTGCGGCATAAACGGCTATATCTTTTGATTGCATTAGCTTAGAAGCTTGATTTTTTCACAGCTTCAAGGGACAGTAGACTTGAGTATTTGATATAAATTTCAGCTTGATAACTTTACGCGTTCTAGAGAAAAAGGGTCTTGACAGACGGACGGACGGACGGACGGACGGACGGACAACAAAGTGATCCTATAAGGGTTCCGCTTTTTCCTTTTGAGGTGCGGAACCCTAAAAACACATAAACATCCGAATTGAGAACCTCCTCCTTTTTGAAGTCGGTTAAAAACAATAAATTTTGGGGTTCCCCATACATAGAACTGAAACTCAAAATTTTTTTTTTCATCAAACCCATACGTGTGGGGTATCTATGGATAGGTCTTTAAAAATGATATTGAGGTTTCTAATATCATTTTTTTCTAAACTGAATCGTTTGCGCGAGAGACACTTTCAAAGTGGTAAAATGTGTGTGTCCCCCCCCCCCCCCCCTGTAACTTCTAAAATAAGAGAATGATAAAACTAAAAAAAAATTATGATGTCCATGTAAACTTCCACCAAATTGGTTTGAACGAGATCTAGTAAGTAGTTTTTTTTTAATACGTCATAAATCGTAAACCGCAATTTACCTTTCATTCAATCAACTCAAATATAAAAATTTTAAAAAAATAATAATTTCATAAACATAAACCTTATGCATAAACCGTGAATACCTACAGGTTTGTACGGAACCCTCAGTGCGCGAGTCCGACTCGCACTTGGCCGGTTTTTCTAATTGAGATAGTTTATGTATTGTGACGATATAACAACCAAACACACAATCCATGCCATTGAACATTCTCTAAATATCAATTCGAAATTTGAAAAGTGTCTTTTGTCATTGCGAATTAGTGATGATTTATTTTAAGAACAAATAACTTCGTTTTCGAATGAGCCAGTGTTGTACAGTTTCTAAAAAACTCAATTCATAATGTTCCTAGTGGTTTATTTTAGTGCTCATAATGTGAATGTTTCAGCGAAATATTAACCAAACGTAATTTACCAAACAATGATTATCAAAACCGGGCATAGTGTCCTGGCAGGTTATCATACTTTTTTGTTGCGAATAATTCCAAAAAAAAAACATTTCGAAATACTAACGGCGTTCTGAATCCGCGATGATTTACTTTAAAAACTCTCTCGTGTGATGTTCCAAGTGAACTTTACTGAACAGCACTACTGTTTTTCTGTAGCCTCTATGTACCCAATCTGCCTAGAGTGGGATAACATAGCGGATCGTATTTGTATTCCCAAAAATCTCTACACAATTTGTTTACGATAGGATAGTTAGTGCCTTGTCTTGCTCACTTTTCTGAGCAATATCCTAGATTTATTGGTGATGAATTTTCTCGTTGAAAATGTGGGATAGTTGGAAAATAAAGCAGTAAGGATTTTCTGTGTGGGTGGTACTAAGATGTAGGATGATAAGGGCACAATTTTCTATATATCTTTATATCATCATAATGCAACTCCGATGTAAAGACATCGGAGTTGCATTATGATGCTTTACCCAGGTTTCACACACATGATAATTTCTCAGACATGTGACATCTACCAACCCGCACTGGACCCGCGTGGTGGATGGCCCACTCCCTCCCACTGAGAAGACGCCTGTATCCCAGCAGTGGGAATATTATAGGCTGCTGATGATGATGACCCAGATTTCTATGAAGGTATGTAATAAATAGAGTTTAAACATAAGTAGACTAATTCACACTGGGTCACAGTTTGAGTTTTAAAACAATATTTGCTGCAGACTGATTTTTTCACCTAAGCAGGCGCCCATAGCCCCACTGGTCCATTTCTTTATTTTGTTATGAATATATTATATAGTTATTTATTACACGACATAAGTAAATTCATAAAACCCAGCTAATCCAAGGAACTGTATAATTGAATTTTGCGATCAAAATGAAAAGATTTGATTTAGTTGTCAAATCAAATCTTTTAACCCTTTATAAGGCAGAGGTGATATTTTTACCACCAACATATCCTATTTTTCCTGTTGCAAGTATCATGGTAGGATTCCTACTTTTTTTTGATCAGGCAACGGGAAAGACCTAACTTGCAAATCATTAAAAAAAAAACTGACGTTTGAATGTCATATTTTTTCTTGGCGGAACCAGTTGTCAAAAAAATTGCGCCAATTTCAAATAAAATTTTCATCTCCGTGAATCCTGACATTTTTTACTTGAAAAGAAGTATTTGCTTTTTTTTTACGTATTTGTGTTTATTATTACAAATTATTGCGATGTTTTAGAAATCACCATGGTAAGTTTATTGGTAAGGACAATTTATTTGGTGGGAAAATTATTCCCACCGCCCGTGACGTGTAATGTATCCTCATGAAAAATGCAGCGCAGTTTGAAAAATGCAGCGCAGAGATTTTCGGCATTCCGGATGATGGTTCAGAAGACGGATTCGAGTCTGATGAGGCAGATGAATTCAATGTCAACACAATACAAAGAATACTGGAGTCAGATGATGATGTTTTACCAAATTCTCCTGTTCATTCGAATTCCACCCCTAGTAATAGATCAGAGACAGGTACAGCCACAACAACGCCATCAACTTCATTAGAAAATTCACATCAAGAAGAGCCTTTGGGAATACAATCATCACAACCACAAGAGGTAGCATCAAGTGATGAATCTGAATGTGAAGATGAGTCATGGGGAAAGCATATGTGGACTTCCAGGCCAGATCCAGATGAATTCGATAAGGTAACAATAAAGCCTCAGTATTTATTGAACAGAAGAGCGCGTCCAGTAGCGCACTTCGGAAAGTTCTTCAATGATTATATTTTTGATTTGATTATCACTCAGACAAACTTGTATGCAGAGCAGCAAAACATAAAGAATTGGCAACCTGTTGATAAAAAAGAAATTAGTGCTTTTTTGGGAATTCTTATTATAATGGGTTATCACATTCTTCCTCAAATAGATCTATATTGGTCATCAGATCCTGGTTTTCGAGTAAATGAAGTGGCTGATGTTATGCCTGTGAAACGCTTCAAAAAAATTTTGGAAGCGATACATCTGAATGATAATAGTCAACAACCCAACAGAGAAAGTCCCAACTTTGACAAATTATATAAAATTCGCCCTCTCTTATCTTTACTCAGCGACTCGTTTCAAAACAATGCTTCTAACTCATCTTCTCAGAGTATAGATGAGAGCATGATCCTCTTCAAAGGAAGATCCAGTCTAAAACAGTACATGCCTCTAAAGCCAATAAAAAGGGGCTTTAAAGTATGGTGCTGTTGCGACAGTAGTATAGGGTAACTACGAAATTTACACAGGCAAGACGGGACAAGGAACTGAAGAAGGATTGGGGGCTAATGTTGTAAAGAAATTATCAAGTAAATTGACAGAAGAAGAGTTCAAGACTCACGTTACTTTCGATAATTTTTTTTGTGACTATTCTCTTTTGCAGTATTTATATGAAAAAAATATTTATGCCACTGGAACGGTGAGAAGAAATAGAGCAATTTTACCTAATATAATAAAAAATAATACCAATAGAACTGGAAGGAACAAAAGCCTAAAATTGAAAAAAGGTGAGTTCAAATGGCGAACGAAACAGGACGTAGCGTTTACTGTTTGGCAAGATACTAAAGAGGTTTTGTTGCTAACCACCGCATTTCATCCTAAAATAGGAATAACATCTGTACAAAGAAAGCAAAAAGATGGCACCAGGGAGGCTGTCCACTGCCCTAAGGTTGTAAAAGAGTACTCAAAAAGAATGGGCGGTGTGGACCGATTCGACCAAGTAAAGGGGACATATGCCGTCGGACGAAGAAGTAAACGCTGGTGGCTGCGAATATTCTACTTCTTAGTGGACGCATGCCTGACAAACGCTTTCATTTTATATTCAATGACATCAAGAGTAGAAAAACTAACCAATTTAGAACTTCGGGTAGCTGTTGCAAGAGGACTGATCGGTGGTTACAGCAGCCGAAAAAGAAAATCCAACATCCCCACATACGTTTGCAAGAAATCACGCATAGCATGTCCAGATAGCTATCAAAAAAGCGTAAATGCTGTGCCTGCAGAATCGCGGTTCCTAAATGTAGGTGACCATATGCCAGCAGATTTAGAGACCTACCGACGCTGTAAGTTCTGCAGCACAAAAGCCAAAGATAAAAGAAGCAAAATTAAATGCAGTAAATGCAATGTCCCGCTGTACATTACGCCTTGTTTTTCTAAATTTCATCAACAATAACATCTGGTACTTTGCTAGTATGGGTAGTAAATGACGGGCAGTGGGAATATTTTTACCACCATATTTTCTAAGTTTTCCAAAATAGTTAAGAGTTTTTTATGTAAGTCTATTTTTTTGTATAAATAAAAACACGCCATAAAATATAAACAAAACTTATTTCATTCCTCTGGAACCTTCTGCCTTATAAAGGGTTAAAGCTGTTACAATACATAACAGATTTCTTAAACAACTGACCACCGAGAAAACCTTTTAGAATTTCATGGTTTTCGTAGACCCCAATTCCACAGTTTATCTCTTAAAACTGAGGAATTTTCCGTAAGCCCCAGGGGGTAACAAAATTGTACAAATATTTTGTTAATTTTGAGCTTTCCAACCAAAAGTGACGAAAATTCAAGATAAATAATCTTGAATTTTCAAGTTATTATTTGTTGGACCTTATCTTTATTCTCTCTGTGTTAGTTTTAGCAAGTCAAGACAACTTGGACAAGAAAAGATAAAGTAGGTATTTAAAGTTCTGGATTTGTGACTGCACTTTTTTACTATTTTGTCTTTGAATTACGTATTATATTTAGGTTAACGTCGTAAAGACACCTAAAACTGTTGTTTCAAAAGATGTGCCCTAAAGTTAAACGCAAATGCAGCTAAATAAAAAAGAGGTTTTCTTTTAATCTTAGGACAACCAACACACCTTTATTTGATCCCAAACTAGGCAGACCCTGTACTATGATAACCAGACAACTGATAAATATAGGTACTTATATATTTCTTAATACATACATATAATAGATAAATTACACCCAGACACAGAACAAATGATTGTGCTCATCACACAAAGATTTGTCCTGGGTGGGAATCGAACCCACGACCTCAGTCTTAGCAGTCAGGGTCACTAACCACTAGACTAACAGGCCAGTCATTAAAAACCCTGACTGCAGAAATTAAAACGAATTCTTTCGAATTCAAAGCCAGATAACTTTTTAAGCAGTCTGATACAATTGGTGGTAGATAATACTCTCTTATATTATCTTATTTTGGGGCTTCGCTGCGGTCGGGTAGCAAGCCTTTTTTGTGAATCTAACTTTTGCTTACAAAACTAAATTATGTCAACCAATTCATTTCTTATAAGAACAAATAGAAACCCTTTTATCTCAGAAACTTCAATTCAATCAATCAAATACTGAATCTGTTAAGAGTTATATTGAATAAAAAGGCTGACAGAAGTAAAAGTAAAATCAAAAGACATAAAAAGAGAATTATCTCCTTAACACACTTACAATGAGACAATAAAGGAGATACATAGGTCACAATTTATGGAGCTTATGAGAGCAAGTCTGGAATGTGGAGCAAATTGATGAGAGAGGGTGGGAAAAATTACATTTATTAATACGAGTTTAAGATATCAAGTTGATATTATTGTTTTTATATGATACGAGTATTTACTTATTTTGAAATATTAGCAATTGATATAAATATTTAATATTTGAAAAGTAACAAACAGCCTTAAAACCACTATATCGAGCGATGGCCATTTTGCGTGGATGTGACGCATGTTTTTCCTCAGCTTTTAGTTATTATTTATATGTTTTGGTCTTTCTTTGCTTCATGATTATCGACAATAAATGTATTTTGTTTCTTTCTAAATACCAAAAAATCTGAAATTGAACTGCATTGGTATGTAACTGCCCGATTCATAATTCCCCCGAAAATAGGCGTGATGCTATGTTTACTAACGGAAAAGCCGGATTTACGTCATTAGCTGCGCAAACTGAGTTAAATGTTGATAGTTTCACATGTAAATAATAATCGATTTACATGTAAAGGAAGTCTTCACGATAATATCAAACGCTAGTGAACCTAGATCACTAACACGCACTGAGCAATCATCACTACTGTTTGTTCCTTGTTTGTACAATATGAAGCACTCGAAATTTAGTAAGACAGTAATATAATGTTTTTCATAACTTGTACCAAACTTTATAAAAGAATTAGGATAAAACAGAATATTTCCTCTCTGTTCACAACACGTCCCAATGAATACGTGCCTACCCTCGTTTTTCTTATATTTGCATATTTAACACGCAATCGTTTTCAATTGGTGCAGCAGCGCAGTAGCGTTTACACAATGGTCAGCCAAGACCTATTTACACAATTTATTATAAAGTGAGAAGCACTTCAATCAACATATATTTATTCAATATCGCTACTTATCGGTTGATAAATGTCATCAACCTTGTCTAAGAAGGGCTTTTAAATTACTGGTCCCAGTTGTTATATGGTTATCCCATGTTTTCTTATGTATTTTAAAAGATTTAAAAACATTTCTAACTGTGCGCATAGGATATTAAACCAAATTATATCTTTAACATTCCCCCATTTCTTCCCGTGGGTGTCGTAAAAGACGACTAAGGGACTTACTAGAGAATGGGCAGCAGCGTTCTCGGTGCATTTTACCACCATACTGCGATCGCCAACCCGCCTGCCAAGCGTGGCGATTATGGCAAAGCCCCCCAAATCGGGGGAGGCCTAAGTCCAGTAGTGGACATCTTACGGCTGAAATGATGATAACCATCCTGGTAAAATCATAGTGAAGTTAGTCTATCTGCCGCATTGCGGGTTTCAAAAAAAGAAACTATTTACAGCTGATAACATTAAGCTGTCACGACTCAATTTGTTTATTAACTTACTTATATTATAATAAATGAGTTAAATCAATTGATCAAAACTATTAATTGAAACTCCGAAAACTGAAGGATTTATATAAAAAAAAAAACTATTATCACAAAAGATTTCTTAACACTCTCACCGCCATGTATATATAAGCATTTTCTTGAGAAGCAGGCCATGTGGGCGGCGCGTGGGTCACATATATTTTTATGCAGCTGGCCACACTACAATTGAACTAACTTTTGTTGCGGGAGTTGTGGAATGCGGGCTGCCCACGTGGCCTGCGGAGATAAGTTTTAAAAATCATATTGGCTTGCAATGAAATAATTTATGTGGGCGGCTGGTGGACCACATGGCGGTGAGAGTGTTAAAAGCCCACCAATATTCATAAAATTCTCAACCCATAAAATCCATGTTTTGAACTCATTACACAACACTATCAGAGTCTCTCACACTGTACTAAGTTGCCAGTATCGGTTCTCAAACTTTGTGAGTGCCTTATTAACATTATTGAACCTGCAAAGTAGCAAGTTTCCTTGTAAAGCCAATATAGTTTATACATTATTTCCTTCCGGGAGTATAGCTATTGTATTAGCATTTTATATTCTCTACTGGGAAGAGAATAAAAGTATACTTTAAAGGAAATAACAGGCGTAATATGAGTAGCTGAAAAGGAATTCTCATTCGACCTTAAGCTTTCACTTACTCATTACTTGCCTTTGTATAAACCTAATTGTTTGCATGTCACAGTATTATGACTAAGTGTTTTGAATCTGTTTAATTATTTATGTTAAGACCGAAATTGTACCAACACTGATATCGCAAATAAATTGATTTGATTTGATTATGCGTTGATTGTGGTGTAAACAACAATGCCGTAACCGAATGCAATATTAATTATTTTACGGACGCTTATTTTACACATATCCAAGTTCATTAAACTTTTTCAAAATAACAACGCAACAGCAGACCTCTTGCCTACTACTGCACAATATCTGTAGTGTTAAAACATCACTTCAAAATTCGAACGTTGTCTAGTTGTGAATCCGCGATGATTTACTTTAAAACAAATGAGTTCGTTTTTGAACTGTGTGCGCTCACTTGAGCGAGATTCTAAGTAAACTTTACAGAATAGCACTGGCATACAAAGCTAGCCAACTGTTTATTTAGGTAAACTATGCCATAAGTGACAAAGTGTTATTAGTCAAGGCGACGATATTGTACTAAAGTTAGACGGAGTTCAAATTGTGACTGAAGTGTTTTATAGAGTATAAATCTTGGGTGCAATGCAAAGCGCGCTCAAGATTTTATATGTTTAAGCACCGTTTACACTCATTACTCGACTGTATAAAATATTAAGCTTAGATTTTGTAGTTAAATAATTTTACTTGTCATCTTTTGAAGTTGCATATCTACTTGCTTTGAAGTGTTCTTCTATTTCTGGAACTACACCCAATTTGATCATTTTAACCTGCTTAAAAAGATACAACAGCAGATTTACTGATTCCAAACTAAATCCGATTTTTGAGCCGAACGCGGTCGATGCGTTAGGTCAATATGGCAAAAGAATCTCAAACTAGAGCCTGTGTATTCGCCCACCAAACTTTACTGCAAGAGAAAATTTAGAACAACAGTTGAAAATTCAACAGTGTATGTATTTTTTGGACTCGCTAAGTTGCACTCTGTTGGATTTTAGAGGCTCGGCTTAACACAAAGAATTGAAAAATCAGTGCGCGATTCAATCCCGCTGCGTTATTTTTACGTCTATGCGAACGTGCGGTTACACAATCGACATAAATTCGTTATGATTTGTTCAATTCCGTGACAAAACTCGTTTCGTTCTTGTAAATTGAGCCTTAGCCAAGAGAGGGAGCGAGAAAGCACGTAGCGAAGACTACGCGGCGTAGCAGTGTATGCTACGCCGCAGCTCGGCACGTAGCGTAAGAAATTTATGCTTTACGAAAGTACGAATCACATTGTAAGTGAAAAAGATTTTATATTATTTCATAATTACCACCGCCAAATTCCGCATCAGAATTAAAAATTCAAATTAAAAGTTTTAAGGGCGAATTTATTTGACAAATACAAACCATGGACATAACAAGGGTATTATTATCCCTTACTGTACTGTCGACCCTCGTCTAAAACTAGGAGCAGTGGGCATTGACTGATGACGTCATGTGGTCCGTTAAAAGTAAGGCTTTTAGGTGTTAAGCTGGGAATTCACATGCTCGTAATTTGGACAAAAGTAAGCAAGCAACTTTCAATTAGTGATAACGTAATGTGTGGGTCACCAAGCCTAAGGTATGTCTATAAGTACTTACCAATATTTTTCGTTCTGGCACGTGTATAGCCTAGCTTAGTGAATTTTGTTAATAGCTTTAACGTTAGAGAATGCCTCATAGTAAGTCTGGATATGACTTTTAACTTAGTCTATTTTTGTATTTCTACTACGCCTATTGGAGCACAGTTTTTTCCATGACCACATATCTCCGCAATACCAGATGCAATGAATGTGCGATAACTAACACAGAGCCACCGTTGAAATGTCTGATGTGAATCATACCAGCACTGTTCAACTGACAGATGTCAAACACAAACGTGATAATTTTTTGACGCAATATACGACAGTAGGCAGTATATTTTCAATCTCAAACTGAAATAGATTCCGCGAAAGGCAATATATCTCATATAAATATGAAGTATGAAAACGTCCAATTGTCACTCACACTCTCGCTCTTCTTTAATTTTACTTGTCACAAAAAAAAAATGGTGCTGAAACAAACTGTTGTATCTTTCGCTGGAAATAGACATGCTTTACATAAAATAGACTGAGATGTGTAAGTCGACTTTATTAGCATTGTGCAGGTATGTTTTCTTGAATATTGATATGAATGAGTTCTTTCATAGTTATTATACCTCTGACAGCAAGCCAACAGCAATGACAATAAAATAACTAAATATTAAAATAATACAGGATTTCATTTGCAAAAAATTGCATTGTTTTCTTATAGAATTTTTATTTTCTTATCTACGTTACCTACTTAGGACAATTCACAGGTCACAGGTCAAATAAAAACAACATGCCGTTTCTCGCATAATAAACCAACAAAAATCGGCAAACAATTTAGTACTGCTCCTCTGTTCCCTGTTCCCTGCACACACACACTTATCCTCTATTCCCAAAATCCCGATAATTGTTTATATAAACATCTCACACACACACCATCTCCTCGCAATGCACACATACACCACAACCTACATCAGAGATCACCCCACTTGAGGGCGACGTAAAAACCAAACACGGAACTCGATTAGCGAGCTCGAACGTCAAAATGATGGCAAACGAAGTTATTGACATATTAAAAGTAAGAATAGAATGTCCAGTTAGGATAATAGGGCTCGTGACGTAAAAGGCGTACGGACTGATCGTTTAAGATTAAACAACGCTTGCAACGATTTTTGCAAGCATTGTCTGTGGTTCGTACATCCTCCATTTCATACTGAGAATGCTCCGTGCTTTTCAGTAAGCATGTGAAACTAGTCCCGTTAGTGATTAATAGATTTTCGAGAGTCGCTACGGGTATTCAAAAGACAGCAAGTCTGTTTACCAGGTTCTTCTAAGGGGTATCGTGATATTGAGTAAATGGGTTGTGGTGGGAGGTCAGTAAGGCAGTCACGATGTAGAATGTGATGTTGAAGAATGTAGAATAATGGTATTCTGCTGCATCTGGTTAGACTGGAAGCCAACTCCAATATATTTGGTAAAGGGAAAGATGATGACGTTGAAGTAAGCCTTCTGTATTTTACTGTGCAGTGATATTTATCTGGTTTGTGAGCAAGCTTTTAGCCATTTTATTTGCGTTCGATTTTCAAAGTTAAAAATATTTGAGTGTGTAAATCACCTTTTGTTTATTTATTGGTTGAAATATAAGAAGAAGGTATCAGAATGGTTAAGAAAGTGTTAAAGAATTTTCAGCTAAGTAAAAATTACTTCTTACAATTTTCTCGGTTTGAGTTTCTATAGATAGAATATATATTTTCCAAACGACATTATAACACACCACAGCTGAACATAATACTTCTACAAAATGTATATAAAAAAATCATTTAGACACTTTTTTATTCTATACGCAAAGTCTTGAAACACAATAACAAAATAAACAATTACAAAAGTAAAAATCACCCTTAACTGAACATGGCTTTGTATTCAAATTGGGCTCTCAATGGCACTTTGTAAATACAATTCGGCTTATATCGGTACATTACTCAAGTAACTCTGTTTCTGAGTAAAAGAAGAAATTTCAGTCAATGTGATGTTTATTTTAAAGTCCCATGAAGTACCATGGAGAGGTACAGTGTTCCTATAAGTAAAAAAAAGAATCATTCTAGTTCATACTCGTACGCCAAATGCGTTTTTCTAAGAATGTATTTTGGAGTACCAATGGTCTGAAGACACTTTTAAATGATACTAGCTTTGAAGAAATGATTGGATATTTTGGGCCACTAAGCCACAGCGAAGCGAATCACTGCAATCGATGATTTTTAGGGTTCCGTTGCCAAATGGCAAAAAACGGAACCCTTATAGATTCGTCATGTCTGTCTGTCTGTCTGTCTGTCCGAGTATGTCACAGCCACTTTTTTCCGAAACTATAAGAGCTATGCTATTGAAACTTGGTAAGTAGATGTATTCTGTGAACTGCATTAAGATTTTCACACAAAAATAGAAAAAAGAACAATAATATATGGGGTTCCCCATACATAGAACTTAAACTCAAAAAAAAAAATTCATCAAACCCATACGTGGTATCTATAGATAGGTCTTCAAAAATGATATTCAATTTTCTAACATCATTTTTTTTTTAAACCGAATAGTTTGCGTGAGAGACACTTCCAAAGTGGTAAAATGTGTCCCCCCCCACCCGTAACTTCTAAATTAAGGGAATGATAAAACTAAAAACAATATATGATGTACATTACCATGTAAACTTCCACCGAAAATTAGTTTGAACGAGATCTAGTAAGTAGTTTTTTTTTAATACGTCATAAATTGTAAACCACAATTTACCTTTCATTCAGTCAACTCAAATAAAAAAATAAAACATTTAATTTCATAAACCTTATGCATAAACCGAGGGTTCCGTACAAACCTGCAGGTTTGTACGGAACCCTCAGTGCGCGAGTCCGACTCGCACTTGGCTGGTTTTTTCTTATGTTCAAGAAGCCAGGCGACTGTTCACAATTGTTTAACTAGTAACGGATTCCCCTTAAGTAAAGGGTCCGTCTTGCCTCAGTTTAGCCTGAGCTATAAATTTTGGATCGTTAATGGTCTGTAAACGTTGGTGATTGATTGATAGGCTAAGATCGGTTAACCTTCAATGACTTGAGTATTAGTGTAAAACATACGAGTAAAGTGGTTACATAAACGGTTTGAAATGGAGAAAATAGACACGGAATATCAGTTTTTAGCAGTTAACTAATTTCACTAGTTTAAAGATTTAAATTAATTATGGAACAAAATTATAACCTAAATTAACTAAAACTATCTACAAATTAAAAAATTGCATCGAAAAATCATCCGCGTCGCTGTCGACTGGTAATGTACCCAAGAGACTGGCGGCATTACCACGTTGTATGGCAAAGCTTAGCCTCTGGCCAAGGTAAAATTTCAGCCCTTGGGTCACGGGAAGTGTCCACCAGCCGTGTACAGATTTATTTAAATAGGCCAAGAGCACTCGGGCCCCACGGCCCAGCGGCACCAGCACAGCACGCCGGGCCAGGAAGATGGGATGGCGCAAGAGTATCGACGCCCGTTGCATCCTATACTAAAAGCCTACCCACTTTCCATGGAAATAAAGATATGCCGTCCGGTCACTTGCCATCGTCGCATGCCAAGCCATTGGGTTCTAATACAGCTGGGACGCTGACGGTAACAAGAGCTCGTCGGATGATGTTATGAATGTTTGCGTGCCGCGCTAATCGACCCGCACTTCAGCTGCAAGACAGGCCGTGGTGTTCTAGACTGGTGACAATTAGAACACAAGGAGAACAACACGGAGCTCCCAAACGTAGGGAAACAGCGAGGCGGAAAGTAGTGTCGTCGAACAAGGTATTTCACTAGGTAAACTTCGAAGATGCACGAAATCACTAATACATACTACTACATTTTCTTGTGGAGCCCACATAATGAGAGTGCTTCCGTGATTCGACATATTTTTTATACGACATAATTATTTGACATTGATGCTCCTAATCTGCACAATGATATGGCAATGACGTGGCAGAAAACACCGCTTGCTGGCTGTTCCAACTTGCCGTACTATTGCGCACTCCAAGTCGCCTATTTCTTGGACATTAGCAGCTAGCTACTAACGCTCTCCTGAACTCAAACACAGATATTGATATGTTTGCAAATTAATGGATGATGATACTGTCAGAATGTTTGAATTTTTGTAAGAAGAATGCATGAAGTGACTGTGCTAAATGAATTGTAAAAGTAAAAATAGTTTTATTATATGTTTAAATAGTGTAATTGCCGTCGGCCGTTCTATTTAAAATAAATAAATTAATCCTAATATAACAGCAATTCAATATTTTCGCGAAACCTTTGGTGATTTCTTTTCACTACAGACCTTCACGTACGTAAATCTTGCGTGTTGAAACAATAATACATAGATACATGTTAACATACATATTTTTGAGCGTTGTTGAATCTTGTTTTCGTTTTCAAATTACCTTGATTAAGTTAATTGTTTCAGGAGTATGAGGTACCAATTACACTTCCACTAAACATTAACATCAGTTAATTGTTTCAGTGTCACACCAGTCTTCAAAATCAATTTAAATCTGTCCGTATCATTGTTGCAGGCATAAATTTAAATTTTACAGGTGCATAAACTTAAATTTCGCCAGCTACTTTGCGGGAAACTGGATGGAAATCGAGATTTCCTCGTTAACATAAAATTTATTTAAAAAATTGGGCTTTTTTTCTTTAAGACCCGCTATGCTACTGTACCCGCTATCAACATAACCTCTTCCACATTGTGACCACACCCCACCATTAAGGGTCTAACCATAAGACTACTATCATTCAAAAGGGTCGTACCATTGGATCGAATGATTGATGACCACATTGTGATGATAGACAGCAGATCTTTAAACGGATGAAGAGGATTTCGGGAGTGATAAATGTAGGTCTTAGTTTTGTATTAAGCTTTAAAAGATCTGATTTTGAAGTAGGTAGTCAGGTAACGTATAACTTGAAATGATAAGCAGTTTGTATTTAGAGAAAACATTATATTTATTTATATTAAATATACTGCCTCGTTGGTCTAGTGGTTACAAACGCTACTGCAAATTAGGTTCTGGGATCAATTCTCAGGTTTAACAATGTTTATAAAATTTTCTATTAATTTTGGAACTTTCTAGAGAATGGTCAGCAGCGTTCTCTATGCATTTTACCACCATACTGCGATCGCCAACCCAGGCGAAGCGTGGCGATTATGGCAAAGCCCCCCAAATTGGGGGAGGCCTAAGTCCAGCAGTGGACGTCTTACGGCTGAAATGATGATGATGATGATGAGGCCAGAGTCTGAATATGTCCCTGGTTAATGGCAAACGGCCCACCTCCTAGTACAAAAGATTTTTAAAAAAAACTTGCATATACTTGCTCACACCCTTTAGCTATCTTCAATTCCTACTTGATACCACTTGCAATTCTACCCACACCACATTGAAAGAAGATTACTTACTTTATCGGCAGTACAATATTCTTAGTCTTGCCCCAACTTCAGCAACTTTCTAAGTAAGCCACCTAATTCTTATTGCTTAAGGGAAACCAATATGAGGATAATAGAAAGAAGGTTCAGGTCTTTGTACAAACTCAGGATAAGAGTTGGTGAAGTTATCCGCGAATTAATTTATAATACCCATTTATTTAACGTTTAGCAAAAGACGTATTCCAAAAATGGTATAACACGTATCGCCTGCCAAACTGTGGTACAGTTTGTCGGAAAATATGAAGGTACCTACTTTACGTACATAAATAAATGCAGCATTTTCCAACAGTCATATATGGAACGAAGTATTTACCGTGTAAAATATCATTATAAGGTTGATTTTAACTTAATATGTAGTTAGATATTTCAACTATTAATTGAAACCACTTTGTACTTTTAACAATGTCATCATCATCATTTCAGCCGTAAGACATCCACTGCTGGAAATAGGCCTCCCCCAATTTGGGGGGCTTTGCCATAATCGCCACGCTTGGCAGGCGGATTGGCGATCGCAGTATGGTGGTAAAATGCATAGAGAACGTTGCTGCCCATTCTCTAGTAAGTCCCTTAGTCGCCTTTTACGACACCCACGGGAAGAAATGGGGTGGTGTTATTCTTTACGTCCGGCACCACACGGTACGAACGATTTAACAATATAAAAACTTCAATTTATAAAATAAAGACAGAATGACAAGTGAAATACTAAATACATGAAACGACTGCCTCTTACAGCAGTCTTCAGACGAATCGGGTTTGATTGGAATTCGTTTAGAAAGCAAGCCACACACACATCTTTATAGATATATATAATTCTACTGTACATGTGTATGTCACTGAACTCCTCCTAAGCGGCAGGACCGATTTGAATGAATTTTTTTATATGCGTTTGGGTAGCACTCTGGATGGTTTAGATTCACAAATCAGCCCGACAGATGGCACTACTATCGAGTTCTAGGAAACAGGACAACGTCTGTACGGTCAGCTAGTTATGTGTAAAGTTCCCTGTGATTGGGAACGAACCTATTGCCATATCAACCGGGTAGGAACCCAATATTCGTTTGAAACAACCTGGAGATCATATACAGCAGTCGCGTTGGCGACCACTAGACCAACGAAGAAGTTAAAGTCAGTTTTAATTTAGGCCTTTGGTTACAGTATTGGACCTCGAGTTTGCCTAGCAAAGTAAGGAGTTTCTATGTAATAAGATTCCAGCGTATACCTACTGGGTTTGTCACCACTAACCTGCGCAGCGTACCGTACATATAAAATGGGTTATTTATCTTAAAATGATCCATGTTATAGGATTATGTGTATCCTTCTAAAATATTATATTTGCCTTCTGCAGTCATTTATCTGCACTGTACAACCCTGCATTATCCCCAGATACGAATTCTGGTCACGTACTATTGACTCTGGACCGTTGATCTGTATTTTGATTTTAAGCGTAAAGAGATGAAGCAACTGTCGTACATTATTAATTATTCAGGATAGAGGAAGGCAGCTATATCCGTCTTGGTAACTCATTTAAGTAACTGACCACACAGCTCAAGTTCCTTGGGTATCAATAAGCCCAAAAAGTTGTTAAAGGTCAGCATTCATATTTCTTACTTTTGTTATAACCTTTTTAGGCCGATACTGTTTAAGCCTCACCTGTTTGGGCCTAGAACATGGCTGGTTTCTTCATTTTATTTGTATCACTTAAATCCAAAAAAGGACTACCAGAAAATAGTGACCACCTTTTTAAGGTTCCGTTGCCAAATGGCAAAAAACGGAACCCTTATAGATTCGTCATGTCTGTCTGTCTATCTGTCCGTCCGTATGTCACAGCGACTTTTTTCCGAAACTATAAGAGCTATGCTGTTGTAACTTGGTAAGTATTCTGTGAACCGCATTAAGATTTGAAAAAAAAATTAGATGTAGATGTATTCTGTGAACCGCATTAAGACTTTCACACAAAAATAGAAAAAACTCGAAAAAATTTTTTTCATCAAACCCATACGTGTGGGGTATCTATGGATAGGTCTTTGAAAATGATACTGAGGTTTCTAATATCATTTTTTTCTAAACTGAATGGTTTGCGCGAGAGACACCTCCAAAGTGGAAAAATGTGTCCCCTGTAACACCCCCCGTAACTTCTAAAATAAGAGAATGTAAAACTAAAAAAAAAATATTTGATGTACATTACCAAGTAAACTTCCACCGAAAATTGGTTTGAACGAGATCTAGTAGGTAGTTTCTTTTTAATACGTCATAAATCGTAAACCGCAATTTACCTTTCATTCAATAAACTCAAATATTAAAAAAAAAACATTTAGTTTCATAAACATAAACCTTATGCATAAACCGTGAATACCTACAGGTTTGTACGGAACCCTCAGTGCGCGAGTCCGGCTCGCACTTGATCGGTTTTTCGGGTAGTCCTATTTAAACATTTCTATATAATAATTAAATGAAACAAAAAACTGTAATTTAAATTATTTCATTCGAAGAAAAAAAAACCTTGGCAAAATGTTTGAAGGGTGGTTCTAGATCTCCTTGGCAGTTCAAATATGATAAAGCAAGTATGTTGCTAGCCGGTACTACAAAAGTTGCCTTCGATAACTAACCAAACCTTTAGAGTAGCATGTATTCTTCTTCCCATACTTATTACTGAAACTCAATGCAATGCCCGATCTCCATTTATATATCATTCGTGTACCATTTTAGGGTACGCAGAAGTGTAAGCAAACAGGCGTGATGTAACTTACAGTAAATTTCAAAAGGAATCTATAACAACCTGATCTCGCTTGCTATAACATTAGACATTGATGCAGAGTCTGAAAATAAACGTGAACGTACACGTGTTCGTTCACGTCAGCTCATGTAAATTTTATATCGTATTGGCGTGTTCTGGATTCCGTGAAACAGGCAGTATTGTCTATATTATGTATCTTGCATGTTCTTTATACAAAAATGATAACGTAAAAGTGACTGGCATCGTTTATAAATTCAAGTATTCAAGTAGTAGTATTCTTTGTTCAAGTATTTTGTACTGCTGAAGCCAAAATTAAAAAGAAGCGCTTTCATAATAATGAAATAAAGCTAGACTTACCAACCGATAGTTTCTTAAAGGATGGAGAATTTACCTGTAAAAATAAAAATTGTGAGTTAGTAAAATATCAAATCAAAAGTTCCAAATCGTATACAGTCTTCTTTCTTTGTTTTGACACATGGGACGACAGTATTTTTTTTTATTTAAGATCGGCAATAAATATTCACTTCAACAATATTTCGATAAAACTGGACTAATTATCTTATTTTTATTTATTTCATTATCGTTACAATTTGGTTCGGCTTAACAACATTACGTCTTTTTTCTATCTAACTCAGTAGAACAGAAAATCCCATACATTTCCAACTGAGAAAGGAGAGTAATGGATAAAATTAGATACAGTGCTAGCATGCGGGTTATTAGTTAGCTGAGCGATTGGACTGAGCAGTTTAGTAATAGTTGTTAAGTGGTGGAAGAAGTTATCTAAACAGAATAGCAATCTGTCTAGCCTTTTCCCAACTTTATTAGAGTTGGCGTCCAGTCAAACCAGATGCAGCTGAATACCTGTACTTTACAAGGAGCGACGGCCTATCTGATCTCCACATCCCAGTTACTGAGCACAACGATGCCCCTTGGTAGAACTGCTTGTCAGTCTTTTGAGATTCCGACTACCCGTAACGCTTGCCATAGATCTACGTATGACAGCCGAGACCTATGGCTTAATGCTGTTTTCTGAGGCACGGAGAGGTTTCAATATGTAATGGATGGTCACCCATCGCGTAGCTTTTATCATTCACTCAATCCATGCGGCTGTAAACATCTAGCCATGAGCCCACGAGCCCCTCCTGCTATAAACATCGAAGTAGTGAACTTTGTTTACGAGGGAATCTAGCACTTCCCGTTCCTTTGAGAGTTAAAGGCGTTCGTCCGGTGATAACAAATTAGATTACATTACGATTTCCACAGGCACTCCAGCGGTTCATGGCGTTTTGATGTTATATGGAATAAATATTATGCTTTGTTTTCGTAGGGGTAACATGAATCAAATGAAATCGTTGAAAGCTTTGTCGACTGTTTCATGGGGCGTATTAGTGCACCACTTGTCTGTACAGAAAAATATTGAAAATTTTCACTTTCAACTTTTCAACTGTAAGATGTCCACTGCTGGAAATAGGTTTCTCCCAAGCATCGCCACTTTGACTAGTTCTGTATTTCTCACCATATTAACATTTTCCTATTTGAACTCCATCAGCAAATCTATCATTTCGTAAAAAACGGCAATAAAAAATAAATAGATTTATTATACAGGCTAAGCCATAAGTTTTCAAAAATGACCAAAATAATAAAAAAATTTTACCTCTCAAACAGAACTCATCGCTCGTTTGACTATGTTCTAGCTTTCATAATTTGTAATTTCGTCTTGAACGTCCACCTTAAGACCTCTTAACTCTGTAAATTGAAAATGGTTTGCGAAATGAATACTGAGATGATCAACCTATGACCCAATTACAACCGGACTGCATTCATCTTACCTGATAACGATTATGGAAACGAAGTGGTCGATAATGGAATAAGACGTCAGTTATGACATTAACTGTATCGTTAGCTAATGGCTTTTGAGTAGGATCCTTCTGCTACTAACGTAATTATACGTTTTTGGGATGGCACCTGTAGTAAACACCCGTCTGTGTTTTCATAAAACCACGTTCCGTATCCTCCCGGACCACGTCCAGACGCCATCTAGTTTGCAGCTACCGTAAGTCGAAAGCCTATGTGATTTTCAGTGACAACACAGCCAATAAATATCTACAATATCAGCGGCATCGAAAGTAGGTTGCGATGCCAGAAAAAAAAAAAAACAAAAAAACTCTTGTGCCTATAATTACACCGGAAAAAAATTACAACAAAAATGAAAATTTTGGCAAAGGTTGAAAACATAGACGATCTCTTTTCTGCGCCGACACACTTTTTTAATTTTGACGTTCTTTAAATTTACTCTTTTGTTTTTATCTGTCAATGTACAATGTTTGCTTTTGATTTTCCTTTACGTACTACATATAATTAATGTTTTTATTCAGGTAATATTATATTTTAATAAATTGTTACGCGTTGCAAGAAGATTTACACCCGTGTAGCGTCTATTATAAATTCAAATTGGCTGCAGTGAAAATTAAGAGTTCGAAATCTACAGCGGATATTTTAGTAATAATTTATGGCATTGGTAATGAACTACGTCTTCATTAATCAATGCCACTATAATAAGGTTAGTAACTTTTTAATTTGTTACTGTTACAACAGTTAAATAGGAGTTCGTCTCAAAGTAACAGACACATGGGTCGATTGATAAAGGTAAAGTTACCCTTGCCGCGGTCAGTTCGATAATGCGTGACCATCTATTTCATACCGCGATTCCTTCATGCCTCAGAAAGCACGTGAAGCTGTCTGTTGCGACTGTCATTTATAGATCGTTGACTGTCATTTATAGATCGTTGACTGTCATTATGGGTAGTCAGGAGCTCGAAACTTCAACCACTAGTCGTGCAAAAGGGTATTGTGTTAACCACTGACTGAGTAGTCGGCTGATGGGCAGTTGCTAGGTATTGTGTATACTGATATTCTGGTAGTCTATATTTTAAGGTTCCTTACCTACTATAAATAGTAGGTAAGGAACCCTAAAATATAGAAATTACAGGGAATGCATTGTCAATATTTAGGTTTCGAAGTTATGCGACCACCAACCCGCACTGCACATGCGCATGGGATTTCAGACACAGAGAACTTAGGGCTGTGAGCCAGCAGTGAGACCCTTCTAGATCTGATTATGCTAAACCAAAATTTTACTAGAATTGGGCTCATTGGGTCAGCCATATTTGTATGCATAATTTATCGAGACAAATGGGCCAGTGCCGTCTCACAGTGAGTGTCTTCAGACGCGCGTCGTAGCTGAGGGAGGCGTTGGAAATGCTGACGTGATAACTGATAAAAACGATGGAAAAGATCTTTTCTCGGCAGAGGGATAATCGTCAAATATCTACAGCTGTGCATTACTGTCAACTGACCAATTACGGTTTTATATTTCCATGCTTTGTTAAGGTTAGTTTCACTCGACTTGCTACGTATTATATTACCGTTTACGTTGTTCTTGGTAATCGATTTCTGCCTGACTGATAGCAAATGGCTATCAACCAGCCAGATTGAACCCCCTATTGCATGGGAGTTAAATGTAACTGGCGTAGTGTAGGAGTTACTATAGGTACACATGTGCCTCTCCCTTCGTGGGTAACAGGCGTGATTATATATTGTTATAATAATATGTATTATCGCTTGCATTTATTCAGGTGAGCTGATACCAGTTTCCCTATATGCCAGCTGAAAAGCAATTATTTGAAAAAATGCGGAAACCTTTGGGATGTATGACGGCGTTTGCGAACCATACGTTGACAAAGCATGTATTGGATTGACGCACGAAAAGGCGACTTTAGTTCTTCGGAGACCAGGAAGGTACGCTTGTGTATCGCTAAGACAGAAAAACTCGTTGACTGCCTCCGTCGGTCTAGTGGGGTCATACGGGGTAATTGCGTAATACACTTACAAAGGCAATGCCTTTAATTTCAACAACATCATTGCGTTATTTTTGCTGAAGACCAGACGAAGTTTTCAAACATATGTAGTAATGAATTAGCAATTAACCTATTACAAATTATTTCAGATAGCCATTGAAAGTATATTACGTAATTAGAGTGCTGGATTTGATCTCCAGAACATGTGTTTTCTATTTCATAATATTTCAAGAAAAGTAAAATGATACTCCATAAAAATTAAAAATAATACAGCAGGCCACACGTCCGTGGTAACAAAATCAGTATAAGCTGGCTTCTTATTCTTTTGGAAGCCAGCACTAAGTTAGTTCAGCTCCAGGTGTTACCACAAACGTGCAGTTGACTGAACCTAAAATAATATTCTAATCACATGGAGTGTCAAAGAGTGTGTGCAGTGTGTGTTTTGTCATGTGCAAGTATTCACAGATTATACTCAGAATATTTCCACCTAATACGAACTATTTGAGTCTCTTAAATGTCGTGTTTATTAATGAAATTAAAATATTCCGTCAACTACGGTGATCAGTGTAATAGTGAAACTGAAACATTCCGTCTACTGTGGTGATCTGAATGACTATGACAATAAAACATGACAACTATTGTGGTGATCAGAATGGCTATGAAACTGAAACATCCCGTCAACTGCGGTGATCAGTATAATAGTGAATCTGAAACATTCCGTCTACTGTGGTGGTCTGAATGATTGTGACAATAAAATGTACCGACTATTGCGGTGATCAGAATGACTATGAAACTAAGAAATCCCGTCTACTGCGGTGATTAGTGTAGGGTATATAATTATGAAATAAAATTATTTCATCTTTAGTTGGCGGGATCTTTTAGCCTTGTTAATGAACAGTGCAATACATAATAAGAACGTACGTAGATTTTGTAAGCCAATTCGTCGCTAGTGATCTCAAATCCAGTGTGTGGACTCACACTCCCGGATCGTTTCTCCTTCTCTATCTAGTTCAAAGAATATGTGTTAAAGTGGACGTAGTTAAGCAAAAAGGATCCAAACCACAACTTAGTCCAAAATGAGTTAAGTGCACCAAACTGATCCAAATTATACATACTACAGCTCAGTAAAAACGACCCAGCTAAAAATAGCTTTATTTTTCGTGTACTTAAACTTTAGTACCAATGGTATGGCGCTTCTTATATTTTTTTTTTCAGCATAATCAATACAAACTTTCTGGTTCTTAACTAGTATCTACAACATAATAGGTTAATACACCATTACTAATATAAAAAGGTGTTAATATTTCAATGACAAAATTAAAATAAAAAAATACCTCTTGAACTTCAAACGTCAAAATATCAAAAGTAACTGGGTCCTTTTCGTTTAACTACGTCCAAATGTTTCACTATCTATTTAAGCCAAAAGACCGCCAAATAACCATACATTTTCTGTATTTTTGTCATCTACAAAATGATAAAGCTCTAATTATTTCTACTTACTTACTAATTCAGCCTATAATGTTCCCACCGCTGGGACACAGCCTCCTGTCGGTCAGAGGGAGTGGGCCGTAATCCACCACGCGGGCCCAGTGCGGGTTGGTAGATGTCACATGTCTTTGAATGTTTGGTTCTAGGACAGGGCGGTTTCCTCACGATGTTTTCCTTTACCGTTAATTATTATTTCTACACAATACCTAAAATAAAACTAACATTATCATTCCGCTTGTCAATTAGCAAGAAAAGTTACTTTCTTAAGTTATAAAGTTACGAAATATTCAAAGTTTTTGCTAACGTCAGACCCTCTAGTTCGTTATTTGGGGCAATTTGAATAGATTAGAACCGCAGATAATATTAATTGAAGTCAGTGTAATCAAATGGAAAAGATTTGGCGGGGTGTTTATGAGATAAAATGGCCGACATCATTTTGCGTTTTGGTACTACTTTTGTGTTATATATTTCCAAAGCTAATTTTGGAGATAGGAACTACTTTTGTTGACGTTTAATTTTGTTTTTTTTTTTTATTATAAGGTGAACCATTATTTTTATAGAAGAATCTTATATATCTGTTCTAGTTTTTAGTTAAAAGTATGGCCTTTTCGATCTTCGGTTTATCCATTTTGCAATATGCTTAGGAATAGCTACAATTTTCAATTTTTTATCTCATTAACATCTTACTAGTTGTGCAAACTCATTAGGTGTTTTAAAATTATTATGACTGTAAAAAGCTGCTTTATTCACAAGACTTAACTAACATTAATGATAAAAGCCACAAGCATTAATTATCTGTTCACTCAGCTTTCAAAGTAATCACTAACGACAGAATATTCTCATTAAAATCTAAAATAAAAAACCTCAACATAAATGATCGTATCGATTTCGTAATACTATATTCTTGATTAAGAAAGCGGGCTAGCTATAAAGCTTGGACCACACTAGCGCTGTCAAAGTTAATTATGCCAACAATAACAGCCACGACTGGTGGTCTCTGAGCACTTCCATGTTCTCAATGAAAAATATTTTGACCACAAAATGAGCTAGGAGTGAATATAAAAGATATTTTTTTTATTCAAATAAAGCAATAATTTTATTTTATGACTTCAATTAAATAAATATCTTAAATAAATAAATATCTTAGAACAACCAATACAACGTTATCTGATCCCAAACTAAGCAGAGCCTGTACTATGGGAACCAGACAACTGATAAACATACTTATATATTTCTAAATACATACATATTATAGATAAATTACACCCAGACACAGAACAAATGATCGTGCTCATCACACAAATATTTGTCCTGGGTGGGAATCGAACCCACGACCTCAGTCTTAGCAGTCAGGGTCACTAACCATTAGACTAACAGGCCAGTCGAATTAAAAAAAAAAAAAAAAAACTAATTACAGAGACTTTTGAGCTACCAAGGATTCGGTCAGTCAGAAACAAGAATCTAGTAGGTTTCGATGAAGACAAACAGGCCAGAGTCATTATAGTCCGAACCGTTAAGATTGGAGAAAAATTAGTGTAGCAGAGCATCTTATTTCCAAAAATTAACAATCCTAATAATGATTAAAAATACGTACATTGTATTATCTATGTTACTTTAAATAAATACAAGTGGGTAAGTTATCGTTATTGCCACGTAATTTGGGACATAATTTTCCCAACATGATCCTTGCAGGTCGCTTAAACATCTTAAAGTACACCTATTCATGAGCTAAGTATTAATTCTTTTAGCATCGCTAGTTCCAAATCACTCTAGTATGACCCCCACCTTAACAAAATTATTTCGTGTCAATATCACGTTCCCTATTATCGGCATCAACGTTATCACAGTATAGATTGGATTATTATCTAAGAGAATATGTCGTACTGTAGATAAAAGAATATCTTTCATTTCTTTTATAGCATTCTTGTTTGTAATTGGAAGGGTTAATTTCCGGAAGTGTTTGATATTTCTCTAAGGACAAAGTAATGTATTAATGTATTTTTCATATCTCGTGATTCATTCTGGATAATACTATGAAGATTTATTTATTTTAAATTAAATTAAGTATTGCCACGCCCCCACGTTTTTCGTTTTTTTAATTATAGTCAATTTTTTAGTTCGGCTAGTTACAAAAGCGTGTTTTCTTTTTTGGTTTTCCTGGTAATCCTCGCCAAGATAATGGCACACATTGATATATTAATATAAAATTATGGTATTGCTATCGCTCCTTGATAAGGGCGCAAAGTTTAAAATTAATCCAACGGTTAGAAGGGTATGAAAATCACGTTCAAAAATTCCGTTACACACTCGTACATACATACATACCAAACTAATATTTAATAAGCCTGTTAATTATGGCATGGATACAAACAATGCAATCAAATATATTTCAATAAAACCATGAAAATACAAACACTCGTTCGAATGAAAATCAATGTTCAGTTCACAACAGCTTGAATGTAAACAACAGCTATCAGATTCCACGTAATATAGATTATACAGGGTAGTTCAGTTTGAACACGTTTCAACAAGCCTGTTGTATAGCTTGTGGTGTAGTTAAATTAATTATTGGGATAGCATTGTTATGATAGTGACATAATATTTAAATAATATAAATATACTGGGCTATAGAAAAATCTTAATAAGTCTTAAGCTATCTCAAAGACTGATTCATTGATCCAATTTAAATAATATTAATAATTAGATACTTAAGCGAATACCTATTAGTCTGTGACTTGGCTAAATCAAATCAAAATTGGATATTGATAGATTTAAAAGATACGTTTATTTCATGGGGGCTGGTGAATAACCTATAGAAATCTTGCCAGCCAGTGCATAAACTTATAAACTGAGCGACTTTATGCTAAGGGTACTCCTGCCTGTGTGTTACGAACCTTGGTTTAGGGCGTCATTGTGGCACTAAGGGACAGACTGGATCGGATCGTGTCAGTAGAAATCAGATGATTCCAATCTAATCCTACGTTTATATTTAAATTAACAAATAAAAAATTGTAATGTTATTTTCAAGCGAATAAACTCACACGCATGCACAATACAAATGCCCGATAAACTCCAGACTGTTTCGAGTTCAACATTCTGATTTATCGTCTTTATTTTAAAGTTTACGAGTTCGGTACACCCTGTATACAAAGAACATGTTTGTTAAAGCATTAGCGGTGTAATTTAGCGCTTCGGCAAACATTAACTCGACCCTGTATAACAAACTACTAACGGGACTGAAATCAATACTTGTATTAAACTTTAAGTTGACTTTTGAAGAATTTCTCCGTTATTTCCACACCACTTTCATGACTGCGCAATTTTCCTGTAACGATGTATGAAATAGTCCTTATAGTCATAATATTTAAGTACAGAACCGGGCAATATGGCGTTGGTGCTCGGGGAGAGGCCTTTGATCAGCAGTGGATGCCTTTCGACTGATATTGATGATGATGATGTTATTCAGGACGCGATGATTTATATTCAGAATGATTAGGGTCTTAAGCTAATGGCATATTAATATTGGTACATAATATTTCTAACTAGCACTACATTCTTCTCCTTCATCCCAAATTTCGGCCCCCGACCCGCCGCGTCACATCGCATCGCCTGTCCGCGCTATTAGGTACTTCGTTTTCACTTAGCGTTCTTTAAGATTTATTTCTATTTGCACGGCGTCTAAGGGTCAAACGTGATGATAGATAGCCTAAACCATTCGTCAAAAATGTGGCTATCAAATATAAAAAGAATTTTTCAAATCCAGTTGGCATTTCCAAAGAGTACAGCCTCTACATACAAAATAACAAACAATATTTTACCTCTTTATAATATTCGTATAGATTTACTGAGCAGCATTTTATAACCAAATGTTGACTTCAATTTTAACCTCTCGTTGTTTAACCTTTGTAAAAAACAAATGGTACAACTTTTACCCATTAAAAATAAATAAATCTACTCTCCACATATACCTACGTGGATAAAAAAACAAAAGAATAATACACAATGAACCCCGACATTCGTTCCCAAAAACACAAAGCTTTTGCTTTCCATCCAAAACTGGAGTGCCCTGGAATCGTTTCCAATTTATATGATAATTCTAAATGTTAACATGAGACATGACATGTTTTCTGTAGGTATGGAAGACATACAATGCCCTCTCATCCGTGTTTGATTTTAGTTGGGACATATAACAAAATCGCCGTACTGGCAGTGTCTAGAGACGAAAGTTTAAATAAAATTCGTTACGTCTAAATGTGCTCGAGTACTCATATTTTTGTCACAGACCGCTTTCAAACCCGTCAGTTTCAATAAGTAATTTTTGTATCGTAGTGTGAGTAAAGGGTGGCACGGAAGCAGCAGTTTGCAAGGAAGATGTCGACAAAGGGCATCTAGGAGCGGCCACTGAGGCACCTCCATGTTCTGCGGGTTAGGAGTATAAGATGACAAACAACAACTTAATTTAGTTGATAGTTGTGTCCTCTTTGCTTCAGTTCAAGGAATTTCAGAACAATATACTCCAATTTGTGCGGTGAGCCGTCAGTGCGCTAGACTGGTGGAAACATATGAAAACGCTCGCAGATTTGATGGTGGTTACTACATTCACAGGTTTTTAAAGTGGTAGTACGATTCCACTGTCAAAGAGAGAGTGTACTGAAATATATTTTGAATATTTTAAGAGAAATAAGAGAGTCATCTAGAAGAACATCACGCCTGTTGTTCCATAAAGAGCAGACAGCAACGTATATTACAACAACTTTTTAAGGCTTATTTTATTTAAAGAACATCAATCTAGACTGGGATGCTTCTAAGGAACTTCTGATGAACAAATGCATTCACACTTAGCTAAACCTGGACATCGAACTAGATACCCCACGACTTGCCTAGACTTAAATCTCCGAACTTATCTGTAGTATTATTGGAGTTTTTCCATTTGGGGTTTTTAAATGATAACCAAAATTTGTGCCCAATTAATGACATAAGAATCCCTACATCACATGGTATCAGAAAAATCACTTACGAAATGTGACTTCACAATCATCATACACCCTTTCCTAACTATCGAATACAATCGAAATGTTATATTTTGTGACGATAATCTAGTCAAAGCACGTCTCCGCCACGCCCACGGACCTAAACTAACGCTACAGTACTGGCTTGAGGCTAGAACGGTACACTAATGTCGTTGTGGTCACGACACCCTCACATCGAGTGCATGATCAAATTGATTGACATTTTGAATAATTTAACAAGCATTAGACTTGCAATGATGACCATCGTATAGACTGGTCGAAATAGTTTACAAATGGAGGTTAAAAAATGCGTTCGATAACTTCTAGTAGTGCTATTCTGTAAAGTTCACTTGGAACCTCACTCAAGTGAGCGCACACAATTTGAAAGAGAATTCATTTATTGATTACACTGATCGAATTTCGACTTGATATGAAATAAATATAAAAGCAAATAATAAGAAGGCTTGTTAAATTTTTTAAAGGCTTGATTCCACTAGTAATACGACAATAACTTTCCTTTGGACAGAAAAATATGTTCAAGTTTACGACAGATTAGCGTTCGCCGTCACATGGAGGTTGGAACTTATCCCACGAGATTGTACTAAGGAGGTAAAAGTATCCTATGTCCCAGGATAGGGTATCGGACTACTTGTGTGCCAAATTTCATGAAAATCCTTTTATCCGGTTAGATGCGAAAAAGCAACAGACAGACTGACAAATTTACATACAGAGAGATTTACTATCACTTTACTATGGAAAAGTTCGATAAACGTATATCGTGTTCTGTTTCGAAAAGCTCAAATATTTGGTTATTCTTTCTTTGATTAGAGTATTTTCAAGGCTTATTTGCTTGCTATGGACAGTTTACATTATAATATCAACAGTTTCATTTAATAACTGTGTACATATTTTTATGAATAAATAAACAGTTTAAGCGGTTTTTAATACACGTTTGCATATTAGAGGAGTTTTACGATCAGAAGCGACCTCGATAGTATCGATTGTTGTAGGTACAAAATGTTGTAGGTACTCAACGATTTTTTCAATGAAGTAAACGAATTACTTAGTCTCTAGTCTTAAAGAATGTTTCACTCTAGTGGTTAAGAAAAGAGCCAAATCTTCATTAACTCAACGTTAACACAACGAACAAGAAAAACAAATAAGTATGATAGGAAACATTGTTTGATATTCTTTGGAAACTCAAATCTGTACCTATATTCCATGGCACATCACAAATCATTTAACGTCAGCCATTCAAAATCAAAATCAAAAGTCATTTATTCAAATTAGGCTGAGGATCAGCACTTTTCGAACGTCAAAATTACAAAAGACAGTCCCCCCAAAACGCCCACCTGTCGCGCACTTCCTAGTGCTTTAGCTGGGAAGAAGAAGTGGCCAACAACATTAATTGGGCATTTCTCATCGCACCCAATTCCTATTTTCCCATTTGGTTTGCAATAAATTTCCATTAGGTTAATGACGAGAGGGCGTTGACAATGTCTTTAATTATCACATTAAATGTTTACGATCGGAACCATTACCTTGATATGGGCATCAACGTTGAACTCTTTTGACTTTACTCGATGAATTTCCGGTACTTTAGTTGTAAGTAACTTGTATTGAAAGTAGGCTTGTGACTTTAAATATCAAATAAAGAACGCATATATGAATGTAATTTAAAAATCAGCATTTTTGAAATAGTATAGTAACTAGTTGGCCATGTGGTCGCAATAGACTACATAGAATACATAGATTCTGAAGGGCGGAAGCAAAACTGGAAGGTGGTCGCACGGTCTCACGAAACTTGGAAAGAGTTGAGGGAGGGAGGACTTTGCCCAGGAGTAGAACAGCGTAGGCTAGTAAAAATTTAGCTAAGGCTATGATAGTGGACGGACAAACTGGATACGTTCCGTCAAAGCTGGAAGGAAGATGAGCAGGCTCTCATTAAATAGAAGGAGTAAGCCCGAGGGTAGGAAAGCTCAGGTTAGAAAAAAAATTCTCAGAAGCCTTAATGAAAAACCAAGTTTAGAAGTCGCGAGATCAATAAGGCAATTAACTTATTTTGTGAATATTGTTGCCTCTACTCGATAAAGCCTAACAAATGAAAATAACCGTAACCAAACATTAGTTATAAATAGTAAGTATAAGTAACCTTGATAATCCTTTCGAAAACAATTCAACCATATCCAAATATTATTTCGTGAAAGAGACACCCCTACAACAATTATGACAGTCATTACTTTCCACCATGAAAACTTAATTTACATATTGTATTGTAATGGACTATTAAATTAATTAGAATTCTGCTTTTTACAAGTCATTAGCTTTTATGCCTGTTATTACGATGTATTTCGTAAAGGATTGTAAGGCTTTATATTCATTAATGCATAAAACTTACAACAAAATGTTGCTATAGTGGGTCAGGCTCATTCAGTTATGCTGCATAAGTGGCGATAATTTATTTAGAACCTGCAAGAATTTCAATGTCAGAATGTGAAATCTCCATACATTAGCCGATTAATTTTGTAATACACTAGCTTGTGTCCGCGGCTTCGCCCGTGTGGATGACGAAAATTCACCATTTCAACCCCCCATTTCACCCTCTTAGGAATGGAATTTCAAAAACCCTTTCTTAGTGGATACCTACTCCTCACAAAGACAACACACTCCAAATTGCATGTCTGTAGGACTAGCGATATAGGCTGTGCGTTGATATATCAGTCAGTCACTCACTCAGGACTATGAATTTTTTATATATTATATAGATTTGCAAAAAAATTAACTACCTTAACATTCCATGTAGTGCTTAAACTATCGAACGAAATCCCTTAAACCATATTCGAACACACACACACACTATAATTATTTTTGATTATCTGTTTGGGTTTTAGTTTAATTTATATTTTTTAAATATTTTTCTTTAACTAGTGAGGCTCTATTACTGAAAGCCATTGAAAATCGATGAGACCCAGGTAAACCATTCAGTATTAAAAATCAGTGCAAGCGCACCATCTACCAAGTGTAGCTTAACGACTTTTACCTGAAGTGATAAACGCTTTCCATTCTTGAGCGCTAAGCCAAGGTATCCAGCTAGCGCTGGCTCCACACATTGATCCCAACTTCGTCCCCAACGCTATTTGTCCAACATGACCTGTGAAACTATAATTGAACCCATCTTACCCCAATGTTACATTCTTGATCCGCGTGTAGGAATATTTGTTGATGAGGCCAAAGTTTGGACTAACTTGTAGAGCTGTTGTTTCGGATTAAATAAGGAGTGCCACCATATTTAGTTGAAATTTATGTCGTAAGCCAATTTGTTATTTGAGATTGTAAAACCTTCTTAGTCATGTTGTTAGAAGGCAGATAATAATATAGGTTTTTAGTAGTAATTTATGATATTCTTGCATCACCGGTGTAACAAACAAAGGTCATCACCATCAGCCTATAACACTCCACTGGTGGACATATTATTATGCTTCGACAATTTAACAATAAGACACTCTCCAGTCCGGTAGATTGATGATTTTCGTAGGGTGGCTGGTTGCAGCTCGATGAGAGTGACAAAGGATCTAGCTCAATAGCATATATTTGGGAATGCTTATTTTCTGTGCTGTGGTCTACTACAGACCGATGCTTATGAAATTGAACTTTATAGTATACAAATTTTCATAACAAAACCTTATTTTTGACTTACAAAACATCATTACAGCAGCTCAAGATCCTCACACAAATTCCTTTTCAGGGTTGCCAAGAGTTTACGTCGTGACAAGCAAGTCTAATTTATTTGAACGCCTGTCCTTGTCCGATATTTTGATGGCTGTAAATTATTTTAGTGTTATGCCTTCGTATATTATAATCATCGCTCAAATAAAATTGGTTCGTCTTTGTTTTCTATTTATGTCAATTTACTGTGCCACTTAATGATTCCTTACTTGGAAACTAAGTCAATTTCATAGCTAATCACGACATCTGTCAATAACGTATTCTCAGTGACATAGTGAACGACACCACATGGAATGAACGTGAAGTTGGCGTGGTTGAACGTGGTATGATTGGTAATAATAATTACCAGGTAAGTTATGTGGTACCTTGTACAGTATTACAGGGCTCTGATATCTTAACAACTGATTTCAATTATTCAGGTATTTCGCAGCAGGTAACCCTGTTCGGGTTAATAAGGTACTGAGAGAATAAGCCACCCCTTACCTCAAGGGTTTGAGTAAATTCAAGTATAAGAAAAGGATAAACAGCTGCGTTACGTCCCATTACGACTAATAATAATAGCAATAAAAGTGATAGAGGCATGTATTTCCTTGATTTTTATATTAAAAACATCGTCACTCACTATGAAAATGTTACTTTATATTGCTTTCATATCGTTTTATTCCAAGTTTAACTTCATCTTGTAGGGCAGGCATCTTCCCAGAATTCCCAGTGGAATATAAACTACCCAACAAGTGTATATTTAACCTTACATTGGTATCTGGATAATTAAATCCAAAACATTCGACACTTCCCATTTCACAAATGGATTTCCAATGCAAAAATTAATGCATCCCACGGGTAATCGGATACGTTCCAATTTATTTGTTCTATTACAAATGAAATATTTCAATACGAATGGGAATCGGAATTCAGGGCTATAAACGATGATGATCATTATTTGGTATCCATTTTGTACATGTAAATGATTCTGGAAAATTAAAGGGATTGTAGAATATTTGAGATTGATAGCGGGCGTAGAATTTAATTCAATCAAACGATTCTCGTGTGAGATGCAACTTATGATGGAGGTTTACAAGCTGGCGCGAATAATCCCGTGGCTTTCTCATCATTAAACAATCGACGTGCGTAGTCCCGTCCCGTGTCCCTTCACCTTAGCCCACAATCGCACGGACGTAATTATATCTCGGCAGTATTTTATTTTGTGATTGATTGATATGATTACTGGATTTCAACTCTCGGTTTTGAACCGAACATTGAGAATCCAACAGACTGCATCACAGCGTGTCGAAAAGGCGCACTGTTTTAATTTCAACTCTTGAAGTGAAGCAGTGTGTTAAAGATCCTTTGCACGAAAAAATCTCAACGCAATATTTGTCCGTGCGTTTAGTGTGATCAGAGCATATCTTTAGTTTATTAGTACTATTTTTGAATTTTGAATTCTAAATCAGAGTTACTCTTACATAGCGAGCTAAAATGTCCATTACACAATCTACTCTCAAAATTCGACCCACATAGCTCAACTTGCATATGGATGACCTGACAAACGTTGCACGTTTAAAACATATAGGTAAGCCAAATTGGTACCTTTCAACCGTTACTAACAGGACACTGTAGACAAAATACGATCATGTAGACTATTATATAGACTCACGACTCACACACTCACAGACTATTATATAGGCAGGATTCCAATTGAGTTAGGCAGACCCAGCGAGGCTTTTAAACTGAAAGTTTCTACATTCTTATGAGTAGCTATTCGGTATTAAAACCCTAACACATATTTTTTATTGAGTTTATGCCTGTACGCTTAGACAAGCTGTAAATTCTGATTTACTTAGAAAGTTGGTTATTTACTCAAACTTACACTCGTTTGGTTTTATGATAAAACAAGTTTTTTAAGCAGCGTTTGGTGTATACCGCAGTGTCTCAAGACGAAAGTCTTTGACCAGTGTGTGTTGCCAGTGATAACATATGGAACCGAAACGTGGTCGCTCACAATGAGCCTTATTAGAAGGCTGAAAGTGACCCAAAGGGCGATGGAGAGGGCTATGCTTGGAGTTTCTCTACGCGATCGAATCAGAAATGAAGAGATCCGTAAGAGAACCAAGGTAACCGACATAGCCCGAAGAATTGCTAAACTGAAGTGGCAGTGGGCAGGGCACATTGCTCGCAGAACAGATAGCCGATGGGGCCGAAAGGTTCTGGAATGGCGACCGCGTACCGGAAGACGTAGAGTTGGAAGGCCTCCAACAAGGTGGACCGATGACCTTGTGAAGGCCGCAGGAATCCGCTAGATGCGGGAAGCACAAAACCGGTCGAAGTGGCGGAGCTTGGGGGAGGCCTATGTCCAGCAGTGGACGTCTTTCGGCTGAAATGATGATGATGAAGTTTTTTCTTTACGCATTAAACGATTGAGCCCCTTTTTGAAATCAGAACCTTACAGTAATCGAAATACAGTTCCTTTGACAAAACGAACAACTAAGTCTTGCCGTCAATTTTGTGTTGAGAACTTTACTTAAATCAGCATAATTTTCAGAAACCTAAAACTCTCTCGAAGGTTTAGGCATGATTTAAAGCTAAATCGTGTTTTGTAATAATAAAACAGAGTCATGTCCTAAGAACACACAAGCAAAAATATAAGATTCAGTTCTTGGAGTCTTTTCTATTACAACATCTAGAATAAAATACGATTCGATTTGAAAACCTTCTCCTTTTTATTCGTCGTTTAAAAAAGACACAAACATGCAGTCTTATTCGTTGACAAATTGATTGACAAATGAATACCGCCGGGGACACGTCGGCATGTGCCATCAAATAGAACATAAAATACTAGGGTAATATCGCCGAAAATATATTGCAGACGATTTTCAATGGAGTGAACACATGCAATAGTGTTTATGTGAAGAATAACTCTGAAAGAATTTATAAGGTATTAGTACTTTTGATGTTTATAATAGCAGCCAAAATAATGGTAACGGAAGCAAGTCGTAATTCATAAATATGGCATTTATTAAGTTGTTAATAAAGTTCGGTTTTGTAGATCGTCGTCTCTGCCAGTCTCTTTCTTAAGCTTAACCTCATCTATGACTAGCCTTTGTCCAAATGTTTTGGGTTCGGTTTTCAATTTAACCCAATGTAGTTGAATTACCAGTTTCTGCCAGGGTTGCGAGATTTGTCCGAAAGAGTTACCGTGGCATGTAGGCAACTGAAGGAACACGGGTAGGTTTTAGTCAGTAAAACTCTGACACGCCCTTCCGCTCCGCCCAGAGCGGGAGATATCATTTGGTGATATCCGACCCACAAAAAAACAAAACTAGTATTTTACTGACGGCCTATCAGACCTCCACACGATTGCTGAGTGAATAAGATTGGTTGACAGGCTTTCGGGCTTGTAACTACACATAATAAGAACATGGAGGGATTCCGATATGTGATGGATGGTCACCCATCCATAAACTGACCTTGACAAGCGTTGCTTATCCTGCGATCGACCCGTGCAGCTTTTATTACTTACCCACAAGTCACTTCTAAAGGTCTATGTACTATAACATACCTACTCTTTTTGATTAATCCACGTTCATACATCTGACCTAGACATTTTACCAGTAAATTGTCTAGGTCAGATGTATGAACGTTTCAAACTTTCAATTTCAGGCGCCATGTTGACTCTGTTACACTAAATACGGGCCTGCGTAAAACATCTTCTACAAAAACCAAATACCTACTACATTACATACTATGGTTGAACAGAACAATACACAACAAACTCCATTGACTTTCAATCTTAGTAGAACTAAATAAAGTTCCAAATTCACTGTCAAAAAGTAAAAGGCCTACTTAACAGGCTACATATTCCTTGTGAAGAGCAAAGTTTTAAGCATCTTATAATGACGCTGTTAATTAACTATCCCCGTTGTATGCTTTTTTAGAGGACAGAATGATGAAACAACACATATTATTTATGTTTATCCCGGTAGTAGGTTCATGTGGGATAATTTCTGCCCTACACACGCGCGAAACCACAGACGTTTAGTCCCTAATAAATTTTCATTCAACTATTATAGGGTAAGAAAAAGGTTTCCTCTATCGTAATTCCTGTGAAGGTCATTTCCGAGTTGTGCAAATATCTTGTATCGGATATTTGCATATTGTATTAGGACTTATGGAAGGCCGATTCGATATAGGGAAAGCATTTTTAGAAAGATTTATTTGAGAACGATACAGTTTAAAGTCATGGCTACTAGGTAAAACAAATGAATAAATATTTTAGTAACTCAAAATCATGACGGAGTGGTGGAAAAGAGAAGAAAGGACCTGGATTGACCGATATAATGAAATGTAAGAAAGACTAAATGTGAGACGTCTTGCAGCGAATATTGGCAACAATAGATACTGGCAAAAAAAACTTTTTATCTCAGTTTTATAGAATTAACCACCAGTTGAGCCCTTTCTTATGTCGGTTTGTTTTTTGGGTTAGGGCATGTTGCGGCTGTAAAAGACAGACTGTGGGCCAAAAGTGGTAACTTATATCTGATAAATAAAATTCCAAAAAAATTGCAAGCGGAGCCATAAGTATCTACTTAGTTCTTAAAATAATACATAAAAATAGAAACTAAACTTTTTGACACACAAAATGTTTTTGATACCAAAATGGCGCTTATGACTCGCACCATACACCACTTGGTCGATGTTCTTATCAATTTTTATGAGGTGTTCAAATCCTGGAGGAATGCAAGGTACTTCAATATGGAACCTCTTGTCAGGGTCAGTGGTTGATAGGTAAACAGTAAATATTTTGTGGTATCCTGTTATGTACTGGCCAGTTTTATTTCAATATATTTCTGCGAAAATTTAATTAGAGACTTATTTTGAGATTGCCTTTGAAAATCTTGGTACGCAGTTAGATGAACGAAATCTGACTGATTTCTCTTACCAAATAGAGAGAAGAGAGGACAGATAGGAAGTAGCTCCATGTAAAATACTGGTATTAGGTGACATCCGCAGTTAGACTGAAAGCCATCCGTAACTGGATAAGCATACTGACGACCAAACGAACCTAACGGAACTATAAAGGATACGATTCTGCTATTTGCTTACAAAACCCTTAAAAAAATAAGGAAACATGATAATAACTCGTACCAAGTAGAAAGTATTACTTGATTATACTGTAATACGCCATGGACTTGATTTAATAGCTGATTTTGAAATTGAGTTTGAGCTTATCAAAGTTTTAAATATTCATAATATATAGGTAAGTGTCATGCTTCATTTCTATATTTAAAACTTTTTGAAGTTGGTACAAAGCTTAGGTATGCCGTAGTTCCTGCTGTTCTGCTATACGCTTGGAACCTCACTCAAGTGAGTGCACACGATTCGAAAGCGAACTCATTTGTTTTTACAGTAAATTATCGCATATTCACACCGAGACACTGTTCGTATTTCGAAGATCACTTCGAAATTCGAACAGTGTCTAGCACTATCTCAGCACTATAGATGAAACAGACATAGCTAAGACTTATCAGAATAAACAGCTTTAATACACTACACGACACGTTATCCGTTTGATTTATACAGAGAAATTGAAGCAGAATATCTGACAAAGGAACATTAACTGAATTTAACGTAAATGCAGTTTGCGTAGAAATTATCAGTAATACTCTTGATAGAGGCATTACATGTAGGTACTAATAGATATATGGAACCTCCCTTTGACATACATTTTTTTTAATTATTTTTTTGGATGGGAAATCAATAAAAGACGTCTCCCCTCTTGGACGAAGCGGAATGGCGTGTCAGACTTTTACTCACTGAAAACCACCCGTGTTCCTTCAGTTGCCCATGTGCCAAGGTCACGGTATCTCTTTCGAACAATCTCGCGACACTGGCAGTTTGACATACATTTTGAGGTAACACTCAGTGTTCCGTTGCAAAGCAAACATAATTTATTTATTTGAGCTTAATAATTATCATAGTAGTGAGAAATTATTAACATACAGTTTGTAATCCTGAGTAGAGGCATTTGTCATGCAATGAAAGCATTTAAATGTAGCTAGTAATTAATGAAATCCAACTACAATATGCTTCATTTTTGGAATTATTCACCACCCACACATGTATGGGAAATATCTCTGAAAATTTTACAATCATATTACCTGGTTGTTGCCCGCGACTTCATCTGCGATCCAAGATGAAAAGTAGCCTGTCCTTACGTAGGTCAGGATCTATCTGTGTGCCAGATTTCTTCTAAATCCTTTTAGCAATTTTAGCATGAAAGCATAACAAACAAAAGTTTGTTCGTCAGTTATATTATAAATACGAAAGTATTTGACATTTATAATATTAGTTTGGAAATTAGGATACATAGTCAAATTAACCAAGCAAACAAAACTCCACAGACGTGGATGATTATCTAAACGAGATTGTTGCTTAGAGAACAGGATTGTAGCACAAAACAGAAACACAAAGTTAGCGGTAAATACAGTACGCTGTACGTAAAGCGTGTCTATGTGTGGGTGGTTTTCGCTCGTTGTATGGAGAAGACCTTCTGTACTATTCTGTGGTTGCTTAACAAGATAAATTTCACTGCTTTTAAATACAGATACAATTTTCGACACGAGTGAATTTCACGAAAACATAGCGCGCATAATTTTGGCATAAACATGCTAAATTAAAGTTCTGCTTTTCGATTATAATTTTGTTTACAAATAGTTTTGTTTAGTGTAGCTTTTGTTGTTCATTTGTGAGATTTTTGCCGGTGAAACTTTTAGCATATTATTATGTTCATTAAAAATATCTGTATTAAAATTCCGTAAATTAGATTTGCTGGCTTAATAATTGACATACAACTATTGTTTGCACATAAAGTTACAGTCCCTGCGTCAGACAGGAATACGGCATATGCTTGGTAAAAGATCCTGTATATTTTGAATTCGCTTTGGGTTGAATCATATAGTTTGTTTAACGGTTCAACTAGGTAGTTATCCTCTTTAAGGTCATCGCATATGCAAGCGCAAGATGGTTGACTGTTATTTCTCTCGACTTGCTTTTATTTTGTCCGACAAATTAGCATTGCCATTTTTAGGGTTTCGTTGCCAAATGGCAAAAAACGGAACCCTTATAGATTCATCATGTCTGTCCGTCTGTCTGTCTGTCTGTCTGTCTGTCCGAGTATGTCACAACCACTTTTTTCCGAAACTATAAGAGCTATGTTGTTGAAACTTGGTAATTAGATGTATTCTGTAAACCGCATTAAGATTTTTACACAAAAATAGAAAAAAAAAAACAATAATATTTGGGGTTCCCCACACATGGAACTAAAACTCAATTTTTTTTTTTTCATCAAACCCATACGTGTGCGGTATTTATGGATAGGTCTTCAAAAATGATTTATTTATTTATTTATTTTATTATTTATGTACACACAGTAAAAAAAAACAGAGTGATAAGACATATTAAAACAATTGAGTACAAAGGTACTGCTTATTTCTTAAGAAATTTCTTCCAGCAGACCTGCGAAAGGAGAAATGAAAAAGAAATGTAGACAATAGTGTGTGAAAACAAGAAGAGAGATATGAATATGTGAAGTCTTAAACTAAAATATACTTATACATATATAATGCAAGGAATTAACATATACTTAAATAAACAGTATGCCGGGGATATGATATTGAGGTTTCTAAAATATTTTTTTTCTAAACTGAATAGTTTGTGCGAGAGACTCTTCCAAAGTGGTAAAATGTGTGTCCTCCCCCCCGTAACTTCTAAAATAAGAGAATGATACAACTAAAAAAAATATATGATGTACATTACCATGTAAACTTCCACCGAAAATTGGTTTGAACGAGATCTAGTAAGTAGTTTTTACACGCTTTATATTAGCTTCACTTGTATGTTTGTATGTTTGTATGTTTGTATATTTGTATGTTTGTATATTTGTATGTTTGTTTGTAACCGACTCCTTATAGTGCGATTTTGACCCACTTTAAACGACCAGATTTCATTCAAACTTTGCACACCTGTCAAGGACTGATGACAATGCAATAATTTCATAAATTTGTGCCATTATCCTTGCCAGGGTTACCAGGACAGCAAAAAAACTGTCACAAACTACGCTGACATACGTCTCAAAATTCGAAATACCCTAAAAAATAGAAAATAAATAATAGTTTAAAAAAACTAAAAAACACGCTTCCATGGAAAACCAAACTAAAAAGTACAAAATAATGGAAAAAAAGCGTGGGGTGCCTGATATCAATAAAAAAATACCTTAAAATCACCCCACGCTTTTTTTCCATTATTTTGTACTTTTTAGTTTGGTTTTCCATGGAAGCGTGTTTTTTAGTTTTTTTAAACTATTTTTTTTTTTTTTAATACGGCATAAATCGTAAACCACAATTTACCTATCATTCAGTCAACTCAATTATAAAAATTTAAAAAAAAAACCTTTAATTTCATAAACATAAATCTTATGAATAAACCGTGAATACCTACAGGTTTGTACGGAACCCTCGGTGCACGAGTCCGACTCGCACTTGGCCGGTTTTTTATTTGATACTTTAAGCTCGCACTTGTACAGGGGCGGACTTAGTGCCATTCTGTGTGGCTTTAGACTAATCATCAAACATCTGTAAACAACTATCAAATTTAACGATCAGTAATTAATTTAAAGTGAATTAATAATTTCACTGTAAATACGTTAGTAAACCTGCCACTAAAACGTATAGGTAATATAATGTGCAACCAACTTTTCCGTTTTACCTTTTTTACTTTCACCCGAAATTATTTTATAACGCCGAACCACACCCTCAAAATTAAAGAGCTCATTATAAAATATCCGTAACACCCTAATTAGGGACCTTTTATGAACCACTGACGGACGGTACGGTGCCCTTGTTCGATTAAATTCATTTTAACAGATTAGGTTATCATGTTGTAACGGATTTCCTTAACTAATTATATCTCCCATGTATTATAAACTCCACGTCACTGTAAAATATATTATTATTTGGTTCTTGTTATTTCGGTAAGCCTAGCGTGCGTGTATGAATAAACATAACCGAAGCAAATGGAATATGTTCTTATCGTAGCAGGTGTTGCTATGTAGACACTTTTTCTGACCCGGGAATAGAACCCAGGACCTCATGCTCCCCTATACACGAATATGTTTTAACTTAAAGTCCACTTCAACCACTTAAATCCTCCAAATGACTCAAACTGGCCCCTATTCATATAATATTCTCCATTCGTAGTTACACAAAGGAACACAAAAGCTATTCATGTCTGTTATTACGCGAGTTATTGAAACATTCCATACATAATATCACAATGTACTCGTATTCGAGACAGTGTTGTTTTTAGGGTCCCGCACCTCAAAAGCAAAAAGCGGAACCCTTATAGGATCACTTTGTTGTCCGTCCGTCCGTCCGTCCTCCGACTGTTAAGACCCTTTTTCTCAGGAACCCGTGGAGGTATCAAGCTGAAATTTATACCAAATATTCAAGTCTACTGTCCCTTAGAGCTATGAAAAAATCAAACTTCTAAGCTAACGCAATCAAAAGGTATAGCCGTTTATGCCGCAAATTTCCGCAAATTTTCGAAACTCGCAAGGGTATCAAAACCTAAAGGGTACTTCCAGTCGATCTAGAATTTTGAAATTTGGTACGAAGCAACGTCTTATAGCACAGATAAAGGAAAAATTGCGATAACCGTAAATTTTTAGATACATCACATAATAAAAATATTTTTAATAATTTTAAACTTACTACCCCTTTCCTCATGAACGCGTAGAGGTATTAAACACTACAGGTTTGTACGGAACCCTCGGTGCGCGAGTCCGACTCGCACTTGGCCGGTTTTTTTCTTTTACTAAAGTTTATTTTTACTTAATACGTTATTTCAGACTGTTATTCTAATCATTCAGATGCATTGTTTTCGTTTACGTTTGTTATCGGTTTTTGTTATGATAAACGTTATGTCTACAATTTAGAGAGGTGCTTGATATTTCTATATTAAATGTAATTTCCTATTTCTTCCCGTGAGTGTCAGAAAACGCGACTAAAGTACTTACTAGAGAATGGGCAGCAGCATTCTCCGTGTATTTTACCACCATACTACTTTTGTCGACCTGCCTGCCAAGCATGGCGGTTGGCAATGCCCCCTTTGGGGGAGGCAGATGTCAATCTGGAATGACGATGATATGTGAGTTTAACATAATAATTTTCCAGACTAAGTCTTGGTAAAAACCACATCAAAATCCTTGGCGTTGTTTAGAATAGCGTGGTCACACACATAGATACGAAAAATGACTTGAAAGCTTAAATGATGTGTAGGTAAGCGCGCTTAGTAGGTAGGTTGGTAATGGCGTGCAAATATGACAGTGGCGTGCACAGGGTTTTATGATCGGGTAGGCAGTTCAAAAAAAAAACGTCTTTCGTAATTGCTCAAGTTAAAGTTAGTGAAGAAAAACTCACTAGGTGGTTTAAAAGTTTGAAATGGCGATTTCCTGATAATGCTAATAAATGATTTCGGCCACCTCAAATATCTGATCCAGGTGAGTGATAGTTGAAAAAGGCCCTTCATGTGATTCGTATATGTAAATATATTTAATAGGTAAATTAAGTACAGGTAACAGCAAAAATAATAAAGTAAACAAACTCATTTATAAATGACATCTACGCGCCTATCTTTTTTAAATATGATTTTAAACCATCGTCATAAAAAGTTGGTATGCGTCTTCATTTGACCAATCATTCTTTTTCCGTCGAAAGCACAGAAAGATGTGTAGGTACTTGTTGTTGACTTTGTGTGTTTCTTAAATAGGTACGTAAGAATACGTTGTAATGAAAAACTTCTTCGTAATACTTCTCTCAATACGATAATTACCAAAATCTTTGAGCAAGCCGCGGGATGGTAATCATGTAAATCTGCAAATCCCGAACAATTCCACACTGTACTCGAACTACTAAACTAGCAAGGAAAAAAAAAATTAAATGTGTGTAAACAACAACATAGCCGGTTTTAGTTGCTTAATTATTACTATGAAACTTACGAGTTGCATTACCTCTTTGCTGGGTTATAATTCTCGTTACTCAGGTACACGTTTCCATTTAGATACACTTTTTAACAAACACACATTTTCAACACAAACCTCACAATCGAACAACATTTTGAAAAAAACAAACAAACAGCGTAGTAAGAAAAAATTAAAACAATTCAAAAAACGAATTGAAATAAGCAACAAATCTACCTAAATATTAACGTTTGTAAATGAACTAATCACAAGAAAACTCAATCAAAATAAAAACATAAAACAGCGCGCTTCACATGTACGAAATCAATATGGATCCTTTCGTAAACAAACAATTTCTAAATCTTGATAACTAAAACGTTGACAAATAAAATTGCATAATTGCGAATCGTAATGTTCCTGAGGCTACGTACATATTCAACTTGATCGCATAATACTCACAGCGCGCTGTGATTGGTTATCCTGCGGCAGGAATTCGCTTTATGTGTGCAATGTATAGACACGAAAATGTAGAAGAAATTACCACTACATGCGTACATTTATGAATGAAATAAAGACACGATCGTTCGCTGCCTGCTTACGTTGCGATCTGTTATGAATGCGTTGCCGTAGTAAATAGAACGGTATGAACGTTGCTATTATATTTACATTAGGCGTTTAAACTTTTTGAATGGTTTTATTACTTACTGTTAGTATAATTCTTTTATTTTTGAAATATTAGTAACTAGTCCTTATCTAGGGTCTAGACCCTAGGGTCTGCAGTGTCTTTTTGCCTATATGGACTGCACGCCACTGAAATATGATCTCATTCAATAGAGCCGTGAAATTGCAAATTGTAATAAAGATCGTCTTTTTTTCTTTAACCTTCGTTTTTTACACAAAAAGATAACATGAAAATTCGCCATTGTGTTGTCGCCATTGTCTGGCTTTATTATTTAATCTATTTTCAGAAATCTGTAATTATTTATGTTCTCTATTTGACATTGGGTCACATCTGCTCTATTAGTATAACAGTTTGTACCATACAATTTTTGTTTCCATCCCGATTAAGTTGCAAATAGAAAGTGAGTTTATTAATCATTTTAAAGAAGGGTTTAACACAATAAAATCCATTTTATTTTGTCTCATCTGACAATCGATCCCAGTATCCCACACTCGGCCACAACAGGGGGATATCTAAATATACCTAAAATGTGCGTTGGTTAGGAATTTTTTTTTAGAAGTTCGTTAATGACGTTGAGAACTACCCTCTGAACATATTACACAAAAACTTTATCGTAGTAATATATTATTTCCAAGGCAGCTGTTACCCTTATAAAAATTGGAAAATTCCTTTTTTTTACTGAATTCAACGCTATGTAGCTGAGTGCCCCTTTTCAAATGAATAATGTATTGCTTTAGTAAGGAGTCTTTAAAGTGTTATTACGAATGATCAATTTAATAAAGATAATGTATACATTTTTTGTTCTACTACAAACGTAGTAAAAAAACAAGATAAGTTCGATATCTTTGTACAATGTTTATCTATAAATAGTATACATACAATTAACTAATTCGATTTTCACTTTTTTTGTGTATATTTGCGTGACCGTTTAGTTCTTCTAAACTACAACATGAATTTTGATTCGGTTTCCTTCTTCAGTTAGGTAGAGAATTTATTACGATGTGTCTAGTTTATGTGTACTTACAACACAATAATATTGAACTTAGATTTTAATATAGAAATATCAGTTGAAGTGACTTGCGAAGAGATTTGTTCGAAAGAGATAATGTGGCCCTGGTATATAGGCAACTGAAGGAACACGGTTGGGTTTTAGTCAATTAAAGTCTGACACGCCCTTCCGCTTCGCCTAGAGCAGGAGACGTCATTTAATGATTTCCCACCCACAAAAAAAAGTGAGTTGCGATGTAAGCAGCAAAAAATATTATGGAACTGCAGAAATGAACAATGGTTGCTCAAGGCAGACGCATAGAAAATGGGAATACTTATAAACTTACCCTGTTTCATTGATTTATTGCAGTTTGTGGCGTGGCAAGGCTAACTCGTGACTGAAATAGTAGAACAGCAGACATTGTGTCATATTAAAATCAATTGTTTTTTACCGCGCATGAAGTTGTGAGTTAATTGGTAAAAACTCTGAGTTTGGCGTAGTACCTATGCAAAGGAATTATAAAATAGGTTTATTCGATCCTTAAAACGTCTTTAACCTCCACGAGCAAATAAAACAATTTCGGGCTTAATTACTACTAATTTGTATAACTAAGTCACACCAGAAAACCTCGAAACTAAGAAAAAGGAAGTTTATTTACTTAGTACAAGTTCAAAAGTTAAAACAAATGATTATTTAAAGACGGTAAGCTAGTCATCCCCGAGTATAATGTCTCCGCGAATACTTAATACAATTGTACTGTTTTGAAATTTTTCTTCATCTTTTAAATCAGCTGAGGACCTTAAGAATAATTGGTGCAAAAGACGGTAGATTTAACGGTGATATTAATTATTTAGCTTAATCTTGGACCGTAGACCTTAAAAGGTGGATGGGACTCACTGAATTGAAAAAGGTAAACTGGATGTAGAGGCGCGATTTAGGAGAAGTCACAGCGCGCGGAATTGAAACTTATAAAATTAGTGACGCCTAAGTGCTCTGATCACACAACTCCTGTCATGGACCACCTTCAAAGCCATCAGTTTGTATTAGTAGAAGAGTAACCGGCGTTACACTTAGTTTGTATGACAAATGTTGTCTGCGTTCATTTTGGGAGAGCCCTGTGACTAGCAATAGACGATAGGCTGAATTGAATGAGTTATCTTGGAGTGAATACATTATGTAAGTATTCGATTGCAGCATTTTCTGTTGTCTGCATGCTACAGACGCAATTGAAAGGGCCAAGCTCGTAACGAAATACTGGGCTGACTGTATGTAGACTGCTTTTCACATGCTAAGAAGAAGGTGTAAAAATTATTTAACTAATGTGCAAGCACTAAGATACACTCGCTATCTTTGTTGTGCCTACCTACAATTTGAGTTTCTTGTTCACAATAAACTGACATTAATTGCCACCACCACAACTACCTTTCTCTCACTAAAAAATAAAATAAAAAGAACACCCTTTTCTTACAAAATTCGTTCGCTCTAAGACTTTACGTAAAAGATTTAGATATTTTTTTCAACTTGACCTGTTAGTAGCATCGTTACTAGGCTGCAATATAGAACTAAAGAACTCTAAAACAAAATAAACTTGAATATCAACTTTGGTCCAAAGACATAAGATTGATTTTCTTTTGTTTATTTTAACATAAAAGTATTTACAAGAATTTATTTTATAAAAATCGATACTGCCCAATAGATTAAAGGGAAGTAGCGTTTAAAGGTAATTTTGTTGAAAGTACAACAATTATTTGAATTTACTTAAATGTTAGCTTGTTTCCTTCGCTTTCAAACAGTGAATGGAGAAAGGGTATCAATCTTAGGTTAATTATATGGAACGATGTAGAACAAAATGTTGTAGGTACTTCAAAGAAACGGCTCTGCTGACGTCAATAAAAAATGAAGAAATAACATACAAATGTAGACGCTATCGTCTTCTGAATCTACATTCTGTTACTTTAAATCACCAAAATGTGTGCCAAGCAGGAAAATTATCTTATCGTTAAATCCCCTATGCTCAAAGATCTTGTTTAAAAATGTGCTCATTAAATTGAAACCAAAATAGTCATCAGGTGGCCAAGTCCACTAAAGCTATTGTGCCAAAATAACCCATTATTGACACCATAAATGTTGATTTTGATAGTTTTGGTAATCTCCTAATTATTGTAAGACATCATTATGTTGTTGCGATGGCGGGCCACTGACATCTATTGGTTTTTTTCGTATTTTTTTAATATCCTATTATTTTGACATTTCGTGTCACCACTGACACGCCATCTTGAATTTAGAACATTACGAACTTTTAGCACAATGGTAATGGCGTTGCTTCAGTACGGTTGTAATAATGACCAATACCAGAGTTGGTCTCCTGTACTCCAAGCTTACGTAACTTCAATTTGTTAGATAAAATAGCGAGTTATTCTCCACTGTTTCTTTATAAGACTCAAGATTAAGGCTATTGTGTTACAAAGCCTAGTGTTGAATCAATAAGCCATTAAGGATAACGTAGCGTAGCCGAGTCTGCGATTCAATGGTCAGTCAAGTGATAAACCCATGTAAATGGGGCGTGAAACAGCATGACGTCCTTTGGTAGGACCAGGGTGCTTACTCTCGAATATAATTCCAATAGATCAACATTGGAATTGTCAGTCAAACGTCAGTAATTGGCTGGACTCACTGAGTCTAGCCAATCTCTGACGTTTAACTCAACCAACTGACGTTTGACCAATGTCGATCTATCGGAATTATATTCCAGAGTAAGCACCCAGGACCGGTTTGGTATTGTAACCAGTAGTTCTACCTTCTTACCTTATATTCTTAGTCTTGAAAAATTTCAATCAGCTTATGAATACACCGTTCAGAAATGTACCTGAAACAGAAAAAAAAATTGCTAATGGGGTTGTGTTTTGGAGCAGATAGTGGACGGAAATACAGGTGACTAATAACATAATCTTACAGCCTTCATTTTATTCCTAGTCATAAAACAGACTGGCGGTATTTAAAATGCAGCGCGAATTTGGTATGAGTTCTACAATACCTGCAGAAATTATAAATGAACAACATGTTTTGGCTTTAATTGCTGGGATCGTAATTGGTAGCGTTCTGTAGTTTCCACGAACCCCTTTGGGAACAAGATCAATAAATATTGATTGAAATGGCACTTCAACAACTTACTCACTAGAACACACACAAACAAATATCACAAATCACTTACAGTTTCATTTTGTTTTGTTTTTGTTTTGTTTTGTATTGATTGTGAAATCAATAAAACTGTAAGTGATTTGTGATATTTGTTTGTGTGTGTTCTAGTGAGTAAGTTGTTGAAGTGCCATTTCAATCAATATTTATTGATCTTGTTCCCAAAGGAGTTCGTGGAAACTACACACCGCTAAATCACAAATCACTTACAGTTTTATTGATTTCACAATCAATAAAACTGTAAGTGATTTGTGATATTTGTTTGTGTATGTTCTAGTGAGTAAGTTGTTGAAGTGCCATACGTCACCTACAGAAGTGCACAGCAGTAGCAGAGAACTGATTATTAAAGTACTATGTATGCATGTAAGATATAGACGATAACGAAAAAATGTTCAAGAGCAAAAAAGTTAAGATGGTTATCGAAATCTAATCAAACCTCGTTCCCTAAAATTGCCACAAAATGAGGCAAAAATATCATTACACAATGAATAAAAACATTAAATAATCCTATTTACAGACTCGAGATTTAATACAGAAATTGTATATCCCAAACAGTCTTTAAAACCCGGTTATAGTCCAAGTTATGACAAATAAACCGTCTCAACAGACTACGTAATACAATATTATGTCAAGTTGCGTAAGTTTTTACGAGGTTCTACAAAAAGAACCCTTAACGACATGTAGGGTGTGTACTGAGGGCATAAAGGGTTAAGTCCTGGTTTACGGCAGTTTTTGATATGAGGTGGTGGACGTAGCAGACTTTCTTTTTGTTAGGTATTATTAACTGGAAATATGACAATTTCGAGGTACTTAGGAAATAGTAACGCAATGCAGTCACTGACCGTTCACCTGAGCATGGTTTCGTTAGCACAATCGTGCCTGAGTTCCTACACGTGAAGGTACAGTACCGTACAGTAAATTTTAACAAAAAGATAGCCAACTGCAAGTTCATAGTGAGAATTTCACAGCTCCTTTATGTCGTAGCAGTAAGGGTAGTTTTCGCAGTTCAAATGTTACAAAGAATGTGAGTTTGACCATGCAAAACAGAACCACAGTTGTAAAAGTGACGTGAGCATCTTAAAATATTATAATTGTGACAACATATAGCCAAGCTATGAAATTACAGTTCCATAAGATAACCACTGCGAGAGGAAATTGTTTAATATTTTCTACACACCACACAAACTTAGCGAAACTCAACAATTATCCAATTTATCTTTTAATAGAAATTATAAGGTATTAAATATTAAAAGTATCAATACAACATTTCACGTTGATGATTTCTTCATATTTTCCACATTACAATATTTACAATTCATAAAGTTTATTTTTAATTTTGATTTTAGTTCCATATTTACTCGAAGACCCATTTTTGCACATGACGGTAGGTCAACATTGATGGACCTAGTTCAGGAAACAAGTTCGATGCATTTTCAATGTAACAATGCATTTCAAATGTGACAGTACATAAATATGCAATGTTCAATTTGAAAAGGTCAGTCCAAAGCCAATTTGATGTTGTTTCAACTGATTTCTTTTGACGTACGGGTAATCAAATTACATTGACATTAACATCATAGTTTCTTTGAACGATAAAATCAGAAATGCCATTATTGGGCATGTTTGTTGAAGAACCGATGGGTGGTGGAACAGACGAGTCCTGGAGTATCGGCAAACATAGTGAAGGATGCCCCCAGTAACATAGACTGACGACCTTAGTAAGGTGACTGGGACATACTGGATGACGATAGCAGAAAACAGGCTATTTTGGTGAGCCTGGGACGGACCAATGTCCAATTGAGTCGATTGATCAATGTATGTGTATGTAGTGCATTATTGATATACCCCGTTTTATCAAGACAAAATAATTACTCGCTAATCGGTCAACTGAAATTACTAATTTACAACAACAAGAAGTTTGACAGCCTATAAGCAAAACGTTTGAGAAAGATGTTGTAGCATGTTTAACACTGCTGCAGAATATGAGCCCCAGAACAGATTTTCAAAACAAATTAAATTAAATTAATAGAAAATACAGTTAATTCATCAAACAAAATTTCATTCAAAAACATCAATCGAATTCTTATTGAACTTCAACTGTATCCGTTGACCCTCCTCTGGTGAATGTATGTATAAATAAGTAAATAAACATGCAATCACAGACCGATACCAACTGTTTAAATAAAACTATCAGTTAAATAATCATTCCTAATTAACCTTTCATAAGAGTCAATTTGAAGTGAACACTAACAGAACTGATAATGATAAACTGCCAACAAATATTAATTGCCACGTACAGCCAGGGAACTATATTGTTTTTAATTTGACACCCAACGTCAATTTCCCATTTTATAGCCATTTCATACAACTATCAAAGAAAGATAATTGTGATTTGAATATAGGTATTGACAATTTAACTTGGTAAATTTAAGGTAGTCCATCTGCTTAACAGTTCATTTTCTTGACTCTACTGGTTTTGTTTTTCTCTAAATAATATCCAGAATTTATAGCGACTATTAATTACTTATAACTGTTATTCGATAAACCTAAATGACTCCAAGTAGATGAAAATTGCATAGATTCTCATATCAAATCCCAAGTAGATATTAAGATATCATAAAAACTTCAGCCAAATAGTTCGTAAGCCATAAAAATAAATAATAGCGACATTAAGCATTTCTATAAATGAAAAAACTACGAGTGTAACTACCGTCCCAGAGCAAATGGATTTAATCGACCTTGACACGATCCAATCGTCCTGAAACTTTCGGGTTCACAAAACCCTGGGGTTTTTTGGTCCTTGAGGCCAATAAGTACGTGTACCATAAGTACATGAGTAGCTTGGCACGGGCGCTAGTGGTAGTGAAAGAGGTAGGTGCGAGTAATGTTGAGGTTAGACGACAGTCTAACTACTTTACAGTTCACATGTGTTTTATATTTTATACAATTTCATTTGGATGTGAACTACTTTTGCAGTTTCTAAAAGACTTTTCTGGATTTAAATTCGACGGTTTTCGATTAAAACACAGAAATAAGTGTGAAAAAACAAAATTAATTTCTATCAAATTATAATGTTGAAGACATTGGGTTTCATAAATTTTTTCTACAAAACTTTTGTCTCATCAAAGGTACATAACTGGAACCAAAACTCATTAAATTATATAAATAAATTATATATTATTATATATAAATATATTTTTTTGGATGGGAAATCATCAAATGACTTCTCCCGCTCTGGGCGAAGCGGGAGGGCGTGTCAGACTCTGACTAAAACCCACCCGTGTTCCTTCAGTTGCCCATGTGCCGGGGCCACGGTATCTCTTTCGAACAATCACGCGACCCAATTTAGGCCCGGTAGGCATTGGTCCTAGCAGACCCCTTCAGTGATCAATCTAGTCTGCTGACATCGAAAGTCCTAACACATTGCTCATCGTAGTTACTCTGTGGTTAACTACCCGCAAATATCCGGTGCCACGGCTCAGGAACTCCTATTAATATGGAATGATTGACAATCTATTATTGTCGATATATGAGTCTTGTAGGTGAGAATTTAATTCATCACTATATCACTGGACACTATTTTGACTATAATTAAGTAATAACAGCCGCACGGGTCGATCTATCAGGTTCATGGATGAGTACCCCGAAAGTCTGACACTAGACTTACTAAGGGTTATCATGTTACCCAGTAACTACTATGTAGTAGTCATATAGACAGTCGTTCTATGTAAAGTATTGATATTTAGCTGTATCCGGTTATACCGAAGGCATACCGAAGGCTGCCCTGTATCACTCAACATTTGAGTGATGCAGAAACAAATAGTGGTAGGTGCAATAAAACTGAGGAACAAAATTGCAATTGGTTTGGCATTTTCATTTGGATAACATGAAATGTCCAAAAATAATGTCTTTTAATTTGATTATCTATTACAATTGGACTACTAGTGAAATCCGCCTACAACTGTTGATATCCCTTATTTATAATAGTAATAATAGTGATTTCAGTCACGTCAGTCGCCGGCCAGCGTGTGACCCGCAGGGGCTGGCTGTGTATCAATAAAATCTTCTACATTTTGCGCTATCAATATTCACCAATTACAACATATAATATTTTTTCTACATTCAACATAAAATAGTGAAAATAATTTGCCTACGTTTTTGTGTTGGGCATTTAAAGGTCAGTTTATTTGCCTTATAATTAAAGCCTCCACACCCTATTTCAATTACCAAATATTCAAAGGCCTAAATTCTCAAGAGACATACACAAACAAGACACATGTCACATCACACGAACGTGCCTGTTTTAAACATTCATACTCACGCGTCCGCTTGGGGGGCTGAATACCAACTTTCGTTCATGTTTTGTTATGTTTACTGGTAAAGGGTTCTTGCACAAAGAAACAGGATTTTCAGTCCCGATTTGTACGCACAGGTCGGTATGTATACGTAGAGTACAATCCACAAGTACCCGGTCTGAAAATGTGTAGTCGTTACCGACAAGTTGAATATGTTTCTTTATGTGTGAGCCGCATACAGAAAATGTGAGACTGTTTTATCCGCATCGATCGATACCGATCCGTTTCGACTTATTCGTACTGGAATCCTGAAACTTTATACAAGCAGATTAAGGCGAATCGATGGTGAAAGCCTCTTTTACATAGTGTTCGTTGGCTCTTACCGCGGTTTAACTAAAGCCAAGCTAAGGTTATATGTTAAGTTTTAGGGACAATTTCTTTAAGGGAGTCTGGATACTTATGGTTAGTAATAAAAGAGAAAAATTGCACTTTAATCGTTAGCGTCTGTTTACACGCCGCGATACTGCACGATATTTTGCGGTGAAATGTTGGATTCACTCTTCAATATTCCGCATTTCGTATGGTTCAACAAACAAGTGATGACATATGGTACTGATGCGTGATCGCTCACAATGGGCCTCACAAGAAGGCGAAAAGTCACCCAAAGAGGGCTATGCTTGGAGTTTCCCTACGTGATCGGATCAGAAATGATGCGATCCGTAGGAATACCAAGGTTACCGGCATATCCCGAAGAATTGCCAAAGTTAAGTGGCAGTGGGCAGGGCACATTGCTCGCAGAACAGATGGCCGATGGGGTCGGAAGGTTCTTTAGTAGCGACCGCGTACTGGAAGACGTAGCGTTGGAAGGCCTCCCACAAGATGGACCGATGACCTGGTGAAGGCCGCAGGAATACGTTGGATGTGAGAAGCACAGAACAGGTCGAAGTGGCGGTGCTTGGGGGAGGCCTGTGGACCTCTTTCGGCTAAAATGATGATGATGATGATGAAACAAACAAATGTAGCAAAAAACTGCCATGTGATGTGATCCCAAAATAAAACAGTAAACCATCGTACAGAACAACACCATAGGCTTATAAACCCATTCAAGTATAATTTCACTTTCTTGAAATGGTCAATTTACTATTACATTTCTACGTATCGATAGAAGAATTTATTAAGTCGGCAGCTGGCGATCACAAACTAATAAAAACAACATAAGGTGATGAATTTGAAGACCAGTTCAACACCTCCGGCTGTCCTCCCGGCTTCTCCTTGCTGACTATGGCTACTATTGTTTCTCTCCAAATGATGAGGTATTTTCATATAATTCATTGTGATGCCAGAGAAGAAATTACATTATAAAAAAACCAAGACCGGAACAAGTTTCACATTAGCATGAAAAAGAAACAAAACATGAGCCTTATTTATAATTCCACACACTCCGTAGGAAAAAGTAATCTACAGTGTTATAACGTTCACAACATAGCTGAATAAATGTATACATTTTTATGAGCACCCTCGCAAGAGTTTATTTTATAAAAATCTCAGGGTCAAGCAGAAGTTTTGGGTCAGATGGTCCCTGTATATTTAAGGATTTGCTACCTGCTTGACCACAGGGTTGAAAAAATTGAATATTACACTGGACCTCATCCTGTACGTATACTCCTTTAATGTGAAGGAATATTGCAAATTGTATGGCTTGCCAGACAGTAACGTACGAAAACGTTGGCTTTGCAATAATACTCGATTCCTTAGATTTCTTGTTAGACTGGATTTAGACGTATTCGTACATTATATCATTACTTTTTAACTGACTTTCGAACAGGAGTAGATTCTAAAGTGGTTTTTTTTAAGTAATAATTAAAATTTCTTTTGTCAGTAACAACACTTGATCTTTGGAAAAAATATTTTTTTTCTGCGTCCAATGACCTGATTTTTGCTTCGAAAACTTAATTGGACTTAATCATTTTTAAATAGGTTTCGTACTTAGTGTATCTATCACTAGCCATGCTCCCCTGCTTCACATGGTTTTAATGACTTGACAAAACATGACCATAAATCGCTTAGAATAAAAACTACAAAGAAGGGTGACAACCGCAACATGATCCATTGCCCTGGCATATGGTCAACTGAAGGAACACGGGTGGGTTTTAGTCAGTAAAAATCTGACATGCCCTTCCGCTCCACTCTAGAGCGGGAGACGACATGATCCATTGAGTTATAGTAGAAGGACGTGGCCATAGAAACAGACACGAATAACCTATGTACAGGTAATATATAAAGGTACGGATAGCACATAGCAACCTTTCGGAGAAAAACCGTGCAGATGCATGTTCCAGGATTATTTAAACACTGGAGTTACTACTATCCCTTACGCAGAATAACTAAGCGTGTCTTATTCAATATTATAAAATATAATACGATTTGAGATGAAAAGGTATATCAAGAATTTCTAATACCAGAAAATTGTGCCTATTTTCGGTTGTTTTAGGCTAAGCTGATCGGGGTTTTGTAAAAAAAGGTTTGGATACCTACCGCCCCTGAAATGTGAACGGTTATAAGGGTCAAAGCTCTGGAAATAACCTTATATTGTAACGAACGATGATGGTCAAGATATACAAGGTCGAGCGAATATTTTGTTTTCTGTTTCAACAACGCTTATCATCTTGCTATATAAAACTTTAATAATATATTTGTTTTTAAGCAGTCGTAATCCCATGGTATCTGATACCAATAGCGAAAACATGTGAGTAAAGATTTTATTTCTGTTTAATTTAAAACTAAATTGATTTTGCATAAAGGTTATCTACTTATGTCCCATAAATATTATTTACGGGTAATTGAATTCTTACTTCGTTAATTTGTCTAAAAATCTAAATCCCTAAGACAATAAAATGCCCTAATATGACAATTGCCATCTTCGTCGTCATAATAAGATCAATAGCTGTCAATAAACCTTATTAGCGCCCAGCATGGGACCAATAATTGATTGTATTATTTCTATGAACAGACGCAAATCGTATTACGAATGATGTGAAAAGATTATTTATTTATTACACTGACAGGGTCTACTTTCATAAAGAATTCAAAGAGTTGATAATGTTTAGTTGGCAGCGCCCTAATAAGATTTGTATTTATTTCTGGTAGACTATGCCAGTTATACAATAGTATGTCGGATAAGGTGGAAAAGCTTGCAACTGGTCAGTAAAGATGGATCTTACCCTAGTAAATGTACATACAACATTTTGGTAAGCAGATCAGACAAGGGTGCATCATCATCATCATTTCAGCCGAAAGACCAGGCCTATGTCCACTGCTGGACATAGGCCTCCCCCAAGCTCCGCCACTTCGACCGGTTTTGTGCTTCCCGCATCCAGCGGGTTCCTGCGGCCTTCACAAGGTCATCGGTCCACCTTGTTGGAGGCCTTCCAACACTACGTCTTCCGGTACGCGGTCGCCCCTCCAGAACCTTTCGGCCCCATCAGCCATCTGTTCTGCGAGCAATGTGCCCTGCCCACTGCCACTTCAGTTTAGCAATTCACAAGGGTGCATTTACTGATAATTTCAATATACTACTTTAGTCGGTTTTTTCCTCACTTATACATGACGAAGACATTATTATAACATTGGTACGTAATACATAAGTACTCGTTGCGTTAACTTTTGCCTAAATCATTTATTCCTTCGTTAATTTATAATCTTAATTAGCCTTATTAAAACTATAATAATATTTATCTCTGAAATGAGTTTGCAAAAAATTACTCCGAAGTAATAATTTGGTATGTAATAAGCATAAATTCGTCCCAGTTGGACACCACAAAGTTTGTTTCCCAAAACTTTGAGTAAAAACGTGTAATTTAGTATAAAACAAGTCTGCTTCATATCATTTAGTACAGGGAGCAGAACTTTTGGCTCTGGTTGCTATATAAGACTTAAGTATATTGTGAAAATATTATTATGTTTAGTACTAGCTTTTGCCCGCGGCTTCGCCCGCGTGGATGTCGGAAATTAACGCAGAAGGACGTATTAACGCGGTAAGATGTGTTAATTCAGGTTATATTATAGGTAATAGCTGTTACCCGCGACTTCGTCCGCGTGGTATTTAACAAAAAGTTTTTCATAAAAACTGTCTTTGAAAACTACGCTGACATACGTCACAAAATTCAGCGTGCTTTTAGTTTTTTTAAACTATTATTTATTTTTCTAAAATAAAAGTAGCCTTAGTTACTCCTTGTTACATCAGCTATCTGCCAGTGAAAGTTCCGTCAAAATCAGTCCAGCCATTTCAGAGATTAGCCGGAACAAACAGACAGACAGACAGACAAAAATTGTAAAAAATGTTGTTTTGGTATATGTACCGTGTATACATCCATATGTACCACGGAATAAAGAAAACTAGATATACACTTAGTAAGAAGTAGTCATCTTAATATTAAAAACAGACACTCCAATTTTATTTATTTGTATAGATGGTGAAGGCACCATCATTAAAGATCAATGTAAGTTTGTTAACCAGCAGCTCGGAGTCTGTTGTTGTCACCAGAATGATGGATATGGCAATACATGAGATTATGAGTTCGCCTCATTACATGAGATTTCAACATTACTGGTGAAATGTTAAAACCCCACACCACAGCACGGCCCTTCGAGGAACACAGGCATGGTGAAATATTATATTATTTTAAAATTTTAATAAATATTACTATAAAACATAACAAACACACAAGCCCCAAACGTTTAGGCAGAGGTGAACTAATACACCAATATTTTGCAGGTTAATTTGAAGTCCTATGTAATGGGGTAACTAACTGATAGTTTGGTACCTAGTTAGGTAGATGTGCGGTGCTATTGATACCCTACATTGAACACATATTATAAATATTTATTATAATGTACAATAGATATTACTTAGTACGATCGACACAAGGAATGACAGGTCTGTTAGGAAAAAAGTCCATGGCAACGGTATTTGTCCAAAGAGATTATTATATGCTCTGTGATGCAATGCAAACTCTAACATGAACCTACTGCCATCCACCGGGCACACACCCAAACACAATTTAAAAACTCCTAATAGTAAAACCCAATTAAACTTTGCCAAACCTAGACTTTAAACTCATGGCCACAGCTCAGCTTTTAAGTCTCGATACTACTGAGTATAGTAATACTATAAATTACTAATTTATCAAACAGAAGTCCTTCGCAACTAGCTCTCATATTTAAAATGAAGCACGCGTGTGTAGAAGCAAAACTATGTCTATATTATGTATGCATCATAACACGTTGCGTGTCTACCAGCCCTCAAAGGAAAACACAAAAACATCTATTTGACAAATGAATAAAACATAGATAATACTTTAACTCATACCACGAACCGAGTACCAAACAAAAGCGACACCAAATTACTGTACGAAACTACCCTCAATTAACAACACACAACTGAAACTTAATAGTCTAACAGTTGATCGCTGTCTCACGACCTCTAGGAGACAGACAGACTAAAAATAAAACGAAATAATTGTACATGCCAAGTTGTTTAAAATGCTCAGTGATGAAATCGATTAAAAACGAATATAATACTGCTCAGGATTCCATTGTTTGGAATTAATTAAGCAAGTGTTTTCTCACTATTTTTTCCTTCAGCGATTAGCAAGTATACCCTCACAGTACAAGTAAAAATGAAACTTGAAACTGCCAACATGAGTTAACTAACACTATTTTGATTGAAAATTTACGCAACATTTTATCTACTCTATCCCTCTATCCATACCTTCCTTTTAAAAACGTTTGAATTTACCCTTAGTTAGGAAACGAAATTACAATATAATCATTACATTAGACCTATATCCTGTTGCTGCTGCAGTGTTGACTTACAATTAGTCCGCTGTAGCTTTACAAAATGTTGGCCTTGCAAGAATTGTTGGTTTGGAACATAATTATTACGCTGAATTCAATCGTTTTTATTTCAGTTTCCTTTAAACTGCGATTTGGCGCAGGCCAACTTGTTTTGTCTTAACAAAACTGCACTGTTTTGAGAACTACTGTATTTTATAGAGCTACTGCATAGTCAAACATTGAAGTATGGCCGATTTTATGTGACAACAGCATCAGTCACTTAAGGCTATTACTAAAAGCTTTTACTAAAAAATACTGAAAAGAAATCAGCTGTCACTTACATCCCTTTGTACATTGTGCACGTGGCTTTATAGAAAAGAAATGGTTGAGACCAGTGTTGGGTTTATGTACTAAACCTTCTAAAATGTTAGTATTGTAACTGGTATGGCAACTACCAGTTGCTAGGTCTTTATCCTGCATTATACAGGATGTAAGGATAAACACCGTTATCCTTGAAACCAGTGATTTGGTTTCGTTAATAGAACGTAAAATCAATGAAAAAAAACAACCTTTTTTTTTAAAGAAAATCAGCTTTTTCCACAAGAAAATTTCACCCTATGCGCGAGGGCAACAAACTTACGTCTCAATACGCTGCGTTGCCCGACGCCAACGCACGAGTCGCGACCCCAGTCAGTCAGCTGTCAATCTCGCTAGCCAGCGCACGTAACGCCGCGTTGTAGCGTTGCTCATTTCTCGCGCGTAAATTCATTCTAAACCTTTTTAGGAAAATATTTTATTTTTTTAACTCGCTCTGTTATTTTATATTTAAGTCAAACTACCCATGGGTTAAGTGACAACGGTGTTTACCCTTATATCCTGTGTAGTATTTTTTTTTAGTTAATCTGTGATACTCACTTTCGACAACGGTTACATCTTAAGGACAACGAGATTGTTATTCTGTAAAGTGGAACCTCACTTGGAACCTCACTTAAGGGACCGTACTCCTGCCAGGGTCGCGAGATTTGTTCGAAAGAGATACCGTGGCTCTGGCATATGGGCAACTGAAGGAACACGGGTGGGTTTTAGTCAGTAAAAGTCTGACACCTTCCGCTCCACTCTGAGCGTGAGACGTCATTTGATGATTTCCCACCCACAAAAAGAAAGCGATTACTAAAAGTTTTTATTGAAAAATTATTGAAAAGAAATCAGCTATCCCTTACATCTCTTTGTACAGTGTGCACTTGGGTTTATAGAAAAGAAATGGTTGAAACAAGTATTGAGTTTATGTACTAAACCTTTAAAATGTTATTATTGTAACTGGTATGAAAACTGCCAGTTGCTAAGTCTTGAACCTGCATCATATAGTTAATTTTTACACGCTTTATATTAGCTTCACTTGTAAGTTTGTTTGTATGTTTGTTTCTAACCGACTCCTTATAGCGCGATTTTGACCCACTTTGAACGACCAGATTTCATTCAAACTTTGCACACCTGTCAAGGACCGATGACAATGCAATATTTTCATAAATTTGTGCCATTATCCTTGCCAGGGTTACCAGGACAGCAAAAAAACTGCCTTCGAAAACTACGCTGACATACGTCACAAACTACGCTGACATACGACACAAACTCCGCTGAAATACGTCACAAACTACGCTGACATACGTCACAAACTACATCACCCTAAAAAATAAATAATAGTGTAAAAAAACTAAAAAACACGCTTCCATTGAAAACCAAACTAAAAAGTACAAAATAATGGAAAAAAAGCGTGGGGTGCTTTTTAAGGTATTTTTTTATTGATATCAGACACCCCACGCTTTGTTTCCATTACCATAACTATTATTTATTTACGATAGTGTTATTCTGTAAAGTTCACTTGGAACCTTACGCACATAATTCGAAAGAGAACTTACTTGTTTCTAAAATAAATCATCGCGGTTTCACAAAGAGACACCGTTCGCATTTCGAAGTGATGTATACCATCATAGTTAACATGTGTATTAGGTGTTTTAAACACCTTAAAGTAATGGTTGATTCGTGTTTGAACTCCAAAACAACAACAAACAATCAAAGAACTTCAAAGTTTTCACAATACAAGATACCTAACCTCCGAAACAAAACTCTCTCAATACCTTTAAAGTAATAAATGCGAAATATTAAAGAGCAATTACTTGAAAACTTCAGAAGGCCATTCAGGAATTAAGGGTGAGATGAATCTTTACTCTTGATATTAAATAAAGTGCGATAATATTTCTTGTTGGCAACACTCCAGGGAATCGTTTTAATCGGTTACAAATTAAAGTAGGTACAAGAGTATTGGATTTTAATTTGAAGAATATTCACGTTTGCTCGTTAAAGTTGCTATTTTGTGTTCTTCAGAGGAGGGAAATTTGTTGTAACTGATAAATAATACATACATCTCCCGCTTTTTTCCCATGAGGATATGCAGAAACTACAGAACGCCACCTGCTACGATCCCTACATACTTTATCTGCTTCAATTATGTTCATACACCTGGGGGCCGATTCTACTAACAAAATTGTGCACAAATCGCAATAGATCCACGACTGAATCACGACTTTTAAGCGTTTTCTCATTCTACTAATGAACAACAATCCAACTGCGATTATGTTGTAATTGACGCCAACGATCGATCGAAACAATGTAAAAATCTATTCTGCTAACAACATCGCACAAGAGCGTGACGTTTAGTCACATTCTGCTATTATTTTGACACTCGTTAGAATCGAAACAACGCTGAACTTCGGCAGTTCATCTGTCAAAATTTGCGGTTGAACAAAAGTCAGTAAAATGCAACTTTTATTGCATCGATCTGGGATTGCTTTCGTTTTTTCCTAAAAATATAATGTTTTATACAGATTTCGTTGAACTTGCCCATGTGGGTGATGTTGGAAAGGTAAGAGGAAGAAATTTTGCGTCACGAGTATGCAATAATGCTCTTCCCGTCGTATCCCATTGCCTGTCAGTTTTCGTTCATTTTTCATTGCTGCTCCGCTCATTTTAATTGTAGCGTGATGTTATCTAGCCTATAGCCTTCCTCAATAAATTGGCTTCCCAACACAAAAAGAATTGTTCAATTCGGACCAGTAGTTCCTGAGATTACCGCGTTCAACCAAACAAACAAATTACAGCTTTAATATTAGTAAAGATAGATTATAATGGAATATCAGGTATTTGGTACTTAAAAAAACCACAAATTTACAGACTGCCCTTGTAACATATTACGCCTATGTATATGCATAGCTTAGTTACGACATAATAATGTGGGGAAACAGTACAGATGCACCAACACTGTTTACCATTCAAACGAAATTTGCCCATATCATAGTAAATATACAACAGATAGATAGCTGCAAACCGCATTTTACAAAGCTAAATATTTTAACTGTCACTATACTTGAAATATGCAAATTTGCACATTAACACCAAGAATTTCACACTCAACGAGAAGACATACAAACAAGATACACACTCTGATACAAAACACGACTAAAACTGCCTAAAAATACATTCAATAAGCCCTCTGATAATATCAATAAATATATACAATAATTTACCCCAAACAATTGGAAATGAAAATAAACTCCATCTATTCACTAACAAATTAAAAAATCTATTAATAAGTAAATGTTATTACAGCATTAGCAAATATTTAAGTGATAAATACCTAAAACGCAATTAAAATACCCAAGCATGTTTTTTATTTATTTTGATTTTAGAATAAGTTAGATTATAAGTCCTCCTCTACCTACCATATTTCTTTTGCTGGGCCAGACAGGGTCCACAATTTTATTGTAATTAAATCCAATGTTTACCACTTAAGCATATACATTCTGGAATGCAATAAAGTATTTAGTATTGGAATGGTTCATGAAATCAAAAAACAAATAATGGAACAAAGCATTTTTATTACTATAAGTATATCAATTTTAACATCAGACCACTTGAGAAGTAGATACTTAGTATTTCATCACCTATAATATATTAATATTGCATACTGAACATTATAAGTACACAACAGCCAACAGTCAGCAGATCGAGCACGAGCAACTCTTGAGTCAGAAATTGATGTACGGGTGTCCTAAGTAATGTTCCTGAAAAAATATATATTTATGTTAGAAGGGGCTAACTAATATTATTATTTTTCTCATCAGTGTGCTGGTACCCACTACATAATAATGTTTTTTTCCCTGCGAACAGGACAGTATGTGTTTGTTTTGCAGATTGCCATGGAATGTAAATATTCCTGTATCCAGATCTCCATATTGAATAAACAGTTCAAATTCTTTCTTGCATCATCAATACACACTTTCCTCAAACTGCATCTAGATGGTTTTACTGAAGAAAGGGAAACATTCATAAGTTATTTCAAATCTGGAACAGTCTCGGGCAACATCTTCACACATTGTATTGAAATCTTACTGAACAGTTAACAGCACATTATTTTGCAGTATGCTGTACCATCTTGAAGATTCAATTTTCATAATAATCCTTCAAATACACACATGAAAACTGAAATATCAATTTCGTGCAACTAGAAAGAAACGGATTAACTACTCCCTCTCACAGAGAGGAGGCCTGTATCCCAGCAGTGGGAACATTATAGGCTGCTTCTATATGTATGTTAAGAGGAATAAAAGTATTAATTAAAGCAATTAAAACTCTTTGAACAAAAGTTAATAAAGTGTGTTGCTGTCACTTGACAGTTGACACTTGTCTTTCAGCTATGTCAGATAGTGGTGCGATTCGATTTTGTTTAACTCGTTACTCGAGTAACTAAAGGTTCGAGATCATTTTATTTATTTATTTTCTCACGCGTTGTCATGTCACTCGATGTAGTCGTGTTTAGATAAGTATCACGGAGTCTTGAAGACTCCGTGATACTTATCCGTCCTACACCAATTCATAATATCGTGTAACAATCTGTCAGAATAATGTGATGTACTGAATCACGGATGTTTTAAATAAGAGTGATTATGCATTGCATTATTCTGTAAGTACTAGTCAGTTGATAACGTGTAGGTAATTTGTCATCATATTGTCATTATTTAACATATTGCCAGTGGAATGTGAGAAGGAGAAAATGCTTCCCGAACAGCAAGAGTCGATTGTAGCCCCAATATTGATCGGATGCCGCATTTTGAATTTTTCTATGATTATTTTCACACACAACTAACAAAGCTGCTAGAAACGTCTCTAAAGGGAGGTACCTACCTTAGATTCAACTTGAATTAAATTGAGAAAATCAGTGCCTGACGATTTATAACTAGTAGTAGTAACATCACTAGTCAAACTGACAAGCCACCAAAAACTCCAATCCGTTTCACGATGATTTTTAAACCACTTTATGCGAGAGTAAGCGAACTTAAAAACGGGATTAAACACCTGCACCGTCAACAGTTTTTTTTTTTTTTATCAAAACAGATTTGGTTAGGTAAAATACGATTAATAGAAATTCCCTTCGAGTTTTTAACATAACCGAAAGGTTTGATTTCACAGCTTTAGCTAGTTAGGGACGTAGAACGAAACGTTCTTCTGAGTTTTTGTTATTCGTAAGTTAAAATGTTCTATTTTTGTAACAATAAAATATCAGCACAAAACTATAATTATGGTCAAGATATTTTTTATATTAGAGAATCCTTTAGTGCCATTCATTCGTGTTTAGTGACATTTTTAGATTCAACTTTTTTCTTTGTGGTAATAATAAAACATACTATTTGGCATGTTGGTAACACCGGAAGCCCACCCGTATGTTCCCGTTACGACTCAGTTGCGATCGGGTTTAAGTATAGTTGCCCTTGTGCTTAAAAAATAGCAGAATGACTTTATAAGACATATCGACCTGCGATCAAAATCTCACTGTTGCCGAAACACAATTGAATGTGTAACTTTGCAAATTAGTAGAATCGCCCCCCAGGTCGTGCTCGCATGCCGGTTACCAGTACTAGTCAGGTGACCTTTCTGAAGAACATCACCATCATCCCTTCCAGCGTTTCTAGTCTCATCAGCCTTGTAAATATCTTTTGTTAGCCACCCTTCATTCTTCTTCTCAACATGATCAACCAAACTGATATATACGTAACAGCATTATCTAGTTATCCTAGGTAGGTACACTTGAGCATATTAGAGTACTTAATGGTGTGAAATCGCCTTCTGCGTATCAAAAGTGATGTACAATGAATTTTAAGAGGATGGCAAGTGACATCCTGGTTTAGAACTATTCAATTAACAGTACTAAGTCTATTTAAGTAAAATAATGATCCGAATTAACAATATTCACCGCATTTCTGTATAAATTCAGACAGAACTCCGTCTTTATAGCTTGGATTATCTTCCATTGTGTCTTCTGCACGAAATAATAAATTAATGTTATTCAATTAAAGCAGGCTCAGGGAATTAAGAGATTTAGTGAAGATTGAAAGTGAATAAATCATTATTATTCCTTTATAATTTGAACATGAGTTCATTTATTTTTGTAGGCATGAATGTGATTTAAAGTAAAATATACGTTTATTTTATTAAGAAGCTTGAACCGCCGTTTAGTGTGAAGGTCACATGCAGAACTGCTGAACGTTGGATCCTGGTGTCAATCCACCGGGTCGGGCATTGTTATTGAGTCTTAGTTAACCCCTTTATGATGATAAGGTAATGTGTAGTGGTAAGGTCATGTTATAGGTATTTATAATAGGTAATAACAGTAATAGAAAACATGTCCACTTCAAAACAAAATTTGCTACACCCGGTCATCGTTTAATATTCTGTTGTTACATAAACGAACTAAACACATAAAGTACTTTGTTCCCCTTTTCGCATTCAAACGTTTTTTCAAATAAAATATGGAAGTATTTTGGTACAAAAACTTTTTGTTACCCTATCTCTTAGCCTATCTATGTAGCTCAATGCTATCTTATTATGATAAATTGTTAGACTGTGATCAATAAAATAAACAAAGAAACGTTTTGAAATGATAACAGTTTGGGGTCACTTGAAATATGAGTAACTTATTACTGTAATGTGTTTGGCACTAGTTATAGAGCTGTGGTGGTCCAGTGGTATCGCTCATAGCTTACGAGTTGTAGATCATGGGTTCGAACTCACTCAAGTGCTTTACTTAGTGTAAATTATTTCATAATCACTGCTTTCAAAACGGTGATAGAAAACATCCTGAGGAAACTGCATGCCCTAGAACTAGGTGACATCTACTAACCCGCACTGCGCCAGCGTGGTGGATTATGTCTCCCTCTCACTGAGAGAAGGTCTGTGTCCCAGCAGTGGGAAGATTATATGGTGATTATGAAATTCATATATTTATTAATTAGGCAAAATTATAGTATTAATTAATAAATTGTAAAACTTGTTAACATTTAAAAAGAAATCGGAAACAACAACCTTTTCTAAACCTGGTTATTTTTTTATTCTTAGTTACTAATGCGATATTTTGCAAAAAGATGTTGTGAGAAAGAGTAATTCTGCGAAACTGACATTCTTGAAAGCAACATTATGAGAAACAGACATTTTACGACCAGTAGACATTTTGCGAAAGAGACATTTTGGGACGAAACCTGTGAAGACACTATAGCTTAATAACGATGACATATATTGTATGAACAGAACTTTGACATTAAAAACACAATCCTCTCGATAGGAGCAAAGAAAAAAGAACAAAGAATCGTTTGGTGCTGACTTGTATTGTGTAGTGGCGCAGTGAAACATCTGTGAAACTGGGTTCAACTGTTTTATTGTAATGCTCTCACAGTTTAATCATTTGTATAGCCTTTTACAACTGTTTCAGGATTCGGGTACAGCCTATTAAGAGCTAAAATGTTCAGCATTTTTGGACCAGCGCGGTTAAGAATCAAATATGGCGAAAGCTTCAGTATAATTCATCTATGTCAACACTCTTTCCTAGTGTAGTGTAATAAAGATAGGTTCGGATGTCTTTATTACCGACTTTACATATTTAAATCGAATACGTATCCACCGCTCTCACCACGTAGTGTTATGAACGATAGTTCCGGAAAACCACTGATTTAATGTCACGATGCAGTGACAAACATAGACAATCCAACATCATCTGCCTAGCCTTTTTCCAACTATATTGGGGTCAGCTTCCAGTCTAACTAGATGCAGCTGAATACCAGTATTTTACATGAAGCGACTGCCTATCTGACCTCCACAACCCAGTAACTAGGTAATACGATACCCCTTGGTAAGACTGGTTGTCAGACTTTCGGGATTTTGACGACCCGTAACGGCATCCACATATGGCAGCCGGGACTTAACGTGCTTTTTGAGGCACGGAAGTGTCTTGGTATGTTAAGATGGTAAGCCATCCACGAACCAACCGCGGCATGCGTAGCTTAACCTGATCGATCGATCCGCGCGGCTGTTATTACTTAGCCACAAGCCCCTCAATACACAATCCACCAATCATTTACAATTATCCTGTCCACCCAGGAGCTGACACTTGTAGCAGATAGCGTTTATGGCGAAATTACATTATGACAGACAATAAGTCCAAGTCTGAAATCCAAGCAACTTTAAAATAGTTGTTTTTTTTCTTCCTTTCTATATTTGTGGGACTGTGACAAGGGTTACTGATCTTTCACATGTAACCAAACCCATTGAAGGAGCGACGAAATCCATTTATTCTGTTTGACCTCACAAATCCTACCCCAAAGGGGTACCTTTGGTCGCCATCTCGAACTTAAAAGGGGTCTCTAGAAAACAATTAAGGACACTAAAGGTATGTTTTGCCTTTGTAGTCATTGTGTTTTGGATATCTTGAGCAATCTAGGTCACTAGAACGGCTAGCTTAATTTCTATTGTGGTAAATTTAATTGTTTTTTTTTTTTAATTCTGAGCTTTTGTCTCAAAGACAGGCTGTATTCTAGCTTTTGTATTATGTTTAATCTGTGTGTGTGTGTTTTTTGAAGTGAAAACTTCTTTAGCGGCGTTGAGCACTTTTTCTGTAATGGGTATAAAATCTTAAACTCGCGTCAGGACACGTGACCTGATCGAAAAAGCGTAGGACGGATGGAGAGTAGACAGCTATCCCCTCTCTACGGCGCGGCGAAAATGTATGCCTGGGCCTACTGTTTCGTTTAGGCGGCGCAGGGCGCTTGCGCGAATGTTCGTCTATGTTACAGCGTGCCACGTGCATCCATGGATGGTGACAGCTGATGGCTCGACCGTCTGTGTAGTGATCACATTGTTGTGTATTCGTAAAATTCGTGAATATAAAGTGCTTAAAATATGGAAATTGAACAACAAATTATTCCCTAACCATTCCAAAATATCAAACATGCTCAACGTTAATAATCAAGTTTTCACTTCTGCCGGCACTCCCGGAGTGCAATTTTTTTTTTTAAATCAAGTCAAGATTGTTTTGTAGATGGTATTCCTTGTTTCGGTAGAAATATTCAGATAAAATAAAAAACCAGTCAAGTGCGTGTCAGACTGGGGCACGAAGGGTTCCGTACCATTATCGGCAAAAAATCACGTTTCATGTAGGTATGGGAGCCACCCTTAAACATTTGTTTTATTTTAATTTAATTATTTATTTTTAGTAAGTGCTTAACTAAATATTCTATGAATATTTCTGCGAGCGTCTACCTCTTGCCATTATCAGTATCGAGCAAAACGAGCAAAAAAATCACGTTTTTTGAATGGAAGCCCCCTTAAATATTTATCTTATTCCGTTTTTTAGTACCTATTTGTTGTTATAGCAGTAACAGAATTCAACAATTCAAAAGTAAACAACATTTGTGAAAATTTCAACTCTCTATCACGTTTTATGAGATACATACAGCCTGGTGTCAGACGGACAGACAGCGGAGTCTCAGTAATAGGGTCCCGTTTTACCCTTTGGGTACGGAACCCTAAACAATGAATGAAAAGAGAGAGACTTCTAACTAGAAAATTCTTGAGATTTGTGTAATTTCGGTATTATGATTATAAAAATTAGTCAAAAGGTGTACTTTTGTAATGTTCACTGATAACTCCACTGAAGTGAGCGCACACAGTTCAAAAGCGAACTCATTTGTTTTAAAAGTAAATAATCGCGGATACACAACGAGACACCGTACGAATTTCGAAGTCATATTAAGAAAACTACACTGCTGAACTTAATGGCCTTATATGTATAAAAATAAGTTTTTCGTTATCCCGCAATTCAAACAGGCTAATTTTATTTTAATAATTAAAGTGCTAAGAATTTTTAATTAACCTATTTCGCATGAAATATACTTTTCAAACGATAAGATGCTCCTACCGTTGTTAGTTTAGGGCTTATCATTTATTTTTCACAAAATTATGACACTGTTTACATAGGACCTGTGACACGACATTGAATTGGGAGATTGTGTGTTAAACAAATATTGTCAAGAGATGAAATCCACTGAAGCAAAATGTTACAGTTTAATTTTCTCCTTTTCATTTTAGTTTTGTTAAAGGTTAAATTTTATTGAATCAAGCGATAAAAAAAAATATTTACAGATAAAATTTTTGCTGTGTTAGAATAATAATTTGGCTTTATGTAGTGTGTTTTAAAATAATAAAACGATTCACGTTTCAGCAACTGTTGCGAAATTCGTGAAAATTTTTATCGTGTTTTGTAAATATTTTGTTCTCTAATAATAAGTTATTAAAAGAGCTCGTGAATAAATAATAATAAGTGCGTAGATCAAACGAAGATTAAACCACGCTTGCCGCGGTCTTTTCGCAGATGTGACCATTCAGTTCAAATCAAGACACCTCCGTATCTCGGAAAGCACGTCAAGCCGTTGGCCCCGACTGTCATTCGTAGATCTTTTAAAGTTGTTACGGGTAGGTACTCAAAAGCTAGAGATTCTAACAACCATTCTTACCAAGGGGTAAACGTATTACCCAGTAACTGGGTTATGGAGATCAGAAAAGGTCTCACTCCATATAAAATACTGGCATTCAGACCCCAACAAAGTTGGGAAAACTCAACGCAGATGATGAAGGGCTCCGCTAGAGCTGATGCATGCCAGGGTCGCGAAATTGTTCGAAAGAGTTACCGTGGCCCTGGCATAAAGGCAACTGAAGGAACACGGGTGGGTTTTAGTCAGTAAAAGTCTGACACGCCTTTCCGCTCCACCCAGGGCGGGAAATGTCATTTGATGATTTCCCACCCACAAAAAAAGAGATGATAAAGTGTAAGTAATTGTGACAAAATTATGAAAACTTTGAATAAACTTTCCTTGATACACAACTATACATAAATATATCTACATAATAAGTAAGTCCCAGCAGTAACTGACTGTAAATATTAGTTTCATTCATTTAATTCAACCTCAAATCATACAGACCATATTTCTGTGAAATATTCAAATTATACTGTTTTTATTACAATTCATTCATGAATATTGCCATTTCGAGAGATATGAGCAAATGTGCAATCAAATTAGCGTGCCATACAAACAATAGTGCTATTTAAACTTCACTTCGAAATACACACTTTCGTTGTGAATCCGCGATGATTTACTTTAAAAACAAATGATTTCGCTTTCAAATTCTGTGCGCTCACTTGAGTGAGGTGAGCTGTGAACTTTATAGAATAGTAATACTGGTTTTACACCACCACAATTATATCGTTTGTAAATAATATGTAATTCAACAGACGAAAGATATTACGCCTTTTTTTTTTTTGGATGGGAAAACATCCAATGACTTTTGCCGCTCTGGGCGGTGCGGGAGGGCGTGTCAGACTTTTACTGACTAAAACCCACCTGTGTTCCTTCAGTTGCCCATGTGCCGGGGTCACGGTATCTCTTTTGAACAATCTCGCGACCCCGGCCGGCATCAGTCCTAGCAGACCCCTTCAGTACTGCTGACATCTCTATGAGGCGCGCGTGGAACACTACGCACCGTCGACCCGAGCCTGATCCTTGCCGTGGCCCGCAAGCTCGCGCCTACGGTGGCCGGGAGTCTACTATCGACTCCCGACGCCCGGGGCGTCTCCTCCTGCGGCGGCTAGGGACGTGAGGGCGCAGAGACTGCCACTCCCTCACGCGCCCCTTCCTCCTCCTTCGCGAGCATTACTGTTTCGCAGAAGGAGGTGACGGCTTCCCATGCCCTCTCTCCGTACCATGGCTCGCACCAGGGCCGGACGCGAGAGGTCGCCGCCGCCGATCGCCTCCACAAGATATTACGCCACAATATCAGTTTTGTTCCAAATAAAGTGTTTGGTTTTTAAGTAGGTCATAAGCCTTTTCTCTGTTATAAATAAATAATTACTTTGTAAGAAGTAAAATAATCATCAACCTCGAATGTCCAGAAAAACTTTTTACTTCATGAATATAATATTATTTATAACTTACAAGCAACTTTATTTTGCCTTTCAGCAAAAATGAATTACCTACCACCACTTACACACTGCCTACAAATTGATCAGTAATAAAATAGGTGCCTGATCATTATTTAGGCCCTTACGTTACATCCATTAATTTCTCCCTCACTAATTCACCCTTAAACTAATAAATTCCCGTACTTTACGTAGCCAGTTATTTACGGAATCTGTAACATTATTGATTTTGCTTTTATGTTTGATTAAAAGAGCTTTTTACCATATTCATATGTTAAGATTATTGTTTTTAGTAGCTTAAGTTACGTCAGTGTTGTGTCTGTTCTTTTGTAAATAATTTATTTGTATATCTATATAAATGCTCACGATAACAAGAGTGTCTAACAAACCAACTTTTGTCCTGATGGTCACTATTACCTATGGACCAGCAATATGTCAGTGCGATGAGAACCTCAGAAGCCAATTGGAAATGGGAAAGGGCCCCTGAATAAAAAAAAGAAAGTAAAATTGTACACATCATATTATATGGATTACAGATTTAAATTAATAAAGAAAAAAAAATATAACCTAAATTAACTAAAACTATTTACAAATATTATTACACATAATCTATATATATAAAAGAAAGTCGTGTTAGTTACTTCACTTATAACTCAAGAACGGCTGAACCGATTTAGCTGAAAATTGGCAGGGAGGTAGTTTAGAGCCAGGAGAAGGACATAGGATACTTTTTTTTTTTTTTTTTTTTCTTTTGGCAAAGGATACTTTTTATCCCCTTCGACCGCGTTCTCGTGTGATGTGACATAAAACGTCAAAGAGAATACATTTCACTATAAAACGTGGTATGACAAAAACTTTGCCTTCGAGGTACCAGGCGGTCATAACTTGGTATGAGCTTATTAAACAGCAGTGTCAGCCAGAAAACGCTTTATGCCTTCGAAGTAACAGGTTATCATAACCGAGTAGGAGCTACCCAAACATATGAGTATCAGCTAGAAAACGCTTACCAGATCACCACCGCGTACCAGGTTGTCAAACTTGGAAGGTTTATTACAACATTTTGAATCTTAGGCGATACGAAGTTCGCTGGGTCAGCTAGTATTAGAATAAAAACAACGTTCTTCATTTTGCTTGAAAAGTATTTTGCAGTTGATGACAATAGACTCGCCTCCTATTCATTCTTACATAAGACCAAGAAGCATGTTTCCAAGCATGTTTAAGTTGGCAGATGATATATTATACTTTGTCTACCTATTCAAGAAATACTGACATGACATATAAAACCCATAAAACGCAAATATTTTGCTACTCAGAAACTCATAAAATACTAAGCCGTTTTCAATACAACTTGGTTCGGTTCTAAATCACATCATCATCCCTCTGCGTTTGGGGATAGTAATTATTTTAAATATAAGCAAAGTCACGTGTTTGAGTTTATGCATAATTATTTCATGGTATCAAAAATGTTAGAAGGCTTTTCTGAGCCAATCATTCAACCAGTCAACCAGCTTCAGCCAGTTATTAAATCGATTTCAAATCGTAACTACTAGTAGAACTCTTCGCGAACTTACTTTTCCGGATAAGTAGGTACTTGCAAATTAGGTAGGTACCAATTTCTGACTCCAAGCACAATTTGGCTGCTAGGGTGGTTACAGACACATTATGAGACATTCATCTTTGTCTCTGGGATAACTACACATCTGTGGTTGTTCTGGTATTGGTGGGGACGACCACTTATCGTAAGGTCGGTCATCAATTGTTTGCCATCCAGTAACACAAAACATTTTTAAACGCGGGTTGTATCCAGGTGAGGTTTATATCTTTCAACAAATAAATTATTATTATCAACTGTTTATGTCCCTATCCAATCCGAAATCAAAAACTCTGTTATTCATCAATCATACATGCTATTTAAAACGGGTGAACCCTGCTTAACTAGTGTTATTCATCCAAACCCGTGCGTGGTACAGTCGATGCCGCTTTATTGTCATAGTTGCAGACGAAAATATTTGATGAGCGATAATCCGTTCACACGGTTAAACTTTGTTTGTAAATTTAATCAATAGGATGATTCATCAACGTGGTTTTTGTTGAAGAAAGAAATTACTAGTAATACAGGCTTTTCCAGTTTTAATAGGTTAAGCTAAGACACAAAGAGGCAGTTCTTCCGTTTTTAAGATTGGGCCTAAATTTAGTCGTGCTATTTTGTAACGTTTAGTAGGAACCTCGCTCAAGTGGAGCGCACACAATACAAAAACTCCGACTCGCACTTGGCCAAGTGCGAGTCGGACTCGCGCACCGAGGGTTCCGTACAAACCTGCAGGTATTCACGGTTTATGCATAAGGTTTATGTTTATGAAATTAAATGTTTTTTTTTAAATTTTATATTTGAGTTGACTGAGTGAAAGGTAAATTGTGGTTTACGATTTATGACGTATTAAAAAAAAAAAAACTACTTACTAGATCTCGTTCAAACCAATTTTCGGTGGAAGTTGACATAGTAATGTACATCATATATTTTTTTTAGTTTTATAATTCCCTTATTTTAGAAGTTACGGGGGTGGGGGCACATTTTACCACTTTGGAAGTGTCTCTCGCGCAAACTATTCAGTTAAGAACAAAATGATATTAAAAACCTCAATATCATTTTTGAACACCTATCCATAGATAGGTAGATGAATAGGTTAACACGTATAGGTTAGATGATTATTTTTTTTTTGAGTTTCAGTTCTATGTATGGGGAACCCCAAATATTATTTTTTTATTTTTGTGTGAAAATCTTAATGCGGTTCACAGAATACATCTACTTACCTAGTTTCTGCAGCATAGCTCTTATAGTTTCGGAAAAAAGTGGCTGTTACATACACGGACAGACAGACAGACAGACATGACGAATCTATAAGGGTTCCGTTTTTTGCCATTTGGCAACGGAACCCTAAAAAAAACGAACTCATTTGTTTTTAAAGTAAATTATCACAGATGCATAACGTAACACCGTTATAATTTCGAAGTGACATTAACGTCAATAATGCTCGGTCAAACTCACGGCCTCTCGCCTGCCAGCCTTATACGATAGACTATTGTCGCTTTCAAACTAATTTAATTAATCTTTTTGGATATGTTTTATCTAAAAACTTCTAATTAAACCTTTTTCATGCCTATACAAAAGCTGAGAATTTAATCAATCTTATTATAATGTGATTAAAATCACTCAACCGTTGGTTTAGGGTTTTACCTAAAATAAGTCTGTAATTATCTGGGATTTTAGTTTAAAAAAAAATATAATAACATAATTTAATTAAAGAATTTGAGATCGAAAAGCCTAAATCTTTGACTTAGGTTAACATGAGACGTTTCAGTTATGATCTGGGCTGGATGGCAAAGCATCTGCAATGCCTCTGATAATGTAGAGGTGTATAGGTGTCTGTTACCACAAACCATCAGTTAGACTAATGAACTGTTTGCTACCTAATAACATAAAAAGTTAATTTGCGTACTTTATATCATAACCCTTTCAAAACGGTAGAGGAAACTATTGCTAGAAAAACTGGCATGTCCTAGAACAAAACAAAAATTAAGATATCGTTAGATCTATCAACCCGCACTGAACCCGCGCGATGGATTACATCACCCTTCCTCTCGCAGAGGGCAGGCCTGTGTCCCAGCAGTGGGAACGTTACAGACTGATTATGCTATGCTTATGCTAACATGATATATGACATCTCAGAGACATAGCTGAAATACTTCATGTACCTGTAATTACACCAGCACACTCTTCAAACCGGTACACAGCAACGCTGCTTAGCGCCTGCAATAAGTACGTTTGTACTACTTCCCCGCTGAATTCCTTCACAAAGAGCTCTACTATCACTGTCTACCCCTTCAGGGAACACAAGAGTGTATTTATGTGCTTGTTGAAATTACTTGCAGCACTGCTCCGTGAGATCTTTTTATTTGCCATGGTTGTAAACACAAAGAAATAAAATGTTAATGTTAGTAGCAACATGTAAAAAGGTTTATGGGGTTACATAAAAGTTACTGCTTACAGATTTCCAATGGAGGCGCGTGGATTTATCAAATATTACATGAACATTCTGTTTCTTACTGTGCGTTATCTGTGTCCTCTTCGAAATTTGAACGTGTTTCGTTGTGAATTTCGGAAGATTTACATTAAAACAAGTGAATTCGCTTCGAATTGTACGCGCTTATTTGAGTGAGGTTCCAAGTGAACCTTGCAAAACAGCACTGGTATTTACCTGGTTTGGAATTGATTCCTTATGTTTTCTTCTGTATTATGACAAAAAACAAAGTCAGAGTCCAAAGAAAATACACGTCGTATTTTCATAAACATTGTTTCCTTAATACATTTCAATGAAATTCTTATCGTAAAAAAATATTCGGTACGCCCAAATACACGTTTCCCAAAACAATATTTTTGTATTCCACATGACACAACTATTTTCTCCACCAGATTCGGCTATGAAAGTATTGAGTAATCAAGGAATTCGTACAATTTTTCAGAACATATTCACTTTTTGCAATGAAAACTGTGTTTTTGTGTCTAATATTTTATTATAATCCATTCAGTCGCTCGGCGGTGGGGCTGCACTGTTATATATTACGAGTATAGGTACTTATGTTTGTCTGCGTTACACACGACTAAATAAAATCAAGCTATGCATCTCCAGTATAAACTGACCTCACATTGTTTGGGATTACGATATAATGAGAGGTCAGCTTAAATTGGAGTAGTATAGCTTGATATGTAGCCGTGTGTGCATGACTGTACGTGCGGAACATCCTGGACACTAAGCTGTTAGCACCTCGCCGAGAAGGCTGTTTGTCCCAGCTATGTGAACATTATAGGATGATGATTTTTTGGGGTGGCAGGAGTCCCCAATGACTCTGGTATTCATAATGTAGTATAGTATTTAAACGGATTTGTACACAGTTTTTGAATAGTACTCACCTAACTACTAAAAAAAAACCACTAAACAACATTATACTCATGCCAAAAGTCCATAAAATAATATAGTGACTTGAGCGTTTGTATATTTAAAGGTTCATATTATATTGCATTAACAAAGTACTTATGTTTACGTGGCTTCCAAGTGCCTTCCTGTTTTGATAGGTACCTGAAACAAAAAACATAAAATGTTAATAATGCTATATACAGAGGGATTTCACTCTCGTAAAAGTTGTATACTTCGAGGCAGGCTCATCTTTTTAACTTGTGCGTCGTAAAAAGGGAAAAAAAATGGAAGGGATGAACGAAACTGTTCTGAAAATAAAAGAAAGAATACTGCAAAATGTTTATGAAATAAAACTTTGCGTTAAGTCTGAAATAGTCAAAAAGTTATGAGCAAGCGTGGTGATAAATGCTCGTGTTTTTTCTGAATGAGAAGAGGTCTATACCCTACAGCATCCTGCAAAACCTGGTAAGATTTTAGAGAATTCAACGCGAGGATGTGCAGTCACGGGATTGGTTGTACTTGGTGATGGAGCTCACTAAGATTGGCGGGTTGTATCAGTCGGGGGTGCGACGAATATACAAGCCTATCTCCCCAGCCCCCCACATATAGTACTAGCAGTAACAGTCGGATTTCGTTCATGGTTCATGGTTAGAAATTCACGCGACTTTCGCGGTTGTTTCAACACCTCCATACAAGCTAGTTGACACAAACGGCGCGAGTGTTTTTCTTCCTGCATTCCGCGCGGGACTCATTTCAGTTTAGCCTGTCCAACTGAAGTGAATGAAGATCTCTTGTCCGTCTAATTATACATAGAGAAATGGACGCACAAACTTACTTCATGTATTCAGTTTGATTAGGCGTTGAAATTTTTCGTCACTTATTAACAAAAACTTGCTTTTCCATACCTTTTGATCGCGTAGGTTTTTACGGCTTAATTTTTAATATGTTTTTAAAGCTCGAAATCAATCCTGTGTCAATCTTTTTGTTAACATAATTCATATTGTAGCAATATAATGGGATTATTGTATACCGGAAAACAACAAAATCTTTATTTCTGAATATATATTTTGGTGTCAAAATAATATAGCGGACAGTGTTGCATACTAAAAACTCCACAAATACAAGAAAAATTAATGCAAGACAAACCAAGAGATACAGCTAGTACATATTCCCATCCGTACTAACCGTTTACACCAAAAAGGTTCTAAGCAAAACTCGAACAAATCTGTTTTCCTTCCATTTCCTTTCAAAAGTAATCTGTTTTCAGTATCGGTGGCAGATTCAATTTTAAGATAATCTAAACACTCGAGGTGTTGAAGGAAAATAGGCAACGTTCCACGAGGGTATGCGCTATTTATGTAATATTCTCTGGGAAGGAAACTTGTGCGGTGAAATAGCTCACTCAATGTCATATTTTTTATAGATCTAGCTTTAGTGTCATTCTCTAAATATTAATTCGAAATGTGAACGGTTTTTCATTGTGAATTTGCTATTATTTACTTTAAGATATTTAAAAAAATAAACTATCCCATTCACCACTCGAGATTTAGATTGTCTTAAAATTCGAATCCCGTTCAAATTTAGAAGTTACGTTGTAGAACTATGAAAAATAGCAGATTTTGTTAATTCACTGGCGAATTGTGTGCATTCACTTGAGTGAAGTGAGTAGTGAACTTTACAGAATAGAACTACACTGTTGTGAACAACGTTCGTAGATTCTAAGGAGGTCATTTCATAAAATTACGTCACGCCTTGTTTACCCGACAGGTTGGACAGAGGTATACTTTTTAACCGACGAAAAAAAACGGAGGAGGTTTTCAATTCGACGCGTATATTTTGTTTTTGTTCTTTTTTTTTATGTATGTCCACGCATAACTTTCTACTTAGTAGTCTGTTTGTGAAAATTCTTTTTTTATTGGAAAGGGTATACTCCGAGGGTGGTCCCATATAAATTTGAAAAACAAAATCGAACCCTAAGGGTCGAAAAACAGGGGATGATTGATTGTTCACTCATTGATTGTAATGTATAACCACGCATAACTTTGTACAGAGTAGTCCCATTTTGATAATTATTTTTTCATTGGATAGGGTATACTTTGCCAAGTATTATAAGTACATTAAAGCAAAAAATAAACAAAATAAAAACTTTTTAACAAAAAATTAAACCGCCTAAAAACAGAAAAGCAAAAAATAATAAATCTTAAAATTTTGAGTCGGCGCTGAAAAAATCAATGAACAAAGATCACTCAAAGCGCCGACTCATAATTTTAAGGTTTATTATTGTTTGCTTTTCTGCACGTGCACCCCACATACGTCGTCCATTCTTAACCAGAAATGGTACATAAAATTTACCAAAAGTTTTTCATAAACTCACAATACTTATTTTTATTCAACAACCTACTTACATGAATAAATATTGCAAGATCGTGAAATCCGACACAGCATAAGCTTACACCAGTGCCTAACTCCAAAACAGTGCAGTCAAAAGCAATATTACGTACACACTATGCGAAATTTAAGGCAAATTTTTCTATTAAGCATCAGAGATTCACAAGGTGAAATGCAAAAATATGATAAAAAAAATTGAGCCTAGAAAAAGATGAATTATTTCCAAATCTTTTAGATGCTAGCAACGTACGCTTAACGCCCAAGTCCGGGTCTATATATTTGCATGCTTGAAGAAGTAAATCAACAAATACACATATTCCACTCCAAACGATAAAACACAAGCTTTTCAGAAATGAAAAACAAACCGGCCAAGTGCGAGTCGCGCACCGAGGGTTCCGTACAAACCTGCAGGTATTCACGGTTTATGCATAAGGTTTATGTTTATGAAATTAAATGTTTTTTTTTTTTAATTTTTATATTGAGTTGACTGAATGAAAGGTAAATTGTGGTTTACGATTTATGACATTAAAAAAAAAAACTACTTACTTGATCTCGTTGAAACCAATTTGCGGTGGAAGTTTACATGGTAATGTACATCATATATTTTTTTTAGTTTTATCATTCCCTTATTTTAGAAGTTACGGGGAGGGGAGGGGTCACACATTTTACCACTTTGGAAGTGTCTCTCGCGCAAACTATTCAGTTTAGAAAAAAATGATAATAGAAACCTCAATATCATTTTTAAAGACCTATCCATAAATATCCCACACGTATGGGTTTGATGACTTTTTTTTTTCAGTTTCAGTTCTATGTATGTATTCGTTTCAGTTCTATGCATGTTCTATGTATGGAACCCCAAATATTATTGTTTTTTTATATTTTTTTGTGAAAATCTAAATGCAGTTTACAGAATACATCTACTTACCAAGTTTCAACGGCATAGCTCTTATAGTTTCGGAAAAAAGTCGCTGTGACATACACGGACAGACAGAAAGACAAACATGACGAAACTATAAGGGTTCCGTTGTTTGCCATTTCGCAACGGAACCCTAAAAATAACATCACTGGTTTTGTAATGCAATAATTTGTGTGTAAGCTAAACCATAACATTAACACTATCGTTCGTGGTATAAAAATCTATCCGTAAACACCTCTTGCCTCTTGAAATGTGTACATATTGAAATATATAAATTAAATAAATAAATACCTTGGGACAACCAACACACCGTTACCTGATCCCAAACTAGGCAGAGCCTGTACTATGGTAACCAGACAACTGATAAATATACTCATATATTTCTAAATACATACATATTATAGATAAATTACACCCAGACACAGAACAAATAATTGTGCTCATCACACAAAGATTTGTCCTGGGTGGGAATCGAACCCACGACCTCTGTTTTAGCAGTCAGGATCACTAACCACTAGACTAACAGGCCAGTCATTCATCAGTCATTTCTGCTCCCGAGTAGTTAAGGTATGAACGTAATGAAATCCTTTTCATCAGAATTATGGAAATTATTTCATGTACTAGGAACGCTACACACCGCTCAAGATTTCATACGATATTCATAATTTCAATCGGAATAGTTTTCTGCTGAAATTACGTCACTCGTATGTGAGGTAATTTATATTGTGAATAATATACGGACTTATATGTTATTAACCTATTAAACATTCCGTTCTGTTCCTATTGTTTATTAACCGACTTCAAAAAGGAGGAGGTTATCAATTCGGATGCTTATATGTTTTTTTTTTTTTTATGTATGTTCGGCCATAACTCCGTCATATATAGACGGATTTGCAAAATTCTTTTTTTGTTCGAAAGGGGTTTATTCCGAAATGGTCCCATATAATTTCATATAGATCTGATGATGAGTTCGGGAGACAGACACCGGAACTCTTTAAAAAATGACAGGAAATCAACCGCGATTTCTGCTATCGCATAAATATGCATTGTTTGTTTGGAATTAGTGCAGGGTGAATACCACAACTAAAAATTTAAAAATAAAAACTTTTTTGCAAAAAAAACAACCGACTTCCTTAAAAACACTACAAAGTGAAAAATAACTTTAATTTCGGAAGTCGGTGGCAAAAAAACCATAAATACAGATCCTAAGACACCGACTACCGAAATTAAAGTTATTTTTCACTTTGTAGTGTTTTTAAGGAAGTCGGTTGTTTTTTTTTTTGCAAAAAAGTTTTTTGTTGTGCCGGACGTAAAGAAAAGCAACATACCATTTCTACCCGTGGGTTTCGAAACAGGGACCAAGGGGACCACTTCGGTAAGGACCAGGCTCGGATCGACGGCGCGTAGTGTTCCACGCACGCCTCAAAGAGTCAACAGCACTGAAGGGGTCTGTAACTCTGTAGGACCGATGCCTGCCACGGTCGCGAGATTGTTCAAAAGAGATACCGTGACCCTGGCACATGGACAACTGAAGGAACACGGGTGAGCTTTAGTCAGTAAATGTCTGACACGCCCTGCTGTTCCGCTCAGAGCGGGAGAAGGCATTTGATGATTTTCCATCCAAAAAAAAAGGGGACCACTTACTAGAGGATTAGCAGCAGCGTTCTCTATGCATTTTACCATCATACTGCTGTCGCCAAACCACCTGCCAAGCATGGCTTTTATGGCAAAACCCCCCATATTGGGAGAGGCCTATTTCCAACAGTGGAGGTGTTTCGGCTGCATAAAGTTCGTAATTCCGAAATTGGTAGATGGTGTCAAAAAGGTCTAAAGAAAAACGATATATTTTCCAACAATTCCTAAATTTCTAACTTTATAATTACAACAATATAATATAAAATTAATAATATGAATGATAAAATAGTATTATTATATCGAGTACCCGTAGCCTATAAAAGACTTCTCTCCGCGTCCTAATTGAATTATTAGACACATTTGTATCGCTGATCCAGGGCGGCGCACTTGCAAATTTTATTAAGGCCAATCACAGTTCACGCGTCGGGTTCACTACTCTATTACCACCTTACGTAATACACACATGACCGCTCGACCACGAGCTACACGCTCAAGCGACACACGTGTGGCGACTAACTTTTAGTTTTATTTGTATGCTCTCGGGTAAAATGTAGCGAACTGTGCATCTTCTTATAACATCCTATTGTAATTTTTAACCTACATTTACAAATAAATGTTATTTGATTTGATTTGACAGTGACTGCGGAGAAAACAAATAAAGAAGTAGTTTAGAGCGTGTCCCGCAACGCGAATTGCGGAGCGAAGCGACGGAAACAAGCGCGCGCGTGTCGCTTGACGTAAATTGCAATACAAGTCGCATCGCTTGAGACTGTGAATGGGGTCTTATTGTTCAGAGTGGCTGTTGTAAATACGCCTCTTGGGAGTAAATGTGATAAATGTAGGAAATATGTTCAACAGTGGGTTCCAGTTGATTGATTGATAATGTACTGTAATTATAATAGTTTAGAATAATTAACGACGCGCTTTCAAAAAGGACCTTGTGCTGATGCACAAGGTATGTAAAACATCTTGAATTAAGAACAATTTTAAGATGTAAAAATAATGCAGAAAAACCAGTTTGAAGAATCTACAGCGGCGGGCGCCTGAATAATACAAAATGTTATTCAGTTTGTGTTTAAGATACAAGGTAATATGTTACCAAACACAAATAAATTATTACAGAACAAGCTTTGTGTCCAAACCGAGTTTCTCATCGGTGAAAATGATGAACATCCTTAAATACTTTCTTCCCCTACTTAACCCCTCAAAGAGACGAATTTTACACGGTTTATCAGTAAAGGTTACAGTTACACAGTTGACGTTTTGAGTGCCTTTTTTGGGACTAATTGAAATAAATGCTTTGACTTTGACTTTACTCACATACGTCTAGATTAGATTTTTATTCGATAGTGATAAAAACCACTTATTCATTGGGGAACATCGACCCGTCTAAATCTCTTATTAGGCGTCTCGTATCTATTCGAATTCTTCCGTCCCAAACTAGACTTTTACATAAATCGTATCTGGATTTCTAGACCAAGTTTACAATAGAAAAACAAGTGCTAATTTAGACCTAGTCTGTCTGTGTCGTACGAACCTAGTGTTTATGTCGAGATACCCAAATCAATAGGACTAGATGAGTGTTGGGTTGGGGTGTAGTAACAGAGAGATAGCACTGAATAAGTTGACTTAATGAGAGCCCTGTTTCTTCAAGTCGTTTGAAAGCGAGTTTTGATTAGAAAAACGCAAGAACACTGTGTCAATAGTTCTACAACGATACCCTCTAGGTTTGGAAATACTACTGTAATTTAAACTTATGATTTATAAACAGAACCATTAAATCGCTGCAGCTGCCACACCACACTCCAACAAGTTTGTGACAACCGAAACTTGTCCCATCTCATGCCATCCTATCCAGAGCTGTCCTACGCGACTCACACTTGACGAATTAGTTTGTAATTGGAATCCAATCAACGGAAAAGTGATGCCATTTTAAACTTTAATTCTGCCTCGCTTTGCATATGGTACAACTGAGCAGAAACATGAAAATGTTACGACAAGGTTACAAAGATTATTTTAATAGTGAAATATGTATGTAGTACAAAACGTACATAGCATTATACTTCCGTAGCTCGGGTCGAAATAGGAACGGTCTAGCCAAACCATTTCATGCAACAACATTTCAATATGCCATTTTATGGATTTTATGCAGAAATATAACAAAACGGGGACTGATAGTGACCTAGCGGCCCCGACTACTGACTACCGAAGCAGGCACTTTACCTTGTGCTTTATTTCATCACTGCTGATCTAAAAACGGTAAATGAACACATCGTGAGGAAGCCAACATATCCTAGAACCAAAAAAATTAAGACATACGAAATCTACCAACAGGCACTGGGCGTGCTTGGTATCCACTGAGTTGTTATAGCGTATCCACGCTTCCTCTCATGTAGAGGACACCTGCGTCCCAGCAGTGGGATCATTATTGGCTAATAATGCTACACTAAAGTATCGCGTCTCTATTCACCGCGCAGCTAGGCAGAAATATATAGTACTCCTACATTTCGCCAGTTATGTTTAACAGCCCTGTAAACGTAAGACAGTCAATAGGTTCTGCATTGTGTTCTAAATCTGTGCAGTTATTTATATACAAGCCTACACATTGACCTTTACCAGCGACCTTTAGCTTCAGATATTTCGGTTAGTATTCCAGATACCAGATTATCTTTATAAAGCCCACGTATCTATGAAATTAGGCCGCACCAAGTTTCCAAGGGGACACGCACTGATAACATCAGATTTTGGACAGAATTTGTTGAAATGTTTAATTTTTTGTTTTATTCAGGGTGGATTTTCAGAAATCTTAAAATAATAGGAGCTTCGAAGTTCACAAGAGAAACTGAGACTTTTGCCTTGTTCTTCGTTCATTCTTGAACTCCAGTTTTAATTATGTAAACCTAAACTTACGTTTTATTAATTATTGTCAAGCGAAAATAAACATTCTTAAACTCAATGATTAATTAAAAACAATCATAAGTGTAAAATGAAAACATATCTATGATAACTATCTGGGCGCAATTCTATGACGTGAAAGTTTATACGTCATTGTATAAATGTCCTCATCATAATTTCAGGCAAATGACGTCCACTGCTGGACATAGAACTTCCCCAATTTGGGGGGTTCACTATAATCGCCAAGCAGATGGCTTGGCAACCGCTTTATGGTGGTAAAATGCATAGAGTACGCTTCTGCCCATTCTCTAGTAAGCTCATTAGTCACCTTTAACGACACCCACGGGAAGAAATGTGTTTTAAAGTTATTTTTAACACTAAAATATTTGCACATTTCGAGAAAGAGCAATTCTCAAAACACCACATGGCTCCAACTCTTTGCGTCACTCAAAATACAGTGAAAAACAGAGCATAAGCGATATACACAAAGAACAGAACATCTCAAAAAAGAGCTATAGGATGTCTGTTTTGGTATAATTTTGGAGACAAAATAAAGAGCAAACCATAAAACTCCAATAGGAACACAATCCAGTAAATAAATACAATATCGGACACCGTACTCACATCACTACCCCACCTACTCTTCTACCTACATAACTGCATCAAAACCAAACAAAATTACAAAAGTCAGTAACGTTGTTGAAACATAAGGCAGATGTCGGAAATACCATGGTATGAGGTTTTTGTTTGAGGCTCCCTTGACCCCTATGGCCTAATTTGTCATCCATGATGATAGCACACCGGTGAGTCATTACAAAGGTATGCTTAGAAGGTTAACTTGAGAATTAGGGATAAGGAATTTCATCATCATTATACCACGCCTGCATTCTCCAAAGGTTTAACAGAGGTGTCTAGTGCACCAACATTTTTCCAGTAACGTTGAATTCTCATGAAGCAGAGTACGAACCTATTGCCATCAACCGAGTACAAATCCAAATTCAAGGCTGCTACTGAGATATTCCTAATTGAAAACCCAATAATTTCTGTGAGATTAGTCTCACAGAAATTATTGGGTTTTCAATTCAAAAATGGACAATCCTGCCTTCCTGAAAGCGAAGGAACGTACGTGTACTTAGGTACACGTACGTTCCTTCGCTTTGTATGAAAATGTAGGCAGGATTGTCCATTGCAACCCACGGTCATTACGCACAGATACGTGGCTCGCAAACATTAATGAATCGCATAGCTTACGTAGCAAACCGCTCCGTGTATATTCTGCGGAGTAGTTGCGTAACACTAACAGTAGAAATTATTGTTATTTTGACAGTTCAACAACATCCATTGCGTTATTTACGTTGTTGAGCAGACGAATTTTTCGAACATATAAAGCAATGGATTCTTCACAATTATTCAAATTCTCCTTGATTATCAACGTTAAAGATACACTATTAAGGTGCTGCAAAGTAGTGGTCGGTCGACTTAACACTTTGTCCGAACTATACTAGGTACTTCTGACTATTACAGACAGTGAACCTTTTCTATGTATATTGTATGGTGGCAGCACTGTCATGTGCTATATCCAGGCTATCGATGGAACTAATGGAATTGCACAACATTGTAAGTAATTGTTTCGGCGAGCCGTTAACACTGCTTAGCTTAGTGCCATGTTGTTCGATAAAACTAAGTATCAGAAAGGATAAAAAATGACTGGCATTGCTAAAAGATACATTTCTTGGATATAATATATACCTGTCATATCGGGAGTTCTTTCGAAAACATTGGAAATCGGAGACAAAATTTGTTCCGCTTCCGATTCCGCCAAATATCTTACGAAAACTTGGCATATCACAGCTCATACCACTACTCCATATTTGTTTATTCATTTTGTATATGTACAAAAGCAATAATAATTGATAGTTAATTAGAAATAAGTGAAATACAATTAAAATATGGGCTAGGTCGAAGCAAGAAATTCTGACACTCAGACTTACCAAAAAAAAACCTGCAGGTCATCATCATCATCATTCGTCATCATCGTTTATGAAATTAAATGTTTTTTTTTTTTAATTTTTATATTTGAGTTGACTGAATGAAAGGTAAATTGTGGTTTACGATTTATGACGTATTAAAAAAAAACTACTTACTAGATCTCGTTCAAACCAATTTTCGTTGGTAGTTTTCATGGTAATGTGCATCATATATTTTTTTTAGTTTTATCATTCCCTTATTTTAGAAGTTACGGGGGGGGGGACACACATTTTACCACTTTGGAAGTGTCTCTCGCGCAAACTATTCAGTTTAGAAAAAAATGATATTAGAAACCTCAATTTCATTTTTAAAGACCTATCCATAAATACCCCACACGTAAGGGTTTGATTAAAATTTTTTTTTGTGTTTCAGTTCTATGTATGAGGAACCCCAAATATTATTGTTTAAAAAAAAAATGATATTAGAAACCTCAATATCATTTTTGAAGACCTATCCATAGATACCCCACACGTATGGGTTTGATGATGAAAAAAAATTTTTTGAGTTTCAGTTCTATGTATGGGGAACCCCAAATATTATTGCTTTTTTTCTATTTTTGTGTGAAAATCTTAATGCGGTTCACTGAATACATCCACTTACCAAGTTTTAATAGCACAGCTCTTATAGTTTCGGAGAAAAGTGGCTGTGACATACTCGGACAGAGAGACAGACAGACAGACAGACAGACAGACAGACAGACATGGCGAATCTATAAGGGTTCCGTTTTTTGCCATTTGGCAACGGAACCCTAAAAACCGGCCAAGTGCGAGTCGGACTCGCGCACCGAGGGTTCCGTACAAACCTGCAGGTCATCATCATCATCATTCGTCATCATCGTTTATGAAATTAAATGTTTTTTTTTTAATTTTTATATTTGAGTTGACTGAATGAAAGGTAAATTGTGGTTTACGATTTATGACGTATTAAAAAAAAACTACTTACTAGATCTCGTTCAAACCAATTTTCGTTGGTAGTTTTCATGGTAATGTACATCATATATTTTTTTTAGTTTTATCATTCCCTTATTTTAGAAGTTACGGGGGGGGGGACACACATTTTACCACTTTGGAAGTGTCTCTCGCGCAAACTATTCAGTTTAGAAAAAAATGATATTAGAAACCTCAATTTCATTTTTAAAGACCTATCCATAGATACCCCACACGTAAGGGTTTGATTAATTATTTTTTTTGTGTTTCAGTTCTATGTATGGGGAACCCCAAATATTATTGTTTTAAAAAAAAATGATATTCGAAACCTCAATATCATTTTTGAAGACCTATCCATAGATACCACACGTATGGGTTTGATGAAAAAAAAAAATTTTGAGTTTCAATTCTATGTATGGGGAACCCCAAATATTATTACTTTTATTCTATTTTTGTGTGAAAATCTTAATGCGGTTCACTGAATACATCCACTTACCAAGTTTCAATAGCACAGCTCTTATAGTTTCGGAGAAAAGTGGCTGTGACATACTCGGACAGACAGACAGACAGACAGACAGACAGACAGACAGACAGACAGACATGGCGAATCTATAAGGGTTCCGTTTTTTGCCATTTGGCAACGGAACCCTAAAAAGGGTATTGTGTTGCCCAGTGATTGGGTTTTGGAGGTCAGAGAGGCAGTCGCTCCACGTAGTATATTTATATTCATGTGCATGCAGTTTTTATTCTTTTTTTTTAAATACTTGTGAAAAATTGAGCCTATAACCACCGTGCGACCCAGACGAGTCGATATATACTGCATATATTAAAATAATCCAGCCGTTGGAATGCTTCGAGAGGATAAAGAATCCAATACGTAAAATGCTTTTAATTATATAGTTTTGGCCAAAACGAGCGTGTCTTTTTGTTACGTAAAAAATATTCTGTCTAAACTTGAAGCCGACCCAACTGACTAACATACTAACTAACCTAACCCAACCAAAGATTATTGAAAAAGACTATAATAATATAAAAAAGTTTGTAAAATTTCCCATTCTAACCATCTCAGTAAGAAATGAACTTCTTATTAATGTAATATAGTAACATACTGCTATATTAACACCGTCGCAGAATTTAGGTCGAAAGAGGATGACCCGTCTTACTAATGCGACTATACTGCCGTGCTAAGGGTAAGAGCAGTAAGTCGGAAATTTCAAAGTTGAGAAAATGGCGATCGAAGTTATCGATTAAATTTTTACTTACTTCTACTTTAACTTACAAGTTTTAGTAGGTCTGATTTTTTCAATATGTAGCTTGAATGGAGTTCTTTCATGATACCAAGTTAATAATTGCTATTTATTTATTATAATAGGATATTTTATTGACGAAAACTCCTATTATGTCTAGTACGAGTTAACTCTATTTATACTGATTGCTTAGAATAACCGCAGTAAGTACCCTAGTTGCTGCTTTAATGCTAAGTATTCCATACATACGATATCTACATTTTGTGTGAAATTACGTGTCACTTTGGGGTCAAAAAATGATAAGATGTCAACTAAATAGTATGATTGATTATATATCATTTAAAAGATCATTTATTGAGAAATCTATGCATACCTTGAAATGTAGTGAATTACGTACAGGTTTTTTCGTACAAGGCTCTGAAAGTATGTAATCAAAGTTAATACCGTTTAATATCTAAAGCATTTTTGTTTTGTTTTTTGTAAGTAACTTACTATATTTTATACCTAAATCTATTTATTTATTATTTTATTACTGAGTTAATGAGTGTTTGTACTTTTTGAAATAGTAGCAATAAGTAATAAATAAAAGAATATGTTTAATTACAACAATCAAAACTTTAATTGTTCAAAACTTCTTATCAAAATTACAGACACAATAAACTTAGACTATTTTAAACAATACTTAGAGCCAATAAGTACCTACTCCTGTACCTATTCCTGAAATATTATAATCAGTCTTGTAATAAAATCTGCAACTATAAATACTCCTATGGAGTTTTCTGTTAATAATTCCAAAAAAAGTACCAAAACTAGCTAATATATTAGCATTATTTTAAATGCAGAGAGTTAGCATTAATTATTTATTAAAAAAATACTTTAAAACTAAATCATGTGAACACAATTTGAGATCAAAGACACATTATTATAAAATCACAAAAGTGTTATACTTATTCTAAGATTTTTGAACAGTTGTACTTACAATAAGTGTGATTACTGCTGATATTCTAAGTATCCAATACTAAAAAGTTTTTGATTACGCTCATTTACACAACAGTATGTTCACTTACTGTTTTTATTATTAGCAAAATAGAATAAAAATGCCGGAGGTACACTAATTACCGTGAAGTAAGTATATTTCCTGCTTTTATGCTAAGTATAGAAAATCATTTCATTGACTTACTGCTGTTATGCTTAATGATATTTTTAGGTTCCAGTGAATATAGAAAAACGGGAGTAAGACCAGTTTATAGAGCATTACGTGGCGATCCAGGATACGTACTTAACTCATTTTTGAAAAAAATCGACTTGCTGCCCTTACTGTTAGCGCGGCAGTATACGTTCCGATTTCTGAAGATAGCAGTGAAATGAACAGACTGTGTAGTAGGATATATTTCTACACACGATCTTACGTGACCATGCCTGGGTATCTCAGAATTTTCGTGAGAAATACAGAAAGGATTTGTTTTTTTGTACGGCATGAAGGAAATATTAAAATAAGGACAACTTAATTATATATTCTGTATAAGAAACTGATACTTGATATTTTGTTTCAGTAAATTGGTTAGAAGAACACTTGTAATAGTAATTATTTTGAAACTAGATGAGGTCAGTGAAAAAAGTGTAAGTAGTTGGAATAAAATTATATATTTTAAACTATTCATCTTACTGTTAGGAAATTGTATATGAAAATGGTCTCAAAATCATTCATTTCACACAACAATGAAACATTACCATATCAATATTTAAAAAAAATTAAACCGCCGAAAAAAAACAGAAAATCAAAAAATAATAAACCTTAAAATTATGAGTCGGCGCTTTGAGTGATCTATGTTCATTGATTTTTCAGCGACGACTCAAAATTTAAAGGTTTATTATTTTTTGTTTTTCTGTTTTTTTCGGCGGTTTAATTTTTTGTTAAAAAGTTTTTATTTTGTAATTTTTTGTGGTTTTAATGTGCTAATAATAATTGGCAAGGTATACCCTATCCAATGAAAAAAGAATTATCAAAATCAGACTACTCTGTAGTTAGTTAGTTAGTTAGTTGTGCAATAAGGACAAGAGTGATCAAATCAGAAACGAAGTGCAGGACAACCAAGCTAGACAACACAGTTAGACAACACAACCCGAAGAATGGCCTACCTTAAGTGGCAGTGGACAGAGCACATATGAAACTGGCAAAACGGATAACCAATATGGCAGAAAGGTTCTGGAATGGTGACCGCGTATTGGAAGACGCAGCGTCGGAAGGCCTCCCCCACTGTGAACAATAACGGTGCTTAGAGGAGGATTATGTCCACTAGTGGACGTCTTTTGGCTGAAATGATGATTATGAAGGACAAGATAATAATGATTCCTGAATATCACTATATTCTACGCCATTGCCAACACAGTCAACATCAGGAAGGCATTCATACTGTACCATCAAGTACTTAGTTAAAAAAAACTATGAAAAAATGCATTTTACAAGTCACTTCTCAATTTCATCATCATTATTACAGCCAAATGACGTTTACAGCTGGAAATAGGCCTCCCCCGATTTTGTGGTATTTGCCTTAATCACCACGCTTGGCAGGCGGGTTGGCGATCGCAGTATGGTGGTAAAATGTATAGAATTCTGCTGCCTATTCTCTAGTAAGTCCCGTAGTCGAAATGAGATGATGGTATTATTTATGTCCGACACTACATGTTTTTTCAATTTGTCTACAATATTTTTGATAAAAAGAACCTGCTGGATGGGACACAGACGGCCAGACTAAATTCAATAAAATTTATGACCTGATGTCAAACATGACGTTATTTCTTCGTAAAACTTTGGCCCTAAATTCACTAGCCACATAAATGGCAGCAAAAAACATAAAATTGCGAAGATAATCTAGAGGTTTTCTCATTTGGAAAATGAGTTGTAATAAAGAGCCGCAGTTTTTATTAAAATATGGGACCAATCGCGTCTCGTCACAAGATCATACTTGGTAAACTAATTTATGTTCCTAAAAACTCATACATTGTGTTTATTACAGTAGAGTTGTAACTGTTCATTACAGTAGAGTTTCTGTAAGGTTCATTGCTCACCTCACTCAAGTGAGCGCACACAATTCTAAAGCGAACTCATTTGTTTTTACAGGTTCACAACGAGACACCGTTCGAATTTCGAAGTGATGACACTACTAAACATGAGCAATGAACGATCGAAGAGAAATTGCTGTTATTAACAAGTCTGGGTAGATTGTTCACCGTTGTATGTTGTTGTTAGCAGACAGCTGCTCATACTCGTAACCATATTAAACATAATCCACACTTAGGAAATTATGTTATAGCTTAATTTTTCTGGGAGCACACGTATTCCCTTTAGGGGTAGGCAGAATGCACCTACATCTTATTGGTTATGTCAACATTTTAGAAAGTAAGATGTAGGCTTTTAACCAGATTCATATTCAGACTTCGGGCTGCTTTCTGAGCATTTCCTAATGGAAAAATCCAATACCACTGTTTAACCTCACAGAAAAAGAACTCAGCAGGTTGCACTTGGAATTAATATACTACGGAAAATAAAATTCTCAACACCTCTTACACGTTGCGACAAATTCTCCAGTAAACACATCTTTATAATTTTCACCCTGTATCAAGTTACATAACATAAAATGCTGAAAATACGGTTATTCCTTCAGTTTCCGTTCTTCGCATTTGTGTTGGTATTTCTACTACGTATGTATTTGTCAAGGTTTGTGTTTCGCTCAAAAGGAGACGTTGTTCCAATGATTATTGTGTTGAAAAAATTACTGAGCCAGGATAAGCTCCTAAGAAAGAGGTCTTGTCAATAATGACGTGCGTAACGTTATTTACCAAAAGTGTGTAAATGTTTTCTTCAGCTGAAAATATCGGCAAAAAAGATTTTGTTTCCATAAATTAAGCCGTAAAAATATATTTAAACAAGCGTCCACCGACATAACGTCGAGATTTGTTTGGTTATAATCAGATGTAATAAAAGTACCCTTACTGAAGCCGAGACTCAAGTGACTTCGGCTTTGTTATGGGTATTTGCAAGAACAAGTGATCTTTTCGTTGTTTGTTTTTTTTCTGCTAGACTAGGTTACGGAGATATTGATGGCCACATACTTACTATAATAGATATTTGCACACCTATTAAGGTAGGATATGGTGCAAAGAACTTTTGATGCAATTATGTATCACCTCATAAACATCCACATTCATGCAAATAAATGATTTGATTTGTATAAACCTTCTTGAATTTTGTTTATTACGATTTATAGAATATAGAAAGACGTGTGTTGTTTTTACCCCACCAATAAAAAATACCTTAGTCTGGTAAATTGCCATTGGACAGAAATAAAAATATTTTCGCACCTCTATCGATCCACACGACATACACTTATGTAAACTCTACTTGACTACATAACCTTGAGTTGGTGCTACGATGACATTTGTGTCCTTGAGGATCTGGCATTGTCATTTCTAATAGGAATAAAAGCCTAGTCACTTTAACCATACATTATCATTCACTGTTCATCCATCATTTTATTGTATGTCATACTTATTTGATTTGATTTCTTTTAAACCCACTCACAACTGATAAAACCCGCACACACTGTTTTCTTCTCATTTCATTATTGTATTTACCTTTGACCCCTAAACAAAGAGATTTGCCACAAAGGACTATCAGAAATTAAGATAGCGATGTCATATCTGCTATTCAACCAAAATAAACGTTAGATGGCTGTCAAACGGTTTAATGTTGGCGATAAAGCTGTCAAAATGTTTAGGTAAATATGTTTGTCTCTTTTGTGTTCATATTTTTTTGTTGGAGAATGGATTGTGATAAAGAATCGCTTATGTGAAATTCTCTTCACATCAATTTGAAATTCGAATGGTATCTCGTTCTGATCTAAGATTAATTACTTTAAAAACAAATCATTTCGCTTTCGAATTGTGTGCTAACATTTGAGTGAGGCTCTAAGTGAACTTTACAGAATAGTACTACTGTAACCAGACATTGCACGCTTTTTAGTCAGCCAAGCCTGCCCGTCCGCTGACATCAGAGATAAGACAAACCCTACTGATTTGAAATGAGTTAGATAAGATAGATGTTGTTGATATTGATTACATTTGTAACTACTTCGTTTATGTTAATTATCTTAGTTAACATGCTTATGGGGCAAGCAGAATTTCTGTTATGAATATAATTGATCTATCTAATGGTATAGTAAATGTTTTGTAAAAGCCGGTTGGCTTTTACAAAACATTTTACTATACCATTAGATAGATCAATATTAATTATTATTATTTAACATAACGTAACGTAACGTAACGTAGAATGTGATCAGGCAGCGTAATAGCTAACGACCCATCCAATGGTTAGTGGTCACCGCTCATGGACATCTGCAATGCCAGAAACATCAAACGACTAGCCCAGATATCAAGATGAAATATTCCATGTGCCTATTACTACACCGGCACCTATACCCTTCAAACCGAATCAAAACAACGCTGCTTAGCGCCACAAATAAATACAATAGTGACACAACACTGAGTGAACTTCATCGCAATGAGCTCCTTTACTTATAAATACTCTACTATATATGAGTAGCGACGAGGGGGAGTATATATTTCATACCTTTTTTATTAGCCATCATATGCTTAGCCTTTTTGCAATTTTTTTGGGGTTGGCATACAGTCTAACTACATACAGCCATGTTTTACGTGGAGCGGGTACCTATGTGCCCTTCACAACCCTGTCACTGGGTAATACGGGTAATAGATAACCCTTGGTAAGGCTGCTTGTTAGTTTCTGGCATCTGACAACCCGTAACGATTGTCAATGATCCACAAATGACAGCTGGGACCAACGGTTTAACATGCTTTCCGAGGCACGTAGGGGTCTTGATATGGACAGGTATGGATGGTCACCCAGCTACTGACTGACTGTGGCAAGCGTGACGTGTGCGCGTCACGTCTTCGTCAACCAGATCGATCGACATGTGCGGCTGACGAATTTATCCTCTAGCTCCTGTTTTAAATTAGTGATCATAACAATTCGAATACAATGATTGCCACCACTAAAATGCGACGTTATTTAAAAGTAAGAAGTACTGTTTTTACTCTAAGGTTTCTTAGTCTGAAAAATACATTACATTATTGCTAGAATTCCAACAAATATAAGTCGATTGTCAATTTGCATTAGACATTAAGCTGTTATCAGGTGAATTTTCTTGAGAAATGAAGATCTAACTTACTCAATTATTGCTCTTCTTCTCCATAATACTGATATACAAATTATTTCAAACTAGAAAAAATAATCTAAAAATTCTTTGATTTCTTCAATTGCACCGAGAAATTCTATTCGAACATTTCTATCTCGGAGCAAGGGGTAAATTGCACGAAGATTCAGTTTAATGGAAGTACCAAAACTTTGTATAATGAATAACATCTTCTATTACCATCTGAATTTATAAAATCAATATAACGAAGTGGTGTTTTTGAAGTAAAACCACGTCAGAGAAAAATGCCCAAAAATGTATGGGCAATAATAACACGGAGTTGATAGAAAATAAAAGCACGTAGGGCATATAAAAAAATAATTAAATGGACATTATTCGTCTGCATCATTGTCTACATGTCTTTATCTTCTCTCCTATCGCAGAAAAGCTGGAAGAGATTTCTTTAGAAATAAGCATCACCTCTGTACCAATTTTTTTGTTATTTTCTTATTGTCTGTTTTTAAATTTGTACATAAATGGTTAAATAAATAGCAAATATGAAATTACTTTCATTAAAATCTCCACATAATGTTTGTTTTTTGTGTGTTGTGTTTTTGTAAAAAAAGAAACAATAACAACATAAACTTTAAAAAAACACCAACTGAATTCAGTGTACCATTATGCATTTGATTTAAAATATTGTTTGAAATTCAATCTGGAACTTGAAAGGTGTCGTTGATAAACAACGTGCTAAGAAACATGCAGACAGTCACGCCAAACTGATAGCAAAATATTTCTATGAAACTTTAAACACTTACATATCGAATTCAAAGATGCTTTTGAGCATATAAAAATCAGCATAGAAAGTAAACTCGAACCCAAAATAATTTTCCCTCTTTGATTCAAAGGCGTTTCAAGTTTGAATATTCGTAGGTTATCGTAACGACCGATAAGGTGGGATAGGCAATGTGCGAAGTTGCAATAAACGAAAATTGTGGGCCAGAAACTTTGATCGTCTTGGGGTTTCCAGTTAAAAAGTTTTTGGCGCAATTTATTTTTGAGTTGGTAACATTTGGGGAAAATGGTTGAACGCCTTTTGCTTTTGGAATTGAAAAGAATTGAAGATTAAACTTATTGTGATGAAATATTTTATGGTGGGAAATGTCTTTTCTAGAGATGAACATGGAAAAGAATAATTTATGTGTACAAAATAAGCTAAGACAAGAATTGAATGAATTATATTTTTATTAGCAGTTGTGAATTGTTGTTGCATGTTCCAAATCATATTGTCTATTATATAATAAACTCCACGGCAATTCTCTTAAATCTATACAAATAAATAAAATTGGAGTGTCTGTTTTTAATATTAAGATAACCACTTTTTACTAAGTGTATATGGATGTATACACGATACATATACCAAAACAACATTTTTTACAATTTTTGTCTGTCTGTCTGTCTGTCTGTCTGTCTGTCTGTCTGTTCGTTCCCGCTAATCTCTGAAATCGCTGGACCGATTTTGACGGGACTTTCACTGGCAGATAGCTGATGTAACAAGGAGTAACTTAGGCTATTTTTATTTTAGAAAGATTCTTTTATTTTAGAAAAAAATAACTATCTTCGAAAACTACGCTGACATACGTCTCAAAATTCGAAAAACCCTGGCTGAATCCTACGAAATAGATCAAAATAATGTACTACAGTATTGTACACCTTAAAAAGGCCTACAAAAATGTCCTCAATGGTATATGTCTATCTCTTAGGGATAACCCACAATAACCATTTTTTATCTTTTACTTTTTACGAGAAATAAGGGCTTATTTACGAAGCGATTTTAAGCAATACAGCATTAATCCTTATCCAATTAAGTACCTTAAACACATTGTGCATTTGATATAGATCAATATGGCCTGTTACAGCATGTAATTTAAATGAATATCTTAGAAGATATTAGAGATTTAAAAAGTGGGCGCAGAGCGCGTTGGCAGGGGCCGGGTAGTACAGGATAAGTAGGATTGTAATTCATATTACTTTGGCTTCAAAGTAATTGCGAATATCATGTGTGTTCATTATACTCAAAATAAACCTAATAGTATTATTTCAAGTAAGAGACCGCGAAATTGCTTAGATGTTTAGATTTTTGGATGTTTGTTTCTCAATGATGCAAAGACGGCCAAACGGATTTAGATCGAATTTGGCACAAAGATATATTATATCATGGATACGTAACAGATAGGATACCTACTTTATCCCGGTAGTAGGTTCCCGGGTGTTATTTTCCGACAGCTATACGGGCCAAGCCACTGGCAAAAGTACTATTCCTATAATTATGTTCGGTGTCTGGTAAATGATTGAGTGTCTGTATAGGTAAAATAGGAGCGTTAAGAAAAACCAGGAAGACTTATATTCAACTAAACCAAGCCCTATGTCACAGTCTTCTTACTCTGAATACTATTACTTTTATCTTAAAAACACCAACACACATGATGTTCTCTTAAACTATGAATCCTAAGTAATATGAGTTATAATCATACTACTAATAATATTATATATGTGAAAATATGTATGATTGGGTGTTTGTTTCTCAATCACGCAAAAATGGCTGAATGGATCTGGATCGAAAATAGCACACAGAGTCTATATTACCTATATAACCTGGAATAACACATTCTTATCGCGGTAGTACGTCCTCTTGCATTAATTTCCGACATCCACGCGGGCGAAGCCGCGGGCAAATAATATTGTAAATGTGAAAATATGTATGATTGGGTTGTTGTTTCTCAATCACACAAAAATGGCTGAATGGATCTGGATCGAAAATAGCACACAGAGTCTATATTACCTATATAACCTGGAATAACACATTCTTATCGCGGTTATACGTCCTCTTGCATTAATTTCCGACATCCACGCGGGCGAAGCCGCGGGCAAAAGCTAGTCTATACTATATAATATTATAAAGCTGAAGAGTTTGTTTGTTTGATTGAACACGCTAATCTCAGGAACTACTGGTCCGAATTGAAAAAATATTTTTGTGTTGGGTAGCCTATTTATTGAGGAAGGCTATAGGCTATATAACATCACGCTACGACTAAAAGGAGCGGAGCAGCAACTAAAAATGGTCGAAAACTGGCAGGCAATTGGATGCGACGAGAAGGGTCAGGAGAGCAAAAATTTGACGCGGACGAAGTCGCGGGCAGAAGCTAGTAAAGTATAGAATTATTTTGTGACTTTATAGATCTGAGGAACAATTCTCGTATTTTGAGGAACGGTCGCATTTTAATCATCTCATACTGTTAAAAATATCTCCATATTTGACATTGACTGTTGCTAAGATGAGATTACGACTTCATTTTGTACATATTTTAAATACAAGAAACAACCTACTGGTCCCATAGAAATAAATGTTTATATCCAGTACTATGACCCTTCAATTTATTTAATACTTTTTGCAGCCTTAGTAATAAGTTTTACTTAGTGTGAGTACTTCACTAAGTATTTCAAGTGCTTTCATAACTTGGAAAGTTCAAAGAATCTTCTAAGTTACAAGTTATCGTGGTAAAACAAGAAAGATTTTCTTGAGTGTCATGTTTCTGAAGCAGGAAAACTTTTTTTAATAAATTGCTACAAAGTGTTGGAGAAGATATTTATAATGCTTTGAGTTGCCAAGTGGATAAATATATTTGGTTAAAGATATATGTAAATTCTTTCACTTTTCGATCTTCAATCGATTTTGGGAATCGAAAAAGATTTTGCATCTTATTTCAAGTCCTTAGCACTCACATTTTGTTGCTTGCCACATGAGGACTTGCATAAGCAGACTTGATCATACCGCGGTTGTTATTCCATTTCCTAATTGATTAAATAATGTCGGTTAACTTAACAGAAGCCATGCTTTTATAAAAAGAACAAGGTGCTGCCTGCGACTTCCTCTACGTGTTTTGTTTTGCATAATTTGAGTACAAATATCCAGATTGAAACTAGCTTACATCTATCTCCAGTTTCCAGACTATGTATCCGTCAAATCTTATAACGATAGGTTCAGTGGGTTGTTTAGTTACTTCCCCATTGATGATATCAGAACGGATAAAAAAAACAGACCAATTAAATTCCTCGAAGTCCATCCTAAATTATAATACTATCCAAAAAGCAAACCATTTTATCAGTGATTTGCCAAACTCCCCTAACTTACGTAAAATGGTATAACGGACTTAAACGTCAATAGCGAAATGTAAGTCTGTGCGGTACAACTCTGCCAATTCCTTTAGGGAACAGTTATATAAGTTCAGTCATGCATCACTAATGACCTAGCTAAAAGAACGCTTTTAAAGCGAACTATAAAATAAAATAGTTTTCCAAGAAGTAGAACGCTCAAGTCAAGTTCATTGTAAAGTAAATTCTTGTGGGAATTAATTATGCTTTTCAGTCTATTTATTACTTCTTTTTGTCATTTGTTTCTTCGTCAAATTATAACTAAAGAGGATTTCTTTTCACTATTTACTTATTTTGATAAGTCGGCATTAGGAATCCATTTGCATGCTATAGTGTCATTGTCTAAACATCACTTCAAAATTCGAACGGTGTCTCGTGAATACGTGATTATTTACTTTAAAAACAAATGAGCTCGATTTGAATTGGAGTGTGCTCACTTCAGTGAGTTACCAAATAAACTTTACAGAATAGCACTAATGTACAAAATCAAAATCAAAAGTCATTTATTCAAATTAGGCTGAGGATCAGCACTTTTCGAACGTCAAAATTACAAAAGACAGTCCCCCCAAAACGCCCACCCGTCGCGCACTTCCTAGTGCTTTAGCTAGGAAGAAGAAGTGGCCAACAAACTCCCCAGCAGCACAGCTGTCTGTCCAGTTAGAAGAACTTGATTCTATACAATGGTATATAGTAAAACATTAAGAGACACAAATTAAATTAAATGATTTGCTATATGCCAGCTAGCCAACCCAATATACCAACAAATAAAATGAAAACTATACTCAAGCATAAGCAAAAAAAAAAAATATGTATATAGAAACATGGCTGCAAAAATAAAAAACTGGCATAAAGGGCGTGACAGCTTACATATGCAATGCTGAATGTTCACATAACTGTTACGACCTGAGTTACAACTCGAGGCCACAAATGATAAACTAGGACCATCGACGTAAAATAAATTAAACAGGTAAGTAATATTAATAATAATATCAACATCAACGTCAGCAAGACGACCAGTCACCACAAGCAGCACCCGTTCACGAGCATAACGCAAAGATCAGCCATTGCCCCCCTCGCCATATTTGAGGGAAGGGGGTAACCCGACCCCCGACGCTACCGCAAGCATTGACATCTAAGGGAGCATGACGAACTTGCTGCCGGTTGCTCAAGCAAGAATTGAATGATTACTTGTCGAGGTCGCTAGCTAACCACATTATGCAATACTAATAAAATAAAATTGGCATAAACAGGAAAAAAATATGGAAACAATTATATTGAACCTATCACTAGGTACGCTAATACTGGAGAAAGAACATAAACATTGTCTTGAGTTAATCACAGCGACCAACTATTCTTATCATTTAAATAATCGTTGATGGAATAGTACGCCTTTTGACAAAGGTTGGATTTTACTTGAGCTTTAAACGCATTAAAAGGTAATTCTAGTAAAGAAGGTGGTAGCTTGTTGTAAAATGTTATACCAAGCCCAACAAATGAGTTATGCACCTTATGAAGCCGGTGAAAGGGAACACGTAGTTTGTCCTTACTTCTAGTGTTAACAGTGTGAATATCACTGTTTTTAGCGTATAAGTGTATATTTTGCCTAATATATAAGATGTTGGCGAAAATGAATTGTGATGACACCGTAAGAATACCAATATCTATAAAAAAGTCCCTTAGGGAAACTCTGGCACCTAGCTGGTAAATTGCTCGAACAGCTCGTTTCTGAAATGAGCCTTGACATTAAGTTCGTTTTTCTATGCTAACAAAGAAATAAAACTTATCACCAATTTATTTGACCGGAATGGTCAATCGTTTAGCTAACATATAGGGAGAGTGACATTCATCTTTAGAGCTAGAGGGTCGTGTCAACATCATTGAACGATTACCTATAATACCTTTAGAGGCAATGATCGGCTGTGGAATGGAACAGAGGAAGGTAACGATAAGAAGACAGATGTTTTTATATCCATTTAATAGTTTGGCTAACAGGTAGATGGCTCGCGTGATAAAAACTAATTCCGTCTCCTGATATTGTAATGTATGGCAAGTTTATATTGTTTATGTCAAGTGTCACTGTGAGTGATGGCGGGCTGCCACAGCGGATTGTACTATCATGGCTGCCGCCTGCCGGAATAAACGTCACTAATCACACGTTATTTTACTAGTGCTATTCTGTAAAGTTCACTCCTAGAGGTCTGTACAAGATTCAATCTATAAAACTTTGAATAAAAAAGATTATTTTATTGAACTTCTATTAAATATAATAATTTTAAATACATTCTCAATAACATAATAAAACATAGGGATTCTTTTAACAGGAGGGGAAGCTCCTGTTTAAATAACATCCTCTTTCATACTAATATAAAGTTAGTTAGTTGTTTACGCAATATAAATGAAGATTGATGGCAAGTAAATCCCTTGTGTAACACTGGCGTGTTGTTAAGCTAGTCGGTTATTAAGTATTTTGATGTTTCTTGACGCTAATAATATTAGCGTCAAGAAACATCAAAATACTTATTTATCTATATTTATAAAAATGAATCCCTATTTCCCTTGGTCACGCCATCACGCGTGAACGGCTGGACCGATTTCACTTCTTTTTTTTTGTTGTGTTTGTAATTGTCAGGAGAAGGTTCTTATGAAAGAAAAAAATTAAAAATTGCGCGTAAAATTAGAAAATTTAAGAACACTTATTTAAGAATACTTAACAACCATATAATAGGACAATGTAAACTTTTTTAATGTAACATTATGACATTTGACATAGAATTGACAGAATGCCTGCTCAAATATCATCAGAGACAGGACAACGTCTGTCGGGTCAGCTAGTTATATTATAATATACTATTTAGGGGTGTACTGTTCCACATATTCTTAAAGGTTAATAAGCATTTGCACTTGGTGCGGTATTGGGAACCACTATAACGTATTAGTATTAAACTGTAGCAGACAAGTAACCTGATAAAAAATAGGTAATTTTATATATGTTATGTTGAGTTATTAATGATGCGAGAAGCACAGAATAGGTCGAAGTGGCGGTGCTTGGAGGAGGCCTATGTCCAGCAGTGGACGTCTTTTGGCTGAAATGATGATGATGATGATGATGAGTTATTAATTAGGTGGTTTTTGTCGGAGTGTAGTAAAGTGGTAGGTACGCTTGAAATTTTGTTTTTACATGCAGGAAAAAAGAATTAACTCATGGAATACATAACTTCCTCTTTTTAACCGACTTCAAAAAATGAGGAGGTTATCAATTCGACTGTATTTTTTTTATTTTTGTTACCTCATAACTTTTGACTGGATAAACCGATTGGGATGATTCTTTTTTTATTTGAAAGCTGGTACTTTCCGTGTGGTTTTATTTTTTTAATTTGGCAACATTTTGACAATGGGATCCATGTGAAAACAATATGAGTCGTAAATTTGCATTGAGTATTTACGCGACAAATGAACGAATAACGCGATTAGATTAGTTCGGGGTATACACCATAAATAAAAAGTTAAAAATAAAAACGTTTTACAAAAAAAAAAAACAACAAACGAATTCCTTAAAAAACACTGCAAAGCGAAAAATAACTTTAATTTCGGAAATCGGTGTCTTAGGATCTGTATTTAAGGTATTTTTGCCACCGACTTCCGAAATTAAAGTTATTTTTCACTTTGCAGTGTTTTTTTTTTTAAGGAAGTCGGTCGTTATTTTTTTGTAAAAAGTTTTTTTAATGAATTTAGTTTCAAAGTTAATTCAATTAGAATAAATATAGGACTACCCCGTGGGCATTTCAGTACTGGTTTCATAACATTAAGCTCTTGGACAACCCCACAACACAAAACTAACTAAGACAAGTCTGAGTGATAATTTCCTCTTTCAAACTTTCTCCCACCAATAGTTATTCAGCAACCCACACCTACTAGACGCTAGACGCTGTAGTAATGATATTAAACTTGTTTTTGTTTACTTCACAGACAAATTTTGCCTACAACTGGTAGATTGGCCGAATAATAATACAAATATTCTATGTTACACCGAAGCGTATCAACAAAAAAAAAATGTCCCGGACTTCTAAATTAAGGCACTGTACATTTCCATGTAGGTATGTACAGGCCTTGGTTGGAAAGCCTCCCACAAGATGGACCGATGACCTGGTGAAGGCCGCAGGAATACGTTGGATGCGAGAAGCACAGAACAGGTCGAACTGGCGGTGCTTGGGGGAGGCCTATGTCCAGCAGTGGACGTCTTTCGGCTGAAATGATGATGATGTTGATGTACAGGCCTAAAAATCTAAATAATGATGCGTCAAAGAAAAAATTATAATGCAGTTTTAAAGTCAACGTACTGACCATTATGTTAGTATCATAATAATTCCAGGTTTGCAGTACACAAAAATAAGTAGGTTGCTTCGATTTAAGAGTTCAGAAGTATGATAAATGTTACGTATAGCCTGGAATTAGATGGATGATAGAGGTCTAGGGTCGAGAAGCATACTGCGCTAACGACAAATAGGAATGAAGGGTGTCACTTAATGTAGCTCGCCGCCTGGTGAGGAACAAGCCCGGGACATGGGCGTGTTCCGTTCCACACGCGCTTCAATGAGATGTCAGCACATACTGGAGGAGGAAGGAGTCCGCTAGGGCGATGCCTGCCAGGGTCGTGAATATTTTATCGTGGCTCTAACACAGGCAACTGAAGGAACACGGGTGAGTTTCAGTCAGTAATTGCAGACATTTACTGACGAAAAACCCAACCGTGTTTTTTCCACACTAGCCACGTCGAACGAGGCATTTTAAAACCAGTGGACAGCATAGTCCACATTTAAAAAATAACTTTGGTCGCAAATGAATTTGCAGGTACGGCCAATATTTTATCAAAAGGACAAGGATGTTATTACAAAATATTTTTGTAAATTAATTTATTCTCAGGAACGGCTGCGTTTCTCACTCACAAAAGTTTTAGGTTGTAGTTTTGTTTTTGTTTAATAAATATGTAATTTTACGTTCATCATCATCAGCCTATAATGTTCCCACTGCTGGGACACAGGCCTCCTCTCGGTGAGAGGGAGTGGGCCATAATCCACCACGCGGGCCCAGTTCGGGTTGATAGATATCACATGTCTTCTAATTGTTAGTTCTAAGACATGCCGGTTTCCTCACGATGTTTTCCTTCACCGTTTTGAGAGCAGTGGCGATGAAATAATTTACACAAAGTAATGCGCCTGCTTGGGTTTGAACTCACGACCTACTACTCGTAAGTCGTGGCCATTACCACTGGGCCACCACTGCCTCAGTTCAATTTTCCGTTGGCAACCACAATTTCTAAACAAAGTTTAGATTAGTTTCAAAGTTATGAAATGTAACTTTTGACACATCAGGCACCAAACGTGTTGACCCTTGTGAATATTTTATTTAACAGAGATCAGGCCTAATTTCCCAAAAGAGAGAGACTGAATCTTATAGTACCTACATCCGAATTCTGCTACAGTTATCATTACGGCCCATGCAACAGAACGAGCCTATTGCCATGAATAATGCTCAAATACAGAACCGAAAAAGAAATCCAGAACTCTAGGCTACAACTGAGTAATCTTTACTATAATATTATAAAGCTGATGAGTTTGTTTGTATGGTTGAATGCGATAATCTCAGGAACTACTAGTCCGAATTAGAAAAATATTTTTGTGTTGAGTATCTTATTTATTGAGGAAGGGTTATATAATATCACGCTGCTGTCAAAGGGAGCGGAGCAGCAACGAAAACTGGCAGACAATTCGATGTGACGGGAAGGGTCAGGGGAGCAAAAATTAGGCAGAAGCTACATATAAAAAAATTAAAAAAAAACCCTTTGCGTAACCATAACATCGAACCCAAGCACGGCAGTCGCGCTCGCCAACTAGACACAACGAGGTAGGATGTGTGAAGGACTTAAATTGCTGAGATTTATTTCAGTCAGGTCTTTTTAATTTTCTACGTGCTTTAAAAACTTGTAGGCGGTGGTCTAGAACAAAATGCTTCATAATTAATCTAGCTTTATAATTCATTCCTAAAAGCCAGAGTATTTTCAAATTTGACAATTTATAATGTTGATTTATGACTGAGTATTGTTCTAAGATATTATGAGTTATAAATGCTATAACACAAGAATGGATTTTAAAAGTAGCTTAAACCTACACTACGACTGACATTAGATGGAGTAACTTCTGCCTTTTTGTTCCGGCTTATCGCCGAAACAGTGGCATCGATTTTGATAAATTTGGTACTGGATTACTTTGAACCCTAATGATGGACACAGTTCTATCAAAATATCAGGTGGCCGAAGCCGCGGGTAAAAGCTAGTGTAACTTAAAAAAGCCAAAGATAAAATTTGACACCAACTTAACTGAAACCCTTTGAACAATTTTAAACCCGATTCAGCCGAAATCCCATCTGAAAGGTCTGCCTATCAATACTGCCAAAGCTTGCCAAAACTTTAATTTCAAGTCACGTTCCTTACACTCGTGCTCAGAACATCAATTATTGTCTTTGTAAGGAATTAACATGAACACAATATGTTCTAATAGCGATTCTATATTCTACATGAATATAATTATTATTTTCCTGTGCTTATCCCAATTTATTTGGGGGTCCGCGCAATATGTCTTTCAACCATGGTAATGTCACACAAACCTGTCAAATATTTTGCTGTTTCTATTAATTTGTCAATATTACGAAATGAAAATATGAAATGCACGCTCTGAGGCGCACTAAAATATTAATAATGGAATAAATGTAACCTCAATTGACTGATCCTTTTAGAATCATTGAGCTTTATCTTCACAAAGGTCAGGTCCATCCTGTTAAGTTCCTTATCAGACTTGATAGATTTTTGGGTCACAAAGTGCCTCACATACTTTGCTTCTAGCTCTAACAGACAACATTTTCCTAGGTGATGGAGTTACTGCTAGAATTTTCTGGAAAAACGGTTTTGTGAGTACCAGCAACTAGCAGCATAACCATCAATATAGCGTAATAATCCTGGAGTTTTAAGCATTTTGTAAATAAACATATGGACATCATAGAAATGTAAAAATGAGCGATCTGTGATGAAGTTTATAGTCATCACGACTGAATTCCTCGAGGTGTTAAGTACAGCTATTTGATTAGTACTCAAGAACTATTGCCACTTATGTTTTAAATCTCACCAAATTAAGAAGGTTAGCCTATCAGACTCCTAGCGTCTATAAGAATAAACTTGAAAAAGAAAACGGTTACTCTTTTTCTGGAAAACAAACTATAAACCCGCACTCAGCAAGTCCCAATTACGACCACTACACCAACGAGGCAATCAAATTATAAAGACGTGCTTAGCATAAAGGTTAAGTAGGATATATCCCTCCCCACAAAACCCTAATTTCATACAAACTGAATCGTAAATGCCAGAATGTTTGTATTTAACCCAGGTGTCACTCGACACTTTGAAGACAATTTTCGGGGAATCTGAGAAATGTTACACATGCCGCTAAGACGTGATAAGAATGGTCACTGTAATCACGTTGTAATGGCGTACAGCAGTCGCTACTTGCTTGGATTATTATATACGTGTACTGAGGATCTGCTAGGAAAATCTTAGTGGCAATAAGTAGTTCAAATTTGAACATCTAAATACATGTGCTCTTCTTTTAGTTATAAAAAAAATGTCAGTCTGTTTGTTCCGGCTTGTCTCCGAAACGACTGGACCAAAAATTGGTTGCCTGTAAAGTCGGTAAACGGGCGAAAGTTTTACGTGACAACGACTTTGAGTGGTAAAATAATTTTAATGTGAATATTCATTCGTATAGTAGGAAGAAGGATGAAATAATAGTAACTACCTCTCTCTCTCGCTCTGTCTCTCTCGCTCTTAGGCGGGCTAACTGTGCTCGAGTGGAAGGGACGCGTGCCTTTCACTTTTTATGTCTGTCTCTCTCGCTCTTAGGCGGGCTAACCATGCCCGAGTGGAAGGGACGCGTGCCTCTCACTCGCTCTCATTGTGAGCGCATAACGTGAGCGGAGCGTAACGCAGTTTCTTGAAGTGTCACCCGGCAAACCAATTTATAAGACTTGTCACGTCAAAAAAGAGAAAAAGAGTTATGTTTCCGCATAAAAGCTTAAAATCCATCACTCCTATTTGTTTTCTCGCATGCTCATGAGCAAAGTTGCTAGGTATTTAGCAATAAATTTAAACCTTTGTTAGAATACTGGCCAGTAAGACCAGTAATACCTATAGAGAATAATGAGAACTCTCCTGTGTCACAATTGCACTTTTGTATGAAACAGCTGGCAGTTTTTTCATATCTTCTAGTTGGTCATATTGGTAGTTTCCTCACGATGTTTTCCTCCACCGTTTTGAGAGCAGTGGTGATGAATTAATTTGCGCAACGTAAAGTGCCTGCTTGGGTTAGAACCCACAACCTGCAACTCGGTAAGTCGCAGCCGTTACCACTGGACCACACTGCTCTCTGGTTTCCTAGATAAAATTGGTAATTTTTGTAAGTATTTGTTTCCCATAAACTATGCCCCTTCTTTTACCTGTCACACTGTTTGAATTGCTCTCCAAGTCATAGGAAATTCTCGAGTAGGTAAATAAAACAACAATTCACTGTTTAACAGAAGCTTTCGAATCGTTCAGGCTCCAGCAACTAAGCGACCGCACTGCGCTACACTGTAAAACAATATTGCGACCCAGTTTAACAAAAACATTCAATCCACAAAACAAAAATATTTCACAACGAACTCCTGCAGGTGTACAGAATTTAATAACGTTAAGCTGTACCGCCGAATGGTACCGAACACAGAAGTTCGGCTCCGTAGAACAAGCGCAAACAGAGGCAACTCGTTAATTTTAAAAGATACAAAGTCAAAAAGAAATTTGTACTTTATGCACTACGAACTATTAGTTTTTTATTCTAAAAATAAATCCATCCAAGTAACAGTTTTAGTACTGACACAGTAGACACATGTTAAGAAAAATAAAATATTAACTTACTAACTTTGGATAGGAAAATAAAAAAGTGAAAGAAATGAGAGAAGGAAATGAGTGTGGTAAGAGAAAAGTAAGAACTTTTTTCTAAGACTCACTCTGAGATTTATTCGTTATAATTCCATTCCTGAAGTATTTATTTATTTATTTAGTACATGGAGGACTTACAGCTAATTAAAACAGACAAAAAAGGAAACCGAAAGCCAATTACAAATCCTCTCGTAGCTATATTAAAATTATGGTGTGAGCACAAAAACAAAAAACACATTTTCTTTATTAAAGAAAAAAGCCATTAAAATACTAACACTACACACAACACAGCACAACACTACTACTATTTATACATATATATTGTATCTGACGGAAACTGATGTTTTTAAGAACTACCAAAAGTGCATGTTGCATCATTAAATGTAGCCGGCAACAATGTCTCCTGCTAAATATAAAACGTTTAACCAGCAAGCTCCGATTTAAAAAGTTTAAAGTACTTACTTTTCTTTTTACACTAGTTACTTTTTCATGCATTTGACATTTACAAGTCAACACTGTAAAAAAAACTTTCGCACCAAATTAAACAAACATTGGGAACGTATATCAATTTGAAACTCGCCTCACGTAGACTGAAAATACGAACAGTAGGACAAATTGACGGGATTTGCATATTACCCTGATATAGCCCAGTTCACGTGAACTTTCAACCCGGTTTTTCCCCCTTTTCACCCTTTTATAGCGGACAAAGTGCAATTGATCGAGATACTGTCGTTATACATGTAACGCTGCTGTTTTTTTATGTGTTCTATAATTAAATGTATGGTAATTGTAGGTTTTTGTAATACCGTGACCTGAAACTGCGAAAATACTGTGTTAAATAGGTGTTTTTTTTAAACTCCTTGTTGTTAAAAGTCCTTTTATTTTTTGTATAGTTAGTTATGAAATTTAGTGCCTACTCTAATAATTGTATATTAATTTACTATTGTAAGTTTCCCTTTCACAGACATCATTTCACACTTAATCAAACAAACTATTGACACTTCATCCCTAAGAACTTAAAATTCAACTCACGTAGTCTGAAAATACGAGCAGTAGGACAAATTAACGGGATTTACATACCCCGATATAGCCTAGTTCGCGGGAACACTTTCAATCCGTTTTCCCGTTTTATAAGGGAGAAAGTGCCATTGATCGCGATACTGTCGTTTTACATGAAACGCTGCAGATGTTTTATAATTAAGTGTATGGTAATTGTAGTTTTTTGCAATTGCTTGACCTGAAATTGTGAAGGAAATTATTACCTGTGTCACTGAATTTTAACTCACTTCTTAATGTTATATCGAATCAAGTTTTTCAAACTTAACAAACAGCTGCTGCTGCCGGGGAGTTTGTAGGGCCACTTGTCCTTCCCAGTTAAAGCTCTGGGAAGTGGTGAAGGACGAGCGTCTTACTACCATATGTTATTTTGATTTGCTAAAGTACTGACTCTTAGCCTCATCAGCATCATCATTTCAGCCGAAACACGTCCACTGCTGGACATAGGCCTCCCCCAAGCACCGCCACTTCAACCTGTTCTGTGCTTCTCGCATCCAACCACCGATGACTCTTAGCCTAGTTTGAATAAAAGACTTTTGATTTTGTTGAAAAGGTTTGCAAGTATACGTTCATTTTTAATTATAGGTCACGTTTAATGTGACTCACGATTTTGTTTTGTACGTTGCTTGGCCACTATTTCCAAAATTCAAACGAGCTTGTAGTCTTGAGTTCATTACATGCCGAGGTTGAGGCTCAAACTAAGCTCCGTTCGAATCTGAAACTATATTTGCGTCATTGAAACTGAACTTTCGGATCACTTTTATCCAATTCCGTACATTATTGCTGTACAACTTAAACAAATAACTGTTGCTGTGGTTTTTAGGGTTCCGTTGCCAAATGGCAAAAAACGGAACCCTTATAGATTCGTCATGTCTGTCTGTCTGTCTGTCCGAGTATGTCACATCCATTTTTTTTCCGAAACTATAAGAGCTATGCTGTTGAAACTTGGTAAGTAGATGTATTCTGTGAACCGCATTAAGATTTTTACACAAAAATAGAAAAAAAAACAATAATATTTGGGGTTCCCCATACATAGAAGTGAAACTCAAAAAAATTTTTTTCATCAAACCCATACGTGTGGCGTATCTATGGATAGGTCTTCAAAAATGATATAAGGTTTTTAATATCATTTTTTTCTAAACTGAATAGTTTGCGCGAGAGACACTTCCAAAGTGATAAAATGTGTCCCCCCCCCCCGTAACTTCTGAGAGATCTAGTAAGTAGTTTTTTTTTAATACGTCATAAATCGTAAACCACAATTTACCTTTCATTCAGTCAACTCAAATATAAAAATTAAAAAAAAAACATTTAATTTCATAAACATAAACCTTATACATAAACCGTGAATACCTGCAGGTCTGTACGGAACCCTCGGTGCGCGAGTCAGACTCGCACTTGGCCAGTTTTTTTGTTAATGTACAGATTGGCATTGATTAAATTTTGCCACATTTAATACCGTTTCGATGAACAATACCTTTAAAGAAGGCATTTAAAGACCTAATCATCACAGTTGATATCATTCCGACGAACCTTAACTTTAAACAAGGTATTTAAAGAGCTTATCATAATTAATTAATTATTGTAAACAATGTTACGTTTAATAAAAAATATTGTTACAGAAAAAACGACCTAATATAACCGGTCTTGTAATCCAAAAGGGTTCTTAATTGCTAATTAAAGAGCATTGAATTCAAGAGCAAGAGGTTTCACTTGTTCAAAGGAAAAACTTAGCTTTGTTAGAAATTCTATTTTTGGTAACTTTTTGTAAAATAATTTATCGTAAGAAGCTTTAAAATGTCCATATTTTCCGTCTAGCAGTTTTGCAGTCTTATTCTCTAAACACAATTTCAAAATTCGAACGGTCTCTCGTTGTGAATCCGCGGTTACTTTAAAAACAAATGAATTCGCTTTTGGATTGTGTGCGCTCACTTGAATGAGGTTCCAAGTAAACTTTACAGAACCATAGGTACACCAGTATTCATGAATGGATGCCAGTAATATTACATGTAAATAAGACATTTCAAGTAGGTATTCCGGATCAGCAACGCATAGGAAAATTCATTGGTATAGCTAATTTCTATAGGATGACCCCTTTCCCACTTGTTGTTAGATTTAAATTAAACTATTTTGTTTTGTTTGAGAGATATTCTCCAGTCAATTTGAATCTTATAACAAATTAGTCTGGTGTCAAATTCGGTTGCCGAATTAATCGGTTATCTATTCTCTATGGTCTAATGTTTTGATTGCCAGCTGGTATAACCAAGCTTTAGATTAAAACAGCTTTTATTTATGGTTAGCCAGAGGTGTATATTGCAAAACAGTCAGTTATGTTAAAGTCCCATGCAACTAAGGGTGAGTCTATTGTCTTCAATCGGGTACCAATTTAGACTGCAGCTACTAGATGTACATTACATCGCAGGCCATATAAACACTATTAACTACCCCACCTTACGAACAGCCATAATATACACACTTCTTTCCACCTCAAACCTAATTCTTCGTATCCACGGACGTGTGATATCATAAAGAAGTCATTACAGACCGCTTTTGATCCTCCACAGCCTCTTAAGAGATCCCTCTCATCATTCATGAGACGTTGAGTAGTCGAGGAGTATAATTTTAGCATATTTTCGTTCGAGTGTTCGCATTTTTTGACTGAGTTGTTTTATTTTGGGTTTTGAGAGTGTCAAGGTCGTTTGAAGGAACATTTTTTAACCCTACAGTAGTCGCGCCGCTAAAAGTAATGGGAGTGTCCAATTTCAAATTGAAATAAATAAACTTATAAGCATTAACGTTTTAATAAATATATAAAAATGTTATCAGTACAGTTTTCTTAACTAAATATGATCAACATAAACTAATCACAACCTCTGTGTTCCAAAAAATCAACAAAAATAAAAAACTCTTTGTATGAGTGGGCTACATATGTAGTCCACGCGACTACCTCCAGGGTTAAATGATTAAAATTGACTGTAAATTTCTTGGCTGACTCGCGACAGTTATTTTGATCGGTTTTATTAATTTTTCTGTCTCTTGTACTCACGTAGGTACTTTCACCCATTGAAGTGAACTAAACCGATTAATTTATATAGCTTTTTAATATTATCTAATAAGATGTAATTATATAGATAGCTATTACACACGGATAATATATTATTACAGCCAGTTATGTGTCCTTTTTTTTTTTCATCGTATACGATAAAAAAAAAAGGACTGGAGAAATTCTTGTTTGGTGGGTTGAGACTTACTACAAAAAAAAAACTATCTGCCTATCCTTTTCCCAACCATGTTGTGGTCGGCTTCCAGTTTAACCGGATGCCACTTCGGTTAATGGGTAAACCAATATCCCTTCGCTCTTACCGTCTGGTTGTCCTTCATTTGAACATCTGAGTACATGTAGTGACTATCAAAGATCTACCAGTAACTGACCGCAGCAAGCGTAGCTTAAGCCTTAGATCGACACGTGCGCTATTATTTAGCTTCGAGCCAAACAAGATTACAACAACAATAGTACAAAAGTGGTAGTGTAACTGTGCTATAAGAATAATTTGCTCGTGTTACGAGTGAGTTCAACTGAGTTTTATAACGTAGATATTACTAGATATGACAGTCTAACTCACGATTTCTTGCTCAACTATTCACTCCTTAGCCGCTGGGCTCTTGCTATGATACTTTACTTTTGGACAATAGCGTTGAATAAGAAAGGACATTTCGAAACTAAACCCCGTCCCAACAAAGGGTTGAAGTTTGTATGCAAACAAAGTAGCGAGCAAGAGCTACTTAAAAAACTTCACTTGCGTACTAAAGTAAAATATGTTTCATAGTCGGCCATATTGGATTTGTTGTGTCCTCACGAATCTTATGATGCTGGCCGGGATATTGTAAGACACCTCATTTATCTTTATGTATAAATAAAAAGAAAATGTTACAATTGTTAGGATGACTACGAATTATATAATTTAATTGTAATATTTTATTCGTGTTTTGTTATGAATTCACGATGATTTACTTTAAAAACAAAAGAGGTGATATTCCAATAGGCTTGTTGACCGCTTTTGAGAAACACAATCTGAAATGTTCCTTGTATTTCACCATCCCCATGTGTGAATGTTTCAACGAAACATTGACGTCACTAATTTTCCGTTGTTCTAATGCAATTTAATTTTGATTATAAAAACGGGGCATAGTGTCGTTGTGGGTCGAGTATCATCATACTTTTTTGAAATTCGAATGATGTCTTTTTGTGATACGCGATGATTTACTTTAAAAACAAATGAGTTCGCTTTCGAATTGTGTGCGGTCACTTGAGTGACATTCCAAGTGCACTTTATAGAGCACTACTATTTTTCTGTAGTTTTGCAAACGCTATCCTCTTTATAAGAAATCTGCTTACATTAGGGTAACAGAGCGGATCGGATTTGTATTCCCAAGAGCCTCTACACAATTTATTTATGATGTGATAGTTGTTGCCTTGTCTTGCACACTTGTCCGCGCAATATTCAAGATTTATTACTGACACATTTTCGCGCTGAAAATGTGAGATTGTTGGACACTAAAGCAGAGTAAGCATTTTCTGGATATGTAATAATAGGACGTCAGATGATACGGGCAGTAGGAAGTCTCTAGATATAAAACAGCGGCATTTCATTACGTTTTATATTGTAACCATAATTCTGCGAAGGTATGTAAAAATAGAGTTTTTACATCAATAGGCTCATTCGCACTGAGTCACAATTTTGGCCTTAATAATATTCTCGATCTTAGTAGGATTATTATCTCAAAAAACAAAACAATGACAAAAATTCTGCTAACCAGACAAATATCTGAGTTAAGTAAAAAGAAACGGATGTAATAACAATTGTGAAATAAAAAGGCTTGTGACCGTGACTTCGTCCGCGTATTTTTTTTTTTTAAATAATATATATCTTGTAGTAGCGCATCGCCCGCTAGTGCTATTAGGTACTCCGTATACTTTTAGCATTACTGACTTTTTTAATGCTAAAAGATCTTTTACCGTACGACTCATAGAGTATGAGATTCCCCTCTACGTACAAACTTTCAAAGAAACTGTTATCTCTTTATTTTATTATAATTATATTATGTAGCTAAACATTACGCAACAGAAATTTAGTCACCCTGTAAAACCAAAAAACTGTTTAATTGAATTTGGCAATCGAAATAAAAATATTTAATTTAGTCGGCAAATCAAATCTTCAAAAGCTGTCAAAATATTCGGCAGATTTCTTAAGCAACTGGTCTACCGAGAATACCTTTTAGAATTTCATGGTTTTCGTAGACCCCAATTCCACAGTTTATCTCTTGAAACTGAGAAATTTTCCCAAGAAGGTAACAAAATTATTCAAATATTTCTCAAATTTTGAGCTTTCCAACCAAAAGAGACGATATTCAAGATTATTTTGACGATATACTATTTGTTTGCAACTTATCTTTTTTCTCTTTGTGTAAGTCTTAGCAAGACAAGATAACAACAAAAGGTAAAGTAGGATTTAAAGTTCTGGATTTGTGACTGCACTTTTTTACTATTTTGTCTTTGAATTTCGTATTATTTTTAAGTTAACGTCGTAAAGACACCTAAAACTGTTGTTTCAAAAGATGTGATCAAAAGTAAAAAGCAAATGCAGCTAAATAAACAAGAGAAAAATATTTAAATTAAAACGAATTCTTTCGAATTCAAAGCAAGATAACTTTTTAAGCAGTCTGATACAATTGGTGGTAGATAATACTCTCTAATATTATCTTATTTTGGGGCTTCGCTGCGGTCGGGTAGCAAGCCTTATTTGTGAATCTAACTTTTGCTTACAAAAATAAATTATGCCAACCAATTCATTTCTTATAAGAACAAATAGAAACCCACAGAAATTTCAATTCAATCTATCAAATACTAAGAGTTCTAGTGAATAAAAATGCTGACAGAAGTAAAAGTAAAATCAAAAGAAATAAAAAGAGAAGTATCTCCTTAACACGTTTACAGTGAGACAATAAAGGAGATGATACATAGGTCACAATTTGTGGAGCTTATGAGAGCAAGTCTGGAATGTGGAGCAAATTGATGAGAGAGGGTGGGAAAAATTACATTTATTAATACGAGTTTAAGTTATCAAGTTGATTTTATGGTTTTTATATAATACGAGTATTTACTTATTTTGAAATATTAATAATTGATATAAATATTTAGTATTTGAAAAGTAACAAACAGTCTTAAAACCACTACATCGAGCGATGGCCATTTTTCGCAGATGTGGCGCATGTTTTTCCTCAGATTTTTCATTATTTTCTGTATGTTTTGGTCTTTCTTTGCTTCATGATTATCGACAATAAACGTATTTTCTTTCTTTCTAAATACCAAAAAATCTGAAATTGAACTGCATTGGTATGTAACTGCCAGATTCATAATCACCCCCGAAAATAGGCGTGATGCTATGTTTACTAACGGAAAAGCCGGATTTACGTCATTAGCTGCGCAAACTGAGTTAACTGTTGATAGTTTCACATGTAAATAATAATCGATTTACATGTAAAGGAAGTCTTCACGATAATATCAAACGCTAGTGAACCTAGATCACTAACACGCACTGAGCAATCATGTTAACTACTGTTTGTTCCTTGTTTGTACAATATGAAGCACTCGAAATTTAGTTGAACAGTAATTTAATGTTTCCGAAAATAATTAATCGCGTTTTTTCATAACTTGAACCAAACTTTATAAAAGAATTAGTGTAAAACAGAATATTTCCTCTCTGTTCACAAAGGGTCCCAATGAATACGTTCCTACCCTCGTTTTTTTATATTTGCATATTTAACCCGCAATCTTTTTCAATTGGTGCTACTGCGTTTACACAATAGTCGGCCGAGGCCAATTTACGTAATTTATTATTTAATGCTTCTTTCAATCAATAGATATTTACTAAATTAAGCTACTTATCGGTTGGTAAGTATCCTCAACTGTGTTTTATTTTTAAATTACTGGTCCCAGTAGTATTTAATACCCTTTTTTGGTTTATTATGATTTTTAATGGATTTAAAATCCTTTCGAATTATACGTATATAAGATTAACCAAACGATACCTTTAATGTTAATTTTATACATATATTTAAACCATGGCAGTGAAATCACAGTGAAGTTAATCCCTATGCGCCGCAATACAGTTTTCCAAAAAAATATTATGTTTACAGCTCATAACATTAATTTACGATAAGGCTGTCGTGTGGCTTATTTGTGAACTGAGTTATATTAAAATAAATTATTTAATCAATTGATAACAACTTTTCATTGAAACTCCGAAAACCAAAGAATTTATAAAAAAAACTATTATTTCAAATGATATCTTAAAAAGCCATCACTGTTCATTAAATTCTAAGCCCATAAAATCTATATATCCAACTACTTCTAATCTCATTACACAACACTATCAGAGTCTCTCACACTGTACAAAGTTGTCAGTATCGGTTCTCAAACTTTGTGAGTGCCTTATTAACATTATTGAACCTGCAAAATGGCAAGTTTCCTTGTAAAGCCAATATAGTTTATAAATTATTACTTTCCGGGAGTATAGCTATTGTATTAGCATTTTATATTCTCTACTGGGAAGAGAATAAAAGTATACTTTAAAGGAAATAACAGGCGTAATATGAGTAGCTGAAAAGGAATTCTCATTCGACCTTAAGCTTTCACTTACTTACTCATTACTTGCCTTTGTATAAACCTAATTGTTTGCATGTCACAGTATTATGACTAAGTGTTTTGGATCTGTTTAATTATTTATGTTAAGACCGAAATTGTACCAACACTGATATCGCAAATAAATTGATTTGATTTGATTTGATTATGCGTTGATTGTGTGTGTGTGTAAACAACAATGCCGTAACCGAATGCAATATTAATTATTTTACGGACGCTCATTTTACGCATATCCAAGTTCATTAAACTTTTTCAAAATAACAACGCAACACCAGACCTCTTGCCTACTATTGCACAATATCTGTAGTGTTTAAATATCATTTCGAAATTCGAACGGTGTCTCGTTGTGAATCCGCAATGATTTACTTTAAAACAAATGAGTTCGTTTTTGAACTGTGTGCACTCACTTGAGCGAGGTTCTAAGTAAACTTTATAGAATAGCACTGGCATACAAAGCTAGCCAACTGTTTATTTATGTAAACTATGCCATAAGTGACAAAGTGTTATTAGTCAAGGCGACGATATTACACTTAAGTTATTCGCACGGAGTTCAAATTGTGGCTGAAGTGTTTTACAGAGGTATAAATCTTGGGTGCAATGCTAAGCACGCTCAAGGTTTTCAATGTTTAAGCAACGTTTACACTCATTATTCGACTGTAAAAATATCAAGTTATTTTTTCAAAGTTAAATCATTTTACTTGTCATCTTTTGAAGTTGCATGCCTACTTGCTTTAAAGTGTTCTTCTGTTTGTGAAAGTACACCCAATTTGATAATTTTAACCTGCTTAAAAAGATACAACAGCAGATTTACTGATTCCAAACTAAATCCGATTTTTGAGCCGAACGCGGTCGATGCGTTAGGTCAATGGGGCAAAAGAATCTCACACAAGGGCCTGTGTATTCGCCCACTAAACCTTACTGCAAGAGACAATTTAGAACGACACTTGAAAATTCAACAGTGAATGTATTTTTTGGACTCGCTATGTTGCACTCTGTTGAATTCTAGAGGCTCGGCTCAACACAAAGAATTGAAAAATCAGTGCGCGATTAAATTCCGCTGCGTTATTTTTACGCCCGTGGGTACGTACGGTTACACAAGTGACATAAATTCGTTATGCTTTGGTCAATTCCGTGACAAAACTCGTTTCGTTCTGTTCCGCGGCAATGTAAACTGAACCTTAGCCGAGAGAGGGAGTGAGAAAGCACGTAGCGAAGACTACGCGGCGTAGCAGTATATGATACGCCGTAGCTAGGCGCGTATAGAAAAACATGTTTTACAATAGTACGAACCACATTGTAAGTGAAAAAAGATTTTATATTATTTCATAATCACCACCGCCAAATTCCGTATCAGATTTAAAAATTCAAGTTAAAAGTTTTAAGGGCGAATTTATTTGACAAATACGAACCATGGACATAACAAGGGTATTATTATCCCTTACTGTACTGTCGACCCTCGTCTAAAACTAGGAGCAGTGGGCACTGACTGATGACGTCATGTGAGAGGTCAGGAAGATACGGGTGTTTGTCATGGTCCGTTAAAATTAAGGCTTTTTAGGTGTTTAACTGAGAATATACATGCTCGTAATTTGGAACAAGCAACTTTCAATAAACTAATTGTAATATTCGTTATTTCGTGGAACTCCAAAGTGTACTTAGCGAAATTAGTAAATTGTTAAAAAAGTTTGAGTACGTGTGGTTAAAACCTTCGCGGTATTGAATTCCTGGGGCTTACCACCACCTCTTATTACAGTGTTATTTTAATCTTACTTCAGTGTGAGAAAGAAATGAAGGTGTACGTCCTGTATAGCTGAAAGAAGACATCATGTTTTCGCTTTTTCTCTAAAAATGACTGTAAACACGGCTCTCTAAGAAAACTCTTTTTAAATTAATTGCTTATTCTGCACGATGATTACTAATACCGACAAATCCCCTGCATATTCGCGTGTGGATTTATCCACACGCTCAAAACATCTAGAATAACCACTAAGTGTCATTTGCAATTCTGCTCACATCACATTGAAAAAGATTACTCACTTTACTCGTAGTTCAATATTCTGTATCTTGCGCAAACTTTAGCAACTTGCTAAGTAAGCCTAAGTTTTCTTATTGCTTCAAGGAAACCACCATAGAGATTATGAAAAGAAGGTTTTGGTCTATTTTACTAACTCAGGATAAGATCCGGTTATCTGGAAAATAATTCATTACGGTTTAAGTTAAGTAGACAATAGTTTTAAATTCTATGAGCTAGTACCTCCTCTAACACTGTATTTTTTGGCCTGAAGCCTCCCGCACCATCCTCACTAATATTACAAATGCGAAAGTAAGTTTGTTTGATTGTTACTCTTTCACGCTAAAATATCTGAACCAATCTGGATGAAAATTTGGCACACAGATAGGCGCACCTAAGTAAGGACATAGGCAAACTTTTCATTCTGGATTAAAGAAATAACTGGAAATAGGTTATATTTGCCTTCTGCAGTCATTTATCTGCATTATACTACCCTATATTATCCCCAGACACGAATTCTGGTCACGAATTATTGACTCTGTACCATTGATCCCTATTTTGATTTTAAGCGAAAAATAGATGAACCAACCGTAGTACATGATTAATTATTCAGGAGTGATGAAGACAGCAATTTGTCTCCTGGTTACTCGTTTATGAAAATAACCGCCCGATTCAAGGTCTTGGGGTATTTTTAAACCCTAAACGTTCTTAAAGGTCAGCATTTTGTTGCGTACCTTTTTGGAGCAAACAGCCGTTATATAAGCTATAGGAGATTTAAAAAGGAATTCATTACAATCTGTTCTCGCTTTCTGTTACGCAGTCACATTTAAAATTGATGCAGAGTCTGTAACTGAACGTAAACGTGTACGTTATCGTCAGCTGTATGTAAATTTTATATCGTCTTGGCGTGTCCTGGATTCCGTGAAACAGGTAGCTGTCTAGATAATTTCTTGCATGTTCTTTGTATAAATGATTACGTAAAAGTGACTGACAACGTACAAAAATTTAAACTATATTCCCGCTAGATATTTTTTACCGCTGAAGTCAAAAACAAATCGGTGCGCTTTTACGACAGTAAACCAAGCACGAGTTACCCATCGATAGTTTTATAAGGATCTGGAGGATTTACCTGCAAAATGAAAAAAAATGGTTATTGAAACATAAAGATAAGACTTAAAAGCGTATACAATCTCCTTTCTTTGTTTTGACATATTGATACAAGAAGTATCAATTAATGTAAGGGACAAAACACGGTTTTTCAGGAGAGCCAAAAAACGATTTTATTTTTTGAAATCTGTCTATAACTTTTTACTGTCTGCTCCAATTTTAATTATGTCTAGAGGAAAGTTTCTTAGAATTTCTTCTTCTTTCATGCTATAAACGCAAGATTTAGGAATACCCAGCGGTTTAAAATATAGCATGTCCCTTACATTAAAAAAATATGTTTAGTTGTGCCTTACGTTACTAATATTTTATGTGTAAACCGCCAAGCATAGTGTAAGCAGCAAGAGCAATAGAAAATTATACGTAATTCTATTGTAAAGGACTTTTACAGTGTTGCAATTTGATGTAACTACAGATTATCTACTAAAATTATGGTATTTTAACACCATGGAAATAGGTTCTTTTATGATTAATGTTAGTTTCAGCTCAGCTATCACAGATTTAAATGAAATTTAGGGATACAAAAATAAAACGATTTATTGTTAATATATATAATTTTCGACTTTTATGTCTGCGTAATTATTATAAATTTAACACACTAATCAGTCTATAAAACTTTTTGTTAAATTTAAATAAATGTTCTAAAAGTAACAGTGATACACACCTAGTTATCAATGTAAAAATAATTATGTATAATTGACTCCATGATCTCTTTTAATTAACAGTCCTACAAACTCTGTGCTTTTAATAATTACGTTTAATTAGCTTTATAATTACTAAACGAATAAAAAAATATGTTTTCTCAGACTTAATCAACAGTCTTATTTATTAAGTAATTGAATGAATGTACTGGAAACGAAAGACAGATGAAAAAATATGAATTTCCTGAAAGATGAATGAATAAAATAATATAAATGATATGAATATTAATAAGAAATTTATATTATTACAAGAATAAATAATTAGGAATGGGCAGACAGATTATGATGATAACTATTAGTAAATTAAACTATTTTAATGGTGAAATGTTATTTAAATCGACTGATTTGAGGTTTAAGGTAAGGGTGTAAATTATTTAACACTATGACTTACTTTATTTTTCAAAGAAAAAAAAAAATAACTCATTTTCGCCAAAATGTCCCTTACGTTAATTGATACTTCTGGTATCGATATGGGATGACAATAATTTTAATTTAGGATAGGCAATGAAATATCACTTCATCAATCCATTGCTAAAAAGTCGAGTACTTACATTAAAATATTTAGTAAAACAAATAATAAGCTGCAGTGGAGTTACTCTGTAAACATCACTTCGAAATTCGAACGGTGTCTGTATCGTCCCGTGACCACAGACAACCGACCGTACGACCGTTTGACTTTTTACTCTATGCGCCTACGCATCATGACGTGTAACGGAGTGACAACTGTCACTTGTCAGTTTGATTTTGACACTTGAGTTTGGTCTTGAAAAATGGATGGTTGGTTGGAATTTGGCTTGCGAACTTTGATATTATTAATCTTGTAGAATCTATAGTTTTGTGGACAATTTATTGTGATCCAATTGTTTTGTGTGTAAGCAACCCCTTTCAATCAAATCAAATTCCAAAATAAAACCCGTTCAATATCGTCAGATATTGAACGGGTTTTATTTTGGAATTTGATTGAAATAGTTTGAGGTGATAGTGATTCATTTTGGAACCGCATGCTGTGAAAATCTCTAGCGCGGCTTGGAATCCTGAAATACTTACTTCACTACACAGTACAATATACACTCATTTACATACATAAATCCTGGTAGGACCCCAGATTTCCTCAACCAGGTGAGTGATTGAACATTTGTATTAATCAGCTCCGCGCACGGCGGACAGTTCGACCCACGCTTGCCCGGGGCCCACCATCACGCTTCCACATAATTTGTTTAAATCCTATGGTCAAGGCCTTGGACTGGCGTCGAACAGTGTCTTATTGTGACTCCGCGATGAATTACTTTAAAAACAAATAGGTTCACTTTCGAAATGTGCACGCTCACTTAAGTGAGGTCATAAGTGAACTTTATACAATAACGCTGATAGTTTTCAACTCTGCGCTTAATTATACAGCTGATTGAAGTTTGCCATTCCACCTGATGCTAGGGATGGAAACTATTGACAGCTCATTTCATATAGGTTTTCACGGTGAGATTTTTACTGAATCGATCGACACCTAAGTTTGTCCAATTGTCCATAGCTTGGATTAACCCTACAGTAGTCGCGCACCTAAAAGTAACGGGAGTGTCCAATTTCAAATTGAAATAAATAAACTTATAAGCATTAACGTTTTAATAAATATTTATCAGTACAGTTTTCTTAACTAAATATGATCAACATAAACTAATCACAACCTCTGTGTTCCAAAAAATCAACCAAAATAAAAAACTCTTTGTATGAGTGGTCTTCATATGTAGTCCACGCGACTACTCCAGGGTTAATAAACAAACAAAACTACCATTCCATGGAATGAAACTCAATTGCAAAATAAATAGTTTGAAATAAAAGCTATTAAATCAATCTATTGCGTGGCATAGTATTACTAAGTAATTAATTTCGACTTGGTTCCAGTTAATAACATTTCGCCTCTTTTTAACACGCTTTTTTCTAGCTCAGTTGAGCAGAAAATCCCATACATTTCCAACTGAGAGAGAAGGGTAATGGATAAAATTAGATACAGTGCTAGCACGCAGGCCATCAGGAAGTCGAACGATTGAACTGTGCAGTTTTGTGATAGTAGTTTGATGCTTGAAGAAGTCATCTTTACAGAATAGTAATCTACCTAGACTGTTCTCAAATATGTCAGAATTGGTGTTCCGTCTAACCAGATGCAGCTGAAAACCAGTACTCTACATGGGGCCATGGCCTATCTGACTTCCACATCCCAGTTACTACACGATACCTCTTGGTAGGACTGGTTGTCAGTCTTTCGGGCTTCAGCTGACCCGTAACGACTGTCACATATCTGATAGATTGACGGGACCCATAGCTTAACGTGTTTTCTGAGTGACAAAGAGGTCTCAATACGTAACTGATGAGTGGCGGCGCGAGGCATCGGCGACCGGCCACCGCCAACGGCCTCACGCCTGAGGGGGCCTCGCAAAAAGTTTTACAAGTTAACTAATAATTTTCACTTCGCCAATCATCCTGAATTAGGTTACCGACCCCGGACAATTCGGGAAAAAAGCTAAGCAGATAATAATGATTTATTATTTTCGAACACGTGCGTGATGGACTTAACGGGTATTCAGAATCGTCCGTCTGGCAACATTATGAAATGAAAGTTTCGCCTGACTGAGCGTTTTCACACACACTGCCCGACACGATATCTGTACTGAATGAAAATGTTTGTATTGTCATTTATTTGTTTATTGCATTCATGGGTTTACCGTAAGTAAAAGAGGCCTCGCGAACTTGATGTAGCCGACGTCCACATGTGGTCTAGCGCCGCCACTGCTGATGGTCACCCATCGCGTAACTTAACTTTAAATCAATCTATGCGGCTGTAATTATCTAGCCATAAACTCACGAGCCATTACCGTTATATACATTGAACTAGTGAATCAGTTTACGAGGGAAAACCTATTGCTTGTCGTCCTTTTGAGAGTTAAAGGCGTTCAGTGGTAGCAAATTAGATTACAGTACAATTTCCACAGGCACTGCAGCGATAGAGAGCTTTATCATGTTACAATTATTTTTATTTTTATTTTCATTTGTTTTGTAGGAGTAACATAAACAATTGAAATCCAAAGCTATATCGACTGTTTAATTAGCATATTGGGACATCAATCATCAGTAACAAAATAAAATGGACAATAACCACTACTGGACATAAAAAGGTCTAATTTAGGAGGAGTTTGCTACAATCGCCATGCTTGGCAGGTAGGGTGGCGATGGCAGTATGGTGATAGAATGCATAGAGAACGCTTCTGCCTATTCTATAGAAAGTCCCTTAGTCGTCTCTAACGACACCCACGTGATTGCTATTCTTTCCGGCACCACACGGAATAACCGTTTTATATAGAAAGGTAAAAAAAAAAACTAAGTATAATACTTAACCAGAAGCTTTTGCAAAAGCCTTTTTATTTCCTCAGAAATAAAGCTCAAGGCGCTCTTTTGACACTATTCAATAAATCAAAGTTTCTAATTTCGTCTTGAAATTCCATCTTAAAAACTCAGCCTGTCTTTATACTTGACTTGATCCATAAGACACCCAATAAAATTAAAACGGTCTTGCTAAAATAATACCGAAAACATCGAACTTTGACCCGATAACAAACGGACTGCATTCATCTCACCTGCTAATGATTATGTAAACAAAGTGATCGATAATGGAATAAGACGTCGGTTATGACATTAACTGCATCATTAGATAATGGCATTTGAGTAGGATCCTTGTGCTATTAACGGATAATTACGTTTTAGGTACGGCAAAACCAGTAGGACAATTCTGTAAATTTCACTTGGAATCTCATTTAAGTGAGCGCATACAATTTGAATGTGAACTCATTTGTTTTTACAGTAAATCATGGCGAATTCACAAAGAGACACCATTCGAATTGCAAAGTGATTATTTTATCATCCCACAACATTAATGAGACTGACAGCTTTTAAACGTGGTTTAGTTTCGCCAGCTTTCAGTTTTGTTGATGAAATTCACCCTAACTTAGAAACTATTTTGTGTTTATCTCATGTTTATCACATTCTCTTTTTGCTTAGATTTCGAATATGCGTAACATACCTCGTCCATAATTATGTTCTGTATTGCATGTTCTCTCCTCAGCACAAGTCACGTTCACCTTTCAACTATGGCCGCCACACTGACACGCTCTCACGTCATAACACTAACTTTGCGTTTAGTATGTTATGGGTAGAATAGAGATGTATCAAGATTATAGTGATAAAGGTCATAAGTGAACCAACTGTACTATTCATATAAACTAAATTAGTACAATCACGGTTATATTTTGATTTGATCAGTTGGAATGGCGTCCGTCCAGAAGATTAACGCAAGTGTCGAATCATGAAGCAACATTTTGGTGTATTGCATTCATTTATTAGCACAAGAATTGTTTAGCTTAGTTGAAGGGGCTTATGAGTAGTCTTACCAAGGGGCATCGTGTTATTCAGTAACTGTAGGTAAACGCTGCTCATGACATCGATATTTTTAATGTGATAGTAACTCTGTCCGTCTGTCAATTACTTTTTTATATACCTAATAAAATTTGCCAAATAGTTCGCCCAGCTCCCGGTAAGCCCAGGACGTAGGCTACTTTTTATCCTAGATATTTGAATTAAAATTTATATAGAAAACGTTCGAGCAACTGAAGCAAAACGGAAAAGAAACTCCATGAACCGAAAATCTCATTTGTCTTTAAATTAATTTATGACAATAATATCTTAATAGTAAAAACGTAAGTTTAAGTAGCTAAGCTGTGTATAAAACTCTATCATTACTTCTTAACACAGAGGTACAGATGCCGCCAGCACATCAAGCTACCCAAAACTGACAAATACTGTCAATCAACATAGAACCAAATGCTTTAGCGATAAAGTTGAAAATTTGACAGATTGTAGTAGCTTGATGGGCTGACGTCTGTGCAACCAAATATTGTGCCTATAATGGACACGCACAATGCAATCAAATAAACTCCAATAAACCATGAAATACTCGCTCGAAGCGATCAATGTTCAGTTCACAACAACTTGAATGTAAACAACAGCTATCGGATTCCACGTAACATGGATTATACAGAGTGGTTGAGTTTGAACACGTTTCAACAAGCCTGTTGTATAACTGTTCTGTGGTTAAAATGATTATTACAATAGCATTGTTTTTGAATTTTAAAAATATTTATATTTTACAGTTGACTGTTTATGATATTGACATAATATATTAAAACGATTTAAAGAGTGCCTCATGCGCTATAAGAAAATCTTAATAAGTCTTAAGCTGTCCTTAAGACTAATACTTTGATCCAGTATAAATTTCATTACTTTAAGAATTTGATACTATAGTGAATAGAACTAGCCTCACCTCTAGAACTAGACTACCTCTTAATTCTGTGACTTGGTTATAAACATCATAGTTTTACTGCATTGAGGCTAGTTCATAACCTTTATAAAGGTCTGTAAAAGTCAGTGGACTCTTTTATTTTGTACTTGGATTCTCAAAGTAAGCTGCTTAAAAGGGTTATCCTGTGGATGCCTCAATAGATTAAAGCCTCCAGTCACAGCATACGACGTACAAACTTAGCGACGATACACTAAGAGCACCCCTGCCTGTGTGTTACGAACCTTCGCTTAGGGCGTAGCTGGAAAGCGGCAGCAAAGCATAGGCTGGAACGGATCGTGTGTAAAAGTCAATGGACTCAATACTAATCCTATGTTTATATTTAAATGCATAAATAAAAAATGTAATGCTATTTTCAAGCGAATAAACTCACACGCATGCACAATACAGATGTCCGATAAAATCCAGACTGTGTTGAGTTCAAAATTCAGAGATTAAGATTAATTTTCAAAGTTTACGAGTTCGTTAAACCTTATACACAAAGGACATATTTGTTCAAGCATTAACGGTGTAATTTGGCGCTTCGGCAAACATTAACTCGACCCTGTACAACAAACTATTAGCGGGACGGAAATCAATCGCCTCTTGAAGAATTTCTCTTTTATTTCTACACCATTTTCATGAATGAGTTAATTTTCCCGGAATAAGCGTAAAGACGTATGAAAAAATATCCGTATAGAAATGATATTTAAGTACAGAACCGATCAATGTGGCGGTGCTTGGGGGAGGCCCATGTCCAGCAGTAGATGTCTTTCAGCTGAAAATTATGCTGGTGAAGATTTCATTTACGACTTTTAATTTTCAAAATAATTAGAGTCATAAGCTTAAGGTATAATTCTATAAGTAAATTTCTTCGTAGCATTTTGTCTACGTCAAATTTTCGCCAATTACCCTTTGCGTCACATCCAATCGCCCGGCCTCGCTTTTATTTCGTTTTTACTTAGCGTTCTGTACGGCTTTTTCTGTTTGCTCGGCGTATAAGGGTCATAGTTTTATAACTTTTTACCTTCCTCAAGGTCATTTAACAGTCCAATTGGAACATTACCAGTGAAGCTGCTATTAAAATCCAGATATTTTATTAAACTACTTGGGCTCGCATGAAATTTCAAAAGGGAGATGAACGGATGGAATTGAACGCAAGGGTTGTCAAGAAGCTCCAGGGTTACTCTTTCAAAATGATTTGAATTTGACTGTTTTCAAATTACAGTGTGGGTATGGGAGGAGAGTGTGGGCCTGTTATCAAGTACCTGGTACTTAACAACATGGAAAAGTGTCAACAAAGTAATTATTAGCTTGTGGAGGGAACAGTATACTAATGTCGTGTGAACACGACACCCTCACATTGAGTGCACGAACAAAATAATTGACTTTGTGAATAATTTTACGAGCATTACTTGCTCGTAAGCTGAGTGTTGTGAGCTCGACTTGCAGTGATGGCTATCGTGTAGACTGTTCGATTTAGTTTACATTTTGAGGTTAAAAAACGTATGGGATATTGAGTATTCCTTAAAGTTCACTTGGAACCTCACTCAAGTGGGCACAGGCAATTCAAAATCGAACTCATTTGTTTTTTTACCGTTCGAATTTCGAAGTGATGCGGAGCAAAAATAGAAACAAATGTCAAGGAGGTTTTATATCTATTGTTTCTTTTGCAAGCTTGTTTCCACTAGTCATTAGATTACCGTTTGCTCGAATCTTCCCCGCGTCACCTGGAAGTTGGAACGTATCCCACCCCACGAGATCGAACCTCCTCGACCTACTGAAGTAAAAGTATCCAATCTCAGAACCCGAGTCATGATCTACCTGTGTGCCAAATTTCATCAAAATCCAATTAGTTGATTTAGTGTAAAAAGGTAACAAACAAACAGACAGACCAACAGTGTTTCTTTCGCTTTTATAATATTGGTATGGAAGTAAAAAAACTAGGAAAACGTATTTCGCGTTGTGTTTCAGAGAACCTAAAATATTTTGTTATTCCTCATTTGGTTACATTACTTTTAAGGTTTATTTGCTTGCTATGGAGAGTTTACATATTTAACAGTTTTATGAATAACTCTGTACATACTTTTTATGAATAAATGAACAAGTAAAGCGGTTTCCAATACACGTTTGCATATTAGAGGAATGTTACGATCAGAAGCGACCTCGATAGTATCGATTGTTGTAGGCAAAAAATATTGTACTCAACGATGTTTTTCAATGAATTACTTCGTTTCTTTAAGAATCTTTCGCACGAGTGGTTAAGAATATATTTATGATCTCCATTACCTTAACGTAAACACAACAAACAAGAAAAATAAATAATTACGGTAGGAAATATTGTTGATATCCTTTGGAAACTCAAATCTGTACCTATATTCCAAGGCACATCACAAATCATTTAACGTCACCCATTAATTAGGCAATTCCCATCGCACCCAATTCCTATTTTCCCATTTGGTTTGCAATAAATTTCCATTAGGTTAGGTTAAGTTTAGAACTCGTGAGATCAATAAAGCAATTAACTTATTTTATGAACATTGTGGCCTCTAATCGATAAAGCCTAACAAATGAAAATAACCATAACCAAACATTAGTTATAAGTAGTAAATATAAGTAACCTTGATAATCCTTTTGAAAACAGTTTAACCATATCCAAAATAATATTATTATGTCGTGAAAGAGACACCCTTAAAGCAATTATGGTAGTCATTACTTTCCACCATAAAAATTTAATTTACATATTGTATTGTAATGGACTATTACATTAATGAGAATTCTGCTTTTCACAAGTCATTAGCTTTCATGCCTGTTATTACGATGTATTTCGTAAAGGATTGTAAGGCTTTATATTCATTAATGCATAAAATTTACTACAAAATGTTGCTATAGTGGGTCAGGCTTATTCAGTTATGCTGCACAAGTGGCGATAATTTATTTAGAACCTGCAAGAATTTCATTGTCAGAATGTGAAATCTGCATACATTAGTCGATTAATTTTATAATACACAAGCTTGTGCCCGCGGCTTTGCCCATGTGGATGACGAAAATTCACCATTTCAACCCCCCATTTCACCCCCTTAGGAATGGAATTTCAAAAACCCTTTCTTAGTGGATACCTACTCCTCACAAAGAAAACAAACTCCAAATTGCATGTCTGTAGGACTAGCGATATAGGCTGTGCGTTGATATATCAGTCAGTTGCTCACTCGGGACTTTGATTTTTTTATATATTTGCAAAAAAAAATTAACGACCCCTTTAACATTCCATGTAGTGCTTAAACTGTCGAACGAAGTCCTTTACGCCATACTCGAACACACACACACACACTATAACTTTAGTTTTGATTATCTGCTTGGTTTTTATTTTAATTTATATATACATATTTTTTATAACTACTCAGGCTATATAACTGTACGCCATTGAAAATCGATCGAGACCCAGGTAAACCATTCAGTATTAAAAATAATTGCAAGCGCATCACCTACCAAGTATAGCCTATTGTCTTAACGACTTTTACCTGAAGTGACAAACGCTTCCGATTCTTGTTGCTAAGTCAAGGTGGCAAGCTAACCTTGGCTCTACACATTGGTTCCAACTTCGTCCCCAATGCCACTCGTCCATCATGATGTATGAAATTGGACCCGTCTTAAGCCAATGTTATTTATTTAAGCCAATTTGTTGTGTGATAATGTAAAACCTAATAATCTACTCTTATATCGTAAAATTTGAATCATAACTTCAAATGGAGTTTATATTGACATCATTTATAAACACAATAACGAAATTTAAAAAAAAAAGTAATTTTATGACAAATTTTGGTTTAATAAAATAATGATATAGGTACAACAAATTGTTTACCGATTCAATACAGAGCAATTCCAAGAAGTTAATATCACCAAGGAATTTTTATCAATTATTTTTCTATAATGGAATGCGGGCCATTTTTACAGCATCACAAAACCATTTCTCACGCTTTTAACTTTGATATTTCATTTAGTAGGCTCAATCCCAATATATGAGAATAGATAATGTGCGAAACTGCACATAACTAGGTATTATGCAACAGTTTTATATACTCCTATTATAACTTATATTTTCATAACACAACCGTAATATTCACGTACAAAACATTCCCATAAACATTACACCAGTTTCAGATCTTCACACAAATTCCTATTCGGGGTCACCGTGAGTTTACGTCGTGACAAACAAGTCTAATTTATTTGAACGCCTGTCCTTGTCCGATATTTTGTAAGCTGTAAAATGTTTATTTTAGTACTAAGTCTTCGTATATTCTTTTCGTCAATCAAATGAAATTGCTTTGTTATTTTTAGGGTTTTATCTTTATGCCAGGTAAGTTTTGTTTTTTGTTTGTGACAGAACCTATCCAGCTCGTCCCGCCATGTCCTACGTGGTCTGCTGCGACCACACCTCACTGTATCAGGAAACCAGTTCTGTGCTCCTTGCGCCCACAGTTTGGCAAACATGTCCTGCCTAGTCCCATTTAAGTTTGGCAGCCTTTTGAGCTTATTGTTTTCAATTTTGTGGACAAAAAGACGGACTTTTTATTGTTACCAATAACCAGTTTGGCTTAGTTAGTTGACGAGTTGGTTGAAGTTGAAAGATAAAATTTCCATATGGTAAGAATAAGGGGCAAAATGTCCCTACCCTTATAACACTCCCATATATGTATCAAATGAAAGTACCTACTTGAGAAGTGTGTATAATTTCTCTCTCATCATGCTCAAACCTATAAAAGATGGGGGAAAAGTTATGAAGAATTAAAAAATTTAATCCTAAGAAAAAATACTCATTACTGTGGTGAAACACTTTTCTCATTTACTGTACTAAGTGAAAAAGTAAGAATTTTTATTTTTATTAAATGAATCGAATCGGGTGCGTCGGCCACGGGTGCGTCGACTACTGGGGGCGTAAGCCACGGACCCAAATTGTCTACATGCGTAGGAGTATCTATACGCTATTAAAACCCTAATATATAAATTTGTATTGAGGTTGTGCCTATACATTTAGACAAGCTGTAAATCCTGATTTATTTAGAGCGTTGTTTATTTAATTAAAGATAAAGTCTTTCGGTTTTATTATGAAACAATGTTTCTCTTTAAGCAAGGTATAAATCATGGAGTCATTTTTAGAAATAAGAACCTTTAGGAACATAAGTGCAAGGTATTCTACCTGTATCCTTTTACTCGTATTGTTGGTGAGGTTAATCCATCCATGAACTGAATTTGACCAACCCTGTGGCTATCATTACTTAGCCACGCTCACCTACCCTTTTTAATTCTTCAATGTTGACTGTGTTAGACTAAATACGGGCTTTCGTAAAATGTAACATCTTCAGTAAAATACAAATGCCGACTACATTACATACAATACATACATACACTCGATTGACTTTCAAGCTTAGTTGAACTAAATAAAGTACCAAATTCAATGTCAACAAGTAAAAGTTCTACATAACAGGCTACATAATTACCTTTGTCAAGAGAAAAGTTTTAAGCATCTTATAATGATGCTCTTAATTAACTGTCCCCGTTGATTGCTCATTTAGAAGACATCTGTTGAGATGAGATGAATTATGACGTAATTACAAAGACGGGAAGGGCATGAAATACAGTATAAGTTGGTTCTGAATAGTCCATAACAATACAATAGTATTGTGCATAGCGTTTACCTCTTCCTTGCTAGGAGAGTAGGTAGATACGTTGAGCCTCCGATCTCGCAATTTTAAATATGTAAGATAGTGAATAGTTCAGACAGTCAGAATCCTGTTAATCTGACAACTGTACCTACTGTTATTCTCTTAAGTTGTAAACATCAATTCGGGATTAGATCTATGTCTTAGTTTGCGTCGCAAGTTATTTCTCCGACTAGAGAATATTCTTAAAGCATCACCGATCGTAATGTTTAGTATAATCTCTCATCTAACTTAGCACTTCGATCGTACCGCGCGGCTTTAGTTTTGTCTGGTTTATTTCAACGGCAACTATTATTGATGCAAACAGTCTTAAATCAGTCCTAAAACAGTTGCCTTATTGATATAATTTCATAAAGGAAACTGATAAAATCTACACCAAAAAATACTATGACACAAATTCCACACACATTAATACTCCAACCGCCACATCTAACCAGCTTTCACCTAATGTTACCTAATGTCACCTCCGACGTTCAGGATATTAGTCTGAGTGCACTGAGGTAACATTAGTAGTTCCTATGCGCTGTGTGGAGACCTCTTTATGACAGCATGACAGTGTGTGTCTGTAAAATAATAGATATATAATGCTATTAACAGGACAGCAAATGTAAACTAATAGTGTATGGGCAATACAAATACCTATTAAAACTTTAAAATCAAATAAACGCGGCATTCTGAGAGGATCACCAATGGTATTCCATATTGCGCAATCAACGTTTTAGTGTTCGTTAGAGAGAGCCATGAACTATCGATAACCTGGATTGTAATTTATAAATATTTATAAGTCACACAATTGTTTTGTGTAGTATGCAACAACATGGCGCTTATGACTTGCACCACATTCCACTCGGTCGATGTCCTTATCAATTTTTTATGTCCTCTTCAAATCCTGAAGTAATGTAAGGTACTTCAATATGGAACCTCTTGTCACGGTCAGTGGTTGATAGGTAAACAGTAAATATTTTATGGTGTCCTGCACTCTAATTGCAAAACGCACAATTTATCAGAATCTGAATGGGATTGAAGATTATTTCTAAACCATTGCGTCATTTGTTCGAATAAATTATCGGCTCAGCAACGTAAATAACGCAATGAATGTTGTTTAACTATGAATATTAAACCAATTCCTACCGATAAAAAGTTCCGCAATTACCCCTCTGGATAATAATAAACATTATCAATGGACTAATTTAATAGCTTTTATTTCAAGGTATTTATTTTGAAATCGAGTTTGATATTACGTTATGTTAACTTCATTTGTTTTTTTGAAAACTTTATGTAACTATTGTCAAACTTAGGTACGCAGTAGTTCCAACTTCTATAAAGCTCACTGCTCACCTCACTCAATTGACCGCACACGATATGAAAGCGAACATTTGTTTTCAAAGTAATTCATCCCAGATTTACAACGAGACACCGGCACCGTTCGAATTTCGAAGTGGTATTTTAGCACTACAGACTTGAAACAGGCTTAGCTACGACTTATTGGAATGAACAGCTTTAATACATTATAGACACGTTATCCGTTTGATTTATACAGAGATATTGAAGCAGAATATCTAACAAAGGAACACTAACTATATACGTGTTGAATTTAACGTAAATGCAGTTTACGCAGAAATAATTATTAATACTCTTGATAGAGACATTACATGTAGGTACTAATAGATATACAGAACCTCCCTTTGACATACATTTTTTTTTTTTTTGAGTGGAAATCATCAAATGACGTCTCCCCTCTTGGACGAAGCGGAAGGGCGTGTCAGACTTTTACTCACTGAAACCCACCCGTTTTCCTTCAGTTGCCCATGTGCCAGGGTCACGGTGTCTCTTTCGAACAATCTCGCGACACTGGCAGTTTGACATACATTTTGATGTAACACTCAGTGTTCCTTTGCAAAGCAAACATAATTAATTTATTTGAGCTTAATAATTATCGTAGTAGTGAGAAATTATTAACATACAGTTTGTAATCCTGAGTAGAGGCATTTGTCATGCAATGAAAGCATTTAAATGTAGCTAGTAATTAATGAAATCCAGGTAAAATATACTTCGTTTTTGGAATTATTCACCACCATACATGGATTTACTGTCTCTGAAAGTTTCACAATAATACAACCTGATTGTAGCCCGCGACTTCATCTGCAATCCAGGATGAAAAGTAGCCTGTGTCCTTACGTAGGTCAGGATCTACCTGTGTGCCAGATTTCGTCTAAATCCTTTTAGCGATTTTAGCATGAAAGCATAACAAACAAAAGTTTGTTCGTCAGTTATATTATAAATACGAAAGAAAGTATTTCAAATTTATACTATTAGTTTAGAAATTAGGATACATGGTCAAATTAAACAAGCAAGCAAAACTCCACAGTAGTGGATGATTATCTAAACGAGATGTTTGGATATACTTAGAACGGGATTGTAGCACAAAACAGAAACACAAAGTTACCGGTACATGCAGTACCTGTAGTACTCACTTTTCACAACTCACCTTACACAGTTCACACAACACAATAAAAACTAACGTAATTATAAACTGAACCGATTTTGGCGGGAACGCCAGAGCGATTTTATACACGACCGTTCACAGTGGTGTTTCAAATTTGAATCACGCGGGGGCGCATCGCGCATGGCGTCCCCAAGCGTCGGCCGGCAAGCGCGCGAACTCAAAACCGCGGCCCAGAGTATTCATACAAGCTACCATTTACTGGCGGCGCGTGAGGGTGCCATTTTAGCGCATTATCCAAAACTTAACGACGAACATTTTTAAATATTTACATAAAGCTAATTTGTAGGCAGAATTCGTCCTAAAGATTCCCACGTAAAAATTGCGCTAAATCCACCTGGTTTTTGACATATTAGAACAAAGGCTAAGCCCGCTAAGTCAACATGAACTTTGTTGACACACGCAAAGCTCATTTACAACACATTTCTCTCACGTACGAAAGTGAAAAATTGCAAAGTATGTATAACATTTAATTCATGTCGGTCTCTTCAGAGTTTCACAGATACTTATGAAGAATACTCGCGAGTAATTAATGCGAACAGTTGCTACCCAGAATAGTACCTACAGAAGGTCGACTCCATACAACGAGTGAAAACAGGCGCACGGACACATAGACCCGTACGTACGGCGATCTCAAACAAATGCCGGTCGCAAGTACGCTTGCACACGCTGTACGTGAAGCATGTCTATGTGTGGGTGGTTTTCGCTCGTTGTATGGAGATTACCTTCTGTACTATTCTGTGGTTGCTTACTAAGATAAATTTCACTGCTTTTAAACACAGCTAAAATTTTCCGCACGTGAGCATTTCACAAAAACATGGCGCGCATAATTTTGGCATTAACATTCTAAATTAAAGTTCACTGTTTAGATTATAATTTTGTTTGCAAATAGTTTAGTTTTGTGTGGCTTTAGTTGTTCATTTGTGAAATTTTTGCCGGTGAAATTTTTAGCATATTATTATGTTCATTAAAAATGTCTGTATCTAAATTCTCTAGATTACGATTTGCTGACTTAATTATTACAGGCACAGATGTGACGTATACTTATTAAAAGGGTCCAGTTAGGTTTTAGATATGGGCTACTATGAACGCAAATGTGCTTCTAGTAAACAAGGGCCGAAAATAAATTGAACGGTTGGTAATTTAAAAAATAGATATCAAATCGTAAAAGTCGGAGAATATCAAAGTAAACCACACAGCACAGGCTCTTTCGGTGTGCCCCAGGGATCGGTTCTCGGACCCCTATTATTCCTCATCTACATCAACTCGATACATGGAATTTCATTACACGGACACGTTTCCCTTTATGCTGACGATACCTGTCTTTTTTACTATGGGACTTCGATTAACGACATTATTGACCAAGCGCAGCAAGATTTAAACATGTTATCTATTTGGTTCCAACAAAACCTACTCACAATAAATGCTTCTAAGACTAGTTATGTCATCTTTAAACCCAAAAATAAAAAAATACCCGCTCACCGCCCTTTAACCATTGGTAATCAAGTAATACAGCAAAAACAGTACGAAAAATATCTTGGACTCAGAGTAGACTGTCAGTTAAACTGGAAGATACAAATTGATCACATCAGATCGAAGCTTTCTTCACTTTTGGGCTCATTGCGCAATGTAGTTCATTGTCTTCCTCATCGAGTGCGCCAGACCATTTACAACTCATTAGTGAAGCCGCATCTGATGTATCTAATTGAAATATGGGGCAACGCGCCAAAAACGAACCTAACGGACCTACAGATCGCACAAAATAAAATCATAAAATTACTATTCCATTACGATTACCTTACACCTACAATTAAAATTTACAGAGAAACCAAACTCATGAACATTAAACAACTCCATGCATATTGCACTAGCATATTTATAAGAAAAATTCTACACAAATCCATTCACACACAAATACACTTCACAAAAATACATCAAGTACATAATCGTAGCAGTCGTAGAAAGGACCACATTTTACTACCAAGAGTGCGAACAGTCAATGGGGAGAGAACAATTATTTTTGCGGGAGTACAACAATATAATAAGCTACCTAAAGAGGTAAAGAATGCGAACTCGTTTAATATTTTCAAAACTAAATTAAAAAATCACATTATAAATGATAAAACACTACTACCTTAAACATACTTGTCCTACTGCTGTGTTGCTTTGTAGTGGCACCGGGTTCGCATTCCTAATGAATACCTATTTGATAATTATTTCTTTTGCGGGTGGATCGAAATATTTTAAGTTTTTGTGTTTGTTAATTTGTGCACGACATTAAACAATTATGTACTTTTTATTTATGAACTTAATGATTTGATATAATGAAAAACAATATCTGCATAGTTTAATTGTCAAAGTTTGTTAATATTTTAAGTTGTTTTCAAATTGTTCTCAAGTAAGTGAAATATTTGTAATTTCTTATTGAGAAAATAAATTTCTTTAACCATAATTTAGGGTGTAGTTTTAGGTTAAAAACTACTTGGTCTTTCTTTATGATTTATATACATAGGTACTTGCTAGTAGTCCGTGTGGTGACGGACGTAAAGAATACCACCACCCCATTTCTTCCCGTGGGTGTCGTAAGAGGCGACTAAGGGACTAATTAGAGAACTAGCTTCTGCCTGCGACTTCGTCCGCGTTAAATTTCTTGCTCCCCCGACCCTTCCCGTCGCGTCGAATCGCCTACCTTTGCGATTTTTTCCATTTTTGCAACATTTTTAATTACTGCTCCACTTCTCTTGGTTGTAGCGTAATTTTATATAATCTATAGCCTTTCTCGATAAATAGGCTACCCAACACAAAAAGAAAATTTCAATTCGGACTAGTAGTTCTTGAGATTAGCGTGTTCAATCAAACAAACATACAAACAAACAAACTCTTCAGCTTTATAATATTAATATAGATGGGCAGCAGCGTTCTCCATGCATTTTACCACCATACTGCGATCGTCAGCCCGCCTGCTATAGTATTCATGCCTTCATGCTATACTTACACTAATTCATGATTCCTAATACTTATTTATCATCCTTTTTATGTTTCTATGTTTACACTATTCATGCTATACTTTAATACATATTATCTTCATTTTATTTGTTTATATGTCTACACACAGCAAATCTATCTAAATACGATTTATTTAACTTAAAAATAGCTGAAATAAAATATCAACTCAATTTTCATGTTGTGACATACCAAATTGTCAACTGTCACTTTTCTGCTTAGTCTATGAATGGCTAGTTTTTGGTTTATATCATTTTAAATTATTTTTATCAATATATCTAGCTATTTGATTTTATTAATTATTACGATTGTTTACTAATTAACTTAAAATTATATTTATAAAATTCTTTACGCACTCATGTGGCCAGCTATACGCACTCGTGGATATGTCCTGGCCGACTGCACTGTCAGATGACATGATAGCCATAAGAAAACTACTGGAAAAGTGTTTAGAAAAGGAAGACGTCGTTGATATAAAAACGGGCGTTCGAGCCGCTGACGGGACTACTCTTGGAAACGACTACTCTTGAAAACGACTACTCTTGGAAATGACTACTCTTGGAAACTCGCACTACTCTTGAACTCTGACTACTCGGGAAGCCGTTCTACTCTTGCAGCGAGGCTACTCTTAAAGCCAGTCACTCTGAAGCCACTCCTCTGAAGCCAGTGCACTCTTGAAGCTACTCCACTCTGAAGCCAGTCTACTCTTGAACCTTGAACCCAGTCTACTCTTGAACCCAGTCTACTCCTGAAGCTAACCTACTCCTGAGGCCTGACTTAATGGGCCCCGAGGTCTGCTAAGGAGCTCGCCTGGCGGATCCTAAGATCTACACGAAGCCCTCGAAGAAACCCTAATGTCGACCTGCCGCTCTGCTGCCTGCTTCCGTCCCTCAGTGCTGAACCACGGAACCATGGAGCGAACTAGAGTGTGTGCTAGGCAGTGTTGTTATAATTAGCTTTACTTCCCATCTCCTGTTAATATTCATCTAATAAATTGTAACAGATCTGCTTTTATCCAATCATTTCCAATAGGATAAGCAGATACGTAACACTGCCAAGCGTGGCGATTATGACAAAGCCATATGTCGCTTTTATGTTTGAAATAAACTATCAGAGGGCAGCACCCCAACTGCTTAACACACGTTTAGTTAGTACAATCCGGAGGACTTTCGCTACTAAACTATTGCTTTATTTGTTTGAAAACGTAATTTGCTCGACAACGTAAAAATCGCAATGAATACCGTGAATTGACAAAATGAATAGCTTTCTCACCAAAGGTATATTCCTCAATTTAAAACCAGCAGAATAAATATTTTACTAATAAATCTTTCGTTAAATGAGAATTAAATTTACTATATGGAATTGGATTCAAGTTTTTACTTATGAATACATTTATCTACTCACAATAAATTCACACAAAAACAAATAGCATTAGGGCGCTCCGCAAGATAAATAAATTATAACTAATGTGCGCGTCATTGCGAACTATTATCATTTATTACGTTATAATAAAAGAGCTCAAGCAGTGTTCTCGATACTCTAGGGATAAATACTTATAGCTTGCAAGACGTATTTTAGTTTTAAATTAATCATCTTGTATTGTAATCCTTGTAGATGTTATCCTACTCAAGGGAGGGTCCATTTTACAATCAATTTATTTTAGACACATGATAAAAATCGGGTCGCTAAAATTGGCCTTGATCTTATGCTCGAATTTTGGCATTATATTTATGTATTTGTGGATAAGAATAACAAAAACAGAGAAAAATGTTTTTAAAAAACTTTTTTACAAAAAAAAAACAACCGACTTCCTTAAAAACACTACAAAGTGAAAAATAACTTTAATTTCGGAAGTCGGTGTCTTAGGATCTGTATTTATGGTTTTGTGGCCACCGACTTCCGAAATTAAAGTTATTTTTCACTTTGTAGTGTTTTTAAGGAAGTCGGTTGTTTTTTTTTTGTAAAAAAGTTTTTATTTTTAAATTTTTAGTTGTGGTATCCACCCCGCACTAATTCCAAACAAACAATGCATATTTATGCGATAGCAGAAATCGCGGTTGATTTGCTGTCATTTTTTAAAGAGTTCCGGTGTCTATCTCTGGAGTTCATCATCAGATCTATATGAAATTTAAATGGGACCATTTCGGAATAAACCCCTTTCAAACAAAAAAAGAATTTTGCAAATCCGTCTATATATGACGGAGTTATGGCCGAACATACATAAAAAAAAAAAAAAAAAATATAAACATCCGAATTGAGAACCTCCTCCTTTTTGAAGTCGGTTAAAAAGAAGCAAGCGTGTGCAAGGGGGTAGGAATAGGCTACTGATGATGGTTATATTTCCGAGCCGACCGTATGACAATACAAGAACAGTAAGTCGCACGTCACAATCAGCATACAATATTCCCACTGCTGGGACACAGGCTCCGTCTCTGTGATAGGCAGTGGGCCATAATCCATCACATAGATTCAGTGCAAGTGGGCGGATGTCACACTTTCTACTTTTGGTTTTAGGACATGCCGGTATCTACATGATGTTTTCTTTTACCGTTTTACAGCAGTGGTGATGAAGTAAATTTACCCAAGTTATGTGCCTGCTTTGGTTCGAACCAGTAACCTATTACTAGTAAGTTGTGGCTGTTACCACTGGGCCACCACCGCTCTTACACCGGTCGCACGTCAGTGGAATCAAAAGAATTCGTCCGCATCGCTGTCGGTGGGAAAAGTGCCCAGAAGGCTGGCAGCATTGCCACGTTGGATGGCAATGCTGATTCTTTGACCTAAAAATATCTTCTTCTTAGTACGGCATACTGTGCTGGGGCGGCCGCTGCAGGTGCAGAAAACCTCAAACGGCGCAAATATAACAACCTTATTGGGAGTTATATGTTTGAGCCGTTTAGGGTTGAAATACTAGGGCCGTGGGGTCCGAGTGCTCATCGAGTATTCCGGGATATCACCAAGCGGTTGGCCGAATCTTCAAGTGACCAGAGGGCTGGCCTATTTTTACAATTGAGATAAATCGTTCATTACGTTTTATGTTAATTTGAAGGGTTAAATTATAGTGCTTGTAGATTGAGCATTATTATAAAATACTAGCAGTGACCCGCGACGTCGTCTGCGATCCTGGATTAAAAGCTATGTTCATACCCAGATAATAGTGTATCTATGTGATAAAATTCATCCAAATCCGTGAAAAAGAAAACCCGTGAAACCGTAACAAAAGAAGAAAATTTATTTTCGCACTTATATTACATTATTGTTTATGATTGTGCAATATCATAAATCTCAAATTATAACAAGCTAACTATGTAACACAAAGAATAACACCACCCCATTTCTCCCCGTGGGTGTCGTAAAAGGCGACTAAGGGACTTACTAGAGAATGGGCAGCAGCGTTCTCTATGCATTTTACCACCATACTGCGATCGCCAACCCGCCTGCCAAGCGTGGCGATTATGGCAAAGCCCCCCAAATCGGGGGAGGCCTAAGTCCAGCAGTGGACATCTTACGGCTGAAATGATGATGATGATGAACTATGTAAAAACAAGTTCTTATTGCTAAACTAGGTAATTTACCTTTCGAGCAACCTTTTCTCTTTTACATTTTTCACTTTCATGCGAAATCATTTGATAATGGCGTTAAGCTGACCCCCAAAATTAGCGAGCTCATTATAAAATGCTCTCATCACCCTAATTAGGAACTTTTCATGGACCAATGACCGACGATACGGTACCCTTTTTTCTTAATTAAGTAAATTTTACTGATTAGGGTAACCTGTTAAAAACAATTTCCCGACATAAATTTACCAGTTTCGGTATAACTCATCAAAATCACCTGCCTAACCTTTTTCCAACAGTAGTCAGGTCGGCTTCCAGTCTAACTGGATTTTACTGGGTAACACGATACCCGATGGTACAATCTGAATACGAATTCACTTTAATATGCTGGCAAATTTTATGTTTTTTTTGTTTGTAATTCAATCACACTCGCTGACAAAAGATTTCAGAAGAAAGTGTTCACGTTTACTTTTGAAGAAATAAAAATACTATTGCATGAAATTCTAACAAATCCGTAGACGCATAGAACAGGTTTCTAATTATTCTTATCCTTCAAGACACGAAATAAAAGCAGAGTAGCGGCTGCGAGTACAGAAAACAAATACTTGTTTAATAAATAAATAAACTTATCCCATTTTCTTTTTCTAGACAACCCTTCAAGCACATTTAACTCGACTTGACATAACGTGACATTCACATGAACTCAGTACACACGTTAAAGGCGAACTGACATTTGTATGTGGGTCAACAATAGGCCAGCTCCTTTGCGTAGCTGTCATTATATGACAGCGGCAATTTAGAAGACAGAAACGTGTTGCCACAGAGTACAAAACCTCCGCGCCTGCAGCGTCTAGAAACGGCAGTGTACCAATAAAATTCGTGGCGCTGAAAGTGAGTTGAGCGCGAACCGCCTTTGAAGCCGTCAAGTTAGTGTCATAGTGCGAGTAAATAATGACACGCTTCTTTCTAATGAAAAGTACTGACAACGCCGCCTCTAGCAGCGGTCTGCGTGCTGTGAGTGTTGCAAAGGTGTGTTTTGCATCTTGTTTATTAGCTTAATAGCTTTTGCTCAAAGTTTCACCCGCGTGGAGGTCGACAGATATTCACTGGGAACTGAACGAAAACTGTCAAAAATGCACCAGTAGTGCAATCATACGACAACGTTGCTCATAAAGGCTCTTCCAGTGCGCTCAATAAACAGACCAAGATAAGTTCCAACCTCTCCATTAAATAATTCACCTCCGGTTTTAAAATTCAAAAGGTAGTCGGTGTTTGGGAATACACAAGAGATCAAAAAGAATTTTATCTCTTCCCAAAACAGGGTTTTCAAATTCAAAGAGCTAAAAAGCACAGTATCTTGAGAGTCTCTGAAGTTTTTATTTTTTATCTTTACTTTGTTAAAGACGACCAAAGCAACTCAAAACTAACACTATTTAGGGCCTATATAGGATGTTTTAATTTTGATTTAAACAATATTTAATCAAACAAAGTTAATTAACACTAGAGCTAGGAAACTCATACTGTAGACCATTTATTGTCAATTACGAAATTCCTAATTAAAATTGTGACAACTTAAATTCCTCGGAAAGTTCTCAAAGTCTTTTCTCATCATTGTAGATAAATTGTAATTTCTAATAACTTTCATAACACTTATATTGTTCAAACCAATTAATAATTCCAACAGAAAAACCTTCAATAAATTAGAAAAAGACCACCACGAACAATTAAATATCTCAAACATAATAAAATACTGATATTATGTTTCTCAGTAAGGCTATATTTAAAAAAAAAAAATGGCATGTGTGCAATTCACACGTGGTAGAAGTGAAACCTTCAAAATTTTTGGCTTCGAAATTTTTGGCATATTTTTGGATACGAATGTAAAATTACGGGAAGAGGATAATTGTAGGTTTTAGTAATGATTATAGTGATAAAAAGTTTGATAATTATTTTACATTTTATTATTCGTATATATACATCGATTTATCGCGACAACATTCTGCATTCGTTTTCGGCATATTTGAAGAATTTTATTATAAAAATGATTTAAAAAAACTACAAAATTATATTACGTACACGTATACAAACCAGTACCACACTATATAGGTACGATAAATAGACTTGAAATAATAATAATATGTACAAGTACATAAAACATTTTTGATTAAATTCTAATATGTACAGGTACATAAAACGTTATTAATGTGTTTTAATTTTTTGAAGTTCAGATGTGACAATATTTGCCGTATCCATATTTCTTTCGTCCATGGTCATGACGTCATGTATTTCCTATCTCATTTTCTCCCACGTTAAATCTTATGAAATTATGTCTGTCTCTTTAACTGTCGCTTTTTCGTTTCATTGAGTTTCAAATCACAACCAACGGCGCTAAAGAAGTTTTCACTTCAAAAGATATTGTTACTATTTTAAGTGATCAGAACCCTAATAGTTAAGTAATGTTTAGTTTTATTCTGTGTCTATTTTTTATTTGTATCGTTCTTTCGAACAACTAGTAGTTCTGTTTATTAATATGTGGATAACGTTGTGAGTAGTGTATTTGTTACCTCTATTATTAAGATCTAACCTATGTCTACGTTTTAGGACACTGCTGTTTGTTGTCCCTAAGTAAATAAATTCCTAACGTTCAGAGCAATTACTTAGCAATCATTAATAATTATTGGCGCCCACCGTGGGACCGAAGTTGCAGACCGCTTGGTAGAATCACTAATCACTTCAAATTATCAAAGCGTTCATTTATTTTCGTAATGTTTTCATTACTTATTATACAAAGAGAATTTAATTACGCATTTTTCATGAACACTTCACGAAAAAATGAAATATAGGTTCGAAAAGTGCTGATCGTCAACCTAATTTTAATAAACGCCTTTTCATTTTGTATGTTTATGTAATTATTAATTGTTTTTCCATATACATTAAGGTTTCCTAGATGTACATAAATGTATTTTATTTTATAATTTTTCTTAGTAATGCTAAAAGTAGGTAAAATTATTAGGGTCCCATGGTCAGTAATAAACCCTTATACTTTCGCAATGTCCGTCTGTCTATCTATCCATGGCTTAACTCAGAGACTTTTAGCATGGGTAAACATGTTTATCAGGCCAACAAAGTGTTTTAATTATAAAAACATACTCCCATTTACTGAAGTGCAGTGTAGACACGCTATAATTATATACCATCTTGTAGTTGTCCCTGTCTGGGCGCCAATAAGAATTCAAAAGGTCTAATTGCAGCTAGTCTTGCGATAAACTTGTCATGGCGACTTTTAGAGAAATTTCGTTACCTACTTTCTTATGTATTCTACTTTCTTATCTATCTATTAGTATCTTATTGCATAAGCATAATCAGCCTGAAATGTTCTCAATGCTGGGGCACAGGCCTAGTTTCTATGAGGGAGACTAGGCCATAATTCATCACGCGCGGTTCCAGTGTGGGTTGATGCAAGTCACATGTATCCTAATGTTAGGTTCAAAAACATCCCATTTTAAGGTTTTGAGAGCAGTGGTCGTGAAAAAATTACACAAAGTGCCTGCCTGGGTTTGATCGTGCAACCTGCAACTCAAAAGTAGCGGCCGGTTCACTCGGCCACATATGCTCTATGAGTATAAAAATTTGTACCTTAAAGTTTTTGTTTCCACCCCAATGAAGTCGATTTTATAAATTATTTTAATGAAGGGTATACTACGTTAAGTTTCAAATAAATGATGTAGTAGCAGTCTCCCACACTCGCCCACGATACGGGCATATCATAGTAAAATATATGCGTGTTTAATATATTTTTCTTAGAGGTTCATTAGTAAAATACACACCAACCCATTCAACGTATTACAAAAATACTTTATCTTAGTAATACATTATTTCCAAGGCAGACGTTAACCCTCATAAAACATTGGAAAATGACTTCTTTTTTCTAAATTCTACGCTATATAGCCGAGTGCCCCTTTTCGATTGAATAATTTATTGCTTTAGTAAGTAGTCTTTAGAGTGTTATTACAAATGATCAATTAAATAAAGATAATGTAAGGGTAGATTTTTTGTTCTGCTACAACAGTTGTAACATAAAAACTTTTTTACAAAAAAAAAACAACCGACTTCCTTAAAAACACTACAAAGTGAAAAATAACTTTAATTTCGGAAGTCGGTGTCTTAGGATCTGTATTTATGGTTTTTTTGCCACCGACTTCCGAAATTAAAGTTATTTTTCAATTTGTAGTGTTTTTAAGGAAGTCGGTTGTTTTTTTTTTTGTAAAAAAGTTTTTATTTTTAAATTTTTAGTTGTGATATCCACCTCGCACTAATTCCAAACAAACAATGCATATTTATGCGATAGCAGAAATCGCGGTTGATTTGCTGTCAGTTTTTAAAGAGTTCCGGTGTCTATCTCTGGAACTCATCATCAGATCTATATGAAATTTATGTGGTATCATTTGAAAATAAACCTCTTTCAAACAAAAAAAAGAATTTTGCAAATCCGTCTATATATGACGGAGTTATGACCGAACATACATAAAAAAATAAAAACATATAAACATCCGAATTGAGAACCTCCTCCTTTTTGAAGTCGGTTAAAAACAAGATAAGTTCGATATCTACAATGCTTATATATAAAGAGCATACATATAATTAACTAATTCGCCTTTCGCTTTTTTTCGTGGCTATATTTTTTTTTGTGTGTGGGAAATCATCAAATGATGGCTATCGGCGTGACCGTTTATTTTTTCTAAACTACAACATGAATTTTGATGCGGTTTTAATCTTCTACTTACAACACAGTAATACTTAAATTAGATATCGATTGAAGTAACTTGCAAATTAAGGACGCTATAACATTTTTCTACAAATATCGGTGGTTTTCCAGTACCAATTACATCAAGAGGAATCACAACTGCGAAGTCAATTATGGTCTTTAATTAAAGATAATTTATTCATCTCCATTATGGTACCATAAAAATTATATAGTCCCATACAATATTTTCACAAAAATACGAACGAATTAAACTTAGAACAATAAAACGGATATTTTGTGGGTTTGGACTCGGTTCCTCATATTTATGTAGGTATTGATCTCTATTATGATAAACAACAAAGTTACATTCCTAAAAAGACCTTCTATCTTCAATGAAATTGTTTAAATTATTTCTAATCGTAATAAAATACCCTGTAGGTACGCCCAAGCACACATTTCCCAAATCAATTTTTCCTTTCTTACATCGCTTTGAAAGCATTGAGCAATCATGAAAACGATTTTTTCAGTATTCACGTTCCATCACGTTTTGCAAACAAGAGTGTGTTTCTGTGTCTAGTTTTTTCATGTAATTTAATAGCAACGTAGTGTAGTGCTGCGTTGCTAGCGTACTTTACTTATAAATTATGTTGATGTGCGCCCTGGGCAGTAAGCTGTTAGCTTCTTGCTGACAACGTAACAGTTTAACCATTAACAGAATCATGATAATATAGTATATTTCCAATACAAGAAAAGAACAAGTCGAAGCAAAAATACGTTGTTCAAAGTCTAACAAAAATTTGTACACAGTCTGTAATACAAACACTATACAGGCTGATTTTCTTAATAACAATAAAAAGTGGGCCTACTCCTGGCGCGAACGCGCGGAGTTAAAGTAATGTAAATTCGGACTATTTCGAAATAGAGAATACTTATTTCGCACATTACCATTTCTTGGCTTCAAGAATTAATTCATTTTTATGTGTTATACCAGTGCACAACTGGTATCACATAGACATGAATAAAGTTATCGCAACAGTTTGAACCAAAATGCTATAACATAGTTGTATTTTATCGATGGATTTTTTTCGAGTCTTTTGATACTGAACTGCCTTTTGAACTTTGATATAGTTAAATGTATGATTCTTTAATGTATTCTACAACTTATCGTTTTCTACAATTGCTGACACCGAGGCGTTACTGACTGGAGAACGGAATTCGAAACAAAACGGTTGTAACTTGGCTAGGGGGGCTGGTATTCAGCTGCACCTGGTTGGACTGTAAGCCAACCCGAACATAGTTGGGAAAAGGCTGCACAGATGATCAACATCATATAATCACGGCTGTAATCTCCGAAGGTCTCAGCAGAAGTGCACATTAAGTACGGCATACCAGTTATTTTTCAGTTCTATGTAGTAAGGATGTTGATGATGTTGAAGTTATTGTGGTCAACCATTCGAACCAGCGTACGCGAGATTTGACGGGAGGTTTTGATTAGACACGTTCCTCACTGGTTTTCCATTATCCATTGCTTCTGAACGCGTCGATAGCAATCTATGTATATACAGTCAGCCCAGGGTTTGGCTACGAGCTTGGCACCTTCTGTAGCGTCCATCAATTCCCGTAACGTGCAGACAACAGGACACGCTGGACATAATATTATTATCTACTTCATCATCATCATTTCAGCCGTAAGACGTCCACTGCTGGACTTAGGCCTCCCCCAAATTGGGGGGCTTTGCATTAATCGCCACGCTTGGCAGGCGGGTTGGCGTAAAATGCATAAAGAACGCTGCTGCCCTTTCTCTAGTAAGCCCCTTAGTCGCCTTTTACGACACCCACGGGAAGAAATGGGGTGGTGTTATTCTTTACATCCGGCACCACACGGTATTATATATAATTATCTACTTATGAAAATCAGATTCCGGCCGGCTATTGAGACTTTTTTGTAGAAAAATCCAACAAAAATATTTACTCATCCTCGGAATCGAACCAACGATCCTTTACTCGGCAATCATATTTTGGTCTACCATAATATTTGAAGTAAAGCTTTTGTGTAACCTTAGTGACTTTCTGGTAAAATGTCGACTTTCGAAACAATTATATCCTTAGTCTTGTACAAATACCCCGTAATTTTCCATAAACAACAGTCACCATCAAAATACACTCAAACATATGAAACTACTCATTATTAGGAAACTACCAAAACTTAACCAAACAAGGCATCCATTAACTTTTGTTGACTTTACCATGATTGAAGACTTCCTTGTAAGATAGAACAAACATGAAGACAATTGCCTTCTAGCCTAAAATAATAGCGCTAAAAACCCATAACAACAATCAAAATCTGCTATTCTGTAAAGTTCACTGCTCACCTCACTCAAGTGAGCACACACAGGTCGAAAGCGAACTCATTTGTTTTAAATACGTCATCCCGAATTCGAAACGAGACACCGTACGAATTTTGAATGACGCTGCTGCAAGGAGACGGTGAACGATTGTTTACGGTTACTATCAGGCTCGACAGGAGCCCGTTTTATAACTATTGATCCAGCAGCAAAGTGCCGAACATATCTAAGGCTGGGTTTGGTATAAATCATGGCATGTTATAACACATCATCATCAGCAGTCCATAAAGTTCTCACTGCTGGGACACAGGCCTCCTCTCGGGGAGAGGGAGCGGGCCATAATCCACCACGCGGGCCCAGTGCGGGTTGGTAGATGTCACATGTCTTCGAATTTTTTTAATTCTAAGACATGCCGGTTACCTCAAGATGTGTTCCTTCACCGTTTTGAGAGCAGTGGTGATGAAATAATTTACACAAAGTAAAGCGTCTGCTTGGATTCGAACTCACGGCCTCACATAACACATAAGTAAACCGAATACAAGCAATGGTATCAGTTTCTATATCTATACATAAATTATTAATTAAATTCGTTTATCGTGTTTGCCTGTGAGACCAGATTGTTCTTATAAACTTTGCAATGGATTTTGATGCGGTTTGTAACCATAATTTAGAAAGCTTCTTCAAGAAGTTAATGTATATGTTACACCTATATTACTTACTTAATTTAATTAACTTGAAGATGATAAAGAAATCTCGATTTATTGTCAAGTTGGAAAAGTAGAGCTGTTTAATAAAAAATAAAAAATACATATAGTTTACTTCATATTTCATCGTGTGATCATTAAGAATAAGAATAAATTTATTTAGACAAGTTTACAATCAATTCGATTGAATTACATTAGACGAGTAAAAGTTAAGCCATCCACAGACTTATTTTGGAAGTGTAGTTAACCCTATAGCTGATATTTAGCAGTAATCACTATTCTCTCGTCTAAATCGAAAACAAAATACAACAAATTCGTAATTTTTTACATAGTGAGAGTCCATAAAATAAAATCATGATTTGAGCGTTTGTACATCTGAAGTGTTCATAAAGTTAATATATTATATTACATTAACAAAGTACTTATGTTTCCGTGGCTCCCTAGTGCCTTCCTGTTTTGATAAGTACCTGAAACAAAAAACATAAAATGTTATTAATGCTATATTCAGAGAGATTTCCTTCTCGTAAAAGTTGTATGCTTCGAGGCAGGTTCAACTTTTTAACTTTAGCGTCGTAAAAAAAGTAAAATCAAACAATTACCAAAAGTATTAAAAATATTAAATTGCAGATTATTTAAAATTAAATTATATGAATGGCTGAATGAAAATAATTTCTATAATATTAAGGATTTTTTTGGACATAAATGTATTTAAATTCATATTTTATTATTCACCTACATTTGCATGCTTTAATTGTAAGCTAAACATGTATGATCTCATTTTTATAACAACACCTATGTATACCATGTTTTAAGCAAATAAATGATCTTATCTTATCTTAAAGGCACTAACCGAAGTTGGTATAAAAATAGAATAAATAATGGGGCTTTCAAATTAACATAAAATATAACGTTACAATAGGCCTGTGATCCTCCGTGGGTTAGACAGAGGTGCACCTATAGGACACTCACATTTGGCCAGTTATATTTTGGTTCTATTTAAAGTAAGAAGTGGCGATCCTACTGTCATCATCATCATCATCATTTCAGCCGTAAGACGTCCACTGCAGGACTTAGGCCTCCCCCAATTTGGGGGGCTATGCCCACGGGAAGAAATGGGGTGGTGTTATTCTTTACGTCCGGCACCACACGGTACTGAATTCATTTGCATCTGGTTAAACTGGAGGCCGACCTGAACATAGTTGAGAAAAATCTAAGCAGATAACGCTATTATTTAGAACGTAACAATACTGGATGTGAATTAAAATCCCTAATGTCTATAAACATGATAAATGTAAGTCTGTTACAGCTCGCCGACAATATCTTTTTCTAGGTACACATATTTATAATAAAATTAACAGGGCCCTTCTAATCAACTCACTTTGTAAATGTGAAACGAAAAATAAAATCAATACTTGGCTACAGACATTAGATTACGCACAAACGGAAAACTTATTATTATAAACACTAATACAACTAGGTCCCACTAACTTCATTAATAATTATACATACCCTTGATACACACACACACCACACACACCCCACACACGCACACTCCACAAAAGCTCACCCCACACATGCACACCACGCACATCCCACACAGGCACACACACTCATCCCCACATTTACTCACACACACACATCTCATACAAGTGCTTCGATGATTGCATGATTGTTTAAATTTTATTACATCAATTTTAATGTACCAAAAAATGGGAGATGATAATGATTCCTATAACACAGGTTACAACCTAGCTCAGGAGTTACGGCTTTAATATATAAATGTAACAATGTTTTATGTTAATAAAATTTTATTTTTATTTAATTTTTAAATCCGGGCAAGTAGAATGTAACGCTTTCAATTCATATGAATTTTTGAGTTTATATTGGATGTTCCTGATATAGTTGAAGGAAAACATCGCGAAGAAACCTGGACGTGTAGCTCGAACCACCTAACTGTCTTGAACAAGCGTGGTGATCAATGATCTTACCTCTTCTGTATGAGAAGAAGCATTGGCCTTAATGTGGGACATTAATGAACTGGTATTTTTTTAATTATTATTAAGACTACTGCGTTAAAAGTACTACATCGATACCCTCAAGCTTTGGAAATACTACAGTAATTTAAAATTATAATTTGTAAATCGATTCATTAAAACGCCGCATTTACAACCACACCACACTCCAACAAGTTTGTGACAATCGAAATTTGTCCCATCTCATGCCGTCCTACGGAGCTGTCCTGTGCGACTCACGCTTGCCGCGTACGAATTAGTTTGTAATTGAAATCCAATTAACCGAAAAAGGCCGCCACTTTAAGCTTTAATTCTGCCTCGCTGGTCCTTTCTGTTCAGAATTTTTGGGAAAATTTTAATCGGTTTAGATTTTAAGTGATTGTTTCTTAAGTTTTTTGTACATTAAAAAGTTAGTTAAAGGTAGTATGTTGGCTATTTATTGGTTATTATGCAGACAATTATTTAATGCTATCCATACTTAATCGCAGTTCAGACTACAACAGAAAATGGGTCAATTTGTCTCAAATGACATTTATTTATTTCTTTCATTAAAACGGTTTACAACCAATTACAGAAATTAAAGACACGTGCACAAAAATAAGACAAAATAATATTTAAAAAATGTATATATAATGTATACATTGTTTTAGGGCTATTTTTTAGGAGTACATGGAAAACATAGCCTTACAATGTCAGTGCCAATAATTTTCCTTTAAGAGTACCTGACGTCAGCCAGTCAGCTCCCGTTCTAGTAGGTTCTAATCTAATCTTCACAATGATATCACAAGTTGAACTCCAAACAATGTCATTTGATACTGATAGTGCATTGCTCCCACTCGTAGTTGTGAGTAAGCTTACAAAGTTTTCCTGTTGTATTTTGCGAAGGTTGACTTTAAGGTATGTTACGAAATGTCGAGGCTACAGGGCCAATATTATTTAACAAAACAACTGTAAGTTAAGTACTACAAAAACTAGATTAAAGGAACAAAAAACGATTGACACATTATAAAGAGCAAACAATTAAAGCTTGAGATCCAAAAAGTTGCTACTACGGAAATAAGTTTTTAACCGTATTGAAATAAACAAACTAGGCCAAAGATCTAAAATTCCCATTTTTTTGTTTTTCAACTAAAGACTATTTCTGACACAAAACTAGGCCTAACCTATAGGCCATTATTTAATATAAGTCAATACCTACAGTCAATAGGGTCTGCATTATGATCTTAATCCATACAGTTATTTATACAGAAACCTAACCATTAACCTTGAACCGCGACCTTTAGCTTCAGATATTTCGGCTAGCATTCCAGTTACAGGTATCTTTATAACGCCAACGTATCTATTAAATTAGGCCACAGAAAATTTCCAAGGGGACACGCCCCGATTACATCATACTTCGGACAGGTTTTGTTAAAATATTTTATTTTTGTTTTATTCAGGGTGGTTATATTCATAGGACAAACGTCTCAAACTTCAGTTTTAAGTATGAAAACCTAAACCTACTTTACAATAATTACTAACAAGCGATGACACAAGAATAAACATTAAATACAACAAAGTTATATTACAAAAAGTTTACCTTGACAAATACACTTAGAAAAGCGCAATAATTTAACGCGAAAGTGCACGTCATCATATTAATGTAGCTTATGGGTGTTTCAAAAATAAGAGTATTTTCACATCCTGGAAAAGAGCAAATCCAAAACACTATAACCGTCGTACTTTTACCTCACTTATAAATAATTCAGAGGAAAAAATACGAGACATAAACGACGAACTCCTCAAAAGGCAGCTGAAGGATGTATGTTTTAGTATAATTGGTGCACAAAATAAGCAGCATCTACCTAGCAAAATGAAATATTTACAAGTAAAACATAAAACTCTAATAGGAACACAACCCAGTTAATAAATACAATATTAGGACACCATATTCCCTGCCACCATATGCCTGTTGCGGTTTTGTTCGAAATAGTTACCGTAGCCCTGGCATAGCCAACTGAAGGAACAGGGTAGGTTTTAGTCAGTAAAAGCCTGACATCCCTTCCGGGAAAGTCTTTTGATGATTTGCCACCCACAAAAAAAGGACACTATATCCTCATTGCTACCTGATCTATTCTCTTACCATAATTGCATCAAAACCAAACGAAATTGCAAAACTCGGTCACGCTATGAAAACATAAGGTAGAGGTCAGTAACACCACGGTATTAGGTTTCCGTTCGAGGCTCCCTTACCCTCTTTGTCATTCATGGTGATAGTGCACCGGTGGATTAGTAGAAATGTAACTTTAGAAGGTTAACTTGAGAATTTGGAGGAAATTCAGATATGTATTAACCCACCAAAATTTTTTCAGCTACGTTAAATTCAAATGAAACAGAGTGCGAACCTATTGCCATCAACCGAGTACAAGTCCAGACTCAAGCTGCTGCTGAGAAATGTCTAACTGAAAACCCTATAATTTCTGGCGAAGATAAGTTCACGTGGTTTAATTCATTTTATATGAAAATGTAGGCAGGATTGTCCATTGCGACCCACAGCCACGCTACATACGGATACGTGGCTCGCAAACATGAACCGCGCAGCTTACGTGGCAAACCGCTCCGTGCATATCCTGCGGGGTAGTTGCGTAACACTAACAGTAGAAATGACTGTCATTTTGACAGTTCAACCACATTCATTGCGTTATTTACGGAGTTGAGGAGATGAATTTTTCGAACATATGAAACGATGAATTAGTAAATCCTTTAAAATGACTCAGATTGAAATTGATATTGTGTTACTCAATTAGGTTTCTGCATAGCTGTGGTCGGCCGAGTTAACACTTCGCCCGAACTATACTAGGTACTTCTGACTATTATAGACAGTGAACCTGTTGTATGTATATTGTATGGTGCCAGCACTGTCATGTGCTATATCCAGGCGATCGATGGAACTAATGGAATTGCTCACAACATTGTAAGTAATTGTTTCGGCGAGCTATTAACACTGCTTAGCTTATTACAATGTTGTTTGTTATTATTAAAAGTTTGTTTTTATTTAATTGTGTTATGGGGTTGGCGAAACATTATTAATTTACACTAGGCATACATTTAGGAGTCGTGTGAATTCGAATATGAACATAATAAGGTGAACAATAGTACACAGGTTAGGTAGTATCTATGAAGAAACTGTTACTATAAATTTCCAGTCAGTTTTAAATTACTTTATGCTAAAACCAATAGGGCAACTGCGTTACACACTTAAATTAGGAATAGCTTTCATTTTGCTAGATATGTTTACTTTTACGGAAAAAACGAATTTGTATAATAATACCTTATTTAGTTTCGGTGGTAACGCGTAACTTGCGTGCTATGTAATATAATACGTAAATACTGCCCTAATTTTACATATTATTAACACTATAATTAATGACCTATTCAAAACAATCAACTATACCACATTTCTTTGCCACTATTACCTCAAAATACCATGAAATAAGTGTGAAACATAACAATAAAAACTTCCTTGTTGGTTCAATGGTCGTTAGCGCGGCTGATTTAGTGACAGAAAGAAAGTAAGCAAGCATTTGTTTTTAATGCGAATCTTTGCGGCTTCACCACAAGACACAGTTCGAATTTCGAAGTGATGGTCAGAGAAGAACACACAGAGATGAACTAAGTATAATCCATAGGTCAGGTAGTGTTATCAGGTTTCATCAGAATATTTACTGAGTCTGGTGTTGATCTAATTACGGTCAATAGAGTCGGCCCCTATTTAAATACGGGATCGAATCCTCTAGCTACGACTAATAGGAGCGGAACAGCAATGAAAAATGTCACAAAAACGACGAAAACACATGAAACATATCTATATGTATTAGTAGCTTTCAAAACATAATTCATACGGTATACCTTTATAAAAAATAACCATATAATATCCGTGACAAAATATCCTTAAACTCAACTAGAAAGCCACATTACTTACCCAGCTCATAACGTCACAGAACTATTACGTACGCCATATTTATCCACTAACACTAGGCGACGAAATGACCTTGAAATAATATGAATTACGCGACACTGTTTTGATACATGCCATGGTCAGGTTGGCTTCAAATGTATCCCAGGAGACACAAAATGTTTTAACAACAGCTAGTGATGGGCAAAATGAAAAGTTTTAGTACACAAAGTTGGTCGTTTACAGTAGAATCTATTATGTACATTATGTATACAAAATAACGCAAAAATATAACATGTTTATACAGGGTGTAAAAAACATCGCTTCACAAACTGTTACCTACCATGTATTCAGTAAATGATTCTAGACATACAGGAGTTGTCATTTTTCGTCGGCTTATAAAAAAAAACAACTATTTAGTACAAAAGTTCAATATCTACACGGTTGGAATACATAGAAAAGGTAATAAAAAAACAAAAACGAGAATATGAAAGAGAAAATGCTCATTGGGCATCAGATTATGTTAAATTTTGAAAGGATTGCATGTCCGGTTAGTGTATCTGGAAACTATCATGTTTGCTGTTATGGTACATCTAAATGGAGCATGGTACTTGAGGCATTATTTACTCTCAAAATTGTTTATAAGAAGTATGTACGCTACTCATGTGTATTTAATCGGAGTTACCAAGCCAGCTTTCGAAAGCCGGAACCCTCTCACTGTACAAAAAGGTAAAATTTTCTCAACACCTCTTACACGTTGCGACAAATTCTCCAGTAAACACATCTTTATATTTTCACCCTGTATCAAGTTACATAACATAAAATGCAAAAAATACGGTTATTCCTTCAGTTTCCGTTCTTCGCATTTGTGTTGGTATTTCTACTACGTATGTATTTGTCAAGGTTTGTGTTTCGCTCAAAAGGAGACGTTGTTCCAATGATTATTGTGTTGAAAAAATTACTGAGCCAGGATAAGCTCCTAAGAAAGAGGTCTTGTCAATAATGACGTGCGTAACGTTATTCACCAAAAGTGTGTAAATGTTTTCTTCAGCTGAAAATATCGGCAAAAAAGATTTTGTTTCCATAAATTAAGCCGTAAAAATATATTTAAACAAGCGTCCACCGACATAACGTCGAGATTTGTTTGGTTATAATCAGATGTAATAAAAGTACCCTTACTGAAGCCGAGACTCAAGTGACTTCGGCTTTGTTATGGGTATTTGCAAGAACAAGTGATCTTTTCGTTGTTTGTTTTTTTTTGCTACACTAGGTTACGGAGATATTGATGGCCACATACTTATTATAATAGATAATTTGCACACCTATTAAGGTAGGATATGGTGCAAAGAACTTTTGATGCAATTACGAGTATGTATCACCTCATAAACATCCACATTCATGCAAATAAATGATTTGATTTGTATAAACCTTCTTGAATTTTGTTTATTACGATTTATAGAATATAGAAAGACGTGTGTTGTTTTTACCCCACCTCAATATCATGCCATCTGCCAATAAAAAATACCTTAGTCTGGTAAATTGCCATTGGACAGAAATAAAAATATTTTCGCACCTCTATCGATCACACGACATACACTTATGTAAACTCCACTTGACTACATAACCTTGAGTTGGTGCTACGATGACATTTGTGTCCTTGAGGATCTGGCATTGTCATTTCTAATAGGAATAAAAGCCTAGTCACTTTAACCATACATTATCATTCTCTGTTCATCCATCATTTTATTGTATGTCATACTTATTTGATTTGATTTCTTTTAAACCCACTCACAACTGATAAAACCCGCACATACTTTTGTCTTCTCGTTTCATTATTGTGCCTACCTTTGACCCCTAAACAAAGAGATTTGGCACAAAGGACTATCAGAAATCTAGATAGACTTGTCATATGTGCTATTCAACCAACATTAACGTTAAATGGCTGTCAAACGGTTTAATGTTGGCGACAAAGCTTTCAAAATTTTGAGGTAAATATGTTTGTCTCTTTTGTGTTCATATTTTTTGTAGAAGAGTAGAGTGAGATAAAGAATCGCTTATGTAAAATTCTCTTCAAATCAATTCGAAATTCAAATGATGTCTCGTTCTAAATCCCAGATGAATTACTTTAAAAACAAATGATTTCGCTTTCATTTGTTTTGAGTGAGGTACTAAGTGAACTTTATAGAATAGCAATATTGTAACCATGCAATGCACGCTTTTCAGTCAGTCAACCCTACTCGTCTACTGACGTCAGAGATAAGACAAACCCTACTGATTTGAAATGAGTTAGATAAGATAGTTGTTTTTGGTATTGATTACATTTGAGACTACTTTGTTGGTGTTAATTATCACAGTTAACACACTTATGCGGTAAGGAGAACTACTTGCTAGGGTTGCGAGATTCGTTCAAACGAGGTACCGTGGCCCTGGCATATGGGCAACTGAAGGAACACGGGTGGGCTTTAGTCAGTAAAAGTCTGACACGCCCTTCCGCTCCACCCAGAGTGGGAGATGTCATTGGATGATTTCCAATGAGAACTACTAGCATGAATACAATGGATCTATCTATTGGTATTGTAAAATATTTTTACACGCTTTATATTAGCTTCACTTGTATGTTTGTATATTTGTATGTTTGTATATTTGTATGTTTGTTTGTAACCGACTCCTTATAGCGCGATTTTGACCCACTTTAAACGACCAGATTTTATTCAAACTTTGCACACCTGTCAAGGACCGATGACAATGCAATAATTTCATCAATTTGTGCCATTATCCTTGCCAGGGTTACCAGGACAGCAAAAAAACTGTCACAAACTACGCTGACATACGTCTCAAAATTCGAAATACCCTAAAAAATAGAAAATAAATAATAGTTTAAAAAAACTAAATTAACACGCTTCCATTGAAAACCAAACTAAAAAGTACAAAATAATGGAAAAAAAGCGTGGGGTGCTGATATCGATAAAAAAATACCTTAAAAAGCACCACACGCTTTTTTTCCATTATTTTGTACTTTTTAGTTTGGTTTTCAATGGAAGCGTGTTAATTTAGTTTTTTTAAACTATTATTTATTTAATATTCAGCCACCCTAGAGTGTCTTATGTAATCGGGTGGTAATGATCCATCCAATGGTAAGTGGTCACTGTCTATGGACATCTGCCATGCCAGAGATATCAAATAGTGTTACTATCTTAGAGACAAAGCTGAATTGTCTCATGTGCCTGCCTACAACGGCAGCTATGCCCATACAACTGGGACACGGCAATGCTGCTTTTCGAAATATGTAGGTATGATGGTAGTACTTCCATGGGCGAACTTCTTTCCTAAGAGCTCCTCTTCTATTATAGCTATTTTTCATACCTTTTCAATTAGACGTCATCCTACATTGACCGATTGGCGACATATTACTAGACTAGACTATAACGAATGTTTTGTAATTGATAGCAGGCATGACATTGGTGGGTTACGATGCAAATAACTCACATCTTTCTATACAGATCCTACATATACCTATGAAATCATTCGTTCTTCGTTCCTTTATTTATCATCAAAATATTTAGGAACAGGCTAGGCGACCTGTTCCTAACTATATTTTAAATTGGTCTTCAGTCTAACTGGACGCTATCGTATTTTACGAGGAGTGACTGCCTATCTGACCTTCAGGACCCAGTTACTGAGTAATACTATAAGACTGTTTGTTAGTCTATCTGGCTTCTGACTATTTGTAACGACTGCCAAAGAACCACAAATTGTCATTGCTAGAACCAAAGGCTTAAAGTGCTAGCCGAGGCACGATCGACCTGTGCGGCTGTTTGACTTAGCGACGAACCCCGTATTTCATATAGAAATGATATCATTTCGATTTTCAAAATTGAAATTGACCAGTTGTCTAGTGGTTGCAAGAGCGACTGCTACATATGAGGTCCAGGGTTCTATTCCAAGGGATTATCAGGTTTTTCTATGACAAATGTTCTTGGAGTCAGGATTTGTAACCAATTGATGGCAATAGGGTCGCACTCGCGTGGTGGATTATGACCCATTCCCTCTCACTGAGAGGAGGCCTGTGTCCCAGCAGTGGGAACATTACAGGCTGATGATGATGAGGATCGCACCCTATTATGCACCGTTTTGTTTGTGCAGAATAAAGAATTTGTCTTTCTGTCTTTCTATTATATGTGACTTAAACATAACTGACGAAAGGGGGGGTGTTACAATAGGTACACTTTTAGCCAACCCTTCGAGGAAAATAGGCGTGGTGTTATATTATTATAAGTCGAACACAAGGCTCACATTTCTCATCTCCACATAACAGATGTTATCCACAGCATTTCTGAAGAATTATAGATGTATTTTTAAAGTGAGTAGGTATATGTGTAGATGTTACTCTTGATCGTTCGCTCGTATTCTTCCACTACATTACGCGTCTGATAGCCAGTTGAACGGAAGGCTGTCTGTCCATGTCTAAGTGGTTTACTTCTAAAGAATTGTAGTCACGAGATCTTGACAGGTGAGCTCTGTTGTTTTATATTATTTCTTTTGTGTTTTTATGCATGTAACTAAGAAAATGTCTGAATAATAAAAAAAATTATATACATTTTTCAAAAGATCTTTTTCCAAACATCACTTCGAAATTCGAACAGTGTCTCGTTGTAAATCCGCGATGATTTACTTTAAAAACAAATGAGTTCGCTTTCGAATTGTGTGCGCTCACTTGAGTGAGGTGAGCAGTGAGCTTTACAGAATAGCACTGATGCTCATTTGTTTAATAAATACATTTCGAATATATTTGAAAAATTAAGACAGATAAAACATAACGTTACTAAAAGCTATCCTTATGGAACTCTAATAAAAACTATTTTGTCCGACTCCCAGCAGTGTCCAATTTTTTATTCAGTTTCCCCAGAGAGAGTCCGGAGTGAAAGGTATAATATATTCAAGTAGACGTCTGAACGTGTTGTAAAGAATCCCAAATCTGTTTCCAAAGACTACGAAATAGTGCTGAAGTGTTCTTATTTATTCATACGTGGACTGGAGCTGTTTTTATTACAGACTTTTTATTAATGACTGCTAAAAGTGACCCTCTTCAAAGACGTGTAAAAAGAGACGTCAAATACCTGAGTCATAAGTAACCATGTTAGACAAATTAAATAACCGTTCATGCATGACAAAATAAAATAGGACCGAATGTATAGGATAATCATAAGAAAACGTTAAAAGTTATAACGATCCTGCTGCTGGGACATAGGCCTCTGCTGTGTGTGAGAGAGCGAGTCGTGAATCTCGACACGGGCTTAGTTTGGGGTGGTAGAAGTCACGTGTCTTCAAATTATTTTCTTTACACCTATTTCTTTAAGTTTTGTTCGACATTTAATCTTTCTTTACATTTTAAACAACTTTTTTTTTATTCAACTGGCGAAGAATTCTGAGCGGTGATTTAATTAGAGCGTAAAATATTCAGCCGTAATATAATAATTAATTGGTAATAATAGTGAACGAAATTTGAAGGCAATATTCTAGCAAAATAATTAAAATGTGCTTTTGTAATTAATACAATATCTTTCTTAGTTTAATGGTGATTAAGAAGAAAGCAAAGCTAAATTTTCACTACAATAAAGTCATGAACTTAGCGAACTTAGCTTTATGGCTGGACGTATTTCCAAGTGCCAATGGAATCATACTGGATGGGCTGAACTTCAGAATGCCCGTTGCATTGTATTTGATTTTACGAATATTTCAATGTTTTGCCACCGACTACTCCTGCGACACAGGGTATCCTAGTGCGGGATCCAGTGTCACATCTAAATACTGTAAAACGTTTATGAACCAATAAAATTATATTACTATATTACTATTACTTACAACTGATGAGATCTTATACAAATAATAAGTACACTTTTTGTCTATTGTAAATGATATAAAACCGACTTAAACCCGTACTTTTAACTGTCAATATGGATTAGATCCCAATCTAACCAGAAGCGGCTGACCATCAAAATATTAACGGAAATGTAGTTCTGAAACAACTGTTAATGAGGGTAGGAATAGTTTTGTTTTATAAACCCTTTATTTTATGTGTTTTACACCTGATGTATAGATTGCCTACCTATCTTCGTCCGATATATTTCAGTAGTTTTTGAACTGACTAAGAATAGAAATAGTCACACAAATTAAACACCTCGGTGTCTATTCTAAATCACAATCTAACAAAACATCAAACCATATCGGCCACCGCCAGTGTTTCACCAAACTCTCCTAACTGACCGACCCTCAGGGTAGTGTCTACAATAAGGAGAAGTTAACCATGAACAAGTTTCTCACAGATCCATTTAATTTGACGTAACTGATAATATGATGGAATAGCAAGGTTTACTGAACTATTAATGGGGATCTTACTAACTTTGATTAATTAATACAGATTAAACGCCAGGAGAAATCGCCCTGGTTAGAAGGACATATTATAGTGACCTTAATGGTATTGTGTATGGTGGTATTCTTTAGCCCTGGCATATGGGTAACTGAAGGAATAAGGGTGGGTTTTAGTCAGTAAAAGTTTGACACGTTCTCCCACTCCACCCAGAGCGGGAGCAGTCATTTGATGATCTCCCATCAAAAAAAAAAAAAAAATTAGTTAAAAAAAAAAGTTATTCTTCAGAAAGTTAAGGTCGATAGTACTCGCAAATGGGGTGCGGGTTTGATCACATGTTTTAACGGAGACGAAGAAAAGGGATTAAAATATATGGATCACAGCAGGTGGCATCTGTTGTTTCTGACCCGTGGAAGAAACGGTAAAGAAAAATAAATAATTAAAAAAAACTGAAAAGCAAAAAATAAGAAGCCTAAGTAATTTTGAGTCGGCGCCAAACAATCAATGAACAAAGATCACTAAATTTATAAAAATAACCAAATCAAATTAATTGATTATTTACTTTTTGGCGCCGACTCAAAATAACTTAGGTTTCAAATTTTTTGCTTTTCAGTTTTTTCGGCGGTTTAATTTTTTGTTAAAAAGTTTTTTTGTAGTATATTGCCTGTAAAACCCCTTTTTGACACGCTTTTATTAGCTTCACCTGTATGTTTGTATGTAACTATAACTTGTCCGACTTCTTTGGACTTGATTTTGACCCACTTTAAACGGTCAGATTTCATCTTATCGAGGACTGATGGCAATTGGCAATACAATAATTTCATAACTTTGTGCCATTATCTTTGCCTGGGTTAACAGGATAGCAAAAAAATAAACTATAAAACATTCTTTTGTAGCAAGCCGAAATAGAAATAGAAAATCTATAAAAAACTATAAAACACGCTTCCATAGAAAACTAAACTAAAAGTAGAAAATAATTGAAAAATAAAAAAGAGGACGGTGCTTGATACTAATTAAAAATTAAATTTAAAATTTAAAAAACCCCCGACACAAAAACCTAAGATCCCTTTAAAAAGTAAAAAATAATAAAAAAACTCAATCTTAAAGTACCTAAGTATGTATTAATAATTTTAAAAAAAATACGTCGCGTTGGGGGACCGCTCCAAACCTAACAATTTAATTACAAATAGTCTATTACCTAACTGAAGAAAGCTTTTATAAAATTACTTCTAAATATTGCATTTAGGATACGATCGTCAACGACGTCTGCCCTCGCAGAGCGGTCCCCCAACGCGACGTATTTTTTTTTTTTTTTTTTTAATACATACTTAAGTACTTTAAGATTGAGTTTTTTTATTATTTTTTACTTTTTAAAGGGATCTTAGGTTTTTGTGTCGGGGGTTTTTTAAATTTTAAATTTAATTTTTTATTTTATACTTTTTATAGGAAGCTTCCAAAAACAATATCAATTCAATTTGATGATGCCACTATTGGCCGGAGTTGTGTTGACGAGAATGGATGGATTCTGATAAGGCCACATAATGTAACTTTTCAAGGTCTTAGAGGATATGGAAATATTGAAAGAACAATGTTTCTTATCATTTTATGTTGGGCGATTACGGCATATATGCCGTAATCACCGCAACTTATAAGTTGCAAGGGACGACAGTTGAAAAAGCAGTGGTTTACTTAGGTAAAAGTACTTTCGCAAAAGGCCAAGCCTATGTAGCCTTAAGTAGAGTATTTTTACTCTGCTTAAGGCTACATAGGCTTGGCCTTTTCCTTGGATGGTGTAGCAATTTGTGAGCTCGACAAATCATCTTTAGCAGAATTGCAAAGACTGAGATGTAGTCATTGATACTCTCACGTGACAATCGGATTTCCATGTCCCAATTTTCCCACCACCAATTTACTCATCAAGCGAAGCTAAGAACATCATTCTCTTTCAGTGCGCTTTCATTTGAGACCCCACTCGAGTATATTTGTAGACATTCGGTTATTCTTCCCCACTTTCACCCCCCACAACTTTTAAACGGCTCAACCGATTTTCATCAAACATGTCTAAGAACACTCGCACATAAGTCACCTTTAATACAAAAAAATAATAATTGAAATCGCTTCATCCGTTCGGGAGCTATGATGCCACAGACAGACAGACACACAGACAGAGACACACACACAGACAGACAGACACGTCAAACTTATAACACCCCTCTTTTTCCGTCGGGGGTTAAAAATTGTGTATTCTGCTTAGAAAAGATGTGAGTTGGCGTGAGTTTATAGGCATCGGCCATCGCGGACCCCTTCAATTGAGCTGAAGACGAAGTCTGTAGATTGGGCCAAAGTCACAAGCGAGTTCTACTTCGTATCAACTACAGACATAAGATGAATTAGTGTCTCAAACTAAGAATGAGTGACAATATGATGTCCTTACTTGACGTATTTTACCCATCAAATTTAATAAATCGGGAGGAGGGTTCACTTCAAGTTATCGAACTTCTTACTGCCGGGCATCTTCGTTAACGGACTTACAGCAAACCCCAGTTTTGAACTCGGATTAGTTTCCAGTCAATGGATATAGGCTTACCCCCTATTATATGGAGCTATAACTAGCGTAATGTGTGTACCTATATAGTAAAGCTCTGCTTAACCCTTTGGAAAACACGTATATAAGTTCAGTCATGCATTACTTATGATTTAGTAAAGAGAAGGGTTTTGAAGCCAACAATACAATAAAATAGTTTTCCAACATTTCCGCAGTACGTTCAAGTTCTGTGGAAGTTCATTTACGTTCATTGTAAAGTATTTTTTGTGGGAATTAATTATGCTTTTCAGTCTAATTATTACTTCCTTTTGTCGTTTTGTTTCTTCGTTAGTTTATTACTAAAGAGGGTTTCTCTCACTGTTTACAAATTTTGATAAGTCGGCATTATGAATCTATTTACATGCTGTAGTGTCAATCTCTAAACGTCACTTCGAAATTCAAACAGTGTTATCATTTACTTGAATAACAAATGAGTTCGATTTCAAATTTTGTGCGCTCACTTGAGTGAGGTTCCAAGTGTAATAGAATAGTACTAATGTACAGAAATGTAAAAGTAGTTTGGTGGAGGAAAGAATGGGCATTGGCTTGTTTGGTCCAAAACGGCGTCTTGTGGAATGACGCATTCTAAATTCAGTAGATGGAATACTTCCCATTTCAAAACCTACTTTGGTCGTCAATGAATCCGCGGGCACGGCTAACATTCCATCTAGTTAATAATCAAAGATATTACGTATTAATGTGTAAATTAATTCAAGGTCAGGAACAGCCATGTTTCTCATTCATTAAAGTATTTAGGTTGAAGTTGTATTTTTTTTTAATAAAAAATATAATTTTACGTTTTCAACAACAATTTCTAAACAAAGTTTAGATTAGTTTCAAAGTTATGAAATGTAACTTTTGACACATCCGGCACCAAACGTGTTGACCCTTGTGAATATTTTATTTAACAGAAACATTACGCCTAATTTCCCAAAAGAGATAGACTGAATCTTATAGTACCTACATCCGAATTCTGCTACAGTTATCATTACGGCCTATGCAACAGAACGAGCCTATTTCCATGATTAATGCTGAAATCCAGAACCGAAACCGAAATCCAGAACTTTTGGCCATAATTGAGTAATTACTTATAGAAAAACCAAGTGACATTTTGCCCAATCATAACATCGAACCCCAGCTCGGCAATCGCGCTTGCCAACTAGACACAACGAGGTAGGATTTAAATCCCTGAGATTTATTTCAGTCAGGTCATTTTAATTTTCTACGTGCTTCAAAAACTTAAGGTCGATTGTCTAGAACGAATGCTCCGTTATCAATCAAGCTTTAAAACTAGTTTAAAGTCCAGAGCAATATCAAATCTGACAGATTTAAGTCTTGATTTATGACGATTATTCTTTTAGGATATTTTGAGTTAAGACGCAGGACAGCATTTTAAAATTAATTTAAACTTACAATACAACTGACATTAGGCTGTGTAATTTTTGTTTTTTGTTCCAGCTTATCACCGAAACATTTGGACAGATTTTGATAAAGTTACGAGAATACTTTCAGGCGGCTGAAGCCGTGGGTGAAAGCTAGTTGTTTAGGCGTCAGGCCTTGATTTTGTACCTATGTTCTTTGGGTAAGTGTGCGGAGCTGAAATAGGAACTCACGATTGCCAACTATACATTTAATTTTGGTTTAACTTTTACAATAGGTACTCTTATGTAATACGTAGGTAAGGTATATAATAATAGCTTATTACAGTCTTTTCGCCATAAGATGAGTTCCCTGACAGTTCTTGTCTGACAATTGTAGTGACGTGACCAAACGAAATATAATAGATTTTTTTATAATATCGATTCAGTTGGCAAAGAAAATGGAATCGGATTATCGATTTTAGATTTTCAAAATATTTTTTTAATAAACTGGTTATCCTACTTCCTACTAATATTATAAATGTGAAAGTTAGTATGTGTGTGTGTGTGTGTGTGGGTGTTTCTTACTCTTTCACGCATAAAGTACTGTACGGATTTTGATGAAACTTTACAGTAATATAGATTATACATCAGAATAAGACATAGGCTACATAAAATCACGGGAGCAGAGCAAAAACCTGACATAACGCACTCGTACTGACGCGACGCGATCGCGATTACAAAATGGCCGCTCCGATTCATCAATTTTTTTGTCGATTAGTGTATTGAGTAGTGGCAATCTCTATTGGCTGACGTTCCGTTCAACGCATTAGACATTTTTAAGATTTATACTTTATTATTTTATTTACTTAATTTATTAACAGTTAATTATAACTACAATAATTTACTTAGTAATTTACGAAAGGCAATATTTTTTTTATCATTTCTTTTTTAATTTTTTTGCCAGTTTATTTTTTATTCGTCTAAAGTAGTATGCGTGCCACGGAAAAAAATGAACTGTCAGGGAACTCATCTTATGGCGAAAAGACTATAGTTAGAGGTCCGACTGCGCTCGCGCCTATGCGTGCGTCTTTTATACCCGCGGTCGGCGTGGAATAGGGACACCGACGAGGCCCCCCGCGGGGTGTGGGCCTTAACACTAGTGTAACTTAAAAAAGCCAAAGATAAAATTTGACACCGACTTAAGTGAAAATCTTTGAATAATTTTAAACCCAAATCAGCAGAAATCCCATCTGAAAGGTCTGCCTATCAATACTGCCAAAGGTTGCCAAAACTTTAATTTCAAGTCACGTTCCTTACACTCGTGCTCAGAACATCAATTATTGTCTTTGTAAGGAATTAACATGAATACAATATGTTCTAATAGCGATTCTATATTCTACATAAATATAATTATCATTTTCCTGTGCTTATCCCAATTTATTTGGGGTTGGCGCAACATGTCTTTCAACCGTGGTAATGTCACACAAACCTATCATATATTTCGCTGTTTCTATTAATTTGTCAATATTACGAAATGAAAATATGAAATGCACGCTCTGAGGCGCACTAAAATATTAATAATGGAATAAATGTAACCTCAATTGACTGATCCTTTTAGAATCAATGACCTTTATCTTTACAAAGGTCAGGTCCATCCTGTTAAGTCCCTTATCAGACTTGATAGATTTTTGGGTCACAAAGTGCCTCACGTACTTTGCTTCTAGCTATAACAGACAACATTTTCCTAGGTGATGGAGTTACTGCTAGAATTTTCTAGAAAAACGGTATTGTGCATACCAACAACTAGCAGCATAACCATCAATATAGCGTAATAATCCTGGAGTTTTAAGCATTTTTTAAATAAACATATGGACATTATAGAAATGTAAAAATGAGCGATCTGAGATGAAGTCTATAGTCATCACGACTGAATTCCTCGAAGTGTTAGGTACAGCTATTTGATTAGTAGTCCGGAACTATTTCCACTTATGTTTTAAATCTCACCAAATTAAGAAGACTAGCCTATCAGACTCCTAGCGTCTATAAGAATTAACTTGAAAAAGAAAACGGTTACTGTTTTTCTGGAAAACAAACTATAAACCCACACTCAGCAAGTCTCATGACCACAACAGCAACGAGGCAATCAAATTATAAAGACGTGCTTAGCATAAAGGTTAAATAGGATAAATCACTCCCCACAAAACCCTAATTTCATACAAATTGAATCGTAAATGCCAGAACGTTTGGATTTAACCTAGGTGTCACTCGACACTTTGAAGACAATTTTCGAGGAGTTTGAGAAATGTTACACATGCCGCTAAGACGTGATAAGAATAGTACCTGTAATCACGTTGTAATGGTGTACAGACTGTCTGCGGTGTTATATGTGTATTTACAGAGATTTGAACAGGGTTTATTGCAATCAGCTCGCCCTCTATCATATTGAACTTAAACATAATTGGCTTTTTATTCTTATATACTTACAGTTTTATATAAACAAAACCTAGTTTGTTTAAAATCACACTACATGATTCACGATATTTTAAAATAGCGTTATTTCTTACTTTTTATTTTGCTCTGCTTCTATCGTCAGTCGGGACTAACACCACTGGGCCATCACTGCTCTGGTCTGCAATTATCGATTAAACCAGTACATTTACAACCAAGCTTAAGCTATCAATACGAACCACTAACTCAATTAACAAACTTTGAAACTTCGAAGACGGTTGAGATGTTAATTTCAAAACTATATTTGAAGACTTAAAAGGCAACCGAAGGATCCCCATTCGGTGCTAAACATAAGCGTTGCTTAATAAAGCGCTTTATTTGCTTGCAAGTTACGTTGAACAAGTTGAATTCTGCTACTGACTTGCATCGTGGAAACTCACAAGGCGCAGAAAGTCATCTCCTTTTCATTTCAACTCTAAATCTATGTAAGTCCAAACATGATATTTGTCTGATTATTTTTCAAGACCATGTATATTGGTGTTAAAAATGGACTCTTGAGGAAAGAAACACGTAGATTGAGTGGACCTATCCAGCCAGTTGTTCAGATAGACAAGGGTAAGACGTCATTTTGGAATCTATCATAAGCTTACTTTTAGTAAACAATAAACTCGCTCACAGCGGCATGTAGCCACTGTGACATAGCCATGTCATCACCAATCAGAAGTTGTTTTGCCTTTTTTTAGCTTCATTTGACAGTTTAGGTGCTATGAGTTTCGGGGTCACATTATATAAAATCATCAATCATCATTGTCATTTCAGCCGAATGACAAAGTCAACGTCAAATAATTTAAGTCAAATACGCACATAAAAGGAACTTTTGAACTATTCTAGCGTAGAAAAGATTATTATTTCCAAATAAATCTTAAAACATTCAGAACAAGGAATCTTTTGCTCATAATATTTTTAAGTTTAAAATTTAGTAGATGCATTATTTTCATCTCTCAGAGTTCACGGGTTTGTTGCCCTGGATGCAAACAAACCTATTTGCCATACATTAGTACTCCGTAGATGTTTGTTCCAAATCAGGATGTTTGTGCGTGTTGGTAACTCAACTTTCCCATAAATCAAACTTTACAAATAGTTTGGTATCAATTTTTCGATAACTTAGAATAGAATAGAATAATATTTATTTCCTAAAAAACATGGTATAAAAGATGGTAAAAAATAAATAAAAAGAGCATACATGTTTTGCTTAACAGTTATAAGCGTACAAATTTTCACAAGCATATTTAACATTTATAATCTAAAAATTATTTTACCCAAAAAAACTAAAACTACACAGCCATTCGTGCAGTTTCATCATCATCATCATCATTTCAGCCGAAAGACGTCCACTGCTGGACATAGGCCTCCCCCAAGCACCGCCACTTCGACCTATTCTGTGCTTCTTGCATCCAACGTATTCCTGCGGCCTTCACCAGGTCATCGGTCCATCTTGTGGGAGGCCTTCCAACGCTCCGTCTTCCAGTACGCGGTCGCCACTCCAGAACCTTCCGACCCCATCGGCCATCCGTTCTGCGAGCAATGTGCCCTGCCCACTGCCACTTAAGTTTGCAGTTTGTCGTGCAGTTTATTTTTGAATAATCTCATATTTAAGATCTTAAGATTAAAAATCAAAATCAAAAGTCATTTATTCAAACTAGGCTGAGAGTCAGCACTTTTTGAACGTCAAAGTTACATGAGACAGTCCCCCAAAAACGCCCACCCTTCGACACTTCCTAGTGCTTTAGCTGGGAAGAAGAAGTGGCGGAACAAACTCCCCAGCAGCATAGCTGTCTGTTAAGTTAGAAGAACTTGATTCTATACAGTATTATGTAAGTAATTAATAGTATAAAACAAAACAAAACATACATCAAATTATGCGTACGTTACGCGTCATATGTCAGCTTGCACACGCCAATATACGAACAAAACATTAAAAAAACTAAACTCAAGCTGAAATAATAAAATCGTAAATAGAACTTAAAACCTAAATAAGAGCCTCCGGGTATAAAGGGCGTGCCCGCTTACATACACAACGATGAGGAAAGCTAATTGGTATCTTATTATATATACGTACACATATAGATATACAACTTTTATTATATTTAGCTAGTCACGGAAGGAGATCCAGTACGAGCCTGTGGGGGTCTCGTCGGTTACGAAGATATAAGACATCTGCATTACAAAATCTTTAATCTGCTTTAATCTACTTTAATCTGGGGTTCACACAACAATTAATAAAAACTTTTGGAACAAGAACTTGTTTTCTTTTATCGAATAGGTTGTCTATGCTATCTTCATCAAAAGAAAAAAAATCTTTATTTGCACACCATAGACTGAGAGCAAACCTCATGTTTTTTTTTTCTTCGTACTGTTTTGAAATTCGAGCATTATTTTGAAAACTTTCTTTGACATAAATGATAAAGCTGCACTGATCATGTTTTGAGCATTCAAATTTGTTCTTTTATTTTTCACGTGACTGTTCACGGCCAGCAATTAAATGACATTAAAATAGTAATATTTTATTTCACATAAACCTACATGAGCACTTATGAATTCTAGGTGACAATGTTGACAGTCTTCTTGGACACGTTTCCGGATGACAGCAAAGTGGAAGAGTACTCCTTCGTATAAATGACTTTTTGTTTTTTTATAGTTCATTATGTAATTCAGTGCCTACTCTAATAATTGTATATTAATTTACTATTGTAAGTTTCCCTTTCACAGACATCATTTCACACTTAATCTTACTATTACTATAATCAAACTAACCATTGACACTTCATCCCTAAGAACTTAAAATTCAACTCACGTAGTCTGAAAATACGAGCAGTAGGACAAATTGACGGGATTTGCATATTACCCCGATATAGCCTAGTTCGCGGGAACACTTTCAATCCGTTTTATTTTCCCATTTTATACGGGAAAAAGTGCCATTGATCGTGATACTGTCGTTTTACATGAAACGCTGCAAATGTTTTGTAATTAAGTGTATGGTAATTGTAGGTTTTTGCAATTGCTTGATTTGAAATTGTGAAGGAAATTATTACCTGTGTGACTTCTATGGTTTCTGTGTCATCGTGTATGGTTTGTGTATTAGTTTACCTACCTACTATTGAACGAAATCAAGTTTATCGAACTAAGCAAACAGCTATACTATTGAAGTATATATAGCGCCGCAGCTAAAGCACTAGGAAGTATTGAAGGTCGGACATTGTGGGAGACTGTCTTATATAATTTTTACGTTCAAAAAGTGCTGATTCTCAGCCCTTTATAATAGATAGCTTTTGATTTGATTGGACCAAGAAACTAATAAAACGGAGTTATTTAAATTCATTTTATCTTTGACAGATTTCAAAAACAATTGCTCACCCACGAAAACCACAACAATTTCATGGCTTTCTGACACCACAATTCCACAGAATCTCTTGAAACTGAGAAATTTTCCCTAAATCACAAGTCACCCTTAGTAACAAAATTGTACAAATATTTTGTTAAGTTTCAAGCTTGCCAACTGAAAGAGGGTAAATTTAAGATTATTTTGTCAATGTAGGTACGATTCGTTTGTTTATTTTGTTCGCACCTTATCTGTTCTCTTTGTTAAAATCTTAACAAACCCGGTGGACAAAAACACGAATCTTGAAATTTTTGATTTGGTTCATTAATGTTTGTGACATTATGTCCTGAAATTCTATATTTTTAAGTAAAACTAAGAGACAGTTACGATGTAGGCGTTTAAATAATAAATTATGAAATATATCGTGAACTGTCAGTGATTGAGTACCTAATATATTTATCAGTTGTCTGGCTGCCATAGTACAGGCTCTGCCTAGTTTGGAATCAGATAACGGTGTGTTGGTTGTCCTACGATATTTATTTTTATATTTTATTTAATGATTAATGTCTGTTAAATCGATGAGATTTGCTCTATAGTGGCCGACGGTGGGACACCTCTCACATTGATTTTGAGGTCAATGGTAGTTAGTTACTTTGTTTAATGTACAGATGTCAATTTGTTTCTCACATACTCTATGCAGTTGTTTTGAAATTGTGAAAGAAAAGTGATAAGTGAATGTGAACGCTAGCTGCAATCACTTTTCACTTTTCTGCGACAAAACAAGACAAAAAACAGTCATATAATTTATTTAAAAAAAAAACGATTTTTTCAATCTATTTTGTAAAAACCGATCAATTATCACTAAATCTCAACCCATAAAATCCATATCAAACTACTTTTAAGCTCATTACACAACACTATCAGAGTCTCTCACACTGTACAAAGTTGCCAGTATCGGTTCTCAAACCTTTAGAGTGCCTTATTAACATTACTGAACCTGCCAAGTGGCAAGTTTCCTTGTAAATGCAATGTAATTTATACATTATTGCCTTTCGGGGGTATAGCAATTGAATAAGCGCTTTATATTCTGTATTGGGAAGGGTATAAAAATGTACTTTAAAGAAAACACCAAGCGTAATTTGAGTAGCTGAAAACGAATTCTCTATCGACCTTAAGTTTTCAACCACTTACTCACTTGGCTTAATTTGCGTTGAATGTGGCGTAAACAACAATCCTGTAATCGAATGCAACATTATTTACTTTAATACGTGTACCCAAGTTCATCAAACTTTTTCAGAATAACAACGCAACAGCAGACCTCTTGTCTACTACTGCACAATATCTGTAGTGTTTAAATATCATTTCGAAATTCGAACGGTGTCTTTGTGAATCCACGATGATTTAATTTAAAAACAAATGAGTTCATTGTCGAACTGTGTCCGCTCACTTGAGTGAGGTTCTAAGTAAACTTTACAGAATAGCACTGGCATACAAGGCTAGCAAACTGTTAATTTATGGAAAGTACCATAATTTTGAGACAAAATATTATAAGCGACGGCGGTTATTAGCACAAGAGTTCGAATTGTTGCTTGAGTGTTTTATGAGGGTATAAATCTCGGGTGCAGTGTTAATCGCGCTCAACATTTTATATGTTTAGGGAAAGTTTACACTCGTTTCTAGTCTATGAAAAATATGGACTTTAGAATTCGTATTGAAATATTGTCACTTCACATCTTTTCATCTCAAAATATAAATTTTTTTTAGCTTTTTTTTCCTTTGTGGGTAGACATAGAACTAACATAAATTTTTGTGTGCTCTTGATAAAATAAAGTTAAAATATAGTAATTTATATTATTTAATGGAATAAATCAGTTCATTTTATAGTAGACCCCCCCACACCCGCTATCTATTGTTATCAAGTCTGTGGCACTTGTTCCTGGTTCACTTTCACACACACAATATGGACACTAAACTTGCTGCCAGCATGGAGGACCTCGAGCAGTTGTTTTGCTCCCGGATGCAGGAATATGAAGCGAAATTGCAGCAGGCTACCACTGGTACCACTTCACCTTCACCAGACATTGCTTCTATTGCACGTGAGTTCTCAGAGTTTAAGCTGTTTGTCTGTCAAGCACTCTCAACATTAAAAACTCAAATTGATCTGCTGGCTGCTGGGTTTGATAGGCATGAAACCATCATGCGAAGAAAGGTCCTGCTGTTCCATGGTGTCCCAGAGAAAGATAATGAAAAGTTACTCGACGCGGTCCACAACATCATATCCAACCAAATTAAGTTGACAGAGGTATGTAAGGACAAGAATGTTATCCATGTTTGTCATAGACTCGGATTCTCACAGCAAAAGGCCCGACCCATACTAGTACGATTCTTCAAAATGGAGCACCGGCAACTGGTGTGGGAAAGCAAGAAAGCTCTCAAGGGTACTGGGATCACCATCTCCGAGTTCTTGACACAAATTCGGCATCGTGTGTTTGCAGCAGCTCGTAAGCATTTCGGTATGCCAAATTGTTGGTCCATGGAAGGCAAGATTGTTGTTATTTGCCCAGACAAATCCCGCCGAAAGATCGAAACGGCGGGCGAACTTCACGATCTGATAGCCAAATTCCCGTCTTGTTCAGTCGACACCGGGGATTCTGCGCAATCTGAAGAACCCGTATCTCCTAAAGCCGCAACCTTGGATACTCCTGCTAAGAGAACGAGGAAGACGCGTCTGCGCAAGTAACACATTCGTCATTGTTTTTGTCAGTCCATTTACTGCACAACTTCTCAACTTGGCCGTTTTGCATGTTAACAATCTTCATGGGCCGGTATTTAAATAAGTAATTTAAAGCGTCTCACTGCTAATCATTTCATTTTTCATTTTTATTAGTGCCGGTATATACGTAAACTTTTATTTTTGGAGTTTAAAGATCATTTGTCAAAATTGACAGTATGACGGATGTCAATGTCAGTGTCACAGCTCAGCTCCTACTCATCCGCCTATGTGTCGCGTTCCATTTTACGTACAGTGCGATGTTTTCATTTTATTTTAATTTTTTCTATTCTGTTGTGTAACTTGGTTCATTATTGTAAAATTTCTGCCAATATACCAGCGAGTGGGGGAGGTTTTTCTCAAAGGAAAATCAATAGTTAATTAGTGTAATTTGTTTTGTATTTAGTTATTATAATACTCTTGTAGTTTAAATATTTATATTATTTTTATATTAATATTATAATTTTGGTATATTTATGGATGACGTAGCTGATCTTAACGACAGCTTCTTCTCGTGCTCTTCATCTACTAGTTTTGTTAGTGCGGATAGTGTCTCTTCCTTACCTCTTACTTTGAATGATAAAATCTCTTCCCTTTTCTCCAATGACCCTAAGAATCTGCATATTGCTCATATAAATGCTCAGAGTGTTCCTGGTCACTATTCTGAACTTCTGGCATCCTTTAGTAGTGCTCACCTGGACGCGCTTTTGATATCGGAATCCTTTTTGAAGCCGTCTCTCCCCTCTACTCAATATTCACTCCCCGGCTTCGTCTTGATCCGCAACGATAGGACCGGCAAAGGTGGAGGAGGTATTGCTATCTATTTGCGTGCTGCTTTACCTTACAGGGTGGTTAGTTCATCTCCTTCAAGGTATTCTGAGTCGGCAGAATACTTGTTTCTTGAAGTTACTGTTCATCACACAAAAGTTTTGCTAGCAGTGCTTTACAGTCCTAATCTTCACATTGACTACTTCAGTTCCCTCGATTCAACTCTCAGCGATCTTTGCCCCATGTACGAGCACGTTATTTTAATGGGTGATTTTAATACTTGCTTGATTAAAAATGACTCTCGCTCCCTTAAGCTCCTTTCACTCTTGTCTTCTTACAATCTTCAAGTTTTGCCTCTTTCTGCAACTCACTATTTTCCTAACTGTACACCCTCTTTCCTAGATCTTATGATCGTCTCCTCTCCTAATAATGTTTCTTACCATGGTCAACTTACAGCTACTTTTTCATACCACGATCTCATTTATCTCTCATATCGCATCCGTGTTCCCAAGCGTAAATCTCAGTTTTTATATCTCCGTAACTACAAAGGCATAGATTTGGAGGCTTTGCAGCGTGATGCCGCCAACATTGATTGGACCCCTCTGATCAACAATAACATCGAGGATAAGGTGAAATGTTTTAATGCAACCGTCCTCGCCTTATTTGATCAGCATGCCCCTATCCGACGTGTCAAAGTAAAACATAACCCAGCACCATGGATAACGCAACAAATTAAAGTGCTTATGGGTCGTAGGGATAAAGCCAAGAGCAGATACAAGCGCAGACCTTCAGAACTGAATCTCTCTTATTACAAATCCTTGCGTAATCGCTGCAGTCATCTGTGTCAAGATGCTAAGAGACGCTATTTCCACGATCAACTCAAAAACCGCAATTCTTCCGATGTTTGGAAATTCCTCAAATCTGTAGGCATAGGCAAGTCACCTGCTAACCAGTGTAAGGATGTGAACCTTAATGATCTTAACAAACATTTCTCTCTCCTTCCCTTTTCTCTAGATCCGTCTGTCAAAGCTACGACACTACAGAGTCTTGCTAGTTTGCCGTTACCTCAATGTTCTCACTTTGAGCTTAGCAATGTTACTGAGGATGACGTTAAGAAATCTGTTCTTGCGATTACTTCTTCAGCAGTCGGTAATGATAAGCTGTGTTCAAGAATGATAACTCTTATCCTTTCCTCTTTACTTCCCGTTCTCACTCACATATTCAATCACTCATTTACCTCTTGCTCCTTTCCGTCAGTCTGGAAACAGGCTCATATTATACCTTTACCTAAAACTAATAACCCTACTTTATTAACCCACTTTAGACCTATTTCTATTCTTCCATTTCTCTCTAAAGTTCTTGAGCACATAGTTCATAGACAAGTATCATTTTTCTTGGCGTCAAACTCGTTAATTTCTCCTTTCCAATCCGGCTTTCGCTCAGGTCACAGTACTGTAACCGCGCTTCTTAAGGTAACTGACGACATCCGCTGGGCAATGGAGAATAAGTCCCTGACTGTTCTCGTATTGCTTGATTTCAGTAGCGCCTTTAACTCTGTGGATTTTGACATTTTACTAGGTATCCTCCAATCTATAAATTTCTCTTCTCCTTCCTTAGCCTGGTTCAGTTCTTATCTCCGAGGACGCTCCCAGTGTGTTCGCCTGGAGGACTCCTTCTCTGATTGGTGTTGTCTCACTGAGGGTGTTCCCCAGGGTAGTGTTCTCTCTCCTCTTCTTTTTTCTATTTTCATAAACCTTGTTACCACGGTTATTTCCTCTAGTTTTCATCTTTACGCGGATGACTTGCAGCTTTACCGGCATTTTACTGTAACTGACGCGGACTCTGCACTTGCTGCAATGAATCGTGACCTGGCTTGCATCAGTGTTTGGGCTAAGTCATTTGGTTTGCAAATTAACCCATCTAAATCTCAGGCCATGATCATAGGCAGTAGATTTGTTCGTAATGCGGCTGATGTTGCATCCCTGATGCCTTTGTATCTAGATGGTGTTCGTATTGACTACACAGAAACCGCTAAAGATCTGGGTGTAGTTATTGACTGCAATCTTTCGTGGCGTGCTCAGGTGAATGAGGTCAGTCGAAAGGTACATTTCTCCTTTCATTCGCTGAAATGCCTTCAAAGTCTCTTGCCCTTGAAAACTAAAATTTCTTTGGCACAAACACTTATTCAGCCGATTATAGATTATGCTGACGCGTGCTACTTGGATGCTACTGAGGAGCTATTAAACAAGCTTGAGCGCCTGCAAAACCTGTGCATTCGCTTTGTTTTCGGTCTTCGAAAGTATGACCATGTTTCTCACCTTCGCAAGGAACTCAAGTGGCTCCCAATCCGCCTTCGCAGGAACACTCGGATTTTATGTCTCCTCTTCAACCTCCTACACAACCCGTCTTACCCTTCCTATCTGCGTGAACGTTTTTCTTACGCTCGCCCTAGCGATGCACTGTGCAGATCACACCTTAGATCCCTCCTTAAATCCCAACCCCATAAAACCAGTTATTATTCCTATTCCTTCTCTGTTCATGCTGTTAGATTGTGGAACTCACTTCTGCCTAGCATTCGAGATCTAAAAACTATTTCCCTTTTCAAATGTCGAGTAAAAGAGCACTACCTTTCCTCATAATTGTGTGTATTTATGTACCTATATATTTACGTTTATTTTTATATTTTAGCTTTATGTATTTATTTAAGTATATGTTAATTTCTTGCATTATATATGTATAAGTATATTTTAGTTTAAGGCTTCACATATTCATATCTCTCTTCTTGTTTTCACACACTATTGTCTACATTTCTTTTTCATATCTCCTTTCGCAGGTCTGCTGGAAGAAATTTCTTAAGAAATAAGCAGTACCTTTGTACTCAATTGTTTTAATATGTCTTATCACTCTGTTTTTTTACTGTGTGTACATAAATAATAAAATAAATAAATAAATAAATAAATCATCATAATCATCCTGCTTCAGAACTCCTAAAGTATTGAGACATAATGTTTAACTTGTATTACGAACCTAATCATAATGTAGCAGCAGCGGTGAGGTTTGATGAAAACCAAGGTGTTTTATAGATTGTGGTGTTTAAAGATTGTGTTGAGGAATCTTTGGAATTAAAACGATGCTTCAGGTTCAACGATCAGTTCTGTATTATCCATCTTAAATTTACAATATTCGAGGAGAGGGGTATGGGAACAATATTTTGAATGAAACCAATCACGGTCGAGATATAGGTATGACGTAGTTTGTAGTATGGTTTTCGGCGTGTAGATGTCGCTACTGGTCTTTCAAGTGCGTTTATGGACCAGTAGTTCGCAACATGCCCCCGGCCTTGGAAGCAGTGGCTTTCAATGATCTTCAGTCACTGCATCAGTGTCGATAATGTCCTGTAGTAGAGGACAAATCTTGGTGAATGCGCGCCTCACCACGCCTGATGATGTCTGTATATCCGCCACCCTGGATATACCATCCTTTCCTGGGATAGTGCAAAGGACACGTCCCAAATGCCACTTCAAAGGTGGAAGGTTATTGTCCTTTATGACCACTAAGGAGTTTGGTTTGAGCTCGTCCTTATTCGCCGTCCATTTTGTTCGCACCTGCAGCTCGGAGATGTATTCCTTCGCCCACCGGTTCCAGAAGTGTTGGCGAAGTTGTTCTACCGTCTGGTATCGCTGGAGACGACTAGCAGGAACGTCACATAGGTCATCGCCTGCTGGGGCAGTCAGTGGTCGGCCAATAAGGAAGTGACCAGGAGTAAGCGGGGAAAAGTCATGAGGATCGGGGGAAAGAGGAGACAGAGGTCGAGAATTTAGTATGGCTTCTATTTGAGCTAATACTGTGCTGTACTCTTCGAACGTGAGGTGTGCGTTACCTATTACACGACGAAGATGGTATTTACTGGACTTTACTCCTGCTTCCCACAGACCACCAAAATGCGGAGAATAGGGGGGAATAAAATGAAATTTTATATTTTGACTAGTTGCGTATTCTAAAATATCACTACTACAGTTAGTTAAGAAGTTTGAAAAATCGTTCATCACGCCTACAAAGTTACGACCATTATCAGAGTAGATATCGGCAGGCTTACCACGGCGTGAAATAAATCTTTTTAGTGTACATAAATATGCTTCACTGGAGAGGTCACTAACTAACTCCAGGTGTATAGCACGTGTCACGAAACAAACGAACAGACAAATGTAGCCTTTGATAAGCCTAGCACCCCTACCTCTGCGGTTCAGAATGAGCACTGGCCCAGCGTAATCCACTCCACACCGAACGAATGGCAGGCTAGGTGTAACGCGCTCCCTAGGTAGGTTACCCATCATAGGACTAAGCGTCTTACCTCTAATGCGAGTACAGGTAACACACCTATTCACCACCTGGCGAGCTAAACTCCTACCACCAATAGGCCACCATAATTCGCGTAAATGAAAAAGTAATGCCTGTGGAGCAGCGTGGAGAAGCTGAATGTGCTCATGACGAAATAATAAAGTGGTAAAATGATGTTTACTATGAACTACAATCGGATGTTTTTTACCGTAAATAAATTCATCAGAGTTAACTAAACGACCACCTACGCGCATTAATTTGTGATCATCTAAAAACAAATTTAATTTAGACAAACTACTTTTACCTTTAATCGGTTCATTATTAGATAAGGCCTTATATTCAAATGAATAAGATTCCATTTGACACAATCGAGCTAAAGTTTTATCTGCACGGTCCAACTCGTCGACGCTAAGGGCGCCTGTACACTTATTATCCTTGCATCGACTATTATTAATAAAACGTAACATAAAGGCAGCCGCACGTCTTATACGTTTAAATTGAGAGAACCGATGGAAGGGAAACAAAGGTGATTCACAATGATCCTGAGCCACCACGGCAGTGACGCATGACTTGATCTCAAGTAACTCGCGATGTTTGAACGAGTCCGAACCTTTATGATCGTCTATTGAAAATCTAGGATCGCGAAGAAATTCAGGACCCTCCCACCACAAGGTAGACAAAGAAAGTTCTTCCAGTCGAGCACCGCGTGACGCTAGATCGGCGGGATTATCTCCACTCCTTACGTGGCGCCACGGGACGTCTAGTGTAAGTTCATGAATTTTTGCGATCCTATTTTGCACGAATGTTTTAAATTGGTTAGGCCTCATATGCAGCCAGCCTAACACAATCGTGGAATCAGTCCAAAATACTATGCTATTAAACTTACACCGTAATGAGTTCCGTACCTTATCATACAAACGAGCACCTAATAAAGCTCCACAAAGTTCGAGACGTGGGATACTAAGAGGTTTTAACGGCGCGACCTTTGTTTTTGAAAATAATAATCTAACTGATACCGTAAAATCATTATTAACCGTGCGAATATAAACACACGCGCCGTACGCCGTCTGAGATGCGTCGCTAAAAAATTTAAAAAACCCCCGACACAAAAACCTAAGATCCCTTTAAAAAGTAAAAAATAATAAAAAAAACTCAATCTTAAAGTACCTAAGTATGTATTAATAATTCAAAAAAAAAAGTACGTCGCGTTGGGGGACCGCTCCAAACCTAACAATTTAATTACAAATAGTCTATTATCTAGCTGAAGAAAACTTTTATAAAATTACTTCTAAATATTCCATTTAGGATACGACGGTCAACGACGTCTGCCCTCGCAGAGCGGTCCCCCAACGTAACGTATTTTTTTTTTTGAATTATTAATACATACTTAGGTACTTTAAGATTGAGTTTTTTTTATTATTTTTTACTTTTTAAAGGGATCTTAGGTTTTTGTGTCGGGGGTTTTTTAAATTTTAAATTTAATTTTTTATTTTATACTTTTTATAGGTATACTTATTATAATGTAGATTTTGTTAAGTTGTAAATACATAGAACTTCGCCGTGGCCAACAGGAAGATGTGAAGCTTCCAAAAACAATATCAATTCAATTTGATGATGCCACTATTGGCCGGAGTTGTGTTGACGAGAATGGATGGATTCTGATAAGGCCACATAATGTAACTTTTCAAAGTCTTAGAGGATATGGAAATATTGAAAAAACAATGTATCCTATCATTTTATGTTGGGCGATTACAGCATATAAGTTGCAAGGGACGACAGTTGAAAAAGCTGTGGTTTACTTAGGTAAAAGTACTTTCGCAAAAGGTCAAGCCTATGTAGCCTTAAGTAGAGTATTTTTACTCTGCTTAAGGCTACATAGGCTTGGCCTTTTCCTTGGATGGTGTAGCAATTTGTGAGCTCGACCAAACAAAACTATTTAATAACCCACATGACAAATCATCTTTAGCAGAATTGCAAAGACTGAGATGTAGTCATTGATACTCTCACGTGACAATCGGATTTCCATGTCCCAATTTTCCCACCACCAATTTTCTCATCAAGCGAAGCTAAGAACATTTTCGATTAAGTCATCAATATTCTCTTTCAGTGCGCTTTAATTTGAGACCCCACTCGAGTATATTTGTAGACATTCGATTATTCTTCCCCACTTTCACCCCCCACAACTTTTAAACGGCTCAACCGATTTTCATCAAACATATCTAAGAACACTCGCACATTAGTCACCTTTAATACAAAAAATAAATAATTGAAATCGCTTCATCCGTTCGGGAGCTATGATGCCACAGACAGACAGACACACAGACAGACACACACACAGACAGACAGACAGACAGACAGACAGACAGACACGTCAAACTTATAACACCCCTCTTTTTCCGTCGGGGGTTAAAAATGTGTAATTGAATATACATAGGCTGTGTACCTATAGCGTGGCGAGGTATACGAACAGTGTTTAGCGCTTGCAATGAGATAACAAACCGGTTCCACACGCGCGCCGTGTCATCGGGAACTTTGTCATCCCAACCTATTTTTAATAGCCATAATTGTTGTAAAAGGACTTTGACAACAATTATGACAGGACTTAACAAGCCGAGAGGATCAAAAATTTGCGAAACGCTTGATAAAATGGACCTCTTTGTGATAGGCTTGTTAGTTTCGATTTTAACACAAGAATTAAAATAAAAATTGTCGCTTGCGTTATGCCAGCCTATTCCTAATGTTTTAGAACTAACATTTTCATCTAAACTTAAAGGTTTAAACTGACTCGATGACTGACGGTCATCATCGTGTTTAAAATTAAATATCCACTTCCTAAGTGGAAAACAACCTTACTGCAGCGTCTTCTGAGTTTTGTCGCATAGATCTAATAACTTAGTTTTATCATCTAAGCCCGTAATGTAGTCGTCGACATAAAAATCCTCATTTATAGCTCGCGCGACGTCAGGATCAGGAGATTCAGAGGCTAATTGTTTTAGGCATCTAACACTTAGAAAAGGCGCGGAGGCGGTTCCATACGTCACGGTGTTTAATTTAAATATACCTAACGGCTTAGAGGGGTGGTCACGCCACAGAATCATTTGCAAGCTTCGCAGACTCTCATCCACTAGGCAGTGCCGGTACATCTTCTCCACGTCGGCGCACACGACGTACTTGTGCTGCCGAAAGCGGAGAAGAATAGCAATTAGATCACCTTGTATAGGAGGGCCAACTAGTTGCTAATCATTTAGTGACTTACCAGAGCTCGATTGGGCGCTTGCGTCAAACACCACGCGCAACTTGGTGGTGCACGGGGATTCATAGGAATCTACCTGTGTCATATGGCCTAACCTAAGATACTCCTGCAAAAAATTGGAATAAAGAAATTTATATTCAGGTGAACGCTGCAGGCGTTTTTCTAGCGCAAGGAATCGACGTTCTGCTTGGGTATAAGAATCCCCCAAGGTATCAGGTGACTGATGGAGAGGAATGTGCACGCAAAATCTCCCCTCGCTATTGCGAGTTGTATTGCGAATATACTGATCTTCGCATGCACGTTCTTCCTCAGTCTGTGCGTCTCTGACCTTGGACGGTTCCTCAATCTCCCAGAATAATCGAAGTTGCGTATCTAGAGAATTAATGATATTACAATGAATTGGTGTACTTTTGCGCGTATAGTCAATAATAGATCCGGAAATAATCCAGCCTAGTTTGGTATTCTGTAGAAACGGCCCACTAGACAAACGAATCTTACGGTCTTCTAACAGATCCCAAAACCTATCTGCACCAATTAAAATATCAATATTTTTATAGTCTAGAAACTCTGGATCGGCTAACCGTATGTTGTCTGGAATACAGACTTGCGCGCTTAATAAAATTTACATACGGCAGGCATCGAAGCCGTGATCCTAGACAGCACATAACAATTAATGTGCGTAGTAAATGAATTATCGACGCAGGATTTGATGACGATATTCCAAGCTTGCGAACAATGTACTATCGAATCACCTACGCCTCGAACTTCGTTTGTGGACTGTATCAATGATATTTTTAAGAGTTGACATAATGATTTAGTAACGAAACAACGTTGGCTTCCATTATCCAGGAGTGCTCGCGCTTTATGATATTTACCGTGTACATCTGCTACTTCAATGATAGCTGTTGACAATAACACGGACTGCACACCTATAGACTTACTCGATTGCGCGTGCATGTGTGCCTTGTTTACTTGAATAGGGACTGCGGAATCCGAGGCGGCTAGGACGGCCGCGGGGAGGTGCGCAGGCGCTTCAATCACATCAGTACGCGACGCCTCAGTGTTCGATGTGGAATGCAAAGCAACAGAACTATTAGCGTTATCGTAGTGCAATAATGAGTTATGTTTTTTATTACAGTGTCTACAAGGCCCAAACTTACAATTATTTATTGAGTGTCTTGAATGTAAACAATTCTCACAAAGGTTGTGCTCGCGTACAAGTTTTAGTTTTCTGTCTAAGTCGCAATCGATAAACTCCTTACACGTGTACAGTGGATGGTTCGCGTTGCATTTTACGCATGTTAACTTAGCGCGCTGTTTATTTGATTTAGTCGGCCCGCTAGAAACATTGCAGTGTGACACATTATGACCTTTTGAGTGTTGCCTTTTGTTGTCAGTGCTTTGAGCTTCCTTGCTATGTGAACGCTGCAATACCTCCAGCAAGTCTGCTTTATTCCGCAAAAAGTTAATTAAAACGTCCACCGATAAACGTTTAGAATTGTTCTCGTTTGGGTTTGGGAACAATGTGCACTTATGAGACCCCCATTCTCTTTCAGTTATTTTATCTAACTTCGACACCATGATATTAATAATTAAACTATCCCAGTATTCTGTAGGCTCACCTAGAACTTTAAGAGCGCGTAAGTTTTTCAAAATAGTATCTATTAATTTTCTAATCGAAGAAGGCGACTCTTTAGATATTGCAGTTATATTTAACAACGCTGTTATATGGTGATCAACTAAAAGTGCGCAATTATTATATCGGTTGAGCAGCAAGTCCCATGCAACCTGATAATTATCTGAAGAAAATTCAATGGAATGTATAACTAGTTCCGCGCTGTCTTTTAATGAAGATTTGAGATAGTGAAACTTTTGTATATTGGAAATATCTTTAGAATTATGAACTAGTGAGGTATCTCTGAATTCCAACCAGTGCTCATAGGAACCGTCAAATGTAGGCATGGAGATAGTGGTTAACTTTACAGAATGTATCTGACTGTTATTATGACTATGACATGACCTTGAGCAGTCAGCAACCTCATCAGTGTTTAGCATAAATTCAGCAAGTGATATTAAATTGTAGTAGCTATCTTCAAAATGTTCTCTTTGATTTAATTGTTCGCTTAATTCACTATCAGAAACTCTTTCTTCTATTTTAGTTTGAATGTCGTTAAATTCAGTAAATAAAGTAGTACATCCTTGAATCCTTAACTTTAAATCAATGCGTTTTTGATTAGGAAAGTCATAATCACAATCTTTTAGCGACTCTAAATAATTGTTCAATTTGGTAAGCCTGCCCTTAATAATACCACGCTTCCTAACTAAATCACGAACTAATTCACTACTCTCTACACTTAGCAAATTAGGAGATTTGTCACGGGATCTAGCAGAATCGATAGGCATTTTGGTGGTCAGTGAAAAGAGGAGTACTCACGGTTTAATAAATCGTCAGATCAATCACACGCGGCACTGATGCTAGCACGTCACCAGGCTAGTGATTGACTGGGAATCCAATATTCCGAGACTACAATGCGGCAATTTCACTGAAATAAGAGCACAGACACACTATAGCACCAAATAGAACATAGGAGATGATGGATAGGAATAAGGATTAGCCCCACCGATTGCGTATATCTCCGATGAAACCTTGTGCGTTTTCTTCTCAACCCGCCACGTGCAAGGGGTCACCGTCCAAAGGTCGCTCGACGATCTTGTAGGTCTCAATATCCCAATGTTCGGCTCGAAGGTCCAAAATGTAGCAGCAGCGGTGAGGTTTGATGAAAACCAAGGTGTTTTATAGATTGTGGTGTTTAAAGATTGTGTTGAGGAATCTTTGGAATTAAAACGATGCTTCAGGTTCAACGATCAGTTCTGTATTATCCATCTTAAATTTACAATATTCGAGGAGAGGGGTATGGGAACAATATTTTGAATGAAACCAATCACGGTCGAGATATAGGTATGACGTAGTTTGTAGTATGGTTTTCGGCGTGTAGATGTCGCTACTGGTCTTTCAAGTGCGTTTATGGACCAGTAGTTCGCAACACATAATAAATTACACGGAACAGAAAAGAAGATATCTTCCTTGATAAACTCAAACGAAACACAGCACAAAAGAGATATGTCTCCAAACATGTCTCCCTTGTGCTGTTTTTAATATAAAAGAGGGTAGGTTCATTTATTTTGAGGGACACAAGGGCCTTGTATCTGGCTTGATACTGAATATGAGAACACGATGTTGGAATTTCTTTGAGACAGTTTTGAACGACAGTTGAAAATTCAACAGTGTATGTATTTTTTGGACTCTCTAAGTTACACTCTGTTGGATTTTAGAAGCTCAGCTCAACACAAAGAACTTAAAAATCAGTGTGCGATTAAATCCCGTTGCGTTATTTTTAGGCCCATGGGAACGTACGGTTACACAATCGACTTAAAGTTTGTTATGATTTGTACAATTCCGTGACATAACTCGTTTCGTTCTGTTCCGCGGCAATGTAAACTGAGCCTTAGCCAAGAGAGGGAGTGAGAAAGCATGTAGCGAAGACTATGCGGCGTAGCAGTCAGTGTATGCTACGCCGTAGCTTGGCGCGTCGCGTAAGAAATGTATGCTTTACGAAAGTACGAATCACATTGTAAGTGAGAAAAGATTTTATATTATTTCATAATCATCATCATCATCATCATTTCAGCCGAAAGACGTCCACTGCTGGACATAGGCCTCCCCCAAGCACCGCCACTTCGACCTGTTCTGTGCTTCTCGCATCCAACGTATTCCTGCGGCCTTCACCAGGTCATCGGTCCATCTTGTGGGAGGCCTTCCAACGCTACTATTTCATAATCACCACCGCCAAATTTCATATCAGATTTAAAAATTCAAGTTAAAAGTTTTAAGGGTGCATTTATTTGGCAAATACAAACCATGGACATAACAAGGGTATTGTTTTCCCTTACTGTACTGTCGACCCTCGTCTGAAACTAGGAGCAGTGGGCACTGACTGATGACGTCATGTGAGAGGTCAGGCAGATACGGGTGTTTGTCATGGTCCGTTAAAATTAAGGCTTTTTAGGTGTTTAACTGAGAATACACATGCTCGTAATTTGGAACAAGCAACTTTCAATAAACTAATTGTAATATTCGTGATTTTGAGGCACTCCAAAGTGTACTTAGCGAAATTAGTAAATTGCTAAAAAGTTTTGAGTACGTGTGGTTAAAACCTTCGCGGTATTGAATTTTTGGGGCTTACCACCATCTCTTATTACAGTGTTATTTTAATGTTGAAAAGTTATGTCTAATTGTGTCTTTCTGTTTTTCTGTCAGTAGACTTAAGACTGTTGCGTGACTGGAACCACTGAAATAACTGGACTGTTGGCTAAGTGGACTTAAGCGCTCCGTGAGCAAAAGGCCAAAAGGAATTTGTGCCTGGTTGATAACATGGACCTTGAAAACATAACTATCCGTGTGTGTACGTACTAGGTAAGTTAGTTGTGATATTAATGTTTTATCTTGTTTTATTGAATCAGGTCAAATCGGTAAACACAACAACCATGATTCGTGATTTGAGCCAGACTTTCTTGTCGGCTCTTCATTCCTAGTTTTGTTAAAAGCTATAAAGGCTTCTTCAAACAGGCGTGACATGACTATTGTATGTAGAATAACTGCCCCGTACGTCTCGTGGTCGCAAGCGCGGCCGCTGAGCGTGGGGTCCTGGGTTCGATTCCCGGGTCGGGCAGAGTGTTACTGGGTTTTTCCATTAGGAATTTCTTAGTAGCAGCCCGGAGTTTGGAAGATGGCGGTGTGATACCCCCCCGTGCCTCGGAAAGCACGTTAAGCCGTTGGTCCTGCGCCTGATCTCTCTCCGGTCGTGTCGGATTGCCGTCCCATCGGACTATGAGAGTGAAGGAAGAGTGAGTGCTCTTGTGTCTGCGCACACACTTGAGCACTATAATATCTCCCGCGCCGATGGCTAGTCTCCGTTGAGATTGGCCGCCGTGGCCGAAATTCGGTCTGGAGGACTATAGAACAATTCCCATGAAATTTACATTGAAATTGTTCTACACGAGTCGCATCACGTCTGTTTGTGGGAGCCTTAAAACGTGCCTTGCCAGATGATGCCACATAACAGGCGCCATATTGTTGAACCAACAATGGCAATTAGGTAAAAATTGAACCTTTAAAATACTTGTTTGTCGCATCTGCGCTGCATCGTGACATGCATGATGCTCAACAATTTTTTGCCCAGTGAATGTGTACAAGGTTTCACACGAAGTCTTTTTAACTGCTTAGCCTTTTTCCAACTTTGTTTGGAACGGTTTCGAGTCTGACCAGATGCAGCTTATTACCAGTATTTCACATAATGTGACTGACTATCTGACCTTCACAGTTCGCAAAATTTGTCGAAAGTTGTAGCAGATAAGGCACTTGACTGACACAAGAGCAAAAGTAATAAGGTTTATGGCCATCTGATAATTTACAACTAAGAATAGAATAACTTTGCGAGAATAAACTCCTAGGGAAAGCATAAGTTAAAAATATTTGCTCATATTTCAAGTAAATTGATTGAATTTGAATTTTGATATACTTATTGGGGTTAAACAAGAAACCGCCCAAATGTATAATAAGATAAATTCTTCCATATCATAAATTTCTTAGGGCTCGCTTTTGACAAGAATACACCACCAGTTCACAATTACAACTACAATTTTACTTACAAAGCTTTATAATTCCAATATATTTTAATATCTCCTATCCTATGTATGAACATACCGACCGCCCTTTTATTACCCCGATTTCCAGTATGCTCTAATCTAATCTAGATCTAGGCAGCATGTATACGCATGTACTAGACTTTTAATAGGAATTCCTGCGGTACTATCTAGTTAGGTGTTAGGGCAATATTCCCTGGAGATTTAACTGTAAAAGGCTACACAAGATGTTTATAAGCTTCTAATAAAAGAAAATTGAATGTAAATAAAGTTGAAATGCAGCGTTCTTAAAGAGCAGCAAAATTACAGTACCTAATGCTATTTTTGTAAAGTTCACTTGGAACCTCACTCAAATGAGCGCACACAATTCGAAAGCGAACTCATTTGTTTTTAAAGTAAATCATCGCGGATCCACAACGAGACGTTCCAATTTAGAAGTGACGTTTTGCATATGGCACAACTGAGCAGAAACATGAAAATGTTACGACAATTTTTAGGTCACAAAGATTATTTTAATAGTGAACTATGTATGTAGTACAAAATGTGCATAGCATTATGCTTCCGTAGCTTGGGTGACCACAGGAACGGTCTAGCCAAACCATTTTACTCAGCAACGTTTCAACATGCCGTTGTTAGATTTTATGCAGAAATTTAACAAAACAGGGACTGGTAGTGACCTAGTGGCCCCGACTACCGACTACCGAAGCAGGCACTATACCTTGTGCTTTATTTCATCACTGCTGATCTGAAAACGGTTAATGAACACATCGTGAGGAAGCCAACATATCCTAGAACCAAAAAAATTAAGACATACGAAATCTACCAACAGGCACTGGGCGTGCTTGGTATCCACCGAGTTGGTATACCGTATCCACGCTTCCTTTCACGTAGAGGACACCTGCATCCCAGCAGTGGGATCATTATTGGCTAATTATGCTACACTAAAGTATCGCGTCTCTATTCACCGCGCAGCTAGGCAGAAATGTATAGTACTCCTACATTTCGCCAGTTATGTTTAACAGCCATGTAAAAGTAAGATAGTCAATAGGTTCTGCATTGTGTTCTAAATCTGTGCAGTTATTTATATACAAGCCTACACATTGACCTTTACCAGCGACCTTTAGCTTCAGATATTTCGGTAAGTATTCCAGATACCAGATTATCTTTATAAAGCCCACGTATCTATGAAATTAGGCCGCACCAAGTTTCCAGAGGGACCCGCACTGACAACATCAGATTTTGGACAGAACTTGTTCAAATGTTTATTTTTTAGTTTTATTCAGGTTGGATTTTCAGAAATCTTAAAATAATAGAAGCTTCGAAGTTCATAAGAGAAACTGAAACGTTTGCCTTTTTCTACGTTCGTTCTTGAACTCCAGTTTTCATGATGTAAACCTAAACTTACGTTTTATTAATTATTGTCAAGCGAAAATAAACATTCTTAAACTCAATGATTAATTAAAAACAATCATAAGTGTAAAATGAAAACATATCTATGATAACTATCTGGGCGCAATTCTATGTCGTGAAAGTTTATACGTCATTGTATAAATGTCATCATCATAATTTCAGGCAAATGACGTCCACTGCTGGACATAGACCTTCCCCAATTTGGATGGTTCACCATAATCGCCACGCAGATGGCTTGGCAACCGCATTATGGTGGTAAAATGCATAGAAAACGATTCTGCCCATTCTCTAGTAAGCTCATTAGTCACCTTTAACGACACCCACGGGAAGAAATGTGTTTTAAAGTTATTTTTTAACACTAAAATATTTGCACATTTCGAGAAAGAGCAATTCTCAAAACACCACATGGCTCCAACTCTTTCCGTCACTCAAAATACAGTGAAAACAGAGCATAAGCGATATACAAAAAGAACAGAACATCTCAAAAAAGACCTATAGGATGTCTGTTTTGCAAAACTAGCTAGAAATGCAGTCTGCATCCGGCAATTTTCTTTTTGTTTTTTATTATATAATTACTGTCAGTGTCATAACGCAGATATATGATTTGTATTGTCTTTGGTCCGTAGCCGTGACATCAATGAGCCATAGGTAACATTCTACAACGTTTTTTATCTTGAATACGTGGCTTTTGGCTACCTTGTACGCGTGCATTTCTCTTTCTTTTTTTTTGTAACATTTTTTTATTTCATGTTGTGCGTTTTGTTTGTGCATAAACTATTTTTCTTTCTTTCTTTTTTCTTTCTTTTCTTTTGGAGACAAAATAAAGAGCAAACCATAAAACTCCAATAGGAACACAATCCAGTAAATAAATACAATATCGGACACCATACTCATATCACTACCCCACCTACTCTTCTACCTACATAACTGCATCAAAACCAAACAAAATTACAAAAGTCAGTAACGTTGTTGAAACATAAGGCAGATGTCGGAAATACCATGGTATGAGGTTTTTGTTTGAGGCTCCCTTGACCCCTATGGCCTAATTTGTCATCCATGATGATAGCACACCGGTGAGTCATTACAAAGGTATGCTTAGAAGGTTAACTTAAGAATTAGGGGTTAGGAATTTCATCATCATTATACCACGCCTGCATTCTCCAAAGGTTTAACAGAGGTGTCTAGTGCACCAACATTTTTCCAGTAACGTTGAATTCTCATGAAGCAGAGTACGAACCTATTGCCATCAACCGAGTACAAGTCCAAAGTCAAGGCTGCTACTGAGATATTCCTAATTGAAAACCCAATAATTTCTGGTGAGACTAAGTACACGTACGTTCCTTCGCTTTGTATGAAAATGTAGGCAGGATTGTCCATTGCAACCCACGGTCATTACGCACAGATACGTGGCTCGCAAACATTAATGAATCGCATAGCTTACGTAGCAAACCGCTCCGTGTATATTCTGCGGAGTAGTTGCGTAACACTAACAGTAGAAATTATTGTTATTTTGACAGTTCAACAACATCCATTGCGTTATTTACGTTGTTGAGCAGACGAATTTTTCGAACATATAAAGCAATGGATTCTTCACAATTATTCAAATTCTCCTTGATTATCAACGTTAAAGATACACTATTAAGGTGCTGCAAAGTAGTGGTCGGTCGACTTAACACTTTGTCCGAACTATACTAGGTACTTCTGACTATTACAGACAATGAACATTTTCTATGTATATTGTATGGTGGCAGCACTGTCATGTGCTATATCCAGGCGACCGATGGAACTAATGGAATTGCTCACAACATTGTAAGTAATTGTTTCGGCGAGCCGTTAACACTGCTTAGCTTAGTGCCATGTTGTTCGATAAAACTAAGTATCAGAAAGGATAAAAAATGACTGGCATTGCTAAAAAATACATTTCTTGGATATATATACCTGTCATATCGGGAGTTCTTTCGAAAACATTGGAAATCGGAGATAAAATTTGTTCCGCTTCCGATTCCGCCAAATATCTTACGAAAACTTGGCATATCACAGCTCATACCACTACTCCATATTTGTTTATTCATTTTGTATATGTACAAAAGCAATAATAATTAGTTAGTAATTAGTTAGTATAGTTAATTAGAAATAAGTGAAATACAATTAAAATATGGGCTAGGTGGAAGCAAGGAATCGGATATTATTATACATGTCATATTGTGTTTGACGAAATTATATTCCGACCGTAAATTTATTTGACATTTTATCAATAATTTAGACCTCACAAGTTTTAATATTTATGATGCTATATTTTTTGTCAATTTCGATGTATTGAACTGAATAATTTAGATTTTTCTTTGACATAATTAGTAACCAATCTTTGAAATGTATTAAATTGTCTTGTGTATGTTTGTAATTATAAATAATATTTTGCATGCCTTAATTGGTAGGACATAATTAACTGCAAATCTACTCAACATCTCAAAATGTATTTATTTCTATGTTCTGCAGTAAATGAATTGAATTGAATTGAAGAAATTCTGACACACAGACTTACCAAAAAAAGGGTATTGTGTTGCCCAGTGATTGGGTTTTGGAGGTCAGAGAGGCAGTCGTTCCACATAGTATATTTATATTCATGTGCATGCAGTTTTTATTCTTTTTTAGGGTTCCGCACCTCAAAAGGAAAAGCGGAACCCTTATAGGATCACTTTGTTGTCCGTCCGTCCGTCCGTCCGTCTGTCAAGACCATTTTTCTCAGGAACGCGTGGATGTATCAAACTGAAATTTATATCAAATACTCAAGTCTACTGTCCCTTGGAGCTGTGAAAAAATCAAACTTCTAAGCTAACTCAATCAAAAGATATAGCCGTTTATGCCGCAAATTTCCGCAAATTTTCGAAACTCGCAAGGGAATCAAAAGCTAAAGGGTACTTCCAGTCGATCTAGAATTTTGAAATTTGGTACGAAGCAACGTCATATAGCACAGATAAAGGAAAAATTGCGAAAACCGTAAATTTTTAGTTACATCATTATAATAAAAATATTTTTTTTAATTTTAAACTTTATACCTACAGGTTTGTACGGAACCTCGGTGCGCGAGTCCGACTCGCACTTGGCCGGTTTTTTTTTTAAATACTTTTGAAAAATTTAGCCTATAACCACCGTGCGACCCAGACGAGTCGACATACTCGTATACTGCATATATCACCAGCCGTTGGAATGCTTCGAGAGGATAAAGAATCCAATACGTAAAAACTTTTTTGCAAAAAAAAACAACCGACTTCCTTAAAAACACTACAAAGTGAAAAATAACTTTAATTTCGGTAGTCGGTGTCTTAGGATCTGTATTTATGGTTTTTTTGCCACCGACTTCCGAAATTAAAGTTATTTTTCACTTTGTAGTGTTTTTAAGGAAGTCGGTTGTTTTTTTTGCAAAAAAGTTTTTATTTTTAAATTTTTAGTTGTGGTATTTCATCCTGCACTAATTCCAAACAAACAATGCATATTTATGCGATAGCCGAAATCGCGGTTGATTTCCTGTCATTTTTTAAAGAGTTCCGGTGTCTGTCTCCCGAACTCATCATCAGATCTATATGAAAATTATATGGGACCATTTCGGAATAAACCCCTTTCGAACAAAAAAAGAATTTTGCAAATCCGTCTATATATGACGGAGTTATGGCCGAACATACATAAAAAAAAAAACATATAAACATCCGAATTGATAACCTCCTCCTTTTTGAAGTCGGTTAAAAATGCTTTTAATTATATAGTTTTGGCGAATACGAGCGTGTCTTTTTGTTACGTAAAAAATATTCTGTCTAAACTTGAAGCCGACCCAACTGACTAACATACTAACTGACATACTAACTAACCTAACCCAACAAAATATTGTTGAAAAAGACTATAATAATATAAAAAGTTTGTAAAATTTCCCATTCTAATTATCTCAGTAAGAAATGAACTTCTTATTAATGTAATATAGTAACATACTGCTATATTAACACCGTCGCAGAATTTAGGTCGAAAGGGGATGACCCGTCTTACTAATGCGACTATACGTTCCGATTTCTGAAGATAGCAGTGAAATGAACAGACTGTGTAGTAGGATATATTTCTACTCACGATCTTACGTGAACATGCCTGGGTATCTCAGAATTTTCGTGAGTAATACAGAAAGGATTTGTTTTTTTGTACGGCATGAAGGAAATATTAAAATAAGGACAACTTAATTATATATTCTGTATAAGAAACTGATACTTGATATTTTGTTTCAGTAAATTGGTTAGAAGAACACTTGTAATAGTAATTATTTTAAAACTAGATGAGGTCAGTGAAAAAAGTGTAAGTAGTTGGAATAAAATTATATCACTTCAGCCGTAAGACGTCCACTGCTGAACTTAGGCCTCCCCCAATTTGGGGGGCTTTACCATAATCGCCACGCTTGGCAGGCGGGTTGGCGATCGCAGTATGGTGGTAAAATGCATAGAGAACGCTGCTGCCCATTCTCTAGTAAGTCCCTTAATCGCCTTTTACGACACCCACAGGAAGAAATGGGGTGGTGTTATTCTTTACGTTCGGCACCACACGGTACAAAAAAAAATATATATTTTAAACTATTCATCTTACTGTTAGTAAATTGTATATGAAAATGGTCTCAAAATCATTGATTTCACACAACAATGAAACATTACCATATCAATATTTAAAAAAATTAAACCGCCGCCGAAAAAAAACAGAAAAGCAAAAAATAATAAACCTTAAAATTATGAGTCAGCGCTTTGAGTGATCTTTGTTCATTGATTTTTCAGCGCCGACTCAAAATTTTAAGGTTTATTATTTTTTGCTTTTCTGTTTTTTTCGGCGGTTTAATTTTTTGTTAAAAAGTTTTTATTTTGTAATTTTTTGTGGCTTTAATGTACTAATAATATTTGGCAAGGTATACCCTATCCAATGAAAAAAGAATTTTCAAAATCGGACTACTCTGTACAAAGTTATGCGTGGTTACACATTACAATCAATGAGTGAACAATCAATCATCCCCTGTTTTCCGACCCTTAGGGTTCGATTTTGTTTTTTTATATGGGACCACCGTCGGAGTAAATCTTTTCCAATAAAAAAGTATTATCACAATCGGACTACTGTGTAAAAAGTTATGCGTAGTCATACATAAAAAAAAAACAAACAAAAAAAATAAGTATACGCGTCGAATCGATAACCTCCTCCGTTTTTTTTCGTCGGTAATTTTTTTATTTTTATAAAACAGACATTTTAAATAGAAACTCAGTGGAAATATTCCTCTTTAAAATTATTTAAGGAGTACGATTTATTTTCGAACGACAGGGCTTGACAAATTACATGCCAATCTTTAGCTCTTGAAATTCGAAGTGCAAATTGAAAAGAGAAAATCTGTTTTCTTTCGAATTTGTAAAATGGGGTACTAAGAATGTTTGAACCTTAATATTTGTTAAGTTTATTTAAAGTAATTGATACGTAATAATACGTTTGAATCATCATCATTATTTTAGCGTCCACTGCTGGTCATAGGCCTGCCCGTTTGGGGGGCTCTGCCATAATCGCCACGCTTGGCAGGCAGATTGGCGATCGCAATATGTTGGGAAAATTCACAGAGCTGCTGCCCATTCTCTATTAAGTTCTGTAGTCGCCTTTTATGACACCCACGGGAAGAAATGGAGTATGAATAGGAGAGAGCAAACCAATCCTTATCCAAAGTTGTCGACATAGCTCATAGGATTAGCAAGCTGAAGTGGCAATGGGCCGGCCACATTAGCCGTCGAACCGATGACCGTTGGGGTAGACGTGTTCTTGAGTGGAGACCGCGAATCGGCAAACGTAAGGTAGGACGCCCTCAGGCTAGGTGAAGCGACGATCTTCGCAGGGTGGCTGGTAGCAGCTGGATGAGAGTTGCCGAAAATCGAGCTAAATGGCGTGCAATTGGGGAGGCCTATGTCCAGCAGTGGACTGCTATAGGCTGATGATGATGATGATGAACCAATCCTTTTTATATTATAATAAGATTGAAAAGAGATTGTTTTGAGATATAATTAATAAAGCGTGACATAAACAAATCATACATTACCCCTTCAAATGTTTAATTTAAAATATGATATGGCTTGAAATAGGCTGGCTAGTGAGATGAGATGATAAAAGATTTATAACAGATGATATTACAGACATACATGTAGAAAAACTAGCTTCCACCAGCGGAATCGCCCGCGTGAAAATTCAAACCCCCAGTTCACCCTCTTAGGGATGGAATTTCAGAAAACCCTTTCTTAGTGGATACCTACTCTTCACAAAGAATACACCCTCCAAATTTCATGTCTCTAGGACCAGCGATTTAGGCTGTGCGTTGATATATCAGTCAGTCAGTCAGACACTCACTCAGGACTTTGAATTTTATATATATAGATAAATATGCGGCACTGACCTCAAATAAATTAGAATAAGGACAAGAGTGATCAAATCAGAAACGAAGTGCAGGACAACCAAGCTAGACAACACAGCCCGAAGAACGGCCTAACTTAAGTGGCAGTGGACAGAGTACATATGAAACTGGCAAAACGGATAACCAATGTGGCAGAAAGGTTCTGGAATGGTGACCGCGTATCGGAAGGCCTCCCCCACTGTGAACAATAACGGTGCTTAGAGGAGGATTACGTCCACTAGTGGACGTCTTTTGGCTGAAATGATGATGATGAAGGACAAGATAATAATGATTCCTGAATATCACTATGTTCTACGCCATTGCCAACACAGTCAACATCAGGAAGGCATTCATACGCTACCATCAAGTACTTAGTTAAAAAAACTATGAAAAAATGCATTTTACAAGTCACTTCTCAATTTCATCATCATTACAGCCAAATGACGTTTACAGCTGGACATAGGCCTCCCCCGATTTTGAGGTATTTGCCTCAATCACCACGCTTGGCAGGCGGGTTGGCGATCGCAGTATGGTGGTAAAATGTATAGAATTCTGCTGCCTATTCTCTAGTAAGTCCCGTAGTCGAAATGAGATGATGATATTATTTATGTCCGACACTACATGTTTTTTCAATTTGTCAACAATATTTTTGATAAAAAGAACCTGCTGGATGGGACACAGACGGCCAGACTAAATTCAATAAAATTTATGACCTGATGTCAAACATGACGTTATTTCTTCGTAAAACTTTGGCCCTGAATTCACTAGACGCATAAATGGCAGCAAAAAACATAAAATTGCGAAGATAATCTAGAGGTTTTCTCATTTGGAAAATGAGTTGTAATAAAGGGCCGCAGTTTTTATTAAAATAAGGGACCAATTGCGTCTCGTCACAAGATCATACTTGGTAAACTAATTTATGTTCCTAAAAACTCATACATTGTGTTTTAATTTACATTTTCTAAAATACTCAACAGTATAAAGTAACCGTAGTAGCCCCTAACTGTTCATAACAGTAGAGTTTCTGTAAGGTTCACTGCTCACCTCACTCAAGTGAGCGCACACAATTCTAAAGCGAACTCATTTGTATTTACAGGTTCACAACGAGACACTGTTCGAATTTCGAAGTGATAACACTACTAAACATGAGCAATGAACGATCGAAGAGAAATTGCTGTTATTAACAACTCTGGGTGACAGATTGTTCATCGTTGTATGTTGTTGTTAGCAGACAGTAGTGTTAGTAACCATATTAGACATAATCCACACTTAGGAAATTATCTCATAGCTTAATTTTTCTGGGACCACACGTATTCCCTTTAGGGGTAGGCTGAATGCACCTACATCTTATTGGTTATGTCAACATTTTAGAAAGTAAGATGTAGGCTTTTACCCAGATTCATATTCAGACTTCGGGCTGCTTTCTGAGCATTTCCTAATGGAAAAATCCAATACCACTGTTTAACCCCACAGAAAGAGAACTCAGCAGGTTGCACTTGGAATTAATATACTACGGAAAATTAAAATAGAAAATTTAGTTTATTTGAAACGAGGAGTTCAATAATAATTAGGTACTACAAAATATCCTATATTTGACAAACGAATTGGCCACCGCACTACGTAATACTCGAAAACTATTGGGAGTGGTATTTTTACGGATATTAGCGGTACTCAGGAAATTTTCTGGATTCCAATACCTTGTACTATTTGCCTAGACCTTAAGGAGGAAGGTTTGCAGAACGGATTCCATTTTATATTACGTAATAAGGGGATCTGGCGTGAACTGAAATATTTTTTTAGTTAAGGAATCTAAGCTATTCGTAGTTATGTTTGTAGTCTATGGATTTTATTTTCGAGTCGACTTTAGTGATTTAAAAATACGAGCATAGTTAGCCTACCAGTTAATATTTGAAAAAGATAAGCCGGTCAGATGCGCGGAAGTAGGTAGGTACCTATCGTCACGTTATTTCACCCTTTGGAGACAAAGGGTTACGCAGAGGTACCTATAGTATAGCAACATTACGTCAGCTATGGTTAGTTCCAGTAATAGGGGGCAAGCGTAATGCCACTAACCGGGCACAGATCCTGACTCCTGGCTGCTACTAAGAAATACCAAAGAGTAGACTACGTACATTGTTGGTAGACAAAACTTACTACAGTGTAACTGAGTTTCTAAATACGGTTATTCCTTCAGTTTCCGTTCTTCGAATTTGTGTTGGGATTTCTACTACCCATGTATTTGTCAAGGCTTGTGTTTGGCTCAAAAGGCGACGTTGTTCCAATGATTATTGTGTTGAAAAAAATACTGAGCCAAGATAAGCTCCTAAGAAAGTGGTCTTGTCAATAATGACGTGCGTAACGTTATTCACCAAAAGTGTGTAAATGTTTGCTTCTGCTGAAAATATCAGCAAAAAAGATTTTGTTTTCATAAGTTAGGCCCGTAAAAATGTATTTAAACAAGCATCCTTTCTCCACCGACATAACGTCGAGATTTGTTTGGTTATAATCAGATGTAATAAAAGTACCCTTACTGAAGCCGAGACTCAAGTGACTTCGGCTTTGTTATGGGTATTTGCAAGAACAAGTGATCTTTTCATTGTTTGTTTTTTTCTGCTAGACTAGGTTACGGAGATATTGATGGCCACATACTTACTATAATAGATATTTGCACACCTATTAAGGTAAGATATGGTGCAAAGAACTTTTGATGCAATTATGTATCACCTCATAAACATCCACATTCATGCAAATAAATGATTTGATTTGTATAAACCTTCTTGAATTTTGTTTATTACGATTTATAGAATATAGAAAGACGTGTGTTGTTTTCACCCTATCTCAATGTCATGCCATCTGTCAATAAAAAAGACCATAGACTGGTAAATTGCCACTGGACAGAAATAAAAATATTTTCGCACCTCTATCGATCTACACGACATACACTTATGTAAACTCCACTTGACTACATAACCTTGAGTTGACGCTACGATGACATTTTTGTCCTTGGGGAGCTGGCATGGTCATCTCTAATAGGAATAAAAACCGAGTCATACTTTAACCACACATTATCATTCACTATTCATCCATCATTTTATTATATTTAATTTTCATACTTATTTGTTTTGATTTAAACCCACTCACAACTGATAAAACCCGCACATACTTTTGTCTTCTCATTTTATTATTGTGCCTACCTTTGACCCCTAAACAAAGAGATTTGGCACAAAGGACTATCAGGAATCTAGATAGACATGTCATATGTGCTATTCAACCAAAATAAACGTTAGATGGCTGTCAAACGGTTTAATGTTGGCGATAAAGCTGTCAAAATGTTTAGGTAAATATGTTTGTCTCTTTTGTGTTCATATTTTTTTGTTGGAGAATGGATTGTGATAAAGAATCGCTTATGTGAAATTCTCTTCAAATCAATTCGAAATTCAAATGATGTCTCGTTCTAAATCCCAGATGAATTACTTTAAAAACAAATGATTTCGCTTTCATTTGTTTTGAGTGAGGTACTAAGTGAACTCTAAAGAATAGCAATATTGTAACCATGCAATGCACACTTTTCAGTCAGTCAACCCTACTCGTCTACTGACGTCAGAGATAAGACAAACCCTACTGATTTGAAATGAGTTAGATAAGATAGTTGTTTTTGGTATTGATTACATTTGAGACTACTTTGTTCGTGTTAATTATCACAGTTAACACGCTTATGCGGTAAGGAGAACTACTTGCCAGGGTTGCGAGATTCGTTCGAAAGAGGTACCGTGGCCCTGGCATATGGCCTTCCGGTCCATCCAGAGCGGGAGATGTCATTTGATGATTTCCCACCCACAAATAAAAAAGGAGAACTACTAGCATGAATACAATGGATCTATCTATTGGTATTGTAAAATATTTTTTAATATTCAGCCACCCTATAGTGTCTTATGTAATCGGGTGGTAATGATCCATCCAATGGTAAGTGGTCACCGTCTATAGACATCTGCCATGCCAGAGACATCAAATAGTGTTACTATCTTTGAGACAAAGCTGAATTGTCTCATGTGCCTGCCTACAACGGCAGCTATGCCCATACAACTGGGACACGGCAATGCTGCTTTTCGAAATATGTAGGTATGATGGTAGTACTTCCATGGGCGAACTTCTTTCCTAAGAGCTCCTCTTCTATTATAGCTATTTTTTATTCCTTTTCAATTAGACGTCATCCTACATTGACCGATTGGCGACATATTACTAGACTAGACTATAACGAATGTTTTGTAATTGATAGCAGGCATGACATTGGTGGGTTAAGATGCAAATAACTCACATCTTTTTATACACATCCTACTTATACCTATGAAATCATTCGTTCTTCGTTCCTTTATTTATCATCAAAATATTTAGGAGAACGTATCGGTATGTGATGTAAAAATAAATGATAAGAGTGTGGAGCAAGTAAGTGAGTTCGTATATTTGGGGAGTTTGTTTACAAGGGATGGAAAGATTGATAAAGATGTGGAAAAAAGAGTGAATGCGGGAAATAAAGTAAACAGTGTTTTACATGCGATTGTGACCAACCAGTTGATGTCCGATAAGGCTCGACTGGTTGTTCACAATGGTGTACTGGTGCCTACGCTTATGTATGGAAGTGAATGTTGGGTATGGCAAAAGAAGCATGAAAGTAGAATAAATGCTGTGGAAATGCGTTCCTTGCGAAGCATGTGTGGTGTGACTATGAATGATAGGCTGAGGAATGATGTGATAAGAGAACGGTGTGGTGTAAAAGAAGATGTAGTGACAAAAATTGAAAAAAGTATGCTTAGATGGTTTGGTCATGTTGAGAGGATGAATGAAGGTCGGCTCACAAAAGGTATTTACAAGGCAGATGTGAGTGGAAACACCGGGAGGGGACGCCCTAGGAGGACATATAGGGACTTTATTGGTGATGTTCTTCAGAAAGGTCAGGTGCGTAGTACTCGCAACCGGCGTGTGTGTATGACCAATTGTATGAACCTAAACGAGGCAAAAGAAGTGTGTAGAGATCGTAGCAGGTGGCGTTCCGTGGTTTCTGCCTACCCCCATGGGAAAAAGGCGTGATTCTATGTATGTGTGTATGTATGTATTTAGGAACAGGCTAGGCGACCTGTTCCTAACTACATTTTAAATTGACCTTCAGTCTAACTGGACGCTACCGTATTTTTCGAGGAGTGACTACCTATCTGACCTTCACGACCCAGTTACTGAGTAATACTATAAGACTGTTTGTTAGTCTATCTGGCTTCTGACTATCTGTAACGACTGCCAAAGAACCACAAATTGTCATTGCTAGATTCAACGGCTTAACGTGCTAGCCGAGGCACGATTGACCTGTGTGGCTGTTTGACTTAGCGACGAGCCCCGCATTTCATACAGAAATGATACCATTTCGATTTTCAAAATTGAAATTGACCAGTTGTCTAGTGGTTGCAAGAGCGACTGCTACATATGAGGTCCAGGGTTCTATTCCAAAGGATTATCGGGTTTTTCTATGACAAATGTTCTTGGAGTCAGGATTTGTAACCAATTGATGGCAATAGGGTCGCACTCGCGTGGTGGATTATGGCCCATTCCCTCTCACTGAGAGGAGGCCTGTGTCCCAGCAATGGGAACATTACAGGCTGATGATGATGAGGATCGCACCCTATTATGCACCATTTTGTTTGTGCAGAATAAAGAATTTGTCTTTCTGTCTTTCTATTATATGTGACTTAAACATAACTGACGAAAGGGGGGTGTTACAATAGGTACACTTTTAGCCAACCCTTCGAGGAAAATAGGCTTGGTATTATGTTATTATAAGTCAAACACAAGGCTCACATTTCTCATCTCCACATAACAGATGTTACCCGCAGCATTTCTCAAGAATTATAGATGTATTTTTAAAGTGAGTAGGTATATGTGTAGATGTTACTCTTGATCGTTCGCTCGTATTCGTCCACTACATTACGCGTCTGATAGCCAGGTGAACGGAAGGCTGTCTCTCCACGGCTAAGTGGTCTACCTCTAAAGAAATGTTGTCACGAGATCTTGAAAGGCGAGCTCTGTTGTTTTATATTATTTCTATTGTGTTTTTTTATGCATTAAACCACGAAAATGAAGAACAAAGACAATTTTAACATAAATTTTTCGAATGTTTTTTTTTCCAAACATCGCTTCGAAATTCGAACGGTGTCTCGTTGTGAATCCGCGGTGATTTGCTTTAAAAACAAATGAGTTCGTTTTTTGCGCTCACTTGAGTGAGGTGAGCAGTGAACTTTACAGAATAGCACTGATGCTCATTTGTTTAATAAATACATTTCAAATATATTTGAAAAATTAAGACAGAGAAAACGTAACGTAACTAAAAGCTATCCTTATGGAACTCTAATAAAAACTATTTTGTCCGACTCCCAGCAGTGTCCAATTTTTTATTCAGTTTCCCCAGAGAGAGTCCGGAGTGAAAGGTATAATTATATTCAAGTAGACGTCTGAACGTGTTGTTAAGAATCCCAAATCTGTTTCCAAAGACTACGAAATAGTGCTGAAGTGTTCTTATTTATTCATACGTGGACTGGAGCTGTTTTTATTACAGACTTTTTATTAATGACTGCTAAAAGTGACCCTCTTCAAAGACGTGTAAAAAGAGACGTCAAATACCTGAGTCATAAGTAACCATGTTAGACAAATTAAATAACCGTTCATACATGACAAAATAAAATAGGACCGAATGTATAGGATAATCATAAGAAAACGTTAAAAGTTATAACGCTCCTGCTGCTGGGACATAGGCCTCTGCTGTGTGTGAGAGAGCGAGTCGTGAATCTCGACACGGGCTTAGTTTGGGGTGGTAGATGTCAAGTGTCTTCAAATTATTTTCTTTACACCTATTTCTTTAAGTTTTGTTCGACATTTAATCTTTCTTTACATTTTAAACAACTTTTTTTTTTTTTTATTCAACTGGCGAAGAATTCCGAGGGGTGATTTAATTAGAGCGTAAAATATTCAGCCGTAATATAATAATTAATTGGTAATAATAGTAAACGAAATTTGAAGGCAATATTCTAGCAAAATAATTAAAATGTGCTTTTGTAATTAATACAATATCTTTCTTAGTTCAATGGTGATTAAGAAGAAAGCAAAGCTAAATTTTCACTACAATAAAGTCATGAACTTAGCGAACTTAGCTTTATGGCTGGACGTATTTCCAAGTGCCAATGGAATCATACTGGATGGGCTGAACTTCAGAATGCCCGTTGCATTGTATTTGATTTTACGAATATTTCAATGTTTTGCCACCGACTACTCCTGCGACACAGGGTATCCTAGTGCGGGATCCAGTGTCACATCTAAATACTGTAAAATGTTTATGAACCAATAAAATTATATTACTATATTACTATTACTTACAACTGATGAGATCTTATACAAATAATAAGTACGCTTTTTGTCTATTGTAAATGATATAAAACCGACTTAAACCCGTACTTTTAACTGTCAATATGGATTAGATCCCAATCTAACCAGAAGCGGCTGACCATCAAAATATTAACGGAAATGTAGTTCTGAAACAACTGTTAATGAGGGTAGGCATAGTTTTGTTTTATAAACCCTTTATTTTATGTGTTTTACACCTGATGTATAGATTGCCTACCTATCTTCGTCCGATATATTTCAGTAGTTTTTGAACTGACTAAGAATAGAGAAGTCATACAAATTAAACACCTCGGTGTCTATTCTAAATCACAAAACTATCAAAACATCAAACCATATCTGCCATCGCCAGTGTTTTGCCAAACTCTCCTAACTTACCGACCCTCGGGGCTAGTGTACGCAATAAGGGAAACTTAACTATTGACAAGTTTCTCACAGATCCCTTTAATTTGACATTACTGATAATATGATGAAATAGCAACGTTTACTGAACTACAATATTTATGGGGTCTTACTAACTTTGATTAATTAATACAGATTAAACGCCAGGAGAAATCGCCCTGGTTAAAAGGGCATATTATAGTGACATTAATTGCGGTATTCTTCAGAAAGTTCAGGTCCATAGTACTCGCAAATGGGGTGCGGGTTTGATCATATGCTGTAACGGAGACGAAGAAAAGGATTAAATATGGTTCATAACAGGTGGCATCTGTTGGTTTTGTCCATGCTCTGTTGAAAAACGGTAAAGAAAAATAAATAAAAAAAATGTTTATTTTGCTCAGACAAGATGTGAGTACCAACATACAAAAAATTAAGTTGAAGTTTTTGTTTGTAATGTCAACATAGCTTTTTACTAAATGCTAATGAAAGTATATGCGGGAATTAAAACCTTTTTTTCCTGTTAATTTTTGCCTGTTTATTTTATTGTTCTGGCTATTCTCCAAAACGACTGGACCGATTTTGACAGGATTTTCAATGGCAGATAGCTGATGTTATATATTGTTATTAGCTTCTGCCCGCGACTTTGTCCACGTTAGATTTCTTGTTCACCCGACCTTTCCCGTCGCGTCGAATCGCCTACCCGTGCGATTTTTCCCGTTTTTGCAACATTTTTCATTACTGCTCCGCTCCTCTTGGTTGTAGCGTGATGTTATATAGCCTATAGCCTTCCTCGATAAATAGACTTATATTTTTATTGTAGAATGAAAATAACAGATTCTAAGAACTAGGACCGTAGATTAGGCCGAAGTTACGCACGAGTTCTACTCCGCATCAACCACCGACATAAGATTAATTTGTGTCCCAAACTACAATAAAAATAAATGACAACATGATTCTTTACTTGATGTGTTTAACCCGTCAAAGTTAGTTAATTGGAAGTAGTGTCCACTTCAAAGTATCGAACTACTTACGGACGGGCCGTCATCTTCGTTGGCGTACTTAGAGTAGACCCTACTTTCAAACTCGGATTAGTTACCAGTAAATGGTAACAGGCTTACCCCCTATTACATGGAGCTATAACATAACTAGCGTAATGTGTGTATCTATACGGTACAACTCTGCCCCTCTACCCTTTGGGAAACACTTATATAAGTTCAGTCATGCATCACTTATGACTTAGTTAAGAGAATAGTTTTAAAGCCAACTATACTATACAATAGTTTCCCAAGAATTCCGTAGTATGCTGACTTCAGCTTCAACTTTCTGTAGAAAATTTCGTATTAGTTTATTGTAAAGCACATTCTTGTGGGAATTTAACATAATTTCAGTCTAATTATAACATCCTCTTGTTGTTTAGTTTTATTATAACTATAGAGGGCTAATCTACGCTACATAAGTAAAAAACAGGCGGTATCATGAATCAAATTACATGAGATAGAGATAATTTTCTAAACATCTCTTCGAAACTCAAACTGTGTCTCATTGTGTATCCATGATGATTGTCTTTAAAAACAAATGAGCTCGCTTTCGGATTGTATGCGCTCACTTGAGCGAGGTTTCAAACAAACTTAACAGAATACCACAAATGTACAGAAATGACCCTTGATATTAAGTTCGTTTATTTTCAATAAATATCTGAGTTTGAGTTACAAAGTCTCCGCATAGCATAACAAGTATCTACCTATAAATTAAAAATAGAGCAGAATTTTAATTTCAAACCGAACATATCGGATAGTCTGCCTTTCTACACATATGAAAAGCATACTTTATTACACCATCAACATTATTTGCATATAAACTCAATGCTCTGGTTTATCTGCTCAGGGGTTGAGTTTGTATAAACTCTTTCAATGCACTAATAAAGCATCTCAGGAATGCAATCTCCTCATGTTTCTATCTCTACCAATTGAAATAGTTTTTTAACTGTGACAAGATAACGAACAAATTTATTATCGACTAGCTTCTGCCCGCGACTTCGTCCGCGTTAAATTCCTTATTTCCCCGACCCTTCCCGTCAAGTCGAATCGCCTACCCGTGCGATTTTCCCCGTTTTTGCAACATTTTTCATTACTGCTCCGCTCCTCTTAGTTGTAGCGTGATGTTATATAGCCTATAACTTTTATCGATAAGTAGGCTACCCAACACAAAAAGAATTATTCTATTCGGACCAGTAGTTCCTGAGATTAGCGCGTTCAATCAAACAAACAAACTCTTCAGCTTTATAATATTAGTATAGATTAACACCGCGATTCAGAAAATGACGTCATTTGCACAACGCCATCTATCGGATTTGGATTTCAACTATCAACATTAGTTCTATTTTTAGTCTTAAGGACGCTATAACATTTTTGAATCGCTCAAGTTTAGGTATCTGCGTCGCCACACAACAACATTACGCGCACGCACACATTGAAACCATTGTCTGCTCGATTTTAAACATTAGTTAACTAATCTTGATACTCGAAGGTATTATTTATTTTATTTTACTAGCACTGTTGAGTAAAATTTGTAGTAAAGTAACTTTACTATCTACATTTAGTGACAGTAAATAACTTTTACTACCATGATCATCAATATTTTTGGGGTAACGTATAGTTTGACAATTAAAAAAAAACGAGGTGTAACAATGAAATACTTTAACAATATTTTTGGATAATAAACAAATATAACTGATGGTGATCTTAGAATATTGTTGTAATCGTTGAAAATATACAGGATATTCCTTAAAGAAAACTAAGCAAAAATTGTGTGACGCGCGACTCTCACCTTTGAGATTGCAGCGCGTATTCAGAATTTTTAATACACAATAGGAAAATGTATGCATTTTTGTATGAAGGCTGTTTTTGTACTCTTCTATTACCTATTTATAATTCTAAATGACTTTAACATTTTTGTGATTAACTACATGATTTTCAATTTATGTAAATAATTAAAGTTACGTTAAATATTGTGACTACATACTAGCAAAACCCCCAAAATTGATACCCATGTCGACATTTCATCATAACAGTACATCCGCCATTTTAAATTAAAAATCGAAGATTTTATAATCCCTACCCCCAATATGGATAAAGATCTTTTTATAAAAAAAACAATGCCCGCCGTATTTGGATCAAATTTGGATGAATCATTCGTAATAACTATCCTAAAATTATCCAAATTTGATAGCTATGCCCACTTTTTATTTAAAAAATTAAAATATTCGTCGTTTTGCATGAAAAACTTGTGGGGTCGCCTTTTTTTGGCTCCAAATGTAATTTGTATGGAGTTTTCGGCTTCAACACCTTCGAAAATCTTGAAAACGACACCCATGATGAAAATTTTGAAAATTTTCGTAACCACCATTTTTGATTTTGAATCAGATTCAGTACCCTTGTTTACCCCTACCGCAAGCTACATTAAAGAATTTCGTTCCAAAAATGGACGACACTTACTTGCACTTAATTACCACGTTGAAAATATAACTTTTTATTGAATAATTATCCGCCATTTTGAATTCTTGAAAATGAATACATAGTCATAATTACCCTACCTCAATAATCCCAATAGAATTTGAGTTATTTATTTCTAAATCAAGTTCTGATTATAAGTTTGGTACTCATAGTTTTGGTCCGAAAAGTATCAACATTTTTCAACCACAGTATACAGCACGGCACTCACTTTATTATTATTTTGATCGTATTTATTTTGTACAAAAAAGCGATACACCCGTGCTTCCTAGGGCGCGTCTGAGCGCGGAATGAGAAGCCGCGAGTTGAAAATGTATGAAGAAAGTTGAGAACGTTCTTTATTTTTCTCATAAATAAATAAGTTATGTATTTAATTACAAAATATTTAGGCAAAACGTAGAAGATTATACTAGCCACAATTTGTTGTCCTTTTGAAGTTAAAATATGCAGTTGATCTCACTATACAGGTACCTTTCCAGACCCCATTATTTTTTATTTTCTTCGATTATAGCGGTGGGGAAAACGTATTTTTGTGAAAATATTGTACGGGACTATACAATTTTTATGGTACCATAATGGAGATGAATAAATTATCTTTAATTAAAGACCATAATTGACCTCGCAGTTGTGATTCCTCTTGATGTAATTGGTACCGGAAAACCACCGATATTTGTAGAAAAATGTTATAGCGTCCTTAAGATTTCGTTGCAAGTACTATACTGAATTGCGTAACGTAATATTTTACTTCTTGAACTCACTAAATTAATCATATCTTTTGATAGAGTGAACCGATTTCGATGAAATAAAAACTAAGTTAAACCTCAAGTTGCGTATAATTTTTGTATATAAACATTGTCAGCATTGAATTCGTAGATTTTACGTGATGTGCGCACAAACAAACAGACAAACAGACAAAAATTTCAAAAATGATGGAAATGGGTTCTGTTACTTATCTTTTCACACGCTGGCTATTTTTTGTTTCAATTTCTTCAATGTACAAAAATATATAGATGCCACTGTGAATGTCTCTAAATATAATTTCGAAATTCGAACGGTGTCTGTTATGAATCCACGATGATTTACATTAAAAACAAATGAGTTCATTTTCGAATAGGCTCGTTGACAGTTTTTCATTATTAATGTGAATATTTCAACGATATATTGACATAACTAATTTTTTATTGTTATAACGCAATTTAATTTTGATTGTCAAATCGGGGCATAGTGTCATGGCGGCTCAAGTGTCATCATACTTTTTGAAATTTGAACGGTGTCTTGTTGTGAATCCGCGATTATTTATTTCAAAAACAAATGAGTTCGCTTTCGAATTATGTGCGCTCACTCACTTGAGCGAGGTTCCAAGTTACAGAAGCATTATTATTTTTCTGTAGCTATGCAAACCTTTTTCTACTTCTAACAAATCTGCTTACTGTTGGATAACAGAGGGGATCGGATTTGTATCCTTAGGAGCCTCTACACAATTTGTTTACAATAGGATAGGTGTTGCCTTATCTTGCTCACTTGTATGAGCAATATTCTAGATTTATAGCTGATACATTTTCACGCCGAAAATGTGGGATAGTTGAAAAATAAAGTAGAGGGTTTTTCTGTACGGGTAATAAAGGGATGTTGGAATATACGGACAAGACTCTAGATATAGAACAAAGGAGTTAAATGTTTTAGTCGATTTTTATGTAGAAAAAAGTTTATAATTAAAGATGTTACATGTTACAATCTATAACCTAGCCCATACTAGAGTAAATCTAGGCAAGTACTAATATGACTTTTTCATTTCCTACTATGCACTTTTACACATTATCTTGGACATTACTGACATCAGCGTAAGAAAACATGACTAAGAAATCTAAATTATACGTCAGATAAATCTGAAATCATCAAACAGTCTTGAGCAAGCGTTACGAATGTGCTCATGCAGTTATCTGTATAGAAAGAAACTTTGGCCCAGCAGTGGGACTGTAATAGGCTGGTATTACTGTACTAGACAAGAAAATACATGTTGTAAGGTATGCCAGACACATGACAAGTATTCTATATGAACCAAATTGTGCCGCAACTGATGTTTACATATAAAGACTCCTGCACATCATTATAAAACCAAAGAACCGTTAAATATTATTAGGTGCTTAAAAATTTAGCAGTAGGACAACTTCTCGCTTTTGTTTTGCAACAGCGAAACTTGCAAATCGTAATAAAATGTTTGTAACTTTTATTTTTTCTGTATCATCGTGTATGATTTGTGTATTAGTTTGCCTACCTAGTAGGTATATATTATATTATATAATACTAAATTAATAATATATTGAATTGAACGAAATCAAGTTTATTGAACTAAGCAGACAGCTATGCTATTGAGGTATATATAGCGCAAGTTTTTTCCGCAGCTAAAGCACTAGGAAGTAATGAAGCTCGGACATTATGGGAGACTGTCTTATATAATTTTGACTTTCAAAAAGTGCTCATTCTCAGCCTCATTTCAATAGATAGCTTTTGATTTGATTGGACTAAGAAACTAATAAAACGGAATCATTTAAATTTATTTTATCTTTGACAGATTTCTAAAACAATTGCTCACCCAAGAAAACCACAACAATTTCATGGCTTTCTTACACGGCAATTCCACAGTTTATCTCTTGAAACTGAGAAATATTCCCGTAAACCCAAGAGAGTAACAAAATTGTACAAATATTTTGTTAATTGTCAAGCTTGCCAACTGAAAGAGGGAAATTTAAGATTATTTCGTCAATGCTGGTATGATTTGTTTGTTTATTTTATTCGCACTTTATCTGTTCTGTTTGTTAAAATCTTACCTTGCTCGATAGACAACAAAAGGAATCTTGGAATTTTTGACATGATAGATCATTAATTTTTGTGATATTTTGTCCTTAAATTCCATACTTTTTAAGTTTACGACACTTGACACTGTTACGATAAAGGTGGATAAATAAAAATTGTGAAATCTTATATCTGTCAACTGCCAGTGATTGACTACCTTGTAATCAATATTTTAAATCATGTATGAGAAGCAGTTTATAAGAAATACTCTATTAAAAATAGTTAAAAAAAAACTAAAAAACACGCTTCCATTGAAAACTAAACTAAAAATGGAAAAAAAGCATGGGGTGCTTTTTAAGGTATTTTTATTGATATCAGGCACCCCACGCTTTTTATCCATTATTTTGTACTTTTTAGTTTAGTTTTCAATGGAAGCATGTTTTTTAGTTTTTTTAAACTATTATTTATTTTCTATTTTTTAGGGTGTTTCGAATTTTGCGACGTATGAGGATCTACATTAATGTCTTTGTTTTTTTTTAATGGCTAAAGAAATACATGCTCTATTAAATTTTCTACTGTTTATCTACGTCGATTCATGAGATACAACCTACAAATAGAGAGCTGGACGGATGGTCAGGTCGATTTACTGATTTGTTCCTTTGACATCCTTTGGTTTCATTCATCAGCAGCCTATACTGTTCCCACTGCTGGAACACAGACTTCCTCTTGGTGAGAGGAGATCCTTTTTTTTTTTCCCAACAAACTACAAAATAGGATTGCTTTTCAAACAGTCTGATGCAGCTGTGTGTACCGTGTGGTGCCGGATGTAAAGAATAACACCACCCTATTTCTTCCCGTGGGTGTCGTAAAAGGCGACTAAGGGACTTACTAGAGAATGGGCAGCAGCGTTCTCTATGCATATTACCACTATTCTGCGATCGCCAACCCGCCTGCCAAGCGTGGCGATTATGGCAAAGCCCCCCAAATTGGGGGAGGCCTAAGTCCAGCAGTGGACGTCTTACGGATGAAATGATGATGATGATGCAGCTGGTCGCAGTTTTTACTTCTAACATTACCCTACTTATGGGCTTCGCGGCAGTCGGATAACAAGTCTTATCCGTGGATCTATCTTTCGTTTACAAAACTGAATTATGTCAACCAATTCATTTCGTATAAGATCAAACATAAACCCATTTTACCCAAAAACTCCAAATCAACATCATCTGTCTAGCCTTGTCCCAACTATGTTGAGGTCAGCTTCCAGTCTAACCAGATGCAGCTGAGAAAAACTCCAAATCAATCAATCAAACATTCAGTAAGTAAAGTAATTTAATAAATGAAAAGGCTGACAGAAGTAACAGTAAAATCAAAAGAAATAAAAAGAGAAGTATCTCCTTAACACGCTTACAATGAGACAATGAAGGAGATATAGGTGTGGCAATTTAAAGAGCTTTTGAGAACGAGTCTCGAGTGAAGGTAAGTTATGAGAGAAGACGATAAAAATGTTTTATCTCGTGAACTATATTTATTAATACGAGTTTAATAACTTGTTGATTTTATTTATTCTTAAAGTACTAATTTACAAATTCTTAGAAAACAAAACTCTAACAATACGAGAAACTCTATTCTTAGAAAGCACTACATACCAGAAATTCGTTAGCCAGACAGTGCCTAGTATAAATAACTATACTAATGAATAAGCCGGATTTATGAAAATAGCTTTACAAACTTAGTTAACCATTTTTTTTATCCATTAAATTTATGCCTATATACTAGTAAATATCCATAACTTTCGCTGTCAACTTTGTAGCGACACTCCTCCAAAATGCTGTTAGATTAAGATAGAACCCACGGCTGAACGCTGACTCCTAAAATACAAGTCCAGGCCTAGATTGCGGGTAAGGATCAGATTTGTGGCAAAACATTCATGTGCTATATTATGACTGACTTGTAACATGTAAGTGTCAAATAAATATTTTTAATATTAATTTAAAATATAACGAAAGTACACGTATACTTGTAACTATTAAGTTTCACGTGTTAACACTAATCTATTTAAGAGTCAGAAAACCAACTGCTCATTAACCAAAATCAAGTCGCACTGAGCGAGCATGTTATTACTATTGTTTATGAAGAGGGACCTGAAGGTCAGTGGGAAGATACATAATGTTTCCGGAAATTATTATTCGCATGTTAAGTACGGATCCCTAATGGATATCGCCGTCCTAGCAATTCTTCAATTTACGCCGAGCGCATAAAAACTGCAACGATGACATCCGTCCAGGCACGAGTCGCCGACGCAGCGAAATCAAACGACTAGCACCTAATTAATTCTATATGTAATTTTGGCATTCCATATTCTAGCATCGAATAGGTTTCACCAACTTTAATTGTAATAATTTCCTTTTAAAATAAATTAGTTTAAAATAACTTTGGTTTTTTTTCGATCCATCGTCTGCAGCTTACGTAATTGGCGCAGTCGGTAGGATACTCGCGGGCCGGTTCGCGAAGCGCGTTAATATCTCATATCGATAACCACCATCGCGAATCACCTGGGCGGCTATCAAGTCACCTCACGAGTATCCTGAATCTACGGTAACGCTGCGGAGCCGAGGAGAATCCAGACTTCGATTCACGCAAAAGAACCAGAGATGAAATATATGTGAGTACACTAGAATCGTTCTCGTGTTGCTTCCTATCTATTCCTAATTACTTTTATGTCCAAGATTTTCCATCACGGAAAATCATATCCTCGGGAACCTGCATCGCGACAGGCGCGCCGACATATAGTAGATATTAATAGAGATTTAGAAAGTGAATTAGATTATAATTTGAGTAGTTTACTTGAAGTTAACATGCCACACGACCCCGACGTAATTTTTAAGGCCTTACGCCTTGTGCCTGATTTCGACGGAAACCCTAACATATTGACCAGGTTTATTAACATCTGTGACCGGATAGTATTGCAATATGCAAGCCCCGAACTAGGCAGTGAGCTAGGTAATCTGTGTCTTTTAAATGGCATTTTAAATAAAATCACAGGCCCTGCCGCATCAACTATTAACTCGAATGGCATTCCTGAAACTTGGGCAGGTATTAGATCAGCTCTAATTAATAACTTCTCTGACCAGAGAGACGAAACGGCTCTATACAATGACCTCTCGTTGGCTACACAGGGTAACAGAACCCCTCAGGAATTTTACGACCAATGCCAGACGTTGTTTAGTACTATAATGACCTATGTGACGTTACACGAGACCATACAGACTACTGTCGAGGCAAAACGCACGCTTTATAAGAAAGTTACCATGCAGGCTTTTGTACGTGGACTAAAGGAACCCTTAGGCTCACGTATACGGTGCATGCGCCCTGAAACCATAGAGAAAGCTCTGGAGTTCGTGCAGGAAGAATTAAACATTATATACCTGCAGCAACGCAATGATCCCTCAAGGGCTCAGTCGGCTCAGAGCGCACCTAAAGTATTTAAACCTTCTGTTGTGCCTGCTATACCATTTAACACCTTAAATGTTCCGCGACCCCCAGTACCTAATTGGCCTACTCCAGTAGGACAGCGTGGTTATCAACCTCAACCTCAGGCCTTCAAGTTCAATTTGCCTAACCAATATCAAAATCGTATGCCTACACGAACACAACAAATGTTCCGTGCACCTTTACCCAACTATCACCCTCAAAGTAATAATTTTAAATTACCACCCAGGAATAATCCACCACATAATTCGGGTCCGAAACCCATGAGTGGCGTTCAACATTTTATTCCAAAACCTTTACCTATGATGCCAGGGCATGATTGGCAAAGAAACGGGAACCCACCACCGAATAATTATTTTAAGACGCGTGAATTAAACCTCAATGAACTTGCTTTACCCGATAGTTCCTATTATTCTGATGTTTACTACTATGAGCCAGGAATCGACTATTACACGGACTGGAATGACTATTGCTATTTTTATGACTGTGACTATAACACTAGTGGGACCAACTGTACTGCAACTTCTGATAAACAGGTAATGAGTGAGACGGAGCCACAACCAGGCCCTAGCCATGCTACTCAGAATCAGGATTTTCGGTTGGATCAGACATCCAAAGAGCCAAAATAGACCTCAATCTACAGACCCAAAGACAGTTACCCTATATCGAAATTTCTTGCCCTCCTTTAAAATTTTTAATTGACACAGGCGCTAACCAGTCATTTATTAGCCCCGAGGCAGTACAAAAGTACTTCTATGATTGTCCCCTCAACTATGACCCATTCGAGGTTACAAACGTACACGCTGTTAGTAAAAATGATTACTCTATAACGCTACCGTGTTTTAATGAGTTCCGTGAGTTCGATAACATAAAACTATTCGTATACCGATTTCACGACTATTTTGATGGCCTAATAGGATTAGACTTATTATCTAAATGGGAGGCTAAAATAGATTTAAAAAATTATCAATTAGTTACGCGAACTGCTACAAACCCAATTAAAATGTATAACTCACGCAACGTCAACCTGTATGAAAATGTCATCCCCGCTAAAAGTACTCAATTAGTAAGACTACCTATCAATGCCCCGGATGGCGATGTTTTAGTAAGCGAACAAGTTTTTTGCAATTGTATAATCCATGAGTGCCTCACCACCGTATCCAACAGTCGTGGATATGTGGAGTTAGAAAATTCAACACCCAATGACGTCATATTTTCATTAGACCAACCAACCTGTGCAGAACTGTTCAATGCTGAGTGCATGCAAGTTAAAAATTCTAATCGTGCAGCTGACGTATTATCGCGTTTGCGTACGGACCATCTTAATGAAGAGGAAAAAGCTAACCTTTTAACGCTTTGCTCTCGCTATGCAGATGTATTTTACATTGACGGGGAATCACTGACATTCACTAACAAAATTAAACATCGTATTAGGACTACGGATGAAGTTCCCGCATACACCAAAAGCTATCGATACCCTTTCATTCATCGGGAAGAAGTTAGGGACCAAATTTCCAAAATGCTGCAGCAAGGTATAATTAGACCTTCCGACTCTGCATGGAGCTCACCCATTTGGGTTGTGCCAAAAAAGAGCGATGCTTCTGGAAAACAGAAGTGGCGCCTTGTAGTAGATTTCCGCAAATTAAACGGAAAAACCATAGACGACAAATACCCCATTCCAAATATCAGTGACGTCCTAGACAAATTAGGGAAGTGCCAATACTTTACGACTTTAGATTTAGCAAGTGGCTTTTATCAAGTTGAAATGGACCCTCAGGACATATCAAAAACCGCATTTAATGTTGAACATGGGCACTTTGAATTCCTTCGAATGCCCATGGGTCTAAAGAATTCACCGTCCACCTTTCAACGGGTTATGGACAATGTTCTAAGAGGTCTCCAAAATAACATATGCCTTGTGTATCTCGACGATATTATCGTCTATAGTACCTCTCTTCAAGAGCACATGGATAATTTGGAAAAGGTCTTCCAAAGACTTAGGGAATCAAATTTTAAAATACAGATGGACAAGTCCGAATTTCTAAAGCTTGAAACTGCTTATCTTGGACACATCATCAGTAGAGACGGCATTAAGCCGAACCCAGATAAAATATCCGCAATTCAAAAATATCCAATCCCAAAGACCCCTAAAGAAATTAAACAGTTTTTAGGTCTCCTAGGTTATTACCGGAAATTCATCCCCGATTTTGCTCGCATCACCAAACCACTTACGTCATGCCTAAAGAAAGGTAGTAAAATTACTCTAAACCCCGATTATGTCAACAACGCCTTCGAAAGTTGTAAGACTTTGCTTACCAATGACCCTATTCTACAATACCCAGACTTTAAAAAGGAATTTAATCTCACGACAGACGCTTCGAATGTCGCTATTGGAGCAGTGTTGTCCCAGGGACCAATAGGTTCTGACAAACCCGTCTGTTACGCATCTCGTACACTCAATGAAAGTGAGCTAAATTATAGTACAATCGAGAAAGAGTTGCTTGCCATAGTCTGGGCCACGAAGTATTTCAGACCATATCTTTTCGGTAGAAAATTCAAAGTGCTGACTGACCACAAACCGCTACAGTGGATGATGAACTTAAAAGAACCCAACTCACGACTGACTAGGTGGCGACTAAGACTAAGTGAATACGACTTTACTGTAGTGTACAAGAAAGGGAAATTTAACACCAACGCTGATGCTCTCTCTCGTGTTGAAATTCATAATGAGGAGACCGATGAAATTAACTCATTGATTGAAAGTATCAAGGATCTTAGCTCAATGATTAACAACCCTTCGGAGGGACCACCTCCACCGACGAACTCCTCGACTGACACCGTACATACAAGTAATGAACATCCTATATTAGAAGTCCCTATTACAGATGAACCTCTCAATAAATTTCATAGACAGATTTACTTTACCATAGTTGGTGACATAAAACGCCGACCGACAGTAACTAAACCCTTTGAAAATCACACACGAATTGCAGTCCAAATTTCAGAATCTAACTTAGAGTACGACATTATCAGTGCTATCAAAGAGTACGTCAACCCTAAGGTTAAAACAGCTATGCTGATTAATCCACCATTAGCCATGTATTCAATAGTCCCTATTATACAAGACAAATTTAGAAGTTCCTCACTTAACCTTGTACTAGCTAAGACAGAACTGGAGAATGTTAAGGAATACCTCCGACAGCAAGACATTATTCGACACTACCATGACGGTAAGACAAACCACCGTGGCATAAATGAATGTTATCTAGCCCTCTCACGAAAATATTTCTGGCCAAAAATGAAAGAACAGATCACCAAGTTTATTAACGAATGTACCATCTGCGGTCAAGCCAAATACGACAGGAATCCAATTAGACCTCAATTTAACATAGTGCCTCCAGCTACCAAACCACTTGAAATTATTCACATGGACCTCTTTACAGTTCAGAACGAAAAATACGTGACTTTCATTGACGTCTTCACGAAATATGGACAAGCGTATCATTTGCGAGACGGTACCGCTATCAGCATTATTCAAGCGTTGCTACGCTTCTGTACACATCATGGTCTACCCATGACTATCATCACCGATAACGGCACCGAATTTACAAATCAACTTTTTTCCGAATTTATACGACTTCATAAGATAACTCACCATAAAATTCTACCTCATAGTCCAAATGACAATGGTAACATTGAACGTTTTCACTCAACGTTATTAGAGCACATAAGAATTCTTAAACTGAAAAATAAAGACGAACCAATAGTTAATCTTATGCAATACGCCATCATAGCATATAATAGTTCTATCCATAGTTTTACCAAGTGCAGACCCTTCGACCTATTGACTGGACATTTTGACCCCAGAGACCCAATTGACATAGACCTGACTGAGCACATCCTACAGCAATATGCACAGAACCATAAACAACAGATGAAACAAGTTTATGAAATCATCAACGAATCATCTCTTGCAAATCGCACAGCCTTAATTGATAGTAGGAATAAAACTCGCGAGCCCGAAATAGAATATACCCCACAGCAACAAGTTTTCATTAAAAATCCTTTTGCCAGTCGCCAGAAAGCTGCACCACGTTATACACAAGATACAGTACTCGCCGACCTGCCTATACACATATATACCTCAAAAAAACGTGGCCCTATAGCCAAATCACGGCTGAAACGCGTACCTAAAGCGACCCAATTGTTACAGGATCCTGATGCTACTAACAATACATGCGTCACACCCTCAAGAGATAAGACTTGAGACTTTACTAACCACACATTACTACTCATTCATTCAGTATATTCGTTCATAAAGTACTACAACAACTAAAATCTTTGGAACCTGTTAAAGTCAAAAGAGGTCTTGTAGATAGCCTTGGGTCAGTAGAAAAAATGTTACTGTCAATATAGATTATCTAGACGCTCTAAAATAAACTCAGAATTACGAGAATATTAGAATCTGATAAAACCAGGTTCCTACTTTATTGACAAGAGAATATTTATAGTATACAGTTTTCCTATAATCTCCAAAGACTCCTACGATCTGGCAAAACTATCCATTGTACCTAATAAAAATCAACTCGCCCTTATTCCTTCCGCTCCTTATATAGCAACAAACGAAGAATCATTCGTGTACATGGAGGCTGAATGCCCGAAGTACAGTAGCATCCATCTCTGTGAAAAGAAGACAAGTCATCAGATCCAGACGAAGCCTGACTGTATCCAGACACTCAGCATCAACCAAGACCTAGAAGACACCTGCCACTTTACCAAAATTCAGCTCTCCAAAGAAGTGGATTGCAAACAACAGAATTCACAATGATAACAACAGCAATGAAATAAAAGGCCAGCTGTTAAAGATATCAAAAATTCCTTATAACGGCATGAACCAAACAGTTGATTCCACTCACATCATCGGGTTCAATTCTGAAAACCTGGAAAAACTTCACAGCATCCAAAATAAAGTATTAATGGAAAACCCTATTCAGATCGACAAGACTCAACTGAATGTCTGGTATCATACAACCATACCATTTTACATGATTTTACAATGCGGAACCATACTTATAATTTTGGTAATAAGCCGCAGATAGAAATGCTGGAACCCCAGAGCAGACGAAAAGGAGAAGCAGCAAACTATTAAGACATACTTACGAAGACCAGAGATACCAGGAAACGAGAGGAAGTCCCAGCAACATTTTCTCCCAACGTGACAAAATAGTTGCTGATCTGCGGGTGGAGGTGTTAAGTACGGATCCCTAATGGATATCGCCGTCCTAGCAATTCTTCAATTTACGCCGAGCGCATAAAAACTGCAACGATGACATCCGTCCAGGCACGAGTCGCCGACGCAGCGAAATCAAACGACTAGCACCTAATTAATTCTATATGTAATTTTGGCATTCCATATTCTAGCATCGAATAGGTTTCACCAACTTTAATTGTAATAATTTCCTTTTAAAATAAATTAGTTTAAAATAACTTTGGTTTTTTTTCGATCCATCGTCTGCAGCTTACGTAATTCGCATTTTTAGAACTTGCACCAATCTTTATAAAAGAATTACGGTAAAAATAATACCATCACCAGCACGTCACATCACATCAGTTCACGAAACGTCCAAATGAATTCGATTCTACTTTCCTTACCCTAACCCTAAGGTTCCGTTGCCAAATGGCAAAAAACGGAACCCTTATAGATTCGTCATGTCTGTCTGTCTGTCTGTCCGAGTATGTCACAGCCATTTTTTTCCGAAACGATAAGAGCTATGCTGTTGAAACTTGGTAAGTAGATATATTCTGTAAACCGCATTAAGATTTTCACACAAAAATAGAAAAAAAAAACAATATATTTGGGGTTCTTCATACATAGAACTGAAACTCAAAAAAATTGTTTTTATCAAACCCATACGTGTGGGGTATTTATGGATAGGTCTTCAAAAATGATATTGAGGTTTCTAATATCATTTTTTTCTAAACTGAATAGTTTGCGCGAGAGACACTTCCAAAATGATAAAATGTGTGTGTCCCCCCCCCCCGTAACTTCTAAAATAAGGGAATGATAAAACTAAACAAAATATATGATGTACATTGTAAACTTCCACTGAAAATTGGTTTGAACGAGATCTAGTAAGTAGTTTTTTTTAATACGTCATAAATCGTAACCCACAATTTACCTTTCATTCAGTCAACTGAAATATAAAATTAAAAAAAAACCATTTAATCCCTCGGTGCGCGAGTCCGACTCGCACTTGGCCAGTTTTGTTATATTTGCATATTTAACATCCAATCTTTTTCAATTGGTGCTACTGCGTTTACACAATGGTCGACCAAGAGCCATTTACATAATTTACTATCCATGCTTTGAATGATCGCAGTTTTACAACTGCTAGTGTCAATCGACATTTATTTATGAAGTTCAGCTACTTATCGGGACCGAGGTCATATATCAGAATAGTTTTTCATTTGCTGCTCCCAATTGTCTTAAAATATTCATGGTAAAGAAAGAAAGTAAATAAAATAGATTTAATACGTTTTTATGGGATTTTATATGCTTTCTAACCATTGGAGATCGAACTAAAACGATACCTTTCAAAATAATTTTACATATTTATACCATTCTGGTGACATCATGGTAAAGTTAGTCTGTTTGCCGCATTGCGGTTTTAAAAGAAAACTATTTACAGCTGATAACATTAATTTATGGTATCCTAATGAATGAATGGCATGCATCGGCTTGTGTGACAACAAACTTAGAGGAGAATAAAAATTAGTTTAATCAAGACCAAAACTTTTCATTGAAACACCGAAAAACAAAGAAGTTATAAAAGAAAAAAAAAAAAACAATTTCTTAATAATCTCTTAAAAGTTCATTAATGTTAAATAAATTCCCAACACATAAAATCCATGTCAAACTACTTCTAATCTCATTACACAACACTATCAGAGTCTCTCACACTGTACAAAGTTATCAGTATCTGTTCTCAAACTTTGTGAGTGCCTTATTAACATTATTGAACCTGCCAAGTGGCAAGTCTGCATGTAAAAGCAATGTTATTTATACATTACTGCCTTCCGGGGGTATAGCTATTGAATTAGCATTTTATATTCTGTATTGGGAAGGGTATAAAAATGTACTTTAAAAAAAAACGCAATATTTATTATTATTCGGGATTTCACTTCCAATTAATTGAACGATTTTCGTATGGCATTTTTAATGTCAATTTATGTTACCTACTAAAGACAATACACAGGTAAAGCCTTCAAATAAGTAAAGCATACCATTTCCCGCTTAATAAACCGATGAAAATCGGGAAACAATTGCTAACAGTCTTCCTTTGTTCCTCATTCCCTGTACACACACATAACCTTCTATTTTCAAAATCCCGATAATTGTTTAGACACACACCTCACATACACAACATCTCGTCTCAACACACACAAACCCCTACAACCTACATCACAGATCACCCACTTGAAGGCGACGTAAAAATCAAACACGGAACTCGATTAGCTAGCTCGAACGTCAAAATGATGGCAAACGAAGTTATTGACATATTAAAAGTAAGAATAGAATGTCCAATATGAACAACACGGGCTTGTGGCTGAGTAAAAGGCGTACTGGTCGATCGATGAAGGTTAAACAACGCGGTCTGTGGTTCGAACACACGTCATTAATTCATACTGAGAACTACCCATGCTTCGGAAAGCATGTTAAGCCGGTCCTGTTAGTCATTCGTAGATTTTTGATTGCCGCTACGGGTATTAAGAAGACAGAAAGTATGATTACCAGCTCTTCTAAGGGGTATCGTGATATTAAGTAAATGGGCTATGGTGGGAGGTCAGAAAGGCAGTCACTCCATGCAGAATAACGGTATTCTGCTACATCTGGTTAGACTGGAAGCCAACTCCAATATATTTGGTAAAGGGAAAGATGATGACGTTGAAGTAAGCCTTCTGTATTTTACTGTGCAGTGATATTTATCTGGTTTGTGAGCAAGCTTTTAGCCATTTTATTTGCGTTCGATTTTCAAAGTTAAAAATATTTGAGTGTGTAAATCACCTTTTGTTTATTTATTGGTTGAAATATAAGAAGAAGGTATCAGAATGGTTGAGAAAGTGTTAAAGAATTTTCAGTTAAGTAAAAATTACTTCTTACAATTTTCTCGGTTTGAGTTTCTATAGATAGAATATATATTTTCCAAACGACATTATAACACACCACAGCTGAACATAATACTTCTACAAAATGTATATAAAAGAATCATTTAGACACTTTTTTATTCTATACGCAAAGTCTTGAAACACAATAACAAAATAAACAATTACAAAAGTAAAAATCACCCTTAACTGAACATGGCTTTGTATTCAAATTGGGCTCTCAATGGCACTTTGTAAATACAATTCGGCTTATATCGGTACTTTACTCAAGTAACTCTGTTTATGAGTAAAAGAAGAGATTTCAGTTAATGTGATGTTTATTTTAAAGTCCCATGAAGTACCATGGAGAGGTACAGTGTTCCTATAAGTAAAAAAAAACCGGCCAAGTGCGAGTCGGACTCGCGCACCGAGGGTTCCGTACAAACCTGCAGGTATTCACGGTTTATGCATAAGGTTTATGTTTATGAAATTAAATGTTTTTTTTTAAATTTTTATATTTGAGTTGACTGAATGAAAGGTAAATTGTGGTTTACGATTTATGACGTATTAAAAAAAAAAAAACTACTTACTAGATCTCGTTCCAACCAATTTTCGGTGGAAGTTTACATGGTAATGTATATCATATATTTTTTTTAGTTTTATCATTCAGTTATTTTAGAAGTAACGGGGGGGAGGGGGACACATTTTACCACTTTGGAAGTGTCTCTCACGCAAACTATTCAGTTTAGAAAAAAATGATACTAGAAACCTCAATATCATTTTTAAAGACCTATTCATAGATACCCCACACGTATGGGTTTGATGAAAAAAAAAATTTGAGTTTCAGTTTTATGTATGGGGAACCCCAAATATTATTGTTTTTTTTTCTATTTATGTATGAAAATCTAAATGCGGTTCACAGAATACATCTTTTTATCAAGTTTCACCAGCATAGCTCTTATGGTTTCGGAATAAAGTGGCTGTGACATACTCGGACAGACAGACAGACAGACAGACATGACGAATCTATAAGGGTTCCGTTTTTTGCCATTTGGCAACGGAACCTTAAAAAAAATCACCCTTAACTGAACATGGCTTTGTATTCAAATTGGGCTCTCAATGGCACTTTGTAAATACAATTCGGCTTATATCGGTACTTTACTCAAGTAATTCTGTTTATGAGTAAAAGAAGAAATTTCAGTCAATGTGAAGTCCCATGAAGTACCATGGAGAGGTACAGTGTTCCTATAAGTAAAAAAAAAACCGGCCAAGTGCGAGTCGGACTCGCGCACCGAGGGTTCCGTACACACCTGCAGGTATTCACGGTTTATGCATAAGGTTTATGTTTATGAATTTTTTTTTTTTTTTAATTTTTATATTTGAGTTGACTGAATGAAAGGTAAATTGTGGTTTACGATTTATGATGTATTAAAAAAAAAACTACTTACTAATTCTCGTTCAAACCAATTTTCGGTAGAAGTTTACATGGTAATGTACATCATATATTTTTTTTTAGTTTTATCATTCCCTTATTTTAGAATGCCCCGGGGGGAGAGATACATTTTACCACTTTGGAAGTGTCTCTCGCGCAAACCACTCAGTTTAGAAAAAAATGACATTAGAAACCTCAATATCATTTTTAAAGACCTATCCATAGATACCTCACACGTATGGGTTTGATGTTTTTTTTTTTTTTTTGAGTTTCAGTTCTATGTACGGGGAACTCCAAATATTATTGTTTTTTTTTTCTATTTTTGTGTGAAAATCTTATTGCGGTTCACATAATACATCTACTTACCAAGTTTCAATAGCATAGCTCTTATAGTTTCGGAAAAAAGTGGCTGTGACATACTCGGACAGACAGACAGACATGACGAATCTATAAGGGTTCCGTTTTTTGCCATTTGGCAACGGAACCCTAATAAAAAAGGTGTTAATATTTCAATGACAAAATTAAAGAAAAAAAAAGAAAAAATACCTCTTGAACTTCAAACGTCAATATCTCAAAAGTAACTGGGTGTGGATTGGGTCCTTTTCATTTAACTACGTCCAACTGTTTCACTATCTATTTAAGCCAAAAGACCGCCAAATAACCATACATTTTCTGTATTTTTGTCGTCTACAAAATGATAAAGCTCTAATTATTTCTACTTACATACTTATTCAGCCTATAATGTGCCCACCGCTGGGACACAGCCTCCGGTCGGTCAGAGGGAGTGGGCCGTAATCCACCACGCGGGCCCAGTGCGGGTTGGTAGATGTCACATGTCTTTGAATGTTTGGTTCTAGGACAGGGCGGTTTCCTCACGATGTTTTCCTTTACCGTTAATTATTATTTCTACACAATACCTAAAATAAAACTAACATTATCATTCCGCTTGTCAATTAGCAAGAAAAGTTACTTTCTTAAGTTATAAAGTTACGAAATATTCAAAGTTTTTGCTAACGTCAGACCCTCTAGCTCGTTATTTAGGACAATTTGAATAGATTAGAACCGCAGATAATATTAATTGAAGTCAGTGTAATCAAATGAAAAAGATTTGGCGGGGTGATTATGAGATAAAATGGCCGACATCATTTTGCGTTTTGGTACTACTTCTGTGTTTTATATTTCTAAAGCTAATTTTGGAGATAGGAACTACTTTTCTTGACGTTTAATTTTGTTTTGTTTATTATAAGGTGAACCATTATTTTTATAGAAGAATCTTATATATCTGTTCTAGTTTTTAGTTAAAAGTATGGCCTTTTCGATCTTCGGTTTATCCATTTTCCACTGTTTTTAAAAGTAAAATGAATAAGTACCTATTAGATATGTTTTTCCAAAGCCTTACTTTAAAGAATATTTAAAAAACTTGTGTATTGTATGTCTCTGTTTATTTTTTATATGTTTAAAAGAAAAGGTGTCGATATAATATTATTTAAAAAATATTGGAAAAAAGGAGCTACATCTGCCAACAAACTGCCTTGCAGTTTGGCAGAAGTAATATATTTTGTAAAAATTTAAAACATTGTGAATAAACACTTTTTCATTTTTTTCATTTTTTTTTTTTTTTTTCAATATGCTTAGGAATAGCTACAATTTTCAATTTTTTATCTCATTAACATCTTACTGGTTGTGCAAACTCAATCAATCAATCAGTCTTTATTTGTGAACACAGGTAATAAAGGTCTTATGTATACATTCTAGTTGAGCTCTATGCCCTACCAAAGAAAATTGGTGTACAAATATATTAAGTGTACTCATTAGGTGTTTTAAAATTATTATGACTGTAAAAAGCTGTTTTGTTCACAAGACTAAACTAACGTTCATGATAAAAGCTACAAGCATTAATTATCTGCTCATTCAGCTTTCAAAGTAAATCACTAACGAAAGAATTTTATAGTTAAAAATAAAATGAATGAGAGAAAATCGCAAAAAAAAAGTATAGTATCGAGTCCGTAAAATAATATCCTTGATTAAGAAAGCGGACCAGCTACAAAGCTTTGACCACACTAGCGCTGTCAACAGTGACATCCACGACCGGTAGTCTCTGAGCACTTTCACTTTCTGACTGACAAATATATTGACCACAATATGAGCTATGAGTGAGTATTTAGGTATTTCTTTCATCATCAACATTTCAGCTGAACATAGGCCTCTTCTAATTTGGAAGGGTTTGCCATAATCGCCACGCTTGCAGGCCGGTTGGCGATCGATGTATTGTCGTAGAATGCATAGAGAACGCTGCTGCCCATTCTCTTATAAGTCCCTTAGTCGCCTCTTACGACAGCCACGGCAAGAAATGGGATGATGCTATTCTTTACGACCAGCACCACACGGAATGCAGTAATGCAGTTCCTTTATTTGAACTCAAAAAACCATTAATTTAATTTATGATTTTAATTAAACCATTTATAGGGATTTTTGGACTATCAAGGAGTTAGTGAGCCAGAAACACGAAGCTAGTAGGTTTCTATGGAGTAAAACAGCCAGGGGCATTGTAATCCTTACCTTAGCGACAGGAGAAAAATAACTGTAGTAGAGCGTCTAATTACTAAAAATCAGCAACCTAAAAAATCATTATTAAAAATAGGTATCTGTTTCTTAAAATAAATGCAAGTGGGTAAATCATTGCTATTGCCACGGTATTTGGCACATACTTTTCCTAAAATTATCTCTGCAGGTCGCTTGTAAATCTTAGAGTACACCTATTCATGAGGTAAGTACTAATACGTGCTTCGGAAATTACGTAAGGCTGTTTTGTCCTGCGCCAGATTTATCTCCGGTCGTGTCGGATTGCCGTCCCATCGAATTATGAGAGTGAGGAAAGAGTGAGTGCCCCTGTGTCTGCGCACAAACTTGTGCAATATAATATTTCTCGCGTCGAGGGCTAGTCTCCGTTGAGATTAGCCGCCATGGCCGAAATAGAATCTGGTGGACTATACTAATTCTGTTAGCATCGCTTTTAGTTCCGAATCACACTAGTATGACCCCCACCTTAACAACATTATTTCGTGTCAATATCACGTTCCCTATTATCGGCATCAACGTTATCACAGTGTAGATTGGATTATTATCTATGAGAAAATGGCGTACTGTAGATAAAAGTATACCTTCCATTTATTTTATGGCATTTTTGTCAGTAATTAAGAATTGGGAGGGCCAATTTCCGGAAGTGTTTCATATTTCCGTAAGGACAAAGTACTGTAAATGTATTTTTCATATCTCGTGATTCATTCTGGATAATACTATGAAGATTTATTTATTTTAAATTAAATTAAGTATTGCCACGCCCGCCCCCACGTTTTTCGTTTTTTTTAATTATAGTCAATTTTTTAGTTCGGCTAGTTACAAAAGCGTGTTTTCTTTTTTGGTTTTCCTGGTAATCCTCGCCAAGATAATGGCACACATTGATATATTAATATAAAATTACGGTATTGCTATCGCTCCTTGATAAGGGCGCAAAGTTTAAAATTAATCCAACGGTTAGAAGGGTGTGAAAATCACGTTCAAAGATTCCGTTACACACTCGTACATACATACATACCAAACTAATATTTAATAAGCCTGTTAATTATGGCATGGATACAAACAATGCAATCAAAAATATTTCAATAAAACCATGAAAATACAAACACTCGTTCGAAATGAAAATCTATGTTCCGTTCAGAACAGCTTGAATGTAAACAACAGCTATCAGATTCCACGTAATATAGATTATACAGGGTAGTTCAGTTTGAACACGTTTCAACAAGCCTGTTGTATAGCTTGTGGTGTAATTAAATTAATTATTGGGATAGCATTGTTATGATAGTGACATAATATTTAAATAATATAAATATACCATGGGCTATAGAAAAATCTAAATAAGTCTTAAGCTATCTCAAAGACTGATTCATTGATCCAATTTAAATAATATTAATAATTAGATACTTAAGTGAATACCTATTATTACCTAAATCAAATCAAAATTGGATATTGATAGATTTAAAAGATACGTTTATTTCATGGGGGCTGGTGAATAACCTATAGAAATCTTGCCAGCCAGTACATAAACTTATAAACTAAGCGACTTTATGCTAAGGGTACTCCTGCCTGTGTGTTACGAACCTTGGTTTAGGGCGTCATTGTGGCACTAAGGGACAGACTGGATCGGATCGTGTCAGTAGAAATCAGATGATTCCAATCTAATCCTACGTTTATATTTAAATTAACAAATAAAAAATTGTAATGTTATTTTCAAGCGAATAAACTCACACGCATGCACAATACAAATGCCCGATAAACTCCAGACTGTTTCGAGTTCAACATTCTGATTTATCGTCTTTATTTTAAAGTTTACGAGTTCGGTACACCCTGTATACAAAGAACATGTTTGTTAAAGCACTAGCGGTGTAATTTAGCGCTTCGGCAAACATTAACTCGACCCTGTATAACAAACTATTAACGGGACTGAAATCAATAGTTGTGTTATGGTTTAAGTTAACTTCTGAATAATTTGTCTTTTATTTACACACCACTTTCATGATTGCGCAATTTTCCTGTAACGTTATATGACATAATTCTGATAGTCATAATATTTAAGTATAGAACCGAGTAATATGGCGGTGATGCTCGGGGGAGAGGCCTTTGATCAATAGTGGATGCCTTTAGACTGAAATTGTTGATGATGTTGATGTTATTCAAGACGCGATGATTTATATTTAGAATGATTAGAACTAGCATTTCACTCTTCTCCTTCATCCCAAATTTCGGCCCCCGACCCGCCGCGTCACATCGCATCGCCCGCCCGCACTATTATTCCGTTTTCAACTAGCGTTCTTTAAGACTTTTTTTCTATTTGCACGGCGTCTAAGAGTCAGAAACCTGATGATAAATAGCCTAAACCGTTCCTCAAAAATGTGGCTTTCAAATATAAAAAGAATTTTTCAAATCCAATTGGCAGTTCCAGAGAGTACCCCCTACGTACACAATGACAAACAATATTTTATCTCTTTATAATATTGGTATAGATTTAATGAGCGGCATTTAAAAAAAAAATGTTTACTTTAATTTTAACCTCTAGTCGTTTAACCTTTGTGAAACGCAGGGTACAATTTTCTCCCAGTAAAAATAAATAAATCTACTCTCGACATACCTACGTGGATAAAAAACAAAAGAATAATACACAATGAATCCCAAAAATTTGTTCCCGGAAATACAAAGCTTTCGCTTACCATTCAAAACTGGAGTGCCCTGGAATCGTTTCCAATTTAAATAAATTAGAATTATCATATGGTAATTCTAGATGTTAACATGAGCCATGACGTGTTTTCTGTTTGGAAAACATAAGTATTTTACCTCGGTCCTAGACAATGACCATTCAATCCTGTTTGATTTCGGTTAGAGCACAGATCACAAAACCGCTGTGCTGGCAGCGTCTACAGACGGCAGTACTTACTAATAAAATTCGTGGCGTCGAAAGTGTCTGAGCGCGCAAATTTTATCCCGGACCGCCTTCAAACCCGTCAGTTTTAATAAGTAATTTTTGTATCGTAGTGTGAGTAAAGTGTGGCACGGAAGCAGCGGTTTGCAAGGAAGATGTCGACAAAGCTGCATCTAGGAGCGGCCACTGAGACACCTCCATGTTCTGCGGGTTAGGAGTATAAGATGACAAACAACAACTGAATTAGTTGATAGTTGTGTCCTCTTTGCTTCAGTTCAAGGAATTTTAGAACAATATACTCCAATTTGTGCGATGAGGCGCCAGTGCGCTAGACTGGTGGAAACATATGAAAACGCTCGCAGATTTGATGGTGGTTACTACATTCACAGGTTTTTAAAGTAAAAGAAAGTGTACTGAAATATATTATGTATATTTTAAGAGAAATAAGAGAGTCATCTAGGTGAACATCACGCCTGTTGTTCCATAAGGAGCAGACAGCAACGTATATTACAACAACTTTTTAAGGCTTATTTTATTTAAAGAACATCAATCTAGACTGGGATGCTTCTAAGGGACTTCTGATGAGCAAATGCATTCACACTTAGCTAAACCTGGACATCGCACTAGATACCCCACGACTTGCCTAGACTTAAATCTCCGAACTCGTCTGTAGTATTATTGGGATTTTTCCATTTGGGGTTTTAAATGATAACCAAAATTTGTGCCCAATTAATGATATAAGAATCCCTACATCACATGGTATCATAAAAATCACTTACGAAATGTGACTTCACAATCATCATACACCCTTTCCTAACTATCGAATACAATCGAAATGTTATATTTTGTGACGTTAATCTAGTCAAAGCACGTCTCGCTCTCGCCCACTGACCTGAACTAACCGTACAGTACTAGCTTGTGGTTAGAGCGGTACACTAATGTCGTTGTGGTCACGACACCCTCACATCGAGTGCTTGATCAAATTGATTGACTTTTTGAATAATTTAATAAGCATTAGACTTGCAATGATGGCTATCGTGTAGACTGGTCTATATAGTTTACAAACGAAGGTTAAAAAATGCATTCGATAACTCCTAGTAGTTCTGTTCTGTAAAGTTCACTTGGAACCTCACTCAAGTGAGCGCACATAATTTGAAAGAGAATTCATTTATTGTTATTACACTGTTCGAATTTCGATTAAATATGAAATAAATATGAAAAACAAATAATAAGAAGGCTTGTTAAGTTTTTTAAAGGCTTGATTCCACTAGTAATATGACAATAGCTTCCCTTTGGACAGAACAATATATTCAAGTTTATGACAGATTAGCGTTCGCCCTCAGCTTCATCCGCATCACATGGAGGTCGGCACTTATCCCACAAGATTGTACTAAGGAGGTAAAAGTATCCTATGTCCTAGGATAGGGTATCGGACTACTTGTGTGCCAAATTTCATGAAAATCCTTTTATCCGGTTAGATGCGAAAAAGCAACAGACAGACTGACAAATTTACATACAGAGAGATTTACTATCACTTTTATAATATTAGTATGGAAAAGTTCGATAAACGTATTGTGTTCTGTTTTGGAAAGCCCAAATGTCTGGTTATTCTTTCGTTGATTAGAGTATTTTCAAGGCTTATTAACTTACTGTGGATAGTTTACATATATTATCATCAGTTTCATTTAATAACTGTACATATTTTTTTGAATAAATAAAGAGGTTAAGCGGTTTTTAATACACGTTTGCATATTAGAGGAGTTTTACGATCAGAAGCGACTTCGATAATATCGATTATTGTAGGTACAAAATGTTGTACTCAACGATTTTTTTCAATGAAGTAAACGAATTACTTAGTCTCTAGTCTTTAAGAATGTTTCACTCTAGTGGTTATGAAAAGAGCCAAATCTTCATTAACTCAACGTTAACACAACGAACAAGAAAAACAAATAAGTATGATAGGAAACATTGTTGATATTCTTTGGAAACTCAAATCTGTACCTATTGTTAGGTTTTAAAATAATATACTAAATTATAATATTGTCTTAGGCGATTATTGAGACTTTTAATTTATAATACTGGCAACACCAGTTTTGAAATGGCGCGGTTTTGAGACAACGGTTGGGAACACGGGGTGGCACTCGGCCTATTCGCTCGGGGCCAGCATTGAAGACGGACGTAAGTTTTGTTACTACAATATTCTTAAATATTAAGTGCTTATAACATTGTAAAACATTTATAAAGAGTAGCGATGGAGTTTCTTGTCCTTCTTCTCCAACCGTGTGATAACTCTTTGGAACGGACAACTAGAGTCAATTCTATTTATAGGTGTGCCTATTTGAAATAAATGAGGTATGTGGTGTACTTTTAGTGTTACGTGTTATTTTCCCTACCCAATAGTATTATACTATATTCCATGGCACATCACAAATCATTTAACGTCACCCATTAATTGGGCAATTCCCATCGCACCCAATTCCTATTTTCCCATTTGGTTTGCAATAAATTTCCATTAGGTTAATGACGAGAGGGCGTTGACAATGTCTTTAATTATCACATTAAATGTTTACGATCAGAACCATTACCTTGATATGGGCATCAACGTTGTACTCTTTTGACTTTACTCGATGAATTTCCGGTACTTTAGTTGTAGTAACTTTAGTAATTTGCAATGAAAGTAGGCTTGTGACTTTAAATATCAAATAAAGAAGGCATATATGAATGTAATTTGAAAATAAGCATTTTTGAAATAGTATAGTAACTAGTTGGCCATATGGTCGCTATAGACTACATAGAATACATAGATTCTGAAGGGCGGAATCAAAACTGGAAGGTGGTCGCACGGTCTCACGAAACGTGGAAAGAGTTGAGGGAGGGAGGACTTTGCCCAGGAGTAGAACAGCGTAGGCTAGTAAAAATTTAGCTAAGGCTATGATAGTGGACAAACTGGATACGTTCCGTCAAAGCTGGAAGGAAGATGAGCAGGCTCTCATTAAATAGAAGGAGTAAGCCCGAGGGTAGGAAAGCTCAGGGTAGAAAAAAAAATCTCAGAAGTTTTAATGAAAAACCAAGTTTAGAACTCGTGAGATCAATAAAGCAATTAACTTATTTTATGAACATTGTGGCCTCTAATCGATAAAGCCTAACAAATGAAAATAACCATAACCAAACATTAGTTATAAGTAGTAAATATAAGTAACCTTGATAATCCTTTTGAAAACAGTTTAACCATATCCAAAATAATATTATTATGTCGTGAAAGAGACACCCTTAAAGCAATTATGGTAGTCATTACTTTCCACCATAAAAATTTAATTTACATATTGTATTGTAATGGACTATTACATTAATGAGAATTCTGCTTTTCACAAGTCATTAGCTTTCATGCCTGTTATTACGATGTATTTCGTAAAGGATTGTAAGGCTTTATATTCATTAATGCATAAAATTTACTACAAAATGTTGCTATAGTGGGTCAGGCTTATTCAGTTATGCTGCACAAGTGGCGATAATTTATTTAGAACCTGCAAGAATTTCAATGTCAGAATGTGAAATCTGCATACATTAGTCGATTAATTTTATAATACACAAGCTTGTGCCCGCGGCTTTGCCCATGTGGATGACGAAAATTCACCATTTCAACCCCCCATTTCACCCCCTTAGGAATGGAATTTCAAAAACCCTTTCTTAGTGGATACCTACTCCTCACAAAGAAAACAAACTCCAAATTGCATGTCTGTAGGACTAGCGATATAGGCTGTGCGTTGATATATCAGTCAGTTGCTCACTCGGGACTTTGATTTTTTTATATATTTGCAAAAAAAAAATAACGACCCCTTTAACATTCCATGTAGTGCTTAAACTGTCGAACGAAGTCCTTTACGCCATACTCGAACACACACACACACACTATAACTTTAGTTTTGATTATCTGCTTGGTTTTTATTTTAATTTATATATACATATTTTTTATAACTACTCAGGCTATATAACTGTACGCCATTGAAAATCGATCGAGACCCAGGTAAACCATTCAGTATTAAAAATAATTGCAAGCGCATCACCTACCAAGTATAGCCTATTGTCTTAACGACTTTTACCTGAAGTGACAAACGCTTCCGATTCTTGTTGCTAAGTCAAGGTGGCAAGCTAACCTTGGCTCTACACATTGGTTCCAACTTCGTCCCCAATGCCACTCGTCCATCATGATGTATGAAATTGGACCCGTCTTAAGCCAATGTTATTTATTTAAGCCAATTTGTTGTGTGATAATGTAAAACCTAATAATCTACTCTTATATCGTAAAATTTGAATCATAACTTCAAATGGAGTTTATATTGACATCATTTATAAACACAATAACGAAATTTAAAAAAAAAGTAATTTTATGACAAATTTTGGTTTAATAAAATAATGATATAGGTACAACAAATTGTTTACCGATTCAATACAGAGCAATTCCAAGAAGTTAATATCACCAAGGAATTTTTATCAATTATTTTTCTATAATGGAATGCGGGCCATTTTTACAGCATCACAAAACCATTTCTCACGCTTTTAACTTTGATATTTCATTTAGTAGGCTCAATCCCAATATATGAGAATAGATAATGTGCGAAACTGCACATAACTAGGTATTATGCAACAGTTTTATATACTCCTATTATAACTTATATTTTCATAACACAACCGTAATATTCACGTACAAAACATTCCCATAAACATTACTTACACCAGTTTCAAATCTTCACACAAATTCCTATTCGGGGTCACCGTGAGTTTACGTCGTGACAAACAAGTCTAATTTATTTGAACGCCTGTCCTTGTCCGATATTTTGTAAGCTGTAAAATGTTTATTTTAGTACTAAGTCTTCGTATATTCTTTTCGTCAATCAAATGAAATTGCTTTGTTATTTTTAGGGTTTTATCTTTATGCCAGGTAAGTTTTGTTTTTTGTTTGTGACAGAACCTATCCAGCTCGTCCCGCCATGTCCTACGTGGTCTGCTGCGACCACACCTCACTGTATCAGGAAACCAGTTCTGTGCTCCTTGCGCCCACAGTTTGGCAAACATGTCCTGCCTAGTCCCATTTAAGTTTGGCAGCCTTTTGAGCTTATTGTTTTCAATTTTGTGGACAAAAAGACGGACTTTTTATTGTTACCAATAACCAGTTTGGCTTAGTTAGTTGACGAGTTGGTTGAAGTTGAAAGATAAAATTTCCATATGGTAAGAATAAGGGGCAAAATGTCCCTACCCTTATAACACTCCCATATATGTATCAAATGAAAGTACCTACTTGAGAAGTGTATAATTTCTCTCTCATCATGCTCAAACCTATAAAAGATGGGGGAAAAGTTAGGAAGAATTAAAAATTTTAATCCTAAGAAAAAATACTCATTACTGTGGTGAAACACTTTTCTCATTTACTGTACTAAGTGAAAAAGCACAAATTTTTATTTTTATTAAATGAATCGAATCGGGTGCGTCGGCCACGGGTGCGTCGACCACTGGGGGCGTAAGCCACGGACCCAAATTGTCTACATGCGTAGGAGTATCTATACGCTATTAAAACCCTAATATATAAATTTGTATTGAGGTTGTGCCTATACATTTAGACAAGCTGTAAATCCTGATTTATTTAGAGCATTGTTTATTTAATTAAAGATAAAGTATTTCGGTTTTATTATAAAACAATGTTTCTCTTTAAGCAAGATATAAATCATGGAGTCATTTTTAGAAATAAGAACCTTTAGGAACATAGGTGCAAGGTATTCTACCTGTATCCTTTTACTCGTATTGTTGGTGAGGTTAATCCATCCATGAACTGAATTTGACTAACCCTGTGGCTATCATTACTTAGCCACGCTCACCTACCCTTTTTAATTCTTCAATGTTGACTGTGTTAAACTAAATACGGGCTTTCGTAAAATGTAACATCTTCAGTAAAATACAAATGCCGACTACATTACATACTAATACATACATACACTCGATTGACTTTCAAGCTTAGTTGAACTAAATAAAGTACCAAATTCAATGTCAACAAGTAAAAGTTCTACATAACAGGCTACATAATTACCTTTGTCAAGAGAAAAGTTTTAAGCATCTTATATTGATGCTCTTAATTAACTGTCCCCGTTGAATGCTCGTTTAGAAGACATCTGTTGAGATGAGATGAATTATGACGTAATTACAAAGATGGAAAGGTCATGAAATACAGTATAAGTTGGTTCTGAATAGTCAATAACAATACAATAGTATTGTGCATAGCGTTTACCTCTTCCTTGCTAGGAGAGTAGGTACGTAATTGATAAATAGGATACGTTAAGCCTCCGATCCCGCAATTTTAAATATGTAAGATAGTGAATAGTTCAGACAGTCAGAATCCTGTTAATCTGACAACTGTACCTACTGTTATTCTCTTAAGTTCTAAACATCAATTCGGAATTAGATCTATGTCTATGATTGCGTCGCAAGTTATTTCTCCGACTAGAGAATATTCTTAAAGCATCACCGATCGTAATGTTTAGTATAATCTCTCATCTAACTTAGCACTTCGATCGTACCGCGCGGCTTTAGTTTTGTCTGGTTTATTTCAACGGCAACTATTATTGATGCAAACAGTCTTAAATTAGTCCTAAAACAGTTGCCTTATTGATATAATTTCATAAAGGAAACTGATAAAATCTACACCAAAAAATACTATGACACAAATTCCACACACATTAATACTCCAACCGCCACATCTAACCAGCTTTCACCTAATGTTACCTAATGTCACCTCCGACGTTCAGGATATTAGTCTGAGTGCACTGAGGTAACATTAGTAGTTCCTATGCGCTGTGTGGAGACCTCTTTATGACAGCATGACAGTGTGTGTCTGTAAAATAATAGATATATAATGCTATTAACAGGACAGCAAATGTAAACTAATAGTGTATGGGCAATACAAATACCTATTAAAACTTTAAAATCAAATAAACGAGGCATTCTGAGAGGATCACCAATGGTATTCCATATTGCACAATCAACGTTTTAGTGTTCGTTAGAGAGAGCCATGAACTATCGATAACCTGGATTGTAATTTATAAATATTTATAAGTCACACAATTGTTTTGTGTAGTATGCAACAACATGGCGCTTATGACTTGCACCACATTCCACTCGGTCGATGTCCTTATCAATTTTTTATGTCCTCTTCAAATCCTGAAGTAATGTAAGGTACTTCAATATGGAACCTCTTGTCACGGTCAGTGGTTGATAGGTAAACAGTAAATATTTTATGGTGTCCTGCACTCTAATTGCAAAACGCACAATTTATCAGAATCTGAATGGGATTGAAGATTATTTCTAAACCATTGCGTCATTTGTTCGAATAAATTATCGGCTCAGCAACGTAAATAACGCAATGAATGTTGTTTAACTATGAATATTAAACCAATTCCTACCGATAAAAAGTTCCGCAATTACCCCTCTGGATAATAATAAACATTATCAATGGACTAATTTAATAGCTTTTATTTCAAGGTATTTATTTTGAAATCGAGTTTGATATTACGTTATGTTAACTTCATTTGTTTTTTTGAAAACTTTATGTAACTATTGTCAAACTTAGGTACGCAGTAGTTCCAACTTCTATAAAGCTCACTGCTCACCTCACTCAATTGACCGCACACGATATGAAAGCGAACATTTGTTTTCAAAGTAATTCATCCCAGATTTACAACGAGACACCGGCACCGTTCGAATTTCGAAGTGGTATTTTAGCACTACAGACTTGAAACAGGCTTAGCTACGACTTATTGGAATGAACAGCTTTAATACATTATAGACACGTTATCCGTTTGATTTATACAGAGATATTGAAGCAGAATATCTAACAAAGGAACACTAACTATATACGTGTTGAATTTAACGTAAATGCAGTTTACGCAGAAATAATTATTAATACTCTTGATAGAGACATTACATGTAGGTACTAATAGATATACAGAACCTCCCTTTGACATACATTTTTTTTTTTTTTGAGTGGAAATCATCAAATGACGTCTCCCCTCTTGGACGAAGCGGAAGGGCGTGTCAGACTTTTACTCACTGAAACCCACCCGTTTTCCTTCAGTTGCCCATGTGCCAGGGTCACGGTGTCTCTTTCGAACAATCTCGCGACACTGGCAGTTTGACATACATTTTGAGGTAACACTCAGTGTTCCTTTGCAAAGCAAACATAATTAATTTATTTGAGCTTAATAATTATCGTAGTAGTGAGAAATTATTAACATACAGTTTGTAATCCTGAGTAGAGGCATTTGTCATGCAATGAAAGCATTTAAATGTAGCTAGTAATTAATGAAATCCAGGTAAAATATACTTCGTTTTTGGAATTATTCACCACCATACATGGATTTACTGTCTCTGAAAGTTTCACAATAATACAACCTGATTGTAGCCCGCGACTTCATCTGCGATCCAGGATGAAAGTAGCCTGTGTCCTTACGTAGGTCAGGGTCTATCTGTGCGCCAGATGTCGTCTAAATCCTTAGAGCAGTTTTATCATGAAAGCATAACAAACAAAAGATTTTTCGTAAGTAATATTATTAATACGAAAGTAAGTATTTGACATTTATAATATTACTTTGGAAATTAGGATACATGGTCAAATTAAACAAGTAAGCAAAACTCCGCAGACGTGGATGATTACCTAAACGAGATTGTGGATATAGAACGAGATTGTGGATATAGAACGGGATTGTAGCACAAAACAGAAACACAAAGTTACCGGTAAATACAGTAGATACCTGTATTACCCACTTTTCACAACTCAAACTTAACACAGTTCACACAACACAATAAAAACTAACGTAATTATAAACTGAACTGATTTTGGCGGGAACGCCAGAGCGATTTTACACACGACCGTTCACAGTGGTGTTTCAAGGGAACTAAATTTGAAACACGCGGGGACGCATCGCGCATGGCATCCCCAAGCGTCGGCCGACAAGCGCGCGAATTCAAAACGCGGCCCTGAGTATGCGTACAAGCAACCGTTTACTGGCGGCGCATGAGGGTGCCATTTTCACGCGTTATCCAAAACTTAACGACGAACCTTTATAAATATTTAAATGAAGCTAATTTGTAGCAACAATTCATCCTAAAGATTCCCACGTAAAGTAAAAATTGCGCTAAATCCACCTGGTTTCTGACATATTAGAACAGAGGCTAAGCCCGCTAAGCCAACATGAATTTTGTTGACACACGCAAAGCCCATTTACACCAAATTTCTCTCACGTACGAAATTAAATTGCAAAGTAGGTACCTATAACATTTAATTCATGTCGCTCTCTTCAGAGTTTCACAGATGCTTATGAAGAATCCTTGCGAGTAATTAATGTGAACAGTTGCTGCCCAGAATAGTACCTACAGAAGGTCGACTCCATACAATGAAAGAATATAGGCACACTCACACATAGACGCCTACGTACGACGATCTCAAACAAATGCCGGTCGCGAGTACGCTTGCACCCGCCGTACGTGAAGCGTGTCTATGTGTGCGTGCGTTTTCGCTCGTTGTATGGAGATGACCTTCTGTACTATTCTGTGGTTGCTTACCAAGATAAATTTCACTGCTTTTAAACACAGCTAAAATTTTCGGCACGTCAGCATTTCACAAAAACATGGCGCGCATAAATCTGGCATTAACATTCTAAATTAAAGTTCACTGTTTAGATTATAATTTTGTTTGCAAATAGTTTACTTTTGTGTGGCTTTAGTTGTTCATTTGTGAGATTTTTGCCGGTGAAATTTTTAGCATATTACTATGTTCATTAAAAATATCTGTATCTAAATTCTCTAGATTACGATTTGCTGACTTAATTATTACAGGCACAGATGTGACGTATACTTATTAAAAGGGTCCAGTTAGGTTTTAGGTGAACGCAACTGTGCTTCTAGTAAACAAGGGCCGAAAATAAATTGAACGGTTGGTAATTTAGGGTGTAGTTTTAGGTTATATAAATAATAAATATTATATTTACCGTCATCCCATTTCTTCCCGTGGGTGTCGTAAGAGGTGACTAAGGGACTCATTAGAGAACTAGCTTCTGCCTGCGACTTCGTCCGCGTTAAATTTCTTGTTCCCCCGACCCTTCCCGTCGCGTCGAATCGCCTACCCGTGCGATTTTTTCCATTTTTGCAACATTTTTAATTACTGCTCCGCTTCTCTTGGTTGTAGCGTAATGTTATATAATCTAAAGCCTTTCTCGATAAATAGGCTACCCAACACAAAAAGAAAATTTCAATTCGGACTAGTAGTTCTTGAGATTAGCGCGTTCAATCAAACAAACATACAAACAAATAAACTCTTCAGCTTTATAATATTAATATAGATGGGCAGCAGCGTTCTCCATGCATTTTACCACCATACTGCGATCGTCAGCCCGCCTGCCAAGCGTGGCGATTATGACAAAGCCATATGTCGCTTTTATGTTTGAAATAAACTATCAGAGGGCAGCACCCCAACTGCTTAACACACGTTTAGTTAGTACAATCCGGAGGACTTTCACTACTAAACTATTGCTTTATTTGTTTGAAAACGTAATTTGCTCGACAACGTAAAAATCACAATGAATACCGTGAATTGACAAAATGAATAGCTTTCTCACTAAAGGTATATTCCTCAATTTAAAACCAGCAGAATAAATATTTTACTAATAAATCTTTCGTTAAATGACAATTAAATTTATTATATGGAATTGGGTTCAAGTTTTCACTTATGAATACATTTATCTACTCACAATAATTTCACACAAAAACAAATAGCATTAGGGCGCTCCGCAAGATAAATAAATTATAACTAATGTGCGCGTCATTGCGAACTATTATCATTTATTACGTTATAATAAAAGAGCTCAAGCAGTGTTCTCGATACTCTAGGGATAAATACTTACAGCTTGCAAGACGTATTTTAGTTTTAAATTAATCATCTTGTATTGTCATCCTTGTAGATGTTATCCTACTCAAGGGAGGGTCCATTTTACAATCAATTTATTTTAGACACATGATAAAAATCGGGTCGCTAAAATTGGCCTTGATCTTATGCTCGAATTTTGGCATTATATTTATGTATTTGTGGATAAGAATAACAAAAACAGAGAAAAATGTTTTTAAAAGAAGCAAGCGTGTGCAAGGGGGTAGGAATAGACTACTGATGATGGTTATATTTCCGAGCCGACCGTATGACAATACAAGAACAGTAAGTCGCACGTCACAATCAGCATATAATATTCCCACTGCTGGGACACAGGCTCCGTCTCTGTGATAGGCAGTGGGCCATAATCCATCACATAGATTCAGTGCAAGTGGGCGGATGCCACACTTTCTACTTTTGGTTTTAGGACATGCCGGTATCTACATGATGTTTTCTTTTACCGTTTTACAGCAGTGGTGATGAAGTAAATTTACCCAAGTTATGTGCCTGCTTTGGTTCGAACCAGTAACCTATTACTAGTAAGTTGTGGCTGTTACCACTGGGCCACCACCGCTCTTACACCGGTCGCACGTCAGTGGAATCAAAAGAATTCGTCCGCATCGCTGTCGGTGGGAAAAGTGCCCAGAAGGCTGGCAGCGTTGCCACGTTGGATGGCAATGCTGATTCTTTGACCTAAAAATATCTTCTTCTTAGTACGGCATACTGTGCTGGGGCGGCCGCTGCAGGTGCAGAAAACCTCAAACGGCGCAAATATAACAACCTTATTGGGAGTTATATGTTTGAGCCGTTTAGGGTTGAAATACTAGGGCCGTGGGGTCCGAGTGCTCATCGAGTATTCCGGGATATCACCAAGCGGTTGGCCGAATCTTCAAGTGACCAGAGGGCTGGCCTATTTTTACAATTGAGATAAATCGTTCATTACGTTTTATGTTAATTTGAAGGGTTAAATTATAGCGCTTGTAGATTGAGCATTATTATAAAATACTAGCAGTGACCCGCGACGTCGTCTGTGATCCTGGATTAAAAGCTATGTTCATATCCAGATAATAGTGTATCTATGTGATAAAATTCATCCAATCCGTGAAAAAGAAAACCCGTGAAACCGTAACAAAAGAAGTAAATTTATTTTCGCACTTATATTACATTCTTGTTTATGATTGTGCAATATCATAAATCTCAAATTATAACAAGCTAACTATGTAAAAAGAAGTTCTTATTGCTAAACTAGGTAATTTACCTTTCAAGCAACATTTCTCTTTTACATTTTTCACTTTCATGCGAAATCATTTGATAATGGCGTTAAGCTAACCCCCAAAATTAGCGAGCTCATTATAAAATGCTCTCATCACCCTAATTAGGAACTTTTCATGGACCACTGACCGACGATACGGTACCCTTTTTTCTTAATTAAATAAATTTTACTGATTAGGGTAACCTGTTAAAAACAATTTCCCGACATAAAATTACCAGTTTCGGTATAACTCATCAAAATCACCTGCCTAACCTTTTTCCAACAGTAGTCAGGTCGGCTTCCAGTCTAACTGGATTTTACTGGGTAACACGATACCCGATGGTAGAATCTGAATACGAATTCACTTTAATATGCTGGCAAATTTTATGTTTTTTTTGTTTGTAATTCAATCACACTCGCTGACAAAAGATTTCAGAAGAAAGTGTTTACGTTTACTTTTGAAGAAATAAAAATACTATTGCATGAAATTCTAACAAATCCGTAGACGCATAGAACAGGTTTCTAATTATTCTTATCCTTCAAGACAAGAAATAAAAGCAGAGTAGCGGCTGCGAGTACAGAAAACAAACACTTGTTTAATAAATAAATAAACTTATCCCATTTTCTTTTTCTAGACAACCCTTCAAGCACATTTAACTCGACTTGACATGACGTGACATTCACATGAACTCAGTACACACGTTAAAGGCGAACTGACATTTGTATGTGGGCCAACAATAGGCCAGCTCCTTTGCGTAGCTGTCATTATATGACAGCGGCAATTTAGAAGACAGAAACGTGTTGCCACAGAGTACAAAACCTCCGCGCCTGCAGCGTCTAGGAACGGCAGTGTACCAATAAAATTCGTGGCGCTGAAAGTGAGTTGAGCGCGAACCGCCTTTGAAGCCGTCAAGTTAGTGTCATAGTGCGAGTAAATAGTGACACGCTTCTTTCTAATGAAAAGTACTGACAACGCCGCCTCTAGCAGCGGTCTGCGTGCTGTGAGTGTTGCAAAGGTGTGTTTTGCATCTTGTTAATAGCTTAATAGCTTTTGCTCAAAGTTTCACCCGCGTGGAGGTCGAAAGATATTCACTGGGAACTGAACGAACACTGTCAAAAATGCACGAATAGTACAATCATAGTAACGTTGCTCATAAAGGCTCTTCCAGTGCGCTCAATAAACAGACCATGCTAAGTTCCAACCTCTCCATTAAATAATTCACCTCCGGTTTTAAAATTCAAAAGGTAGTCGGTGTTTGGGAATACACAAGAGATCAAAAAGAATTTTATCTCTTCCCAAAACAGGGTTTTCAAATTCGTGAGCTAAAAAGCACCGTATCTTTAGAGTCTTTGTAACCAAAGACTCTAAAGATACGGTGCTTTTTAGTAAGGTTTTTGTTCTATCTTTACTTACTCTCTTTACTACTCGACCGAAGCAAATCAAAACTAACACTATTTAGGGCCTATGTAAGTTGTTTTAATTTTGATTTAAACAATATTTAATCAAACAAGGTTAATTAACACTAGAGCTAGGAAACTCATACTGTAGACCATTTATTGTCAATTCCGAAATTCCTAATTAAAATTGTGACAACTTATATTCCTCGGAGAGTTCTCAAAGTCTTTTCTCATCATGTAGATAAATTGTAATTTATAATAACTTTCATAACACTTATATTGTTCAAACCAATTAATAATTCCAACACAAAAACGTTCAATAAATTAGAAAAAGACCACCAATAACAATTAAATATCCCAAACATAATAAAATACTGATATTTTGTTTCTCAGTAAGGCTATATTTAAAAAAGATATTGTTACTATTTTAAGTGATCAGAACCCTAATAATAGCTTGGGGAAAAAGTTTCTTCGCATTTTTTAAGAAAATTCAAAACATTTTTTAATAAAGTTTATTTACATTTAACTAAAGTATGTAGGTACCATTTTGTTCGATAACTTTTTGCCATCTTGTAGGTAGGGACATGATCCCATTGCTATAGAAATTTTGGGACTTCTGGTCAAAATACCGCGACAAGTGGTTTTGGCAGTCCTCTCGTGATGTTAACCTGACACTGCCTAAAGAATTCTGAAGAGACCGAAACAGATGGAAATCTGAAGGTGCAAGGTCAGGACTATACGGCGGATGCATTAACACCTCCCAGCCAAACTCTCTTAATTTTTGTTGGGTGGCTAAAGATGTGTGAGGTCTAGCGTTATCATGATGAAAAACCACACCCCTTCTGTTGATTAATTCTGACCGCTTTCTCTCAACTTCTTGCTTTAATCTCATCAGTTGTTCGCAGTAGAGTTCAGAATCGATGGTCCTGCCTGGTGGTAACAGCTCATAATGAATAATGCCCTTCCAATCCCACCACACACACAGCATCACCTTGTTGCGAGTTAACCCGGGTTTCGCCACAGTCTGTGAAGCCTGACCGGCCTTTGACCACGACCTTTTTGGCACGTTCTTGTCATACTTGATCCACTTTTCATCACCAGTTATCAGCTTCTTCAAAAATGGTTCGGTTTTATTACGTCGTAATAAAGAATCACAAATGAGTACACGGTTCATTAGGTTTCTTTCAGTGAGCTCGTGAGGTACCCAAATGTCGAGCTTTTTTGTGTACCCAGTTTTTTTCAAATGCGCCAAAACTGTTTTGTGGTCAATTTCCAGTTCTTCAGCTACGTCGTAACTACTGGTATGCCGATCTTGCTCCACTTTTTCAAAAATGGCATCCATTTTATCCGTAATAGGGTGACCAGAGCGACGTGCATCTTTGACATCAAAATTTCCGGATTGAAAACGCTTAAACCAAATTTGTGCTACTCTCACAGACACTACACTAGGTCCATAAACATCGCAATTTTTTTTCGCGGCTTGCGTTACATTTTTACCTCTTTTGTAGTAAAATTTTAAAATGTATCGAATTTCTTCATTAGATTTACTCATCCTGACGGTACGAAAAACAAATGAAAATCACACATTTAATTTTTCCTAATTTGAATTTGGAATTATGTTCTTTAAAATTTAAACTTTCAATGATACCAAAACCAGCCAGATACAAATAGTATAGCCAAAGAGATTTTATTACAAGTTCATACATACTATAATGCGAAAAGACTTTTTCCCCAACCTAATAGTTAAGTAATGTTTAGTTTTATTCTGTGTCTATTTTTTGTTTGTATCGTTCTTTCGAACAACTAGTAGTTCTGTTTATTAATATGTGGATAACGTTGTGAGTAGTGTATTTGTTACCTCTATTATTAACATCTAACCTATGTCTACGTTTTAGGACACTGCTGTTTGTTGTCCCTAAGTAAATAAATAAATAAAGTCCTAACGTTCAGAGCAATTACTTAGCAATCATTAATAATTATTGGCGCCCACCGTGGGACCGAAGTTTCAGACCGCTTGGTAGAATCACTAATCACTTCAAATTATCAAAGCGTTCATTTATTTTCGTAATGTTTTCATTATTTATTATACAAAGAGAATTTAATTACGCATTTTTCATGAACACTTCACGAAAAAATGAAATATAGGTTCGAAAAGTGCTGATCGTCAACCTAATTTTAATAATCGCCTTTTCATTTTGTATGTTTATGTAATTATATATAAATTGTTTTTCCATATACATTAAGGTTTCCTAGATGCACATAAATGTATTTTATTTTATAATTTTTCTTAGTAATGCTAAAAGTAGGTAAAATTATTAGGGTCCCATGGTCAGTAATGAACCCTTATAGTTTCGCAATGTCCGTCTGTGTATCTATCCGTGGCTTAACTCAGAGACGTTCAGCATGGGTAAACATGTTTATCACGCCGACAAAGTGTTTTAATTATAAAAAAACATACTCCCATTTACTGAAGTGCAGTGTAGACACGCTATATCTATCATCTTGTAGTTGTCCCTGTCTGGGCGCCCATAACAATTCAAATAGATCTAATTGCAGCTAGTCTTGCGATAAACTTGTCATGGCGACTTCTAGAGAAATTTCGTTACCTACTTTCTTATGTATTCTACTTTCTTATCTATCTATTAGTATCTTATTGCATAAGCATAATCAGCCTGAAATGTTCTCAATGCTGGGGCACAGGCCTAGTTTCTGTGGAGGAGACTAGGCCATAATTCACCACGCGCGGTTCCAGTGTGGGTTGATGCAAGTCACATGTCTTCTAATGTTAGGTTCAAAAACATCCCATTTTAAGGTTTTGAGAGCAGTGGTCATGAAAAAAATACACAAAGTGCCTGCCTGGGTTTGATCGTGCAACCTGCAACTCAAAAGTAGCGGCCGGTTCACTCGGCCACATATGCTCTATTAGTATAAAAGTTGAAACTTAAAAAAAAAAATTCCAATGAAGTCGTAAATAGACAGTGAATTTATTCATCATTTTAATGAAAGGTATACCACGATAAGTTTCAAATAAATGATGTACATAGTAGCAGTATCCCACACTCGCCCACGATACGGGCATATCATAATAAAATATATGCGTTAGATATTATTCTTGGAGGTTAATTAATAAAATATAGAACCACACACTCAACGTATTACGAAAATACTTTACCCTAGTAATATATTACTATCCAAGGCAGCCGTTAACCCTCATAAAACATTGGAAAATACTTCTTTTTCCTGAATTCTATGCTATATAGGCGAGAGCCCATTGCGAAATGAATATTTTTTTGCTTTAGTAAGTAGTCTCGTAAGTGTTATTACAAAATGATCAAATTAATAAAGATAATATATATATTTTTTTATCTACTTTTTCTGTGTTTATTTGCGTGACCGTTTAGGGTCACGGTGAGTTTAGGTCTTCTAAACTCACCGTGATATTGAACTTAGATTTTAAAATACAGAAATGGCAATTAAAGTGACTTGCAAAATAGGCAGCAAAAATATTAATGAAACTGCAGAAATAAACAATGGTTGCTCCAGTTAGACGCATAGAAAATGGGAATATTCATAAACTCTGTGTCATTAATTGATTGCAGTTTTTGTCCTTGCAAAGCTAGCTCGTGACTTAAATAGCAGAACAGCAGACATTGTAAATTATTAAATTCAGTTTTTTTACCGCGCATGAAGTGGTGAGTTAGTTGATATTTGGTTAAAAACGCTGAGTTTGGCGTAGTACGCAAATGAATTATAAAGTAAGAAACCAAAAGTCAAAAAGTTTAAACAAATGATTTATTAAAGACGGTTAGCTAGTCGTCCACGAGTAAAATGTCTCCGGGGAAACTCAATACAATTGTACTGTTTTATAATTTTCTTCATTTTTCTAAATCAGCTGGGGAAATTACCTTAAGAATAATAAGTGCAGAAGACGGTAGATTTAACGTTGATATTAATTATCTTGCTTAATCTTGAACCGTTGGCCTTAAAAGGTGGATGGGACAAACAGAATGAAAATGGAAAACTGGGTGTTGAAGCGCCTTTTTGGAGAAGCCACCGAGCATGGATTGGCGCCAAAAGGTCTATGGCCACACTACACCTGTCATGGACCGCTTCAAAGACGTCAGTTTGTATTAGTAGTAGAGTATACGGCGTTACACTTAGTTTGTATGGCAAATATTGTGTGTCTCCATGTTCTTTGGGAGATGCCTGTGTCTAATAGTAGACGATAAGTTGAACTGATTGAATTATCGTGGAGAGAAAAATTATGTAGGTATCCGATTCCAGGGTGTTCTGTTTTTTGCATGCTGTGTAAGTTTATTGAACCTACTGAAAGTTCCAAGCTCTTAGCAAAATTCTGGGCTGATTGTACATAGATTGCTATCGCCACGCTAAGAATGCGGCATATAATTTTTTAAGTAATTTTCTAGGGTAAGGGTAGGTACACTAGCTTTCTTCTTAGCGTTTACAATTTGAGTTTTCTTGTCCACAATTAAAAACTACCACTGACATAAAGTGCTTCTCACGCTGAAAACAAAATAAAAAGAAATAAGTGGGTACCTTCTCTTATAAAATTCGTTTTCTCTAAGACCTTACGCAACAGACTTATACTACCAACTTGACATGTTAGACGTATCAAACTAGGGTGATGCTTAGAACTACGGAACTATAAAACAAAATACTTGAATTCCTACTTTGGAACAAAGAGATAAGGTTGATTTTCGTTTGTGGATTTTAATACAAACGTATTTTCAGGAATTCTGTTAGAAAAATCAATACTTCCGAATATATTAGAGGAAAGAAGCGTTTATAGGTAATTTTGTTGAAAGTACAACAATTATTTGTACTTAATTTAATGGTAGCTTGTTCCCTTCCGTTCAAACACTGAATAGGGGTCTTAGTATCAATCTAAGGTTAATTATATGAAACGACATAGAATAAAATATTGTTAGTACTTCAAAAAAATGACACTGCTGACGTCAGTTTGTTGTTAATAAGAAATGAAGAAATAACATACGAATGTAGACGCTACCGTCTACTGAATCTACATTCAGTCTACTTTGTATCACCAAAATGTGTGCCAAGCATGGTGAAAATCTTATCGTTAAATTCCCTGTGCTAGAAGATCTTGCTGCTTGCACCAGGTGGCCAAGTCTGCTAAAGCAATTGTGTCAGAATGATCGATCATTGGTACCGTAAATGTTGATTTTGACAGTTTTAGTAATCTCCTAATTATTGAAAGTCATAATTTTGATGTTGCTATGGCGACCCGCTGACAAACATAGATTTTTTTTTTCTTATTTTATAATCTCATAGATATTATCTTATTTTATAATCTCATAAATATGGTGAGGGGGGCAATGGCTGATCTTTGCGTTATGCTCGTGAACGGGTGCTGCTTGTGGTGACTGGTCGTCTTGCTGACTTTGATGTTGATATTATTATTAATATTACTTACCTGTTTAATTTATTTTACGTCGATGGTCCTAGTTTATCATTTGTGGCCTCGAGTTGTAACTCAGGTCGTAACAGCTATGTGAACATTCAGCACTGCATATGTAAGCTGTCACGCCCTTTATGCCAGGAGGCTTTTATTTTTGCAGCCATGTTTACATTATACATATTTTTTTTTTGCTTATGCTTGAGTATAGTTTTCATTTTATTTGTTGGTATATTGGGTTGGCTAGCTGGCATATAGCAAATCATTTAATTTAATTTTTGTCTCTTTAATGTTTTACTATATTCCATTGTATAGAATCAAGTTCTTCTAACTGGACAGATAGCTGTGCTGCTGGGGAGTTTGTTGGCCACTTCTTCTTCCCAGCTAAAGCACTAGGAAGTGTGCGACGGGTGGGCGTTTTGGGGGGACTGTCTTTTGTAATTTTGACGTTCGAAAAGTGCTGATCCTCAGCCTAATTTGAATAAATGACTTTTGATTTGATTTGATTTGATTGGCAAGTCGCAATATCCTATTAATTTGACATTTCGTGTGACCATTAGTACGCAATTTTGAATTTAGAAAATTCCAAACTTTTAGCATAATGGTAATAAGGTTGCCTCAGTACGCTTGTCATAATGTCCAATCTTTGTAAATAGAAGACTTGCCCCCTGTACTTTTAGCCTTTGGCTCACATAACTTCAATGATTTAAATAAAATTACAACTAATTGATTGATCCACTATTTCTCTAATAAGAATAAGGCTATTGTGTTACAAAGCCAAGTGTTGAAGCAATAACCCATTGAGGATTACCTAGCATAGCCGAGTCTGCGTCTCAACGGTCAGTCAAGTGACAAGCCCATGTAAATGGAGCGTGAAACAACATGGCGTCATTCGTAGGCATTGGACCAATAGTTCTACTTTCTTACCTTATGTTCTTAGGCTTGAAAATGCTCGATCAGCTTTTAAATATACAGAAGCGTACCTGAAAAGAAAAACATATAATCATAAATGTGTCTGTGTTTTGAAACACATTGTTATGGGAAATACAGCTGACTAAAGCCCAGTTACAGTCTTGATTTTATTTCCAGGTAGAGTGTAAAATAGACTGGCAGTTTATAAAACGTACCCCGAATTTTGTTAAATATTTCAATGAGCTCTCCATCACTGAAGACATTCTAACTCAAGAACATGTGTTGGCTTTCATTGTAAGGATCATAGCTGGTGGCGTACTGTAGTTTCTGCCTACTCCCCTGGGAATAAGTATAAATTCATGTCTTAAGTTAGAATGATATGTATGTAATGTAAAGAAAAAACCGTTCTAAAAATAAAGAAGTTCAGATGGTAAACCTATTTACATACCCCTTCACAAATTTTATTACGAACTTTTATATCTCAAACAGTCTTTAAAACCGTGTTATAGTCCAAGTTATGGCAAATAGACCGACTCAACACATTAGAATATTATGTCAAGTCGTGTAAGTTTTTACGAGTTTCTACAAAAATAAGCCTTAACGACATGTAGGGTGTGTACTGGGGGCGTACAGGGTTAGGTCCTGGCTTACGGTAGCTTTTGATGTGAGATAGTGGAAGTGGCATACTTTCCTTGTGTAAGATATTATTAGCTGAAATATTAACCTTTCCTTAGAGCCTTTAACTTTACGGTCAGTTTTTCACGAACACATTACTATCCAAAATTTTGATTGGGTTTTTTCAGCTCGGTTATTAAGTATTATATATTCTAGTGAGCCCCAAAATAGACAATAAAAAGACACTTAACCTTTCCGACACAGACGGATAACATCTATAAATAAACTCGACTGCACAAACTAAGCTTTTCAATTTAAACATCGTATAATCTGCAATTCAGGATATCTGCACCCGGCAACTCTATGCAGTGACCATTTCGAGGTACTTAGGAAATAGTGACGCAATGCGGTCACTGTCCATTCACCTGTGCATGGCTCCGTTAGCACAATCGTGCCTGAATTACAAACACGTGAAGGTAGAGCAACTTTCAGTCAGTTTTAACAAAAAGATAGCCAACTGCAAGTTCATAGTGAGAATTTCACAGCTCCTTTATGTCGTAGCAGTAAGGGTAGTTTTCGCAGTTCAAATGTTACAAAGAATGTGAGTTTAACCGTGCAAAACAGAACCACAGTTGTAAAAGTGACGTCAGCATCTTAAAATATTATAATTTTGACAACATATAGCCAAGCTATGAAATTACAGTTCCATAAGATAACCACTGCGAGAGGAAGTTGTTTAATATTTTCTACACACCACACAAACTTAGCGAAACTCAACAATTATCCAATTTATCTTTTAATAGAAATTATAAGGTATTAAATATTAAAAGTATCAATACAACACTTTACGTTGATGATTTCTTCATATTTTCCACATTACAATATTAACAATCCATAAAGTTTATTTTTAATTTTGATTTTAGTTCCATATTTACTCGAAGACCCATTTTTGCACATGACGGTAGGTCAACATTGAAGGACCTAGTTCAGGAAACAAGTTCGATGCATTTTCAATGTAACAATGCATTTCAAATGTGACAGTACATAAATATGCAATGTTCAATTTGAAAAGGTCAGTCTAAATCCAATTTCATGTTGTTTCAACTGATTTCTTTTGACGTACGGGTAATCAAATTACATTGACTTTAACATCATAGTTTCTTTGAACGATAAAATCAGAAATGCCATTATTGGGCATGTTTTTTGAAAAACCGATGGGTGGTGGAACAGACGAGTCCTGGAGTATCGACAAAAATAGTGAAGGACGCCCCCAGTAACATAGACAGACGACTTTAATAAGGTGACTGGGACATACTGGATGTCGATAACAGAATACAGGGTGTTTTGGTGAAGCCTGGGACGGACCAATGTCCAGTTAAAATAAATATCTAAATAAATATCTTAGGACAACCAACACAACGTTATCTGATCCCAAACTAGGCAGAGCCTGTACTATGGTAACCAGACAACTAATAAACATACATTTCTAAATACATACATATTATAGATAACAACCCAACCCAACCCAGACACAGAACAAATGGTTGTGCTCATCACACAAAGATTTGTCCTGGGTGGGAATCGAACCTACGACCTCAGTCTTAGCAGTCAGTGTCACTAACCACTAGACTAACAGGCCAGTCAAAGTTGAGTCGATTGATCAAAATGCATTATTGATATACCCCGTTTTATCAAGACAAAACAATTACTTGCTAATCGGTCCACTGAAATTTCTAATTAACAACAGCCAGAAGTTTGACAGCCTATAAGCAAAATGTTTTTCAGAAGGTTTGTATTTGAGAAAGATATTGTAGCATGTTTAAGCTGCTGCAGAATATGAGCCCCAGAATAGGTTTTCAAAACAAATTAAATTAATAGGAAACACAGTTAATTCATTAAACAAAATTCCATTCATAAACATCTATTGAATTCTTATTGAACTTCAACTGTATCAGTTGACCCTCTTCCGTATAAAATATAAGTAAATAAACATGTAATCACAGACCGATACCAACTGTTTAAATAAAACTATCAATTAATTAATCATTACTAATTAACCTTTCATAAGAGTCAATTTGAAGTGAACACATACAGAACTGATAATGATAAACTGCCAACAAATATTAATTGCCACGTACAGCCAGGGAACTTTATTGTTTTTAATTTGACACGTAACGTCAATTTCCCATTTTATAGCCGTTTCGTATCGTATCGTGTCAAATAATGATAGTTATGATTTGAATAAAGGCAGGTGGTGACAGTTTAAATTAATAGCCCATTTGCTTAACAATTAATTTCCCTGGCTCTTCTGGTATTTTTTTCCCAAATTAATTGCAGAACTTGTAGCGACTATTAGGTATTAATATATTTTATTCCCCTTAAATAAACCCAAGTAGATATTAAGATATCATAAAAACTTCAGCCAAATAGTTCGTAAGCCATAAAAATAAATAATAGCGACATTAAGCAATTCTATAAATGAAAAAACTACGAGTGTAACTACCGTCCCAGAGCAAATGGATTTAATCGACCTTGACACGATCCAATCGTCCTGAAACTTTCGGTTTCACAAAACCCTGGGGTTTTTTGGGGCCAAATTTTTTTGAGTCCAATAAGTACGTGTACTATAAGTACATGAGTAGCTTGGCACGGGCGCTAGTGGTAGTGAAAGAGGTAGGTGCGAGTAATGTTGAGGTTAGACGACAGTCTAACTACTTTACAGTTCACATGTGTTTTATATTTTATACAATTTCATTTGGATGTGAACTACTTTTGCAGTTTCTAAAAGATTTTTCTGGATTTAAATTCGACGGTTTTCGATTAAAACACAGAAATAAGTTTGAAAAAACAAAATTAATTTCTATGAAATTATAATGTTGAAGACATTGGGTTTCATATATTTTTTCTACAAAACTTTTGTCTCATCAAAGGTACATAACTGGAACCAAAACTTATTAAATTAATTTATTTTACGGCTACACTGAGAATCAATATTAGTCTAGTCTGCTGACATCGAAAGTCTTAACACATTGCACATGGTAGTTACTCTGTGGTTAACTACCCGCAAATATCCGGTGCCACGGCTCAGGAACTCCTGTTAATATGGAATGATTGACAATCTATTATTGTCGATATATGGGTCTTGTAGGTAAGAATTTAATTCATCACTATATCACTGGACACTATTTTGACTATGATTAAGTAATAACAGCCGCACGGGTCGATCTATCAGGTTCATGGATGAGTACCCCGAAAGTCTGACACTAGACTTACTAAGGGTTATCATGTTACCCAGTAACTACTATGTAGTAGTCATATAGACAGTCGTTCTATGTAAAGTATTGATATTTAGCTGTATCCGGTTATACCGAAGGCATACCGAAGGCTGACCCTGTATCACTCAACATTTGAGTGATGCAGAGACAAATAGTGGTAGGTGCAATAAAACTGAGGAACAAAATTGCAATTGGTTTGGCATTTTCATTTGGATAACATGAAATGTCCTAAAATAATGTCTTTTAATTTGATTATCTATTACAATTGGACTACTAGTGAAATCCGCCTACAACTGTTGATATCCCTTATTTATAATAGTAATAATAGTGATTTCAGTCACGTCAATCGCCGGCCAGCGTGTGACCCGTAGGGGCTGGCTGTGTCTCAATAAAATCTTCTACATTTGCGCTATCAATATTCACTAATTACAACATATAATATTTTTTCTACATTCAACATAAAATAGTGAAAATAATTTGCCTACGTTTTTGTGTTGGGCATTTAAAGGTCAGTTTATTTGCCTTATAATTAAAGCCTCCACACCCTATTTCAATTATCAAATACTCAAAATCCTAAATTCCCAAGAGACATACACAAACAAGACACATGTCACATCACAGGAACGTGCCTGTTTAAACATTCATACTCACGCGTCCGCTTGGGGGGCTGAATACCAACTTTCGTTCATGTTTTGTTATGTTTACTGGTAAAGGGTTCTTGCACAAAGAAACAGGATTTTCAGTCCCGATTTGTACGCACAGGTCGGTATGTATACGTAGAGTACAATCCACAAGTACCCGGTCTGAAAAGGTGTAGTCGTTACCGACAAGTTGAATATGTTTCTTTATGTGTGAGCCGCATACAGAAAATGTGAGACTGTTTTATCCGCATCGATCGATACCGATCCGTTTCGACTTATTCGTACTGGAATCCTGAAACTTTATACAAGCAGATTAAGGCGAATCGATGGTGAAAGCCTCTTTTACATAGTGTTCGTTGGCTCTTGCCGCGGGTTAACTAAAGCCAAGCTAAGGTTATATGTTAAGTTTTAGGGACAATTTCTTTAAGGGAGTCTGGATACTTATGGTTAGTAATAAAAGAGAAAAATTGCACTTTAATCGTTAGCGTCTGTTTACACGCCACGATACTGCTCGATATTTTGCGGTGAAATGTTGGATTCACTCTTCAATATGCCGCATTTCGTATGGTTAAACAAACAAGTGATGACATATGGTACTGATGCGTGATCGCTCACAATGGGCCTCACAAGAAGGCTAAAAGTCACCCAAAGAGGGCTATGCTTGGAGTTTCCCTACGTGATCGGATCAGAAATGATGCGATCCGTAGGAATACCAAGGTTACCGGCATATCCCGAAGAATTGCCAAAGTGAAGTGGCAGTGGGCAGGGCACATTGCTCGCAGAACAGATGGCCGATGGGGTCGGAAGGTTCTGGAGTAGCGACCGCGTACTGGAAGACGTAGTGTTGGAAGGCCTCCCACAAGATGGACCGATGACCTGGTGAAGGCCGCAGGAATACGTTGGATGTGAGAAGCACAGAACAGATCGAAGTGGCGGTGCTTGGGGGAGGCCTATGTCCGGCAGTGGACCTTTTTCGCCTGAAATGATGAAGATGATGATGATGAAACAAACAAATGTAGTTAGAAACTGCCATGTGATGTGATCCCAATATAAAACAGTAAACCATCGTACAGAACAACACCATAGGCTTAATTAAACCCATTCCAGTATAATTTCACTTTCTTGAAATGGTCAATTTACTATTACATTTCTACGTATCGATAGAGGTATTTATTAAGTCGGCAGCTGGCGATCACTAACTAATAAAAACAACATAAGGTGATGAATTTGAAGACCAGTTCAACACCTCTGGCTTTCCTCCCGGCTTCTCCTTGCTGACTATGGCTACTATTGTTTCTCTCCAAATGATGAGGTATTTTCATATAATTCATTGTGATGCCAGAGAAGAAATTACATTATAAAAAAACCAAGACCGGAACAAGTTTCACATTAGCATGAAAAAGAAACAAAACATGAGCCTTATTTATAATTTCACACACTCCGTAGGAAAAAGTAATCTACAGTGTTATAACGTTCACAACATAGCTGAATAAATGTATACATTTTTATGAGCACCCTCGCAAGAGTTTATTTTATAAAAATCTCAGGGTCAAGCAGAAGTTTTGGGTCAGATGGTCCCTGTATATTTAAGGATTTGCTACCTGCTTGACCACAGGGTTGAAAAATTGAATATTACACTGGACCTCGTCCTGTACGTATACTCTTTTAATGTGAAGGAATATTGCAAATAGTATGGCTTGCCAGACAGTAACGTACGAAAACGTTGGCTTTGCGATACTACTCGATTCCTTAGATTTCTTGTTAGACTGGATTTAGACGTATTCGTACATTATATCATTACTTTTTAACTGACTTTCGAACAGGAGTAGATTCTAAAGTGGTTTTTTTTATGTAATAATTAAAATTTCTTTTGTCAGTAACAACACTTGATCTTTGGAAAAAATATTTTTTTTCTGCGTCCAATGACCTGATTTTTGCTTCGAAAACTTAATTGGACTTAATCATTTTTAAATAGGTTTCGTACTTAGTGTATCTATCACTAGCCATGCTCCCCTGCTTCACATGGTTTTAATGACTTGACAAAACATGACCATAAATCGCTTAGAATAAAAACTACAAAGAAGGATGACAACCGCAACATGATCCATTGCCCTGGCATTTGGTCAACTGAAGGAACACGGGTGGATTTTAGTCCTCCCGCTCCGAACAGAGCGGGAGAAGTCATTTGATGATTTCCCATTCAAAAAAAAGGGCTACTATTGTAAAACCCAATAAAATTGCTAGAACTGGAAATCAAACCCATGGCCACATGCTCGGCGCTTTACTATCAACAGTGTTAAGGTTAGTAGTATCATAAATTAATAATTTAACAAATAGAAGTCCATCGCAAACAGCTCTTATAATTGAAAACACATAGTTTTTCTCATTCACATGCGTGGTTCGCGTGTGAATGAGCAAAACTATGTCTATATTATGTATGCACCATAACACATTGCGTGTCTACCAGACCTCTAAGGAAAACACAAAAACATCTATTTGATAAATGAATAAAACATAGATAATACTTAAACTTAAATACATACCGCGAACCGGTTCCAAACAAAGGTGACACCAAAATGATGTAGGTACGAAACAACCCTCAATTTGTGACACGCAACTGAAACTTAATAGTCAAACAGTTGATCGCTGTCTCACGACCGCTAGAAGACAGACAGACTAAAAATGAGACGAATTAATTTTACATGCACAACAACTTATAGTTTAAAATGTTTACGGAAGAAATCAATTAAAAACGAATGTGCTCAGGATCACGTTGTTTGGAATTATGAAGTGTTTTCTCACTATGTTTTCCTTCAGCGATTAGAAAGTATACCCTCACAGTACAAGTAAAAATGAAACTGCCAACACAAATTAAATAACACTATGTTGATTGAAAATTTGCGCAAGTTAACTATGTACAATCTAACTAGGAATTTGGTATACAATCAGCTTACTTGCAATTTCTTTCATTAATGTTATGACAGTGCTGAGTAGTAAATTATTTTCTTTCTTTAGTAGATAAGCCACGCAAATCATACAATTTTTAATAGCTTATGCCACAGACCACACAGCTAGGATGTGTGGCATGATGAAACTGAAGAATGGTTTCCCTTTGGTGGTCAGCATAGTACAGAACCCTAAAGTAAAACAATTTTAATTGTATGCCAATGTCTCATTCAAAATGTTCAATAAAGTAAAAGTTTAATAAAAAGAAAAACTAACCGCTGCACTCTATAAGTTTTTTAAAAGGTTAAATTGCTTCACAGTTCGCATTGAATTTCAAGGAATGAACCGCGTAATTTTATTTCTTACTATGTAAAGGGGAAGAATTCTCGATAAAGTAGAAAACTGCGTACATTACAATATAAAATGTTATAATCCTAATTACCTATATACGGCAGGCATTTTTTTTAATATTTTTAATTGAGGTTCCTCTCAATTAAAAATATTTAAAAAAAAAATAGTTTAAAAAAAACTAAAAAAACACGCTTCCATGGAAAACCAAACTAAAAAGTACAAAATAATGGAAAAAAAGCGTGGGGTGCTTTTAAGGTATTTTTTTATTGATATCAGGCACCCCACGCTTTTTTTCCATTATTTTGTACTTTTTAGTTTGGTTTTCCATGGAAGCGTGTTTTTTTAGTTTTTTTTAAACTATTATTTATTTTCTATTTTTTAGGGTATTTCGAATTTTGAGACGTACGTCAGCGTAGTTTGTGACAGTTTTTTTGCTGTCCTGGTAACCCTGGCGAGGATAATGGCACAAAATGAAATTATTGCATTGTCATCAGTCCTTGACAGGTGTGCAAAGTTTGAATAAAATCTGGTCGTTTAAAGTGGGTCAAAATCGCACTATAAGGAGTCGGTTACAAACAAACATACAAATATACAAACATACAAACATACAAACATACAAGTGAAGCTAATATAAAGCGTGTAAAAACATTTTAATGTCGATGATGTACAGTGTAAAATGTGGTCCCTTTACAAATTAAAACGAATAATCTCTTTTTAGTTATTTATATTATATAAAAGTCAGCTAGCCTTCATACCTTTTAACACAATCGGTGAAAAACGAGTAAATAAATAACAATAACAATGATTATGAATAGATAATTAATCCTTCGTTGCTCAAACTCTTTGGTTAAAGGGTACTGCGTGTGTAATAGTTACCATACAAGGCGCTTGTACGTGACAATAATCATTTGTAATAACGCCCCTACAATTAATTACCTCTCGCCACTAAAGAGGCTGTTTCCACATAACACGATTATCTTCTTAACTCCACATTCTCAGAAACATAATTCCATAATCCGTCAGAGCCTACTAATTACGTAATACCCACATAATGTTCACGAAAATATTAACATACCCTCTTTTGTGCAGCTCAGTAGACACAATATAGATAAGTGTTCACAAGGCAAGCTCCATACAATGTGTGAAAACAAGTATGGAAACACACATTATTATCAGCCTAACCTTTTCCTAAGTATGATGAGGTCGTCTTTTATGCTAACTAGATGTAGCTCAGCGCAGCTCACAGAGGCTTTGTTGTTATAAATATACACCATCATTGCCCTCACACTCACACACACAACACACATACATTCACACATGTACACAACTCACATACATCCTCACTCACACAACTTACATACATCCTCACTCACACACAATCCCAGTCTTACAAGCACACTTTGCATACCGTTTAATACATTTAATGTAATGTATAACGATAGTATAACGTAGTAACGATAGTGTTAAGTTATTTCTTTTGTATAAATTGGAAGTAGAAATAAACAAGTATTTTATAAATACTAATAATGTATGGAAGAGCGGAGTCTCCTAATACAGGCTTTATACGCTTAAAAGCAGGCTCCAATCACCACTGATGTAAGTTAAAACTTGTTAATTGGAATAAACCTTTATCATTTTTTCATTCCTCAGTACAAGTATTTTAAGTAGAGTGACTGCCTATCTGACCTCCACAACCCAGTTATTGAGTAACACCCCTTGGTAAGTCTGGCAGTAAGACTTTCGGGCTTCTGGTGGTAAACAGAAGCACGAAAATTGATTTAAACTAAAAAATGTACGGCGGACATCTGAGACCAACGGCTTAGCGATTTTTCCAAGGTACAGAAGGATCTCGGTGTGTATTGGATAATCACTCATTCACGGGGTTTTCGAACCAAACGTAGTGTAACCTTGATTTATAACCCGTACGAATAGTAACAACTTAGCCTCAAGCGGGCTTGTACCCGAACTTCTGCTCCTATCCATTTAGTGGCAGTGGAGCGGGAAGAACAAAGGCATGTAATGGAATATCTTATGAGTCACGTGGTAGCGACATCTTGTGCAAGATTAACGACAATGCAACGTTTTTCAGATGAATGTTGTCGTTTACTGGTACTGTAATATTCGGGTACATTCAGATAATCTTCATAATTATGGTGACCCAGATGTATATAGAATAAAATCTACAACAAAATAATTTTCCGGAATAAAATAAAATACGTTTATTTGCGGTAAATACGACGCATAAAAAATTAACACAACAAAAATATAAAAAAGCTAGGGAAAATATGCGTCACATCCACGCAAAACGGCTATCGTTCAGCATAATATTGCGACTCTATGGGAGACAGAGACCCAGCGCTGGTTTTCAGCGACAGCCGGTGCTGACGTGTGACGTCGGACGGTGCAGCAAATCATGAGTAAAAAGAAGTACAAATACTTTACAAAAACCTCTCTGTTTTGAGAACTATGGCTTTATTATCAAGCTATAATACTTGAGTGTCCTTTATTGAGAATAAATAAGACCGTTCTATGTGAAAACTAACAAGTTCGGCGAATTCTGAATGAAAACCAAGTGACATTTATTTTATATTATCTACTGAAAAATAATAGGTTGATACGTTTTGAGGTATTTTTTTTTATTGATATCAAGCACCCCACGCTTTTTTCTATTATTTTCTATTTTTAATTTGGTTTTCTATTTGTTTTTTTTACTTTTTTTAAACGATTATTTATTTTCCATTTTTAGGGTGTTTCGAATTTTGTGACGTTTGTCAGCGTAGTTTTTGAAGACAGTTTTGCTATCCTGGTAACCCGGGCAAGGATAATGACACAAATGTATAAAATTGTTGTATTGTCATCGATCCTTGATAAGTATGCCAAGTTTCGAGTTAATCCGACGTTTTGAAAGGGGTCAAAATCATGTTCAAAGTTTTCGTTACATAGGTACATACGTATGAAGCCAATAAAAGTGTGTTAAAAACAATTGGCTGTCTTTTACAGTTCATGTTATTTTGTTAAAATATTTAACCAGTTGAAAGGTAGCCAGTCAATATATTATAGGTTAGCCTGCGTGATGATTAGTAAATAGACGGTTTTGAATCAATACAGCATTATAAGACCGGATTTAGTGCAACTACCTAAGCGGTCTACTACCTAAGCGGTCTCAACCGTAAAGAAATGGACGTCGGTAACACAGTTTATTAACGATCGCCTGAAATGTAATAAACCTCAATAATACTGTCAAAGACAAAGTTAAAATTCTCTTTCAAAATCTAAAACGGAATAAATTCCGTCAAGGTTCTAAAACTCTGAAGAAATTCTTTAATCTAGCAGCAAAAACAATATTCCTTATAAAACAGTAGACCCAATCTAACAAAGAACGTCTGCTAGGTGCTTTAGAAAACTCGACAATTGTAGGACAAGAGCAGACTATTACTAGTGAGAAAGGGCTATGGCTCAAATATAAAAATACAGATTGTCGATAGACTAAGAGATAGATAGATGATTATTTGTTTGAAGGACGATTTGTCAATTATTCGATGAAATAACAGCTACAATAAAAATAATCTAGGGTTAAGATTTGTTAAAATATGAGTTTAAAAATCAATATTTTGCAGATTCAATACCCAGCAAACGGTAGTACTAGCAGCAACAGTGCACACTTCTGACAATGGTAACTTGAGGATAGCCATAGTATAGTGTCTTTACTTATAACCTCACTCTAGTGAGCGAACACAATTCGAAAGTGAACTCATTTGTTTTTAAACTGCATCTTCTCGAATTCACAACAAGATACCGTTTGAATTTCTAAGAGATTTATGTCAGATAGTTATCAATATGTGTGTTAAGTGTTTTAAACACCTCAAAGTAATTTTTGATTCGTGTTTGAACTCCAAAATAACAACAAACAACGAACTTCAAAGTTTTCACAATACAAGTTACCTACGGAGGGTAGGTTGAAACAAAACTCTCTCAATACCTTTAAAGTAATAAATGCGAAATATTAAAGAGCAATTACTTGAAAACTTCAGAAAGCCTTTCGAAAAATAAGGCTGAGTCGAATCTTTACTCTTGATATTAAATAAAGTGCGATAATGTTTCTTGTTGGCAACACTACAGGGAAATGTTTTAATCGCTTACTAATGAAAGTTCAATTTTTTTTAGATGGGAAATCATCAAATGACTTCTCCCGCTCTGGGCGGAGCGGTAGGGCGTGTCAGACTTTTACTGACTAAAACCCACCCGTGTTCCTTCAGTTGCCCATGTGCCCGGGTCACGGTATCTCTTTCGAACAATCTCGCGACCCTGGCAGGCATCGGTCCTAGCAGACCCCATCAGTGCTGCTGACATCTCTTTGAGGCGCACGTGGAACACTACGCGCCGTCGACCCGAGCCTGGTCCTTACCGGGCGGCGAGCTACCCATTGCTTGCCACCCGCAAGCTCGCGCCTACGGTGGCCGGGAGTCCGCTATAGACTCCCGACGCCCGGGGCGTCTCCTCCTGCGGTGGCTAGGGACGTGAGGGCGCAGTGACTGCCGCTCCCTCATGCGCCCCGCCTCCTCCTTCGCGAGCATTACTGCTTCGCAGAAGGAGGTGACGGCTTCCCATGCCCTCTCGCTCCGTACCATGGCTCGCACCAGGGCCAGACGCGAGAGGTCGCCGCCGCCGATCGCCTCCACGAGGACACGGCGGTGCTCCGCCCAGGCAGGGCATACCTCCACCATATGCTCCACCGTAAATTCAAGAGTATTGGGTTTTAATTTGGGGATATTCATTATTGTGCGTCAAAGTTGCTATTTTGTGTTCGTCAGAGGAGGGAAATTTATTGCGACTGATAAATAATACATACAATTCACGCCTTTTTCCCATGAGGATAGGCAGAAACTACAGAACGCCACCTGCTACGATCCTTACATACTTTTTAGGGTTCCGCACCTCAAAAGGAAAAAGCGGAACCCTTATAGGATCACTTTGTTGTCCGTCCGTCCGTCCGTCCGTCCGTCCGTCCGTCCGTCCGTCCGTCTGTCAAGACCCTTTTTCTCAGGAACGCGTGGAGGTATCAAGCTAAAATTTATATCAAATACTCAAGTCTACTGTCCCTTGGAGCTGTGAAAAAATCAAACTCCTAAGCTAACGCAATCAAAAGATTTAACTTTTGATGCCGCAAATTTCCGCAAATTTTCGAAACTCGCAAGGGAATCAAAACGTAAAAGGTACTTCCAGTCGATCTAGAATTTTGAAATTTGGTACGAAGCAACGTCTTATAGCACAGATAAAGGAAAAATTGGGAAAACTGTAAGTTTTTAGTTACATCATATAATAAAAATATTTTTTTTAATTTTAAAAGTTATACCCACAGGTTTGTTCGGAACCCTCGGTGCGCGAGTCCGAGTCGCACTTGGCCGGTTTTCTACTTCGTTTATGTTCATACACCTGGTTCTACTCGCATGCCGGTTACCCGTATTAGTCACGTGACCTTTCTGAAGAACATCACCATCACCCCTTCCAGCGTTTCTAGTCCCATCAGCCTTGTAAATATCTTTTGTTAGCCACCCTTCATTCTTCTTCTCAACATGATCAACCAAACTGATATATACGTAACAGCATTATCCAGTTATCCTAGGTAGGTACACTTGAGCATATTAGAGTACTTAATGGTGTGAAATCGCCTTCTGCGTATCAAAAGTGATGTACAATGAATTTTAAGAGGATGACAAGTGACATCCTGGTTTAGAACTATTCAATTAACAGTACTAAGTCTATTTAAGTAAAATAATGATCCGAATTAACAATATTCACCGTATTTCTGTATAAATTCAGACAGAACTCCGTCTTTATAGCTTGGATTATCTTCCATTGTGTCTTCTGCACGAAATAATAAATTAATGTTATTCAATTAAAGCAGGCTCAGGGAATTAAGAGATTTAGTGAAGATTGAAAGTGAATAAATCATTAGTATTCCTTTATAATTTGAACAGGAGTTCATTTATTTTTGTAGGCATGAATGTGATTTAAAGTAAAATATATGTTTATTTTATTAAGAAGCTTGAACCGCCGTTTAGTGTGAAGGTCACATGCAGAACTGCTGAACGTTGGATCCTGGTTTCAATCCCCCGGGTCGGGCATTGTTATTGAGTCTTAGTTAACCCCTTTATGATGATAAGGTAATGTGTAGTGGTAAGGTCATGTTATAGGTATTTATAATAGGAATAGAAAACATGTCCACTTCAAAACAAAATTTGCTACACCCGGTCATCGTTTAATATTCTGTTGTTACATAAACGAACTAAACACATAAAGTACTTTGTTCCCCTTTTCGCATTCAAACGTTTTATCAAATAAAATATGGAAGTATTTTGGTACAAAAACTTTTTGTTACCCTATCTCTTAGCCTATCTATGTAGCTCAATGCTATCTTATTATGATAAATTGTTAGACTGTGATCAATAAAATAAACAAAGAAACGTTTTGAAATGATAACAGTTTGGGGTCACTTGAAATATGAGTAACTTATTACTGTAATGTGTTTGGCACTAGTTATAGAGCTGTGGTGGTCCAGTGGTATCGCTCCTAGCTTACGAGTTGTAGATCATGGGTTCGAACTCACTCAAGTGCTTTACTTAGTGTAAATAATTTCATAATCACTGCTTTCAAAACGGTGATAGAAAACATCCTGAGGAAACTGCATGCTCTAGAACTAGGTGACATCTACTAACCCGCACTGCGCCAGCGTGGTGGATTATGTCCCACTCCCTCTCACTGAGAGAAGGTTTGTGTCCCAGCAGTGGGAAGATTATAGGGTGATTATGAAATTCATATATTTATTAACCCTTAGGCAAAATTATAGTATTAATTAATAAATTGTAAAACTTGTTAACATTTAATAAGAAATCGGAAACAACAACCTTTTCTAAACCTGTTTATTTTTTTATTCTTAGTTACTAATGCGATATTTTGCAAAAAGATATTGTGAGAAAGAGTAATTCTGCGAAACTGACATTCTTGAAAGCAACATTATGAGAAACAGACATTTTACGACCAGTAGACATTTTGCGAAAGAGACATTTTGGGACGAAACCTATGAAGACACTATAACTTAATAACGATGACATAATTAAATTGTATGAACAGAACTTTGACATCAAAAACACAATCCTCTCGATAGGAGCAAAGAAAAAAGAACAAAGGATCGTTTGGTGCTGATTTGTATTGTGTAGTGGCGCAGTAAAACATCTGTGAAACTGGGTTCAACTGTTATTGTAATGCTCTCACAGTTTAATAATTTGTATAGCCTTTTACAACTGTTTCAGGATCCGGGTACAGCCTATTAAGAGCTAAAATATTCAGCATTTTTGGACCAGCGTGGTTAAGAATCAAATATGGCGAAAGCTTCAGTATAATTCATCTATGTCAACACTCTTTCCTAGTGTAGTGTAATAAAGATAGGTCCGGATGTCTTTAGTACTGACTTTAAACATTTAAATCGAATACATATTCCACCGCTCTTACCAAGTAGTGTTATAAATGATAGTTCCGGAAAACCACTGATTTAATGTCACGATGCAGTGACAAACATAGACAATCCAACATCATCTGCCTAGCCTTTTCCCAACTATATTGGGGTCAGCTTCCAGTCTAACCGGATGCAGCTGAATACCAGTATTTTACATGGAGCGACTAAGCAGGCATATACCCACTTACTGATACCCCTTGGTAAGACTAGTTGTAAGACTTTCGGGCTTCTGACGACCCGTAACGGCATCCGCAAATGGCAGCCGGGACTTAACGTGCTTTTTGAGGCACAGAAGTGTCTTGGTATGTAAAGATGGTAACCCATCCACGAACCAACCGCGGCAAGCGTAGCTTAACCTGAACGATCGATCCGCGCAGCTGTTATTACTTAGCCACAAGCCAATAGACAATCCACCATTCATAAACAATTATCCTGTCCACCCAAGAGCTGACACTTGTAACAGATAGCGTTTATGGCGAAATGACACTATGACAAACAATAAGTCCAAGTCTGAAATCCAAGCAACTTTAAAATACTTAGTTGTTTTTTTTTTCTTCCTTTCTATATTTGTGGGACTGTGACAAGGGTTACTGACCTTTCACATGTAACCAAATCCACTGTCAGAGCGACAAAATCCATTTATTCTGTTTGACCTCACATATCCTACCCCAAAGGGGTACCTTTGGCCGCCATCTCGAACTTAAAAAGGGGTCTCTAGAACACAATTAAAGGCACAAAAGGTATATTTTGCCTTTGTACTCATTGTGTTTTGTATATCAGCAGGAATCTAGGTCACAGGCATGACTGGCTTAATTTCCATTGTGGTATATAATTATGTTATTTTGATCTTTTGTCTTAAAACCAGACTGTATTCCCGCTCTTGTTTTATGTAAGCATTTTTTTATTTTATTTAATCAGGTCAAGATGTGGTGAGGGTTTATTTCTTGGTTCGGTGAAAATATTCAAACAAAAAAGCGAATGAAAAGAGAAAACTTCTTACATAAAAAAAATCACGAGTTTTGTGCAATTTCTGTATACCTACCTGATAACCTTACTCAAGTGAGCGAGTTTATTTTCGAATTGTGTATTCGAAAACAAACTCACTTGTTTTCAAAGAGAATCATCCCGGATTCAAAATGAATCATCGTTCGAATTATGAAGTAACGTTTAGAGAACGAAAACGCTGAACTTATGGCCTGTAGTAGCCTTATCTGTATCAAAAGAAGTTTTTCGTTACCCCGGAATTCAAACAGGCTAATTTTATTTTATAATAATCAAAGTGCTAAGACTTTCTTATTAACCTACTTCCTATGAAATATACTTTCAAACGATAATAAGGTCGTTCCAATTCATCCTACCGTTGTTAGGGCTCATCATTTATTTTTCACAAAATTATGACACTGTTTACATAGGACCTGTGACACGACATTGAATTGGGAGATTATGTGTTAAACAAATATTTTCAAGAGATGAAATCCACTGAAGCAAAATATAACAGTTTAATTTTCTCTTTTTCATTTTTGTTTTGTTAAAGGTTAAATTTTGTTGAATCAACTTACTGTTCAGGTTTATTTGTGAGCGATAAAAATATTTATTTACAGATAAAATTTTTGCTTTGTTAGAATAATAATTTGGCTTTATGTACTGTATTTTATAATAATAAAACGATTCACGTTTCAGCAACTGTTGCGAAATTCATAAACATTTTTATCGTGTTTTGTAAATATTTTGGTCTCTAATAATAAGTTGTTAAAAGAGCTCGTGAATAAATAATAAAAAGTGTGTAGATCAGACGAAGGTTAAACCACGCTTGCTGCGGTCTTTTCGCAGATGTGACCATTCAATATAAATCAAGACCCTCCGTATCTCGGAAAGCACGTCAAGCCGTTGGCCCCGACTGTCATTCGTAGATCTTTTAAAGTTGTTACGGGTAGGTACTCAAAAGCTAGAGATTCTAACAACCATTCTTACTAAGGGGTAAACGTTAATACGTTTACCCCTGGGTAATCCCAGTAACTGGGTTATGGAGATCAGAAAAGGTCTCGCTCCATATAAAATACTGGCATTCAGACCCCAACAAAGTTGGGAAAACTCAACGCAGATGATGAATTGAAGGTGTCCGCTAGAGCTGATGCATGCCAGGGTCGCGAAATTGTTCGGAAGAGTTACCGTGGCCCTGGCATAAAGGCAACTGAAGAAACATGGGTGGGTTTTAGTCAGTAAAAGTCTGACACGCCTTTCCGCTCCACCCAGGGCGGGAAATGTCATTTGATGATTTCCCACCCACAATAAAAAAAAAGATGATAAAGTGTAAGTAATTGTGACAAAATTATGAAAACTTTGAATCAAACTTTCCTTGTTACACAACTATACATAAATATATCTACATTATAAGTAAGTCCCAGCAGTAACTGACTGTAAATATTTGTTTCATTCATTTAATTCAACCTCAAATCATACAGACCATATTTCTGTGAAATATTCAAATTATACTGTTTTTATTACAATTCATTCATGAATATTGCCATTTCGAGAGATATGATGAGCAAATGTGCAATCAAATTAGCGTGCCATAAAAACAATAGTGCTATCTAAACATCACTTCGAAATTCAAACTCTCTCGTTGTGAATCCGCGATGATTTACTATAAAAACAAATGGTTTCACTTTCGAATTCTGTGCGCTCACTTGAGTGAGGTGAGCTGTGAACTTGATAGAATAGTAATACTGGTTTTAAACCACCACAATTATATCGTGTGTAAATAATATGTAATTCAACAGACGAAAGATATAGGTACGCATTATAATCAATTTTGTTCCATAAATATGTTAGGTTTTAAGTGTGTCATTTTATTTATTTAAAACAGAGTAAAGGATAGCCCTTTAAATACTTTGTTAGAAGTAAAGTAATCAGCTACCCAAAATAAACTTATAACTTAATGAATAAGTATGAGTTCAGAATTGTTATTCATAGCTTACAAGCAACTTGATTTTTCTTCTAGTACAAAAGAATTACCTACCTCAACTTGCCTATAAACTGATCAGTAACAATGTACGTACTAGTTCATTATTTAGGCCCTTACGTTGTACCCATTAATTTCACCCTCACTAATTCACCCTAACACTAATACATTCCCTTGAACACATTAATTTACCCACAGGCTGAATCATTGTAGATTTTCGTTGTGTGGCTGAGAAGAGAAGTTAATATTTTATTTATGTATATATTATTATTTTAGTAGCATATGTGAGGGAATTTCAGTAGAATTTATTTTTCTGATTTTTTTTTAAATCAAAACTGCAGTAATAAAGGACTTATTCTCAAATGAAAAGTCATTATGGCATTGCTTGTTAATTATTTATTTATTTAAACTTCTCGCACACAAAAAAGGTACAAAGGCGGACTTAATGCCTTAGGCATTCTCTACCAGTCGACCAAGGGTGGTGAAGAGATTAGATGGCAGGTGCTTTCATTGTGAGGAATTAAGTTGTTGTATTGTGTTTGTTCTTCTGTGTTGCTCTAAATAAATGATTTTCCGGTATATCTATTTAAATCCTCGTGTGAACATGATTGTCTAACAATACAACAGTCGGCCTGATTGTCACTATTACCTATGGACATGCAATACAAAGGGATTTGTCAATGCATTGTCAAATGCTAATTTTTAATGGGAATAGGCCCCTGTATGAAAATAAAGAAAAAATGTTCATTTTCATAACAAAAACAATATCCCTATTGCAGTATCGCCGCATTTCTTTATAGGTTAAATCCACAAAGCATAACAATGTTTGTTCACAATCAATCCGATCTATGAGTGCTGTGACACGCCACCGGGAATCCTATCGAACTGAACACGAGTGTAAAGTATAAAACGAAAACAAAACACGTGAGCCATTATTCCGATATGCGTCAGTTGCTTGGGAATTTCCTTCAAATAGTGTTAGAACAAAAACAACGTTCTTAATTTTCTTTGAAAAGTATTTTTCAGCACTAGAATTGTAGATTTTGGCATCTAATAGTTCAATTCAAAATATATGGTTTCTACTAGACTGTCTGCCTCGTTACTTTAGTGTTCGAAAGCGATAATACAGGCATGCAGTTTGGGTTCGAAACACAGGTCGAGCAAAATGTGATTGGGTTTTTCCTTCAGTAATTTCTCAAAAGCATCAGCAGTAAAAGGCTCGCCCCTATTGTACGGGACTTGAAACAAGTTGCGAAATATGGGTGTGCCAAAAGAATACCGCTGCTTCACCTTTCTAGGAAAATAGGCGTAAGGACATGTTGTTTAATATTATTTTGAATTTTGCAAGCACTAGTTCAAAATCAATATAGATAAGTATCAGCTAGGCTGCGCAATACTTATTTTATTTCGAGGCGGATTTTTACCCACATCCTATCCATGTTGCTATCAATCGCAGATAAAAAAAACTGGCCAAGTGCGAGTCAGACTCGCGCACCGAGGGTTCCGTACAAACCTGCAGGTATTCACGGTTTATGCATAAGGTTTATGTTTATGAAATAAAATGTTTTTTTTTTTTTAATTTTTATATTTGAGTTGACTGAATGAAAGGTAAATTGTGGTTTACGATTTATGACGTATTAAAAAAAAAACTACTCACTAGATCTCGTTCAAACCAATTTTCCTTGGAAGTTTATATGGTAATATACATCATATATTTCTTTTAGTTTTACCATTCCCTTATTTTAGAAGTTACGGGGGGGGGGACACACATTTTACCACTTTGGAAGTGTCTCCCGCGCAAACTATTCAGTTTAGAAAAAAATGATATTAGAAACCTCAATATCATTTTTGAAGACCTATCCATAGACACCCCACACGTATGGGTTTGATGATTTTTTTTTGAGTTTCAGTTCTATGTATGGGGGGAACCCCAAATATTATTGTTTTTTTTTTCTATTTTTGTGTGAAAATCTTAATGCGGTTCACAAAATACATCTACTTAACAAGTTTCAACAGCATAGCTCTTATAGTTTCGGAAAAAAAATGGCTGTGACATACTCGGACAGACAGACAGACAGACATGATAAGTCTATAAGGGTTCCGTTTTGTTGCCATTTGACAACGGAACCCTAAAAACATATTATAATCAGCTTTAGTATAATGTAATACTGCTGGGACTCAGAGCTTCCCTCTGTGAGAGGGAGTAGGCCCATATACTGGGCCCGCGTCGTAAACTACGCTACACTCTGTAATACTAAAGTATTTTCGATAAAATATTCAAATAACTGTGTCGTACCAACACAAAACCTTAACACAAAAATATTGTATTTAAAATTCCTTTACTGAATAACTAAGGGATATTACATAAAGAAACCTAAAAGCCTTTTTCATGTTTATTTGAAGAATCTCATACGCTGCGATAGATTAAACTTTTTCTTAGCTGTAGGATTAGAATTACAATATTACTTTTATGATTATTTTTATAACATCCCGCCCGAATTCCACGAAGCAAAGGTGTATTTGAACACCCACATTGCGCTAGTTAAATTCAAACTCCATGTGTTAAATGTTACAACAAAATACCTTCTGATATATTGCAATTAAATGAAAGGAGGTTTAAAAATCATATTAAAAATACACTTTGTAAACGAGCTTATTACAAATTAGAGGACTACATCCAAGATAAGAACGCTTGGAAACATGCTGGTCTCGCTCCATAGGACAGTCTTAGAGTTTATCAAACTAGTTGCTAACTTAATTGTGTAGATAATATTTATTTTTTCTTCTATGACACTGTTTTACATTCTGTAATTACTGTAACTCACACACTGACAGTTTATATGGGTAGTTCATATAATTGTTTTTTATTTAACTGCTTTTGTTAATTCATTTTTATTTTCTTTTAATTTCATTTGTTGTGTATATGTATCATTTGCATCGTTGTATATGTAAGCGGGCACGCCCTTTATGCCTGGAGGCTTTAGTAAGGTTTTAAGTTCTGTGTACGATTTTGTTTCATTATTCATTTCAGCTTGCTTGTTGCTTGAATGTTTTGTTTGTTTTGTTGGTATAATGGCGTGTGCTAGCTGACATATGGCGAATAATGTATGTTTTGTTTTATTATATTAATAACTTATACAATATTGTATAGAATCAAGTTCTTCTAACTTAACAGACAGCAGTGCTACTGGGGAGTTTGTTCCGCCACTTCTTCTTCCCAGCCAAAGCACTAGGAAGTGTCGAAGGGCGGGCGTTTTGGGGGGACTGTCTTATGTGACTTTGACGTTCAAAAAGTGCTGACTCTCAGCCTAGTTTGAATAAATGACTTTTGATTTTGATTTTTTGATTTTGATGTAATAGGAGGCGAGCCTATAGCCATTGACCAGGAGAAAATCCAGACTTCTTACTACTACTGCGAAATTTCTGATGAAAATCACCAAGAAAAGAAAGAAAGAAAGAAATAGGTTTATTTTCCATGTAAACACGTCCACATATAATAGACAAGTAAGATAGTATGGTACTTGCATGACCTGTGAATAAACAAGTAAGTTACAAGAAATTTAAATTAATAAGAACTTTTTAATCATCAAAGCTATCTTAATAAATCAGTTTTGAAGGTAAGGTCAGGTTCAGTAAGGGTCAATGACCTTTTTCTTTAATAGCTAATGGAGATTTATGTTTTAATAATAAGTAACATTTTCCTTTATCCAGCTATAATCTATTCAATTTGTTGAAAGTAATAATACTTTCAACAAATTGAATAGATTATACCATGAGGTAGGGATAGTAATACAGTCTAAAATAATAAGATTTTGTGGTCATTGAAAACATAAAGAGTAACTAAAAAACTTGTATGTACCTTGCTGTTAGTTGTAAAATGTTGCTTTATTCAAGTAAAGGACATGCAAAATACATTGAATGTATGTCACGTTAATTTTTTAAAATGTATTATGTGTGTTTGCAAGTTGATTGTTTACATAATCTTTTGCCTGCCCTTTTAAGAAATACTGACATGGTGTATAAAACCTATAAAACTGAAATAGTATCTATGCTACTCAGAAACTCCGAATCTGATGAGCCCTTTCCAATTCAACTCGATTCGGTAATAAATCATAGACAGAGCGTAATAAATTATAACCCTCTGCGGGGATAGTCATCAATTTAAATATGAGCGGAGTCGCGTGTTTGAGTTTATACATAAATAGGTATAACATGTTGACGAAAAAGTAAGAAGGAGTTTTGAACCAAACTATCCAACCGAAGCCAGTTATTCTCTCGATTTCAAATTGTGACAACTAATAGAACTCTTTGCGCACTTACGTTTCCGGATAAGTAGGTAGTGCCACAGTAGGTACCAATTTCTGACACTAAGCAGCGTATTGTTTCTGGTGTGGTTACAGGCACATTATGAGACATTCAGCTTCATCTCTGGGATTAGAACACATCTGTGGTGCTTCTGCTATATGCGGCGACCACTTATCCAAAGGTCGGACGGCCATCTATTGTTTGCCACCCAGTAACACAAAATATTTTTAAACGAGGGTTGTGTTAGATTTGTATCTTTAGTAATCAACAAAACAAACAAATAAATTATTACTCTCAGCCGTTTTTGTCCCGGTCCAATCCGTAATCAAATACTCTGTTATTCAGCAATCATAAATGCTATTTAAAACAAGCAAATGCACACGCCCAACTAGTGCTATTCAATCAAACCCGTGCCTGGTACAGTCGACGCCGCTTTATAGTGATAGTTGCAAATGAAAATGAAATTTGAAAATCCGCTTACAAGGTTGAACATGGTTTGAAAATTTTAATATGATTATTCAACATGATTTGATGTAGTTAGAATCTGCTAATAATACAGGCTTTTCAAGTTTTTATAGGTTAAGCAATGCAAAGACGTAACAGGCATAACATTTCTTCATGGGTCTACTTTTAGTCGTACTATTTTGTAACATTCACTTGGAACCTCACTCAAGTGTGCGAGCGCACACAATACAAAAGCTCATTTGTTTTAAGTCAATTATCGTGGATTCACAACATGACACCGTTCGAATTTGAAGTGTTGTTAAGGTCAATAATGCTCGGTCAAACTCACGACCTCTCGCCTGCCAGTCTATTGATAGACTATTATCGCTTTCAATCTAATTTAATTAATCTTTTTGGAATGTATTTTATCTAGAAACTTCAAATAAACCGTTTTACATACCTACACAAAAGCTATGGATATAGTCAATCTTATTATAATCTGATTAAAATCACTCAACTGTCACAGGTGTACCTTAAATAGGTCTAGAATTATCTAGAAACTTAGCTGTAGGGGAATTAGGTAATGTATTCATATGAAAGATTTTGCGATCCAAAAGCGTTATAAATATTGAAGAATGTTTAAAAGCTGCAAGGATATGGTTGACGTTAAATTTACAGGCACATGAGACATTTCAGCTATGTAAACATCTGGGATGGCAACGCATCTTCGGTACGTGTGGTATTACAGATGTTCATAAAAGACGGTGACCACTTACCATCAGTAGGACCAATGACTTGGTTGCGATCTAATAACATTAAAAGTTAATTTGTGTAATTTACGCCATAAGCACTGCTCCCAAAATGGTAAACAAAACATTGTCAGGAAATCGCCATGCCATCAAACTCAAAATTCGTAAACATTGTGACATCCACCATCCAGTACCGGGACGCGTGGTGGATAACGTCACACTCTCTTTCGTTGGCAGGAGGCCTGCCTTCCAGCAGTGGGAACGTTATAGGCTACTTGTGATACGCTTATGCGAACATGAAATATGACACACCAGAGACAGCTGATACGTCTCATGTGCCTGTAACTACACCGACACACATACTCTTCATACTCGAACACAGCTACTCTACTTAGCGCCAGAAATAGGTACGTTGGTAGTACTCGTTGTGAAAACGCCATGATTTTATTTAAAAATAAATAAGCTCTCTTTCGAATTGTGTGCGATCACTTGAGTGAAGTGAAAATGAACTTCGCAGAATAATACTGATATTTTATTGATTCGGAATCAGTTCCGGATGTTTATGTTTTGTTCTGTATTATGACAAAAAACAAAGTCCGATTCCAAAGAAAATACACGTCGTATTTTCATAAACATTGTTTCCTTAATACATTACAATGAAATTCTTATCGTAAAAAAATATTCAGTACGCCCAAATACACGTTTCCCAAAATAATATTTTTGTATTTCACATGATACAACTATTTTCTCCACCAGATTCAGCTATGAAAGTATTGAGTAATCAAGGAATTCGTACAATTTTTCAGAACATATTCACTTTTTGCAATGAAAACTGTGTTTTTGTGTCTAGTATTTTATTATAATCCATTCATTCGCTCGGCGGTGGAGCTGCACTGTTATATATTACGAGTATAGGTACTTATGTTTGTCTGCGTTACACACGGCTACATAAAATCAAGCTATGCATCTCCAGTATAAACTGACCTCACATTGTTTGGGATTACGATATAATGAGAGGTCAGCTTAAATTGGAGTAGTATAGCTTGATATGTAGCCGTGTGTGCATGACTGTACGTGCGGAACATCCTGGACACTAAGCTGTTAGCACCTCGCCGAGAAGGCTGTTTGTCCCAGCTATGTGAACATTATAGGATGATGATTTTTTGGGGTGGCAGGAGTCCCCAATGACTCTGGTATTCATAATGTAGTATAGTATTTAAACGGATTTGTACACAGTTTTTGAATAGTACTCACCTAACTACTAAAAAAAAATACAACTAAACAACATATACTCATGCCAAAAGTCCATAAAATAATATAATGACTTGAGCGTTTGTATATTTAAAGGTTCATATTATATTGCATTAACAAAGTACTTATGTTTCCGTGGCTTCCAAGTCCTTCCTGTTTTGATAGGTACCTGAAACAAAAAACATAAAATGTTAATAATGCTATATACAGAGGGATTTCACTCTCGTAAAAGTTGTATACTTCGAGGCAGGCTCATCTTTTTAACTTGTGCGTCGTAAAAAGGGAAAAAAAATGGAAGGGATGAACGAAACTGTTCTGAAAATAAAAGAAAGAATACTGCAAAATTTTTATGAAATAAAACTTTGCGTTAAGTCTGAAATAGTCAAAAAGTTATGAGCAAGCGTGGTGATAAATGCTCGTGTTTTTTCTGAATGAGAAGAGGTCTATACCCTACAGCATCCTGCAAAACCTGGTAAGATTTTAGGGAATTCAACGCGAGGATGTGCAGTCACGGGATTGGTCGTACTTGGTGATGGAGCTCACTAAGATTGGCGGGCTGATATCAGTCGGGGGTGCGACGAATGTACAAGTATCTCCCGAGCCCCCCACATATAGTACAAGCAGTAACAGTCGGATTTCGTTCATGGTTCATGGTTAGAAATTCACGCGACTTTCGCTTTTGACTTTTGTTTCAACACCTCCATACAAGCTAGTTGACACAAACGGCGCGAGTGTTTTTCTTCCTGCATTCCGCGCGGGACTCATTTCAGTTTAGCCTGTCCAACTGAAGTGAATGAGGATCTCTTGTCGGTCTAATTATACATAGAGAAATCGACGCGCAAACTTACTTTATGTATTCAGTTTGATTAGGCGTTGAAATTTTTCGTCACTTATTAACAAAAACTTGCTTTTCCATACCTTTTGATCGCGTTGGTTTTTGCGGCTTAATTTTTTAATATGTTTTTAAAGCTCGAAATCAATCCTGTGTCAATCTTTTTGTTAACATAATTCATATTGTAGCAATATAATGGGATTATTGTATACCGGAAAATCAACAAAATCTTTATTTCTGAATATATATTTTGGTGTCAAAATAATATAGCGGACAGTTTTGCATACTAAAAACTCCACAAATACAAGAAAAACTCATGCAAGACAAAACAAGAGATACAGCTATACATATATAATAATCACCGTCCATCCGTACTAACCGTTTACACCAAAAAGGTTCTAAGCAAAACTCGAACAAATCTGTTTTCCTTCCATTTCCTTACAAAAGTAATCTGTTTTCAGTATCGGTGGCAGATTCAATTTTAAGATAATCTAAACACTCGAGGTGTTAAAGAAAAATAGGCGACGTTCCACGAGGGTATGCGCTATTTATGTAATATTATCTGGGAAGGAAACTTGTGCGGTGAAATAGTTCACACAATGTCATATTTTTATAGATCTAAATATCACTTCGAAATTTGAACGGTTTTTCGTTGTGAATTTGATAGTATTTACTTTAAGATTTAAAAAAAATAAAACTATCCCATTCACCACTCGATTTAGATTATCTTAAAATTCGAATCCCGTTCAAATTTAGAAGTAACGTTGTAGAACTATGAAAAATAGCAGATTTTGTTAATTCACTGGCGAATTGTGTGCATTCACTTGAGTAAAGTGAGCAGTGAACTTTACAGAATAGAACTACACTGTTGTGAACACCGTTCGTAGATTCTAAGGAGGTCATTTCATAACATTACCTCACGCCTTGTTTAGGTACTCAACAGGTTGGACAGAGGTAAACTTATAGTACACCTATATAGGCCCCACATACGTCGTCCATTCTTAAACAGAAATGGTACATAAAATTTACCAAAAGTTTTTCAGAAACTCACAATACTTATTTGTATACAACAACCTACGTACATAAATAAATATTGCAAGATCGTGAAATCCGACACAACATAAGCTCACTCACTTCAGCCGTAAGACGTCCACTGCTGGACTTAGGCCTCCCCCAATTTGGGGGGCTTTGCCATAATCGCCACGCTTGGCAGGCGGGTTGGCGATCGCAGTATGGTGGTAAAATGCATAGAGAACGCTGCTGCCCATTCTCTAGTAAGTCCCTTAGTCGCCTTTTACGACACCCACAGGAAGAAATGGGGTGGTGTTATTCTTTACGTCCGGCACCACACGGTACACACGGTACACGGTACAAGCTTACACCTGGGCCTAACTCCAAAACAGTGCAGTGAAAAGCAATGTTACGTACACACTATGCGACATTTACGGCGAATTTTTCTATTAAGTATCAGAGATTCACAAGCTGAAATGCAAAAATATGATGAAAAAAAAATGAACGTAGAAAAAGATGAATTATTTCCAAATCTTTAAGATGCTAGCAACGTACTCTTAACGCCCAAGTCCGGGTCTATGTATTTGTATGCTTGACGATGTAAATAAATAAATACACATATTCCACTCCAAACCATAAAACACAAGTTTTCCAGAAATGAAAAAAAAAACCCGGCCAAGTGCGAGTCGGACTCGCGCACCGAGGGTTCCGTACAAACCTGCAGGTCATCATCATCATCATTCGTCATCATCGTTTATGAAATGAAATGTTTTTTTTTTTTTAATTTTTATATTTGTGTTGACTGAATGAAAGGTAAATTGTGGTTTACGATTTATGACGTATTAAAAAAAAAACTACTAACTAGATCTCGTTCAAACCAATTTTCGTTGGTAGTTTTCATGGTAATGTACATCATATATTTTTTTTAGTTTTATCATTCCCTTATTTTAGAAGTTACGGGGGGGGGGACACACATTTTACCACTTTGGAAGTGTCTCTCGCGCAAACTATTCAGTTTAGAAAAAAATGATATTAGAAACCTCAATTTCATTTTTGAAGACCTATCCATAGATACCCCACACGTAAGGGTTTGATGATTTTTTTTTTTTTGTGTTTCAGTTCTATGTATGGGGAACCGCAAATATTATTGTTTAAAAAAAAAATGATATTAGAAACCTCAATATCATTTTTGAAGACCTATCCATAGATACCCCACACGTAAGGGTTTGATGAAAAAAAAAATTTTGAGTTTCAGTTCTATGTATGGGGAACCCCAAATATTATTGTTTTTTTTCTATTTTTGTGTGAAAATCTTAATGCGGTTCACTGAATACATCTACTTACCAAGTTTCAATAGCACAGCTCTTATAGTTTCGGAGAAAAGTGGCTGCGACATACTCGGACAGACAGACAGACAGACAGACAGACAGACATGGCGAATCTATAAGGGTTCCGTTTTTTGCCATTTGGCAACGGAACCCTAAAAACAACATCGCAGGTTTTTTAATGCAATAATTTGTGTGTAAGCTAAACCATAACGTTAACATTATCGTTCGTGGCATAAAAATCTATCCGTAAAACACCTTTTGTCTCTTGAAATGTGTACATATCGAAATAAATAAATACCTTGGGTCAACCAACACACCGTTACCTGATCCCAAACTAGGCAGAGCCTGTACTATGTTAACCAGACAACTGATAATTATCTATACATCTATATCTATACAAATAAATAAAATTGGAGTGTCTGTTTTTAATATTAAGATAACCACTTTTTACTAAGTGTATATGGATGTATACACGATACATATACCAAAACAACATTTTTTACAATTTTTGTCTGTCTGTCTGTCTGTTTGTTCCCGCTAATCTCTGAAATGGCTGGACCGATTTTTACGGGACTTTCACTGGCAGATAGCTGATGTAACAAGGAGTAACTTAGGCTACTTTTATTTTAGAAAGATTCTTTTATTTTAGAAAAAAAAAACTGTCTTCGAAAACTACGCTGACATACGTCTCAAAACTCGATAAACCCTGGCTGAATCCTACGAAATAGATCAAAATAATGTACTACAGTATTGTACACCTTAAAAAGGCCTACAAAAATGACCTCAAAGGTATATGTCTATCTCTTAGGGATAACCCACAATAACCATTTTTTATCTTTTACTTGTTACGAGAAATAAGGGCTTATTTATGAAGCGATTTTAAGCAATACAGCATTAATCCTTATCCAAATAAGTACCTTAAATACATTGTGCATTTAATATAGATCAATATGGCCCTTTACAGCATGTAATTTAAATGAATATCTTAGAAGATATTAGAGATTTAAAAAGCGGGCGCAGAGCAGCAGGTCGTACGTCCGTCCCGTCCATCCGTTGGATACACAGGATAAGTAGGATTGTAATTCATATTACTTTGGCTTCATAGTAATTGCGAATATCATGTGTGTTCTTTATACTCAAAATAAACCTAATATTATTATTCCAAGTAAGAGACCGCGAAATGGCTTAGATGTTTAGATTTTTGGATGTTTGTTTCTCAATGATGCAAAGACGGCTAAACGGATTTAGATCGAATTTGGCACAAAGATATATTATATCATGGATACGTAACAGATAGGATACCTACTTTATCCCGGTAGTAGGTTCCCGGGTGATATTTTCCGACAGCTGTACGGGCCAAGCCATTGGCAAAAGTACTATTCCTATAACTATGTTCGGTGTCTGATAAATGATTGAGTGTCTGTATAGGTAAAATAGGATCGTTAAGAAAAACCAGGAAGACTTATATTCAACTAAACCAAGCCCTATGTCGCAGTCTTCTTACTCTGAATACTATTACTCGTATTTTAAAAACACCAACACACATGATGTTCTCATAAACTATGAATCCTAAGTAATATGAGTTATAATCCTACTACTAATAATATTATAAATGTGAAAATATGTATGATTGGGTGTTTGTTTCTCAATCACACAAAAATGGCTGAATGGATCTGGATCGAAAATAGCACACAGAGTCTATATTACCTATATAACCTGGAATAACACAATCTTATCGCGGTAGTACGTCCTCTTGCATTAATTTCCGACATCCACGCGGGCGAAGCCGCGGACAAAAGCTAGTACTTATATATTTCTAAATACATACATATTATAGATAAATTACACCCAGACACAGAACAAATAATTGTGCTCATCACAAAAAGATTTGTCCTGGGTGGGAATCGAACCCACGACCTGTCTTAGCAGTCAGGGTCACTAACCACTAGACTAACAGGCCAGTCATTCATCAGTCGTTTCTGCTCCCGAGTAGTTAAGGTATGAACATAACGAAATCCTTTTCATCAGAATTATGTAAATTATTTCATGTACTAGGAACGCTACACGCCGCTCAAGATTTCATACAATATTCATAATTTCAATCGGAACAGTTTTCTGCTGAAATTACGTCACTCGTATGTGAGGTTTTTTATATTGTGAATAATATACGGACTTATATGATATTAACCTATTAAACATTCCGTTCTGTTCCTATTGTTTATTGTTGTGCCGGACGTAAAGAAAAGCAACATACCATTTCTACCCGTGGGTTTTGAAAGAGGGACCAAGGGGACCACTTCGGGCGGCAAGCAATGAGTAGCTCGCCGCCCGGTAAGGACCAGGCTCGGATCGACGGCGCGTAGTGTTCCACGCACGCCTCAAAGAGTCAACAGCACTGAAGGGGTCTGTAACTCTGTAGGACCGATGCCTGCCAGGGTCGCGAGATTGTTCAAAAGAGATACCGTGACCCTGGCACATGGACAACTGAAGGAACACGGGTGAGCTTTAGTCAGTAAATGTCTGACACGCCCTGCTGTTCCGCTCAGAGCGGGAGAAGGCATTTGATGATTTTCCATCCAAAAAAAGGGGACCACTTACTAGAGGATTAGCAGCAGCGTTCTCTATGCATTTTACCATCATACTGCTGTCGCCAAACCACCTGCCAAGCATGGCTTTTATGGCAAACCCCCCCAAATTGGGAGAGGCCTATGTCCAACAGTGGAGGTGTTTCGGCTGCATAAAGTTCGTAATTCCAAAATTGGTAGATGGTGTCAAAATCGATATATTTTCCAACAATTCCTAAATTTCTAACTTTATAATTACAACAATATAATTTAAATTAATAATATGAATGATAAAATAGTATTATTATATCGAGTACCCGTAGCCTATAAAAGACTTCTCTCCGCGTCATAATTGAATTATTAAACACATTTATATCGCTGATCCAGGGCCGCGCACTTGCAAATTTTATTAAGACCAATCACAGTTCACGCGTCGGGTTCACCACTCTATTATCGCCTTACGTAGTACACACATGACCGCGTGACCACGAGCTACACGCTCAAGTGACACGTGTGGCGACAGCGACTGCGGAGAAAACAAATAAAGAAGTAGTTTAAAGCGTGTCCCGCGACGTGAATTGCGGAGCGAAGCGACGGAAACAGGCGCGCGCGTCGCTTGACGTAAATTGCAATACAAGTCGCATCGCTTGAGACTGTAAATGGGGTCTTATTATTTAGAGTGGCTGTTGTAAATACGCCTCTTGGGAGTAAATGAGATAAATGTAGGAAATATTTTCAACAGTGGGTTCCAGTGAGCTTAAATGATTGATTGATAATGTACTGTAATTATAATAGTTTAGAATAATTAACGAAGCGCTTTCAAAAAGGGCCGAATGCACAAGGTATGTAAAACATCTTGAATTAAGAACAATGGAAAAATAATGCCGAAAAACCAGTTTGAAACATCTACAGCGGCGGGCGCCTGAATAATACAAAATGTTATGTTACCTTGTATCTTAAACACAAATAAATTAATACAGAACAAGCTTTGAGTCCAAACCGAGTTTCCCATCGGTAAAAATGATGAACATCTGTAAATACTTTCTTCCCCTACTTAACCCCTCAAAGAGACCAATTTTGCACGGTTTATCAGTAAAGGTTACAGTTACATAGTTGACGTTTAGAGTGCCTTTTTTGGTTCTAATTAAAATAAATGCTTTGACTTTACTGACACATTCGTCTAGATTAGATTTTTATTCGATAGTAATAAAAACCACGTATTCATTGGGGAACATCGACCCGTCTAAATCTCTTATTAGGCGTCTCGTATCTATACGAAATCTTCCGTCCCAAACTAGACTTTTACATAAATCGTATCTGGATTTCTAGACCAAGATTACAATAGAAAAACAAGTGCTAATTTAGACCTAGTCTGTCTGTGTCGTACGTACCTAGTGTTTATGTCGAGATACCCAAATCATTAGGACTATATGAGTGTTGGGTTGGGGTGTAGTAACAGAGAGATAGCACTGAATAAGTTGACTTAATGAGAACCCTGTTTCTTCAAGTCGTTTGAAAGTGAGTTTTGATTAAAAAAACGCAAGAACACTGTGTCAATAGTTCTACAACGATACCCTCTAGGTTTGGAAATACTACTGTAATTTAAACTTATGATTTATAAACAGAACCATTAAAATCGCTGCAGCTGCTACCACACCACACTCCAACAAGTTTGTGACAACCGAAACTTGTCCCATCTCATGCCGTCCTATCCAGAGCTGTCCTACGCGACTCACACTTGACGAATTAGTTTGTAAATGGAATCCAATCAACGGAAAAGGGATGCCATTTTAAACTTTAATTCTGCCTCACTTTGCATATGGTACAACTGAGCAGAAACATGAACATGTTACGACAATTTTTAGGTTACAAAGATTATTTTAATAGTGAAATATGTATGTAGTACAAAACGTACATAGCATTATACTTCCGTAGCTCGGGTCGAAATAGGAACGGTCTAGCCAAACCATTTCATGCAACAACATTTCAATATGCCATTTTATGGATTTTATGCAGAAATATAACAAAACGGGGACTGGTAGTGACCTAGCGGCCCCGACTACTGACTACCGAAGCAGGCACTTTACCTTGTGCTTTATTTCATCACTGCTGATCTGAAAACGGTTAATGAACACATCGTGAGGAAGCCAACATATCCTAGAACCAAAAAATTTAAGACATACGAAATCTACCAACAGGCACTGGGCGTGCTTGGTATCCACTGAGTTGTTATAGCGTATCCACGCTTCCTCTCACGTAGAGGACACCTGCGTCCCAGCAGTGGGATCATTATTGGCTAATTATGCTACACTAAAGTATCGCGCCTCTATTCACCGCGCAGCTAGGCAGAAATGTAGTACTCCTACATGTCGCCAGTTATGTTTAACAGCCATGTAAAAGTAAGACAGTCAATAGGTTCTGCATTGCGTTCTTAATCTGTACAGTTATTTATATACAAGCCTACACATTGACCTTTACCAGCGACCTTTAGCTTCAGATATTTCGGTAAGTATTCCAGATACCAGATTATCTTTTTAAAGCCCACGTATCTATGAAATTAGGCCGCACCAAGTTTCCAGAGGGACCCGCACTGACAACATCAGATTTTGGACAGAACTTGTTCAAATGTTTATTTTTTAGTTTTATTCAGGGTGGATTTTCAGAAATCTTGAAATAATAGGAGCTTCGAAGTTCACAAGAGAAACTGAGACGTTTGCCTTGTTCTTCGTTGGTTCTTGAACTCCAGTTTTAATTATGTTATTAATTATTGTCAAGCGAAAATAAACATTCTTACACTCAATGATTAATTAAAAACAATCATAAGTGTAAAATGAAAACATATCTATGATAACTATCTGGGCGCAATTCTATGTCGTGAAAGTTTATATGTCATTGTATAAATGATATCATCATAATTTCAGGCAAATTACGTCCACTGCTGGACATAGACCTTCCCCAATTTGGGGGGTTCACCATAATCGCCACGCATATGGCTTGGCAACCGCATTATGGTGCTAAAATGCATAGAGAACGCTTCTGCCCATTCTCTAGTAAGCTCATTAGTCACCTTTAACGACACCTATGGGAACAAATGTGGTTTAACATTATTTTTTAACACTCAAATATTTGCACATTCCGAGAAAGAGCAATTCTCAAAACGCCACATGGCTCCAACTGTTTGTGACACTCAAAATACAGAGAAAAACAAAAAGAACAGAACATATCAAAAAATAGCTAATTGATGTTTGTTTTGGTATCATTTTGGAGACAAAATAAAGAGCATCTACCTAGCGAAATGAGACATTTACAACAAAAACATAAAACTCCAATAGGAACTCAATCCAGTAAACAAATACAATATCCTTCACCATATTCACATCGCTACCTCACCTACTCCTCTGCCTACATAACTGCATCAAAACCAAACAAAATTCCAAAAGTCGGTCAGGATATAAAATCAAAAGGGAGATGTCGGTAATACCATGGTATTACGTTTTTGGTGAAGCGTCCCTTGACCTCTATGGCCTATTTTTTCATCCATGGTGATAGCACACCAGTGCGTCAGTAGAAATGTAAGTTTAGAAGGTTAACTTGAGAACTAGGGATAAGGAATTTCATGATCATAACGTCACGTTTGTACTCTCCATAGTTTAAGCAGATATAACATTATTCCAGCTACGTAAAATTCTCTTCTAGCCAAGTGCGTACCTGTTACCATCAAGAGAGTACAAGTTTAAACTCCGGGCTGCTACTGATAAATTCCTAATTGAAAACCCAATCATTTCTGGTGAAGCTAAGTACACGTGCGTAACTTCGCTTTGTATGAAAATATAGGCGGGATCGTCCATTGTGAGCCACGGTCACGCTACGTACGGATACGTGGCACACAAACAAATGAACCGCGCAGCTTACGTGGCAAACTGCTCCGTGCACATCCTGCGTGTAATTGTCTAACACACTAACAATAGAAATGACTGTCATTTTGACAGTTCAACCACATCCATTGCGTTATTTACGTTCTTGAACAGATGACTTTTTCGAACATATGAAGCGATGAATTAGTAAATCCTTTAAAATGACTCAGATTCAGATCGATACCTATTGTGTTACTCAATTAGGTTTTCTGCACAGCAGTGGACGGTCGACTTAACACTTTGTCCGAACTATACTGGGTACTTCTGTCTATTACAGACAGTGAACTTTTTGTATGTATACTGTATGGTGGCAGCACTGTCATGTGCTATATCCAGGCGATCGATGGAACTAATGGAATTGCTCACAACATTGTAAGTAATTGTTTCGGCGAGCCGTTAACACTGCTTAGCTTATTACAATGTTGTTTTATGATTTAAAAAAAGTTTGCTTTAATTTAATGAATAGTATTATGGGGTTTGCGAAAGTTTGTTAATTTATAGTAAGCTTATATTTAGAAGTTGTGTTAGTGAATATGGTAATAAAAGGGCGAACAACAGAACACATGATAGCGATTGATTACTTTGACCCTATTTTATAATTTTAGTGTCCACTTAGAAACTGTTATTATAACTTTCTAAATACATAAACTCACGCCTTTTTCCCATGGGGATAAGCAGAAACTGCAGAACACCTACGATCCTTACATACTCTTTTTGCCTCGTTTAAGTTCATACATCTGGTCGTACACACACCTCGGTTACCAGTACTACGCACCTAGGTGGACACTTCCTAGTTAGTATTAAATTACTTTATGTTAGAACCAGAGAGGTAATTGCCTAACACACTAACACTACATTCCCGCAATCGCCGCAGGCTTCATTAGTGGATTTCTTAGCCTATTTGTTATGTGGCAGACTTGTCCGGTTAAGTCCTAGAGAAACCCAATATAATCATAAAGAGGTATTAAAGATAAAAGAATAAAAATTTCATTTCACATAACTCAACCCAAAATAATACGATCATAAAGAACAACCTGTAACAAACAATCTAATAATAATTCGTTCACACTTCATTCTATCGTCGTTCACTCCGTGAAAACCTTTTCATGAGTTTCAGACACAAATATTTATGTTTGCAGGACATTTGAAGACGATACCGTTTTTATTTCGGAGTAATGATTTTGATCGCAACTTTGGCTCCGTGGGTTTTATATTTTCTTATACAAATTTCGAAGTGCTGTTTAAGCCACATAAGGATGTTTTGTTTAAAGTATGCCTGTTAAAATATTTCATCGTCCAAGCTAAATGCTACTAACTTATAACTCAATAGTATTTTTCTATGAGTTTATTATTGGGAATTTATTCTTAAATCAACACTACGGAACTCCCTTCTGTAGTGTTGATTAAGGAATAAAGAGCACCTGTTTTGTACAATATTTGACATGGACTGCATGTTTAAAAAAAAACATTATTCAGTATTGTTCCATCGTTAAAGAGTACTTTCAACCTATGAAGGAAAGCATAATGAATTCAAATTCATCCAGTTGTAGATAATATCGGTTCTCATTCCAAATCCTTCTTGACAAACCGCTAAAACAGATGGACACACTTTTCATGTATGTATGGATAAGCGCGCCTTTCTGATACAGCCTATATTGTGTTTTCTTTCTGAGCCAAAAACTCAGAAGTTTTTAAATTTGTAAATATTTGGTTATCATAAGAAAATTATGTTTATGAATAGCAGTATTTTTTGTCTCACGAGTACCTAAACAGCTATGGAAAAACGAAATATAAGTTGGGCAACAAGCTTCCACAAACTATAGCTGAAAAGTTCCGTACAACATCATCAGCAATGGAAATATTCTCCGGGCATTGGTTCTTCCGTTTAAGTTCGATCATTCATCTATAACAACTAGTTTGTGCCTCGAGGTCACCAGTAAGAAAACGTGTTACCCAATGGCCTTCGGTTCGGTAGCTCTTGGGCCCACCAATTGCCAATTTCTTCACGTAAGCTATACATAAAAATACTTCTCGGAAGCATTACTTTCAAAATATTCACAAATTTAATATAAACATTTTAGGCGGAAATTACTAATTAGTACTAATTCCATAATACGTTTCGGTTATAATGCGTTACTGGTGTGCTATGTAGTAATAAATTACTGCCCGATTTGTACATATTATTTAATATTATTAACACCAATATTAATGACCTATTCAAAACAATGAACAACACCACATTTCTTGGCCACGAATATTCCCAAAAACACCGTGAAATAAGTATGAAACCTAATACTAAACACTCCATCAGAGTTATATAAGGCTAACAAAACGCCACCATTTTGGTTTAGTGACCGCAAGCGCGAATGATGACGTGGTATTCTGTAAACTTTTACTTGAAAACTCACATAAGTGAAAGCACACAATTCGAAAGCGATTTCATTTGTTTTTAAAGTAAATCATCGCGGATTCACAACGAGACACCGTTCGAAATTCGAAGTGACTTTTGGAGAACAGCTCTATCTGTCACAGGCTTACATACGACTTATTGAGATGAACAGCTTTGATACACTATTAACCCGTTTTCCATTTGTCTCGTCTATAGTACAGATAATTTCGAAGTGTGTGAATGTTTACAGACAAACGTTACTAAGCTGATCCTGGATTTGATCTGAGATGTTATTGGATTTTCGTTACCCGGTAAGGGAGGCAGGGCACACGCTTATATAGGACATAAACTAATCTGGTGAAATGAAGTTGCAGTTGCTACCTCAGCCTCTTCCTTTGAGGAATATCGGGGTGATGTCTATCGAAACAGTGCATTATAATGGGTACTCGAGTATTCATCGTAACGAATAATTGTTTTGTTTTGCAAACGTTGTGTGCTTGGTGACCGTTACTGTAACTCGCAATTTACTTTTATGCCCACGTGAAAACAGGTGATATGGGTGTGGTTTCCTTCTCATTTTATCGAAAGAAAGTATTGAAAACTTTCAATGACAATCATTTCTCCCATTAAACTATCGAGTAGGAAGAAGCACGAAATTCTGTCAATAAGACTTAACAAAAAAACCGGCCAAGTGCGAGTCGGACTCGCGCACCGACGGTTCCGTACAAACCTTCAAGTATTCACGTTTTATGCATAAGGTTTATGTTAATGAATTTTTTTTTTTTTTTTATATTTGAGTTGACCGAATGAAAGGTAAATTGTGGTTTACGATTTATGACGTATTAAAAAAAAAACTACTTACTAGATCTCGTTCAAACCAATTTTCGGTGGAAGTTTATATGGTAATACTATTTCCAATATTTGGAGTTGAATATTGGAAATACTTTTGAATCTGGTTTATTGGTCGATAGGTATTGAAATGACAGACTCGAAGGTGTGCATAATTCAAAAATTAAGAATTTTGAATTAGTTCCCTTTAGATCTAGGGGTGCGATATGACAAACGTATTGGCCACCGCACTACGTAATACTCGAAAACTATTGAGAACGGAATTCTTACGGAACTTTGCGGTACTCAGAGGATTTTTTGGATTCTTATTCTTTCTAGTATTTGCCTTGGATCTTGAGGAGGTACGATTACAGAACGGATCCATTTTACATTATGTAACAAGGAGGTGTGGCTTGAGCTGACATATTTTTTGAATTCAGGAACTCGTAGAAAACCTTATGTTTTGTGTATGGGATAGGTTTTTTTTGTTTTCGTTTCGCGTATTATTCTAAAATATTTCATGCCATGTTGAAAGAAAAAGCCAGTTCGTAGTTCTAGGTTCGTAGCGAGGCAGACTGTTCAGAGTGCGCTGGGAGTACTAAAGTACTACACAGAAAGAAATAATATAGAAAACACATTGCCTCTATCGGTGATTTAACTAGTAGAGGTGCTTTCCATTCAATCAAAATCAATCCAAATATTTTATTTCACATAAACTTACAAGCGCACTTATGAAACGTCAGAAGCTAGGTGCACGGTTTCATTATTTCAGTTAAAAAATATATTTATTTTTAGCAAAATAAGTAAGATCGATATACGTAATATTTGTCATAATGTTGTCTACAGTTTGGCTTTGGAATCATATTCCTAGCTCTATTAGTTTTAGGGAACGAAAAGTTTAAAATTGTCTGTTATCAGGACATTTTTCAAGGTTACTCGATGACAGTAAGAACAGTCAAAAACTACATAAATAGTAATGCAAATGGACAACGTACTAAACACTATCATATTCATTACATTTGGCTCTGGGGGTACATTCTCAATACTTAGCCTGCCATACCCTTTGTTTCTAAGAGACATTATATTTATACCATACGCAAATTGTTTCCATGGATTACAAGAAAACAATCAATAGTTTTGTCACAATACCAATCGCAGGTTTTTAACAATTTTTTAACAGAGAAACCTGTAATGAGTAGCGCCACAACCACGCTTTCAGCTATTTGGTCATAAGTCACATTTTATATCGATGCCTTAGTTCACAATTGCACTAACTACAAAATGTTCAGTTTTCACTTTTTAATGCCAAACACACATTTTATACATTACAATATTGAGATATTATGATGTAGTTAAAGGACTAGTCTTATGAATAGATGCTTATTTGATTTGTTGTATTACTTTGTTTTTGTACTGTTCTGGTCTAAACTTTATAAAACTTTAAAACTCTCTCCTCAAAATTGTCAATTTTGTAGTTAGTGCAATTGTGAACTAAAGCATCGATATTGTAACACATGAAAAATAACCAAGTAAGTTACCCAAACAAAAAAAAACCTAATGTCAACGGGTAAAACATTCCTTATATTTATCCACAAACACCCTAGGCGACGAAGTGACCTTGAAATAAAATGAGTCACGCGACACTGTTTTGATAAATTCCAAGGTCAGGTCGGCCTCAAATGTATCCCTGGAGGCACAACATGTTTTAACAACTACTAGGCTAGGTAAAGCAACAGTAACAGCTACAGATATACTATCACGCCTGTAATCTCCAAAGGGTTAGACAGAGGTGTGCCTATAGTGCCCACATTTAGCCAGTTAAGTTAATTTCCCATGTATTAGAGGACGAACCTATTGCAATCAACCTATCATAAATCCATACTACGACGATTGAGAATTTCCGATAAAAAAACTCAAAATGAGCCAAATGTTAAACCCCAGCAGAATGTTAAGCCCCAGTTATGTTAAACCACAGCAGTACCGCTTGCTATCATATACATTTGAGAAAGTAATATAATTATCCAAAAATTTTGAAGCGCGTGTTTAAAGTATCTGTCAAATCTAATATGACATGATATGATTCATCATAATCAGACCATAAAGTCCCGTTTGACTGGCCTGTTAGTCTAGTGGTTAGTGACCCTGACTGTTAAGACAGAGGTCGTGGGTTCGATTCCCACCCAGGACAAATGTTTATGTAATGAGCTCAATCATTTGTTCTGTGTGTGGGTGTAATTTATCTAAAATATGTATGTATTTAGAAATATATAAGTATATTTATCAGTTGTCTGGTTACCATAGTACAGGCTCTGAGTGTGTTGGAACTATTGAGTGTGTTGTAAAATCTGTAAAATACCATATTTCAGGCAAATAAATAAATCTAATCTAATCTGCCTAGTTTGGGATCAGATAACAGTGTGTTGGTTGTCCTAAGATATTATTATTATAAAGTTCCTACTTAAGGACCTAGGCTGTCTCTCTATGAGAGGGAGTGGGCTGTTTATTCAGCAACGCGGACACTGAGCGAGATGGTAGTTGTCACAACAAGTTATTAAACTTTTATATTTGGAACATGCAAGTTTCTGCGCGTAATTTACTTTCACTGTTTTCAGAGCTTCTGTGATTGGTTCATAAAAGTATTGTTAACTAATTATAAACGTTGTCATGACTTGACTAAAACTTAATTTTTTTAGTCTTTATTTATTCTAAGGTGTTATAAGATAGGAAACTTCGAATCCATGTGGCATATTTTTTTAATCTACGTGTAAAACTAAGTTCGATATCTTACTTAGAGAATTAATAATTTCATTTAATTTAAAATGTAATAGTGTTGATATAAGCTTTAAATAAGCCTTTTTTTTTTTGGATGGGAAATCATCAAATGACTTCTCCCGCTCTGGGCGGAGCGGGAGGGCATGTCAGACTTTTACTGACTAAAACCCACCCGTGTTCCTTCAGTTGCCCATATGCCAGGGCCACGGTATCTCGTTCTAAGCCTCAGGTTACGTAAACATTGTCACAAATACACCGGGTATTTTTGATGATATTCAATCTTATAATCTTTTATAGGAAGTATGTACTTACGCATATACCAACTGACATTTATTCCATCGTATTTACCAAACCAGCTCCCGAAAGCCGGAACCCTCTCAACGTACAAAATAGGTGGGTAACATTTTCTCAACACCTCTTACACGTCGCGAGAAATCCTCCAATGAGCCCTTCCTTATGTTTTCACTCAGAATAACATAAGGTACTGAAAATATGTATATTATTTCAGTTTTCTTTTTCTAAAATTAGGTTGATATTTCTACTACCTCGTTTCAGCTTGTTTTTGGCTCAGATAGAGTCATTGTTCTGAACCTTATCTTGGCTCAGTTATCCCTTCAGTCTTTTGAGAAGCTCCAATCTTAGGAGCTTCTCTTGGCTTCGCAGTTCTACTGAATAATTTACTAAGATTGAGAATTTTCTTACATGAAAAACCTGACTTTGATCACTTGATATTTTCAATATCTGCAAAAAAGGTTGTCTTTTCACAAATTAAAGCAAAAATATATTTAAACTATGTACAGAATACATAGATGACGGCTTCATGAAAGATCTTGTTACATCCTGTATGTTGATATATAGTAAAAGCATAAGTATGCTTTTCTTGAATAAATTATGTATAATGAAGGTGAAAACGATAGTCAAACATAAAAAAAACTAATTGTTTTATACGATCTATGGAATATAAAAAGATGTTTCTTGTTTGCACTCTTACCCATTGTCATGTCTGGGTCCAACTAAAAACATTCATTCTACTGTGTTCAAAAATCGCCAATGAACAAATAATAAATTATTTGCCCACCTCTTTCTATCCACACGACATACATGTAAACTCCACTTCACTACATAACCTTGAGTTGACACTACGATAACACTTGTGTCCTTGGGGAGTTAGCATAGCCATCTCCCATTGGAATGAATGTTCACTAACATGGCTAGTGATACTTAAACCCACTCACAGTTCATAAAACCCTCACACACTATTGTCTTCACATTTCATTATGGTGCCTACCTTTGACCCCAAAACAAAGAGATTAGGCACAAAGGACTATCAAAAATCTAGATAGACATGTCACATGTGCTATTTAACCGAAGTAAACATTAGATGGCTGTCAAAGGGTTTAATGTTGGCGATAAAGATGTCAAAATGTTAAGGTAAATGTTTGTCTCTTTTGTGTTCATATTTTTTTGATGGAGAATGGATTGTGATAAAGAATCGCTTATGTGAATTTCTCTTTACATCAATTTGAAATTCGAATAGTAGGTATCTCGTTCTGATCTAAGATTAATTACTTTAAAAACAAATGATTTTGCTTTCGAATTGTGACCGAACACTTGAGTGAGATTCTAAGTGAACTTTACAGAACAGCACTACTGTAAACAGGCATTACACGCTTTTCATCTGAAAAGTTAACCGACGAAAAAAAACAGAAGAGGTTATCAATTCGACGCGTATATTTTTTTTTTTAATGTATGACCACGAATAACTTTTTACATAGTAGTCCGATTGTGATAATTCTATAATACTCCGAGGGTGCTTTCATATAAATTTGAAGAAAAAAGTCGAACCCTAAGGGTCCGAAAACAGGGGATGATTGATTGTTCACTCATTGATTGTAATATATAACCACGCATAACTTTGTGCAGAGTAGTCTGATTTTGATAAAAAAAATTTTCATTGGATAGGGAATATCTTGCCAAGTATTATTAGTTCAATAAAGCCTGAAAAATTACAAAATAAAAACTTTTTAACAAAAAATTAAACCACCGAAAAAACAGAAAAGCAAAAAATAATAAACCTTAAAAATTTGAGTCGGCGCTGAAAAATCAATGAACAAATATCACTCAAAGCGCCGACTCATAATTTAAAGTTTTATTATTTTTTGCTTTTCTGTTTTTTTGCGGTTGTTTAATTTTTTGTTAAAAAGTTTTTAACTAATTTATTTGCGTCGTCGGTTCCCAATCTAACCAGAAATGGCTGACTATCAGTATGTTACATGAAACGACAACCATTATTTGCTACCTTAGTAGGGTTAACGGAAATGTAGGTAGGAAAAAATTGTTAATGAGGGTCGAAACAGTTTTTGTTTTGTACAGGGAAGCCTTTGTTCTGTGTGTTATACACCTGATGTGTAGGTTCCCTACCTACCTTCTTCCCATATATATTTACTATAGATATGATTACTAATAACATTTACTAAATAAAAACATAAAAATGCTATGTCAGGATCAATCCGCCCAATTGACTCCTGCTGTATATCACGCTAAACAAAAACGATTAATTTAAAACGATGCATATGGAAGAAAAATGCAAAACTGTTTAACCAGTGTTTGGTTGTCATACTCTGTGACATCTGATGATCAGAGCATCAAGCAGAAAATATTGATAAATTGATTAATATTAAATCTGGACCCCGAAAGGTGTTGTTGATAAGCAACGTGCATAAGAAACATGCAGGCAGTCACGCCAAATTAATAATTAACTCAGCAAAATATTTTGAAGTTTCTATGAAACTTTAAACACTTACATATCGAATTTAAAGATGCTTTTGATCATCTAAAAATCAGAATAGAAAGTACACTGGAACCCAAAATAATTTTCCCATGTTGATTCAAATGCGTTTCAAGTTTGAACATTCGCAGGTTATCGTAACGACCGCGGAGATGAGATAGGCAATGTGCGAAGTTGCCATAAACGAAAATTGTGGGCCACAAACTTTGATCGTCTTGGGGTTGCCAGTTAAAAAGTTTTTGGCGCAACTTATTTTGAAGTTAGTAACATTTGGGGAAAATGGTTGAACGCGTTTTATTTTGAAAATTTAAAAGGATTTGGATGTTGAAATTTATTGTGATGCATTATTTTACGATGGAAAATGTATTTTCTGGAGATAAACATTGAAAAGAATCATTTATTTGTAGCAAGTCAAATTAGACAAGTATTTAAAGCATTAATATTCCAAAAGCAGTTTTAAATTATCAAGGACTTAGTCAGTTAGTCAGAAACGTAAAGCTAGTTGCACACGTAGCACGCGTAGCATGACCACCGTAGAAATGGGTTTTGTCTATTCTTGGTAGAATAGAGATAAAATTGTCATGCTACGCCAGCATAAAACGGTACAAATGTTTCTACAATCTTTAATTTTGTCTTTAATCTTTCTACAGTCTGTAATTTTATCTATTCTTCCGTCGACAAAACCCATTTCTACGGTGGTCATGCTACGCGTGCTGTGCATGTTGTCCTATACAGAAGAACGGACAAGAAACTAAGAAGTCTTTCCGACATTTCAAGACTGAGAGCTAATTCCCGTATTATAAGAATGATCGCATCATGATCATAATTGTATTCTTATTCTTAATCTATCTAAAATATTTATAATTAAAAAAAAAAAATTGAGATTGACAGTGTTGTAAAACGTACAAAATAAATTTGTTTTTCATTTTGTACGTATTTTCAATGCAGGAATTGGCCTACCGGTCGTATTGCAAAAAATGTTTATATTCAGTACTATGACCCTTTAAAATATTTCTTACATTTTTCAGTCTTAATATTAAGTTTCACTTCGTCTGAGTATCTTTACTAAGTATTTAAAGTGCTTTCAGAACTTGGCAAATTGTTCAAAGAATTTTACAAGTTACAAGGTATCGTGGTAAAACAATAAAGATTTTCTTGAGTATTATGTTTCTGACGTAGACTAATTTTCTTTGAATAACTTGCTACATAGTGTTAGAGAATGTCTTAATTTATAATATTTACTATTGTTTATAGTACTAACTTATTAACGCCATACTCGACACGTACGGGTTTTATGAAAAATTTTTTTTTCAGTTTCAGTTCTATGTATGGGGAGCCCCAAATATTATTGTTGTTTTTTTTATATTTTTGTGTGAAAGTTTAATGCGGTTCACAGAATACATCTACTTACCAAGTTTCAACAGCATAGCTCTTATAGTTTCGGAAAAAAGTGGCTGAGACATACTCGGACAGACAGACAGACAGACAGACCGGCAGACAGACATGACGAGTCTATAAGGGTTCCATTTTTTGCCATTTGGCAACGGAACCCTAAAAAGAGAGTAAATATGGATCACAGCAGGTGGCATCTGTTTGTTATGCCTATGCCCCGCGGAAGAAACGGTAAAGAAAAATAAATAATTAAAAATTGTGTATTCTGCTCAGAAAAGATGTGAGTTAGCGTGAGTTTATAGGCATCACAATCGCGGACCCCTTCAATTGTGCTCAGGACGAAGTCTGTAGATTGGGCCAAAGTCACAGGCGAGTTCTACTTCGTATCAACTACAGACATAAGATGAATTAGTGTCTCAAACTAAGAATTAGTGACAATATGATGTCCTTACTTGACGTATTTTACCCATCAAATTTAATAAATCGGGAGGAGGGTTCACTTCAAGTTATCGAACTTTTTACTGCCGGGCATCTTCGTTAACGGACTTACAGCAAACCCCAGTTTTGAACTCGGATTAGTTTCCAGTCAATGGATATAGGCTTACCCCCTATTATATGGAGCTATAACTAGCGTAATGTGTGTACCTATATGGTAAAGCTCTGCTTAACCCTTGGGAAAACACGTATATAAGTTCAGTCATGCATTACTTATGATTTAGTAAAGAGAAGGGTTTTGAAGCCAAGAATACAATAAAATTGTTTTCCAACATTTCCGTAGTACGTTCAAGTTCTGTGGAAGTTCATTTACGTTCATTGTAAAGTATTTTTTGTGGGAATTAATTATGCTTTTCAGTCTAATTATTACTTCCTTTTGTCGTTTTGTTTCTTCCTTAGTTTATTACTAAAGAGGGTTTCTTTCACTGTTTACAAATATTGATAAGTCGGCATTATGATTCCATTTACATGCTGTAGTGTCAATCTCTAAACGTCACTTCGAAATTCAAACAGTGTTATCATTTACTTGAATAACAAATGAGTTCGATTTCAAATTTTGTGCGCTCACTTGAGTGAGGTTCCAAGTGTAATAGAATAGTACTAATGTACAGTGATGTAAAAGTAGTTTGGTGGAGGAAAGAATGGGCATTGGCTTGTTTGGTCCAAAACGGCGTCTTGTGGAAAGACGCATTCTAAATTCAGTAGATGGAATACTTCCCATTTCAAAACCTACTTTGGTCGTCAATGAATCCGCGGGCACGGCTAACATTCCATCAAGTTAATAAACAAAGATATTACGTATTAATGTGTAAATTAATTCAAGGTCAGGAACAGCCATGTTTCTCATTCATTAAAGTATTTAGGTTGAAGTTGTATTTTTTTTAATAAAAAACTTTTTTGCAAAAAAAAACAACCGACTTCCTTAAAAACACTACAAAGTGAAAAATAACTTTAATTTCGGAAGTCGGTGTCTTAGGATCTGTATTTATGGTTATTTTGCCACCGACTTCCGAAATTAAAGTTATTTTTCACTTTGTAGTGTTTTTAAGGAAGTCGGTTGTTTTTTTTTGCAAAAAAGTTTTTATTTTTAAATTTTTAGTTGTGGTATTCACCCTGCACTAATTCCAAACAAACAATGCATATTTATGCGATAGCAGAAATCGCGGTTGATTTCCTGTCATTTTTTAAAGAGTTCCGGTGTCTGTCTCCCGAACTCATCATCAGATCTATATGAAAATTATATGGGACCATTTCGGAATAAACCCCTTTCGAACAAAAAAAGAATTTTGCAAATCCGTCTATATATGACGGAGTTATGGCCGAACATACATAAAAAAAAAAAAAAAACATATAAACATCCGAATTGATAACCTCCTCCTTTTTGAAGTCGGTTAAAAAATATAATTTTACGTTTTCAACAACAATTCCTAAACAAAGTTTAGATTAGTTTCAAAGTTATGAAATGTAACTTTTGACACATCAGGCAAACGTGTTACCCGTTGTGAATATTTTATATAACAGAAACATAAGGCCTAATTTCCCAAAAGAGATGGACTGAATCTTATAGTACCTACATCCGAATTCTGCTACAGTTATCATTACGGCCCATACAACAGAACGAGCCTATTGCCATAAATAATGCTCAAATCCAGAACCAAAAAAGAAATCCAGAACTCTAGGCTACAACTGAAAAATCTATACTATAATATTATAAAGCTGGTGAGTTTGTTTGTTTATATGGTTGAATGCGATAATCTCAGGAACTACTAGTCCGAATTAGAAAAATATTTTTGTGTTGAGTATCTTATTTATTGAGGAAGGGTTATATAATATCACGCTGCTGTCAAAAGGAGCGGAGCAGCAACGAAAACTGGCAGACAATTCGATGTGACGGGAAGGGTCAGGGGAGCAACATTAGGCAGAAGCTACATAACATCGAACCCAAGCACGGCAGTCGCGCTCGCCAACTAGACACAACGAGGTAGGATGAGTGAAGGACTTAAATTGCTGAGATTTATTTCAGTCAGGTCTTTTTAATTTTCTACGTGCTTTAAAAACTTATAGGCGGTGGTCTAGAACAAAATGCTCCATAATTAATCTAGCTTTAAAATTCATTCCTGAAAGCCAGAGTATTATCAAATTTGAGAATTTTTAATCTTGATTTATGACTAAGATATTATGAGTTATAAATGCTATAACGCAAGAATGGATTTTAAACGTAGCTTAAACCTACACTACGACTGACATTAGACTAAGTAACTTCTGCCTTTTTGTTCCGGCTTATCGCCGAAACAGTGGCACCGATTTTGATAAATTTGGTACTGGATTACTTTGAACCCTAATGATGGACACAGTTCTATCAAAATATCAGGTGGCCGAAGCCGCGGGTAAAAGCTAGTGTAACTTAAAAAGCCAAAGATAATACTTGACACCGATTAACTGAAAACCTTTGAACAATTTTAAACCCAATTCAGCCGAAATCCCATCTGAAAGGTCTGCCTATCAATACTGCCAAAGCTTGCCAAAACTTCAGTTTCAAGTCACGTTCCTTACACTCGTGCTCAGAACATCAATTATTGTCTTTGTAAGGAATTAACATGAACACAATATGTTCTAATAGCGATTCTATATTCTACATGAATATAATTATTATTTTCCTGTGCTTATCCCAATTTATTTGGGGGTCCGCGCAATGTCTTTCAACCATGGTAACGTCACAAAAACCTGTCAAATATTTCGCAATTTCTATTAATTTGTCAATATTACGAAATTAAAATATGAAATGCACGCTCTGAGGCGCACTAAAATATTAATAATGGAATAAAAATAACCTCAATTGACTGATCCTTTTAGAATCAATGACCTTTACCTTCATAAAATAGATTTTCGGGTCACGTAATGTCTCACCTTTTTACTCCTAGCTCTAATAGACAACATTTTCCTAGGTGATGGAGGTGGTTAGAATGTGGACTATGTCAGCTCTGTAGTTACTGTTAGAATTTTCTAGAAAAACGGTATTGTGAGTACCAGCAACTAGCAGCATAACCATCAATATAGCGTAATAATCCTGGAGTTTTAAGCATTTTTTAAATAAACATATGGACATCATAGAAATGTAAAAATGAGCGATCTGTGCTTCGTCGTGATGACTATAAACTTCTTATAGTCATCACGACTGAATTCCTCGAGGTGTTAGGTACAGCTATTTGATTAGTACTCCGGAATTATTGCCACTTATGTTTTAAATCTCACCAAATTAAGAAGACTAGCCTATCAGACTCCTAGCGTCTATAAGAATAAACTTGAAAAAGAAAACGGTTACTCTTTTTCTGGAAAACAAACTTATAAACCCACACTCAGCAGTTTCAATAACGACCACTACACCAACAAGGCAGGCAAATGATAAAGACGTGCTTAGCATAAAGGTTAAGTAGGATATATCCCTTCCCACTGACCCCTAATTTCATACAAATTGAATTGTAAATGCCAGAATGTTTGGATTTAACCTAGGTGTCACTCGACACTTTGAAGACAATTTTCGGGGAATTTGAGAAATGTTACACGTGGTGCTAAGACGTGATAAGAATGGACACTGTAATCACGTTGTAATGGCGTACAGCAGTCGCTACTTGCTTGGACTATATATACGTGTACTGAGGATCTGCTAGGAAAATCTTAGTGGCAATAAGTAGTTCAAATTTGAACATCTAAATACATGTGCTCTTCTTTTAGTTATAAAAAAAATGTCAGTCTGTTTGTTCCAGCTTGTCTCCGAAACGACTGAACCAAAAAAAGAGAAAAAGAGTTATGTTTCCGCATAAAAGCTTAAAATCCATCACTCCTATTTGTTTTCTCGCATGCTCATGAGCAAAGTTGCTAGCTATTTAGCAATAAATTTAAACCTTTGTTAGAATACTAGCCAGTAAGACCAGTAATACCTATAGAGAATAATGCGAACTCTCCTGTGTCACAATTGCACTTTTGTATGAAACAGCTGGCAGTTTTTTCATATCTTCTATATGTCATATCGGTAGTTTCCTCACGATGTTTTCCTCCACCGTTTTGAGAGCAGTGGTGATGAATTAATTTGCGCAACGTAAAGTGCCTGCTTGAGTTAGAACCCACAACCTGCAACTCGGTAAGTCGCAGCCGTTACCACTGGACCACACTGCTCTCTGGTTTCCTAGATAAAATTGGTAATTTTTGTAAGTATTTGTTTGCCATAAACTATGCCTTCTTTTAGCTGTCACACTGTTTGAATTGCTCTCCAAGTCACAGAAAATTCTCGAGTAGGTAAATAAAACAACAATTCACTGTTTAACAGAAGCTTTCGAATCGTTCAGGCTCCAGCAAGTAAGCGACCGCACTGCGCTACACTGTAAAACAATATTGCGACCCAGTTTAACAAAAACATTCAATCCACAAAACAAAAATATTTCACAACGAACTCCTGCAGGTGTACAGAATTTAAAATAACGTTAAGCTGTACCGCCGAATGGTACCGAACACAGGAAGATCGGCTCCGTAGAACAAGCGCAAACAGAGGCAACTCGTTATTTTAAAAGATACAAAGTCAAAAAAGAAATTTGTACTTTATGCACTATGAACTATTTATTACTTTTTTATTCTAAAAAATAAATCCATCTTTAATTAACAGTTTTAGTACTGACACAGTAGACACATGTTAAGAAAAATAAAATATTAACTTACTAACTTTGGATAGGAAAATAAAAAAGTGAAAGGAATGAGAGCAGGAAATGAGTGTGGTAAGAGAAAAGTAAAAACTTTTTTCTAAGACTCACTCAGAGATTTATTCGTTCTAATTCCATTCCTGAAGTATTTATTTATTTATTTAGTACATGGAGGACTTACAGCTAATTAAAACAAACAAAAAAGGAAACCGAAAGCCAATTCCAAATCCTCTCGTACCTATATTAAAATTATGGTGTGAGCACAAAAACAAAAAACACATTTTCTTTATTAAAGAAAAATGCCATTAAAATACTAACACTACACACAACACAGCACAACACTACTACTATTTATACATATATTGTATCTGACGGAAACTGATGTTTTTAAGAACTACCAAAAGTGCATGTTGCATCATTAAATGTAGCCGGCAACAATGTCTCCTGCTAAATATAAAACGTTTAACCAGCAAGCTCTGATTTAAAAAGTTTATAGTACTTACTTTTCTTTTTAGACTAGTTACTTTTTCATGCATTTGACATTTACAAGTCAACACTGTAAAAGAAACTTTCGCACCAAATTTAACAAACATTGGGAACGTATATCAACTTGAAACTCGCCTCACGTAGACTGAAAATACGAACAGTAGGACAAATTGACGGGATTTGCATATTACCCTGATATAGCCCAGTTCACGTGAACTTTCAACCCGGTTTTTCCCCCTTTTCACCCTTTTATAGCGGCCAAAGTGCAATTGATCGAGATACTGTCGTTATACATGAAACGCTGCAGTACTTTTTATGTTATAAGTTAAACATAGGGAAGCTAATGTTGTGTGCTTTCCCCTACTCTGATACTTTATCAGATATTGATAATTATTATATTTACAGGTTGAATAGTACTATTCACCAGTTGACATGTTGTCATAGTGACAAATTATTGTATTTTGATACTAATAAATTTATTAGTGGTTTTAAGTTAACTCAGAGAGCTTTATCTCTGTCTTGGAAATGTCGACATATGATTGCTATGTTGATAGCATATAATGTTAATCAGATTATAGCTAAAATAACCATGAATAGTGTTAGTGATGAGTCTATGTTGCCTAGTTTAACTACTAAATCTATAATACCAACATCCTCGGAGGCCACTACCAGTCAGATAGAGTTTTCTCTTCCTGCTGGAACTCAGACGGGCATTCTTGACTCTTCAGTTAGAGTAGTGGTGGTCACTCCAGATAATTCGTTAAACTAGGTAATAAGACAACAGAAGGTACCCTTTCAAATAACCAATTATTGTTAGGGAATAATAAAAAGATATCTTCTGGCATTATTAGTCATAAAAATAAAAAACCAAAGGGAGTGCAACACACTTTAAAATTGTATAATCAAAATATCCAAGGTTGCTCTTCCAAATTACTTGAAATAGAATTGTTTTTAGAAAACACCAAGTTTGATGTCATTTGCTTAACTGAACATTGGTTAAAAGATCATCAAGTAAAGTCAATAAATTATGAAAATTACTGTGTAGTTAGCTTTTTCAGCCGAAAACGCATGATACATGGCGGATCATTAATATTAGTTAAAAATTCTATTAAATCGAAAGAACGAAAGGACATCATTGGGCTGTCTGTTGAACACACTGTTGAGCTGTCCTGTGTTGAGCTTGATAAGCATGTTATAGTATGTGTATACAGACCTCCAAGTTACCAGAATCTATCTGTGTTTGATTCTGTAATGGAAGAGGTGCTAAAGAAACTTAGTACTAGTAGTAAGTCACTGGTCATATGTGGTGATTTTAATATTAATTTATTAGAAAGTAACTCAAATACTTTCAGATTATTAAGTCTTTTTAAGTCATTTAATCTGTCAAATGTTTTTATGGAACCAACCCGAGTGACAGCTTCTTCTGCCACTTGTATAGATAATATTTTTTGTAACTGTGATTACTTACACAAACAAATTGTAAATAAGTTGCCATCTGATCACAGTGGTCAAACAGTAACATTTTGCTCGTACATACCTCTACAAAAAATTCAAATAAGGTTTAGGCCAATGACATGTAAAAATCTAGAGAAATTTAATCATTCTTTGGCCAGTACATTATGTGTTCACAGTTTTAATAATGAATGTGACCCAAATGAGTTCTACGCCGAGTTCTTCTCATTATTAAACACGCAATTTAATGACAATTTCCCACTAAAGACTAAAAGTATTTGCACAAAGTTCTTATTTAGTGATTGGGCAACTCCAGGTATACGTAAAAGCAGAGAAAAACTTTTTGAACTTTATGGCGTAAAGCAACATATGACTAATAGAAGCTTTCATCAGTATGTTGCAAAATATTCTAAAATTTTTAAAAGTGTGTGCAGCTTGGCTAAAGCGCTTTATATTAGCAATAAAATAAAATCAGCGGATGATAAAATAAAAACTACCTGGCAAATAATAAATGATGAAACAGGTAGGAAAAAACAGCGTAATACTGAATTTAATTTAGAGTCTGCACATGGCCCCATTAACTCAGATATAGAAATAGCTCAGGAATTTCAAAATTTTTTCGTTAATATTCCCGTTAAAACTACTGAAGCTTTAAATTCGTCACCCGCGCTTTCCGCTGCCTTACTCAAAAAGAATGTAGGGGCATGTCCTTTAGAGTTCAGGTTTCAGCATACTAACCCCCAGGCTATTATAAAAGCTTTTAAAGATCTTAAAATTAAATCAACAGAAGATCTTTGGGGAATGTCTGTCAAATTTTGTAGTTCTATTATTGAAACCATTGCACCCTATTTAGCTTTCATATTTAACACCAGTGTAGACCAAGGAGTCTTTCCGGATCTGATGAAACACAGCAAAGTAGTTCCTTTGTTTAAATCCGGTGATAGTAAAGAACCAAACAATTATAGGCCCGTGTCAGTTCTGCCAGTTCTCAGTAAGGTGTTTGAAAAGTTAATGCTCAATCAAATGTTACGTCACTTTAATAAAAACTCCATCTTTCATGAACACCAGTTCGGTTTCACCAAAGGGCGTTGTACCACCGACGCTGGTGTTACCCTAATAAAGAACATTTTTAACGCCTGGGAAGAAGCACAAGATGCCATTGGAATCTTTTGTGACCTTTCCAAGGCGTTCGATTGCGTAAACCATGAGACACTTTTGCTGAAACTAGAGCACTATGGAATTAGAAATACAGCTCTTGACTTAATGAGATCATACCTGAAGGACAGAATGGTCAAAGTCCAAGTAAACGGCGTAAACTCATTGGGGTCTGAAATGGCAATGGGCGTTCCTCAAGGCTCGATATTGGGTCCATTCCTCTTTTTAGTATACATTAATGATCTACCCCATCTACTTCCAAACCAACCGAAGATGGTGTTATTTGCAGATGACACATCATTGATATTTAAAATCGACAGACGGTCTCAAAATCTTGACGACGTCAATAACTCCACTCTTCAGGTCCAAGACTGGTTTACGGTAAATAATTTGGTACTTAACAAAAAAAAAACCAAGTGCATCAGATTTCAATTGCCTAATGTCAGAGGTAGCGAATGTGACATCTTATTGAATGGGGAAAAACTGGAATTTATTGATCAAACGGTTTTCCTAGGAATCACGCTAGACGAGAAATTACAATGGGGACCTCATATAACATCTCTTGCGGGGCGGTTGAGCTCGGCCGCTTATGCTGTTAGAAAGATAAGACAGTTAACAGATGTAGAAACCGCGCGTTTGGTCTATTTTAGCTACTTCCACAGCATTATGTCGTATGGCATTTTACTGTGGGGTAGGGCTGCTGACATTGAATCCATTTTTATTTTGCAAAAGCGAGCTGTCAGAGCCATTTATAATCTATGTCGCGGCGAATCCCTCAGGGAACTATTTAAAAGGATTAATATTATGACGGTACCTTGCCAATTCATTTACGAAAATATTATGTATGTAAGAAAAAATCTACATCTTTTTAATAAAATAAGCGATAGACATAACTTTAATACTAGAAATAAAGACAAGATAGATCAACCATTTTTCAGATTAGCAAAAGTACATACATCTTTTATGGGGTACTGTGTTAAATGTTACAACAAAATACCTTCTGATATATTGCAATTAAATGAAAGGAGGTTTAAAAGTCATATTAAAAGTACACTTTGTAAACGAGCTTATTACAAATTAGAGGACTACATCCAAGATAAGAACGCTTGGAAACATGCTGGTCTCGCTCCATAGGACAGTCTCATAGGAGTTTATCAAACTAGTTGCTAACTTAATTGTGTAGATAATATTTATTTTTTCTTCTATGACACTGTTTTACATTCTGTAATTACTGTCCGATCGTTTTAAGTTTAGTTGCCACAATACAGAGCTAGCAAACAGTCGCGTCATTTTATTTATCAAGTCTCCCAAAAATATCTACAAACCATAACAAACTTATCGACCTCAACATATGGTCGCAAATCGAGCCGCATATTTATTACTTGCCTACCTGTGGGTCATTAGTGAATCGGTGTCCGAGCGAGCTGAGAACAAAAGGCAGCCGCATTCCAGAGATAAGACGACTTGTTTACGCAAAATCGTGCAGTTTTTTATGTACTTAGATATTTTAACTAAGTGTGAATAGTGTGGTTGACAATTTATAGCACAAGTGATACGTAATAATATAAAAGAAAGTTACAATGGCTACGTTAACTTCAGAACAACAAAAATATTTAAATACCCTAGAAGACGTGGCAAAATTAATACAAAAAACACAAACGAACTTAAAAAAATGCCCTAAAGTGAGACTTACAGACGGTTACATAAGGGCTAGAGTGAAGTGCATTGAAGAGTATTGGAGTTCTTTTAAGCAAGCTCATGAGATGTTGACTCAGTGTACTCCGAGAGACAAGCGTGGAGAAGTTTCGTACTTTCTCAATGAAGATTATTTTGTCATTGAAGATCTGTACCTTTGCCTACAAGCGGACTTGACAGATATGTTGAGCAAACAGCAAACAGCAGCAATGGAACACTCAAATTCTTCATTATTTAGTGGTCAAGGGCAATGTTCGATTGTAAAACTGCCTCGCATACAATTACCCACATTCTCGGGACAATATGAGGAGTGGCCCGCATACCAGGACATGTTTACATCACTTGTGCATAAAAACACTTCAATTAGTGACGTTCAAAAACTGCATTACCTAAAGTCGAGTGTTACCGGTGAAGCAGAAGTAATATTACGGCACATTCAAGTTACGGACAACAATTATGATCAAGCATGGCAATTGTTAAAATCCAGATACGGCAACAAACGTGTTATTGTGTTCTCTGTTTTGAAAAGGCTTTTTAATCAAAAGAAAATCACAACACAAACAGCTAGCAGTTTGAAGACCTTATTAGATACTACGACAGAGTGCATAAATAACCTAAAAAACTTAAAAATTAATACCGATTCCTGGGATCCTTTAATTATATTTCTGGTGATTCAGAAGTTGGACCAGGAGTCACATAAAGAGTGGGAAACCTTTGCTTATAAAGAAAAGTCAGAAGAAGTGCCATCTTGGGAAGAGTTAAAAAGTTTTTTGGAATCAAAATTCAGAACATTGGAAATGATTCAACCTGTAACAAATAAAGATTGTACTATCAAGGAGCGATCATACCATGCCGTAAATGTTGTTAAAGATAAAAGCTGTTTACTTTGTAATGAAAAGCATACCTTATGTCATTGCAAACAATTTATAAAAATGGACCTTACACAACGTAACAATTATGTGAAAGAAAAACAGCTTTGTTTCAACTGCCTGCTTCCGGGTCATTCAGTTTACAAATGCAAGATACCAGTTACTTGCCGCGTATGTAGAAGACGTCATCATTCCTTGCTTCACAAATCAGAGAAGTCGAAGGATACCACAGAGACAGAAACAATACAACCATCGACATCTCAACAAGAAGCTAACAAAGAGGCAGTAACAACTTTTCACGTTGATATCGGAGCATCTGGAAGAGCATTATTAGCAACTGCACTAGTCAAAGCCAGGGGAAGGGATGGACATGCGACACTGTTAAGGGTTCTTGTTGACCAAGGCTCACAAGCGAGTTTCATAAGTGAAAGGGCAACTCAATTATTGAAACTACAAAGAAAATCAATTGAAGGCACTGTAACAGGTGTGGGTTCTATGGAAGCACCAATTAAACACGTGGTTCAGCTAAATATATTATCGAGAAGGAAACCAGAATACAACATGCACGTTGAAGCTTACGTCATGTCCAAGCAGCTGACCACGAGAATACCACACCACACAATAACTGTTCACAACTGGCGGCACCTAGAGGGTCTAGATCTTGCGGATCCAGAGTACAACAACCCAGGCCCGATAGATCTGCTGCTTGGTGTTAAGGAGTATGCACGAATAGTCGAACAAGAGTTAATTAAGGGTCCACCAGGGTCTCCATGTGCACAGAAAACAACCCTAGGATGGATATTATTTGGAGAAATAAACACAACTCTCAAAGAACATTCATTTCTTGTCATGCATCACCAAGTAGACGTCAATGAGATGTTAAAATCTCTCTGGGAGATAAACACAACTACAAGGCGAAAGAATACAAAGGATGAACAAATCTGTGAAGACATTTATCACAAAACATACTCAAGAAATGAACAAGGAAGGTTTACAGTGAAACTACCGTTTAAAACAAATTGTGTTCAATCAACTGAAGGAAATACAAGAGATATAGCTAAAACACGATTGATACAATTGGAGAGAAGATTTAAAAAACAGCCTAAGTTGAAAGTGGAATATGAAAAGGTCATAGAAGACTACAAAAACTTAGGTCATATAGAAGAAGTACCTGAAAAAGAAATATATTCAAGAAAATCAGTTTACTTACCCCATCATCCAGTCCTGCGTGAAGATAAAGAAACCACGAAAACCCGCATAGTGTTCGATGCATCCTGTAAGGGAACAAATGGTATATCATTAAATGATGAACTCTTACCTGGTTCAGTGCTCCAGGAAGACCTACGTAGCATAATGATGCGCTGGAGAATGCACGCCATCTGTTTCGCTGCAGACATACAAAAGATGTACAGAATGGTCATGGTATCCAAGGAAGATGCCGATTTTCAAAGAATACTATGGAGAAATGATAGCAATGAAGAAATAAAAGATTATAGGTTACTCACCGTGACCTTTGGGACTACTTCAGCACCTTATCTAGCTGTGAAGACCTTGATCCAACTCGCACATGAAGAACGAGATAGCTATCCAGTAGCCGCTGACATTACTTTGTCAGATTTCTATGTCGATGACGTAATGTCGGGTTGTGATTCTGTTGAAGAGGCCATAGAAGCTAGTCATCAACTCAAAGCTATGTTAAGCAAGGGCGGTTTTGAGTTGAAAAAGTGGTCATCAAACAACATCGAGTTGATGAAGTCGATGGAGCCAAGCAACATTTCTTCAAACATTCAACTCGACATAAACTTAGATGGCACTGTGAAGGCGTTGGGTATCGCATGGAACATTGGTACTGATCAATTTCTTTACAAAGTCAGTCTCTCTGCACCTCCATCTACCATTACGAAAAGAAACGTTTTGTCAGATGTACAAAAACTTTACGATCCATTAGGATGGATATCGCCAAGCATTGTGCTCGCTAAGATGCTAATCCAAAAACTATGGTTAGTTGGCACACAATGGGATCAACCATTATCCGATGAATTAACCTCAGATTGGTTGAAGATTAGAAAAGATTACGAGAATGTCAACCAGATTTCTCTAGAACGATGGTTACACTCATACAGCAGCAACATAAAGCCATACAGCTACACGGCTTTAGCGATGCCTCAACTCGGGCTTATGCAGCCGTTGTATACTGCAGAGTGGAACAACAGGATGGTACTGTATCCACAAATTTAATTGCATCGAGAACAAAGGTGGCTCCATTAAAAACAATATCACTTCCTCGTCTTGAGCTGTGTGGAGCTTTATTGTTGTCAAGGCTTCTAAAACAAGTCACATTAGCCATGAAAATTCCTTATAATCAAATCTACTGCTGGACAGACTCAACGATTGTGCTGGCGTGGCTTCATGGGGAACCTCAAAGATGGAAGACCTTTGTAGCAAATCGAGTGGTGGAAATTAAAGATAATACAAACAACACACAGTGGCACCATGTTGTATCACAAGAAAATCCTGCTGATATAGCATCCAGAGGAATGTTCCTAACAGATCTGAAGAAGGAGAAGATGTGGTGGAAGGGGCCAGAATGGCTATCAAAAAGGGAAGTTCATTTAAGAAGATCAGAAAATACAGAGACGGACTTAGAGTTAAAATTAACATGTACTTTTACAACAAAAAACAAAGAAAATGAAGAAAAACCAATTTGGGAAAGATTTTCTAATCTGACTAGAATGAAAAGGGTACTCGCTTATTGCCGAAGATTATTAAATCATAAAAACAATGAAAAGTACTTAACTACCGGTGAAATAAACACAATTTTGCAACATTGCATAAAATACTATCAGCAGACAGCGTATGAAAAAGATATAGAGTACATTAAGAAAAATGGCAATGTGAGAAAATCAAGTTCACTAATTAGCTTGACACCATTTTTAGATAAAAACAATCTGCTGAGAGTAGGAGGTCGTTTACAAAACGCAAAGTTGCCAGTCACAACCAAACATCCAATAATAATACCGAGTAATCAACATATCACTACTTTGCTGATCAACGAAGCACACAAACAAACGTTACACGGTGGTATACAAGTTACAATGACGTACCTACGAAGTAATTATTGGATAATTAACTTAAAATCAGCAGTTAGAAAATGCATAAGAAGTTGCAAGGTTTGCATTATAAATAAGGGCAAGACAAACAACCAATTAATGGGTGAATTACCAGCCATAAGGGTACGCTTACAGCGGGCCTTTTTGAACACTGGAGTCGATTATGCAGGTCCAGTAATGTTAAGAACATCGAAGGGACGAGGGCATCATGCCACTAAAGGGTACATCTGTCTATTTGTTTGTATGGCTACACGTGCCATACACCTAGAAGCCGTGACAGACTTAACTTCTCAAGCGTTCCTGGCTGCATTTCGGAGATTTGTCGCACGTCGAGGTCGATGTGTTAATCTGTACAGCGATAACGGCACCAATTTCGTTGGTGCTGCAAAGGAACTCAAAGACCTTTTTAAAGCAGGCACACAAAACATTTCTCAAGAAATTTCCGAACACTTGGCAACCGATGGAACTACGTGGCATTTTATCCCACCGCGAATGCCAAATTGTGGAGGCCTCTGGGAAGCGGGAGTGCAATCTGCAAAGAAACATCTCGTGAGGGTCAGTAAAGACACGAAACTTACATATGAAGAGATGGCAACATTGCTTACACAAATAGAAGCATGTCTTAACTCCCGTCCATTATGTCAGTTGGATAACACTATTGAGACGATATCACCACTCACACCTGGGCACTTTTTGATAGGTGAGCCATTACTCAGTGTGCCTGATGACGACTATGAAAAGTCCAACGTCAACCTATTAACTAGATGGCAACTAGTACAGCGAATGACACAAGACTTCTGGCGAAGGTGGCATTCAGAATATCTGAACACTCTGCAACAACGCACGAAGTGGCAGTCAGCCACCCAGTCACCTACCGTAGGAGATATTGTGGTCATCAAGGAGGACAACCTGCCACCCACGAGATGGCTCATGGGGAAGATAAAAACGCTGCATCCTGGAAAAGACAATTTAGTTAGAGTGGTTACAGTGCAGTGTAAAGGACAAAGTGAATTAAAAAGACCTTTATCTAAGTTAATATTCCTACCTAAAAATGCATAATTATTAAATGAAACGACGTTTGTTACTTTACTTACCTGTTCCTATGTATTTTTTCTAGTATGTTAAGTTTGCATAATGTTAAGTATTGTTATTAATTCAATTGTCAAAGAAAGTTTATAACACTAACTACATAAAATACTTAATTACTACTGAGATGTATGCCTACGCATACATATGTACTTACCATTGAATGTTCAAGTTACACTAGTTTACGATTACGTAACGTCCCATCTGCATGCTGTTGCTTATAACTATGTACAACTAATTACTAATGATGTTGTCAAACAAATGGATAGGTACTTACCATAATGTTTCATGCTGCTTACACTGCCATAAAACATTAAATAAACTGGCATGTAGGTTACCACTTACCTATTTAATATTGTATATATCTTTATCCATTTTTTTTTTTTTGTTAAATACAGTCCACTTGTAAGTTTTTTTTAAATATTGTTTTGATTAGTTGATAAGATGTAGAAAACAATAAGTAACTAGCAGTAATAATGTTTGTAAAAGGACACAGGGTCCTTTTGGTGGGCGGTATGTCCGATCGTTTTAAGTTTAGTTGCCACAATACAGAGCTAGCAAACAGTCGCGTCATTTTATTTATCAAGTCTCCCAAAAATATCTACAAACCATAACAAACTTATCGACCTCAACAATTACTGTAACTCACACACTGACAGTTTATATGGGTAGTTCATATAATTGTTTTTTTATTTAACTGCTTTTGTTAATTTATTTTTATTTTCTTTTAATTTCATTTGTTGTGTATATATATCATTTGCATCGTTGTATATGTAAGCGGGCACGCCCTTTATGCCTGGAGGCTTTAGTAAGGTTTTAAGTTCTGTTTACGATTTTGTTTCATTATTCATTTCAACTTGAGTTTAGTTTTCAATGTTTTGTTGGTATAATGGCGTGTGCTAGCTGACATATGGCGAATAATGTATGTTTTGTTTTATTATATTAATAACTTATACAATATTGTATAGAATCAAGTTCTTCTAACTTAACAGACAGCAGTGCTGCTGGGGAGTTTGTTCCGCCACTTCTTCTTCCCAGCCAAAGCACTAGGAAGTGTCGAAGGGCGGGCGTTTTGGGGGGACTGTCTTATGTGACTTTGACGTTCAAAAAGTGCTGACTTTCAGCCTAGTTTGAATAAATGACTTTTGATTTTGATTTTGATTTTGATTTATGTGTTCTATAATTAAATGTATGGAAATTGTAGGTTTTTGTAATACCGTGACCTGAAACTGCGAAAAGACTGTGTTAAATAGGTGTTTTTTTTTTTAAACTCCTTGTTGTTGCAAACGTTGTAGTTAGATTACACGTTTATTATTTACTAGCTTTTGCCAGCGGCTTCGCCCGCGTGGAGGTCGGAAAATATCCCGCGGGAACTTACTACCGGGGTAAAAAGTACCCTATGTGTTAATCCAGGCAATAAACTATCTGTGTGCCAAATTTCACCTAAATCATGTCAGTAGTTTTTGCGTAAAAGAGGAACAAACATCCATACATCCATACATACAAACTTTCGCGTTTATCTAGACACGCGGCAGCGTGTCCGGCCAAGTTCAAGTCACAGAACTGGTGAGCAGCACCTTTGCTCCGTGAGCAGCACCGTGTGTAATATTACACGAACCATTTGGAGCCACTTTTGACCCCTTCATAACTCAAAAACTATTTCACATAAATGTGTAAAATTTGGCTCATATATTGAGACTTGCAAGATACATATGTGCTCCAAATTTCATAAACACATCTCAAATGATTATTTAGATATTAACGTCCAAAAATCGTCATTTTTATCACTGACTGACCTATAGATCAAAACCGGTCATCTGAAACCCAGTTTCAGATGACCTAGAAAGTTCAAATTTGGCATGCAGATAGGTAATTAGGTGAATACAAAGGAATAAATCAGAAACTGGTAATTTTTTATCATTTTATTATAATTTTTCACTTAATTGATTCTATTAGGAACATTTATAACAAAAACCATTTGGTATTAATTTTGTTATAAATAAGTACCTACTAATAATTTATGTATAAAAAGTAATGATATCCCATCAAAAACATAAATGTGAAATGAGATCCAAGTTCAATATTATGATATATGCCTTGGTTTTTGACTTCAACGACAAAAGAAGTGAGATCTAATTGGATGCCAACTTCAATGGTCAGTCGTGAAATTTATTTATAACTACATAAAATATCATTTCTTCTTATAACTTAGGAATATCAAAAAAAAAAAATTGTAGCCTAAGGTAAGACCTTAGGCTACAATTTTTTTTGGCTAGTTTTCATATAAGAATTATACTAGAGCCTTCGCAAGTTCTAAACCTGTTACTTGTCGGTTCTTATTTTATTATTCCGACAATTTGGCTTGCTGGTAGAAACTAGCCATCAAACATAATAATTCCTCCTCCTCGCTTCGCTCGTGATTTAAGTTTTTAACACCCTCGCTACACTCGGGAGTAAACTTCGAGTCCTTCGTTACGCTCGCGATTTAAATCGTCACCCGCGACAGAAGACACTGCTTTATCCCCTTGGTTAATAATCTACTATTACAATGTCAGAATTTGTCGCCAAGTAGTTTGCGGTATTATCCCATAAACATCACTTCGAAGTTCGAACGATGTCTCGTTGTGAATCCTTGATGCTTTATTTTGAAAACAACTGAATTCGCTTTTGGATTGTGTGCGCTCACTTGAACGAGGTTCCAAGTAAACTTTACAGAACCGTAGGTACACCAGTTTTCATGAATGGATGCCAGTAACATTACATGTACGTAAGACATTTCAAGTAGATATTCCAGATCGGCAACGTATAGGAAAATTTCTTGCTATCGCTAATGTCTAGAGGATGACCCCTTTCCAACTTGTTATTAGGTTTAAATTAAACTATTTTGTTTTGTTTGAGAGATATTCTCCAGTCGATTGGAATCCTATAACAAATTAGTCTGGTGTCAAATTCGGTTGCCGAATTAATCGGTTATCTATTTTCTATGGTGTAATGTTTTGATTGCCAGCTGGTATAACCAAGCTTTTGATTAAAACAGCTTTTATTTATGGTTATAATTATAGCATGTCGAGTTTATTCTCAAATGTTTGTTACATTTTTTTTGTACAACGTCTTAAATATAATTTTAATCTGTTATGTTTTGGATGTACTCTCCTGTAATCCTCGAAGCCAGAGGTGTATATTGCAAAACAGCCAGTTATGTGAAAGTCCCACGCAACTGAAGGTGAATCTATTGCCTTCAACGGGTACCAATTCAGACTGCAGCTACTAGATGTACACTATACTGCAGGCCATATAAACACTATTAACTACCCCACCTTACGAACAGCCATAATATACACACTTCTTTCCACCTCAAACCTAATTCTTCGTATCCACGGACGTGTAATATCATAAAGAAGTCATTACAGACCTCTTTTGATCCTCCACAGCCTCTTAAGAGATCCCTCTCATCATTCATGAGACGTTGAGTAGTCGAGGAGTATAATTTTAGCATATTTTCGTTCGAGTGTTCGCCATTTTTGGCTGAGTTGTTTTATTTTGGGTTTTGAGAGTGTCAAGGTCGTTTGAAGGAACATTTTTAGAGTGTTTAAAACTGACTGCTTTTTTCGCTGACTCGCGACAGTTATTTTGATCGGTTTTATTAATTTGTCTGTCTTTTGTACTTACGTAGGTACTTTCACCCATTGAAGTGAACTAAACCGATTAATTTATATAGCTTTTTCAATATTATCTAATAAGATGTAATTATGAAGATAGCTATTACACACGGATAATATACTATAAAAAAAGGACTGGAGAAATTCTTGTTTGGTGGGTTGAGATTTACTACAACAAAAAATCTATCTGCCTAGCCTTTTTCCAACCATGTTGTGGTCAGCTTCCAGTTTAACCGGATGCCACTGCGGTTAATGGGTAAACCAATATCCCTTCGCTCTTACCGTCTGGTTGTCTTTCATTTGAACATCTGAGTACATGTAGTGCCTATCAAAGATCTACCAGTAACTGACCGCAGCAAGCGTAGCTTAACCCTCGATCGACACGTGCGCTATTATTTAGCTTCGAGCCAAACAAGATTACAACAACAATAGTACAAAAGTGGTAGTGTAACTGTGCTATAAGAATAATTTGCTCGTATTACGAGTGAGTTCAACTGAGTTTTATAACGTAGATATTACTAGATATGACAGTCTAACTCACGATTTCTTGCTCAACTATTCACTCCTTAGCCGCTGGGCTCTTGCTATGATACTTTACTTTTGGACAATAGCGTTGACGACGAAAGGGTATTTCGAACCTCAACCCCGTCCCAACAAAGGGTTGAAGTTAGTATGCAAACAAAGTAGCGAGCAAGAGCTACTTAAAAAACTTCACTTGCGTACTAAAGTAAAATATGTTTCAGAGTCGGCCATATTGGATTTGTTGTGACCTCACGTATCTAATGATGCTGTCCGGGATATTGTAAGACACCTCATTTATCTCTATGTACCAATAAAAAGAAAATGTTACAATTGTTAGGATGACTACGAATTATATAATTTAATTGTAATATTTTATTCGTGTTTTGTTATGAATTCACGATGATTTACTTTAAAAACAAAAGAGGTGATATTCCAATAGGCTTGTTGACCGCTTTTGAGAAACACAATCTGAAATGTTCCTTGTATTTCACCATCCCCATGTGTGAATGTTTCAACGAAACATTGACGTCACTAATTTTCCGTTGTTCTAATGCAATTTAATTTTGATTATAAAAACGGGGCATAGTGTCGTTGTGGGTCGAGTATCATCATACTTTTTTGAAATTCGAATGATGTCTTTTTGTGATACGCGATGATTTACTTTAAAAACAAATGAGTTCGCTTTCGAATTGTGTGCGGTCACTTGAGTGTCATTCCAAGTGCACTTTATAGAGCACTACTATTTGTCTGTAGTTTTGCAAACGCTATCCTCTTTATAAGAAATCTGCTTACATTAGGGTAACAGAGCGGATCGGATTTGTATTCCCAAGAGCCTCTACACAATTTATTTATGATGTGATAATTGTTGCCTTGTCTTGCACACTTGTCCACGCAATATTCAAGATTTATTACTGACACATTTTCGTGCTGAAAATGTGAGATTGTTGGACACTAAAGCAGAGTAAGCATTTTCTGTATGTGTAATAATAGGACGTCAGATGATACGGGCAGTAGGAAGTCTCTAGATATAAAACAGCGGCATTGCATTACGTTTTATATTGTAACCATAATTCTGCGAAGGTATGTAAAAATAGAGTTTTTACATCAATAGGCTCATTCGCACTGAGTCACAATTTTGGCCTTAATAATATTCTCGATCTTCGTAGGATTATTATCTCAAAAAACAAAACAATGACAAAAATTCTGCTAACCAGACAAATATCTGAGTTAAGTAAAAAGAAACGGATGTAATAACAATTGTGAAATAAAAAGGCTTGTGCCCGTGACTTCGTCCGCGTATTTTTTTTTTTTAAATAAAATATATCTTGTAGTAGTGCATCGCCCGCCAGTGCTATTAGGTACTCCGTATAATATTAGCATTACTGACTTTTTTAATGCTAAAAGATCTTTTACCGTACGACTCATAGAGTATGAGATTCCCCTCTACGTACAAACTTTCAAAGAAACTGTTATCTCTTTATTTTATTATAATTATATTATGTAGCTAAACATTACGCAACAGAAATTTAGTCACCCTGTAAAACCAAAAAACTGTTTAATTGAATTTGGCAATCGAAATAAAAATATTTAATTTAGTCGGCAAATCAAATCTTCAAAAGCTGTCAAAATATTCGGCAGATTTCTTAAGCAACTGGTCTACCGAGAATACCTTTTAGAATTTCATGGTTTTCGTAGACCCCAATTCCACAGTTTATTTCTTGAAACTGAGAAATTTTCCCAAGAAATTTTCTTGCTAAGTAAGCCTAAGTATTCTTATTGCTTCAAGGAAACCACCATAGAGATAATGAAAAGAAGGTTTTGGTCTATTTTACTAACTCAGGATAAGATCCGGCTATCCGGAAAATTATTTATTACGGTTTAAGTTAAGTAGACAATAGTTTTAAATTCTATGTGCTAGTACTTCCTCTAACACTGTATTTTTTGGCGTGAAGCCTCCCGCACCATCCTCACTAATATTACAAATGCGAAAGTAAGTTTTTTCGATTTTTACTCTTTCACGCTAAAATAGCTGAACCAATTTGGATGAAAATTAGCCACACAGGCAGACTATTACCTGAGTAAGGACATAGGCAAACTTTTCATTCTGGATCAAAGACATCACTCGAAATGGGTTATATTTGCCTTCTGCAGTAATTTATCTGCATTATACTACCCTATATTATCCCCAGACACGAATTCTGGTCACGAACTATTGACTCTGTACCATTGATCCCTATTTTGATTTTAAGCGAAAAATAGATGAACCAACCGTAGTACATGATTAATTATTCAGGAGTGATGAACACAGCAATTTGTCTCCTGGTTACTCGTTTATGAAAATAACCGCCCGATTCAAGGTCTTGGGGTATTTTTAAACCCTAAACGTTCTTAAAGGTCAGCATTTTGTTGCGTACCTTTTTGGAGCAAACAGCCGTTATATAAGCTATAGGAGATTTAACAAGGAATTCATTACAATCTGTTCTCGCTTTCTGTTACGCAGTCACATTGAAAATTGATGCAGAGTCTGTAACTGAACGTAAACGTGTACGTTATCGTCAGCTGTATGTAAATTTTATAACGTATTGGCGTGTCCTGGATTCCGTGAAACAGGTAGCTGTCTAGATAATTTCTTGCATGTTCTTTGTATAAATGATTACGTAAAAGTGACTGACAACGTACAAAAATTTAAACTTTATTTCCGCTAGATATTTTTTACCGCTGAAGTCAAAAACAAATCGGTGCGCTTCTACGACAGTAAACCAAGCACGATTTACCCACCGATAGTTTTATAAGGATCTGGAGGATTTACCTGCAACATGAAAAAAAAAATGGTTATTGAAACATAAAGATAAAACTTCTAAGCGTATACAATCTCCTTTCTTTGTTTTGACATATAGGATGACAATAATTTTAATTTAGGATAGGCAATAAAATATCACTTCATCAATCCATTGCTAAAAACTCGAGTACTTACATTAAAATATTTAGTAAAACAAATAATAAGCTGCAGTGGAGTTACTCTGTAAACATCATTTCGAAATTCGAACGGTGTCTTATTGTGACTCCGCGATGAATTACTTTAAAAACAAATAGGTATAGGCTTTCGAAATGTGCACGCTCACTTAAGTGAGGTCATAAGTGAACTTTATACAATAACGCTGATAGTTTTCAACTCTGCGCCTAATTATACAGCTGATTGAAGTGTGCCATTCCACCTGATGCTAGGGATGGAAACTATTGACAGCTCATTTCATATAGGTTTTCACGGTGAGATTTTTACTGAATCGATCGACACCTAAGTTTGTCCATAGCTTGGATTAACCCTACAGTAGTCGCGCACCTAAAAGTAACGGGAGTGTCCAATTTCAAATTGAAATAAATAAACTTATAAGCATTAACGTTTTAATAAATATTTATCAGTACAGTTTTCTTAACTAAATATGATCAACATAAACTAATAACAACCTCTGTGTTCCAAAAAATCAACCAAAATAAAAAACTCTTTGTATGAGTGGTCTTCATATGTAGTCCACGCGACTACTCCAGGGTTAATAAACAAACAAAACTACCATTCCATGGAAAGAAACTCAATTGCAAAATAAATAGTTTGAAATAAAAGCTATTAAATCAATCTATTGCGTGGCATAGTATTACTAAGTAATTAATTTCGACTTGGTTCCAGTTAATAACATTTTGCCTCTTTTTAACACGCTTTTTTCTAGCTCAGTTGAGCAGAAAATCCCATACATTTCCAACTGAGAGAGAAGGGTAATGGATAAAATTAGATACAATGCTAGCACGCAGGCCATCAGGAAGTCGAACGATTGAACTGTGCAGTTTTGTGATAGTAGTTTGATGCTTGAAGAAGTCATCTTTACAGAATAGTAATCTACCTAGACTGTTCTCAAATATGTCAGAATTGGTGTTCCGTCTAACCAGATGCAGCTGAAAACCAGAACTCTACATGGGGCCATGGCCTATCTGACTTCCACATCCCAGTTACTACACGATACCTCTTGGTAGGACTAGTTGTCAGTCTTTCGGGCTTCAGACGACCCGTAACGACTGTCACATATCTGATAGATTGACGGGACCCATAGCTTAACGTGTTTTCTGAGTGACAAAGAGGTCTCAATACGTAACTGATGAGTGGCGGCGCGAGGCGTCGGCGACCGGCCACCGCCAACGGCCTCACGCCTGAGGGGGCCTCGCCAAAAAGTTTTACAAGTTAACTAATAATTTTCGCTTCGCCAATCATCCTGGCTTGGGTTGCCGACCCCGGACAATTGGGGAAAAAAGCTAAGCAGATGATAATGATTTATTATTTTCGAACACGTGCGTGATGGACTTAACGGGTATTCAGAATCGTCCGTCTGGCAACATTATGAAATGAAAGTTTCGCCCGACTGAGCGTTTTCACACACACTGCCCGACACGATATCTGTACTGGATGAAAATGTTTGTATTGCCATTTATTTGTTTATTACATTCATGGGTTTACCGTAAGTAAAAGAGGCCTCGCGAACTTGATGTAGCCGACGTCCACATGTGGTCTAGCGCCGCCACTGCTGATGGTCACCCATCCCGTAACTTAACTTTAAATCAATCTATGCGGCTGTAATTATCTAGCCATGAGCTCACGAGCCATTACCGTTATATACATTGAACTAGTGAATCAGTTTACGAGGGAAAACCTATTACTTGTCGTCCTTTTGAGAGTTAAAGGCGTTCAGTGCTAGCAAATTAAATTACAGTACAATTTCCACAGGCACTGCAACGATAGAGAGCTTTATGATGTTACAATTATTTTTATTTGTTTTAAAGGAGTAACATAAACAATTGAAATCCAAAGCTATATCGACTGTTTAATTAGCATATTGGGACATCAATCATCAGTAACAAAATAAAATGGACAATAACCACTACTGGACATAAAAAGGTCTAATTTAGGAGGAGTTTGCTACAATCGCCATGCTTGGCAGGTAGGGTGGCGATGGCAGTATGGTGATAGAATGCATAGAGAACGCTTCTGCCTATTCTATAGAAAGTCCCTTAGTCGTCTCTAACGACACCCACGTGATAGCTATTCTTTATATCCGGAACACACGGAATAACCGTTTTATATAGAAAAGTAAAAAAAAACTAAGTATAATACTTAACCAGAAGGTTTTGCAAAAGCCTTTTTATTTCCTCAGAAATAAAGCTCAAGGCGCTCTTTTGACACTATTCAATTAATCAAAGTTTCTAATTTCGTCTTGAAATTCCATCTTAAAAACTCAGCCTGTCTTTATACTTGACTTGATCCATAAGACGCCCAATAAAATTAAAACGGTCTTGCTAAAATAATACCGATGATCGATAATGGAATAAGACGTCGGTTATGACATTAACTGCATCGTTAGATAATGGCATTTGAGTAGGATCCTTGTGCTATTAACGGATAATTACGTTTTAGGTACGGCAAAACCAGTAGGACAATTCTGTAAATTTCACTTGGAATCTCATTTAAGTGAGCGCATACAATTTGAATGTGAACTCATTTGTTTTTACAGTAAATCATGGCGAATTCACAAAGAGACACCGATCAAATTGCAAAGTGATTATTTTATCATCCCACAACATTAATGAGACTGACAGCTTTTAAAGGTGGTTTAGTTTCGCCAGCTTTCAGTTTTGTTGATGAAATTCGCCCTAACTTAGAAACTATTTTGTGCTTATCTCATGTTTATCACATCCTCTTTTTGCTTAGATTTCGAATATGCGTAATATACCTCGTCCATAATTATGTTCTGTATTGCATGTTCTCTCCTCAGCACAAGTCACGTTCACCTTTCAACTATGGCCGCCACGCTGACACGCTCTCACGTCATAACACTAACTTTGCGTTTAGTATGTTATGGGTAGAATAGAGATGTATCAAGATTATAGGGATAAAGGTCATACGTGAACCAACTGTACTATTCATATAAACTAAATTAGTACAATCACGGTTATATTTTGATTTGATCAGTTGGAATGGCGTCCGTCCAGAAGATTAACGCAAGTGTCGAATCATGAAGCAACATTTTGGTGTATTGCATTCATTTATTAGCACAATAATTGTTTAGCTTAGTTGAAGGGGCTTATGAGTAGTCTTACCAAGGGGCGTGTTATTCAGTAACTGTAGGTAAACGCTGCTCATGACATCGATATTTTTAATGCGATAGTAACTCTGTCCGTCTGTCAATTACTTTTTTATATACCTAATAAAATTTGCCAAATAGTTCGCCCAGCTCCCGGTAAGCCCAGGACGTAGGCTACTTTTTATCCTAGATATTTGAATTAAAATTTATATAGAAAACGTTCGGGCAACTGAAGCAAAACGGAAAAGAAACTCCATGAACCGAAAATCTCATTTGTCTTTAAATTAATTTATGACAATAATATCTTAATAGTAAAAACGTAAGTTTAAGTAGCTAAGCTGTGTATAAAACTCTATCATTACTTCTTAACACAGAGGTACAGATGCCGCCAGCACATCAAGCTACCCAAAACTGACAAATACTGTCAATCAACATAGAACCAAATGCTTTAGCGATAAAGTTGAAAATTTGACAGATTGTAGTAGCTTGATGGGCTGACGTCTGTGCAACCAAATATTGTGCCTATAATGGATACGCACAATGCAATCAAATAAACTCCAATAAACCATGAAATACTCGCTCGAAGCGATCAATGTTCAGTTCACAACAACTTGAATGTAAACAACAGCTATCGGATTCCACGTAACATGGATTATACAGAGTGGTTGAGTTTGAACACGTTTCAACAAGCCTGCTGTATAACTGTTCTGTGGTTAAAATGATTATTACAATAGCATTGTTTTTGAAGTTTAAAAATATTTATATTTTACAGTTGACTGATTATGATATTGACATAATATATTAAAACGATTTAAAGAGTGCCTTATGCGCTATAAGAAAATCTTAATAAGTCTTAAGCTGTCCTTAAGACTAATACTTTGATCCAGTATAAATTTCATTACTTTAAGAATTTGATACTATAGTGAATAGAACTAGCCTCACCTCTAGAACTAGACTACCTCTTAATTCTGTGACTTGGTTATAAACATCATAGTTTTACTGCATTGAGGCTAGTTCATAACCTTTATAAAGGTCTGTAAAAGTCAGTGGACTCTTTTATTTTGTACTTGGATTCTCAAAGTAAGCTGCTTAAAAGGGTTATCCTGTGGATGCCTCAATAGATTAAAGCCTCCAGTCACAGCATACACCGTACAAACTTAGCGACGATACACTAAGAGCACCCCTGCCTGTGTGTTACGAACCTTCGCTTAGGGCGTAGCTGGAAAGCGGCAGCAAAGCATAGGCTGGAACGGATCGTGTGTAAAAGTCAGTGGACTCAATACTAATCCTATGTTTATATTTAAATGCATAAATAAAAAATGTAATGCTATTTTCAAGCGAATAAACTCACACGCATGCACAATACAGATGTCCGATAAAATCCAGACTGTGTTGAGTTCAAAATTCAGAGATTAAGATTAATTTTCAAAGTTTACGAGTTCGTTAAACCTTATACACAAAGGACATATTTGTTCAAGCATTAACGGTGTAATTTGGCGCTTCGGCAAACATTAACTCGACCCTGTACAACAAACTATTAGCGGGACGAAAATCAATCGCCTCTTGCAGAATTTCTCTTTTATTTCTACACCATTTTCATGAATGAGTAATTTTCCCGGAATAAGCGTAAAGCCGTATGAAAAAATATCCGTATAGAAATGATATTTAAGTACAGAACCGATCAATGTGGCGGTGCTTGGGCGAGGCCCATGTTCAGCAGTGGATGTCTTTCAGCTGAAAATTATGCTGGTGAAGATTTCATTTACGACTTTTAATTTTCAAAATAATTAGAGTCATAAGCTTAAGGTATAATTCTATAAGTAAATTTCTTCGTAGCATTTTGTCTACGTCAAATTTTCGCCAATTACCCTTTGCGTCACATCCAATCGCCCGGCCTCGCTTTTATTTCGTTTTTACTTAGCGTTCTGTACGGCTTTTTCTGTTTGCTCGGCGTATAAGGGTCATAGTTTTATAACTTTTTACCTTCCTCAAGGTCATTTAACAGTCCAATTGGAACATTACCAGTGAAGCTGCTATTAAAATTCAGATATTTTATTAAACTACTTGGGCTCGCATGAAATTTCAAAAGGGAGATGAACGGTTGGAATTGAACGCAAGGGTTGTCAAGAAGCTCCAGGGTTACTCTTTCAAAATGATTTGAATTTGACTGTTTTCAAATTACAGTGTGGGTATGGGAGGAGAGTGTGGGCCTGTTATCAAGTACCTGGTACTTAACAACATGGAAAAGTGTCAACAAAGTAATTATTAGCTTGTGGAGGGAACAGTATACTAATGTCGTGTGAACACGACACCCTCACATTGAGTGCACGAACAAAATAATTGACTTTGTGAATAATTTTACGAGCATTACTTGCTCGTAAGCTGAGTCTTGTGAGCTCGACTTGCAGTGATGGCTATCGTGTAGACTGTTCGATTTAGTTTACATTTTGAGGTTAAAAAACGTATGGGATATTGAGTATTCCTTAAAGTTCACTTGGAACCTCACTCAAGTGGGCACAGGCAATTCAAAATCGAACTCATTTGTTTTTTTACCGTTCGAATTTCGAAGTGATGCGGAGCAAAAATAGAAACAAATGTCAAGGAGGTTTTATATCTATTGTTTCTTTTGCAAGCTTGTTTCCACTAGTCATTAGATTACCGTTTGCTCGAATCTTCCCCGCGTCACCTGGAAGTTGGAACGTATCCCACCCCACGAGATCGAACCTCCTCGACCTACTGAAGTAAAAGTATCCAATCTCAGAACCCGAGTCATGATCTACCTGTGTGCCAAATTTCATCAAAACCCAATTAGTTGATTTAGTGTAAAAAGGTAACAAACAAACAGACAGACCAACAGTGTTTCTTTCGCTTTTATAATATTGGTCTGGAAGTAAAAAAACTAGGAAAATGTATTTCGCGTTGTGTTTCAGAGAACCTAAAATATTTTGTTATTCCTCATTTGGTTACATTACTTTTAAGGTTTATTTGCTTGCTATGGAGGTTTACATATTTAACAGTTTTATGAATAACTCTGTACATACTTTTTATGAATAAATGAACAAGTAAAGCGGTTTCCAATACACGTTTGCATATTAGAGGAATGTTACGATCAGAAGCGACCTCGATAGTATCGATTGTTGTAGGCAAAAAATATTGTACTCAACGATGTTTTTCAATGAAGTACTTCGTTTCTTTAAGAATCTTTCGCACGAGTGGTTAAGAATATATTTATGATCTCCATTACCTTAACGTAAACACAACAAACAAGAAAAATAAATAATTACGGTAGGAAATATTGTTGATATCCTTTGGAAACTCAAATCTGTATATTCCATGGCACATCAATCATTTAACGTCACCCATTAATTGGGCAATTCCCATCGCACCCAATTCCTATTTTCCCATTTGGTTTGCAATAAATTTCCATTAGGTTAATGACGAGAGGGTGTTGACAATGTCTTTAATTATCACATTAAATGTTTACGATCAGAACCATTACCTTGATATGGGCATCAACGTTGAACTCTTTTGACTTTACTCGATGAATTTCCGGTACTTTAGTTGTAGTAACTTTAGTAATTTGCAATGAAAGTAGGCTTGTGACTTTAAATATCAAATAAAGAAGGCATATATGAATGTAATTTGAAAATAAGCATTTTTGAAATAGTATAGTAACTAGTTGGCCATATGGTCGCTATAGACTACATAGAATACATAGATTCTGAAGGGCGGAATCAAAACTGGAAGGTGGTCGCACGGTCTCACGAAACGTGGAAAGAGTTGAGGGAGGGAGGACTTTGCCCAGGAGTAGAACAGCGTAGGCTAGTAAAAATTTAGCTAAGGCTATGATAGTGGACGGACAAACTGGATACGTTCCGTCAAAGCTGGAAGGAAGATGAGCAGGCTCTCATTAAATAGAAGGAGTGAGCCCGAGGGTAGGAAAGCTCAGGTTAGAAAAAAAAATCTCAGAAGCCTTAATGAAAAACCAAGTTTAGAAGTCGCGAGATCAATATGGCAATAAACAAATTTTATAAATATTGTTGCCTCTACTCGATAAAGCCGTAACCAAACATTAGTTATAAGTAGTAAGTATAAGAAACCTTGATAATCCTTTCAAAAACAATTCAACCATATCCAAATATTATGTCGTGAAAAAGACACCCCTACAACAATTATGACAGTCATTACTTTTCACCATGAAAATTTAATTTACATATTGTATTGTAATGGGCTATTAAATTAACTAGAATTCTGCTTTTTACAAGTCATTAGCTTTTATGTCCGTTATTACGTTGTTTCTTGTAAAGGATTGGAAAGCTTTATATTTATTAATAAATAGAATTGACGACAAAAGAGTGCTATGATGGGTCAGGCTTATTCAGTTATGCTGCACAAGTAGCGATAATTAATTTAGCACTTGTAGTAATTTCGATATCTGACTGTGAAATCTTCATACATTAGCCGATTAATTTTATAATACACTAGCTTGTGCCCGCGGCTTCGCCCGTGTGGATGACGAAAAATTCACCATTTCCACCCCCCATTTCACCCTCTTAGGAATGGAATTTCAAAAACCCTTTCTTAGTAGATACCTACTCCTCACAAAGACAACACACTCCAAATTGAATGTCTGTAGGTCTAGCGATATAGGTTGTGCGTTGATATATCAGTCAGTCACTCACTCAGGACTTTGAATTTTTTATATATAGATTTGCAAAAAATTTAACGACCTTAACATTCCATGCAGTGCTTAAACTGTTGAACGAAGTCCTGTACGTCATAATCGAACACACACACACACTACTGTGAATTTAATTTTGATTATCTGTTTGGTTTTTATTTTAATTTATATACAGGGTGTGGCGTAAGTAATGGTCCACCGTTCAGGATTCGATGAACCAGATAATTAACTATAACAATTAAAATTTTTGACCATTTTTATCCAAGGGTTCCGAAAATATTTAATTTTTGTCTTTTATTTACGAAATTTCTACCTTTTGTTACATATTTGTTTGTAGTTTCAACAAAAACCATTATTTTTTAATTCTGATTTCCGTTAATTACTGCTGAATACTAGAGCTATCATGATAAATTATGTTTTTTTTATGTAAATTCAGCTCTTTTGAAGAAAAAGTTGCTTCTTCTCTAATTTTAACCCTAATTTTTAACACACCATCAAGTCCAAAAGCGATTTTTGTAAAAAAAAACGCCTTGGGTAAAAATGTTTAAAATTTTTAATTGTTATAGTTAATTATCTGGTTCATCGAATCCTGAACGGTGGACCACTACTTACGCCACACTCTGTATATATATTTTTATAACTACTCAGGCTATATTACTGAACGCTGTTGAAAATCGATGAGACGCAGGTAAACCATTCAGTATTAAAATGATTGCAAGCGCACCACCTACCAAGTATAGCCTATTGTCTTAACGACTTTTACCTGAAGTGACGAACGCTTCCGATTCTTGTCGCTAATTCAAGGTATCAAACTAACCTTCGCTCCACATATTGGTCCCGACTTCGTCCCCAACGCTATTCGTCCAACATGACGTGTGAAACTAGCATTAGACCCGTCTTTAGTATGTTATTTTCTTGCTCCGCATGTTGGAGTATTGGTGATAAGGCCAACGCTTAGACCAACGTGTAGAGTTGTCTTAAAGGATTAGATCACGAGTACCTTGCAAGCAACCATATTTAGTTGACATTTATGTCTTAAGCCAATTTGCTATCTGAGAATGTAAAACCTTCTAAGTCTTGTTGTTAGAAGGATGATAATAGGTATTTCATAGTAATTTATAAAACTGCTGCATAACAGAAGGAACAAAGGTCATCAGCATCAGCCTATAACAGTCGACTGCTGGAAATATGCCTTGATTAAGGATAGGACGCCCTCCGGTTTGGTAGACCAGTGATCTTCGCAGGGTGGCTGGTTGCAGCTGGATGAGAGCGGCAAAGGATCTAAAGGATGATTATCAAAATGATCTTTATCTATTTTCATATCGTAAAATTTGAATTATGGACGTTAAAATGAGTAGTATATTTTTATTTTGTATGTTTATATTTAAATTATAGTATTATTTTTCTTCTACTATTACACACGTTGTCTACATCTCTTTGTATATTCTCTCCTATTGCAGGTATGCTGGAAGAGATTTCTATAGAAATAAGCATTACCTTTGTACATATTTTTCTGTTCCTTTGTTCTTGTCTATTTATATGTGTGCATAAATGGTTAAATAAATAAATAAATAAATTCTTCATAAACACAATACTGGAATTTAAAAATATCATCTAATTATAACACTATTTCACGAACAAAAACAAACGTTGTAAAACAATTCTTTATCGATATGATATAGGGACAATCCAACTTAGTATAACTAAGAAATCACCATCACTTATTTTTTTCTAATGGAACGCATATGCGTCATTTTTATAGCATCACAAAACTACGTACTCTTTTTACTTTGATGTTTTATTTAGTACGTGCAATCCCAATGTAAAAGAGTAGATAAAGTAATGAATGAAACTGCACATAACTAGGCAATATGCAACCGTTTTATAAACTACTAATATAACACACATTTTCATAAACAAAACCGTATTATTTACTTACAAAACATACCCATAAACATTACACCAGTTTGAGATCTTCACACCTATTCCTGTTCAGGGTCACCATGAGTTCACGTCGTGACAAACAAGTCTAATTTATTTGAACGCCTGTCCGTGTCCGATATTTTGTTAGCTGTAAAATATTTTAGTGCTAGGCCTTCATATATTCTTTTCGTCACTCAAACGAAATTGCTTTGTTATCTATAGGGTTTTCTCTTTATGTCAGGTAAGTTATGTTCTTGTTCTTTCTTTATGATGTTATATACTTTGTTGCTGATTTGGTGGATTTTGCTGAGGGGCAAAAATTCACAACTCAGCTTCTTCCAACAAGCCTTGCACTCTCTTGCAGAGCTCTTATATCTTAACATACTGCTGCAGTGGATGACGATGGATGATGGATTATGAGTTTCCTGTAAAATTCATTGATTTGTGATAGAAACTTTATAACTTAAATAGAGTGTTCGAAGTAACTTCTAAAGAATGACCTACCGTTTCCCATTTCTCAGGTAAATTCAAAGAAGTATTCATACTTTATACTTGTTGAATTTGAACCCAGTAGGATAAGAGGAAGTGGTTCTAATTCAGCCCCAAGAGTTGAGATACACATTCTATGTAAGTAACAAAACAATTTTTCACTCTTACACTGAATTATTGAGATTGATAGCAGATGAAGTAATTAATTTAAGCTCTGCCCTAGGGAATCCCGCATGAGATGCAAGACAAACTTTCTGTACGCCAACTATGTCATTTACTAATAATATAAAGGTGTTAATTGTGGCGGGAATAGTCACGTGACTTCCTCATTATTAATAGAAACGACGCGCGGAATCTCATCCCATGTCCCACTTGGGTTTCACCTTAGAACACAATCGCACGAACGTAAAAATATAGCGACAAGTTTTTATTTTGTGAATGATTGATATGATTTCCAAAATTTCAACTCTCGGTTTTAAACCGAGCATTTTTCATTATATTTAAAAATACAAGTTACAAATGACTCAATTGTGTTAGAAACAATGTTTCTTATCACTTATATATACAGACATAAATTTGTCTTTAATATTTTGATTTGATTTGACTCATGTTAATAAACTTTACCTACACTGCCATAGTTAAGGATTGAGTATCGAACACATTGCATCCCAGCACTTCGAAAAGAGGCACTGTTTGATTTTCAACTCTCGACGTAAAGCAGTGCGTTAAAGATCCTGTGCACAAAAATATTCCAGCGTGAAATCTGTACGTTCGTGCGTTTAGTGTAGCCAGAGCATAACTTTTGTTTGTAACTACCATTTTTTGTATTTTGGATTATAAATCAGAATTTAAGAATAGTAATACTCCTACATATAGCAAGCTAACGTGTCCATTACACAATCTACTCTCAAAATTGGACCTGCATAGCTCAACTTGCATATTGATGACCTCACAAACGTTGTACGTTTGAAACATACAAGCCAAATTGGTACCTTTCAACCATTACTAAAAGGATTACCGATACGAGAAAATACGATCATGTAGACTATAACAGCTCGTAGGTAGGATTCCAATTTAGTTAGGTACACTCAGTGAGGCTTTTAGACTGAAAGTATCTACATGCCTAGGAGTATCTATACGCTATTAAAACCCCAATACATAAATTTCTATTCAGGTTACGCCTATAGATTAAGACAAGCTATAAATCTTAATTTATTTACAACGTTTGTTTTTCACTCCAACTACAAGTTTTCGGTCTTATCCAATCTGACAGTCTCTTTCTTAAGCTCGTCGTCATCTATGACTAGCATATTCCCAAATATTTTTGGTTCGGCTAGTCCGTGCTGATTAACTTTCGACCGACCCGTGCAGCTCTCATTACTTAGCCACGAGTCACACTCTAAAGCTTGATGTCTTATTATTATTAATGCCTGGGTACTGTAACATTCCTACTCTATTTCATTCTTCCACGTTCATACATCTGACCTAGATAATTTGCGGGTAAGTTCAAAACTTTCGTTTTCAGGCGCCATGTTGACTCTGTTACACTAAATACGGGCCTAAGCTAAACATCTTGTTCAAAAAACAAATGCCGACTACATAACATACTATGGTTGAACAGAACAACGCACAACACAGTCGACTGACTTTCAACCTTAGCTGAACTAAATAAAGTCCCAAATTCATTGTCAAAATGTAAAAAGGCCTACTATACAGGCTACATATCCTTTTTGTGAAGAGCAAAGTTTTAAGCATCTTATAATGACGCTCTTAATTAACTGTCCCAGTTGAATGCTCGTTTAGAAGACATCTGTTGAGATGAGACGAATTATGACGTAATTAGAAAGATGGGAAGGGCATGAAATACAGTATAAGTCGGTTCTGAATAGTCCATAACAATACATAGTACTGTGCGTAGCGTTTGCCTCTTCCTTGATATGAGAGTGGGTATGTACGTTAAACCTGCGATTCCGCATTAAATTTAAATATTTAAGACAATCGATACGGGTAGTCAAAAGATTTACGGTTATTCTCTGAAATTCTAAACATCAATTTGAGATAAAATCGGTATCTACGTTTGTGTTGCAAGTTATTACTAATTCTTGTTATACGACAAAAAAAATATTCATAAAGCAACACTGACCGTAATCTTTAGTATCATTTCCCATTTAACTTAGCAGTTCGATCGACCCGCGTGGCTTTCATTTTGTTTAAAACTTTTCATAGGCAACTATTATGATTCACTAAATTACTGTTATCTTAAATTAGTCTTTAAACAGTTCTCTTATTGACATAACATTGCAAAGAAAAGTGATAAAACCCACGCGCGACCCACACATCACACTAACGAAAACTCTGCATCGCGCAAGCAGAGTTTACCGTGCAACAAGCATCGTTATATACAACGTCCCGACATCAATCGACGGGCAGTTTTCTACCAGACCCGACGCCCGTTTGGTCGCAGGATCCTCTCTTTTCTACGAACTTTACACTCTGTTTCTCATACGTCCAAAATCCTTTCACACTCCAACCGCCACACCTAACAAGCTCTCACCGGGTATTAGTATGAGTGCACTGTATTACCGTTAGTAATTCCTTGACGCTGAATGGAGACCTCTTTATGACGTTACGACTTGTAGTGTGAGTTTTTAGTGTTGTGTGCAAGTGCAAGGGCAAGAAATATATTAAAACTTTAGAAGATAGCAAACAAACGGCTACAAGTCGTCGTAGTTGGAGTCGGCTTCCAGTTTAACGGGTGCAATTGAGTCTCAGTTTTTAAATGGAGCAACTACCTATCTGAACTCAACAATACAGTTACCGAGGAACACGATACTCCTTGCTAGACTAACGTAAACTGCACAAAAAACTTTTTAACAAAAAATTAAACCACCGAAAAAACTGAAAAGCAAGAATTAATATACCTTAAAATTATGAGTTGGCGCTTTGAGTGATTTTTGGTCATTGATTTTTCAGCGCTGACTCAAAATTTTAAGGTATATTAATTTTTGCTTTTCAGTTTTTTCGGCGGATTAATTTTTTGTTAAAAAGTTTTTATTTTATATTTTTTTGTGTCTTTAATGTACTTATAATACTTGGCAAGGTATACCCTATCCAATGAAAAAAGAATGATCAAAATCGGACTACTCTGTATAAAGTTATGCGTGGTTATAAGTACATTACAATTAGTGAGTGGACAATCAATCATCCCTTGTTTTCCGACCCAGGTTCGATTTTGTTTTATAAATTTATATGGAACCACCTTCGGAGTATGCCCTTATCAATAATTTTCACAATCGGACAACTATGTAAAAAGTTATGCGTGGTCATACATAAAAAAAACAAAAACAAAAAAAAAATATACGCGTCGAATCGATAACCTCCCCCGTTTTTTTTCGTCAGTTAAAAAGTACCTTAAGTAAGTAAGCGAAATCTTTCGAAGAAACTACCGATTTAAACGATAAATGACAAAGCGGTAGTCAATCCAAGGGTTAAAGCAAAGGTCATCCTATCTGATCAACAGTCATTTATCCCATAAGGTCAAATCTTTTCCTCGCCACAAAAAAGATCACAATAGTACCATCTCCTGTTAATCCTATATAAAATATTGCGCTATCTGTATTCAAATTCGGAAAGGAATTCGTTATGCTTAGTCGCCGCACAACGTAGTGTGACAATAGTTAAACGAAGTACATAATCAAATCGGAAGGTTTCAATAATAGCATCGCATAATCAGATATATCGATCTCGCTGCTTTTATGACGTACCTATGAAATTTTTCTCATCGTGGAACGCACAGTCTGAGTTGGTGGATTTCAATATGTCCACGAATTCATAGCTGATAAAGACGATCATATAAAATGAAGCAATAAAATTAAGAATGAAACGATTACCTAGTTGGCTTTGGTGATCGCAAACACTTCTAATAAGAAGTGTCTTGTAATAGGAAGTGTGTTGAAGATCGAGCTCAGGAATTCATACTCAGTAATAACTGAGCATGAGTTCCAGGGCTCGATCTTCAAATCTGAGAAAGGGTTACTATTGAGTATGCAATTAGGAATTTCTGAGTAGCAACTTGAAATCTAAATTTATGCCTAGATCATGGCAATAGGCTAAAATCCGATTCCTGTGAAAGTGTACACGTTTGATACTCAATCACATAATAACGAATATGCATGAAATTTGGCATATAGATAGTTAATAACCTAGACTATCTACATCGTCGGTGAGGCCGCAGGCTAAAGCCCCTAATAAATTTTAATATAACTATTACAGGGTACGAAAAAAGGTATCCGCTATTGTAATTCCTTTAAAGGTAATTTCCGGTACTGTGGCCTTCAGTTATAAAAGAACAGCGGGGTGGTGCAAATATTTTGTATCCGATATTTGCATATTGTATTAGGACATATGGAAGGCCGGTTCGATTTGGGAAGGTTTTTGTAAGGAAAATTTATTTGAGAATCGTAAAAGTTAAGGTGAAATAAATGATTGAATATTTTAGTCTAATTCAAAATCATGAAGGAGTGGTGGCAAAGAGAGGAATGAATGGACCTGGATTGAAGGAATATAATGAAATGTAAGAAAAACTAAATGTGAGATATATCTTACAGAAAATATTGGCAATAATAGATGCTGGCTCGCTTTTTTTAGTATGATTATAAGGAGCCTTAAAAAAAATTCTTATTATCTTAGTTTTATAGGATTTACAACAAGTTGCCTGAGAGCCTGAGAGAGCCTGTCCTTGCGTGTGTCTGTTGTTTGGGGTTGGGAATGATGGGGGGGGGGGGGCTGTAAAAGACAGACTCTGTGGGCCAAAAGTGGTCACTTGCAACTAAAAAGAAAACTATTTAAAAGTTTGTAAACTGACCCATAGATAACAAGTACTTAATCTAATACATACAGAGATGTTTCGAAAACAAAATGGCGCTTATGACTTGCACCACATTCCACTCGGTCGATGTCCTTATCAATTTTTATGTCCTCTTCAAATCCTGAAGTAATGTAAGGTACTTCAGTATGGAACCTCTTGTGACGGTCAATGGTTGATAGGTAAACAGTAAATATTTTATGGTGTCCTGCACCCTAATTGCGAAACGCACAATTTATCAGAATCTGAATGGGATTGAAGATTATTTCTAAACCATTGCGTCATTTGTTCGAATAAATTGTCGGCTCAGCAACGTAAATAACGCAATGAATAAATAAAAATAAATAAATATCTTAGGACAACCAACACAACGTTATCTGATCTAAAACAAACCAAACCAAAAACAACTACCAAACTAGGCAGAGCCTGTACTATGGTAACCAGACAACTGATAAACATACTTATATATTTCTAAATACATACATATTATAGATAAATTACACCCAGACACAGAACAAATGATTGTGCTCATCACACAAAGATTTGTCCTGGGTGGGAATCGAACCCACGACCTCAGTCTTTGCAGTCAGGGTCACTAACCACTAGACTAACAGGCCAGTCAAGGAGTCAAGGAGTCCAGGAATGTTGTTTAACTATGAATATTAAACCAATTCCTACCGATAAAAAGTTCCCCAATTACCCCTCTGTTATATACTGGCCAGTTTGATTTTGATGTGTTTTAGAGCAAATTTAATTAGAGAGTTATTTTGACGGTAACTTTGACAATCGTTATGGGTAGGCAGAATGCCGATAACCAGTCATCTGACAACCAGTCTTACCAAATAGTATCGTGATACCCAGTAACTACGTTTGGGAGGTCAGATATGAAGCTGCTTTTTGTAAAATATAGGTATTTGGTGACATCCGAGGTTAGACAAAAAGATAGTCGAGAAAAATGCTGTATTTTAAAAACTATAAAATTAAATATGAAAGTCACATGGATAGGTACATCATAATCTTTGTAATTATCAGATTTAAAAATACCCCATGTGCATTGTATTTTTTATATCTCGGTTATTGGTATGGCGAATGCGGGTGGCATTTTCCATACTATTTACTTAATAATAACTAAACCTAATAATTTATTTAGGAATATAATTTAGTCTATAAATTTTTGTACTTATTTTCTAGTCTCCAAATAAAATGTTTGTATAACATCCGGGTGAACAGATAAACGTACAGAAGGACAGACGGACCTGACGAAATAATAAAGGTTCCGTTTATGCTTATTGGCTATAACGAAACCCTGAAAACAAATATGCTATTAACTCGAAACAAGTTGAAATGAAACATGACTACTGCACCCTAATTGCGAAACGCACAATCTATCAGAATCTGAATGGGATTGAAGATTATTTCTATACCATTGCGTCATTTGTTCGAATAAATTGGCGGCTCAGCAACGTAAATAACGCAATGAATGTTGTTTAACTATGAATATTAAACCAATTCCTACCGATAAAAGTTCCGCAATTACCCCTCGTGATAATATTAAACATTATCAATGGACTAATTTAATAGCTTTTATTTCAAGGTATTTATTTTGAAATCGAGTTTGATATTACGTTATGTTAACTTCATTTGTTTTTTTGAAAACTTTATGTAACTATTGTCAAACTTAGGTACGCAGTAGTTCCAACTTCTATAAAGCTCACTGCTCACTCAATTGAGCGCACACGATTTGAAAGCGAACTCATTTGTTTTCAAAGTAATTCATCCCAGATTTACAACGCGACACCGGCACCGTTCGAATTTCGAAGTGGTATTTTAGCACTACAGACTTGAAACAGGCTTAGCTACGACTTATTGGAATGAACAGCTTTAATACATTATAGACACGTTATCCGTTTGATTTATACAGAGAAATTGAAGCAGAATATCTAACAAAGGAACACTAACTATATACGTGTTGAATTTAACGTAAATGCAGTTTACGCAGAAATAATTATTAATACTCTTGATAGAGACATTACATGTAGGTACTAATAGATATACAGAACCTCCCTTTGACATACTTTTTTTTTTTTTTGAGTGGAAATCATCAAATGACGTCTCCCCTCTTGGACGAAGCGGAAGGGCGTGTCAGACTTTTACTCACTGAAACCCACCCGTGTTCCTTCAGTTGCCCATGTGCCAGGGTCACGGTGTCTCTTTCGAACAATCTCGCGACACTGGCAGTTTGACATACATTTTGAGGTAACACTCTGTGTTCCTTTGCAAAGCAAACATAATTAATTTATTTGAGCTTAATAATTATCGTAGTAGTGAGAAATTATTAACATACAGTTTGTAATCCTGAGTAGAGGCATTTGTCATGCAATGAAAGCATTTAAATGTAGCTAGTAATTAATGAAATCCAGGTAAAATATACTTTGTTTTTGGAATTATTCACCACCATACATGGATTTACTGTCTCTGAAAGTTTCACAATAATACAACCTGATTGTAGCCCGCGACTTCATCTGCGATCCAGGATGAAAGTAGCCTGTGTCCTTACGTAGGTCAGGGTCTATCTGTGCGCCAGATGTCGTCTAAATCCTTAGAGCAGTTTTATCATGAAAGCATAACAAACAAAAGTTTTTTCGTAAGTAATATTATTAATACGAAAGTAAGTATTTGACATTTATAATATTACTTTGGAAATTAGGATACATGGTCAAATTAAACAAGTAAGCAAAACTCCGCAGACGTGGATGATTACCTAAACGAGATTGTGGATATAGAACGAGATTGTGGATATAGAACGGGATTGTAGCACAAAACAGAAACACAAAGTTACCGGTAAATACAGTAGATACCTGTATTACCCACTTTTCACAACTCAAACTTAACACATTTCACACAACACAATAAAAACTAACGTAATTATAAACTGAACTGATTTTGGCGGGAACGCCAGAGCGATTTTACACACGACCGTTCACAGTGGTGTTTCAAGGGAACTAAATTTGAAACACGCGGGGACGCATCGCGCATGGCATCCCCAAGCGTCGGCCGACAAGCGCGCGAATTCAAAACGCGGCCACGAGTATGCGTACAAGCAACCGTTTACTGGCGGCGCATGAGGGTGCCATTTTCACGCGTTATCCAAAACTTAACGACGAACCTTTATAAATATTTAAATGAAGCTAATTTGTAGCAACAATTCATCCTAAAGATTCCCACGTAAAGTAAAAATTGCGCTAAGAAAAACAGAGGCTAAGCCCGCTAAGCCAACATGAATTTTGTTGACACACGCAAAGCCCATTTACACCAAATTTCTCTCACGTACGAAATTAAATTGCAAAGTAGGTACCTATAACATTTAATTCATGTCGCTCTCTTCAGAGTTTCACAGATGCTTATGAAGAATCCTTGCGAGTAATTAATGTGAACAGTTGCTGCCCAGAATAGTACCTACAGAAGGTCGACTCCACACAATGAAAGAATATAGGCACACTCACACATAGACGCCTACGTACGACGATCTCAAACAAATGCCGGTCGCGAGTACGCTTGCACCCGCCGTACGTGAAGCGTGTCTATGTGTGCGTGCGTTTTCGCTCGTTGTATGGAGATGACCTTCTGTACTATTCTGTGGTTGCTTACTAAGATAAATTTCACTGCTTTTAAACACAGCTAAAATTTTCCGCACGTGAGCATTTCACAAAAACATGGCGCGCATAATTCTGGCATTAACATTCTAAATTAAAGTTCACTGTTTAGATTATAATTTTGTTTGCAAATAGTTTAGTTTTGTGTGGCTTTAGTTATTCATTTGTGAGATTTTTGCCGGTGAAATTTTTAACATAATATATGTTCATTAAAAATGTCTGTATCTAAATTCTATAGATTACGATTTGCTGACTTAATTATTACAGGCACAGATGTGACGTATACTTATTAAAAGGGTCCAGTTAGGTTTTAGGTATGGGCTACTATGAAGTATGAACGCAAATGTGCTTCTAGTAAACAGGGGCCGAAAATAAATTGAATGGTTGGTAATTTAGCGTGTATTTTTAGGTTAAATATACTTGGTCTTTCCTTATAATTCATATACATAGGTACTTGCTACTAGTCCGTGTGGTGACGGATGTAAAGAATAGCATCACCCCATTTCTACCTGTAGGTGTCATAAGAGGCGACTAAGGGACTAATTAGAGAACTATCTTCTGCCTGCGACTTCGTCCGCGTTAAATTTCTTGTTCCCCCGACCCTTCCCGTCGCGTCGAATCGCCTACCCGTGCGATTTTTTCCATTTTTGCAACATGTTTAATTACTGCTCCGCTTCTCTTGGCTGTAGCGTAATGTTATATAACCTATAGCCTTCCTCGATAAATAGGCTACCCAACACAAAAAGAAAATTTCAATTCGGACTAGTAGTTCTTGAGATTAGCGTGTTCAATCAAACAAACATACAAACAAACAAACTCTTCAGCTTTATAATATTATCATAATATAGATGGGCAGCAGCGTTCTCCATGCATTTTACCACCATACTGCGATCGTCAGCCCGCCTGCCAAGCGTGGCGATTATGACAAAGCCATATGTCGCTTTTATGTTTGAAATAAACTATCAGAGGGCAGCACCCCAACTGCTTAACACACGTTTAGTTAGTACAATCCGGAGGACTTTCACTACTAAACTATTGCTTTATTTGTTTGAAAACGTAATTTGCTCGACAACGTAAAAATCGCAATGAATACCGTGAATTGACAAAATGAATAGCTTTCTCACTAAAGGTATATTCCTCAATTTAAAACCAGCAGAATAAATATTTTACTAATAAATCTTTCGTTAAATGAGAATTAAATTTACTATATGGAATTGGATTCAAGTTTTTAGTTATGAATACATTTATCTACTCACAATAAATTCACACAAAAACAAATAGCATTAGGGCGCTCCGCAAGATAAATAAATTATAACTAATGTGCGCGTCATTGCGAACTATTATCATTTATTACGTTATAATAAAAGAGCTCAAGCAGTGTTCTCGATACTCTAGGGATAAATACTTATAGCTTGCAAGACGTATTTTAGTTTTAAATTAATCATCTTGTATTGTAATCCTTGTAGATGTTATCCTACTCAAGGGAGGGTCCATTTTACAATCAATTTATTTTAGACACATGATAAAAATCGGGTCGCTAAAATTGGCCTTGATCTTATGCTCGAATTTTGGCATTATATTTATGTATTTGTGGATAAGAATAACAAAAACAGAGAAAATTGTTTTTAAAAGAAGCAAGCGTGTGCAAGGGGGTAGGAATAGGCTACTGATGATGGTTATATTTCCGAGCCGACCGTATGACAATACAAGAACAGTAAGTCGCACGTCACAATCAGCATATAATATTCCCACTGCTGGGACACAGGCTCCGTCTCTGTGATAGGCAGTGGGCCATAATCCATCACATAGATTCAGTGCAAGTGGGCGGATGCCACACTTTCTACTTTTGGTTTTAGGACATGCCGGTATCTACATGATGTTTTCTTTTACCGTTTTACAGCAGTGGTGATGAAGTAAATTTACCCAAGTTATGTGCCTGCTTTGGTTCGAACCAGTAACCTATTACTAGTAAGTTGTGGCTGTTACCACTGGGCCACCACCGCTCTTACACCGGTCGCACGTCAGTGGAATCAAAAGAATTCGTCCGCATCGCTGTCGGTGGGAAAAGTGCCCAGAAGGCTGGCAGCGTTGCCACGTTGGATGGCAATGCTGATTCTTTGACCTAAAAATATCTTCTTCTTAGTACGGCATACTGTGCTGGGGCGGCCGCTGCAGGTGCAGAAAACCTCAAACGGCGCAAATATAACAACCTTATTGGGAGTTATATGTTTGAGCCGTTTAGGGTTGAAATACTAGGGCCGTGGGGTCCGAGTGCTCATCGAGTATTCCGGGATATCACCAAGCGGTTGGCCGAATCTTCAAGTGACCAGAGGGCTGGCCTATTTTTACAATTGAGATAAATCGTTCATTACGTTTTATGTTAATTTGAAGGGTTAAATTATAGCGCTTGTAGATTGAGCATTATTATAAAATACTAGCAGTGACCCGCGACGTCGTCTGTGATCCTGGATTAAAAGCTATGTTCATATCCAGATAATAGTGTATCTATGTGATAAAATTCATCCAATCCGTGAAAAAGAAAACCCGTGAAACCGTAACAAAAGAAGTAAATTTATTTTCGCACTTATATTACATTCTTGTTTATGATTGTGCAATATCATAAATCTCAAATTATAACAAGCTAACTATGTAAAAAGAAGTTCTTATTGCTAAACTAGGTAATTTACCTTTCAAGCAACATTTCTCTTTTACATTTTTCACTTTCATGCGAAATCATTTGATAATGGCGTTAAGCTAACCCCCAAAATTAGCGAGCTCATTATAAAATGCTCTCATCACCCTAATTAGGAACTTTTCATGGACCACTGACCGACGATACGGTACCCTTTTTTCTTAATTAAATAAATTTTACTGATTAGGGTAACCTGTTAAAAACAATTTCCCGACATAAAATTACCAGTTTCGGTATAACTCATCAAAATCACCTGCCTAACCTTTTTCCAACAGTAGTCAGGTCGGCTTCCAGTCTAACTGGATTTTACTGGGTAACACGATACCCGATGGTAGAATCTGAATACGAATTCACTTTAATATGCTGGCAAATTTTATGTTTTTTTTGTTTGTAATTCAATCACACTCGCTGACAAAAGATTTCAGAAGAAAGTGTTTACGTTTACTTTTGAAGAAATAAAAATACTATTGCATGAAATTCTAACAAATCCGTAGACGCATAGAACAGGTTTCTAATTATTTTTATCCTTCAAGACAAGAAATAAAAGCAGAGTAGCGGCTGCGAGTACAGAAAACAAACACTTGTTTAATAAATAAATAAACTTATCCCATTTTCTTTTTCTAGACAACCCTTCAAGCACATTTAACTCGACTTGACATAACGTGACATTCACATGAACTCAGTACACACGTTAAAGACGAACTGACATTTGTATGTGGGCCAACAATAGGCCAGCTCCTTTGCGTAGCTGTCATTATATGACAGCGGCAATTTAGAAGACAGAAACGTGTTGCCACAGAGTACAAAACCTCCGCGCCTGCAGCGTCTAGAAACGGCAGTGTACCAATAAAATTCGTGGCGCTGAAAGTGAGTTGAGCGCGAACCGCCTTTGAAGCCGTCAAGTTAGTGTCATAGTGCGAGTAAATAGTGACACGCTTCTTTCTAATGAAAAGTACTGACAACGCCGCCTCTAGCAACGGTCTGCGTGCTGTGAGTGTTGCAAAGGTGTGTTTTGCATCTTGTTTATTAGCTTAATAGCTTTTGCTCATAGTTTCACCCACGTGGAGGTCGAAAGATATTCACTGGGAACTGAACGAAAACTGTCAAAAATGCACCAGTAGTGCAATCATAGTAACGTTGCTCATAAAGGCTCTTCCAGTACGCTCAATAAACAGACCAAGCTAAGTTCCAACCTCTCCATTAAATAATTCACCTCCGCTTTTAAAATTCAAAAGGTAGTCGGTGTTTGGGAATACACAAGAGATCAAAAAGAATTTTATCTCTTCCCAAAACAGGGTTTTCAAATTCGTGAGCTAAAAAGCACCGTATCTTTAGAGTCTTTGAAGGTTTTTGTTGTATCTTTACTTTGTTAAAGACGACCGAAGCAACTCAAAACTAACACTATTTAGGGCCTATGTAAGTTGTTTTAATATTGATTTAAACAATATTTAATCAAACAAGGTAAATTAACACTATAGCTAGGAAACTTACATTACAGACAATTTATTGTCAATTATGAAATTCCTAATTAAAATTGTGACAACTTATATTCCTCGAAGAATGCTCAAGGTCTTTTATCATTATTGTAGATAAATTATATTTTCTAATAACTTTCATAACATTTGTATTGTTCAAACCAATTAATCATTCCAATATAAAAACATTTAATAAATAAGAAAAAGACTACCATGAACAAATAAATATCTCAAACATAATAAAATAAAGTCCTAACTTTCGGAGCAATTACTAATAAGCAATCATTAATATTTATTGGCGCCCACCGTGGGACCGAAGTTGCAGATCGCTTGGTAGAATCACTAATCACTTCAAATTATCAAAGCATTCATTTATTTTCGTAATATTTTCATTATTTATCGACAAAGAGAATTTAATTAAGCATTTTTCATGACCTTGTGAAGGCCGCAGGAATCCGCTGAATACGGGAAGCACAAAACCGTTCGAACTGGCGGAGCTTGGGGGAGGCCTATGTCCAGCAGTGGACGTCTTTCGGCTGAAATGATGATGATGACGATTTTTCATGAAAAAAAAGGAAATATAGGTACTGCAAGGCAAAACATATTGCCATGTGAATATTACCAGACCCATCTTCCTGATTTAAAAGTATTAAGAAAGAATCCTATGATATACGATCTCCAGTCTTGTGTCCTCTAAAAATGATACTTAGGCGTAACAGCTACAAAAATAAGTTTAAAACAGTAACTACTTTTTAAGTTCAAAATGGTTGAAAAGTTATTATTTTACGAAATTACTTGATAAAACAATATTCTGTCCACCAGCATCAAATTATGAGTTTACTAGTTTCATAAAGTCATTGTTATACAGAGCTAAGATATGAAATATAAAAGAGCCGAGGAATAGCTTGTTATGTAATAAATTATTTCAATAAAGAACCTATTAGATCTCTGAGAAATACTTATTGCCACCCAGCGTGGGACTCGCCTGTCGCCTGCCCATGTTGCGCGATAATAACCATTTCATTAATAAATTTGTTACAATTGTTTGTTCATAGTATGTTTCATTAAGTACGTTTACTACTTACCATTGTATAGAATCAAGTTCTTCTAACTGGACAGACAGCTGTGCTGCTGGGAAGTTTGCGCCACTTCTTCCCAGCCAAAGCACTAGGAAGTGGTGAAGGGCGGGCTCTTTTGGGGACTGTTTTACGTAATTTTGACGTTTGAAAAGTGCCGATCTTTAGCCTAATTTTAATAAACGACTTTTGTTTTTGTATGTTTATGTAACAATAACTCAATTTTCCAAATATGTTAAGGTTTTCTAGATACACATAAATGTATTTCTTCTATGTTTTTTCTCAGTAATGCTAAAAGTAGGTAAGATTATTAGGGTCCCATGGTCAATATTGAACCCTTATAGTTTCGCAATGTCCGTCTGTCTATCTATCCGTGGCTTAACTCAGAGACTTTTACCATGGGTAAACATGTTTATCACGCCGACAAAGTGGTTTAGTTATAAAAACAAACTCACATTTACTAAAGTGTAGAGTAGACACGCTATAATTATATACCATCTTGTAGTTGTCCCTGTCTGGGCGCCAATAACAATTCAAATAGCTCTAATTGCAGCTAGTCTTGCGATAAACTTGTCATGGCGACTTCTAGAGAAATTTCGTTACCTACTTTCTTATGTATTCTACTTTCTTATCTATCTATTAGTATCTTATTGCATAAGCATAATCAGCCTGAAATGTTCTCAATGCTGGGGCACAGGCCTAGTTTCTATGAGGGAGACTAGGCCATAATTCATCACGCGCGGTTCCAGTGTGGGTTGATGCAAGTCACATGTCTTCTAATGTTAGGTTCAAAAACATCCCATTTTAAGGTTTTGAGAGCAGTGGTCATGAAAAAATTACACAAAGTGCCTGCCTGGGTTTGATCGTGCAACCTGCAACTCAAAAGTAGCGGCCGGTTCACCCAGCCACATCTGCTCTATGAGTATAAAAATTTGTACCTTAAAGTTTTTGTTTCCACCCCAATGAAGTCGATTTTATAAATTATTTTATTTTTTAAGTTTCGAATAAATGATGTAGTAGCAGTATCCCACACTCGCCCACGATACGGGCATATCATAATAAAATATATGCCTGGGTAAGATATTTTTCTTAGAGGTTCATTAATAAAATACACACGAACCCACTCAACGTATTACAAAAATACTTTATCTTAGTAATACATTATTTCCAAGGCAGACGTTAACCCTCATAAAACATTGGAAAATTACTTCTTTTTTCTAAATTCTACGCTATATAGCCGAGTGCCCCTTTTCGATTGAATAATGTATTGCTTTAGTAAGTAGTCTCTAGAGTGTTATTACAAATGATCAATTAAATAAAGATAATGTAAGTGTAGATTTTTTGTTCTGCTACAAAAGTAGTAACAAAACAAGATAAGTTCGATATCTACAATGCTTATATATAAAGAGCATACATATAATTAACTAATTCGCCTTTCGCTTTTTTTCGTGGCTATCTTTTTTATGTGTGTGGGAAATCATCAAATGATGGCTATCGGCGTGACCGTTTATTTTTTCTAAACTACAACATGAATTTTGATGCGGTTTTAATCTTCTACTTACAACACAGTAATACTTAAATTAGATATCGATTGAAGTAACTTGCAAATAAAGAAGCAAAAAATATTATGAAACAGCAAAAATTAACAATGATTGCTCCGGTCAGACGAATAGAAATTGTGAAAACTGAAAACTTACCCTGTTTCATTAATTGGTTGCAATTTTTTCCGTGGCAAGGCTAGCTCGTGACTAATCAGACTCAGCACCATAATTTCGAAACACACTGACAATCGGAATCAATTTGATGGATACCTACTATCAATTCATTGCTATGTTCAATAAAATGGTCTGCTCAACAAAATAAATAATTCAATAAATGATCATAAACAGTAAAAATTAAAAGCATTCCTACTGCTAGTGTGTTGCGCAACTAATCCGTCAGTAAATGATGAAACTTAATATCCGTACTTGAATTAAAAATGGCAGCTGGCATTCAGGCACTCTGGGCAGGCAGCCCTCCTAGTAACCTAGTTGACTGAAAAATGTTTTACCATGCCCAATGTTTAGTTAGCTCTAATAAAATAAATTCCTAAGTCTGATGATAGCAGTGGTGGCCCAGTGGTAATGGCCGCGACTTACGAGTAGTAGGTCGTGAGTTCAAACCCAAGCAGGCGCATTACTTTGTGTAAATTATTTCATCGCCACTGCTCTCAAAACGGTGAAGGAAAACATCGTGAGGGTATGTCTTAGAACCAAAAATTCGACGACATGTGACATCTACCAACCCGCACTGGGCCCGCGTGGTGGATTATGGCCCACTCCCTCTCACCGAGAGGAGGCCTGTGTCCCAGCAGTGGGAACATTATAGGCTGATGATGATGATGATGATGAAGTCTGATGATACGTTCCTTTCATGATAGAACATACAAATGAGAAAATTGGTCTGCGTTGAGTTTTGCGTATAATGTAAAGGAGATATAAAATAGGTTTTTTCGATCCTTAATATGTCAATAACTTCCATTCTCCAACTATTGAACTCATTCTTGACAATGTAACATCTACTGACTAATTTTAATAACTACGTCACACCAGAAAGTCTCGAAACTCACAAAAATAAAAAGGTAATTGACTAAGTTCAAGTTTAAAAGTTAACACAAATGATTATCGGTTAGCTAGTCGTCTACGAGTATAATTTCTCCGGAGAATCTTAATACAATTGTACTGTTATGAATTTTTCTTCAACTTTTAAATCAGCTGGGGAAATTACCTTAAGAATTGTAGATACAGAAGACGGTAAATTTAACATTGATATTAATTATCTTGCTTAATCTTGGATAGTCAACCCTTAAAGGTGGGTGGGACAAACTGAATGAAAATGGAAAACCGGGTGTTGAGGCGCCATTTGTAAGAAGCCATCGAATATAGAATGGCGCCAAAAGTATGCTGGCCTCACTACACCTGTCTTAAACCACCTTCAAAGCCATCAGTTTGTATTAGTAGTAGAGTAAACGACGTTACACTTAGTGTCTCCGTACTCTATAAATATCTAAATAAATATCTTAGGACAACCAACACACTGTTATCTGATTCCAAACTAGGCAGAGCCTGTACTATGGTAACCAAACAACTGATAAATATACTTATATATTTCTAAATACATACATATTATAGATAAATCACACCCAGACACAGAACAAATGATTGTGCTCATCACACAAAGATTTGTCCTGGGTGGGAATCGAACCCACGACCTCAGTCTTTGCAGTCAGGGTCACTAACCACTAGACTAACAGGCCAGTCAAAAGTCTATGGGAGATGCCTGTGTCTAGCAGTAGACGATAGGCTGAACTGATTGAATTATCTTGGAGTGAAAACATTATGTAGGTTTTCGATTCCAACGTGTTATGTTGTTTACACGCTACATGACTTGATAGACGGTAGTGAAAGTGCCAAGCTCGTAGCTAAATTCTGACTGTATATAATGTAGATTAGTATGGAACGCTAAAAAGAAGGTATATAAATTATTTAAGTAATTTGCCAGCATTAACATACACACTCTTTCTGTGTACCTAGTATCTAAAATGTAAGTTACTTGTTCACAACTAAAACCTACCACTGACATAAAGTGCCTCCACCACAACTACCCTTCTCACGCTGAAAACAAATTAAAAGGAAATAATTGGGTACCTTTTCTTATAAAATTCGTTTTCTCAAAAGACCTTACGCAACAGACTTAGATAATACTACCAACTTAACATGTTAGACGTATCGAACTAGGGTGCTACTTAGAACTAAGGAACTATAAAACAAAATACTTGAATTCATACTTTAGAACAAGGACATAAGGTTGATTTTCGTTTGTGGATTTTAATACAAACGTATTTTCAGGAATTCTGTTAGACAAATCAATACATCCTAATAGATTATAGGAAAGAAGCGTTTATAGGTAATTTTGTTGAAAGTACAACAATTATTTGGACTTCGTTTAATAGTAGCTTCTTCTCTTCCCTTCAAGCACTGAATGGAGGTCTTAGTATACATCTAAGGATAATTACATGGAACGAAGTAGAACAAAATGTTGTAGGTACTTCAAAGAAACGGCTCTGTTGACGTCAGTTGGTTGTTAATAAGAAATGAAGAAATAACATAAGAATGTAGACGCTACCATCTCTTGAATATACATTCAGTCTACTTTGTACACCCAAAATATGTGCCAAGCGTGGTAATTATCTCATCATTAAACTTCCTGTGCTCGAATGTCTTGTTTAGAAAAATGCTAATTAAATTGAAAGCAAAACACTTACCAGGTGAAAATGTCCACAATAGCTGTTGCGGTGAAATAACCGATCATTAACACCGTTAATGTTAATTTTGACAGTTTTTGTAATCTCCTAATTATTGAAAGACATCATTATGATGTTCCGATGATGAGTCAGTGACACCTATTGGATTTTATTTTCACATTTAGTAATCTCGTACGTAATGAGAAGTCGTAATATCTTACTATTTTTATATTTTGTGTGACCACTGACACGCTATTCCGAATTTAGAAAAAACGGACTTTTAGCACATTGGTAATGGCGTTGCCTCATTAGGGTTTTCATAATAACCAACTATTGAAAATAGCAGACTTGGCTCCCTGTACTGTTAGCCTTAGGCTCATACAATTTCAATGATAAAAAAAAATAACAAGTAATTATTCACTATTTCTCATATAAGAGTTAGAAGTAGAGCTATTGTAATTCTATTCCTAGTATTGAAGCAATAAGCCATTGAGGATTATGTAGCGTAGCCGATTCTCCGTCTCAGTCAAGTGCTAATCCCAAGTGAATGGAGCGTAAAACGGCATAACGACAATCGAACCAATAGTTCTTACCTTGTGTTCTTAGTCTTGAAACTTGTCAGTCAGCTTTTGAATAAACAGAAACGTACCTGAAACGAAAATAAAAAATGTAATTGGGATTGTGTTTTGAAACAGATGAGTTTTGGAAATACAGATTTGATTTAATTTCTATGCGTAAAACAGACTGGCAGTATTTAAAATGAAGACAAAATTTTATGACTATTAAAGATAAAGATAAAGATAATTTTATTTTGCAAATATGGGTAACAGTAAATGATGACAAAAAATAAATAAGTTCAGCCATACTTTACCAGGTAGGCATGCAAAAGATTTAAAACATTGATCTTATAGCTAAATAATTAAATACAAATTCATAAACTAAACTAAACTAAATATTACACTAACTTAAAAATACTTTTTCAACTAGGAAGTCCTTAATATTATAATAACCTTTAGCCACTAAAAAGTTTCGGAGCTTCTTCTTAAATAATGAAAGAGGAAGCTCTTTCCATGTCTTAGGCAATTTGTTATATATAACAGGCGCCATGCAGAAGACACTTTTGCGCATAAGTGCTGTCTTGGCTGTTTCCAGACATAGCACGCTATTGTCACGTCTATTGCGGGTACGACATCTGATAGACGTCTAAAACGACTTGGATTTGTCTTAACAAACACAGCTACTTCGAATATGTACAGACATGGCAATGTTAATATTTTGTCATTTTTATAGTACGGTTCACAACTATCAGTAGGTTGAAGTTTAAACATCGCCCGAATGCATCTTTTTTGCACTTTAAAGGCAGTCTGTTTTTCAGTAGAGTTTCCCCAGAATATGATTCCATACCGTAAATGTGATTCTACTATCCCGTAATAAGCAGTAAGAAGAGCATCTGTGTTTATTATATTTGATAATGTGTGCAGGGCGTATGCAGACTTACTCGTTTTCTTACATATATCAACGTGTGATTTCCAATTCAGTTTTGTATCTATTTCGAGGCCCAGGAATTTCGTAGTTTCAACTTCTGTTGCAAAATTCTTCTATTGCAATGACTTTTCCTGTATCTGAAGAAATTCTAACTTAATTACATGATTTGGCTTACATTGTTAATATCGTAGCAGGTGGTGTTCTGTAGTACCGTACCCCTACGTACGATGTAGAAGTATAAATAGTAAAGAACAACAAAAAGTTAAAATGGTTATCGACATCTGTACACGGCTCGACAAGCACAGCTCCAAACAAGACAAAAAGATCAACACACTGCAAATAAACCTTTTTTCATACTTCGTCTCAACATTTTATCCATAACTTTTACATTTCAAACAGTCTTTAATAGTCATAGTCCATGTTATGGCAAATAAACCGACTCAACACATTATGTTTCGTCCCGTGACCACAGACAACCGACAGTACGACCGTTTGACTTTTTACTCTATGCAGCTACGTCACTTGTCAGTTTGATTTTGACACTTGAGTTTGATCTTGAAAATGGTTGGTTGGTTGGTTAATTTGTCTTGGGAACCTTTTTATTATTAATCTTGTTGAATCTATAGTTTTGCGGACAATTTGTTGTGATCCGATTGTCTTGTGTGTAAGCAAACCCTTTTGACGATATTGAACGGGTTTTATTTTGGAATTTGATTGAAATAGATAGTTTGAGGTGATAGTGACCTTGGCACCGCGTGCTTGAAATATTTAGCGTATTGAAGCGGCTTGGAATATTGAAATACTTACTTCACTACACAATACAATATACACTCATTTACATACATAAATCCAAGTAGGCTTAGAATCGAGACCTCGAGTTTTCCTCAATCAGGTGAGTGATTGAATATTTGTTAATCAGCTCCGTGCACGGCGGACAATTCAACCCACGTTTGCCCAAGGCCCTCCATCACGCTTCCACTTAATCAAATCCTATGGTCAATGTCTTGGATTGGCGTCGAACACATAACATAATAGAATATGATGTCAAGTCGCGTAAGATTTTACGAGTCTTTACAAAAAGAGCCCTTAACGACATGTAGGGTGCGCACTGAGGGCATAAAGAGTTGGGTCCTGGTTAATGTTTGTTTTTTATGTAACATAGTGGAAGTAGCATACTTTCTTTTTGTTAAGCTGGAAATGTGACCTTTTCGTAATTTCTATAGTCTAGAACTCTTCAGATTTGTTTCGGTTATTTACGAGCACATGATATTGTATTTATTTGACTGGCCTGTTAGTCTAGTGGATAGTGACCCTGACTGCTAAGACTGAGGCCGAAAGTTCGATTCCCACCCAGGACAAATGTTTGTGTGATGAGCACAATCATTTGTTCTGTCTGGGTGTAATTTATCTATAATATGTATGTATTAAGAAATATATAAGTATGTTTATCAGTTGTCTGGTTGCCATAGTACAGGCTCTGCCTAGTTTGGGAACAGATAACGTTGTGTTGGTTGTCCTAAGGTATTATTAGATATTATTTTTTAAATTCAGATAATCTCAGTAGCAGCCCTGAGTCAAAATGTTTGTCTGTGTGTTTTGCTTTGCTCGTTCTAGTTCGATGTTCTAACGTTCTCAAGTACTATTGCCGAGCACGAGGTCCTTGGTTTGATTCTTAGATCAGCATAATTGTTATTGAGGTTTTCCATTAGCAATGTCTCAGTCGATAGTTTAGATTTGTGCGTGGCTGCTGGCAATAGGGGCTTAGACATATCTGACGAAATATGGATTTACTAAAGATTCACTCATTGAGGAAGGTGTGATGTTATATTTGTAACATAGTATTCATACTTAAACTTAATACTCCTACACCAAATGAGCTTTTCACGCCATATAATGTAAAAGCTATAAGACGTAAATTTACTATACAAAAACACATAACCCTCCTTCTGACGCAATCGGAAAAAAAAACCGTCGTTAAACTTATCTGCAAAAGTCTAACTTTCCAATTGATTTATCGTGTTACCGGCAGTTCAGGATCTCTGCACCCGGCAACTCTATGCAGTGACCAATTCGAGGTACTTAGGAAATAGTGACGCAATGCAGTCACTGAGCGTTCATTCGAGCTCGGCTGTAATAGCACATTCGTGGCCGATTTACAATCACATGTAAACACTGTCACGTACAAAAGGATGTACAGTCGCAGAACAAACAGGTATGCACCGTACCATACTAGCACCATGCATGAGAGCGTAAATGCGTTTTGCCAGCATTATGAATGAAAAAGACTCACTGAATATTATATCTGATCGCGGAGAGAAAACTGAAATCGAAGTTTACGACACTTTTACTGACATTAATGTTTACGCCATTGTAATTTGAATATAGATCCTAATGCTCTAAGAACGAATAACAACTACAATAAACTTCGCTGATATTATTTGTTTTATTTTTCTCAAATTAATATCCAAAATGATAAAAAACTGTTATTGGTGTTGTTCGATACAAATAAGTAACTTCAAATGGATAGATATACCTAACTAAAGTTCAGACAAATTTTAAGCCATCAAAATGAGAAACGGCACCAATAAGCAATTTTATAAATGAAATAACTATAACGGCCGTCCCAGAGCAAATGGATTTAATCGACCTTGATAAAATTCAATCGTCTAGAAACTTTTGGGTTCGACAGTCCCGCGGGTTTTTGGGTCCTCTGGGTCCAATGGTTCTTACTTGTAACGTTGTAAATGAGTTGGAACATGCCCGTTTGGTTGTGAAATAGTAGCAGGTGCGAGTAATGTTACAGTTGTTGTGTTGTTTGTTGTTATGTTGTTAGGTAAAGCCACAGCCTAACTATGTATTTTGGAGTTGTCAATTGTTATAAATGTACGTACAGTCACCTCCAGAAAAAACGGACCCCTCAACGCTCACTGCTTATAGTTTATTTGTAAGGCGGGGGTCCGTTTTATCTGCAGGCGACTGTACGTTTAATTTAGGAGGAAATAACTTAATTCTTTTAAAAAGATGGAGAAAAAAACAAAAAACTTTACACACATAACATAAAATCATAGATGTAACCGTCAATAGGTTAGGAAGAGGTGTCCAACACCCACATTTTACTAGTTAAACTGAAATTATAAACGACAAAAATATATAAAATGCTTCGAGTTTCGAGGACTAAACAGTCAGTTTACGATTACGCATAATAAAAAATAATTTGATAAGTTAAAATCATCATCATCATCATCATTTCAGCCGTAAGACGTCCACTGCTGGACTTAGGCCTCCCCCAATTTGGGGGGCTTTGCCATAATCGCCACGCTTGGCAGGCGGGTTGGCGATCGCAGTATGGTGGTAAAATGCATAAAGAACGCTGCTGCCCATTCTCTAGTAAGTCCTTTAGTCGCCTTTTACGACACCCACGGGAAGAAATGGGGTGGAGTTATTCTTTACGTCCGGCACCACACGGTACGGTAAGTTAAAATAAAATACACATAATTACATTCTATCACGGCTACACTGAGACTCAATTTCTAGTATGCTGACCCACTGCACGTCGCAGTTACTCTGTGGTTAACTAGCCGCAAATATCCGGTGCCCCGGCTCAGGAATTCCTGTTAATACGAGGAGTGATTGACAACCTATTTAGTATCCAAATGCGTATTTCAGGTATTACGGTGAGAAATAGGATTTAATTCATTACGGAACTGCTGAACACTATTACTAGTTGAAAGAATAGAGCAAGATAAAACTATACATTATAAAACTCGTCAATCAGTTTTCGTATCAGTCTGTGAAACTGCATTGGTCTTCTAAAAAAGCAAAGAATTTTGATGCACATCATTTCGAGCGTTGTAAGCATACTTTCGAAAATTATTCCGTAAGGTATATGTATCTATTACAATAATTAACTTACTTTTTAATAAAGAAGGTTCGAAGTTTTGTCAAAAAAAAAATGTTTATTTTGTAACCATATTCAAGTAAACATGTTATTGATTGGAGCCTCCTTAAGCAAACAATGCCTGTATTAGGAGACTCCGCTCTTCCTTATCAAAGTTATTACAAAATCAAGATAAAAGTAGAGGAAACAATAATTATCTAGGTGCTTGTGTGTGTGTTTATGAGAGTGGGTTTGTGTGTAATTCGTGTGTGTGTGAGTAGGTGAGTATGTGTATTAAGAGAACCGAGTGAGTTAACATATTGTTTGTAATAGTGTCTCAGTATCTTCATAGGGAAGTGGTTTTATCCAATTTGTTAAGGTTTAGTGTGTGTCAAGAAGCTAAATTATTATTTTCTACGAAACTAATTTACTAGGGCAATTGTAATGTAGGTACTCGTACAGTCATCATCATCAGCCTATAGCAGTTTACTGTTAGACATAAGCCTCTCCAATTGCACGCCATTCAACTCGGTTCACGGCGGCTCTCATCCAGCTGCTACCAGCCACCCTGCGAAGATTGTCGTTCCACCTAGCCTAAAAGCGTCCTACCTTACAATATAGTAATAAGATAGACGTATGTATGTATAGTACTGAGATTATTTAGTAAAACGGTTGCCCACAATAGTCTCAACCGTGGCAAACAAAGCGTATACTAGAACATCGATCGATACAACCATTAAATTATTTACAATTCTCAAACAGTAGCTTTCTACGTGTTAAATTAACTTAGTTGGAATAGCTGCATGTAGAAATGATAAATAAATTCGACAAAGAGAAATCGTATTATCGTCTTAAGATGAACGTTGTTCAGTATTAGGGACTATTCAAACTTATTCAGCTCTATTCAGCTTTTGCCCATAGAAAACAACGATTTTGTATGGGTAAAAGCTGAATAAGTGTGTTTAGTCCCTTATCCGGCGAATATCTTAGATCGTGGGTTTGGTGAAGTGTCAATATTGGAAATTTAATTTAAATGGTTACATAATTAGTATATTCTGTAGCTCGATTCAGTATTTGGGGACAGGATTGTTTTTATTTTAAGATTTTTGGAGACTTTTTGGAGTGTGTAGTGTTGAATTGAATCACAAAATGTGGATATCCTTTTCAAAGCAAATTCAGATATGATTTGAATAAAATTAAGTTTCCAATAATAATGCTTGTTAATTTTATTTCTTCTCAAATACCAAATTAGAATCGGACTACTAGGCCATCGATCCCGCAACTGATAATATCCCATATTTATAATTGTTATAATAGTAATTTCAGCCGCGTGAATCACCGAGCAAAATGTGGCCTGCAGGGACTGGATGTGATTCTATAAATACATTTACGTTTTACACTATCAGTATCCACTAATTAGAACTAATAATGTTTTTTCTACATTCAACACAATAGTGAAATTAATTTTACTACGTACTTGTGACGGACATATAAAGGTCAACCCAGTTATTTCCTTTATAATTAAACCCTCCATTTCCTATTTGAATTACCAAAGACTCAAAAGCTTAAATTCCCAAGAGACATACACAAACAAGACACACATCACATCACACGAACGTGCCTGTTTTAAACATTCATACTCACGCATCCCCTTGGGGGCTGAATACCAACTTTCGTTCATGATATACCAAGTTTACTGGTAAAGGGTTCTTGCACAAAGAAACAAGATTTTCAGTTCCAATTTATATGCACAGGTTGGTATGGTACAAAACCCACAAGTACCCGGACTGAATATGTGTAGTTGATACCGGCAAGTTTAACCTATTTCTTTATTTGTGAGCCGCATACAGAAAGTATGGGATTGTTGTATTCGCATCGATCGAAACCACTCGTTTCGACTTGTTCTTACTCGATTCTTTAACTTTATGCAAGCAGATTAAATCGAAACGATGGTTAAAGCCTCTCACTGTAGTCTGACTAAAGCCGGCACGATATGAGCTTAGTTTCCTTGATAACTTTTAGAGATGAGTTCCTTTAGGAAGTTGGAACATATACACCGTGACATTTTAGTCGTCTTACAACAGCAGCCCACTTCATGTTACCAAAGAATACTACACATCCATAAGAAAAAAATAGCATTTGAATAACTAAAAAATTAAAATATTATTCAATATCCACTTGACAGTCCGGACTACTGAGAGTAGTTTCACTTTGGCAACTACGGTTGCCAAGGACTGTCAAGTGGTGATGACGTAAGATGTAGTTTTGAATTGATATATTTTGTCTCATGGAAAGTGGAGATGGAATGATCTAGTCGACTCGTGCACTGGGTAGGTACTTTTTCTACCGTATGACACGTAAACATTATTCACAGGATGTTTCATAATTTTAATGCATTATTTTTTTTTCTTAGTACCTATTATCTTAATTAATGGTAACAATTTTTAATAACGCCTAGAGGTATATTATGTCGGATACATTGAGTGGACAACCTTTGTTAGACAATATTTTAGCTTATGGTACCCTTAGGTTGCAACAGAAAATCAGCGTCAGGTGGCAAACCCTGTGTTGTCATCTGACATTATTCTAAGCTGAGGCTCTTTTGGCATTATTATCATCGTTTTGTTTTCAGCTTTTTTATAGTTTCATTTTAATGATATAATGCTAATAAACCTATTTTTCTTTCTTTAAAAGGGGAAAAATAGCATTTGAGCTGTTAGCACCCGTTCACAAGCCAATGTTAGTGTACGACATGTTGCGTTAAAATGCTGGAATCACAAGTGTGTATCCAAAATGAACAGTAAACTATTGTACAGATGAACAACAAGGGCTCTAAATACCAATGAAGTGCTTTTGTCCTTCCTTAAATTTGGTGTATTTACTATTACATTTCTAAGTATCATTATAAGTCCAAGGATTAAGTCGTCGGCAGGCGATCACTCATAAAAATAACACGAGGAGATGAATTCAAAACCCAGTTCAACTTCCTTTGCAGTCCTTCCGGCTTCTCCTCGCTGACTATGGCTATTATTGTTTCCTCCAAGTTATAAGACCAGGCTCCATATTACTTAAGTATGAAAAAGAAAAAAAATATGCGCCGTATTTTTTATTCCAAGTGGAGTGCGTTGAACTGGGAAAGTAATCTACAGTATTACAAACATAACTGAAAAAAATATACGACTTACTACGACCACCCTCTGAAGAGTTTTACAAAAATTCTGAGGCTTACGCAAAAGTTTTGGGTCAAATGGTCCCTGTATATTTAACGCGTAAGGACTAGCTACCTGCTTGACCACAGGGTTGAGAAAAAATTTGAATATTACACTGAACCAAGTCTCGTACGTATATTCCTTTAATGTGTAGGAATATTGCAAATTGCATGGCTTGCCAGCTAATACGTTGGCTATACAACACTGCTCGATTTCTTGTTAGTAAGATTGGCTTTAAAAAGAATACGTACATTATATTAATTTTTAATTGACTTCAAAAAGGCGTCAGTTCTCAAGTCCTGTGTTTATAGGATTTTTTTACATTAAATATCGTGTTGCTGTAACACTAGAACGACACTTGTTACAATATTTAGAATGATTATATTTTTTTTCTTTGTCCCATGACTTAATTATTGTCTCGAGAACTTAATTTGATTTAATCATTTTTAAATGGGTTTAAAAACTTTATGTATTACCAGCAACGCCTCCCTGCTTAACATGGTTTTAACGACTTGACAAAACATTACCATAAACTTTTTCGGAATAAAAACTATAAATGATGGTGAAAACCGTGATTCACAATACATTCCGTAATATAAAAGAACAAAGTAGTTTGTCAGACAGATAGACACAGCTACTTTAATTTATAGGTAGTATTGACTTTTATTAGCGGCTTCGTTTGCGTATTTATACATATAAACCTTCCTCCTGAATCACTCTAGCCATTGTTGAAAACTGCATGAAAACCCGTTATACTTTGTAAAAATGTATAGGTATAGATACCGCACATCCTAGCAACCTTTCGGAGAAAAACCTTGCAAATGAATGTTCCAGGATTATCTAAACGCTGCAGTTGCCATCCTGTTACACAGAATAACCAAGCGTATCGTATCCAATATTATAAAAGCTAATACGATTTGGGATGAAAAGGAATGTGTTATGAATTCCTAATAGCAGAAAAGTGTGGCTATTTTCTTTTTTTTTAGGCTAAACTGGTCAGGGTTTTGGAAAAAAGGTATGCCTACCATCCCTGAATTATTAACGGTTTAAAGAATCGAAGCTCTGAAAATAACCTTGCATGGCAACGACCGAAGATTGTCAAGTATAAAAGGTCGAACTAATGTTTTATTTTCTGTGTGTACAGCGTATATCATCTTGCTATATAAAACGTTAATATTATATTTATGCTAAACAGTCGTGATGCCCCGGTATCCTGTACCAGTAACTTAAAAATTAATTTGTAATTTTATGAATACAAATTCGATGTTTAAAAAAGTGAACTACTTGTGTCCCTAATAGAAATATTAGGTACATATACACTGGGGATTAAATCATTACTTCGTTGGTTTACATTAAATTTATTTAAAAATCCATAAAATCAAAATCATAAGACAATAAAATACCCTTATAATAATTTTCATCTTCTTCGTCATAATAAGATCAAGGAGCTGTCCATAAACCTTATTGGCGCCCAGCGTGGGACCGATAATTGATTCCATTATTTCCATGAAATGACGTAAATCTTATTACAAATGATGTGAAAGGATGATTTTTATATTGAATGAACACGCGATAAGGTCTTTTTTCTTGAGAATTCAAAGAATTGAAAATATTTAGCTGGCCTAATAAGATTTGAGTTCTTTTTTTATGTTTTTTGGTGGACTATGCAGGTAATACGATAGTTGGTTTGTTATTGTTGAAAGTGCTGTGTACTTTAAGTAAACATGGACTTGATGGCCTAGAATTTTAAGCAGAAATATATAAATTTGGTAAACAGATCAGACAAGAAAAGTTCTACTGATCTGATTTTAATATTTATGTTCTCAGTCACTTTTAATAACACTCTCGAGAAAAAGGAAATTTAGTCTACACTATGCTGAAATCGTTACTATACATGAGGAGAACATTAGCATTACCTAAATCCGTGATATTTTGCCTTAATCAATTAATCCTTCATTAATTTATAATCCTAACTAGCTTTATCAAAATTACATTAATTATATATCGTTGAAATGAGTTGGCTGAAAATTACTCCGAAGCAATAATTTCGTCGGAAATAAACATAAACTCGGTCCGTCGTTCGGTCCCAGTTGGGCGCCATAATTGTTGTTTTTCAAAACTTCCAGTAAAAACGTGTAATTAGTTTAAAACAAGTCTGCTCCATGTCCTTTAGTACAGAGAGTCTGTTTTTTAAAGAGTTTGAGGTCGGCAGGCCGAATGAGAAGTAAAAGAATGTTTAATCAAAAACAAACCTGTTTGGCTCTGGTTGCTTTATAAGACTCATCTTTTAAAAATATTATTATATTCAAAATGGTGTACGCAACGTTACGAGAGAAAAAAGCAAGTTTGTTCAACATACTTGTGCAATCTAGCCAATTTGTGTGTACTTCACAGCCCTTCGGAGAATATAGGCATGATAGTATGTTCTGTCAGTCCTTTTATTCGAGTGGCCTGTTGGTGTCATATACAAGCCGAGCCTACAACGTTCTGCGCGTTCAATTTAACAACGCCTTCAGGATGCTGTTGCGACTACCGCGGCGTTGTAGTGCTTCGGGCATGTTTGCCGAAGCTCGCGCAGATGGTTTCCACGCTGTCATGCGTAAAAAAGCGGCTTCCTTGCTACAGCGCTTGTGTTAAACTCGGAACGGCATCCTGAATATGATTGCTAACAGGCCAGACTGTCCTATACAACGACACTGGGTGGTAAGTAGCTATTGGTATATATAAGTAAGTAATGTCACCACTTGTTCTCTTGCCTTTGACGTACATATGGAGCTTCCATACTGAGCCTTGAAGGCGGGTTTAGGCAATTTAATTGTATTTTGTGTCCTTACTAACAATGCTAATATAGATTTTAAGTACTTTCTGTTACTACCATCACTAAACAACCTATGGCCTATTCATGTCTGAAATAAAGTATTTTTATTTTTAGGGTTCCGCACCTCAAAAGGAAAAAGCGGAACCCTTATAGGATCACTTTGTTGTCCGTCCGTCCGTCCGTCCGTCCATCCGTCTGTCAAGACCCTTTTTCTCAAGAACGCGTAAAGGTATCAAACTGAAATTTATACCAAATACTCAAGTCTACTGTTTCTTGGAGCTGTGAAAAAATCAAACTTCTAAGCTAACGCAATCAAAAGATATAGCCGTTTAAGCCGCAAATTTCCGCAAATTTTCAAAACTCGCAAGGGAATCAAAACCTAAAGGGTACTTCCAGTCGATCTAGAATTTTGAAATTTGGTACGAAGCAACGTCTTATAGCACAGATAAAGGAAAAATTGCGAAAACCATACATTTTTAGTTACATCATATAATAAAAATATTTTTAATAATTTTAAAGGTACTACAACGTTTTTACGGAACCCTCGGTGCGCCAGTCCGACTTGCACTTGACCGGTTTTTTTATATTATTTTTTAATAAACTTTGCTTTAAAACATAACATAACATCAGGCCTGTAGAATACGGCAGAAGTGAACTGGCGAAATAGGAGTGTATTATAAGTAATTATAGAACACTAATATTTCGCCAGTTATGTTTAAGTCACATGTAAAAGAGGCGAGCGTATTGCCAGCAACCGAGTACACACCCAAACTCAGGGCTGCTACTAAATCCTCGTGGAGACGATCGGCGGCGGCGACCTCTCGCGTCCGGCCCTGGTGCGAGCCATGGTACGGAGCGAGAGGGCATGGGAAGCCGTCACCTCCTTCTGCGAAGCAGTAATGCTCGTGAAGGAGGAGGCGGAGCGCGTGAGGGAGTGGCAGTCTCTGCGCCCTCACGTCCCTAGCCGCTGCAGGAGGAGACGCCCCGGGCGTCGGGAGTCGATTGCGGACTCCCGGCCACCGTAGGCGCGAGCTTGCGGGCGTCGAGCAATGGGTAGCTCGCCGCCCGGTAAGGACCAAGCTCGGGTCGACGGCGCGTAGTGTTCCACGCGCGCCTCAAAGAGATGTCAGCAGCAGTGAAGGGGTCTGCTAGGACCGGTGCCTGCCGGGGTCGCGTGATTGTTCAAAAGAGATACCGTGGCCCCGGCACTGGGCAACTGAAGGAACACGGGTGGGTTTTAGTCAGTAAAAGTCTGACACGCCCTCCCGCTCCGCCCAGAGCGGGAGAAGTCATTTGATGATTTCCCATCCAAAAAAAAAAAAAAAAAAAAAAAAAAGGGCTGCTACTAAAAAAATCCTAATGGTAAAATCCAATAAAACTTTGCCAGACGTAGAAATCGAACTCACGGGCCTGATACTCAGCGCTTAAGTATCGATACTGCTTAGTGTAGTAGCATTATAAATGACTCATTTATACAACAGAAGTCCTTCACAACCACGCACGTGAATGAACAAATTTTGTCTTATTATATATGCACCATAACACATTGCGTGTCGACAAGCCCCCTAAGGAAACACAAAAGCATATATTTGATGAATGAGTAAAACGTAAATAATACTTTAACTTAAATACATACCACGAACCGAGTCCCAAACAAAGGTGACACCAAATGAATGTACGTAACTACCCTCAGTTTGTTACACGCAACTAAAACTTAATAGTCAAACAGTTGGTCGCTGTCTCACGACCTCTAGCAGATAGACAGACTAAAAATGAGACGAATTTATTCTAGATGTCAAGCCATTTAAAATGTTCACTGAGGAAGTCGGTTAAAAAGAATATAATACTGCTCAGGGTTCCGTTGTTCGAAATAAATAAAGCAAGCTTCTTATATACGTAGTTTATAAGCGTAGCACAATCATCCTATAATATTACCCATGCTGTGATTCAAGCCTAGTCTGTGGGAAGGAGAGAGCCGTTATCGACCACGCGGACTGGATGCTAGTTCTAGAACATGCTGGCTTCATAATCTGCCCCGTATCTAAGTTACCACCGTTTCGTGTCGAATTCAGTTCTCCAATCGGTAACGCCTTGGTGTCAGGAATTGTAGAAAACGATAAGTTGGTAGCCATATTGACGCGCCTGAGTCGGCCGCTCGTTCTACAGTGTCTGTAGAAAAACGACATTATAACAAAGGATGAAGCGTTGAACATTATAGAAATGATAACAATTCATTCTATCATTTTGAACGATGTGAACTTGGCTACAAATTTTCTATTCGTTTGTTCTAACCACGTGACTTAACGTTGAGATGATTTAATTCCCATACATTTGATTAGTTTTCGACTAGCGTTAACGATTGCAGATTATCAACTTGACTAGGGGTGCTGGTGCTGCTTCTAGAATATGCTGCTTTCCTGCACCGATATGAGAGTATATTCAATCCATATAAATGTACAGTATGAATTTCTGCACTCTTTCCTATGATACAGAGTCTCACAGTAAATAAAAATCTCTTGACACTTTCATCACGAGTTAATCAAAACAACGAACATATGATTGGAAGTACACGCAGCTGTGCCAAACACGGGTGCCGTTTTAGTTTTCTTTTTGTATGAATACTTTCAACCTAGAAGTAAGCTATTTACAGCTCAACTAGGTATTTGGATAACAGGCAGTTAACTTGCAACACTTTAAATAATGTTGTGAGTATGCTGAGTAGTCAATTATAATATTTCTTAACTAGGTTAGTCAAATGATTTATACCTACGTATTTTAATAGCTTATGCCACGGATAAGACAGCTAGGATTTTGTGAAAATAAAACAAAAGAAAGGATTCCCCTCCAAGTCAATATAGCGAGGATCCCTAAAGTAGAATAATTTTATAGCATGTCAATGTCTCGTTTAAAATGTTAAATAACTTCTTGTTCAATAAGAAAAAATATACCGCTGCACACTAAAAGGTTTTTAAAAGGTTAAAGACAAATGAACTTGCTTCACAGTTTGTATTGAATGTTAAGTAGTGAACTGTGTTCTTTTACTTCTTACTTTATTAAGAAGATGAATTCTTGATAAAGTAGAAAATTGCGTACATTACAACCATTTTTCTTTGCTACTGAGATTGTTATAATCTTAATTACCTATATTCTGGAGAGGAACCGCAATTTAAAAATAATTAAAAGTATTTGTACATGTCAGTGAAATTTAGTGCAGTGCGGTATTTAAGAAATTTAAAAAAAGAACCTCGTTTTATAAATATTCTGATTGTACCTAAGATATGAGATCTAATTATTGCGTTTGCTATTTTTGGTGATATTTTAATTTTAAAAAGTCCCCGATCAAGGGTCTACAATGTCAGTAGCTTTATATTCTTAAGACCGTCCTTCACGACGGTGGATTGAGTAGTACTGGCGACTGGCATGCATACATAAACAGATAAAATAGTAATGGTCGTAACACTCGGTGCTCTGTCATTGTTGTCAACCCTCGTAAAATAACGGTTTCATTTATTTTTTTTACTGCTTAGTGAAAATTACGCCCGCCGGAGATCTCTAAGCCTAGATGTATCGCAGGCACGTGGCTATCGACCAGACAAAGCCTGAGGTACCCATTGAGCGTTGCTCCCAGGTAAACAACACCCCTTTGTGTTAGCTAAAAATCTCAGTATGCTTGAAATTTTAAACGTCAGCTAGCTAGCATACATTTAAACACAAAATTAAAACAGAATTAAATCCTTCACTGTTCCTTAGGTCCACAGAAATCCGCGTTTAATTAAGCAGCAAAAACAATCATCATTTCATTTCAGCCGCAAGACGTCCAGTGCTGGACTTAGGCCTCCCCCAATTTGGGAGGCTTTGCCATAATCGCCATGCTTGGCAGGCGGGTTGGCGATCGCAGTATGGTGGTAAAATGCATAGAGAACGCTGCTGCCCATTCTATAGTAAGTCCCTTTGTCGCCTTTAACGACACCCACGGGAAGAAATGGGGTGGTGTTATTCTTTACGTCCGGCACCACACGGTACGGCAAAAACAATACTCCTGACAAAACAATAGACCTAATCTACAGAACAAAAAAAAACACAGAACGATTGTAGTTGCTTTAGAAAACTCGATTACAATTGTAGGACAACACTTACTTGCTTGCAAGACATGGCAATAGCTTGAATATCAATTAAATTAAATTAAACACCAGCTTAAATAGAAACGTTAAAATTTGTTAAATTGTCATGAGTTCAAGAATTAATTTAATGCAGGTTCAAAACCAAGCAACTGGTAGTTGCCAGGTCTTGAACCTGCATCATAAAATTACATCACCGTCATTAGTTATATACACCATCATCATAAAAAAACGGTCTTGCTTCGTTAGTATTACTTAGGCACACTACATTATAAATTATTTTCAATTAGTTAATAACACTATATTTCACAGTTAAAAAAGTTTATCAATGTAATGATTAGATTTATAATAATGTCAATAATTATAATTTAATTAAGAGTTCATAAATTTATGTGGTTATACATCATGTCTGTTTAAAATTTAAATAATCATCTGTTGAATAAAAACATCTGTCACAAAGCCAATTGTTTAGAGTTCTATTAAATTCTAAGTCATTCGTTTTTCTTATTTTTTCTACTGTGAGGTGTGTGGTGTGTGATGTGTGAAGGTGATGTGGATGTGTGTATGAGGGAAGATGTGGATTTGGGTGTGGTGGTGCCAGTATAACTAATTTTCACTTATTGTAGCAATAATTAAGTATCTGCATAAGTGCGTGATTTTAACCATTCTATTAGCATTTTCTTACTTTTATGAAGATATTCAGTGATGATCGATGACAGACTAATGATCGGTTGTGACATAGTTATTGGTATTAATCTACGATACTCATTTCCAACGATGGTAACACCTTGAGGATAGCAATTGTGCTATTCTGTAAAGTATATTTGGAACCTTACTCACGTCTGCACACACAATTCGAACTTAGTTGTTTTTTAAGTGCACCCGCCTCGGATTCACACTTTTGAAGTGATTTAGATATTAATGTTACATTGTAATCAACGTGTTAACGTGTTTGTTAAGCATTTGGAACACCTTGAAATACCAAATGGGTGATTCGTGTTTGAACTTTAAAAGAACAACAAATAATCAAAGAAGTTCAAACTTTTGCACGATACACATTACCTACCATCCGAAACAAAATTCTCTCAATACTCTTAAAGTTATAAATGCGAAACATTAAAGAGCAATTACGTGAAAGCTTCAGAAAGCCTCTCAGAAATTAAGGCTGAGATGAATCTTTACTCTTGATATTAAATAAAGTGCGATAATATTTCCTGCTGGCAACACTCCAGGGAAACGTTTTAATCGGTTTCAAATTAACGTTCAAGACTATCGAGTTTAAATATGGATAATATTTATATTCTTAAAATTAAAAACCCAATCCTTCTTCATCTTGTTGTTCGTCAAAGTTGCTATTTTGTGTTCTTCAGAGGAGGGAAATGTGTCGTTACTAATACATATGTAATAACATTATCAAGTTATCCTAGGTAGCTACTTCACTAGAGAATATTAGAAGACTTAATGGCGTAAAGTCGCCTTCTGTGTATCAAAAGAGATTCAGAATGTACGTTTAGAGAATAACAAGCGACATCGTGATTTAAATCTAATCAATAAACAATGCTAAGTCTATATAAGTAAAATAATGATCCGAATCAACAAAACCTTATTTCATATAAATTAACTTCAGACAGAACTCCGTCCGTCTTTATGGCTTGGATTATTTGGATTATCTGCGCGAAATAATAAATTAATGTTATTTAATTAAAGCAGGCTCAAGGAATTAAGAAAGCTGATCAAGATTGAAAAGGAGAAATAATTATTCCTTTATTTCTGTTCTAAATAGATTTCATTTATATTTTAGGTGTGACTTTAAGTAAAATAGACGTTTATTTAATAAAAAATCAAACTACTTCTTTGATCTAATTATCGAAAACATTAAAAAAGCAGTCGAATTGAAAACCTCCTCCTTTTTTTGAAGACGGTTAAAAATAGGACTTCTGAGCAATGCTCAGAATCCGTCAGAAGATAACAAGACAGTACTGAACTAAGTGGCTTTCTCTGTATAAAAAGATTTTTCGTTACACTAAATTGTTACTGGCCAATATTATTTTAAAAATCAAAGCGCTAAGACCTTTTAAGGAGAGGCCTTTGGTCAGCAGTGGGACGCTGTAGGCTAATAAAAAAATAAAAAAAAGACTTTTTAATCAACCTTCTTCCTATGATACGACAAGATTTAGAGGTCGCCCAAATTCATCCTACCGTCGTTGTTAGTTTAGGGCTCATCATTTATATTTTCACAAAATTATGACACTGTTTACATAGGACCTGTGACCCGACATCAAAATGGGAGATTATATATTCAACAAATATTGTCAAGAGATGAAATCCACTGAAGCAAAACGTTACAGTTTAATTTTCTCTTTTACATTTTTGTTTTGTTACAGGTTATTTTTTGTTGGATAAACAAAATGTGTATGTATTTTTTGTGAGCTATAACAATATGTTTCGAAAGATAACATTTTTGTTTTGTTAGAATAATAATCTGACTGTATGTTTGTGTTTTTTAATAATAAAACGGCACGTGTCAACAATTTTACAAAAAAAAAAAAAAAATTTAAACAATAGGCCCACGTTTGCCGGAAGCGTTTCTACGAGTAGATATTTCTACAGATCCCGATAATATTCATACAGTTCTGCCACTCGATAACAGGTGGCGCTAGCGCGGCGTTTTATGTCTTATCACTCTAGTGTTACGTGTACAATATGCACTTTATAAAAAGCTATAAATTTTATTTATTTGTATATGTCACCGTCAAATTGTAAATACCGTTAGGTTAAAATCTATCTAGCGAGATCATAATCGGTCGAAAAACTGCAAAAACATTTACAGTGTAACGCATTATTTTTCGATAGATTTTAATTTGTCCATGGCAAACCGACAAATTATGAACCGGTATCAAATTTGCATGCAGCGGATCGCATCTTACACTAATGCTAAACAGTCAAGTAACTGCCATCAGCTTAGAAGTAGCGTTTGCCGGTCGCGCACCACTACCGCGGCACTGCTCGCTTCGCTCGATCGGCTCACGCGCGGTTGGTCACAATTTTAACCTATAATCGAACGTCGCCGGTCCGCAGTACACGTGAAACACCATAAGCAGCGACTACTGTACACCATTACAACGTGATTACAGTTTCTATTCTTATCACGTCTTAGCTCCACGTGTAACATTTCTCGAATTCCCCGAAAATCTTGATAGCATCGGGTGACACCTGTTTATATAAACGTTCTGACATTTACGATTCAATTTATGTGAAATTAGGGTTTTGTGTAGAGGGATATATTCTACTTAACCTTTATGCTAAGCACGTCTTTATCATTTGGCTTCTTCGTTGGTCTGGTGGTTGTCAGTGAGACTGGTGGTTTTGGGGGATCCTGTGTTCTATCCCACGTCGTGCAGAAATAGTGGCTGTAAACCCCACAAACCCTATAAAATAAAATGAATCATTCGAAATATCACTTAAAATTCACATTCCAAAGGTTTTGAGTGACGATTTTTGGCAGCCATTTATTTATTTGACTATTTTTTTTTTTCATTCCTATTCATAGTCTTCTGACAGAACTAAGTTATATAGTCGCAATTCTAACCACCACAATCTCCTAGAAATGGCATGTCTATTTGAGTTAGGGACAAAGTACGTCAGACATTACGTGACCCGAAGATCTATCATGTTTGACAACGGACTTCACAGGATTGATCGGGTCATTAATCTGTGTGATGGTAGTTGAGGTTACATGTAATCCACTGTCAATATTTTGGTGCACTTCAGAGCGACACTTCATCATTTCGATTTGTTATATTAATAAAAAAACTTTAGAGGTGTCAACGGACACCCGGATGGAACGAAGTTTCTTTCCAGGATTCATAATTTTTATATATTTTTTTTTATTATTTATTATGTACAAAAAACCTGTACACACTCAACAAAAATATTCTCTCTCTCTCTCTCCCTCTCTCTCCCTCTCTCCCTCCCTCTCTCTCTCCCTAACTCCCTGTCTCTCTCCCTCTCTCTCTATCTCTCTCTGTCTCTCTCTCTCCCTGTCTCTCTCTCTCTACTCACAACATAAAAAGCAACAATATACAAACAAATACAAACAACAAAATATATACAGTCGAATTGAGAAACCTCGTCCTTTTTTTGAAGTCGGTTAAAAAGTGTCGTGACAACTTTTCGTAAGAATTTTTTCCGTCTAGCCCCCTTTCACAACGCGCGATAAGTAACTTCGTTCCAATTATTCAAAATAGCAATATTTGACAGCCATTTGCGACTTAATCAACGTCAGATTATTTTGACGGCGCAACATAGAGTGAGACCTGACATTCGCTGTTAGTACTTACAAATTGAGTACTATGATTTTATTATTTGAATACCTAAACCGAAATTCTAATTTTGAATGATGTGAATTCACATTAACACATAGTTATGTGTGGTGACGGACTTAAGAATAGCAAAATCCCATTTCTTCCTGTGGGTGTCGTAAAAGGCGACTAAGGGACTTACTAGAGAATGGGCAGCAGCGTTCTCTATGCATTTTACCACCATACTGCGATCGCCAACCCGCCTGCCAAGCGTGGCGATTATGGCAAAGCCCCCCAAATTGGGGGAGGCCTAAGTCCAGCAGTGGACGTCTTTCGGCTGAAATGATGATGATGATGACATTAAGACACTACCACTCGAATTTCAAAGTGATGTTTTGAGAATAGTATTGTAATTAGAATCACTATACCAATATTTTATAGACTGATAAACTATAAATGTCTTCTTTATTACGAAGGGGCCACATAAAAAACAAGGACAAAAGCATATTTGCTTTGCTCTTGACCACTCAACTAATTAATGTTTACTCATTAAGGTAAGTAAGTATTAATGTAGGTAAGTGACAGCGTGCGGTGATAGCCAAACGGATAGGGTGTGTGACTGGTGGAAGAGAGGTTGTAAGTTCGAATCTGGCCTGATACATTGTTTTCGTGATTTCATTTTAGTGGTTGAATGGGTTAACAGGAATATTAGTAGGTACATAAATAATAATATATGTAAACTTAGTCACCGCATTGCTACCATGATTGTTTTAAAGTACCTACTCGGAAAATGCTTAAACAAAATTGCTATTGAAACCGTTATAAAAAAGTAAACGTTTTTAAAAAAATTACAAAATCAAAATATACTACCTTTTGCCAGCGGCTTCGCCCGCGTAATACAGGTTTTTTTAACTAGTGATTTTTTTTATCCGACTTTAAATCAGTAAACTGTGGACACCCTACATATTTCGTAATATGATATCGACAATTGAAATAGGTCAGTAACAGCGCGCCGGCGTAAGTACTTCGAACTTCTTAGAATTTTGACCGATCGAAAAGCTGGTAGGTATTTGTAGCTACGCTCGGTCGTTCACCTTCGCCACCCCACCGGCGCTGCCAAGTTACCATAAAAACCAGTTTCAAAATAAACATCTTTCGTTAACGATAACTTATTTTTTTTTTTGTACAAAGATATATTTAAAATAATTGCATGGTTATTATAACTCGTTTAAGTTTAATTTGTTAAAATATGCACACTGGATAAAACTTGTACACAAAACCTACTTCTAGAATCTCTTTATCTATAGATAAAAACCGCATTAAAATCAGTTGAATAAAGCATGCAACTATATAAAGATATTTACACGATAAGGATCATATCACAGGTTGTAAATTCCACTAACCGCCATTGGGCAAAGGGCGTATTCAAAATACAGAATCGCTATTAGAATATGTTGTTTTCATGTCAATTCCTTGCAAAGACAATAATTGATGTTCTGAGCACGAGTGTAAGGAACGTGACTTGAAACTGAAGTTTTGGCAGTATTGATAGGCAGACCATTCAGTTGGAATTTCGGCTGATTTGGGTTTAAAATTATTCAAAGGTTTTCACTTAAGTCCGTGTCAAATTTTATCATTGGCTTTTTGGCATTTATTTGACTACTTAGTGACTGGAGTTAATCGTGCATTGTACGTTTTTGGGTAAGACGCCCTCAGGCTAGGTGGAGCGTCGATCTTTGCAGGGTGGCTGGTAGCATCTGGATGAGAGTTGACGAGAATCAAGCTGAATGTGTTATAGGAGACACCTGTGTCCAGCTGTGGACTGATAGTGATGATTTTGGGTGGCTCAGGTATCTCACTTACACTAGAGGACTCTATGTCACTTACACAATACATTTGCTCCACAATTTGTTGGTCATACTGTTACGAGCTGGGGTTCGGGATAAATAATGAACAATGGCGAAATCATAGCTGAAATTTATTGGAGCGTCTAAGTATCACATTAACAGGTTAAAGCCGGATAAAAAAGATATTTGCAATAAAAAGTTATTTTTCTGCCAAGTGACAGCAAGTACAGCATTATTGTATTAAAATCAGTTTTTGTTTGTTATTATAATTAAATGGAGTAAATGAATTAACAATACTGTTTATTTCTAAGTGGAAGTGTTCTTTGCAGGGAATTTAAAACATTGTAATGTAAAAATATATGAATTACTTTCAATTAATGACGGGCAAAAAGACTATTATCCCAAAAAAAAAAAACTTGGTTTGACTTTGACAGTTATGATACTCATGTCATAGACGCTTGCGCTTGTGCTTCGTGTGTATTTGTTCCCGATTGTTTTCCGTTTTCTTTCATTTTTCATTTCAGGAAGCAATATTATGTGTATATTTTAATAGAAAATAATATTCCTGGTAGGACAGGAATCAGCGAATATTGCTGTAATTGCTTAGTTGGTCGGCGCATGGTAGGATGTTGCGCTCATGTCATGACGCTAGTCTGGTATTTAGGATGGGCCAGACATCAGCACCTGCAGAATTTCTGGATGAAATAATTATAAGAGAGGATGACGAAGAATAAAGATGACTTAATAAAAAAAATTTAAACTTGTTTTATTGATTCTTATGAACATACTCAACATAATATTCCAGACGCATTCTAGGATTTTATAAATTCTTATTTATCTGAATGTTAGCAAGTATTTATAAAATCCCAGAATACTATTATAATCCTATTGCTTCAATACCTAAAAAAATGCTGATGGTGACTGGCAGCCTCAGTCCTATAATTGTACACAGTCATGTAGTAAGTATACCTTAGGTAAGGCCTACCAAAGAGTATTTATACCTTTTACAAGGTATTGCATGCTAAAATAAATGTGTAAGGAAAATACTAATGCAATATTGCCCTTTAAACTTCCTCGAATTTAAATTACCATTGACATAACCTACAAAAGTTCACGACTGAATTTCTATTAACTCCGGCTTTCTAGAACAAAAATTCTTGCACCAATTAATTCAGAAGATGACGCCGAGTTTAACAAGATATTTTTCATTTAAAGACGCAAGAGTTTAATCTCAGCTAAATTAATGTATGGGTGGCTACCATTGTTCTTTAAAACAATTTTACCAAAAATACTAATAGTTTAATCAACTAATCACAAATACCGCAGTGATCAGAAACGTTACTTAAAATCACTTGTCTCGCTTGTACTTCACTGTTTCGCTTGCAGTTCACTGTATGGCATTCGTAGCCGAGCTGTCTTCTCAGTCCAACAATCCGCTATTAATGTGCCGAGCTGATCATTCTCGAATCCTCGCAATACTTTGCCACAGTTCACAATTAGCGGTGACGTCTTTAGAAAGTACCGGACAGATACTTTCGCTATTCGATAATAGATGGCGGTGGCGTCTATAGATAATGGTATGTGTAGTACCTGCTACTTGATAATAGTCCGATTGAGGGAAGGGAAGGAGGGAAGGTTGAGTGCCCCTGTTACTGCGCATACATTTGTGCACTTTAATACCTCCTGCGCCAATGGTTAATCTCCGTTGATATTGCCATGGCCAAAATATGGTCTGAAGGACTATATCTATCTATATTATATATATATAAATGTTATGTTGGTTGGTGTACGCTTCAAAAACTCAAAAAGTTCTGTACCGATCGAGCTGAAATTTTAGCATGATATATAATCCGCATAAAGGATTGTTTTTATCTTTTTTTTTTGCATCAGTCACATATCCGCGACCGCGAATAAACAGTTTTTTTAACGATCAGCTGTATACCAGTGACCGCACCATCTGCCGGAAGCGAGGAAAACACTTGAATGTGCCACAACGAAGCGTGGCAGGGTACAGCTAGTATACAATATTAATTTGATGGAACGTTAGCTGTGTCTGAAATTTCACCCCGAGAACAAAGTAACTTTGTATTGCTAACCCAGTGGGTTTCGAACGCCTAATTCCACAAGACACCGCTTTGGACCATACGTGCAAATGCCCATTCTATCCCTACTCTAATAACCCATGATAAAACTAGATGTCAAACTTACGGGCTTCTGACCGGTACCGACCGTCAAAGATTGGCTTCTGACCGGTACCGACCGTCAAAGATTCGCAAATGACAGCCGAAACCAACAGCTTAACTTGCTTTCCGAGGACAAGCAGGGTCTTTGTATCTCAAGATGTTCACCCATCCACGGACCAACCGTAGCAAGTGTATCTAACTTGATAGATTGACCTGTGTGGTTTTAATTACTTAGGCTCTTAGTAACTGACTTGCCAAATAATAAAAATTATTAGGTTTTTGTTTAATAATAATTAAGAGGGTAAATGATAGTTAAGTCATTTCTGGGTACTACAGTACCCCGTGGCTGTTGAGTGGCGTTTTTGAAATTGCTTATTACTACGCTAATTCTTTTCATCAAAATTGTGAACGCTTTCGTAATATTAAGTCTATTATTTCCGTGAATACGGTCGTTTTATTAAAAAACATTTCTGTAACTAATTTTCACGAAATATCCAGAAAATTTCCGTGAAAAATTAAATTTCTTTACCTATTTTATTTTGCAAAATATGAAATGGGTCACAGAAAATATAACGTAGCTGTTATGAAAGGAGATGTCAAAACTAGGAAACTCGTGTTGGAGACGTTGCCATACGAATATAACACCTAAGTACTAACATAAAACTTTCTCATTTAATGAAAACTGCTGCAAAAAGAAATAATATTACCTAATTTTTTTTCTGACTTTTGTTAACTTTATGTTGATTTAGACTTCGTCCAAGGCCAAGAATTTTGGGCAAGAAATCGAAATTTGCGTAAATGTTTTTCCCAAGCCCTATCCATATTAATTATAACAGCATGGATGAAGATACTCACCATATGGTGGCGATTTCAGGCCATTGTTGGTTCGATCCCTGGGTCAGGCAAAGTGTGATTGGGTGTTTTCATTAGATAATGTTTAGAACTTCTCCTAGTCAGGATTAGCACTCACTTAATGAAAAAGGCTCTCTCCAATGAGGCTTCTCTAATAGAGTGAATGTATTTCTGACGTCTCCTACTGCAAATCCGGTCGTGAATTTGTATGTAACCTAGAAAGTACAGAAATGAAATCGACGAAGTTACTTTTAGACTCTAACTGAAGACAATGTATCTCATTGACTGTGTTCGAGGACAAAATAATCTTGAAGAGCCACAATATCCTGCAGACGTCTTAATTAGGGATAGGCGCGGATATCATGAGAGAGCATTATAAGAGGTTCGCTACTTCAAATGTTTGTGCTGGTTTATCGCGGGGGTGTGTTACACCGTAGTGTATGAGATTTGAAATATCCGTGGTGTTATTCTCTAAAAAATTCTACGAAATTTTAAAAACAAATGAGTTCGCTTTCGAATTGTGTGCGCTCACTTTAGTGAGGTGAGCAGTAAACTTTACAGAATAGCACTATACTGGGCATTTATGAGTAATGAACTAATGATGTTTTATGTAGTAGTCATATCTGTTTATTTTTGTTTTGCAATTTTTCAAATTTTTGTTTGATAATACGCATTACAGTGTAGAAATCAGAGTTCCTAAAAACTCCCTCAGTTTTGCTAAAAGAAAATTCTTGGGATATATGTAACTTACAGATTTTCTTTCAAAACAATTTGTCGGGATTTAAATCTACTTAAGTGACCACTGCTAAAATGTGAAAAAAAAAGAACTGACTTGCCGTCTCACGAAATAATAGATCACAGGAAGTCCAAGATACGATTATTCACGATGTTCGTATTAGCTTTCTACCGCAGCTTTGCCCACGTGACGGTCAGAAATTATCCCACGGAAACTTACTAAAAGCACAAAAAGTATCTACTGTACTGATAAGCATACGGTTAGACTTAAACCCGGGGTCTCGATCTATCCGTGTGCTATTTTTTAACCCAATCCATCCAGCTATTAAGGCGTGATTAAGTAACATACAGAGCTACTTTCGCAGTTATAATATTTAATAAGTATAGATTAGTATGGATTTCACATACGCCTTTTTGTCTGGGTGGGAAATCATGAAATGACGTCTTCTGCTATGGGCGAAGCGTGAGGGCGTGTCATACTTTTACTGGCTAAAACCTACCCGTCTTCCTTTAGTTGCCTGTGCCAGAATAACTCATTCGATCAAACCCGTGACCTTGGGATTTCACATACACCGAAAAACATCATTACGATAGAAACAAAAGCGATTCCAAAAATCTACAGAAGAACAGCTTATTTCCAACTGCGATCCATTTAAACAAAAGAGCTACACTGATAAGCTTACCTGAACAAAAACTGCAAAAAAACGTTCAGGATTTTCTAAACTTGGTAAAGTTTTATACTTAATCCCGCGGTAACTAACTTGACCGAGTTCATTTAATCCTTTCGTAAAGTTTCTTGGGAATTGTAAACATCGGTTTTGTTTTAGTTTTTTGTGGCTTCTTTGACTTAGCCTGAGTTTGTAATTGATTGAATCTGATTTCTGTATCTAAAAAAAGTTGCTAAGTTTATTTTTATCTCGATATCTCTTGTTGGATTGGCGAATTTGTGAGTTAAGTAAGATGCATGGTGTGTGTAAGCTGTCTTGTATTAAATCACAATACAATCACGATTTTGAAACATTTAATTTGGTAAATAAATGTTTAATTTGGAACATAAACACATTAGAACATTTATCGTCAGCCCAGTATATATTTTCTTCTGTAGATCAATATCAGTCGTTTAATTCTAGACTTTAACTACTTATTATGCTCCTGGATTACTTACGGACGGGCCCAAATTTCCATAGGACTAAGAGAGTACCCTCTAGTTTCGAGATTCAGATTAGTTTCCGGTAAATAGTAATGGACTCGCCCCGAATTACATGGGATTAAAACATAACGCCCCATTTCTTTCCGTGGGTGTCGTAAAAGGCGACTACGAGACTTACTAGAGAATGGGCAGCAGCGTGCCCTGTGCATTTTACCACCATACTGCGATCGCCAACCCGCCTGCCAAGCGTGGCGATTATGGCAAAGCCCCCCAAATTGGGGGAGGCCTCAGTCCAGCAGTAGACTTCTTACGGCTGAAATGATGATAATGATGATGACAACATAACTAGCGCTATGTTCATGTTCAGTCATGCATCGCTTATGACATAGTAAATAGGACACTTTTGAAGCCAACTATACAATACAATAGTTTGCCAAGAATTCTGTAGTACGCTCAAATTCTGTGGAAGTTCACTTACGTACATTATAAAGCAAATTCTTGTAAGAATTATGTTTTGTTAAAATTCGGTACGCCTAAAATTTTGTTTTTATTTTTTTGTACATTTAAAAAAAAATTAAATCATGACACCAAAATGGCCAGTGTGTTTACTTCAAAACTGCATCATAACTTTTTCTTTGACTCATTATTATTTCGATTTTTAGGCCTGTAAATACCTAGGTGCATGGAAATGTACAGCGGCTTGATTTAAAAGTCCGGGACTTTTTTATATACGCGTCGGTGTGACATACAGCCATCGTATTAGGCACCACCAAACTACCAGTTGTAGGCAAAATTTGTCAGCGAAGTAAACAAAAACAAGTTTAATATTATTACAACAGCGTCTAGTAAGGGTCGGTTGCTGAATAACTTTTGGTGGTAAAGTTTGTGAAAGGAAATCATAACTCAGACTTGTTCTAGTTGGTTTTGTGTGGTAGGTTTGTGCTAGAGCTTAATGTTAATAATTCATTGCTGGAATGTGCAGTGATTAAGGTAGGTTCAGAGTTAATTTTTTCATGAAGACATGTGTGCCTGCATGTGGTGACTACAAGAATAGCACCAGCCCATTTCTTCTCAGAAAGAATAATGTAGGAAAACGTCCTCACTAAAAAAAGAATTTTCAAAATCGGTTGACAATTGGCGGAGAAATCGGTGAACATACATAAAAAAAAAAAAAAAAAAAAAAAATACATACAGTCGAACATATAACCTCCTCCTTTTTTTGAAGTCGGTTAAAAACAGATTTCAAACGTACGCTTAAAAGAAAAATATATTGCAATAATTTGACGGCCAGTCACATTCGCATGGATAAAAACATCGAGAAAAAACAAAATATAAACTTTTTTCTAGACTGCCACGGTGTACATAAGAATAATTCCCAAAAACCGTAGCAAATGTATCCAATTGTAAATGCTTATAAGCAGTTAAAAATATATGGTACAGTCTAGTTAGTATATTATATTAGCGTCAAGAAACATCATAATACTTAATAACCGACTAGCTTAACAACACGTCAGTATTACCGAAGAGATTTACTTCACATCAATCTTCATTTACATCGCGTAAACAATATAAGTTATAATGGAAGAAAATGTTGTTTAAGCAGGAGCTTCCCTTTTTAATAATGTCTGTGCTTTATTATGTTATTGAGAATTTATATAAAATTATTCTGTCTAATAGATGTTCAATGAAATAATCTCATTTATTGAAAGTTTTTTATAAATTAAATCTTGTATAGACCTACAGAAGTGAATCTTACAGAATAGCACAAGTAAAACATCGTGTTCAATGAGTGTTGCCGTTTATTCCGGCTTGCGGCAGCCATGACAGTACAATCCGCTGTGAAAGCCCGCAATCACTGACAGTGACACTTGACATAAACAATATACAATTGCCATACATTACAGTATCAGGTTACATAATAATTTTCCATCAGGTTGACCATCGATCTAGCCCAACTATTAAATGGGTAAAAAACATGTGTCTTCTTATCGTTATTCAGGCTATTACCATCCTCCGGTCCATTTCACAGCCAATCATAAGCACTAAATTATAGGTAATCGTTCAAGGATATTGGCACGACCCTCTCGTTCCGAAAATGATTGTCACTCCCCCTATATGTTAGCTAAACGAGCGACCATTCCGGTCAAATAAATTGGTGATAAGTTTTATGTATTTCTTAGCAAAAAAAAAAAAACGAATTCAACGTCAAGGCTCATTTCTCGGCACCTTACTCGCATCTTGTATGAGCAGCATGAACAATTTCTTTTTCCTTTTTCCATGGGAAAAAGGCAGAAACTACAGAATACCACGACTGTTAGTAGAAAAGTCACGGGAACGTTGCGGTCGCTCTATCAGTTAAAAAACCTTCTTCCATCATACTGTGTTACTATGACCTGAATGCAGATCTCTTCAATAAACTTGACCGCCTTCTAAATAACTGCATTCGATTCGTTTTCAATCTTCGTAAGTATAATCATGTGTCCGCGCACTGGTTGCTTTGAAAATGGCTACCCATCCGTCAGTGCAGTGAGTTGAGGGCTCTGTCAGTGCTGTTTTCCATACTTGACAAACCCGCTTCTCCTTCTTACCTGACTTCCTAGTTCCAATACTTGTGCTGTGTACTCTGCGCATAGTAAACATCTCCGTTCCACTAACAATCGTCTTCTACGATGTCCTTCTCACCGCTCTGGTTTTATTAAATCTTCTATCTTTGTCCAGGCGGTCTTTCTATGGAATGCGCTTCCTCTGAATATCAGGATGGCAACTAGTCGGTTATCATTTAAAGTGAAAGTACGTGAGCATATTCGTAAGAAGTTGGCAGATTCATCACAGCGCTGATTTGCTGGATTCGTTTTCTCCTCCACCTATCGTTATTTCTCCAGACAATTTTTATTTTCGTTATATACGTATGAATCTATGTATTTGTATGTATTATTTTTCGAAATATCTATCCCTATGTTGCACCTGCCATGTTTTAACTCTGCATCTGCCCTAAGGTTGACTGGTAGAAAATGCCTCAGGCATTAAGTCTGCCTTTGTACAGTATTTTTTACTTGTGCATAAAGTTTTAATAATTAAATACCACCAGCTGCGAGCCATATTTTCTCCGTTTCTTCCGTCTTCTTTTGATCGTATTTTTATGAACGTTCACAGTCTGATTGCAATCTCAATCAGTGAGATGAGACTGCGACTAAATTTTAAACCTTTTCAAATTACGCCAACCAACGCATCGACGACGCTCGTCGTTGGGTGTTGACGGCTGCAGTTGTCTCTGCCATTCACGTATGTCAGTCTTGTGTATCCACACTTATCTATACTAATATATTATGAATGCAGAAGTAAGTAAACTAACCATTAAACCGTTATCGTTATGATATTTACCGGACAGATAGCTTGGAACCTGGGGAAGAAACATAAGAAGCTACTTTCATCCGGGGAATTAAAAATAAATGATTTATTATTTTTATACAAACATTTTTACAAGTCAATCATATTTTTGAAGTGAAAACTTCTTTAGCGGCGTTGAGCACTTTTTCTGTAATGGGTATAAAATCTTAAACTCGCGTCAGGACACGTGACCTGATCGAAAAAGCGTAGGACGGATGGAGAGTAGACAGCTATCCCCTCTCTACGGCGCGGCGAAAATGTATGCCTGGGCCTACTGTTTCGTTTAGGCGGCGCAGGGCGCTTGCGCGAATGTTCGTCTATGTTACAGCGTGCCACGCGCATCCATGGATGGTGACAGCTGATGGCTCGACCGTCTGTGTAGTGATCACATTGTTGTGTATTCGTAAAATTCGTGAATATAAAGTGCTTAAAATATGGAAATTGAACAACAAATTATTCCCTAACCATTCCAAAATATCAAACATGCTCAACGTTAATAATCAAGTTTTCACTTCTGCCGGCACTCCCGGAGTGCAATTTTTTTTTTTAAACTAGATGAGGTCGGGTTTTCCTAAGTGAATACTCTGAGAAGGAAGGCCGAAACAATCTCAGAGGTCACAATCTCTTTTAAAGTCCAGACATAATCTTGGTCACATCATGTGAAGACCATGTAGATTGGTGACTGAAATGGTCTTTTGAGGAAAGAACCACACAGATTGAAAGGGGCTGTCCAGTCAGTCCCTAATTATGCAACTTAACTCAGAACTTAAGAAGTTCAACAAGTCGACGAACAATACCAAAGAAAGGATATTTAGGTAGGCCGCATAAACTACTCAAATAATTGTTTATTAATTTTGTGCTAGCAAAATTACACGCAGACAAAGTCACGGACAACAACTTGTTCTTTTTATGAAAGTATGACTTCTGTTAAGTTAACAGACATAATTTAATCCGATTAGGCGATGGGTTATCAGTGTTAACTCGTGGTCTTGTCGGAATAAAATTATGTCACTGGCTTTATTTAGGTTTATCATGAGTATTTCTAAATAGCATCTACTAGGATCCTAGGTTATCGTTAGTGGCAAGATTTTAATTCCTATTGGCAAGAATATCCATGGCAATTCTTAAACCTCTTGACAATTCAAATATCGTAAACGAAATAAATGAAATAAATCCTTTGAATATAAATACTAAACGAGGCAGTACCTACTTCGAAATCCGTAATCAGTGATAAGAACTTTCATAAAAGCGTGTTACACTTACTTAATTAACGTTATCAGGCGTATCTTATCAGCTAATCAATAAGTATGGGCGGATATTTATAGAACCTCACCCAACTCGATTTGTTACACGAAACTATGTTGTGTAACTTACTGTATTTTATCAAAAGCATAGAGCAACAATTCTCGTATTTTGAACAACGATCGCATTTTTGTTTCAGTCTCAACCTTTCAGGAATATCACTAGTATATCACTAGTACTATCGCGTGTGTGTACTAGTTTTGACAAGTTTTCGACACTGGTTGTCACTAAAATAAGATGGCGCCTAGATATTTAACTTTTTTAAATATAGAAATTGGTCTTAAGGTGAATGCTCCAACCAGCCCGCGTAATTCAAAGTTTCTTGCGTTTTTTGCAATTTGCAGTGCCAGTGTTAGGTTGTATATTGATTAAAATATTATTCGCGCCTGTAAGACGTATGAAGTTACAGAATTATAATCATCAAAATCGCCAATACAACTCTCCAAGTTCATAAAGGCTTAAGAACAAAAAAAAAAAAACAGAAAAAGTCATTCCCAAGTCCAGCTTTATGAACTTAGAGCGTTGTATTGATGATTTTGATGATTATAATTTTGTAACTACATATGTCTTACAAGCGCGAATAATATTTTAATCAACATACAACCTAGCACTGGCCTGCAAATTGCAAAAAACGTAAGAAAATTTGAATTTCGCGGGCTGGTTGAAGCATTCACCTTAAATCACTTAAAATTCGAACGGAGCCTCGTTGTGAATCCGTGATGATTAATTTCGAAACAAATGCTTTCGAAATTTGCGCGCTCTTTTGAGTGAGGTTACAAGTTTCAAGTTTTACAGAATAGTTTTGGCTCGCGTGGTTGGTACAAAAATAGGATAGTAGATTGGTTCAAAAAACTAAAATATTTAAAAAGTGTTAGCAACAATATAATGTATCTTATAAGCTATGTTAGTACTTATACACTACGACAGACAGTGTTGTTTTGATGAGATGTCCTATTATGGGGCTCTCATTAGGCGTGTCAGCTATCACCTTCAGGAGGCCGTTGCCACCCAAACTAGCATAGCAGAGAGGCACTTTTCTTCCGTATGACAGCCGAGAAGCTACTGTCTGCTCGGGCTTTTGCAAACATCTGTGACGCACTGCAGTAACGTGACAGCCGCATCAGCGCCCTGAAGGCGTTATTATATTAGGCGCGCAGAGCATTGACGGCACGTTTAGTACAGCTGATCCATATGGCGCTCGAGTACAGAGATGTGCAGTATACTTTAAAAGCTAATGCCTGAATATTAAAGACCAAAACACAACACGATTCTTTTAAATAAAGACTATCTGGTTTGTCTTACCTAGTGGTTGAAAGTGTGACCGCTGTGAGTGCAGTCTTTAGCTTTGATCTCCAAGTTGGGTAAAGCATCATTCAAATTGTCATATGGCATTTTCTTATAACAGGTGATATGTTTTCTACAGTCATACCTGGTCCTTGAGGAATGCCGCCACAATGTTTACAACTTATATCGATTCCTCGCGCCATAATTTGCCGAACCTACCTCCACAGTGGTTTGACACTAATTGCTAGATCGATTAACGGGCTGTCGTGTTAGAATTCAATTATCTAGATAATTGACATGAGTGGATAACCTCGCTGAACAAATTCACAAAGCGGAGTAAACACATGCGGACATACTTTGAAAGATTTAAAACAAACCAGAACGCCTGCATTCTCCAAAGTGTAGGCAGAGGTGAGTACTGAATAGCACCTGTCAAGACATTTCGTGGGTTTTTTTCCAGTCCCCGTTTGAAAGCGGCCTGCCAGGGTCACGATTTGTTCAAAACAGTTACCGTGGTCCTGTTGCTTATTACTTTTTCATTATTATATAGTCATTTATTTAATTCTATAATACAATTTTAATGGGATTATCTGTTGAATGACTACAGGATTAGGATCAATAAATTCATTTAAATAAAAATACAGTGTACATGAGCTTTTAGGTTATAAATTGTTAGGTTATAAATTGTAAGGTTTGTAAACTGCACGGTCATTTTAAATTATTTTTGTTATATTATTGGGTGGCGAATCTCTCCCATTATTGAAATAATTATGATTGACATTTATGACTATTACTTTTATCATTATTTTATTATTATTTTGACATTTATTTAATTCAGTAATCCAATTTTAATGGGATTATCTGCTTAATGACAGCATGATTGTGATAGTATAATTAATTTAAATAAATAAGAAATGTGTAAGTTTAGCCTATATTTGCACGCCGAAATTAAAGGCAGAATAAGAGAACAAATTCATATATTATACCAACCTTCTGTACCTTATTTACGCAAATATATGATTTTTGATTTTGATTTTGTTATAGGCAACTGAAGGAACATGGATTGGTTTTTGTAAGTAAAAGTCTGCCACGCGCTCCCGCTCCACCCAGAGCGGGAGAAATCATTTAATGATTACACACCCAGAAAAATGAAAAGGTTGTAAGGGGCGAGCTTATTGTGAATCCCATATAGATTAACGAATACTGTCTCCGGGGTTGCTACTGAGATATTCCTTATGGAAACACTCAATAATACTGAACGACCTCTGAAACTCAACTGAAAAGTCACTTGCGACTATTAGACCAATGACGCAGTGAAGGAATACATCGTCACAAACTTCGCACTAAATAAGAAGGTATTGCCTTCCTCGGTTTACTACCGCGGTATGATCAAGTCCTCTTGTGCAAGTCTCCATGTGACGATATCAACATAATGTGAAAGCGATAGACACACTGACTCACCCACCCTTCATACTCACAAACACACATTCACTCGACTGACCACATCAACACTCTTCATTCTAATTTGTTTATTTAATTTGGTTTTTTGATGTTTCAGTCATTTTAATTTTAAGATTTTTGCTGTTGTGTTTTGTTATACAATATATACTCAAAAGCTTTCTCACATTTTTATTGTGATACCGAAATTGGTGGTAGAAATTTTCTCTGCTAAAGACACATTATCAGGGGATCCAGCTAGGAGAGCAGCGATTTACCCAAGAATTCGTTGTACCTATACCATGCACCTAACTAATCATGTATACTTTTTAAGTTCCTTTTGTACTACAAAACGATTATATACCTAAATCATCATCATTTCAGCCGAAAGACGTCCACTGCTGGACATAGGCCTCCCCCAAGCTCCGCCACTTCAACCGGTTTTGTGCTTCCCGCATCCAGCGGATTCCTGCGGCCTAAATAAATATAATATATTATTGAGTTTAAAATAAGATTCAAAATAATTTCCACTAAGTGTGCGCCTTAATATTGCGGCGAAAGAATTTACAGACTTCTTATACCTAAAAAAAATCCATTTGGCAACTCAAAGCGTTAAAAATTATCTTCTTCAACCCTTTGTAGTAATTTATGCAAAGAAAGTTGGTCTGCCTTAGAAACATAATTCTCAAGAAAATCTTTATTGTTTTACCACGATAACTTGTAACTTAAGATCCTTTGAACAATTTGCCAAGTTATGAAAGCACTTTAAATAGTTGATGAAGATACTTAGACTAACGTAAGGGAAACTTAATATACCAACAGAAAAGATATTTTTACGAGCTGGGGTTCATTCGTTCATAAATAAATTTAAACTAATTTTACCAAAACACACAAAAACAGATTTATAAACTAATAAAAAATACCGCAGTAATCAGAAACGTTAATCAGAATCAATTTTCTCATTTCTACCTACTCCACTGTATCGCTTGTATTGTATTGCTTTTTTTTTGTATGCGTCTCGCAGAACAGCCTATGAGGTTGTCCTCACAGCCCAACAATCTGCTATTTATATGTCGAGCTTAATATACCATAACATTCTCGAACACTCGTGATCACTGCTACTTAATCAGAGATAGCGGCGACGTATCTAGATAGTACCAGAAAAATAATTCCGGTATTCGATAATAGATGGCAGTAGCGTTTACGGATTATCGTTCGTGAGGTACCTGGTCCTTGATAATAGATGGCGCTAGCGTAACGTTTCTAGTCTTTACGATTTACGTAACAATGTTAAAGAAGGGGATAGTTAAGCTATCGTGACCTATGTGGACGGTTAGCCACGCCGTGGTTAAATAATACAGGCCGAATGTGTCGGTCGGAAGTTGTGCAGTGCTTGCCGCAGTCGGTTCGAGGATGGATGACTCTTCCGTGCTTTTCAAGACACGGAGGGGCTCCGGGTCTTGGAAAGCACGTTAAGTCGGCGCTCTCGTCTGTTGTTCTCGGAAAAATTTCAATCGCTACGTGTCGTCAGTAGCCCGAAAGTCTGACTACCAGTCTTACCTCGGGATAACGTGTCTCAAGGGTAGAGGTCAGACCGAAAGTCACTCCATGTAAAATACTGGTAATCATCTCGACTAGTCAGGCTGGAAGCCGCCCCCAATGTAGTTGGGAGAAGGTTAGGCAGATCTGATGATGAGTTAGGGAACTCTATATGAACTGTGTTTGATATGACATCAAAACAGAAATATGAAAATTAAAAAAACTAGCTTTAAAAGAATTTACTTTAGTCCCTTAAAAAAAAAACCCGTAAAAGAAACCCGAACCCGGAACCCGGTTCCGTATAAGAAAATATGCTTTGAAATGCCTGATGTTTCGGCATTCTGACTAACTGACTAATTCTTTGACAATTTAAAAGTGTAAATATAATTGAATTGTTTTTTTCTGCAAATAAATTATTCCTATTAGCTATCTTCGGGACTTTTCCGAGCATAAAGTACCTAATGCATCACAATAATTTTCATCCCCCCAACTTCTTTTCAATTTCAAAAATAAAACGCGATGATCCATTTTCCCGAAATGTTATCAACTTGAAAATAAGTTGTGCTAAAAACTTTTTAACTGGCAACCCCAAGACGATGAAAGTTTTTGTTTGTGGCAACTTCGCACATTCCCTATCTCGTCTCGGTGGTCGTTACGATAACCTACGAATGTTCAAACTTGGAACGCAATTTAATCAACGAGGTTTATTTTTTTGCATTCGTGTGTATTTCCTATACTGATTTTTAGAAGACCAAAAGTATATTTATATTCGAGAAGGGAATGCTCCCTTCTCGAATATAAAGAAACTTTTTAAAGTTTCATGGAAAGTCAACAATATTTTGCTGAGTTCATTATCATTTTGGCGTGACTGCCTCATCATTATCATCATAATTTCAGCCGAAACACGTCCACTGCCAGCAGTGCCCATTGAGGCCTTTGTCTAGACATAGGCCTCTACTAATTTGTTTGCCATAATCGCCACGCTTGTATAGTGGTAAATTGTATAATGTAGTACGTCCTTTAGTCGCCTCTTTCAATACCCAGGGAAGAAATAGGATTGTGTTATTCTTGACAACTACCTGCATGTTCCTAATGCACGTTGTTTATCAATAACACCTTTTGTAGGTCCAGCTTTAATTTCAAACAATTCATCAATAATTTGTGTTTGATCCTCTGAATGTATCTCATGTTGCAAAATATGACAACGAAACACTGATTTAACAGTTTTGCATCGTTCTTACATAAGTATTTTTTAAAGAATTGTTATTCTTTAGATAAACATGTGATACACAGCAGTAGCTATTTAAGGGGATACGTGGAATAATTGTTTGCAGTATAGCGATTTTTCTATTTGGTAATTGTTATTATTAAAACTTTCTGTAGTAAAATCTATCGGACGAATGTAGGTAGGAAACTTTTACAGGTGGTACACATTTATAGATGTAACATACATGTAACAATGGTTTCCCTTTACAAAAGAAAACTGTTCTACCCTCATTAACAAATTGTTTCCTACCCACACTTCCGTTAACCCTACTAAGGTAGCAAAGAATGGTGGTCATTTCATGTTAAATACTGATAGTCAGCCATTCTGGTTAGATTGGGAACCAACCCAAATATATAAGATAGAAGTAACGGGGGTACGTGGGCGGGTGTTTAATAATTTACAATGTACAAAAAGCGTACTTATTATTTGCATAAGATCTCAACAGTCTTAAGTCGGAGGCAAAACAATGAAATAAAATCGAATACACCATTTCATATTGGCACCATACTTACATTAGACGATATATTAGAGAAATACACACAAAAACGCAAAAAAAAATGCAGATAGCGTTAGCGTTTTTTTTTTTCTGGTTGTGAAATCATAAAATGACGTCTCCCGCTCTGGGCGGAGCGGGAAGGCGTGTCAGACTTATACTGACTAAAACCCACCCGTGTTCCTTCAGTTGCTTGTGCCAGGGTCACGGTGTCTCTTTCTAACAAATCTCGCGACCCTGGTAGAGCGTAAGCGTATCATGTAAGGAGTCTTCCTCATATACTTACATCCTTATAGTAAAGAAAGTTATCCATTATACTAAGTTTAGATAAAACATATCATCGTGCAATTTACCCTTTGATCTCAGTTATCGTTCGAAGAGAATTTCTCGATGTCATTTGTTGAAATCGAAGAATTTTTAGATTACTTTTAAGTATAACGTTTATTTTTCATTTCTCATTTGAGAGAATTTAGAGACCAGTATCACGGAAAAGAAGAGTAATAATTCAGTAAGTTAGATCTTCGGTTCTCAAGAAAAATCACCCGATAACAACTAAATGACTAATGGAATTGGAAATTGATTTAGATTTGTAGAAATTCTGGCAACAGCAAAAAAATATTTTTCAGACAAAGAAACGTTGGATTGAAAACAGAGTACCTACTTACTTACTTTTAAATCAAGTTGTATCGGTGTGGTTTAATGCTATTTAACACTTCCTACTTTAATGGACACTAAGCTTCAATAATAGATAGGATGGCTCAGCTCCTATACCTCTCTAAGTTCATGATTTTTTTACGTCAGTGAAAAGTTAGCTTTGATTTCTTCTTGATCACCATTCAACCAACAAAGGTATAATATTTTAATATTTTTTAACTAGCTTTTGCCAGCGGCTTCGCTCGCATATTATACGTATAAACATTCCTATTGAATCACTCTATCTATTAAAAAAAACCGCATCAAAATCCGTTGCGTTTTAAAGATCTAAGCATACATAGGGACAGACAAAGGGAAGTGACTTTGTTTTATACTATGTAGTGATGAATATTACATTCAGTTTCCTAACGCAATTATTTCCCATGAATTAACAAATTACAGGCTGAATATTTTACGGTATAATTAAATCACCCCTCGGAATTCTTTGCGAGTTGAATAAATCACAAAGACGAATGGTGATTAAAACTTGTGTGGAATAATAAATAAGTAGATAGAAAATAATGGCAGAAATTTTAGTTTAAAGAATGTATAAAATATAATTCAATGAGGAGCAAATTGTTAGCTTTAAGAATTAGGTTTGTTAAACCTAATTCTTAAAGCTAACAATTTGCTCGTTGAGTGCCAAACACAGATTGATGGTTAATCCGATATGGCCAGAGATTTCAGAGCGCCTACAAAATTGTTAGTAGCAAGCACGCGATATCGCGTGATCGGCCATAATGCAGAGCCGACGAATCATCACGCGATTGGCACTCAACGTGTTAAAGGAAATAATTCGAAGACACGTGACATGTACCACCCCACACTGGGCCCGTGTAGTGATTCACGGCCCGCTTTCTCACACAGAGTGCAGGCCTATGTCCCAGCAGTTTAGGGAACGTTCACCATTTTTAACGTTCTCTTATGATTTTCCTATGCATTCGGTGAAGTTTTTTGTTCTCATGTCATTATCATTGCAGCTGTAAGTCGTCCACTGCCGGACACAGGCCTCCCCCAATTTGAGTATTTTGTCATAATCGCCACGATTGGCAGGCGGGTTAGCGATCGCAGTATGGTGGTAAAATGCATAGAGAACGCTGCTGCCAAATCTCTAGTAAGTCCCTTAGAAGTCACCTGTTACGACAACCACGAGAAGAAATGTGTTAGTTCTATTCACAACTGATAAATATACTAATATATTTCTAAATACTAATTATTGTACTCATCCCCTCGACCTCAGTCTTATCAGTCAGGGTCAAACTCTGTCTTTACGTCCGGAACCACCCGGAACACGAGATCAATTTGTTTGTCTAGCATGGTGATTCAAAATTTAGGCAACATTATTTGACGTCTCCTTTTGTCACACATCTTTGAAAAGGGTAATTTTCAGCAGTCACTAATAAAAGGTCTATGATAAAAACCACGCCAGTCTATGTATGAATAAATAAGAAGACTTCAGCACTATTTCTTACTCTTTGGAAATAGATTTGGGTTTCTTCAAGACACGTTTAGACGTCTACTTGAATATATTATACCTTTCACTTCTAACTCTCTCTGGGGAAACTGAATAAAAAATTCGACACTACTGCGATTCGGACAAATAGGTTTTTCTTAGAATTCCGTAAGGATATCTTTTAGTTACGTCATGTTTTATCCGTCTTCATTTTTCAAATAAATTCGTAATGTATGTATTAAACAAAAGAGCGTCAGTAGTACTATTGGGTAAAGTTCACTGTTCACGTCACTCAAGTGAGCGCACACAATTCGAAAACGAACTCATTTGTTTTTAAAGCACCTAAATCACCGCGGTTGCACAACGAGACACCGTTCCAATTTTGAAGTGTTGTTTAGAAAAAGAATCATTCAAAAGATTTACGTCAAAAGTTATCTTATTATTCAGATAAGTTCTTAGTTATTTGCATAAAAACACAATAGAAGTAATATAAAACCGCAGAGCTAGCCTTTCAAGATCACGTGATAACATTTCTTTAGAGGTAAACCACTTTGACATGGACAGACAGCCTTCCGTTCAACTGGCTATCAGACGCGTAATGTAGTGGAAGAATACGAGCGAACGATCAAGAGTAACATCCATACCCACCCTACCACCTACTCACTTTAAAAATACATCTATCATTCTTCAGAAATGCTGTGGGTAACATCTGTTATGTGGAGAAAATGTGATCATTATGTTAGGTTTATAATAATACACACTACACGCCTGTACTCACTTTTTTTGTCGATAAGAAATCATCAAATGATATCTCCCGCTCTGGGTGGAGCGGAAGGGCGTGTTAGATTTTTACTGACTAAAACCCACCAGTGTTCCTTCAGTTGCCCTTGCCAGAGCCACGGTAACTCTATCGAACAATTTCGCAACTCTGACAGGCATCAGTCCCAGCTGACCCCTTAAATTACCACGCCTGCTCTCCCTGAAGCGATGGTCAGAGTCGAACCCACATTTCAACAGATACTTTTTAGTCACATGTAATGGAGGGCGACCTTATTGCCATCATCTGGACACAAATCCTGACAATATGCGCTCCTGATGGATTTTTTTAGTGGAGAAACCAACAACCACAATTGTTAGCGCGTGGAGCAAACAAAATAGTGGACTGTATTTAGGGGCAATGGTTTAATGTCGTTTTTACAATAAATATAACTATCCCGCACAAACAATAAAATGAGGTTAGAGAGGAGGATCGTCCGTCGCGGTGGAGTCCGTGGAAGCGAATGGCCATTGGGCCGAGCCGTGTCGCCGCTGCGCTGCGCCTCGGCGTGCCAGTGATGACGCGATGATCACACCGCCTGCGCGTGCTAACCGCGCGCAAGGTAAGGTATTGAGTTCGATTCCCAACAACAATAATACTTTGCCCTGCGATCGCCAACCCGCCCGCCAATGACTTGGGGCATCCACCAGCGGCCTTAAAGACCATATATTCCATTTTTTGGACATTGCATACAAGGCTTTGGAAGCATAGGCCTCACATACTCTTAACAACTTTTCGAGATCTCTCTGTAGCAGTGAAGGCGCTACGAGGAACTAGCTCTTGATTAAGAAGTTCGTTCAGGGAAGTGCTACCATCATTATCTATGTCTGTCCATAGTCAGCGTTACTGTGTTCCTATTTGATGGCACTTTGTCACTCTTGATATCTAGGATAATAACGCCACTTATTTTCTTTGGGTCTGCTTCCATTGAATTAGCCAATACACCACCAAATTACATTCCACACTTTGGCTCTGCCCCTAATAAATTTGGAGGCGAAACCCTGAGTATGATTGGTCGGGATATCAACCAAGTGAGAATGGTACCCCGTAGAACGTCTTGTAGTCTGGTAGTATAAGGGCAATGATAGGAACAAGTCATGCAGCTTTTGCACACACTCTCCGAAGAACAGTCTGTAGAAGACCGACGTGCAACCAAAATAATGCCAATGGTTTCACAACCTGACTGGCTGTGAAACCACGAAATTATCGTCACCTATAAGTCTTTTTGCTCTGCGTTCCACCGATTCAACATGAACAAGTAGTCCCAAATATAATGAATTCCAGCAACAATTATCTAATCTATCTATTTGTTATCAGTAGGCTTTTGTCTTATCTCTGACGTCAGTAGACGAGTAGGGTTGACTGACTGAAAACCGTGTATAGCCTGGATACAGTTACTACTCATTTAAGTTCACTTGCATGCGTAACATGACCACCGTACAAAGGGGTTTTGTCAACGGAAGAATAGACAAAATTACAGATTATAGAAAGATTAAAGACATAATTAAAGATTGTAGTAAAATTTGTACCGTTTCATGCTGGCGTAGCAAGACAGCTCTATCTCTATTCTACCAAGTATAGACAAAGTTCTTTCTATGGTGGTCATGCTACGCGTGTTGGAAATTATTATATCTACTATTTAGTAAACAACTACTGCAGTAAGTAGTGGTATTCTATAAAAACACTCTCAAATCAGCGCACACAATTCTAAAACGACCATATATAATATCATCATCATTTCAGCCGAAAGACGTCCACTGCTGGACATAGGCCTCTCCCAAGCACAGTCACTTCGACCAGTGCTGTGCTTCTCGCATCCAGCGGCTTCCTGCGGCCTTCACCAGGAGCATTATTATTTAAAACTAGCTTTTGCCCGCGGCTTCGCCCGCGTGGATGTCGGAAATTAATGCAAGAGGACGTATAACCGCGATAAGAATGTGTTATTCCAGGTTATATAGGTAATATAGACTCTGTGTGCTATTTTCGATCCAGATCCATTCAGCCATTTTTGCGTGATTGAGAAACAAACACCCAATCATACATATTTTCACATATATAATATTATTAGTAGTAGGATTATAACTCATATTACTTAGGATTCATAGTTTATGAGAACATCATGTGTGTTGGTGTTTTTAAAAGAAAAGTAATAGTATTCAGAGTAAGAAGACTGTGACATAGGGCTTGGTTTAGTTGAATATAAGTCTTCCTGGTTTTTCTTAACGCTCCTATTTTACCTATACAGACACTCAATCATTTACCAGACACCGAACTTAATTATAGGAATAGTACTTTTGCCAGTGGCTTGGCCCGTATAGCTGTCGGAAAATAACACCCGGGAACCTACTACCGGGATAAAGTAGGTATCCTATCTGTTACGTATCCATGATATAATATATCTTTGTGCCAAATTCGATCTAAATCCGTTTGGCCGTCTTTGCATCATTGAGAAACAAACATCCAAAAATCTAAACAACTAAGCAATTTCGCGGTCTCTTACTTGAAATAATACTATTAGGTTTATTTTGAGTATAATGAACACACATGATATTCGCAATTACTTTGAAGCCAAAGTAATATGAATTACAATCCTACTTATCCTGTACTACCCGGCCCCTGCCAACGCGCTCTGCGCCCACTTTTTAAATCTCTAATATCTTCTAAGATATTCATTTAAATTACATGCTGTAAAGGGCCATATTGATCTATATTAAATGCACAATGTATTTAAGGTACTTAATTGGATAAGGATTAATGCTGTATTGCTTAAAATCGCTTCGTAAATAAGCCCTTATTTCTCGTAAAAAGTAAAAGATAAAAAATGGTTATTGTGGGTTATCCCTAAGAGATAGACATATACCATTGAGGACATTTTTGTAGGCCTTTTTAAGGTGTACAATACTGTAGTACATTATTTTGATCTATTTCGTAGGATTCAGCCAGGGTTTTACGAATTTTGAGACGTATGTCAGCGTAGTTTTCGAAGATAGTTATTTTTTTCTAAAATAAAAGAATCTTTCTAAAATAAAAATAGCCTAAGTTACTCCTTGTTACATCAGCTATCTGCCAGTGAAAGTCCCGTCAAAATCGGTCCAGCCATTTCCGAGATTAGCGGGAACGAACAGACAGACAGACAGACAGACAGACAGACAGACAGACAAAAATTGTTAAAAATGTTGTTTTGGTATATGTATCGTGTATACATCCATATACACTTAGTAAAAAGTGGTTATCTTAATATTAAAAACAGACACTCCAATTTTATTTATTTGTATAGATTAAATCATCGCGGATACGCGGAGACACTGTTAGAATTCTGAAATGATATTTTAAGAATTTTGTTAAAGCGACCCTTTATCTCTCTTTGTTTCTCAACATTTTGACAGCTTTATCGCTAACATTAAACCGTTTGACAGCCATACAACGTTTATGCCTATCTAGATTCCTGGTCGTCCTTTATGCCAAATATCTTTGTTTAGAGGTCAAAGGTAAGCACAAAAACGTAATTTTGCAGACAATAGGGTTTACTTATTCTATTTATAAATATTGACGTTCAAAAGAGCCTTTTTGTGCCTATTTGGAATAAATGCTTTGACTAAACTTGTGCTGGTTTTAGCAGCTGTAAGTGGGTTTATCGCTATTTTTTGGATAGGGGAATCATCAAATGACTTCAGCTACTCTGGGCGGAGCAGGAAAGCGTGTCAGACGTGTGAAAATGTATTTATATGCAATTTGCATTACACATATAATGTACTTAAGTGTCAGAATTCTGAGACGTACATACTTCCATTGACACCTAATCTGGAACGCACCTATGCTGCTTAGCAGTAAATAAATAATAGTTTAAAAAAACTAAAAAACACGCTTCCATTGAAAACCAAACTAAAAAGTACAAAATAATGGAAAAAAAGCGTGGGGTGCTTTTTAAGGTATTTTTTTTATTGATATCAGGGACCCCACGCTTTTTTTCCATTATTTTGTACTTTTTAGTTTGGTTTTCAATGGAAGCGTGTTTTTTAATTTTTTTAAACTATTAAGTATTTATTTTCAATTTTTTAGGGTGTTTTGAATTTTGAGACGTATGTCAGCGTAGTTTGTGACGTATGTCAGCGTAGTTTTCGAAGACAGTTTTTTTTTGCTGTCCTGGTAACCCTGGCAAGGATCATGGCACAAATTAGTTTGTGACGTATGTCAGCGTAGTTTTCGAAGACAGTTTTTTTGCTGTCCTGGTAACCTTGGCAAGGATAATGGCACAAATTTATGAAATTATTGCATTGTCATCGGTCCTTGACAGGTGTGCAAAGTTTGAATGAAATCTGGTCGTTTAAAGTGGGTCAAAATCGCGCTATAAGGAGTCGGTTACAAACAAACATACAAACATACAAATATACAAACATACAAGTGAAGCTAATATAAAGCGTGTAAAAAGGCATTGCAACAATGGTTCTTCATACGTGAACAAAATATGATTCACCATCGTACCCTTTACAGAAATATAATAATCAACACAACCCTCAGACTAATACATGAAATAGTCATTCATGCGATTCAATGAAAAAATTTAATTTTGCGGTCAACGCCGGCGTTTCCCCTTAATCTAAAATGATACGCCACTTCACTGCTTGTTGCAATTCAAATGTTTGTATAGACATTTAAGTGGTAGCATTTTAGTGGGTGCAGTTTTAGATTTAACGATATCTACATCCGAAATCCCAGTACTATCAGCCCCAACCATATCAAATCCAGGCAGGCACTTTCATCATCATCATCATCATTTCAGAAAGACGTCCACTGTTGGACATAGGCCTCCCCCAAGCACCGGCACTTCGACCTGTTCTGTGCTTCTCGAATCCAACCTATTCCTGCGGCCTTCACCAGGTCATCGGTCCATCTTGTGGGAGGCCTTCCAACGCTTCGTCTTCCAGTACGCGGTCGCCACTCCAGAACCTTCCGACCCCATCGGCCATCCGTTCTGCGAGCAATGTGCCCTGCCCACTGCCATTTAAGTTTGGCAATTCTTCGGGCTACGTCGGTTACCTTAGTTTTCCTACGGATCTCTTCATTTCTGATTCGATCGCGTAGGGAAACTCCAAGCATAGCCCTCTCCATTGCTCTTTGGGTGACTTTGAGCCTTCTTATGAGGCCCATTGTGAGCGACCACGTCTCAGTGCCATATGTCATCACTGGCAGCATACACTGGTCAAAGACTTTTGTCTTGAGACACTGCGGTAAGTGAGACGAGAAGATATCGCGTAGCTTCCCGAACGCTGCCCAGCTGAGTCGGAATCGACGATTGACCTCTTTCTCGAAGTTGGACCTACCTCAGGCAGGCGCTTTACTTCGTGTAAATAATTTCATCACCACTGCTCTCAAAACGAGAAGGAAAACAAAGTGAGGAAGCTGGAAAGACCTATGAAATTGAAATGGGATCATTGTAGGCTACTTATGCATGCGACACACCATGGGCAGGCGGTCTCTACGCCCACCTTGTTGACTAAGTTTTATATTTTAATCATGTTCTTTTCGTCATTATTATGATTAAATAGCCAGCTGATTAAATAATCCGTCGCTTACCCCCCAAGGACAGAAGTGTTATCGTAGCATCAACTCAAGGTTATGTAGTCAAGTGACGTTTACATGTATGTATGTCGTGTGGATCGATAGGGATAGCAAAACAATAACATTTTTGTTCAGTGGCGATTTTTTACCACTCTAAACTGAATGTTTTTTAATTGGTAGCAGACATGACATTGAGTAAGAAGGCAAATAATATACAATATTATGTTTTCTAAAATAGTATAAAATAAAGTCGCTTTTCGAATCTGATTGTGATTTTTACCATCATTTAGATAATTTCTTCAAGAAGGTTTATGTATTATACCTTTAATATATGAATATTATACTTATCTGCATACAACGAGTTACAAGACCCTTATTGAAGACGTCATCTACGCATTCTTTAACACAAACAAAAATAACTCGGTGCTAAAATAATTACTAAATACCTGTTTGGTTTTTTTGTTTTCTGTGTTCTAAGGAATGTGGCTGTGGCAGACTGGATGCGGAAGGTGGAGGACAGGGTGTTGTGGAGTAACATGGGAGAGGCCTATGTCCAGCAGTGGACTGCAATAGGCTGAGTTGATTGGTCTGTATATGGTAGTCATATTCATATTCATTTGTTCCTTTTGGTGCTGGATGTAAAGAAAGAAAGAAAGATAAATAATTTATTTGAGACACGCACAGGATATAAAGAAAATAAAAAGAACATAAAAACTTTTATAAAAACTTTTTTGCAAAAAAAAAACAACCGACTTCCTTAAAAACAAAAATAGTGAAAAATAACTTTAATTTCGGTAGTCGGTGTCTTAGGATCTGTGTTTATGGTTTTTTTTGCCACCGACTTCCGAAATTAAAGTTATTTTTCACTATTTTTGTTTTTAAGGAAGTCGGTTGTTTTTTTTTTTGCAAAAAAGTTTTTATTTTTAAATTTTTAGTTGTGGTATTCACCCTGCACTAATTCCAAACAAACAATGCATATTTATGCGATAGCAGAAATCGCGGTTGATTTCCTGTCATTTTTTAAAGAGTTCCGGTGTCTGTCTCCCGAACTCATCATCAGATCTATATGAAAATTATATGGGACCATTTCGGAATAAACCCCTTTCGAACAAAAAACGAATTTTGCAAATCCGTCTATATATGACGGAGTTATGGCCGAACATACATAAAAAAAAAAAAAAAAAAAAACATAAACATCCCAATTGATAACCTCCTCCTTTTTGAAGTCGGTTAAAAATAACAAAAAGGTAAAAATTAAAAAAAATAAGACCTGTGCGAGGCCAAAAAGGCTCCTATCTCAGCGTAATGCTGCGATATTTGTAAAAAAAACAACTAAGAAAGAATAGCACCATCCCATTTCTTCCCGTGAGTTTCATCCCAATTTATTTATATTTATAAATTTATCTAAACATCTCGTTTTTTAACCGACTTCAAAAAGGAGGAGGTTATCAATTCGGATGTTTATATGTTTTTTTTTTTTTTTATGTATGTTCGGCCATAACTCCGTCATATATAGACGGATTTGCAAAATTCTTTTTTTGTTCGAAGGGGGTTTATTCCGAAATGGTCCCATATCATTTTCATATAGATCTGATGATGAGTTCGGGAGACAGACACCGGAACTCTTTAAAAAATGACAGGAAATCAACCGCGATTTCTGCTATCGCATAAATATGCATTGTTTGATTGGAATTAGTGCAGGGTGAATACCACAACTAAAAATTTAAAAATAAAAACTTTTTTGCAAAAAAAAAAACAACCGACTTCCTTAAAAACACTACAAAGTGAAAAATAACTTTAATTTCGGAAGTCGGTGGCAAAAAAACCATAAATACAGATCCTAAGACACCGACTACCGAAATTAAAGTTATTTTTCACTTTGTAGTGTTTTTAAGGAAGTCGGTTGTTTTTTTTTTTGCAAAAAAGTTTTTTAAAGTGAAACTTTTATTACATCGTCTCACACTTTTTCGTCTGTGTGTTGCAAGTCGCGTGACGGTCGGCCGCGGAGTAGAGATAAAGTGAAAGGCGCTCGCTGGTACATGTTGTTGTTTATGGATTTATTTAGTTTTGAGTGCTTGAATATATTATTTAACTTATTTCGTATGAATATTAAATTAAGTCTTTTTATAAAGGTTTTTGCAGATATTACCAAAATTTTTAGTTACAATGTCTATAATGTGAAAAAAAGTTTCACTTTTACCGTACCGTAAAAAAACACACAATCCTTTTTTTATTTAAACATTACTTTTAGTTTTATGTTTTTAGTCATCTTAATTTTATACGTTTTCTGTGCCCTTACAGGGACCATATTTACCTAATTTTAAACCCTTTGTAATATCTTTTTCACAACAAAATTTGTAATAAATAAATGAATCATCATCATCATCATTTCAGTCAAAAGACGTCCACTGCTGAACACAGGCCTTCCCCAGAAAATGGTGGATTTGCCATAATCACCACGCTCGGGTTGGCGATCGCAGTATCTATAGTAGTAAAATGCAAAGAAAACGCTGCTGCCCATTCTCTAGTAAGCCTCTTAGTCGTCTCTTGCGACACCCACGGTAAGAAATGAGATGGTGCCATTCTTTTCATCCGGCAACACACGGAAAATCCAAGTATCCGAACATTTAAATGTTTTGTCGAAACGAAAAAACGTGCGAAGAATGGGCGGGTCACTAGTTTAAATATATTTTAGGCTTCAATTTGTACGAAGAGAACCTTTTTTCTGCAGATATTTTCAGGTTTTTATGCAAAAAAAAAAAACTCTAGTTTCTGTAAATTATTCAGTAGAATGTATCTTACGAGCTTTCTTCACTGGCTAAGTAATTCTTTCAACACAATATTAGCCTTAGAACAACGTCTCCTAGGCCTAAAATAAGCCTCTTGTAGAAATATCAAAATAAATTCAGAGAAAGAAAGCTGAAATCATATCCACATTTTCAGCACTTTATGTTATGTAACTGTATCCAGGGTGGAAATATAAAGACGTGTCTACTGCAGAATTTTTCGCGTCGCGTAAGAGATGTTAAGAAAAATATTTCCTTTTTTGTACACTAAAAGGGTTCCGGCTTTTGATACCTAGTTTGGTAAATCCTATTGAATGTACGTGAGCAGGTACAGCTGTATACACTCCCTATACAAGATTTTTAGGTTTCTTGACGAAAAAACTTAAGATTTCCAGTTTCTATCTTAATAACTTGAAGTTAGCTAATTCCAATTTGGCATTATTAAAGCGATTCCTTCAATGTAGCACGCTAAATACAAAATTCAATTGCAAAACACGGAACAACTTTTGAATTTCGAAATTCAGACACTCAATTTCTTATTTATCATTGTACAATAGACAATTACCAATAAACACATAGCTATCATTTTGGTAGCTCGCAGACACGAAGTAATAGTTAAACTTATATTTCTTTAACTCCAAATAATATCGCATCTCAAGCTCATCTATTACATAATATAAAATGGAATGCGCTCTTAAATTCTTTTGAAGATCTAAGGCAAATACTAGAAAGTATAAGAATCCAGAAAATCCTCTGAGCACCGCAAAGTTCCGTAAGAATTCTGTCCTCAATAGTTTCGAGTATTCCGTAGTGCGGTGACTACCTTCCTCCTTAAATATGGGACATTTCTCGATAATAATTGTTTTGACCTACTCCTTTCACATAAACGAGTACGTTATTTTTTTTTTCTTGCATTGGTTTATTGTCATTACCTCTTGAATGATGAAGGTTGCTAGAACCTATATTCGAGGCATGTTTTCGGATTTTCCATATGGACAGGCTCGGCAGCAGTCCGGGGTCTGAATAAGTGCCCAGTAAATGGTAATAGCCTTGATTTCTATTCTATGGGACTGGTTACATTTCTGGCAAAAAGTGGGTGACATGTCTGCGTACCTTTAAGCTGAATTTGTATAATCGCAGGAAAACTAACCGTTGTTTAATTACAGCAATTTCCCATCAATCGTTCATTGCTCATATTTAGTAGTGCCATCACTTCGGAATTTGAACGTTGTATCGTTGTGAACGATGAATTAGCTAAAAAAAAATAACAAATGAGATCTTTTTCAGTTTGTATCCGCTCATTTGAGTGAACCAAGTGAACTTTACGTAATTCCAAATACCACTACTTGTTTCCAAATTCAAAATTTTTTGAAATTTGACAGTGTTTTCTAATTCTTCTCTTATTTTATTTATTTGCATCCAAATTTTTATTTTTATTTTTTTGTCGTCCTAAAATAAGTCATAATTCATTTAAAATTTGAAAAAACAAACCTCTCCATTGAATTACCCCAGCAAAAACATTTTTATTATCATTAAAGCTTTTGATTTTGTTTGGCAATATTTGTGATTATGACATTATTTTCATATACGTATAATACCTAGCTCGGAATCCCTTTTAAACTGAAATATTAACCGTCCTCAGTAAGTCGCAGCTAAGCAAGATGAAGATGGAGGGAAGATCTTTACATACACACACATACACCCCCACACACACTCCCACACACAATTATATGTAATAGAAGAAGAGGACTGAGGTGTGAAAGGTATAGTAACGCCTTTGCCCAGAAGTGGGGAGATAAAAGTAGATTTGTAGTTTGTATCAATCTCTGTTTACTTACAAATCTATATAAAAAAACATTTCAGTCCTATCCACAAAATTTCCAAGGAAGAAATGGTCACTTTACCTTCTACCCAGAAAATAATCCGACTATTTCTTATTTTATACTAGCTTTTGCCCGCGGCTTCGCCCGCGTGGATGTCGGAAATTAACGCAGGAGGACGTACTACCGCGGTGAGATGTGTTAATTCAGGTTATATTTTAGGTAATAGCTATTACCCGCGTCTTCATCCGCGTGGTATTTAACAAAAAGTTTTTCATAAGAACTGTCTTTCAAAACTACGCTGACAAACGTCACAAACTACGCTGACATACGTCTCAAAATTCTGCGTGTTTTTAGTTTTTTTGAACTATTATTTATTTTTTCTAAAATAAAAGTAGCTTAAGTTACTCCTTGTTACGACAGCTATCTGCCAGTGAAAGTTCCGTCAAAATTGGTCCAGCCATTTCAGAGATTAGCTGGAACAAACAGACGGACAGACAAACAGACGCGTGGTATTTAACAAAAAAGTTTTTCATTAGTTTTATTTTTTTTCGTGAGATCCTATTTTTTTTTTCTAAAATAAAGGCTGCTTAAGTTACTCCTTGTTACATCAGCTATCTGCAAGTGAAAGTCTCGTCAAAATCGGTCCAGCCATTTCAGAGATTAGCCGGAACAAACAGACAGACAAAAATTGTAAAAAATGTTGTTTTGGTATATGTACCGTGTATACATCCATATACACTTAGTAAAAAGTGGTTATCTTAATATTAAAAACAGACACCAATTTTATTTATTTGTATGAATGTATAGATGATTATTTAATTATTTGTTCATACTAAAAATGAGGTCCATTGTAAAAGTAACAATTTTACTTGGCCTATAATATAATAATAATAATATAATAATAATATTCCACAACTATCACACAACGCCATCTAGTCCCAAGCTAAGCAGAGCTTGTGTTATGGGTACTAGACAACTGATAAACATACTTATATATTTCTAAATACATACATATTATAGATAAATTACACCCAGACACAGAACAAATGATCGTGCTCATCACACAAACATTTGTCCTGGGTGGGAATCGAACCCACGACCTCCGGCATAGCAGTCAGGGTCGCTAACCACTAGACCAACAGGTCTATGTTAGCACTATATGTACAGTACTATACCTACAGAGTGTTCATTTCCCTATTTCCCTCAGAAATCGGAACGTATGCTCACGTTATTAACACGACCCATCCCCTATCGACCTACATTCTGAGTCCGTTCTATAATACAGCAATATGTTACCATATTATATTGTAATAAGTACTTATTTCTTATTGAGATGGAAAAAATAGAACTTTTACAAAGATATTAATTAAACAATGAGTCTTTTCCCAACTACATAAATGTGTCTTCTGGGGACTATTTCAAATGGCCCGCAGCTGTGCGGGCGTGTACTTCGCGCCTAAGTGTTCAAAAAATAAAAGGTTTTATTTTTATTTTATTTGTATATTGTATGAATGTAGCTAAGTCTAGACAGATGGCTAGGCTAAAACCTATAAAATTCATGATCTGAGGTTGATCATGTTCCTCAAACTTTGGTGCCAAACTTACAAGACAAATCAAAAACAAATTGCCTACCAATCTTGTGCTTTTCTCATTTGGAAATTAAGTAGTAATAAAGGGGCGTCGTTTTAACTTACAGAATTATAAGACCAATAGCGTCTCTTTATAAGCACACACGACCTGAATAGTTAAAAGTAAATCATAGCAGATTCACAACGAGACATAGCAATCGAAATTTGTGAGCGCCAGCGCCGGATTTAGACTTCGGCGGCCCATAGGCAGAGCATGTGGTGGAGGCCCTCAAATCGTATCAAAATGTTGAAAGTTTCTATTAAGGTCAAGGTAAAGAAGAAAGCAACTAAATAAGTTGGCAAACACAAAATTTTTTGTTTCTACTGAGCCTTTATTGATTTTTTTTTTAATTGTGGTGTGGTGGCGGCCCCCTTGTGGTGGCGGCCCATAGGCAACTGCCTATGTTGCCTGTGCTTAAATCCGGCACTGGTGAGCGCTATGAATTGAAAATTTTTCGCCACGGGACCAACATCGTCATTGCGAAAAACCAAACAATTTTTTTTTTTTGGGTCGACCCAAATGCCTAAGATGCTGATTTTTTTGTTTTTGTAACTTTTGAAGTTTTTTGTGGTAGAGGAATTTGCATCAATCTGCTGAATGCAGAATGCTCTGAACCGGTCGTACTGGCGGTATTTGAGTGAGGACTATGTTCAGATGTTGACGTCTTACGGAAATGATGATGGTAATGAAGTTGGGATAGTTGAAAACATCGACTCGATACACTGATGTTAGTTGCATAGAGAAATTTGTTTAGTTAGATGGCCTGTACCCTAAAATATGACAAAATATTTATATCAGTGTTATAGAATATCACTACGTACTTCTTTCATAATCTCGTATCGGCACGAACTTCTATACCTTTATCAAAAGAATAGCTAGAGCGGTGATAAAGATAGAAGCCATTTGAACGTTCATCTAGAACGTAAGTAAAATACCGCTTTTGACCAACCATTGTGTGACCCTATGTAACATTTTTATCTGTTATATTATGTATTGTGTGTTATGTATGGTGTCTTCTGCCCGCGACTTCGTCCGCGTTAAATTTCTTGTTCCCCCGACCCTTCCCGTCGCGTTGAATCGCCTACCCATGCGATTTTCCCCGTTTTTGCAACATTTTTCATTACTGCTCCGCTCCTCTTAGTTGTAGCGTGATGTTATATAGCCTATAGCCTTCCTCGATAAATAGGCTACCTAACACAAAAATAATTTTTCAAATCGAACCAGTAGTTCCTGAGATTAGCGCGTTCAATCAAACAAACAAACAAACTCTTCAGCTTTATAATATTCGTTTAGATAATCAAGATTAGTTTATACATGTAAGTCATGCTTCTAGTGAAGGATATTTCTATGCCACCTATAGTATCGAATAAATAAACCACACAGCTTTTCCGGTAAGTCCACAAACGAGCAATAAATGGCGAGAAATTCCGGAAAATTCACCTTTTTAACACACAATGCGTTTTTTTTCTTGATTCTCGCTATTTGAAGCAATAGGCTCAGCAGACAATAGACTAAAAAACGGGAGAGAATAGAAACGATTCTTTTGTAAAATAATATACGGTGTATTATTATGAATTGGAGTGAAAATTAATTATCTAAATATATAAAATTCAAAGTCCTGAGTGACTGACTGACTGATATATCAACGTACAGCCTAAACCGCTGGTCCTAGAGACATGAAATTTGGAGGATGTATTCTTTGTGAAGAGTAGGTATCCACTAAGAAAGGGTTTTTTGAAATTCCATCCCTAAGAGGGTGAATTGGGGGTTGAATTTTCACGCGGGCGAAGCCGCTGGCGGAAGCTAGTTTATTATAGTTTTCTTGATGTAGAAACCAAGTAACATGAATAATAGGGATGTGGCTCCTCGTCATCTACCCAGCCTTTTCTATAAGCTAATTTGTGAGACTATTGACGTGAACAAATTTTTTTTGTGGTCTTGTGTGTAATACTGATATTCGGCCCAGCTGATGTTATGTGATCACTGGTGCATGTGGTCGTCAGTCTGATCTGCAATACTGAATGCACAGGAGGCGCACTATCAACTAAGATAACTAGCAGCTAATGTTAGCTTCCAGTCTAACCGGATCCAGCTGAGTACCGGCAGGACATGTAGCGACTGCCTATCAACCCATTTACTGGGTAACACAAAGCTCCTTTGTTGGCAGACTTTCAAGTGGCTGACTAACCGAAATGACTGTTACAGTTCTATGAAAGTTAGTCTGTGAAAAGTTTTCAATACTTCCTTTCAAGTACATTATTACAGTAAAAACCATATCCATAATAATATGACCTATTTCATCCTATGTTCATGTAAAAGTAAATTGCAAGTCACAATAACGGTCTCTAAGCACGCAATGTTTTGAAAACGAAACAATAATTCATTGTAGGTGCTCGTAATAATGTATTGTTTCAATAAATATACCATCAGGCCAGCGTTTCACGAAAGAGAAGACAGAGGTGTAATTCATTCACATGATATGTTCTTAGTACCATGTATTTAAATAGGGGGCGAGCCTATTGACTGTAACTGATCATCGCCAGACTCAGGAAACATTCTGATGATAACCTGATAACAATAGCGGACCTTTTTTTTTGTGGGTGGGAAATCATCAAATGACTTCTCCCGCTTTGGGCGGAGCGAGAAGGCGCGTCAAACTTTTACGACTAAAACCCACCCGTGTTCCTTCAGCTGCCTATATGCCAGGGCCACGGTAACTATTTCGAAAAAAACTCGCGACCCTGGCAGGAACCCTAGCTGACCTGAGGATTACACTCACCTCATCTCTATGTGTTCTTCTCTGACCATCACTTCGAAATTCGAACGGTGTCTCGTTGTGAATCCGCGATGATTTACTTTTAAAACAAGTGCTGGCTTACTTCCTTTCTTTCACTAAATCAGTCGTGCTAATAACCACTGAACCAAATAAACTTTTTTACAAAAAAAAACAACCGACTTCCTTAAAAACACTACAAAGTGAAAAATAACTTTAATTTCGGTAGTCGGTGTCTTAGGATCTGTATTTATGGATTTTTTGCCACCGACTTCCGAAATTAAAGTTATTTTTCACTTTGTAGTGTTTTTAAGGAAGTCGGTTATTTTTTTTTTTTTTTTTTGTAAAAAAGTTTTTATTTTTAATTTTTTTTTGTTGTGGTATTCACCCTGCACTAATTCCAAACAAACAATGCATATTTATGCGATAGCAGAAATCGCGGTTGATTTCCTGTCATTTTTTAAAGAGTTCCGGTGTCTGTCTCCCGAACTCATCATCAGATCTATATGAAAATTATATGGGACCATTTCGAAATAAACCCTTTTCGAACAAAAAAAGAATTTTGCAAATCCGTCTAAACATGACAGAGTTATGGCCGAACATACATAAAAAAAAAACATCTAAACATGCGAATTGAGAACCTCCTCCTTTTTGAAGTCGGTTAAAAAGGCAGTTTCCATCATTATGTTTTATACTTATTTCACGGTATTTTTAGGGGTATTAGTGGCGAAGAAAGGTGTTGTTGATTGTTTTGAATAGGTCATTAATTTTGGTGTTAATAATATGTATGTACAAATAGGGCAGTATTTATTAAAACACAACACGCAAGTTATGCGTTACCACCGAAACTAAATAAGGTATAATGTTTTACAAATTAGTAATTTCCGCCAAAGTATACATAGTTTACACGGTGATTATTTAAATAACAACAATAGATTTATCGAAGCATTAAGGGGCGGTCTTCACTAGTGATATATTCAAAACGATATAGGATTGTTGATCGCGTTCAGTTGAACTGATGAAATTCGCTCTTTATTACACGCTTTATATTAGCTTCACTTGTATGTTTGTTTGTAACCGACTCCTTATAGCGCGATTTTGACCCACTTTAAACGACCAGATTTCATTCAAACTTTGCACACCTGTCAAGGACCGATGACAATGCAATAATTTCATAAATTTGTGCCATTATCCTTGCCAGGGTTACCAGGACAGCAAAAAACTGTCTTCGAAAACTACGCTGACATACGTCACAAATTACGCTGACATACGACACAAACTACGCTGACATACGTCACAAACTACGCTGACATACGTCACAAACTACGCTGACATACGTCACAAACTACGCTGACATACGTCTCAAAATTCGAAACACCTTAAAAAATTGAAAATAAATAATAGTTTAAAAAAACTAAAAAACATGCTTCCACTGAAAACCAAACTAAAAAGTACAAAATAATGGAAAAAAAAGCGTGGGATGCCTGATATCAATAAAAAAATACCTTAAAAAGCACCCCACGTTTTTTTCCATTATTTTGTACTTTTTAGTTTGGTTTTCAATGGAAGCGTGTTTTTTAGTTTTTTTAAACTATTATTTTTATAGTCAACAGCGCAGATCGTTCAAATAGGCACCACGAAGTGACGATTCAGTAGTAGGTACGTATGACGCTCGCTGTACAGTGAGCCCCACTGACAATTACTTTTCTGTCTGTCTATTTTTAACGCGACATTATCATCCGCCTCGCCTTTTCCAAACTATATTGGGCTCTACTTTTTTTTTGTGAATGGGAAATCATCACATGACGTCTCCCGCTCTGGGTGGAGCGGAATGGCGTGTCAGACTTTTACTGACTAAAACCCACCCGTGTTCCTTCAGTTGCCTATATGCCAGGGCCACGGTAACTCTTTCCAAACAGATATCGTGACCCTGGCAGGCATCGGTCCTAGCGGACCCCTTCAGTCTTGCTGACATCTCTTTGAGGCGCGCGTGGAACACTACGCGCTGTCGACACGGGCCTGGTCCTTACCGCCGGTGAGATACCCATTGCTCGCTGTCCGTAAGCGCGCGCCTACGGTGGCCGGGAGTCCGCAATGGGAACATCTGAGGCTGAAAATGATATTCGAAATATTTCGACCATAGTTAGCAGTGGCTAGTAGCCAAACTATCGCTCACGTCAGTTGCTCAGTCTACGCTAGTACGTAATTAACAATTAAAACTTTAGTCACGTTTACGTAAGATTAGAAAGGCAGTAATAGCTACGTAATTTTCTTAGCCTACAATTACAGGGACATTAAGAAAATTGCTTTCAGTAATGTTCGAGTAATTGGTACTATAGAATTGTATTAGTATTGTACTAAAATTGTGGTGTGACGGCTGGTTTTACTGAAAGCTGATTACAGAATGAAGATTTTATAAACGGGGATTGTAGTATTCTATATCTATTCTTTGGCTATCGTTAGGGGTTGGCAGAAAGCTGAAAGTGTAGCAGTCTTACCAAGAGTATAATAGAGTTACGCTGATGATATGGTGCTGCTGGGTCCAACGCCTGGCTCAATCGGGGAGATGCTGAACATCTGTGGAAAGAATGCGGCAACTCACGGCCGGTTATATAATGTAGTAAAAAGTCAATACGTGATCTTTGCTGCTCCCAGGAAACATATAACTTACGAGCCTTCAATAACTCTCAAAGGGCAACCACTTAAAAGGGTTACTCAATTTAAATACTTTGCACACTATGTCACTGAGGACCTCAAAGATCAGGTAGAATTGATCGTGAGCGCAGGGCACTAGCAGCCAGATACAACATGTTGGCTCACAGATTCGCTCGTTGTAATTCAATTCAATTCAATTAATTTATTTCAGAGAAAATCTCCATAAATGTACATAAAAAGGATAAAAATGTTACAAAATCATAAAAAGTTAGTGTGTTAGAACAAAAATTGGACTTAAAATTATATTAATATTGTTAGTACCTAACTGATGCCAATGGCTGTCCTTATCCAATGATTTTGAAAAGGACAGTCAAAACGGGCAGCAATCACATTTAAGATGCTGTTGCTGCCGCTTTGTAGACGCTGCAGCAACGAGTTTGCTTTCTTGCGCATGATGGCTTGAAAGCCATCTATACGCACTTCAGCAAACATGCCGGATGCGCTGCAGCGCCACGGCAGTCCCAACAGCATCCTAAAAGTGTTGTTATATTGGGTGCGCAGGGCTGTGTAGGTTCGCTGCGTATGCTTCACCCACAGACCACTCGAGTAAAATGACTGGCAGAACGCCTTAAAAAGTGTTATTTTCACCTCCTTAGTGCAACGTGCGAACCTGCGAGCGAGCATATTGCCTCTCACCGCCAAAGCCCTGCGCTCCCTCTCTATGCCCTCGTCATCCTTAAGGTCACCTGTCACAATGTGACCCAGATACCTAAACCTGTCCACCACTTTTAAGGCTGTACCATTAAGCATGACAGGAGGAACATATGCGGGATAGTATGCACCTGCTCGAAATACAAGAAGTTCACTCTTTCTTGAGTTGTATTTAAGTCCGTGTGACATCGCAAAAGCCTCACATTGTGATACCAAATTCCTTAATCCGCTGATTGTGGGGCTCAGCAGCACCATGTCGTCAGCATAACTAATATTGTTAACACACTTGTCATCAATGTAACAGCCGACATGAGTGCTACTGAGCCGCTCAATCAGCTGATTTATATACAGATTAAACAACAGGGGCGAGCTTAACCCCCCTTGTCTCACACCACATTCTAATTTATAGTCATCCGACAAAGTATCGGCCCATCTCACCTGATTTCTCTGATTTGAGTACCAGTACTTGAGAAGAGAGGTGCATTCTACCGGTACACCCGAGTAATAACGAGGTCAAAATAACTCTGTCTCACGGGCAGTTTGTGGGTCAACTGTACGCGGAGGGCTCTAGATGCTCTGCGTGTGCAATATAATAATGGCTTCAGGGTGCTGTTGAGGTTGCCCAGGTTCTGCAGCGCGTCTAGCATGTTTGCTGTAGCACAAACTGATGACTTCTATGCTATTATGAGGAAAAAGACCGCATCCTTATTAGGCAGAATGAGGGCTAGCACCAACAGTGTCCTGAAAACCCTAGCCGAACAACATGATGCACCAATACTGAGACACTTTGTCAGGTTGCTCGTGCGGCAGGTATGAATATATATTTAACTGTATTATTCTAATTAATAAATACTAACCCTTAGTTAATAAGTGTTTATTAACCAGTGGACCAATGTTGTCAAATCAAATAAATAAATAATGATTTTTTTTTTAAATGTTACCCAGTTACTGGGCTGTGGAGGTAAGCTAGGCAGTCACTTTATGTAAAATTCTGGTAAACAGCTACATCTGATTAGACACGAAACTGACCGCAATATAGATGGAAAAAAAAAGTTGATGACAATTGTCATTATTTCTCTAATAAAAGGCAACTAAGTTATTTAGTTAACATATGTAGAAAGACTTTGGTAGTTAAAAAGCTGGATTCCATAAAATTGTTCTTTCTAAGACCTGAACAAACACTCACAAGTATTTAAAGAAAGGAAAACCAATATTTATTCGATCAAAAAGGTAAAGAACCACACGTACTAACAGTACTGAAAGCAAAAGTGTGTTTGTCCGTCTGTTTATAAAGTTTTCAAGGTTAAAACTATTTTGATTATTTTCAATGAAATAGACAGAATTGTAAACCTAGTTCATCGTAATCAGCCTATATTGTTCCCACTGCTGACACAGACCTCCTCTTGGGGAGAGGGAGTGGGCCGTAATCAACCACGCAGGCCCAGTGCGGGTTGAATTTTTAATCCTAGGACATGCTTGGACATGTTTCTTTCCGATGTTTTCCTTCACCGTTTTGAGAGCTGTGGTGATGAAATTATTTTATGTAAAGTAAAGCGCCTGCTTGGGTTCGAACCCACGATCTACAACTCGTAAGTCAGGCCCGATATCACTGTGCCACCACTGCTCTCATACCTAGTTATTATAATTATTATGCCAATTTTTTATGTAACTATTTTCTTATGAAATTTTATCTAATTGTTATATTTGTTAAGTAGCTACCTCTCATTATTTTTAAGACCTATATAATTCTGCACTCATGTTTTACAAAATAAATATCTTGTATTGTTATTAGGTAATTTTACCCTTTTTACACGCTTTATATTAGCTTCACTTGTATGTTTGTTTGTAACCGACTCCTTATAGTGCGATTTTGACCCACTTTAAACGACCAGATTTCATTCAAACTTTGCACACCTGTCAAGGACCGATGAGAATGCAATAATTTCATAAATTTGTGCCATCATCCTTGCCAGGGTTACCAGGATGGCAAAAAAACTGTCTTCGAAAACTACGCTGACATACGTCACAAACTAATTTGTGCCATTATCCTTGCCAGGGTTACCAGGACAGCAAAAAAACTGTCTTCGAAAACTACGTTGACATACGTCTCAAAATTCGAAACACCCTAAAAATAGAAAATAAATAATAGTTTTAAAAAAACTAAAAAAACTTTTTGTAAAATATTATTTTTATTTTATTTTGCCCTTATTTGTAGAATAATTATTACAGGCTACAAACAAACACGGTTTTATACAAAAAGTATTCCTAATGCGAATAAAGAAAAGTTTTGTAAAGCTGTGTTCCTGAACTGAAAACCGTGTCATTTATTGACTCTTACAATAGGATACCAAACACATTTTCAAAAAAGTGCGAGTGAAACAGCATAAGACTCTTACACCCCATATGGTTTAAAGATGAATGCAGCCACAAAATGCTGTCGTATTTATGTGACAACCAAAATGTGATTTCAGCTAAGTAAAAACGAAAGAAAATATGCCGTTTGCATGGCGCTGTCACGCTTACTTAGATCATGTAACACATCTCAAGCACAGTAAGTTGGCGTCTGTAACGAGTGTGGCCAATATTTTGAAGATTTTTATTTAATAAACGGAGATTTTAAATCTAGTGCCATCGCATTTTTTTTATAGTCCTTGCGAGGCCCTTTTAAGTGCGAGGCCGTGGGCGAGGGCCCACTTTGCCCACGCCTAGCTACGCCACTGGCTCAGAATGTAATTATTTACAATAAGGTGGTTACCTAATATGTTTTCAGGAATGCTTGTACACTTTACCATTTTAGTATGCAAACATTGATGCAGTTCATCATCAAACATTGATATATTAGGTTGGGGAAAAAGTCTTTTCGCATTATAGTACGTATGAACTTGTAATAAAATCTCTTTGGCTATACTATTTGTATCTGGCTGGTTTTGGTATCATTGAAAGTTTAAATTTTAAGGAACATAATTCCAAATTCAAATTAGGAAAATGTGTGATTTTCATTTGATTTTCGTACCGTCAAGATGAGTGAATCTAATGAAGAAATTCGATACATTTTAAAATTTTACTACAAAAAAGGAAAAATGCAACGCAAGCCGCGAAAAAAATTTGCGATGTTTATGGACCTAGTGTAGTGTCTGTGAGAGTAGCACAAATTTGGTTTAAGCGTTTTCAATCCGGAAATTTTGATGTCAAAGATGCACGTCGCTCTGGTCGCGGTGGTGGTTGTCTGGTTGCCATAGTACAGGCTCTGCCTAGTTTGGGATCAGATAACGGTGTGTTGGTTGTCCTAAGATATTTATTTTATTTTTATTTATTTTATTACGGATAAAATGGATGCCATTTTTGAAAAAGTGGAGCAAGATCGGCATACCAGTAGTTTCGACGTAGCTGAAGAACTGGAATTGACCACAAAACAGTTTTGGCGCATTTGAAAAAATCTGGGTACACAAAAAAGCTCGACATTTGGGTACCTCACGAGCTCACTGAAAGAAACCTAATGAACCGTGTACTCATTTGTGATTTTTTATTACGACGTAATGAAACCGAATCATTTTTGAAGTAGCTGATAACTGGTGATGAAAACTGGATCACGTATGACAAGAACGTGCGAAAAAGGTCGTGGTCAAAGGCCGGTCAGGCTTCACAGACTGTGGCGAAACCCGGTTAACTCGCAACAAGGTGATGCTGTGTGTGTGGTGGGATTGGAAGGGCATTATTCATTATGAGCTGTTACCACCAGGCAGGACCATCGATTCTGAACTCTACTGCGAACAACTGATGAGATTAAAGCAAGAAGTTGAGAGAAAGCGGCCGGAATTAATCAACAGAAGGGGTGTGGTTTTTCATCATGATAACGCTAGACCTCACACATCTTTAGCCACCCAACAAAAATTAAGAGAGTTTGGCTGGGAGGTGTTAATGCATCCGCCGTATAGTCCTGACCTTGCACCTTCAGATTTCCACCTGTTTCCGTCTCTTCAGAATTCTTTAGGCAGTGTCAGGTTAACATCACGAGAGGACTGCCAAAACCACTTGTCGCGGTATTTTGACCAGAAGTCCCAAAATTTCTATAGCAATGAGATCATGTCCCTACCTACAAGATGGCAAAAAGTTATCGAACAAAATGGTACCTACTTACTTTAGTTAAATGTAAATAAACTTTATTAAAAAATGTTTTGAATTTTCTTAAAAAATGCGAAGAAACTTTTTCCCCAACCTATTATTTACAACTAACTTTTATCACCTAAAAAAGCAAATTTGAAGTAGTAATATTTATCTGAAAGAAGTATAGTTAAGTAGAATGCTGGTATTCAACTATGTTTTGAACTACTGGTCCATAATCGCACTTGTAAGACCAGTAGCGACATCTAGACGCCGAAAACAATACCACACAATACGTCATACCTATCTCTGGACCGTGATTGGTTTCCATTCAAAATATTGTTCCATACCCCTCTCCTCAAAGGGCGATGGAGAGGGCTATGCTTGGAGTTTCCCTACGTGATCGAATCAGAAATGAAGAGATCCGTAGGAGAACCAAGGTAACCGACATAGCCCGAAGAATTGCTAAACTGAAGTGGCAGTGGGCAGGGCACATTGCTCGCAGAACAGATGGCCGATGGGGCCGAAAGGTTCTGGAGTGGCGACCGCGTACCGGAAGACGTAGAGTTGGAAGGCCTCCAACAAGGTGGACCGATGACCTTGTGAAGGCCGCAGGAACCCGCTGGATGCGGGAAGCACAAAACCGGTCGAAGTGGCGGAGCTTGGGGGAGGCCTATGTCCAGCAGTGGACGTCTTTCGGCTGAAATGATGATGATGATGATGATACCCCTCTCCTCGAATATTGTAAATTTAAGATGGCGAATACAGAACTGAGCGTTGAACCATAAGCATCGTTTTAATTCCAAAGAATCCTCAACACAATCTATAAAACACCTTGGTTTTCACTAAACCTTACCGCTGCTGCTACAAACTACATCCGGTTAGTAAGTAATATAGTTAGTAAAATGCTGGGCAGAAAGAAATTAGATATTAAAGTTATAAAAGTAACTCTTGTTAAACAAGAGGAAAATTCGAAATTGAAGCAGAAAAAGTCGCGATCAAAACCACTACGCCCAAATAAAGTGGTTACCGTCTTCAAATGTCCTGCCAACGTAAATATTTGTGTCTGAAACTCATGAAAAGGTTTTCACGGAGTGAACGACGATAGAATGAAGTTTGAACGAATTGTTATTAGTTTGTTTGTTTGTTACAGGGTGTTCTTTATGATTGTATTTTCGGGTTCCGTTCTGTGAAATGAGGTTTTTAAATGTTTGTTCTTGTGTGCTTCTCTATACTCTCTACTCTCTCTACTCTAGGCTCTTGCAGCAAAAATAAAATCTAGCTATCTTTTCACGTGTTGCTAGTCATCATCATTTCAGCCGTAAGACGTCCACTGCTGGACTTAGGCCTCCCCCAATTTCGGGGGCTTTGCCATAATCGCCACGCTTGGCAGGCGGGTTGGGGATCGCAGTATGGTGGTAAAATGCATAGAGAACGCTGCTGCCCATTCTCTAGTAAGTCCCTTAGTAGCCTTTTACGACACCCACGGGAAGAAATTGGGTGGTGTTATTCTTTACGTCCGGCACCACACGGTGTTGCTAGTATTTTGATGAATTTAAATGCTCTATTTCGTTGTTATTATAATCGCAAACACTACAGCTGACTTGGATTCGATTCCTAGGCCGGGCGTCGGGAGTCCATAGCGAACTCCCAGCCACTGTAGGCGCAGGTGGGCGCAGTGAGGAATGGATAGTTCGCCGCCTAGTAAGGACCAGGCCCGAGCCGACGAGGGCGCGTTCTGTTCCACGCGCACCTCAAAGAGATGTCAACAGGTACTGAAGGGGTCCGCTAAGCCCGATGTCTGCCAGGCTCGCGAATTTATTCGGAACAGTTACCGTCGCTCGGGCATATAGGCAACTGAAGGAATACGGATGGGTTTTAGTCAATAAAAGTCTCGACACGCCCTCCAGCTCCGTCCAGAACGGGAGCGAAAAAAACGTGGGGTATAGTGTTAATGGATTTTTCTAGCGGGAATTTTTGAGTAGCGGCTTGGGGTCGGCATTTTTGCCCGTTTGCGGTAGGTTAAACCCTAGGGGTCTTAAACATAACTGGCGAAATATGAGTGAACTATTGGTAAACCTCTAACTAACCCTTCGAAATAAAAGGCGCGATGATATGTTATTTTAAAATTGTCCTAATTGCTTAGAGTAATTCAAACTAAACGATGCTCAATAACAATTTAAAATCATTGTACGTGTATTTTAACCCCTGACGCAAGAAGAGGGGTGTTATAAGTATGAGCGCTGTGTGTCTGGCTGCGGCACCGTAGCTCTTAAATGGGTGAACCAATTTGGGTGCACTTAAGTTTTTATTTAAGTCGGCTTTCTAGCTGTGGTTCTTACACGACGATACTGTGATCAAAATATAAACAATTCATTATTAATCTTAAAAGACCAATACGTATATTTAATTACTTTTTAGAGGTTTTTCTTTTGTTCGGGGTATTTTTAAAAGTCACTGTTTAATCGAGTCTTCTTTTAACATTCCCTTTCCTTCCCTTTACAACGTTCATCATCATCATCATCATCATCATCATCATCAGCCTACAGCAGGCCACTGCTGGACATAGGCCTCTCCAATTGCTCGCCATTCAGCTCGATTCTCGGCAACTCTCATCCAGCTGCTACCAGCCACCCTGCGAAGATAGTCGTTACAACGTGACACCCTATCAACCAGAATCTTTATCATTTTATAGGCTACTGCTAATGTATTCCTGCTAAGAAAAAACATTCGCAAACACATACCATTAATTAAATTAAAGCAAATTTTAATCGTACAAAACAACATTGTAATAAGCTAAGCAGTGTTAATAGCTCGCCGAAACAATTACTTACAACGTTGTGAGCAATTCCATTAGTTCCATCGATCGCCTGGATATAGCACATGACAGTGCTGTCACCATACAATATACATACAGAAGGTTCACTGTTTGTAATAGTCAGAAGTACCTAGTATAGTTCGGACAATGTGTTAAGTCGACCGTCCACTGCTATGCAGAAACCTAATTGTGTAACACTATATCTATCTGAATTTAAGTCATTTTGAATGATTTACTAATTCATTTCTTCATATGTTCGAAAAATTCGTCTAAGTAGCAACGTAAATAACGCAATGAATAATAATATAAATGGCGTAATAGCGCCTCAGGAGGCTCTCATTACACGGCTGGATCAAGGGCTTGATCCGGAAGGCAGTACTCCTTGACGCAGCACGCATAGTCAGGAGGTTCCTCTCTCTAGAGCCCTGACCACCCTGCCCTGCTCCCTGCTCCAGATGCCGATGAGTCACAATTTTTTTTTAATGTTTTTTTTTTGGTTTTTGTTAAAATATTTAAAAATATACTTAACATGTTAGAAAATAAATAAATGGAATAATATAATAATATCTTAGGACAACCAACACAACGTTTTCTGATCCCAAACTAGGCAGAGCCTGTACTATGGCCACCAGACAACTGATAAACATACTTATATATGTCTAAATACATACATTAGAGCATCGCTAGAGGGCGCTGCGTCTAGCCTAACGTAAAAGCAAACGCTGTGTTATAAAATATCTTTTAAAAATACTATTAGTGCTTTTAAGTAAATGAAATTAAGTGCACCAGTTTAAAAATGAACAATAACCACGTGATAGTGTTATCTACGAGTTTTATACGCAAACTGTAAAGTTAAAACAAAAACTCTTCATCCAAAAACTACCAACAGCATCAGTGACAATACATAAGAAACCACCACCAGTAAGCGAAGATCGTAGTACAAAGAAACTAACTGCCTGTTCATTAATTATGACTGTCACAATAAGCAATTGCAAAACCCAAGTGAGTTAACTATTTAATTAATAAGTGAATCAAGAAAATTTTGGACGGTTATTGTATTATTGTACTATTTTATAAAAAAAAAAAACCGAATACCCAACATACTCAAAAATACATAAAATAAACACGAAACAGCACCTAATTTTGACAAGAAATTTGTAAGCTTACTTAGCCAAGCGGTTGTGTGACGTGATCGAGAATACAGTGTCCCGAGTTCAAACCGCGGTCACACATAAAGTCTTTTTGTGAATGTTTCTTCAAAATCGTATGATTCTATGTTCCATCACATCTAAAGAAGGTCTGAGCTAAATAAGTTGAATATTAAAAGACCCATCAAAGTTCAGAAAAACTAAACGAATATTTAAAATGAATTGCGAAGCATGTAAACAACATATAGCACGCGGCGAACTACTACGTTGCTTCACTTGCAAACATCTTTACCATTATCGATGCGTAAACATGACTACATCTTTTTATATCGAAAACAAACATAAATTAACAATGTCATGAAGCTGCCCATCATGTGAAAGCGCGAAAAAACGAATTAAAAATGATGATACTCCTGCCCGATGCCAGCCGCTGCCAACGCTGAACGACACGACAATGTCCGTTGACGATCACATTGAAGACGATCATAATATACTAGGCCATACCAGAAGGAGTATCTCTCCTGCGAGCCCAGCAAACGCACAGTTGAGCTCACAAACAATATATTCCATTACTTTACTACAAATAAGCCAACTATTAGATGAAAAACTTGAACATAATAAAACAGCAATATTAAACGAAATAAAAAGCACAGTACAGAGTGAAATAAAAATAGCTATGCACAAACTAGAGTCAAATTTTACCAATACAACGGAGGCTTTACTCTTGGAACAGACTTCAATTAATACTAACATAATGAATATAAACGAAAAGATACGGAAACTGGAAATAGAAAACGACAAACTCAAGAACGAAATAGAAAAGTTACAAAACCAAGATACACGAAAAGGCGACAACACAAAAAGATTTGTTGTCTACGGCCTAAATGAGTACTATCGGGAAACTGAAAGAGATCTTGAGGATAGGATAATATACGCATTCCAAGATACGCTGAACATTGACCTAACAGGTTATATTGAAGATTTACACCGCATAGGAAGAAATGGGCTAAAACGTCCAATACATATAGAGCTCATCAGCAAAAGAATGACAAAGTATATTATGGAACAGGCAAGATTTTTGAAAGGACAAGGACTTCATATTTCAGAATATCTCGATTCAGATGCCCTAAATGAAAGAAGAAAATGTAGAGAAGAACGGAATTTGTCCCGAAGAAACTATGAAAATTCAACTGAAAACACATTCAAGACCCACACCCTGACTGCACCACAAACCACATCCGCTACTCCACAGCGTAGAAACAGCCACGGTGATGGAAGTCATAGACAACCCGAAAACCATACTTTTCGACTTTAAAATATTTATCCAAAACGTGCAAAGTCTTAAAAACAAAACCCATATTCTTGAGAGCCTACTTGATAAGGAACCCTATAATGTAGTTTGCCTTACCGAGACGTGGATACAAAATCACCAAAAAGAAATCACAACAGTCAGTGGATACGAGTTCAGTTCGGCTTTCTGTCGACAAAACCACCGAGGTGGTGGAACTGCCATTCTGATACGAACGGGATTGAACTGCAAAGAGCTACCCGAAATTACCAATCTATCCGTTGAATATGTTGTAGAATGTTGTGCCATAGAAATTAAATCGCCAAAACTAATTATTATTCTCGTGTACAGGCCCGATCGAAATATAGAACAATTTTTCAACTTTTTAAATCAGCTTCAGAAGCTCATCACACTGAAATATAAAAACAAACGCCTCATAATTACTGGAGATTTCAACTTAGATTATTTTAAAAGAACAAAGGAATACCAGAGACTTAGCAGTACCATGACAGAGCTAAACCTACACCAAATCATCAAAACTCCTACAAGGACCACAAAATCAACTTCGACTTGTATAGATCTTTTATTTACAAATAATAGTAGCACAGAATTTCAAATAGCTGTTAATAATAATGGTATCTCTGATCACAATAGCTTAACGTACAGCATTAGGAACGAGGAAACGCAAAGAGTTACAGTGACACCCTACGTCACAAAAAGAATTTTTAACAATACAAATTTAGCAAATTTCCAAGCGGCATTAAATAAAATAAACTGGAATGACATTTTTAATCAAAACTTGGACATAAATAAAACTTATAATAAAATCCACGACATTTTACAATCTAATTTGAATAAATATATACCAAAAAAACGAATAAAAATAATGCAAAATAAAACAAACAATTATCTCACTAAGGGACTAAGAAAATCGTGTAAAAATAAAAGATTGACTAGAATTATCTCGAATCAGCTCAATAGCGCCGTATTTAAAAAGCACTATAAAGAATACTCGAAAATAGTAAAAAGATCCATTAAATCTTCAAAAAAACTTAATTACATAAACGAGATGAATGCCTCGAAAAATAAAACAAAAACGATGTGGTCAGTAATCAATAAAATTACTTATCCAAATAAAAGTAAACAACATCTAAAGAACATTACGTTGAAATTAAATAATATGACGATGAAATCACCACAAGAAGTTAGCACCGCATTCAATGACTATTTCGTATCGGTAGGTGTAGATAGCAACAACAGTGCGGGAGCTACTGCAGCGCCAGCGCCGTGTGAGCCATCGATACATTCGGTGCATACGCCCGCAATAAACTCTATGTATATCGAACCGGTAACCGAGCGCGAGGTTTTTAATATTATACGCGGAATGCAAAATAAACTTAGCTTTGGAGTGGACGATATTCCGCCGCTGTTAGTAAAAAAATGCGTAAAAGAGTTAACACCGCCTCTCACTAAACTTATAAATATTTCTTTCAACGAAGGACGATTCCCAGAAAAACTTAAAATTGCGAAAATACGCCCAATTGCGAAAAAAGGAGGAAATTCAGAAAATCCTAGTAATTATAGGCCCATTGCACTATTGCCCACATTCTCAAAGATTTTCGAAAAAGCAATGGCGACTCGTGTTAACACATTTTTAGAAAAATTTAATATTTTAGATAAAAACCAATTCGGTTTTAGGAAACAATGCTCAACTACTTTAGCGGTATACAACTACGTAAACGAAATTTACAGTTGCATTAACGAACGAAAGTACGCAATTGGATTGTTCCTAGATATGACGAAGGCATATGACAAGGTGTCACATGACATATTATTACAAAAACTTTACGGATCTGGTATTAGAGGGCAAGCTTTTAATTGGTTCAAATCATATTTACGAGACAGGGTTCAATTCGTAGAAGTAGAATATTTCGATAGCGATAGCCAGGAAATGTATAGCATAGGATCAGACTTGGCTACCATTAATCATTCAATACCCCAAGGAAGTGTTATAGGGTGTACATTATTTATAGTATATGTAAATGACTTGCCAAAAAAGATAAATACATCGTGTATTTTGTTCGCTGACGATGTTTCATTATTATTTAAAACGCCCGCGAATGTTGACCATTTAGCTATTCTAAAAACGTTCACAGAAACTGAGCAATGGTTACACGACCACAACTTAGAAATAAATTTGTCTAAAACTAAAATATGCCAATTCAGAACTTACCAAAGAGCCCCAATAAACCTAAAATTACTAACGCAAAAAAATAAAATTAGAAGAGATAAACGAATTTACACTTTTAGGCCTAACATTAGACTCAAACCTAACTTGGAAAAAACATATAGAAAGCACAAGAGCAAAATTATCCCAATTTATTTATGCGTTAGGCATATTGAAGTGCAACACGGACTATAAAACCGCCATTTCTGCCTATTATGCGTATGCCTTCTCCTGGCTGAGTTACAGTATAATTCTGTGGGGAGAAAGTACGGACTTTTTGGATCTGTTCATTCAGCAAAAGAAATGTATCAGAATTTTAATGAACATAGGTCCACGAGAGAGTTGTAGGCCACACTTTATTAAACAACACATTTTAACACTACCAGCAATATATATACTGCAAAGTTGTATATTCGTTAGGAAAAACAGGCACCTCTTCAAATCTAATATCGAAATAAATGAAAACTATAATCGACGGAACAAGAATAGATTAATACTACCCATCACAAACTTAAAAGTTATCGGGAAAAGCCCATACACAAGACTAGCTCGCATTTACAATAAGCTACCGGAAAGCTTAAAATCCCTACCAAATGACGCAATATTCTCGAAACATTTGAAATCTCTGTTAATAAAGAAAGGCTACTATAGCGTTGAGGAGTTTAAAACTGACAAATTGTGAAACGATCGTCCTTGTAATCGTATGCTTGATGTAAATGTGAAATGATAAATTACCATCCTATAGTGCTTTTATGTCTAAAATGTATTACCGGATGTTATTGATTGATTGTTTAGTATTGTGTAATAAATTTAAATAATTAGAATCAATTTTATATTATGTAATCTAATAATTTAATTTAATTCAATAATGTAATCATTTAATTTAATTTAATTCAATAATGTAATCATTTAATTTAATTTAATTCAATAATGTTATCATTTAATTTAATTCAATAATGTTATCATTTAATTTAATTCAATAATGTAATCATTTAATTTAATTCAATAATTTACACTTTGATAAGTAAGTGAAATTTGCAATGCCCTTACAGGGTGCATGTCTTAATACTGTCATGAAATACTAATGCATGCCTACTAATGAGTGTTTAACATGTTAGCAAATAAATAAATAAATAAATATTATAGATAAATTACACCCAGACCCAGAACAAATGATTGTGCTCATCATACAAATATTTGTCCTGGGTGGGAAGTGAATCCACGACCACAGTCTTAGTAGTCAGGGTCACTAACAACTAGACTAATAGGCCAGTCTAAAATATTGTTGAACTGTCAAAGTGACAGTCATTTCTACTGTTACTGTGTTAGACAGTTACACGCAGGGTATACACGGAGCGGTCTGTCACGTAAGCTGCGCGGTTCATTTGTTTGTGAGCCACGTATTTGTACGTAGCATGACCGTGAGTCGCAATGGACGATCCCGCCTACATTTTCATACAAAGCGAAGTTACCCACGTGTACTTAGCTGCGCCAGAAATTATTGGGTTTTCAATAAGGGATTTCACAAAAGCAGCCCGGAGTCTTGTACTCCTCATCATCATCATTTGAGCCGAAACACGTTCACTGCTATTTGCCATAATATCCACGGTTGGCAGGCGGGTTGGCGATCGTAGTACAGTGGTAAAATGCATAGAGAACACTGTTCCTCATTATCTAGTAAGTCCTCTAGTAGTCTCTTACGACTCCTACAGGAAGAAATGGAATGGCGATATCCTGTACATCCGACACCACACGGGTCTTGTACCAATCGGGTTCGGGTTTTGTACTCAGTTGATGGCAATAGGTTCACACTCTGCTTCAAAAAAATTTAACTTAGCTGGATACATTTTGGTGGTCTAATTCACCCTCTGCTTAAAATTTAGAGAATACAAAAGTGATATTATGAACTGCCTCGTAGGTCTCGTGGATGCAAGCGCGACTGCTGAGCTTCTGTAGCCTGGAGTTTGGAAGTCGGCGGTGTGTCACCTCCGTGCCTTGGAAAGCACGTTAATCTGTTGGTCCTGCGCCTGGTCGTCTCTCCAGTCGTATCGGATTGCCGTCCCATCGGAGTATGAGACTGAGGGAACAGCGAGTGCCCCTGTCTGCGCACACACTTGTGCACTATAATATCTCCTGCGCTGATGGGTAGTGTCCGTTGAGATTGGCCGCCATGGCCGAAATACGGTCTAGAGGACTATATATATTAGAATAGCTTCTACCCGCGACTTCGTCCGCGTTAAATTTCTTGTTTACGACCTTTCCCGTCGCGTCGAATCGCCTACCCGTGCGTTTATTCCCGTTTTTGCTACATTTTTTATTACTGCTCCTCTTGGTTGTAACGTGATGTTATATAGCCTATAGCCTTTTTCGATAAAAAGGCTACCCAACACAAAAACTATTTTTCAATTCGGACCAGTACAAACAGACAAACATACAAACAAACTCTTCAGCTTTATAATATTAGTATAGATTAGGCATAAGGAATTTCATCTTCATAGGATGAAATTCCTTATCCCTAATTCTCAAGTTAACCTTCTAAGCTTACCTTTCTACTGACTCACCGGTGTGCTATCACCATGGTAAATTAGGCCATAGAGGTCAAGGGACGCTCGAACGAAAACCTAATACTATGGTGTTACCGACATCTGCCTTATGTTTTCATAGCGGGGCCAACTTTTGCAATTTTGTTTGGTTTTGATGCAGTTATGTAGGTAGGGCAGTAGGTGAGGAAGCGATGTGAATATATGGTGTAGGATATTTTATTTATTTAGATTATTATGTTCATGTTAGAGTTTTATGTTTTTGTTGTGAATGTCTCATTTATGCTTCGACTTTTAATTGTAATCAGTAACTTGACAGTTCAAAGAAAAATAATGTTACCATACTAGAAACGAATAGTGTTGGGGCAGTGAACGTTTTTGCGTAAAGAACGAATGATAAAAATGGTTTAATTTAAATATAACTTTAAAAATCATTTTTAAGATGTGGAAAATAAGTATAATTAATAATTTTAATAAAAGTTATTTCCTTATTTTTATTTTCTTTTAATAGAAACTAACTAAATATAAAAAATATGTAATTTTACTATTTTTACTTTTGTCATTTTATTTCCTCTGGCAACTGTAGACGATATAATATAATCAACTAGCTTTTGCCTGCGGCTTCGCCCGCGTGGAGTTCGGAAAATATCCCGCGGGAACGTACTACCGGGATAAAATGTAGCCTATGTCCTTTCTCAGGCTCTAAACTATCTGTGTACCAAATTTCATTTAAATCGGTTCAGTAGTTTTAGCAGGAAAGCGAGACAGACTGACAGATAGACAGAGTTACTTTTGCATTTATAATATTAGTGTGGATATCGTGTATATCGTGTTTTTTAGACAAGTTGTTAAATTTTAAAAGAAAAGTTTGCATGTTATTACATTATTTCAAGTTCATTCATTCTTACAACATCTCACTACCATTTTTTGTCAAAATCTGCCCTTCAACTGTCAAGTTACACCGCACCCTTTAACTGGCAGATTATATAATAATTAAAAGTAAATATTTATAGAGGATAGCTAGGTGCTCTTTACTATATACACGAATGATACCAAACACACATTATTTAGCTCCTTTTTACGGTTCCGTTGCCAAATGGCAAAAAACGGAACCCTTATAGATTCGTCATGTCTGTCTGTCTGTCCGAGTATGTCACAGCCACTTTTTTCCGAAACTATAAGAGCTATGCTATTGAAACTTGGTAAGTAGATGTATTCTGTAAACCGCATTAAGATTTTCACATAAAATTAGAAAAAAAAAACAATAAAATTTGGGGTTTCCCATACATAGAACTAACACTCAAAAAGTTTATTTTCGTTAAACCCATACGTGTGGGGTATCTATGGATAGGTCTTCAAAAATGATATTGAGGTTTCTAATATTTTTTTTTTCTAAACTGAATAGTTTGCGCGAGAGACACTTCCAAAGTGGTAAAATGTTTTTTCCGGAATGTTTTGTCCGGTTTCTTTTTAGGTGTTCTGTTCCTTTTTAGGGTTCCGCACCTCAAAAGGAAAAAGCGGAACCCTTATAGGATCACTTTGTTGTCCGTCCGTCCGTCCGTCCGTCTGTCAAGACCCTTTTTCTCAGGAACGCGTGGAGGTATCAAGCTGAAATTTATATCAAATACTCAAGTCTACTGTCTCTTGGAGCAGTGAAAAAATTAAACTTCTAAGCTAACGCAATCAAAAGATATAGCCGTTTATACCGCAAATTTCCACAAATTTTCGAAACTCGCAAGGGAATCAAAACCTAAAGGGTACTTCCAGTCGATCTAGAATTTGGAAATTTGGTACGAAGCAACGTCTTATATCACAGATAAAAGAAAAATTGCAAAAACCGTAAATTTTTAGTTACATCATATAATAAACAGAACAAAACACAGACAGAAATAAAACCAAGCCAAGAAATAGAACAGAACTACGACTCGATTGTCGTGATGGGTGAACTTTTACTTATATACCTACAGGTTTGTACGGAACCCTCGGTGCGCGAGTCCGACTCGCACATGGCCGGTTTTTTGTGTCTCATTTATGCTGTATTTTTCCTCTACATTTTGAGTGACGCAAAAGTGGGAACCTAGTGGTGGTTTGAGAATTGCTTTTTTCGGTATGAGCAAATATTTCTGTCGTAGAAAATAACTTAATACTACATTTATACGATGACTTATAAACTTTCACGTTATATGTAGAAACGGGCCCGTATAGGAAATGTTTTAACACACAATTTTGATTGTTTTGTAATTTAATCTTTGTTTTAATTATGATTATTCTTGTCTCATCAACATAATCAGCCTGTACCGTTCCCACTGCTGGGACACAGGCCTCCTCTCGGTGGATTTGTTAAGAGTTACCGTGGCTCTGGTGTAGGCAACTGAAGGTACACGGGTGGGTTTTAATCAGTAGGTCTTCTCTAGGTGAGATAGTGTGGGCCGTAATCTACCACGCGGGCCACTGCGAGTTGGTAAATGTCACATGACTTCGAGTTTTCGATTCTAAGACTTGCTGGGTTCCTCAGGATGTTTTCCTTCACAGTCTTGGCCACTTTTGGCTTCACCATTTATGTACATCCACTAAATCCATGAACTACAACTCGTAATTAAGGTAATAAAGGTAGTTGCTGAAAATCAGCGCTGCTGACGATAGATTCGTCTGACGTCGCAGCATTTTGCTGAGCAACGACCTGTTCTTGCACAGATACGACGCACAGATCAAGTGTTCTTATTTGTGTGGTATTTTTGTCACAAAACTAGCTAGAAATGCACTCTGCATCCGGCAAGTTTGTTTTTGTTTTTTATTATATAATTACTGTCAGTGTCATAACGCAGATATATGATTTGTATTGTCTTTGGTCCGTAGCCGTGACATCAATGAGCCATAGGTAACATTCTACAACGTTTTTTATCTTGAATACGTGGCTTTTGGCTACCTTGTACGCATTTTTCTTTCTTTTTATGTAACAATATTTTATTTCATGTTGTGCGTTTTGTTTGTGCAGAATAAACTATTTTTCTTTCTTTCTAATTAGGCGTTAATACCACTGGGCCACCACTGGTCTCGTTGTCTCATCGCTTGCCAGTATTTTTTATATTGTCAGTTTAGGTTTACATAATTAAAACTGATGTTCAAGAAGGAACGAAAAACGAGGAAATCGTCTCTGTTTTCCTTGTGAACTTACTTTATTATTAGAAAATTTTCCGTAACACAGAATAAAACAAATAAAAAAAATAGTGTTAGCTCCGACGTAAGACTGGACTTTACTCCTTACGAACGATTATAAAATATATAGATTAGTAAACATAACATAACGCATAATATCGAAACGTATCGTAACGGAGAGAGTTTGATTTTACTCCCCATACATTTTTATGACCCGGGCTTAACTATGAAAATGCATTATTAAGGAGTAAACTCCAAAAAAAAATCCATTAAAATGTTTGAACAAAATTGTTCGAAATCTGATGTTATCAGTGCGTGTCCCTCTGGAAACTTGGTGTGGCCTAATTTCATAGATACGTCGGCTTACAGAGATAGCTATAACCGGAATGTTTGCCGAAATATCTGAAGCTGAAGGTTGCGGGTCAAGGTCAATCGTTTGATATAAATAACTGAGCGGATTAAGAGTATTGGGGATACCTACATATGCGATGATAGACCGTCTTTTATTTTTAACTGTGCAGAAGGTAGAGGTTTGTGTCTAAAAGTAAGCTATTAATTAATAGTCTAGATTTGTAATAAAAAAAGTTTTCACTTCCACCATCCGAATGGCGTCTACTACAGTACATAGCCCTCCCTCAATTTGGGGGTTTTGCCATAATCACCACGCTTGGCAGGCGGGTTGGCGATCGCAGTATGGTGGTAAAATACATAGAGAACGCTGCTGCCCATTCTCCAGTAAGTCCCTTAGTCGCTTCTTACGACACCAACGGATACAAATGTCATTGTGCTGTTCTTTACGGATTTTATTTATAACTGGAAAAGAATTAAAATTAGTCTCACATCAACATTTTTTCTGTTTCGTATGATACCGTTCGTAAAGAATAGCACCATCGCATTTCTTCACGTGGAGGGCGTAGAAAGCGGCTAAGGGACTTACTAGAGAATGGGCCACAGCGTTCTCTATGCACCTTACCACCATACTGCGATCGCCAACCCGCCTGCCAAGCGTGGCAAATATGGCAACTCCACCTTTGTGGGAGGCTCATGTTCAGCAGTGGACGTCTTTCAGCTGAAATGATGACAATGATGATATTGCAAGCTTACACATAACTTCGAGTGGAAGCAATGCACAATCAATATTAAATGACATTGTTTGCAGTTCAACCTGTGATATCAGTGTGAAGATTAGATTAGAACCTACTAGAAATGGGGCTGAGTGACTGACGTAAGGCACTGATATTGGAAAATTATTGGTAGTAACATTGTAGTGGCAGCGTTTTCGCGATGTCAGTCGGGTAGGTCCGACAGCAACCACCGTCTTGCCAATGTGTATCGTGTAACCCAGTAACTGGGTTGTGGAGGTTGGTCTTTTTAGACAGGCAGTCGCTTAAGGTGAATGCTCCAAACCAGCCCGCGAAATTCAAAATTTCTTGCGTTTTTTTGCAATTTGCAGGCCAGTGCTAGGTTGTATGTTGATTAAAATATTTTTCGCGCCTGTAAGACGTATTTAGTTACAGAATTATAATCATCAAAATCGCCAATACAACCCTCCAAGTTCATAAAGGCCTAGGAACAAAAAAAAACAGAAAAAGTCATTCCTACAGCTTTATGAAGTTAGAGCGTTGTATTGATGATTTTGATGATTATAATTCTGTAACTACGTATGTCTTACAGGCGCGAATAATATTTTAATCAACATACAACCTAGCACTGGCCTGCAAATTGCAAAAAACGTAAGGCAATTGGAATTTCGCGGGCTGGTTGAAGCATTCACCTTAATATAAAATACTGGTATTCAGTTACATCCGGATAGTCTGGAAGCTGACCTTAATATAGTTGAAAAGACTAGGTAGATATGGTGTTTATACAATGTCATTAATCAGGCACAAATTTTGAATGGAAAATCCAATAACACTTTTCTTTGCCGTTTTTTTTTTTGGGTGGCAAATCATCAAATTAATAACGTTTCCCGCTCTGGGTAGAGCGGAAGGGCGTGTCAGACTTTTACTGACTAAAACCCACCTGTGTTCTTTCAGTTGCCTTACCAGGGCCACGGTAAATCTTTCGGACAAATCCGCCCCTGGGCCCCTGGGACCCTGGGATTGAATCCAAGCCTTTAGCTCCCAGTATGCTTAAGTCCACAAGGACAACAGTCTAGTTATTTCAGTGGTTCAAGTCCCAAAAACAATCTCATAGCGCTAACTTCAGTTCTAAGTCCTGTGACAGACAAAAAGACAGGCGTAATAAAACAAAACTTTTCCCTTTAACTCCAGAAATACCTACACAGACACGGTACATTAACCCGTGAAACTTCACACAATTGTTCCAACGGACCATAAAACCACTATTTTTGCACGGTTACACTCTGCAAACAATCCGACTACATAACCGGACATCCGTATGAAATACAAAATGGCGTACTAAATACAGGCTGTTTGGAAAGAACAATGGGTTGAGATCATTCCTACAAAAATGAAACCCACGACGGACAAAAAATATAAATCATAGGTATTTTAAAGGTTTAAATGACTACGCTGGTGGTGATATTTAGGATAGACAGAGCAAGGAAGGGTGTGGAGATTCACATCGGAGTGTCGACGATGAAGTACCTGCGTTTTGTCTTCGACAGCCGGTGGAAATTCGTGAAGCATTTCTGCCGTTTGGCTCCCTGACTGAAACGGCCCGGGGCTGACGGACCCAAAAACAAAAGGATTGGAGGGATATATATTCCGTCTTTTGGAGTATATTTTCCATCTGTAAATTACAAAGAAAAGATCTTAGCCAAATTAATTAATACCAGTAGCTGATCGATTATTCAAAGGAGGAATTAAATCAGTTTTGTGTCTGGAGAAAAATTGGTAAACACGAATAAAAAAATACCCTGTATAAATAGTAGTACCAACAACGGAAGTCGGGCGGTTTCAATTATTCATAATATCCGGCTAGGCGTGCGTGGTACGAATAACTTCCGGTTTGCCAGCATGGGTCAACGTTCACCGAACTGCAAAATGCTCGCGAATGCTAGAGCAAAATTTTGACTGCTTGAGCGTGCAGGCGGCATGCTCGCGCCTCCGCGAGCAAGCTCCGTTGAAAATGCTTTGGGTTGCCAGGCATAACCAGTTTGATAGCAAAATCCGACGTTGGCAGGCGTGTTCAATATAGTTGATTGGGATTTAGTAATTATCGCCCTTTTGGTAGAGGAAGAGGAACATTGAAGATTCATATGTTAATAAAATAAGATGTCATAAAATGAGAAGAACAGTATTGGTAGAAGAAATGTGGCGGGAAAAATGTACCTTAGGCGAATAGTATACATTGTGTTAAAATTTGGTAAAATAGGTTTTCCCATTTCTTGAGATATTCTTTCCTAAGCATTGGCTTTTAGCATCCGATTGCTGTATGTTGGACTCGATATATTGTACAAACATTCAAAACGCTGCACCAAACCGATCAAGTTTTCTTCGTCCATAATTTACATCTAACGCCTGCCGCGCCGTAGATAGTAAACACACGCCCGTCCAGACAATTTTCTCGCAGTGGCAACACTGAGCGCGGGCGGCAGCGCGCGGCGGATGCTCGCGCATGCTCGAGCACGCATTCTGCAAGCGAGCATTGTCAAGCATCAAGTTTGGACGTATGTTCAATTTTGCAATGTATAGAATCATCATTCATCATTTCAGCCGTACGACGTCCACTGCTGGACTTAAGCCTCCCCCAATTTGAGGGGCTTTGCCATAATCGCCACGCTTGGCAGGCGGGTTGGCGATCGCAGTATGGTGGTAAAATACATAAAGAACGCTGCTGCCCATTCTCTAGTAAGTCCCTTAGTCGCCTTTTACGACACCCACAGGAAGAAATGGGGTGGTATTATTCTTTACGTCCGGCACCACACGGTACATGTACAGAATTGTCATAAGATAAATTTTTCATTAGTCTCCAAAATTTGCTCTACTCTGCTCTGCTCTTGGTGTGCGCTGACGCATAATGTTCAGTTTTATGAAAGAATCTCGGGAGAGCATGCGGTTATCGGTTATATGCTCGGTTTCGATATAAAAGGATTATTCGATCGGATAGGTACGAAAAGATAACTGTGGAACCTCAGGGAGGATATTTACACGTATGATGTAAATGTTTTTGGGTCATATAGTAAATTTCATAATATGACACCAGTAGTGTTAATTGGTAAAGTTCACTGCTCACCTCACCCAAGTGAGCGCACACAATTATAAAGCGAACTCGTTTGCTTTTATCATCATCGCGGATTCACAACGATGCTACGTTTGTATTTCGATTCAAAACAAAAAATATACCAAGATTTCAGCACAATATGGTCATAATTCATAATACAATAGTATTACGGAATGTGCTTATATATTTAATTTCTTTGTTTTTTGTTAAAATCCACTATGATTATAAATCATCGTTTCATGTTCCGTGTGGGAATTAAATTCATTCCCCACATTAAAGAAACCTATGCCTTAACATACACCTAACGAGATAAGCTTACATAGTTTAGCCGCATAATGTAAATCCAGCTTACATAACTTAGCTAATCATCTACTATGCATGTAAGTAACAACATAACATTATTAACAACTTGACCCACATCTCTTTGGCTGGTAAATACAGAACAAAGGCATTCTGTTATTACTGCCGCGACTAATAAGTGGCTCTCGGTGAATATATGAATAAGAATCGAGAAGAATAATTGAGATAAAATAAGGACGTGCTTAGGTTATGACACGCAAAGGAGGTTGGCGTTTTTATAAAGAGTTCAATCTAATGTTTTTCTATATTTGTAAGATCAGTTACATCAATAATGACGATGCTATTTTAGTCAACGAATCACAGCTATAGTTCTACAATGATATTGTTACGTAGATCATAAAGACTTGAAACGACACGCTAACGCCATGTACTACACGAACGATTATCTGTAAACGCCGCCGCCATCTGTTATCGAATAGCGCAATGATCTGTTCAGTACTTTCTAGATACATCGCCGCTATCTGTGATTAAGTGGAACTATTTCGGGAGTATTCGAGAATAGTCAGCTCGGCATATAAATAGCGGATTGTTAGACAGTTCGGTTACGAATGCAATGCAGTGAATTACATGCCAAAAAGTGAAATACAAGCGAGACATCACAATTTTTTGATAGTTTATCCTCGTAAGGCCCTAGCTAAGTTTCCCATGATGAACTAAAACACTCAATGTACAACACAATGAACAATATCGTCTAAAATGGTTCCGGTCCAAGCACATTCATAACTAGTTTCCTTAAAGAACAATTAATTTTCAGGGTACTCTTAATTCAATAATTTAATTCAACTACTTTTAAGTTGATATTGGTGCCGATTCCCTTATTCACAAACTAAACTAAATTTAAGTTCAGTGCATCTTTTTCTTTCTATTTCATTAAGGAAAGGACAGAAGATAAATTTAAGTTTAGTTCTGTCAAATTAATCAGCGCTTGACGTAAATTGACGTAATTTTAGTAGGCAAGTTTTTAATCACGTCTAAACTTGTATGGAGCGCTGATTAATTTGACAGGACTAAACTAAAATTTTTCTTTTGTCCTCTTCTTAATGAAATACAAAGAAGAAGATGCACTGAACTTAAATTTAGTTTAGTTTGTGAACAAGGGAATCGGCACCATTTCGTGTTTATTTAAAGTACATTGGGCGTTTAGGAAAAGATTTTGTTTTAAGCCTGGGCCGGAATTCTACATATCACTTCGTTCAATACCTTGTACATTGGGCCTTACGAGGTTATAATCTCGTAAGATATATTGTAATCTAACGGTGTGTTCATAATACAATACAATACAATACAATACAATACAATCCTTTATTTTTTTTTATAATGGCCCGTAACATAAACATCACAAGAACAAAATCGCAAAAGTTATTCCTTCAGCATGTTCCAATCATCTTTTATTAAATTTTTCAGACATTCAGTGGAGGGCCGTAAATATTTTGATCGTAATGAAAATTCATAAAATATTGTTCAGTTGAGTAAACTTTCTGGAAAATCATGGCCGTCTTGGGACAGTGTTTACGCAACGCATATTATTACCGTCTTCATATATTTTTATACCTCTGACACAAATAGGTAAATGTTTGCTACATAAGATTCTTTCACTCTGTATATTTTCAGCACACTAATAGCACATCAATTATGTATATAAACCACACAAACTTGCTCAAGGGTATTTGTCTACATTTGTATTCACGTAACGGTATTCATACACTTAGAGGTTATACCTATTAATTCATACGGTCACTTACCTATTCAGACCCTGTTCACCCCTAAAGCCACAGAATAAATAGAAAGCCACTGTTCTCCCTCATACTTTAGTTGGTACCAACCAATTTTATGATGAACAGTTATGGTTCAGTAGAAACGATCCCGACTTACCAAGTTGTAGTCCGGCCCTCGAATTTCAAACCAGGCGCATAAAAAATGTAATTTATTTTTTCACCCGAGCTCACAAAATGATCATAGAACAATTCAAAAGTATTTGTCAACCCGCAATGGGTCCGCGTGGTGGATTACGGCCCACTCTATCTCACCGAGAGGAGGCCTGTGTCCCAACAGTGGGAACATTATAGCCTGACATTAATAATGCTATTGGTTTTAAATAAGGTTTTTTTTTGTGAAGACGCCTGTCTTTATTTGTGCCCGGTTGATGGCAATAAGCTCCGCCCCTGTTACATGAGACTTAGACATAACTGATGAAATGTAGGTGTATATACTATAGGTACATTTCTGCCCAACCATTCGGCCATTCTAGGCGTGAAGTTATATTAAAGCAATTCAAAACACAGAGATCTTGTTCCTTTCATTATGTATTTCAATAGCTTTTCCTTCGCACAAGCGGTAGTAAAAATAAATTCTACATTTTATGTTTGTTTGAAAGAGTCGAGGTCGACATTTTAAGAGTAAAGTTTTTAAGTTTTTACGTTCTTTGTGGAAGAAATGGGAAGAATATTTTTAATTTCTATGACTGTTGTTGAATAACAATAGCGACTGTAGTCAAAAATAAAGAATGTTCATTTGACTCCGGACCAACTGGGTATTAATTTTAATTAATTTTAAATACATAATTCACACAAAGATAACACATTCGTAAATTCGTGGAAAATGTTGTTGTTATTTCATTGATTTTGTTTTATATAACTTTTTTCATACCTAATATGTAATGTAATATCGTTTTTTTTTCCAAATAAAATAAAATAAAATAAAAAAACAAAGTAGGTACTTATAGGAAAGAGTAGTATCTATAGAATAATTCAATTCTGCCGAAATTCTCGTTTAGCATCTGTAACCACTTAATTACCATCAAAAAGATTAGTTTGCCACCATAAAACCGGTAATCATAAAGTTTAGTTAAGACTACGACACTATTTACCTTTCGCTAAGTGTATACACCGTGTGTCTATGTGAGCGCACGAGTCTAACTGTGACATTTATTGTGACATGATAATCGGTGTCATTTTAGCTGCTGTGTGAACATGTTTCGTCCAAGAACCTCTTGTGGCTGACGAGCTGTCGACCAGCCACATTCTGGATCGACATTTTCCATACACTCCTAGAAATTTTCCTTAAAATAATGACATTTGTGTTTCAATTTCTTCCGTTTACTAAACTTAACTTTAGTATAGACAGCGACCATTATTGTCTGAATTTATGTCACAATATACCGATTAAACTATACACCGCTATACACCGATTTAACTTTTTCTAATTAACTTAAGAAATAATCACTTGAAAACTCATTAAACTAAAAGAGGTCCAAAAATTGTGAACAAAATGGGTAAAAGGATGAAATTTCAAAATGGCGTCCCTTTTCCGTTAATTGGATTCCAATTACAAACTAATTCGTGCGCGTCAAGCGTGAGTCGCACAGGACAGCTCTGTGTAGGACGGCATGAGATGGGACAAGTTTCGATTGTCACAAACTTGTTGGAGTGTGGTGTGGTGGTAGTTGCGGCGTTTTAAATGGATCTGTTTTTAAATAAAAAAATAAATTTATTTTCTATTTCCAAACTTTGAAGGTTTATTATGATAATATTTTTTTTAAAGTAGCTCATTACTGTCTCACTGTTAGGCAAAGACTTCTTCTCATTTAGAGAAGGCACGTGCATTGATCAATATGCTTCCTCATAAATCGTCAGCGATTTCAGGATTATATTAACTACAAGTCCAGGTTTCCTCCGTCCGTATATGCTGGGATATTATATTTGACTTAATTAATCTATACTAATATTATAAAGCTGAAGAGTTTTTTTTGTTTGTTTGTTTGATTGAACGCGCTAATCTCAGGAACTACTGGTCCGAATTGTTTTTTTTTTTTTGTGTTGGGTAGCCTATTTATCGAGGAAGGCTATAGGTTATATAACATCACGTTACAATCAAGAGAAGCGGAGCAGTAATGAAAAATGTTGCAAAAACGGGGAAAATCGCACGGGTAGGCGATTCGACGCGACGGGAAGGGCCCGGAATAAAAAAAATTACGCGGACGAAGTCGCGGGCAGAAGTTAGTCACTTATATAAAAGTTTTAATTTATGTTAGTACATATTTAATTTGAATTCTGAATCAAATTTTATTAAAAGTTAGTTCATTGCTGGAATATTTAAAGAATTTTGCAGAACTTAAATTAATTGTTTATAACTATCACGGTTTGGTGATAGTTACTCTTAAGTAGATTCCCATTTTATCTTAGATGCGCGTTTTTCTAATCAAAACTGACCTCTTAAAAGACTTAAAGAAACAGGCCTTTTTATACGTCATTTTATCCATTGCCACCTCTCGCTGTCACTGCGACCCAACTCAACACTCGTCTAGTCCTTTTGATTTAGGTATCTCAACATAAACACTAGGTACGTACGACTCAGACAGACTAGATCCAAACGAAGACTTGTTTTTGTAATTCTAATCTTGATCTAGAAGTCTAGTTAGATGTGAAAGTCTAGTTTGAGACGGAATAATTCGGATAGGTACGAGACGCCTATGGAGACATTTAGACGGGTCGATGTTCGCCAGTTTATATGTACATTTTTAACCGATGAAAAAAAAACGGAGAAGGTTATCAATTCGAGGCGTATATTTTTTTTGTTTTTTGTTTTTTTATGTATGACCACGCATAACTTTTTACATAGTGGTCTGATTGTGATAATTCTTTTTTTATTAGAAAGGGTATACTCCGAGGGTAGTCCCATATAAATTTGGAAAACAATATCAAACCCTAAGGGTCAGAAAACAGGGGATGATTGATTGTTCACTCACTGATTGTAATGTTTAACCACGCATAACTTTATACAGAGTAGTCCGATTTTGATCATTCTTTATTCATTGGATAGGGTATACTTTGCCAAGTATTATAAGTACATTAAAACCACAAAAAAATATAAAATAAAAACTTTTTACCAAAAAATTTAACCGCCGAAAAAACTGAAAAGCAAAAAATAATAAACCTTAAAATTATGAGTCGGCGCTGAAAAATCAATGAACAAAGATCACTCAAAGCGCCGACTCATAATTTTAAGGTTTATTATTTTTTGCTTTTCAGTTTTTTCGGCGGTTAAATTTTTTGGTAAAAAGTTTTTTATTACTATCGAATAAAACTCTAATCTCATTGTATATGTAAGTGCGCCGCAAAGAGATGCCAGCAAAATTGATGGGGTCCACTAGGACCGATGCCTGTCAGGGTTGTCGATTTTGTCGAAAGAGTTACCGGGCTCCTGGCACAGGCGATTGAAGGAAGATGGGTGGGTTTTAGTCAGTAAAAGTCTGACACAAAAACAGAGGGAGAAGTCATTTGATGATTTCCCATCCCGAAAAAAAAAAACAGTGAATATCTACTTAATAAAAATCGTAAATTCATTCTATCGCTGACGAAAAACGCTTTAAATTTTAACAGCATTTGTTTTTACAACAAAGGTTACAAAAGAAGGATTAAAAAAAAATTGTTCCTTTGAAGGGTTTAATAGGGAATGTACGGAGATTCATCATTTTCATGAGAGACTCGGATTGAGCACACTGTTTGTTCTGTAATAATTATTTGAGTTTAAGGAACATGGTATTATTAAAATTTTAGATTAAAATGGCGCCCGCCACCGCCGCAGATAGTTTTCATATTATGTGTTCGATTCTATTTGTAAGCGGGGCATCGTTAAAGTTTTCCTACAAGCATATTTAAATCATGGGTCATTAATGCATGTACATAGGTTCTTTTATTCTAGAGTTCAATCGGTAGTTAGTCGCCGCAGAACGCCAGCGTGGATTGCTGAAATAACTTTAACGCTAATATTGTTCCTACCCAGTCTGAGAAAACAATTCAGATAATATTCTTTAAAACTATACTACGTAATCACTGTCCATTCCAAGGTTGCCTGGAAGAGATCGCAGAAAGCGATAAAGCCGCCCATTGTATGTTTTTATTGTTAAATGTTTTTAGTTGAAATGTAATTTCTGGTGTACAATAAAGCATATATAAATAAATAAATAAATACGCCATCCCTATTTCTAATACCACATTTGCTCCCAAGAGGCGTATTTACAATAGCCACTCTGAACAATAAGGCCCCATTCACAGTCTCAAGCGATGCGACTTGCGTCGCGGCTTAAATCAGGAGACACGCGCGCGCCTGTTTCAGTCAGTCCCTCCGTAGGTCGTATCGCGAGGCATGATCTTCTTTCATTTGTTTTCTCCGCAGTTGCTGTCGCCAGACGCGTGTCGCTTGAGCGTATAGCTCGTGGCCACGGGGTCATGTCTGTATTACGTAAGACGGTAATAGAGTAGTGAACCCGACGCGTGAACTGTGATTGACCTTAATACAATTTGCAAGTGCGCCGCCCTGGAGCAGCGATACAAATGTGTTTAATAATTCAATTAGGACGCGGAGAGAAGTCTATTAAGTTTAATAGTGCATTAAGCTGTGAGTAATTGTGTATACGATATAACTATATTATTAACTATATGTTGCTGTTTCAAACGAGGGCAAAGGTGACCTAGAGGTATCTTTTTTTTGATCTCGAGGTGGAAATCCTCATAAATGTCCTTCGCTCTGGAGTGAGCGGAGGGATTTGTCAGACTCTTACTGATTAAAACCACCCCGGAATAGGTACTGGCTGGACCGCCTCGATAGTGACAAGGCCGGTAGGGCGGACGATGGGGTGTGAAAGCTTAGAGCCCAGCCTCGAATTATCTCTTTTTTGTATCTCGAGGTGGAAATCCTCATGGATGTCCTCCGCCTTGGGGTGGGTGGAGGGATCTGTCAGACTCTTACTGACTAAAACCACCCCGGTGTTCCAACCTACACCTACGTCGGGGACCACGGGATCCAATATGTCTTCCGCGATCCCCGACTGGTGCCGGCCCACCTTTGCGGGCCTCCTCACGTTGGAGGGGGGAGTGAGGTGTTAAACTCCCCCCATACATCACAGAGAAGTGCGCGTGGAACACTACGCGCCACCATCTCGGGTCCAAAGGAATAGGGGGCGACGGATGTTCCCAGATCCGTCGCCCATGGACCCATTTAGGGGGGCTGGAAGAGGGCGTTGTCCGCCCTCCGCCGACGCCCAGTGCGCCTGCTGCGGGCTGGGTGAGCGGAAGATATCTCCCGCTCCCTTTCCGCAGCCTCCTTCTGCGACATGACAGTTTCGCAGAAGGATACCACCGCGTCCCAGGACTCCTCGCTGCCGACCATCGACCCGACCACGGCCGGCAGCGATAGGTCACTGCCTACTTCTGAGAGCCTAGAGGTACCTGGCCCAACTTCCGAGTTGTAGGTCGTGAGTAGAGAACCCAGATAAGCACTTTACTTTGTATAACTTTTTTCGTCACAACTAATCCCAAAATGATGAAGTAACACGAAGTGAAAAAACCGGTATGTCCTAGAATCACAAATATGAAGACATGTGACATCCGACAACCCGCACTGGGCCCGCGTGTTGGATTCGGCTCTCTCCTCCCTCATAGAGTAGACCTATGTCCCATCAGTGGGACCATTATGGGCTGATTATGCTGTTCTAAAGCATGGGGTTTTTGAAGTGATAACTTTTTATGTGACGGTACCGGACCGCTTCGTTATGTAACGCGTTACGGCGCCAGTCTGTCTGGCTTCCCTTTCTCTCACGCATACGGCTGCGGTAGGCAGACTCCTCATCTCTCACTCTAACCCACAGCGATAGCCGTTTTTCGGACAGACGCTGCCCCCTCTCTCTAGTCAGTGTTTAGTGTGCGATAGACATATACTGTTGCCAACGAGCATATAACCTAAAACTATCCCCGTTTCAATATTAAATAGTTCAACTTAGATTAGTTTAAGTTATCACTTCTGTCGGGCGTTCCGAGACGCACACGTCTTTTTTTTTTGTTTTGAAATATCTCTCAAAGTTAGTTGGCTAAACTTATTTCAAACTCATTTATTAATTTAAAAATTGTTTCACAACCCACTATGATACATGAATTTGTACATAAATACCTGTCAGATAAGTAAACATAAACTTATCTAGAGACGGCGAAACAAGTCATTAAATTGTGTTCTTGTCTCATCCGGCATCTCAAGAGACAATACATAAGGGGAAGCTCTCATTAGAAGCGTTTTATTTATTGGCCTCTGTTGTATCGGAGTGTGTAAACAAATTAGATAGCACAGGCATACCCTTAAATAACTTTGCCTACAAAAAAGGAACATGATTAAAAAAGTTTGGGCCTTTAGAACTTTTTATTAGTTTTGCTATTGATTCTTTTTTGGGCCCAGTTGAGACCCTTGGCCCAAAACAGAGAAACTTACAAGTAATTAGGTATTCAAGTAATTCTTACAAGTAATTAGGCATTCAAGTAATTCTTACAAGTAATTAGGCACTTACAAGTAATTAGGCACTTACAAGTAATTAGGCATTCAAGTAATTCTTTTTATATTAATTTGGGTATTTATTTATGTTGGAATGAATGCAAAAGGAATTTAATGAACACTAGCTTCTGCCCGCGACTTTATCGGCTTCAAATTTCTTGCTCACCCGACCCACCTCGTCGCATCAAATCGCCTGCCCGTATGAGGTCTTCATATTCGTGACTTTATTTCTCCTAAGGCTCCTAAGGGTCCCAGCATAATGTTAAATAGCTGTGTAGACTTCCTCGATAAATGATCTATCCAACACTAAAATAATTTTGCAATTCGAGCCAGAAGTTTCTGAGATTAGCGTGTTCAATCAAACAACCTCTTAAGCTTTATAATATTAGTATGAATAAAGATGTGCGAAGGACGGACTGAGTGACCAAATGAAGGAGTCAGAAAGATCCAATATGTTTTCAGGATGTGAACTATATGGAATAAAGCACGGTGCCAAAAATCTTTTGAACTATTACCAACTATACTGGGTAACACGAAACGAGGGCCTTGTGGCCAAGTAATAACAGCCACACGGATCGATTGAGGTTAAGCTACGCTGGCCGCGGTTAGTTCATGGATGGGTGACCATCTTTACATACCAGGACCCCTCCGTGCCTCGGAAAGTACGTTAAACCATTGGTCCGCTGCCAGGGTCGCGAGATTGTTCGAAAGAGATACCGTGACCCTGGCACATGGGCAACTGAAGGAACACGGGTGCGTTTTAGTCAGTAAAACTCTGACACGAAGAGCGGGAGAAGTCATTTGATGATTTCCTATCCAAAAAAAAAAGCCGTTGGTCCTGAGTGTCATTTATGAGGCTTTTACAGTCGTTACGGGTCGTCAGAAGCCAGAAAGTATGACTTATTACCCAGTAACTGGGTTGTGAAGGTCAGATAGACAGTGGCTCCATGTAAAATACTGGTATTCAGCTACATCTGGTTAGCTGAAAGCCGACCCCAACATAATTGTGAAAAAGCTAGGCAGATAAAAATTAAGTAAAACGATACCCCTTGATGAGATTGGTTGCCAAACATTCAAGTTGCTGACCACCCGTCATCGACATCATTGGAAGCCTTGTTCCGCCCACTGCTGAGCATGAACCTCTTCCCTTAAGTCCATGCTTTCCTGGTATGTGCCAGGGTCACGAGATTGTTCGAAAGAGATACCGTGACTCTGGCACATGGGCAACTGAAGGAACACGGGTGGGTTTTAGTCAGTAAAAGTCTGACACGCCCTCCCACTCCGCCCAGAGCGGGAGAAGTCATTTGATGATTTCCCATCCAAAAAAAAAAAAAAAAAAAAAAAAAAAAAAAAAAAAAAAAAAAAAAAAAGCCTTGTTCCGCCCACTGCTGAGCATGAACCTCTTCCCTTAAGTCCATGCTTTCCTGGTATGTGCGAGACTTAGGTCTTATATATGATGTTCTGAATGACTACCTGTAGCGACCGTCAAATTTCCACGAAAGGCATCCGGGACCAACGGCTAAGCGTGCTGTCTGCGGCATGAAGTAGGTGCGTCGGGAGTCAATAGCAGACTCCCGGCCACCGTAGGCGCGAGCTTGCGGGCGGCGAGCAATGGGTAGCTCGCCGCCCGGTAAGGACCAGGCTCGGGTCGACGGCGCGTAGTGTTCCACGCGCGCCTCAAAGAGATGTCAGCAGCACTGAAGGGGTCTGCTAGGACCAATGCCTGCCAGGGTCGCGAGATTGTTCGAAAGTGATACCGTGACCCTGGCACATGGGCAACTGAAGGAACATGGGTGGGTTTTAGTCAGTAAAAGTCTGACACGCCCACCCGCTCCACCCAGAGCGGGAGAACTCATTTGATGATTACCCAACCAAAAAAAAAGGCATGAAGTAGGTCAATGAATAGGTAGGTATAATATAAAGTTCAGTTAACTATTCGCAATATAAATTACCTCATATACGTGTCACGTAGTTTCAGCTGAAAACTATTCAGATTGAAATAATGAATATTTCATGAAATCTTGAGCGGCGTGTAGCGTTCCTGGTACATGAAACAATTTACATAATTCCGATGAAAACGATTTCATTATGTTCATACCTGTACACTCGTGAGCAGAAATGTGTACTTACACAATTCTGGCGATTTCGTGTGGTGTTTTGCAGACAGATTATTCTACCACGAACGATAATTAATCAAAGTCAAAGTATTTATTAGTGTGATTTTTGGTGATACAGTAGGTATAATGTCGTAATATTATGGTTTAAGTTACACAAAATATTGCAATTGATATATTAATTTCTGGACAACCTGGTGTTTTATTTTTTATGGTTTTGAGTGGAACATGTTTCTTTATTTATCGGAAGCGTCATGCTTGAGTACGGGAAAGAAAGTAAGAAAAAAAGAAAGAAAAATATTTTATTTGTGACACGCACGGGACATCAAAAACATTAAAAAGAACAAAGAAATTTAGGATTAAAACAAATAACAAAATGGTAAAAGATATAAAAATTAAAAGAGAGAAAGACCTGCGCGAGGCCAAAAAGGCTCAGTATCTCAGCATAATGATGCAATATTTGTAAAAAAACAACTACCGCAGCGCTGGTATTCAGATAGGGCCCACTGTGATGCCACGGATGCAACTGACAACGAAACGCAAGCGTGAAGTTGGCGCGCTTCGATAGAGTCTAGCCTGACGTTCGTGGGAATCGACAAGAGCGGCTACAGGCTGCGTGGCACAGCTCTCTTGACCATCAGACATCGTGCGGGCAACAAGTGTCGAGAAACTGTCCAACGTTTCGTTTGGCAAGTTCAAATATAACCTAAAAATCAATAATTATCTTCAAAGTATTTTTTCTCACCCGTAACACACATCTATGCTCATTAAAATGTTCAACGGTGACGAATCCAGTACCAATGGACCTCTTGCCCCGAATATTTATTCACTACCTCAAGCACAGAAGCATTCTTAATACCATAGGCACTAAGCATAATTATTTACGTGTTATGTGCATATGTGTGCAATTGTACATTATGTTGGCTGCATCTGAAATAAATCATATTTTTCTACGTAATGCAACAAGTTAATATGTAATTTGCAAATTTTTTTCAACATACTGTATTTCAACTTTCGAATTTCTGATACTTAATTAAGAAATTCGTTTTGAATTTCGCTGAAATTTGACGTGTTTTCGATCATGACTGTACTTTTTTGGGGATAGGCACAGGTGTGTGCCTTAGGGCATGTCGAAATTCAATGGCATGCAATACTATATTTATGTAGGTAGGTTGTTTAATGCAAAGAAGGATTGTAGATATGTGAAACAATTTTGATATATTTTATGAACCATTTTCGGCAAAGCATGGACACCTAAGAGTCTATAAGCCAGTTTTCGCAACACTCAAATGCTATTCTGTAAAGTTCTCTGCTCACCTCACTCATGTGAGCGCACACTTAGAAAGCGAACTCATTTGTTTTTAAAGTAAATCATCGCGGATTTACAACGAAACACCGTTGCCGCGTTGTAATCTCGAAGTGATATTTAGACAAAAACGCCATAGCTCCAGAAATATGGAAACTTTTTTGCAAAAAAAAAAAACAACCGACTTACAAAGTGAAAACTGAAAAGTTGATATTTTTCGGTTTTTAGTTATAGTATCTACCCCGCACTAATTCTTTTAGCACTACTGGCCAGGTCAATAGCAGTGGTCAATGGAAGTATTACAGTATCGTCACAATAAACAAAGAAAAACAATACCAAAGCAAAGTCAATTAAATTTATATGGGACCACTCCTGAAGCATCCAACCTACCTGCCAGGGTCGCGTGATTGTTCGAAAGAGATACCGTGACCCTGGCACATGGGCAACTGAAGGAACACGGGTGGGTTTTAGTCAGTAAAAGTCTGACACGCCCTCCCGCTCCACCCAGAGCGGGAGAAGTCATTTGATGATTTCCCATCCAAAAAATAAAAGCGTCTTGCTACGCCGTCGCCGCCGCCGTCGTCGAGTAGCAAGACACTAACGAAATTTGATGATTTCACATCCAAAACAAAAACAAAAGCATCGAACCGATCCAATAAAAAAAGATGTTTTTAAATCGGTCCACAGTTAGCGAAGAAATCGGTAAACATACACATTAACATTTTGACTGGCCTGTTAGTCTAGTGGTTAGTGATCCTGACTGCTAAGACTGAGGTCGTGGGTTCGATTCCCACCCAGGACAAATCTTTGTGTGATGAGCCCAATCATTTGTTCTGGGTCTGGGTGTAATTTATCTATAATATGTATGTATTTAGACATATATAAGTATATTTATCAGTTGTCTGGTTACCATAGTACAGGCTCTGCCTAGTTTGGGATCAGATAACGGTGTGTTGGTTGTCCTAACATATTTATTTATTTATACATAAAAAAATAAACAATCACAACCTTTGTTGAAGTCGGTTAAAAAAGGACATTGTGCTATTTAATCGCGGTTTTTCCCTCCCAGAGGAAATCACATAAATAGGACGCACCTCATGAAACGTCCCCTATTTTTACTTCAACACTCGAGGTTTAGATTATCATAAAATTGAATCAGACATCGATACTCAAAACAGATTACTTCGTGAACGGAAACGTAAAGAAAATAGTTTATTTCAGTTGTATAAAAACCTTTTTATCCTAGAAGGTATGTGAGGCCGTTGTGAACCCGCGATATTGTACTTTAAAAACAAATGAGTTCGCTTTTGAATTGTGTGCGCTGACTTAAGTGAGGTGAGCACTGAACTTTACAGAATAGCAGTACAGATTTGTACTGTTGTTATGGGTCCTTAGAGCTATTATTTTAGGATAGAAAGCAAATTTCTTGATGTATGTTCTCCCTGAAATGCAAGTCCTCAATTATGGTAAAGTCAACAAGACATAATGAATGCTTTGTTTGGTTAAGTTGTGGTATTATCCTAATAGTGGGTAGTTTGATATCTTTGAGTGTATTTTGATGGTGAACTGTTGTTTAAGGAATATTACTACGTATCTGTACAAGAGTAGGGACCTTATTGTTATGAAATCAAAATTCAAAGAGGAAATTTTTACACAGAAGCGTTATTTTAAATACTTTAGTAGGCCATAACGTGATTGCCGAGTATGGGGTAATGATGATCATCATCTGGTTAGTCTTTTTCCAACTATGTTGGCTTCGGCTTATAGTCCAACCGGATGACGCTAAATACCAGTATTTAAAAGATATCTTCTCGAAAAATTCTTATGAGATTTCGCTTAAAATGTTTTTAAAATCAGGGCAAAACATATTGTGGTATCACTAATTTATATTATTACCTTATCTTATTTATCTTAAACAAAATTTTGTATCTTTCCATTTCATCAGCTACAACGAGCGCCGCTGCAAAGTTATGTCGTACTTTTACGCGGCTTCGCTTCGTCTTTGTCAAAGGTTGAGACAAATATAAAAGAAAATTGTTTTAAATAATGTTAGCAGTGGATTTAATGACATATTTTTAACTTACCGGTGATATTAAATGTTATCATTTTTTTTATTGTGCTTTTTGTCGTAGTTCACGCAACCCTTCACGGCACAACTTGGCATTTTTGCTTGCAAAATATACGACCGTTCCGAAGACAGCCGATCGCGTTCTAGTTCACTTCGATAAAGGGAAGACCATTTTGGGACCAAGTTCGAGGCGTCATTGTAACATGCGGTCCGCCCTGTCCTTACGCAGTAATATAATATGTCAATGACTAAAATTGTTTATACTCGTATGGGAACCTGGGCTGGCGAACCTTAATACAGGTTACTATGTAACCTAGCTAGGACGCCAGATTCAAATTATGTTACTTTTAGTCTTTTAAATTTTACCCTACACTGTGACTTATATTTATTGTAACAGACTGTACCTTACTTTTGAAATAAATTATAATTGCCCGTGCCACGGCCACGGTAACTCTTTCCAAAAAATCTGCGACCCTGGCAGAAGTTAAAATACCTATTATTTCATGTAAAATCTTTATAAATAAAACGTGTGCACATATTAATAAAACTCTGCTCGCCCTAATACTCATGGAGCGTGATTAATTCAACTCGGGGCATAAATATGGTAGTACTGGCGAGAATAGAAGTGGTTCCAAGATAGATTAATAATGTTCTTTTACACGCTTTATATTAGCTTCACTTGTATGTTTGTATGTTTGTTTGTAACCGACTCCTTATAGCGCGATTTTGACCCACTTTAAACGACCAGATTTCATTCAAACTTTGCACACCTGTCAAGGACCGATGACAATGCAATAATTTCAAAAATTTGTCTTGCCAGGGTTACCAGGACAGCAAAAAAAACTGTCACAAACTACGCTGACATACGTCTCAAAATTCGAAACACCCTAAAAAATAGAAAATAAATTATAGTTTAAAAAAACTAAAAAACACGCTTCCATTGAAAACCAAACTGAAAAGTACAAAATAATAGAAAAAAAAAGCGTGGGGTGCCTGATATCAATAAAAAAATACCTTAAAAAGCACCCCACGCTTTTTTTCTATTATTTTGTACTTTTTAGTTTGGTTTTCAATGGAAGCGTGTTTTTTAGTTTTTTTTTAACTATAATTTTTGTTTATAAATTTCGAGTTGCTTAACTTATATAACAAAGTAGCCTTCCGTCTTCGGAAGTCGGTGGCAAAAAAACCTTAAATACAGATCCTAACACACCGAATTCCGAAATTAAAGTTATTTTTGACTTTGTAGTGTTTTTTTTTAAGGAAGTCGGTTTTTATTTTTTTGTAAAAAGTTTTCATGGATTCATTCATTTTTAAGAGTTCCTTAAGTGTTTGTTATGAATGCGAAGAATTTTCGAATAATTTTAGAATAACTATACATTAGAAAATGCAATAAAAGTTATCAAAGGGGTAATTGCGTAACTTGCTATCAATAGTAATCAGTATCATTTTGATAGTTAAACAACATTCAATGCGTTATTTACGTTGTTGAGCCGACAAGTTATTCCAATAAATGATGCAATGAATTACAAATAATTTTCAATACGATGCAGATTCTGAATGATAGAACGTTCCACAATTAGGGTGAAGGCAATTTTCAAAAACAAACAAATAAATCGCATCTCGTTTACACAGATACGTAGGACATGGGGTCTATGGGTGAAAGATGTACCAAGACCCTCTCAAACCCAAAAAAAAATGTGACGCCTCTAGCGCCAAACACTCTGTATGCAACGTCTCAAAATCAATAATTGCGCACCAGTCACAACGGTTTTGCGGTTGGAAGATATTCCCTTTTCTATGCAGACCAACAGAGAGACAAAATTTTAAAAAATGTGCGGTACCCATATACTTTCAAATGCATTTAGTGAAACGCTGTTATTTTACCACTAGCCCGCGACTACGTCCGCGTCAAATTTTTGCTCCCTTGAACCTTCCCGTCGCATCGAATTGTCTGCCAGTTTTCTTCCATTTTTCATTGCTGCTCTGCTCATTTTAATTTTAGCGTAATTTTATATAGCTTATACCCTTTCTCAATAAATAGACTACACATCACAAAAAGATTTTTTCAATTCGGACCAGTAGTTCCTAAGATTACCGCGTTCAACCATACAAACAAACTCTTCAGCTTTATAATATTAGTGTAGATTATAAACAGACACTTCAACTGTAGACACTTCATTTGTATATATGTAGGTAACACGTATGCGTGCATAGATTATTTACTCAACCGAAATCCTACACATTTCAGCTTGAAATCCCAAATTATTCCTCTATTTGATTTTACGAGAGAACATTATCTAAATCTATCTCTGGAGGGTCTGACAACACTGTGTAGTACTGAGCCCGGGTCTCGGTAGTTTGCATGTATAATTAATATCAGGGTAGTGATAATAAACACTTCAAGTGGTGTTACGATGATACTGAATTAAGTGGAAAATTAGGACATATTTTTTAAACGATGGTAAAAGCTTTTTTCAAGGCTCATGTTTAGGGATATGAACAGGCACTCTCGGCTTTTTTTGCATTATTAACTGACCCTAATCTGGGATTAAGTTATTTCCATTAAACTATCCTAGTTATATTTCTATACATATCTATACAAATAAATAAAATCGGACTGTCTGTTTTTGATAACCACTTTTTACTAAGTCTATATGGATGTAGGTATTCAGAATCAGAATCAGAATCAGAATTTATTTATTTCTCTAGTTTTATTTACATATCACTTATAAATCTCATTTTAAATTGCGTATTTCATTTTGTCCGTACGGTAGGAGCTTTTGAAACCTTTCCTGGTCGTTTCCTCTATTACTAGTGATTATATAATTTAACGTGAGGATAACGATTAAGCAGTGGGGATTAGCCCCAGCGGCAAGCCGCTTATTACTTTATAGAGTGACTCTACAGTCAGAGCCTACGCTGTCGGAAGGGGGCCAGTCGTTTGAAGAGCGGCTTTTCCCTATCTTTTTTATTAATGTACTCAATTTCTCCTACTCTAGTTGCGAAGAGAAAGGGATTGTGTTGTCCATAGCGCGTGTATGCCGGGCCTTGTTCTTGTAGCCCCTCGATCGACAGAGATTTAAGACGTTCTATCATGTCGCCGTGGAGATCATGCGCACGAATGTGCCACGGGTCTTGTTGTAAGATCGCCCAGAGTAGATCGGTGTCAGTGCGTCTGGGTAATCGTGCGGCGCTCTTCAATGCCATTTTATACTGCCTCTCAAGCTTGAGCAGATTTGTTTTGCTGTACCTCGGCAGTAGTTGTATTACTCCGTAGTCTATCACTGGCAGTAAGCATGCTTGAATGACAAGTAGCTTAACGTCGACACTTAGCTTGGAGCGATAGCCGATGATTGGATGCAGCGCTCCTCTGACTCTCTTGGCCTTTTCAATATTTTCCTTGGCATGCTTATTCATCGAAAGTCTTTTGTCCAGCCAGACTCCGAGGTATTTTATTTCCGGTTTGAATGTAATGCGTTCGCCACGTAATTGAACGTAATTGCGATACCCTGTGTTCAAATTGTTGAGTCTTGGTCTCTTGTGGGAAAACATTATGCATTCTGTCTTATCGACATTGCATTTGAGGCCCCATTTTTTGTAGTAGTCGATTATGTCGATGGCAGCCCACTCTGCTCGACGCGTAGCATGGTCCGGTCTTTCAGCTGCGTTGAGTATACACAGGTCGTCGGCGTACTGTGACAGCATCTGACCTGCTATTCTTTCGTTTGGTAGGTCAGCCACATAGAGATTGAAGATCGCCGGACCGAGTATCGATCCCTGGGGCACCCCATGTGGAACACGCTGCTCCGTTCCCAAAGTGGTTCTGAAGCTACCTCGTATTGTTCTGTTACTCAGATAGTTCTCGATCATCTTTACGATGTTGTTGCGTGCTCCAGCGTCGATAAGTTTTCGACAGAGTCCTTTATGATTGATTGAATCGAAGGCTTTACTGAGATCAGTCGATATCATGGCGACGCTATGGCCCTTATCCAGCGCATCCGCGATGTATTTGCCTGTTCGAAGGATTTGGGTGGCGGTGCCTCTGTTTCTCGTGAACCCATGCTGGTGGCTGGGTATTAAGTCACTTAACTCTGTCTCGATGCGGTTGAGTATTATTCTCTCGGCCCATTTGCCCAGGATGTTGAGTAAGCTGATGGGTCTATACGATTTGGGATCACTGTGATCCTTACCCACCTTATGCAGAAAAATACATGTACTGGTTTTCCATCGTTTAGGGAAGTAACCCGTCTCGAGTATATAGTCCATAACACGCTTGAATATTGCGATCATGGTGTCGCCGCCTAGTTTAAGTATGTCGGCTTTGATGCCGTCAGGTCCGGGGGCTTTACTGTTCTTGAAGCGTCTTAGAGCTAATTTGAGCTCGTGTTTTGATGTTCGATCGAGAGGTGCGAATGGTGTAGTGATTTCTGTACATTCGTCACTTACGTCGATAGTAGCTTCCTTAACTATGGCTGTATCGACCATTCTATCGATGATTTCTAATTCATTGGTGCAATCGCTGAAGTGCGGCAATTTCATGATGGGCTTTTTCATTGCTTTTTGCACAGCCCACATGCGTTTCCTATTATCTTTAGTGTCTTCGAGTAGCTTGGTCCACTCGGTATCTTTATGTTGGGTAATTTCTTTAGCCAATTGATGTTTACAGGCATTGTATTGCCTTCTTGCCACTGTCCTGAGATAAGTGTGTCTAAGTCGCCAGGCACGCTGCTTCTTGTCATTGCGCTCGGATATTCTTTGTCTTATGTATGTTGGAAGTCTGTCTTTGGAGTCAACGATTCTCAGCGGGGCCAACTCGTCAAGTGTTTTGACGACGGCCTTTTCTATTTCTGCGATATACATTTCACAGTCGTCATGAGAGGCGATCTGCAGTTCTGAGTTCATGTTGTTAGCAAGCAGCTCTTCGAAGGCTTGTCTACCTGATTGGGTACCTTTTATTTGTATCAAATCGCGACTCATTGGTTGTTCGTAGTCGCTATCGATTATTAGATCCATTGTCCACGGGAGGTGATCAGAGGAAATACACTCCCTCTGCTGGCACTTAAATTCTAATGGTGAGTGATCGTGGTTCACAATTGCTGTGTCTAGTATGCTGTTTCCTTGGCTCATGGGCCGAGATGGTTGACCTGTGTTTACGAGTCTTACGTAACCGCGTTGGATTGCGTCACGGAGTACGATTCCCAGGCCCACGTCTCTGGTGTGATTAAGTTGTCTCATGCGTAGGTTCGAGTCACCTATGATGATGGCGCTTTCTCCAAGTATCAGCGTCTCGAACTCGTCGACGAGATCTGCCTGTCTCGGTATCGGTATGTAGATGCCCTTGATTGTGATCTTGTCATTGGTTGTGTGTTTGGTGTAAAGATTGATACTGCATCCCTCGATGCGTCTATCTGCGTCGTCGATACTGTCTATCAGCTGAGTTTGAGCCCATCTTAGGCCTTGTTTGATGTACATTACGGTGCCTAGATGTTGCTCTTTTCTTTCGTAAATTTTGTCGTAGCCGGGTATATTGTATCTTTGTTCGTCCAGATTAATTTTTATCTCGTTGAGTATTAGAATGTCAACGTTATACTTGTTCACGGTATGCTTGACTTCCATGAATTTGCCACGGAGGCCTTGCACGTTGATGTGCATTATTCGCACTTGTTTCTTAGTTCCAGTTGCAGTTAAGGATGGCATCGCGCAGTTCTCTGAAGCAACGCTCGAGTATCTCGAGGAAGTCCTGTTTTGGGAGTTTATGACTCGGGTGTGTAGTTTCTTGATGTTGGGTGTTGGCGGTGACGTTAGCATAGTTACGTTCACCTCTAATTTGTCTCTCGCGTGGGCGGGATTGATGATTGCGTGGTGTCTCCTGTTTAGGAGGCTGCTGTTGTTGCTTGTTATAATGTTTCTCCTCTTCACGGAGGATTGCCTCTTCACGTTTTGTTTTTTGCTTGTTCATCTCCCGCTGAAAGCGCGGGCATTTGCGCTGTGTCGCCGTATGTTGTTCGGGCTTCACGTCTCTACAGTTCGCGCACACTTTGATCGTTTCACCGTGACTGTTTACGATATCGACCGTTGGGTTGCGCTTTTGAGCGTGGCAGGCACTTGTTGCGTGGTTAAAGAGGAGACAGTTCTTGCATTGCAGTATCCTGTCGCTACTCATAATGTAGCGCTCTGGTTTAATTCTGTGGGCGCAGAAAAAGGCCTCAGAGGCATTCTTCATTTTTTCCGCCAGCTCCACATATGAGAAAGAGCCGTCGAAAATACATAGTTGCACATCTGACGTGATTTGTTTGATACTAAGTGGGCGAATGCCGATGCACCTCTCCATTTCGTCTAGTTGTTCGTCGTGGGTGTAGTCGTGTGTCATATTTCTGATTATCACTTTGGTCGTTCGTACTTGTTCTGAACGAGGTTTGGGAGCTATGAAAGCCAGGTCTGGTTTAAATTTCTTTATTTCCTCGATACACAGGCTACGTTTATCGAGGTCCGTTACTGTGATGAGAATGTTCTTACTTTTCTCGTTACGGCTGACTCTTGCTTTATGCTTTACAAGGATGCGCGATAGGTCACTGATAAGTTTGTCTGACATCATTTTCTTATTGTCCTTCGCGTTGCTGAATTTGTACCGCGAATCATTGATAAGTATCGGGGGAACGTATCCACTCTTGTTTGCTATTGTGTCTTCCATGCGCGTCAGTAGGGGACTGTTCTTTCGCGCGGCTGGTCTCTTTGCTTTAGGGGCATTGGTATCCCCACCCTCGGGCAGTGTACGCTTGCGTGACAAACTGCGCGAGTTTGCTGAGTTTGAACGCAACGATGATGCAGTTGACAGCGAGCGCGCAAATGCGGGCTCATTTGACGTGCAACGAAGTGGTTCAAACCGGTTTGAGGTGGTAATTGCCGGTACTCCGACGCTTGTTGTTACTTCGGCCTGTTTACATTGTTTATTTGGTAAACTTGTACTCGTTGAGTTAGTTACACCTTTTATCGGCCGTTCATGAAGTTTATTATTGCGTCGTAGGTTTAGTTCATCACTGTGTAGGTACACCGTATTCACTTTTTTACAATTGCATACGATTGTTTCACTCGCGAGAAATTCGTCCTGTGGGATGGCTCTCACTATTAATTGTTTGTTACAACTCTGGCAGTTGCGAAATAGGCTTTTGCACACCGTATTTGCACAGCTAAAGATTTTATATGATACTTCGGTAACAAATTTATTGTCTAATAGCTTCTGTGTAGTACTTACGTAAATTTTCACGGCACTTTGTTTATTACATTTTTTGCACTTAAGTGTTTTTATTTTAGATTGCCCATTTTTAAACTCCACGAAGTTCTTTACCTTGTTAACAATGTTACAGTTGTTGCAATTAACCGAGAAGGAACCGTCCTCATTATTGAAGAGGTCTTTACGGGTTTCGCACAAAACTCCGTTACTGTTTGTAATGTCTATTGTCTCCTTAAAACTATTTGTAAAGTCCATCCCCATTGTTGGAGAATCGCTTGTTAGTTCATTTGTCTCACTCATGTTCACATTTTATTAGTTCAATAATTTTATTTCACTATGATACAATAATAACACACTATTCACTAACGCGGGTAGTTGAATAATAATTATACTGCTATACGCGCCCGATTATCGCTGAGCGCAAGCGCTCGCTGTACGCGTCCGTCTCGTACCGCGGCTCGCACGGACATCCCGGATGTAGGTATTCACGGTACATTATACCACAAAACAACATTTTTTACAATTTTTGTCTGTCTGTCTGTCTGTTTGTTCCGACTAATTTCTGGAAATGGCTGGACCGATTTTGACGGAATTTTCACTGGCAGATAGCTGATGTAACAAGGAGTAACTAAGGCTACTTTTATTTTAGAAAAAATAAATAATTTAAAAAAAAACTAAAAACACGCTGAATTTTGAGACGATGTCAGCGTAGTTTGTGACGTATGTCAGCGTAGTTTTCAAAGACAGTTTTTATGAAAAACTTTTTGTTAAATACGACGCGTACGAAGTCGCGGGTAACAGCTATTACCTATAATATAACCTGAATTAACACATCTTACCGCGGTAGTACGTCCTCCTGCGTTAATTTCCGACATCCACGCGGGCGAAGCCGCGGGCAAAAGCTAGTATATATGTATAAATATCTAGTCTTATTCCTTCTCAGTTTTGAGAAGGAATAAGACTAAATAAAAATAATGCCTTAAACTATATTTCTTTTTAACCGACTTCAAAAAGGAAAAGGTTATCAATTCGGATGTTTATATGTTTTTTTTTTTTTTTTTTTTTATGTATGTTCGGCCATAACTCCGTCATATATAGACGGATTTGTAAAATTCTTTTTTTGTTCGAAAGGGGTTTATTTCGAAATGGTCCCATATAATTTTCATATAGATCTGATGATGAGTTCGGGAGACAGACACCGGAACTCTTTAAAAAATAACAGGAAATCAACCGCGATTTCTGCTATCGCATAAATATGCATTGTTTGTTTGGAATTAGTGCAGGGTGAATACCACAACTAAAAATTTAAAAATAAAAACTTTTTTGCAAAAAAAAACAACCGACTTCCTTAAAAACACTACAAAGTGAAAAATAACTTTAATTTCGGAAGTCGGTGGCAAAAAAACCATAAATACAGATCCTAAGACACCGACTACCGAAATTAAAGTTATTTTTTACTTTGTAGTGTTTTTAAGGAAGTCGGTTGTTTTTTTTTGCAAAAAAGTTTTTATATTGCGTGGTGTTTACTTTCTGTTCCGTTTGGTGCTGAACGTACAGAATAGCATCACCCCATTTTTTCCCGTGGGTGTCGTAAAAGGCGACTAAAGGACTTACTAGAGAATGGGCAGCAGCGTTCTCTATGCATTTTACCATCATACTGCGATCGCCAACCCGCCTGCCAAGCGTGGCGATTATGACAAACCTCCCCAAATTGGGGGAGGCCTATGACCAGCAGTGGACGTCTGACGGCTGAAATGATTATTATGATGACGAAACTGTACATATTAAAATATTTTGCCAATGAACATCCTACCTTTTGCATTTTCGAGATTTATGTATAGAGATTCAGGACCAACAAATAACGTTTTAATAGCCATTTTTAGGGTTCCGTTGCCAAATGGCAAAAAACGGAACCCTTATAGATTCGCCATGTCTGTCTGTTTGTCTGTCTGTCTGTCTGTCTGTCTGTCCGAGTATGTCACAGCCACTTTTCTCCGAAACTATAAGAGCTGTGCTATTGAAACTTGGTAAGTCGATGTATTCAGTGAACCGCATTAAGATTTTCACACAAAAATAGAAAAAAAGCAATAATATTTGGGGTTCCCCATACATAGAATTGAAACTCAAAAATTTTTTTTTTTATCAAAACCATACGTGTGGGGTATCTATGAATAGGTCTTCAAAAATGATATTGAGGTTTCTAATATCATTTTTTTTTAAAACAATAATATTTGGGGTTCCCCATACATAGAACTGAAACACAAAAAAAAAATTTAATCAAACCCTTACGTGTGGGGTATCTATGGATAGGTCTTTAAAAATGAAATTGAGGTTTCTAATATAATTTTTTTCTAAACTGAATAGTTTGCGCGAGAGACACTTCCAAAGTGGTAAAATGTGTGTCCCCCCCCCCCCCGTAACTTCTAAAATAAGGGAATGATAAAACTAAAAAAAATATATGATGTACAATACCATGAAAACTACCAACGAAAATTGGTTTGAACGAGATCTAGTAAGTAGTTTTTTTTTAATACGTCATAAATCGTAAACCACAATTTACCTTTCATTCAGTCAACTCAAATATAAAAATTAAAAAAAAAAAAACATTTAATTTCATAAACGATGATGACGAATGATGATGATGATGACCTGCAGGTTTGTACGGAACCCTCGGTGCGCGAGTCCAACTCGCACTTGGCCGGTTTTTTATGTACCTATTTTAACGCTCTCGCATCTACCTTTTAACCCAAAAATAATAACTACCAAAATTAATGTAGTTGATAACCAAACAAGTTAAATAATTTTCGCTTTAATAACGTTATAATATAAACAAGGATAACACGGTTGTACATGACATTACTCTCAGCTGCTTACGTAGGCGCACGTGCGGGTAACTGACAAATTCTATAAACACAACTGTGTAAAATTATACATTGTGTATTATACTCATATAGTACTAGCTTTTGCCCGCGACATCGTCCACGTAAATATTGGTTATCGCAGACGCAGACGCTTTTTAGTTTGGGTTTCTATGGAAGCGTGCTTTTTAGTTTTTTTAAACTATTATTTATTTTCTATTTTTTAGGGTGTTTCGAATTTTGAGACGTATGTCAGCGTAGTTTGTGACGTATGTCAGCGTAGCTTTCGAAGACAGTTTTTTTTGCTGTCCTGGTAACCCTGGCAAGGATAATGGCACAAATTTATGAAATTACAGTATTGTCGTCGGTCCTCGATAAGTCTACAGAGTTTAAATAAAATCTGGTCGTTTAAAGTGGGTCAAAATCGCGCTATAAGGACTCGGTTACAAACATACTAACATACATACAAGTGAAGCTAATATAAAGCGTGTAAAAATAGGCCTATGTCCTTTCTGGGGGGGTTCAGACTTACCCCGTACCAAATTTCATTAAAATCGGTTCTGTGGTTTAGTCCTGAAAGTGTAACAGACAGACAGAGTTACTTTCGCATTTATAATATTAGTAAAGAAAAAGGATAAGTTAAGCATATAAGTATGAATAGATTGGATAATAGATTTTAGTCGGAGAAATTTGTACAATACATTATACGCCCATACATTAAACCTTGTCAGAGTATTTAGTATCAAAATACTCGAAAATAAATTGAATCGATAAATACAACTATCCTATGGCATTTTGGCTTAATCTTTTGTTACAAGTGTAACTGGTATCTGGTACTAATAGATATGAATAACGTTAGAATTTTCGATTCTTTTTACACAAAATCTTTGACACATAAAATATGTATCATCATCATGATCATTTCAGCCGAGAGACGTCCAATATTGGACATAGGCGTCCCCAAATTTGGGGGGGTATGCCGTAATCGCCACGCTTGGTCATCAACTTGACGATCGCAGTATGTTAGTAAAAAACTTTTGTACAAAAAAAAAACAACCGACTTCCTTAAAAACACTACAAAGTGAAAAATAACTTTAATTTCGGAAGTCGGTGTCTTAGGATCTGTATTTATGGTTTTTTTGCCACCAACTTCCGAAATTAAAGTTATTTTTCACTTTGTAGTGTTTTTAAGGAAGTCGGTTGTTTTTTTTTTTTTGTAAAAAAGTTTTTATTTTTAAATTTTTAGTTGTGGTATCCACCCCGCACTAATTCCAAACAAAAAATTCATATTTAAGCGATAGCAGAAATCGCGGTTGATTTGCTGTCATTTTTTAAAGAGTTCCGGTGTCTGTCTCTGGAATTCATCATCAGATCTATATGAAATTTATATGGGACCATTCCGGAATAAACCCCTTTCGAACAAAAAAAGAATTTTGCAAATCCGTTTATATATGACGGAGTTATGGCCGAACATACATAAAAAAAAAAACATATAAACATCCGAATTGAGAACCTCCTCCTTTTTGAAGTCGGTTAAAAATGCGGTAATATTTTTGTTAAGATAAGATAAGATAATCATTTATTTGCCCAAACATGAGTACAAGACATACAACACAAATTGTCAGCATGCAAGAGATGTTAATAGTGGATATAAATACAGATCATCACGTTTGCCTTAAACAATGGCATGCAAATATTTACACAGTAATTTAAAATATAAGTACGAGTCAAATTATTTAAAAATGTCATAATAATAAACGAACATTAAAAATATAGAATTGGTAAAACATAGGTAATAATCAAAATCTCTCTTCTCTTTATTGTTCGCACATAATCAAAAACACAGCACAAAGTCAATATAACACTTAATAGAGACTGGTGTCTGTTGTAAGTAAACCCTGTATTACAGATCACCAGGTTTGCCATCTTGTTTGGCCCATAAATTGATCGTCTGACATACGGCAGATGTGTCCAGCCCAGTTCCAGTGTGGCAACTTTCCGAGTGACATCAGTTATTTTAGTAATGGATCGGATTGTTGTATTTTTAACCCAGTTCACAGGTTTAATACCCAGAATACTCCGATCCATAGCTCTCTGGCAAAACTCTAGCGTGGACCGAAAAAACAACTATGATATATTGGAACGAAGTTCCTTATCGCGCGTTGTGAAAGGGGGCTAGATGGAAAAAATTCTTACGAAAAGTTGTCACGACATGCTTTAACCGACTTCAAAAAAAGGACGAGGTTTCTTAATTCGACCGTATATATTTTGTATGTTGTTGTTTTTTTTGTTGTGAGTAGAGAGGGAGAGGGAGAGAGGGGGAGAGGGGGAGAGGGGGAGGGGAGAGGGGTAGAGGGGGGGGAGAGAGGGAGAGAGAGTGCGAGGTAGAGAGGGAAAGAGAGGTTGAGAGAGAGGGAGAGAGAGAATATTTTTGTTGAGTGTATACAGGTTTTTTGTACATAATAAATAATTAAAAAATTATAACTATTATGAATCCTGGAAAGGAACTTCGTTCCATCCGGGTGTCCCTTGACACCTCTAAAGTTTTTTTCTATTTATGGTTAAAATCATCATCAGCGAGGAGCTAACAGCTTAATGCCTGGACTGTACCCACAGTCATGAACTGCAAATGGACATATTTGCAAGTATACTTGTAAAGGCTAACAATACAGCACTTTGCTAATAAATTGAATGAAAAAAAAACTATACACATAAACACACTCTTGTTCGCCAAAAGTAACGAAACGTAAATACTGAAAAAACAGTTTTCATGCGTGCTCAATGCTTTCAGAGCGATGTAAGAAAGGAAAAATGCTTGTGTCATGTGAAAATATTGATTTGGGAAATGTGTGCTTGGGCGTACCTACAGGGTATTTTGTTACGATTAGAATTTCATCGAAATGTATTAACGAAACAATGTTCATGAAAATACGGTGTGTATTTTTTTACGATTTTGACTCTGTTGTTTTTCGAAATACAGAACAAAACATTAACGTAAAGGATCCAACTCAGAACTACAAAAATAAAACAGTAAGGGACTTCACTCCAGTCAGTGCACACAATTCAAAAGCGAATTCATTTGTTTTCAAAGTAAATCATCGCAAATTCATAACGAAACACCGTTCGAATTTAGATGTGATGTTTAGAGATAAACACTTTTATTTTTAGCTATAAGGTACAGATACATAAAAATTTTGATACTTCCACACAGCTCCATAGGGAATCTGTAAAAGGTAACTTTTATGTAACCATATAAACCTTTTTACAGTAAGATTTTATAACTTTATGTTTACAACCGTGGCAAATTATAGATCTCAACGCTACACTTAATTTCAGTAAGTACATAAAATCACGTCGGTTATCCTCATAAGGGTAGACAGATATTATAGAGCTCTTTAGGAGGAGCTTTCTGTTAGGAGCTCAGCGGGAAAGTACTACCATCGTACTTATTTCTGGCGCTAAACAGTTTGCTGTGTTCCTGTTTGAAGGGTGCCGGTATAATAAAAGGCATATGAAACATTTAAGAAATTGCTGTGGGAAGGCCACGCATCTATCAAGCTATTAGTTCAGCCTAGATATCTATAAATCAATGGCGATTGATATGTTTTGTTTTAACCTACAACTCACGGTACGCTCATTTTATTTTGACTCTCAGCTCATTGGACATGTGGCAGTCGTGACCAGCAAATTTTATCGTGACTCTCAGCTGATCAGGCATATTGTGGCAGTCGTGAACAATACATTTTATCGTGACTCTCAGCTCATTAGGAATGTAGTCGTAACCAGCACATTTAATTTTGACAGTCAGCTCATTAGACCTATGGCAGTCGTAACCAGCACATGTTATTTTGACTCTCAGCTCATTGGGAATGAGGCAGTCGTGACCAGCACGGTTTAATTTGACTAGGTACCATTTTTTGTCACTCGGTGAGAAATAAGCCAACGGCTACCCTGCTGGAAAGTCGCTGAAATGGCTGGTAGGTAGGTGGTAGTGAAGTGGTCTTAGAGAAGTTGAGAGGCATCCATAGTACCAGGCAATGGTATCGCAGATGAATGTTCGGAACAGTTACAAAATTAAAATATCTTATGTACCAGTAATTAGTTACACCGGCAGTTATATACTGTAAGTCTTCCATTCTTTATATATATATAAAAGTAATAATTAAAATTTTAGTATTACTAAGTTAACATTTAATTCCAGACCTATTTTAGGTACAAAACCGTAACGGTTGGGTAATTGTAATCAGATTACAAAAGATTACGCGTCAAATACTCCGATTAAATTCTCAGCTTTTGTGGAGGTTTTTTAATAAATTTTATTAGAAGTTTCTAGATGATTTACTTTAAAAACTACTGAGATCTCTTTTGAACTGTATGCGCTCTTTACTTGAGTGAAGTTCTAATGAACTTTGCAGATTAGCAATACCAAGCATAGGGCCTTTTCTTGAACAGAAATGTTATGCCATTTGTGTATTTGCATTATTTAACCCGTAGAAAGTGCCTGGAATCTGCAATTTCTAAACTACCAAATACCATGTTGAACAATCCTATTAAAATTTTTAAGCAAAGTTCAACCTTGTAAACGGGTTATTGCTCATCAAATTTTATTTTCGTCTGCTACTATCACCATAAAGCGGCGTCGACTGTACCAGCCACGGGTTTGAATGTATAGCACTAGTGAGGCCTGCGGGTTCACCTGTTTTAAATAACATTTATGATTGATGAATAATTAATTGGCTTTACCCAGGTCTTACACACGTAAGACCTGGGTAAAGCCTTCTTATATTTTTTTGTCACCAGGTTATACATATGTTTGTATAAACTCAAACACGCGACCCCGCTCATATTTAAATTGATGACTATCCCTCAACGCAGAGGGATATGATTTATTACGTTATTACTAAATCATGAACATAGGGTTCATGATTTAGTACCGAACTCAGTTATTTTGAATACGCCTCAGCAGTTTATAAGTTTCTATATACTATTTAGATTTTATTGGTTGTAACTCTTGTCAGTATTTCTTGAAAGGTTAAACAAAGGCATATGTAAACTGTCAACTTAAACATGCTTAGAAATATACATTTATACATAAAAAAACGTTTATTTATTTAAATTTCTCGCACACAGAATAGGTACAAAGGCGGACTTAATGCCTTAGGCATTCTCTACCAGTCAACCAAAGGGGGTGAAGAGATTAGATGGGAGGTGCAAAACATTTTAGTCACACAAGATTTTAGTGTGACAGACAATAAATGTTTATAGGGGTTCCGTACCAAACTGGTAGAAAGGAACCCTAATGGTCAGACTCAGTCTGTCTGTCTGTCATAGCTGGAGATCTCAAGAACTACTAATGCTATCAACTTGAAATTTAGAAGCTAACACTTTAAATGATGTTTGCCTAACTATTTTTCAAATAAAAAAATATGTATAGTTTTTTCAACAGGGACTGAACGGGGTTTCTAAACTCAAAGTGGGGCTACTAGGGTAAGTGGTAGCGCTACTTGCACGTACTCAAACATGCTTCTTTTTTTTAGGCGCATGGTTTTCGACTTTTGACGAAACATGTAAAAAAATACCGTCCCTCTTACTACGAAGTTCGCATAAATAAAAATCTGGAATTACTCTGTGTGATAGAAGTTTCTGTAAAGATTACAGAAAAAATAAAACTATGTCTCTAAATAACACTTTTTTCAGAAATCAACAAAAATTACATTAGTTTCACTATCGGTCGCAAGATGGCGCTGACCTAAAACTGCAATACTGTATAAAATACTATAAAATATTTATATATGACTAGCTTCTGCTGGCGACTTCGTTAGCGTCAAATATTTCCTCCCGTGACCCTTCCCGTCGCATTGAATTGCCTGCCAGTTTTCGTCCATTTTTTGTTGCTGCTCCGTTCCTTTTGATCGTAGCGTGATGTTATATAGCCTATAGCCTTCCTCATTCAATACAAACAAACAATCAAATCTTTCCTCATTATAATATTAGTATAGAAGATGGTATGGAACCCTCGGTGCGCGAGTCCAACTCGCTCTGAACCAGTTTTTTTTTAAATAAGTTATTATATTGAAAATTAAGTTTCTCTATTTTGTCTGAGCTTTAATTTAAGACAACAGAGTTAATGATAAATTATTTTATTATATTAAGAAGTCCTTTAGATAAACAAAGCAATATTTTGCAAACAACTTAGTACTTTGTAAAGTAAAAGTTATTTAATTAATCTTAAGTCTTAAATACTTTTATTGTTTCGGCTAATCTTTGTCCGGCCGTGTCAGATTACCGTTCCGTCGAACTATGAGAGTAACGGTACAGCGAATGACTCTGTGTCTGCACACACACTTGTGCACTATAATATCTCCCGAGCCGATGGCTAGTGCCCCTTGAGATTAGCGGCCAAAATACGTTTCAGTGATCTCAAAATAATAGACTGTTGATCTATCCCTAATAGGCGTTCAGGAAATTGATAAGATTATGGCTGGATGTAGGAAAACGTTACCTATTATTAAAACATAAATATCCATTAGCTATTAATACAATAAAGTTATTGACACTCACTAAACCTAATCTTTTTTTTTTCTTTTCTGGGCAGAGCAGGAGTGCGTCTCAGACTCTTGCTGGCTAAAATTCACCCGTGTGTTTTTAGTTGCCTGTGCCACGGTAAGGGCACATACTTGCCAAGGTCACGGTTTTTCGAAAGAGAAAAACCGCGAACTTGGCAAATATGTGCCCTAGCGGACACTTTGTGCTGACAATTGAAATTGGTCATTATTTTTGTGAACGCAGGATTTGAGTTCAATTGACAGGTCAGAAAACTGTCATGGTGGGCTACTAATGTTTTGTATATGCACATGTTTATGCGGCAAATCCAGTATTAGTCTTCCTGCCAGAATTAGTCTTCCTGCTGACAGTTTATATGGGTAGTTCATATAATTGTTTTATTTTTTATTTAACTGCTTTTGTTAATTAATTTTTATTTTCTTTTAAGTTCATATATTGTGTATATGTATCATTTGCATCGTTGTATATGTAAGCGGGCACGCCCTTTATGCCTGGAGGCTTTATTAAGGTTTTAAGTTCTGTTTACGATTTTGTTTTATTATTTATTTCAGCTTGAGTTTAGTTTTCAATGTTTTGTTGGTATATTGGCGTGTGCTAGCTGATATAATTATGGCAATAATGTATGTTTTGTTTTATAATATTAATAACTTACACAATATTGTATAGAATCAAGTTCTTCTAACTTAACAGACAGCTGTGCTGCTGGGGAGTTTGTTCCGCCACTTCTTCTTCCCAGCTAAAGCACTAGGACGTGTCGAGGGGCGGGCGTTTTGGGGGGACTATCTTATGTAACTTTGACGTTCAAAAAGTGCTGACTCTCAGCCTATTTTGAATAAATGACTTTTGATATTTTTTTATTTCTTTTTTGGAATGAACTTTTGTTTCCTTCTTTCTTCTCATGGTGTTTTTCATCAGGAATTTCTCAGTAGCAGTACAGAGTTGGTTAGTGGAAATAGGCGCGTTCTCTATTATATGGAACCTCAACATGTGGCACAATGTGAGTGTTCCTCTGCTGACACCGTCGGGTAATACCAGCGTGATGTTATAAAAATAAAACATACAAGTAATATTCTGTTCCTAATCCTAGAGAGCTAAGTAAAAATTTCATCTATCACAACAAATGAGATTCTTCAAATATTCATGAAAATGGCTTTTAGGTCTCTTTCTGTGATATCCCTTAGTTATTTAGTAGATGAAATTTAAAGACAACATTTTCGTGTTAAGGTCTTGTATTGGTATGACACGATCCTTTGAATATTTAATATAAATATAATATAAAGCCAGTTATTTACCTTTGAAAAAAAAAATTGTTAATTAAACTATTTTTAAAGACCATTCAAATAATAAAAATCAATTTTAGATGCAATCTCATAAACAGAGCCATCTAGCGGCATCTAAAAAACTAGTTGACAGTTTCATAGTTATTGAATGGTTTGTTTTGTATTCAGAAACGCAGTGACAGTTAGCCGACATTTATCTTATGCATAACTTTATTGAATGAATAGTTGTTGAGAGTTTATCTTGGAACTTCAGAAACCGGGCATTAGTCATGTTCAGATAGTACTACTGTTTTTAAGTTTTGATGCAAACTAATTTAATATCACTTTGGCTCTTTATCTCAAAAGGCTTTATTCATTATACCAAAGAAAGCAGTATAATTAGAATATTTTACAGAAATATGGCTTGTTTAATTTAAACTTGAATGAAAATGTTGGAAACTTATATTTAAACAGTCTGACTGTTGGAAAATGACTATTTAAATTCAAGTTTCATTCTTTTTCATTCAAGTTTAAATTGCGGCAAGTCACAAGAACAATCTACGACACCTACATCCCCCTTAAACTTAAGGGAAAGATATATAAAACCATGGTCAGACCTGCTGTCTTGTATGGGGCAGAATGTTGGGCCACAAAAGGGATGAATGAAAGGCAATTGCATGCAGCTGAGATGAGAATGTTAAGAGAAATGTGTGGTGTTACATGAAAGGATAGAATAAGAAATGGGCACCAATATCTGAAAAGTTGTTTGGGAATCTGTTGTCATGGTATGGTCACGTGATACGAAGGAATGAGGAAAATATCGTGAGGAAAGTATTGAGTATGAATTTCGATGGCTTTAAGAGTAGAGGGAGACCAAAGAAACGATGGATGGACTGTGTGAATTATGATATGGATAGAAAAGGGGTGACTACTGAGTTGACGATTATGTGGAAGAAAAAGATATGTTGCGCTGACCCCAAATAAATTGGGACAAGGGCAGGAGAATGATGAGTTACTGCTGGAAACTACTTATAATGTAGATTTATGCATAGTTAACTCACTTGCATTTTTAACCGACTTCAAAAAGGAGGCGGTTCTCAATTCGGATGTTTATATGTTTTTTTTTTTTTATGTATGTTCGGCCATAACTCCGTCATATACAGACGGATTTGCAAAATTATTTTTTTGAATTAAATTTGTACCGTGTGGTGCCAGACGTAAAGAATAACAGCACCCCATTTCTTTTTTTATAATTTATAAATATTAAATTTTGATAAAAATACATTTCGACCATATTTTTTTTCGTTGTTATAGCTTCTTTACCACCTACAGGTGTACCCCTTTAAATATTTCGTGTATGAATAGATACACCTTATATAACTTTCACTAAAGTTGAAACTATCCGTCACATAGACAAAACCAAAACTTGTCGATTGGTGACGTGCCAATGACATTCACTATTTAAACCAATTACATTTTTAGTCTTCCGTGTGGTGCCTCATGTAAAGAATAGCATCACCCCATTTCTTCCCGTGGGTGTCGTAAAAGGCGACTAAGGGACTTACTAGAGAATGAGCAGCAGCGTTCTCTATGCATTTTACCACCATACTGCGATCGCCAACCCGCCTGCCAAGCGTGGCGATTATGGCAAAGCCCCCCAAATTGGGGGAGGCTTAAGTCCAGCAGTAGACGTCTTACGGCTGAAATGATGACTTTGTAATAATTTTAATTTCGGAGGTAGTTTTAAGATAATATATCTAGTTAAAAATGAGTACGGAATAACAGAACACATCACCATAATTATTTCAGCCGAAAAACGCCTACTTCTGGACATAGCAGGCCTGCAGGTTGACAGGCCTGTTGGTCTAGTGGTTAGCGACCCTGACTGCTATGCCGGAGGTCGTGGGTTCGATTCCCACCCAGGACAAATGTTTGTGTGATGAGCACGATCATTTGTTCTGTGTCTGGGTGTAATTTATCTATAATATGTATGTATTTAGAAATATATAAGTATGTTTATCAGTTGTCTAGTACCCATAACACAAGCTCTGCTTAGCTTGGGACTAGATGGCGTTGTGTGATAGTTGTGGAATATTATTATTATTATCATAGGCCTACCCCAAAATGGGAGGGTTTACCATAATCGCCACGCTTGGCAGGCGGGTTGGCGATCACTATATGGTGGTAAAATTCATAGAGAACGCTGCTGCCCATTCTCTAGTAAGTCCCTTAGTCGCCTCTTACGACACTCACGGGAAGAAATGGGACGGTTTTTTAAAGAAAATAAGAGATTTAAAAAGTCTGTGGGGAATAATACTATAATTTTATGGGTTGTCAAGTATTATATAGCATTCCCAGTATCATCTCTCTAGCCTTCTCCCAACTATGTCGGGGTCAGCTTCCAGTCTAACCAGATGCATTTGAATACCAGTTTTATACATGGAGGGACTCCTACCTGACTTCTACTACCCTATAGCTCAGTTACATAATAATTTTTGATAAAACTGGTTGTCAGACCTTCTGGGTTTAAATACTGGCATTGAAAAATTATGCCGGAATATAAGTCAAGACTAATTTAGTTATTCATGTAACACGACTTAGAGACACACGTGTAATGTACTAAAAAAGATTCACTTTTACAAATACAAGGAACTCCCAGTACAGTAAAAAAAAAAACAGTGAACAAAATAAAACAGCTTTAGATTGCTACGCCGTAGACCCTGCTACGCGCTACGCTGCTACGTGGCTACGAATTCCATACACATTTTTAAACATACTCCAATTAGAAGTTGGATTAACATCAACCTTTGTTACAAAAAGGAACTGGCACAGAATTGTTAATTCCCTAAGTCTTTGTAAGGACTAATTCTGGAATTAATATGGAGAGAGTATAATTGCTAACTTAAATATTTTGCACACGTTTTTTAACTCCATTCGTTGTCCCTTGAATGTATAAGGTTATTTTCTTTGATGTTAAATTATTTCTTAGTCTAGACAAAATATTTGAAGACTTTAGGACTTTGTAAAATGAAAGACAAAATCTTTATCTTTATTACAAATAATATTATTTTCACTTGTTTCACTTATCATAACATACAAATTACATTTTTAAATATAAGAATAAAAAATAGCGCAACATTTAAAAATATAAAAATAGTTGCCCACCGGTATCGTGAACAGAGTCCAAGTTACCGGTGGTCAGGGCTCCAGAGAGAGGGACCTCCTAACAATACGAGCCGTGTCCAGAAGTACAGCTTTCTCCCAACGAGAGCCTCTTCAGGTGTTGGTCGAGGCTCTTGGCTATCAAGCCTTTGGCTGTTTACGACTATCGCACAATGATCGCTGAGTTTACATCCCATAATTATGTCGACTACCTCGCGAGTCAAGACAAGATATTTGATTTGTTTATCTTTCACGAGGTTCTCGTCATGCGGGACCGTTATGTCAACAATTATTGTGCGCCGCTCTAATCGATCCACCACCACTATATCAGGCTTATTTGCAACAATAGTCCTGTCAGTGATGATGGATCGATCCCAGTACAGTGTGAACATAATATATTATTATTATCATCGTAGATTCACAACGAAACAGCGTTCGAATTTCGATTTTTAATAACACTGTAGCACAATAATAACATTGAGAAAGAATCATAATTTTTATTTCGGTTACCCTTTCAATTTATTTCTAACATCTTGGAGATTTCTTTACGTTTTTATTTATTTACATTCCTTTCAAAAATCCTTTCTTGTTTATCAAAGCATTTCTTTACTTTGTTCGTTCTTTAACAACGTGTAAAAGGAAATTTTTCGATCCTTAGCATGACTTTGGCGTTTCTTAGCTTAGAGAAAATTTTGGGAAATACATTTTTTTTTTACGTGATCTTTAAAATACAGTACGTCTTACTAAATTATGTTGATGTATGAATAAAAATAAAAAGTTTGTTATTTGTAATCTTAATATTATAAAGCTCAAGAGTTTGTTTGTTTGGCTACTGGTCCTAATTGAAAAATTATTTTTGTATTGGGTAGCCTATCTATTGAGGAAGGCGGTACAATCAAAAGGAGCGGAGCAGCAATGAAAAATGGTCGAAAGCTGGCAGGCAATTTGATGCGACGGAAAGGATCAGGGGAGCAAAAATTAGACGCGGACGAAGTCGCGGGCAGAAGCAAGTATTACATACATATACAAATAAACTGGCTACATATCGGAATATCGGCTCACTTTTTTTTAATTTTCATACTGTACACTCGCGTTTACAATAGGATTCCCTGTGACGTGGACATATAGATCGTATTGATCTTATTATTGTGAACAAATATTGCTATGTTTTATGGAATTTTACGTCACAATATGACCACATTGCAATTGGGAAATTGGTTGTGTAATGAATATGAACGTATTTTTACACGCTTTATATTAGCTTCACTTGTATGTTTGTTTGTAACCGACTCCTTAAAGCGCGATTTTGACCCACTTTAAACGATCAGATTTCATTCAAACTTTGCACACCCGTCAAGAACCGATGACAATGCAATAATTTCATAAATTTGTGCCATTATTCTTGCCAGGGTTACCAGGACAGCAAAAAAACTGTCTTCGAAAACTACACTGACATACGTCACAAACTACGCTGACATAAGTCTCAAAATTAGAAACACCCTAAAAAATTGAAAATAAATGATAGTTTAAAAAAACTAATAAACACGCTTCCATAGAAAACAAAGTGTTTTTTAGTTTTGTTTAAACTATCATTTTTATTGTGTCGGTCTTGTTTGCTCGGTTTGGGTAATAATTATTAGAATATTGGTAAATGTCGTGGTGGAATGTTTATTTGGTCAGTGAAAAAAAGTTTCACTTGTATGTTTGTATGTTTGTTTGTAACCGACTCCTTATAGCGCGATTTTGACCCACTTTAAACGACCAGATTTCATACAAACTTTGCACACCTGTCAATGCATATTATACAATGCAATATTTTCATAAATTTGTGCCATTACCAGGACAGCAAAAAAAAACAGTCACAAACTACGCTAACATACGTCTCAAAATTCGAAACACCCTAAAAAATTGAAAATAAATAATAGTTTAACAAAACTAAAAAAACACGCTTCCATTGAAAACCAAACTAAAAAGTACAAAATAATGGAAAAAAAGCGTGGGGTGCCTGGTATCAATAAAAAATACCTTAAAAAGCACCCCACGCTTTTTTTCCATTATTTTGTACTTTATAGTTTGGTTTTCAATGGAAGCGTGTTTTTTTAGTTTTTTAAACTATTATTTTTATTTAGGAGCCCATTTACTTTACAAATATTGTCTTCTAATGTTCTCATCACATTGAATCCCTTTAAATTGCAGGTCCATAGGTAATAGTGACCATCAGGACGAATGTTTGTTTGTTAGACACTCTTGTTATCGTGAGTATTTATATAGATATACAGATAAATTATTTACAAAAGAACAGACACAACACTGGCGTTCCCTATGCTACTAAAAACAATAATCTTAACATATGAATATGGTAAAAAGCTCTTTTTCTCAGACATACAAGCAAAATCAATAATGTTACAGTCTCGGTAAATTACTGGGTACGTAAAGTACGGGTATTTATTAGTGTAAGGGTGAATTAGTGAAGGATAAATTAATGGATGTAACGTAAGGGCCTAAATAATGATCAGGCACCTATTTTATTACTGATCAATTTGTAGGCAGTGTGTAAGTGATGGTAGGTAATTCATTTTTGCTGAAAGACAAAATAAAGTTGCTTGTAAGTTAAAAATAATATAACTTAACTCATACTCATTCATTAAGTAAAAAGTATTTTTTTCTGAATATTCGATTTTTTTTATTACTTTAGTTCTTACAAAGTACTTATCTATACTAATATTATAAAGCTGAAGAGTTTGTTTGTTTGTATGTTTGTTTGATTGAACGCGCTAATCTCAGGAACTACTGGTCCGAATTGAAAACATATTTTTGTGTTGGGTAGCGTATTTATTGATAAAGGCTATAGGTTATATAACATCACGCTACAACCAAGAGGAGCGGAGCAGTAATAAAAAATGTTTCAAAAACGGGAAAAATCGCACGGGTAGGCGATTAGACGGATAGACGGGACGGCGATAGACGGGAAGGGTCGGGGGAGCAAGAAATTTAACGCGGACGAAGTCGCGGGCAGAAGCTAGTTTATTTATAACAGAGAAAAGGCTTGGGATGCACTTAAAACCAATAATTTGTTTAGAACAAAATTGATTATAAGGCGTAAATTTTTCGTGTTTTAAATTTCTAATTATTTATAGGTATTCGTTATTTTTTTCTTGGTGTAAAAACCAGTACCACTCAAGTGAGCGCACACAATTTGAAAGTGAACTCATTTGTTGTTAAAGTAAATAATCGCGGATTCACAACATGACAATTTGAATTTCGATGTGATGTTTAGATATCAGTATTATTTTATGGCATGTTAAGTTGATTGCATAATTGCTCATTATTTCTCTCAAAATGGCGATATTTATTCATGAATTCTAGAAAAAACAGTATAAGTAATTTGAATATTTCACAAAATTAATGGTCTGTATAATTTGAGCTTGAATTAAATGATTGAAACTAATATTGATTCAGTCGGTTACTGCTGGAAACTATTTATAATGTAGATGTATGCATAGTTAACTCACTTGCATTTTGAGATGAAGATTTTAAATGAAATTATAATAATTTTAAATTGCGGAGTTGTTTTTAAAATAATATATCTAGAGAGAGATGGGTATGGAAGAACGGAACACATAGTTAGAGAAAGTAAGAGATGTAGAAAGTCTATGGGGAAAATAAGGCGCAACAGGTAGGCAATAATTATGGGTTATCGAGTAAAAACACAGCATTGCCCTCATCATCTGTCTAGCATTTTGTCAAATATTTTGGAGTCTGTTTCCAGTTAAAACATATACAGTTGAATATCAGTATTTTACGCGGAACGATTGCCTATCTGTTACCTCAGTAATATGGTACTTCTTGGTAAGACTGATTGTCAGACATTTTGAATGTAAAGACAGGTAAGGTAGGACAGGTGTATCAGGTAAGACTAATTTATTTATTCATGCAGCAAAACTAAAAGGACACGTGTATGGTAATTAGTTAAACAAACTACAAATTAAGTAAAGTAAGCATAATACAAAATTTATTTGTTTGACAAACATTGTTTACGAATTTCGCAACAGTAGACACATGCCGTTTTATTGAAACAACAATATAGAAACCCAAAGTATTACTATAGCTGCCAAGGTCGCGAGATTTGTTCAAAGGAGATACCGTGGCCCTGGCATATGGGCAACTGAAGGAAACACGGGTGGGTTTTAGTCAATAAAAGATTTTTAGTTTTCAATGTTTTATTGGTATATAGGCGCGTGCTAGCTGACATATGGCGAATAATCTATGTTTTGTTTTATAATATTCATTACTTACACAATATTGTATAGAATCAAGTTCTTCTAACTTAACAGACAGCTGTGCTGCTGGGGAGGTTGTTGCGCCACTTCTTCTGCCCAGCTAAAGCACTAGGAAGTGTCGAAGGGCAGGTGTTTTGGGGGGACTGTCTTATGTAACTTTGACGTTCAAAAAGTGCTGACTCTCAGCCTAGTTTGAATAAATGACTTTTGATTTTGATTTTTGATAAGTATGACACGCCTTTCCGCTCCATCCTAGAGCGGGAGACGTCATTTGATGATTTCCCAGCCACAATAAAAAAAAGTATTACTATAACAAAGTGAAACTGTTATCCTTAAACACAATGTTTTACCGCTCACAAAAACTATCAACACATTATATTTATCCAACAGCAAAAATAACATTAAACCAAACAAATAATAATGAAAAAAAGTAAATTAAACTATTACATTCTGCTTCAACAGATCGGAATCATCTCTTGGAAATATTTGTTTAACACAATATAATCTCTCATTTCGATATCGGGTCACAGATCCTATGTAAACAGTGCGACAATTTTTTGAAAAAAAAAATGAGGTCTAAACTAACAACGGTAGGATGAATTGGAGCGACCTTTAAGTATTTTCCTATCCGGCAGTAGGTTAATTTAAAAGTGATGATTTAAGCAATATTGGCCAGTTACAATTTCAATGTAACGAAAAATCGTTGTATACAGAGAAGGCTACTACAGGCAGTTCAGGACTGTTGTTCTCAAAACGTTACTTCGAAATTCGAACGATGCCTCGTTCTGAATCCGCGATTATTTACTTTAAAAACAAATTAGTTCGGTTTCGTATTGTGTGCGCTCACTTGAAGTAAGGTGAGCACTGAACTTTGCAGAATCGCACCTTGTTACTGGTTTTATTGCCATGCTGGTTGTTATTGGAGATGTCTATTTTCTCCAAGAAATTCGAAACTACGTGTAGAAGCCAATTACAGTTTAATCTTTCCAAGTAAACTTTTTATACCGAAATTGCACAAAACTCATAATTTTGAACTCAGAAATTTCTCTTTTAGTAATTTTGGAACGAAGTTCCTTATCGCGCGTTGCGAAAGGGGGCAAGACGGAAAAAATTAAGACCAAAAGTTGTAACGATACTTTTTGCTATAGTTGTAAGCCGTGCGGCGTGCGCGTGTTTCTCTATCTGTCTCTCTCTCTCTCTCTCTCATAGAAAGCAAGCCAGTTATTTTCGTTTCGTCTTTCTATTTCGCATTTAACAGTGTGGTGTCGCGATGATAATTTTTGGTGAGTGTATATAGGTTTATTGTACATAATAAATAACAAAAATATTATTATAACATAAAAACAAAATATTACAATTCCTTCACTAATTAATCGAAAGGGACTTCATTCCATCCGGGTGTCCCTTAACACCTCTCAAGTTTTTTTTGTTTGTTTGTTTTAAATTATGATTACCGAAACAAGAAATAACACCTCCAAGACATCTTGATCTAATTTCACAAAAAAAAAAACGGGATTACTGCCTGGCTTTAAGACCAAAACCATAATTAAATATACCACAATGGAATTTAAGCCAGTCTGCCAGTGACCTAGATTCCTCCTGATATCCAAAACACAATGAGTACAAAGGCAGAACATACCTTTTGTGCCTTTAATTGTTTTCTAGAGACCCCTTTTTAAGTTCAAGATGGCGTCCAAAGGTATCCCTTTGAGCTCGGATTTGTCAGTTCAAACAGAATAAATGGTTTTTGTCGCTTCTTCAATGGGTTTGGTTATATGTGAAATATCAGTAACCCTTGCGCCGGGTCCCACGAATATAAGATGGTAGTAAAAAACAACGTTTTTAACGTTTTTGGATTTCAGACTTGGATGTTTTGTTTGTAATGTAATTTCACCATAAATGCTATCTGTTAAGTTTGTAAGCTCCTGGGTGCATTAGAATTCAGCTGGGCTGGGCAGCATTTGGGAAGCTCCGTTGAGTCTTCTCGTCGCGTACTCCACAGAGCCTAAAGACGAAAGTCTTCAACCAGTGCATCCTACCTATTATGACCTACGGAGCCGAAACGTGGACACTCACGGTACGGCTGGTCCACAAATTTAAAGTCGCTCAGCGAGTTATGGAACGAGCTATGCTTGGAGTATCTCTGAGGGACAGAATCCGGAATGAGGTGATCCGGCAGAGGACCAAAGTTGTCGACATAGCTCATTGGATTAACAAGCTGAAGTGGCAATGGGCCGGCCACATTAACCGTCGAACCGATGGCCGTTGGGGTAGACGTGTTCTTGAGTGGAGACCGCGAGTCGGCAAACGTAAGGTGGGACGCCCTCAGGCTAGGTGGAGCGACGCTCTTCGCAGGGTGGCTGGTAGCAGCTGGATGAGAGTTGCCGAAAATCGAGCTGAATGGCGAGCAATTGGGGAGGCCTATGTCCAGCAGTGGACTGCTATAGGCTGATGATGATGATGATGATGATGATGATGGGTGCATTGGATAATTGTGTATGATTGGTAAATTGTCTATTGGCTTGTGGCTAAGTAATAACAGCCGCGCGGATTGATCGATCAGGTTAAGCTACGCTTGCCGCGGTTGGTTCATGGATGGGTGACCCTCAGTCCCTCGGAAAGCACACTAAGGTCTGACACTAAGCCATACGTATCTATGGATAGGTCTTCAAAAATTATATCGAGGTTTCTAATATCATTTTTTTCTAAACTGAATAGTTTGCGCGAGAGGCACTTCCAAAGTAGTAAAATGTGTGTCCCCCGCCTCGTAACTTCTAAAATAAGGGAATGATAAAACTAAAATAAATATATGATGTACATTACCATGGAAACTTCCACCAAAAATTGGTTTGAATGAGATCTAGTAAGTAGTTTTTTTTTAATCGTAAACCACAATTTACCGTTCATTCAGTCAACTCAAATATATATATTTTTTTTAAATCATTTAATTTCATAAACATAAACCTTATGCATAAACCGTGAATACCTGAAGGTTTGTACGGAACCCTCGGTGCGCGAGTCCGACTCGCACTTGGCCGGTTTTTTTTTTTGGATGGGAAATCATCAAATGACTTCTCCCGCTCTGGGCGGAGCGGGAGGGCGTGTCAGACTTTTACTGACTAAAACCCAGTTCAGTGTGAATTTTCTAAGCCATGGCGAAAACCGCATCAAAATGCTACACGCAGTTTAGAAGATCTAAGCGGCAACTCATGTATGAAAATGGTAAAGTAATGAAATATAATACCCTGACAGGCCTGTTAGTCTAGTGGTTAGTGACCCTGACTGCTAAGACTGAGGTCGAGGGTTCGATTCCTACCCAGGACAAATCTTTGTGTGATGAGCACTATCATTTGTTCTGTGTCTGGGTGTAATTTATCTATAATATGTATGTATTTAGAAATATATAAGTATGTTTATCAGTTGTCTGGTTGCCATAGTACAGGCTCTGCCTAGTTTGGGATCAGATAACGGTGTGTTGGTTGTCCTATGATATTATTATTATTATAATTTACTAACAAAAGGCATACATACATAACCTAGAAATATATAATCGATTCATACATTTTCTCTTGCAAGTCATTCTATGTCAATTGTTAGGTGCGGCGTAGCGGAAGAGAAACCTATCTGCTACGACATTGTAGCCGGCGTAGCGTGACAGCTACGTCGTAACCGCGTAGGCCTTTTATTGTTACTACCATGCTTTTTTTTACGTAGGGAATAAAAAGAGCTGTGGCTTGTAATGTTTTTAAAAGGTTTTACTTACTAAAACAGCTCGGCATGGCGAAGGAAAATATAATATGTAATAAGTTTTTTACAAGGACTCATAAATTATGTCTATTTTTTTAAAAATTTAGTTGACATCATTTTTAAGATACATCATATCAAAATCAAAATCAAAAGTTATTTATTCAAATTAGGCTGAGGATCAGCACTTTTCAAACGTCAAAATTACAAAAGACAGTCCCAAAACGCCCACCCGTCGCCACTTCCTAGTGCTTTAGCTGGAAAGAAGAAGTGGCCAACAAACTCCCCAGCAGCACAGCTGTCTGTCCAGTTAGAAGAACTTGATTCTAAACAATGGTATATAGTAAAACATTAAGAGACACAGAACATTAAGTTTAATTTAATGATTTGCTATATGCCAGCTAGCCAACCCAATATACCAACAAATAAAATGAAAACTATACTCAAGCATAAGCAAAAAAATTTGTATAATGTAAACATGGCTGCAAAAATAAAAGCCTCCTGGCATAAAGGGTGTGACAGCTTACATATGCAATGCTGAATTATGTTCACATAGCTGTTACGACCTGAGTTACAACTCGTGGCCACAAATGATAATCTAGGACCATCGACGTAAAATAAATTGAACAGGTAAGTAATATTAATAATAACATCAAGGTCACAATGATGGGGAGTAAATTTTCTCTTTTATTAAGTACTTGGTACTTGTTGTTCGGCCTACCCCTGTTGTTCTCCCATAGCTAATAACACTGTTATTTGAATACATTGTAAAAGCCAACTATTTTTAAATGAGTAACCATGGAGTTTCTTGCCGGCTCTTTTCCATAGAAATCAACCAATTAAAACCGTGCACCTATCTTCTGACGTTTCATAAGTACCCATGTAGGTTTATGTGAAATAAAATATTTTGAGTACAAGTGAATCTCTTTTTTAAGCATTTTTTTTACAACCCTTATTGACAATCGATAAAGCTCTTGGAAATGTTATTTATCACCGTAATACAGCAATTGTAAATTAAAATGATCGTTGTCCAACCCTGTCGAATGTCAGATAAGTTATCGCGGACCTGATAGTAATTATTATAAAGTGTGACTGTAATCTAATATACATAATGTCACGCCTTCTTCTGTAGAAATTACAAAACGGCCAGGAACCGTTTTGTAAGATAAAGTCAATTCTCAATTAAAAACTATCCAAATTAGCAGCCATCCCCATCTCTTCGGGTTTCTCAAACTTCTGGCTCCACGTACCCCCATTCAAGTTTCCAGATGACAGCGAACCCCTAACCCCTAACCCCCCCCCCCCCCACCAAGAAAAGAATAACATTGCATTTAGAATAAAATAAAGTTTATTAATTGAATAAAAGGTCACGCGCACCGTGTCACGCCACGAGCGAGCGACAGTCGCGCGCGCGCCTCCATGCTTTCCGCATGCGCCTGCTAGTCACCCAGCAGCCATTACGTAAATTTTGTCGCGAACCCCACTTTGAGTAACCCTGTACTAGACCATGGGTTCTAGAGCGTTCTCTTTGCATTTTACCACCATACTGCGATCGCCAACCCGCTTGCCAAACGTGGCTATCATGACAAAGCCTCGCAAATAGGGGAAGGCCGATGTCCAGCAGTGGACGTCTTGCGGCTGAGATGATGATGAACTTATCTGCCTATGTAGTGAGAAATACGTTACCTTAGGTAAGAGTGGTTGCCAGACTTTCGGGCTTCTAATCCGAGAATGGCAGCTGGAACCCACGGCTTAGCGTACTTTCCAAGGCACGGAGGGATTTTGGTATATTGATATGGTGACCCATCAAAGGACCAACCGTGGTAAGAGTAGCTTAACCAGATCGATTGAACCCGCTGTTATCACTTAGCAACAAGTCTTACTCGCTCGTCAGGTGCCTAAGATGTTGAATCTATACTAATATTGTAAAGCTGAAGAGTTTGTTTGTTTGTTTGATTGAACGCTATAATCGCAGGAATAACTGACTGGAATTGAAAAATGCTTTTAGTGTTGGGTAGCCTATTTATTAAAGAAGGCTAAAGGTTATATAACATCACGCTGCGACCATAAGGAGTGGAGCAGCAATGAAAAATGTTGCAGAAACGGGGAAAATGTATTCATTTGAGAGGTACCGTTGCGTGCGCACGAGCGATTCTATGTGACGGGAAGGGTCGGAGGAGCAAGAAATTTAAAGCGGACGAAGTTGCGGGCAGAAGCTAGTAAATCATATGACAGAGCACTTAGTTTTATTAGATTTTTCCGCGCTAGGCATTTCACTCCATGATAACATGCTGGCGAAACGATAATATAATTGACGAAATATGGGTGTACAATGTATTGCAGCTTATCACTTTGGAAAAATAGGTTATAATGGACTATTTGTTAGAATCGGAATGAAACGCGAACGTCCAATCAATTTTGCTTTGCGTAGCTGAAAACACTTTGTCAAACTTCACAGCCGTCCGACTTTCATCCGAAATATTCTCTAGTGATTTGTATCCGTGACAAGTTTGCCAACGAACCGGACATCAAACTTCCGGCTTATTCACGTTTCTCACGGAATACTAGTCAGCGGAGCTAAAAATTAGTTTTCGTTTGGCTTGTACTGCTGTTTTGGTGTTTATCAATAAAGATTTTGGATAAAAATCTTTTAGTTTTGGATGTGGTCTAGTTTCGGACTACTTTGCCCAAGTATTTCAAAAAATGGAAAGTACTATTATTGTTAGAAGGAGTTTTCGAAGCTTTTCTTAAATTCATGCAAGAGAACAATGTAGAACTCTGTTGTCCGTTTAAAACCCTGAAATTGTAACAACAAATCTAAATGTTGCTTTTACCTACATTGTTTGCCTACTCTTAAATGTATCTAAGAATCCTTATACTTATGAAAACCTCAATATCTTCAACAGCCTGATTTCATCTCAATTTTATTTTTGCGTGGGACATCATGAAATGGCGTCTTCTATTCTGGGCAGAGCGTGACGGCGTGTCAGACTTTTGCTGACTAAAACCCACCTGTGTTCCTTCAATTGCTGTGCCAGGGCCATGGTATCTCTTTCGAACGAATCCGTGACCCTGTCAGAATCCGTGACCGTCATAGAGATTTCATCCCCTGCTGAGCATAGAACCTCTTTTATCAAAGCCACAGAGAAAAGAAAGTAAATATTTATGAAATACTAGCTGACCCGGCAAACGTTGTTTTGCCGGGTGAAAAAGAGTGCAAATTTAGAGTTGTATGTATTTGTCAATGCCAAATCATAATAAAATTAAAGTTAAAAAAAATATCAAAAAAATAAAAAATAAAATTTAGGGGTGGACTACCCCTAACATTTAGGGGAATGAAAAATAGATGTTGGCCGATTCTCATAGATACCGGATAAGCACAAAAAATTTCATCAAAATCGGTCAAGCCGTTTCGGAGGAGTATGGCAACGAAAACTGTGACACGAGAATTTTATATATTAGATGAAGTACGTAAAGAAGTCTAAAATCCGCAAAGAAATGTTTGCTAGCAGACCTCCCGAGAAAACTACGTGTCCTTTTTTAAAAAGCCCAAAATATTCATGTGTGTGTTGTGTGTGTGTGTGTGTTATGGGCCTAAGTTGCCTGAAATAAAGGATTGTATTGTATTGTATATATACGTAGTTGTTTGTGTGACCTAAAAACGTTGGGGTGAAACTCGCATACCAAGCGTGTATTTTGCATAATTTAGCTTCGATATTTTTACACTTTTAGCCCAATATAAAATGCTTAGTTCAGTGTAAAAGGTTGAAATTTATAAAAAGTTGTGCTACAATCATAAATCTCCATAACATAATTAAAAATTGAGTGTGCTGTAGATTGGTATTCGAAATCTGAACAAAGGATCTTGAATTCAAAACCCAGGTTCACCGAAGTACTATTGTGTTTTTATACATACATACATACGCTCACGCTTTGTTCCCATGGGGGTAGGCAGAAACAACGGAACGCCACCTATTACGATCCTTACATACGCTTTTTGCCTCGTTTAGGTTCATACATCTGGTCATACACACACGCCGGTGGCAAGTACTACGCACCTGACCTTTCTGATGAACATCACCAATAAGGTCACTATATGCTCTCCTAATGCGAACCCTCCCGGCGTTATACTCACATCTGCCTTGTAAATACCTTTTGTAAGCCGTCCTTCAGTCATCCTCTCAACATGACCAAACTATCTACGCGTACTCTTTCCAATTTTTGTAACTACATCTTCTTTAAAACCGCATCGTTGTCTTATCACATCATTCGTCAGCCTATAATTCATAGACACACCACACACGCTTTGCAAGGAACGCAATTGTGTTTTTCAATGACAAAATTCCCAGTAGCAGACCAGACTCTGGAATTATGCCTGGCTATATTCTCGAGAATAATAATAACGAATGGAACTTTTTTTATGTTTTTGCTTCATGGCTATCTGTTCGAGGAATAATAAACCACTTCCTTGGCTGATCAACATCTTGTTAATATACTTTTTTCTGTATTAATTAGAACTAAAAATCTTAGCAATTTATTACAATCTAACCTAATAAACTAATAAACAATTTAGTAAGCAACTGTGACTTAATATTTGACGTGGTAGATTACGTTATAATTAAGAATAGTGTCATTTTGCACTGTACACAGTTTTATAGCAATTTCATACGGTCTGATAATGAATAAAAACACTTTTGTCATGTGTTTCATGTATAACACAACACTGTTACTATTACTCTTATATTTATTTTATACTTTGTGAATGTGAGAACGTTGCAGGCCTTGTAGACTGTAGGCAATTTTCCATTTTATTAAATACTTGGTACTTGTTGACAGTCCTAAACTGTTCTCCCATACGTATTAATACTGTAATTTAAAACCATTGTAAAAGCCAATTATTTTTAAAAGAGTAACCGTGGAGTTTCTTGCCGGCTCTTCTCCATAGGAATCAACTATTTGGAACCGTGCACCTAGCTTCTGACGTTTCATAAGTAAGTAGTAGTAGTAGAAGTAAGTTCATAAGACCATGTTGGTTTATGTGAAATAAAAATATTTTGATTTAGATTTTTGATTCACTCAGTATTTATACACTACACTAACTCAAATGGAGTTCGCTTTAGCCTACACAAAAGCAGTGACCCACCGCAACCCTCTGGTTGTCGCGGCAGCTAGCTATACCCCCTCCCGCATTAGTCAAGTCCGCCGTCCGCGGCACATTCTCAGCGAACCCGATGATCCCACTACTCTCCTCCAGGAGAGTCGAAAAGAGACCAGTACAGTGAGAGCAACACACAGACACAAATCGTACCGACCTCGCCGCCGAGTTCCGTCGTCGCGACCCCGACTTAATAGTCCCTCTCGACCCTTGCATGAGCCAGCCCGCGATGCTGCGCCTGTAGCTTTAAATTAGCCCCTAAATAATTTAACCCAGATCCAGCATGTCCCTTGCTGCCCTCCCCCAGTGATCGCCTAAGCCGAGGTGCGAACCCCCCTGGGGGTTACCCTTAGGACTTTCGGTTTAGTTTGTAATTTGACGATGGGCCGGCTGGAGGTCTAAAAAGTTTAGCTTTTTAGAAATCGCCGGGCGAAAATCCGTTTAAGTTGTAAGAATCTTTTCAGGATTAACAACGAGATGTCCCACCAAAAAAAAAAAAAAATAGCCTACACACTAAGTCTGTGTTGTCTAGCAGCTGACTTACCTAGTTGTTCACACATCATCATCAACATTTTTTCCACAAGACGTCCACTACTGGACTCCACCGGCCTCCATAGGCCTCCTCTGATTTGGAGGGCTTTCTCACCACGCTTGGCAGACGGGTTGGCGATCGCAGTACGATGGTAAAAAGCATAGAGAATGCTGCTGCCCATTCTCTAGTACACACATATAATATATCATACTAATGCGACTAATAACATAGCTCTTGAAATTTGGGTGCAGTATACAACTGTTAACCCTTTCAGAGAATACAAGCGTAATGGTATACTTTGACCAGGCTCGGGTCGACGGCGCGTAGTGTTCCACGCGCGCCTTAAAAAGATGTCAGCAGTACTGAAGGGGTCTTCTAGGACCGATGCCTGCTAGGGTCGCGAGCTTAGCTCGAAAGGGATACCGTGGCCCTGGCACATGGGCAACTGAAGGAACACAGGTGGGTTTTAGTCAGTAAAAGTCTGACACGCCCTCCCGCTCCGCCCAGAGCGGGAGACGTCATTTTGATGATTTCCCACCCAAAAAATAAATAAATGGTATACTTTACATTTATAAAATTACAACCTATCTTTATATGTATATAATTCTACTGTACGTGTGTATGTCACTGAACTCCTCCTAAACGGCTGGACCGATATGAATGATTTTTTTTTTGTATGCGTTTGGGTAGCACCCTGGATGGTTTAGTTTCACAAATCAGCCCGAAAGATGGCGCTGCTATCGAGTTCTAGGAAACAGGACAACGTCTTTACGGTCAGCTAGTAAGTATATAAAATGTCACTGAATTCCCAAATATTAATTATTCTGTCAAGCTTTTCCGAAGACAGTGATTGAACAATGGCTAATGAACCTGGCCCAATTTAGGTCATTGTCGACACGGATAATAAGTACAACAGCTAAATCAGTATTACGTCATCAATTAATAATATTTGATACAACATAATTTATAACTGAATACACGATGTTATGCATCCTGCTAATAACTTTTAAGCTTATAGAAAATTGTCTGTTTTCATTTTTATTGACTCTCTAGCGTTTACCCGCGACTTCGTCTGCGTAAACGTCGGTTATCGCGGACGCAGACAAAGTCACGGACTAAAAAGTAGCCTATATCCTTTTTTGGGATTCAAACTTACCATGTTCCAAATTTCATTAAATCGGTCCAGTCGTTTAGTCGTGAAAGCATAACAAATAGAGTTACTTTCGCATTTATAATATTAAGTATAGAGTATATACACATACATAAACTGACGCCTTATACCCATAGGGGTAGGCCGAAACTACAAAACGCCACCGGCAACTGCCACATACTCATTTTGCCGCGTTTACGTTCATACATCTGGTCATACACGCACGCCGGTTACCAGTACTACCTACCTGACCCTTCTGAAGAACATCACCAATAAGGTAACTATATGTCCCTCCTCCCAGCGTTTCCAGTCACGTCTGCCTTGAAACCTTTTGTAAGCCGTTCTTCACTGATCCTATCACCATGAACAAACCATCTAAGCATGCTCTTTTCAATTACCAATTAGATGGTGTAGCCGGCGTGTAGATAGCCAACAACACGGGGGGAACTCAATTGTGAAAAGTTATGGTTTGATAGTAATTATATTAATTCTTAGGAAACCCACCCTATGAGATGAAGAATGATAAATGGTTTCGACGTCAGCACTGCAAAGTATTGGCCCACTAACCTGCAGACCAGCTCCGGGACGCCTCACCAGCAACTAACAGCAGCTCACACCGTGAAGCACTTTCACGAAACAGATTGTCAGATCACTGTTGGGTATTTATAACGAGTTTCTTCAAACTTTAGCTGTCCATCACGGTGAAAAAACCAGATATGAATTGACTTTAATTATATTGTCTGTAATAGCCAGCCGCCTTGAGGAGGCATATTGATCAATGCTTGTGCCTGCAGTGGGCCAATTAGAGACTGATATTATTTTAGGTCCTCAGTTTACTTCTACGTCTTACTAAGGGTTATCGTATAGCCCAGTAACTGGGTTGTGGAGGTCAGATAGGCAGTCGCTCCATGTCAAATACCGGTATTCAGTTGCATCAAGTAAGACTAGAAGCCGACTTCAACATAGTTGGAAAAAGGCAAAGCAAATGATGGTGAGGCAAAGAAAATTGTACGTTATAGAACTTCAAAAAAACACTACGGGGTGAAAATTTCATTTTGGAGTTCGGTGTCTTTGGATCTGAATTTTAGTTTTTTGTCACCGACTTCCGACATTAAAGTCATTTTTCACTTTCTACCTGTGATGTTTTTGGAAGTCGGTTATTTTTTTTTTTTACTAACTAAAATGTGAAACAATTTAGTATAGAATTATTGGAGTTCTGCTGAAATTGAATGTTATGTAATGAAAATAGTAAAGAACAGATTTTTTTAGGAGATTAGATAAGATTCAATATATTAGAACGGAAATTACATTCTTTCCGTTCTAATATATTAAATCTTATATGTTCGTGTGCTACTAATTAAATTGATTAAAATAAAGGACATTAGTAATTTCCTGTCCATGTTTTGTTAGATAAAATTGTGTTATCTACAGGATTTAATCTTATCAGCAATATTATTGATCAGTGCAATGTACTATCTAAAAGTTTTTTATTATTTTTACACTAAAGTTCGGATACATATCGTCAAACCAACATTAATATTTTGCACAGCAAAATATGACGAAATATGCCGTTGCCCAAGAATATTTTTACACGAAAAGTGAAAAGAAAGTTATGATATTTTAACAGTTACCACATTTAAAGCAAACATTATTACTCTTGGACTTAGAATTTTACAGTTTCTTCTGAATTCAAAGTGTTCAAGTATATTAACACGTTTTTAATTAGCTTGGTATGTGTCTATGTTACAGAATCTATGAACGTGATTTTGACCCCCTCAAAACGTTGGATTAATTTGAATCTTTGCACACTTAACACGGATCGATGACAATACCATAATTTCATAAATTTGTGCCACTATACTGGCCAGGGTTACCAGCATAGCAAAAAAATAAACCAAAAATCCGCTTTTTTAGCTAGCCGAACAAAAACACACTTTCATGGAAAAATCAAACTAGAAAGTAGAAAATAATAGTTTAAAAAAACTAAAAAACACGCTTCCATAATTCCATGTTTTTTAGTTTTTTTAAACTATTATTTATTTTCTATTTTTTAGGGTGTTTCGAATTTTGTGACGTATGTCAGTGTAGTTTGTGACGTATGTCAGCGTAGTTTGTGTCGTATATCAGCGTAGTTTGTGACGTATGTCAGCGTAGTTTTCGAAGACAGTTTTTTTGCTGTCCTGGTAACCCTGGCAAGGATAATGGCACACATTTATGAAATTATTGCATTGTCATCGGTCCTTAACAGGTGTGCAAAGTTTGAATGAAATCTGGTCGTTTAAAGTGGGTCAAAATCGCGCTATAAGAAGTCGGTTACAAACAAACATACAAATATACAAGTGCTAATATAAAGCGTGTAAAAAAGCGTGGGATGCTTGATACCAATTAAGTTTCCTTTAAATTAACACTTTCCCTAAAAACTTATATCCCTTTCCTAAAGTTTCAGTTTGCCCCGAAAACCTTTCACAAAAACCTTAATCGACTTAGCCTATCGCAGTCCACTGCTGGACATAGGCCTCTCCCACACTGTGCCACAACACCCTGTCTTCCACCTTCCGAAATCAGTGTCCTAACACTTTCTTTAGGTGACAAAAACCTACCGTGTATACAAAGCTTTATATATGACAGCAATGCGGACGACTACTTGAGCCGTTAAGTGTCCTTTGGTTTTTGTATTTATTTGTTCTAGTGGTTGAACGGTGGTCGACATTCGACCATAATTCACTTAAAACTGAATTGATTTTAACTGAATTATATTATATAAAATATTAGCTTTCATCGTTCTTCTCCGTATAAAGTTTAAGTCAATGCGAATGTTTCGTAAAAAAGGGTACAAATTTTTTGTTTCACGTTTATATAGATACTAAGGTACTCATTTAATTTAGTACCTAGTTAATAGTAAGGTGTGTTTTATATTGTATGTTACTCGAATGATTAAATTATTTTAGTTTTGGGCCTATTTATGTAACAAAAACGCGTATTCTGCTTATTTTTGTGAACTTATGTTTTATTCCCATCAACATGATCTCGATTTTTTAAAAGAAAATATATTTAAATGTTGAATTCATTTTTATCCACTCTTCAATAAAAGCTCATTGAAACGAAAAACATTAAAATGAATACAGTAAGCTCACCGTAAATAAACGTTGAATTGGAAATACGAACTCAATCGTACGTAAACGATAATCCCACGATAAAACCCGAATGCAATCAGTTTGCACGAAATACAACATAATAAATCCAACATACCTGTTATTTAGCAGAAAACAGCAGAAACTCCGAAACCATCCAATTCCAATCACGAAAAACACACAAAAATGACACTAGAACACTTTAAAACACAGCACACACTTTCCACTACACTTCACACTTTGAAACTTTACGAGAATCACGGAAAATTCGACACGAGTATCACGTCCGCGCGCAACCACGGCTGACGACCAACTGAAAATAAGGGACAAGGACATGAATGAAACAAAGGAAATTTATGAAAAAAAGGGTTTCAGAAATTCGTAGCATGGAATTTAATTTTCTATTATTCAGGAATGAGTAGAGAATTAAAATTGATGAAATTTTTCCTGGTATTTTTTCTTTAAATGGGTTTTTTAAATGTTATATTGAAGACTGTAAAATTCAATTTATGTAGATGTTTTGCCCGCAACGTTACGTGAATATGGACTATACTCGTTAGATATTTTTTTGAGCTTCCATTAGAGTTTCAAAGTGACTATAATGGAGTTTGTCACGTGGCTAGGCAGTAATGTACATTATCTCACCAGTATATTTGCTAAGACTTGTAATTAAGGAAATATTCCTCACGTAATCTTCATGCAAACTTAGTTTTGATTTATAACACTTAACTCTTCGATGAAATATAGGAATGAAAAGTAAAAGCAATGCTTCTTCATTTAAATTCGAAGCATTCTTATTCTGAGATTCCTAACTACACCTCAATTACGTAATACACTGTTTTTCGTAAATCGAAGGGCTTTTTTTTTTTTTTTTTTTGGATGGGAAATCATCAAATGACTTCTCCCGCTCTGGGCGGAGCGGGAGGGCGTGTCAGACTTTTACTGACTAAAACCCACCCGTGTTCCTTCAGTTGCCCATGTGCCAGGGTCACGGTATCTCTTTAGAACAATCACGTGACCCCGGCAGGCATCGGTCCTAGCAGACCCCTTCAGTACTGCTGACATCTCTTTGAGGCGCGCGTGGAACACTACGCGCCGTCGACCCGAGCTTGGTCCTTACCGGGCGGCGAGCTACCCATTGCTCGCCACCCGCAAGCTCGCGCCTACGGTGGCCGGGAGTCCGCAATCGACTCCCGGCGCCCGGGGCGTCTCCTCCTGCGGCGGCTAGGGACGTGAGGGCGCAGAGACTGCCACTCCCTCACGCGCCCCGCCTCCTCCTTCGCGAGCATTACTGCTTCGCAGAAGGAGGTGACGGCTTCCCATGCCCTCTCGCTCCGTACCATGGCTCGCACCAGGGCCGGACGCGAGAGGTCGCCGCCGCCGATCGCCTCCACGAGGACACGGCGGTGCTCCGCCCAGGCAGGGCACACTTCCACCGTATGCTCCACCGTGTCCTCTAGACGATCCTCACAATGGAAACACCCGGGCGTTTCCTCCCGCTTTATCCTGAACAGGAACCCACCGAAGCACCCATGCCCGGTGAGAACCTGTGTCAGGCGGAAGGTGAGGACGCCGTGGCGCCTCTCTATCCACTCCTCAAAGAGGGGACTTACCGCCGCAATTGTGGCGTGCACTGCGCTGGGTTGCGACAATCGTACCCGCCATGTCGCCATGAGATCCTGCCGGAGCTCTGTCCGCCGTGCCGCGATTTGTCGCGGCAGCGGAGTTTCGCCCCGGCGTTTCGCATCCTCGCGCCACTCCCACATGTGGGCGAGGACCTTTGCCTCCAGATCCCATGGCGGCACTCCGGCAAGGAGGCTCGCCGCCTCGCAGGAGACCGTGCGGTATCCCCGGATTAACCGAATGGCCATGACCCTCTGGGCCGCACTCAAGCGGCGCGCTGGGCGCAGCCTCAATGAGGGCGCCCACACCGGTGCCCCGTAGAGGGCCATGGACCGCACGACCCCCGTGTAGAGCCTCCGGCAGGAGGCGTTTGGACCCCCCAAATCGAAGGGCTTACATAATTATATTTTAAAACATATTTTGCTTGACTGCGTAACTAACTCAATGTCTTATAATATTCTCGAATTATCAATATCGAAGGCAAAAAAGAGTTACGCAATTACCTCTCTGGCTTTTCAAATCAATTACACTTTTGTAAAGATCGAAGGAAACAAAAGAATTATTATGGTGACGATGCGTGTTGTCACGAATCTTTGACATATCATATACATCTATACAAATAAATAAAATTGGAGTGTCTGTTTTTAATATTAAGATAACCACTTTTTACTAAGTGTATATGGATGTATACACGGTACATATACCAAAACCACATTTTTTTAAATGTTTGTCTGTCTGTCTGTCTGTCTGTTTGTTCCGGCTAATCTCTGAAATGGCTGGACCGATTTTGACGGGACTTTCACTGGCAGATAGCTGATGTAACAAGGAGTAACTTAGGCTACTTGCTTTTTAGAAATATTCTTTTATTTTATGAATTATAATCCTACTACTACTAATATTATAAATGTGAAAAAATTTATGATAGGGTGTTTGTTTCTCAATCACGCAAAAATGGCTGAATGGATCTAGATCGAAAATAGCACACAGAGTCTATATTACCTATATAACCTGGAATAACACATTCTTATCGCGGTAGTACGTCCTCTTGCATTAATTTCCGACATCCAGGCGGGCGAAGCCGCGGGAAAAAGCTAGTTAGTTAATAAAATCAAGGTTGGAGCCAAGGGCAAATCCAAGGAGGTTCATGACCTCCGCGGGGCTGTGTCTATGTCACAAACAATTTTTCTTACCTCATTGTTAATGTTAAGCTTTTCTTAAATAGCCTATTGAACAGATGAAAATGCACCTCCCTGAAAAAAGCAATCCTGTTGCTTGCCATGGCGTAGAGAGAGTATAATAATGCCCGTTATACCTGCCTGGTTTTTTTTTGGAGAATATTAAAACTGGCCTGTTAGTCTAGTGGTTAGTGACCCTGACTGCTAAGACTGAGGTCGTAGTTTCGATTCCCACCAAGGACAAATCTTTGTATGATGAGCACGATTATTTGTTCTGTGTCTGGGTGTAATTTATCAAATCAAATCAAATCAAAAGTCATTTATTCAAACTAGGCTGAAAGTCAGCACTTTTTGAACGTCAAAGTCACATAAGACAGTCCCCCCAAAACGCCCGCCCTTCGACACTTCCTAGTGCTTTGGCTGGGAAGAAGAAGTGGCGGAACAAACTCCCCAGCAGCACTGCTGTCTGTTAAGTTAGAAGAACTTGATTCTATACAATATTGTATAAGTTATTAATATAATAAAACAAAACATACATTATTCGCCATATGTCAGCTAGCACACGCCATTATACCAACAAAACATTGAAAACTAAACTCAAGTTGAAATGAATAATGAAACAAAATCGTAAACAGAACTTAAAACCTTACTAAAGCCTCCAGGCATAAAGGGCGTGCCCGCTTACATATACAACGATGCAAATGATATATATACACAACAAATGAAATTAAAAGAAAATAAAAATAAATTAACAAAAGCAGTTAAATAAAAAAACAATTATATGAACTACCCATATAAACTGTCAGTGTGTGAGTTACAGTAATTACAGAATGTAAAACAGTGTCATAGAAGAAAAAATAAATATTATCTACACAATTAAGTTAGCAACTAGTTTGATAAACTCCTATGAGACTGTCCTATGGAGCGAGACCAGCATGTTTCCAAGCGTTCTTATCTTGGATGTAGTCCTCTAATTTGTAATAAGCTCGTTTACAAAGTGTACTTTTAATATGACTTTTAAACCTCCTTTCATTTAATTGCAATATATCAGAAGGTATTTTGTTGTAACATTTAACACAGTACCCCATAAAAGATGTATGTACTTTTGCTAATCTGAAAAATGGTTGATCTATCTTGTCTTTATTTCTAGTATTAAAGTTATGTCTATCGCTTATTTTATTAAAAAGATGTAGATTTTTTCTTACATACATAATATTTTCGTAAATGAATTGGCAAGGTACCGTCATAATATTAATCCTTTTAAATAGTTCCCTGAGGGATTCGCCGCGACATAGATTATAAATGGCTCTGACAGCTCGCTTTTGCAAAATAAAAATGGATTCAATGTCAGCAGCCCTACCCCACAGTAAAATGCCATACGACATAATGCTGTGGAAGTAGCTAAAATAGACCAAACGCGCGGTTTCTACATCTGTTAACTGTCTTATCTTTCTAACAGCATAAGCGGCCGAGCTCAACCGCCCCGCAAGAGATGTTATATGAGGTCCCCATTGTAATTTCTCGTCTAGCGTGATTCCTAGGAAAACCGTTTGATCAATAAATTCCAGTTTTTCCCCATTCAATAAGATGTCACATTCGCTACCTCTGACATTAGGCAATTGAAATCTAATGCACTTGGTTTTTTTTTTGTTAAGTACCAAATTATTACCGTAAACCAGTCTTGGACCTGAAGCATGGAGTTATTGACGTCGTCAAGATTTTGAGACCGTCTGTCGATTTTAAATATCAATGATGTGTCATCTGCAAATAACACCATCTTCGGTTGGTTTGGAAGTAGATGGGGTAGATCATTAATGTATACTAAAAAGAGGAATGGACCCAATATCGAGCCTTGAGGAACGCCCATTGCCATTTCAGACCCCAATGAGTTTACGCCGTTTACTTGGACTTTGACCATTCTGTCCTTCAGGTATGATCTCATTAAGTCAAGAGCTGTATTTCTAATTCCATAGTGCTCTAGTTTCAGCAAAAGTGTCTCATGGTTTACGCAATCGAACGCCTTGGAAAGGTCACAAAAGATTCCAATGGCATCTTGTGCTTCTTCCCAGGCGTTAAAAATGTTCTTTATTAGGGTAACACCAGCGTCGGTGGTACAACGCCCTTTGGTGAAACCGAACTGGTGTTCATGAAAGATGGAGTTTTTATTAAAGTGACGTAACATTTGATTGAGCATTAACTTTTCAAACACCTTACTGAGAACTGGCAGAACTGACACGGGCCTATAATTGTTTGGTTCTTTACTATCACCGGATTTAAACAAAGGAACTACTTTGCTGTGTTTCATCAGATCCGGAAAGACTCCTTGGTCTACACTGGTGTTAAATATGAAAGCTAAATAGGGTGCAATGGTTTCAATAATAGAACTACAAAATTTGACAGACATTCCCCAAAGATCTTCTGTTGATTTAATTTTAAGATCTTTAAAAGCTTTTATAATAGCCTGGGGGTTAGTATGCTGAAACCTGAACTCTAAAGGACATGCCCCTACATTCTTTTTGAGTAAGGCAGCGGAAAGCGCGGGTGACGAATTTAAAGCTTCAGTAGTTTTAACGGGAATATTAACGAAAAAATTTTGAAATTCCTGAGCTATTTCTATATCTGAGTTAATGGGGCCATGTGCAGACTCTAAATTAAATTCAGTATTACGCTGTTTTTTCCTACCTGTTTCATCATTTATTATTTGCCAGGTAGTTTTTATTTTATCATCCGCTGATTTTATTTTATTGCTAATATAAAGCGCTTTAGCCAAGCTGCACACACTTTTAAAAATTTTAGAATATTTTGCAACATACTGATGAAAGCTTCTATTAGTCATATGTTGCTTTACGCCATAAAGTTCAAAAAGTTTTTCTCTGCTTTTACGTATACCTGGAGTTGCCCAATCACTAAATAAGAACTTTGTGCAAATACTTTTAGTCTTTAGTGGGAAATTGTCATTAAATTGCGTGTTTAATAATGAGAAGAACTCGGCGTAGAACTCATTTGGGTCACATTCATTATTAAAACTGTGAACACATAATGTACTGGCCAAAGAATGATTAAATTTCTCTAGATTTTTACATGTCATTGGCCTAAACCTTATTTGAATTTTTTGTAGAGGTATGTACGAGCAAAATGTTACTGTTTGACCACTGTGATCAGATGGCAACTTATTTACAATTTGTTTGTGTAAGTAATCACAGTTACAAAAAATATTATCTATACAAGTGGCAGAAGAAGCTGTCACTCGGGTTGGTTCCATAAAAACATTTGACAGATTAAATGACTTAAAAAGACTTAATAATCTGAAAGTATTTGAGTTACTTTCTAATAAATTAATATTAAAATCACCACATATGACCAGTGACTTACTACTAGTACTAAGTTTCTTTAGCACCTCTTCCATTACAGAATCAAACACAGATAGATTCTGGTAACTTGGAGGTCTGTATACACATACTATAACATGCTTATCAAGCTCAACACAGGACAGCTCAACAGTGTGTTCAACAGACAGCCCAATGATGTCCTTTCGTTCTTTCGATTTAATAGAATTTTTAACTAATATTAATGATCCGCCATGTATCATGCGTTTTCGGCTGAAAAAGCTAACTACACAGTAATTTTCATAATTTATTGACTTTACTTGATGATCTTTTAACCAATGTTCAGTTAAGCAAATGACATCAAACTTGGTGTTTTCTAAAAACAATTCTATTTCAAGTAATTTGGAAGAGCAACCTTGGATATTTTGATTATACAATTTTAAAGTGTGTTGCACTCCCTTTGGTTTTTTATTTTTATGACTAATAATGCCAGAAGATATCTTTTTATTATTCCCTAACAATAATTGGTTATTTGAAAGGGTACCTTCTGTTGTCTTATTACCTAGTTTAACGAATTATCTGGAGTGACCACCACTACTCTAACTGAAGAGTCAAGAATGCCCGTCTGAGTTCCAGCAGGAAGAGAAAACTCTATCTGACTGGTAGTGGCCTCCGAGGATGTTGGTATTATAGATTTAGTAGTTAAACTAGGCAACATAGACTCATCACTAACACTATTCATGGTTATTTTAGCTATAATCTGATTAACATTATATGCTATCAACATAGCAATCATATGTCGACATTTCCAAGACAGAGATAAAGCTCTCTGAGTTAACTTAAAACCACTAATAAATTTATTAGTATCAAAATACAATAATTTGTCACTATGACAACATGTCAACTGGTGAATAGTACTATTCAACCTGTAAATATAATAATTATCAATATCTGATAAAGTATCAGAGTAGGGGAAAGCACACAACATTAGCTTCCCTATGTTTAACTTGAGTAAGGTGTCTACTCCATCCACTATGTCCTTTCTGGTAATACCAGTACTATTACCTAATAGCAAAACCATTGTGGAATAAGTATCTAGGTTTGTGCTTGCAATTCTTTTAATCATTTGATTGAAACTTATGTTATGATAACTATGATTTGTAAAACTGTGGCTAAGGTAATTAAGTAACATTTTTCCAAAGCCTGAACCTAATTCATCACAAAAGAATATAGACTTATTATTACTGTGTATATTAACACATGGCTCTGCTGGAAGCACCAACACCGGCGGAGACAAGTCAAGCTGAGGCTGAGTTGGTGGTGTTTGGTTGGCACAGCTGCATGACAGGTTATTGGTCAGAGACTCATAACTCTCAGCATTGCACTTCACTAAGTCTAATAGTTCCCCAGCCTCAATCATTCGCTCACCTAGTTGTTGTTGTGACCTCTCATATTTCTCAAAAATATTGTTTAGCAAGTGCTCCTTTTGTAGAATATCATTATATAGGAGCTTAATATCAGTATCATACTTTTCCCTACATTCATCTAACTCAATGGTACAACTACTTAAACTTTTTGAAAGGTTAATACGTTCCTTTCTGAGGGAAAGATTTAATTTTAAGAGATTTTGTTTTTTAATTGCTCTCTGTGACCGTTTAATTATTTTCTTAATTTTAATATATTTCTTTAATTTATTGTGACTCATAACAATAGGACATAATGGTATGGTATCGTCACCAGTAAGATCAATTAATTCAGCTGGCTCACACACTGATGTTGACTTACTGCCTACCAATTTATAAAATAGGTTATCGGTGATAGCAACCTGTTCACTTACTTTGACAGACTGTGAAAGAGATAGGGCCTTATGGGCTTCACATAATTTCTGTTTTAGTTCTAAAATTTGGTTCAAAGCCAGTTCGTGTGTATCACTGCACTCATGAAATGTTGTCACTTGATGTTGTAGTTGACTGTGCCGGTCGGCTAAGTCCATGTGTAGTATGTGTAGCTCAGCCAGCTCACTTTTGAGGAAGGAGTTCTTAGCAATAATGTTTTCCACTTCCACTTCACTGTCTTCCCTTTCCTGGAGCAATTGCTTGCACTCAGTTTGAGATGCTTCTAGCTCCTTTAAGGTAGCGCTCAGCTTCGCTTCCATCTCCTTGAGTGTAGCTCTGCGGGTCATCATTTTGAATGATTGTCAGTCTGGAATGTATAAAGTTAAGCAGCTAAATAACTGTCGCAAGAAAAACTGTTTTGTTAAGTGGATAAGTAGGAGGTAGTTGGGAGAAAAATATAAAATAATAAAGTAAGTAATCAATTGAGAGACAGCTGTTACATTTAGATTAAGTTAGTTAGAATTAGATTTAGATGGGAAAGTTAAACAGAAAAGAAGCAAAACATTGCTTTTCTTGTTAATATCTTTCTTAAAACTAGTTACGTAGCTCGTAGGTAGTACAAGGAAAGTTCATTTTATGCGAAGAGTTCGTGACACATTAAGAGGATTAGATATCCCGTACTATGCTTATTTTGTATAGTATAATAAGTAGTGTTTATTGTCTGGGCGAATGTTTTCGTCTTCAATTTTGCTTCCACTAATTGTCAAACAAAAGGAGACATAAACCGTGCCAGTGTGTGATGGACGTAGCTCAGAGACCTGAGCAGTATTTTGTGGAGTTATGTGGTCTGTAATTAATAACTACAATTACTTAAATAAAACAAAATACTCCCCGGGATTGATGACTAGATGACTATTTGAAATCCGTCACCGTTGAGGCGTTGAGTTGACAGCCGGTTCAGATTCCTTTTGTACGAAATATTTCGCGACAAAAACACTGTTTCTTCACTGTATACAATAGTTAATACCTAGGTTTTACTATATTACACAAATTTAACACATTTATAACACTTTTATTAATTTACTAAAACAATTAACCTAGGAGACCGTTTTTTTGACGACCAGCTACCAGTGTTGCCATCGCCAAAAGTCCTAGTATCTATAATATGTATGTATTTAGAATTATATAAGTATGTTTATCAGTTGTCTGGTTGCCATAGTACAGGCTCTGCCTAGTTTGGGATCAGATAACGTTGTGTTGGTTGTCCTAAGATATTTAGTATTCCGGGCTGAAATGATGATGAAAGAAAGAAAGAAAAAGTATTCATTGGGACACGCACAGAAACTATACAAAAAACAATAAAAAAATAAAAATACAAATAATGATAATGATCCTACTAATATTATAAACGCAAAAGTTTGTATATATGGATGTATGGATGTTTGTTCCTCTTTCACGCAAAAACGACTGACCCGATTTGGATGAAATTTGGCACACAGATAGTTTATAACCTGGATTAACATATAGGGTACTTTTTATCCCGGTAGTAAGTTCCTGCGGGATATTTTCCGACCTCCACGCGAGCGAAGCCGCTGGCAAAAGCTAGTAATTAATATTAATGATGATGATACTAGCTTTTGTCAGTGGCTTTGCCCGCGTGAGGTTCGAAAATTATCCCGCGGGAACATACTACCGGGATACAAAGTATCCTATGTGTTAATCTAGGTTATAAACTATCTGTGTGCCAAATTTCATCAAAATCCGATCAGTCGTTTTTGCGTGAAAGAGTAACAAATATCCATACATACCTACATATATACATAAACTCACGCCTTTTTAACCGACTTCAAAAAAAGGAGGAGGTTATCAATTCTACAGACGATTTTTTTTTTTAAATGTTTTTTAGCTCATAACTTTTAAGTGGGTGGACTGATTTCGATGATTTTTTTTTTATTTGAGCGCTGGTGCTTCCCGAATGATTTCATTTAATTTGGTTCCATTCGGACAGTGGGATCCATGTGAAAACCAAATCTTATATTTGCATTAAGTATTGGCGCGACAAATGAACGAATAACGCGATTAGATTAGTGCGGGGTATCTACCATAACTAAAAAGTTAAAAATAAAAACTTTTTACAAAAAAAAAACCGACTTCCTTAATAAAAAACACTACAAAGTCAAAAATATCTTTAATTTCGGAAGTCGGTGGCAAAAAAACCTTAAATACAGATCCTAAGACACCGAATTCCGAAATTAAAGTTATTTTTGACTTTGTAGTGTTTTTTTAAGGAAGTCAGTTTTTATTTTTTTGTAAAAAGTTTTTTTCTCATAGGGGCAGGCAGAAACTATAGAACGCCATCTGCTACAATCCTAACATACGTTTTTTGCTTCGTTTATTTTAATACATCTGTTCATACACGCACGCAGTTTACCGCATCTGACCTTTCTAAAGAACTTCACCAACAAGATCACTATTTGTTCTCCTAAGGCGTCCACTTTCTGCCAGGGTCGCGAGATTGTTCGAAAGAGACACCGTGACCCTGGCACATGGGCAACTGAAGGAACACGGGTGGGTTTTAGTCAGTAAAAGTCTGACATGCTCTCCCGCTCCGCCCAGAGCGGGAGAAGTCATTTGATGACTTCCCATCCAAAAATAATAATAATAAGGCGTCCACTTTCAGGTGTGTCCAGTCACATCTGCCTTTTAAATACTTTTTGTGAGCCGTCCTTCATTCACCCTCTCAACAGGACCAAATCATCTAAGCTTACTCTTTTCAGTTTTAGTCACTACCTCTTCTTTTAAAATGCACCATTGTCTTATCACATCTTTCCTCAGCCTATCATCAACAGTCACACTACATAATGTTTCGCAAGAAACGCATTTCCACAGCATTTATTCTAGGTACATAATAATAATTATGTCTTTGAAGTTGTGTTCTACCTTTAATAATTGTGTACGTTGTCTGCTAGTTAATGACTCACAACACTGTGCACGATTACTTATCTATGTTTATAAAAAAAGAAATAAATTGTATCTATTGGCAAAAGCACAACATTAAGCAATACAAGCATAAGAAAATACTACGTTGTCGTGCCAAGGGTCATTAGTTCAGTTTATTATGATCTTATAATGTAAGTTCCAAATAGAATACATATGAGCTTTTATTTGCGACCTAATTCACCATAACATAAGCTCCAACCAAAGGCAGATTCAGGTTTCGAGTCAGGGTCTCACAGCCGGTGTCCAGTGAGGATAGGTTCCGATCAGCAGCGGGCTAAGAGTCGTTGAAGGCCCGGGTAGCAAAACAGAATGAATTGTCATGCTGTTCTCAGTTAATGTAGATATTTTTAGTAATAATAATAAATTATCTTAGGACAACCAACACACCGTTATCTGATCCCAAACTAGGCAGAGCCTGTACTATGGCAACCAGACAATATCACCAGTCCTCATCTCTACCTACTGTATTTTCTTTTGCTGTGCCCGACAGGGTCCACGATTGCTACTCAATAAAATGTTTTACCACCTAAGCATTGTGGAATGCAATAAAGTATTGAGTATTGACAACTGTTAAATATACTTATATATTTCTAAATACATACATATTATAGATAAATTACACTCAGACCCAGAACAAATTATTGTGCTCATCACACAAACATTTGTCGTGGGTGGGAATCGAACCCACGACCTCAGTCTTAGCAGTCAGTCCCCCTTTTTTCGCCATACATCTCGGTTCCGTGCGTCTCTCATCCATGCGTTTCCAGCGACCCTGACGATATCGTCAACCCAACCTAAAGCTAGTATACAATAAAGAAATTTTGATGTTTTGTCAAGTCTTAAAAACTAAATAGTACTTCAACTTCATAGTGCCTAGTTCAATAAACCTTGTGTTATTCTAGCCGTACGTTCGTTTAATGAATTACTTAGTAGCCTGATGGTTACCAAGCACGAAGGCGAGCGGTGAACACTGCACACTAAGTGGCCTATTACACTGTCTTTAGCTTCAGTCCGAGTTAAATACTGTAGCAGCGTCGAGTTTATTTTGTAGCTAGAAATGTAGACTAAATTGTTAGTTGTTCTAGTTTATTCTCCGGGACTTGCAGTGTCAACATTAGGAAATTGTCGTCTTCCATTACATGGGACTTACAAAATAACTTGAAAACGCGCGTTTATGTAATTTCTGATGGGTTTGGCAGAGGTGTACCTAGGACACTCTCATTTTACCCGACTACGATGAAAATGGAGGGTTATGATTTCAACCGGTATGTAAGCAGGTACGTATGTTTATCTATTCCTAATTAACTTCTTAACGACTTATCATCATGTGACAAGTGAAGTGATGTCCGTATTAATAAACGATACTTTCTAAAGTAGAAATCAATAATAAGCTTTAAGACAAAATGGCATATGATCACGGCTTTTAGATAAGAATATTGTCTAGCAATGATACTTTTTAGACCGTGATTTATCGGGTTCGGGTTCAAGTTTTTAGTCGTCGTCTGAGAAATTATTGATAGGAAAACCTAATAACACTTTTCCTGACCTAGGAATCGAACTCAGGACCTCAAGGTTAGAAGTAACGCTTGCAACCACTTGACCAACGAGCTGATGGGCCCCTGAGCCATCATGGTCTATTGTCCTAAAGGATTTGCATGTAGGTAAACATAGGGGTAGGTTTTCTGTATTAACTTATTTTTATTAAAATTTGTTACCTTTAAGCAAGGCTGATCTCTATCCTAGATATCTACTATATTATTTCTGGCAGAGGAAAATTATACTATTACTTTTATAAAGCAGACTAAGAAATTATGTAAAACTTGCTTCTGCCCGCGACTGCGTCCGCGTTATATTTATTGCTCCCCCACAGATCTCGTCGCATCGAATAACCTGCTCGTGCGTGGTCTTCGTTTTTGCAACATTTTTCATTACTGCTCCGCTCTTATTGGTGGTAGCGTGATGTTATATAGCCTGTAGTCTTCCTCGATAAATGGGCTACCTAATACAAGAAGATTTTTTCAATTCGAATCAGTATTTCCTGAGATTAGCGAGTTCAACAAAATAAACAAACTGTTCAGCTTTATAATATTAGTATAGATTAGCTGAAAGGAGTGACGTGTGAATAATGAACAGTTAACTGAAAGTAACTAACTGCGAATGTACTCAGTGAACTGTAAGTAATGTACTCTTTGAAGATAATCTGTTGCTGTCGGCTTTTAGACTTATTAGCCGGGTTTTTATGGTTCTTGATAAAGAACTGAGTTCATATTGAATCGATATATGTGGTGTACAGTTCTTAGAAGAAAAGAAAAATTGAGGTTGTAAATGCCCTTTTTTTTGTGGATGGGAAATCATCAAATGACTTCTCCCGCTCTGGGCGGAGTGGGAGGGCATGTCAGACTTTTACTGACTAAAACCCACCCGTGTTCCTTCAGTTGCCCATGTGCCAGGATCACGGTATCTCTTTCGAACAATCTCGCGACCCTGGCAGTTGTAAATGCCCTAATAATAGTTTCAAAATTTATTCAATCAAATCATCTTATATACACACAAACATTCATTTCAGCTGTGAGACTTCCACTGCTTCTACTGCTTCCTCTCCCAATTTGAAAGCTTTGTAATAATCTCCACGCTTGGCAGGCGGGTTAGCGATCGCAGTATGGTGATAAAATTCATAGAAAACGCTGCTGCCTATTCTGTAGTAAGTTCCTTACTCACTTCTTACGACACCCATGGAAAGAAATGGGATGGTGGTATCCTTTACGTCCGGCATCACAAGCATAGCTGGGCACCGTTAATCAAATAGTTAACTTCGTTAATCGTTAATCCGCTACAAAAAAGTTAGCTTCGTTAAACATCTTTAACATTTTGAAAGAATTAACGCAAGTTAACGTTAATCGTTAATCCGTTAATATGTGTAAAATTGCATTTTTATATCGTTGCGTTAGTGAACTAATAAAACCTGTTGGTTTAAGTTCTGGAATTTAACAGGTTAGGAACAAAACAAAATACTTGTAAAATTCAAATGTGTGATTTAATCGTCGGGCATAAGGTGCATATTCCCCTTCATGAACATTAACATGTTGAAGTTCTCGTCTGAAAGTGAGGCTCGTTTTGGTGTTAAAATATCTTTGTCTTTTCATACTTGTCTAAGCCAGTTTTTCGCGCCGCGCCGCGGTGCTGTGCGGTAAATAGTAGGCATTGGATTAACGATTAACGGACTTCTGCATATTAACGGAAGTTAACGTGTCCGTTAACATTTTTAAAAGTTAACTTAAAAGTTAATCCGTTAATCAAAATGTTAACTTCGTTAATTAAGGATTAACGTGTTAATACCCAGCTATGATCACAAGTAATAGTAATCTGTCAGTCATCGTGTAACTCAACTCGATACCTAAGGAGGACAAGGATTCCACAAACAATTTTAAAGAACGGGTATTTGGGAAGGCCGTAAAAAATACTCAAACTGCCAATTAATCATGAAATCTAGCAAAGGGTAGATATTTAATTGTGCATATGCCTGAATACAGTAATTAAAACTTAAACACTAAAACAATTGGAAATCACGTATAACACTACGGGACATATTACTACGAGAGCGTCTTGCAACGCATTGAGCTACGCCGTAGCACAGCGCGAGCTACGCCGTAGTTCAACGCGTAGCAAGATGTTGGCAAAATTGTTTCAATTTCTACCTTTTGTAAAACAATGGCAGTGCCTTTAATTTGGATAAAGCATCAGTGTTTTTTGTGATAATTATATTGATGAATATTGACAAAGTTTAAAATATATATACGAAACAATAAGATTATGAATTGACATCGAATTGTGGTCATATATTTTGGCTGCAGGTTTAATCAAGTGATTAAAATCTGTTAAAACAAACAATAAATCAACTCAGCCTACCGCATCCACTCCTAGACATAGGCTTCTCCCAGGTTGCGCCACAATCCCCTATCCTTTCCGCATCCAGTTTGTCCATCTAGCTGTAGGTGAACACAGATTGATGGTTAATCCCATATGGCCACAGATTTAGAGCGCATACAAAATTGTTAGGAGCAAGCACGCGATATCGCGTGATCGGCACTCAACGTGTTAACCGACTTCAAAAAAGGAGGTGGTTTTATGTTTCACTATATTTTTAGTATGTTTAATATGTATTTTCACCGATTTGTCGACCAACTTTGGACTGATTTCATAAATTATTTTTGAAGTGAAAACTTCTTTAGCGGCGTTGAGCACTTTTTCTGTAATGGGTATAAAATCTTAAACTCGCGTCAGGACACGTGACCTGATCGAAAAAGCGTAGGACGGATGGAGAGTAGACAGCTATCCCCTCTCTACGGCGCGGCGAAAATGTATGCCTGGGCCTACTGTTTCGTTTAGGCGGCGCAGGGCGCTTGCGCGAATGTTCGTCTATGTTACAGCGTGCCACGCGCATCCATGGATGGTGACAGCTGATGGCTCGACCGTCTGTGTAGTGATCACATTGTTGTGTATTCGTAAAATTCGTGAATATAAAGTGCTTAAAATATGGAAATTGAACAACAAATTATTCCCTAACCATTCCAAAATATCAAACATGCTCAACGTTAATAATCAAGTTTTCACTTCTGCCGGCACTCCCGGAGTGCAATTTTTTTTAATGGATATGCTTCAGGGGTCAATTCAGTCAATAAAATTTAAATGGGATCACCCTTTTATTTTATTTTTTTAAACTTTGCTTCGGTAGTTTTTGTGTTAGCTTCGACAATACGTATTTAATCCATTTTGTTTATCGTGATGGTATTCTAATACTTTCTATCACTGCTATTGACCAGAGGGGTAATTGCGGAACTTTTTATCGGTAGGAATCGGTTTAATATTCATAGTTAAACAACATTCATTGCGTTATTTACGTTGCTGAGTCGATAATTTATTCGAACAAATGACGCAATGGTTTAGAAATAATCTTCAATCCCATTCAGATTCTGATAAATTGTGCGTTTCGTAATTAGGGTGCTGGCCAGTGGTATACGAATTAGTGCTGGGTAGATACCATACCTAAACAGTGAAGAATAAAATCTTTTTTGCAAAAAAAAAACGACCGACTTCGAAAAAAACATAACTTTAATATCGGAAGTCAGTGTCTTTGGAGATCCAATTAAATACAGATGTATTTAATTTTTTGCCACCGACTTCCGAAGTCAATTGTTGGTTTTTTGCAAAAAAAGGGTCTATTTTGAATCATAATTCTTTTTCAATTGATTTTACTTAACAACATTACATTAATTAATCCATCTACTGTGGAAATGAAACAAAGTTAATAATAATATTGTTTCCTTGTTGGTCGAAGACCACACACATTACATTTGCACATTATGTAACATAACATTATCAACATCGGTAATTGCTCATAATATTTTCCTTCAAACTAACTTGTAGGCAACAATAAGCAGTTTCGTGTCTGTGATTATGTTTATCTTTCATTTTCTGAACACGGTAGTTATTTCTGAGGAAATATATTAGTACGTAATACAGTTAGTAGTTAGTTGTAAACTATTTTCCTAGAGAACTTCCCTTTGAAGGTTCACAATACTGAATAGTTTATTAATCATTCATCATTTCAGCCGTAAGACGTCCACTGCTGGACTTAGGCCTCCCCCAATTTGGGGGGGCTTTGCCATAATCGCCATGCTTGGCTGGCGGGTTGGCGATCGCAGTATGGTGGTAAAATGCATAGAGAACGCTGCTGCTCATTCTCCAGTAAGTCCCTTAGTCGCCTTTTACGACACCCACGGGAAGAAATCGGGTGGTGTTATTCTTTACGTCCGGCACCACACGGTACTATATAATAGTTTATTAATCATCATCATTTCAGCTGAAAGACGTCCACTGTTGGACATAGGCCTCGCCCAAGCTCCGCCACTACGACTGGTTCTGTGCTTCGCACATCCAGCTGATTCCTGCGGCCTTCACCAACCAGGTCATTGTTCCACCTTGATGGACGCCTTCCGATGGTCGAGGTTGGTTTCTCGTCTAAGCTGATGTACGTAAATACCGGAATTGCACAATTAATGATCTTACCTCACCCCAACCAACAAAGTTACTTCTTAAAATTAAATCACTTCAAACGCAAACATGTCGTAATTACATTAAATGCCAAGCAAAGTCAATAATAAAATCTAGTCCAATATACATTGGCAAACTCTTCACAATATTTTCTTAATATTATTCATGTCCAAAGTAATATTGTGATATGAAAATATCTAGAATATTGCATCTGACAGCTTTCCAAGTCTTACATAACTTTTCTTGAATATGAAACGTACGTAATAAAAATTTATAAATGTTTCTTAGACAGTAGAGGTTGGAATAGTGAATATACAATATTTTAGTGTATTATAACCACACAAAAACATTGCTAGGTGGCCCGACATGGCCTGGAACCAAAAATTCGAAGACATGACTCATTATTTGTAGTAAGTGAATTCGTATATTTGGGGAGTCTATTCACAAGGGATGGAAATATTGATAAAGATGTGGAAAGGAGTGTAAATGCGGTAAATAAAGTAAATGCTCTACATGTGATTTTGACAAAGCATTTGATGTACGAAAAGGCTTTCATTTCTGTTCACACTGTGGTGTGCTGGTGCCTACATTTACGTGTGGTAGTGAATATTGGGTTTAGCAAACGAAGCTGAAAGTAGAATAAATGTTGTGGAAATGCGTTCCTTGCGAAGCATGTGTGGTGTGACTGTGAATGATGATGGTACAACAGTGCGACTGAAACAAAAATTCGTGACAAAAATTTAAAAGATTAAGCTTAAATGGAGGACATATAGGGACCTTATTGGTGATGTTCTTCAGAAAGGTCAGGTGCGTAGTACTCGCAACCGGCGTGTGTGTATGACCAATTGTATGAACCTAAACGAGGCAAAAGAAGTGTGTAGAGATCGTAGCAGGTGGCGTTCCGTGGTTTCTACCTACCCCCATGGGAAAAAGGCGTGATTGTGTGTATTGTATTATATTATAGTTTAGATGGATGAGTTTAATCCTAAAACTAAGAAATAAGCTATAAATGATATATGTATTGTGAGGATGAATGACAAATAATATGTTTTGTTTTTGTAATTTTAATTAATTACATATTATTGTATGGAATCAGCAGCGTTCTCTATGCATTTTACCACTATACTGCGATCGCTAACCCACCTGCCAAGCGTGGCGATTATGGCAAAGCCCCCTTGATTTGGGGAGGCCTATGTCCAGCAGTGGACGTCTTTAGGCTGAAATGATGACCATGGAATGGGGGGTGATCTTATTACCATCAATCGAGCACAAATCTAGATTACAGGTTGCTATTGAGATATCCCAGATGGAAAAACCCAATAACACTTTTCCCCACTCGGGAATCCCAGAACCAGCTGCTCAGCAGTAGCGCTTGCGACCACTAGATCACCGAGGCAGACTTTAATATTAATACCAAGAATAATCTATTTAATAGTAGTAATAGTATTTATTGTCTTAATAGTTATTTACAGTGGTTCTCTAGATCCCACACTAGGATTCCCTGTGTCGTGGAATCTAGTTACTTCGTTCCGTTACATTAAAAGACAAAAATTTGTTAACGTTTTGAAGGCTGGATTGCTTAATTACACAGTTACAAAATAATTGAGAAAAAGAAAAAAATAATAACAATAATAGATTTAAGAAAATAACAAAAATGCTGGGTGAGTGTATGAATGGAAACAAGTGTGTAGATGTGAGGGAGTGAGTGGATGTGAGTGTGTGGATGTGTTGGAGTGAATGGGTGTGAGTGTGTAGTGTATGTTGTGTGTAATGTTTATATATATCGAGATAGTATTTCCGGGTGTAAGTGTTAAGTTCGTTATTGTGTGATCTTTAGAATCTCTTCTGTGCTTTCATAATCTAACTCCAGTAGCCATTTGATGATCTTTTCCTTACATTTATGTTTTGTTAATTGGGCTATTTTGTGTTTTGCGTTTAATTTCCTGTATATGTAGGGTCCCATAAAATTGTATGATCTTCTTCCAATTACTTTAATATGGATGAACTTTCAAACCATTACGGCAAAGTTAAATACTAATAAAGGCGTAAACTTCTTTTTTCCTTTACCAAGAATCTCATACCCGTCCCTTATTCAACCGGTCATAAAAAGAACTATTGCGTAATGAAAATTCTTGAAAACTGCACTTGACAGGCACGTTGTGTTCTGAGAATAAAATACTACGTACTGAACCGTAATTTAAATATGGTGCAATTTTTTATTTTTATTTAATCATTTAACTCGAGCATCAAGACTCATAGTATTAGTAAAAATGTGCTTACAAACTATGTTAGTAGCACACTTACAAAGACAAAAACAGAAACAGATTATGATATCACTGCTGCAAGGTGACAGGCCCAGCTGAAGCCTTGCAGCAGTGGTTCACAAACTCACTATCCAGCCTAGTTGCTATCATAGATAGCATGCAGTTGGCGCTGTGCGCCGCACTCTACGGACCAGGGATGCGCACCGTTTTCGCATCACCGTGTAGAAACAATCCACGTGAGCTTCAGCAAACATCCCTGATGCGCTGCAGTATCGGGGCAACCCCATCAGCACCCTTAATACGTTATTGTATTGGACGTGAAGACTATTAATTAGTATTAATAAGTATTATTATTTAAATTTATTAATTTTCAGACTACACATGAGGTCCATTGTATTAGTAACAATCTGACTTAGACCATGTTAGTACTTAATAACTAAAACAGATCTTGCTCGTACTATTGATGAATTATACAATATTTAATTTAATTAAAAAACTAAATTATAACCTAAACTAACTAAAACTATTTACAAATTAAAAAACCGGCCAAGTGCGAGTTGGACTCGCGCACCGAGGGTTCCGAACAAACCTGCAGGTATTCACGGTTTATGCTAGGTTTATGTTTATGAAATTAAATGTTTTTTTTTTTTTAATATTTGAGTTGACTGAGTGAAAGATAAATTGTGGTTTACGATTTATGACGTATTAAAAAAAAACTACTCATCTCGTTCAAACCAATTTTCGGTGGAAGTTTACATGGTACATCATATATTTTTTTTAGTTTTATCATTCCGTTATTTTAGAAGTTACTGAGGGGGGACAAAAATTTTACCACTTTGAAAGTGTATCTCGCGCAAACTATTCAGTTTAGAAAAAAATGATATTAGAAACCTCAATATCATTTTTGAAGACCTATCCATAGATACCCCATACGCATGGGTTTGATGTTTTTTTTTTTTTTTTGAGTTTCTGTTCTAAGTATGGGGAACACAAAAATGTATTGTTTTTTTTTTCTATTTTTGTGTGAAAATCTTAATGCGGTTCACAGAATACACTACTTACCAAGTTTCAACAGCATAGCTCTTATAGTTTCGGAAAAAAGTGGCTGTGACATACGGACAGACAGACAGACAGACATGACGAGTCCATAAGGGTTCCGTTTTTTGCCATTTGGCAACGGAACCCTAAAAAAACCAGCTCCAGCAGATTTCTTGCGCGATACTGCATCAAAGCTGTCACTGGGCACGGCGGTAAACATCGCTGACGCACTGCAGAAGCGTGGCAGTCGCAACAGGACCCTGAATGCATTGTTATATTGGATAATATGCAACATCTTAGCTATTAAACGCAACGACCGCCTGTTTCTGACAATTTTCATGTAGCATAACGTTAATCAGCCTATAAAGTCCCCACAGCTGACACGCGCACCCGATGACAATCGCCTGTGACAGGTTAGTGTCTTGTCGTCAAGCTGTCGGATTCACATCTCGCATGGCGTGCGAGGTAGTTTAACGTCCTAAACGTTGGTTGTGTCACAAAATAGATGGGTTCATAAGTTAAGATAGACTTATAGGCACACGCACTCAAAGACGCGTAAGTAACGAGGTCAAAAAATTTGCCGGCCACGCATCGGATTACCTTATACGGAGACTCCCTTTCATTTTACAAGTTTTTGTCGTGTCAATTTTTTCTTCTAGTACTGCTGGATTCTGGACACATATTTTTTTTTTTTGTAATAACTTTAAACATCGTTTTGTTTACTTTAAACCTTAAGAATATATCCAAATATAAATGAAGATCGCCAATCTACCTAACTTGATACCGTACCCATATAACACCCACTTCAATTTTAATCAAAAGTTCAGCCTCACATTGGTTTCGTTAATCCTTACTCCACGCTAAAAGTTTTACCACACAATTTAATCATTTTGTAAATCGCTTTTTGTTCCTTAAATTATGTTAGTTATCCATGGATTCTTGTGTTAGGAAAATCTTTTACAGTGGGTTGAGAACCGAGGAACTTAATAGTTTAGAGATTATAAAAGTGAAGGCTAGCTCGCGCCGCTGAGCCTGATAGCTTTGCTAGATTTGTCCCTTAATAATCTTCGTTTTGAAATGGGTATAACCGACGTAGGCAAAAAGGCTGCCAGACTCAAGTGGGATTTTCGGGTTACATTAGCCGTATGCAAGATGACCGCTGGGCAATCGTCTGCACACAATGGGTGCCTGAAGATGGACGACGCCACCGCGGTCGGCCCAGAAAACGTTGACGAGACAACCTAGATGCGTACCGCGACGACTGGTTTGAGGTGGCGCGAGACAAGAGTTTCTGGAAGAAATTGGGGGAAGCCTGTGCCCAGTAGTGGGACAGTATAGGCTAAAAAAAAAATCTGATCCAGCTCATCACTTGCTGCCCTCCTCCAGCGACGACCTTAGCTGAAATCCGTACCCCATAGGGGTGCTTAGCTTAGCTAATAATTTTTATTATTTTATTATTAATAACCAACTTTTACTAACAGTTTGCACTACACATACAAGTTATCGGTCAGTACTAGTCATAACACATAAAATCACAGAATATAAGTTGTATACCCTAGTTGGAGACCTTAATTTTATTTATTAAGGTATCCACAGAATCGTTGGGTTAAGCAGCCTCCAACCTCCTAGGTGGATCTGTGAGATACCAAACACAAATAAAGAATATCACCGAGTGGATGCTCACATTGAACCTCATATGAAGACTTTATTTTTGTGGGTGGGAAATCATTAAATGACTTCTACCGCTCCTTCGCTTCAGTTTTTACACGCTTTATATTAGCTTCACTTGTATGTTTGTATGTTTGTTTGTAACCGACTTCTTATAGCGCGATTTTGACCCACTTTAAACGACCAGATTTCATTCAAACTTTGCTCACCTGTCAAGGACCGATGACAAAGCAATAATTTCATAAATTTGTGCCATTATCCTTGCCAGGGTTACCAGGACAGCAAAAAACTATCTTCGAAAACTACGCTGACATACGTCACAAACTACGCTGACATACGTCTCAAAATTCGAAACACCCGAAAAAATAGAAAATAAATAATAGTTTAAAAAACTAAAAAACACGCAAGCGTGGGGTGCTTTTTAAGGTATTTTTTTATTGATATCAGGCACCCCACGCTTTTTTTCCATTATTTTGTACTTTTTAGTTTGGTTTTCAATGGAAGCGTGTTTTTTTTAGTTTTTTTAAACTATTATTTATGTTTACTATTGTTTTTTGTGATTGAGTGTGTTACGCAGTTAGGGTGCTGGTAACAAAAAACACTATGTATTTAGACAGCCGTTATTGTGTGACCTTTCAACGTCTTCTTTGAAAACCGTAGCTTTAAGGCCACAGAATACAGCAACATGGCTTTTTTTCGTTGGGAAATCATCAAATGACGTGTCCAGCTCTGGAAGGAGCGGGAGGGCGTGTCAGACGTTTACTGACTAAAACCCACCCGTGTTCCTTCAGTTGCCCATGTGCCAGGGTCACGGTAACTTTTTCGAACAGATCTCGCGACCCGGGCAGACTCATAAAAAGGCTGAAAGTCAAATATATGTCGAACCAAAAAAGCTTGCGCAATTTAGTGTATTTGTTGTTGTTGAATTACCTCAATTAAATTTGTAACGTAACTTTTAAACGTAGCCTATACTAATATTAATTTTATAAAGCTGAAGAGTTTGTTGGGTTGAACGCGCTAATCTCAGGAAGTGCTGGTTAAAATTGATTAAAAAAAAAAAAAACAAACCAAAAAGTAGTAAATAATGGAAAAAAGCGTGGGGTGCCTTTTACAGGTTTTTTTAATTGATATCAAGCACCCCACGCTTTTTACACGCTTTATATTAACGTCACTTGTATGTTTGTATATTTGTATGTTTGTATGTTTGTTTGGGGAGGCCTATGTCCAGCAGTGGACGTCTTTCGGCTGAAATGATGATGATGATGTTTGTTTGTAACTGACTCCTTATAGCGCGATTTTGACCCACTATAAACGACCAAATTTCATTCAAACTTTGCACACCTGTCAAGGACCGATGACAATGCAATAATTTCTTAAATTTGTGCAAAAAAACTGTCTTCGAAAACTACGCTGACATACGTCTCAAAATTCGAAACACCCTAAAAAATAGAAAGTAAATAATAGTTTTTAAAAAAAACGCTTCCATTGAAAACCAAACTAAAAATTACAAAATATATTTTCCATTATTTTCTACTTTTAAGTTTGGTTTTCTATTTGCGTGTTTTTTAAACTATTGTTATTTTATTTTCTATTTTTTAGGGTGTTTCGAATTTCGAGACGTATGTCAGCGTAGTTAGTGACGTATGTCAGCGTATTTTTCAAAGACAGTTTTTTTTTTCTATCCTGGTAACCCTGGCAAGTATAATGGCACAACTTTATAAAATTATTGTTTGGTCCTTGATAAGTATGCCGGCCGAATTTTGAGTTAATCCGACGTCTTAAAGGGGGTCAAAATCATGTTCAAAGTTTCCGTTACATACTAACATAAGTTTGAAGCTAATAAAAGGTCTTAGTGTTGGATAGCCCATTTATCGAGGAAAGCTATATTACATCACGCTGGAACCTTTAAGCGCCGTGCAAAAAGATAAAAAGTTACGAATATGAAGTATTCGCAAGGGCAAAGATGCACTAGGGTGGTTCGGGCAAGCAAGAAATTATACACAGATAAAGTTGCAGGCCGAAGCCAGTATAAAATAAAATCCAAATTAGGAACAGACAGTCTTCATAAATACAATTTCAGTAAAAGCCAATACTAACTATATCCTGCCAGGGTCGCGAGATTTGTTCGAAAGAGATACCGTGGCCCTGGCACATGGGCAACTGAAGGAACACGAGTGGGTTTTAGTCAGTAAAAGTCTGATACGCCCTCCCACTCCGCCCAGAGCGGGAGAAGTCATTTGATTTTTGCCAAAAAAACTATATATATATACTAACTATATATATAAAATTCAAAGTCCCGAGTGACTGACTGACTGACTGATATATCAACGAACAGCTTAAACCGCTAGTCCTAGAGACATGAAATTTGGAGGATGTGTTCTTTGTGAAGAGTAGGTATCCACTAAGAAAGGGTTTTTTGAAATTCCAGCTCTAAGAGGGCGAAATGGGGGTTGAATTTTCTGTGAAACTATTATTCTCTAGGTCGACTGACACGCGGACGAAGTCGCGGGCAGAAGCTAGTTTCTAACTATAACCTTTGGCTAACCGATCCAATCGATATTATAGTTTGTTCGTGAATAATTGATCAGCCAATCAATCAAGTAATCATACCAGGACAAGTTTCGGTTGACCGCTACGGGGCAAAGTTGAGGCTTGTTCTTTTGTGAGTTAATCAATAAATTTATGGTTTAATAATTAATTGGAGCCCAGTTGGGCTTCTGATAAAGCTGTTAATTTAACAAGGTTCATTTATTGATTTACTAGCTTTTGCCCGCAACTTCGTCCGAGTAAATGTCGGTTATTGCGGACGCAGACGAACTCGCGGGATAAAAAATAGCGTATGTCCTTTCTTGGGGTAACGTATCCCGTATCAAATTTCATCAAAATTGGTTTAGCTGTGAACGCGTAAAAGACAGACCGAGTTACTTTCGCAATTATCATATTATATAATAATAATAATAATAATAATAATATTTATTTAGGTACATAAAGGTTTTGTAGTACATAAGGGACTTAAAAAGTAAGCAATATTAGTAAGGTACATGGTACAACGAATTCTTGGGTGAATCGCTACTCTCCTAGCTAGATCACTGAGTAATCTGTATTTAGGAGAGACAGTTTCCACTCCCAGTTTGAGTAGCACAATAATCATGTTAGTAAGCTTTAGAGCTTATAATGTAGAACAAAACAAAAGGAAAAATCTTAAAATTAAAATGACTAAACATCAAAAACTAAAATTAAATAAAACAATTACAATAAGGAGTATTGGTGTGGTCAGTCCAGTGAATGTGTGTATGTGTTAGTGTAGGGGTGGGTGAGTAAGTGTGTAAGGGTGAATTTATGTGTGTGTAAATGAAAAATAGGAAATATGGTAACTTTCATGTAACTGTCAATAAATACTTTTCAGTCTCGTCATAGGTTTTATTCAGGAGAAATGCACGTAAGGTGACTTTGCATTTGCTGTGTGGTAAATTATAGATATATAAGGACGCATTAATTTTATTGTACAAGCAAGGGCCAAGATAGTAGAAAAATCTCTTAGTGTATTTAAACTTAGTTTGTGGAACAGTACAAATAATATCTTTCCTTCGTTTGGTAATAGTAGTAAGAGGAGTTTTTTGGTGTTGGAGAAGAACGGTTTGCAGAATGAAATGTTGCCTTACGTTGAGGACACTACAACTTTTGTAAAGTTCTGTGGTTGGAAACAGAATAGGTCTAAATGTTGCAATTTTTAGTATAGCTCTGTGGGACACTTCCAAAGGTTTAAGGGCAGTTTTTGTGGCCCCACCCCAGCACATAATACAATAAGAAATAATAGATTGGCATAAGGCGTAATATACATTGCGAATAATAGGCTGCTTCGCGACGTGTCGAAGAGTTTTAAAAATATAAATGAGTTTTCTCACTCTGCATGTAAGTAAGTTAATATGTATTTTATAATTCAGGTACTGATCTAGAGTTATACCTAGGTACTTAATATGATCAACTGTGTCAATAAGTGGACATTGACATGTGTATAAATGAGTACTGTTACAGGAGTGAGCTTTTATAGTGATGGGAATATCAGGTTGTGAGGTCGGTGAGATAGAGAATGTCATTAATTTCGTCTTTGAAGTGTTAAGTGTTAAAGCGTGGGTACAAAGCCAGTTAAAGGCAGAATTAAAACCATTCTGTGCAATTGTCTGAAGTTCTGACCACGAATTAGCAAAAAAGGTAATAGCTGTATCATCTGCAAAGGAAACAATTTTTGCGTTTCTGATTTTGAGATTGCAGAGGTCATTTAAAAAGACGAGAAACAGCGTAGGACCGAGTATACTACCCTGCGGTACCCCGTAACAAATAGGGAGCTCATCGCTAAGATGGTCACCAATTTTCACCATTTGCATTCTATTTGTCAGATAGCTTTTTAAGAGATCAAGCTGCAGTCCTCTGACGCCTGCTTTCTCTAGTTTGAGTAAAAGGATAGAAATAGGAACGGTGTCGAAGGCTTTAGCGAGGTCAAGAAATACTGTAAGCACCTTTTTACGACTGTTGATTCTCTCGACTATGAAATTCGTAACCTCATGAACTGCATCACAGGTTGACATATTTTTCCGGAACCCGAATTGTTGAGAAGAAAACAAATTATTTTTTTCGAAAAATCCTACCAATCTCTTATTGATCAGGCGCTCAAGAACCTTTGAATGGGCGGGTAGTACTGCTATAGGACGATAATTACTAAAAGAGTTTCCATCGCCACCTTTAAAGACAGGGTGTATAATAGCCTTTTTTAAAGCTGACGGAAATACAGCAGAACTAAAACAGAGGTATAAGAAGAGATATAAAATATAAATAATAAATATAGATTAAGTATAGAAGTATAGATTTTATTAGGTTCATCAAACGAGAACACTGGTACAGACAAATAATATTACATGTTTTTAAGTAAAATAACAGCGTATATACAGTTAAATATAGGAAAAAAACACATGCATGAAAAAAATTATCAGAAAAAATAAAGCTAATTTAGTTAATAATAAACGCTAATATTGTAAAACTGGTTACATAGGTAAAAAAGTTATATTTAAATGAATGGGTGTAATGTAGGCACATGTTTGCCCAACTCCTCGGGGAAAACAAGCTGCGATGTTATTATAGTTTAAGTTTTTAAATGAATCAAAATTTATTGGTATTGGACGACCGCTCCTGGCTGCAAGCCACACTACCTATTCGTTTTGGTGGGCTCGGCGTCCGCAAAATTTCCAGTGTAAGCTTACCGGCGTTCCTGTCCTCGGCCCACGGCACTGAAAAATTAATCACGAAAATCTTAGCTCCTTCTCAGATTCACTCGGAAGTGCCGTGCTTGACCGATGCCATGAATGCCTGGAAGGTGGCTTGTTCGGATACGGTTCAGCCCGAGAACCTGTCTTCCCAGAGACAGTGGGATGAGCCGCTCTGCAGGTTGGTACGGAATAATCTCATTAATACGTCCACCAATACTGCTGAGCGTGCCCGCCTGCTGGCTGTGGGAGAATGGGAGTCGGGCTTATGGCTTCAGGCGCTACCGTCACCTAACATAGGCACTATGCTAGGTGACTCGACTTTCCGACTCGCTGCAAGTCTGCGTCTGGGTGCTCCTTGTGTGGCTCCGCATCGGTGTCAGTGCGGTGAAGCAGTTGACCGCCTCGGACACCATGGCCTTTCCTGCAGCAAGAGCGCTGGTCGGCTGGCACGGCACGCCAGCATTAATGACATCATCCGTCGGGCTCTTGTCACCGCCGGGGTGCCAGCTGTCTTAGAACCCAATGGCTTGGCACGCGACGATGGGAAGAGGCCAGACGGAATGACCATAATGCCTTGGAAGTTGGGTAGGCCTTTGGTGTGGGATGCTACCTGTGTCGACACCCTCGCGCCATCCCATCTTCTGAGCACGGCAGGCTGTGCTGGGGCGGCTGCTGCAGGTGCAGAAAATCTCAAACGGCGCAAATATAACAACCTTATTGGGAACTATATTTTTGAGCCGTTTGGGGTTGAAACACTAGGGCCGTGGGGTCCGAGTGCTCATCGAGTACTTCGGGACATCGCCAAGCGGTTGGCTGACTCTTCATGTGACCAGAGGGCTGGCCTATTTTTAGGTCAAAGAATCAGTATTGCCATCCAACGTGGCAACGCTGCCAGCCTTCTGGGCACTTTTCCCACCGACAGTGATGCGGACGAATTCTTTGATGCCCAGTGAGCTCTTCCCCCCTCCCTTATTTTTTTTTTTCTTTACCTTTATTTAATTGTATATAATATATTTATTTTAGTGTTATTTTGTGGATTGTATTTAAGTTAAAATAAGTAGTTCTAATTTTACGTCCACTAAAAAAAAAAAAAAAAACAAAATTTATGAAATTCAGATTCTTTGATAATGAGAAAAAATCAATACATATTTTTAATGTAAATGATTGATAAAATATTAATAAAAATGTTCATAGGTAAATTATATTTTTAAATATTAGTACATACATAAAAGTATAAAATACATTTAAAAATATAAAAAATAGTAGCCCACCGGTATCGGGAACAGGGTCCAAGCTATCGGTGGTCAGGGCTCCAGAGCGAGGAACCTCCTAACAATGCGAGCCGTGTCCAGAAGTACCGCATTCTGAATCAAGCCCTTGATCCAACTGCCCAACGAGAGCATCTTCAGGTGTTGGTCGAGGCTCTTGACTATCAAACCATTGGCAGTTATGACTATCGGCACAATGATCGCTGAGTCCACATCACATGTCGACAGCCTCGCGAGCCAAGTCAAAAAGAAATTATTTATAAAATTAAATTAGACAGTGACACTTCATATACATACCTGATAGGTTTCGAACTCAATCTGCCTATCTTTTTCCAAACTGTGTAGGGGTCAGCCTCCAGTCAAACAGTTTGCAGTATTTTAAATAAAGTGACTAGGGGGCGTCCATTAATTACGTGAGGCATTTTTGAGAATTTTTCGACCCCCCCTCCCTCCTTGGTGAGATATCGTAACAATTTCAATAAAATATCGTTACAAATTCTTCAAAACTTCTATTTGGGCTGTAAACGTGTTGGATTATTGAGAAAAAAAAAAACAAAAACACAATCTGTTCTATTACTTTTATTGAAGTCTAGCAAAGACTAGTATTTGTGAATATTACCGTAATTTAAAATCACAATAATAAAATTAAAAAATGAATATCAAACAAAAATTAAGAAAAGATTTATTTTAATTCAGTCCATGAATTATTTATTCTTTTGACTCAAGAAAATCATCTTGGTTCAAGATTTTGGCTCTTGAGTCAAGTTATTTTTTTATCAGCGTCTCAGATTTGGCCATATTTTATTGTAGAAATATGTTTTCACGCAATTTTACACCGTTTTCTGCGAGAAAAATAATTACGTGATATTTGCCAAGACCCCCCTCCCCCCTAAGTGAGATTTGGATAGATTTAGCTTGATCCCCTCCCCCCCTAGTACACCTCATGTAATTAATGGACGCCCCCCTACCTATTTGACCTCGACAACCTAGTTACTTGATAACACAATACCCCTTCGTAAAGCTTTGTTGTCAGGCTTTCGACCTGAAATAGCTGTCAAAAGTGTAAGAATGACAACCGTAACCAAAGGCTTAATGTTCTATCGAAACTCGGAGAGGTCATATGTAATGGATGATCTCTCATTCACATAGAATAATGTATTAAAACTAAGTATATCTTTTGCGCGAAGTTGAACAGGCTGCGTTCGAATCTTGATAATCGCTTTCATCTCATCTTTTCAGCCGTAAGACGTCTACATGGACATAGACCGACCCAAATTTTTCGTTGCCATAATCGCCATGCCTGGCATGCCGGTTGGCGATCGGAGTATGGTGGTAAATTGGCAGTCGCTTTACTTAGTGTAAATTATTTCACCACCACTGCTCTAAAAACGGTAAAGGAAAACATCGTGAGGAAACCGACATGTTCTCAAAGCAAAAATTCGAATACATGCGACAGTTACCTACCCAGACTAGGTCCGGGAGGATTAAGGCCCACTCTCTCTGTCACAAAGAGGGGGCCTGTGTCCCAGCCGTGGGATCATTATAGGTTAATTATCAGTCTTTCAATGTTGAAACTGTTCGAATTCACGCTCGTGTTCCAGGTGCGATGATAATGTAAAAACTTTTCGCTTAAACCGTTGTCGAAACAAAACGAATGAGTCTCCGAAAGTGTTACCAACTGTACGCAATGTTAAACTACATATGTATGATCGTAAAACTTTTCGAATTAATTGAAGAGTAAACGCGGGTAGTTTTAAACTTTTAATTGAAAGTACGCAATGTACGTGTTGGCATTCGGAACTATCTCTGTTAGCAGTTAAGAGTAGCTAGCTGTTGCGAAGTTTTGGATAGTCCATCATCATTTCTGTAAGTTTTTAATTAGTTCGGGATCGCTGATAGTCTAACCGGATCCAACTAAATTCTAGTATTTTACATGGAAAGACTGTCTATTTGACCTCTACTATTCCTCTGACTGGCCTGTTAGTCTAGTGGTTAGTGACCCTGACTGCAAAGACGGAGGTCGTGGGTTCGATTCCCACCCAGGACAAATGTTTGTGTGATAAGCACAATCATTTGTTCTGTGTCTGGGTGTAAATTATCTATAATATGTATGTATTTAGAAATATATAAGTATGTTTGTTTATCAGTTGTCTGGTTGCCATAGGCTCTGCCTAGTTTGAGATCAGATAACGTTGTGTTGGTTGTCCTAAGATATTATTTATTTATTTATTTAAAGGTTACACTATCGCCTTTGGTTTTTTTTTTTTGGGTGGGAAATCCTTAAATGACGTCTCACGCTCTAGGGTGGAGCGGAGGGGCGTGTCAGACTTTTACTGACTGTAAAATTTGCAACCCCAAGCTCTTCAATGAAAGTCCTCTTTTACTATGGAACAATATAATATTGAACGAAAAACAAAAGATTCTGAAACTACTTATACTTTCGCCGGTAACGTAACCATAGCTTGACCTAAATCGACGCTAACGCCATCCAGTTACGAAACCGGTACTACTTTTACAATCTTGCTTTAAAATGAATATATATGATTTAACATGACTGGCCTGTTAGTCTAGTGGTTAGTGACCCTGACTGCAAAGACTGAGGTCGTGGGTTCGATTCCCACCCAGGACAAATCTTTGTGTGATGAGCACAATCATTTGTTCTGTATCTGGGTGTAATTTATCTATAATATGTATGTATTTAGAAATATATAAGTATGTTTATCAGTTGTCTGATTACCATAGTACAGGCTCTGCCTAGTTTGGGATCAGATAACGGTGTGTTGGTTGTCCTAAGATATTATTATTATTTTCATATATATATTTATATATCTCGGGATCCTAGGATCTCGGTCTTTTAGAAGGCGTACGAGGGGCCGAAGCCAACTCGCAGAGGCCCCTTAGAAAATTTAAATGAAGTGAGGCACTAACCGACGGTTATCCCCGTATGCACTGTGCAAGTGCACCCAAGGACAACCTCCGGTTGGTGTTGGACTATTGCAGGATATGGAAACCAAGATGTTGGACTATGTATTTGACTGGCTAAAATGGACTGGTTACCAAGAACTATGGAAGGTCTATGGCCCCTGCCGCATCAATGTTTGTATTTACACGGATTAAATGGCAGGGGGTGACTTGCACACTCAATAATGGGCCCCCGGAAACCGTCGCTGGCACATAGTGACGCAGCGACAAGGGGGCAACACTTCCTGAGGTGCTTGAGAAGTGGAGAGGTATTCCACGGCTTTCAGAACAATCCCAGAGCCCGGAAGATGGTCAATATCCCTACGAGCACTTACTGGAATACTTCCTTTCCCCGAGCACGTTTGCTCTTGCGAATCTCCACTCAAGCCGGCCAATAAAGGCAAGAATGAGGTGGGAGCTCTGAACCTCTTCATTGTTCACTCCAGCCGGCCAATAAAGGTAAGCCAGAGATGAGGAACAAGAATTCTCCCGGGAGATTGGGTCCGTGGGGTCGCTACTGCCCAATTATTATTATTATTATTAACATTCCGCCCACCAAGGACATGCTCGAAAGAGTTGTCCTTTAAATTAAAGCCGCCCACCATGAGGTCAAGGGCTATGAACTAATAATGAAACACAAAGTAAAATAATTTTAAAAAATCAATCACTGGTTGGCAATACGCAAAGTTTACAAATTGGTCTTTTAAATACAAAACCATTACACTTTATGGTCACAACTCGCGTGAGTCCGTCCGAACCAGGATGCTTTTCTAAAATTCTACCCAATAACCACTTGCCTGGAGGTAGGTTGTCCTCCTTTACAAGGACAATGTCGCCAATCTTCGGCTCCATTTCTCTTTGCGACCATTTATAACGGTGTAGCATCGAAGTTAAAAATTCTCTAGACCATCTTGGTACATGGAACTCAGTTAAGTTTAGTAGTTCCTCTTGATATGTTTGCCATTCTTTTAACAAATCTTCAGGTAATCGATCATCACAATCGATCCCGGCTAGCCATATCCTTTGGATCATTATTTTCGCCGGTATAACACACGGCGCTACCCACCCTAAGGGGTCGAACAGTCGTGATATATCTGATATTACTCTTCGTTTTGTTACAGATGCAGGTTGTGGAAATGATATTGAATATCTGAAACTGTCAGATTCTCTATCCCAAAAAAGTCCTAGTATTTTCACCACCTCGTTTAGTTTTATCTGTACTACTCCTTCCTGATTTGTACCTTCTCCCAATATTTCCTCTGCTAAGTCCTTGTTATTTGTCATCCACTTCTGTAATGGAAACCCACCTTTCTCTAGTAGTTTTTTCATTTCCCTGTGAATCCTTTTTCCTTCCTCTACCGTTTGACATCCTGACATATAATCATCTACATAAAATTCGCTTTTTAATGTTTCAGATATCACCGGAAACTCAGCTCCCTCATCGTGTGCCAGCTGCTGCAACGACTTCACGGCCAGGTAAGGTGCGGATGCAGTGCCAAAGGTGACTCTCAGCAACTCATACTCTTTTATTTCAGATTCAGGTTCACTCCGCCATAGTAGTCTCTGGAAGTGTGTGTCTTCAGGAGCGACCTTGATCTGCCGGTACATTTTTACTATATCTGCGCATAATACAATTGGATACGTACGCCATCTCATGATGATGTGACGTAATTCCGGTTGTATGGTAGGACCTACCATCAACATATCATTAAGGGATTCACCATTAGAACCTTTAGCAGAAGCGTCGAACACAACTCTGACCTTGGTAGTGGTTTTATCCTCGCGAATCACTGCGTGGTGAGGCAGATAGACTGCTTCTGACTGCTTAGTATCAGTTTCGCGAGACACCATCTTCATGTGTCCAAGATCAAGGTATTCTTGGATTACATCGGTGTATTTTCTTTTGATCTCATGATTTGTCTTGAAACGCTGTTCAAGATGATGAAATCGTTTCAGTGCCATTTCTTTGGTGTATCCGATTTTACTTCGTGGATGTGATTCGCGAAATGGAAGCTTTACTACGTATCGCCCGGAAGCGTCTCGTCGAGTAGTACGAGTGAAGAATTCTTCGCACAGCTGTTCTTCTTGGGTAAGTATCTTTTTCTTATTAGTAACATCAGATTCGATCTCCCAAAACTGTTTGAGCATATCATTGTCACTGAGGTGTGAATGCATACTAAGTATAACCTTGTGACAATTTGCTGAATCGAGATCGCAATCTGCGGGTGTTAGTCCAGACAAAATCCACCCCAGGCTTGTGTTTTGAGCAATTATGGGCCCTGGGGAGTGTTTGACTAAACCCTCTTTAAGAACTTGGCTGTAAACTTCTGCTCCAAACAAAACGTCAATTTTGTTTGGAGTGTGGTATTCTGGATCCGCCAGAATTATATCTTCTAGTTGCGGCCAAGTTGATATACATAGTTTCGTTGAGGGAATCAACGTTGTAATTTTACTTAACACATATGCTCGAACTTGAATAATTGCATTTGGATCGTGACGTGAATGAATGGTTACGCAAACCATGAATCTAGAGGCAAAAGCTCCTTCGTCACCTCCTATGCCTGAGACCATACTGTTATTTGATATTTTCTTCAGTCCGAGCAATTGGACTGCTGACTCGGTTATGAAAGAGGCCTGGGATCCTTGATCCAATAACGCCCTCAGCAATTGTTTACGACCATTCTTAGTCTGTGCTTCGACTAGAGCGGTCGCTAATAAAACTCGATTTGGCACAACCTTTGTAGAAAAGTGTGTTGCTATGGTTGAAGACTCTGATTCTTTTGCCGTACCGGAAGCAGTTTGCAGTGAGGACACTGCTGATTTTACAGCTACTGCCTCTGCCGGATGGCTATTGGGTGATGATGATCTTGAAGATGCCTTGGGGTGTAATAATGAGTGGTGTCTACGCTTGCAAACGTGACATGATGTTTTAGAGCGACAATACTTAATTGAGTGATTCGCTCCTAGACAATTGTAACACAAATTGTGAGTTCGGACAAACTCACTTCGACTTTGGTAACCTTCTTTACTAAACTGTTTACAATTACTTATGTAATGATCTTGTTTACAGAATGGACATATGAGTTGTACCTACTGAGTTGTTACTATTACATTTGACTGCGTGAAAAACCTTTGGTTTACTATCTGTAGACTTTTGCTTTGACTTGGATGTGTCTAAGTACTCCAAAGAGCGGAACCTTGACTCTAAAAATGTTTTAAATTCTTCAAAAGTTGGTAATTGTTCATCTGCACTGATCTTCAATTCCCACAACTTTCGCGATTCACTATCTAGCTTAGCACTGATTATATAGATAACTATAGCGTCCCATGACTTAACTTCAATTCCGAGAGTACTTAAGCCATGCAAACAGTCCACAGTGGTATCCAATAATTCTTTAACCGCAGTTGATGACTCTGATACATTTGATTGATTTATCAATCTCTTCAACATAGAATTAGACAAATACCGTTTGTTATTATAGCGTCTATTTAACATTTGCCAACATTCTTGATAATTTGCGGCTGTCACAGGAGTGTGACGCAATAACTGTTCTGGTTCACCCGATAAATGACCTTTCAAGTAATGCAGTTTTTGTACATCGTCAATTGAATCATTTTTGTGGATAAGTGATAAAAACAAATCACGGAATGAAGTCCACTCCGTATACTTGCCAGAGAAAGTAGGAATAACAACCTTAGGTAATTTCACATTCGTATACGTATTTGACGATGAAGCTTTATCTACACTTGCTTTTATAGGTGTTAGTTGTTTAATAGACTCTTTCAACTCGGATTTATAAGTTATGTAAATATCCTCAGTAAGGTCATATGTCTCTGAAGTAAAGTAATTATGTTTCAAATCTAGTTTTTCTACTATGTTCCTGTGCGTTTTTATGAAATTAGACCACAATTGTTCTAATGCTTCTAACCTGGTTTCTAAATAGGACAATGTTATCCGTTCTTTAGGAGATTTTTTATAATTTATTCTACCTTTTTCAATATTTCTCTTGTTATCTAGCTGCAAGTTGACTAACGGATCCATGACTATAAAGTGGTATCAAACTATTAAATCCGTTCAGTAACAACAAAAGAAAACAAGTCGCACAAGAACACAGAAATTTTACAAGTGTAAAACTGATGAAATTGTTCTAAGTCTATGATGGCAACAGAAAATTTTACAAGTGTTTTTAGCTTACAACCTTTTAGAAAATCGGGCATAGATTCCCCGTCGGTTCACTTTTTTCTTAAATAGTCTAAGTCTAAACTACTTAAAATTATTCCAAGTCTTGATTGTTACGTTAAATTCAAAGTTCCAAATCTTGATAACTTCACAAATAAAATTGTACTCACGGTTTTTATTTTCTAAGTCCACAACACGTCACTCACTATTACTTCTCCGGTTTGTTTGTTGCTACCGCTCGCCAGGGGGCGCGCAGTACGCTCTCAGGATGCCACTTTCACTTCTTCTCGATCCGGTTTTCCGCATTCGGGATGTCCGGAAGCCCGCAGAACTTGCTGCGGTGGCGCCCTCTGCAGGCGACGTCCTCAGAAACGCTCGGTCTCCGCGGTCGCGCCCTCTGCAGGCGACGCTAAAGCACTTCAGTGGCGATCCACCACTGCTTTCTGTGCTGATACACAAAAACTCAGTGCGTAATAATACGCGTACGCACTGATCCGGTTTCGAAGGACCATGTAAAATCTCTTACCCCAAGCTCTTCAATGAAAGTCCTCTTTTACTATGGAACAATATAATATTGAACGAAAAACAAAAGATTCTGAAACTACTTATACTTTCGCCGGTAACGTAACCATAGCTTGACCTAAATCGACGCTAACGCCATCCAGTTACGAAACCGGTACTACTTTTACAATCTTGCTTTAAAATGAATATATATGATTTAACACTGACTAAAACCCACCCATGTTCCTTCAGTTGCCCATATGCCAGAGTCACGGTAACTCTTTCGAACAGATCTCGCGACCCTTTGGTAAGACTGGTTTTTAGACTTTTGTTGACCAACATGCTTTTCGGCTCACGAAGAGGTGTCGATACGCAACGGTTTGTCCCCTATCTACAGATCGATGGCAGTTGATGATGATGATGATAAATGTATTTATATTCTTCACTGTACTGTTAATTTTTGTATCTGGCATCTCACAGGTCAACCTAGGAGGTGGTCGGCTGGCTGGATCCCCGCCGTGGGACCTCGAGGCGAAAGTACTCGCGTCATTGTATCGGTGGCGCGAGGAAGCGCGGGAGCGAGGCGAGTGACTGACGGAGCGACACATGGAGTTTCGTCGGTCGCAGCTCCGCGCAGCCCTGGTGGCGAGCTGGCAGGACAGGCTTCCACGCTCGGCCTTGCCACCGTCGAAGCGGTCCGGCCAGTACTCGGGCACTGGCTCGGGAGGAGACACGGCTCCCTGTCGTTTCGGGCGAAGCAGGTGCTCTCGGGGTATGGTTGCTTCGGGAAGTACCTGTGTCGCATAAACAGGGAGCCGGACGCCCGGTGTCACCACTGCGTCGACTGCCGGGAGGATACGGCGCGGCATACGCTGGCAGAATGTGCCGCTTGGTCTCAGAAGTAGGCAGTGACCTGTCGCTGCCGGCCGTGGTCGAGTCGATGGTCGGCAGCGAGGAGTCCTGGGACGCGGTGGTATCCTTCTGCGAATCAGTTATGTCGCTAAGGACGCTGCGGAAAGGGAGCGTCACCCCCTATTCCTTTGGACCTGAGATGGTGGTGACGTAAAAATATCGCGACGGTATGTTGTCGCGTACTGGATGTTCAAAGGAACTCAGTTGAAATCTAACAGTGTTATTTCGACGTGCTGGGATGAACTCTGTTGGATTATCAATGCTCGATTCAACACCGACAGTTAAAAATCCAGTTCACGATAAAGTCCCGCTGGGATAATTCTACGTCCGTGCATACGTACGTCTCCGTGTGGTGCCGGACGTAAACAATAGCTCAAATTACCCCATTTCTTCCCATGTGTGTCGTAAGAAGCGAATAAGGGACTTACAAGAGAATGGGCAGCAGCGTCCTCTATGCATTTTACCACCATACTGCGATCGCCAACGCGCGTGGCGATTATGGCAAACCCCCCCCCCCCCCCCCCCCCAAATAGAGGGAAGCCTTTGTCCAGCAGTGGACGTCTTTCGGCTGAAATCATGAAGAATGATAACCTCTACCTACCCCTTTAAAATAATACCGGCGTAATAATATTCTAGTAGTTAAATTCTGTTTACCTTCACAAGATAGGAACGCCTCAGTAAACCTAATATTGATGACTACAAACGCTACCAGAAATGAGATTTGAATACTAAATGCCTATAAATTGACCTCAGAGTCTAATTTATAGCTTTAAGAACGTGACAAGGCCGTCTTCATCTTGAAATATATTTGTCACGCCATTTATTGATACCTAAATAAATAAACGGTCGGTAGGTAGGTTGTGGCTAAGTAATAACACTCAAGTTTGTCGATCGAAGGTCAAGCTACGCTCACCACGGTTTGTTCATGGATGGGTGACCAGCTTTACATTCCAAGACCCCTCAGTGCCTCTAAAAGCACGTTAAGCCGTTGGTGGAGGCGTATGTCCAACAGTGCACGTCTTTCGGCTGAAATAATGACATTATTATGTCAGTGACACGAACTGAAATTTTAGTATTTGTAAAAATCGCTTTATTCAAAAGAGTTTTACTCATAATAAAACTCTGTTTCTACAATATTTGTTTCAGCTATGTCTACAACATCAGTTAAATGCAGCCCTATAAATTAAAATGCGGATAAACCTCACACCCTAGCAGTAACCGCATCACCAAATTTACGTACCAACTCTAGTAATTCTTTAACGTGAACGGAAAATCGATTCCATTTTCAAAGTTTCCTTAGTTACCGAATGTTTTATAGTCTGAACTACAACCCTTTCAAGGGTATAAATATTTCAAGCCCTGTTTCCGAAGTCACAAAGCGGAGCCGCCCCGCGCTCGGAACTATTCTCAACTACTTTCAACTATCCGGCTAGTGATGGAGTGTGGAATATTTTCGGATATTTTTTAAACGAATTTGTTTTAAAATGTTTCTGTTTGTGATCATAGAAACATAACATTAATTTTTGAAATCTCCGGAGGTTTATAGTTTATTTCGTCAGTTATGTTTAGGTAACTGCCTTGTAAAAGCCCTTATAATCTTTCGGACTGATCGACGCCTTGACAATTGAAATATCTCTGTAACTTTGAGTTTGAATGGTATCTGTGATATATTTGTAATAGTGGGTACTAAGAATTAAGTTATTGTACATTACGAGCCGCGTGCCAGACTCTGAATATACGTCTATAAGTGAAGACCGTGTTTAATTGTGCTCTCGATAGATCCCGTAGTTCCCATATCCTTCAGTATCCAATTACATACTTTAATCACAAAAATAACTGTACAATAGCATATAATAATTGGTTTGTGGAAACACGCCAAAATAATTACTACAGCAAAATTATCATGAATGGCTTTGAACGAACTACAGGTATTAGTAATATGTAGGCACTGATTCGTGGAATAATGTTTATAGGCACGTACCTTGTTTAATAACTTACCGACATACATGATAAATATAACTACGTACAGTTTATGTGACGTCATTACTTACAGCTCATTACTAAGGCATATTACATCTGCCAGGGTCGCGAGATTTGTTCGAAAGAGATACCGTGGCCCTGGGATATGGGCAACTGAAGGAACACGGGTGGGTTTTAGTCAGTAAAAGTCTTACACGCCCTCCCGCTCCGCCCAGAGCGGGAAACGTCATCACATCATGTGATGATTTCTCACCCACAAAAAAGGCATATTTAGAATATTATATTATATAGATGCCTTCGTTCATTATCATCATTTAATAATCCACATAACAACTTTGTACAATATTCTGACAAATAAATGCTTTCTTTCTTTCTTTCTTTCACAACTGCACTAACTACAAAATTGACAATTTTGAGGAGACAGCTTTAAAGTTTTTTAAAGTTTAGACAAGAACAGTACAAAAACAAAGTAAAATAACAAAACAAATATGCATCTATTCATAAGACTAGTCCTTTAACTCCATCATAATATCTCAATATTGTAATGTATAAAATTTAGTGTGTTTGGCATTAATAAGTGAAAATTTTGTAGTTAGTGCAATTGTGAACTAAGACATCGATATACAGACGGGCTAGTGGCTAAATAAAAGCCTCTATTGAAAGTTAAGCTACGCTTGACGCGGTCGGGTCATGAATGGGATTCACAACAGTTTGAGGCCCCTAAATGCCTCGGAAAGCACACTTAGCTATTCTACACCATACTAGCATAATCACGCCTGTAATACCCGAAGGATAGACAGAGACGTACCCTATAGCACACCTTACTACTACTAACCTACATAATGGACATTCAACCATTACTTTTTACAACTAGTACCTACGAGACCTCAGAGCTTCGTTCAAGTCTATAAAGGCGTGACTCGGCGCCTGACGTGGCGCATTGCGACTCTCGTTTCCAGAGAAATTGTTCTACGGATATACCGGGTCAAAATGAATTATCTAGCGGAACTGCACAGACGTGATAGTTATCGATATCTACACATCGCATCATAACATATTCAGCCTCTAATGTTCCCACTGCTGGGACACAGGCAGGGAGTGGGCCGGTGAACGCGGGCCTAGTGCAGGTTGCTAGATGTCATATGTCTTCAGTTGGTTTTAGTTCAATTCTCAATTCTTTATTGCGTACCATAATGTTAAAGCATAGTTGGAAGGGAAATCATTATTCAAGTCACAATTATGAACCCTGTCGCGCACAGCAAGATCAAGTAGTAGTTCCAAGACATGCCGGTTTCCTCACGATGTTTTTCTTGACCGTTTTGAGAGCAGTGGTGGTAAAATTATTTACACAAATAAATCCCTAGCCTGGGTACGAAACCCATGATCTGCAACTCGTAAGTTTTGGCTGACACCACTGGGCCGACATCCATCCACCATCGATCGACATCTAAATACTATAAAATAGATCTCCCAATTTGTACTACAAATACAAAAAACATTAAAGGTCGTTGACGGAAAAAAGCTTACTTAATTAGTTTTTTGTCTTGTTTCGTTATTTTATCAGAACTGCGAATTTTTGCCAGCAATTAATTTGATACTGTATTTCGAAGAATTGCGTCGTTCCGTCGCGTGGTGCCTACCTGAGCCTTAATTCTGATGACATAAATAACTTCAAGAATGATTTTATTTGAACTTTAAGGGTCGTTGGATTTCAAATCACACAACCTTTTAATATGTAGGGCTGATAATTTCCAAGACCTAACTTCTCATCCAACAGCCGACTGCGACATCGTTGGGAAAGGTTATGTAAACCTGCCTAGCTTTTTGTCTACGATGTCACAGTCAGCTTCCAGTCCCCCAGTGTGGAGGCAGCAAAATTGTACCAGTATTACTCTGTATCTGACCTCCACAAGACCTCCACTTGAAGTTGGTCCCGGCTGTGAAAACAGCTACAAACACGTTAACCCGTTGGGCTAAACGAGTTTTCCGAGGCATGGAAGAGTCTCGACATGTTATGGATGGTCACCCATCCACGGAATAACCGCGGCAACCGAGGCTTAACCTTCTATCGACCGGTACAGTTGTTACTATTTAGCCATGAACTTTTCTTTTACCTCATAGTTTTATCATTAAATAATTTACGAAAAACATAACGCGACAGGTTCCTAGTAATTTCAAAAGTGCTTCCGTAGTTACAAAAGTAATACCTACCTTCGAACGATCTATAATAGTGTCCTAAACCCCGTAACAATATTGACATTCTTGACAAATGACTCAGCTAATGATACGCGCTTTGCGTGTCGAACGCTTGATATAAATAGGTAGGTAAGGTACAGACGCAGGCACATCAAGCTACTAGAATCTGTCAAATTTATTTAATAGATCAACTTTATCGCTAACGCATTCGGTTCAAGTTTGATTGGCAGAATTTGTCAGTTTCGGGTAGCTCGATGTGCTGGCGTCTGTACATTATAGACGTTACGCTATCTACGTTAATATCATCAATCAGTTATATCGGCTTGTAATCGTATAGCGATGAATATTGGCCTCGTAATTGGGTTCCGGCGTAATGGCCCGGTAGCTAAGTTAAGGCCTTGACTCTCACGCAGGAGGCTCAATCAACTCAGACTCAACATTTCAGCCGAAAGACGTCAATCAATCAATGGGCACTTATAAAACTACAGTAGCTAGGTGCACGTTCACTGCTGGAAATGGGCCTCCCACAAGCACCGCCACCTCGACCTATCACGTGCTCTCACTCACTCGCATCCAGCGAATTCCTGCAACCTTCACCAGGTCATCGGTCCAACTCAGAGTATCACAGTTCAATGCTAGACATGAGCCCCTCCAGGCTGCGCCAAAACACCCTGTCCTCCGCCTTCCGCATCCAGTCTGTCCCAGCCACCTTTTTGAGGTCATCGGTCCATGTAACTGGGGAGCGTCCCACTCTACGCTTGCCGATACGCAGTCTCATACGCAGGAGGTTAGTAGGTTCAAATCTGGGTAAGTACCTGTAGAGTATCTATTCCATATATATGTGAACACTATGTCATGCACACAAGCGGAGGCAGCTGCTGTCACTAATGTCGCCTGTCAGTCAGTAGCAAAGGCAGGAAACAGAGACAGTGAAGCAGGTGCAGACCATGGCATTCTGTAGTTTCTGCCTGCCGCCATGAAAAGGAGTGAGTTTATATGTATGTATCTCAAAGCTAGTAATATATTTTGTACAATTTTGTTTTGGTCATCTTGCATGCATGTCTTTTTTGCCTGTATAACACTTGTTTAGCAAATAAATATTATCTTACCCTGTTTTTTTTTTTAATGTGTTTTTGGCAGATATTTCGGATATTCGCAACCATGACATCACTAGTTGAAGGGTGCTCAGTAATCGTATAGCGGCTGTGACACGACCTCTTCAAACTCGATTCCATGTGTAACGAAATTGTCAACCCGCTCTCTGACTTAAGTACCTGACGGGAAAGATAAGTAGGCACTAAGTAGGTTTTAACTGCGAATTGTGGGTGTGGTATAGGTGCCTGCCAGGGTCACAGATTTGTTAGAACGAGTTACCGTCCCCTTAGACGGGCAACTGAAGGAACTTGGATGGGTTTTACTCAGTAAAAGTCTAACATACCCTTCCGGTCCATCCAGAACGGGAGACATCATTAGATGATGACCAATCCAAAAAAAAAAAATGTATTGGTGCACCTATAGCTCCAGATAGGGTTGCCAGGCGTCCGGATAAAGCCGGACACAGTCAGGCTTTTTGGTTGTGTGTCCGGCCAAATTAGACGGGGTCCGGCCTGTCCGGTTTTTGTTAGGCTTTTCAAATTTGATAATTTTTGCCTTGGTTTCCGCTCCATCCGCCTCACCTTGTGTCGCTAGCGTAAGCGAGTGAACTAGCACTGTCCTCCCCGCCTTATTACTACTCAATTTTAAAGGAAAATTAGCTTTTATAGCATGTGTTTGCCAATCAAAACTATTAATTCGTTTATGTTACTTATTTATTTTAACGTTATTTCATTAGTGTTTTGTTTAATTTTGTTTTAAGATTAAAAAATTAAAGATGTCAGTTCTTTTTACCCAAATGACCGGCTAAACTGACTGGTCTGTCCGGCTTTTCGGTTTTAAGACCTGGCAACCCTTAGCTCCAGACCGTATTTCCGCCATGGCGGCCAAACTCAATGGAGACTAACCATGCATCAGCGCGGGAGATATTATAGTGTCCCAGTGTGTGCGCAGACACAGGGGCACTCACTCTTCCCTCACTCTCATAGCCTGGTGCATCTACCTAACCGGTGGCGGCATCGCGTTTGCATACCGTCGTCGTAATCTATAATGCCATCTCTTCAAAAGTCAATAGATACGATAGGGTAACCATGATCATTCACATTTCTTTCCGTGGGTGTCGTAAGAGGTGAATCAGGGACTTACTAATAAAGACTAAAATGACATGATTTTTATATTTAGTTTGATTTCATCGTCACATTTCACTTTCAAAGTTTTATTTAAATTAAAACATTTTTATCATTCGTTCTTTACGCGAAATGGTTTACTACCCCAACACTATTAGTTTTAGTATGGTAACATTATTTTACTGAATAAAATTAACAGTCGAAGTATAGTATTTGACATCAACAAGGGTAATTGTTACCTAAAACTCTAACAGTAGGAATGGCTTTAATTTTGACAATTCATCGCAGTGGCGTAGCGTGGGTTATCGCCGGCCGGGCCCGACCGGAAATTCTCCGTCCCATATTTTCATCACTATATTTATCATATTTGGACAGCCGTTATTGTGTGAGCTTTCACAGTCTCCAAGAAAACCTTAGCTTTAAGGCCACAGAACACAGCAACGCTGCTTGGCGGCAGTAATAGGTACGAAGGCATAACTTTTCTAGATAGCTCATTCAAAGTTTTACCACTGAGTACGTTATACCTCCGTTATATTTACACCCCATTCTCCACAGTATTCGAAATAAATGGCCGAAGAAAACTTTCCACAAAACACCTCTTAAAAGTTTGAAACGAATCTTTTGGCAGTTGGCCCATCGCAAACTGTTTTGTTGCGTCGTATACCTGTCTTTTCCTCTCGATTAAATCTTATAAAGTTACTGGTACACCTTTCGTGAAATTTTATTTCGTAAATATTTTGTTCAGAAAATGGGATTCTGTGATCCCATTTTCATGCAAGGAGAGGCTTTGGCAGCTGCTGCTAGAGGCACGTGCAACACATTTCATACAAACGTTCTCTTGTAGGTACTACAACACAAAGGACGTATATAAAAATTTTCTTTTCATTTTAAAATATATCACAATTGTCGATATTTATTCAAATTACAATCTAGCCTATTAGCTAATAAGTAATTTAAATATAACTTAAACCACTAAGTTACTATAAAACTAAGAAATCGTCCAATACCGTCTTTCTTATTCACTACAGAAAAATTAAGGGGAAAACACTTGATTCACGTGTTCTTTATAAAAGTTAGCACTTTCACTACAGTTTAAGTTCACATAGATTGCACTAAACTAAATCAAAGGGTTTTACCCTTTTTAGGGTTCCGTTGCCAAATGGCAAAAAACAGAACCCTTATTTCGTCATGTCTGTCTGTCTGTCTGTCCGTCCGTATATCACAGCCACTTTATTCCGAAACTATAAAAGCTATGCTGTAAGTAGATGTATTCTGTGATCCGCATTAAGATTTTCCCCATATTTAGAACTGAAACTCATTTTTTTTTTAATCTAACCTATACGTGTGGGGTATCTATGGATAGGTCTTCAAAAATGATATTGAGGTTTCTAATATCATTTTTTTCTAAACTGAATGGCTTGCGCGAGAGACACTTCAAAAGTAGTAAAATGTCCCTCCCCCCCCCCTGTAATTTCTAAAATAAGAGAATGATAAAACTAAAAAAAATATATGATATACATTACCAAACTTTCACCGAAAATTGGTTTGAACGATATCTAGTAAATAGTATTTTTTTTTAATACGTCATAAATCGTAAACCGCAATTTACCTTTCATTCAATCATCTCAAATATAAAAATTAAAAAAATAATAATTTCAAAAACATAAACCTTATGCATAAACCGTGAATACCTACAGGTTTGTACGGAACCCTCGGTGCGCGAGTCCGACTCGCACTTGGCCGGTTTTTTAGTCTTTGCACTAATTCAGTGTTGTCAAGGAGTTGGATCGCCTTGACATTCACGTGAAGAAGTCAGTGTTCGTGAGCTCCTGGATATTTTTGAATGGCTATGTTTTCGACATCCATTTTGAGGTCATACGGTCAGAGAGTATAGAAACTGACAGCTTTTAATGACGGTTCATGACAGAATTTTTGTGTCCAAATTTCGGGCGCTACGAATTTGATTAGGCATAACTAGCGAAATGTGGGTGTACTTGTGGGTACACTTCTGCACAACCCTTCGTGGAAACTAGGCGTGATTATACAGGGTGTCCCAAAAATCAACGTCAAGCCGAAAACGGTTGATAGGCCAGGTGGTGACAGTTATCACTTACTACAAGCACTTTTCAAATTATTGACATTTTTTTTTTGTGCGTTATGTAACCCTGAATAACCCTTCTGTAAACTACAGTCCAAAATTAAAACACAACTACCTCAGTTTTAAAGAAAACATCACTTTTTTGCTTCACCATGTCATCATCATCATCATTTCAGTCGTAAGACGTCCACTGCTGGACTTAGGCCTGTCCCAATTTGGGGGGCTTTGCCATAATCGCCACGCTTGGCAGGCGGGTTGGCGATCGCAGTATGGTGGTAAAATGCATAGAGAACACTGCTGCCCATTCTCTAGTAAGTCCCTTAGTCGCCTTTTACGACACCCACAGGACGAAATGGGGTGGTGTTGCCACCATGTACTAAAAATTATTACATCGCCCAACTTTAACTGACTGTACTGAAAAAAAAATGCTTAACTTAGATTTTTTTTTTTTTTTTTTCTGATAACTGTCACCACCTGGCCTATCAACCGTTTTCGGCTTTTTTTTTTTTTTTTTGGATGGGAAATCATCAAATGACTTCTCCCGCTCCGCTTGACGTTGATTTTTGGGACAACTTGAAAGTTTGAAGTTCCGTTTATTTTGTTTTTAAGTTGGAAAATCGGTTGGGTAAGACCATTTGCATAAAAACTTAATAGTTCAGTAATTTTAGGCCAAATTAGGTGAATATCTCGGAAAATCGACATACCCAGTATATTACCACGTAAAAACTTGTATTTTGGCATCCTTAAACTCTTCGCAAAATTCACATATTGGATGGTCGCAAGTTTTAAAGTCAGGGGTCCAAGGTAATTCTCGCGCGCTCTACGCCCTCCATGTCGAAAACAATTCAAGGTATAAGAAAAATTTAAATACAAAAGTTGTAGAGAATTTAATTCTCTACAATATTGATAATAAATACAAATAGCGTAGAAGCCATAGAAAACGAGATATTTGCAAAAAATAAAAAATAAAATATTTTTGTGACCTTTGACCCATGACTTTAAAACTTGCGACCATCCAATTATATGTGAATTTTGAGAAGAGTTATAAGATGCCAAAATACAAGTTTTTACGTGGTAATATACTGGGTATGTCGATTTTCCGAGGTCAACCCTCTATAATGACTGGACTATAACAAGATAACACATTTTAAAATGGTTTATGCTGTGTCATCGTTATCATAATGGGCCTATCCCACTGATGGGACGAAGGCCACTTTTCCACCTCACGGGCCCAGTACGGGTTCGTAGATGTCATATGACTTCGAATTTTTGCGACTCGGCCAACCAAATCATGGTTTTTGAAATTTGCTTAACAATCTATTAGAAAAATAAATGATTTTCCTTCCAAAAAACGGGTGATAGTATATCTTTATATAAAATAAAACAATAACGACAATAAAACAATAAAGAATAATTTATTTAACAAAATTATATACAGAATTAATTTTAGACTAGCAACTGCATCAATTGATGATGGCGCCGATTCTTTTATTTGCCACCTCTATTGTATCCCTTACAGACCGCGAAAGAAAAAGACAAGTGACGCTTAAGAACTGTCAATCAAAACTACATTTCAATTGCCATGAATTTGGCGTCATTTTATAAGCATGATGAATTTGCTTCGTCCTACTTGCGTCAAAGAAAATCTTAGTTCAACCAAGTTTGACAGCTCGTATTTATTTCCCTCTCTTTCTTGTTACATTAGTTAGAAAAGGATAGTAATAGCCTAAATTAAGTTATGTTGGTGCAAAACAGAATCATCACCATTATAAAATTAAACTTAATAATTGGCGCTTTTTCTTAGACTGCATCACTGCACCACTTTACAAAAATCATTGAATGTGTTTACTAATTACTCAAAAAGTTAAGTACAGCCTTCTAAGAATGTTTTCCTGTTGCTACCATGGTTAAGGTACAGACGCCAGTACATAAAGCTACAACAATCTGTCAAATTTCTTAATAGATTTTCAACTTTATCACTAAAGTATTAGGTTCAAAATTGATTGGGAAAAGTTGACAGTTTCGGGTAGCTTGGTGTGCTCGCGTCTGCACAGTCAGCGTCAATAATATCGGACGAACAACGTTCAATAATGATCTAAACAAGTATGAAAAATAAATATTAACTCAATGACACAAGGAATGTTTCAGAATGAACACAGTACACGACAACTGTCATTCTGCCAAGAACTTCATCCAATTGAGTTAAAGTTTAATTTTCTTAGTTGTTGAGATCATTTTGAACATGATGTTCGTCTCGATATTTTTGTCTCTGACTGCAGCTGCCTTTATTGTCCCGTTTCAAAAATCCAGCATGTATACATTAAGAAATATTTATTTACAATCTACATTCGATTGAAATAAGCGTAAATCTACAAATTATTTAAATACCCTTTTTTACTATCCATCAATTATATCACACGAATATGATTGAAAAACTATTGAACTAAGCATGGCATAGTGTGAAAAGGTAGATAAACTGTAAACCACGAGACCCCAGGTCTTCGTATGTAAAAATGGTCACCCATCCACGAACCAACCGCAGTAAGCGTGGCTTAACCAGATCGATCAATCCGTGCGTCTGTTATTACTTAGCCATAAGCTTCTTGTGTGTATATGTTTATTTAAAATTGAATAATATGTGACATCACATCAGAGAGAAGGGGAAACACATATTTAAATTTTGACCACCTGTGACGAAGGCGAAGGGGAGGGCTCCAAATATCACAGAATTCATGCGACGTAATTTATGGATGGAGTTTTCAACATTGAGAAGATATTTGATTATCATTTATTTATTCATACATGCTTGCAATCGGCTTTGTCAATAAATGATTGGAAATATAAGCATTATCCAGGCCATAATGTCCCCACTTCTGGAACACCGACCTCTCTGTGTGAGGGAGTGGGTCGTAATCCACCACGTGACTCCTGTGCGGGTTAGGAGATGTGTCGTCGAACTTTAAGTTTTAGAACACGGTGGTTACCTCTTGGTTTTTTTTTCTTCACCGTTTTGAGAGCAGTGGTTGCGATATAAATTACGCAAAGTGCCTACCTGGGTCGAACCTACGATACGAAATTCGGGGCCCTGGGCATCTCTATGGAATACAATTGGATTGGAAAATATAGGATCTTAAAAATGATCACAGTTTTTTCGTCATATTTACTACAAAATATTCAACGAACAATATATTTGATTTAAGCCGTAACGTTCAATTTAAAACTTATAACTATTTATAAATTAATTTAAAGTGCTTGGTAAATAAATGACTGTTGGAACTTTTTTGACAAAAGTGGTAAAGTAATTTTCGTTGATCGTCTATACATTTATTTTCCAAACACCTATTACAGATATCCCAAGAAAAGAATGTGCTTCGGGAATCATCGCCAATCTCCGGAAATACGAACACGGGATGATGAGACCTAATATAGAGCTATTACAACTAGTGATTTTCCGGATATCCGTATCCGCGGATATCCGAGGGAGAAGAAAGATTCGTATCCATACCCGTTACTTTTTAGCGGATCTTTTACGGATCTTTTACCGTATTGATTTTCAATACAAAGATGAAATTCTATATTTAGGTGAACAGAATCACCAATGCATTCAGATCCGTATTTGTAACCGCGGATCTTGACACCGAATATCCGTATTCGGATCCGTATCCGCGGATATACATTTTTAACGAACCTCCACATCACTAGTCAAACCATGGAGGTGCTTGCCGATTTTGTATTACTATCAAATTATAGATTAACGTCAATAACTCCATTCTTCAGGTCCAAGACTGGTTTACGGTAAATAATTTGGTACTTAATAAAAAAAAAACCAAGTGCATTAGATTTCAATTGCCTAATGTCAGTGGTAGCGAATGTGACATCTTATTGAATGGGGAAAAACTGGAATTTATTGATCAAACGGTTTTCCTAGGAATCACGCTAGACGAGAAATTACAATGGGGACCTCATATAACATCTCTTGCGGGGCGGTTGAGCTCGGCCGCTTATGCTGTTAGAAAGATAAGACAGTTAACAGATGTAGAAACCGCGCGTTTGGTCTATTTTAGCTACTTCCACAGCATTATGTCGTATGGCATTTTACTGTGGGGTAGGGCTGCTGACATTGAATCCATTTTTATTTTGCAAAAGCGAGCTGTCAGAGCCATTTATAATCTATGCCGCGGCGAATCCCTCAGGGAACTATTTAAAAGGATTAATATTATGACGGTACCTTGTCAATTCATTTACGAAAATATAATGAATGTAAGAAAAATACTACATCTTTTTAATAAAATAAGCGATAGACATAATTTTAATACTAGAAATAAAGACAAGATAGATCAACCATTTTTCAGATTAGCAAAAGTACATACATCTTTTATGGGGTACTGTGTTAAATGTTACAACAAAATACCTTCTGATATATTGCAATTAAATGAAAGGAGGTTTAAAAGTCATATTAAAAGAACACTTTGTAAACGAGCTTATTACAAATTAGAGGACTACATCCAAGATAAGAACGCTTGGAAACATGCTGGTCTCGCTCCATAGGACAGTCTTAGAGTTTATCAAACTAGTTGCTAACTTAATTGTGTAAATAATATTTATTTTTTTCTTCTATGACACTGTTTTACATTCTGTAATTACTGTAACTCACACACTGACAGTTTATATGGGTAGTTCATATAATTGTTTTTTTTTAATTTTTTTTATTTAACTGCTTTTGTTAATTTATTTTTATTTTCTTTTAATTTCATTTGTTGTGTATATGTATCATTTGCATCGTTGTATATGTAAGCGGGCACGCCCTTTATGCCTGGAGGCTTTAGTAAGGTTTTAAGTTCTGTTTATGATTTTGTTTCATTATTCATTTCAGCTTGAGTTTAGTTTTCAATGTTTTGTTGGTATAATGGCGTGTGCTAGCTGACATATGGCGAATAATGTATGTTTTGTTTTATTATATTAATAACTTATACAATATTGTATAGAATCAAGTTCTTCTAACTTAACAGACAGCACTGCTGCTGGGGAGTTTGTTTCGCCACTTCTTCTTCCCAGCCAAAGCACTAGGAAGTGTCGAAGGGCGGGCGTTTTGGGGGGACTGTCTTATGTGACTGTGACGTTCAAAAAGTGCTGACTCTCAGCCTAGTTTGAATAAATGACTTTTGATTTTGATTTTTGATTTTAACAACTCGTATTTAATTCCAAAAAAACTATTCATAACATTTGACCCGACGAAAAAAACTGCATTCAAACGGGAAATGATAAGTTTAGTGCAAAGTACCCTGCCGGGGTCGCGAGATTTATTCGAAAGAGCGTGGCCCTAGCACAGGCAACTGAAGGAACACGGGTGGGTTTTAGTCAGTATAAGTCTGACACGATCTTCCGCTCCACCCAGAGCAGGAGACGTCATTTGATGATTTCCCACCCAAAAAAAAAGGTAGTGCAAAGTACAAAAATCCTCCTTTCCTCCTGTGTGGAGTTACTCTGTGACGCGACATTCGTCCTAAATCGGAAAGACGATGATGACTGAAGCGCATAACTTTTCTGGTTTACCTATACAATACATCATCAACTACTTCCCTCTTCAGAAATCATTTTCTGGTATTCTGATTTTAAAAATGTAGCCTCCGCTATCATTTCTTCACGCGTTCTCGGTGGCTTCGCCGGGTGACCGGGTTTGAACCTAGAAGATGTGAAGGTACATTTTTAATTTGTATGACTTCTATTGATTAAAATATATCCTTAAGTTAAGAAGTACAATTTTGTCATTTAAATCTAATTATTTAAATGACAAAATCGTGCAAATAACCATTTTCGATTGGCTAAAATGTATATGTACTGCAAAGTTTGCATATTGCACTTTCTGTGCTTTTCGAATTGGAAAAAATCTTCGAATGTTTTTTATTTGATTAAAACTGCTTCAGAAGTTACTTTAGAATTATGCATAAGTAGTATTATAAAACGCAAAAAAAATAATATATAAAACGATATACAGTGAAACCTGTTTAATTGGGATCTCAAGAGACCACGAATTATGTACCAATTATTGAGGGTTTCCATTAATCCAGTTTTCCAATTAAGCAGGTTTAAAATTATAGTTGTCTCATTTACAGAGGCCCCCGCTTCATCATTTCAGCCGTAAGACGTCCACTGCTGGACTTAGGCCTCCCCCAATTTGGGGGGGCTTTGCCATAATCGCCACGCTTGGCAAGCGGGTGGGCGATCGCAGTATGGTGGTAAAATGCATAGAGAACGCTGCTGCCCATTCTCTAGTAAGTCCCTTAGTCGCCTTTTACGACACCCACGGGAAGAAATGGGGTGGTGTTATTCTTTACGTCCGGCACCACACGGAGGCCCCCGCTTATAGAGGTCGAAATGTACCATTATTCCATTTTTACAGGTGGAAAAATGGAAAAACGGTACATTTAATTATTATTCGTTAATAAAAATGCGTATTTTTGATGTTATGAATTTAATGTAGGTATGAATGTACATAGATAATGTATAACGTTGAAAGATAGTACTGATAAACAAAGCATGTGCGAAAGACATTCAAATGTTTGTAAACAAACGTGTCAAATTGCCTGTCCCAATCTGATTAATTTGTCTCACTTATACAGGGAATTGGGCTATAGAATCCCAATTATAGAGGTAAAAATCGAAAAAATCTTACGACTTCAAATCTCATTTAACCAGGTTCGAAAAGTCCCATTTACAGAGGTAATTCAATGAAAAAGTACCGGGACCTCATTGAAACTCTCAATAATAGAGGTTTCTCACTTATCGAGGTCCCACATTAACCAGAGGGGTAATTGCGTAACTTGCTATCAGTAGGAATTGGTTTCATATTGATAGTTAAACAACATTCATTCCGTTATTTACGTTGCTGAGCCGACAATTTATTCGAACAAATGACGCAATGGTTTAGAAATAATCTTCAATCCCATTTAGATTCTGATAAATAGTGCGTTTCGCAATTAGGGTGCGGATTTCACTGTAATTGGTATCTTTGTTAGTTTGTATGTGGGGGTAATCTCCAGAAGTAGCCGTTGGATTTGAAAAAATATTTTTGCATTTGACAGTCCAATGCTTGGTCTCTTTCTGGCATTTTTTTTTTCTTATTATCGGCTGAAAATGAAAAAAAAATGTCAGAAAGAGCGCTAAGAGAAAACGAAACAATATCGCGATGCGATGCTATCCTACTTATATTATAAATGTGAACTTTGTGATTATGGATGTATGCATGTATGGATGTTTGTTACTTTTTCACGCAAAAGCGACTGATCGGATTTAGATGAAATTTGGCACACAGATAATTCATAACCTGGATTAATTCATAGGGTACTTTTTATCCCGGTTGTACGTTCCTGCGGGATAATTTCCGACCTCCACGCGGGCGAAGCCGCTGGTTAAAGCTAGTAGCATATATTTTATGTTAAAACAAAAAATTCACAAGCTAGTCGTTTATAACTTACTGGTCATGTTTGGCTAGTTCCAAATATATGAGATCATTTTCAATGAAGTCCCCTTTTTTTCTCGGCATTATATGGCAGTGGAGATGCTGGAATAGAAAAATAGATTTTACAACAGTCGTATTATTCTAAACTTCTATGCAAAACCCGGGTCAGTAACAATAGTATCCTGAAAGTAGTGGCGGAGAATCCTTACTCCCCTGTTCTGAGGCATTTGTGGAGAGGATGGTCAACTAGGTATCTGATCTCTCGCTTGATCATTCTCTGCGTAACCTGCCTCGGAAACTTAATTCATTATGTGTTGCCGATGTTGTTAGTGTGTTGTATTACTATCATCTTTAAATATTATATAAAACAAAGTCGCTTCCCGCGTCTGTTAGATGTTTTAAACTACGTCACGGATTGTAACGCGGTTTTCATCAATAGACAGAGTGATTCGAGAGAAAGTTTTATATGTATAATACGCGGACCAAGCCTGCTGGCAAAAGCTAGTTAGTTATAAGATAATGTTTTTTACTAACAAGATGGATTTTATTGTTGTGCGAAATTTAATAAATAAATAAAATTAACTAAGCTAAACAATGGAATATCGTTACTATCCTGATACTAGTTTAAGAAAAAATAAGTTTTGATCATTATGCTTGTAACTTAATACTCTAATTGGGGTGTATGAGGTATTGCGTTAATTATGTTACATCACTACCAGTATAAAACAAAGTCGCTTCCCTCTGTCTGTCCCTATGTATGCTTAGATCTTTAAAACTACGCAACGGATTTTGATGCGGTTTTTTTTTAGATAGAGTGATTCAAGAGCGAAGTTTATTCAGGATAAGTTTTTAACCAGTGCGCAAATTTTAACAAATTAAAGTTAAACGAGTTATAATAACCATGCAATTTTTATTTTGATATATCTTAGTACAAAAAAAATTAAGTTATCGTTAACGAAATATGTTTATTTTGAAACTGGTTTTTATGGTAACTTGCGCTACGGCGCCGGCGCAGCGACGACGGTGCACGACAGAGCGTAGCTACAAGTACCTACCAGGTTTTCGATCAGTCAAAATTATAAGAAATTCGAAGTACCTACGTCGGCGCGCGGTTACTGACCTATTCCTATTGTGGATATGATATTACAAAATATATAGGGTGTCCACAGTTTCCTGATTTAAGGTCGGATAATTTTTTTTTTAAAGTTTTGAAAAAATTGTTGAAATTTGCGCACTGGTTTAAAAAAAAATCTGTATGTATAATACGCGGGCGAAGCCGCTGGCAAAAGCTACTGTTGTATACAGGGTTATTTGTAAAACACCGGCAACCTCTCAGGTCTATGTTATTAACATCATAATAAACAACATTTGTTCTATGACTTTTAAAAATTCATCATATTTTAGTGCATCAGATTTTCATACAAAAATCGGCTGCCTATAAATAAGTCAAGTTCAAGCGCCCCCGCCGCCCTAACCCCGCTCCCCTTGCTAATATACTATCGCTTTCTTTTGCTTCGCATAGACTCCGTAACATTTAGAGCGTTCAATTTAAATATTTTTATTTTTGTTTGAAAATCTGATGCACTAAAATATGATGAATTTTTAAAAGTCATAGAACAAAAGTTGTTGCTTATGATGTTAGTAACATAGTCCTGAGAGGTTGCCGGTGTTTTACAAATAACCCTGTATAACCTACAGGTTATGATTTCTCCGTACTGTCGGTCAATCACTACCGTGTCGTTCATTATTACAACCGAAAGAAGTCCACTGCTGGACATAGGCCTCTCCCAATTTGAGGGGCTTGGCCAAAATCGTCACGCTAGGCAGGCGACTTGGCGATCGCAGTATGGTGATAAAATGTATAGAGAACGCTGCTGCCAATTCTCTAGTAAGTCCCTCATTCGCCTCTTACGACACCCACGGGAAGAAAAGGGCTGGTGGTATTCTTTACGTACCACACGGAACCACTCCAATCGGAACCAAATCGTTATACTATCCACTAACAACTTATAGACTAATTTAGGTCTGATTTAAACTTTTTATTAAATGTAAGGTCATTTAATTTTTCAGATGCCTAAGACATTGTCCCCATATCTCCTATGGAATAGCTATTCCTTATACTGTCAGTCGGTTGCTAGTTGTATGATAAATCTTACCTGGACAGTCTGTCCCGCCTCCCTGCCATCTTGTATGGTCACTGTACACGACTCAGCATTGTGGACTCTTTCCATTAACTGTAAATATAAGATACACATTACATAAGTAATAAAACCGTAAAGACGTTATATCCCGCGTTGTAGTACTATTAACTAATTATCGTAAACGTTCCCTAATTTATACTAAGAACATTTTAATGGAGGTTTATTCGAATTTGCCTGTTTCAGGATCAAAATTAAATGGTCAAGGTAGTGCATTTAGGTTCTCCAAAAAAATTATGAGATAGATACATCCTTGGATCCTTGTTTGAGGTAAATTAACGGTTATTAAACACGATAAATTTTAATTTTCTCGATGAAAACAATTTACACCACTTATTTAGTACTAGCTTTTGCCCGCGGCTTCGCTCGCGTTAAATTAAGGGAAGTGGGGGAGTTAGAAAGAGACAAAAAGTAGCCTATGTAATTCTCCATCCCTTCAACTATCTCCACTTAAAAAAGAGTCACGTCAATTCGTCGCTCCGTTTTGCCGTGAAACACGGACTAACACACACACACACACAAACACATTTTCACACTTTCACACACACACACACACTTACACACACACACACACTTTCTCTTTCTCTTTTTCTTTCTCTTTTTCTTTCTCTTTTTCTTTCTCTTTTTTTTTCACACTTGAACACTTTCTCATTTATTATATTACTATGGATTTGAACTCCTTAATTTCCAGATGATTTAATTTTTTTATAGTCGGTTTTATTTTTGTAAAATGTTTGACGTTTTCACTTTATAGCTATGCTTCCTATCCCGCGACAATTCGTATACCACTCCTTGCTGTGAAAACATCAGTGATAGGAAGTATTAGACACAAAGACACAAAGTGACAAAAACACAAGTGACACAAAGTGGATTAAATACGTATTATCGAAGTTAACGCAAAAATACCCAGGCAAAGTTAGTAAATATTATATCTGACCACATCTGAGGTATATCTTATAGGTTTAAAAAAAAATAGAATTAATCCACGACTGCCTATCATAAAAAAAAAACCGGCCAAGTGCGAGTCGGACTCGCGCACCGCGGGTTCCGTACAAACCTGTAGGTATAAAGTTTAAAATTAATAATAAAAAAAATATTATATGATGTGACTAAAAGTTTACGGTTTTCGAAATTTTTCCTTTATCTGTGCTATAAGACGTTGCTTAGTACCAAATTTCAAAATTCTAGATCGACTGGAAGTACACTTTAGGTTTTGATTCCCTTGCGAGTTTCGAAAATTTGCGGCATAAACGGCTATATCTTTTGATTGCGTTAACTTAGAAGTTTGATTTTTTCACAGCTCTAAGGGACAGTAGACTTGAGTATTTGATATAAATTTCAGCTTGAAACCTCCACGCGTTCTTGAGAAAAAGGGTCTTGACAGACGGACGGATGGACGGACGGACGGACAACAAAGTGATCCTATAAGGGTTCGACTTTTCCTTTTGAGGTGCGGAACCCTAAAAGCAAGGTTGAACCTCCTCCTTTTTGTAGTCGGTTAAAAAGAGCGAAAATCTAATTACCTTTTGTACAATTCTAATAGTTTTATAAAAGTCTTGTGCCTCTTCTTCTGACAAATCTCTGTTTCTTTCAGCCATTCTGATCGGCGCTACTAATACGTGACCAGGAATTACACATCTGAAAAAATATATAAGAAATAAGTACATCATTTTTGATTTCGTAAAATATATCCCTTATGTTACTTGTAATAAAGTTGAAATTAAATGATGACTAGGTATATTGTTGACACGTGGAAATTCACTCAGATTATAAAAAAATATTTTAAAAGGAAATATCAACCTTGTAGGTGTTGAAATTAGGTCTAAAATAAAATAATCTGGCCACGTTGTAATTTCCTCGGGGATTGATTGTTGATTCTATTAATTTTCGACCTTATTTCAACGTATTTGAGTTCTTTTTGTTATGAATAAAAATATAGGCAAGCTTCTGTCGGCTATTCTTACGTGTATTTATCCGATCAGTAACCCATAGAGTAACAGTAAGCATACAAAGTCTTGAAACGAAACGAAAATTCAAACCTATTGTTCAAGATATAAGACACACATTGCCATACACATTCCAAAATCTTGTGAGAGACAATCCTTTGAAACATTAACTGATTTCAAAACTTATTGTTGAAATAATAAGATTAATGGTTTAAAAGGTGTTTCCTAATATTGAAAAAGAATCCGGCTCGAAGGACCATAGATAGGCCCAGGTGGAATAAAAAGTGGACTGTATTTCTAGGTTATATTTAAGTCTTTACATCGGTCAAAATTAAATTAAATACAAATCATGCGATCGTGGGCGCGTTAACAAATATAATTTACAGAAAAATAGACCTCATTCGTTCCACCTCAAACTCTACATTTCTTTACTCACCTCAAATTAACAAAAGCATACGATAGTTTCGACTTGAAGAATACACAACTTTCCGGAATTTTCACGTGTCCGAAAGCATAGTACGGTTCGTCCGGACTGACTCCGTTCGACACTGTGTCCGGAGCGGAAACTCTGTCCGGTGGAGGATCAGACGCCTCTTTGTGGGCAGGTAGAAGATCTTTGCGAAGACTTAAATTGTATACGGAGTATACGTTTCGTCTGAAAAAAGAATGACAAAAACAGTAAATATTTGACAACGAGAACGAATAGAACTGGCATGATGGTTCGTGTACCATTGTGACCTATTTAAGCCAATAATAATGTATTTGTATGGTAATCTTAAAAGTCGTCATCCATATCAGCCAAAATACGTCACTGTTGGACACAGGCCAACCCTAAGCACCGCCACTTCTACCAGTTCTGTGCTTTCCCGCATTCAGCGGATTTCTGCACTATAAGAACTCCAAAATTGCGACAAAACATACATGTGTTTCATACATTTTTATCCTTTTATTATACTCCAAAGAAATGATTGAAACAAAACACAGATTTTCTGAATCTTTAATATAAGAACGAAATATTAAATCCACATACCTCCTATGCTGAAAAACAGGCATGTTCCGCCTCACCTCTTTCAACTTGTCAGTAATCTCCACCACCTTGTAACAGGGCGAGACCTCCTCACAGTCAGCCAGGACTTCGCCCCACGGGTCTACACAGAGGGCGTGCCCGTAAGACTTGCGTTTTGCATTGTGGGTGCCTGATTGGGCTGCTGCTATTACGTAGCATTGGTTCTCTATTGCTCGGGCCCTGGAGACAAAAAAATAGTGTGCTATTGACACGGAACGGGCATTTCTGGGATGGGAGTTTTGGGCTTAAATTTTAGGTATGACAAACGCGAAGTTGTTAGTTTTATTTTTCACCAAATTCAAGCAACGTTCTTCGTTGCTTGAATTTGGTGAAAAACAAAACTGTTTTGAATCCAGGTTTTCAAATCGCTTGCTACAATTCAGAAATCAAACCCGAAACTGAATTATGCTACATTAATTGAATCCAAAAAACTTTATTATTGTTAACTATTTTGCTGAGATATGAAACGCCACGCTGCTGCCATCTATTATCAAGTAACAGGTACTAAACAAACTGGAACTATCTAGAAACGCCACCACCGCCATCTATTACCGAATAGCAGAATTATCTGTACTAGAACTATTTAGAAATGCCATCGCTATCTATGATCGAGAAACTTAACTACACGAATTTTCAGGGATTGTCTAGACCTTTGTTTTTGATAAAATTGCCGCCCGGAACTTACCGTGTGGTAAAGCATAGCACGATTCCATTTCTTCCCATGGATGTCGTAAGAGGCGACTAAGGGACTTACTAGAGGATGGGCAGCAGCGTTCTCTATGCATTTTACCACCATACTGCGATCGCCAACCCGCCTGCCAAGCGTGACGATTATGGCAAAGCACCCCCACTCAGAGCAGGTCTATGTCCAGCGATGAACGTCTTTCAGATGAAATTAAGATAAAACAGGTACCTATACATTTATATATCTCGAACCTCAACTCGTAACATTATTATTCGTCATCAATTTCAACAAGTTTACAGAGAACTCCAAAAAATACTCAATTAAGTTGTTTACCTTAGCAATACATGCCAATGTGCTGCCCCCGTGTGTTGTGTAAACGCAGAAGGATACGTCAATATCTCTGCCTTCAATACACTGAGTGATGTACTCAGTTCGGGAAAACGCATGTCGTAGCAAATCGCAAGACCTGTAATAGGAAATTAAAGCAAAACTTGACTGACTTTATTGTAATTCTTGAATTGTTAAAATTTCAAAATAAAGCATTTAGGATTTATTGACGACAGTAAATAATAAACCTTACTGCTATTGATTTAATGTGAAAAAAGTCTGAATGTGGCACCTGATAAGCCGTCTCATGTTTTACAACTACACTTGTTGAAAAATGGGTACATTGTATTCAATGTTCTTTCGTTCTTTTAATATAAATATTGTTAGGCACCCTTTTTTTTGGATGGGAAATCATCAAATGACTTCTCCCGCTCTGGGCGGAGCGGGAGGGCGTGTCAGACTTTTACTGACTAAAACCCACCCGTGTTCCTTCAGTTGCCCATGTGCCAGGGTCACGGTATCTCTTTAGAACAATCACGTGATCCCGGCAGGCATCGGTCCTAGCAGACCCCTTCAACCCATGTGCCAGGGTCACGGTTCTATTTCGAACAATCTCGTGACCCTGGCAGGCATCGGTCCTAGCAGACCCCTTCAGTGCTGCTGACATCGCTTTGAGGCGCGCGTGGAACACTACGCGCCATCGACCCGAGCCTGGTCCTTACCGGGCGGCGAGCTACCCATTGCTCGCCTCCCGCAAGCTCGCGCCTACGGTGGCCGGGAGTCCGCTATCGACTCCTGCTAGCTGCTAGGGACGTGAGGGCGCAGAGACTGCCAGTCCCTCACGCGCCCCGCCTCCTCCTTCGCGAGAATTACTGCTTCGCAGAAGGAAGCCGTCACCGGCTTCCCATGCCCTCTCGCTCCGTACCATGGCTCGCACCAGGGCCGGACGCGAGAGGTTGCCGTTGTTAGGCACCCTTCATATAATGGTTGGACCGCTGCTCTCAAAACGGTGAAGGAAAAATTGTCATCCACTCGTCCATCATGACATCATCCTATATGCATCTCTTGTCCTATAAAAAACTCACCAACTTTTCCAACAGGAGTATCAACCGGTGCAACAATATGGTTCCCCGGCATACAAAAGTCGCTCTCTTTCAACCGGACGTTACGTTCCGGTATTTCAACGTCAAACAAGTGCAACTTCCGGTAAGTCTGCACTATGTTCCCTTTGTTGTCTATGATTATGTGGGTATTGCAAACTTTTGAGGGGAATTCTTCATCCTGAAAAAATTATGTGAGAGTGTTCAGGTTTATTTTATTTAGAGAAGCCAGCTTTTGGTCTTGATGGAATCACACATCTTATACACATTTAGTGTAATCGCACATCTGCTACACGCGTAGCATGACCACAGTAGAAAGAACTTTTTCTATTATTAGTAGAATAGAGATAGAACTGTCATGCTACACCAGCATAAAACGGTACAAATGTTTCTACAATCTTTAATTCTGTCTTGTAATCTTTCTAAAATCTGTAATTTTGTCTATTTTTCCGTCGACAAAACCCCTTTCTACGGTGGTCATGCTACGCATGCTGGAAGACATCGCGTTATCGCGTATCAACGGATGCGTAACCCCAGAACGGACAAGTAAATAATTAAACATTCAACCACACACTCAACCAATTATACGATAGTACGTCGAGCGTACTAACTGGTTGTTCACGACTAGCCTTAATTATAGACCATAATCAACCTATAATGCTCCCACTGCTGGGAAACCTGCCTCCCTTTTATGAGAGGAAGTGGGCCATTGGTGCCGATTCCCTTATTCACAAACTAAACTAAATTTAAGTTCAGTGCATCTTTTTCTTTCTATTTCATTAAGGAAAGGACAGAAGATAAATTTTAGTTTAGTCCTGTCAAATTAATCAGCGCTTGACGTAAATTGACGTAATTTTAGTAAGCAAGTTTTTAATCACGTCTAAACTTGCATGGAGTAGTGACAGGCGCTGATTAATTTGACAGGACTAAACTAAATTTTTTCTTTTGTTCTCTTCTTAATGAAATACAAAGAAAAAGATGCACTGAACTTAAAGGGAAACGCCCGTTCTTGGCCATGTTGCGCCCATCAATATGGTATATACAAAAAAAATACCCATTTAGTAACTAAAATATTGCTATTACTTATTCGTTATGAAAACTCCGGAATTAAAAGCCGATTTAATAAAAACATTCAATCGTTTATTATCGTATCTAACAGTTCCGGTCGATTGTCAATCCTGTCCAAGTAGGGATGGCAACCATTACTGAAACACACACAATCGATACACTAAATAAAACCGGTTACGAAAAATCGATTTTCGGAAAACTTTTCTTTATTATATAGTTGTTTCGCCTTTGTTGTTTTCTTTAGAGAGAAAAAAGATGTTTGTTCATTTCCGTGCTTCTAAATACGATCTATTGAACCGATTCCATGTCTCCAGATTTTTATATTTTTAAATTGATCTACTGATTTTTCGGTAAATCGATCTCATATCGCATCCCTACGTCAATAATAATCATAATTGACAACTGATTGACATTTCACATTTTGTTTGGTGTTGTGTGTGTTCTTGCGACTCGTGATTATTGTCTACTGCGCTTTTCTATTTGATTTTCGACGACTTTGATTACGAATATGGACCCTGTAACCGCTCCCGATGACGACCTTGGTTTTACATTGGATTCTGTACCCGCCTCCCACGGCGACACCGGCTTGCCAATGGATACCGTTCCTGTTTCTCATGACGGACCTGATACGAATATGGAACCTGATTTACACGAACTTACCAGGTTACCACGGACCCCTCTCTGTGTCAACTGTGGCGTAGATACACGAAGATTTAAGAGATTTACCTTAAGCAATGTGGAAGTTCGGTCTATATTACAGCAATGGATTGCACCACAACAAGAGAGTTACCTACTATAAGAACATAAAAGGTACATACATACTCAGTAACTTATATTGCATAGCTATGTAAGATAGATTTGAATAGAATAATTCAGTTGTTTAGTGACAAGGAAACCATAGAAATTGTTGTAGTTTGTTTTGTCTCAACCTAAGTTGTATTTTGTAGTTGTTTGTTGTAGTTTTGTATTGTGAACCCAATTCCTAGATGATGTGGTTATCATTTATTTAAATGAGAACGAATAATAAATTAAAAAACTGAATAGTGTTTTTTTTAATAACCTTGAATTTTTATACTTGGTTTATAAAAGTCCAACCAAGTTCTATGCAAAAAATAGTGGTAGGTTTTTTATCTATGATGTCAGCCCTAATACCTATAATTTGTTTCTTTCGTGGGCATCACTTGGCCAAAACCTCTTTATTAAATGGGCATTTCCCTTTAGTTTGTGAACAAGGGAATCGGTACCATTATCCACCATTGCAGACCAGAGGGGTAATTGCGGAACTTTTTAACCGACTTCAAAAAGGAGGAGGTTATCAATTCGGATGTTTACATGTTTTTTTTTTTTTTATGTATGTTCGGCCATAACTCCGTCATATATAGACGGATTTGCAAAATTCTTTTTTTGTTCGAAAGGGGTTTATTCCGAAATGGTCCCATATAATTTTCATATAGATCTGATGATGAGTTCGGGAGACAGACACCGGAACTCTTAAAAAAATGACAGGAAATCAACCGCGATTTCTGCTATCGCATAAATATGCATTGTTTGTTTGGAATTAGTGCAGGGTGAATACCACAACTAAAAATTTAAAAATAAAAACTTTTTTGCAAAAAAAAAACAACCGACTTCCTTAAAAACACTACAAAGTGAAAAATAACTTTAATTTCGGAAGTCGGTGGCAAGAAAACCATAAATACAGATCCTAAGACACCGACTACCGAAATTAAAGTTATTTTTCACTTTGTAGTGTTTTTAAGGAAGTCGGTTGTTTTTTTTTTGCAAAAAAGTTTTTTTATCAGTAGGAATTGGTTTAATTTTCATAGTTAAACAACATTCATTGCGTTATTTACGTTGCTGAGCCGACAATTTATTCGAACAAATGACGCAATGGTTTAGAAATAATCTTCAATCCCATTCAGATTATAATAAATTGTGCGTTTCGCAATTAGGGTGCAGTGCGGATTGGTGGATATCACATGTCTTCGAAATTTTGGTTCTAAGGCATGCCGGTTTCCTCACAATGTTTTACTTCACCGTTTAAGAGACCAGGTGATGGAATTACAAACATTTCAAGTTAATCCGACGTTTTGAAGGGGTCAAAATCACGTTCAAAGTTTCCGTTACATACGCACATACTAACATACGTTTGACGCTAATAAAAGCGTGTTGAAAAAGTTAAGTGCCTGCCTGGGTTCGAACTCACGACTAGTCGAGGCCAGTACCACTGCGCCACCGCTGCTCTGAATCTCTGATAATGATAGAGACAACGAATGAACTAAGGTGTCTCATGTGTCTGTAGTCACACCGGCGCCTAAACCAGAACACAGCGATGCTTCGTAGTTTTAAAAATCGATATAATGACTAGACCGATGTTTCAGTCAACTGCAAATATAAGTAGTGGTAGATAGTGGTTACCACGACCGTGACTTACGAGGTGTAGGTCGTAGATTCGAACCCAAACAAATGAAGAAAATCATCGTGAGTATCGTAGTACTACAATCAAAAATTCGAAGACATCTACGAAGCCGCGCCAAGCACGCGTGGTGAATTACGGCCCACTCCCTCTGAACAAGTGGAGGCCTGTGTCCCAGCAGTGGGAACATTATAGGCTGATAATGATATAGTATAGTATGGTCCCTGTTACACTTCGGTAGCACCTATTTCGTTAGTAGTAAGGTGTTACTACTGACATGCAATTGCCTACACAATAAAGCGATTATCAAGATTATTAAAGTACACTATGATTATGTTATCAACTCTAGGTTACATTCATATGCAGTAAGTGATAAGAACTTACCAGTGATAACATTCCCTCTCATTTTAATCCACCTACAATAAATGCTACTTTCTCGCTCTGACTTAAATGTGTACCTAGTTAATAAGGTCTACATTGTACCTCAATCTTAGATAGGCGCGTATCGTGGCGTCGCATCTATGTGAATTATAGGGTACATGCGTGAACCAGATTAAGACAAACCCTCAGGACAGCCGAATTTTACACAGATGTTCTCAACAGATCAGGAGATATAATTAGCTACAGGAGGGAAGTGGGCTGGTTGGAATAACCACCGACGGCCGCAAAGGCCCACGCACAATGGTGCAACTGTATGATTAAGTGCGGAAACCAAACTCTATAACATAGAATATATACCATAAGGGCCTGCGCCCACAGGCGGCACGGCTGACGATCCTTCAGCATCGCTACATGCAAGCGCATTCTGAGGGAAAATCTGCCACGATATCCGTAGGCATTCCGAGACGAACTTATACATAATCATTAAAATTTAAATTTTATAGCCACTATAATAAGTTATATTTCTCTTCGTCGCAGCCAGTTACAGTAGTGATGAAGATACAAACCTTTTCATGAACCCCGCCCATAGACAACCAAACATTATGCCTAGCTGCCAGTTCCCTATAACCACAGACAGTGGCGCCACCTATGATCGGCTCAGCAAAGTTCAGTGTGTCTTTCTTATTGTCACAGAGAAAGTCACAGGCTTCCGGGAAGAATAGCATCTGGAACAAAAACATCACGACTCTATTCTCCGAAGCGGTAAGCAGAAGTATAGTACTTTCACATTTTGCTATGTTTATTTTCATGGGACGAATAAAGGGCAAATGCATGCAGCTGAGAAAAGAAACTGAAACGGAGGTATGCGGTGTGAGGATAGTTTTGAGTGTGAATTGTCGATGCCTGTATGAGTAGACAGTTCAACAACATTCACTGCGTATTTTTACACTGTAGAGCAGACAGTTTTGTCCACATATCAAGTAATGGATTAATATCCTTCAAAAATATTCAGATTGTAACTGATAGTGTAGTATGCAATTACGTCGCAGGATGAGCTTGTCATACGTTTTAAAAATGCATGTGTCGCAAACTCCTTTACTAAAAGTCGATTTACTTCAAACAATGAAACTTGTTGGTAACCAGATAAGAATATAATTTAACAACATAACATTTCACTACTATAAACATGAAGCTATTTAATTTTGTTAATAGAGTGAAAAAATTATCTTGAAATATTAATTGGCTTTTGTTAAACTTCCATCGTCTGATGTATTGTTACTAAAACACATTTGATATAACTGCTATACTATTTGCCTCACAATGCTCAAACTTCACTAAGTAGTTTAAGTAGGATGAGCTTAAAGTAGCCCCCGAAATATGATTTTTTCTACGTGTTTTGCAATTTGTAGGTCAGTGATAGGTTGTATTTTGATTACAATATGATTGGCAAAATTTGAATTTCGGGGGTAATCAGGCACTACCCCCTTAAGCCAAAATTGTAAGGCACACCTATGAAGCATTTGATAGTGTCAAAATTATTAGTATCAAAATTATTAGTGTCTACTTATGCTACATTTCCGACAAATATCAGTAAAGATTTATTTTTTCAGATTTCAGTAAGCTTGTTTTGCTTGACAAATTAAAGTATATCAGCAGACTAAATTCTTCTGACAAATATCAGTAGATTAATTTGTTGTCCGACAAATACCAGTAACATGTATATTATTGAAAAATACAAGTAACATACATGTTATTGAAAAATACCAGTAACATGCATTTTATCGAAAAATACCAGTAACATGCATTTTACTGACAAATACCAGTAACATGTATTTTACTGACAAATACCAGTAACATGCATTTACTGACAAATACCATTATGTACCTACATGTTTCTGACAAATACCAGTTATGTGCATGTTTCTGACAAAATATACCAGTTATGTGCATTTTTTGACTGACAAATATCACTAACATACATTTTACTGACCAATATCAGGCACTCTTTTGTCAATAACCTTCCATAATTATTTCAAATATTTTCCATGTCTCAACATACCTGTACATCCTCTTTGACAGCATTGCTGATTAATCTGCTGACAACCTCCATGTTTGCTGCCTTATCAGCGACGGATGTCATCTGACATACTGCTACCTTCTTGATACCAGCCATGCTTCTGTTACTTGCTTGTCGTATGAAATCTAAACGCGTCACTGTTCTTAGTAGGTTTAGGTGCCAACTCTGTAAAGGCAAATAATATTAAATTGCAGTATGAAGACGCTTTTTTAAATATATTAAATTAAAATCTATTTGTCTGTTAGAACGTCTGTCTGTCGGTTAGTAATTCTGTATGTCTGACAGTAAGGACTGGACTCCACACTTAACTGAAACCGAGTCATGATAAATGAAATAAAGAAAGGGAGGTTTTTGCCCTGCTGTAGCTTGTGTTTGCTCACAGGATCAAAATAAAATGATATGTATTTCTAAAACAACGATATACAATTATGCTGTTTGCCTGCAATTGTTTTAAGGCTTTATTTTGTTACTTAGTTTGATATATGTATCTCCGTTACATTAATCCGAGTAATAACTGCCTGCTGATGAGTCTTTTGCCTTACGAGTAGTAGGTCGAGAGTTCAATCCCAAGCAGGCACTTTACTTTGTGTATATTATTTCATCACCACTGCTCTCAAAACGGTGAAGGAAAACATCGTGAGGAAACCATGACATGTGACATCTACCAACCCGCACTGGGCCCGCGTGGTGGATTATGGCCCACTCCCTCTCACCGAGAGGAGGCCTGTGTCCCAGCAGTGGGAACATTACAGGCTGCTGATGAGTCTTTTGACAGTTGTATATATTGAATCATTCATCATTCTCCTGCCCTTATCCCAATTTATTTGAGGTTGGCGCAACATGTCATGTATTGTTACCACAACCCATTGTATTCATATTGCAGTCTTAATGATTCATAATAAATAACAATGTTTTGCATTTCAATTTTGTTTTTGGGCTAAAACTCATTAAAATGATGATTGACCTTCCAAAGTTTACTGGTTTATTTTCTTATTGATAAGATATCTAGCTACTAACAATGCAATTATTATGTAAATATGAATTGAATGCACATAAATACTTAACCTCACAAGAAAGTTTACAGAAAAAACTTTAGGTACTGCTTACCCGCATCATACGACCTAAAATAAAGGTTGCTTAGAGATTTTATGGATTAATAAAAGTACTCTCAGAAATAATTATCCATACAATAATTTCTGCAATACTTCAAATCTCAAAATGACATTGACAATTGCGCTGCTGTTTTCGTTAATTTCGTTTTGTCAAGTTTTGACACATACGTTTCGTTTTAACTGTTGTGTTATTGTAACAAACATGAGTTTTGTCGTATAATTTCAGCTCAAAGCTCAAATGTTACAACAAAAGGTATTTAAAAATATCTAGCTACTGAAGTAGGTAGCTAAGAACCACTATACGACCTTGAAGAACAGTTATTTTTGGAATAGAGATTGCATGTAATGAAGCATCATGTCTGTGTTGTTCAAAAACTAAAACTATATAATTTTCGAGCGTTTTTATGTAACAAATTCATTACTAATAAAGGTGGCTTTAACCTTTGGCCATCAAATTTACACATAAATAAACTTAACTAGGCGCTGAAAACAACCTTATGTGATTTTTATTCATATTTTTTGCAAGTTTTTTTGGAAGAATTTGACCAAACATTTCGTTTACCTAATACAAACCCACATTTTGAACGCACGTTCAGTCTAGAAAAATCTGCTGATTTGTGTGTCGGCGTAAAAATAAATATTTTCGAAGACTTCTAGAAGATTAACTTTTTCTGGACATCGGAGAAAGAAATATGACTGAGACTCAAGAAAATACTATCATCCAGGTATAGTTTTATCTTTTACTCACATATAGTTTTCATATTTGAATCTGAGGCACTTTCTATTCAAAAAGATTGAAATGATTACTTTTTTTTTTTCTTGCAACTATGTCACTTATTAAATACTTATTGCCATATTCCTGACTTAATAAACATATTTAAAACCATACTTTACGTGCAAAAACACCCATTTTGTATTTTTAATGTAGCATCATACATATTTAAAAATAACTGGCTGGCTAGCCATATGGCTTAAAAACAAAATATACTCAACTAAAAAACAAAAAGAATCAATGGCATTATCACCTGGTAAAAGTATTACATTTTTTTATAACTAACCAACACAGTAAACCATTTTTTTAAATGTGTTGTCATGGTAAAAGTTTTGCAAATGCAGTCACTAAACGGATGAACAAATTTTGAATAAAAAAGGCTGAACTCCCTGTAGGTATTAGGTTAGGTTAGCTAATTATCTATTGATAATGTTGATCATGCTGGGGATTGGGTTCAATATCAAATATGAACAAGTTGCAATATAAAATACTTAAAAAGGTGTCCAATCTTTGGTTTGACGGAACGTACCTGAAAGTTGCTCCTGTGGTTGTGGTTTCAGTTTACCTACAATAGAACAGTAAAAATAGCTGATCCATACTTGGAACATATGACAATGACGAACCTAAAATTGCATCGTTACAAACACAAAAACTGAGGAAGTTTGATGACAACCATCAGATAACTGCCATTTTGGTAGTTTATACATTTCGTAATAACATTTCTAAGAACTGAAAGTTTTCTCAAGATAATAAATAATAATAATAAATATCTTAGGACAACCAACACACCGTTATCTGATCCCAAACTAGGCAGAGCCTGTACTATGGTAACCAGACAACTGATAAACATACTTATATATTCGTAAATACATACATATTATATAAATAATAATTATATAATATAATAATAAATAACACCCAGACACAGAACTAATGATCGTGCTCATCACACGAAGATTTGTCCTGGGTGGGATTCGAACCCACGACCTCAGTCTTAGCAGTCAAGGTCACTCACCACTAGACTAACAGGCCAGTCATAATTGGTTTATCATGAATATACCAAACTCAAAGAATTTATTTCAAACTAGCTTCTGCCCAGGGCTCCGCCTGTGTGGATGTCGAAAAATTCACTATTTCAACCCTCCATTACACCCTCTTAGGAATCTAATTTCAAAAAACCCTTTCTTAGTGGATACCTACTCCTCACAACGAACACACCTTCCAAATTTCATGTCTCTAGGAGCAACGGTTTAGGTTGTGCGTTGATATATCAGTAAGTCAAAAAACACTGGAGATTTCTGGGGCATCTCCGTTAAACTGTTAAGTAATATAATAGACATCGTAGCCCCCTATCTAGCTATAACTTTTAATAAATGTGTTGATTCAGGATCTTTTCCTGACCTCATGAAGAGTAGTAAAGTCATACCATTATTTAAAACAGGTAATAAAAATAACGTTGGCAATTTTAGGCCCATTTCTATCTTACCTGCATTTAGTAAAATATTTGAAAAATTAATACTCAAGCAGTTGCTAAGACATTTTAATTTAAATAGCCTCCTTCATAATGAGCAATATGGCTTTACAAAAGGTCGTTCGACAACAGATGCGGGTGTTGCTCTGCTGAAACACATTTTCAACGCATGGGAGAACTCGCAAAATGCTATAGGGGTTTTCTGTGATCTCTCCAAAGCTTTTGATTGCGTTCACCATGACACACTTTTGCGTAAACTACGTCATTACGGTGTTCAAAACGAAGCTCTCAATGTCATAAGTTCTTATTTGCAAAATAGGCACCAATGTGTAGATGTCAATGGTGTAAAATCTTCCGGGCTACTAGTTCAGTTAGGTGTACCTCAAGGCTCAATACTGGGTCCATTCTTATTCTTAGTGTATATTAACGACTTACCATTCTATTTAAAGAATGTCTGTGACTTTGTACTATTTGCTGATGATACCTCACTTATCTTTAAAGTAGACAGGAATAGAAAAGATTTTGATGACGTGAATAGTGCGCTCTCAATGGTTACGGATTGGTTTACCACAAATAACCTAGTTCTTAATGCTAAGAAAACGAAATGTATAAAGTTCGCCTTACCGAATGTTAGGAATCTGGGACCCAATGTCGTTTTAGATAATGAGGTGCTTGAAACTGTACACTCGGCAGTTTTTCTCGGTATAACAGTAGACGCCAAACTTCAGTGGGGATCACATATATCAAGCCTAGCGGGAAGGCTCAGTTCGGCCGCCTACGCCGTAAGGAAAGTTAGACAGTACACGGACGTTGATACAGCTCGATTAGTCTATTTTAGTTATTTTCATAGCATAATGTCCTACGGCATTCTGCTGTGGGGCAAAGCCGCGGACATTCAAAATATTTTTGTTCTTCAAAAACGAGCTGTTCGAGCGATTTACCAACTAGGTGCGAGAGTTTCTCTGAGAGATTTCTTTAAAGATATTGGTATTCTTACGGTGGCATCACAATTCATCTTCGCCAACATCTTATATATTAGGCAAAATATACACCTGTACACTAAAAACAGTGATATTCATAATATTAATACTAGAAGTAGGGATAAACTACGTGCTCCCTTTCACCGGCTTCATAAGGTTCACAATTCTTTTGTTGGTCTTGGTATTACCTTCTATAACAAGCTTCCCTCTACTTTGCTAGATTTGCAGTTTAATGAGTTTAAAGCTAAAGTAAAATCCAACCTTTGTTCAAAGGCATACTATTCTATCAACGACTACTTAAACGATAAGAATAGTTGGTCGCTGTGATCAACTCAAGACAATGTTTATGTTCTTTCAATCCAGAATTAGTCTTCCTACTGAAAGTTTATATGGGTAGTTCATATAATTGTTTTTTTTTTTTTTTTGTTTTTATTTAACTGCTTTTGTTAGTTTATTTTTATTTTCTTTTCATTTCATTTATTGTGTATATGTATCATTTGCATCGTATATGTAAGCGGGCACGCCCTTTATGCCTGGAGGCTTTATTAAGGTTTTAAGTTCTGTTTTGGATTTTGTTTTATTATTTATTTCAGCTTGAGTTTAGTTTTCAATGTTTTGTTGGTATATTGGCGTGTGCTAGCTGACATATGGCGAATAATATATGTTTTGTTTTATAATATTAATAACTTACACAATACTGTATAGAATCAAGTTCTTCTAACTTAACAGACAGCTGTGCTGCTGGGGAGTTTGTTCCGCCACTTCTTCTTCCCAGCTAAAGCACTAGGAAGTGTCGAAGGGCGGGAGTTTTGGGGGGACTGTCTCATGTAACTTTGACGTTCAAAAAGTGATGACTCTCAGCCTAGTTTGAATAAATGACTTTTGATTTTGATGGATTTTGATTTGAGTCAGTCAGTCACTCAGGACTTTGAGTTTTATATGTTTAGATAAACCAATTATCACTCATAAAGATTAAGTTAGTTCTCATTCCAAAGCGTAGTAGGGACGAAAGAACAGGAACGGGCAAGAAACTCCACAGACTTTCTTTCAAATCAAAATATTGTTGTCATGACTAGTTTTTTCAACCATGAACAAGGAATTGGCATAGAGCCAATAAAATATAGTCTTCTAGAAATAACAATAAGAATCTTTTGTTATCACTTGTTTATATGTGTTAAAAATGTATGCAATGGAAAGAATTTAATACAAAACTAAAATTTTGCATTTAAATGAAATATGAATACTAATTATGAAGTTACAATTAAATTGCATTATGCCAAATTAATAATCAGTAGCTGTTCTTCTAGAAAACGAAATTAAGAACAAAATGGTGATGGTTTTAATCACATTTAAACTGCAGCAGTAGTGCTGAAAAGGTTCCACCGTCTAATCTTGAAATACGTTCCGTTTTCATGCAAAAGTAGCAAATCTTTATTTGAAAAGAGAAAAACCGGCCAAGTGCAAGTCGGACTCGCGCACTGAGGGTTCCGTACAAACCTGTAGGTATTCACGGTTTATGCATAAGGTTTATGTTTATGAAATTAAATGGTTTTTTTTTTTAATTTTCATATTTGAGTTTATTGAATGGAAGGTAAATTGCGGTTTACGATTTATGACGTTTTAAAAAAAACTACTTACTAGATCTCGTTCAAACCAATTTTCGGTGGTAGTTTACATGGTAATGTACATCGTATATTTTTTTAGTTTTATCATTTTCTTATTTTAGAAGTTACAGGGGAGGGGAGGACACATTTTACCACTTTTGAAGTGTCTCTCGCGCCAACCACTAAGTTTAGAAAAAAGTGATATTAGAAACCTCAATATCATTTTTGAAGACCTATCCATAGATACCCCACACGTATAGGTTTGATGAAAAAAACATTTTTGAGTTTCAGTTCTAAGTATGGGGAACCCCAAAATTTATTGTTTTTTTTTTCTAGTTTTGTGTGAAAATCTTAATGCGGTTCACAGAATACATCTAATTACTAAGTTTCAACAGCATAGCTCTGATAGTTTCGGCAAAAAGTGGCTGTGACATACACGGACAGACAGACATGACGAATCTATAAGGGTTCCGTTTTTTGCCATTTGACAACGGAACCCTAAAAATGGAGTAACAGTGGAGTTTCTTGCCCATTCTTCTCCATACAAATCTACCTTTTGGAAGTGGCAGCGAGAATCAATTCTATATTAATATAACTGTTGACATTCGAAAGTGCCTTGTATGTTTGAAATAAATGCTTTGGCTTTTTATTTTTGAAAAATATTACTATTCTGTGTGTTCCTTTATTATTGTGCGCTTTAATTATAATTTCTAACATCACGATATTAGGTATCATGGACGTTACAACATCATAACATAGGGTAGTAAAATGTTTAGAAACATGTGGAGGAAACTTAAACGAGTTATAATAACCATACAATTTTTAATTTGATATTACAAAAAACTTAAGTTATCTTTAACGAAATATGTATATTTTGAAACTGGTTTTTATGGCGAAGGTGAACGACCAAGTGTAACTACAAGTACCTACCAGCTGTTTGATCGGTCAAAATTCTAAGAAATTCGAAGTACCTACGTCGCCGCCGGCGCGCGGTTATTGACCTATTCCTGTTGTCGATATGGTATTACGAAATATGTAGGGTTTCCACAGTTTACTGATTTAAGGTCGGATAAATTACAAAAAAAAGGTATTGAAATGATAGTTGAAATGTGTTCTATTACTGATACTGAAACAAGTACCTACCAGCAGTTCGATCGGTCAAAATTCTAAGAAGTCCGAAGTGGTTACTGATCTATTCCTATTGTAGATCTCATATTACGAAATATGTAGGGTGTCCACAGTTTACAGATTTAAGGTCGGATAAATATTTTTTTAAAAGTATTGAAAAAATAGTTGAAATGATACTAAACCACCAAAAAAATTTGCGCACTGGTAAAAAAAAAGTCCTGTATTGTTTCGTTAGGCTCAAGAATTAGCAGACTTACTACCAGAGTAAGTGGTCAACTTTACGTCTATAAATATTAGAGATGCGCCGAATGTAGGTTCAACCGAATACGAATGTTCGGCCGAATATTAGGTCCAAAATGTACCGAACCGAATATTCGGCCGAATCATTCGGTTCACGTCTGCGATAATTTTACGATATGATTATTAAAAGACATAAAAGTAATCCTGAGAATCAGATTTTATTTTGCTAACATTGTCATTCGTCAAAAAAACTTAATTTGATTAAAACTTCAATTACCTACTAATGTTGATTCTTAAAGTTTCCTCTTTGTATTATTTTTGTTTCATTTGTGAACTAGTATTTGTTACGGAAGATATATTTGTTCATTGTTGATTTCATAGAAATTTAATTTAGTTTAATTTATCATTTGTTAAAAAAAGCAGAAGTTTTTTTTTATTACAATTTTATTTAAATTGATTGTTAAAGTTAATCTTTTTTATTTTGTCAATAAATAATTGGTACAAAAAGTAGTGTCTCTTTCATTTACAAAAAAACTATGTACAACTATCGGATTAAACCACACTTATTTAGTAATTAGTTAACCTTACTGTTTAATAAAATGTTATTTTTTATTATATTAACAATAATTTTAATATTCGGTAATTATTCGGCAAATCAACCGAATATTCGGCCGAATACGAACATGAAAAAATATGCCTAATGTACCGAATACGAATATTCGGCCGAACATTCGGCGCATCTCTAATAAATATCAATATGTTTCTAATTTACTTACATTTGTTCACAGCCACCACGGCTTAAAATAAAACATGACTGGTATCAAACGGAGTCTCAAGTTGTCATCACTATACTCGTCAAGAATGCACCTAAGGATAAAGTGAAAGTCCAGTATGGAGAGAGAAGTGTAAGTATACAAACATATATATAAACTCACAGCTTCTTCCAATGGGGGAAGGTAGAAACTGCAGAACCATTGTCATTACCACTACCAAGTATTATGTACTGTTGCTGGAAGAGATATGTAACTAAAGTAGAGCATGAGAAAAGTGAAGTCTATGCCAGTGGGTGAAGGGCTGTGGAGATGATGATGATGAATTAACTGCCCTTGTTGGCAACAAACTATATTATTTCAATATTAACTTGGCGTGAGTGAGGTCGGGTATCTCATACCCGAGAAGTTTTTAAATGCAGATTATTTAATATAATATATACTTTGTTATTTTAATAAAATTAACGCTTTTTGTACTTAATGCTGGTATTTTATTTATTAAACTTGTTGAATGGATACTTTTATTATAATATCTCAAGCTCAACCATAAATGTTACTTCACAATCATAACATCAAAAATTAAACATAAAAATTTTGGGTATCTCCTACCCGCCTCATACCTGGTGTAACAATTTCTCACCTCATTCACGCCAGGTTAAAATCTCTTTTAAAGTTTCGTCCTGATTCACTCCTACATCCCTGATCATCATCTGCCTAGCCTTTTCCAAACTATGTTGTGGTCGGCTTCCAGTCTAACCAGATGCAGCTGAATATAGTATTTTACATAGAGCGACTGCCTATCTGACCCAGTTACTGGGTAATACGATACCCCTCCATTCCATGCAATGCCGGACGTAAAGAATAGCACCATCCCATTTCTTCCCGTGGGTGTCTTAAGAGGGGACTAAGAGAATTTCTATAGAATGCAGCAGCGTTCTCTATGCATTTTACCACCATACTACGATCGCTAACCCGTCTACGAGTCGTGGCGATTACGGCAAACCCTCCAAAATTAAGGGACGCCTATATCCAGCAGTAGACGTGTTTCAGTTGAAATGACGATGATCATGACGATACCCCTTGGTAAGACTGGTTGTCAGACTTTCGGGCTTCTGGTAGAGTTGCAAAGGACTCGAGTCTTCCGTCTTCGAGTCCAAATTTTATAAAGACTCGACTCAATAATGCAAGACTCAGTGTGCTCAAAAGGCTCGGAGTCTACAGATAAGCACTCGAGTCTTAAAAAGGACTCAAGTGTTAAAAAGGACTCGAGTCTTAAAAAGGGCTCGAATCTTAAAAAGGACTCGAGTCATAAAATGAAACCGAGTCTTAAAGAAAAACTCGGAGCATGAAGATGAAACTTGTACCTCATCATTCGAAAAGACTCGAACGAAGGCAATTAATTTAAATTAGTGGTTATGATGTAACTTTGCGTACAAAAAAATATGACGTGTTATTTGAGTATTTTCGAATGATGAGCTACAAGACTCGAGTTAATTTTAAGCATGGAGTCGTTTTTAAGACTCGAGTCCTTTTTAAAACTCGAGTTCCTTTTTTAGACTCGTGAATGATTCGGGCTCGGCTTGACTCTAGGCTCCGAGCCTTTTGAGCACACTGAGTCTTGCATAATTGAGTCGAGTCTTTAAAATTACGACTGGAAGACTCAAACCCTTTGCAACACTAGTTTCTGGCGACTCGTAACGACTGTCAAAGATCCACAATTAACAGCCGCGACCAATGGCTTAACGTGCGTGTATGTACAGATGGTCACCCATCCACGAACCAACCGCGGCAAGCGTAGCTTAACCCGATTGATCGATCCGTTCGGCTGTTATTACTTAGCCACTAGTCCCTCATCCGTTTTAACAGTACTTATGAAATTGTTTTATCATTCCAGCTATCCCTGTCAAGTGCATTACCTGATTCAGACTCGGAATACAGTCTAGAACTAGACTTAGCTCATGAAATAATACCAAGCATGTGTACCCATGTCGTCACCCCATCCAAAATAGAGGTTAAGCTACGGAAGAAGGAGGGGTTGAGGTGGACGCAGTTGGAAGGAGATAGAAAAGAGGATAATGTAAAGGCTATACCGCAGGGTGAGTGAGATTTCTTCATCATAAGGTGGAAGCTTCTGTGTGGTACTAGACGTGAAGAATAGCGTCATCCCATTTCTTCCAATGGGTGTCGTGAGAGGCGAATAAGGTACTTACTAGAGAATGGGCAGCAGCTCTATGCATTTTACCATCATAATATGATCCAGAACCCGTCTACCACGGTTGGCGAGCAATGGGTAGCTCGCCGCCCGGTAAGGACCAAGCTCGGGTCGACGGCGCGTAGTGTTCCACGCGCGCCTCAAAGAGATGTCAGCAGCAGTGAAGGGGTCTGCTAGGACCGGTGCCTGCCGGGGTCGCGTGATTGTTCAAAAGAGATACCGTGGCCCCGGCACTGGGCAACTGAAGGAACACGGGTGGGTTTTAGTCAGTAAAAGTCTGACATGCCCTCCCGCTCCGCCCAGAGCGGGAGAAGTCATTTGATGATGTCCCATCCAAAAAAAAAAAAAAAGGGGTCTGCTAGGACCGATTCCTGCCGGGGTCGCGTGATTGTTCGAAAGAGATACCGTGACCCCGGCACATGGGCAACTGAAGGAACACGGGTGGGTTTTAGTTAGTAAAAGTCTGACACGCCCTCCCGCTCCGTCCAGAGCGGGAGAAGTCATTTGATGATTTCCCATCAAAAAAAAAAAAAAAAACCGTCTACCAAGCGTGACGATTATCTCTCAAATTGGGGGAGGCCTATGTCCAGCTGTGGACGTCTTTGGGATGGAATGTTGAAGTTTAAAGCGTTAGCTTAACGTCCGAATTTCACGTTTTCTAACTTTAAAAAAAAATTAGTGGTCAGTTTTGATCAGGTCATTTTGCATATGATCCACAGTAATATTTATGTATGTATTTACAGAATTATAATCATTAAAATCATTATTACAACCCTCTAAGTTTATTCCATTGAATGATTAACTCACGAAAAAGTCGTGTATTTGAATTAAATGAACTTAGAGTGTTATATTTATAACCAGCTTTAAACCTATTTAAATCAAGTACTTGCTTCTGCCCGCAACTTCCTCGGATTTCATCCCACATTCTCATACATGAGAAGCGAGGCCTTAACTACTGAGCCATCACGAAATTATTTTCTTTTTAACCGACTTCAAAAAAAGGAGGAGGTTATCAATTCGTCTGTATTTCTTTATGTTTGTTCGCTCATAACTTTTGACTGGGTGAACCGACTTCGATGTTTTTTTATTTTTTTTATTTGAAAGCTGGTGCTTTCCGAATGCTCCCATTTTAATTTGGTTCCATTCGGACAATGGGGTCCATGTGAAATCCATATAAGTCTTTTTGCATTAAGTATTTGCGCGACAAATGAAGGAATAACGCGATTAGATTAGTGCGGGGTATCTACCATCACTAAAAAGTTAAAAATAAAAACTTTTTATAAAATAAACAACCGACTTCCTTAAAAAAAAAAACACTACAAAGTCAAAAATAACTTTAATTTCGGAAGTCGGTGGTAAAAACCTTAAATACAGATCCTAAGACACCGAACTCCGAAATTAAAGTTATTTTTTACTTTGTAGTGTTTTTTTTAAGGAAGTCGGTTGTTTTTTTTTGTAAAAAGTTTTTCAAATTACACTTCACAAATATATCATGTTTCAAAACAAAAGTCCGCGATTCCTAGCAGACTACTCTAAAATGAAACACCGCAACAAACTTATTAACTTGCTTTCATTATGTTTCAGCCGTAATAGACGCGTCTGGCCCACAGCAGCCGCCGAAACTATTCAAAAAAGACTGGGATAAAATTGAGAAGGAAATGAAGAAAATGGTAAGAATTATTCGCTATTTATTTTTAAACTGATATTTTAGGTAACTAAACTACCAGCCGCTCTACGATCCCTCAACGTTTGAAGACTAAGGGCCGATTTTTCAATCCTCAGATAAAAGTACCAATAGCTACCTAAAGAGTAAAGTTATTAGACTCTTTGTTCGTCCAATAAGTGGTTGTCAGTTTTTCAATCGTTATTTTATTTAAGAATAACTACCTAACCGAATATCACATCTGTGAATACGCTAACTTCAGAGAGGTGAAACAAATATACAAAATAGTCGAATGTTAGAACGGGACGGACTATTTCATTGTTTACTGTCAATGTTATAAAAACAATGTGCGGCAGCCAGATGTCCCTTTTTTTACGTTGAGACGTTGTTTTTTTGGTTGTGTGGTATTTTTATTTGTAATTCTGTAATTTTTAATTGTATTAAAATATTAATGGAAAGCAAAGATGAATCCCAGACTTTAAAATGTTCGACACTTGGTCTTACAATTCTTTCTTTTCTTTCATATTCTTTCTTTATTTTCATTAATAAACGTATATTAATTAATTATGGCTTCATCCTCAATTGCCATTTCGCCAATACTATCGAAAATATAAATTTTAATTAAGTACACTTGTTAAAAACGAAAACTAACCTCAAATTTAGTAACGCTAACGTCATTTATCAATGGAATAAGCAGTTAACTGGCCACCAAAGAGCCAAATAGATTTCGTCCTCAGTTAAGGGAATTGTTCGACGAATAAAGCCTATTTGACGATTGAACAACAGGTTTTTTTATTATCTATTGAATAAACCCTATCTGTCTGTTTATCTGAGGATTGAAAAATCGGCCCTAAGGTCTGCAACCACTACTGCATAGCCTGAATGGGGCTTCCTGGAGTAGAGACCGCGTATCGGCAAGCGTAGATTTGGACGGACTCTCGATGGACCGACGACCTCAAAAAGGTGGCACAGACGGATAGACTAGATGTGGAACACGGAGGACAGGGTGTTCTGGCATATGTCCAGCAGTGGACTGCTCTTGACTGATTTTTTATTGAAAATACCTTACTAGAGAATGGGCAGCAGTGTTCTCTATGCATTTTACCACCATACTGCGATCGCCAATCCGCCTGCCAAGCTTGGTGATTATAGTAAAATCCCCCACATTAGGGGAGGCCTATGTCCAGCATTGGACGTCTTAGTGCTGAAATGATGAAAACATGATTTGTTACATTTTTTCAGTATATTTAATACTAGCCTTGCCCGCGACTTCGTCCGCGTTAAATTTCGTGTTCCCCCGACCCTTCCCGTCGCGTCGAATCGCCTACCCGTGCGATTTTCCCCGTTTTTGCAACATTTTTCATTACTGCTCCGCTCCTCTTGGTTGTAGCGTGATGTTATATAACCTATGTTACTCGCAAATAATGTAGCTTTCTAATGGTGAAAGAATTTTTAAAATCGGTCCAGTAGTTTTTGAGTTTATCCATAACAAACAAACAAAAACAAAAATACTAATCTTAAGATTTCAATACTCGTCACGACTGCGAAGTTTCTCTATTAAATTTAATTTGAACTCTATACAATTATCTTCTCATTACAGGAAGAGGAAGAGAAGCCAGAAGGGGATGCGGCATTGAATGCTCTGTTCCAGAAGATATACGGCGAAGGTTCCGATGAAGTTAGGCGAGCTATGAACAAGAGCTTTGTAAGTATTCGTCATACTGCCCTTATGCCAATTTATTTGGAATCGGCCCAACATGTCTTTTTAACCGACGAAAAAAAACGGAGGAGGTTTATAAATTCGACGCGTATATTTTTTTTTTGTTTTTTTTTTATATATGACCACGCATAACTTTTTACATAGTAGTCCGATTGTGATAATTCTTTTTTTATTGGAAAGGGTATACTCCGAGGGTGGTCCCATATAAATTTGGAAAACAAAATCAAAACCTGAAGGGCAGAAAACAGGGGATGATTGATTGTTCACTCATTGATTGTAATGTATAACCACGCATAACTTTGTACAGAGTAGTCCGATTTTGATAATTCTTTTTTCATTGGATAGGGTATACCTTGCCAAGTATTATTAGTACATTAAAGCCACAAAAAATTACAAAATAAAAACTTTTTTACAAAAAATTAAACCGCCGAAAAAACAGATAAGCAAAAAATAATAAACCTTAAAATTTTGAGTCGGCGCTGAAAAATCAATGAACATCACTCAAAGCACCGACTCATAATTTTAAGGTTTATTATTTTTTGCTTTTCTGTTTTTTTCGGCGGTTTAATTTTTTGTTAAAAAGTTTTTTAGCCATATATCATCTTATCGTTGAGCTTCTTAAGTTCTGAGATGAGCTGCACAATTAGTGACAAATGCTTGCACTGACTGGACAGGTCCACTCAGTCTGTGTCGTTCTTTCCTCTAAATACTAATTCAGACACAAATCTACATGGTCTTCATATGATGCGACCAAGATTATGTCTGGAGTTTAAAAGAGACTGTGACCTCGGAGTTTGTTTCGGCCTTTCTTCTCAGAGTAGTCAGATAGGAAACACCGACCTCATCTAGTTTAAAAAATATCATTGACGTATAAAAGTGTTTATACAAACCTACTTACAGACATAAAATAATTTATCATCTTTCACATAGTCCATCTATTATTTCTTTGGTGATCCCCTACTCTTATCATCATCATCATTTCAGCCGAAAGACGTCCACTGCTGGACATAGGCCTCCCCCAAGCTCCGCCACTTCGACAGGTTTTTTGCTTCCCGCATCCAGCGGATTCCTGCGGCCTTCACAAGGTCATCGGTCCACCTTGTCGGAGGCCTTCCAACTTTACGTCTACCTACCATAGCCATCCACATTTTTACTCAAATCTTTCCAAACGATATTTTCCTCACTTCTTCTCATCACATACCCATAATGTCAAACCATCAGGTCGCTTTACTTTGTGTAAATTATTTCACCACCACAGCTCTAAAAGTGGTGAAGGAAAACATTGTAAAGTAACCGGCATATCCTAGAACTAAAAATTCAAAGACATGTGACATCTACCCGCACTGCGCCCGCGTGGTACATTGCAGTCCACTCCCTTTCACCAATATGAGGCTTATGTTCCAGCAGCGGGAACATTAGGGGCCATCCAGAAATTACGTCACACAAATTTCATGATTTCCGTGACGTCACGTAATTTGCAATTTTACATATAGACGTTGAATTTTTTTTTTAATTTTTCTTTCGTTGTTCATATTTCGTGTTTTAATAGTACTTTAAATATGTATAATATATAATATGCCCTTATAACAATTTTTCGTCGACCCCCTTAACGTGTGACGTAATTTATGAATGGCCCCTTATAGTGTGATTATACTTATACAATTTGTCTAATTACAGGTTGAATCCGGAGGTACGGTCCTGAGCACAAACTGGAACCAAGTAGGTCAAGATAAAGTTGAAATGAAACCACCAGATGGCGTTGAATTCAAGAAATGGGAGTAGACTTATAGTAATAACGCATAAATATTTGTAACTTTGAAAATTAATGAATGTATCATTTCTAAAACGAAAGTTGTAAGTGTCATCCCGTGCTTCTGCCCGCGACTTCGTCCGCGTCAAATTTTTGCTTCCTTCCCGTCGCATCGAATTGCCTGCCAGTTTTCGTCCATTTGTCGTTGCTGCTCCGCTCCTCTTGGTTGTAGCGTGATGTTATGTAGCCTATAGCCTTCCTCAATAAATAGGCTACCCAACACAAATATATTTTTTTATTTCGGACCAGTAGTTCCTGAGATCACCGCGTTCAACCAAACAAACAAACTCTTCAGCTTTATAATATTAGTATAGATGATGTTAAAATGTATAAATCTAAAGTCAGCATCCGTTGGGATCGGCTTCCAGTCCAACCGGATCTGAATATAGTTGTCTGTTCAACAACCTAGTTGCTGGGTAGCACGATGCTTCTTTGTGAGACTGGTTATTAGACTTTCGAACTCCTGACTACCTGTAATGTCTCTCCACGAGTTACAGCCGCGATCAACTGCTTTCCAAGGCATGGAGGGGACCCGTGGGCTGTTTTTACTGCGCCTCGACCCCCAAAACTGTATCCATACTAATATTATAAATGGGAAAGTGTCTGTGTGAGTTTGTTTGTCCGTCTTTCACGGCAAAACGGAGCGACGAATTGACGTGATTTTTTAAGTGGAGATAGTTGAAGGGATGGAGAGTGACATAAGCTACTTTTTGTCTCTTTGTAACCCCCCACTTCCCTAAAATGGGGGGTGCAACGCGCTAATCTCAGGAACTACTGGTTCGAATTGAAAGATTATTTTTGAGTCGGGTAGCCTATTTATTGAGGAAGGCTGTAGAACATCACGCTACGATCAAATAGGAGTGGAACAGCAACAAAAAAATGGACGAAAACTGGCAGGCTGCGATGCGACGGGAAGGGTCAGAAGAGCAAATATTTAACGCGGATGAAGTCGCGGGTAGAAGCTATACTCCATTTGTTTAGGTAGTTAACTAAAGGTAAACAATCTTGATATGTCTTTTTATATAAAATAAATCGTATAAAAGACCAACAAATATTATTTAAATTAAGTTACTTACCTAACATCGGTTTAAGTAAATATCTAATTGTAAACATTTTTAGATTCAATATTTAGACAGTTTTTTAGATAAAAGACATGTTAAGATTGTTTACATTTAGTTAACTACCTAAACAAATGGAGTATAGTATATCTTATATCTTTCGCCACGAACCACTTCTTTCGTTTACAAATATTTCCATTGCCTACTTAATTCGTGATACTGTACTTATTCCATTCATAAGTCATTTTAGTATTAGAAAATTTCAATACAATATAAAATTTTCAACATTCATAATTCAAAATGGACTATGACGTGCGGTGTCAAAGTCTCTTTCAGTGCGAGACAAGGATGGCACTCCACGTCTTGCATATCTCTATCTCTCTCTAACAGCACGTAGAATTCCACAGAGTATCTCGAGTAAAAGGGCATTAACACGATAACTGCCATGTCGGACTATGTGTCTGACACTTTTTGTTCCATTCAGGCCTTGTCGGACTATATGACCGACAACACATACAAAATCTGAACATGTCGTTGCTGCCTGGCGGCCATGTTTTTGGAATAAATAATGTATTTATGGAATAAATAATTATTTAAAGTGAAATAACACTAAGTACATTTTTTTGACTTTTTCTGTTTTTAGCCATGGCAATTAACGTGTTAAAGATTGCTTTGATCAACTGTAGGGGAAAATAAAAATAGACTGTGGTAAATATAATGAAAAACGATTTTATATTATGTGTCTTGAGGCTTCGTTTGAAAAGGTAAGCAGAATTAGAAACAGTAGTATGAAACTGATCGGATAGGCACTATTCACCAGCAATAGGTATTCGCAACTAAACTTAATCATTCGGCTCGTCTGCCTAACCTTTTCTCAACTATATTAGGGTCGGCTTCCAGTCTAACCAGATGCAGCTGAACGAGTATTTTACATGAAGCGACTGCCTGTCTGACCTCCACAACCCACTTACTGGGTAATACGATACCCCTTGGTAAGACTGGTTGTCAAACTTTCGGGCTTCTGACGACTGTCAGCCGGCACCAACGGCTTAACGTACTTTCCGAGGCACGGAGAGGTCTTGGTATGTAAATATGGTCACCCATCCACCAACCAACCCCGGCAAGGGTGGCTTAACCTGATCGATCGATTCGTGCGGCTGTTATTCATCATCACCATCATTTCAGCCGTAAGACGTCCACTGTTGGACTTAGGCCTCCCCCAATTTGGGGGGCTTTGCCATAATCGCCACGCTTGGCAGGCGGGTTGGCGATCGCAGTATGGTGGTAAAATGCATAGAGAACGCTGCTGCCCATTCTCTAGTAAGTCCCTTAGTCGCCTTTTACGACACCCACGGGAAGAAATGGGGTGGTGTTATTCTTTACGTCCGGCACCACACGGTACAGCTGTTGTGGTGCGGCTGTTATTACTTCGATCGATCATGTATCGTGTCGAAAATGACACATTTCGATTATCTGATTTGCCTTAATCCAAACTGCACAAACAGCTGTCAAACTGATAAAATATTGTGAAAAGTGTTTAGAAGACTTTTTCAATACCATTGATGTTCGATTCGGCAATAGCGGAAGAGCGACAAATATATTTTAGTTTTACCATAATGAAAGTTTACACTTCTGCCTACCTCTTAAAACTAAGCGTGTAGAACTTTGAATATTGTGTAGAGATACCAAAATAACACTATAATGTTATTTAAATGTACTCAATAAATAAACTTTTTTGTACATTAATAAGCGGTTTTTTTTAATAATTTTACGATACTGTAAAAATTCTTATGAAGGCTAGAAACTAACTGATGATACTCTAAACTGACTGAGCCTCTTTTCATTTAAGGAGAGAGAAAATTCAAGTGGACAGTTATTTTCCCACCCGTTATTTTTTATTTCTGTATGTTTCTGGTCTTTCTGTGCGTCATGTTTGCCGCAAATAAACGTATTTTCTTTCTTTCTTTATGAGATACTTCATCATTCACCTGCCATTAACCCAATTTATTTGTGGTCGGCGCAACAGGTCTTTTTTTTCCTCACTTCTCTATTAGTCGTCATATCAGTAGTTTCCCACCCCCTTTCTATCCATATCATAATTCAGACCGTCCATCCATCGTTTCTATCTATCTATTAGCATCATGACGAAGCCCCATCCCGTGCCTCTGTTTCATCATCAGCCTATAGCAGTCCACTGCTGGACATAGGCCTCTCCAATTGCACGCCATTCAGCCCGATTCTCGGCAACTGTCATCCAGCTGCTACCAGCCACCCTGCGAAGATCGTCGCTCCACCTAGCCTGAGGGTGTCCTACCTTACGTTTGCCGATTCGCGGTCTCCACTCAAGAACACGTCTACCCCAACGGTCATCGGTTCTACGGCTAATGTGACCGGCTCATTGCCACTTCAGCTTGCTAATTCTGTGAGCTATGTCGATAATTTTGGTTCTCTGCCGGATCACCTCATTCCGGATTCTATCCCTCAGAGATACTTCAAGCATAGCTCGTTCCATAGCTTGCTGAACGACTTTGAATTTATGGGCCAGCCGTACCGTGAGTGTCCACGTTTCGACTCCGTAGGTCAAAGCGTCGGCGTCGGTCGTCGGTCGAAGGCCTCTGTTTACAACTGGTTTATTAATGAGTTTAAACGTGGTCGAATCATACCCAATGATGATTTGCGAAAAGGGCGTCCTTCTACGGCGACTACTGAAGATAACGTGAGTGCTGTGCGGCTAATGCTGCTCGCTGCTCGAGGGCAGTGAAAATTAGACTATTCAAGGCATACTGCCTATCCTTATACTCGAGCAGTCTGTGAGTATCCTTTACTCGCCGGGCTGCTAGTGCTCTGCGGGTCCAATACAACAACATCTTCAGGATGCTATGCGTCTGCCTCGCTATTGTAATGCGTCCGGAGTGTTTGCCGAAGCGAGAACGGACGGCTTTCACGCGGTGATACGCAAGAAAGTAGCCTCCTTGTTGCAGCGCGTGCGAGGCAGTAGCAACAGTATCCTGCAGATGGTTGTATCATGCGTGCGGATTGCCCTATCTAGAACAATTGGATGCGTATTATGATGGGTGTTGACTAACATAGTGCATAAGATTTTACTAACCTATAATTATAATATTTTTGTCTCTGAATTTTAATTTCTGTATTAATTGTATGTTTGTAATTTCTAATTTTATGGATTATTTTTTATCTGAAATAAACTGATTAAGTAGGCAATAATAATGATAGAAACAGAGAAGTTGGACATATCAACAGATTCGGGCAATTTTAGGCATTGGTCGTCGGAAAGACAGTCACAGGTAATGAAAGCTGGATATATTGTTATGAAGCCGAAACCAAATGATAATGGAAGTTTCCATTGTGAAACTGACACTGGCATGGCCACAGTCGGGGATTGGAATTTTATAGGTAAACATAACAAAAATAATCGAAATCAGTGGCCAAAAATCAGAATTAGTCGATCACTGGTTCAAAAGTTATAAGGGTATATAGGTGGCTGATCTAAAGAGAGCCTAGCCAGCTTGGCCCATTTGAATCTCAAAATCAATCAATCAATTTATCTCACCACAATATTTAAAAGTTTACAGGTCCATATCATACACATTACAATAATGTGGGAGACTGGTGCCTAAGCTAGGCCAATACCTGTGTTTCAGGACACCAGGTGTCCACCCCGAGTAACAATGTCTGGGCGTACTATAGCGTTACACCATATAATTATCATGCGGCAAGTACAGTAGGCTTGTGTAGTTCGCGAACGAACTAGTTCGAAAGAGCGCTCCCATAGATGAACTACGCGAACTAGTTCGCTCATTTCCCGATCCATAGTTCGTTAGTTCATCAGTTCGCGACCGAATGAGCGAGGATGGCGTCAACCGAACTAATACACAGGACAAAATACAAAAAGGTTTTTGTAATCTATACATATAATAAATCTGTAGAAAAATAATTTTTGTACATTGAAGAAATTGAAACAAAAAATAGCCAGCATGTGAAAAGATAAGTAACAGAACCCATTTCCATAATTTTTGAAATTTTTGTCTGTTTGTCTGTTTGTCGGTTTGTCTGTTTGTTTGTGCGCACATCACGTAAAATCTACGAATTCAATGCTGATAATGTTTATATACAAACATTATACGCAACTTGAGGTTTAACTTAGTTTTTGTTTCATCGAAATCGGTTCACTCTATCAAAAGATATGATTAATTTAGTGAGTTCAAGAAGTAAAATATTACGTTACGCAATTCAGTATAGTACTAATGTTGATAGTTGAAATCCAAATCCGATAGATGGCGTTGTGCAAATGACGTCATTTTCTGAATCGCGGTGTATTTTCCGCGTGAGAATGACGTCCACCGTGTTTACTAGGCAAATTGGGTTTTGTTAGGTGTCTTAGAAGTTCTTGCGTGTGTCGTAAAAGTTCTTTGGTTGCTTGGTTTATCGATTTTCTAAATTGGTCGAAAAAAAAAGTATTGGCTTATCTTATTGGTTTCGTTTGGTCAACTTTGGTCATTGGTTTGAAGTACGAAGTAAAGATTGTATACGAAGTCGCGGGCACAGCTATCTATACTAATATTATAAAGCTGAAGAGTTTGTTTGTTTGATTGAACGGGGTAATCTCAGGAACTACTGGTCCGAATTAAAAAAATCTTTTTGTGTTGGGTAGCCTATTTATCTAGAAAGGCTATAAGCTATATAACATCACGCTATAACTAAGAGGAGCGGAGAAGTAATAAAAAATGTTGCAAAAACGGGGAAAATCGCACGGGTAGGCGATTCGACGCGACGGGAAGGGTCGAGGGAACAAGAAATTTAACGCGGACGAAGTCGCGGGCAGAAGCTATAATTAATAATTATGATTGGCCCGTTAGTGTAGTGGTTAGTGACCCTGACTGCTTTTTTTGTGGGTGGGAAATCATCAAATGACTTCTCTCACTCTAGGGTGGAGCCGAAGGGCGAGTCAGACTTTTACTGACTAAAACCCACCCGTGTTCCTTCAGTTGCCCATATGCCAGGGCCTGACTAAAACCACCCCGGTGTTCCGTCCCACACCTACGTCGGGGACCACGGGAACCAATATGTCTTCCGCGATCCCCGACTGGTGCCGGACGCCTGGCGCGCTAGGCCAACCGTGCATTGTGAAAGAATTTCAGTTGCTTGGGATCGAACTCGGGACACTTGGCGCGACTTTCAACTCAGTGTTGATACCGCTACACCAAATCGACTATGACCTTGACTGCTAAGACTGAGGTCCTGGGTTCGATTCCCACCCAGGACAAATCTTTGTGTGATGAGCACGATAAATTATTTGTTCTGTATCTGTGCGTAATTTATTTATAACATGTATTTAGAATTATCCACACTATCCACACTAATCCACACTAATATTATAAATGCAAAAGTAACTCTGTCTGTCTGTCTCGCTTTCCTGCTAAAACTACTGAACCGATTTAAATTAAATTTGATACACAGATAGTTTAGAGCCTGAGAAAGGACATAGGCTACTTTTTATTGCGGAAAAGGGGTTTTAAGGGGTTGAAAGGGAGGATGAAATGATGTTAGGAAGTATTGTCATTTTTAAAGCTAGAATGATGAAACTTTTTTATTTGGCTTTTATTACATCCACACTAATATCCACACATATAATATTATAAATGCAAAACTAACTCTGTCTGTCTGTCTCGCTTTCCTGCTAAAACTACTGAACCGATTTAAATGAAATTTGGTACACAGATAGTTAAGAGCCTGAAAAAGGACATAGGCTACTTTTTATTGCGGAAAAGGGGTTTTAAGGGGTTGAAAGGGAGGATGAAATGATGTTAGGAAGTATTGTCATTTTTAAAGCTAGAATGATGAAACTTTTTTATTTGGCTTTTATTTATATTTATGAATTATATTTAAAGTTTGTTAAATTTTTACCCTTAAGGGGATAAAATAACAATAGGGAATAGGGGATGAAAGTTTGTTACATATAAAATAATAAAGTCACTTTGCAGTCTGTCTGTCCCTATGTATGCTTATATCTTTAAAACTACTCAACAGATTTTGACGCGGGTTTTTTTAATAGATAAAGTGATTCCTGAGGAAGGTTTATATGCGTATAACATGCATAATGTAGTAAATAAACGCTGATAATTTTAGAGGTTTCTAATGTGATGTCACTAATAAACTCATTTTTTTGCGCTTACGTTGCGAACGCTGGCTGAACCCTACAAAATAGATCAAAATAATGTACTACAGTATTATACACCTTAAACAGGTCTACAAAAAAGTCCGCGATAGTATACGTCCATCTCTTAGGGATAACCCACAATAACCATTTTTTATCCTTTACTTTTACGAGAAATAATGGCATATTTACGAAGCGATTTTAAGCAATGTAGCATTAATCCATATCCAATTAAGTACCTTAAATATATTGTGCATTTTATATAAATCAATATGGCCCTTGACAGCATGTAATTTAAATGAATATCTTAGAAGATATCAGAGATTTAAAAAGCGGGGGCGGAGCGGCTTGCAGGCCGTAGGTACGTCCGTCCCGGTTGGTAGCGGTCGGGTAGTGCAGGATAAGTAGGATTGTAATTCATATTACATAGGCTTCAAAGTAAATGCGAATATTATGTGTGTTCGTTATACTCAAAATACACCTAATAGTATATATTATTCCAAGTAAGAGACCGCGAAGTATGGCTTAGATGTGTAGATTTTTGGATGGATTTGGATTTTCGGTTATCCTGGATACTTACCATATAGGATACTTTATCCCGGTAGTAGGTTCCCAGGTGATATTTTCCGACAGCTATACGGGCGAAGCCACTGGCAAAAGTACTGTTCCTATTATTCCTATGATCGATTTGGTGTCTGGTAAATGATTGAGTGTCTGTATAGGTAGAATACGAGCGTCAAGAAAAACCAGGAAAACTTATATTCAACTAAACCAATCCCTATGCCGCAGTCTTCTTACTCTGAATACTATTAGTTTTATTTACACACATGTATTCTCATAAACTATGAATCCGAAGTAATATGAATTATAATCCTACTTACTACTATTAATACTATAAATTATGTGAAAATATTTATGATTGGGTGATTGTTTCTCTATCACGCAAAAATGGCTGAATGGATCTGGATCGAAAATGGCACACAGAGTATATATTACCTATATAACCAGGATTAATACATTCTTACCGCAGTAGTACCTACGTCCTCCTGCGTTAATTTCCGACATCCACGCGGGCGAAGCCGCGGGCAAAAGCTAGTCACTAATAAACCTTGGTATTTTTTACAATCATGATCATTTTATGAATTATCATTCAAAGGTTTTTGCTATTTTTAGAGTCCAAAAATTGTAGGTAAAAGTGGAACATTCCATAATCTTGTCACATGCAGTACGAGCAAAATCTAAACGATCTGCCTCTCTTTGATTCGAGCTGGGAGTGGCTGAACTAGAAGAGCGGATGAACTAGAAGAGCGGATGAACTAGACGAGCGGATGAACTAGAAGAGCGAACTAGTTCGTTAAGGAGCGGTGAACTAAACTGAGCGATCTCAGTCACGAACTACTATGCCCAAGCCTAAAGTACAGCATTGTGGAGAGTTGTTCAGTTGTGTACGAGAATGACTGTGTGATTATGTATGTGTATGTGCTTTTATGAGACATTCGGTATTTTCGTATGACAGCTTCAACAGCCAACTAGTAAGCTTGCGTATCAATTAATTCCTAGTTACAGTATATATCTGGAAGACGATGGATTTTTTTTATTATAAATTCGAGCACTGAGTACGTTGAAGTGTCGGTCTGCGAAAGAAGTACGACACCGAGTAGTGCTACAAACTGGGTAACCTTTACGTTTTTTCAATAGTTTATCATCAAGAGGAAGCAAAGAATGACGGCGTAATACCGCACGTACAATGAAGACTTGACGAACGTTGAGAACTTCTGATTCAGAATAGAGCAGGGCGGTGGGGTAATCTCTGCGCTTGAAATGCATAACTTTAAGAATTGCCCTTTGAGCTCGTTCAACCTGAATCAGGTGAGTTTTTCAGGTTCCTATGCAAGAAGAAATACAGTAAGTAAGAACAGAGACACACAAGCTCTGGTAGACAAAAAATAGGGTTTCACGATCAGCAGAGTGTCTCAACACTTTGAAAATATATATTAATTTTCTAATTCGTGAATTTAGTGCATCAGTGTGGCGGCGACAGCTAAGATGCTCATCAATGAGCAGTCTAAGGTATTTGGTGCTTGTCACTGGTGAGAGGATGAGGCAATTGCAAGCATTGGCACTGTGATCCAGAACGTTCAGGTAAGAATGGGCTTTTGCTGTACTAGATTCTATGGGAGGTGCGCCCGTGTGAGGGAGAGAGAAGCGGATAATCTTAGGTTTGTCAATATGGATAATCTTAGTTTTGTCAAGTTCGCCGAAAGCCATATCATCACACGTTGAAGTGATTGTTCCACTCTTAGTTTAGCATTAACCCAGTTGTCGTCATATATGACCAGTGCCGTATCATCAGCATAGGTGAATATATCGCAGTTAGGTATTGATAAGCGGCACACATCATTAATAAGTAAGAAGAGTGTAGGGCCCAAAATACTTCCCTGGGGTACACCAAAATGGATGTTTGCATCATTACTGTACCATAAGTCGATTTTCACACATTGTGAACGATTTGACAGATAGTCTGAGAAGATTTTAAGTTCCATACCGCGGATTCCAATGATTTCCATCTTCGATCCAAGTATAGGTATAGAGACACAATCAAACGCCTTGCTCAAGTTAAGAATCTCAAAAACTTGGGCACCTAGCAAAGATCTGTTTACTCCCAAATGTAGTCGTTAATCAGCCGCAATTTTTTTGCCAAGTCATAGATTTAGGCGATGATTCGGCGATTTAGCGGACGCACGAGAAAGATAGATACATAGATAAACCGTTTATTTGGTGCACACAAAAGACATAACAACATACAAAGCACGATTAAATAATAATTTAACGTGATTACAATTTAGCTTAAGTAGGTACAAAGTGCCAATATACAACAAGAGAAAATAAGGAGGACATAAAATAGTGATGATGACACCTAATATCGCAAATTATAATCGAAAATAACGTGCGGTGGAATACAAAAGAAAGATCGCACACCTTTATCTGTTATTGTATTGTAGGAGGGTTATTTATTTATTTTTCAACATAGTTGCTTGTAAGTGACTCTTATGGTAACTCGTTGAAGTTCATAATTCAGCTTATTATACACTCGCGAAAGGATTGGCTCTGCGGTCACCGACCGTCTTGCCCAGCGTGGTGACTACGGGCATTAAACCTCCTCATGGATGTGCCAAATCAACAGCCCCCAGTTCCCGGTCATCCCGCTATTCCAGATCAAAGTAGCGGTCACGGTCACGGTGGGACAGGGGGTTCGAAGAATCTCCGGGCTACGGCAGGCTACCAACGGCCTTGAGGCGAAAGTACTTGCGTCACTGTATCGGTAGCGCTATTATAGGAAGCTAAGGAGCGGGGCGAGCGACACATGGAGCTCCGTCGGTCGCAGATTCGCGCAGCCCTGGTGGCAGGCTGGCGGGACAGGCTTTCACGCCCTACCAGTCAGCCCGTACTCGGGCGCTAGCTCGGGAGGAGGCATGGCTCCCTGTCGTTTCGGACGACACAGGTGCTCTCGGGGCATGGCTGCTTCGAGAAGTAGGGGACAATGGGGGAATTGCGGACGCTTAAGCGGAATTACAAATAAAACTCATACTATTAATAATATTCAGTTTGTCTTTATTCATTATTATACTACAGTTATTTGTCTGTTAAATTCATATTAATTATTATTTAAAATCAATCAACATTTATTAAATTTTAATCAAAAACAAAAACATGTAAGTCCGTAATTACCCTTTGCTCTTGGGGTAAATTCGGACCAGTGCTGGGTTAATTGCGGACAGCATGGGGTATTTACAGACGAGGTCTCATTCCAATGCAGATTTCACAAATGAAATGCAGAAATATTCATAATTTTCTTTATCACTTTCAGAAAATATTAAGTTTCTTACACCTCTTAGTTGTTTTTCTTTAGTGTTTTTTGGTTTCCTATTTGTAGTTTTGGTCTCTTCTTGTTTCAGGTTCTTTCTTTTTCCTTCTATTTTCTTTTGTTTTTTGCTCGAGGATTAGTTTTTCCGGTTTGCTGGTGAAAATAACGGAATATGTTTTTTAACTAATGTTTTTACGAGTAGGATGTACATTTGGTACTTGCACTACGTAACAGTAAGGGAGATGTACTAGTTTGACTTGTTACACTTTGATTTACACTAGCTTCACTAACATCGCCCACTAATTCAGACGCAGGTATTGTTTCGTTTAAATTCTCAAAGTTAGCATCATCATTATTGGAAAAATGCGATATTTCCTAAGATTCAATTGGATTAGAAATATGTTCATGGCCAGCATCACAGAAAACTTGAGATTCATTTTAGGACCCACTTTGGCTTGAATTATTAGTATTGGTTACTGTCCGTTGTTTAAGAGGAGATTTTGATGCAAAACTGACACCAAAACTTGCAAAAGTGTTTTCAAATTTATCTTGACCATTGGATAAATTCTAACAGACTTGAAGCTAATTAAAGCTTTGCAGTACTTGTTGTTCTATTAAAATTCTTTGTATGCCTACAACATCATATGTCGTAATTTTGGTGCCTGGATGGTTGACCATGAAGGATTCACATTCTTTGTTATATGCCGTTTATAGTGGGCCATGGAAAGTTAAATCTGGAGGCTGCGCTCTATGGTATGTGTGAGGAGGCAAATTTGAAACATGAAAAAAATTCTAGGGACAAAACTCGTAAGCTCTCATACTAAAGTGGCTATCGTGATTGTCCAGTATTAGCAAAATAGAAATATCTGCAAGTGGTTTTGCAGACGTTTTAAAATGATGAAGCCACTCAACGAAAATTGATTCAGTTATCCAGCCGGAGTCAGAAACACAAGCTACGATGTTACACTCACAGTCCTTCATAAGCAGTGCAGTTTTTGTAGAGTTGAAAATGTTATCTCAAAAAGAGCTTTGCAAGATTTTAAAATGCATTCGACCATTTCGTTTTCTTGAGATTAATTAAAAACTGAATTTTTACCTCTTTTTCGGATCGTACCAATATAGACTTTTTCATTTGATCAAAAAAGGTTGCTCTGGGAATGCCACTTCTCCTTAATTCAGCCAGACTAAAAATAATATTTTTGTCCTAAATTTCTTGTACAGCTCTTTGTAAAGATTCAATGGTGTAAACTCGTTATTTTTTTCTAATATATGTTTGTGGCATCTGGAATAATGAAATATTGCTATAGTTTTTAATAAATAACTTAACCCGGGATAGTTGCGGAAGTCCGTATTTACCCTAGGTTCTTTGTCTGCAACTAACCCGAACGAGTTAGAAACAATACATCGACAAAGTTTTTAGGTTAATATAATTTATAAAGGCAAACGGCTATGCTATTTACTCGTCATTAACAATGCAATCGACAGAAAATATGGCTTTTTACAGACACTTGTTTTGTTTAGATAACAGACAAAATATTAAGTATCAAAAATTAGATCAAAATTACCAAAAATGATAAATTTCACTTACCTTGAAACGTGTGCGCAGCCGTCCTTCTGGAATGTTTGGTGAACACTATAGATGGTGGAACGTATCACGTGATTGTGGCGGCCGGGCGCGGTGTTCAGGGATTGAGTAGATATATGTAAGTCCGTATTTACCCCGCGTCCGTAATTCCCCCATCGTCCCCTACCTATGTCGCATAGGCAGGGAGCCGGACGCCCGGTATTACCACTGCATCGACTGCCGGGAGGCACCAGTCGGGGATCGCGGAAGACGCATTAGTTCCCGTAGTCCCCGACGTAGGTGTGGGACGGAACACCGTGGTGGTTTTAGTCAGTATGAGTCTGACAGACCCCTCCACCCACCCCAGGGTGGAGGACATCCATGAGGATTTTATTTATTTATTTATTTTATAGTTAATTAAAACGGTACAACACCAATTAAATTAATTAACATAGAAACACATAAAAGGTTGACAATAATTACAAAAGTTAAAAAATTACTTATATTAACAACTAATATGGAACAGTGGACTCCCTTGCATACTTTCTCTCACAGAACACCAGACATATACGCATCATTTTATTCCATTCATCAACAAACACATCACATTCAGGGTTGGCAGTCAGGAGGGCGTTTAGCATTTTTAAGGTGCGACAGACTGGGGATTCGGCTCTGGCTACAGTCTTAGATGGCAGTTGCGCAAAAAGGTTCTGACGGTGTCCAATGTATTTATCGGGCACAAATAACCGACAGAAAAGGCTATGGAGCTCTGGGCAGTCGATACGTCCCCGTAAGATCTTACAAGCTACCGAGAGCTGATCAAGGCCTCTTCTCACCTCCAACGAGTTAAAGCCCAACGTCCCTAAAAGATAGTTGGTGGGGTACATGTATGGAAAGAAATGGTATAACCTTTGGAAGAGACATCTGAGGAAGGTTTTCTGTACTTTTTCTATCATCAAAGTTTGGGTCGCGGTGTAGGGGTGCCAAACACAAGCACTGGACTCCAGTTTGCTGCGAACCAGAGCGAGGATTTCTACCTCGAGATAAAAAAGGCTACCAACGACGACTACAACTGGCTACGTATTATATAATGGACGTTCAATGAGCTAGAGCTAGGGTGCATTAACTGGCATATACTAGGGTTATCTGAAGTCCGAAGACAGGGGGAGGATACGATAACTCTAGAGTAAGGCCACCTACTCTACTTCCGCGAAGGTGATCAGCTCTCCCAAGGCAGTTTCGGCTTCCTAGACAGCAAAGGAACTCATTAGCAGCGTTGTGGAAATCAAGTAGTGTGTCGACACGGGTAGCGTACCTTGTAATAAAACTCACTGACCCCTTACTTACCAGAAAGTGATATAGGTATACGCGCCGATTTCGACATGCTCTGACGACACAGCCGAAGCCATGTACGAGGATGTTGCCACGGCAATGCACAGTACGACTAAAGCCCACTACAACGTTGTTATAGGGGATTTCAATGCCAAAGTTGAAACTTAAATCTGTGTTAAGCTTTGAAAGGTGTATAACTAGCCTCATAAAGTGCCCTTGTTATATTATTGATTCAATGTAACTTAGGATAAGTGCATTTATTGATTGTTTTATGGTTAAATAAAGATATTTGAAAATGAAAATGAATGCCAAAGTGGAATTACATTACAGGAACGCAGCGAATCAAAGCGTTGGAAGGCCTCCCACAAGATGGACCGATGACCTGGTGAAGGCCGCAGGAATACGTTGGATGCGAGAAGCACAGAATAGGTCGAAGTGGCGGTGCTTGGGGGAGGCCTATGTTCAGCAGTGGACGTCTTTCGACTGAAATAATGATGATGAGCGAATCAAAAGTCGGTGCGTTCGGTGTGGAGCGCAGAAATTACAGGGGGCAAATGCCCGTCAACTTTCTAGAGGGTCTTTTCAACGAATTCGTTCTTCAAAAAGAAACCCCAAAGGAAGTGGACCTGGCAGAACCCCGATAACGTGACAAAGGAACGAGATAGACTTCATCATGACGGATAAGAAGCACATATTTAGAGATGTCTCCTTAATCAACAGGGTTAATACCGGAAGCGATCACAGATGGAGATGAGAGAGGCACTCTAAATATAAATTTTCGAGCCAAGAGAATCCGCACTATGAAGCCTACCCTCCGACTTACGCAGCTCCAAGCCGCTCTAGGATCCGAAAAGTTCCAACTGGAACTTCAATAAACAACCGACTTCCTTAAAAACACTACAAAGTGAAAAATAACTTTAATTTCGGAAGTCGGTGTCTTAGGATCTGTATTTATGGTTATTTGCCACCGACTTCCGAAATTAAAGTTATTTTTCATTTTGTAGTGATTTAACGAAGTCGGTTGTTTTTTTCTTTTTTTGTAAAAAAGTTTTTATTTTTAAATTTTTAGTTGTGGTATCCACCCCGCACTAATTCCAAACAAACAATGCAGAAATCGCGGTTGATTTGCTGTCATTTTTTAAAGAGTTCCGGTGTCTATCTCTGGAACTGGAAACTGGAAACGACTGGCACTGATGATGGGAAGGCCGACGAGGTGGTCAAAGCACTTGCAGTGCGTCGGGAATGTTTGCTGAAGCACGTACGGATGGCTTTCACGCCATCATGCGTAAGAAAGCGGCTTCCCTACTGCAACGTTTGCGTAGCACTCGGAACAGCATCCTGAAAATGATTGTTAGCAGAGTGGACTGCCCCAACCAAAGGCACTGGGTAGAATTAGGTATAGGTTTATGTTAAATAGAATTAAGTACTAACAACAATAACATAGCATGTAAGCACAGTTTGTTACTAACCCCTAACTACGTATGGACTGCTTAGGTCTGAAATAAAGATATTTTATTTATTTTATTTTATTTTAAAGCACTACGCGACGTGCCCCGCAAACTTTTCCCGTTGCAGCGAAACAGTCAGCTGTCCAAACTTTGTGCTTGATATCAATTAAAAATACCACAAAAAGCACCCCACGCTTTTATCCATAATTTTCTACTTTTGAGTTTGGTTTTCTATGCAAGCGTGTTTTTAAGTTTTTTTAAACCATTTTTTTTTTGTTTTTAATATCCGTAAAGAAGTATTATCGCTGTTTAGCGGTTTTGTCAGTGCCTTTTTTTACACTTTGCGTGCATCGCTATCGCGGCGTGGGGAAAAAACAAAAGCGGCACGCTATTTGTTTTTTCCCACGACACCTCTCGACTGTTTTTCAATTGTTTCAGCTCATGATAGCCATCAGATTACGCGCTAAACGAACAAGCATGATTCAGAATTGAGTGGCGTCCTCTATCCTGTGTTTACTATCCGCAAATTCGCTGTTCGCTGCTTGATTATCTAGTCTTTATGAAGCACTGAAGGTGTCGCTACGTCCGCACTGAAATCACTGAAACATATCGGACCTTTCTTCTATGTTCCTGAAAAGCCTGTAGATATCTGTATAACTATCAATAAAATTGCGTCACAGAAGAGACTAAATTGTGTGTAAATTAAAGCTAAAGCCCAATGGGGACACGGGAAACCTTCCGGGATTTTTTTCTAAATTACTACCTTTATTTTACTAATAAATAAAAAATCCACACGAAAATAAAAAATAACACTTGAATCTTCATTGCATTGTATTCCCAATGGAATTGTCATATTGGGGTTAGGTATAGAGAGTTTTGCGTACATTCACAAATTTGAAATCCTACATCGCACAAGCGAAGTTTTTACGTCAATTTTGTAGAGGACTAGATAACACGTAGTGCTCTCGGGAGGTCCGTAGCTATTCCGTAAGCCGGTTCGGCAGCTGGGTCCGGTCAAAGCCCTACCACTGATATGATGAAGCTTGGAAGCTAAAAAAGCTCGAAAAGTTAGTCATTAGGTCATACGATGATGAAACAAACGTGAGATTTCGGTCTCACACCCACGGCAGTAGCTAATTTGACCTCCTTTTGCTGTTTTAAATAAATAACTAATAAAATATTTTATACTATTTATTCATCATCATCATCATCTCAGCCGCAAGACGTCCACTGCTGAACATGGGCCTCCCCCTATTTGGGGGGCTTTGCCATAATCGCCACGCTTGGCAAGCGGCTTGGCGATCGCAGTATGATGGTAAAATGCATACGGGAAGAAATAGCGTGATCCTATTCTTTATGTCCGGCACCACACGGGACTTTATTATATTTATTATATTATCACACTTGAAATAAAATAAATTAATTGAATTAAGAAATAAAACATAAAAATAGTGAAATCAGATTGTTTTGGATAATTTCGGTAAATTATTTTTACATAGTATAAAACAAAGTCTCATTTCGTAATTCGTACGCTTAGATCTTTTAAACTACAGACCGAATTTCAATGCGATTTAAATAAAAAAAGGTTAAAGTTACGAAAAACGAAACAGTAAAACTGTTAAAAAGATAAAAGGAAACTAAAAATATTTAAAATGCAGACAAAAACATTAAGCAGATGATACAAAAAGAAAAACCGAGGGTGAGATTCGAACTCACAGCAGAATTTTATACACCCCGGTGTCTATTATGTTTTCAGTGAAATAATGAAATTTTCTGCGAACATTCTTTTCCCTTTCCATTAAGTTAGAATCATAACATAGTTACATATTTTAACTCAATCAAACAATGGATAATTCCTCAATTATTTATTTAAAATCTACGAGTCGAAAACATCACTCTGAAACTTTTTTCTTCTTAATATTATCCGTATCTAATAGCTCAGTGATATTTATAAAATTACTTGAATTTACAATTTTTCTATGAGAACTAAGATTAATTTGTCAATAGCTAGTAAAAAGACTTAAAAATAACGAGCTTACAATTTCCCCGTCAACGTTTCTTAGCTTGTTATTTGAAATTAAAACAACTTTAGTTCATTTTGGTGCCATTAGTAAATGGCGCCCAGATGGGACAGCAGTAATTCCAAACATCAAATTCTTGGTTCGCTGTCTGACTGTCTAGTCTTTATAAAATCGTAAAGATGTCGCTACGAGTGTTCTGAAATGACTGAAACGGCACTGAAACTTATCGGTTCTCTCTTTTCATCGTTACTGAAAAGCCTATTGATATCTCTGACTTACAATCAATAAACAGGCGGCACACAAGAGTGACTTTGCTTGTCAAATAAAACTGAAACCCAATGAGGACACGTGAAACTATCATGTACAGAAATCGTGCTTCTTTTTCGCTCTCATAGGAAAAGCCTTTAAAGCATTTTGTAAATTACAACCATTTGAAAAATATTAATCGAAAACTCCACACGAAAATAAAAAATAACACAAGAAACTTCATTCCATTTTATTCCCATTTAAATCGTCATATTTGATTTAGGTATAGAGAGTTTTGCGTAATTAATTCACAAAGTTGAAATCCTACATCGCACAAGCGAAGTTTTTACGTCAATTTTGTGTGGCACTAGATTTCATATTCAGTTGTCGGGAGGTCCGTAGCTACTCCGTGAGCCGGTTTGGCTAGGAGCCGGTCTAAGTCCTAGCCACCAATAATGATATGATGAAGCTGAAGCAGTAACAAATCATGAGGTTTATTAATACAATGTCAAAATGATGTGAAGAAACTGATAAAGAGAGACTTCGGTCTCACCCCCCCGGCAGTAGCTAATTTGACTTCCTTTTGTTGTTTTGGTAGACGATATTTTATTTCTGTAAAACGGCAAAAAAGATTTTATATAATCTTTTTATTTTCTCGGACAGCTAAGAGATCCATAGTTTTTAGTGAACAGGTTTGCACATAAAATAATGGAATGACCACCCAAAAATTACTCATGAAAGGATCCTAGGGTATATCTTAGAATCTGAAGGTTAGTCTTCGCACACGAAGCTGCCATCATCCGCCTTCAGGATGCTATTGTGTAAAGCCGTCGCCGTCATAGGAAAATAAAAATACTTAAAAACTTGATGAAAATGAAGAAAGGTTAAATAAAATATTTACCAAAGTTTGGAAGAAAAATTACTTTCCATTAAAGCATTTTGTAAATTACAACCTTATGTAAAATATTAAATGAAAACTCTACATGAAAATAAAAAATAACACAAGAAACTTCTTTCCATTTTATTCCCATTCAAACCGTCATATATTTGGGTTAGGTAGAGACAGTTTTGCGTAAATAATTCACTAAGTTGAAATCCTACATCACACAAGCGAAGTTTTCACGTCAATTTTGTATAACACTAGATTTCATGTACAGTTGCCGGGAGGTCCGTAGCTACTCCGTGAGCCGGTTTGGCTAGGAGCCGGTTTAAGTCCTAGCCACCAATAATGATATGATGAAGCTGAAGCAGTAACAAATCATGAGGTTTATTAATACAATGTCAAAATGATGTGAAGAAACTGATAAAGAGAGACTTCGGTCTCACCCCCCCGGCAGTAGCTAATTTGACTTCCTTTTGTTGTTTTGGTAGACGATATTTTATTTCTGTAAAACGGCAAAAAAGATTTTATATAATCTTTTTATTTTCTCGGACAGCTAAGAGATCCATAGTTTTTAGTGAACAGGTTTGCACATAAAATAATGGAATGACCACCCAAAAATTACTCATGAAAGGATCCTAGGGTATATCTTAGAATCTGAAGGTTAGTCTTCGCACACGAAGCTGCCATCATCCGCCTTCAGGATGCTATTGTGTAAAGCCGTCGCCGTCATAGGAAAATAAAAATACTTAAAAACTTGATGAAAATGAAGAAAGGTTAAATAAAATATTTACCAAAGTTTGGAAGAAAAATTACTTTCCATTAAAGCAATTTGTAAATTACAACCTTATGTAAAATATTAAATGAAAACTCTATATGAAAATAAAAAATAACACAAGAAACTTCTTTCCATTTTATTCCCATTCAAACCGTCATATATTTGGGTTAGGTAGAGACAGTTTTGCGTAAATAATTCACTAAGTTGAAATCCTACATCACACAAGCGAAGTTTTCACGTCAATTTTGTATAACACTAGATTTCATGTTCAGTTGCCGGGAGGTCCGTAGCTACTCCGTGAGCCGGTTTGGCTAGGAGCCGGTCTAAGTCTTAGCCACCAATAATGATATGATGAAGCTGAAGCAGTAACAAATCATGAGGTTTATTAATACAATGTCAAAATGATGTGAAGAAACTGATAAAGAGAGACTTCGGTCTCACCCCCCCGGTAGTAGCTAATTTGACTTCCTTTTGCTGTTTTGGTATATGATATTAAATTGTATTTTATTTCTGTAAATTGGGTTTAAAAAAAATTTTTTTTTCAACCTGCTAAAAGATCCATAATTAAAATATTAAGTAAAAAGGTTTGCAAATAAAATAATAGAATAACCACCCAACAACTATTATACTAATGAAAGGACCCCAGAGCATATCCTAGATTCTGAAGACTGATTAGTTTTCCCACACGAAGTATGTGCCACCACCTGCCTTCATGTTTTATGCAAATAAAAATATCATTAGATCGCGTTACCTAGTGTCTAGTGGTAACGCGATACGTCCGATCTGATAGTTACCGAAATGGTATGAAAGAAAGAAAGAAATTGGAATCTATACTAATATTATAAAGCTGAAGAGTTTGTTTGATTGAACGCGCTAATCTCAGGAACTACTGATCCGAATTGAAAAATTATTTTTGTGTTGGGTAGCCTGTTGAGTCTTTCCCTACTTGTATTCGCTGACTCCTTATAGGTGGTTGGAATATGAAATGCGAGTTATGTGAACCGGATTTATTTGCGCGGAATATAGAACTCGGTATACAAGGTGTTTCTTACACGGTAGGGAAATGACTGGTGAGAGCGGGCAGCGTCGCCTCGTCGTGGCCTATGTAATGCAACCACGCATATTATTGCGTCATGCTTTGCACGTGTCCCAACATAGCCTATTTATCGAGAAAGTCATATAACATCACGCTATAGCCAAGAGGAGCGGAGCAGTAATGAAAAATGTTGCAAAAACGGGAAAAATCGCACGGGTAGGCGATTCGACGCGACGGGAAAGGTCGGGGGAACAAGAAATTTAACGCGGACGAAGTCGCGGACAGAAGCTAGTAGAAGAATAAAAAGTATGGCGATTTGGGTATGCAAAACAAATTTAAGTGATTTAACGTTATAAACTCCGAAAAAAATTCGGATTAGCTCAATTGCGTAAAATTAAAGAAAAAGGGCATTAAATATGTTTGTAAAAGCAGAAAAACAAACAAAAAGTTTTAACACAAATTATACAAAAGTAAATAAAAACTGAGATTCGAACTCAGAATATTGTACGGCAGAATATTGCATCCGCTGTGTGTAAGGTTTCAGCAGAACAAACAAACAGCTCAATCGCCTAAAATCAAACTAAAAAGGGCATCAAATATACTTGAAAAAGGTGAAAACAAACAAAAAGTTTTAACACAAATTATACAAAAAGTAAAACCAAAGCCAAGATTCGAATTCAGAGTTCGAATTCTAAGGTTACAGCAAAACAAAGAAATGGTTAGGGCAGCTCTCTCTGACTTACAGTCCGTCGCCGCCTATTCCTTAGGACCCGAGATGGTGGCGCATAGTGTTCCACGCGCGCCTCTCTGCGATGTACGCTGGTGGAGTTTAACACCTCACTCGCCCCCTAACGTGAGGAGGCCCGCAGAGGCATGCCGGCACCAGTCGGGGATCGCGGAAGACGCATTGGTTCCCGTGGTCTCAGACGCAGGTGTGGGACGGAACACCGGGGTAGTTTTAATCAGTAAGAGTCTGACAGACCCCTCCGCCCACCCTAGGGCGGAGGACATCCATGAGGATTTCCACCTCAAGATAAAAAAACACTCTCCCACCACCAGTGATTAACATGAAGCAAGCAACTAAAGACGAGTTGGCAAGCAACAAACACCAAGTGCATGTATACTATGTTTAGTCCTCCAGACAGTATTTCGGCCATGACGGCCAATCTCAACGGAGACTAGCCATCGGCGCGTGAAATATAATAGTGCAGGCGTGTGTGCGCAGACACAGGGGAACTCACTCTTCCCTCACTCCCATAGTCTTCAGGGACGGTGAACCGGCGTAGGACCAACGGCGACACGTGTGCACTGAGGCTCTCTTTGATAACTGTTGTCGCTGCGACGAACTAGTAGGTACTCAACGGTGATGTAGAGAGTCAGCGATCAACATCTTTTAATATAATTATGGCGACCATTCTAAAGCAAAACTATGCTTGTAGTGACATGGCGCTTCCCTACCAAACCCGTTCGTTCCACCTACTGAAAATCTCGCACCTAGACATGAGTTTCATTGGCTTTCCTGGAAGTCTTTAAATAGAATCCGGTAACTCAGGTAGGCCGAAGTAAAGAAAACCTGCTCAGGTGGAGATACACAGATGACTCCGCCCTGGAGTGTAAATGTGGTGCTGTCCAACAAACAATGCGGCACTTGATATCTTGTCCAGCGTGTCCAATTGTTTGCACGCTATAGGAGATGATGGACGCTACTGAAAGTGCTAAGCTCGTTGACAAATTCTGGGCTAAATATAGATTGCTATCGACTCGTATCTCTTTTACTAACTCAGGAGCTACAATCTTGTGAACGTTTCTTAAGCGAGAAAACCGTTGAAACCTAGTGGCTCGTCCGACAAGTGCCTAAATTCCAATATTTGTTGTCTTTTCATTAAGTCAGAATCATAACATAAACATTGAAATTCAATCAAACAACCAGTATTCCGTCAATTTTTTATTTATATCTACGACTAGAAAACATCACACGCACTCTTATTTATATTATTTTAAATAGTAATATCTTATGGCTAAGTGATATTTACAAAAATACTTAATATTATTACATTGCTTTACGTACTAAGGCTAGATATTATTATTAAGTCTACAAAGACATAAATAATGAGTATATAATACCTCAGTCTACGTTAAGTATCATTATTTGTTATTTGAAATTAAAACCATTTTTGTCCCATTTGGGTGCCATTAGTAGAGAAGTGGCGCCCAAATGGGACTCCATTAATTTTTAATGTATTAGTTTATTATTCTTCTTAGTATTGGGTTTACTGCATCCCAAGATATTGTTCTGATCATGAACATTTGTTACAAACTCTGTAGACTCAAACAGCTGATGGTTTTTTTAAGAATTAAGATAACATCTTAGTCCCATTTGAGCGCTATTTACTCTCACTATTCTTCATTGATTTTTATGTCTATTTATTATGTTTTATGTCATCATAAAATTTTCATATTTCCCAAACTGTTCGTTATCATAGCTGCACAGGTCACTGACAACGTATTATTGACATCGACATTTGTCCCATTTGGCCACCAATAGAGATAATGACACCCAAAAGGGACCAAATTCGATGTTTAGGTGTAAAGTCCAAAGTTACAGAAAAAAACCAAAGGTGTAAATCAAATGTTTACCACCTAAGCATATACATCGTGGAATGCAATAAAGTATTGAGTATTGGGTATTGAAAGTTTTAAGAATACTAAGTTCTGATATTCTTAAAACTTACCAACAGTTGTTTCCAGTTATTCTAGAGCCATATCAGTAAGTATTTTTTATATAAATTAATACATTATTTTAATGAAATTTCAAATGGTTAACCATCCGTCAGCGCACAGAGTCAAGGACTCTGTCTACATGGTTCTCTATTTTCGACAAACTCACTTCTCCTTCTTACCTGACTTCCCAAATTCAATTATCGATTGTATTTTATAGTTGTTTTCAAGCTATCTATCCCGTATGTTCCATCTGCCATGTTTTGTCTCTGCATTACCCTAATGTTGACAGGTAGAAAATGCTTCAGGCATCAAGTGTTTTATACAGTATTTTTATTACTTATGTATATAAAATAAAATATTTTAAATCCCATTTGCGCGCCATATTCCCTCTCTATTCTCTATATTATCAAATAATAATAAAAAATGAGTATTCTGCCTCTCCACCCTGTCAGCCTTTGTTACTGCCAGCGGTAAAAAGGTCTATAGTTGCTTTACTGACACCGCTGGGAAAACTTTGTACCCGACCTTCCATAATCGTGGATATTTCTCCTGAACTGGACTGAAGACCGTTCCTCACTGGAGGCACTTTCTTCCCGTTCACTAGTAAACCGTTGATCTCTGTTGTATCTGTAATTGAAAGTGTATAATTACTTGTAATAAATACAGAAGCCCTGGGACAACCGTGCCAAATTAACATTTAAACGATTTTTAAATCGAAAATACAAGTATCCTATAGCATTTTGCTATACATTTCTACGACAAACTCGCTTGGTAGCACCCATAGCTAATAACATAACTAAAATTTTAAAACTATCAGGCATAGGCCCACAGAATATGGATACACATACAATAACATACTTCTATATCACTTATCGGTAAAAATTGAATGGGTAGTGTTTGGTTCCAAAAACTACAAAATAGTGATCTTCAAATGAGTATCTTAGAAGACTTGATACTGTTGTTGGGAAGTAGACAGATAGCATCCCACACGTCATACACTACCAGACTCCTAAATCGATCCACCCTGTTTTTTTTTTTTTGTTGTAGTCTGCGACTTTTAAATGGTCGAGAATTCAAATTTGTAACATTTTGACAATCTAAGAAGTTGAAATTCTGAGAAGTGGTGAATGAATTCATTTTACGTGTGGTTGACATTTTGAGAAGATACGTCTATCCATACCCAGGCACAGCCCCTTATATGTATATGTGGTAAGATCGTTAAAGACAAATAGTAAAGTCACAAAAATCCACATACCTTCATCAACACTCTTCGTTACCGTTTTCCTCTGCATACCAACAACACAAGGTCCTTTAGCCAAAGACCAAGTTGGCACATTCTCTTCCCTCTTAATAGGCTCCAAAATATTCCTCCTAGACCTCATAACATTAGGCAGATCACCCCTATTAATATCTTCCAAATTATCCCCTGGCAGCACTATTTTATTTTGAACTGGCAACACAGGCGGTTCCATTTTCGAAATTTGACTTTCAACGGTGAAAATCTCTTTGGGCGTTTCGTCTTTTGGTATAACTGGTTTAATATCTGCTGAGGAGTTTGTGTCCGTACTATCTTGAGAAATAAGGCGGTGTTTGGGAGATATTGAGTCTATTCTTTTTGGTATATTCCTCAGTTTTGGTATCTGGTCTTCTAAGGATAGGGGCGGGGCTGTAGCCATGTATTGACTGTACATGTTGCCTATTAGTTCTTCTGTGCGCCTGCAATGAATTGAAAAAGTGTGCAATTTAAATACTGAGCTGAATTAAAATACTGGAAAAAGAGAATTATTTAGTAATCATCACCATTTCAGCCGAAAGACGTCCACTGCTGGACATAGGCCTCCCTCCAAGGGTTTGCCAAAATCGCCACGCTTAGCAGGCGGGTTGGCGATCGCAATATGGTTGTAAAATACATAGAGAACGCTGCTGCCCATTCTCTAATAAGTCCCTTAGTCGCCTCTTACGACACCCACAGGAAGAAATGGGGGACACACGGAACGATAACCCATCACGACTGTGGTGAATTTCGCTAGTGAATTCAATTTGTCCATGTATTAAATTAATAAGAAATAGAATTACCTTACCTAGTTAGTGGTATTATTACAGTCTGTGGGGGCGCATTAGTCGGATGATATGCGTTAGGACCAAAACCGTCGAGAGCTGAGTTGCCAGTAACCTGCAAATTAAAAGGAAATATTTAAAAAAGGAAGAAAGGTTTTAAAAAAGGAAGGGCGTTTTTAAAAAAGGAACTGTTTAAAAAATGAAGTGCGGTTTATAAAAGAAACTGTTTGAAAAAGGAAGGGCGCTTTAAACAAAGAACTGTTTGAAAAAGGAAGGGCGCTTTAAACAAAGAACTGTTTGAAACTGTCAGTTCTTGACGTTCAAAAACTGCTGACTCTCAGTCTAGTTTGAATAAATGACTTTTGATTTTGATTTTTGTTTATTTCAAACTAGCTGACTAGACAGAGATGTCCTGTCCAAACAATCTGTCATCATCATCATCATCATTTCAGCCGTAAGACGTCCACTGCTGGACTTAGGCCTCCCCCAATTTGGGGAGCTTTGCCATAATCGCCACGCTTGGCAGGCGTGTTGGCGATCGCAGTATGGTGGTAAAATGCATAGAGAACGCTGCTGCCCATTCTCTAGTAAGTCCCTTAGTCGCCTTTTACGACACCCACGGGAAGAAATGGGGTGGTGTTATTCTTTACGTCCGGCACCACACGGTACAAACAATCTCTATAGTCCTCCAGACCGAATTTCGGCCACGGCGGCCAATCTCAACGGAGACTAGCCATCGGCGCGGGAGATATTATAGTGCTCAAGTGTGTGCGCAGACACAAGAGCACTCACTCTTCCCTCACTCTCATAGTCCGATGGGACGGCAATCCGACACGACCGGAGAGAGATCAGGCGTAGGACCAACGGCTTAACGTGCTTTCCGAGGCACGGGGGTATCACACCGCCAACTTCCAAACTCCGGGCTGCTACTAAGAAATTCCTAACCTAATGGAAAAACCCAGTTGCACTTTGCCCGACCCGGGAATCGAACCCAGGACCCCACGCTCAGCGGTCGCGCTTGCGACCACGAGACCAACGGGGCAGTTAATGCAAACAAGGCAAACAATCTCTACATAGTATAGAACAAAGTCGCTTCCCGCGTACGTACGCTTAGATCTTTTCAACTAGGCAATGGTTTTTAATGTGGATTTCGTCAGATTGATTCAAGAGTAAGGTTTTCATGTATAATACGCGGGAGAAGCCGCTAGCAAAAGCTTAGTATAAAATTGAAGAGTTTGTTTGGTAGAACGCGCTTATCTCAGAAACTACTGATACGAATTGAAAAAATATTTTAGTGTTGGATAGCCCATTTATCGAGGAAGGCTATGTCGCATCACGCTGGGACCATTAGGATTCAAGAAAAATAAAAAATCACGAATATGAAGAACTCGCACGGGCAGGCGATTCAATGCGAAGGGGTGGGTAGGGGGACCAAGAAAATTGACGCAGACAAAGTCGCGGACAAAAGCTATTAATGGATAAAAATGTCTGTTTCTATACGTTATTTTAAGTTGATTATTTTATTAACAAGAAAAAATGTTTTACCTCCATGACACCTATTTGAGTCGTCCTCACGTGGTAGGGGAAATTCTTGTTTGCGAATACTGGTAAGGTCAGCAACTGTAAATAAATAACATTATTATTTTATTTAAAAATATTTTCATTATCATCATAACAGTCGAAATAAGTCCACTGCTGGACATAGGCCTGCCCAAAGAATTTTGGGGGGCTTTGCCATAATCGCCACGCTTGGCAGGCGGTTGGCGATCGCAGTATGATGGTAAAATGCATAGAGAACGCTGCTGCCCATTGCTCTAGTTAGTCCCTTAGTCGTCTTTTACGTCACCCACGGGGAGAAATCGGATGGTGCAATTTTTAAATATATATGTGCTAAATCCTGTTGTTTGAAAAATAAAAAAACCCAATTAAATGACTAACTTACCAGAAACATGACGTGTCCGCAAAATGTTATAAAGAGTAAGACGGCAGTGACTACGCTCTCTCGCACCCATTTATCTGAAAAGAAAGAATGAATTATGAAAATACGTTTTTATTCCGTTAGTAGTTTCAAATAGGGTCAAAATTATAAAATATAACGCAAGTAAATTGACATATAAACTTGAACAGTTCTGTTTAATTTATTAGCCGTCGCTGTGTCAGTGGAGTATCCACCTTAAGGAGGATGCACTCGCCCGGTAAGGACCAGGTCCGTGTCGACGACGCGTAGTGTTCCACGCGCGCCTCAAAGAGATGTCAGCAGCACTGAAGGGGTCTGCTAGGACCGATGCCTGCCAGGGTTGCGAGATTGTTCGAAAGAGATACCGTGACCCTGGCACATGGGCAACTGAAGGAACACGGGTGGGTTTTAGTCAGTAAAAAACTGACACGTACTCCCACTCCGCCCAGAGCGAGAGACGTCATTTGATGATTTCCCAACCAAAAAAAAAAACCTCCACCCTTTTTTGAAGTCGGTTAAAAAGGGAGAATGCTCTAAGGTAGGAAACCTATTTGCAGGTCAGTGTCTAGTTGTATGTTGATTAAATGATGGTCCGCTACCGTAACACATATAGCTTTACAGAATTATAATAATTAATATCACCAATACAGCCTTCTTAATTCATATAATTCCATTTATTGAGTTTTTAGTCAAATAATATAATCAATCCCGCAATTGCAAAAAACTAAAAAAAAATATTTTTGCGGGCCATCCTGGTGATGCCCTCTTAAGTTAAGAGGATTTAAGTAATGCCAAGCAACTGCTCGTGGTTGAACATAAACAGTCGCACGGGTCGTTCTACGGTTAAATAAGCTACGCTTGCCGAGGTCAGTCCATGAAGATTTAACAACGTACTGAAAAACACGCTAAGCCATTGGTCTTGGCTGTCATTCGTAGATCTTTAAAGGCAGTCAAAAAAGCCTGAAGGTCTGACAACCAGTCTTACCTAAAAATGGGTATCGTGTTACCCAGTAACAGGGTTGTGATGATCAGAGGAATAGTCGCCTCATGTAAAATACTGGTATACAGTTGCATCCGGTAGACTGGAAACCGACGCCGATAGAGTTGAGAAAAGTCTAGGCAGTACTTCGAAACATGTATTTCTTAATGGTCGTCATATAATATTTACGGTACTTACCTATATAACTATTAGCAGTCAGAATAAACAGCGGTCCAGCGTAGAACCACAGAGTACCACAAATGAAGAAGGGACAGTAGAAAATGTTCTGTAAAACAAACAAAATTAAATTATATAGAAAATAATTATCTAAGTATCTGTTACTTTTTAACTTTACTAGTAATTTTGACACCATATTTCAATTTCTCTTCGTCAGTAACGTTTTACATTCCATGAGGTTGCAGGCCACACATTATATTGGGTGGCCTGCAAGTTGGTGGAAGTTTAAATGACGTGCATGTTCTATTGTTCGCAGAAACAAACCTACTGTATAGTATTTTTACGTCAAGGCAAACAGACGTGACACGACATCGCGACGCGACAGTGACAAGTTTGTGAAAATTATTTTAGCAAAATCGCGTCGCACTGTTGCGTCGTGCCTGTGTGCAGGTGCCTTCACTAAACGACGCGCAGTGTTTTGTGGTAAGCAAGTGTACAAATACGCTGTGAATGTGTACGTGACGATGAGTTAAGTCAGTATCTACGTAATACACACACTTCCGACTTCGGCATTTACGGACGGTACTGAGAGCTCTTACGCTTACACACACATTTACAGCGTGTTTGTATACTTGGTAATCATAAGTTAAGCGCGAGTCGCTTCATGAGATAAAAATACTATAGTGCAGCTTTCAACACTTCTGAAAATTATGGAAACTATTGTGAAATAAACCTTTTTGGTTTGATTTTGAACTGTGGAACTACTCGTATATCGGCACATGCGAACTACGCAACACGTCATTCGTCACGCAAAATCCTGCATCGCGCAAGCAGAGTTTACCGCGACGCGTAGCATATACAGGGTCAAATTAAACTACATAGCTGGCAAAACTTTAACCACGTGTATCGATATCGAAAACTAATAGACCCAAAGAAAAGGAAATTTATTTTCGTCATGCAATAAGCCCGTCATCGATATAATTTTTCGTTAAACTTAGATAGTTTCGGATATCGATAACCAACACGTGCCAAAGTATTGTTAGAATAAGCTAATTTAATTTGACCCTGTATACAACTACAGGTCGGAAGATCCTCCCATTTCTATAGAGGATGAGTATACTCTATACAAATAACTTTAGTAATGCTAGGGCTATATTATTACGTTATCAAGAAAATCGAGTAGCGCTCTCTCTGTTGTACAGACGCCAGCACATTTGAGCTACTACAATCTGTCAAATTTCTTTAATAGATTTTTAACTTTATGTCTAAAGAATTACGTTCAAAGTTGATTGGGAGAATTTGACAGTTTCGGGTACCTTGATGTGCTGGCGTCTGTACATCGAGACGTCGTGCTATGTGCGGCAAAGAGAGCGCTACGTTCTTGTAATCCGTAGCATACGAGTTTGACGATACCTTTTCCGGATACTTCCTGACGGTGAAGAAGGTAGAATAACTGAACATGCACCAAGCTAAGATCCTCAACACAATGAGTCCGTGGCCAGCTGGACTCTCGTATAGGTACAACACTTCACCTGGGTCGAACGCCTGGAAGGAAAGAATTACCACAGTTATCCAAGTAACTGAGTAAGATAACCAAAACTGATATATATTATTTAGCCATTCGCGGTGTCGCCTTAATACCCGAAGTTATTGCGCGCTACCGAATGGCATCAAAGATAGAGCGATAAAAGCGAAAAAGTTAGTTTCGCTATGACACTGTCATATTCATTGCGTTATTTACGTTGTTGGATAGACAATTTTTTCGAACACAAGGCGCAGTGTATTAGAAATAATCTTCAAAACGATTTAGATTTTGACTATAGTGCGTTACGCAATTAGGGTGCTGCTTTTGACTTCCATCACGCCTGATGGAATGCGATGAATGAGGTCTACGATGGTCATAGGCAAAACATTTATTTCAAATAGGCCTTAAACCGCCTGATAACGCCGATACCGCAATGTTTGAAGACCAAGGTTTTCAACTAGTGCGTCCTGCACGTTATGACATACGGTGCCGAAAGATGGAAGTGACAGTTGGGCTAGCCCAGAAATTTAAGGTTGCTCAGCGGGCTATGCTCGGAGTTTCTTTGAAGGATAAAATCAGGAATGAAGTTATCCGGAAAAGAACTGGAGTTACCGACATAGCTTGCAGAGTAAGCAAGTTGAAGTGGCAGTGGGCTGGTCATGTCTGTCGAAGGACCGATGGCTGGTGGAGCAGACGAGTCCTGGAGTGGAGACCGCGTATCGGCAAGCGTAGTGTGGGACGCCCCTCAGCTAGATGGACCGACGACCTCAAAAAGGTGGCTGGGACAGACTGGATGCGGAAGGCGGTGGACAGGATGTTGTGGTGCAGCATAGGAGAGGCCTATGTCCAGCGGTGGACTGCGATAGGCTGAGTTGATTGAGGCCCAAAAAAGGCAATTTTGAACGTAAGCTGTTACCGTAAGATTGAACGAGCGTATCCAGAAGATGCCCGTTCATTCTGGCTTTAAGGCAGACGGGTTATACCTATGTGGTAAGGAACACAGCAGCTGCAGAGAGTTCCAAGCTTTGGTTTGGCAATAACCCGCCTTTTGTTAGATGTTACATGCCTTCGAATTTTTGGTTCTAAGACATTTTTTCTTTGGTTCTAAGACGTTTTCCTCACGATGTTTCCCTTCACTAATTCGAGCAGAGGTGATGGAAATATGTACACAAAGTTAACTGCCTGCCTTATTTTTTTTTTTTGTGGGTGGGAAACCATCAAATGATGTCTTCCGCTCTGGGCGGGAAGGTGTGTGACTTTTACTGACTACCCACCCGTGTTCCTTCAGTTGCCTGTGCCAGGGCCACGATAACTCTATCGAACAAATCCGCCACCCTAGCAGAAAGCGCCTGCTTGGGTTCGAACCCAAACCTACAACTCGTAATTCGCTGGCGATACCACTGAGCCACCACTGCTCTTGCCTCGTGGGGTAGGTACGGACGCCAGCACATCAAGGTACCCGAAACAATTGTCAATTTTTTCCAATCAATTTTGAACCTAATACTTTAGCGTTAAAGTTGAAAACCTATTAAAGAAATTTGACAAATTGTAGTAGCTTCAAGTGCTGGCGTCTGTACCATCACTCTACTCTACTAAGTTAAAAATACTTTTTTCTTCATTACAATCTTGTTTTAACAACCTTCCTCAGCAACCTATCATAAAAAAATCGGCCAAGTGCGAGTCGGACTCGCGCACGAAGGGTTCCGTACCATTATCTATAAAAACGGCAAAAGAATCACGTTTGTTGTATCGGAGCCCCCTTAAATAATTATTTTATTTTTTAGTAATTTTTGTTATAGCGGCAACAGAAATACATCATTTGTGAAAATTTCTAATTTTTCTAACTATCACGTTTCATGAGATAAAACGTGGTGACTCTGGTGACAGACGGATGAACGGACGGCCGGAAGGACGGACAACGGAGTCTAGATATAGAAAAATCTTCTTACCTTCGCCTGATAAACGAAGAGCACAATATACGTGACCATATAGCAACACATGAACACAGTCAGTCTGACCGTGAAGCCCAATTTGAGGCGCCCTCGGGTGATGGTATATCCTTTCGCCATCAGTACCAGGAGCAACAGGAATGTCATCTCTGAGAGCCCGCAGAAGAATTGGCCTGGAAGTTAGAAAAACATGACTTACAATCACGCCTGTATTTTGCCGAAGAGTGGGCAGATATGAACCCATGAGCCTACTCTGTGCATCTTTAATTACACGCTTTAAATATAAAGCGTGTACAAAACATACAAGTGAAGCTAATAAGCTTCACTTGTATGTTTGTTTGTTTGTAACCGACTCCTTATAGCGCGATTTTGACCCACTTTAAACGACCAGATTTCATTCGAACTTTGCACACCTGTCAAGGACCGATGACAATGCAATAATGTCATAAATTTGTACCATTGTCCTTGCCTGGGTTACCAGGACAGCAAAAAAACTGTCTTCGAAAACTACGCTGACATACGTCACAAATTACGCTGACATACGACACAAACTACGCTGACATACGTCACAAACTACGCTGACATACGTCTTAAAATTCGAAACACCCTAAAAAATAGAAAATAAATAATAGTTTAAAAAAACTAAAAAACACGCTTCCATTGAAAACCAAACTAAAAAGTACAAAATAATAGAAAAAAAGCGTAGGGTGCCTGATATCAATAAAAAAATAATTTACAAAGCACCCCACGCTTTTTTTTTTGTACTTTTTAGTTTGGTTTTCAATGGAAGCGTGTTTTTTAGTTTTTTAAACTTATATTTTTTTCATTTTAGTTGTACATTTGAAATCTATAGAGGGTCAAATTAAATTAGCTGGCAAGACTTAACATTAAGAATCATCTTTTCTTTACATAGTATAAAACAAAGTCGCGTATCATGTTTGTACGCTTAGATCTTTTAAACTACGCAACGGATTTTAATGCGGTTTTTGTCAACAGACAAAGTAATTTAAGAGAAAGGTTTGTATGTATAACTAGCTTCTGCCCGCGGCTTCGTCCGCGTCATTTTTTTGCTCCCCTGACCCTTTCCGTCACATCGAATTGCCTGCCAGTTTTCGTCCATTTTTCGTTGCTGTTCCGCTCCTTTTAACTGTAGCGCAATACCGCTGTACCTTTCTCAATAAATAGGCTACCCAACACAAGACATTTTTTTCAATGCGGACCAGTACTTTCTGAGATTAGCGCGTTTAACCAAACAAACAAACTCTTCAGCTTTATAATATTAGTAAAGATAGTATAGATGAAACTTACCAACAATTCTAGCATTATCAGTTCCAAATCCATTAGCAGCATATCGTATATACGCCAGGCTTTGCAGCATAACGCCTGCGTGTTGGGATACTATCGACATCAGGAACAGCTTGTATGTCGAGTGGAGGAGATGTCGAGACTTTAGTTCCACGCTGCACATCACTACTGCTATCATTACGATGACGTAGGCGAAAGTGTAAGCTAGGAGAACTGGTAGGACATCTGTAGAATGTTAATGATAAATGATTTTATTTCTGCAAGGAGGCTTGTACAAACACTTTTACACGTCAATTATATTTTTTTAAACTAGACGAGGTCGGCGTTTCCTATCTGACTACTCTGAGAAGAAATGCCGAAACAAACTCAGAGGTCACAGTCTCTTTTAAAGTCTAGACATAATCTTGGTCAGATTATGTGGATTCTTGTCTGAAATGGTGTTTTAGTGAAAGAACCACACAGATTGAGTGGACCTGTCCAATCAGTGCACGCATTTATTAGTAATCATGCAGCTAAACTCAGGACTTACATTCGTTTGCTTGTCTTACATTCGGTTTTCAGAAGGCAAAACCACAAAAAAATAACACTCATAGGTATGTTACAAGTTAAATGCTATGATTACATAATCAGTCTATATTGTTCCCACTGCTGGGACACAGTCCTCGTCTCCGTGAGAAGGAGTGGGCCATAATCTACCACGCGGGCCCAGTGCGTGTTGGTAGATGTCACATGTCTTCGAATTTTTGGTTCTGGGATATGTTTTCTCACGAAGTTTTTCTTCACCGTTTTGAGAGCAGTGGTGATGAAATAATTTTCACAGAGTAAAGTGCCTGTTTGGATTCGAACTTACGACTTACAGTTCGTAAGTCTGCTATGATTGTTAATCGGAAATAACAATAGCCATTAAATTAGTTGGCATGAAGTCTTAAGAAGTCATTTGTTCAAACTAGTCTAAGAATCAGCACTTTTTGAACGTCAAAATTCCATAAGACAGTCCCCCAAAACGCGCCCCCACAACCACTTCCTAGTACTTTAACTGGGAAGAAGAAGTACCTCAATAAACTCCCATTTAAATATACTCACAAAATTCGTCAGCGGAAAAGTGTTCATGCCAGAAGTCACCATCAGGTCCATTTGTCATTAGGAATTTGTATTTCACGTCTAAACCCTGGAACAATATATACACATGAATTAGAAAGACAACTCTTTTGAAGTTATTAAAAGAATTAAGAAAATATGTATACGTAAGTTTACAAAAATGAAAGGTTCAACAAAACTGAATTAATTAATATTTAAACAAATTGACACATAGAATGCTTTCGGCATGTGCTAAGAGTCGCGCGCAGGATGAATACTAGAATACGCAAATTTCCTGCAAATTTGGTAGCGTCTTATGACGGATCGTTGAGCTCCCTAAAATATTGTTGAGCTACACGTTGACTGATGCATACGTGCCGTCTGTTGGGACAGGTCAGCTCAAAGCTGCAATGGCTCTTTCTTCGGAAGGCCCTTCCTGCGTAGCATGACCATCGTAGAAAGGGGTTATGTCGTCGGAAGAATAGACAAAGTGATAGTTCACAAAATGTGAAAATGAACAACAATAAACTAAATTTATCCAAAGTTTCTTTATTTATTTACTTACGGTTGTTGTTTTGTTTAAAGTCTAAATCAACTCGATTAGTTATGGCGATTACAAAATCAAATTGTCTTCACTACCTTATACAACTAACAGTTGTCACTGCGATTTACACAGTTTGGGTAGAAAACTTGATTCTAAAATAGTCCACATCTAATGGGACGTAGATAAAGATCTTGAGAAACGAACGACAAGATAACAGATTGCAGAAAGATTTCTACGGTGTTACGGAATTAGAGAAACGAACCGTGTCTATTCTTCGTAGAAATGAAAGCGCCATGCTAAGCCTGCATAATACGGTATAAATCGTTCTACAATCTTTCATTTTGTCTATTCTTCCATCGACAAAACCCGTTTCTATGCTGGCGTAGCATGACGTTCTATCGCTATTCTACCAAGAATAGACAAAGTTCTTTCTATAGTGGACATGCTACGCGTGCAGGTAATAAAACAATGTTGACAGACGGTGACTTCTGAGTTTGTTATGTTTGTCTGTTTGGATGACAATCGATTACGCATCGAGACCCCTTCGTGCCCCGTTGGTCCCGGCTGTCGTCTGTAGATCTTTGACAGTCGGTACAGGTCGTAAAAAGCCCGAAAGTCTGACAACCAGTCTTACCAAGGGGTATCGTATTATCTTGGTTGTGAAGATCAAATAGGTAGTGGCTTCTTGTAAAATACAAGTACATATCGTTGTAGACTAGTACGTATTCAACTATAGATTGATTTTCATTCGGTACAGTTATTAAACTTCTTGGGTGACTTTCCATACCAAGACCTTTCCGTGCCTCGAAAAACACGTTAAGCAGTTATTCCCGGGTGTCATTTATGGATCTTTGAGAGTCGTTACGGATCGTCAGAAGCCTGAAACTCTAACATCCAGTCTTACCAAGGATAGTACAGTAGAATCCGGTTATAACGACGGTGAAGGGACCGGTGATATTACGTCGTACTAACCGGAGGTCGTACTAAACGAAAAGACGAATTTTGATTTTTATTCAAATCACATTCATTTATATAGACATACATACATTATGTATTTAATAATATTTACGTGACCAAGAGAAAAAATAAAACTGAATCAAAATATTTATTTATTTCACATACTTAATGTACATATAATCTATAATAATAATGATAGATACTTTTTTCTTCAACAGAGAAACTTTTTCGTTTTATAGAAGCCATTCTTGTACGTCAAATCACGCATCACCCGCAAATTAACGCCGTAAACTAAACAGTCGCATTCGAATCAGCGACGTGCAGGCAAGGGGGAAGCGCGGGGCGGAGATAGTTTCTTACCTACGATTTATTTGTAAACACGTCAACGCTCGTCGTCGTTATAACCGGACAATTTTGTGTGAAATTCCGTCGTTAAAAGCGGTCAGTCGCTGTAAGCGGAGTCGTAATAAACGGATGTACTTTCATAGTGGCTTGTATTAAAACCAAACACGCGCCTATACTTACGTCGCTAAAAACGGTTGGTCGTTACATGCGAAGTCGTACTAAACGGACTCTACTGTATTACCCATTCACTGGGTTGTGGCACTATAATATTTGACTGGCCTGTTAGTCTAGTGGTTAGAGACCCTGACTGCTAAGACTGAGGTCGTGGGTTCGATTCCCACCTAGGACAAATCTTTGTATAATGAGCTCAATTATTTGTTCTGCGTCTGGGTGTAATTTATCCATAATAATTATGTATGTATTTATAAGTATATTTATCAGTTGTCTGGTTGCCATAGTACAAGTTATGCCTAGTTTGGGATCAGATAACGATGTATTGGTTGTCCTAAGATATTATATTTATTTATTTATTTATAGTGGTATTCAGCTGTATTTGGTTAGTCTGGAAGCTGACCCTAAAATTGTTAGGAAAAAGCTAGGCAGATGATAATGAAAGTTACTAACCTTACTACTCTCACAGTTACTGATAGCAATGAACCACCACCGTTCCCTCGCAGACCTGAATCTTCTAGAGTTGTGACATGAGACCAACAGTCTCTCTTTCTCGCTCTGACTAGCTAAACTGTGGACTTCGGCTTTCAGACGCCGGCGACGGAAACGGTCGTACAGTTCTAGAGAGCGTTTTATTTTATGCTGAAAATTAGTAAAATATATTACATTTGTTACACAAATTGTTGTTACATTTGTTGGAAAATAAAAATAACAATCCAAGCTGGCAGCACTTTACTTCAGTATTTAATTTCATCACCATTGCCCCCAAAAACGGTGAAGGAAAAATTTCGTAAAGAAACCGGGATGTCCTAGAACTAAAAATTCATAGAAATTTGGCATCCAACAATAGTACCGCGTGGTTGATTACAGCACACTCCGTCTCATAGAGTGGAGGCCTGAGTCCCAGCAGTGGGACAATTTTAGGCTGTTTATGCACCGATTTAAACACACGATTTCTAGGTCGGGCAAAGTGTTATTGTGTTTTTTTTAACCGACGAAAAAAACGGAGGAGGTTATCAATTCGACGCGTATAGGTTTTTTTTTGTTTTTTTTTTTATGTATGATCACGCATAACTTTTTACATAGTAGTCCGATTGTGATAATTCTTTTTTATTGGAAAGGGTATACTCCGAAGGTGGTACCATATAAATTTGGAAAACAAAATCGAACCCTAAGGGTCAGAAAACAGGGGATGATTGTTCACTTATTGATTGTAATGTATAACCACGCATAACTTTTTATATAGTAGTCCGATTGTGATAATTCTTTTTTCATTGGATAGGGTATACCTTGCCAAGTATTATTAGTACATTAAAACCACAAAAAATTACAAAATAAAAACTTTTTAACAAAAAATTAAACCGCCGAAAAAAACAAAAAAGCAAAAAGTAATAAACCTTAAAATTTTGAGTCGGCGCTGAAAAATCAATGAACAAAGATCACTCAAAGCGCCGACTCATAATTTTAAGGTTTATTATTGTTTGCATTTCTGTTTTTTTCGGCGGTTTAATTTTTTGTTAAAAAGTTTTTAAATCTTGAATTTCTCAGTTGCAGCCCGGATTCTGTATTTGTGCCCGTTTGATGGCAATAGGCTCGCCCTCTAATAAATGGGACTAAAACATATCTAGCGAAATGTGGACGAACTAACAGGTCTACCTCTGCCGAACCCTTTGAGAAATCCAGGTACGATATTATATTATTTACTAGCTTTTGCTATCCACGCAGGTGAAGCCACGGGATTCACCTGCGTGGATGTCGAAAAATTCACCATTTCAACCTCATAGGAATGGAATTTAAAAAAAAAAACTCTTTCTTAGTGGATACCTACTCCTCAAAAAGAACATACCCTCCAAATTTCATGTCTCCAGTACCAGCGTTTTAGGCTGTGCGCTGATATAGGACTTCGAATTTTATATGTATAGATGCTAAACACAAGTCAGTCAGAGTAAACATTAATAATCTATACTAATATTATAAAGCTGAAGAGTTTGTTTGTTTGATTGATTGAACGCGCTAATCTCAGGAACTACTGGTTCGAATTGAAAAATTGTTTTTGTGTTAGGTAGCCTATTTATCGAGGAAGGCTATAGGCTATATAACATCACGCTACAACTAAGAGGAGTGGAGCAGTAATGAAAAATGTTGCAAAAACGGAGAATATCGCATGGGTAGGCATTCGACGCAACGGGAAGGGTCGGGGGAGCAAGAAATTTAACGCGGACGAAGTCGCGGGCAGAAGCTAGTTTAAAGATAAAACCACTCACCCCGGTCTTATTCCTGTTATCAAACAGAATCTCAACTTCGTCATTTAAATTTCCAAAATGGCTGCCGTTGCCTGGTCCAATACTCTCCCACAGCTCGTCTTCTGGGACCATAGTGGTGAAGTTTAAGTCATCCGTTGGTAGTAGTTCAAACCAAGTTGTATTGGTATTGGTATCTGATAACGTGGGGCTGGGATTACGAGTCGTCGTTTTAAGAAACTGGTCGTAATATGAGGGTTCTGGAGGTTGTAATTTCGTTGAGTTCTTTGGTTTTTTAGGTGGATCTGTTGGCTTTGATGTTGTTGTGCTGAAAAAGAGGAACTAGATATAAAATGGGTGAACAAGGTTACTTATCTTGAAACTAAACATTGTCAATTTTGGTCTCATTATTGTGTCAAAAACAGATCAAAAGATTTTATTTCACAAAAACCTACCTATGAAACGTCAGAAGCTAGGAGCACGGTTCCAATTTATTAATTCCTATGGAGAAGAGCCGACAAGAAACTCATGGTTACTCTTTTAAAAATAATTACTTCAAGTTACAGTTTTAATAGGTAAGTATGGGAGGACAGTGTTAGTACATAAACAGACATATGCAGTGTTTCAGGGATTTCTATGCACACAGTGAAACCATGAATTCAGCAAATAATTGATGACTCTCTAAGGCAGAAAGTCGTCGCTTCATCATTTCGGTTCGATTCTCACCCAGGACAAATCTTTGTGTGATGAGCACGATCATTTGTTCTGTGTCTGGGTGTAATTTATTCTATAATATGTATGTATTTAGTAATATATAAGTATGTTTATCAGTTGTCTGGTTCCTATAGTACAGGCTCTGCCTAGTTTGGGATCAGATAACGATGTGTTGGTTGTCCTAAGATATTTATGTATTTTATTATTTATCATCATCAACTTTTCAGCCGAGAGACGTCCTCTGCTGGACATGGGTGGAAAGTGGTGGAAGTCGAGCTTGTGGAAGGCCCCAAGATATGAAATAGATACACAAACACTAATTGAAGATATAACGACACTAATGGATACCTTAAATTTATTTTGAAACAGAACAATGTAAATTTTGATCTGACTAAAATAATTTAGTAAAACTGAATTAGTAAGTATCAGTATATATACAAAATACATAAATTCAGCACATGTCTGGTGACCCCCTAGCGTTGATATTTTACGTCGATTACAAAGAAAAATCTGCTGTTTATTTCATAAATAAATAATAGTTAAAAAAAACTAAAAAACACGCTTCCATGGAAAACCAAACTAAAAAGTACAAAATAATGGAAAAAAAAGCGTGGGGTGCTTTTAGGGTATTTTTTATTGATATCAGGCACCCCACGCTTTTTTTCCATTATTTTGTACTTTTTAGTTTGGTTTTCCATGGAAGCGTGTTTTTTTTTTTTTTTTTAACTATTATTTATTTTCTATTTTTTAGGGAATTTCGAATTTTGAGACGTATGTCAGCTTAGTTTGTGACAGTTTTTTTGCTGTCCTGGTAACCCTGGCAAGGATAATGGCACAAATTTATGAAATTATTGCATTGTCATCGGTCCTTGACAGGTGTGCAAAGTTTGAATGAAATCTGGTCGTTTAAAGTGGGTCAAAATCGCACTATAAGGAGTCGGTTACAAACAAACATACAAATATACAAACATACAAATATACAAACATACAAATATACAAACATACAAACATACAAGTGAAGCTAATATAAAGCGTGTAAAAACCGGCCAAGTGCGAGTCTGACTCGCGCACCGAGGGTTCCATAAAAAAAAAAAAAATATGATGTTACGAAAAAGTTACGGTTTTCGCAATTTTTCCTTTATCTGTGCTATAAGACGTTACTCCGTACTAAATTTCAAAATTCTATATCGACTGGAAGTACCCTTTAGGTTTTGATTCCCTTGCGAATTTCGAAAATTTCCGGAAATTTGCGGCACAAACGGCTATATCTTTTGATTGCGTTAGCTTAGAAGTTTGATTTTTTCACAGCTCCAAGGGACAGTAGATTTGATACCTCCACGCGTTCTTGAGAAAAAGGGTCTTGACAGACGGACGGACGGACAACAAAGTGATCCTATAAAGGTTCCGCTTTTTCCTTTTGAGGTGCGGAACCCTAAAAAAACCAATATTTGAATCATCTTTCCAGCATGTATAACATCGGAACACAAGGAAAAGAGACTGCTGGGTGTCTCACTGTGCAAAGAACAGTCATCTATTTGCAGACAGACCTCTCCAAGCTAAGCTTCATCTATTAGATATCAATCAGCCCCATAATTGCACACACAACACACTTGGGTGAGGAACTAGGTTACTTTTTAACCGACTTCAAAAAGGAGGAGGGAGGTTCTCATTTCGGATGTTTTATGTTTTTTTTTTTTTTATGTATGTTCGGCCATAACTCCGTCATATACAGGGTTATTTGTAAAACACCGGCAACCTCTCAGGTCTATGTTACTAACATCATAATCAACAACTTTTGTTCTATGACTTTTAAAAATTCATCATATTTTAGTGTATCAGATTTTCATACAAAAATCGGCTGCCTGTAAATAGGTCAAGTTCAAGCGCCCCCGCCGCCCTAACCCCGCTCCCCTTGCTAATATACTATCGCTTTCTTTTGCTTCGCATAGACTCCGTAACATTTAGAGCGTTCAATGTAAATATTTTTATTTTTGTTTGAAAATCTGATGAACTAAAATATGATGAATTTTTAAAAGTCACAGAACAAAAGTTGTTGATTATGATGTTAGTAACATAGACCTGAGAGGTTGCCGGTGTTTTACAAATAACCCTGTATAGACGGATTTGCAAAATTCTTTTTTTGTTCGAAAGGGGTTTATTCCGAAATGGTCCCATATAATTTTCATATAGATCTGATGATGAGTTCGGGAGACAGACACCGGAACTCTTTAAAAAATGACTTTGAAATGACGACGATTCCTACTGCTGTTAGTGTGTTACGCAATTACCCCTTTTTTGTGGGTGGGAAATCATCAAATAACGTCTCCCGCTCTGGGTGGAGCGGAAGGGCGTGACAGACATTTACTGACGAAAACCCACCCGTCTTCCTTCAGTTGCCTATATGCCAGGGCCACTGTAACTCTTTCGAACGAATCTCGCGAACGCAAAATAATTTCCCTTATACTTTGTATTAACGTCATGCTACCTATCTTCAACTTCAATCGACCTTGTATCGATTTTGTTAACTACCCATAAGTATTTTATTTACATGAACAGATTACCATTTGACCTCACCAACCCAATTACTGAGCCACACTACCGACCCTAAACACCCATTACAGGGCTATAAATACAAACCGTTTCATAACTGAGTCTAGGTTACTGACTCGCCTATGAATACAACAATGACCTAGATATTTGTGCAGTTAACTCATTCAATCGTGGGTCGGCTAAAGTACTATTGCAGTGATATTTACTGTTGGGAGACGATTAGGTAGTTTAAAGGCAATTTTTGTTCGTCAAAGAAGCTGTTAGGTTTAGTTTTGGTATGTAGGGCAACACATTATAGTGCAATTTAAGGTGATGAAATGAAAGTTATAGAAATACTGGACTGGACTTGCTAGACTTAAAGATTTAAAGCTGACGAGAACATTTTTCGCAAATGCAATTCCCGCTAATGTATTCTCTGGTATTTTTCGTCGAATCTTCGAGCTCCTTAAGTTCTGAGTTCAGCTATACGATTACTGATAATATATGGTGGCACCAACTGCACAGGTCCTTTCCAATCTGTGTGATTCTTTCCTCAAAAGACTATTTTAAAAAATCTACGTGATCCTCTCATGATTAGACCAAAATTTTGTCGGAATTTAAAAGAAACTTTCCCATCTGAGTTTGTACGTTCATTTCATCGCAGGGGTTGTCAGACAAGAAATTTCGACCTATTTATTAAATTATGAGCAATATGAGGCGATGAATTTATTATATGTCCAAGCATATTTGTTTAGAAATAAATGCAAACCCAAGCCGACTTCTGAAATAGCTTACACACTAGTTTACTCCATTTAAGGATCCATAGCCCTACCAAGAGGTAACGTGTCACCTAGTAACAGGTTGCGGAGGTCCGATAGGCATGTCGCTACATCTAAAATGCAACTGCATTTGGTTAGACTAAAAGTCAACTCAAGGAGTAGTTAGGAAAAGGCTAAGCAAAGGATGATGAGGCCCCTTCTCAATTAATGTAAATAAAAGCCTTACCTCTGCTTAGCTGCTGGTAGTTCCTTATTGTGCTTGGTAATGATGCAGCCAGAGTATTCAGTGTCAGGGTACCAGTGTGATAGCCTTATTATCTGGTTCTGACCAGCACGATTTAGTACCTCCTCTCGTTCTTTACATGTCTGCAAATAAAAGGATATGAAATATAATACTGATTACGCCTGCATTCGCAAGCTATATACAGATTTATCACAGCCAAACTCATCGCATGTAACGTTTGAGTTTCATGTAATAGTGGGCAAGCTTTATTGCCATCTACTCAGCTCTCATCTCATCTCTCATTCCAACAAAATCCAGATTTCAGACTACTACTGGGATTTTTCCTGGAGATTGATTACAGATCTACTCCTCAGCAGTCATGATTGTCACCACTATACCATCGGGGCTATCGAGTCGAGTTCTAGACCAATACCTTACGTTACCTTAACAAGAACGTATTTTTAACGTTTTGGAACACAGTTTCAGTAAAATTGTACTTTGGTCCCAGTTGGGCGCCAAAATTTATATTGGCGCCCAAATGGGATAAAATCTGCACATTGAGTTTTTTTATCACATAGAAAACATCAAGGGTCTTTTTGTACTTACCTTAGTGCTATGGTAGACTGAAGGCCACTGGCTTTCATCATCATAGTACAGCAATAGGTTTGGTATTCCAGACTCCTTCTCATACTCTATCAGGTACTCAAATTGTCCTTCTAAAGAAAGGAAGCAGAAGCGAGAGAGAAATGCCCAGTTCTGTAAAACAAGATTTGTCTTTTTTAAATGACTAAATTGAATATTAATTATTGAATATTTACGCAGTGGTTCAGTGATTAGTTTTCAGGTTCAGGTTTTTCAGGTTTCAGGTGCTGATTCGATGCCAGCTTATGTCAAATCAACCGAGTAATCCGTGTCTTTAACAAAAACCAAGAAAATCTCTATGCAAGAAAAAAAATTTACCATCTCTATAGTAGTGTTTTAATGAAACTCAAATTGACGTTAACCAACTGATTTTATGGAGCGTAGTATAACTTTTAGTTTGTCCTTATTAAAAAAAAGTTTCACTTTAGCATTTATTTTCGGGTCCAGCTGAAATCCAGTGCCAGGCACCAGTTGTCTGGCATTTTTGCTTAACTGGGCCTGGGGCCGCAGTTAAGCACACTATTATAATGCGAGTTTTTTTATTTTACCTTTTTTCTGCTGCATATTGTGTGCCTTTAAATCTGTGCTAAATAAATGTACTATATTTCTTTCATTTTACTTTAAGCTTCCAAATATTTAGTCGATCAACTTATTGTACGACAAAACCCTGAAACTTACGTCTTTAGTATCGATCCTTCCTTCCACCCATTTGGTGTGAACCCGTGACATCATCAGCGAACACACCACGAGACACGCTCCTGGTAACCGCTGCATATTGATTTAATAACCTTCTTGATACTATATTCCAAAGATTTTATTTTCTAATTACGAATTTTTTTGGTCCTTTTACACTTTCTTGTTTTTGTAGAGATTATTTTGAATCTGAAACATATGAATGTATTAGTTGTTTAGGTTCTTTATTTATCGTATTTTAATGTAACATCCTACTTCCACCCGGCTTGCTTAAATTCGGAAGTGGTTAGGTACGTAACTTCCCATACATATAAAATTCTTGATCCTTTTGTGAAAGTTTGGAATCTTAATATTTTTTCCAGTAGGCTTAAAACTGAAAACGAGTGCCTAATATACCATAGGTACCTACCATATTATTGGTCGTTCCATCTAAATAAAATAATTCTCTAAAGTTCTTCAGTGGACGTGGTAGCCGTTAGTATTTTAATTAATGACAGGAACAATCGATATTAATTTTCTACTTCTCGATTTAGATGTTATCTACACGAGTATTGTGTGCTTTTTATGCCCGTGTAAGGGGAAAATCGAGCATTTCGATATAGCTTGGTTAAATATTAGGAAGTATTTGAAGGAACGAAAGCGACCTTATGTAAAATAGATTAATAAGATTATTAGATTCTAAACTGTTAGCAAAAAATACAAATAAATTAGTCGGCTCATATTTTTTTTTTTTTTTATATTTCTTGATTGTACTTAAAGTTGTCAGGGTCAATCGTTTATGAGGCTCAAGGACAATAGTTTAAACGTTTCCTCCGAGCATATACTTTATGAATAATTTAGCAGACCATGCATAAATTTAACTTACCATACCTAAGTATTAAAAAATCTTAATTTATAACTTACAGAGCACTCTTCACTCAAATATTCACTTAGGTTATATATGCACTCACAGTTATTTAAATTACTAATAATAATACACTTATTTCTTTAAATTATTTAAAACTATATTCATCTAAATTGCTAGTTTGTTTTGAAGCTAATAATTTGTTGTGGATTCGGTAACCATGGTAACGCGTCCATGTATGTACCTACTTACTTTCATAATGTTCGAATTGGTCGCGTTCATTTTGTTTGACGTTAGAAACATATTATATTACTATAATATGTAAGTACATAAAAAAATATATATTTATAAAGTGTTTTAAGTAAAAGACTACTGTAGCTGTGTTGATCCGGTCCCCATAAACCCGTTTTCACCGTTTGTCTATGAATATGCATCAAATAATTTCTTAAACATCACACCTGTACACCCAGAAGGGTAAGACAGAGGTGTACCTATAGTACACACACATTTCGCCAGCTATATTAAAGTCCCATGTAATAATGAGCAAGCCTATTGCCCTCAACCAGAAACAAATCCATATTCCGGGTTGCTACTGAGACCTGCCAAATGGAAAAACCCAATTATACTTTGCCTGACTCGGGAATCGAACTAAGGACCTCATACTCAGCAGTAGCTCATCTCCTAACTCCCAGGGTTCAGTTTTTGACTCAACATTTGAAACTGTTCCGTTTTTAGGGTTCCGTTGCCAAATGGCAAAAAACGGAACCCTTATAGATTCGTCATGTCTGTCTGTCTGTCTGTCTGTCCGAGTATGTCACAGCCATTTTTTTCCGAAACTATAAATAAGAGCTATGCTGTTGAAACTTGGTAAGTAGATGTATTCTGTGAACCGCATTAAGATTTTCACACAAAAAAAAAAAAAAACAATAATATTTGGGGTTCCCCATACATAGAACTGAAACTCAAAAAAAAATTTTTCATCGTACCCATACGTGTGGGGTATCTATGGATAGGTCTTCAAAAATGATATTGAGGTTTCTTATATCATTTTTTTCTAAACTGAATAGTTTGCGCGAGAGACACTTCCAAAGTGGTAAAATGTGTCCCCCCCCCCCCCGTAACTTCTAAAATAAGGGAATAATAAAACTAAAAAAAATATATGATGTACATTACCATATAAACTTCCACCGAAAATTGGTTTGAACGAGATCTAGTAAGTAGTTTTTTTTTAATACGTCATAAATCATAAACCACAATTTATCTTTCATTCAGTCAACTCAAACATAAAAATTTTAAAAAAACATTTAATTTCATAAACATAAACCTTATGCATAAACCGTGAATTCCTGCAGGTTTGTACGGAACCCTCGGTGCGCGAGTCCGACTCGCACTTGGCCAGTTTTTATTTTTATTTTCAAGAATAATGTTAAGACCTAGGTTTTTATCAGATGTTGATTTTAAAGTGTGTCCTTGAAGTTTCTTTCTCCATAGAGATCTACATTTTGGAATGGGCAACTAACTTCATCTTTCTGACTAACTGACCGACTTTTGGAAAGTTCAATAGTGCCTGTAAATGGTTTAATTGAAATAAATGCTTTGAGTTAAAACGATAGGTAATGATAAATAATTTTATTTCTGTAAGTAGGTTTGTACAAACACTTTTACACGTCAATGATATTTTTTTAAACTAGATGAGGTCGGCATTTCCTATCAGACTACTCTGTGAAGAAAGGTCGACACAAATTCAGAGGTCACAGTCTCTTTTAAAGTCGAGACATAATCTTGTTTGAGTTTGAACGTTTGCGACCACTCGAACAACGAGGCAGTCCTACTCAAGAAGAAGAAAAAGAAGAAGAATAATAATATTTATTTGCTAAAACACCAAATCAAATCCAACCAATCATTTGCTTTCAAATCTTTCATCATCATCATTTCAGCCGTAAAACGTCCACAGCTGGACTTAGGTCTCCCCCAATTTGGGGGAGGTATTCCGTGAAGCACACCCAAACGAAGCACACCCAGACGAAGCACACCTAAAGTATTCCACTTAGCACACCCGTAGGTGGGCTTCAAATAAAAATTTAAAATAATTAATTTCCTATTCCACGAAGCACACCTACGAATATCACTCGCATAGTGCGGGGTCTAAGAAATAAAAATGTCGATAGGAGAAAATATTTATTATTTAAAAGACTAACTTAAATTTCGAACATCATTCAGATTCATTATAATAATGTGACACAATATTTGTCATTTTTGTAATCTTACTATTTAAAATCACAGATTTTTTCATAATTATCTTTGCAATAAAATAATTTATTTTTATTGTTTTACTATTTTTCTATTATTTTCCTTTTTTGTGCTCTTAATAAAATCACAGATTGTTTCATAACTATGCAATAAAAACTTGGACAAATATCAAAAACATTGTAAATATAGTTTTTCATGGAGTGTTGAAGTTTTTTATAGCTACCTGTTTAGTGAATAATAAAAATACTCTTCTTTAACATAAAAAATCACAGAATGTTTCATAATTACAATAAAAATTTGGACAAATATCAAAAACATTGTAAATATAGTTTTCCATAGAGATCTATGTTGAAGCTTTCTTATAGATACCTGTTTAGTGAACAATAAAAATACTCTACTTTAACATAAAAAATCACAGATTGTTTCATAATTATCTTTACATAAAAATTATTATTTTTTAGTTTTTAACTATTTTTCTATTCTTTTCCTTTTTTGTGCTCTTTCAGTTTCATTACAATAATTTGATACAACACTTGTAATTTTCATGATGTTCATATATAAATCCCATAGATAAGACGTATACATGATACGCTTATAGTCAACGCGTGCGCCCGCACAAATATTGTGTGTTTGTCAATTTTGTAATCTTACTATAACGTTCAAATTAATAAAAAAATCATAGATTCCATGTCTCAATATTTTCATAATATTCTAAGGAAATATTAACTCTACTTACTGGTACATCTATAGGGGACTTCGCAAATAATCTATTTACACCGAGAAATTTGTTTCTCTTATTGTAGAGGCCGGACTTAACATTTTTAAATTGTGGCATATCACTGACTAAATTCAATCCTTGGTCCAATGTATCATTAAGTTTTTTCTTGTAGATTGTAGGAATGGGCTCCATGGTGGAAACTACTTGCTGCTCGATTTCATGCATTGCTTCCTTAATTTGGGTCTCCAAAACGTTTGAGGCACATTTATGTTCCTTTATTTTAACAACTTCTTCCATGCTACTTAATGTGAGTAAGCCATTACACCCTTTTTTAAAACGCCGCCACAAGGCATTACCGTTTTTATAAATCTTGTGTTTACTATATTGTTTGTTATTATACACTAACACTTGTGTCCCCTTCCGGACAAGTACGTAATTAATAGATGGGTTAAAATTTTTACTACTTGGACCTGCCATTGGCTCCATTATTTTGTTTGAATAAATTGCACGAAAAAAATAACAATAACAAGACCGGCGCAAAATTGCATACACTCAGCCCGTGACGTCGTGATAGTATAATGAGAACTAGTTCTGAAAACGCTCGGCTAAAATCGGGTTAGCTCGGGAATTTAGTGGCGGGCGCACGCGTTGACTATAAGCGCATCATGTATACGTCTTATCTATGGGATTTATATATGAACATTATGAAAATGACAAGTGTTGTATCACATTATTATAATGAAACTGAAAGAGCACAAAAAAGGTAAATAATAGAAAAATAGTTAAAAAATAATATATTTTTTGGAAAGATAATTATGAAACAATCTGTGATTTTTTATGTTAAAGAAGAGTATTTTTATTGTTCACTAAACAGGTAGCTATAAGAAAACTTCGACATAGGTCTCTATGGAAAACTATATTTACAATGTTTTTGATATTTGTCCTAGTTTTTATTGCATAATTATAAAACAATCCGTGATTTTATTAAGAGCACAAAAAAGAAAAATAATAGAAAAATAGTAAAAAAATAAAAATAAATTATTTTATTGCAAAGATAATTATGAAACAATCTGTGATTTTAAATAGTAAGATTACAAAAATGACAAATATTGTGTCACATTATTATAATGAAACTGAATGATGTTAGAAATTTAAGTTAGTCTTTTAAATAATAAATATTTTCTCCTATCGACATTTTTATTTCTTAGTCTCCGCACTATGCGAGTGATATTCCTAGCTGCGCTTCGTGGAATAGGAAATTAATTATTTTAAATTTTTATTTTAAGCGCACCTACGGGTGTGCTAAGTGGAATACTTTAGGTGTGCTTCGTCTGGGTGTGCTTCGTTTGGGTGTGCTTCATGGAATACCTCATTTGGGGGGCTTTGCCATAATCGCCACGCTTGGCAGGCGGGTTGGCGATCGCAGTATGATGGTAAAATGCATAGAGAACGCTGCTGCCCAATCTCTAGTAAGTCCCTTAGTCGCCTTTTACGACACCCACGGGAAGAAATAGGGTGGTGTTATTCTTTACGTCCGGCACCACACGGTTCAAATCGGTCGGTTCAAATCTTTACGTAATCCTAAAATGAAACCGTATGTTTATCGTATACGCATAACCCACCGAAGTACGATACGTATACCGCAACGATAAAAATTGCTAATCTAAAAAACTGGACTAACTATATTGCAAAGGTTAGCGACCTTTCATCTGAATGACACCGTGACGTAGATAAAGCTTATCATTCGATAACACTTTCAGTTCCAAATAAAGAAAAAAGAGCGAGGTGCCACTGCAAGCGAGAATAATAACGGAAGACATTCATTGTCACCAACATTGGTAAGACTGGAAGCCGAACCCAACATAATTGGGAATAGGCTAGACAGATGATGATGATTCATTGACACCATCATTATCGCTCCGTGTGGTGTCGGACGTAAAGCTTAGCAGCATCCCATTTCATCCCGTGGGTGTCATAAGAGGCGACTGTTTCGTCCCGTGACCACAGACAACCGATAGTGCGACGGTTTTTTATTTGCTCTGTGCGCCTGCGCATCTTGACGTGTAGCGGAGTGACAACTGTCACTTGTCAGTTTGATTTTGACACTTGAATTTGATCTTGATAATGGCTGGATGGTTGGTAATTTGTCTTGAGAGCCTTGTTGTTAATTAATCTTGTTGAATCTATAGTTTTGCGGACCATTTGTTGTGATCCGATTGTTTTGTGTGTAAACAACCCCTTTTGACGATATTGAACGGGTTTTATTTTGGAACTTGATTGAAATAGTTTGAGGTGATACTGACCTAAGGAACCGCATGCTGTGAAAATCTCTAGCGTCTTGAGCGGCTTGGAATCTTGAAATACTTACTTCACTACACAGTACAATATACACTCATTTACATACATAAATCCGGGTAGTCTCCGGAGCCAGTTTTTCCTCAACCAGGTGAGTGATTGAATATTTGTTAATCAGCTCCGCGCACGGCGGACAGTTCGAACCACGCTTACCCAAGACCCGCCCAAAAGTGGCCTATTTGCTGTCTGTCCTGGAACGGTAGGTCTGGCGTCGAACAGCGACTAAGGGACTTACTAGAGTGGGCAGCAGCGTTCTCTATGCATTTTACCACCATACTGCGATCGCCAACCCGCCTGCCAAGCGTGGCTTATATGGCAAACTTTCCCAAAATTTGGTGGGCCTATGTCCAGTAGTGGACGTATATCGGCTGAAATGATGATGATGATGATTCATTGACAGCATAAATTGAAATTTATAATACTTATTTTGTTAATTTTGTATTTCTTTCTGGTTTTGATTGCAAGGCTTCGATAACCATTGAAGTTTGAACTCGGGACCTATCCGACGCGGTTGATAACAAGCCACTCGTGTATTTGAGCACATAAGAATACGTTGCGGACGACGCCGACGTCTCAGTATGCAGACAGATGAGCGATATGCGTCAACGGCAGATGCAACTGCAGCGCGCCGCTCACGGGTCACTGAAGGGACGTTGGATGCGGACGTGACTTAGACGCGCCAATAGTTTGCAGATGGAAAAACAACGCACCTGCATGCTGGCCCTTCTGTCTATATTGTGCGAGATCGCGTCAATACATGTTGTATGTAGACTAATGCAGATACGTGAAAGAAGACGCCGCGTCTACTTCTCATCATCCTCTCTCGTCCCGGGTCATACCTAAGTCTACTGAAGTCACCAATTCTCATTCTCCAACAGATTGCCTCAACGCAGAGGCGTGCATTGCTTAGAGGCGCATAACCAGTGCCTACCTCGAAAAATCACCATAAGTCTGTCAAATACATTTAAATGTGGGTCCCGAAATGATTAAGAAACTAACTATTATACCTAAAGAAACCCGCATTTGTTTGCTTAGACAAGAACAGACGTCCTAGTGCCTACCTCTACAGAAAAGCAATGTTATTGCCTCAACGCATAGCCTTGAGAAGACTTGCTTCATAATATAGGTAATGAACCTATGAGGCGTATCCTGATTTCCTTAAATCGCCTCTTCCGAATTCCTCTGGACAAATTGCGTAAAAGAAAATTTGGTTGGATCTAAACGACGGCGACGTTCAAATGATTGAGTAAAGCGACGCATTAAATTAACGCATCAAATGCGAATATTAGTGTGATGATACCGTAATTGCAAACGAGCATCTTCCTGCACCTTCCGTTGTCTAGTCGGAAGTTTCTGCGGGGCTAGCACGACCTACTGTGCCAGGATTGAGTCACACATTTTTATCACAGTTTGGAAGTAAAAACAGTGATAAAATTCGTGAATCAAGCCTATCACGGAGACCATGCTCGCCCTGCTGAATAGTCTCCGAACCCAAGTACTTGGCTGGACCGATTTGACGGGACTTTCACTGGCAGTTAGCTGATGTAACAAGGAGTAACTTAGGCTACTTTTATTTTAGAAAATAAAAAATAGAATATCACGAAAAAAAAAAAACAATCGAAAAACTTTTTTGTTAGTCGCGGGTAATTACCTATATAACTTGGATTAATGCATTCTTAATACATTAACCGCGGTAGTACGTCCTCTTGCAATAATTTCCGACATCCACGCGGGCGAAGCCGTGGGCAAAAGCTTTTGTGTCATATTCATGACATTGTTCAGGAAAATTAAATTACCCTATCGGCGTACCAATAGTCCTATTACTAATACTTATTCAGTCCAGCCTACGAAATTCTCAGAATGAATCGGAACGTCATATCCTCAAGCAGTCAACAGGAAAGGGGTCATTGCAATTGCGGTGTTGGACAGAGTTGGTCGTATATCTTCAAATTATCACAACTGACGTGTATAGTGACGAAACTGCTTCAGCTCAGTGTACTTTGGGACGATAGAACCAATGAATAGTCATTAGAGTCTCAACATTTTGTTATTTGTTGAGGTCAGTCAAGTATCAAGATTTTACCAACGGCAAAATAGTATTGGATTTTTTTGTTCTAAAAACTCCGAACTCCCGTTTAGAATGACTTCTGATCAGTGTGCTATTGAAAACCAATACTAAAATTATTTTGTTTACCTATTTCTCGGAGTGTTCGTCCGTTGCTATCAGTTTTCTATCTTATCTTATGAGGACAAAAATCTCAGTGAAAAGCAAATCTTGTATTAGGTACTGTGTTTGGGAGTCAAACTTGGTGAGTAATACAATATTTTTTTTATTATTGATTTATTAACAAGCTTCTGCTTGCGTAATTTTTAGTTTTAAAGTAAAATATATCTCATAGCATCGCATGGTTCACCCGAGATTTTACTTCCATTTCTCTTAACGTTTTACTGACTATTTTTGAATATTTACTAGACTCATAAGGGTCGTTGCGTGATATTAAAAATACCTTCCTCAAGAATTGGGCTGCCAAATGTAACAAGAGTTTTTCAAGTCTGACTGGGAGTTCTAGAAATGAAGAACCCCCTACATACAAACAAACTAGGAAGAATTAAATAAATATCTTACGACAACCAACACACCGTTATCTGATCCCAAACTAGGCAGAGCCTGTACTATGGTAACCAGACAACTGATAAATATACTTATATATTTCTAAATACATACATATTGTAGATAAACAGTAGTAATAGTGTGTAGTAGTGGTAGTTGTAATTAATAGTCTACCCATTCACACAAGGCAGACTAATCTACTCCGTAAATTCTGAAACTAAACTATCAGAAATCGCTTAATAACCGTCATTATGCCTGAGATTTAGGCAAGTTTCTCAAGCCAGGATAGTGAGCTAGTTTTAGTAAGCTGGCAAACTAGTAACTCTGACTTCGGGTAACCAAACGATTAGCAGCTAATATAATTTGAACTATACAAGGTCAAATTATATTAGCTGCTAATGCTTTACTCACGTATTCGGTGTCGAAAACAAAAAGAAATGTAAAAAAAAAACTGAAAAAATTTTTTTGTTCATCTTTCCAACTTTGTTCAGAACTTTTAATGACAGTGACTTATAGGCACAAAAGACTGTTAAGTTTTGGAAATTCGTAAAAAAATATCTGTTTTACGAGAAATTACAAAAACAGCAGATCGATTACGGGCATTGACCTTCGCCCATCGAATGTTTTTTTTTTATGTCATGTTTATTTGTTCCTTTCATTAGTTTTCAATATACATACCCAACACGTCGGTAAAAATGGCCCACTAATTAAATTTGACCCTATATAGTTTCATGTATCTTTATCATTAGGACCATTCTTCTACGCTAAGCTAGGTCCGATTTAAGTAAATATACACGTGTTTCATTCCAACCAATAACGCCCAAGACAGTAAATCGACCTTGAGCATAGTAAATATTGATGAACAAACAAAGCTATGACCAAAAGTTTAGTTCTAATGTGTGTATTATACAGCGTGTGGTCGTTCCACAAAGGTGTGGTCATATTAAATGGTGTGGTGGTACAGACCATTAAACTGAACAATTTTCTCCATGGGACTAAGTTGACATTCACAGGGACGTAATAAAATCGCGGTGGTATTTTATCGCGCACTGGCTTTTATTTTTTCGTATGGGGCAGTTGATAATTTTACCGCGATTTTGGTGGTAGTCGAAGTTTACGAAAACGTAAAAATATCGCGTTTGGGATTTTATTGCGCACTAGATTTTCAATTCTATGTGTTGAACAGAGCATTGAAAATCTAACAGAGAGCATACCACCGACCGCGTTGAAAAAATGCACTGTTCGATTTTAAATTTGTCAAAAATGTATACTCGAGATCATTTTTGACAGATTCACGCTGAGATCGGACTGTGAACGTTCTTAAAATTACGAGAATTGCCCCTCTGCTCTACGAGCATCGTGCCCTGCCCACTGACCACTGCCTCTTATAGACTCCAGACTCAGGTAGGCCGGAGTAAAGAAAACCTGTTCAGGTGCAGATTCATAGATGACTCCGCCCTGGAGTGTAAACGTGGTGCTGTCCCACAAACACTGCGGCACTTAATTTTTTGTTCAGCGTATCCTGCTGTTTGCACGCCACAGGAGTTGATGGACGCTACTGAAAATACTAAGCTCGTAGCCAAATTCTGGGATATCTCTATTTAGACTGCTATCGACACGCTAGGAAAAAGACCGCCACTTATGTGTGGTGGTCTGTACCACACACCTTTAAAATATGACAACACATTTCTGAAACATACTGTATAGACACGTATACCTAGTATATCCGACACGTGCATAGTTTCAAAGGTCTTTAGTATCGATTCGGAGACGCTTTGCATACGGAGTCGCGAACAATTTGTTATAGTCGGGCCTATTGACCGGTAGCCGTACTTATCCGTCAGTAACTTTGACAATCTTGTTAAATTAAGAGTGCTTCTGAAAGAGATGGAATGATGTTTAATTTGAAGGTCATCGTATTAAGATAGTGTTTTTTTTGTGTAGTGTGTTACAAATGAGTTTGATTGCTGTATTGCAGATTTGGGTAATTTTTTTACTATTATTTTTATTTTATTTTAGTTTAACAACATGTTAAGAAGCAATATTTAGGTATTTGATAACATTGAAGCCAGAAGTAGAATACAATGACCTCCAAAATAAAAGTAATTTTGCAGTTTTAATTAAAATTAAAAATAACTGCAAGGGTCAGTGGAATAGTTTTTAAGCATTTATTAGTTGATTGAATATGTACGACTTGGCAGACAATTGTACATAGATACCAACAAATATTTGAAGTAGTAGGATTATTATACTGATCCATATGTATTTTTTGTAAGGAGCAGAGCAAAAAGAGAAAAAGTTCGAAAGAACGTGTCGCAAAAATGAGGTAAAAACGCGGTTAGGCGATGCGATGCTATAGGATATATTTTATGATCTAACAAGAAATTTCAAGCCAAGGAGAAAGCTGGCAGAGGCTAGTAGTTTTTTATGATAAAATACTACATAGGACTACGTATTATAAGTTCTAGAATCATATTGTATTAAATTCCATGATATAAAAAGTGGGCCAAGGTCAGAACTAGACTCAATCGGTGGGTAGATATTATAGACACCGGGCAATCTAGTCCCAGTATACTTAATACATTTATGTGAGTTTTGAAATATTTCAATCAATCTGCCTAGCCTTGTCCCAACCATGTTCGGGTCAGCTTCCAGTCTTACCGGATGCAACTGAATACCTATCAGTATTTTATATACTAAGTGACTGCTTTTTTTTTGGATGGTAAATCATCAAATGACGTCTCCCGCTCTTGGACGGAGCGGGAGGGCGTGTCAGACTTTTACTGACTAAAACTCACCCGTGTTTCTTCAGTTGCCCATGTGCCGGGGTCACGGTATCTCTTTCGAACAATTTTGCGACCCTGGCAGGCATCGGTCCTAGCAGACCCCTTCAGTTCTGCTGACATCTCTTTGAGGCGCGCGTGGAACACTACGCGCCATCGACCAGAGCCTGGATCCTTACCGGGCGGCAAGGTACCCATTGCTCGCCGCCCGTGACTGCTTACCTGATCCTCCATAAACTAGTTACTGGGTAACACAATGCCCCTTACCCTTGGTATGACTGGTTGTCAGATTTAATGGGCTTCGACTACCCGTAAACTAACGACTGTCATAGATCTTGATATGATAGCCGAAACCAACTGCTTAAAGGCTTCCGCAAACAGGCGCAACACGACTCTCGTAGATCAATTTCTATAAAAATCATGAAAATTGTTTTAAAAGATTCGGGTCGCGCTTTTGTGTCGAGTCTGTTTTTTAGATATGCCTTTTTTTGGATGGGAAATCAATAAATGACTTCTCCCGCTCTGGGCGGAGCAGGAAGACGTGTCAGACTTTTACTGACTAAAACCCACCCGTGTTCCTTCAGTTGCCCATATGCCAGGGTCACGGTATCTCTTTCGAACAATCTCGCGACCCTGGCAGGGCTAACGTACCTTAACCTTCGATCGACCCTTACTTATTTAGCCACGAGCCCCATTGAAAGGCTTGTAGGTACACACGGCTACATACCAAGCTATACAACAATTCCAGTTTTAGCTGATCTCACATTGTATAGGCTTTTTGTATAATGAGAAGTCAGCTTATATTGGAAATTTGTAGTGATTTATCACCATGCGTACCTAATTCCGCTGTGCGCTCAGTGTGGTGCTGGATGTAAAGAATAGCAGAATCCCCCCTTCCCGTGGGTGCTTACCCACTAGAGAATGGGCAGCAGCGTTCTCTATGCATTTTACCACCATACCAACCCAAAACAGATGACCAATGGGGCCGAAAGGTTTTGGAGTGGCGACTGAAGACGTAGAGTTAAAAGGCCTACCACAAGGTGAACCGATGGCCTTATGTTGGCCACAGGAAACTGCTGTATGCGGGAAGCACAGAAACGGTCGAAATGGTGGAGTTTGGGAGAGGGTTATGTCCACCAGTAAACGTCTTTCAGCTGAAACGATGTCGACGACGACATACCTAAGTATCTTTTTCCGCTCACAATATGACCGGATCTCTAATAGCATTTATTACACCATTTTTCTCGGTATTGTTTATAAAAAACGTTAAGTGATAATGCTATCTTAAACTTCAAATATGAAATGTAAACCTATTTATTTTTACATTAAGTTTTAAGTTGTGTGTGCTGTAATCGAGTTTATAAACTTATATTATACGTATTTTGGTTTTCGGTTTAAAGGGGAAGCCGAAATAGCCATTTAGTGGCCTGGTATTAGTAGGCACCTAAAACAATTAGTTATTAAAACTTATTCGATACAAAATTATAAAAATGTACGTACACTATGAGATTATAAAGTTACTTTCCCGTAAATAATTTAACTCAAACGGAGTCCATTTTGTTTGTTCATTGTTGTCAGTTAAAAATAAGCAATTAAATCATACACACACAAACACACAGACACACACACGCGCACACACATACACACCAACACGCACTCTCTTCACACTGTTATAAAAAAGTACACTCATCACATAATTTAGTAAAATCAAATTATTAAAATTGAAGGTAGTCGGTAAATGAATTTCGACACCGCACTCTATTTTAATAGACAAAACGATTTGTATATCTATTGTATTTGTAATTAAATTAGAGGTTGAAAGTAATATATTATGTTATTTATGGTACCTGTCAATTATAATGGTTTCCACCAAGTTTATCGTGTTCTTTATTAAAAAAAATAAACCTAGATTACATTTCTCTTTATTTATTTATTTTTCTTTTACAGATTTTGTCATCACGAGCAAAATACAGTGAAGTGCCAAGTTCAGTGTTTAAAAAACTGTCAAAATGAAGTTAATATTAATACTATGTGTTCTAATAGTGACATTTACGACTGTGCTAAGTTCAACATATTTCTTTGGCGAGCAAACCAACGGTACGAAGCTAGTGTTTCGTGATAAATTGAAATATGAAGCCATTCCTTTGAAGAAACGGATCAAGACTTATAGTTATAATGGAACGGTGCCGATTAAGGTAATCATAAAGTACAGATGATGCAATTTCACGAACGCGCGTCAATCATACCAATTACATAATACACAATATCTTATCACAATGAAGTAAGAGTCCTTTCTGTAGTGCTATACTGTAAAAAACTGACCGTGATAATTGGGGTGCAGTGAGCTTAATGAGCAGTTGTGGCCCAGTGGTAACGCCCGTGATTTACGAGTTGTAGGTAGGTCGTGGGTTCGATCCCAGGCAGGCGCTTTCAATCAACTCAGCCTATCGCAGTCCACTGCTGGACATAGGCCTCTCCCATATTGCGCCACAACACCCTGTCCTCCGCCTTCCGCATCCAGTTTGCCCCAGCCACTTTCTTTAAGTCGTCGGTCCACCTAGCTGGGGGGCGTCCCACGCTACGCTTGCCGATACGCGGTCTCCACTCCAGGACTCGTCTGCTCCATCGGCCATCGGTCCTTCGACAGACATGGCCAGCCCACTGCCACTTCAGTTTGCTTACTCTGCGAGCTATGTCGGTAACTCCAGTTCTTTTCCGGATAATTTCATTTCTGATTTTATCCTTCAAAGAATCTCCGAGCATAGCCCGCTCCATAGCACGCTGAGCGACCTTGAATTTGTGAACCAGCCCAACTGTCAGTGTCCATGTTTCGGCACCGTATGTCATTACGGGCAGGACGCACTGATTGAAGACCTTAGTCTTCAGACATTGCGGGATTGGCGACGAGAAGACTTGACGAAGTTTCCCAAACGCTGCCCAACCCAACTGGATCCTCCTGTCGGCTTCCTTCTCAAAGCTGTGTCTACCGCACTGGATGACTTGCCCTAAGTAGACATACTCCGTCACAACTTCGAGAAGCGAACCCTCGATGTGGATTGGACTCGGCAAGACGTGCGAGAGAAACCGGCATGTCCTAGAACCAAAAATTCGAAGAAATGTGACATCTACCAACCCGCACTGGGCCCACGTGGTAGATTACGGCCCACTCCCTCTCGCCGAGAGGAGGCCGGTGTCCCAGCTGTGGGAACAAAATAGGCTGATTACGATGATGAGGTTAAAGTGAGTGTCAATATCAAGCACCAGATGAAATGATAGCTCACTTCTAGGTCACTTCACCTAAGTTCTCACGGTAAGTTGTTAAAAGAATAGATCGGCTGGTTAGCCTACGTTCGTACGCGTTCTTTTTACACGCTTTATATTAGCTTCACTTGTATGTTTGTATATTTGTATGTTTGTTTGTAACCGACTCCTTATATAGCGCGATTTTGACCCACTTTAAACGACCAGATTTCATTCAAACTTTGCACACCTGTCAAGGACCGATGACAATGCAATAATTTCATACATTTGTGCCATTATCCTTGCCAGGGTTACCTGGACGGCAAAAAAACTGTCACAAACTTCGCTGACAAACGTCTCAAAATTCGAAACACCCTAAAAAATAGCCAAACTAAAAAGTATAAAATAATGGAAAAAAAGCGTGGGGTGCCTGATATCAATAAAAAATACTTTAAAAAGCACCCCACGCTTTTTTTCCATTATTTTGTGCTTTTTAGTTTGGTTTTCAATGGAAGCGTGTTTTTTAGTTTTTTTAAACTATTATTTATTTTTATCTCGACGTTCCTTGCGCACTGATTTACAAAACGACTTGCAAATTCAACTTCGGGACGAGTACGGCCTCTGTGATAGACTTTTTTTTTTTGTGGATTTGAAATCATCAAATGACGTCTTCCGCTCTTGGGCGGAGCGGGAGGGCGTGTCAGACTTTTACTGACTGAAACCCACCCGTATTCCTTCAGTTGCCCATGTGCCAGGGCCGCGGTGTCTCTTTCGAACAAATCTCGCAGCCCTGGCAGGCATCGGTCCTAGCAGACCCCTTCACTACTGCTGACATTCCCCCCCGGCAGGCAACACGATACCCCTTACCCCTTGGTAAGTTGGTTGTCAGACTTCTGGGCTTCCGACTACCCGTAGCATATAGCCTATGTTGTTCGCATTGCTGGGACACAGGCCTCGTCCCGGTGAGATGGAGTAAGCCGTAATCCACCACGCGAGCCCAGTTGGTAGATGTCAAATGTCTTAGAATTTTTGGATGTAGGACATACTGGTTTCCCCACTATGTTTTCCTGCACGTTTTTGAGAGCAGTGGTGATGAAATAATTTACACAAAGTAAAGCGTGATTATACTACACAATACAATACAATACAATCCTTATTTCAGGCAACTTAGGCCCATAAAAACACAATAAATAAATAATATAAAACAATAACTATAACATATTCTATAAAACAAAACTAAACTAAAACTATCACTAAACACGTAATAATGACGGCGCCGTGTTTCGCTGCGTGGTGTCGCGTAACCGTCCTCGGAAACGACGATACAAGACACCTTTCGGCCAAAAGTCCTCTCTCAGACAGGTCTGTTGATGGTGGGTTGGAACTCATACCACAAACGACTTAAAATTGATGTTGTGGCGCGATTCCAACCTTTCGACCCTCAGTCCAATTGGTCTTAACTTTCAAGTACTGCACGACTTCCTCAATCGTCGTGGAGTGATGGGTTCGAACCGAAGTCCGTTGTTAACACGGGGCCACCACTGCTCTCAGTACCGACTGTCAAAGACCACACCTGAACGTGTTTGTCGAAGCACTGAGGGGTTTCAATAAGTAATTAATAGATATATTTCTTCATTCACACACTCTATTTCTCAATTTCCAGGCAATCAGCTGCTACGACTTTCAAAACAGCGAGGCATCCGTCAACATCACATCGGGCGGCATTGGATACAAGAACGTCGAGCTGCGATTGAAGAGCCAACGGAGTTACCGACTGGATTACGCTATAGAGATTTACGCGTAGGACAGGGGTTTAAACATGATGAAGAATTGAGAGTTTGGGCGTAATTTCGAAGAAGCGTGTGGTCCAGGGTATATATAGGGAAAATAAGGGGCCGTCCGACTAGTTAGATACTTCGAAATGAACCCTACTCCTGATTTACTCACATTTTCGGACGGCCACACTGGAAGTAAGGACAACCGTCAAACCGTGTTGTCATACATTCTTAAATCTGGCTCCGTATTATTCTTATGTTCGAAGGTAAAACGGAGTACGCAACGCCCATAATTTCGGCCAAAACTAAGGACTACTTGCTTAGAGAGTAGACCCCTGCAGTGGACTGTAATAGGCTGATAGATGGAATAGGCAATGTTGAGATTATAACTGCCCAAAAAATAAAATTAATTAGAATATTGTAAAAGTTAATCATAGTACTATTTACAATTAATCAAAGTTAAATTTACAATGTTGTAAACGCAAATAAAAATGTAAATTGTACTACGATTTACTTCTACAAGATCTAATATGTATTTTTATTAAACGTTTTGTTTGTATGTTCCTAATAATATCACTTATCTACTAATAAAACCATATTGGAAAAGTCTGACCACCAACAACTTCGTCGCGGCAGTAAGTCAGACAGCGATGAGAGGCGTTGGCGATCCCCGCCGCAGTGTCCAGCGATTTGAAATGGGTGCAATAACTTCCCAGTCACCACCCGGTAGTAACTGGGAATTTTATTCTCGACTGCCACCTGGTGGCAATTCCTGTGGGGGCGACTGGGAATATGCGGCAAATTCGACAGCTTTCATTGCGGTAATTTAGATTGTTGTACCCACGAGTTTTTCAAACCTATAAAGCAATGGATGAGGAACTTCATTAAAATTCCTTCGGATTGTGAAACAAAGAAAAAATCTTCAATCCCATTCAGATTCTGATAAATTGTGCGTTTCGCAATTAGGGTGCAGAATCTGAATCATTTTGAAGATTATTTTTAATTCATTGCGTCATGTTCGAAAAAATGCCGTTCAACAAAGTAAATAACGCAATGAATATTGTTGAACTGTCAAACTGACAGCGATTCCTACTGATAGTAAGTTACACAATTACCGCTCTGGACAATTCAAATTCAATTTCAAAATATTTATTTCAAATATAAATCCATATAATGTTAGTAGTAATACAACTTACCACAATGTTAGTATTAAATAAAAATAAAAAAAATATCCGAATGAACCATTGAAGTGATCGTTCAATGGTTCATTAGTTCATTTTCCTAAGTGGGTATGAACTCTGAACCATTTTCGCAAGAGGGGAGTGTTCCACCGGTCTGAGAACACATTCAGGATGCCATTGGAGGAGGACCGCAAGAGCGCAACCATAGAAGCGCAGCGCCTCTGCATGATCGCAGCAAACCCGTTGACGCACGCTTCCGCGAACAGCAACATCATAATGCGTTGAGGCACTGATGATTGTAAATATATTTTTGCGCTAAGACAAAGCTTAAGTTTGTGCCATATTTTTCTATGTTTTAAGTTAATCTACGCTTTAAGATTGCTTTTTTTTTAGAATCACTTACTTTTGTCGTTCAATAAATGTTGTTTTTAAATGTCGTGAACACTTAAAATAAACGATGATTTTATTAATTCCTTAGGCTTTTCTTTTTCTCTTCCTTTTCGACAACATAAATAAATGAAACACAAAATAAATATGGATAATCATATATTTTCTTAAAATATAAACATTTAAAAATAACACATTTCTCTTACACGATACATACACGCTGTACGAAGACTTTGGTTAAAGCGACTATTTATAACGCAAGACAAGAATGCAAGAAATAGAGAAAAGAATAAATACAGTAGAATAAAAAAAAACACCAGAAACTGGGACAATAATGCAAGAAACTGGGACAGTAACGCCAGAAACTGGGACAATGATGTAAGAAACTGGGACAGTAACGTAAGAAACTGGGACAAACATGGCAGAACTTGGGACTAAGACGCAAGAAAACGAGACAGATAATGGCGGAAACTGCGATGAGAATGCCATAAACAAAATCAATTCTTGCATGATAACATTTTGAGTTCAAATCTGGGCAAGTACCAATGTGACTTTCAATTCATTTGTACTTGGAGTTTATCTTGAGGAAGGGTAGCGATCATGCTCGTGTATTCTCAGTACAAGAAGAGGCCTTTGCCCTACAGTGGGACAAAAACAGGCTGGTACTATTATTATTTACCATTTGGTACATAACAACTGCAAATTGTTAATCATATCTTGCATAATCTTGACTTGTTAATCATATCTTGCATAATCTTGACTTGTTAATCATATCTTGTATAATCTTGACTTGTTAATCATATCTTGCATAATCTTGTCTTGCTTACAAAAATCGCTCTAAATTAATTTGTTGCATAGCCAAACAAGTGATTTAGGTAAACTTAACATCGAATAGGATGATTTATATTAATTTAATCATTAAAAAAAAAAGTTGTTAACACAAATAATCAGTACCATTCCATGTTTTTTTAATACTTAATCATAAGTAATGTGTTTTTCAAGATATTTTTTTATATTATATGCTGACTTTGAGGTTATTATTAACACATGCAAGACCTCGGAAAAGATCCGGTAAAGTGTGAGCTGGACTGCCACAATTAGCCATCCGCATTAATTATTAAAATTCAGATAGAAATTATCTTAAAATGGTCCATTATTTCCTACGGAACCGTAAAAAAGGCCAAGAATAATACAAAAGGGACTGCATAAAAAGCATTAGACAATAACAAAAAGGATTTGGTCCACGTTTCACATTTAAAAGAAAAACATTACCCTAAATAATAAAATCATAATAATATTTGCACCGTACATAAAAAATAACGAGTAATATGTTGACTTCACTCATCTAAGATCAGTATTGCAGGTTTATTATTAATAATTAAGGATTATGCGTTGCTAGAGTGATTAAATGAAAACCTACATTTTTTTTTAATTCGATCCAATACTCAGAAATTGTATATAATAAGCAAAGGTTCCTTTGTTAACGCAAAACCACTTCAATTTTTAGTTAACAAGAACGCAAGCAAATTACTCAGGAGTTCAGCTGATCCATTCTGTTTAAATGTCACCGAGAAAACTTGAGAAGCGAGCTGTCACTTACACTCAATGTTCCATGTGATAACGGACAAAAATAATATTACCATCCCATTTCTTCCCGTGGGTGTCGTAAGAGGCGACTAAGGGACTTACTAGAGAATGGGCTGTAGCGTTCTCTATGCATTTTACCACCATACTGCGATCGCCAACCCGCTTGTCAAGCGTGGCGATTATGGCAAAACCAAAACAAATTGGGGGTGGCCTATACTCAGCGGTGGATGTCTTTCGCCTGAATTGATGATGATGAATGATGAGCTGTCACTCCATATGATGGTACGGATTTCCACTATAGACAACTCACTTCACCTAAGTTTACACGGTGACATATTTACAGAATAGACCCGGCAGGTATGCGACCAAACGCACGTTATCAAAGTATGTTATGCCTTCATAAAAACCTCATTTGTAGGTAAATTACATGAGCATATTCTTTACGAAACAGTCTTAACTAAAATGCATAGATAACAATAAAATTCTATAAATTAATTTCTGAGACATGTACCAACTAAATGTATTTAGATAATTCGAATTATCTTTATGTCTAGATATTACTCCAAAGATTTTGATCGTTCGATTTGCCCTTCCGCGTTAATATATACTCGCCTTTTTAACACCTCTGACATAACATACCTAGTAATGTGATCGTTAAAATGTATATCCGCGGATACGGATCCGAATACTTGGTGTCAAGATCCGCGGATACAAATACGGATACAGATCTTACCTCTCTTACTCAATCAGTAATGATGCGTGTAACTTTGGAACGATAGTTGACGTCACTTGACGCAATGCTAGCCAGGAGATGTTTCAACTTGCATTGCGCGGGTCTTTGTTTTGTTTATTGTTTACCTACTCATTAAATATTTGATTTTAAGATATAAAAAATATCTGAACGGAATTTGATCGTTTTTCATTGCTAAATAATCACCTATAAGTATATTGTTTCATCTAGGTATTGAAAGGAATCTTATCTGAAACATGAAGTAGAAACAGTAGGTTGGTTGTCATGGAAACGCTATTGATAATGTGCGAGGTCACTTTTTACACGCTTTATATTAGCTTCACTTGTATGTTTGTATATTTGTATGTTTGTATATTTGTATGTTTGTTTGTAACCGACTCCTTATAGCGCGATTTTGACCCACTTTAAACGACCAGATTTTATTCAAACTTTGCACACCTGTCAAGGACCGATGACAATGCAATAATTTCATAAATTTGTGCCATTATCCTTGCCAGGGTTACCAGGACAGCAAAAAAACTGTCACAAACTACGCTGACATACGTCTCAAAATTCGAAATACCCTAAAAAATAGAAAATAAATAATAGTTTAAAAAAACTAAAAAACACGCTTCCATTGAAAACCAAACTAATAAAAAGTACAAAATAATGGAAAAAAAGCGTGGGGTGCCTGATATCAATAAAAAAATACCTTAAAAAGCACCCCACGCTTTTTACTAAGGACATATTTTTTTTGTATGACTAAGAACGGTGAGGACAAATCTAGCGATTTTATCTTTGACTTACTGTTTTCAAAAGCCAAAACAAGCCTCTGATCAGTTGATATGCTGTCAAATCTTATGTTAGCAGTTCGGATTTGTTAACTAACGAGCAATCATACTTGTTGACAGATTAAATTAATAATATGAATGTATAATAACCAGTGATCGGATATTCGGATGCATATTTACCTAATGTTACTATTTAGCTGTGAAAGCACGGAAGCGGCTTCGTATTTTTTTTATTAAAGCCGGGTTTCTTGGATCATCATATTTATTTAAAATTAATGTTTAACCCCAGACGCAAATACATAATTATGTGTGTAGGGTGGTATGTGTTAGTTAAAACAACACACAAAACACGGTAAAAACGCGCATTCCATATTAGCCAACATTTCAATTTTAGGTGAATATGCATCTGAATATCCGATCTCTTATAACCTATCACTTACTACATTTTTACACAGGGTTACTAGGTTACTACGAAATTTTAAACCTTTCAGTCTGAGAAAAAAGCATTTTACTGAGAAGTAAAACAATATTTGTTGCATGTCAAGAGCACGTGCCAATTTAAACCTTATGTCAATGACAATAGCTCATGAATTGCTACGACTATGCTCACCTGTCATCGTTCAAATACAATTTGAACTGATGACCCATCTCGATATTCTAAACGCTTGAAAAATAATCATTATAAACAAAAATAAACATTAATGTAGGATTGAGTCGACAATTTTGTAGGATATTGCTTAGATTTGTCGGATCTTCTTCTGCTTAGCCTATACCGTTTGGGTTGGCTTCCCGTCTAACCGGATGCAGCTGAATACCAGTATTTTACAAGAAGCGACTGCTTATCTGACCAGCGCAAACCAGTTACTAGTCAACACGATACCAAGACTGGTTTTCAAACTTTCAGGTTTCTGACTACCCCTGGAATGACCGTAAACAAAAAATCGAACAAACTGTAGATTATTTTAATCGGTCCTGCACCTAAAACGTACAGACGCCAGTACATAAAGCTACTACAATCTGTCAAATTTCTTTTATAGGTTTTCAACTTTAAAACTAAAGTATAAGGTTCCAGATTGATTAGGAAAATTTGACAGTTTCGGGTACCATGATGTACTGGTGTCTGTACTATCCGAATGTTTTTTTAATCTATCTTGGACCTCGCATCCGAATATCCGTCAATATCCTACAATATCCGCCCCATCCTTCAGTTCATTATTACTTCTCATGGAATATTCAGTGTATAGTACAATATAACATACATAAATAGTAATTATTGGCATTCCTTGAGCACTTGTAGAGATTTCCTGAATAACTCCTGCTGAGAGCGCGCGTGTTTGATCTCCAGTTCGGCTAAATCCAACAGACTGGAAAAGAGAAAGAAATGATTATTGAATTACTTAATAAATATATTGTATTTTCATACATTAAATTTGGGCCGGCTTCTCCCAATTTAGAGGGGTTTGCTGCAATCGCCACGCTTGGTAGGCGGGATGGCAATCACAATATGGTGGTACAATGCATAGAGAACGCTGCTGCCCATTCTTTAGTAAGTCCCTTAGTCACCTTTTACGACACCCACGGGAAGAAATGGGGTGGTGCTATTCTTTACGTCCCCGGCATCACACGGAATTTCAAGGATTGTCTTATACTAATGTGTTTTTATTTTTATTATTTTTTGTTAGTTACCAGCTTTTTTATAACGAAGTGAATTTTAATGTAGTTGTTATTACTATTGAATTATGCTGTTCCCACTGCTGGGACACAGGCCTCCTCTCAGTGAGAGGGAGTGGGCCGTAATCTACCACGCGGGCCCAGTGCGGCTTGGTAGATGTCACATGTCTTCGAATTGTTGACTCTAGGACATGCCGGTTTCCTCACGATGTTTTCCTTCACCGTTTTGAGAGCAGCGGTGATGAAGTTATTTACACAAAGTAAATCGCCTGTCTGGATTCGAACCCACGACCTAAAAAAGTCGGGGCCGATACCCCTGAGCCACTAATGCACTATATTAAGTTTAATAGTAACCAAAATACACACTATACAAATTAATAATGAAGTACTTCTGCCAGGGCCGTGAGATCTGTTCGAAAGAGGTACCTTGGCCCTGTCATATGGGCTACTGTAGGAACACGTGTGGGTTTTAGTCAGTAAAAGTCTGACACGCACGCTCCATCCAGAGCGGGAGACGGGATTTGATTTTCCACCAACAAAAAAATAATAATATAATTTTACCTCTTCTTGAACGCTGCAACTCTTCTAGTACGGAAGTCGATAAGTTCCTCCCGCGCGCGCGCTGATAGCTGTTCGAACTTCGCGCATGCGTCCGCTTGTGCTTGCTCCGCCTATAACGGCAAGTATTATCAATTAAATTATATACAGTAACCTATATGGAACTAGCGAGGCACTAATTTCAAACATTTCTACATAAACTAGACGTAGTTAGGCAAAAAGGATCGAATACAAAACTTGGTCAAAAATAAGTTAAGTGCACCAAACTGATCCAAATTATACCATACTACGGGTCAGTAAAAACGACCTAGCTAAAATAGCTTTTATTTTGGTATAATTAAACTATATACCCAATGGTATGGCGTTTCTAAATTTTTTTTTTTTTTTTAGCCTAACAAATTCACACTTTCTGGTTCTAACTAATATTTTTAATAGAATATGTTAATATACCATTACTAATAAAAAACGTGTTAATGTTCCACTGACAAAAATACCAGGTACAGACGCCACCATATAAAGCTACTACAATCTGTCAAATTTCTTTAATAGGTTTTCAACTTTATCGCTTCAGTATAAGGTTCAAGATTGGTTGGGAAAACTTGACAGTTGCGGGTAGTTTGTGCTGGCGTCTGTACCTCTTGAACTTCAAACGTCAATATCTCAAAAGTAACTGGATGTGGATTGGATCCTTTTCCCTTAACTACGTCAAATTCATGCCGTTTTGTAGGAACGCAGACACTACATTAAGAAAATTGAACTACAAATAATTAAACAAAACCTTACTCATAGATTTACATTTTATTAAAATCTTAAGTGAAAACGTGGTCACGTGGTCTTTGGCATTCATTCTTTACTAACGTATTCCACGCATAGAATTGTGGCGGCATCTACACCGCCACATACGAACTAAGCATCACACTGACGTCACGCAAAATCCTGCATCGCGCAAGCAAAGTTTTCCACGCAACTAGAATATATACAGCGTCCCGACATCAATTTTCAGGCTGTTGCCTACACACGACACCCGTCTGTTCAGAGAATCCTTCCTTCTCTATAGAGGATGAGTGAACTTTACACCCTGTTCCTCATCCCACTGTTGGTACACGGACCTCCTCTCGGGGAAAGGGAGTGAGCCATCATCTACCACGCGGGCACAGTGTGGGTTGGTAGATGTCACATATTTTCGAAATTTTGGTTCTAGGATATGCTGGTTTCCTCACGATGTTTTCTGTTCCTCATACCTTTATAGAATGAATGCCAACGATCACGAAACCGTGTTCTTCTAACTTATAATTTAAGTAATGACTTTTATTGACATACATGAGAAACTTCCCTAAGCTTGAAGACGTATCGTGGGTGCGTTTACAAATGCCTACATTCACATCTTTAATGTTAACTAGCTTTTGCCCGCGGCTTCGCCCGCGTGGATGTCGGAAATTAATGCAAGAGGACGTATAACCGCGATAAGAATGTGTTATTCCAGGTTATATAGGTAATATAGACTCTGTGTGCTATTTTCGATCCAGATCCATTCAGCTGTAGCGGAATCGCCGCCACACGAAGCGATCCAAGTAATAATCCGTTCGGCCATCATCGGCTATCTCCGCCGCGCCGAACACCCCTTTCCTTAGAGTTCGGTTTAGTCGCAGGCCTACGCGCCAGTGCATTGTCCGCCGCTGCGCAAGCACCCGCACGCTTGATTACCTAAACCCAGCTAGACGCCTCGCGCTCGTAAAATTAAAACTAAATATCATTTCCTAAAAATCAACCTCTTTAGCTTTCTTCTATATTGTTTAATGTTCTTTCATCTATCTATCTTCTGTCTCTAGTGTTAACGTGCTTCCTACTCTTGTGTATCCGCTATTAACTTCTTATTTAAAATATAACTGTTCGTTGTGCTTGTGAACTTTGGACTTTTATTTGGTGGACCGATACCTACATATTGGTGACCCCGACAACGCGCGTTATGGAAACGCCTAAGGAAGATCGTTGGGCTGCGGAAACTTCGCGTGTAGGCGTTCGTCCACCACCATTTTGGCCCGACGACCCGGAAATGTGGTTCGCGCAGATGGAGTGCCAGTTCGCGTTGGCAAACGTTACAGTGGATCTAACAAAATATTACCAGGTCGTGTCTGCGCTGGAACACCGGTATGCCACCGAGGTCAAAGATATTATCACCAACCCGCCAACGGTGAATAAATACGAAAAATTGAAGATGGAGCTTATTAAGCGGTTGTCGGCCTCACGGGAACGGAAGGTTAAACAATTGCTGATTGTCGAGGAGCTGGGTGACCGTAAGCCATCGCAGTTCTTACGTCATTTACGGCATCTAGCAGGACCGTCTGTACCGGAAGATTTCTTGAGAACATTATGGTCGAATCGTTTACCGACCAACCTACAGACGGTTATAGCGTCACAACCGGACCTTCCGTTGGACAAATTAGCGGATTTAGCCGACACGGTTAATGAAATCGCGCCGGCGGGGCCCATGCAAGTAGCAAGCGTTGGTGATTCAGGTACATCTACACTTATAAAAGAGATGGCATGTCAGATAGCGGAATTAACCAGACAAGTGAGTTCACTGTCTACTAAAGTGGATAATCGAGGGCAGGTACGTGGTCGTTCTCATTCTCGGTCTAAACGTGATAACCGGCGAAGTAGATCCAGATCAAGGCCATGTCAGCCACCAGAAAACCACCCGCATTGTTGGTATCATTTCACATTTGGCGGCCGTGCGAAGAAATGCTTAGAGCCTTGTACATGGAGGTCGGAAAACTCCAGAGGCAGCCCGAATTAGCGGCCTACGACTGCCCATTAGCATCAGGCCGTCTTTTTATTACTGACCGTTGTTCTAAAATGTTATTTCTTGTCGATACAGGCTCAGATTTGTGCGTCTACCCACGGTCGGCGATAAAGACGCCCTGCAATATCACGAAGTTTAGTTTAACGGCAGCCAACGGAAGTATTATTAATACCTACGGTCCGGTGCAACTCAACCTCGACCTAGGTCTTCGCCGTTCATTTACTTGGAAATTTACCATAGCCGACGTGTCAAAGCCAATTATAGGTGTAGATTTTCTAAGTTATTATAATCTGCTTATAGATTGCCGCAACCATAGGCTCATAGATGGCACCACCTCACTCTTCGTGGCAGCATCCTCGCAGCGGGTTCCTGATGATGTGGCATCTGTCAAAACTGTCACCGGAGAGACCGAGTTTCACCAGGTGTTGCGTGAGTTTCCAGACGTTACTCGCCCTGCAGGTACTGTAAATCAAAACAAACCTAAACATAATACGATGCACTTTATTAAGACCACTTCTGGACCGCCCGTTGCAAACAGACCTAGGCGTTTGGATCCGGAAAGGTTAAAGATCGCACAGAAAGAGTTTGATGAAATGATCGCCAATGGTACTGCAAGGCGTTCCGAAAGCCCGTGGTCTTCAGCTCTGCACCTGGTGAGGAAGAAAGATGACGGATGGCGCCCGTGTGGTGATTACCGGGCATTGAATACCCGTACTATACCTGACCGCTACCCCATACGCCACATCCAGGACTTCTCACAGCGGCTTTCTGGCTCCAATATTTTCACAAAAATTGATTTAATTAAAGCGTATAACCAGATTCCAGTAAATGAGGCTGACATACCAAAGACGGCCATAACAACACCATTCGGATTGTTTGAGTTTCCATTTATGACCTTCGGTCTTAGGAATGCTGCTCAAACCTTTCAACGCTTTATAGATGAAGTACTTACCGGCTTTGATGACTTCTGCTTCGGATTTCTTGACGACATCTTAGTATATTCTTCTTCTCCAGACCAGCATAGAGTGCACCTACGCCAGCTGCTGTCACGCCTACAGGAATATGGCGTTCTCATTAACGCAGCAAAATGTGTGTGGGGCCAGCCCGAGGTGACTTTCCTTGGATACCAAGTATCAGCAGCAGGTACCCAACCTCTCAGCACAAAAGTCCAGGCCATTCAGGACTTTCCAGTTCCGCGCACAGTGAAGGAGTTGCGGAGGTTCCTAGGCATGCTAAATTTTTACAGAAGGTTCGTACCCAATGCTGCAAAAAGTCAAGCACCACTCAACTCCATGTTGGCTGGAGAAAAGGTCAAGGGCTCAGATCCAGTACAGATGTCGCAGCTTCAGCTGGAAACTTTTGAAGAATGCAAAAGAACGCTATCAAATGCTACGCTTCTAGCACATCCACAGGACCAGGCACAGCTTTCTTTGCTAACTGACGCGTCTGACGTTTCCGTAGGAGCAGTTCTACAGCAACGCATCGGTACACAGTGGGAGCCGCTTGCGTTCTTCTCCAAGAAACTGAACCAAGCTCAGCGCAAGTACAGTCCCTACGATCGCGAGCTGCTTGCCGTCTACGAGGCAATCAAATATTTCCGGCATATGGTGGAGGCCCGGGAATTCGTCGTCTTCACCGACCACCGCCCACTTACATACGCCTACAAAAATTCAAGAGAAAATTGCTCGCCACGACAATACAGGTACTTTGATTACATCGCACAATTTACTACGGATATACGCTACATACCCGGTGGTGAAAATGTCGTAGCTGACACCTTGTCACGTGTTGAAGAAGTCACAACGGCGATTGATTACAAGGCTTTAGCCCAATCTCAAGAGGCAGACCCCGAGCTTCAGTGGCTAATAGAAAAAGGATCGTCGCTAAAACTGAAAAAGATTACTCTGGCTGACTCAGACATCAATCTCTATTGTGACACTTCTACTAAACCATCAAGACCCTACGTCACACCTGACCTGCGTAAGCAAGTGTTTGATGCATTACACTGTCTGAGCCACCCTGGACGTACAGCTACCGTGCGACTGGTCACGCAAAGATTTGTGTGGCCAGGGATTCGTAAGGACTGTAGAGAGTGGTGCAGATGCTGTCTTCACTGCCAGCGCTGTAAAGTTACTCGACACACCTCCGCTCCTCTTTCCCATTTCCCTTCAACCTCGTCGAGATTCTACCACATCCATCTCGACATCGTAGGGCCTCTAATACCTTCTTCTGATTACAGATATTGCTTCACCATCGTTGACCGGTTCACACGATGGCCTGAGGCGATCCCCCTCAGAGACATCACTGCCGAAACCTGCGCGGCCGCCTTGGTATCCGGGTGGATATCGAGGTTCGGTTGCCCCTCACAGATCACCACTGATCGCGGTCGGCAGTTCGAGTCGGGCCTGTTTAAGGCCCTGGCATCCCTGCTCGGTGCACGTCACTTCCGCACCACAGCCTATCATCCTGCATCAAATGGGATGGTTGAGAGACTGCACCGTCAACTCAAAGCAGGCATCATGTGTCACAACAACACTCAATGGACAGAAGTCTTGCCTATCGTTCTGCTCGGCATACGCAGTTCCTGGAAAGATGACGTCCAGGCATCCTCAGCAGAGCTTGTTTACGGCGAGCCTCTACGATTGCCAGGCCAGTTTCTGTCGCCATCACACAACCACACCGTCGAAGACATTACCAGCTTCGCTACACGACTGGCAAAACATTATGGCTAACTTGTCTCCGAAATCAACAAAGTGGCACAGAAACAACACATTTTACATACCCAAGGACATGCAGCACTGTACCCACGTCTTCTTGAGGCTAGATTACGTGCGAAAGTCATTGGAACCACCGTATGCTGGTCCCTACAAGGTACTAAAGAAGAAGGATAAGTACTTCGAAGTTGAGATACGAGGCAAAAGCACCAACATATCTCTAGATCGCCTGAAACCAGCCTACGTCGCTCAAGACTGTCACAGAGACGACTCAACCACCAACCCAACCAGCGCAACCCCTAGTGAGTCGTCATCACCATCTACAGATGAGCCAGGGACCCGCACACGCAGCGGCAGAAGAGTCCGCTTCCCTGACTTCTATCGACCGTAGTCACGGTCTCGCCGGGGGCTACTGTAGCGGAATCGCCGCCACACGAAGCGATCCAAGTAATAATCCGTTCGGCCATCATCGGCTATCTCCGCCGCGCCGAACACCCCTTTCCTTAGAGTTCGGTTTAGTCGCAGGCCTACGCGCCAGTGCATTGTCCGCCGCTGCGCAAGCACCCGCACGCTTGATTACCTAAACCCAGCTAGACGCCTCGCGCTCGTAAAATTAAAACTAAATATCATTTCCTAAAAATCAACCTCTTTAGCTTTCTTCTATATTGTTTAATGTTCTTTCATCTATCTATCTTCTGTCTCTAGTGTTAACGTGCTTCCTACTCTTGTGTATCCGCTATTAACTTCTTATTTAAAATATAACTGTTCGTTGTGCTTGTGAACTTTGGACTTTTATTTGGTGGACCGATACCTACACAGCCATTTTTGTGTGATTGAGAAACAACAACCCAATCATACATATTTTCACATTTATAATATTATTTGCCCGCGGCTTCGCCCGCGTGGATGTCGGAAATTAATGCAAGAGGACGTACTACCGCGATAAGAATGTGTTATTCCAGGTTATATAGGTAATATAGACTCTGTGTGCTATTTTCGATCCAGATCCATTCAGCCATTTTTGCGTGATTGAGAAACAAACACCCAATCATACATATTTTCACATATACAGGGTTATTTGTAAAACACCGGCAACCTCTCAGGTCTATGTTACTAACATCATAATCAACAACTTTTGTTCTGTGACTTTTAAAAATTCATCATATTTTAGTTCATCAGATTTTCAAACACACAATAATTTCATAAATTTGTGCCATTATCCTTGCCAGGGTTTTCAGGAAAGCAAAAAAAAAAAAACAAAAAACATCAAATGCACTCTTTTGTAGCTAGCCGAACGAAAATATCGAAAATAAATAATAGTTTAAATAATTGATATCAAGCACCTCATCCTTTTTCCCATTATTTTCTACTTTTTAGTTTGGTTTTCTATGGAAGCGTGTTTTTTAGTTTTTAAAAACTATTATTTAATAACAACAACACTACATACATACATATACATTTAAGTACACAAATACGCCACAAAATCTACCAAAACGTCAGTTCTACACAAAACAAGCGTGTTAGGTGTTTACCTCTTGTACTTCCATAGGCTGCATATTGCACAGAAAGATTACACGTCAAATATTGTGCGATGGGTACACAGTGAGCCAACTTGGACCATACGCAGCATAGGATTCTTTTTTCATATAGATGGCCATCGCATACACTAAAGTTACGGTTTCCTATGAGAGCGGTAACCACCACATCGTCGTTGCAAATTTAAAATGTCCTATGTGTAAAAAGTTACTTTTCGAGAAAAACGAAAAAAAGTTTCCTGAAAAAGAAACTGAGGAAACATTCTTATTTTTTTTAGATGTAAAGTGTAAAGGAATTATAATGTATTGAGATAGAATTTGTCTTATATCAATGTGTTGTTCAGCGTATAGTTATATAAATTTAATTATTTTTCTGCACATAGGAGATTTAAGTTGCAACTTTTTGTCACATAAGTGGATTTACAGTTTATTACATCAGGCACATAGGAGTTTTCGATGGGCAATAGACATGAGATTTTTTTAAATTAGCGAATACTTTAACGATACATTAAGATATTCACATATCGCACCCCTAGATCTAAAGGGAACTAACTCAAAATTCTTAATTTTTCAGTTATGCACACCTTTGAGTCTGTCATTGCAATACCTTTCGACTAATAAACCAGATTCAAAACTATTTCCAATATTCGACTCCAATTATTGGAGGTGTGCATAACTGAAAAATTAATAATTTTGAGTTAGTTCCCTTTAGATCTAGGGGTGCGATATGAGTTTTTGCAATAAGTAGATATACCAAATCGCTTTTAAAATATATGCATAGCTCGTATTTGTGAAAATTGTTACATAGGAGATTTTAAATTTGCAACGACGAGATAGCGTTTCATGACGTCATTGAAACGATATTTATGAGAGTAAGTTGGTGTGTTTTTCTACAGAGTGACACCGCAAAGTCAAATCCCGCTGCAATTATTTTCATGACAGCTGTCACTGTGGCGGTTATGTGTGGCGGGTACTCTTCTGGTAAAAACGTAGCTTTACTCTCGACTCAAAGTAGAACATCGTAATGTGAGCTTTATATCCTGTACCGTACAGTAACATTTTCAGTGTGCGTTTGGCATTGCGCCATATGAATTTTCGAAGTGTGGAAGGCCGTAGAAAAATTAGTCTTGGGTTTTGATAAAAACGATATCATTCGAATTTTAAAAACCACATACAATTATTTTTGACGAGCAATTTTATGCGGTTGGTTGCTTGCGTGGCTTAACGTTTACGCTTTTGGAAAAGCACAACGGATGCAAGCTTTATTTTCCAAAGTATTATTCAGTGAAACATGTTACTGTGTGAAAAGTGATGACCAATCCATCATTGACTCAATATGTACCCAGCATAAAACACTTAAATAACAAATGTAAATAACATTAACCCTTATTTCGACGGAGTTCTTAAAACGCTAATTTTTCTTTATGATAAAAATTGGGTTTCTGTGACATGTTAGACTATCGTACAGCAACAGATTTATCAAAAGCACTTGTCCATCCTACCGGACAAATTCGAAATAAGAGTTAATCACAAAATCACAGTTGATGAAGTGGTGTTATTAATTTGCATATAAAACTTTTTGATCGTACGTTTTAATCGATTGAAGGACACTACGTATTACGAGCATTTAGTGTTTGACAAAGTGTAAGGGCGAAATAAAATTGCAATACTTATTAATTTTCAAGGCAATAAAGACCACTAAAAGTTCCGTGATGGGATTTTATCGCGCACTAGATCTTTTATTCAACTTTCTGTGTTGAACCGAGAGATGAGAATCCAACAGAGTGCATCCAAGCAAGAAAAAACACTTCGATTTTCAATTCTCGGTACTTTTTTTTTACTATAGTCATTTTATTTCCTCTGGCAGCCATAGACTATATCTATATAGTATACATCGTATTTTAAGACAAGTTATTAAATTTAAAATACGAAGTTTGCATGTAAGTACATTATTTCAAGTTCATTCGATTTCATTCATTCTTGCACCACCTCACTATCTTTTTTTTTTTGTCAAAACTTGGTATCCTTCCAACGGTCATGTTACTGAATACGATTAAAAGTCCAACCTTAGTTGTGAATTTGCTGTGTAGGTGTGTGGTGTAAGTGTGGTATGTGGTGTGAGTAAGTCGGTTGTTTGGTTATTAGGATTACTTACCGCATGGACATCCTTGTTTTTTGCTCTGGCTTTCTCGAGATTTCTGTTAGCAGCTTCATACGCAGCTAGGCATCTGAAAAGACATTGATATGATACTGTTAAACATTTGATCATGATCATCATCTCAGCCGAAAGACGTCCACTGCTAGACATAGGCCTCCTTCAAAGGGGAGTGATGGCTATAATTGCCACGCTAGGCAGGCGGGTTGGCGATCGCAGTATGGTGGTAAAATACATAGAGAACGTTGCTGCTCATTCTCTAGTAAGTCCCTTAGTTGCCTCTTATGACACCCACGGGAAGAAATGGGATGGTGCTATTATTTTTGTCCGTTATCACACGGAACAGTGAGTGGGAGTGACAGCTCGCTTCTCAAGTTTTCTCGGTGACATTAAAACAGAACGGATCAGCTGAACTCCTGAGTAATATTCGCGCGTTCTTGTTAGCTAAAAATTAAAGTGCTTTTGTGTTTAAAAAGGAACCTTCACTTATTATACACAACTTCTGAGTAATGGACCGAATTTCAAAAATAGTAGGTTTTCATTTAATCACTCTAGCAACGCATAATCGTTAGTTAATATTAATAATAAACCTGCAATACTGATCTTAGATGAGTGAAGTCAACATATTACTCGTTATTTTTTATGTACGGTGCAAATATTATTATGATTTTATTATTTAGGTTAATGTTTTTCTGTTTTAAATGTGAAACGTGGACCAAATTCTTTTTGTTATTTTCTAATGCTTTTTATGCAGTCCCTTTTATATAAGGTTTATGAGTTCTAATGCCAAATAAATAAACATTTTAAATTACGAAGTAAGCCTAACTTAAAATAAACTAAATAAAATGGTAAGTATAATCGAAATGAGAAATCTTTAGAATCGATAACACTCGGCGAGCGCGGGAATTCTGTCCTGACAGCCGTACTGTGCGCACGTGTGTCAGCAGGATTTTGTGGTGTTATCAGTGGTTGTGAAATAATAAAACAGTTATAAAACATAGTGACCTGAGTTTTACTACACTAGTAAGTCTCTTAATCGCCTTCTACGACACCCACGGGAAGAAATGGGATGGTGTTATTCTTTACCTCCAGCTACATTCGGTACATTTGATACTGAACCTCAAAACATTCTTCATACATGAAGAAATAACATCTTGTGCGAGATGTCACACGCATAGATAGAAAAAGAAATAAGTACAGAAGAGGAAGTCTGAAACTGCTGAAACTGGTACCGATAGCTGATAAGTTGTGTGGAAATCGGTTGTTATGGTATGGTCACGTGATACGGAGGAATGAGAATATAGGGAGACCAAAGAAAAGATGTGTTCACATCTTTGATTAAAATAAAACGAATAGATATGTTACGTTCTTACGTTAGGTATTCAAACAGTGACTCTTATACGTCCACAGACACATTTACTCACACAAACAATCGTTATTATTACACGCCAACAAAGAAAGAGACAGAATAATGCACAAAGGTGGCGTGCGACCAAGACGGAGCATCACCGCTCTTCGTATTACTTCGTTAGAAACGCACGTTACGCCGAGTGACGACGGCGACGCGGCGCCCTGTTTTAGCTGGACGTGTCGCACACTAACGCATTGTATGTTTCTATCCCGCTCTACAAAATGGCGAATAAATTCGAACGGGTACAAATTTATTTAATCAAATCTTTAAAAAATAATAAGAAAAATGTACTTATGAGTGAAATGTGATGCCGTTCATGCACCCAGTGAAGGCACACGAAGGCATTGTTTTTCTTTTAAGTGTGTTACTAGCGTATTGGAATATACACGCACGCACGTCTCAGTCGAAAGCTACTCGTATTGCGACTGAGAACAAATAGGCCACGGGGCCTAATTTATGCGGTCCATGCGCTATCGTCTAGTGACACATCTTCCGCTAGTTTTATTTTAATCAAAGGTTCACATGTCTTCGAATTTACTTAACAACTCAAGATATACGAATTTATTTGAACTAGGTACCAAAGCTTAAAATGAAAAATCAAAACATTATTCCAAAAGAAACAGCAAGTTCCTAAAATACCTTTAATTTCGGAAGTGGGCGGCAAAACGAATATACCGACTCCACAGAGATCCCGACTTCCGAAATTAAAGTTATTTTTCACTTTGTAGTGTCTTTTTTTTTAGTTTTTAGATGTTGGTTCTCTTTTTACACGCTTTATATTAGCTTCACTTGTATGTTTGTATGTTTGTATATTTGTATGTTTGTTTGTAACCGACTCCTTATAGTGCGATTTTGACCCACTTTAAATGACCAGATTTCATTCAAACTTTGCACACCTGTCAAGGACTGATGACAATGCAATAATTTCATAAATTTGTGCCATTATCCTTGCCAGGGTTACCAGGACAGCAAAAAAACTGTCACAAACTACGCTGACATACGTCTCAAAATTCGAAATACCCTAAAAAATAGAAAATAAATAATAGTTTAAAAAAAACTAAAAAACACGCTTCCATGGAAAACCAAACTAAGAAGTACAAAATAATGGAAAAAAAGCGTGGGGTGCTTTTAAGGTATTTTTTTATTGATATCAGGCACCCCACGCTTTTTTTCCATTATTTTGTATTTTTATCAAAGGTTTTGTCAGCTACAACCTACCTACTACTACTGACCTGAGTCTCCTCACGAGGACAGCTTTAGCGGCGTGAGCATCCCTCATGTAGTAGCGCAGAGTGTCTGCCAACTTGAGGTCCTGGTCGGATGCCATGCGACCCTCGATTTTCTGAAAACAGGTAGAAACGTTTACACTTCATCATCAGACTATAATGTTCCCAAAGCTGGGAATATCTATGGGCTTCATATCAATTAGGCCTGTGACCCAGCAGAGAAAGGGTCTAGGCCATAATCCACCACGCGCATTTTCGTAAAACGGGAGTACAAAGTTTTTTCTTCAAGTATTAATTAGTGATGTGCCGGATCAGTAAAAACGTATACGGATACGGATCCGAATACGGATATTTGGTGTCAAGATCCGCAGATATGGATCTTAACTTTCGTAAGAAAGATCGACACAGACTGAGTACTCAATCGGTGTCGATGCCTTTGACCTAGTAACGATAGTTGACGCCACTTGACGCTTTGCTTGACAGGACATGTTTCGACTTACTTCTAAGAAATAAAAAATAATCTGAATGGAATTTAATAGTTTTTCATTGCTACCGAATCACAGATGATTAGTAGAATTATCATCTCTGTATTGAAAATTTACAAAGTAAAAGTTCCGCCAAAAAAGTAACGGAGAAGGATCTTTCTGCTCCCTCGGATATCCGCGGATACGGATACAGATATCCGGCACATCACTAGTATTAATATCTAGATTAGCACTTACCCTGCATTTGTCAAAGGTCTCGGCAGCTCTAGTGAGGAATCTCTCGGTGGGAGGCTGTTCCCGTGTGGCCAACTGTGTGATGCACGACGATAGTCTGATGTGAGCATCGGCTACCTCTGTTAAAAAGTAAGGGAGATACATGTTATACTAATAGTACTGTTACGTAGATCATAACGACTTGAAACGTCACGCTACCGCCATCTATTATCAAGTACCAGGTACTACATGAACGATTATCTGTAAACGCCACCGCCATCTATTATAGAATAGCGAAATTATCTGTCTGGTATTTTCTAGAAACAGCGCCGCTAACTGTGTACTGTGGCAGACTCAAGAGTTTTCGAGAATGTTTTCGGTGATTGAGCTCGGCATATAAATAGCTGATTGTTACACTGTGGAGACAGTTTGGTTATGAATGCGATACAGTGAACTACAAGGGAAACTGAAGTACAAGCGAGACCAGTAATTCTGATTAACGTTTCTGATCACTGCGGTATTTGTGATTCGTTGATTAAACTATTAGTGATTAAATTGGTTTCAATTTATTTATCCCGAATCCCAGCTCGTAACTCTATCCTATTCTATCCATCAGAAAAGATGGTTAAAGGCTCCCGCAGACAGGCGGGACGCGACTCCAGTAGAATCATTTCCATGAACTTTTTACACAAATTGTTTCACCGTCACGTCGAACCTGTCTGCGGTAAGCTTAATAATTTCGCCCCCCACCTTTATGCTTGCTAGTCATCCGGTCAACTTTAGCGACAGCCTCCTTCAGATGCGAGTAGTACTCCTGCAGGAACGTGGTCTCCTGCTCGAAGAAGTCGTTGACGTCCCGCACTGTGGCACCGAGATAGATCTCATCTGTTGTGGTTGTCATTGAGCGCATCTGTGAAAGGTAATCCATAGATATAGTGCTGACGGAAACAGTGCATAATGACAAAGGTTACCCTCTATGGGAATACCAGCACTGCGGTAATTGTTTTTTACAAATATCGCAGCATTATCCTGAGATAAGAGCCTTTTTGGGCTCGCACAGGTCTTACTGTTATTTTTAAATCTTTTAGTACTATTTTGTTATTTGTATCTTAAAAGTTTCTATGTTCTTCTTATTGTTTTTATGTCCTATGCGTGTCGCAAATAAAATTTCTTTCTTTCAATTCAGACTCGCGGTTGGGTGGTCGGTAGTCTTAATAATAGCTGGGTCGTGCCATATTCACTTATTCTATGTAAACTATTTATTTAAGACCTCCAAATCATAAATATATCATTAGAATAGAAAATATTTATTTGCAAAGAATGTAGGTATATCAGCCAAGTGCACTTGATTGCCGCAAAGGGCCGTAGACCGCGTTGCAAACTGTACTAATTTTGCACACTTCGTGCAATATGTCGTACGAACCGTCCTAATTTTGCACACTTCGTGCAATATGTCGTACGAACCGTCCTAATTTTGCACACTTCGTGCAATATGTCGTACGAACCGTACTAATTTTGCACACTTCGTGCAATATGTCGTACGAACCGTCCTAATTTTGCACACTTCGTGCAATATGTCGTACGAACCGTCCTATGGCGAGTATAGAATAAAATTCGTGAAGTTTATGACTTACCAGTCCACCAATAAGGTCCATGCGTCCTTTCGGCTTGGCGCACAGATCCTGTTCGTACTCCAAGAAGACTCGTAGATGTGAGTCGTTCCTGAAGACCGGGTGCGCCGCCAAACGTTGAAGGAACACCTCGTGCATTGCCACAGTTTTCTTGAATGTTGCTAGATATTCGCTGTAAAAGACAAAATAATGATCGGATTGAATGTTTACCCTAGTAAACATTCAAACAAAAAATTTTTTAGGGTGTTTCGAATTTAGAGACGTATGTCAGCGTAGTTTGTGACGTATGTCAGCGTAGTTTTCGAAGACAGTTTTTTTTGCTGTCCTGGTAACCCTGGCAAAGATAATGGCACAAATTAGTTTGTGACGTATGTCAGCATAGTTTTCAAAGACAGTTTTTTTGCTGTCCTGGTAACCCTGGCAAGGATAATGGCACAAATTTATGAAATTATTGCATTGTCATCGGTCCTTGACAGGTGTGCAAAGTTTGAATGAAATCTGGTCGTTTAAAGTGGGTCAAAATCGCGCTATAAGGAGTCGGTTACAAACAAACATACAAGTGAAGCTAATATAAAGCGTGTAATATATATGTTCCCTAGAACATGTTTTTTTTTATCCGCAATAATCTGCACTATTTTTGTTTATTGATTTGCTGTACAGACTTTGCAATGCTGAACCCTGGGTCCAATACAGTAATGTCAAGCGATGTCATTTCAATATAACATATTAAAAAATTGCCAAATGTACAAAGGACTCAACTACTATACTTAACGGAATCGTCATAGAGAATTGTAATCATTCTTTATAATTATTACTAGCTGTGCCCGCGGCTTCGCCCGCGTGAGGTTCGGAAATAATCACACGGGGATGTGCTACCAAGACAAAAAGAAGCCAATGTTACTCCTTATAACATCAGCTATCTGCCAGTGAAAGTCCCGTCAAAATCGGTCCACTCATTTCGGAGCTTACCCGGAACAAACAGACAGACAGATTGACAGACAAACATTTTGAAAATTGTTGTTCTGTTATTGGCAGTAAATACTTTAATATGCATTTAATAAAAAGCATTTAATTTGATGTTACAAACAGACACTAAAATTTTATTTACATATTTGTATATACATACATTAATCATATAATTTAGTCTCTAATTAGCAAGAATGCTTTTGCTAAAAATAATAAGAACTCCTCTAGATATAGTTCGACTTGTCTATTCAAATAATACTCACTCTTCAAGCTCCTCCTTCATTTTAAGGAACTCTTCTCTTGTCAGAGCACCTTCGCCCTCACCGAGACGCTGCAACTTCTCTCGGGACGCATCGAAATCCGGCCGAGGAGGGGCTGGTGGAATCTGTTAATTATAAAAATATTATGATTATAACACCATTTTTTTTAGGATAAGCTAAAGGATAATACATAGTAACTTCCCGATTGTATGGGAAGCTGATAACCGATTCACAATTATTTAATATGTAGCCAGCTTCAGCCCGCGACTCCGCATGATTCGTCCGCGTGAAATTTATTGGAAAAAAAAATTGTGCTCGGCTTTTTTTTTTTTTTTTTTTTTTTTTTTTTGGATGGGAAATCATCAAATGACTTCTCCCGCTCTGGGCGGAGCGGGAGGGCGTGTCAGACTTTTACTGACTAAAACCCACCCGTGTTCCTTCAGTTGCCCAGTGCCGGGGCCACGGTATCTCTTTTGAACAATCACGCGACCCCGGCAACACGCGACCCCGGCAGTCACGCGACCCCGGCAGTGCTCGGCTCCTAATGGTCCTTGTATGACACAAACTCTTCAGGTTAATGTTATTACTTGCTTCTGCCCGCGACTTCGTCCGCGTCAAATTTTTGCTCCCCTGACCCTTTCCGTCGCATTGAATTGCCTGCCAGTTTTCATCCATTTTTCGTCGCTGCTCCGCTCATTTTGATTGTAGCGTGATGTTATAGCCTTTCTGGCCTATAGCCTTCCTCCATAAATAGGCTACCCAACTCAAAAATATTTTTTTCAATTCGGACCAGTTCTTGAGATTACCGCGTTCAACCAAACAAACAAACAAACTCTTCAGCTTTATAATATTAGTATAGATAGACAAAGCTGAAGTTTGGCCGCTATGGCCCACGCACAAAGGTCCACTCAAAGGACTAAGTGCGGAAACCAAACCCCCATAACATAGACAAAGCTGAAGAGTTTGTTTTTGTGTTTGAACGCGCGAATCCCTGGAACAACTAGTCCGATTTCAAAAAATAAAATTCCGTCGATAGTCCAATTATTGAAGAAAGCTATAATAGGTTTTTTTTTTAACATAACGCCCCTATCGTCCCCTAAGGAGCCGATGAAAAAAACTTTAATATTAAGATTTTTTAAATATGATTCGCGATGGTAACAAATATGGCTTTACATAATTATTTATAACTAGCTGACCCGACAGACGTTGTCCTGTCTCTTTGATGATATTTGAGCACGCATTCTGTCAATTCTATGTCAAATGTCATAATGTTACATTAAAAAAGTTTACATTGTCCTATTATATGGTTGTTAAGTATTCTTAAATAAGTGTTCTTAAATTTGTGTTCTTAAATTTTCTAATTACCCGCGCAATTTTTTAATTTTTTTTCTTTCATAAGAACCTTCTCCTGACAATTACAAACACAACAACAACAAAAAAAAGTGAAATTGGTCCAGCCGTTCACGCGTGATGTCGTGACCAAGGGAAATAGGGATTCATTTTTATATATATAGATCATTAAAATTATCAATACAACTCTCTAAGCTCATTTGATACACTTATAACTATTTCAAGGGAAAATCGACCTTAATGAAAATTACAGATTTACATAATAGCCGTTACCATATGATGCAACTGCCTTCTACGAAACCGAACAGTAAGTCATACTCACAATATAGCCAGCATACTCCTCGTTTTCCTCATATCGGTCGTGCAGCCACACAAACTCCTCGTGCTGCCGCACAACTATGAACTCAGACTTCTGGAACTCCGGCAGTGTTGTCTTTGTGTGTACGGTGAACTTCACTTTTTCTTTCTCACTTAGAGCATCTGATATGTCGACCTGTGGAGTTGAAATTAATGTGTTTAAATCTGAATCTTATACTTTCTTCATCACATTATCATGTATGGTTACAGCAGCAATAACTGGCCATGGGTCGTTTAATAAACATCTATTTGTCATAGGAGTTACAGACAGTCCGCTGTGCAGGGCCTGCATTGAGGACGACGAGACAGCAGCGCACGTGCTTCTAAACTGCCCGGCGGTCGCCACATACAGGGCCAAGTACTTCGGTAACCCAGGTACCCTACGCGAGATAGTCAGCAACGTCAAGGCGTTGCTGGCCTTCCTCGAGGAGCTGGGGTGGATCGAATGACCGATTTCCCACCCGTACGCAAAATACGCGCTCAGACGTGGAGTTGCGGACACCAGCCCGTTCTACCTATTACCTATCACATTATCATAATTTCAGCAAAAAGACACCCACAGCAGGCCTCTCCCAATTTGGGAGGATTTGCCATAATCGCCCCAATTGGCAGGCGGGTTGGCGATCGCAGTATGGTGTTAAAATGCATAGAAAACGCTGCTGCCCGTTATCAAGTAAGTTCTTTAAGGCCGGCGCTCACTGCCGGCACGGCACGGCATGGCATGGCAAAGGATTTTATTCCTAATCAAGTTATTTCGAATCTTATTTCAATGAGTTTAGAGTTCTTGTTGCTTTATTTCGATGCCACGATGCCGCGACGTGCCGCGGGATGCTGTGCCATGGCGAGACGCGCCTCGGCATGCCGCGGGATGCTGCGGCATGACGAGTCACGCCGTTTCATTCCACGGGTTGCCGCGGCACGCCATTGCATCTCGCGAGACGTATGGGTCACTTTGTGTCGAGGAATTATGATTGTTAAGCTAGTTGAAATAAGATTGTACTTGTGCAGCTTAAAACTAAATCCCAGTGCGGAGCAAAACTGATTGATGCCAGAGTGGCTGGACTTTCAGCAGAATGCCACGGCATGCCACGGGATACCACGGGATGCCACGGGCACGGCATGCCACGGAACGCCGCGGGATGCCGCAACACAATCTGCCGCCATCTGCCGCAGTGAGCGCCGGCCCTTAGTCGCCTCTTACGACACACACAGGAAGAAATGGGATGGACCTTAACTTCCAGCACTACACGGAACACCAAACCATTTTAAATTACTTTAATAACCTAATACCTGCCTAAGATCGCCATATTTTTCTAATGGAATAATTATGTTGTATTGACCTCGAATTTTAATGTTTGTTTGTCTATTTATCTTCGGACCACGATTTTGTATTTTTTTTTTGTATTTTAATTTTAATTTAACATGGTATAATGTAATAATTAAGTTGATATTTTTAATGTAAATTTGAATTTTAATAATTTTATTTAATGAGAATGACATAAATAATTTAATGTTCCAATAACAATTTAAATTTTAACAATTTTATATAATGTTTGCATGCCGAATGGTGAAATATGGCAGAACTCTGATGGAAATCTACTAATACCTACTTATGTATAACCCATATTTGCAAATAAATGCTATTCTATTCTATTCTATTCTTTACTGTATAGCTCAGTTTTAGGTAAATATTTCCCACTGCTGGGACAGGCCTTTATCCACCACGCGAGCCCAGTGTGTGTTGGAAAGCAGTGCACCTGTAAGTCCCTGAGATACCACATTTGGTTCGCCGCGTACCAGCGAACTTTAACCTTATTAGTATGATAAAATAAGGCTCTGAATCGTTTGAAACGATGCGAGCATAACGTAGGTAATTTGGGATAAAGAGGTTAAATAATTTCTGTAAAATGCCTGCCTTGATTTGAACCCGCGACTTACGACTAGTAAGACGCAGCCATTTCCACTGGGGGTTATTACTACTGGTTTTAGACCATGCTGTGCGGGATTGCTATAAAAGTTATTCTATCTGACGTGTGCTAAATAAATAGTACTTAAATCTTTTTTTTATACTAGACGACGCCTTCTCAGACCTGGGCAAAGGCCTCCTCGATCTATCGCAGCGCCGAGCGTCCTCCTTTAAATTTTGACAGAACCTATCTATTGATAAAATAATATTTTTTGTTCTTCTAATCGTGTCGATGGTACTCGTACACTTTCTTTATTTTATACTAGCTGATCATACAGACGTTGTCCTGTTTCCTAGAACTCGATAGCAGCGCCACCTACCGGGTCCAATAGTGAATCTAAACCATCCAGGGCGCATACAAAAAAATCATTCAAATCGGTCCAGCCGTTTAGGAGGAGTTCAGTGACATACACACATACAGTAGAATTATATATATAAAGATAGTTTAAGCCCAGTATGTGGCCACGTCTATTGCGGCATCAGTGGCATTATGAAAATCATCTGAGGTGCAAGTGAATGGGCACTATATATTAGGTAAATGTGGCCCATTGGTTAAGGCTGCGCCTCTCATGCATGAGGTTGTAAGCTTAAAACCAGGCAAGTAAATACCAATGTGACTTTTTCAATTGCTATGTACAATCAGGTATTATCTTGGACATTCCTTCTTGACATTGGTGAAGGAATAAAATGTTGTTTAATCTGGTCTTCTAGTTAAAATAAGTCTGATGTCACCAAACCTGTCTTTTACAAGTATGGTGATTAATGCTCCTGCCTTCTCTATATGACAAGAGGTAGTTACTATAGGCAGGTATAAAATAAAGCCACCACCAAAATTATTACCAAAGCAAGCCTATAATTTGGAAATGACACATACTCAATACCACCGATAATATATCTTATCACTTAAATACAGAAAATTCCTGAAATGTTTACTATCAAAAACTTGTTACGCTATGCCTAATTATATTCTCGTTTATTTTATGATAGTTGATAGGAACTTATATGGCAACTAGCTTCGGTTCACTTTGAATTAAAACCAACAACTGTTAGGTCCATAAAACAAGGGAGTTTAGACTTGAGTATATCGTTTTAATTTTAACTCTATACCTCCACACGTTCTTGACATAAAGGGTCTTGACAGACAGACAGATGGACAGACAACAAAGTGATCCTATAAGGGTTCCGTTTATCCTTTTGAGGTACGGAACCCTAAAAACACTGTGAACCAATAACTAACCATCTGGATTCAATATGCAACAATTTTGTTAGTTTAAAAAAAATTTTTTTTGAATTGTTTTATTTTTGTAACTAAATTTATAACAACTATTAAAGAAGAATCATATTTTAAAACTAGATGAGGTTTATGTATCTGACTTCTCTGAGAAGAATCAGTACACTTTTACACATCAATCATATTTAAAAAACTAGTTGACGTTGGTGTTTCCTATTTGAATACACTGAGAAGAAAGGCAAAAACAAACTCCGAGTTCCGCCTCTTTCAATGTACGGACATTATGACATGTGAGGACCATGTACATCAGTATCTGAAATGGTGTTTTAAGAAAAACGACACAGATTTGAGTGTAATAGTCCAGTCAGTGCATACATTTATTTTAGAGTCTACAGAAAAACATTATTTCTCTAACACATTGAAGACTTACCAACAAGCTATTATCAGCTAGACAGACATTCTCATTCGGCTTCTTCTTATCCAGCTTAGGGTCTGCGGACCCAGGAGTTTGAGCTGTTGGTACTGACAGGGGATCATGGTTGGTATCCTCAACGCAGTCCTGGAAAATTATTATATCTTTTAGCATTGTTGAATAGTATGAACATCATAACTTATTTTTAGCGTATAGCTGGCAAAAAATTCAAACATCTTTGGGCCAAAATTAAGCAGCACAAAGTCCGCCCTTTGACACAGTCATGCTGCAGATATTTCAGACTAAATACAGGATGCTGAAGAGTGGTGTCTGGCCAATACTAAGGTCCAGTGGCCACCGATGTTAAGGAGAGGAGATTCAATACCTTAGTATATTCAATAATTAGCCTTCTGGCTGTCCAAGAGATTGTTACCTCCTATCCTCTTTGCTGGGCTTAGTATAAGCCTATAATAAGCAGTGGACTGCAATACGTTTAGACATCCATAGACTATTCAGTTGAAATACCACCTTATCCAGTAAGAATACAATACAAACATGCAGTTACCATCACAATACATCAAAAACAATGTTTGCTTCACACAATTACGAAAACTTACGAACGTGATAAATGAAATTAACACACTCATAAAATACATCCATAAAAACAAGGTCGTTTGTGCTATCACGCGAAAAAAATAACAAAAAGTATGGATCCACGTCATTAAACTAATTATTGAAGAACGAAGCAAAAATTAAGAATTCTTACAAAGAAATGCACCGAACGCTCATTATCTCTACGAAAATGAGTCATAACCTTTAGATATCCGGCGAAATTAACGAATAATAAGTGAAATCTTATTGATGGAGACGCCCCCCGGCAAAGTAGGAAAAACAATCAGTTTACGCTTTATTACTAACGTGTAAGCGGAAAAACTCACCATCATTTTGTAAAATAAACTCGCAGCTTGCCGCTGGTTATAAATAATTGAATTATATTTTACTTTCCTTGTTTTAATCAACAATTTAGTAGAGCGACGATCGACGAATAACTTTTATTTGACACTCACACAGGAAAATACGATGATTGTCAAAATCGCATCTGTCAAGTCAATACGAAACTGACAGCTAGAGAGAGCCTGACAGAAAACTTAGTATTGCAGAGTATGACTAAAAAAACAACCGACTTCCTTAAAAACACTACAAAGTGAAAAATAACTTTAATTTCGGTAGTCGGTGTCTTAGGATCTGTATTTATGGTTTTTTTGCCACCGACTTCCGAAATTAAAGTTATTTTTCACTTTGTAGTGTTTTTAAGGAAGTCGGTTGTTTTTTTTTGTAAAAAAGTTTTTATTTTTAAATTTTTAGTTGTGGTATTCACCCTGCACTAATTCCAAACAAACAATGCATATTTATGCGATAGCAGAAATCGCGGTTGATTTCCTGTCATTTTTTAAAGAGTTCCGGTGTCTGTCTCCCGAACTCATCATCAGATCTATATAAAAATTATATGGGACCATTTCGGAATAAACCCCTTTCGAACAAAAAAAGAATTTTGCAAATCCATCTATATATGACGGAGTTATGCCCGAACATACATAAAAAAAAAAACCAACCATGGCCAGGCCAAAATGATTAAGGCTGCTTTTTTTTTTATTAAGCAGACAGTAGAGTGGGTAAGAGCCCACTCTAGTGTCTGCTGAGGAATCAATTCTCGATGTCAACGAGTATGTCTATCTAGGCCAAGATATCTTCTAACTCCTGATCGATAAGGAGTTGTACCTTCCATCATCAGCTCAACGGAATATAAGAATACAAGTAACGGTCTAAACGTGCCAAGAATTATCCCCTAACCTTCTAACCTTTCACTGTAAGTTCCTATATGTACTGTTCACCGATGAGGAGTTCCGTGCGGTATCTTCGAAGACTATAATTAGTTCACCACGGATGGATAGATAGAACCAGCAATTATTTTTGATCTTTAGTACAATATCCAAATCACATTACGTGTACTGTTTGTTTTTGAGGAGTTCCTTCGTTTATCTCCCAAAGTATACATCAAATCTTCACAAAATTAATATGGGACCACCTCAGGAGTATACCTTTACGAATAAAAAAAGAATTTTCAAAATCGGTTGACAATTGGCGGAGAAATCGGTGAACATACATAAAAAAAAAAAAAAAAAAAAAATACATACAGTCGAACATATAACCTCCTCCTTTTTTTGAAGTCGGTTAAAAATATTTCAATTTAGCAACATAATTAAAAAAAATATCCAATATCGAAGAACCAAGGAACTTAATCCAACCTTTTGGATGGATATAAGTTCCTTGCATAGAACTTTAAGATCTCTTTAACTGTATGAAAGAAATGACAACCATCTCTAATCTTATAGGAAATTGAACCTGCGCTGTTGGTATGTACACATGGCTCCACATCAAGCTAAACATTTCCAGTTATGAGCTCGCATTGTTGAGAAGTCAGCTTATAATGGAAATTATAGCTTGATGTGTAGCCGTGCGTACACGGAGTTTATAGAATGATCAAACGAACAAGGAGTCGAGTCCCTGTATCAAACCGACAACGCAATGAAGCGACGCGGCTGGGGCGCGGTGCGTGTTACGCCTAAGCACACAGATTATCCCGACAGGTGTCACTAATCGATTCCACGGAGCAAAGAGTGACCCACGAGGTTCTCACTTACGGCATCTACGGGAGTTCGAATTGAGTAACTGGGATTCAGCAGAACATGTTTTTTCATCCATATTTCTATATTAATCGCTATCTCGAATGTCACCCTTTATCTATTTACATATGATCTTTCGCAGACCATGTATTCCACTTTCGAAACTATCGAGCGCCACCTACTCACTCCACTCACGCATGGCGACGTCGGTAGCCTGTCTTTGCTAGCTTGTTATGACCCACTCTTTTGGACGCTCTACTGAGATCATCGAGCATTGTACTGTGGTCCTCCATAGTGTCACTCAGTGATGGTGGCTAAATGAAGAAGGCGAGTGATATACTCGTCATTGATGTTGATGCTAACACTTCTCTACTGTAGAACCTCTTAGACATCCTCCAGTGCACCGGTGAGCAGTTTCAGAGAGATCCATCTCCCTGTCTCACACATCGCTGCAGCAGGATAGGTTTCGAGGTCTGGGTCCTGAAGTCAGCCGGACAAAGTAGTATTTTCATACAAACACTTCAGTACTTCGATGTACCGATCAATCTATCTGAAACTGTTGCAGGGACTGCAGTACAGCCCGAATCTCGATCGATTCGAAGGTTTGTTCGGATTCCACAAACGCTAAGCAGAGAGGCAGGGTATAACCTGCGGTCTTCTATATAACCTGCCGTAGCATATGAATGTAATCTACGATGCTAAAGCCTTTGCGGAATCCGGCTTGTACGAGAAGCTGGATGTCGTCCTGCGTGCGTGACGGTTCGTTGCGTCTTTAATCCGTTTTGTATTAATGCGGCCAAAGTCGATTTTCAATTACTTACAGATTCATCTGTTGAGCCGCCGGTATTGGAGCGTATCTTCAAAATCGCAAAACTGCAGTACCTATCATTACTCGCCGCGACGCTATCTTAGATCCGTAGTATGTACAGTTTTCACCGAACCATCATTATAACCCGCCACGAAGCTCCCTAGGCACTAAAAACGATTCTGGAGATCAAGCTGAAAGCTCTGAGAGTTTTGGATTTGGATCGCTGCTGGACGATGCGTAGACTTCATCAGCCGAGGTCTTTCCAGATTGATATTGAAATTCAATGTTTACTCAATGTTAATTATAGAAACATATTTGCTGCATTTGAGAATATTTGCTTCGTCGTCGACATAATGAAGTCAATTTCATTTCAATCAGTTTCATTGCACCATCGGGGCTCTGCCAAGTTCACTTTCTGTGCTCATGCTTTCTGAAGAAGGAGTTTATCAAATAAAACGGCCTTTTATTCTCCAGAAATCTGGCCAGTAGGTGACCCCGTCGGTTCCGACGTCCAACTACTCCAAATTGCCCCACTCGCAGCTCATCATCGTCTCGAACACCCAGTTTCGCGTTGATAACGGTGAAATGAGTTTTAGAGGCATTCATGGCTCCGGAAAGACCCTCACACAATAATGGTCCAGAGGGCCCCCTCATCGTCAGGCTGAGTCTAGGTCGGGGCGTAAACCTGTACGACCTTTAACGAATATTTTATTTAAATCTCGAGTATCAGGTACGCCACCATGGTAAACCCACTTTCAATCTTCGCCTTGTTCCTCACATGGGACTTATGGACAATAAACCCGACTCCACTCTGGGACTGCTGATCGGCCTCCCGGAAATAGAACAAGTTATTGGATTTGAGGATTTTCAAGTCCTCCCTCTCTCTTCGGACTTCAGATAAACCTACTAAGTATGCCCCATGGTAACCTGCTCAATTCTTCATCGAGTTCGGTGATCTCCTCGTCAGTCCGGAGTGTACATTGTATGTGTATATACATAAGGACGTTATTTATATGTCAACGTGGAATTGTAAATACATTTTGATTACACTTTTACAAGCGAGATTATAATATGACGGTTCACAGTCTTTCAGCAGATTACGATCTCGCTAGTTAGATTGTAATCTAACGGTATTTAGAATTTGACGGTGACATTTAAGTTACTATTTTTTCTGTGTCCGACGTCCGTATTATCATCATCCTTACTTATGAGCTCGAAGAGAACCTAAACATTTGTTTTCATCATTGCATTGATATTCATGCAGTTGCAGAGTTAAAATGAGCCTATTGAGCACAATCTCATAGATCATCACATCACATAGATATCAAGGTTCCAGCCAGGAACAAAATTCAAGGCTAGAATTATTACGCTAACGAAGCGAGGTACATTCAGCTATATAGAACCCGCGCATGCGGACATAGCGATGAGGCACCCATACAAAGCATTTTATGTTTTCAAAATCGATAACATTTTGGGGAAGATTACGTAAAATAGAACAGCACGCATGTCACAGACTATCGATTTTCACTTGACGGCAAAAAGTGTTCCCAACAATGAAAATTAAAACATTTTAGGAGAATTTTGAAGATACTTGATTCTTCATAAAAGTTAAAACTACATGATGATAGAAAACTGGTCATGATTTTGTATTATTATCATGATTTCGGTTTTACTAAATATGTGAGCCATTACTTGCTGTCCTTTAAAACTGCGAGAAATAAAACTACGCAAAAAGATTAGCAGTATTCACCCAAAGGACGCTTGTATCATTATAGTAGTTTTTAGGAATCAAAGATCTGAAATGGACGTACAAAAAATAAATTGTTGTTTTTAATTTATTTATACAAATTATACATCTTTAATTTACAAAATGGGGACGCAGAAGCCTGGAGAATGGGCTAATTCGTTAATTGCCCGCTTCGAAGAGCAGGTAAGTCTCAATATATGTTTTTAATTTAATTTCTAAGACCCGCCCTTATTAGGAGTTTTTCAGGTATGTAAACAAAATATATTTTTTCTTCGGCATTATCGACTTATCGCATGTTAAGAATGACTACAAGCGGCTTTTGTTACGTTCTCTAATTTTTCTGTGCATAATTTATACCATTTCATTCAAGTATATAATATAAATATTAAAAATATGAATGAAGATTGTTAGATAGTTATTGATCGGCGACCTGGCGATTATGAAGCCGGTACTTACGAAAACCATGTATGAACAATCCGACCGAAATATTGAATAGTTTACTGCCAATGATAGACATCCATTACAGTCATAAAGTCAGTATTAAGAAAGATTTTGAGTTAATTATTTGTATTGGTGGAGTCAATTATTTATTCTATTATTAGAATTATAATGGAATGCACCTAGTATTGTATATAGGACTGGTCGTTGCGGTGACCTTTGGGGAAGCCTTTGTCAAAGAACTCAGACGTACATAGAAGCGCAATTCTCAGGATTATTTGTGCCGATTCTATTGGGGACATGTCCCCACGGTTAGTTCTCGCTTAGCGGCGCTGACGGCACGGAATCATTCTCGCGCTTACTGACTCTCGTATTCTCACGCTCACTTACTCTCGTAGGCTCAAGCAACGAATTCAGACCTGCAGCCTGCACCGCAGCACGACTGTGGCGCTGCCCAAGCGGCTGTTTGGGTCGCCTTAAGTTTGTCATCAACCCAGCCATAAGAACTGTGCTTCTATGTACGTCTGAGTTCTTTGCCTTTGTCCAGCAGTAGATGTCTTTCAGCTGAAATGATGTTGATGATAACATCTTTAATTCAATATGTACATACATAAACTCACACCTTTTCCTCATAGAGGTAGGCAGAAACTACAGAACACCACCTGCTATGATCCTTACATACTCCTTTTGCCTCGTTTAAGTTCATACATCTGGTCATACACGCACGCCGGTTACCAGTACTACCTACCTGACCCTTCTGAATAATAATAATATTTTTTTATAATTATTATAAGCATGGATCAAGTATGCACTTTTGAGGACCATGATGTAGATGCTTGGGAGAGAAATATTCCAGTAGCTTATTTAATAAAAATGTTTTTTTTTTTTTCTTGAACAATACTAATAACGTGCCTTTGGGCGGGCATTGTACTAATATGGTGACATGTTAAAAATATTGAGATGTATCCAAGTTTAATACTACACACACATCACACAAACCTTCAGAAGTTTTTTTTTTCTTCTACTTAAACAATTTGGCTTTTTATTAAAGTAGTATAATGACTCTCCCTAGCTACCGTACAAGAAAAGAGGGACTAAACCTGCTCTCCCATATCAAATGGAAATCTTGTCTCATTTAAAACAGCAGACACTACTTCTCTTTAGTCATGACTCTTCTACTCAATCTTTCTTTTTATTGTATAATATTGATAATGTAATATAATTAATAATAACTAATATTAGGTGGTCCTCTCTCTGCTGAGAGAGGACCACCCTGACTACCGGTATCTCGGAGCCTGTTTCAGATCCCGGTGGACTACTATGTTTTATGTTTTTAAATGTTTTATAACGTTTTATATTCTAATATTTAAAAATATAATTCATATTTTTTTTTTAAATTTTATAATTTTTTGAAACATTTATTTATTTATTTATATAAGGTACTCCAACGACTACTTCACTAATAACATGTTACTTATTACTAACTTATATCTATTAGTATGGTGAATTTGTCACTTAAAGAAGTACACAGCTTACACATAAATAAAAAATACATACAAATTTTTAAAACTATTTGAGATTCGGAATAAACTATTTTTGTTACAGTGAAAGATACATAACAGCTACTTAACCACAGGAAGACAGTATAAAAAAAACAACATCAGATTTACTTAAATAATAGATACTAGCTTAATTTTGGTGGTATTTATTATACGACAATAATATACATAACGGTTTATTTACTGAGATAATTTATAAAATATTTTAATCTAAAGAAATACAATACAATTACAGAATACAATTTTTAATTAAGTACATGAATGAAAATGTCTCACTCTTTAGCTATCCTAAAATACACAAACTACCCTCCCATATCACCGAAGTGCAATGCAAGCTGGCCTCATTCAGATCAGCAAAAACCGCTACTCATTAGTCAAGGCCTTCTCTTCTTCTTCCTACATCATAAAGATTACTTACATTAAAATGTTTTTGAAAGAGTTATATAGGTTAGCTATCATTAAGAGATATAGAGATATATGGTTTTTCAGAAAGAATATTTATTCAGAATGTTTTTTTTTTTTTAATAGAATACAAAGAGTTTATGACTATTTTAAAATAAACTTAATATTTCTCTTACCCCCAGCTACCCTACAAGACAGGTGCACAGAACCTGCACTCCCGTATCAACGAGGAGCAGTGCAAGGCGTGCCTCGTCCAGATCAGCAGACACCGTTTCTCGTTAGTCATCGCCGGCCTCACTAAAATACTGCAGAGAGTTAATGAACTGGTAAGTGTTAATTTGAATTATGTTTTAAATAACAACTAGGGGGAACATGCAAGTTGCTATAATTAAAAAATTAAAAAAAAAACATGATCATAATAATTTGCTTATGGTTTATTTTATAAGATTGACAATTTTAACCACACATCCACATTACCAAAGACATGTTAAGGGGCATTTTTTGTATTGAAGTATGAAACAGCATGACAACGTTAGAAAAAATAAGTATATTCATAGTAATAATAACAGTTTAGGCAGAACTACGGTCGGAGCAGTGGCTCAGTGGTAACGGCTGCGACTTATGAGTAGTTGTTCGTAATTACCCAGATGGCGCTTTACTTTGTGTCATGTGGCATCTTGGTGGGTTGATACCCGCACCGAGAAGTGGCCTCTGTCCCGGCTTTGGGAACATTATAGGCTGATTATGAATAACTGTGTAATCTACTATTGTTATAAATAATAAAAAGTTTATATGTAGTCTAAGTTTATATGTAGTATAAGCCTAGCTGTGTTAATTATACAAGGTAATTTTTTATCCAGTGCGCAAATTTTAACAACTAAAACTTAAACGAGTTATAATAACCATGCAATTTTTATTAGTTAAAGTACTTAGTACAAAAAAATTTAGTTATCGTTAACGAAAGATGTCTATTTTGAAACTGGGTTTTATGGTAACTTGCGCGCGGCGCCGGCGCGGCAGCGAAGGTGAACGACCGACCACCTGTACAATCGGTCAAAATTCTAAATTTCGAGGTACCTACGCCGGCGCGCGGTTACTGACCTATTAGTACCTACCAAATGTTCGATCGGTCAAAATTCTAAGAATTTCGAAGTACCTACGCCGTCGCGGTTACTGACCTATTACAATTGATCGAAAATAGTATTACGAAATATGTAGGGTGTCCACAGTTTACTGATTTAAGGTCGGACAAAAATTAATAAAAAAAACCTTTTGAAAAAATTGTTGAAATGTGTTCTATTACTGATACTGAACCACCAAAAAAAATTTGCGCACTGGTTATAAAATTATCCTGTAGATAATAATTCGAAACAAATTCAAGAATATAAAGACTTCTTAGCAATTAATACCAATAATGGACCCCCATTCGCCTCTTATAAAACTTTCAGAGAAAAGAGCAAGAGTAGCCCGCGCAATATAAATTTTCTTAGGGTTTTTTCTTAGGTTGTTTGGTGAATAAAATATTATGTGCAACCGTAACAAATATGATTTCACAAAATTAAAATCATCAATACAACCTTCTAAGTTCATTCAGTGATGATTTAAATGATAATAATTCAATAAATACTTACGACTATTTTATTGTCGCGAATCATATTTTGTTCAACTTACAGCCTAACATCAGTGTTCAGCAGTGCACGGTGCTTACTCTTGATTTTAATTCCGATCGATTGACATTGGAATTTTGACGTTTCGTATTCTTGAGTTCGACGCTAGCGTCAAAATGTGTTTAAATTGGGTGTCCATTTTTGAGAACTAAGTGGAATCGAGATCGGGTGTTGTTGTCGTTCCAATGTTGACACTATTGTTTTCAAGAGTACCGAATCACGTGTATGCAAAATTAACATTGGAATCGTATTAGCTTTAGACTGGAATTAAAATTAGGTTGAAGAGTAAGCCCCAGGTCAGCCTGCAAATTGCAAAAAATGCAAGATTATTTAAATTTCGCGGGCTACAACATCAAAATCAAAAGTTATTTATTCAAACTAAGCTGAGAGTCAGCACTTTTTGTTCGTAAAAGTTACATAAACCGTCCCCCCAAAACGCCCGCCCTACACCACTTCCTAGTGCTTTAGTTCAGAAGAAGACCTCAGCGCATCCCCCTTACGATATCTCAACTCCCATCACAGCCTTTAGCTGGAAGACCCATTGCCTGCACAAATCAGTCACCTTATAGCTGAACCAGTATTACTTTTCGCAGTACCAGCCCACAATATCAATAGGCGCGAATCGTCCACAGACAGAACTAGAGAAAGGCTACCACGATAGCCTGGTCATCGTCCTGGACACTTTGGAGATATGTCTCAGCTCCCAGCCAAAAGATACGGCGAAGTATGATGAGGCTATGAACGTGAAGATCCTGCTGAGAGAAGTCTGCCAATTCATTGGTGAGTTGAGTTTTTGCTTATTAAGTTAATTCCGTTGGGATTTCCCAAAGGCATCACTACGGTGATATCGACATTCCCTCGTCCCTTATACGGTGGGTTTAATCCCATAAACTAGGCAAATATTTAACCATAATAGTCAGCAGCGTAATTGCGTAACATATTTACAATTGCAATGCAGATTATTAGAATTAAACAATGTTCATTGCGTTATTTACGTTGTCGAGCAGACGAATCTTTGTAACAAATAAAGCAATGAATTGTGCACATCCTTCAAAATCCTTCGTATTTGATTGGCGGTAAGGGTGTTACGCAATTAGGCTGCTAGACATAGTATTAGACCAGCTGGAGGAAGGTCTGCCAGTTTATAGGTGAGTACTTTGAAGGAAATTACTTTCATAACTACGGTTTTTAACCGGTTAAAAAAAATAGGAGGTTCTGAATTCGACAGTGGTTTTATTGATTGTTTATATGTTACGCGATATCCCCGGGAATTGTAGATTGATTTAAAAAACTCTAGGGTGTGCCTCAGAGGTGGTTCCATATAAATTTATTCATTTGCATGGGTAGATTTGGAGTTAAATTCAATCATTTTCCGCCTAGTGTATATTGAAGATGTTATAATGACATTCTGTCACTGTTATTTCCATAATCATTATTCTAATTTGTATCGGGAAGGTATCACTACAAAAAAATCTATACTAATATAAAGCTGAAGTTTGTTTGTTTGGTTGAACGCTGTAATCTCAGGAACTACTGGTCCGAATTGAAAAAATCTTTTTGTGTTGGGTAGCCTGTTTATTGATGAAGACTATATAACATCACGCTACGGTTAAAAGGAGCGGAGCAGCAACGAAAAATAGTGACGGGAGGGTCAGGGGACCAAAAATTTGACGCGGACGAAGTCGCGGGCAGAAGTATGAAGAATAAATGATTTATTACAAAAAAACAAACCCGGCCAAGTGTGAGTCGGACTCGTGTACGATAATGGTATGGGACCCTTTTCGTTCCATTATCGGCAAAAAATCACGTTTGTTGTATGGGATCCCCCCTTAAATATTTGTTTTATTTTAATTTAATTATTTATTTTCTAAGTGAATATACAGTAGAATCCGGTTATAACGACGGTGAAGGGACCGGTGATATTACGTAGTACTAACCGGAGGTCGTACTAAACGAAAAGACAATTTTTGATTTTTATTCAAATCACATTCATATATAGACATACATACATTATGTATTTAATAATATTTACGTGACCAAGAGAAAAAATAAAACTGAATCAAAATATTTATTTATTTCACATAATGTACATATAATCTATAATAATAATGATACTTTTTTCTTCAACAGAGAAACTTTTTCGTTTTATCGAAGCCATTCTTGTACGCAAAATCACGCATCACCCGCAAATTAACGCCGTAAACTAAGCAGTCGCATTCGAATCAGCGACGTGCAGGCAAGGGGGAAGCGCGGGGCGGAGATAGTTTCTTACCTACGATTTATTTGTAAACACGTCAACGCTTGTTGTCGTTGTAACCGGACAATTTTGTGTGAATTTCCGTCGTTAAAAGCGGTCGGTCGCTGTAAGCGGAGTCGTAACAAACGGACGTACTTTCATAGTGGCTTGTATTAAAACCAAACACGCGCCTGTACTTACGTCGCTAAAAACGGGTGGACGTTACATGCGAAGTCGTACTAAACGGACTCTACTGTATAACTAAATATTCTGTGAATATTTCAAGCGTCTGCCTGTTGCCGTTATCAATATCGAGCATAAGCGAGCAAAAAAATCACGTTTGTTGTATGGGAGCCCCCTTTTTTTTTTGGATGGGAAATCATCAAATGAGTTCTCCCGCTCTGGGCGGAGCGGGAGGGCGTGTCAGACTTACTGACTAAAACCCACCCGTGTTCCTTCAGTTGCCCATGTGCCAGGATCACGGTATCTCTTTCGAACAATCACGCGACCCCGGCAGGATGGGAGCCTTTTATTCTGTTTTTTAGTATTTGTTGTTATAGTGGCAACAGAAATACATCATCTGCGAAAATTTCAACTCTCTATCACAGTTCATAAGATACAGCCTGGTGACAGACAGACGGACGGATGGACGGACAGTGGAGTCTTAGTAATAGGGTCCCGTTTTCCCCTTTGGATACGAAACCCTAAAAACGACCGATATCAAACAGAAGCCTGTTGTTTGTGTACCTTTACTTGCTAAACAAAATAGGTCCACGACGGGGTCCCCAGCTCGTATTACACACGTGTAATCAATTAAATAATGGAACACGAAGGGCACTTGCTAATGGTCAACTTATAACCGTCCCAAGTGATCAGCCACACCCACTTTACATAAATGGCCGTCACCAGCAACATGCACTCGGCAGCGGCGAAGTAATAAATTAAAGAGTCCCTGACCACAATAACACCCAGACGCGTACTGCAGCACGCGTAGCATGACCACCGTAGAAATGGGTTTTGTCGACGGAAGAATAGACAAAATTACAGATTGTAGAAAGATTAAAGATAGAATTAAAGATTGTAGAAAGATTTGTACCGTTTTATGCAGGCGTAGCATGACAATTCTATCTCTATTCTACCAAGAATAGACAAAACCCATTTCTACGGTGGTCATGCTACGCGTGCAGGGGTTGGATCGAGATGGCCCTGGAAAAGGATGACTTTATTGTGTGTGGGAAATCATTCAATGACGTCTCTCGGTCTTTGTGTCAGACTTTTATTGACTAAAACCCACCCGTGTTCGTTCTTTCACTTGCCTATATACCAGGGCCACGGTAACACTTTCGAACAGATCTCGCGACCCTGGCAGTCGAATAGGATGCCTGGAGGGATTTGAGGGAGGCCTTCGCTCAGAAGCGGGACAGAGTATGTTAATTAAAATAAAAAAAAACACATATTCACGTTTTAAGGAAAAGTGGTTAAATGATTTTATTTTATTTCTTTTAAGAAGGCTTACAGACTAATAACAGGATAATAGGTAACAAAAATATATAATGAAGTTGCTAATAACAAGCCTCCACAGATATTATAAAAAATTACGATTAATTAATTCCTAAAAGTTAAAGTTACGGTTTTTTATTTTATTTTATATTTTACTTTGCTACAATATGTGTGTTTGAGTACCACCAGCCGGTGCTTCATTCGCAAAAAATGATTTGGCGAAAAGTTTTCTTGCTACGCTCGTCTTAGTGCAAAATAAGTCAATGTCATGCTCGTGAGATAATTCATTAAAGCAACGATGGAGCAAGTCATTCTCGTTTGAGCACTTGGTGGATAGTATGCTTACGCCGGGAGCAGCAAACACTGCGTTACCGTGCTTTGGGTGACAGATCTCGGCGATAAGCGTTAGTCCAGGGATCTGTGGCCGGCTTTGGGTTTCATCTCGATGGGTCTCTTGGATGCAAAGAATGTCGCATTAAGTTTTGCGATAAATATCGGAAAGAATTTCTGCTTTACCTTGTGAGAACCCTTCGATGTTGATTGAGACTACGCACAAAGCCGGCTTTATAGGTGGACTTTGGATTGCCATCGTGGTGAAAGGATTAGCCAGTCAACGTGAAAACTCGCTGACTGCCCAGGGTGCGCCGGACGTATAATGGCTCAGTTGATACGTCACTCGGGGAGGTTCCTTTCTTGCACCTTCAAGCAAATGCTAAGCTCGTAGCTAAATTCTGGGCTAACTCTATTTAGTTTGCTATCGACACGCTAAGAAGAAGAAGATGGAGCAAGCAAAAATCACGTGTGTGGGACGGTGGCGTTTAGACTTTCTCACGTTGCCTTTCTTTAGAGATGTAGTGACAAAAATAATAGTTTAAAAAACTAAAAAACACGCTTCCATTCAAAACCAAACTAAACGGTACAAAATAATGGAAAAAAAAGCGTGGGGTGCCTGATATAAATAAAAAAATACCTTAAAAAGCACCCCACACTTTTTTCCATTATTTTGTACTTTTTAGTTTGGTTTTGGATGGAAGCGTGTTTTTTAGTTTTTTAAACTATTATTTATTTTCTATTTTTTAGGGTGTTTCGAGTTTTGAGACGTATGTCAGCGTAGTTTGTGACGTATGTCAGCGGAGTTTTCGAAGACAGTTTTTTTTGCTGTCCTGGTAACCCTGGCAAGGATAAAGGCACAAATTAGTTTGTGACGTATGCCAGCGGAGTTTTCGAAGACAGTTTTCTTTGCTGTCCTGGTAACCCTGGCAAGGATAATGGCACAAATTTATGAAATTATTGCATTGTCATCGGTCCTTGACAGGTGTGCAAAGTTTGAATGAAATCTGGTCGTTTAAAGTGGGTCAAAATCGCGCTATAAGGAGTCGGTTACAAACAAACATACAAGTGAAGCTAATATAAAGCGTGTAAAATTTAAAAGAGTATGCTTACATAGTTTTGTCATGTTGGGAGCGGATGAATGAAAGACGACTAACAAAAGGTATTTACAAGGCAAATGTGAGAGTAAACGGCCGGGAGGGGACGCTCTAAGAGGACATAGTGACCTTGTTCTTTAGAAAGGGCAGGTGCGTATTACTTACAACCGGCGTGCGTGTTTAACCAAAGGGGTGATTCTCTGAATTTTTAGAACGTCTAGTCTGATCTCTGTCTCGAACTGTCAAAAATACGAGTACCTTGACTTTTTGACATTTGATTTTCGCTGAGGCGAGACTGCAACTAGATTTTGGACGTTTTTAATTTCGAGTATTGGGTTTCTGAGGTATGAACGTAAACGAGGCAAAAGAAGTATGTAAGGATCTTAGTAAGTGGCGTTTAGTAGTTTCTGCCAACCTTCAAGGGAAAATGGCAGGAGTTTATGTACATGTACTAGCTTCTGCCCGCGACTTCGCTCGCGTGAAATTTCAAATTTCCTGTTCTCTCGACCCACTAATCGCTTCGCCTGCCCGCGCTTTCACTTTATTTTCGCTTAGCGTTCTTTTTTACTTTTGCACGGCTCCCGCGAGACTTAGCGTGATGATAAATAGCCTAAATCCTTTTTCGAGAGTTGGATTATCAAATGCAAAATTATTCCAGAGATTATCGCGTCAGATTATCATTAGTCAGATATATTAAAAAAAAAAAAAAAAAAAACAAACGAGAGTTCAAACAACCAGGCTCGTCAGCTTTATTATATTACTAGTTTTCCGCTATCTTGCGGCTTCGCGTGCGTGGATGTCGGTTTTTTTTTTGCGTTAGTTTCCAAACATATGCCTAAATAATAAAAATGACGTTTATTTTGAAAATGAAAAAAAATTCCATACAATTTCTCTTCGTGAGTAGAACTATCAAAAACGCTGAGATACGTATAAATTAATTTTTAATCGTTAGCCTACACAAATATTTGAAAAGCCTTCAAAACTGACGGACTTTCATACAAATTTCTACCCCCTATTTTACCCCTTTACGGGGGGAGTTTCATAAAAACGTACTCTACCTCTGTGCCAAATTTCATATTAGAAGGTCCAGTAGTTTTTGAGATTTCGTGATTAATCTGTGAGTGAATGTATGAATAAGTGACCTGTAATTATATTCAAAACAATGTTTGGTTATTATATTACGGCCCACTCCCTCTCAAAGAAAGAAGCCCTGTGTCCCAGTAACAATATAATTGTGCTGATTATGATGAATAATTTCAGCTCGCATGTGTAATAGTAGGATTCTGGACAAACAGCGGCTTGGCTACTATTTTAAACCGACTTCAAAAAAAGAGGAGGTTATCACTTCGACTGTATTTTGTTTTTTTTTTTTATATTTGTTACCTCATAACTTTTGACTGGGTGAACCGATTTTGATGATTCTTTTTATTTGAAAGCTGGTGCTTCCCGAATGGTCCCATTTTAATTTGGTTCCATTTGGACAATGGGGTCCATGTGAAAACCACATAAGTCTTAAATTTGCATTAAGTATTTGCGCGACAAATGAACGAATAACGCGATTAGATTGGTGCGGGGTATCTACCATAACTAAAAAGTTAAAAATAAAAACTTTTTACAAAAAAATAACAACCTACTTCCATAAAAACACTACAAAGTCAAAGCCATAACTAAAAAGTTTTTTTTTAAATATGAAAAAAGCTTTTGTCGTGTATTCTGCATATACATACATATACGGGTATTAGGGCCAAATATTAAAGGATCACGTCATGTGAGTTAGCGTATTTATTACTCGTATATTTAAAAAAAAACTGCTAAGTTCATAATGATCGGCGTTCCTTCGCACACTGGTATTGGTCATGCAGCCATGCTTGACAGGAAGCTACACTGTGGGAAAATGCGCAAATTATTGCAATTGTGTGGTGCATATACCACACAATTGAATTACGAAGATTGAAGTCATTATGATGTGTAAAACCGACGTCATAAGGACTTTTATCCGCCAGCAGAGCTATTAAATAGCATTACAATTGACGACAACAGAACATAACAAATAAACACACACACACACATAACCTTATTGTATGTATCGTATCTTCTTCTTCTTAGCGTGTCGACAGCAATCTAATTAGAGTTAGCCCAGAATTTGGCTACGAGCTTAGCATTTTCAGTAGCGTCCATCAACTACTGTGGCGTGCAAACAACAGGGTATGTATCGTATGGTGTCTGACGTAAAGAATTGCACTATCCCATTCCTAAAAGGTGACTAAGGGACTTACTAGAGAATGGCATTTTCCTCTACTGTTTGTATGATATATTTTTTGTTGAACATAGGTTGGTTTGGTGTTCTATCACACGGGGCAGCGATAAAAGGCAACTCATTCGCCTGGCAACATCCTGGATGTTAGAGTGTGGACTGGTAAGATTCTTGCCCCATATACATGATATACACAGAAGCATTAGCCTGATGGCGGTTAGAGCCGCCTCCTGCTGTGTGTATCAGGTCATGGAGGAGGCGGGGCGTGTGAGGGAGTGGCAGTCTCTGCGCCCTCATGTCGTCTCGCCGCAGGACGAGACCCCCTCTTATCTCGAGGATAGGGGTGTCACCTACATGGGACGTGATGGCGGAAACCAGCGCCGCATGTCGTGCGGTGTTCCACAGGGCTCGGTCGTTGGCCCGCTCTTGTGGAACATCGGGCACGACTGGGTGCTGAGGGGCGAGCTCCCGCCGGGCGTGGAACTGACGTGTTATGCGGATGACACGCTGGTCACGGCCCGGGGGAGCTCGTACAGGGAGGCAGCGTTGCTGGCGACGGCTGCGGTCTCACTGGTGGTGAGCCGCATGCGGCGCCTAGGCCTGGAGGTGGCCCTCAACAAGTCGGAGGCCATGGCCTTTCATGGCCCCCGGCGGGCGCCGCCGGCCGGATCACACATCGTGGTCGGGGGGTGTCGGATCGCTGTCGAGTCCACCATGAAATATCTAGGATTGGTGCTCGACAGCCGGTGGGACTTAGGCCCCCACTTCCGGCGGCTGGCGCCCAAGTTGATGGGCGCGGCTGGGGCGCTGTCAACGCTGCTTCCCAATCTGGGGGGCCCGAGCGCCGCCTGTAGGCGGCTCTACGTGGGAATCGTGCGATCCATGGCCCTGTATGGGGCCCCGATCTGGGCGGCTGACCTGACGGCCGGCAGCATCGCTGTCCTGCGAAGACCGCAGCGAGCGATGGCCGTCAGAGTCATCAGGGGATATCGCACGATCTCCTACGAGGCGGCCTGTGTACTGGCTGGATCCCCACCGTGGGACCTCGAGGCGAAAGTACTCGCGTCACTGTATCGGTGGCGCGAGGAAGCGCGGGAGCGAGGCGAGCGACTAACGGAGCGACACATGGAGCTTCGTCGGTCGCAGCTCCGCGCAGCCCTGGTGGCGAGCTGGCAGGACAGGCTTTCACGCCCTACCGCCGGCCTCGCCACCGTCGAGGTGGTCCGGCCAGTACTCGGGCACTGGCTCGCGAGGAGGCACGGCTCCCTGTCGTTTCGGGCGACGCAGGTGGTCTCGGGGCATGGTTGCTTCGGGAAGTACCTGTGTCGCATAAACAGGGAGCCGGACGCCCGGTGTCACCACTGCGTCGACTGCCGGGAGGACACGGCGCGGCATACGCTGGCAGAATGTGCCGCTTGGGAGGAGCCGCGTCGTGTCCTCGTCTCAGAAGTAGGCAGTGACCTATCGCTGCCGGCCGTGTTCGAGTCCATGGTTGGCAGCGAGGAGTCCTGGGACGCGATGGTATCCTTCTGCGAATCAGTCATGTCGCAGAAGGAGGCTGCGGAAAGGGAGCGGGAGATATCTTCCGCTCACCCAGCCCGTAGCAGGCGCACCGGGCGTCGGCGGAGGGCGGACAACGCCCTCTTCCAGCCCCCCTAAATGGGTCCAGGGGCGACGGATCTGGGGACATCGTCGCCCCCTATTGCTACGGACCCGAGATGGTGGCGCGTAGCGCAAAGGCGGGCCGGCACCAGTCGGGGATCGCGGAAGACATATTGGTTCCCGTGGTCCCCGACGTAGGTGTGGGACGGAACACCGGGGTGGTTTTAGTCAGTAAGAGTCTGACAGACCCCTCCGCCCACCCCAGGGCGGAGGACATCCATGAGGATTTCCACCTCGTGATCAAAAAAAAAAAAAAAGGACGAGACGGGGCGTCGGGAGTCGATCGCAGACTCCCGGGCACCGTAGACGCGGGCTTGCGGATAAGGACCAGGCCCGTGTCGATGGCGTGTAGTGTTCCACGCGCGCCTCAAAGAGATGTCAGCAGTGCTGAAGGGGTCTGCTAGCACCAATGCCTGCCAGGGTCGCGAGATTGTTCAAACGAGATACCTTGGCCCTGGCATATGAGTAACTGAAGGAACACGAGTGGGTTTTAGTCAGTAAAAGTCTGACACGCCCTTCCGCTCCACCCTAGAGCGGGAGAGGTGATTTGATGATATCCCCCCCCCCCAAAAGGGGAGTTCTTTGGAGGGATATCTCCATGGCTACTCAGTGTTGTTATGTATCAACTATAGAAGCTTGTTGATATGCGTCGTGTCTGTGCACGGCGTGATTCACATCAGTGTTGTCTCGCCGGCGAAAGGAGTCTACGGCACCGGATGTTTTCGCGACGGCTTACGGGCGCTGATTTTGTTTTGAATTGGCATTCAATCAAGAATATTAATTATATTGCATGAGAGGACTGTGATATGGGATGAGATGATTGGATGTATGCCAAACTTTCTTGTCTTTTTAGGGTTCCGCATCTCAAAAGGAAATCACTTTGGTGTCCGTCCGTTCGTCCGTCCGTCCGTCCTTTTGTCAAGACCCTTTTTCTCGGAAACGCGTGGAGGTATCAAGCTGAAATTTATATCAAATACTCATATCTACTGTCCCTTGGAGCTGTGAAAAAATCAAATTTCTAAGCTAACGCAATCAAAAGATATAGCCGTTTATGCTGCAAATTTCCGCAAATTTTCGAAACTCGCAAGGGAATCAAAACCTAAAGGGTACTTACAGTCGATCTAGAATTTTGAAATTTGGTACGAAGCAACGTCTTATAGCACACATAAAGGAAAAATTGCGAAAACCGTAATTTTTTTGTTACATCATATAATAAAAATATTTTTTAAATTTTATACCTACATGTTTGTACGGAACCCTCGGTGCGCGAGTCCGACTCGCACTTGGCCGGTTTTTTTTCGTTTCGATAGCTGGGGCCTTTAGTTATAGAGACAGTATAACAGTATATTGTTTACTATCTCACTTGACGCGGAAGTTCCCTGTTACGGGAGAGGTCTTGTTCCTTACCTCTGACTTGCCTTTAATGCCTGGTCGGAGTAATCACTGACGAGGAACAGAGCTTCCACTTCTTTATTTCCTGATAGCCGTAGAATGCTTCTCCACTCATCCAGCACCTTAGGATATGTTGCCCCGTTCTTGGTGCATCACTGTGTGCTAGCGATAGTTTCTAGAGGCGTATTATTGAATGTACAAGTCACCTCCTGCCTACCGTGACCCTGGCACATGGGCAACTGAAGGAACACGGGTGGGTTTAGTCAATAAAAGTCTGACACGCCCTCCCGCTCCGCCCAGAGCGGGAGAAGTCATTTGATGATTTCCCATCCAAAAACAAACCCCTGCCATTTTTAACCGACTTCAAAAAAGGAGTAGGTTCTGTGTTCCACTGTATATATTTTTTTTTCTTTTTGAAATGAATTTTATGCTTTAGGGGCGGTCCCATATAAATATTATTGACTTTGCTTCGGTAGTTTTTACGTTAGCTTGGATAATACATATTTAATTAACTTTGTTTATCGTGAATACTTTCTGACACTGCATTGAACTGGCCAGTAGTGGTATACGAATTAAATTGCGCAGGTACAATAAAATTGCAGTGTCTTGTCCCTTCCTCTGTAGCCCAATGGACTGGCAAACTAGTAAAATTGGCAGAAGTTGAGATGCAGCGAAGAGCCATCAATCACTACATGTATACAGATAAATGCCCTTAGGGTGCTTCGCATTCCAGGGTCTCGGATTTGTTCGATAGAGTTACCGTGGCTCTGGCACAGGCAACTGAAGGAACACGGGTGGGTTTTAGTCAGTAGAAGTCTGACACGCCCACACTAATTTTAAATACATATAACGCTAGAAATTTCGTCCGAAACTATGGATGCCGTGTTTAGAGAGAAGACCCTGCGTTCCAAAAGCGCGGTCCGTGATTGGACGTACGTCTCGTGATCGCTCCGAGAAGCGGCCGGTCCAGCTCTGTCGGTTTTTGATATTGCCTGCAAGTAGTGGTGGGTCGTTGTCGAATTTTTGACGGACGAAACGCAACCGTTTTTTCGACGACGAAAACGGTTGCAGAAAACGGTCGTCGTCGCAACTGGTTTGAAGAACCGTCTTCAAACCAGTTGTTGCGATGACGACCATCTTGTAAAAGACGAAACTAATCGAATATGGAATAGAATTGCGTTTTCGTCGCGTGAAATAGTTGCAGTTTCTTGCAAAGTTACAACTACTTATAAATGCCCCATTAGACAACTGACCAAAAAAATGTAAATCAACAAGATCCATATGACGCGCTCGCCGGCTCGAATTCCAGGATATTTATTTATCTATTATCCCAATTCAATATGCCGGGGGATTTTGCATTTAACGGCAATAAGCTTACTCAGGTTTGACCATCGCATCACGAACAACAGCATGCGTAACATGACCACCCTAGAAATGGGTTTTGTCTAGTCTTGGTAGAATAGAGATAGAATTGTCATGCTACGCCAGCATAAAACGGTACAAATCTTTCTACAATCTTTAATTTTGTCTTTAATCTTTCTACAATCTGTAATTTTGTGTATTCTTCCGTCGACAAAACTCATTTCTACGGTGGTCATGCTACGCGTGCTGTACAGAAAAAGTAGTAATAAAATATAGACTATACCATTGACAAAAAGTTCACTTTTTACTGTAAGAACTGTTTTGTGAACGAACGCGGTACGCTAAGGGCGATGTTACCGTATAACGAATGTGATATTGAATCAGTGCGTTCTCGACCGTATTTTCTTAGCAGTAAAATAAAAAATCACATCAAGTAATTCGAAGACTGGTTTCTGTAACGAAAACTGTTTGGATCCAAGACGTAAAAACAGTTTCATCGTCGTAGTCGTCGCAGAACATAAAACGGTCTTTGGAACGGACTAAGGACGACGACGACGCGACGAGTGTGATAGTTGAATCGATGGGTTCACGACCGTATTTTCTTAGCTGTAAAATAAATAATCGCATCTAGTAATTCGAATACTGGTTTGTGCAACTAAGACTGTTTGGATTCAGGACGTAAAAACGGTTTCATCGTTGCAAAACATAAAACGGTCTTCGGAAACGGTTCGTTGTCACAACGCCTACCACTACCCGAAAGCGCCTTAGTCGTTTCGCGCGCTCGTTTCGGACGGTTGTGTGTGGATCGTGCGAACGGGAAAAATGAATAGTGCACATAATCCCCGCTTAATATCCAATTATAAAGAACATAAATGCTTATGGGATTTAAATGATAAAAATGCTTATCCACAACCCTCTTTTCAACGTTATTTGTAGACGTGGGTCGGATTAGGTAAAAACGATACCTAATCCACCTAATCCTAGTATTTAAAAATACCTGTTCCATTTACCTAATCCGAATATTTATTCAAGACGGCCGGGCCTGTTACCGATATTAAAGTATCGTATGTAGATTGGGTAAGAAATATTCGGCATGGAGTATGGAACTATGGTATGGACGTTCCGTTTCTGGTATAGTGTGGAACGGTGGATTATATTTCGTTTTTATGGGCAAACGGTACTTAAAGTCAACGTGAATACTTTTTTTTTTAACGTCTAATAAAGTGATCAAAATTATCCTTCATACTTAAAAAGAGTGCGGCTGCACAATGTGTTAATGATGGTGCAGCGCAGAATCTTAAACTGTCGTTTATTATAACCCAACGGAATGTAATTTATGCCTAGGTACCTACTGATTATCACGTAAGTTCATTGTAGAACAACTCAAATGACATATTTTTTTGTGGTTTTTTACCGAATAATGGCTTAAAATTAAAATTGGTGTACTATGTATAGAAACCAGAGCATTATTATATTAACATGCATTTCACCCATATTATTACATGAGTTCCTGATTTTTATTAATTTATTTTTAATAAAAGACGTGAAAGTTTTGTTATTTTTCTTCGAGAGTATCATCTTAAAATAACGCCACCTAACGACGAAGTATATTCGTTACGACATTATCGCTAGAACACTAACTAGTCCAGTGGTATTCTACATAGATGGCGCTGGCGGCAGTGCTAATTAAATTTGAAACTTAACTCCCGCATTTTAAGGTACGGAATATCTTCTGTGTAGACTGTGTACGAGTATTTTGTGCCATACCTAATCCACGACGCTATGGATTAGGTACGGATTCGCATCGAAAAATACCTAATACAGATACCTAATCCAATATTTATGCCTCACCTCTAGTTATTTGAGGTCCAATTGTTCTTATAACAGTGTAGGTCGCAAGAGCACCTTTTTTTGGTATTGTTCGTCAAATCGTTGAGCTCCTTAAGTTGCGGGTTGAGCTGCGCGATTAGTGACAAATTTTTGCACTGACTGGACAGGTCCACTCATTCTGTGTGGTTCTTTCCTCATAAGACCATTTCAGTCACCAATCTACATGGTCTTCACATGATGTGACCAAGGTTATGTCTGGACTTTAAAGAGACTGTGACCTCTGTGTTTGTTTCGGCCTTTCTTCTCAGAGTAGTCAGATAGGAAACGCCGACCTCATGTAGTTTAAAAAAATATCTTTGATGTGTAAAAGTGTTGGTACAAACCTACTTACAGAAACGAAGGTTTCCGTAAGGGGTAGACAGAGGCACACCCGAATTTGACTCTGTGTTTTGTTTCAAATAATTAATTAATTGTTTCTTTCTACAGTCTCCATCTACTACTACACGGATATGCGCAATGAAAGCACATTAAACAATACGTTACTGAGACAGTTGGCAAGCAAAGTATTGTTCGCTCTCAGTTTGAATTTCTTCAATGCGGTGTTCAACAGAATCAGTGCGAGGTTACAGGTAAGTTCACCCAATAATGAACCTTTTGCAAACATTAGTAAGGTACATACATTTATTGTTGTATACGTTTTACTTAGAAATGAATAAAAGGTATAATTTAAATTTAAAATACAGAGTTCGAAAATTTTTGCTTGGGTTCGTTTGATTAAAGTTAGCTAAGAAAACAACTGGCAACTAAAAATGTTTTAAAAAATCTGATAAAATATCGGCCCCGACTTCCGAGTGGTGATGGAGACACTTTACGTTACTTACATAATATTATGACCACTGCTCTCAAAATGTAAGGAAACCGGCATGTCCCAGATTTAAAGGCGAGTGACATCTACCAACCCGCACTGGGCCTGCGTTGTGACTCCTTCTCGAAGAGAAGGCCAGTGTCTCCCAGTAATGGGAACAATAAAGGCTGATTAAGTAAGACGAAACCTCTTCTTGCAAAACCCACCAAGATAACTATTGCTGACGATACTTTGCATTAAAGGCTATTATTTTCTTTGTTTTCAGGAATTATCATCTAGCTCAGAAGAAAACCCCGATTATACAGACATAGAGTTAATACAACACATCAACGTTGATATATTGAGGCTTATACGGCTGTTAACAGGTAAATATTTGTTCCATTCATTTAAGAAAATGTTTAGTTTGTTTTGTTACCCCTTCAACCCCACCCGGGTTGCGAGTTTTGTTCGAAAGAGTTACCGTGGCCCTGGCATAGGCAGATGAAGGAACACGGGTGGGCTTTAGTCAGCAAAACTGACACGCCCTCCCGCTCCGCCCAGAGCGGGAGACGTCATTTGAAGATTTCCCTCGAACAAAAAAAAAAACCCCTTCATATCATATTTAGGATTTTATCCCGCTAGTTTCAACTCGATGTTTAACCGGGTCTGGAGAGTCTTAACTGAGTGCATCCTAACGCGGATAAAACGCAGTATTCGATTCTCAATTCTCGGTGCGTTGGGAAAACCCTTTTTTTTTTTTCTGGATGGGAAATCATCAAATGACTTCTCCCGCTCTGGGCGGAACGGGAGGGCGTGTCCGACTTTTACTGACTAAAACCCACCCGTGTTCCTTCAGTTGCCCATGTGCCAGGGTCATGGTATCTCTTTCGAACAATCTCACGACCCTGGCAGGCATCGGTCCTAGCAAACCCTGCCGAATAGTTTTACCTCTATAGAGCAGCGGTGGCCCAGTGGTATCGGCCCTGACTTACGAGTTATAGGTCATAGGTTCGAACCCAGGCAGGCGCTTTACTTTGTGTACATAATTTCATCACCACTGCTCTCAAAACGATGAAGGAAAAGATTGTGAGGAAACCGGCATGTCTTAGAATTGAAAATTCGATGACATGTGACATCCACCAACCCGCACTCGGCCCGCGTGGTAGATTACGGCCCACTCCCTCTCACCGAGAGGAGGCCTGTGTCCCAGCAGTGGGAACAATATAGGCTGATGATGTGTTTTACCTCTGTACGCACAGCTACATATTAAACTATACATTTCCAGTATAAGCTGACATATTATTTTACGAGAAGCCTATACAGTGCGAGGTCAGCTAAAATTGGAAATGTATAACTTGACCTGTAGCCCTGTGTACGAACGTGATCACTCTGTATGGCAAAATATTTTGCTTTTTGTTGGTTAATTTAATAGAGTATGTTTGTTTCAGAATCAATACAAAAGTTTAAATTGTTAAGGAAATCTGCGCACATAGTTTTAGTATCGTCACTAGAGAAAGCTATTTGGAATTGGATGGATACCTACCCCCAGGTATTTGAACAATTTTCTTTAGTTTCCCGTTTGACATAGAATCAGGAATCTGCTGGATACGAGGAGCACAGAACCGGTCGAACTGGCGGTGCTTGGGGGAGGTCTGTCCAGCTCCAGCCATGGACGTTTTAGGCTGAAATAATGATGAGCCAAACTCTTCCGTTTGGTAAGAACAACCTTGAGAAGGAGGCTAACAGAAGAATTCAGCTGGGTTGGGCAGCGTTTGGGAAACTTCGTCGAGTCTTCTCGTCGCGTATTCCGCAGAGCCTAAAGACGAAAGTCTTCAATCACTGCGTCCTGCCTGTTATGACATACGGAGCCGAAACGTGGACACTCACGATACGGCTGGTCCATAAATTCAAAGTTGCTCAGCGAGTTATGGAACGAGCTATGCTTGGAGTATCTCTGAGGGACAGAATCCGGAATGAAGTGATCCGGCAGAGAACCAAAGTTATCGACATAGCTCAAAGAATTAGCAAGCTGAAGTGGCAATGGCCGGCCACATTAGCCGTAGAACCGATGACCGTTGGGGTAGACGTGTTCTTTAGTAGAGACCGCGAATCGGCAAACGTAAGGTAGGACGCCCTCAGGCTAGGTGGAGCGACGATCTTCGCAGGGTGGCTGGTAGCAGCTGGATGAGAGTTGCCGAGAATCGGGCTGAATGGCGTGCAATTGGAGAGGCCTATGTCCAGCAGTGGACTGCTATAGGCTGATGATGATGATGATGAACCTTCTTTAAAATAAAACCAATACTGTTTAATGTTTCAACCTGATTGTTTCTTTTCCTCTTCCCAAGATCTAACAGCATGTTGATGACGCGAACCCACTAGATTATCCCCTACAAAAAAACGGTTAACGCATCTAAAGAATAATAATACCACCCTAAAAGTCTCTTTTCATACTGAGAAGGCACGAGCATTGATCACCACACTTGCTGAATACTAAAGATTTCACTTAAAACAGAAAATCCCGAGTCTAACGTATTAATTGCCGAAGAGTTTCCAAACTTAACTGACAGTGGGCAGGGCACATTACTCATAGGACTGAAAGGTTCTGAAATGGCCACCGCGTACTGGAAGACGGAGCGTTAAAAGGCTTCCCACAAGATGGACCGCTGACCTGGTGAAGGTAGTTGGAATCCGCTGGATGAGAGAAGCACAGAACCGGTCAAAGTGGCGGTGCTTGACGGAGGCCTATGTCTAGCGGTGGACAACTTTCGGCTGAAATGACAATAATGATTGTCGATGACGCGATTCCATTACATTTTCCCCTACAAAAAATCCAACCAACGCGCAAAAACCAATAATAATACGCATTGCATTGACGCTTGCTGAATACTAAAGAAGATTTCACTTTAAACAAAAAAGTCTCGAGTCAAACTTATTAAGATTTCACTTGTTTTTTCAGGAATTCGCAGAAGTCCAATGTCGGCCTAACGATGAACTAAGCAAGTGTTGTGACACTTTATTCGATATATTACAAGACAGTTTCTCAGATAACAAGAAATCTCGAGTGGCTATGTGGCCTCTACAGATCATGTTACTAGTTTTGAACCCCGTAAGTATGAATAAGGTTCTATTTTGCATGTTTTTTTTAAATGTATGTCAGAAATCCATCATTAGGTTTTGAACCCAGTAAGTATAAGAATACGGTTCTATTTTGCATGTTTGCCATCACACATCTGATACATTATGCATTCTTTTCATAAATTGTATTCACAAATGCTTCTTGAACTCGAATATATATATTCATATTCGCTGATGACCCCAAAGCCATAAAGATTACAAGAAATTCTGCATATTCGGTTTTATTTCAAAGCGCTGTCTGACTAAGTGGTGTAAACAACAAAATGTTTATAAAATTTCATGAGCAACATTACCTATGAGTAATAATCTACTAAAAATCTTGTACACACGGCTACAGGTCAAGCTAAACACTTCCAGTTTTAGCTGACCTCGCACTGTGTCGACTTTTCGTATAATGAGATGTCAGCTTATACTGGATACTTGATGTGTGGCTGTACGTACAAATAGTTGAATTTTCTTCTTAAGGCTGCATAGTCGGTAGGCTCGTAATCCTTTCCTATCCTATGGGCACGTCTTCCCTACCACTACAGCGCCCCCCGGTCTACTTCTTGATATGCAATGGCCTATGTAGCACCATGAATCATGAGACTTCAGGGGCTAGTGCAAATCTCGGGGTTCATTCGATTAATCGAGTCTGGTCAAACCACGCTGGGATCGGTGCAATTCATTCATTTAATTTTTGTTTCGCTTTGAAGTGATATGGCGGATACAGATGTTCAGTTATTGAGATATATTTAACTACTATACGTATGGGTAAAGTTGCTCATAGAAAGTAAAGATGTCACAGTTGACAGTACTTAAAAATAAAAAAAATGCCAAGGAAAATTTTTTCATTAATATTTTTTCATTCAGTTTTCAAATGGTATGGTCAGCGTCTTGAGGATAGCGAAACTATACAAGACGTAGGTATCTAGACACGCGGTAGCGTGTCAAGCCAAGTTCAAGTAAGAGAACTGGCGAGCAGCACCGTGTGTATTGAGTTTTCAAGAAGCATTTTCCTTATAATATTTGTCAATAAAATTAATTTAGGATCATAACAGGTGGTAGTCTGTAGTTTCTGCCTACCCCTATGGGAAAAGGGCGTGAGATTATGTATGTATGTAAAATTAATTAAATATTGTTTGATTACAGAAAGTTCTGGAAGAAATAGTGAATGCGGATAGCGGCGCGCCGTGCAGTCCGCGACATACAAAGAAGAAACATTTCATTGACTCCGTCAAACGAGGACTTAGTAAGTACATATATAATCAGTCTGTTTTGTCCCACTGCAGGACATAGATCTGCACCACCCTAAGGTTGACTGGTAGAAAATGCCTCAGGCATTAAGTCCGCCTTTGTAGAGTATTTTTTTACTTGTGCATAAAGTTTTAATAAATAAATAAATAGAATAGAATAATTATTTATTTAAGTAACCAAGACTCAAAATTGTTAGTAAAACTTACGACTATGTTAGTAAGCACAGAAAATAAACGAAAAAAGAAAACAATACAAGTAATCAATAACGGTTGGTCACCGTTGCGACATCCCATGAGAGACAGCACAACAGCGACCCACATATGCACAGTCCAGGCGACTCGCAACCATGCATAAGACACTGTTGGAGCTACCTCACACTCTGCGCACCAGAGAAGCGCACCTTTTACGCATTGTTGCGTAAAAGCAATCTACATGCGCATCTGCGAACATCCCTGACGCGCTACAGAAACGAGGCAGCCCCACCAGTATCCTAAACGCAAAATAAAGTCCTGCCTTTCCTTTTTCCACTCAACTCTACCCTGAGCCAATAAGGACCAATCCCTCATGCAGGCGTAGAGTTCGTTCTTCCATCTACGCCTGGGTTTTCCGCGATGCCGTTTGACGTTTTCGGGGACCCATATTGTGGTGGTCTTTGCCGACATTACAATACAATCCATTTTTCAGGCTACTAAGGCCCATAACAATAATACATAAATAATATAACAATAAATATAAACTAATACATATTCTATAAAACAAAACTAAAACTATCACTAAACACATAATTATGACGGCGTCGTGTTCCTTTGCGTGGTGTCGCGTAAACGTCCTCCGAAACGTCGATATACACCTTTCGGCCAAAAGTCCTCTCTCAAGCAGGTCTGTAGATGGTCGGTTGGAACTCGTACGACGAACGACTTAAAGTCGATGCTGTGGCGCGATTCCAACCTTTCGACCCTCAGAGTCCAGTTGGCAAACGTGTCCGGCCCAGTCTTATTTGAGCTTGGCTACTATTAAGTATTTTTAATATTATAAGTAGACATTGGTACCGATTCCCTTGTTCACAAACTAAACTAAATTTAAGTTCAGTGCATCTTTTTCTTTGTATTTCATTAAGAGGACAAAAGAAATATTTTAGTTTAGTCCTGTCAAATTAATCAGCGCCTGTCACTACTCCATACAAGTTTAGACGTGATTAAAAACTTGCCTTCTAAAATTACGTCAATTTACGTCAAGCGCTGATTAATTTGACAGGACTAAACTAAAATTTATCTTCTGTCCTTTCCTTAATGAAATAGAAAGAAAAAGATAATAATTATAATATCTTTTGACAACCAACACAACGTTATCTGATCCCAAACTAGGCAGAGCCTGTACTATGGTAACCAGACCACTGATAAACATACTTATATATTTCTAAATACATACCAATCGCACCCCTCCAATCGCACTCAAATCACAACGCTTGATAGGCTATGTGCAAGCTCGAAAGTTGAAAAAACATACATGTCAAATCCTAGAAAAACTTCTTATGGTGTTCCCCAAGGTAGCATTCTTGGCCCTCCATTATTTAATATTTACATTATTTAATATTTAAATATAAAAAAAATAGATATGCCTAAGGTCACTAAGAACCAGATGGTTTTATTTGCTGATGACTGCACTATTTTATTCTCTAGTAACAACATTAATATTCTCGAAATTGACATAAATGAAGATCTTAAAAATGTAATAAATTGGTTAGTTAATAACAATCTGAAATTAAATCTTGACAAAACTAAAATAATGACATTTAATCAAAGAACTAATAAACCTGAATTGAATATAAAATATGGTAACGTATCAATCGCTAAAAGTGAGATCACAAAATTTCTGGGCCTTTACATAGATAGTCATCTGACTTGGAAACATCAAATCGACTCTTTATCTTTTTATTAAATAGGGACGAATAAAATAATTCACTTTGAAGCAGCTTTTGCCCCCAACCCCTGTATTCCCTCCGTGAGATTGGTTGAGATTCGACTGAGCCCCCTCCTTAATAGACACCCCCATACTGCGCTCCATGGCTCGCTACCACAAAATCATTTTTTTTTCCAGGTCCTCAGAACAACTCTAAACAGATGACAGAAGCAGCCGTAGTGACATGCGTGAAGCTCTGCAAGGCGTCCACCTACCTCAACATAGCTGACTCCGGCAACGTCACCTTTATACTCGTCAAGTCTGTCATTAATGATCTCAAGGTGAGCCGTACTCCGTGTACACAGATATAAAGATAAAGATGTATTTATTTGTATAAACATGTGTAAAACGATACATAAATATGCGCATATGGATGGAAGAGTTTAAAATTGCTGGTTCAACATGTTTTGCCATATTCGGCGTACAAAATAGTTATAGTAGGAAATAAATGTCATAATTCAATCAATTCAAATACATAATTACAGTCAATTACAAAAATATAGTCAAGAAATTCAAAATAATTAAAACAATAAAATAACTATAACATTAACATTAAAATAATTAGTACAATAAAATTACTTCAATTAAAATAATACAGAATATTAAATTATGATAAATCAAAATTTGTCATTCAAGAATTCCGTAACATTATAATATCCCTTACTAATTAGCATTTGCATATATCTGTGTGACTACCGGACATCTTTTTTTTTTTTTTTTGTAGGACATCTCGTAGTTAATCTGAAAAGATTCTGACTACTTAAACGGATTTTCGCCCGGCGATTTCTAAAAAGTTTAAACTTTTTAGACCTCCAGCCGGGCCATAGTAAAATTACAAACTAAAGCGAAAGACCTAAGGGTAACCCCGAGGGGGGTTCGCACCTCGGCTTAGGCAATCACTGGGGGAGGGCAGCAAGGGACATGCTGGATCTGGGTTAAATTATTTAGGGGCTAATTTAAAGCTACAGGCGCAGCATCGCGGGCTGGCTCATGCAAGGGTCGGGAGGGACTATTAAGTCGGGGTCGCGACGACGGACCTCGGCGGCGAGGTCGGTACGATTTGTGTCTGTGTGTTGTTCTCATTGTACTGGTCTCTTTTCGACTCTCCTGGAGGAGAGTAGTGGGATCATCGGGTTCGCTGAGAATGTGCCGCGGACGGCGGACTTTACTGATACGGGAGGGGGTATAGCTAGCTGCCGCGACAACCAGAGGGTTGCGGTGGGTTACTGCTTTATCGAAGAAACGCTTGGAAGCGCGTTTCATATACTGCTGGATCGTAGGGATCCTGAGATCTAAGTGGAGATTGATATTCCTAACATACCAAGGCGCACCTGTGGCTTGTCGGAGAAAACGATTTTGGAGGGTCTGCATCCTATGGATAAATCGGGGTTTAGTATGTGCAAACACGGCGCTTGCATATGTCATGATGGGACCGGACATCATTGTCATCATCATCTTTTCAGCCGAAAGACGTCCGACTTCTGGACATACGCCTCTCCCTCAATGTGGGAGGGGCGTGCCATAATCGCCACGCTTGGCAGGGGGACGGCGATCACAGTATAGTGATAAAATACATAGAGAACGTGGCTGCCTGGTCCCTGATTGAAAATTTGAACTTCCAGGCAGTCAATCAAACAACTTTTTTTTATTTATATACCCTTACAAAAAATAACTTATTTTTTACATATTTCCCTCGCCAAACTTTACAGTTTGATGGCAAAATAAACCTATTAAAGGCTAACTTTAGTTCTAGGTTAAATTTCCGGGTCTTTATAGGGTTCCGCACCTCAAAAGGAAAAAGCGGAACCCTTATAGGATCACTTTGTTGTCCGTCCGTCCGTCCGTCCGTCCGTCTGTCAAGACCCTTTTTCTCAGGAACGCGTAGAGGTATCAAGCTAAAATTTATATCAAATACTCAAGTCTACTGTCCCTTGTAGTTGTGAAAAAATCAAACTTCTAAGCTAACGCAATCAAAAGATATAGCCGTTTATGCCGCAAATTTCCGAAAATTTTCGAAACTCGCAAGGGAATCAAAACCTAAAGGGTACTTCCAGTCGATCTAGGATTTTGAAATTTGGTACGAAGCAACATCTTATAGCACAGATAAATGCAAATAAATACTTACTTACTTACTTACAGATAAAGGAAACATTGCGAAAACCGTAAATCATATAATAAAAATATTTTTTGAAATTTTAAACTTTATACCTACAGGTTTATACGGAACCCTCGGTGCGCGAGTCCGACTCGCACTTGGCCGGTTTTTTTTTGTAATTTTAACCCTATCGCTATTGAAATAAAATTGTGGATACAAAAACTAATTTAAGAACCTTATTGCTCTCGGAATAGAGCTGTAAAAATAATTTTTATTTTTGTTTAATAGACCGAATAAATTTAAAAAGTGTTTTTTTATTGTTCCAGTCACTCCTTTTCAACCCCTCAAAATCGTACATCCGCGGCAACCTAATATCCGGGTACTCCGAGCTGGACCTTATGACAGATTGCTTCGTCTCCTTATTCCGTATCATGCCGCATAACAACGACGCGCTCAAAGTGTGCCTGAACCTCAACACGCATATCTCTTACCATTATGTCATCGTTAATTCTTTACTCAGGTAAGTTGGCAATACTACTACAATCTATACTCAGCATCTGCCCAGCCTTTTACCAACTATGTTGAGGTCGGTTTCCAGTCTAACCGGATCCAGCTGAGTACCAGTATTTTACATGGAGCGACTGCCTATCTGACCTCGACAACACAGTTACTGGGTAATACGATACCCCTTGGTAAGACTGGTTGTCAGACTTTCGCGCTTGTGACAACCCGTAACGACTGTCTAAGATCTACGAAAGACAGCTGGGACCAAAGGCTTAACGTGCTTACCAAGACACGGAAGGGTCTTGGTATGTAAAAATGGTCACCCATCTACGGACCAACCACGGCAAGCATAGCTTAACCTGAACGATCGACCCGTGCGGCTGTTGTAACTAAGCCAATTTATACACATACTAATATTATAAATGCGAAAGTAACTCTGTCTTCTTTACGCTTTCACGATTAAACCACTGAACTGATTTTGATGAAATTTGGTACGGGGTAAATTTGAACCCCAAGAAAGGACATAGGCTACTTTTCTTTTCATTCCGCGACTTCGTCTGCGTCCGCGAAAACCGACATTTATGCAGACGAAGTCGCGGGCAAAAGCTAGTTTTTAATATCGACAAAAGTTATGTGGTGACATCTATACACACTATTTATGAACTAAACAAAGACATCCGACGTCACACAAATCCTACATCGCGCCAGAGAAGTTAGCCCATCAGACACAACACTCAACGACGCGCTGAAAGTGTGCCTCAACCTCAATACTCATATCTCTTGTTATTGTAAAGTTGCCAATACTACTGCAATTAAAAATATCACCAAAAATTATGAAGCGACATCTATACACAATATATACTCACTACACAAGATATCCAACATCACACAAATCTTACATCGTGCAAGAAAAGTTAGCCCACTAAACTTTTTAGGGTTCCGTTGCCAAATGGCAAAAAACGGAACCCTTATAGATTCGTCATGTCTGTCTGTCTGTCCGAGTATGTCACAGCCACTTTTTTCCGAAACTATAAGAGCTATGCTATTGAAACTTGGTAAGTAGATGTATTCTGTGAACCGCAATAAGATTTTCACACAAAAATAGAAAAAAAAAACAATAATATTTGGGGTTCCCCATACATAGAACTGAAACTCAAAAAATTTTTTTTCATCAAACCCATACGTGTGGGGTATCTATGGATAGGTCTTCAAAAATGATATTGAGGTTTCTAATAAAATTTTTTTCTAAAATAAAAAATAAAAACATTTAATTTCATAAACATAAACCTTATGCATAAACCGTGAATACCTGAAGGTTTTTACGGAATCCTCGGTGCGCGAGTCCAGTCGCACTTGGCCGGTTTTTTTTAACTAACTTTACTTGCTTGGCCAACTTTTTCCGCGATGTAGGATTTGTTCGAGGATCCTCTAGCTTCAATGGAGGAACTTTCCACCATGTTTCTCCACACCCTCAAAGTAAGTGTCATTCAACGTGAACCCGCGTATCTCTTATAATTATGTCATTCTCTACACAGGTAAGTTTGTAATTATACCACAGTTGTTAAAACATTATCAAAAGTTATGTGGCGACATCTATACTGCCATATATAAACTACGCAAAACATTCGACATCAGACAAATCTTACATCTCATAAGCAAAGTTACAAACAGGCACTCGGAGGATCATCCATTTTCAATGAAGGAACTGTACGAGCATCGCCACATGAAATGTATTGTGTTAGTTTTTACCTTAATAAGCATTTGCTTATTCGCCGATTACTTGTTTACATTCGCTGAATAAGCTGTCACTTTATGTATATATTTTTAACGTTTTACGTAATAAATCGAACAATCAGTAACGGACACATAACAGTGATTTTATTTCCTGAATACATCCCGTGTGATTCGTCTCCATCAACAACTACATACTACACCTCCCTGTACGGACAAACTGCCCGTACATTTTGGTCCTTCGAGCCGGAACGACACTACTGGAACAAACAGTCCTGTAAGCCTCACTGGGAAGAAATATTTCTATTTACGATAGCGAATCGGTTTGGCTGGTCTTCCACAAGTGGAAAGCTCCAGTCAGATTGACAAAGCGCACAGTATCGTACGTAGAGATTCCTTCGGCCCTGGCGATCGCTACAGGAAACATCAACATTTGGTGATTCGGAAGCTATTAACACATACATCTTAACAACAATTCAACAGTAAAGTTAACTGTGTTAGCGCCCAACAACAAAACATACACATAACAACTATGGACGCTAAACAACAAGAACTTCTCAAGCGGCAGGAGATCATCGCAGAGGGCATCCGGAAAATTGGTGTCAACTTCGCAAAGGATGGCCCTGACCGCCAGAACGCAACATACATCAGACTGGATAACCTTCAGGCGCACTGGAACAAGTTTGAGATGAACCTTGGCAATGAAAATGGCATTTCCCAACACACAACATAGCAGTGAATGACATCGTCCTTATAAAGGAAGAACAAGTGGCCCCAGCCAGATGGTTATTAGGACGTGTTGTAGAGACGCATCCTGGACCTGACAACTTAGTACGAGTCGTCACGCTCAAGACTAAATCCAACCTATTGAAAAGACCCATAATAAAATTGTCCCGGTTACCAATTGCAACAAGGCACAACACCGAAGACACATCAACACAAACCTCGAACAATAAACAACCAGAGGCAACTTCAGGGAAATCACAATGACATCGTCGGTTGAAACTGCAACGAAACAGTGTATTCAGCACGTGCCTAAGCACGTTACTAATACTCATAGCTATGTGTTTGACACCGTCCATGCAACAACTCGTCAACGTGACAACTCTCGACCCTACCCGTTTTGTATACTTTGACAAAGCAGCAGACTTACACATAATACAAGACGAATGGAGACTGGTAGTTTACTACAACATGACGACTTACTGGAAAAGTATTTCCGCCGTTGAACATTACGTCCAGCAACTACACGGACTCTGCCAACGAAACATGGCTTACTTTCCTATATCCACACAATTTTAGCACGAATTAAACGAGCTCAAACACTAAAACGAAGTACTACAATCTGAACACGTAAGACGCAGCAAGCGAGGGCTCAAACGGAATTGGGAACATTGCTAACTCACTCTTCGGCGTACTTGATGACAAATTCGTTATTAAATACAATAACGACATCAAACTACTGCACAGCAATGAAGAACACTTGCTTAATCTGTACAAACAACACGTGTAGTTCAATAATCGAAGGTGAGTACAACCTCCTGAAGAGGAACGAGCAAGTAATGAACCGACAGTTCATCACCATCAATAAAAGTCTCAGAGACTCGATGCAACAACTGAGAACAGAACAAGAACAAGCAACTTTCCTCACTGCTACTGCACTTCCCGCAAACATGATGGTAGCCAACTTGCGGAGAATACAGGACATGTTGATCGACCTAGTTACAGATCTTCGTAATGGCAAAGTCGACACTCACTTATTGAAACCCGATGCATTCGAAAATCAGCTGAACATCATATCAGGACAAGTACCAAAAGGATTATCCCTACCCTGCGCAAACAAGTTCAAGTGTATCCGGGAAATGTATAAACTAGCAAGTGTGCAAGGAAAACTAACCGAAGATTTCCTTATTTTTGAAGTTAAAATCCCGTTAGTAACAGACGAACAATATGAACTAACCGAAGTCATCCCAATCCGAAACATAAAGGGAGGCTCCATGATTAACATAATACCAGCAACAAAATACCTAGCCGTGAACTTGAAAATGAACATGATGATACTCCTGAATCAACAACATCTGTCATCATGCACCCAAGTAAACACAAATCAGCTGATGTTATGCAATTTCGACTTACCTGTATTTGGTATCAAAACAGCCACAAGCATGTGCGAGGCAGACAAAATAAACAATCGAGGTGTATCAAATTGCCGCACTGAGGTGTCAAGTTGCAAAAATGAATGGAAAAAGCTACACAGCAAGGACGCATAGTTATTTACGTGTTGCGAGGAATGCACTATGCGCATTTTCTGTCCAGCTGGGATTACGTCAAAGACACTACGTAATACGGGCACAATCATCTTAGCGACAGGATGCATGATGCGCGGCGATAATCATCTGATTCATTCGCACTACAATATGCAAAGCACTATGGAATTAGGAAATGAGCAAGAGATCCACATACCAGAGATTAACATAAATGACTTATTAACAAGCAATAGTCACTTTACTAACATAACAAACATGGAAATAGAAACCCATGAAGAACAACTAAACGGGCTTAAACGAAAAATTAAACTGGTTAAAGAACAACAGGATATCCAAATGGTTAAATCAGCAGATGCCGAGCAACATCACAACGTCCTGTACGGTTTGTTGGGTGTAATTTATCTATAATATGCGTGTATTTAGAAATATATAAGTATATTTATCAGTTGTCTGTTACCATAGTACAGGCTCTGCCTAGTTTGGGATTAGATAACGGTGTTGGTTGTCCTAACATATATTTATAATAACTTGTGCAATAATATTCGGTACATGGGTAGCATTTCAAATAAAAACACGCTGCCTCTCTGTCCCTCAAGTAAGCAGAGTATCGACGCAAGCTCACAACGAAGAGATTGACATGGTACCAGTCCATGCTCAACGGCGTCTTCCTAAGGATAGACAAACAAAGGCAGATGAGCTGACAATAGAAGAAGTCATCGGGCATCGTACTAAAAGCAACAAGGTGGACAGCGAAACATCGCCAATGCCATTCAGCGTGGAACACAGAATACACTAACTTTCTTTACATATTATTATTTAGGTTTTATAATACGTTTTACTTCTAATTTATAGTTTTTTTTTTATAGTCGGCAGGATGTACGAGCATAGCCACATGAAATGTATTGTGTTAGTTTTTACCTTAATAAGCATTTGCTTATTCGCCGATTAATTGTTTACATTCGCTGAATAAGCTGTCGCGCCCACCACAAGTAACCTACTTTATGTATATATATATTTTAACGTTTTACGTAATAAATCGAACAATCAGTAACGGACACATAACAGTGATTTTATTTCCTGAATACATCCCGTGTGATTCGTCTCTATCAACAACTACATACTACATCTCCCTGTACGGACAAACTGCCCGTACAGGAACTTTACCCTGTTTCTCAACATGGTTAATAGGACATTTCCCGTCTAACATCAAATATTTTAAATTGTATTTTACTGCAGTTGAAATTATAGGTACAATGTTTTCCATCGGCCCTATTAGATCTTTCTTCAAAATTCCCACATAATATTGCAAGTAAAAATTATAAAATTGGTAATCCTATAGTTTTTATGTTTTCTCAAAATAGGAAAAGTCTTTTTGATAAACCAAGTTTGCTCCCGAAATTCTTTTTTTTTACTTTTTCTACAGTTAGCAGGTGTGTGCCAGGTTGTATTTTCATTATAATATGACTTTGTCATGAAATAGTCATTCACTTGGAATATATTTGCAATAAAAAGAAGAAAGTTTGAATTTTTCGGGCTACCCTGTTGCTTACACTTTAAAACGAATATTATAAATCAAAGGGAAGGCGACTTGGCGACTTGAAGTTCGTAACTAATGAATCCGCACATGCGCGTTGCCTGTCCGGGTCGACCAATCAACAAGAACGGTGGGCACCGAAGCCACGAACTTCACATTGGTTAATTTTTGCTTGCGAAATACGCAGCCATTTTCTAGTCCTTTTTTGAACGTAGTAATCGATTTGTGCAGTAAATAATGTTAAAACTCGTAAATCACACGTATTCATTTCTAAGTACTGAGAAAACCTACAAAAGAAGAATTTATCGGTTGAAGAAAACTGAACGAGGCACAATAGACGTTTTTTTGTTGACTCCGTATTCGTGGTCGGCGACGCCTGGTTGAAATTTCCGAAGGTAGATTTTTCATAATAAGTTCGAATATACAAAACTATACCAGAAAATTCAAAATTCATTTTTCATTTCAGATACATTACAATCGTTAGTACCTACAAACTATTACAGCCTTTCCCAAAGTGGGCGATAACGCCCCCTTGTGGGCGCTGCAGGCCTAAAGGCGGGTGGTAAAAGACCCAGAAAAAAAAATGGGGCGTTGTGTAGACTTTACCGTTATCACCCACTTTGGGAATGGCTGAACTATTATAATCATCCATATGTGTTATATTTTACTTTTTTTAAATAATATAATATGAATAAGGAATACACACAACAATAGAAACATTATATCAAGACCGCACTACTCGTACGTGTAGTTTTGTCCAATGCTTCATGAAGGAGCAGTCCACATCTCTTCTCCCTGCAATACCTATGCTGCAGGAAGCTGTTGGCGCTGCAAATCTGAAAATCGCTCTAGCCGTTCGCAAGTAATGATTATTCATACATGCGGCAATCGTTTTTTTTTAATTCAATATGGAGATATATTTGGAGGCGTCTGTATTCGTGAAGTGTGAAGAACAGTCACACTGTTGCATAAATAATAGTTTAAAAAACTAAAAAACACGTTTTCATAGAAAACCAAACTAAAAAGTAGAAAATGAGATAATAATGTATAAAAATGTGGGGTGCGTTTTGAGGTATTTTTTCATTGATATCAAGCACCTCAGGCTTTTCTCCATTATTTTCCACTATTGTTTTTTTTTTTTTTTGCTATACTGGTGACCCTGGCCAGGATAATGACAAAAATTTATGAAATTATTGTCATCGTCCTTGATAAGTGTGCAAAAATACGAATTAATCCGATGTTTTGAAGGCGGTGAAAATCACGTTCAAAGATTCCGTTACATAAATACATACCAAGCTAATATAAGGTGTTAAAAACCTCACTCCATATAGATAGTTCAATCCATGAAGACGCGCCCACTCTTTGACAATTGTACTGAGAGCGGTTAATAACAAAGGAAAGGGGCGTAGTGGGGCGCGTCATCGTGGATTGAACTATCTATTACCTATGCATTAAACGCAAAAACTCACACTCAGTCGTCTGAAATAGTGCAGTGCTGAAGTGGAGTCGGGCACGATGCATACAAAGTTCACACCTAACATCTTCGGGCTTGTCGCTCAGCTCCGCGGCACAGTTGCCGGATCCTGCTCCAGATGTGAGTCCTGTGATACCTGCCAGGGTCGCGAGATTTGTTCGAAAGAGCTATCGTGACCCTGGCATAAAGGCGACTGAAGGAACACGGGTGGGTCTAGTCAGTAAAATTCTGACACGCCCTCCCGTTCCACCCAGAGCGGAACACGTCATTTGATGAAGAAAAACAAAAAAAAAGTCCTGTGATACCGGCCGCTGCAGCTGCGTCCAGCTCGAGCGACAAATACTTCTCGCCCACGACATCCATTACGTCGAACAACTAGCTTAGGACTCCCAAGCCCACCGGCTTCTGATAGGGTCCCCGCTCCCGGTGGAAGTGTGCAGCGCATGAGATGGACACATACTGTCAACATAAATGTAATGCTCGCATAGCTTGATAATAATTCTATAGTGCATCATCCATTGTAGCAAAAGTTATCGATTTTGGCAATTATACTTTTACTAGCTTTTACCTATTATCTGGTTCATCGAATCCTGAACGGTGGACCATTACTTACGCCACACCCTGTATATCCAATTAAAAGAAGAAAATTTGAATTTTCCTGGCTACCCTGTTGCTTACACTTTAAAACGAATATTATAAGAATAAATGGTCTGGTGGCAAAGGGAAGGCGACTTGAAGTTCGTAACTAATGAATCCGCACATGCGCATTGCCTGTCCGGGTCGACCAATCAACAAGAACGGTGGGCACCGACGCCACGAACTTTCACATTGATCAATATTTGCTTGCGACTCACGCAGCCATTTTCTAGTCCTTTTTCGAACGTAGTAAACAACTTGTGCAGTAAATAATGTTAAAACTCGTAAATCACACGTATTCATTTCTAAGTACTGAGAAAACCTACAAAAGAAGAATTTATCGGTTGAAGAAAACTGAACGAGGCACAATAGACGATTTTTTGTTGACTCCGTATTCGTGGTCGGCGACGCCTGGTTGAAATTTCCGAAGGTAGATTTTCCATAATAAGTTCGAATATACAAAACTATACCAGACAATTCAAAATTCATTTTTCATTTCAGATACATTACAATCGTTAGTATCTACAAACTATTATAATCATCCATATGTTTTATTTTACTTTTTTTTTAATAATATGAACAAGGAATACACACAACAATAGAAACATTGGATCAAGACAGCACTACTCGTACGTGTAGTTTTGTCCAATGCTTCAATGAAGTGCCAGGGTCGCGAGATTGTTCAAACGAGATGCCGTGGCCCTGGCATATGGTTAACTGAAGGAACATGGGTGGGTTTTAGTCAGTAAAAGTCTGACACGCCCTCCCGCTCCGCCCAGAGCGGGAGAAGTCATTTGATGATTTCCCATACAAAAAAAAAAATGCTCCATGAAGGAGCGGTCCACATCCATTCTCCCTGCAATAAGCTGCAGGAAACTGTTGAGGCTGCCCCGTATGCAAATCAGAAAATCGGTCGAACCGTTCACAAGTAATGATCATTCATACATGCTGTATTTGATTTTTATTTATACAATACGGAGATATTTGGAGGCGTCTGTATTCGTGAAGTGTGAAGAACAGTCACACTGTTGCATAAATGATAGTTTAAAAAACTAAAAAACACGCTTTCATAGAAAAACTAACTAAAAAGTTGAATTATTAATTTTCAAATTTTTACTTCGGCTAGCTACAAAAGCGCGTTTATCGTTTTTTTCAGTCGCTCAGCACCGCCTCGCAGTCGCTGGAACCTGCTTCAGACGTGAGTCCTATGATACCTGCCAGGGTCGCGAGATTTGTTCGAAAGAGTTATCGTGACCCTGGCATATGGGCAACTGAAGGAACGCGGGTGGGTTTTAGTCAGTAAAAGTCTGACACGCCCTCCTGCTCCGCCCAGAGCGTGAAGCGTCATATGATGACTTCACAACCACAAAAAAAAAACAGGTCGTCTTCTTAAACGTTTTATCCAAATCCGTTCAGCAGTTCAGGCCTGAAATATAACAGACAGTAAATTCCGCATTTTATAATTAAGTTTTGACCCCAACCTCATCTCTGTGAAATTAAAAATGATAGAAGACATCATCATCAGCATCTGCCTAGCCTTTTCCCAACAATGTTGGGGTTGGCTTGCAGTCTAACCGGATGCAGCTAAGTACCAGTATTTTACATGGAGCGACTGCCTATCTGACTTCCACAACCCTGTTACTGGGTAAAACTTTACCGCTTGGTAAGACTGGTTGTCAGACTTTCTGGCTTCTAACGACCCGTAACGACTGTCTAAGATTTGCGAAAGACAGTCGGTACCAACGGCTTAACGTGCTTACCGAGGCACGGAACGACTACTTCTGTGAATTTTAGAATAAGAAAATTTATCTAATCTTGTTACTCCATAAAAACCTGGGACCACCCCTTTATATTCATAATTGCCTTCCATTTTAATTATTGAACTATTAATAACTTGTTACAGGATAATAAAACAGCCCCGTCTACCGTGGTGGCCGCAAATAGAGCTGCTATACCCCAGGGCAGCAGAACTGAGAGCTATGTTCACGGATACGTCGAATAAGGCTACGCAGGCAAGTAACACTTAGCATTGAAAATGTTTTTTTTTTAACCGACTTCAAAAAAAGGAGGAGGTTATATGTTCGACTGTATGTATTTTTTTTTTTTTTTTTTTTTTATGTATGTTCACCGATTTCTCCGCCAATTGTCAACCGATTTTGAAAATTCTTTTTTTATTCGTAAGGGTATACTCCTGAGGTGGTCCCATATTAATTTTGTGAAGATTTGATGTATACTTTGGGAGATAAACGAAGGAACTCCTCAAAAACAAACAGTACACGTAATGTGATTTGGATATTGTACTAAAGATCAAAAATAATTGCTGGTTCTATCTATCCATCCGTGGTGAACTAATTATAGTCTTCGAAGATACCGCATGGAACTCCTCATCGGTGAACAGTACATATAGGAACTTACAGTGAAAGGTTAGAAGGTTAGGGGATAATTCTTTGAATATTATAGGCACGTTTAGACCGTTACTTGTATTCTTATATTCCGTTGAGCTGATGATGGAAGGTACAACTCCTTATCGATCAGGAGTTAGAAGATATCTTGTCCTAGATAGACATACTCGTTGACATCGAGAATTGATTCCTCAGCAGACACTAGAGTGGGCTCTTACCCACTCTACTGTCTGCTTAATAAAAAAAAAAGCAGCCTTAATCATTTTGGCCTGGCCATGGTTGGTTTTTTTTTTATGTATGTTCGGGCATAACTCCGTCATATATAGATGGATTTGCAAAATTCTTTTTTTGTTCGAAAGGGGTTTATTCCGAAATGGTCCCATATAATTTTCATATAGATCTGATGATGAGTTCGGGAGACAGACACCGGAACTCTTTAAAAAATGACAGGAAATCAACCGCGAGTTCTGCTATCGCATAAATATGCATTGTTTGTTTGGAATTAGTGCAGGGTGAATACCACAACTAAAAATTTAAAAATAAAAACTTTTTTACAAAAAAAAAACAACCGACTTCCTTAAAAACACTACAAAGTGAAAAATAACTTTAATTTCGGAAGTCGGTGGCAAAAAAACCATAAATACAGATCCTAAGACACCGACTACCGAAATTAAAGTTATTTTTCACTTTGTAGTGTTTTTAAGGAAGTCGGTTGTTTTTTTTTTGTAAAAAAGTTTTTATTTATAGCTTTTGTTATAGGCCCTGGTTTGGCAGCGAAAGTGCGAAATCGCTTTGGAGTCGTGAGTTTTAGGGTTCCCGTAAACGATTTGGTGTATCAATGAAGGCTAAAAGATACATTTTTTTTTTTTTAAGTTTGGTTGGTTGGTCTTTAGGGGAAAATCGCAAAAAAAAGAACTGGTAAAAAGGAGGTGGGTAAAGTTTAGAACATTTTTCGCCTATCATAGTCATAAAAATTCAAAGTATTTATTGACGACCTTTACATCTATTCTAAAATAGTAAGAAAAAAATAACAAGTCGTATAAAAAAAAACATCAAACTTTGCCAATTCGTTGAAGTTTTGTTATTTTAAGCACTTTTTTTAACTTTCATTATAAAATAAACTGTTAAGCGCTTTATGCACCAAAATATTTTTTAGTCTCTCAAATACTACATTAAATAGGCTTTTTAACTAGCATTAATTTGTTTTGGTGCATAAAGCGCTTAACAGTTTATTTTATAATGAAAGATAAAAAAAAGTGCTTAAAATAACAAAACTTCAACGAATTTGCCAAGTTTGATGATTTTTTATATGAGTTGCTAATTTTTTTTCTTACTATTTTAGAATAGTTGTAAAGGTCGATACCTAAACTTCACATAAACACAATAACATGACGTCAATAAATACTTTGAATTTTCATGACTATGATAGGCGAAACATATTCTAAACTTTACCCACCTCCTTTAGTTTTTAGGAGGTTTAAAAAGGGCACTTTTAAACATACATAAACTCACGCATTTTTCCCATGGGGTTGGCAGAAATTATAACACGCCACTTGCTGTGATCCTTCTTTTGATATTCTTTTTGCTTCATTAATATTCATACATCTGGTTATACACGCACGCCGGTTACCAGTAGTACGCACCTGACAGCACCGACATCACCAATAATGTTCTCCTAAGGCGTCCCCTTCCGACGTGTCCAGTCACATCTGCCTTGTAAATAACTTTTGTTAGCCGCCCTTCATTCGACCTCTCAACATGACCAAACCATCTTCTTTCAAATAAATATTTTTGTGTTGAAGATTGATTCAATATCTGGAGCGCATTTTATTTTATTTTTTTGAAAAACTGAAAAAATTCGAGAAGTTTTTTTTTTTATAGGCCATTTCTCTATTTTACTCTTTCTATAAAATGTGAATGTAATCGGAGATACTAATAATAACGTAACATCACGCCTTGTTTCCTCAATGGGTTCGGCAGAGGTGTACCTATAGTACACCCAAATTTCGCCAGACAGGTAAAAAGAAAATGTTTTAAAAAAATTACAATAATTCATATGTATTTCATGGTTTTGGTTCTAAAGTATGTTTATTGTATCACGTATGTAAGTACTAGTGTTTTTAAAAACAAATACTGAAGTATTAAAATAGGTAATGTATTGTCTATAATTAGAGTAGGACGCACCCCAGCTCAGACTGGTTCGGATCGATGGGGAGGGCGGGTCTTTATTCGATCCCTTCGCTCGCTGTCCAGACATCACCATCCCTTTCGCACCTAACCAGTTTGATTCGCGGTGCCCCAAGTCTCTCTCTTGCATAGTCAAAGCATTTAGTTCTTGTGATTTCGTTGCGAACAGACGTGTCACATATTAATTAAAATAAATAAATAATTACTTGCTGAACCGTGATCTAGTTTCACCAAATAGCCGGTAGTAAAGCGAACTGTGTCATACGTAAGTTTAATGTGTTAGTTATGTGTAAATCGTTTCTGTGAAACTGTGTATAAGTTATTAAAAAGTAAACAACTTATATCTTAATGGCAACCAGTCCCTTCAGCCGGGGCGGCGGATGTGCTCGGAGCCAGCGTCCTACATCCGTTCCCACACCTGCACCTGCACCCGAGCCCGCACCCACTTCTCCCCCTAAACCGCCCAGCCATCGAGACGATGACGAGATTGAAGTGATAGCAACGCTGGAAATCCAGAACTGGAAATATTGAGCAGTGCTTCATTGAAGTGTGCTCTATTGCATCAGAGGGCAAATTGAACATGGAGCAAAAACTGCGGAGAAGTACCCTATGCCGAAAAGTTAGTCATGGCACATCGCAGGTGGCAGTCCAGTATCAGTCCCTAAAAATGAGAGCCGTCCGGGCCCACTCCACCGTCAAAACACTCGAGGACCAAATTGATCTGTCTCAAGACCTGAAGCTGAAAATCAGAGCCTCAATTAAACCAGTTACGGGAACTTCCTTTGCTGACATGGTTAAAAAAAGTATCAACAATTTTATACAGCCGATAAATTTTAGCTCAGTGGCCATATGCCCTAACGATAAACTGAAGTCGAGTGAAGAGACCAAAACACTTGTCCAAAAAATTATTTGCCCCGAGCAAATTAAATTCCAAATAAGAGGACTATGTAAGACGAAAAATGGGGGTGTGAAAAAGAAGGTTAAAAAATCGATGCAACTAACAAACTCAGGCCTTATAGTCGACGACCCCCAAAAAGGAAGCCAAGAGTAGTGTTATCGGAGTGCCCTCATCTATGCAAGAGAATGAAGTTTTGACTTGTTTCAATCAATCAATCAACTCAGCCTAACGCAGTCCACTGCTGGATATAGGCTCTACCATGCTGCGCCACAACACCCTATCCTCCGCCTTCCGCATCCAGTCTGTTTATTCAACTAATATCTAGCCGACAACCTTCAGGATTGCATTGGATTGCATCGAGACATTTTTGACCTCCATTAAGCCATAAATCAGGTAAGAAGAACGCTGAAACCTGTAAGAATTACGACAATTTTAGAATTTTCCTACAACGTTTAGACATAAACTGTGACGTTATTTTCTTAACCGAATGTTGGCTTTCCAAACCACTAATTCCACTAAGTGATAGTTTATGCAAGAAACCAACTCATTGTGTCTTTCGAGGAACCGAATATGCACGACTGTAACAGATTGTTCATTAAAATTAGATCAGAACTCGCTATATTTGTCTTATATCGATGTTCCTCTTTTAGAAATATAAGCAATTTCACTGTCTCTCTAAAGGTGCATCCACACATGCCGCCGGCAACCAAAAGCCGCGCGTGCCGGAGGTAAAAGATGGCCGCCGCCGGGTTGGCCGCCGGCCGTGCCGCTCGGCATGTGTGGATGCGCCTTGAACGCTGGCGGCAAACCCGGCGGCATAAGCCGGCGGCATAAGCCGGCGGCATGTGTGGATCCTTTCAGAATGTCTTCTTTCAAAATACCATTTTGATCGGAGATATTGATATCAACATTCTTCCAGAAAGAAATTTGTAAATAGCTTTACGATAGTTAATTTCGGTTATAATTTAGTTTTTTTTATTAATTTAAAGGAGATGTTTCATTTTTATATGGGGCTCCGGCCATAACGTGTACCGGTTAGCGAAGCTGGGTAAATTACTCATGAATAGAATAAAGTAACATTTTTTTCATAATATCAAATGGTTTTTATGTACAAAATAAAAATTAAAAATGTTTGACGTTTGTCCTAAGAGTTAGCAAGTGGTTATTTTGAATTCGTTTAGAAACACACTTCAAGAATGGAGACTAAAGATTTTTGTAACGATGAAATGGTCACACTTAATTATGTTTACTCAAAAATATTTATAAGAGAATAATAGTAATTTATTTTTAACACTACAAGAATACACACATTTTTTTTTATTTTTTTCTACTTAACATTGATTTGATGAGACATGATTTCAGAACGAACGAAGTCTGCAGGCAAACGAGACGCCATGTTGAATAAAACATGGCAATAATTGAAAAACTATTATTTTTTGTACACAACAAATCAGGCGCAAATTAACCAGAGAATATTTTTCCCTAATTTGTGGTATTTTTTCCTCTTTTTTGATATATGTACATCTGATGGCCGAAAATGAAACATCTCCTTTGTAATCTATTGAAATAAATAAATTAGGTGGTAACACTTTACCAACGTATAGAAAACTAATGGACCAATTAAAAAAAATATATACTTCTTTTGGTGGCCTTCAGCTGGTTTTGTAATTTTTCGTGGAAGATACTAATACTTTACGAAATTCCAAAAACCATAAGGAGCCATCCATAAATTACGTCACACGTTAAGAGGGGGGAAGGGGTCGACGAATTGTGACATTGGTTAACTAGGAGGTAGGGAGGGGCCCTAAATTTTGTGACGTCATCATTCAAAATTGTATATACTTATTTAAAGTACTATTAAAACACGAAATATGAAGAACGAAAGAAAAATTAAAAAAAAATCAATGTCTGGATGTAAAATTGCAAAATATGTGACGTCACACTGGGGAGGGGGGGGTCTCACAAATGTGACCAGCTGTGACAAGGACGGGGGGGGGGGTCTAAAAATCATTAAATTTGTGAGACGTAATTTATGGATAGCCCCTAACATAACAGTCATTTGGTAGCCAGTGTCATTTAAAGTTTATAACAAAGATGGAATGGGAATTATGTTTTGTTTTTTTTTTTAATGTATTTTGTTATCGATATCCAAATAATTTAATTTGAACTTGTATATGTGATCTTCTCCCCTGCTGGGGAGATTGTTGGCGCTACTATTCTTCTCAGCTAAAGCAATAGGAAGGGATGAAGGCAGAAGTTTTGGGGGACTGTGTTATGTAGTTTTGACGTTCGAAAAGTCCTGATTCTCTGCCTAAATTAAACAAATGATTTTTGCGTTTCTTTTTAACATCTCTCTTTTCCCAACAGGGCTACGTAGTCCACACTCCACTGCGAATGATCTCCCTCTCGCTGAAATCCAAGGAAGTGCAGTCAAAATTCAACAAGAGTGAGGAAATGCCAGCTTATAGGAATCTACTGCTATGCATGGTGAAACTGATACATGCTGATCCGATGTTGATGTTGAGTGTAAGTATGTTTGACTGGCCTATTAGTCTAGTGGTTAGTGACCGTGACTGCTAAGACTGAGGTTGTGGGTTCGATTCCCACCCAGGACAAATCTTTGTGTGATGAGCACAATCATTTGTTCTGTGTCTGGGTGTAATTTATCTATAATATGTATGTATTTAGAAATATATAAGTTTGTTTATCAGTTGTCTGGTTGCCATAGTACAGGCTCTGCCTAGTTTGGGATCAGATAACGTTGTGTTGGTTGTCCTAAGATAAAAAAAGTATTATATTTTCCTTTATTATGTTAAACATATATACAAATATAATGTTTAAATATAGGAATATAAAAAATAAATAAAAAAACATTTAAAAATATAAAACATAATGTACACACAACATAACATATACCACTATAATGCGATCGCCCAGCCACCTGCCAAGCGTGAAGATTATGGCACACCCCCCTTTGAGGGAGGCATGCGATGAGGCTATGTCCAGCATGGACGTCTTTCGTTTGAAGATACATATTAGTCACGCCAACAAAGGGTTGAAATAAAATATTGAAAAACTGCACAATAATCTCCTGAAGTAAACATCCATACCGTGATATCCGTACCGTGTGGTGCCGGACGTAAAGAATAACACCACCCCATTTCTTCCCGTGGGTGTCGTAAAAGGCGACTAAGGGACTTACTAGAGAATGGGCAGCAGCGTTCTCTATGCATTTTACCACCATACTGCGATCGCCAACCCGCCTGCCAAGCGTGGCGATTATGGCAAAGCCCCCCAAATTGGGGGAGGCCTAAGTCCAGCAGTGGACGTCTTACGGCTGAAATGATGATGATGAAACATCCATATGGCCGGGCGTCGTTTTTTTGTCAAAACAATTTTTCGATAAAAGAATCTATTTGTAGCCTGAAACACAGGTTCTACCTAGTTCAGGCAAATTAGCAAATCTGCTGTATTTTAATTGTTTAACGTATTTATTGTAAATGTGTGCCTTTTTTATTAATAAACAATTTATTATTATATTATTATTTGTGAAAAAAAATTGTAAGAACCATGCCCTCCCCCACCCTGCCACCAAAATGGTTAATTTTGCTCATGTGAAAAATAATCCCGGCATTCTTACAGAACCCAGGCCGCTCCAGCATCGAAATCCAGTCTTCCACAACGGAACTGATGAACGGCCTAGTGTCCCTAGTTCACCAAACCGGCATGGGCGAGATATCACAAGCAGCTATGGACGCCCTACTGGCTTTGCACAGGCCTGACCGAGTGCACATGTGGAATCCAGAGGCGCCGCTCAACACCTTCTGGGATATCAGGTAGGGAGCTTCGGTTGATAATAGGATAATTATATGACTCCCAAGATCTAGCAACTTTAGGAGCTGAAGAAAAAAAGGTTGAACGGGTATCAGAATAAAGGAGGTAAGTGTTTTAAAGGTAATGATGATTGCGGTTTCATAAACTTTTAATACTATTGAATCTGTACTAATATTATAAAGCTGAGGAGTTTCTTTGTTTGTTTGATTGAACGCGCTAATCTCAGGAACTACTGGTCGGAATTGAAAAATTCTTTTTGTGTTGGGTAGCCTATTTATTGAAGAAGGCTATAGGCTATATAACATCACGCTGCGATTAAAAGCAAACGAAAAATGGACGAAAACTGGCAGGCAATTCGATGCGACGGGAAGGGGGGCGAAAATTTGACGCGGACGAAGTCGCAGGCCGAAGCTAGTTATTAATAAACTAGTTTCTGTCCGCGATTTCGTTAGCGTGCAATTTTGGTTTTGACCCGTCGTCGCCTCGTATCTCATCGTCCGCCCGCGCTATTCATTTAAACTTAGCGTTCCTTCCGACATTTTATTTTTTTCGTTTTATCGCCTTCTTAAGGTCGTAGCCTGAAGTTAAATAGCCTATAACCTTCTTTAAAAATTGGGCTATCAAATGCAAAAAGATCGAAGAATACCAGCCCAATTTGAAAAAAAAAAATTCAACACACGACAAACTTATAAATTTCACCTCTGAGTAACTCAAACTCGTGAGTAAAACCGTTCCATAAATGCCCATTCACAGGATTGTGAAAACCAAATCAAAATCCGTTACGAATAAAATACAAGTCTTTTTTTATTGATAAGTTCATTAATCGTTCGATTGCGTTGTGCATTAGTTACTTGTAGTAGGAAGTATTAATTCAACTGTTTTCCAGATAACCATACACAGCGAAAAGAACATGGTCATATTTAATCTTGATTTCAGCTATTACGTAAAGATTTTGAATAGCACCAACAGAAAGAGTAAAAGAATCACGGGCCTGAGGGTTTATCGTATTTTGAGTTCGTTTGCCTCCGATCGTTGTAAGTGGGTGGTGAAAAAAATCGCATCATTCGACGTCGCGGGGTCGTCTGCAATACAGTGCAGCAGGCGCGCGGCCGCGCAAGACGACGCGGCGACGACTTGATTTGCTTGTCATTTGTAAACCGTTGCCCCTTCCAACTTGAAACTTTACAGAGATGTTGTTGAAGGGGTAAAGTTACGATCGATGTGCAAAAAAAATAGTTAAAAAAAATAAATTTTTCGAGGCACACTAACCTCAAATTGAAACTCAATTTTCACTAAAAAGAAAATTATTTTGGTAACCAATAGCACCTTTCGAAAGAACAGCTTAAAATCTATCGAATTATGTGTTTCAAATTTTTTTTTTAGCTATTTCCCGAAACTTGTGGGCGAGTTGAACAGAACGTGTTTTATGCAAAAAAGCCGCTACCAACGCCGAGTGGCCCGCTTGGCTTGGAATCTCCCATATACCTCAGTAATCAGAAACGTTAATCAGAATCACTTGTCTCGCTTGTAATTCACTGTTTGCTTGTGATCTACACTGTACCGCATTCGTAACCGAACTGTCTCCACAGTCTATCCGCTATATATATGCCTAGTTCAATGATCCATAACAATTTCGAACACTAGCGAAACACTGCAACTTAATTACAGATAGCGGCGACGTCTCTAGAAAGTACCGGACATATTATTCCACTATTCGATAATAGATGGCAGTGGCGTTTACAGATAATCCTGCTATTCGATAATAGATGGCGACAGCGTGACGTTTCATGTATTAACGATTAACGTAACGATATCTTAAAACAAATGTGCTCAGAATCGTTTTATCTGGGGCATATTGTACGTAGTTATTAAAGTAATTCATATTTTATGCAGTCTAGTGCTGGACATAGATCTCCAATTGCACACTATTTATTGCGATAAAAAAAATCAATGTCTGGATGTAAAATTGCAAAATATATGACGTCACACTAGGGAGGGGGCGGGGTCTCACAAATGTGACCAGCTGTGACAAGGACGGGGGGGGGGGGGTCAAAAAATCATGAAACTTGTGTGACGTAATTTATGGATGGCACCTAAGTGTTCTCTAAGAAGAATAAACGATTTTTATTTATTTTATAAATGCGGGTACTCGGCTCGGCAAAGTTCTGCTATTTCCCGAAACTGTATTTATTTTACATAATATATGTTGCGTCAATTAATATGTTTCGAATAGTTAGTTGCTATAAGGCTATTTAATTGTTTTTATTTCATGTGTATAGTTTGTATGTTGCTTTAGTTTAATTAGATTCAGTAACTTGACAGTTCAAAGAAAAATAATGATACCATACTAAAACGAATAGTGTTGGGGTAGTGAACGATTTTGCGTAAAGAAGGAATGATAAAAATGTTTTAATTTAAATCAAACTTTAAAAATTCGTGTGTAGACGTGGAATATAAGAAGAATTCATAATAATTAAATTAAAAGTAAGTTCCTTTTTTCCCCTCTGATAAAAACAAAATAAAAATAATGTAATTTTACTTTTTTTACTTTTATAATTTATTTTTTTGTGGCAACGACGTAGACGTCATCCTTGACGTTTTATCTCATTCAGCTTCTTAGCTTCGGTCTGAGGGCACGAATGTTTTCCTCTGGCCATTGCGCTTTTCCTGTTTGTTTTTCTATAACGTTGTGTTTGTTGTTACATAGTACTTCTTGTTATTCGTTTTTATTCAATTTAACGAAAACGTAGATGCTCAGCCAAGCACATCGAGAGAAGATGAGAATACTCTTTTTCTCCCAAGAAGAAACGATCATGCGGTGTACCTTTATCCATAACTTAGAAAGTAATGATCTAGAACACATTCAAATATGTATTCTTTTTTTTTGTTTTTTGTTTAGCCTATACTGTCCCACTGCTGGGCAAACGGCTCTCCCAATTTCTTCCAGGAACTCTTGTCCCGCGCCACCATAAACCAGTCGTCGCGGTACGCATCTAGGTCGTCTCACCACCATTTGTGCCTGAAGATGGATGACGCCACTGCGGTCGGCCCAGAAAGCAAATATGTATACAGTGAAAATATTCAATCATCTTGATCTGAACCATATGTTGAAAGCGAATCAGAACGTCGATGGAAAAGCAAAAGGGTATTCAAAGTAGCTGAAATATTGGGAATCACTTCGTGAACTGTTTTTGCTGTTTTAAAAGAACAAAAAGAAAACAAGCCTAATCCAATAAACCTGGCCCGAAGCTATCATTCAAAGATAAATATGACGATTTTACTTCCTCTGCTATACGAAGAATTGTGCACGAACATTTTTGTAGAAATGAACATCCTACCATCTTCAGGTAAGGTCTTATAATAACCATTATTTATAATAAAGTGCACTGTTGTATTTTAGTCCTGACAATGTGTACACACTGTACAGTGATGTATAAAAATGAAATGCAAGAGTTCTATCCTTCAATTTTCGCATCGTACACATTATGCGCCATATGTCCAAACAAAATGGAAAATGACGTATTCTACTCTGGCGAGATAACGTCTTTGACGCGAGAAACGGCCGACAGGGGGTGATTCACGCGTAGAATAAGAAAATAACAAAAGTGTGCTTTTAGATAGACCAGCATCTCGACTAGCATTTCTGGAAGGCCTTACAGCAGGGCTCAAAAATCCTACTGGAAAAGGGAAAATGCTAATAATTTCTCATATAGGCGGAGACGAAGGCTTTCTGGAGAACGGGCTCCTCATTTTTGAAGCTAAAAAGGGAAGTGGAGATTACCACGAAGAAATCAATGCCCATTGTTTTAAAGAGTGATTCGGTGCTATCTTACTAAAGTTGCGGCCCAACTCGGTTGTGGTAATAAACAATGCTCCGTAGCCCTCGCGAAAAATGTAAGCAATTCCCAAGATGTCCTGGAAGGAAAATGAAATTCAAGAGTGGTTGAAAAATAAAAATATTTCATACGAAGAAGACATGGTGAATGCAACTCTCTTATAGATTTGGGGAAAAGTCAAAACCAAGGGTTAACTTAAAGGTTGAAAAATACGCAGTTTACGAGAAGACAGCACAACATGGCATGATTTTGCTAAGACTGCCCCCTTACCACTGCGAACTCAACCCATAATAATAATCTTTTAAGATGAAAGAAGTTAAAAAAATATTTGAAGAAGGGGTTAATAATGTGACCTCTTCGTCATGGAGTTGCGTATTTCACATATTAAAAGTAGAGGATGATATGTGTTATTTGGATCATGTTATTGGTAACATCACTGGTATGTTCATAATAAATGTAACAAGCGACAGTGAAATTGCCGATTCTGTTTAATAAAAAATACATCTCCAACTAAGTTGTTTTATTTTAAATTACCTTACTACTGAGAAACAAAATAATATAACAGATTTTACAATTTTAATAGTATGTATCGTGTTTTTAATACAACTTATTAAATATAAAATAAACATTTGCATTTGCATTGTAAGTACATTATTTCAAGTTCATTTATTCTTACATCACCTCACTATCTTTTTTTTTTTTGTCAAAATCTGGTAACCCCAACTGTCAAGTTACTGAATACGAATAAAAGTCGAAGTAAGGTTTCGGCGCTACCACTCTACGAAGATCGTCGCCCACTACAATTCACTTTTGCTAATGTTCATAGCATTTACCCCGCCAGTAGGTACATGCTATGGACATGTGCAAGAGTCGAAAATACATCAGGCGGAGAAGATATCAAGTTGGTGTATTTCTTGGTAAGTATAGGATCTTTACACGTACGAACTCGGCAAAATTCGGTTATTGTCGGATGATGTATTTATGTTGCGTATGTTTTTGTCAATGTGTATAGTTTTTATGTTGATTAGCTTGAACAATTAAATAAAGATTGTTTATGTCAAATGTATGGTTCATTAATGTCGGACATAATGTACGTAGTTATTAGAGTGATCCATATTTTAGGCAGTCCACTGCTGGACGTACACCAACAGCAAACAACCGCAGCACACACAGTTTACACACACAGCACATTCACACAGCTTACGCACACAGCGCACACACACATCGCACAAATACACACACACACACATAGCACAAATACGTACACAGCACACAAATACACACACATACACATAAATACACACCACGGCACACACATACAGCATCACATCACAACATTTATGATACTAACATAACCGCACGTAATTTCGGTGCTACCACCCTGGATCGTCGCCCCATACAATTCACTTTTGCTAATGTTCATAGCATTTACCCCGCCAGTAGGTACATGCTATGGACATGTGCAAGAGTCGAAAATACATCAGGCGGGGAACATATCAGGTTGGTGTATTTTTGGTAAGTATAGAATCTTTGCGAAGATATTTTTGGGGTGAGCTTGGCAAAGCTCGTTTATTTGCGGATGCTGTATTTTTAATGTCGCGGCAAAACATTTGACTCCTTGGAATTTAATGGGTTTTGTTTTTTCGCTCTCATGTTTACTAATATGACAATTTTAATATATATTTAAACTGATTTTCAAGGGCATCCCTGTTGTTTGTTTTAGTCCATATTTCTTGTGTACTTTAGGCACCATCTGAAATAAAATATCCAAAATGCTTCTTTCTTAATTTTCATGTGGATACAAACAAGGTCTACCGTCCGTTTTACTATTACTATAATTTTATAAAAATGTTGTAGAGTGCATTTTCTGATTATCAATTTTTTTTATTCTTTATCCCATGCTTAACAGTAGAACTACTGTTCTAAAAATTACTATTTACTGCTTTTTTTTTGTTGTTTTGCTGTTTTTTTTTAGTTTGGTTGGGTTGGCAACACTGAAACGCACGCTATTTTACTCGATCCTTGGCAACTCTCATCCAGCTGCTTCCAGCCAATCTGCGAAGATCGTCCCACCATAAACTTCACTTTTGCTAATGTTCATAGCATTTACCCCGCCGGTACATGCTATGGACATATGCAAGAGTCGAAAATACATCAGGCGGAGAAGATATCAAGTTGGTGTATTTCTTGGTAAGTATTGGATCTTTACAAACGGATTATTCGGGCGAACTCGGCAATGTTCGCCTATTTCCGGATGCTGTATTTTTTTCTTGTCACTTTAGGCTATATGGAATTTTAAGATTGTTTTTTGTGTTTGTTATATTTGGTTATACACCGTGACTTATTAGTCGTCTTACAAAGGTTGCGCACACAATGTATCAGACATAATATATCTCTAGGCGTGATTAAAAATTGTTACCAATTTGGTAATAGGTAGAACGGGCTGGTGTCCGCAACTCCACGTCTGAGCGCGTATTTTGCTTGTTACCAATTAAGATAATACGTACTAAGAACAATAAATAATGCATTAGAATTATGAAACATCCTGTTAATAGTGTTTACCTATCATATGGTAGAGAACATACATACCTATCCAGCGCACGAGTTGACTAGATCATTCCATCTCCATTTTCCACGAGACAAAATATCAAGCAAACTACGTCATGCGTCATCATAATGAATGATATTTTATTTTTTTAGCATTGAAATGTTTATTTTTTTTCTTATGGATGTGTAGTAGTCATTGGATACATGAAGTGGGCTGCCGTTGTAAGACGACTAAAATGTCACGGGTGCAATTTAAAAATACTTAACTATCTTTAATCATCATCATCATTTCAGCCGAAAGACGTCCACTGCTGGACATAGGCCTCCCCCAAGCACCGCCACTTCGACCTATTCTGTGCTTATCGCATCCAACGTATTCCTGCGGCCTTCACCAGGTCATCGGTCCATCTTGTGCAACTATCTTTAATATTAGGTTTAATTTGTTTTAAAAGTTCTTGATCAAAAATAGAATTTTTTGGTAGACCTTTCGCATATCCACATTTTTGACAATTATTCTCAACTAGCTTCTGCCCGCGATTTCCTCCACGTAAAATTTTATTGTATCCTCGTCCCACTACGTCGTTATCGTTTAGCATTATTTCTGACTTTTTTTCTTATGGCTCGGCTCCTAAGGGCCGTAGAATGATGTTAAATAGCCCATAACCTACCTCGAGAATTTCGCTATCAATGGGAAAACATTTTTTCAAATCCAATTTGTGGTTCCAGAGATTAACGCGTTTAAACAAACTCATCAGCTGAATTATTCGTATAGACTATAAGTTTCCTCAAGATTTGGGCTGCAAAAATATGCAATACAAAAAGATTGTATTTTTTAATATTTGAATCTTCAAATTGTTGCTTAGAACCAACAATTCAGGGTCAGGATTTTTTTGCTCACGATGTTTTCTTTCCCGTTTTGAGAGCAGTGAAGATGAAATAAAAATAAAAATTATAACCGTGCGCCCGACGGGACTTTCCAGTGGCAAAAAAAACGAACTTCCATATAAACAAATTTTCTAAATTGAGTTTTTGTTACAATAAATTTTAATTTAATTTAATTTAATTAATTTTAATTTAATTTAACTTTCATCCTGTATTTAGCCCCTCTTGGGGATGATTTTTTGCAAATCCTTAATTTTTACTTGTCTGCGTTTTAAGGAACTCTTGTGCAAAATTTCATGTTTAAAGACCCAGCAGCGGTTGCGATGTCATTCGGTGAACGGATTTATTTAATATTTTTGTTGAGTATTGGTCTCTGTACTATCTATCATTTATGCAATTGTTACGTAGATCGTAAAAACTAGAAACGTCACGCCATCGCTATCTTTTATCGAGTAGCGAGTAGTACAATCTCGAAACGTCGCCGCTAATTGTGAACTGTGGCAAAGAATCGCGAGTATTCGAGAATGATCAGCTCTGCGTATAAAAAGCGGATTGTTAGACTGAGAGGACAGTTTGGTTACGAATGCGATACAAGCGGAACAGTAAAGTACAGGCGAGACAAATGATTCTGGTTTACGTTGCTGAGTATTGCTGTATTTGTGTTGATTTGATAAAATCTGTTTTTGTATGTTTTGGTAACATTGGTTTAAATTTATGTATCCCGAACCCCAGCTCGTAACGCTATTATAGTCCGGTCTTCACTGTCTTGCAGCTCTTTTTATGTGCTTCACAAAACAGATGTATCATACAATCACAAATGCAATAAAAAAGTTAAAACACAATATTTCTGGTTGACGTCGACTTGATGTATAATTAATTTAGCATAGAATGATAAAAAAGAAGTTGAGCAAACTTGACTAACGTTGCGGGGCTATCTGACTGTTACATTGACAAATAGAACTAATTTTTTTTTTGCCTTTTTACTACGTTTAACTTTAGCCTCTAAAGAATTTCCTTCGCTAATAGAACGGACATTCAGTTATTTAAGTTGGACGCGCTAAGCTAGCCCACGAAATTAAAATTTTCTTACGTTTTTTGCGATCTGCAGATCAGTGTCAGGTTGTATATTGATTAAAATATGATTCGCGACGGTAACAAATTTGACTGTGACCTCCAAATTGTAAAAAACTTATAAAAACTTGAATTTCGCAGGCTACCGGGTATCTTCCGTCTACTTCACCCTCTAAGGAATTCTTTCGTGAATCGTACTATCACTCGTAATTAGGATGTCCAGTAAAGGTAGAGATCGTTCAATTCAAAATTGCACCCCTCCACTGTTTGTTGCATACACGTTTCAAATGTTTGTTTAGAAATTATAGTAGGCGTGCTGTTCTGAATAAGACTACCTCTCCATCAAATTGGTATGAGATAAATATCCATATCCATAAATATCCTTCTTAGTGCCTTTGATTTGTGCAATAATAAAACCAAAATCAAAAGTCATAGTCCTAGCTTAGGGGCCATCCATAAATTACGTCACACGTTAACACTTTCAGTGCCAGGTAGGAAAAAAGAATTATTCAAAAGTAGACTCCGTTCACACCTAGCTTATTTTTGTGATTTGCACCCGGTAGGCGGGTGCACGGCATGGTCGCAAGGTACAAACTACTTATACGTAGGATTCGGATGCGAGTTGTGGGCATGCGAACGGTAATTCCGTTGGACCCGGATCCGGGTTCTTGGCACTAAAAGTGTTAAGGGGGGGGAGGGGGTCGACGAATTGTGACATTGTGTGACAAGGGGGTGTGAGGGGCCCTAAATTTTGTGATGTCACATTTCAAAATTGAATATACATATTTAAAGTACTATGAGCTATGAAAGAAAAATTTAAAAAAATTCAATGTCTAGATGTAAAATTGCAAAATATGTGACGTCACACTAGGGAGGGGGGGTCTCACAAATGTGACCAGCTGTGACAAGGACGGTGGGGGGGGGGGGGGGGTAAAAAATCATGAAATTTGTGTGATGTAATTTATGGATGGCCCCTTAGGCACCAGTCTCCTACAACATATACTTACCTGAATTGTGTATCATTGTCGAATCTGACCAATGTATAAGTTATGTATACTGTGGTGAGAAAATAAAGTTGATTGATTGATTTATTTAAATTAGGCTGAGGATCAATACTTTTCGAACGTCAAAATTACATAAGACAATCCTCCAAAACGCCCGCCGTTCACCACTTCCTAGGGCTTAAGTTGGCAACAAACTCCCCAGCGGCGCAGCTGTCTGTCCAGTTAGAAGAAGTAACCATAAATTTTTCTTTGTCCACAGTTCCCAAGTCCTGTACAACATAAGTCAAAAGCTGATCCAGCGTCAGATCTGCAACTACCGCGAAGTTCTTCGATGGCTTCGCGATATTCTGACATGTCGGAACGAGTTCCTCGCCAAACACAAGGAGTATGCCAACGTGGGGTCCCAGATACCCATCTGTAAACAGGCACATATTAAACTGGAGGTAAGTCCGAGTTCTACTCAATCTGGTCACAAAAATGAAGAAATATAACATTTTCTCCAAATTTTTGGATGATTTTCAACAGGCATTAACTCGAAGAAAAATGATCGTAGAGCAAAAAAAAAGGAAAGTCTAGCTCTAAGTCTCTTCTCTCCAGACTAAGAGTAATCCCAAGAAAACTACCGACTTCTTTTTTCCAAATTTTGGCTTCGAAAAATGTCTTTTCATTATATAAAGCACTAGCTTCTGCCCGCGACTTCGTCCGCGTTAAATTTCTTGTTCCCCCGACCCTTCCCGTCGCGTCGAATCGCCTACCCGTGCGATTTTCCGCGTTTTTGCAACATTTTTCATTACTGCTCCGCTCCTCTTCGTTGTAGCGTGATGTTATATAGCCTATAGCCTTCCTCGATAAATAGGCTACCTAACACAAAAATAATTTTTCAATTCCGACCAGTAGTTCCTGAGATTAGCACGTTCAATCAAACAAACAAACTCTTCAGCTTTATAATATTAGTATACATTATTAGAAAATTCAATGTCCCTTTACTTTGACTCAATTAAAAAGTCTGTACGAAAATTTGCCGCAGAGTTATCGCATTAATTGATGGATTCGTAGCTAAATTATAGTTAACATCCTCACGGATCCACAAATATTAATCTACACTTGACACGGTCGGTTGGATGGATGACCATCCATTACCTTACCGCGACTCCTCCGTGCCATGGAGGGCACTTTACATTACTGCAGTCCCGGCTGTCATCTGTAGATCTTTGACCTTCGTTACGGGTAGTTAGAAGCCCAAAAGTTTGACAAACAGTCTTACCAAGGGATATCATGTTACTTGAACTATGTTTGGTTCCTGCCGGGGTCGCGAGATTGTTCGAAAGAGATACCGTGACCCTGGCACATGGGCAACTAAAGGAACACGGGTGGGTTTTAGTCAGTAAAAGTCTGAGAGTCCCGGAGAAGTCATTTGATGATTTCCCATCAAAAAAAAAAAAAAAAACTATGTTTGGGTCAGCTTCCAGTCCATCCAGATGCAGCTGTATACCAGTATTTTACATGGAGCGGCTGCCGATTTGACCTCCAAAACTCAGTTAGTCGCAAACAATACATTCAATTAGACACTAAAAAAACATTGACAGGCCTGTTGGTCTAGTGGTTAGCGACCCTGACTGCTATGCCGGAGGTCGTGGGTTCGATTCCCACCCAGGACAAATGTTTGTGTGATGAGCACGATCATTTGTTCTGTGTCTGGGTGTAATTTATCTATAATATGTATGTATTTAGAAATATATAAGTATGTTTATCAGTTGTCTAGTACCCATAACACAAGCTCTGCTTAGCTTGGGACTAGATGGCGTTGTGTGATAGTTGTGGAATATTATTATTATTCTTTTATTTATTTTCTTACATATTGAGTATATTTTTAAATATTTTTACAAAAATCTTACAAAAACATTTAAAAATATAAAAAAATTATTATTATTATTATTAAAAAAAAACTAAGAAAAACCGAACTACGAAAACTTGTAAGAATTTAATAGTAATAATGAAATCTCGTGCAAATATATATAATAACAACTGATATGCACAAACATACTATTAATAGTTATAATACAATATAATTATATACCAAATGAAAGACAGTAAATGAGAATATTGATTTAATTAAATTGTAACTCAGCCCTCTTCCTCTCTCCTAATTTTTTTGCGTGCCCGACAGGGTCCATATTTTGATCTTGTACCATTTTTATTTTTTACCATCTTTGTAACATATGGAATGCAATAAAGAATTGACTATTGAGTATTTCAACGAACAGTAAAATGATTTAAAATTGTATTTATTTTGTAATGAATGAGTTATTAAACTACATATATAATACAGAGTATAGACGTGAGAAATCAGACGTAACAAATAATTAACATGGCACACACATCAGCAGCCTATAATGTTCCCACTGCTGGGACACAGGCCACCTCTCCGTGAGAGAGTGTGGGCCATAATCCACCACCCGGGCCCAGTGCGGGTTGGTAAAAGTCACATGTCTTCGTTTTAGGTTCTAAGACATGCCGGTTTCCTTACGTTTTCCTTCACCGTTTTGAGAGCAGTGGTGATGAAATAATTTACACAAAGTAAAGCGCCTGCTTGGGTTCGAACTCATGACGTACTACTCGTAAGTCGCGGCTGTTACCACTATGCCACCACTGCTCATGGCGCACACGATACTCCTTAATGGTCCATATCTATAGTATATATAAAATTCAAAGTTCTGACTGACTGACTGATATATCAACGCATAGCCTAAACCGCTGGTCCTAGAGACACGAAATTTAGTGGGTGTGTTCTTTGTGAGGAGTAGGTATCCACTAAGAAAGGGTTTTTTTGAAATTCCATTCCTAAGAGGATGAAATAGGAGGTGGAAATGGTAAATTTTTCGACATCCACGCGGGCGAAGCCGTGGGCAGAAGCTAGTTTATAATATTGTGGGTTAAATATATCTATTTTGGTTTTAGGTGGTATTCTTCATGTGTCTGTGGTCAATAGACACAGACGTGGTTCTAGTAGCGATGTCGTGCTTCGCGCTGCTTTGTCAAGAGGCCGACATTCGGTGTGGCTCCGATGAAATCACCACTCAATGTCTGCTGCCTAACTACGCGGTCTTCCAGGAGATTGCGCATACGTCTACTGTGTTGACAACTGGTAAGAGATCTAAGCTTAAATAATAGTAGAACTATGATTGAATAACATTGTGTATAACTGGTATAACATTGTGTGGACTACTAATTTCACAATGTACAGACGCCAGCACATCGAGCTACTACAATCTGTCAAATTTCTTTAATAGGTTTTCAATTTTATCGCTAACGTATTAGGTTCAAGATTAATTGGGAAGATTTGACAGTTTCGGGTAGCCTGATGTGCTAGTGTCTGTAAACATTAATGAATATTGAAGACCTGTAGTATAAGGTCTTTAATATCAAAGATCATTTCTGATAAGAAATAAAAAATAAAAATAAAAAATAGTTGCATTGTTCACTTAAATGTGAACTCAGAATTGAATCCCTGATTATGGTGAACGAAGAGAAATATAATAGTTATTATTTAAACTGATAATCGGGTCTTATAACAAATAGGAAACGATATTTCTTGCAACGTTTATTTGTAATGTATCTTTGGAGGCGTTCCGGATTACAAAACGGCAATACACAAGACGCGATGAACGCTCGCTTCGCTTTGACTCGAGCGTTTCCATTCTGTTTCAACCTTTTTTTTTGACATTTCTCAGTACCTTAGGGTTCTGGACCTTTGGAAGGCGTACGAGGAGCCAAAGCCAACTCGCAGAGGTCTCTTAGACAATTTTAAATGATGAGGGGGCACCAACCGACGATTATCCCTGTATGCACTATGCAAGTGCACCCAAGGACAATCCCCCAACCTTTTATTATTATTAACCTGCACTATAACACGTAGAGTTTAGTTCAACACACAATTCAATGGGATGATTTTAGTTTTAATAGTATTTTAATAATTGTTCCTCTCAACCAAAGCACCTGCCATGTAATCTCTTCACCACCCTTGGTTGACTGGTAGAGAATGCCCAAGGCATTAAGTCCGCCTTTATACCTTTTTGTGTGCGAGAAGTTTAAATAAATAAATAAACACGTTTCAAAGAATTTCACGAAGAAGACAGTCGAGTGAAAGATCCAGCGTTCGCATCGAGCGACTCGGCTCGCTGTCCTGACTACTGTAACGCGTTCCTCAAACTCGATACACTACAAACAAACGTTGCAAGTCAGTCTCCGCCTGTAGAGGTATACGTAATAGTATTGAAACCTTTTCCCTTTTAACTTTGCAAGCAGCCAGTCAGGATATGGGGAGAGGCTGTTACTATAAAAATATTCACAGTAAGTATGCATAAATGACAACCAAGAAAGACAAACGACGGTAGAGCTTTTTGTGACGGAGCTCGCCTGAGGTATGTCTACCGGAGACATTTTACATGTACCTGAGAAATTTTAGCTATGTCTCTGGTCACGATGCTGACTGCGATGCCTTCGATGCATCTTGTGCGATCTAGTCGCAGTGTCATCTCAGTGACACGGTAATGTCAAACACTTGTGGAAGTGTCGGGAAGCTCAAGGTATTTTTCATCAAAAGTTATGTATTTTGCCATATTTACCGCTGATTGTGCCAAAAAAATCAATCTTATGCCACGGCAATAACATTTAATTTTAAATGCATACGTTAATGCTAGGTCAACACGAATTTCTTAATATTAGTAAGTTTTGGTCATTGTATTATGCTTTTAACTTAATACTCCAATTGAGGTGTATGAGGACTTGCGTTAATTACACTAGCTTACACGGTTTTCATACCCCAGCTGAAAGTTGTTATTTTATTATTCATAGGTAGAGCTATCCAGAAAAAATATTTAAAAAAAATCTGTCACGTCTAGTTAAAGAAATATTTATGTATCTGAAAGACATCATTTTGGTAATATTACAAAATAAAAGACAAATTTTTGCCTTCTTTTTATAGTTATTTGTAGCAGTTACTCTTATAATGGACAAACAGTAATCCTCTAACATGATTTCATCCCAAAATCCTTGATGTCGTTCTTCAAAAACCTTTAAATCTTGGTGGAAACGTTCCCCTTGTTCGCCACTCATACTTCCTAAGTTTTCAGGGAAAAAACTCAGATGAGAGTGCAGAAAATGAATCTCTAATCACATGTTTACTCCCATCTGTTGAAAATTGTCGTTTGAAGCGAACGAATAAACAATAAACTGTCGTCACTACGTTAGGTAGTTAAAAAAAAAAAACATTTGACTGCAGAAAGACATAGTGACGTGATAAACTATTTCTGCTTACCAATTAGGTTTAAGGAAGGTAGATTAACATATTTATATACATTTTTTTGGGGTATCAAAAAAAGGTTAAATTTTGTAAACTAGTTATGTTACATCATCATCATCATTTCAGCCGATAGACGTCCACAGCTGGACATAGGCCACCCCCAAGCACCGCCACCTCGACCGATTCCATGTCTCTTGCATCCAGGGAATTCCTGCGGCTTTCACCAGATCATCGGTCCATCTTGTCGTCACTCCAGAACATTTCGGCCCCAAAGGCCATCTGTTCTGCGAGCAATGTGCCCTGCCCACTGCCACTTAAGTTTGGCAATTCTTCGGGCTATGTTGGTTACCTTGTTTCCACGGATCACTGGATTATGTTACATTTTGTATGGATTATACAATGGACAACACTATATCTTGATTCTATATAACAGGTTCAGCAGCCCTACAGAAGCGCATCATGGCGTTACTAAGGAAGATAGAACATTGTGTGAATGGCGTCCAACCGGTATGGGAGGAGACTTTTCGATGTTGGTGAGTTCCATATCATCATCATCATTTCACCCGAAAGATGTCCACTGCTGGACATCATATCAGACAAAAGACATCCACTGCTGAACACATAGGCCTCCCCCAACTTGGGGGATTTGCCATAATCGCCACACTTGGCAGGCGGGTTGGCGATCGTAGTATGGTGGTAAAATGCATAGAGAACGCTGCTGCCCATTCTCTAGTAAGTCCCTTAGTCGCCTCTTACGACACCCACGGGAAGAAATGGGGTGATGCTATTCTTTACGTCCGGCACCACACGGACACACATCTAATTATGGAATGCTAATAAAGATATGAAAATTCCTTTCACCTAAAAATATACCAGGGTGAATGTTCTTCGTCATCTAAGTATTCTGTAAAGAAAATTGCTGGGAAATAACTTTTATTTTGAGTGGCCCAGTGGCGGCCCTGACTTACGAGTCCAGGTTGTGGGTTGGAGCCCAGGTTTGGTCGCTTTAATTTGTGTAAATAATTTAAAAACAAAGTCAGGTGGTGGAGTAAACGAATTTGTTAAACTCATGAAGCAATGGATTTGAAATATAGATGTCACATGTCTTCGAATTGTCACTGACGTTCCGATTTCCTCTCGATGTTTTTCGAGAGAATCTTAATTCAAAATTGATCAAAGTCGAGTTACTTTATTGTGTTACTAAGGGGCCGTAGAGAGAGCAGTGGTGGCCCAGTGGTATCGGCCTCGACTTACGAGTAGTAGGTCGTGCGTTTGAACTCAGGCAGGCGCTATACTTTATTTATTTATTTAAACTTCTCGCACACAAAAAAGGTACAAAGGCGGACTTAATGCCTTAGGCATTCTCTACCAGTCAACCAAGGGTGGTGAAGAGATTAGATGGCAGGTGCTTTCATTGTGAAGAACAGTTATTGAAAAAAAAAATCTATTAAAATACATCCTATATCAAATTATAAATAAGATGGGGAATGTAAATAGATTATAAAGTTATAATACAAAAGTAAGTCTTAGAAAGTAAGTCTAAGTCGTAGTCTTAGTTTTTTATGTAAATAATTTCATCACCACTGCTAACCGATACGACCGACATGTCCTGGAACCAAAAATTCGAAGACTTCTGACATATACCAACCCGCACTGGGGTCGCGTGGTACTTTATTGCCCACTCCCTCTCACCGAGAGGAGGCCTGTGTCCCAGCAGTGGGAACAATATAGGCTGATTATGGAGGGGCCGTAGTGTCAATGAGAACAGGCTTTAATTTTCTCTAATTTCAATACTTCTACCACCAGGGATTCCCTCTGCAAGCTTCTCCAGAAATACCCTAAAGGCCAAGGCGACAAGATGGATGACTGTCAAATGGAGGCCCTACATCGAGCCGTCGCCAAGCGCAGAGTGTCGCATCATACTAGCAGTGAACATGACTTTGAGGTTTGTGACTAATTATATCTGTAATCAGAGGGGTAATTATCATATTATTACGTAGATCGTTAAGACATGAATCCTCACCCTGCCGCGATCTATTACCAAATAGCAGGTACTATACGAACTGGATTATCTGTAAACGTCACCGCCATATATAATCGAATAGCGGAATTATCTGTTCCGGTACTATCTAGGGACGTCGCCGCTGTGATGAAGTGGCATAGCTTCACGAATGTTCGTGAATATTATGGGTGATGAAGCGCGTCATATAAATAACGGACTGTTTGACTGTGGAGACAGGGCGGTAATGAATGCAAAACAGTGAACTACAAGCGAAAAAGTCAATGTACAAGTTTTTGTACATTGATTGTCGTTGAGATGAGATTGTATTTTGAAAGATTTAAAGTACGAGAATTGGGCTTTTTTATGTTAGGGATGACCTATCTTTTAAATACAAGGCTTAGCTTAGTTTAGTTTGAGCTCTAACTTGAGCAGCGTTGAAATGGAACAAGTTTTTTTAAGTCGTGACTTACTTTTGCTGTCGTTATTCAAGTCTGTCTTGCGATAAAAAAAAACATATAAAGTAAAATATAAAGTCACTAGCTTTTGCCAGAGGCTTTCACCGCGTGGAGGTCAGAAATTGTCCCGCGGGAATTTACTATCGGAATAAAAGGTATCCCATGTTTTAATTCAGTTCAACTATTTGTGTGCCAAAATTTGGATGAATTTTTTTTTTTCACACATTTGCGTGATTGAGCAACAAACATACAAACGTTCACATTTATAATATTGGTAAGATTAGTAGGAAAATAACAATTTAACTTTCTCAGATGCAGATACAAGAATGGGCGAACATAACATCATTTCTATGCGCGCTTGGTGGAGTGTGTCTCCAAAGAAGACCCTCCACAACTTGGTCGCATCTTCATGGACATGGTAAGTGATAGACCAATATCACATACCTTTATAAACTCCTGTCTTATTCCCATGGGCAGAAACTATAGAACGATCTCACATTGACTTATATTATTGGAACGAATTTCTTTATCGCAGCTTACGTGAGGAGTAAATTATTTTTTTTAGAAATCAAGACGTAACGAATAGCGTTATGTGACTTTTATTAAATAAAATAGAGAGAGAGGGAGAGAGAGAGATTCAAGGGTGCTGAAGATAAACGCGAGGTCAAAATAAAAATCCATGTTGTCGACTGCGAAAATTGTCAATATTTCATCACAGGTGTCGTTTTCATGGTTTTCGAGGGTCTGCAGCCGATATTGAGGTCAAAATAAAAATCCAAGATGGTAGCTGCAAAAATCGTTAAATGTGTGAATCATTGTCTGCCTATCCGATGTACGCAATTTAGTTACTGGGTAAGAAGTACACCTTAGTCAGACTGGTTGGCTGGCTGGTGTAATTTAATATGTAGTGATAAAATTGTGCCTTGTATTGGAACAGTCATGACCCATTTGAAAATCATTATTATTCTTGTTCTTTTTAGCGGATTCGAGAAAGTACAATGTACTGGCGAACAGCTCACAAGAAGTGCAGTATTGTCCTGTGACACAGTAAGTATAAAATAACAACAATTTTATATAAGTCTACTAAAAAATATGGCGGCCTTTAAAGTATCCGGGTAATTTTCAGGTTTTAAAAGAGAACATAAATGTATTATTAGTAAAACGGTTTAGGACCCGCTGTTAAATCTAAATTAAGTCTTCAATAGCTTAGAATCTCATATGGCATGTTACTTGTATGTCTGTAAACTATGTGTAAGTTTAATAAAATGAATTTGATATATACAATGTCCCGACATCAATCGTCGGGAAGCTGCCCACCAGACTCAACACCCATCTGGTCGGAGGGTCCTCCCTTTTTTATAGAGGATGAGTGAACTTAACACCCTATTCCTCATACCTCCAGAAACTCATATTGACATAAAATATTAGCCTGGTCTGGCCTGGCCTGGCCACGGCACACACATACTGTTTTTTTTTTAAATTAATTTTTCATGTCATTTTATTTTGTGTTTTAAGAACTGTGACAAACAAACGATATTCTTTCTTTTCTTTCTTTCTGTCTTAACCCCGAATAAAATGATAATTTTTTTATATATGCCAATTAAAAAGCAACCTAGTGCAATTCCAATAAATATCACATAAGCAGTACAGTTAGGTAAACTTCTTGCCTGAAGTATCTGTAAGTACGTATTATGGTTGTTAGCACAGAACTGATGTACAGACGCCAGCACATCAAGGTACCCGAAACTGACAAATTTTATCAAACAATTTTGAACCTAATAATGTAGCATTAAAGTTGAAAACCTATTGAAGAAAATAGACAGGTTGTAGTAGCTTTAAGCGCTGGCGTCTGTACTCTGTTCCCCGTACTAGTATAAACTGTATTACGGTGGAACAGATTTCCTCTTCCTCAGACTAGAAATCTCTTTCTCCCTTCACAAAAAAAATATCCTTTTGCACAGATTTATCGGCCAACTCCTACGTCTGCTACTCTGCAGCAACGAACGCTTCGGCCAACAAATACAAACTCACGTTAAAGAGCTGGTGGGACACGAGATGTCTCCAGCACTCTACCCGATACTGTTCGATCAGATCAAGGCCATCATTGACAAGTTCTTTGATCAACAGCAACAAGTAAGTCATCATTATCATCATCATTTCAGCCGAAAGACGTCCACTGATGGACATAAACCTCCCCTAATTTAAGGGGTTCGCCATAATCGCCATGCTTGGCAAGCGGGTTGGCGATCGCAGTATGTTGGTAAAATTCATAGAGAACGCTGCTGCCCATTCTCTTCTCTAGTAAGTACTTAGCCACACGCAATCCGATCCTACTAATATTATAAACGCGAAAGTTTGTATGTATGGATGTGTGGATGTTTGTTCCTCTTTCACGCAAAAACTACTGAACGGATTTGGATGAAATTTGGCACACAGATTGTTTATAACCTGGATTAACATATAGGGTACTTTTTATCCCGGTAGTACGTTCCCGCGGGATATTTTCCGACCTCCACGCGGGCGAAGCCGCTGGCAAAAGCTAGTAACAAATAAGTGAAACAATCAGTCGTGCCAGTCTCACAGGAACCGTGCAGTTTTTTGACATGACTTGTCACTCTCCACTCCATAAACTATCTCTATGCAAAAAATTACGAGTTACTAACTTATAATTATGATTTTAGAGAATCGTTTTTACACCCGTTTGAAGTTTCTCTTGAAGCTTCTCATTTTATTCAACCTTTTCTCTCAGTTAGCTTTTATGTTCGGTATTGCTCCAGTTAACTCTCTGTCTCAGTAGTGTTGCCGTAACGTAAATAATAGGACCATCCTATTTCTTGCCGTGGTTGACGTAAAAGGTGACTAAGGGGTTTATTATAGAATGGGCAGCAGCGTTCTCTATGAATTTTAGCACCATACTGCATCGCCAACTCATCTGCCAAGCGTGGCTATTACCTGCCAGGGTCAGGAGATGGTACAAACGAGATACCGTGGCTCTGGCATATGGGTAACTAAAGGAACACGGGTGAGTTTTAGTCAGTAAAAGTCCGACAAGCTTCTTTCACTTTTTGAATGTTGGTATGGATTCCTTAATTTTGTAAATTTTATTTCACAGGTAATGTTAACGGACATCAATACACAATTCGTGGAGCACACAATCTTCATAATGAAGAGTATCCTGGACATCAAGAAGAGTGGTCAGCCCAATGAACATCTTAGCACCACTTCTATTGAGACTCTGATGCTGTCTATAGTCAGGTAAGAAAATGTCATCTTTTATTCCTTTAGCAGCACATGTAAACTACGCAACACACTTTTTTTTTTTTTTTTGGATGGGAAATCATCAAATGACTTCTCCCGCTCTGGGCGGAGCAGGAGGGCGTGTCAGACTTTTACTGACTAAAACCCACCCGTGTTCCTTCAGTTGCCCATGTGCCAGAGTCACGGCATCTCTTTTGAGCAATCTCGCGACCCCGGCAGGCATCGGTCCTAGCAGACCCCTACATTGCTGCTGACATCTCTTTGAGGCGCGCGTGGAACACTACGCGCCGTCGACCCGAGCCTGGTCCACACCGAGCGGCGAGCTACCCATTGCTCGCCACCCGCAAGCTCGCGCCTACGGTGGCCGGGAGTCCGCTATCGACTCCCGACGCCCGGGGCGTCTCCTCCTGCGGCGGCTAGGGACGCGAGGGCGCAGAGACTGCCACTCCCTCACGCGCCCCGCCTCCTCCTTCGCGAGCATTACTGCTTCGCAGAATGAGGTGACGGCTTCCCATGCCCTCTCGCTCCGTACCATGGCTCGCACCAGGGCCGGACGCGAGAGGTCGCCGCCGACGCAACACACTGACGTTACGCAAAGCAGAGTTTACCGCGCAACTAGCATATATACAATGTCCTGACATCAATCGTTGGGGCAGTTGTCTACCAGACATGACACTCGGCTGGTCGGAAGGATCCTCAGTTTTCTATGGAGGTTTAGTGAACTTTACACGCTGGTCCTCATACCTCCAAACACGTAACGTTTTTAGGGTTCCGTTGCCAAATGGCAAAAAACGGAACCGTTATAGATTCGTCGTGTCTGTCTGTCTATCTGTCTATCCGTGTATGTCACAGCCACTTTTTTCCGAAACTATAAGAGCTATGCTGTTGAAACTTGGTAAGTAGATGTATTCTGTAAACCGCATTAAGATTTTCACACAAAAATAGAAAAAAAAAACAATAATATTTGGGGTTCCACATACATAGAACTGAAACTCAAAAAAAAAAAATTCATCATACTCATACGTGTGGGGTATCTATGGATAGATCTTCAAAAATGACATTGAGGTTTCTAATATCATTTTTTTCTAAACCGAATAGTTTGCGCGAGAGACATTTCCAAAGTGGTAAAATGTGTGTCCCCCCCCTCCCCCGTAACTTCTAAAATAAGGGAATGATAAAACTAAAAAAAATATATGATGTATATTACCATGTAAACTTCCACCGAAAATTGGTTTGAACGAGATCTAGTAAGTAGTTTTTTTACGTCATAAATCGTAAACCACAATTTACCTTTCATTCAGTCAACTCAAATATCAAAAATTAAAAAAAAATACATTAATTTCATAAACATAAACCTTATGTATAAACCGTGAATACCTGCAGGTTTGTACGGAACCCTCGGTGCGCGAGTCCAACTCGCACTTGGCCGGTTTTTCTACGGAGGTTTAGTGAACTTTACACCCTGGTCCTCATATCTCCAAATACGCAACGTTTTTTTTTTACACACGTACAATCACGCCTATTTCCCATGGGGGTAGGCAGAAACCACGGAACGCCACCTGCTACGATCTCTACACACTTCTTTTGCCTCGTTTAGGTTCATACAATTGGTCATACACACACGCAGGTTGCGAATACTACGCACCTGATCTTTCTGAAGAATATCACCAATAAGGTCCCTATATGTCCTCCTAGGGCGTCCCCTCCCGGTGTTTCCACTCACATCTGCCTTGTAAATACCTTTTGTGAGCCGTCCTTCATTCATCCTCTCAACATGACCAAACGTTTTTTTTTAAATATATTTAATACATATTCACAGTTATGTTTATAGGATAGACGTGGTCATATGCCACTTTGCCCTAAAGCTCACTTAGTACTGTTAAAATGTATTATTTTGAACCGATATTGTGGGTATAGCATTTGTATGGTGGTGGGTAGATTGATACCTTGCTCAATAAATCAGTGTGTTGCTAACTCTCGCCTTTCATTGACGCTGCAGTTTTGTTTTATAAATAAATATAAATATCTTAGGACAACCAACACAACGTTATCTGATCCCAAACTAGGCAGAGCCTGTACTATGGTAACCAGACAAATGATAAACATACTTATATATTTCTAAATACATACTTAATATAGATAAATTACACCCAGACACAGAACAAATGATTGTGCTCATCACACAAAGATTTGTCCTTGGTGGGAATCGAACCCACGACCTCAGTCTTAGCAGTCAGGGTAACTAACCACTAGACTAACAGGCTAGTCAAATTATGTTTATTATGTTTTTTAGTTCATGACTTAATGTTTTCTATAGCCCCGCTAAATAAAATTTATTGTGACGTCACATAACCTAACCTCACCAGCGGAGGATCAAGAAGTCGCTCGGCTGCTTAGCCAGACTTGCCTGTTAACTACCATGTCGGACTATGTGTCCGACACTTTTTGACCATTCAGGCCTTGTCGGACTATATGACCGACAACACATACAAAATCTGAACATGTCGTTGCTGCCTGGCGGCCATGTTTTTGGAATAAATAATGTATTTATGGAATAAATAATCGATTTAAAGTGAAATAACACTAAGTACATTTTTTTGACTTTTTCAGATCTTAGCCATGGCAGTTAACGTGTTAAGGCCTCCAGTCAGGACTTAAAAACTTAAAACTAGAACGATTACTCGCTAAAGGTATCCCTGTGGGGTACGGACCTCGGTTTAGGGCATCGCTGGTAGAGGGCAGCAAGGAACGGGCTGGAATGGAATGAACTGCGCGACGATAGGTGTTCGGACGTTGTATACATGCTAGTTGCGCGGTAAACTCTGCGCGATGCAGGATTTTGCGTTATTTCCGTGTGTCTGTTTGTACAGACCAATTTCAGATGTCAAAATATTCTTGTTTATTTCTTTTTAGATCGTGATTTTACAGTATTCGTTTTGAAGTTTTTGTACTTACTTTTTCTTTGAAATGTTTTGTTACAGATACGTCCGACACTTGGATATGACAGTGTTGTCAGTTCACATCAAGACGAAGCTCTGCCAAGTGGTAGAAGCCATGATGCGAAGGAGAGATGACCTCGCTTTTAGACAGGTTAGTAAAGATAGTGCCTTCGTCGTAGAACAGATGGCCGATGGGAGCAAAAGGTTTAGGCGACCGCGTACTGAAAAAAGGGACGTGGAGTTGGAAGGCCTCCCACAAGGTGGACCGATGACCTTGTGAAGGCCGCAGGAATCCGTTTGATGCGGGAAGCACAGAACTGATCGAAGTGGCGGTGTTTGGGGAAGCCTATGTCCAGCTGTGGACGTCTTTCGGCGGCTGGAATGATGATGATGCAATGAATGCATGCTTTTTTTTTTTTGTGGATCGGAAATCGTCAAATGACTTCTCCCGCTCTGACTCTTACTGACTAAAACCCACCCGTGTTCCTTCAGTTGCCCATGTGCCAGGATCACGGTATCTCTTTCGAACAATCTCGCGACTCTGGCAGGCATCGGTCCTAGCAGACCCCTCAGTGCTGCTGACATCTCTTTGAGGCGCGCGTGGAACACTTCGCGCCGTCGACCCGAGCCTGGTCCTTACCGGGCGGCGAGCTACCCATTGCTCGCCGCCATGAATGCATGCTTGAATGACTACTTCATAGATAAATATTTTGGGGAAATGCAGTCTAAGTTGATTTTTGACTGACTACGGTCAATCAAAAATCAACTTACACTTGTTAAACTCCAATGTAGTTTTTTATAAACTAATAGCTTCTGCCCGCAACTTCGTCCGCTTCAAATTTTTGCTCCCCTGACCCTTCCCGTCGCATCGAATTGCCTGTCAGTTTCCTTACATTTTTCGTTGCTGCTCCGCTCCTTTTGATCGTAGCTTAATAACCTAGCTATTATAGCTTGATCGTAGCCCACACAAAAAGAATTTTTCAATTCGGACCAGTCGTTCCTGAGATTACCGCGTTCAATCAAACAGACAAACAAACTCTTCAGCTTTATAATATTAGTATAGATAAAAACGATTATTTTGGTTACAATAAAATCTGAATTTAGTCAAGTAATTCTGACAACAGTATAATATTCCTTTATATATTCTTTAGATAATGCATATAGTCTAAGCGTATACGCTCATGGCATCCGCGGTAATGCAACTTGGGAGCGAGGTGATATGAGAGTATAAATATTCCCCGTCCTGCTTGTACGTTTTATGACCACGACTGCCACAAATCTTCGCGTTTACTGTAACAATATGTTTTCTTTGGTACAGGAAATGAAATTCCGCAACAAGATGGTAGAATACGTAACAGATTGGGTGTTAGGTACCAGTCATCAGATAGCGCCGCCTCTCCGAGCTGATGCATCTTCAATCACCAGGTCAGTTCAATAGTTTTTATTGTTATTTAAGCATTTTAATAAGAGGGCTATAACAAAACAAGGTTTTCATCTAAATAACCCCCTTATTACAAAACAAGGTTTTTATTTGAATCAGGTTTACACCATCAAACCAGTGTTTAAATTCAGAAACTAATTTGTATCAAAATGCAGTTCTTTTTACAAAACATCTAAAGATTCCAATGCTAAGTTGTAATTTTTCTATTAAGAACTTTACACAAATCAAAATAAAGTTGCAAACGCCAAAATTGGCTAGGATAAGGCTTATTTTATTTTCAATAAATTATAAAATATTTCAAAAATAGTTACAAGTGCCTGCATAAGGCTTGGTTTTTAAAGACATTTGATATTTCCATCATTTAGAGCAGCCATACTTAAAGTGTGCTCCGCGGAGCCCTAGGGTTCCGTAAAGCCTCCGTGGGCGCTCCACGAATTTAGGGATTCAAAATATTTTTTTACCCAACTTACAAAAGCCCGAAAGTATGTCAACCGACGCATATGAATCGTTTTAGAAATGTCATCAGATACCAGTATGGAGTGGGTCCACCCTTTATGGCAGAATTTTTTTCGTCATAATATTACTTTGCATAACAGCAGATAGCATAAACTTCATTTCGCAGAAAATCGTTTGGCATACACTCATTTATCATACATTCACAACGCATAATTTTATAAGTCAGAATCATCTTTAGGCATAAATTTTATATCCATAATAATGTAAAAGGAGAACCATCATATCGCAGAAAGTTCGCAGTCAGAATCGTCTCTTGGCATTATTTCATATCGATAGTCCTTAAAAGGCAGAACTATCATATCTCAGAAGCTTTACAGTTAGAATCATCTTTTGGCATACATTTCATATCCTTAATAATTGAAACGCTCATCTATTACATTACAGAAAAATCATATTTAGCACGCTGCATGCAGACATGCAAACAAGCATACACCATGCATGCAGCATGCAAGCAAGCATGCAGCATGCAAGTAAGCATGCAGCATGCAAACAAGCATGCAGCATGCAAGCAAGCTCACAGCATGCAGGCGAGCATGCAACATGCAGCATGCATGTTTTCTGTCACGGCTCCGGCGCTGCGTGGCTCCGGCGGTCCCACGCGAGCTCATCGTCGCAGATGGTTTTACGCTCACCACCGCAGCTTCGGCTTGCTGGCCGGCTCCGCCGGCCAGCCTCAGCCACGACGGCGAGCGTCAAAATCACCTGCTCCTCAGCTCGCGGGCCGCCTCCTCCCTCCGCGCCTACGCGGGCTTAAATTACACTCTAGGGGTAGGGCAGACAAGACTACGTGGAGTCGGTTCTGCAGCGATTCGTTTCTGTCAATAACTTTTGTAGCACAACATATTGACTATTTGAGACACAATTTTAATTTTAATTTAAGGTTAAAATGCAATTTTATAGAAATGACAATATGCCTAACAAAATTATTCTAAATGAAATTCTGCCATCTTCATAGTATGCCAAGTGAAATTGTACCAAATAATCTTCGCTCTAAATAAATGTTATGCTAAACGAAATTCTGCGGAATGTTAAGTCTGCCAAAGGTAATTATGCTTAATAAAATTCTGCCATCTTAAAAGTATGCCAGCGTAAAGTCGGACATATAAATATTCGGCCAAACAATGATTATGCTAAACATTTTTTATGCCTTACAAATATTCGTTTAAAGAAGATTATGCCAAGTGTGTTATGCCAAATAAAATTCGGAGCATCAAGTTTCTGCCAGATAGAGGGAACCCGTATGGAGTCACTGTTCAAAATGGTGCCTCTCGATGAATATTTTTCACAGTTCCCAACAACTATTTGTGCCATACAGGATTTTCGACTTATGCAGCTACTAAAACAAAATACCGAACAAATTTTGTTTATTTTAGGGCTCCGTCAAATATTTCGCTTTCCAAGAGGGTTCCGTCAACAAATAGTTTAAGAACCGCTGATTTAGAGTTAAAACTTTTATTTTCATGAGTTAAAAGTTCTCTTCGTAATCTTATTAGATAAAATCAATGCAGAAAAAATGAAGCACTTACTTTTTACTTCTAGATACCTGGTCTGCTGCCGCGAATTAGACCAAGCGTGCATGGAAGCTGTAGCATCATTGCTGAAGGGTCTACCTCTACAACCCGAAGAGTCAGATAGAGGCGACCTAATGGAAGCTAAGAGTCAGCTGTTTCTCAAGTAAGTAGCTGTAGAAGATTATATGGAGTGTGTTCCAAAAGTATGTGGTTAAAATGTAAATAAATGGATTTGAAAATGTAACATTTGTAGAGCCACTTTACATGCACTTCGCGTCGGTCTAGAGCAGACGTTCCCGAACTTATTTTTCTTGTAGACCAATTTCAAAATTTTCACTGCGGCTATATTTCTACCATATTCCCAAAACTTAAAAAATTGTGTAGATTTGATCCAAATTGGACCCCTGACGAGGCTCCCGTGGGGTCTCCTAGGGGCCTTCTGGACCACTTCGGGAATCACTGGTCTAGAGGGTCTGGTTTTACACGAGTCTTAGGCGTCTTTCGCTGCCCCGTCTACACGGCATACATTTGTAACTGCGGCAACAAATTGTATTGACGAAACAAAATGGCGACTTTAGTTCTGATTTTGGCCACACAAGTACAGACGCCAGCACATCAAGTTACCCGAAACTGTCAAATTTTCACAATCAATCTTGAACCTTATGCTTTAGCGATAAAGTTGAAAACCTATTCAAAACATTTGACAGATTGTAGTAGCTTTTTGTGCTGGCGTTTGTACCTTGTACCGCTGTACATTATAATTATAAAAACAACCATAACTATCAGACAGCTAGGCCCATCTAGTATCAAAACATTGACGTGTCTTAAACCAACATCATTCTTCTGCCCGTATGTGGCCCTATTTGTGGTCATTGCAACATGTATTTTTCTTCCACACTTCTCTTTTAGTCGTCATCTCGGTAGTCACCTCCTTTCTACGTGTCTTAAAGAAAGAAAGAAAGAAAGAAAGAAAATACATTTATTTAGCACAGTTGAAAGGCACATAATAGTTAATACAGCAGGAAAGAGTAAAAAATAAAAAAAAGTGTTAGGTGAGATGTCAGAAACTAGCATTATAGTGTGCCTCACGGCTGCGCCAAAAAGATCCAGTTCAGCAAAAAGCCAGACAACTAGTGCCTGACGCTGGTTTTCAACTGGACCTGAAGAGTGAGGTGACGGATGTAAATCAGTTTTATATCAATGTTGCAACGTGATATGTGTATGCATTTATAAATTAAATAAATTTGAATCAGATAAAAAAAATAAAAATAAAATAAAGTAGTAACGATACGATATGTACATATTGATATTGTTAGTTAGTTAGTAAATCAATTTAGTATACAGTGTAAATAGTTGTATGAAGTATAGTAAAAAGTTATGTAAGTAAACAAATAAACTTTTGAATGCACAGTGGACAGTGTGACATTGAATAAGATTGAAAATAATCGGCTGGTAAATAAATAAATAAGCGAGGTGGATGCATGATTGGCGTTAAAGTGTAAAATTTAAAATTTATTTTCCGAAAAGAGTCAGAACGCAAAAAAAAAAGACTGCTTTAAACAATGCAAGACATTCACGATCCAATAACCATATACATTTGCGTGCAACACTCATCGACAGGAATACTGACGCATACTCAAGTGGGTAAGTGGGTAGAAGAAGTGGGTAGTTAAAAGATGTGGGTACTTACAAAATTAACATTTCATTTCATTATATGTTTTTTGAGACATAGTCAAGCGGTTGTACCGTGTGGTGCCGGACGTAAAGAATAACACCACCCCATTTCTTCCTGTGGGTGTCGTAAAACGCGACTAAGAGACTTACTAGAGAATGGGCAGCAGCGTTCTCTATGCATTTTACCACCATACTGCGATCGCCAACCCGCCTGCCAAGCGTGGCGATTATGGCAACGCCCCCCAAATTGGGGGAGGCCTAAGTCCAGCAGTGGACGTCTTACGGCTGAAATGATGATGATTATGAGTCAAACGGTTGGTCGACTCTTCACTTGACCAGAGGGCTGGCTTATTTTTTGGCCAAAGAATCAGCATTGCCATACAACGTGGCAATGCTGTCAGCTTTTTGGGCACTTTTCCCATTGACAGCGATGCAGACGAGTTTTTTGATGCCATCTGATTCGTTTCTCTCTGTTTTTATATACATGTACATAAGTAGAGATTAGAACTATATGTTTAAATTTCATCACCTTCATAAGTATTATAAGTAATTGTTCTCTCTCATTCTCAGATACTTTACCCTCTTCATGAATCTCCTGAACGACTGCAATGAAGTAGAAATGGCCGAAGGTCCCGGTCGGCTGGAGACGCTCCGCAACGCTACTATACAGGCCATGTCCAACCTACTCAGCGCCAACATTGACTCGGGACTCATGCACAGTATTGGTATGTTAATATTACATGTTGCAAGCGACTCTCGTCTTTAAACGTAAGAAGGTAAAGCTGTTAGTGTCTTATAACTCTTGAGCGACATAAAGTGGTATGAGGAATTTGAACGTTATTTATAAGCTTGCCCACCCGTTTTGGTTCTGTGGTTTATTCGGCAGGAACTGCATTCTTACGGTGAAAAGTATATGTATTCAAAAAATATACAATCTCTATTAAAAAATAACGTTCATTCGACGCTTCGTTCATGTGTGAAATAAAAGAAACAATTGAATACACTATTACGTTAAAAAAAAACGATAATTTCATTCAAAACTGTAAAGAAATGTGATCAAGTTGTTTCAGTTGAACGAAAATAAAAACACAATTTTTAATGAATTAATAATTTCGTTTTTCGAAAACGTTCAAAATACTTAGGTCGGTTTCACTTTATTTATTTATTTAACCATTTATGTACACACATAATTATGTAAACAGACAAGAAACAAAGAGCGAAAAAAAATGTTGCATATAAATTCTAAAAGACTTAAAATATTCTGTTCGTTTTGGTTCAGATTATCATTCCCATTCTTTAATGTATCTTTTTCTCTCCCACAGACCTAGGCTACCATCGCGACCTACAAACCCGTGCAGCATTCATGGAGGTCCTTACTAAGATCCTCCAGCAAGGCACGGAGTTCGACACGTTGGCGGAGACAGTACTCGCCGACAGATTCGAACAACTCGTGCAGCTCGTCACTATGATCTCTGATAAGGTAAATATTACAGGAACTGACTAGGACGGACGGGTAGAAAACATGAAGATTAAAGTTGTGTTTACCCGAAGAGAGATTTTCGCTTCTCTTTGTTGCGCCACTTCTTCTTCCTAGTTAAAGCACTAGGAAGTGGTGAAAGGCTGTTTGGGGGGACTGTCTAATGTAACTTTGACGTTCCAAAAGTGCTGACTCTCAGCCTAGTTTGAATAAATGACTTTTGATTGATTTTGATTTCAATGCGACGGTTGAGGAAGTTTTCAGGTGTGAACATGGCTTTAATAAATGACGTTGACAGTAATGCCAAAGGGATTATTTGTCTTCGTTTTTATCTTTTTTACGGTGCATAAAGTTTAACAAATAAACAAATGGTCGTTTGACGCCGAAACAATATCTATTTAGCTGTCTTTTACACCATACCCATTTTTGGATTAGCAACATAACAACAGTTACTGTGTAACTAAAATAGCCCCATCCCATTTCTTCCCGTGGGTGTTGTAAAAGGCGAATAAGGGACTTACTAGAGAGTTGGCAGAAGCGTTCTCTGTGCATTTTACCACCATACTGCGATCGCCAACCCGCCTGCCAAGCGTGGCGATAATGGCAAACCCTTTGAGGGAAGCCTATTTCCAGCAGTGGACGTCTCTCGGCTGAAATGATAATGATGATGAAGCAATACAAACATAGTTCTTATATCTATCAAATAAAGAATTTATTATTATTATTATTTATTATCTACAGTGTACGTTAGATTTTGCAATTATACAATACAAAACAATACAATACAATCCTTTATTTCAGGCAACTTAGGCCCATACAAACACAATAAACAAATAATATAAAACAAAACTTAAACTATCACTAAACACGTAATGATGACGGCGTCGTGTTCCGCTGCGTGGTGTCACATAACCGCCCTCGGAAACGACGATACAAGACACTTTTCGGCCAAAAGTCCTCTCTCAGGCAAGTCTGTAGATGGTGGGTTGGAACTCGTACCACAAACGACTTAAAATTGATGTTGTGTTGAATTATGTCCCTTATGTCTTAGACAGTCATACAGGGCCGGATTTAGAGGCCCTGGGGCAAAAAAGGAGTCGAAGCCCCTAATAATTATCCAAATTCATGAATAATTTTTTTGAATTGTAGTGTTTCAATAATTTATTACAAGACAAATTAAATTTTATTAAGAAACAGTTGTGGGTTTAGTAAAGTACAAGAATTATATATCACGTTATGGAATAGAACCTTGCGAGCCTTTTTTGATGAAAAATCTTCGATGATTTCGCTGAAATCCAGCTCCCGAAGTAAATCACTTCAATGCTTAGTAAGGATAGCTTTGATAGGAGGTTTTGTCTCATCGTAGTTCGAAGTCTATTTTTATTTTCATTTTCGAAAATGAGCGCTCTCCAGTGCAAATTGACACCATCAAAATCAAATACATCCGCAGTGTGATTTCAATGTTCGGGAAGTAGCTCTGAAATTTTCGTTCTGGAGTATCTGATAATTTTTATTTTTATTTTATTTCATAAGGGAAAACAAACAGTATTATACTAAAAATAAACAGAAACAACTTAACATATAAAGTTAACAAATATACTACCCACTACATTTTCCACAGATTAATACTTACAGAGTTACAAACTGTTAAATAATAAATTGAATAATAAAACAGTTCTTTAGATTGGTCTTTTTGATAGTCCGTTTTATACAAATTTGAACGATACAAATTGCACCAACTCGTTACCAAGACTAGGTTCTAAATCATGTTTGTAATTTTTTTTTAATTCTTATTGTGGGGGCCACTCACTTGTGGAGGCCCCGGGGCTGTAGCCTCGGTTGCCCTCCCCCGAATCCGGCCCTGCAGTCATATAACATACGTTCTTTTTTAACCAGAATTTTTCTTCTAAATCCTACGTTTTTGCCAACAGGGCGAGCTACCCATAGCAATGGCCCTAGCCAACGTGGTGAGCACATCTCAGATGGACGAGCTGGCGCGTGTGTTCGTCACGCTGTTCGACGCCAAACATCTGTTAGCGCCGCTATTGTGGAACATATTCTATAGGGAAGTTGAGGTGAGTCAGTAATAATAATCATTTCAGCAGCCTTTTTAGCCGACTTCGAACAGGAGGATATTCTTATTTTAATTTTGTTATGTATAGTCCACAATATTCCTGGTAATTGTGCCCAGATTTCGGAAAAATAAATAAATATGAATAGGTAAGGTATGCCTCTGGAATGGTCTCATATAAATCTTATTGACTTTGCTTGGCTAAATAGCCAATTCTTTGCGTTAGTAGTTAATTAAATTAGTTTGGAGTACCTTCCATAGCTAAACAGTGAAAAACAAAAAACTTTTTGCTTACTTACAAAAAATAAAATTAAAATAAAATAAATATCTTGGGACAACCAACACAACGTTATCTGATCCCAAACTAGGCAGAGCCTGTACTATGGCAACCAGACAACTGATAAACATACTTATATATTTCTAAATACATACATATTATAGATAAATTACACCCAGACACAGAACAAATGATTGTGCTCATCACACAAACATTTGTCTTGGGTGGGAATTCAAAAAGTCTACATATAGTTTTTTCTTTAAAAAAATGTTTTTGTGGACACTGAATTGTAAAAAAGTTGAAATTAAAGAATTCAAAAAGTCTACGTATAGTTTTTTTCTTTAAAAAAATGTTTTTGTGAACACTGAATTGTAAAAAGCGTTATAAATTATACTCTGCTTACTATTGTTTTGAAATATGTTTGTGGCACCCGGTCACTTGAACTTTTATAAGCGTTTTGTTGAATTCAACCCATGTAAATATTGTACTCTACCACTAACTAGAAACTACCCATTCGCATATTCTAAGTCCTAAAAAAAACCTGTGTTAAAATTCTGAAACACTTGAATACACATTTCTGCTATAAAAGATAAATAATTTTGTTTCTGTAAGTAGGCTTTTACAAACACTTACACGTCAATTATATGTTTAAAACTAGATGAGGTCGGTGTTTCCTATCTTACTCCTCTGAGAAGAAATGCCGAAACAAACTCAGAGGACACAGTCTCTTTTAAAGACATAATTTTGGTCAGAACATGTAGATTGGTGTCTGAAATGGTATTTTGAGGAAATACCATTTCAGAACCAGAACTACACAAACTGAGTGGACCTGTCCATTCACCACGCATTGGTCATTATTCGTGCAACTGAACTCAGAAAAAATACGTACGTGCTTGTCCTACCATCATAAAGTACGGGGGTGTAAAAATAACACATCCATAGCAGAAATTGACACTCATATTATCAAAATTTTAATAAAATAAGCCAAATATCTACTTCATCATAACTGTTCCTCCCCAGGTCTCCGACTGCATGCAAACCCTCTTCCGAGGCAACTCCCTAGGCAGCAAGATCATGGCCTTCTGCTTCAAGATCTATGGATACGTATACCTTCAGAACCTGTTGGAACCCCTCATTACCGCCCTCCTCGACCAGGCTGATGAGCGAGGGGATATCAGCTTCGAAGTGGATCCAGCCAGGTAGGCATTGTTCTATCCTATCTTTCTAGACGTTTTGATGCAGTTGTTCAACTTTAAAATAATATTGGCAAGGGTTCTATGGTTTGGGCCTAAGTCGCTTTTTGCATCGCCTACAAATTAAAAAAAAACAGACACAGTGCAGTAAGTTGTAGCTTTAAACATAACAAATGACTACAAAACAAAATTTGTTCTAATAGAACTTCTTGACTGGATTTCATTTGATTTTTTAATACAGAGAAATATTTAAATACATAGTGTATCACAAGTAAGTCCCTTAGTCGCCTCTAACGACACCCACGGGAAGAAATGGGATGGTGATATTCTTTACGCCGGCACCACTAGGAACCTGCAACACACGGAACAGAAAATGACGCTGGTGAAGAATGATGATGCTTACTAGAGAATCGGCAGCAGCGTTCTCTTTGCATTTTACCAACATACTGCGATCGCCAACCCGCCTGCCAAGTGTGGCGTTTATGACAAACCCCCAAATGGGGGGAGGGCCTTTGTCCAGCAGTGGTCGTCCTTCGGCTGCAATGATGACGATGATGACATATCTCAAACATTGTGGAAGTTGTATGCCATTTAACGTCCGAGCTAAACAGAGACAATACTACTATTGACGTCTCGACACAGGGGCGCCACAGTAACTTCACGCCATTTAGTACGACTATCGTTTTGCGTCAGTTTTTAACCGACTTCAAAAAAAGGAGGAGGTTATCAATTGGTCTGTATTTTTTTAATTAATTTTTTATGTTTGTTAGCTCATAACTTTTGACTGGATTAACCGATTTTGATGATTGTTTTTTTTTTATTTGAAAGCTGGTGCTTCCCGAATGGTCCCGTTTTAATTTGGTTCCATTTGGACAATGGGGTCCATGTGAAAACCACATAAGTCTTAAATTTGCATTAAGTATTTGCGCGATGAACGAAAATGAACGAATAACGCGATTAGATTATTGCGGGGTATCTACCATAACTAAAAAGTTAAAAATAAATAATAGTTTAAAAAAACTAAAAAACACGCTTCCATGGAAAACCAAACTAAAAAGTACAAAATAATGGAAAAAAAACGTGGGGTGCTTTTAAGGTATTTTTTTATTGATATCAGGCACCCCACGCTTTTTTTCCATTATTTTGTACTTTTTAGTTTGGTTTTCCATGGAAGCGTGTTTTTTAGTTTTTTTAAACTATTATTTATTTTCTATTTTTTAGGGTATTTCGAATTTTGAGACGTATGTCAGCGTAGTTTGTGACAGTTTTTTTGATGTCCTGGTAACCCTGGCAAGGATAATGGCACAAATTTATTTAATTATTGCATTGTCATCAGTCCTTGACAGGTGTGCAAAGTTTGAATGAAATCTGGTCGTTTAAAGTGGGTCAAAATCGCACTATAAGGAGTCGGTTACAAACAAACATACAAATATACAAACATACAAACATACAAATATACAAACATACAAACATACAAGTGAAGCTAATATAAAGCGTGTAATAAAAACTTTTGACTATGAGTGTTGATGGCTACAATAGTAGGGAAAGACCAAATGAACGATGGATGGACTGTATGTATGATGATATGCATAGAAAGAGGGTGACTACTGAGATAATATAATATCTTAGGACAACCAACACAACGTTATCTGAACCCAAACTAGGCAGAGCCTGTACTATGGTAACCAGACAACTGATAAAGTTACTTATATATTTCTAAATACATACATATTATAGATAAATTACACCAAATGATTGTGCTCATCACACAACATTTGTCCTGGGTGGGAATCGAACCCACGACCTTAGTCTTAGCAGTCAGGGTCACTAACCACAAGACTAACAGGCCAGATGACGACTAATAGAGAAGTGTGGAAGAAAAAGACATGTTGCGCTAATCCGAAGTAATTTAGGACGAGGGTAGGAGTATAATGATGAAAATTATCGTTTTGCGTGACAAAGATACAATAATAACTTCAAACGCTTCAAACTTCTCTATTTTTCTACCCATAAAATTGCCTTTTTTGTAACGTCTTTAAAATACGCATATTGTAATTCGTCTACATGTTTACAGTATTCCCAAATTAATAATGCGCATGCAGATCTTCGCTAATTGTCGTATTCCCGGAAACACCCGAATCATTGAATCGTAAGCGTACCCTAAACAATGCACTTGCATTTTGCACCTTGTTCGAAAGAAATAGGAGTCAAGATCATGTGTACACAATCGAAAACAATTCGGGCGGTTGGCGGCGGTCGCCGGTCAGTCAAAGGTCCGACAGTCGTCTTTATATATTGGTGGTGACTGCACGTGTTCTCTATGTGTGGAATTATATAGAGCTGCTATTACACACCCTTCTTGGTTTTGTTTTCTTTTGGTTGAGATTTTAATTATTAGATTTCTAAGATTTTAATGTAAACCTGTGTTTGAAAACCATTTTTTCTTCTTCTAATATAAACCTTGTGTTATTTAAACCTTCTCTTCTTCCATCATTATACCAGCTTCAGTAAGACACTTAAAAAGTACTATACATTTTTCGAAGTAAATCAATCCAACAAAGATTGTAGCATATTCGCAATCGTGTGGTTTTCCTCGCTATTTACTAACATGGAATTATCGAATCAAATTTCGTTTCTGATAAATCAATATTTATCTCTTTTAGCACAAAACACATAATTCTACTAAATTATGCATGAAGAAAATGCACTTAACCACTATATACATATCGTCTTCCGACGCTCGGGTAATACGAACGTTGCCGAACAGTGACGAAGATTTCTATGCGCATTATCACTTTGGGAGACCTGTAGTAGTACTAGTCAAATACCCTGATGACCACTTCATTCACATTCTAAACTGTATCGTATCTTTTCTTGACACAGGCTGGACCCAAACCAAGACATAGAGATGAACAGATCAAACCTGATTGATCTGACCAAGGAAGTGTTCGACAGAATAGTCGGATCAGCTGAAAAGTTTCCACCACAGCTGAGGAGCATGTGTCATTGTTTATATCAGGTTAGTATTATGAACATAACATAAAATTACCTGTATTTCTCGAAAGAAAAAGTATATAGTCAGTTCCGAAAGTGTTAGTGCTTGCTTGCGTTTATTGTTTGAGTAACATTATTCATTTGTAATTGAAGAGTCATCCACGAAAATTCAGGTAGTAAATCGAAAAAAAAAAACATTGTTAGGTGATTTTAAGCATTGAGTTTTTAAATGGCACTTTGAAACGTTGTTTGCATACCTTGTGTTATTTCAGATTAAAAAAAAGGCTTTATTTCTTATTCTAATAATTCGAGCACAGATTAAGCAGTTCTAAGTCACGTGAGCAAAGACGTATAAGAAACCCTTTTTTGTACTTTGTCAATCAAAACCAGGACCTGATTTCGATGAAATCATTTAATAAAAAAATAATAACTGATCTTCTATGGTTACATCAGCTCAAACCATATTCCATATTTTTAATACAGTCCAATACCAAACTGGAAAAGCATATATGTATATGACTAGCTTCTGCCCACGGCTTCGCCCGTGTGGATGTTGAAAAATTCACCATTTCAACCCTCCATTTCACCCTCTTAGGAATGGAATTTCAAAAAACCCTTTCTTAGTGGATACCTACTCCTCACAAAGAACACACCCTCCAAATTTTATGTCTCTAGGACCAGCGGTTTAGGCTGTACGTTGATATATCAGTCAGTCAGTCACTCAGGACTTTGAATTTTATATATATATATAGATGATAGACTTATTTCGTGGATTTAAGTGATGAAAACATTAAAAAAATTAAATCTAAGATTTTATCAACACAATACAAAATTTGATTACTATGAAAGTCAAAGTTTTTATTTCAAATACGCACATAAAAGGCACTTCTTTCTGAAGTCAAGATTTTCATGAAATAGAATTGATTCTAGTCGCACATTCCAAAAGGTTGTTTCATATGGAGTAAAATGGGCAAGAAACTCCTCCGTTACCCTTTTAAAAGTGTTCTACATTAGATACACACATTCAATAATTACATTATGAATACTCACAAGGCAATGCCTATATCTGCTGATACTGAAGTTTTAGTTCTAACTGCACAGGATGTCCATTTCAGATATTGTTACCCTTATTAACTTGAGCATGTTTGAATGTAACGAATACTAGCTTTTCGCGCAGGTCCTAAGCAAAAGGTTCGCCCAATTCCCGCAGACCAGTGTGGGCGCTGTCGGCACTGTTCTGTTCTTGAGGTTCATCAACCCGGCTATTGGTAAGTTAACACGACAAACTATTACTATTTACTTGTCAATATTTAACTGAGTGCAGGCTTAGCATGACGCTTTCTATTTCTACGAAGAATAGACAGCTATTTCTATAAAAAGTGACATTTCGTTTCTCCATTTTTGACATCGCACCGTAGAAATCCGTGCTATTAACACGTTGAGTTCCGAACACAGATTGATGGTAAATCCCATATGGCCACAGATTTAGAGCGCATACAAAATTGTTAGTAGAAAGCACGCGATATCGCGTGATCGGCCATAATGCAGAGCCGACGAATCACGCGATATCGCGTGATCGGCACTCAACGTGTTAAGCGGGACTCACTGGTTCTTAAGTTTGACCAACCCACACTTCGCTCACTTGGTGGTTACTACCTCTCACGGAGAGGAGGCCTGCGTCCCAGCCGTGGGAACTATATAGCATCTGTATTAAGGACAGTAGTAATAATAATCATCATCTCAGCCGCAAGACGCCCACTGCTGGACCTAGGCCTCCCCCAATTTGGGGGGCTTTGCCATAATCGCCACGCTTGGCAGGCGGGTTGGCGATCGCAGTATGGTGGTAAAATGCATAATCATAATCATAATCATAATCATAATCATAATCATAATCATTTATTTGCAATAAGTATTGGTACAGTGTTGATCTTATAGTTAGTAAAAAGTTCCTAATACAAAGTCAGACATTTGACATGCAAAACATTACAATGTATTTAACGCTTAAATTTAATATTTCAAATAATCCAATGGCATGCTTTAAATGTTTCTATTATTAATTAATACATTACAATACATTCATTATTAATATTATCGTTATATTCATTTAAAATAGATTATTAACATTATTTATAAATTCATTTACAGAATAAAATCGTTTTTCCAGTAGCCAAGATTTTAACTTTATAAAAAATAAATTATTTGGTAACTCTTTAAAGTTCTTCGGTATTTTGTTATAGATAAGTCCACACATATGATAACAATTCTTTTTATACAGAGAAGTCTTTGGGGCCCTAGGCAGAACTATTCTATCTGGATCTCTTACTTTTCGAGGGCAACGGTCTTGAGCCTTTTCAAATAAGTCAAAGTGCCGTCTGACAAATTTTGCACATTCTAAAATATACATACCGGGTAATGTCAGGAGTTTTAATTTTAGGAACAATGGTTTACAAGATTCCCATGGCGGAATGCCACAAATGGCTCGAACGCATTTTTTTTGTACTCTAAAAGCTTTATCTACGTCTGTTGAGTTACCCCATAGTATAAGGCCGTATTGTAGAGTCGATGCAACGCAGCCGTGATACGCAGTCAACATCGTACTCTGCGACGAGGTCTTACGCAGTGTATAGAGAACATAAACGAATTTGTTTAATTTGTTGCATACTTTTTCTACGTGTGGTTTCCAGGAGAAGTAGCCGTCTAATGCAACTCCCAGAAAAGTAGTTTCCTCGGCCTCTAGTAGAGGTTGTCCATTATAATTAATTTTAAGTTTCTCACGCTTACGACCATATGTCCTAAATTGAATAATTTTTGTTTTGCTTATATTAACATGCAAATTATTAAGTCTTAACCAAGAAATTGTTGATTCAATTGTATTATTAATGTCAATTCTGTAATTATTCATGTCAGTATTAATTGGTGATGTCAAAATAATCGAAATGTCATCCGCAAATAATGTGCATGCATTAGGTGTGTGTTCAGGAAGATCGTTTATATATAATAAGAACAAAGGGGGTCCCAAAACGCTCCCTTGTGGTACACCCGAGTTGTTGAATCTTGAAAGCGACCTAATTCCCTCTAGTTCTTTATTCTCAGTCATGCTTGTAATTTCAACACATTGCTTTCTACCCAGTAGGTAGGTTTCAATCCAACTAAGGGCCGGACCTCGAATGCCATATCGTTCTAACTTTGAAAGTAACAATCTATGAGACACGAAGTCAAAAGCTTTCGACATATCGAAGAAGACAACAGATACCCGGTTACCTATGTCTACTTCCTCAATTATATTTTTTACAAGATTGAAGCATGCAAGAGTTGTTGATTTCCTTTTTTGAAACCCATATTGTTCTTTCTTAAGAATCTGATGTTTCCCAATAAATTCTAAGAGACGGTGTTGCATAGCTTTTTCAAAAACCTTAGATATTATTGGTATGAGGCTAATAGGTCTGTAATTATCTGCTTTCGAGCTATCGCCTTTCTTATGAAGAGGCTTAACAATCACAAACTTTAATAACTCCGGGAAGCAGCCTTCTGAAAAAGACAAATTTATCAAGTGTGTCAACACAGGAGATATTTCCAGTGAGCAAGCCTTCAAAATTTTTGTGCAAATTTCATCATATCCGACCGCTCCAGTGTTGTTTAGTGAAAGTATAAATTTTTGTATGTCATTGTAACCATATGGCCGTAGGAACAGACTATCGCACGTGTTAGTTGTGCATGTATCCCTTACATTATTATTTTGTTGATTTGTTAAGTCTATCCAGTAGTTATTAAACGAGTCCGCAATTTTTTTTGGATTGTTTATCATTGTATTATCTATGTTTAAATTCGTTATTAATGATAATTTATTCGTACATTCTGATTCTTCCTTTATAAGTGTCCAAGCCGTTTTACTTTTATTTTTTGAAGACCTGAGAATGTTGTCATTTGATGCTTTAATAGACCTAGTGATACAACATCTTAGTAATTTACTGTATTTTTTATATACCATCTTGTTGCGGTCTGACTTGTTTCTATAATATATATAACGCAATGAGCGTTTACGTTTACTACTAATTCTAAGGCCTTTAGTTATCCAGTTGATTTTCTTACATTTGTTTGTCATTTTAATCCTAACTTTAGGAAAACATAACTTATAAAACAATAGAAACAACTCTTGAAAAGATTCATACGCTGAATTAATGTTAAGTTGGCTATAAACTTCAGAGAAGGAAAGCTTAGACAAACATTCCTTGAATTTAAGGATATTTTCCAAACTATAGTCTCTTTTAAAAATATAGTAGTGTTGAGGAAGTTCCTTATGTTTGACAGGGACACTTAACATTTGTGCCGTATTATGGTCAGATATATCCCAATGCAAAAGTTCACCTTTGGCATGTGGAATATTACTTATAATATGATCGATGCAGGTATTCTGCCGCGTTGGATCAGTAATATGAAAAATTAAATTATAATTTGCAACTAGATCCTGAAGACCCTTAGTTTTGCTATCTGATTTTAAGGTGTTTACATTTATATCACCTACTAGAATAACTTTTTTCTTTTTATATTTATTTTTGATGTAGAAAAGTACTGTAGTGAGTTTCATAACAAATAAAGAGAAATCTGAACTTGGCGTTCTATATAAACCTATTATAAAAATGTTATGTGAAGGTAATTCCAATCCGCAGCATTCAAAGTGTTTATCGAGACTGTGTTCCTTCAAGAAGGACAATTCTTTGTGATTCATGCCACGTTTAGTGAAAATTGCAACACCTCCACGCTTTTGTTTAATTTGTCTACAATAAGAAACTGCCAAATCATAACCAGATAATTTAATTAGAGATTCATTACCCTTATCAATAAAGGTTTCGGTCAAGCAGATAACATCTGGCTCGGTATTTTGCAAATATAGGTTAGATAACTGTATTTCTAAATTATATCGTTTACTCAAGATACCTGCTACGTTTTGATGAAGTACTCTTAAGAAGTCAGTCACGAAAAAACTCGTCTGTATTCGTACTAATTTCACTACTATTTTGCAACACATTATTTTGTTCTGTCTGTGTACTACTATCTACCATTTTTATTTTAGGGCGATTTGAGCATTGAACTATTTGATTAGCCTGTATGTTTCGAGAGTAATCCTTGTTTTTTTGCCTCACAGTATTCTTCCCAGTACATATCGAGGTCGTTTTAAAATTGAGAAATTTAAGGTTGTAGTCTATTTGATCCAGAGTAGAATTAATCTGCTTACAAATATCAGTCATAGTCAGCTGTAAGCTGTCGTCAAAGTCAATAAAATTGCAATTTTTGTACTGGTAACTTATCATCATTAGCATTTCATTAATTTTAGATTCATTTAAATGGACATTATTAAAAACTTTTAAAACAAATACTGGACATTGAGTTACCTTTAGAAATATACATAGTTCTGACATTATTTTGAGTACGTTTGAGTCATGTTGTCCAACACAAACAATTATTCGATCATCTGAAGTAATATCGAATAATTTAGCGCAATTTAATATTTCTTCCGTCGAAGCATAAGGTTTGATGAAAGATATCACTCGGTAACGTTTATATGGAGTTCTTTCTCTTGACTTATTTAGTATTTTAGATATCTTACGGCACTGTTTACCACCAAATAAAAATATTCTGCTAATATCAGTTTCTTTTAAACGTTTTTGTTTTGATGTGGACGATATTTTCATTTTAACTGGTGCCACCTTTTCGTTGTTAGGGTTTCGAAGAATGGAGTTGGAGTTACTATTTGCATCGTTACTATCGTTGATTCTCATTCCGACATCTTTCTTAATGTTACTTTTGCTGCCATTTACGCTGTCATCGCTGACTACACTGTCAGTTTGTATTATGTTTTGCTGAGGTTGAGTTGAGAATCCTGATGTTTTGTATGACTCTGTAACTTTTACGGACTGTTTATCCACTTTAATTTCTGAGTCTGGAAGAGACTGTATTGGTGATTTGGTTGTTTCTTTATCCATTCCTTTTTTATGACAAAGTGTGATAGGACTATGGCGAAATTCATCTGTGAGTCGGCGTTTCACACTATTTTTCCGGCTTGATGATATATTGTTTTTCCAAGTTGACGTAGGACTTCTACAAATCTGTTTCAAAATAGTAATTTCCTGGGAAAGCTGGGTAATTTCTTTTTTTAATCCAACATTTTCCAGGATTAGATTGTCCATTTCGTTTTGGGTACTTTGTAAATTCGATTTTAAACTTTTTATTTCGGATTTCATCTCTTCAATGAAACTAGATGGAAACAAGTTTGTTGATAGATCCAAGCTTTTACCCAGTAGGTCAAAGGACGTAGAAGAATCTAAAGAATGGATATTGTTCATGTTATCCTCTAGTGATTTGCATTTAACCATCTGATGTTTTCTGAGTGTAACGTTTGCTGTTTCGTCCATTATTAGGCTAATATTCACCTATAACTATTTTGGTTAAATTCTTATAATACCAAGTACACCTCTGCCCACCCGTCCGAGGAACAGTGGCGTAATGATTGATATAATTATTTAGCCGATTTAAATTTTTTGAAGATAACTTTTATTATTTGTACTCCGTCTTGATATGATTTTCTAAGTTGTGGACAATCAATTTTTATTCCTACAAAAAGTCGCCTCTGATCGTGAGGATCGAACCTGCGACTACGCGCTTGAACGGCAAGTGTAAAGCCTTAACTCAAGCCGCCACCGTGCTGTTAATGAATAGTACGTAATTGGAGACCGCTAACGGAGTATTTGGATTTTAAATGTAAGGTCAATCCGTTAGATAAGGTTACGAATTTTTTTCACATCTACCTATCTTTTTATGTAGTGTTCACCAATATTATTTTAAGTTTACCAGAAATCACTTTTTGATAAATAGCTAGCACTTTTTTGTCACTTTATGCATTGTTTATTTGTATAGTTTATTTTCACTGATGTTTATTATGTTTGTGTACAATGTTTTTAAGAGTTGGTTTTATATTTATGTTCACTGTATTAATTTTGATTTTTCTATGTTTTATTAATATTTACGTTTTGATAACACTTTCACGTAACTATTGGTCTATTTAGCACTTATTATTAACATGTCAACATAATTCTATAACTTAAATATATTTTTACGATATTAAAATATTACGGAGATCTCTTTACAACATGAATGCGTGCGTTCCGTTTTTCCAATCCATAGAGAACGCTGCTGCCCATTCTCTAGTAAGTCCCTTAGTCGCCTTTTACGACACCCACGGGAAGAAATGGGGTGGTGTTATTCTTTACGTCCGGCACCACACGGTAATAATAATATAAAAACGGATTTTCGTTTTTCTAAGTCTCAAGCAGATATAACTGAGGTTTTTTTAAAAAAATAAGACCGGAATTCAGTAACTGAAGCTTTTCTCCCCCACAGTGTCTCCCCAAGAAATGGGCATCGTAAACCGCCCCGTCCCTTCCCACGTGAAGCGCGGCCTGATGCTCATGTCCAAGATCCTACAGAACATCGCCAACCACGTGGAGTTCTCCAAGGAACAGCACATGTTGCCTTTCAACCACTTTTTGAGGGCACACTTTGAAGCTGGACGCAAGTGAGTTCTTAGTTATACCGGATGACATTTTTTACCGTCTCGACCTTCATATGGTGTGTTGTGTAACTAGAATAGAAGGCAGGAAGGCCTTCAGATTCATCTTAGGTGACTCAAGGAGCGCGGGACACGGGCGGAAAGGGATGCATGTGCGGCTCGTGCGCCTGCGAAAGATCACTGAGGACGCCTATCTGCCGGCTTCAAAGGGTAGGACCGTGCTACGAAATCATTGATACATGCCGCGCATTGAGTAGGGTGCGTATGATTTGCGTTTTGATAGATTTCAATTGTTTTTTTTTTTCCAAATTTCTGCTTTTCTTGTTCTAGTATGAAAATGTTACATTAAATGTGTAGTATTTATTGCTAGATCAATTTCATAACATGTTATTCAAAAATAAAAATACCAAAAATTTCTATGCCAAAGGCTTCTACTCCGTTCACCTATTAACCCCATTTTTTTTCAAGACGTTAAAAAATGTCACCCGGTATAGTCTGACGGAAATGCTCTTCACAAAGGTGAGTTACGTACTAACATAGTCAGATCCTGCCAGGGTCGCGATACTTGTTCGAAAGAGTTACCGTGGCCCTGGCATATAGGCAACTGAAGGAACACGGGTGGGTTTTAGTCAGTAAAAGTCTGACACGCCCTCTCGCTCCACCCAGAGCGGGATACATCATTTGGTGATTTCTCACCCTCAAAAAAAAACACTTACGTAGTCAAATAGTGCTGGAACTCAGGCTTTCGAGTAAAAGAAGGACCGGGTAATAAAAAATGCGTATAAAGGTATCAGGGTGCCAAGGCTTGAAGGTATCGGAGCGAATTAGGGCAATTCCATTAAAAAACAAATAATAACTTTTGTAAAAGAAATATTGGGCTAATCTTACGTCGTCTTTGAAATGAGAAAAAGTATCTTTGATATGTGAAAAAGAGTCTTTGAAATAAAAAAGTATGTTAAAACGTGTCTTTGAAAAATGGCGAAATGAGCATTCGCTAGTGACAAAAAGAGTAAGACTTTGTTAAAGCGATATTGGACGGTTTATACTCCCTAAGGTTAAGCGTACTTTTGAATGGTATCAAAGCTGCTATAATAAGCGTAGCGTAGTCTGACGGAAATGCTCTTCACAAAGGTGAGTTACGTACTAACATAGTCAGATCCTGGCAGGGTCGCGACACTTGTTCGAAAGAGTTACCGTGGCCCTGGCATATAGGCAACTGAAGGAACACTGGTGGGTTTTAGTCAGTAAAAGTTTGAAACGCCCTTCTCTTCCACGCAGAGCGGGAGACGTTATTTGAGGATTACCCACCCCAAAAAAAATAGGACTATCATATGACCCTGCCTTAGAAACATTATTTGGTATAGTATAGTCCTCCAGACCGAATTTCGGCCACGGCGGCCAATCTCAACGGAGACTAGCCATCGGCGCGGGAGATATTATAGTGCTCAAGTGTGTGCGCAGACACAGGAGCACTCACTCTTCCCTCACTCTCATAGTCCGATGGGACGGCAATCCGACACGACCGGAGAGAGATCAGGCGTAGGACCAACTGCTTAACGTGCTTTCCGAACATCGAAAACGACTCTGAAATGTGTCATAGTGGATCAGGGGTTTGCTAATACCCCCAAATATCACATCTAACTAGGCTTGCCATATCGCCGGGAAATCCGAGATTGTCCCGGAATTTTGCGTCTTGTCTCGTGTCCAGTAATTATCTTTTATTGTCCCGGATTCCGAACACATAGTAGCTTTTTTTTTAAATAAAGTTATAAGTATAACTAGAGTTGCCAGTACGTAATATTTAGACTGCTGAAAAGTTTGGCTGAACTGCAGACTTGGATCAATTTTGGCGTGTCTTACTCAGAAATATAAGTATTTGCCATTTTAATACATTTTGGCCCCAAAATCTATTAAAATGGTAAAATCCAGTGAAAGGTATAAAAAAAAACATTTTTATAAATCAAAGAGAGGCTTTCTTGTTGAATTCTCCCGGAAATGAGAAGCCTGTATCTGGTAACCCTACATCTAACGCATATTTTGTACGTCCCTGCCCTGCTATGTACAAAATTAACTCCTACCCCCTTGTCCTCAGATTCTTCATCCAAATAGCCTCAGACTGCGAGTCAGTAGACCAGACTTCGCACAACCTCTCCTTCATCAGCGACGCCAACGTGGTTGCGTTGCACAGATTGCTGTGGAACCATCAGGAGAGGATCGGAGACTACCTGTCCTGCAGCCGTGACCATAAGGCAGTCGGCAGGAGGCCCTTCGACAAGGTAGGAGTTTATTCAGATGAAAGATGTCCAATTGTTTTTGGTAGGTCCCAACAGGCCATCGATCTACGGTTTATTGCTATGCTACGCGCGCTACGCACTGCTACGGCGTAGGTCGCACTGTGCTACGGCGTAGATCGCACCGTGCTACGCAAAGGTCGCACTGTGCCTGTTGACAAGTCTATAAAATCACATCCAGCATTATCATTGTTAGAATACGGTTGCTATTGGGTTGCTGCTGTCAGAGGTATAATAACTGTAGGTCATTGGTTCTAGATTTTTGCTTCGCTCTTACGAATTTACGAAACTGTTGTAGCACTGTACTACATCGTAGCTACCTCGGTGCTACGCCGTAGTTCGCCAGGTGCTACGCTGTAGAACGCCCGGTGCTACGCTATGGCTTGTCAGATGCTACACCGTAACTCGTCCGGTGCTACGTCGTAATTCGCACACTGCTACGCCGTAGAACATCTGGTGCTACGCCGTAGGTCCGCTGGTGATACGCCGTAGAACGCCAGGTGCTACATCGTAGCTCGCTCAGTGCTACGCTATAGAACGCCCGATGCTACGCCGTAGAACGCCAGGTGCTAGGCCTACATTGGCATAGCTTACTAATGCTGCGGCGTAGCGGCTACTGTGGCGGCGGCATCTACAACGCCACATATGAAGAACACTTCACTCCTGACTTTGCTGCATCGCGCTAGTAAAGTTATCTGCGTGATTAGCAAATATACAGTATCCCGACCACGGAGCAAATACTAAGAGGAGATGTTGTAATTAGATTTTCCTAAGAAACAACGCGTGACATTTTGCGGGGTGCGGGGTGTTAGATCCCGCCCACTTCTTTATTTTCCATCTACTGGTTAATAGCAAAACTAGGAGCTCGTACCGTCAATTTTGCTTTTGTAGTTATTTATCTATCTCATACTAGATGTCACTACGTGCAGGAGGCAACAGGGTCGTACTCAGAATTTGCGTACCAAGGAGTACCCTGTTTTTTACTTATCTTAATACGTGTTTTTTTTACAAAAACAACAATTTTAGAATAAAAATATTTTTGATGCAAGACGAAAGAAGCTAATCAGTGTGTCTCTTATTTTTAAATGACAAGCATTAAACATAAACATTTATTTTTCAAAACATCTATATTTCACACACAAATAAAAAAAAAACACATTTTATATTCAACTAATTGACATCAACAATAAAACAAAGAAAGCAAAAAGAACACACGAAATATAGCGATTAAAATAATAAGAACCGGGAAGCCCTGTCCGCTGCTCACAGTGCAATATGTAAACATATCCAGTGGCAAAGCAGTGGAGAGACCCACCTGTCCGAGAACACGCTTGTTATAATGTTGCTACTGGACCTAACACGACCGTATCATCGCATACTGCCAAAGTCTTAAAATTTCAACCAGACGCAAAATGTCCACTTCTCAGAATGTCAACTTCTTAGAATGTCCAATCCGCATAATGTCAGTTTCTCAAAATGTCGATTCCTCACAATGACAACTCTTATGAAATAAAAATCAAAAATCACTGTTTTTTTTTTGGATGGGAAATTATCAAATGACTTCTCCCGCTCTGAGGGCGTGTCAGACTTTTACTGACTAAAACCCACCCGTGTTCCTTCAGTTGCCCATGTGCCAGGGTCACGGTATCTCTTTCGAACAATCTCGCGACCCCGGCAGGCATCGGTCCTAGCAGACCCCTTCAGTGCTGCTGACATCTCTTTGAGGCGCGCGTGGAACACTACGCGCCGTCGACACGGGCCTGGTCCTTACCGGGCGGCGAGCTACCCATTGCCTACGGTGGCCGGGAGTCCGCTATAGACTCCCGACTTATCACTTTCCATTTATAATTAGGATTTGATTACGGCCCTGTTTATTTTTATAATGTTGTTTGTTGTTCCTGGTTGACGATAGATGGCGGCCTGTTGACAAAATGATATAAAAACCACGATAAAAACTACAAAAATAATATTTAGGCGATTGGAAGGTTTTTGGGAATTAATGTTGAATAAATTTCAGTACATATAATTATTAAAATATATTAACACTGAGCTCTACGTGGCTAAATAATTTTAGTACCCATATCACAAAGTGTCGCCATCTAATGTCGGGTAGAATTATATTTGGAAACACCGAAGTTATGACATTTTTCTAGAAGAATTTTTATAAATTACGGTTAAAATTACTTACAAATGAAATGTGATACCATTCATAGCATCAGAACGTCTATCCGAGTAGTCTTTACAAGATAAAACACAACACTTCATTCTTGTTTTTGTCTAGCGCGAATATACTGAACTTTTACTTAGTTGTGCACAGGACGAACGCCAACAATACACTGACTAAGGCCACGCCTACTTGATGACGTCAGGACCTAGTTGAAAATCACAGTGCACAGTTGTTTAGGCCGACTCCTCTTTGTATTTGCTCCGTGATCCCGACATTAAACACCCTCTATGTGTACCTACCTTTTTCTAATATGGTTGTACTAACGTAGTTTGTAAGATATTTTTTTGTGACTTACAAGTATGAACTTTGTCTGAATATATAAATAATTAATTAATTAATAATAATAATCTTTTAATTAAAGATAATCTCTTAGTCTTCCGGATTTTACAAACACATTGTTTGTATATTAAACACTTTAATTATTTTCAGATGGCAACGCTTCTCGCATACCTGGGACCTCCAGAACATAAGCCTATTGAATCGTAAGTATTTTTAAATCTGATAACGCGCTACTAAAAATATTTTTGAACACTAATAAAATAAATTAACAACCCATTTTGTCTATGCCTCTCTCTTATAATTCTTATTTTTGGGACACAGAAAATTCTAAATAGCATAGCAAGTAACTGTGGTTAACTGAGATTTGACATTACACAAACAGATTCTTCCTACCGATTGATCTCAATTCCTTACCTCCTATAACAATATGACTCTTACTCAGTCTCTCTTCCAGCACATCAAGTCTCCTCTTCTCCTCCTACGCGCGCTGGTCGTCCATTGACATCTCTTCCACCAACTTCGAGGAGTTTATAGTCAAACATAACATGCATAAGAAGGAGGAATTCAAGAGCATCAAGAGCTTGAATATTTTCTATCAGGCTGGCACCAGTAAATTGGGGAATCCTGTCTTTTATTTCATTTCCAGGAGATATAAGTGAGTATATTTTTCTTCCGTGTGCGTTTTGTACCGTGTGGTGCCGGACGTAAAGAATACCACCACCCCATTTCTTCCCGTGGGTGTCGTAAAAGGCGACTAAGGGACTTACTAGAGAATGGGCAGCAGCGTTCTCTATGCATTTTACCACCATACTGCGATCGCCAACCCGCCTGCCAAGCGTGGCGATTATGGCAAAGCCCCCCAAATTGGGGGAGGCCTAACTCCAGCAGTGGACGTCTTACGGCTGAAATAATGATATTTTTCTTCGATGATCTATACTAATCTATCTTTACTAATATTATAAAGCTATAGAGTTTTGTTTGTTTGATTGAACGCGCTAATCTCAGGAACTACTGTAGCCTTTCCCAAAGTGGGCGATAACGCCCCCTTGTGGGCGCTGCAGGCCTAAAGGGGGGTGGTAAGAGACCCAGAAAAAAAATGGGGGCGTTGTGTAGAGTCTACTTTGGGAAAGGCTGAACAACTGGTTCGAATTGAAAAATTATTTTTGTGTTGGGTAGCATATTTATCGAGGAAGGCTATATAGAGGCTATATAACATTACGCTACAACTAAGAGTAGCGGAGCAGCAATGAAAAATGGACGAAAACTGGCAGGTAATTCGAAGCGTAGGAAGGGTCAGGGGAGCAAAAATTTGACGCAGACGAAGTCTCGGACAGAAGCTAGTCTATACTAATATTTTAAAGCTGAAAGGTTGAATGCGCTAATCTCAGGAACTGCTGGTTCGTATTGTTAATTTATTTTAATGTTTGGTAGCCCATTTCTCGAGGAAGGCTTTGGGCTATATATCATCAAGCTAGGACCCTTAGGAGCCGAGCAAAAGGAAAAATAGTCATCTCACACGGGCAGGTGATTTGATACGACGGGGAGGGTCGGGGGAGCAAGAAATTTAACGCGGTTGAAATCGCAGGCAGAAGTTAGTCTACACTAATATTTTAAAGAGGAAAAATTTGTATTTTTGTTTGTTTGTAATGGATAAACTCAAAAACTACTGGACCGATTTTAAAAATTATTTCACCATTAGCAAGCTACATTATCTGCGAGTAACATAGGCTATATAACATCACGCTACAACTAAGAGGAGCGGAGCAGTAATGAAAAATGTTGCAAAAACGGGGAAAATCGCACGGGTAGGCGATTCGACGCGACGGGAAGGGTCGGGGGAACACGAAATTTAACGCGGACGACGTCGCGGACAGAAGCTAGTATATTATATAGGGGTAAAATTATTGAGTTTGTATGTAGGGAATAATCTTCAGAACTACTGATCTTATTCCGAAGATTATTTCTCTAAGGCCCGGTGCCCACTATTCATGGGCACCGGGCCTTAGAGAAATATGCTTTGTATGTTGTGTTGCGTCTTTTGTGTGCATCAAACAAACGTTTTATCTATCTATCAGATACACGGTACAGCTAGGGCGCCTTACGGCGGCTTCGGGCGCCTCAAATTCGCATGAATGTGTCTAAATATTTTTCTCTACCACCAGAATTGGCGAAGTGAACGCCGACCTGCTGATCTACCACGTGATCCTGACCCTGAAGCCGTTCTGCCAGCAGCCCTTCGAGCTGATCGTGGACTTCACGCACACCAACTCTGACAACAGGTTCAGGTGATGATCATACTTTGTAGATTAGGCTCGTTTACATTAGTCGATTTTGGTTTTTTTAGACATTAGAATAAGGTTTGTTTTGGAATATCTGCTTAAGATTTTTTGATGTGGTTCAGCTGTATTATTCCGATTTTTCATATTCAATTATAACTTGTTTAGTTATTATTGGAATCGACTTAAAGTAGTCCGAATATAGTAATTGGTGTCTGATTAATCCGCAATAATTAAATATTTCGAACGCATTAAAGATAATAATTAAATATTTCGAACGCATTAAAGATAGAAAAGAAATAGCTCGTATGAGTCTAAGATAACTTAATAACAATGTTCCACAAAAAAATACACGTTAAAAATTTAATAATAGCAATAAATAAAAAAGTTTTCGTATAAAACGTTTCTCCACTTTGTTGGTATATTCGTTATTTCATTATTGTTTGGCTTATCAAATAAACCTTAACAAATGTAAGTGGAGAAATATTTATAATTAAAAAACAGAGAAGCTTAACTCTGTGAACTGTACTAATGTTCACATGATATCCATCAGTATACAACGTCCACAGTGTGGGGACCAAGTCTAAAACCACGATAAAAAGGAACAGCTGTTTGATGCTTACATTTTGTATGAAACAGCAGTTTTTTTTTAAACGTCATGCCGCCGTTTGCACGCTACCGCATCTTGAGTAAGTCTGATGACTGCTAAATGATCGTGCCTTCTCTTTTTGAAAAGAGGCCTTTTCTTCTGCACTGGAACAATACTAGGTATTAATATTATTTTACTACATCTGAACAACATCTTAAAATAGCAGATATTTCCAACAAAACCTTGTAAACAAATCTTTTATTAGCAAACCTTTAGTGAAATTAGAGTAAATCCTATTTTGATATTATAAAACGACTTCTGTAGTTCCTATTAGCCCTGTTGTCCCCCTATTAGCGCCTCTCTTTTCAATCGTATTTGCCATTTTTTTAAAACTTAACTATTTTTATAATACAGTGTGAATCAGTACGGTGAGGTCTTATTTTAGAGTGTGAACATGGTCTTCATGTTACGGCGATTCGATTCCTATTACAATAAGTCGGAACTTCCTATTGAAATAACACTTCCGATTTCGACTTTGGTTCCGATACTATTAAACCGGAGGTTTTTAACCGGCCGCTGGGGAATCCCAATTATTATTTAATTATTAGTATTATTTGACTAGATTGTCCTTAAAAAACGTCTCTCTTCTGCTACCAAGTCTGGCTCCTACTTATATTTCGGTTCCGGTACCGATCAATTAAATTTTACAACACCAATCTCGACTTCGGTTCCTATAAAGCCACCTCAGTTACATCTCAAACTGAACAACTTTCTCCATGAAACCCAGAACACAACAGCAAAAAAATTAAAATTAACTGCTCCATACAAAATTCAATACCTACTAGACCCACATATCGCACCCCTAGATCTAAAGGGCACTAACTCAAAATTCTTAATTTTTCAGTTATGCACACCTTCGAGTCTGTCATTTCAATACCTATCGACCAATAAACCAGATTCAAAATTATTTTCAATATTCGACTCCAATTATTGGAAATAGTTTTGAATCTAGTTTATTGGTCGATAGGTATTGAAATGACAGACTCGAAGGTGTGCATAACTGAAAAATTAAGAATTTTGAGTTAGTTCCCTTTAGATTTAGGGGTGCGATATATGGAACGGCTGATAATTTTTTCTCGTTGACGATTTGTTCAGTTTCATGGTCTTTACAATCCCGTGTGATGCTGGACGTAAAGAATATCACCACCCCGTTTCTTACCATGGGTATCGTAAAAGACGACTAAGGGACTTACTAGAGAATGGGCAGTAGCGTTCTCTATGCATTTTGCCACCATACTGCGATCGCCAACCCGCCTGCCAAGCGTGGCGATTATGACAAACCCACCCAATTAGGGTAGGCCTATATCCAGCAGTGGACGTCTTACGGATGATGGTCTTCGTCACACCCAGAAATCTGACCATACCTTTTTAATACATGCTGTATTAAAAGTATACTTCTGTATACTTTTAATACAGCATGTATTAAAAAGACTACTACTAAAAACTTTTTTACAAAAAAAAAAAAAAACAACCGACTTCCTTAAAAACACTACAAAGTGAAAAATAATTTTAATTTCGGAAGTCGGTGTCTTAGGATCTGTATTTATAGTTTTTTTGCCACCGACTTCCGAAATTAAAGTTATTTTTCACTTTGTAGTATTTTTAAGGAAGTCGGTTGTTTTTTTTTTTTTTTTTGTAAAAAAGTTTTTATTTTTAAATTTTTAGTTGTGGTATCCACCCCGCACTAATTCCAAACAAACAATGCATATTTATGCGACAGCAGAAATCGCGGTTGATTTGCTGTCATTTTTTAAAGAGTTCCGGTGTCTATCTCTGGAACTCATCATCAGATCTATATAAAATTTATATGCGACCATTTCGGAATAAACTCCTTTCAAACAAAAAAAGAATTTTGCAAATCCGTCTATATATGACGAAGTTATGACCGAACATACATTAAAAAAAAAAATATATAAATAAACATCCGAATTGAAAACCTCCTCCTTTTTGAAGTCGGTTAGTTACGACAAACGAAAAGACAATCTGGTTTTTACATATCACTTGACTCTAGTACCTCACCTGTACTCCTCGGTCACTGAAAATCAATTCTTCAGTGTTTGTTTTAATGTTTTAATGAATACCGTAATCAAACGTTTCAATTAGTTTCATGTCCTTTTTAGCGCAAATGATATACACGATGTAAGGGACATAGAAATGCAAACTGTTACCACATCATCTGCCTAGCCTTTTCCCAACTATGTTGGGGTCGGCGTCCAGTCTAACCGAATGCATCTATACCAGTATTTTACAAAGAGCGACTGCCTATCTGATCTCCACAACCTAGTTACTGGGTAATACAATACCTTTTAGTAAGACTATTTGTTGTTTCAGCTCAAGAAAGATATAGAAACAAAATTTGCTATCTCTGGATTTCTTCTTTCAATTAATATTTTTTTAATTTAAAAGATTTTTGTATTTTATTTACTAGCTAGATGTTACATACATACATACATACATACAATCACGCCTTTTTCCCATGGGGGTAGGCAGAAACCACGGAACGCCACCTGCTACGATCTCTACACACTTCTTGTGCCTCGTTTAGGTTCATACAATTGGTCATACACACACGCCGGTTGCGAGTACTACGCACCTGACCTTTCTGAAGAACATCACCAATAAGGTCCCTATATGTCCTCCTAGGGCGTCCCCTCCCGGTGTTTCCACTCACATCTGCCTTGTAAATACCTTTTGTGAGCCGACCTTCATTCATCCTCTCAACATGACCAAACCATCTAAGCATACTTTTTTCAATTTTTGTCACCACATCTTCTCATGCGATTGTGACCAACCAGTTGATGTCCGATAAGGCTCGACTGGCTGTTCACAATGGTGTACTGGTGCCTACGATTATGTATGGAAGTTAATGTTGGGTATGGCAAAAGAAGCATGAAAGTAGAATAAATGCTGTGGAAATGCGTTCCTTGCGAAGCATGTGTGGTGTGACTATGAATGATAGGCTGAGGAATGATGTGATAAGAGAACGGTGTGGTTTAAAAGAAGATGTAGCTAGATGTTAAATAACAAGAATTAAATAATATGTATTCATTCAGCGCAAGGAGTGGGTAATACCTTACCCCTTGGTAAGACTGGTTGTCAGACTTTCGGGCTTCTGACGACCCGTAACGACTGCCTAAGATCCACAATTCACAGCCTGGACCAACGGTTTAAAATTCTTTCCGAGCCACGGCGGGGTCTTGGTATGCAAAGACGGTCACCTATCCACGATCCAACCGCGGCAAGCGTAGCTTAACCTGATTAACCCGTATGTCTGTTATAACTTAGCCACAAGCCCCCCATGTAAACTGTTACCTTGAATCCAGTAAATTATTCTATGATAGCGTAGAAATGTATCGTCGTTTATTTTTAAACCAGTTTTGTTCGCGTTCGGCTTGTAAAAGGGTACTGTGACTTTTAATACATATGTTATGTGTGCTGTGGTGGGGGTTGCGCGGTTGAGGGAGTGCAGAGCGATGCGTCGTACTCGCAGTCTTGACTAACCAGCCGTAGTGACAACACGCCTAGCCCAAAAATATTGGATATCGTGTTTTATTGCAAATACCTGACCTAATCTTACCCAAGACATCACAGTGACCAATCATTACATATCGAGACCCTTCCGTGCCTCAGAAAGCACGTTAAGCCGTTGGTCCCGGCTGACAGTAGTAACGGGTAGTTAGACGCCTAAATCAAATCAAAATATTTTATTTCACATAAACCTTCATGGACACTTATGAAACGTCAGAAGCTAGGTGCACGGTACCAAATTTTTGATTCTTATGGAGAAGAGCCGGCAACTCCATGGTCTGTCAATCAGTGGTAAAAGTCTGAGAACCAGTCTTACCAAGGGGTATCTTTATTTATATATTATTTAGGAAATAAATATCGGTTTAGCTATTTTAGAATATTGTATATTTACACCATTGACATACCCATTTTATGTCCAGGTTTATCACTGTGATACTGTCCATTCCATGGTTGCCTGGAAGACATCGCATAAAGCGATAAGGCCGCCCATTGTATATTTTGTAGTCATTGTATTTTATTTTTATTTTGCAAAAATGAAATAAATAATAAATACATTTATTCAGTTGATATACAACACAGTACAATATTAGGAAAACAAAGAATAGATTATAATAAGCCTTAGGAGCTAGTTTTTTTTTACAAATTCCCTGGATCCCACACTAGGATTCCCTGTGTCGTGAGGTCCAGTCCATATATTTTTATCATCATCATCATCATTTCAGCCGAAAGACGTCCACTGCTGGACATAGGCCTCCCCCAAGCACCGCCACTTCGACCGGTTTTGTGCTTCCCGCATCCAGCGGATTCCTGCGGCCTTCACAAGGTCATCGGTCCACCTTGTTGGAGGCCTTCCAACTCTAGTTCTTCCGGTACGCGGTCGCTACTCCAGAACCTTTCGGCCCCATCGGCCATCTATTCTGCGAGCAATGTGCCCTGCCCACTGCCACTTCAGTTTAGCAATTCTTCGGGCTATGTCGGTTACCTTGGTTCTCCTACGGATCTCTTCATTTCTGATTCGATCGCGTAGGGAAACTCCAAGCATAGCCCTCTCCATCGCCCTTTGGGTGACTTTCAGCCGAAGTATATATAAATAAATAAATAAATATTGTGTTACCCAGTTACTGGGTTGTGAAGATCAGATAGGCCGTCGCTTCATTAAAAACACTAGTATTCTGCTGAATCCGGTAGGAGAGTAAGCCGACCTCAACATAGCTGAGAAAAGGCTAGGTAGTATGTTTGAATCAAGTACTGAATTCATGGTAACGATTTGCGCGTCAATAATATAATCTTTGTTAGCAAAAGAACATCTGACACAAGTTTGGATACACATATTTGTTAAGTACAGTCAATACAAAATTTGAGCCCTGTCTCCTAAATTAGGAAGATCCTGTTTCTTAGGAGGCAGTGTCAATGGCTAATACAGAGTCGTTTGGTATCGACTAATGTAAATGAGCGGTGAGGTAGGTCGCTTGCGCAACATAGATGCATGGTTTCTTTTACTTCAGCCAAAATAGATTTAACATTTAAGTCAAGACATTTATTTGCTTTGAATTGAAAATGAATTCTGTTTGAGAGTCATGGAATGAATCCAGAGTACCTTTGTATTTTAATTTATATTTTTCATTTCAAATGTACACTAAGGGCGTTCGTCCACTGCAACCGTCACCGTGACGTCACCGAGTAACATGTTTACGTGATATGCGAACAGAACATGACGTTTCGTTGACGACGATTCTTTGTTCACCCCCACCGAACTCGGTGGTTCAGCATGTTATAATAGACAAAAGAAAACCCGGGCGAATCCTGCTGTGCGACAAGATCAAACGTGTTTTACACTGCCGACACTTTTTTTTTTTTGGATGGGACATCATCAAGTGACTTCTTCCGCTCTGGGCGGAGCGGGAGGGTATGTCAGACTTTTGCTGACTAAAACACACCCGTGTTCCTTCAGTTGCTCATGTGGCAGGGTCACGGTATCTCTTTCGAACAATCTCGCGACCCTGGCAGGCATCGGTCCTAGCAGACCCCTTCAGTTCTGCTGTCACATTGGCCCGCCATCCGTTTTGTGACGGACGTAAAGAATAGCGCCATCCCATTTCTTCCCGTGGGTGTCGTAAGAGACGACTAAGGGACTTACTAGAGAGTGGGCAGCAGCGATCTCTATGTATTTTACCATCATAATGCGATCGCCAACCCGCCTGTCTAGCGTGGCGATTATGGGAAACCCACCCAAAAATCAACGTGTCAAAAAAGTGGCGCAGTACAGCAGTGGACGTCTTTTGGCTGAAATGATGATGATGATGGTGATGATTGGCCCGTCACAATCTCGGGCAGAGTTTAAGAGGTTGCGCTGAACTACTCAATATTTCAGCAGCCGATGTGACGGGGCTCCGGTGATGGAAATGCGGTGGACAAACGCACTAAGGCTCTCTAAGCAGAATATTTTAAATGTATCGTAATTTCAAAACAATATTTAAATTTTGGCTGGAGTATTAATGATTTTGTAGCATAGAAAATAAAATGCTTTTTGAGATTTTTCTGCTCACAAATATCCCTTTACTAACACTTACTAACTTTGCTTTCGGCAAAGCCGAATTTACTGCTAACTAGTTGCGCAAACTAAGTTGTTCATTAATTATTTTACGTGTAAATAGATAATTATTTACACGTGACTATTTACAGTTTCGTCATGTAAATTCGGCTTAATAAGGTGACAAAAAATTTATACATATATACAGGCGAAATAACCTCTTTCTGAAGGCCTTGGTCAATTCAAATATCATGTTGAGTTTTGGTCGACGAAATAATTACAACTTAACAGTTAATGAACTCAGAAAGTACCTATTGTCATCATAAGAGATAATCAATTAGGTTCGTCGGGTATTGTTGCAGTTTAGTAAGAAACCGACGGATGTTTTCGGATTCGATTAATGAAATGTTTGTTTTCTATTAATCGAATTAAATTCTATTCAAAAACATGCTTCGGTTTTTTAATAAACTCCAACTATAGCCGATGACTTATCTCTTTTGGTGACCGTATATACATATGTGTTTGTTAAATCCAAATTGTTAGTTGCCTGGATTTGAACCGACAACCAAGCCATAACGACATACTTCCTGAGTTTACCTTAGATATTATTGACATCGATTAAGGAGACAATTCGTGAGGAAACCTAAACGTGAAATTAATTTAATTCTGACAACCTGGCGAACGGTCTAAAGAAAGACTAAGCCTGTGGCGACATGGCGTTTCCCTACCAGACTCATTCGTTCCACCTGCTGAAAATCTCGCATCTGGACCCGAGTTGCCTTGGCTTTCGACTCCGGACTCAGGAAGGACGAAGTAAAGAAATCCTGCTCAGGTGGGAGATTCACAGATGACTCCGCCCTGGAGTGTAAACGTGGTGCTGTCCCACAAACAATGAGGCACTTGATATCTTGTCCAGCGTGTCCTGTTGTTTGCACGCTACAGGAGTTGATAGACACTGAAAGTACAATCTGTCTTGAATAAGCGTGATGATCAATGCTCGTGCCTTTTCTATGAGTTGAGTAAGAGAAGAGATTCAGCATTCTGTCAGTAATAGGCTGGTAATATTGTCTGTTTGTACGGAGCGAGAGGGCATGAGAAAACCGTCACCTCCTTCTACGAAGCAGTAATGCTCGCGAAGGAGGAGGCGAAGCGTGTGAGCGAGAGGCAATCTATGCGCCCTCACGCTCCGCCGCAGGAGGAGACGCCCCGGGCGTTGGAAGTCGATTGCAGACTCCCGGCCACCGTAGACGCGAGCTTGCGGGCGGTGAGCAACAGGTAGCTCGCCGCCCGGTAAGGACCAGGCCCGTGTCGATGGCGCGTTGTGTTCCACACGGGTCACTTCGCTTCACATAAGTGAAGGGTCCGCTAGAACCGATGCCAGCCGATCGCCAGATTTTTTAGAAAAAGATACCGTGGCCTGGCATAAAGACAACTGAAGAACACGGGTGGGTTTTAGTCAGTAAAAGTCTGACACGCCGTCCCACTCCGCCTAGAGCTGGAGATTTTATTTGGTGATTTCCCATCCACAGAAAAAAAAAGGCTGGTAATATTATTTACAGGTACTAAATAGACATGATATTTGAAAATAGATTTATTTAAGCCTTCAGAAATCGAAATTAAAATGCTAACCCTGCTTTTTATATTTAAGATAAAAATTTAACGTGTCGTTATTTGAATGTGGAATAAAAGTGGCATAACTCAGTATATTTGAAATGATACATAAATTCAACGCGGACTAACCCGTTCCGTATTGTAATACTCCGTCGGTCTAGTGGATGTGAGCACTACTGCTGAGCATTCCCGGGTTCAATCAAATTTCCCAGGTTGGGCAAATTGTGCCACTTTTAATCCCGCAAATAACCTCAAACGGACAACTATTAATATCTCCTTAATTTCAGAACGGATTTCCTGCAGAAGTGGTTCACAGTGCTCCCTGAGGTGGCGTATATAAACATACACGCGTGCTATATATACAACTGTAACAGTTGGGTGCGAGAGTATACCAAGTTTCACGAAGCCATACTCGCGCCCTTAAGGGTAAGTGGACAGAAAAGAAGTAATTTTATTTCGAAAAGTGGGTATATTTGTTTAATACTTCACGCACAAAAATGTACAGGTGGACTTGGTGGTTGTAGTAAGCAAGTTAAACTGACGTTTTTTAAAGCGTATTGTCAGTCCTTCTACACGTGTAGTCTATGGGCCAACTACACGCAGCGTGTGTACGGGACTCTGCGTGTACAGTATAACAACGCGTTTAGGGTGTTGTTTGGGCTGCCTCGTTTTTGCAGCGCGTCGACTATGTTTGCTGAGGCACACACTGATTGCTTCTTTGCAATCATTCGTAAGCGAAGCGCTTCGCTGCTGAGACGCGTGCGGGGCACCGCAAACGGCATCCTGGACACGTTGGTGAACAGGTGGGATTCTCCACTGTTGAAGCAGTGGATGAGTTTTCATGCAAAAGGCGCTCAGTCCGGCGCATGCTTAAATTAATTTAATAAATTGTAATTACTAATATTAGGCTAAGTTTATTGTTACTAACACCTATGGATCTTTTAATCCGAAATAAATTTGATTTGATTTGATTTAATGCCATAGGTATTTTCTACCAGGCAACCTTTGGGTGGTGCCGAGATAATTACAAATATGTACTGATAAATATTTATTTAAATATGAAGATACACATACACGCTGACATTTTAGTGGTTGTTTTCCCGGAGCAAAATGATTGTGTCTTGGTGCTAGTAGTACAATCGATTTGCCAAAATATTTATATAAAATTTCAAAAAATTGGCAAATTCACAAATGTGAAAAACCAAACTCGAAAGCGATCTCGAACAAGTAATGTTACAGCGCGAACAGCTGATTGCAAGCGGCCCCGGCCGGACGGCGCAAGCGACGCGCGCTCGTTGTCCCTACAGCTGATAACTACCTAATAAAGACTTAACAGAACACAATGTTAACTTAAAAGTTATTCGAATTTTTTCTTCGGTTGCGAGTACTGCACATCTGACATTTTTGAAGAAAATCACTATTTGACTGTCTCATTGGTCTAGTGGTCGCAAACTCTCTTAGAATAGAATAGAATAGAATAGAATAGCATTTATTTGCAAATATGGGTTATACATAAGTAGGTATTAGTAGATTTTCATCAGAGTTCTGCCATATTTCACCATTCGGCATGCAAACATTTACAATATATAAAATTGTTAAAATTTAAATTCTTATTGGAACATTAAATTATTTATGTCATTCTCATTAAATAAAATTATTAAAATTCAAATTTACATTAAAAATATCAACTTAATTATTACATTATACCATGTTAAATTAAAATTAAAATACAAAAAAAAATACAAAATCGTGGTCCGAAGATAAATAGACAAACAAACATTAAAATTCGAGGTCAATACAACATAATTATTCCATTAGAAAAAAAATAATTAATTAATTAAAAATTCAAGGTTGTTTGATAAAAAATTTGTCCGTTAAAAACTCATTTACACTGTAGTATGTTTTATCGATTAAGAATTTACGAAGTGTGTTTTTGAATTGCACCGTTTTCAAGTCTTTCCAAGCACTTGGCAATTTATTATAAACAATTGGGGCCATGCAATAAATACTTCTGTGCATCATAGTGGTTTGACACGGTACATTATTTAATTTTGAATTGTCACGTCTGTTTCTTGGGTATACATCGGCCAAACGTTCAAAACGATTTGGATTGTTCTTCACAAACATAGCTACTTCAAGAATATAAATACAAGGAAGTGTCTTGCAGAGATACTGGGTACTATTCCCAGGTCGGTCAAAGTGTTATTGAGTTCTTCTATCTGGAATTTCTCAGTAGCAGCCTGGAAGTCTGGATTTGTGACCGGTTGAAGGCAATAGACCCCCCTTTTTTTTTTGAAAGCGTGTCAGACTTTTACTGACTAAAACCCACCCATGTTCCTTCAGTTGCCCATGTGCCAGGGTCACGGTATCTCTTTCGAACAATCACGCGACCCCGGCGAATAGACACCCCTTCACCCCCTATTACATAAGACTGGTGAAATGTGGGTATACTATAGGTAAATCTATGCCCAAACCGTCGGGGAAACAAGGTCTGATTGTATGATCATCACCATTTATTATAATAATTGCATTTTTTTTTTCTCCACAGGGTAACCGCAAACTAATCTTCATAGACAACCACAGCCGCCTCAGCGAGTACGTGGAAGTGGAACAACAGAAGCTGCCAGGTGCGACCCTCGCGCTGGAAGAGGATCTTAAAGTGTTCAATAATGCGCTGAAATTGTCGCATAAGGACACCAAAGTTGCTATTAAGGTGAGAATTATCTAGTCATGGGGTTAAACACCTAAACTTTAACCAACAAAGTACAATTTTCATTGCTTTAATTTAAATCGTCCCTTGCGCTGGAAGAGAATCTTAAAGTGTTCAATAATGCGCTCAAAATTTTCGCATAGGGACACCAAAGCCATCTTTAAGTACAGAATGATCTGATCATGGTATAAAGCACCTTAACATTATGAAACAAAGTTCAATTTTCATTGCGTTCGACTCTCGTGCTTGTAGAGGATCTCAAATGTGTGCAATAATGCGCTGAAATTGTCGCATAAAGACGCTACACTTGCTATCACAGTGAGAAACATCAGAACGCATCGGATAAAGCACCTTAACTTTATTGTACAAAGTTCTTTAGTTATTTGACAATTTTTGAATGCAATTGTTGTGCTTTGTTTATTTAAAACTAGTCAATTATTTCGTGTTCCGTGTGGTGCCGGACGTAAAGAATGCCACTATCCCATTTCTTCCCGTGGGTGTCGTAAAAGGCGACTAAGGAACTTACTAAACGTTCTTTAAGCATTTCATTAATAATAATAATAGTGGATACGGCACTCATTGTGCCGATAGTCGTTACGGCCAATGGCATAATGGCCAAGAGCCTCGATCAACATCTCAGGAGGCTCTCGTTAGGCAGCTGGATCAAGGGCCTGATCCAGAAAGCAGTAATTCTGGACACGGCGCGTATTGTTAGGAGGTTCCTCTCTCAGCAGCCCTGACCACCGGTAGCTTGGACCCTGTTCCCGATACCGGTGGTCTACTATTTTTTATATTTTTAAATGTTTTCTTATATCTTTTTAATATTTTAATATTTAAAAATGTAATTAATATGTATTTAAATGAAATAAAGGAAATAATAATAATATAAGCTTTTATCTTTTTTTTTTTTTGACTGGCCTGTTAATCTAGTGGTTAGTGACCCTGACTGCTAAGACTGTGGTCGTGGGTTCGATTCCCACCCAGGACAAATGTTTGTGTGATGAGCACAATCATTTGTTCTGTGTCTGGCTGTAATTTATCTATAATATAAATATATAAGTATGTTTATCAGTTTGTCTGGTTGCCATAGTACAGGCTTTGCCTAGTTTGGGATCAGATAACGTTGTGTTGGTTGTCCTAAGATATTATTTATTCAGACACAGAAATTTACATAGTTTGAACTCTTAAAGACGCTATAACATTTTTCTACAAATATCGGTGGTTTTCCAGTACCAATTACATCAAGAGGAATCACAACTGCGAAGTCAATTATGGTCTTTAATTAAAGATAATTTATTCATCTCCATTATGGTACCATAAAAATTATATAGTCCCATACAATATTTTCACAAAAATACGTTTTCCCCACCGCAATAATCGAAGAAAATGAAAAATAATGGGGTCTGGAAAGGTACCTGTATAGTCAGATCAACTGCATATTTTAACTTCAAAATGACAACAAATTGTGGCTAATATAATCTTCTACGTTTTGCCTAAATATTTTGTAATTAAATACATAACTTTTTTATTTATGAGAAAAATAAAGAACGTTCTCAACTTTCTTCATACATTTTAAACTCGCGGCTTCTCATTCCGCGCTCAGACGCGCCCTAAGAAGCACGGGCGTATCGCTTTTTTGTACAAAATAAATACGATCAAAATAATAATAAAGTGAGTGCCGTGCTGTATACTGTGGTTGAAAAATGTTGATACTTTTCGGACCAAAACTATGAGTACCAAACTTATTATCAGAACTTGATTTAGAAATAAATAACTCAAATTCTATTGGGATTATTGAGGTAGGGTAATTATGACTATGTATTCATTTTCAAGATTAAAAAGAAGAAAAAAAAAGTTATATTTTCAACGTGGTAATTAAATTATGCAAGTGTCGTCCATTTTTGGAACGAAATTCTTTAATGTAGCTTGCGGTAGGGGTAAACAAGGGTGCTGAATCTGATTCAAAATCAAAAATGGTGGTTACGAAAATTTTCAAAATTTTCATCATGGGTGTCGTTTTCAAGATTTTCGAAGGTGCTGAAGCCGAAAACTCCATACAAATTACATTTGGAGCCAAAAAAAGGCGACCCCACAAGTTTTTCATTCAAAACGACGAATATTTTAATTTTTTAAATAAAAAGTGGGCATAGCTATCAAATTTGGATAATTTTAGGATAGTTATTACGAATGATTCATCCAAATTTGATCCAAATACGGCGGGTATTGTTTTTTTATAAAAAGATCTTTATCCATATTGGGGGTAGGGATTATAAAATCTTCGATTTTTAATTTAAAATGGCGGATGTACTGTTATGATGAAATGTCGACATGGGTATCAATTTTGGGGGTTTTGCTAGTATGTAGTCACAATATTTAACGTAACTTTAATTATTTACATAAATAAAAAATTCTGAATACGCGCTGCAATCTCAAAGGTGAGGGTCGCGCGTCACACAATTTTTGCTTAGTTTTCTTTAAGGAATATCCTGTATATTTTCAACGATTACAACGATATTCTACGATCACCATCAGTTATATTTGTTTATTATCCAAAAATATTGTTAAAGTATTTTATTGTTACACCTCGTTTTTTTTTAATTGTCAAATTATACGTTACCCCCAAAAATATTGATGATCATGGTAGTAAAAGTTATTTACTGTCACTAAATTCAGATAGTAAAGTTACTTTACTACAAATTTTACTCAACAGTGCTAGTAAAATAAAATAAATAATACCTTCGAGTATCAAGATTAGTTAACTAATGTTTAAAATCGAGCAGACAATGGTTTCAATGTGTGCGTGCGCGTAATGTTGTTGTGTGGCGACTCAGATACCTAAATTTGAGCGATTCAAAAATGTTATAGCGTCCTTAATCTAATGACTGACGAGTCGGTGACACCAACAACCCGGTCTGTTTGCCCAACTCCATCTCCTTCCACTCTGTTCTGTTTTTCGCTCTCCTAGTCCATGTTTTCCCTGCTATTTAAGCATTTTATTACCATACTACAATGGCTAACCCGCCTGCCAAACGTGGCGATAATGGCAAATCTGCTCAATAAAATGTACCAGTGAAATTGGCGGTGCATGGGGGAGGCCTATGTTCAGCAGTGGACGTCTTTCGGCTGAAATGACGATGATTTTGATGAAGTTAATTAACCAATTTTTTTTGTCGTAGGTTGGACCTACAGCTCTTCAAATAACATCGGTGGAGAAGACCAAAGTCCTTGGTCTACCTGTTTTGTTAAATGACGTATATTATGCGTCTGAGATTGACGAGGTAAGTCTCTTCAGATATAAATTGGTATTTAAAATAAACTGCAGAAACAGGTAAGATGATTATCATACCTATTTCAGAACCTAAGCTTTGCTTTGTTCTAGTTTAAGTATTTATATCAAATCTACGTACATGGGCACTTATGAAACGTCAGAAGCTAGGAACTAGGTAGCTCGGTTCCAATGGGTCATTTCTTATGGAGAGAAGCTGGTATGAAACTCCACGGTTACTCTTTATAAATGATTGGCTATTACAATGTTTTCAAATTACAGTGTTGATAGGTACCTATGGGAGATTTCCTCAGAGGATTACTCTATGAGAGTGTAGTTGGCCACACCAAGAGGAGGCTATTTTTATTAAATAATTTTGTATTAATTCACTTTAGAGTTCTTTTTTTACATCGTTAAAAACCAATTACAGTATTTAAAAGCACGCATAAAAAAATAGGCTAAAAAATAATAAAAAACAAATAACAACTATGTGCGGGGTGTTTTGAACACCCGTTGTAACTTTCGACATAGCACCCTTCCTCCTCACTTAGCTAAAACTGTATTTTAATTGTAAAATAAACTAAAATATTTGTTCCCAGGTCTGCCTCGTGGATGACAACCAGTTCTCTTTATCAATAATCAACGAGTCAACGCCTCTGAGTTTCATTCACAACGACTGCGACAATATAGTGCAGTCTATCATACACATTAGAAACAGATGGGAGTTGAGTCAACCAGTAAGTATAATATTATAGCTTGCCATGGTTATGTGAGAGAGATGGAGCTATACACAAGACAGCGCCATCTCTTTTCCGCAGCAGAACAAAAACGGCCCCAATTCTCTTAGAACCTTTCTCAAGTGAACGCACTCAATCGTAAGCGAACTCATTTGTTATTAAAGTAAATTATCGCGGATTCACAATGAGACACCGTTCGAATTTCGAAGATAATACAATCGACGACCGCATGTCATAGTGACGTGATTGTAATAAGGTGTAAATTGGAATGATTTTTTCGCATTCTTGAAATACAACATCTGTACTGAGTTTTTTCATAATGATTGCGACAATATAGTGCAGTCTATCATACATATTAGAAACAGATGGGAGATGAGTCAACCAGTAAGTATAATATTACACCTAGCCTTTTTGAGACAGAGAAAGAGAGAGACGGAGCTATATAAGACGAATATCATCATCTCTTTTTTCTCACTCAAGTGAGCGCATACACAATTCGAATGCGAACTCATTTGTTTTTGAAATAAATCATCGCGGATTCACAATGAGACACCGTTCGAATATTGAAGATAATACAATCGACGACCGCATGTCATAGTGACTCTTCCATCATTGTAATAAGGTGTAAATTGGAATGATTTTTTCACATTCTTGAAAGAGAACATCTGTACTGAGTTTTTCACAACGACTGCGACAACATAGTGTAGTCTATCACACATATTATAAACAGATGGGAGCTGAGTCAACTAGTAAGTATATTATTATATCTAGCCATGGTTGCCTCGCGGATTCGTTCGAAAGAGTTACCTTGGCCCTGGCATATGGGCAACTGAAGGAACACGGGTGGGTTTTAGTCAGTAAAAGTCTGACACTCCCGCTCCGCCCAGAGCGGGAGGGCGTGTCAGATTTCCCACCCACATAAAAAAAGCCATGGTTGTGAGTTCCGTGTGTTGTTGGACGAAGAATAGCACCATCCCATTCCTTCCCATGGGTGTCATAAAAGGCGACTAAGAGCCTTTGCCGAGGAGAGGGACTGTGGAGGCTAACAAAAAAAAAAGCGCTTGTATGGATTCGAACCCACGGCCAACTCGTAAGTCATGGATACCACTGACCCACCTGTGCTCTTATTTTATTATTTTACTTCAACTGGTACCTTTTACATGACACTTCTCTTACAGGACTCAGTAACTGTACATCAAAAGATACGACCGAAAGATGTACCTGGTACCTTATTAAATATGGCGCTTCTAAACTTAGGGTCCTGTGACCCTAACCTAAGAACTGCAGCGTACAACCAGCTGTGTGCGCTGACGGCTACCTTCCATTTGAAGATCGAGGGACAGCTGTTGGAAACTTCAGGTAAGCATATCATAGTCTGTATCATTATCTGCTTAGCCTTTCCGTGTTGGGGTTGGCATCCAATCTAACCGGGTGAACGTAGACCACTTTCGTTTAACAAGTTTCGGTGGACTCCTTGCTTGGAAAATTTTGATTTTATTTCGCTCCGTTAATTTTTTAAGTAATTTATCAATTTACTTACTTAGATTTTTTTTTTATAATACGCCAACGTAGGCCCTCATCGAGTCCAGTGGTGTGCATTACATATTTATTAAGGCAAACCAACTAAATACACACAAAGACATTCACAGTACTGTAAATCATTTTCAAATGTGCATTGCATGCATCTACATTATAGGTGAGCACAGCATTTTATTAAGGTCTCACTATACAATAATTTATATAAAGGCAAATAAGCAGTGCCTACCTCGAAAAATCATAACTCTGTCAATTACATTTTAATGTGTGTCTCGAAATTATTAAGAAACTAACTTAACTATCTTACCTAAAAGAAACCCGCGTTTGTCTGCCTAGACAAGGACAGACGGCCTAGTGCCTACCTTTACAGAAAAGCAATACACGCCACTGGTCGAGCTCCCGTGGACCCCTGGGGGTCCACCTGGAACCCTTTAGAAATACCTGAATCCTAAACCGTTCACAGACCCACACAAAAACACGCAAAAAAAAAATTGGCCATAAAAACTCTTTGCACAAACAAGCGATTTCCAAAAAACACTAAATAGTGAAAAATAACTTTATTTTCGGAAGTCGTTGTCGAAATGTAATGTAATTTTTATCGGACTACCCCTGAAGCATAACTTAATTATTTATAAAAAAAACTAAATCACCCCCCCAAAAGGGCTGAAAATATCTGTGAACATATATTTTAAAAAAAATGCAGTGAAACGTAGAATGTTCCCCTTTTTTGCTGTTATACATTTGGCATTCCGTATGACTTACGTTACAAGTATTGAGTGTAGGTATAGCAAAAGATTTTTAATTTAATGCAATAAAGTCGATTTTCTTTTACCCCAGGCCTATGTATTCCGTCCAACAACACGATATTCATCAAGTCGGTGAGCGAAAAGCTTGCTCACAACGAACCACATCTTACTTTAGAGTTCCTAGAAGAATGTATACAGGTAAGACATTCATTTAAAATGAACCTTATTGCTGTAGAATATGATTCACTTTTTATTATTACTAAAATGTGATTTTAGCCCATACAGATAAGCGCGCAGAACAGAGGGTTTTCAGATGATATTGAATCATTAAACTTATTATAAGTTTCTTAACCTTTGATCGAGAATGCCAAAAGAATCCCCTTTATGTACTTATGTGATGATGTTTGTACGACTCTTTATGTTGTCGCATAAACTGTAATTTAGTTATTAGTTATAAACAACATATGTATGTTTTCAATAAAATCAGAATCTTCTGTTCTGGGTCTGTATTGGTTTTAACATTTCTATCAAGTTAACATTATCATTTATTATTTAATTTATAGTTAATATTCCGTGATAATATTACATAGTAAAAATTAAATGTCTTCTAGGGTTTCCGTGGATCAACTATTGAGCTGAAGCATTTGTGTCTGGAGTACATGACGCCGTGGTTGGCCAATTTAGTGAGGTAAGTTTTACCTATGAACTGCTTTTACTTATTTTAAAAGGATGTTATAATGACGCTTAAAACGCGGTTCTGTGTGGTGCACGACGTACAGAATAGCACCATAATTTCTTCTCGTGGGAGTCGTAAAAGGGACTTACTAGAGAATAGGCAGCAGCGTTCTCTTCGCATTTTACCACCATACTGCGATCGCCCATCTGCCTGCCAAGCGTGGAGATTATAGCAAACCTGCCTCTTTGGGTGGCCTATATCCAGCAATGGACGTTTTTTAGCTGAAATGATGAATAAAATATAAAATTAATAATATCTTAGGACAATCAACACACCGTTATCTGATCCCAAACTAGGCAGAGCCTGTACTATGGCAACCAGACAACTGATAAACGTACTTATATATTTCTAAATACATACATATTATAGATAAATTACACCCAGACACAGAACAAATGATTGTGCTCATCACACAAAGATTTGTCCTGGCTGGAAATCGAACCTACGACCTCAGTCTTAGCAGTCAGGGTCACTAACCACTAGACTAACAGGCCATTCAAAAAATTGACAATAGTAGTAAATTGTCAGTAGTTCCAATCTATACAAATAAATAAAATTGGAGTGTCTGTTTTTAATATTAAGATAACCACTTTTTACTAAGTGTATATGGATGTATACACGATACATATACCAAAACAACATTTTTTACAATTTTTGTCTGTCTGTCTGTCTGTCTGTCTGTCTGTCTGTCTGTCTGTTCGTTCCCGCTAATCTCGGAAATGGCTGGACCGATTTTGACGGGATTTTCACTGGCAGATAGCTGATGTAACAAGGAGTAACTTAGGCTATTTTTATTTTAGAAAGATTCTATTATTTTAGAAAAAAATAACTATCTTCGAAAACTACGCTGACATACGTCTCAAAATTCGTAAAACCCTGGCTGAATCCTACGAAATAGATCAAAATAATGTACTACAGTATTGTACACCTTAAAAAGGCCTACAAAAATGTCCTCAATGGTATATGTCTATCTCTTAGGGATAACCCACAATAACCATTTTTTATCTTTTACTTTTTACGAGAAATAAGGGCTTATTTACGAAGCGATTTTAAGCAATACAACATTAATCCTTATCCAATTAAGTACTTTAAATACATTGTGCATTTAATATAGATCAATATGGCCCTTTACAGCATGTAATTTAAATGAATATCTTAGAAGATATTAGAGATTTAAAAAGTGGGCGCAGAGCGCGTTGGCAGGGGCCGGGTAGTACAGGATAAGTAGGATTGTAATTCATATTACTTTGGCTTCAAAGTAATTGCGAATATCATGTGTGTTCATTATACTCAAAATAAACCTAATAGTATTATTTCAAGTAAGAGACCGCGAAATTGCTTAGATGTTTAGATTTTTGGATGTTTGTTTCTCAATGATGCAAAGACGGCCAAACGGATTTAGATCGAATTTGGCACAAAGATATATCATGGATATGTAACAGATAGGATACCTACTTTATCCCGGTAGTAGGTTCCCGGGTGATATTTTCCGACAGCTATACGGGCCAAGCCACTGGCAAAAGTACTATTCCTATAATTATGTTCGGTGTCTGGTAAATGATTGAGTGTCTGTATAGGTAAAATAGGAGCGTTAAGAAAAACCAGGAAGACTTATATTCAACTAAACCAAGCCCTATGTCACAGTCTTCTTACTCTGAATACTATTACTTTTATTTTAAAAACACCAACACACATGATGTTCTCATAAACTATGAATCCTAAGTAATATGAGTTATAATCCTACTACTAATAATATTATATATGTGAAAATATGTATGATTGGGTGTTTGTTTCTCAATCACGCAAAAATGGCTGAATGGATCTGGATCGAAAATAGCACACAGAGTCTATATTACCTATATAACCTGGAATAACACATTCTTATCGCGGTAGTACGTCCTCTTGCATTAATTTCCGACATCCACGCGGGCGAAGCCGCAGGCAAATAATATTATAAATAAATGTGAAAATATGTATGATTGGGTTGTTGTTTCTCAATCACACAAAAATGGCTGAATGGATCTGGATCGAAAATAGCACACAGAGTCTATATTACCTATATAACCTGGAATAACACATTCTTATCGCGGTTATACGTCCTCTTGCATTAATTTCCGACATCCACGCGGGCGAAGCCGCGGGCAAAAGCTAGTTTAAAATAACTTTCCTTCCACAGGTTCTGCAAACCCTCCGAAGAGTCACGTCGTCAGAAACAAGTAGCCCAAATACTGGAGAAACTGATAACCCTGACCATCGAGGAGACGGAGATGTACCCTTCGGTGCAGGCCAAGATATGGGGCTCTATAGGACACGTGCCAGAACTCATTGACATGGTGTTGGATAGCTTCATACAGAGGAGTGTTAATTCTGGTGAGCATTCATCTGTGGAAAGTTGTAAATGGCCTTCAATTTCATATTTGTTAAGGACATTGTATAAGTTGGCTGGATACGCCTGAAGAGGATGCCCTAGGAGAACATAATAGTGACCGTATTGGTGATGTTCTTCAGAAGGGTCAGGTGTGTAGTACTGGTAACTGGCGTGCGTGTATGACCAATTGTAACGTATAAACCCATGGGGGTAGACAGAAACTACGGAACGCCACCTGCCTCTCTTTTGCCTCATTTATGTTCATACAATTGGTCATACTCACACGCCGGTTGCAGGGACTACAGACCTGACATTTCTTAAGAACATCACCAATAAGGTCACTATATGTCCTCCTAGGGCGTCCCCTCCCGGTGTTTCCACTCACATTTGCTTTGTAAATCCCTTTTGTAAGTCGACCTTCATTCATCCTCTCAACATGACCAAACCATCTAAGCACCTTTTTTTCAGTTTTTGTAACTACTATCCAATCTTAGTACTTGTACTGTTAACAAAATAATAAGTGAGATTTTTCTTTTTCTTCCAGGCCTCGGCTCCCCCATGATAGAAATAATGGCAGATACTGCTGTAGCTCTAGCTTCAGCCAACGTGCAGCTGGTGTCAAAGAAAGTCATTGGCAGGATGTGCAGGGTAAGTTGTTAATGCTAAGGTCTGAAAAATGATGGGGTATGAAGTAAAGATTACTCTGTATGAGAGACCGTTCGCCAGCCGCGCGGTTCGATTCCCATGCTGGGCAGTGTTTTATTAGGTTTTTTCTCCTAAGGAGAACACAGGCGTATATTTTTTTTAAGTTTGAGAATATTGGGAACTGATATTTGATTTTAATTTGCATGATAACAATATGTTTCATTTACAACTTATAAGAAAATGAGTTGAATTGATAAACTGTTTTTATTATTTTGTTATTGAGATTCCCCAAATAGCCGGGTTCAATTAATTATTACACTTATTTGAGGGCAGTTGTTTCTTTTTTAATATTTGTGTTAGATTGTTTCTCATTCATGCATGAATTTTTCAGTACTAAAAAAATACACATTCTCGATATCAATTATTGTCGGAAAAATAAATTACCATCATCATTTAAAAAGTTTCAACTGTTGGTCTTTCATTTTAAATGTTGTATTAGTGACAAAGTCCGCAAGGTGTCTATAAGCACTATTGTTCTCTGCAGCCAAACAAAGTGGTAATCATATTTTGTTCCGGAACATTGCAAAAATACAAAGACAAATGAATTTCGGGGTCTACTTCAACGCATCTACTTTTTAATCTGGGTGAGAAATAATCAATTGAAGTCTCCCGCTCTGGGCGAAGCCAGACCTGTTAAACTTTTACTCAATAAAACCCACCCGTGTTCCTTCAGTTGCTTGTGCCAGGGCCACGGTATCTCTTTCGAACAATCTCGCGACCCCGGCAGGCATCGGACCTAGCAGACCCCTTCAGTGCTGCTGACATCTCTTTGAGGCGCGCGTGGAACACTACGCGCCGTCGACCCGAGCCTGGTCCTTACCGGGCGGCGAGCTACCCATTGCTCGCCGCCCGCACTGGCGCACATACCTTAAGTTGATATCAGCTTGTTTGTCAACCAAGCAGATATCAACTTAAGGTAGGCAATAGAATTAAATAAACATTTTAAAATCGATTGTGAATTACTTACGATTTTTGACTTTTGACGTGGACATTATATAAATATAATAAAACAGAGAAATACACTTTGGAAACCTTGCTGACTTTGCTCCGCCTATATGTTTGTCTGTGTAAATTAAAGTAGAAATGTTATTTCGAAGCGCCTCGTCCACGATAAAATAACAAATCTCAAAAAACCAAAATATTTTCAAGAGCGGTCATCCGGCGCTGGTTGGAAACTTCGCGTTTCTAGTGGGTTCCCGTGATATTATGAAATATAAATCAAATTAATAAGATAACTACGAAAAACCACTTACAAGCGACGTTGCCAACCCGCGCAGGATGAATGCTCAAATTTATTCTACATATCATTTCCACATTCAATTTTTTGATTATTATAAAATCAATGGAGTCTTAAAAAAGGCGGTTCAATTCACTTAACATTATTCAAAAACAAGTTGTCAAAATAACCTGCAGTCGAGGAAAGTAATTGTTTTTAAAATATTATTCCGAGTTTTTTACTACACTTTTTCGTATTTCTTACCTGGACGAAGCGCTTCTCTCTAAAAAAAACTGTGTCTAGATACATAAGTGTTTGTGTCTGTCTATGTAAATATGTGTACATAGTACATGTGTTTCTGTCACAGGCCCTATCCAAACTGCCCAATAATATCCTGGGTCCCGTCACCCCGGCCACTGTGAGTTTATTACATTTTTTCTTTTTTTAGTTTTTTTTTTTACTTTCATATTTTGTTTTTTATTTTTTTGGTTTTTAGCGAAACGTCAAGTGAGCTGTGCATTTTTTTATGGCTGTAAATTGTAACAAGACAAAGAACTACGATATGAAAAATTTTAGTTATGCTAAAACGAACCAATCTACATCAGAATAGGATGCATTTTCCGAAGTCATTCTGATTATTCAAGACGGTAAACGTTCATGAATCAAGCTTTGTTCTATGATTTGGATGTATATTGTCCGTTTATGTTGGAAAACTGGATTAATTTGATCTTAGTAATTGAAGCAGTGGGCTAGTTCGATTTGGCATAACTGGGATCTTTGTGCAACTCGGATTAATGTATGCAATAGAACTGACCTAGTCAGAGTTAACTATTTTTTTTAAAAACTACAAAAAATTGCAGTTGTGTTGTTATATTTTGCAAAGGTCGATTTATTTTCATTTAGTTTTGCCACAATATTGTTTTTGGCGCACGATGCTTTTTGGGCACCCTAAAAGGGTTTTTATATAGGTATTTTATGTAGAAATTTACTGGATAAACCTAGAATCCTGTGTTTCACATGTGATTTAAAAAAAAAATAGAGACATCGTTGACCTAATATGATTTCGTGGATTCTAAAATGAAAATTAAAGTTATTGATCATCTGGAAAAGTATAATAATTATTTAAAATATATGCTTCCAAAAATATCTTGAGGAAATGGCCCTCCAAAGTACAAGATTTTCAAATTACGAACTGAGTGACCATGATAAGTAAACTATATGTAACCTCGTAAACTAGGCAAGCATTTGTAAATTATTGGAACCGATAAAGAATATTCAAACTAACCCCCGATTACTGAAAGCCTTATTAAGTGTCTGATCAGTAAATCTATCGTCAAATTTCGTGTGTAAATGCAATTGACCTTCACTTTGTTTGCGATCTAAACATGTAAAAAATATGTGTTATTGGGAAATCAACTTTATTACCCGCTCATCAGGTTCAGGTTGCGCTGCAAATTTAAACATGTTTGTGATTTTTTCAATAGTTTTAGTCATTCTGAAATTAACTTAATTTACACTAGCATTAAGTTGAAATTCGTCTAAGTAGAAATAACATTAATTGGAAACAAAGATTTAAATGGACTTTATATGATTACGGAGACTGAAGTCTGGATTTTTGCCCGTTTGACAGCAATAGACTCGCCCCCTATTATATAGAACCTAAACATCACTGGCGAAATGTAGTTGTACTATAGATACACCTCTGCTCACCCCTTGGGGGGAACAAGTCGTGATGTACTCACCAATCACAACAGTTTACTCGAGTTCTTAGAGCAGAGGGGTAATTGCGTAACTTGCTATCAGTAGGAATTGGTTTCATATTGATAGTTAAACAACATTCATTGCGTTATTTACGTTGCTGAGACGACAATTTATTCGAACAAATGACGCAATGGTTTAGAAAAAATCTTCAATCCCATTCAGATGCAATTAGGTTGCAGGTTTACTGATCAGAGGCTTATTACAATTTAGACTTTAATCAGCGGCTCAAAAAAGCTATTTTTGTTTTTTTTTTCTTAGTCATACATTTATAATTTGCTTTTATTTTGAGTTTGTCATAGAAACACAATTGGCCGTAAAGATCCGAAATTCCAAATTCCTTGTGTGTTTTTAGATATTTATTGTAGTGAGCTTTTAAGTAGTTTTAATGTAGTGCTTTCTTGTTCATTTGCGTTATCAAGTAGAGTATAAAAAGCACGATTGGTTGTATAATTGAAGACTATTGATATTCTCAAGTCTTAGTTATTTTTAAGGTACAAATTCCTGCCTTGAAGCAGACAGTCAAAAAACCCAGAACTTTTGCCGTTTCAATTTGAGTTCTATGTCTTTAAACAGGAAATTTAATTCTATTATTTATTCTAAATTTCATGTCGTCACTGGAAAGGCAAAATTACTTAACCGACAAATTGGACATACATGCATCAGTAAGTGGAAAAAAAAAGGGTTAAATGTGCTTCGATTGCAATGCTACCGAAACATATCGATGCAAAAAAATTCTCTGATTCCGAATAGGTATGTAACTCAATACGCCCAATTTTGCGGTTATGTAATTTTGCCTTTCCAGTGACGATATGCAGTTTTTCAGATATTACTTATTAGCACCAATATCCACGCCATAATTTGTCTCGATTTTCTGTCTGCTTCGAAGCACGATGTGGTACCTTTACTCGTTTCATACATAGCAGTAAAAACACACTCATTGTTCGGACGCTAGGAAACCGTAGCTATACAGAAGTTTGAGGCTCTTGCCGTCTTATTTCAACATGCGATCTAACTTCAGTTCTAGACTAAACTTCTGAGTCAGTTTTTGCATTTTCGAATCTATTTCAATGGGTGTAAAGTTCTTAATAAAAAATAGAACTGGATAACTTATGTTAGTAATAAAATAACGGCGGGAATGTTTCGTACACTGGATTATCAACTCTAGGTGTTGAACCGAACATTCAGAATTCATAAGAGTGCCTCTCAGCACGTCAAATATCAAAATCAAACACTGTATTTTAGTGTTCTATTTTCAACTCTCGGCGCTTATCAGTACGTTGAAAATCCATTGCGCCAAAAAATCTTGCTGCAAACGTGCTTTTGCATTTCTGTAAATATTTGGGTTCTTAATTCAAAAACTGACTTTGCGGTTGACCTCGTAAGGCCCAAGCTAAGTTTCGCATGATGAGCTAAAACACCCGATGTACAGTACAATGAACAATATCATCTAACATGATTCCGGCCCAAGCACATTCAACTAGTTTTCTTTAAGAACAAATTAATTTTCTGGATACTCTCAGTTCGAAAGGAATTTAATACAACTACTTTTATGTTGATATTTCGTGTTTATTTAAAAGTAAATTGGGCTTTTAGGAGTTTTTTTTTTTTTAAGTCTAGACGGGAATGCTGCATGCCACTTTGTTCAATAAGTTGTACGTTGTGCCTTACGAGGTTAAACATGATCTAAATAAAACCTTTGTTTTGCAATAAGAGGGATATAATAGCTCCATAATAATTATTTTATTGGTATATCTTTCAATCCAACTAATATGATATAATATTTCAGGTGGTGGACAAAACCTGTCACTCTCCGACCGCCATGTTGGAACAGCACATGATGTGGGATGATATCGCTATATTGGCTAGATATTTGGTAAGTAGCTTTGTTTAAGTATAAGGTAGAATATTGAAGTATAATTCTTTAAGAATATGGTCATTAAATACATTATTCTTCTTTTCTACAATTTGCGCAGTTATAGGGCATTATTACAGTGTAAAAAGATGGATAGAGAAAACAAATTAAGTATCAATTAACTTCCATCGTTTTAAAAAATGAATGATTAACTACATTCAAAGCTAACTGCGTCATAGGTTTAGTAGTCACAAGCGCGACTGGGCACATTGCTCCCAGAACAGATGGCGCCGATGTGGCCGAAACGTTCTGGAGTGGAACCGCGTACTGGAAGACGTAGCGTCCGAAAGCCTCCCACAAGGTCATCAGACGAAGAATCCGCTGGATGCGCGAAGCACAAAACCGGTCAAATAGGCGAAACTTGGGGGAGGCCTAAGTCCAGCAGTGGACGTCTTTTGGCTGAAATTATGAAGCGCGACCTTTGAGCATTGGGTTCTTGGTTCGATATCCAAGTTGAGCAAATGTTATTAGGTTAAACCGTTAGGAAATTCATTTGCTTACTTTTCATGGCAATAGGCTCGCTCCTATCAAAAGCCTTACAGTAAAAAAATCTGGCTGTCGTTCCACATCTGATCTATTCTTGAAGAGAAAACAAGCGTTTTTGATTCTTTTAAAAATTAAGATGCATTAATGACAAAAGAGAGCTGTGGTGGCTCAAGGTATTGGCCCTGACTTACGAGTTGTACATCGTCGGTTCAAACCCAGGCAGATTTCATCACCACTGCTCACAAAACAGTGAAGGGAAACATCGTGAGGAAACCGGCATATCCTAAAACAAAAAAATATAAGACATGTGACATCTACCAACTCGCACTGGGCCCGCGTGGTGGATTACGGCCCACTCCCTCTCACCGAGAGGAGGCTCTCGGAACAATTTAGGCTGACGCATTTCTTAACTAGCTTTTCAATTCCAGCTCATGTTATCATTCAACAACTGCCTCGACGTGGCTCGCCACCTCCCATACCTGTTCCACACCGTGACGTTCCTCGTGTGCTCCGGAACAGTCTCCATGCGCGCTGCCACGCACGGCCTGGTCATCAACATCATACACTCCCTGTGTACTTGTACCACGCCTAGCTTCTCTGGTAAGTGCCTGTGTCATACCATTTCGCTGATAAATTAAAAATCGTAAGAACAAATAACTGAATGTTTAATGATGAAAAAAATCTCCACATTAATCAAATATTCCTTCACCTTAATAAATGTTATTTTTGTCTAACCTTTTACTAATGTCCCCTACATTAGTAAAAGGTTAGATAGAAATAACATTTCAGATTCAGCTACGACGACTAGAATCAAATCTACGAATATTATAAAGCTGAAGAGTTTGTTTGGTTGAACGCGGTAATCTCAGGAACTACTGGGCCGAATGGAAAAAATATTTTTGTGTTGGGTAGCCTATTTATTGAGGAAGGCTATATAACATCATGCTACGATCAAAAGGAGCGGAGCAGCAACGAAAACTTGCAGGCAATTTGATGCGACGGGAAGGGTCAGGGGAGCAAATATTTGACGCGGACAAAGTCGCGGGCAGAAGCTAGTATAGTAATAAGTGCATTGAAACTACATCCAAACTAAACTCCTTAATTTTAGATAAAAACAACATAAGTTCAAACAACGTTTAGACTTTTATTTGAACGAACTAACTGATTGTTACTTTTCAGAGGACACCCAGCGCGTCCTCAGGCTGTCCCTAGACGAATTCGCTCTACCCAAGTTCTACCAGATGTTCGGGATTTCCAAGGTCAAGTCTGCCGCCGTCACCGCCTTCAGGAGCCCTTATAACAGACATACAAATGATTGGTGAGTTGTTGTTACTAGTTTACGTAGATTGTTCTTACCAGTCAAAACAGGTGCGGTCAAATATTGACACAGAAGTCCATGTCTTGTTGTTCTACTCTTGGAAAAGGGTTAGGCAGAAGATTTTTTTGTAATTTTTGTTTTTGTATGAAAATCTGATGAACTAAAATATGATGATTTTTTAAAAGTCATAGAACAAAAGTTGTTGATTATGATATGAGTAACACAGTCCTGAGAAGTTGCCGGTGTTTTCCAAATAACCTGTATAAATATTGTATACAAATATTGAAAAACATTTAAAAAGAGTAACGGTGGAGTTTCTTGCCCATTCTTCTCCATACGAATCTACCTTTAGGAAGGGGCAACTAGAATCAATTCTATTTTACACGCTTTATATTAGCTTCACTTGTATGTTTGTATGTTTGTATATTTGTATGTTTGTATGTTTGTATATTTGTATGTTTGTTTGTAACCGACTCCTTATAGCGCGATTTTGACCCACTTTAAACGACCAGATTTTATTCAAACTTTGCACACCTGTCAAGGACCGATGACAATGCAATAATTTCATAAATTTGTGCCATTATCCTTGCCAGGGTTACCAGGACAGCAAAAAACTGTCACAAACTACGCTGACATACGTCTCAAAATTCGAAATACCCTAAAAAATAGAAAATAAATAATAGTCTAAAAAAACTAAAAAACACGCTTCCATTGAAAACCAAACTAAAAAGTACAAAATAATGGAAAAAAAGCGTGGGGTGCTGATATCAATAAAAAAATACCTTAAAAAGCACCACACGCTTTTTTTCCATTATTTTGTACTTTTTAGTTTGGTTTTCAATGGAAGCGTGTTTTTTAGTTTTTTTAAACTATTATTTATTAATATAACTGTTGACATTCAAAAGTGCCTTTTAGGTGCCTATCTATACTAATATTATAAAGCTGAAGAGTTTGTTTGTTTGATTGAACGCGCTAATCTCAGGAACTACTGGTCCGAATTGAAAAAATGTTTTTGTGTTGGGTACCCCATTTATCGAAGAAGGCTATAGGCTATATAACATCACGCTACAACCAAGGAGAGCGGAGTAGTAATGAAAAATGTTGCAAAAACGGGGAAAATAGCACGGGTAGGCGATCCGACGCGACGGGAAGGGTCGGGGAACAAGAAATTTAACGCGGACGAAGTCGTGGGCAGAAGCTAGTTTGAAATATTTGCTTTGAATTTAACTATAAACACCGTCATCTCCCCCCCGCTCCAGGTACTCGGAACACTCGTACACTACGTGCACGGACGCGGCGACTACGGGCACGTGTGCCGGCACCACACACACGGACCGCGAGCGACTGCCTCTACAGTCGCTCGAGATCATCACCGACGCTCTACTGGAGATCATGGAGGCTTGCATGCGGGACATACCTGACTGTGATTGGCTGCATACTTGGTAATTTATCATCAAACTTTACCCATATCATAGTGTAGTCTGAAACAATGTGCTTCATATGTTTAAACGGGATTTGATAGCTGCGACACAGTCCATAACTTTTGTATAGATATCATCGTATTTATTATAATTTAGGCCCTTGTGTATTTGTTCCTAAATAAAAAATATATTTATACCTGTCTATCTAGTAAAAAAATAACATGAAATAGTCAAAATTCTCAACTGCTACTAACAGCAGTTGAGAATTTTAGTATAAGTTTGCCTCTACAGTTACTTGAGATTATCACTGACGCTCTACTAGAGATCATGCAGGCTTGCATGCGGGACATACCTGACTTTGAAGGCTGAACACTTGGTAATATGACGTTCATTTCAAGTAAAGTCAGCGTCAAAAATATCAGGACGAACAGAGACTTCAAAATCGTATCAACAACTAAGAAAATTATACTGTATGTCAATTGGTCAAAGTTCTTGTCACATTGACAGCTGTTTTGTACTGTCTTCATTCTGCAACCTTCCATTTGAGTTAATATTTAATTTTCATAGTTGTTTAGATCATTTTGAATGGTCTGCTTGTCCCGGTATTTTATTCAAGTTTTTAACATTTGACTGTCGCCGAGATGACACTCCGACTTAATTTTGAATGTTATTCATTCCAGAATTGGCCTTAAGCCTATGGATGTTCTTAAAATTATGAAAATTGCCTTTGATAACGTGATTGCAATTAGTACGATGTTTTTCAACTGTTTAATGTCATGTTGGTTACTTTTTTATTACAGGACATCATTAGCTAAAAGCTTCGCGTTCTGCTTCAATCCCGCGCTTCAGCCAAGAGCTCTGATCGTATTTGGATGTATAAGTAAGTTTATCGAAAATTAATTTATTTAAATTTCTCGGACACAAAACATGTACAAAGGCGCTTAATGACTTAGGCAGTATCTACCAATCAACCAAGGGTCAAGTGTCAATCAATCAAGATATTGTTACGAGCTGGGGTTCGGGATAAATTAATTTAAGCCAAAATTATCGAAACACACCACAGTTTAATTAAACAATCACAATATCGCAATAGTCAAACAGAGTCACTTGTTTCGCTTGTACTGTATCGCTTGATTCGTATTCGCTCGCTTCCGAAATCGAACTGCCCATCGGGCCGACAATCCGCTATTTATATCCCGAGCAGAACATTCGCGAACATTCAACACTTTTCCACAGTTTACAAGTAGATTCGAAACTTCGAGAACCTTCCACAGACATCTATTTACTGTTTAATCCCGCTACTCAACAATAGATGGCGGTGGCGTCTACGTACAATTGTTCGTAGTACTTGCTACTTGATAACAAATGGCGTTAGCGTGTCGTATCTAGAAGTTTCAACACTGCCCCATCCTTAGATGGAATTAGCGTGACGTTTCTAGACTTTTCGATCTACGTAAAGTTGTCCCTTTCTGAGATGGAGTTAGCACGATGTTTCTAGACTTTACGATCTACGTAACACTGCCCCCTCCTTAGACATGCTCGTCCCGAGCATCATCATTCCCGCAACATCGCGCCAATCCATCCACATGAACAACTCTAGACGCAGTGCGCATACCCTTTTACCACCGCACAGCTGGTGCATTTGCGACACCAATCCTCAACATCCTGTCGACAGTGGATCCAGTAGAAACGTTCCCTGATCTTCAATAGAGTCCTTTTTACACTCCTATGTCCTCCTGAACAACCGTTGTGGTAGTGCTGTAAAACATCTGGCACCTTTGCTTTCGGGACGACCATTTGCAGGTGACAGCTATCCCCTCGACCATTTTCTTTTTTACGGCACAAGACACCATCCTGGAGCGTCAAGCTCTCCCATTGTGCCCAATAATTCTTTGTGGTGGTACTCATCGCTGCAACATCACACCATTTCGGTTTGGGAGCATCAGCTTTAATCCACTCGAGAATTGGCCTGATATCTGTATCACGCTGCTGGGCATGCCGTAGCGTTTCCTTCCATTTGTCATGAAGGTCCGTTCTTAGCACCCTGACAGGAACTACTTCCTTAGCTTCCTGTCTGACACATTGTTTGTACTCTTCAGGAGAAGTTCTTCTTGATAAAGTGTTCGCGTTACCGTGGGATATGCCATCATTGGCCTGTGACATCGAAATCCTTGGGGCTCTATTCACACTAGCCAATACTCGCCCTGTAATCTTATCGCTTACGAATTTCTCTTGCTGCTGCACTGTGCTATCAGACACCCTTCTAACCTGGGTGTGATATTCGGTGGCAGTGTCTCGCTTCGGGCAATTCGACCGGAGGTGGCCCTTTTCTCCGCAAGTGTAACATTTAGGGCTGTGCCTAATACGGTCACGAACAGGTGACTCCACAACCTCCCTGAAGGGATGGGCTCGATGATCATGCCTCACTGCCTCCACCTCCAACGCATGGGCCAAGGCATCCTTGAGTGTCTCGTGGTGTCCAAGTCTTACAGTAGCCCTTACTTCCAGGTCCCGTATGCCATCTATGAATGCTTGAGTCAGAGTCCCATCGATGAGTGCCGGCGCAGACTGGTACGCTTTTCGAACCAGCTTTTCTATTTCTAGGGCCCACTGCTGCAGGTTTTCACCACTGCGCTGCACACGATCCTTCAACTGCGCACGAAAAACGTGTTCCAGGTGCGCGTCACCGTATCTGGCCTCTAACGCCTCAACGAGCTGCTCGTAGGTAACATTTTTGCCGAGAGCCTCTAACACGGTTAAGGCCTGATCACGAAGGGCCAAAGTAAGCGCGGTCATGGCCTGCTCTTTTGTCCACCCATTTGCATTCATGACAGCTTCAAATTGAATTTTGTATGCCGACCAGGAAGATGTTCCGTCGAAGGATGGCACTTTAAACCCACGCGCGGAAGGTGCAGCAACTACAGAAGTCACAATCCCGTCTCTTGTCTTCAGATTTTCAAACGCTTTTTTTATATCTGCAACCTGGATTTCGACCTCGGAGATACGATTTTCGTGTAGCTGAACCTTCTCCTTCATGACTTTGATCTCTTTGCAAAAAGTCGCGTGAAGTTCTTTCAAGAGGAGAACCTGCTCCTCTTGCCGGCGAGCTTGTTCCTCTTTGTCCTGCTGCAGCTGTTCCTGTAGGCGGCGGGCCTGTTCTTCCTGTCGGCGGGCCTGTTCTTCCTGTCGGCGGGCCTGTTCCTCTTTGTCCTGCTGCAGCTGTTCTTGCAGTTGGCGGTTCTGTTCCTGCAGCATTGCCATTAGAGCAGAAAGATCCATGGCTGGTGATGCTGTAGGAACACCAGACGCTTGGGAAACTGGCTCCGTCGTCGGCTGATTACCCCCAGATGTCTGTCTTGAAGGTCCTTCAAATCGCCTCTGATCCACCTCCTGCTGGCGCTGACTCCTGGTACGAATACCTTCCGTGTCCTCCTTCGGTAAAACTGGCATAATTTATCCCTTACTTCTGACACCAAATGTTACGAGCTGGGGTTCGGGATAAATTAATTTAAGCCAAAATTATCGAAACACACCACAGTTTAATTAAACAATCACAATATCGCAATAGTCAAACAGAGTCACTTGTTTCGCTTGTAATGTATCGCTTGATTCGTATTCGCTCGCTTCCGAAATCGAACTGCCCATCGGGCCGACAATCCGCTATTTATATCCCGAGCAGAACATTCGCGAACATTCAACACTTTTCCACAGTTTACAAGTAGATTCGAAACTTCGAGAACCTTCCACAGACATCTATTTACTGTTTAATCCCGCTACTCAACAATAGATGGCGGTGGCGTCTACGTACAATTGTTCGTAGTACTTGCTACTTGATAACAAATGGCGTTAGCGTGTCGTATCTAGAAGTTTCAACACTGCCCCATCCTTAGATGGAATTAGCGTGACGTTTCTAGACTTTTCGATCTACGTAATGTTGTCCCTTTCTGAGATGGAGTTAGCACGATGTTTCTAGACTTTACGATCTACGTAACAATATGTTTATGACATTTACAGAGAAGTGGAAAAAGAGTAGGGAGGCCGTTGCCCTGCAGAGGTACATCATAGGCTTTTATTCTTCTTCGTCGTACACTCTTGACAGAGTGGTTCTGGTCGTCATATCTGGTGTGGTGGCGAGCTTCACAATTCGTCTCCATTCCTCTCGAACTGCAGCCTTTCTCGTACATTCGTGAAGTGGACCATTAAGTGCTGTTTTGACCTGATCGGTCCAACGCATGGGCGACCTGCCACGAGCTCTTGTGCCTTCAACTTTTCCCTGCACGACAAGTCGTTCCACCGGTTACCTTTTATCGGTTACCTCATTTAATTTAAAACGGTCTCTGTGACTTAGCTTCGGCTTCTCGAACGCCTTCTAAAGATCCGGAACCGTGACAAAAAAAATCTGTAAATTTATATTTTACGTGTGGACATGTTTATAAAACAAAATGTGGTAGTAATATTTATGTTTTATACTTTTTAATTTATTTATTCTATTCATATTATTTCTCAGGTAAGAACGTAACAGATGACGACATGAAACAGCTATTAAGAATACTAGTGAAAGCCTTGGAATCGTTCAACGATCTAGCTTTACTGGAGGCACTCATCATGGCTTTGACGAGACTGCAGCCTCTGTTGTACCCGGTATGTGTGTAGATTACAATTTTATTTTATAACTTGAAGTGAAATTAGACAGTAGGTATAGTAAAGATGTAAAAACCAACTACACGAAGATTAAAGTAATATTGTGTTTAGCCAATCCAGCCAAACTACAGAAATCAAAATCAAATGTTGCTTTCACATTCAAATCAAATCAAAATATATTTTTTATTCCACATAAACCTACAAGGGCACTAATGAAACGTCAGAAGCTAGGTGCACAGTTCCAATTTATTGATTCCTATGGAAAATTGCCAGAAACTCCATGGTTACCTCTTTTAAAAGTAATTGGATTTTCACTAATTTCAAATTACAGTGTTATTAAGTATGGGAGGACAGTGTAGGCCTGTCAACAAGTACTAGAAAATTGTCTACAGTCTACAAGGCCTACAACGTTCTCACATTCACAAAATATGAAATTATCTGCATAAATAGTAGTAATGATAGATGTCTATTTGTTTTCAAATCAAATTGACCCCAACTTTGTCCTACGCAAACGATTTAAGCAATCATAGGTGATTTGCCGACATCCACTGAAGGATTCCATTCTTTATCTTCGAATTTAATAAAAACTTATTAGATCTTCAACAAATTCAAATGTGATTCAGTCAGGAAAACAAAAAAAAATGTTTAATAGCAAGATTCCCACGTCTTTATGACGTTCCAGAATGGTTTATCATTTCCACCGAAAGATGTCCACTACTGGAAATAGCCCCCCAATTGGGGGATGCCATAATCGCCACTCTTGGCAGTGGGTTGACGATCGCAGTACGGTGGTAAAATGTACACATAACGCTGTTGACCAGTCTCTAGTAAGTCCCTTAGTCGCTTTCTTCGACAGCCACGGGCAGAAATGGGATGGTGCTATTACCTTTGGAAACTCACGAAACGAATGGTTTATAATAGTTTTTATTTCTAGGCGTCACCAATCCACAAAGCACTGTTCTGGGTAGCGCTATCCGTGTTACAACTAGACGAGCCAACACTGTACGCGGCTGGGTTAGCCTTCATGGAGCAAAATCTTCACACGCTGGAGTCACAGGGACAGTTCCAACATAAGGTAAATCTACAATCTACTGATATCCCAATGTAATTTATCTATAATATGTATGTATTTAGAAATATGTAAGTACGTACATTTATCAGTTGTCAGTTACCATAGTACAGATTCTGCCTAGTTTGGTATCAAATAACAGTGTGTAACAGACATCTAAATCTAAATATCTTAGGACAACCACCTAAGATATTTAGATTTAGATGTCTTTCAAATCAATCAAATCAAATCAAAAGTCATTTATTCAAACTAGGCTGAGAGTCAGCACTTTTTGAACGTCAAAGTCACATAAGACAGTCCTCCCAAAACGCCCGCCCTTCGACACTTCCTAGTGCTTTGGCTGGGAAGAAGAAGTGGCGGAACAAACTCCCCAGCAGCACTGCTGTCTGTTAAGTTAGAAGAACTTGATTCTATACAATATTGTATAAGTTATTAATATAATAAAACAAAACATACATTATTCGCCATATGTCAGCTAGCACACGCCATTATACCAACAAAACATTGAAAACTAAACTCAAGCTGAAATGAATAATGAAACAAAAATCGTAAACAGAACTTAAAATCTTACTAAAGCCTCCAGGCATAAAGGGCGTGCCCGCTTACATATACAACGATGCAAAAATGCTTTTTCTTCCACACTTCTCTATTAGTCGTCTTCTCAGTAGTCACACCCTGTCTATCCATATCATAATCCACACAGTCCATCCATCGTTTCTTTTGCCGGCATCTACTCTTATAGCCATCGACATTCATACTCAATACGACATTTTCCTCATTCCTCCGTATCACGTGACCATACCATGACAACCGATTCCCACACAACTTTTCACTTATCGGTGCCACTTTCAGACTTCCTCTTATGTACTCATTTCTTATTCTATCCATTCGTGTAACACCACACATCCCTCTTAACATTCTCATCTGGAACATAAAATGTAACTGGTGAAAATTCTATAGGCTTTTGGTTACCCATTTGGGGAACACAGGCATGGAACTATCTGCCAGGGTCGCGAGATTTCTTCAAAGAGTTATCGTGGCCTTGGCTTATAGGCAACTGAAGGAACACGGGTGGGTTTTAGTCAGTAAAAGTCTGACACACCCTCCCGCTTCGCCCAGAGCGGGAGACATCATTTAATGATTTCCCACCCAATAAAGGGCATGTCAGACTTTTACAAACTAAAACCCTCCCGTGTTCCTTCAGCTGTCTATATTCCAGGCCACGGTAACTTTTTCGAGCACATTTGCAACTGTGGCAGGCATCGGTCAGTTAGTTTTTCTGAGTACGATGGCCTTTATGATACCATTCAACCTCGCTGCGAAATTAAGTTTATAATCTTCTTTCAGACGTTAGAACTAGTGATGATGGAGACCAGGGAGCCTTTGGAGTGGCACTTCAAGCAGATGGACCATGCTGTAGGATTGAGGTAGGTTCCTCATCATAATATTTAACGACACTTTGGAATAGTATATTAAATTCAGTCATTACTAACTTGTTATACCAACTCTTCATTATTTCCAGGTTATATAGTTAACTGAAATGAAAATCTTTTGGTCTATTTTAAAATTAATCTGTTGAACAAGCCTAGAGCTTTCTAATAAGTGACAAAGATTGAGGAATTAAGAAAAGTTGATATTATGTTATCTTGTCTTAAAACATGACTTTAAAATTGTAATAGAACTCACATTTAAGTTCGTACAGCGTTTTATCTTTGTAGTCTGTGTGTTATTTTATTTGTAAAAACTTTGAACATATCAAGAACATTTTCATGTTATACGATGTAATGGAAAGACAGCTTCATCAATTGAAAAGTAAAGAGTTTAATTTGATAAAATCGAAAAGACATAAATGTTTTCTCACGATGATTGTACGGAAGATTCACTTTGAGAATAGAAAACAATAATATCACCTATGAAGGAGCACAGTTTTATACTACAATAGTAGTACGATCTTATATAAAAAAATGTAAGCTCTTTCAGCGTTTTTAAATCAAAACTATCGAATTATATATATCATTGAAAAACACTCACAAACAATGTTACTAGCCTACTAATCTATATATATAAAATTCAAAGTCCTGAGTGACTGACTGACTGGCTGACTGACTGACTGACTGATATATCAACGCACAGTCTAAACCGCTGGTCCTAGAGACATGAAATTTGGAGGGTGTATTCTTTGTGAAGAGTAGGTATTCACTAAGAAAGGGTTTTTTTAAATTCCACCCCTAACAGGGTGAAATCGGGGGTTGGTGATTTTTTGACATCCACGCGGGCGAAGCCGTGGGCAGAAGCTAGTTAACAATAAAAGTAACCCAACCATTTAATAAAAACAAAATAATCCTTAGCATAATAGTATTGTATTGATGATAACCAAGAACTACTTACTTGATAGTGTAATTGGCTCATATATCTTTTTAATTGACTTCAAAAAAAGGAGGAGGTTCTCAATTCGCCTGTATTTTTTAACCGACGAAAAAAAAACGGAAGAGGTTATCAATTCGACGCGCATATTTTTTGTTTTTGTTGTTTTTTTTTTATGTATGACCACGCATAACTTTTTACGTAGTAGTCCGATTGTGATAATTTTATAATATTATAATTTTATTGGAAAGGGTATACTCCGAGGGTGGTCCCATATAAATTTGAAAAACAAAATCAAACCCTAAGGGTGAGAAAACAGGGGATGATTGATTGTTCACTCACTGATTGTAATGTTTAACCACGCATAACTTTATACAGAGTAGTCCGATTTTGATAATTCATTATTCATTGGATAGGGTATACCTTGCCAAGTACTATAAGTACATTAAAGCCACAAAAAATTATAAAATAAAAACTTTTTACCAAAAAATTTAACCGCCGAAAAAACTGAAAAGCGAAAAATAATAAACCTTAACATTATGAGTCGGCGCTGGAAAATCAATGAACAAAGATCACTCAAAGCGCCGACTCATAATTTTAAGGTTTAATATTTTTTGCTTTTCAGTTTTTTCGGCGGTTAAATTTTTTGGTAAAAAGTTTTTTTAATGTTTGTTACCTCAGAATTTTTGACTGGGTGAACCGATTTTAATGATTCTTTTTTAATTTTAAGCTGGTGCATTCATGTGGTCCCATTTCAATTTGGTTCTATTCTGACAATTGGATCCATGAGAAAACCATATAAATCTTAAATTTGCATTAAGTATGAGCGCGAAAAGTGCACGAATAACGCGATTAGATTAGTTCAGGGTACATATCATAACTCAAAAGCTAAAACTAAAAACTATTTACAAAAAAATAACAACCGTTTTCCTTAAAAAACACAAAGTGAAAAATAACTTTAATTTCGAAAGTCGGTGGCAAAAAACCTTAAATACAGATCATAAGACACCGACTTCCGAAATTAAAGTTATTTTTCACTTTGTAGTGTTTTTGAGAATAAAGTCATCACATTATTTCCGCCGAAAAGATGTCCACTGATAGGCGTCTCCCTAAGGGGAGGAGTGTTGTAATCGCCACGCATTGCGAGTTGACGATCGCAGTATGGTGGTAAAATGGATAGAGAACGCTACGGCCAATTCTCTATTTGAATAAAATCAATTACAGGCACTTTTGAACTATCAATTGCGGTGAGTCAGTTAGATGGAGCTAGTTGACCATTCCAAAGCGTACTAAGTCCCTTAGTCGCCTTTTGCGACACCCACGGGAAAATAGAAAAAAAATATTTAAACCTAAAACCAATTTTCCTAACAAACTTAACATTTATTTATCTCTTTCCTCTACAGCTTCCGCTCAAACTTCCATTTCGCTCTCGTAGGCCACTTAATAAAAGGCTATCGCCACCCTGCCGCCGCCACAGTATCGCGAACTTGTCGCGTCCTCATCAAACTGCTGTCTCTAGCCGCCAGCGCGGCCACGCACCGCGATAAGTTCCACGTCACACCCGACACCGTGGCTTATCTTACTGGTAAGTGACATCTATGGTCTATAATGTACATTTTTGGGTTGTTGATACCTCTAGACTGGTTATCAAACTTATGGACTTTGGTCTATGACACAAGAATTGTGAATTTTACTGGGATAACAAGTGTAGTATGTTACTCTCCTATCTGACAACCAGTCTTACCAAGGTGGGTTGGTAAGACTGGTTCGTGGGTTGCACAGGTCATATAGGCTGCCATGTAAACTTCTGGTATTCAGCTACATCCGGTTAGATTGGAAGTCGACCCAAGCATATTTGGCTAAGCAAATGAAGTGTCATCTATTAGCGTCCTCCACACGTAAATTTCGGACCACGCATCTAGGACTGCGTTCCATACCGTGGATGGATCTGTGCGGTTTGGACCGTGTATCAAACTGTCGTGGTAATTACGATTAAAAATGTGTCCACGGTTTGGAACGCCGGTCAATCTTACATATTTAGGCAAACAATCTGAACTGTGCGTGTAAATTGATTTTCAAGAGTTTCGACTGCAGTTTGGACTGGCGCGTGGAACGTTATAACTTTTAAAAGTTTTTTACGCAGTAGTAAAAAAAATGGACGATCATTTGGTCATCGCGTTAGCTGGATTTGTAGTTAGTTTAAATAGCCCAAAAAACGACGAGTGTGGGTAAAGGAATACAGACAAAGATATGGACATTTACCGATACTAAGAGAATTACGGCAGTGTCATCCGGAAGATTTTAAAAATTTCCTAAGAAAATTACCTTTGATTGTTTATTAGCACTGATATCCCAAAATAACCAAGCAAGATACAGTTATGAGAAAATGTATAACAGCAGAAGAACGATTGCCACGAAATCGCGATCAGCTGAAACAAAACCTACTGACCTGCAAAAATCAACGAGCTCGTCATATGCTTTGTTTCTCTTATTCCTGTTACTATACTCCTTACTTTTTATCTTCCAGAGACATGGATGTTCACGGAATAACCGAATGAACTCTGTGATAGCTTCGACGCTCCAAACCGCCATTTTTATAATTTACGTTTATACGTGATGCGCGCGTAAAACTTTGAGATATGCGCTCGCGTCGATATGTCAGATCGGACTGTTAGACCCGCACATCTACACGTACAGTTCGGAGCGAGGGATGGAACGGCGCGTGCTGTTTCCCGCGGTCCGAACTGAACGTGTGAAGGGCGCTATTGTCTATACCACAGGAACGGTACATTGTTCGATATAAAAAGTCCAACGTTACTCGCAGGTTTATCAAGTATATCTAGACAAAAAATTCCGTCGATCTGTTGCTGCGTGAAAAAGGAACAAATAATCTTTCACAATCGTACTATCAGTAGGTAGGCTATAGGACCCCAGCGGCCAGTGTGGTTGTTCCACGTCACTCCCAACACCGTAGCCTATTTTACTAGTGATTATATTCCAGCTTTTTTAAATCTAAGATATTTGTTAGCTATATTATATATGGCCTATTTATTAATTAAAGGCGTTTCCACGTTTCAGTGGTGAATAATTATCAAATTCTAATATCTTACTTAGATTTAATTTCGACCGCGTTTTCAGCATCAGCATCCTTGAAAACTACGAAACTAACAATCATGATGAAAGTTTTGCAATGTGTTTAAGTCATATTATTTCTTCCTCAGCTCTGGTCTGCGTGAGTGAAGAAGTCCGGTCCCGTTGCCACGTGAAACATTCTCTACCTAAATGGTTGCCCGACAACTGTGACCACTACTGTCCCACTGCTGAACATCATCAGGTTAGTACTATCATTACATTAGTAGATACTGCCCTTCTGTACTCACCTATCGTAACTATAAGACCTACTGTATCACCTAAATTCACATTAACAAATACTTTAATTTTTTGACTTTGCTGTATAAAAGCTGTGTTCTAATATTTCCTATTAAAATTAAGTGGCAATGTATACATATAACGTAATAACAGGTCATTTTACCTGTTTATTTTTTCTTTTGTATGTATGGTTCGCTATATCTTGGTTAATTGTGGATCGTTTTCGAAAATATTATATTTTTTAATGGATAGCGTATGCCACAGGTGTGATCGCATAATACATTATATTAAGTTTGCTTGGCTAGTTTTTGTTTTGCTTCGATAATACGTTTTTAATTCCCTTGGTATATCTTAATGATGTTCTAATACTTCCTAATAATAATGGTATACGAATTGGTGTGGCGTAGGTTTCCATAACTCCCAAAAAACACTATAAAGTGGCAAAAAAACAAAATACGAACCCAAAGATATCGACATTTAAATGAAAATTATTTTAAATTTGTTTCTTTTTACCTCTTTTTTTTTTTTTTTTTTGTTTGATGAGCATAACTATTTGGTCTGTGTCTGGTTGTAATTTATCTATAATAAGTGTGTATTCAGAAATATATAAGTATATTTATCAGTTGTCTGGTTACCATAGTACAGGCTCTGCCTAGTTTGGGATCAGATAACGGTGTGTTGGTTGTTCGAAGATACTATTACGCGTTGCGTTAATAGTTGTGCGCCAAGTAGTGAATTTCTGGTATCAAATTCCTGTGTGCGTTTTCCAAAGCGCTTACAAATTCTCTTTGGAGGTATTAAAAATATGTTAATTGATTTTCAGTCATCAATCCTGATTCAGCCGTCGACATCGCACAGCTCATGCCACAGTCGACGACAAAAGTCGTGGGACGTACTGGATCAAGTTGCTATATCTTCAGCACACGGCGGTAAGATTATATCTTCCTTTCTAAACTAAGTTGAGCTAGTCTCGGTCCTCTGAGGTCCTCGTAGGCACGGCTATCGACCTAAAGGAGCCTTTGAGTCCTAAACACACCTTAAGAGGCATTTTCGAAATCCTGAAGACATATTCAAGTCGTTGTATTCATGAGAATAATTCGTGAACTTGACATAGGAACAATTGATTTATAGATACGTCGAAGTCCCTGCCTTGTTTTTCTTATCGAAAGGATTTAAATGGGTCTAACAAGCATCCTATTCTGGACCCTTTTTAAATGAATTGGCAAAACTTTACAGGCGTGATGGGTATCGGCATGTTATAGCAACAAAAACTACCCTCTTAATCAATTGTCGAGTAAAAATTATATAAAACTAGTTGTTGCCCGCGACTTCGTCTGTGATCCAGGATAAAGAGTCGGAATAAGCCTATGTCCTTACCCAGGGCATGGGCTATCTGTGTGCTAGATTATATCTAAATCCGTTCAGACGTTTCAACGTGAAAGCAAAACAAAAAAACTCACTTTTGCATTTATAATAATAAAGTTAGAATTTTAGGAAATTAATATTTTTGTTCAACTGCTGTTAGATCTATAAAGTTTTACCACTTCTTCAAAAATAACCCTTATACACACGCCTACATATCAAGCTATGCATTTCCAGTATAAACTGATCTCACATTGTATGGGATTTCCGTATAATGAGAGGTCAGCTTAAACTGGAAATGTATAGCTCTATATGTAGCCGTGTGTTTACTATGATAATTTGACAGGTAAATCACCAACTTTACAATCAAGCAGCGGCGGACACAGTCCCCATCTAGTCACCATACCGCATCAGGTAATATCAATATTTTATAACTATACTTTATTAAATAACATATTTATTTCTATTAACAAGAATTTATTGCACCACTATATCGATAAGTCAAAGTTACATATGCGAAAAAAGGATGAAATTAAAACTCTTATTTAAAATTTAAATCGAACATTATTATTTATTTATTTATGATTAAAACTTTATGCACAAGTAATACTACTATACAAAGGTGGACTTAATACCAAAGGCATTTGCTACCAGTCAACCTGAGCGTCATGCAGAGAAAAAGATGGCAGGTTGTAACATGATAGATAACTCGAAAAAGGAAGAATACTAAATACATACATTATCTTGTCTTTCGCAATTTATTAAGGTCGACGCAACAACTGAAATTTATTCTTTATAAACATAAAATAACTGTAAATGCAATATAAAAAGACCCGTGACCATTCTTCACAGTTTACTTAACCAGGGAAACAGAACTATTGAAAATGCCAAATCATAGGAAAAGTTGATTATATTTTTTTTAAAGGGGGTTAATGGAAACCTTTTTCCTGCCCCGGATGATGATAATAATTTGGGCGAAAAAATATCTAAGAATGAATTCATCTAATTTTATATTAAAAGAGTTAACACGTATCATATGGTTATGTACCACCATGGATCTCGTTTTATACTTTTTTATCTTTTGCCAGCGATTTCGCCCACGTGGAGGTCGATAATGATCCCACAGGAACGTACTACCGGTATAAAAAGTATCCTTTGTGTTAATTCAGGTTATAAACTGTTTGCCGAATTTCATCCAAATCCATTTACCGGTCACTGAACGAATTTCATACAAACTTTCAAATTTATAGTATTAGTAGTTTGTAATACTTAACGAAGATAGCGGTACAATAAATTCAATAGAAAATTATTGTATGTCGGTGTTTAGAGAAGGAATGGCAGAACACAGGAACTATTTATCATTTTCTTCTTTTACGTCTCGTTTGGGAAAGCAATATAAATTGGAATGCTATAAAATACCTAAATTTAGTAAAATTGGTTAGAGATATTTTGATTTAAAAAATAAAACTCTGACTTAACGTGGCTTACAAAGCCTTTACAAATTCCTTTATTGTTTCACCGATGAAATTGACAAAAGACCTGAGCTGTTAGGCACTGGGCGTAAAAAGATGGAATCAACGCTGGGTTTTCTTATAGTCGATATTGGTGAAAATAATATAACGTACCATACGTTAAAAAAGTACCAAAATACGTTACATATTTGTGACGTATTTTACGTATTTTTAAGAACGGTATAATATTGCCGTGGCCTGCCAAGATCGCATTTCAAGTGGTTTTTCGTGATTTTTTTACTAAATTTAAATCTAAGCAACTACTTTATTATATTTTTTCAGCCAAACATTAGATAAATCCGAGTTTGTATTCTATTTTTATTATAGTTATTCAAAATAACTGTAATATTTACTTAGAAAAATCGACATATTATCGACTTTATAATTGTTTTCTATTTGCAGTACTTATTGTGATTTTTTTTAAGCGTAAATGTTAGAAACAATTATAGATACAACGATCTAATGGCTTTGCTGAACAAAAAAATTATAGTATTTATATAAAAGTAAACGAAATAATCACGAAAAATCACTTGTAATGCAATACCGACCCGCGCGGCATGATCGCTCTTAATTTCGCATAAATTAGCCTTTATAACCTATACAATAAGGCTCTTGTTTCATTCTCATTCCCAAGAGCACAGTATGAAGAGAGTCTTTCCCAAACAGATGACCGATTGGCTTGTTAGCATTTCATTTGAGAGTATGAAGAGCTTTTGTGTTAAGTAACATTCGAATATCATGACAGAACGAAAATTATCATGTGTTCCGGTGAAAATACTTTAAAAAGTGTCTTTTGACAAGTTTAAAACTTGCTTGGCTTTACAAAAAAATTAAAGGAAGAAATAAAGTTCTTAAATAGTTTAATTTTAGAAAATTACAGTCACAAGACATTTTTACAAGTATTTTTTATCAAATTGCTCTAGTACAGTATGACCAAAGTAAGTTTTATTACAATATTATGTTTTTTATTATAGTACGCGCATTAATAAAAGTAAAACACGTTTATAAATCAGTACAAAGAGGAGATTATTCAAAAGCGATCTCTACCATGCACTCTTGGAATGGATAAAAATGACATATTTTGTTTGGCGGATCTTGCGTTGATTTTCACATGTAAGGGTTATGTAACAATTATTGACGCTTACTTTATGAGTTTTATTAAAACTAGCAGCGTCGCGCGGTTTACCTTGATTCCTAAAGGGCATGTGCATTTTAAATAAATATCCTTATATCATTCGGAAATAATCGAGCTTTACTTCAGTTTTATTTTCTAATAAATATTTTACTTCCTTACAATCTTATAAATAAAATAATTTCTTAAATTCACTGACAGAATTCACACACAGCCAAAACCGCTGGAGTTGTTCTCAATAAAATTCATCCCCACAAGGGGTTAAATAGCAGTTGAAACCGTCATTTTTGCCGATGGAGATCCCCCATACGGGACATGAATTGTATTAATATAAAAACGCATGCGTTGGTCATTCAGTACTAGAGCATCGATACAACCAAAATATCAATCGTTATTTGAATCATGCAGTCATCGTCTGATAGTGACGTAATTAGAAATTATACTTATGTTTTGTTCTACTTCCTTTCTTGTGGCGGATTGAAGAGTTTTACTTACAAATACACTACAACTCGAACATAATCAAATCAATTTAATTCGGGCAACAAAGACCCATATCATAAATACCTTACAGACTAACATACATACAAATAAAAAAAACAATGTACACATAAAACTATTGTACACGAAGTGACGGCGTCGTGTTGCGCTGCGTGGTGTCGCGTAGCCTTCCGCGGAATCGCCGATACATGACACCCTTCGGTCAAAAGTCTTCACATGAAAACATGATTTTTATAAAATTACAGACGCGCACAAAATACATCAACCCTTATTTCCCCGATGGTAGTTTCCTTTGGATTTCTCCAGACCCAAAGATGATAAAAAAAATCATGTGTGCCGTATCTGATAACTAGATACTTAGAGCTACAATGAGCTTTTTTTATTTTTTGCTGTACAATCATTTTCCTCAGAGTTACAGCTTGTTGAAAATCACCCAAAAATTTGGAATATTTTTAATATCCCTTAATTTTTGTGACTAGTGTATAAAAAGAGTGCCCTTTTGGTAAAATTTAGAAAGGCTTAAGCAATTTTTTTTGGATGGAATATCATCAAATGACGTCTCCTGCTCTAGGGTGGAGCAGAAGGGCGTGTCAGACTTTTACTGACTAAAACCCACCCGTGTTCCTTCAGTTGCCCATATGCCAGGGCCACGGTGTCTCTTCCGAACGGATCTCGCGACCCTGGCAGAAGGCACAAGCATAACCTGCGGATGATTAATTTTGGGAAGAATTAACGGCCTTGAAAAAAAATAATCTTTTAATGCTTACCTCACGCTAAAACATATTTAAATCAATGTGGTCTCATACTTTAACAATCTTCTGTATCGTGAGTGCTGTGATGTCTTGGTTTAGGTTAGGTTAGTTATATACAACAAAACACTATTTCCAATATAATTGTGTTAGGCGTGCAGTCGATACGGCTGCTCGGACAAGACTGCGAGTATGACGCATCGTCCCATACTCCTTCTACCGTGCAATCCCCACCACAGTACGCATAACTTCTAACTAAACGTCACAAATACATTTACAGCCTCAAACGACCACAACAGTTCGCCATACAAGTATTTACTCACTCAAAATTACACAATATAAAGAACACGTTTTTCTCTCTCTTCAACCCGCCAACCTAACTAATTCTCTTTATCTTCCAGTTAGCCCACGTACGTACTCATGTCACTGTTGTCTTTTACACGCTCCTATGGATTTGGTTACATTATATCGTTTGTATTGTAAACTGATAACATCCACAACCCGCTCGCTGTATTGCGTTATATGCGTAACCGTTATTTTAACCGTTTTTTATAACAATTTTTTTGCCAAACGTTATTTTTCACTTACAATATTTTCTTTCAATCTCGTTTTCTATAATTATATTACTATCCGCCACCTTTTTACTATGGTTCTTTATGATAAAATTGATTTATAAATCAATAATTTGTACAAAAACAAACGAATATAACGCAAAACGTCACTCTGTCCTAACAATTATTTACGCAACTTCCAACTTAAAATAACATCGTTATTTAACTCGTTTTTTTTTAACCACTTTTTGTTGCATAAATAATTGCCTATGTGTATCAACATGCTTGTGCACTGCTTACCTCAATAGACATCAGCTAGAATGCTTTTCAAGACGCAGAGGTCGTTCTCTGTACCGACTTCGAAAGATACCATCGGCCCGCCAAGAGTAACGTCGTTTTTTTAACGTTATTTTGTGATATAAGACCGATTTACCGGATAACGTTTTGCGATATGTATTGTAGTATCCGAAATGTATTTCATTTCTATATTGTGTTTGGATTTGTATGAAAATCATAATTTTTTCATCTAATTTCACTATAACAAAATGCTACAACGCATCTATCAGAAAGGTGTGGTCATATTTAAAGGGGGAGTGCCATGGTACTTCGTAATATTAAAATTGTCTTACGTTTTTTTTTCCAGTTTGCGAGTCAGTATCAGGCTATATGTTGACTGATTCATAAAAAAAAAACATTAAATGGGATTAAATGAACATAAAGGGCTGTTATGATGATTTTAATCATTATTATAATTCTATAAAGCCATATTAGTAACGATCGCGAATCATATTTTAATCATCATACAAACGGACCCTGGCCTACAAATAAAAATAAAAAAATCTTAATAAAATTTGAATTTAGCGGGCTACCTTACCGCTAATTCCTTAAGGATTTTACTTCAATACATACAGACCATCAAATTGAATAAATTTCTCCATTAGACCAATATATGTAGTAATCGCGAAAAGATTACGAACTGTCCCATACAAAACTTCAATACCTACTCGATTCAAATCTATGGGACGGCTGACTGTTTTTCTCGATTAAGATATTAGTTTCATAGAGAAAGTTCTTCAGTTTAATAGTCTGTACCATATACTTAAATATGTATGTACCTTTCTGATATATGATGTACACAATTTGTAACCTAAAAAAATAACTACCATTCACAATATAACAGTTATTTATCGTTGTTAAAAATAACTATAGTTGTATCGCAAAGCGTTATTTAACCCTTATCCCTAAAATCTACAGACCCGTTGAAATTAATAGTTCCCATTAGAAAATCCCGGTATTGATTGATAAATTATTCAAAATTTAAACCTGCATGGTTTACCCTTAATAATTGGCTATTAAACTTAGTTTTGTCTCTGTAACAATATTGTGAGAAGAATATATAATATAAGTGACTATACACTTGAGGCAGACATACAGGTGATATTTTGGTGTTATCGTTATTCCAAATTTGAATTCCTGACTGTTAAGAAAGTCCAAACAAACCTTTATGCAAAATAAAAAGGGTGGCTTGATTAAAGAGTCCGGGAGTGTATTATTAGAATCCAAAGCAATTAAGAAATGAATTTTAAAGGGTTTTACTTTTAAAGAAAGAAAAAAAAACAGATAAACCTGATTAAATATATATTCTATCTCATTTCTAGGTACTAACGTAAAAAAACCTAATTATTCTTCTCACAATATTATCATAGATACCGACTCGAAAAATTAAAACAATTTTACAGTCAAATTATAAAATCCAACTAAAGCAATTCTACTAACTGTACATTGAAATACTTACAACAACAAAATTTCTTAGGCGCAGCGGAAAGTTAACTCTAATACCTACACGATATGATTCACTGTAGAATGAGTATAATATAAAACACAGATCACGTGCACAATTAATGTTTTTTTTTTATTAAGAAAAAGAAATACAAACTCTTTGCTTCGGGCTCGAACGAAGTTTTTTAACTCTAGTATTAAATCTATTTTCATTTAATTAAAATAATTTAATCTTATAATTACTGTCATCAAACTAAAAATCGATTAACCGATATATTCTTCGGTGGTTGAATATGGTTATTAGTTACCCAAACAGTCACTAGAAGACTAAAAAGAAAGATCCTCAAGACCTTATTTTAGAGGCTATAAGAATAACAGAGCAGTCACTGGCTTCTGCCGGCAATTTCGTCCACGTAAAATAGATAACTCATGTTACTCCAAAATAATATACGTTCCATAGAAGATTTTTTTTTAAATCGGTAATTAGTTTATGAGTTTATTCGTTACAAACAATGAAAGTGTTCCTTTTTATAATAAATGTAATTATTGACGAATATCTGCAAGAGGATAGCAATAAAAATAATTTAAATAATATGTATCCTTAGGTAAAATACCGGTAAATGACTGGTATTCTCCATATTTAACCAGGGCTTCAAAGTGTTTAAATGCATAGGTTTCTTGCGAACGCTCGTTCCATCACAGACCTCATCCATCATTTTCCATCAGGCGTGATCAACGTCAATAGAAAATAAATTGGTTTGTAGAAAACACTGCACTGTTGAAAATCGACCCTAAACAGTTGGGAATAGGTTCAATACTACGATCTTTATTTGAGTCCCGAAGCATAAGATATAAGACTTAAGCACTATAGAATGTAAAAATGTTGCATTTTGAACTCTATTCGAACACTTCGCCACAAGACGTACAAGTCTAACACACAACGCGCTTCTAGAATTAGCTAATATAAAAATAACTAAAAGAAAGAAAAATAGTTAAATATATAGTTTTTTCAAATGATATACATAGTTGCTTCTGAATATTTCCCTGATGTCCGTTTTATTATGTTTTTCATCCCCCACGTCCAATATGTTTGTCGTATTGTGTGGTCTCGAAGTTTTCAGTGTTTTTGGTATATTTCTGTCTTTTAGCGTTTTTGTTATTAGCGTGTCGATGACAAAAATAACACGAACAATTATACACTATATTTTTTTTGTTTAGCGTATACTGTCCCACTGCTGGACAAAGACCCCCCAATTTCTTCCAAGAACTCTTGTCCCGCGCAAACATAAACCAGTCGTCGCGGTATGCATCTAGGTCGTCTCGCCACTGATTTCTGGACCGACCGCTGTGGCGTCGTCCATCTTCAGGCACCCATTGTGTGCAGAACTTTGCCCAGCTTTGTCATCTTGCATAATATGGCTAATATGCTAAACTATAGCTTTTAAATTTGTTTGGTCCAAAACTCAGCAAGGCGAGTTCCGTTCGCTGAATCAGCCATTAGGTTCTCACGTGTGCTAGTGACAGGGTATTCGGTGCAAGATGGTGTTTCTTACTAAATTCATAGATTCAAAAGGTTGCTCACACTCCCAACAGTTTTTTCTCCCTTCCAATTTCCGGTATCTTGCAACTTCACTAGGCAATGCCACGTTGTCTCGACACGTTGGTAAATAAATATAGTTGCCCAAGAGATGTCCCTATCAGGGTCACTACAAAATAGATACCTATGTTATATTCGGCTCGACATAGTAAAATGTTCGTTGACCAAAATTACAGGTTTTCTTTTGTCTTTGGTTGGTAATCTTATGTGAATCTCAAGTTTTTGCAAGGGTTCACTGATTAAAAAAAATGTCATAGCGAGCAAATAAAATAGCCTAATTTACCTTCAATATTAATCTTAAAGCAGATACGCCAAAGATAACTCGCGAAATTCAGTTCTAAATATGATTCACGACCAAATCAAATGTAAATTTCTTTTAGTTCTCTTTAAACACTTTTTTTTTTTTTTCTCGTCAACAAAACTTCAAGACCACACCACTCCATGTTCCTATATGTCCCACTTCTGTGCCGCACGTACGCTAATATCTTCACGCTACGAACAGGACAGTGAAGGCAGAGCTCACAGTATGCAGCACGGAGCTACGGGCGAGTCAGCGAGGGAGCAGGGTGATGGTGATAGCGGGTTTGATGTGAGTATATCTGGAAAACGTTGTGCTTTCATGTGTGGGTTTGTCAATTATGTTGGACTCCGAGCTGTGATATTCCTAAAGGAAAAACTCAATAGGAACCGATTAATTTCACAAACACAGCCATTTGTTTTATAGTAAGCTCTAAAACAAAATGTAATATATAATTCCTTTTTCAAAATTCAAAACCGACAATTTCGAAATGGCTACCGAAAATCATGATTTATTTTTAACTAGCTGGCCTAGCGAACTTCGTATCGCCTCAGAATCAGTTAATGTTGTAATAAACCTATCAAGTTTGACAACCTGGCACTTTGAAGGCATAAAGCGTTTTCTAGCTGACACTCCTATATTTGGTAAGCTCCTAACCCAGTTATGGCAACATGGTACTTTGAAGGCATAAAGTATTTTCTAACTGACAACTCTTGTTAGGTGAGCTCCTGCGCGATAGGACCACCTGGTACTTCGAAGGCATTAAACGTTTACTAACTGACATACAAAATGTATGAGAAAACGAAAAATCCTCTTTTTGTTCTCATGAAATATTCCCATGTTTTAATAGTTATTCTGCTATTTGGGGCCCAGATAAATCTAAAAAATCCTAGATAGTAAAAATCGGCCCAGCCGTTCTCGAGTTATAAGTGTTGTAACAAACCCGACTTTGTTTTATATATACAGGGTGTCCAGTAAATAGCACGACATACTGCAGGGGGTGATAGCTTGGGTCACTACCTATCAATACAACACAATATATGTCCAGCAAAATCTTACGGATTTACAGTTTTACAAAATTTTCCGAAATACCGAAAAATCTCTACCTTGAAACTGATTTTTAAGCATCTCGTAATGAAAAAATCCTTTTCTAGTACTTTTTTTTACATCAAATTATTCGCGAATAGTTATTTTACTCATTGATAAGTCTTTTTTCTATCAAAGACAAGAATGTTTTCAAGAAATACTATTTTTTGTTTAAATTTGCACAGAACTATTTTCTTATCACTTAAGTTTAACCTACAGTGGTGAAAAAAAAAAAATAAGTAAGATTTTGTTGAACATATATTGTGTTGTATTGATAGGTAGTGAACCAAGCTATCACCCCCTGCAGTATGGCCGTGCTATTTACTGGACACCCTGTATAGACTGGGTTTTTCCATCTGAAATTTCTCAGTAGCAGCTCAGAGTTTGGATCTATGCCTGGTTGATGGCAGTGGGAGCCCCCTATTACATGGGTCAAATCAGAAAAAGTCAAAAATGTACTTAGTGTTATTTGACTTTAAGTCGATTATTGATTAAAAAGTATCGGACACATAGTCCGACATGGCAGTTAACGTGTTAAAGATAACTGGCGATGGGGAGAAGTACTATAGATACACCTTTGCCCAACCTCTTTAAGGAATCAAAGTTTGATATTATGTTGTGTTATATACAGTAATCTAGATATGAGTTTACTCATGAAAGTAGCCTTTAAAAACAATGTTAGTTTTTCTTTAATATGTTTTTGATCCTTGAATAACTTTGGAGCTTCTACGCTGTAATCCAAAAAACCTTATATTTGTGCATCTAAGGCTCTAGACAGACGGACTGTATTTCAACTGCAATCCAACCGCAAATTGCAGTTCAAGTGCAGTTTGAATGCAGTTGACACGACTGCAATAGAACTGCAAACCAACGGTGCAGTTCGACTGCAGTCGGTGTGCAGTTCACATGATTGCACGCCGACTGCAATCGGACTGCACGTTTGTTACACGCTAAGTTTATTCGTGCAGTCCGATTGCAGTCGGCGTGCAATCGTGTGAACTGCACACCGACTGCAATCGAACTGCACAGTTGGTTTGCAGTTCTATTGCAGTTGTGTCAACTGCATTCAAACTGCACTTGAACTTCAATTTGCGGTTGGATTGCAGTTGAAATGCGGTCCGTCTGTCTAGAGCCTAATGTATTTTTCTGTACGATCTCATCGCCGTACATTTTTCTGCTTACTACGTTACCTACTTTAGGCCAACGATGCGCTTCATAATTTAGCATAATAAAATAACTTGAGTAACGAATTTAATTACAGTGTACTTATAACTTGATAGCTATCATCAACTGAGAGAAACCCTTCCACTCTTCTACTGTTACTTACTTAAACAATAAACTTAACTACTTAGTGCATCTTAGTGGAACGTGTTTCTCTATGTAACTGAATCTTCTCGACAAACTTGACCGTCTTCTAAATAACTGCATTCGATTCGTTTTCAATCTGCGTAAATATGATCATGTCTCGGCGCATCGGTCACTTCTTAAGTGGTTGCCCATACGCCAGCGCAGAGAGCAAAGAGCGCTGACCACCTTGTTTTCATTTCTTGATTCTCCCTCTTTCCCCGTGTATCTTGCCTCCCACTTTCAGTACATTTGCGCTAACCATCATAAAAATCTACGCTCATCGCAGAATCGTCTTCTTCAATGTCCCAGTCATCGCACAGACTTCGTTCACTCTTCCTTCTTTGTCCAGTCTATCTCTCTGTGGAATGCGCTCCCCCAAGAAATCAGGATGGCACCCAACCGATTGACTTTCAAAGTTAAAGTTCGCGAGCACATTCGCAAAAAGTTGGCAGTTTCATTACAACGGTAATGTTTCTTCATTGTTTATCTTACTTGATTTTAGTAAGTTCATTTATTTATATATATTTATGTGTGTATATATTTATATATAGTTAGGTATGTATATTGTATTTATGGTTTAAATAGGTTTATGCGTTTATATTTTTATTTTTATTGCACCTACCACTGTTTGTCTCTACACCACCCAAAGGTTGACTGGTAGAAAATGCCTATGGCATTAAGTCCGCCTCTGTACATTTGTGTGCGTGAAGTATTAAATAAATAAATAAATAAATAAAAACCTTCACGACAAATCAGTGTACGGAGTTAACTACTACGACCCGTACATTTCCTTTTTGATTATGTTCAGATGGTGGATGACGACGGTCGTGGATCGCCAGGCAGCACGGATGACACCGAGCGACCTTCATCCACAAAGTCAGGAGACAGTGACTACCCTGAAACGTCTACTAAGGTAAGATTAACTCCACATTCGTAAAGACGTAAAAAATAACACGGCGGGATTTTCGCGCACTAGACCTTCAATGTAGCGCCGGGTTAGAAAATCGATTAATGTGTTTTTTCGACGCGTTAGGATATAATTTATAGAATTCTCGGTTCTAGGTTCAACACTGACAGTTGAAAATCCAGTGAGCCATAAAATCCCGCTACGATTTGTTCCCGTGCAAACGTAGTCTAACGTAGTTATTGTAACTCATTATAATAAGTCTGCCATGGATCACAGCTGACACCTTAGCATTGTTAAATTGATTGAGGGATTGGTTGAATAACTGAATGAGTATGTGATTGAATGGATGAGCGAGACAGCATTATTTTTAGTATATGCGAAACCTGAATATAGTTAGTTCAGAATCAGTAACTGAATCGATTTCAATAATTTTTACACCATGTTGTTTTTGTCCCAAAAATATTTAATTACGCTTACAAGTTGGACACCGAACGACACTAACTTCTTATCCGCAATCACGGCAGTTCATAGCGGTACTAGGCGCGGGTGCACAGCGGGGTGGGGTCAGTGGGTCGTCTTAGGGGCGGAGTACATGTTTTAGTACGAACAACCGGGTAACATAACAAGCTTATAACTTTGTGATTATTAATGACATAGTTTTGAATTTTTTTTCATAGATTCTTTACAACAAAATACTAGACCCGTGTTTCGGGTTTCGAATATACAAAAATTAATGTTGTATAAAGATAGCCACCCACATCAATGGGGGCAATAACTCTTTATCTATCGACCACTGCGACCATTATTGCTTAGCCACAAGCCCGCTCAGTTGTTAGCTAATTATCGGCTGAGTGAGTGAATAACTTAATGATTGATTGGATGACTTAATGAGTGACTATATAACCGAATCACTGAGAGTTGATGAATTTGTTGTTGAATGTCGTAGTGCGTTAATGCATAAATGAGTGATAAAATGACTGAGTGAATGACCGATGTATCGATGAATGATTTTAAAGTGGTAGACACACCAACTTTCCTAGCTGTCGCTAAGGTGTTATTTATTTCACAGCAAGCTTCAACTGACAAAGACACAAGCAGCCCTGAAAGCAACAGTCTGCTCGACCCGTCAGTGCTCTCCGACTTCACCACGCAAGCACTCGTGCTCACCGTGCTTGCTACGCTCGTAAAGTACACTACAGGTAGGCCAAAACGTTAAGTGGCTGAAATATAGGTTGGCAAACTATAACCATTAATTTATCACAAGAGTCTAGAACCCAAAGCGTACATTTTTTCGCCTGTTATAAAAAAAACGGTGCTCTTTAAATGGTGAAAGAATTCATCATGTCTTAGAACCAAGAATTCAAACACATGTGACATCTACCAACCCGCACTGGGCCCGCGTGGTGGTTTATGGCCCACTCCCTCTCACCGAGAGGAGACCTATGTCCCAGCAGTGGGAACGTATAGGCTGCTGATGATGGTGTTATAAAAAAAAGTGCAATGCCTACGCGGTTAAAACGTCTGGAAAATTGGAAAAATTCTACGCACGGGATTCAGAATCAAGTACTGTAAATGTAAAAACTTAGTTTTACTGTGTTAAATCATTCCTTAGCAACAATTTCCCGCATAAAGCAACGAACAGGACACAAAGCAAACCAATTTTTTCTGGTGCATTGAATAATGCACTTCATTGTACTGTCTTAAAGTATATTTTTTTTACAAATACCGACGCAGACGCCAAAAGGACCCTCAGCGGACTTTACTGCTCTCTTATAAACTTAAAAACACTGAAAATAAAATAAATTCTTGAGCAACGCCACTTTTTTTGTTTTAGATGAAGACGAGATTAGAATACTATACCAGTATTTGGCGGAGGGATCGGTTGTGTTCCCAAAAGTATTCCCAGTTATGTAAGTATTACTTGTTCATATTTTTAACACCCACACACCAATGTTTCTATGATTATCCCACAGAAAAGTAAATACTACTGGGACATAAAGCTAGCCTATGCTTCTCCCTGCCATGGTCGCGGAATTGTTTGAAAGAGTAACCGTGGCCCTGGCACAGGCAACTGAAGGAACACGGGTGGGTTTTAGTCGGTAAAAGTTTGACACGCCCTTCCGCTCCACCCAGAGCGGGAGACGTCATTTGAAGATTTCCCACCCAGAAAAAAATGCCTATGCTACTCCTTATAACAACAGCTATCTGCCAGTATAAGTCCCTTCAATCTCGGTCCAGCCGTTTTGGAGATTACTGGAACAACAGACAGATAGATGGAAAAAAAAATATTAATCACATTTTGATGTAGAAAACCTTATCTCTAATGGGTAATTATATATTAATACCTATGTATGTTAGTTTGTAAGGTATGTGTCTATGGGTCATTGTCACCTGAAGATAAAATTTTTATTATTATTTTTATTTATTTTTCTCCATATTTAATTATTTAATTATTATTATTATATATTTGTAACTTCACATTCACACTAAACACCACATAAACACACACGCTTCACCAAATGTTTAATATAATCCTAGTTTTAGAAAAATATTGTAATAGTACCATAAATTGACACTGTAACTTGGATAGGCGAAGACACTGGTCCCTATAAATACAGTTAACACTAGTTTAGGGACCAGGGGATTCACATTCAAGATATTGTTTACTCCGTGCCTTATTGTAAAACATCATTTGCAAACAGATTTTCAAATTTTCTAGGACCATTCATGTATAATTAAATATCGAAGCACGTCCGAATTCGTAATTTTAACAGCCGCGCTTGTAAAACGGAAATTATTAAGTTTCTTAATTCACTAAATTATGATGATACAGAAAAAATGCTCCAAATTACTAGTTAATAAAATAAATCACCAAAATACATAACACATTTACATTACACATTTCACGTCACTACACACACACTGATCAATTATTACAGATTTTAGGAAGATGAACTGCATAATTAAGACATTATTTTAACTTTTAATCTAATTTATAATTTTAATCTTATTTTTAATTTGAATCTAATTTTGAATTTTAATCCGATTTTAAATTTTAATCTGATTTAAATTTGAATCTAATTTTGAATTATAATCCGATTTTAAATTTTAATCTGATTTAAATTTGAATCTAATTTTGAATTATAATCCGATTTTAAATTTTAATCTGATTTAAATTTGAATCTAATTTTGAATTTTAATCTAATTCGGTTCAGCCAGACACTTTGTAAACAAATTTTGCATCTGAATATTTTGCATATACTATGTCAACTTTAACATCTACCTACAAGTTTTTTACAAAAATTAAGTTTACTGTGTTGTTATTTACCTCTATTTTAAATTATGTTGCACCTACTTTGCTTTGTTAATAGTAAACTAAGAAAGATTCTAGGAAAATTGATTTTGTCACAAGTCTGCTATAAACTGTACAATTACAGAGTAAGAGGAAATCTGTTCCACCGTAATACAGTTTATACTAGTACGGGGAACAGAGTGAATCAGTTCTGTGCTAACAACCATAATATGTACTTACAGAGATACTTCAGACAAGAATTTTACCTACCTGTACTACTTATGTGATACTTATTGAAATTGTGCTAGGTTGTTTTTTATTTGGCAAATAAAGTTGTTTTTGTTTATTTTTTTAATTGTGTTAACATTCATGTCAATAAACTTATTACTTACTTATAGATGTTCTATGTACTGTATATACTTTCATTATATGCATATAATAAAAAGCAATTGTTTACATTAAAAACATACACTTATATTTTATTTATTTACTATAGGAGATACATTTCAACTTCTTCGCCCCTAACCAAATGCCTTTATTCGCTACAGACACAGTTTACTCGACATGAAGATCAACCATGTACTGATGCATTGTCACGACCAGCTGATATTGAGTGCCGTGCAGAGTATTATACAGGTAAACTTTAATCATCATTTCATCATCATTATCAAAATATGTTTATTTCACACTAGCTTCTGCCCGCGACTTCGTCCGCGTCAAATTTTTGCTCTCCTGACCCTTCCCGTTGCATCGAATTGCCTTCCAGTTTTCGTCCATTTTTCGTTGCTGCTCCGTTCCTTTTGACCGTAGCGTGATGTTATATAGCATTCCTCAATAAATAGGCTACCCAACACAAAAATATTTATTCAATTCGGACCAGGAGTTCCTGAGATTACCGCGTTCAACCAAACAAACAAACTCTTCAGCTTTATAATATTAAGTTTAGATAAACCTACATGGGCAGTTATGAAACATCAGAAGCTAGATGCACGATTCCAATTTGTTGGTTCCTATGGAGAAGAGCCGGCAAGAAACTTCATGCTTACTCTTTTAAGAATTGGTTTTTACAGTGGTTTCAAAGTACAGTGTTAATTGGTATGGGAGGACAGCGTAGGCCTGTCAACAAGTACCAGTTAATTAATAAAATAGAAAATTGTCTACAATCTACAAGGCCCCATATAAGGCGTCATTTCAGCCGTAAGACATCCACTGCTGGTCTATGTCCTTCTCCTTGGCTTGGGTCTGCCATAATCACCATGCTTGGCAAGCGAGTTGGGGATGCAGTATTGTGGTAAAATGCATAGAGAACGTTGCTGCCCACTCTCTAGTAAGCCCCTTTAGTCGCCGCCTTAGGCGACTTCGACAAATCCCCCCAAATTGGGAGGCCTATGTCTAGCAGTGGATGTCTTAATTTTGGATATCTAAATGCTATGTCGAACAATGAACGTCTTTCGGTTGAACGGATGATGCTTGACATTGACACATTTTCCTTTAAGCTTTAAAACATCTTAATTGTTATTTTGTGTTTTCTTTTCAGAACATGATAGCGAGTGAGGACGCGAGTCAGCAACAGTTGCATTACATGCAGAGTTGCGGCTTTGGCGGGCTTTGGAGATTTGCCGGACCATTTACTAAGGTATGTAACGTATTGTTGTGTTAGAAGCTTTTTCATGCGAATTGAATTCAAATATCTATTTTAGAAAGTGGCAGCTCCAGGGTAGCCTGCGTAATTCAATTTGTCTTACGTTTTTTTGCCATTTACACTCTTGCTTCATTATCGGCTTCAGCACCCTCTAAAACCATGAAAACGACACCCATGACGAAAAATTGGATTTTAGGTTTTTTATTTTACCTCACTATTCGCTTCAACACCCCCGAAAACCATGAAAACGATAGCTATGATGAACAATTTGAAAATTTTCGTACCTGCCAACTCGGATTTTAATTTTCATTTTGATCTCACAATCGCCTTCATAACCCTCGAAATCAATAAAGACATCAACTACGACAGCAAAAATGAAAATGTTCGCAGTCATTTTGGATTTTCATTTAGATCTCACTATTGGCTTCAACGTCCGCGAAAATTTTCGCAGCCGTCTTGGATATTAATTTTGAGTCTCCTCCTCACTATCGGCTGTAGCATACTTCAAAACCATGAAAAGCATCTCTCTGCCTTTCTCTTCATTATTGAAAAAAAAGCCACATAAACCCTTGCATAACGCTTTGTCGTTACGTAAAGGTTTCTACAATCAATTCTAGTCCTTCTAGCTGCGTGAAACAATTTAGTTCAACGTACCTCTTCCGTCGTTGATTGTCTTCAACGCACTAGTGTAACTTTATTTATTTCAACTTTAACAAAATTGACAATAACAAAATTAGTCGATGAGTTTATGGTATTTGTGTAAAATGTTAAAGAATTTCGAAGAAACTACCCTCAAAATGGTATCCCTTTTAGCTGTTGTTCTTCTTTACAGTGTCAATTTTGGAATTACAACAAGAAGGCCAATTTTCGTAATTGAAAACGTTCAAAATCTAGTTGCAATCTCATCTCAGCAACAACCAAATGTCAAAAACTTGTCAAAAATGTATGCAAACTCGAGGCATTTTTGGCAGATTCAGACTGAGTTCAGGCTGTAAACGTTCTTAAAATAATTAGAATTGACCCATTTCATTTCATTTATTCATAAACAATTTACATTGTGTTGAATATTTACACATGCAGTTAACATAAAAATAGAAAAAAAATTAAAATACAGAGAACAATGAACTATTAATTATCCTCCTCCTCTGATATACTAAAGAAGACTAAAGGAGCTTCGCTCCCCCAGAACCAATGCACAGCAGAAAGCAGCGAGCTGTTCGTGAACTGCCTCGAGGCCATGGTGGAGACGTGTCTACCGGGAGGCGACGAGGCACTCACTCGCGCTCCGCCGCCCGACCCTGACCATCCCGAGCCTAGCGACGGGCATCGCTACCCCGGTAAGCTATTGAACCATCGTCTTCATCATTGCCAGCCTCGCTCCACCCGTGGGTGTACACCTCCTTGCTTCCTCTCAGGAATATATCATCAGCTGTCTAACTATGTTGGGGGCGGCTTCCAGTCTTAACCGGAGGCAGCTAAATACCAGTATTTGCATATGGAGCAACTAATTATCGTATCCGAAGACCATAAGCTTTTTTGGAAGTCGGTTTAAAGAATAAGAATACTTGCAATCATTAGACGAGTCCGATTCTCCTGAGAGAAGTGATAGCACTCGGGTCAACGACATACACATCCTGAATAGTTGTCACGCTGTCTATCAAAAATTTCTATTGCGCTTGGCCGTGTGCCTTTATCATCAGGCAGTTCCTCCATGTATAAATCCTGGGGTTTTGCTGACTCCGGTTAGACTAGAACCCGACCCTAACATAGTTGCTATCTTCGCAGAAGATTTATATTTTTAAGTGCTCATGAAAACATCAATGGACGTCTGGACTGGAGCTGCATAGGTATCCGGTCTCGCGGGATGGATTTTTCGGATAGTTCCCATTCTACCCAAAAAATCTATGCCTGCTAGCCCTAGTACCTTCTCGCACCAAGCTGCTTGAATACAAATCGTGAGTAGCCTTCCTTATTTTGAATGTCGTTGACGTCGCCGTCGATGACGCTGAATCGCGTACACTCGGCTCCAGTCGGTCGGTGACGGTGAAACGCATATACTTGACTCCAGGCGGTCGTTGACGCGGAATCGCTGAATTTTGGTGCTCCTGAAAACATCATTGCACATCTGGACTCCTGTGAGCAGCATAGTTATCCGGTCTCGCGGTATGGATTTTTCGGATAGTTCCCATTCTACCCAAAAAAACCATGCCGATGCATCTGGTACCTTCTTATACCAAGCTGCTTGAAGACAAATCGTGAGTAACCTTCCTTATTTTGTAGTGAAAACTTCTTTAGGCGCTGAATCAAATACTCGACTCCAGTCGCTCGGTGACGGTGAAACGCATATACTTGACTCCAGGCGGTCGGTGACGCGGAATCGCTGAATTTTGGTGCTCCTAAAAACATCATTGCACATCTGGACTCCTGTGAGCAACATAGGTATCCGGTCTCGCGGTATGGATTTTTCGGATAGTTCCCATTCTATCCAAAAAAACCATGCCGATGCATCTGGTACCTTCTTATACCAAGCTGCTTGAAGACAAATCGTGAGTAACCTTCCTTATTTTGTAGTGAAAACTTCTTTAGGCGCTGAATCAAATACTCGACTCCAGTCGCTCGGTGACGGTGAAACGCATATACTTGACTCCAGGCGGTCGGTGACGCGGAATCGCTGAATTATGGTGCTCCTAAAAACATCATTGCACATCTGGACTCCTGTGAGCAACATAGGTATCCGGTCTCGCGGTATGGATTTTTCGGATAGTTCCCATTCTACCCAAAAAAACCATGCCGATGCATCTGGTACCTTATTATACCAAGCTGCTTGAAGACAAATCGTGAGTAACCTTCCTTATTTTGTAGTGAAAACTTCTTTAGGCGCTGAATCGCGTACACTCGGCTCCAGTTGGTCGGTGACGGTGAAACGCATATACTTGACTCCAGGCGGTCGGTGACGCGGAATCGCTGAATTTTGGTGCTCCTGAAAATATCATTGGACATCTGGACTCCTGTGAGCAGCATAGGTATCCGGTCTCGCGGTATAGATTTTGCGGACAGTTCCCATTCTACCCAAAAAAACCATGCCGACTAGCCCTAGTACCTTCTCGCACCAAGCTGCTTGAAGACAAATCGTGAGTAGCCTTCCTTATTTTGTAGTGAAAACTTCTTTAGGCGCTGAATCAAATACTCGGCTCCAGTCGCTCGGTGACGGTGAAACGCATATACTTGACTCCAGGCGGTCGTTGACGCGGAATCGCTGAATTTTGGTCCTCCTGAAAACATCATTGCACATCTGGACTCCTGTGAGCAGCATAGGTATCCGGTCTCGCGGTATGGATTTTTCGGATAGTTCCCATTCTACCCAAAAAAACCATGCCGATGCATCTGGTACCTTCTTATACCAAGCTGCTTGAAGACAAATCGTGAGTAACCTTCCTTATTTTGTAGTGAAAACTTCTTTAGGCGCTGAATCAAATACTCGGCTCCAGTCGCTCGGTGACGGTGAAACGCATATACTTGACTCCAGGCGGTCGTTGACGCGGAATCGTTGAATTTTGGTGCTCCTGAAAACATCATTGCACATCTGGACTCCTGTGAGCAACATAGGTATCCGGTCTCGCGGTATGGATTTTTCGGATAGTTCCCATTCTATCCAAAAAAACCATGCCGATGCATCTGGTACCTTCTTATACCAAGCTGCTTGAAGACAAAGCGTGAGTAGCCTTCCGTATTTTGTTCGTTTGATCCCTGCCAGGGTCGCGAAATTTGTTCGAAAGAGATACCATGGCCCTGGCACATGGGCAACTGAAGAAACACGGATGGGTTTAGTCAGTAAAAGTCTGACAAGCCTTGCATGACGCTCTGGCCGGAGCGGGAGTCGTCATGCGTGATTGACCTTCCTCGTTTTGTGAAGCTGAATCGCTGAATTTTAGTGCTCATGAAAACATCATTAAGGGTTTTTTGTACTTTCGAACGCGAATCGTAATTTTTGGTGGGTGACGGTCAATCTGGTATACTCAGATCCAGTCGCTCGGTGAAGCTAAATCGAGTATACTCAGCTCCAGTCGCTCGGTGAAGCTGAATCGAGTATACTCAGCTCCAGTCGCTCGGTGAAGCTGAATCGAGTATACTCAGCTCCAGTCGCTCGGTGAAGCTGAATCGAGTATACTCAGCTCCAGTCGCTCGGTGAAGCTGAATCGAGTATACTCAGCTCCAGTCGCTCGGTGAAGCTGAATCGAGTATACTCAACTTCAGTCGCTCGGTGAAGCTGAATCGAGTATACTCAGCTCCAGTCGCTCGGTAAAGCTGAATCGAATATACTCGGCTCCAGTCGCTCGGTGAAGCTGAATCGAGTATACTCGGCTCCAGTCGCTCGGTGAAGCTGAATCGAGTATACTCGGCTCCAGTCGCTCGGTGAAGCTGAATCGAGTATACTCGGCTCCAGTCGCTCGGTGAAGCTGAATCGAGTATACTCAGCTTCAGTCGCTCGGTGAAGCTGAATCGAGTATACTCAGCTTCAGTCGCTCGGTGAAGCTGAATCGAGTATACTCAGATCCAGTCGCTCGGTGAAGCTGAATCGAATATACTCGGCTCCAGTCGCTCGGTGAAGCTGAATCGAGTATACTCAGATCCAGTCGCTCGGTGAAGCCGAATCGAATATACTCGGCTCCAGTCGGTTGGTGACGCTCAATCTAGTACAAGCGGCTTCAGTCGGTCGGTGACGCTGAATCTGGTGTACTCGGCTTCAGTCGGCCGGTGACGGTCAATCTGGTATACGCGGGTTCAGTCGATCGTCGAAGGTAAATCGAGTATACTTGGCTCCAGTCGGTCGGTGACGCTGAGTCGCGCATATTCGCATAACACAACAGTCTTTTGCCTTACCTCAATGTTGTCTTGGCGTCATTTAAAGCTTTTAACAAAGTTGGGAAAGAAAAAAAAAAATTTTTTTTTTTTTGTTATATTAGTTTTCTATATCGATTTCGAGTTTTCGATATCGAAATTAAATTTAATTTTACTCTGTGGATGAAAAAGATATGTTGCAGCGGCTTCAAATAAAATTAGGATAAGCTCAATATAATGATGATAATCGGACGTTTTAAAACCATTTACGTTTCATTTTTTTTTTATTTGTAAAATGTTTGTCATATTGTATTTTGTCATTTGTCATATCCAGATGTTTCGTACAATTTAAAAATGTCCCGGTTACATAATTGTAATTACATAATTGTAACAAAGCTTTGTTTCAATACTAAAGATCGTAAGCAGGTGTTCTGTAGTTTCTCTCCCCTCCAGCTTCATAGGAAAATGTGTGAGTTTATGTATGTATGGAAAATTAAATTGTATGTATTTTTCTCTCTTATTCCAGGTGTCCACCGGCAGACTACGCTCTATTGTACAACTCAGGACACCTAGCATGAGGACGAAGAGTAAATATGGAGGGCGCTCCTATTTACTTGTAAGTATTCATTTATATAACCAAGACAACCGACATAGCCCGAAGAATTGCTAAAATGAATTGGCAATGCGCAGGGCATATTGCTCGCAGAACAAATGGCCGGTGGGGCTGGAAGGTTCTGGAGTGACCGCGTACTGGAAGCGTATCATCTCATAATGTCAAACTGTCAAAATGACAACCAGACGCAAAATGTCCACTTCACAGAATATCAACTTCTTAGAATGTCAAATTAGCATAATGTCAATTTCTCAAAATGTCGAATCCTCATAATGACAAATTCGCATAACGTCAACTTCTCACAACGTCAACTTCTTAAAATGGTAAATTCGCTTAATGACACCTCCACGTAGTGTCTATTTACGTAGGTATACAAAGGGGCATATTAAGGTAGGTTTAAAATATTAGGTTGGGGAAAAAGTCTTTTCGCATTATAGTATGTATGAACTTGTAATAAAATCTCTTTGGCTATACTATTTGTATCTGGCTGGTTTTGGTATCATTGAAAGTTTAAATTTTAAAGAACATAATTCCAAATTCAAATTAGGAAAATGTGTGATTTTCATTTGTTTTTCGTACCGTCAAGATGAGTGAATCTAATGAAGAAATTCGATACATTTTAAAATTTTACTACAAAAAAGGTAAAAATGCAACGCAAGCCGCGAACAAAATTTGCGATGTTTATGGACCTAGTGTAGTGTCTGTGAGAGTAGCACAAATTTGGTTTAAGCGTTTTCAATCCGGAAATTTTGATGTCAAAGATGCACGTCGCTCTGGTCGCCCTATTACGGATAACATGGATGCCATTTTTGAAAAAGTGGAGCAAGATCGGCATACCAGTAGTTACGACGTAGCTGAAGAACTGGAAATTGACCACAAAACAGTTTTGGCGCATTTGAAAAATACTGGGTACACAAAAAAGCTCGACATTTGGGTACCTCACGAGCTCACTGAAAGAAACCTAATGAACCGTGTACTCATTTGTGATTCTTTATTACGACGTAATGAAACCGAACCATTTTTGAAGAAGCTGATAACTGGTGATGAAAAGTGGATCACGTATGACAAGAACGTGCGAAAAAGGTCGTGGTCAAAGGCCGGTCAGGCTTCACAGACTGGCGAAACCCGGGTTAACTCGCAACAAGGTGATGCTGTGTGTGTGGTGGGATTGGAAGGGCATTATTCATTATGAGCTGTTACCACCAGGCAGGACCATCGATTCTGAACTCTACTGCGAACAACTGATGAGATTAAAGCAAGAAAGAAGTTGAGAGAAAGCGGCCGGAATTAAACAACAGAAGGGGTGTGGTTTTTCATCATGATAACGCTAGACCTTACACATCTTTAGTCACCCAACAAAAATTAAGAGAGTTTGGCTGGGAGGTGTTAATGCATCCGCCGTATAGTCCTAACCTTGCACCTTCAGATTTCCACCTGTTTCGGTCTCTTCAGAATTCTTTAGGCAGTGTCAGGTTAACATCACGAGAGGACTGCCAAAACCACTTGTCGCGGTATTTTGACCAGAAGTCCCAAAATTTCTATAGCAATGGGATCATGTCCCTACCTACAAGATGGCAAAAAGTTATCGAACAAAATGGTACCTACATACTTTAGTTAAATGTAAATAAACTTTATTAAAAAATGTTTTGAATTTTCTTAAAAAATGCGAAGAAACTTTTTCCCCAACCTATTATTTGTTGACTTTCAAAAGAAAATATTAAAATTTATAATCAATCCACTGTATGGTGTGTCACCTTAAACATATGCAAAAAATAAACACCATAATCAAAATGACGAAAATATACAAAAATTAGAACAAAACTGATTGAAAAATTTGATTCTCTATGGGAATAGAAAAACATGCATAAAGCTGCTTGTTTTAATTTACTTTTTGAATAAAGAAAGATAGCCGCTAAACTGTAATCTTAAAAAAAAAATGCCATTTTCAGACTTGCAGTGCAGTTAAATATTTATATTATTCAATATAAAAATTATGTCGCGGAGTCCTTTCCTATTTCTTAGAACTTTAAAAAGACGGTTCGTTATTCTCTGATCCCAACATTTTTCTTCTTATTTTTTGTCATTTTGACGAATGGTTTTTTAAGGGTTCCGTTGCCAAATGGCAAAAACGGAACCCTTACAGATTCGTCATGTCTGTCTGTCTGTCCGAGTATGTCGCAGCCTTTTTTTCCGAAACTATAAGAGCTATGCTGTTGAAACTTGGTAAGTAGATGTATTCTGTAAACTGCATTAAGATTTTCACACAAAAAATAGAAAAAAAAACAATAATATTTGGGGTTCCCCATACATAGAACTGAAACTCAAAAAAAAAATTTCATCAAACCCGTACGTGTGGGGTATCTATGGATAGGTCTTCAAAAATGATATTGAGGTTTCTAATATAATTTTTTTCTAAACTGAATAGTTTGCGCGAGAGACACTTCCAAAGTGGTAAAATGTGTCCCCCCCCCCCCCCCCCCGGAACTTCTAAAATAAGGGAATGATAAAACTAAAAAAAATATATGATGTACCATACCATGTAAACTTCCACCGAAAATTAGTTTGAACGAGATCTAGTAAGTAGTTTTTTTTAATACGTCATAAATCGTAAACCACAATTTACCTTTCATTCAGTCAACTCAAATATAAAAATTAAAAAAAAAAAACATTTAATTTCATAAACATAAACCTTATGCATAAACCATGAATTCCTGCAGGTTTGTACGGAACCCTCGGTGCGCGAGTCCGACTCGCACTTGGCCAGTTTTTTAACATGCGTTTATTAACGTCATACGTATACTATTATGTTTGTATGTTAGTGTGTACCTATATAACGGAAACTTTAAACATGATTTTGACCCCTTTTAAAACGTCGGATTAACTCGAAATTTGCCACACTTATCAAGGACCAATGACAATACAATAATTTCAGAATTTATGAAATTATTGTACCTTGCCAGAGTTACCAGGAAAGCAAAAAACTGTCTGTGAAAACTACGCTGACATATGTCACAAAATTCGAAACACCCTAAAAAATTTAAAGTAAATAATAGTTAAAATAAAGACTAAAAAACACGCTTCCATAGAAAACCAAACTAAAAAGTAGATAAAAACTTTTTTACAAAAAAAAAATCAACCGACTTCCTTAAAAACACTACAAAGTGAAAAATAACTTTAATTTCGGAAGTCGGTGGCAAAAAAACAATAAATACAGATCCTAAGACACCGACTTCCGAAATTAAAGTTATTTTTCACGTTGTAGTGTTTTTAAGGAAGTCGGTTGATTTTTTTTGTAAAAAAGTTTTTATTTTTAAATTTTTGGTTGTGGTATTCACCCCGCACTAATTCCAAACAAATAATGCATATTTATGCGATAGCAGAAATCGAGGTTGATTTGCTGTAATTTTTTAAAGAGTTCCGGTGTCTGTCTCTGGAACTCATCATCAGATGTAGATTAGATTAGATTTATTTATTTGCCTGAAATATGGTATTTTACAGATTTTACAACACTCAATAGTTCTTCATATTCCGCCAACTAAATTCGGCATGCAAATTTTGTGATAATAACGATGATTCTAATTTTATAACTTTAAACAAAATAATTAAATTGCAATGTCAAAAAAAATAAAATAAAATTGCCTACATATTAAATTACAAATGTCAACGAAAAATAATTAAATTACAATTGTCAAAAAAAAAGAAATAAATTACCAAAGAAAAAGAAATAAATTACCAGTGTCAAAGAATACTAATTAAATTACAAAATTTCAAAGAAAAATAATTACAATTACAAATGTCAAAAGAAATTACACAAGCCAAAGAAAAATAATTAAATTACAAATTGTCACATTTAATTTTCATCTCATGTAACTTTCCCATTTGTCTTAAAATCTAGAAATTCCCTAACAGTGTAGAAACAATTTTCGATGAGCCATGCTCTGAGATGCTTTTGAAATAAACTAGTTCGCAGTTCTCTAATAACCTTCGGTATATTATTAAATATGTTAATTGCCATTCGATTACTGTTTTTACGGCTGTATGCTGTCCTACATCTTGGTATTGCCAATTTAGTTGGATCCCTTGACATTTTGCCCACCTTATAAATATTTTCGCTATCAGCTGTACTGAATAAATGAGGATGTTTTTTTACAAATACTCCCATTTCCAATATATATAAGCATGCTAATGTTAAGAGTTTATGTCTTTTAAAAATAGGCTTGCACGATTCTAGTGGGTCTGCACCAAACACAGCTCGTAAACACTTTTTTTGCACAATAAATGCCTTATTGCTGTCAGTGGAATTACCCCATATAATTAAACCATATCTTAGCACAGATGAGACATATCCATGATAAGCCAGTAGAGCGGCATTACGTCCAACAGTTTTCCTGAGATTTCTTAGTGCAAATGCAAAGCTGTTTAGCCTATTACACATATTTTCAATGTGTTGTTTCCAATTACAGTTTTTATCAATTACTATGTCTAAAAATTTCGTATGGTCAACTTCTTCAATTTCATTGTTACGTCCAAAAATGTTTAATGCATCATTTATCATTTTGTAATTAGAGAATTTAATATATTTTGTTTTGGAAACATTCACACATAAGTTATTTTGTTCAAGCCATTTTATTATAGTTTCTACGGCAGCATTTATTTTATCTTCGAATCGCTCATCTTTATTATCCTTATTTATGATCAATGAGATGTCGTCTGCGAACAAGACGCATTTATTCTTCGTCACTGTTGGCAAATCATTAATGTATAGAAGAAAAAGCAATGGCCCCAAAATACTACCTTGAGGCACGCCGTATGTATTGGTCCTGTATTTAGATTTATACTTTATCACTTCTCTATCTTTATTAACGCCTAAGATGTCAACCCGTTGTTGTCCGTCAGTTAGGTAATCTTTTAGCCAATTTAACGCATTTCCTCTTATCCCGTAGCTCTCACATTTTTCTAACAGTATATCATGTTTTACAAAGTCAAATGCTTTGCTCATGTCGAAAAATATTGCAGTGACCGGTATCTTCTTATCTATATTATCTGTAATCAATTTTATTAGATGAAAACAAGCTAGTGCGGTGGACTTGCCTCTTTGAAAGCCATTTTATTCCGGACGTATTATATTGTATTTGGATATAAATGAGAGAATTCGATTATACATTGCTTTTTCGTATATTTTTGAAATTATAGGTATTAAGGTCACTGGGCGATAATTGTTTAAATCATGTTTTTTTTTTTTTATATAATGGTTTTACAATGGAGAACTTTAACTTGTTCGGGTACTTTCCTTCACAGAAACTTAAATTAAGAAGATGTGCAATAATAGGACATAATATATCGGCACATGATTTTATTATGTTGGTGGGAATGTCATCATATCCCACTGCGTTGGTATTGTTTAGTGACGTAATTATTTTATTAATTTCATTGGGCGTGCAAGGTTCGAGATATAAACTATTACTTCCCTTGTTATTAATTTTTTTGAATTTGTTTTTGTTATTGGTTATGTCAATATTTGTGGTATCAATGAAATGATTATTAAAAGCTTCCGCTATCTCTTCAGGATTTTCTATCGTAGAACCATTCAGTTTAATGGCCTCTATATACTGGGAATTTGTAGATTTAGGTTTATTTTTAATTAATTTCCATGTTGCTTTACATTTGTTTTTTGCTTTTAAAATAAATTTGTTAGAAGATTGTTTTCTAGATAAGCTGATACACTTTTTTAATATTTTAGCGAATTTATTATAAACCAATTTATTTTCCTTCGATTTATTTTCATGATATTTCGATTTTAGATATCTTTTAGAGAGGGAAGATTTTTTTATACCTTTAGTTAACCATCTTAAAGTAGGTGTTTGATCGCTTACTTTTATTCTTTGTAAGGGGAAATTTAATTTAAATAATAGGCAAAAAGTTTCATGAAAATTGTTAAAAGCCGTATTAGGATCCATTTCATCATAAACATCTTGCCATTTCAGGCTCAAGAGACATTCTCTAAATTTTCCAATGTACTCTTCGTTATAATTCCTCTTATACATAAAACAATGCGATGGAGCCGGCTTGTTCGGTGATGTTTTCGATGTAAATGTCAATATCTGAGCAGTATTGTGGTCCGATAGATGTAATTCACATGTTTCCCCTGACGAGTCTGGTATATTAGTGATGATGTGGTCAATGCAAGAAGACTGTCGAGTCGGAGTATTTATCTTTAAAGTTAAGTTGTAGTTTAAAAGTATTTCTTTTAGTGTAGTGGCATTTTTGTTCGTAGATAGGGTATTTATGTTTAGATCTCCGACCAATATAATTTTTTTATTTTTTCCATTACTTATTTTATGCAAAAGCGACTCGAGTTTATAGAAAAATATAGCGATGTTTGAATTGGGTGTTCTATAAACACATATAATAATACAGTTATAAAGTGGTATTTCTATGCCACAACACTCAAAAATTTTATCTACTGCAATATCTTTACATAATTGAATTATTTTGTATTCTAAGAGCTGTTTAATTAAAATACACACCCCACCCCTCTTTTCCGTTTTCCTTGAATATGAAGTTGCAACTACGGACAAGGAAGGCCGACCCCAAGTAAATGGGATAGGGTCTAGGAGGAAGAAGAAGATGAAGTTGCAACTACGAATTCATTAATACATATATTTAATTCATTGTTCTTACTAATAAATGTTTCTGAAAAACATAATATGTCTACCTGTTTATGACTGTCCTTAAATTCAGTCAAACATATTTCAATCATAGAAAGTTTATTCAACAACCCTGCAATATTTTGGTGCAATAGCCGTATGTTATGGTTAGGAGTTTCAACCCTACTATTTTGATCTCTCTTACCGCGCTCTGTTCTAGGAACGAAAAAACTGTTCCTTTCTTAAATTAGTACAATTTGCTGAACTTGGAACGTCAATATTTATAAGGTCTACATAAATGTCAAGATAGCACTTAAGATTGTCAAAAATGTTCTTCATACCATAGTTATTGAGAACTCCACGGCGCTTATAAAACATTGTCTCATCGTATGTCAGATTTAAATTAGAATCAAATATCATCGCATAGTCATGAGCAGAAATATCATGGTATAATAAATTACTAAACGTTTCTATTCTGGAGTTAAACAAAGAACAACATCCATCAAATTTGTAGGTCGGTAAACAGAGCAAAATGTTAGTGTGTTTTATTGTCTTTAAAATATTTCTTATACTTGTAATTAATTTAAAGTAGTTGTCTGTTTTTCTAAAATCTTTGTCGCCTATAAAAACTAAACAATAGTCATCCTTTGTGTAGTTTACCAATTTTTGATCCAGATGATTTATCAACTGTATAATTCCACAGTTTGTTGATAAAGAATGAAAAATACTATGATTTGGGAATGTACTCTGTGCTATAGCTAATACCTTATTTGTTTTATTACTACTTATTAGATAAAGTCTAGGTTGCTGTCGTACCGATAAAGTGGGTTCTGGTAAGGTACTGGTAACGCCATCTATTTGCTCGATTTCCTCTTCAAGTTCCTTGTAAGTAGGAATGTCACCGCAATATTTATCCGGTAGTCTACGAAATGTTTATATGTTGCTGGTGGTGCCATCTAGTATCGCTTCACTAGTTTCATTTAGCCCAAGATCAATGCAACTACTGTTTATTGCCTCATTAATAGATTGATTTAGGTTTCTTGAGATTCTTTTATTTCTTTTGATTTCACTCTTTTTGCTATTTATTCCTTTAATTTTGGTTTCTGAGCATATTTCTTGTAAATTTTTAGATTTATTCCTTTCTTTGTTCAAAGCAATGTTTAGCGTCATATTATCTATATTCAGTTTTTCTATTTCCATGTGTGCACTTTCTAACTCCTTTTTAAGCTGGATTATTTTTCCTTTTAAATCTTCCATGTCACTGTCATAAGCAGTTGACAAGTCCGGTAAGCTATATCTTCTAATCATTTCAGAATTTGTTGACTCAAATGAAATATCTAGTGAGTTATTTGCAGTAGTTTTATGCCGACGAATTGTTACATTTTCTTCTTCCATTTTTAAAATTTTATCTTGTTAGGTAAGTAGGCAAATTATTTAATTTCTTGTCACTTTGACAATATTTTATGAACGCGGCCTCTGTTGGTATCGTGTGCAAGTAGTATGACAGATCGATATCCTGAATGCTTATTAGTTAATCCACTTGCCGCTAGGGGGCATTACAGAAGTTTCCGCTGTCCGCAAAGAGGTGCTGTCATAAAGTACACTTTTCAAATATTGATAGGAAAAAAAACGGTCACTGGTCAAAATTTGTATACAGTCAGTGTTGATTGTGTGGGTTTAGTATTTTTCTTCTCTGATTTAGGTAAACTTTGTTTCTTAAAGTTAGTTTAAGATAGTTTGCTCACCAGTATGATATTTATTGCACTTATAAACTGTTTGTTTTGCACTTTCACTGGTCCTGGGTCTTTGAAGAATATCATATAATTCTCTTCATTGTTTCCGTGGATAACACTTGATGTGGTTTTGTAACTATATATGTTCACTTAGACGCACAATTCACTACTATTTACATAAATTTTGAATTAAAAACAATATTATTTAGATTTCTGACATGAACTCAATGTTATGATGACGGCAGCGCCATCTGTATTTGAAAATTATATGGGACCATTTCGGAATAAACCTCTTTCGAACAAAAAAAGAATTTTGCAAATCCGTTTATATACAACGGAGTTATGGCCGAACATACATTAAAAAAAAAAAACATATAAACATCCGAATTGAGAACCTCCTCCTTTTTGAAGTCGGTTAAAAATAATGGTAAAAGCTTTATTCAAAAGACCTTGTTAAAATATATACTACGTGGAAGTGTTACTACTAAGCGAATTTACCATTTTAAGAATTCGACATTTTGAGAAATTGACATTATGCGAATTTGACATTCTATGAAGTTGACATTCTGAGAAGTGGACATTTTGCGTCTGGTTGTCATTTTGAGAGTTTGACATTATGAGATGATACGACTGGAAGACGTAGCGATGGAAGGCCTCCCACAAGGTAGACTGATGACCTTGTAAAGGCCGCAGGAATCCGCTGGATGCGAGAAGTTAGGAGTTACTGTCTGACCAGCCTGAGCACAGCTTTTGTTAGCATGAGACATATATGCTTGGCTTGCCAGCACAAGCCCAGCTAGGGTCCTGACAGGTCTTCGTAATACCGGTGGGTTCCCGCATTGTCTAGGCGGGAGGCTGAGTAACCGTGGCTTGGACACTCACAGCGAAGCGAAAACGAACCCGAACCCGCTATACCGATAAAAAAAAAATCTGTAATGGTCTTTAATAAATCTGCCTTTATGCTTGGAGGCTCTTATTTAGGTTTTAAGTTCTATTTACGATTTTATTATTTAAACTTGAGTTTAGTTTTCAATGTTTTGTTGGTATATTGGCGTGTGCTAGCTGACATATTGCGAATAATTTGATGTATGTTTTGTTTTATAATATTAATTACTTACATAATACTGTTTAGAATCAAGTTCTTCTAACTTAACAGACAGCTGTGCTGCTGGGGAGTTTTTTGCGCCACTTCTTCTTCCCAGCTAAAGCACTAGGAAGTGGTGAAGGGTGGGCGTTTTGGGGGACTGTCTTATGTAACTTTGACGTTCAAAAAGTGCTGACTCTCAGCCTAGTTTGAATAAACGACTTTTGATTTTATCACTTTTGCGTTGCAGCAGATAAAAATACTTCTAAATAACATTAAAGTCAACCTAAAATTATGTTAAAATTAGGGTCACTTTAAAGTCCTATTTCATTTTAGCTACGACACAATCATATTTAATTTATGATTCATGCAAAAAAATTCACTCATGCATTCGTTTTTGTCACACATTTTAAGTCTTAATACTCTCTTTACAGGAACTCAAGGAGATAACGTAATCTGAAGCCCCATACTGAAGGGCGTATTTGTACAAGAAAAAGTAACCCCCACTCCAATTCAGAGGTAACGAGTAAGAAAATTAGTGCCTAGCTGCCTAATCCTAGAACATAACTTAATTTTTTAATTAAGTTGCAGCCGCCTTTACCGTCTTACAGTTAAATACCAGTTGAAGAATATAGGTGTAATTTTACAATAACATACTAATTGGGAAGAAATTTGTTATTAAGGACTTAGAGCACAAAATTAGGATCGTGTGGGTACAGTCGGTGGACCTATATAAGTATCTACCTAACCAAATAAGCCACTTATTCACTCGGGCATGAAGTATATGACAAGAACTCATACCGTAGTATCGATATAGACAATAGACGGTGTGCAATCTAAACGGAGACTAGCCATCGACGCGCGTGATATTATAGTGCAGACATTTACACTTAGTTATACAAAAAAAAAATCAAGTGTTCCATACATTTTGACCCCGTAGGTATTGCATTTTTCTATGAAACAGCTGATTTTTTTTTGCATAACCGACGAAAATTTTCTACGCTGGGAGTCTAGAATGATAATGCTGAATTCATGGTTACAGTTTGCGCACTGGATAAAAAATTATCCTGTATAAACTAAACGGTGTCTTATTTTCAAAGATTATTTAAAAATGGAACAACATGAATAATTTTAGATATTTGCTAAATACTAATATTATAAATGCGAAAGTAACTCGGTCTGTCGGTTACGCTTTCACGAGCAAACCACTGAACCGATTTTGATGAAATTTGTTATGAGGTAAGTTTGAACCCCAAGAAAGGACATAGGCTACTTTTTATTCCGCGACTTCGTCTGCGTCTGCGATAACCGACATTGAAGCGGACGAAGTCATGGGCACTCTAGTATGTTATATTATTACCTGAAATTTGCATCACATAGATATCCTACGAATATTAATTTAGAAATACTTGCTGTAAAAGTTTGCCTCTATAAAAATAATTTAGCCAGATAGACGTTACTGCGCACAGAAAAATGTCATAACCAGTGATCGGATATTCGGATGCATATTTACCTAATGTTATTATTTAGCTGTGAAAGCACGGAAGCGGCTTCGTATTTTTTTATTAAAGCCGGGTTTTATGGATCATATTTATTTAAAATTAATGTTTAACCCCAGATGCAAATACATATGTGTGTAGAACAACACACAAAACACGGTAAAAACGCGCATTCCAACATTTCAACTTTAGGTGAATATGCATCTATCTGAATATCCGATCTCTAGTCATAACTTTTGAGTATAGTAAAAAAAAAAATGCCTATTTTAATGTAGTACATTTTTATTTTAGTTTATTTAGTAAATGTTTTATACTGTAGGTGAGCCAATTGTCGACTTTTAAAATATTAAGTGCCATATTTTACAAATACATGTAGTCCATTGATTATATAATTAATTAAATATTTTCGAAGGAACTAGTAAGAATTTTAAAGCCGGTGATGCCCCAAACTTTTCGCTCAGTAGTTACTAATACATTATTTAAAACTATATGTACAGACGCCAGCACTTAAAGCTATTACAATCTGTCAAATTTCTTTAATAGGTTTTCTACTTTGAGGCTACAGCATTACGTTCAAAATTGATTGGGAAAATTTGACAGTTTCGGGTACCTTGATGTGCTGGCGTCTGTACACAATATTATTTTTATAAATGATTTACAAATATAAATCTATTCATAGATTACCTTTTTGGCTTCTACACAATAATGTTAGATACAAATAGTTGCTTATTTATTTTATGTCAACTCTAAATTGTTTTGTCTGTAATATGGTAGGCTAGCAAACATTGGTAGATAGATCTGAGATAATTTTTTTAAAGCGATGTACTTTTCATAGATGTCGTAAAATTTAAAAGTTGTACTTTATTGTATATTATACTTTAATACGTACCCACACTGAAATTGTAGCCAATGGCAGGATGGGTCAGGTAACAGCTATCACAGACTGTACATAAACGGTTTTAATTAATTGATTTATGTGGGTGTTGCTAGGATAAATAATGTAAAAAAAAAATGGTCAGATAGCCAGATAGTAGATTTAAGTAAAATAGGAACAACCATAACTTAATGTGTATTGTATGATATACAGGGCGTTTTGTAAAGATATCAATTCATAAAGAGGAGATTTAGTGGGCAGAACATACAGATAGTTTTTTTTTTTTTGTTGATTACAGCACAATGGGAAATGCCATGTTATCTTGTAAAAAAAAAAAACTAGTTATTTTCGATATATTATGAATACTTAGGTATATAGTTTTAATATACTCTTTTTTATAAGTAAGTAAATTTTAACTTTTGTTGAAAATAGTTGCTGTCCTGAAATAATCCACAAAGAAAAATTCTCGTCTGAAATCCCTCTTTAAGAAGTGTCATAGCTTTACTAAACACCTTATAAGGCTTTAATAAAAAAAAATTGCAAGCAATAAATTAATAATCATGTCGAATTCAATCACTTGGCAAAACTTCACTGACTTGATGGATATAATATATATTGATACAGTAACCTTTACCATTCCCACTGCTGGGACACAGGCCTCCTCTAGTGTGAGGGACTGGGCTGTCATCTACCACGCGGGCCCAGTGCGGGTTGGTAGATGTCACATGTCTTCGAATTCCTGGTTCCTAGAACATGCCGGTTTCCTCACGATGTTTTCCTTCACCGTTTTGATAGCAGTGGTCATGAAATTATTTACACAAAGTAAATCGCCTGCCTGGGTTCGAATTCACGATCTACAACTCATCAAGTTGAGGCCCAATACCACTAGGCCACCACAGCAATATTGATACCAGCTAAAAATTGTCCCACTGTGGGCTTTTTCTTATTCAAAGACAGGAGCTTTGATCACTTCGCTTACTCAATGTCTAATACGGATTTTTAAAAGTTTTTTTTTGTATCCATATCTTGTCACGGATACAAAGGCTGCTGTTAGTTTAATATCTTAAAATTATTGATTTAAAAAAGTATGCTTAGATGGTCTAGTCATGTTGAGAGGATGAACGAAGGACGGCTCACAAAAGTTATCTACAAGGCAGATGTGAGTGGAAACACCGGGAGGGGACGCCCTAGGAGGACATATAGTGACCTTATTGGTGATGTTCTTCGGAAAGGTCAGGTGCGTAGTACTCGCAACCGGCGTGTGTGTATGACCAATTGTATGAACCTAAACGAGGCAAAAGGAGTGTGTAGAGATCGTAGCAGGTGGCGTTCCGTGGTTTCTGCCTACCCCCATGGGAAAAAGGCGTGATTATATGTATGTATGTATTGATTTAAGAACTCATAAATATGTATGTGTATTTCGTTTCGTTATTGTCAGATGTCCAGACCCATCCCCTTTGTGAAGCTTTGCCAAATAATTCAATTTGACCTTTCAATTAAGGGAGGGCTTTAAACGAGAAATGACACCGCATTGGAATAAAAATGTACACATCCGTCTTTTAACATCTTAAAATAATTCATCTTTAGGCAATAAGTGTAAAAATTAACGTGCTTTTTTTTAAAAAAAATCTGAACTACTCTGAATTTATATTAGTGTTTCACAAATTTTACGCCTAAATAGATATATTTTTTATCTAAAATGTTTAAGATTTGTACTTATAGATTATCGTCGTTGCGCTTGCAAAAACCGCTATGTGCTGTTTTAAGATTTCTGTTTTTGATCCTTATTTCAATACACGTTAGATGTAAAAACCATTTTTTGATAACTTCACATAGCGGTTTTTGTAAGCGCAACGACGTTATATTAAACTTAGCTTTAGTCGCATTTTGTTAGTGTCTTGCATCACATTTAAAGAGCTCGAAATAAAACGCAACAAGGCAAACGTAGCGATTACCAGTCTGCCTATCTGACTTCCACAACCCAGTTACTGGGTAATACAATACTGATTGATAAAACTTGTCAGACTTTCGGGCTTCTCGATCCTTAACAACTGTCTAAGATCTTTAAATGAAAGCCGGGATCAACGGCTAACGTGCTTGCTTTCCGAGGCTCTATGGGGTCTTGGTAAGTAAATGGATGTTGACCCATCCATGCACTGACCTCGCCCAGCGTAGCTTAACCTTTTATCAATCTGTGCGGCAACTTCTTACTCAGCCACGAGGTCCATAATTGCAAGACATTTGTATACTTAAATAATTAGTAACTTTACAAAGACGGGCAATTTCTCTCCCTGAAAAAATGTTGCTAACCATATCAAATGTATTTTCAAATTAAATCTATATTATAAGTAGATTTAAAATAAAAACCCGAAATATTAGTATAAACATACGATTAATAGATCATGCCTATATCCCACTAAAAATGTAGGTAGATATATTTTAATATTAGTTTTTTTTTTACTGCGGAGATGGACAGATAAAAAAGAGATTCAGTAGTATGTTGCATACTGAGTAACACAGGTATATGAGGTTGATATTTAAGAATGTATATATGTATGTACATTTATTATGTGTATGTAAAATAAAAGATTTGGAATATATAAAAAATATTGAATTGTATAAATTTACTTATATAAAATATCATATTATACTGATGAATGATGGTCGCGTTTAGATAGAAAAATGAAGAAATCGTAGATAAGCTAAAAAGAAATTGGATCGGTAATACGTCCTATAGTCTAGAAAGAACACAGAAATTACCTCATCACCAGCAACCTATAACGTTCCCACTGCTGGGACACAGGCCTCCTCAAAAATTACCTCAAATATAATAAAATTATCGTGAAATACATGAATTTATTCATCTCGCCGAACGCATTGTCAAATCTTGAATCTTGTTTAAATTTAATAAGTTTATACCATAGATTTAAATCGTAGATTCGCCCTACCACGTCAGTGGTCGAGCTTCTGATTCAGTTTCACACCTGTCACATACTGACGCAGTGACGTAATTAAGAAAGAAAGACAATACGTTTAAATTGACGCAATGAAAGACAAAACACAACAAAAATAATAAAAACAAGGCTGAGGGAAAACATGCGTCACACCCACGCAAAACGGCCATCGCTCAGCATAATGTTGCGACCCTATGCGAGACAGAGCCCCAGCGTTGGTTGTCATAGAAACGTAATTTTCATTGTGTGAGCTCAGTCTTCTCAGTAAGTCAAATCTACGATTGAATTCAGTGGTATGTATAGATTTTACGAAAGAATATCTAGTATATAATTAGTATATACCTCAACTCTTCTTTAAAATCACCTATTTGAAGATAAAGTAAAAGTGCAGAACATGGAGCTGTATATTATAATTATGAAATATAATAAATATGTACATGTTATTATTATTATGTATCCATAGCCAGGATTGGACAAAGAAACTAAATGAAATGGAGCCCCCAGAAAGTAAAATCAGTGAAATTAACTGTTTATGAAGTTGACTACAAACTCAAATTTTCCATATGCGTTAACTTAACAACCGCGTCATTCTTTGACAGAAATTGATGTGGGTTGTCAATTTGATAAACAATTAATTTCTCTGACTGTATTAGGAAATAATGTTGATCCATGTTGTAAACAAATGACAGATACTTAAAATCAACCATTTCTTTTAAATTCCTCTCTTTTCAGCCCTTTATTTTACTCATCCTGGCTAAGTTTGAATATTTAGACAATTTATATAAAGTTTTATAATTATTATTGAAAAAAAAAACAATATTAATTTAGTTTAAACTTAAGAAAATAATTCGATTTTGGAGAAATTTTATTTAACTTTTAGAAAAGTGTCAACAAAACCGACATAAATTGGTGGCTATGATGTTATTGATATTTGTTGGGTAATTATCCAGATGTGCAGAGTTGCACTGTGTTATAACTTCAAAATGGCAAAGCTTGCTAAATTGATTTTGCCTATTACAAATTGGGTAAATTCCAATAACTTGCAAAATATATGGAAGTGCTGTGTGGAAGGTTAATTGTTTACCAAAATTGACACACACTACAATCAATTTGCAGTGTTGACATTTCATATACCGAACTGTCACAGAATGACAGTTGTGATGAAACAGATAATTTAAGATGGTGTTCAAATCAAATCATTTATTGGTTTGCAAACATGGGTAATTAGTACATAGATGTTTTATTTTATGAGTCTTCCATGCTCTACCATTTAAAGGTATTATAATTGTAAATCAAATTACGGAGAATTAAATAACAGAAGATCATGCTACAAAAAAAAATGCAAAAATACTACAAAAATGTTAAAAATGGTATGGTACAAACGCTGGAAGTGACTGTTTTACACTATGTTGAGAAGTTGTGTGGTCAATTCAATAAACAATTAATTTCCCTTACCTACTTTATCTAGCGTGCATGCAAGTAAGCCAGAACAACTTCTGATCCGTGAATGTCACAATGGGATGCAAGTTACTGGCATGTCTACAGATAATGCCAGGCGGTGCCAACTCTGCACCGTTGTGGAGAAATCATTCAATATGCGACATACTTAGTAAAGAATTGTATTCAGTATTAATATTTTGTAAGAATATCCAAATAAGACTAGGTCCATTCTATATTTGATGTATTTAGTTAAATAAATGCTATATACAAAATCATTGCTGGTTTTTTATTTATTTAGCTTTCATTGTAGCCTTGGTAACTAAAACTACATGTTAACTTGGTCAGCCTCTCATTGACAAAGAAGGTTTTCTTGAGAGTACGAGGTTCTCTGATGTAGCGTCTCGTCACACACGGGCTCAGTTCAACACGACGTCACACTGGTCACGTCTAGTGAGGCACACTACGATAGCACGTGGGCGGGGCTCTGTTGATTGCTTGGTGCGTGTATGGGGCTTGACGCTTTTATGTGTCTACCGCCGACTCGCTCCGCGCTCACGATATCGCGATCCCCCAAAGCGACCCCTAGCTTCGTGGCAATTAACTGGAACAGGTGTGTCGGGTTTTCCGCTTGCGACTCAGGTACGTTCGCTATCACTAGATTGTTTGCCATCAGCTCTTGATCCCTATTATTGTTGTCCTTCTTGAGCTGCAAAACCACACTCTCTACCGCACTTATATTTGTTGGATTGGATCAGGCTTCGTGAAGCTTTTCAAGCGCCTCCAATCTGGACTTGGTCCTGTCAATTCAATTTCGCTACGTCTTTCCTCAGCTCCATGACCTCAAAATGCAAGGTGCATAACTCCTCAACTACCATTTTAAAGCAGAGCCTACATCCTGTGGGAATTCCAGCTTCTCAAAAGCAGTAACGATTGGAGGGGGGCGTCAACACCTGCAAAAACGTCTCCACCCCCAGAGGCAACGGTGAAGCAGCAACAGATTGAGCCCGTGGCTGCGGCAGCAAATAGCGGCGTCGGCGATGCGGCAGTAGTCGAATGCACCAACACTGTCGACGCTGTGGGCGTCACGGGTTCTAGCATCGCTACAGCTGGAGGCTAGGCATTGACGCAAACACTAGCTCCTCTCCTTGTCCTGCCACACAACCTCGTACCGGTGTTTCAGCCTTGCTATCCTTACGAACGTTTTTCCTGCACTCAGGGCAATGCCAGGCGGAGACTAAGAGACCTTTCGTAGGGGGTAGCTGTTTCGATTACTGACACAAATTTACCGCATCCACCGCACTTTGCCGGCATTCTTGCAACAGGGCTGGCTATAAATTCAATAAACCTCTTTTAAAGTTTTAACGGGAACGCAAAGTTTGTTTTCTTCTTGTTTCTGATCTGACGTATCGATGTTGACACTATTGACAGTTACACACCAGACATTGACATTAATTCAATTTTGTGGGTACATAAAAATTACTTGCAGATTTCGTATTTATTTACGTAAGAATTATGCACTTTTGAATAATTCTCGAGATCTCATTATACTGTATGTTCTGTATTGATTTGTCATACACTGTATTAAAAAAAAACTTTTTAGACACTATCGTCGTTCTTTTATTTTATTATAACTGCCTTATTCCTTACCCCAATCCACCTTAATATTTATAGTATTTGGTAAGTAATGAGTTTAAGGGTCAGTACAGACAGAACGGGAAAATCCCGAAGCAACTTATTGGTTTAGCCGACTGTACTCATACAATTTTTACACGCTTTATATTAGCTTCACTTGTATGTTTGTATATTTGTATGTTTGTTTGTAACCGACTCCTTATAGTGCGATTTTGACCCACTTTAAACGACCAGATTTCATTCAAACTTTGCACACCTGTCAAGGACTGATGACAATGCAATAATTTCATAAATTTGTGCCATTATCCTTGCCAGGGTTACCAGGACAGCAAAAAAACTGTCACAAACTACGCTGACATACGTCTCAAAATTCGAAATACCCTAAAAAATAGAAAATAAATAATAGTTTAAAAAAACTAAAAAACACGCTTCCATGGAAAACCAAACTAAAAAGTACAAAATAATGGAAAAAAAGCGTGGGGTGCCTGATATCAATAAAAAAATACCTTAAAAGCACCCCACGCTTTTTTTCCATTATTTTGTACTTTTTAGTTTGGTTTTCCATGGAAGCGTGTTTTTTAGTTTTTTTAAACTATTATTTATCTTATTTAGGGTATAGCTAATAGTCTATTTCACAAATTTCTAAGTTAGCCTATGTAACAAAATTATATGAATATCGACACAGTCGGCGTGCGTATGCTCGTGACTTGGTAAATCTCGATTAGCGGCCAGAGAAGGCTCCAAACTGCGCGAGCATTTTTCCGTTATGTCTGAGCTGAGCCTAAGTATCTTCAGGGGGCGCTGCCGTCTTCTATCGTAGGGCCGCTGCTTATCCACACGTCGTCGACCTTCGAACTAGAAAAACAGCCCTCACTGCTACGAAATAAGGCGCTGTCAAATACAAATGCATACAACTTTGTATAATCTATAACGATATATTTGGCAAACTCAGGTACTTGTCCCTCGAGTCAACGACTAGCTATTCCAATCGACTCTCATGTAATATCGGCTAAGGGGTCCGCTAAGGCCGACGCCTGCCAGGATCGCGAATTTGTTCGATAGAATTACCGTGGCCCTAGCACAGGCAACTGAAAGAACACGGGTGGGTTTTTGTCAGTAAAAGTCTGACACGCCCTCCCGCTTCGCCCAGAACGGGAGACGTCATTTGATGAATTCCCACCCACAAAAAATTGTCCACTGATGAGAGGTGAATAGAAATCACGGATTTTTGGGTTTTTTGGTATACAACCTCACACTGACAGTGGTCCGATTTAATGGTAGTCTTGGGCAACTGAAGGAACACGGGTGGGTTTTAGTCAGTAAAAGTCTGACACGCCCTCCCGCTCCGCCCAGAGCGGGAGAAGTCATTTGATGATTTCCCATCCAAAAAAAAAAAAAAAAAAAAAAAAAAAAAAAATGGTAGTCTTAGAAAGAATAATAATAATAATATTATTATTATTGACAGCAGTACAGACCTTTGCGATACACACTCAATCTTGTATTGCACGGCTGTTGCGGCTTGTCGTATAGCTCGAGTCAAATTCCCAAACACTGATCGAGCTGTACGACCAAAACCTGTCGCACCAGCCTGGCAATGCAGGATTGAGCGTCGTATTAATGAGACCAGGGTGCTCATCGCGAAGCTCATCTGCTTCAGGGAGGGCAATACACGCCCAAGGGTGATGCGCTTTGTGAAGCGGGCGTTCTCGGGAACTAGTATTAGTCCCCGAGAATATGTATCCCGTGTCACAGAGCGCATCGACTTCCTGAAGCAGAAAGTTTATGCATGGGCAAACCGTATCCGTCGGTATAAGCGAAGAGTGGACCGGTTCACTCAGAACCGCATGTTCCAGACCGATGAAAGGTGGGTGTACAGAGCCTGGGAGCGACCCAACCCAACTCAAGGTGTGACTGACGCGTGTCTACCAAATAATAACGACATGAGTGAATTTTGGCGAAGCATTTGGTCGGTGCCCGTCAGTCACACTGAAGGACACTGGATGCGTGTTGTTGAGCAGGCATGTGAGTCAATACCAAACATGGAGGCAATTATCATAAGCCCTCTGGATGTGGCCCGTGCAGTCCGTCCGTTGCCTAACTGGAAATCCCCAGGACCGGACGGACTGCACAATTTTTGGATCAAATGGCTACAAAGGTCACATGCCTGCTTAGCCTCACAATTCCAGTCATCTGTAGAGACTGGGTCGCTACCACTGTTCTTTACGACAGGAGTTACCCACCTTCTTCATAAATCGGGTACTACTGCGGAACCTAAAAATTATAGACCCATAACTTGTTTACCGACGGTCTATAAAGTTCTTACATCCATTCTTAGAGAAAAAATTTCACAACATATTCAAAATAACGGAATTATGTCGGTGTCTCAGAATGGATGTAAGAATGGGTCCCGTGGCGTATTTCCAATATATACAAGGCTAGAACGCAAGGGTGTGAAACTAGTCGCGTATAGATTGGAAATCACTTTTTAATCAAGGTCTTCCAATCTATACAAGAGTAGTACGCAAATACTCGTGTATACTTTGTAGTGGCCAAAGTAACTAAATTGTTCCATAATATACAGTGCTACTCCGCATTCAAACTAAACCTGTAGGTATAGACGAGCGGCCGACGAGTGTCAGAAACGACATGGTTTGGGGAGTTTAGGTTAGGTTAAAACTGCGACCTCCTATGCACGAGCCGAGCGAGCGAAGCGAGCGGTGCCGCGGTAGCGGCCGGCGAGTGCCAGAAACGACATGGTTTGGGGAGGTTAGGTTAAGGTAAAACTGTGACCTCCTATGGAAACGCCTTGATTCTGTTGACGAACCCTGTCAGCGAAGTATCCTGTCGAGCTTTGCTACTTTCCCTTCATTTTATTCGTCAACCCCACAGAATATTAACAAACATATTTCTCAAAAATGGGGGGGGGGGGGTTTAAAACTTTTCCTTCACAGGAGAGGCTCTACACCTCCCCCCTCCTCCCGTAACACCCCTTAAATCGAAGCCCGGCAATCAGAAGTCCTACCAAATTCCTATGGTGGCATTCTGGCCTTGTATAAATTGGAAAGATGCACGTGCGCGTCTACGTTACAAACTATATACAAGTAATACGCAAAATTCGTGTATACATTGTAATCACAAGTTTAAAAAATGCAATACAAAATATACGCGAGCAGATTCCTATGGTTGCGTTGTGGCCTTGTACAGAATGGAAATACGCGGTCCCGTGGTACTAAGGAGCTGCTCCCTATAGACATGACCATTAGCCAACAGGTTCGTAGATCCCGGAAGGATTTGTCGACATGTTGGATAGATTATAAGAAGGCCTATGACTCGGTGCCACATACATGGCTCATGAGGGTGCTAGAATTGTACAAAATAGATGCAACTCTACGCACCTTCTTGATGTCGTGTATGAGGCAGTGGAGAACGGTCCTTCTCTATCCAGGATGTCCACAAATCCAGCAGATCAATGAACCGATCAGGATTGAGCGAGGAATATTTCAGGGCGACAGTTTGAGTCCGCTTTGGTTTTGCTTAGCCTTGAATCCTCTAAGCACACTGCTGGAGGATTCAGGTCTAGGCTATCGATTGAGAAGAGGTGGTCAGTTGATATCACACCTCCTTTACATGGATGATCTGAAACTCTTTGCCCCCAACAATTTGCGACTGATGGAGCTACTGAAGGTAACAGAAACGTTCAGTAGCGCCATCAGGATGGAATTTGGTGTGGACAAATGTGCAGTCATGCATGTAAAGCGAGGGGAGATTGTAGAATCCGTGGGAACCGAACTTACGAATTCTATACACCTTAGATCCCTCTCCTCAACCGAAACCTACAAATATTTGGGTATGTCGGAAGCATTAGGCATCAATGCTACCGACATGAAACAATCGCTGAAGGAACGTTTCTTTGGCCGCCTGAAAAAGGTATTTAATTGTCTTTTATCAGGCGGCAACAAGGTGCGTGCCTTCAACGGTTGGGTCATGCCGGTTTTGATGTATTCTTTCGGCATACTCAAATGGACTCAGACGGAACTTGACGCTCTGGATAGGAAGGTCCGTACATTGCTGACGACAGATCGGATGCATCACCCACGGTCATCAGTGATGAGACTGTACATCCCGCGGAAGTGTGGGGGTCGAGGTTTTTTAAACGCCAAAACCCTCCACAACCGCGAGATCTGCAGTCTCAGGGAATATTTTCTTCAAACTGACGTGGGGATGCACCGAGATGTGATTGCAGTGGACAAGGGCCTCACCCCGCTCTCCTTGGCGAATGAGAACTGGCGCAAACCTACAGTACTGGATACTAAGGATCGTAAGGAAGTATGGCAAAGCAAAGAGCTTCACGGTCGCTTTCTCCGGGCTCTCCATGGGCCTGATGTAGACTTTTTGGCGTCCGTATCCTGGCTGCGTTTCGGCGACCTCTTTGGGGAAACCGAAGGTTTTGTCTGTGCGATTATGGATGAAGTTATCATGACGAATAACTATCGGAAATACATTGTCAAGGATGGTACGGTTGACATCTGTCGGGCATGCCACCGTCCCGGTGAATCAATCCGACATATTGTTTCCGGTTGTTCTCGTCTCGCTAACGGCGAGTACTTGCACAGACACAATCTAGTAGCTAGGATCATCCACCAGCAACTTGCTTTGCAGTACAACCTTGTGGAATCTGAAGTACCATACTACAGGTATGTGCCCGACCCAGTTCTCGAGAATGGTCACGCCACATTGTACTGGGATCGATCTATCATCACAGACAGGGCTATTGTAGCCAATAAGCCTGATATTGTGGTAATAGATCGACGAGAGCGTCGTGCAATGATTGTTGATATCGCTGTCCCTCATGACGAGAATCTCGTGAAAGTTGAACAAGATAAAAAAATCAAGTATCTTGACTTAGCACACGAGGTTGTCGACATGTGGGACGTGGATTCTGCAATCATTGTACCGATAATTGTTACAGTAAATGGGCTAATAGCGAAGAGCCTCGACCAACACCTCAGGAGGCTCTCACTGCGCGGCTGGGTCAAGGGCTTGATTCAGAAGGCAGTACTCTTGGACACGGCACGCATTGTCAGGAGGTTCCTCTCTCTAGAGCCCTGACCACCGGCAGCTTGGACCCTGCTCCCGATGCCGATGGGTCACTATTTTTTATATTTTTAAATGTTTTTGTAAGATTTTTGTAAAAATATTTAAAAATATACTCAATATGTCAGAAAATAAATAAAAGAATAATAATATTCCACAACTATCATACAACGCCATTTAGTCCCAAGCTAAGCAGAGCTTGTGTTATGGGTACTAGACAACTGATAAACATACTTATATATTTCTAAATACATACATATTATAGATAAATTACACCCAGACACAGAACAAATCGTGCTCATCACACAAACATTTGTCCTGGGTGGGAATCGAACCCACGACCTCCGGCATAGCAGTCAGGGTCACTAACCACTAGACCAACAGACCTGTTATGGAATATGTTTGACACCTGCCTAAATTATTTGTAGATTGAATAATCTACACTTACTTTGTCTGCATCATATGATAGTCTTTCGGACTCGCTTTGAAGAACCGGTAAAAGAAAGGTTCCAATTTATGTCCCTGTTCGGGTTCTAGTAACGGACCCACTAAATACCGGTATTTTAGGATCCTTTTCAATCCTTGGTGGCGGTCCCACAACGGCCGTAGAGACAGCCGTCATGGACATAATGGCAGCGAGCTTTGACTTTACGGTGTTATAAAATGCGCTCTAGTAATACACACCAACTAACGTTTATAAATATCGTTTCAGTGATATCATTCTTCGATAAATTGCGGACACTCTATTACAAAACAAGGTTTTGATTTAGATCAGAGGGGCAATTATTGTATTTTAAGAACGCTCACAGTCTGATCTCAGTCTCAATCTGTCAAAAATACCTCGAGTTTTCATACATTTATGACAAGTTTTTGACATTTGGTTGTCGCCGAGATGAGACTGCAACTAGATTTTGAACGTTTCTAATTACGAGAATTGGTTAGGTTTAAACAACCAAGCCAGTTTTTGAATTAAGAACCCATTCAACCAACCCATAAAAATGTTATCTAATGAAATCTTTCTTTCTTTGTTTTTACAACTGTCAACTTGTTCGGAGCTAAGTTGTAATTTTAGAACTTTACTCAAATCGAAATAAAGTCGAAAATGCAACAACTCCAGGGTTTTCTAAAGCAGCCTTTCCCTAGTAGACTCTACACAACGCCCCATTTTTTTTTCTGGGTCTCTTACCACCCCCCTTAAGGCTTGCAGCGCCCACAAGGGGAGCGTCATCACCAACTTTGGGAAAGGCTGTTCTAAAGAGACGATATGTGGCGGCTCAAGCCTTTCCAGAAAACCGTAATTTTAGATACTGGTAATAAATAAAACGCAAAAATTCTGAATAATATTTTTATTTTTATAACAAAATAAATACCAGACGGTTATCCCAAAAAATACCTACAACTATTAACAACTTCGAGTACTGCATAGTAATAAAGAAAAATATAACATTTTATTCGATTATTTGAATAACATCAGCTGATTACAGTTTAATTGAATATCTTTGTGAAGAATTACAATTAAATTGAATAACATTATTAAGAAAATTACACATTTTAGTAATGTTTTTGTCATGCTGCTGATATTGTTTTGGAAGAAATATTTATAATTATTATTTAAAATTAAGAAAAATGCAAGATTTTCCATAGAAACAAAAATCGATTTAAAAGCCTGGGCCCGTTTCCTCACAATTTTTTTTTTTTTTTTTTTGTTATTGACATCAAATGGAATGAAAAGCTGCATCAATATTAATTAAATAATTAATAAATAGTGAAATGCTTTTAGGAAATATTATTAAACGTGCCAAAAAATAATTAGTTAGCTAATAAATCAAGAATATGAAATGTAAATTGGGAGTTAGTGATTTTTATGTGAAAATAGATGTATTAAAATGTCATTTTGTATGATTGAGCAATAAAGTGAGCATTTTGAAATAATTAGAGTGTTTTATTTCGTTAAATAGATACAGAGAAATATGTACTTAAAAGTTCTGATATGGAAAATATTTAGGAGTTACTGTAAAAAATATCTTTTATAATTATTATAATATTTTGCATTTGTTTTTGAGATTAACCTTCCTCAAGTAATATTTTCAAGAAAATTTACTGAGAATTTTATTTATATTTGACATAATATAATACATGTCGACTACCATAAATGCATTAATGTATACAGGCGCAATAATCAACATTTTACATAATCACTGAAATACATAATACATTTTCTGTACATTAAATAAATAGGTGAAGACGCCAGAAATCAATTTAATCTTACTTTATTGGACTAAGTAAACATAATACATAAAGCTATGTAATACATAAAAAAATGTTACATAAGTACCTACTTATTTGCAAAAAAAATTAATTAAGTTTTAAAGCAAAATTCACAATTATTATTATTGGCAAAACAAAGAATTAAAAAATATATTTGGCGACTCCACCCCATCTGTGCCTAACAACAATTAAAATAAAAATAAACCCACATAAAAATACCTTTCTACACATTAAAAAAATTGCGCGCGCAGCAACGTACACACGGCTACTAAATCAAACTATATTTCCAAATATAATTTCCAGTTTTAGCTGACCGCGCATTGTATAGACTTTTGGTACAGTGACAGGTCAGCTTATACTGGAATTGTATAGAGTGGTGGCCATGCGTACACATGATGGTAGTGAAACTTCTTAAGAAGTGAAGAATAAGAGAGATTTCGTTTGGGAGACATAGCAGACATCTTCCTTCTTTCTCATGTAACAAAATGTGCCTTAACGTGACACGTCAATGAAATTTCATGGACAGCAACATCCATGAGAGAACAGTGGTGGCTCAGTTACCGGAGATCAGACCCAGACAGGCGTTTACTTTGTATAAATAATTTCATCACCACTGCTCTCAAAACGGTGAAGAAACACATCGTAAGGTCCTAGGTCCTAGAACCAAAAATTCGAGAACATGTGACAGCTACCAACCCGCACTGAGCCCGCGTGGTAGATTACGGCCCACTCTTTCTCACCGAGAGCAGGTCTTGTCCCCGTGAACGGTATATGCTAATATACTTATGCATGTAAATTCACTCTCAATTGTCTTCCAATTATCAAATCGCTACCTAAGAAGTTTCACTTCAATAAACATTATTTTGAACACAAAACCTACGTTTTCGCCTCATTGGCTAAAAATAAGAACATTATTACAAGACTTTTTTTTTATTACATTTTGTGCAATTATTTAATTCAATTCCCAAGTGTAGACATGAAAGAAAATACTTCTACAAATCTTTTATCCAACAATTTTTTTGAAAACTTTTTGTATTTATTTTAGTTCTCAAATGAAGAGACATTTTTTTATAATTTTTCTAGTCACTACTATGGCTTATTCTTGCCCTCCGACAGCCCGTATTAACAAAATAATATTATTACTCCAGTTTGATATAATATAAGGGCACATTACAGAATGCAAATAACTTCTGAGTTGAGCTGTATGATTAAATTGATAAATGCGTGGACAAGTCCACTTAATCTGTGTAGTAATTTCCTCAAAACACCATTTTAGACACCAATTCACATAGTCTTCACATGATCTAACCAAGATTATGTTAGGACTTTAAGAAACGGTGACCTTTGAGTTGGTTTCGGTCTTTCTCCTCGAATAGTCAGAAAACACCGACCTCATCTAGTTCTAAAAATATTATTGTCGTGTAAACGTATTTGTACAAACCTACAGAAATTAAATTATTTAATGAAATGAGGCCTGTACACAGCAGCGAATGATTCCGGGCTGAAATGTTGATGATGGAGGGCATATAACCACTTGATAACGGCCAGCAGCAAAAATGGGTACAAATAAACAATATTCATTGCATTATTTTTGCTTTCAGGCAGACGAATGTTTCAAACATCTTAGCGTATGCATGGCAAAATGTTCAAACATCTTAGGCCCAAAATCCAACAGCACAAACTCCGCTCAGTGACGCTGTCATAAGATCATCAAATGTACAGGTGACAGGCTATGTAGAGTGATAGAAGGTGGGCCATTGACTGTGGGGAGGTGACGCATATGCACTTGAGATCTGAGCCGTCCGTGAACCCCCTCTGTGGAGATTGTCTTTACTCCGGCGGACGTTAGAAGTCTTTACAAAGATTTCCAAGTTTCTCAGATGGTTCAAAAAGCAATGTTTGTAGTATTGTCAAAATAAAAAGGATTTTATTCCTAGAAAGATTTGTTAAATACATAGTTCACTGTTGTGATTTGACAAATTAATAAAAACAGCGAAATATTTCACAGCTATTTGCTATGTTGACGACTCTGAAGTTTTTGCAACCAAAGTGTATACCTATATTATATCAAACTGCATTTAATAGAGTAACTTTCGCCATAGCAGCGACACTAACTAGACATTTATAAAAGTTTAGTTGTAAGTGACAGAAGACACTAACCCTTTTATGCAGCAGAAGGCAAGTGGGGGGAGCGTTGCGTTAGTGCAAGACCTACGATTTCCTGCCAGGGTCGCGAATTTCTTCGATAGAGTTACCGTGACCCTGACCCTGGTACAGGAAACTGAAGGAACACGGGTGGGTTCTAGTCAGTAAAAGACTGACACGCCCTCTCGCTCCGCCCAGAGCGGGAGACGTCATTTGATGATTTCCCAACCATAGAAAAGAACCAATGATTTCAATTCCTGTATATCTGCAAAAACTCGTGTTTTCTAAGAAGCCAGTGCCGACAAAATGACTGCAGTTTGTACAGAGACCGTTTTTTGAGTCTCCGCCACCTTTTGCACTATTTCTTTGTTAAATGCAAGTATTGTATGTATCGTGTATTTGGCATTTATTTTTATGTCTGACGTATTTCGAGACCCTGGCTTCTCGGACTTTTGGAAGGCGTACGAGGGGCCGAAGTGAACTCGCAGACGCCCGTTAGACATTGAAATGAATATTCATATTTAAAATAGCGGCCATAATAACACGTATTCTGTGAATATTTTAGCTGGCTACTACAGTATTTAAAGTACAGCAACTACTTATAAGAGAATGAAAAATGAATTAGTGTATTTTGTCACAAACCCCTAAAAACAAAGATCCTAAATAGAAATAAAGCTTGAATTTCCATAAATAAAGCTTTTAAGACTAATCTAGGAGTAAATAGAGCTACAGTTGATAATGAATACATGGCCTTTTAACCTGCATTGATTAGTCGATTATTATTGTAATAAATTATAATCGTGTAGTCGACTAATAACTAATGACAATATCGTAGATTCAAACCCAGACATGCGTTTTATTTTGTACAAATTATTTCGTCACCACTGCTCTCAAAAAGGTGAAGGAAAACATCGTGAGGAAACCGGTATGTCCTAGAACCAAATAGGATAAAGAATAAAGAGAAAGTATGTCGTAGAGCCAAAAAGGATATAGAATAGAGAGAGAGTATATCGTAGAGCCAAAAAGGATACAGAACATAGTTAATGGGACCAGCAGGGCGAGCACGGCCTCTGTGATAGGCTTGAGTCACGTAATTTATCACGCTTTTTTCTCCCCAAACTGTGATAAAAATGTGTGACTCAAACCGTGGTCGCCCAGTAGAAGTGACATAAGTTTATACTTTTATCCAGGAAAACACACGGCTTTTGTGGGATAGATCACGGAAACGAAGCCGAGGGTAAAAACCCAAAGGCTCAAAACCAAAATCAGGAAACAGACAAATCCTAGAACCGAAAAAATCGACATCTGACATCCAGTAACAAGCACTGTGCCCGCGTGGTGGATTACGGCCCATTCTCTCTAGCAGAGAGGCCTGTGTCCCAGGGAGCATTGTAGACTGACTTAACAATCTTGATCCATAGTCATTGATCGACTAAACGATTAACAATTTCACAATTTTAGTATCATAGATATGTTCAATACTCATACTATCAAGATTACCCAAGTCCTGTACTTTGTGCAATATTTATAATAACCGGGCAATGCAAATAGCATGAGCATGACGAAAAAGTATATAAATATCAATTAATTGAATGTCACATTGAATTTAAATATGTTTAACCAATTAATTGATTACAATAAATTATTTTTACAATTGATTACAATTTATTTAATGGAATAATTGTTACTTGGAATTTTATGAGAGTCTAGTAAAACGTTTTATTAGAGATTTTTTTCAAATAAATTAGTTTTCTTCTACTATAGTTACATTTTATAGTCAAAAACTCGAAACTACAGGAAGACCATTTTCGAGAATTTAATTCGATTTTTCGACAGACGTTTCTAAATTACATTCAAAGTTTCTGACTAAGAAGTGTTCTACACTTATTTGACTTTAAATGTATAAAAATTAGCAGTATTGGAACTAAGCGAAACAATTACCAAGAAATGTTACAGTTTTTGATTGGAGTCTCGCTGTGTGAAAAATGGTCACTAATCCGAGCAGTTAAGGTCCATTGTCCAGTGAATAAGAAATATAACATCACGGCCATATTACCCAAAGAGTATGGCAGAGGTATACGTATAGTACACTCACAAGTAAGTATAAATAATAAGTACATATAAGAAAATTCTCTAATCAAACGCTTTTTAAACCTCAAAAACACTAAACATGTATAACATAGACATTTACTCCGTCACTCCTTCGCGTACTATTCCGTAAAGTCTTCAATACTCTAGCTACGGTGGTTATACCCAAATCCCGACTATTCGACTAATACTAACCGCCCACTAGCGTTGACTCACACTGGAATAGAGAAATAAAACTAATATAATATTATACGCCAACGTTTGTACGATTGGGGTCATAAAATGTAGGAGCGAGATGACGAATCACTGACCTACTCAAACTTTTTATGACTGCGACCGTCGAATCTTGGTATTTTGTATTGATTTACAATAGGGATTATAACTAGAGATCGGATATTCAGATGCATTCACCTAAAGTTGAAATATTGGCTAATATGGAATGCGCGTTTTTACCGTGTTTTGTGTGTTGTTTTAACTAACACATACCACCATACACACATATGGATTTGCATCTGGGGTTAAACATTAATTTTAAATAAATATGATGATCCAAGAAACCCGGCTTTAATAAAAAATTCGAAGCCGCTTCCGTGCTTTCACAGCTAAATAGAAACATTAGGTAAATATGCATCCGAATATCCGATCACTGATTATGACTGAAATGTTCCACCTTTAAGGCGGATACGAAATTAAGCTTTAAAATATACTATAATAATTTACCTGTATAGATACTGAAACGTGTGGAAATCAGTTGTTATGGTATGGTTACGTGATACGGAGGAATGAGGAAAATGACGTGAGGAAAGTTTTGAGTATGAATGTCGATGGCCAAGGGTCATAAGAGTAGAGGGAGACCAAAGAAACGATGGAGGGACTGTGTGAATTATGATATGGATAGAAAGGGGGTGACTACTGAGATGACGACTAATAGAGAAGTGTGGATGAAAAAGACATGTTGCGCCGACTCCAAATAAAAAGGAATAACGGTAGGAGAATGATCGATGATGATGAATTTACCTGTATAATAGTCTACAGCTATGTCGCAGTCTTGAACGTAGTGGCAGGTGTTTCGGCTTTATCTTTTTCTAATACTTCCTGTAAACAAAAATGTATTAAATTAATGAAAGATTAAAGAGCAATGGAGGGCTATTCGGAGTTTGCAGTTACAGAAGGATAACAGTGGTCGCCCAGTGGTATCGGGCCCAACTTCGAGTTGTAGGTCGTGGGTTGGAAACCCAGGCAGGCGCGTCGCTATGTGTAAATAATTTTATCATAACTTTTTCTTTATTTTTGGTTGGAAAACCAACAGATGACGTCTCCCGCTCTGGGTGGAGCGGAAGGGCGTGTCAAACTAAAACCCACCCGTGTTCCTTCAGTTGCCTGTGACAGGTAACTCTATCACTACTGCTCTCAAAACGGTGAAGGAAAACATCGTGAAGTAACCAGCATGTCCTAGAACTTAATATTCTAAGACATGTGACATCTACCTACCCGCACTGGGCCCGCGTGGTAGATTACGGCCCACTCGTTCGCACCGAGAGGAGGCCTGTGTCCCAGCAGTGGGAACAATATAGGTTAAGTCATAAGTTATTTATTTCGTAACAAAATACATTGTGTTGAAAATCATCATAAATTAAATAGAAAAAAAAAAACAATAATAGTAACTACATCACATAATAAAAATTAAAAAATTAAAATGTCAGTAGTTCAATAACAAAAAAATAAAAATAATAATTAACACAGCATTTAGATTGAAAAAGTCAAAAATTTGTTGATTATGATGATGATCGAACGCAAAATTTTAGGCGTTAAACGGACCGACAGAATACGAAACACCACGTTGCACTCCAAAACGGGAATCCTAGACGTAAGCAAAAAGGCTGCCAGGCTAAAATGGAACTGGGCGGGTCACACCATCCGCATGCACAGCGACCGCTTGGCAATAGTCTCTACACAGTGGGTGCCTGAGGAAGGACGGAGCCGCCGAGGCCGGCCAAAGAAGAGATGGAGACACGACCTAGACGCGTACTGCAAGGGTTGGATCTAGGTGGCCCTGGAAAAGGATGTATGGAGGGATTTAGGGGACGCCTTTGCTCAGCTGTGGAACAGTGTCAGCTAAGTTATGAATAGTAAAGATTGAAATTATTGCCACCAACTTTCGAAATATTCACTTATTACTTAGTTTTTCTATAGTAAGTGGCTTCTATATTAGGAAGCTGATAATTCCTAGTCATTTAGTCATTTACACCTGTAAAGGCATAAGTGGACCATAAATGTTAGAATCTTTTGGCGCTTGAATAACACAGACAGGGCGCCCTCCTGTCAATGTCGTAAACATTCGCAAAATTGTATTGAAATAACAAAACAGCGGCTTCAGGTTCAATATTGGCCGCGTGTTCCATGTATCGTCGTGGCCACATTTCAAGCTATACATTTCCATTTTTACCTGAGCTCGCATTGTTTACATTTTTCATAGAATTCTTATTCTACGAAAAATGTAAAGAATGCGAGCTCAGGTCAGGCTCTTGGTCAGCTTATATTTAAAATGTATGTATTTCGTACCTCGTCTTGTAACTCGTTGTTCGCATGTCCGTTGCGCAGTGATTCCCTGAGAGTATCGTCCTCATCGTCATCTGTGGGCACGTCGTAGAACTCTTCGCTATCCATCTCACCGTCTGTGCCTGAAAGAAAAACATACATAGAAGAAAAAAATCAAGTAATTATTAAAACCAGTACTAAACTGACAGAAATAGCGGAGAAAACACATTAGTTTCGCAGAGAAGTGACAAATCATCATCTGCCTAGCCTTTATCCAACTATGTCGCATTCGTCTGCCAGCCTAACAGGATGCAGCGGAGGTCCTTTTTTATGTAGACAGAAGAAAGTTTTCTATCCCAAACTGTCAAAATCACACTGACAACTGACTGTTGTCTAAGCCAGTGAAGAAAATTTAATTTTGTAATCGCCATGCTAAAGACTGTAGAACACTTTCTTTAGTCCTACAGACTGTATTTCAGCCATGGCGGGCAATCTCAACAGACACTATCCATCGACGCGGCGGATATTATAGTGCAAGCGTGTGTGCGCAGACACAGGGGCACTCACTCTTCCCTCACTCTCATAGTCCGATGGGACGGCAATCCGACACGACCGTAGAGAGATCAGTCGGAGGACCAAAGGACTAAATGCGGAATTCAAATCCCTATAATATAGAACATAGACGCAGTACCAACGGCTTAACGTGCGCAATGAGGCACGGGAGTGACACACCGCCATCTTCCAAACTCCAGGCTGTTACTAAGAAAGTACTAATGGAAAAATCCAATATCACTTTGCCGAACCTGGAAATCTAACCCAATACCTCAGCTTGTTTGTTTGTTCGAAAGAGATAACGTGACCCTGGCATAGGCAACTGAAGGAACACGGGTGGGTTTTAGTCAGTAAAAGTCTGACACGCCCTTCCGCTCCGCCCAGAGCAGGAGAAGTCATTTGATGATTTCCCATACAAAAAAAAAAAAAAGACCTCAGCTCAGCAGTCGCGCTTGCAACACCGAGATCAACGAGGCAGTCATGCTGACTACACGGAACGCCATTTCTTTCTACTCTTCCGACGACAAAATGGTGCTCGTGCTAAAAGGGGAAAGCTAAGTCTACATCTGCCAGGTTTTTTAACAGACTTCAAAAAAAAAAAAAAAAAAAACAAAATCGGTTCACCCAGTCAAAAGTTATGAGGAACATAATTTTTTTTTTTTTTTTTTAATACAAAATACACTCGAATTAATAACCTCCTCCTTTTTTTAAAGTCTGTTAAAAAGGAGGAGGTTATCAATTCGAAATTTTTTTTAAATGTTTGTTACCTCATACATAACTTTTGACTGGGTGAACCGATTTTGATGATTCTTTTTTTATTTGAGAGCTGATGTTTCCCAGTTCAGTATTTTTTGTATAATAAAATAGATACTCACCTAACACAGACTGGTAGTCAGTGAAATACTCGGAGTCCGACGCGTAGCTTTGTTCAGCCACTTCAGCCGCGTCGCCGCTGGGAACCTTCTTCAAAGTCCTCTCCTTACGAGCCTTCCTATGTTTTAGACGACGTAGGTTCCTAGGGAACGAAGGAAGACTGTTTACGTTGAAAAAAATGTGTTTACATGTTGTGATTATTGATTTTTACGTTAACCTATGTTTACGATCAATAATTAACGTTTACAATTGATTATTTAATGTTTACAATCAATAATTAATGTTTACAATCAATAATTAATGTTTAAAATCAATCATTAATGTTTACAATCAATTATTATTTAATGCAAAAAAATTATGTATGCAACGTAATTGCATACCTACATAATTTTTACGTATAATATTTATTTATTTATATATAATAATAATATAATAATAAAACATTTATTTTCAGGTGACAATGACCCATAGACACATACCTTACAAACTAACATACATAGGTATTATACAAATCTCGTGTTAATGAAATAGTTCCTTAAACTATGTTAGTAACACTTCACTAGCTTGTCCGTGAGCTGTCCTGTGGCACTTGTCCGCGGAAGCGACGGAACACCACGTCCTGTGGCCAAAAGTCTTCGTCCATGACGATGGGCAGATAACAATCCGGTACACGCACCACAAACGCCTTGAAGTTGACGTTGCGGTGTGACTCCAGTAACTGCACCCTCGGCATGTACTTCGTCTTCTGGCGTACGTACTCCACGATGTCTTCCGCCTTAGTGGTGTAGTGTAGGCGAGAAATGTACACCGGAGTGTTCGGCTTTGCAGCGCGCAAGCTGACATCGGACTTCGCAGTAGCTTTCCCGCAGCGGTTCTTGTTCGTTCGCGAACGGCGCTTCCTCCTTTGCACCGTCACGAAACCCTCATTATCTGGCTTAGGCTTAGTTGTAATGCCTGGAGCACTGGCAGTGACGCTAGCGAAATCCTTTTGTGAGGGTTTCGTCAAGGCTGCAGTCACTGGCAGCGGGACGGGGCGAGAGGCTCGGGCGGCGGTGCGTGGAGGAGCCGCTTTGACGGGCGCGGGGCTGCGAGGCACGCGGGCAGGGCGTTCTGCAAGCTCAGCAAACGACGGATGCGCTGCCGACGAAACTGCTGACGCGGAATTCGACGACGATACATCGAGGACGGCTCCGCGACACATGTTTACGTTTGACGCATCGACTGATGACCTAGATACCGTCACACTATTTCGCAACTCGCTGAATTCTTTGCGCAAATCGGCGACAGTGTTCTGGGATGCCTCTAATTTCACTAGAACATCAGCGAGGCGGGCCTTCAGAAAGACAATGTCCTTCAGAAGACTCGTTACATCGACGTGGTCGAAAGTGACAGGAGGAAGCTTGTGCAGCTCCTTCGCCACAAACGTAGGCACGTCGTCCGGGTCAGTCTCCTTGAACAGCGTGATAATATCTTGCAGGCTTCTCTTAGTCCCGTCACGCCGGCGGGACACCATCTGGTCGCGCTTGTTAAGCACGTCGAATAACAACAGCTTAGCAGCAGCTATGTCCTCCTCGCTGAAGTTCGTTGCGCAGATTTGGACAGCGGACACTTCGTCCATGACATCCAGCTTCTGCTGCAGGAACGCCAGCAGCTCATTCACCACTAGTGTACTACTCATGGCGATAAAATTACGAGCGACAGCTTGCGCCGCGCTAGTCGATACACTAAATATGCAAACACGTCCGCATTGGAACGCGGCACTGGCAAGACAGGATATAATTTATTGTACACCATTAAAATACAAAACAAAAAAAAACATTACAATGACTACAAAATATACAATGGGCGGCCTTATCGCTTTATGCGATCTCTTCCAGGCAACCATGGAATGGACAGTGATAAGTCTGGACATAAAATGGGTATGTCAATGGTGTAAACATACGATGTGCTAAAATTGCTAAACAGATGTTTATATTCTAAATAATAGATACATAAATACATACATACTAAATATATAAAGCACAAAAATAAATGAAGACAGTACATAGAAAATTACAGTTAGATTAGGATAACAGGATCACAACGACAAGTAGTGTTCCTTTACGAGTCTTTTAAAAACATGTAACGTCTGCGCGCGTTTAATTTCAACAGGCAATGCATTCCACAACCGAGCGGCTTGGACAGTAAAGGAATGGTCGAGGAAAGTTGTGGAATGCATAGGCATTTTAAGCTTCAAGTTATCTGATGACCTTAAGAATTTCGTGTGGGAGTCACAAAGAAACTGAAAACGTTTTTTGAGATAGAGAGGAGTGGAGGGCGTAAATAGCACATTGTACAAAAGAGAAAGAATATGAGCATTCCGGCGAAGGCGAATTGGTAACCACTTGAGCTTCACTCGAAATTCGGAAACATGGTCATATTTGCGCAAACCAAATATGAACCTTATACAAAAGTTTTGAAGGCGCTCAAGTTTGTCCAGTTGGTCTTGGGTAAGGTCAAGATAGCTGGCATCAGCATAGTCAAGGATGGGTAGAAGAAGTGATTGTGCAAGCGCAATCTTGGTGGCAGTCGGAAGAAAGTTACGTAATCTCTTCAAAGACGCAGCGGATGCAAATAGCTTGCGGCTAACTTCCTGTAGCTGGGCAGTCCAAGAAAAGTTCTTATCAATAAATATTCCCAAGTTTTTGACTGTATCGCTGAAAGGAATAACTGTGTTATCAAAAGAAACTTGGGGAAGAGTACTCCAGTCAATCCTTGAGACCGTCCTTGAACTGCCTACCACCACAACTTGCGTCTTTATTGGGTTAACCATAAGTCCATATTTCTTGCTCCAGTCGCATATACGGGCCAAATCACGATTTATTTTTAAAATAGCCTCGGACAAATTCCCAAGAGGAGCTTGTGAGTAAATTTGTAAATCATCTGCGTAAAGATGGTAGGAAGAAATAAGTTCGTCGGAGATTGAGTTTATAAAAACTGCGAAAAGTAAAGGGGATAAAACACCACCCTGAGGTACACCGGCAGAAGTATTACTCCAGGAAGACAAAGTGTCTCCAAGGCAAATACGTTGCCGGCGACCGAACAGGTAACTGCGAAACCAGTCAATTACCGATGGAGATATATTAAGAGAGCATAGAATCCCAAGCAGCACATCAAAATCCACAGTATTGAAAGCATTACTGAAATCTAATAAAGCTAAAACTGTAAGATTACCGCTTTCCATCGATGACCTTATATCATCCGTAATGTTCAGAAGCGCTGTAGTGGTGCTATGACCAGGACGGAAACCAGACTGGAAGGGGTTGAGGAGATTATTTTTAGTGAGGAAACTACTAATTTGATTATGAATCAACCGTTCAAGGACTTTGGATAGGAATGGTAAAACGGAAATTGGACGGTATTCAGAAAAGGATTTAGGATTTGACTTTTTAGGTAAAGGAATTATTTGAGCTTCTTTCCATGCGCACGGAAAGGCACCACTAGCCGCAGAAAAATTGAGGATGTGACAAATGACAGGGAGTATAACATCCAGTACAGGGACCAACATATTACGGCTGATACAGTCACTTCCCACTGCATTGGAAGTAATCGATAGTATGCTCTTCTTAACATCGCATGCGGAGAACTGATCAAAAACAAATGGAGAATAACTGGGAGTCGGAAGAGAAGAAAGATAACGTCATTAGCCATACGTTTAAATTTAGACTTTGCCGTTACTTTCTTGTGCATAAGTGTTTTAATATCATTTGTGAGCCAAGGCGCCGGCAAATGTTTAACTTTAACGGCTCTAACAGGTGCGTGATGATCGTAAAGCTCGATAAGCTTTGCCGTAAAAATGTTAACTTGCTCATCGACTGAACCAGAGGCAAACAGGTCTGATATCTAATATCCACGTTGATACTTGCATTAGCATATAGGAATTCACTGCTAGACATGTACAGTCGCACCATTGCATTTAATATTTACATTTAAATAATTACATTTCAAAAACCGCTATTTCTATCAATTATACTCATTGTGACTTGTCTACAACTAGAAAATGCCTAAAATGATTAGATAAATTTTGAGAAAATAACAAATCTAGTAGAATTAACGTGAAAGTCTAACCAGACAGGAGTTTACTTAGCATATTCAACTATTGAAACGGAAGATAAATATGCAGATTTTTTATATTTACGAACCGTGACAGCCATGGGTCGGGTCGGTCGTTGCTCGCGAGATAACAATGTATGACGAACAATGGGTATTTTAAAATAGAACCCATCCCATAAAATAATGTATATCTAGGGCTCGTTAAGTAGTATAGTAGTACCAATTGATTCAAAATTGCATGTCTATATTCACTTGGAAGAGATATTCTCCACATCATGATGACATGTAAAAGTGTTTGTAAAACCATTTTTTTAATTATTTATCTACATTCTATAAATGCTATCTGATCTATACTTTAATACTTTATCCATATTTAATATTATAAAATTCAAAAATAACTCTGTCTGTCTATTATGCTTTCACGACTAAACCACTGAACGGATTTTGATGAAATTTGGTATGGGGTAAGTTTTAACCCCAAGAAAGGACACAGGCTACTTTTTATTCCTTTTGGCAACAGCTGAACCCACGCGATCGAGGACTGGGTCCAGTAGTAGGCAAAAGAAATCGGGGAAGACAGAAAGATACTCAATGAGAGGAATAAAAGCAGACAGCAAATCCAAACTGGAGAAAGTACCTTTTTTTTTGGATGGGAAATCATCAAATGACTTCTCCCGCTCTGGGCGGAGCGGAAGGGCGTGTCAGACTTTTACTGACTAAAACCCACCCGTGTTCCTTCAGTTGCCCGTACCTATGCCAGGGCCACGGTAACTCTTTCGAACGAATGTCGCGACCCTGGCAGGCATCGGTCCTAGCAAACCCCTTCAGTATTGCTGACATCTCTTTGATGCGCGTGTGGAACACTACGCGCCGTCGACCCAAGCCTGGTCCTTACCGGGCGGCAAGCTATCCATTGCTCGACGCCCGCAAGCTCGCGCCTACGGTGGCCGGGAGTCCGGTATCGACTCCCGACGCCCGGGGCGTCTCCTCCTGCGGAGGCTAAGGACTCACGACAGATGACAATGGAAATATTAAGAAGAGGCATATGCCATGAGGCACACTAAAACTCAATACCCATAGTGTTTTTTTTTTTTGGTGGTAACCATTATTGTAAATTTTGTCTCGGAATAAAAGTTTTATTTATATTATGTCTAGCAGTGGACTACTATAGGCTAATAATGACAGTGGCAACTTACGTTTCTTTCTGGAGCTCTCTCAGAGATTCAAGTTCTGTCCTCATTGAAGATACCTGCTTGTCTAGCCTTGCTACTTCTCTTACTGAAACAGAAGAAAGAAAATACATGTATTTACAGTAAACATATGACGCAGAGGAAGAATAGAAAAAATACAACTTGGGGGAAAATATGCATTACTGATATGTTTGCTTGATATATGAATAAATGTTGGGAGATTTTTTTTCCAATTTGCTAGGTTTTTACCATAATCGCCACGCTTTGCAGGCGGGTTGGCAATCGCAGTATGGTGGTAAAATGCATAGAGAGCGCAGCTGCCTATTCTCTAGTAAGTCCCTTAGTCGCCTCTTACGTCCAACAGGAGGAGGAGAGGCAGAGATAAAAGAAAATATATTAGGATTTTTGACCATTGTTAAGTGTCTGCAACCAGACTTATCAAGGGTTATCATGCTACCTAGTAACTGTGTTTTGAAGGTCAGATAGGCAGTCACTCCATGTTAATTACTGCTATTCAGCTGCAGCTGCTGAAAGTGGAAACGGACCTCAAGATATTTGGCAAAAGGCTAGGCAAATTGATTTAACATTTTAAAGTAAGTAAATAGAGATTATGTTCAACCTCTATTGACATTATTGTATGTTCTTGCCAGATTTTATTGTTAGATGGTTTGTTAAACTTTAGTAAACTCAGTGCTAGAAATCAAATTAACAATAAATAGTCTTACCTCTTTTGAAATCAAACGCAAATTGTTAACTTTTCTCTTAAGCCTAAACTACTCTGATACGGAGGAACTCATTCATTCTACTAACTAACAACGAATGCACCAACATAATATATAATAACATTCATAAATTAATTAATTATTATGATTACTTTTCATTTCTTTGACAGATCTTTTCCAAGCAAACCACACACACACACGCACACTCCTCACTGTTATCTCATAAGCCTTTTTAATAAAATGTTCATCAGAATTATTACGCAATTATATATTTTTGTAAAAATGTGTACAATCCACCTAAAGAACACTGACCTTCAAGATACAGGACTCTCCTAGTTTGAAGGGCAGGGGTCTTACTCATATGTAATAGCCATACCTATCTATAACTGAGACAATACTGATGTTACCTAGGCTAAGTGTTTTGTTAAATAAATGATTACTTACTTGCTTCTTCTGCACAATCATTATACGCACAGCTAATGCACATGTGCGCAGATTATTAAAATAACTAAATTAATTTCTTGATTTCTCATCTATATACAGTGGAACCCTGGTAATCCGACAAATGTTTTGCAAGGCAGTGTCGAACTATGGAATTTGTCGGATGGTACAGTACTGCCTAAGAAGACAACTTTTGTTCTATGACTTTTCAAAATTCATAATATTTTAGTTCATCAGATTTTCATACAAAAATAAAAATATTTGAATTGAACGCTCTAAATGTTACGAAGGCTATTCGAAACAAAAGAAAGCGATAGTAGATTAGCGAGGGGACCAGGGTTAGAGCAGCAGGGGTGCTTGAACTTCACCTATTTACGGGCGGCCGATTTTTGTATGAGAATCTGATGAACTAAAATATTATGAATTTTGAAAAGTCATAGAACAAAGTTGTTGATTATGATGTTAGTAACACAGCCCTGAGAGGTTGCCGGTGTTTTATAAAAAACCCTGTAGAAGTGTATTTGGTAATTTTACTGTGGAAGAGTTGAAAAAGGGGATGAAGTTGTGTGGAAAATCCATCATTTTCTAAGTAAACATCATTAAATTTATTATTAAAGCATATGGTTGGGAACTAATGCAACAAAATTTCTGGCATTCATGCGGGCGAAACCCAAAAGTAAAAGCTAGGTAGGTACATATTATATTTGAGAACTCCTTATAAAAAAAATCTAAAATGTTTTGTTTTTAAATTAATGCATGTCCTTGTTATTCTAGCCAATATTGAACAAGTGCCGTATAAAGTATTTGTACAATTATTACTTAAGTCTGGTTTCTTCAAGTGCTTACACACTAAGCACGTAGCAAATTATCATACGAACATTGGACTACACCTAACGTCTATTTATAGCCTTGTTTATTTCTTTTCAGTTTTTTTTTTTTTTTTTGTGATGATAAGTAGCATAGCTATTGCAGATTAAACAGTTATTACACATCCTAACATTAAAAGTCTTCAGAAGCCCGAAAGTTTGACAACCAGTCTTACCAAGGGGTATTGTATTACCCAGTATAACCCGCGCAGATAGAGAATAGATCTGAAAATGGCGGCAAGTACGCATGGTACGGTTGGCAAAACAAGTTCTCAAACATCGAATTTTATTTTTTATTGACTTTTTTGTTATAAATTATTCTTTTTTAATATTATTAATTATTAAACTATTAGTATAGTAGAAATAATGTCAAAAAATATTAATAAAATAAATAAGGAGCAAGGGTACATATGACACTGGATTTGTGGTAGGATACTGCATACTGTGGCAGGATGCATTATCCATGACGAGAATGGAGTTTTTAGGCAAATTTGGTATTAGTTTTTCTGTTTTTCAAACGTAACGCAAACAAATAACAATCAACTCAACAAAAACAACAATGAATATCAACGAAAATAACGGAACGAATTTAACAATAACTCGGAGTGCGTCAAGTAGCGTGGAAAGCGAATCCTGACTGACTATTTTTTTGTAGCGCGTATTTCACTGTGTGAGTATAGACAGCGATAGAGAGTGAGCGAGAACGCATGCGAGCGGACGCCATTTTCAGATCTATTTTCTATCTGCGCGGGTTATAACTGTGTTGTCAGCTGCATCCGGTTAGACTGGAAGCCGACCCCGACATAGTTGGGAAAAGGCTAGGCAGATGTTCACTGGGGAGAGATCTTATTGCCATTCAATGGATAGAATTGTTCTTGAAAAAGATTATAAGTCTATGACTGTAATTTTCAAGTGCTTTTGACATAATTCTTTAAGAAAATAATGCAACCTTAATCTTTGCCGTAAGCACACGGTAAACACATGTTGTCATATCAAAAAAGATAGTAGAGATAAGGAAAATTTTACTTCAAAATGTTATCAGTGATCCTAATCTTATTAATGAGAGAGTGGGTTCAAAAAACGATAAGAAACAATATGAGATAGAGATTTTGCTCATAACAAAAACATAACCTTACATGACATTGCAAAGTTCTTATCCAAATGCGTGCTAATATCTAAATAGTATTTAGCTGTAGAATAAGTGTAAAATATTTGGATATTAATGTAGTGTATGCTACTAGATTACTATGGAAAAATATGTTTTACGTGTAAGAAAAAAAATGTTCGACTGACCCAACATAGATCTCCGCTTCTCAGCGTATATCTGTTCATAAATAAAGACTCCAGCGGCTCCAACGATGCCCACAATAGCAGCCCCAACCATCAAACGAGGCGACACATAGCTACTATTCATGATTAGACCACAATTTTGTCTCCTCAGATACCAAATCTAATTCTGACTGATTTTACCACTTCACGAGTAGAACGTAGCACGAAAACGATGCAAGAACGTTAATTAAGCGAAGAAATACTGTTTCGTAACAATATTTACGATGATAATCGCAAAAAAACACTAATCGTTGGAAATGATTAGCAGGAATGAAAATCAAACGCAGCAAATTGATACAGCTATAATATTGAAAAATTTAGTTTAAGAATAAATTTTGGTGCCACGTATTAATTGGAATTCGTTAAATTAATTAGAAATTCCACATAATTTCACCGAATTTGCAAGCGAAATCGCAGTCAATCAAAGCAAACAAAATATTTATGGTTGCGTTCCAGACTTCCAGAGACCGGGTCTTTATTGAATCAGAGAAGGCAAACGATATCTCTAGCATGTCTTCTTTTCATGGAAATTATGCCTTACATACAGAATCCATAGTTTGAAACGCTTAAGTAACAGATTAAAATTAAAAAGTGTGTGGAGTAATATTTTAGTGTGCCGTAACCCGTAACACACTAAATCTCTCTAATTCCTTATTTTTAAGAACATTCACTTATTTACATACATACATAAACTCACCTCTTTTTCCCATTGGCGTTAGCAGAAAACACAGAACGCCACCTACAGCTTGGCAAAAAAGAGTCTGGAAAAAATGAGGGTGCCTGTTTAGCAGGTATGGCCACCCTGTAAACTAGGACTAAAAGTGATAAGATACTTGTTGTTTTAATCAACAAACACGAGATCCCGGAAATTCTCAACAGCGCGCATTATTTCGCTAGAATAACCTTTTATTTATGAGATGCGAGTGCCATCATAATAATAACACAATGAAAACTTATTCAGTACAAAAAATAAATTAAATTACACTCAGGCATTGCCAATAATGTTTAGCAACCACATTTGCGGCCACCATCTAGGGCATTCATAACCATTCGATGGTTGGTATGCCTGTATCAAATTTGACATGAATGGTATTGAACGAATCCTGTTAATGCTGACAGTTTATAGTCGAGAAGACGGCGACTAACAGCTGCTTACTGTTGGAAACTAATCGGAAGTCGAAGAGTACTTATAACATGTCGCATTCGATAGGTACGGGCAATATCGAATAAACTTAAACAGTTGACTAATGAAGCCGTCAGGTATATCTGTGTGGGGTACATAACACTATCACTATCCACATGATAATGAAAATGAAAGAACACGCTAAAATTTAGGTTTTATTTAAAAAGAAAACCGTGAAATAACATCATTCGTGTATTCCTTTTCGGTGCTATGATAATTTTTTCCATTAACACTGATGTGTCAGTTTTCCATTTCTTATTTATGAAAACTAAATAGTGTAAAAATCTTTGTTAGACGTTTACGGCTCCCATTATAACCCAAGTCTCCTCAAACTATAGGTAATATATTACGTAGAATAGGCACCTGAAAAATAATAAATGTAAATTATACTTTTTTTTACTGTGGTATGTGATATGCGATAACAGCATTAATAAAAAATACTTGCCTGTTTCTTTAGTGTTGAACTTTTTGTCTAATTGCACATAGATCAAAGTCGTCTAATTCTTTCTTCCGCCAACTGTTTTGGTGTTTCTCCAGGTGTAAAAAAAATCCTTAATTTTTTTCACCTTCAGTAACAACTTCTCTAATTGTACTATGAGATTTACCTTGAAAAAAATATAAAGACAATAATATTAATTCCATGTACATTTTTCAATTTCAAGTATCAACCATTTAGTCAACGTACACGCGATTTGTCAAACTAGAAAACATAACCTCAATAATCTATTAGTAAATTTAACAATAAAATGGCTTGAAACTTATAATACCGATAAAACTTAGTATTAGAAAGGAAAAACAATGACTGGCGTGTACTATACCTGTCATGTCGGCAATTCTTTCGAAAACATTGTCAATCGGAGACAAAATTTATTCCGCTTCAGATTCCGCCAAATATATTACGAAAACTTGGTACCACTACTCCTTATTGTTTTATTCATTGTTTATGTGTACAAAAGCATTAATAATTGATAGTTAATTAGAAATAAGTGAAATACAACTGGGAACATAACATAATGACAGAAAAGCTACTTGTTGTTGATAAGCAAAGCAGTGTTGCCACAAAAAATATATTTTAGTTCCAATTATCACCACGACAGACTCTTTTTTGCCAAGCTATACTACGGTCCTTATGTACGGTTTTTGTTACGTTTATCTGTTTATATAGGTAATTCAATTCATTATTCATATAAACATCACTTCTACACGTTGTAAATAAACCGTTTTAAACTAAAATCCATGGTAAAAAATATTTTTTTATTTGTCTAATAAGGTTTAAAGCCACGTCCACGGAGACCGTAAATTGTTTTTTATTTTTATAAATAAACATTGATGGCTAACGCTGTTTTTGAGTGAATTAGTATTCGTGTATGGCGTAATCATTGCTTAAAGTATTTTTTAGAATTAGATAGACAGAAAACAATTTAATTTATATTTTTAATGTATTTACATATGTCTGCTTTTTTATTTCAATTATATATATATTATATTCTAATTCAGGGACTAGATGTGGTCTAGATAAATTCGTGTGAAGCCTCAGTACAATCTTTTAACAAAACTTTTTGAACCATTATAAAATCGGGTGTAGTTTTAAATTATCAGTTTTAAATAAGGAATGTATATGTAAAAAAAATCGACTAAAGAATTTGATTTCATGGCAAGACCCCGAAATCTGTCAGTTCAGTTCAAACAAACTACAAAACTCAAATGTCAAAGATGACAAATCGAAAAAATGTCAATCGCATTGTTGCTCTCGGTGCACCATTATTTTACTAGCTATTTTTAAGAATATAATTAAAAAGTGCATACCTAGTTTATAAAATAATTCATCCGTTAATAGTTCTAGTAACTCAAGCTTATGATCCAGTTGATGAACTGAATCTACAGTGCTTTGCTTAAAACCTGTGTTTATGAACTTATTCATTACAAGTTTTCTTTTGCCTTGTTAATTTTATTATTTTTAATTCTAAATGAGTGATAACGAAGGAACACGCAGTAAGGATGACGAAGATACGCGAATAAATCAAGACGAAGGTTGCAAAAACCCAAAAATAATCACTGAGGATAAAATATCTTTAGATCCCAATGAAAATACAGAAACTGGTAGCGCCCAACCTGAAAATATGCCTAGAAAAAGGCCGGATGATGATAAAGTACGGGATTTACGAGATAATTTAGAATCTGTCAAAACAGGAGCAGAGATGACTGAAATGTTGGAAGAATTCATCAATACTGATCAAGGCACAGGTGCTGGTGACTTCATGGACAAAACAAAAGTCAGTGGAAGAGATGATGATGATGTTACTGCTGATAAAGATAAGAGCAATGACAGTTTCCTCAACAAATGTGCTAAAATTGAATCAGAGGCTGATGATCTTGACGAAATTGAAAATATGGAACTAAGATGGGACGATGATGATGATGATGGTAGCAATCAAGCGAATGATAAAAACACCCGATATAATGATGATATGCGGTCTGAAGACCAACTTTTGAAGGAACTTTCAGATGTTATGAATAAAGTCACTACTGAAATGACTTCTAACGTTGATTCCAATATTTCTGCCTCCAGTCTTGATAGCGCTGTGTCAAAAGCCAACAGTGAAGAAAACAGTCTAACAAGCGATAATAAATCCAAAGAAATTGAAACTACTAAAAAATCTGAAATTAATCCAGAACTGGTCATTCCAAAAGATAATACCTTGGCAGATAATGACCACTATCTAAATACTGAACCAATAAATAGCCCAGAAGAAAGTCTGGATCGAGATGATATAAATAATGTAGAAGATGTACTATTGAAAAAATCTGAAATTAGTCCAAAACTGGTCATTCCAAAAGATAAGAACATCTTGGCTGATAAATACCACTATCTAAATACTGAACCAATAACTAGCCCAGAAGAAAGTCTGGATCGAGATGATATCAATGATTTAGAAGATGAACTATCTAAAGAATCTGAAATTGTCACTGAACCAGCAGTAATCGCTCGGGCTAAAGATATTGATGAAGAGAAAAGTATGGATGAGCCAACACAAGAACGGAAGGAAGATACTTCAGATGATCAGGCAAAAGAAGATCCAGCTGACATTATGGAAGATCATGTTTTAGTTGAATCTTTAAGTAATACTGAAACAAGGTCTTTAACATTGAAGTTGGAATCAGTTACAGATGTCATCTTAAATGAAGAAAATGATGTTAGTATGTCAGAAGAAAATCTTCTAAAAGAACCTGACTGTACGGACATAAGTTCTTTCATTATTTCTGAGAAAGACATTGAACCTTCTATAAATTTTCATAAAAAAGAAACCCCAATGAGTGAAGAAGATAATGATGATGATGATGAACTAGAAGAAAGATTATTACTAGAACCAGAAATAGCCGATGTCCTTCCTGAAAGTGATATAAGAATGGATATTGATTATGATGAAGAAGGAGTGTTACTGCAAGAAGATGATGGTCAAGAAGACAGTTATACTCCTATGGATGTATCTATTGGAGATCAGGCTAAGGTAGACGATATGACTATAGAGCAAACAATGAATCAATCTGAAGTAGTAACAAAAGATATAGCTCTCCCAATAGATGACCAAACTATTATAGAAAAGGTACATAAAACAGCAGAGGAAATTGAAGGTATCGATCAACCAGATGATCAAAGCAAAATAATGGAGAAAGTTATTGATCAGCCAATTAAAGACACAACTAACACAGAAAATATTATTAAAGATACACCTATTGAAACTGAAGCTAAAATCAATGAGAAAATTGCATCTGAAGAAGAGACTATAGAGAAAGATCAATTAATTCTAGAATCGAATGCAAAAGAACAGTCCATTGAAGGTCCAGTAGAAACAGATGCACTCACAGTTTCCAATATTCCTGAAATTCTTGTTGAAGATGTTATAAAAAGTATCCCAGAAAAAAATACTCTTGAAAAAGAAATTAAGAATGAAGCAGATCCAGAAGAGCTCACTGAAGATACTGGAGATATGAACAAAGACAATGATTCAGACGAACCTGAAAAAAGTAAAGGAATTATCAGTCCTGACAGAACCTTAGATAAAAATAAGGAGGTTGATGAAATTTCACCAAACAACTCAATATTACTAGAAGATTCTTGTCCTATTAAAACTGACCATGGAGTAGATAAACCAGATGTAATGCTAGAAATACCTACACAAGAACTAATTGACATGGATGATACAGATTTGTCTATGAATTTAGACCATTCTGCAATGATTGACAGTCTTAATGATACTGACAAAAATGTTGATGTTGACAAGTTAATACAAGAGAAAACAATTGATGCAAATATCATTCATGATATTGTAGTAAGTGGTAATGTTGCCACTGATGACACTACAGTCAGTGAGAAATCAGTACAACTAACTAAAGCTGATAAAGACACAGTAAAAGAGAAACCAGTAGATCAAAAAGCAATAGATACTGAAATGACAACAGCTGATAAAATCATTGCTGAAGATGACATAGAAAAACAAAAATCAGGAGATCAATTAGGCAAAGTAATTGAATCAACAGTAAGTGAGGTCAGAACAGAAAGTAGTATTGTGGAAAGCGAAAAGTTAGTTGATACTGTTGTTCCAGCAACAGTTGAAGAAAGCATGGAACGATTGTTTGCGGATATTGAGCCAGCAGTTGCTAAAGAAGTTTCAGAGTGCAATGGTAAGTTTATCCAAATTATCTTCTAGTGCAGGGGTGTCAAACTCAATTTTGTAGAGGGCCATATATTAGATTAAGAATGTGTAGGCGGGCCAAGTTCAAATTAAAAAACTAAAACATACTGAATTATTTTAACACCTTTATTTATTTAGTTATATATAGTTGTTACAAATCATACCAAAAGTTAGAAAGAGGGTAATTATTTTGAGCTCGAGGATCCGGATACCTGACTTCTCTTGTTTTTGACAATCTCATTGATGTCAGGTATCATATTCGTGGTAGTTATTTTAAGAATTGATTGGAGATGTTCATTCGTGAGTCTTGTGCGATGTTTGTTCTTATTTATTTTCATGACGGAAAACATCTGCTCACATAAATAGGTACTACCAAACATACACAGAATACGTGCTGCATGCTTTTTTATTTCTGGGTAGTTATTCAAACTCTTGAAATACTGTGTATAAAATGTAAGAGCGTTAACTTCTTTAAATTTTTCCTTCAAAATGCTGTCAGATTGAAGATCTATCAACTCCATTTGCAAATGAACTGGTGCCTGTGAAGCTTGAAAAGTGAATGGATTGTTGAAAATTGGGAATTCCATTTCATTCATTTTGTGGAAGTCTTCAAAACGTGTGTTAAATTCCGAAATCAGATTTTGCAGAAGTTGCGAAAAGTCGTCCAATTTTTTCTGGTCCACTATGTCAATTGATTTCAAATGTGGGAAATGATCCAAAGTATGGTTTTTAAACTGATTTTCCCACAGTCTTAACTTTGTTTCAAAGGCTTGTATATATGAATACATTTGAGTGATAATCAAATTTTTACCCTGTAACTTTACATTTAGATTAGTCAAGTGTTTATTCATATCTACCAAAAAGGCACAATCAACCCACCAGTCATTGTCATAATCAATTGGCTTGCCTTTTTCTAACATGAAAGCTTGAATAGGGTCACGTAACGCAAAAAATCTTTCTAAAACTGCCCCTCGACTGAGCCAACGAACTTCGGTGAAATAAGGCACATCGGAATATTTTTCGTCCAATTCTTGTAAAAACTGCCTAAACTGTCGGTGATTTAGTCCTCTGCTCCTTATAAAATTTTAAATTTAGAATTTTAATTACAGGTTGCATGACATGGTCCATTTTCAAATGTTTGGATGCTAATGATTCCTGATGAATGATACAGTGAATTCCCACAAAATTCCCTGATATTTTCTGTTTCAATTTAGTCACAACGCCCGAATGTTTGCCAACCATGGCGGGTGCGCCATCCGTAGTTGTGCTGCTAAATTTATTCCAGTCGAGTTCATATTCAGCTATCAAATGCTCAATTTGCAGAATGAATATCATTTGCTGTCGTAGTACCTGTCAATGGAACGCACTTTAATAGTTCTTCAGTTATTTCAAAGTTACTATTAATAACTCGTATAAAGACAGCAAGTTGAGCTGTATCAACAGTGTCAGTGGTCTCGTCAACAGCCAGCGAAAAGTTTGTAAATTCCTTAATTTTCTCCTTCAGTTGAAGAACCAAATTTTGAGATAAATCACTTATTCTTGAAGCAACAGTGTTTCTTGAGAATGAAATATTTTGAATTACTGACTTTTGAGATGGAAATGAAACATCGGCAACTTTTAACGAACAGTCTTTAATAAAATCACCATCAGTGAAAGGTTTTGATCTCTTCGCGATTTCTAATGCAATAATGAAACTTAATTTCAGGGCGTCTTCGCTCTCAGTATTAGCTTTAGTAAACATTGATTTTTGACCTTGAAGTTTAGATTTTAAAGATGATAATTTGTCCATTCTTATCTTATCAGTGTAACAATCAAATTTTGATTTATGATTCGTATCATAGTGTCTCTTCACGTTAAACTCCTTACAAACAGCAATAGTTTGATTGCAAATCAAACACAGTGGTTTATCTTTCCATTCTATAAAAAAATATGCAATTTCCCATTTTGACTAAAAAAACTCTGCACTCACTGTCAATTTTACGTTTTTGCGACATTATGCACAATCTTAACAATTATGAAACTCGAATGAACACCAAACTGTAGGTAGGTACGTACGAAATACTTGACGCGACTGCTCGTAACAAAGACTTCAACCTGAGTGCGCGGGGAAGAGGCGCAGTATGCGGTTGCTCGGACGAAATAGAAGACGACTTCGCGCGCGCACGAGTGAGAGAAAAGCATAACTAACACTCTCTCGCTCGTCTAGTGAGGCGCTACTCTTGAAATTACTTTTAGGTAAAGCGCGCGCATTTTTAAACCTGCGTAGAGGCATCGAGTGCAGTCTAAAATCTCTAAAAAACAAGATTCATTTATTTGTGATATATTGTGATCGCGGGCCGTATTGAAATGGCCCGAGAGCCGGATTCGGCCCGCGGGCCGTATCTTTGACATGACTGTTCTAGTGAGCATCTGGCATGTCCTTTTTTTGTGGGTGCAAAATCATCAAATGAGGTCTCCCAACCTGGGATGGGCGGAAGGGCGTGTCAGACTTTTATTGACTTAAAACCCACCCGTGTTCCTTCAGTTGCCTATACCAGGGCCACGGTAACTCTTTCGAACAATTCAGCTACCCTGGCAGATCTGGCATGCCCTAGAACCAAAATTCGAAGGCATGTGATATTTACCCACCTGCACAGCTGCTCCGTTCCCTCTCACAGAGTCCTAGCAGTGGGCATATCACAGGTTGATTAGGTACAGCTAGCACACTTGCTGGTCTAAGATCTTGGGTCAGTAGAATTTATATTATCTAGTAGTATTTCTATTTGGGGTTTGGTTCTTGAGAATTACTTCCTGTTTATTTATTTATTTTAAATCTGAAAACTTTTCAAAAAGAGCAAAATAATCACACTACAAATTAAAAAGAACAAAAAAAAATAATTAAGAAATTATTAATAAGAGTTTTACCTGAGCACTGAGCAGGTTTTATTTACACTTTCATTAGATATTTTGGAACTGAGCATAGCTGTTTCTACCTTCTTTTTAAGACATTGTAACTTTTTTTAGCATCCAGAAGCCAAGCTCAAGTCCCCATGGAACATGTAACAATATCTATGCCCCAAATGACTCCAGATACCACAGATGAGGTTCCAGAGATAGATGACAGTCTGGGATTGTTGGCTGAGACTGCGGGACGGATGATGGAAGATGATGACGAACCTGATGATGATTTTGATGATGATGACGATGATGAGTTTGATCAGGATGGTGAGTTATAGAATTTTAGAACGTTTTTGTTAAAATGAGGGTTTATAGACAATCACACAGCTATCAGTTACATGGTAATACAGAGTCGTTTTTGTTTTTCTAAAATAAATTTGGATTTTTTTAATATAGAAAAAAAGATTTTATCGTGCATTGTCACGAGAACCAAACGTGTGTGCCAAATTTCAGCCCGATAGCTGCAGTCGAAGTGGCTGAAATATTAATTACAAAATTCTAGAACATACAAGTGAAGTTAAACTAAGCTTTTAATAGTAATTTGATGTGCGATAATTACCATTGTTCCGTCTGGTGTCGGACGTAAAGAATTGCACCATCCCATTTCATCCCGTGGGTGTCGTAGAAGGCGAGTAAGGGAGTTACTAGAGAATGGGCAACAGCATTCTCTTTGCATCTAACCATCATACTGCGATCGCCCACCCGCCTTCCAAGCGTGGCGACTAAGGCAAACCTGGGCGAGGCTTATGTCCTATCGAGGCAACCCCAACACAAGTATTATTAATTACTTACTGGGGCTGTTTCATTTAAAATTTTGAAAATGTAATCGTTTGAGACCCAATAATCATATTTATTTATTTATAAACCTGTTGTGGACGTCTTTCGGCTGAAATGAAAGAAAAAGATTATGATGCTTTACTATTTAATTTTATATTGCTGGTATAGTAACGCAGATTGCACTGAAGCTTAGAGACCACGTTCGGATGCACTTAAAAATATCACGGCGGGATAATATCATGCACTGGAATTGCAACCCTCGGTGTAGAACCAAGCATTCAGAATCCAACACAGTGAATCCCAGCACGGTGAAAAACACGGGATTTTTCAAGCACGGTGAAAAACACTCGGTTTTTCACCGTGTTCTATTTTCGACTCTAGGCGCTGAACACTACGTTGAAAATCCATCTTCAGTGCATACCTTACCGGCATGATATGTTTATGTGCATGTTTGTGTCCGTCCCATTGGTCTCGTGGTCGCAAGTGCGATTGCTGACCGTGTGAGGTCGGGCAAAGTGTTATTGGATATTTTCATGTCTTAGTAACAGCCCGGAGTTTGGAAGTTGGCGGTGTGATACCGGCGTTGGTCCTACGCCTGATCTCTCTCCGGTCGTGTCGGATTGCCGTCCCATCGGATTATGAGAGTGAGAGAAGATTGAGTGCCCTTGTGTCTGGGCACACACGCTTGCACAATAAAATCTTCCGCCCCGAAGGCTAGTCTCCGTTGACATTGGCCGCCATAGCCGAAATACGGTCTGGAGGGCTATAAACATGTCCATACGTAACAAAGACTTAAACTAACAAGATCTGATACTGTATTGTTTCTGCCGGGGTCGCGTGATTGTTCGAAAGAGATACCGTGACCCCGGCACATGGGCAACTGAAGGAACACGGGTGGGTTTTAGTCAGTAAAAGTCTGACACGCCCTCCCGCTCCGCCCAGAGCGGGAGAAGTCATTTGATGATTTCCCATCCAAAAAAAAAAAATACTGTATTGTTTAAGTATCAGGCTAATTTTTAGGGTTCCGCACCTCAAAAGGAAAAAGCGGAACCCTTATAGGATCACTTTGTTGTCCGTCCGTCCGTCTGTCAAGATCCTTTTTCTCAGGAACGCGTGGAGGTATCAAGCTGTCCCTTTTACTGTCCCTTGGAGCTGTGTAGAAATCTAACTTTTAAGCTAACGCAATAAAAAAACAATCAAATTTCAAACAATCAATCAAATTTTCGAAACTCGCAAGGGAATCAAAACCTAAAGGGTACTTCCAGTCGATCTAGAATTTTGAAATTTCGTACGAAGCAACGTCATATAGCACAGATAAAGGAAAAATTGCGAAAACCATACATTTTTAGTTACATCATGTAATAAAAAAATATTTTTAATAATTTTAAACTTACTACCCTTTTCTTTATTTAACCATTTATTTAACATTTATGCACACATATAAATTGACAAGAAGTAAGGAACAGAAAAATATGTACAAAGGTAATGCTTATTTCTATAGAAATCTCTTCCAGCACACCTGCAATAGGAGAGAATATACAAAGAGATGTAGACAACGTGTGTACAACAGAAAAATAATACTATAATTTAAATATAAGCATACAAAATAAAAATGTACATACATGCAAACATACATAAATACTTCTAGAATAAATCATCATCATCATCATCATTTCAGCCGTAAGACGTCCACTGCTGGACTTAGGCCTCCCCCAATTTGGGGGGCTTTGCCATAATCGCCACGCTTGGCAGGCGGGTTGGCGATCGCAGTGTTGTTCGCGGTGTTTTTTTTTTTCTAGAATAAATATCACTAAATATATATTATACTAATAAAGTAATTAAAATTAAAACATTCATGAGCAATTATGACAAAGTGGAGAGATAGTGTTCTTTCACTCTTCTTTTAAATACAGCAATAGTAGGGCAGTCCCTTATGTCAGGCGGAAGTGCATTCCACAACCAAACCGCATGCACGGTGAAGGAGTAGGAGTAGAAGTCGGTTGAGTGGGGAGGGAACTTGAGGAGATTTACGCGTAGAGGTATTAAATTGAAATTCATATCAAATACTCAGGACTATAATACCTTTAAGCTGTAATACCTACAGGTTTGTACGGAACCCTCGGTGCGCGAGTCCGACTCGCACTTGGCCGGTTTTTTTTTTGGTGCGAAATCATTAAATGACGTCTCCCGCTCTGGGTGGAGCGGGAGGGCGTGTTAGACTTTTACTGACTAAAACCCACCCGTGTTTCTTCAGTTGCCTTTATGCCAGGGCCACGGTAACTGTTTCGAACAAATGTCACGAGCCTGGCAGAGTGTTAGCCTACGTCTTTGGAAAACACAGGTATAATGTTGTATAATTATTAAAATTGCAGAAAGTAGCAACCAAATCTCACCCGAACAGTCAGAAGATTCGAACCCAGCAGCCCCAGAGTCCGAACCAGTAACAGACCAAGAGAACAATGACTCGGAGACTCCAGACGCTAAGGATAACATCCTCGAAATCATGATTTCTGGCAGCGCCTCCCTGGTGGATAAGACGGTTGTGGAAGAGGAATATGGGACTGTGAGTTGTCATGCCATTTTCTTTTTATAGATTTTCAGCAAAGAAAAATTTGAAAATTTTGCCATAGTAGAAACCGAAAGCAAATAAGTCACGAAGTACTCGCACCGACAGGCGATTCAAAGCGACGGGGTGGGTCGGAGGAGCAACAAATTTGACGCGGACGGAGTTGCGGGCAGGAGCTAGTTATAACATAAGTAGTAACTTCATTTCGATCAAGCACGTCCCTTGCTGCCTTCATCCAGCAACGTTCTAACTCTAAGCCGAGGTCCTTAACCCAAAGGGAGTGTAGTCGCTCTAGTTTTATGTTTTTAAGCCCTGGTTGGAGGTCTTAATTTATTAAGGTAGCCATAGGCAAGTCTAGTTAAGCTGCCGACAGTGTCATAGGTTGCAGGTATCCTAATAAAAAAAAATACTGACTTCAACCGGTGACTTCTTCCGCGTGAAGTTTGTTGTTTCCCCAGCCCAGCCCGTCGCATCGCATCGCCAGCCTACGCTATTACGACGTTTTCACTTTCTGTCTACGTTTTTTTCTCTTTGTCAGGCCCCTAAGGGACTTAGTGTGATGCTCTTTCGAACAAATCTCGCGACCCCGGCAGGTATAGGTCCTGGCAGACCCCTTCAGTTCTGCTGACATCTCTTTGAGGCACGCGTGGAACACTACGTGCCGTCGACCCGAGCCTGGTCCTTACCGGTAGTAAATCAGTTATTCAAAAGTAAACCGTCATTTGCCTAGTCTTTTCCCAAGTATGTTGCGGCTTCCAGTCTCACCGGATGCAGTTGAATACCAGTATTCTACAAGGAGCGAGCCTATCTGACCCCCACAACCCACTCAATGGGTAATACGCAGGCGCGTAGTGTTCCACGCACGCCTTAAAGAGATGTCAGCAGTACTGAAGGGGTCTGCTAGGACCGATGCCTGCCAGGGTCGCGAGATTGTTCAAACGAGATACCGTGGCCCTGCCACATGGGTAACTGAAGGAACACGGCTGGGTTTTAGTCAGTAAAAGTCACACGCCCTCCCGCTCCGCCCAGAGCGGAATATTTTTTGGATGGGAAATCACCAAATGACGTCTCCTGTTCTGGGCGAAGCGGGAGGGCGCCTCAGACTTTTACTGACTAAAACCCACCCGTGCTCCTTCAGTTGCCTATATGCCGAGGCCACGGTAACTCTATCGAACAAATCACGCGACCTTGGCAGGAATACGATACCACTTGGTAAGACTGGTTGTTAGACATTCAGGCTTATTCAAAAGTGAATACGTTGTTAAATTGCTTTTGCAGATCGAATTACAGGCGGACACAATAAAGGAAATCAATGAAGAGGTACATTCGGCTGTGGATGGCTTGTTGAACGTTGATAATCCCGTCGAGGAACCAGTTCAGGTAATTTTTTAAAGATTTTTATTTCACATAACAACCTACTCACACCGGCAAAATTAGGGGAACATAGTAAAAAACTCTGTTTTTCTACAATTGATTGCTTTTTATTATTATTTTTTGCCCCATTTTGGTTTGGTTATTCAATATAAGTAAAATAAAACAATATCTAGGGTTGATCATCATTTATTAACAAAGTAAAAGCAAAAAATGTAAAATTTGGAATTTAATTACTTTTTGAATAATGTTCAAAACTTGAATAATGTTTTGAAAATAAAGAAATTAATACCGTGTATTGCCTCCACGGGCTCTAATAAGGGCTTGGATACGTCTACCCATGCTTCTTATCACATTTTCAATCATTTCCTGGGGTAAATTGTCTCACTCTTCAACCAGCGCCAATTTTAATTCCTTAACGTTCGTAGGAGCTGGAATCCTGTCTCTTACCCAGCGGCCAATCATGTCTCAGACATGCTCTATTGGATTCACGTCTGGTGATCGTGCTGGCCAGTCCATTTGGGTTATTCCGATTTCATTAAGTAATCACGCACCACACGGGCAGTGTGTGGCCGTGCATTATCTTGCATAAATACAAAATTTGGGCCTATGAATGGGGCAAATGGCATTATATGGGGATCCAAGATCTCAGTTATGTACCTGTGGGCAATCAGAGAACCACTATCAATGATGACCAACGCGGTGCGAGCTGTTAAAGTTGTGCCACCGCATACCATGACGGACCCCCCGCCATACGACACCGTTTCGGTAAAATTTGCTTGATGATAACGTTTTCTTCGATATCTCCACATCTTTTCCCTCCCGTCGATGAAATTTACGTAGAAACGACTCTCGTCCGAGAATAAAACTTGACTCCATTCATCGGTCCAATCTTGGTGTTCCCGAGCGAATGTTAATCTTGCAACTCGATGACTTACTGCAAGTTTTGGTGCTTTCGCTGGCATGTATGATTTCATACCAGCTTCATTCAACCTTCACGTCACTGTTTGTTCACTAACGCGTACGTTACGTACCTCTTCCAATAGATTTCTGGTCTGAACAGCCGTTTGACGACGATTTCTCAAAGTTTGTACCCTTTTAAAACGGTCGTCTACTGCAATGTTTGCTTGCACGATTTCTGCCTTGTCCGCGCCTACGCACGTAAGATCATGTCTGTCTGTATCGTTGCACAGTACGGTGGATAACAGAAACTGAAACACCTAACGATCGACTCACTGAACGGTAGGTATGACCTTAGTCAATCATTGTTACAGTTCTGGCGACTTTAGTTGCTGGCAAATCATTCATTTCGTATGCAATACAATGTTAATTCTCCAAACAACAACAACGAAATGAGCAATGGTCACCACTGACTGCACGACCAAACATTCTTATCGAAAACACTTAAAATCGCGGATTGGCAAAAATACGTAAGAGGGTATAATCTCTGTTTGATTTACTGTGACCGTCAAAAATTCTCAAAATGTTATGTCTGAAGAGTGTAATAATTCAAATAAAGATCCACTTGTCGAATTACCCTCGAGTTAGAAAAAAAAGACACCTTTTTTCTGTTCCGCTAATTGTGCCGGTGTGTGTAGATGGGCACATATGAAACGTCAGAAGCTAGGTGCACGGTTACAAATTGTTGACTCCTATGGAGAAGAGCCGGCAAGAAACTCCATGGACGCTTTTTTTCAATCAGTAATTTTGTTACAAAAGTTATCTTTGTTATCGTCGTTACATTAAAGTTTCTTTTGGATTGCGCCAACTAACAAGTCTGTCAATATTATAGTGATCTTTATAATCGTAACAATAAGGTTGATGTTTGGATGCTGCGGTCTGAGGTAAAATAACTGTGAATGAACTGTAGTAATTTTTTTGTACCGTCGACTCGAAAAGATGTCATAAGTTTCACTGCTATGTATGTCTGTCTGTAGCGCTGTAGTTCTTAAACGGGTGATCCGATTTGGAGTGGAATACCTCAAAAAGCACCCCACGCTTTTGCCCATTATTTTCTACTTTTTAGTTTGGTTTTCAATGGAAGTATGTTTTGTAGTTTGTTTTTTAAACTATTATGTATTTTCTATTTTTAGGGTATTTTAAATTTTGAGACGTATTTTAGCGTAGTTTGTGACGTATGTCAGCGTAGTTTTCGAAGACAGTTTTATGCTATCCTGGTAACCCCTGTCAAGAGCGTACACTTTCTGTAGCGTCCATCAACTCCTGTAGCGTGCAAGCAACAGGACACGCTGGACAAGATATTAATTGCCTCATTGTTATGTGACAGCACCACATTTACACTCCACGGCGGAGTCATCTGTGAATCTCCACCTGAGCAGGTTTTCGTTACTTCGGCCTAATTGAGTCGGGAGTCTATTTAAAGAAAGCCACGACAACTCGTCTCCACGGGCGAGATTTTCAGCAGGTGGAACGAATGGGTTTGGTAGGGAAGCACCATCTCGCCACAGGCTTAAACTTCAAGGGCCAAACGTAGATTCTTTAAAAACTTTTTAGAGATTTTTGTTTTGGTCGGGGGTATTAAAATTTCAACTTTTACTTGTTCGCAGGACCAACAAGAAAGCACAGACCAAATGGACATAGACACAGTCAGATTGTCAGATACGTCTGACAATGATATTGAGGTTGAACCTACTGAGGTTCAGCAACCTCAGCAACCTGTGGCTGAGTCAGATAAAGGTAGGTCAAGATATTAATCTCAACAGTAATTGTAATAGAGTATGCTTGGATGGTTTGGTCATGTTGGGAAGATGAATGAAGGCCGGCTAACAAGGCAGGTGTGACTTGACATACCGAAAGGGAACGCCCTAGGAGAACATATTGTGACCTTATTGGTGATGTTCTTCAGAAGGGTCAGGTGCGTAGTACAGGTAACCGGCGTGCGTGTATGACCAGATGTATGAACTTAAACGAGGCAAAAGGAGTATCTAAGGATCGTAGCAAGTGGCGTTCTGTAGTTTCTACCTACCCCCACGGGAAAAATGCGTTAGATCGTGTTTCTTACCAACTTACCAAACCAACCTTCACGACAAATCGGTGTACGGAGTTAACTACTATAATCCATAGGGGCCATCCATAAATTTCGTCACATGTTAAGGGAGGGGGGAGGGGGACGACGAATTGTGAAAGTGTGTGACAAGGGGGTGGGAGGGGCCCTAAATTTAGTGACGTCACATTTCAAAATTGAATATACATATTTAAAGTACTATTAAAACACGAAATATGAACTATAAAAGAAAAATTTTAAAAATTTCTAAGTCTAGATGTAAAATTGCAAAATATGTGACGTAACACTAGGGAGAGGGGGGGAGGCTTGGTCTCACAAATGTGACCAGCTGTGACAAGGACGGGGGGGTGGAGGGTAAAAAAATCATGTGACGATATGTGTCGGTGTGACGTAATTTATGGATGGCCCCATACCAATATTTGCATTTTTGCATTCCAATATTTTAAATACACGCGAGTTGTATAAGGTGTTTCTTTTCATATCCCATAACTCTAGGAGTACTCCTCCTCAGGAGGCTCCTTTTTGAAGTCTGTTAAAACCAACTCTTTTGCAAAATTTTATGCTTTCAAACCCAGAAGATTCGTCTGTCCGTTGTCTCTCATCGAATGAATGAATTTAATATTTTTAGGGATTAAATATAATGACCACCATAAAATGCTTTGATACCCTTAGTTCTTTTACCAAAAATATATACTTGACACCAGAAAAATAAAGTCTAAAATTACAATAGTACTAGCTATTTTAGTCACGACTGCACTTCAAAATGTATTCGAACACCAAATGTAGTAAATGATCACCAAATCTTAATAATTGGGTGTACTACGTGAGCTCGACAAATGAATGTGCGAATAACACTTGTGCGATACACTCAAGCTCACTAGGTTAGGTTAGGTTAAAACTGTGACCTCCTATGCACGAGCCGAGCGAGCGAAGCGAGCGGTGCCGCGGCAGCGGCCGGCGAGTGCTAGAAACGACTAGATTCAGTGTGTCGCACAAGCGTGCATTCGAACTATGGTGAGTTGCAGTACAGTTTTGTCGCACAAGCGTTATTCGCACATCCATTTGTCGAGCTCACGTAGTACACTCTTAATAATTTGGTGTTCATTAACTATTTTTGGGTTAACAATGATTTTTTTGGAGTCAGTTTGCTTAAATAGGATAGCAAGATGTTAAAACTTTGGTGATAGTTTTACATTGAAATGCTGGTTTAATTTTAGTGATCATTTACTACTTTTGGATTAACAATGATTTATTTGGAGTCATTTTGCTTAAATAGAATATCGAGATGTTAAAACTTTGGTTATAATTTTACATTAAAATGCGGGTTTAATTTTGGTGATCATTTACTCTTTTTGTCTGTTATATGTTACTATATCTGCTGGTAAGTTAAACATAAGCCATATTTTTATTAAAAATTGTCTTCCTATCCTCAGAAAAACAAAAGTCGCCAAATCGGACCCACACATTCGCCAAACAATTGCCAAGTCAGATAAGTCAGTCGCCCTTTAAGAGCCAGATATTGGATTCGGCCATCGCCCCGCATTCAGCTAGAACGGTTGTTAATATTGTGGACTTAGAGGAGAGCAGCTCTTCTGAAGATGGTAAGATATTGATTTTATAGTCACTACTAGCTTCTGCCCGCGGCTTCGCCCGCGTGGTTGTCGAAAAAATCACCATTACAACCCCCATTTCACCCTCTTAGGAATGGAATTACAAAAAACCCTTTTTTAGTGAATACATACTCACACAGAACACACCCTCCCAATTTCATGCCTCTAGGACCAGCGGTTTAGGCTGTGCGTTGATATATCAGTTAGTCACTCACGACTTTGAAGTTTATGTATATAGATGGAGGGTAGAGGTAAGGAGAATCGTCTCTGTATATGAAAAGAATGTCCGTCGAAATGTATTAATTTAGGGCGGCGCCACATTCGTATCAGAGTAAATTTATAACAGCAGTAATTAATAGGTTATGTTTACAAAAATATTTTGCATTACGTAAATAGTTGTTACATCCTCACGTATGGTTCTCAAACATGATCTGTGACAATTCAGCAGAGGTCCATGTTCCAGGTTTGCCAGAGAGCTATGGATCGGAGTATTCTGGCTATTAAACTTGTGAGTTAAGAATACAACAATCCGTTCCATTACTAAAATAACTGATTTCACTCGGAAAGCTGCCACGCTTGAATGGAATTGGGCTGCACACAGCTGCCGTATATCAGACGATCAGTGGGCCAAACTTACGACCCAATGGGTCCCGCTTAATGGCAAGAGACATCGCGGCAGGCCCTGACGGAGATGGCGGGATGAGCTGGACTCTTTTAATAAAGATTGGTCCTTGTTAGCTCTGGACAAAGAGTAGGGAGGCCTTCGCCCAGCGGTGGGACAGTAACGGCTAGTATAAAAAACCGTGTGCGTCTCGGGCCGCCCAACAGAAGTTGAACTATTTATCTAAATTTTAAATCTAAGTTGAACTATTTAATATAGAAACGGTGATAGTTTTAGGTTATATGCTCACTGTCAACAGTATATGTTTATCGCACACTAAACACTGAGTAGAGAGAGGGGGAAGCGTCTGTCTGAAATACGGCTAGCGCTGTAGGTTAGAGTGAGAGAGGAAGAGCCTGCCTACCGCTGCCGTATGCGTGAGAGAAAGGGAAGCCAGACAGACTGGCGCCGTAACGCGTTACGTAACAAAGCGGTTTACCCTAACATAAGAAGTTATCACTTCAAAACAAAAAGACTCCAGCAGCCCATGTGTCTTTGTTGATGGAACCGAATCATTATTATCATCATTCCAGCAGAAAAACGTGTTGGGCATAGGCCTCCCCTAAGTACCGCCACTTCGACCGATTCTGTGCTTTTCGCATCCAACGGATTCCTGCGGCCTTCACCAGGTCATCGGTCCATCTTATGGGTGGCCTTCCAACGTTACGTCTTCCAGTACGCGGTCGCTACTCCAGAACCTTCCGGGCCCGTCGACCAGAATGTTGCCAATTTAAAAATTATATTTTTATAAAAATTTAGAATTTTGACATCATGATTCTCCTACTCTTCTCTCTATTTATTTGTGGTCGGCGTAAGAAGTGTTTTTCTTCCAAACTACTTACTACTTAGCAGTTTTCTAAATATTCGTTTTCTCAAAACACTCACAGACTTACAAGAAGTACAAAAGGAACCAGAGACAATAGAGAATGTGGATTCTCCACTCCCGGAAACAGGTGTTACCAACGTTAATATACCAACGGGCATAGACATAATGTCTTCCGGCGGAAGTACGTCAGAGATAACAACTAAAGACAACCGAAGTCAGGTGGTTATCAGTTGCGTGCCTAAGCCGCCGCCGCATAAGCCTGTAAGTATACTTAAACTTCATTATAGAATTTCATGTTTTGGAATAACAAACCCAATGCTTTACACGAGAAGGTTCAAATTCCATTGCATTTTTTTTAAATTTAGGTCTGTTCTGTTTGTTCGGTGAAAGAAAAAACTTTAATACGTCTTTACTCTTATTTTGCACTAAACTTACAATTACGATAGTGAAATGAGTGGACTGTATGAACGTGATTTGAATGTGTGTACATTATGTGTGTGTGTGTGTGTGTGAGAGAGAGAGAGAAAGATGACTACTAACTAGTATGAGTTCTTAATCTAAATAGACAGACCTTTTTTTTGTAAGTGGTAAAGTAATACTAGTGTATGACCTAAAAATGGATTTTCAGGCGAAAACGAAAATGATTTGTTTTCTTCCGCTATACTCAAAAATCTTGTTTGTTTTTTTCGACATATAGGGAGAGAACGAACAAATATAGGTTTTAAAATAAGTAAAACACGATATATCCATTATAGAATACAAATCTTTCTTTCTTATTGTGTTGTGTAATCAACGAATTTTGTAATTTTTGGCTTGGCCGAAGCTTCAGCTTATTCATTGCCAAAAACGATCATATGGCTGAAAAAGGGACCAAAAACCAAGTTCCGTCGGTCACTAATTAAAACTCAACTTTAAGTACATGTCTCTAAAGTAAATAGTCGAGTAAGTGACAATACTTGTAAATTAATTATTTGTTTTATTTTTTCAGGCCAGACTGAATACCAGTGAGGTTTCTATCAAAACTGTTAGTAACACGGAACCGTTGGTTATACCTGAAACTATGGTAAGTGGAAGAAGTTCAGACATGTAGTTCGGTGTATACTTTAACTCTTTCAGTTTTGGTGGTTAGTGTCACTCACCAGCTCTTTCCGATATTTTATAAATTACAATCTGTGCCATGTAGCCACAACCGATTGGTGGTTTATTTAATTTATGACAGTTTTAGTTTCAAAATATTCTTAATGTAAAAGCGTGACTGAAAATCAAAAAATCAAATCAAAATCAAAAGTCATTTATTCAAATTAGGCTGAGGATCAGCACTTTTCGAACGTCAAAATTACAAAAGACAGTCCCCCCAAAACGCCCACCCGTCGCGCACTTCCTAGTGCTTTAGCTGGGAAGAAGAAGTGGCCAACAAACTCCGACTCTGAAAGAGTTCATTCCTAAAAAAAAAAATGAAAGCAAGTAAATTTTATTTTAAGAGGTTGACTATTAAACTTGAGTGTTCATCCTGCGCGGGTTGGCAACGTCGCATTTTAAGTGGTTTTTCGTGACACTTTTTTTCCAGTCAAGCATTAGATCATTGGTGTTTGCCCCCCCCCCCCCCTCACTTAAATACCTCACGTAATGAATGGACCCCCGGACTAGATGTCCAGCTAATCTCCATCTGAAGCACTGCTCTCAAGTGGACACGGGGACATTGTTTCGCATCTCCTATTCATTGAAAATACCATCCTTATGACCTAAAAGTATTTTACACAGTTTTTTTTTTACACCCTAACACTAGAAGTGCGGGCGTCCCAAATTTGACTCATTTCGATGTTCTTCCTGCTCTAATTAATATTTTATTATGCATATAATCGTAACTTTTTATGACTTTTCATGAAATATGATTATTATTATTTATACGAGACTTCAACCACGTAATTGCAATATACATATTTTTTTATCCAAATTTACCCCAGTCAGTATGTTCAGCGCTTCTAGTGTTAATGTATTTAGAGCAGTGGTAACCCACCAAGACTTACGAGTAGATAAAAAAACCCTAATAGGTGTTTTACTTTGTGTAAATTATTTCATCGCTACTGCTCTTAAAACGGTGAAGGAAGACATCGTGAGGAAACCGGAATGTCCTAGCACCAAAAATTTGAAGACATGTGACATCTACCAACCTGCACTGAGCCCGTGAGGAATGGGCCGCTCCCTCTCAGAGAGGACACCTGTGTCCCAGCAGTGGGAACATTATCCAGGACTAGCACCATCCCATTTCTTCCCGTGGGTGTCGTAAAGGGCGACTAAGAGACTTACTAGAGAATGGGCAGCAGCGTTCTCTATATATTTCACCACCATACTGTGATCGCCAACCTACATGCCAAGCGTCATGATTATGGCTAACACCCCTTTGGGGGAGAACAGTCCTGCAGTGGACGTCTTACGGCTGAAATGATGATGATGTGTGTTTGCTAATGTGTTATCTTGTTTTCAGATGAATGAACAGAATCAAACATCTGTCAAGAGGATGAGTCTAGAAATATTCAGTCTAGATTCTGACGAGGATGAAATCGCAGCTAAAGGTAAGATTATATTATTATTATCCTAGCTATTATTAGTGAGAAACGCTTGTGGCTATATAATAATAACCGCACGGGTTGATCGATCAAGTTAAGCTTCAGTTCCTGCGGTTGGTCCGTGGATGGGTGACCATTTTTAGGTACCAATATCCCTTCTCGTCCGGAAACGGAAACTAAGCCGTTGGTCTAAGATTTCATTTGTGGATCTCTTACAGTCGTGACGGGTCGTAAGAAGCCCGAATGTCTGACTAAAGACTAAACTACTGAAAAAAAACGGAGGAGGTTCTCAAGTCGATATATTTTTTATATGTATGACCACGCATAACTTTTTACAGAGCAGTCCGATTTTGATAATTATTTTTTGATTGGATATTGTACCCCGAAGTTGGTCCTGTATAAATTTGGAAAAAAAATCCAACCCTAAGGGTAGGAACATAGGGGATGATTGATTGTTCACTCATTAGTAGATTATAGCTACAAAAAAATATAAAATAAAAACTTTTTGACAAAATAAAACCGCCGAAAAAACTGAAAAGCAAAAATAAGAAACCTTTTTTATTTACCCTTAATAACTAAGTTTTTAAACTAATGTAAGTTATAACTAAGTAATTTTGAGTCAGCGCCAAACAATCTATGAACAAAGATCACAATGTTACTTAAAATTTATAGAAATTACCAAATCAATTAATTAATTTGCTAGTTTGGCGCCGAATCAAAATTACTTACATTAGTTTATGAACTTAGTTATTAAGGGTAAATAAAAAACGTTTTTTTATTATTTAGCCACGAGTGCCTTCATTGTCTTCGGAGCATGAATCTTATCTGAAATGTTCAATAACTCTTCTAGAAAAAACACCACCAACATCCCCCGACACAACGATAGAAGTAAAACAAGAAAATCTACGAGTACCGTCCAAATGCATCAACTATTGTTGCAAAAGCGACAACGAAGTGTCTTACATACCGGCGAAGCCGTATGTGGTCGAGTACTACGACCCGGACAAGAAGAGACGCCCCGTGGTATGCCAGCCGTGCGCCGATCTGGCCTGTGCTAGAGCTGAGGTAATCATTTATAGACAACTAGCTCATTTTACAGACTAACTACTGCTACCAGCTACTACTTGTGTTTTTCTTCGCCGAGGTTACCAGGATAACAAAACACTGTCTTCAATAACTACGCTGACATACGTCATAAAATTCCAAACACCCTAAATAATTTAAAATAAATAATAGTTAAAAAAAAACATGCTTCCACAGAAAACCACACTAAAAAGTAGAAAATATGTTTTCTATTATTTTCTACCTTTTTCGTTTGGTTTTCTATGGAAGCGTTTTTTTTTTTTTTAATTTTAAACTGCTCATGACTAACTATTGCAATAAGAGCGACAACGAAGTGTCTTACATACCGGCGAAGCCGTATGTGGTCGAGTACTACGACCCGGACAAGAAGAGACGTCCCGTGGTATGCCAGCCGTGCGCCGATCTGGCCTGTGCTAGAGCTGAGGTAATCATTTATAGACAACTAGCTCATTTTACAGACTTATTACTGCTACTATCTACTACTTGTGTTTTTCGTCGCCGGGGTTACCAGGATAACAAAAACTGTCTTCAAAAACTACGCTGACATACGTCACAAAATAATAATAATATAAAATTGTCTAAGGGGCCTCTGCGAGTTGGCTTCGGCCCCTCGTACGCCTTCCAAAAGACCGGGATCCTAGGGTCCCGAGATATGTTAACAATAATAATAATACGAAAACTCCGCTGACATACGTCACAGAATGAGAAAATTACGCTGATATACGTCACAAAAAAATATTCGAAAACTACGGTGACATACGTCACAAAATTCCGAAAACTACGCTGACATACGTCACAAAATTCCAAACACCCTAAATAATTTAAAATAAATAATAGTTAAAAAAAAAAACACGCTTCCACAGAAAACCAAACTGAAAAGTAGAAAATATGTTTTCTATTATTTTCTACCTTTTTGTTTGGTTTTCTATGGAAGCGTTTTTTTTTTTAAATTTTTAAACTGCTAATGACTAACTATTGCAATAAACGCGACAACGAAGTGTCGTACATACCGGCGAAGCCGTATGTGGTCGAGTACTACGACCCGGACAAGAACAGACGTCCCGTGGTATGCCAGCCGTGCGCCGATCTGGCCTGTGCTAGGGCTGAGGTAATCATTTATACACAACTAGCTTATTCCAGCGGCTTCGCCCGCATATTTTACCGCATTAAAATCCGCTGCGTAGTTTAAAAGATCTAAGCGTAAAGACGCGGGAAACGACTTTGTTTTATACTATGTAAAAATTATATAGAAATCGACACCAGCGCCAACTAGCGGATGTCTCCGCAACCTAGATGTCAAACGATTTTAATGAGTTGTATTTCGATACAACTACACACCGCCATCATTCATGGTATCAGGCCATTATGGCGACTATCTCAACCCCGTCCAAAATGACAAGCCCCAAGAACGAACGGCCCCTACTACAGAAATAAATATGGCGTATATTATATGTTTGTATTTATTTGTGTGACATTGTATTTATAATTTTAATTTTGTTGTACGTCTAATATGAGTTATGTTACCTGCAATAAACGAATTTTTATTTTATTTTTATTAATTTTTTATTTTTTATTATGAGAATTCTTTTACTCTGTTCCAGGGTTTAATTCAAGGCTTGAAATATCTAACTCCACTCTTAGATCTAGACGTAGACAAGTTATCACAGGACCTGGTTGAGATATCTGACTCGGAGTCTGAAGATGAGGATATGAGTCCAGAAGAACCGAAAGAGAGCATCGCGGAAACGGAGGCTAAGTAAGTTATCTTGTTGTATGAAGTTTTAGAAAGAAGTTTTCTTTGCAATTTAATTTAATACTAGCTGACTGGACATACGTTGCCCTGACGAAATTGTTATAATTCATTCAAAAAGGACGTTGAGTTTTAAATAAAAACTTTTCAAATTTTTAACCGGCTTCAAAAAAAGGAGCAGGTTCTCAATTCGTCTGTATTTTTTTTTAATGTTTGTTTCCTCAGAACTTTTGACTGGGTTAACCGATTTTGATGATTCTTTTTTTATTTGAAAGCTGGTGTTTCCCAGTTCCAACACCTTTGGTTCAGTTCTGACAGTGGCATCCATGAGAAAACCATATAAGTCTTAAATTTTCATTACGTATGTGCGCGACAAATGGACGAATAACGCGATTAGATTAGTGCGGGGTACATACCATAACTATAAAGTTAAAAATAAAAACTATTTTTGAAAAAAAAAAAACCTTGCTATAAAACCAATTTTCAATATTAATTCTTTTATTCATTATTAACGGTTTTACAGGCAGCATACTAAAATAAATGACTAACTATACAAATAAATACAAAAGGGCACTTAGGCGTTGAAGTACTCCCCTGCATCACTATCATCTGTAAACGTGCCGAAAAGAAGACTGGCAGCATTGCCACGTTGAATGGCAATGCTAATTCTATGGCCAAATAAAGACCCAGCCCTCTGGTCACGTGAAGTGTCGACAGTCGATGAGAAATTTCCTTAAGACATTTTAAAACAAAAAAATAGCCAAATCGGTCTAGCCGGTCACAAGAGATGCGCTTACATGCCGCCAACAAACAACATTTCATTTCTATCATATCGATGTATACAAGATGGCGCGTACCTCGCGCAAAGTGTTTTCATGGATTCAATGCATGCTTTGATGTTTTGTTGTCCGTTATTAAAAAGAACATCAGCTGTTCAATAGATACATAAATAATCTCACGCCTTTTTACATACATAAATAATCTCACCCACTTCCCTAAAATGGGGGGTGGAACGCCCTAATCTCAGGAATGACTACTGGTTCGAATTGAAAAATTATTTTTGAGTAGGGTAGCCTATTTATTGAGGAAGGCTAAAGGCTATACAACATCATCTAAGCTCCGAATTGAAAAAATCTTTTTGTGTTGGATAGCCTATTTATCGAGGAAGGCTATATAACATTACGCTACAACCAAGAGGAGCGGAGCAGTAATGAAAATTTTTGCAAAAGCGGGGAAAATCGCACGGGTAGACGATTCGACGCAACGTGAAGGCTCGGAGAACAAGAAATCTAACGCGGACGAAGTCGCGGACAGAAGCTAGTTTATAATATTAGTATGGATGTATATTAATTTGTTTTTTTAACATTGTATTTGTTAACAGATTCGCAGAAGACAATCTGGCCAAGTATTTAAACGAAATCTGGGAAAAGCACGATATGGACGTGCGATTCAAAGAGACAGAGATCATGATAGATGATGAGATTGAAAAAATTCATCGTAAGTATTGAAAACTGCTTTATTGCCATGTAACGGAAATTGTGAACATGATTTCGACCCCCTTTAAAACGTCGGATTCACTCGAAATTTGGCAAACTTATGAAGGACCGTTGACAATACAATAATTTTATAAAGGATGGGTGTCAATAACCAAGGTAATTTCCCTTATACATCACGAAAAATAAAATTATACCACAGAGCCTTTTTGCTACATTTTTTTCAATACTACCAACCCAGTGCGTTTTGCATAATATATCTTACCTTTTATAAATATTTTTGTTTTTTACTAATAGTTTGAAATAGGATATTTATTTATATAAAAAAAATAAGCGAGGGGTGCTTTTCGAGGCATTTTTAAATTGATATCAAGCATACCACGCTTTTTTCCATTATTTTCTACTTTTTAGTTTGGTTTTCTATGGGTTTTTTAGTTAACTACATATTATTTAATTTACTCCCCTGTTATGGAACCGATTTTAGTAGCACAACCTCAAAAAGTAACCAGAATAATGTTTTTTTTTTTAAACAGAGGACAGGAAAGACCTGACTGCATTAATAAACCAGTGTCAAGTAGCGACAGATAAGCTTCGCTGCGAGCTATACGCGTCGTTCGAGATTCGGCGTCAAAAACTACCCCCCGTAGCGATAATCGATACGCCTGAGTCTCAAGTAAGTACACATAACATAACACCATGTTTCCATGAATGGTAGGGCAGAGTTGTACCTATCTGCCCGGGACGTGTTCGAAAGAGTTACCGTGGCCCTGGCACAGGCAACTGAAGGAACATGGGTGGGTTTAGTCAGTAAAAGTCTCCTGCTCCGCCCAGAGCGGGAGACGTCATTTGATGGTGGTATCCCACCCAGCCGGAAGTTCGTAATGGACTCCCGACGCCCGGGGGATCTCCTGCGGCGAGCATTCTCGGTATGAAATTGATGGTCACCCACGTCTACCGTTAGTCGATTGACACGTGAAAATGTTGCTTACCCCGAGCCGCTCTAACAACACATCTAAAAAAAATCAAATTCAAATTCTCAATATTATAAAGCTGAAGAGTTTGTTTGTTTGGTTGAACGCGGTAATCTCAGGAACTCCTGGTCCCAATTGAAAAAATGTTTTTGTATTGGGTACCCTTTTTATTGAGGAAGGCTATAGGCTATATAACATCACGCTACGATCAAAAGGAGCGGGGCAGCAAGGAAAAATGGATGAAAACTGGCCAACAATTCCATACGACGGGAAGGGTCCGGTAGCAAAAGTTTGACGCGGACAAAGTCGCGGGCAGAAGCTAGTATAATATAAAATACCTACTCTTTGTTGCAGTATATTGGACTAGAAAACCTACTAAACCAGCAGTCGCAGTCTACCAGTGCCGATTTACTTGAAGTAAGTCTTATTTTAAGCAATTTTTTGTAGCCAAATTACATATACGATAATCACCTTCTAAGATCCTTGAACAGTCTATTTTTGAGTTATTAATCGTTGAGCGTTGAGTTATTAATATTTAGAGTCTGACCGAATTTTGTTTCGGATTTTTTCGGCCAAAATAAAAATTCTGGCAATTTCGGCCTAAAAATACATTTTAAACAATTTTCGGCCAAATTAAATATTTCAGGTAATTTTTGACCGCTTAAAACATTTCAGGTAATTTTCGACCACTTAAAACATTTCAGGTAATTTTCGGCCAAAATAAACAATTCAGGCAATTTTCGTTTTCGGCCGAAAAATACTTCAATTATTAATCCGGACAACATTTATGGTTACAAGAACTCAATGTACTGTTAATGAAAAAATGCAAAAAAATAAATGCTTTTTCTTGCATATACGTAGTTTCAGAGTATATATCTAAGAGACATGTTAAAGTTTCGTGTGATTTAAGAAAAAACTGTTAAATATAATGAAAAAAGTAGGACACAGCATTGTTTTAGCAAACGAAAAAAATAACTTTCGTTTTGGTTCACGGCCGAAATTACAAATGCAGGGATAAAAATCACTCAATCTTAGTACAGGTACAAACGCCAGCACATCACGGTACCCGAAACTGTCAAATTCTCCCAATCAACCTTGAACCTTTAGCGATAAAGTTGAAAATCAATTAAAGAAATTTGACAGATTGTAGTAGCTTTATGCGTTGGCGTCTGAATCTCTTTAAACATGGTCAAATTAAACAAGGCAGTACTTTACCCATGAGTATCGATATAGAAAAGTAATGAAATCATAATTAATTTTTTTAATGAAAAAATTTTTTTCTTCATTCCAACTTTGTTCAAAACTTTAAATGACCCTGACATGTACAGACGCCAGCACATCAAGGTACTCGAAACTGTCAAATTCTCCCAATGAACCTTGAACCTAATGCTTTAGCGATAACGTTGAAAATCTATTAAGAGAATTTTTACAGATTGTAGTCGGTCGATGTGCTGGCGTCTGTGCATTAAGGCAACCGTACCACTTATGTTTTGGTTTTTCGTGAAAATTATCTATGTTCCGCCAAAAATTTTAAAAACAGCTGATCGATTACGGGCCTAACCTTGACCTTCGCCCATCGAATGACGAAAAACGTTTCTTTTTTTTTGTTCATAAATAAGCCTAAGCTAATTTAATATGACCCTGTATATTATACAAGTATACAGGGAAGGAATTAACTATAGAATGGGCAGCAGCGTTTTCTTTGCATTTTACCATCATACTGCGATCGCCAACCCGCCTGCCAAGCGTGGCGGTTATGGCAAACCCTGCTTAAAAATCAGAGGAGGCCTATCTAGCAGTGGACGTCGTGATGAAGATGAATATACTAATATTAGTATAGATACGTGGTATATTATAATCTGCGATGTAATCTATATACAGGATAATTTTTTATCTAGTTAATAGTAATTTTTTATTTAGGGGGGTCTAGAATGATATGCTGAATTCATGGTTACAGTTTGCGCACTGGATAAAAAAATATCCTGTATATAAAAATGTTATGTCGGTTTATGTACGCTTCAAAAACTCAATAAGTTCTGCACCGATCGAGCTGAAATTTTAGCATGATATATAATCCGCATCAAGGATTGTTTTTATCTATTTTTTGCATCAGTCACATATCCGGGACCGAGAAAAAACAGTTTTTTTTTAAATCAGCTGTGTACTAGTGACCGCGCCATCTGCCGGAAGCGAGGAAAACACTCGAATGTGTCACAGCGAAGCGTGGCAGGGTACAGCTAGTTAAGAATATTTTTTAATTTTTCCCATAACATTGCAGACTCGTAAAGGCAAGCGTCGTGCATCGACAGCCATTGAGATTCCGGCCAAACGTCCCGCCATACCTCTTGGATATGCTCCTTTAGATGGCGGTGACTCTAATAAGGTAATACATTTTTTTAGATGACATCTTGCAGGTCAACCTATGTGGTTGCGGCTGCTTAACCGGACTTGCCTGTGGTTACCTTAATAAATTAACCTTTTGACCGCCAGAGTCATGTATAGATGACAAACCAAAATGTGCCCAGCACGCCACGGTCACGATTTGCTATCATGACCGTGGCGTGCTGGGCACATTTTGGTTTGTCATCTATACATGACTCTGGCGGTCAATAGGTTAAGGCCTCCAGCAAGAGCTTATAAGCTTAAAAACTAAAGCGACTACTCTCTAAGGGCATCCCCTGTGGGGTGCGGACCTCGGCTTAGGGCGTCGCCGTTAAAAAAGCAAGAGATGGGCTGGATCTGATTACACAGGCCAACAAAATTTAACCAAACTTCTTAACCAGATAGTTTCTGGTTAGGATTACTATACATTTCCGAAGGTTTTCGATGCGCTGAATCCGAATCTGGCCTCAGAAAAAAAAAATAAAGGTTACCATATTAAAGAACAAGTCTTGCTCTTTCAAATGCCGTTGAATTTGCTCAAATATATATTTTTTCGCTGAGATATCGTGTTTTGAAGTTCTCATCTTTGTAAATTGTCAGGTATACGAAAATGTTTTTTTTTTTTTTTTTAGAAACATATATATTATAACCTCAAAATCGGGCAAAAACGGTTAAAACGGTAAAAAATTTCGTCGGCCTGTGTTATTATTTAGGGACGTTTTTAAAGCTACAGGCTCAGCTACGTTGCGGGCTGGTATTTCGTTGAACACGAGTTGGGGGAAAAGGTAATACGAAACACAGCTATTTATACACCACACTCTTGCGCCATCCCATCTTCCTAGTTCGGTTGGCTGTGCTGCAGGTGCGAGAAACCTCAAATGGCGAAAATATTCCAACCTTATTGGAAATTATATGCTCAAACCGTTTTTGGGATTGAAACTCTAGCCAAGCGCTTGGTCGATTCTTCACAGTACCAGAGGTCTGGCCTATTTATTTGGCTAAAGTAACGATGTAAAGCTACCAGGGTTTTAGGCACCCTTCCTAACAACAATGCGGACGGATTTTTTGATGATCCATTTCCTGAAGAGAAAGAAAGAGAACAATTAACATAAATAACAACATGCCTTGTAGCTCCGAAGGGATTTACAGAGGTGTACCTATAGTACACCAAAATTTCGCCAGTTTAAATCCCATGTAATAGGGAGCGAGCCTATTGCCATCATCCAGGCACAAACAGACTCCAGGCTCCTACTGAGAATTTCCAGATAGAAAATCTTCTTTTCCTCACAAGGCCGAAAAGGCTTCGGTTAATCTTTCTAAAACCGGGATTACAATGTCCGATTTTTTATTTCTTAGCCAAATGCATTTTCTACCGTCTGAACTTACTGTTCTTTACAAGTTGAATTTCAAACGGTTTTTTTTAATATCCAAAATTGGACAGACGCCAGCACATCAAGTTACCCGAAACTGACAAATTTTCGCAATCAATCTTGAACCTAGTGTTATAGCGATAAAGTTGAAAACCTATTAAAGAAATTTGACAGATTGTAGTAGCTTTATGTGCTGGCGTCTGTACCAAGCAAAACATTTTTTTTTTCTGTAGCCATCCATTTTGTATACTGAATTACAAACATTCTTTACAGGAAAAAGCAGCAATCCCTGGATCAGACAATAAACCAGATGAAGATGTAAGTGGTATTCTATAATTTCCTTCTTTCTTAATACCACCGAATAAATCGGTGAATGAAACCATAGTGTGAAATCTGACAGGCAATTCTCGTAATTTTAAGAACGTCAGAAATATTTCCGAGTTTGCATACATGTTTGACAAGTTTCTAACATTTGATTGTCGCCGAGATGAGACTGCGACTTGATTTTGAACGTTTTTAATTGTCGTGACTTGGTTTTCAGAATGTGCTAGAAACTAAATTTGGAAGACATTTGATGTGTAGGTCCTACATTCGAACCCAAACATGTGCTTCACTTTGCGTAAACTATATTTTAATCACCACTGCTCTCAAAACGGTGAATAAAAACATCAAGAAACTAGCATGTCATAGAACCAAAAATTCGAAGTAAAACGTAGCTTCTAACGTAGCGTTTGAAGACCCGACCGGTGGTGACCCGATGACCTTGTGAAGGCCGGAGAAATCCGCTGGATGCGGGAAGCATAGAACGGTCGAAGTGGTTGAGCTTGGGGTTGGCCCATTTCCAGCAGTGGAGGTTTTTCGGCTGAAATGATGATAAAGAAGAAAGAAAGAAAGCATTTATTTGTCAGAATATTGTACAAAGTTGTTATGTGAATTATTACGTTCAAAATATTCTGCCGTTTCCGGCGTACAAATATGGTTTTGAAATTATGGGTCATCATTACATTGAAATTTATTTATTTATTTAACCATTTATGCACACATAAATAGACAAGAAGAAAGGAACAGAAAAATATGTACAAAGGTAATGCTTATTTCTATAGAAATCTCTTCCAGCATACCTGCAATAGGAGAGAATATACAAAGAGATGTAGACAACGTGTGTAATAGTAGAAGAAAAATAATACTATAATTTAAATATAAACATACAAAATAAAAATATACATACATACAAACATACATACATACTTCTAGAATAAATATCACTAAATATATATTATACTAATAATGTAATTGAAATAAAAACATCCATGAGCAATTATGACAAAGTGGAGAGAGAGATTAAAATTATGGGTCAACATTACATTGAAATTTAGTTATTAATCATTAAAATTATGGGTCATCATTACATTGAAATTTAGTTATTAATCATTAAAATTATGGGTCATCATTACATTGAAATTTAGATATTAATCATTAATATTATGGGTCATCATTACATTAAGATTTAGTTATTAATCATTAGAATTTATTTAAATTACGAAACATTTTTTTTTAATGTAAAATATATTAATTACATGTCAAATTTGCATGAAGTCAATGAGATAAAATAAGATTTTTACAGAATAATGTCAAATCTTTTGGTAAATGATGATGATGAAAGCGCCTGTCTGGGTTCGAACCATCGACCTTACATTACTGCTAGTTACTACTGAGCCTCCACTTCTCAACAGCCTCTTAAAACTAAGATTTTTTTAATGTCCGTATTTCTAGATCTCTGAATGAAAAAAAAAAAAGCTGTGAAATAATGAATATTTACGGTTGTGTCCCTCAGAAAGACATTTCAGTAGTGAAACTGTCAGCGGAAACCGCCCCGGCTGACTTGCCCCCTCCTGGAGAGATATCGCACCCTCCTCTGCGGGTGGGCATGCCGGTTTACGCCATGAAGAACGCGTTCGGTCCCTGGCTCAAAAGCCGAGTGGCCGAGATGCAGCCCAAGAATGCAAGTGGGGTATGTATATTATTTAAAGCATCATCCTACTAATATAAGTATAAATATAATAACCGCCGCACGAGTTGATCGTTGAGGTTAAGCTACGCCTGCCGCGGTTGGTCCGTGGATGGGTGACCATCTTTACAAAACAAGACTGTGCCTCGGAAAGTACGTTAAGCCGTTGGTCCCGGCTGTCTTTCGTAGATCTTAGACAGTCGTTACGGGTGTCGTCATAAGCCCGAAAGTCTGACAACCAGTCTTACCAAGGGGTATCGTATTTCCCAGTAACTGGGTTGTGGAGCTCAGATAGGCAGTCGCTCCATGTAAAATACCGGTACTCAACTGCATTCGGTTAGACTGGAAACCGACCCCAACATGGTTGAGAAAATGCTAGGCAGATGATGATCCTACTAATATTATAAATGTGAACGTTTGTGAGTATGGATGTTTGTAACTCTCACGCAAAAACTGCTGAACAGATTTAGATTAAACTTAGCACACAGATAGTTTATAAATCTATAGATAGATTAACACATAGGGTACTTTATATTCCAGTAGTGCATTCCCGCAGGATAATTTCTGTTCTTCACGCGGGCGAAGCCGCCGGCAAAAGCTACTATTATTTAAAAGCATTATCCTACTGTAATATTATAAATGTAAATGTTTGTGAGCATGGATGTTTGTTACTCTTTCACGCAAAAACTTCTGAACGGATTTAGATGAAATTTGGCACACAGATAGTTTATAATCTGGATTAACACATAGGGTACATTTCATCCCGGTAGTATGTTCCTGCAGGATAATTTCGAACCTCCACGTGGTTGTAGCCGCTGGCAAAAGCTAGTTTTCTATACATATACAAGGTGTAACAGAAAAACGCAAAACTTGAAATAAGTTTGTTCCTTATTGAGTACTGAATCGATTTCAGTGACTTTTAATATAGGTATTTTTTAATTTTATTTTGCCATACCTACCGCAGTTTGAGCCAAAGAAAATTTGAAAATTATTTTTAGGCAAGACTCATTTTTAAATGCATGAAGTTACAGTCAACACGTTTTTCTTTATAATAAAAGTAAGCTATAAATAATTTAAGTTTTGGTCATTGTATTATACTTTTAACTCAGTACTCTAATTGAGATGTATGAGGTCTTGCGTTAATTATGTTACATATAATTAATTATGTATACAAATAATTAAAATGGAGCTAGCTTCTGCCCGTGACTTCGTCCGCGTTAAATTTCTTGCTCTCCGACCATCCCCATCGCATTGAATCGCCAGTGTGCACGTACGCATTTTCCCAGTTTTTCATTTCATTTTTATAGATTAAAAAAAAAATTAAAACCTTCCGTGGGCCTTAAGGAACATACAAAACAACAAAAAAAATTGCTGAATTGGTCGACCCTTCTCGAGTTATGCGCTTAGCAACATTCATTTTTATTTATATAGATTATCTGATGAGATCAGAGAGAAAGATAACATCTATATCCACGGATCTTGACACTAAATATCCGGATCTGTATCCGCGGATATCCTAAACGATCTGGCACATCACTAGTGTGTATTATTTTATGTTTCAGGGCAACCCATTCACTATGTGTCTTATAAAGTTCGACCACAAAGTCAGGGCGAGTGGGAAAATATTGCCCGCTAGGTGCATCGCGTATCCAGAGCCTGCCGATGTAAGAATGACTATTGGTAAGTTATCAAATCAAATTATTTTTATTTCATATAAACCTACATGGGCACTTATGAAACGTCAGAAGCTAGGTGCACGGTTCCAAATAGTTGATTCCTATGGAGAAGAGCCGGCAAGAAACTCCACGGTTGCTTTTTTAAAAATAATTGGCTTTCACAATGGTTCCAAATCACAGTATTAATAGGTATGGGAGAACAATGCAGGACCGTCAACAAGCACCAAGCACTTAACAAAATAGAAAATTGCCTACAGTCTACAAGGCCTGTAACGTTCTCACATTTACAACTATAAAATCCACACTTAATATTATAAATGCAAAAGTAATTCTGTCGGTCTGTCTGTCTGTCTCGCTTTCCTGCTAAAACTACTGAACCGGTTTAAATGAAATTTGGTACACAGATAGTTTAGAGCCTGAGAAAGGACATAGGCTACCTTTTATTGCGGAAAAGAGGTTTTAAAGGGTTGAAAGGGGGGACGTCCTCCTGCGTTAATTTCTGACGTCCGCGCGGGTGAAGCCGCGGGCAAAAGCTAGTTCCAAAATAAAGTACTCAGGGATGCTGTCAATGCACCCTGGTACATAAGAAATGACGACCTTCACCGTGACCTAAAAATGGAATTCGTTACCACCATTATCCAAAAATTTGCTGAAGCCCACGAACACAGACTTCACCGACACAAGAATGTTGAGGCAATCCAGGTACTAGACAACACAGACTTAGTGCGAAGGCTAGTTAATAGTAGTAACAATATTGTGCTATACATATAACACATAAACATAGTGTTTTAAAAATTGTATTAGACTCTAAGAAAGTGCTATGGACTTGTATAAAAGTGCAAATGGACGCTATTCTTAGTTTTAACATAATCTATTACGTAACATATTTAGTTAGAGATAAATTGCTTATTAGCCTTTTTGAGAGCATTCAGTAAACGGATTCATTTTTCTTGTGAACTGTACACACGCGTCGCAGTTCGCCGTCAGCGTAGCACTGAATGCATTTTCGCAACCGATGGTCAGCGCTGAGGTTCAGAACGTACGGTCAGCGCTGACCGTCGGTCAAGCACTGTTTCCAGCCTTAGGACTGCGTTTGAACACGTTGTATATGAAAATCAATTCTTCAGGAGTAAACTCATCTTTCTTATCCTCTTTTATTTTGTAGGTACTCGTCTCATCGCCCTGTTTAAAGCGGCGAATCGGCGTGAATCATACTACTCCGGCGTTGTCGCTGAGACACCAAGTCCAGTCAATAGTTATAGGTAAGTGGATCAATCTGGCTAGCATCCCTCCCCCCCCCCCCTTTTAGTTTTTGATCTTGACGTGGAATAATAAAATAAAATGCTTTATTGATATAAAAAAAAGTTTGACAACATCAATTGAAGCCCTGACTCCTGAGCTAGGTGGCACCTGTGTTAGGAATGTTATATGAACTTAGAGCGTTGTATTGATGATTTTGATGATTATAATTCTGTAACTACATATGTCTTACAGTCGCGAATAATATTGTAATCAACATACAACCTAGCACTGGCCTGCAAATTGCAAAATACGTAAGAAAAATGAATTTCGCGGGCTGGTTGAAGCATTCACCTTAAGCAATCAGCGTTGTAAGACTGCCTTAGTGAGAAAGAGCGTTTTAGGCATGGCACCGCGCATTTACAACAAATTACCAGATGCCACAAAAAGTTTGAATGTTACAAAATTCAAAAAAGAACTAAAATTGTTATTAATTGAAAAATGTTACTATACGACTGATGAATTCCTAAATGCTAAATTAATGTAGACGTATTTATTTATTTGACTGGAGAAATAATGTTTAATTGAATATTGTACCTAATTGTAATTTATTATTATTATTATTTTTCATTGACTGTAGAAATTATTCCATATTGTGACATTTATAATTTTTGTTTTTATGTATGATATATTCATATTATATCATTCTATTAATTTTGACATACCTACCAAATAATTTATTTTTCAATCTCGCATGAACATTATTTTATTTTGCATATTTTTACGCCTCTTGGCATAGCATAGCGACCTATGTATTTTAATTTAAGAACTGTATTTTACTACCTATGTTACACAAATAAAAATGATTATGATTTACAACACAATTAAAACACGTTTCTTTTCACAGGTACCTAGTGTTTTTCGATGACGGCTATGCTCAGTACGTACAGCATCAGTTCACTCGCCTGGTCTGCGAATGCTCTCCCCTAGTATGGGAGGAAGTACATCCATTCTCCCGGCAATTCGTCCACGATTACCTAACGAACTACCCCGAGAGAGCCATGGTGAGGGTGCATGAAGGCCAGCATTTGAAGACTGAGTGGAACGGTGAGTGAAAGTGTGAAAAAAATCTTTTTAACACTTCCTTAATACTAAAAACCCTTTTTAAGACTCCTTTGGACTAGATTTTGACCCATTTCAAACGGTCAGATTTCATTTAAACTTTGTAGACTTATCGAGGACCGGTGACAAAGGTTTACCAGGATGACAAAAAAAAACTTGATAATTTACTCTTTCACGAAAACAACGCTGGCATACGTCACAAAATTCTAAACGCCCTATTTTTTTTTTAAACTAATAAAACATGCTTCCATAGAAATCCAAACTAAAAGTAGAAAATATGCTAAGAATTTATGTTTTAGTTAGAATAATTTTATACATACAAAAGTTATTTGGTTAACAAACAAAAAAAATATGTCGTTTTAAAGACGATGATTCAGGTAATAAAAAAACAAAGAACAAAAAAATCGTATCTCTATTACAGTGACACTTAAGGATTTGGGGTCTGTGGGTGAACGATAGAACATCCCACCCAATCTCTAAAAAAATTTGTCGGTTCATGCGCCAGTAAACAATCTGTGGACTGTTCATTTCTGAAATAATGGGTATAAGCCCCCTAAAGGGCGGGTTTGTCATAATGTGTGTCACAGACACAGGGAGTGTGTCTGTGACACACACACACACTGAAACACACACACACTCAAACACACACCCTTGTTTGTACAGACACCCTTACGAGGACCTTGGTAGTTCTTGACCGTACCGAGGACCCTCCAAAAAACTGGTTTTAATACTTCGTTGGCCTTTTTGAATAAGATAGAAAGAGACAGATGACTAAATATATAGTGATAAGCTTATTGGCATAATGCTATCTCAACATTTTTCTGTATGAATTGCGGCTATCATACCGAGGACCTGAAATACACAGCCAAATGTGACCAGCGATGCACATACGAGGACTTTGTGTATGCCAACCGAGGACCCCTTAAGTCAGCCCTGCGACACCCTTCCGAGGACGTATTTTTACACAATATTTCTTATATCTTGTACTAACTGCGGACGCTGTGTTACACTTTATATCACTAAACTGAGGACAGTTTTCCGAGTAGAACTTGAACACAGCGAGGACATGAAAAAATTTCCTACCTAAATACCATTAGATAATTTATTAATGTAAGTAGAATGTTCCGAATTAATCCTTACACACATTTTCTAAAAATGAAGTACCAAGCGAGGACGAGTCGATTATCTTTACGTTTGTAGGCGCTTTTCAAAGTATTATGTTATACCAACATAACTGGCGAAACGTAGGTGTACTTTTGGTATACCTCTACCTCTAACCCTTCGGGGAAATAAGGCGTGATGTTATGTTACGATTCAATGTTTATTTACACAATATTTTCACGGAAAGTCTCTTTTCTCTAACATTATACATAAACAAACTGGCCAAGTGCGAGTCGGACTCGCGCACCGAGGGTTCCGTACAAACCTGCAGGAATTCACGGTTTATGAATAAGGTTTATAAAATAAAAATTAAAAAAAAAACATTTAATTTCATAAACATAAATGTTTATGAAATTAAATGTTTTTTTTTAATTTTTATATTTGAGTTGACTGAATGAAAGGTAAATTGTGGTTTACGATTTATGACGTATTAAAAAAAAACTACTTACTAGATCTCGTTCAAACCAATTTTCGGTGGAAGATTATATGGTAATGTACATCATATATTTTTTTTAGTTTTATCATTCCCTTATTTTAGAAGTTACGGGGGGGGGGACACATTTTACCACTTTGGAAGTGTTTCTCGCGCAAACTATTCAGTTTAGAAAAAAATGATTTTAGAAACCTCAATATCATTTTTGAAGACCTACCCATAAATACCCCACACGTATCGGTTTGATGAAAAATTTTTTTTTGAGTTTCAGTTCTATGTATGGGGAACTCCAAATATTATTGTTTTTTTTCTATTTTTGTGTGAAAATCTTAATGCGGTTCACAGAATAGATCTACTTACCAAGTTTCAACAGCATACTGTTATTATTGCTCTGACTGAAAGTCTTTTTAGAACTAAATAAAACATACAACTACAGTGACTCGCAAGTCGCGAGTAAGGGAATGACAATATTACAATCTATTTAAGTTAGAAAGGGATACCAAATTAGATGTGTATCATTCATACTCTCACAGTTTTTTTTCATTGTCGGTATCCATGCACGTAAATTTGATCACGAAGGAGCTTACATATCAAATACTATTAGGTCGTTTTATGCATATAATATTTGCAAAATAGTTCCATGAAATACGAAGAGTAGTTGAAAATGTTTTGGAACCCGGTATCTCCAGTTTCTACCAGTTTGTAGGGACAAACTGGCAAGATACTACGCGATGCATCCGCCTACCGTCTGATCTTATAGGCGCATATAAGTCCGAGTTACCGGAGTTATTACTCTTGAGTGCAATTACTCTTGTTTCATGCTTTCATAGGAGTCCAGATCCTATGATTGCCAGGAAATATGATCCCATATATCGATATAAGTACAAATTATAGGATTATGCGTACTTGAGTAAAAACAGCATCTATTTATGCTTTAAAAGCGCAGTAGCAACCACCAAAACCATCATCGGAGCTTTATAAGTCCGCGTAGCATTATAAAATCGCCATCCAGGATTATTTTGCTAGTTGGGTACTTAATGTTATGTTAATTTTTTAGCCCAAATTATGTCGATCTAAATATTTTCTCTGTAATTCGTTTTGTTTGAGTCGAATAGTTTGTTTAATTTTAAAATAAAACTTTCTTTATTTCGTTGTACTTGTTTACTTCAACTTGTTGTTTGTGTCCCATGACCGTAAATATTTTATGGTTGAAATGATAATGTTGTGTAATCTAGAAGGCCTAGGTAGTTAGCACAAACAGCAGAAGAAGCCTCCTTATTCCTCGTGCGCCAAGTAGCTACTAACGATTTGCTTAAGGGTTCAGTATACCTTCGATGTTTTCCTCCATAATTTTATTTAAATGATAGCACATAACTCGTCTTCTACACACGAGGAAAACTGTCTAAACGAGGACTAGAATACACATTGTTCGGAAAATCTAGCAAACCGAGGTCTCAAATACACATTGTTTGGAAAAGCTACCTTACCGAGGTCCTTTGTGTTAAAGTTAACACAAAAGTCCTCGAATAATACAACCAACGTGAAATGAGTGTAAAGAGGCTGTGTATGAGGTGACACAGGCGCCACCTGGTGGATACACAATGCGTGTGTAAGATTATGAAAAATTTTGATCAAACCGAGGTTCAGACAACTTTTTCCTATTAAGTATACAGAAAGGCTCAAAATGGCTTGCAGAATACGAATCTTTGGTCAAATCAAACCGAGGACCCTCGAAAAGGTCCTCGCTTTGAAAAGGTCCTCGGTCGTGCCTTGTGTATTCATACGCACGTCCTCGGATGGTACTTAAAACAAACACACACACACTCACACACACACAAAACTGTATATGAGAATGTTATTTTAATTTAGTATTTTATTTTATTTGCGTTAGTTTTAAGGTTACGATTAAAAATAAAAACAATTTGTAATATTTAGTATGTCACTAATATTAGCGTCTGAAATTGCTGCGGAGGGATACTGATCTCTAAGATGACCTCCCTAGTTTGGAGATCAGGGATTTAATGTATAATACTACTGTCTTAGTTTATAGGCTTTCTTATAAGTTATTTAATTATTTATAATCGCCACGCTTGGCATGCGGGTTGGCGATCGCAGTATGGTTGTAAAATACATAGATATCGCTGTTGCCCATTCTCTAGTAAGTCCCTTAGTCGCTCCTAAGACGGAGAAAAGGGAAAAAATTGTGATGAAATAATTTTCAAAAACTTAATTTAAAAAAATCTGTGTAGGTAAATGGTGGTCGTCCCGAGTGACCCGGGTAGACGCATCGTTGGCCCAAGTGATGTTCGTGGGCGACGGGCGGCGCGAGTGGATCTACCGCGGCTCCACGCGCCTCGCGCCGCTCTACAACGAGCTGCGGGCGGCAGAGAGGCATCGCCCCAGACCCATGCCGCGCAGCAAGGCGCAGCCTAGGGTGAGTCCACATCACTGATCGGATAATCGGCCGCTAAGGACTTAGAACTGATCTGGAATATCAAATCGCCGCCATTTTTTATTTTTTTTCAAAATCGCTTTGAGATGCGATTTAGTAGTCAACTAATGAATTATTGCAGCAATTTTCTCGTGCTCCTAGTGGTATGTAATGTATCTACTGTCTTCTAATAATCAACCTGGAAACGATTATTTCGATACAATCTGATCTTAGACACGTAATAAGTCTATTTTTAATGATTGTCGTTGTTTACCTTCAAATATCTCAGTAACGTGAAACTTTCTGGTACTGTGTTACTGAAACTTTTTGTTCGTCTGTGTCCTCTACCCATACATAACACTTACAACGTACGCAGTGACTTAAAAAAAAAATGGCGGCGGGTCCATATGCCAACGTCCATACAAAAAAAAATAAAAAATACATTCGAACCCCTTTACCTAATCTAAGTTGCATGTTGGTAATATAGTGGACCCCCGGTAATCTGGCCCCTGTCTAATCCGGCACCCCCTGTAATCCGACATGTCTATTATTACACGCTTTATATTAGCTTCACTTGTAAGTTTGTATGTTTGCTTGTAACTAGGGTTCATGATTTCTCGAGCTTTTTAATTTCTCGGGTCTCGAGAATTCTCGAGCCTAATTTCTCGAGGCTTCTCGGGTTGTCGAGAAATTTACATTTACGTACGTTTTCTCATATTATTTGGTTCCAATAACGTCAACAAATTCAGTGATATTCCTCTCAAATAAAAGTATCAAATTAATTATAAAACTTTTATTGATTATATTCAAAAACATTAATCTTATGAATTAACTTTTTTTACACGCTTTATATTAGCTTCACTTGTATGTTTGTATATTTGTATATTTGTATGTTTGTTTGTAACCGACTCCTTATAGTGCGATTTTGACCCACTTTAAACGACCAGATTTCATTCAAACTTTGCACACCTGTCAAGGACTGATGACAATGCAATAATTTCATAAATTTGTGCCATTATCCTTGCCAGGGTTACCAGGACAGCAAAAAAACTGTCACAAACTACGCTGACATACGTCTCAAAATTCGAAATACCCTAAAAAATAGAAAATAAATAATAGTTTAAAAAAACTAAAAAACACGCTTCCATGGAAAACCAAACTAAAAAGTACAAAATAATGGAAAAAAAGCGTGGGGTGCCTGATATCAATAAAAAAATACCTTAAAAGCACCCCACGCTTTTTTTCCATTATTTTGTACTTTTTAGTTTGGTTTTCCATGGAAGCGTGTTTTTTAGTTTTTTTAAACTATTTTTTTTTTAAATACAGAAGACTCATAATTATAATGACAGCACCATTTTTGGCTGGTTTTTTACTTTTATACCCAGGCCTGCTTTTTTTCGGTGCATTCACACCTGAACTTGTATCTGTGCTTCAGATTCGGATTCTTCTTGGGTCCCGCATTTAGTAATATTGATTTTATGCACATTTGCTAAATGTCTCACCAACCCGCTAGTATTTGAACCTTTGCAAGCAATGGTTTTTGGGCACTTTAGGCATTACGCATTTGCAGATTCCTCATTTTTTTTTTAATATTTCCACACTTTTGATGCTTCCATCTTTACTGTTATAGTGCCGTTTTGGTAAAATCTATAACAAACGCAATTCAAATTAATAATAAGCCCTAAGATTAATATGTGATACACACACAACACAACTGGCAATATTCATCTCACAAATTTAAAATGACACATTAATTAATTTCAAATTACTTACATAAGAAAAACATATAAGAATAATTAAAAACTAAGCTTGTGTGTTGTTGTTTTACAAAAATAGGAAATATAATTAGACTAAGTAGTATAATTAATGTATCGTTAGTTATTTTATGTATTAAAGTTTGACTAAAAAATAATAGAAAAGAACAGATAGGTACTCGTACCTAGTAAAATTTAAGATCTTATTTAGATTACATTATTGATAAAAATAATATATGAATAATAAAGCCATGATGTGTCAATAAAAGTGAAAAGACTAACCTGTTTGATTTCAATTTATCATGTAATCTGTGAAACACTCGCTACGTAAACTATACTTGGCTAGAGTTGAAACACGAATGAACGTGTCAAAACAAAGCCGTAGAGCGCTTGCAGCGAGATCATAGGGGGCCGCTGCGCTTTGGCCCGCGCCACCACGCAACATAACAAACGGTGATTTAATTTCTATATAGGTACATGATTTCTCGAGTTCTGGACTTTTCTCGAGCTTGATTTCCCGGGAACAAAGCCCAACGATTTCCCGGAACTCGTTGAACGAATGAACCCTATTTGTAACCGACTCCTTATAGCGCGATTTTGACCCACTTTAAACAACCAGATTTCATTCAAACTTTGCACACCTGTCAAGGACCGATGACAATGCAATAATTTCATAAATTTGTGCGATTATCCTTGCCAGGGTTACCACGACAGCAAAAAACTGTCTTCGAAAACTACGCTGACATACGTCACAAACTAATTTGTGCCATTATCCTTGCCAGTGTTACCAGGACAGCAAAAAAACTGTCTTCGAAAACTACGCTGACATACGTCACAAACTACGCTGACATACGTTTCAAAATTCGAAACACCCTAAAAAATAGAAAATAAATAATAGTTTAAAAAACTAAAAAACACGCTTCCATTGAAAACCAAACTAAAAAGTACAAAATAATGGAAAAAAAGCGAGGGGTGCTTTTTAAGTCATTTTTTTTATTGATATCAGGCACCCCACGCTTTTTTTCCATTATTTTGTACTTTTTAGTTTGGTTTTCAATGGAAGCGTGTTTTTTAGTTTTTTAAACTATTATTTTTATTGAATATTTTTTGACAGTCTTCGCTTGTCAATAATGCATGACTGAACGGGAAATGTATCTGTAATTTGTCGGATTACAAGGTACTCTTTTGTAAAAAAATCCGGACTATAGGGGGTCTTCTTTGGCAGTACTCCATAATCCGACAAATTCGATAGTCCGACACTGCCCTGCAAAACGTTAGCCGGATTACCAGGGGTCCACTGTAGTTGAGACCTAGTTTGAAACTTTATTTATTTATTTAAACTTCTCGCACACAAAAAAGGTACAAAGGCGAACTTAATGCCTTAGGCATTCTCTACCAGTCAACCAAGGGTGGTGAAGAGATTAGATGGAAACTTTAGCCGTGAGCTTCTGGAAAACTATCTAAGCAGTTCTTGTTGTTGAAACTTGTACTACTGAAAGACCTCCACAGGCTTCTTCCAATTTTTGGGGTCCACGCTTGCCAGGCGGGTTGGCGATCGCAGCATGGTGGTCAAATAAATATATATAATATCTTAGGACAACCAAAACAACGTTATCTGATCCCAAACTAGGCAGAGCCTGTACTATGGTAACCAGACAACTGATAAAGTTACTTATATATTTCTAAATACATACATATTATAGATAAATTACACCCAGACACAGAACAAATGATTGTGCTCATCACACAAACATTTGTCGTGGGTGGGAATCGAACCCACGACCTCAGTCTTAGCAGTCAGGGTCACTAACCACTAGACTAACAGGCCAGTCCAATACATAGACAATGCTGCCGCCCATTCTCTAGTAAGTCCTCTAATCGTCTGTTACGACACCCACGGGGAGAAATGGGATGGATATATGTTATGGGCCAGCATTGTCCACTATGGGCCAACATTGTTCACTATGGGCCAACAAGGGCCAACATGGACCACTTTGGGCCATCATATACCACTAAGGACCAACACGGACCACTTTGGGCCATCGTGTACCATTATCGCCCAGCATGAGCCAGTATTGCCCAACATGGACCATTGATAGTGTCTACTGACGTATACCAACATGGACCATCATGGATCAATGCCAACATGGTCCACTATGGGCCAGGACGGACCACTTTAGGGTTTTGAGTTAATACTTGTGTTATTTACATTCCTCATAACATTTCCTTACTGGGGGCCTTATATGAAAACCGATTCTTAAGAGTAAAAACTAATAAAATTTTTGTATATTCACAGTCAAATATGCCGTACGTGGAGTACACTCGGTCAGATGAGCAGGAGAAGAGCAACCAAGTGGATGCACAGGTTCAGCAGCAGGAGCAGGAGCAGCAGAACGAAACACAAACTGAGGTAGGAATCATTTCTCTCTATTTTAACCCCCCTCATTTCCAGCGGGAACAAAATTTTCTACTCAGTTTGGTTAGTGGGAGGACTGGTAGGGACTGGTGAAGCTTGTTGTAAGTCTCCCTGGCTAGCTACAAGCACCTTACAACAACGTTAAATGAGTGTTTAACAATGTTGTTGTAATGTTTGTGTTGTTGTTTAGTTCTAACTGGGTGCTTACTCTTTGATTTTAATTTCGATCGATTGACATTGGAATTTTGACGTTTCGTATTCTTGAGTCCGACGCTAGCGCCAAAATGTGTTAAATTTGGGTGTCCATTTTGGAGAACTAAGTGGAATTGAGATCGGGCGTTGTTGTTGTTCCAATATTCACACTAATGTTTTCAAGAGTACCGAATCCCGTGTATGCAAAATTAATGTTGGAATCGTATTGGCTAAAGATTGGAATTAAAATTAGGTTGAAGAGTAAGCCCCCAGGACAGACAACTGTGCTGCTGGACAGTTTGTTGCGCCACTTCTTCTGAGCTAAAACACCAGCGAGACATTTGAGTGAGCATGACAAACTCTGCTAGAGCGCATTCAAGTCAATGAAAGACGTACCGAGTAAATGCTTTATAGGAGGAACATAGTGCTCACAAATTTGGTATGCAATTATCTCTCATACAATATTCCCATTACACAGGAGGTACGAATTCAACGCGCCGTCGCCAAGAAGTCTACCACAGCACTGCCTCAAGCGACCCCGCCATCACAACAGATCATAAGCAGGACACCGGAAATATTCCCCAGCAGAGTTGTGGTAAGTGGAAACAAGTATCTCTGAGGTTATTAACAGAGGATTCTAGAAAACTTCATTATTATTTTCAAGGATGAGGATATATGTTCCACTGTATATACAGAGTGAAAAATGGGAAATTTCCAATCACATATCATTTTGAGATGAGTGTAGGGAAAAAAAAATACATTTTAAATCAGTAAAGGAGTCATTTTTATTTAAAATAGATTTCATTTTAATCGAACATTTTCAACAGACATTTATTAAGTTTTTTTTTTGAAACTGACAAAACCTGGCAAGGGAATAATTAGGGGATTATTAATTTAATCATCTGCTTAGCCTTTTCCCGACTGTGTTGGGGTCAGCTTCCAGTCTAACCGGATGCAGCTGAGTACCAGTACATGAAGTGAAGTGGGCCTTTGTAAGACGGTTAAAATGTCACGGTGTGTGTATATATATTTTTGTTCTACAGTTATTTGTCTTTTCACTTCGCAGTACTATACACCGAAGAATGCGGTGAGACCATTGAAGTTCAGGGAGCCACACAGATGCACTCCTCGTTGTAAGAGGAGTGATGTCCTTTCACTAAAGGAGCTGAGGACTTATAACCCTCTAGCCAAACCACTGCTCAGCGGGTGGGAAAGGTAAGTTAATAATATTAATAATAAATATCTTAGGACAACCAACACTCCGTTATCTGATCCCAAACTAGGCAGAGCCTGTACTATGGCAACCAGACAACTGATAAATATACTTATATATTTCTCTAAACAAATACACATTATAGATAAATTACACCCAGACACTGAACAAATGATTGTGCTCATCACACAAAGATTTGTCCTGGGTGGGAATCGAACCCACGACCACAGTCTTAGCAGTCAGGGTCACTAACCACTAGACTAACAGGCCAGTCAAGTTATAAACATATCTATAATTATACAAGATGTTTGGCGCTTGGAACTAATCATTTTTTTTGGGTATTGGGTGGCTCATGTGCTATCTTTCACCCATAGGCCCCATGTCCTAAGTGTCACTCATAGATAAGACCCCTAAGTGTTACTGTATTTCATAGATTACTACATTTAAAAACATCTTTGCACTTCTCCATTAATCTAAGGTTTAGTCATGATGTGACCAACCTTATGTCAGGACTTTAAAAGAGACTGTGACCTCTGAGTTTGTTTCGATCTTTCTACTCAGAGTAGTCAGTTAGGAAACGCTGACCTCATCTAGTTTTAAAATATGAGTGGCGTATAAAAGTGTTTGTACAAACCAACTTACAGAAATTAAATCATTTTTCATTTACTTTTCAGTAATCAGAAGTAGGATAGCGTAAACGGGCAAGGTCTATGCTATCCTACTTCTGATCACTACTATCTATCGTGTGGAAATGCGTTCGTTGCGAAGCATGTGTCATGTGACTGTGAATGATAGGCTGAGGAATAATGTGTTAAGACAGCAGTGCGGCTTAAAAGAAGATGTAGTGACAAAAATTGAAAAGAGTATGTTTAGATGGTTTGGTCATGTTGAGAGGATGAATGAAGGGCGGCTAACAAAAAGTTTTTACAAGGCAGATGTGACTAGACACGCCGGAAGGGAACGCCCTAGGAGAATATATAGTGACCTTATTGGTGACGTTCTTCAGAAGGGTCAGGTGCGTAGTACAGGTAACCGGCGTGTGTGTATGACCAGATGTATGAACTTAAACGAGCCAAAAGGAGTATGTAAAGCACAGAACAAAGAATACAGAGAAGTGCCCCTACACTAGCTAAGTACGGGAACCAGTGTCGCCAAACTCACACATTTGCATATCAAATTGTCCATTACACACATAAAAAACAGTGATATGATAGGCTACAAATTACACACGCAACTTTTACAAATCATCTTCGTATTGCTTTCAAAAATTAAGTCGTATTACAACGCATGAAAGTTGTTATTATTTGACATGACACACACAATAAAGACGTTTTTCGTTTAAAAACTTTAGATAGACAAATTTACAACGAGTTCAGCAACTGAATGCTAGATGGCGCTGTAACCAATTCATTCGATTCAGAACGCTAGCTCTTTTGAAATAGATGTCATATTCACATGCACTTGTAATCGCTTTTAGTAAGTACCAAAAAAAAATTTAGAGATGTAGACATATATCGATATTTTAATATTGACGTTACGTAATTTATTCGGGTGAGCAATGTAATAATTTGTTAACATCATACAAATAAAAAACACGAAACAAACGGAAAAGGTTGATTATCGTTAAAATATCAACGTTAAAGAGGTATTTGTATGTTTGTATGTAGGGGAGTAATGTTATTTTCATAAAATCAGGTACGCGGGCGAAATCGCTGACAGAAGCTAACGATAAATGAAACGATAACAGATAGTACTAAAAATATTTACTGACCTTGAAATAACACATATTTATTTAATTACCGTTTTGATAATTTTATGTTTAATTTTAATAGGTGATGAAATAGTATATTAATATATTTTGCCGTGATAGCTTTCATTAAGTCAGTAATATGATTAGACGTAAGAAATTCCCCTAATTGATGATGGCTTATGTTTTGGAATATCGATGACCCAATAAACTGGCGCATTATTTTAGCCATGATATATATATGTTACCGGCCAAACCCGATTTCAGGACCAATTAGTTTTGCCTAGGCTAAACTAGTTCTTCCTTTACGCGATAGGATTAACTAGTATAGCCTAGTCCAAACTAATTTGTCCTAAGCCCGATAGGATAAACCAGTTTAGGCTAGGCCAAACTAGTTGATCCTGATATAAATACGCACACTCTAGGATAAACTGGTATGGTCTAGTCTAAACAGCCTAAACAAGAAAATTTTGCAGAGTCGAAAGTAATTGAGCAAACATGTCAGGACTTGTACATGTGGGGGTTCCCAAATCACGCTCCGAGCGCCCCGCGCCGCTCCTTGCTCGCTATTTTTTGCGTCAATGTCAACGCTCTACAATATAAGAGAGCGACAGAGGTGGCTTATCATTTGAATGATATATTTCTAACTATAGGAGCGCCGTGCATTCTTCAATCTGACAACGGTAGGGAATTTGTAAATAATGTTATAAGTGAGCTTGCCAGTCTGTGGCCAGAACACAAAATTGTGCACGGAAAACCCAGGCACAGTCAAAGCCAGGGCTCTGTTGAACGTGCCAATCAAGATATTGAGAATATAATAGGCTCTTGGATGAAGGACAACGTTTCAACGAAATGGTCAGAAGGCTTGAGATATGTTCAATTCATGTAAAACTGCGCCTACCATTCAGAGATAAAACAATCGCCATACAAGGCATTATTTGGAATAGAATCCAGAGTAGGACTTTCAAGTTCCTATTTGCCGCAAGAAATCATAAATGACATTCAGGATGAAGATGATTTAAGGAAGGTAATAGAAGATGATCGCAATATTAACCTGACAGAAGACAGTGATGATAACGTTGCCGAAGTTAGTAACCAAAAATAAATGACATTCATAAAGCTAGAACAACTGCAGCAGAAAATCTTGTGAAACAGGCTAAGAAAATGAATGCTACTTCTAACATGTCTCATCCACCTGTCAACATTGGAGATGTTTCTTTTGACTCTGCAAAATTTTCTTTTTTAGACTAGGCCATACCAGTTTATCCTAGAGTGTGCGTATTTATATCAGGATCAACTAGTTTGGCCTAGCCTAAACTGGTCTATCCTATCGGGCTTAGGTAAAATTAGTTTGGACTAGCCTAAACTAATTTATCCTATTGGGCTTAGGACAAATTAGTTTGGACTAGGCTATACTAGTTAATCCTATCGCGTATAGGAAGAACTAGTTTAGCCTAGGCATAACTAGTTTGTCCTGAAATCGGGTTTGGCCGGTAACATATATATAAATATGTGACCGTCTTTTAAAAATATTTCGGACATCTGACATATCTTAATCACAGATTCTGATGGGTATAATAATCCCCCTCTATCCTTAGCTATAAAAAATCTATGTAATAATTGTTTTTTTTTTTCTGTTACTAAAGCACTAACGCAAATATCACACTTAATTTTTTTTAATCAACTGTCTTATTATATAACCAGCTATGTGAGCTATTGATTCCTTACTAAAATCAGACAAAATTATCGATATCGACCTACTTTACGGATGTGTCCCATCCCTAATCGAGTAGCGTCAAAGTTACTAGAATTTTGGTTATGATTTTCCAGATGACGATTACGTGCATTAAGACTTTGTGTCAATGAATATAAGGTTGTTTATAGTTTGCATTGAAGTCATAACATGTGGTATTGCAATTAAAATCAATTATATTAAAAATTAACAAAGTTTAGTACTTACTGATGATAGGATACACCTCCACAAGATACATTTTTTTTCTGCTTTCGATTTTGCAGGTCAAAACCGAACAACAAGGCATAATTTGTAATATTTCGCGTATTTCTGCGACAACCAATCGCGACAAGTATCTGACGGCGAATAAGCTAAATGCTGCGCATCTGCGCTAAATGTTGACACGCGCGCGATATCTGAGGGGCACTTCCTCTAGTTTTCTTTATTCCGTGATGTAAAGGATCGTAGCAGGTGGCGTTCTGTCGTTTTTGCCTAGCCCCCGTGGAAAAAAGACGTGAGTTTATGAATGTATCAAAATCAAAAGTCATTTATTCAAATTAAGCTGAGGATCAGCACTTTTTGAACGTCAAAATTACATAAGACAGTCCTCCAAAACGCCCAACCCTTCACCACTTCTTAGTGCTTTAGCTGGGAAGAAGCAACAAACTGCTCAGCAGCACAGCTGTCTGTCTAATTAGAAAAACTTAATTCTATACAATGTAATGTATGTATCTTGCTAGCCTGTAATTTCCCACTGCCGAACAAAAACCCACTAAATTAACAATCCCTGTTCTTTTTTTTTTTCAGAGAAATCGTCCGCTTTAAAGGCGTTAAGGAAGTGATGTACCGAGCGCCTTGCGGCCGTCGCATAAGGAACATGCGCGAGCTACACTACTACTTACGGACAGTCGACAGCGACTTGCCCGTCGATCTGTTCGACTTCCACTATATGACCCATTGCCTGGCCGAGTTCGTGTTGAACAAATCTCTTACAGGGAAAAGGGTATGTCAATTTTATTATCCTCTAGCTTTTGCCAGCGGTTTCACCCGCGAGGATGGCGAAAATCCACAGGAACCTGTAATCTGTGTTACTCCGTATAATAGCTTAGCTATCTGCCAGTGAAGGTCCCGTCAAAATCAGTTCAGCCTTTTCAGAGATTAGCCGGAACACACATACAGACGGACAGACGCAAATGTCAAAAATTTATTTTTTGTTTTAAGTATCCTATACAAAGTGCAGTTTTGGATCTGCAAAACATTTCAAGAGGTAATTACGTTAGTGATTCTCGACCCGAATCAACAATAAAATGGGCAGGTATATTTTTTTTTCATTTTATTCTCATTTACGGAAATCAGTAAGTGTGAACTCCCATTTTTAAACGCGGCCGGTCTGTACATGTCCTTAAACTGCGCTTTCACACACACAAACAAACGCAACCGACATTTCTTTCATAGATCCAAAGCCGCGCTCCCCATCCAGAGTTATTCTGAAAAACAATAAAATTGAAAAATATAAAATAAAAAGTATTATTGATTATTGACTTGGTATCGTATTGTTATAATGATTATTTACGAGTCTCATAACAACCTCCTGAAATGTTTTGCAAGTTCAAAACTGCATCTTGTATACTCGAAAAATCGCCAAAACTGCCTCACGAAATTAATGGACGCCTCCTAAAATAAAATAAAATTCTTCTCTCTTCTTTCTAAATAAAATTCTTCTCTCATAACTTCTATTATTCGTTTCCCAGGACCTGTCCCACGGCAAGGAGAACGTCCCAGTACCGTGCGTGAACAGCTACGATAAGTCTCTCCCGGACTTCTGTTCGTACAACACGGAGCGTACGCCCACTGCTGGGGTGCCTCTCAACCTGGAGCCCGAGTTCCTGTGCGGCTGTGACTGTACCGACGACTGTCAGGTGAGTTATCAATCAGTCCGTGCGGCTGTTAGATTGGAAATGATCCCGCGGGAACGAACTACCATGTACCAAATTTCATCTAAATCCGATCAGTCGTTTTTGCGTGAATGAGTAATAAAAATCCATACATCCATACTCACAAACTTTCAAATTTATAATATTAGTAAAATATAATTATGTTTTGTTTCAGGATAAATCAAAATGCGCTTGTTGGAAAATGACGCTAGAAGGCGCTCGCACCATCGGGCTGCGTGGACCTAATGTGGGATATTCTTACAAAAGGCTACCCGAACCGTTACCTTCTGGGATATACGAGTGTAATTCTAGGTAAGTCTTATCATAATAATTATGATAAATCTTCTCTAAAAAAAAGTTTTGTATGTTTCATAAATAACCAAAGCCATGGAAGTGCGGAGTCACCTAACACAGGCGTTATCATGCTTAAAAGGAGGCTCCAATCATAAACTAATGTATGCTAGTTTGTACTGAAATAAACATTTTGTATTTTTTGTATTTATATCTAAAATCAAATCAAATTGTTTAATTTTTCAAAAACCTACATGGGCACTCATGAAACGTCAGAAGCATGCACGGTTTCAATTTGTTGATTCCTATGGAGAAGAGCCGGCAAGAAACTCCACGGCTTGTCTTCTACAATACAAAGAAAACGAAGTCTTGACAGTGCGTCAACTGTTTATATTGTATATTCTACTAAAACAGCATACTCTCTTGGTTTATAATCCAACGCTGTCCAGGGGGAAAAGACGATATGACCCAGTGGAGCGCCAACATCTACGTCACAAAACTATTTTAGCAAGGCGTTTCTTTTGCTATCTGGGTGGCTACTTATACAATAAAACTAATAAGGTGCTACATATCTTTAGCCTTACAAAGAATAAATACAAAAAGAGGCTAACTGACTGGCTACTAAAATTAAACTATAATGATACTGAAACCATCCTTACAATGACCTAAACACACAATCAAGCACTCTAACACTTCCGCACACTCACACATCCACACACTCACACACCCACATAATTACCCATACACTACATCTACTAACATTCTTCTCACATGCTTAACCTAGATTTAAATCATAATAAATAAACTATAAATGTCATATGATTCCTTACATTCTGTCAGCGCGTCTAGTACATAATTTATGAAATGAAAATGTAAAGGGGTGGGATCCTGGTGTCCTGAAACACAGGCCACGAGCCTAGCTCAGGCACCAGTCTCCCACAGTATATAATAGGTTGGGGAAAAAGTTTCTTCGCATTTTTTAAGAAAAATCAAAACATTTTTTAATAAAGTTTATTTACATTTAACTAAAGTATGGACGTACCATTTTGTTCGATAACTTTTTGCCATCTTGTAGGTAGGGACATGATCCCATTGCTATAGAAATTTTGGGACTTCTGGTCAAAATACCGCGACAAGTGGTTTTGGCAGTCCTCTCGTGATGTTAACCTGACACTGCCTAAAGAATTCTGAAGAGACCGAAACAGGTGGAAATCTGAAGGTGCAAGGTCAGGACTATACGGCGGATGCATTAATACCTCCCAGCCAAACTCTCTTAATTTTTGTTGGGTGGCTAAAGATGTGTGAGGTCTAGCGTTATCATGATGAAAAACCACACCCCTTCTGTTGATTAATTGCGGCCGCTTTCTCTCAACTTCTTGCTTTAATCTCATCAGTTGTTCGCAGTAGAGTTCAGAATCGATGGTCCTGCCTGGTGGTAACAGCTCATAATGAATAATGCCCTTCCAATCCCACCACACACACAGCATCACCTTGTTGCGAGTTAACCCGGGTTTCGCCACAGTCTGTGAAGCCTGACCGGCCTTTGACCACGACCTTTTCCGCACGTTCTTGTCATACGTGATCCACTTTTCATCACCAGTTATCAGCTTCTTCAAAAATGGTTCGGTTTCATTACGTCGTAATAAAGAATCACAAATGAGTACACGGTTCATTAGGTTTCTTTCAGTGAGCTCGTGAGGTACCCAAATGTCGAGCTTGTTTGTGTACCCAGTTTTTTTCAAATGCGCCAAAACTGTTTTGTGGTCAATTTCCAGTTCTTCAGCTACGTCGTAACTACTGGTATGCCGATCTTGCTCCACTTTTTCAAAAATGGCATCCATTTTATCCGTAATAGGGCGACCAGAGCGACGTGCATCTTTGACATCAAAATTTCCGGATTGAAAACGCTTAAACCAAATTTGTGCTACTCTCACAGACACTACACTAGGTCCATAAACATGGAATTTTTCATCAAATTTTTTCGCGGCTTGCGTTGCATTTTTACCTTTTTTGTAGTAAAATTTTAAAATGTATCGAATTTCTTCATTAGATTCACTCATCTTGACGGTACGAAAAACAAATGAAAATCACACATTTTCCTAATTTGAATTTGGAATTATGTTCTTTAAAATTTAAACTTTCAATGATACCAAAACCAGCCAGATACAAATAGTATAGCCAAAGAGATTTTATTACAAGTTCATACATACTATAATGCGAAAAGACTTTTTCCCCAACCTAATACTTACCTGAATTGTGTATCATTGTCGAATCTGACCAATGTAAATTAAGTTATGTATATTGTGGTGAGAAAATAAAGTTGATTGATTGATTGAATGATTTCAAACCGACCCTTTATTTGACCTTCACAACCCAATTACTGGGTATCGGTATCTTTCGGGCATCTGACGACTTGGAACTACTTTCAAAGATTTACGAACAACAGACGGGACCAACAATTTATGAGAAGTCTTCAAATGTTGTCTCACGCTCTGGGCGGAGCGGGAGTGCGTGTCAGACTTTTACTGACTAAAACCCGCCCGTGTTCTTTCAGTTGCCCATGTGCCAGGGTCACGGTAACTCTTTCGAACAGATCTCGCGACCCTGGCAGAGCAACAGTTCATTAAGGTTTCCGAGGCATGTATTGTTTCCTAGTAATAAACAAATTAAATTTTTCCTTGCTTCGCAGGTGTAAATGCAAGCATACTTGTCTAAACCGTGTTGCGCAACACCCTCTACAGTTAAAATTACAGGTAAGTCTCTGATTGGTTCGTAGCAGGGATGTTGCGGATGCCGATTTTTTCACATCCGCGGATGCGGATCTTAAGATTTATTATAAGAAACTATGTGAGTGGATAAATAAAATAATAAGAGAGTAATTATTAATATTTTAACCCAATATTTAGTAATTAAAGTTGAAAATGAGAGCATTATATTTAATAAATAGTAAAATTACCGCTTTTCCGGGGTCTAGTCTGTTGCGCAGAGGTTCATAAATTAAACCCGCACTACTAAACAATTGTTCGCTAGGAACACTGGCTGGTGGTGTCGTTATAAACTACGTCTATTTTCGCGACCTGTGCAACATCTGCATCCGCATGAACATCCGCAATGATTATTGCGGATGCGGATGCGGATGCAGATGTCCAAACCAATGCGGAAGCTCCGCATTTGCGGATGCGGATGCGAATATTCGCAACATCTCTGGTTCGTAGTGTAAGCAAAATAAACATATTAAAATAAATAGTGCAGCGGTGCTTTACTTTGTGTAAATTATTTCATCACCACTCCTCTCAAAACGGTGAAGGAAAACATCGTGAGGAAACTGGCATGTCCTAGAACTAGAAATTCGAAAACATGTGACATCTACCAACCCGCACTGGGCCCGCGTGGTGGATTACGGCCCACTCCCTCTCACTGAGTGGAGGCCGGTGTCCCAGCTGTGGGAACATTATAGGCTGGTTATGATGAACTTGGTCTAAATGATTTTATTTCATTTATTCACAGGTATTCAAAACTCCGAACCGCGGTTGGGGTATCCGCGCACTGAATGACGTCCCCAAAGGCTCCTTTTTATGCGTATACGCCGGGAATCTGCTCACTGATGCTACTGCCAACTTAGTAAGTATATTTAGCTTTAAAATATAACTTAAGTTTATGCTGATAGCCGCTACTGTAGTGCTTCTGGCACATTTTTTTTTAATAAGGTGTGGGAAATCGTCGCGATAACTGTAATCAGGGATCTAGACCTGAATGAATAGAACCGTAGGAGAACAAGGTAACCGACATAGCCCGGAGAATTGCCAAACTTAAGTGGCAGTGGGCAGGGCACATTGCTCGCAGAACAGATGGCCGATGGGGTCGGAAGGTTCTGGAGTGTCGACCGCGTACTGGAAGACGGAGCGTTGGAAGGCCTCCCATAAGATGGACCGATGACCTGGTGAAGGCCGCAGGAATCTGCTGGGTGCGAGAAGCGCAGAGCCGGTCGCAGTGGCGGTAACAGCTATTACATTTTCTGACTTCATGTATTTCCTTGCAGGACGGTTTGACTGAGGGCGATGAGTACCTAGCAGAGTTAGACTACATAGAAGTGGTGGAGCAAATGAAAGAAGGATATGAAGAGGACATTCCTGAATCCGATAAGAGATTGGACAAGGTATGTTAATATATATAACATCACGCCTGTGATTTTTGATAGCGTAGGCAGAGGTATATTTACTTATACCCATTGCCCTTTTTGGCGCAGCCGCAAGGCACACTCTAATACTAGTTTGTTATCGCACCTTACACTTTTATGTTTGAATTGTATTTAAAAAATAATAGTTGTATTTAGAAAATAAATGTATTTTCTTTCTTTCTTTCTTTACATACATCAAAATTTTTAAAGTTAAATAATACGTTTTGTGCCCCGCAGTTTTACCCTCATAGAAATTGAAGGTGGTGAAAATTACGTTAAAAGAACGTGAAAAACGTGAATTACGTGTAAAAAGGTTGATAAAAAGTTATAAAAATAAAACACTTTTTACTTAAAAAAACAACCGATTTCCAAAATTAAACTACAAAATAAAAAATCATTCCGCAACTTGGTGGTACTTATAATCTAAAATACGGACCAAAAGACACAAATTCCAAAATAAAAATAAAAAATTTGGCCGCCGTATAATTTTTTGGCAATAATATCTTTAAGTCCTGAACGATCTCACTTGTCGTATAGAAAGGAAGCAACGATGAGGAAGATAGCGCAGACACGTCGTCCACCGAGGATGAGGAGACGGCCAACAAGACAGACAAGGAAGATGACGATTTTAGACCAGGATTTATTGGACTAGACGTCGCGCAGTTCAAGTAAGTCAAAATCTATATGCCTTCCCTTTTCCCGATTGTAAACCCGAACAGTACTAGGCTCTGGCTCTACCGTCCCTCGGCTTTGTAAACTGTTAAACAGCTACAGCCACCTAGTTGATGTGCATTTTGACTCATTCGGCAAGTTCCACAGAGCAACAGTTAGCAATGTGTAAATTTCGTGTACGAATATTATCTTTTCATTCCGCGGTATAAAAACCAAGAACTTACTAGAGAATGGACAGCAGCGTTCTCTATGCATTTTACCACCATACTGCGATCGCCAACCCGCCTGCCAAGCGTGGTGATTATGGCAAAGCCCCCCAATTTGGGCGAGGCCTAAGTCCAGCAGTGGACGTCTTACGGCTGAAATGATGATGATGATGATGATTCCTCGGTATTGTGTTTTAATATTAATTTTGCTTTATTTTCTTTTGGTTTTTATAAAGTAAAAAGTCAAAGTATTTATTATTGTGATTTTTGGTAATACAGTAGGTCTAATAGTTAGGTTAGGTGAGCTCAAAAAACTACCCGTTAGGGCATACACTATCTATATATATATAACTCAAAGTCCTGAGTGACTGACTGACTGACTGACTGATATATCAACGCACAGCCTAAACCGCTGGTCCTAGAGACATGAAATTTGGAGGGTGTTTTCTTTGTGAAGAGTAGGTTTCCACTAAGAAAGGGTTTTTTGAAATTCCATCCCTAAGAGGGTGAATTGGGGGGTTGAATTTTCACGCGGGCGAAGCCGCTGGCGGAAGCTAGTTTAACAATATAACAAATTAAAATCGATATTACATAATATAAATTAACATAAATTACTATCATATATAAAATTACTGTTATATTTAGAATACATCCAATTTTAACAATAAATATTTAGAACACAATTAAAATGTCAAGTTATTAAACTTTAGAGTATAAATACATATCCCAATTAGCAAAAAGTGGTTTTTAAACTATCCTAGAACCATAATTTATCGAGGATTATATGAGGCTTTTATTCGCATATAAGTTGCGAAAAGGGCCCACTTTATAAGTCTTTATATGTCTCTTAAATGTAATTTAATTGAGAAGTTTCATGATGTTGTCAATATTATATTTAACATGACGGTATTAAAATATAGATCAAAAGTAATTAATCACTGAAAAAAAAATTGAAATCCATCTATAAATGACTTGGAAATAAATGATTGAAGTTTACGTATTTTAGTACGGAACGTCTGTGGTTTCTGATTCGCCTGTGACGTCATTATTTTGACCTATTCAATATCACCGCACCACGAATCATTCAAGTATTCGTTTCAGTGTTGCGCTAGGGTTCTTGCTTCGTTCGTGTTTATTTACGTACAGTCGTTTGTTTCTTTTTTATTTATGATTACATTATATATATATTTCATTACTTTGCACCACTTTTTCCTTGTTTTTATATTATTTGGTACACGAAAAAAAAATTATTGGGATTTTTAACTGTTGTGCTTTCACACATAGGTAGGAACAATACAATATTTGTAGGCATTTTTTTAACTTCTGCCATCGGGTAATAAACAAAATACAAATCGAACGGCGCAAGCAACTACACAACAATACATTCGTACGTACTCGGCGAATACGTGCTGCATCGTCTACGTCAAATGACGTCACACGATGGAGCGCCGCGTGTAACAAAATTATTCTTGCAAGCGCAACTTCAAAGTCCCATAACTTTTTAATGTCTTGAGATATTTTATTGATTCTTTCACGTGTTTGTTTTATTTTACTTAAATTTTTATAATTTATCTATAAAAAAAAATGAAAACTTCTTCATTTTATAGTATAGTGTAAATTTGTATCATATTTCTTACTTTTATGGGGCATGCGGTACTAACCTATAATAAACTGTAATACTAACCTTAGTTAATAGAAAAACATTTTTATATTGTATGACTATACATGTCCCGTAATTCATCATTATGAACAACTTTTACAATGAGAACAAACCAGAAATCGCAAAAAAAATCAGCTGTTTCATTCAAAAGTTCAATACCTACTCGACCAAAATGTATGAAACAGCTGATTTTTTTACGTTATATGAATACAGTTGTTAGTTTGCCAAAATAAATAAATAATAATATTGAGGTCGGCTTCCAGTTCTCTGTGTTGCCGCACGTAAAGAATTGCACCATGCCATTTCTTCACGTGAATGTCATAAGAGCCGACTAAGGGAATTACTAGAGAATGGGCAGCAGCGTTCTCTATGCATTTTACCACCATACTGCGATCTTCAACCGGGAAACCGGAAATTGTCGTAAGGAAAATATTGAGTATGAATGTCGATGGCTATAAGAGTAGAGGGAGACCAAAGAAACGATGGATGGACTGTGTGAAGTATGATATGGATAGAAAGGGGGTGACTACTGAGAGGACGACTAATAGAGAAGTGTGGAAGAAAAAGATATGTTGCCCCGACCACAAATAAATTGGGATAAGTCTATCGGATTATCCCATGATGTTTTTGTGTTATTTTTATTTTTTGTATTTAGTTCTTAAAGGTCTTTAGTTCTTTCATTAGAGGCCATCCATAAATTACATCACACAAATTTCATGATTTTTTGAGCCCCCCCCCCCCCCCCCCCCGCCGTCCTTGTCACAGCTGGTCACAATTGTGAGATCCCCCCTCCCTAGTGTGACGTCACATATTTTGCAATTTTACTTCCAGACTTAGATTTTTTTAAAGTTTTTCTTATATTGTTCATATTTCGTTATTTAATAGTACTTTAAATATGTATATTCAGTTTTGAAATGTGACGTCCCAAAATTTGGGCCCCTCCCACCCCCTTGTCACACAATGTCACAATTCGTCGAACCCCCTTCCCCCCCCCCCCCCCCCCTTAAAGTGTAACGTAATTTATGGATGGCCCCTTACTAACATTAGTTTTTTCATGAACATTTCTGTGTTACTAAAAATTTTTTGGATGTATATCTGAAATAAATGAAAACAATAATAATAATAAGGGCAGAAGAATGATGAATGCTGACTGCGATCTCCAACCTGCCAAGCGAGACGATTATGGCTAACCCCCCTAAATTGGGGGAGGCATTGGACGTCTTTCGTCTTAAATGATCATGACGATGATCCTTTTACTTTTACAGCAAACGCCTCCGGAAACGCGAAGAAAAAAAGAAAAATAAAAAAGTTAAGGAGGAAGAAGAGAAAGAAAGGGAAACAGATTCGACGAAAGAAAAAGACCCGAATGCTGAAGAAGACTGTATTACTATTAGTGATGATGAAGAAGGTATGTTACAATTTCGGTGTATTTATTAAACTGGCCTGTTAGTCTAGTGGTTAGTGACCCTGACTGATAAGACTGAGGTCGTGGGATCGTTTCCCAGCCAAGACAAATCTTAGTGTGATGAGCAAAATTATTTGCTCTGTGTCTTGGTGTAATTTATCTATAGTATGTATGTATTTAAAAATATATAAGTATATTTATCAGTTGTCTAGTTGCCATAGTACAGGCTCTGCCTAGTTTGGGATCAGATAACGGTGTGTTGGTTCTCCTAACATATATTATTATTCTAGCTTCTGCCCACGGCTTCGCCTGCGTGGATGTCGAAAAATTCACCATTTCAACCCCCCAATTCACCCTCTTAGGAATGGAATTTCTAAAAACCCTTTCTTAGTGGATACCTACTCCTCACAAAGAACACACCCTCCAAATTTCGTGTCTCTAGGACCAGTGGTTTAGGCTGTGCGTTGATATATCAGTCAGTCACTCAGTCACTCAGGACTTAGAATTTTATATATATAGATTATTTTATTTTTTTTAAACCAGTGTAACAATAAATGCAAGTTCTGAAAGGACCCATCCATAAATTATGTCACACAATTTTCATGATTTTTTGACCCCCTCCCCCCCCGTCCTTGTTACAGCTGGTCACATTTGTGAGAACTCCCCCTCCCTAGTGTGACGTCACATATTATGCAATTTTACATCTAGACATTGAATTTTTTTTAAATTTTTTCTTTCATAGTTCATATTTCGTGTTTTAATAGTACTTTAAATACGTATATTCCATTTTGAAATGTGACGTCATAAAATTTACGGCCCGTCCCACCCCGTCACACAATGTCACAATTCGTCGACCCCCTCCCCCCCGTAACGTGTGACGTATATTATGGATGGCCCCAAAGAAGTTTGTTCAGAATTGTCTTTTACAATAATTCGATTTGAGTAACTTTTAATATTTTTTTATTTTTATTTTATTTATTCGGAAGAACAAACAATTACACATTATGTTTTACAAATAAATAGAATATAAGAAGTTATACAAATGTGCAACCAACAACGTTCTTCACAGATACACAAAAAGACAAAGACAACGTTGATATAGTAAAATTCGGACGGAGTAAATACGTACATAATTCTATGAAATAATAAATTAATAAATTACAGCTACTGCTAAGGAACATTGGAGAGATTGAATTTAATTCTCATATTTTCTTGACTTTGTCAAGCAATAAGTTTCTAAATTTTCCAACGGATAAATGGAATAGGTCCAAGCTAGAGAAAAACTTATTAAAATTGCTTGTGAGGCGACGCAGAGGTGCCCGCAAGCCTGCATTCGTACGACTAGGCGTGACGGCGAAAACAGGTCGTGCGCGCACTTTACGTCCCTGAATGGTTCTAGGGACAACATAGTACAGCTTGTTACAGATATCCACACAATCATATGAGTTATCCTCTGTCGAGTGGTCGAGGCTTACCTGACGGATAGGGCCGTCATCTACCCCGGTCACCAGGGAGACTGGAACCGGCGAAAGATGTCGTGCGGTGTCCCACAGGGATCGGTCGTTGGGCCGCATCTGTGGGACATCGGGTACGACTGGGTGCTGCGCGCCGACCTCCCTAGCGGCGTCAGCGTAGTTTGCTACGCTGACGACACGCTGGTCCTGGCGCAGGGGAGGTCGCACGAGGCGGCGGCCGAACTAATGACACGCGGGGTTGAGACAATCGTCGATAGGATCAGGCAATTGGGACTCGAGGTGGCCTTGCACAAGTCCGAGGCCATGGGTTTTCATGGTCCTCGGAACGCGCCACCTGCGGGTTCCCAACTCACGGTAGGAGGGGTTCACATCGGCGTCGAGTCGACGATGAAGTACCTGGGACTTGTCCTCGACAGCCGGTTGAACTTCGTCGAGCATTTCCGACGTTTGGCCCCCAGACTGGAGCGGGCTGGGGCTGCGTTAAAGCGGCTCCTGCCCAATCTGGGGGGTCCAAACGCCTCCTGCCGGAGGCTCTACACGGGGGTCGTGCGGTCGTCCTCATTGAGGCTGCGCCCAGCGCGCCGGTTGAGTGCGGCCCAGAGGGTCATGGCCATCCGGTTAATCCGGGGATACCGCACGGTCTCCTGCGAGGCGGCGAGCCTCCTTGCCGGAGTGCCGCCATGGGATCTGGAGGCAAAGGTCCTCGCCCACATGTGGGAGTGGCGCGAGGATGCGAAACGCCGGGGCGAAACTCCGCTACCGCGACAAATCGCGGCACGGCGGACAGAGCTCCGGCAGGATCTCATGGCGACATGGCAGGTACGATTGTCGCAACCCAGCGCAGGGCACGCCACAATTGCGGCGGTAAGTCCCCTCTTTGAGGAGTGGATAGAGAGGCGCCACGGCGTCCTCACCTTCCTCCTGACGCAGGTTCTCACCGGGCATGGGTGCTTCGGTGGGTTCCTGTTCAGGATAAAGCGGGAGGAAACGCCCGGGTGTTTCCATTGTGAGGATCGTCTAGAGGACACGGTGGAGCATGCGGTGGAAGTGTGCCCTGCCTGGGCGGAGCACCGCCGTGTCCTCGTGGAGGCGATCGGCGGCGGCGACCTCTCGCGTCCGGCCCTGGTGCGAGCCATGGTACGGAGCGAGAGGGCATGGGAAGCCGTCACCTCCTTCTGCGAAGCAGTAATGCTCGCGAAGGAGGAGGCGGGGCGCGTGAGGGAGTTGCAGTCTCTGCGCCCTCACGTCTCTAGCCGCCGCAGGAGGAGACGCCCCGGGCGCCGGTAGTCGATTGCGGACTCCCGGCCACCGTAGGCGCGAGCTTGCGGGTGGCGAGCAATGGGTAGCTCGCCGCCCGGTAAGGACCAAGCTCGGGTCGACGGCGCGTAGTGTTCCACGCGCGCCTCAAAGAGATGTCAGCCACACTGAAGGGGTCTGCTAGGACCGATGCCTGCCGGGGTCGCGTGATTGTTCAAAAGAGATACCGTGACCCTGGTACATGGGCAACTGAAGGAACACGGGTGGGTTTTAGTCAGTAAAAGTCTGACACGCCCTCCCGCTCCGCCCAGAGCGGGAGAAGTCATTTGATGATTTCCCATCCAAAAAAAAAAAAAAATCATATGAGTTGTTACACAGATCGTATAGAAACATAGTTTCTAAAAAGATACGTCTAGACTTCAAAGACAACAAATTATATATTTTCAGTAAATCGCTGTAAGGGAGATAGATTCGACTTCTAGAACAACGATAATTATAAAAAAAAAAAATTAATACAAGTAAAGTTTTTGAAAACGATAATTCATAGTTTTCAAAAACTTTACTTGTATACGCTCGATACTGTCTGTATATTTATTATAATAGGGACTCCACACCGGCACTGAGACCGGATTAAAGATCGATACAAATGTAAATATGTGCTTGGGTTGACGAATTCCGTGGCTGATCTTATCACGAATCCATACATACGATAGGCCTGATTAATGATTTTTTCGATATGTGCGTCCAGGTGCAATTTATCATCGACTAGTATTCCTAGATCACGAATTGTGTTGACTCTGGCTAAGTTTTCTTTTTGTAATGAGTAAGGGTGTTTAAATTGGTTTTTATTTTTAGTAAAGCTGATACAGCAGCATTTGGGAATACTAAGTAGGAGTTTGTTTTTAATACAGTACTCTAATAGGCGGCTAAGATCTTGTTGGAGTAAGTGACATTCTAGTATTGATCTAATGGGTCTAAAAATTTTAAGATCGTCGGCGTACAATAAAAACTTAGAGTTAAGAAAACACATATCGATATCATTAATAAAAATTATAAATAGCAGAGGTCCGAGAATTGAGCCCTGAGGAACTCCTGCCGTGACAGTTATGGTGGTGGAATGGAACCCATTTACAGCTACTTTTTGTGTTCTATTTGACACATAAGAAATGAACCAACGTAATAAATCTCCGCGAATACCGTTAAAAGCCAGCTTCTTCAAAAGCAATTCATGATCTACCTTGTCAAAGGCTTTTCGAAAGTCAGTGTATACAGCGTCTACCTGTACACGAGAGTCCATATTATTGAACAAATAGTCAGTGAAAGCTATCATATTAGTGGTTGAAGACCTTCTTTTTACAAACCCGTGCTGTTGCTGTAAAATTTTGTTATGGATAATCGGATACAACTGACTATGAACAAGCCTCTCGAAAAGCTTTGACAAGGCCGATAGTATGGAAATGGGCCGATAATTTTCTACGTCCTGTTTTGGACCACTTTTATGAACGGGAGTAATATTTGCCCGCTTTAAAACATCCGGAAAAGTTCCCTGACATAAACATTCATTAAAAATAATGCGCAATGGTTCACATAAAGCATGAGCCGTCTTATTGAGGAAAATAGGTGGAATACCGTCTGGTCCTGGTCCTTTCGTACAATCTAAAGATTTGAGGGCACTGAGTACTTCGGCAGTACTAAGTACAAGACTACTTATAGGTGAACAATTCTCAGCATATTCATTGTCCTGGGTTTGAGTATTTGCGAGCGTGGAGGGTTCGTATACTGAATGAAAAAAGTTTGCAAAGAGATTACAAATCTCCTCAGGATCAGTTGACGATTGATTTTTATATTGCATTGTTGAGGGAATTTGAGCTTTAGATTGTCGATTAGAAACATAAGTCCAGAAGTACTTCGTGTTGACTTTTATACTATCTTCTACTGATTTGAGGTATAGACGGTAACAATTCTTTGAATCAGTTTGGAATCTGGACCTATAAAGTGAAAACTGTTCATAGTCAGATATGTTTTTATTGGTCTTCCACTTGTTCCATGCCTTTAATTTATGTTTAAATATGTGGATTAAAGAGGGAGAAAACCATAATGGAAATTTAGTAGACCTAATTGTCTTTAGAGGAACATGAGTTTTAATTACTTGGTAGACAATTTCATAAAAAGTGTTCAGCGCGTCTTCTACAGACTGCCCATAAAATTCATCATCCCAGTTAATTTTAAGTAGGTCCTGATTAATGTGTTCATAGTTCGCCTTAAAATAATTATGTTTTTGAGTCGTCTTACGCATCATTGCACTGCTGTGCAATTTACAGGAAACTAGAATACATAATGGTGGGTGATAGAGATCTGGTTTTAACAATACGTAAGTAGGTGTCAAAATAGAACAGTCGTTGTTACTTATAACCAAATCTAAAATTTTCCCACTTGTGTTCTTGATATTATTGTACTGATAGGCATTAAGTACAGACATAAAAATACTCAAATGCATGCCGACATAGGAATTACGAACACACATTTGTTGCGTGGCAGGTGTGTTGTTGCTACCAGCGACCCATTCAATATTAGGAAGATTATAATCTCCAAGCAAGTAAAAATTTTGAATGCTACCGTCCTCCATCAAAGTTTGTAGGGAATCAATGTATGCAACATAAATACAATCTGGTGTTTTGGGTGGGATATATGCTGAACATATAATATCATATTTTCCTCTCTTTGCACTAGGCAAGCGTAATATAATATGCTCAATGCTTTTATTAAAGGGGATATTGGGTTCAACTTTACTAGATCTTAGTCCCTTCAGAACTGCAACAAGAGTCCCACCGCCGTCCTTTTTTTTAGTAGCCTCGCGATCCCGGTCGCATCTGTATATTGTGTAACGATTATCAATAAACTCGGAATCTAGTATTTCGGGGGTGAGCCAAGTCTCGGTGAGTATAATAATGTCATAACAGTTTGATAAAATATTCATATACAGAACATGCAGCTTGGTGCGGAGCCCCCTACAATTTTGATAATAAATGGTTAATTTGTCATCAGCCATTTTCTAAGGCCAGGACACCAATACGCATTACAGTAAGGTTACCGATTAGAACAGCATCACAGACGTTATCATAAAATAAATAATAACCAAAGATGTTCTCTGTGAAATCAAACGATCTTAAAACAGTCACAAATACAAGTAATGTTATGATACTAAATCTATTAGAGCACAGTGTCAACAGTTGTAACAAAAACAAACATGATACACGATTAAAAACGTACATACAATCTCCAGAAAACACACATTCAACATAGAAAATAAATACTCCAGACAACACGAATACATGCATACCCTGATCGCACTGCCTGAAAAGTGTCCCCATCATCAAATTGATCAAAACAACAAGAACACCAGCCAAACAATACGGCCAAGGCTGTTTTCAAGTATTGTTATCAGGTTTTCATTGCGTCTTTCAGGTACATTACACAGCTCGAGGTTGCATTGTCTGGCATTTTGGTCTAGATAGTCAATTTTCAATATGTTTTCATTAATTGAGTTCTTCGTATCCTCTTCCTGCACTTTAAATCGCTTAAACAGATCAATCTGGTCAGCAGATACGTGTTCAACTGAGTTTTGCACAGAAATTAGGTCACTTGCCAATTGATCATACTTATTATCTAGTTCTGACATGCGTGTAGTTATTTGAGACTGCTCAGAGCGAATAGCAGAAATATCGTTTTTTATTTCGGTTGTTATCTGGGTAAAGACAGCAATTTCCCCTCTGATATTTAAAACGTTATCAGAAATAGTAGTAACACGGGTATCGAGTTCCTTACGCCACTCATTAAGAGTATTTTTAAATTCCAAAGATAAATCTTGGAGCGCCTGCGAGAATTCGCATTCGGGCTGTTTGCGTTTACGCACATCGCTTCTAGAATCAGGCGCTTTATTTAGGTCATTTTCGGACTGAGACAAATGAGACATTTTGTCGTAAGTTGAGTGTCGTCCAATTGATCTATGTTTCAATGTTATAAATTCAATCGAACTTTAACAACTACTAAAAGTGGTTTTTATATTTTGTGGGATTTGAACCAGCGACCAGTAGTGTTCGTTGTAGTGTAAAAAGCTGTACAAGACGAGCCAAACTTAAGGTGTATAGTATCCTCGTTAACCTTGAGCATATGGGCGGAGCTAAGCTCCATACTCCCGCACACACGTAACGAGTGGCGGCGGCGCGCTAAACTAAAACAACGACCAAAGATTATGCAGAGACGGACGAAAGTCGGTATTTTTGCCTACGACTGTAAAAGGTACCGAATGGTGGATTAATGGCTGATACTTTAGAAAGACGCAACTATTTGATGTTTATACTGGACATATTTCTTTAAACATGCAGGTATGTGATTGATTAAAGAAAGACAACTTTTCGGGTTAGAGATATCTTTATTTCCCATAAAAAACAAATTTCACTTACATGAGAAATATTAACATAATTAAAAAAAAAAATGTTTTTGTAATGCACAGTTTTGGTAAGGAGACACTAAAAATTAAAAATTACAACAAAACAGAAATAGTCAATAACTGTAGGATAATCGCTAATAAATTAAACACTTTCTTTGCCTGGGCATTTTTATTTAAATACAAACTATGTTACAGTTCACACAATAAAATATATAAACAAAAAAATATTTAGAAATGCCACCACTAATAAAGCGTCCACGCGCACAAACAAATCGACTCCTCTGCATGGAGCTAGTCTATAAACACACACTGTTACAATACGTTCGTAAGTATTTACACTAACACACACGTCGCGCGTAGTCGGTCGATAGCTGGAGCGGAGCAGCGAGCGACACAGCCCTCCCGTCTGAATGCTAATGCACGACTGCAGCCCGCGCCTGCGCAGAGCCCCTTTACCCTTGACGGCTTAAAATGGGGGTATTTCTTTGCAAAATTTTGATTAATTTACAATATTTTATTGTAAAATCGTAGTGCCTATAACCGTTTATTTTTATGTGTAAAAATATTTCCAAATAACAAAGCTGTTTAGTAGGAGTATGAAATATAATCCAAAAAATTGGGTTGTCGTAAATATTTTTTTACAGCAAAGGTTTTAACCCTACGAAAAAAGTGCTCTTGTAAAAATTATGTACATGAATCTATAGCAAAAAATAATTTTTTTTCAAATCTTCAAACCAAGTCGTTAATGAGAAGATAAGTTCATAAAGTGACCGTTTTACGGCACTAAACCGGACCAAGGCCCTTAACGTTAATTAGTGTAGCGAAATTGGTTATCGGTAGGTACGTTAAAGTTCTGCGCTGGCGATTGTGCGGGTAGAAGAGGTATACGCTGAGGTCATCGAGCGCGCCGCGGGTTGTGGTAGGTCAGGGCCTGTGTTCTTTCGAGAAATTTTAACACAGTTTTATCAACTTATCTCGAGTTCACATAAACTTAGCACAGTCAAACTTTCACAAATTGACGAGTCACTTCACAGGGTTTGAATTAATTATGATTTGATAGGAAAATATCCACTTCTTCCGACTTAAATGATTAAAAACAGAGGAGCAAAAATATCAACGTACTGTCTTGATTTCTGTCACGCAATAATGAATAAAATAAAAACATGGATCGCTAATTGAGCCAAAGAAAATCGAAACCTATTTCAAGCTAATAAGAATCAATTTTACACGTTTTTTCTTAATAACAAACGATTGCTTTGAAAAAAAAAAAGTTTTGGTCACTGTATTATGCTTTTACTCAATACTCTAATTGGGAGGTATTGCGTTAGTTATGTTACATGTTGTATATAAAACTAGCTTCTGCTCGCGACTTCGTCCGCGTCAAATTATTGATCCCCTGACCCTTCCCGTCGCATCGAATTGCTTGCCAAATTTTGATGATTTTCAGTTGCTGCTCCGCTCCTTTTGATCGTAGCGTGATGTTATATAGCCTATAGCCTTCCTCAATAAATAGGCTACCTAACACAAAAAGAGTTTTTCAATTTGGACCAGTTTTTCCTGAGATTAGCGCGTTCAACCAAACAAACAAACTCTTCAGTTTTATAATATTAGTATAGATTTATCAATTTCAATGTGTATTATATTGTTACGAGCTGGGGTTCGGGATAAATAATTTGAACTAATTTTACCAAAACACACAAAACAGTTAGGAATGCGAGAAGCACAGAACAGGTCGAAGTGGCGGTGCTTGCGCCTATGTCCAGCAGTGGACATCTTTCGGCTGAAATGATGATGATGACACAAAACAGTTTAATCAAATAAACAAAAATATCGCAATAGTCAGAAACGTTACTCAGAATCACTTGACTCGCTTGTACTTCACTGTATCTCTGGCAGTTTACTGTATAGCATTCGTAACCGAAGTTTTCTCATTCCAAAAATCCGCTATTTCTAAGCTGAACTGATAATTCTGGAATACTCGCGATTCTTTGCCACAGTTCACAGTTAGCGGCGAAGTTTCCAGATAATACCAGAAAGGTAATTCCGCTATTCGATAATAGATGGCGGTAGCGTCTACGGATAATCCTTCGTGTAGTACTTGCCACTTGATATAGATGGTGTTAGCGTGTCGTAGTATAGATAGATCATAAAGACTAGAAATAGTCTTTATGATCTATCTATACTAATATTATAAAGCTGAAGAGTTTGTTCGTTTGGTTAAACTCTAAGATCTCAGGAACAACTGATTGGAATTTAAAAAAAAATAGTGTTGGGTAGCCCATTTATCGCGGAAGGCTATATAACATCACGCTACGTCCAATAGGAGCGGAGCAGCAATGAAAAATGGACGAAAACTGGCAAGCGATTCGATGCGAAGAGAGGGGTCAGGGAGGCAAAAATTTGACGCGGACGAAATCGCGGGCAGAAGCTAGTGCTTAAATAAATTAAATTAATAATTGAAATTCTTTATTTCACAGTTCGAGAACCTTCAAGATTCATGGCGCAAACTAATATGGTCGCTACCGAATATGTTTCTAAATACAAGTAAGTCATCATTTTCCTACAATTGCTCTTGTTACTGGGGATCGACGCAACACAATGGGACGGATTTAAGCAAAAATGATCCAAACCACACAAACCTTTATGAGTAGAGATCGGATATTCAGATGCATATTCACCTAAAGTTGGCAAATATGGAATGCGCGTTTTTACCGTGTTTTGTGTGTTGTTTTAACTAACACATACCACCCTACACACATATGTATTTGCATCTGAGGTTAAACATTAATTTTAAATAAATATGATCCAAGAAACCCGGCTTTAATAAAAAAATACGAAGCCGCTTCCGTGCTTCACAGCTAAATAGTAACATTAGGTGAATATGCATCCGAATATCCGATCACTGCTTATGAGTCTGTTATGTTAAAATATTCCTTATTTGGAGTACATAGGTCACAAAAAACTTGAGAGGTGTCAAGGGGCACCCGGATGGAACGAAGTTCCTTTCGATTAATTAGTGAAGGAATTGTATTTTTTTTTTAAGGTATATTTTTTATTATTAACAAATATAATGTAATATAAACTTAATCAGTTATTATTTATTATGCACAAAAAACCTGTATACACTCAACAAAAATAATCGTCGCGACACCACACTGTTCAATGCGAAATAGAAAGACAAAACGAAAATAGAGAGAGAGAGAGAGACAGACAGAGAAACACGCGCACGCCGCCCGGCTTACAACTATAGCAAAAAGTTTCGTTACAACTTTTGGTCTTAATTTTTTCCGTCTAGCCTCCTTTCGCAACGCGCGATAAGGAACTTCGTTCCAAAAACTCGAAATTGTCGACGTTGTGGGTTGGATCATTTTTGCTTATATCTGTCCAGTTTATCATTAAGTTTGCCTCTTGTCACGAGCCATAAGACTATTATTTCAACAGAGATACGAGCAGTGGCCCCGACTTACGAGTTGTAGGGCGTGGGTTCGAACCCAAGCAGGCGCTTTACTTAGTGTAAATTATTTCATAACCACTGCTCTCAAAAACGGTGAAGGAAAACATCTTGAGGAAACCCGGCATGTCCTAGAACCAAAAATTCGAAGACATGTGACATTTACCAACCCGCACTGCGCCCGCGTGGTTGATTACAGCCCACTCCCTCTCACTGAGATGAGGCCTGTGTCCCAGCAGTGGGAACGTTATATACTGATTATACTATGTTTGTTTTCAGGTCTGTTCGCACGTTATTCGGTGAGGACGAGGCGTGCTATATCATGGATGCTAAGGTTCAAGGCAACATTGGCAGATATCTCAATGTAAGTAGAACATATTTCACTCTTACCAGCCCAAAACTGGACTAAAAGTAGTATGTATTTTTAGAATTACTGATGTGCCGGATATCCGTATCCGTATCCGCGGATAGCCGAAGGAGAAGAAAGATCCATATCCGCAACTTTTTTGGCGGATCTTTTACCTTTTCAATACATAGATGAAATTCTATACATAGGTGATTAGGTAGCGATGAAAAACTATTAAATTCCATTCAGATTATTTTTTATTTCTTTAAATCAAATATTTAATATGATTCCAATAGATCGACATTGGAATTGTCAGTCAAACGTCAGGGATTTGCTGCACTCACTGAGCTAGCCTAGCCCTAGCCAATCCCTGGCGTTTCACTCAACCAACTGACGTTTGACCAAAATCGATCTATCGGAATTATATTCCAGAGTAAGCACCGGTCCTGTCGAGCAAAGCGTCAAGTGGCGTCAACTATATTTTCAAGGTCACGCGCACGCCGATTTAGTAAGAAAAGTTAAGATCCGTATCCGCGGATCTGTCGACGGACTGTCCTCCCATACCTATTAACATTGTAATTTGTAAAAAAAAAACCATTGTAAAAGTCAATTATTTTTCAAAGAGTAACCGTGCAGTTTCTTGCCGGCTCTTCTCCATAGGAATTAACTATTTGGAACCGAGCACCTAGCTTCTGACGTTTCATAAGTGCCCATGTAGGTTTATGTGAAATAAAAATATTTTGATTTGATTTATTTTGTCTTCCAGCATTCCTGCTGCCCAAATGTGTTCGTACAGAACGTGTTCGTGGACACCCACGACCCTCGCTTCCCCTGGGTGGCGTTCTTCGCGCTGTCGCACATAAAGGCAGGCACTGAGCTGACCTGGAACTACAACTACGACGTGGGGTCCGTCCCCGGGAAGATACTCTATTGTTACTGTGGAGCTGAGAACTGTAGGGGGCGCCTGTTGTAGTTTTGTGAATTTATTAGACAAATTATACCCATTTTTAGCAAGGAATTGTGTTAGCTTAAATTTAGAAAGTAGTATACAGAAGTTATTAAGTTTTGGGAAATATATCTCAATGTCATATGTGTCAAAGTTGAAATTCGATTGCAACCAACATTCATTTAGGACTCGGCTTCCAGTTATATGTTGACATTGCATTGTAATACGACGAATATGACTGAATTGACATTGGATACCCTAGAATGCGTCCTAAAACTCATTTAAATGATATAAGGTATGCTAAGAAATTTGATACAAAGATTTCAATCGTTAGATGCACCCAACTCCGTCAAAAGATATTCACGTGTTAGCTCCAATGACATTTGAGTAGTATTGTCTTACTCACTCATAGTAAAAGTCGTATCTTTCGTTGCATGCGGGATATGTGTTTAGTTTTTTCAGTAAGGACGCTTTTTCGCCCGACCTAACTATGGCACGGGCAAATCTCAGAAAATAAATCTTTGCTTTAATATAAATTGTACGAAAATTGGTATGTAATCGGAATTTACAGGTATGGTTGAGAATAAGGTCGCGTATATATGTATCGATAATGTTGCTTAGAACCTTTTCAATCTACGATTAGTTGTCTAGTTTGATAATTATAATGCCTAACAAATAATTATTAAAGCGCTTGTCCACCTCAATCGTCACCGCGACGTCACCGAATAACGTGATTTATATTCAATTCAATACAAAACTTTATTGTAGATCTCATGTTTGAACAATATCTGCCAGGGTCGCGAGATTTGTTCGAGTTACCGTGGCCCTGGATATGCCAGGGCCAAGGCAACTGAGGAACACGGGTGGGTTTTAGTCAGTAAAAGTCTGACACGCCCTCCCGCTTCGTCCAGAGCGGGAGACGTCATTTCGTGATTTCCCGCTCACAAAAAAAAAGCGCTGGACAGTGCGAGTCAAAGCATTTATTGCAAATAAGCCCAAGAAAGGCACTATTGAACGTCAGCATTTACATAAAATAGAATTCATTCTAGTCGCCCCTTCCAAAAGGTAGATTCGTATGGAGAAGAATGGGCAAGAAACTCCATGCGAGGAAGATACTGTATTATTACGTCCGTGAATACAGTAAGTGTCAATCTATAATGTCTAAATGTATGCTAATAGTTATAAAATGTTAGGGAAATTAATTGTTTATCAATTTACTATCTACTTAAATTGTCCGTGGTTGATAGGTATGATGACACTAGTTTTTAATTTTTTTTTACACTAAATAATATTGAGCAAAAAAAATGTATAATTAAAAGGTTAAAAAAGGCCATGTTATAAATGTTTCGAAATAACTAATAGACAAAGACTCTATTGCAGAAGTGATGTAACTTGACAAAAGCGCCATACATCGTCCGAACCGCGCGAAAAGGACGGGTATAATCCATTCCAAAAACTTTTGAAGCAAGCTTTTTATTTCCATAAATGTTACAGATTTTTTTTTTCAGTCATCACTACCATAATAAGATGTGTTCTTTGAAATTACAATAATAGTTCGAACATTTCTAATCTTACTAATCATCCCTATTGTTGACGTAGAAGTCAAAGAAAGAAAGAAAAGTGCGTTACAGCAAAAACCTGAAAACTATAAAAGAAAAAGTACAATGCCAAAAGGGTCTCAGCTCAGTATAATTTCAGATGACAAGATGTACCACCTGACGCTGATTATCAGCTGTAACCCTGTTACGTATCTGCTTAATTCTATTGAAATGATTGGATTAAAGGTAATCCTGATCCGACAATCGTTGGGCCGAGACGTTGACGGCTGGTTCAAGCACCTGAAACAGAGAAAGCATCCGAACTCGGTACGCTGTCAGGTTAGTTCCTCCCTCTGTAGCCCCATAATATGCGCGCATCACATTTTCATTTATGGACTGGGTCCATCGCATGCGCGACACATTTCCACCGGCAGCGGGGACCCTGATCGAGGCCTGATGGCTTCGAGGTCCCAAGCTCGCTGGTGGCCGTCCTCTTCCTCGCCGCCGTTGTGGTGTTGGTGACGACGGTGGGGAGAAAAACTCGTCGCTCGAGCTCGACGCAACTGCAGCGACCGGTGACACGACGCTCACGGTTGAGGCGTGTCCCGGCGGCTGCGAGGCGGAGCTGAGCGACAAGTCCGGAGATGGTGGGTGTGCCTGTTGTCGTGTCCTGGCTCTGGTTTGCATGATTTACTCACATTTTCACATTCTATAAGTTCATTACAATTTATTAGAGGAATATTAACAGGAGATAGGAAGTACAGCTAAGTATAAAAGACCCTGCCTGGCACGCACTCTTGTGTGTTTTATGGTTCTGTGGTTCAGCACTGAGGGACGGGAGCAGGTAGCAGAGCGGCAGGTCGATATCAGGGTTTCTTCGAGGGCTTCGTGTAGATCTAAAGATCTACCTGGGACTTCTATCATCGGAGGTCATCTGCGTGCCTAACTTAATGGGCCCCGAGGTCTACTACGGAGCTGATCCGCCGGGTGAGATCCTAAGATCTACACGAAGCCCTCGAAGAAACCCTAATGTCAACCTGCCGCTCTGTTGCCTGCTCCCGTCCCTCAGTGCTGAACCACAGAACCATGGAGCGAACTAGAATGCGTGCTAGGCAGTGTTGTTATAATTAGCTTTACTTCCCATCTCCTGTTAATATTTCCCTAATAGATTGTAATAGATCTGCCTTTATCCATTCATTTCAATAGGAAAGCAGATACGTAACAACCCAAAGGTACCATACGCTAGAACAATAAACACGTAGGGAAGTGTGTCTGTAATAATAAATTACATACATATACTCACGCCTTTTTCCTATAGGGGTAGGCAGAAACTACAGAACGCCACCTGCTACGATCCTTACATACTCCTTTTGCCTCGTTTAGGTTCGTACATCTGGTCATACACACACGTCGGTTACCAGTACTACGTACCTGATCTTTCTGAATAACATCACCAATAAGGTCACCATATGTCCTCCTAGAGTGTCCACTCCCGGCGTTTCCACTCAAATCTGCCTTAAAAATATCTTTTGTAAGCCGTCCTTAATTCATCCTCTCAACATGACAATAATAAATTAACAGAGTAAAAAATTCAATACCGTATCAATTAGATAAACAATTAATTTCCCGGACTGTACAATATACTCAAGTCAAATACTGGTTCATCATCATCGCTTCAGCCGTATGACGTCCACTGCTGGACTTAGGCCTCCCCCAATTTGGGAATTTGCCGTAATCGCCACGCTTGGCAGGCGGGTTGGCGATCGCAGTATGGTGAGGTGGTAAATACTGGTTGTTGTAATCCTATTCGAATATTATTCTCAAAATTTTAGTTCATAAGTTCTATTTTTGTATGTACATATTCGTTTGTATCAGTAATACAATAAATATAAGTAGATCATTGTGTTTAATTTGTGTTTTTTTAACCAACTTCAAAAAGCAGGAGGTTCCCAACTCGGTCTGTATTTTTTTTTTTTGTAGTTGCTTTTAATGTGCATTGATTTAAAAAAATCTTTTTAAATAGATAGTATAGGTTTTGTTTCAGTCCCACATAAACGACAACTAATTTATTAACTTTTTTGTAATAGTTTTTACGTTAGCTATGGAAGCTAACATAAAAACTATTACAACAAAGTTTAAAAACACTGGAATTTGTTTTATTTTCTTAGCTTTAAAATTAACAGAGATATGTACAAATAGCTCCGCAATTAACCAAGATATAAAGCTACTGGTGCCGATTCTGTTGTACACCGAACTAAACTAACTAAACTATCTCTAAAATTCCTTACTTTTGGCTATGAGAATTTTAACGCTATTCTGCAAGAAAAAACCTCTAAATTTAAAAATTATTTTGACACGACTAAAAACGAATTTGACAATCAACGTGGTTTTTTTTTCTTTTGGTTTCGCAACGTGGTACTTGTGTGCGCTACGCAATTAATTTTTTAGGCACGAAGGCGCGCGCAAGGGGGCAGCCTGGACGTGTTTTATATGGAATTTTTCACTTTTTGTTTGAAAAATAAAAAAAATATTACCCACATGTTGAGATTTTAATGTTCCGGGGTTTCATAAAGGGAGTCGAAAATTTCATTATTTTTGCGATAGGACACGCCATTTTCGAGATATAAGCAAAAGAAAAAATAAAAAATACAGCATTGTTTTTGCACGTGAAGGCGAGGCGTTGGTGTGAATTTTTGTTCATGACCACTAGTTTTACTCCACACCTTTTTGATCGCGATTAAAAATAGTCAGATTTAGTCAAAATAAATTATTATAGTCAAAATTTTTGGTGAAAACCGGCAAACTCAAAATAGCAAAATTATCATTTTCACTAAACTAATACAATAATTCAGTGCAATCTTAGTGCTGTCAAACTAAACTATAGTTAAGTTGTGTCACTTTAGTCTATTTCAGAATAGGAAATCGTCGTTTGACAGGAATAAACCAAATTTTAGTGATTTTTAGTTTAGAGAATTTTGTACAACAGAATCGGCACCAGTACGACCAAGGGCATTTTTCTTTTACGATATGACAAAGGCATAGGTTCCAATCGGGGGCAGTCTGCCTATGGAAGTACGGCTAAACCTTGAGTCGCTAATTAGTCGCAATCTATCGCCAAGTCACAGATTTAGTAGGTTGGTGTAATCTATTATATAAAAATGAATCCCTATTTCCCTTGGTCACGCCATCACGCGTGAACGGCTAAACTGATTTCACTTTTTTTGTTGTTGTGTTTGTAATTGTCAGGAGAAGGTTCTTATGAAAGAAAAAAAAGAAAAAATTGCGCGGAAAATTAGAAAATTTAAGAATACTTAACAACCATATAATAGGACAATGGTGCCGATTCCCTTATTCACAAACTAAACTAAATTTAAGTTCAGTGCATCTTTTTCTTTCTATTTCATTAAGAAAAGGACAGAAGATAAATTTTAGTTCAGTCCTGTCAAATTAATCAGCGCTCCATACAAGTTTAGACGTGATTAAAAACTTGCCTACTAAAATTACGTCAATTTACGTCAAGCGCTGATTAATTTGACAGGACTGAACTAAAATTTATCTTCTGTCCTTTTCTTAATGAAATAGAAAGAAAAAGATGCACTGAACTTAAATTTAGTTTAGTTTGTGAATAAGGGAATCGGCACCAATGTAAACTTTTTTAATGTAACATTATGACATTTGACATAGAATTGACAGAATGCGTGCTCAAATATCATCAAAAAGACAGGACAACGTCTGTCGGGTCAGCTAGTTGTAAGATAACAATAAAATAAAATCTCTTATTGATTACATGAAAAACGTTTATTCTTTTGCTTTGGTTAAAAATCATTACAATCCAGGCATAATATAGGCTATGTTGTGCAGTGTGTCTTGAAGTAGACGAGAGGGCGGCGCGATGGCCGGTATAGCGCGACAGACGCTCAGGAGCGGAGCGAGCGAGCAGAGCAACGTGTCCAGCAGCACTGATACTGAGCCTGACACTGCGATTTGGCCCTGTAGGAAAGAAATGTTAGTTTTAGACAAAAATTTTGCGAGGATCATACAAGACCTTTTCAATTGCTTGGCAAAACTACACAGACTGTATGGGTGTCGTTATCGACATCAGCATCGGCCCTTATCCCAATTTATTTGTGGCCGTCGCAACATATCTTTTTCTTCCACACTTCTCTATTAGTCGTCATCTCAGTAGTCACCCCCTTTTTATCCATATCATAATTCACAGAGTCCATCCATCGTTTCTTTGGTCTCCCTCTACTCTTGTCGTTATCCACATTTAATAGCAATAAAAACAAAGTGGGTAAAACGACATTGGCTCAGTATCCAGCTGTTTACTTAAAATTATATTTTAATTAATCTACGTTCGGACGGGATTTTTTTCGCGCACTACATTGTCAACACTCCCATCGTTGAACCGAGAATCCGACAGTGTTTCTCTAATTAACTAAAGAAGGTTCAAGGTTGGCAAACTAGGTTAACCATATTTTTTTTAGATTGTGACGACTGTGTGACAATTAGAACGAGACTTACTCATGTTCCTTCAGTCTCTTTTATAGCGCGACTTACCTCGTGCTCCTTCAGTCTCTCTCCTATTATAGCGAGACTCTCTCCCAACAGACGTAGATGCGCGGCCACTTCTACAGCTCCACAGCCTGTTACACGGTACATTCCGGCGCTGGTTGCAGCTGAACTTGATACGGGCTGTAGAAGGGAAATTTATTTAATTTTAAATGGGAAAATAAACGGTTACACATTACAATACAGTGGAACCCCGGTAATCCGACAAACGTTTTGCAGGACAATGGTGCCGATTCTGTTGTACACAATTCTCTAAACTAAACTAAAAATCACTAAAATTTGGGTTATTCCTGTCAAACGACGAATTCCTATTCTGAAATAGACTAAAGTGACACAACTTAACTACATTCTAGTTTGACAGCACTAAGATTGCACTGAGTTATTAGTTTAGTGAAAATGTCAATTTTGCTATTCTGAGTTTGCCGGTTTTCACTAAAAATTTAGACTATAATAATTTATTTTGACTAAATCTGACTATTTTTAATCGCGATTAAAAAGGTGTGGAATAAAACTAGTGGTCATGAACAAAAATTCACACCAAAACGCCTCGCCTTCACGTGCAAAAACAGTAAGTACTGTATTTTTTGTTTTTTCTTTTGTTTATATCTCGAAAATGGCGGGTCCTATCGCAAAAATAATGGAATTTTCGACCCCCTTTATGATACCCCGGAACATTAAAATCTCAACACGTGGGTAATATTTTTTTTTATTTTTCAAACAAAAAGTGAAAAATTCCATATTAAACACGTCCAGGCTGCTGCGCGCGCCTTCGTCTCTAAAAAATTCATTGCGTAGCGGACACAAGTACCACGTTGCGAAACCAAAAGAAAAAAAAACCACGTTGATTGTCCAATTCGTTTTTAGTCGTGTCAAAATAATTTTTAAATTTAGAGATTTTTTCTTGCAGAATAGCGTTAAAATTCTCATTGCCAAAAGTAAGGAATTTTAGAGATAGTTTAGTTAGTTTAGTTCGGTGTACAACAGAATCGGTACCAATGTCGAACTATCTAATTTTTTATTTTTTTTAATATTTTTTTTTCTTTTAAATTTTGTTTTATGTTTCTTTTGTTTATAATTGATTTTTTTATTTTATTACATATTGTGTTTTGTATAGTTTCTGTGCGTATCCCAATAAATACTTTTTCTTTATTTCTTTCTAATTTGTCGGATTATGGAGTATAGTCCTCCAGACCGAATTTCGGCCACGGCGGCCAATCTCAACGGAGACTAGCCATCGGCGCGGGAGATATTATAGTGCTCAAGTGTGTGCGCAGACACAAGAGCACTCACTCTTCCCTCACTCTCATAGTCCGATGGGACGGCAATCCGGCACGACCGGAGAGAGATCAGGCGTAGGACCAACGGCTTAACGTGCTTTCCGAGGCACGGGGGTATCACACCGCCAACTTCCAAACTCCGGGCTGCTACTAAGAAATTCCTAATGGAAAAACCCAGTTACACTTTGCCCGACCCGGGAATCGAACCCAGGACCCCACGCTCAGCGGTCGCGCTTGCGACCACGAGACTGCCTAAGTAGATCCCCTAGTTCAGAATTTTGGACAAAAGAGTACCTTGTAATCCGACAAATTACAGATCCATTTCCCGTTCAATAATGCATTATCTACATTAGCGAAGACTCATCATCTGCCCTGCCTTTTCCCAACTATGTTGGGGTCGGCTTCTAGTCTAACCGGATGCAGTTGAGTACCAGTATTTTACATGGAGCGACTGCCTATCTAATCTCCACAACCCATTTACTGGGTAATACATTAGCGAAAACTGTCAAAAAAAATATTCAATAATAATAGACATGTCGGATTACAGGGGGTGCTGGATTAGACAGGGGCCGAGGGTCCGCGTTTCCACTGTATTATGGTATAGAACTTAAAACTAAAACAGAAGTGTAAATGTATAACCCGCCACATATCACACGAAAATAGTGTACTACTCTAATATAAGATAACAAAAATGTATCTCCAAAAATAATAATAAGTTAGTTTTGTAAGTTTCAAAAATAGCCAAAGCCATGGAAGTGCGGAGTGTCCTAACACAGGCGTTATTATGCTTAAAAGGAGGCTCCAATCATAAACTAATGTACACTAGTTTGTATTGAAATAAACATTTTGTATTTGTATTTTTGTATAACCAACAACATTTTCTACATAATATAAAAAAGTTAAACAAACATGAACTGCGTGCGATACAAATTACTTAGAATAGTGAGTATGATGAAAAAGGAAACTTGGTTTAGTGGTAGTACAACATCAGGCCGGTATTCATCAAAGGATTCGGCAGAGGCATGAGTCCTGGGTTCGATTCCCAGGTCGGGCAAATTGTTACTGGGTATTTCTATCTGGAATTTCTCAGTAGCAGCCCGGAGACTGGATTTGTGACCGGTTGATGGAAATAGGCTCGCCCCCTATTACATGGGTTTTAAACATATCTGGCGAAATGTGGGTGTCACCTTTGCGCAACCCTATAGGGCAGTGTTTTTCAATCTGTGGGTCGCGACCCCGAGGGGGGTCGCGAAGCCTTACTCGGGGGGTCGCCGGCTGAAAGAAAAAGGCAAGGTTCTAACACTACAAAAACAAAGTACTTTTACTAAAAGTAAACAGTCGACTTCTTAAAACCATATACAATGCATAAATTTGCAGCAAGATTTTTTACGTATACTAAAATTTGACCAAGGTTTTGAGATGTTTTCTCTTTGACACTACACATGTAGCTCTTATCAATAAGCCAGGCCGTTACACTTACACATATATGTCCATATCATAAAAATTACTGAACCGATTGTAATGAAATTTTTACTGTTCCCTAAGTTGAAGTAAATGTATCATTAACGTGGTCTTTTAATTAAATAATTTCTTTGTCTTTCTGTGACAAAAGGGGGGTCGCCGGAATTTTTTAAGTTGTAAAGGGGTCGCGAAATCAAAAAGATTGAAAAACACTGCTATAGGGGAAATAAGCGTGTTATGTCGACAGTATATGTATATGAAAATTGTTTACAGAAAAGTTGTATAAAGAAGTAACTTGGAGAATTTGCAAGATAAAACCATCAGAACGGACTAATAAGGCCGATAAGACCGTATCGTCCCGTTTTCGACGACCGTGTAGACCACATTACAAAAATCTTCCCACATCACTTCCGTATATTTTGCTTCTACATCAATTGGATACCAGCATCCGCGATCCTTAAAAATACAGACGCAGCGCAGGTTGGGACAAGAAAGAAATAGATGTAAATAGTTGAACTCACCACGACAGCCTGCGTGGGCGGGGTGGGCGGCGCGGGCTGCGGCTTAGGCGGAGCGCGAGGAGGCCGGCCCGGACCCACTGATGATGTTAGCGGACGAGCTGTAAGCAATTTAAGAGTCAGTAAGTGCACGAGTGTATTAGAAATCGTGTAACTCAAACTCAAAAATTAAGGATTCCCATTTTTCTTGTACACTGGCCGCCCCCTTACTAGAAAACATAGTATGTAACCTAGATCTGAGGAATAATTTCATAGCTTACTATCTTCGGAATCACTTTAATTTTTTCAGTTCGACAACTTTCATTGCGTAACCTACACTGTCGAGCAGACCATTTTTTCGAACTTATCGACGCAATGGATTAGAATAGAAATAATCTTCAAACTAATTCAGATTCTGTGCAGATCTAATCCACCACAGCAGTTCTTACGTATAGAAATGCAGTTCTTTTTACAAAACTTAATTTTGTGTGGTGCTAAGTTGTAAGTTTTGTATGAAGAAATTTACCCAACATAAAATAAAGCTAAAATGCAATATTGGCGCGAGCTTTAGACTAGAACTCGCGTTTTGTAATAAAACGGTGAGTCTTTCTGAGAGGCTTAAAGAACGCCGATCCTTCTGTAGAACATCACCAATTAGGTCACTATATGTTCTCCTAGGGCGTCCCGTTTCGTCGTGAACACTCACATCAGCCTTGTAAATACCTTTTGTTAGCCGCCCTTCATTCATCCTCTCAACATGACCAAACCATCTAAGCATACTATTTTCAATGTTTGTCACTACATCTTCTTTTAATCCGCACCATTGTTTTATCACATTATTCCTCAGCCTAGTATATCATAACAAACTAATTAAAGTATACTCTATCTCCCTATCTATAAGGTTGAATACTCACTTGGATTAGAAATGATGATCTTATTAGTTGTAGGTTGGTTACTTTGCTCCTTTTGCATGGCAAAGCGCTTAGCTTTCCGCTTCCATAGATAGCGTTCATTGTAGTTAACCTGTTAATAGAAATAAAATACATTTTGGTTAATTTGGTCATTCATCATCATTTCAGCCGTAAGACGTCCACTGCTGGACTTAGGCCTCCCCCAATTCGGGGGGCTTTGCCATAATTGCCACGCTTGGCAGGCGGGTTGGCGATCGCAGTATGGTGGTAAAATGCATAGAGAACGCTGCTGCCCATTCTCTAGTAAGTCCCTCAGTCGCCTTTTACGACACCCACAGGAAGAAATGGGGTGGTGTTATTCTTTACGTCCGGTACCACACGGTACACGGTACACGGTTGGTTAATTTGGTCATGGGTAATATTATATACTATACTTTATTTCACGAAGCGAAGCGCGTTAGTTGTGGTAACCAAGTGTACAAACACGCTGTGAATGTGTGCGTGTAAACGAGTAGCGTCAGCACATCACAGACACACACATTCGACTTCGCCTTTGTCTGGGACGGTACCTAGAGCTCCTTTGCTTAGGGCCAAAACACACACACACACACACGATACGGTCGTAGCACGTTCCGACGTCTTATCGTGTCATGTGATTTGGCCCTTACACATATTCACAGCGTGGTTATGCATTTGGTAACCATAAGTAAAGCACGCGTCGCTTCGTAATATAAAAATACTGTACTACGATTTGGCTCTGTCCTAATGGCACAGAGATTAAGGTAGTAGCATATTCAGCATTGCAGCAGATGATGAACTAATAAAAAATAAAAAAAATATCTTTACAAGTATTCTTCAAGTCTTTCTAGGAGGATTAGACAGCTCGCGAAATTAAAATTTTCTTAAGTTTCTCTGCAATTTGCAGGTCAGTGCCAGGTTGCATATTGAGCAACATATGATCCACGAAGATCATTAAATCCAATTGATGGTTCTTTCCCCAAAAGACCCTTTCAGTCACCAGTCTACACATGATGTGACCAAGATTATGTCTGGACTTTAAAAGAAACTGTGACCTCTGAGTTTATTTCGACCTTACTTCTCAGAGTAGTCAGTTAGGAAACGCCGACCTCTTCTAGTTTAAAAAAAAATATGATTGACGTGTAAATGTGTTTGTATAAGCCTACTTACAGAAATAAAATCATTTATCATGAAATAGTCATTTGATGGGATTATTTAAATTGTTTTTAATTGACACTGACCTTTAGATTGAAAAAAAAAGTTAAAAAAATTGAATTACCTTGGCGGCTTCCCACATAATATGAGCTGTAATATCTAATAAAAAATAGCAATGAGCAAATGTATCAATGTTTTTAAGAGATTGTGTGCGAGTATGTATTTTCTGTTATGCTAGTGAACACTCATTCTGAAAAAAAAAATGGTAGATGATTTAAGAAAACTTTTTAACAAAAAATTAAACCGCCGAAAAAACAGAAAAGCAAAAAATAATAAACCTTAAAATTATGAGTCGGCGCTTTGAGTGATCTTAGTTCATTGATTTTTCAGCGCCGACTCAAAATTTTAAGGTTTATTATTTTTTCCTTTTCTGTTTTTTCGGCGGTTAAATTTTTTTGTTAAAAAGTTTTTATTTTGTAATTTTTTTTGTGGCTTTGATGTACTAATAATACTTGGCAAGGTATACCCTATCCAATGCAAAAAGAATTATCAAAATCGGACTACTCTGTACAAAGTTATGCGTGGTTATACATTACAATCAATGAGTGAACAATCAATCATCTCCTGTTTTCCGACCCTTAGGGTTCGATTTTGTTTTTCAAATTTATATGGGACCACCCTCGGAGTATACCCTTTCCAATAAAAAAAAGAATTATCACAATCAGACTACTATGTAAAAAGTTATGCGTGGTCATACATAAAAAAAAGAAAAAACAAAAAAAAAATATACGCGTCGAATTGATAACCTCCTCCGTTTTTTTTTTTCGTCGGTTAAAAAAAAATTGCTGTTCCTTCTTCTCTCTCATCATCTATCAAAACAGTCAAAATGAACAGCATGCGTAGCATGACCACCGTAGAAAGCGGTTTTGTCGACGGAAGAATAGACAAAATTACAGATTGTAGAAAGATTTGTACCGTTTTATGCTGGCGTAGCATGACAGTTCTATCTCTATTACAAGATACAAGATATTTATTTTGTAAAACATGAGTGCAGATGATATTCTACCAAGAATAGATAAAGTTCTTTCTATGGTGGTCATGCTACGCGTGCAGGAAGAGATTTTGACCATATAGGTAACAGAACTTTTCTATGAAACAGCACCTGTATTTTAATGTACCCTACGTCTGTTGCAAATAAATGATTTAATTGATTGATAACTAAATTCGAAATATTTTAAAATCAAAACACTTGTTTCCTCTAAAAAGTTTACTAAGTTTTAAAAGTTAATTCATATCTATGAGTCATACAAATAGGACTTGTCGAACAAATTTGCACCCAAAATGCTATAGTTTAGTTGTATTTTCGATTCAAAATCGTTCGAATTCACTCACGTTTTCATCGGGCGTTCGTGCTAAGGAATGAAAGAAAATATATAAAGAGTACTTACATTAGACCACATCTCCCCTAGCCGTTTGGATATCGCAGAGAAGTCCATATCGGGATGTTTGCGCAGGAGTTCGTTCCGTGCCTCTTTAGCCCACATCATGTAGGCAGTGATACGGGTCTTACCTAAGATACAGACATTATAACTTAGTCTTGCTAGCGGTCTGTTCGGCGTATTTCCATTCTGTACATGGCCAAAACGCGACCATAGGAATCTGCTCGCGTATACTTTGTAATGCAATTTTTAAATTTGTAATCACAATGTATACACGAATTTTGCGTACTACTTGTATATAGTTTGTAACGTAGACGCGCACGTGCATCTTTCCGATTTATACAAGGCCATAATGCCACCATAGGAATTTGGTAGGACTTCTGATTGCCGGGCTTCGATTTAAGGGGTGATAGGGGGGAGGGGAGGGGAGGGAGGGGGAGGGGGAGGGAAGGGGTGGGAGGGGGGAGGTGTAGAGCCCCTCCTGTGAAAGAGAAGTTTCGAAACCCCCTTTTTGAGAAATATTTTTTTTATATTCTGACCTAACTTTCGAATTTTCGTGTATCGACATTGATTTAAAGGCCGGAAGAGGTGTGGGGTTGACGAATAAAATGAATGGTAAGTAGCAACGCTCGACAGGACACTTCGCTGGCAGGGCTCGTCAACAGAATCCAGGCGTTTCCATAGGTCATAGTTTTAACCTAACCTAACCTCCCCAAACCATGTCGTTTCTGGCACTCGCCGGCCGCTCGTCTATACAGGATTAGTTTGCATGCGGACTAGCACTGTATATTATGGAACAATTTAGTTACTTTGGCCACTACAAAGTATACACGAGTATTTGCGTACTACTCTTGTATAGATTGGAAAACCTTGATTAAAAAGTGATTTCCAATCTATACGCGACTAGTTTCACACCCTTGCGTTCTAGCCTTGTACAGAATGGAAATACGCGCCTGTACGTGAGTGGTTCAAAATCAAAATATTCTATTAGAACATAAACACAACACAAACAGATTCATTAAAGGCATCAATACAACCCTGTAAGTTCATTTAATTCCATTGAATTAGTTTGTCCTGAAATAGTTGAATTAAACTAATGTAGTGGGTTGTCATCATCTGCCTAGCCATTTCCCAACTATGTTGGGATCGGCTTCCAGTCTAACCGGATTCATCTGAGTATCAGTATTTTACATGGAGCGACTGCCTATCTGACCTCCACAACCCAGTTACTGGGTAATCTGATACCCCTTGGTAAGACTGGTTGTCAGACTTTCGGGCTTCTGACGACCCGTAACGACTGTCTAAGATCTACGAAAGACAGCCGGGACCAACGGCTTCACGTGCTTTCCAAGGCACTGAAGGGTCTTGGTATGTAAAGATGGTCACATATCCACGGACCAACCGCGGCAAGCGTAGCTTAATCGGAACAATCAACCCGTGCGGCTGTTATTTTAACTATTTTAATTGTGTTATGATTGCAAATGATATTTTAACCAACACATAACCTGACACTGACCGGGAAATTGCAAAAAAAATTGTTCGAACTTCCATCTGAAAAAAGACTTATTCAAAAGTACCTACACACTGTTCACACCTAGCTTATTTTTGTGATTTGCACCCGGTAGGCAGGTACTGGGCATGGTTGCAAGACACTTATAACTACTTATACATAGGACTCCGAGGCGAGTTGTGGGCATGCGAATTATCGTTCTACCCGGGAGTTGGGTGCTGGGCACTAAAAGTGTTAATATCCTTACCTTTATCTTTTCTCTGTGCCTTAGCTCTGCCAACAACTCGTCCGTCTTTCACAATGATCTTCTTCTTGCTGCTCTTTTCCATCATGTACAGGGAGTTAGCAGGCGTCCGGGTGGAACCCTCGTCTGACGCTGAACTATCCGATTCCATGCTGCAATTTTGTGGTTCACCACTTTTTAAAGAATGCAGTTTTTAGTGTTTTAGAGATGTTAAAGAAAACCTGACATCGACAAAGAACCTGTTACCTTAGATTATGAAGATAATGAAGCCCTCCGCCACATGAGCTGAGTTGAGCTAAACAATTAGTGACAAATGCTTGCACTGGCTGGACAGGTCCACTCGATCTGTATGGTTCCTCAAAAGACCATTTCAGTCACCAATCTACATGGTCTTTACATGATGTGAACAAGATTATATCTGGACTTTAATAGAGACTGTGACCTCTGAGTTTGTTTTGGCCTTTCTTCTCAGAGTAGTCAGGAAACGCCGACCTCATGTAGTTTAAAAAAAATATCTCTGACATGTAAAAGTGTTTGTACAAACCTACTTACAGAAATAAAGTCATTTATCATTATCATTTATCATGCCTTCTCTGTTTCAGCAGCATTCGGTAGGACAAGCATCATCATTACTTCAGGCAAAAGCCATCCACTCCTGGATACAGGCCTCCTCCAAGCACTTTGAAAGGGTTTGCCATAATCGCCATGCTTGGCAGGCAGATTGGCAATCGCAGTATGGTGGTAAAATGCATAGAGAATGCTGCTAGCCATCAAATCTCTTGGTTGTCTGCTTCAACACCCACGGGAATAAATGGGATGGTGCCATTTGACTGGCCTGTTAGTCTAGTGGCTAGTGGCCCTGACTGCTAAGACTGAGGTTGTGGGTTCGATTCCCACCAAGGACAAATGTTTGTGTGATGAGCACGATCATTTGTTCTGTGTCTGGGTGTAATTTATCTATAATATGTATGTATTTAGAAATATATAAGTATATTTATCAGTTGTCTGGTTGCCATACTACAGGCTCTGCCTATTTTGGGAACAGATAACGTTGTGTAGGTTGTCCTAAGATATTTATATTTATTTAACATTCGGCACCACACGCAATGATAGTAGGACAATAATAGCTAGGAATATTATTTATGTTATAGCTAAGCATAGTTTGAGTAATATTTTTTTTTGTGTGATATAACCATCACCTATACCATAAATTACACAAACTTGGACTAGCTAAGTTGATGTAACAAATATTAAACTAGGACCTTCAGAGTCAAATAAAATAACAGTTAATACTAATAACAATAACAAAAACCATGGTCAGCAAGATGACCAGTCTAGTGACTATATGAACATCGTGAACGGGTGCTGCTTGAGGTCAAGCAGCACCCGTTCACGAGCATAACGTAATAGAAGAGAAAACATACAAAGTATAAGCATAATCACCCTACAAAGTTCCTACAGATGGACTCCTTTCAGTGAGAGGGAATGTAAACAAAAAGGAACTGCTTATTTTCTTCTAGAAATGTATCCTATCTGAGCCACTGTAGTAAAAGAACACAAGATGTTTAGAAAGTACTAAGATATTCCATTGTTTTTTGTCTCCTTATCAAATCGTATGAAATCTGTAAAGTTAAACTTCTGAATTTACCTGTCAGCATTTTCCCCGGGATTATCATAATAATCTGATTCACTACCCGAAGCAGTGCCTGCCTCCTCCACTGGCCGAGGCGGAGCAGTCTCCTGCGGCTGAAATTCCGGAGTTTCTTCCGGCCTAAACCCAACATAGGTTTTTACAGGCGTCTGGCGACGGAACCTGGTCTCAATATCGTCTGGGGACTCAAAGTCCATCAATTTAGAACTCTTCTTCCTCACACGGCCACTACGGGATATTCCAGTCACTTCCAAATCTGAAAATTTCGACAAAATTTGTCAATTTTGGAGGGAACTCGTAGCGTCGTAAATAGCAAGTTTTGCGTTGTTGTATTACTGCTTTGAATAGTTACCTTCTTGCATTTTGAGTAAAAACGTTGAATATGTGGGTTATTTGCACTGTTTCCTTGAATAATAAAGTTTACAACAATATTTTTCAGCGATACGATACGCTAAAAAGGAAAACTGTAATTGCATTTTGCAAATTGACAACCTACAAAAGCATCTTTTTTTTATTTTTGACGTATAGCATATTGGGTTGCAACGTTAATATTCAGCCTAAATAGAATTGTTCAAATATTTGGCTTTCGAGCTAATGATACCAGCCTAAAATTATTTTCTCCTAGATTAGAAAATAAATGTTAATCTTTTTACCATTATAACCAAATAGACCAACCAAATAGAATATAATGATAAATATAACTTAGCTAGTGAAATTGGTATGTATTGATATTGGTGGTTCGGTTGAATTCAATTGAATTGACTACTGCCTGACCATTCGAGGAATACATAGGTACGTGATAATATAGTAGAATAGAATAATAAATTGCCCCGTTCAGCATTTATTTATTTATTTAATCACAAAATCCACAGCTCTTTAACAATTTCACTTAGGATAAATAAACTAATCTTACAGCCAATTACGGATTTACAATTTAATAACTACACTTAATGCATCAGAAACAAACAGGATGTTATGCTAGCACCTTCTAAGCATGTCTCAGTATGGAGTGTGGGTAGGTGTGTGGGAGTGTTTGTGAGGAGTTGTGATGGTGATGGTGTTGTTGTGGTGGTTAGTATGGTGGTTTAATTCGTAAAGAACTGACCAAAGAATCAGTTCTTTTCAGAACCATTAGTCAATTCGTCGCATATAGAAGTTACTAAAAGCTTCCTGAATACACCTTTTTTAGTGTTAAATATATCAATATGAGAGAATTTGTTGTTAAAATTTCTTAATATCCTACCAATGACAGAATTTTGAGCGTAGTTTGTACCACTGTGCGGTACATAGAATAACTGTGTGTGCCTAGTCCGTCGAGATGGAGCACACAATCTTAGAACTAGATCATTTAAAGCTGTACTCTCAATGTTCCCACTACAGACATTATAAAGAAAAAGCATTATACCCGGAACATTGACAGAATAGGTTAAGGAAAAATAAAACAAATTTAATACAACAATCACATTTATTTCAGTAACACTGTCTTATTAAAAATGTACATACATATTGGAATATTTAGTTACTCTAAATTTCAGAGTAGAAAACTTCGCAGTCTAAAACAATGCCTTCAGATTGCAAAGTCTTCTAAAAATGGACGCTGGATGACAAAATAATCTGATTTCAATTAAAAGAACGATCTGCAACAACGCTTAGTAATTGAAACCACCATTACACAGCTGTCTTCTTAGCTGTTTAAAATCGTATTAAAATTTATTTCAACTGTACTGTATGTATAGAAAACTTGAAGAGTACATAATTTGTATATGCCAACAACAAAAATATTTTATTAATGAAACAAAAACAGTTTGGGTGCTGAAAGACAAACGAAATCGAACACTTACAATAAATTAACATTTTGTAAAACCTCGAGAATTTCTCTGAAGTAACGACAAGAATTAACAATTACAGGTTACAATATTCCACTCGAAACTAAGAAAAAAAAAAACAAATCAATTTTACTCCGAAAACATTATTTTTGAGATCGCAAATATTAAAAACTTGCCACGAGCATACAGAAAGGTTAGTTGTTATCAAAATAAAAATAAATAAAAAACTAGTGGAGAAAGAAATATGGTAAGAAATTATAACCCAAAATTAGTTGTACGAAATGTAGAATTATGGTTAATAACTATTGCCACTTGCCACTGACTTGTGAACTAGTACACCCGGTTTCCAAAAGGCTTCCAAAACTCATAACTGCTGGTGTTGATTAACCGAAATATCAACAGCCTATTCGGCTGAGGATTCTTTCGCGTCTTTTCTTGCACCAAAAATAATGACGAGTGAACTTTTTGTAGGCTGTCTTTTTTACCTTTTGCGTTCAAAAAGTGCTGATTCGCAGCCAAAATCGAAAGATTCATGAGTTTACATTAAATAGCTTGACATGACATTTGACAACGGATTAATTTCAAAACCCTTTTAGAAACTGGGGGATTAATAATTATTTCCATATTATTTCTGCGTCTGACGCTGCAAGTTTAAGCTTATGGCGATCACAATACTGTCGCTGTAAGCTAAAGGCGTGCATCTACGGACAAAATACCTCTACCAGATGCACCTTTTTTGTCTCATAATCATAAGGCTTATTTTTTTTGTGTTTTTCTTATTTCATTTTCCTTAGACGCGACCTTTTAGTTTACGGTGACAATAAATAGTAAGAGGTTCCTGCATCATTACAACTTGGAATAAGAATCTGTGGAGGTAATTTTCTATACTCCATAGGAATTTTAACTTTCCTACGCTTAGGAACCTAGCCAGAGTCAAAGGCCCACCCAGTTACCCCGACAAAGTAGCTTACCTGCCTGATAGGGACTGCCTCCAATACGATTTCGGGACGGGGCGGCGGGGTCTCAAATGACGAATTCCTAAGGGCCCGTGTGTCATCTAAGTCCGGGTCAGAAAATCGTAGTACATTTTAAAGAGTTCGAAATATTGAGTCTAATATAGCAAACGATTGTAAAGGGACGGTTAACAGTCTTAGAGTGAGCGAATTGGTCTAACTAGTTTGTAATTATGGCCATTATTTCAGAAAGGCGTTTGTGCGAAATATTTTCCAATAAATTCGGACTGAAATAGCCAAGACTGAGACTGACTGCACCTCCACAGAATATCTTATCCCAAGTTGTGAACTACAAAATATTGTATCAAAAATATCCCTTTTATGTCCGCTGTGTATTACACAGCCCGACGTGATTCTTGCTCCTTGAATGAGAATAGTCATTCCCCGTAGATTTTGGGTCACTGAATTCAAATTCGGCCTCGGAATTGCGCCATCACATCACATTTTTTAGATATCCTTTTTATATACATGAATTGTGTGAAAAATTGTATATCGATATAAAAATTTTCAAAATCAAATTTCTCGATGATGAAAAAAGATATTCGCGCAAACTCAACGCCATTTGGAAGAGCAATGCTTATACTTTAAAGTATTGTGTGTATTTTTTCGATAGCTAAATTTTTCGCGATGCTACATAACCGTGAAAGCACGCCAAAATCGTTTTTTTTTTGCACTTTTAGGTAAGAATATCTAAAAAATGTGATGTGCTGGCGCAATTCCGAGGCCGAATTTGAATTCAGTGACCCAAAATCTACGGGGAATGACTACTCTCATCCAAGGAGCAAGAGTCACGGCGGGCTGTGTTAATAGTAATAATGTATCTATTTGTAAAAATATGTAAAAACCAACGGCTTTGACTAGAATCAAATTCTTTAGAATTTAATAAATCTTCTCTATTAATTACTTACAGAAACTCTTTTTACATACGGCGTGGTGGTGGTTTAATTTTTTTTTTCAGAACTGATTTAATCAAGTATTTTTATTCTCTTTTTTTAGGTAACATGAGCCGAAAAGTCTGTAGGGTAGCGAAATAATAATAAAAAAAATCTAGATTAATTTAGAAAGGTTTGTAGAGCCATTAGCTATGCTGTGGTCTTTATTCAAGACATCACCGGGACAGTCTGTAAAACCGTGCTTCCGTAAAACGACTAAATAAAACAATAAATATAAACGTACATAATTCTTAATAAGTGCACAACTACCCAACAACTATTTGACGATTCCACCTAATTAATAAAAAAGCAGGAACCTCATACACCGAAATTTTGCGACAAAATCAACTGACCCTGCCGATGAAATTGCCGAAAATAATTGCCATCGCCATTATGATGCCTATTCCAGTCAAGATCTGGTTAGGTTCTAAGAGAACCTTATTTTTGTCGACATCCTTAATTTGGTCGACCTCTTCCAAGTCTTGATGGACCGCGGATAACGCTTTTGTGATCTCTGCGTCGGATTTTAAACTCGACGCAGAAGCGTTCACGATTGCGCGTGTTAAGTCACGGAGTTGTGAGTCTACAGTTCTTTCACGATGTTGAAGATGTTCTGGAAATAACGAAACATGTGTTAGTGACTAGTTAAAACCAGTTTACTATGACTTGTCTCTTTTTTACACGCTTTATATTACCTTCACTTGTATGTTTGTTTGTAACTGACTCCTTATAGCGCGATTTTGACCCACTTTAAACGACCAGATTTCATTCAAACTTTGCACACCTATCAAGGACCGATGACAATGCAATAATTTCATAAATTTGTACCATTATCCTTGCCAGGGTTACCAGGACAGCAAAAAAACTGTCTTCGAAAACTACGCTGACATGCGTCACAAACTACGCTGACATACGTTTCAAAATTCGAAACAGACTAAAAAATAGAAAATAAATAATAGTTTAAAAAAACTAAAAAACACGCATAGAAAACCAAACTAAAAAGTACAAAATAATGGGAAAAAAGCGTGGGGTGCCAGATATAAAAAAAATACCTTAAAAAGCATGGAAGCGTTTTTTTAGTTTTTTTTAAACTATTTTACTCTCGATAATTCATGCCGTCCTACTTTCTAGTCTTTTAATAGTGTGACTGACACTGGCATAGCCACCATTAGGGATTTTAATTTTGATGACACAAATAATTTGTCGCCAAATATCGGAATTAGTCGGCTACTGGTTCAAAAGTTATAAGGGTTTTTAGGTGGCCGATTTAGAGAGAACAAAACCCCTGATGGTGGCCATGCCAGTGTGAGTCACACGTGACATTGTGAGGTGAAGACCGTTTTTAAAGACCGAAAGTTGGGTAGGTAACCTATATACTTCATTCTACTTCTAGTATATACAAATATCACAGTTGCTGCAAAAATAACTTTGGTGCAGCCAACGAAAACGTCAACCGCAGTGTGATACTTGGAATATTACGCAATTTGATCATTGGCATATTATACAATAGGCATCGTAATAGCGTAAACATTGGGCTTCAGGGTAATACATATATAATGTAAATAAAATAAATAATTTATGTCATTTTATAATTACCTATTAAAGATTCCTGTTTGTCGACTAGATGGTTTATGTTTTCTTGCATTAACTCTAAGTTTTTCGCGAGATTGTCCTGTAAAAAATATATTTAAAAAAATTGATAAAAACAAATTCCAAGAAAAAATTCTTGCAAAGCTACTATAAACGGAATACATAGGCTCATTGCTCAAGTTAATAAAAAAACATTAAAAAAAACGTATCAGTATTTGAATGGGCGTTTATTACTAAGCAAATACAGTTACGAATTCTTATTTTTGTCTCATGCTGTTAGGATTCGTAAATAACAGCCAGCCTATGGAATGGCTCTGTTAGGGTCACGGAATTGTTCGAAAGAGTTACCGTGGCCCTGGCTTAGTAGGCAACTGAAGGAACACGGGTGGGTTTTAGTCAGTAAAAGTCTGACACGCCCTTCTGCTCCACCCAGAGCGGGACACGTCATTTGATAATGTCCCACCCACAAAACACAAAGCCCATGAAATGGCAAATAAGGAATGTTATTAAAATCAAACTTTGTCATTGACTTGATGAGATAATTCATGTTACATACATAAAATGTGTTTAAAGCTTCTCCAGTCAACAGCCTAATTTGTCCAGCGTTTCGAAAATATCCCTATAATAGATAACGAAACTTAAAGAAGCATGTGTTAGTAAGTAACCTACTATCCTACTTAATAAAACCTTAGCGGAAAACGGCACAGTAATTGCGTAACACACTCTTAATCAGAATCTGAAGGTTTTGAATGTTTTTTAGGTTATAAAATAAGTCAAATGAATGCTATCTTCTGAGATACAGGCCTCCCCTAGTTCAGAAGATAGAGTCTATATAAGCAAACCTTTTTTACCACCACAAATGCTGCTGGATTATTATTGTACGTATAATGTATATGACATTAGTATTAAGTACGTTTAATATTTAATCGTTGTTGCTATGCTGGTGAGAAATAATCTTTTATTTTTGTAGCTTCATAATTTTAAAAAATTCGCCAGCTCAACAACCTAACTAAAGGAATGAACGTGACTGAACTGTCCAAATGAAAGGCCATGCGATTGATTGCTACTGTCTGCGTGTTACGCAATAACCCCGCGGGATGGGATAAAATTTACGTATAGATAGACTATAAACTTAAATATGTTAAGATACTTTTCAGCCCGGTAGTACGTTCTTATGGGTGCTTCTAAAATTGGGTTTAGACTAAACGAACATAGAACCAGAACAGAAGAAAAAGCATATTTTTCCTAAATATTTATGAATTTTTAATATTAAATATGAAGAGAGTCCAACGAAGGAGGATTCGGTAAACTATGGATAGAATGTGCACTCAGTTGTTTGGTTTAAATCGGTATTTACTACTTATTACAATTTTTATTAATTTAGGTGATATTAATGGTCTCTTTTTGATTTCCGACCTTTTCCGAAGCAGGCGAAGCCGCGGCAAAAGCTAAGTACTGTCTATAAAGCCCGAAGATTCCGGCTACTCACCTGGTAAGCAAACTCCGTCTTCATAGCCTCTGTGATATCAGCCCTGCTGGCACTACCACCACCTGCGATGGTATATAAGACGCTTGCACTTCGAGCCATCTGTTGTTCCATCATCTCTCGAAACTCCGACATTTTCAAGTGATTGTTGATCGATGAGCCGGCTATACCGAGTACTGTGCCTGTGGAAGGGTAGAAGGGATTATGAGCGCCAGGGTTCGACAAGGTTTTTTTTTAACCGACTTCAAAAAGGAGGAGGTTCTCAATTCGGATGTTTATATGTTTTTTTTTTTTTTTTATGTATGTTCGGCCATAACTCCGTCATATATAGACGGATTTGCAAAATACTTTTTTTGTTCGAAAGGAGTTTATTCCGAAATGGTCCCATGTAAATTTCATATGGATCTGATGATGAGTTCGGGAGACAGACACCGGAACTCTTTAAAAAATGACAGCAAATCAACCGCGATTTCTGCTATCGCATAAATATGCATTGTTTGTTTGGAATTAGTGCGGGGTGAATAACACAACTAAAAATTTAAAAATAAAAACTTTTTTACAAAAAAAAAAAACAACCGACTTCCTTAAAAACACTACAAAGTGAAAAATAACTTTAATTTCGGAAGTCGGTGGCAAAAAAACCATAAATACAGATCCTAAGACACTGACTTCCGAAATTAAAGTTATTTTTCACTTTGTAGTGTTTTTAAGGAAGTCGGTTGTTTTTTTTTTTTGTAAAAAAGTTTTTATTTATAAAACTTTACGCCATACGGCAATAAATACAAGAAACCAAAAATAATTAGAAGGAACAACAAGGTACGTATCAGAATAAGTGACGCCATCTAGGTACAAAAATTGGACAGATTTAGAAATGAAATGTTTATTTATGTATGCAGATCTTTTAGACAATTTTACACGACAATATTTTAAAACTATATGGCGGCGGCATTTCCTAACTGACTGATCCCTGAGAAGAAATGGCGGAACAAAGTCAAAGGCTTCTTTTAAAGTCCAAACATTGTTTTATTAGGATTTTATTTGAGTCCAACAATGCATGGAAAGATTAAAATTCAAAGTAAGCGTGACTTATTTAAGTCAAGTTGCGATCTTGTCCTAAAACAACCGCCTGAAATAAGGCGCTTAGCAATCAGATAATACGTATTTCACACAGTTGTATTAACTGTAGCCAATATTGTATAACACTTACCAAAAATAGAGGCGACAATATACCAGTACTTGTTCCGCTCAGCATGCGCTCTTTCTCGCTCGTGGCCAAGCTTGACAGCTGCAGACATAGTCGCAAACAGTTCCCTTTCCTCGCGTTCGGCATCACCGAATACGGCGCGGAGGGCACGCTCTTGTATTATATACTGAAAAAAAAAAACAGGTATTGGCAAAAACAAGAAGAATGGGAACAGGGCGACAAAAAAAAACATTACCAGAGATTTTTTGTTATGTAATTTGCCCACGTTTTGTGGGAAAACTTTTTTAAAAGGTAACATTATAATGCCAAAAGGCTAGTTTCCAAACAGAAACTGTACAATAAATGTGAATGGAATTTGGACTTCTAGTTTATTAATTAAAACTGAAGGGTTTGTTTGAAAGCACTAACTCTGGAACTCATCATCATCATCATTTCAGCCGTAAGACGTCCACTGCTGGACTAAGGCCTCCCCGAATTTGGGGGGCTTTGCCATAATCGCCACGTTTGGCATGCGGGTTGGCGATAACAGTGTGGTGGTGAAATGCATAGAGAACGCTGCTGCCCATTCTCTAGGAAGTCCTTTAGTCGCCTTTTACGACACCCACGGGAAGAAATGGGGTGGTGTTATTCTTTACGTCCGACACCACACAGAACTACCAGTCAGATTTGTAAAATTCTATTTGCATTTGATATCGTTAGATTCTTTTGAAGAGATGCCGATGCATACCAAGGTCGTGGATTAGTTCGATAGAATTACCGTGGCCCTGGCACAGGCGACTGAAGGAACACGGGTGGGTTTGAGTCAGTAAAAGTTACCTAGGTTAGATTTAGGGTACTTTTTATCTAGTACTAGCTTTTGCCAGCGGCTTCGCCCGCGTGGAGGTCGGAAAATATCCCGCGGGAACGTACTACCGGGATAAAAGTAGCCTATGTCCTTTCTCAGGCTCTAAACTATCTGTGTACCAAATTTCATTTAAATCGGTTCAGTAGTTTTAGCAGGAAAGCGAGACAGACAGACAGACCGACAGACAGAGTTACTTTTGCATTTATAATATTAGTGTGAAAAGTGTGAATTACAAATGTATATAATAAAAATAAATAAATAAAAAAATGAAAATTTTTGTAAGGATGTATGGATGTTTGTTACTCTTTCATGGAAGAACTACGGAATGGATTTATATGAAACTAGCTGTTACCCGCGACTTCGTCCACGTGGTATTTAACAAAAAAGTTTTTGATTCGTTTTATTTTTTTTCGTGAGTTCCTACTTTTTTTTCTAAAATTAAATTAACCGGAACAAACAGACAGACAGCCAAAAATTTAAAAAAATGTTTTTGCATATGTACTGTGTATACATCCATATACACTTAGTAAAAAGTGGTTATCATAATATTACAAACAGACACTCCAATTTTATTTATTTGTCTAGATGTGACACACAAATAGTTTATACCGTGGATTAACACATGGGGCACTTTTTATCCCTCCCGCGGGATAATTTCTTAACTCCACGCGGGCGAAGCCGCTGGTAAAAGTTAGAGCAAAATATAACTAACCAAATGCAGTTTGTAATGTCAAAATAACAGTTTTTTGTTCTTGTTTAATCTGTGTGCTAGCTAGAAATACAATAACCAATGTACTTTAATTGCAAAAAAAAGGTGGCAACCCTAGGCATAGGCCACGTTCATAGACACACTGCAGGCAGAAGCTAGTAATTTAATAATACCTTATGCTCTTCAGTGCAGAGATGTAAGTAGTTGTCGTCTCCCTTCATGGTGTTCTGCATCTCGGCGTGTAGTTCCTTTAGCTTCATTTCAACATCTGCTACCTGACGACCAAGTTCACGCCTCCTATCTTGCGCTGCAATGAATCTTTCCTGAAAGTTGTTGAATTATGTAGTAAAGGAAACAATGGATGGACAGTGTGATATTCAATTCAATTTTATTCATATAATAACCATACAACGTGGCAATACTGCCCGCCTTTTGGGCACTTTTAGCGATACCGACGAGTTTTTTGATGCCCTGTGTTTCTTCTATCTCTGTTTTCATATACTTATACATTTTCAACAAAATAAAAAACCAAATTTTTGGGCAATTTTCAACAGGCCGTAACTTACTTAAAAAACCAACAACGAAAAAAAAGGTTTTTTTTTTGTTGTTGGCTTTTCTAAGATGACTCAAAACCCGCTGAAGCTACAAAAATTTAAAGTTCTAATACAAAATCAAGATTCTTGGAGCTACAATTTCTTTTTTTTTTTTATTCCTTGTACGACCAGAAGTCTCTCGAAGTTACGGCCTGTTGAAAATTTTTTGATCCCTTAATTTTTTCCTTTAGTGTATATATATTTTTCTCTCTTCACAAAGGTCCACATAGTATTAGCATAGAGACAGAATGATCCTTTGTGAGAGACTGGTGTCCATACTAGGATACCCTGTGAGATCAATCACCAGTATTGCTGTACCAACTCCTAATAAATTGAGATAAGGGCAGGAAAACTATTATGATAGTACGTACTGAAAAGGTATTCTGTTACCCAGTAACTCGGTTGTTGAGGTCACATAAGCAGTCACTCTATATAAAATACTGGTATTCAGCTGCATCTGGTAAGACTGGACGCTGACTTAAATATTGTTAGGAAAAGATAGACATAGATTTTAAGGTATTTTTTAAAATTAAGTAGTGACTGACTACTCAAACTTTCAGGGCTTAGCAAACTCAATTTTCGTTCCTAAAAATAATTCCCTACATTAACAGTTCTCTAAAGAGTATGCATGACAAGATTCAAAAGATTAAATCTCTGCAAATAAGATAGCGGTCATAAAGTAGTCTGTTCTACATAAATGTTATCTAAATGTCTAGCTACAATGAATAAGCATTATTTGCATTAATCTACATCTATAAAAGATACTATTTATAACTTCTAAATGATTTTAATTGAATGATGTAAGCTTGTGAATACATTGTATGAATACCATGACATTCTTCATTTAAAAAACAAAACATAGGCATAACAAGCCTTGACCTTCTACCAGTCTATTTGAAAAAAAAAAAAAAAGAATAGGTGTGGTGTTTCTAACTAACCTGTGCATCAACGACTGTATTTTGCAGAGCCATAATCTCTTCGACTCCTGTGAATTTCTCATATCTGCTAACTATATCTCGTACTCTTTTCGTGACAGTCTCATATTTTAGCCTTTCAGCTATTTCAGTTACTTTTGTGGCTGGTACATATCTGGTTATAATTTGATCGACTTTGTCACGGCCACTTAAAAAATTAGGTAAATGCACTTTGTCTTTCAGCTTTTGCGCTATCTGTCTGAGTTTATCTGCCATATTTACATGTTATTATTGTTTTAGATTTTGTAATTTATTGAATAAATAACATTTTTCGGTGTAATGATTTCATTACCAGATGAGTCCCGATGGGTTGGGATTTGACAGTGACAGGTTGAACGTTTGACGTTTGTTGCACATTGATGCGATTTTATTTTGTGTTCGGATACGTTGAATATGGTGCGGAAATTAGATACCAAAATGTGAAAAAGAAGGATTTTGGGATGTTTTGAATGGCTAGGAAAAGGTTAGGAAGGAAGTTAACAATGTTTTATTTTAATTAAGACTATCACGCACAAGGCAGCCAGAATTCTAACCCAGCAAACTTTGCAGCTTAGTACGCAGTCTCCAATGACCCATATTATTTGATGCCTCGGCTGGAGTAGTCCGCACCCCAATTGCGTAACGCAATCAGAATCTAAATCATTTTCAATATTAATTCTAACCCATTGCTTCTTAAGTTCTAAAAAAATATCTCTTCAGTGACGTAAATAACGCAATGAAATTTGTTAACTATCAAAATAAAACCGATTTCTAATGACAGTGTGTTACGTAATAAATTCTACGGCTCGTGCACGACTTATGGTGGATCCGGGTGACGGTAAATGAAAAGGCGCATCGGATGCGCCTTTAACTTTACAGTCACCTTCCGCAAACCGTGTGTGCTAAAATAGAACGAAAATGTGAGATTGTCACAAAAACAAAATGCCAGCATTAGTTCTCATGTTAGCCACGCACGGAATGAACCTTCTTGCGTTTTTGTTATTATTCTTTGCTTTTATTGTTGCAACTAAGTGTGCAAATAAAAATGTTATCTACGGAATAAGAACGTATATCCGTTTTTAACTACCTAACGTTTTGTACCGAAAACACACACACGTATCTAATTTTTAGTCCAGATTTATAAATAGTCTGGAATTCAGTGTAAACTAGGTACGATAGACATTGCTATTTTAGTAACAGTCAGCGAAAGCAATAGATTAACACTTCCGTCTTTAAAACTCATTATTGAAATAAAAGCTTATTACTTTAATAATATGTACTAAGTAGTGAAAAAATAAAGAATTTTAATTCTAGCTGCTTATGGTACACGTAATGGTGAAAAACAATTTGGATACCAATCGAAAAAAAAAATTGTTCAATTAAGACAATGTGTAAAAGCAACGGTACCTATTCTAATTGACTTTTGTCAATGATCTTATATAATAAAACGTTTATTACGGAACAATAACAGAAGACAAGTATCACAAGTAAAACGATGATAGCTGCAAAAGTATAAACTGTAGCGCAGCTAAAAACACCTTCTCCACACACAGAATGAAATGACGTTCCATGCAAAACATGCTTAGTAGGTTAATTCAGATTTAGTTAGTTAATAATAAAAACTTGTATATTTAGAACTGCTGTAATAATTTTGCAGCGAACGAAAGAGTAGGTTTTAATCAATAGCTAATTTCTTGCTCCTCTTTTGCACGAGGTAAGTGATATCGGCTTCCCAGGGCCGGATTTGGGGGAGGGCCACCAGGGCTACAGCCCCGGGGCCTCCACAAGTGGGGAGCCCCCACAATGAGAATAAAAAAAAACATGTTACCACTAACTAATAAGAATTATATATTCTTATTATTTAATCATTGGTCTTGTAATAAATTATTGAAGCACTACAATTCAAAAAATTTATTCATCAATTTGGAAAATTGTTAGGGGCCTCCACTTCTTTCTTGCCCCAGGGCCTGCAGACCTCTAAATCCGGCCCTGCGACTTCCTGAAGTTTTTCAATATATTCCATTGTGTTACTTGACTGTCTTTTTTTGGTAATGCATGTGAAGTGGCAAGAAGAGAGAATAGGAACAGGGCTTCATTAAAATTGATTAAAAAAGAGCTCCCGATCTACTTACATTTCGCACCCCTAGATCTAAAGGGAACTAACTCAAAATTCTTAATTTTTCAGTTATGCACACCTTTGAGTCTGTCATTTCAATACCTATCGACCAATAAACCAGATTCAAAACTATTTCCAATATTTGGAGTCGCATATTGGAAATACTTTTGAATCTGGTTTATTGGTCGATAGGTATTGAAATGACAGACTCGAAGGTGTGCATAATTCAAAAATTAAGAATTTTGAGTTAGTTCCCATTAGATCTAGGGGTGCGATTTATTAACATAGAATTTGTTTAAGCCTACAGTTCTTTTATAAAAACTATAAAAATTGTTATGTAGGTACTGACCACAAAAAGTGCATAAAAAATAATGATTAAATAGTCGTCTTTTTAGGGTTTTGTAACAAAATGGTAAAAAGGAACCGGTTCCTTTTTAACCGACTTCAAAAAAGGAGGAGGTTCTCATTTAGTCTGTATTTTTTGTCATTTTGTGCGACTCAGTCTGTCAGTCCGTCTATCATCAATTTGAAAATTGGAGTAGTTTTAGATGACGTTTTCCCAACTATTTTGCAAATAAGAAAGAAATAAAGTAAGGTAGGTATATTTGTTTTTTGCAACAGGGACTGAACGGGGGTCTTAAAAATTCAAAGTAGGGCTACTAGGGCATGGGTATCATATGAAACAGCAGTATTTGCACATTCTCAAAAGAAAAAACGAAAAAATACAACCCCCCCCCCCCCCCCGCTCCGAAGTTTGCATAGAGGATAAATAATCTATAATTATTGTATGTGATAGAAGTTTATGTAAGATTACAGACAACTAAAACAATGTCTCTATATTTAGATATCCGATCCCCGTTTTATTTTTGTATACTGCTTTTATTTGTGCTATTGCACACATTTTCAGAAATCGCCAACAAAACTAGGTATATTAGTTCCACTATCGGTCAAGAGATGGCGGTGACTTAAAACTGCAATATTGTATTCAATAATAATAATACTACTAGCTGACCGTACAGACGTTGGTCTGTTTCCTAGAACTCGATAGCAGCGCCATCTGTCGGGCTGATTTGTGAATCTAAAACATTTTTTTGAATGCGTTTGGGTACCACCCAAACGCATACAAAAAAATCATTAAAATTGGTCCAGCCGTTTAGGAGGCGTTCAGTGACAGACACACTTACAGTAGAATTATGTATTTATAAAGATAAAAAACTTATATATGATGCTCTTGACCGGTTTTTTATTATTCTATACTCTTTATTTGCTCTCTCTTAAACCAGACATACTATAATTATTTTTATTCTTTAAATTTTTGACACATTGATAGACTAAGGCATCGTCTAGAAACGCCCGGGTGTTTCCATTGTGAGGATCGTCTAGAGGACACGGTGGAGCATACGGTGGAAGTGTGCCCTGCCTGGGCGGAGCACCGCCGTGTCCTCGTGGAGGCGATCGGCGGCAGCGATCTCTCGCGTCCGGCCCTGATGCGAGCCATGGTACGGAGCGAGAGGGCATGGGAAGCCGTCACCTCCTTCTGCGAAGCAGTAATGCTCGCCAAGGAGGAGGCGGGGCGCGTCAGGGAGTGGCAGTCTCTGCGCCCTCACGTCCCTAGCCGCCGCAGGAGGAGACGCCCCGGGCGCCGGGAGTCGATTGCGGACTCCCGGCCACCGTAGGCGCGAGCTTGCGGGTGGCGAGCAATGGGTAGCTCGCCGCCCGGTAAGGACCAAGCTCGGGTCGACGGCGCGTAGTGTTCCACGCGCGCCTCAAAGAGATGTCAGCAACACTGAAGGGGTCTGCTAGGACCGATGCCTGCTGGGGTCGCGTGATTGTTCGAAAGAGATACCGTGACCCTGGCGCATGGGCAACTGAAGGAACACGGTCAGTAAAAGTCTGACACGCCCTCCCGCTCCGCCTAGAGCGGGAGAAGTCATTTGATGATTTTCCATCCAAAAAAAAGGCATCGTCTAGCACATAGAAATATTTTTAAACGGAAGCGAGAAGTTAGAAATAGCTTCCCTACCATTGTTCCCTACAAAAGAAGATTTAAGACTAACCACGTAGGTATAAAAACTATTGTTTATGTTAAATTATTACCACGCAATATTGTTTTAGAATTACGTTATACTTATATGATAAGAACTATAGATATTGCTACGTAATTTGATATTCAATAAAAAAATATGTACGGTGACCAAGAGAAATAAATAACTAGGATCGTTGGATATAGTTAAAGTTTTCTAAGAAACCGATGGATATTTTCGAATAAAATTTAATTTAATCAATAGAGAACAAACAGTTAATTAATCAAATTGAATTTCATCTGAAAATTTTGAAAAGTTTCTTACTAAACTATAAGTATGTCCGGCGACCAATTCTTGTCTCTTTTGGTGACTGTATCTATTGATGATTATGTCGAAATAATTTTCTAGAAAAAATCTCCGATGTCGCGGTCAAGTTCACGAAAAAACGTAGATAGCACTATCAATGACAATACCTTAAAACAATATAATTATCTTTTGTTAAAAATAACTATGAAGTAACCCCGCCGAGATTCCCACAGACACGTGTATTTAAATAAGCGGCGGTTTAATTTTTTGTTAAAAAGTTTTTATTTTGTAATTTTTTGTGGCTTTAATGTACTAATAATACTTGGCAAGGTATACCCTATCCAATGAAAAAAGAATTATCAAAATCGGACTACTCTGTACAAAGTTATGCGTGGTTATACATTACAATCAATGAGTGAACAATCAATCAACCCCTGTTTTCCAACCCTCAGGGTTCGATTTTGTTTTCCAAATTTATGTGAGACTACCCTCGGAGTATACCCTTTCCAATAAAATAAGAATTATCACAATCGGACTACTATGTAAAAAGTTATGCGTGGTCATACATAAAATAAAAATTAAAAAAATATACGCGTCGAATTGATAACCTCCTCCGTTTTTTTTCGTCGGTTAATAAGTTTCAATCAGTTTACCTAGCTTTACCCCAACTATATTGGGGGTCATCTTCCATACAAACCGGATGCAGGCGAATACCAGTATTTTACATGGCAGAACTGCGTATCTGACCTCCATAACCCTGTTACTGGGTAATACGATCGGTACCCCTTGGTAAGACTGGTTGTCAGACTTTTAGAGTTCTAACTAGGTTCTGCTGTGCTGGTAGGTACCCGTACAGGACTGATGACCAGAGGTCGGAGTAGGTAGATTGATTTTACGTACTCGCATCATGAATAATCATAGAAATCATAACATGGATAAGCCTTTTTTCCGGAATTTCATTTTGGTACTTAAGGGATTAATTCGAATATTGTGAAAGTAAGGATTTTTAAACTAGGTACTACATTAGAAATTTATATGAATGCGATAGATAAACATTTAAAATTGTTTTTTTCTTACTGTAGAAGGCCGATCACCTATATTAATAAAAACTTTTTTGCAAAAAAAAACAACCGACTTCCTTAAAAACACTACAAAGTGAAAAATAACTTTAATTTCGGTAGTCGGTGTCTTAGGATCTGTACTTATGGTTTTTTTGCCACCGACTTCCAAAATTAAAGTTATTTTTCACTTTGTAGTGTTTTTAAGGAAGTCGGTTGTTTTTTTTTGCAAAAAAGTTTTTATTTTAAAATTTTTTGTTGTGGTATTCACCCTGCACTAATTCCAAACAAACAATGCATATTTATGCGATAGCAGAAATCGCGGTTGATTTCCTGTCATTTTTTAAAGAGTTCCGGTGTCTGTCTCCCGAACTCATCATCAGATCTATATGAAAATGATATGGGACCATTTCGGAATAAACCCCTTTCGAACAAAAAAAGAATTTTGCAAATCCGTCTATATATGACGGAGTTATGGCCGAACATACATAAAAAAAAAAAAAAAAAACATATAAACATCCGAATTGATAACCTCCTCCTTTTTGAAGTCGGTTAAAAAGACAGCAAAAAGGTTATACATTTCTTATTCATATTGATGTATTCTTTATTCTACACATTACTACATTTGAAATTAATTACAAAATCCCTGAATCCCGGAGGCATATCCATACTTATATATACGTGCTAGTTCATTGATCCCATTTCAATCTACCTACTCCGACCTCTGCTGATGACCTTGTGAAGGCTGCAGGAATACGTTGGAAGCAGGAAGGACAAAACCGGTTGAAGTAGCAGAGTTCTCCGTGCCTCGGAAAGCACGGCCGTTGGTCCCGGCTGTCATACCGATTGTCTTCTTTTACAGTCGTTACGGGTTCCTCATCATCATCATTTCAGCCGAAAGACGTCCACTGCTAGACATACGTCTTCCCCAAAAGGGCGTTTGCCTAAATCGCCACGCTTGGCAGGCGGATTGGCGATCGCAGTATGGTGGCAAGATGCATAAAGAACGCTGCTGCCCATTCTCTAGTAAGTCCCTTAGGCCCGGCGCCCACTATCGGTGGGCATCGGTGCGGCTCGGTACAGCTCGGGCGCCTTATGGCGACTTTGGGCGGCTTCGGGCGCCTCAGAGCTGCGTCGGGCGACTTTGGGCTGCCTCGGCAGCCGTAAGCATGGCTAAGGACGCCGAGGCTGTCTTCGGGTAGCAAGATGAACAATGAGAACTAAGTCCCAATCCAGCAATTTAAATACACACGCACAACTGTTTTCACGTAACGTTACGACTGCTCTGCGATGTTTCTGCCGCCCGAACTATTCTGAGGGTACCCAAAATCAGCTACGGCGGCCTTAGCCATGCTTACGGCTGCCGAGGCAGCCTGAAGTCGCCCGACACAGCTCTGAGGCGCCCGAATCCGCCCGAAGCCGCCGTAAGGCGCCCGAGCTGTACCGAGCCGCACCGATGCCCACCGATAGTGGGCGCCGGGCCTTAGTCGCTTTCTACGACACCCACGGGAAGAAATGGGTGGTGTTATTCTTTACGTCCGGCAACAAACAGACAAGAAACTAAGCGTTTCAAATTTTCCTTAAATAAGGAAGTATTTAACTACTTAGTAATAACTTCAAAATTATGTACAAAACAATTAATAATGTGTCAACGGTCAAAGACGGCAAACAAATAAATACTAGTTCAATAAATAAACAATAAACATAACTGACAATGTTTTTAAAGTGGCTATTATTTTATTTATTTATTTTACAATATATTAATGGTGTGCAAACACTTAAAAGATAATTGTCTTGCAATACATATCTTGGGGACACCCTATCCTAGGAGAAATACAGTGACCTTATTGGTGATGTTCTTTAGGAAGGTCAGGTGCGTAGTACTGGTAGCCGGCGTGCGTGTATAACCAGATGTATGAACTTAAACGAGGCAAAAGGAGGAGGTATGGAAGGATCGCAGATGGTGTTCTGTAGTTTCTGTTTAAACCACGGGAAAATGGCGTGAGTTTATATATGTATGTAATAAATATCTTGATAAACAATATGGAAAATAGAAAATATTTTATTGCCCAGTCGGCGTAGTACCTATGACCAATTCTATATCTATTCTACCAAGAACAAAAAAAGTTCCTTATGTATTTTAATTCTGTAAAAATGTTTCTATCTCATCAATAGTAAAGAGAAGTAGTCATCATACTTGATATCGTACTCTTGTCGACTGAAGAATAGAAACATCTCTTTTCTTCAGTTTTACACAATTTTTCTACGATACAATCTATCATTTTGTCTTCCCTTTCGTCGACAAATTCCGTTTCTATGGCGGTCATGCTACGCGTGCAGGTAATATAATAAGCAAACATAGGTTAACATCAAGTTGAGACGACATGAGTAGCTTAAATATTACCCACAGCTAGTTACAGTTTATACAGGATCAGTTTTTATCCAGTGCGCAAACTGTAACCATGAATTCAGCATATCATTATAGACCCCCTTGCGCAGAAATTTTTCGTCGGTTTTACAAAAAAAATATCTGCTGATTCATAGAAAAATGCAATACCTACGGGGTCAAAATGTATGGAACAGTAGATTTTTTTTTGTATTAATTTTTTTCCTGTATTTACCAGTGAACCATAAACTAGACAGTTAGTCTGTATCTTGGGGCTCAGGATACGAATTCCAGAGTGGAGACTAGAGCGGTGATTTCCGGTAGGGCTGTGCGTATGTGTAAAGTTTGTGTGGTGTGTGTGTGCGTGTGATTTGATTTGTGTGATTGATTTGATTTGATTTGATTTGTGTGTGAGGGTGTGTGTGTGTGTGAGGGTGTGTGTGTGTGTGTGTGAGTGTGTGTACTTTTGATTCAGTATCAGGTCAGGGTCGTTTTATTAATTATTGCTATTAATCAAAGCTGTATTTCCTGAAAGGATTATTTTATTTTATTAGGCAGAAGTGTTCCTGTAGTATATCCAGATTTCACCGGTTACGTTTAAAAGCCCCATGTAATAGAGTAATAGCCTATTGCCATCAACCGGACACATTTCCAGAGACTGGTGAAATTAGGGATAGAACAGTGGTAGATATAATAGAGCAGTGGTGGCCCAGTGGTAACGAACGCGACTTACGAGTAGTAGGTCGTGAGTTCGAACCCAAGCAGGCGCTTTACTTTTTGTAAATTATTTCATCACCACTGCTCTCAAAACGGTGAAAAAAAACATCGTGAGGTAACCGGCATGTCTTAGAACCAAAAATTCGAAGACATGTGACATCCGCCAATCCGCAAAGGGCCCGCGTAGTGGATTACGGCCCGCTGCCTCTCACCGAGAGGAGGCCTGTGTCCCAACAGTGGGAACGTAATAGGCTGCTGATGATTAGAGATAGAAAAACCAATAATACTTTGCCTGACCTGGCGATGGAACCCAGGACCTCACGCTCGGAGAATAGAACCGGCGAGAGATGGCGTGCGGTGTCCCACAAGGATCAGTCCTGCATTCGTAGCATGACCACCGTAGAAATGAGTATATCCCATCCACCACGGTCGTCCCGTCCCGTTAACGGGGTGGTTGGGAAAAATTGTTGCATCGACTCCGGTAGTGTCGACTCGGTCGTTTAACGGGGTGGATGGCACAGATTTAGTCTCACCTACCCCGGTGTGTTTTTAATGAAGCGGACAGCACAGATTGAGTAGCATACGCCCCGGTAGTGTTTAAAGAGATTTTTCATTTTCTTACACATTTTGTAAGTCAGCTAGAAAACACTTTATGTCTTTGAAGTACCAAGTGGTCATAACTCTATAGGAGCTCATCTATCCCGTTGTGTCAGCTACAACACGCCTTACGCCTTCGAAGTACCAGGTAGTCACAACTTGGCTGGAGCTTGTCAGACAAAGGAGTGTCAGCTAGAAAACGCTTTATGCCTTCGACGTACTAGGTTATCATAACTTGGCAGGAGCTTACCAAACAAAGGAATGTCTGCTACAAAACGCTTTATGCCTTAAAAGTACAATTAATTGATTCTGAGGCGGTAGGAAGTTCGCTGGGTCAGCTATACTCCATTTGTTTAGGTAGTTAACTAAATGTAAACAATCTTAACATGTCTTTTATCTAAAAAACTGTCTAAATATTGAATCTAAAAATGTTTACAATTAGGTATTTACTTAAACCGATGTTAGGTAAGTAACTTAATTTAAATAATATTTGTTGGTCTTTTATACGATTTATTTTATATAAAAAGACATATCAAGATTGTTTACCTTTAATAGTTAACTACCTAAACAAATGGAGTATAGTTATTGTTATAAAAATAAATATGAAGTGTAATTATAATATTTAATATTCTCGAAAATGTTATGTTACTATTTTTAATTAAATTTTTATTATATTATATAAAAATGGATTATACCATCTAAAATTACAGACCGACATGTTCATTACTCGTAAGCACCAAGAAACAAATACTGGAACATAAGTACTTTCTACTATGCGGCGCGTATGCTACTCAATCTGTGCTGTCCGCTTTGTTAGAAATACACCGGGGTAGTTGCGACTAGATCTGTGCCATCCACCCCGTTAAACGACAGGGTCGGCTCAACCGGGGTCGATGGCACAATTTTTCCCAACTGCCCCGTTAACGGGGCGGGATGACCGGGGTGGATGGGATGCACTCGTAGAAAGGAGTTTTGTCGACGGAAGAATAGACAACGCGATAGTTCACACAATGTGAAAATTAACAAAAATAAACTAAATTTATCCAAAGTTTCTTTATTTATTTACTTACGGTTGTTGTTTTATTTTAAATCTAAATCAACTCGATTAGTTATCGCGATTACTAAATCAAATTGTCTTCACTACCTTATACAACTAACAGTTGTCACTGCGATTTTCGCAGTTTGAATAGAAAACTTTCTTCTAAAATAGTCTTCATCTAAAGGGTCGTAGACAAAGATCGTGAGAAACGAACGACAACATAACAGATTGCAGAAAGATGTCTACCGTGCGATATCAAAATTAGAGAAACGAATTGTGTCTATCCTTCGTAGATATGAAAGCGCCATGCTAAGCCTGCATAAAACGGTATAAATCATTCTACAATCTGTAATTTTGTCTTTTCTTCCGTCGACAAAACCCGTTTCTATGCTGGCGTAGCTATACTCCATTTGTTTAGGTAGTTAACTAAATGTAAACAATCTTAACATGTCTTTTATCTAAAAAACTGTCTAAAAATTGAATCTAAAAATGTTTACAATTAGGTATTTACTTAAACCGATGTTAGGTAAGTAATTTAATTTAAATAATATTTGTTGGTCTTTTATACGATTTATTTTATATAAAAAGACATATCAAGATTGTTTACCTTTAGTTAACTACCTAAACAAATGGAGTATAGTGTTGCAAAGGACTCGAGTCCTTGAGTCGTAATTTGAAAGACTCGACTCAATTATGCAAGACTCAGTGTGCTGAAAAGGCTCGAAGTCTAGAGTCAAGCACTCGGGTCTTAAAACGGACTCGAATATTAAAAAGGACTCGAGTCTTAAAGAGGACTCGAGTCATAAAAAGGACGCGAGTCTTAAAGAAATACTGACATGCAACTGCATGAAGATGAGCCTTGTAGCTCATCATTCGAAAAGGCTCGAATAGAAGGTGATAAGTTCAAATTAGTGGTTATGAAGTAATTATGCGTACAAAAAAAATCTGACGAGTTATTCATAGACTCGAATTCATTTTAAGACTCGAGTCCTTTTCTTAGACTCGAGTCCTTTTTAAGACTCGAGTGGCTGTTAAATGACTCAGGCTCAGCTTGACTCTTGACTCCGAGTCTTTTGAGCACACTGAGTCTTGCATAATTGAGTCGAGTCTGTAAAATTACGACTCGAGGACTCCAGTCCTTTGCAACACTAGGCGTAGCATGACGTTCTATCTCTATTCTACCAAGAATAGAGAAAGTTCTTTCTATATTGGTTATGCTACGCGTGCTGGGGCCTCTTGATGATTTCCTACCCACAAAACAAAAGGACCTCACACTCTGCAGTAGCGCTTGCGACTTCTAGATCAGCAATATAGTCTGAATAAATATTTGATACAATGAAACGTTAAATATCGTCACACGAATATCATGATTTTGACCCCCTTCCTTCCCCGTCCTTGTCACAGCTGGTCACTTTTAAGAGACCCTCCCTAGAGTGACGTCACATATTTTATATCTAAAAATAATTATTGAATTAAAACAACAGATCCGAAATTAGTTTTATTTCAATTTAAATGATTTTTAATAAAATAAACATGAAATCAAACAATGCAAGAAATATCTCTACAGCTAGAGTTGCAAATGTTTTTGAGTTAGTTCCTAGTTCGTGTTTTATTTAACACTTAGATTAAAATAGATTTTGAAATGTGACGTCACGAAATTTAGGACCCCTCCCACCCCCTTGTCACATAATGTCACACTTCGTCAACCCCCTCCCTCTCCCTTAACGTGTGACGTAACTTATGGAAGATCCCCAAGTCGAGGCGGAGGTGTCATTATCACCATAATTTAAGCTGAAAAATGTCCACTCCTATACATAGGTCTCCACACGCTTCGTCACTTCGGTTTCACTTCTTTTGGTTTTTGGAAATTCGTAAGAAATATCTAAGTTCTACGAACAAATATAAATTACAAAACAGCGAAGTAATCGATTGCCCATCGAATGATGTTATTTTTACACGCTTTATATTAGCTTCACTTGCATGTTTGTTTGTAACCGACTCCTTATGCGCGATTTTGACCCACTTTAAACGACCAGATTTCATTTTTTTTATTTTTTATTCGTTTATTCGTAGATATTAAACATACAATGTAACACAATTCTTCTGCCAAACTGCAGTACAGTTTGTCGGCAGTGTTCTCGTGGATACAGCTTTTAATATCTAAGTATAACAACAAGGGGTTCACAAAAAAAAAAAAAAAACATAGCACATGATGGGCTCAGGTCGTCTTGCCCACCAGGCTGCCATGAGCAACGTAAGCACACAACCCACTCCTCCCGACCTTAAACTCTGTAGACTTATCGAGGACCGATGACAATACTATAATTTCATAAAGTACCATTATCCTTGCCAGGGTTACCAGGCAGCAAAAAAACTGTCTTCGAAAACTACGCTGACATACGTCACAAACTACGCTGACATACGTCACAAACTACGCTGACATACGTCTCCAAATTCGAAACACCCTAAAATAGAAAACCAAACTAAAAAGTAGAAAATAATGGAAAAAAAGCGTGGGGTGCTTTTTAATGTTTTTTTTATTGATATCAGGCATATCCCACGCTTTTTTCCATTATTTTCTACTTTTTAGTTTGGTTTTCAATGGAAGCGTGTGTTTTAGTTTTTTAATTTTTTTTATTATTTTTGTTTTTCTTTGTTCCATTACCTTTTGGTATAGCTAATTTAACTTGACCCTGTATAGTAGTAGTACCTAGTAGATTTCAGAAGCTGGTCACGATTACATTTAATAACGTTTGACGCTACTAGCAAGCCAATGAAAATGGCCTATACGAACCTAGGCTTAATTTGTACAGCCAGCTAAACAGTTACCTAATAGCACGTAGAGTAATGAAATAGAGCTAAATCATTGTCACCGGAGACTTCAGAAGCTGGTCACGATTTCATTTGGAGACGTGTTTTAGATAAATATCCTTCTTGGTTTTCCTTGGTGTGTATTACTATTACTAGTACTTCTATAGTGATATATTGCTTAGCAATGTTTTAGCAACTGTGTATGTGCAAATTGGGTGATGTTCGGAATCTGTTAGGCCAAGACCTCGCTATTGACTTGAGGTGCGGTAAAAACAAAATTTTCGGTATTTGACAGAGCATCGTAGCAGCAAATAAGGTTCAAAATAGCGATGCGATTGATGTTCAACATCATCATCATCATGTCAGCCATAAAACGTCCACTGCTGAATATAAGCCTCCATAATCGTCACGCTTGGGAGGTTGCCATAATCGTCACGCTTGGCAGGCGGATTGGCGATCGCAGTATGATGGTAAAATGCATAGATAACGCTGCTGTCCATTCTCTAGTATGTCCCTCTTAGTCGCCTTCTACGACGCCCACGGGAAGAAATGTGCGGATACGGTTAAACGCAGAACTTTAAAAACGCAGAACTTTAAAAACTTCTTAACAAAAAAATTAAACCGCCGAAAAATCTTAAAAGCAAAAAATAATAAACCTTAAAATTATGAGTCAGCCTGGTCAGCGCTTTGAGTGATCTTTGTTCATTGATTTTTGAGCGCCGACTCAAAATTTTAAGTTTTATTATTTTTTGCTTTTAAGATTTTTCGGCGGTTTATTTTTTTTTTATTAAAAAGTTTTATTTTATAATTTTTTGTGGCTTTAATATACTAATAATACTTGGCAATATATACCCTATCCAATGAAAAAAGAATTATCAAAATCGGACTACTCTGTATAAAGTTATGCGTGGTTATACATTACAATCAGTGAGTGAACAATCAATCATCCCCTGTTTTCTGACCCTTAGAGTTTGATTTTGTTTTCCAAATTTATATGGGACCACCCTCGAAGTATAACCCTTTCCAATAAAATAAGAATTATCACAATCGGACTACTATGAAAACAGTTATGCGTGGTCATACATAAAAAAAAACAAAAAAAAAATATACGCGTCGAATTGATAACCTCCTCCGTTTTTTTTCGTCGGTTAAAAAAGTAATAGAAGATCAAAGCTATATTCTCCTATTTTGACTGACTTGACTTTGACTGGCCTGTTAGTCTAGTGGTTAGTGACCCTGACTGCTAAGACTGAGGTCGTGGGTTCGATTCCCACCCAGGACAAATCTTTGTGTGATGAGCACAATCATTTGTTCTGTGTCTGGGTGTAATTTATCTAAAATATGTATGTATTTAGAACTATTTAAGTATATTCATCAGTTTTCTGGCTCTGCCTAGTTGGGGATCAAATAACGGTGTTTTGGTTGTCCTAGGTATATTATTATACAGATCATTCACATCAATTAAAGCATCAAAGGAACAATAAACCCTGACCTAGGCTGCCTCTAATCACATCTTAGTTAAGTAAATGATACTTAGTTAATGTTATCTCTGTCATCAATTAACGAGTACGTGTGTCGTGTCACACGCAGAGCGCTGTGGTGCGCGTGCGTCTGGTGGCGTACGGCAAACCTAGCGCGACGACCACGAATGGGGGCTAATCTTAGAAATACAAATTTTCTTAGGTTTTTGTGATTTTCAGCACCCTAATTGCAAAACGCACAATTTATCAGAATCTGAATGGGATTGAAGATTATTTCTAAACGATTGCATCATTTGTTCGAATAAATTGTCGGTTCTGCAACGTAAATAACGCAATGAATGTTGTTTAACTATGAATATTAAACCAATTCCTACCGATAAAAAGTTCCGCAATTACCCCTCAGGTCAGTGTTGTATGTTCATTAAAATATGATTCGACTCATGACCGTAACAAATAGGTGTGGTTTTACAGAATTCGAAGAGTTGAGATCCATAGCAAATAACAAGAAAAAAAAAAATCGGGAATTGGAGATTTGCGCACACTCTTGTAGCTTCCCCTTAACTTAACATTAGGTACTTCTCTGGACCTACTCTTTGTAGGACCTCAGAGTAAGTGGGGTCTTAGCCAAATTGGGCAGACTAACCGACTTTATATGTATAATATGTTTTTCACTAGCAGCCCGAAGACTTAAATTTGTGCCTCGTTGATGGTACTAAATTCGTCCCCTGTTAAGAACCTATACAATATACAGCTTCAAAAGGCTAGCAAAACTCCGTAGATACCACATCTGCGGAGTTTTACTAACCATTTGAAGCGTATCGATATCTCGACGGGTACATAAAGACATGTCAAAAACAGAGGTATACAGGGAGAGCGTTATTTATGTTCAAACCGCTCTAGAAATAATCCTATGTACACTTTAAATATTTTTTTTCTATAATGTTTTATTAGCTTTAGGAAATTTATAATGGTATTTAACACACATTTTCTGTTTTTATATTTTCTTGGAAAAACTGATAGATGACTCTTTCTGCGCTGATGTTAAAATAAAAGCATGTCAGACATGTTATCATTGTTCTCATATACGATTCGTAAATGGCATTAAATAAGTAATATTTAAAAAAATATATACAGGTATGTGCATATGGAAAATCTAAACGCAATTGTGCAATAAACAAAAATGCCATTTTTGACATGTCTTTATGTACCTACGTAGGGACCGTCGACTAATACTTTACAATTAATAATACATAATATTACTATTAATATAATTAATATCTGTATACATTTAAATAATACAATTAATATTACATTTTGAACTGACTTTGAAATGAACTTTATGAAATGAAATTGACTCTGAACTGTAACACAGTTTAATTCTCAAGCAGACACAATTAGGTAGGTTAGGAACTCAAATAATTATATTGTAATTCTATTATCGTAATTGAATAGTACTCATCTAATTATTTGTATGCCAATATTAGCAAAACAGCGCTCTATATTGTTGTTGATTTTTGTATGTTTTGTAAATAAAATATTCTATTCTTATCTAAAACAAAAAGAAGACCCGGTCTCATTACCGTGACCCTGGCACATGGGCAACTGAAGGAACACGGGTGGGTTTTAGACAGTAAAAGTCAGACATGCCCTCCCGCTCCGCACAGAGCGGGTAAAGTCATTTGATGATTTACCATCCAAAAAAAAAAAATACCCGGACTCATGTGTAGTCACTTGAAATTAAGAATTTGATTATTTTTTCTATTTTATTTTTTAAATATCGATAATACCATACCCATTCTGAGGATTTTCTTTTACTTATTTTAATTTGAGCCTGTTTGTATGTATTATAATTGAAACATAGCGAAAAGTGGGCGTAGGATGTCTAGAGGACTGGATTTGTGCTTCTGGTTTATCGCCTGTCGCCCCCTATTAAGCATTTTAATAATAAGTAACAATAATAATTATATAAGTACCTAATTAAATATCTCGACTTAGCACACGAGGTTGTTGACATGTGGAATGTTGACTCGGCTGTCATTGTGCCGATTGTCGTATCAGCCAATGGGCTGATAGCCGAAAGCCTCAATCTTTCGTTCCGTGTGGTATCTTTTTTTTTTTTTTTTGGAGGGGAAATCATCAAATGACTTGGGCATGGCATAGGGCATGTCAGGCTTTTACTGACTAAAACCCACCCGTGTTCCTTCAGTTGCCCATGTGCTAGGGTCACGGTATCTCTTTCGAACAATCTCTCGACCCTGGCAGTTCCGTGTGGTCTACTGGACGTAAAGAATAGCACCATCAAATTTCTTCCTGTGGGTGTCGTTAAAGACAAAAGAGAAATGTTACAACAAAATACCTTCTGATATATTGCAATTAAATGAAAGGAGGTTTAAAAGTCATATTAAAAGTACACTTTGTAAACGAGCTTATTACAAATTAGAGGACTACATCCAAGATAAGAACGCTGGGAAACATGCTGGTCTCGCTCCATAGGACAGTCTTAGAGTTTATCAAACTAGTTGCTAACTTAATTGTGTAGATAATATTTATTTTTTCTTCTATGACACTATTTTACATTCTGTAATTACTGTAACTCACACACTGACAGTTTATATGGGTAGTTCATATAATTGTTTTATTTTTATTTTTTTTATTTAACTGCTTTTGTTAATTTATTTTTAATTTCTTTTAATTTCATTTATTGTGTATATGTATCATTTGCATCGTTGTATATGTAAGCGGGCACGCCCTTTATGCCTGGAGGCTTTAGTAAGGTTTTAAGTTCTGTTTACGATTTTGTTTCATTATTTATTTCAGCTTGAGTTTAATTTTCAATGTTTTGTTGGTATATTGGCGTGTGCTAGCTGACATATGGCGAATAATGTATGTTTTGTTTTATTATATTAATAACTTATACAATATTGTATAGAATCAAGTTCTTCTAACTTAACAGACAGCAGTGCTGCTGGGGAGTTAGTTCCGCCACTTCTTCTTCCCAGCTAAAGCACTAGGAAGTGTCGAAGGGCGGGCGTTTTGGGGGGGCTGTCTTATGTAACTTTGACGTTCAAAAAGTGCTGACTCTCAGCCTAGTTTGAATAAATGAGTTTTATTTGATTTGATTTGAGACGACTAAGGGACTTACTAGAGAATGGGCAGCAGCGTTCTCTATGCATTTTATCACCATACTGCGATCGCCAACCCGCCTGCGAAGCGTGGTGATATGGCAAACCTCCCAAAAAGCATTCATTCATTTATTCATTCATTTATTTATTCTTTACTAATTAACATAGTGTTGAATATAACATATTAAATAAAATTATCACATGCAGAAAAAATACATTTAAAAGCCTAATTAAAATCAAAATTGAAGTGAAATGTTAGTTCAAGAATCAAATTAATTTTAAACATGTCAAAAAAAATACAATGTCAAATTATTAGCAGATATAATGTAAAATTCAATGTCATAACAAATATAATAACAATAACATAACATAACGAGTACAACTTCATCAAGGTCCAAATGATGAGCATAGTGTTTAAGGCAAAAGATATAAATTTATGATATAGCTTGTTCACTGCTATTTTTATAGATGATTATTTTTATCATTTGACATATACTCTGATACCGAGTAGAAATATTTTTTCAACAAGAAGGTTTTATGTTTAATTTTAAATGAGTGACAGCTATAAATTAATAATTTTAAATCAGTCGGTAACATATTAAATAACTCGACTGCTTGGTATCGGGAACAATGCTTAGTTATGTTAAGATTTGGCGCCTTTTTGTGTTTAAATTCCTTCCTTCTAGTGCTTTCTCTTATTTGACGTTCATCTTGTGTTTCATATTCATGAATATACTTAGCAAAGAAATTTAGGGTTACTAAACCTTGGGCGAGGCTTAGTCCAGCAGTGGACGTCTTTGGCTGAAATGATGATTATGATGTTTTCGATATCAATACACAAAACGTGGGTAAACTATTACCAGTAAATATAATTTGACCCTGTTTATGACTTTACGACCATAGGGTCATGCTAGTTATGATATATTCTTGTCATTATATTATACAAGGACAAGATCAATAATCTAGACGACTTGGGACATTTTTGTTTTTTTTTTTTGTGGGTGGGAATTCATCGAATGACATCTCCCGCTCTGGGTGGAGCTGGAGGGCGTTTCAGACTTTTACTGACTTAAACCCCCCCGAGTTCCTTCAGTTGCCTATATGCCAGGACCACGGTAACTCTTTCGAACAAATCTCGCGACCCTGGCAGACGGCTTGGGACATTATTATCGAACTGTATGCTCTTCATAATTATAACATAGGTACATACATCTGCGAACCTCGTCACGGCATGCCGGTTAAGAATGATATAATCTTAACTAAATACAAACTAAGAGTAATTACTTATTAGTCAGCGGGTCGCGTCAACCACCTTACTATATTATTGTAGGTACAGACGCCAGCACATCAAGCTACCAGAAACTATCAAATTCTCCCAATGAAACTTGTACCTAATGATTTAGCAATAAAGTTGAAAACCTATTAAAGAAATTTGACAGATTGTAGTAGCTGTCAACTCGTGTCACGCACGCCGCGACCTTCAGCGCGTGCGACTGCGTACGAGTTAGATAAACTGTTGCATAGATGTTATGTGGGTCGATGGCACCGTGGGTGAGTTTAACGGTAGTTTAAAATTACTTGACATAATAGTCAGTGTAATGTGAGGGTCGTCAGAACCTCGAAAGTCTGACAACCAGTCTTACTTGCCCAGAATGGGTTGTGGAGGTTAGATAGGTCAGGTCTGCCAGGGTCGCGAGATTGTTCGAAAGAGATACCGTGACCCTGGCACATGGGCAACTGAAGGAACACGGGTGGGTTTTAGTCAGTAAAAGTCTGACACGCCCTCCCGCTCCGCCCAGAGCGGGAGAAGTGATTTGATGATTTCCCATCCAGAAAAAAAAAAGATAGGTCAGGTAGAAATGGCTTTAACCTTGTCAGTTCAACGACATTTCTTGCTTTATTTATTTTATTTACGTTCTTGAGTAGACAAATGTTTCGAACGTCTACAGCAATGGAATATCTTTCAAAATCGTTCAAACTGTGATTGATGTTAAGCAATTAGGGTGCAGACCTCCACTCTGCAAGAGGAAGTAGGCCATAGCTTATGTCCCAAGTCTTGGTCTATCTATGTGCAAAATGTCATCCATATCCATTCAACTGTTATAGCGTGGAAGCATAACAAACAAAGAAACTTACTTTTGCATTTATAATATTAGTCAGGGTGCTAGTCGCTCAGGGTTTTTAAATAAATAAATAAAATAAAAATTGAAAATTAATTTATTTCAGGTCTTTAACCCATATTAAATTAAAAAGGACACAATTGCCATGCCTGCACTAAAAATGTTACAGATTACAGATTAATAGACATACAAACTAATAACAGAAATTGAAATTAGAATTATAAGTTAAATACAAAATAAGCGTGTGCGTGCGTGTGTAATGTGCGTGTGTGTGTTTTTGCGGGATGCAGGATTTTACATAAAGTTAGTGTATTGCGTAGTTCAGTTGTGGCGAAGTAGAGGCCGCCACATGTAGTATAACTAAACGCGATAAAAACCAGTAGACAGGCTGACGCTTCTCTGCCAGGGTCGCGAGATTTGTTTGAAAGAGTTACCGTGGCCCTGGCATATAGGCAACTGAAGGAACACGGGTGGGTTTTAGTCAGTAAAAGTCTGACACGCCCTCCCGCTCCGCCCAGAGCGGGAGAAGTGATTTGATGATTTCCCATCCAGAAAAAAAAAAGATAGGTCAGGTAGAAATGGCTTTAACCTTGTCAGTTCAACGACATTTCTTGCTTTATTTATTTTATTTACGTTCTTGAGTAGACAAATGTTTCGAACGTCTACAGCAATGGAATATCTTTCAAAATCGTTCAAACTGTGATTGATGTTAAGCAATTAGGGTGCAGACCTCCACTCTGCAAGAGGAAGTAGGCCATAGCTTATGTCCCAAGTCTTGGTCTATCTATGTGCAAAATGTCATCCATATCCATTCAACTGTTATAGCGTGGAAGCATAACAAACAAAGAAACTTACTTTTGCATTTATAATATTAGTCAGGGTGCTAGTCGCTCAGGGTTTTTAAATAAATAAATAAAATAAAAATTGAAAATTAATTTATTTCAGGTCTTTAACCCATATTAAATTAAAAAGGACACAATTGCCATGCCTGCACTAAAAATGTTACAGATTACAGATTAATAGACATACAAACTAATAACAGAAATTGAAATTAGAATTATAAGTTAAATACAAAATAAGCGTGTGCGTGCGTGTGTAATGTGCGTGTGTGTGTTTTTGCGGGATGCAGGATTTTACATAAAGTTAGTGTATTGCGTAGTTCAGTTGTGGCGAAGTAGAGGCCGCCACATGTAGTATAACTAAACGCGATAAAAACCAGTAGACAGGCTGACGCTTCTCTGCCAGGGTCGCGAGATTTGTTTGAAAGAGTTACCGTGGCCCTGGCATATAGGCAACTGAAGGAACACGGGTGGGTTTTAGTCAGTAAAAGTTTGACATGCCCTCCCGCTCCACCCAGAACGGGAGACGTCATTTTGATGATTACCCACCCACAATTTTTTTTTTTAATTAACTTGCCAAGCGGCTAGCGAAAGGAAAGCCTTCACAGATGTCATGGGAACTAGCTAACAGTCATATAAGCTCACTGAATAATGGCCGTGAACTCTTGATATAATTATGCAAGTTTACGTAATGGAAAATGTCGATATTACAAGCAATATACCAGCTAATCATTGACATTAAATTAAGGTAATAATGGAGGTGCTCCACAGCGGCCAACGGCTAAGCTACGCACGTATTTTTAAATTGGGGTTTTCCTTGACAAACGGTTCCATCATATAACTGCCTCCCACCAGCCAACCGCCGTCAAATAATTCTGTCATTTTCACTAGTATCTATTTGACATTTAGCTGTCAAAATATTGTGTGACCTCTGTTCGGTTTATTAAGGATCCACGGTGCGTGATTTTGTGGATTATCATTGCAGGCAGGGCCAAAGACCACGGACAGCCAAGCACCGTACACCAAGACTCATCCAATGGTGTGTGTAGTTCTGTGAAGGTCTTTTTTGTGGTTGGTAAATCATCAAATAACGTCTCCTGCTCTATGCAGAGCGGGAGGGCGTGTCAGACTGTTACTGACTAAAACCCACCCGTGTTCCTTCGGTTACCTATATTTCAGGGCCGCGGTAACTCTTTCGAACAGTCTGTGAGGGTCCTGAGATGAGATCTAATTTGTTGACGTGAAAAAGAAGCTCGCACCGCACCTATGAAATTACCGACGGGTGTGTCTGAGCTTCAACGGACGATACTCTTTCCATGGAGTTGCGGTGCGGGCTCGTCTGCGTCCGTTTGCAAGATGACGCATCGTGGGAAGCCATCTTTAAGAAACCACAAGTTTAGCCTCAGTTTATATGAAAATGTAGGCGAAATCGTCCATTGTGTAACCCACGGCCCACGCATGCGTAGTCAGCAAATGAACCGCGCAGCTAACGTGGCAATACTCTCTGAGAACATCCTACGTAGTAATAACATAACGGTCCTCCAGACCATGTTTCGGCCGAGGGTTGCACTTGTATAGTGCATACAGGGATAATCGTCGTTGATGCCCAAATTCATTAAAAACATCTTATGGGTCTCTGCGAGGTGGCTTAGGCCCCTCGTACATCTTACAAAGTTCAGGAACCCCAGAGTCTCGAGATATGTCAAACACACTCAATAATAGTCCTCGAGAACGTATTTCAGTCATGGCGGCTAATCTCAACCAAGAATAGCGGTGCAAAAGTGTGTGCTCAAACGCAGATGCACTCTCTCTTCCCTTACTCTCATAGTCTGATGGGATGGCGAGAGTTATTGGGTTATTCCATTAGGAATTTCTTAATAACAGCCCAGAGATTGGAAGTGGACGGTGTGATAACCCCGTGCCTCGGAAAGCACGTTAAACCGTTGGTCTTGTGCCTGATCTCCCTCCCGTCGTGTCAGGCAGGCTACGTGCCTACCCAACAAACTTCCTACGTAGTAGTGGACGATCGGCTTAATATTTATGATACCTTACTTTAACTTGACCCTAACGCAATACAAAGTGAATGGATGTTAAGTAACTTGATCTATCATAAGTACGTGTATTGCATTGAGATCATACTGATTTCGTTCGTCGAAAAACTATTTGAGTAATTGTTAGTAATGTTTCAATATGGATTTCATAAATTAACTGACTCACTCATGTTTCAGTTTCCTAATGACCGCTGCAGGCAGGACGATTGCCAGTTCTTGTCCGACTTAAGTTTGATGTATAGTATATAGTTTGATATTACCGGCCTGTTAGTCTAGTGGTTAGTGACCCTGACTGCTAAGACTGCGGTCGTGGGTTCGATTCCCACCCAGGACAAATCTTGTGTGATGAGCACAATCATTTGTTCTATGTCTGGGTGTAATTTATCTATAATGTGTATGTATTTAGACAAATATAAGTATGTTTATCAGTTGTCTGGTTACCATAGTACAGGCTCCGCCTAGTTTGGGATCAGATAACGTTGTGTCGGGTGTCCTAAGATATATATTATATGTTTTTGCCAAACTTTGGTTCAGCAGAGACATTTCCATGGATAATTCCTTTTTACCAAGGGGTACCGTGTTACTCAGTAACTGTGTTGTGGCGGTGAGACAGGCAGTCGCTGCATCCGGTTATACTGAAAGCCGAAAATTGGGGAAAGGCTAAGGAAAGTCTTTCGTGATGCGGTTTCCGACTTATTATCAGGTCACCTTTATTAAGGAAGAGTTTTAACCGACTGGTGTTGTTGCAGAAAGCTACATGACTCTTCGACTAAGTGCTAAACGTCTCCGAATTTACGTATATTCAATCATCATCATAATTTCAGCCGAAAGACGTCCACAGCTGGACATAGGCCATGTGGGAGGCCTTTCAACGTCGTGCTACGTCTTCAAGTACGCGCTCGCCGCTCCAGAACCTTTCGATCCCATCGACCATCCGTTCTGCGAGCAATGTGCCCTGCCCACTTTTTTTTGTGGCTGGGCAATCATCAAATCACGTCTCCCGCTCTGGGTGAAGCGGAAGGGCGTGTCAGACTTTCACTGACTAAAACCCACCCTTGTTCCTTCAGTTGCCTATATGCCAGGGCCACGGTAACTCTTTCGAACAAATCTCGCGACCCTGGCAGGGTGCCCTGGCCCCTGCCAGTTAAGTTTGGTTAGTAGTTTAATTTATTTATTCATTTACTTATCTCTGCCTCACGATGTTAGGTTATTTTAATATACCTTTCTTTTATAACTATCATTACAAGTTCATTACCCAATGAGATAGTGCTGTCTTTTATAATTATAATGTCTTGTGTGGTTTTATATTTTCATGTATTAGTTAAAAACTATTCCTTATATTTTTTATTGTATTTCTTGGGCTCTAATTACCCGAAATAAATGAATAATGAGCAGCAGATGATGATAATGAATGACAAAAGCGTCCACAACGACTAGCTACTGTTCATTTAACCAATTAATAAATTACAAGTTATTAAAGATCGCATGTTCTTATCTACTTAATCGCCATTGATTTGCTGCTCTTGGCCCAGAAACACAGTACCCTTCTTTTTTCTCAGAAGATGGGCTGACGGAAATACACATTTTTTTTACATTTGTTTGTTGACTAATCTGTCAACATCTTTATTAAAATAATAAGAAATACTTAAGTTTTAAATTAATTTAAAAAACAAAATAATAACGTAAATTAACTAAAGCTGTTTACAAATTAAAAAATAGCGTCGAAAAATTCATCCGCATCGCTGTCGACTGGCAACGTTGCCAAGAGACTGGCAGCATTACCACGTTGTATGGCAATGCTTAGCCTCTGGCCAAGGTAAAAACCAGCCCTTAGGTCACGGGAAGTGTCAACAAGCCGTTTAGAGATTTGCTTAAATAGGCCAAGAGCACTCGGACCCCACGATCTGAGGGTTTCAACCCCTAATCTGTCATGAATCATTATTTTTAATCTCGCCAAGAGGAACCAAAAATAAAACTACAGGGAGGTGATCTACCTTTCCTGGAAGCGTTTGGCGTTGGCCTAGAGCTCAAATTATCAGGATAAGACGTAGCTAGCATACTCATAAAGCACATAAGTTTTAGTTGTCTCGTTTTTATGCTTTGGATTTTATTGATACATTAAAATACTTAGATTTCGTCACTCACTGACTCACTTATCAAAACCACTAGGGCATTTCCCGTAGTTTTAGAAAGCTGTAATTGAGTACGCTCGCTAGGATTAGCACATAAACAACAAAACAATTAAGAACTCTGTCACTTTCACCCTGCAACCATCATCATTATCATCATTTCAGCCGAAAGACGTCCACTGCTGGACAAAGGCCTCTCCCAATTTGGGAGGGTTTGCTATGCTCGTCACGCTTGGCTGGCGGGTTGACGATCGCAGAATGGTGGTAAAATGTATAGAGAACGCTGTTGTCCATTCTCTAGTAAGTCCCTTAGTCGCCTCTTACGACACCCACGCGCCACGGGAGGAAATGAGATGGTGCTATTCTTTTTGTCGGGCATCACACGGAACTGCAACCCCCTTAAAGCGAAGTGAATTTCTGTATGGATATTAAATATAACATCTAGGGTACATTTCGACGGTATTACGGAGTCTCGGAATACCTTATAGGCTTTTCCGCACATTGAGAAGTCAGCCTATACTAGAAATATATATGTTACCGGCCAAACCCGATTTCAGGACAAACTAGTTTTGCCTAGGTTAAACCAGTTCTTCCTATACGCGATAGGATTAACTAGTATAGCCTAGTCCAAACTAATTTGTCCTAAGCCCGATAGGATAAACCAGTTTAAGCTAGTCCAAACTAATTTTTCCTAAGCTTGATAGGATAGACCAGTTTAGGCTAGGCCAAACTAGTTGGTCCTGATATAAATACGCACACTCTAGGATAAACTGATATAGCCTATTCTAAACATTATAGTATAACTAGAAAGTCAAAATAAATAGATAAACTGAATAAAATACTCCGTAATTGGAAAAATAATCATTTTTATTAAAACCATAATGATTCGTCCTCGTCGTTAAAAGTTATGGTAATACAAATAATCATACTATAACAAATAATAAGTGTTTTTTGTTTTATAGAAGCAATAATCTTATCTTAATTATTAAAATTTTTATTTATTTTGACATGGTTTACTTTGGTGGCACTTAGAATTGCAGAGTATCATTCCCTTCTTGCACTGGCATCTGTTTGTGGACCAGTTTTTGTTGCAGCTGCATCTCACAAACCCTTGGCCTGATCCAACGGAATGTTTTGTAGCTGCATTCCTTTAAAACGATATTTCAGAGCCTTGGTTTTCATCTGCTACCTCTAAAACAGTTTGATTCTGTTTAGACTAGGCCATACCAGTTTATCCTAGAGTGTGCGTATTTATATCAGGATCAACTAGTTTGACCTAGCCGAAACTGGTCTATCCTATCGGGCTTAGGAAAAATTAGTTTGGACTAGCCTAAACTGGTTTATCCTATCGGGCTTAGGACAAATTAGTTTGGACTAGGCTATACTAGTTAATCCTATCGCGTATAGGAAGAACTAGTTTAGCCTAGGCAAAACTAGTTTGTCCTGAAATCGGGTTTGGCCGGTAACATATACATTGATGTGGAGCCGTACCTATCTACGATGTCCAACTCGTAAGTCGCCGCCCGTTAACTTAACCGCCACTGATCCTAAATAAAAGTTTAGTACATAGTTAAACAAAACAAATAAACCACCAGTCAAACTAACCTATGATTAACTCTTAACGTTTGGTGTCACCTGTCCGAATGATTGATGGCGTGTGTTGAAATTCGGCGCGCGCGCTGAACGCGTGTCTAATTCTAAATGAAGGATGCGCTCTGGGTACTGTGCCTTATATTTTACTAACTTCTGCCCGCGAATTCCACCGCGTGCAATATAATAATAATACCTTAGGCCGACCAACACTCCGTTATCTGATCCCAGACTAGGCAGAGCCTGTACTATGGCAACCAGACAACTGATAAATATACTTATATATTTATAAATACATACATATTATAGATACATTACACCCAGACGCAGAATAAATGATTGTGCTCATTTTACAAACATTTGTCCTGGGTGGGAATCGAACCCACGACCTCAGTCTTAGCAGTCAGGATCACTAACCACTAGACTAACGGGCCAGTCAAGGAATGCAAGAGATTGTATAATGAGTATCTGTAATGTTGCAGTATTGATGTAAGTTCCCAACAAACAAACTAAGCTTATAAAATTAAGTCTATAAGGTCTAAACTCTTATACTTGTTATAAAAGAGCATTTATTATGTCAATGTTCCTTATAGTAGCACATTATTAGAAGATTTGGCTAATATTACCTTTATTCTTATAATTTGGCTGGGTAAATGTTAATAAATACAATTAATATGGCTACAATAAGGGTTCAAAATGTGTTCTTCTTATAGAGGCTAGTTACATTGCTTTTTAGCCATATAATATTCAAAGTCATATAAAGGCTTTTAATATGGTCAATTATTCTTAGAAAAGTAATGCACAAGGTAATTATGATGCTTTTTAACTTATAGGAGCATTTGATAAGAGGTCTATCCAACAAACAAATTTTAACATTTTATGTGATATTTACAAGGGTGAAAGCAATCCGTATTCCCTTATACAGTGATTATAAAGATATTATTCTCTATATGGTCACATTAAAATGTTTTACATAACTAGATTCGCCATTTTGAAGTACAGCAGATTGTGTGAATTTATTACGGAGGGGAATTTACATTTTAAAAATGGATTCAAAAGACTGGAAGAAGTTAAAAAGGAGCGGTGGTTACAGAAGAAAAGTAAAAAAAAAGTCTACGAAAACATGGTTTTGAACATTACAACCACCACCTCTACTCCTATGATACTACAAAAAGACCAAGCAGATACTAACGAATCAGCCAGTTGTTTCGCAGAGGATTTTTTTATAGAAAATAAGAATGAAAAGGAAACCAGTGAAGAAGAATATAATTGTAGCGATATTGATATAGGCAATAATAATATAATGACAATGATAATATTTTTAAATGAAGAGTTGAAGAATATTGATATTCGTAGTGATATCAGAGAATGGGCAGTGAAATTCAACATTTCCCATATCGCTTTAAGTGACCTATTAAAAATATTACATCATGTAATGCCAAACAAAATGCCATTGGATGCGCGTACATTGCTCAAAACAAATAAAGTAGTAATATGCATTACTTAAACCAATGCAATATCTGCGGACAAACATATTATATTTATAATTATATTCTTTATTGTGTACTTACAATTATAATTAAATTTCAAACTTAAAACTAGTGCACAAAAGCAAGCTTATCCCTATAAAGAGATCTCTTCCAGCCAATCCAACCATAGTGAAACATAAATTTTATACATTATGGGAACAAGACTAGCTAGGTACAGGATTTTGTTCGTGAGAAAGGAACCCTAACGATATGGAAAATGGCGATAGCATAAACAGGAAATGATGCCATTATAAAGTCTTCACTCTCATAGACTCCTTGTAGACGATGTGCGAATCGTTTTGCTCTCATAATAGCACTGTTTATAACATGACTAAATAATTAATAACGTTTGTAGCACAAAAACAGCTAAAATTCAAGGGCGGGTTGATACTATAAGACACTGCGTACCACATTTTATCATGCATTTGAATTCCCATACACTTTTCACTATAAACGAGCACATAAATCAGGTAAATAAACTACATAAAATAATAACTTACCATTCACTTTTTAATAAAATGGTTGACGTTTCTCTTTATTCGCGAAACTTTTACGAAAATGTAAATCACTAAGAAAAAGACTTATTGCAGAATCATAAACAGATGGCTATAAGGGCCTATGGCTTTTTAAGAGCCTTTGATTTGCCGCAATGAATTTAACTCCCTTGTATCGAACCATAGTAAAACACGTATAAGGAAAAAAAGCGGACAATAAAGCAACTAAAAGGGAGGTATAAGGTTATTGTCTTTATAATTTGTGCCCAAACGCACCCTTATTAGCGATAATACGGCTCCTATAAGAATATTATTTTTGGCAATATAAGCCACTACAAGAGCAATTTTTGTTTGTTGGGTTCTGACCCTTTTTTTGTGTGTGGGAAATCATCAAATGACTTCTCCCTCTCTGGTCGGACTTTTACTGACTAAAACCCACCCGTGTTCCTTCAGTTGCCTATATGCCAGGGCCACGGTAACTCTTTTGAACAAATCTCACGACTCCGGACGTAGCATACCCCTTCAATTTATACTGACATCTCTTTGTTTTCGCTTATAGTTCTTTCTGACTTTTAGACAATAGTTGATCGAATACGGGCATTGACCTTCGCTCATCAAATTATGTTTTTTTTTTCTATTTGTTTTCGATATCGATTCCCAACTCGTGAGTAAAGTCATCATCATCATCATATTCACTATCATCATTTCAGCCGTAAGACGTCCACTGCTGGACTTAGGCCTCCCCCAATTTGGGGGGCTTTGCCATAATCGCCACGCTTGGCAGGCGGGTTGGCGATCGCAGTATGGTGGTAAAATGCATAGAGAACGCTGCTGCCCATTCTCTAGTAAGTCCCTTAGTCGCCTTTTACGACACCCACGGGAAGAAATGGGGTGGTGCTATTCTTTACGTCCGACACCGCACGGAATATGAATTTGACCCTGTATCACCATTATCATCATCATCTCATCATCATCATCATTTCAGCCGTAAGACGTCCACTGCTGGACTTAGGCCTCCCCCAATTTGGGGGGCTTTGCCATAATCGCCACGCTTGGCAGGCGGGTTGGCGATCGCAGTATGGTGGTAAAATGCATAGAGAACGCTGCTGCCCATTCTCTAGTAAGTCCCTTAGTCGCCTTTTACGACACCCACGGGAAGAAATGGGATGGTGCTATTCTTTACGTCCGACACCGCACGGAATATGAATTTGACCCTGTATCACCATTATCATCATCATCTCATCATCATCATCATTTCAGCCGTAAGACGTCCACTGCTGGACTTAGGCCTCCCCCAATTTGGGGGGCTTTGCCATAATCGCCACGCTTGGCAGGCGGGTTGGCGATCGCAGTATGGTGGTAAAATGCATAGAGAACGCTGCTGCCCATTCTCTAGTAAGTCCCTTAGTCGCCTTTTACGACACCCACGGGAAGAAATGGGGTGGTGCTATTCTTTACGTCCGACACCGCACGGAATATGAATTTGACCCTGTATCACCATCATCATCATCATCTCATCATCATCTCATCATCATCATCATTTCAGCCGTAAGACGTCCACTGCTGGATTTAGGCCTCCCCCAATTTGGGGGGCTTTGCCATAATCGCCACGCTTGGCAGGCGGGTTGGCGATCGCAGTGTGGGGATAAAATGCATAGAGAACGTTGCTGCCCATTCTCTAGTAAGTCCCGTAGTCGCCTTTTACGACAACCACGGGAAGAAATGGGATGGTGCTATTCTTTACGTCCGACACCGCACGGAATATGAATTTGACCCTGTATCACCATCATCATCATCATCTCATCATCATCATCATTTCAGCTGTAAGACGTCCACTGCTGGACTTAGGCCTCCCCCAATTTGGGGGCTTTGCCATAATCGCCACGCTTGGCAGGCGGGTTGGCGATCGCAGTATGGTGGTAAAATGCATAGAGAACGCTGCTGCCCATTCTCTAGTAAGTGCCTTTTTTTTTTTTTTGGATGGGAAATCATCAAATGACTTCTCCCGCTCTGGGCGGAGCGGGAGGGCGTGTCAGACTTTTACTGACTAAAACCCACCCGTGTTCCTTCAGTTGCCCATGTGCCAGGGTCACGGTATCTCTTTCGAACAATCACGCGACCCCGGCAGGCAGCGGTCCTAACGGACCCGTAGTTATTTTTCTTAATACCTATTATTTTAATGGTGGTAAACTGCATAGAGAATGCTGCTGCCCATTCTCTAGTAAGTCCCTTAGTCGCCTTTTACGACACCCACGGGAAGAAATGGGGTGGTGTTATTCATTACGTCCGGCACCACACGGTATCATCATCTGCCTTTTCCTATGTTGGGGTCAGCTTCCAGTCTAACCAGATGCAGCTGAGTACCAGTATTTTATTTGGAGTGACTATCTATGTATATGACTCATAAGCTAGAGATCGGATATTTTGATGTATCACCTAAAATTGAAATGTTGGCTAATATGGAATGCGCGTTTTTACCGTGTTTTGTGTGTTGTTTTAACTAACACATACCACCCTACACACATATGTATTTGCATCTGGGGTTAAACATTAATTTTTAAATAAATATGGTGATCCAAGAAACCCGGCTTTAATAAAAAATACGAAGCCGCTTCCGTGCTTTCACAGCTAAATAGTAACATTAGCTAAATAAGCATCCGAATATTTAGCTGCACTGCCACTGCTCATAATATTTAGCTTAAAACTTAACATAAGTATTTTAAATTAAAAAAATACAGTCGAATTGATAACCTCCTCCTTTTTTTGAAGTCGTTTAAAATACACACAAACAAAATCGCTAGAGCTGCGAATTACAGCTAGTACCTAATTTATAATTTGAGAATCCAACAATGAGAGAAGATTACTAAACAATCGGTTAGTTTAACTATTTTTAAAACCAAAATTTGTTTACACAATCACACAGTTCACACGATTTCGTGCTTTATTAGTGAATTGTAGCTGGTTTAATTTACTTAGCACAACAGCCTCTTTGTTTTTTTGTTTAAATTTCAATATGACAACATAAAGGCTCGCGCAAATTGGTGCGAACCGAGACTCACCAATATCATAATTTTCGCTGAAAAACGTACACTGCTGGTCTAAGCCATCCCCCAAAAAATTGGGGGGTTTGCCATAATTGCCTTGACCTCTTTCGTGCCTCGAAAGAGGCCAAGCGCACTATATTCAGTGTGTACTGCACGTCTTTTTAACCGACTTCAAAAAGGAGGAGGTTCTCAATTCGGATGTTTATATGTTTTTTTTTTTATGTATGTTCGGCCATAACTCCGTCATATATAGACGGATTTGCAAAATTCTTTTTTTGTTCGAAAGAGGTTTATTCCGAAATGGTCCCATATAATTTTCATATAGATCTGATGATGAGTTCGGGAGACAGACACCGGAACTCTTTAAAAAATGACAGGAAATCAACCGCGATTTCTGCTATCGCATAAATATGCATTGTTTATTTGGAATTAGAGCAGGTGAATAACACAACTAAAAATTTAAAAATAAAAACTTTTTTACAAAAAAAAAAACAACCGACTTCCTTAAAAACACTACAAAGTGAAAAATAACTTTAATTTCGGAAGTCGGTGGCAAAAAAACCATAAATACAGATCCTAAGACACCGACTTCCGAAATTTAAGTTATTTTTCACTTTGTAGTGTTTTTAAGGAAGTCGGTTGTTTTTTTTTTTTGTAAAAAAGTTTTTATTACACTTGTAGTCTGTGGGTTCATTATACTCAAAAACCATAGAGCGCCCTTCGCGTCCAATACAATGACGCATTCAGGGTGTTGATGGGGTTTCCCGATACTGCAGCGCATCAGGGTTGTTTGCTGAAACTCACGTGGATTGTTTCTACATGGTGATGCGGAAACGGTGCGCATCCCTGGTCCGTAGGGAGGCACAGGGCCCAGGGGCGAAGATAGTGTGAAGTGTCGCGTTTTCATAGAAATTGTTCTACGGATATAAATTGCCGATTCGCGCTAGTCTGAAGGAGCTTTTACCCGGGGAATATAAGCTTAAAAAAACAAACAGCGCTCTTTCATATGATACCACATGCCTATTGTTAGCCCCACTTCGAATTTCTAAGACCCCGTTCAGTCCCTGTTGCAAAAGAAAACATATATTTTTATTTCTTTCTTATTTGAAAAATAGTTGGTAGTAACAGTGATCAAAAACTACTCCAAATTTCAAGTTGGTAGCATTAGCGGTTCTTGAGCTATCCAGCTGTCAGACAGACTGAGTCGCATCATAAGGGTTCTTTTTTACTATTTTGGTACAGAACCCTGAAAAAGTGTCGTTGCCTTATTACTAACTAGATTCTGCCCGCGACTTCGTCCTCGTCAAATTTTGCTCCCCTGACCCTTCATCGAATTGCCAGCCAGTTTTCGTCCATTTTACGTTGCTGCTCCGCTCCTTTTGATTGTAGCGTGATGTTATATAGCCTATTAGCCTTCCTCAATAAATAGGCTACCTAACACAAAAAGAATTTTTCAATTCGGACCAGTAGTTCCTGAGATTAACGCGTTCAAACAAACAAACTCTTCAGCTTTATAATATTAGTATAGATAAGAAAATAAGAATATAAGAAATAAGAAAAGATTTGTAGAAATTGTGACTTAAATCACGTACTTAACTGTAAAACGATTGATAACTAGCTTCATTATCACTGAGCTAAAAGGTGAAAGCAATTACATAGTCTCACTTTAATTAGTAATCTGATAAATTAATCAGGACCTCTGGGGTCAGAATTCACATCAATACTGCAACGTTATAGATAAGTAATTGAACTCACTATACAATCTGTTGCATTTCATTCCGACGTAGGGTTGACAAACATTGGGCACGCCACAATTGCGGCGGTAATTCCTCTCTTTGAGGAGTGGTTGGAGAGGCAACGACCCTTGCTCGAATAAGTGCCAGCCCGCGTCGTAGCTGAGGTACAGAATCAGCTTTAAATTCCCCGGTTAGTAATAATAATCATGATTAGATACAGCCTATCCCAACTGTCCCCCCCAGCGACGCCCTAAGCCGAGGTTCGTACCCCATAGCAGAGGGGTAATTGCGGAACTTTTTATCGATAGGAATTGGTTTTCATAGTTAAACAACATTCATTGCGTTATTTACGTTGCTGAGCCGACAATTTATTCGAACAAATGACGCAATGGTTTAGAAATAATCTTCAATCCCATTCAGATTTTGATAAATTGTGCGTTTCGCAATTAGGGTGCAGGTGTCCTTAGCGTACAGTCGCTAGGTAATGTAAGAAATTGTCCCCTGGTTGGAGGCTTTGAGTCCGCTTAAGGCAGCTATAGGAAACTCCGGTTAAGTAGTTACGACCTGAGTAAATTGAAAGTTAATTTAACTGAAACACTGAAAGCTAATTAAAGTTTATGATTACTATGACTGAGGCGACTAAGGGACTTCCTAGAGAATGGGCAGCAGCGTTCTCCATGCATTTTTCCAGCATATTGCGCTCGCCAACCCGCCTGCCAAGCCTGGCGATTATGGCAAAACCCCCCAAATTTGGGGAGGCCTATGTCCAACAGTGGACATCTTTCGGCTGATATGATGATGATGACATTGTGACTGTGATGTAAATTAGCAAAAATTATTTGTCCCGAACTCCAGCTTGTAAGAACAGTTACAATTCGCGCGTCGACATGCCAACCTGTATAAATCTAGTCTGCCTCTATAAATCTAAAACAACAACCGAAACATTTAGTATTTATGTATTCAGACACCAACAGCTGTATTTACGCAACATCTAAGACTAATGTAACTCGTTACATTAGTATTAGAGCCACACAATGATTGATATCTAGGAAGATCTTACATAAAATGCAATTTGAATACTAAACTGCCTAAACGCAAACATTTAGAAGAGCTATTGGGCCATGAAAGACCTAACGGTGATCTGTCTTTGTTTAATACGTGGAATCGTCAGGGTAGCCCATAAAATTAAAATTTTATTACTCAAAGTACAAGTACAAATAAAAATATTTGATTTGATTTGATTTGAAGTGTATGTAACTCCATAATCTCTTTCCACTTCTCTGTTTAAAGCTGCTAAGGACCGATTCTTGCTGAAGGAGTCTAGCTCATCTCGCCAGCTCCGTTTGGTCCGACAACGACAACTTAATGTAGACACACAGCTATTAAAATAAACCAAAACTATGTAGGTCATGAATAACTTTTATTTTTGGGTGGGATTTCATCAAATGCCTTCTCCCGATCTGGGCGGAGCGGGAGGGCAGACTTTTAGTAACTAAAACCCACCCGTGTTCCTTCAGTTGCCTATATGCCAGGGCCACGGTAATTCTTTCGAACAAATATCGCGACTCTGAGAGTCTGAGAGGTATCGGTGCTAGCGGACCCCTTCAGTTTTGCTGACATCTCTTTGAGGCGCGCGTGGCCTTGCTGTAGACAGTTTCGGTGACTCAGGCATCTCGTGACCTTGAATAAAATCGACTGCTGACCTCACAAAGATCTGCTCTTCCAAGTATTAGATAATACCGCAACAAATAAGTGCACCAGCACGGACTCGAACCCGGTTAATGATAAAGGTCACCGCTGCACATGTCGCCACATTAATTTACATCTGTCTTGATTGTTTGTGGTCATTCATAAAAATGTCAAGCGTCATTTTATACAGATTGATTACGACTCGTGGTGGTTTTAATTGATGTGAAAAGTGATACCTTTAGGCTGCTCTTCCACCAGCGATGCAGCTAATCTTCGACGATATGAAAGCTAGGTACAGTACGCAAATATGTGACCACGAGACCAACGCGCAACATGGCAGTTAAAAACTTTTTTTGCAAAAACAAAACCATCGACTTCCAAAAAAACACTATGTTAAAGCTTTCTATTGTCATATAAATCCATTGTATTTAACGTTAAGAATAAAATGCCTGTATGTAAAGAAGAATAAATCAGTCATTTTGGTTGCCACACCCCGAAACCCTAGTTAAGAACCGCTGAGAGTTAAAGCCACACTAACACACTACAAAGTGAAAAACACCTTTAATTTCGGAAGTCAGTGGCAAAAAACTAAAATACAGATCCAAAGATACGACCTTGACAGTTATGATACCTACCCGCACTATTCATATACCACTGCCAGATCAATAGCAGTGATAGGAAGTATTACTTACAATATCCTCACAATAAACGGATTTGATTAAATACGTATTACCGAAGCTAACGCAAAAACTAACAAAGTAAAGTCAGTCACCTTATATTTTACTAGCTTCTGCCCGCGACTTCGTCCGCGTTAAATTTCTCGATCCCCCGACCCTTCCCGTCGCGTCGAATCGCCTACCCGTGCGATTTTCCCCGTTTTTGCAACATTTTTAATTACTGGTCCGCTCATCTTGGTTGTAGCGTGATGTTATATAACCTATAACCTTTCTCAATAAATAGGCTACTTAACACAAAAAGAATTTTTGAATTCGGACCAGTAGTTCCTGAGATTAGCGCGTTCAATCAAACAAACAAACAAACTCTTCAGCTTTATAATATTAGTATAGATTTAAAGTTTATTTTTCATGACGTAAAAAGAGATTACAACAAAAATAATATTAAAAATATCTTGATCTTGACACTATTTCGGCTTTAAGTTTTAATTAAGCCTAAGAAGAAATAATGCAAGCAACAATGCATTAAACATATTTCATGACCTACACATTCTCTTCTGCAAGCTACATTTCCCCGAAATAACAATAAAAAAATATATTTCAGCAATAAAAAATATCGTGCATAAAATCGCATCGCAGATATGGAAAGGGAGCGCAAACCATTGTCGGCAGGGCCGGATTTAGAGGTCTGGAGGCCCTGGGGCAAGAAAAGAGTGGAGGCCCTTAATAATTTTCCAAATTGATGAATAAATTTTTTGAATTGTAGTGTTTCAATAATTTATTACAAGACAAATAATTAAATAATAAGAATATATTACTCTTAGTAGTTAGTGGTAACATGTTTTTTTTAAATTCTCATTGTGGGGGCCCCTCACTTGTAGAGGCCCCGGGGCTGTAGCCCCGGTTGCCCTCCCCCAAATCCGGCCCTGATTGTCGGTTCGAGCTAATATGCTGGCTCGCCGGTTCTTTCAATGTGCTACGGTCGAAATAACATTGTTCAAAGCATATTGCACGTAGCTGTCCTCGGGAAGCCTGTGGTTCAGCTACACCCAGAAAGCCTACAATGCTCTGCGGATCCAATATAACAACGCATTTAGAGTACAGTTGCGGCTGCCTCGGTTCTGTAGCGCGTCATCTGTGTTCGATGAGGCACGTACCGTCTGCTTCAATGCTATACGTCGTAAGAAGGCGGCGTCGCTGCTAAACAGACTCCGTGGCAGCCCCAACAGCATTCTGCGGGCTATAGCCGGGAGACATGACAGCCCGCTGGTGACGTCACTTGTCACATATCACTGTCTGTGTTATTAGTATAATACTAATATAGGTTAAGACTATTGTTACTAACCCAATAGATCTTTGTTATCCGAACAAATAAAATAAAAGAGAGAACTGTATATTATAATTACCAAGACCCTAAGCAAAAAATATCAGAAGAGATGATACCTGACCTATTCCAGAATTCTGAAAACAAGTATATCAAAATCACAATGAATAAATAATAAAATATAAATCATTCTAAAAATAAATACAGTGACATACTCTATTGTAATATAGTGAAGATTTTTTATAAAAATGTCATCAAAGATTTAATAATAAATGATAATGTAATTAATGAGCCTAATGACATATGTAATCAGTTCAATTACTTTTTAATAGAAATGCAAAACCTTAGCAATAATAATAACATGAGTAACATTGACATTACCACTCACACAGACTCCAGTAAATTAATAACCAAGACATTATAAATATTATGAACTCATTAAACGATAGTAATGCTACAGAATACGATCAAAAACTTTTTACAAAAAAAAAAACAACCGACTTCCTTAAAAACACTACAAAGTGAAAAATAACTTTAATTGCGGAAGTCGGTGTCTTAGGATCTGTATTTATGGTTATTTTGCCACCGACTTCCGAAATTAAAGTTATTTTTCACTTTGCAGTGTTTTTAAGGAAGTCGGTTGTTTTTTTTTTTGTAAAAAGTTTTTATTTTTAAATTTTTAGTTGTGGTATTCACCCCGCACTAATTCCAAACAAACAATGCATAACTATATGCGATAGCAGAAGTCGCGGTTGATTTGCTGTCATTTTTTAAAGAGTTCCGGTGTCTGTCTCCCGAACTCATCATCATAATAAATAATAAATAAATAATAAATAATATTCCACAACTATCACACAACGCCATCTAGTCCCAAGCTAAGCAGAGCTTGTGTTATGGGTACTAGACAACTGATAAACATACTTATATATTTCTAAATACATACATATTATAGATAAATTACACCCAGACACAGAACAAATGATCGTGCTCATCACACAAACATTTGTCCTGGGTGGGAATCGAACCCACGACCTCCGGCATAGCAGTCAGGGTCGCTAACCACTAGACCAACAGGCCTGTCAAAATCAGATCTATATGAAATTTACATGGGACCATTTCGGAATAATTTTGCAAATCCGTCTATATATGACGGAGTTATGGCAGAACATACATAAAAAAAAAACATATAAACATCCGAATTGAGAACCTCCTCCTTTTTGAAGTCGGTTAAAAATGACTGCAAATATGATAAAATGAAGCAGTGAAAGCGGAACATCACCTCTAACTTATATAATTAATCAGTCGTTTAAGACAGGACCATTCCTTGGATAAGTAAATTAAAACAGTCAATAGTTAAACCGTTATTAAAAAAATGGTAACCACATCATGATTTCAGCCCTTAAACGTCCACTGCTGGACAAGCCACCCCCACTTTGGGGACGTTTGCGATAATAGCCACGCTTTACAGGCGGGTTGACGATCGCAGTATGGTGGCAAAATGCAAAGAGAATGCTGCTGCCCATTCTCTAGTAAGTCCCTTATTCGTCTCTTACGACACCCACGGGAAGAAATGGGATGGTGCTATTCTTTGCGTCTGTCACCACACGGAACCACATAACCACATAGTAACCACATGGATATGTCCAATTATGGACCCATTACAATGATACCTACCCTTCTTTGATATTCAAAGCATATCATTTTGAAAAGACAATGTAAAGAATAGTAATCAACTTTTTAAATTAAAACAAAATACTTACTGAGAATCACCCAAACTGACATCTGAAGCCCTCAATAATAAAATGTCTGTATCAATATTTTTAGATATGGGCAAAGCGTTTGATTTTGTCACACATACTTACTGGGCCCTCGTCGGGTTTAACGGTATTTATCGAGTCACGAACAAAGGACAATAGTATCAAAAATTTAAACCAAAAAAAGCATAATACAGGGTGTCCAGTAAATAGCACGACATACTGCAGGGGGTGATAGCTTGGGTCACTACCTATCAATACAACACAATATATGTTCAGCAAAATCTTTCGGATTTACAGTTTTACAAAATTTTCCGAAATACCGAAAAATCTCTACCTTGAAACAGATTTTTAAGCATCTCGTAATGAAAAAATCCTTTTCTAGTACTTTTTTTTACATCAAATTATTCGTGAATAGTTACTTTACTCATTGATAAGTCTTTTTTCTATCAAAGACAAGAATGTTTTCAAGAAATACTATTTTTTGTTTAAATTTGCACAGAACTATTTACTTATCTTTAAGTTTAACCTACAGAGGTGAAAAAAAATTCCGTAAGATTTTGCTGAACATATATTGTGTTGTATTGATAGGTAGTGACCCAAGCTATCACCCCCTGCAGTATGTCGTGCTATTTACTGGACACCCTGTATAAAGTTTTTGAATCTATACTATACCAGCGGCTTCGCCCACGTGGAGGTCGGAAATTATCCTGCGGGAACATACTACCGGGATAAAATGTACCCTATGTGTTATTCCAGGTTATAAACTATCTGTGTGCCAAATTTCATCTAAATCGGGTCAGTAGTTTTTGCGTGAAAGAGGAACAATCATCCACACATCCATACATCCATACATACAAACTTTCGCGTTTATAATATTAGAAGGATAATATTATAAAGCTGAAGAGTTTGTTTGTTTGTTTGATTGAACGCACTAATCTCAAGAACTACTGGTCCGAATTGAAAAATTATATTTGTGTTGAGTTGCCTATTTATTGAGAAAGGCTATAAAACATCACGCTACGATCAAAAGGAGCGGAGCAGCAACGAAAAATGGTCGAAAACTGGCAGGCAATTCGATGCGGTCAGGAAAGCAAAAATTTGGCGCGGACGAAGTCGCGGGCACAAGCTATTAAAAATACACAGTTGTGGTGTTCCTCAGGGAAGTGTATTAGGGCCTTCATTATTTCTAATATGTATTAATGACCTTTGCAATATCCTAAAACATAAATGAACACAGTTTGCTGATGACACTACTCTGATAATACATTATTCAAATATGAATGACCTAGAAACTGTAACTAATAATGTATTATTAAAAGCGCTGAAATGGCTGGAATATAGTAATTTACGTGTAAATATTGAAAAAGCAAAGTTACGTTACGAAATTATTTAACTTTAATTTCAAACATACAATTCTTTGGTGAAACCACCACAAATACTCAACAAATTATTCAATTTTAGAACCAGTACCATTAACCATATTCTTGGGAATGGTCATGGACGAAAAATTGAATTGTTTCCAATTAAAATTTTTCGTCGTTCTTTCGAACGTTGTACAAAAAGTTGCACTCGACTCGACCAATTTGTGTTCGCTTTTTGAAAACTGGGACAAATAGCCGGTAAAGAAACAGCCCTAAACGCATACCTATCATTACTACGTTTCGCTTTCGTTAATGCTGCGTTATGGCCTCGTCATATGGGGTAAGTTAGTAGACCTGAACAGATCATTTATTGCACAAAAAAAAAGTGTTAGAGCTGTGTATGAAGAAAAATATTTAGAGCATTGTAAGCCATTTTTTAAAGCACAAAAATAAACGTATATTTATGAAAAGGTATTCCACATGTTCCCATTATATGCAAGCTTTTGCTAGCTTATACCTTCTTCTTGAATCACTCTTTCTATTGATGAAAACCACTTTAAAATCCGTTGCGTAGTTTAAAAGATCTAAGGGCACAGACGCTAGCTCGCCGCCCGGTAAGGACCACGCTCGGGTCAACGGCGCGTAGTGTTCCACGCGCGCCTCAAAGAGATGTCAGCAGCACTGAAGGGGTCTGCTAGGACCGATGCCTGCCAGGGTCGCGAGATTTTTCGAAAGAGATACCGTGACCTTGGCACATGGGCAACTGAAGGAACACGGGTGGGTTTTAGTCACTAAAAGTCTGCCACGCCCTCCCGCTCCGTCCAGAGCGGGAGAAGTCATTTGATGATATACCATCCAAAAAAAAAAGGGGTACAGACGCGGGAAGCGACTTTGTTTTATAACATGTAGAGACAATAGCAGAAGCCCATATAAATTATTTAGACCTAGCCAAATACTGCATTTGTATAGCAGGAATTCTAATTAAATTAAAAAAATATATATATATATACAATAATTTACATACACGCGCACAGCCTACTAAGTAATAAATTCAAGAAAACAAAAATTTGCCTGGCTATTAGATATAAGTTAGTTACAATTGTTAACTAATTTTAAAATTATAAATTTTGACATTACATTTTATCAATTATGTGTGATTTGACTTTTTACACGCTTTATATTAGCTTCACTTGTATGTTTGTATGTTTGTATATTTGTATATTTGTATGTTTGTATATTTGTATGTTTGTTGGTAACCGACTCCTTATAGTGCGATTTTGACCCACTTTAAACGACCAGATTTCATTCAAACTTTGCACACCTGTCAAGGACTGATGACAATGCAATAATTTCATAAATTTGTGCCATTATCCTTGCGAGGTTTACCAGGACAGCAAAAAAACTGTAACAAACTACGCTGACATACGTCTCAAATTTCGAAATACCCTAAAAAATAGAAAATAAATAATAGTTTAAAAAAAACTAAAAAACACGCTTTTTTTCCATTATTTTGTACTTTTTAGTTTGGTTTTCCATGGAAGCGTGTTTTTTAGTTTTTTTTAAACTTTTATTTTTAATTTTAATTTGCACTTGACATTTCATTCATAAAAACCTTTTTTTATTAATAAAACTTGACATTGTATTAAAAAATGATTTATTACCCATTTTCACTTCAAACTAATTTACTTAAAACTGTTTTATACCGATATATAAATTATAATTAAATTTTAACATTTCTACAGCAGCAACAAAAACAAGCAGCTAACAACATATCCTACGATATGTGAAGCTGTTTATTAATATTAAGATCATAATGTACCATATGATCCTCATTTCAGCCTTAAGACGTCCACTGCTGGGCATAGGCCTCCCCCATACGGAGGAGGGGTTGCCATAATGGCCACGCTTGACAGGTGGCGACAGTATGGTGGTAAAATGCATAGAGAACGCTGCTGCCCGTTCTCTTGTGAGTCTCTTAGTCGCCTTTTACGACGCTCACGGGAACAAATGGGATGCTGCTATTCTTTACTTCCGGCAACACACCATATGTACCATGTACTCAGAATAAATGATTAAAGGCGAACACCCAAAAAAGCCCCAGGCCCGGCGCAAAAGAAACTTATCTCAGCCTTTTTTACACGCTTTATTAGCTTCACTTGTATGTTTGTTTGTAACCGACACCTTATAGCATGATTTTGACCCACTTAAACGACCAGATTTCATTCAAACTTTGCACACCTGTCAAAGACCGATGACAGTGCAATAATTTCATAAATTTGTGCCATTATCCTTGCCAGGGTTACCAGGACAGCAAAAAAACTGTCTTCGAAAACTACGCTGACATACGTCACAAACTAATTTGTGCCATTATCCTTGCCACGGTTACCAGGACAGCAAAAAAAACTGTCTTCGAAAACTACGCTGACATACGTGTCAAACTACGCTGACATACGTCTCAAAATTCGAAACACCCTAAAAAATAGAAAATAAATAATAGTTTAAAAAAACTAAAAAACACGCTTCCATTGACAGGCCTGTTGGTCTGGTGGTTAGTGACCCTGACTGCTATGCCGGAGGTCGTGGGTTCGATTCCCACCCAGGACAAATGTTTGTGTGATGAGCACGATCATTTGTTCTGTGTCTGGGTGTAATTTATCTATAATATGTATGTATTTAGAAATATATAAGTATGTTTATCAGTTGTCTAGTACCCATAACACAAGCTCTGCTTAGCTTGGGACTAGATGGCGCTGTGTGATAGTTGTGGAATATTATATTATATTATTATATTGAAAACCAAACTAAAAAGTACAAAATAATGGAAAAAAAGCGTGGGAGGCACCCCACGCTTTTTTTCCATTATTTTGTACTTTTTAGTTTGGTTTTCAATGGAAGCGTGTTTTTCAGTTTTTTTAAACTATTATTTATTTTCTTTATATCTTATGTGCAACATTTTTTGATAGGTGTGATTGCCGCCAGAAGTGGCTAACATGAAAAAAAATGTCATCTTTTTATTTGCAGGCACGGATTTAAAGATACAATATTTTCATTAAAAATGACTGAAAATATTTATACATTATTGTAAATCATACAAGAAATCGTATCCTAATAGGTATTTCCTACTAATATTATAAACGCGAAAGTTTGTTTATATGGATGTATGCCAACCCGCCTGCCAAGCGTGGCGATTATGGCAAAGCCCCCCAAATTGGGTGAGGCCTAACTCCAGCAGTGGACGTCTTACGGCTGAAATGATGATGATGATGATGGATGTATGAATGTATAGATGTATGGATGTATGGATGTTTGTTCCTCTTTCACGCAAAAACTACTGACCAGATTTGGATGAAATTTGGCACACAGATAGTTTATAACCTGGATAACACATAGGGTACATTTTATCCCGGTAGTGTAACCAATCTGCTTAATCCTGTTAAAATGAATGGATAAAGGTGGAGCTGTTTAATTATGATTTATTAGGGGAATATTTACAGGAGATGGGAAGTACAGCTAATTATAGAAACCCTGTCTGGCAAGCACTCTAGGTTTGTTTTATGGTTCTGTGTGGGTGGCGGTTCAGCACTGTAGGAGGGACGGGAGCAGGCAACAGGGTGGCAGGTGAATACCAGGGCAACTTCGAGGATCAAGGAGGAAGGGTTTCGTGCAGATCTCAGAATCCACAAGGTGAGCTCCGTAGTAGACCTCGGGGCCTATCAAGTCAGGCACGTAGTTAGCTTCCGAAGATCGGTAGTAGAAGTCCCAGGTGGATCTTTAGCTGGATCCCCTGGGTTTGATGCTTTTCAAATCAGCTCCAAGAGTAGACTGCCTCCAGTGGTTCGAACGCCCGTTTTTATTAGGGTTCCGTTGCCAAATGGCAAAAAACGGAACCCTTATAGATTCGCCATGTCTGTCTGTCTGTCTGTCTGTCTGTCTGTCCGAGTATGTCACAGCCACTTTTCTCCGGCACTATAAGAGCTGTGCTATTGAAACTTGGTAAGTGGATGTATTCAGTGAACCGCATTAAGATTTTCACACAAAAATAGAAAAAAAGCAATAATATTTGGGGTTCCCCATACATAGAATTGAAACTCAAAAATTTTTTTTTCATCAAACCCATACGTGTGGGGTATCTATGGATAGGTCTTCAAAAATGATATTGAGGTTTCTAATATCATTTTTTTTTAAACAATAATATTTGGGGTTCCCCATACATAGAACTGAAACACAAAAAAAAATTTTAATCAAACCCTTACGTGTGGGGTATCTATGGATAGGTCTTTAAAAATGAAATTGAGGTTTCTAATATCATTTTTTTCTAAACTGAATAGTTTGCGCGAGAGACACTTCCAAAGTGGTAAAATGTGTGTCCCCTCCCCCGTAACTTCTAAAATAAGGGAATGATAAAACTAAAAAAAATATATGATGTACATTACCATGAAAACTACCAACGAAAATTGGTTTGAACGAGATCTAGTAAGTAGTTTTTTTTTAATACGTCATAAATCGTAAATCACAATTTACCTTTCATTCAGTCAACTCAAATATAAAAATTAAAAAAAAAAAAAACATTTAATTTCATAAACGATGATGACGAATGATGATGATGACCTGCAGGTTTGTACGGAACCCTCGGTGCGCGAGTCCGACTCGCACTTGGCCGGTTTTTATATCAAAGTCGTCTTCCTTTTCCAAATATTAGTTTTCTTCTTGTGGCCATCATCTCATCTGACAAGTGTAGTCGGCCAGGATATATCCATGAGTGCGTAAAGAATTTTATAAATATAATTTTAAGTTAAGTTATTTAGTAAACAATCGTAATAATTAATAAAATCAATAGCTAGACATATTGATAAAAATAATTTAAATTATATAAACCAAAAAGTAGCCATTCATAGACTAAGCAGAAAAGTAACTGACAGTTGACAATTTGGCATGTCACAACATGAAAATTTTGAGTTAATATTTTATTTCAGCTATTTTTAAGTTAATAAATCGTATTTAGATCGATTTGCTGAGTGTAGACATATAAACAAATAAAAAGGAAGATAAATAGGTATTAGGAATGATGAATTAAAGTGTTAGAGTATAGCATGAATACTATAGTAGTAAGTTCCTGCGGGATATTTTCCGACCTCCACGTGAGCGAAGCCGCTGGCAAAAGCTAGTAATAAAATATACCTTAAAAATATTGCAGTGAATGTTGAAACAATTACATTTGCGGTTTTGGTGAGTATGTATTTGTGGTAATAAACATATTGTGTAAGGAAAATCAGTACAATTATAATAATACGTTGAAAAGAGCCTAAAAAAAAACTTTTATTTCAGACAACAAAGCCCATAGGCAAGGCAAGATTGTTAGTAACAAAGATTTTGCTTATAACTAATGTTAGTAATGAAAAGTAAAAGTAAAAATAACGAATACACACCGTCTACCCCAGCACAGTAGGTTCATCGGTCTCGCAAAACTTGGAGTTCAGTGAACCTACTGAGCAGAACAGTATCGGTTCTCCCACTAATCACCCTTTGGCTTCACTGGTTTCGTACAACGTGCAAACCTGCGGGCCAGCATGTTACAACGGACAGCCAGCGACCTACGTTCCCTTTCAATGTCACAATTATCTTTAAGATCTTCAGCGACCCAGTGGCCCAAATATTTAAACTTGTCCACCCTTCGCAGTGGTTCTGCACAAAGTGCGACAGTTGGAGTACTCGCATATGTCACACTGCCTGCTTTAAAAACCATTAGTTCGCACTTTATGACGTTATATTTGAGCCCATGATTCACCGCATAATATTCGCATATAGCGATCAGTTGCCTCAGAGCACCGATCGATGGACTCAGCAGCACCATATCGTCAGCATAACTAATATTGTTAATGCACACCCCGCTATGCTCAAGGCACTTATAATTCTGCTCAGACGCCAGCTAAAATCGAGCGTGAACATTAACAAACCTAAAATAGATTCCTATATAATCTACAGCTGATCTCATTATGACGTTCTCAAGCTTTGTTTTGACCAATTAATTTAATATTCTAATTGCATTTCATTTTGATCTTCCTCGTTATCAATCATTGCGTGTGCCTAATACTAACTAATGTTTGTAGTTTCATTTAAATTTACTAGCTCATTGGTTTCGGGGTCATAACCGTGACAGCTGAGCATAGCATCGTAGGTTCGTACTATAAGGAATTGGTCTATGGCAGCCCGAAGTCTAACTTTGTACCTGTTTGGCCATTTGGCTATCTGACCCTCCCTATAATGTCGCAGTCTCACGGCTTGTTAACTGACGGGCCGCGCCGGGCCAAGCCGACAGGCCGTGGTAACCGTCGCATCCGATTAGGGCTATGGCGCGATGGCGGCCCGTCGCCGCCCAGCAAATCCGTCAAGAGTCGATAAGTTTCAAGGCGTTGGGGTGCCTGTCGCAGTCTATACGGCCTGTACGGGCGCGTTTTTTTTTGTTTTCGGCTTATGTGAACGTTTGGCATGGGCCGCGACAGGCCTAGTAAGGCCTACAGACGCCTGACGCGGGCTGTCAGTTAACAGGCCGTGAGACCGCTTGGTATGGGCTACGACAGGCCCCGAAAGGTATTCCGACATCTGTTGCGGCCTGTCAGTTAAGGCTAGGTGATTCGACACTCATACAGATTTGAGGGGGTGAGGTGCGTGGAAATCCGCGGGGCGCCTCCCGCGCGTCCTTCTTGTCGAACACGTTAGCGCGCCAAAAGTTCGGGCGGCGCGGCGGCGGCGGGCGTAGCACAGACAGGTCATAGTGTAGCGACATCAGTATGTCCACAGTATTAGAAACCACAGAAGAAACGATAATACAAGACTAATATTATAAATGCGACAGTTTGTGAGTATGGATGTATGGAAGTATAAATGGATGTTTGTTATTCTTTCACGCAAAAACGACTAAACGTATTTGGATTAAATTTAGCTTGCAGATAGTTTATAACCTGGACTAATATTATAAATGCGAAAGTTTGTGAGTATAAATGGATGTTTGTTACTCTTTCACGCAAAAACGAATGAACGGATTTGGATGAAATTTAGCACGCAGATAGTTTATAACCTGGAATAATACAAAACACACAAATAACTTACTTACACAAAAGACTTAGTCACACAAAAAATAAAAAATAAATAAAATATAATTGCGAAAGTTTGTGAGTATGGATGTATGGATAGATGTTTGTTACTCTGTCACGCAAAAACTACTGAACACATTTGGATGAAATTTAGCACGCAGATAATTTATAACCTGGACTAAAATTATAAATGCGAAAGTTTGTGAGTGTGGATGTATGGATGGATGTTTGTTACTCTGTCACGCAAAAACTACTGAACGCATTTGAATGGAAAAAAAAAACTTTAGAGGTGTCAAGAGACACCCGGATGGAACGAAGTTCCTTTCCAGGATTCATAATTGTTATAATTTTTTTATTATTTATTATGTACAAAAAACCTGTATACACTCAACAAAAATATTCTCTCTCTCTCTCCCTCCCTCTCTTCCTCTCTCCCTCCCTCTCTCTCTTTCTCTCCCTCTCTCTCTCTCTACTCACAACAAAAAAAAAACAACAACATACAAACAAATACAAACAACAAAATATATACGGTCGAATTGAGAAAACTCGTCCTTTTTTTTAAAGTCGGTTAAAAAGTGTCGTTACAACTTTTCGTGAGAATTTTTTCCGTCTAGTCCCCTTTCACAATGCGCGATAAGGAACTTCGTTCCAATTAGCAAGCAGATAGTTTATAACCTGGACTAATATTATTATGAAAGTTTGTGAGTCGGTGTATGGAAGTATGGATGGATGTATGTTACTCTTTCACGCAAAACTACTGAACAGATTTGGATGGAATTTTGCACCAAGATAGTTTATAATCTGGATTCTCACATTGGGTCCCTTTTACCCCGGTAGTACGTTGCCGCGGAATAATTTTCGACCTCTTCCTATTCACGCCTACCAAGATACTCATCAAGACGAATCAAACGAGCCCAAATTTGATGGGGTTACGTCGTTTAATTACGGAGTTACTATAGCCACCTTCAAGCTCCATCATTAGACCCTGGTTACCATATAATATCAAAGTACTCGTCAAGACGAATCAAACGAGCCCAAACTAATTGGGGTTGCGTCGTTTAATTACGGAGTTCCTATGGCCCCTTCCAACTCCATCATCAGACCCTGGTTACCATATAGTATCAAAGTACTCGTCAAGACGAATCAAACGAGCCCAATCTCGATGGGGCTGCGTCGTTTAATTACAGAGTTCCTATGGACAACTTCCAGCTCCATCATCAGATCAGCTCTATGTCATAATAATATTGCATTGGATTGCAATATTGTTTTTAAAATTTTACAAATATTTACACAATGAGAACCACACACACAAAACAAAAGCTTAACCAACTATGGTCTATATAAATTCTTGAAAACAATATTTATTTACAATTTATTTTGTTTTCTCTTATTATTGCTTACGCAGCAGAAAGAAAGCGCGCGCGCAAAAATTTGTCACAGGTCTCACCTCGATAACGTCTCGCAGGACACTGGCAAGCAGTGGCAAGCGACGAGCCGATCAAAAATCACTTGAACGATCGATATTTTTTTTTAGAAATATAATGAAAAAAAATGATCGGGTACAATCGATTCTAAAATAAATTACCTATACATTGATACTAATTATAGAAAAATAGGAGTATTAGTACTTCTTTAAAATGAAATTAGGCTTGTTAAAAAACTGCAAATCGAAGTAAGTTCGGCTTTTTTTTCTATCGAGTAAATTTGATTGTATCGTGTTTTGATCGGATACAAACTAAGGAGAAAGAATGTATCTTAAATATATATTTTTTTCAGATTCTGGTCGTAATAATTTGCCTATTAAAAACCAATTCTAAAACAGGTGAAAACGGTGCCACCCAGCCTTAACGGGCTGTGGGAACGCTCAGCATGGGCCGCGACAGGCCTCGAAAGGCGTAGCAATGCTTGGCGCGGGACCGCAGCATGAGGAACTTAAATATATTAGGGGAAATGAAATTTCTGTAAGAACAAATAATAAATACAATACAAAATAATTTAATGGTCACAATTAGCATTTACATTACGTTTAGACGTGATTGGAGCCTCCTGTATTAGGAGACTCCTAAGTAGGTTTGTACAAACACTTTTACATGTCAATCATATTTTTATTAAACTTGATGAGGTCGGCGTTTCCTGGCTGACTACTCTGAGAAGAAAGGCCGAAACAAACTCAGAGGTCACAAAGTCCAGACACAATCTTGGTCACGTCATGTGACGACCATGTAGACTGGTGAAATGGTAATTTGAGGTAAGAACCACACAGATTGAATGGACCTGTCCAGTTTTCATCATTCAAAATCATCAATACATAATATGTAATGACTCCTCAGAGCTTCAGAGCGATCTCAACTGTCTCTCTGAATACTGTACAATTAATAAGTTAAATTTAAGCATACCCAAATGCCATATCATCAGCTTCACTAAGAACAAAACTACAATCAAATATGACTATACCTTATGTGGTACTGTGCTAAACAGAGTGACGAACCTTAGAGACCTAGGAATACTATTTGACTGTAAATTACATTTGGATTTACATATAGAAAACATCATAATTAAAGCATTTAAAATGTACGGCTTTGTTTTCAGAACAGCTACCGACTTTAAGCGCCCTTGCACATTTTTACATCTGTATCGTTCACTTATTCGTTCTCAGCTTGAATATGCCTGTCTGATATGGGATCCCTTATACAATAAATATAAAATAGCCATTGAAAGAGTGCAACGTAAATTTTTACGTACTTTGCAATTCAGATGCCAACTTCCACGCCTACCTTACAAAGATCTATTAGATATGTATAATTTACTCTCGCTCGAGAAGAGACGAATGCTTCTGCAAGTAATGACACTGCACGACCATTATCATAATAAGCTAAATTGTATAGACTTTGGTAATGAATTTAAACTCGTAGTTCCTAGATCAATTCATCGTCGTGGAGCTCGCGATTACCGTTTGTTTGATCAGGTTTCCATCCGGACAAACGCTGGTAAGCGTGCACCTCTTCGGCGTCTCACGCAAATGTACAATGAACATTTCCTAGATATAGATTTATTTATGCTACATAGAAATTCATTTCGCACTAAAGTTATTTGTAATGTTGGGGTTCCTAATGGGTGTTATTCAAGGAAACGACCACATCGGTTAACGTACTATTTAATGAATCCACTCGTAATAATGTAGAATAATGCACATAAGGTATATTGCAAACTCAGCATACATACGATTATAAAGAAGCGTACTTACTTATTAAACTAAAGGAGCATACATAATATTATTCTTACACTTCACCTCCCGGGGACACAGAAAAAAAAAGAATAGTACCTACTTTCTTTTTTTTTTACATAATTATTACTAGATATTTACTAGAAAAATCATCTCTTAAAATAATAGTGTTTAATAGACATACAGTTATTATTACAAAAAAATAAAATGGTATTGAAATTTATCCTTATCATTATACATTGCAATGTTATCTAAAATTAAATTTTACATTCAAATCTATTGACAAAAAGGCCTTGTCCTATTCTTATGTACTAATTCAATTTTATTATTTTTAATTATTTTTACGTTACAACCTAAATCTTCCATAACTGTATAGGGACCTTTAAATATTGAATCTAATTTACTTCGTGCTTCATTTTTTACTAAAACCAAATCATCTTTCTCATATTTTGCAGAATTGACAGACTTATCATACATTTCTTTCCGTTTATATTTATTAATCAACAAATTTTTCTTTGCATCTTCGTGAGCTAATTGTAACCTGTATTTTAATTGTAGTGGATAATTATCGATATTATACAATGGTTCTACGGTATTACTTACTCTATCTGGTATTTGACAAAGTTTTCCAAAAACAAGTTCATATGGTGTGTAATTTGTTTCTGAATGGACTGTGTTGTTAAAACTGAAGCACCAAAATGGTAGCCAATAGCTCCATGTATCCGTATAATTGTCACACTGGATCCTTAAAAATGCACCTAAAGTTTTGTGAGCATTTTCAAGAGCTCCAATTGGTGATAGGCTGTAGAAGATAATTTTTCAATATTAAGTATTTTACAAACCTGTTCCATGGTTGCAGAAATAAATTCTGTACCTCGATCCGTAGCTATTGTCGCCGGAATACCAAATCTTAATATGAACTGTCTAACAAATGCATCTGCAATGGACACTGTTTCTTTGTTTTGCAAAGGAATAGCTTGTACAAATTTTGTTAACTCGCATTGCATAGTCAATATATAACAATTACCATTTTCGTCTCTATCTAAGGGACCCACTACATCTAAGTATATCTTTTCAAAAGCTGAGGAAGCTGTTGTGGTAATTTCCATCGGTTCTTTTATGTTACGAAAATATTTATGGGTTTGACATTTTGTACACTTTTTAACAAATTCCTGGACATCCTTGTCGATGCTTGGCCAATAGTATCGACTTTTGATTGTCTTTATCATTCTGCGCACTCCAGCATGACCACTGGATGGCAGTAAATGAAAGTCATTCATAATAAGTGTCTTTTCGTTGTCGTCATCTATTCTTTTTACGCCTCGTAATATGCATATTCGTGGTCCGGACCAATCAGTAAGTGTTGTTATTTCATCACAAACACTTTTGATGAAGTTTATATTATCATTATTTTTAATTATACACACTTCATTAATACGTATCTTTTCACAAAAATATCTTAATTTTTGCACAAATTCGGCTCGCGAGAAATGCGCCTTGAAATTAAGATTAATGTATAATGTCTTTTTACCCTCTATAAATGTAAAACATTCAAATTCTTCAGTTATCATGTCGTTATCTCTAAATTGTTTTAATTTGTTGCCTTCAATCAAACACATTTCTACTGAATCACACGGTTTTCTTAATATATCCACAACTCTTGGTTGATCAGTCCAATTGTGAATGGATTTATTAAGATCCTTCTTTTCATCGTCATTCTTACTCTTACTTAGCTCATTCAGCTTTTTCTTTTGCGCTCTTGTCATTACAGCCATTACTTGTTCATTCATACTTTTAAGTTCATCAGAAGTTATACAAAGTCTCGATAAAGCATCGGCCACAACATTATCCCTTCCTTTCACATAGACTATTTTAAATTTATATTCTTCTAAAGTTAATCGAAATTTAAGTAATCTACTTGACGGATCTTTCATACCAAAAAGATATATTAATGGTTTGTGATCTGTCATTATGGTGAATTTGTTTCCATACAAGTATGGTCTGAAATATTTAACGGACCACACTATTGCCAAAAGTTCCTTTTGAATAGTTGGATAGTTTCTTTCTGCTTTATTCAGGGGTCTGCTGGCATATGCAACTGGTCTAAGATCTTTATTACATAATACAGAACCAATAGCAGTACCCGAAGCGTCTGTTTGTAAAATAAATTCATGATTTTCGGAAAAATCGGGGTACTGTAAAATCGGTGACGATATTAAAGCATTTCTTAAAAATTCAAAAGCGTGTTGACATTCATCAGACCAAATAAATGGTTCATTTTTCCTACTTAATTTATTCAAGGGTATTGCTATATCCGAAAAATTTCTTATAAATTTACGATAATAGTTGCAGAAAGCTACAAATCGTTTTACTTCATCTGCATTTTTGGGAGTAGGATAATTTTTCAATACTTTAGTTTTTTCTGGATCTGGTAGAACACCTTTGTCTGTAACCAAATGTCCTAAATAAAGAATTTCTTTCTTTAAAAATTCACATTTCTGAGCATTTAGTTTTAAATTTACTTTTCTCAATCTCTCCATGACAGTTATTAAATTTTTGTTATGGGAAGACAGATTTCTTCCAAATACAATGAGATCGTCCTGATATACTAGACATTTATCGTAAGTTAAACCAGACATCGCTACAGACATCATACGACTAAAGGCATTAGGACTGATCTTTAAACCCATCGGTAAACGTTTCATGCAATATTGACCAGTATTTGTAGTGAAAGCTGTTAATTTACGACTACTGGGCTCTAAAGTTACCTGATAGTAACCTTGGTGAAGGTCAAGATGAGTAAAATAAATGGCTCCAGTAAGCGTATCTAAAATTTCATTAATATTTGGTAGAGGAAATTTGTCGTCACAAATAACCTCGTTCAATTTTCTGTAATCTACAACTAAACGCCATTTCTTCTCATTACCTTTGCAGCTTTTTTTAGGTACTAATAAAATTGGACTGGACCATTCACTATTTGACTCTTCGATTATACCATTTTCTAACATATTATCAACTTGCTTAGTTATTTCTGGTTTTAGTGCCTGTGGTAATCTATACGGCTTGACGTAAACTGGAGTAGAGTTTTGTTTTAAAATTATTGATTGCTTATAAATATTAGTTGTGGTTAACTTATCTCCCTCTAAATGAAAATTGTCAGAATATTTTGCACAAATTGCTTCAATTGATTGTTTCTCTTCTCCGTCTAAATAATTTAAATTTAACTCTGTTAGCAAAGTTTTAACCCTGGTAACGTCAATATTGGTCTTATTGAATTGACAAATATTATACTCGTCCAAACTTTTCAAATCTGGTGTAAAAGATGACAAGCTTACTTCCTTGTCACTAACATTAAGTATTTTAACAGGAATCCTATTATTGCTAACTGTGGTTATTGCGTTTGCTATAAAGACATCCTTCGCTAACTCTTTACTGCATACTACTACTTCTCCATTTACATTCTCATTTACAATGATAAAATGAATTGATTCCGAGCGTGCCGGAATAATCATAGAATTTTTCAACCTATCATGTTCATCAACAAAATGTAGATAATGTTGTTTATTACCGTTACATAGTGTTAAATTATTTGAACCTAAATCAATATTCGCACTAAATTTTTCTAAAAAGTCTAAGCCTATAATTCCATCTGCTTTTAGTGGTAGTGAATTAAAAACAAGTAATTTATGCTGAAACGTGGCATTGTCGTATTTTAACATTAAATTTACAGAACCTTGAGAGCGTCGCTGACCACCTATTCCATTTATTAAAGTATTATCTTTATTAACAATGATATCTTTTGGCAAAACTTCATTTTTAATAATTGACAATGTTGCACCCGTATCAATAAGCCAATAGTATTTAATGTTTTTAATATAAAAAGTAACATATTTCGCATCACCTTGTAATGATAATATAAAATGCTTAGGATCGAAAAAACTGATTCGATGTACCTGCATTGTCGTCTTTATCGCATTGACGAGTGTCAGCTACTTTCTCTACTGGAAATGTGTTCTGACCTCGTCCACGGTTCCTAACATATGTAGAACCTCTATTTCCTCGCTGATTATTGTATGAAGGCCGATTATTTGTTCCAGACTTCCCTCTAAAACCCTGACCTTGATTGTAGTGGTTATTAAATTGATGCCCACGATGGTAATTGTTACCATATTGACTACGGTAAATACCTCTTTGACCTTGAGAACGTCTAATATTGTGTGACGAGTGGCGTCCATTTTTAGATGCATACAAAATGTTACCTGGTGGTTGGAAAGACGTGCACTCCTCGTCTTTCGCTGCTTGTATGGCATCTTTCAGGCTGCTGAAGCCGCGTGCCGAGATGATGGTGCTCATTTTCGCGCTACGTAGACCATCTGAAAAACGTTTTATGGCAAAAGTTTCATTGATTGGTTTTAAAATTGTAAATATTTCCTCTTTTCCATCTGCCTGGGTAATTGTCAGCTCTGTAAACAACTTTTCTACCTCCGTACCATAATCCTCAATGGATCTCGAGCCTTGTTGAATATTCTGAAGCTTCGTCTGTATGGCCATAAATGATTTTTTAGGTAAAAGAAATTTCCTCAAATCACCAATTAATTCTCGGATAGTTTTGTATGAGCTTGCAATTCGTAATTTTGCGTTTTCATTCAACCGACTTTTTAAAACGAAAGTAATTAACAATACTTTACCTGGGCTGTCCAGCATGTCAGCATACATCTCCACGGAGTCTATTAAGCGCTTAGTGGTGGCCTCTACACCGTCCATTACTGGAATCAAACTACACGCCACCTTTATGTCAAAATCCATTTTGCCTAAATCTAAATTTACTGTATCGGGAAAAATACACAATTTCTCTATTTCCTCGTACTTTTGTTTTATTTTCTGATATATTTATTATATTTTCTAATAACACTACCCTTATATCTAGTTTGTCCCTTTTTTACTAAATAATTACGTATTTCTACTAAAAAGACATAATTTTGTTCCAAAGTATCAACCATAATATTCTTAATCTAATAATACAATTACACAGATGTAACACATTCTACATAAATGCGAAGAAAAAAGTCCGACGTTGCATTTTGTTTCCGTTCGGTGTCTTATTACTGAATGTCCGCGCACGGTTTTAGCACCTTTGGAATTATAGCGTTATGAAATATGACACCGCGTAACTAGCTCACTCACTGATATTCACTTCTAATTACTGATTCTGGTTACCTTCTGTGCGCCCTCTGATGGATGATCTAATTCTCTGCATGGTACTCATCCCAATTTCCTGCTGGATCCATGTGCGGTGGCAGCTTCTGTACATCCGCAGGCCTCCATAAACTGCTACGAGTCCAATAATGGCCAGAACAATATAGGTCACAGTGCTAAGCCGCTCCACGTGGCCTCCGATTTCTTTTAACGTGGCGTCATTGTTGCCTCCAGCCGCGTTTTGGCTGAGGAAAACGTCCTCTTTTTCCACAGTTGACTGACACATTATAAACTATTAAGTAGCTATGTTAACTATACTATAACTAACAATCCCCTTGGCAGAGTCCCGTGGCAGGGTCGCCATGTAATGTTGGGGTTCCTAATGGGTGTTATTCAAGGAAACGACCACATCGGTTAACGTACTATTTAATGAATCCACTCGTAATAATGTAGAATAATGCACATAAGGTATATTGCAAACTCAGCATACATACGATTATAAAGAAGCGTACTTACTTATTAAACTAAAGGAGCATACATAATATTATTCTTACACTTCATATTAATATATTGAAAAATTTAGAAAAATAATCTGGTAACTAACTGGTAGGTTTGTAAGGAATAAGAACTACGTTACCGATGAGTCCTCAGCTCACCATAGCATACGTTTTTGTAAATTCGTGGAAAATGTTGTTGTTATTACATTGATTTTGTTTTATATAACTTTTTTCATACCTAATATGTAATGTAATATCGTTTTTTTTCCCAAATAAAATAAAATAAAATAAAATACATCAATATTGAAATGAAGCGTGACTACAGCTCGGATAATCTTGAGAAATTCTGCAAATGTATGTCATCTCTTTCATTTTCAGAAACATTTAAATCAGGCACTCTTATAGAAGCCTTCAATATTTTCTATGAGACATTTAAACTATTCTATGATTTGTGTTTTCCGGTGATAAAGGTTATCGTTAATAATAAACCAGCGATGCAGAACTGGATGACAAAAGGTATCAAGAAGTCTAGCAAAACTAAACGCCAATTATATCTAAAATTAAAATATTGTAATATAAATAAAAAACAAAATGAGAAAACTACAGACACTATAACCACATATTTAAGCGATGTGCACAGAGAGCACATAAACTTATTAATACAAGGCGTATACAAAAGAACAAGAATGTGAAGCTACTTGGAATGCAATCCCCTCAACTTTATCTAATAATAGTCTCTATAAAAATGACATTAACGAAATAAATCTTTATAATAAGACATATAATGACCCCTTAGACATTCGTAATATATTTAATGACTTCTTTATTAATTTGACATCTAATCAGCCTATAATTTCCAACAATATCAAACTTAATCAAAAAAATAAAGTTTCTAATACAATTTTTCTAAATCCAGTAGATGCTTTCGAAGTGTACAAAATAATTATGTCTCTTAATAATAGCAAAACTAGTGGCCAAGATGACATTACCACACAAACTTTGAAAGCTTGTGCTATTTGGATATGTCATCCACTGGCGCATATTATAAATTTATCATTTCAAAAAGGTGTATTCCCTGAACAGCTTAAAATGTCTACTGTAAAACCACTTTTCAAAAAGCGGAAACAAGTCAGACCCTAACAAGTATCGGCCCATTAGTATAGTTCCTATTTTATCAAAAAAAATTGAAAAGGCAATGTTTAGTAGGTTAAACAACTTTCTCTCTACACATGAGATATTATGCAAGGAGCAGTTTGGTTTCTGCAAGGGAAGTTCAACTGCTCTTGCAATATTTGACTTGATAAAAATCGTAACAGAAAGCATAAATAATGGCAATCCAGTGGTTTCCCTATTTATAGATATGAGTAAGGCTTTCGACTTTGTAAATCATCCAAAACTTTTACACAAATTAGACTTTTATGGTATAAGGGGAAAAGCTTACGAATGGATATGTAGCTATTTAAGTAACAGAAAACAATGTACAGGTAGTAAAAAAAGGCAGCAGAATATATTTCAAAGGAAAATATAGATCAATGCCGATGATAAATAGAAGCGGTGTGCCTCAGGGAAGCATTATCGGCCCTTTACATTTTTTGATCTACATTAACGATCTTCCGGAAGCAACTGCAAAAATGTATTCTTTTTGCAGATGATACTACAATTATCATAAAATGTCAGGATAAAAACGCTTGCAAATCAGATACCGAAAAGGCTTTGTCAGATATAGTAAGTTGGATGGAAAATAACAATTTAAACATAAACATAAGTAAAACAAAAGTAATCGAATTTAACTCCTACAATACAAAACCTTTAACTTTGGATATTTCTTATAATGACAAAAAAGTAGAACAAACTGATAGTCTAACATTTTTAGGACTTAATATAGATAAACATTTAAATTGGAAGAGCCATATAGAGACAATTTGTCAGAAACTTGATAGGTTTGTGTTTGCATTAAAAAAAATAAGACAAAACGTTTCTGTAGAAGCTGCCCTATCGGCCTACCATGGATATGTGTCATCCGTGCTGACCTATGGATTAATAATGTGGGGAAACTCGAACGACGTCGACAGACTTTTTAAAATTCAAAAACGATGCATTCGGGTCATCAATAAGGCAAGGTTCCTAGACAGTTGTCAACCTTTATTTAAAAAATATAAAATTCTACCAATTCCATGTATGTACATAAAAGATATCTGCATCTTTACAAAAAAACATATGTACCACTTTAAACAACGTAGTGAGGTACTACCTAGACAAAAACGGGCAAAATTTCGCAACCTACTTTATCAACCACCCTGTCATAAAGATGTGTATAAGAAAAATGTGTATAATATGAGTGTTTTAATTTATAATAACTTACCGAATGAACTGAAATTATTAAAGGGTAATGTGTTCAAGACAAAATTGACAGAATGGCTTCTAAAGTGTTGTTTTTATAGTATTAAAGAATTTATGGGACATACAAATACAAATTTAAAAGTGTAATTATTAATATATAATCAATATAAATTAAAATTTAAGTATGTAGTGAATAATAATTGTATAATAATTAGTGTAATTAATGTAATCAATGTGCTATGTGTATAATTTATATAATTAATATTTGTACGCTTGCTCGCAGGCAGAATACAATTACTCTTAGGTTATAAGATCTCACCTTCCCTAAAAATGTATGTATTTCTTGCAAATAAACATTTGATTTGATTTGATTTGAATACAACGCTCTTAGTTCATAAAGCTGTAGGAATTACTTTTTCTGTTTTTTTTTGTTCCTAGGCCTTTATGAACTTGGAGGGTTGTATTGGTGATTTTGATGATTATAATTCTGTAACTACATACGTCTTACAGTCGCGAATAATATTTTAATCAACATACAACCTAGCACTGGCCTGCAAATTGCAAAAAACGCAAGAAATTTTGAATTTCGCGGGCTGGTTTGGAGCATTCCCCTTAACGTTTTTTTTTTGTCTAAATGCGTTCATTCGCACTATCTAATCATGTCAAAATGATGACGTAGGTAAATTATATTAATACAAGTGACAATACACAACTTGTGTCTATGATAATGACAAGTTACTTTCTAACAATCTATTTGTCACTTTGGACTGCTCTGTTTGGTTATCAGTCACCCTTGTTATCATTGACGGGTCACAGAACAATACGACATAATTTATATTGATGTTCGAAACAATAATTTTGTCAGTAGTTTTTTTAACTTACCTACCTACTTTATTTTTGTATTCTTATTCTTCTTAGCATGTTGATTGTAATTTAAATAGACTTTACCCAGAATTTGTCTACGAGCTTAGCACTTCAGTAGCGTGCCTCATCAACTCCTGTAGCGTGCAAACAACAGGACACGCTGGACAAGATATCAAGTGCTGCATTGTTTATAGGACAGCACCACATTTGCACTCCAGGGCGGAGTCATCTGTGAATCTCCACCTGAGCAGGTTTTCTTTACTTCGGTCTACCTGAGTCCGGAGTCTATTTAAAGACTTTCAGGATAGCCAAAACAACTCGTAATTTTTGTACGTACTGAACAAACGTTACGCCTTGTTTTACCGATCCGTTGTCACGTCGCGTTGTGTTTTTATGTCCGTGTTCACGTGGACTAAGAACACATGAGTTTCCATCATCATCATCATCTAATCGGCCGTCAGACATCCATTGCTGAACATAGGTAGCTACCCCAATTTGGGGGGCGTTGCCATAATTGCCACGCTTAGCAGGCGGATTGGTGATCACAGTATGGCAAAAGCTAGTAAAATATAAATAATAATAAATAAATAAATAAATATGTTAGGTCAACAACACACCGTTATCTGATCCCAAACTAGGCAGAGCCTGTACTATGGTAATCAGACAACTGATAAACATACTTATATATTTCTAAATACATACATATTATAGATAAATTACACCCAGACACAGAACAAATGATTGTGCTCATCACACAAAGATTTGTCCTGGGTGGGAATCGAACCCACGACCTCAGTCTTAGCAGTCAGGATCACTAACCACTTGACTAACAGGCCAGTCCTCCCACTCCTTTTCCATATAAAATTCCATTTAAGCCAAATGACATGCTTACTTTTACAACCACTAATACATATACTATAGTATACGTTAAAATTCTCCTTCGTGACCGAAATTCATTCCATCAATCACTAACTACGCTGACCTACGTTCGTGCATTTAAACACTTTATTTAAAATTATCTAAGTGCCTTTTGAATAGATTATCTAACACTTAAGTATAGCTTAGCCGTGGTGGGTCAAAGCTAACTTAACCAGTTTGGTAGGTTTCTCAGTCAAAATGTATGTTACTATGTAGCTGTCATTGACCGAAAGAAATACTGACTCATACAGGCTGTTCTGCCTCCAAGAACTTGGCATCAAACAGCGTCTTTCTTCCATCGTCCAAAGTCGTATTCTCGCTTTCTTTGGACACATCACACGCCGAGACGACACATCGGTGGAACGACTTGTCGTGCAGGGAAAAGTTGAAGGCACAAGAGCTCGCGGCAGGTCGCCCATGCGTTGGACCGATCAGGTCAAAACTGCACTTGATAGTCCACTTCACAAATGTACGAGAAGGGCTGCAGTACGAGAGGAATGGCGACGGATTGTGAAGCTCGCCACCACACCAGATATGACGACCACGACCACTCTGTCAAGAATGTAACGACGAAGAAGAAGAAGAAGACAGGCTGTTTAGTTCTGCCAGGATCGCGAGATTGTTCGAAAGAGACACCGTGACCCTGGCACATGGGCAACTGAAGCAACACGGGTCAGTTTTAGTCAATAAAAGTCTAACACGCACGCCCTCCCGCTCCGCCGAAGAGCGGGCGACGTCATTTGATGATATCCCATCCAAAAAAAAAGCTGTTTAGTACTAATAAGGTTATCCCAATCAATTTATTAAGGAGATCCTTAGGAGAATCAAAGTAACCGACACAGCCCAACAGTGGGCAGGGCACATTGCTCCTGTCGCAGTCGGCTTTGTGAGTCCTCGGATTCACAGACCGACCGCGCTCTGCTGTTGACCATAAGCGATTCTTTTTTCTTGTGCCGATTACCATGCTGCTTTGCCAATCTCATCCAGCCACATCCTAGTTTTGCCCGCGATGGCATCTTCTTGCTTAGCAATACTTAATTAATCTATCGTCATAAAATGTAATTTTATTACGATAGATTAATCTTAGGACATTAAACACACCGTTATCTGATCCCAAACTAGGCAGAGCCTGTACCAGACAGCTGATAAATATTTTTTTAAATAATAATAATAAACTTTATTGCTAAACAAATTTACATAGATTTTGCATTGGCCCCAAACTAGGCAAGCCTGTATCTTGGGTACCAATCGGGACGGTTAGCCAGTTATTAGTTAGTTAGTAAACATTTATTTTAAAATCATGTTTGATATAAAACCTAAATATGTACTAAGAAACTAAAGATAAAAATTAAAATTAAACAAAACAAAAACATTGCGAGATATAAAAAAAATTAAATTACAAAAATAGGAAAAAAAAACGCTATTAATTAATTTCAAATATATTTATTATATGTCTAAATACATACATATTATATAGATAAATTACATCCAGACATAGAACAAATGATTGTCCTGATCACACAAAGATATGTCCTGGGTGGGAATCGAACCCACGACCTCAGTCTTAGCAGTCAGGATCACCAACTACTAGGCTAACAGGCCAGTCAGTTAAAGTACTAAGTGGTGGTCGCCCAGTGTTAAAAATTCGACCATAATTCGTTTAAAACTCAATGTATTTCTAATGCATTATTGTATAAAAAAAAAAAACTAAAAAAACACGCTTCTATAGAAAACCAAACTAAAAAGTAGAAAATAATGGAAAAAAGCGTGGGGTGCCTACTGATATCAATAAAAAAAAATACCTTAAAAAGCACCATATTTTCTACTTTTTAGTTTGGTTTTCTATGGAAGCGTGTTTTTTAGTTTTTTTAAACTATTATTTATTTTCTATTTTTTAGGGTGTTTCGAATTTTGAGACGTATGTCAGCGTAGTTTGTGACGTATGTCAGCGTAGTTTTCGAAGACAGTTTTTTTCCTGTCCTGGTAACCCTGGCAAGGATAATGGCACAAATTTATGAAATTATTCCATTGTCAAAAATCATAATCAAAAGTCATTTATTCAAACTAGGCTGAGAGTCAGCACTTTTTGAACGTCAAAGTTACATAAGACATCGGTCCTTGACAGGTGTGCAAAGTTTGAATGAAATCTAGTCGTTTAAAGTGGGTTAAAATCGTGCTAGAAGGAGTCGGTTACAAACAAACATACAAACATACAAGTGAAGCTAATATAAAGCGTGTAAAAATATTAGCTTGCTGCACTACTTTTCCATATAAATTTTAATTGCGATAAAAAAATAATCATGTGGTGCCGGACGTAAAGAATAGCACCACCCCATTTCTTTCCGTGGGTGTCGTAAAAGGCGACTAAGGGACCTACTAGCGAACAGGCAGGAGCGTTCTCTATGCAATTAACCACCATACCGCTATCGCTAACCCGCCTGCCAAGCGTGACGATTATGGCTATTTCGTTCCCTTTGGGGAGGTATTTCCAACAGAGGACGTTTTCGTCTGAAATGATGATGACGATGTGCTAAAATTCATACTCTTTCGTTAGCGTAATTTTCTCTTAAAACCGCGACAAAGTTTTTGCTCCAATAATTATATAAAAATCATCGTAATCTCTTAATTTAAACAGTTACGTCATTTTGACAGCTCGCTGCTGTCATAATTATTGACCATAAACTATTTAGTCCAGTCATTACGTACATTCAAAAAAGAAAATGAATTTGCGCTTCTAATTTTTTAATATGTTGTAGGGGATACCTAGAAAAGCTTAACTTGAGATTGTCGACCAAGCTTTCCTAGGAGCTTTCGCCGCCATGTTGAAAAAAGGGGTAAAATTTGTTTCTCGGCAATAACTCGGCTATCCGATGAGATTTCGAAAATTTTTGTAGGACACTTTTTGTAGCTTTCTTTGTGCTCTACAATAACGCCTGAATCATTTTTAGCGTTTCATGCATCGTTATCGAGATATCGATCGATAAAGTCAAAAATTTAGGACACAATTTTTGTTTTTTGCTTTTTTTTTCTTTGGGTCTTAATAAATATGAAAAATTGTGGAATTCAAACTTGTAGAGCATATTCAGACCTACAATTTCCTTCTTGGATTTTTTTATGTTGGACAAAAATTACGATCTCCAGCGCGCCGCAAAGTCTGTGAATCCACACTCAGCGTCGAGCGAGCTGCGAGCTCGGTTGTGTCTGGATGTCGAATCGAATGGGAAATTGTTCAGGAAATTGATGGGATAAAAAATAAGTACATAGAGCAACAAATTAAGGATCACACAATAGTAATTTATTAAATTATTTTTTTTTAAATCGATACGGTCTTCGAGCTGCTGTTGATGTTCGGGTTCCGGTTCAGGTTCAGGTTCCTGTTCTTCCGAGACTGATTTTGTTCGACGAGCGACAAACGACGCGAGTCTTTCGTTCGCATAATTCTTGTAACACGCCCTATGCACACTCACAGATTCGACACTTTCTAGCATGCGTTGATGGTCCACATGTCCTCTTTTCTCACTCACCGTCAAGAGAGTTCGAACAGCTCTTTTTTTAGCAACATAAATGTCGTCGTTTAACGCTTTTTTACAAATAAAACAGTCTCCCATGGTCACAAAATTGTTGAAACACTTGTGCTCACTTCGAAAGGCTCGAGGCAACTAACCGAGATGCTACGAAAAGAAGAACACGTTTCAACACGTAGACCCTAACAAAAGGGTCCCTTTATACCTGACCCCTCCAACTCCAACGGACGCTCTATGCGGGCACTCCGTTATAACGAGTTTACAGCCAACTAGATATCGAAATTTTTGCCCAGAATATCGGAACCCTCGATTTACACTACGCACAGCAAAAACTCAACACGATACGATATACTAACTTGAGCGCGTGGATTCACCGACTTTGCGGCGCGCTGGAGATCGTAATTTTTGTCCAACATAAAAAAATCCAAGAAGGAAATTGTAGGTCTGAATATGCTCTACAAGTTTGAATTCCACAATTTTTCATATTTATTAAGACCCAAAGAAATAAAAAGGAAAAAACAAAAATTGTGTCCTAAATTTTTGACTTTATCGATCGATATCTCGATAACGATGCATGATACGCTAAAAATGATTCAGGCGTTATTGTAGAACACAAAGAAAGCTACAAAAAGTGTCCTACAAAAATTTTCGAATCTCATCGGATAGCCGAGTTATTGCCGAAAAACAAATTTTAAGCGTTTTCCAAGATGGCGGCGAAAGCTCCTAGGAAAGCTTGGTCGACAATCTCAAGTTAAGCTTTTCTAGGTATCCCCTACAACATATTTAAAAAAAAAAATAGTTTAAAAAAACTAAAAAACACGCTTCCATTGATAACCAAACTAAAAAGTAGAAAATAATGGAAAAAAAGCGTGGGGTGCTTTTTAAGGTATTTTTTAAATGATATCAGGCACCCCACGCTTTTTTTCCATTATTTTCTACTTTTTAGTTTGGTTTTCAATGGAAGCGTGTTTTTTAGTTTTTTTAAACTATTATTTATTTTCTATTTTTTAGGGTATTTCGAATTTTGAGACGTAGCGTAGTTTGTGACAGTTTTTTTGCTATCCTGGTAACCCTGGCAAGGATAATGGCACAAATTTATGAAATTATTGCATTGTCATCGGTCCTTGACAGGTGTGCAAAGTTTGAATGAAATCTGGTCATTTAAAGTGGGTCAAAATCGCGCTATAAGGAGTCGGTTACAAACAAACATACAAATATACAAACATACAAATATACAAACATACAAATATACAAACATACAAACATACAAGTGAAGCTAATATAAAGCGTGTAATTAGAAGCGCAAATTCATTTTCTTTTACAATATTTGCCTTTTTTTCGGACGAAATGACTGGATTTTGTGCTTCATTTATTGTTGTTGAGCGCACGTGTAAGTTACCATTTAGGAAATAAAGATATGAAGGTTAAGGTAACACTTAAAGTTGTTAACTTAAGGTCGACTATTAGAATTGTAGGTTTTTGTATCTTCTTGCAATAGTACGTTCGTTCGTTGCGAAGCATGTATAGTGTAACTGTGAATGATTGACTGATTAATGATGTGATAAGACAATGGTGCGGTTTGAAAGAAGATGTAGTGATACAAATTGAGAAGAGTAGGTATGCTTAGATGGTTTGGTCATGTTGAGAGGATGAATGAGGAGCGGTTAACAAAACGTATTTACAAAGCAGGTGTAACTGGTCACGCCGAAAGGGGACGCCCTAGGAGAACATATAGTGACTTTATGTCCACAGTTTGATATCAAAATGCTAAATGCCCTCCTGACTGCCAACCCTGAATGTGATGTGTTTGTTGATGAATGGAATAAAATGATGCGTATATCTCTGGTGTTCTGTGAGAGACAGTATGCAAGGGAGTCCACTGTTCCATATTAGTCAATGATATTAAAAAGTAAAGATATGCCATATTCATACTGATCGGCGATCAAAAATCGTTCCGTTGTAAGCACAAATGTACTTACCTACAGATGTATAATAATTGTCAACAACGACTGCGATAGATAATACGGAACGTATGATACAGAAACAGATAGCTATCTGTAGTGTGTTGTGCTTGAAATACACTAGTGAATCATAGATGATCATGCGGATTAGCCACAGAAGAGACATTGATTATAACTGGGAATCCTATACTGATAATGATGTATTAAATAACACAAAAACACAATTGTTATCGATTTACTCACAAATTCTAAATAATTTTGAGGTCTGTAGACCGGATTTTCGATATGTACCTACTCAGTAAGTATATGATATTGTACTTCTTTTTGTGGGAATCTAGTCATGTTGACTTCTTTCCCCTTGAACTATGCTGACCCATTTACTTTTTGTGTAATCATCATTCGGAAATCTGACAAATAATAAAAGATAATAAGAAAATAAATACTTGATATACATACATTTTAATTTTACTAATAAAACATCTAATAACCCGTTATCACTAGTCAAATTCTCAATTATAAAATATTGAAAGCTACAACTTATTATGATCATCATAATATTATTGTTAGAAAGACGCGCACTAACTAACAACAAAACTCACGTTGCGCATTCAAGCGGCTAACGACTGATATGAATTGTGCCTACGAGTTCGGTTCTGGGTAATTTAATCTATGACCATCTATGACGCATGCTATTTGATCTTGTCGCGCTGCAGTTGCTATCATATTTTCTATCCTTTTCTAACCACCATGTTAATAAATCGAAATTTATTTCTAAATGTGAAATATAATCGTGTAATAATACAAATATTCATTATTTTACTATACTTACCTATGATATGAAATTCCTTCACTCTTACTTATTTTGGAACCATAGTTTTTACACTTTCTTACAACACAACTTGGCATTTTCGATATAATACTTTACGCCACGGACACGCTTTGCTTCGCTCGCTGCTATTAGCCGACTAAATCAAATGACGCCTATTGGGGTCATTTGTCGGCAACAATTTTCGCACGCTAGTGCCCCATCTACGTATTTATGTATATAATATCATTGATATTAGTTGTTAATTTAGGCAATTGTTTAACTTTTTGTAATTATTGTCAACCTTTTGTGTGTTTCTATGTTAATTAATTTAATTGGTGTTGTACCGTTTTAATTAACTATAAATAAATAATCAATCTCAATCTACTATAAATACCTCGAGTTCCCATGAAATTTTGACAAGTTTTTGACATTTGGTTGGCGCCGAAGTGTCACTGCGTCGAACGTTTTTAACAACGAGAATTGTTCTTTAGGAATTGGTCTCGTAAGATGGATCCCGGACTCGATCGGGGCTAGTAGTCCTTAATTTGTACTTAATACATACGGCCGACAGAAGAATAGTTTCGTCTATTAGGTTTTAACTGTCAAAATTTTCCCATTTCTTCCCGTGGGTGTCGTAAAAGGCGACTAAGGGACTTATTAGAGAATGGGCAGCAGCGTTCTCTATGCATTTTACCACAATACTACGCCTGCCGCTTCTCATCAACATAATGACTCTACATGCTTATATGTAACAGTTTACAACGGTTAAAGTTTCACATTGGAATACATCGCAACTTTTTTTACTGTAGTAGGCTGTACATGCTGTTTCTTTTGTCTTTCCAGCATAGGTATATATTGGTTTTTCCTATCGCGTGTACGGGGAACTGGTTTGGCCTAGGTGAAAGTAGTTCATCCTAAAAATACACATGTACATATTTTTTCTTGAAGCATTAAAATTTTGTAAATATTGTAAGACATTATAACGAGGTTACATGTATTATTTTCAATGTATCTTCATCGATATTTTCGTTAAATAACTAAGTAAATAAAACACTGCGAAGTGTGAGGTCGTCCGAGCTAGATTTAGAAAGTATAAGTAGTCTATGTCCTTGATGGCCGCTGTTTAGGACCTAACGCGTTCAGTGCAAGGCTAAGTTAGAGTTAAGTAATACTAGTATAATAAAAACGATGTAGCGGTCAGCCACCTGATGGCCTAAACCCAATTCTTTTAAAAACCCATTCGTTTTTAACCCCCGACGCAAAAAAGAGGAGTGTTTTAAGTTTTACCGCTGTGTTTCTGTCTGTGGCACTGTAGCTCTTAAACGGGTGACCCTTTTTACACGCTTTATATTATTAACACGCTTTTATTAGCTTTTACGCTTGTTAATATGTGCCTAAAAAATAAAAAATAAACAAAATCAAAAGTCATTTATTCAAACTAGGCTGAGAGTCAGCACTTTTTGAACGTCAAAGTTACATAAGACAGTCTCCCCAAAACGCCCACCCTTCGACACTTCCTAGTGCTTTAGCTGGGAAGAAAAAGTGGCGGAACAAACTCCCCAGCAGCACAGCTGTCTGTTAGTTAGAAGAACTTGATTCAATACAGTATTGTGTAAGTTATTAATATTATAAAATGTAACGGAAACTTTGAACGTGATTTTGACCCCCTTCAAAACGTCGGATTAACTCGAAATTTGTCATACTTATCAAGGACCGATGACAATACAATAATTTTATAAATTTGTGCCATTATCCTCGCCGGGGTTACCAGTATGGCAAAAAAAAAAACTGTCTTCGAAAACTACGCTGACATACGTCACAAAATTTCGAAACACCCTAAAAATTTGAAAATAAATAATAGTTTTAAAAAAACTAACAAACACTCTTCCATAGAAAACCGAACTGAATTTAAAATAAACTAAAAAACACGCTTCCATTGAAAACCAAACTAAAAAGTACAAAATAATGGAAAAAAAGCGTGGGGTGCCTGATATCAATAAAAAATACCTTAATAAGCACCCGATGCTTTTTTTCCATTATTTTGTACTTTTTAGTTTGGTTTTCAATGGAAGCGTGTTTTTTAGTTTTTTTTAACTATTATTTATTTTCTATTTTTTAGGGTGTTTCGAATTTTGAGACGTATGTCAGCGTAGTTTGTGACGTATGTCAGCGTAGTTTTCAAAGACAGTTTTTTTGCTATCCTGGTAACCCTGGCAAGGATAATAGCACACATTTATGAAATGATTGCATTGTCATCGGTCCTTGACAGGTGTGCAAAGTTTGAATGAAATCGTCGTTTAAAGTGGGTCAAAATCGCGCTATAAGGAGTCGGTTACAAACAAAAAGCGTGTAAAAACAGAAAGAATGGAATCAAGTGTGGGGTTGCTTCAAGCATCCCACTTTTTTCCGATCTTTCTATAATATAACATAAATATATTTTTAGTTTGGTTTTAAAAAACTAAAAATCACGCTACCATAGAATACCAAACTAAAAAAAACTACTACTATTTATTTTTTAATGACATCTCGCAGGTCAACCTATGATATTGTCGGCTGCTCGACCGGACTTGCCTGTGGCGACCTTAATAAATTAAGGGCTTAAGAACTTAGAACTAGAGCGACTACTCGCTAAGGGCACCCCCTGTGGGGTACGGATTTCGGCTTAGGGCATCGCTGGTAGACGGTGGTAGTAAGGGACGAACTGGATCGGAATAATTATTATTTAGGGACAAATTTAAAGCTACAGGGTCAGCGTCGCGGGCTGGCTTGAGCAAGGGTCGGCGCGAAACGGGTGAACCAATTTGGGTGCAGTTCTTAAAGTAAAGGAGGCTTTCTAGCAGTGGTCCATAGAAATCTATAATAATATTATAAAGCTATAGAGTTTGTTTGTTTGTTTGATTGAACGCGCTAATCTCAGGAACTACTGGTCCGAATTGAAAAATTATTTTTGTGTTGGGTAGCCTTTTATCGAGGAAGGCTATATAACATCACGCTACAACTAAGAAGAGCGGAGCAGTGATGAAAAATGTTGCAAAAACGGGGAAAATCGCACGGGTAGGCGATTCGACGCGACGGGAAGGGTTGGGGGAACAAGAAATTTAAAACGGACGAAGTCGCGGGCAGAAGCTATTGTCGACGACGATACTTTGATCAATATTACCTCCAACTTCGTAATAAACTTAAAGGTTGAAACGTTTATTCTTTTTAACCGACTTCAAAAAGGAGGAGGTTCTCAATTCGGATGTTGATATGTTTTTTTTTTTTTTTTTTATGTATGTTAGGCCATAACTCCGTCATATATAGATGGATTTGCATAATTCTTTTTTTGTTCGAAAGGGGTTTATTCCGAAATGGTCCCATATAAATTTCATATAGATCTGATGATGAGTTCCAGAGATAGACACCGGAACTCTTTAAAAAATGACAGCAAATCAACCGCGATTTCTGCTATCGCTTAAATACCTATGCATTGTTTGTTTGGAATTAGTGCGGAGTGGATACCGCAACTAAAAATTTTAAAATAAAACCTTTTTTACAAAAAAAAACAACCGACTTCCTTAAAAACACTACAAAGTGAAAAAAAACTTTAATTTCGGAAGTCGGTGGCAAAAAAACCATAAATACAGATCCTAAGACACCGACTTCCGAAATTAAAGTTATTTTTCACTTTGTAGTGTTTTTAAGGAAGTCGGTTGTTTTTTTTTTTGTAAAAAAGGTTTTTTTACTTCATACAGGTTTTTTTTGTCTTTGTCGGGGGCTTTTTAAATTTAACTTTTTACTGTTTTGACTTTACCAAAGTTGAAGAGTCTTAGGCCTGCTACAGGCTTGCTCCTTGAGCTAAGTTGACACTTAATCATATACAATTAAGTAGTATAGTCTTAGTACAACTTTACTAGGCAATTAAAGTTGACTAGGTAGCTAGAGTAACTTATGCGGCGTACACAAATGTCCTTCCTTTGGTACTGTTCGTCAAATCATTGAGCTCCTAAAGTTCTGAGTTGAGCGGCTTGATTACTGATAATTGCGTGCACCATCACAGACACACCAATCCACATGGTCTGATCAAGATCTGTCTATACTTTAAAAGAGACTGTGACCTTCTGAGTTTGTTTCGGCCTTTCTTTCAGAGTAGACAAATAGAAAACGCCGACCTCATCTATTTTTTAAAATATGATTGACGTGTAAAAGTGTTTGTAGAAACTTGCAGAAATAAAATCATCTATCAATAAAACAAATAAAAAGTAAAAATAAAGTAGACCTTGAATACATAATAATATTATGTAAGTTTAATGCCCCACATACATACGACTATCGCCGTTAGAGCGACCTTGAATCACAAGTTTGTTTTTATTAATTTAGTTTTACGTAATTAAATATTATGCTAATTGTATGCGGCTTTACCCTCTGCCATAGAGTTTAAAAGTATAGCAGCGGTACTAAGCTTGAAAGAATTATATATATTACGTTCGCAAGGACGATATATAATTATTAGTGATGTTCTGGATATCCATATCAGTATCCGCGGATATCCGAAAGAGAAGAAAGATCTGTATTCATATCCGTTACTTTTTGGTGGATCTTTTACATGATTAATTTTCAATCCATAGATGGAATTCTTTATATAGGTGATTAGGTAGCAATGAAAAACAATGAAATTTACATTTATAACAAACAGTTTTTCTTAAAATCAAATGTTTAGTGACTAAACTACAAACGAAACAAAAGAAGGACCCGCACAATGCAATTCGAAAGATATCCTGTCAAGCAAAGCGTCAAGTGGCGTCAACTATCGCTTCAAGGCCACGCGCATGTACACCGATTGGGTAAGAAAGTTAAGACCCGAATCCGTATCCACGGATCTTGACACCAAATATCCGTATTCGGATCCATATCCGCGGATATTCATTTTTAAAGATCCAGCACATCGTCCAGTATAATAACGCGTTCAGGGTGCTGTTCGGGCTGCCTCGCCACTGCAGCGCTTCAGCAATGTTTGCGTTGCGAGGCGTGGATGGCTTTCATGCCATCATGCGAAAGCGAAGCGCTTCTCTCATGAAGCGCATACGTGACAGCTCGAATAGCTTTCTGAGTGTGTTCGTCGGACGCTGGGATTCGCATATGTGGCAGCACTGGATGCGACTACACACTGTGGGTGGTCGGATATCGAATATGGACAGTGTCTGAAATAAACGTCTTAAATTAAATTAAACCAGACGTTATAAAATCTTGGCAGGATTTTTTTCACAAAAATGTAACAAAAAAAATAACGGATACGGATTTTTCTTATCCCTCGGGTATCCTCGGATACGACACATCACTAGTCTGGGTGAATGTCGAATAAAGTGCGCGTGGCTTCGTGAGAAAAAATACTTATAATAGGTGGGTTGTCGCTTCTATACAACGCAAAGTCTGTGTCCTCTACGATGTCTGTGGTAAAACGTGAGTGGTATTGAGTAATACAAGTAAAGTAAAAAAAAACACGTGTGTTCATTTTATGATTTGTATTACTTTTAATATGATAAATTTATTATTTAAAAAAAAATGCTCTACTTATACTGACCTATCCGAATAAGTTTTTTCAAGCATGCAGCTAAATACCAGGATTATACAATTAGCGTCTGTCTATCTGAGCTCTACAACCCAGTTACTGGATAATGCGATAAGATCGATTATCAGACTTTCGGGCTTTTTAACCGACGAAAAAAAACGGAGGAGGTTATCAATTCGACGCGTATATATATATATTTTTGTTTTTTTTTTTTATGTATGACCACGTATAACTTTTTCTATAGTAGTCCGATTGTAATAATTCTTTTTTAATTGAAAAGGGTATACTCCGAGGATGGTCCCATATAAAGGGCATTGACCAACTTCTATGGGACTTTGGCCACTTATAAACAAACAGTTCAGCTAATACTATATGAATGATTTAATAGTTCATATCAGTAAGAATGCCAATATAAACCTAGTTTTGTATCAAGATTTATATTTAGATAATTTTTTAACATTTTATTGAAATTGGTTATGCATGAAATAAAACTTGCTTTAGATGTGCCAGGTTCATCATAAATACAAGGTTCAGGGTCCATGGAAGCACCGGGGTCGTCAAGAAGTGGAGAATTGGAATCCATTTAGAAACAGCCAAAGTAATCGCAATAAAACTTACAAAAACAACACTCACGATGCAAAAAAAAAAACAAAGTGAATGATAACTGTCATTTTGACAATTAACACAACATTTTTAAAGCATTGTGTTGCCAAATAAAAAAATATACAGGGTGTCCAGTAAATAGCACGACATACTGCAGGGGGTGATAGCTTGGGTCACTACCTATCAATACAACACAATATATGTTCAGCAAAATCTTACGGATTTACAGTTTTACACAATTTTCCGAAATACCGAAAAATCTCTACCTTGAAACAGATTTTTAAGCATCTCGTAATGAAAAAATCCTTTTCTAGTACTTTTTTTTATATCAAATTATTCGTGAATAGTTACTTTACTCATCGATAAGTCTTTTTTCTATCAAAGACAAGAATGTTTTCAAGAAATACTATTTTTTGTTTAAATTTGCACAGAACTATTTTCTTATCACTTAAGTTTAACCTACAGTGGTGAAAAAAAAATCCGTAAGATTTTGCTGAACATATATTGTGTTGTATTGATAGGTAGTGACGCAAGCTATCACCCCCTGCAGTATGTCGTGCTATTTACTGGACACCCTGTATAATTGTATCGATACATATGGAATCGATTATTGTTTTATAAGTTCTTCAGGTATAATGCACTCTTCAGTTATCATTTTTAAGTCTTTAATCATTTATATCGTATATTAGTATTTTTTTAATAATATGATTAAATGAAAACTGCGTTAAATACAGTGGAGAGATTACTCTACACTTTAAAACGATTTCAATTTATTGTTTATGCAGTTTTTGTTTGGCAACACTGAAGTCAAATTCAAAGCCAAAGACTTGGTCAAATCATAACAAATACCAAACAAAAAGATTTTTTATAGTGCATATTGATACAAAGTTATTAGCATCAGATATTTACTAAAATAGAACTAAAATTATTGGTAAATTTCATTTTTGTATAGCAGCGTGTTTAAAAATGGCCAAGTTTGGACAATTCCCTTTGGAAAACAAAATCAAAGTCTAAGGGTCAGAAAACAGGGGATGATTGATTGTTCACTCACTGATTGTAATGTTTAACCACGCATAACTTTATACAGAGTAGTCCGATTTTGATAATTCTTTTTTCATTGGATAAGGTATATCTTGCCTAGTATTATTAGTACATTAAAACCACAAAAAATATAAAATAAAAACTTTTTAACAAAAAAATTAAACCGCCGTAAAAACTGAAAAGCAATAAATAATAAACCTTAAAATTTTGCGTTGGCGCTGAAAAATCAATGAACAAAGATCACTCAAAGCGCAGACTCATAATTTTGAGGTTTATTATTTTCAGCGGTTTAATTTTTTTGTTAAAAAGTTTTTGACTACCAGTTACTACTCGACAAAGATCCGCGAATGACAGGCGACCAATTACTGCTTAACGTGCTGTCCGAGGCACGGTGCGGTCTTGGTATGTCAAGATGGTCACCCATCCACGGACCAAACGCGGTAAGTGTAGCTTAACTTGATGGATTGACAAGTGCGGCTGTTATTACATAACATCAAACCCCAATCAGTCGTGTATTCATACTTATATTAAAGATGCGAAAGTAACTCTCTCTGTCTGTTACATATTTCAATGTTTGACTTTAACATAACTTGGGTCCGGGATTCATCCGTCGCCCCCTATTCCTTAGGACCCGAGATGGCAGCGCGTAGTGTTCCTCGCGTGCCTCTCTGTGATGTTGTGGGGGGGGGGGTGTTTAACACCTCACTCCCCCCCTAACGTGAGGAGCCGGCACCAGTCGGCGATCGCGGAAGACGCACTTGATACCGTGATCCCCGACGTAGGTGTGGGACGGAACACCAGGGTGGTTTTAGTCAGTAAGATTCTGACAGACCCCTCCGCCCAGCCCAGGGCGGAGGACATCCATGAGGATTTCGACCTCGAGATTTTAAAAAAGGACGTAGGATACTTTTAACACGCTTTTATTAGCTTAGTATGTATCTATGTCATCATCATCATCATTTCAGCCGTAAGACGTCCACTGCTGGACTTAGGCCTCTCCCACTTTGAGGGGCTTTGTCATAATCGCCACGCTTGGCAGGCGGGTTGGCGATCGTCGTATGGTGGTAAAATGCATCGAGAACGCTGCTGCCCATTGTCTAGTAAGTCCCTTAGTCGCCTTTTACGACACCCACGGGAAGAAATGGGGTGGTGTTATTCTTTACGTCCGGCACCACACGGTACACACGGTATCTATGTGTGTAACGGAATCTTTGCACGTGATTTTCACCCCCTTCAAACCATCGGATTAATTTGAAACTTTACACACTTATCAAGGACCGATGACAATACAATAATTTCATAAATTTGTGCCGTTATCCTGGCCAGGATTACCAGAGGGTTGCGGAACTTTTTATCGGTAGGAATTGGTTTAATATTCATAGTTAAACAACATTCATTGCGTTATTTACGTTGCTGAGCCGACAATTTATTCGAACAAATGACGCAATGGTTTAGAAATAATCTTCAAGCCCATTCAGATTCTGATAAATTGTGCGTTTCGCAATTAGGGTGTAGGATGGCAAAAAAAAAAACAAAATCCCGCTTTTGTAGCTAGCCAAACTAAAATATAGAAAACAAATAATAGTTTACACAGCACGCACTCATAGAAAACTAAAAATTGGAAAATAATTGAATAAAAAGCGTGGGGTGCTTGATACCAATTAAAATACCTCACAAAGCACCCCACGCTTTTTTCCATTATTTTCTACTTTTTAGTTTTGTTTTCAATGGGAGCGTGTTTTTAGTTTTTTTAAACTATTATTTTAGTTTGGTTTTCTATGAAAGCCTGTTTTTTAGTTTCTCAAACTACTATTTATATCACGGTATCTTTGTACGTCAACGCGATACCCCTTGGTAGACTGCAAGTGTTCTTGGCTTAGCTCGCCGCCCGGTAAGGAACAGAGGGGTAATTGCGGAACTTTTTATCGGTAGGAATTGGTTGAATATTCATAGTTAAACAACATTCATTGCGTTATTTACGTTGCTGAGCCACAATTTATTCGAACAAATGACGCAATGGTTTAGAAATAATCTTCAATCCCATTCAGATTCTGATAAATTGTGCGTTTCGCAATTAGGGTGCAGGTCCGTGTCGACGGCACGTTGTGTTACCGGCGCGCCTCAAAGAGGTGTCAGTACATATTGAAGGGGTCCGCGAGGACCGATGCCTGTCAGGGTCGCGGAATTGTTCGAAAGAGTTACCGTGGCCCTGGTACAGTTAACTGAAGGACCTAGCGCGGGAGACGTTTTTTTTTTTAAGGAAATAGGTACGTATGTCTGTTTTGTTGTGCGATATCTATACCCAAAACATGGGTTCAATATTTCTCCCTTATTTCATTTGACCCTGTTTAAGATTATAATAGTATAGTAGTCATTATTTTATCATTATTTCCGCGTATTATTTCCCAATTTATCACGGGTCGGCGTAACATGTCTTTTCCATATTTCTCTATTATAAATAAAGCATCTCATAAAATAATTAAATCTGACATGTTTGCATTCCTAAAAACAGTAGTTCAACAGATAATAAATAAAAAAAAAACATCATCTGCCTAGCCTTTTTCCCAACTATGTTGGGGTCAGTTTCCAGTCTAACCGTATGCAACTGAAAATCCGTAAATTACATAGAGTGGCAGCCTATCGGACCTCCACAAACCAGTAACTGGGTAAAACGATACTCTTTGGTAAGACTGGTTGTCAGACTTTTGGGCTTCTGACGACCCATAACGACTGATTAAGATCCACAAAAGCCGGGACCAACGACTTAACTTGCTTTCCGAGGCACGGAAGGGTCTTGGGATGTCAAGATGGTCACCCATCCACGAAGTAACCGCGGCAAGCCTCCTCACTAAAAAAGAAATCGGTTGGTAACCGACCGACCAGTAATAGTTGAACGTGACAACGTCCTAAGAAAATACTGATGCGCGCTCTCGCTTGCACTTCAAGCCTTAAATGGACCGCCTCAGAGCGAGGTAACGCCGCATGAGTCATGTTTTTTCGTGCGTGCAGCCAGCTCCATCGAATTATAAGACGTTGTCACGTCAAAAAATAAAAAAAACAGCAACAAAAAAATCGATTTACAACGAAATCAAATGTATCTTTATATGATTTATCTTTCTTCCGCTATACATAATTATAAAGAGGTTACCTTCAGTCGGTTAAGGCCCTTTAAAAATAAACATAGTAATGAATAACAATACAAATTAAGATTCAATAAATAATTAAATTATGATATTATGTAAAACATGTTTCCGTCATCATTATGACACTTTATTTTCCGATTAAGTATGTCAAAGCCAAGAACAGCTTGTTTTTGTATTTTGTGGGTGAGAAATCATCAAATCACGTCTCCCGCTTCTGCCAGGGTCGCGTGATTGTTCGAAAGAGATACCGTGGCCCTGGTACAGCTAACTGAAGGACCTAGCGCGGGAGACGTTTTTTTTTTTTTTTGGATGGATGGGAAATCATCAAATGACATCTCCCGCTCTAGGCGGAGCGGGAGGGCATGTCAGACTTTTACTGACTAAAACCCGCCCGTGTTCCTTCAGTTGCCCATGTGCCAGGGTCACGGTATCTCTTTCGAACAATCACGCGACCCTGGCAGAAGCGGGAGACGTGATTTGATGATTTCCCACCCACAAAAAACAAAAACAAGCTGTTCTTGGCTTTGACATACTTAATCGGAAAATAAAGTGTCATAATGATGACGGAAACATGTTTTACATAATATCATAATTTAATTATTTATTGAATCTTAATTTGTATTGTTATTCATTACTATGTTTATTTTTAAAGGGCCTTAACCGACTGAAGGTAACCTCTTTATAATTATGTATAGCGGAAGAAAGATAAATCATATAAAGATACATTTGATTTCGTTGTTTAATCGATTTTTTTGTTGCTGTTTTTTTTATTTTTTGACGTGACAACGTCTTATAATTCGATGGAGCTGGCTGCACGCACGAAAAAACATGACTCATGCGGCGTTACCTCGCTCTGAGGCGTTCCATTTAAGGCTACTGACAACGGTGCAAGCGAGAGCGCGCTTCAGTATTTTCTTATGACGTTGTCACGTTCAACTATTACTGGTCGGTCGGTTACCAACCGATTTCTTTTTTAGTGAGGAGGCTTGCCGCGGTTACTTCGTGGATGGGTGACCATCTTGACATCCCAAGACCCTTCCGTGCCTCGGAAAGCAAGTTAAGTCGTTGGTCCCGGCTTTTGTGGATCTTAATCAGTCGTTATGGGTCGTCAGAAGCCCAAAAGTCTGACAACCAGTCTTACCAAAGGGTATCGTGTTACCCGTTACTGGTTTGTGGAGGTCCGATAGGCTGCCACTCCATGTAATTTACTGATTTTCAGTTGCATACGGTTAGACTGGAAACTGACCCCAACATAGTTGGGAAAAAGGCTAGGCAGATGATGTTTTTTTTTAATTTATTATCTGTTGAACTACTGTTTTTAGGAATGCAAACATGTCAGATTTAATTATTTTATGAGATGCTTTATTTATAATAGCGAAATGTGGAAAAGACATGTTAACCCGTGATAAATTAGGAAATAATACGCGGAAATAATGTTAAAATAATGACTGTTGTAATCTTAAACAGGGTCAAATGAAATAAGGGAGAAATATTGAACCCATGTGTTGGGTATAGATATCGCACAACAAAACAGACATACGTACCTATTTCGTGAATATAGTGCCGGGTGTAAAGAATAGCAGGTCATCCCATTTTTCCCGTGGGTATCAGGGTGTCCCCTGGTACTTGTTGACAGGCATACACTGTCCTCCCATACATTAACACTGAAGTCAAATATTTTTAACTGAGAACCGTGGAGTTTCTTGCCGGCTCTTTTCCTTAGGAAACAGCCAAATGGAACCGTGCTAGGTGCAGGGTTCCAGTTGGCTTCTGACGTTTCGTAAATGCCCGTGTAGGTTTATGAGAAATAGTTTCGGCCCGCGACTTCGTCCGCGTTAAATTTCGTGTTCCCCCGACCCTTCCCGTCGCGTCGAATCGCCTACCCGTGCGATTTTCCCCGTCTTTGCAACATTTTTCATTAATGCTCCGCTCCTCTTGGTTGTAGCGTGATGTTATATAGCCTATGTTACTCGCAAATAATGTAGCTTTCTAACGGTGAAAGAATTTTTATCGGTCCAGTAGTTCTTGAGTTTATCCATTACAAACAAACAAACAATAATACATTTTTTTTCTCTTATAATATTATTATTATAGTGTAGATAAAATATTTCGATTTTAACTAGACAGGTACGGTTTCTTGTTGTGCCAGACGTAGAGAATAGCACCATTTTTTTCCCGTGGGTGTCGTAAAAGGCGACTAAGGGACTAACTAGAGAATGGGCAGCAGCGTTCTCTATGCATTTTACTACCATACTGCGATCGCCAAACCGCCAGGCGTGGCGGTTATGGGAAATCCTCCCAAATTTGTGGAGGCCTATGTCCAGCAGTGGACGTCTTTCGGCTGAAATGATGATGATGAAGAAGGTTTACTTGCAAGCCCCTTAATGTTTATTTTTTGACAAAATGTATTAAGTTGTTTCCTCCAATATGGACTACATCGTTTTGTTTAACCATACATACATACAATCACGCCTTTTTCCCATGGGGGTAGGCAGAAACCACGGAACGCCACCTGCCACGATCTCTACACACTTCTTTTGCCTCGTTTAGGTTCATACAATTGGTCATACACACACGCCGGTTGCGAGTACTACGCACCTGACCTTTCTGAAGAACATCATCAATAAGGTCCCTATATGTCCTCCTAGGGCGTCCCCTCCCGGTGTTTCCAATCACATCTGCCTTGTAAATACCTTTTGTGAGCCGACCTTCATTCATCCTCTCAACTTGACCAAACTATCTAAGCATACTTTTTTCAATTTTTGTCACTACATCTTCTTTTAAACCACACCGTTCTCTTATCACATCATTCCTCAGCCTATCATTCATAGTCAAACCACACATGCTTCGCAAGGAACGCATTTCCACAGCATTTATTCTACTTTCATGTTTCTTTTGCCATACCCAAAATTCACTTCCATACATAAGCGTTGGCAGCAGTACACTATTGTTTTGTTTAAATAAATATTAAAAAGCATAAAAATATACGTGACATAATTTAATCAGGAAATTCGAACTAGTTGTTGACCCTACCTATCGGTCTAACCAAGGAAAAAAATAACACCAACTGTAATGAAAAAAAAAAAATGTTTTGTCTACATTCACGGATAAGAATAATCATTAAAAGCATTATTATAATTAACGTTCTTAGGTGTGATTGATATTGAGACATGTTCTAGAACTATTTACTTATTATTTCACAAATAATGAGCGTTTACTATGGCTCCGCCTGGGGGTCAAACTTTACCCCACGGGAACGTACTACCGGGATCAACATGTATCCTTTTTATTTTGTGGTTGGGAAATCCTCAAATGACGTCTCACGCTCATGGCGGAGCGGGAGGGCGTGTCAGACTTTTACTGACTAAAACCCACCCGTGTTCCTTCAGTTGCCCATGTGCCAGGGTCACGGTATCTCTTTCGAACAATCTCGCGACCCTAGTAGGTATCGGTCCTAGCAGACCCCTTCACACCCGTGTTCCTTCAGTTGCTTATATTTCAGGGTCACGGTAACTCTTCCGAACAAATCTCGTGACCCTGGCAGAACAACATATGTATCCTATGACCTAATTCTAGAACTAGCAATGATGCGGTTAAAGTAAGAAGTTGACGATTTATGCCGCAAAATTAAAATTCGTTTTTTTCCAAGATGTAACACATTTATTAACCGACTTCAAAAAAAGGAGCAGGTTATCAAATCGACTGTATTTTTTTTATGTTTGTTTTCTCATAACTTTTGACTGGTGAACCGATTTTGATGATTTTTTATTTTTTTATTTGAAAGTTGGTGCTTCCCGAATGGCCCCATTTTAATTTGGTTCCATTCGAACAATGGGATCTTTGTGAAAACCATATAAGTCTTTGCATTAAGTATTTGCACGATAAATGAAGGAATAACGCGATTAGATTAGTGTGGGGTATCTACCATAACCGTTATGAATCTAGCTAACGACCCGAGAGCTAGGTTGACTCGACACTACACTGAAGATATCCCGGACGTCAGCTTGTACGAGATTAGGATGGCTCTGAAGCAGCTCAAAAACAACAAGGCGCCGGGTGATGACGGAATTACAGCCGAACTCCTGAAGGCCGGCGGAAAACCCGTTCTAAAGGCCCTTCAGAAGCTGTTTGATTCCGTCATACTCGAGGGCAAAACGCCACAGGCATGGAACAGAGGTGTGGTGGTACTTTTCTTTAAGAAGGGTGACAATACCCTGCTTAAGAATTATAGGCCCATCTCACTTCTGAGCCATGTCTACAAGCTGTTTTCAAGAGTCATCACGAATCGTCTCGCGCGCAGGTTTGACGACTTCCAGCCTCCCGAACAAGCCGGATTCCGTAAAGGCTTTAGCACCGTAGACCACATACATACGCTGCGGCAGGTTATACAGAAGACCGAAGAGTATAACCTGCCTCTCTGCTTAGCGTTTGTGGACTACGAAAAAGCCTTCGATTCGATCGAGACCTGGGCTGTACTGCAGTCTCTTCAACGGTGCCAGATTGACTATCGGTATATCGAGGTGCTGAAGTGTTTGTATGAAAACGCCACTATGTCAGTCCGGCTCCAGGACAAAGCCTCGAAACCTATCCTTCTGCAGCGAGGGGTGAGACAGGGAGACGTAATCTCTCCGAAACTGTTCACCGCTGCACTGGAGATGTCTTCAAGGTTCTGGACTGGAAAGGGGCTGGCATCAACATCAATGGCGAGTACATCACTCACCTTCGATTTGCCGACGATATAGTAGTCATGGCTGAGACTATGGAGGACCTCAGTACAATGCTCGATGACCTCAGTAGAGCTTCCGAAAGAGTGGGTCTTAGGATGAACATGGACAAGACAAAGGTCATGTCCAATGCTCGTGTGATACCCACTCCAATGAAGATCGGAGGCGCTACACTCGAAGTTGTGGATGAATACGTGTACCTAGGACAGACTGTCCAGTTAGGTAGATCCAACTTCGAGAAAGAGGTTAATCGTCGAATCCGACTCGGCTGGGCAGCGTTCGGGAAGCTACGCAATATCTTCTCGTCCCAAATACCGCAGTGTCTCAAGACAAAAGTCTTTGACCAGTGTGTGTTGCCAGTGATGACATATGGCACTGAGACGTGGTCGCTCACAATGGGCCTCACAAGAAGGCTCAAAGTCACCCAAAGAGCAATGGAGAGGGCTATGCTTGGAGTTTCCCTACGCGATCGAATCAGAAATGAAGAGATCCGTAGGAAAACCAAGGTAACCGATATAGCCCGAAGAATTGCCAAACTTAAGTGGCAGTGGGCAGGGCACATTGCTCGCAGAACGGATGGCCGATGGGGTCGGAAGGTTCTGGAGTGGCGACCGCGTACTGGAAGACGGAGCGTTGGAAGGCCTCCCACAAGATGGACCGATGACCTGGTGAAGGCCGCAGGAATACGTTGGATGCGAGAAGCACAGAATAGGTCGAAGTGGCGGTGCTTGGGGGAGGCCTATGTCCAGCAGTGAACGTCTTTCGGCTGAAATGATGATGATGATCTACCATAACTAAAAAGTTCAAAATAAAAACTTTTTACAAAAAAATAACAACAGACTTCCGAAATTAAAGTTATTTTTGACTTTGAAGTGTTTTTTTTTTTTTTAAGGAAGTCGGTTGTTATTTTTTTGTAAAAAGTTTTTTAATCTTAATATTTACCCTCATTATCTATACATTACTGTCATCTAATCGGCAGTTAATTTATGCCTTTGCTAGAACTCTGGGGATCTAGATTCGACAAACAGTGTGAAAGCATTATGTACTTCCTCCTGGGAAGAAATTGTCCAAACCACGAAAAATATGGTAGTCAGTTAGAGCAAGGTCTGGCGAGTCCGGAGGATGACGTATGGTGTCTAACTGTAGCTCCTGTAGAGTTACAACGGTGTCCCGTACAGTGTGAGGTCTTGCGTTATCATGGAGCAATAATGGTGAAGATCAATCACGAGTTGGGGCTGTTTCAATGCCAGTTTCGCCAGCATTGTTCAAAGTTCGGCACCGTAAACATCTGCTGATATTGCTTGACCAGACCTGAGAAAGCTATAGTGAATAACACCATGAAGAGACCTCCAAGTCTACATCTTTTGGGACGTAGGCAAAGATCGTAAGAAACGAATGATAAGATGACAGATTTTAGAAGGATTCTAGTCAAAAATATAGTAACGAACTGTCATTTTGCTAACCGCCTTAAAAAAAAGGAGGAGGTTATCAATTCGACTGTATTTTTTTAAATGTTTGTTACCTCATAACTTTTGACTGGATGAACCGATTTTGATGATTCTATTTTTATTTGAAAGCTGGTGCTTCCTGAATGATCCCATTTTAATTTAGTTTCATTTGGACAATGGGGTCCATGTGAAAACCACATGTCTTAAATTTGCATTAAGTATTTGCGCAACAAATGAACGAATAACGCGATTAGATTAGTGCGGGGGGTATCTACCATAACTAAAAAGTTAAAAATAAAAAACTTTTTACAAAAAAATAACAACCGACTTCCTTAAAAAAAAAAACACTACAAAGTCAAAAATAACTTTAATTTCGGAAGTCGGTGGCAAAAAAGCCTTAAATACAGATCCTAAGACACCGAATTCCGAAATTAAAGTAATTTTTGACTTTGTAGTGTTTTTTTTAGGAAGTCGGTTGTTATTTTTTTGTAAAAAGTTTTTATTTTTTATAGAAAGAGCCGTGTCTATTCTTCGTAGAAATATCAATCAATCAAATCATTTATTTGCAACGAATGTAGGTTAAATTAAAATATAGGTGGAGTAGATAAAGGTGAGCCATGTACATTCTGCCTGGAAATAGGCACGCAAAATTTTTTAAACAATAATATATATTTAGAAGCTATTCTATTAACTTATATCAAATAATTAAATTACAAATTAAATTACAAATTTTATAACCGTTACAATTATTAAATAAATTAAAAAAAAAATTAAAAATGTCACAGTTAGAATTATTACAAATACACATACAAAAATTAATATTGAAAATTGTCAAATCGAAATATAACTTTAAAATAAAATAAAAAATAAATGTAGATTAGCATGTGATGTTAAAAAGTTTTGTCCATTAAAAAATCATTAATTGAATAATAACATTTTTCTATTAGGAAGGCCACTAATTTCCTTTTAAAGTTTTTAATTGTGTCATTTTTCATGGCATCTGGTAATTTATTGTATATGGTAGGACCCATACAAATAACACTTTTTCTCATTAACGCTGTATTACAATAGAAAGTGTCATGCTAAGCCTGCTGGTCGGACACTCTTCCCTTTTCTATAGAGGAACTTCCTGCTCCCTGTTCCTCATATGTCTATAGGACGGCTGATTGTTTCTTCGCGATTATTACGTTGGTATTCAGTTTAATTTGGTCTGTATCATAGACACCCTTCAATACCACAGTCCTTTCTGATTTAACCTTGCTTTAGAATGTTTTCGGAAGTCATCGGAACTTACCCAATTTTTTTAAGCCATGCGTAATAAAGTCAACGACTTCCGAATCAGTTTCGCAGAATCATTTGCACGTTTTTTTTTTTATGTAATAAAACTAGTGTACCTACTTTTGCTTTAAGTTTTCGTTGTTTCCTTAAAGTTTTTTTTTAAAAGGTAACAATTGCTACTTAATTCTGTAACGGTTGTTTCGCCTACAAATAAATAAACTTTGTGCAAGTCGCCTATAGAAAATTCGTCCGATTCAGGCGAGTAAATTCTTGCGAATCAAGTAATAGGTAGACCATTTAGATATATGGATGTTTGTAACTCCATCACGTAAATACGGCCGAACGAATGTGGTGAAGGGCGGGCGTTTTGGGGGGACGTCTTATGTAACTTTGACGTTCAAAAAATGCTGACTCTCAGCCTAGTTCGAATAAATGACTTTTGTTTTTTTTTATACTTTTTCAGAAATCATCAACAAAAATTACATTAGTTCCACTATCGGTCAAGAGATGGCGCTGACCTATATAATACTGCAATACTACATTTATATGCAATTATATAATACTGTAGAACTTGATCGTCTGCGTAGAGAAGGCATTTGACAGGCAACTCACTCATTGTCAATCCACACTCACCCTCTTTCAAATCTGTCGTTGCAAGACATGGTGACTGTAATGGATGAAGCATTTAAGATGAAGGGGATGAATATAAATGTGAATAAGACGAAGGTCATGGTGTTTGAAAGAGAAGAGAACGTATCGGTATGTGATGTAAAAATAAATGATAAGAGTGTGGAGCAAGTAAGTGAGTTCGTATATTTGGGGAGTTTGTTTACAAGGGATGGAAAGATTGATAAAGATGTGGAAAAAAGAGTGAATGCGGGAAATAAAGTAAACGGTGCTTTACATGCGATTGTGACCAACCAGTTGATGTCCGATAAGGCTCGACTGGCTGTTCACAATGGTGTACTGGTGCCTACGCTTATGTATGGAAGTGAATGTTGGGTATGGCAAAAGAAGCATGAAAGTAGAATAAATGCTGTGGAAATGCGTTCCTTGCGAAGCATGTGTGGTGTGACTATGAATGATAGGCTGAGGAATGATGTGATAAGAGAACGGTGTGGTGTAAAAGAAGATGTAGTGACAAAAATTGAAAAAAGTATGCTTAGATGGTTTGGTCATGTTGAGAGGATGAATGAAGGTCGGCTCACAAAAGGTATTTACAAGGCAGATGTGAGTGGAAACACCGGGAGGGGACGCCCTTGGAGGACATATAGGGACCTTATTGGTGATGTTCTTCAGAAAGGTCAGGTGCGTAGTACTCGCAACCGACGTGTGTGTATGACCAATTGTATGAACCTAAACGAGGCAAAAGAAGTGTGTAGAGATCGTAGCAGGTGGCGTTCCGTGGTTTCTGCCTACCCCCATGGGAAAAAGGCGTGATTCTATGTATGTATGTATATAATACTATCAAATATTTGCGAGTCCGACTCGATCTTGACCGGTTTTTATTTGTTTAATTATATATTACAGCAGTATTTGGAGCTACTAAGGTCGAGATCATGAGAAACCTGATCACCCGATTGCGCAACTGAAGACCGTCATGTTTTCATGATTAAGACTATCACTGGGTTCTTTTAAAGCAGTTTGATCGCGTGATTGTTGTGGGTTGACTTTGTGTGTTGATCTTGATTTTTTTTATTTTATTTCAGTGTCACCAAGGAGTATCGTGTTTTCCAGCAACTATATTGGGAAGGTCAGATAGGCAGCCTCTCCGTGTAAAATACTGGTTTTCAGCTGATCCGGTTAGATTGGAAAACGACCAAAACATACCTTCATGAGAAGAAGGTTATTCAGATGACGGATTATTACAAAAGCATTGTTTTTTTTTCCGGTATTTAGTTATTGTGTAATAGTGAACACACTTCCTTTTTTAAGTGACTTTAAAAATAGAAGGTGGTTCTCAAATCGTTTTTTTATTTTTTATTATCCGGTCTAGCCCGTCCCTTGCTACCATTTCCTAGCGAACGCCCTATGCCGAGGTCCGTACCTCGTACCCCACAGAGGGTGTCCTTAGCGTATAATAGTTGCTAAGTTTTAAGTTTTTAAGCCCTGGCTCGAGGCATTAAATTATTAAGTTAGCACAGGCAAGTCCGGTGAGACATATTGGTTCCCGTGGTCCTCGACGTAGGTGTGGGACGGAACACCGGGGTAGTTTTAGTCAGTAAGAGTCTGACAGACCCCTCCGCCACCCCAGGGCGGAGGACATCCATGAGGATTTCCACACCGAGATAAAAAAGGCAAGTCCGGTGAAAGAGCGGATAACCTATGAGAGGTTGATCTGCGAGATGTCATTCAAAACAATAAATTTAAAAAAATACATTCGTCGGGCATTTGCCCACAGACACGACATCCGTCTGGATGGCAGATCCTCCCTGTCCTACGGAGTTTGAGTTAACTTTACACCCTGTTGTGAACAGAAGAGAGAGAGAAAGAGAGAGTAAGAGAGAGACAGAGTCTGTGCTTTTGATGTATGAACATCTAACCACCACCACCACCATCACCACCATCTCACCTTAGCGTATCCGTACATGACAAACAATTGTCGGCGTCTGTCACCCTTCATGAGTTTTTACTGCATCATTTCAGCCGAAAGAGCGTCAGGTGTACTTGCCTGACACATGCTGAGCTGGACTCCTATTTGGTGCAACCTTGAGACCAGGCGCGGTCGCAGCCTAATATTTAGGGGGGGGGGGGGGTCACCATGAGTACTGAAGAATATTTTTAGAAAGGTACATCCTCTTTGGTCTAGTAGTCGCAAGCGTACTGATCAGCATTATGTCCCGGGTCATCTTTTTGCAAATGGCCATCGGAGTCTCCGTGGCTCAAGTGAGAACAATAAAATTTTAAGATAGTAAGATAGGCAAATCGTTCAGGGTTTTGACAGCATGACTGGAGCTTTGACAACTCTTTGGGGGGGGGGGGGGGTCATGACCCTAGGACCCCCCCCCCCTCGGACCGCGCCTGCTTGAGACGCATACCACACCTTGTCATTTATTTATTTGAACTTCTCGCACACAAAAAAGGTACAAAGGCGGTCTTAGTCTGCCTTAGGCATTCTCTACATTCAACCAAGTGTGGTGAAGAGATTAGATGGCAGGTGCTTTGGTTGAGAGGAACAGGAAATCATTTGAATAATGTCATAGTGTGTCAACTACCTTTATTTTAAGTTCGTTTTTCTATTTGGAGATATAACGGTACCGTGTATTGTTTTTTAATTAAATTGTTATTTTTTATCATTTAATTGTAGTTTTAGGTGTTGTGTTATGTCTTTTGTGTGCACTAAATAAATGTTTTATCTATCTATCACGACAGGAGATAGGATTTTTCCCCCAAGCACCGTGACTTCGACCGATTCTATGCTTCTCGCATACAGCGGATTCCTGCGGCCTTCACGAGGTTATCGAACCACCTTCCATCACGCAGTATTTCAACACGCTGTCTTCCAGTACCTAAGCGGTCGCCACTCCAGAACCTTTGGGCCCACCAGTTCTTACTTATAAAGAAAAACTTTAAATTAAAAAAAAAACTTTTTAGCAAAAAATTAAACCGACAAACAATAAATGAACAAAGATCACTCAAAGCGCCGACTCAAAATGACTGATAGGTTTATTATTTTTTGCTTTTTAGTTTTTTCTGCGGTTAAATTTTTGTTAAAAAGTTTTTATTTTATTAACCGACTTCAAAAAGGAGGAGGTTCTCAATTCGGATGTTTATGTTTTTTTTTTATGTATGTTCGGCCATAACTCCGTCATATATAGATGGATTTGCAAAATTATTTTTTTGTTCGAAAGGGGTTTATTCCGAAATGGTCCCATATAATTTTCATATAGATCTGATGATGAGTTCAGGAGACAGACACCGGAACTCTTTAAAAAATGACAGCAAATCAACCGCGATTTCTGCTATCGCATAAATATGCATTGTTTGTTTGGAATTAGTGCAGGGTGAATACCACAACTAAAAATTTAAAAATAAAAACTTTTTTACAAAAAAAAAAAAACAACCGACTTCCCTAAAAACACTACAAAGTGAAAAATAACTTTAATTTCGGAAGTCGGTGGCAAAAAAACCATAAATACAGATCCTAAGACACCGACTTCCGAAATTAAAGTTATTTTTCACTTTGTAGTGTTTTTAGGGAAGTCGGTTTTTTTTTTTTTGTAAAAGAGTTTTTAAATTTTTTGTGGCTATAATTTACTAATTACTACATGCTTGCAAAATCGGACTATTCTGTAAGAAGTTATGCATTCTAATCAAATCAATTTATTTCGGGCTACAAAGACCCATATCATAAATACTTTACAGAATAACATACATACAATAAAAAATCAAATTCTGCCTTACTTTCAGTTGTGAATTGGTTACAAAATAATAATTTGATTATAAATCTTGATAAAACAGTTTTAATGAATTTTCAACAAAGAGTAAATTATAACCTGGACTTAAATATTAAATACAAGGACAAAATTATTAATGAAACCAATGTGACTAAATTTCTTGGACTAAACATTGAAAACACTTTAAAATGGAATTCACATATTGACAAAGTATGCACTAAGCTAAACCAACACTCATATGCTTTGCACATGTTAAATAAAACGGCCAATCGAGCAACAGTCTTGACGGCGTATCATGGTCTAGTAGCCTCAACATTGAGATATGGGATTATATTTTGGGGCAATGCCACGGGTAAAGATAGGGTATTTAAGTGCCAAAAAAGGTGCATAAGAGCTATATGTAATTTGAAGATAACAGACAGCTGCAAACCCTTTTTTAAAAACATGAAAATATTAACAATGCCGTCGTTGTATATCTATGAAACGTGTATGTTCGTCAGAAATAATTTTCATAAATTTGCTCGAGTAGCTAGTCAGCGCCGTTGTGATCGATTACAAACAGTTGGATCTAGTACTGCACTATACAGAAACAGTATTTTTGTGATGGCTCCAAAGATCTATAATAAATTACCAAAATGTATAAGGAGTGAAGATAGTGTCAGCAAATTCAAAAGTCAACTGTATTTATTCCTAATAGATAAGACGTATTACTGTAGCGAAGAATTTTTAAATGATAAAATATGACATTACCAGTCCATAGAATTATTACCAATCCTTTAATATAATTTACCATTGACATGCATGTGAAAGATAAATTTTATTTGATTAATTATGTACAAATAATACATTTAATTGACATTATTTTTAATATGACATTACTAGCCCTTTTATATACTTTACTATTGACATGCATGTAAAAATAAATTATAATTGATTATTATCTATTCACATACATAAAATTGGCATTATTAACACGAACGTGACATTGCATTGTATAAATTCAGATTTATTACTACTAACTTAATATATTTGTACACCAATTTTCATTGGTAGGGCATAGAGCTCAACTAGAATGTATACATAAGACCTTTATTACCTGTGTTCACAAATAAAGACTGATTGATTGATTGACAAATAAAACACAATGTAAACATAAAACTACAACCAATGAGACCATTACAATCAATGAGTGAACAATCAATCATCCCCTGTTTTCCTACCCTCAGGTTGGAATTATCTTTCCAAATTTACATGGCAGGTGGCACCACCTTCGGGATATACCCTTTCCAATAAAAAAGAATTATCAAAATCTGTCCGCTCTGTAAAAAGTTGTGCGTAGTCATACATAAAAAAAAAAATATGTACGCGTCGAATTGAGAACCTCCTCCGTTTTTTTTCGTCGGTTAATAAAGTTAAAAATATTCGACTTTTATTTTGGAGATAGTAAAGCGAACCTACTTAATTACAGGTAAGAAATTATTTATAGTGACCTTTTCATCAGAACAGAAATAAGCCCGCGGCTGTTAAAAGGGCTATCCAAAATACAACATAATCAGCCTATATTGTTCCCACTGCTGGGACACAGGCTTGCTCTCCTCGAAAGGGTGTGGGCTGTAACCTAGCACGCGGACCCAACATGGATTGGTAGATGTCATGACTCATGATACTAATATTATAAAGCTGAAGAGTTTGTTTGATTGATTGATTGAACGCGCTAATCTCAGGAACTGCTGGTCCTAATTGAAAAATTATTTTTGTGTTGGGTAGCCTATTTATCGAGAAAGGCTAAAAAACATCACGCTACAACTAAGAGGAGCGCAGCAGTAATGAAAAATGATACAAAAACGGGGAAAATCTCATGGGTAGGCGATTCGATGCGATGGGAAGGGTCGGGGTATTAAGAAATTTAACGCGGACGAAGTCGCGGGCAGAAGCTAGTGTTTTTCTATTTCAAATTTTTATTTATTTATATAATTTTTTTTCTCTAAATAATTCCAGTTCATTTAAAGGGTGTGTGGGACATCATTCCACAAACTATGAATTTAGCACATGATTCTAAATCCGATAACGTACGTTTTCATACGATATAAAAAATTGCTGTTTCCTAGAAAAGTGCAATACAAGGGGTGCCCTTGCGTCGGGAGTCAATAGCGGACTCCCGGCCACCGTAGGCGCGAACTTGCGGGCGGTGAGCAATGGGTAGCTCGCCGCCCGGTAAGGACCAGGCTCGAGTCGACGGCGCGTAGTGTTCCACGCGCGCCCCAAAGAGATGGCAGCAAAACTGAAGGGGTCTGCCACGACCGAAGCCTGCCAGCATTGTTCGAAAGAGATACCGTGACCCTGGCACATGGGCAACTGAAGGAACACGGCTGGGTTTTAGTCAGTAAATGTCTGACACGCCCTTCCGCTCCGCCCAGAGCGGTAGACGTCATTAGATGATATCCCACCCAAAACAAAAAAAAAGGGTGCCCTTAGCGTGTCATCGCTCTTGTTTTAATTTATTAAGCCCTGGCTGTAGGCCTTAATTTATTAAGGTAGCCATAGGCAAGTCCGGTTAAGGTGAATGCTCCAAACCAGCCCGCGAAATTCAAAATTTCTTGTGTTTTTTGTAATTTGCAGGCCAGTGCTAGGTTGTATGTCAATTAAAATATTATTCGCGCCTGTAAGATGTATGTAGTTACAGAATTATAATCATCAAAATCACCAATACAACCCTCCAAGTTCATAAAGGCCTAAGAACAAAAAAAAAAGAGAAAAAGTCATTCCTATAGCTTTATGAACTTAGAGCGTTGTATTGATGATTTTGATGATTATAATTCTGTAACTACATATGTCTTACAGGTGCGAATAATATTTTAATCAACATACAACCTAGCACTAGCCTGCAAATTGCAAAAAACGTAAGAAATTTTGAATTTCGCGGGCTGGTCGGAGCATCCCCCTTAAGTAGCAGACATCTTCGAAGGTTGACCGGCGAAATTAAATTATAATTAAATTGAGTTCTCGAAAAATACCAAATGTATGGTCACCCATCCAATACAGAACGCTGCTGCTCTTACGACACCCACGGGAAGAAATGGGACGGTGTTATTCTTTACATTCGGTAACACACGGAACACGAAGCGAAGAATTATACAGTGCAGAATATAGTCATACGTACATTTTAAATACCTGCATGGCAGATGAAAGGATTCTAAAATTATTTAACAACTGACGTTCGAAGGACGCGAGTTCAAGTCGATTTAAACTGTGATGCAATAGGTAGTGCGTTCTCCTAATTGTATATTGAAGCACACACACACAGCCCTATTCAGCCTACAAATTATTTTATTACAAAAATATTGTACACGGTTTTTAGGGTTCCGTTGCCAAATGGCAAAAAACGGAACCCTTATAGATTCGTCATGTCTGTCTGTCTGTCCGAGTATGTCACAGCCACTTTTTTTCCGAAACTATAAGAGCTATGCTGTTGAAACTTAGTAAGTAGATGTATTCTGTAAACCGCATTAAGATTTTCAAACAAAAATAGAAAAAAAACAACAATATTTGGGGTACATAGAACTGAAACTCAAAAAAAAAAATTTCATCAAACCCGTACGTGTGGGGTATCTAGGGATAGGTCTTCAAAAATGACATTGAGGTTTCTAATATCATTTTTTTCTAAACCGAATAGTTTGCGCGAGAGAGACTTCCAAAGTGGTAAAATTTGTGTCCCCCCCGTAACTTCTAAAATAAGGGAATGATAAAACTAAAAAAAATATATGACGTACATTACCATGTAAACTACCACCGAAAATTGGTTTGAACGAGATCTAGTAAGTAGTTTTTTTTTAATACGTCATAAATCGTAAAACACAATTTACCTTTCATTCAGTCTAATCAAATACAAAAATTAAAAAAAAAAACATTTAATTTTATAAACATAAACCTTATGCATAAACCGTGAATACCTGCAGGTTTGTACGGAACCCTCGGTGCGCGGGTCCGACAAGCACTTGGCCGGTTTTTATTAACACGGTTTTATTAGCTTCATACGTATGTTAGTATGTGCCTATGTAATGGAAACTTTGAACATGATTTTAACCCCTTTCAAAATTTCGGATTAGCTCGAAATATGACATACTTATCAAGGACCGATAACAATACAATCCATAGGTACTAATATTATAAGGCTGAAGAGTTTGTTTGGTTGAACGCGGTAATCTCAGGAACTACGAGTCCGAATTGAAAAATCTTTTTGTGTTGAGTAGCCTATTTATTGAGGAAGGCTATAGGCTATATAACATCACGCTACAATCAAAAGGAGCGGAGCAGCAACGAAAAATTAACGAAAACTGGCAGTCAATTCCATGCAACGGGAAGGGTCCGGGGAGTAAAAGCAATTTTCTGCCATCATCCCTTCCGGGGTTACCAGGATAGCAAAGAAGCTGCCTTCGAAAACTACGCTGACACTAATTAGTATAATACTAGCAAGGTCAATAGCAGTGACAGGAAATATTAGAATAAATAAATAAATATCGTAGGACAACCAACACACCGTTATCTGACCCCAAACTAAGCAGAGCCTGTACTATGGCAACCAGGCAACTGATAAACATACTTATATATTTCTAAATACATACATATAATAATAATATAATTCTTTATTTATATAAAACAGACTGTAGTACATATCAGTTTTTACAAAGAAGGTAGTATAAAATATCTTTACAATCAAGTGGGTGACGTGCTGTTCTCCTAGCTAGGCTATGAAATAGCCTGTATTAAGGAGTAACAGTGCCAATCCTCTCTAATGTGGGTACTACAATTTTATTTTTGCAAGTAAAATTTTTAGAATTAATATAGATTACTTACACCCAGACACAGAACAAATGATCGTGCTCATCACACAAAGATTTGTCCTGGGTGGGAATCAAACCCACGACCTCAGTCTCAGCAGTCAGGGCCACTAACCACTAAACTAACAGGCCAGTCCTCAGTCCCAGAATACCTAATATCACGATAATCAAACTAGATTAAATACATTTATTATCGAAGCAAACGCCAAAACTACAAAAGCAAATTCAATAACATTTATATGAGACCACCCCTGAAGCATAACTAATCCATAAAAAAAGATATTTTGAAATCGGTCCACATTTGGCGGAGAAATCGTTGGACAAACATAAATAAATAATAGTTTAAAAAAACTAAAAAACACGCTTCCATGGATAACCAAACTAAAAAGTACAAAATAATGGAAAAAAGCGTGGGGTGCTTTTAAGGTATTTTTTTATTGATATCAGGCACCCCACGCTTTTTTCCATTATTTTGTACTTTTTAGTTTGGTTATCCATGGAAGCGTGTTTTTTAGTTTTTTTAAACTATTATTTATTTTCTATTTTTTAGGGTATTTCGAATTTTGAGACGTATGTCAGCGTAGTTTGTGACAGTTTTTTTGCTGTCCTGGTAACCCTGGCAAGGATAATGGCACAAATTTATGAAATTATTGCATTGTCATCAGTCCTTAACAGGTGTGCAACGTTTGAATGAAATCTGGTCGTTTAAAGTGGGTCAAAATCGCACTATAAGGAGTCGGTTACAAACAAACATACAAATATACAAACATACAAATATACAAACATACAAGTGAAGCTAATATAAAGCGTGTAAAAAAGAATCTGTGGAACATAGAACCTCCACCCTTTTTTGAAGTCGGTTAAAATTATGAGAAAATTCCACGTTGGTCTAGTAGTCACTTCCTGGGTCGGGCGTTGTTGGGCTTTCCAGTCTGGAATTTCTCAGTAGGTGGTCTGGATTTATGTACGGTCGATGGCAATAACCTCGTCCCAATTACATGGGACTTAAACTTAGTTGGCAAAATGTGGGGCACCTATAGTGCCCCTCTGCTTAACCCTTTGTATACAGGCGTGATATTATGCTACATAAATAATCACCGAAACAAAACTATTAATATCAAGAAAAAAACACTTTAAAAAAAATTCAAGGCAGTTATTTAAACAAAATTACATCCTCAATTTGTACAGTGGCAACATGTAAATAAAAAAATAAACAAAACCTTTTTTTTTTCTCAGCCCTTCGACATTCAAATTCTCGTCCTTAACCGAAGAGTATACAAAGTAGCGGTTCGTGGATTAAAATTATAAGCAGAGGCCGTATGACAGATGAATGGAGCGGAGCTAAGGTTAAACGCAGCATTTCGCAATAGACCACGGCAAGGCAGGCCGCGTGCGCGCGCGAATTCGAAATTTAAATATTGTAATCGAAAATACGATTTTATTTTTTTAATTGTGCTTTGGTTTTTTTGTTTTGTGCATGGACTTTTTTGTTTTGAATATGACTGTTTTGTGAGTTTGGTTCTGTTTTGTTGGTGATTCTTTTTCGTAAGGTCAGTTTTTTTTTATTTGATGTTTTTAAAAGTAGTTCCTTTTATTTTTATTCCTAGATTTTTTTAAATTATATCTATTGTTTTTTATTTTTATTTAAAGCAGGTTTATTTTTTTTAAACCAAATTATTCTTGACAAAGGCAACATTCAAAAATAAATTTCGAATTTTTAATTGGCCGAAGAAAACAAAAATAAGTTATTATTTCGTAGCAAAACTTCACAATCAATCGGCAGTTATTTAATAATGAGATTAAAACACGAGCGATTAATCATTCTCGTAAAAAAATATTATCACCATAGCTCCAATTTTCATTAACATATTTCATAAATCTATTTTAGTAAAAACTGAAATAAAACAATGCAGAAACACCAGCTAGTTAAAAAATTGGCTTTCCATATATTTTTAAAAAATACGCAGCAAACCACATCAAAAAAAAAATAAAAAAAATAAGAAAGGAGTTACATTTGACATTAATTTTGAACAACAAAAACAACAATTTAATTAGGTGCCTACCTATCTTAAATAATTATCATTTACCTAACCATTAGTTTAAATATGTAGGTAACTATGTACCCAAAATATTTACTAAGTGGAGCCTTAAGACAGCTAGAACATGTCACGGCAGACCTCATAGAAGATGGTGGGACGTCCTAGTAAAAACAAACAATCAGTGTGGACTACATTGGCCCTAGATCGGAAGCACTGGAAGACATGAGAGAGTTCCTTGCCCAGCTGTGGGATAATACAGGCTATCAGTAACCAAAACTAACAGTAACTCATTAAAAAAACGGTCTAATCTTCATTACATTATTGACGTTGACGTTCGAGATTTTGAATTGAGAACAAAAACAACAAAAATGTTTAAAAAAAAACACAACAAACACTTGTACGTGCCTAGCTAACATAGTGCCGACTTATCGCACTAAAAAAAAAACTACCTTCTGAATTCAAATGTGTACTATTTCTAAACGTAAGCACATTTGTATAACAATCGTCTAGGATTATGAATGCAGTAGTAAATGTTATGTTCAATAGTAAGTTTTATTGCCAGAACAAACGTTATCGATTTAATAAAGTTATACAGGAAAAAATAAAGAAATAAATAACGAGGCATGTCGTTATTTATTTCTTAGTTTAAATAAAAAAGGTTCAGTGTAAAATATCAAAGTTTAATAAAAAACATTGGCAAACATATATTCTAGTGTTCCCGTGTTATTAAAAATTGAATTTAACGATAGTATTTTAATCTTTGTTTCTCTCAACAAAAGCACCTGCCATGTACTCTCTTCACCACCATTGGTTGACTGGTAGAGAATGCTTAAGATATTAAGTCCGCCTCTGTACCTTTTTGTGTGCGAAAAGTTTAAATAAATAGGCAGTAGGACTGTCGATAGAAGGGAAAACTTAAAACTATGAGTTAATAACAGTGACATTTTTTATATTTCAAGTTGTTGTAGTGAAGCACCATCCCATTTCTTCCCATGGGTGTCGTAAAAGGCGACTAAGAGACTAACTAGAGAATGGGCAGCAGCGTTCTCTATGCATTTTACCATCATACTGCGATTACCAACCCGCCTGCCAAGCGTGGCGATTATGCAAAGCCCCCAAATTGAGGTATAAATGATAAACGATTTTATTACTGTAAGTAGGTTTGTACAAACACTATATACGTCAGTGATATTTTTTAAAGATAGATGAGGTCGGCGTTTCCTTTCTGACTACTCTGAGAAGAAAGGCCGAAACAAACTCAAAGGTCACAGTCTCTTTTAAAGTCCAGACATAATCTTGGTCACGTCATGTGAAGATGTAGATACTCGTAGCTGTCTGAAATGGTTTTTTGAGGAAATAACCACACAGATTGAGTGGATCTGTCCAATCAGTGCACGCATTTGTCAGTAATCGTACAGCTCAACTCAGAACTTTAGGAGCTCAACGTTTCGAAGAACAATACAAAAGGAGGTGAGAGGACATGTCCAACAGTGGATATCTTACAGCTAAAATGATGAGACAATTTGTCAGTTTTTAGTCTTGTTTAATAATAATAAATAACTTAGGACAACCAACACGCCGTTATCTGATCCCAAACTAAGCAGAGCCTGTACTATGGTAACCAGACTTATATATTTCTAAATACATACATATTATAGATAAATTACACCCAGACACAGAACAAATGATTGTGCTCATCACACAAAGATTTGTCCTGGGTGGGAATCGAACCCACGACCTCAGTCTTTGCAGTCAGGGTCACTAACCAATAGACTAACAGGCCCGTCAAATCCAATTTTTATATCTATTGGCTGGCTGTTTTCTGAGCACATCGACACAAAATATTAAGTGATACTCATAGCTACAGATATACAAGGTCCAATTAAATTACCTATTGTAATTCTATAAACGTGTTGGATGGTTATCTAAATCTGAACACGGTAAAAGAAAATTTTATAAGATTTTTTTTGGGTCAATGACCGCTGGTCATTTTCTTAGCTTATTAGTCGCACGAATTAACTCACCCGGTTCGGGCTTATCGTCATTTTAGACAAATTAACTGCCATGTCGAACTATGTGTCTGACACTTTTTGTTCCATTCAGGCCTTGTCGGACTATATAACCGACAACACATATCAAATCTGAATATGTCGTTGCTGCCTGGCGGCCATGTGTTTGGTATTAATAATGTTTTTATGGAATAAATAAATAATCTGTTTGTTCGGCTCAATCACCGAACACTGTTTAAAGTGAAATAACACTAAGTATTTTTTTTGACTTTTTCTGATTTTAACCATGGCAGTTAACGTTTTTAACAATATTAATAATATTTTCTATAGGCGACTCGTACGCACAGCGACAGACCGAGCATAAATTTCCAGTATAAGCTGACTTCTCATTGTACGAAAATCCTATCTAGTGCGAGGTCAGCTTAAACTGGAAATGTATAGCTTGATGTGTAGCCGTGTTTACGAAGTTTATTTATTTGTAGGTGAATCGACATTTTCATCGTCGGCACGGAATAGATAAATAAGGTAAACCTTATTTATCTATTCCGTGATCGTCGGTATATATATTGTATCTATCTATACTAATATTATAAAGCTGAAGAGTTTGTTTGTTTGTTTGGTTGAACGCGCTAATCTCAGGAACTACCGGTCCGAATTGAAAAATTCTTTTTGTGTTGGGTAGCCTATTTATTGAGAAAGGCCATAGGTTATATAACATCACGCTACAATTAAAAGGAGCGGAGCAGCAATGAAAAATGTACGAAAACTAGTAGGCAATTCGATACGACAGGAAGGGTCAGGGGAGCAAAAATTTGACGCGGGCGAAGTCGCGGGCAGAAGCTATTGGTTTATATGGGTTTATGCGTTTATATTTTAAATATTTATTCACCAAATTTATTGCACCTACCACTGTATGTCTCTGCATCACCCAAAGGTTGACTGGTAGAAAATGCCAATGGCATTATTTTTTTTGGATGGGAAATCATCAAATGACTTCTCCCGCTCTGGGCGATGCCTATGGCATTAAGTCCGCCTCTGTACATCAGTGTGCGTGAAGTATCTATTAATATAAAAATGAATCCCTATTTCCCTTGGTCACGCCATCGCCATCACGCGTGAACGGCTGGACCGATTTCACTTTTTTTTTGTCCTGTTTGTAATTGTCAGGAGAAGGTTCTTATGAAAGAAAAAAATAAAAAATTGCGTGGAAAATTAGAAAATTGAAAAACATTTAAGAATACTTAACAACCATAATAATAGGACAATGTAAACTTTTTTAATGTAACATTATGACATTTGACATAGAATTGACAGAATGCGTGCTCAAATATCATCAAAGAGACAGGACGTCTGTCGGGTCAGCTAGTTAAATAAATAAATAATCGACAATTCCAGAAATATATATAATGTACCTGTCAGGTTTTTTGTTTTTCGATTGGCGAGTTAATTAATAAGTCGTTTTCTTACTTGAAGTTTGACGTAAGAAAATCTGTTTTGTTCCCTTTTATCGTGTTTGGACATCAAAACCGTTCACGTAGGTATATGAAGTTTACTAAAAAAAACCGGCCAAGTGCGAGTCGGACTTCCGCACCGAGGGTCTCATACCGCAGCCGTTTTTTATTGAAAATATTTTTATTATATGATACAATTAAAATTTACGGTTTTCGCAATTTTTCCTTTATCTATGCTATAAGACATTGCTAAGTACCAAATTTCAAGATTCTGTGTTCACGGGAATTACCCTGTAGGTTTTGATTCCCCTGCAAATGTCGAAAACTTGCGGCATAAACGGCTGTATCTTTTGATTGCGTTGGCTTAGAAGTTTGATTTTTTCACAGCTCCAAGGGACAGTAGACTTGAGTATTTGATATAAATTCCAGCTTAATACCTCTACGCGTACCTGAGAAAAAGGGTCTTGACAGACAGACGGACAACATGATCCTATAAGGGTTCCGTTTTTTTCTTTTCGAGGTACGGAACCCTAAAATCAACACATTTTTAAACTGATATTTTAAGTGACCCCGTCAGTACTTCTGCCCCCGTCACTATAAAAATTAAATGGCGGGAAATTACACTTTTGTTTCAATATTTTTTATTGGTGTATATTAATGATTATAATAACAGATAACTCAGGTATTTAAACGACAGCAAAAGGTAAATTTGCGTAGATTAAAAAGAAAATATTCCATGTAGAACTTGATTTAAGAATCAAAGTACCTATTGTAAAATGTCATAACACCAGTCAGTTCAGTCAGTTTTACTTACTGTAATAATAACCCACAAAAAACCCATCAAAAAATTTGTTTTTTATTTTCATCATGCTCGATACCCATTACTTCAACGAAGTTTCGTTACCTAGTTTAATTTTACCCTGTATACTGTTAGCATTATGCCGGCGACGCAAACCCTTTCCTTAAAATGCCATCTAACTTTTTTTTTTTTTGCATTAGCAACTTTATTTTAATGTCAAAGTTCTTAATACAAAAATGCTTAACACCGGACTAAGTTGTCAATTTTGTAAAATGAACTTTATTTCGTTTTTTGTTACGTTATTTTTCCAAAAACAGCCTCGATGTTTGAAGCCATACTAAGAGAAAAACCTTGTTTTGAAATTAGACCGATAAGGTTCATTGTCCTCTACCAAAATCAGTCAACGCGACTAAAAAGTTCTCACTTGACGATAAAAACCTCCGTATGTGTCCGGAGGTGTTACGAAAATATAAGTTAAAATAAACCAAAATGTTAATAATTAACGCAAGGAGATCCTTCACGAATTACTTTACGTGATTAAAATCTACAGTAATGTAGAAATAAGTGCAAAAGTAATGCAATAGTTCGTATTATTACTTTAGTCTACTTCAATAATGGTAACATAACATAACGCTCGCAATTCCGGACGGCTTGGGCAGAGGTGTGCCTATAGTACACTCACATTTTACTAGTTATGATTAAGTCCTATGTAAATTATGCTCTCCATAATGGACAGTCCATTGATGTGAACCGGATGACCACTCACCGTGCGTCATTCCAGTATATAAAATAGAGCTTTTTTGTATTTTTTAGTGTGTATCTTTTTGTTTCTTTTTATTTTTTGTATGTAAAACTGTAATGTTTTAACTATGGACTTAGTGATGGTCTGAAATCATTTTTTATTTATAATTCAAACAAAAAAAAGTTAACTTAAGGCGCAGTCAACACCAAATTCAAAATAAATTTGGAAAATTTTAGTTAATTTTTTTGACATTTCGTAAATGAGAATTTCATCATTTTAACAACGAAGCCGTTGATTATTTTGCGATACAAAGACTTTATTCAATAGATTAAAATTATTAATGAAAACTGCGGAAGTTATTTTTATTTTTAAACATATGGTTGATTGAAAATGACCTTTAAGCCATGTTTTTTTTTTTTGCTAGCCTGCCCTGTCCCACTCCTGGTCAAAGGCGTCAATGTTATTTATCGGGATAAAAATTATCCTATGTATTAACTCAAGTTAAAAACGATGTGTGCCAAAGGGCTTAGAACCGCATTTAACTTGAATACGAGGCTTTTGGCTACCTTGTACGTGTGCATTTTTCTTTTTTGTAACTATTTTATATTTCATGTTGTGCGTTTTGTTTGCGCAGAATAAACTATTTTTCTTTCTTTTTTTTATAACCGATCTGGCATATCGACCCGACACCAACGTAACACTTTGGGGTACCCTGTTACTTGACATTTTTTGTTCGTCTATGTGTCCTCTACCTATACGTACCTACCTACCACATTCATCATGCGCCATAATTTCGAAAAAAAAAACAAAATGGCGGCTGTTCAATGTACCAGCTTCCATACAAAAAGGTTCCAACCCCTTTCACCCAAATCGGTTCGCCCGTTTTTGTGTGATTGAGTCACAAATATCATCAATTTTAATTTTTATGTCACATAAATATGTTCGAATAAAATACTCAGCATGTGAAAATGAATTTTGTAATGAGAATTAAGAATTTACAAATTTCTTATACGCCAGGTCGTTTCTCCTTGAAGCCACAAGTATCCTGACCCGGAATGACTGAATGTAAGCCACACCAATATTTGTTTTGGGTTTCCCAAAGCGATGAAAGCCAATAATTGAGTCATAGCGTGGTGTAACGCCGACAAAATATTTAAAAATATGTAAAATCTCTTTTTCTTAGTCATAAATTCAACAAAATTCTCTTATATTTCTCACACCGAGAAGAAATGGGAATATTTTATCTCTACGTAAACAAATGGTTCTTGATTTATCTAGGAGCAAACAGACCTTTGCTCCGGTAAATCACGGAAACGGCTGGACTGATTTTGACGTGGCTTTCAATGGTAGTAGCTGATGTTATACGGAGTTACATAGACTGATGTAAAAAAAGAATTACAGTTCCGCGCAAAAAAAATAAACCGAAGAGTGAAGCCGCAGGCTCAACCTAGTACTTAAATAAGGTGTCTTCACGAAAAAGGCATTAAATTAACTAAAACTAACACTAAACTAAAAGTCTTTCTGTCACTACGTTACATTTAAAAAAGAAAGGGACAGCATGATATCTCATCAGTATTTTAAAATAGAGTTACGTTTGTTTTACAAATCGTGATTAATGCTTTTAAAACTTCGGGTCTTCGGGTCTTTTTATACACGAATTATTTATAAAAAAGAAATAGATAAGTGTCATACGTTGTTATTTATTTATTATGCCTATTTTGCCCAATTAGATAGGTCGAAGTTAAAAATATTTTCAAATACATTTTTGTTTTTATTTAACCTCTTAGATTAAAAGAAGACAAATACTGTTTATATTGTATTGGTTAGACCAATTAAACTTTAAACATTTGTTATCTGCGTGTGCAAAACCGGCCAAGTGTGAGTCCGATTCGCATACGAAGAGTTCCGTACTACCGTATAATCTATACTTATAGCTATTGTTTAATCTAGACAAATAAATGAAATTGGAGTGTCTGTTTGTTTTATTAAGATAACCACTTTTTACTAAGTGTATATGGATGTATACATGGTACATATTAGGTTGGGGAAAAATTCTTTTCGCATTATAGTATGTATGAACTTGTAATAAAATCTCTTTGGCTATACTATTTGTATCTGGCTGGTTTTGGTATCATTGAAAGTTTAAATTTTAAAGAACATAATTCCAAATTCAAATTAGGAAAATGTGTGATTTTCATTTGTTTTTCGTACCGTCAAAATGAGTGAATCTAATGAAGAAATTCGATACATTTTAAAATTTTACTACAAAAAAGGTAAAAATGCAACGCAAGCCGCGAAAAAAATTTGCGATGTTTATGGACCTAGTGTAGTGTCTGTGAGAGTAGCACAAATTTGGTTTAAGCGTTTTCAATCCGGAAATTTTGATGTCAAAGATGCACGTCGCTCTGGTCGCCCTATTACGGATAAAATGGATGCCATTTTTGAAAAAGTGGAGCAAGATCGGCATACCAGTAGTTACGACGTAGCTGAAGAACTGGAAATTGACCACAAAACAGTTTTGGCGCATTTGAAAAAAACTGGGTACACAAAAAAGCTCGACATTTGGGTACCTCACGAGCTCACTGAAAGAAACCTAATGAACCGTGTACTCATTTGTGATTCTTTATTACGACGTAATGAAACCGAACCATTTTTGAAGAAGCTGTTAACTGGTGATGAAAAGTGGATCACGTATGGCAAGAACGTGCGAAAAAGGTCGTGGTCAAAGGCCGGTCAGGCTTCACAGACTGTGGCGAAAGGCATTATTCATTATGAGCTGTTACCACCAGGCAGGACCATCGATTCTGAACTCTACTGCGAACAACTGATGAGATTAAAGCAAGAAGTTGAGAGAAAGCGGCCGGAATTAATCAACAGAAGGGGTGTGGTTTTTCATCATGATAACGCTAGACCTCACACATCTTTAGCCACCCAACAAAAATTAAGAGAGTTTGGCTGGGAGGTGTTAATGCATCCGCCGTATAGTCCTGACCTTGCACCTTCAGATTTCCACCTGTTTCGGTCTCTTCAGAATTCTTTAGGCAGTGTCAGGTTAACATCACGAGAGGACTGCCAAAACCACTTGTCGCGGTATTTTGACCAGAAGTCCCAAAATGTCTATAGCAATGGGATCATGTCCTTACCTACAAGATGGTAAAAAGTTATCGAACAAAATGGTACCTACATACTTTAGTTAAATGTAAATAAACTTTATTAAAAAATGTTTTGAATTTTCTTAAAAAATGCGAAGAAACTTTTTCCCCAACCTATTATACCAAAACAACATTTTTTACAATTTTTGTCTGTCTGTCTGTTTATTTCGGCTAATCTCTGAAATGGCTGAACCGATTTTGACAGGACTTTCACTGGCAGATAGCTGATGTAACAAGGAGTAACTAAGGCTACTTTTATTTTAGAAAGATCTCACGAAAAAAAAACGATTGAAAAACTTTTTTGTTAAATACCACGCGGATGAAGTCGCGAGTAACAGCTTATGAATTATAATCCTACTAACTACTAATATTATAAATGTAAAAATATGTATGATTAGGTGTTTTTTTTTTTCTGGATGGGAAATCATCAAATGACTTCTCCCGCTCTGGGCGGAGCGGGAGGGCGTGTCAGACTTTTACTGACTAAAACCCACCCATGTTCCTTCAGTTGCCCATGTGCCAGGGTCACGGTATCTCTTTCGAACAAATCTCGCGACCCTGGCAGAAAAATGAAATGATGACTTGTTCTGCTTGTTCATGATCATTGTTTACTCGTGTGAGTTTTGCTATCTTCGAAATAATCGTCACGATTGGACACGGTTTCTGAAACCGTTACTTTATTGATGTGGATCTGCACGTTTAATTTTACATCATAGATTGCGTATAAATTATAAAAACGTCTGTAATTTTTTTTATTTTTTTATTTTTGGGACGTGCAATATATATCCGTAAAATTCAACACATGATTCTAGACCCCCAAGCCATAAATTTCTTTTCTGGCTCATTTTTCATTTACCAACTTCAGTTAATTCCTCACAGAAAAAAAGAACAATGACTTCATGTTTTAAGCGGTCTTCAAAAAAAAAAAGGAAGAGGTTGTCAATTCAAGTTTCTTATCTTGCATATGATGTTTTACACGCTTTTATTATGGTATTTGTGTATGTAACGGAAGTTTTAAATGTGATTTTCACCCCTTTCAAAACGTCGGATTAATTTTAAACTTTACACACTTATCAAGGAGCGATGACAATATCTATAATAATTTTATAAATTTATGCCATTGTCCTAGCCAGGATCACCAGGATAGCAGAAAAAGAAAAAAGAAAAAACCCGCTTTTGTAGCTAGCCAAACTAAAAATTAGAAAATAAATAGTAGTTTAAAAAACACGCTTTCATAGTTGTTCGTTTTTTAAACTATTATTTTTACCATTTTTTTTTATGTAACACGTAAATCAAATGACGTACAGCTGCGATAAAACTGATTAGAATTTGACCCTTTAAAAACGAAGCACGCTTATTGCGCAACAAACTCGTAATCATCACAGCAAAATTAAAGGGAAAATAAATACCTACGTTATTATGAAAAATGCATAACCCTGCTTTTCACCTTTATAATCGGTAATGCTTTAATAACACGGTAGACATTATGGGTCCCCATTACAGGTTTCTTTTACTTTCGGAACAAAACTTGTTTTGAAAAGCGAAGTTGTTCCACTACCTACTTTTATTAAAAACTTACTAATTTTGGGCAATGGACAATCAATGGATACGCCTTTATATTTTTTAGGATTCCGTATCCAAAGGGAAAAACTAATAAAAAAAAACCTAACCGGACCCTATTACTAAGATTCCGCTGTCCGTCTGTCACCACGCTGTATCTCATGAACCGTGATAGTTAGACAGTTGAAATTTTTACAGATGATGTATTTCTGTTGCCGCTATAACAACAAATACTAAAAAATAGAATAAAATAAATATTTAAGGAGGCTCCCATACCTGCCAGGGTCGCGAGATTGTTCGAAAGAGATACCGTGACCCTGGCACATGGGCAAATGAAGGAACACGGGTGGGTTTTAGTCAGTAAAAGTCTGACACGCCCTCCCACTCCGCCCTCTGGGCGAAGGGGGAGAAGTAATTTGATGATTTCCCATACAGAAAAAAAAAAGGAGGCTCCCATACAACAAACGTGTTTTTTTTTGCCGTTTTTGTAGATAATCGAACGGAAGCCTTCGTGCGCGAGTCCGACTCGCACTTGGCCAGTTTTTTTGTTTACACTACGGTGAAACTTTACGATTTCGTGTTTTTTGTGTAAGTACTTGAAAATGGAAAGGTATTTGTAAAGATGCGCTAAGTTAACCTGCCAAATTCTTACGTTTTTTTTTTTGCAATTTGTAGGTCAATGACAGGTTGCATTTTGAACAAAATATAATTCGTGACCGTAAAACGTATGTATTTAGATTCTACAATACCTATGTATAGTACAATTATACTATGCTCATATTGGGTGCCGCCTCTTCACGAAATTGTCATTCAATGGGAATAATAAACAATGGGATAATTTAATGGAATAATAATTCAAATATAATAATGGATAAAAATAATGATGGTTAATAATAATGGATTTAATTAATGGGATAATAATTTAAATGGGATTATAATTCGAAAGAGAGAGAGCGAAAGATAATATTTTGTCATCATACCTAGCTTGACATTGACTTTAAAAATGCAAAAAAAAAAGTCACAAAATTTGAATTTCGTACGCGAGCTACTCTGGCCCTTAAGACAGAAATTTGGCTTATTCCCAAAGTACTCCATCCTTTTGTTCTAAAAAGATAAGAATCTCATACATTCATTCCCAAGTTACTCCAAGGATTTTTTATTATTTAAAAATACTTATTATTTTGTTCCCATTCTGCTCCATAGGTATCTGGAACCATTCCCAAAGTACTCCACCGATTATTCGTTATCAATTCTCAAAATGCTCCATCGACATAAATACCGATAGTATAAAAATCTCGTGTCACGATGGATGTATATTAAGGATAAACTACTGAACTGATTATTATCAAACTTCGTAATTATTTCTAACTAGCTTTTGCCCGCGACTTCGTCCGCGTCAAATTTTTGCTCTTGGTCGCAGCGTGATGTTATATGCCTTTCCATATCTATCCAACATTTAACATAGTTCCTGAGCTTTGTACGTTCAACCAAACCACCTCTTCAGTTTTATCATATTAGTTAAGAGATAGTATAGTATTTAGATTTGATTACAATTAAAAGAGTTATAGTGAGTCAACCTTAAAAGATAGACATTTATGCTCTCGCAGACGTTTTTTTAGAACTTTTTAAGAGGAATAAGTCCGTCATACATGATTAGTCATGCTGAACTTAATAAAACAACACGTGCCTGGATGGAATCCTCGTACAGTTATTGTTGAATTAGAAATAGCAATCATTAGTGTTCTGGGTAATACATGTCCCAATGCTATGTATAATCAAAGGATGTAACTTGCGGGAGGAAACGCCCGGGTGTTTCCATTGCGAGGATCGTCTGGAGGAGACGGCGGAGCATACGGTGGAGGTGTGCCCTGCCTGGGCGGAGCACTGCCGTGTCTTCGCCGAGGCGATCGGCGGCGGTGACCTCTCGCGTCCGGCTCTGGTGCGAGCCATGGTACGGAGCGAGAGGGCATGGGACGCCATCACCTCCTTCTGCGAAGCAGTAATGCTCGCGAAGGAGGAGGCGGGGCGCGTGAGGGAGTGGCAGTCTCTTCACTCTCACGTCCCTAGCAGCCGCAGGAGGAGACGCCCCGGGCGTCGGGAGTCAATAACAGACTCCCGGCCACCGTAGGTGCGAGCTTGCGGGTGGCGAGCAATGGGTAGCTCGCCGCCCGGTAAGGATCAGGGTCGGGTCAACGGCGCGTAGTGTTCCACGCGCGCCTGAAAGAGATGTCAGCAGTATTGAAGGGGTCTGCTAGGACCGATACCTGCCAGGGTCGCGAAATTGTTCGAAAGAGATACCGTGACCCTGGCACATGGGCACTTAAGGAACACGAGTGGGTTTATTCAGTAAAAGTCTGACGCGCCATCCCACTCCGCCCAAGAGCGGGAGACGTCATTTGATGATATCCCGGCCAAAAAAAAAAGGATGTAACTTCCATTTTAAGCAAGCTTTATTGAGGAAAAGTCGCGATGTTGCGATTAAAACCAAAGAAAAAAAAGACTTCGTGGCTAATTGTAGTGCATTAGCTCATCTTCCAATTGAAATTCTAGTCTAGGAATTAAAGTCTTTTATTTATACATTTCTTATTATTTAAAAATATATTTGCAAAGCTTTTGAGCCTGACTGTACGTCAAGTACCCTTTTATAGTAATTCGGTACATATTTAAATTAGCTTATTGAATAAAATGGAGTGGAGTATTTTGAGAACATTTTAATATTATCATGGAGTAGAATGAAACCTAATTAAAAATATTATATTTCTCATGGAGTCGTTTGGGAACTTTTTTTGGAGTATTTTGGGAATAACCCAGAAATTTATGGTCAGAAAGAGCAATCGCCAAAATTGCATAAAGTGATTTCATTATTCTGAATACAAACTAAAAAAAAAGGATGCGTTTCGTTTTACAAATTTTTTTTAAATACAAGTAGTTTCGCTAACATTTTTTTTTTCTTTAAAAGATAGTATACCTCTGACATAGTAGAAGACTAAACAACAAAATTAGTCCCTTAGTAAGACCATGGTCCTTAAAAAAATGTAGGCAATTATCCTATTGCGTAATACCTACACTCATAATTAAAGCCAATCAATTGGAACATAGGAGCCTAATCATCAGGAAATGACGTACGAGTTTTGCTAGACAAACAGACAATCATTGATTTATTTATCGTAGACATAACGACTTTATTGAGAAGATAAACACCACTAACAGTACCAGTCTATTCATATAAATGAAGTCAGGAATATTTACCCATACTCAATTTTTGCTCAGTTTTGTTTTTTTCTTTCTATTCTATTTTGTGTGTTTTTTAAATTGTGTTTTTAGTTTGTTACTTAATTCAATCCTATTTAATTTAATTCATTTTTTTAATTTTATTCAATACATTTAATTTAATTCAATTCAATCTTATTTAATTTAATTCATTCTATAAAATGTTGTTGATGTTAGTTTTGGTAACTTTGTTATTTTGTTATCCATCTTTGTATTAATTAATTATTGTTTAGTGAGATTTTAATAAAATGCTGTGCTCACCTATAATTTCATCATTTCAGCCGTAAGACGCTGGACTTAGGCCTCCCCCAATTTGGGGGGCTTTGCCATAATCGCCACGCTTGGCAGGCGGGTTGACGATCGCAGTTTGGTGGTAAAATGCATAGGGAACGCTGCTGCCCATTCTCTAGTAAGTCCCTTAGTCGCCTTTTACGACACCCACGGGATGAAATGGGGTGGTGTTATTCTTTACGTCCGGCACCACACGGTTACCTATAATTTAGATGCATGCAATGCTATTACATTTGAAAATGATATGTATTGTGAATGTCTTTGTGTGTATTTAGTTGGTTTGCCTAAATAAATAAATAAATACTATAGAATATTACCATCCCATTTCCTCCCGTGGATGTCGTAAGCGGCAACTACGGGACTTACTAGAGAATGGGCAGCAGCGTTCTCTATGCACTTTACCACCATGCTGCGGTCGTCAACCCGCCTGCTAAGCGTGGCGATTATGGCAAACCCCACAATTTGGTGGAGGCTTATGCCCGACAGTGGACGTCATTCGGCTTATATGATGAGGATGTTGATGATGTTTTTAATAATGATTGAAAACATATAATTAACACGTTGACAGACAGTATTCCCTTACTGGTTAATCGTGTTCAGACACTATAAAAATTTCATTTTAATTAACATTTTTTTTAACGTACGATAAGACAGTAAAAGATTAAAACTCTATCCGTCGTGAAACTACAGAATGCCCTTCCTTTTATTAGTAGATATAAAATATAACGTCACAAGGCGTACTGATTGCATGTAAGTCAAAAGGTTGACGTCGATAGGCGTACTATCGTATTATTTTATCCAGAGAGAACGTCGAGAGGCGTTCTGTCCGTCAACGTGTTAAACAATTTTACCCGGCTGGAGGTCTAAAAAGTTTAACTTTTTAGAAATCGCCGAGCAAAAATCCATTTAAGTAGTCAGAATCTTTTCAGATTAACTACGAGATGTCCTACAAAAAAAAAAACAATTTCATATTACCAATTCTGAACAAACTACTTTCAGTTTTGCTAAAGATAACGTTGTAAACATAGTGGTTAATTCTGTCAATATATCGGAAAAATGTGACTGGTTGTAACTGTCATTGTTGATCACCTTGACAATGAAGGGCCTGCCATATAGTTGAATTTGGAATTCAACTGATATTTTTAAATTACTTCGAAAAAAAAGGAGGTTATTTGCTAAAAATAAATAACAAATGACATTTCATTTTCTTTAAAAGTTGTTTCCTTTCATGAATGTATTGTGGGACCTGTTTTTTTTTGGATTCCGTACCGTAATGATGCTAATGGCGTGCCTTGATACACACACACTCATAAACACACCCCACACACGCACAAACACGCACGAAAAATTTGTTTGTTGGAACGCGGTAATCTCAGTAACTACTGGTTCGAATTGAAAAATTATTTTTGAATCGGGTAGCCTATTTATTGAGGAAGGCTATAGGCTATATAACATCACGCTACAATCAAAAGGAGCGGAGCAGTAACAAAAAAATGGCCGAAAACTAGCAGGCTGCGATGCGGCGAGAAGGATCAGGGGAGCAAATATTTGACGCGGACGAAGTCGCGGGCAGAAGCTAGTGTTACATAAGTGGGAGAAGACACTGGTTCCTGTAACACAGGTTACAACCTAGCTCAGGACTCAGGGCTTCAATATATATGTAGATGTATCAATGTATTTTTTTTTTTTTTTTAAATGGGACTCAATTATCAAGCCTCCGCTGTCCGCACGTCCGTGTGTCCTTTTGTCATACACAGTGCTGTAGTTTTTGAACCGTATTAAGTAGACACTTGAAATTTACAGAGGGTGTATTATGTAATATGGTCGCTATAAAAATAAATCTACAGCTACACTAATTAGTGAGGTAAAGTTTGTTATAAAACGACTTTGACATACGAAAAATTCATAGAAATTGTTCTACTGGAGACGCGTCACGCTGCTACGTACGTCACATCTTGTTTGTTAACCGACGAAAAAAAACGGAGGAGGTTATCAATTCGACGCGTATTTTTTTTTTTTTTTTTTTATGTATGACCACGTAGAACTTATAACTTTTTACATAGTAGTCCGACTGTGATAATTCTTTTTTTATTGGAAAGGGTATATTCCGAAGGTGGTTCCATATAAATTTGGAAAACAAAATCGAACCCTAAGGGTCGGAAAAGAGGGGATGATTAATTGTTCACTCACTGATTGTAATGTATAACCACGAATAACTTTATACAGAGTAGTCCGATTTTGATAATTAAAAGAAAAAGAAAGAAAGAAAGAATTTCTTTTTTGCCGAGTATTATTAGTATATTAATGCCACAAAATTAAAAAAAAAAAACCTTTTTAACAAGTTTTTTTTTTTTAACAACAGTTTGCCTTCTCTGCCTATTGACTTTCGATATCTATAATTTTAGACATTGAACTACCAACGATAAAATTAACAGTTATTCAAGCAGCAATTGCTCCGTCTCGCAGAGGAGGCCGGTGCCTCAGCAGTGGGAACATTATAGGCTGCTGATGAAGCAACAAAAACTGTGACAAAAACTAAAATACATATCCAAAGACACCGACTTCCGAAATTAAAGTCATTTTTACTTTGTAGTTTTTTCTTTCAGAAGGTGGTCCTTATTTTTTAACTGACTTCAAAAAAGGGAGGAGGTTATCAATTCGACTGTATTATTTTACACGGTTTATATTAAATTAGCTTCACTTGTATGTTTGTTTGTAACCGACTCCTTATAGCGCGATTTTTAACCGACTCCTTATAGCGCGATTTTTAACCGACTCCTTATAGCGCGATTTTTAACCGACTCCTTATAGCGCGATTTTTAATCGACTCCTTATAGCGCGATTTTGACCCACTTTAAACGACCAGATTTCATTTAAACTCTATAGACTTATCGAGTATCGATGACAATACAATAATTTCATAAATTTGTGCCATTAGCCTTGCCAGGGTTACCAGGACAGCAAAAAAACTGTGTTCGAAAACTTCGCTGACATACGTCACAAACTACGCTGATATACGTCTCAAAATTCGAAACACCCTAAAAAATAGAACATAAATAATAGTTATAAAAAAAGTACCTTAAAAAGCACCCCATGCTTTGTTTTTATTAATTTGGTTTTCTATGAAAGCGTGTTTTTTAATTTTTTTAAACTATTATTTATTTATTTTGCTATCCACTGTATGACGTGTCTCCAGTAAAACAATTTCGATGTATGAAAACTTCATAGAAACTGTTTAAGGACAGATGCATCACGCTGATACATCGAATCTTGTTTGATTTTGATAGTCGGTTAGCCTTCTCGCTCCGATTGACTTTCGATATGTATAATTTTTGACATTGAACAACCAATTACAAGAATTTGCAGTAATTCAATGAACAAAAACGGTGAGAAAAACTGAAATATAGATCCAAAGACACTGACTTCCGAAATTAAAGTTATTGTTCACTTTGTAGTACTTATTTTTTTCGAAGTCGGCGGTTTTGGATCTGGATTTTTGGTGTGAAACATCTATAGGCGAGGGGTAAACCTAAATTTTGGCTGGCGAGCGTGGCGACGCACAGTGGGCTCATCATCATCATCATCATTTCAGCCGTAAGACGTCCACTGCTGGACTTAGGCCTCCCCCAATGTGGGGGGCTTTGCCATAATCGCCACGCTTGGCAGGCGGGTTGGCGATCGCAGTATGGTGGTAAAATGCATAGAGAACGCTGCTGCCCATTCTCTAGTAAGTCCCTTAGTCGCCTTTTACGACACCCACGGGAAGAAATGTCAGTGGGCTCATACTGAAAATTAATGGACTTAGGCAACAAAGTTCCAATATCGATGCGATTTTTTTTTTTTGATGTGATTATTAACATATAATTAATATGTTATTCTTGATTATACCATATTTATTTCTTTTCGTATTTCTTTATAAATATTATCTTTACAAAACGATGTTTCACATCTGCCAGGCGTCCCGCGACGGCTCACTTTTTTTTTAAAGTTATCCCCTGTATGACTAAACTCCAGTAACACAATTTCGAAAAATGAAAACTTCATAAAAATGGTTCTACGAGAGACGCATCGCGTCTTGTTTGTTTTGATTCTAAGTTAGCCTTCTCACTCCGATTGACTTTCGATATCTATAATTTCTCGACATTGAACTGACTATGTATAATATTTACAGTAATTATTGATGTATCATTAAGCGATAAGTTTGCAAACAGTGATTAAAGATTATCACATAAACAACACAAGAAAAGTGTTTGTTTAGTTCAGTGTCGGTCATACTAATTACCTTGTGACCACACAAAGAAACCTCATTAACATCATTTCAGCCGTAAGAAGTCCACTGCTGGACATAGGCCTCCCCCAAAAATGGGAGGATTTGCTTTAATCACCACGCTTAGCAGACGCGTTGGCGATCGCAGTATGGTGATAAAATGCATAGAGAACACTGCTACCCATTCTCTAGTAAGTTCCTTGGTCACCTTTTACGACACCCACGGGGTGACATGGGATGGTGCTGTAGTGCTATTCTGTAAAAATCTCACCGTGATAGCTCGAGTGAAGTAAATGAGCTGTCATTAGTGTCAGTGCCACTCCCAAGCATCGGATGGAATGACAGCTCACTTTTAGGTCACTGCACCTAAGTTCTCACGGTGAGATTTTACAGAATAAATCGGCTGTTCCTGACATGCGGCACCACACGGAATAACAAAGAAACCCACAAAAGGAAACTCGAATTAAATAATTTGCATAATAAGCCTATAATGTTCCCACTATCGAGACACAGGCTTCATCTCTTCTCTCGGGAGTCAATGGGGTTTGAACCAGCCAGCTCAGTCAGAATCAAAAGTCATTTATATAAATTAGACTGAGGATCTGCACTTTTCGAACGTCAAAATTACATAAAATACTCCCCCAAAACGCCCACCCTTCACCACTACCTAGGGCTTTAGCTGGAAAGTAGTGGTAAAGGCGCCGAGTTAAGAATTGTAGATCGTGAGTTGGTATGTCCTAGAAACAAAAATTCCAAGACATGTTACATCTAGCAATCTGCACTGGGCTCACAATGGACCTCATAAGAAGGCTGAAAGTCACCCAAAGGGCAATGGAGCGGACTATGCTTGGAGTTTCCCTACGCGATCGAATCAGAAATGAAGAGATCCGTACTAAGGTAACCGATATAGCCCGAAGAATTGCCAAACTTAAGTGGCAACAGATGGCCGATGGTTCCGAAAGATTCTGGAGCGGCGACCGCGTACTGGAAGACGTCGCATTGCTACAAGATGGACCGATGACCTAGTGAGCCTGGTGACCTGGTGGTGTTTGATTATTATTGATGCCACAAATAACACTGTGATTTCACAAGATTTTGTTTGCGACTACACTTGCGGTTCATCGTGGAACGGTATCCTTATACGGTCATAAGAATTCTAAACTAAATCCAGGGGACTATTTCGTCACGGTCACCATATGATGTTGGGAACTTGAGCGAAATGATACCAAGGCGAATGATGAGTAAATACTGCCTTTATTAAAATATTGTTACATACATACACACGACAACTGAATCCGGTGGATGTGAGAAGCATATATCCGGTCGAAGTGGCACTGCTTGGGGGTGGTCTATATCTAGTAGTGGTCGTCTTTTGGCTGAAATGCTGATGATAACTCCTTCTCGAAAAGAGAATGCCTATAATGTCCCAGCCGTGAGAACATTATAGATTGAATATGCTTTGTTAACGGACTTCAAAAAAAACCGGCCAAGTGCGAGTCGGACTCGCGCACCGAGGGTTCCGTACAAACCTGCAGGTCATCATCATCATCATTCGTCATCATCGTTTATGAAATGAAATGTTTTTTTTTTTAATTTTTATATTTGTGTTGACTGAATGAAAGGTAAATTGTGGTTTACGATTTATGACGTATTAAAAAAAAACTACTAACTAGATCTCGTTCAAACCAATTTTCGTTGGTAGTTTTCATGGTAATGTACATCATATATTTTTTTTAGTTTTATCATTCCCTTATTTTAGAAGTTACGGGGGGGGGACACACATTTTACCACTTTGGAAGTGTCTCTCGCGCAAACTATTCAGTTTAGAAAAAAATGATATTTGAAACCTCAATTTCATTTTTGAAGACCTATCCATAGATACCCCACACGTAAGGGTTTGATGAAATTTTTTTTTTGTGTTTCAGTTCTATGTATGGGGAACCCCAAATATTATTGTTTAAAAAAAAAATGATATTAGAAACCTCAATATCATTTTTGAAGACCTATCCATAGATACCCCACACATAAGGGTATGATGAAAAAAAAAATTTTGAGTTTCAGTTCTATGTATGGGGAACCCCAAATATTATTGTTTTTTTTCTATTTTTGTGTAAAAATCTTAATGCGGTTCACTGAATACATCTACTTACCAAGTTTCAATAGCACAGCTCTTATAGTTTCGGAGAAAAGTGGCTGCGACATACTCGGACAGACAGACAGACAGACAGACAGACAGACATGGCGAATCTATAAGGGTTCCGTTTTTTGCCATTTGGCAACGGAACCCTAAAAAGGAGGAGGTTATCAATTCAACTGTATTTTTTTTTTATGTTTGTTACCTCATAACTTTTGACTGGGTGAACCGATTTTGATGATTCTTTTTTTATTTGAAAGCTGGTTCTTCTGGTGTGGTCCAATTTGGTTCCATTTGGACATTGGGATCCCTGTGAAAACCATATAAGTCTTAAATTTGCATTAAGTATTTGCGCGACAAATAGATTAGTGAGGGGTTATCTACCATAACTAAAAAGTTAAAAATAAAGCACTTTTTACAAAAAAATAATAACTATAATTTCGAAAGTCGGTGTCTTAAGGATCTGATTTAAGGTTTTTTTTGCCACCGACTTCTGAAATTCGTTCCTTGCGAAGCATGTGTGGTGTGACTATGAATGATAGGCTGAGGAATGATGTGATAAGAGAACGGTGTGGTGTAAAAGAAGATGTAGTGACAAAACTTGAAAAAAGTATGCTTAGATGGTTTGGTCATGTTGAGAGGATGAATGAAGGTCGGCTCACAAAAGGTATTTACAAGGCAGATGTGAGTGGAAACACCGGGAGGGGACGCCCTAGGAGGACATATAGGGACCTTATTGGTGATGTTCTTCAGAAAGGTCAGGTGCGTAGTACTCGCAACCGGCGTGTGTGTATGACCAATTGTATGAACCTAAACGAGGCAAAAGAAGTGTGTAGAGATCGTAGCAGGTGGCGTTCCGTGGTTTCTGCCTACCCCCATGGGAAAAAGGCGTGATTCTATGTATGTATGTATGTACTTCTGAAATTAAAGTTATTTTTCACTTTGTAGTGTTTTTTTTTTACGACGTCGGTTGTTATTATTTTGTAATAAGTTTTTTTACTGGTAGTAGCATCATTTTAACATGCAGCCGACCCTGCCAGATGTACTCAAGTGTGAATTGTATGACCCTGACAGTCACAGTAGTTTTGCAAGATTCATAAAAAAACAAGGATCATGCAAATTGCGAAACGGTATTTAGGCATTTGCAAATTAATTGCAGCAATAATTAAAACAATCATTGTTTTTAAGTCACCATCTTCATCATGATCTGCTTAACCTTATGCCAACTATGTTGGGGTCAGCTTCCAGTCTAACCGGATACAGCTGAATACCAGTATTTTACATGGAGTGGCTTCTGACCTCCACAACCCACTGGTTACTGGATAACACGATAACCCTTGGTAAGACTGGTTGTCAGAATTTCGGGCTTCTGACGACCCATAATGATTGTCAAAGATGTCAGCTCCGTGTGGTGTCGGATGTAAAGCACCACCCCATTTCTTCCCGTGGGTGTCGTAAAAGGCGACTAAGGGACTCACTGGAGAATGGGCAGCAGCGTTCTTTGTGCATTTTACCACGATACTGCGATCGCCAACCCGCCTGCCAAGCGTGGCGATTATGGCAAATCCTCTCAAAAAAGGAACCGGTCAAAGTGGCTTTTCTTGGGGGAAGCATGTACTTCCCCCAAGAAAAGCCACTTTGACCGGTTTAGCAGTAGACGTCTCTCGGCTGAAGTGGTCCACCAGTTCAGTCAAACATGCTGTTTCTATTGTCTTTTCTGCATAGATCTATACTGGTTTATCCTATCGCGTGTAAGGAGAACTACACCCTAATTGCGAAACGCACAATTTATCAGAATCTGAATGGGATTGAAGATTATTTCTAAACCATTGCGTCATTTGTTCGAATAAATTGTCGGCTCAGCAACGGAAATAACGCAATGAATGTTGTTTAACTATGAATATTAAACCAATTCCTACCGATAAAAAGTTCCGCAATTGCCCCTCTGGTCTGGCTTAGCCAAAACTAATTCATCCTAAAATAGGGTTTGACCGGTAACATATATGTACATCCACATGCACCTACACACAAGACCTAGGTACTACTAAAAGTATTAATTTTTGTGATACAAAACCAACAAGTGACAAATAAAAAGTTTTCATTCCATATATACTACTTTTTCGATGACTGTAATCATAATGTCCTTAGCAAAACATTATCTTTATCAACACAAACTAGGTAAGTAAATAAAATAAGATTTTGCATACCTAGCTTGGCTGACAATGACCGCGATGTTGGTGTAACAATGAAAGATTATAAGGTAAATACCGACTTAATAGGCAGACGGCAATAATGACACTAAATTCTTTACATAACGTAGACAGACAGATGGACAACAAGAAGCTGATCTAGTTATACTCCATTTGTTTAGGTAGTTAACTAAATGTAAACAATCTTAACATGTCTTTTATCTAAAAAACTGTCTAAAAATTGAATCTAAAAATGTTTACAATTAGGTATTTACTTAAACCGATGTTAGGTAAGTAACTTAATTTAAATAATATTTGTTGGTCTTTTATACGATTTATTTTATATAAAAAGACATATCAAGATTGTTTACCTTTAGTTAACTACCTAAACAAATGGAGTATAGATGGAAGTAATGAGTCAAAACTTATAAAAAAATAAAAAATCTTCATTGCAACTTTGTTGAAAACTTTAAATGACATAGACATGTACATTAAGACAACCAAACGACCGTTATGTTTTAGTTTTTGAAAATTCTTTAAAAATATCTGTTCCACAAAAAGTTACAAAATCAGCTGATCGATTACGGGCATTGACCTTCGCAATGTTTTTTTTTTTGTTCCATTACTATTCGATATCGATACCGAACACGTAGGTAATGTATTGCCAGCTAATTTAATTTGACCTTGTATAAGAAGGGTGGTGTGACCTTCAACCGTAAGGGTCACAGAGGTTACTATGTTTGGTTGAACAACCACAGAGCCAGTCAAACAGTCGAGGTCAACCACTCGCCGAGCAATAGATTGTAAAGTTACAATGTTCATATGTTCTACGTTAAAATATGAAGGGTATTTGATTATGTATTAAACTAGCTGTTGCTTGCGGCTTTGTCCGGGGACATACTACCGGGATAAATAGTATCCTATGTGTTAATCCAGGTTAAAATCGATGTGTGCATCAGATTTCGTCCCAATCCGTTCAGCCGTTTATGTGGGACTGAATAATTAACATGCGTCCGGATAAAGCCGGACACAGTCAGGCTTTTTGGTTGTGTGTCCGGCCAAATTAGACGGTGTCCGGCCTGTCCGGCTTTTTGTTACGCTTTTCAAATTTGATCATATTTGCCTTAGTTTCCGCTCCACCCGCCTCACCTTGTGTCGCTAGCGCAAGCAAGCGAACTAGCACTGTCCTCCCCGCCGTATTACTACTCAATTTTAAAGGAAAATTAGCTTTTAAAGCATGTGTCTGTCAATCAAAAATATTTATTCGTTTATGTTACTTATTTATTTTAACGTTATTTCATTAGTGATTTGTTTAATTTTGTTTTAAGATTAAATAATTGAAGATGTCAGACCTTTTTACCCAAATGTCCGGCTACACTGACTGGTCTGTCCGGCTTTTCGGTTTTAAGACCTGGCAACCCTAGCTGGACTTAGGCGTCCCGCAATTTAGTGTATTTGCCATAATAGCCACGCTTGGCAGGCAGGTTCGATCGCAGTATGGTGGTAAAATGCATAGAGAACGCTGCTGCCGATTCTGTTTTAATTCCCTTAGTCGCCTTTTACGACAGAAATGGAATGATACTATTCTTTATGTTCGACACCACACGGAACTATTAATCCTTATCTGAATCATTTTAAAGGTTATTGCTAATACTTTGATTCGAAAAAATATCAATTCAATTCAATTCAATTTCAGAAACAATTTACATTGTGTGTGAAAACATAATAAATAAAAAAAACAAATTCATTAAAATTATAAACTAACACATACAATAAAATCATGAATACTATAAATAAAAAAAAAATCAATACAATAATATCTGCTCAACAACGTAAATAACCAATGAATGTCTTTGAACTGTCAAAATAAACTTAACCCGCCGAAAAAACTGAAAAGCAAAAAATAATAAACGTTAAAATTATGAGTCGGCGCTTTGAGTGATCTTTTTTCATTGATTTTTCAGCGCCGACTCAAAATTTTAAGGTTTATTATTTTTTGCTTTTCAGTTTTTTCGGCGGTTTAATTTTTTGTTAAAAGTTTTTATTTTATATTTTTTGTGGCTTTAATGTACTAATAATATTTGGCAAGGTATACCCTATCCAATGAAAAAAACCGGCCAAGTGCGAGTCGGACTCGCGCACCGAGGGTTCCGTACAAACCTGCAGGTCATCATCATCATCATTCGTCATCATCGTTTATGAAATGAAATGTTTTTTTTTTTTTAATTTTTATATTGTGTTGACTGAATGAAAGGTAAATTGTGGTTTACGATTTATGACGTATTAAAAAAAAACTACTAACTAGATCTCGTTCAAACCAATTTTCGTTGATAGTTTTCATGGTAATGTACATCATATATTTTTTTTAGTTTTATCATTCCCTTATTTTAGAAGTTACGGGGGGGGGGGGGACACACATTTTACCACTTTGGAAGTGTCTCTCGCGCAAACTATTCAGTTTAGAAAAAAATGATATTAGAAACCTCAATTTCATTTTTGAAGACCTATCCATAGATACCCCACACGTAAGGGTTTGATGAATTTTTTTTTTGTGTTTCAGTTCTATGTATGGGGAACCCCAAATATTATTGTTTAAAAAAAAATGATATTAGAAACCTCAATATCATTTTTGAAGACCTATCCATAGATACCCCACACGTAAGGGTTTGATGAAAAAAAATTTTTTGAGTTTCAGTTCTATGTATGGGGAACCCCAAATATTATTGTTTTTTTTCTATTTTTGTGTGAAAATCTTAATGCGGTTTACTGAATACATCTACTTACCAAGTTTCAATAGCACAGCTCTTATAGTTTCGGAGAAAAGTGGCTGCGACATACTCGGACAGACAGACAGACAGACAGACAGACATGGCGAATCTATAAGGGTTCCGTTTTTTGCCATTTGGCAACGGAACCCTAAAAAGAATAATCACAATCGGACTACTATGTAAAAAGTTATGCGTGATCAGATCATACATATAAAAAAACTGGCCAAGTGCGAGTCGGACTCGCGCACCGAGGGTTCCGTACAAACCTGTAGGTATTCACAGTTTATGCATAAGGTTTATGTTTATGAAATTAAATGTTTTTAGGGTTCCGTTGCCAAATGGCAAAAAACGGAACCCTTATAGATTCGCCATGTCTGTCTGTCTGTCTGTCTGTCTGTCCGAGTATGTCACAGCCACTTTTCTCCGAAACTATAAGAGCTGTGCTATTGAAACTTGGTAAGTGGATGTATTCAGTGAACCGCATTAAGATTTTCACACAAAAATAGAAAAAAAGCAATAATATTTGGGGTTCCCCATACATAGAATTGAAACTCAAAAATTTTTTTTTCATCAAACCCATACGTGTGGGGTATCTATGGATAGGTCTTCAAAAATGATATTGAGGTTTCTAATATCATTTTTTTTTAAAACAATAATATTTGGGGTTCCCCATACATAGAACTGAAACACAAAAAAAAAATTTAATCAAACCCTTACGTGTGGGGTATCTATGGATAGGTCTTTAAAAATGAAATTGAGGTTTCTAATATCATTTTTTTCTAAACTGAATAGTTTGCGCGAGAGACACTTCCAAAGTGGTAAAATGTGTGTCCCCCCCCCCGTAACTTCTAAAATAAGGGAATGATAAAACTAAAAAAAATATATGATGTACATTACCATGAAAACTACCAACGAAAATTGGTTTGAACGAGATTTAGTAAGTAGTTTTTTTTTAATACGTCATCGTAAACCACAATTTACCTTTCATTCAGTCAACTCAAATATAAAAATTAAAAAAAAAAAACATTTAATTTCATAAACGATGATGACGAATGATGATGATGATGACCTGCAGGTTTGTACGGAACCCTCGGTGCGCGAGTCCGACTCGCACTTGGCCGGTTTTTTATTTTTATATTTGAGTTGACTGAATGACTTACTAGAGAGTGGGCAGCAGCGTTCTCTATGCATTTTACCACCATACTGCGATCGCCAACCCGCCTGCCAAGCGTGGCGATTATGGCAAAGCCCCCCAAATTGGGGGAGGCCTAAGTCCAGCAGTGGACGTCTTACGGCTGAAATGATGATGACTGAATGAAAGGTAAATTGTGGTTTACGATTTATGACGTATTAAAAAGAAACTACTTCCTAGATCTCCTTATTTTAGAAGTTACGGGGGGGGGGGGGGTGACACACATTTTACCACTTTGGAAGTGTCTCTCGCGCAAACTATGCAGTTTAGAAAAAAATTATAGTAGAAACCTCAATATCATTTTTGAAGACCTATCCATAAATACCCCACACGTATGGGTTTGATGATATTTTTTTTTCAGTTTCAGTTCTACTTATTGTTTTTTTTTTCTATTTTTGTGTGAAAATCTTAATGCGGTTTACAGAATACATCTACTTACCAAGTTTCAAAAGCAGAGCTCTTATAGTTTCGGAAAAAAATGGCTGTGACATACTCGGACAGACAGACAGACATGCCGAATCTATAAGGGTTCTGTTTTTTGCCATTTGGCAACGGAACCCTAAAAACAAAAAAAAATATACGCGTCGAATTGATAACCTCCTCCGTTTTTTTTTTGTCGGTTAAAATATCCGTTCCTACTGTTAGAGTATTACTCCATTACCTCAAAGGATCCCTTTCTCCCTGCCAGAGTCCCGAGACCTGCCAGGATCGCGAGATTTATTCGAAAGACTAACTGTGGCTCTGGCATTGGCAACTGAAGGAACACGGGTGGGTTTTAGTCAGTAAAAGTCTGACCTGACACGCCCTTCCGCTCCTCCCAGAGCGGGAGAGGTCATTTGATGTTTTCTCACCCAAAAAAAAGGACCCCTTTCTCACGAGTCGCTAAAATCAAGTCAATTCCTACAAAGAGTTAACAAAGAATGAAAGTAAGTCGGTTCATCGCGAACGTATAATTTGCCATTGAAATAACTTGGGCGAACCGGACTTTTGAAAACAACTTTAAACTTGCTTGCTCCAGATACCGTTTTCACCTTCGTCTGGAAATTAGGGTTGTCAACTATAGATTAAGGGGAAATATTTTAAATAAAATGTACTTTTAATTGTAGACCTCAGAAAAAAATTAATTTGAGAGGTTTGTGGCTAAGTAATTACATCAGCACTGAAAGAAAGAAAATTATGTTTATTGGCATTATATCATTTTAAAATAATGGTCGATCGATCAGGTTAAGGTACCTACGCTTGCCGTGGTTAGTCCGTGAATGGGTAACCAGTTTTAAGTATCAAGAACCCTCCGTGTCTCGGATACCACTTTAAGCTGTTGGTCCCGGCTGTAAAAGGCCCATTGTTATTATTATTGAGCTCAAAATTTTTGTATATTTTTTGTTTTGTGTATTTTTTTTTTTTTTGTTTTTGCATTCGAAGTTCAAAAAGATGGCGGTTGAACTTCTCAAACAGCTATCTTATAACAATTATTCCTAAATACGTACGAGTTATTTTTTTTTTTTTAAATATTGTATCATCAACGCATGAATTATATATCTAAGTACAAACTATTATTTCGCAGACATTGGTGTGGGTTACACATTTACCTAGTCTATAACTTACTCTGTCACACTTAAATTGTAATGTGTAACTGTTTTATGTCCCAATAAAGTAAAATAAATAAATAAAATCAGGTTAAGTAATTTGCAGTCGTTTCATGTAAAACACTAGTATTCAGATGCGTCCGGTTAGACTGGAAACTGGCCCCAACTTAGTTGGGAAAAGCTAGGCAAATTGGTTAATAATTAGTAGAAAGGCGTATCTTAACTTACGTGTATTCCCGTTCGTCCCACTGCCGTCGTTCCACTGGTGGGACAATCGGGATTTAATAAATACATATAATATTATTTAATACTCAGGATTTCAATACTATCATGAATTTATTTAAGCCTAGTACTTTTTGTTGGAGCTACTTACCTACTGCTCAGAAATTGCACAAAACGTATCCTGAACGGAATACTGCCTTGTATGCATGCAAGGTACTACCAACTGAGATAAAAAGTATCATTTGTCCAGGTCATGATCTTTCAAATGAAATTTCATCTTTAGCTCTGTTAGCGTGAAAGGGTAACAAATAATAACACACTTTACAGTTTATAATTTAATTTTTTAGTTAGATTAATTTGTTTTTTTACAACATTGAACAAAATTACATTAATTTTGTTTCAAACAAAACAATAAAATTACTTAGCAGTGTGATGATCGGAAATTAAAAATAAAATTATTTCCGATCGTGCCAACAATGGAACGATGGCAGTGGAACGAACGGGACTACACTACACCCTAAAATTTGAAGTCAATTTGCCTTCTTATTTTTATTCATTCACAATATAATTGCGCAAATGTTTACCAACCCTAACAAAAACTGCATCAGATGTTTAAAAAAAAAAAGATTAAGGTAAAAGGTACCTATCTTATTTAAGGTTACCGTTGTAAGTTGTACGTATGACGCATTCAACAACTATCTGACAATGACCTAATACGTACATATATAATATTCGTCATAATCTGACCCGTAGCCGTCAAAATACTGATGACTACGGAAGGTCAATACAGAAAACGCTATTTTAAAAAGTTCACATAGAAACTCAGTCCAATGAGCGCACACAGTTAAATAAAAAATGTGTAAAAACTAAAAAACACGCTTTCTTAGAAAACCAAACTAAAAAGTAGAAAATAATGGGTAAAAGCTTGGGGTGCTTGACATCAATTAAAAATACCTCAAAAACCCCCTATTTTTTAGTTCGGCTAGCTATAAAAGCGGTTTTTTTTTACAAATTTATGAAATTATCGTATTGTCGTCGTTCCTTGATAAGTGTGCAAAGTTTAAAATTAATGCGACGTTATGAAGGGGGTCAAAACACGTTCAAAGATTCCGTTACATACATACCTACATACCACGTTAATAAAAGCGTATTAAAAAGACTGAATACCGTATATTTGGGCACAGTACATGAAACACATAATACAAAACAAAGTAAAATAAACAACGGGTAGAAATACATCGTGAGTAGAAACGACCGTCAAATAGTGTTGTCATTCATTCTGAGTTCGGACCCCGGTTCTTAAAATTTTCTTCTTTTCCGTACGGTTCCGTATCAGGTTCCGGTTTGTCCTGTCTGTCCTTCTCAATCCCTGCGCCGATCTAATTTTATTTCCGAAAATATTGCTGAGTAGGAAATTCCCGTAACTTTGGCCGAACATATAAAAATGCTTAGTGTTAAAATTTAACAAACAAATACATGTACAAGTCACTTTATTGGTACATTACACCTTTAAATCGTTCTTGAGACCACCTTCATCGTCCGTAGCTCAGAGTGCAAGAGAGTAATTTCGCGCCGCTTTACTTTTAAAAGTGATCTATGGGTTGCCACAACTCTAGTATAAAATATTTTAAAAATAAAAATGTTGTAACCTACAAAAAATATTTGTTAAACAGTCGATTATTGTGTATGCTAACATTAAGAAGTATTGTCCCTGATACCAAGTGTACCAACCTCCTTTGTCATTGCATACCCAGAGGGGTAATTGCGGAACTTTTTATCGGTAGGAATTGGTTTAATATTCATAGTTAAACAACATTCATTGCGTTATTTACGGTGCTGAGCCGACAATTTATTCGAACAAATGACGCAATGGTTTAGAAATAATCTTCAATCCCATTCAGATTCTGATAAATTGTGTGTTTCGCAATTAGGGTGCCGGGGCCAACTATCAGGCAGCCATAGCCTGTTGAAAAGGGCTTGCTGTCTACCTATCTCTTTACTCACAACCATCAAGATTGTTATGTCATCTGCTTTATTCACGCTGAGTATAACTGTGAATAATTGTAGCAATCACTCTTTATAATGAAAAGATAAAAACAGAAATTGAAGATTGATACTAACTTATTAGCCTGCACCCTAATTGCGAAACGCACAATTTATCAGAATCTGAATGGGATTGAATATTATTTCTAAACCATTGCGTCATTTGTTCGAAAAAAAATGTTGGCTCAGCAACGTAAATAACGCAATTAATGTTGTTTAACTATGAATATTAAACCAATTCCTACCGATAAAAAGTTCCGCAATTACCCCTCTGCTTGCATCTGGCATTCCGGCCATGATAGTATAATGCAGTCGTATGATATAATAAGCCTATTATGTTCCTACTGCTGAGACACGGGTCTCCTCTGAGAGGAAGAGGGCGATAACAGAAAAACATCGTGAGGAAACCGGCATGTCTTAGAACCAAAAATTTGAAGACATCCATCATCAGCCCACATGTTTCCACAGCTGGGATACAGGCCTCCTCTCGGTGAGAGGGAGTGGGCCATAATCCACCACGCGGGCCCAGTGCGGGTTGGTAGATGTCACATATCTTCGAATTTTTGGTTCTAAGACATGCCGGTTTCCTCACGATGTTTTCCTTCACCGTTTTGAGAGTAGTGGTGATGAAATTATTTTCACAATGTAAAGCGCCTGTCATTGGGCTGGTCACATTAGCCGTATGCAAGATGACCGCTGGGCTAAGGTCTGCACACAATGGGTACCTGAAGATAGACGTCGCCACCGCGGTCGGCCCAGAAAGCGGTGGCGAGACGATCTAGATGCGTACCGCGACGACTGGTTTGACGTGGCGCGGGACAAGAGTTCCTGGAAGAAATTGGGGGAGGCCTTTGCCCAGCAGTGGGACAATAGGGGCTGAAAAAAGCGCCTGTCTGGGTTCGAACCTACGGCAGACGGCATTGAACAAAGCAGTGGTAACGGTCTCAAAACGGTGAAGCAAAACATCGTGAGGAAACCGTCATGTCCTAGAACCAAAAATTTGAAGACGTGACATCTACCAAGCCGCACTGAGCCCGCGTGGTGGATTACGGTCCATTCCCTCTCATAGAGGGTAGGTCAGTATACCAGCAATGGGAAGATTAAAGGTTGAATATAAGTAACATATTTTATATACCGTGAAATAATCGTCTTACAACAGCAGCCCACTTCATGTATCCAATGACTACTACACCTCCACAAGAAAAAAAACCGGCCAAGTGCGAGTCGGACTCGCGCACCGAGGGTTCCATACAAAGCTGCAGGTATTCACGGTTTATGCATAAGGTTTATGTTTATGAAATTAAATGTTTTTATTTTTTATATTTGGGTTGACTGAATGAAAGGTAAATTGTGGTTTACGATTTATGACGTATTAAAAAAAAACTACTTACTAGATCTCGTTCAAACCAATTTTCGGTGGAAGTTTACATGGTAATGTACATCACATATTTTTTTTTAGTTTTATCATTCCCTTATTTTAGAAGTTACGGGGGGGACACACATTTTACCACTTTGGCAGTGTCTCTCGCGCAAACTATTCAGTTTAGAAAAAAATGATAATAGAAACCTCGATATCATTTTTGAAGACCTATTCATAAATACCCCACATGTTTAGGTTTTATGAAAAAAAAATTTTTGAGTTTCAGTTCTATGTATGGGGAACCCTAAATATTATGGTTTTTTTTTCTATTTTTGTGTGAAAATCTTAATGCGGTTTACAAAATACATCTACTTACCAAGTTTCAACAGCATAGCTCTTATAGTTTCGGAAAAAAGTGGCTGTGACATACTCGGACAGACAGACAGACAGACATGACGAATCTATAAGGGTTCCGTTTTTTGCCATTTGGCAACGGAACCCTAAAAATGAACATTTGAATAACTAAAAAATAAAAAATATTATTCATTATGATGACGCATGACGTAGTTTGTAAATGATATTTTGTCTCATGGAAAATGGAATGATCATGTCGACTCGTGCGCTGGGTAGTTATGTTCTGCACCATCTGATACGTAAACATTATAAACAGTATGTTTCATAATTCTAATGCATTTTTTTTTAGACCTATTATCTTAATTTTACTAATGGTAACAATTTTTTAATCACGCCTAGAGGTATATTATGTCGAATACATTGAGTGAACAATTTTCGTAAGACGACTAAAATGTCACGGTGTATATGTAGATTTATTTTTTACTAGCTTTTGCCCGCGGCTTCGCCCGCGTGGATGTCGGAAATTAACGCAGGAGGACGTACTACCGCGGTAAGATGTGTTAATTCAGGTTATATTATAGGTAATAGCTGTTACCCGCGACTTCATCCGCGTGGTATTTAACAAAAAGTTTTTCATAAAAACTGTCTTTGAAAACTACGCTGACATACGTCACAAACTACGCTGACATACGTCTCAAAATTCAGCGTGTTTTTAGTTTTTTTTAAACTATTATTTATTTTTTCTAAAATAAAAGTAGCCTAAGTTACAACTTGTTACATCAGCTATCTGCCAGTGAAAGTTCCGTCAAAATCGGTTCTGCCATTTCAGAGATTAGCCGGAACAAACAGACAGACAAACAGACAAAAATTGTAAAAAATGTTGTTTTGGTATATGTACCGTGTATACATCCATATACACTTAGTAAAAAGTGGTTAGCTTAATATTAAAAACAGACACTCCAATTTTATTTATTTGTATAGATTATTTATTTGTGAATGTGAGAACGTTGTACTTGTACGCTTTATAGACTGTAGATTTGTAGACCACTTTCAATTTTATTAAATACCTCGTATTAGTTGGCAGGCATACACTGTCTTTCCATACCTATTTCCGTTTCATACCTCTCACATAGAGCGAGCCTGTGTCCCAGCAGTGGGAACATGGGTTGATTATGAATTATGATATACTGCTCATAAACTCGCATGCATAATTACTACCGATCATAAGATTCTCATAACAAAACAACCATGGGACACTATTAATATTAAATAGTGCCAATTTAGCTGCACATCGATCGCCGATACTTATTAGCTATTAGCGTGACCCGAATAGGAAATTGGCCCAAATTTTATATGCAACAACCAATTCAGACAATCATCTTATAATTTGTTACTGTTATGTCACTTGATGCAATGGCATTGTGTTTTAAATAGCTGCGTCTTTGTGTTCTTGCAGGCCGTAAAAACTAGCAGCATCCCATTTCTTCCCATGGGTGTCGTAAGAAGGGATTTACAAATAATGGCCAGGAGCGTTCTCTATGCATTTTACCATATCCATACCAAATTAGAGCATTCTAGACAGTTTCTGAGCTAAGCTGCGGACAGACGGACGGACATGACGTAACTATGACTATTTCCTTGTTGACTATGTAGCCATGAAAATGTCTGAGTCTTTGGATAAGTAGGTATAGGAAAATATTTTATCACCCGAGTTATTATTAGAGCAAATTAAAAGTGGCAAAAAAAATTGACACGTTTAAGAATCTTGTTATTTCAAACAATCATCCCATATTGTCGTGATAAGGTCAAAGAACATAGTTCATCGCTCTTTCTAACGTAGTTACATTGTTATCAGTATCAAATGACCCCTTACTCGTATTAGATGAAAGTAAATAACTTACAATGTTTTACTTATGTTCTTAAAGCCGTGTCCACATAAAATGTGATATTTTCTTTCCGACGAAAAAGCCAGTCAGCCGAAAAACGTCCACTGCTGAACATAGGCCTCTCCCAACTTTGGGGAAGTTTGTCATAATCGCCACGCTTGGCCGCCTGCCATGGCGATGCCTGCATGGTTGGCGATCGCAGTATGGTGGTAAAATACATAGAGAACGCTGCTGCCCATTCTCTAGTAAGTCCCTTAGTCGACCCTTACGACACACACGGGAAGAAATTGGTCGGTGCTATTCGATTCGTCCGCCACCACATGGAATAAGTACGGGAGAGCCCTTAGTAAGAGGAAAAGAAAGAAAGAAAAAATGTTCTGTACAAACAAAACACAAAATACGAGAAAAAAATAAACATTACATACCTACATTCGAAGTAGCCAAAAGCCCCGAAGTCAAGTAATAAAAATAAGTTTAACAATATTGTCCCTTGTTTGTTGATGTCAGGGTTAAGGACCACAGACAATACAAATGGATGTTACGACACTGCACTGCTACTAAGCGTGTAGACGCTTTAGTTTTAAGTTTTTAAGCCCCAGTTGGAGGCCTCAATTTATTAAATTAGTCACGGGCAAGTCTGGTTAAGTAGCCGGCAATCTCCTTTTTTTTATTTCGAGGTGGAATTCCTCGTATATGTCCTCCGCCCTTGGGTGTGAGGGGGTCTGCGAGACTCTAACTGACTAAAGCCACTCCGGAATCGTCGAAATGTCCCCAGATCCGTCGCCCCTGGACTCATTTAGGGGGGCTGGAATAGGGCGTTATCCGGCAGCTGGAAATCTTAATTTATTAAGGTAGCCACAGGGAAGTCTGGTTAAATAGCCGGCAATCTCCTTGGTTGACCTGGGAGATGTTATTCCTCAAAATTACGACGTAGGAAGGCCTCCGACAAGGTGGACCGATGACCTAGGGAAGGCCGCAGGCTGCGAGAAACGGGCGTGTACTGCGGGGTAATTTAGTCAGCGTAACACACTAACGGTAGCAATGGCTTTAATTTTGACAGTTAAACAACAGCTATTGCGTTATTTACGTTATCGAGTAGAAAAAAAGCAGCGAAGGACACCGATTGTCTGTGTCCTACTGCTTTTTTTTTTTAGTGGTTGGGAATTCATCAAATGACGTCTCCCGCTCTGGGTGGAGCGGAAGAGCGTGTCAGACTTTTACTGACTAAAACCCACCCGTGTTCCTTCAGTTACTCATATGCCAGGGCCACGGTAACTCTTTCGAACAGATCTCGCGACCCTGGCAGTTTCTCCTGCGTTCAGATAAGATCTTTGTGTGACAGTTTTTGTCACGCATTGTTTTGACGTTCACGTTATCTGGTCCTTTAAAACTGGAAATGTGACAAATGTGGTCGCATCTTTATATTTTTATCCGTTAATGTTTTGACGTATTACGACATCAATGAGACTGATGTCGCCTGCGAGAGCTAATAATATGACGTACAAAAGCAATCTTCACTTGTTCTGATATTACTTATTTACGGACTTATAATAAATAAAATCAACAATGGTGCCGATTCCCTTATTCACAAACTAAACTAAATTTAAGTTCAGTGCATCTTTTTCTTTCTATTTCATTAAGGAAAGGACAGAAGATAAATTTTAGTTTAGTCCTGTCAAATTAATCAGCGCTTGACGTAAATTGACGTAATTTTAGTAGGCAAATTTTTAATCACGTCTAAACTTGTATGGAGTAGGGACAGGCGCTGAATAATTTGACAGGACTAAACTAAATTTTTTCTTTTGTCCTCTTCTTAATGATATACAAAGAAAAAGATGCACTGAACTTAAATTTAGTTTAGTTTGTGAACAAGGGAATCGGTACCAATACCAAGCCTCTGCCTTCATATGATCCCTTTTATACATATTCATAAAATGCATGCACTGACTGGGCAGGTCCGCTTTAGAACACACGAGAGGCATGTTGCCAATGGCAAAGGTAACTGCTGCCGTTGACGCGCTGACGGCAGCCGGCGACATGCCATCTTCAAAGAACAGCGTCATCATCGCGTGTCGACGGCTGCAGTTACCTGACGTTGGCAACATGCCGCTCGTGTGTAAGAGCTCTAATATGTGTGGTTATTTCCGCAAATGAGCATTTCAGATCATGTGAAAACCATGGGTTCTTCATGAAGACCATGTTTGAACTTTAAAAGAGATTGTGACCTCTGGGTTTCGTTCAGCCTCTATTCTCAGAGTATTCAGATAAGAAACGTCGATCTCGTCTAGTTTTAAAAATATGATTGATGTGTAAACGATTTTGTAAATACAAACCTACTTAAAAAGTATAAAATTACTAGCTTTTACCAGCGGCTTCGCCTGCATGTAGGTCGGAAATTAACCCGCGGGAACGCACTACCGGGATAAAAAGTACCCTATGTGATAATCCAGGTTATAAACTATCTGTGTGCCGAATTTCATCTAATCCGATTAGTAGTTTTTGCGAGAAATAGTAACAAACCTACATCTTTACTCACAAACTTTCACATTTATAATATTATAGTAGAATTTATCATTTATCGCTGATAGAAAAGGCACAGGAATTTCTCACGTGGTTGTCGTGGCCTTCTGGACGCAGCTGCCAATGACATCAATTAATTAATCATCTTGCAATGAATGAAATAAGAAAATAAAGCTGCTCCATATTGTAAATAAAACATTATTGTATCTTTTTAGCACGTGTTCAACAGAGATTGTTTTGACATAAAGTAATAAATTTCCTATAAATTATATTCATTTGTAATTAATTACTCTTTGGAAGGGCATCGAACGATCAGAGGGGTGATTGCGTAATACTCTATCCGTTGGAATCGCTTTCATTTTGACAGTTCAACAACATTCATTACGTTATTTACGTTGTTGAATAGACAAAATTATTCGAACATATGAAGCAATGTATATTATTAACTAGCTTCCGCCCACGGCTTCGCCCGAGTGGTTGACGAAATTCACCATTTTAACCCCCCATTTCACCCTCTTAGGAATGGAATTTCAAAAAACCCTTTCTTAGTGGATACCTACTGCTCATAAAGAACACACCCTCCAAATTTAAAATAAATAAAATAAAATAAATATCTTAGGACAACCAACACACTGTTATCTGATCCCAAACTAGGCAGAGCCTGTACTATGGTAACCAGACAACTGATAAATATACTTATATATTTCTAAATACATACATATTATAGATAAATTACACCCAGACACAGAAAAAATGATTGTGCTCATCACACAAACATTTGTCCTGGGTGGGAATCGAACCCACGACCTCAGTCTTTGCAGTCAGGGTCACTAACCACTAGACTAACAGGCCAGTCAATTTCAAGTCTCTACGACCAGCGGTTTAGGCTGTGCGTTGATATATCAGTCAGTCAGTCACTCAGGACTTCGAATTTTATAGATATAGATAATCTTCAATATGATTCAAAATTTGATTGATAGTGCGTTACGCATTTAGGGTCCTGTTTAAGTTTCGCTTGCAGTGGTTTGTCCGTGGATGGGTGACCATCTTTACATACCAATACCCCTCCGTGCCTCTGAAAACACGTTAAGCCGTTGGTCCCGGCTGTAACTAGTGGATCTTTGACAGTTGTTACGGGTCGTCAAAAGCCTGTCAGTTGGACAGCCAGTCGGATGACCCAGTAACTGGATTGTGAAGGTCAGATAGCCAGCCGCTCCATTTAAAATACAGGGACTTAGCTGCATCAGGTTCGATTAGGAGCCGACCCAACGTAGTAGGATAAAAACTAGGTAGATGATGACCTACTGCAATCTGCAATTTCAAGATTCACGAATGACAGTCCCAACCAGCGTATCCATATATATAATACTGTACATTGCCATCTTCGGGCCGACCTCGATAACATCAATCAATCCATGCGGCTGTTTTTACTGAGCAACGAGCCCCTTCTCTGTCTATGGACAGCTGAAATGTCAAATTGCATTAAGTATCTTACCGAATATGACCATTATTCCCCTAAAAAGGAAATCTTGCTATCCCACTAATATTATGACTGAGAAAAATTGGATGTTGGGGATATTCAGATGTTTGTAAGTCAATCATGAGAAAACGGCTGAATGGATTTGGACGAAATTTGGCACACATATAGTTTACTAGCTTCTGCCCACGACTTCGTCCGCGTCATATTTTTGCTCCCCTGACCCTTCCCGTCGCATCGAATTGCCTGCCAGTTTTCGAACATTTTTCGTTGCTGCTCCGCTCCTTTTGACTGTAGCATGATGTTATATAGCCTTCCTAAATAAGTAAGCTACCCAACACAAAAAATATTTTTCAATTCGGACCAGTAGTTCCTGAGATTAGCGCGTTCAACCAAACAAACTCTTCAGCTTTATAATACTACTACTAGCATATAGATAGTACAGATAACCTGGATTAACACATAATACTTTTTTATCCTGGTTGTACGTTCCCATGGAATAATTTTCGACATCCGCGCTGGCGAAGCTAACAAAAGCTAGTAATTTAATAAATCAATTTTAATTTAATTTAACTCAAAACAGCGTAAATACATTGTATTGTGTAAATAGTTCAAGTGTGTTAGTAAATGCAATACAAAAAGATTCATGAATAAAATTAAAGTTAATATATCATATTATAGTGACCTTATTGGTGATATTCTTCAGAAAGGTCAGATGCGTAGTACTCGCAACCGGCGTGTGTGTATGACTACTATTGATTTTAGTTCCGATCGATTGACATTGGAATTTTGACGTTTCGTATTCTTCAGTTCGACGCTAGCGCCAAAATGTGTTTAAATTGGGTGTCCATTTTGGAGCTAAGTGGAATCGAGATCGGGCGTTGTTGTTGTTCCAATATTCACACTATTGTTTTCAAGAGTACCAAATCACGTGTATGGAAAATTAACATTGGAATCGTATTTTAATTGACTTTGGATTGGAATTAAAATAAGGTTGAAGAGTAAGATGATGAACATAAACAAGGTAAGAGGAGTATGTACGGATCGTAGTAGGTGGCGTTCCGTAGTTTCTGCCTACCCCCATTGGTAAACAGCGTGAGTTTATGTATGTATGTGTAGTATTACTATAAAGCCAGAGTTGCGATGTGGTTTTTACTCGATTCGATGTGAACGGACCGGTCAATAACATTCATTTGATTCAACAAGTTAGAAACAGTAGTTCCACTCTCAGTTTTATTTGTTGAATGTGTAAATAGGATATTGGAATCACTTTTAAAAGGCATATAAAAAAAAATGTAACAGCATCTCGTAGTTGACCTTGAGAGCTCGTTACTACTTAACCGAGTTTGCCTGCGAATAACTGAATAAATTGAGGCCTCCAGCCAGGGCTCAAAAACTAGAGCGAATACTCGCAAAGGGCACCCTCTGTAGGGTACGGACCTCGGCTTAGGGCGTCGCTAGTAGAGGGCAGCAAGGGACAGGAACTGAATGATTATTATTTTGGGACGAATTTAAAGTTCCTGGTCCAGCTACGGCGTGAACTGGCACTTCGTTTAGCAAGGGTCGGGAAAAAATATCGAATCAACTCGGCTCTCTAATTGGTTGATCAAAATGACAACAGACAATTATATCACTGGATATGACATTAGAACACGGATAAAATTCAATAGGCTAGTACTTACTAATTCTATGGCTGTAAGACGATGAAAGTAGTTTCTGCATTAAAAAAAAATTAAACATTAAACGGAAACGTTCCCGATTTTCGGGACCCATAATTTGTTTACTGTTTTGATAATACAGAGTTTTGTTAACTTTTTTTTTATTGACCCTATAGTAAGCTTATAACATTTCTACTGCATTTCAACATAGGCCTCATTTCTATGATAGTGGGTGGTAGGTAGGTAATTCACTACGCGGGTACAGCGTTTCTTGCTGGATGTCACATGTCTTCGAAATTTTCCTTCTAGGACAGTTGCCTCATGATGTTACCTAGAACACCTAATACGATGTAGTGTTGACGAAGACCTTGCTTAAAGCTAAGATGACTCGGTTGCGAAAAAATACATGTTTCCTATGCACTATAGGTCAATGACACCTTCTAGCTACCTCGTAGCTACAGGGTCAGTAATATAAGTGTTTTAAGTGATATAATAGCAACATACACGTTAACCAAGCTTATTCCTGCCAGGGTCGCGAGATTTGTTACTGTGGCCCTGGCATATAGGCAACTGAAGGAACACGGGTGGGTTTTAGTCAGTAACAGTCTGACACGCCCTCCCGCTCTGCCCAGAGCGGGAGGCGTCATTTGATGATTTCGCACCCACAAAAAAAAAAGCTTATTAGTCGATTCGCACGAATGTATTCGCCTGAAACGGGCGAATTAACACTTTTAAAAATAATATATTATTTTCTATAGGCGACTCACAGAAATACGTATTAGGCACACTTACCTGATACAAGTTTTATGCAATAAATTATGATAAAAAGGTCACTGCAAGTATATGGAATAGGTAATGTGCATAAAATTAAAAACGTACCAATTACCTAATACGGAAATCTGGAGATGTGGCTTCTCGCATAATCTGATTATACAAGGTGAATTTAAATTAGCAAAACTACGCGTTATTAATGGAATAAAAATTGATCAAATTTTAATAATAAAAATAGAGATAGGTATCTCTTCATTCCCGGAATCCATAATTTTGTTAGCTATTTTTCTAAAATATATATTATAAATTATTTTCATATTCTTAAAGCCATGGATTTAGTAAGTACTGGCCTTTTCCAATTAAATGTCACGTCATATGTGATATTCATTGCGACCAACCAATCACAGAGTTGATTAGTCAATTTTTCCCCTGAGTATACTTCGCAATTTCTTCTCAGCGGTAGTCATAAAGGAACGCTCGACTCCATCTGGTTGTTTTTTTTTTTTGACTTGTAACAGTGATTCCAGCAAGCTTAAGTTGTACAGACGCCAGCACATCAAGATACCCGAAACTGTCAAATTTTCCCAATCAATTTTGACCCTAATAGTTTTTGCGTTAAAGTTGAAAACCTTTTAATGAAATTTGACAGATTTTAGTAATATTACGTGCTGACGTCTGTACTATTAGACGACGCTCGTACGGACGTAAAACTATCGGTACAAGATTCTATCGCGCACTGAATTTTCTACTCTCTGTCTTGATCCGAGAATTGAGAATCCTATCATCGTTAACACGTTAACTGCCATGTCGGATTATCTGTCCGACACTTTTTGTTCCATTCAGGCCCTGTCGGATTATATGACCGACAACACATACAAAATCTGAACATGTCGTTGCTGCCTGGCGGCCATGTTTTTGGAATAAATAATTTATTTATGGAATAAATAATCTATTATAGTGAAATAACACTAAGTACATTTTTTTACTTTTTTCTGATTTTAGCCATGGCATTAATTTGTTAAAGATTCCGTACGCGAAAAAATCCCGCCTCCATATTTTTTGTCTGTGCCAAAATAGACTTAGGTACTAACTAGAATCTTGCTAACCGGAGTAGAACTTCTGCTAAATTCCTGCCTTGTTGTACAAACATACCCGTAGCAAGGCCAACTCAAAGTTTCGATACAGTATTGCAAAACCGATTTAAGTGTAATGTGTCGATTATATCAATATTAGATAAGTTTTACCTCGCTGCGCCTTTTTGTGACGACTTCCAAAAGGGAGGACATTCTCAATTCATCCATGTCTTTTTTTATTCTCCTTTTTGCAAGAGAAAAGTGAACTGTTATCAACCATGCTAGCCCAGAGTACTTGTTTCCACAGCAGGGACACAGGCTTCTACCAGGATCACGGATTTCTTAGAAACAGTTACCGTGGCCCTGGCACAGGCAACTGAAGGAACACGGGTGGGTTTTAGTCAGTAAAACTCTGACACACCCTCACGCTCCACCCAGAGCGGGAGACGTCATTTCATGATTTCCCATCCAGAAAAAAAGGCAATCAGTCCAGAGTGCTTATTTACTTGTACACTAACAGTAGGAATAGCTTTAATTTTGACAGTTCATCAACGACCATACAACCTTTTCGAACATATGAAGCAATGGATAAGATACAAATAAAATTTTACTTTTCTTTACTTTACTAAGCAATATCCTTCATAATAATTCAGATTGTGATTCATTGTGTGTAAAGCCATTAGGGTGCCGATCAGACTTGCTGCCTGGCATATAAAACGAGCAATGGGTAGCTCGACGCCCGCAAGCCCGCGCCAACGGTGGCCGGGAGTCCGCTAAGGACTCCCGACACCCGGGGCTTCTCCTGCGGTGGCTAGGGGCTCACGTGCTCCGCCTCCTCCTTTGTACTGAAACCTAGAGTGCCCCGGATGTAATTATTAAAGTATTACCACATTTGAAGGTTCTTTTAAAGCTCCTACATTGAATTATATGGCAGATTTATGTCCCAAAAAATAAAGTACTTAATTATCTTTCAATGCACTTCCTGATGTTACAATCATTACTTTTTTGTAAAGTGCAAACCGCAAGTAGTTGAATTTTAATCAAATTAATCAAAATATCCGGAAGTCATAGAGGAGATCACCGAAAAATCTCTTAAGCTTATTGATTTCCTGGTAGTTTAAGAATATTCCTAGAAGGTCGGTTGGCGAACTGCTTCTCCGAAGGGTTCCTGGTCCTCTGCTTAGTGGTAGTAAATACTGCCACCCATATTTCCCTAGTTATAATATAATCTGTTAGGACAACCAACACAACGTTATCTGATCCCAAACTAGGCAGAGCCTGTACTATGGTAACCAGACAACTGATAAACATACTTATATATTACTAAATACATACATATTATAGATAAATTACACCCAGACACAGTTATGTTTAAGGTCTGTGAAATTGGGGGCAAGCTATTTGCCATCAACGGAGCACAATTCCAGACTTGCCTCTGCTACTAAGGAATTCCTGATGAGAAACCTAATGACATTTGCTGTTTGTTGAAGGATAAAATCAGTAATGAAATTATCCGGAAAAGAACTGGAGTTACCGACATAGCTCGCAGAGTAAGCAAGCTGAAGTGGCAGTGGGCTGGCCATGTTTGTCGAAGGACCGATGGCCAGTGGAGCAAACGAGTGAGTGGAGACCGCGTATCGGCAAGCGTAGCGTGTGACGCCCCCCAGCTAGGTGGCCCGAAGACCTAAAGGAAGTGGCTGGGGCAGGCTGGATGCGGAAGGCGGAGGACAGTGTGTTCTGGCGCAACATGGGACTGGGCTATGTCGAGCAGTGGACTGTGATAGGCTGAGTTGACTGATTGATTTGATGTTCCTGGGATTCGATAGAACACTCTATGCACAGCGTTTGCGACCATAGACCAAACGATATACGGAGTCAAATTAAATAGCTACCCATATTTACCCACGTGTGTATCGATATTGAAAACGAATTGAACAAAAAACACTTACATGGAGTGACTATCTGTCTTACCTCCACAATCCAGTTACTGGGCAATGCGATACCCCTTGATAAGACTGGTTGTCAGGCTATCAGGATTTTGACTACCGGTAACGACTGTCTTAGATCCTGTCGAAGATGTAGAAATAATAGCCGGGACCTACGTCTGTACGTATTTTCTGAAGCACGGAGGAGTTTCGATATGTTATGGATGTTCACCCATCCAGAAACCGACCGCTGTAAGCGTAGCTTAACTTTCGGTGGACCTTTCGACGAGCTCTTCATTGCAGACTATGATTCATCATCACCACCATCATTCTCCTGTCCTTATCCCAATTTATTTGTGGTCGCCGCAACATGTCTTTCTCTTCCACTCTTCTCTATTAGTCGTCATCTCAGTAGTCACCCCCTTTCTATCCATATCATAATTCACACAGTCCATCCATCGTTTCTTTGGTCTCCCTCTACTCTTATAGCCATCTACATGATTATACGCATTATTTAATAAATATTAATACATAGAATATATAAGATAAACAGGTTATTTTATCTTGTTTATGAAATACTATCATTTATGTAGATTCTTTTATACTTTGTGAATGTGAGAACGTTGCAGGGCATGTAGACTGTAGGCAATTTTCCATTTTATTAAGTACTTGGTACCTACTTGTTGACAGTCTTACACTGTTCTGCCATACCTATTAATACTGTAACTTAAAACCATTGTAAAAGCCAATTATTTTTAAAAGAGTAACCGTGGAGTTTCTTGCCGGCTCTTCTCCATAGGAACCAACTATTTGGAATCGTGCACCTAGCTTCTGACGAAAGTGCTCATGTAGGTTTTGTGTGAAATAAAAATACCTTGATTTGATTTGATTTGATGAATGAACAGTTTGGTGTGTATTTATCACTGAAGCAATAGGTATTTTATGTAATTTTATGCGTCTATTATTACTCAGTGCAATGGAAATCTTAAATTAGTAAGTATAATGAGTTGTTAATTAGTCGTAATAAGTAAGTGCGTGATTAAAATTTTGAAGTAGTAATGTATTATTAGAGAGAATCTGATGAAAGAAGAAGCTATGGAACGAGCTATGCTTGGAGTATCTCTGAGGGACAGAATCCGGAATGAGGTGATCCGGCAGAGAACCAAAGTTATCGACATAGCTCAAAGAATTAGCAAGCTGAAGTGGCAATGGCCCGGCCACATTAGCCGTAGAACTGATGACCGTTGGGGTAGACGTGTTCTTGAGTGGAGACCGCGAATCGGCAAACGTAAGGTAGGACGCCCTCAGGCTAGGTGGAGCGACGATCTTCGCAGGGTGGCTGGTAGCAGCTGGATGAGAGTTGCCGAGAATCGAGCTGAATGGCGTGCAATTGGAGAGGCCTATGTCCAGCAGTGGACTGCTATAGGCTGATGATGATGATGAAAGAAAGAAAGAAATATGAAGATTATTACATTATTGATGAAGACGTGTTAACACTTTGAACGCCAATCACGGGACGTTCACGTGATGAATAAAATGATCTCATACGCCGATCACGTGAGGGTGACGTGATCCGATTTCAATATTTTTTGTTCTAAAATCACGCGCCGTTCACGTGTTTGGCTGTAATTGGTCATTAGCTCATTCAAAAACGCGGGGCATTCCAAGTGTTAAAATATCATCATTCATCACTATCACTTCAGGCGAAAGACGTTCACTGCTCGAAATAGGGCTCCCCAATTTGAACGGGTTTTGTCATAATCGCCACGCTTGGCAGGCGGGTTGGCGATCGCAGTATGGTGGTAAAATAATAATAATAATAATAATAATAAACCCAATGCAATGCACGATTGAGGAGCGCTTTGGAAGATGCTTTCCGGGAGTATCGCTCTACTCCGCCAGAACTTAGACCACGTTTACCTCGTTTGCCCATGCACAAGAAAAATAAGGCACTGGTGTGTGCTCTAGACTCTCAGCTGTCAACATGTTTTGACAGCAGCAGAGACCTTGCCGATACCCACTCGATCTTGTACTGTGCAGCTGTAGCGGCTTGTCGTGTAGCTCGTGTTAAGTTTCCCAACAGTGACAGAGCTACGCGACCAAAACCAACCGTACCAGCTTGGCAGTGCAGGATTGAGCGTCGTATCGGTGAGGCTAGAGCACTCATCGGTAAGCTAATCTGCTTCAGGGAGGGCAATACTCGCCCTCGAGTGATGCGCTTTGTGAAGCGGGCGTTCTCCGGGACTAATGTTAGTCCTCGAGATTATTTGCCCTGCGTCACAGAGCGCATCGACTTCCTGAAGCAGAAAATCTGTGCATGGGCAAACCGTATTCGTCGGTATCGGCGGAGGGTGGAGCGGTACACTCAGAACCGCACATTCCAAAGCGATGAAAGGTGGGTTTACAGAGCTTGGGAGCGACCGGATCAAGGTGTGGCTGACACGCCCCTTCCGGATGATGATGCCATGTCTTCGTTCTGGCGAAACATCTGGTCGGTGCCTGTCAATCACACCGAAGGTGATTGGACTAGGGAGATCGAGAGAGCGTGCGGACAAATACCAGAAATGGGGGCAATTACCATCAGCCCCCAAGATGTCGCTTGTGCAGTCCGTCCGTTGCCTAACTGGAAATCTCCAGGGCCGGACGGACTGCACAACTTTTGGATCAAGTGGTTCCAAAAGTCGCACGCTCGCTTGGCATCTCAGTTCCAGTCAGCCTTAGAGTCAGGGTCGTTGCCACAGTTCTTAACAACAGGTATAACCCACCTGCTGCATAAATCAGGTAGCACCGCGGAACCCAAAAACTATAGACCGATCACTTGTCTACCGACGGTCTATAAAGTTCTTACATCCATTTTGAGAGCTAAAATTTACAAACATATAGACACAAACTGTATCTTGTCTGTCTCTCAAAATGGATGTAGGAACGGGTCCCGCGGTACTAAGGAGCTGCTCCTAATCGATATGACCATTAGTCAACAGGTTCGTCGTTCCCGAAGGGATCTGTCGACATGCTGGATAGACTATAAGAAGGCCTATGACTCGGTGCCACATACCTGGCTCAAGAGGGTGCTGGAGTTGTACAAAGTAGATACAACGCTGCGCACCTTCTTGATATCATGTATGGGGCAATGGAGGACAGTCCTTCGCTATCCAGGATGTCGAAATATCCAGAGGAACAGCGAACCGATAAGGATCGAGCGAGGTATATTCCAGGGCGATAGTTTGAGTCCACTTTGGTTCTGCCTAGCCATGAATCCTCTTAGCACACTGCTGGAGGATTCAGGTATAGGCTATCGATTGAGGAGAGGTGGTCAGGTCATATCTCACCTCCTCTACATGGATGACCTAAAACTCTTTGCCCCCAACAATTTGCAACTGATGGAGCTACTGAAAGTAACTGAAACCTTCAGTAGCGCCATCAGGATGGAATTTGGTGTGGACAAATGTGCGGTCATGCATGTAAAGCGAGGGGTGATTGTGGAATCCGTGGGAACCCAACTCTCGGATTCCATACACCTAAGATCCCTTTCCCCAATCGACACATACAAGTATTTGGGTATGTCGGAAGCGTTAGGCATCAACACTGCTGACATGAAACAATCGTTGAGGGAGCGCTTCTTTGGCCGCCTGAATAAAGTATTAAAAAGTCTTTTATCAGGCGGAAACAAGGTGCGCGCCTTCAACGGTTGGGTCATGCCGGTTTTGATGTACTCTTTCGGCATACTCAAATGGACTCAGACGGAACTTGACGCCCTGGATAGACGGGTCCGCTCACTGCTGACCGCAAATCGAATGCATCACCCACGGTCATCGGTGATGAGACTGTATATCCCGCGGAAGTGCGGAGGTCGAGGTTTTTTGAATGCTAAGACCCTGCACAACCGTGAGGTATGCAGTCTCAGGGAATACTTCCTAGAAGCCGACGTGGGGATGCACCGAGATGTGGTCTCAGTGGACAAGAGCCTCACCCCGCTCTCCTTGGCTGTCGAGAACTGGCGCAAACCTAAAGTATTAGATACTATTGACCGCATGGAGGTATGGCAAAGCAAGGAGCTTCACGGGCGCTTTTACCGGGTCCTACATGGATCCGATGTAGACCTCTTAGCGTCCGTATCCTGGTTACGTTTCGGAGACCTATTTGGAGAAACCGAAGGTTTTGTCTTTGCGATTATGGACGAAGTTATGATGACAAATAACTACCGGAAATATATTGTGAAGGATGGCACGGTTGACATCTGTCGGGCATGCCACCGTCCGGGTGAATCAATCCGACACATTATTTCTGGCTGTTCTTGTTTGGCTAACGGAGACTACTTGCATAGACACAACCTTGTAGCCAGGATTATCCACCAGCAACTTGCTCTGAAATACGGCCTTGTGGAATCAGAAGTACCATATTATAGGTATGTGCCCGACCCAGTTCTCGAAAATGGCAATATCACGTTGTATTGGGATCGATCTATCATCACTGATAGGACTATTGTTGCCAATAAGCCGGATATAGTGGTGATAGATCGATTAGAGCGTCGCACAATGATTGTTGATATAGCAGTCCCGCATGACGAGAACCTCGTGAAAGCTGAAAAAGATAAGCAGATGAAGTATCTTGACTTGGCTCGCGAGGTTGTCGACATGTGGGATGTGGATACGGCAGTCATTGTGCCGATAGTCGTTACGGCCAATGGCATAATAGCCAAGAGCCTCGATCAACATCTCAGGAGGCTCTCGTTAGGCAGCTGGATCAAGGGCCTGATCCAGAAAGCAGTAATTCTGGACACGGCGCGTATTGTTAGGAGGTTCCTCTCTCAGCAGCCCTGACCACCGGTAGCTTGGACCCTGTTCCCGATACCGGTGGGCTACTATTTTTTATATTTTTAAATGTTTTCTTATATCTTTTTATATTTTAATATTTAAAAATGTAAATAATATGTATTTAAATGTAATAAAGATAATAATAATAATAATATTCCACAACTATCACACAACGCCATCTAGTCCCAAGCTAAGCAGAGCTTGTGTTATGGGTACTAGACAACTGATAAACATACTTATATATTTCTAAATACATACATATTATAGATAAATTACACCCAGACACAGAACAAATGATCGTGCTCATCACACAAACATTTGTCCTGGGTGGGAATCGAACCCACGACCTCCGGCATAGCAGTCAGGGTCACTAACCACTAGACCAACAGGCCTGTCAAATGCAAAGAGAACACTGCTGCCCGTTCTCTAGTAAGTCCCTTAGTCGCCTCTGACGACACCCACGGGAAGAAATGGGATGGTGCTATCTTTACTTCCGGCACCACACGGAATATGTGACCTATAATTATCAGTTATACAATACAATACAATAATTGTAGTTCATCATCATCATCAGCAGCCTATAACGTTCCCACTGCTGGGATGGGACACAGGCCTCCTCTCAGTGAGAGGGAGCGTGCTCAGTGCGGATTGGTAGATGTCACATGTCTTCGAATTTTTGGTTCTACGACATGTCGGTTTCCTCATGATGTTTTCCTTCACCGTTTGAGAGCAGTGGTGATGAAATAATTCACACAAAGTAAAGTGCCTGCTTGGTTTCGAACTCACGACCTACTATTCGTAAGTCACGGCCGTTACCACTGGGCCACCACTGCTCTGAATTGCACCAATTGTAGTTCATGTGTCTAAATTAATTATATTGCATGTATGACTACTTTTGTGCAAAAAACATAGCGCCCTCAATGTTTACCAAATAAGAACTAATAATGTACCTATGTTTTACAATAAATAAATGAATTGAATTGAATACAATCCTTTATTTCAGGCTACTAAGGCCCATAAAAACATTACATAAATAATATAAAAACAATAACTGTAGACCAATACATACTAATATGTTGGCCCGGAGGAAGTAGGACGGATGTTTTAGGGAACTATCTTATTTAGATAATTATAATTTTGATTCTCAGCCTAATTTATATAAATGTATTTTTTTTTTTGACACCGACTTCCGCTTTCACTTTGATATAGTAAATACAGTACCTACCCCTAAAAAACAAACCATAAAATTCAGTGCGCATTTTAATGATTAACCCCCGGAACTAGAACATGACCCGTACCTCCAAACAGCGCGGGCTCTGGAACGAAGCCAAGAAAGCCATGGGCCTGCAAAAAGGAGGTTAAATCAATAAGGTTCATAGCAAGTTCAATTCTGGACAGCAACCGTAGTGCCATTCTGTAAAGTTTACTTGAAACCTTACTCAAGTGACCACAAACAATTCGGAAGCGAACTCATTTGTTTTTAAAAGTAAATCATCAAGGATTCAAAACAAAACAGCGTTCGAAATTCAATCCTTAGTTTAAACCGCGGCACAATTATTGATCTGACAGCTAGGTAGTGCGGTTGATTGTCCAGGGGGCGCTGGACGTACTTACATACATTTAAATATTGCCTTTTGTAAAGGCTAATTAAATGTACGTGTAACACAAGGTGTTTTGCTGGACCGTTGTGACTAAGAGTCGAGAATGTCCATGCAAGACTGGTTGGTTGGAATCACCAAGCAATTTATTTCACTCATGTGTTTAAACCTCATCTACACTGAGGGTTAACACGTTTTTGTTCGCGATTCAAAAACACAACCAGCGCGCTTTGCAATATGGATACGGTTTTATATTTTAAACAACCAAAAATTTCTTCGTTTTTTTAAACTCTTAATTTTTCTTCTTTACAGAAACAAAAGGAGCCAAAATGTCTGTCGAAAACATGCTCCACGAAGACAACGGTTCTTCGTCAGGTTCACTGCGCTCAGAAGACAGTGATTCTACGCCAGAAAGTGCCACAGACTCACTAAATAGTTTATTTAAGACCATAGACAATAATACTTGTGTAGAAAATTGCATAGAGAAGACAAAATGCGAGGGAAATAAGAAGAAAGGGACTTGCTGCAGTAAGTAGAAAATTTATTTAATTATTTTAGTCACATATCAACAAGCTTGCATTCTCGTAAGGGCTTGGCAGAGGTGTTTAGTACAGCAACATTTTGTCAGTTATGTTTAAGTCCCATGTAATATGTGGCGAGCCTATGGCCATCAGTTAAACATAAATCCAGACTCAAAAGTGCCACTGAACTGCCAGGGTCGGGAGATTCGTTCGAAAGAGTTACCGTGGCCCTGGCATATGGGCAACTGAAGGAACACGGGTGGGTTTTAGTCAGTAAAAGTCTGACACGCCCTCCCGCTCCTCCCAGAGCGGGAGAAGTCATTTGATGACTTGACAAAAAAAAGACTGCCTACTAGAGAAAAAACTCCTAATAGAGAGTCATAAAAAAACAATACTAACATCAAAAGAAAGAGTTTGTCATTTCGTCTGTATGTTTTTAACTACGCTTTTAGTATTTAAATTGTTGATATTATTTAAAACAAGCTTCTGCCAGCGACTTCGTCCGCGTCAAATTTTTGCTCCGCTGACCCTTCTCGTCGCATCGAATTGCCTGCCAGTTTTCGTCCATTTTTCGTTGCTGCTCCGCTCCTTTGGATCCTAGCGTAATGTTATATAACCTATAGCCTTCCTCGATAAATACCTATGCTACCCAACACAAAAATAATTTTTCAATTCGGACCAGTAGTTTCCGAGATTACCGCGTTCAACCAAACAAACTCTTCAGCTTTATAATATTAGCTTTTGCCAGCGGCTTCGCCCGCGTGGAGGTCGGAAATTATCCCGCGGGAACATACTACCGGGACAAAAAGTACCCTATGTGTTATTCCAGGTTATAAACTATCTGTGTGCCAAATTTCATCCAAATCCGTCCAGTAGTTTTTTCGTGAAAGGGTAACAAACATACACATACACATACATCCATCCTCACAAACTTTCGCATTTATAATATCAGGAGGATATAGTATAGATTAATTCTTAATGGATGGGATATAAAAATATAAAATAAAAATCGTTTATTTGCGATTCAGGTTTTGGTAGTTACAGTATGTAATTGAAGCCTCCTTTTAAAGCAAGACATTATGTACCTCTTGGGTATAAATTGTGTTCATTTTGCTTGGATAGTTTTTGCGTTAATTCGATAATGAGTTTCTTGATGATGTTCTGATGCTTTGTTTACTAGTAGTGGATGGAACGCTGTGGAGTACACTACCATAACTAAAAACTTAAAAATAACACTTTTTGCAACGAAAAAACCAACTTCCAAAGAAAACTCTACAAAATGATGAATTACTGAATATAATAACTTTAACTTCGGAAGTCGGTAACCTAAAACTAAAACATAAATCCAAAAATACTAACTTCCAAAATTAAAGTAATTTTTCATTTTGTGGTGTTTTATTAAGGTCGATTTTTTTTCTACCTGGGGTTCGAACTCAGGACCCCACGCTTAGCAGTCACCCTTGTGACCACTAGACCACCGAGGCAGTTATGAGAAAAAGTCAGTTGCAGAAGACAATATAATTGCTTTAAATACTAAACGTCTATTACCGCCCAGACCTTAGCTCAAACCAGCCCGTGCCATTGAGCCTGTAGCTTTAAATTCGTCCCTAAATGGTAATCGTTGCGATCCAGCCCACCCAGCCCAGTTCGTACCGCCGGGGTAGCCCATGGCTGCCCTTAACGTGTAGTCGTTTAGTTTTAAGTTTTTAAGCCCTAGGTGGAGGTCTTAATTTATTGAGGCAGCCACAAACAATTCCGACTAAGCAACCGACAACCTCCTTTTTTTTATCTCGAGTTGTAAATCCTCACGAATGTCCTCCGCCCTGGGGTGGGCGGAGGGGTCTGTCAGACTCTTGCTGACTAAAACCACCCCAGTGTTCCGTCCCACAACCACGTCGGGGACTACGGGAACTAATGCGTCTTCTGCGATCTCCGACTGGTGCCGGCCCGCATCTGCGGGCCTCCTCACGTTAGGGGGGGAGGGGGGGGGGGGGGAGGTGTTAAACTCCCACCCGTACATCACAGAGAGCCGTGCGTGGAACACTACGTGCCACCATCTCGGGTCCTAAGGAATAGGGGGCGAACGGATGTCAACCGCCAACCTCCTAGGTTGACTTACGATAAGTCATTTAAAAAAAAAATCGTCTGTCAGACCATAAACGAAAACAAATAACCAACTTTAAAACATTATTACTCCTAGCAGACCCCAACTTCCTCTTTCCATCTTAGGCTGTCAATGGACAAACTTATTCTATTTTTAATCTATGTATTTACAAAGACATGTTTCGCATTCAGCCTAGTTACGGTCTATGACAATGAATGTCCTATGGCTTCAAATACATAAATAGTGTTCCATTATGTTCTGCATACTAAAAAATATGGCATAGATAAAATCGCGGCAAATCTTTCGGGTTCCGTATGTCTGAATATAGGTTCTTAACATGTTTTGATATCCAAGATAGTAATGATAAGATCAGATGTTATCAATAACATCTAACCTCAGGATCTGATCCAGTTGTGGAATTATGGGACTATTATTATGTGGCAATGGTGCCGATTCCCTTATGCACAAACTAAACTAAATTTAAGTTCAGTGCATCTTTTTCTTTCTATTTCATTAAGGAAAGGACAGAAGATAAATTTTAGTTTAGTCCTGTCAAATTAATCAGCGCTTGACGTAAATTGACGTAATTTTAGTAGGCAAGTTTTTAATCACGTCTAAACTTGTATGGAGCGCTGATTAATTTGACAGGACTAAACTAAAATTTTCTTTTGTCCTCTTCCAATACAAAGAAGAAGATGCACTGAACTTAAATTTAGTTTAGTTTGTGAACAAGGGAATCGGCACCAATGTCGCACAAGCAACATCAACTTTACTGTTGCTGTTGCTTGTATACATTTGCACAAACACTTTAAACGTCAATCATATTTTTTTAAACTAGATGAGGTCGGCGTTTTCTATCGGACTACTCTGAACAGAAATGCCGAAACAAACTTAGAGGTCACAGTGTCTTTTGAAGTCCAGACATAATCTTGGTTGCATCATGTGAAGACCATAAAGATTGGTGTCCGTCTTGGGACAAGCGCAGGAGACCTGTGTGCCAGCAATGGGAATATTCTAAAGGCTGATTATGCATAATTTTGGAAAAATCTTTATGTTTATCGTGTAGCAATGGTCTTGGATGTCCCCCATTCCGTTGGAAACCATGGTCAGACTCTCTCTGACTAAGGGCTAGGGCAGAACTTTTTTTTCTGCGGTAGGCGGAAGCGTCTGTCGGACTCTGTCCGACCACCCCTGTGTTCCGTCCCACAGCTACGTCGGGGACCACGGGCTTTAATGCGTCTTCCGCAATCCCTGACTAGTGCCCTGCCCGCCACTACGCGCCTCCTCACGTTAGGGGGAGTGAGGTTGTTGGTGTATAGCCAGACCTACCCGGACCTAGACCAGCCCGGATTTGCATAAATTCGGTAAAACCCGTATCCTAGCGGAAAGACTTCGCTCATCATAGACAGAACCGTACAAAATCACATCTATACCGCTCTAAAACTATCTCGTTATTCAAACTGACTCCTTAACAAAACACACTAAGGATCATGCATAACTTCAAAATCAGTTTCCCAAACGCATATATAACTTTGCCAGATACTTTCTAAGTCAGGTCAACCGTTCTTAAGGTCTTAATACGTCACACTAGTAACGTCATAAGATTTAAAAGGATATTGAGGTCAGGACACTATTAATCTTTATTGATTAGCCTTTAAGGATAAGTGGTGTCATCTAGGCTTGTAATTTGATGGGTGTCATTATCATACAATGGTGGAGCTGATTGGAATCAGCTGTGAATTGTGAGTGGATGACCCTATAGGTTTTGTGGCCTTGAACTCAACTTGGTTTTAGTTGTGGTGGGTCAAGATTCTAGTTAAATTTTTACATATCATCACCATCACCATTTCAGCCGAAAACCGTCCACTGTTGGACATAGACATAATCGCCACGCCTGGTAGGCGGATTGGCAATCGCAGTAAGGTGGCAAAATGCATAGAGAACGCGGCTAACGAACGAACGACGCCCAGGACTTACCCCATAGGGGGTGGCCTTAGCGTGTAGTCGCTTAGATTTAAGTTTTTTAAGCCCTGGCTGGAGGCCTTAATTTTATTATGGTTAAGCAGCCGATTACATCCAAGATTGAAATGCAATGGTACGGAGCGAGAGGGCATGGGAAGCCGTCACCTCCATCTGCGAAGCAGTAATGCTCGCGAAGGAGGAGGCGGGGCGCGTGAGGGAGTGGCAGTCTCTGCGCCCTCACGTCCCTAGCCGCCGCAGGAGGAGACGCCCCGGGCGCCGGGAGTCGATTGCGGACTCCCGGCCACCGTAGGCGCGAGCTTGCGGGTGGCGAGCAATGGGTAGCTCGCCGCCCGGTAAGGACCAAGCTCGGGTCGACGGCGCGTAGTGTTCCACGCGCGCCTCAAAGAGATGTCAGCAACACTGAAGGGGTCTGTTAGGACCGATGCCTGCCGGGGTCGCGTGATTGTTCGAAAGACATACCGTAACCCCGGCACATGGGCAACTGAAGGAACACGGGTGGGTTTTAGTCAGTAAAAGTCTGACACGCCCTCCCGCTCCGCCCAGAGCGGGAGAAGTCATTTGATGATTTCCCATCCAAAAAAAAAAAAAAAAGCGTGTAGTCGCTTAGATTTAAGTTTTTTAAGCCCTAGCTGGAGGCCTTAATTTATTATGGTTAAGCAGTCGATTACATCCAAGATTGAAATGAGAGACAACATAAAAAAATGAAAAAAATAATAATAAAAAGTTAAAAAAAAACTAAAATCATCACTTTATATTCTTATTCTGCCTGCCCCTGACAGGTGCTATTGCTATTGTTACTTGAGATCGCTGTAAAATTTTATTCTCTTATTTTTTTTATATCAGCTATCGCAATGACAGCCAACCCAAGTTTTCTTTAGTCAAGATTTCTAGATATCCATAATCTCGGACACATTCATCCTCACAGCATAGTCATTTTTTTTATTTTTATTAGCCTACATTGTCCCACTGCTGAGCAAAGGCCTCCCCCAAATCCCTCCAAGCATCCTTTTTTTACTCTATATTTAATTTAGTAAAATATTTTCTCTCGACATCCATTATATACCGTGTGGTGCCGGGCGTAAAGAATAACACCACCCCATTTCTTCCCGCGGATGTCGTAAAAGGCGACTAATGGACTTACTAGAGAATGGGCAGCAGCGTTCTCTATGCATTTTACCATCATACTGCGATCGCCAACCCGCCTGGCAAGCGTGGCGATTATGGCAATCGGAGAAGCCCTATGTCAAGCAGTGGACGTCTTTCTGCTGAAATGATGAAAATGATGATGACTCTCGAAATTCCCGAGACTAGATATAAGGTTCTAAGATTGATAAGTGAATCACTCCCGTGTCTCCCGAGATTTCGGGAGACGAAATACCTAGTCTCCAGTGTACAATTAACTGGTTTTTGCGTTTTCCAGTCACCATACATTAATTATTTAGTATCTGTTGAGTAACCGTCAATTCTATATTCATAATGATGTGTCTAACTAGTGTTTTGACCTCGACAGGCCTTTGTAGATGTGAGAATTATTCATTTAGATTCATAATGTAAATATAGGCTGTATGTTTTATCTGTTACTAGCGACCCGCCCTGCTTCACACTGCTGCAGTGTGCTGAGGTTGCGGTATATCTTCTTTTTAGCGTGTCGATTGCAATCTACAGGGTTAAGTTAAAATCGGATATCGATATCGAAAACTAACGAAATAAAAAAACCGGTCAAAAGCGAATCGGAGTCGTGCACCGAGGTTTCCGTACCATCATATATAAATATTTTATCTATACTAATATTATAAAGCTGAAGAGTTTGTTTGTTTGATTGACCGCACTAACCTCAGGAACTTCTGATCAGAATTGAAAAATTCTTTTTGTGTTGGGTAGCCTATTTATCGATAAAGGCTATAGGCTATATAACATCACGCTAAAATTAAGAGGAGCAGAGCAGTAATGAAAAATGTTGCAAAAATGGGGAAAATCGCACGGGTAGGCGATTTGATGCGACGGGAAGGGTCGGGGGAACAAGAAATTTAACGCGGACGAAGTCGCGGGCAGAAGCTAGTAGTATTATATTATTGCAGTTTTAAGTCAGCGTCATCTTTTGAACGATAGTGGAACTAATCGATGCCGGAAATTTCAAATGCCGTAAGGGACGTTTAAATCCCAGTCCCTTACGACATTTGAAATTTCCGGCATCGTTATTAAATTTTTGTTGATGATTTCCGAAAAAGTTGCTATTTTGAGAATCATTTTATTTTTTCTGTAATCTTAACATAAATTTGTATCACATAGAATAATTTCAAATTTTTCTCTATACAAAAAGTGATACACGATAAAGTGATAGGGGGAACGGTATTTTTTTTGCCCGTGTCGAAAACTATGCACCCAAAAATTAAAAAGTATGAAATGTGCAAATAGCGCTCGTTCTTATGATACCCCGCCCCCCACATTCCCTAGTAGCCCCACTTCGAAATTATGAAAATGCGATTCAGTCACTATTGCGAAAAAAAAGCTTTACTTCTTCCTTATTTGCAAATTGCAAATCTCTTATTGTGTTACTGTTTGTATTTCCATAAATAAATAAATTATTTGCAAAATAGTCGGGTAAACGTCATCTAAAACTATTCCAAATTGATAGCATTATTAGATCTTGAGATATCCAGCTGTAACAGACAGACTGAGTGTTATCATAAGGACTCCTTTTTACCATTTTGGTACGGAACTCTAAAAAACAAAAGGAGATGTTTCATTTTCGGCCATCAGATGTACATTTATCGAAAAAGAGGAAAAAATACCACAAATTGGGAAAAAATATTCTCTGGCGAATTTGAGCCTGATTTGTTGTGTACAAAAAATAATAGTTTTCCGATTATTGCCATATTTTATTCAACATGGCGATGGCGTCTCGTTTGCTTGCAGACTTCGTTCGTTCTGAAATCATATCTCATCAAATCAACGTAACGTAGAAAATAATTAAAAAATGTGTGCATTCTTGTAGTGTTAAAAATAAATTACTATTATTCTCTTATACATATTTTTGAGTAAACATAATTAAGTGTGACCATTTCATCGTTACAAAAATCTTTAGTCTCTATTTTTGAAGTGTGTTTCTAAACGAATTCAAAATAACCACTTGCTAACTCTTAGGACAAACGTCAAACAATTTTAATTTTGTACATAAAAACCATTTGATATTATGAAAAAAATGTTACTTTATTCTATTCAGGGGTATGTTTCCCAGCTTCGCTAAAAGGTACATGTTATGGCCGGAGCCCCATATAAAAATGAAACATCTGCTTTGGGGCGTTCTGGGGTCGATTCCGTAGGACAGTCTTATAGGGATTTCTCATAGCAGCCAGGGTCTGTATTTGTGCCCGTTTGATGGCAATAGGCTCGCCCCCTATTACATGGGACTTGAACATAACAGGCAAAATGTGGGTGTACTGTAGATACAGCTCCACCAAACCCTTTTTTTGTTGGATGACTTCTCCCACTCTGGGCGGAGCGGGAAGGCGTGTCAGACTTTTACTGACTAAAACCCACACGTGTTCCTTCAGTTGCCTATGTGCCAGGGTCACGGTATCTCTTTCGAACAATCTCGCGACCCCGGCAGGTATCGGTCCTAGCAGACCCCTTCAGTGCTGCTGACATCTCTTTGAGGCGCGCGTGAAACACTACGCGCTGTCGTCGATCCAAGCTTGGTCCTTACCGGGCGGCGAGCTACCCATTGCTCGCCGCCCGCAAGCTCGCGCCTACGGTGGCCGGGAGTCAGCTATCAACTCCCGGCGCCCGGGGCGTCTCCTCCTGCGGCGGCTAAAGACGTGAGGGCGCAGAGACTGCCACTCCCCCACGCGCCCCGCCTCCTCCTTCGCGAGCATTACTGCTTCGCAGAAGGAGGTGACGGCTACCCATGCCCTCTCGCTCCGTACCATGGCTCGCACCAGGGCCGGACGCGAGAGGTCCCACGAGGACACGGCGGTGCTCTGCCCAGGCAGGGCACACTTCCACCGTATGCTCCACCAAACCCTTGGGGGAACACAAGGGTCATACTATCTATCCCATTTGTTGCACCTGCCATGTTTTATCTCTGCATCACCTAAGGTTGACTGGTAGAAAATACCTCAGGCATTAAGTCCGCCTTTGTACACTGTACAGTATTTTTTTACTTATGCTTATAGTTTAAATAAATAAATAAATATTATGTTATGTGTTTGACGAATCAATATCTATTGAAAGTTTATCTAAGAACCTCTAAAACCGGATATTAGACAATTTTGCAATTTCCCTTGAAATTAGAATATTAATTTAACTCGTCAAGCAGGTTCACAGGGTCAGTGGTAGAAAAACTTACTTAATCAAAAGTGATCAATTAATTGATTGAATCATTAATATTTTAAAGATGATTTTTTTGCATTTTCATAGAATTTCATTGATTCATGTAACCTCCACATCTGGCTAACAGTTTCCCAAATAGTTTGCGGGTCGGCTTCCAGTGTAACTGGAATGGCGGCTGATGGCGGCTGAATCCTTTTTTTTTTGGGAGCGAGGTCATCAAATGACATCTCCCGCTCTGGGTGGAACGGAAGAGCGTGTCAGACTTTTACTAACTAAAACCCACCCGTGTTCCTACAGTTGCCGGGGCCTCGGTAATTCTTTCGATCAAAATCCGTGGTCCTGGCAGGTATTGGTCCTAGGAGACCCCTTCAGTTTTCCTGAAATCTCTTTCGGGCGCGCGTAGAACACTACGTGCCGTCGACACGGGCCTCGGCCTCAAGTCTGCTATTACAATAGTGTCAAAATGGTCTATCATTGATTTCATAATTGTTGATTTTGACAAGTTTAGTAATCTACTAATATAATGGCGTCATTATGACTTTCCAATGTTCAACCACTGATACTCCATTGTAAGAAATGGCTAAGAATGGTAATCTCGTACATAATGACAAATGAATGACTCTTAGGCGGTAATCTGCTAAAATTTTGACAGTTCCTTTGATCAGTGACCTACCATTGGACCGTCATTGTGCAGTCATTGCTTGTAATAGCTAGGTTGACAAAAAAAGTGTTTGCTAGCTATCTTGTTTGTGTGAATATTGAACGGAGAAATGTATTCACTACTAGCAAATATTCTCAAGCTAGCCAACGCAGTGGATGCTAGGGAAAGAAGATGGGCGGAATGCAAAAGACGTCGTCGAACCCGTCGCTTGACGAGAATGAATACCCTTTATTGATATTCCCGAAGCGGAATTTGTAAAAACGTTTCGCCTTGGAAAGAACTCAGTAAGGGGGTTAATTGAAGAACTCATTCCCCTTATGGCCAGACCGCGTCGAAACGATAGCGTATGGGCACAAATTAAGGTGAGAAAACTGAATTTGACATTGATTTATTATTCTATAACTATAAACACGAAATAGGTTGATTAATGTTATATTTTTGATTAAATCAATTAGAGCTGAAATTTGTTCAATTAGAACCATTTTGTATATTTAATAAATAATTAACTAACAAAACAAAACACCGGCCGCTACAATTAAAACAGATTAACGTCGGTAAGCAGTAACATCACCTTTGACTTTGACAGCTAATCAGATAAAATATTATTGAGTTGTCTATTTCCACATTTATCCGCGTTATACATGTAAATGCAATGTTTTTGCTATTTACGAACTTCTTACTACTTCAGACTGTTTAAAACACTCATAAATAATATGTAAAAATATATATAAATGAAATTTGGCATGATTAAATGTTCAAATTTAGTAGTAGTTTTTCGAAAATCATTTCTACTAACGGGTTTCATAATAATGGCAATACGACAATGTCATTGTACCACGATTCTATTACGAGACCACTGACCGACCAATGATCCACCATTATGAATTTAGCAGATTACGAACTTTTAGCAAAATGACAATGGGATCGTGTTGGAATGACGAATTTATAAAAAATACCAGACTTGAGGCCCAGGTCCTTACTGGGAAACCCGTGCAAGCCCGGGCCTACAAGCTACGGTGGCCGGAAGTCCGTAATGGACTCCCGACGCCAGGGGCGTCTCCTCCTAGCGTCTACCTATGTGACCTCCACAACGATTTCAACCCAGTTACTTAAGTACTGGGTAACTATGCCACTTGGTAAGACTGGTTGTCAGACTTTCGGAATTCACGGGATTGTTCCGCAAATGACAGCTGCACGCGTAGCATGACCACCATAGAAAGAACTTTGTCTATTCTTGGTAGAATGGAGATATAATAGAATTGTCATGCTACGCCAGCATAAAACGGTACAAATCTTTGTACAATCTTTAATCTGTCTTTAATCTTTCTGCAATCTGTAATTTTGTCTATTCTTCCATCGACAAACCCCATTTCTACGGTGGTCATGCTACGCATGCTGGGAAAGACATTTGGAACTAGACATAGGTATTTACGCAAAATTAGCATAATTACAAAATTACACAGTATTATTTTATTACATTCTTTACCGAGGTTAACGAAATTATCGTCGAAACAAACCGGAACCGATCATTAGCAAACGCAAAACGGTTCCGTATATCTGTCGTAGGATAATTTGATACTTCGAATCTTCGCGAAAATCCTAGGGGTTTTGCGAAAACGCGGATAATTAGACATAGGCGAAAAATTATCAAATCTTACTGGACAAAGTCAGGATTTTTGCGAAAATACTCGTTACTATAGTAAGATTTGATGTGCTCAACACTGATTGGCTACAATTTTGCTGGCTGACTTCTAATTGGTTCCTAGTTTGCCGATGATTAACTTCAAGTATTGTATCATAGAGTTATGAAGGTTTAGAATAGGTGAGAAAGAAAAATCACTAAATTGATTTTTATAAACTTTTTATTGAAAATTTTAGTATGTATGTTGTTTTCTACAGACAATAGGAGATCTCAGTCGTAGTAAAAAAAATGATCCAATTTTAGGGTTTAATCCATAAATTGGATGAAACTGGTTAGGTAAACAATTAGTTTAATAGTGCAACAATGAAATTGATCAGTCTTGTGAATTAAAGTCTTGAGATAAAATCACTCATTCATCAGCCTTCTCTTCTCTTATACAGCTAAACTTAAGATATATTGAGGCAAAATTATTATCACATTCTGGTTCACTTATAGTGAACAAAATAACTACAACAAATTATTATTGAATTAGCAAAAATAGGAAAAAATAGACTTATTCAAAGAAATTAAAAGATAACTAGAAAAAAATTTGAAAAGCGAATAATCACAGAACAAAAGATAATTAAATACGTCACTAATGTGAAACTTACGCTGAGTTGCATGGACCTGTAACATTGGAGTTGCAATGCAAGCACAGCTGCGTTTAGTAAATAGTAATATGAAATTATTAGTAGGACTTTACTTGTTACAACAATTCAAAGATTTATGACATTTGGAATTACAAAGCAAACCGTGCTTTTTACAAGCACACTTATTTGAGGAACATTGTTTGCTTGATTTCTTGCAATGACATTGCTTAAACCCTTGTCCGCCGAATGGTGATAGTTGTGAGGAAATACCACGAATAGGTAATACTACCTCGGGAACGGGGCCGGTAAATTGAGCTCCTGGAGATATTTGAAGTGCGTTTCTTGGTAGCCAATCTTTAATTATACCAACGGAGGTACCAACTTGAAACAAACCATTCTTCTTATCAATTACTCGTCCTGTAATGTTTTTGTTATCTAAGGGTGCACGATCGTACTTCGGAACATCAACCAAAATTGTAGCACCTACATCTATTTCTTTAAATTTTTTGTTGGATGTAGTACACATAGTCGCAGCTGCTCTTTTTAAATTTTCATGCGAACTTGTTCTTTCTTTCTTAATAGAATCTTCTTGCCAGCATAAGTTACATTTAACATTAGAAGAACTACTACCTTCTCTAACTTCAGACACTCCACATGCGCCGTGAATCACTTGTTGGCATTTTGAACATTTGAGTGAATCGGATGTGGTAATTTGGCAAATACAACATTTAACTTCAGTAGCAACAATATTATTGGAATGTTGTTGTTGTACATTTGTGTGGGAATTTGTGTCATTTATAGCGATATTGTTATCAAGACAGATCGTTTTTGTTGTACTTGCTGGGACAATTATTACATCTTCAAAAATTGTAATGTTATTTGCAGATTTTTTTTTATATTGTGTCATAGATGAAAGAGGGGTAGATTGTGTTGAAGTTTGTGTTCGGATAGTCATTTTTTGATCAGTGGAAACATACTGATTTGTGGTTTCGGAAAGCTGCTCATAGAAAAGGATTGCATTTTCAACTTTGGATTCATTTCTACAACCTGCATTACGCTCGTCTTGAATATCTTCAGTGCAAGGAGGATTTTCATTAATTAAAACCTGTTGTAAGTCTTCTTCATTTCTACAACCTGCATTTCGCTCGTCTTGAATATCTTCAGTGCGAGGAGGAATTTCATTAATTAAAACCTGTTGTAAGTCTTCTTCATTTTCTAATTTTGACAATGTATCTCTAGGCAAATAAGTTGAAGACAGGCCAATTACAGGATCGTGACCAAACAAGGCTTTGTATGGTGAACGTCCTATTGTGCGATGATGCGAAGAATTTTTCTGGAACTGAACGAAATAGCATCCCAGTGACCATTCAGTTGAGTTATTGTCGGACATCCAGGAACGCAACATGTTCTCAACATCCTGATTGCACCTTTCTACCGAACCTAAAAAAGAGAAAAATACTTTATTGCACATAAAAAAAAATACAAAACAACAGATAACAACAAAAGACAGTACAACATAGGTGGCCTTATTGCTAAGGTAGCAATCTCTACCAGGCAACCTTTGGGTGAAAGAAAAATGCATAGCGGTAAGCGGGATAGTGCAAAACTTGCAAACAAACCTTGACTTTGAGGATGTCGGGGACGTCCATTCACTATCTTGCATGCAGGCCACAATGTGATTAGCTCTTTTATTATGCTGGCAGTAAATTCCTTGCCATTATCACTCTGTAAAATCATTGGCGCACCCACTTCTAAGAATATTTTTAAAAGAGCCATGGCTACTTCAGTTGCTTTTTTACTGGTTAAAGGTCTGAGAAAGCAGAACTTAGTGAGGTGGTCTTGATAGTTTAAAATCCATTTGTAATTGTGGCTAGGAGTTGACTGGAGATCAATTAAATCTACCTGCCCACGTTTGTTAAAGTCTTGAGAAATTATGGGGCGTACAACAATTCCTGTTTTTGGGCAACTTTTTTTATTCAGACAGATCTTACACAAGTTGAGGAACAATATCATAATCGGTACCGGTATCACATATTGTTGCTTTAGGTTATATATCAGTTTGTCGCGTCCTCCATGCCCAGTTGATATGTGCGCCTGCAGAAGAATATCATAGTACATATCTGTTGAAGGTACTTGTACAACAGGAGAGTTAAGATCCTTTCTTCTCAGTATCAGAAGTTTTTCTTCACCTACACTCATCACGTCGTATTTTTTTTCATTTCTATACTGTTGTTGTGTTTTTGGTTGCTTAAGTACACTCGCAGTTTTAAATTGTTCAATTGAATTTATTACAGCATTTACGCGTTCTTTAGTCCATTCTGGTTTAGTTGTACCGTCAACTCTATTATCGTAAAACTTTCTTAACTCTATGTAAAATTTGTCTTTATCGGAGATAACCTCCAAATTCTCCGATTCTGCTGAAGGTTGAACATCATTCTCTGTCGAATCTGTCATAATTATATGAAAACCAAACCTCCTATTCACACCGTTTCTTAGTTCAAGTCCAATCTTATAGTCCACTTTTAACACAATGACAAATAAAACACCGCTAAACCAATCTCGAAAGCATTGTTGTTGTTGAGTGGTTGACTAAGACTTTTATGATATATGAAACTATGTACATCCGTGTAGCACTTTTATTTACCACTTTATTTAAGTCCAAGTAGGTACACTATTTACGATAAAAAACAAAACACTTCTGCAATTTAACTCAGACACAAACGTAAACAAATAACGTGCGGCAACAAATGATTGACATTTAAGACGTCAACCAATCAGAGACGATCTCTTATTGAACGCGCTGACCGACCAATCAGCGTTCTTATTTCATAACAGCCAGCGTTTCGTTTCGCAATATTGCTATAATAACGAGTATTTTCGCAAAAATCCTGACTTTGTCCAGTAAGATTTGATAATTTTTCGCCTATGTCTAATTATCCGCGTTTTCGCAAAACCCCTAGGATTTTCGCGAAGATTCGAAGTATCAAATTATCCTACGACATATCTAATAACTAAGTAAGTAAGGACTTAGTAACCTTTAATACTGCACCAAAGCTGTAAACTCAATGCCAAATTTAATCAACGTATGTTGGTCTCAGTAACTCTGGTTTTAAAATATGAGACCGAGATGACATGAGACACCTTTCTACTTGAAAGAAAGAAAAGAACTTAAACAATAGTTTAAAAAAACACGCTCCCATAGAAAACCAAACTAAAAAGTAAAGAAAATAATGAAAAAAAAGCGTGGGGTGCTTTTCGATGAAAAAAAAAAAAAAATATTTATTATATTTTTTCTAGGGTGTTTCGAATTTTGAGACGTATGTCAGCGTAGTTATGACGTAAGTCAGCTTAGTTTGTGATGTACGTCAGCGTAGTTTTCGAAGAAAATTTTTTTGCTATCCCGGTAACCTCGGCAAAGATAATGACACAAATTTATAAAATTATAGTATTGTCATCGGTCCTTGATAAGTCTACAGAGTTTAAATGAAATCTGGTCGTTTAAAGTGGGTCAAAATCGCGCTATAAGGAGGCGGTTACAAACAAACATAGGGGAAGGCCGGGCAAAGTGAACACCTTAACCTTTAGCGGCCTATCGGAAGGTAGCCTTTACAGATAGATAAACAATAACGGCTAAATTTGAAACGGTATTTATTGAACTTTTCAATATAATCAACAAAAATCACGTAACAATAGTACTTTACTAATAATTAATAATCACATTAAAGTGGGTACCGCTATCCGCTTTGCCCCATCCCCCGGGTAAAGCGGATAGACTCATAGGGCAAAGTGAACACATGGTGTATTAAGGATGAATGACCAAAGTATATAAAAAAAAAACATAGTTAAATAAAGGAGACATTAATAAAGAATACAACTAATCAGTCATCAGTGGAGTTGTCACAAAGGTATATGCCATTTCCCTCGTAAGCCGTGCATCTTTCTTTTCAGATTGATCGGACACCGGTAAGTGGGTCAAATGTAAACCAGTAACATTTCAATACAGACAGACAGACCAACACATACATACACAGACAGAATAAATAGAAAGGAAAAATTAAATACAATGTTGTAAATTCGTATGGGCAAAACAATGTGGATACGGTGTCCGCATCATTTGAATATAATAATAATAATTTGCCCGTGTTCACTTTGCCCGGCGTGTACTTGTTGAATTTAACCTACCCTAAAATCGAATCTAGAAACAAATTCCCAATATAACTAGCAGTAATTCTGCACGAAGACATGCACTTTTAAGAGGTAGTCTAGCCAATACAGTAGTACTATTTAAACATGAGTAATTACAGAATTACGTACCTTGAAAAGTCGTAAGCAATGTTCACTTTTCTAATTTTAATATTTTTTTCGCAAACGATGTGTGACCTCACTTTATCTCTATTTGTTTACAACTGTGGGTCGTGGCTCGACTAGAGCACACTTGGGCGCACCATTTTGAAATAATGGAGGGTATCCGCTTTGCCCAGGGTGTTCACTATGCCCGGCCTTCCCCTACAAGTGAAGCTATTAAAAGCGTGTTAAAATAGGCTAATCCGTACACACGGAACCCTAAATTGAAAAGTGATTGTTTTACGTACAGTTTTTTCTTTAAAATATAATTTTGCAACATGCATTAAGTTGCATTACTCACAAGGTCGATGCATTTATAAATATGTTTAAAAAGAATTACATATGATTAAGAAATGTAATTTATCTATTAGGATATTGACCTCGCTACAATTTCAGTAGTGTCATTCTTTAGAGCTAAAATGCTCTAGAGCAGGGTTACTTAAAGTGGGGTTCGCGAACCCCTGGGGGTTCGCCATGCGACGGTAGGGGGTTCGCGACAAAATTTACGTAATGGCGGCTGGGTGACTGGCAGGCGCATGCGGAAAGCATGATGGCGCGCGCACGGCTGTCGCTCGCTCGTGGCGTGACACGGTGCGCGTGAGAATAACATTGGATATAGAATAAACTTTATTTTATTCTTTAAACAATGTTATTCTTTTCTTGTTGGGGGGGGGGGGGCGGGGTTAGGGGTTCGCTGTCATCTGGAAACTTGAATGGGGGTACATGGAGCCAGAAGTTTGAGAAACTCTGCTCTAGAGAATGACACAATCGCAGAATCACTTCGAAATTCGAACTGTACTCGTTATGAATCCGCAAAACTTACGTTAAAAAGTTTTTTTTTTTAATCGTAACTTCCTACTGCGTAAAATGCGAACCTAAAAAACTTTTACTATATGATATTATGAGGTCTACTCACATCTATAAATATGGTTCTTTCCTCAAAAGACCACATCCATCCATCACTATAATATATTATCTTCTGCGCCGATGGCTAGTCTGCGTCGAGATTGGCCGCCGTGGCTGAAATACGTTCCGGATATGGTCGTCACATAATCTGGTTAACATTATGTCTGGACTGTGATTTCACAGTTTGTTTCGACTGGTTGTTGTATCGGAAAGGAAACGGCGACCTCATCTAGATTAAAAATATGATTGACGTGTAAAAGTCTTTTTACAAAGCTACTTACAGAATTAACGTCCAATCATTTATCATTAAGGCCATCTACACGCGAGTTTTTCAGACCATGTACACGTACGTACACACGATGTAAAAATACGGCGGGAATTTTTCGCATGTAATATCTACCAACCCTCACTGGTTACAGCCCCTCTCGAAGAGGGGAGGCCTGTGTTCCAACAGTAGGAACATTACATAATCAGCCGTAAGTCGTCCACTGCTGGGCATAGGCCTCCACCAATTTGGCGGGGTTTTCCCATAATCGCCACGCTTGGCAGGCGGGTTGGCGATCGCAGTATGATGGTAAAATGCATAGAAAACGGTGCTGCCCATTCTTTTGTAAGTCCCTTAGTCCCTTCTTACTACACCCAGGGCAAGAAATGGGATGGTGCTATTCTTTACATCCGGCATCAAACGGAACCTTGAACATTTATAGTCTGAATATAAATGATATTTTTTGTTATCTTACTAAGTAAACGTGTAAGAATTTGAGCCTATATTTTACTTAGTCCTAACTAAATAATTGAATAAACACGTCCTGTTCATATGGATTGTAGCCAATCTATCCATCACTGCAAGTCTTGCCATACCCCGTTACAAAATACTAGCGTGAAGACTAGAATTTTAAATGAAAATTGTTTGAAACTATCGTCATACTTACAGATGAACTGCCCCGTAGGTCTCGTGGTTGCAAGCGTGACTGCTGACCGTGGATCCTGAGTTTGATTCCCACGTCGGGCAATGTGTTATTGGGTTTTACCATTAGGAATTTCTTAGTAATAGCCCGGAGTTTGGAAGTTGGCGGTGTGATGAGGCACGGGGGGCCTCGGAAAACACGTTTAGCCGCTGATCCTACGCCTGATCTCTCTCCGGTCGTGTCGGATTGCCGTCCCATCGGTCTATGAGAGTGAGAGAAGAGTGAGTGCTCTTGTGCCTTCGCACGCACTTGTGCACTATAATATCTCCCACGCCGATGGCTAGTCTCCGTTGAGATTGGCCGCCGTGGCCGAAATACGGTCTGGAGGACTAATATAGTTACAGACGACACAGACACCCCTCCTTAAAATCTCTGTCTTACATTTTGTTTTAAAGAATATGATACCACTGATATAATTTCACTGGTCTTCAACCAGTGCGTCGTGCTCGTAATGACATAAGGTGCCGAAACGTGAACACTGACAGTTGGGCTGGTTTACAAATTCAAGGCCGCTCAGGCGCGCTATGGGGCGGCCTATTCTCGGAGTTTCCTTGAAGGATGTAATCAGAAACGAAGTTATGAGAAAAAGAACTGGAGTTACCGACATAGCTTGTAGAGTAAGCAAGTTGAAGTAGCTGTGGGCTAGCCATGACGAAGGACCGATGGCCGGTGGAGCAGATAAGTCCTGGAGTGGAGACCGCAAAATTGAGCAATGCCAGCCCACTGTGGTATCGTCCACAAATTATGAGTTATAGGTTTGAACTCAGACAAGCGCTTTCATCATCATCATCATTTCAGCCGTAAGACGTCCACTGCTGGACTTAGGCCTCCCCCAATTTGTGGGGCTTTGCCATAATCGCCACGCTTGACAGGCGGGTTGGCGATCGCAGTATGGTGGTAAAATGCATAAAGAACGCTGCTGCCCATTCTCTAGTAAGTCCCTTAGTCGCCTTTTACGACACCCACGGGAAGAAATGGGGTGGTAGCTTTACTTTGTATAAATTATTTCATCACGACTGCTCTCAAAACGGTGAATGAAAACATCGTGAGGAAACCGACATGTCCTAGAACCAAAACTTTGAAGACATGTGACATCTACCAACCCGCACTGGGCCCGCGTGGTGGATTACGGCCCTTACTGTCACGGAGAAGGGGCCTGTGTCCCAGTTGTGGGAACATAATAAGCAGATTATCTATGTATTGAAAATTGGACACACATTTGTTCGGGTCGGTTATATTTAAATATTTTTTTCTTGTTTCAGGTCCCGTAGTGCAATGTGTATGGGGAGTCCTGCTGATACTCCTGTCAATAGGCAGCTTTATATTCACTCCTCTAGACTTTATGCTACTGGAAAAACTGAATATGAGGCCAGGTGAGTTTTTTTTTTGTGAATTCAATTAGTAAGCTCTACAAAACTCTGGCTCTTTTTACCATCACTAAGAGACACCTAGATGAATTTTACTACCTACTAATATTATCAATATGAAAATTTGGATGTTTAGACGTTTGGATCCTATGACCACGCGGACGAAGTCGCTGTCTGTCAAATTTCATTCAAATCCGTTCAATCGTTTTTGCGATATTGAGTAACAAACATCTAAAGTTTCACATTTATATTATTCGCGATGGAGGGGAGACTCGCTAGTATGTAACTTAGGTACATACTACTCTTTTTGAGAGCAATTCATTTATTTTTAGAGTAGTACTTACTAAAAGCAATAACAGGTGTTTATTTTCGTCCACAACTTGTTTTTTTTTTTTCGTTTTTTCAATTCAATGGCAAGGGTAACATTTATGACACATAAAATGACATTCGAATTTTGAAAGGGAACTTTTAAATAAAGTTCTCGGTTACAAAAAATAAAACATACTTTGGTTCTATGTTTCGTATTTTGAAAGGGAGCTTATTACAAAAAATAAAGACAAAATATTAAGGTTCCATTTTTAATTTAAATTGTTCTGCACATTATGTACTTAGCGATAAAAACATGTTAAAATAATCTGAAACGGAAGGACTTAGGGTAGTTTCCATTCGAAAAACAAAAAGCAATTACCTATATATAATACAATTTATTTAAAATGGGCAAACCTGAACAAGGTTAATATAACGCAGTATTAAACTTTTTATAAGTACTGACGAATAAAACTGTTTGTTTTTGTCTTTTATTTATTATTATATAGATATATATTTAGGACTATTTTTTAGGTACTATATATTTTTAGGACTATGGTCCTTGTCCGAAAATAAAATAAACAAATTGAAAAAATACAGGGTGTCCAGTAAATAGCAAGACATACTGCAGGGGGTGATAGCTTGGGTCACTACCTATCAATACAACACAATATATGTTCAGCAAAATCTTACGGATTTTTTTTTCACCACTGTAGGTTAAACTTAAGTGATAAGAAAATAGTTCTGTGCAAATTTAAACCAAAAATAGTATTTCTTGAAAACATTCTTGTCTTTGATAGAAAAAAGACTTATCAATGAGTAAAGTAACTATTCACGAATAATTTGATGTAAAAAAAGTACTAGAAAAGGATTTTTTCATTACGAGATGCTTAAAAATCTGTTTCAAGGTAGAGATTTTTCGGTATTTCGGAAAATTTTGTAAAACTGTAAATCCGTAAGATTTTGCTGAACATATATTGTGTTGTATTGATAGGTAGTGACCCAAGCTATCACCCCCTGCAGTATGTCGTGCTATTTACTGGACACCCTGTACATATATGCTGTATGCAACCTACATAATCCGTTCCCTTTGCTGGGACATAGGCCTCCTCTCTGTGAGTGCGAGGGAGTGAGCCTAATGGCTCATTCACACGGGTTCCGTCATTGACGATTCGTCATAAACCACGATACGTCATGACGGATGGACGTTCACATTGCATTCGGAATCGTCTTTTATCATTATCACGATTCGGCAAAATATCCGAATTCATGTTCACATTAGTTGCAAAAACCAAAATTTGGAGCATTTCCATAATTTTTTGCGGACGTGTTTTTAAAAAGACGATTCGTGATTTAAGACGTGTCCGACATTTTTCACGATTCGTGATGCGTGTGTGCGTGCATTTAAAAAGCATAGCCGCCGTCAAAAAAAAAACCGGATCGTGAAAAAGACGATTCGTCAATAAAAACGAATCGTGAGCCTCCAGCACGCGGGCCCAGTGCTGTTTGGCAGATATCACATGTCTTCGAATTTTGATTTCTAGGACATGCGGTTTCCTCACGATGTTTTCCTTCACCATTTTGAGAGCAGTGGTGATGAAATGATTTATACAAAGTAAAGTGCCTGTGTAGATTCGAATTCTACTACCTACAAATAGTAAGTCGCGGAAGTTAATACTGGGCCACCACTGCTCTTTATTCTCTGCTAATTTCCCATTAGGTTGTAATATAGAATACTAGCTTTTGCCCGCGGCTTCGCTCGCATTAAATTCGAGGTAACACGGTTCCTCTTCCCTAATTTAGAACATAGAAAAGAACTCGGATCAGAATGTTATTTTAATACGCTACTGTAGACGATATTATATGTCTTTCCATTTGGGGATAGAATGTAAAGATTCTGGGCATTGGACACACGCGAACATGCTACATACAATTGTCCATGGGAAAAGCACGGCTTTTCTAAGTTCACCCCAGCCACCTAAAAAAGAAAAAAAAAGTCACTCTCCATCCCTTCAACTATCTCCACTTAAAAAACCGGCCAAGTGCGAGTTGGACTCGCGCACCGAGGGTTCCGTACAAACCTGCAGGTATTCACGGTTTATGCATAAGGTTTATGTTTATGAAATTAAATGTTTTTTTTTTTAATTTTTATATTTGGGTTGACTGAATGAAAGGTCTATGAAACTAAACGAGGCAAAAGAAGTGTGTAGAGATCGTAGCAGGTGGCGTTCCGTGGTTTCTGCCTACCCCCATGGGAAAAAGGCGCGATTGTATGTATGTATGTATGAATGAAAGGTAAATTGTGTTTTACGATTTATGACGTATTAAAAAAAAACTACTTACTAGATCTCGTTCAAACCAATTTTCGGTGGTAGTTAACATGTTAATGTATGTCATATATTTTTTTTAGTTTTATCATTCCCTTATTTTAGAAGTTACGGGGGGGGGGACACATTTTACCACTTTGGAAGTGTCTCTCGCGCAAACTGTTTGGTTTAGAAAAAAAATGATATTAGAAACCTCAATGTCATTTTGGAAGACCTATACATAGATACCCCACACGTATGGGTTTGACGAAAAATATTTTTTTGAGTGTCAGTTTTATGTATGGGGGACCCCAAATATTATTGTTTTTTTTCTATTTTTGTGTGAAAATCTTAATGCGGTTTACAGAATACATCTACTTACCAAGTTTCAACAGCATAGCTCTTATAGTTTCGGAAAAAAGTGGCTGTGACATACTCGGACAGACAGACATGACGAATCTATAAGGGTTCCGTTTTTTGCCATTTGGCAACGGAACCCTAAAAATCACGTCAATTCGTCACTCCGTTTTGCCGTGAAAGACGGACAAACAGACACACACACTTTCCCATTTATAATATTAGTATGGATTAGTAAGGATAGCGGGTTGATTGCATAATTACATCGAAACTTCAAAAGGACAAGCTCTCAAAACCACAATCATAATATAATTGACATTGAGACAGGAAGTTGCATAAATAAGTAATACTTACTTTCGTTATGATGTCGCTTGCAAGTTTAAGGTCGTCGGCAGTGTGTCTAGGTCAGCCATTGTAAGCAAGGTCAGTTTTAAAAATATTTAAGGACGATAATTGGGCAGATAAAGAAGATTGCCACTGTCATGCTATTTTTAAATTAAAAAGTATAAGGTTTTATTTTCTTGTGACGGTTATCATCTGTCTAGCCTTTTCCTATGTTGGGGTGGCTTCCAGTCTAACCGGATGCAGCTGAGTACCAGTATTTTACATAGAGTGACTGCCTATCTGACCTCCACAACCCAGTTGCTGGGTAATACGATACCCCTTGGTAAGACTGGTTGTCAGACTTTCGGGCTTCTGACGACTCGTAACGACGGTCAACGATACGTATACGGCTAGCGCTGTGGGTTACAGTAAGAGAGGAGGAGCATGCCTACCGCTGCCGCATGCGTGAGAGAAAGGGAAGCCAGACAGACTGGCGCCGTAACGCGTTACGTAACGAAATGGTTTACCCTCCCATAAGAAGTTAATACTTCAAAACCCTTATACTTTTTAATTAAAAAAAATAGCGCGACAGTGACAATATTCTTTATCTGCCCAATTATCGTCCTTATACAAGATTTAAACAATATTGTGTCATAAGTAATGTCCGCACTACACATGAGCTGCGCCAGGCCAGACGTGCTAAAACATTTTTGTTATCACCGTCACAATAAAATGTTGAAAAAAACGAGTGGCTTGTGGCTAAGTAATAACAGCCGCATGGATCGATCGAGGGTCAGGTTAAGCTACGCTTGCCGCGGTTGGTTGGTGGATGGGTGACCTTCTTTACATACCAAGACTCCTCCGTGCCTCGGAAAGCATGTTAAGCCGTGGGTCCCTGCTGTCATTTGTGGATTTTGACAGTCGTTACGAGTCGTCAGAAGTCCGAAAGTCAGACAACCAGTCTCACCAAGGGGTATCGTATTACCCAGTAACTGGGTTTTGGAGGTCAGATAGGCAGTCGCTCCGTAAAATACTGGTACTCAGCTGCGGTTAGACTGGAAGCCGAGCCCAACATAGTTGGGAATAGGCTTGACAGATAGTAAGTCGAATATTATAACTACACTATTGTATTAGTTAAGCCTGTGATGATAGTTGTATGTATGTGTTTAAATAAATTGAAATTATATACCTACAATTGTACATTGTACTCTTTAATATTAATTGTCATGGCAATAGTGCCATTTGGTTTAAATAGTGTAATATGTCTTATTTATGAAATAATATTATTTATGTAGATTATTTTATACTTTGTGAATGTGAGAACGTTGTAGGCCTTGTAGACTGTAGAAAATTTTCTATCTTATTCAGTACCTGGTACTTGTTGACAGGCCTACACCGTCCTCCCATACCCATTAACACTGTAATTTGAAACAATTGTAAAAACGAATTATTTTTAAAAGAGTAACCGTGGAGTTTCTTGCCGGCTCTTCTCCATAGGAACCAACTATTTGGAACCGTGTACCTAGCTTTTGACGTTTCATAAGTGCCCATGTAGGTTTATATGAAACTAGCTTCCGCCAGCGGCTTCGCCCGCGTGAAAATTCAACCCCCCAATTCACCCTCTTAGGGATGGAATTTCAAAAAACCCTTTCTTAGTGGATACCTACTCTTCACAAAGAATACACCCTCCAAATTTCATGTCTCTAGGACCAGCGGTTTAGGCTGTGCGTTGATATATCAGTCAGTCAGTCAGTCAGTCAGTCACTCAGGACTTTGAATTTTATATATGTCGTAGGATAATTTGATACTTCGAATCTTCGCGAAAATCCTAGGGGTTTTGCGAAAACGCGGATAATTAGACATAGGCGAAAAATTATCAAATCTTACTGGACAAAGTCAGGATTTTTGCGAAAATACTCGTTATTATAGCAATATTGCGAAACGAAACGCTGGCTGTTATGAAATAAGAACGCTGATTGGTCGGTCAGCGCGTTCAATAAGAGATCGTCTCTGATTGGTTGACGTCTTAAATGTCAATCATTTGTTGCCGCACGTTATTTGTTTACGTTTGTGTCTGAGTTAAATTGCAGAAGTGTTTTGTTTTTTATCGTAAATAGTGTACCTACTTGGACTTAAATAAAGTGGTAAATAAAAGTGCTACACGGATGTACATAGTGTCATATATCATAAAAGTCTTAGTCAACCACTCAACAACAACAATGCTTTCGAGATTGGTTTAGCGGTGTTTTGTTTGTCATTGTGTTAAAAGTGGAGATCTCCTATTGTCTGTAGAAAACAACATACATACTAAAATTTTCAATAAAAAGTTTATAAAAATCAATTTAGTGATTTTTCTTTCTCACCTATTCTAAACCTTCATAACTCTATGATACAATACTTGAAGTTAATCATCAGCAAACTAGGAACCAATTAGAAGTCAGCCAGCAAAATTGTAGCCAATCAGTGTTGAGCACATCAAATCTTACTATAGTAACGAGTATTTTCGCAAAAATCCTGACTTTGTCCAGTAAGATTTGATAATTTTTCGCCTATGTCTAATTATCCGCATTTTCGCAAAACCCCTAGGATTTTCGCGAAGATTCGAAGTATCAAATTATCCTACGACATATATATAGATAAAAATATTTTGATTTGATTTGATTTGAAATAAATAGATGATGACAAAGTCAAAATACGTTACCTCTCCACACGACTAGTTCGTACTTTGCGTATGTGTGCGTAATTGCGTACGCGGTTGCAAGTGTCATAGACAACGATAATATGCCGCCAAAATTTGATTTGTTGTCTGTAGATGTTTAAAACTTAGGTACAAGTGTTGCAGCGCAAATGTTCCTCTAATGGAATGGAATGTAATAAAATAATCCTGTGCAATTTCTCTTGTTACAAAACATATCTTTTCCAGCTGTCATTAAAAGATCTTTGACTGTCATTACGGGTAGTCAAAAGTTCAAAAGCCTGACAACCAGTCTAACCAAAGGGTTTAGTATTACTCATCGTAATTTAACAGCTTATTTTTATCTACAGACGCCAACACATCAAGCTACCCAAAATTGAAAACTTTCCCAATAGATCTTGAACCTAATACTTTAGCGATAAAGTTGAAAACCTATTAAAGAAATTTGACAGATTGTAGTAGCTTCATGTGCTGGCGTATGTACTATGGCTTCTTGACGTTATGACACGTAGAGCAAATAATACCAAGTTTTTCATATTGGAACCAAGTTCCTTATCGCGCGTTGTGAAAGGGGGCTAGACGGAAAAAAATCTTATGAAAAGATGTCACGACATGCTTTAACCGACTTCAAAAATAGGACGAGGTTTCTCAATTCGACCGTATATATTTTGTATGTTGTTGTTTTTTTTTTGTTGTGAGTAGAGAGGGAGAGAGGGAGAGAGGGGGAGAGGGGGAGGGAGAGAGAGAGGGAGAGAGAGTGGGAGAGAGAGAGGAGAGAGAGAGCGAGGTAGAGAGAGAGAGGGAGAGAGAAGGAGATAGGGAGAGAGAGAATATTTTTGTTGAGTGTATACAGGTTTTTTGTACACAATAAATAATTAAAAAATTATAACTATTATGAATCCTGGAAAGGAACTTCGTTCTATCCGGGTGTCCCTTGACACCACTAAAGTTTTTTTTTATTAGGCTTGGTCAGACGTTGTATTAACAAAAAGTTATTAAAATTGTCTTTATAAGACGTTACTAGTCCAAATGTGATAATTCGTACGTGTCAATTTAAGATTTACCTATGATGCAACAGAAAAACTTGTGGAAATTTAACACCTTGTAAAACATAGGGATCTAGATAGAGCAGTGATGCCGCAGTGGTAACGGCTGCGACTTAAAAAAAATGTTGAAGGAAAACTTCGTAAATAAACCGGCATGTCATAGAAACAAGACATCCTCACTCTCTCCTACTCAACATATTTTTTTTTTCTTATAATTTTTGTTAACATACCTGTTATATATTAATCTTGGGAACAGTAACCCTCTCACTAGGAGTCGGGCGTTGGTGCCTATGCCACCGTTTTCATGAGGATGGGATGAGTCAGAGAGGTCAGTGCATGTCAAGGTCCCTCCACTCTACCCTGCACGACAAGGCGCTCTATAGAGTCACCGTCACGCCTCGAGACGTGTCCAAAGTATTTGAGGATGTTCGGACCAGAACAGATAGACGCTTTTTGATGTCGAGTTCTAGGCGTAAAGAGGTCCTGCCAGGGTCGCGAGATTTGTTCGAAAGAGTAACCGTGACCCTGGCATATGGGCTACTGAAGGAACACGGGGGGGATTTAGTCAGTAAAAGTCTGACAAGTCCTCCCGCTCCGCCCAGAGCGGGAGACATCATTTGATGACTTCTCAACCACAAAAAAAAGGCTTAAAGAGATGTTGGTGCAAACCTCGATTGGTGATGGGTACCCAAGCATTTCTCTCCAGCACCACATTTCCAGAATGTCTATCTTTTTCTTGCATACGCAAATAGAATATGATATATCCAAGTGTTTGATTGCCCACAAAGCTTCCTATATTTAGTCAGTAAATATTAATTATCGTGGCAATGTTTGTTGAGTCAACATTGGACAATCAATTTGTATGAATATGACGTGAGCAAACTTGGTTTTAAGTTTCATATTTGTGTGAAGTGTTAAACTGGCTTGATTAGAGCCTTTAGAGGATGTCTGTCTTCGGTTTGATTTTTGACGCGTGTTACTATGCAATTGGTATTTTTAAAGAGTATCTTGTGGCCAACTATTGTTCATTATGAAATATTGTAATCAATATTCGACCTTACACTATAATATTTACAATACTTTTGCCAGCGTCTTCGACTGCCTGGTTGACCTATTGCTGGGATAAAAATCCTATGTGGAAATCCAGGTTACAACCTACCTATATTTGTGTATAATCTCAAGTAATTTCAACCAAATCCTTTCAGCCGTTTTTGTGTGATTGAGAAAGAAACAACCAACCATACTTTCATATTTATAATATTAGTAGAAAGTCCGATAGTAGCGTAATATAATTATAACCGCGGCCTCAGGGGACACTTACAATCGAACGGAGGGCAGGCATTTCTACCATCCCTGAAATCTCCTCCTTAGTAAAAAAAAAAGCGTGGGGTGCCTGATATCAATAAAAAAATACCTCAAAAAGCACCCCACGCTTTTTTCCATTATTTTGTACTTTTTAGTTTGGTTTTCAATGGAAGCGTGTTTTTTATTTTTTAATACTCATAGATACCGCGTCCTGGAAGACGTAACGTTGGAAGGCCTCCTACAAGATGGACCGATGAAGGCCGCAGTAATCCGCTGGATGCGAGAAGCACAGAAACGGTCGAAGTGGCGGTGCTTAGGGAAGGCCAATGTCCAGCAGTGGACGTCTTTCAGCTGAAATGATGATGATGACTCACAGATAAAACCATATCTAGAATATCTTATCTTTATATTCTATTTTTAGGGTTTTAGAATTTTGAGACGTATGTCAGCGTAGTTTGTGACGTATGTCAGCGTAGTTTTCGAAGACAGTTTTTTTTTGCTGTCCTGGTAACCCTGGCAAGGATAATGGCACAAATTAGTTTGTGACGTATGTCAGCGTAGTTTTTGAAGACAGTTTTTTTGCTGTCCTGGTAACCCTGGCAAGGATAATGGCACAAATTTATGAAATTATTGCATTGTCATCGGTCCTTGACAGGTGTGCAAAGTTTGAATGAAATCTGGTCGTTTAAAGTGGGTCAAAATCGCGCTATAAGGAGTCGGTTACAAACAAACATACAAACATACATACAAACATACAAGTGAAGCTAATATAAAGCGTGTAAAAAGGGTCATGACTGCCGAGTACCGATAGACTTCCATTTCTACTGCTGGCAGTGGAAGTCTATCGGCTGAGTCTATGTTGATGATGTTGACCTTTGAACCCCGGAAAGCAGTGTCGGTCATCACCATCATCTTCGTTTCAGCCAAAAGCCGCGTCTCTCTTGTAATCGTCGATCTTGCAATAATTGCCACGCTGTGCAGTAGGGTTGGCGATCGCTGTATGGTGGTAAAATGTATAGAGAACGCTGCTGCTCATTCTCTAGTAAGTCCCTTATTCACCTCTTACGACATCGATGGATAGGATGGTGCTATTCTTTTCATTCGGCACCACACGGATTTGGTTGACCGGTCACTGAGACGAAACTTGGGATAGATCTATTTCCAGTAACGAACTTCTTCCTACTAAATGATATCGATATTAATGTAAGAAACGTTTTCTCCCCAGGTATGCCTCCGTACGAATGGTGGTCAGATCCTCCCGATGAGGTCAAGTTGAAAGCCTATGTCTTCAACGTGACCAATCACGAACGATTCATGCAGGGTCTAGATGACAAGCTGAATGTAGAAGAAATTGGACCTGTGGTCTATTTGTAAGTATCAAGAACCTTTATTATAAATTTGTAACATCATCATTTGCCTAGCCTTTTCCTTTGTTGGGGTTAGCTTCCAGTCCAACCGGATGCAGCTGAGTAGGTACTACTATTTCAGATGAAGCGACTGCTAGTCTGACTTCCACAAGCCCCTGGGCAATGTGATATCTCATGGTAAGACTGGTTGTAAGACTTTCGGGATTCTGACTACCCGTTACGACTATCAAAAGCCATGAATGGCAGCCGGGACCCACGGCTTTAGACACGGAGGGGTTTTGGTATGTAAAGATGGTCACCTATGCATGGATCAACCGTGGCAACCGTCGCTTTACCTGATGGATAGACCTGGGCCGCTGATATTACATAGCCATAAGAGAATACTCGTAGTAGTCATTCCAAATCATTTCCAGTCGTTACTACTGGTTACAAGCACAAAAGTCTCTCAACCAGATAGGCCGTTGGGCGTCGCTACATGAATAATATTGATATATAGCTACATCCGCACCCTAATTGCGCAACACACTATCTATAACAGTCTGCATCATTTTGAAGGATATTGAAAATCCACTGCTTCATATGTTCGAAAAATTTGTCTGCTCAACAACATAAATAACGCAATGTATAAGAACGCGATAATATCGAACGCAAATAAGCGCGCGGTAGTTTCACAAAGGTGATGACTGCCATGACTATGTGTCCGACAGTTTTTGTTCCATTCAGGCTTTGTCGGACTATATGACCGACAATACATACAAAATCTGAACATATCGCTGCTGCCTGGCGGCCGTGTTTTTGGAATAAATAATGTATTTTTGGAATAAATAATCTATTTAAAGTGAAATAACACTAAGTACATTTTTTGACTTTTTCTGATTTTCAGCATGGCAGTTAACGTGTTAAATAATTTACACAAATTAAAACGCCGGTTTCAAACACACGACCTAGGTACTAAGTCGGAAGTTTCAGCCGTCTCTTTGCCACTATGCCACCGCTACTCTACCGCTGCGTCTAACGATCATAAAATTACACATAATTTTGATAATCACACGCTCTTTAACTCTTCGTAGTGTTTGTCTGCAAAATTTGACACTCCAAGGTCGAAGATTATGCAAGGACAGGGTCTTGGTGTTACGGTTGGGTCTGCAGTAATCTAAACAGGTTTTGAGGCTTAGGTAATAGCTTTCTGGGGTTCGTTTTATCTATCTATACATATACAGGATATTTTTTTATCTAGTGCGCAAACTGTAACCATGAATTCAGCATAATCATTCTAGATCCCCCCAGCGTAGAAAATTTTCGTCGGTTATGCAAAAAAAAACCTGCTGTTTCATAGAAAAATGCAATACCTACGGCGTGAAAATGTATGGAACAGCTGATTTTTTTTTGTATAACCGACGAAAATGTTCTACGCGGGGGGGTCTAGAATTATATGCTGAATTTATGGTTACAGTTTGCACACTGGATAAAAAATAATCCTGTATATAAAATTCAAAGTCCTGACTGACTGATGGACTGACTGACTGACTGACATATCAACGCACAGCCTAAACCGCTGGTCCTAGAGACATGGAATTTGGAAGGAGTGTTCTTTGTGAGGAGTAGGTATCCACTAAGAAAGGATTTTTTTAAATTCCATTCCTAAAAGGGTGAAATGGGCGGTTGAAATGGTGAATATTTCGACATCCACGCGGGCAAAGCCGCGGGCCGAAGCTAGTTTATATAAACTTCTCTTACACAAAAAGACACAAAAGCGGACTTAATGACTTAGGCATTCTCTACCAGTAAACCAAGGGTGGTGAGGAGCCTGCCGTGGTCGCGTGATTGTTCGAAAGAGATACTGTGACCCTGGCACATGGGCAACTGAAGGAACACGGGTGGGTTTTAGTCAGTAAAAGTCTGACACGCCCTCCCGCTCCGCCCAGAGCGGGAGAAGTCATTTGATGATTTCCCATCCAGAAAAAAAAAGGGTGGTGAGGAGATTAGATGGTAAGTGCTTTGGTTCAGAGGAACAATGATAAAATGATTTATCGTAATGAATTATAAATAAGAGAGGTATGTACGCTAGTATTATACATAATTAGGTTATTTTCCAAAGTGTTATTGGGGATTTGAGTAAACCCCCCCACCCCAATGCCTCACTTTACTGCCTTTTTTTGGGTGGGAAATCATCAAATGACTTATTCTCCCGCTCTGGGTGGAGCGGGAGGGCATGTCAGACTTTTACTGACTGACACCCACCCGTGTTCCTTCAGTTGCCCATGTGCCAGGGCCACGGTAATTCTATCGAACAAATCGGGACCCTGGCTGGTTCGGGGGTACCCTATTGTATCTACCTTAAGTAGGTATGTTTATCTGGCTCTTGAGGCCCATCTCAAATCAAATACACAACACACCGCGGCGGCGCGGCGGCGCCTCCGTCAGATTTGCAGTCGGGACGGAATGTTGCCACTTTTTTTTTTTTTTTTTTCTTTTGTTAAATAAATATAATTATTTCTTCTAAGGATAATTTATGTACCAGTATTTATTAAATGATTGTTGCTGCACCGGTCGACGTCATCACGTCAGCGCCGGCTGTCACTGAAAACCAGCGCTGGGACTCTGTCTGTGTATAGGGTCACAGCATTATGCTGAGTGATGGCCGTTTTGCGTGGATGTGACGCATGTTTTCCCACACTTTATTTTTATGATAACTCTGATCTTTCTGTGCGTCATGTTTGCCGCAAATAAACGTATTTTCTTTCTTTCTTTCTAAATCAAAATATTTTTATTTCATATAAACCTACATGGGCACTTATGAAACGTCAGAAGCTAGGTGGACGGTTACGGTTCCAAATAGTTGGTTCCTATGGAGAAGAGCCGGTAAGAAACTCCACGGTTACTCTTTTAAAAATAATTAGTTTTAACAATTGTTTCAAATTACAGTGTTAATAAGTATGGGAGGACGGTGTAGGCCTGTCAACAAGTACCAGGTACTGAATAAGATAGAAAATTGTCTACAGTCTACAAGGCCTACAACGTTCTCACATTCACAAAGTATAAAATAATCTACATAAATAATATTATTTCATAAATAAGACATATTACACTATTCCATCTACTCTAGATACCTACACCTTAACTCTTAACTAACCACTTAAGTACTACAGCCACCTTACAAGTGTTTAACAAATAATAACACTATTTGCCTTCTTCGAATCTCACTTCTGTGACGGAAAGCGAACGCGTAAACTTTACGCCAGCATCCTAATTGCGAAACGCACAATTTATCAGAATCTGAATGGGATTGAAGATTATTTCTAAACCATTGCGTCATTTGTTCGAATAAATAGTCGGCTCAGCGACGTAAATAACGCAATGAATGTTGTTTAACTATGAATATTAAACCAATTCCTACCGATAAAAAGTTCCGCAATTACCCCTCTGGTTTTGTCGAAGAATTGGGCAGAAGTATACCCGTAGGAGTATAGGTACCTAAAGTATATAGAGTGGTGGCCTAGTGGTATCGGCTACAACTTACGAGGGTCGTGGGTTCGAACCCAAGCAGGCGATTTAGTGGTCTTACACACGGGATTCATTCATTCGGGATAGGGTATTCGACCCCGATTCCCATTTTGGGTGTCGTAAAAGGCGACTAAAGGACTTACTAAAGAATGGGCAACAGCGTTCTCTATGCATTTTACCACCATACAGCGATCACCAGAAAGTGAAAAGCAACTTCATTTTCGGAAGTCGGTGCCAATAAACGAAAATAGTAAACCAAAGACACTGAATTCCCAAATTAATGTGTTTTTTTTTTGTTTTTACTTAGTGATTTTTTAGAAGTCGGTTGTTTTAAAGTAAATAACAAAGAGACATAAACAAAGATGGTGTACGATGACGTCACGACTTCACGAGCAGCGTTCTACGTTTGTTACGATGAACAACATAACGGATCACGGATGGTAGTGTTTAAGGTCGATGATGCAACTGTAATGATCGTTATGTTCAATGGCTTTAGGGTAATCGGCTATAGAAAGCGGTGCGGTCATGAAATATACATCGTTAGCATGCAGGCCAGTGTGGGTTGGTAGATGTCCATCTAGTTCCTGATTAGATGGACACCCTAGTTCCAATTCCAAACTCAACTAGTTTAAAAAAAAAAATGATTAAGGTGTGAATAGCAGTGGTGGCCCAGTGGTATCGACCTCGACTTTCGAGTTGTAGATCGTGGGTTCGAACCCAGGCAGGCGCTTTACTTTGTGTAAATGATTGCATCACCACTGCTCTCAAAACGGTGAAGGAAAACATCGTGAGGAAACCGGCATGTCTTAGAACTAAAAATTGGATGCCATGTGACATGTATGTATTAAGCCGCACTGGGCCCGCGTGGTATAATACGGCCCAGTCCCTCTCACCGAGAGGTGGCCTGTGTCCCAGTGGTGGGAAAAATTTAGGCTTATTATGATGATTTATGAGGTGTAAAAGTGTTTGTAGAACCTTTAAAATAATTAAGATTGTTATTGCAATATATTATGCAATTAGGACGCTGAACCTCATTCTCAGAAGTAGCTTCTTTCGTTTCTTTTAGATTATATTTCATTAAACCAACCAGAGGGCGTAGTAATATGATTTAAAATCCAAGAGCTTGCTATAAATATATCTACGCTCACGCTACACCAACGCCCTAATCTATCAAAACTCGTAATGTATTCAAACTCTAAACAAAAAACAAGGAAGTACTCCATCGAGAATACCAATGTTTCTTCTTAATTTTAATGCAGTCTAGGACCAACGTTTCCTTAAAAAAAAATACGTACGCATTACTAGAGAATGGGCAGCAGCGTTCTCTGGATCGCCAACCCGTCTGCCAAGCGTGGCGATTATGGCAAAGCCCCCCAAATTGGGGGAGGCCTAAGTCCAGCAGTGGACGTCTTATGGCTGAAATGATGATCTTACTTATAGGTAAACAACCCGCTAATGTCTAGCCATAGGCTGGGGATCAGACAGGCGCGTTGCGACGCAGGTAGAATAATTTTCATGAAGTTTTTATAGAAATGTCCTAAATGCCCGTATACCGCCGTTTGCCCGAATTTTATTTGCCCTTATATCATTTGCCATAATAGTCTACAGCCATAATATTATATGACGTAATATTAATTTGCCCTACTCTTATTTGCTACATTAGTCACGTGCTAGAAGCTTTGTTCCCCATGAAATCACTTACCATAACATCATTTGTCATAATCATTGTAAGCCCTAATTATCACGTGCCCTAATTATCACATGCCCTAATTATCACATGCCATAATTATCATATGCCATAACATCATTTGCCATCGACATTGGGTGTGTAACGTTGTTATATTAGGAGAAACTGGATGCAATCGGGACTTTAAGGCACCCCGACTCGGATAAGTTAGGTTAGAAGGGGATGGCGCCATCCTCTTCGTGGTTATTTTTTTATAAACCACCCAGAAGTAGGAGCCCCGCGTAGCGGGGCTCAGTCGACCAAGCCCACCCTCGACCATGCATAGAATATGTTAAGGTTTTGGTTAGGTGCCATTTCAGTTAGGTTAGAACTGTGACCATTAAACTTAAAAGAGAAGAATAAATAAAGGAGATGTTTCATTTTTATATGGGGCTCCGGCCATAACGTGTACCGTTTAGCGAAGCTGGGTAAATTACTCATGAATAGAATAAAGTAACATTTTTTTCATAATATCAAATGGTTTTTATGTACAAAATAAAAATTAAAAATGTTTGACGTTTGTCCTAAGAGTTAGCAAGTGGTTATTTTGAATTCGTTTAGAAACACACTTCAAGAATGGAAACTAAAGATTTTTGTAACGATGAAATGGTCACACTTAATTATGTTTACTCAAAAATATTTGCAAGAGAATAATAGTAATTTATTTTTAACACTACAAGAATACACACATTTTTTAATTATTTTCTACTTAACATTGATTTGATGAGACATGATTTCAGAACGAATGAAGTCTGCAAGCAAACGAGACGCCATGTTGAATAAAACATGGTAATAAATGAAAAACTATTATTTTTTGTACACAACAAATCAGGCGCAAATTAACCAGGGAATATTTTTTCCTAATTTGTATTATTTTTTCTTCTTTTTTGATAAATGTACATCTGATGGCCGAAAATGAAACATCTCCTTTATTCTTATTCTTGTTATAATATTCCCGAAATACAGTAGAGCGTCGATTATCCGAACGTCTATTAACCGAACGACCGCTTATCCGAACCACTACGCCCGCCACACTCGCGCTTGCTATCCTCCTCCCGCGCTACAATACATGCGAAATTGTCTCGTACTTGGGTCGTACTCGTGTGTCACTCTGAAGTAGGGTTACCAGATGAACAAATCAAAAGTCCGGAGAAAAGGCCTGATTTCCATTGAAAAATCCTGAGATTCTTTACAGTTTGAGAATTTTCTCTCAAACGTACTTAACAATTTAAAAAAGTCGTAATATTATCGTTTTTATACCCTGATAAAACTGATATAAGTATCTACTTGGATAAATAAGTATTGATTTTAATTGTGCAATTAATTGCAATTAATAATTATTACCAAAGGAAGACTTATTTTTAGTTTGATTAACTTTTTTTATTAAAGAGATCTTTAAAATGTAAGCTATATTTTATGGAAAATTCTAAAAATCCTGCGATTTCATGAATTTGCAAAATCCGGCCGCAATCCTGAGAAGAGTACAAAAATCCTGAGATCTCAGGACAAATCCTGAGATATGGTAACCCTACTCTGAAGTAGCCGTTAGTTGGTAAACTAAATTTTACCGCGTGATAGAAACTACTTGTCATTAATGATAAGTATGTCTAAACATAAGGTTTTCATTCATCTGTACATAAATATGTATGGCTGAATCAATACAGTTCGATTATCCGAAAAAACCGATTTTCCGAACAATCCTGTCCCCCAATTAGTTCGGATAATCGACGCTCTACTGTATCCTAAAATTAGAAGAAAAATCTTAAAGCTATTTCGAGTAAAACAAAGTTTGAGGCAACATTTTGAAGAAAGTGATAACGAGGAACTATTTCAGTTTTAAATTATGTCCAATGTTTGATTTAAAATATTGAAATCACCGAAAATAATGAAATATTAAAATAAACGTCACCCCCGAAATGAAATAAATAAGTGAAATGTCACTTTATTTATTGTAGGCCGTAGGGGCCTAGCTATTATAATCTCACTCACATTCCCACCATCAACAATTAGCTTTTCTCTTTTTTTATTGCGGGAAATTAGCTGTCATTTTTTTCTTCAATCAGCCAGTTTCTAACCCATATTTTTTCTTTCATTCCAGAGAGAAACTCCTTCATTCGAACGCGTATTTCAACGACAACAGTACCATGACGTACACAGCGAAAAGGTTTCCAATCTTTCTGCCTGAACAGAACACTATAGACTTGAACGCTACTATTATTGTGCCTAATGTTGCAGTATTGGTAAGTTAACTTTTCAGTTATTTTATTTACGTGACTCACTTGCGTAGTAAGTGGAACAGTGGCGGGCCAATGGGCCCCGACTTACGAGCTCGAACCTAGGCAGAAATTTAACTTTATTTATTTAATTTCATCACCACTGTTCCCAAAACGGTGAAAGAAAACATTGTGAGGAATCCGGCATGTCTTAGAATAAAAATTTCGAAGACATGTGACATCTACCATCCCGCACTGGGCCCGCGTGGTAGATTATGGCCCCACTCCCTATCATAGAGGGGAGGCCTGTTTCCAAGCTGTGGGAAAATTATAGGCCGATTAAGCTTGCATAGTGGTCGAAAGTCCGGATGAACAAGGTCCTACCGGTAGATTGTGTGAAAAATTTACTCAGAAGACTTACATACGTAAAGTGAGCTGTTACTCAGAGGTGAATTGACAGCTCACTTCAAGGATTGACACTATTGACAGATCACTTCACCTAAGTTGTCACGGTGATATTTTAACGGAGGTATCGACCCCAGGTCGGGTCGTGTTTTCCGAAACAAAAAATCCTAATGTTGCAGTTATGACCCTTACTTAGTATACCTATAGGATACTTTTATCCCGATTCCAAGTTATAGTCATCATCTCGGTATTCATCCCCTTTCTAACCCTGTCACCATTTCCACAGGCCATACATCGTTTCTTTGGTGTTCCCCTATTCTTACGTCCATTACAAAAGTGAAAGTGACAAACGTTCGTGCCAAAAGTGACCTTAGATCTAATGTAATAATGCTCATAATGAATAGTTACACAAGGACAATGTTTTCAGTGCTTAGTGAGTAATCTAATGATAATTTTGGCGGTAATAAAGAACTTAAAGTAAGGTTAGAAGCACATATTAATAACTTGCAACACTATTTCATTTCCGCTTAGTGCAATCGGTTGCATTTTTAACCGACGAAAATACGGAGGAGGTTCTCAAGTCGACGCGTATATTTTCTTTTTTTTATGTATGTACGCATAACTTTTTTCCAGAGCAGTCCGATTTTGATAATTCTTTTTTTTTATTAAGTATACCCCGAAGTTGGTCCCATATAAATTGGGAACCAAACTTCAACCCTAAGGGTAGGAAAACAGGGGATGAATGATTGTAATGTATGACCACGCATAACTTCTTACAGAATAGTCCGATTTTGCAAACATAATGATTAGATTGAAGAACAATCAATGAACAAAGATCACTAACTTACCTTAAATTTATAGAAATAACCAAATCAAATTAATTAATTAATTTGCTTGTTTGGCGCCGACTCAAAACTACTTAGGCCTCTTATTTTTTACTTTTCAGTTTTTTCGGCGGTTTAATTTTTTTGTTAAAAAGATTTTGTCTAAAATAAATGTGAGGATTTCGTTTTTAATGGATAGAGTTATGATAGTTGTTCAACAAAGCAAACACCATGTGGTTCCGAAGGTAAAAGGTGTAGTAAAGGGCGACTAAGGGACTTACTAGAAAATGGGCAGCAGCGTTCTCTAAGCATTTTACCATCATACTGCGATCGCCAACCTGCCAACCCGCTGCCAAGCGTGACGCTTGTGGCAAGCCCTCCATATTGGTCTAAGTCTAGCAATGGACGCTTCTGGGCTGAAATGATGTTGGTGAAAGCAAGAATTTGTCTCAACTTACCATAGCCTGTATTTATTTTCAAATATTCCGCCATAGACAAATCACCCAAAAATATACTGGGCACACTGTACCTAGAAGTAATAAGACGGGCAGCTTACTATCAACTTCACTTCTATGCGGACTCTGAGATAAAGTCATTCAAAGGAATTTAAAAAACTTGCAAAAATATGAATTACGTGGACTACCTAAGCTCATCAAGCTTAGCCAAGATTAAAGACGTTTAATCCAAGGATTATGAGTATAAATACCGGTCAAGTGCGTGCGACCACGCATTGAAGGGTTCCGTAGTTGGGATGAATTTATCCCAAGATCAAACTTAAAATTGTGTTTGAAAACATGCAATAAAATTCAATTCAATTCAATCTTTATTGTGGATCATAGGTAGGTGCATAACACAGGTCTTAAAATGATTGAAATAATCTACGTCCCGCCCTTAGGGCATACAATAGTTACATGCAATATTACATTATTATTACAAATTCATGGAGAATGGGCAGCAGCGTTCTCTATGCATTTTACCACCATACTGCGATCGCCAACCCGCCTGCCAAGCGTGGCCATTATGGCAAAGCCCCCCAAATTGGGGAAGGCCTAAGTCCAGCAGTGGATGACTTACGGCTGAAAGATGATTACAAATTCAAGATTTCACAATAAAAAAAATAAAATTAAAAAAAATACATAAAGAATCAAAAAGATAAAACTAAACTGAACGCATCATAACTGAGGGGGTACTCAGCTAATACATTCCTACTGCAAATGCAAGTTGGTTTAACTCAATAACTTGTAATGCCAACTTAGCGGTGATACTTCTTCTTTTAACCTCGTTATACACTATTGCTGTGATTTTTTTCACATAGGCATCCAATAACCATTATTTAGCTCGCTGGGACACTTGACTTTAACAAAAATTTGCAATTTAAAACTTAATATTTCACAAACGGATCCGTTAATTTTGTAATATTGTTTTCACAAACCCGCAATCTTTTTGGAAGACCCTATCCGATGGCACCTCGGGGTAGATGAGCATCCCCACTTTAGTTGTGGGGGATTTACCTACTCTAACAACCTTTTACAATATTTTATTTCATTACTTTGTGGGCGTGACTAGTAAGTATGTATTTCTAGTCCAAAAGCTGTAATTTGACATGGAAATACAAAAGAGTCTCTGAGTTAAGGTGCAGACAGATAGACGGACGGGCAAAGCGAAACTGTAAGGGTTCCTTGTTGACTACGGAACCCTAAAAACCATATAAATGCATTCACACAATGTTATTTATTTCCAATAACACAAAAGTACTTAACCTATGCTAATAATGTCAAGGACTCAAAAACCATTAAAATAATAATGGATATCTATTGATAAACAAAGGTTTTACTGCTCTTTTAGCGCTCAAAATTTAAATTATGGGTTACGTTTCCGCGTTATAAAATTGTTATTTAAATTGTTTATTAATAATGCTTTAAGAAGATTTATAAGTATTGACTGTATACAAAAAACACACGTAAAATACTAAATAGAAACTAGGTATCCAATGGATGTTTTTGAATAAAATTTTATTTTAATTTATAGAAAAGTTCATTAATAAAGTTAATTATAATGAAAATATTTTATTTGGGACAAAAATGTAATCTAACAAAAAAGACAACATGAAAACAACGAATACTGAATACTTTTGCAATGTCCTACTCAAACGATTTAAAACGACATTTCACAAACATCTGCGACCGTATCGTTTTTTCCGACTCAGCAAACCTCCAGAAGTATTATATTATATATAGTATTATATTAGCATTAATAAAATCAATCAATGCTAAAATAAATTTTATACGTTTATTGGCGGTAAAAATCACACAAAACAAGGCTAAACACAACAAAAATATAAAAAAGCTGAGGGAAAACATACGTCCCGTCCACGCAAAACAGCCATCGCTCAGCATAATGTTGCGAACCTATGCGAGACAGACCCTCAGCGCTGGTTTTCAGCGCCAGCACTAAATATGAGATGCGAAAATACCTAGCCACTTTGTAGTTGGACGACCCCTATGAATGCAACATATAAACGTAGCCCGAAACATAGGAGTCCTCTCTCTCATTCCCATCCTACAGTTACCTAGCAAGAAAGAGAAGACACGCTTAGTCTGCCACTGCTCTTCCTACTTTAACTTACAATCAATTTTGGTTTCCAGGGCATTTTCTCCTACCTTCACGACGCCAACTACTGGGTGAAGACTGTTCTGAGGTCTTTAGTCAGCATGTACAGTCCGGAGCCGTTCGTCAAGAGAACGGTGTACGAGTATTTGTGGAACTTCACCGATCCTGTGCTGGATGTCTCCAAGAGTCTGGCACCTGGATTAGTACCTGTTAATAATGCTGGGATGCTAGCCAGGGTGAGTACGGAGTCCTCAAGGTTTACTTCGCCAGTCGACTAGCGTTCAATCCTCGAAGATTTGCAACTTTAATAAAAAGGCGATATTTTCCTAGCTTTAGCGATGCTCGCAAGAAGCCAAAGTATTTTGGTTAAGCATTAATAATGATGGAGACTGGATACGGAAGACGGAGGACAAGGTGTCGTGGCGCAACATGGGAGAAGTCTATGTCCAGCAGTGGACTGCGATAGACTGAGTTGGAGAATAAGAATAATAATGATTGGGACATAGCAGAGAATAAGGAAACTCTTATTCACTCTTTTCGTCTGCTACAATAAATCTTTATAAGTGATCGCTTTTGTTGGGACTGCCTCCCTTTCCGATTTATGAAGAAATTGGTGCCGATTCTGTTGTACAGCGAACTAAACTAACTAAACTATCTCTAAAATTCCTTACTTTTGGCTATGAGAATTTTAACGCTATTCTGCAAGAAAAAATCTCTAAATTTAAAAATTATTTTGACACGTCTAAAAACGAATTTGACAATCAACGTGGTTTTTTTTTTCTTTTGGTTTCGCAACGTGGTACTTGGGTGCGCTACGCAATGAATTTTTTTAGAGACGAAGGCGCGCGCAAGGGGGCAGGCTGGACGTGTATTATATGGAATTTTTCGCTTTTTGTTTCAAAAAAAAATATATATATATATTACCCACGTGTTAAGATTTATATGTTCCGGGATTTCATAAAGGAGGTCGAAAATTTCATTATTTTTGCGATAGGACACGCCATTTTCGAGATATTAGCAAAATAAAAAATACAGCACTGTTTTTGCACGTGAAGGCGAGGCGTTGGTGTGAATTTTTGTTCATGACCACTAGTTTTATTCCACACCTTTTTAATCGCGATTAAAAATAGTCAGATTTAGTCAAAATAAATTATTATAGTCTAAATTTTTGGTGAAAACCGGCAAACCCAGAAAAGCAAAATTGTCATTTTCACTAAACTAATAACTCAGTGCAAACTTAGTGCTGTCAAACTAAAATATAGTTAAGTTGTGTCACTTTAGTCTATTTCAGAATAGGAAATCGTCGTTTGACAGGAATAAACCAAATTTTAGTGATTTTTAGTTTAGTTTAGAGAATCTTGTACAACAGAATCGGCACCATTATCTCTTAAATTCCAAGAACAAAACAGTATTCCCAAGACATGTCAATGGCGAAAAATTTAACAAGTTGTATTTTTTTTTCCTAGGTCTACGCCGACTTCACAGACGAGATGACAGTGAAGATAGGTCCTCAATGGGGCCACAAGGAGTTCTTCCAGATCGATAGGTTTCGAGGAGAACCACAGCTGCCTGGATATGATCCCGAAGTAAGTAGATTCTTTTGTACTAGAATGTAAGAGCCAGTGGTTTCACAGGCCAGTGAAAGCTGAGCTGACTGGCTGCTATTGAGCTACTGCTCCTCGTAGAAGAAAAACATCGTGAGAATACTGCGATTTCCTAGGGCAAGACATTCGAAAACATGTAGCAGCATCTACACCGCCAAATAACGTCACGCGAAATCCTACATCGCGCAAGCAAAGTTTACCGTGCAACTAGCAATAAATCAAGTAAATATCAATTGTTGAACAGTTGCCCACTAGACACAACAACGGTCTGAAGATTCTCCCTATGCTGCCAACTGCCAGAGTTGTAATAAACAATTAATAGTGAGAGCCATCCCACAGGACGAATTTCTCGCGAGTGAAACAATCGTATGCAATTGTAAAAAAGTGAATACGGTGTACCTACACAGTGATGAACTAAACCTACGACGCAATAATAAACTTCATGAACGGCCGATAAAAGGTGTAACTAACTCAACGAGTACAAGTTTACCAAATAAACAATGTAAACAGGCCGAAGTAACAACAAGCGTCGGAGTACCGGCAATTACCACCTCAAACCGGTTTGAACCACTTCGTTGCACGTCAAATGAGCCCGCATTTGCGCGCTCGCTGTCAACTGCATCATCGTTGCGTTCAAACTCAGCAAACTCGCGCAGTTTGTCACGCAAGCGTACACTGCCCGAGGGTGGGGATACCAATGCCCCTAAAGCAAAGAGACCAGCCGCGCGAAAGAACAGTCCCCTACTGACGCGCATGGAAGACACAATAGCAAACAAGAGTGGATACGTTCCCCCGATACTTATCAATGATTCGCGGTACAAATTCAGCAACGCGAAGGACAATAAGAAAATGATGTCAGACAAACTTATCAGTGACCTATCGCGCATCCTTGTAAAGCATAAAGCAAGAGTCAGCCGTAACGAGAAAAGTAAGAACATTCTCATCACAGTAACGGACCTCGATAAACGTAGCCTGTGTATCGAGGAAATAAAGAAATTTAAACCAGACCTGGCTTTCATAGCTCCCAAACCTCGTTCAGAACAAGTACGAACGACCAAAGTGATAATCAGAAATATGACACACGACTACACCCACGACGAACAACTAGACGAAATGGAGAGGTGCATCGGCATTCGCCCACTTAGTATCAAACAAATCACGTCAGATGTGCAACTATGTATTTTCGACGGCTCTTTCTCATATGTGGAGCTGGCGGAAAAAATGAAGAATGCCTCTGAGGCCTTTTTCTGCGCCCACAGAATTAAACCAGAGCGCTACATTATGAGTAGCGACAGGATACTGCAATGCAAGAACTGTCTCCTCTTTAACCACGCAACAAGTGCCTGCCACGCTCAAAAGCGCAACCCAACGGTCGATATCGTAAACAGTCACGGTGAAACGATCAAAGTGTGCGCGAACTGTAGAGACGTGAAGCCCGAACAACATACGGCGACACAGCGCAAATGCCCGCGCTTTCAGCGGGAGATGAACAAGCAAAAAACAAAACGTGAAGAGGCAATCCTCCGTGAAGAGGAGAAACATTATAACAAGCAACAACAGCAGCCTCCTAAACAGGAGACACCACGCAAACATCAATCCCGCCCACGCGAGAGACAAATTAGAGGTGAACGTAACTATGCTAACGTCACCGCCAACACCCAACATCAAGAAACTACACACCCGAGTCATAAACTCCCAAAACAGGACTTCCTCGAGATACTCGAGCGTTGCTTCAGAGAACTGCGCGATGCCATCCTTAACTGCAACTGGAACTAAGAAACAAGTGCGAATAATGCACATCAACGTGCAAGGCCTCCGTGGCAAATTCATGGAAGTCAAGCATACCGTGAACAAGTATAACGTTGACATTCTAATACTCAACGAGATAAAAAAACTTTTTACAAAAAAAAACAACCGACTTCCTTAAAAACACTACAAAGTGAAAAATAACTTTAATTTCGGTAGTCGGTGTCTTAGGATCTGTATTTATGGTTTTTTTGCCACCGACTTCCGAAATTAAAGTTATTTTTCACTTTGTAGTGTTTTTAAGGAAGTCGGTTGTTTTTTTTTGTAAAAAGTTTTTATTTTTAAATTTTTAGTTGTGGTATTCACCCTGCACTAATTCCAAACAAACAATGCATATTTATGCGATAGCAGAAATCGCGGTTGATTTCCTGTCATTTTTTAAAGAGTTCCGGTGTCTGTCTCCCGAACTCATCATCAGATCTATATGAAAATTATATGGGACCATTTCGGAATAAACCCCTTTCGAACAAAAAAAGAATTTTGCAAATCCATCTATATATGACGGAGTTATGCCCGAACATACATAAAAAAAAAAACCAACCATGGCCAGGCCAAAATGATTAAGGCTGCTTTTTTTTTATTAAGCAGACAGTAGAGTGGGTAAGAGCCCACTCTAGTGTCTGCTGAGGAATCAATTCTCGATGTCAACGAGTATGTCTATCTAGGACAAGATATCTTCTAACTCCTGATCGATAAGGAGTTGTACCTTCCATCATCAGCTCAACGGAATATAAGAATACAAGTAACGGTCTAAACGTGCCAAGAATTATCCCCTAACCTTCTAACCTTTCACTGTAAGTTCCTATATGTACTGTTCACCGATGAGGAGTTCCGTGCGGTATCTTCGAAGACTATAATTAGTTCACCACGGATGGATAGATAGAACCAGCAATTATTTTTGATCTTTAGTACAATATCCAAATCACATTACGTGTACTGTTTGTTTTTGAGGAGTTCCTTCGTTTATCTCCCAAAGTATACATCAAATCTTCACAAAATTAATATGGGACCACCTCAGGAGTATACCCTTACGAATAAAAAAAGAATTTTCAAAATCGGTTGACAATTGGCGGAGAAATCGGTGAACATACATAAAAAAAAAAAAAAAAAAAAAAAATACATACAGTCGAACATATAACCTCCTCCTTTTTTTGAAGTCGGTTAAAAATTAATCTGGACGAACAAAGATACAATATACCCGGCTACGACAAAATTTACGAAAGAAAAGAGCAACATCTAGGCACCGTAATGTACATCAAACAAGGCCTAAGATGGGCTCAAACTCAGCTGATAGACAGTATCGACGACGCGGATAGACGCATCGAGGGATGCAGTATCAATCTTTACACCAAACACACAACCAATGACAAGATCACAATCAAGGGCATCTACATACCGATACCGAGACAGGCAGATCTCGTCGACGAGTTCGAGACGCTGATACTTGGAGAAAGCGCCATCATCATAGGTGACTCGAACCTACGCATGAGACAACTTAATCACACCAGAGACGTGGGCCTGGGAATCGTACTCCGTGACGCAATCCAACGCGGTTACGTAAGACTCGTAAACACAGGTCAACCATCTCGGCCCACGAGCCAAGGAAACAGCATACTAGACACAGCAATTGTGAACCACGATCACTCACCATTAGAATTTAAGTGCCAGCAGAGGGAGTGTATTTCCTCTGATCACCTCCCGTGGACAATGGATCTAATAATCGATAGCGACTACGAACAACCAATGAGTCGCGATTTGATACAAATAAAAGGTACCCAATCAGGTAGACAAGCCTTCGAAGAGCTGCTTGCTAACAACATGAACTCAGAACTGCAGATCGCCTCTCATGACGACTGTGAAATGTATATCGCAGAAATAGAAAAGGCCGTCGTCAAAACACTTGACGAGTTGGCCCCGCTGAGAATCGTTGACTCCAAAGACAGACTTCCAACATACATAAGACAAAGAATATCCGAGCGCAATGACAAGAAGCAGCGTGCCTGGCGACTTAGACACACTTATCTCAGTACAGTGGCAAGAAGGCAATACAATGCCTGTAAACATCAATTGGCTAAAGAAATTACCCAACATAAAGATACCGAGTGGACCAAGCTACTCGAAGACACTAAAGATAATAGGAAACGCATGTGGGCTGTGCAAAAAGCAATGAAAAAGCCCATCATGAAATTGCCGCATTTCAGCGATTGCACCAATGAATTAGAAATCATCGATAGAATGGTCGATACAGCCATAGTTAAGGAAGCTACTATCGACGTAAGTGACGAATGTACAGAAATCACTACACCATTCGCACCTCTCGATCGAACATCAAAACACGAGCTCAAATTAGCTCTAAGACGCTTCAAGAACAGTAAAGCCCCCGGACCTGACGGCATCAAAGCCGACATACTTAAACTAGGCGGCGACACCATGATCGCAATATTCAAGCCTGTTATGGACTATATACTCGAGACGGGTTACTTCCCTAAACGATGGAAAACCAGTACATGTATTTTTCTGCATAAGGTGGGTAAGGATCACAGTGATCCCAAATCGTATAGACCCATCAGCTTACTCAACATCCTGGGCAAATGGGCCGAGAGAATAATACTCAACCGCATCGAGACAGAGTTAAGTGACTTAATACCCAGCCACCAGCATGGGTTCACGAGAAACAGAGGCACCGCCACCCAAATCCTTCGAACAGGCAAATACATCGCGGATGCGCTGGATTAGGGCCATAGCGTCGCCATGATATCGACTGATCTCAGTAAAGCCTTCGATTCAATCAATCATAAAGGACTCTGTCGAAAACTTATCGACGCTGGAGCACGCAACAACATCGTAAAGATGATCGAGAACTATCTGAGTAACAGAACAATACGAGGTAGCTTCAGAACCACTTTGGGAACGGAGCAGCGTGTGCCACATGGGGTGCCCCAGGGATCGATACTCGGTCCGGCGATCTTCAATCTCTATGTGGCTGACCTACCAAACGAAAGAATAGCAGGTCAGATGCTGTCACAGTACGCCGACGACCTGTGTATACTCAACGCAGCTGAAAGACCGGACCATGCTACGCGTCGAGCAGAGTGGGCTGCCATCGACATAATCGACTACTACAAAAAATGGGGCCTCAAATGCAATGTCGATAAGACAGAATGCATAATGTTTTCCCACAAGAGACCAAGACTCAACAATTTGAACACAGGGTATCGCAATTACGTTCAATTACGTGGCGAACGCATTACATTCAAACCGGAAATAAAATACCTCGGAGTCTGGCTGGACAAAAGACTTTCGATGAATAAGCATGCCAAGGAAAATATTGAAAAGGCCAAGAGAGTCAGAGGAGCGCTGCATCCAATCATCGGCTATCGCTCCAAGCTAAGTGTCGACGTTAAGCTACTTGTCATTCAAGCATGCTTACTGCCAGTGATAGACTACGTAGTAATACAACTACTGCCGAGGTACAGCAAAACAAATCTGCTCAAGCTTGAGAGGCAGTATAAAATGGCATTGAAGAGCGCCGCACGATTACCCAGACGCACTGACACCGATCTACTCTGGGCGATCTTACAACAAGACCCGTGGCACATTCGTGCGCATGATCTCCACGGCGACATGATAGAACGTCTTAAATCTCTGTCGATCGAGGGGTTACAAGAACAAGGCCGCTATACACGCGCTATGGACAACACAATCCCTTTCTCTTCGCAACTAGAGTAGGAGAAATAGAGTACATTAATAAAAAAGATAGGGAAAAGCCGCTCTTCAAACGACTGGCCCCCTTCCGACAGCGTAGGCTCTGACTGTAGAGTCACTTTATAAAGTAATAAGCGGCTTGCCGCTGGGGCTAACCCCCACTGCTTAATCGTTATCCTCACGTTAAATTATATAGTCACTAGTAATAGAGGAAACGACCAGGAAAGGTTTCAAAAGCTCCTACCGTACGGACAAAATGAAATACGCAATTTAAAATGAGATTTATAAGTGATATGTAAATAAAACTAGAGAAATAAATAAATTCTGATTCTGATTCTGATTCTGATTCTCCCTATGCTACGGAAGTTGAGAGAACTTTACAAAGCTTTGTGAGTTACATAGGGTGTTAGAACAATGGGTGACCTTTGGGTTGTAATTCTGTCCAAAGTTAGTATGTAAAACTCTTAAGAGAAAAAGAGAAACGATAGGGATGGATCATTGCTTTTTGTTTAATCATGGTCTGGCAATTTGAGTAGTATATGCGGCCTACTCAAATGCCTTTCTTTAGCATTGTCCGTTGTATCGCTGAGGACTTCTGGTGACCAAGATTATGTCTGGACTTTAAAAGAGACTGTGTCCTCTGAATTTGTTTTGGCCTTTCCTATCGGAGTAGTCAGATAAGAAACGCTGACTTCATCTATTTTTTTAAGGTATTTAAGCCCTAACTTGTACGTTTTCCAGATATGTCCAGACCGTATCTTCGGCTCCACTGAAGGCGTGATGTACGCTCAGAGGCTTACCAAACAAGATGTACTGAAATACTGGCGGAAAACTGTTTGCAAACTGATGCCGCTTTATTTTGATAGTAAGTTCATCAGTCTTCCATTTTATACCTTTTTCACAGCGTAATTTGTTTGATTGAACGCGGTATTCTCAGGAACTACTGTTATTTTTGGGTTGGGTAGCCTATTTATCGAGAAAAGCTATAGGCTATATAACATCACGCTACAATCAAGAGGAGCGGAGCAGTAATGAAAAATGTTGCAAAAACGGGTAAAATCGCACGGGTAGGCGTTTCGACGCGACGGGAAGAATCGGGGAAACAAGAAATTTAACGCGGACAAAGTCACGGGCAGAAGCTAGTTTTATTTAATTTCCAACGGAAACAAGTCTCGCCCTATTCTAAAAACCAGGATCCGATTGTGTTCCATTCAATGCCAAACATTAACATGATGAATTTTCTCTTTTCCAGGCGAGCTGACAATGCACAACGTCCCACTCTACCGCTACAATTTATCAGAGAGTGTGTTCGATCGCGTCACCAACGGCACTGACTGTTACGACACCGACCCGGCTCTACCACAAGGACTCAGCGATGCATCGAAGTGTTACTTTAGTGAGAATACAATTTAGACATCATTATTTCAGCCGAATCGGCAAACATAAGATAAGACGCCGTCAGGCTAAGTGGAGCGACTATCTTCGCAGGGTGGCTGGTAGCAGCTGGATGTGAGTTGCCGAGAATCGAGCTGAATGGTGAGCAATTGGAGAGGCCTATGTCCAGCAGTGGACTGCTATAGGCTAATGATGATTTCAGCCGAAAATCGTCCTCTGGATATAAGCCTCCCCGAAGCTCCACCACTTCAACCGGTTCTGTGCTCCACACATCCAGCGGATTCCTGTGGCCTTCACAAAGCCATCAGTCCACCTTGTAGAAAGCCTTCCAACGCTACGTATTTCGGTATCCAGTCACCACTCCTGAACCTTTCGGCCCCATTGGGACATATTTAGACATGACTAAGGCTTTCTATCAAATGGAACTGCATACGCCTGAATAAGTTAAGAGGCAATTTCTAAAACCGTTTGCTTTTTTATCAATATTACAAATATGTTTTGGATTATAAAATTTATGAACTCTGAGTATTTAGTGAAAATCTGACGACACAGTTTTCATATTTTTGGTTTATGTTGACAACTAAAAGCCAAAGAGCAGATTTTAAAAAGAGGATGTTCTGAATTCGGTTATGTATATATATGTATATAAGTATTTTAATTATACTTGTTACCTCAGAACTCCGTTTATTGTAAACCTTTTTGAAAAATTATTCTTTGGTTTGTAAAGACTTACCGAGTGGTCCTATGTAAATTTCTTCAAGTACAGATTAGTGGTTCTTATGTTAGCTTCAATAATAAATATTTTTTCCACTATGTTTATGTTGATAATGTTATAATAACTAAAAAAAAATATAAAAAAAAAAAAAAATATCTTAGGACAACCAACACACTGTTATCTGATCCCAAACTAGGCAGAGCCTGTACTATGGTAACCAGACAACTGATAAATATACTTATATATTTCTAAATACATACATATTATAGATAAATTACACCCAGACACAGAACAAATGATTATGCTCATCACACAAAGATTTGTCCTGGGTGGGAATCGAACCCACGACCTCAGTCTTTGCAGTCAGGGCCACTAACCACTAGACTAACAGGCCAGTCAAAGCCAACAGCAAAATAACTTCCAGTCATTATTATTTAGGTACTTAACAATACAAGTGTTGGTGGCGTAAGAAACACATATAAAAAGGGACAGACAGCAAAAAAAAAAAAACGAAAACAAAAACAATCAACTACTAAAAAGAACACTACAAAGTGAAAAATAACTTTAATTTCAGAAATAGGTGTCAAAACAAACGAAAATCAAACTAAAGATGTCCAAAATTTAAATTGTTTTTCACCTGTAGTGTTTTTTGGGAATCGATTGTTTTTTTTTTAACAAACAAATTAGACTTATTTCGAGCAGCCTTTATTACAGTTGATTTCAGAAGCTTATTTTTGAATTAATTGTTTCAGACTTCCCAATGGTGGTGTCTTACCCACATTTCTACACGGGTGGTGTACCCAAAGACCGGTTTGTAACCGGCCTCAAACCTGACAGGAACAAACATAACTCTTTCGTTGTTTTGGAACCAGTAAGTAGATAGTATTTTAAATTCGAGTAAAAACGACTTCTTACTGTTCTTCTTAGCCAAAAGTGGACCACTACTGAACATTTCTAGGCTTTCGTATTGCATCCATTTTGGAGTTGGCTTCCCAACATTTTTTTTTTGCCTTAACTAATGTCATTATTATCTAGACAAATAAATAAAATTGGAGTGCTGTTTGTAATATTAAGATAACCACTTTTTCCTAAGTGTATATGGTTATTATATTATACTAGCTGACTCGGCAAACGTTGTTTTGCCGGGTGAAAAAGAGTGAAAATTTAGAGTTGTATGTATTTTTCAATGCTCAATCTTAATAAAATAAAAGTTTAAAAAAAATCAAAAAAAAAAATTGGGGTGGACTACCCGTAACATTTAGGGGGATGAAAAATAGATGTTGGCCGATTCTCATAGATACCGGTTAAGCACAAAAAATTTCATCAAAATCGGTCAAGCCGTTTCGGAGGAGTATGGCAACTAAAACTGTGACACGAGAATTTTATATATTAGATTATTTATTACACGGTTAATATACCAAAACAACATTTTTTACAATTTTTATCTGTCTGTCTGTCTGTTTGTTCCGGCTAATCTCTGAAATGGCTGGACCGATTTTAATGGGACTTTCACTGGCAGATAGCCGATGTCACAAGGAGTAACTTAGGCTACTTTTATTTAAAAAAATAGGATCTCACGAAAAAAAAAACGAATGAAAAACTTTTTTGTTAAATACCACGCGGACGAAGTCGCGGGTAACAGCTTATGAATTATAATCCTACTAACTACTAATATTATAAATAAATGTGAAAATATGTATGTTTGGGTGTTTGTTTGTCAATCATGCAAAAATGACCAATGGATCTGGATCGAAAATGGCACGCAGAACCTGGATTAACACATTCTTACCGCGGTAGTACGTCCTCCTGTGTTAATTTCCGACATCCACGCGGGCGACGCCGCGGGCAAAAGCTAGTCTATAATAAACACTAAACACTGATTTAAATGACTAACTAAGTATACAAAGACGAAAGGACATTTAAACATAGAAGTATTCGTCCGCATCGCTGTCATCAGGAAAAACGTGCCCAGAAAACTGGTAGCATTGCCATGTTGAAAAGCAATGCTTTTTGTTTGGCCAAAGAAGGGGCTCTGGTCGCTGAAAGTGTCGACCAGTCTAGGGGCCATCCATAAATTACGTCACACGTTAAGGGGGGGAGGGGGTCGACGAATTGTGACATTGTGTGACTAGGGGGGGGGGGGGAGGGGCCTTAATTTTGTGACGTCACATTTCAAAATTGAATATACATATTTAAAGTACTATTAAAACACGAAATGAACTATGAAAGAAAAAATTTAAAAAAATTCAATGTCTAGATGTAAAATTTCAAAATATATGACGTCACACTAGGGAGGGGGGGTCTCACAAATGTGACCAGCTGTGACAAGAGTAATTTATGGATGGCCCCAAACGCACCTAGCCGTTCGAAATGTCATTGATCTGTTGTCTCCAAATAATCTTTATTTCCTCTTTCAGTACACCGGTACGCCATTTGAAGCCGTGGCCAGAATGCAGAGCAATCTTAGAATTCACGATCTTACAGGATTCGATGAGAAGTTCACAAAGCTGTCTAATCAAGTGTTACCCTTATTCTGGGCTGAATATGTAAGTATCAATAACATATCAGTCTATCAGATCAGATAACTTGAGGCCTAGCTTTATAAAAAGTAAAAAAAATCAGCTGTTCCATTCATTTCGACCATGCGGGTATTACACTTTTAGTTAAAAAAAATACATAACGACGCCATGACAGATTCCGCCTAAATGGCGATTTGTGGTGCTACCGGGCCTTTGATTTTAGCTCTAAAGATGGTTTTTGTTTGTCTGTCCTGGGACTCCAACGGACTAGTCTCGACCCCACTCCCTAACCCCTCCTCTCTATAGTAGGGTGATCCTTGCGGTAGGAGTAAAATTGTAGGAAAGGCATTATGCTCCGTTCTTACGACTTCTTATTATATTTAATAGAAAGAGTCAGAGAAAAAGTAGATAATTTCGTGGTTTTCGAGGGTGCTGAAGCTAGTAGTGAGGTCAAAATGAAAATCCAATATGGCAGCTGCGTAATATTTCATCATGGGTGTCGTCATCACGGTTTTCGAGAGTGCTGAAGCAGATAGAGAGGTCAAAATAAAGTAGTAGTCAAAAGTATAGGGAACTTCATTCCTGACGGGGGTACCGAAACCATACATGTTTTTATTTGTGACTAACTTCATTTTTTTTTTACTTACAGCATCAAGAAGGTTTACCATCGCACATAAGAATTGCCATATTCTTCACCAGAGTGATCCTGCCACCTCTCTCTGTTATAATTTCTACAACAATGGTCCTTCTTGGCATCTACTTACTCACCAAACTTATATACAGAAACAATTTAGAAAACGATAGTCTAAAATCTATACTAATATTTAAAAGTAAAAACACAACTAAAAACAAAATAATGTCCTTTGAAAAAGAGACGTTTTTAAAGGCTAGTTAATTCTTAATTTTATAATCGATCGATTATGTATGTCTTTGAGTCGATATTTTTGTTTGGGTTTTTTACACTGTAAAAGTGGCTTTTATAACAGTTTTGTTTTAAATATAAACATCTAAATTGTTTGATAATTAATTTGTAGAGAGAAAAATCAGATTTAAAGCTAAAGCAAAGATTAGTTGTTAACGATTTATTTATAGAGAATTTTATGTCTGACCATCGCAAAAATAATTAATATGAAAAAAAAATCTGTGTTAGCCGTTTTATGCTGTTTGCCTCAAACACAGTGCCAGTAGTAACCAATACATACATTCAATATCGAGACTCTTCGGTATCTCAGAAAACTGTCTGTCATAGATCTACTCTTTACCAGTCAATACGGGTCGACAGAAGCCCGAAAGTCTGATTGTTGTCAGATTCTAATTACATCCATGAGTATCATGTTACCCAGTAACTGGGTTGTTGACGTCTGATAGGCAGTCGCTCCATGTAAAATACTGGTATTCAGCTAGGGAATTCTTGGTTACTGCGTAGCTGCCTAGATAAATATACTAGGCACACTGTTTATTTTCGACTCAAGACATGCAAATCTATTTGTAAAGGGGAAAAAGGTTTACAATGTAAATAAAGACTGAATATCATAATTTCATGACATGGCCAAAGTATACGCGAAATTTTAAATAAATATTCTTCTTCTTCTTCCTATCTACCTCAATGTGTTAATAGTTTTTTTTTTTTGTTTACAAAAAATACCAAAATCATCTAGTACTGTCATATTTTATACTTTTTTGTTTTGTTTTAAACGTCTTATTATGTTTATCTAACACCTTTTTTTCTTTTTAGTTACTTAATTATTGAATTTTAATAGTACTTATAAATTTTTATTTGCTTAGCCCAAGCTATATTTTCTTTTTTAAAACTTATTCTATTGTATAAATTAAAAGGTGTAAGTTAATTAATGAATAATAAAAAATGCATTCGGGGGTAGTTTGTAGCTGTGATTGTTCCTAATTTAAAATAGTTGCATCAATTTTGCTCACTGGTAGCTTTAAGGTAAGCTTAATTATAAATAAAGAAAAAATGTATTATATGACTGCGTTTTATTTTTTTTGTTTAAAAAATTGATGTTACATCAATTTACCTAAGACAATATACATTAATACTACAGCATCAATAAAAAATAACACCACTGGGCCGTCCTTTCCAATAAAAAGGGGAGTCAAGCAAGGAGACCCGTTATCCCCTAAGCTTTTTGCTGCAACGCTTGAGGAAGTCTTCAAAACTTAGTCTTCAAACACAAAGCTGGGCAGACTAGGGATTAGTTAACGGTGAAAAGAGACTATCAAACCTACGTTTCGCCAATGACATTGTACCTTTTTTTTTCCTCATCAGCGGCTGAGTTGGGTAACATGCTCGACGACCTGAACAAGGCAAGTTTCGAGATTGGGCTTAAGATGAACATGTCAAAGACTAAACTCATGACAAACAGCATCACAAGGAGAATACACATCGGGGGTGAGGAGACTGCATACATATGTCCAAGACTATATCTATCTGGGCCAAATAGTCTCCTTTTAGACGCGGCAAGACAAAGAAAATGTCCGACGCACCGAAAGCGCCTGGAGGAGCTATTGGTCAATGAGAGATCTTCTGAAAGGAAATCTACCACTATGTCTCATACGGAGAATTATGGACATGTGTACTATCCCCATTCTCACATATGGTGTTCAAAACTGGTCTTTGACACTTCAGCAGAGGCCCAAGCTTGAAGTTTGCCAGCGAGCCAGGGAGCGCAGTATCCTGGGTGTTCGACTTTCAGACCATTTAAGGAACACAACGCGCCCACGCGCGCCTCAAAGAGATGTCATCAGTACTGAAGGGGTCTGCTAGGACCGATGCCTACCAGGGTCGCGAGATCGTTCAAACAAGATACCGTGGCCCTGGCATATATGGGTCATGGGGTCATCTTTAATGGGGTCTACTGAGACGCCTTCTAGCTGTCTCAGGACTCCACTTAGTGACTATTTTGGCCCATAAAATTGAAGTGGGGCTGCCCACTTCAACTTTACGGCTCTTTGAGCTACGTCAGAATGTGTGTCGTACCATTGCACGCTGGCAAACCTTGAGTTTCGGTTATTGAATGGTAGTGAAAGCCCAACTCTGAGATCCATTTTTAAAATGGGAAGAATGCACGTACATCATTTTTCGCTTGAGTGACAGAGGTAAGTTTGCTTTTATCAGGTCTTTCATGGACCAGTAGCTCTTCCAGAGTAATTGGTTAGTCATTGCAATATCTATGAATACATTTACTTGGGCCAGATAGTATCTTTCCTGTCTAGGCAAGACTAGAAGTCTAACGACACTGTTTCGTATGATAAAATGATTCCAAATTCTGTTGGAATATGTCACACGTCGTCATAATGTCGTCGTATATAAGTAGTATGTGTGGGCGCCGCACTTGCCTCACGTTTCCAAAAACACAGGGTATATATTTTCCAGTAGTCACAGTTTGTACAGCATGGAGACGACTATAAAGGCTGGCCACCTTTTCATGTTGACTAAGTTACGAATCCACAGTTCAAGACAAGTGGAGAGTAACCATCGAAATACATATTACACAGTTTATAGATATTAGTAAATTTAGCACATCGGTTTTTAAAGATTTTAAAAATTTGCAGTGTCTGCGTCATCTCGGTATCTCATATCTACGTATTCTGTCAACCTGCCTTGTTCAGCAGCAACTTATTTTTTATTTTGCCGCCCGGCTGTCTTCTGGCTTCCGCCTGGCTGGTCTTGCAAACAAGTAGTAAGAGCCCTAACGCTCCATGTGCTATTGGATTGAAACTTGACCTATGTTTATACAAGGTGTCTCTTTATACATATAACTTGCATACCACCTTGATTACTAAGACCAATACAGCCAATACTTGGATGGTCAATGTGACAAAATAATTGTGCGGATTACCTTCCCTACCATCCCTATAGGTGGCGCTTTTCATACGGAACTATTCGCAGCTACTTTGTTTTGTTCTTTCAATAGGTTTAGGATGAATGTTAGAATTCTAAATTACTTTTTTGTTTCTACTGTTTAATGACTATTGATTACTATAATATACGAAATTCAAAACCTTATTTTTTTTTACTATCTTTTGCATTTACATCCAATTGTGAAATAAAGCAATGCACAATATTTTCATCTTATTATGTACTTTAAAATGCTTCATCGTTATTAAGTATAACCTCTTCAAGCAACAGAAATAGAGTTTTAATATCAAATACAACACGCAAATACATACGCAATTCAAAAGATTAAAAGCCTTGGTTTTATTTTTGTTTATGACAGTAGCAGTCAGTGTCAGTCAAGTGTCAATGTAAGAAAATACCGAACACCTTACCTGTACTGGAAATATTCGCGGGTGTAAGCAAAATTTATTTTCTTTCGCTGTTCATTCTAAGTGTCTGTAGCTTTAGTTTGTATAGTAATACTTCATTCATTTGCTTTCTATCACTCTAAAACATACTATGCCACGCTTACTGCCTCGAATTGTATTTATGTTAGTAACATAGCAATAATAATGACCGACAGTAACAAAAATATTGAAATCGCTAACGGTTGGATATTGTGTCCTTCTAAGAGCTTTCCTGGCAAATTTTACTATTTCAATGTGCTAAATGGAGAAGCCGCATGGAGTTTAACCCAATCTGATGTACGTATAATTCATAATTAAAACACAAAAACACTACCTATTTGAATAATAATATTGTCAACTTTGTTTTGGCATGCCTCTGAATTTGCAGTTCAAACACAGACAAATGTCGATTATTTGGTTCACTGCTAACCGGCGTTTTGTTTCATGAAAACATTAATGTAAACAAACAATAAACATTGCATTAAAAAAAAATTAGGTTACTAACGATATCGTAGTTTCTCCACAGATTAAAGTTATTAGTTTCGAAAATAGACAAAAATAAAACAACGTGTCATTTTATTTAATAAATATTACTATCAGGGCTGCCAGATCGTATAATTGGATACAAAATGTTTATAATAGAGCTGTCTTAAGTATCCAATATATAAATCAGATAACCTTGTACATATAAATGGATACAAAAATCAAAATTCAGTAGTAAACTTTAAGTACAAAATGCGTTTTTTACATACTCCAATCTGAAATAGCGCTCTCAAGTTTAAAATATGTGAAGCGCCTGCCTGGGTCTATACCCAGAACTTGCAACTTGTAAGCCAGACAGATACCACTTTGACACCACTGCTCACTGGGCTTATTAATTACTTAATACCTGTACACACTGAATACAAAGTTTAGACCAGGGATGCTTTGAGTAAATAAATAATTTCATGACCACCGCCCTCAAAACAGTGAAAAAACGCTGTAAGGAAACTGGCATGTCTTTGAACCAAAAACTTTAAATTATTTGACATCTACCAAACCACACAGGCCCTGCGGGGTACGCCCTCTCTTTCCTGAAAAAAGGAGGCCTATGTTCCAGCTGTGGGAACATTATAGGCATAATATATATATATATATATTAACTTTATTTCAGATTAAATAATCCGTATTTGTGTTAGTAAGTACTTAACAACTAAGTTAGTAAAGTACAAAAAAGAACAGCAATAATAATGATAAGAGTAATGCAAAGTCCGCCTTTGTACCTTTTTTTTGTGTGCGAGAACTTTAAATAAATAAATAATAATAAATAATAAAATTGAAAAAAAAAAATCAAATCAAATCAATTAGACACGTGGAGTGCAATCCAGTGTCTAATAAAAAGACCATCTAACCAAGCACAACTTTTTTTTTGGTTAATTTATTGAAAACATGCTTGAAATTTCAGTACAGGAGTAAAAATACCTGTCACGACGCTGTCATCTACGCATTCTGTACATCAAATTAGGTAACTTTGTGTGAAAATAATTGCCCGGAAACTTTTTAATTTTGGTTTTGTAATTTTTCTGTTTACTACAAACGCACTCAGAATATTATGCTTGTGACTGTGCATGCAATGGTATAAGGATGGTGAGAGTATTTAAATTTAAGCTATTTAAACTATGATCTTCCGAACCAGAGGGGTAATTGCGGAACTTTTGATTGGTAGGAATTGGTTTAATATTCATAGTTAAACAGCTTTCATTGCGTTATTTATGTTGCTGAGCCGACAATTTATTCGAACAAATGACGCAATGGTTTAGAAATAATCTTCAATGCCATTCAGATTCTGTTAAATTGTGCGTTTCGCAATTAGGGTGCAGAAGTTACATAAAAATATCATTTATCGACAACTACAATTGGCTCTTAGAACAAATCTAGAGTCAAACGAAATCAAAATTGAATAAGTCAAATTTAACATCAAATTATTCATACTTCGGATTGTTCTAGTATATATAGAATAATAAATGTCCTATAAATTTTTCCATTTTTTTTTTTTATTATTTGACCATGTTACTCCGTTGTTACGGTCAGATAGGCAGTCACTTGCATGTAAAATACTGTTTTTCTGCTGCACCCCATTAAACTGTAAGCCAACCCCGACATGCATATAAAACTGACATCTTTTTTTAAGAAAATAAGTGATAGACATAATTTATTATTTTTATAACATTTATTTGCCGTACGCAAAATACACCTGCCCGTTCTACCTAGGTAATAGGTAGAACGGGCTGGTGTCTGCAACTCCACGTCTGAGCGCGTATTTTGCGTACGGGTGGGAAATTGGTTATTCGATCCACCCCAGCTCCTCGAGGAAGGCCAGCTGCTGACTGTCTCCGTTCTACCTAACATTCATTTGCACTCTGTGATTTTAAGTAAACCCGTACTTAGTGACTTATTACTTGTTGTTATTCTTGGTAACTTGTATACTTACTTTTACCATGTTTGTAAATATGTAAGCACCATATATCTGCCATATAATTAATTTATATGCCATTGCTCAATTTTTTTTTTTTTCGTTTTATCTAATATATCTATACCACATGGTATAGTAATTTTATTCTAGGTGCATCATTTTCACATATAATTATTTAATTATTGTATCTAAAATATTGTTAAACGGTTTATTGTGAAGTTTCTTACTCATTCTTCTCCATACGAAAACTACCTTTTGAAATTAGGTACTAGAATCGATTGTATTTTAATATAAATATTGACCTATTTGAAATAAATGCTCTGACTTTGACTTTGAAATACTAGCATTCGGTTAGACTGGAAGCTGACCCCAACATGCATGTAAAACTTAGGTATTCAGGTGCATCTGTTTAAACTGGAATGCCGACCCCAACATGCATGTAAAATACTGGCATGCAGCTGCATCCCGTATGCCTGAAAACCGACCCAAACATAGTTGAGAGGCTAGGCAAATGATGATGGTTGAGTTTTTATGCAAAACATAATAAAATTATAAGGTGCAGCATTTAAAAAGTGTATAATATTTTATTTCCAGAATAAAAGCTCTATAGAAGAAAGAAGCTTCCATAAAATAGCAGATAAACCTAACAAATATTCAGATCCTACTACACCGCAACGTATTATCGTTAATACCAAAAAACGGGACTTTATTAACAACATTCCTGGGAATTACCAACTACCAAAGTTTGACCAAGCCCCGTTCCCCAAATATGGGACGAAAGTAGAACCTTTAATTCCTAAAATTGTTTGTACTTCAGTACCGTTCCTAATGTTGTGTCCTGAATCTGATAAGCCAATGTTGGAAGAAAAGTTATCTGAAATTGAGTATCGTAGTTTTGCACAATTCAGCAAGCAAACCAGCATACCGATCAGTCAACGTTTCCAAAATTACAAGAGACCATGTCAAGAGAGGAATAATAAAACAGTGAAGCCGTTAGCAAAAATTATAACATCAACTCCAAAGAATTTATTTTTAGAATGCATTTCGGAATCGCAGAATTTCATTCCAAATGCATTGATAAAGGAACCAACTTTAAAATTAGAACCGAAATCATCTATCACGACACTTCCTGAAGCTATTAAGAGTAATGCAAAAGGAGTCATAAGTTTTGGTAATAAGGTTGGAAGTACAAAATCTAGTGCAGAGGTTTCCGAATTCTTAAAGAAACAAGAAAATTCGGGGAACCTAGATAGCTCGCATTTCAATCGCATCTTACTGGGTAAACGAGGATCTACGGATAACACAGATTCTGCAGTTGAAAGTAAGTATAATATAAGCCTAATTTATCTGCATGAAAATTTTGTCTGGCTGCCTTTTTTGTCTAGTGGGTACTGGCGCAACTGTTGAGTGTGAGGTACTGAGTTCTCTTCGTCCGCGTGAAATTTCTTGTTCCACCGACCCACCGTGTCGGATCGCATCGCCCCCCGCGATTTTACTTCGTTTTCACTGAGAGTTCTTTTTGACTATTTAATCAATTTAAAAAAAAAGAGGAGGTTGCCAATTCTTTTCTATTTATTCCTAACCGACTTCAAAAATCTTCTATGTTCCACTGTATTTTTTACTTTGTTCACCGATTTCTCCGCCAACTGTGGACTGATATCAAAAAATCTTTCTTTAATGAATAGGTACATGCTTCAGAGGTGGTCCCATATAAATTTTATTGACTTTGTTTTTATTTTTTATTAATGTTTGTTCACTTGGGCCGACCTGGAACTCAAACTCAAGACCTCATTTTCAGCTGAAGCGTTAGTGACCCCTAGGCCAATGAAACAGTACATAACCATACGCATACTAAGCTTATAATGTCCCCACTGCTGGGACACAGGCATCTTCTCATTGAGAGGCAGTAATTAAAAGAGGTTTTAAGGGTCAGTTCATACCGAGACGCGACGCGACGCGACGTTACTGGAAGAAGCCAGTGATTTCGCGCGCCGCCGCGCGACGCATCACAACGTCGCGAGGCGCATCGTAAAATCGTTGGCAACACGACGCGACGCCTCGCTGCGCAGCGAAACGCCGCGCGCTGCAGCGAAACGTGGAGCCCTGCAGCCACCCGCAGTCTGCCATTTGCAAGCGCATGACAACGACGTATATTTGGCGTGTATAATTTCACTTGAGCACTCGACCAAACTGCATCAATTCTACACGAAGACTGGACAGAAATTGTAGAGAAGTCGCCACGGCGGCCTTGGCGGCCTCGGCTGCGCCTCGCGGCGTCGCGAGGCGCAGCGCCGTTCTTGCACGCTGCGCGTACTGACGATGCACCGCTGCATGTACTGACGATGCACCGCTGCGTCGCGAGTTTCTAGAAGTTGCACTCTTATTGGTCGAGCGGTTTGAATGAGTTTCGCGTTCGTTAAGGTTTAAATTTGCATATATTTTTTTTCAGGAAAGAAGCCTAAACCATCTGAAACAACACCTCTAACGCTTCTAAAACAGATCACGTTTAAACGCAAGGATGAAACAGCTGATAAGAGCTCTAACGATAAAACACCACAGGATTTTATTGTAAGTATATGCCATACTATACTCCATTTGTTTAGGTAGTTAACTAAAGGTAAACAATCTTGATATGTCTTTTTATATAAAATAAATCGTATAAAAGACCAACAAATATTATTTAAATTAAGTTACTTACCTAACATCGGTTTAAGTAAATACCTAATTGTAAACATTTTTAGATTCAATTTTTAGACAGTTTTTTAGATAAAAGACATGTTAAGATTGTTTACATTTAGTTAACTACCTAAACAAATGGAGTATAGAACTTCTCCACCAGGATCGCGGATTTGGTCGAAAGAGGTACCGTGACCCTGGCACAGGCAACTGAAGGAACACGGGTGGGTTTTAGTCAGTAAAAGTTTGACATGCCCTCCCGCTCCACCCAGAGCTGGAGACGTCATTTGATGATTTCCCACCCAGAAAAAAATATATTACAAGCTCTTCTCCCGCAACTTCGTCCGCGTGTCGTTATGGCTCCCGACCCGTCGCGTTGCATCACCCGTCCCCACTATTACTTCGTTTTTACTCCAGACTTCTTTTTGCTCGGCTCCTAACATTTTTTTTTTTTTTTTGAAGGACATCTCGTAGTTAATCTGAAAAGATTCTGACTACTTAAACGGATTTTCGCCCGGCGATTTCTCCAGCCGGGCCATAGTAAAATTACAAACTAAAGCGAAAGTCCTAAGGGTAACCCCGAGGGGGGTTCGCACCTCGGCGTAGGCGATCACTGGGGGAGGGCAGCAAGGGACATGCTGGATCTGGGTTAAATTATTTAGGGGCTAATTTAAAGCTACAGGCGCAGCATCGCGGGCTGGCTCATGCAAGGGTCGGGAGGAACTGTTAAGTCGGGGTCGCGACGACGGACCTCGGCGGCGAGGTCGGTACGATTTGTGGCTCCTAACAGTTGCAGCGTAATGTTATATAGCCTATAACCTTCCTCAGGAATGGAGCTATCTAATGCTAAAATATTTTTTCAAATACGACTGATAATTCCAGAAATTACGAGAACAATAACACATGATAAGTTTTTAACCAGTGCGCAAATTTGAACAAATTAAACTTAAACGAATTATAATAACCATGCAATTTTTATTTTGATAAACATCTTAGTACAAAAAAGTTAAGTGATCGTTAACGAAAGATGTTTATTTTGAAACTAGTTTTTATGTTAACTTGCGCGCGGCGCCGGCGCGGTGGCGAAGGTGAATGACCGATCGTAGCTACAAGTACGTTCGATCGGTTAAAATTCTAAGAAGTTCGAAGTACCTACTATGGCGCGCGGTTACTGACCTATTCCTATTGTCGATATCATATTACGAAATATGTAGGGAGTCCACAGTTTACTGATTTAAGGTCGGATAAACAATTTTAAAAAAAGTATTGAAAAAATAGTTGAAATGTGTTCTATTACTGATACTGAACCACCAAAAAAATTTGCGCACTAGTTAAAAACTTATCTTGTATAATATTTAAACTTCGAAGTTCAGTATGACAGTGTGGCACTATAAATTGGCATCAGCAGTTCTTTTTTTAGGTCAATAAATGTACGCAGTGACTTTTACTCAAATAAATCATAGGCGTAATAGTTTCAAATTGTTCATTCCAGGCTTCGACACCAAACCGTACCCGAACCATCTTTGAAGCACAAAAATCACCAGATTTACAAAAAGACAAAACTCCACCTTCTTTTATCAAGGAGTCTCCTAAGACGCCTATACGAAAAGTAGAAGACCGATCACCAACTTTGCGACCAACTGCCAACAACCAATCGCCAACTTTGCGACCAGCTGCCAATGTCAAATCACCAACTGCCAACTACTACAACCGGTCAACCTTTAAGAATAAAAATTGGTGTATTGTTGCTGACACTGATGTATTGTTACTAGATTATGATTTGATTGACAAAATTGTACTGTCTGGTAAGTAATACAATACAATCCTTTATTTCAGGCAATTAAGGCCCATAAAAACACAATACATAAATAAGCATAAAAACAATAACTATAAACTAATACATATTCTATAAAACAAAACTTAAACTATAACTAAACACGTAATGTTGGCGGCGTCGTGTTCCGCTGCTCGGTTTCGCGTAACCGTTTTCGGAAATGTCGATATAAGACACCTTTCGGCCAAAAGTCCTGTAATGCCTTATATTTTGTAATGCTGACCCAGCGAACTTCGTACCGTCTCAGAATCAATAAATGTTGTAAAGAACCTACCTAGTTATAACCACCTGGTACTTCGAAGGCATAAACAGTTTTCTAGCTGACACTCCTATGTTTAGCAAGCTCCTATCTAGTTATAACTACCTGGTACTTCGAAGGCATTAAGCGTTTTATAACTGACACACAAGAAAATGAAGAATCCTCTTTTTTATTTTAGAACAATAATTTTACTTAGGCCACGGTTCTGTACTAGAGTGGTGACCGTATAGATCGCTCCATAGAAAATACTTGCACTTCATTGTACCAGGTTCAACTGGAAGCTGACCCCGACAAAGTTGGAAAAAGCTAGGCAGATCATGAATTGTAGCAATCATCCAAAATTTCAGTCATTACGCGTAGTCAGAAGGCCGGAAGTCTTACAACCAGTCTTACCAAGGGTATCATCACCATCATCATCCATCACCATCTACGATATTCCGGTTGCATTCTTTCGGAGCCCGGGGTCCGCTTTCCTACTCTTAACCCTCCATTTCGGACGGTCTTCTAAATCCCTTATGGTGAGTCTGTAGGTACGCATGTCATCCGCTACGACGTCAAGCCAGCACTTTTTGGTTCTTTTCCTACAGGGACCCGGCGGAGGTGGCATGGCCAGACATTTATTCCCCACATAGCTTGCCGGTTTCCGTAATACGTGCCCGTAAGTGACACTCTTGCAATTTGTCGGCTATGTCACGGATATGAAGGCCGCCGCGAATGCGTAAGTGTATCGTATTAGCCAATTACTGAGTTGAACTCAGATAGGCAGTCGCTCCGTGTAAAATACTGGTACTCAGCTGCATCAGGTTAGACTAGAAGCTGACCTCAAGGGAAAAGGCTTAGTACATGATGATGACCCCTGTTTTTTTCCAGACCCAACATGTACTCTGATAATTCCTCACGCGGTAGCCGCTGACATTGAAGAACTGTGTCTGGGAGACTGTCAAGGACAACAGAGAGTCATCAACGCTAGAAAGCTGACGAGGAAACTGGTAAAACCACCGCCTCAATATATAGGTATGTATTTTTGTTTATGAAAAGATGTGTGGGAATTGTTAGTCATGGTATGGTCACGTGATACGGAGGAATGAGGAAAATGTCGTGAGGAAAGTATTGAGTATGAATGTCGATAGCTATAAGAGTAGAGGGAGAACAAAGAAACGATGTATGGACTGTGTGAATTATGATATGGATAGAAAGAGGGTGACTATTGAGATGACGACTAATAGAGAAGTGTGGAAGAAAAAGATATGTTGCGCCGACCATAAATAAATTGGGATAAAGGCAGGAGAATTATGTATGTATTTGATTTTGCCCTTTGTTTTCATTCATTGCTAATCAATTATCTACTTTAGCGTCAAGTATTCACAGTTAATTTTTGAGTGACCAATTTCTAATAAAAAAGGTCGTATAATTTTGTCTGCGTTGGAATTTGAAATTTGTTACATGAGGCATTGAGGTTTTTTTACACGCTTTATATTAGCTTCACTTGTATGTTTGTTTGTAACTGACTCCTTATAGCGCGATTTTGACCCACTTTAAACGACCAGATTTCATTCAAACTTTGCACACCTGTCAAGAACCGATGACAATGCAATAATTTCATAAATTTGTGCCATTATCCTTGCCAGGGTTACCAGGACAGCAAAAACACTGTCTTCGAAAACTACGCTGACAATACGTCTCATAATTCGAAACACCCTAAAAAATAGAAAACACAAAATAATGGCAAAAAAGCGTGGGGTGCCTGATATCAATAAAAGAAATACCTTAAAAAACACCCCACGCTTTTTTTCCATTATTTTGTACTTTTTAGTTTAGTTTTCAATGCAAGCGTGTTTTTTAGTTTTTTTTAAACTATTATTTTTTATTTACTTTGTCCACAGTGGAACCTCGAACTAGTGAAAGTGACAACATCATAGTGACAACTGATAGCATTCTTCACTGCTGCATGAAAATGCTTAATATTAATAAATATGTGGTAAGTAAATAGCAAATCCGTGTGTTACCATCCCATTTGTTCCCGTGGGTATCGTAAGAGGCGACTAAGGGACTTACTAGAGAATGGGCAGCAGCGTTCTCTATGCACTTTACCATCATACTGCGATCACCAACCCGCCTGCCAAGCGTGGCGATTATGTCAAACATCCCCAAATTTGGGGAGGCCTATGTTCAACAGTGGACGTCTTTACTTTGAAATGATGATGATATAGCATATCTAGTATTTGTTCTACTAACTAATTGACTGAGGGACCGTCGTGCCACAAACAAATATCAACATTGCGTACATTAAAATAGAGTCGAAAATAAATCTTTTTCACCACGTTGCTTTCTTTGCGTTGATGTTCCCTCGGATTATAAGCCCGATAGTCCCACTGCTGGGTAAAGAACCTTCCCTCTTTCCATTTTTCTCGTCTACTGATTGCGAGTTTACACCTCTGTCTAACCCTTTGGGTAATAGAGGCGTGATAATACTTATAAACCAGTGGTGGCCCAGTGGTAACGACTGCGACTTACGAGTAGTAGGTCGTGAGTTCAACCCAAGTAGGCGTTTTACTTTGTGTAAATTATTTCATCACTCACTAGGTACTTCTCTCAAAACGGTGAAGGAAAACATCGTGAGGAAACCGGCATGTCTTAGAACCAAAAATTCGAAGCATGTGACATCTACCAACCCGCACTGGGCCCGCGTGGTGGATTATGGCCCACTCCCTCTCACCAAGAGGTGGCCTGTGTCCCAACAGTGGGAACGTTATAGGCTGCTGATGTAATACTTTATTGTTTCTTTTTCAGGTCTTAATAACAAACGACCCACATCTTCAAATCAGAGCAACTTTACTTAACATAAAATCTTATAAACTAAACGAAATTAAATATGGTGTTACCTTCGAGCCAAATTCTTCGACAAAGAAGAAAACTATCAAAAATAATACCTCGAATGATGACGGCACAGATACAAATAATCTTTATAACCAAAGTTCATTTAGTAATTCGGAAATGAGAAATGACGTAGACGGGAAAAATCATAGTTGTTTTGGCTATCACGCGAGTTCTATTAAGAAGCAACTGTTTTTGACCACTGACAGCGATAATGATTCTAGTTTAGACGGTGATCAATATACAACTACCCAACCAAAAGACTTACAAAGTGCTGAAAACATTAATAAGGTTGATATCGATGGCCTTTCAGATATAAGTAGTGAAGTTTCAAGTTTGATATTGATTGATAATAAAAAAAATGTGGGTAGAAATCCCTTTCTGCCTAAAAACGTTAGAAAATACGGTTCTTTCAACTTTGAAAAACGAAGTCCGAATAAGAACGTTTTTAACCATACATTCAGCTTTCGAAAGGTGATTCCTAATGAGGGATTAGTCTATGAACCCAATAATTCAAAACAAGGTTTTTATAAAGATGATTTGGAATATAATTTTGAAAACACAAAAAAACCATTCTGTTCTAAACCAATTACTAATATGAAACTAACTGAATCAAAATCGGAATTAGAAAATTCTGTTAAACCAGTTACGACGCGTTCTAGTTCATCACGACAAGAATCTATTGGAGTAAGCAGAGAGAACAAAGTACTAAATCCGTCACAATTAAGAACACAAAAAATCATCAAAACTTTAAACAGTGATTCTCCAACGAAAACCCCACTTGACAATCAGATTCCTAAAACGAAAGACAGCACAGGAGTATTTAAAATACCAAAACTGTTACCAATCAAAAATCCAACGCGAAACACGTCCGTTCACGGCGAGCGAACGACGGTGAATGACAAAATTGGTACGCGCACGAACATAGATCCCATAGACGATAATTTAACGAGATTTCGTATTAGAAGTAACACTATGAAGAATAAAATAAAATCAAGGATTGACGAATGGCTATGTTCTTATATGCAGATAATGGAAGATGCTTTGATGCATATATTACAGGTATGTCTTCCCTCCATTGATAATTTACTCTTTTAGTTTCTTAAATTGTTGAGCTGCACGATAGGTAGAACGGGCTGGTGTCCGCAACTCCACGTCTGAGCGCGTATTTTGCGTACGGGTGGGAAATCGGTTATTCGATCCACCCCAGCTCCTCGAGAAAGGCCAGCAACGCCTTGGATGTTGCTGACTATCTCACGTAGGGTACTTGGGTTACCGAAGTACTTGGCCCTGTATGTGGCGATCGCCGGGCAGTTTAGAAGTACGTGCGCTGCTGTCTCGTCGTCCTGAATGCAGGCCCTGCACAGCGGACTGTCTGTAGCTCCTAAAAACAACTACACAAATAGATGTTTATTAAACGACCCATGGCCAGTTATTGCTGCTGTAACCATACGCAGCTGTCGCACAGTATACGATTTGACAAATCTAGGTGGACAAAACTCAGGAACTAAAAGAATGCTTTGTTTGTTACATTTAAAATAATAATATGATTAATAAAAGGCCAAATGGAATGTATACAATATTTATTTCAATCATTTAACAAAGTAAGTACATCTTTGTCATGTCTCAATGTACTTTTTCTTGGAAGTTTTCGTAATAGCGTGATGTAGGTGTCTGAAGATATCAGTAAATGCTTCATTAAATCGTAATGGGTTCTGTATCTTGAGGTTTTCATTGTATGGCCTAATCTGGCCTTCCTAATTTCTTTATTCTTGGCTTCAGAAGCCTCTTCAGACATTTGTCCAATTGGTATTATACAATTTTTTATTATGCTTGCTCCATGTACAAGAATTTTGTGCACTGTGGCTGGCATATTATACCAAGCATATAAATTCACGTAAATGACTCTGGTTTCATGACAAAATTCTTGAAATTTTTCGGTATTAATTTCGTAGCCTGAAGTTATGGCCGCTAAAATAGTGCCAAATCGATGGATTAGATTTTCATCAATGTTGGTGATTTGTGCCGTTGTGGCATAATTATAAAAGAAGGCTCGCGCAGTGTTACCATCATTGCTGGTTCCAAAACCCGGCTTTACTTTGTCTATGATTAGGCCAATTCCTTTAAACTTCTTCTGGATCTCTTCTTTAGTTTTTTTTACTATTTTCTTATTCTGTTCTCCCCTTACTTGCCACTCGCGAATGTCCATGCGATAACTAGTGTTTAACAAACATTCCATTGTCCGAATGTATGCATGTAGGCTCGATATGCCAAATCCGTACATGCTCTCATCTACTTCTCTAACCATTGGTTGAAGTGAATTCATCTCTTTGGATGTTGCTTTGCAGATAAAGCACCTCTGTGTTGATTTGTTTTCTGTAAGAACATTACAGACTTTTCCGTCAATCATTGACATAATCAAATCGTGTTTTATGGAGATGGCTACACCCTTTACTTCTACGCGAGTTGGTTCCAACTCCATTATTTGCTTTTCAATTACTTGGCACTCTTCTTTGATTAATGCTTCAGTTTCTTTCTTATAAATAAATTTTATCACTCTGCAGAATCTTGGTGATGATGGACGAGGGTTTTCCCATATGATCTTCTGTTCATCATTTACGAGTCTTATTGGAACCAACGAGATGATAAACATATATTCATCTGTGCTATCTGGATCTTCAAATGGTTGCTTGTATAAGCTATGGCCCGATGACCCGTCACATCCCCATTTGTATATTAAAGTGTAATTCAATACACTTATGTCTAACCTTTCTCCAATAATATCTTTGCATATTCTCAATGCAGTATGGCTCAAAAGAGCATCCAGTTTCACTTCAGCTGATATATCCGTAACAGTTATATTTTCAACAGAAGGATAGCACTGCTTCTTCACTTTGGCCACATGATCATAGCAAGGATATGCATTGAATCCCCTTTCTTTTGCTTCTTGCTGAATATTTTTATAAGTTTGGACTGTCAAGTTATTTGATATAAAAAAGGCTAAGGCTTCATCCGGAGTATACGGTCTTTTTTCTTTTGGAGTATTAAAAATTTTGCGAGCTTTCTTATACTTGGTGGCACGCTTTGGTGAGGATGTAGACAGCTCCTGTATTACTGTTGCAGCATCTCGCTTCCCACTGGCTCTGACACTTACTTGCGTCGCAAAAGTTAACTCATCGCTGCTGTAATTATGTAACAAATGTTTCACTTTTCTTTTTTTTGATTTTTCGGAACTTTCTTCAAAACTTTTCTGTGGTCTGCCACCACTAGTGATTGGTTGTGATAAGTCTTCAGGTGCCACAAGCATATTGAAATTCAAATCTTCGTTCAACCAATCTTCGTGTTCTTTTAAAAATAAGTCTAACCTTCTTTGTTTGCGAACCCATTTGACGCGAATTTTTTCACATTCTTTTTTCAAGAATGCTTTTAATTTTTCGTCTTGCTCTTCGTTTTGAACTAAAACACCAAACTGCACCTTTACGAAGTTAATTACTTCATTTAATCGATCTTTGGCCGGAGTAGAATGCCAAAATTCGAATATCGATTTTCGCTGCATTCGGGCATCTATGAAGGAAAATTAAAAATATATTATAATCGCAAAAAATCGCAAGTAATGAGTACTATATCATCAAAGTATAATAAACAGGTAATCTATTAAGACTATTATCACAGCTTGACTGCGTTTGACTACCAAGTAAAACTCCAAGTCAAAATTAAGTAGAGGAAAAAAATAAGAAATCTATGTATTTTTACACAAATGCCACACATTCGTCAAAGTAAAATATTGGTTATTTTAATATATTAATATACAGATAATTACCTCTATTTGACGAATCCATGAAAAAAACTACTCGAAGTCGCTCAAAACACAAAAAAAACATGTACACTCTTTCAGTGGCGTGCACAGGGTTTTATGATCGGGTAGGCAGTTCAAAAAAAAAACGTCTTTCGTAATTGCTCAAGTTAGTGAAGAAAAACTCACTAGGTGGTTTAAAAGTTTGAAATGGCGATTTCCTGATAATGCTAATAAATGATTTCGGCCACCTCAAATATCTGATCCAGGTGAGTGATAGTTGAAAAAGGCCCTTCATGTGATTCGTATATGTAAATATATTTAATAGGTAAATTTAGTACGGGTAACAGCAAAAATAATAAAGTAAACAAACTCATTTATAAATGACATAAACGCGCCTACCTTTTTTTAAATATGATTTTGAACCATCGTCATAAAAAGTTGGTATGCGTCTTCATTCGACCAATAATTCTTTTTCCGTCGAAAGCACAGAAAGATGTGTAGGTACTTGTTGTTGACTTTGTGTGTTTGTTAAATAGGTACGTAAGAATCCGTTTTAATGAAAAACTTCTTCGTAATACTTCTCTCAATACGATAATTACCAAAATCTTTGAGCAAGCCGTGGGATAGTAATCATGTAAATCTGCAAATCCCGAACAATTCCACACTGTACTCGAACTACTAAACTAGCAAGGAAAAAAAATATTTTAATGTGTGTAAACAACAACACAGCCGGTTTTAGTTGCTTAATTATTACTATGAAACTTACGAGTTGCATTACCTCTTTGCTGGGTTATAATTCTCGTTACTCAGGTACACATTTCCATTTAGATACACTTTTTAACAAACACACATTTTCAACACAAACCTCACAATCGAACAACATTTTGAAAAAACAAACAAACAGCGTAGTAAGTAAAAATTAAAACAATTCAAAAAACTAATTGAAATAAGCAACAAATCTACCTAATATTAACGTTTGTAAATGAATTAATCACAAGAAAACTCAATCAAAATAAAAAAACTTTTTTGCAAAAAAAAACAACCGACTTCCTTAAAAACACTACAAAGTGAAAAATAACTTTAATTTCGGTAGTCGGTGTCTTAGGATCTGTATTTATGGTTTTTTTGCCACCGACTTCCGAAATTAAAGTTATTTTTCACTTTGTAGTGTTTTTAAGGAAGTCGGTTGTTTTTTTTTGCAAAAAAGTTTTTATTTTTAAATTTTTAGTTGTGGTATTCACCCTGCACTAATTCCAAACAAACAATGCATATTTATGCGATAGCAGAAATCGCGGTTGATTTCCTGTCATTTTTTAAAGAGTTCCGGTGTCTGTCTCCCGAACTCATCATCAGATCTATATGAAAATTATATGGGACCATTTCGGAATAAACCCCTTTCGAACAAAAAAAGAATTTTACAAATCCGTCTATATATGACGGAGTTATGGCCGAACATACATAAAAAAAAAAAAAAAAAAACATATAAACATCCGAATTGATAACCTCCTCCTTTTTGAAGTCGGTTAAAAACATAAAACAGCGCGCTTCACATGTACGAAATCAATATGGATCCTTTCGTAAACAAACAATTTCTAAATTTTGATAACTAAAACGTTGACAAATAAAATTGCATCATTGCGAATCGTAATGTTGCTGAGGCTACGTACATATTCAACTTGATCGCATAATACTCACAGCGCGCTGTGATAATACTCACCAATCACAGGCGTCCATGCGCCAATATTGAATGGCGCAGAGACGCCTGTGATTGGTTATCCTGCGGCAGGACTTCGCTTTATGTGTGCAATGTATAGACACGAAAATGTAGAAGAAATTACCACTACATGCGTACATTTATGAATGAAATAAAGACACGATCGTTCGCTGCCTGCTTACGTTTCGATCTGTTATGAATGCGTTGCCGTAGTAAAAAGAACGGTATGAACGTTGCTATTATATTTACATTAGGCGTTTAAACTTTTTGAATGGTTTTATTACTTACTGTTAGTATAATTCTTTTATTTTTGAAATATTAGTAACTAGTCCTTATCTAGGGTCTAGACCCTAGGGTCTGCAGTGTCTTTTTGCCTATATGGACTGCACGCCACTGCACTCTTTAACGTTAAAGGTCACACTGAGCGGGTCGGCCGACTACCTGCAGGGTTTGGGCGCTTTCGCCCTTTGTTATAACCGGTTTCGCGCGGCCTAGGGATGACTTACTATTATTGTCAGTTAAGTAATATATTCAAGGATGTAAAGAGATCAGTAAATCGTTATTTTAAGTATTATATTTAAATACCTATTGTCCAGCTATATTGGTCAAATCGTACGTTGTGTGTCGTTTGTCTAGCCGGAGGACGTGTTTTGTGAGGCGGGCATCGATGGCAGGTAACGCTTCCTTGGCCTGCCTGCACTCACTTTGGTCGAGCTGCACGATTGGTGACAAATACGTGCACTGACTGGACAGGTCAACTCAATCTGTGTGGTTCTTTCCTCTAACGACCATTTCAGACAGCTATCTACATGGTCTTCACATGATGTGACCAAGATTATGTCTGGACTTTAAAAGAGACTGTAACCTCTGATTTTATTTCGGCCTTTCTTCTCAGAGTAGTCAGTTCAGAAACGCCGAACTCATCTAAATTAAAAAAATATCATTGTCGTTTAAAAATGTTTGTACAAACCTACTTACAGAAATAGAATCATTTACTTTAGCGTCATGTAGTCAAAGTTGATTTATGAGTGAATTTTGGAATCTATAACAAAAAGGTCGTATATTTTTTTCTGCATTGCAATTTGAACTTTGTCATGTATGGTATGGAGCTTTTTTCCCAAAATTTGATGATTACCTTAAATTCTGAATTGCAGTTTTTTAGTTAATGAAAATCTTTCGCTTTTATAATGTTTAACGATATTATCTTAGACTAGCTTCCGCCAGCGGCTTCGCCCGCGTGAAAATTCAACCCCCCAATTCACCCTCTTAGGGATGGAATTTCAAAAAACCCTTTCTTAGTGGATACCTACTCTTCACAAAGAATACATCCTCCAAATTTCATGTCTCTAGGACCAGCGGTTTAGGCTGTGCGTTGATATATTAGTCAGTCACTCAGGACTTTGAATTTTATATTATCTTAGATGACACTCAGAAATTCTGGGTTTGTGCCCGGTTCATAGTAATACGCTCACCGCTTATTACATGGGACTTAAACATAACCGGCGAAATGTGAGTTTTACGTGAGAAATGTAACTCCAATCATGAGTTACCTACCCCCCTTTTTATGACGTCTCTCGCTCTGGGCGGAGCGGGAGGGCGTGACAGAATTTTACTGACAAATACCCACCCGTATTCCTTCAGTTGCCAGTTACGCCTCCTTAAAACCAAGCTTAACTTTATTGTAACATGTCCTCGTGGGCCTAGTGGTCGCAACCGATACTGCTAAGCATGAGGTCACCGGTTCGATCCACAGGTCGGGCAAAGTTCTATTATATATATAGACTGGCCTGTTAGTCTAGTGGTTAGTGACCCTGACTGCAAAGACAGGTCGTGGGTTCGATTCCCACCCAGGACAAATATTTGTGTGATGAGCACACAATCATTTGTTCTGTGTCTGGGTGTAATTTATCTATAATATGTATGTATTTAGAAATATTTAAGTATATTTATCAGTTGTATGGTTACCATAGTACAGGCTCTGCCTAGTTTGGGATCAGATAACAGTGTGTTGGTTGTCCTTAGATATTTATTTATTTATTGGGTTTTTCCTATCTGGAATTTCTCAATAGCAGCCCCATCTGTATTTGTACCCGGTTGATGGCAATAGGCTGGTCCCATATTACATGGGACTTAAACAAAAAGTGGGTACAGACGCCAGCACTTGAAGCTACTACAATCTTTCAAATGTCTTGAATAGGTTTTCAACTTTAACGCTAAAGTATAAGATTCAAGATTGATTAGGAAAATTTGATAGTTTCGAGTACCTTGAAGTGCTGGCGTCTGTACATATCTGCCCAATCCTCTAGAGGAACATGGCATGATGCTATGTTGTGTATTAAATAATTATATTTTGATTTTCAGAAAAACTGCTTTTGTATGAAAAATACTGTAGCCCCACTGACATTAAAGGAAACATTAAATTGTATTAGAATGTTGTTTAGTAGTAATACAAAAATACGAAATTTTACAAATAAACTATCAGCGTTATTGGAAAATTCTGTGCTTCATGGACAGGGTAAGAATTATTTTTTGATATTGAAAAATGAACCTTATATAAGGTGTGACAGAATAAACACAAGTCGCAAGTGACCTACCTAATAGAAAAATGTTATTATTCAATTAATGACGTTTTAATGGACAAAACTTTTTAATATCACATGTACCTAATCTACATATATTTTTTATTTTATTCTAAAGTAACATTTCGATTTGAAAATTTTCAATATTAATTTTTGTATGTGTATGTTTAATAATTCTAACTGTGACATTTTTATTTTTTTATTCATATAATAATTCTAACTGTGATAAAATTTGTAATTTAATTATTTGATATAAGTTAATAGGATAGCTTCTAAATATATATTTTTGTTTATAAATTTTTGCGTGCATATTTCTAGGCAGAATGTACATGGCTCACTTTTATCTACTCCACCTGTATTTTAATTTAACCTACATTCGTTGTAAATAAATGATTTGATTGATTGAAGTCCTGAAAATAGTTAATTCATAATTCTGAGACTCTTCATATCAGCTGAAATACGTCAACTGCTGGACTTAGGCCTCCCCCAATTTGGGGGGGTTTGCTATAATCGCCACGCTTGGCAAGCGGGTTGGCAATCGCAGTATAGTGATAAAATGTATAGAGAGCGCTGCTGCCCATTCTCTAGTAAGTCCCTTAGTCGCTTCTTATGACACCCACGGGAAGAAATGGGATGGTGTTATTCTTGACGTTCGGCACCATACGGAATTCTGAGACTACTGAAACGATTTTAGTAACTTTAAAAATTGGTATTTTAAAATATATAAAAAATGGACAGATGCCAGCACATCAAGCTACCCGAAATTGTCAAATATTCCCAATCAATCTTGAACCTAAAACTTTAGCGATAAAGTTGAAAATGTATTAAAGAAATTTGACAGATTGTAGTAGCTTGGTGTGCTGGCGTTTATACTTTCCCGTAACTACCGACGATTGAGGCAAAGAAAATTCAATTTTATGCTAAGGCATTAAGACTCAATTTGAAATGCATAAAATAATGCTAGGTTTAATACGTTTTCGAGTCGGCCTTGAAATAAGATTTAATTGTCCTCGACTCAATCGTCGGTAGATATGAAAAAAAAATACATTAATTTTGAAAAAAAAAAATACCCATATTAAAAGTTTCTGAAATCGATTCAGTACTCAATTATGAACTAACTACTTTAAGGTATTTTGTTACACCTTGTATAATGTGAAAGTTTACATGTTCTGATGATTATATTCAATCATGCAAAAACTGGCGAACGGATTTGGATGAAATTTGGAACACAGATAGATTATAACCGGGATTAGGTTACATTTTATCCCGGTAGTAAGTTTTCATGGATAATTTTCGTCCTACACGCAAGCGCAATGGCTGGCAAGAGCTAGTTAAGAAAATAAAATAAAGTGGTTTTATTTTTATCTTTCAGGTAAATCAAAAATGTCTTTAACGCCAGAAGATTTCATGAAAATATTCGGATATGGTGTGCTGTTAGTACAAGCCTTAAAGGTATTTAAAATGTATTTCTTTTTATCATTGAAACATTTTTTGTAAGTTTATTATGACAGCCACATGGTAAGCTACACTTGGCGAGGTCGGTCCGTAGATGGGTGACCATCTATAACATATCGAGGGCCGTCCGTGCCTCGGAAAACACGTTAAGGTTTTTGTCCTAGCTGTCGGGCTGCTGTTACGGGTTGTCAGAAGCCCGGAAGTCGGAAGTGGTGATGCCAACCAAGGCGGGTCGTCGAGGTCAGATAGGCAGACATCATCATCATCATTTCAAGACGTCCACTGCTGGACATAGGCCTCCCCCAAGCTCCGCCACTTTGACCGGTTTTGTGCTTCCCGCATCCAGCGGATTCCTGCGGCCTTCACAAGGTCATCGGTCCACTTTGTTGGAGGCCTTCCAACTCTACGTCTTCCGGTACGCGGTCGCCACTCCAGAACCTTTCGGCCCCATCGGCCATCTGTTCTGCGAGCAATTTGCCCTGCCCACTGCCACTTCAGTTTAGCAATTTTTCGGGCTATGTCGGTTATTTCTGATTCGATCGCGTAGGGAAACTCTAAGCATAGCCCTCTCTATCGCCATTTAGGTGACTTTCAGCCTTCTAATAAGGCCCATTGTGAGCGACCACTTTTCAATTCCAGAGAGGCAGTTGCTCCATGTAAAATACTGGTATTCAGCTGCATCCGGTTACACTGCAAGTAGACCCTAATATCGTTGGAATAAGGCGGGTAGATTATTCGATGTTGCTTTTTTTCCTTTTTGTTTATGGCTATCTTATGCTGTCCCATTCCTGGGCACAGGTACTCCTCCCTCCACTCCTACCACCGTTCGCGAGCCCACGCGTCCTTCTTGCAGTTGTGACGAAACCTATCCAGTTCGTCTCTCCATCTCCTACGTGGTTTGCCGCGACCCCGCCTACAATTGTACGGAACTGTTGCCCTGAGGCAGTCCTCAGGGCACCAGTTCTGGACTCTTCGGGTCTACAGTTTGTCTGGCATGCAGCAGACATGTCCAGCCCAGATCCATTTAAGTTGGGCAGCCTTTGGAGCCACGTCAGCTATCTTTGTTTTGGAGCGCAGTATTTTGTTTCGATCTTACTAGAGATTGGGCAGCAGCGTTCTCTATGCCTTTTACTACCATACTGCGATTGCCAACCCGCCTGCTAAGCGTGGCGATTATTCCAATTAGCGGTGCATGGGGGAGGCCTATGTCCAGCAGTGGACGTATTTTGGCTGAAATGATGATGATGACTGCGTTCGCCAAACCGCCTGCAAGTTTGGCGATTATGGCAATCAGATGTACTGGAAGGTCTCATACAAGGAGGACTGAAGACCTTGTGAAGGCCGCAGGACCTGCCAGGGTCGCGAGATTGTTCGAAAGAGATACCGTGGCCCTGGCACATGGGCAACTGAAGGAACACGGGTGGGTTTTAGTGAGTAAAAGTCTGACACGTCCTCCCGCTCCGCCCAGAGCGGGAGAAGTCATTTGATGATTTCCCATCCAAATAAAAAAAGGCCGCAGGAATCCGCTGATTGCAGGAGGCACAGAATCGGTCGAAGTGGCGGAGATTGAGGGAGGCCAATGTCCAGCAGTGAAACTCTTTCGGCTGAAATAATAATTGTGTTTTGATAACGATCCGTTAATTTAACGCCTAGTAAGTTATTTTTACCATTGCTTTTGGAACGAAGTTCCTTATCGCGCGTTATGAAAGGGGGCTAGACGGAAAAAAATCTTACGAAAAGTTGTGACGACTTGCTTTAACCGACTTCAAAAAAAGGACGAGGTTTCTCAATTCGACCGTATATATTTTGTATGTTGTTGTTTTTTTTGTTGTGAGTAGAGAGGGAGAGAGGGGGAGAGAGAGAGCGAGGTAGAGAAGGAGATAGGGAGAGAGAGAGAATATTTTTGTTGAGTGTATGCAGGTTTTTTGTACATAATAAAAAATTAAAAAACTATAACTATTATGAATCCTGGAAAGGAACTTCGTTCCATCCGGGTGTCCCTTGACACCTCTAAAGTTTTATATTTTGATTCTTACATATCTTTCTCATCATCATACACAGCCCGACTTCTCTCTTCCGGGCATAGACATCATTTTTTCTTGTGGAATTCCACACGCATCTGTAGTAGCCACATCCAAGATTTGCCCGCGATGGCAACAATGTCGTCTGCCCATCTCGCCGCCGAAAGACCGACATCTTGTCTTCCAGTTCTTTGATGCCATGCCATTTTTACTCGATTAACCGGACTAACTGTTGATCGAAATCGAAAATCCGGATAGTTGAATGTATAAAGAAAAGCGGTTTTTGTACATATCATTGCATACATATACAGGGTTAATTGTTACTAACATCGTCATCACTTGACTGACTTTTAATAATTCATCATATTTTTAGTTCATCAGATTTTCATACAAAAATAAAAATGTTTAAATTGAACGCTCTAAATGTTACGAAGTCTATGCGAAGCAAAAGAAAGCAATAGAACATTACCGAGGGGAGCGGTGTTTAGGCGGTGGAGGCGCTTAATCTTGACCTATTTACGGGCGGCCGATTTGTGTATGAAAATCTGATGAACTAACATATAATGAATTTTTTAAAGTCAGAACAAAAGTTCAAATCAAATCAAATCAAAATCAAATATTTTTATTTGTAGAACATAGGTAAACAAAAGTACAGATGTCAAAAATAATATTTAGAACGCTATGTCTTGCCATCAAGTTGTTGATTATGATGTTTGTAACATAGCCCTGAGAGGTTGCTGGTGTTTTACAAATATATAACCCTGTATATACATAATGGTATAATATTAAAAACCACAAAAATCTATTTTTAGTAAGAAATGATAACGTCATGTGATGACATAATATTTTCTAGTACTGCAAGATCCAACATGTCCGTGCTTGGATGGATTCGACTTGAAGCTATAAAGTTAGTCCGGAGAATCGCGAATCCGTATAACGGAGGGCCGGATAACCGAGTCTCTACTGTATATTATTTTTCTGTTCCAGAACATTCTCCCGCCAAGCGAAGAATTGAAAGAGGCGGAATTACGTCTAAACGACTTACAAGTTAACTTGGAGAGTAAAATTAAAGAATTTGATCCGGAATTGGTGAAAACTTCTTCTTCTTCTTCACTGAGCAAGTCAGACAGTGATCAGAGTCTAGAAGAATTGCGACCACCTTGTGAGTATAAATAAATACATATCTTCGGATACCAACACACTGTTATCTGATCCCAAAACTAGGCAGAGCCTGTACTATGGCAACCAGACAACTGATAAATATGCTTATATATTTCTAAATACATACATATTATACAACATTATTTTTTGTATATGCGAAACCCGAAACACCCGTCTAGTATTTTTATGTAAAGAATCTATGATAAAAATTTCAAAACTGTATCATTAATAATGACAAAGTTATAAGCTTGGTATGTTACCTGGTTGTCCGTACTAAAACATGTACACCAAGCGGCGGGCGGCCGCGCCATCCGCGCGCGTGCCACCAGCGTCGTCTTGCCCTCATTGATAATAATTTGGCAGGTGGTAGGTACCTAAGTCGGTGTCCAACTTGTAAGCGTAATTAAATATATTTGGGACAAAATATAACATGGTGTAAAAATTATTGGAATCGATTCAGTAACTGATTCTGAACAAACTATATTCAGATTTCGCATATACTAAAAATAATTTTGTGGATAAATTACACCCAGACACAGAACAAATAATTGTATAAAAACACAGTATAAATACAACATTTAACATACCTAATTAACGCAGATAAAAAAAACTAATCATACTTTTTTTTTAATTTTTGTCACTACATCTTTTAAACCACACCGTTGTCTTATCACATCATTCCTCTTGGTTCATGGTTCATGGTTTGGTCGTGTTGAGAGGATGAATGAAGGACGGCTTACAAAAGGTATTTAGAAGGCAGATGTGAGTGGAAACACCGGGAGGGGACGCCCTAGGAGGACATATTGGTGATGTTGTTCAGAAAGGTCAGGTGCGTAGTACTCGCAACCGGCGTGTGTGTATGACCGATTGTATGAACCTAAAAGAGGCAAAAGTAGTGTGTAAGGATCATGCAGGTGGCGCCTGCCAAGTGTGGCGAATATGGCATACCCTCCAAATAGGGGGAGGCTTATGTCCCGCAGTGGACGTCTTTTGGCTGAAATGATGGGCATTATCAAGTTTTGATCTGTGTCTAGAACTAAGATGATTATTAAATAAAATTACGAAAACCGACGAGGCCGTATGAGCTTGATGCAATTGCTTTTCCGACAAAAAATATTAGCCTAGGAATTTGCCGCGTTTTTGTTTTCTTCAAATACATAAACGTTAAGTTTATTTTAATTTATTTTTAATTGTCATTATTTTTAATAAATGCTTATCTCATATTATTATTGTGTTAATTTTTTCGCAAATGGTACGAAAAGTAGAGTATTTTCCTCGGTGATGAAGCTGTCTAAGTCTTGGGTGAACTTAAATCCCTAGCTGCACTCAGGACTAGTCTTAAATCCCTCGCTTCGCTCGTGATTTAAGTTTTTAACACCCTTGCTACGCTCGGGAGTAAACCTCGAGTCCTTCGTTACGCTCGCGATTTAAATCGTCACCCGCGACAGAAGACACTGCTTTATCCCCTTGGTTAATAATCTACTAATTCCTTTTTCAAAAAGATGTATAATGCTTTATATACAAACTCAATGGTGTAAACACAGATGTAGTTCAGTATAAATTGCGGTAAGTATTCCAAATTTAAATCACATTCTCCCCCTAGAGGATGAATGAAATTCAGTACAATCTTCTTTCCCTGTTTTTAACAGATCAAAAATGACTATTGTTATGTTCGCTTTTTGTGGCATAGAATGTCACTTTTTTGAGCAAGTGGTACGAAAATGTTTTTTTTTCTTTTTCAGTCATCAAAAAGAAATCATACGTTATAGATTATCTGAAGAAACATTTTAAAGAATGGGAAACTTACAAAGAAGATTTGGACGATCAAAATCATGAAATTGAGAATGTAAGTTTATTTTAACTAATTTATTAGTATAGATGCCACTAATATTCGGCCTATTCGGCTTCTTTTTTTAATATTCGTCATTCGGCCAAATGTTGCGCACTATTCGGCCGAATACTGAATACCAAATCATGAAATTAAATTCACATTTACTCATAAATGTATTTACTATAAGTATTTAATACTTATAGTACTTTGTACCGTGTGGTGCCGGACGTAAAGAATAACACCACCCCATTTCTTCCCGTGGGTGTCGTAAAAAGCGACTAAGGGACTTACTAGAGAATGGGCAGCAGCGTTCTCTATGCATTTTACCACCATACTGCGATCGCCAACCCGCCTGCCAAGCGTGGTGATTATGGCAAAGGCCCCCAAATTGGGGGAGGCCTAAGTCCAGCAGTGGACGTCTTACGGCTGAAATAATTTAATACTTAAAGTCTATTCTGTCTGTGTTAAGTAGTGAGGTATCGAAACATTTTTATTTTTTTTTGGTCAGTATTTATAGATAGCACAGGATTGCGTTTTTCCTTATAAACTTTATACCTGCTTTTAAAAATAGCCTTTCACTAAAAACGACTACCGGACGACGATAGATAAATCTAAGCGAATTCAGGCAGTCTTGGATACTATACAGCATTTGTTGTTCACCACTTCTACGAGTCTGCCGTCCGATCTGGACGAATAGTTGTCAAATAACGCGTCTCGTGACCCGAACTACTCGCAAATTCATTTATTTAGGATCTCCAACAAAGGATACACATATTCATTAGAAATAGGCACAACAAACAAATAGGAAACATATAGGCCGGCTGTGACACTACCACACGCACCGCAGTGTACACATATTTTACCGAACGGATATTTGGCTTTCGGCCCAGCACGTGGCCGAATATTCGGCTATGTACTGGCATCTACACCGCCACATGCGGACTACTTATCACAATGACGTCACCTAAATACTTTACCGCGCAACTAGTATATTTACAACGTCCCGACATCAATCGTCGGGCAGTTACCCACCAGACGAGACACCCGTCTGGGTGCTTACTCTCGAATATAATTCCAATAGTTCGACATTGGAATTGTTAGTCAAACGTCAGTGATTGGCTGGACTCACTGAGCCTAGCCAATCACTGACGTTTAACTCAACCAACTGACGTTTGACCAATGTCGATCTATTGGAATTATATTCGAGAGTAAGCACCCTGGTCGCAGGGTCCTCCCTTTTCTACAGAAGTTGAGTGAACTTAAAACCCTGTTCCTCATACCTCCAAATATACATGGTTAAGACTTGGGGGTATCATGAAAGTAATAAGCAGTGATCGGAGTAGGTAGATTGAAATGGGATCAATGAACTGGCACGTATATATTAGTATGGATATGCCTACGGGATTCCGGGATTTTGAAATTAATTTCAAATGTTGTACTGTGTAGAATAAAGAATACATCAATATGAATAAGAAATGTTTAAACCCTTTTCTTGTCTTTTTAATCTATATATATAAAATTCAAAGTCCTGAGTGACTGACTGACTGACTGATATATCAACGCATAGCCTAAACCGCTGGTCCTAGAGACACGAAATTTGGAGGGTGTGTTCTTTGTGAGGAGTAAGTATCCACTAAGAAAGGGTTTTTTTTAATTCCATTCCTAAGAGGAAAAAAAAATGGGGGTTGAAATTGTGAATTTTTCGACATCCATGCCGGCGAAGCCGCGGCAGAAGCTAGTAGTATATAGGTGATCGGCCTTCTACAGTAAGAAAAAAACAATTTTAAATGTTTCTCTATCGCATTCTATATATTTCTAATGTAGTAGGTACCTATACTCCATTTGTTTAGGTAGTTAACTAAAGGTAAACAATCTTGATATGTCTTTTTATATAAAATAAATCGTATAAAAGACCAACAAATATTATTTAAATTAAGTTACTTACCTAACATCGGTTTAAGTAAATACCTAATTGTAAACATTTTTAGATTCAATTTTTAGACAGTTTTTTAGATAAAAGACATGTTAAGATTGTTTACATTTAGTTAACTACCTAAACAAATGGAGTATAGTTTAAAAATCCTTACTTTCACAATATTTGATTCAATCCCGTAAATACCAAAATTAAATCCCGGAAAAAAGGCTTATCCATGTTATGATTTCTATGACTATTCATAATCACTGGTAATAAGATAGTCAATTGTTTCTTTTTTTTTCAGCATCCCGATTTCAGAATAGTAAGAACATTAGGCAAAAATCTCAATCTATTCAAAATAGACAATAAAAAAAAGATTTCTATATCTAACAATACTAACGATGAAAATTTGGCCAATAAGAGTAAAGATGGACCAAAACTTATAAAGCTGCTTGAAAATAATCAAATAAACAAACCCGAAATTACTGACATTGTAATAAATACAAGAAATGAAACTAAATTAACTGGACGAAGTAATAACGAAAACAATCAAAATGGTTTAGATTCGGTCGATAAAAATGTAAATAAAAATGTCCAAGATATACCATTGGAGAAACGAGTTGAAAATATAGAGAATGAACGAAATAAGGCATCAAAAGTAAATGACGAATTTAATTATACAACTCATGAGAATACTTTTCTAGATAAAAATGAAATAGGTGGACCGAAAATCATAAGGAACATCCCATTAATGGACGAATTTGAAAAGAAATTCAATAAAGACAAAGAACCTATTGATTTAGAATCATTCTACACAGATATACCTGGACCTCCTGTCGATGCAAATGTTATAGATTTTGATGTGATAACCGATGAAAATAAAGACTTCGAAAACATTGATACAAATAATGATTTTAGAGATGATAATTATGGACTAGAACTAGATCGTCCATTGTGTACCTTAGAAGATTTTTACGTTAGTCCTGATCCTAAAAATAACAACAAGACATCTGATTTTAACGAAACAGTGAATTCTACTAACAAAATAGAAGAGACGAAAAATTCAGAAAACGTCGTCGGTCGTTATTTCGAATCTGTATCAGCAAATATTGACAAAAACGCTAATATTGAAGAAAAAACAGATAATACAAATTGTGAAGTGGAAAGTGAAACTTACACCGAAATTCAGGAATCTCAGAACGGAAGTCCCGAAAAACACATTGATGTTTCCAAAACAGAACGGGTAAATTCGAACAATTTTATTAATGATTCCGGGACGCATCTAGATAATTCCGATACTTTGAATGAAACTTTTGGGAAAACAGCTCATTCCCTTCAAGATGATACTACAAATGATTCCGGTATTGAAAATGAATGCACAAACGCTCATTCCCTGGTCAGAATATTTCTTAACGAATTGAGTACTACGTTCAATATTATTCATACATTTGTGTAAGTATTTTTCAGAATTCTTTACCAATAAAAGATTTTTCGTTCCGTGTGTAGCCGGACGTAAAGAATAGCACCACACCATTTCTTCCCGTGGGTGTCGATAGAGGCGACTAAGGGACTTACTACTGAATGGGCAGCAGCGTTCTCTATGCATTTTACCACCATACTGCGATCGCCAACCCGCCTGCCAAGCGTGGCGATTATGGGAAACCCTCTCAAATTGGGGGAGGTTTATATCCAGCAGTGGACGTCTTTCGGCTGAAATGATCATGAAAAGATCCCGTATTTTTAAGGGAAATTGTGTTATATATTAATTGTGTTTTGGAAGTCAGCATAACTATTCAAAAACATTCGAAAGACTCCAAAAAATATATCATCATTTCATGTTATCATATTTAGATATTGATACCTATCAACATCCTGCGTGGGTTTCTGGTTAAACAATAATAGCCGTAATGGATGATTTACCGGGTAAGGTTACTCTTGCCGCGGTTGGTCCGTGGATGGGTGACCATCTATACCAGACCAAGACCCTCGGAAGGCACGTAAGACCGTTGGTCCCGGCTGTCGTTCGTAAATCTTTGACAGTCGTTACGGGGCGTCAGAAGCTCGAAAGTCTGACAACCAGTCTTACCAAGGGGGGTGGCATTACCCAGTAACTGGGTTGTGGAGGTCAGATAGGCAGTCGCTACATGTAAAATACGGTATTCGGCTGCAACCGAATAATCTGGCAGCCGACACCAATATAGTTGGGGAAAACGCTAAGCAGATCATGATGTCCTATCACATCCTGCAAGTATGTGATAGGACAGTTCCTCTAGCCAATTTGACCTTGTATAATTATTTCAATATTTTCAGCACAAAATTCATTGAAGAAGCTCGTGAGACAAAATTGTCTGGGAGAAGGAAGGATGCTCTACACAGTCAGGCTAGCAAAGCTTGGGAAGACATAGTGGCTATTATAGAACACTTAAAAAGGTCAGTTTTTTAACTTTATTTCAACACGCTTTTTTTGTGGGTGGGAAATCATCAAATGACGTCTCCAGCTCTAGAGTGGAGCGGAAGGGCGTGTCAGACTTTTACTGACTAAAACCCACCCGTGTTCCTTCAGTTGCCTGTGCTAGGGTCACGGTATCTCTTTCGAACAAATCTCGCGACCCTGGCAGGGCAGACGCTTCTATTAGCTTGGTATGTATGTATGGAACAAAATCTTTGAACGTGATTTTGCACCACTTTTTTTTTTTTTTTTTGAAGGACATCTCGTAGTTAATCTGAAAAGATTCTGACTACTTAAACGGATTTTCGCCCGGCGATTTCTAAAAAATTAAACTTTTTAGACCTCCAGCCGGGTTTTGCACCACCATCAAAAAGTCGGATCAATTTGAAAACTCTACACACTTATCAAGGACCGATGACAATACAATAATTTTATAAATTTGTGCCATTATCCCTGCTGGGTTAACAGGATAGCAGAAATAAACTAGAAACATGCTATTGTAGTTGGCTGAACTAAAAAAAAATAGTTTAAAAAACTAAAAAAAAACGTTATAATAGAAAACCAATCTAAAAAGTAGAAATAATTGGAAAAAGCGTGGGCTGCTTGATATCAATTAAAAATACCTCGGCACCCCACGTATATTACGCGGGCGAAGCTAGTTAAGTGTAAAAGGTACTTACAACAAAAAAAAAAAACATTTTTTTACTGTCCATCTGTCTATATTTATGTTTGTTTCGGCTTTTCTCCGAAACGGCTGGACCGATTTTGACGGGACTTTCACTGAAAGCGAAAAGTTATAAAAAGTGACACAGGCTTTTTGTCTCGGCAGCACATTCAATAGTAATAAATATGTAAGTATTTCTGTTTCAGTATTATCGAGAGGGAAACAGCTGACAACACAGTATTAAAGATATTGCTACGAAATGCGGGCGTCGAAGCCACTACAGACAAGAGAATAACACGATATAGGTAAGTTATACAAGTCAGTTTTTATCTCATCATCATTCAGTGGCCTTCACAATCAGCCTATAATGTTCCCACTGCTGGGACACAGGCCTCGTCTCTGTATGAGGGAGTGGGCCGTAATACACCACGCGGGCTCAGTGCGGGTTGATGGATCTCACAAGTCTTCGAATTTTTTATTCAAGGACATGTCGGTTCCTCACGATGTTTTCCTTCACCGTTTTGAGAGCAGTAGTGATGAAATTATTTACACAAAATCAAGTGCCTTGCAGTGGCGTGCATTGCTTTTCTGTATAGGTAGACACTAGACCGCCGACCTTTTAGGTATGATAATTTAGTTAGTTTCTTCATAATTTCGGGAAACACATTTTTTAAAATAAATTTATAATCTTAGGACAACCAACACAACGTTATCTGAACCCAAACTAGGCAGAGCCTGTACAATAGCAACCAGACAACTGTTAAACATACTTATATATTTATTAATACATACATATGTACGACTGTACGTCTGTGTAGCGTGTAAAATTAGTATTTTGTAGTTCTCTAGGTTTGGGTCTCTGGATACACTTTTTACTTTTAAGTTTTTTCTCTATTGTCTCTAATATTCATATGCTAATGTCATGCAGTCCAGTAAATTGTATGTTATTTGAATTGTAAGTGATTGTGCTGTTGGTGTGCTTATTATAAATAAATAAATATTATAGATTAATTACACCCAGATACAGGACAAATAAATTTTGCTCATCACTCAAAGATTTGTCCTGGGTGGGAATCGAACCCACGACCTCAGTCTTAGCAGTCTGGGTCACTAACCTAACAGGCCTAACTAACTAGACTAACAGGCCAGTCTATTATAGTATACTAGCTTTTGCCCGCGGCTTCGCCCGCGTGGATGTCGGAAATTAACGCAGGAGGACGTACTACCGCGGTAAGATGTGTTAATTCGCGTTATATTATAGGTAATAGCTGTTACTCGCGACTTCGTCCGCGTGGTATTTAACAAAAAGTTTTTCATAAAAACTGTCTTTGAAAACTACGCTGACATACGTTGTTTTTTTTTAAAACTATTATTTATTTTTTCTAAAATAAAAGTAGCTTAAGTTACTCCTTGTTACATCAGCTATCTGCCAGTGAAAGTTCCGTCAAAATCGGTCCAGCCATTTCAGAGATTAGCCGGAACAAACAGACAGACAGACAAAAATTGTAAAAAATGTTTTGGTGTATGTACCGTGTATACATCCATAAACACTTAGTAAAAAGTGGTTATCTTAATATTAAAAACAGACACTCCAATTTTATTTATTTGTATAGATTAAAATGTAATTGACAGACTTATGGTGATTTATCGAGGTAGGCACTGGTTATATGACTATATGCAATGCACGCTACTGCCTCCTTGGGTTCGAACTCACGACCTATAACTTGTAAGTCGTAACCGATACCTCTATGCCACTACTGTTCTTTATTCATTTTAACACTATACTGCGATCGCCAACCCGCTTGCCAAGCGTGGCGATTATGGCAACCCCCCTTTTTTTTTTGCTTAGGACAACCAACACACCGTTATCTGATCCCAAACTAGGCAGAGCCTGTACTATGGTAACCAGACAACTGATAAACATACTTATATATTACTAAATACATACATATTATAGACAAATTACACCCAGACAGAACAAATGATCGTGCTCATCACACAAAGAATTGTCCTGGGTGGGAATCGAACCAACGACCTCAGTCTTAGCAGTCAGGGTCACTAACCACAAGACTAACAGGCCAGGCCTTTGCCTCGTCGAGGCACATGTCTATCAGTGGACGTCTTACGGCTGAAATGTTGATGTATGATAATCAGAGGTCGGAGTAGGTAGATTGAAATAGGATCAATGAACTAGCACGTATATATTAGTATGGATATGCCTCCGGGATTCAGGGATTTTGTAATTAATTTCAAATGTAGTAATGTGTAGAATAAAGAATACATCAATATGAATAAGAAATGTATAACCTTTTTGCTGTCTTTTTAATAATATATAGGTGATCAGCCTTCTACAGTAAGAAAAAAACAATTTTAAATGTTTATCCATCGCATTCATATAAATTTCTAATGTAGTACCTAGTTTAAAAATCCTTACTTTCACAATATTTGATTCAATCCCGTAGGTACCAAAATGAAATTCCGGAAAAAAGGCTTATCCATGTTATGATTTCTATGATTATTCATGATGCGAGTACGTAAAATCAATCTACCTACTCCGACCTCTGATGATAATCTACCTTATTTCTAATCTTACTTTTTTTTATTTTTCAGACAAGTCGTAATCAAATGCTTGGAGCAAGCCTTTATATTGGAATATGCCTTGAGAGTGATAGTGTCAACTACGAAAGGAGATTTTAAAGTTCTTTCAACCAACGCAGAAACTTTAAGTTCGAGTTTAAGATATTTTAATATTTTTGAATAAGATTAGTATTGTATTTAGTTTTAAAGTAAGTATTGAAATTTTGTATGGAACAGTTGGATATTTTTTTTTTCGTGATTATAATGTTGGTCCCATGCAAAAAATGATGTTCAACAAATATTGTTTCACATAAACCTACATGGGCACTTATAACGTAGGGAAACAGCGCCGATAAAAAACTCCATGGTTACTATTTAATAACCATAACCAAAATAATTGGCTTTTATAATGTTTTCAAATTACAGTGTTAATAGGTATAGGAGGACAGTGTAGTACTGTCAAGAAGTACCAGGTACTTACTTAAATAGAAAATGGTCTACAAATCCTATTGTCTATAACGTTCTCACATTCACAAAATAATAATAATAATAATTTCCAGAATCACATTCTTTTTAAATCATATATATGTGGTTTTGTTTTATTATATTAATGTGAGCTTCTATCTCCCTTTTCTCTTCTCTTTTTCAGGTTCTTCAGAGTTTGTATCAAAAATGATATTAAAAATGATATGACGTATGTATTAAAAATGATATGACTATCATGTGGAATATATGTGGCACAAATCCTTTAAAAAAAATAAAAAAATTGGTTATTTTTTTATTATTATTAACTCTATATAAAAACAATTATTAATAACGCTATGTGAAAACGTTAAGGTTGATTTTCGTATGTGGCAAATCAATCAACATAAAATAAACATAGTTTTAATTACTATAAATATTCAAATAGGTTGTCTACCTCATTTAACATAGTTTTATTTTCTAAAGATATTCTTGCGAAGAAATAGCTTTATTTTATTTTATAATTATTATTACACTCCCAGAATTCTAAATCAAGTCACCCTGAACAAAAAAAATACAGCTCACGTTTTATTTTTCTGTCCCACTGCTGGGCATAGGCCTCCCCCAAATCTTACCAGGAACTCTTCCCACGGTGCCTCGAACCAGCCCTCGCGGTATTGGTCATCTCTCCATCTCTTTTTAGACCGTCCATCTTCGCACACAGCTCTATAATCGTTCTAAATTGATTTTGAATTCAAATGTAGAATATCGATGACTTTAAAATGGTGGCCAGTATATTGACTTCAAAAATACATTATACATTTTTCTTTGAATAAACATTATTTTGATTTTCTGGCCTCAAAATTACTTACATGGAAATGCACAGTGAATAGAAAACTAAAGTTTTTTGTCTCCAGTATTACAGCTAGTAGTAGTAGGTACACACATACACAAAACTACAATCCTGGAAGCTTTTAATTTCATTTTTCATTTCATTTCATTTATTCATAAACAATTTATATTGTGTTGAATGTATTCACATGCAATCAACATAAAAATACAGACAACTATGAACTATTAATTATCCTCCCAGTGAAATTCAAGTATTCGTAGTGCTAAAACAGTTTTGAATATAATGCCAAACAATTTTAAATGTAATGTCAAACAGTTTTTAATATAATATCAAACAAGTATAAAATATAATGTCAACCAGTTTCAAATATAATATCAAAAGTTCCTAAAAATGGTAAAATGTCAAAATTTTCTCAAAATTATATAATGTCAACCAGTTTTCAATATAAAGTCAAGCAATTTCAAATATAATGTCAAAAGTTCCTAAAAATTATAAAATGTCAAAAGTTTCTAAAAATTATATAAAAGACAAAAATATATAAAAAATATAGGTAGATAATTTATTATTGAGTGACATTCGTTCAGATATAGACATTTTTCTAGTAAAAAAGCTTTTAATTTTGTTTTAAACAAGTGGTTGTTATAAATCAAAATCTTTAGCTCAGCAAAAGTTTCCGGTATTATAGTTTTGTGGAAACGGTGGCTTGATTTAGGTGTCCTGCATAACCTATTTACAACTATTGTATGGAACTATATATGGAAGAAAAGCGGTCTTTTATTTGATTTAAATTTCTTGTGTGTTGATTTCTGAACAGCGTTTAAAGGACTGTTACGCCCTAGTCATATCGCGCATAATGTCATTTTCACTCATGATGTCATAGGTTTTGGCAAAGTTTAACAGTCGGCTGCCAGCCTGACACCAACCCTCCTAGTAGTAAAGTAGAGGGAGACCAAAGAAACGATGGATGGACTGTGTGAATTATGATATGGAAAGAAAGGGGGTGACTACTGAGATGACGACTAATAGAGAAGTGTGGAAGAAAAACATATGTTGCGCCGACCACAAATAAATTGGGATAAGGGAAGAATTAATGAATAATGTTTAAAGGACTTACGTAAAAATTGATATTCAATTCGGTACGGAAACGTATTGTATGGTTGTGGAGATATATATATATAAACGTTTCTATAGTGGCCATAAAATGAGGGAGTGGGATGGTGAATATTAAATACAGGATTTCTAAAAAAAAAGGTTTGTTTTCTCGCTCTTCCGTTTGATAACGCGACTGCCGCGAAAGTCGGCTTAAATTAAAACCATTTTTTCTGTTTCGTGAATTGATACAGGTATACCTCGTTACAAATTAAAAATTAAGCTTAGACCGTTAATTTGAGCATTCCTATCTCTGTGATTAAAGGAATAAGTATCATAATTTTAAGCTTTCTCTTTTCTTTTAAATTTTAAGATTTAAAAAAAACTGCTAAAATGGTAGCTATTTTTTTTTTAAGTTAGATTCGCGCACTGTTGATCTAGATTCAAAATGAAGCATTGAAATGTGGGCTTTATACCATGCGATGCAGAGTAGAAACTACAAAAATTGAGTTACAGTAGTTGTTGACTGACCGTCGTAGAATGGAAATGCGACTCTACGAAATACGATATACAGATCACATTTCAATGATTTAATTTGAGTTAAGATATGCAGTGTTCATTATAGTTATTAAAAATGCATAAAGATGTTGTATTTGTATGTGATATAGGGTATACATGGCTTGGGATATAGTCATTTAAAACTAAGGATAAGTACTAATATACTCAGAAAAACTTATTTTTGCGTCGCTGGCACGACAGTTAGCTGGGTCTAGAACCCTGGTATTTTGCACAAGATTTTTACTTAGGACATGAAGTCTTTGGGGAAAGATATGGAACATGACCCACCCAAAACCCCGAAAAAAATTTGTCGGTCCATGCGGCAAACACCCCTGTATAAATAGTGGATTAAAAACGTTCTTTTTCTCTATGGAATATAGAAATATATAATTTAAGTAAGCTCGTAATTATTGCCGATGGTAAACCCCACCGGATACAGAGCTTGTATTCTTAAGTATTGGCAAGTTGCCAAGTAAAATATAACTCTAAATTAAGTATATTAAACTACTCTCAATTTTGCGATGACTAAAAGAAGGAAAAGTGTTTTTTTTTTTTTTTTTTCAAAGTACGGTAGTTATATCATTAAGACGAAATTGACAATGATTAGTATAAGTATCAAACTAATTAACTTTAAAATATCACCCCAATGTACATAGCAGTATCTATCATAAAACAAAGTATTCTCTAAAAAAGACTAAAAAACTGAGCAACTTTTTTAGCCAAAGTGATTCTTATTAAATTAGAAATAAGGTCGCATTAAGCTCTTTAAAGCTATATTTGTTTTCTTTTTTGCCCTATTTTTGTACAAGCTTTTGTAAGACTTATGCCTGGCTTGTGAGGTTTTTTAACATGTTAACTGCCATGTCGGTCTATGTGTCCGACACTATTTGTTCCATTCAGGCCTTGTCGGACTATATGACCGACAACACATACAAAATCTGAACATATCGTTGCTGCCTGGCGGCCATGTTTTTGGAATAACGAATGTATTTATGGAATAAATAATCTATTTAAAGTGAAATAACACTAAGTACATTTTTTGACTTTTTCTGATTTTAACCAAGGTAGTTAACGTGTTAACAGAGTTTTTCATTAGATAGTGTACCTTAGTTAAGAAAATAAATTTAATTATTAGATATAGTACGTGACTGTTAGTATGGCATAAAGATTTTAAGGCTAACGGGGCGAGCACTGCCTGCTGTGATAAACTTAAATCGCACATTTATATCACAGTTTGGTAACAAAAAAAAAAACATGTGTGCCATTCACACGTGGTAAAAGAGAAACCTTCAAAAATTTTGGCTAATTTTTCAAGATAATGAGACGAATGTAAAATTTCGGAAAGATGATATTTGTAGGCTTTAGTAATGATCATAGTGATACAAAGTTTAAAAAAATTATTTTACATTTTATTCGTAAATATTAAATAGATTTATTCAGACGGTAAACACGTGTGGAGGGGGTACGAAGTAGAGCACAAAGAAAACGACGAACATAGGAAACACTGTATAATGCTTCCTATCTCATTTTCTCTCACGTTAAATCTTATGAATTTATGTGTCTGTCTCTTTTTACAGGCTTCCTACCTATTACCTATATTAGCTTCACTTGTATGTTTGTTTGTAATCGACTCCTTATAGTGCGATTTTGACCCACTTTAAACGACCAGATTTCATTTAAACTCTGTAGACTTACCGAGGACCGATGACAATACTATAATTTCATAAATTTGTGCCATTATCCTTGCCAGGGTTACCATGACAGCAAAAAACTGTCTTAGAAAACTACGCTGACATACGTCTCGAAATTCGAAACACCCTAAACAATAGAAAATAAATAATAGTTTAAAAAAACTTTAAAAAAGTACCTTAAAAAGCACCCCACGCTTTTTTTCCATTATTTTCTACTTTTTAGTTTGGTTTTCTTTGGAAGCGTGTTTTTTAGTTTTTTAAACTATTATTTTTACTATCGCTTTTTCGTTTCTTAGACTTTTCAAATCACAACGGTGCTAAAGGAGTTTTCACTTCAAAATCGTGATAAAATACGTCACTCGAGTCTATCATCACAGGTCGTGCTCGTCCCGCAGGTACGCGATTTTATGCCGCGCACTGAGTTTTCGACTCTCGAGGTATTACTACAAGGTTTATTTAGGTATGGTTTAAACTAGGGGTTCCCAAACATTTTTCTCGTAGACCAGTTTCAAAATTTAACTGATTGTTTTGCTCGCCTTATTACATTATTACTACATTGTTTTATTTCTCACGCCAATGTAGACCCCCTGAGTCTCCCGAGGACCCCCGGGGTCTCACGTGGACCATTTTGGGAATCACTAGTTTAAATCATCAATCCTGTTTTTGAAATAAGAACCTAACGGAAATCGAAACAGTTCTTTTTACAAAACTGACAATTTAGTCTGGTGCATTTTTGTATTAAGAACTTTGGAAGTCGAAATAAAGTCGGAAATGCAACAACTGGATTACGGCTTCAGGTTAGAAGAAAGTTTTGAGGCGATCATTGAGATTTCAACATAGTGCAAAAGATACAGTTCGATTTTCAACCTGAATTCGTGCGCGATAAAAAATCGCCGGTAAAGACGTGTGCGTTAGTGAAGAGCACCGAGCAGAGCAGAGCAGAGTGTGACGTAGGTACGAGTGAGAGGGAGCTCACTCGTACCTACGTCACACTCGCTATATAAAGTTCAAAGTGTCATATTAACTATTAAGCAAAAGTGTATCTAATTGAATTAGATATAAGGACTGAATTCGCCTGTCATTCATCTTAGAATGCACCTTAGTTAAGTTATAGTAGATCTGTGAACCTCACAAATCGGGCATAGTATCGTAAGTGACATTAATTTTGATTATATTAATTTTTCATAGTTTTGGTATATTGTTATACCAGTTTTGTTTATTAAATACATAGTTGATTTAAATAAAAAGTGATTTAATTATAAAGCACATACTTTTTTTTAAACCTTATGTCCTAGTGCCAGTGTGGTCAGGCGCGGTCCGAGGGGGGGGGTCCTAGGGGTCATGACCCCCCCAAAGACAGTCATGCTGTCGAAACTCTGAACGATTTGCCTGTCTTACTATCTTAAAATTGTTCTCACTTGAGCCACGGAGACTCCGATGGACATTTGCAAAAACATTATAACCCGGGACATCATTCTGATCAGCAGCACTTGCGACTACTAGACCAAAGAGGATTTACCTTCCTAAAAATATTCTTCAGTACTTATGGTGACCCCCCCCCCCCCCCCCCCAAATGTTAGCCTGCGACCGCGCCTGGCAGTGGTGGCCCATTGGTTTGCACCCAAACAGGCACTTTGTGTAAATTAATTCTTTACCACTGCTCTCAAAACGGTGATGGAAAGTATCGTGAGGAAACCGGCATGTCTTAGAACCAAAAATTCGAAGATATGAGACATCTGCCAACCCGCTCTGGACCCACGAGGAGGTGGTTTATGAAGGCCTTACTGCACGAGGTTGTGAGATCGTATCCGGGTAAGTACTAATGTAGCATTTCAATTCATAATTATGTACTTTCCTTAGTTTACCTTGTTCGTGGCTGACATCGGTAAAGGGAAAACGTGTGGAACCATTTTTTTAGGTGAGAAATCATCAGATGATTTCAAATGATCACGGGCGACGGCGCTGGGCGGAGCGGGAGAGCGTGTCAGACTTTTACTGACTAAAACCCACTCTTGTTCCTTTAGCTGCATGTACCAGGGCCACGGTAACTCTTTCGGACTTTGTTGGGGGGGTTGGGCGTTGCTATTGTGAGTAAATAAAAATGCTTATTTTATATTTTTTATAGCTGTACTTTATTTTAATACCTTGGTTACAATAAATACCAAATACAGTATGGTTCTAAATGAATTATTATGAACATACCTACAGCAAATTGGAATTATGACAAATATTTTTTTTTTCCTGTAATAGAAGTAACTCTAGTTGCGATTATTATATTTTTGACATTGGCAATACAATTTAAGCAATTGCTAGCAATACTATTTTGACAGCATGTTCTAATTTCTAACGCGGAATATGAAATTAATAATAAAATAATACAAAGTAGTAAAAATAGGTGAACACGGCTACATATCAAACTATACAAATCCAGTCTTAGCTGACCTCGCATTGTATAGGCTTTTCGTAAAGTGGGAAGTCAGCTTATACTGGAAATGTTGAGCTTGATTTGTAGCCGTGGGTACATTATAAAATAATAATAAAATCGTCTAAAATATATTAAAGAACTTTACGCTGAAGATCGAAAACGAAAATCCTAATCCAGCATTGGGTGAGGAACGAAAATTTGTTCACGACGATTGCCAATTAACTTGTTTTGAAAAGTTCAGGACCTTTGGATAACTCCGACTGGAAACCCTATGGTAGGAAACCGGTAAACGAATTGCACTAAGAAGCATTACTACATTATGTCGCGTTTCGAGTAGACGAACATCATTATAATCACTTGAATTGGAGCAAAATGTCAATAAAATATAGTATAGGTCTACTACGGATCTCTTAAATTACTTTTTCCAAAACTTTTCAACTGCCTTAGATACTTGCGAAACAAACGCGGGCTAAATGCCGAAGTCTAACTGACTTCTGAGTACATTGGCTATATCATGCGGGAAAGAGATAGAGTTACAATAAAATCTGTGCAATACAACAGGCAGTTTCACCTCTGTATGGCTTGTCGTACAGCAGATTAGTCATACCGTTTTCGCTGCTACTATCATCGATTGAATAGTAGCAGGGTTGCTTTTTTCACTTTTATCCCTTCAAGCATTGTTATCACCCGTCAAACACTCTATACAAACACATAAATAAAAACCTACATTAACACACAGACATGGAATCATTAAATAAGTACACCTACACTCTATTAATCAACCGACCGCTGCTAATAGAAGTTGAGCAACATCCTCTCTAGGGGATCGGGCTGCTAGTTTCATGGTGACGGACCCGCCAGCGACCGCTAGCCGAGCCCTAACCAACACGGGCGCTCCGCCCCTGAAAATACCGCCTCCTCTAATGTCTTTCACAGCGTCCCCTACAATAGCACCCTTGGGAAGGCCTAAATGATCGCAAACAGCCCGAGCGGCTTCATTCATATCATTTTGGGACAGAACGAAGGTATCACTCGCTTCTGGAGCATTCGCTGCTCGCTCCCAAGTTTGTTCCCAGTCATCGGACCCAGCTCTGGCACGAATTTGATCCGAGCATCCCATTTCGAATTCCTCCAAAGGATACGAATCGGCGTAGCCTTCACCGGGATCCGGAACTCCTGAAGTGGGATCACAATCGCGTACCACGAATTCTAATGTTGCTCCAAAAGTCCCTAAGCTGTCTAGGAATGCGCAAGGGTATTCCACTATAACGAAAACGTTGCCGGGTTTGTCGTAAGCCAATTTTGGGCAAGGAACAATGGATTTGATTTCATATTCTGGAGGTACGTCCAACCTAACGTGCACTTGCTCCAGTAACTGGTCGCTAAGAGTGTTTACGCATTCGAATTGTAAAATAACATGACGAGCATAAACATGTTTAACAAGACGAACTCTATACTCAGTTTCCGCTTCCGTTAAATCAAGAGGAAGATTCGTTTTGAAAACCGGTCCAAGTCTTTCAATGCCAGGGATTTTGGCTAGCTGTTCAGCGTATATTTCTTCTATAGACATTTGGACTGGTTTGCGTACTTCAATTTCAACTATAGCCTCTTTGCTTTCCTTCCTCTCTTCCTCAGCGGGAACTGTCAGTAGATTGAATGGCTCATCTGGGTTTGTCGCTAAATGGTCTCGTAACGCCTTCTCGAGTAGAACGGGATTCGGTTTGGGCACATTTACAATGTAATCATTGATAAGCTGTTGATCTCCAGTATCTAAAATCGCGCTGTAGTATATAGCTCTGTCTCTAACTTCGTCTTCTTCATCTAATTGGCAGCGAGCGAGCAAGACCCTGATATTCGGGAGTAATTCTGGTCTTTGAGCGCCAAATTGAGCGACGGCAGATACGGCTGCTGCGCGAACGGGCCCAGACTCTAAAATCACTCTGTTATAAATAAACCTTATGTATCTTGACGGTTGACGCGATTTTGGACCTTCACGTCCCAGTAAATGTAGGATACGGACCGCTAAAGCCGTGTGTTCGCAATCTTCAATAAACTCGCACAGATGGGCCAGTCCCGTTTCTTTGGCATCAGCGTTTTCTTCAACCAAAGCGATGATAGCATCTGCTATAGCTGCCTTGTATTCTAGACCACCTTCATCACGCAACATTCCTGCCAAGAACGCCGCAAGCGACTGATGTTTCCGCGGGAATTTCGTGCACAACCGCCGTATAGCTCTAACGACAACAATTTTGAACTCATCAGAAATCTCGGAAACAAAGCTAGATATTTGCTTCATCAATCTATCGACTGAGCTTTCAGCGCCTGTTGCTAACAAAGTAGTTACTGCCAAAGTAGCTACAGAACGATTCGGGTCCGAAATCAAGTTCTCTAAATCAACCGCACAAGCCGCAACGGCAGTTGGATGCTTAGCCGTCAATCTAGCTAAAGTCCTGGCCCCAGCAAGTCTTAGAGAAGCTTTTGAAGACCCACAGAACAGCTGTAGCACAGAAACGGCTGGAGCAAGATCTCTGGCAGTCTTCCTAAGGTTGACACTAGCGTGAGCAGCTTCGTAGATAACCATTTCAGACTTATGCCGAAGACAGCATTCGATGAACTCAATGTATGGTTGGGCGGCAACCGAATCGTCGTCTTCGACGAGTTGTGCCGCTAAACGGATAAGTAGGCAGAGAGCGTAGGGCGATTTCAGTGGAGCCCTAGCGAGTCGGGTCACCAGTTTCACGGTGGAGAGTTTGTCATTCTTTCTGGAGCCTGCGACAACGCCTAATGCGTGGTAGGATACCATTGCGTTGTCGGAGCTGATGGCTTCCTGAAAAGTGGGAAAAATGTTATGTAGTTTATAAATTGATCAGTTTACTGTCTCCTACTGCTCGCAAGAGATACTGCTGAGTATAGTCAACCGTCACTGGGACACAGGCGTCCTCCTCACTGTGAGAGAGTGGGACAAGATCCACCTGGCAGGCTCAGTGCAGGTTGGCTGCTCGCACATGTCTTCGATTTTTTCGGTTCTAGGACATGCCGGTGATGACATTAAATACACAAAGTGCCTGCCTTAGTTCGAACTTACGACCTACAAACTCGTAAACAAGGGCCGATATCACTGGGCCATCACTGCTCAGTTGAGCGTCCTGACTTATTTAAGAAGTTCATATATTTTCTGTTGGATATACTCGTACAGTGGCCTCTCAAATTGCGCAATAACCAACACAAAATATTTATGTGTATAAAATGGTAGCTATTATAGTGTGTACATTGCTATCATTATTAAGGAAGTTTGCATCCTGTTTAACAATACATTATTCTCATTAATTAAAAAAGCTACAAAATGAGCCTTATCTGTATAATGAATGCAAAAATATATCATCATAATCATTATTTCAGCCGTAAGACGTCCACAGCTGGACATAGGCCTCCACCAATTTGGGGGTTTTGCAATAATCGCCACGCTTGGCAGGCGGGTTGGCGATCACAGTATGGTGGCAAAATGCAAAGAGAACGCTACTGCCCATTCTCTAGTAAGTCGCCCCTTTTTTTTTCTGGATGGGAAATCATCAAATCACTTCTCCCGGAGCGGGAGGGCGTGTCAGACTTTTACTGACTAAAACCCACCCGTGTTCCTTCAGTTGCCCATGTGCCAGGGTTACGGTATCTCTTTCGAACAATCTCGCGACCCTGGCAGGTCAGTCGCCCCTTACGACACCCACGGGAAGAAATGGGGTGGTGCTATTCATTTTTTTTTTGTAGCCCATAATATTATATGGTAAAAATAAATAAATACAATAACTAACAAGCACTCATATAAATAAATAATTATCAGATATGGTGAACACACGTCATTTAATTGATAAAGTATGTAAAAGATAAGGATCAAAATGAATATGAAAAAGATAAGCATGTTTCATTGTGGTATGACTAAAATTGTAAACCACTATGGTTTAACTGAAAATTACTCCTTGTGGTTGAAAGTGCAAATGTTTTATTTAGCATTTCATGAATTTCTATATTTAATAGTGCTTGTTTGCTTGTCTTTGCTATCGTCATCAACTGCCTGCTTTCTCCAACTGTGTTTTGGATTGACACTTAGACATCAACTGTTAATGCTGTTAATCAAAATAATACACAGAAAGTGATTGTATGCAATACAATATCAACCTGCCTAGTTTTTTCTTAACTATGTTGACTTTCCTCACTAAGTGACATTTAAATACATAAATGTCTAAATAAAAGCTTTCTCTAGGAATTTCAACACTCGGCTTGGCATTGCATCATGCAGGGTGGCCGACATCGGCGCGCTAACTAAAACCATGAATTCAACACCTGATTCAGAATAAGAAATCCTAGAAATCCCTAGCAAAGAAATATTTCTTTGGTCATTAAAAAAAACCTGCTAGTTTGTAGTAAAGTATGTACAATGTCTGTTCAGTCAAAATGTATGAAACACCAATTTTTTATAGAAGTGACAAAAAAAAATTAATGGGATTTACAATCATGGTCTGAATCCATGGTTGCGCTTCAATGTCCTTGACACCCCGTATTTTTAGCCAGTCATTTAGCTATTTAATGTGAGTGAATGAGCAGTGGTGGCCAAGTGGTAACAGGTCGCGACTTATGAGTTGCCGGTCGTAACTTATGAGTTGCCGGTCGTGGGTTCTAACCCAGACAGGCACTACATTTTACACACATTTACCTTGTGTAAATAATTTATTATTTTCACCACTGGTCTCAAAACAGTGAAGGAAACATTGTTAGGAAACTGGCATATCCTAGAAACAAAGACATGTAACATCTACCAATCTGCTCTGGACCCACATGGTGGTGTACAGCCCACTGTGGGAGGGCCACGGACAGGAGCCACGTGTCCCAACAGTGGGAACATTACAGGTTGATTATGCAGTGTTAGTAAATACAAGCATAAATATCTCAGGAATACATTATGTAATTTTGCATTAAAGTATAAACAGCTGCTTTTTATTGACAGTTTTGCTACACTTTTATTTACACAGTTTCTGCACGTTTTTGAGCCAAACTGTAGCCCATGTAATGTGTCTGGGACAATGTGTTTCTTATGTTTAGACGGACGTTGATAGCTGCGACACAGTTTATAACTTTTGTAGCTATCATCGTTTCTATTCCTAAATATAAAGTTATACTTAAATTTACTGAACACAATAAAGTAGCACTAATAACCATGACTAGAATTTGCTAATGGTGATTATAGCACAAAAATTTCTGTCATTATCTTTACTACTTTAATTTGACTTTTACCGGTTTAAATGATTCTGACATTTTTACAATTTATTTTTAAGTCATTTTTGAACTTTCAAATTTAATTAATTGCAATTTTATTTAGGGTTTTTATCAGTCTTGAATTTAAAAAATAGTTTATAATGTTAATTATTTAGTGTATTCTGTTATATCTTGTGTAATTATTTAGTGTTCATGTATTAGTGTAAAACAATGGACTACAAATTATGTCTGATATAAATAAATAAATAATTATACAATTATAAATGATTTACTATATTATATGTAGGTATTTATGGCTAAGTAATTATAGCCACACTGCTTACAACGGCAGGCTTAAAATACTTTCAGAGGCATGAAGGGCTCCTAGTATGTAAACAGGGTCACCTATCCACGGACTAGCCGTGGCAAGCTTAACTTAGTCTTATTGATCTGCCCAGGCAGCTGTTATTATAGCCACAAGACCTACCACTATTAATTATATTTTATTATGAATATAGCCTTCTTTGAGAACTGAGAAAGATCATGAAAACTATATATATTTCTAAATACATACATACTATAGATAATTACACCCAGACACAGAACAAATGATTGTGCTCATCACACAAAGATTTGTCTTGGGTGGGAATTGAACCCACAACCTGTCTTAGAAGTCAGGGTCACTAACCACTAGACTAACAGGTCAGCCAGAAAGCAAGGAAAGTGGGTGGATTTTGAGATGATGACGAGGATAACATCAGTTGTTTGATGATCTACTAATTTAGTAACAAAAGTACAAACCTGAGCCTCATTCGCCCACCGACGGACCAACTCAGGAGCGGTCGATGACAGATGTAACGCCGATACCAGCGCGGCAGAACTGACGGCAGGGTTCTTGTCTACTATAGCCTGTTTCATGTATCTCTCGATCGCCTGCAGCATCGTACTGTCAGTAATAGTGCACAGAGCCCTTATAGCTGCAGCCCGGTACAAATCCTCCTTGCCAGTCATGTCTTTAGTCAACGAAGAAGTCACAATAATCACATCTTGAGCTAAAGTACTCAGTTCCTTGATACATAAGTACACCATACGCCGCAGCATCACATCTTTCGATTGAAACAGCTTTGTGGTAGCGAAAAACGCTTCCGTAGCTTCCTGGGTCGAAAATTTCTGATCCCCTTGGTTCAGTAAATACAGAATTTTCGTCAAAATCAGGGAACATTTTCGCGGATTTACAGGCGATTGATTGAAGTATCTTGCTTCTTGTAGGATGATGGTTTTGTCCAAATTTTGGTAAGGGTTGCCGCCACTGTCTTCTTCCTCCTTTTTGTCGCGTTTAAAGCTCATTTTGAGCTTATTTGGGCTTCCCAGGAGGAAATTATAAGGTGCCGACGAATGCAGTTTACACGTCACTTTGTCTGAGTCGATGATAAAATGTCACTGTCAAAATAATTAGAATGCGTTTCGTTTATCCTTTCTGAATGCTTCACCAGTTTGGAGATAACACGACGTTATTTTTATCAAGTACGATAAATACTTACACTTTGCAAAGGATGTAGCATTATTAATATTATTCCTTATCACATTAACGTTTCGACAGATTTTTGTTCATCAAAAAATTACCAAGGTTAAAGTTTTCACAAGATTGTTCTTCCCACAGTATCCATTTCTCGAGTTTTTATGTTGAGTTACGATTATATAACATTATATCGTGGGTCTGGTGGTCGCTTCCCGGGTCGGGTAGTATGAATAAGTTCGATTGTCGGAGTCTAGATGTGTGCCTGATTGATGCCAATAGGCTCACCCCCATTACTTGGAACTTAAATATACCTGACAAAATGTGCATGTCTTTAACTGCACCTCAGCTCAACCCTTAGGAAAATACAGGAGTGATGTTATATAAATAAAACGAGAACTTTGAACGATGTTTATTGGCTCCCAGAGGCCACTCATGCCAAAACGAAAGAAACCACGATCACACAGATCGTTTTGAACCTAGATTTTTGTTTACCCGACTACGGCGACGCAAATAGTTATGATTTTTGCCGGTATCTATGTTCATCTGTTCCCTCATGACTCCTAAACTTATCAACCCTTTATTTGTTATGGACACAGGCGTGATATTTATCTATGTATGACACTTCAGTTTTGTCTGTGGGATGGAAATGTTCGTGCGATGCCCCTGAGGCTGATGTCCATACGTGATTTTGACCACTTGTCATTAGGTGGGACACTAGCTTCATTGCCATATAAGAAATACGTGGAATTTTTTTAGAAAAAAATAAAACACGTTTTTTATATAAATATTTACATTTTATTCGTTTTGTCTCATCGATGGAGAACTCACTCGTTCAATGAATTGCTGTATTTTGACATTCATGCGTAATTTTACAATTTTAAAGCCAGTAAAGTCTTAGAAAACTTGTAATTTTTTTAACATAGTTTTACACTCCCAGACTTCTAAATCGAAGCATCAGCGTAGAAGTCTATATTCAGAAGATGACATCAAACCGACGGCTAGTATGTGCAGACTGCAGTTTTGTAGCAGATATACTGATGATCATTTTTGTGTCATAATTATTCCAAATTTGAATTCATGATCTTAATACAAAAATGCAGCATGGCTCAATTGCCGAGTTCAGGAGTGTCCGTAATATTTTATACATTTCTATAATTAAAACCTAATATGGTTAAATCAACACATTAATATTTTTAGAAAGCATTACAGTAAAAAGGAACATATCAAAACAACTATACAGACTTTAAAACAGTAAAATCACACAAAAATTCCGAACAAAAAGGCTCATTTATACGAAAAATACTCTCAAAATGCACCATTTTGCAACAATTAATTTTAACTACATAATAATTTCCTAAATATTTTGTCAAATACAGCAATTCACTTATAGAACCATGAAAGTAATAATATATACAATCGCATCAGTCGTTTATTTAAAAAAAAACCTTAAATATACAGTAACGACGGCAACAGAAAATAGACCTAAACAGTATTTTACCCTCACACAATTATTAACTTTAAATAATAGAAATTAAGTTCACTATAGAAAGAAGAAAACTAGTGAAAATTGAATGTATCTTTTTTTTTATGAAAAACGGACTTTCCGTACTGAAATGAGGGAATACTTTTTCTATGTAAAAATACTTCTTATATCTATTTTCTGTAAGAGGAAGCGTCAACATTTATTTCCCTAAACTTAAAAAAATAACTAAAAATAAACTTCAGTGTGCACACAAAAATATCCTGAAAAGACAACCATGCATTTGGCTTTTTTCTTTATTTATTATTGTTATAGCCAATTAAATTCTGGTATTTAGCAGCATCTGGTTAAATTTCAAGCTGTCCCCAAGATACTTGGAAAATGCTTGGCATTTGATGATGAGCTCAGAACAAATTTTTCGAATGAAAATTAGTATGACAAAATTGAGAAGTGCCCGTAAACTATTGAATAAATCATCAATCTACAAGGTCTTCACATGATCTGACCAATATATCTGGACTTTAAAACAGACACCTGAGTTTGTCGACATTTACTCTCAGCGTGGTCAGAGAGGAAACACCACAACCACATGTAAAAGTGTTTGTACAAACCTACTTGACGTTCAAAAAGTGCTGACTCTCAGCCTAGTTTGAATAAATGAATTTTGATTTTATTTACGGAAATAAAATCATTTATCAATAGTTTATGGGCGCTTGACAATTTTACTATATTAATTTTGTGATTATTTTCTAGGCTACTGAACCCTTAACCAAAATAATTGAATAAGTACTAAGAACTAACATATTTTGCTTAAAAAATTGATTTAGATAAAAATATAATATTTTGTGAATACTTTTGTGTGCATACATTAAAAGGGGAATTCAAATGTCTGAAGGTTAGTATTGTAAGGCTAGTCTAAACTTCAGTAGTAAAATTAGTATGGTAAACATGACTATGGTATGTAGATTTAAGCACAAAACATACAGATTTAAGGGAAATAAATGAAATTTCGACATGCAAAGACTACAAGACTTACAAAAGATAAAAAAAGGGTAAGTATGCAAATCTTGATGGAGTTAACTCTTAACCTCTCCCGTCCCACTGACGACTACAACCGAAAACACACCATCACGGCATAAAAAAAAGCATATAGTCGCGTAAAGTCATAGGACGCGATATTGACTCTTCGGGACGCAGAGGACATTTTTCGGCTGACCCGATATCGCGTCAGTGGGACAGGAGAGATTAAGCAAGAGGAAGAATAAATAAATAAGAGGAAAGACCTGAAACTCCAATTGAGTAACACACAATTTTTCTGAAAGAAATTCCTAATCTTTTTCAATTTTTGAAACCTGTTGTTTGCACGCTACAGGAGTTGATGGACGCTAGATACTGAAAGTGCAAAGCTTGTAGCCAAATTCTGGGCTAATTAGAATGCTATCAACGCGCTCAGAAGAAGAATGTTTGAAAAATTCATCTGGTCGACAAAGTAAATAAAGCAATGAATATTGTCGAGTTGAACAAATGAAAGGAGTTGCAAATTGTTCGTGTGTACTCATTTGAGAGCCTTACTAAAAGCAATTTAAAATTGCTTTGAAAATAATTATATGATGATAACTCCAGAGGAGAACCAAGGCAATCAGCAAACCTTGAAGAATTACCAAACTTAAGTGGCAGTGAGCAGGATAGATTGCTCGCAGAACAGATGGCTGATGGAGACGAAAGGTTCTGGAGTGGTGACGGTCATAATAGTTTTGACGAGGTGGACCGATGACCTTGTGAAGGTAGCTGGATGCGAGAAGCACAGAACCAGTCGAAATGGCGGCGCTTGGAGGAGGATTATGTCCAGCAGTGGACGTCTGTCGGCTGAAGTGATGATAATGATATAAAATAGTATGGGACATTCATAGTTCTTCAGTTTTTAAGTACAAACTATACAAGAATATCGCATGCTGTGACAATAACATGAGCAAGACAGCAAGTTAGAACAGAGGTGGCCCAGTGGTATCAGCCCTAACTTATAGGTCATAAGTTCAAACTCAGGCAGGCACTGTTCACAAAACGGTGAAATCGGTCATCTTATAATAAAACAATTGAGGAAATGTGACAACCACCAACTTACTCAGGGCCTGCGTGGTGGAATATAGAGGGGGGAGTCTCTCTCACACAGAGGAGGCTTTTGTCGCAGCAGTGGGAAGGAACATTATAGATTGTTCTTCCAGCAGGGTGGAAGCATGGTTGACTGTCCAATATGTGTCAGAAGTACATTTAAGTATCGTTTCTTGAGTGACTGTTTTCTAAGCAGCAAGCTGCAAGGATCGGCCAAACTAGGAAGGAGGAAGAGCTAAACCGGGAAATTCAATATTAGAAATAAAAACAGCTACAAAAAATCAGACTTAATTACTACAGTTTTGGAAGTCATAATGTGTTGTGAACATTATCATAAGAATTCCCCTTGACTTAACATTAGAAATTATATTACAATATTATTTTTTGGCATTTATATGGTACAAAATTTACAAATTTCTTTACTGTTTTGGAACAACCTCTTGATAAAAGTGTTAGGTGAAATTTAAACATGCTCAAACAAAATTGGACCGATTTAAACAAAAATGTTCCACACCACACAAACCTTAAGTCTTTGATATGGTAAAATATACCTTATTTGGAGTACATAGATCACAAAAACTCGAAATTGTCGATGTTGTGGGTATCATTTTTGCTTAAATCGGTCCAATTAAGTCCGAAATTACCAACCCTGTGTTGAGCAAATGGAGTGATCTATGAAACCTGTAACATGATTGGAAATAGCTATATAATTCTAAATTTTTAATAAATATGCGTTCTGTAATTCAATTTATAATTACTAAAATGTACTTCAAAGTGGGACAATATTAGGCTCCCTCTCAGAGAGGAGGCCCGTTTCCCAGCAGTGGGAATAATATTGGTTAAATGTATGTATTATTTTTATATAAAAAATAGTCAATGGTGATGATTCTGTAGTGCACCAAGTAAACTTAAATTAAGCTATAGCTATCTTTTCCCTTCGAATGGAACAAGAAAGAGACAGAAATAAATAAAAGCTGTTAAATTTAGTTAAACGAAGATTTTCTTCGAAACAGGAGCTAAATTCGTCATGATGTGCTTAAAGTCACACCAAATTCAAGGCAATAGAGACGTAATTTAGTTTGACACTTCTAAAGCGTCACTTGTCTTTTTCTTTCGCGGTCTGTAAGTAAGAGATAGCAATGCTCATATTTTAATTCAGGTAGTGGACAAAAGAATCAGCTTCATTGCCTTTTTATTTTACACACAATACATTTCTTCACAGCATTTCATCTTTAAGAATCCCACAATTCAAACTCTAAACAATTGATTTAAATAAATACAATTACAGGTACTTTTGAATTATCAAAGGAGTCGGTCAGTCATAACAATGAAGATATGGATTATCATAAACATCCAATATTTTTTCGAAAGAGTTACCGTGGCCCCTGGCACTGGCAACTGAAGGAACACGGGTGGGTTTTAGTCAGTAAAAGTCTTTCACGCCCTTCCGCTCCACCCAGAGCGGGAGACGTCATTTTATGATTTCCCAACCACAAAATAGGCCTCACCTCTGTGAGAAGGCGTGGGCACGGATAGTCATTTTGCTTTTTGTAAAAAGGTTGGTTTCATTTTCTAGCTACAAAAATGAAAAATAGATTTTAAATATAGTTCAACGGTCTCTTCACCCAATGTCCTCTTTTGTTCATAGTTTCGGATTTCGCCATGTCGTAACATTCACCCTGTACCAAAATCTAACAATATATTTTTTAGACATTTTAAAAAGAGGTTGTTCCACAAAACAGTATCTATTCGCGACAATTTCCTTTTACGCCAAGTCATAGACTAAAATAAAGAAGAAAATAAACGTTTTTAGGTTTAGGTAGTATTGGAACTCAATGTATTTAGTATTAGTCACAGCTTAGCGTGTTTAATATTTTTATGTAAATAACTTCACACCTGTATTTCTTGGCGAGGTAAACAGATTTATAGTATGGTCACCAAAAGAGAGCCCAATGATTGTTTACAAATAAAATTTAATTTCATTAATAGAAAACAAATAGACAGGGGCTCCTGTCTAAGTAATAACACCCGCAGGGATCGATCTATCAGGTGAAGTAACACTTGCCACGGTCAGTCCATGGATGGGTGACCATCTTTACCGACTGAGACTCCTCCGAGCCACGAAAAGCACGTCAATATGTAGGTCCCGGCTGGTCATACGTAGATCTTTGTCAGTCGTTACGGGTAGTCAGAATCCCGAACCACTCTTAGCAACAGGTCATATTTCCCAGTAACTGGGTTATGGACGTCAGATAGCCAGGCCATGTAAAATACTGGTATTGAGCTGCATACGGTTAGACTGGAAGCCGACCCCGATTTATTTATTTAAACTTCTCGCACACAAAAAGGTACAAAGGCGGACTTAATGCCTTAGGCATTCTCTACCAGTCAAGCAAGAGTGGTGAAGAGATTAGACGCTTTGGTTGAAAGGAACAATGATTGAAATATTATTTAAAAAAACAATCGTTATATTGAATCGCCAATATAGTTAGGAAAAGGCTCGGCTGATTGATAAAATTAAATTTTGATTTGAAAACATCCATCGGTTTCTTAAACTTCTCTATCCGATAATCTGGAATCTATTTCTCTTTTAGTGACTTGACTATTAGAACTATATTTTGAGGTCGCAAATACTTAGAAACGGGAGCAGTATAGCTATTCACAAACATATGATATGTTTGAATGCCGAATCGAAAATCAATCAATATTACCAAAAGACTCCTCTGAAGGCTGATCACAAATTCAAAACCCCGAAAATATCATTAGTTTAAATCAAATTGACAACCGTCAGTCTTCCGAAAGCTATCTTAGGGGTAATACTCGGCAGGGTCGCGAAATTTTTCCGAAAGAGTTACCGTGGCCCTGGCATACAGGCAACTGAAGGAACACGGGTGGGTTTTAGTCAGTAAAAGACTGACACGCTCTTTCGCTCCACCCAGAGCGGGGTCTCATTCGATGATTTCGCAACCACAACAAATAATAAGACCACAAATATTTGTGATTGAAAAAGTGCCATTTTCGATTTGAACAGTCATATGGTTGTAAATAGCTAAATACTACTCATTGTTTACAAAAATAGATACGTTCTGAAACTGATTTTATAATTATTAAATTGTACTAAGCTGTGACAATGTTATAGTCAAACTATTTAATTTAAATGTAGCAAACAGTGCAAAAACTTAGAAGAAGGTGCCGATACAATTTTGTTAGTACACAACACTGAAAAACCCAGTGTTGCCAAACTAAAATTACTTGTTTAAACGTAAAATTCCTTTGGTTTACTCCAAAGCATAGTTAAAATATAGAAAAAGAAAAAAAACATTTAAAACTTGATCACTAGCAAGTCTGTTCCACAGTCTTGAATTTTTAAATTTTCTTGTATCATTTTTCAAAAGTCTTGCATCATAATAACTAATACAGCACTTACTTTAGCGTCTGCTTATACACTTTACATCACTATAAAAGTTTTGCATAATTGAATTATTCGAACTTGCATCACTTATGTTATCAGTTATCACTTTTACACTGAATTTGCGCGATACTTGCGTCACTTTTCACAAGTCTTGCGAGTCTTGCTTCACTCGTGCGTATAGAAGATTAGTTGGGGATTGGAGTCATCCGGTGACATTTCTAGTTGGACGTACTGTGGCGTAGTTCTCGCTGATTCGTAGGAATTACCGCCGTTTCGTGATAGGGAATTTCTTGATCTGTAAATTAGAAATTACAATTAATAAATTATACGAAATATTTATTGGTAACTGTACTTTTTGGTACCGGACGTAAATAAAGGGACCATCCCATTTCTTTCTGTGGGTGTCTTTTCGAATGATAAGCTTCATGCTCTGAGTTTTTCCTTTTTAAGACTCGAGTTATCAAGTGCTTGACTCTAGACTCCGAGCCTGTGTGTGTGTGTGTGTCTTGTTGATTTGCCGAAAGTGTTATACTTACTTGGCTTTGGCGTGTGTGAGTATGTGCGACTTGAGGTTGGTACTCTGTGCGAATTTCTTGTTGCAGCCGTCGAACGGACACACGTACGGACGGTCGCCAGTGTGTATGCGGACGTGGGTTCTGAAATGTCATGAAAATACAATGTATTTTTTTTTTTTTGTTATTTAGCCAATGTGTTGGGCAGGAATAATTTCTTCTCTAAAGGAAAACGTTATGAGGAAACCGGAATATCCTAGAACCAAAAAATTTAAGACATGTGATATCATAAATTCATAATTAAGTATTGAATTATTTATTGAATACCATATGTATTAAAAAGATGGTATTACAAATGAAAAGATAGATATGGAGTTGTTTGGTTGTAATATCACCACAACAGAAACAGAAAAACATCGTGAGGAAACCAGCATGTCTTAGAACCAAAAATTCGAAGGCACGTGGCATCTACCAACCCGCACTGAGCACGCGTGGAGAGAGAAGGCCTGTTTCCCAGCAGTGGGAACATTATAGGCTGCTGATGATGATGTCATGAACTCATAATGAAGATCATCTTGAGCTTATCTAGTCATTATCATCATCATTTCAGCCGAAAGATGTCCACTGCTGGACATAGGCCTACCCAAAGCTCCGCCACTTCGACCGGTTTGTGCTTCCCGCATCCAGCGGATTCCTGCAGCCTTCACCAGGTCATCGGTCCAACTTGCAGGCCTTCTACGACTTCCAGGACGCAATCGTCACTGCCGGCCGGCTATCACTGAAAACCAGCGCTTGGTCTCCGTCTCGCATAGGGTCACAGCATTTTGCTGAGTGATGGCCGTTTTGCATGGATGTGACGCATATTTTCCCACCCCTTATTTTTATTTCTGTATGTTTCTGGTTTTTCTGTGCGTCATGTTTGCCGCAAATAAACGTAATTTCTTTCTTTTTTTTTTCACTACGGAACCTTTCAGCCCCATCGGCCATCTGTTCTGCGAGCAATGTGCCCTGCCCACTGCCACTTAAGTTTAGCAATTCTTCATTTACTCAATACAACATGTCCTCATACTCACCTTAAGTTAAAGTCTAGTGAGAACCTCTTCCCGCAGCCTTCGAAGGTACATTGGAACGGTTTCTCTCCAGTATGGACTAGTTGGTGACGTTTTAGTTTTGAACTTTCTACGAATGCTTTACCTGAAATAGTTTAAAAGGGCCATTAAGTAATTTTTTATAGTATGATAATATATATATGCAGAGAAATCGACGCACAGTCTACAACCATCAATTCAGCAATAATTCTGAATTCATAGTTAACAGTATGGACACCACATAGGTATTATTTAGGTTTTAAGCAGTCAGTAACGGTTGCGATTTATATAAACAGATAAATGAAACCACATAGTAGTTATCGCTTTTGCTAACGATAGATAAAAGATAAACGAAATCGGTTCAATAATTAGGTAAAAAAAATAGAGTTTTAATTTTGAGAACAATTTGAACACAATCGGAAGGAACTTTTGAATGTCAACATTTAAATTAAAATCTCCACCGTTACTCTTTTAATCACTTGGTGAATGATTCAATGAACTTGAATTCTTGAATATTGAAAAGCGACGTTACCAGGCAGTGCAAACTATCACAGCGCTGCGCTACGTATTCTAGTTATTTGCCTAAAAAATTAAATCGGTACACCTAAACCACAAGGTACGATGGTACGTTGTCTAAGCAGACTGCATTTATTTTGATATTAACCAGTCTTACCAAGGGGTATCGTATCACCGAGGAATTGGCTTGTGGAGGTCAGATAGGCAGTCGCTCCATGTAAAATACTGGTACTCAGCTGCATCCGGTTAGACTGGAAGCCACCCCTTGGGAAAAGGCTAGGCAGATGATGATTGATTTTCTTTGAAAATATTTTTGTTTCGATTTACGGTTTTAAGTTTATATTTAATTTTACTATATTTCTGTGGACTAGTATGACTTTTGGTTTAATTTATTGCATATGTGGTTTCCATAGTATATACGAAAAATTTTGACACAATGAGGGGGTGGGGGGGGGGGGGGGCTCCTTAGTGTCGAAATTTTTCGTCGGATACAGATACAAAATATAAATTATTGTTCCATAAACTTTTCTATGTAGCATACATAAAAAAAAAAAACTAACTGAACAAAATTTTCCTGTATCTACAGCCTAGAATCATTTACTGAATTCATGGTTCCTGGCACGGTAGCACCATCTTATTTCTCCCCGTGGGTGTCTTAAATGGCGACTAAGGGACTTACTAGAGAATTGGCAGCAGCGTTGCAATGCATTTTACCACCAAACTGCGATCGCCAACCCGCCTGCCAAGCGTGGTGATGCGAACATTATGAAGCAAAGTATTAGCAATATCGTTCGACTGGAGAGTTTTTTGTGGGTGGTAGATCATCAAATGACGTCTCCCGCTCTGGGTGGAGCGGAAGGGCGTGTCAGACTTTAACTGACTAAAACCCACCCGTGTTCTTTCAGTTGCCTGTGCCAGGGCCACGGTAACTCTTTCGAACAAATCTCGCGACCCTGGCAGGGACTGGAGAGTCCTGAGACTGGCTACTCACCACATTCAGCACAAACATGTACTCTGGGCCCGTGCGTGTGTAAATGTTTCCTCATCGCCGAGTTGTCTCTGAACATTTTTGTACAACCTTTGTGTGGACATGCTGAAAAATAGAATAATAAAAAATTATATAAATAATATGTTAGAACAACCAACACACCGTTCTCTGATCCCAAACTAGGCAAAGCCTGTACTATGGTAACCAGACAACTGATAAATATACTTATATATTTCTAAATACATACATATTATAGATAAATTACACCCAGACACAGAACAAATGATTGTGCTCATCACACAACATTTGTCCTGGGTGGGAATCGAACCCACGACCCTCAGTCTTAGCAGTCAGGGTCACTAACCACTAGACTAACAGGTCAGTCAAGCTAAAAATAAACTAGCTTCTGCTCGCGACTTCGTCCGCATCAAATTTCTTACTCCCCCGACCCTTCCCGTCGCGTCGAATCGCCTATCCGTGCAATTTTCCCCGTTTTTGCAACATTTTTCATTACTGCTCCGCTCCTCTTGCTTATAGCGTGATGTTATATAGCCTATAGCCTTCCTCTATAAATAGGCTACCCAACACAAAAAGAATTTTTCAGTTCAGACCAGTAGTTCCTGAGATTACCGCGTTCAATCAAACAAACAAACTCTTCAGCTTTATAATATTAGTATAGAAGTATAGATAAGTTTATTTTAAATAGATTTAAAAAGAGGAGGTACTGCCCCGTATATACCTATGTTTATACATCTAAGATTTACCCAAAACCTACTGATCTGATATGAACAGGGATTTCGTTATTAAAATGCATATTTTTCAAGGAATGTTTTAGTATATTGGGATCTGATGAAGGTCTTCGGAGATTGACAGTGGAACTCTTCAATAACCAACAGTAAATGACCCGCGATTGCTACAGTCATATCTACACTATATTATTAAGAATAATAAATTTGTATTTTTGTTTGTTTGTTTGTAATGGATAAACTCAAAAACTACTGGACCGATTTTAAAAATGCTTTCACCATTAGAAAGCTATATTATCTGCGAGTAACATAGGTTATATAACATCACGCTACAACCAAGAGGAGCAGAGCAGTAATGAAAAATGTTGCAAAAACGAGGAAAATCGCACGGGTAGGCGATTCGACGCGACGGGACGGGTCGGGGGAACACGAAATTTAAAATTTAAAATTATAATTACAGCCGGGACCAACGATTATCGTATTTTCTGAAGCACGAAGGAGTCGTGGTATATAAAGATGGTCACCTAACCATAGACCAATACTGAAAGCATAGCATAACCGGATCGAACAAGCACGAGACCGGAAAGTATAGGAGAGGGAAAGTCCAGGCACTGCTGGTTCGGGGTGGGTAATTCCAGGCTGAAATAATGGATATGATAAACTTACTCTTACCTATTGTTCTATCTGATGACTCCGGCATAGGTTTCTTTAGTCTTATTTTGTGTCCGGGTCTCGCAAACTCTGCTAACTGCTTGGGGTCTGATAGGTCTAAACCTAGAATTTAAATAACATCTTAATTAATATCAATCCAGGTTTATGATGTAGATTCTTTAGTATTTTATGAATGTGAGACCGTTGAAGGCTGTGTGGACCGTAGATTTCTCCATTTTGTATTTTATTAAGTATGAAGTGAAAAATATAACTGTATGAACCGAATTGTTCTCACAATAAAGCCATGATTTCACGGATTCCCATCTTGTTGGTACAAAATGTTAAATTTCGTGCAAATAGTCGCTTATCATGGACTGGAACTTCAAAATGAACCATGTAAACCGCAGTTATGGTCGACATTTCAATGGTCAATTTGTATGATTATAAAGATAACCTGATAAAAATTGTTATTTTCATATTTTTTATACTTTAGAAAAACTTCGAAATGAATCATTCACCGTACCGTAACGGTACCGTGTGGTGCCGGACGTAAACAATAACACCATCCCATTTCTTCCCGTGGGTGTCGTAAAAGGCGACTAAGGGACTTACTAGAGAATGGGCAGCAGCGTTCTCTATGCATTTTACCAACATACTGCGATTGCCAACCCGCCTGCCAAGCGTGGCGATTATGGCAAAGCCCCCCAAATTGGGGGAGGCCTAAGTCCGGCAGTGGACGTCTTACGGCTGAAATGATGATGATGATGATGAATCATTCATTATTATAGGCTAAAAATAAATACCTGGCATTATAGTTTCACTTCCTAGTATAGTTTTCTTTCCTGTCATATACTCTGTGTAGTCCGGGTCGGGCTCGGGATTAGAACCGTCATCTGTGAATGAAACTAATAATTTTTATAACATAAGTAATGTTGTGTTTAATCAGGGCAAGCTACGTTTGCCGCGGTTGGCCCGTGGATGGGGTGACTATCTTTATATACCAAGAACCCTCTGTGCTTTGGAAGCCCATCAGTCCAAGTTAACCCATCGGTCCTGGCCGATATGATCGTGAATCTTTGACATTTGTTATGGATTATCAGGACGTCGAAATTTTTGTGATAATTTTAAACTGTATAACTCCCTTATTCATACTTTTTTGCGGTAGATTTACGACTCAAACTGATAATAACAACTTTCAACCTTATCACTGTTTAATAAAGTAGAAATTGGACATCTATTTAACGATTTTACCCAGAAAGAGTAATAACCGGTATCACTTTGAAATAAAACAGAAAAGTAGACATCTAGTCAACTGTTTTAGCTGACAAACCAATATCACTCTTATCACTTTGTAATAGAGTAGAAAATTGGACATGTATTCAATGATTTTACCAAGCAAACCAATATCAACCTTATCACTCTTGTATAGAGTACAAAATTGTACATCTATTTAACTATTATAGCTGACAAAACAATATTAACCTTATAATTTTTTAATAAAGCAGAAAATTGATTGAACAATGAGTTGCTTGAGTGGTAGAAAATGCCTATGGCATTAAGTCCGCCTGTGTACATTTGTGTGCTTAAGGTGAATGCCTAGATAGCCCTCGCCATACATTTTTCAGGTGTGGAAATCTCGGTAAATAAACAGTTTCTGCAGAATAAAAGCAACTGTAATGAGACTTTATAATGTATTATGTTCGCGTATAGCCCAAATTTTATAAAAAAAACAGTATTTCTAGGAGAATTAGACCGAATAAAAAACGAAAAATCTTTACATGTGTGAGTGACCTGAATCGCGCCATCTGACAGAAATTTATAGAACCACTGAGAAAGTTGGTTGCTGTTGTGTTACGAGTTTACGATTAGTAAACATTCATAATAGATGGCGCTGTTTGATATTCGAACATTTTATCTTTTAAATTCGATAATGCGACGTTGCCATTCTAGAGGCAGCGCGCGCACACCGCGTTGTTGCCATACCGTCAATGCGTGATTACTTGAGTCTTGAAAACTTGCGAATCGTTTCCAGAATATTGTGTTTCTAGCAAGTTAGCGCCGGGCGCGCGGGTTTGCCCGCGGAGTTAACATTTTATGATTGATAAAATGTTTTTTATTATGGAATGAGAAAGAATGCTTTACATAAAGTGAAAAAAATATCTCTGCGATCTGCCCTTGGTTCACACAGATACAATACTAATGTAATTATTGTATTATCTAGTTTAAATATGTAGTAAGTAGTTACTAGTACACGACTTTCCAGATTTAAAAATCTTTTTAATGTATGTAAGTAGGTACTGATAACATTCTGATACGCTTAGGTACTAATCCATTGGTTTGGGTTGAATAAAATCAGAGAATAGAATTTGATGTATAAGTAAGTTATAACTAAATCAGGCGATCAGCGAAGCTACCTACACAATGGTGAAACGTAGGTACTACGTACATCTATTGATTGAATCATATTTATTCTTCTATTCTTTTATAATTCATGTGAAACCAGCAAGATTAGTGAATACACAGACAAACCACTTTGATTTTTCATAATTGCTTATTTTACTAGTATTATTAGCACACACAAAATGCGTCAAGCAGGGTTGCCAACTTTATTTTTTAGAAGATCGTACCATACATTTTAAAAGATCGTACTTTGCTAAGAATTCAAAAATAAAAATAGTACGCATTGAAATTTCAATAAAATAAATGGTAAACAAATGTGGTGGGTGTTACTATAACTTCAACGCAAAATTTAACATTTTGGTATAATATTTAAGAATCTGGACACCAATTTAGCAACTAAACTTTACGACGAGGTTTTTTTATTAAAGAAAAGGGGCTCGGAAGAGACTTTGTCATGAAATCCACACGAAACAATAAACACCAGTATCATTAGAACTTAAAACGAGATATTTACCATGTTTATTATTACTTAAAAAAAACTGTGCTACCTACTACTGAGAACCATTCAAATGAGTGCCATCCGTGAAACAGTTTTCATCAGGGCTTGTTAACGTTACCAAATTCACACTATAAGTATCGTTAAGTAACGTTATTTTCATAAAGTTAATATTTTAACGGTAAAACGGGTAACGATACTTTGGTATCGAATCTATAAAATAACGTTACCAATTAACGTTACTAGTATCGATACTTTTACATACATACATACATACATAGAATCACGCCTTTTTCCCATGGGGGTAGGCAGAAACCACGGAACGCCACCTGCTACGATCTCTACACACTTCTTTTGCCTCGTTTAGGTTCATAAAATTGGTCATACACACACGCCGGTTGCGAGTACTACGCACCTGACCTTTCTGAAGAATATCACTAATAAGGTCCCTATATGTCCTCCTAGGGCGTCCCCTCCCGGTGTTTCCACTCACATCTGCCTTGTAAATACCTTTTGTGAGCCGACCTTCATTCATCCTCTCAACATGACCAAACCATCTAAGCATACTTTTTTCAATTTTTGTCACTACATCTTCTTTTACACCACACCGTTCTCTTATCACATCGTTACCTAATGCGTTGTTGTCAACCTGCGCAACCTAAGCGGCACGCCATGGGCGGCGGCGCTCTACGGCAACATCGCCAATCAAACGGTGCAAATGCAACTTCAATAATGTAGACGAAAGAAAGAGATGAAAGAAAATAAATAAAAAATTAACGGTACTCAGTTACCGGTAAAACGTATGCCAAGTATCGTTACCAAGCATTACGTGACCTCTACTAATAACGTTATCTTCGTCCGATGAAAGTAACGATACCAAATTTTTAACGTTATTCAAAGCCCTGGTTTTTATTCAAAAGTGAAGCGTTTTTGTGTTTTATTGACGGTAAGTGTTATTTTTATGTGCAATGAATGATTTTCAAGGTGATATAGAGTATTATTATAATGGTAAATAATTACCCTTAAAACTTTACAAAAGTGTAAGATTTAGAAGATGAAATACAAAATCAAACGTTAGCAACACTCGTTGATTGTCGTCACATGACATACTACTACAAATTTCAGATATTCTCTCTGAAAACAACAGCTTGATGGTGGTGTTATTTCTGTTTCTTGAAACATTTCATAAATAAGATACATTTGCTGTTGTTTGTAATTATTCTTTTTGATTTCAGATTGAATTGCAACTGAACTGCCTAAGATGAACCCGACTAATAAACTTGCATAAATGTATACGACATGTGTATTCAGGACCGCGAAAATCACGGAAAAAAGTGCAAGCTGTATTGAAAAGACATCATGGAAGTTCTTTTAGTGATCTATAGTGAGTAAATTAGATTCCCATAAGATTTCGAATCAGATTTACGTGAGTGGAGGTTATTTGATACTCGTTGGTTCGTGTTGTAGTCTTCGTTTACAGCCATTTTTCCTTGCAGCCGAAAGCAAGCGAAGGAACAACAAGCATGCAAGCATGGCGTAACAAGAAACAGAAGGTAGTGGAAGAAACCGCGGTTTGCCCTGTTGTATTTAGGTACCTACAGACCTATCAATATTTTTCTGTCTCTCAACACTGTTTTTTTAACATATCTTTTATTTCAGTCCACATTCAACTCAAGATCGTCATCAGCTGTCCAACCTTTCGACAGCTTAAGATACGCCCTAAACCTATTCGCGTGGTATACCAGAAATTCGATACGAAGCCATAGCCTGCAGCTCTAGCTTCAATACAGTTGAATCTGTTACAGAGCAAGTAGAGACTGTTGATTTTGATTGGCCACAACCCGATTCAGAGACTGAAGCTTATCAACTAACTGTGGAAAGAACATCAAGTGACAACTTATCAGGTTTGGTAGGGTACCGTATTGTTGACTTGAAGAAGGTCATATGGTCACAACTTTGATTCTTCATCTGGAATGGTAAGTCCCAACTTGATACCATATTTTTGTGTTCATTACATTAGTACGCTTTTGCTTGTTTGTTGTGATGAAGTTTATGTTTGACAATACCAAAGTACAACATATTTTACACAATGTTCAGTGTAACAAATATCATTATTTCTTGGTATGTATGTATAAAAATAATGTATTTCTTGGATTGTTTCTTTTTAACAGCTATTATTATTTTGATTCTAGGTCCAGGGTCAATTGCGAATTACCAAAATGAATAAATGTTACTTCATTTGCTTTATATCTGTCACCCAACCATTGACTGTCATAGAAGTTAACCGGGATGAGGAAGTTATCAACGCTATGATGCCGAAGTTGGTAACATTTTTTAAAACGTGTACTGCCAGAAATTATATTGAGAAGAGTTGAGAAAAATGCTAAATGTCTAGACATCAAGGAATTAAAAGGTATAAAAATATAAGTCTTACTCATTTCCTAACTTATTCCGCAGGTCTCTGAGGTGTGGGTTCAGTAAGAATAGTCTAACAAAACTGTGTAAATTCATTTGTTGCAGCGAAAACTGCGTCTTCCAGCATTTGATTCAGATCGCACGGAAATTATATAAATGGAAGTAAAAAGTGACAAGCAGAAGACTGATACGGCGCGGCGGCGGCGGCGACTGCAAAAAGTAGCGCGTAGAAAAGAAGATATTTTATTATAATATTTATAAGTATCTTTGTATGGTGGTACGAGTCGATGGTTCGAATCCAAGCCGGCACTTTGCTGAGTGTAAATTATTTCATCACCACAGTTCAGAGGAGGCCTGAGTCTCAGCAGTGGGAACATTATAGAATAATTAATAAGCTATTTTTGCACGTAGCGATGTATAGTTTGTGTTATTTTGTTAGTTCATAAGATTTTTCTGTGTAGATAAGTTTCACTCATGTATTTAGGTACCAGCCTAACAATTCAATTGTAAAAGAATATTTATTGCAGTTCAAAATTGTATCATAAGTAGGTATTCTTGAAACATTAATAAATGTTATGGTTAGCTAGCAACCCCTTTGTGTTGTTATGTAAGATACATGTGCCGTTATATATAGTTACGTATGATGTTATTTATATTGTAATCTACATACATAATTCTTTCTAATACTAAATTAAAAATCATAATTGTAAATATCAAAATATTTAAAAAAGTATGTTATCTTTGTATGGTGGTATGACTCGATGGTTTGAATCCAAACGGAAACTATCTAAGTAAATGTAGTGAGAGTAAATAAAACATTATTTTTATGAAAATATTAACCCCTTTTTACTAAATAAATATTATTAATTTATAGTAGGGTACAATAAAAAGCTTTACAATGTAATAAATAGTCTTTTATTTATTTAGTACACGTCACTATTTACACTTCCATTCCTTCTTCTGCCTTACATTTCTTCCCGTGGGTGTCGTAAAAGGCGACTAAGGGATTTACTAGAGAATGGGCAGCAGCGTTCTCTATGCATTTTACCATCACACTGCGATCGCCAACCCGCTTGCCAAGCGTGGTGATTATGGCAAAGCCCCCCAAATAGGGGGAGGCCTATATCCAGCAGTGGACGTCTTGCGGCTGAGATGATGACTATTTACACATTACAATTTAGGTTCAGTCACATTACTACAACTTATAGGGACAGTGTACCTATATTAATTTCATTTTAAACTGTTTGAATAAAACGACATCTAGTGGTGTCGAAAGTTACTACTATTTACTTTGCATGTGTGTGTAAAGAGTAAAGTCAAGCGGCTAAATCTTTAGAATGTACAAATCTTTGTATGAGACCAGTTAACAAGCACAGTGACTATCTAAAAAAATCAAGTTAATGCCCTAGGTTTCGCATATAATAAAGTTATCTATTAAAGATTTCTAAGTTAGGCGTAAAAATTGAAAATGTTCCAAATTGTGGATCTAGCGCCATCTAGCGACAAAATGGCATCTGAGATAATCATCCATCCACCTTAAAGTATTAAATCCATTCTAATATTATAAATGGGAAAGCGTGTGTGTGTCTGTTTGTCCGTCTTTCACGACAAAACGGAGCGACGAATTGGCGTAATTTTTTAAGTGGAGATAGTTGAAGGAATGGAGAGGGACATAGGCTACTTTTTGTCTCTTTCTAACCCCCCACTTCCCTAAAATGGGGGGTAGAAGTTTGAATGGAGCAAAAAAAAAATTGAGTAGTACATGGAAATTTGTATGAGACTCCGCAAAATTAGTACAGGTTCTATGATACAAACGAATCACGCTACGATCAAAAGGAGCGGAGCAGTAATGGTAATTCTATGCGACGGGAAGGGTCAGGGGAGCAAAAATGTGACGCGGACGAAGTCGCGGGCAAAAGCTAGTAAATAATAAAATTGAACCTACCATCATCCTCTCCGGTAGCCCACATGGTGACAGAGAACTCCCCCTCCATAGTCTTGATCTGAACTTGCTTTTGTTCCCATCTCCTGGCCGGGCCTCGGCCTGCCACGCCGTCCATAAGACCTGCTGGGACCTCGCCTGAAATTCATCAATAAACATAGTTTTACAATTTGTTCGATTACGTATTAAGGCTAGGATACGTAGACGAATCAGGATGTCGTATACTTAAGTGTTGTTAACACTAGCAGCTATTGTTGACCCCAAAAGAAAATAATTAAATCTATTTTATTTTATTGTGTTTGTATACAGGGTGTGTTAAGAACACCGCGCCGGGCGACCGCGGGCGGGAGCTGCGGTCGCGGGGGCGCTGAGAGCTGCGAGGGCGCACCGGGCGGCACACATGACACTGCATCATCGTCCGCCTCACCGAGCGCATACTCATTACTTTACCGTTCAAATTGAGATAACAACCGTTTGCTCACTTGTTATATTTTAATACAGTCCACTATTTTATTGTTACCGGAGTTTCCCTAATATCAAAATCAAAATCAATAGTCATTTATTCAAACTAGGCTGAGCGTCAGCACTTTTTGAACGTCAAAGTTACATGAGACAGTCCCCCCAAAACGCCCACCCTTCGACACTTCCTAGTGCTTTAGCTGGGAAGAAGAAGTGGCGGATCAAACTCCCCAGCAACACAGCTGTCTGTTAAGTTAGAAGAACTTGATTCTATACAGTATTTATGTAAGTAATTAATATTATAAAACAAAACAAAACATACATCAAATTATGCGTCATATGTCAGCTAGCACATGCCAATATACGAACAAAACATTAAAAAAAACTAAACTCAAGCTGAAATAATAAAATCGTAAATAGAACTTAAAACCTAAATAAGAGCCTCCGGGTATAAAGGGCGTGCCCGCTTGCATACACAACGATGAGGAAAGCTAATTCTGATTCTGGTTGAAAGAACATAAACATTGAGTTAATTACAGCGATCAACTATTCTTATCGTTTAAGAAGTTGTTGATAGAATAGTATGCCTTTGAACAAAGGTTGGATTTTACTTTAGCTTTAAACTCATTAAACTGCAAATCTAGGAAAGCAGAGGGAAGCTTGTTGAAAAAGGTAATACCAAGACCAATAAATGAATTATGAACCTTATGAAGCCGGTGAAAGGGAGCACGTAGCTTGTCCTTATTTCTAGTATTAATATTATCTATCCTTGTACCACCTTTAGGATATAACCCATTCCTTTCTAGGGTGTCCCAAAAATCAACGTCAAGCCGAAAACGGTTGATAGGCCAGGTGGTGACAGTTATCAAAAAAATAATTAAAAAAATCTAAATGAACCATTTTTTTTTTCAGTACAGTCAGTTAAAGTTGGGCGATGTAATAATTTTTAGTACATGGTGGAGCAAAAAAGTGATGTTTTCTTTAAAACTGAGGTAGTTGTGTTTTAATCTATTCTACACAATCTATTTTACACTGTAGTTTACAGAAGGGTTATTCAGGGTTACATCACTCACAAAAAAAATATGAAAAGTAAAGATTTGTAGTCACAATAATTTGAAAAGTATTTAACTTAGATTTTTTTAAATTATTTTTCTGATAATTGTCACCACCTGGCCTATCAACCATTTTCGGCTAGACGTTGATTTTTGAGACACCCTGTATATCTTACATCCAACATTTCGTGCTTGAATCATGAATTGAGAGAATCTGTTTTCTTTAAACTATCGAGTTAATCGATACCGAAAACGATATTGATACGACTGATATTTCAAGTGGCAATATTTCCTGTGGTCTAAAAAACAATTGAGGCCATGAGAGCCAGAGTGGCCTATCTAAACAAAATAATAATTATGGTGCCTAAGGTTAACATGATTACTAAAAGATAAAGAATATTACATATTAAGAGATTTGGGCAAGAATAATAAAATACATTGATTTTCTACAGTTACAATTATTTTAAATCATGGCTTCAATTTTTTCCTTTTTTACTGTAGTTTTCAGAAGTAAGGTGTTGTACGATGTTTAAGTATTTAAGCCACTCTGGCTCTCATGGGCTCAATTAACTGCCAAAAAAAAACACTACAAACACAATAAAAACGCAAACACAAAAAAGGAAGGCGGTCGCAAAAAACCAAACCAAAGAAATCGACTTCCGAAATTAAATTGTTCTTTTTTTTAAAATAAACTTTTAATAGTTTTATCACGTATGCGGAGTTTCGTTAGCTAATTTCATTTGACCCTGTACTAGGGGTTTTATTTTATATTAAACGTGATATTACAATTGAAACTATTGTATACGCTGTAACTTACCAATAGGCATCAAATGCTGTATATTGCTGGCGTTGTTAATGATGTTAGACCGGGGTCTGCCGCGACCTCTTCTGAAACAAACCGACAGATTGTTTCATCATTCTTTTAGACATTTCAAATCAATGAATTGATTAATGAAATGCACCAATCCCAGCGTGGTTTGACCTGACACGATTAATCGAATGAACCCCGAGATTTACACCAGCCCCTGAATGAAACCTTATCTTTCATGGTGCTACAGAGGGAATTTATTGCCTGCCAAGCCGTGGAACTAAGTATTGCTAATGGCCCTCTTGTAGGCTTTCTAGTCTGTAGACAATTTTCTATTTTATTAAGTACCCGGTACTTGTTAACAGGCCTACACTTTCGTCCGTCAACAATATGGAACCGTGCACCTAGCTTCTGACGTTTCATAAGTGCCCATGTTGTTTATGTGAAATAAAAAGATTTTGATTTCATAAACTTAATTAAAAAAATAGTCTCAATACTTTACCGGTTACTCGTAGAAGGAGGTCCGGGGTACAGAGGGTCATAGTGCGTGTCAGGGCTGGCATTCAACACCTCTTCCCCGGATATACCCGGCAGGATCACCTCTTCGCTGCCCACTGAAATTTTATATTCTGTCAGCGAAGCCGACATTTTAAATGATGTTAGTACGATGTGTGAATGATGTTAGTGTATTACAATCAAGAAAATGCAATTTAGTAGTTTTAACGTGAAGAAAAAAGAAACCCGAATCCGTAAAATATAACTTTGAAAAAGAAGGAAACAAGAAATTTATAAATATGAAGTTCATTTATTACGCTGCCGGAGTTTTTAATTTACTTAAATGAATATTCTTTTTCACGTGCGTCATCATTTCCCAGAGACGTGATGAGACAGACAAAAAACTATGCTTACCCTTTGGGAAACACGGGTGAGATATTGCGTTAGCAATACCCGTGTTGATCAATAATGTAAAGTTATAGTGAAACGAAAATCCATACTAATATTATAAATGGGAAAGTGTGTGTGTCTGTTTGTCTGTCTTTCACGGCAAAACGGAGCGACGAATTGAAGTGATTTTTTAAGTGGAGATAGTTGAAGGGATGGAGAGTGACATAGCCTACTGTTTATTTTTTTTATTTTTTAGGAGGCTGGGGTGAACTTAGAAAAGCCGTGCTTTCCCCATGGACAATTGTATGTAACATGTTCGCGTGTGTCCAATGTCCAGAATCTTTACATTCTATCCCCAAATGGAAAGACATTTAATATCGTCTACAGTAGCGTATTAAAATAACATTCTGTTCCGAGTTCTCTTCTGTGTTCTAAATCAGGAAAGGGGAACCGTGTTACCCTGAATTTAACGCGAGCGAAGCCCTGGGCAAAAGCTAGTATAAAATGAATGAAAGGAATCTTATGCGCGACCATGTAAAGAATTACTTTTTCCATGTTACTTAGTTCGTTTACTAAAAAACCGAGTTTTAATATTTCTACTTTTATTATTAACTATCATAGTCCTGTCAGCAACGTGATCCCTTCATTTCAGCTTTATAAATCCAAGGATTTGAGCTGGGCCTTTTACTATTCTTTAAATAAAAATTGGGAGATAAACGATTCATTTCTGTATTTACACTTCAATGATATATTGAGGTCGGCGTTTCCTAACTGACTACTCTGAGAAGAAAGGCCGAAACAAACTCAGAGGTCACAGTCTCTTTTAAAGTCCAGACATAATCTTGGTTCCGATCATGTAGATCGGTGTCCGAAAAGATCTTTTGAGGAAAGAACCACGTAAATTGAGAGGACCTGTCCAGTCAGTGCACGCATTTGTCACTAATCGTCCAGCTCAACTCAGAACGCAAGATTTCTCGTGAGATAGTCAGTCGCGGTAATAGTTAGATAGTCTTGCGGGCGGCGAGCACTGGGTAGCTCGCCGCCCGGTAAGGACCAGGCACGGGTCGACGGCGCGTAGTGTTCCACGCGCGCCTCAAAGAGATGTCAGCAGCACTGAAGGGGTCTGCTAGGACCGATGCTTGCCAGGGTCGCGAGATTGTTCGAAAGAGACACCGTGACCCTGGCACATGGGCAACTGAAGGAACACGGGTGGGTTTTAGTCAGTAAGTCTGACACACCCGCCCGCTCCGCCTGGAGCGGGAGAAGACATTTGAAGATTTATCATCAAAAAAAAAAAATCTAAAAAATTGGGAGCAGACTACGCAGCAGATACTATTGAGTTTCGTGTAAAATGAACAATTTCCTTTCTTTTAAAGAAGAATGATGTTCCGTGTGACGTCGGACTTTAAGAATAGCATCATCTCATTTCTTCCCGTGGGTGTCGTAAAACGCGACTAAAGGGACTTACTAGAGAATGGGCAGCAGCGTCCTCTATGCATTTTACCACCATACTGCGATCGCAAACCCGCCTGCCAAGCGTGGCGATTAGGGTTGCCAGGCGTCCGGATAAAACCGGACACATTCAGGCTTTTTGGTTATGTGTCCGGCCAAATTAGACGGTGTCCGGCCTGTCCGGATTTTTGTAAGGCTTTCCAAATTTGATCATTTTTGCCTTCACCGGCCTCACCTTTTGTCGCTAGCGCAAGCGAGCGAACTAGCACTGTCCTCTCCGCCTTATTACTACTCAATTTTAAAGGAAAATTAGCTTTTAAACCAGCTGTCTGCCAACGAAAAATATTAATTCGTTTTTAAACGTTAGTTCATAAGTGTTTTGTTTAATTTTGTTTTAAGATTAAATAATTAAAGATGAGGCCTTTCTACCTAAATGTCCGGCTAAACTAACTCGTCTGTCTGGCTTTTCGGTTTTAAGACCCGGCAACCCTAGTGGCGATTAAGCCAAAGCCTCCCAAATTGGGGATGGCCTATCCAACAGTTAACGTCTTTTGTCTGACATGATGAAAGAAGAATGCTGATAAAGTTCTTCCTTACCTTCCTCAAGATGCTGCATCCCAATGACTTGTTCTTCGACCTCCTCATATTGATCGTCTGTGATGTACTCTTCATATTGACCAGCTTCTATTTCCTCGTACTGAAATTCAAATTAGTTGTGTGTTAGAAAAGTTTGAGTTGTAATATTTTGATTTAAAAGAGTGTCCGTTCTTCTCGATAGGAAACCAACTATGATTTGGTATAGGCCAGGGCTGTCCAGACAACGGCCCGCGGGCCGCATGCGGCCCGTGGCTTGTTTTCATGCGGCCCGCGACGGATGTTTTAAAGTGTAAATTAATCAGAAAATTGTTTTACTTCTTCAGTTATAGTCTAGTATCACTTATTTATGTGAAAGTACGTATTCAACAATGAACTTTATAAAATCGAAGTATAGATCTTCATTGTTCAGATAAGTCACTTCTTCATGCAATGCGTCTGGCAACAACGAATGTTGACGTTGATATCGATATGACTGTTAAAGATAAATTAACTAAGAACCAATAATCGTATAAAGAAATGGTTACCTTGTATTTTTTTTTACTTGAAAACTGAAAATATTTGTTTCTGCGGCCCTCCCGCTTTTGTAGTAAATTTAATTAGCCTGCGAAGGTATGTAGTTTGGACAGCCTTGGTATAGGCAACTAATTTTATCTTTGTAACTGATCGACTCCATGACGCCTGTACTTCATCAGAAGCCTAGTTCCCACTGCTGGGACACAGGCCCCCTCTCGGTGACAGGGAGTGGGCTATAACCCACCAGGCTGGCCCAGTGCGGGTTGGTAGATGTCACATGTCTTCGAATTTTTGGTTCTAAGACATGTCGATTTCCTCACGATGTTTCCCTTCACCGTTTTGAGAGCAGTGGTTCGAACTCACGACCTTACTACTCGTGAGTCGCGGTCATTACCGCTGGGCCACCACTGCCTATACTTGGTTTTATTTAAATAAATGCTTCGAGTTTCAGTTTATAATGGGGAATTAATAAAAACCGACATTGCTGCCGATTCTTGAATATTGCTATCTCTTATTGACAGACCGCGAAAGAAAAAGAAAAGTGACGCTTTAGAACTGTCGAGTTGGCGCAACATGTCTTTTTCTTCCACACTTCTCTATTAGTTGTCATCTCAGTAGTCACCCCCTTTCTATCCATATCATAATTCACACAGTCCATTCACATACTGAATGACTATTATAGAAGTAAATACGTACTTGTTACTCAAAATGAAAAAAAAACGAGACGCTGTTTTTCCAATAAGGCGCAAGGTCGTTCCTATTGTTAGTTGGATCGGATTGGAAAGGGCCTATACAATTATTTCATCGTTTATTTTTCAAGTTACTACCTGGCACTAACCAGATGTTGCACCTTCACCAACACTTCAAAATTATCGCGGCGGCATTTTCAACTCTCAAGGCTTGTGGCCTGCCAGGGTCGCGAGATTGTTCAAACGAGATACCGTGGCTCTGGCATATGGGTAACTGAAGGAACACGGGTGGGTTTTAGCGGGAGGGGCCCGCTCTGGGCGGAGCGGGAGGAGTCATTTGAAGATTTCCCATCCAAAAAAAAAAAAAGGTTTAGCTACGCTTACCGCGGTTGGTCCGTGGATGGGTAACCATTCCTACATACCAAGACTCTTCCGTGCCTCGGAAAGCACGTTAAGCCGTTGGTCCCGGCTGTCTTTCGTAAATCTTATACAGGCGTTACTGGTCGTCAGAAGCCTGAAAGTCTGACAACGTCTTACCAAGGGGTATCGTATTACCCAGTAACTGGGTTGTGGAGGTCAGATAGACAGTCGCTCCATGTAAAATACTGATACTCAGCTGCATCCAGTTAGAGTGGAAGCTAACCCCAAGATAGTTGGTAAAAGGGTTGCCAGGTCTTTAAACCGAAAAGACGGACCGATCAGCCAGTTTAGCCGGACATTTGGGTAAAAAGACCGGACATTTTTTTTTAACTATACTTGGAAAAATTAAGGGTTACACTGAATAAATTATTTAATACGACGATAAAAAAGTATAACAAGGCTTTTTATCATTTTCTATAAGATCTTAAATTCTAATGAAACAACAATAAAATTTAATGAATCATTAATTTTCATAATTAATTATTCATCATCATGAATAATCAATTATTAATTATTCATATTAAAAAAAAACCGGACAAGCCGGACACGCAACCAAAAAGCCTGGCTGTGTCCGGCTTTATCCGGACGCCTGGCAACGCTAGTTGGGAAAAAGCTAGGCAGATGATGGTGTTGAACCGAGCAATGAGAATCCGACTGCATCCCAGCGCGTTTGAAAACTTTACTGTTCGATTTTCAACTCTCGGTGTTATGCAGTAGATTGAAGATCCAGTCATCATCATCTCAGCCCGGAATCACGCAATGCTGGTATAGGCCCTTTTTCCGCCATAAATCTCGGTTCCGTGCGTCTCACATCCATACGTTTCCCGCGAACTTGACGATACCATCAACTCACTGGACACGCGCTTTTGGACGGGTTCGGTTTCTTGGCCACCATTCGGTGACTGCATTACTCTATCGGCCACCTCCTAACTAAAATCCTTTTTTTTTTTGTGGGTGGGAAATCTTCAAATGACTTCTCTCGCTCTATGGTAGAGCGGAAGGGCGTGTCTGACTAAAACCCACCCGTGTTCCTTCAGTTGCCCATATGCTAGGGCCACGGTATCTCTTTTGAACAAATCTCCCGACCCTGACAGGAACTAAAATCCTGCCGCGATATTTTTTGTGACCGTGCAAACGAAGACTTACCTTGACCCCAACTTGGTCGTCTCCTTCCATCTCCACTATGGAGCCATGCGTGCCTATCTCCACCTCACACATGATCTCCTGGTTCATCATCTTCGCTGATGTTAACTGGAACAAGAAGGTTTAATGGTTAGCAAAAATTCAAAATGTTGAACAAGAGGGTCATGGGCCAAATCTACCACCCCAGTGGGTCCCAGAAAATGTCCGACGACATCGAGGCAGATCCAGGAGAAGATGGCGGGACGAGATTTTCGTCTACATACAGGATTGGTCCACACTAGCTCAAGACAGAGAAGAGTGAAAAGAAGATCTGGCTGTTTCGCTTTTAGTGTCAAGTATGTCACAGCACTATGCTGAGCGATGGCCCGCTTTTCGTGAATGTGACGCATATTTGGCCCAACTTGTTTCTACTATTGTGTGTTTTCTTTGCGTCATGACTGATACCGTAAACATACGTTTTTATTTCTCTCTATTGGGCAACGCATTGAATTTAATGTCTTAGGATGGGTTCTAATTCCATATTCCATATAAAACGACAAAAATATTTAGTAATAGTTCTTCTAACTTAACAGACAGCTGTGCTGCTGGGGAGTTTGTTCCGCCACTTCTTCTTCCCAGCTAAAGCACTAGGAAGTGTCGAAGGGTAGGCGTTTTTGGGGGACTGTCTCATGTAACTTTGACGTTCAAAAAGTGCTGACTCTCAGCCTAGTTTGAATAAATGACTTTTGATTTTGATTATAAAGCTAAACGGAGGAGTGTAATTACGTTACACACTAAAAGTAGGAAAAACTTTATTTTGACAGTTTAACAGCGTTCACTGCATTATTTACGTTGTTGAGCAGACAATTTTTTCCAACATTTGAAGCAATGGATAACAATTTGTCTTCAAAATGATTCAGATAGTGACTGTGTTACGCAATTACGGTGCAATTCAGTTTTAAAATAACATTCGTACATATGCCAACGTTTGGTTTTTTTTATAACAACTGCGTAATAACTGTATTACTGTTTTAGTAAGTATAGTAGACAACATTCTAGATAAGGTTTTATCTGTGAGTCATCATCATCATTTCAGCTGAAAGACGTCCACTGCTGGACATTGGCCTACCCTAAGCACCGCCACTTCGACTGTTTGTTTCTCGCATCCAACGGATTCCTGCGACTTTCATTGGTCCATCTTGTGGAAGGGCCTTCCAACGTTACGTCTTCCAGTACTCGGTATCTATGAGTATTACAAAATAAAAAACACGCTTCCATTGAAAACCAAACCAAAAAGTACAAACTAATGAAAAAAAAAGCGTGGGCTGCTTTTTGAGGTATTTTTTTATTGATATCAGGCACCCCACGCTTTTTTTCCATTATTTTGTACTTTTTAGTTGGGTTTTCAATGGAAGCGTGTTTTTTAGTTTTTTTAAACTATTATTTATTTTCTATTTTGTTGGGGTGTTTCGAATTTTGAGACGTATGGTCAGCGTAGTTTGTGACGTATGTCAGCGTAGTTTGTGACGCATGTCAGCGTAGTTTGTGTCGGATGTAAGCGTAGTTCGTGTCGTATGTCAGCGTTATTTGTGACGAATGTCAGCGTAGTTTTCGAAGACAGTTTTTTTGCTGTCCTGGCAACCCTGGCAAGGATAATGGCACAAATTTATGAAATTATTGCATTGTCATCGGTCCTTGACAGGTGTGCAAAGTTTGAATGAAATTTGGTCGTTAAATCGCGTTATAAGGAGTCGGTTGCAAACAAACATACAAGTGAAGCTAATAGCGTGTAAAAAAAGTAGAAATGTTTTTCTCTAGGGTATCCCGCAAAATTCAAATTTTGTAACTTTCTTGAAATTTTGCAAGGTCGTATGTAGTCGACCCTATAAATCTTCATTGCAACCCTTTAAGTTTATTTAAATGACGACTGCATAAAAACACATTAAATCGAATTAAACGAAATAGGAAGGTATATACGTTTAGGTGCTAACTTCTACCCGCGACTTCGTCCTCGTCAAATTTCTTGCTCCCTCGACCCACCCCGTCGCATCGAATCGCCTGCTTATGTGAGATCTTTATACAGGGTGTGGCGTAAGTAGTGGTCCACCGTTCAGGATTCGATGAACCAGATAATTTAACTATAACAATTAAATATTTTAAACATTTTTACCCAAGGGTTCCGAAAATATTTCATTTTTGTCTTTTATTTACGAAATTTCTACCTTTTATTACATATTTGTTTGTAGTTTCAACAAAAACCATTATTTTTTCATTTTGATTTCTGTTAATTACTGCTGAATACTAGAGCTATCATGATAAATTATGGTTTTTTTATGTAGATTTAGCTCAATCTTTGTAAAAAAAAAAATGGGTAAAAATGGTTAAATTTTTTAATTGTTATAGTTAGTTATCTGGTTCATCGAATCCTGAACGGTGGACCATTACTTACGGCACACCCTGTATTCAAGACTTTTTGCTCGGATCCTAAGGGTCCTAGTGTTCCTCATAATATTCTTCCTAAATGGGCTACCAAACACTAAAATATTTTTTCAATTCAAACCAGGAGTTTTAGCAACTCCTGGTTTGAATTGAAAAAATATTTTTAGCGCGTTCAACAAAAAAAACAATGTATTAGTACGGTATAGATTGAAGAGATATTAATCTGCATAAACATTATAATAATACACAAACAGGATACGCGATTAGCAGAATGACATATTTATACCAATTCTACTGAAGAGGAAATTTAGACTGAAACGTCTATTAACTTAATCGAACAATTTTTACCTAACCGAATACGAAATACAAAACCTAGTCATTTCTGTCGCGCAGTCGACAAAAGAAGATAAAGAACTGTTTTATGCATTTATGTTGTTGTTTTTATACAAAAAAAACTGATATCTACACAAATAAATAATCTTTTTGTAATGTCAAAATAACAGTTTTATTTGCTGAATGAATATACGAGATATAAAATACTTAAAAAAAAAAAATTGTCTGCCTGGGAGTTTGTTCCGGCTTATCTCCGAAACGGCTGGACCGATTTTGACGGGATTTTCACTGGCAGATAGCTGATGTTATAACGAGTAACAAATGCTGTTTGCCCTGGTAGCACGTTCTGCCGGCACAGCTAGTATAAAATACTAACTATACAAATATTTCACAATCAATTCAATTTTGCACAAGTATAGCTAATACGGGCTGGGCTGGTGTCCGTAATTCCACGTCAAAGCGCGTATTTGCGTGCCGGGGTCGCGTGATTGTTCGAAAGAGATACCGTGGCCCCGGCACATGGGCAACTGAAGGAACACGGGTGGGTTTTAGTCAGTAAAAGTCTGACACGCCCTCCCGCTCCGCCCAGAGCGGGAGAAGTCATTTGATGATTTCCCATCCAAAAAAAAAAGCGCGTATTTGGATAGTATAAGCATAATCAGACTAAAATGTCTCCACTGCTGGTACACAGGCCTCCACTCAGTAAGAAGGAGTAGGAAGTCACCGACGTGGGTCAAGCGCGGATTCTTGAATTGCCCAGTGCGACACCTTAACTGCCTAACGACTATCAGTCAGGATCTGTTTCATTTTGAAGGATATTTATTGCCATTGCTTCATTTTCATTGTTCGTGAAGAATGGGTGTCGTAAGAAGCGACTAAGGGACTTACTAGAGAATGGGCAGCAGGGATCTCAATGCATTTTACCACCATTTTGCGATCGGCAACCCGTCTGACAAGCGTGGCGATTGGTGGGTGGCGAACCCCCCCCCCCCCCCCCCAAATTGGGGGAGGCCTCTGTACACCAGTGGTCATTTTTCCGCTGAAATGATGATGATGATTGGTTGATCTGTTCGAAAAATTTGTCCGCTCAACAATGTAAATAAGACAATGAATATTGTTGAACTGTTAAAGTCGTTTCTACTATGTATTAGTGTAACGCAATTATCCAGAAGATTGGTAGATCTATGTAGCTATTTTTGAAGAAGTTTTCTATGTTATAGTATTTGTGTTGTATCATCAATCATCGTATCTTTCAGCCGTAAGACGTCCCCTATTGGACATAGGCATCCCACAATTGTGAGGGCTTTACCTTAATCGCCACGCTTGGCAAGCGGGTTGGCGATCGCAGTATGGTGGTAAAATGCATAGAGAACGCTGTTGCACATTCTCTAGTAAGTCCCTTAGTCGCCTATTACGACACCCACACGGGATGAAATTGGGTGATGCTATTCTTTACGTCCGACATCACACGAATCGTTTTTATGCATGTAGGTAATCGTTTCCAAACTAATTGTTATTGCATTCTTACGAGGTGAGAAAAGAATATGCCAATCAACTTCTTATCACTCAAGTTGTAGTTCAATTGAAATAAAGTGAGTGTTTCAAGGGCAAACAAGTTAATTTTCTTAATTAATGCAATACTTAGCATACCTACTGTAGTAAGCTGACGACAGGAAAAAATCGTTGAATAAACTAAATAGTTATGATTCGCGATCGAATTTATTAAAATCACCAGTTCAGGTGAGCATTTGTAAATAATTTCATCACCACTGCTCTCAAAACGGTGAAGGAAAACATCGTGAGGAAACCGGCATGTCCTAGAACTAGACATTCGAAGACATGTGACATCTACATCATTTTGACTGGCCTGTTAGTCTAGTGGTTAGTAACCCTGACTGCTAAGGCTGAGGTCGTGGGTTCGATTCCCACCCAGGACAAATCTTTGTGTGATGAGCACAATCATTTGTTCTGTCTGGGTGTAATTTATCTATAATAGCTATGTATTTAAAAATATATAAGTATGTTTATCAGTTGTCTGGTTGCCATAATACAGGCTCTGCCTAGTTTGGGATCAGATAACGTTGTGTTGGTTGTCCTAAGATATTATTATTATTATCTACCAATCCGCACTGGGCCCGTGTGGTAAATTACGGCCCACTCCCTCTCACCGAGAGGATGCCTGTGTCCCAGCAGTGGGAACAATATAGGCTGATTAAGACAATTATCGCGCTGTACGCACGGCGACCAATCAACCTATGCATTTCCAGTATAAGCTGACTTTTCACTGGACGAAATATGTATACAATGCGAGGTCAGCTAAAACTGGAAATGTGTAGCTTGTTATGTAGCCGTGTGTATCAGACGAAGTTTAAAGTGTATTTGATCACAGCACCTTTATATTTGCAATTTAAACCTTATGTTAATTTCATAAAACTCACAGTACCGCCACATACATATAGATGAAATTGAACTTTTTCTAAAAGTCATAATGCCAATTTTCTGGGAGCACTTTGTTGAACTGTCAAATTGAAAGGCATTCCCTACTGTAAATGTATTAAGCAATCAACCTACATAGAAGCATAGCACAAAAGGACAGGGAGCCTCTATACAGAAGTGGAAGATACAAGGTGTCAGACTTTTACTGACTAAAACCCACCCGTTTTCCTTTGGTTGCATAAACTATGATAATTAATATTCAATAGTAATGATGCTTTGTTCTCATACAATTATTACAATATTAGTTATATTGAAGTACTTTTATGATAAACAATGTTCTTAATTTATCATGATCAGTCATGTAAATAACATTTTTTATCGTTAACTAGCCTCTGCCCAGCACCCTAATTGCGAAACGCACAATTTATCAGAATTTGAATGGGATTGAAGATTATTTTTAAACCATTGCGTCATTTGTTCGAATAAATTGTCGGCTCAGCAACGTAAATAACGCAATGAATGTTGTTTAACTATGAATATTAAACCAATTCCTACCGAAAAAGTTCCGCAATTACCCCTCTGGACTCCATATGTGAGGAAGCAAACTATGCAATAAAATATATAAGCCCTCAGCAATCGCTAAAGCTACACTTTTTATTGGATTAATATATTTTTTTCTGGCACGTGGGCAACTGAAGGAACACGGGTGGGTTTTAGTCAGTTAAAGTCTGACACGCCCTCCCGCTCCGCCCACGAGCGGGAGACGTCATTTGATGATTTCCCATCCAAAAAAAAACTCTAGGTTCTATTTAATGGAATATCAAAACAGAGAAATTAACTGAAATATACCTGATACTATAATATCCAGGTAAGTTTTATTTGGTCTGGCTGATTATTTCACACCCACTCTATTTCAAAATAAATTACATTTTAGTATTCATTCAAATTAGGCTGAGAACCAGCAATTTTAGATAGAAGAACTTAATTCTATGACATTGTATGTCATATATCAGTTTTTAATTTATATTTGCCCACTAGGACACCCTAAGAATGTAGGACTCATGTTTCCAAAAAAAATATATCATTTTTAGTAACTCCTTTACACATGAATTCACAATGAGGAAGTCACTTAATTAGCATGTCTTGTAGAGGGAAAGTGAAAAAATGGTGTATAAATTATGAACAGCAGCATTGGTTTCATGCAAAAGAAAAAATGTTTTATTTTTATTATCTTTTTAGTTATGGTAGATACTACTAAAAATGGCATTATGACTTTTAGAAAAAACTTTTTACAAAAATATTACAACCGACTTCCTTAAAAAAAAAACTACAAAGCCAAAAACAACTTTAATTTTGGAAGTCGGTGTCTTAGGATCTGTATTTAAGATTTTTTTGCCACCGACTTCCGAAATTAAAGTTATTTTTTACTTTGTAGTGTTTTTTTTTTTAAGGAAGTCGGTTGTTATTTTTTTGTAAAAAGTTTTTATTTTTAACTTTTTGTTATGGTAGATACCCCGCACTAATCTAATCGCGTTATTCGTTCATTTGTCGCGCAAATACTTAATGCAAATTTAAGACTTATATAGTTTTCAGATGGATCCCGTTGTCCAAATGGAATCAAATTAAAATGGGACCATTCGGGAAGCACCAGCTTTCAACAGCTGTCTCTCTTTTTTTCATGTAACAGTTGACGTTCAAAAGTGCCTTTTTTGGGCCTAATTGAAATAAATGCTTTGACTTTGACTTCAAACAAAAAAAGAATAATCAAAATCGGTTCACCCAGTCAAAAGTTATGAGGTAACAAACATTTAAAAAAAGTACAGTCGAATTGATAACCTCCTCCTTTTTTTGAAGTCGGTTAAAAATGATCACATTCTCCAGTAACTATCCTGATTTATTTAAATTTGCAGCATCACATTTCCAACTCCCACACATCATGTTCCATCATCATCATTTCAGCCGAAAGACGTCCACTGCTGGACATAGGCCTCCCCCAAGCACCGCCACTTCGACCTGTTTTGTGCTTCTCGCATCCAACGCATTCCTGCGTTGTTCCATAACTTATCCCAACTATATAGGGGACGGCTTCCAGCTTCACCAGATGCAGCTAAATAACAGTAGTTTGGATAGAGAAACTGCCTGTGGGATTTCAACTGATCCTACCAACAAATGATGAAAGACAAGAAAATACACATCTCTGCTAAAGAAAACCTTTTGAACCAGCATCCTTTATATACCAACTTACGGATGGCAAACATGGGCCTTGACCAAAACCTTCAAACGTAGCATGGAATGGAGTATGATGGGGAAAAGGCAGATTTTTATTTATTTATTTTCAAATCTCCCTTACAACTATTATTACAGGTGGGGGGGTTACCTAATGCAATAGTGCGGTCTTACAATCTACGAATTTCCTAAATATAAAAACACAATAATTAAAATATATAAAACCAACAACATTAGCCTACTCTAATCAACACTATAACCATATAGAAAGAAAGAATAGATATAAAGATAGATAGAAAGAACCAATCACTGTTGAATCAGGAAGGCAACAAAAACACAAGTTATTATTGCTAGTTGTAGTACAAAAACAAAGAAGATTAAAATGCAGATGAGCTGGCTACACTCAGGGGGCAAGAGAATTGGAACAAAAAAGTGACCCTGTGGTACTACCCTAGTATGTGGAAAAGAAAGGAATAAATAAATAAACTGCCTATGTGTGCAATTAGAGAGGCCATATCCAGCAGTGGACTGCTAATGATGCTGATGACTGCCTAATCTGACCTCCACTGCCCAGTTACTGGGCAATGCAATACCCCCTTGGTAAGACTGGAGTATAATTGTGTATATTGGCTTTTACACTTCATAATATACATTTCCAATTGTTTCTTAGGGTGTATTTATGGCAATCTATCCTATTATGCAAAGTTTTCTCAGTGTACCTTGTACTTTTCAAACAGGATTTGGTTCTAAAATGAATCACACTAAGGATCTGCAGCATTTGAAATAGTTCTCAGCATTTAAAATTGGAACCTTTGGAAGACTTCTATATGAATTAAATAAGTGTTTATTACCTATTGTATTGAAATGTTTGTAAGACATGTGTGAACTGACTAACTCAGTATTATCATGAAACAGTACCTACTTATAACAACTATTAGAGTATGGCTTAATTAACCTCTTTCTTTTAATTAATTCTTTCTAGTTCTTTGATATTTATTTATATTCCCATCAGAGTGAAATTATTTAAAAACAAGAATCTAATCAGGCAGAATACAGACATATGTCTTTGCCTACATGATAAGATGACAAGAAAACAATAACTTCTGATTATAAATACACTGGATTACAGATATGTGTAAATAAAACAGTTCATTATCATTTTATTCGAGCACAATTGATTTGTTTTTCATGTTTTATTTTTAGATCGGATCGTGATACACACAAACAGTTGTGATTTTAGTGTAAATAGTGTCAGAACGTCACCCGTTGGGGTACAAGTTTTAATGAGAATTCGTTACCTCCCCCACAGAGAAAATCATTTTTTAGCTCTTATTGTGCCGCATTATGGTGCATTGGAGTCAAACAACTATCTCTCGGGGCAGGTGCTAGTCTACTGACGGCGTAGCTCGACCGGCCGGGCCCGCAACCCAGACGATTTTTTAGATAATTATAAAATGACCACGCCAAACGCTACACATAACGATACCTTATAAAATGACCTTCATTCTGTCACCCTCAATTAATCGGCCAAACGCGTAATTTCATAGAAAATAGAAAACACTTGTTACGATACGTCAAAAAGTACTATGTTTTCAATAGAAATAATTTACCTGTATTTATCCAGTAACAAAAGCACCGACGGCCACCAGGAGACAAATATGGACAGATGCGTTGGCACGGAATTTTCCAACGTAATATTTACCGCAACTAGTGCCACAGTTTTCAGTGAAAAAAAGTTCGATATTTAGGCTCAAAAATATTTGAAATTTACGCGAAAATGTTTATAAAATATGTCCGACTAAACATGGCGTCCAAAGATGTCCGACCAAATTCAATATGGCGAAGCAAAATGGACGCCCGTTCTCCACCCGCTCGTACTTGGAAACTCCACCGAGAAAGCAAAAGCGACACTCACGTCAGTTAGAAAAAAAAAATCCATTCCCAAATGTTGCCATAGTTAAACTTCCAACATCATTGTTTCCTAATTGATTTCAGCAAAACCAAGCAATTGAAAATTATACTGATATTTTTGTTATACAGATGAACTATCAGTAATTATATTTCATAAATTGCAATATTAATTGATTCGTAGTTCCTTAAAAAATCAAAAAGTTCTCTCATGTTTACAAACAGAATTATTCATAAGCCCAGCTGTCAAACTCTTCCCAATACTGCCAACAATACAATTTTTTTGACGTAACAGCACCATCTGACGGCGAGAATTTGCTTCTCACCTGCCATTTTCCTCTTCCTGTGGTAAAATTTCAATAATTGGGCTCAGATATTTGTACAAAATTCGCGATGTCTGTGAGATTGAGATTATATTTATTGAGTCAGCCGAGTGTTCAGCCTTTACTCCGTGGTGCCAACTTTAGCTCAGCTGCTATACTAGCTACGCTACCAGATAACGAATTACAGCGTAAGACTCCAGTTTGCGAAGAATTAGCACCCGATCCCGAAAGCGCAATAGGGAACTCATCATACTGTTACCATGCTTTCTAGAGGAGGAACCGGCCCCAAGTGCGTGAGCTAAGTTCAAGAGATTTTCAAGTAAGTTATGACCTTTTTGTGTGAATCTAACAACTGCCAGGGACAGCACTTAAAAATCAGCTGAAATTCTTTTACATGAATTTATATATGCACATAGAGGGTGATTCTTGAGAGTCATGTTAAAACAACACGCAGTTTCAGACTGGATGTGACAGGCGGGATAGGGTGTTCTGGTGCAGCCTGGGAGAGACATAATATCTGGGGACTGTGTTTGTCGTGAGTTGAAAGTAGTTTCAAACATGTATTGTATTAATGTTCTCATAACTTTTACAGGTACATAGAAGCTCCTGGTAGACTGTGAAGTTGAGAACAATTACCCTAATGCAGACTTCAATGAGGCCAAAATCAATGTCTATGTCTCGTCTATAACTTCTAATAAAAAGAGGAACAGTGTCTGTATAAAGGTATTATTCATTATTGCAATCTTTAACTTGAATTGCTGGAGTAGGTGCAAACGGCAACAAAACCTTTTGTGCAGTTCAGAAGAATAAGCTGATCACACAGACGGACAAAAAAGTGACTAAAGATGAAATTATAAATAAAAATAAGAGATGCAAATAAGATTTAAAAAAGATCCCATCATTGGATTTCTACTTTACAGACAAAACACAGAAAGTGAATATGAAGTAATATAAGGAAGGACATAATATCTATGAGCCCCTGCTATAAAAAGACCTTAGATGGCTCACAGCTATAAAAAGGACCTTGGATGGCCCACTGATATAATTTGACCTTAGATGTTAGACCTTAAATTAACTGTTATTATGCTCTCCAAGATAGAGGAGCTGTTAAGCGTCCCAGGTAGTATGCTCTCCAAAAACACTATTTAAAAAAAAAAACAAACTGCATTGAAATACGGTATAAATTCACGAATCTCTATACACCAAGTTGTTAAATACATTCTAGTGCAATAGAAAAATCACAGATGGCATCACCGTTCTCGTCAACAGCGAGTAAAAAATTAAATATTTCACTTGGGCAGGGGTGGATGGTCAACCGCAATGTAGGTCCGCCGCTCAGATGCGTGAGTGGTTAGAGCTGCCATCTTCATTCCGTATGCTGGATTACTGCCCACTCCCTCTTACAGAAAGGATGCCTCTGCCCCATCAGTGGGTCCATTGTATGCTGATTCTATGTTACATAACAGAATAAATTAAGTAATTAATTTATTGTGATGATTCATTCCAGGATGTAGAAGACTCCAGTGTTGCAGCTGCACAGCCAAAGTTAAGAGTGCTGCTGTCACAAACTGAAAATATTGTAGTGGGACCATTGCTGATGGCTGTGTGTGTGAAGTTCTAAGAACAACGGGATCTACTGACATCTTCGTCAGCCTTGATTTTATCCAGCTATGTTGAAATGAAATGTTTATTAATGTAAGTAGATTGTTTTTTTTTATGGCTGCATGGAGGCTGAGAAAACCGTTGCGCATGTACTCTTCGAATGTACAGGCGTCACTCAGATTAGGACAGATACCCTCGGGACACCCAAATCTTACACAGACGGTCTCAGCAGACCAGGAGACATAACCAACTTCTGGAGGGAGGTGGGCTGGTTGGAGTAAACACCGACGGCCGCCATGGCCCATGCACAGTGGTCTACTCAAAGGACTAAGTGCGGAAACCAAACCCCCATAACATAGAACATAGTAGTAGATTGTTTAAGACGCTTTCTGACTGACTCCCAAAATACAAACCCTGGCTTAGTATGGATATCAGTTTCCGTACAGTTAACTGTGGCATCTTTACTTTCTATGAGCAGATTTTCCCATGAGCATAGTACTTAAATGTATCTCAATTCCAAACATCTGTATCCACCATTTAATTTCAGAAGAAAGATTGGCTATTTGTACAAAATTTTTAGTAATCTTAATATATATAGTTCTACTGTACGTGTGTATGTCACTGAACTCCTCCTAAACGGCTGCATCGATTTAAATGATTTTTTTGAATGCGTTTGGGTGGCACCCTGGGTAGTTTAGATTACACAAATCAGCCCGACATGGCGCTGCTATCGAGTTCTAGGAAACAGGACAACGTCTGTACGGTCAACTAGTTGGCATATAAATTCATATTTATCTTTTACCCTATTATAGATAAAGTTGCTCATAAAATGTAAAGATGTCATAGTTGACAATACCTAATGTTGTTTACATTAGGTACTGTCAACTATGGCATCTTTTGAATGAATATTGTATCTGAGTACCAAAATCTTATGGATGCTTTTTGGGAAATAAACTGTTTACTTTTACTGTACATGTCAATATTTCAAAATTAGATGGCGCCGCATAACAAAGAAACGCGCGTTAAACAAACTCAGAATTCATGGTCTCTTTTAAAGCCCAAACATTATATTATTGGGATTTTATGCAAGTCTAAGGGCCGGCGCTCACTGCCGGCACGGCACGGCATGGCATGGCAAAGGATTTTATTACTAATCAAGTTATTTTGAATCTTATTTCAATAATTTGAGAGTTCATGTTACTTTATTTCGATACCACGATGCTGCCACGTGCTGCGAGACGCTGCGGTATGACGAGTCATGCCGTTTCATTCAACGGATTGCCGCGGCATGCCATTGCATCTCGCGAGACGTATGGGACACTTTTTGTCGAGGAATTATGATAGCTAAGCTAGTTGAAATAAGGTTGTAACTTGTGCAGCGATCATTTCGGTTAATGGGGCGCAGTCCGGTCGGTGCGCGGGGACACCACGGGATGCCACGAAACGCCGCGGGATGCCGCAACACAATCTGTCGTGCCATGCCGTCCTATGCCGGCAGTGAGCGCCGGCCCTAACAATGCAGGCCCATGTGTGGAAGGGCTTTTTAAAGAATGAGCCCATTGCAGGTTAGGGTTGACTTGCCACCGTTGACCAACAGACGGCTTGTGGGGTCAGCTTCCAGAAAAACCTCACATCTCACCTCCTCAAGCAGAGCCTTGCTATTTTCAAAATAAGCTAGCCTATCGAGGATGGTTTTAAACTACATAAACTCACTCATTGTAATGATTAATTGCAGGATGCAGAACAGTTCTATGGCCGCTGCACAACCAAGGTGGCCCTGATGGAACAAGTGAATTCAGTGACAGTATAGTATAGATGACCTATGGCACTGAGACATAGTCGCTCACAATGGGCCTTAGAAAAAAGGCTGAAAGTCACCCAAAGGGCAATAGAGAGGGCTATGCTTGGAGTTTACCTATGTGATCGAATCAGAATGAAGAAATCCATAGGAGAACCAAGGTAACCGACATAGCCCAAAGAATTACCAAACTTAAGTGGCAGTGGGCAGGGCATATTGCTCGCAGAACAGATGGCTGAAAGGTTTTGGAGTGGCGACCGCGTACTGGAAGACGTAGCGTTGGAAGGCTTCCCACAAGACGTACCGGCGAATGTTGCAGAAATATGATACTAGCACCTTCTTCACCTACCCTAATACACTACCAATGACAATGACAATACTCAAGGCAATGTTTGTCAGCCAGAAGTAGCTCACCTACTGACAGGTTATTTGGATTAGTTCATATAATTGTTTATTTTATTTAACTGCCTAAGTTTAAGGCTGAGGATATAAATATTTTTTCTTTTTATAATACCCATAACTCGAATATCTTTCGGTAATGAGAAATTTGTTCTGCACTGTTAGCAGTTCAATACTTGTCATGGGTGATTTTAACTGTCACCATTATCGTTGGGGATCAGATGCTTCCGAAAACTTTGGCATTGGCTTGTTGGATATATTGGATGATCTGGATCTCTGTCATTAACGAAGGCAGTCCCACACGCAGGACTGCACCAGGGCAGAGTGATAGTTGTGTTGACTTGACATTCTGTTCTAATATATCCAATCTCCTCATTTGGCGTCGCTTGGATATGACTTATGAAAGTGACTACCACCCCATCATGATCGAATTCCCTTCTAAAAATGTTTCCACAAGTCTCCCCTTCTCTTTTATAATAACGACTTGACTCAGGAGATTGCGATTTATATCCCATAGAGTATCTTCCCTCCCAAAAGTCAACAGAGATAATGCTCAGGAATGTTTTTGTTCCTTTTCCTCCACTGTTTCTGCTTCAGCAGATGACTGTTTTCCTGCCAAAAAAACCCCAATCAGGCAAAATTCCTTCTCCACTATGCTGGGATAGGTAATGCACTCACATGGTCAGCAGGGCTAGGAATGAAGCTGAAGAGACTGTTAACTGTGATATGAACCTGGGTAACCTCATCGCTTTCATGCGAAAATTAGTTAAGTCTAGGAAAGTACTTAAAAAAAACGAGAAGGTTGGTCAAAATATTGCTCTTCGCTGAGTCCATTCACTCTGATTTCAGTGGTATGGCGGAAAGTAAAACTTTTTAGGAGTAGTTTAGCACCTACCTTTTTGAACATCGTCTCAGAAGACCTGGGTACCAGTTTTTCTCTAAATCCGCTCCAGCGTATATTCCGGGTCAGTTGTGTTGGCGTTGATGATGTAGACAAAACTGTTGTTCCAATGAACAGACCATTCAGCTTGGAAGAATTAAAAAAATGTACTGTCCCATGTTAAAGACTCCGCCCCAGGGGTGTATGGATTCCCTTACTCTTTTATTGTCCAAGCTGGACCAAAAACCCATCAATACTACTTGGACTTGGCTAATTTTTGCTTTACTTCTGGATATATTCCCTCAGATTGGAAGGTTCAAGTTGTCATACCGATATTAAAACCTGGCAAAGATCCTAACGATTTATAGACCCATTGCTCTATCGTCCATACTAATTAAACTCCGAGAACATTTAATTAAGAATCGTCTAAAGTAGCTGGTGGGGAGTGGGAGGCTGCTTCCAACGACTCAGTTCGGCTTCAGGAAAGGTCTAGGCACAGCTGATAGTGTAGGTATCCTCACGTCAGCGGTCCGGCTGGCCCTCAGCAGGAATGAGTCTGTGGTGGCTGTTTTCTTGGACATATCAGCTGCTTATGATTCGGTAGTCCTCCCTGTTCTCAGGCAAAAGCTGCACGAGCTGAGAATCCCAGCTAGGATTTGTCGTCTCATTGGTAGCATCTTTGCCAATCGCGTCATCCAATTAAGAATCCCTGGGGCCGACTCTGAACAAGGAACAGTATGGGAGAGTGTTCCTCAAGGATCTGTTTTGAGTCCCCCATTATACAATATTATGCAGCGAATTTGGCCTCATCTCCAAATTATGACTGCAAGATCCATCAGTATACTGACGATATTGCTTTACTGGTCACTGGCAATTCAATCCAGGATGCCGCTCTATCGATGAATTTCTCTTTATCTTCACTAAACCAATGACTCCTTGATGAGTGGGATATCTCTAAGGGTCTGGCCCCAGTTTCTGGCGGTGCGGGGCGCGGTGCGGCAAGAGGCGCGGCGGGCGGCGTGATTTGCGGTGGTATGCCACAACTAGACTAGTTGCGACCGCGGCGGCGTCAGTGGTGGACGTATTTAGAGAACGGCTTAGCTATTAAAATGCCCCTGTTTAAAAGTGGCACTGTATTGCCTTGAAACAAGTGCGTTCTTAGCTCAAGATATTGTTCTGTAAAGAATATAATCGCACCCAGTTAACCAGAAAAAGAGTGAACTTGGCGAATTTCACTCTATTATGAATATTGGAACTATCCTGACATTTTTTTTTTTTAAATATATTAGGGCAAGCATAGAAACTTTTGATTACATACTCGGCTACATACATGAAGACTTGAAAGCTAAAGTTATTTTTTTTTATTCCCACTAGAACAGCTGTTTCTAACTGTATGTAGATATGTAGTGTGTATGTAGATAAATACTTAACACTACTTAGTGTAGATACTTCTAACTCTTTACATAAATTCAAGTTGGTCTTGCATAGGGCATTATCATAAAACTGAAAAATAGAATAGTATAGTTTCTTTGGGGCTTTACATAAAGATTTAGTTTTTTTTTTTTTGTTTTATGGTTTTTTTTAGGTTGGCACAACGAACAAAATTGATTAGATCCATTGTACATAGTACATTTTTATTTGTATTTTTTGTATGTCGGTTTTATGTAACAATAATCTGTAAATCTGTTTTGTAACTGCATTTTCTAGTCCTATGTGTACTACAATATGCCGTGGCAGCATTTAATTATGGCTACACTATAATATGTTAGAATATAAGTGCTTTATAACATGTATTTTGGCGTAAGCTTGTTGGTTGTCCTTTACATAAATAAATTATTGAACAATTTTCGTTGTTTCATTTACTTCCACAAAAGAAACTAATGTAGATAATGAACACGGGGCTACAAGGCTAGCTGTACATTTCCAGTTTTAGCTGATCTCGCGATATATAGGCTTTTCGTACAATGAGATGTCAGCTTATACTGGAAATGTATAGCTTGATGTGTGGCCGTGACTTTTACCTTGAGCTGGCTTTGTATGCAGTTACAATAAAATAAATGGCCAGCTATTACTGTTTTTGTTACTACTGACGTATGTCTGTCGATGGACTGATATCCGGTGGAGCAGGCGAGTCTTAGAGTGGAGACCGCGTGTTGGCAAGCGTAATTTGGGCACCCGCCAGCGACGACAGTAGTGGCTGGGACCACGCTGACCACGACAGATTGGATGCGAAAGGAGGACGACAGGGTGTTGTGGCGCAACTTGGGCTCTCCCAACGTGGACTGCGATAGGCTGAGTTGATGACGTGTAATTTAGACAAGAGCATAAAAATGATATCGCACCTTCAGACTTTTAGGCTCTAGACAGACGGACTGCATTTCAACTGCAATCCAACCGCAAATTGCAGTTCAAGTGCAGTTTGAATGCAGTTGACACGACTGCAATAGAACTGCAAACCAACGGTGCAGTTCGATTGCAGTCGGTGTGCAGTTCACACGATTGCACGCCGACTGCAATCGGACTGCACGAATAAACTTAGCGTGTAACAAACGTGCAGTCCGATTGCAGTCGGCGTGCAATCGTGTGAACTGCACACCGACTGCAATCGAACTGCACCGTTGGTTTGCAGTTCTATTGCAGTCGTGTCAACTGCATTGAAACTGCACTTGAACTGCAATTTGCGGTTTGATTGCAGTTGAAATGCAGTCCGTCTGTCTAGAGCCTTAGAGATACCTAAAACTCTTATTAAAAGAGAGTTTTATCACTTTGTGTCAAAGTTGAAATTTTATAATTTCGGATTAGGTCTCTAGAATTCTGAAGTTGCGATATTAAATACTAGCTATTGCTCGTGACTTCGTTTGCGTTTAATTTCAATATTTTTTAACAAATTCCAGAATCTTCGAGGTAGTACCCATTTATTTCCTTCTCCACGTGTTAGACTAGCTAGGAGGATATAATGCCAGTAAACACATTATTCTTTCTTTCTATCTATGAAACAACGATCAGTTCAGTGGAACAAAAACGGTACTTTTGGGGTAATTATAAAGTGTTTGCTCCACGTATTGCGAAACTACGCAGACTGACTGAGGCACTGAGGAGAATTTGGCTCCGTTAAAGTTTTTAAGTAGAAGGAATTTCGACCACTACCTAGTAAAAATAACAATATCATTGAATAAATAGTCCAGTCTTGCTTCATGTTCTAGTAGTAAATTAAAAGAAAATACTTTATTAGGACAATGTAATTTTCTTCTTGAAAGTTCCCGCGAGTTCTTTTGTCAAGTTGGTGTGGTTGCTGGGTTTGCTATTTTCTACCATATTTATTTTGTTTTTTTTTTCTTCAATTTAGTTCTCCCTTAAAAGTATCACAGGACACTCAATCCTTTGAGCTGCCCGTGAACGATTAAAATAAGAACTAAGAAAGTTGTTTACGTACTGAAAAAGGAAAGCTTGTGAAATACAACGAATTGTAATTACAAAATGAGTATTCTGATTCAAAAGGTAACATGGAAAACATTTACTCAGACACAAGAGTAGAAAGACATACCAGTGACCTCATAAATACTATGAAATACTTACTAATTCCATGGTACACGCACCAAAATCTGACAGTTTCACAGTACAAACCTAAAAGCAAAACAAGTGTCGCAAAAAAATATAAAAACTACCATAAAGTTGAAAACAACCAAAAAGTTTGCAACACTGGCATTTTCCGTTTTCCTGACTTTTCCTCTTCCTGTGGTTATTTAATAGTTGAGCCAATATATTTGCGCAAAATTCGCGATGGCTCTGAGATTAATAAGTAAATTGAGTGTTCGGCCTGAACTCCGTGGTGTCGTAAACCTTAGTTCTGCAGCTGCACCAGCTACATTATCAGATTTCGATGTTCAGCATAAGACTCCAGTTGTGAGGAAACAGCATCTGGTACCGAAGGCCCACTATGGAGGTCGTCATGCTGTTACCATGCTCCCTGGTGGAGGAATCGGCCCTGAGTGCATGGGCTACGTTCGGGACATTTTCAAGTAAGTATAACCTTTTTGCATGAACCTAATAGAACTGGCAAGAAAAGTACTTGGCCATCAGCTGATCTATTTTCAAAATAATACGCAATAGGTTTTCCTCTATTTTCTTGTGAAGTACTAAATGTATTTGTGTGAAAATAATTAACAACAATAATTAATATATCCTTGTTACACAGTTTAGAAAACCCTTCAAGACTAATGTTGTCATCACATGATTTTAATACTTGAGGAAACAAATAATAAAGCAGAACTATGGTTCTTTATATAAATAATCATATTCGCAACACTATAATATTCAAATATGGAAATAGAATACTATTTTTGAATAAAACCATAGAGTAAGCTGTGATTTATGTTTTTAGCTGCAATTAAATACTCTTTTTGATTCAGAGCATTATTTTAAGGATTTTTTAAACATTTCACTTCTGAATTTGCTTGTTAGCAAGATCAGGGCTAATAAAAGTAACAACTATTTATAACAAAAGATAAGAATAGTGTGTTATTAATTATGTATAGAACATGATACATTTACTTATTCACTAAGTGTTATCAATTTCCTCCTTAATTAAAATGGTCTAGACCAATTAGTGTTTGATTATGACTTGTATAGATAATATTAAAATGTAGTAATGATGAATGTTTCTTTAACTAAGCTGTTGGGGCTCTTTAGTTCTGAGTTGTATTGCACAATTACTGACAAATACATGCGCTAACTGGACATGTCTACTCAACCTGTGTGGTTCTTTCATCAAGACTCTTATTCTTCATGATCTGGCTAAGATAATGTCTGGATTTTAAGTGAGACTGCCCTCTGTGTTTGTTTCGCTCGTTCTTCGCTGAGCAGTCAGATAGGAAATGCCTACCTCATCTAGTTATAAAAATATTATTGATGTTTAAAGTGTTTGTACAAACCTACTTACAGAAATAATCATTTATCATTTGAGCATACATTTTTTGACGTTAGAATGTCTCTTAAGTGTAAACTTTATAACCAAAGGCCAGTCTAGGTCAGGTGTCATATTACCCGGCAAATTGGTTGTGGAAGTCAGATAGGAGTTGACTCCATATAAAATAGTGGTATTTGGCTGCATGCGGTTAGACTGAAGCCAACCCCAAAATGGGAAAATGCTATGCAGATGATGACAGGTGTTGCCCAGGCTAAGTTTTTTGGTAATTATTTAGCAATGGACTTTGCTTATGAATTGATTACTTTCTTATTTATTGGGAGACAAAAACAGAACATGGAATCGCTGCACCCTTGACTGCGTCTAGAGACACCAGTACTATTTAATATTCGTGGTACCGTCCGCGGGTTGAACGGGCTTCAAGGTGGTCTGTGTCAGAAGTGAGACTGGTCTGGGACCAACTTTAAACCTGTCTATACATCATCTCTGTCCATGTGCAAGTAACTGTATTCAGCTGAATGGGGTATACTGGAACCCAACCCCAAATATCTTCTTCTTCGTCGTTACACTCTTGACAGAGTGGTTGTGGTTGTCATATCTAGTGTGGTGGCGAGCTTCACATCGATGGAACGACGTGTTGTGTAGGGAAAAGTTGAAGGGTTGTCCCTTGCTCTTCAGCTCTTGTGAGGTTGTGGCAGGTCGCCCATGCGTTGGACCAATCAGGTCAAAACTGCACTTAATGGTTCACTTCACGATTGTACGAGAAGAGCTGCAGAGCTGCAGTACGAGAGGAATGGCGACGAATTGTGAAGCTCGTCACCCCAAATATATAGATGGAAAAATCTAGGCAGATGATGACAGTGACCACTTAGGGTCACAGCACACATATCAACTCGGAAAGGGATCGTCACCGTATCGCCTTTCGCCTCGCCGCCAAACAGGCGTCAACCTAACATAAGCACGTAACCAAAGCGGAAGAGAAGCTCCGATACGGCGACTCGGCTACTGTTAGGCGACGCCGCTCTTACGGCTCGCCTACCGCTGGTTGACCAGGCGGGCACCAGATCAGTTTGATTCGACTTTAAAGTTGCCTTGTGAATGACAGCTGTGTGCGCTGTGGCGCGGGTGGGGGCAAGGGTGGACGAAGAGACGCAAGCTCGGCGACGGAGAGGCGTAAGCGCGGGCACGACGAGCAGCCGTAAGCGGGGGGACCGCTGGTTGCCACGCGCCAGACCGCGGTTCGTGAGCTGCACCCTAATTGCGAAACGCACAATTTATCAGAATTTGAATGGGATTGAAGATTATTTCTAAACCATTGCGTCATTTGTTCGAATAAATTGTCGGCTCAGCAACGTAAATAACGCAATGAATGTTGTTTAACAATGAATATTAAACCAATTCTTACCGATAAAAAGTTTCGCAATTACCCCTCTGGTCCCGAGGCGAATCACTTACGTTACGATTCCGATTAGTGTGCTATTCAGTAGGGAATTGCATACAAAGAATACTAAACGGCTCGAGTTGATACTGTTACGATCCGTTTACGAGTTGATATGTGTGAGCCCTTAACAGTTATAGGCAAATTATAGGGTAAATAAAATCTAAGTTACAATGTAATACTTAATTTAAAATGTTCTTTCTAATAACCTGTACAGGTACATTGGAGCCCCGATAGACTTCGAGATTGTGGATATTGACCCCAATGTAGACAACGATGAGGATGTCAAGTACGCTATCACTACCATCAAGAGGAACGGTGTCTGTCTTAAGGTAGGAAGCCTATTTTTGAACTGTAAACCTTAACTCCCAAACATAAAGTTTATTATCGTTTGCATTCCATTTACTAATGGAAAGGTTAGCTAAATTTTAAAATAAGAACAAAAATATTTATGGAAAAATAAAACATAACTTCTAAACAATAAGGTTGTCTCTATGTAAGTTATTTCATCACCACTGCTCTCAAAAGGGTGAAGGAAAACATAGTGAAGAAACCGGCATGTCCTTGACTTGTGACATCTACCAACCCGCACTGGGCCCGCATTATGTCTCACTCTTTTTTTTTTTTGGATGGGAAATCATCAATTGTGGTCTCCCGCTCTGGGCGGAGCGGGAGGGCGTGTCAGACTTTTACTGACTAAAAAAACGTAAAGACCAATTGGACTCTGAGGGTCGAAAGGTTGGAATCGCGCCACAACATCAATTTTAAGTCGTTTGTGGTACGAGTTCCAACCCACCATCTACAGACCTGCCTGAGAGAGGACTTTTGGCCGAAAGGTGTCTTGTATCGTCGTTTCCGAGGACGGTTATGCGACACCACGCAGCGGAACACGACGCCGTCATCATTACGTGTTTAGTAATAGTTTAAGTTTTGTTTTTATAAAATATGTATTAGTTTATAGTTATTGTTTTATATTATTTGTTTATTGTGTTTTTATGGGCCTAAGTTGCCTGAAATAAAGGATTGTATTGTATTGTAAAACCCACCCGTGTTCCTTCAGTTGCCCATGTGCCAGGGTCACGGTATCACTTTCGAACAATCTCGCGACCCTGGCAGGCATCGGTCCTAGCAGACCCCTTCAGTGCTGCTAACATCTCTTTGAGGCGCGCGAGGAACACTACGCGCCGTCGACCTGAGCCTGTCCTTTACGGGCGGCGAGCTACCCATTGCTCGCCGCCCGCAAGCTCGCGCCTACGGTGGCCGGGAGTCCGCTATCGACATTATGTCCCACTCCATCTCACGGAGAGGTCTGTGTCATGTGGGAACATTATGGGCTATAATTTTTATTACCACCACCAGGGTAACATCGAGACGAAGAGTGAAGCTGCTTACGTGACCTCCCGCAACGTGGCCCTCCGCAACGAGCTGGACATGTATGCCTACGTCATGCACTGCAAGTCCTTCCCCGGAATCACTACCAGGCATAAGGATATTGACATTCATATTGTCAGGTAAGAATGATTTTGAATGTAATACTAAAAACTACAAAAAGTACACGATTCTGAACACGGGGGGTGTTCAGAATTGAGAGGGCATGGGAAGCCGTCACCTCCTTCTGCGAAGCAGTAATGCTTGCGAAGGAGGAGGCGGAGCACGGGTGGGAGAAGCAGTTTGAGTGCCCTCACGCCCCTAACCGCCACAGGAGGAGACTTTCCGGGGGTCGGGAGTCAATGGCGGAGTCCCGGCCACCGTAGGCGCGGGCTTGCGGGCGGCGAGCAATGGGTAGCTCGCCGCCCGGTAAGGACCAGGCCCGGGTCGAACACGCGTTGATGATTTCCCACCTAAAAAAAAGGCTGATTATATGTGTATTTATAATACCTTAATCTCTTCCTCAGACAAAACACAGAAGGTGAATACGCCATGTTGGAGCACGAATCAGTGCACGGAGTCATTGAGTCCATGAAGGTCGTCACCGCCAGCAACTCTGTGAGAGTGGCGCGGTTCGCTTTTGAGTTCGCCAAGAAGAATAATAGGAAGAAGGTAATATTATAATCATCATTTTAGCCGAAACACGTCCACTGCTGGACATAATCCTCCCACAATTTGGGACGGCTAGCCATTATCACCATGCTTGGCAGGCGGTTCGGCGATCGCAGTATGGTGGTAGAATGCATAGAGAACGCTGCTGCCCATTCTCTAGTAAGTGCCTTAGTCGCCTCTTCCGACACTCATGAGAAGAAATGGGATGGTGCTTTATGTTTTTACACGCTTTATATTAGCTTCACTTGTATGTTTGTATATTTGTATGTTTGTTTGTAACCGACTCCTTATAGCGCGATTTTGACCCACTTTAAACGACCAGATTTTATTCAAACTTTGCACACCTGTCAAGGACCGATGACAATGCAATAATTTCATAAATTTGTGCCATTATCCTTGCCAGGGTTACCAGGACAGCAAAAAAACTGTCACAAACTACGCTGACATACGTCTCAAAATTCGAAATACCCTAAAAAATAGAAAATAAATAATAGTTTAAAAAAACTAAAAAACACGCTTCCATTGAAAACCAAACTAAAAAGTACAAAATAATGGAAAAAAAGCGTGGGGTGCTGATATCAATAAAAAAATACCTTAGCACCACACGCTTTTTTTCCATTATTTTGTACTTTTTAGTTTGGTTTTCAATGGAAGCGTGTTTTTTAGTTTTTTTAAACTATTTTTTTTTTACACGCTTTATATTAGCTTCACTTGTATGTTAGTATGTTTGTATATTAGTATGTTTGTTTGTAACCGACTCCTTAAAGCGCGATTTTGACCCACTTTAAACGACCAGATTTCATTCAAACTTTGCACACCTGTCAAGGACCGATGACAATCCAATAATTTTATAAATTTGTGCCATTATCCTTGCCAGGGTTACCAGGACAGCAAAAAAAAACCGTCTTCGAAAACTACGCTGACATACGCCACAAACTACGCTGACATACGTCTCAAAATTCGAAACACCCTAAAAAATTTAAAATAAATAATAGTTTAAAAAAACTAAAAAACACGCTTCCATTGAAAACCAAACTAAAAAGTACAAAATAATGGAAAAAAAGCGTGGGGTGCCTGATATCAATAAAAAAATACCTCAAAAAGCACCCCACGCTTTTTTTCCATTATTTTGTACTTTTTAGTTTGGTTTTCAATGGAAGCGTGTTTTTTAGTTTTTTTAAACTATTATTTTTTAATAAAATTTTAAATATTTGAGTTGATTGAATGAAAGGTAAATTGCGGATTACGATTTATGACGTATAAAAAAAAACTACTTACTAAATCTTGTCCAAACCAATTTTCGGTGGAAGTTTACATGGTAGTGTACATCATATATTTTTTTTAGTTTTATCATTCTCTTATTTTAGAAGTTACAGGGGACACACATTTTACCACTTTGGAAGTGTCTCTCGCGCAAACCATTCAGTTTAGAAAAAAATGATATGAGAAACCTCAATATCATTTTTGAAGATCTATCCATAGATACCCCACACGTATAGGTTTGATGAAAAAAAAAATTGAGTTTCAGTTCTAAGTATGGGGAACCCCAAAATTTATTGTACTATTTTTATGTGAAAATCTTAATGCGGTTCACAGAATACATCTACTTACCAAGTTTCAACAGCATAGCTCTTATAGTTTCGGAAAAAAGTGGCTGTGACATACGGACGGACAGACAGACAGACATGACGAATCTATATGGATTCCGTTTTTTGCCATATGTCAACGGAACCCTAAAAATGGAATTTCTATGGCCTTCCTAACTTCCACCTTAAATATGTTTTATCTTCTTTCTAGGTGACAACAATCCACAAAGCCAACATCATGAAAATATCCGATGGCCTGTTCTTGGAGACGTCGCGTCGCATCGCTAAGGAGTACCCTGACATCGAGCACAATGACATGATCATTGACAACTGTTGCATGCAGCTTGTTTCTAAGTAAGTAAATGATAAATTATTTTATTTTTGCAAATAGGTTTGTACAAACACTTTTACACGTCAATCATAATTTTAAAACTAGATGAGGTCGGCGTTTCTTATCTGAATACTCTGAGAAGAAAGGCTGAAACAAACTCAGAGGTCACAGTCTCTTTTGAAGTCCAGACATAATCTTGGTCACATCATGTGAAGACCATGTGGGTTGTGGTGTCTGAAATGGTCTTTAGAGGAAAGAACCACACAGATTGAGTGGACCAGCCCAATCAGTGCACGCATTTATCAGGAATCTTGCAGTCCAACTCGGAACTTAAAGAGCTCAATGATTCGACGAACAATTCCAAAGAAAGGACATTTCTGTAGGTCGCATAAACTACTCAAACTGTCAGACCATGATAAAAATGTAATTAAAAGAAAAAGAAAACAAAAAAAACGTCTTCACATTTACAATAATAATAAATAAGAATATAATACTTTAAAAGTAAATATTAATTTCATCGTCTTAATATAATTCATCAATGTAAATTCTGTGATGACGCGTGGATGTCTTCGTTTAATAGTGAAGGTAGAACCTGAGGATGGCAAAAGATAGGGGTTCAACACAAATAAAGACAAAATAGATCAACCATTTTTCTGATTAGGTTATGGTTCATCAATCTTTTATGGGGTACTGTTTTAAATATTATAACAAAATACCTAGTGGTACTATATTGCAATTAAATGAAAGAAAATTTAAAACTCATTTATTTATTTATAGTTAATTAACACCATACAATAAAAAGTATTGTATTAAAAGTACATTTTCTAAACAAGCATATTATAAATAAGAGGTTTATATTAAATATAAGAATGTTTGGACATGCTGGTCCTGCTCCATACGACCATCTGGAGTCTAGACAAAAACAAATGGTTGCTAATTCAATTGTATAATGAACTGTGTAAAGGGTTGTATTCATGATTTTAATGGTTTTAATTCTTCCTTTTTTTAAATCGGCTAAAAGATGGAGCGCGCTTGAGTAATAATACATTACAAGCAAAGTTGCAAGTCAGGGTGCTTACTCTCGAATATAATTCCAATAGATCGACATTGGAATTGTCAGTCAAACGTCAGTGATTGGCTGGACTCACTGAGTCTAGCCAATCCCTGACGTTTAACTCAACCAACTGACGTTTGATCAATGTCGATCTATTGGAATTATATTCGAGAGTAAGCACCCAGGTCCCCCTTTCAAACCAGAACTGATATCACTATTTTTCTTTTTCCAGGCCTCATCAATTCGACGTGATGCTCATGACCAACCTGTACGGCTCCATCGTGTCGAACCTGGTGTGCGGGCTCATGGGAGGCGCAGGCCTGCACTCCGGCAGGAACTACGGAGACCACTATGCTGTGTTCGAGCCTGGTACCAGGAACACTGGTAAGTTTATCCGTCTTAGAGCTCTTACACACCAGCGGCATGTTGCCAACGGCAGGGGTAATTGCTACCGACGACATGCCATTTTCAAAGATCAGCGTCATCATCGCGTGTCGACGGCTGCAGTTACTTGCCGTTAGCAACATGCCGCTCGTGTGTAAGAGCTCTTATGTAGTCATGTTCTGTCGAGCTTCTCGACAACTGCGTTGGGATCGACTTCTCGTCAAACCGGATGCATCTGAATACCGTAGTACTTCCACAATTCAGTTATACGTCACACGTTAAGGGGGGGAGGGGGTCGATCAATTTTGACATTGTGTGACAAGGGAGTGGGAGGGGCCCTAAATTTTGTGACGCCACATTTTAAAATTGAATATAAATATTTAAAGTACTATTAAAACACGAAATATGAACTATGAAAGAAAAAAAAACAATGTCTAGCTGTAAAATTGCAAAATATGTGACGTCACACTAGGGAGGGGGCGGTCTCACAAATGCACGGAATAAAGAAAACTAGAGGAAGTGCCCCTCAGATATCGCGCGCGTGTCAACATTTAGCGCAGATGCGCAGCATTTAGCTTATTCGCCGTCAGATACTTGTCGCGATTGGTTGTCGCAGAAATACGCGAAATATTACAAATTATGTCTTGTTGTGCGGTTTTGACCTGCAAAAACGAAAGCAGAAAAAAAAATTTATCTTGTGGAGGTGAATCCTATCATCAGTAAGCACTAAACTTTGTTAATTTTTAATAAAATTGATTTTAATTGCAATACCACATGTTATGACTTCAATGCAAACTATAAACAACCTTATATTCATTGATACAAAGTCTTAATGCACGTAGTAGTCATCTGGAAAATCATAACCAAAATTCTAGTAACTTCGACGCTACTCGGTTAGGGATGGGACACATCCGTAAAGTAGGTCGGTATCGATAATTTTGTCTGATTTTAGTAAGGAATCAATAGCTCAAATGGCTGGTTATATAATAAGACAGTTGATTTAAAAAAAATAAGTGTGATATTTGCGTTAGTGCTTTAGTAACAGAAAAAAAACAATCATTACATAGATTTATTATAGCTAAGGATAGAGGGGGATTATTATACCCATCAGAATCTGTGATTAAGATATGTCAGATGTCTGAAATATTTTTAAAAGACGGTCACATATTCAATAAAGATTATATATATCATGGCTAAAATAATGCGCCAGTTTATTGGGTCATCGATATTCCAAAACATAAGCTATCATCAATTAGGGGAATTTCTTACGTCTAATCATATTACTGACTTAATGAAAGCTATCACGGCAAAATATATTAATATACGATTTCATCACCTATTAAAATTAAACATAAAATTATCAAAACGGTAATTAAATAAATATGTGTTATTTCAAGGTCAGTAAATATTTTTAGTACTATCTGTTATCATTTCATTTATCGTTAGCTTCTGACAGCGGTTTCGTCCGCGTACCTTATTTTATGAAAATAACATTACCCCCCTATATACAAACATACAAATACCTCTTTAACATTGATATTTTAACAATAATCAACCTTTTCCGTTATTAAACATTTGTATGATGTTAACAAATTAATTACATTGCTCACCCGAATAAATTACGTAACGTCAATATTAAAATATCGATATGTCTACATCTCTAAATTTTTTTTTAGTACTTACTAAAAGCGATTAGAAGTGCATGTGAATATGACATCTATTTCAAAGGAGCTAGCGTTCTGAATCGAATGAATTGGTTACAGCGCCATCTAGCATTGAGTTGCTGAACTCTTTGTAAATTTGTCTATCTAAAGTTTTTAAACGAAAAACGTCTTTATTGTGTGTGTCATGTCAAATAATAACAACTTTCATGCGTTGTAATACGACTTAATATTTGAAAGCAATACGAAGATGATTTGTAAAAGTTGCGTGTGTTATTTGTAGCCTATCATATCACTGTTTTTTATGTGTGTAATGGACAATTTGATATGCAAATGTGTGAGTTTGGCGACACTGGTTCCCGTGCTTAGCCAGTGTAGGGGCACTTCTCTGTATTCTTTGTTCTGTGCACAAATGTGACCAGTTGTGACAAGGACGAGGGGGGGGGGGGGGGTAAAAATCATGAAATTTTTCTTAGACTGTTTGTCAGACTTTCGGGCTTCTGACTAACGACTGTCAGAAATCCAAGTGGTTTTGGTATGTAAAGATGGTTATCCATCCACCAATCAACCGCGTTAAGCGTAGTTTAACCTAACTAATCAACCCGAGCGGTTGTTATTTGAAAGAAAAGAAAGAAAAAAAATACGTTTATTTGAGGCAAACATGACGCACAGAAAGACCAAAAGTATACAAAACAAAAAATAAGGTGTGGGGAAAACATGCGTCATATCCACGCAAAACGGCCTACACTCAGCATAATGCTGTGACCCTATGCGAGACAGAGTCCCAGCGCTGGTTTTCAGTGACAGCCGGCGCTGACGTGATGACGTATTTCTTAGCCACAAACTCCTCCTTATACAGTATGGCAGGGTAAAGGAGGAACAGATACAGATCTGATTACTCTATGACTTTTTTTGCTAATTTGCAATCATAAACATTATCGAATCGCATAAGCTTTTGAGGTTTCACTATACTCGAATTCAGTGCATCCATGAAAATGAGCAACATTTTCTTTGAGACCAAATTAGAAAAAAAATAGAATTGCTCTTGTCAGCACGCGTAGCATGACCGCCATAGAAACGGTATTTGTCGACGGAAGAATACAAAATGATAGATTGTATCTTAGAAAAATTGTGTAAAACTGAATAAAAGAGATGTTTCTATTCTTCAGTCGACAAGAGTACGATGTCAAGTATGATGACTATTTCTCTTTACTATTGATGAGATAGAAACATTTTTACAGAATTAAAATACATAAGGAACTTTTTTTGTTCTTGGTAGAATAGATATAGAATTGGTCATGCTACGCCGGCTGGACTGTCTTTTTCTACTTTGAACATTTATTTAACTGGGTGTTATTTATCAGAAACGTTAATCAGAATCACTTGTCTCGCTTGTACATCACTGTATTGTATTCGTAACCGAACCGTCTTCTCATTCCAACAATCCGCTATTTATATGCCGAGCTGATCATCTTCGAATACTCGCGATTCTTTGCCACAGTTCACAGTTATCGGTGAGTAGATGGTGGTGGCGTCTACAGATAATTAATAATTTAAAAATAAATGTCTTAGGACAACCAACACAACGTTATCTGATCCCAAACCAGGCAGAGCCTGTACTATGACAACCAGACAACTGATAAACATACTTATATAATTCTAAATACATACATATTATAGATAAATTACACCCAGACACAGAACAAATGATTGTGCTCATCACACAAAGATTTGTCCTGGGTGGGAATCGAGCCAACGACCTCAGTCTTAGCAGTCAGGGTCACTAACCACTAGACTAACAGGCCAGTCAATTGTCAATCATTCATGTTGTACCTGCTACTTGATAATAGACGGCGTTAGCGTGTCGTTTCAAGTCTTTATGATACGTAACAATAATCAGGTTTTCAATTATTAAAATACTTCTTTCCCGGTACAATTACAGGTACAGCCATTGCTGGCAAGAACATAGCCAACCCCATTGCCATGATCAACGCTTCAGTAGACATGTTGGAGCATCTCGGACATCACTTCCATTCTGAACTGATCAAGAACGCTGTACACAAGACGATCAATGAAGACCGCATCATGACTCCAGACCTTGGTGGTACCGCTTCCTCCACAGACGTTGTCAAGGCGATTATTGGTAATTTGAAACATTGAATGGTTGTTTTTTTTTTTGGTTTTCGAGGGCAGAGATTCTATTTTTTTGAATTTTTGAGGGACATTTAACGAAAAATTCTATTGTTTTTTAGTTTAGTGTCCTTCAATTGATTAATGTGTTGTGTTTTTAGGTGACTTATGAACTGTTTTTTTTTTCTATTTTGGGAATAGTCAAATGTCTGTCGGGTTTGGGGGGGGGGGGGGATAGACACTTTAAAATATTATTTGAACTTTTTTCTTTGGGAATATTTACTGATGTGAATTGTTTTTTTTTTTTCATAATAAATATTAATAAAACCATAAAAAAGAAACAAAAAAAGAAAAAGTATTTATTGAGACTCGCACAGAAACAATACTAAATAAAAATTATAAATAAAACAAAAAGAAAACAGAGAGTCTTATACGAGGCCAGAAGGCCTCTATCTCAGCATGATTATTCCTACTCTATTCCCTTCTGTCTATAAAAGTTAGAGCAGTAAATGTATAGTTTAGACGGGCAATCTTTCGCGTTATACTCGACCCTACAAACTCATACACACAGACTTTATAAGTAAGATGAATGCATACTTTTTGGTCTTAAAGGGGCACTTTTATATCTTAAACACAGTTCATAAGTCTTCTAAAAATTACAGCATATTATAGTAGAAAATACTTAGAATTTGATAATTTTCTTAATTGGCATTTTTTTAAATTTGATTTTTGCTTATTTTTTAACAAAATTGGAGCTTATTGGGCACAGCTTAAATAACCTTATTTCGCACCGCTCTCAAAATCGTCATCATTTAAAAAAAAACTCATACTAATTTTATATTCATGGGAAAATGTGTCAAAATTAACTAACAAATTTCTCTAATTGGTATAACTTTAAAATGGAGGTAATTATCGTTTAAAAATTGGTTAGACAACCAAAATTGAATATTTTACAACCTCATAATAGCTTTACTTACTTATGGTTGAATATCACTTGCACGTATTAAAATAACAAGGTCTATTTTTCTATGTGAGAGCTAGATAATTTCAACCTTAGTGGAAGTGTCAATTCACTGAGAAAATAAAGCTATCATTTGGTGGTACAGTCTGAGAAACTGAATAGGAAAAACGACGGAAAAAAATATCAAGAAAAGCTGCTTTGCTTTGAAAATTACTTAGTAAAGCCCTTATGCATTAATTCTGCCTCGTAAATGTGCACGGGCTTAAATAAATAAACTCAAAATTGCATTTTGACGAACAAAAATATAAATTCTAAATTATGAGTAAATATTTTATGGAAGTGAAAATTCTACTTCCGAACTGACTTTAATTCTCTGCTCTAAAAGTATTTTCTACCTAAAGTATTAAATTAATTATATCAAAAATAATGTCACCAACAAAGAAGCGCCATATTTCTTGCAACATCGAAAATAAACCCCCTTTTTATAACAAATCGGTGAAAAAAAAAACCGATAGTATTACGACCTTAGATAATGTTTTAGTTCTATTATTTATTGTAGTTATTTATATTAATAATAAATTGGTAATTTTTATTGTGTCGTATTATTATTTTTTGCATGTTAGTAGATGCCAATGTTTGTGGTAGCCGCGGTCATAAAACGCGAGAGCGAGGTAACACGAAACTTGATACAGGGGCCTACTATCTAAGTCCGTTATCGAAGATATGGGCTCTTCCGAAAGTAGTTTGCAACTTTGGAGTGAATCCTACACCCGATTAAAACTTTTCAGTGAATCCTACACTCGATTAAAATTTCAGTGAATACTATAACCCATTTTTTTTTTGTGTAATGCTACAGTCGATAAGAATTTTGGAGAAAATCCTACACTCGATTAAAACTTTGAGGTGAGTCCTATACCCGATTAAAACTTTCGTATGAATCCTACACCCAATTATACTTACCAATTATTTTTTTGGACGGGTATAAACACATCGAGAGCAGGGACAACGGTAGGCTCCGAACTAATATGATGGACGTAATACGTAGTAGGACTCGCACGTAACTTCGGCCGAAATTGCGGATTTCATGTTTAGGGATTGGAAGATAGAAGACGTGGAAGGAGGGGTATGGACCTCCAGAGTTCCCGTAAATAATATTCGCCGTCCTACTCGCTCGTTTTATGACCGCGACTGCCACGACTGCATTTAGTGTAGTAGTAGTGCCCTTCATAAAATTATTGGTATGAGTAGAAAAAAAAAGTATACATATAAAAATACAGTATGGTTGTAGTTAGGTACACACGTCTACACATCAAACGTACATTTCTAGTTGTAGATTTTTTTTTTTTTTTTCGGATGGGAAATCATCAAATGACTTCTCCCGCTCTGGGCGGAGCGGGAGGGCGTGTCAGACTTTTACTGACTAAAACCCACCCGTGTTCCTTCAGTTGCCCATGTGCCAGGGTCACGGTATCTCTTTCGAACAATCACGCGACCCCGGCAGTTCTAGTTGTAGCTTAGCTCGCATTGTATATATTTTTCGTACAATGAAAAGTCAGCTTATACTGGATATGTGTAACTTGATTTGTAGCCGTGTGTAGCTACTGGTACCTACTATTTATTTCTAATAATATTATATATCTTTATATTTCTAAATTTTCAAGTAAATATTACATCAATTTGATCTCAACCTGTCCTGCACCCTAATTGCGTCATACACTATCAATTAGAATCTGAATCATTCGGCGCACGGCGATTCTTGTCATGAGGGACAGCGATATCAACAATCACTGCACGACACTCTCGTCGACCTATCACCACAAAATCAGGCTTATTGGCTACAATAGTCCTGTCTGTGATGATAGATCGATCCCAGTACAATGTGGCGTGACCATTCTCGAGAACTGGGTTGGGCACATACCTGTAGTATGGTACTTCAGATTCCACTGTACTGCAAAGCAGGTTATTCTAATTGTTATTAAACTTTGCGAATCGTGTTTCTTCGGGAATATGTCCGCACGATGAGCTATAAAGGTGTTAAAACCATGGAATTAATTACATAATTTTGTATTAGCATTGTTTCAAAATTAGTGATTAATAACTCGATGCAATTCTAAAAAAAAATCATAAGAACATAACCGAAGTGCAACCTATTTCTGGCTGAACTGTACATAATTATTATACGTCATCTGTTTTGTTTGTCTACACTAATATATATAAGAGAAAAAAAAAAATTTTTGTTTGTTTGTTTGTAATGGATAAACTCAAAAACTACTGGACCGGTCTTAAAAATTCTTTCACCATTCGAAAGCTACATTATCTGCGAGTAACATAGGCTATATAACATCACGCTACAACTAAGAGGAGCGGAGCAGTAATGAAAAATGTTGCATAAACGGGGGAAATCGCACGGGTAGGTGATTCGACGCGACGGGAAGGGTCGGGGGAACACGAAATTTAACGCGGACGAAGTCGCAGGCAGAAGCTAGTATATAATATTTCGCTATAAATAAAAGTACTAACACCTGAAAAGAAAATTCATTACTAACTGTATTATTTTGCGTGTCAGTAACTATTTTCAATACTAACTCTAGTTAAGTTTTTGTGTACGTGTAAATCGTTATCACCGTGGTCATTATACAGGGTGGTAGACACATCAACTTTCAAACTGATACCATGAATTCAGCACGTGTTTTCAGACTAACGTAGACATTTTTCGTCGGTTATAAAGTGTAACACTTGTTTTATAGAAAAGTGCAATACCCACCATTTTTAAATTTAAGTTTAAGGAAATTCAGAATCATTTATACTGAATACTTGGTATCAGGTTGTCCGTCGATGTACAGACTCCAGCACATAAAGCTACTACAATCTGTCAATTTTTTATAATTGATTTTCAACTTTATCGCTAAAGTTTTAGGTTCAAGGATTTATTGGAAAAATTTGACAGTTTTGGGTACCTTGATGTGCTGGCGTCTGTACCTGCCGTATATCTTGTTTTTTTTTTTTTAACCTAAATTAAGTTTTTTGTTTAACAAAACGCATGCAGTACTTTAGAAATGTTAACAACGGTATGTAGAGTGATTTATTTGATATGAAATTATATGTGTGTTTGTGTTTCCATCGAAAACTCAAAACGAAGTGTTCTTTAGACCCACTTTAAAGTATTTATGACGGTAAAATATACCCATCATGACATTTGGGGCCAGTTTCTTTGAAAATTACCGCAAATTAATGTCAAACGCGTTTTGCTGCCGTTGTTTGAATCATTTATCGACAGCGGATAGTGGCACAGTGGTATCGGCCCCGACTAACGAGCTGTAGGTCGTAGGTTCGAACTCAGGCAGGCGCTTTACTCTGTGTAAATACCACCACCATTGCACTCAAAACGCTGTAGGAAAACATCGTGAGGAAACCGGCATGTTCTAGAACCAATTCGAAGACATGTGACATCTACCAACCCGCACTGGGCCCGCGTGGTGGATTACGGCCCACTCCCTCTCACTGAGAGGAGGCCTGTGTCCCAGCAGTGGGAACAATATAGGCTGATGATGATTGATGAATAGTAGCAGTCTCCGCACGTTTGACAATTTTGCGACAAGTTTTGTTCGAGAAACTGGCTTTAAGGCTCGCCTGAAAATTAAAAACAGGGTCAAATTAAATTTTACATAGTTGGCAATACTTTACCTACGAGTTGGGTATCGATATCGGAAACTGATGAATACAGTAATCAATTTAGTAATCAATCGTTACGGGTTTTTTTCTTTTTGTTACCGTAGTTTTCGATAGTCACAGGCTGGCTTGTGTGTTGGTGCAAGCGAGCCTTAGTTTGTGTTGTTTTTGCCTTTGAGTATTCGACCCTGTGTGAAATATTAACAAACATACACCTTATCAAATAAAAAAAAAGCATATTGTCATAATTTTTTATTTTATTTTTCAGATAACATCGATCTATACATGAAGAACAAAGTTTCTTTCCATTAATCAGAACAGAGAATAGTAAACAGTCATGTTAAGATAGTACTTTACACAGTTTATATTAATTTATTGTTGATTTTTTCCTATTTATACACATTCTGTTACTAGAGCCTGTTTCACAGAGGTAGAGCTCTACCAGAGATTAAACGGAATTAGTTTGAAATTAGAATGACCATCTCCTTTATAACCGACTATTTGGCACAGACTGTAGTCACGGACAGACAGGAACGGAGCGTTAGCCCAGGCACGGTCGCTTTACATTTCCAGTATAACCTAACCGCTCATTGTACGAAAATTATGTGTAATAGCTTGATATATCATCGTGTGTACGCACTGGATTTTCAACTTACTGCGTAGTGCTGAGAGTTGAAAATTCAACAGTTTAATTTTTTGGCACGCTGGTATGTACTTTGTTTGATTCTCAACACTCTGCTCAACACAGAGGGTTTAAAATCCCGTGCGCTACAAAAAATGGTCTCGTTAAAAGGCGCCTGTGGGTATGTGAGATGAATTCATCTACCTTCGTTTTGGTCTTGATTTTTGACAGTACTTTTACATACTACGCTAACTGCTCTAACGTTCATTCAAATTCGGGCCTTTTAAACAAGGGTTTTCAAATTCCTATTTAATCTGACCCCAAAGTCGTACATACTTTTAGATAAATGTCATTTTCGAATACTATTTATTTTTACTTTAACTGAAAAGGCCGAGGGCCAATTAAATGTAATTACGTATGTATTAAATAAAATTTATAAATAAATAATTTTAAGTTGAAATCAATAATTGTTTTATTTCTTCCTGTTATACTGATACAAACTTATATACATTTCTAAGGCGCTCTTTGTAGTAAAATATTTCTGTAACTCGTAGTGAATTTTCGAGATCGTTCGAAACTAGTTCGATACTTCGGAATGAACCTTCCTTTCTTCTGAACTTTGTAGGACGGGCAAAAACACATCGGGGAGTTAATACAAATGTCAAACCGTATTGTCTTTCATTCTTAGTGCGGACCTTGAAGTAATCTTAGGTCTGTGATGCGACCTGGAGAGGCGTTAGGCGTTCTCACCTTCCGCAGAAAGGATCTGGACGGGATATGGAGGCTCCTGCGCCAGTCGAGGCGGTAGCAAACGCCCGCGTGTTACCACTGTGTGGATCACCTGGAGGTCACGGTTGAGGTGTGCTCTGCCTGGGCAGAGCACCGCGCTTCGTGAGATAAAAATTCCTGGTGTCCAATTTATTAAGCGTTCTAGAAACTGGTGGGGTTCCCATGGCGTTATAGTGCGCCAGAGATGTTTCGGAACACAACATTTATCAAATTTTGTTGGCTCAAAACTTCGGTGTAACTGACACTGGCTTGCACATCATCATAGGATTTTAATTTTGATAACACAAAAAAAAATTGTCGCTAATCGGTCGCCAAATATCAGAGTTCACTGGCAGAGATGTGACATTTTAAAAATAACAGTATTTGAAATGCAAAATAGAAAATACAAAATACTTATTTCCATTTTGTATTTAAATACTTTTTTTAGAAAAGCATTTTATATTTTATTTGAAATACTTTTTAGGACATATTTTGTGATTGCAAAATGCAAAATACTTTATGCTAAGTTTTGTAAACATCAAAGAATTAATAATAATGTGATGAGAAAAATGGTACTTGTTTTTCTCACTATGGCAACACTGAATTGAACTGCTTTCTTGTCAGAAACTAATTATCTAAGTGGCCTGACTCAGGCCACTTAGATAATTAGTTTCACTTTTTTCTTATGGTGGCATGATTATGAGACCACACAGGAGAAAGATGAGCGACAGTGTATTTAAGCAAATTATTTTATTAAGATATGTTAAGTAAATTTAATTTAAGTAAGTTCTCACAGTAAAACCAGCCTGTTAGCTGACTGAAATAAATAAACTTTTTAACAAAATAAAGTTACTTTAAAACTAAAAGTATTTGATTTTAATAAAGCATTTTGTAAATACGTATTTTGCATTTAGTATTTTAAATATAAAATGAAAAACTATTTTGTATTTGAAATAATAAAATACAAAAGTATTTGCATTTTGCATTTGAATACATTTTATAACCTATTTTGCACATCTCTGGTCACTGGTTCAAAAGTTATAAGGGTTTATTGGTAGCCGATCTGGAGAGCTTACCTTCCCTAGGTCGGCTCATTTGAATCTCAAAAACGGTGGCCAAGCCAGGGTTAGTCACACTAAACTTTGCCACTTCCACGGCGTTATCGGTGGCAGCGCAGAGGTCACCTTGGCTGCATGTTTTGGGCCACAGATGTCAGGATAGCAGGTGGAGCACAGGTCGTGACAGCTCCACATCAACACCCTGCTGCCGTCCCGACGACGCAGCATCACTCTACGAGGTTCGACTTACACCTTGCAACTTGGATTCGGAGCCAGCTTAGGGACTTCCAGGAATCACGGAAAGGTTACACTCTGCAGGAAAATGCTTCAATCAACTCAGCCTATCGCAGTTCACTGCTGGACATAGGCCTCTCTCATGCTGTGCCACAACATCCTATCCTCCGCCTTCCGCATCCAGTCTGTCCCAGCCACCTTTTTGAGGAAAATGCTTGTTGTATCTATAATAGATACGTATGGCTATTTTATTTATTGTTGCCATTGATATCCCACTGCTGGTCGATGGCCTCCCACGTCTCTCTGTCCAGAGCTGCAAAGGACCAATCTTTATTAAAGGAGTCCAGCTCATGGTCATCTCGGCTATTGGCTTATTACATTTTTATTATTGCTTTTTTTTTGTGTATGGCATCTAGTGTTGCACTCGAGTCTTAAAAAGGACTCGAGTCTTAATAAAAAGGACTCGAATCTTAAAGAGGACTCGAGTCTTAAAATTAACTCGAGTCTTCAAGAAAAACTCTGAGCATGAAGATGAGACTTGTAGCTCATCATTCGAAAAGACTCGAACAGAAGGTGATAAGTTCAAATTAGTGGATCTGACGAGTTATTCATAGACTCGAATTATATTTAAGACTCGAGTGAGTGTTGACTTTAGAATCCGAGCCTTTCGAGCACACTGAGTCTTGCATGATTGAGTCGAGTCTTTAAAATTACGACTCGAGGACTTGAGTCCTTTGCAACACTAATGGCATCTCGCATTTGAGTTTGAGAGGTCGTGACTGCTTAGCCGGACTTTCCTGTGACTGCCTTAAGCGAACTCAAAGCCTCCAGTCAGGGGAACATTACAAATGAGCAAGACCCCTCGTACATCTATCCAGGAAAATTCTATATATTGAAGGACAATAAAACTATAAAATAAAACACGAATAATTTAGGGATATTACGATATATTTCAGTACAATTGTTCACACAGGACTTAGATATGACAACGAGAGCGCGATCATCGCATAAAACAGTACCGGCTTTAGGAGTATAAAACATACAAAGCGCTTTATTTTGGGGGTGACGTCAAATAATGCCCTATATCGGGAGACGTCAAGTAGTGACTGGAAGTGGAGTGACGTCAAATAAGACCCTATATGTGAGGCGACGTTAAATAGTGCCCTAATTTAGGTTATGGCAAATAGGGGGAATTTTCAAATTCATATTCCAATACGCTTTGTAATGGAATATCAATAAACAAATACATAATAATATCATTCGTTTTGTTCACATCTTTTTGTCCTATGAGTTGGGGCAAGGCTAAAGCCGGCGCTGCTTACAAAAATTCATTAAAACTATACACAATCATAATATTATTTATACCTAAAATAAAAAAATCATAGAAAATAAATGCGGTGAGAGATTTAGAGTTTTTATTGCATCTGTGATTGCCGCCATCTTGAATTTTTAGTTTGCTAACAAAATTGTATAATTCGTCTATATTATTGTAACGGTCACAAACTGTATGAAATAACCAAATCATTCAAAGAAAGACTACTAGCATTATGCTAGTATTTCTGTTACCCCTCCGACAACTAGCATTATGCTAGTATTTCTTTAAACCCCTCCGACTACTAGCATTATGCTAGTTTACTGTTAACCTTTCCAACTACTAGCATTACGTTAGTATTCTTAACCCCTCCAACTACTACTACGCTGGTGTGCAAATAATCCAACGAGGTTTAAAACGAGACTGCCACACAGGTTTGAGTGACATAAAGATGACGCTCTACAAAGCTATTTTTCTGTTCATTATGAATACCAGTATTTTACATGGAGTGACTGTGTATCTGACCTCCACAACCCAGGTAATGGGTAATACGGTACCCCTTAGTAACACTGGTTGTCAGATTTTCGGGGTTCAGACCACCAGTACCGTTTGTCGAAGATCCACAAAAGACAGGCGGGACCGGGCTTCATTAGTAAAGAATTTGTCTTATTTTTTTACATTTCCTGTTCATTATTAGAGTAGACTAGTTTTTCATGGCAAGAAAGCATGTTTTGTGACCGAAAGAATAATGTTGGACAAAATGTACAATTGTAACAGAAAAATATTGTTTTCAGCGTTCCGCTGGTTCAACATTACGTTTCATTCATGGATTATTTATATTTTTTTAATTGCACACGTCTTTTTTTTTTGTTTTAATTGTATTTTCCTATAACCTCAATAAAAATAATCTATGAATGATAGTTTGTCGTACAAAAATGCTGCAATTTTATGAAATTTCACGTTTTTTGGGTTTTTTATAAATCATTGATTTTCATTTTATAAATAATACTGGCAAGTTAAACTCAAAACAATTCATTCGAGAGATTCAACAATAGTCAATTAATTTTATTTTAGGACAAGTTGAAAAATGCACTTTTAGTTTTTAATTTGTTTTATTAAATCGAAACTTAAATTACTTGTTTAATATATATTTTTATTCCGTTTTTAAACGATCTTCAAAATATGTTTTATTTTCATACATATTTCTGTGTATATTTTTTATATTAAATATATATTTCTACATTTTTTTTTTTTACATTTTCTAAGTCGTCCTTCAATAAAATTAAAATTAATTAAGCAAAGCTTCAAGAAATAAAAATACGTACATAGAGTTTTCCTAACAATTTAAAATCGAGATTTTTTAAGTTAACTTTAGCGTTTTGGCAATTTCATTTTTTAATTTGATTTAGCACCAGATTTTGGCGAAATATCATTTTTTAAATACAAGTTCATATTAACAATACCGTGAAATGACATCATATTATTATACCTTACGTACGCCATAAAGCTTTTGTTGTGGTTTAAATCAATTACAACATAATTTTGCTTTCTAAACACTTGTATTTTTTTTTTGATAAATACGTAATTTAAAAAAGAATTTTGTGTCTTATTTTTGTTTAGTTGTAAAATTTTGGATATTAATATGATGTTATCATTTCACATTATAATTAATAATCCCAATTGTATTATTTAATTTAAAAGCCCAAATCAATAAGCTGGTCCTTGTAAGACTAATTTAATATTTTCGCTATTTTTTGTAATATTTTTTGCCTTTTTGGAATATTTTTTGCCTTTTTGGAATACTACTGCCCTGTTCATTTCAACGCGTATTATGGCCCAACGAAGTTTGGCATTTATTTAGTCATCAGTTCGTCAGTTTTCATATGTCATAATTATATTGAAAATATTAAAATAATCCTACAAAAGATTTGCAAAAGAAAAAATAAATAGTAAGAAATAGAGAGACAATATACAGCCTAGCTGTATAAGAAAAAAAAAACAAATAAAAATAAATTTTATCTCATTCAATGAGATAATTATAAATTGTAAATAAATCAGTCTATGTCACAAACCTATTTAATTAAATAATTTATTAAATTAATTATTTGCAGATAAATGATAATGATTCAGTTTCATTCACGTTTATTCACATTTCGTGGGTTTTTCATTACAGCTATGGTTTTTGATCTAATGTAATTTTCACCAGTTTGATAACAACTGTTATTATATGACCTTTAAGAAAACCAAAGATTAAGTCACATTTCAGCCGCGGTCATAAAAGGTGAGAGAGGGACGCTGAACATTTAGTCTCGTGTCATCTCACTCTCGCGTTTTATGAACGAAGTTCCCAGGAATGCTGGCGTATTACTATAGGAAACAAAGAGCTGAATATTGATACTGTAAGCTCTTGTGTTGGTGTAGATGTCCTGAACGCATTCAGTGGTGAAATAAACTCTAAGTAGCTAGATCAGCCTTTCCCAAAGTGGGCGATAACAAGTAAGTTTGTAAGGAATAAGAACTACGTTACCGATGAGTCCTCAGCTCACCATAGCATACCTTTTTGTAATTTCGTGGAAAATGTTGTTGTTATTACATTGATTTTGTTTTATATAACTTTTTTCATATCTAATATGTAATTTAATATCGTTTTTTTTCCCAAATAAAATAAAATAAAATAACGCCCCCTTGTGGGCACTGTAGGGCCTAAAGGGGGGTGGTAGGGGGGTGTAGACTCTACACAACGCCCCCATTTTTTTTTTGGGTCTCTTACCACCCCCCTTTAGGCCCTGCAGCGCCCACAAGGGGGCGTTATCGCCCACTTTGGGAAAGGCTGAGCTAGATGGACCAACGACCTCAAAAAGGTGAGTGGGACAGACGGATGCGAAAGGCGGAAGACAGGGTATTGTGGCGCAGCATGGGAAAGGACATATCCAGCGGTGGACTGCGATAGGCTGAGTTGATTGATTTTGATCGTTCATGAGTAAAAATCAGAGGTAAATAGTAAATAGTCATATTTTAGGAACTAATATTAAATTAATTGGCAGCATTTTTTTGTTTTATTGTAGATTTGAGACATCAATTAATAATAATAATATTCCACAACTATCACACAACGCCATCTAGTCCCAAGCTAAGCAGAGCTTGTGTTATGGGTACTAGATAACTGATAAACATACTTATATATTTCTAAATACATACATATTATAGATAAATTACACCCAGACACAGAACAAATGATCGTGCTCATCACACAAACATTTGTCCTGTGTGGGAATCGAACCCACGACCTCCGGCATAGCAGTCAGGGCCACTAACCACTAGACCAACACGCCTTTTCAAATTCTGTGCAGATTCTATTTTCAAATAAAGTTTGTCATTGATTGTATAAGTTGACTTAATTGACTTCTTTGAATTAAGTCATGGTTTTGTGACATTTTGGTGAGCGGGTCAGTTAAATTAAATTATAATATCGCTAAAATTATTGAAGTCTATCGAACATCAAGTTAATAAAGATGTCGAATTTAGACATTTAAAATTACTAAACAGTAATTTGACTATTATCTACTTTGTGATACAGACATTTAACACCAATTTAATTCTAAGTGTATATCTAATATCTTTAAATAAGCAATTCTTGAATCTCGGAAACGGTTCCAACGATTTTCATGAAATTTAGTACACAGGAGGTTTCGGGGGCGATAAACCGATCTAACTAGAATTCATTTGTAAAAAATGTCGTTTTATTCGTGTTTTCAATACTCGACTTTATCGATAACCAACTTAAACATAAGCTTATGTTTTATTTTTTTATTGTAAGAAAAATAACGAAATGTAACTTGTATTTAAATATAATTTCTAAAAAACACAATTTACCAACAAAAAGAAAAAATGCCGAGCATAGCTCGGTCATCCAGGTGCTCATATTTTAACTGTTTTCGAGATAGCAGCGAGGGACATACCAACTCATACATGAATCATTATCATATTATCAGTAAAACTAAATAAAAATATCATCACAAAAGAATCATCCGTCCATTTTGACACGAATGCGAATAATAACTATTGTCGAAACTTAAATCACTATAAAAACCGCTTAAAGGGTAAAATATTAAATAAAATGGCATCACAATCACAGATGTATGTAAAAACTTTAAACCTATCTTAGGAATCACATTTTTAATGATAATAAAATTATAATAAACGTATGAAATCACAGGTAAACAGATCTTTTCACTTAAAACTATTGGAAATCCAAAATGGCTGGCCGGGCCGCTAGAATGCCGCTGGGCGACGTTTAGGTGGCGAACGTATTCGTTCGTGGCCGAGCGACATTTTAGCGCTCCGAAAGTCACATCTATGGCATCGTTCATTCCCTCCTCACAAACCTTACATATCCTAGCTTGAACACACTGACTCTCCATCTTAGACGCCATAGGACAACTAATACTGTGCAGCTGCCTAAAAAGCTTACAATTAAAAATAAATATATTTGAAATTAAATTAATCATAAAATAATTACAGTCTACGCATTTAAATTGTGACGTATTAAAATTAAATAATTTTATAAAATCAGTACTGGAATTAAGCGGGTCAAAGTAATGTTTATACGAATCACGCACTTTTATATCTACTTCTATACTACATACACACATAAACGCACGCGCGCTTGTGTCGCGACGAATGCCAAGATTACGCAGATTTACGAAGTCACCCCTTTCGGGGTTTACGTTAAAATCACAACTGATTAAAGTTACAAATAGATTATAAACTACACAAGTAATTTTCAAGTGATTTTTTAATTCATTTGGCGTAAATACACGTTTTTCCGCGTAATGTTTTAAGCCTTGCGTTTTATTAGAGTTATCTTCAAAGTTTTGAGCGTACGTCGTCAAAACGCGAAAATCAAAACGATCGCGATTGTTTTCCGCGCGAATTTCGTTACATTTGACACTTCCACGCGTTACGCATGCGTTAAATCTACGAACAATCGAATATGATATTACCTTACACAATAATCCACTACGAACGAATACATAGAAGAAACTCTTTAAAAGCGTAATCGATGCTACAAAGTCGATTACGCCTGGGTTTACTTTGGGAAATACACGGAGGTTTAGTCGAGTTTTCCTCGAGTCGACGCGAAGTGGGGGGGACGTGAAGCGTGCGTGAGGAACGCGGGGGAGGCGCGGGGGGGAGGACAGCGAGAGTGGGGGGAGAGCGGGGGCCGCTAGTCCACTGTACTGACGTGCACTTAATGGTTAAGGGCAGTGATGCTTTTTGGGCTTCTTTAAGTTTTCCTCGTCGGCTCCAGATTTGGGTACCTGGAAGTTTTTATCGAGATATATTAATGGTCTATTCTGTTTAATCTCACCGTGAAAACTAGTAGATGGGAGTTTGAGTGAGCTGTTAATACAGTAATAATATAAATTTTCTTCCTTTGTGTTGCTCTGATTGGGAGCACCAGTGTAGTATGCAAGAAGAAATTGGACTACCGTTTTGGAATGATGTACCTTATACCCCGCACACTTGGTGTTTGAGAGCTAGACTGTACAGGCACGGGGAACAGGGTATAAATTACACTCCTCCTCCATTCAAAAGTGACGATCTTTCGGCCAGATGGGCTTTGTATATACGATAGTTGCGTGGCAAACTCTATTTATGCGATGCAGGATTTTGCGTAGCGTCAGTGTGATGCGATTCTCGCATGTGGGGATGTAAATGTCACCAGCGAACCGAAAAGCGTCTAAAATTTTGACCGTCACCACATTTTTGTTACGAAACAAAAAGTCGTCTAGCTAACTATCGTGACGGTCCGGTCTAGCTCTCGTCAAGTCTACAAAAGCGAAAGGAACTTCCGTCCAACCGGGTAACCCACAACACTTCTTGTCGGCGCGAAATCTTCAATGTATTTGAAGATTTTGCGCCAAAAGAGAACAAAAAAGCAGAAGAACGAGATGGGCGTCACTACATACCTCAGTTTTGACTGCCTAGTTGGTCTAGTGGTCGCAAACGCTACTGCTAAGCATGAGATCTTGTGGTTTCGATTCCCAGATCAGATAGTACCCCTAGGTGCAGGCGTGACGCTAAGAATATTACGTACCTCAGTGTACCTCTCCCCCTTGAGAGACACGATCTTGTTGTCGCGGTAACGCACCATCTTCTTCGGCTCCATCTTAGGAGCCAGCGGCTTATGCTCCTTCTGGTCCGAGTTCTTGTCCACGTAGGAGTAACTGGAACGGAAAATGTTATAATTTAAGTATTTTATACTCTAGCCAGGATCGGCGTCCGTGTGCTGCTTCATGTAAGGAAAAGCACCATCCCATTTCTTCCCGTGGGTGTTGTAAAAGGCGACTAAGGGACTTGTTAAAGAATGGGCAGCAGCGTTCTCTATGTATTTTACCACCATATTGCGCCTGCCAAGCCTGGGGATTATGGCAAAGTCCCCTAAAGTAAATAAGTTGAAAATAAGTTTTTTTAAACTATTTTCTATTTTTAAGGTGTTCGAATTTTGTGACGTATGTCAGCGTAGTTTTTGTGAAAGAGTAAATTAACAAGACAGTTTTTTTGCTATCCTGGTAACCGTGGCAAGGAAAATTTATGAAATTATTGTATTGGCATCGGCCCTCGATAAGTCTACAAAGTTTAAATGAAATCTGACCGTTTGAAGTACGTTAAAATCAAGTCCAAAGGAGTCGGTTACAAACATTTTTATTATCTTCATACGTATGTTAGTAAGTGCCTATGTAACGGAAACTTTGAACATGATTTTGACCCCCTTTAAAACGTCGGATTATCTCGAAATTTGTCATACTTATCAAGGACCGATGACAATACAATAATTTGATACATTTGTGCCATTATCCATGCCGGGGTTACCAGGATAGCAAAAACATGTCTTCGAAAACTACGCTAACATACGTCACAAATTCAAAACACCCTAAAAAATAGAAAATAAATAATAGGTAGTTAGAAACTAAAAAACACGCTTTCATAGACAACCAAACTAAAAAGTAGAAAATAATGGAAAAAAGCGTGGGGTGCTTGATATCAATAAAAAAATACTACAAAAAGCAGTAGTTAAAAAAAAATAAAAAAATATTTTAATTATTTTTTTGGGTGTTTCGAGTTTTGTGATGTATGTCAGTGTAGTTTTCGTGTTTTGTGACGTATGTTAGCGTAGTTTTTGTGTTTGGGAAGTATGTCAGCGTAGTTTTCGAAGACAGTTTTTTGCTATCCAGCACGCGTAGCATGACCACCATAGAAAGAACTTTGTTTATTCTTGATAGAATAGAGATAGAAATGTCATGCTACGCCAGCATAAAACGGTACAAATCTTTCTACAATCTGTAATTTTGTCTATTCTACCGTCGACAAAACCCCTTTCTACGGTGGTCATGCTACGCCTGCTGGTTTTAAAAGCGTGTAAGTAAGGTTGACTGACCGCGCGATGATCCTGTTCTTGAGCTCGTGGTCGTCGCAGAGCGGCGTGCGCGCGGCGGCGTGCAGCGCGGCGGGCGCCAGCGCCTGGCCCTGGTCGCGCCGCGCCAGCAGCGTGCCCGCCGCGCGCTCCACGTCGCCGCACGCGATCGACACGCAGTGCTTGATCTGGTACAGCGCAGCGGCACATCACATACACGGGGCCATTATATTAGTGTGTCCGTTTCAACTCATCATCATCAGCCTATAAATGTTCCCACTGCTGGGACACAGGCGTCCTCTCGGTGAGAGGAAATGGGCTGTAATCCACCACGCGGGCCCAATGCGGGTTGGTAGATGTTACATGTCTTCGAATTTTTAGTTCTAAGACATGCCGGTTTCCTCACGATGTTTTCCTTCACCGTTATGAGAGCAGTGGTGATGAAATAATTTACACCAAGTATAGCGCCTACTTGGGTTCGAACTTACGATCTACTTCTCGTAAGTCGCGGCCACCACAACGCCATTTCGACTGTCGTTACGTCGTAGAAGAATAAACGACTACGTCAACATTACAAAAATATCTGTAAAACACTAACAGAGGAAGTCGCAAATTCATAAATCCAATATTATCGATAGGTATTTAACTATCACACTTGTGTCTTGTTATTTTTTTATTGTTTTTGTTGTGATAAACAATGCCGGAGGCGAACAAATCTCGCGATCTTGGCAGGTACACGTATGTACCTGCCAAGGTCGCGAGATTTGTTCGAAAGAAATACCGTGACCCTGGCACATGGGCAACTAAAGGAACACGGGTGGGTTTTAGTCAGTAAAAGTCTAACACGCCCTTCCGCTCCACCCTAGAGCGGGAGAAGTTATTTGATGATTTCCCAACCAAAAAAAAAGGCATTCGTGTACAGTGCTCGTGAAATAGTAACATATTGATGTATTTAGAAACCCGTGGCATAACTTTTACTCTTGATTTACGGATTTATCGAGACAAATTTCCAAACCACCGGCATCCTTCGGATTCTCGCATGACAGGGATGGAGCACAGTTCGAGCCAAACCTCATAAGATCGCAAAAGACAGGTAGGTACGTAAAATGCCTGTGTCAATTTCAATGTTTAACGGCTACGAATACTATTTAGATTCCTCGATTGCCTCCCTTACAAACTTTACAAAATGATGAATTTTGAAAGTGATGTTTGTGAATTCCGTATAAATGTCGGGACGCGGCCGAACGAAGCACGCGCCGCACCGCGCTGGCGCCGGTGCGCTACGTGCAAGTGACCTCACATTTTGTACGGTTTTCATTGCTCATTAATTAAATATGAAGGCTTGTAAATAACACAGATCGATGTGACTCTTGCTCCTTGAATGAGAGTGGTTATTCCGCGTAGATTTTGGGGTCACTGAATTCAAATTCGGCCTCGGAATTGCTCCATCACATAACATTTTTTAGATATTCTAACCTAAAAGTGCAAAAAACACGATTTTAGCGTGTTTTCAGAGTTATGTAGCATCGCAACAAATTTAGCTATCGAAAAAATACACACAATACTTAAGTATAAGCACAGCTCTTCCAAATGGAGTTGAGTTTGCGCGAATATCTTTTTTCATCATCGAGAAATTTCATTGAAAATTTCTAATTTTTATATACATAAATTGTATGAAAAATTGTATATCGAATGTATATAAAAATTTTCAAAATCAAATTTCTCGATGATGAAAAAAGATATTCGCGCAAACTCAACGCCATTTGGAAGAGCAATGCTTATACTTTAAAGTATTGTGTGTATTTTTTCGATAGCTAAATTTGTCGCGATGCTACATAACCGTGAAAACACGCTAAAATCGAGTTTTTCTTCTACATAGAAGTGTGTGAAGTGGTCAGCTTTAATTATAAAGGTACCAGTTTTTTCTATGGGCTACGAAATCCTAAATCCTCCGCGAACGAAAAGGACATCTTACCTCCATAGCACAAGTGTTGGGGAACATCTCGGCGAGAGCCTGGCACTGGTCAGCGTGGAAATCCTCCTCTAGAAGAGCACGAATATTGTCCTCAACACTCTATGAGGCTTAGTGACGAAGAGGAAGGACATCTTACCTCCATAGCACAAGTGTTGGATAACATCTCGGCATCTCGTCGGCATGCACATACTTCTCTAGCAGAGGACGACGATTGTCCTCAACACACTATGAATACTTAGTGACGAAGAGGAAGGACATCTTACCTCCATAGCACAAGTGTTGGGTAACATCTTGGCTAGAGCCTAGCACCGTTTGGCGTCGATATCCCCCTCTAGAAGAGCACGACTATTGTCCTCAACACTCTATGAAGATATAGTGACGAAGAGGAAAGACATCTTACCTCCATAGCACAAGTGTTGGGGAACATCTCGGCTAGAGCCTGGCACTGTTTGGCGTGCACGTTTTCCTCTATCATCGGACGACGATTATCCTCAAAACTCTTTTAAGACTTAATTTCGAAGAGGAAGGACAACTTACCTCCATAGCACAAGTGTTGGGGAACATCTCGGCGAGAGCCTGGCACTGTTCAGCGTGCACGTCTTCCTCCAGCAGAGGACGACGGTTGCCAGCACGCTCCTCCACGCTCTCCGATGACTCCGAGTTGGAATGGGAACTGAAAATTGTTGGCATTATTAAATTGTATGTTTTGGTTGGTAACCAAACGCAGGTCCATTGCCATCTCTGAGACAAAGATGAAATTTCTCATGTGTCGGTAATTTACTGACACATACCCTTCAAACCGCAAGAAGCATATTTTGTAATACCCAGGATGCAAAGTAGCCTAGTAGTATTCTTCTCATCATCACAGTCAGCGTATAATGTTCCCACAGCTGCGACACAAGCCTCCTCTTGGTGAGAGGGAGTGGGCCGTAATCTACCACGCGGGCCCAGTGCAGGTTGGTAGATGTCAAATATATATCGAAAATATCGAATTTTTAGTTCTAGGACAAGCCGGTTTCCTTACGAGTCACGACGTTTTACCTTCATAGTTTTGAGCGCAGTGGTGATGAAATTATTTAGACAAGGTAATGCGCCTGCCTTATTTCAAACATACTCTTAAATCGGGGCACCACTGCTCTCAATATGTATATGCATATGTGTCCGCTTCGTCTAATTATCAAAATCCATAATGGAAATGAAAAACTAGTTCCGAAAGTACATTATGATAGACATTTAAAAAAATCGAAGATATGTATGTGTCGTCCACCCATATTGGGCCCACGTGGTAGATTACAGCCCTCTCGAAAAGAGGAGGAGGTCCCAGCAGTGGGACCATTATAGGCTGATTATGCTTTAAGCATATCATATTTAACTCACCGGCTGTTCTTGGTCATAGGAGGCAGCATCTCACTCAGGTTCTGCAGAGTAAGACTCAGCCTATCGCTGCTCGCCGAATCATCTGGAACAAAGTTTTACATCAATAACTTCATGCATTTTAGAAAAAAAAAAAAAATGTTATGTTAACAACGGGTTTGGTTTCCGCAATTAGTTCTTCGACCATTGTGCGTGCCATGGCGGCCGTCGGTGGTTATTCCAAACAGCATTCCACCTCCCTCTAGAAGTTGATTTTACCCCCTGGTCTGTTAAGAACTTTTGCGTAAGATCTGTGTTCCCAGGGTTGCTGTCCTCCTGTCAAGGTCGCGGAATTGTTCGAAAGAGTTGCCGTGGCCCCTAGGCCCATAGGTAACTGAAGAAACACGGGTTTTTTTTTTGGATGAGATATCATCAAATGACTTCTCCCGCTCTGGGCGGAGCGGGAGGGCGTGTCAGACTTTTACTGACTAAAACGCGAGCATTACTGCTTCGCAGAAGGAGGTGACGGCTTCCCATGCCCTCTCGCTCCGTAAGAAACACGGTTGGATTTTAATCAGTAAAAGTCTGATACGCCCTCTCACTCTGCCCAGAGCGGGAGACGTCTTTTGACGATTTCCCACCCCGAGAGCCTAATTGGATAACTGTGCGCCTGATACAACAATTTTAACAGAATTCTACTGTTGGGAAATGCTTATTTTTGTCAGAATATCAGTGAATACTTACCAGGTTTCGTGTGGTGCCGGACGTAAAGAATAGCATCATCCCAGCTCTTCCCGTGGGTGTCGTAAGAGGCGACTATGGGACTTACTAGCCGGTAAACTGATACAAGTGACTTTTGTCCCTTTTTCATATTGAGCGTTTTAACAAATCATCAATGTAACAACGGGAATCGAACGTTGCGCTTGTTCTTATCTGGCGCTGGTTGACCTACCCCACTGGGTTCGATTCATAGGCATTATAGAAAAATACAATATAAAATACGAAAAAATGACAAAAGTCATTTGTAGCACTTTACCGGCTAGAGAATTGGCAGCAGCGTTCTCTATGCCTTTTACCTCTATACTGCGATCGACAACCCGCCTGCCTAGCGTGGCGACTATGGCAACCCTCCCAAATTGGGGATGCCTATGTCCAGCTGGTTCCGTGTGGTGCTCTAGTTAGTCCATTAGTCGCATCTGCGACTAAGGGACTTACTAGAGAATGTGCAGCAGCGTTCTCTATGCATTTTACCACCATACTGCGATCTGCATCCCACCTGCCCAGCGTGGCGACTATGGCAAACCCCCAAATTGGGGACGTCTATGTCCAGCAGTGGACATCTTCCAGCTGTAATGATGATGAAGATGGCTCACCAGGGTTAGAGCTCGAGTCCGCATCATCCCGTGGATTCAGCTCAGCCTCCAACTCGAGCACCCACGTGCACACCGTGCCCGCGTCGATATGGCCGAAATTTGGCACGTAGGCCGACATCATCTCTATGAAACCTGTGGAAAAGGAAAGGCGATATTGAGTGAAAAGGAAATCAAGTACTTAAGCTGATTTCAGACGCTTCACTTTTTGTTCATTTTTGCCTTTTTGTTGGCATTTTTCACTTGAAGTGACACGACTGAACAAAATATGAAAAGGTTTTTTTTTTTGGGTTACCTTAGTACTTATTTTTGTATACTGTTATTTACATAGCAAGTAGTGTAAGACGAATTTGCTAAAAAGACAAACAATAAAAACTTTTTGAGAAAAAGAAAAAACAACCGATTATCAAACCACTACAAAGAAAAATTATTTGAATTTTGGAAATCGGTGGCTAATGAAAATCCAAAACAAAATAAGTACACCACCTAGTTCCGAAATTATTTTTTTCCTTAGATATTTTCTACCAGTCTACATGGATGATAAAAACCTAGGATCCGACCAAAAATAAATTGACAGTCGAAAACGAAAATGTTACACATTAAAAAATATAAATATTTTCGCTGTACACTGAAGTCTTGCTTGTTTATATTTACACCTATGATGATATAAAATATAAATGATTTTATATTATACCAGCTTTTGCCCGCGTATTATCCATATAATCTTCTTGAATCACTGAAAACCGCATTAAAATCCGTTGCGTAGTTTAAAAGATCTAAGCGTACAGACGTGGGAAGCGACTTTGGTTTATACATATACTATGTAAAGATGCTAATCAATCAATACAAAATTGCATGCGCCCAAGTCAGCCGAGAGAAACCACGAGCAGACTCGATTCACTCCGAAGTTACCCGATCGTTGACGGATATTGCCGAGCTTTACGAAGCAGGCCGAATAGCGCGCGACAATTCAGGAACTTTTGATTTTCCCGACGAAGCTTCGGGTGCTTCAAACGAAGATTCAAATTTTAGGTTAGGTTGGTAATGGAATCTTTGAACGTGATTTTCAAGACGGACGGAAGACGGATTAATGTGAAACTTTGCACACTTATCATGGATAACAATAATTTCATAAATCTTTGCCATTGTCCTGGCTAGGATCACAAGGATAGCAAAAGATCCCGCTTTTGTAACTAGACGAACGAAAAATATAGTTTTTTTTTTTTTTAAACTAAAAAACACGTTTTGTAGAAAACCAAACCAAAAAGTAAAAAATAATGGAAAAAAGCGTGGGGTGCTTTTTGATGTATTTTTTATTGATATCAAGCACCCCATGGTATATTTCCATTATTTTCTACTTTTTAGTTTGGTTTTCTTCAAAACGTGTTTTTTAGTTCACAGTATTATGAAATTATTGTATTGTTATCCATGATAAGTGTGCAAAGTTTCACATGAATTTGGCGTCTTGAAAATCACGTTCAAAGATTGCGTTACATTAACACATACATACCAAGGCTACCAAAGCTACTTAAAAACTTCACTTCCATATAAAAAATAAGGTATTGTCATCGTTCCTTGATAAGTATGCCAAATTTCGAGTTAATCCCACGATTTGAAGGGGGTCAAAATCATGTTCAAAGTTTCCGTTACATAAGCACATACTAACATACGTAGGAAGCTAACAAAAGCGTGTTACAAAAATGGTCACTCCACAAGACTCTTTCAATGCAATTTCTATTTATAAGTAGTCGATTCAATAATGGCTCTTATACTGACCTTATTTGGCATTCGGAGCCAATAGGGCGTTAATAATAAAGGACGTAGGGCGCCGCTGTAGCGAACACGAAGACCCTCGAATGAATTTGAATCTAAATATAAGTTCCTACTTTGACCACGGTACTTTTAAATTGAATTTACAGACGTTAGTAACTCGTTGAGTTGAGCTCCTCAAGTTTTGAGCTGAGCTGTAGGATTACTGACAAATGTTTGTGTGATCCTTTCCTCAAATGACCTTTTAAGGTACTAATCTACATTTTCCGCACACGATCTGTCCGAGATTATGTTGAGCTACACGATTACTCATAAATGCTTGTAATGACTGGACTTGTCCATTGAAATCTGTGTGGTTCTTTCCTTAAAACACCATTTCAGGCAGTTATCTAGATTGTGTAATTATGATGTGATCAAGATTATGTCTGGACTTTAGAAGACACTTAGATTCTTGAGTTTGTTTTCGTCATTTCATCTCAGGGGTCAGATAGGAAATATCGACTTCAGTTAGCTTATCTTTACATAGTATTCAACAAAGTCGCTTCCCGCGATTGTACGCTTTCGACAGATTACAATCTCGCGAGATAGATTATAATCTAACGGTATTTACAAATTCACGGTGACGTATACATAGATATGCAATTATCCTCCAAAGAAACTGGATGGACTGTGTGAATTATTATATGAATAGAAAGGGAGGGGGGAGGAGGGCTGCTGAGACCGCTGAATGAGAGTTGTGGAAGAAAAAAACATGTTGCGCCAACCACAAATAAATTTGGATAAGGACAGGCAATTAGTAAAATGCTGTTATTTCAAAATTACAAACAGACACTAATTGTATTTATTTGTATACGTAGATACGTATTTTTATTAAAACAATATAAAATCGCACCAGATCTGCGTCCATCTCAAAAAAAAAACAATTATTAACAACAGATACTTTCATAAGCACTCACTTAAACTTAGAGAACGACATTAGAAACATACATTAATTTAAATATTCTTTATCGTCGTTACTAGAAGATAATATTGAGCAGTTTCATGAAGCTTCTAGCATTCAATATGTACCGGGGGTTGCAGATCAGACGCGCGCCTGCGCGCTGCATTACCTCGTGCACCTCGAACAGTGCGACGGCTACGCCCTCCGCATCGCGTGATGTCTTCTCTTTTTTGAGGCGTCTGTTGACCGTTTCGTTCGTACAGCGGTAGTATGGCCGTATTGAATACATTCGCCACTACTTCACATTTGTTGCGCCACTTCTTCCCAGCTAAAGCACTAGGAAGTAGTGATGGGCTGGCGTTTTGGGGGACTGTCTTATGCAATTTTGACGTTCGAAAAGTGCCTCAGCCTAATTTAAGGAAATACGACGTTTTGAAGGTGGTCTAACTCATGTTCAAAGTTTCCGTTACATACTAACATACGAATGAAAAGCGTGTTAAAAATCAATATTAAAAGTCACTGAAACCGATTCAGTAGTCAATTATAAACAAACTACCGTCAGGACTTGCACTTATTCTGTTACACCTTGTATAAAAGACGAGCCAAATTGTCTACTAAAACTGTATTAAAATTGCAGATTGTATGTAATCGGTAATACACTCACCGGCCAACTGTCTCAGTTGACGAAATCTGAACCGTCCCGCCATTTCTGCAGGTCTGAGTTGTAAATGCTCTTGCAGCAATGTTAGAACTTCTTCGTATTTTAAAGGAGACGGCTTTTATAGACTTGCTAAACTAGAGGTCATAATGTGTCTTCCCCCATTAGCGAAACAACTGTGAGTTACTTCACAATTCACATATTCACCAAAATCAAATCAATCAATCATAAGTAATTTGAACTATTGTAGTAGCATAATTTTTAAATGGCCTGAATAAATGGGAAAAGAAAAATTCTTACTAGGCTAAGAGTAAACTTTAATTTCGGAAGTCGGTGTCTTTGGATTTTAATTTAAATATGTACCTACGAATTTGTGTATTTCTGTGAAATCTCGGGGTTGAACCGAGCATTTAAAACAATCAAAAGAGTGCAGCGCGAGTGAGTCTCATATCCTCGAAAACACAGGGTTCGATCTTCATCTTTCGGCGCTAAGCAATGCCTGATTTTATTACGTCGTGTCTGGTGACAACGTGGGATAACAGGGTCTTATTTGTCTAGGAAATGTTACAATAAACGGAGTGTAAATATTTACTTCTATTTCCTATTTCGCGCTACAGTTCACTAAGGTTCAAAATTGTTGACTCAAACCGATCGATACGTCGCGACATCAAACCACAATTCAATTATCCAATTTGACGACCCTAATGGAAGCTCAGCGTCGCGTCCCTTTTGAGTTCAAGCATAAATACAAATAGATAGGTGCAGAAGTCGCATTTCTTCCCGTGGGTGTCGTAAGAGGCGACTAAGGGACTTAAGTACTAGAGAATAGGCAGCAGCGTTCTCTATGTATTTTACCACCATACTGCGATCGCCAACCCGCCTGCGAAGCGTGGCGATTATGGCAAATCCCCCCAATCGGGGAGGCTTATGTCCAGTAGTGGACATCTTTCGGCTGAAATGATGATGATGATGAGGTGCAGAAGTGGTCCATGGAATGAGCGAGAATGCACGCAGACATAGACATGCTTCTAGTATAGTGGTTTGATGGATTTTTTGCGATCAGATTTAGTTTGTTTTTTCGACGTGCTGGTATAGCTCTGTTGGATTTTTAACAACATCAACATCCTATAATGTTCCCACTGCTGGAACACAGGCCTCCTCTCGGCGAGAGGGAGTGGGCCACAATCCACCACGCGGGCCCAGTGCGGGTTTGTAAATGTCACATGTCTTCGAATTTTTGGTTCTAAGACATGCAGGTTTCCTCACGATGTTTTCCTTCACCTTTTTGAGAGCAGTGGTGATAAAATAATTTTCGCAAAGCAAAGTGCCTGCTTGGGTTTGAACTCACGACCTGCTACTCATAAGTCGCGGCCGTTACAGCATTTCTGTGTCGTTTTCGCATTTTCAGTTAGTTCTATAGTAGCATAACAAACGTTTATACGGCTACTGAATTACTTATTTGGGCACAAATTATACGACTTTACATCCTAAATAGGTTCACAGTAGTTGTTTAATTACATTACAAATGCATTTTATTAGCAATATTGTGGTCAAAGAAGGTATCAATTGGTTGCCATAATCGCCACGCTTAGCAGGCGGGCTGACGATCGCAGCATAGTGATAAATTTGCATGGAGAACGCTGCTGCGCATTCTCTAGTAAGTCCCTTAGTCGCCTCTGACGATACCCACGGTATGAAACGGGATTGTGATATTCTTTACGTCTGGCCACCACCAATTTCAAATTGTAGTAGATCCTTATAGAGGAAAAGAAAATCTTGAAACCTTCTAAATACAGCTGAATGTGTTAGTAATTTCTTTTAGTAATTGATTGTGTTAGAATTTTAAAAGAACAGGGTTTGTGACACGAAGCGATGAATGCACAGTGTGAATGATGGTAAGGTTATAAAGGGTGACTAACGAGGTGACGACTAATAGAGAAGCATTGAAGAAAAATACATGTAGCGCCCCCAGATAAATTGTGATAAGGTCAGGAGAATGATGTAGAATAGGGTTTGTTTACACTTTTATCAAGCACTTTTGGAACAGACCATACGTGTCTTTGTGTGCGTAAGCCTGCACCCTAATTGCGAAACGCACAATTTTTCAGAATACGAATGGTCTTGAAGATTATTTCTAAACCATTGCGTCATTTGTTCGAATAAATAGTCGGCTCAGCAACGTCAATAACGCAATGAATGTTGTTTAACTATGAATATTAAACCAATTCCTACCGATAAAAAGTTCCGCAATTACCCCTCTGGTTTTGACCGTAACATTGAGCCGACCTTTTGTCCTCGACTATTCTGTGGTTCAGGCCCGTAAGTATGTACAACTCCAGGGGGACGAATATTTAATTATAATACCCGGTCGATGGTATGACATAGGGAGCATTAAGACTCATATGGACATAGCAACGGCAATCGGAATCTAGCAGAAAATTTTTAGCACGCTTTTATTAGTTTCACCAGTATGTTTGTATGTAACTATGTTTGTAACAGGCTCCTTTTTTTGTGGATGGGAAATCATCAAATAACGTCTCCCGCTCTGGGCGAAGCGGGAGGGCGTGTTAGACTTTTACTGACTAAAACCAGCCCGTGTTCCTTCAGTTGCCTATATGCCAGTGCCACGGTAACTCTTTCGAACAAATGTCGCAACCCTGGCACCGACTCCTTTGGACTTGATTTTGACCCACTTCAAACGGTCCGATTTCATTTAAACTTTGTAGACTTATCGAGGACCAATGACAATACATTAATTTCATAAATTTTCCTACCACAAAAAAAAAATGTCTTGTTAATTTACTATTTCACGAAAACTAATTCGAAACACACTAAAAACAGAAAATAAATAATTGTTAAAAAATACGCTTCCATAGAACACCAAAATAATGTCTACTTTTTAGTTTGGTTTTCTATGGAGGCGTGTATTTTCTTATTTTTAAACTATAATTTTTGAAGTGAAAACTTCTTTAGCGGCGTTGAGCACTTTTTCTGTAATGGGTATAAAATCTTAAACTCGCGTCAGGACACGTGACCTGATCGAAAAAGCGTAGGACGGATGGAGAGTAGACAGCTATCCCCTCTCTACGGCGCGGCGAAAATGACGTGTGTGAAGTTAGCATCTCAATTGTTAGCATCTCACAAAAAAACACCACATATAGTGGCATCCCACATAGTTCCACAGTTCTTGATAAGTTTTAACAATAGTTCCGTCGATTTGACTATCCAAAACGCATTTTGAAAAAATGAGATGCTAACTTCGCAAAACATATCACAGCATCTCATCGAATTTCTCAAAATTAACCCTTTTTTAGTTGAAAGCAAAAGAGTTCTGCATCCGAAACGTATTTGGCTGAGAGTTCTATGGGGTGAATCCAATTTAAATCACTAAAAAATAATTATTATGTATTATTTCTCAATGTTATTAACGAAATATCCTTACAGAAGTGAGATGCTGAGGTAGAACTGGGAGTTCTGGTTCAAATGAAGATTTCTATCGAGTAGTTGAGGTCTTTCACTCAATTACCGAAAGAGTTCTGTTGTTTTGAACATTCACAATAGGTATATAACATTGTTATAACCAAAACATCCATATAGGAGTGAGATGCTGAAGTGTAACTGGGAGTTCTGGATCGAATGAAGATTTCTATCGAGTAGTCGAGGTCTTTCACTCAATTACCGAAAGAATTCTGTTGTTTTGAACACTCACAATTCGTATATAACATTGTAATAGCCAAAATAACCATTTAGGAGTGAGATGCTGAGGTAAAACTGGGAGTTCTAGATCGAATGAAGGTTTCTATCAAGTAGTCGAGGTCTTTCACTCAATTACCGAAAGAGTTCTGTTGTTTTGAACGTTCACAATAGGTATATAACATTGTTTTAACCAAAACATCCATATAGGAGTGAGATGCTGTGGTACAACTGGGAGTTCTGGATCGAATCAAAATTTCTATCGAGTAGTCAAGGTCTTTCACTCAATTACCGAAAGAGTTCTGTTGTTTTGAATATTCAAAATAGGTATATAACATTGTTATAACCAAAACATCCATAAAGGAGTGAGATGCTGGGGTATAACTCGGAGTTCTGGTTCAAATGAAGATTTCTATCGAGTAGTCAAGGTCTTTCACTCAATTACGGAAAGAGTTTTGTTGTTTTGAACATTCACAATAGGTATATAAGATTGTTATAACAAAAACCACCATTCAGGAGTGAGATGCTGAGGTAAAACGGGGAGTTCTGTATCGAATGAAAATTTCTCTCTAGTAGTCGAGGTCTTTCACTCAATTACCGAAAGAGTTCTGTTGTTTGGAACATTCACAATTCGTAATAACATTGTTTTAACCAAAACATCCATATAGGAGTGAGATGCTGTGGTACAACTGGGAGTTCTGGATCGAATCAAAATTTCTATCGAGTAGTCAAGGTCTTTCACTCAATTACCGAAAGAGTTCTGTTGTTTTGAATATTCACATAGGTATATAACATTGTTATAACCAAAACATCCATAAAGGAGTGAGATGCTGGGGTATAACTCGGAGTTCTGGTTCAAATGAAGATTTCTATCGAGTAGTCAAGGTCTTTCACTCAATTACGGAAAGAGTTTTGTTGTTTTGAACATTCACAATAGGTATATAACATTGTTATAACCAAAATACCCATATAGGAGTGAGATGCTGGGGTATAACTGGGAGTTCTGGATCGAATGAAAATTTCTATCGAGTAGTCGAGGTCTTTCACTCAATTACCGAAAGAGTTCTGTTGTTTTGAACGTATACAATTGGAAAAAAACATTATTATAACCAAAACAACCAATTAGGAGTGAGATGCTGGGGTATAACTGGGAGTTCTGGATCGAATGAAGAATTCAATCGAGTAGTCATGGTCTTTCACTCAATTACCGAAAGAGTTCTGTTGTTTTAAACATTCACAATAGGTATATAACATTGTTATAACCAAAACAACCATTTAGGAGTGAGATGCTGAGGTAAAACTAGAAGTTCTGGTTCAAATGAAGATTTCTATCGAGTAGTTGGGTCTTTCACTCAATAACCGAATGAGTTCTGTTGTATTAAACATTCACAATAGGTATATAACATTTTTATAACAAAAACCACCATTCAGGAGTGAGATGCTGAGGTAAAACGGGGAGTTCTGTATCGAATGAAAATTTCTCTCTAGTAGTCGAGGTCTTTCACTCAATTACCGAAAGAGTTCTGTTGTTTTGAACATTCACAATTCGTATATAACATTGTTTTAACCAAAACATCCATATAGGAGTGAGATGCTGTGGTACAACTGGGAGTTCTGGATCGAATCAAAATTTCTATCGAATAGTCAAGGTCTTTCACTCAATTACCGAAAGAGTTCTGTTGTTTTGAATATTCACAATAGGTATATAACATTGTTATAACCAAAACATCCATAAAGGAGTGAGATGCTGGGGTATAACTCGGAGTTCTGGTTCAAATGAAGATTTCTATCGAGTAGTCAAGGTCTTTCACTCAACTACTGAAAGAGTTCTGTTGTTTTGAACATTCAAAATAGGTATATAACATTTTTATAACCAAAACATCCATATAGGAGTGAGATGCTGGGGTTTAACTAGGAGTTCTGGATTTAATGAAGATTTTTATCGAGTAGTCGAGCTCTTTCACTCAATTACTGAAAGAGTTCTGTTGTATTGAACATTCACAATAGGTATATAACATTGTTATAACCAAAACATCCATACAGGAATGAGATGGTATAGCGTAACTGTGAGTTCTGGAATGAATAAAGCTATTTGTCGATTAATCGATGTATTTTATATTAGTACTTAGAAGGTTCTAGTGTTTCAATCATATACAATTATTATAAATCACTTTTGTATCCAAGATAAGACTGAGGTGCTGAGAAAAAAAAAGGATAACATGTGAAATTAAACCAGAACTAACAAAAATACAGACAACCTGAAAGTTATCAGTGTACTCATCATTAAGATTAGCTGGACCAACCCTGAAATGGCGACAAAATCAGCTGATCCATACATTTGTGTTCGCATAAGGAGACAAAATTTATGGACGAGCTGATTTAATTTTCACGGCTTTTCTGGTATAAATTCAGGGTTGCTCGTATGTAAAAAGTTGTTCTGACTCCTTTTCAGTTTTTTTTACATCAATTTTTAACGCAAACGATATATTTAACCTCCTTAATTACCTTTTAATTTTTGTGTTACTTAGAAGAAAATTACCCATTATTTTTTCGCCTATCATTGTTTTTGATCCGCTCATACCTTATGGTACCTCAAAATTACTTTACTATAATAATATTTTTTTAAAGGGTAGGCTAGTGCACCTACTGTGCACTAGTCCTTAGAATTCATATCTGTGTCTTTTTCATAGTGAATAATACCCAAATTTAAAATAAGCAAGCTGGACGTGGAGAGCGCAGCAAATGTACAATTTAAATTAGTGTAAAGAGGAACAAAAAAAAATGTTACTTAGGAGCAGAAACTCCTCGTTTTCAGATGCAGTTGTAACTGCACTATTCGACAGCATCTATAAGATATTCAGAACTCTGAGACAAGTATCAGCAGAGCATGAGTTAAATATATGTTACTAAAAATACAGATATAAATTAATAATCTGGTAAGATGGATAAAATAAAAATCACATAGCAGTGCGCAGGAAGAACTCCTCGATTTCTGATACATCTATGACTAAACTATTGGAACACTTGCAAAATAAACCAGAACTCTGCGTACAGAAACGTGGCGTTCCCGCTCCTGAGTGCTATATTTTTTTTTCATTTTTGAGTCATCACACCAGAACACTAATTTAAATCTTGATTTTAACTAACTCAAATCTTTACCCATGCTCTGCTTGTACCTTAGTCGGCGTTCTGGTTTTATTTTGCATGATTTCCAATAGTTTAGATATAGGTGCATCAAAAAACGAGGAGTTCTCACTCCTCACCACTACTTTTTTTTTAATCCATGTCACTAGATAATTTAAATTTTGATTTTTACTAACACATATTTTTACACATGCTCTGCTCATACCTCAGTCAGAGTTCTGGTTTTAAGTTACATCTTTTCCAACATTTCAGTTAGAGATAGACTGCTCCATTTTAAAACCCAGTAAGGAACATTTTTTACCAATTTCTGTTTTTTAACTTAGATTATAAAGCAAAAATTGAGAAATAAACTTAAACACCCGATAAAAGCTCAATCTTGTGAAGGAAAGTAAAAGTGACAATGCAATTCCTTTTCCGTAAACTGCAGGAAAAACATATGGGAACAATATTGCGATCGAGATTATACCACTGATCGTATACAGGGCGTACCTTTCTTAATAAATGCATACGTTTTTCTGAAAAATTAAATGTGCTCATTCAAGTGACAATGCTTACATAAAAAATAGAAGCCATTATTTCTCTTTTCCAAACAATGATGATAATTTGATATCCTATAACTAACCACTACAGTCAATTTGGGTAACTTTGATTCATTCGGGTAACTTTGACAGCGTGCAGCGGGACCATGAACTAGTTCTGATTATTTTTTCGCATGAAGCCAACACTATTCATAAATGTTTATTTTAGATTTGCAATTTTAAACAAGCTTCGTAAACGCACCTTAAAAAAAAGTAAGCTGTCAAAGTAAGAAAACGTCAAAACTTTTTTTCTGAATATAGCGCGCGAATTCAAGTTTGCTTTACGGTGAATAACTTTTTGAATATTTTGTGATTTTGGTTGCTGATAAGGTAAGTGAGATGTTATACAGAGCCATTTGTAATTGTACTATCGCATTATCATGAAAGATTTGCATATAATTACGTCTTATTTTTAAATTTCATGCATAAATATGAAGATATGTATTTTGAACAATAACTGGATAACTTTGACACTGTCAAAGTTACCCTTACCAATTATTATCTATTTATTTTATGCGGGGTAACTTTGACACAGAGTTTCATAATGTTTTCCTTAAATATTTTGACTGTATGAGATTAATGTTCAGCAGTAATAGCGGCGTAATTAATAGGTACATATGTATGGATTTTTATTTTTGTATATTTTTTTAGCTACGAGTCGCCATGCCCAGAAAAAAGTTGACTTCGGAGCCTGGTACACGAAAGTACGGTGTAAGATCAAACTACAGTCCAGAAAAGTTGGAAGAGTGCCTTAAAAAAGTCAAATCGGGAGAACTAAGTGCGTATAGTGCCAGTAAACATTTTCAAATACCCATAAATACAATAAAAAATAAATTAAAAAATAAACACACTGAGAAGGTTGGCAGGCCCACTGCTTTAACCAACGAGGAAGAAATAATTATCAAAGAGCATGTGAAGGCATTGGCGGACAGTGGAATTCCTGTAGCTCTTGATGATGTTAGTCTCATAATACAGCGGTATTTAAACTCTGTTAATAGAAAAATCAAAGTTTTTAGTAACAATCGACCTGGATGGGAGTGGGGTCAGTTATTTCTCAGTAGACACCCAGATCTGAAGCTTACGTTTGGCCGTAACATTAGTCGTAGTAGGGCTCAAGTTGATGAAGCAAAGATTAACCAATTTTTCGACAATTTAGAAGTAGAGTTGCAGGATATACCTCCTGAAAATATTTTCAATTTTGATGAAACTGGCTTTCATGATGACCCACAAAAGAAAAAAATGCTTTTCAGACGCAAATGTCGTAATCCAGAAGTTATTCGCAACTCCACAAAATCGTGCTATACAACTGTATTTTGTGGCAATGCTGCCGGAGAAATGATCCCTCCATACTTCATATTTAAAGATAAAAACACGTGGTCAGATTGGCTTATTGGAGCACCACCAGGATCACGAATGACAGTCACAAAAAGTGGTTGGATAGATATAGAAAGTTTCGAAGACTGGTTTAGCACACATTTTCTTCCCATAGCATTAAAGAAAGAAGGCAAGAAAGTTCTCCTCTGTGATAACTTGAGTTCCCATATTTCAGTCAAAACATTGAAATTGTGCAAAGACAACGATGTTAAATTTATTTGTTTAGTTCCGAACTCCACACATATACTTCAGCCACTCGATGTGGGTTATTTCAGTGCTTTGAAATCTTCTTGGAGATCTGTTCTTTTGAATTGGCGTCAGACGACGAGGGGTAAAAAAGCTGTTGCGCTTCCCAAAAACTGCTTCGCGACGCTCGTGAAAAGAACTTTAGAACTGAATGCTCACCATTCTTCCAGTAATATTATAGCAGGATTTAGAGCAGCTGGTATTTATCCCTTGAATCGTCAAGAGGCGCTAAATCGACTTGCTGAATATGCCAAAACTCCAATTAATGTAACTGATGTCAAAGAAGCTTTAGGAGAAAGTTTTAAAAGCTACCTAAGTGAAGTACGTACTGCCGACTTTGGCATCCAGAACCAGAGAAAATTCCAAATGCCAGTTAGCGCTGGTAAGAGCGTTTCAGTCGAAGAAGTCGAAGCATACTATAGGAATAAAAATGAAGCTAATGTGACAAAACCAAAGGTTTCCACTAAAAGAGGCCGTCCACAAGGTTCAAAGAACAAGAAGAAACTTAAGACTCAGCACAACGAAAATAAGAATAAAGATGAAGTTGATATTACGTTGGCACCGTTGACATCAAACCTGTTAGATGAAATGCCGCCGGAAAGCGAAGAAATAGAAAGTGACATGGCGGAGGAAGAGGTGATAGAAGAGATGACCGAAGAGTTTGTTGTTATAGATGGAGTTTTGCAACATGAACAAGAAGAAGAAAGTATGCTCTTATCTAAACCTTCCACTTCAAAATATGTTGAGTTCTCACCTGGAACTACAGTTATATTTAAAACAGAAGGCTCACTGTTTCCAGGAAAAGTGGCAAGTTCCACATTCCCGTATTATACACTTGTTGTCATGAGTAAATCAATACAAGGTGGTTGGAAATGGCCAGACAAAAGAGAAATTATTAAAATTAAATATGATGATATTGTATCTACAGTAGATAACAGTAAAATCAGTATAAAACAGCCTGGGCTCTACACAATTAATGACGATTTGCTCTATATGGAGTGGGGAGAATAGACAATTTATGCTCAAGATTTTACAAAAAAAATTTTTGTTTTAATTATTTTTGCTTGTTTTCTTTTTAATTTGCCTAAAAATGTTTAATTATAGGAGTTTTTAAAGCGTTTTTGATGGTGTTCAAAAATGAGCGTAACATTGCCAAATGCTGTAGACTGAATCTTCATTTTTTTTTTTATATAAGACAAATCTGCAAAATGGTCGTTTTATTGAGTCACATGCATCCATTAGTTAATAAATACATACACCAATGTTACCCAGATTGATAAAAATAATACTTATTACTACTTTTTTATGCATGGCTCTGTGTGTGTCAAAGTTACCCATTTTATGAAGGTAACTTTGACAGGGCACAGAATTGAGATTTTCTACTATATTGGTATGTTTTATAAACTTTCTGTGAATTTCTATAGACGGAAAGTAATACGAGAGCACTGATAAAATAAAAAACACTCGAGTGATAGGCGTAAATTTTTTAAATATAGTATAAAATATCGCCCTTATCTGTCAAAGTTACCCAGATTGACTGTATAGACATAATAATATTATGTACTTCCCCACACACAAAATACTTACCAAGACATTTGACTTTAAAAGCAATGCATCAAGTTATCAAAAGAAAGCATCCTGGTTTTAAATATGGTAAAGAAGTCTACAGGCAACAACAAAGATTTAAAATTATTTTTCAATATACAAAAATAAGTAATAAGTAGTAATAAGTATCCAGAAAGCCTGACCTACGAGGAAAAGAGGAAAAAGGATTAACCTACCCGTAGAATTGACCAAAAATAAGAATGTCAAAAATTAAAGGCTGAGCTATACATAAATACGTATGTATAGATTAGATGTGAACTGAATACTGAATTATCAAATCAAGTAATTTTCAACGGACTTACTAAAAGTTATCACACTGCCTGAAATGCCGAGTATTAAGGATACTTTAATAATGAAATATATTTAAGGAAGAAATTAATATTAATTTAGAACTCAACTACTGAATTAAAATTAAAATCTTAAATAGAGATAACAATAAATAATAATCGATTACATTAAAGGACCAACCCAAGAATGACCAAAACCGACAAGAGCATGAATGAAAAATAAATAACAAAATTGTGTTATATGCTTGGTAAATAATTTACAGGCCTTTTTCCCATGGGAGCGAACAGAAACCACGGAACGCCACCTGCTACGATCTCTACACATTCCTTTTGCCTCGTTTTCATTCGATCCAAAACTCCGAGTTATACTTCAGCATCTCACTCCTATATGGTTGTTTTGGTTATAACAATGTTAAATACCTATTGCGAATGTTCAAAACGACAGAAATCATTCGGTTATTGAGTGAAAGACCCAACTACTCGAAAGAAATCTTCATTCGATTCAGAACTTCCAGTTATACCCCAGCATCTCACTCCTATATGGATGTTTTGGTTATAACAATGTTATATACCTATTGTGAATGTTCAAAACAACAGAACCTTTCAGTAATTGAGTGAAAGTCCTCAACTACTCGAAAGAAATCCTCATTCGATCCAGAACTCCCACTTATACCCCAGCATCTCACTCCTAAATGGATGTTTTGGTTATAACAAAGCTTTTTACCAATTGTGTATGTTCAAAACAACAGAACTCTGTCAGTAACTGAGTGAAAGACCATGACTACTCGATGGAAATCTTCATTCGTTCCAGAACTCCCAGTTATACCCCAGCATTTCACTCCTAAATGGATGTTTTGTTTATAACAAGGTTATATACCAATTGTGAATGTTCAAAACAACAGAACTCTTTCGGTAATTGAGTGAAAGACCTAAACTACTCGATAGAAATCTTCATTCGATCCAGAACTCCCAGTTATATCCCAGCATCTCACTCCTATATGGATGTTTTGGTTATAACAATGTTATATACTAATTGTGAATGTTCAAAACAGCAGAACTCTATCGGTAATTGAGTGAAAGACCTAGACTACTCTATAGAAATCTTCATTTGAAACAGAACTCCCAGTTTTACCTCAGCATCTCACTCCAAAATGGTTGCTTTTGTTATAACAATGTTATATACCTATTGTGAATGTTCAAAAGAACAGAACTCTTTCGCTCGACAGAATTCTTCATTCGATCCAGAACTCCCAGTTATACCCCAGCATCTCACTCCTACATGGATGTTTTGGTTATAACAATGTTATATACCAATTGTGAATGTTCAAAACAACAGAACTCTTTTGATAATTGAGAGAAAAACCTAAACTACTCAATAGAAATCTTCATTCAATCCAGAACTCCCAGTTATACCCCAGCATCTCACTCCTATATGGATGTTTTGGTTATAAAAATGTTATATATCTATTGTGAATGTTCAAAACAACAGAACTCTTTCAGTAGTTGAGTGAAAGACCTTCACTACTCGATAGAAATCTTCATTTAAACCAGAACTCCCAGTTATACCCCAGCATCTCATTCTTATATGGATGTTTTGGTTATAACAATGTTATGTACCTATTGTGAATGTTCAAAACAACAGAACTCTTTCGGTACTTGAGTGAAAAGCCTAAACTACTCGATAGAAATCTTCATTTGATCCAGAACTCCCAATTTTACCTCAGCATCTCACTCCAAAATGGTTGTTTTTGTTATGACAATGTTATATACCTATTTTGAATGTTCAAAATAACAGAACTCTTTCGGTAATTAAGTGAAAGACCTAAACTACTCGATAGAAATCTTCATTTGATCCAGAACTCCCAGTTTTACCTCAGCATCTCACTCCAAAATGGTTGTTTTTGTTATAACAATGTTATATACCTATTTTGAATGTTCAAAATAACAGAACTCTTTCGGTAATTGAGTGAAAGACCTAAACTACTCGATAGAAATCTTCATTCAATCCAAAACTCCCAGTTTTACCTCAGCATCTCACTCCAAAATGGTTGCTTTTGTTATAACAATGTTATATACCTATTGTGAATGTTCAAAACAACAGAACTCTTTCGGTACTTGAGTGAAAGACCTAAACTACTCAATAGAAATCTTAATTCAATCCAGATATACCCCAGCATCTCACTCCTATATGGATGTTTTGGTTATAAAAATGTTATATACCTATTGTGAATATTCAAAACAACAGAACTCTTTTGATAATTAAGTGAAATACCTAGACTACTCTATAGAAATCTTCATTTGAACCAGAACTCCCAGTTTTACCTCAGCATCTCACACCTAAATGGTTGTTTTGGTTATAATAATGTTTTTTACCAATTGTATATGTTCAAAACAACAGAACTCTTTCGGTTATTGAGTGAAAGACCTGGACTACTCGATAGAAATCTTCATTCGATCCAGAACTCCCACTTATACTCCAGCATCTCACTCCTAAATGGTTGTTTTGGTTATAATAATGTTTTTTACAAATTGTGTATGTTCAAAACAACAGAACTCTTTCGGTTATTGAGTGAAAGACCTCGACTACTTGATAGAAATTTTCATTCGATCCAAAACTCCCAGTTATACCCCAGCATCTCACTCCTATATGGATGTTTTGGTTATAACAATGTTATATACTAATTGTGAATGTTCAAAACGACAGAACTCTTTCAGTACTTGAGTGAAAAACCTAAACTACTCTATAGAAATCTTCATTCGATCCAGAACTCCCAGTTTTACCTCAGCATCTCACTCCAAAATGGTTGCTTTTGTTATAACAATGTTATATACCTATTGTGAATGTTCAAAACTACAGAACTCTTTTGGTAATTGAGTGAAAGACCTCAACTACTCGATAGAATTCTTCATTTGAACCAGAACTCCCAGTTATACCTCAGCATCTCACTCCTGTAAGGATAGTTCGTTAATAACATTGAGAAATAATACATAATCATTATTTTTTGGTGATTTAAATTGGATTCACCCCATAGAACTCTCAGCCGAATACGTTTCGGATGCAGAACTCTTTTGCTTTCAACTCAAAAATGGTTAATTTTGAGAAATTCGATGAGATGCTGTGATATGTTTAGCGAAGTTAGCATCTCATTTTTTCAAAATGCGTTTTGGATAGTCAAATCGACGGAACTATTGTTAAAACTTATCAAGAACTGTGGAACTATGTGGGATGCCACTATATGTGGTGTTTTTTTGTGAGATGCTAACAATTGAGATGCTAACTTCACACACGTGCGAAAATGTATGCCTGGGCCTACTGTTTCGTTTAGGCGGCGCAGGGCGCTTGCGCGAATGTTCGTCTATGTTACAGCGTGCCACGCGCATCCATGGATGGTGACAGCTGATGGCTCGACCGTCTGTGTAGTGATCACATTGTTGTGTATTCGTAAAATTCGTGAATATAAAGTGCTTAAAATATGGAAATTGAACAACAAATTATTCCCTAACCATTCCAAAATATCAAACATGCTCAACGTTAATAATCAAGTTTTCACTTCTGCCGGCACTCCCGGAGTGCAATTTTTTTATTTAAAACTTTATGGAAATCGTTCTAAAAGATCGCGTTGCACCATCGCGTAGCGCCTGTCTATGGCAGCAGTTATAAAAGGCTGTCACACAGGGATGAGTGAAAGAGACAACGCTTTACAAGGTCGAACTTTTGTGCTATTTTAATGGCGGGGACTGTATGTCGAGACAGTGCGTTTATAATTGAATATGTGACATCATTGTGCCCCTTTGTTTCCCGTAGTTTCGTAGACCACTAAAGGACATACTAGAGAATGGGCAACAGCGTTCTCTATGCATTTTACCACTATACTGCGATCGCCAATCCGCCTGCCAAGCGTGGGGATTATGGCAACCCCCCCCCCCCCCCTGGGGGAGGCCTATGTTCAGCAGTGGACGTCTTATGGCTGAAATGATGATGACGAATGACATCATTGTGAGAAATTTTAATTAAAAGCTCTAAAGCTATGTCTGATCTTTTTTATGTGCCATTCACAAAGAAGGCTAGGCTACCTAGTCCCCTTAGGAGCCGAGCCTTAAGTAAGAAACGAAGTAAGGCAAAGCGCGGGTATTCGATGTGATGCGACGCGACAGGGTGGTTCCGAGGAACAAGAAATTAAGGTGCGAATCCTATTATGAAATTCCCCATATAAGGCCGGAGTTCATTGGTGACCAATTGACGACAACAGTTTGGTCCCTTTTATATGGAATTCATAATATATCCGGCAAAATAATAATAATAAAAAAAGCTATAACTTACAAATAAAATCAAGCATCTTGACTGACACGAGGTAGTCGAAATGTGGAATGTGGATTTAGCAGTCGTTACAGTAAATGGCCTAATAGACGAAGGCCCCGACTAAGACCTCAGGAGGCTCTCATTGCGCGGCTGGGTCAAGGGTTTGATTCAGTAAGCATTACTCCCGGACATGGCACGTTTAGTCAGAGTTAATCTCTCTAGAGACCTGACCACCGGCAGCTTGGACCCTACTCCTGATGCCGATGGGCCACCATTTTGTAAAATATATTTTTAAATGGTTTAGCTGGGAAATCATCAAATGACGTCTCTGACTTATACTGACTAAAACCCACCTACGTTCCGTCAGTTGCCACAAAATTAATTGTGACAAAAGGTACTCGGTTTTGCAAAAAAATTATGCCTAATAAAGCTCTTTGAATAGAGGTGTACTTACTACTAGATCTTTAATTTCATCTCAGCCCCTTCTAACTACATCTAATGGAGAGCGTAACGATTGACCTATTTCTCTAGCACTCGGCAACAGTTCGTTGCCTTGAAAACTAGATTAATATTCCAGGTAGTCAGTCATAGGTGTCGTGTTTTCTGTCTTTATTTATTTAAAAGAAGAGTGAAAGAACGCTATCTTTCCAGTTCGTATATATAGTATTTTGAATTACATTATAACTATACAAGGTGTTTGTATTGATATCCCTTAACTCGTAGAGTATTAGTAGACCATGTCAAAGAATCAACTGGCATATGATTATTTTTTTTCTCAATTAAGTAATTGGATTTTTTTCTCCTGAATACGGTACGAGTAAATAATTTTCATTCAAACCAAAAAATCAAATTTAAAGCTAGGAAAATGTGACGTTATCATATTTCACGTAAGGGTTTTTTCACATTTCTCATTTATACCTTAGAGTTATGACATATCAATAGAAACACGTTATATTTATTTTTGTGAGATTAATCTACTCTTACTGAAGTCAGTCCGTCAGTCATTATTTAATGTAACAACTTATATGTATGTACCTACATTCTAAGCAAATAAAGACCTATTCTATTCTATTCCGTAAATGGGTGAACATCTTTACACACCGAGATTTCGTTGGTCCCGGGTGCAATTTTTGAATTTCGACAGTCGTTACGGGTCGTTAGAAGACCAAAAATCTGACAATCAGTCTTACAGATAGGCAGTTGCTCCATGTAAAATACAGGTATTCAGTAGCATACGGTTAGTCTGGAAGCCACCTCGAACATAGTTGGTAAAGGCTAGCATATTGATTTTAATAGACAGCGTACCTAGTGACCTATATTCCTCGGAGGCACTCGGAAAAAGTTTCCAAGGTATCTTTGGCATTGAGTGTTTTCTCTTCACGCTGTTTTTAGTCTAGAAGACCAAAGAAATGAGGGATGGATTGTGTGCATGACACAGCCTTAAGGATGGACCACCAGGGTAGACCGCAAAAATTCTTATGTTTTTTGGAAATTGAAAAAACGTAATAAAATTTAAAATGTATGTCTTGACGAAAGTTTTGAGTATGAATGTCGATGGCTATAAGAGTAGAGGGCGACCAAAGAAACGATGGATGGACTGTGTGAATTATGATATGGATAGAAAAGGGGAGACAACCGAGATGACAACTAATAGAGTTTGGAAGAAAACTACATGTTGCATCGACCCTAAATAAATTCTGCCAGGGTCGCGAGATCTGTTCGATAGAGTTACCGTGACCCTGGCACATGGGCAACTGAAGGAACACGGGTGGGTTTTAGTAAGTAAAAGTCTGACACGCCCTCCCGCTCCGCCCAGAGCGGAAGACGTCATTGATATCTTCCCACCCACAAAAAAAAAAATCGGTTGTCTGTAAAGTCGGTTTACTGACGATAGTTGAACGTGACAACGTCATAAGAAAATACTGAAGCGCTCTCTCGCTTGCACTTCAAGCCTTAAATGGAACGCCTCAGAGCGAGGTAACGCCGCATGAGTCATGTTTTTTCGTGCGTGCAGCCGGCTCCATCGAATTATAAGACGTTGTCACGTCAAAAAATCCTAAATAAATTGGGATAAGAGCTGGAGAATGATTATGTTGATTTTTGCAATTTGCAAGTCAGTATCAAGTTGTATGTTGAACAAAATATGATTCGCGACCGTATCACGTAAGTATTTACATCACTTTACCATACAAAAACTTTCTGTGAATGGTTTATATGCAGTGACTTAATGGATACGAAAACAAAAGGGTTCGGGACGAAGATACAAGGATGAATGAAGGACGGCTCACAAATGGTATTTACAAGGCAGATGTGAGTGGAAGCACCGGGAGGGGACGCCCTAGGAGGACATATATTGACCTTATTGGTGATGTTCTTCAGAAAGGTCAGGTGCTTACTCGCAACCGGCGTGTGTGTAACCTAAACGAGGCAAAAGGAGTGTGTAGACATTGTAGCAGGTGGTGTCCCGTGGTTTCTGCCTACCCCCATGGGGAAAAAGGCGTGATTGTATGTATGTACGGATACAAGCTGCGTAAATTGTAAGTTTATAGGTTGTTTTTGCGCAGCTCAGTTGAAGGACATCAGACGACTCCCGTCAACAAAAAGGGGTGCGCGTCGAATGTTTCTCCCGCGTCTTCTAGACCTTTCTACAAATTACGCTCTTAATTGTAGAGTGGGTAGTGGTGGGAGCTGTTTAGAAGAGGTTCTTGTTATTTATACGTGAAGCAAAAACTTTGTAGGTACGCCTTTTTACGAAAAATTTTTCGTACGGAGGAGCATGAAAGTTTTGCACAGTTAAAGTTTGGAGGACGCCAGAAAGCTTATATCTTTATAGAATAACTAGCTGACCCTGCAAACGTTGTTTTGCCGGGTGAAAAGAGTGAAAATTTAGAGTTGTATGTATTTTTCAATGCTCAATCATAATAAAATAAAAGTTTTAAAAAAATTCAAAAAAATAAAAATTTGGGGTGGACTACCCCTAACATTTAGGGGGATGAAAAATAGATGTTGGCCGATTCTCATAGATACCGGATAAGCACAAAAAATTTCATCAAAATCGGTCAAGCCATTTCGGAGGAGTATGGCAACGAAAACTGTGACACGAGAATTTTATATATTAGATGTATTTGAAAAACACATCATCATTGCCCTTATCCCAATTTATTAGGGGTCGGCAGGTTTGCCATAATCGCCACGCTTGTCAGGCGGGTTGGCGATCGCAGTATGGTGGTAAACTGCATAGAGGACACTGCTGCCCATTCTCTAGTAAGTCCTTAGGGTGGGATGGTTCTATTCTTAACGTCCGGGACCACACGGAGCGCAAATATTTGATTTAAATTACTGAAAATAACGAATGATTCAAATACAACATACACAATTATTATAGACACAATTTACTGTAGGCCGTAGGGATCTAGCTATGATCACGACATCTACAATTAGGTTTAGCAAGAATTTATAGTAAAATCATATCTTTAAATGATTGAACCATAAGTGGACACTGTGCACAACGACCACCAAATGAATCAAATTTGGGGGTCACTGTATTATGCTCCGTTATAATGCAATGGCAATTTGCATCCGTCAAGGGTGATTCTATCCGTCAAACTATACAAGTTACCCTATAGAACTCAAATCCGGTGCGTGAATTAAAAAAAAAACTAGTTCTTATTCAACAGAAGAACCACAATTTCGGGACCCTATTATATTTATGCAGGTGACTAAATTGCCACCCTGTACAGCGTGTTTGGCACACAGACCAACAAAAATTTTTGGGGGATTGTGTGGGTCATGCGGACTCATGACTGCGCATGCGCTATCTTTCCCCATAGACCCTATGTCCTAAGTGACACTCATAGATTGGACCCATAAGTGTCGCTTTTTTCATAGATTATATCATTTTTAAGAGTTTGAAAGCTCGTGAAGTATTTTTTTTTTGTTGTCATCTGTGCTAAGAATTTTTGTTTTATTTAGAACTAGCTTTTGCCAGCGGCTTCGCCCGCGTGGAGGTCGGAACATATCCCGCGGGAACGTACTACCGGGATAAAAAGTAGCCTATGTCCTTTCTCAGGCTTTTAACTATCTGTATACCAAATTTCATTTAAATCGGTTCAGTAGTTTTAGCAGGAAAGCGAGACAGACAGACAGACAGAGTTACTTTTGCATTTATAATATTAGTGTGGATAATCATACATTAGAGAGAGAGATTTGGTGCAAAAACAACAACAAAATAAAAATAAAATCGTTTTAAAGACGTTGATTCAAGTAATTTTCAAAAACAAAAAGATAAATCGTATCTCGATTACAGTGACACTTAGGGACTTAGGTGAAAAATAGCACATGACCTACCCAACCCCCCAAAAATGTTTTCATCAGCGGAGGGGTAATCACCTTTTTAGGGTTCCGTTGCCAAATGGCAAAAAACGGAACCCTTATAGATTCGTCATGTCTGTCTGTCTGTCCGTCCGTATGTCACAGCCACTTTTTTCCGAAACTATAAGAGCTATGCTGTTGAAACTTGGTAAGTAGATGTATTCTGTGATCCGCATTAAGATTTTTACACAAAAATAGAAAAAAAAAAACCAATAAATTTTGGGGTTCCCCATACTTAGAAAAGAACAAAACTCAAAAAAAAAAACCGTCAAACCTATGTATACGTGTGGGGTATCTATGGATAGGGATAAAAATGATATTGAGGTTTCTAATATCATTTTTTTCTAAACTGAATGGTTTGCGCGAGAGACACTTCCAAAGTGGTAAAATGTGTCCCCCCCCCCCCCCCCCCCTGTAACTTCAAAAATAAAGGAATGATAAAACTAAAAAAAAACTTATGATGTACATAACCATGTAAACTTCCACCGAAAATTGGTTTGCCCGAGATCTAGTAAGTAGTTTTTTTTTAATACGTCATAAATCGTAAACCGCAATTTATCTTTCATTCAATCAACTCAAATATAAAAATAAAAAATAAAAAACTTTTAATTTCATAAACATAAAAAACCTTCTGCATAAACCGTGAATACCTACCTACAGGTTTGTACGGAACCCTCGGTGCGCGAGTCCGACTCGCACTTGGCCGGTTTTTGAGATGGGAAGTCATCAAATTACTTATCCCGCTCTGTGCGGAGCGGGAAGGCGTGTCAGACTTTAACTGACTAAAAGCCACCCGTGTTCCTTCAGTTGCCTGGTCCAGGGCCACGTAACTCTGTCGAACAACTCCGCGATCCTGGCAGAAGGCTCATCTCCGAGTTGCTTTTCACATCGCGTAATGGACTCTTCCAATGAGATGGCAGAAATAGGTCAGTGCCTCTCTAGGTACTGACCTATTTCTGCCATCTTCAATTCCCGCCGTTGTGAATTCAATTCGATTTGCAGGTAATCATATTGAATTCTTGTTCTTATTTGTTATTCCAGATGATACATCCGATGGAATAATTTCTTTGGAGGTAAAACGTGTTGACTTGCTGATAAAAGGTCCAATATATTTACATATATTTCAATTTATTTCTATTTCCATATTTTGTGGGAGAGGTGCTCAATTTATACAAATAAATTAAACTGAAAATTCTGTTTGTAATGTAAAAAAAAACAACTTTTTTCCAAAAGCATATGAAATTATATACGGTATTTATAATACAAAAACAATTTTTGATTTTTTGTTTGAAACGGCTGGACCGATTTATACATGATTCACTGGCAGATACACCTGTTGTTATAAAGAGTAACAAGTAGGCTAGATTGTATCCCGTTCACACGTAGCACGTTCCTTTCGGATATTTTCCAACAGCAACTAGTAATTTACTGTACCTAGGTACCTTGGTAAAATGTCTCTTCAACAGGCGTATCTGTCGGACTCGTACAGTAATCTGGCAAATGATTATACAATGTTTACCAAACAAACGAGAGCCCTAAACAATTTTGGCATGCAGACAGTTTTCAAAGACATTGTAGATTTTATCTATGGTGGTACGACTTAATGACGAACAACCGGACACCCACGTTTTTCTATTACTTAAAACTAACTATATACAGGGTGACATTGATGAAATTAAGGGTCGTTTATGTAGAAAGGTCATTATAAGATAGAGGTGGAACATGTATCTTCATAAAAAGATCACCATAATCTGTTTGTACTGATAAATTCGTGGACTGATTGGACAACTGACAACTCCACTCAATCTGTATGGTTCTTATGGTTCACTAACCCACATTATCTCCACATGATCTGACCAAGATTATGTCATCAACATTCTCCTGCCCTTATACCAATTTATTCGAGGTCGGCAAGACCTCTGTGTTTATTTCGGCCTTTCTTCTCAGAGTAGTCAGATAGGAAGCGGCGACCTCATCAAGTTTCAAAATATGTTTGACGTGTAAAAGAGTTTGTACAAACCTACTTGCAGAAATTAAATCAAAAGTTCCCACTGCTGGGACACAGGACTCCTCTCTGTAAGAGGACACGGACCGTAATTCGCCACGCAGGCTCGTAGATGTCACGTCTTCGTAATTTTTGTTACTAACCTGACGTACGCAAAAAATCGCGACGGGTTCTTTTAGCGCGCTGGATCTTCAACATACTGCTTAGCGCCTAGAATTGAAAATCGAACACAGTGTTTTTTCGATGCGCTGAGACTCACTCACGCTGCACTCAATCCAAGATTCTCAATGCTACGTTCAACACCGAGAGTTGAAATTAAAATGCGAGATTTTATTACGTCGACCGAGAAATGCCGGTTTCCTCACGATGTTTTCTTTCAACGTCTTGAAAGCGGTGGTGATGAAATTATTTACACCAAGTGAAGAGCCTATCAGGCTTCGAATCTACGACCTTACAACTCGTAAGTCGCGACCGATACCACTGGGTCACCACTAAAAGGACACCATTGGAAGAAAATTCCTGAAGTAACGAACATAGCAATAAGTTGGGCATTTTAATGTTGCTCTATCAAACTAAGCCATACTGAAACCTGCCAGAGTCGCGAGAATTGTTCGAAAGAGATACCGTGACCCTGGCACATGGGCAACTGAAGGAACACGGGTGGGTTTAAGTCAGTAAAAGTCTGACACGCGCTTCCGCTCCACCCAAGAGCGGGAGATGTCATATGATGATATCCCACCCACAAAAAAAAAGCCATACTGAAATCGGTGTAACTTGAACTAATAGTTCTTTTTTTGTGTTTAAATTATACCAGACTAGCTTTTTCAAGCGGCTTCGCCAGCCCCGGATCTAAGGGAGGTCAAACCGGGGCACTTGCCCCGGACGGCAGTTTCATGGGGTGCCAAATTCCCATATCTGAAAATATTCCGACTTCTGAACATATTCCGACCAAAAAAAAACGGAAAAAGAGCAAATGATAAAATTGAAGATACAAAGAATTCGGCTTCTAAGATGAGGAAGTGGTTTCTCGAAGCAGGCGGATCGTCAAGTTCCACTCATACTTCTGATACAACGTCCAGAATTTCGAACTATGCTTGCATTTTGGACACTCAAGTTAATTTAACTGATCGGTCGAAACGTCAAAGCTCAGGCGATGAACAGTCAGTAGATAGTAAAAAGTTTAAATTTATTAAGGATTATTCATTGGCAGTTTTAACATTTTTCTCAAACACTGAAGGGAGGGGGCGCCACTCGGCGGCGACCTCTCGCGTCCGGCCCTGGTGCGAGCCATGGTACGGAGCGAGAGGGCATGGGAAGCCGTCACCTCCTTCTGCGAAGCAGTAATGCTCGCGAAGGAGGAGGCGGGGCGCGTGAGGGAGTGGCAGTCTCTGCGCCCTCACGTCCCTAGCCGCTGCAGGAGGAGACGCCTCGGGCGTCGGGAGTCAATAGCGGACTCCCGGCCTCCGTAGGCGCGACCTTGCGGGCGGCGAGCAATGGGTAGCTCGCCGCCCGGTAAGGACCAGGCTCGGCTCGACGGCGCGTAGTGTTCCACGCGCGCCCCAAAGAGATGTCAGCAGCACTGAAGGGGTCTGCTAGGACCGATGCTTGCCAGGGTCGCGAGATTGTTCGAAAGAGGTACCGTGACCCTGGCACATGGGCAACTGAAGGAACACGGGTGGGTTTAAGTCAGTAAAAGTCAGACACGCCTTTCCGCCCTCACCCAAGAGCGGGAGACGTCATATGATGATTTCCCACCCACAAAAAAAAGCCATACTGAAATCGGTGTAATTTGAACTTATAGTTCTTTTTTCTTGTTGTTTAAATTATACCACACCAGCTTTTTCCAGCGGCTTCGCCTACGTATTAGTATACATATAAACCTTCCTCTTGAATCACTCGGTTTTTTGATGAAAACCGCACTAAAACTCGTTGCGTAGTTTAAAAGATCTAAGCGTACTAACGCGGGAAGCGACTTTGTTTAATACTATGTAAAGATTTTTTTTTTTTTTTTGTTTAGCCTATACTGTCCCACTGCTGGGCAAAGGCCAAAATTATCTCAACATTATATTTGCTGCCCATAAAACCGAAAAAAAAGATCAACATCATTCTCATATTCCAAATTATTTGAATTCAGCACAACATGTATTTTTTTCCATACTTTCGTAACCATGCCGTAAATACAGTATGCAAATCTAAAAATCGCAGGCTACATTCAAATTTTCATCTCGAATGTTTCAATTCTACCTGTATAATGTATACATGTATATTACCGATACCGAGATGCAAAATGGAGGCGCAGTAAACTGAATATGGGCGGAGTACGCATGTGCAAGGGTGTCGATCGTTAGAATAATGTTCGAGAATAAACCTATTCAATATTTAGCTCTCAACCACTCTTTACTTTGATGTGAATGTGATTCAAGGTTTTTTTTTCGACGGTCACCCCTATCATCAGCGTAACTTTTTCCCAACAATGTTGGGGTCGGCTTCCAGTCTAACCGGATGCAGCTGAGTAGGTACCAGTATTTTATACGTAGCGACTGCCTACCAAGCTCAGACAAAGTTCTTTCTATCCAACTTGTCATCTCTTCTGCACGAGCACGGGGCGACTTGACTCGCGTTTCTATGAAAACAAAGATAGTATCATATTCTTTCCATAGCAACGGTGAGGTAGTTAGTGATGTATTACATAGGCATACTATTCTATCAACGACTACTTAAACGATAAGAATAGTTGGTCACTGTGATCAACTCAAGACAATGTTTATGTTCTTTCAATCCAGAATTAGCTTTCCTACTGACAGTTTATATGGGTAGTTCATATAATTGCTTTTTATTTAAATGCTTTTGTTAATTTATTTTTATTTTCTTTTAATTTCATATATTGTGTATATGTATCATTTGCATCGTTGTATATGTAAGCGCGCAAGCCCTTTATGCCTGGAGGCTTTATTAAGGTTTTAAGTTCTGTTTACGATTTTGTTTTATTATTTATTTCAGCTTGAGTTTAGTTTTCAATGTTTTGTTAGTATATTGGCGTGTGCTAGCTGATTTATGGCGAATAATGTATTTTTGTTTTATAATATTAATAACTTACACAATATTGTATAGAATCAAGTTCTTCTAACTTAACAGACAGCTGTGCTGCTGGGGAGTTTGTTCCGCCACTTCTTCTTCCCAGCTAAAGCACTAGAAAGTGTCGAAGGGCGGGCGTTTTGGGGGGACTGTCTTATGTAACTTTGACATTCAAAAAGTACTGACTCTCAGCCTAGTTTGAATAAATGACTTTTGATTTTGATTTGATTAAAATACATCAAATAAGTCATATCTACCTGGCCTTTTTCTCAACTATGTTGGGGTCGGCTTCTAGTCTAACCGGATGCAGCTGAGTACAAGTATTGTACATGGAGCGACTGCCTATCTGACCTCCACAACCCAGTTACTGGGTAATACAATACCCCTTAGTAAGACTCGTTGTCAGACTTTCGGGCTTATGACGACTGTCTAAGATCTACGAAAGACAGCCGGGACCAACGGCTTAATGTGCTTTCCGAGGCACGGAAGGGTCTTGGTATGTAAATATGGTCACCCATCTACGGACCAACCGTGGCAAGCGTAGCTTAACCTGAACGATCAACCCGTACGGCTGTTATTGGATCTAATGAAGAAGAAACGATGTGCGAAATATTATATTATGCATAGACGGTCACCCCTGTCTATGCATATAATATTTCGCACATTGTTTGTTTGGTCGTCACTTAACTCTATAGCCATAACAATCATGGTAACTTTCCTCAATCGCGGGGGAATGATGAAATAAAACGTTTGTTTTTGTAAGTAGATCTTTTAAGAATATTACGTGAATCAAGATAGATGGCGTTGACAATTCTTAGCTGACTGTTCCCTGAAAAGAAATGCCGAAACAAACTCAAGAGGTCATGGTCTCTTTTAAAACTCAAACATTATTTTAATAGAATTTTATGTAACTCTAATAATTTTGAAGAAAGAGCCATTGCAGCTTTGAGCTGACTTGTCCCAACAGACGTCATTCTACAATCATAACATGACAATTGATTTCCACACATTGATTTAAATATGTCAATGTTTCCACACAACTTTTTAGACCCCGGTGCCACTTTTAAACACCGCTTTTATTCGTACTCATTTCTTATTCTATCTATTCACGAAACACCACACATCCCTCAAAGCATGCAATCGCTTTTCATTCATCTCTTTTATGGCCCAACATACAATAAGTTTTCCCTTATACAGGGTGTCCAAGAACCTGGCGTCCAACTGGATTCCCACGATGCCCCAAGTTCTAACAGTACTCAGAAAAATATTTTAAAAAATCCACCCCATGTACTTACAGAATTACACTGATTTCAAAAAAAAAGGGGAAATGAGCACCCTGTGACATACTTTTGAATGCTGTGACTGCTAATGCTGATAATTTCGATATTTCTTGGAGGTTTTGTAATCTAGGGTATTGCTGTGTCTAAATAGAATGTAAAAATAAAGTACTTATTGTACCATTTTAAAATAAAATATTATTTTAACTAAAGGTGATATGGAAAACTATTGAATTTCGCAACTTTGACCGACTGTAGTGTAAAAAAAATGTACCAAAATAGTATGGCAAGTGACGTCAAATTTTGACGCGTTTATTCCTCTTTTTAAAAAGGTATAATACTTACACATTAATTTGAAAAAAAAAAAAAATTTTGATAATATTTTTACTCAACAACCCAATTTTTACGATGTCTTACAGAATTCTTAGAAAGAAAAATTTACGACGAATTGAATCTAACCTCTAAAGAATTACTATTGTATGCTCATAAAAATAACAACAGGCCTCTCAAAAAACAGGTTAGACCGTAAGGGACGGTATGTGCATGCATCTCACCATAGTGATTCGTTATTACAACAGGAGGGAGCAAGACAGAAACTATCTTTGCGATTTGCTGGTTCTTCTTTATGGTACCCCATTATTCAGGTAAGAGTGAGGGAGAAAAAGGTTAGAGGTGCGAGTGAGATAGATAGTGACGCTATCTGGGATCGTGCTATTTAGGATAACAGTACGGTCAGTACGCGTCACTGCCTCCTGCCGTTACTACGCACCTCTCTCTTATTGTTACCATTGATCACGTACTACGATTTAAAGCTTTGTTTATTGGACTCGATTACTCTTTGTGCTCTGGACTTTGAAACGAACTCTTTACGACGACCTTTGCCTGTGTTTGGACAGTTTGTGTTTTGTGTGTGCTACCATGGCGACCTACACTCCGCAAGAATACGCAAATATGCACTACATTTATGGAGAATGTAGAGGTAATGGACGAGCTGCAGCGAGACTTTACAGAGAAAGGTATCCGAGGGCTACGCGATATCCCGACCATCGAGTTTTCATTAATGTGCACAGATCACTATGTGACGGGCGGTTCCCCAATCAAGTAGCTGGTGAAGGACGACCCGTAAATGACTTCATACGCGATGAAGTTTTAGAGGCGGTGTCGGCAAATCCAAGCATCTCTGTGCGAGGAATAGAAGCTGATACGGGGATACCGAAGAGCACAGCACACAGTATTCTCCAAAAAGAAGAATATCATCCGTACCACGTACAGCGAGTGCAAAGTCTTTTACCTCGAGACTATCCGAGCCGAGTCGCGTTTTGTGAAACAATCCTGCAAAAACATCGAGAAGACGAAAACTTTATCGACAAAATTTTGTGGTCAGATGAATCAACATTTAAGAAGGATGGCTACATGAACCTACACAACTTGCACGAGTGGCATGTGGAAAATCCGCACTTGATGCGAGAAGATAGATCCCAGTACCGGTTCAAAGTGAACATGTGGACCGGTATTCTCTGTGGGAATATTATTGGTCCATTTGAGATGCCCGAGAATTTGACTGGCGAATCATATTTAAATTTTCTTCAAAATGATTTGCCAAACTTACTAGAAGAGACCCCACCAGATATGTGGTTCCAACACGACGGCTGTCCAGCACATTTTCGCGTATCCGTTAGAGAGTTTTTGGACGAGCAATACCCGAACAGGTGGATTGGGCGATCAGGAACAATCCCGTGGCCAGCCCGCTCACCTGACTTAAATCCGCTGGATTTTTTTTTCTGGGGAACTATGAAGGAGCTCGTTTATGCGAAGCCCATTAATGACATCGCTGACCTTCGTGAGAAGATAACACAAGCAGTGCAGGTGATACGTCAAAAAAGTTACTCGCGAAACATAAAGCGGTCCTTTTTAAGGAGAGTGAGAGCTTGTATTGCCGCGGGTGGTCAACATTTTGAACATTTATTGTAATAAAATATCTTTAAACTAACATTCTTTGCTTTTATTCTACTGGGAACCCATCTACCTGTGTGTATTTCCTTCTTGCTCACTCTTGGAACCGAAGTAAATAATAGTAGTAACATAACAGTTTCTAAGATAAGAAAGGGTCCGACAGTTACCGTTAGTAGGTAGGCACTTCGTAAAAATTGGGTTGTTGAGTAAAAATATTATCAAATTTTTTTTTTTCAAATTAATGTGTAAGTATTATACCTTTTTTAAAAGAGGAATAAACGCGTCAAAATTTGACGTCACTTGCCATACTATTTTGGTACATTTTTTTTACACTACAGTCGGTCAAAGTTGCGAAATTCAATAGTTTTCCATATCACCTTTAGTTAAAATAATATTTTATTTTAAAATGGTACAATAAGTACATTTTTTTTACATTCTATTTAGACACAGCAATACCCTAGATTACAAAACCTCCAAGAAATATCGAAATTATCAGCATTAGCAGTCACAGCATTCAAAAGTATGTCACAGGGTGCTCATTTCCCCTTTTTTTTTGAAATCAGTATAATTCTGTAAGTACATGGGGTGGATTTTTTAAAATATTTTTCTGAGTACTGTTAGAACTTGGGGCATCGTGGGAATCCAGTTGGACGCCAGGTTCTTGGACACCCTGTATACAATTTATTGCGCAGCATGATTCAAAATGACTCTTGCAAACGGTCAATTGTTTTCGCGTAATATGAAATAGTGTAATAAGATTCTTCGCAATACTGCATATACTACACCCTGGTGGAACGGAGTGCGATGAAAAAATCATCAGTTCAATCATTGCGCAATTTTCAAAAAAACCCTATACGGTGAACAATATTGCGCGATTCGTGATATTGTGCAAGAGCCAAGGGCGTCGTCGCCTCCTTTACAGCGGCTCCTACAATTAATTTGCGCACTATGATTGAATTAGCCCTTGCACTCAAACAATTGATTATTTTTATGCATCAATATTGACAGCCTTCATTGTTTTCGCGTGAGCATGACCTGCGCAATGCTTATCCTACACCGTACAATTAAAATAATGGGTGCAATAACAATTTTACTCGCTGAAACTTATGTTTAATCATCTCGCAATCTTCAACACTAATCCTAAACGGTGAAAAACATTGCGAAATTCGGGGTATTGTGCAATAGAATCGATTGCGAAGGGCGTCGTCATGTCCACTTTGAGTATGACGTGTGCGTTGCCCTGAAACAAAGCATTCTGCTTAATGAAAGGGACTTGAGACATTTCTATGTCTCAAGTCTTTTATTACACCGGCATCATCATTTGCCTAACCTAGACGTCAGAAGCCCGAAAAATCTGATAACCAGACTTACCAAGGTGTGTCGTGCGAAATACTGGTACTCAGCTACATCCAGATAAGCTGGAAAATGACTCCTACATAGTTGGGAAAAATCTAGGCATCTGATGACCCATACCTTTAATGATCAAACCAGACAACAACAACGGGCCTTAGCGGCAGAAACGTCTCACAAAAGCCTAGAACTTCTTCTTCGAACTCCAATTCCAAGTGTTACATGCTTCTATCGATCCACAGTCTATTTTAAGTCTATTTGGTTCTTGCCTTGAAATCAGGGCAAGCTATGGCACTTCCATATATCGGTGTAGAATTTAGAATTCGTAAGTTACTTGTTTTTTTCGTGTTGACGGTAATGCGTAAGGTAATTTCTGAGCCTCTGTAAGAGCCAAGATCTAAAACTGTCCACGACAGTTTAGCCAAGATTTTGCTGATTCACGAGGCGGTACGATGGTCATATTTATGGCTTGGAAGGCACGCACATTGTAACTGCAGCTTGTCTACCACTTTTAGTGCCCAGCACCCGGCTCCCGGGTAGAACGATAATTCGTGCGCATGCTCACATCTCGCCTCCGAATACTACGTATAAGTAGTTATAAGTGTCTTGCGACCATGCCGAGCACCCGCCTACCGGGTGCAAATCACAAAAATAAGCTAGGTGTGAATAGTCTGTACTTTTGAATATGTCTTTTTTCAACTGGGCACTAAAAGTCCTACTCTAATATTGATCTCTCCAATTCTGTCAGATCGGATCATGGATCGGAGCAAGCAAGCAAAGACCTTTTGAAAGCTCACTGAGCGTCTTTGAGGACATTGCGTGTCCAAATACAAACCATGATCGAAAGCTATGGTCATTTAGTCAGATCTAGGACTGAACCGCAACCGTGACAGTGGCCAGCAAGTGGCCGCGACTACTAGTTGAAACAAGATCATCGTCATCATACAGCCCAAAGACTTCCATTACTGGAGATAGGTCACCCCCAAAAGTCACCAAATCAACCGGTTCCGTGCGCGCAACGTGTCCTTTTCTTCCTCGTTTCCTTCGTGTACTTTTCTATATGTCGTCAACTCGGGAGAAAAGTCGGTGCGGAAAGATATAAGTATGGATTTGGATGGCTTTAAGAGTTGGGGAAGACCAAAAAACGATGTGTGAAATACTATATGCCTAGACAGAGAGGACCGTCGAAAAAAAAAGCCCTTGGATCACATTCACATCAAACTGAAAAGGGATAGTTGGAAGCTGAATATCGAATCGGTACAGTATTCCACCGATCGACACCATCACTGAGAAGAGTTTTTGAGTATGAATTTTGATGGCTAAGAGGCTAAGAGTTGGGGAAGACCAAAGAAATCGTGAATGGACTGTCTGAAAGATTATATCGCACCCCTAGATCTAAAGGGAACTAACTCAAAATTCTTAATTTTTGAGTTATGCACACCTTTGAGTCTGTCATTTCAATAGCTATCGACCAATAAACCAAATTCAAAACTATTTCCAATATTTGGAGTGGAATGTGTGCATAACTCAAAAATTATGAATTTTGAGTTAGTTCCCTTTAGATCTAGGGGTGCGATATGGCAATAAAGGTAGACATATGCCTCCTCCCCTGCCAGGGTCGCGAGATTTGTTCGAAAGAGATACCGTGGCCCTGGCATATAGGCAACTGAAGGAACACGGGTTTTAGTCAGTAAAAGTCTGGCACGCCTTCCCGAGCGGGAGACATCATTTCCCACCCAAAAAAAAAAGCCTCCTCAAAGCGTTGCGATCGGTTAAAAAGCGTTCTTATACCTCTTGCATCCAACAGATTCTCGCGACCTTCAGCAGGTCGACGGTACAACTTGCGATGAGTCTACCTACGCTGTGGCAGTATCTAGTAGCGGCCGTTATTTCCAAAGTCACGATAGTTCTAAGCCTTAGCTCTGGCGCTGCTTGCTTTCTGCTAGTCCAATGAATTAGATATTGTATTCCCCGAATTTGTAGATTCAGGTTTAAAGTTCAGTCACATTCTGCCACGTTTCACTCTATGTAAGAGAGGGAGACTCAATTGCTATCCACCGGCTACAAAACTCCACGCTGCTTCTGAGAAATTCCAATTGGAAAAACCCAATGACATTCCGCCGTCCCTATTGGTGAGTTTTATTTCTTCAGAATTATAAATTACCTACCTACTGAAATGGTCGTCCATTTGAAATGCATACATGCAACCACGTCATGTCGTTTGTAACTAAGGTGTTACTACTGCATAATTTATTGAATATTATAGTACCTAATGTCTGACGCGCGTTAGGTTTAAATTTTTAATTTGATCAATATTCTGAGTAAACTTGTGAGGCACCGACATGTAGAGTTGCAAGTCTGAAGATCATTATTTTTAAATCATTATCATCATTTCAGCCGTAAGACGTCCACTGCTGGACTTAGGCCTCCCCCAATTTGGGGGGCTTTGCCATAATCGCCACGCTTGGCAGGCGGGTTGGCGATCGCAGTATGGTGGCAAAATGCACAAAGAACGCTGCTGCCCATTCTCTAGTAAGTCCCTTAGTCGCCTTTTACGACACCCACGGGAAGAAATGGGGTGGTGTAATTCTTTACGTCCGGCACAACACGGTACATTTAAATAGAAGAAATAAAATTTTCATTAGGACAGGTGCGGAAACGATGGATGGACTGTGTGAATAATGATATGAATAGAAAGGGGGTGACTACTGAGATGGTGACTAATAGAGAAGTGTGGAAGAAAAAGAAATGTTGCGGCGACCCCAAATAAATTAGGAAAGGAGAGGAGAATGATGTCAGGTGCTGGAGCTGTAGTGGCCAAGTGGTAACGGCCGCGACTTATCAGGTGAAGGTCGTAGGTTCGCACCCAGACAGGTGCTTTACTCTATGTAAGTTACTTCATCACCACTGTTCTCAAAATGTGAAGAAAACCATCGTGACAAAATGTCTTAGAACTAATAAAAACTTTTTAACAAAAAATTAAACCGCCGAAAAAACTGAAAAGCAAAAAATAATAAACCTTAAAATTATGAGTCGGCGCTTTGAGTGATCTTTGTTCATTGATTTTTCAGCACCGACTCAAAATTTTACGGTATATTATTTTTTGCTTTTCAGTTTTTTCGGCGGTTTAATTTTTTGTTAAAAAGTTTTTATTTTATGATTTTTTTGTAGCTTTTATGTACTAATAATACTTGGCAAGGTATACCCTATCCAATGAAAAAAGAATTATCAAAATCGGACTACACTGTATAAAGTTATGCGTGGTTATACATTACAATCAGTGAGTGAACAATCAATCATCCCCTGTTTTCCGACCCTTTTTTTTTGGATGGGAAATCATCAAATGACTTCTCCCGCTCTGGGTGGAGCGGGAGGGCTTTGTCTGACTTTTACTGAATAAAACCCACCCGTGTTCCTTCAGTTGCCCATAGGGTTCGATTTTGTTTTCCAAATTTATATGGGTGGTCCCTCGGAGTATACCCTTTCCAATAAAAAAAGAATTATCACAATCGGACTACTATGTAAAAAGTTATGCGTGGTCCTACATAAAAAAAAACGTTAAACGTTTTTTTTCGTCGGTTAAACAGTTCGATGACGTCTGACATCTACTAACCCGTACTGGGCCCGCATAGCGGATTTCGGCCCACCACCTCTCACGAGGAGGATGCCTGTGTTTCAGTAGTAGGAGCGTTTTAGGCTTGGAACCGGTGTGCATGTATGACCAGATATATGAACGTAAACGAGGCAAATGGAATATGTAAGGAATGTAGCAGGTGGCGTTCTGTAGTTTCTGGCTAGCCCCATGAGAAGAAGGCGTGAGTGAGATTACATGTGTATACAGGGTGTCCCAAAAATCAACGTCAAGCCGAAAACAGTTGATAGGCCAGGTGGTGACAGTTATCAGAAAAATAATTAAAAAAATCTAAGTACTTTTCAAATGATTGATATTAAAAAAAAAAAAGAATTGTGAGTGATGTAACCCTTCTGTAAACTACAGTCCAAAATTAAAACACAACTACCTCAGTTTTAAACAAAACATCACTTTTTTGCTCCACCGTGTACTAAAAATTATTACATCGCCCAACTTTAACTGACTGTACTGAAAAAAAATTGCTTAACTTAGATTTTTTTATTATTTTTCTGATAACTGTCACTACCTGGCCTATCAACCGTTTTCGGCTTGACGTTGATTTTTGGGACACCCTGTATATGTAAATAAGATTTATTTTTGCTACTGAGCATGGATTCCTGGGTTGATACTCAGAGCAACTGCCCTGGATTTGTTTGTTATAAATGATTTTATTTCTTTATGTGGGTTTCTACAAAAAATAACACATCAATCATGTAAAAAAAAATTCTGGGGGTTTGGCATTACCAACCTGACTACTTTTAAAGAAAAGCCAAAAGAAACTCAGAGGTCACAGGCTCTTTAAAAGTCCAGGCGTAATCTTGGTTAAATCATGTTGTATATGGCTATGTTTGCCAGCTTAAACACAAGACTTAAGTAATCATTACTAGTGACATATTCATATTTATTTTGCACCTCTAGACTCATTCGGGAACACAGACCCTGCATCTTACATTATATTACGAAGTACGTTGTCTTTTGAATTTTAAAAGGAAACTGTTGTGTTTATCCAACTGTATTATATTAATATGTTCCCTCCTAATACCATTAATAGATTGAAATATTAATGTCAATTTTAAATAACAAGTATTCCTACAAACAACAAATCAATACAATTAATTATTCATTGTTGTCCCCAAAACTTAAAAAGAAACATCAACATATTATGAACTGAGCTCAGGAACCAAATGAAGATGCGGAACCTGGGAGAGGCCAATCTCCAGGAATGAGACTGCAATAGGTTGAGTTGATTAATCTTCATTTCAGCCATAAGACGTCCACTGCTGGACATAGGCCTCCCCCAATTTGGGTGGCTTTGCCATAATCGCCACGCTTGGCAGGCGGGTTGGCGATCGCAGTATGGTGATAAAGTGCATAGAGAACGCTGCTGCCCATTCTCTAGTAAGTCCCTTAGTCGCCTTTTACGATACCCACGGGAAGAAATGGGGTGGTGTCATTCTTTACGTCCGGCACCACACGGTACCTAATTAATTAATATAAACGCAGAAATTAATAATAGGCAATCATATCATTCTAGCTAAATGCCGCAGGGAAGCCACCTCAATTTCACATGTTGACTGTCCCATCTATTTTAACGGTCAAAGGTATTTAATTATAAACTGTTTTATTATAGTTTCCTAAGAAGGGCCTGATATGCTGACGACTGCATAGTTATACAGGCCTACAGCATTTTTAGCCATTGGTCCTGTAGCTGATCTCTCTCTGGTCGCATCGGATTGCCGTCTCATCAGACTATGAGAGTGAGTGCCCCTGTGTGCGCACACGCCTGCACTATAATCTCTTCTGCACCAATGGCTCGTATTCGTTGAGATTGGCCGCTGTGGCCAAAATACAGTCTGGAGGCCTGTATTTCAGCATGAATTTAATAACATATAAAAAGTCAATGTGTTTTGTTTCCATTTGCCTGTTTGCTAAGTCTCCATCTTCTGCTGTATTTGCCATATTTTGTATAATTAATGAAGATAATTTTGTAATATTCTTGGAAGCCAGAGAGACAGAAGGTTCACTAAAATCTTCCGATATGGTCTGATAAATATAAGTGCTATACGTAGCAAAAATAACCAATATGTTGTAATTTAAATTATTACAAGTTTATGTAAAACATTTAAAAGATATACTAAAGCTAGACAGATTTAAAACAATAAATTTAAATAATAAAATAAATATTTAGTGAATACATTAACATTATTTGACTGAAAAAGATACCACTACAATTCATTTGTTTTATTTATGAATGTATCCAGGGAGGCGAACGTGTTTTGTTATGAGACGACGTAATTTGAATCGAAAGATACAGTACAGTTACGAAAAACAATGAAAAATGAACAATACGATATGGGTATGCACTTAGAATCCACTTTAAACGCCTTTATTTAGGTCAAATATAAAGCTGGTGAAGAATAAACGATGAATAAGATATTTATGATACATAATTAAATGATTTTCTCACCTTCCACATCGAAGCAGGGATCTTGGGATGCTTCCTCCAGGATCGAGATCACATAATTGAGAACGATGTCGTCGATCACATGTACATTCGCACTAGGGATATTTTTCGTGATGAAATGAAATAAACCCTCCTTGACGAGGACCCTCTGTTGCGCTATAGCACTCATTTTGATCTAAAACACCTTATTTTTCAGAAAAACACTAGCAGAACGCTAAGTATATTCAGAAAGATCGTTACGGGTGGCTACACAGCGTAAAAGTAGGTTTAATGTCCACTAAAACTGCCTCGATCAAGCTAAAACACAGTATCTTTGTGTCTATGAGACAAAAAAAAATGTTTGGTGAAAATTGCAGCCGTATTTTCACGGGAAATATCTGGGATAGAACTGCGAAAATCAATACAAATGCAAGTTTTTTTTTATAAACAACTTTTTGTAGTTACAAGGACGGGCACAAGCGTATCTCCATACAGCCACAATTGATGTTTTAAAAATTCTTTCTTTTCATTGTACTTTTATGAAATAAAACCAATTGAAGAAGACTATTTGTAATAAGATTGTTTCAGATTAAGTATTCTTGTTATGGTTATTAGAAATAAAGATGATTTATTAGGAAAATAATGTGTGAGAAATGAAAACCCAAGTGACAGCTAGAGTTTCCGAACGAAGCATCTGTCATTGAAAGTTAACGTGGCGGGAAATATTTGAACTTTACCACTTGCTGTGGCGGACTATTCAAAACCAGGTTGTATTTTATTTTATTTTCTTGCTTTGTGCCTACGTTCGTTCTTGCTTTTGTTATGTAATATTCGGTACCGAATTTAAACTGTCGAGTGTTCTGCTTACATACATCTCAAATTCTGGTTATATGTAGCTTTTTAGGGGAAAATAAAAATAATTGCGATTAAAAATAAAACAACCCATTTTGAAATTAATATATTTCAATTAAAATTTTAAAATATAACGAGCAATCATTTATTCTCTCACCTTTATTCTAAAAATGACAGATTAACACAACGCCGATTTTCACAACTACAATTTTATTTTAAAGTTATTTTACAGTATAACAATAATTAATTATTTGGAATCACAATGGGAATATTTTGGCACAGTTTTATATCGATAAAACTCATTAAGAAAAACAATACTGAGTAATAGACAAATTAAAAAGGCCATATAGTCTTTTCTTGATGAAAAATTATATTTTATAAAAACCTATTGTGCTTGTCTTTGGGCTCAGAAACCCTAAAGTTTAGCTGAGTAGTGATCATGATTTTAGAAAAACCTTGATCAAAGATAATAAAAAGGAATCTAAAGTAAACCTCAGTTGGAACATTGAAACTTTATTTCTGCTATTTGAAAAAAGTTCCTATGGGGCCTTAAAGGCAACAGCACACAAAAAAATATGTCATTAGGTATTAATAAACTCAGTTTAGTCCTGTGCAACATGACAAATATGCAAAGGAATATACTAAACTTACGACCTTTTCAAAAAAGAACACACAAGCACAAAGAGTACCTATAAACAACAAATATTTATTGCGATATTTTTTAATATGTTTTGGTACATTTTCCACGAGACAAATACTTATTGCTACTTTAGAAATAAATAAAATTGTAAATTCTAATAAATAGAGTGCAATCTATCTACTTTTAGCTAGTTTAGTGAGAAAATTTTAGTTCTTAGAACGTTAGACAGTTTAGATTTAATTTCTCAACGAAATATATTTATTTGATAGTTTTTTTTTTCTATTACTTATTTATTATCAGTGGAAATCTATGGTATTTTAAATGGCAATGTGCACTGTGGCTTCAATTTTTTAAACGCAGAATGCCATTTAAATAGTTTATTTGTGATTTTTTTTCTCATCGACTTATATGGTTGCTTTTTTAATACATTTTAAGATTATGTTTGAGATAATATATTTTCCACTAACAATAAATAACAAGATTAATAAAACCACCGACTTTTCCTTAGGGCTTATTAATAAAATATTTTAGTCTCATAACGAAAAGTCGTCTGATTTCAAAAGTATAACAAATATAATTTCATAGTTTAAGTAAAATAGTATTTCAGAGGCAGGTATTAACGAGTAGTACTTTTACTCCTGTGCAAAGAGGCTCGAATAATTTTATTGCAATAAAATTATAGAATTCGTTTGAATTCTCAATAAATTCGTCTATGGACGATATAATAGGTAATCAAAGGAGCCCCTGTGCACAGGCTATATCATGTGCAGGTACATATTTTAAAGTTAAGATATAATAATACTATATTTTTATTACAATTATATAATTTTCTTCTAATTATTTCAGGAAGTTTTATAAAGATTTGCTGAAAGTTGGATTCACGACTTTTATACACATTTTCACGACCGACGTGTTGAATCTGCGGCGTTATTTTATGAAAATTGCACCGTGAAAACATAAGTGAAGTAAGCTGTCAAAGATGGGCGCTGTTAAGCTTAGTAAATCGAGCTCGATAATTTTTAACACCCCGCCTAGTGTCAATTAGATTGGGAAATAGGAATCCGGTACGCTGTTTGTGTTTTTGTGCCTAATGCACAAAAGCTTTGGGGATTAAGTTCTTCATTATTATTTTAGGCGTTCTCGGATATTTTTTTAGTTTTGAATGTTTTTGCACCAACATTTTGTTTTACAGTTAGGGAGGTGAAAATGCACTTCGATGCAACCCGCTTGCGGTGATCATGCCGTCAATAATACCTAGCATGATCTGCAAGCCTATTTTGTAAAACCTCACCGTGAAGTGAGCTGTCATTCCATTTCATAGATTGACACTAATGACAGATCACTTCACATCTGCTAGGGTCGCGAGATCTGTTCGAAAGATTTACCATGGCCCTGGCATATCAACAGAAGGAACACGAGTAGGTTGTAGTCAGTAAAAGTCTGACACGCCCTCCCGCTCCGCCCAGAACGGGAAACGTCATTTGATGATTTCCCACCCACAAAATAACTAAAAATAAGTCACTTCACATAAGTTTTCACGATTCGATTTTTTACAGAACAGACTGGCAGGTTTTTAGAGAAGACCTTTTCCAGTTTCCAACTTTCAATATATTTTTTGAAAATTTCGTAACAGATTTTAGTTTATATTTGACGGAATTAAGAAACGTTTATGGTATTTTTATTTAAATATTTTTACTCTAAAACGACCGAAAACTATTCTGGCAATATGATTTTGATATGGTTTGAAGGACATAGCGTATTCTAAAGATTAGACGCTTATAAGCAGTTGTATATTTTATAGGGTGTAACAAGACCCGTCACGAAGTCGGGTTCTATGGATTCTGTACTTATATCTAAGTAAGTGTGAACAAGAATAATTGCTGGGAAAAGTTTTTCATTTTCGATGTCGAAATTCGCTGATTTACGGTAGTGGTGCAACACAACACACGCAAAATATTATGCGAATGGGTCCCTGCAACGGAACATGTATAGTTGGACTTAAAGTTAATTTAAGACTTGTTTCCATTTCAACAAAACGTAAAGAGTTTGAACTTTCTCCATAACAATTAGTTTCCCAGAAAAGGTCCAGTGCAAAAAAAAACAACAACTGGCTGTCGACTTCGTAAAGGATATTACACCTTTTTTTGATGCGGTTCTCAATAAGTAGATACTTAAAGCATTTCGTTACTATAAAGTCTGTTACGAAATTTCCAAAAAAAGAAACTAGCTAGACTGACTTCTTTAGACACGCCTGCAATAATACCTAACTAAAATTTAATTCCTATCTAACTAATGCTTTTGCATACTGATGGAATACATTTGTAGGATTTTATAGATAAGTAGCTGTTACCTCAGACTTAGCCCGCGTCGCATCGCATCGCCCACCTTCGATATTATTTCGTTTTCGCTTAGCGTTTTTTTTTGTCTACTTGCTCGGCTATCAGCTATATAATATTAGTAGAATTTAAATCAATCAAAAATTAACATTTAATCTACAAAATCTTATAAATGCATCCCATCGAAACTTAATGCTTGTTCTATGTGCCCTTATTAAAATATTAGTCTAAATCAGTTTGTCTAGCTAAAGTATAAGATATAGATAGCAGTAAGGACGAAGTGAGGTTTAGTTCAGTATTTTTTATATGTAAGAACATTTGTAGAAGTATTAAGTAGGCTAATTTATAAAAACATGAATTTATGACAACATTTTTGATAGTCATAGTAACAGCTAGCTGTCAAATTCTTGGACTTGTGATCAATGTGCCTAAGGTATGTACACTGGTGAACGGGAGATTGTCAATCTCACATCGGCGTGTATTTTTTTAGTTATGACCTTACAACATAGCTTTTTACAAAGTAGTCAAACCAGTCAAATATATTGTTTAATTCAACAGTTATCAGATAATAAGTAAGTTTTCTTCTATACCTATGCTGTCCTTACCCAAAATACTTCCACAAAAGACAAATATACATATGTACGTCGGAAACACAACATTAGTTATATATCTTATATTAAGTAACGATGATAGACTTTGGACTATTATTTGGATATATTTTAAACGTTCTCTATATATGTTTGCTTATCTATTCAACAGTGTTTAATTTCAGAGGATGAGTGAAAAAAGAAGTGACGATTAAGTTTTTTTAGTTTCTCTTTAGAGTCTGAACATCCAATTCAAGAAGCTATTTTCAATAACCTATTTTGATTGAAATAATCTGGTAGTCGAAACAGGTAGAGACTGACAAACAACGTTTGTTTGCATTGTATCATGCGAGGCGAGCTTGGTTACAAGATGCGACGAACACTCGCTTGGAGCACTTCGTGAAAATGTGCTCCAATAGTGGCGTCTCGCATCGAGTGGTTTGGCTCACTGCTCTGAAAGGTTGTCACGGTTGAATGCACCAATACGAAAAAAGGGACAAAAGTCACTTGTAGCACTCAACCGGCCACTGTAACGCGTAACCGTAACTCGATGCATTACAAACAAAAGTTGCAAGTCAGTCTCCGCTTTTACGGCTACGCACTTGTATCTGCTCATTTTCGCTTTTAATGAAAATGTAGGCACTATCATCAACTACGATCTACGAATGCGTGGCTGGCAAATGAATGTGGCAAATCTCTCAGTTCACGTCCTACGCAAGAATGGACGGTCGCCTTTACGCCGTCAAAATGCTCTTAGCGCCTGATATTATAATGATGCCCATCAAATGTAGAATTGTAGTAGTCGTAATATGGCCCAAAAAAATCATTCAGGGTTTTGTTTGATTTTTTACATTGACTTTGACGTTTGCATTTGACATTTTTCACGTTGTAGACTGCAGAAATCTTAGTTCGAATTGCTTTTTCCACTCTTCCTCTTGCATTTGATGTGCCCGACAAACCAGTGCTTCTATATTACTGTTAATGCTCTTTATATTTATGTTTTTACTCTTAATTGACGATTAGAAATTTGGCAGTTAATAATGGATTTAAAATATGTTACATTCCAGATTTAGTAATTTTAGTAATGCTGATTTGCTTAGTTGATGTACGCACGGACGTAATAAAATTGCGGATGAATTTTATTGTGCACTGGATTTTGAACTGTCAGTGTTGCACAGGGCATTTAGAATTCAACAGAGTGCAGCGCGAGTGAGTCTCGGCGCGTTGATAAAACAGTGTTCAATTTTCTATTCTTGGCGCTAAGCAGTGCATTGAAGAACCAATGTGCGAAAAAATCCCGCCGAGATTTTATCACGTCCGCGGGAACGTAAGTTTAGGTTTTGAACCCCGATGGTCTAATCGTAACTGACAGTGACATCGCGCCAAAATATTTAAATTGCTTGCTAGAAAAATATCTAGGTACATTGTAAAACTAAATGTATAAATGTATTATGGGCTTAAGAAACAGCTTTTTCTTAATCCCGTAAAACTCACATACTTAGAATTAGTTTCTCGAATGAAATTTATCGCATAATTAAGGTGGAAGCCCTAAGGTGATTGCCCGCGAAATCAAATAAAAAATGTACGTTGATTCAAATATGATTCGCAAGCGTAATATGTTTAAGTATAGCATATTCAGCATATAATGTTTCCACAATTGGGACACAGGCCTCCTCTCGGTGAGAGGGAGTGAGCCATAATCTACCCTTTGGGTCCAGTGCGAGTTAGTACATGTGACATATCTCTGAATGTTTGATTCTAAGACATGCGGGTTTTCTCACGATGTTTTTTTCACCGCTTTGAGAGCAGTGGTGATGAAGTTATTTAATTTACACAAAGTAAATCGCTTCGAATTTAAACTCACAACCTTCAACTACGAAGTCGAGGCTCTCGTATCGATATACAGAATTATAATAATTAAAATATCCACATACGTGTTACGTTCCCGAATCATATTATTTTCAACATACTTGACACTGACCTGTAAATTGCATTAAACGTAAGAAACGTGAATTTTGCGGTATAACCTAAAGCTTTCACCTTAATTATGGATTTTTATTTCCGTTCTAAACGAAAATGTTGTAAGATAATACTCGTGTGCATAATATTTCGCAAAAATTGATTATTGGCGCTACAATTTTTGGCCATTATTGGCGCCAACATTTTTATCCATTGTTGGCGCCAACATTTTTGTCCATCCTTTCATCGGGATTCATTTCATGAGTTTAATTTATTTAATATTTATTTAAATGTATCTCCGTATGACTTAGAAATACGCAACTACATACTAAAACGAAGTATATAAACAGCAACGGATATCCTTGCTATACAAGCGTATATATTCCTTCTAAAATAAAGTATAATCACAATATCTTTGTGGTCAGCCTGTATGTCACTATGCTTAACTCCGAAAAAATATTTTTTGAGTTTTGAAGCGACTGTTCTGATTGAATGCTTATTTTAACCAACTTTCCGAATAAAATTATTTTTTAGATATTGAGATTAGTGAAAATATATGATAAGTACAAAATTCTGCATTCTACCTAACATAACCTAACCAGTGCACGGAAAAGATAAATTTTTTTTTTTTTTTTTGTCTGTCCATAACGAATTTTTCCTGTTATTTAGCAAAAGTTTTACGAAATTTAATACATCACACATTTTTTGCATATCAAAAGATTATTAAGTAAATCAATGGTTATTTTAACAAAAGTGATGTTATTATTAACAGGAATTATTTTGTGCGACGAAAACTGTACTTTTATAGTCACGCAGACTTTAGTTTCAAATAATTTCTAACAAATACAATTGAAGTTGACAACATAATTATGCAGTTATTTTCGTGCATACCTTCATTTATGAACATAATTCAGGTAAATGCATTATGTTCAGTATTTTTATTGCTCAATTTAATAGGTACTAGTCACAACTCGAGTTTCACGATTCGCCTTAAAGGTGCAGCTAGAATACTTTTAGTAAGTTTTTATCTTGACGAAATTTTATAGGTACTGAATGGTTTTGAGAGAAAGCTACAAAGCTGCATTATTATGTGTAAGTTTTATGCGTCGGCCATTGTCTTGGTAATCAAAAATATTAAATGATTGATCTTCGTTGGCATTAATATTCACATACAGACCGAAAATTACTCATTACGACACCAATTTGTATTAGTAATGAGTAATTAAATCGATATAATTCGTATAAAAGAAATTACTTTCATTTTTAATAAAGCATAGGTATTTTTAAAGGATTCAATATCCTAAATACACATTCTCTAGGTATCTAGTTATTTTCCCTTGTTCTTCCACCTAGTATCGTTTTTGTGAGTCTGTGTTAGACTTAGAAAAAAAAAAATCCGTTTAGAACCGAATCTCGGATTCCCAGCTTAAGTCATGTTTGTAATTGGGTTTTGGAGGTCAGATTGGCAGTCGCTCCATGTAAAATACTGGTATTCATCTGCATTTGGTTAGACTGGAAGCCGACCATGGTTGACAGATTTATTGATCAAAATCTGCCACTCCCAGCGTATTCATCATGCTTGTAACTGTGGGCGTAAAATACGCCCAACTTTATTTCTATATCTACGAATGATTATTTATTTTTGTAAAATTTATAGCTATCCTCCATTTTTATGTGATAAACCTAATAATAAATAAGCGTAATATATTTCTCAAATGCAAATGAGAATATCACTGAGCTCACAGTCGTTTCAATACAAGTTTAGTTCTTTAAGCAGTAATATAAATTAACAAGAAATTGCTTCTCTTTTTATCTCAAGTCTTCCGGTCACATCTCTCTTTAATGTACAGACTTCCAAACTTTACAATTATACATAGAATTACAGTAGGATATGGACATTCGTTCATTATAATCGTTCCTTGCAATACCTTCATTCTTTTCATTCAAAATATTATTCTTTACAACACTCTTTTGTGGTTTTATAATGTGGTTTTTTAAAGCAAAAATATTTCTATATTGCTGATTTTAAACTTTAGTACAGTAACCACATGTTAAAACCACGCTTTAAATTATTTAATATTAACAATAATATAATCTTTAGACATCAATAAATTTTTTTGCACCGAAAACACAATATTCTACTTATACCGCTTCGCACCGCGAACGTGATGTTCGTAGAATTTAAATTTAATACAATTAACAGTAAATTTTCGTTCATTTTCTTTAGTAATTTATGTTGAATATATGTAAGTGCTGATTTTAATGCAATGCAATAAAATATTCAAACTGACCAAGTTTTTTCTGTGTTTATAATTTATGCTTTGACTTCTATAGAACAATGGGGACACATTCAAATCCAGTTTTCGAACGGAAATGAATGTGACAAATGATCAAACTCTGTTAGATCATTCAACATGAGAGCACAGAGTTTTTTTTTTATATAATATGCATGATGGGCTTGTGGGTCAATAATAACAGCACGGGTCGATATTCAATGTTAAGCGACGCTTGCCGAGGTTGGTCCGTGGATGGGTGGCCAAGTGGCCAACCATTACATACCGAGATCCCTCCGTGCATCAGGAAGAACGTTTAGCCGTTGGTCTCGGCTGTCATTTTTGAATCTTTGACAGTCGTTAAGGGATGTCAGAAGCTCGAAAGTCTGACAGCCAGTCTTACCAAGGGGTATTCGATTACCTACTGGATTGTGGAGGTCCGACAGTGAGTCACTCCATGTAAAATACTGGTATTTAGCTTTATCTGGTTATTATTGGGAAAAGGCTAGGCAGATTGAAATTATTCAACCAATGACAGAAGTTTACGCGCGCTAAACAATTTGACACATTAATTTTTTAATAATGTTCGTTCAAGAAACTGGCCGTTAGTTGTATTTAAGTATTGTAATGTGAAAATAATTATACGTCTCCGTAGCAGTTAAAATATCAATATTAAAAACATAACGATGCATTATTTATTAGCAGGCGAAATATGCTTTAGTGGTGTTATATACGATTTAAAGAAAAAAACAATTTGTGCATAATTATTCTGTAAAAATAAGTCAGATTCCACAGACCTTTGCACAATCTGTGCAAATTCTGTGGAATCGTGGCGATTCGTTAGTGCGTGTCAGAAACTGTTGAACTATTTTTTAAATCTTAATTGTTTAATTTCTTTGAGTAGGTAGTCTATTATAAATTCATGATGTGTTTTATATAATTTAAAATGTCAAAGCATAAATTATAAACCTAACGTTAATATTTTTCAAAGAGCATATATTTTATGTGGAAATAAGTTGTGATTATTATGTAATAATTAAAATAAAATAAATAAATTAAACGCTTGATGTCGCTTGCTGGCTGCTGTGATCTGATATTATGGAGTTTAGATCTGACTCCCGAAGCGTTGGTGGTGTCCCGAACGGGAAGTCCTGAAAGGAAACATTTTTTTTTACGTTTTTAAGATATTCATATTGGTTTTGAAGGTAAAAACGAGGCTTTTTTCAGGACATCCTTCATCCTTCCTCATCAATTCAGCCGAAACACGTCCACTGCTGGACATAGGCCTCCCCATGCGCCATTTCGACCGGTTCTGTGCTACCCGCATTACTACTTCTGAACCATTCCGGTCTGCCTTTTCGACTGGTTCTGTGTTTCACGCATTTAACAGATCCCTGTGGTCCTCACGAAGTCATTGCATCAGTCCATCTTGTGGGAGGCCTTCTAATGCTACGTCTTCCGGTACGCGGTTGCCACTCCAGAACTGTTTATTTATTTATCATTGACATATTATAATCAATGTTATTTATTTAAACTTTTCGCACACAAAAAAAGGTACAAAGGCGGACTTAATGCCTTAGGCATTCTCTACCAGTCAACCAAGGGTGGTGAAGAGATTCAAATCAATCAAATCAAATCAAAAATATTTATTTGCTAGAATATGGTATATAAGGTGTTACAGTAATTTAGTTTCAACATATCCTGCCATAACCTGGCGTGCAAATGTCAATTACAATCAGCCATGTCAATTATTTTACCTTACAAATTACAAATTAAAGATTCTATTGATTTGTCTTCTAAATAGTCTTTAATGGTATAATATCTTTTGTACAGCAATAGTTTGAATAGTAATTTTTTAAACATTGTCAGGGGTAAGTCTTGAAAACTATTTGGTAAATGATTGTAAATAATAATCGACATGCAGTATACATTTTTTTTAAATAATTTTAGTTTTATTGGTGGCAGCTGAAGAGATTAGATGGCAGGTGCTTTGTTTGAGTGCTTTGTTCGACCCCATCGGCCATTTGTTCTGCGACCAATGTGCTCTGCCTACTGTCGTACCTCTCAACTCCTCCCAATTCTGCGCAATCCCCTCCCCCCACTACTCCTTCTTGTCAGTTGGGAGGTACGACAGTAGGCAGAGCAGCACCAGATTTTTATTTCATATCTTATGAAAAATTTCAACGCAAGGGGTTTCAGAATGTTTACTTACTGAATTCACGCATCGATGTCTCCACCCTGGCAGGAACTGTCCACTATGCATGCTATCCCGTCAGCATAGAAGTGGACAGTAGAAGACTTAAGTCTGTAGCTGAAGCTATACCTGTGTTGGCAATGTCCTGGGTGCAGGCGGCGCGGGCGGCGGGGCGCGCGGCGCCCGCGGGGACGCGCACTCGGCGCAGTCCACTCCGCCCTGACTGCGGGTCGAGCGGCGAGACCAGGACTCGGGCATGCAGCTGGAATTTATATTAATAATCTTTACATAGTATAATAAAAAAGTCGCTTCCCGCGTTTGTACGCTTAGATCATTTAAACTATGCAACGGATTTTAATGGCGGTTTTTATTAATAGACAGAGTGATTCAAAAGGAAGGTGTATATGGATAACCCGCGGTAAAAGCTAGTATTCAATAAGTCCCATTTATCTCACTCTCTACATCTGGGCCTGCCGGAGTGGGCCAGGGCAGCGAGGCGAGCGGCGAGGGCCGGTCGGCGAGCGGCTCGTTGTCGCCCAGGTAACACTTACGCATGATGCACTATATGCGCGCAGGGCAGCGAGGCGAGCGGCGAGGGCTGGTCGGCGAGCGGCTCGTTGTCGCCCAGGTAACACTTACGCATGATGCACTATATGCGCGCAGGGCAGCGAGGCGAGCGGCGAGGGCCGGTCGGCGAGCGGCTCGTTGTCGCCCAGGTAACACTTACGCATGATGCACTATATGCGCGCAGGGCAGCGAGGCGAGCGGCGAGGGCCGGTCGGCGAGCGGCTCGTTGTCGCCCAGGTAACACTTACGCATGATGCACTATATGCGCGCAGGGCAGCGAGGCGAGCGGCGAGGGCCGGTCGGCGAGCGGCTCGTTGTCGCCCAGGTAACACTTACGCATGATGCACTATATGCGCGCAGGGCAGCGAGGCGAGCGGCGAGGGCCGGTCGGCGAGCGGCTCGTTGTCGCCCAGGTAACACTTACGCATGATGCACTATATGCGCGCAGGGCAGCGAGGCGAGCGGCGAGGGCCGGTCGGCGAGCGGCTCGTTGTCGCCCAGGTAACACTTACGCATGATGCACTATATGCGCGCAGGGCAGCGAGGCGAGCGGCGAGGGCCGGTCGGCGAGCGGCTCGTTGTCGCCCAGGTAACACTTACGCATGATGCACTATATGCGCGCAGGGCAGCGAGGCGAGCGGCGAGGGCCGGTCGGCGAGCGGCTCGCGGCAGCGCGCGCACGCTGGCGCCACCCACGCCGCCGCCGCACGCTTCTGGCGCGCCGCCGCTTCGTTGTCGCCCAGTCCCGTGTAGATCTCTGCTAGCCGGAGACGAACGCGACGGACTAGCATCTGCGCACAAATATTATGAAAATACATTTTTAATACAAAAAAAAAACAAGAGTAGAGAGTAAGGGTAACCTGTACTATGCCCCTGTGGTAGATTAGGATCCAATCAATCTCACAGAGAGGAGGATGCCTGTGCTTCAGTAGTGAGTATAAGACTATAAGTGAATATAAAACTATGTATGTATAAGACTAGCCTTTACCCTGCAGTGGGACATCAGAAGCATTTATTAATAATAATAAAAGTGTACCTAAGCTTACCTAAATAACCCTTAAATCAATTTGAATAAGTAAACGTTAATTCAAAGATGTTAATAAAAAAGTTTGTAACTTGGACCTAGAATTAAACCTTGCGTGACATTCATAAACTCACTCGTAAAGCTTATCAGTTACGTAAAAACTTTAAGTATTATATCTAAAACAATAAGTATTTCTCTCTGAGAAGTCTTAAAATAAAAAAGATCATTTTCTATTCCTGATTGGCAACTGATATCAGAACATTACATCATTACAATCTATGATGAACAAAGTCAAATGCCTCTAACGAAACAGAATATCAACACGCTTATTATGTTTTTTATGCTTGTGATGTTTTTCGTGTATTTTAACGTTACTTTCGTCTAAACTGCATGTAAAGGCGATGATTACAAATACGGTAAGACTATCTATGTAACTTACACTTCAACATTATCATCATCTTTCGAACTGATTGCTGGGTCGGGATTCTATGCTCAGCAGGATCGTTCGGGACCACTAGTCCCATAAGACAGTCACAATAATTAAGCATATTTATTTAAGTAAGAGAACAGTTGTGGCCTAGCGATTAGTAGTGGCCTAGACAATAGTAGTGGTCTGTGGTTAAGGCCGCGACTTAAGAGTTGGCGGTCGTAGATTCATGCTCAGTAAGACGCTGAACTGAACTTTGTGATAATTATTTCATCACCACTGCTTTCAAAAATGGTGAAGAAAAACTTCGTTAAGTTCCGAAATTTTACTTGTCTTACTGGTACCTACTCTACTTGATAGCCCTGTCACCCACAACACAAGTTGAATCTTAGCTTGGGTGACGGAGGTTTATAACTGTGTATGAACCTGCAATTATAAGACGATGTAAAACTGGAAATAAACATTATTTTCATTTATTCATCTTGAGGAAACCGGCAGTCGCTTTTATTAAATATTGGTACTCAGCTGCATCCGGTAAGACTGGAAGCCTTTTTTTTTTTTTGATCACGAGGTGGAAATTCTCATGGATGTCCTCCGCCCTGGGGTGGGCGGAGGGGTCTGTCAGACTCTTACTGACTAAAACCACCCCGGTGTTCCGTCCCACACCTACGTCGGGGACCACGGGAACCAATATGTCTTCCGCGATCCCCGACTGGTGCCGGCCCGCCTTTGCGGGCCTCCTCACGTTGGGGGGGAGTGAGGTGTTAAACTCCCCCCCATAAATCATAGAGAGGCGCGCGTGGAACACTACGCGCCACCATCTCGGGTCCTAAAGAATAGGGGGCGACGGATGTCCCCAGATCCGTCGCTCCTGGACCCATTTAGGGGGGCTGGAAGAGGGCGTTGTCCGCCCTCCGCCGACGACCGGTGCGCCTGCTGCGGGCTGGGTGAGCGGAAGATATCTCCCGCTCCCTTTCCGCAGCCTCCTTCTGCGACATGACTGATTCGCAGAAGGATACCACCGCGTCCCAGGACTCCTCGCTGCCAACCATGGACAATGAAAAGGCTAGGTAGATGATGATTATACCGGCAAATCCTCGAACAAAAAATTCTAAGACATCTGACATCCTCCAACCTGTACTGGGCCCTTCTGGTAGATTACGGGCCCCTCCCTCTCGTTGAGAGGAAGCCTGTGTCCCAAAAGTCTGATTATTTTAGGCAGATCGGAGTTCATATTTAAGTAGCTAAGCTAAAAAACTTAATTACCCAGTAATGTTTCACTGCTCATACTCAGGCCAACTATCATTTAAAGTAACCCAGTTATCGTCATCAGTCCATGGTCGTTGCGGGACGATTTATCTACACTACGCCAGCGGGCTTTGACCACGAATCAGCAACTTCGCAGTTTTGAGGATCTACTTAGTCTAGGTATTATCATCATGATCATCGTCTATTAGACAAATCCGGCTCATAACCAGCTGCCTTAGCAGTAACTGGCTGCTTTCACCTTCATCTTTTAGGCCCGCTTGCACCACAAATCACTAAATGCGTATAACGCTTGTCATCTGCCTAGGCTTTTCTCAACTATATGAGGTCGAGTTTCAGTCTAACCGGATGCAGCTGAATATTTTACATGAAGCGACTGCCTATCCATAAAACTAATTGTCAGACTTTCAGGCTTCTGTTCTGACGAACCGTAACGACAAAGACCCACGAATTACAGCCGGGACCAACAGCTTAACGTGCATTCCGGGGCACGGAATGTGCTTGGTATATAAAGATAGTCATCGGTCCTCGGACCAACCGCCGCAAGCGTAGCTTTACCTGATCGATTGACCTGTGCGATAGTTGTCATTGATTGAAGATGACAAATACAAAATGGTGAAAAACATCCATCGGCTAGTTTTCGAGAGGTAAGTTTTCTAATTCCTCAATCCAGACGCGTCTGAATTGTAGAGCCACATAAAACGTCCTGTAACTTTTGGATTTACTACAAAATCCAGGATTTGGGCCTACAAAATTGGTTAATTTACTACTAAATATTTGCAGTACCCGCGTTTAAATATGAGACATGGCTCCTCAATCGATACGGATACCTTGTTTATCGCTAAACACATTTAGCGATTTGTAATCCAAGCGGGCATTGGTCACTATATCACAGAAAACTCCAAAGAATTAACATTTTTTAGGGTTTGTTTTTCTAAGTATGCTTACCTTAGACCCAACAGAAGTAGCGACTTCCAGCAGTCGTGTGTTGAACTCCAATGGTCTACAGTTACAGATCCTGCCCTGCAGTCGAAGCGCTTCTAGACAGCGCGCTGTTCCATCCATGGCTTCCATTTGTGCGAGGCGGTCGCCTAACGCTTGACCCGCCCCCATTGCTACTTCGTAGTGTCTGTTGATAAACAGGCAAATGTTAAAAGTGTGTTGAGGTAGGCTCTAAGCTGTCATGGCTTATTTTTATTTGACTTTTTTTTTCTTTTTTCATTTCGGATGTTTTTAACGTTCTGCGACATTCTTCTTTTGGTAACAGTATTTTGATTAAAGAGTGAATAAAAGAGTGTCCGTGGAGTTTCTTCTCCATAGATAAGTACTGTACTTTGAAATAGGCAACTAGCTTCTTCTTTCTGACTGACCGATCCCTCTACAATTCAAAAGTGCCTGTAACTGGTTTATTTGTAAATAATTTAACTTTCTCGTAAGCAAATGTTATTACTCGACTGAAGATTTTATGAATGAAAATTTTACCTAAAGATTTGACATTATTCTGTAAAAAATCATATTTTATCTCCTTGCCTTCATGCAAATTTGACATATAATTAATATCTTTTACAAAAAAAAGGTTTCGTAATTTAAATAAATTCTAATGATTAATAATTAAATCCTAATGTAATGATGACCCATAATTTTAATGATTAACTAGCTTTTGCCCGCGGCTTCGCCCGCGTGGATGTCGGAAATTAATGCAAGAGGACGTACTACCGCGATAAGAATGTGTTATTCCAGAGGGGTAATTGCGGAATTTTTTATCGGTAGGAATTGGTTTAAAATTCATAGGTAAACAACATTCATTGTGTATTTTACGTTGCTGACCCGACAATTTATTCGAACAAATGACGCAATGGTTTAGAAATAATCTTCAATCCCATTCTGATTCTGATAAATTGTGCGTTTCGCAATTAGGATGCAGGTTATATAGGTAATATAGACTCTGTGTGCTATTTTCGATCCAGATCCATTCAGCCATTTTTGCGTGATTGAGAAACAAACACCCAATCATACATATTTTCACATATTATTAGTAGTAGGATTATAACTCATATTGCTTAGGATTCATAGTTTATGAGAACATCATGTGTGTTGGTGTTTTTAAAATAAAAGTAATAGTATTCAGAGTAAGAAGACTGTGACATAGGGCTTGGTTTAGTTGAACATAAGTCTTCCTGGTTTTTCTTAACGCTCCTATTTTACCTATACAGACACTCAATCATTTACCAGACACCGAACATAATTATAAAATAAAAAAAATAAAATGTTTTTATTGCATCTACAAACATTGCATTTATAACATAAATTGAGGCAGCCCCAGTAAGTTACCGAAGTACTTGTGTTGGGGCTGTCTCGCTACTTCCCTTACAAATCTAACACAACAATGTTGAGACCGCATACAGTGCAAAAACCTCAAAATCAAAATAAAAGAAACTAAAGTAAAATAAAATTTAAGAAAATAAAATTAAAAATAAAAATGATATAGGTGCATGCATATGGGTGCGTAGGTGTGGGAGTGAGTGTGTGAGGTGGTGTGTGGGTGTAATTGTGTATGTGTGGGTGTGGGAGTGTGTGGGGGTGCGTGTATGTCTGGGGTGCATGTGTGCTTGCGTGTAGTGTTTGTGTATGTTTAGCCAGGTCTGACAAGAATTTCCTCCGTTTCGTCATAAGTTAAGGAAGTTAAAGTTAATTATAGGAATAGTACTTTTGCCAGTGGCTTGGCCCGTATAGCTGTCGGAATATATCACCCGGGAACCTACTACCGGGATAAAGTAGGTATCCTATCTGTTACGTATCCATGATATAATATATCTTTGTGCCAAATTCGATCTAAATCCGTTTGGCCGTCTTTGCATCATCATCATCATTTCAGCCGAAAGACGTCCACTGCTGGACATAGGCCTCCCCCAAGCACCGCCACTTCGACCTATTCTGTGCTTCTCGCATCCAACGTATTCCTGCGGCCTTCACCAGGTCATCGGTCCATCTTGTGGGAGGCCTTCCAACGCTCCGTCTTCCAGTACGCGGTCGCCACTCCAGAACCTTCCGGCCCTTCCCCGTCTTTGCATCATTGAGAAACAAACATCCAAAAATCTAAACATCTAAGCCATTTCGCGGTCTCTTACTTGGAATAATACTATTAGGTTTATTTTGAGTATAATGAACACACATGATATTCGCAATTACTATGAAGCCAAAGTAATATGAATTACAATCCTACTTATCCCGTACTACCCGGCCGCTGCCAACGCGCTCCGCGCCTACTTTTTAAATCTCTAATATCTTCTAAGATATTCATTTAAATTACATGCTGTAAAGGGCCATATTGATCTATATTAAATACACAATGTATTTAAGGTACTTAATTGGATAAGGATGAATGCTGTATTGCTTAAAATCGCTTCGTAAATAAGCCCTTATTTCTCGTAAAAAGTAAAAGATAAAAAATGGTTATTCTGGGTTATCCCTAAGAGATAGACATATACCATTCAGGACATTTTTGTAGGCCTTTTTAAGGTGTACAATATTGTAGTACATTATTTTGGTCTATTTCGTAGGATTCAGCCAGGGTTTTTCGAATTTAGAGACGTATGTCAGCGTAGTTTTCGAAGATAGTTATTTTTTTCTAAAATAAAAGAATCTTTCTAAAATAAAAATAGCCTAAGTTACTCCTTGTTACATCAGCTATCTGCCAGTGAAAGTCCCGGTAAAATCGGTCCAGCCATTTCAGAGATTAGCGGGAACAAACAGACAGACAGACAGACAAAAATTGTAAAAAATGTTGTTTTGGTATATGTATCGTGTATACATCCATATACACTTAGTAAAAAGTGGTTATCTTAATATTAAAAACAGACACTCCAATTTTATTTATTTGTATAGATGTATAGATAACTAAATTTCAATGTAATGATGACCCATAATTTCAAAACCATATTTGTACGCCGGAAACGGCAGAATATTTTGAACGTAATAATCCACATAACAACTTTGTACAATATTCTGACAAATAAATGCTTTCTTTCTTTCATTCTTTGAAATAAATGGTTTGAGTTTGAACTTGGACTTTTTAAAATAAGGGAAGTGTTGTAAACAAAAGCAAAAATACAAATTTGACATACAGTGACCCACAAACTAAGCATATTACGAGTAAGTAACTTGTACTGAATATGTAAAAGGTTACCATAAAATGTTTAAAACGGATTAATTGATAATCGTTTTATAAATAAACGATTATTATATTATTTATTTTATTATTATTATTGATTGTTCAATGATAGGTATAAGAGTAGAGAGCGATGAAGGCTTTAATTACACAATAACATTACAAAAACTTTAGCTCAGGATATTGGCGCCCAGCATGGGACACACTGTCCCATGCTGGGCGACAAGAGTACGATTACTGAATTGGATGCTATTGTTTATTTTGGATAATTAAATGATATTCGTACTTGTTTAACTGATTGCTAGCCTATTTTTTATTATAAAAAAAGCTTTTATTTCAGACACTTAAACTCCATTTGGTTAGTATACAAAAACTTTAAACTAGTGTTAGTACTTATCTGTATATCTATATTCTTTTATCTTTTCTTGTATTTGTTCTTGTTATTTTATCTTTTATCATCATCAGCAGCCTATAATGTTCCCACTGCTGGGACACAGGCCTCCTATCGGTGAGAGTCTTTTATCTTATTATTGCATAATCTTTCAACTTTATAAACACATACCTGAACGCCTTCCCGATATCACATTTCCGGAGGTACACATCGCCAGTGAGACGCAACGCACGCGCGTAGCATCCCTGATCACCCGCCACTGCTGCTAGTCGTAACGATTCCTGCAAATACGGGCATTACATATTGTTACGAGCTGAGGTTTGGGATAAATTAATTCAAACAAATTTTACCGAAACACACAAAAACAATTTAATTAACTAATTACAAACAACACAGTAATCAGAAACGTTAAACAGAATCACTTGTTACGCTTGTACTTCATTTTATCGCGTGTATCGCATTCGACCACATTCGTAACCGAACTTTCCTTGCAGTCTAACAATCCGCTATTAATTTTCCACGCTGAACTTTCTCGAACGATCGTGACTCTTTGTCACAGTTCACAGTTCTGTTAGCGGCGAAGTTTCGACAATATACTAGACAGATCTATCTAATTCCGCTATTCAATAATAGATGGCGGTGGCGTCTACGTATAATTGTTTGTGTAGTACTTCCTACTTAATAATAGATGGCATTAGCGTTTAATTCTAGTCTTTTCGATCTACGTAACAATGTTATGTGCATGTTTACCGATCTTGAGATTGCATTGTAATTGCTGCAGATGGATCAATCGTATTTGGTCATTCTTGGTATCTTCATGATCGCTTAAGTGAGCGACCTAAAGTGAGTTGTTACCCCTCTTTAAAAATTGGAAAACTTGAACAGCCTTGCGAATCTGCGGGCTAATGTCTTAACACTCATAAAATGGCATTCGATTGCAACATCTTTTGCTTGAGACAGTTCAGCAACGTTCATTGCAATATTAACGTTTTTGAGTAGTCGATTTTTCAAATCAATGAAACAATCGTTTAGTAATTTCTTTCAAAATCCTTAGATTGTGATTGAAATTGTTACGCAATTTGGGTGCTGATGATAGTTAATAGTATTTTTGGCCATGGAAATCCAGGCTCAGGCTTTATTGTAAATATCAGCCTGAAATGTTCCCACTGCTGGGCACTCTACGTGTGTAGAGTGCCCAGCAGTGGGAACATTTCAGGCCTTCTCTTGGTGTGAGGGAGGCCAGAGTGGGTTTTCAAATGTCTTCAAATTGTTGGATCTAGGACATGCCGGTTCCCTCACAATGTTTTCGTACACCGTTTTGAGAGCAGTGGTAATGAAATCATTTACACAAAGTAAAGCGAACCTAAGACATAGGCCTGACGGCTACCACTGCTTATTGTTGCTGGCTTTATTGTTTTTATGACAAAAACTTCATTAACTCTTCGTCGACGGACGGTAAAAAGAAGGGTTGAGTCGAATTGTGTCGGTTTTAAGGACAAAACGGAGTATATGCACTGAAAACAATGCATCACATATGCCGAGATAGATCCCGCTAGATTGAGTTGGAAAGTACTTATTAAAGTTTTATCTCAATAAATAGAGAGAAAAGGCCTTCATCATCATCTCAGCCGCAAGATGTCCACTGCTGGACATGGGACACCCTCCTATTACTCCGCTTGACATGCGGGTTGGCGATCGCACTATAGTGGTAAAATGCATAGAGAACGCTGCTGCCCATTCTCTAGTAACTCCCTTAGTCGTCTTTTACGACACCCACTGGAAGATATGGGGTGATGCTATTCTTTATACCCTACTAACGCTTTTTAAAATGTATGGACGTATGTCTGATATAAAGATAAATTCATTAATTAATGTTTTAGAAAAGGCCTTACATTACAATAATCATGCGCATCACCAAGCTCGCCTCTCGCCCTCAACGCGGCCGCCATTTGCAGGAGAGCCATCCGGTGGTGTCGTGTGTTCAGGTCAGTCGCGCGCGGACCGCGCCCGAGGTCGCACGCACGCGCCGCGCAGGCCACCGCGCGCTCTGCATCGCGGAGACGACGCCAGAGCTCTGACAGGCCTACGTACACCTGGGGAGAGGAAAAGAGGGGTTTTTTAAGTGATTTCGGCTTAACTATCATTTTATAGACGTCATTCATTTTAACCATAGTGCCTCGGAAAGCCCGTTCAGCCGTTGGTCCCGGCTGTTTTTCTTAGAACTTAGACAGTCGTTACGGGTCATCAGAAGCCCGAAAGTGTGACAACCAGTCTTACCAAGGGATTCTGTATTACCAAATGGGGTTTGGAAGTTAGATAGGCAGTCACGCCATGTCATGATCATCATCATTTCAGCCAAAAGACGTCTACTCCTGGACAGAGGCCTCCCGAAACAACAATCCATATAAATTAATAAACAGAATTATTATAATACGACTTACCGACAACCATAGAGGGGCCATGTGTTTTATTCGCGGATGACATATCCTTATTACTCTCATGCCAAAACAACACAAACATAGAAGAAAAACTCAGTTCCACACTCACAAAAACATGCGACTGGATGACCTCACATAACTTAGAAATAAATTACAATAAAACTAAATTAATGACTTTTCACCCTCATCAAAAAGCTCCTCTATACTTAAATTTCAACTTTAATGGCACATTATTGGAGACTGTTGATGAATTTACATTACTTGGACTTACAATAGATAAACATATTAACTGGAAAACACATATACAAAAAACATGTTCAAAAATTTCAAGATTTTCATATGCCCTCCGCGAAATTAAAAAGACCACCAATTTTCAAACTGCCCTTACCACCTATTATGCGTATGCCAATGCATGGCTTAGCTACGGCATAACTCTCTGGGGAAATAGTACAGATGCACTGACACTCTTTACTCTACAAAAGAAATTAGTCAGAATCATGGTAAACATTGATCAAACCGACAGCTGCAAACCCCACTTTCAAAAACATAATATTTTAACACTACCCAGTATTTATATTCTAGAAACATGTAAATTTGTCCGCAAGTATCCAGAGTTCTACACAAAGCGCGAAGACATCCAGTCACAATACACACTTAGGCACCGATCAAGGCTAAACATACCAACCTCCAAGCTAAAAATGCATTCTACAAGTCCCTATGTAATGTCTATAAAAGTATACAACAAACTGCCTGACATTATAAAGAATGAACAAAAGTTCAATATATTTGTAAGAAATCTTAAGAAATTACTAGTTAACAAATGCTATTACTCCTTAGAAGAATATTTAAATGATAAAAATAAATAATAGATATATAATTTAATATGATAATAAATACTATAATGATGATAATTGATAATAATAATTAATCATAAACACGCAATTTATAGGTATATGTAAAATAACTTAATGATACTAAATTGTATGTATGTTTTTAAAAAAAATACATAATATAATAATAATTTATCAAATAATATAAAAAAAAACAAAAATGAAATGAAACAGCAATAATTATAAATAAAATTAAATACTTAATAAATTAAACAATATAACTAATAATTATTTTTGATAGAACAACGATCCAAATAAATGAATAATCAGAATTATTATAATACATAGATACTTATATAAAAATCATAATTATGTTAATGCATTTTATAGATAAATAAGCGATATATTGGTTTATTCTATGACATCTCCTGACCAAATGATTTTCAAAAACAGAGCTTCCTCTCTCCTATCCTTTTGCTGTGCCCTACAGGGTCCATAATGATCTAAATTATATAATTACCACCTAAGTTCACATTATGGTAAAGCAATAAAGATATTGAGTATTGAGTATTGAGTATAGATAAATAAGCGATATGTTGGGTTTATTTTACACAATCTCCTGACCAAATGATCTTCAAAAACAAAACTTCCTCTCTTCCATCCGTTTGCTGTGCCCTACAGGGTCCATAATGAGCTAAATTATATAATTACCACCTAAGTTCACATTATGGTAAAGCAATAAACATATTGAGTATTGAAATTTGGGGGGCTTGCCATAATCGCCAGGCTTGGCAGGCGGGTTGGCGACCACAGTATGATAGTAAAATGCATAGAGAACGCTGCTGCGCATTGTCTAGTAAGTCCCTTAGTCGCCTCTTTCGACACGCGGAAGAAAAGCGAAGGTGCTATTCTTTACGTTCAGTACAACATGGAACCGGTCACATGGTCGAGCCATGTAAAATTTTAGTATTCAGCTAGGCTAGGCAGATCTTGAGGCCTGCAGGTAACTGACTTGGGGAGTTTGTTGTCTGAACAGAGAAAGGCCTGTGACAGCGGCGCGCCGTGTTCCGCGCGCGCCTCTCTCTGAAGGAACTGCGGCCATACGTTGCCGGTAGGGTGACGGGGTCCGCATGTATTCATGAGGGCCAACACCTACTCGAGGGAGCGTGACGAAATGCGCAAGCAACTCCGGCTCAAGGTAGCAGCAGAACACCTTGTGGTTTTAGTCAGTAGAAGTCTCACAGACCCCTCCACCCACCCCAGAGCGGGGGACATCTATTAGGATTTCCACACGAAAAAAAAAGGCTAAGCAGATCTTGATGATAACTAATAATTATTTTTGATAGAACAACGATCCAAATAAATGAATAATCAGAATTATTATAATACATAGATACTTATATAAAAATCATAATTATGTTAATGCATTTTATAGATAAATTTGGGCTAAGTCATTTGGTTTGCAAATTAACCCATCTAAATCTCAGGCCATGATCATAGGCAGTAGATTTGTTCGTAATGCGGCTGATGTTGCATCCCTGATGCCTTTGTATCTAGATGGTGTTCGTATTGACTACACAGAAACCGCTAAAGATCTGGGTGTAGTTATTGACTGCAATCTTTCGTGGCGTGCTCAGGTGAATGAGGTCAGTCGAAAGGTACATTTCTCCTTTCATTCGCTGAAATGCCTTCAAAGTCTCTTGCCCTTGAAAACTAAAATTTCTTTGGCACAAACACTTATTCAGCCGATTATAGATTATGCTGACGCGTGCTACTTGGATGCTACTGAGGAGCTATTAAACAAGCTTGAGCGCCTGCAAAACCTGTGCATTCGCTTTGTTTTCGGTCTTCGAAAGTATGACCATGTTTCTCACCTTCGCAAGGAACTCAAGTGGCTCCCAATCCGCCTTCGCAGGAACACTCGGATTTTATGTCTCCTCTTCAACCTCCTACACAACCCGTCTTACCCTTCCTATCTGCGTGAACGTTTTTCTTACGCTCGCCCTAGCGATGCACTGTGCAGATCACACCTTAGATCCCTCCTTAAATCCCAACCCCATAAAACCAGTTATTATTCCTATTCCTTCTCCGTTCATGCTGTTAGATTGTGGAACTCACTTCCGCCTAGCATTCGAGATCTAAAAACTATTTCCCTTTTCAAATGTCGAGTAAAAGAGCATTACCTTTCCTCATAATTGTGTGTATTTATGTATATATTTACGTTTATTTTTTATATTTTAGCTTTATGTATTTATTTAAGTATATGTTAATTTCTTGCATTATATATGTATAAGTATATTTTAGTTTAAGACTTCACATATTCATATCTCTCTTCTTGTTTTCACACACTATTGTCTACATTTCTTTTTCATTTCTCCTTTCGCAGGTCTGCTGGAAGAAATTTCTTAAGAAATAAGCAGTACCTTTGTACTCAATTGTTTTAATATGTCTTATCACTCTGTTTTTTTACTGTGTGTACATAAATAATAAAATAAATAAATAAATAAATAAATAAATAAGCGATATATTGGTTTATTCTATGACATCTCCTGACCAAATGATTTTCAAAAACAGAGCTTCCTCTCTCCTATCCTTTTGCTGTGCCCTACAGGGTCCATAATGATCTAAATTATATAATTACCACCTAAGTTCACATTATGGTAAAGCAATAAAGATATTGAGTATTGAGTATTGAGTATAGATAAATAAGCGATATGTTGGGTTTATTTTACACAATCTCCTGACCAAATGATCTTCAAAAACAAAACTTCCTCTCTTCCATCCGTTTGCTGTGCCCTACAGGGTCCATAATGAGCTAAATTATATAATTACCACCTAAGTTCACATTATGGTAAAGCAATAAACATATTGAGTATTGAAATTTGGGGGGCTTGCCATAATCGCCAGGCTTGGCAGGCGGGTTGGCGACCACAGTATGATAGTAAAATGCATAGAGAACGCTGCTGCGCATTGTCTAGTAAGTCCCTTAGTCGCCTCTTTCGACACGCGGAAGAAAAGCGAAGGTGCTATTCTTTACGTTCAGTACAACATGGAACCGGTCACATGGTCGAGCCATGTAAAATTTTAGTATTCAGCTAGGCTAGGCAGATCTTGAGGCCTGCAGGTAACTGACTTGGGGAGTTTGTTGTCTGAACAGAGAAAGGCCTGTGACAGCGGCGCGCCGTGTTCCGCGCGCGCCTCTCTCTGAAGGAACTGCGGCCATACGTTGCCGGTAGGGTGACGGGGTCCGCATGTATTCATGAGGGCCAACACCTACTCGAGGGAGCGTGACGAAATGCGCAAGCAACTCCGGCTCAAGGTAGCAGCAGAACACCTTGTGGTTTTAGTCAGTAGAAGTCTCACAGACCCCTCCACCCACCCCAGAGCGGGGGACATCTATTAGGATTTCCACACGAAAAAAAAAGGCTAAGCAGATCTTGATGATAAGCCTACCCTACCTTTTTAGTCTTGTTTAGCCTACCTGCAGCAGTAAAGTGTTGTCATTCTGCGCCTGTGCTACAGCCAGCGCTTTCTGGAAGCCATCCATAGCTTTGGAGAACGCTCCCAGTTCCAGACTGACGGCTGCTACTGTTAGGTGGACACAGCCGGCTGTTGAACCTCCACCGCAGTCATTGTAGAGTGCTTGGCGAGCGTAGGAGAGGGCCCTGGAAGGAGAAATGAAAGAAAAGTTAAATCGTCATTGCATCGCGCGTAATGTCCTTAGGGACAGGCAGTTGTGACCTTGGGTCTTCCTAGCATTAGTAGGCAACGAATTTAAACTAAGAGAGATGCTACTTCTTAAGAAGAAGGAGAGATGACTTTCTCTTATATAAAAACGTATCCTCAAATTCATTGCACCTACCACTGTTTGTCTCTGCGTCACCCATAGGTTGACTGGTAGAAAATGCCTATGCTTTAAGTCCGCCTCTGTACATTTACAAGTATTAAATAAATAAATATATGTTAAAGAGGACCCACCAGTGTAATTTACGAACTACTGGAAACCGTTAAATCATCAACAATCCATCCTACAATTTTTTCAATTCAATTAAATCCTTATTAAATTTTTATTGAAGTCATCTTCATCCGTACATCTCTTTTAGACATCATCCCAGTATTAACCCAATGTTTTGCGATATTTGGTAAATTCTTTCCTGCCAGTGTCGCGAGATTTGTTCGAAAGAGGTACCGTGGCCCTGACACATGGGCAACTGAAGGAACACGGATAGGTTTTAATCAGTAGGTAAAAGTCTGACACGCCCTTCCGCTCCACCCAGAGCGGGAGACGTCATTCGATGATTTCAAACTCACAAAAAAATAGTAGATCATTTACCAAGGGGATAAAGCAGTGTCTTCTGTCGCGGGTGACGATTTAAATCGCGAGCGTAACGAAGGACTCGAGGATTACTCTCTACTCCCGAGCGTAGCGAGGGTGTTAAAAACTTAAATCACGAGCGAAGCGAGGGATTTAAGACGAGTCCTGAGTGTAGCGAGGGATTTAAGTTCACCCAAGACTAAGACAGCTTTATCACCGAGGAAAATACTCTACTTTTCGTACCATTTGCGAAAAAATTAACACAATAATAATATGAGATAAGCATTTATTAAAAATAATGACAATTAAAAATAAATTAAAATAAACTTAACGTTTATGCATTTGAAGAAAACATGAACGCGGCAAATTCCTAGACTAATATTTTTTTGTCGGAAAAGCAATGGCATCAAGCTCATACGGCCTCGTCGGTTTTCGTAATTTTATTTAATAATCATAACTGCATAATAAATGCGTATTCCTTTTTCAAAAAGTTGTATAATGCTTTATATACAAACTCAATGGTGTAAACACAGATGTAGTTCAGTATAAATTTCGGTAAGTATTCCAAATTTAAATCACATTCTCCCCCTAGAGGATGAATGAAATTCAGTACAATTTTCTTTCCCTTTTTTTAACAGATTAAAAATGACTATTGTTATGTTCGCCTTTTGTGGCATAGAATGTCACTTTTTTGAGCAAGTGGTACGAAAAACTATATTCTTTTACTCAATCTTTTCATCGTTTATTTGGGCTTACTGTACTTGCGATATCTTTCTAGCTTTCCGTCAACAGCCTACAGCTGACCACAGCTGTACGCAGGCCTTTTAGCTGATTCTCGGTAACTCTCATCCAGCTGCTACCCGCCACCCTACGAAGATCATCGCTCCACCTAGCCTGAGGGTGGCCTACCTTACATTGATCGATTCACGGTCTCCACTCAGGAACTCGTCTATCCTAACGGTTTCCGGTTCTACAGCTGATATGGCCGGCAAATTTCCACTTGTGCTAGTTTATTCTGTGAGTTATGTTCACAACATCTGCCCGATTTATTTCATTCTGAATTTTATCCCTAAGAAAGACTCTAAGCATAGCATGTTTCATAGCTCGCTCAGCTCTAGCTTCTAGCTCCCCACAGAAATATCTATACATCTATACAAATAAATAAAATTGGAGTGTCTGTTTTTAACATTAAAATAACTACTTTTTACTAAGTGTATATGGATGTATACATGGTACATATACCAAAACAACATTTTTTACAATTTTTGTCTGTCTGTCTGTTCGTTCCGGCTAATCTCTGAAATGGCTGGACCGATTTTGACGGAACTTTCATTGGCAGATAGCTGATGTAACAAGGAGTAACTTAGGCTACTTTTATTTTAGAAAAAACAAATAATAGTTTAAAAAAACTAAAAACACGCAGAATTTTGAGACGTATGTCAGCGTAGTTTTCAAGGACAGTTTTTATGAAAAACTTTTTGTTAAATACCACGCGGACGAAGTCACGGGTAACAGCTTTTACCTATAATATAACCTGAATTAACACATCTTACCGCGATAGTACGTCTTCCTGCGTTAATTTCCGACATCCACGCGGGCGAAGCCGCGGGCAAAAGCTAGTCATAAATATAGAAGACCACTGTTTAATGATATTTACCTGTCAAGTCCTCCCAAGGTCTGATGAGCCCTAGCCAAGTTGAGATACGCTTCGGCCCTCATTGGTGCAGAGTCCAGCTCTTCAGATATACCCAGTTGACGGTTGGCAAACTCCAGGGATTCTCTGTAAAAGGTAGTTAATTATCTTTGTATTTTGAAACTTGTGGTGGTAAGGGATGCTTTTGTACAGTTTAAATGAATTCGAATAAAAAAACGATTCGAATTTGAACAGGGGCGTAGCTACCGCCGTATCTGCCGTATCAATTATACGGGGCCCCCGGGCCACGGGGGCCCCCAACGTGCGTAAGCAAAAATTCATAAAAAAATCCCTTTTTTTATTTCAAAAATGACAAAAGTCACAAAATCTATTTCTTTTACCCGTGTAAAGCGTGCGTTCCAAAGTTGGCAACACCCTACATCGGTTATCGCGGGCTGCGGGATTTCCCCGTTTATGGTCTTTTTCACATAGGATGGGTACAGTGACACTTAGTCAAATGACTTAAATAGTGAGGTCTCCTTGCGACTATTAGCAAAAATCGAGAAGTTGTCAATTGAACATTAATAGATTTTTTTAAATAGATCTGGTTAATTATAAATAATTTCTAATAAAGATTATGGATGTGAAAAGAAAAACACAACAATTCATAAAAATCATTTTAGTCTAATTCGTTGTCAGATTGCATTGGCAAAGACGAACAGTCATCCGAATCACCTAAGTCAATAATAAACTCATCTCCGCTCTAGTAAAGTGTCCTGCACAGATAACAAAACTTGACAATTTAACAGCATTCAATTTAAACAACTTGCACAATAAGAAACACACGGAAAGCATTCGAAGCAGACGCACTCGTAAAATAGCCGATCTTTTTTTAACCGACTTCAAAAAAAGGAGGAGGTTATATGTTCGACTGTATGTATTTTTTTTTTTTTTTTTTTTTATGTATGTTCACCGATTTCTCCGCCAATTGTCAACCGATTTTGAAAATTCTTTTTTTATTCGTAAGGGTATACTCCTGAGGTGGTCCCATATTAATTTTGTGAAGATTTGATGTACTTATACTTTGGGAGATAAACGAAGGAACTCCTCAAAAACAAACAGTACACGTAATGTGATTTGGATATTGTACTAAAGATCAAAAATAATTGCTGGTTCTATCTATCCATCCGTGGTGAACTAATTATAGTCTTCGAAGATACCGCATGGAACTCCTCATCGGTGAACAGTACATATAGGAACTTACAGTGAAAGGTTAGAAGGTTAGGGGATAATTCTTTGAATATTATAGGCACGTTTAGACCGTTACTTGTATTCTTATATTCCGTTGAGCTGATGATGGAAGGTACAACTCCTTATCGATCAGGAGTTAGAAGATATCTTGTCCTAGATAGACATACTCGTTGACATCGAGAATTGATTCCTCAGCAGACATTAGAGTGGGCTCTTACCCACTCTACTGTCTGCTTAATAAAAAAAAAAGCAGCCTTAATCATTTTGGCCTGGCCATTTATTATATTTTTAACCGACTTCAAAAAGGAGGAGGTTCTCAATTCGGATGTTTATATGTTTTTTTTTTTTATGTATGTTCGGCCATAAGTCCGTCATATATAGACGGATTTGCAAAATTCTTTTTTTATTCGAAAGGGGTTTATTCCGAAATGGTCCCCTATAAATTTCATACAGGTCTGATGATGAGTTCGGGAGACAGACACCGGAACTCTTTAAAAAATGACAGCAAATCCACCGCGATTTCTGTTATCGCATAAATATGCATTGTTTGTTTGGAATTAGTGCGGGGTGAATACCACAACTAAAAAATTTAAAATAAAAACTTTTTACAAAAAAAAAAACAACCGACTTCCTTAAAAACACTACAAAGTGAAAAATAACTTTAATTTCGGAAGTCGGTGGCAAAAAAACCATAAATACAGATCCTAAGACACCGACTTCCGAAATTAAAGTTATTTTTCACTTTGTAGTGTTTTTAAGGAAGTCGGTTGTTTTTTTTTTTGTAAAAAAGTTTTTATCGATTATGGTGCGTCAATCTCTATTACTGGTGGCTCATTTCACGCATCAAACGCTTAAGTTATTTTTTGTTTTCTCGGTTCTAAAAATATACACACTTGGTAAAATAACTTATTAAAATTGGATAACAGTAGAATTATGTATTATCTCCAGTTTGCCGAAAAAAGCAAGGAGAGTTATTTAATTTGAATTGTTTATAAAAGTTTTGGAAAAAGTGACAGATAGACAATTATGATGAATAAATATTTCTTTTAATTTTATACAAACAATTTTTTTTTTCTATTGTGAGAAATCGTTACCCTTCATAAGGGCCCCCAAACAAATTTTTATACGGGGCCCCGCCAGGGCACGCTACGCCTCTGAATTTGAATATGTTTTAATGGTGGAAAATTGGTAACGCAAATTAAAGTCATGATGAATGAAAGGCAATGCAAGGCGTTCCGTGGTGCCGGACGATAAGAATAGCATCATCTCATCTCTTCCCATGGGTGTCGTAAAAGGCGACTAAGGGACTTACTAGAGAATGGGGAGCAGCGTTCTGTTTACATTTTACCACCATACTGCGATCGCCAACCCTGCTGCCAAGCATGGCGATTATGGCAAACCCTCCGAAATTGGGGGAAACCAATGTCCAACAGTGGACGTCTTTCAGCTGAAATAATGATGAATGAAAGGCAATTGCATGTAGATGGAGTAAGAATGCTAAAAAGGATGTGTGGTGTACTCGTAACACGAATGGATCGAATAATGAATGATTTAGGTACACAAGAGGAAGGCTGAAAGTCGCACCGGTATTTAACTGAAAAGTGGTTCGAGAATAGGTTGTGATAAGGGCACGTGATGCAGAGAAATCAGGAAAATGTCATGCGGAAAATTTTGAGGTATGACAATAAGAGTAGGGGAGGACCAAAGAAATGATGGATGGACTGTGAGAAAGATGAATTTTCTAGAAAGGAGGTAGAAATAAGATAACGGTTATTGGAGAAGTATGGAAGAAAAAGACTCTAAATACATTTTATTTAGAGTCTTTTTTTTCCATACTTCTCTCATCAGATCATTTATTTATTTATTTATATATGCTTTATTGTACACCAGAAAATACATAACAACAAGAACATTTAACACAAAAAAAAACATACAATGGGCGGCCTTATCGCTTTCTGCGATCTCTTCCAGGCAACCTTGGAATGGACAGTGATTGCGTGGACATTAAAATGGGGTTGTCACTGGTGCAAAATACAATTTACTTTAATAAATACATAGAATAATCATATATATCCTGTATAATAGATACTTATATACATACATACTAAATATATGAGCTAAGAAAATAAAAGACGACTACAGATTATCACAGCTACGGAAACAAGATCACGACAACAAGTAATGCTCCTTCACGAGTCTTTTAAATAGAGGTAAAGATTGCGCGCGTTTTATATGAATTGGCAATGCATTCCACAAACGAGCAGCCTGAACAGTAAAGGATTTATCGAAGAAAGTTGTAGAATGCATTGGCATTCTACAACTTAAGTTATCTGGTGTCCTTATCAACTTTGTGTGGGAGTCACAAATATACTGGAAACGATTCTTAAGATAGAGAGGAGTGTAAGGAGAAAACAGCACATTATATAAAAGGGAAAGAATATGAGCCTTCCGGCGAAGGCGAATTCGCAGCGGCGGCGGCGGCGGCGGCGGCGGATTCGAAGCTCAAGTAGTTACCAATTGGTAACCACTTGAGCTTCACACGAAATTCGGATACATGGTCATATTTGCGCAAACCGAATATGAACCTTATACAGACATTTTGAAGCCGCTCAAGTTTATCGAGTTGGTCCTGGGTAAGGTCAAGATAGCTGGCATCAGCATAATCAAGGATGGGTAAAAGAAGTGATTGTGCAAGCGCAATCTTGGTGGCAGTCGGCAGAAAATTACGCAGTCTCTTCAAAGATGCAGCGGATGCAAATAGCTTGCGGCTAACTTCTTGTAGCTGGGCAGTCCAAGAGAAGTTCTTGATCATTGATGTCTGAAATGGTCTTATGAAAAAAGAACTCCACAGACTGAGTGGACCTGTCCAGTCAGTGCACGCATTTTCCAGTCCATGTTTTCATTCAGACAGCGTCGCATCCAATAAAATAATCAAATCTAACTTTTCCCGTTTACTAAACTTTTCTGGCAGTTTGCCAAAAATTAAACTCATACAACATTTACGAGCTATCTCTCTTGATGGCTTGCCAAAACTACGGCGTAGTGGAAGACAATTTATTGTAGTAATGTTGTCATTACATTTTGCGGTCCCATGTGGAAGTTTAGTTATGAAATACAATTTAAAGCCGAACAACATGCCTGTATTACACTAAGGGATTGGTAGATGTGTAACTACAGGGTAACGTGCAAACTGTTATGCTGAATTTAGCACAAGACCCCTAGTGTAGAAAATTTTAATTGGTTATCAATAAAAATCAGATGTTTCAAAGATCAAAAAAACCGGCCAAGTCCGAGTCGGACTCGCGCACCGAGGGTTCCGTACAAATCTGTAGGTATAAAGTTTAAAATTTAAAAAAATATTTTTATTATATGATGTAACTAAAAATTTACGGTTTTCGCAATTTTTCCTTTATCTGTGCTATAAGTCGTTGCTTCGTACCAAATTTCAAAATTCTAGATCGACTGGAAGTACCCTTTAGGTATTGATTCCCTTGCGAGTTTCGAAAACTTGCGGCATAAACGGCTATATCTTTTGAGTACGTTAGCTTAGAAGTTTGATTTTTTCACAGCTCCAAGGGACAGTAGATTTGAGTATTTGATATAAATTTCAGCTTGATATCTTTACGCGTTCCTGAGAAAAAGGGTCTTGACAGACGGACGGACGGACGGACAACAAAGTGATCCTATAAGGGTTCCGCTTTTTCCTTTTGAGGTGCGGAACCCTAAAAAATAAAAAAAAATACGAAAAGTTTCATCGCAGTAGACAGTTCTAGGGCCGATGCCTGCCAGGATTGCAGATTTGTTGGAAAGAGTTACCGTGACCCTGGCACAGGCAACTGAAGGAACACGGGTTTTAATCAGTAAAAGTCTGAAACGCCCTCCCGCTCCGAAGTATCTCTATAAGTCTGAAGGTGCGATATTATTTTTATGCTCTTGTCTAAATTACACGTCATCAACTCAGCCTATCGCAGTCCACTGGTGGACATAGGCCTCTCCCATATTGCGCCACAACACCCTGTCCTCCGCCTTCCGCATCCAGTTTGTCCCAGCCACTTTCTTTAAGTCGTCGGTCCACCTAGCTGGGGGCGTCCCACGCTACGCTTGCCGATATGCGGTCTCCACTCCAGGACTAGTCTGCTCCATCGGCCATCGGTCCTTCGACAGACATGGCCAGACCGCCCAGTTTCTTTGAAAGATAAATTCAGAAATGAAATTATCTGGAAACGAACTGGAGTTACCAACATAGCTCGCAGAGTAACCAAACTGAAGTGGCAGTGGGCTGGCCGAACAGAGCGGGAGGAATTAATTTAATGATGTCCCACCTAAGAAATGCCCCCTGCATTTCAAAATCTACTGAATCCAAGATACAAAGTTACGCGACGAACCCCTCTCCCTGCCCCTGTATCTACCTACACCCACATTTAGCCAGAACCTATATTCAAGTCCTATGTAATAAGGCGAGGATATTTGCCACCAAACGGGCACAAACGGAATTTTAGGACAACTCGTAGATGCAAATGTGTTTGATGAGAATTACATACGATATTCGAATTCGAAGTGTTTTATAAATAAATATATATTTCATAAAATCAAGAGGGCACTTCCCGGTCCGTGTATCGTCAAATCAAGTCAAATCAAAATATTTTATTTCACATAAACCTACATGGGCACTTACTTATGAAACGTCAGAAGCTAGGTGCACGGTTCCAAATTGTTGATTCCTATGGAGAAGAGCCGGCAAGAAACTCCACGGTTACTCTTTTAAAAATTCAAGCGCCAACGCGGGCGTGTATGGTCTTGGTATATAAAGATGGTTACACCTACGAGCCGACTGTGGTGAGCGTAGCTTAACCTGTTCAATCAAACTATGCGGCTGTTATTTGTTAAACCTTGCTTGAGGTTGGGAATCAGGCCAAATTAAAAAAAAAAAAACTAGAAAAACACGCTATGCACGTAGAAAATAATGGAAAAAAGCGTGGGGTTCTTGATATCCATTAAAAACACCTCAAAAAGCACTCCACGTTTTTTCTATTATTTTCTACTTTTTAGTTTGATTTTCTGTTACTTTTTTTTAAACTTATTTATTTTATATATTTTTTTTGGGGTTTTCGAATTTTGTGCCGTATGTCAGCGTAGTTTTCGTATTTTGCGTCGTATGTCAGCTTATTTTTTGGAAGACAGTTTTTTGCGATCCTGATAACCCTGACAAGGATAATGGCACAAATTTATAAAATTATTGTATTGTCACCGGTCCTTGATAAGTATGCCAAATTTCGAGTTAATCCAACGTTTTAAAGGGGGTCAAAATTATGTTCAAAGTTTCCATTGCATACTAACATACATACGTATGAACCTAATGAAAGCGTGGTAGAAAGAGAACTGTTTATTCTGTACACAACTATCTAAATAAACAGTGATCAATGCATTCGTAGGTGTATCAAATGTGTGATGCTTATATGAGAGATTACACTCGACATTTGATTTGTATACAACTTCGGGGCGTGGGCACATTGCACCAATCATTGTCGGCTAGTTTATGACGATTGCTAGAACATTTTGGCAAAGGAACTGCGAGTTTGTACGTTTGCTTTCGTAGGTGGTAAATAATTCTGTAGTTAAATATTGTAACATATACCTATCATATACTTGTCGCGTGTGGTGCCGGACATAAAGAATGGCATAACCCCATTTCTTCCCGTGGGTGTTGTAAAAGGCGACTAAGGGATTTACTAGAGAATGGGCAGCAGCGTTCTCTATGCATTTTACCATCATACTGCGATCGCCAACCCGCTTGCCAGGCGTGGCGATTATGGCAAACCCCCCCAATATAGGGGTGGCTTATGTCCAACAGGGGACGTCTTTCGGCTGAAATGATGATGATGGTGATGATACCTATCATAACATCATGTCTTGTTTCTTTCACCAAACGATTATGCAGAGGTGCACCTATAGTTTACCTACATTTCGCCTGTTGTCCAGTAATAGGGAGCGAGTTAATGTCATTAACCGATGCCAAATCTAGAAACTGGGCTGCTGCTGTGTTTGATTAATCAATTTAGCCAATTTTTTTCTTTTTTAACAACACACCATTACTTGATCCCAAAATAGGCAGAGCCTGTACTATGGAAACCAGACAACTGATAAATATACATATATATTTTCTAAATACATACATATCTATACAAATAAATAAAATTGGAGTGTCTGTTTTTAATATTAATATAACCACTTTTTACTAAGTGTATTTTATTATTATTTTTTTATTTTTATTATGGATGTATATGGACGTATACACGGTACATATACCAAAACAACATTTTTTACAATTTTTGTCTGTCTGTTTGTTCCGGCTAATCTCTGAAATGGCTAAACCGCTTTTGACGGAACTTTCACTGGCAGATAGCTGATGTAACAAGGAGTAACTTAGGCTACTTTTATTTTAGAAAAAATAAATAATAGTTAAGAAAAACTAAAAACACGCTGAATTTTGAGACGTATGTCAGCGTAGTTTGTGACGTATGTCAGCGTAGTTTTCAAAGACAGATTTTATGAAAAACTTTTTGTTAAATACCACGCGGACGAAGTCGCGGGTAACAGCTATTACCTATAATATAACCTGAATTAACACATCTTACCGCGGTAGTACGTCCTCCTGCGTTAATTTCCAACATCCACGCGGGCGAAGCCGCGGGCAAAAGCTAGTTATAGATAAATTACACCCAGACACAGAACAAATAATTGTGCTCATCACACAAAGATTTGTCCTGGGTGGGAAACGAACCCACGACCTCAGTTTTAGTAGTCAGGGTCACTAACCACTAGACTAACAGGTCTGTCGAATTGCAGTCCACTGCTGGACAAAGGCCCCTCACAGGCTGCGCCACAACATCCTGTCCTCCACCTTCCGCATCAAGTCTGTCCTAGCCACTTTGTAAGGTCGTCGGTCCATGAAGCTAAGGGGCGTCTCAAAATTATACTTTATTTTATTTTATTTATTTTTTTATTGTTCACTTCAGGTTATAGACATCATTGTAGCCCTGGCTCTTGTACTAGGAGTTCCTGTATCACAAGAGCCAGACCTCTCTATTTACAGGGAATAAGTTTTGGAAGCGAGATAGACAAAATTAGACACTAAGGTTAACGTTATGACATGCAATAAAGGTATGTTTACAAATATAAAAGAGGAAAAAAATAATAATAAAAGAACAGAAAAATAACAATAAAAAGGACAGTAATTATTAATCACTGCGTACTAAGGAGGGCGAGGCTAAGTGTGTGTGGAATGTGTGTACGTATGAATGTGAGATGTGAGGGGGGTGTGTTTGTTTTAAGTACCATCCGAGGACGTGCGTATGAATACACAAGGCACGACCGAGGACCTTTTCAAAGCGAGGACCTTTTCGAGGGTCCTCGGTTTGATTTGACCAAAGATTCGTATTCTGCAAGCCATTTTGAGCCTTTCTGTATACTTAATAGGAAAAAGTTGTCTGAACCTCGGTTTGATCAAAATTTTTCATAATCTTACACACGCATTGTGTATCCACCAGGTGGCGCCTGTGTCACCTCATACACAGCCTCTTTACACTCATTTCACGTTGGTTGTATTATTCGAGGACTTTTGTGTTAACTTTAACACAAAGGACCTCGGTTAGGTAGCTTTTCCAAACAATGTGTATTTGAGACCTCGGTTTGCTAGATTTTCCGAACAATGTGTATTCTAGTCCTCGTTTAGACAGTTTTCCTCGTGTGTAGAAGACGAGTTATGTGCTATCATTTAAATAAAATTATGGATAAAAACATCGAAGGTATACTGAACCCTTAAGCAAATCGTTAGTAGCTACTTGGCGCACGAGGAATAAGGAGGCTTCTTCTGCTGTTTGTGCTAACTACCTAGGCCTTCTAGATTACACAACATTATCATTTCAACCATAAAATATTTACGGTCATGGGACACAAACAACAAGTTGAAGTAAACAAGTACAACGAAATAAAGAAAGTTTTATTTTAAAATTAAACAAACTATTCGACTCAAACAAAACGAACTACAGAGAAAATAATTAGATCGACTTTTGGGCTAAAAACTTAACATAACATTAAGTACCCAACTAGCAAAATAATCCTGGATGGCGATTTTATAATGCTACGCGGACTTATAAAGCTCCGATGATGGTTTTGGTGGTTGGTACTGCGCTTTTAACAGCATAAATAGATGCTGTTTTTACTCAAGTACGCATAATCCTATAATTTGTACTTATATCGGTATATGGGATCATATTTCCTGGCAAACATAGAATCTGGACTCCTATGAAAGCATGAAACAAGAGTAATTGCACTCAAGAGTAATAACTCCGGTAACTCGGACTTATATGCGCCTATAAGATCAGGCGGTAGGCGGATGCATCGCGTAGTATCTTGCCAGTTTGTCCCTACAAACTGGTAGAAACTGGAGATACCTGGTTCCAAAACATTTTCAACTACTCTTCTTATTTCATGGAACTATTTTGCAAATATTATATGCATAAAACGACCTAATAGTATTTGATATGTAAGCTCCTTCGTGATCAAATTTACGTGCATGGATACCGACAATGAAAAAAAAACTGTGAGAGTATGAATGATACACATCTAATTTGGTATCCCTTTCTAACTTGAATCGATTGTAATATTGTCATTCGCTCACTCGCGACTTGCGAGTCACTGGTGCCGATTCTGTTGTACACCGAACTAAACTAACTAAACTATCTCTAAAATTCCTTACTTTTGGGTATGAGAATTTTAACGCTATTCTGCAAGAAAAAATCTCTAAATTTAAAAATTATTTTGACACGACTAAAAACGAATTTGACAATCAACGTGGTTTTTTTTTTTCTTTTGGTTTCGCAACGTGGTACTTGTGTGCGCTACGCAATTAATTTTTTAGAGACGAAGGCGCGCGCAAGGGGGCAGCCTGGACGTGTTTTATACGGAATTTTTCACTTTTTATTTGAAACAAAAAAAAAAAAAAAAAAAATACCCACGTGTTGAGATTTAAATGTTCCGGGTCTCATAAAGGGGGTCAAAAATTTCATTATTTTTGCGATAGGACACGCCATTTTCGAGATATAAGCAAAAGAAAAAAGAAAAAATACAGCACTGTTTTTGCACGTGAAGGCGAGGCGTTGGTGTGAATTTTTGTTCATGACCACTAGTTTTATTCCACACCTTTTTAATCGCGATTAAAAATAGTCAGGTTTAGTCAAAATAAATTATTATAGCCGACATTTTTGGTGAAAACCGGCAAACTCAGAATAGCAAAATTGTCATTTTCACTAAACTAATAACTCAGTGCAATCTTAGTGCTGTCAAACTAAAATATAGTTAAATTGTGTCACTTTAGTCTATTTCAGAATAGGAAATCGTCGTTTGGCAGAAATAAACCAAATTTTAGTGATTTTTAGTTTAGTTTAGAGAATTTTGTACAACAGAATCGGCACCACTGTAGTTGTTTGTTTTATTTAGTTCTAAAAAGACTTTCAGTCAGAGCAATAATAGCAGTATGCTGTTGAAACTTGGTAAGTAGATGTATTCTGTGAACAGCATTAAGATTTTCACACAAAAATAGAAAAAAAAAACAATAATATTTGGGGTTCCCCATACATAGAACTGAAACTCAAAAAAAATTTTTTCATCAAACCCATACGTGTGGGGTATCTACTATCTATGGATAGGTCTTCAAAAATGATATTGAGGTTTCTAATATCATTTTTTTCTAAACTGTGCGCGAGAAACACTTCCAAAGTGGTAAAATGTGTGTGTGTGTCCCCCCCCCCCGTAACTTCTAAAATAAGGGAATGATAAAACTAAAAAAATATATATGATGTACATTACCATATAATCTTCCACCGAAAATTGGTTTGAACGAGATCTAGTAAGTAGTTTTTTTTTAATACGTCATAAATCGTAAACCACAATTTACCTTTCATTCAGTCAACTCAAATATAAAAATTAAAAAAAAAAAAACATTTCATTTCATAAACATAAACCTTATGCATAAACCTTGAATTCCTGCAGGTTTGTACGGAACCCTCGGTGCGCGAGTCCGACTCGCACTTGGCCAGTTTGTTTATGGAGAAAAGAGACTTTCCGTGAAAATATTGTGTAAATAAACATTGAATCGTAACATAACATCACGCCTTATTTCCCCGAAGGGTTAGAGGTAGAGGTATACCAAAAGTACACCTACGTTTCGCCAGTTATGTTGGTATAACATAATACTTTGAAAAGCGCCTACAAACGTAAAGATAATCGACTCGTCCTCGCTTGGTACTTCATTTTTAGAAAATGTGTGTAAGGAATAATTCGGAACATTCTACTTACATTAATAAATTATCTAATGGTATAAATACCATTACCATTCATGTCCTCGCTGTGTTCAAGTTCTACTCGGAAAACTGTCCTCAGTTTAGTGATATAAAGTGTAACACAGCGTCCGCAGTTAGTACAAGATATAAGAAATATTGTGTAAAAATATGTCCTCGGAAGGGTGTCGCAGGGCTGACTTAAGGGGTCCTCGGTTGGCATACACAAAGTCCTCGTATGTGCATCGCTGGTCACATTTGGCTGTGTATTTCAGGTCCTCGGTATGATAGCCGCAATTCATACAGAAAAATGTTGAAATAGCATTATGCCAATAAGCTTATCACTATATATTTAGTCATCTGTCTCTTTCTATCTTATTCAAAAAGGCCAACGAAGTATTAAAACCAGTTTTTTGGAGGGTCCTCGGTACGGTCAAGAACTACCAAGGTCCTCGTAAGGGTGTCTGTACAAACAAGGGTGTGTATGTGTGTGCGTGGAGTGTATGTGTGCGTGTGAGGTGTGTGTGAGGAATGTGAGTTTGAATCATGTAACATTACCGATTAGATCTTCTGTTTCTTCATGGTCGTAAATTTCTAGCCAGTGAATAACAGTTTTTTTAAATTGGTGGTTGTTGAGATTTTTTAGAAGTCTGATGCCCTTTTCTTGGTACTTTAAAAAAATACGCTTGTCGTTACGCGGTCTCCGCTACAGGACTTCGCGTCGGCAACATTAGCCAGTCAGTCATAGCTGGTTTACTGATGCAGTGATGCTAACAGCTTAACCCGGTTTACTTTGAAATTGCCGTTCGTTGTCAGATTGTCGAATGAAATGTGCTTTTCCTTTTTTTGCTATCGAGAGAAATGTTCAAAAAGCAGCAGTGGATTCTTATGTAGTTCTTACTCATAGTTCTCGAAGTACACGTACAGTTATCCTAGTAGCGCAAACTACTTCTATGTGATACATCGCGGAGATCACTCCCTCCAAGACTCCACACCTTTTCTGCTAGCCGATATTCATTCAAATACACTTGCTCTATGAAGATCTATGCTTGCCTAGTACTTCTTGTTGAGGTGGGATATTATAATATGGTCCCAAATCTCTTCTAGATAGATTTAAAAAAGTCGCTAGGTATCCACCTCTCAAAAGCCATGCTGCCTTGGTACATGGATCCAACAGGGTATGTTTTTTTTTATAGGAGTCTGAATAGCTAGCTGCTGGGCCCTCAATATGGTGAAAGTCTTTCGGCTGGATACTGCTGATGATTCTTTTGTAGTTCTTACCTATACTTCCCGAAGTCCATGTACGCCTGGTACAGATGCCCCAGTAGCGCAAACTTGTCAGTTCTGTGTCTTACACCGCGGAGTGCTGAGAGCCATATCTTCACTGCTAGCCGCTGTTCGTTCTGGCCGTAGAGACGGACTCCTCGCTCGATCTGGGATAAAAAGACAGTTCTAGTTAAAAAATAAATTGTAAATAAATAGACAAAAAAGGCAGTCCTGGGGACTGCCGACTGCAATCTTTGGAAAAAACAACACGTCACATAATTATGTCAGTGACGCAGTAACATTAGTAATATTGGTGAGGCATTCTCATAATGATAAGTGCCCCGTATCACAAAAACGCTCAACGCGACAAAAGAACTTTAAAAAAAATTGTACGTGCACGAGAATGATAAAAAATAAAGTACGAGAGATTTAGTGTGAGAGACAGAGCCATATATAGAGAGCTATATCTCTCTCTCTCTCATGTTACGAAATGTGCCTAAACGTGAGGCCTCCTTGAAACATAAATAAACGCCTAAAAAGATTTATAAAAAAAAGAAAATTGAGGAAGGAGAATTACTCCACATACAGTTCAATACTTTGTTGACTAATGCAAAAAAGCTTAACAGTTGAGAGATTACAGAATGCAAGAAGAGCGAGTGGAGCGAGCTCGAAAATGTCAAGATCTCGGTTCAACCATGAAAATTTCTCTATCGCATTAGATGTTTTCGGATGTTTTCACAGTAAAAGTAGGACTTTCACTTTTTTTTTGAAGCTAGGAAGATCTCATGTATTGCCTCTTACTCTCCGCTCTCAGCGCTCATGAAGGATGAACATCAAAGTCAACATTAATTGCCACATCATGACTGTTTAAGGTTCATACGCATTATGCGGGTAGCCGCAATGCGGCTAGCCGTGCGGCTGACCGCAGGATGCGGTTGCGAATGCGGCCAGCCGGATCGCGGGCAGCCGCATTCGCAACCGCAACGTGCGGTTCAAGTACCGTTGCGATTTGCGGTTATACCGAGCCATTTCAAAGATGGACGCGGTAGAAGTTGCAGCTATTTATTACATTTACACACGTTACGTCAAGAAGAGAAGAAGTTCTTTTAAATTACTTGACGGACCAATTCAAGAAAAAGAAAATTATAATATGCGGTGATTGGAATATTGATATATTAAAACAAAACTCAGCAACAAAAGAGCTTTTAAGTATACTTCATAATTATAATTTTGAAGCACACATAACATCACCGACCCGAGCAAACTCTTGCATTGACCAAATCGCTAGTAACATAAGAAATGTTCAGTCAGAAATTTATCACCTCGGCCTGTCAGATCATGAGACAGCACAAACAGTGACTATAAAGGCTAACAAACAAAAAACAATAACTTGTTGGTTTGAAATGAAGCGTGACTACAGCTCGGATAATCTTGAGAAATTCTGCAAATGTATGTCATCTCTTTCATTTTCAGAAACATTTAAATCAGGCACTCTTATAGAAGCCTTCAATATTTTCTATGAGACATTTAAACTATTCTATGATTTGTGTTTTCCGGTGATAAAGGTTATCGTTAATAATAAACCAGCGATGCAGAACTGGATGACAAAAGGTATCAAGAAGTCTAGCAAAACTAAACGCCAATTATATCTAAAATTAAAATATTGTAATAGAAATAAAAAACAAAATGAGAAAAACTACAGACACTATAACCACATATTTAAGCGATGTGCACAGAGAGCACATAAACTTATTAATACAAGGCGTATACAAAAGAACAAGAATAAATGTAAAGCTACTTGGAATGCAATCTCCTCAACTTTATCTAATAATAGTCTCTATAAAAATGACATTAACGAAATAAATCTTTATAATAAGACATATAATCATTCATATAATGACCCCTTAGACATTTGTAATATATTTAATGACTTCTTTATTAATTTGACATCTAATCAGCCTATAATTTCCAACAATATCAAACTTAATCAAAAAAATAAAGTTTCTAATACAATTTTTCTAAATCCAGTAGATGCTTTCGAAGTGTACAAAATAATTATGTCCCTTAATAATAGCAAAACTAGTGGCCAAGATGACATCACCACACAAACTTTGAAAGCTTGTGCTATTTGGATATGTCATCCACTGGCGCATATTATAAATTTATCATTCCAAGAAGGTGTATTCCCTGAACAGCTTAAAATGTCTACCGTAAAACCACTTTTCAAAAAGGGAAACAAGTCAGACCCTAACAACTATCGGCCCATTAGTATAGTTCCTATATTATCAAAAATTTTTGAAAAGGCAATGTTTAGTAGGTTAAACAACTTTCTCTCTACACATGAGATATTATGCAAGGAGCAGTTTGGTTTCCGCAAGGGAAGTTCAACTGCTCTTGCAATATTTGACTTGATAAAAATTGTAACAGAAAGCATAAATAATGGCAATCCAGTGGTGTCCCTATTTATAGATATGAGTAAGGCTTTCGACTTTGTAAATCATCCAAAACTTTTACACAAATTAGACTTTTATGGTATAAGGGGAAAAGCTTACGAATGGATATGTAGCTATTTAAGTAACAGAAAACAATGTACAGAGATATCTAAGGTAGTAAAAAAAGGCAGCAGAATATATTTCAAAGAAAAATATAGATCAATGCCGATGATAAATAGAAGCGGTGTGCCTCAGGGAAGCATTATCGGCCCTTTACTTTTTTTGATCTACATTAACGATCTTCCGGAAGCAACTTTGCAAAAATGTATTCTTTTTGCAGATGATACTACAATAATCATAAAATGTCAGGATAAAAACGCTTGCAAATCAGATACCGAAAAGGCTTTGTCAGATATAGTAAGTTGGATGGAAAATAACAATTTAAACATAAACATAAGTAAAACAAGAGTAATCGAATTTAACTCCTACAATACAAAACCTTTAACTTTGGATATTTCTTATAATGACAAAAAAGTAGAACAAACTGATAGTCTAAAATTTTTAGGACTTAATATAGATAAACATTTAAATTGGAAGAGCCATATAGAGACAATTTGTCAGAAACTTGATAGGTTTGTGTTTGCATTAAAAAAAATAAGACAAAACGTTTCTGTAGAAGCTGCCCTATCGGCCTACCATGGATATGTGTCATCCGTGCTGAGCTATGGTTTAATAATGTGGGGAAACTCGACCGACGTCGACAGAGTTTTTAAAATTCAAAAACGATGCATTCGAGTCATCAATAAGGCATGGTTCCTAGACAGTTGTCAACCTTTATTTAAAAAATATAAAATTCTACCAATTCCATGTATGTACATAAAAGATATCTGCATCTTTACAAAAAAACATATGCACTACTTTAAACAACGTAGTGAGGTACTACCTAGACAAAAACGGGCAAAATTTCGCAACCTACTTTATCAACCACCCTGTCATAAAGATGTGTATAAGAAAAATGTGTATAATATGTGTGTTTTAATTTATAATAACTTACCGAATGAACTGAAACTATTAAAGGGTAATGTGTTCAAGACTAAATTGACAGAATGGCTTCTAAAGTGTTGTTTTTATAGTATTAAAGAATATATGGGACATACAAATACAAATTTAAATTTAGTGTAATTATTAATATATAATCAATATAAATTAAAATTTAAGTATGTAGTGAATAATAATTGTATAATAATTAATGTAATTAATGTAATCAATGTGCTATGTGTATAATTTATATAATTAATATTTGCACGCTTGCTCGCAGGCAGAATACAATTACTATTAGGTTATAAGATCTCACCTTCCCTAAAAATGTATGTATTTCTTGCAAATAAACATTTGATTTGATTTGATTTGATTTGAAGAAAAAACTAAGAAAGAAGTACTGGGTGCATCCTTATTTGCAAACAGGATATGAAAGCAAGCATTTTTTTTAATATTCTATCGGAATACTCTGGTAATTTGGTGTTCCAAATTGCTGGCTGACTCTGGATTTCGATGATAAATGTTTCGGTATCGAATTCCATTATACCAGACGTACCACGTGCACATTCACTCAATGGCGGGCAGCCGCAGATGGCCGCAGACTGAGCCGCACAGTGCCCATAACAACCGTCCGGCTGGCCGTCACTCGGGCCGCATCGCAGTGCGCATTGAAATGAATATTACGTACATAATTGTGCTTGCGGTTAGCCGCACGGCTAGCCACATTGCGGCTATGCGCATTATGCGTATGAACCCCTTAACGCTTCAAATAATCATCAAAAAAAAAAAAACAGAAATACTCAGGCTTTTTTGCATGTGGCACTTTTGGTCTCACCTTCCTCCTAGCGAGGTACTGGTCGAGCCTGGAGCGGCAGGCCCTGAAGCAGTCGAGCAGGCCGGCGGCGGGCGGGCGGTGCGCGGGCCCGAAGCGCGCGCCCCAGCGCAGCGTGCCGTTGCGGCCCGAGCCGCCGCCGCCGCCTCGGTAGTCTTCCGAGAACGGGTATACTTCTGAAAGCGAAGACAAGGTCTTTTTATAAATTGAGGACTAAAATCATATAGGAAAAACACAAATCTATATAAGCACAGTACTCGCATCTCAGAGCTCTTACACACGAGCGACATGTTGCCAACGGCAGGTAACTGCAGCCGTCGACACGCGATGATGACGCTGATCTTTGAAGATGTCATGTCGCCGGCTGCCGTCGACAAGTTTCGACAGTAGCAGTTATCTTTGCCCTTGGCAACTTGCCGCTCGTGTGTACGAGCTAGAACGAGGTTTAAAGCTATGTTTAGACTTGTATCCTTTCCCCCTTTTTGGGGTTGCCGCAACAAGTCCTTTTCTTCCATACTTCTCTCTTAGTCCTCATCTCGGTAGTCACCCCCTTTCTAACCATAATATCATTCACAGTCCAACTATCGTTTCTTCGGGTTTCTCCTAGTCCAGTGGTGGGTAAACTTTTTTAATGGGGGGCCACAAAGTTTAAAAAATTCTAGAGGAGGGCCAGAATAATAGAAAAAATGCTTTTAATCATAATACGAGTATATTAAAAACATTGCAGTGCACACACAAATGTTACAAGTTATGCACCTATTAATCTACTAAGTAAAATCTACTTTAGGTATACTTCTTGACCGTCAAAACGTAATTGTAGCGGGCCATATACTATCCATGTCGATGGACCCTTGGCGGGCCGGATTAAATACTTTCGCGGGCCGGAGTTGGCCCGCGGGCCGTACTTTGCCCATCACTGTTAGTCTTATAGCCATATATAGATACTTAGTGGTCTTGATTACCTTGTGGCTCATCGAGGTGGTGTCTGGATGGGTCAGGTGAGCTCAGCAGACGTGTCGCCGACAGCTGGTGCGCCGGCACCCCGCTGGAATAGGATAATCACAATCACTACATAGTATAAAACAAAGTCGCTTCCCTCTGTCTGTCCCTATGTATGCTAAGATCTCTAAAACTACGCTACGGATTTTGATGTGGTTTTTTTAATAGATAGAGTGATTCAAGAGGAAGGTTTATACGTATAATACGCGGGCGAAGCCGCTGGCAAAAGCTAGTGTTTTATAAATGAGAAAATAAAGACCGTGCAATGGAGTCACGGTGCGACACGGTCGCTCCGCGTCGAGCAATGTACAAACGTAAGGTATATTTTGTGTGGCGTCGCCGTCGTTTCGCAGCCGCGACTGTGGCGTCGCGCTGTCGAGCTGCTCGTCGAGCCAGTTTGAAAGGTGTTGCGTCGCGATAAAACGCAGAATCGCCCCCGGGACACGTCACGCTACAAGTCACGCTTGTTTGTACGAGCCTTTAGGCACTTTTGAACTGACATCTACTTTAAAATGTTGCCTCTTCCAGAATGTAGTTTCGTATGAAGAAGGCCCAATAATTGAAAACTTTTTAAATGTATTTTTGCACATTTTTTTTTTATACAAGTCATTTTTAACATGTGGTGTTTTTGTACTGGAAGTCATTTGCTTCGTTTGTAATTTTCTTTTTAAAGCTATCGATAGTTTGCCCAACTTACCCTAGGAAGTCGCGCGACTCGATTGAGTCCCATGACATGTTCCGCGGGTGTAGACGACAGCGTCACCTACTGGAACTTGGATGCATCGCGCTGTCTCGCTCGCTCAGCGCGCTGGCTCGCTGTGGAAGAGCGAGAGAGAAAAGTGTTAGTTGATGCAGTTTTCAAATGGCACGTTATTCGGACTTTAAATAATTCCCATTATGGTGTTCTAAAATACAGCCAAGTAACTGCGACCAACATTTATAGTGGTCGCCGGCTGCTGCCGCAGTACTGCTCGCTTCGCTCGTTCGGCTTGCGCGCGGTTGGACAATCTAACATAATCTTTTTGGTTGGGTGCTATAGTTAAGCGACCAACTGAGAGAAAAGACCAAAAAATTATACAGAGGCTTAACAAAGAATGCATGCATCGTTCGAATAGCATTTTTATTTTATGAGAGATTCATTAATTACAAAAAAATAAAAAAAAAACGTATAGGACCTAATTTCATGAGAATATCAAATTAATTGTAGAGATTTGATTCAAAATCAAAAGTCATTTATTCAAACTAGGCTGAGAGTCAGCACTTTTTGAACGTCAAAGTAACAACCTTGTTATTAAGCTGTGATGTTTAAATTCTTCAGAAAAGGTTTTATAAGCAAATATCACACTACCTAAGAAGGAATTGCGTGCCAAATTATAGAATTAGTTACTCTAGTTCCTAATGCCTGTGGATCTGCCACAGACAATAACTATCTATTAGAAAGATTATTTTTTAATAAACATTTCGAGGCAGAATTAATAAGTAAGAAATTCTTACCTGATTAAGAGGAATTTTGACTGATGTTACAATACGAATACATTGTTAGAACACTGCTGACATCCATCTTTCACGGAGTTAAAACCTGCAAATAAAGAAAATGTTTTTGAGTAAAATTATCAGTATTTATTCACCGTCACTTTTAGGAGGTTTTAGTAAATATTGGAATGAAATTTAGAACGAAGTTCTTAAACACAGCTTGCGGTAGGAATAAAATTGTAGAAATCGAATTTGACTCTGTAATAAAAAAAAAGACAAAGAGAGCAAGAGATAGTTTTCGTGGTTATCGAGGGTGCCAATAGTGAGGTTAAAATAAAGATCCAAAATGGCGGTTGCCAAAGTTTTCACCATGGGTCTCATTTTCATATTTTCTGAGGGTGCTGAATCCTATAGTGACGTCAAAGTAAAGTTTGAGTCTTTTAAAGGTAGTTTAAACGATGTTACATTCGAAGTTGAAGAAAAAGTGTAAAGAACTTCGTTCCAGAAGAATTGGGTCCTGTCGACAACACACCTTTTTAACCGACTTCAAAAAAAGGAGGCGGTTATCAATTCGTCTGTTTTTTTTGTTACCTCATAACTTGGTAAACCGATTTCGATGATTTTTTATTTGAAAGCTGTTGCTTCCCGAATGGTCCCATTTTAATTTGGTTCCATTCGGACACTGGGGTCCATGTGAAAACCATATAAGTCTTAAATTAGCATTAAGTATTTGCGCGACAAATGAACGAATAACGTGATTAGATTAGTGCAGGGTATCAACCATAACTAAAAAGTTAAAAATAAAAACTTTTTACAAAAAAAAATAAAAACCGACTTCCTTAGAAAAAAAAAAAACACTGCAAAGTCAAAAATAACTTTAATTTCGGAAGTCGGTGGCAAAAAAACCTTAAAAACAGATCCTAAGACACCGAATTCCGAAATTAAAGTTATTTTTGACTTTGTAGTGTTTTTTTTTAATTTATTTTTTTCACTTATTATTTTATAAAATCATACAGTTTATTGTTAAACATAACATTACATCATGCTGGTATTCCCAGAAGGATTAAGCAGAGCCGTACCTGCAATACACCCACATTTTATGCACCACATTTTCTAGAAGAAGAAGTGGATTTCTGATGTCAGAGAGGGTAAATAAAGAGAACAGATAAAAAAAACTGGCCAAGAGCGAGTCGGACTCGCGCACCGAGGGTTCCGTACAAACCTGCAGGAATTCACGGTAACGGTTCACGGTTCAAATTAAATGTTTTTTTTTTTGAATTTTTATATTTGAGTTGACTGAATGAAAGGTAAATTGTGGGTTACGATTTATGACGTATTAAAAAAAACCACTTACTAGATCTCGTTCAAACCAATTTTCAGTTGAAGTTTACATGGTAATGTACCTACATCATATATTTTTTTAGTTTTATCATTCCCTTATTTTAGAAGTTGGGGGGGGGGGGGGACACATTTTACCACTTTGGAAGTGTCTCTCGCGCAAACTATTCAGTTTTGAAAAAAATGATATTAGAAACCTCAATATCATTTTTGAAGACCTATCCATAAATACCCCACACGTATAGGTTTATTTTAAAAAAAAAATGAGTTTCAGTTCTATGTATGGGGAACCCCAATTAATATTGTTTTAAAAAAAAATGATATTAGAAACCTCAATATCATTTTTGAAGACCTATCCATAGATACCCCACACGTTAGGTTTGATGAAAAAAAAATTTGAGTTTCAGTTCTATGTATGGGGAACCCCAAATATTATTGTTTTTTTTCTATTTTTGTGTGAAAGTCTTAATGCGGTTCACAGAATACATCTACTTACCAAGTTTCAACAGCATAGCTCTTATAGTTTCGGAAAAAAATGGCTGTGACATACTCGGACAGACAGACAGAAAGACAAACATGACGAATCTATAAGGGTTCCGTTTTTTGCCATTTGGCAACGGAACCCTAAAAAAAACATGTATCTGATGTTTCTTTATCCATTTATTAGCAAGAAATTTAAGACTACAATCATCCAAATTCTAATTAAATGATCAGAGGGGTAATTGCGGAACTTTTTATCGGTAGGAATTGGTTTAATATTCATAGTTAAACAACATTCATTGCGTTATTTACGTTGCTGAGCCACAATTTATTCGAAGAAATGACGCAATGGTTTAGAAATAATCTTCGTTAGTAAATAAATTGTGCGTTTCGCAATTAGGATGCAGGAGCACATTTTAATAAAGCCCTGCACTCTAATTGCAAAACGCACTATTTATCAGAATCTGAATGGGATTGAAGATTATTTCTAAACCATTGCGTCATTTGTTCGAATAAATTGTAAATTGCAACGTAAATAACGCAATGAATGTTGTTTAACTATCAATATGAAACCAATTCCTACCGATAAAAAGTTACGCAATTACCCCTCTGGTGCTCTTTTCTCGCCGCTTCCCATTCATGACCCACAAAAAACACACTCAGATTGGAAATACAGAAAAACCGCAGAAGAACTTAATCAGTTGCCTCAAAAACTCAGTTTATGTAAAAAAGAAAACCGGCCAAGTGCGAGTCGGACTCGCGCACCGAGGGTTCCGTATAAACCTATAGGTATTGACGGTTTATGCATAAGGTTTATGTTTATGTAATTAAAGGTTTTTTTTTTTAATTTTCATATTTGAGTTGATTGAATGAAAGGTAAATTGCGGTTTACGATTTATCACGTATTAAAAAAAAACTACTTACTAGATCTCGTTCAAACCAATTTTCGGTGGATGTTTACATGGTAATGTACATCATATATTTTTTTTAGTTTTATCATTCCCTTATTTTAGAAGTTACGGGGGAGGACACATTTTACCACTTTGGAAGTGTCTCTCGCGAAAACCATTCAGTTTAGTAAATAATTATATTAGAAACCTCAATATCATTTTTAAAGACCTATCCATAGATACGTATAGGTTTGATGAAAAAATTTTTTTTTGAGTTTCATATCTTAGTATGGGGAACCCCAAAATTTATTGTTTATTTTTCTATTTTTGTGTAAAAATCTTAATGCGGTTCACAGAATACATCTACTTACCATGTTTCAACAGCATAGCTCTTATAGTTTCGGAAATAAATGGCTGTGAAATACGGACGGACAGACAGACAGACAGACATGACGAATCTATAAGGGTTCCGTTTTTTGCCATTTGGCAACGGAACCCTAAAAAGGTAGAAATAACTGTAGGAGAAAACGAAGCAAGTAATAGCGTGGGCGGGGGGGGGGGGGATGGGGTGTGACGTGGTAGGCAGGGCTTTGAATAACGTTAAAAATTTGGTATCGTTACTTTCATCGGACGAAGATAACGTTACGCCTAGTAGTTTAAACTAGTAGGTGCGACAACGGATGAGCCGCATATGTTGAATGTTGTTCATCAAAATATGCAGGGTCTGTCCGGCAAAGAGTTAGAGTTAAGCTTATTTATAGAGAATCATGATGTTCAGGTGTTATGTTTAACTGAACATTGGTTGAAAGAACATGAAGTAGTGTTTATCAATGATGATAATTTTACTGTACAAAGTTCATTTGCGAGAAAAAGGACCATCCGCGGTGGTTCTTTAGTTCTTGTTTCAAACAAGCTGAAATGTAAGCAACGTTTAGATTTAGTTAATCTTTCTATTGAGCGCACTATTGAGTTGTCTTGTGTTGAACTCGAGCGATACGTTATAATTTGCGTTTATCGACCCCCCTCTGGGGATTTCATTTGTTTCGAATCAGTCATGGAGGATTTACTCAATAAGTTAAAATCAAGTAATAAAAGTATAGTTGTATGTGGAGATTTTAATATTAATATTCTAGAGGTAACTCCATTAAGTATTAGACTTCTTAATCTGTTTAGGTCATTTAATTTATTTAACTTGTTTTTTGAACCAACCAGGATCACGGCATGTTCGTCAACTTGTCTTGATAATATATTTAGTGATTGTGATGCCAAAAATAAATTAGTGTTAACTGATTTAACGTCCGACCACTGTGGTTTGCTATCCAGTTTCCCTATGCCATTGTGTAAAAAGGCGCGTAAACTTGAATGCAGGCCTTATACAGCTAGTCGTTGCACCAAGTTTAAAAATAATATAGCTCGCAGAATTGCACCATCTATAGTAGAACACGATAATCCTAATGCAATTTATGAAGCCCTCTTTGATGTAGTGCAAAAAGAGTACAAATCTACTTTCAAGACCAAAACCATTGACATTAATGGCACCTCCGTTGGCTTTAACCAATGGGCTACTCCAGGTATTTACAAAAGTAGAGCGAGGCTTTACGAGTTATATGGTTTAAAAAAATACAGGTTTGATACTCCTTTCCTAGAGTACGTAAAAAAATATTCAAAATTATTTAAACAGATTAGTGCTTTTGCTAAATCCAAATTTTTAAGCGATCAAATTAAAAATTCAAATAATAAAATAAAAACTACTTGGAAAATCATTAACAATGAGACGGGTAAATCGGTTAAACAAGAAAAACAACTTGAAATTTTGGTCGACAACAAATTAGTTAATACGCCAGCTGACGTAGCACAGGCATTTAATGAGTTTTTTGCCAACATACCTGTAACTACGACTCGCTCCTTAAATTTGTCCCCGTCTAAAGCTGATAATCTTTTGCATAGTAGTGTGCCAAAAAGTAGTTGCCTATTCAATTTTGAACATGTAACGCCTTGTGATGTAGTTAATGTTTTTAACACACTTAAGTCTAAAAACACTGGTGATTTCTGGGGCATTTCCATCAAACTATTAAGTAATATAATAGACATCGTAGCCCCCTATTTAGCTGTTACTTTTAATAAATGTGTTGATGTCGGAACTTTTCCTGACCTCATGAAGAGTAGCAAAGTCATACCATTATTTAAATCAGGTAATAAAAATGACGTTTCTAATTTTAGGCCTATTTCTATCTTACCTGCATTTAGCAAAATATTTGAAAAGTTAATCCTCAAGCAGTTGCTAAGACATTTTAATTTAAATAGCCTCCTTCATAATGAGCAATATGGCTTTACAAAAGGTCGTTCAACTACAGATGCGGGTGTTGCTCTCTTGAAACACATTTTTAACGCATGGGAGAAGTCGCAAAATGCTATCGGAGTATTCTGTGATCTCTCCAAAGCCTTTGATTGCGTGCACCATGACACGCTTTTGCGTAAACTACGTCATTACGGTGTCCATAACGAAGCTATAAACGTAATAAATTCTTACTTACATAATAGGTTCCAATGTGTAGATATTAATGGTGTAAAGTCTGCCGGGCTACCGGTTCAGTTAGGTGTGCCTCAAGGCTCTATACTCGGCCCATTCTTGTTCTTAGTGTATATCAATGACTTACCATTCTTTTTAAAGGGTATTTGTGACGTTGTACTGTTTGCAGATGATACATCTCTTATTTTTAAAGTAGACAGGAACAGACCAGATTTTGACGACGTGAACTGTGCACTCTCGATGGTTACCGATTGGTTTACGGCAAATAACCTAGTTCTCAATGCCAAGAAAACCAAATGTGTAAAGTTCGCCTTACCGAATGTTAGAAATCTAGGTCCCAACATCGTCTTAGATAAAGAGGTGCTTAAAACTGTAGACTCGGCAGTTTTTCTGGGCATAACAGTGGATGGCAAACTTCAGTGGGGCCCACATATTTCAAGCCTAGCGGGAAGGCTCAGTTCAGCTGCCTACGCCGTCAGAAAAGTAAGACAATATACTGACGTTGATACAGCTCGGTTAGTCTATTTTAGTTATTTCCACAGCGTTATGTCTTACGGTATTCTACTGTGGGGTACTGCAGCTGATATTCAAAATATTTTTGTCCTTCAGAAACGAGCTGTTCGAGCAATTTACCAGCTAGGTGCCAGAGTTTCCCTAAGGGACTTTTTTAAAGATATTGGTATTCTTACGGTGTCATCACAATTCATTTTCGCCAACATCTTATATATTAGGCAAAATATACACTTATACGCTAAAAACAGTGATATTCACACTGTTAACACTAGAAGTAAGGACAAACTACGTGTTCCCTTTCACCGGCTTCATAAGGTGCATAACTCATTTGTTGGGCTTGGTATAACATTTTACAACAAGCTACCACCTTCTTTACTAGAATTACCTTTTAATGCGTTTAAAGCTCAAGTAAAATCCAACCTTTGTCAAAAGGCGTACTATTCCATCAACGATTATTTAAATGATAAGAATAGTTGGTCGCTGTGATTAACTCAAGACAATGTTTATGTTCTTTCTCCAGTATTAGCGTACCTAGTGATAGGTTCAATATAATTGTTTCCTTATTTTTTTTCCTGTTTATGCCAATTTTATTTTATTAGTATTGCATAATGTGGTTAGCTAGCGACCTCGACAAGTAATCATTCAATTCTTGCTTGAGCAACCGGCAGCAAGTTCGTCATGCTCCCTTAGATGTCAATGCTTGCGGTAGCGTCGGGGGTCGGGTTGCCCCCTTCCCTCAAATATGGCGAGGGGGGCAATGGCTGATCTTTGCGTTATGCTCGTGAACGGGTGCTGCTTGTGGTGACTGGTCGTCTTGCTGACTTTGGTGTTGATATTATTATTAATATTACTTACCTGTTTAATTTATTTTACATCGATGGTCCTAGTTTATCATTTGTGGCCTCGAGTTGTAACTCAGGTCGTAACAGCTATGTGAACATTCAGCATTGCATATGTAAGCTGTCACGCCCTTTATGCCAGGAGGCTTTTATTTTTGCAGCCATTTTTACATTATACATATTTTTTTGCTTATGCTTGAGTATAGTTTTCATTTTATTTGTTGGTATATTGGGTTGGCTAGCTGGCATATAGCAAATCATTTAATTTAATTTGTGTCTCTTAATGTTTTACTATATACCATTGTATAGAATCAAGTTCTTCTAACTGGACAGACAGCTGTGCTGCTGGGGAGTTTGTTGGCCACTTCTTCTTCCCAGCTAAAGCACTAGGAAGTGCGCGACGGGTGGGCGTTTTGGGGGGACTGTCTTTTGTAATTTTGACGTTCGAAAAGTGCTGATCCTCAGCCTAATTTGAATAAATGACTTTTGATTTTGATTTTGATTTTGGTTATTATTAGAGGTCACGTTATGCTTGGTAACGATACTTGGCATACGTTTTACCGGTAACTGAGTAACGTTAATTTTTTATTTATTTTCTTTCATCTCTTTTTTTCGTCTACATTAATGAAGTTGCATTTGCATCGTTTGATTGGCGATGTTGCCGTAGAGCGCCGCCGCCCATGTGGCGTGCCGCTTAGGTTGCGCGGGTTTAACGCATTAAGTAACGATAAAAGTATCGATACCAGTAACGATAATGGTAACGTTATTTTATGGATTCGATACCAAAGTATCGTTACCCGTGTTACCGTTAAAAATTAACTTTATGAAAATAACGTTACTTAACGATACTTATAGTGTGAATTTGGTAACGTTACCAAGCCCTGGTGGTAGGTCATCATCGTCATCATTATTTCAATCGAAAGACGTCCACTGCTGGACATTGGCCTCCACGGGTATGCCATAATCGCCATGCTTAGCAGGCGGGTTCGCGATCGCAGCATGGTGGTCCACTGCATAGAGAACGCTGCTGCCCATTCTCTAGCAAGTCCCTTAGTCGCCTCTTACGACACTCACGGAAAGAAATGACAGGCCTGTTGGTCTAGTGGTTAGTGACCCTGACTGCTATGCCGGAGGTCGTGGGTTCGATTCCCGCCCAGGACAACTGTTTGTGTGATGAGCACGATTATTTGTTCTGTGTCTGGGTGTAATTTATCTATAATATGTATGTATTTAGAAATATATAAGTATGTTTATCAGTTGTCTAGTACCCATAACACAAGCTCTGCTTAGCTTGGGACTAGATGGCGTTGTGTGATAGTTGTGGATTATTATTATTATTTCCTTTATTTCATTTAAATACATATTAATTACATTTTTAAATATTAAAATATAAAAAAGATATAAGAAAACATTTAAAAATATAAAAAATTATTATTATTATTATTATTAAATGGGACGTGAAACACGTGGTAGGTCAGGGTACGAAATGTCACACTGACGAAGTTGCGGGCAGAAGCTTCTTTTTTTGTGGGTCAAATCAAATGACGTCTCCCGCTCTGGGCGGAACGGACTTACTCGGATGGACTCTGTATCAGACTTACTGACTAAACACCCGTGTTCCTTCAATTGCCCATGACAGGGTCACGGTGCGGGCAGAAGCTAGTCCTACCATAGTTATAAATATGAAAATTTGTTAGGCCATTGTGTAGCAGTGGACGTTATCTAGAGCTTCCATTATTTGTTATTTTTGTGACAACAAAATATACGTACATATAGCAAAATACAAGTAGGTCCTATTTTCCTTGTATTTGACTACGATTTATGATTGCATTATACATACGTGAATATATAAGTAATATTATACCAGTTCCAAGGATTTTCTATGTTGTTCATTATTCCTCAGTTTAGTATGACAGATTACGTCGGTATTGACTCGAGACTATGTAGGTACCTACTGACCAGGTTGTAGTAGAACTTTTTCCATGAAGTTTCCTGAGAAATTGTAATAATCAGTGATCGGATAATCGGGTGCTTATTTACGCAAACTTCTTCCTTGAAAGAATAATATGGACATTCCTTTCTGAATCAGTAATTTTGTAAAAACAACTATAAAAAACTTAATGATATTATAGCAGGGGTTATATTGATGAAGTATCTTTATTTAATTTAAAATAAATGGAATATCAATAAAACTAAACCAGTCCTCATAAAAACTTTCATTGTAAATTAAAAGTTCCACTAGAATCTGCTTATTAAATCTAAACAAAATACAATGAGAGTTTACAAGGAAGGAACAGCCATCTTGAAAGTACGAGTAAGTATGTTAGCATTATTAACATTTTTTTTTTCATTTTCACTGCAAGTCCTAACTATATTTTGTATGCTGGTAACATTTTTAGCAATCTCAGGAATTTCAAACAATTCCAGGATACGGGATTCTGAAAGGCATGTCCGTATTATTCTTTCGTGGGACTAAAACCGAAGTTTAGGTATATTAGCGCCCGATTATCCGATCACTGGTAATAATATAGTTGCGTCGCGCCTTTCTACGGGAGCCTTAGGCGCTGCCCAAACTACGTATGACACCGTAAAATGCTGTTTTTTGTTGCATAGTAAGTTGAGGTACACACAGCTACTGATTAAGCTATACATTTCCAGTTTTAGCTGAGCTCGCATTGTATAGATTGTTCGTACAATGAGAAGTCACCTTATACTGGAAACGGTTGTTGTGTAGCCGTGCGTTCAGCACGCGTAGCATGACCACTGTAGAAATGGGTTTTGTCGACGGAAGAATAGATAAAATTACAGATTGTAGAAAGATTAAAGACAAAATTAAAGATTGTAGAAAGATTTATACCGTTTTATGCTGGCGTAGCACGACAATTCTATCTCTATTCTACAAAGAATAGACAAAACCCATTTCTACGGTGGTCATGCTACGCGTGCAGAGGGACGTAATCAATCCGCATCGGCATTTATTCGCAGTTTTTGCGATAGCTTCGATAAAATGTATTAAAACCACTTTGTATAGCTTGAGGATATTCTAATACTTCCTGTCACTGCTATTGACCTGCACCATAATTGCGAAACACACAATTTATCAGAATTTGAATGGGATTGAAGATTATTTCTAAGCCATTGCGTCATTTGTTCGAATAAATTGTCGGCTCAGCAACGTAAATAACGCAATGAATGTTGTTTAACTATGAATATTAAACCAATTCCTACCGATAAAAAGTTCCGCAATTACCCCTGTGGCCAGTAGTGGTATACGAATTAGTGCAGGGTAGATATAATATCTAAAATGTGAAAACTTTTTGCATACAAAAAAACAACCCATTTCCAAAAAAAAAAAAAAAACACTTCTAAGTGAAAAATAACTTAAATTTCAGAAGCCGTTGGCAAAAAACTAAAATACAGATCCAACGACACCGACTTCCGAAATTAAAGTTATTTTTCACTTTGTAGTGTTTTTTTATTCGGGCCATCCTTTAAGACTATGCAAGTAAGTATTCCATATACATACATACATAGACTCACGCCTTTTTTCCAATGGGGGTATGCAGAAACTACTACGCACCTGATTCTTCTGAAGAACATCAACATTTTTTTTTACCATGTATAAATTCAAACTCAAATTATTTATCACAACATAGTATAAAACTAAATCGCTTCCTTCTGTCTGTCTCTATGTATGCTTAGATCTTTAAAACTTCGCAACGGATTTTGATGCGGGTTTTTCAATAGATAGAGTGATTCAAGAGGAAGGTTTGTACGTATAATACGCGGGCAAACATTGCTCGCAGAATAAGCAAACTGAAGTGGCAGGGGCCATGTCTGTCGAAGGACCGACGGCCGATGGAGCAGACGAGTCCTGGAGTGGAGACCGCGTATCGGCAAGCGTAGCGTGGGACGCCCCCCAGGTAGGTGGACCGACGACAGCTAGGTGGACTGACTGACAGACCCCTCCACCCAGCCCAGGGTGGAGGACATCCATGAGGATTTCCACACGACTTAAAGAAAGTTGCTGGGACAGACTGGATGCGGAAGGCAGAGGACAGGGTGTTGTGGCGCAGTATGGGAGAGGCCTATGTCCAGCAGTGGACTGCAATAGGCTGAGTTGATTGATTTGACTGACGCTGGTGAAGTCACTGACAAAACCTACTTGCCAATAGACCTATTACAGGCACTTTTGAATTGTCAAGGGGTCAGCGAGTCAGAATTATGAAGCTAGTTGCCCACACCAAAGCGTAGTAGGTAGTAGTTCCAAATAGTGCAATAATATTTCGCCGACCTACTAAAAGTTGCCTACAATAAAAAATTTAGCTGATTCTAAACTTTTCCGAGTGAATCCGACTGAATTCTCCTGAGAGCGATTCAGCTTTCCGCTCTAAAGAGTTGGCACTGATAACTGTTTTGCACTGAAACATTATTTAGTACAAACTTACATTGCATTTATGGCATAATTTAGTCTAGGTTTGGTGTTTCAGTTCCAGATGCAGCTGAATATTTACATACATACATAAAATCGCGACTTTTTCCCATGGGGGTAGGCAGAAACCACGGAAAGCCACCTGCTACGATCTCTACACACTTCTTTTGCCTCGTTTAGGTTCATACAATTGGTCATACACACACGCCGGTTGCGAGTACTACGCACCTGACCTTTCTGAAGAACAGCACCAATAAGGTCACTGTTATGTCGTTCCCTCCCGATGTTTCCACTCACATCTGCCTTTACCTCCATCTTGCATTTTGTATCTACCTTTTGTAAGCCATCCTTCATTCATCCTTTCAACATGACCAAACCATCTAAGAATACTTTTAAAAAAGATTGTCACTACATCTTTTAAACCATACCGTTCTCTTATCACATGACTACCTATTTATGAAATATAAATGCACAAGCAAAAAACCGTAGTACCCCTAAAGCGGATTTCATGCCTAACTTAGGCATGAAACCCTTTTTACACGCTTTATATTAGCTTCACTTGTATGTTTGTTTGTAACCGACTCCTTATAGCGCGATTTTGACCCACTTTAAACGACCAGATTTCATTTAAACTCTTTAGATTTATCGAGGACCGATGACAATACTATAATTTCATAAATTTGTGCCATTTTCCTTGCCAGGATTACCAGGACAGCAAAAAAACTGTCTTCGAAAATTACGCTGACGTACGTCACAAACTACGCTGACATACGTCTCAAAATTCGAAGCACCCTAAAAAATAGAAAATAAATAATAGTTTTAAAAAAACTAAAAAAACACGCTTCCATAGAAAACCACTAAAAAGTAGAAAATCGATGAAGTTGCTGATAACAAATTTTTAGGATTACAAATAGACTGCAGTTTAAACTGAAAAGCACATATTGACATATTGTGTAAAAAAACTTTTTTACAAAAAAAAAAAAACAACCGACTTCCTTTAAAAACACTACAAAGTGAAAAATAACTTTAATTTCGGTAGTCGGTGTCTTAGGATCTGTATTTATGGTTTTTTTGCCACCGACTTCCGAACTAAAGTTATTTTTCACTTTGTAGTGTTTTTAAGGAAGTCGGTTGTTTTTTTTTTTGGAAAAAAGTTTTTATTTTTAAATTTTTAGTTGTGGTATTCACCCTGCACTAATTCCAAACAAACAATGCATATTTATGCGATAGCAGAAATCGCGTTCCGGTGTCTGTCTCCCGAACTCATCATCAGATCTATATGAAAATTATATGGGACCATTTCGGAATAAACCCCTTTCGAACAAAAAAAGAATTTTGCAAATCCATCTATATATGACGGAGTTATGGCCGAACATACATTTAAAAAAAAAAAAAACATATAAACATCCGAATTGAGAACCTCCTCCTTTTTGAAGTCGGTTAAAAAATTGAGTTCGTCTGCATTTGCTTTACATAGATTATCCTCCATTGTAGATATAAAAGCACTTCTGGCAGCTTACTACGGTATAGCTGAATCTTACTTACGCTACGGCACGGCAGGGCTGTCCAAACTACATACCTTCAAGGGCTAATTAAATTTACTACAAAAGCCGGAGGGCCGCAGAAACAAATATTTTCAGTTTTCAAGTAAAAAAAATACAAGGTAACCATTTCTTTATACGATTATTGGTTCTTCGTTAATTTGTCTTTAATAATCATATCGATATCAATGTCAACATTCGTTTTTGCCAGACGCATAGCATGAAGAAGTGACTTATCTGAACAATGAAGATCTATACTTAGATTTTATAAAGTTCATTGTTGAATACGTACTTTCACATAAATAAGTGATACTAGACTATAACTGAAGAAATAAAACTATTTTCTGATTAATTTACACTTTAAAACATCCGTCGCGGGCCGCATAAAAACAAGTCGCGGGCCGCATGCGGCCCGCGGGCCGTTGCCTGGACAGCCCTGCGCTACGGTATCATTTTCTGGGCAAACTCCACCGACAAAGAGACAGCATTTAAAGCTCAAAAAAGATGTCTCCGGGCAATGTATAAACTAAAAACCACCGACAGTTGCAAGCCATATTTCAAGCAGTACAACATATTGTCACTTCCTTGTATTTATATTCTTGAAGTAGCTATGTTTGTGAAGAACAATCCAAATCGTTTTGAACGTTTGGCCGATGTATACCCAAGAAACAGACATGACAATTCAAAATTAATAAAGAAAGGCTGTTATTTCACAATAACAGCCTTATCGCAAAAATAAAATTTTTGGTTTGAATGAGACCTAGTACGGAACCCTACGGTATCCGTCTGTCTGTCAAACTAAAAATTTTCAACGCCGGCTAGTCATGTTTCGCCGGTAACGAAACCATAGCGCGATTCAGGAATCGGGGCTCAACTAACAACGCCATCTAGGGAGACAAGAGGTAAAATTTTGACTGGCGTGGCGTTAATAGTTTGGTTGAGTGGTTACTGTTTCTATTCGGGGTTACTTTGAATTATTATCCATCAAACAAAGCCTCAATTGACTCTCTCGCTCCTTCCCTCAATAATAACTGTCTATATCGCACCTTTGGTATTCTAATCTCCGGATAATTCTGTGCAATGCAATCCACCTATCTATAACTTAGGATTTTAGCTCATAATATATCCTGCCAAACCGAAGTAAAGTTTACTTTGTTGTTCATTATAATTCTATTTACTACTGTCACCCTTGTTTCAGTCTTTTTTTTAGTGCATTACTTTTAAATGGTCTGTTTTGCATTCGGCGTTTTGATTTTTTAACTATTTGTTTTTTACCAAAGTTCTCTGCATAGAAGGGTAGAAGTTGATCTAAACAATAATTAATTTAAAAGTAATTAATAATAATATTAATAAAACTACCGATGACAGATGACGAATGAATGTTTATTGTAATCACCAAATGACAGTACATAAAAAGTATACTGGCTGTTCACAATGGTGTACTGGTGCCTACGCTTATGTATGGAAGTGAATGTTGGGTATGGCAAAAGAAGCATGAAAGTAGAATAAATGCTGTGGAAATGCGTTCCTTGCGAAGCATGTGTGGTGTGACTATGAAGGATAGGCTGAGGAATGATGTGTTATGAGAACGGTGTGGTTTAAAAGAAGATGTAGTGACAAAAATTGAAAAAAGTATGCTTAGATGGTTTGGTCATGTTGAGAGGATGAATGAAGGTCGGCTCACAAAAAGTATTTACAAGGCAGATGTGAGTGGAAACACCGGGAGGGGACGCCCTAGGAGGACATATAGGGACCTTATTGGTGATATTCTTCAGAAAGGTCAGGTGCGTAGTACTCGCAACCGGCGTGTGTGTATGACCAATTGTATGAACCTAAACGAGGCAAAAGAAGTGTGTAGAGATCGTAGCAGGTGGCGTTCCGTGGTTTCTGCCTACCCCCATGGGAAAAAGGCGTGATTGTATGTATGTAAAAAGTATATCATGTAGACGGCGCTAGCTATATGATCTTGTTACATTATATTAACAACTCCGCTTAACAAAATCAAAAAATCTAACATAACTAAAATGCCAAGCTTTTTCATGAAATAATAACGTTTAAATAATGTACCGTGTCAAACCACTATGATGCACAAAAGTATTTATTGCATGGCCCCAATTGTTTATAATAAATTGCCAAGTGCTTGGAAAGACTTGAAAACGATACAATTCAAAAACACACTTCGTAAATTCTTAATCGATAAAACATACTACAGTGTAACTAAGTTTTTAACGGACAAATTTTCTATCAAACAACCTCGAATTTTTAATTAATTAATTATTATTTTTCTAATGGAATAATTATGTTGTATTGACCTCGAATTTTAATGTTTGTTTGTCTATTTATCTTCGGACCACGATTTTGTATTTTTTTTTTTTTTGTATTTTAATTTTAATTTAACATGGTATAATGTAATAATTAAGTTGATATTTTTAATGTAAATTTGAATTTAAATAATTTTATTTAATGAGAATGACATAAATAATTTAATGTTTCAATAAGAATTTAAATTTTAACAATTTTATATAATGTAAATGTTTGCATGCCGAATGGTGAAATATGGCAGAACTCTGATGAAAACCTACTAATACCTACTTATGTATAACCCATATTTGCAAATAAATGCTATTCTATTCTATTCTAAAATAATGGAAAAAAGCGTGGGGTGCCTGATATCAATAAAAAAATACATTAAAAAGCACCGCACGCTTTTTTTCCATTATTTTCTACATTTTAGTTTGGTTTTCTATAGAAGCGTGTTTTTTAGTTTTTTTTTTTAGTACTGTTTTCTACCAGAGAAGTAATTGCGTACTACACTATCAGTAGGAATCACTTTCATTTTGACGGTTTCACAACATTCATGGCTTTACGTTGTTTAGCAAAGACATTTTTCGAACCTATGAAAGAATGGATTAGCAAAAAGATTCAAAAGTGATTCACATTCTAATTAATAGTTTTTTTTTTTTCAATTAGGGTACTGTACCGTGTGGTGCCGGACGTAAAGAATAACACCACCCCATTTCTTGCCGTGGATGTTGTAAAAGGCGACTAAGGGACTTACTAGAGAATGGGCAGCAGCGTTCTCTATGCATTTTACCACCATAATGCGATCGCCAACCTGCTTGCCAAGCGTGGTGATTATGGCAAAGCCCCCCAAAGGGGAGGCCTAAGTCCAGCAGTGGACGTCTTATGGCTGAAATGATGATGATGATGATTTGAATACTGCTTTAATTTTAAAATCGTTGGAATAAATGTTACGGTGAAGCGCGTTTGTGTTAAGCCCACAGAAGACTTATCCCTACTAGTATTATTTATTTATTTATTTATTTATTTATTTATTTCTTTGGGAAAACAAACAGTTACACAAAAGTTCCTTAATTAATAATCCTTAATGTATAAAGTTAATAGTGTTTGTGTAACTCACAACGTTATCCACATGTTACCTGTTCAAATTTAATAGGAACTAACTAGGCATGCGAGTGAATTTACATTACATTATGCTTAGGCTACAAAGTACGTTATAAAGTAAATTTAGCTAAATAATTTTTGGATTACAGTTTTTCGAAATTTGTTAGATGATAGTGTGAATAGATCAATATCCGAAAAAAATGTGTTATAATTATTTGCTATGCGACGTAGAGGCGCGCGAACTCCAGCATTGGTGCGGCAAGGTGGAATGGCGAATAGAGGGCGTGCGCGCACCTCGCGTCTCATAACAGTTCTAGGTACAACATAACTTAATTTATTTACCAATTCTGAGCAGTCATATCTGTTTCCACATATGTCATTCAGAAACATCATCTCTAGGAAAAGGCGTCTAGACTTCAAATCCATCAACTTAACATCCTTACAGGCGTCATTATGGCTCAAACCATGGCGGCAACGGTAACGCACAGCTTTGAGAAATTTGCGCTGTACCTTTTCTAAGCTATCTATGTATTTTTTGTATAATGGATTCCATATTAATACGGCGTATTCAAGTTGTGACCTGACAAGTGACTTATACAGATGTATGTAGGTATCAGGACGCTTGAAGTCTGATGTGGTTCTCATCACGAAACCATACATGCGGTATGAGTTATTAATAATTTTGTGAATGTGTTGATCAAGATGGAGCTTACTATCCAATATAACCCCCAGATCTTTCACCGACGTAACTTCGCGCAGAGGAGCATCGCTGAGAATATACGTACTTTTTATAATATTTTTGTTTTTTGTGAATTTGATAGATACACATTTAGAAGTGCTTAATTGAATTTTGTTTCTAACACAATACGCAGAAAATCTATTCAAGTCGTTTTGAAGTAAATCACAGTCGGTAAGCGTGCGTATTGTTCTGTATATTTTTAGATCGTCTGCGTAGAGTAAGAATTTTGAATGCAAAAAACAATTCGAGAGGTCATTGATGAATATAACAAAAAGTAAGGGGCCTAAGATTGAGCCCTGGGGCACGCCAGAGGACACGTTGACCGATTTTGATTGATATCCCCTAATAACGACTCGTTGAGTCCTGTTTGTTACGTACGATATAAACCAGCGAAGTAAATCCCCGCGAATCCCGTTATATGCCAACTTGTCAAGAAGTAACTCATGGTCCACCTTATCAAAAGCTTTCCGGTAGTCTGTGTATATGGCGTCCGTTTGTATCTGTTGATCCATATTATGGAATAAATAATTTGTGAAAGTTAATAAAGGAGACGGGCATTTCTGGGCCAAAATGTAATAAGTGGAGAAATGGTTTTAAAAAAAGCTTATATTTTTCTATATCACAATCTGAAAAATCAACTCAATTTACAATCTGGAAAATGAGAAATCCTAAAATTAAGTTAAGGTTCCCAAGTAAATGGAATATCGATTAAATTATAATCGATTAACGTTCATACTATTTAAGAAGATGCCTTCACCAGATGATTAATTCAATTAAAATAATTAAATCTATTAGAAATAACATACTGCACAGCTTAAACCAATTAAATATTTATCTAATTAACATAAATTGATCCACGTTTGTTAATCGATTAATTTATGTTTAGTCTGTGCTAACTCTGACATGACATGCATGACATAACGCTGACACCTGACACTCACTCGTTTCACATTGTTTATTGCATGTGCGTATCGTGTTTCCACCCATAGTTTTATTGATGTTTCCTCAACCCCTGCTTTCATTCTACGGACTTCGGAGCTACCTTCTTGTATAACCCTTGCCTTGCTACCATACCCGACACGGAGAACTCTGCTTAAACGTTGAACTTGGACTTGTCATTTTGGATTCTACGAACAGCCTACCGAATTGAAAGCGACACCATGGATCGTTGTGTAAATTGTCGCATAGCGACTAATCGCTGTAATACAACAGATCGTCGAGATTTGGATGACGAAATGATATTAGCAGTAATTCGTCAATGGCATACACCACAATCTGTAAGTACTTACTCACATCTTGTTTACCTCACCAACGTCTACCACGCTGGCTTGCAATCTTTACAATATTTTTTCCTTCACCATTATACTAACAAAATAATAATAAAAAATAAAAGGTCCCCCCGAATCAGGGAAGACTTATGACCAGCAGTGAACGTCTTTCGGCTGAAATGATGATGATGGTGATGATGAATTATAATCATATTCTTTATATTTAACACCCCAACTGTATTTTAAAGAATGAGAATCGCACTACAAAAATCAGCTGTTAAGTGTAGATTGTTACGTAACCTCACTTTTCCTAAATCTTATTTAACTCGGTTCTCAGATTGCCAAAACCTGCAAAATTTTCAGTGATTGTTTAATAATATAGTACCTATCAATAGACACCAATTTCATCTTTTTACATCCAGGCCCAAGATTGTATGAAAGCGTATCCGTCTCCTTTGTAACTGTAGATCTTCTCTGAACGAATCCGTGTTGTTGAGTTATAATAATTTTGTGTAGCGTGGGGTAAATAGCGCCATGTACAAGTCTCTCAAAAATCTTCGATAAGGCGGACAAGATGGAGATAGGTCGATAATTTTCAACATCTTGTTTAGAGCCGGTTTTATGTACTGGTGTTATATTAGCCATTTTCCAAACTTCTGGGAATGTTCCTTCAATAATACAATTGTTATATATGAAATATAACGGTGTGGAAATGTTCGCGGCGACTTTCCTAAGAAAGTAACTTGGTAACCCATCAGGACCAGGTCCTTTTGTTGTGTCTAAGGAGTTAAGCTCTTTTAAAACTTGTTCATGACTGAACGAAATGCGATTAATAAGAACACAATTATCTGCACACCTTTCAGGAGGTATCCATTGACTGTCGTTTAATGTTGATGTTTCATAGACTGACTGAAAATAATCTGAAAATAAGTCACAAGTCAGGGTTGGATCAGTTGAAATTTGACTTTTATAGAACACTGAAACCGGTATACTATTGTTTGATTGACGGTTAGAAACATAGGTCCACAAATTCTTAACATTTTTTTTAATGTTTTGCTCAACACTATCTATATATTTACAGTAACTATTGTTACATTCAGATTGAAATCTACGTCTTAAAAAGGAGAATTGTTCGTAGTCTGACAAGTTATTGTACGTCTTCCATTTAATCCAGGCCTTATTTTTTGATTTAAAAATGCGAATCAGCGACTTAGAAAACCAAATAGGGAATTTCGCCGATTTGGTACGAGTCATGGGCGTATGCTTTTTAATCAAACCATATAGGATATCATAAAAAACACTGACACATTCGTTTGCAGACAAAGTACCAAACCTAGCCACCCAGTCAATTTCAGATAGATCGTGATTAATTTGTTCATAATTTGCTTTGAAAAAATTATATTTGTATGCTTTAGCTTGCGCGAGGGTCTTAATTGTGGATTTATATGTAATAGTAGCACAAAAAGGTGGGTGATGACCATCAATTGGCAGCAATGTACAGGATGGGGTGTATGTAGTACAATCAGTATTGCTGATTAATAAATCTAGAATACGACCATTGTTATTCTTCATATTATTGAATTGTGACGCATCGAGCAACGAAATAAAATTGCTCATATGTTCATTAGCTGTAGAAGAATTACTGTAAAAACACTGCAGAGCCGAGACACTACCGTGTTTGTTAGGTAACCAGCTAATATCTGGTAAGTTATAGTCTCCGAAAAGATAAAATATTTTAGTGTTGAGGTTGTGTAGAGTACTATATAGAAAATTAAAGTGGTCCTGGTAAATGGCCTCAGAAGATTTAGGGGGAATATAAACCCCGCTAATCACGCAGTTTCCATCAGTTTTGTTCCCTGGTAATTGTATGAGAATGTGCTCAATATAAGGGCTGACTGGTTGTGCCAAGGGTACAAGAGTGGATTCTAAACTTCTAAGCACTGCCACCAAAACCCCTCCACCCTCTTTTTTGTTAGTGGCAGTGCGGTTACGGTCGCATCGATAGACATTATAGCGGTTATCCATAAACTCACCGTCAGAAATGTGTGGAGTAAGCCATGTTTCCGTCAGTATTATAATGTCGTAACAATTCGATAAGATATTCATATACAATATATTAAGTTTTGTGCGTATACCCCTACAGTTCTGATAATAAACATTTAAATTATCCACAGTTAAAGGGTTGAAACTTTAAAAAGTTAAATTGAATAAGTGCATAGAGCGCCAATATCCATGTATTGGGTATATAGATGAAGTCTAGACTATACATAGGACACATAAATAATATGACAATATGTAGAAGCAGATTGGACTGAGGAATGTTGAGATGACAATTAATAACGTAATTACATAAAATAGTGTACCTGCTTATTAGTTTTGCTATTGCAAAACTTGTAAAATATAATGTGAATATAATTATATAACGTACAAGAGCGACTAAAATTTTAAAACAATAATCTGTATGATAATATGCAAATAATACAGAAAAAGAAATCATTAAATGGTTAATTTTAATTGTTAGTGGTAGGATTTGAAACATTTGTATGAGGGGCGCTAGGTTTAATTTTAGAGATATCCTGAGTAGAACGGATTGCAATAGCAGGCGTTCCATCAACCTCTCGCACGAGAATGGTAGCATGCTTAACCCAGACGAACTTGTACTTGTTTTTATTTGCGGCTTCTTTGCAGGCTCGAAACAACTGCTTGTTTTTTAGCGTGAGATGTTCATTCATATAGATAGATTGTACTGTTCCAGAAATTCCTAGTTGATCAGATTTTACCCCCTTTGCTAATCGGAATGCACTGAGTAGATTATCCCGTAATATCCGTGAGCTGAGCTTCACAACAATGTTTTTAGGTTTATTATTATCTTTCCGTGCATGCGGGACGCGGTGAATAGCAATTATGTCTCTTTGGTTCAGTGAACAGTTTATTTTAGCGCTAATATTTTCCATGATTGTTATTAAGTTTTCAGATCGCCTTTCCGGAAGATTACATATTTCCACGTTACATTGCCTGGCCTGTTGCTCAAGTGTGTCAATTTTCGCTTCCAATCCGAATATTGTCTCATTCATATTCTCTGTACTCTTGTTTTGAACAGATATGGTATCGACCTGTTTCCTTAAGTCGGCTTGCAGGGCGGATGTATGTTCTAACGAGACTTGTAAGCCGGTAATTTCTTTGACCAAATTATTGTGCTTGTCATTTACGTGTTTTTCAAGTAGTAAGTGATCAGAACGCAGTGAATTAAGTTCATTTTTAATTTCTGTAGTAGCTTCAGACAAAGTGGACAATTCAGTTTTTATAGAACTTACATTTTCTATTAATTTTGACATGGCACAGTCAAAGTAAGATCTCAACTCGTTAAATTTCATATTTATATCATGGTTAAGAGTATTTATAGCATTTGTTATTTCCGATTCAGGTTGTTTTCTCTTTCTTTGTGTTACATTCTCAGGAGTTCCAGTAATGTTTGTTAAATTTGGCGAGGAAGTCGATGTGGTAGGTGAACGTATCATTATTTTACAAAAACGTTACAAATAACTCAAAAAATGGATGTGAGGATATTCAACAACCCAATAGCGCCGGTAGTGCTCAACTATTTCGCGCGGCGCCTCTCACCAATTCGTGGCTTAGCGGTCCAGGCGGCGCCTTAGCCGTAGTGCACGTCGTGTCGCGGGTTCAAACCCCGGTATCACAGAACACTTTTTCAAAGTTTAGTCTGTGTTTAAATGTGATTAGTGTCTTGACTCACCGCCAGAGTAGAACAGGATGGAGCTATACAGATTCAAAGATGGCGTCGGCTGGTAATGGGCACATCCACAAGATAATAAGAGAGGCACCGAACTCCGTAGTCTAACAAACTAAGTATTAAAATGAATTTAGAAAATAAAAATAGCAAAAATCCGGCAAAGGTCCACTCGCGATGCAGTTCAACGGACGAATGACATTATAAATGTGAATGTAAGTTTGTTTGTTACGCTTTCACGCGAAAACTACTTAACCGATCATCATGAAACTTTGTGCACTTCTTGGAGGTATCAGAAGTAACATAGGGTACATACAATGAAAAAAATTGTTTGTCAAAAAATCTCAAAATCTAGCTACTTCAACGCCATCTAGCATTCTTGTAATGAAGTCCTAAGTACTGTAATACCGTTGCACTATACCAACGGTCACGTCAATATTCAATCCAATTGACTATAGTTTCAGTTGTTTGAAATTTTTCTATACCTACCTTTTGTTATTTTTAACGCGAGCGAAGCTGAGGGCAAAAGCTAGTTATAAATAATGTAAAGCATAATTGTTAAATTGCATTCATATCAGTTGTCTATCTGACTATTTCAGAAAGTTTACAGATACCAAGTACTAACTCGTAACTTAGTCCATACCTATTTATCTACTTATTATTTTTCACACAACCTCCGCATTGAACGTCTGCCAAAAATGTAGGCAGTGACCAAAATATTAATTCGGTCTAAATCTAAAAGAGTAAAGAAAACTAACAGCGTGTGATACATCAGCCGGGAATCAAACTTATGGCCGTATCACAAATAGCCCTCATTTCCCTGATAGATAGTGAACATCAGAATGGAGCATGCTATGAATGTCAATCTAGAATCTTCATGCACGAAATTTCGATAAAATTGTTAGAAAATGTACTGGTTACTGTCTCTACATGGTTTAGAGTGGACGTGTTTCAATATAAATTAACAAATCGTAAATTTTACGGATCTTTCTGTTTTTGTAAAACTTAGTTACAAACAAAAACAATCGACTTCAAAACAAAAACACTACAAAGTGCAAAATACTTCTAACTTTAAATCTGTGGCCGAAAACGAAAATACAAAACATTGATTTCCGTAATTGCACTTTGTAATGTTTGTTTTTGGGAGTCGAAATGATTTTGTGTGGGACAAAACCAAAAAAAAATTTTTTTTTAATTTCTTTTGACGTGTTTCGTCTTTTCTCATGTTGTACTGGTGGTAGGTTCAATATTGTATTGCATTTTTTAACTAATAAATAATAATAAAAACTTTATTGTTCAAGAACTGCTATGTACAAATTGAAATAACACTAGCCTCCACACTAGGATTCCCTGTGTCGTGGAGGCTAGTCTCCTTCGTCTTACACTATTACATCACAGTAGGGAGGCACATATGTAATGTTGGTTGGAACGATAACAATAACCAAATGATATTCCTAAACAATAAATTAGCAAAGTTAAAAGAGTGTTGAACTAAAATGTTTTTAAAAGGCGTGTGTAGTGCGTGTGGCGTGTATGGTGTGAGTGTGTGATGAATGAGTGAGTTTTCTATGAAACAGCTGATTTTTTTTTGCATAACCGACGAAAATTTATTGCTTAATTATTATTGCGCAATTGTTTGTTATCCTTAAGAAATAAAATAAAAATAAAAAATAAAATTTTCTACGCTGGGGGGTCTAGAATGATGTGCTGAATTCATGGCTACAGTTTGCGCACTGGATAAAAAAAATATCCTGTATTGAGTATTATATATCTAGCAAGCTAACATTAATTCGGTCTGCTGAACGGCATGCACTTAATATTTAAGTTACCTACAATCTATAAACAGCTTGTGAATCGATCAGCTTCATTCTAAGTCGTCACTAGGTACGTTACGCTATACTATTCAGTTTTTTTACGAAGTATTGATATCTAAATATTAAAAAAGCTTTTTACAAAAAAATTACAACCGACTTCCTTAAAATAAAAAAAAAACACTACAAAGTCAAAAATAACTTTAATTTCGGAATTCGGTGTCTTAGGATCTGTATTTAAGGTTTTTTTGCCACCGACTTCCGAAATTAACGGGACCATTCGGGAAGCACCAGCTTTCAAATAAAAAAAGAATCATCAAAATCGGTTCATCCAGTCAAAAGTTATGAGGTAACAAACATTTAAAAAAAATACAGTCGAATTGATAACCTCATCCTTTTTGAAGTCGGTTAAAAAACTAAATTTTTTGTCATATTTGGGTGTTTAAATTTAGAAAGCCAAAGTAGCCAGCGAAAAACAAATAATGTATTTTTTTTTTTTTTGTACTTTTCAAGTCGGTATATGTGTCAGTATTTTGTGCGGCGTCATTTTGACAATTGTAAAACATTCATTCCCTCATTTACGTTTGATGTTGTACAGACAAATGTTTCCAACTAATGTAGCAATGAGTTCGCAAACCCCTACAAAATGATCCAGATTCTGATTGACAGGGTTGTATTTTAACAGACACGTATTAACAGACTTAATAATAAATATTTCAAAACATCAACATAACTCAAAATATCTAAATACTTCATGTCGATATAAGAGAACAATACTAAAACTCTTTCTATACAACAAAACACGCTAGTATTAACTGACATATCTGATAGACAGGTAGAACCATTGTGTGCGATATTATGACCCACTTCACAGCGTTGACACTTTGAGGACATGCGTGACTTTATCAGACGATGACAATGGCTAGCGATGAAGGTAGGTGTACGGACTGCATTATCTTTTCTAAACACGTTGACAACGTTGAGTGTGGATTGTAGGTTAGTAAACCACTTACCATGGAGAATATTATTTATCAAATCAAATCAAATCAAATCAAAATATTTTTATTTCATATAAACCTACATGGGCACTTATGAAACGTCAGAAGCTAGGTGCACGGTTCCAAATAGTTGGTTCCTATGGAGAAGAGCCGGCAAGAAACTCCACGGTTACTCTTTTATCATCACTGCAGATGTAGCTGAAAATCTTTAATTTGTATAGAGTGACTACCTATCTGCACCCTAATTGCGAAGATTATTTTTAAACCATTGCGTCATTTGTTCGAATAAATTGTCGGCTCAGCAACGTAAATAACGCAATGAATGTTGTTTAACTATGAATATTAAACCAATTCCTACCGATAAAAGTTCCGCAATTACCCCTCTAACCTCCACAACCAAGTAACTGTGATTTTAACACGCTTTTATTAGCTTCCTACGTATGTTAGTATGTGCGTATGTAACGTAAACTTTGAACATGATTTTGACCCCCTTCAAAAGGTCGGATTAACTTGAAATTTGGCATACTTACAGTAATTTTATAAAGTGAAACATTATCCTTGCCGGGGTTACCAGGATAGCCAAAAAAAAACTGTCTTTGAAAACTACGCTGACATACGTCACAAAATTCAAAACACTTTAAAAATAGTAAATAAATAATAGTTTCGTGGGGTGCTTGAAATCAATAAAAAAAAAACCTCAAAAAGCACCCTACGCTTTTTTCCATTATTTTCTACTTTTTAGTTTGGGTTTCTATGAAAGCGTGTTCTTTAGTTTTTTTAAACAATTATTTTTTTATTAAATGCTGTAAGTATATACGGTACTTTTACTTTTAATCATTATTTTTTGGCAAAAACATACGTGTCAAAGGCAAAAATAAAGTTGTTGAGGGTTCAGAAGACCCTCTAGACCTCCCACATTCACACATTCTTTCTAACATCGCTGTACGTTTCTAAACCCAACCCATACACCGTGCTCCGAGAGAAATCGAATAAAACACTTTCCATCGAACACCATGCATAGTTTCATGTGGTATCGAACAAAGAATAGTATTATCCCAGTTCTCTGCGACGTACTAGAGAATGGGCAGCAGCATTCTCTATGCATTTTACCACCATACTGCGATCACCAACCTGCCTGCCAAGCGTGGCGATTATGGCAAACACCACTCTTTAGGGAAGGCTTATGTCCAGCTGTGGACGTCTTCCAGGTATACAGATAGATCATGGTGTGCAATATTCACACAATGTTTACCTGTCTTTACAGAGTTGATCCTTTGTGGACGTGCCTGATTTCATCAGACGATGAAGGTGGCAAGTGATGAACATAGGTGTACGGGTAAAAAAGAATTAATTTTCTTTTCTACACCTTACTCAAAATATGTGGTTTGGCCGTTTCGTTACTACAAGAACAATTGTATAACAGAAAAGTAATGAACAGTGAATACCTTACGCCCTATGTGACGATAGCGAAACGGCCACATATTTAGTCTAAGGTGTAGAATTTGTGAAGGTAGGACTTGTAGAGTTAGAAACTTGGCTATACATGAGATCTGTTAACTTTTTGGCAGTGCGAGCCATTTGATCTCGTCTTAGCGGGGTCACTACCGTGCCCCCAGATTTAAGGATCCTCTCAAAATGTTACTTGCATAATTTTTGGTGGAATATTTTAACAGAACTACTAATTGTTTGAAACAAATATACAAATAAAAACAGAATAAAACTTAGCATTAATTAATTATTAGAGTTCTGATGACTATATTGATAATGTTATAATAAAATCCTGAATGCTGTTACTTACATAGAAAGTAGTGGCATATGAATTTGTGTCGGGAATATACCACAACATAAAGTTTACACTAATATTATAAAGCTGAAGAGTTTGTTTGTCTGTATATTTGTTTGTTTGATTGAACGCGCTAATCTCAGGAACGAATTTATCGACAAAGGCTATAGGTTATATAACATTACGCTACAACCAAGAGGAGCGGAGCAGTAATGAAAAATGTTGCAAAAACAGGGAAAATCGCACGGGTAGGCGATTCGACGCGACGGGAAGGGTCGAGGGAACAAGAAATTTAACGCGGACGAAGTCGCGAGCAGAAGCTAGTTGAAGATAAAACTTATTAACAAAAAAAAGAGACAACACCTAACGTGCTTTCCCTGGTGTGTGGTCTCGGTATATAATGGATGGTCACCCATCCACGGACTATCCTCGGCAAGCGTTGCTTAACCTTGAAGACCGATCCATGCGACCGATATTATTTACAAACGAGTCCCTTACCTATTTTTAACAATCACGGCATTCATACGATTAACGAGAAGCGCCCCTAAGACTAAAAATGCAAAATAAAAATCTCTTTTCGCCTTCTCAACGCCAAAGTTAAAGCCAAAAGTTACGCTGCGAAGAGAATAAAGCGGTCAACTGCAAGTTGGACCCGCACACGAAGGTTCCGTACCACCGTACAATATTTAACAGCGCACACGGTACATTTGGTTAATACTTTGTTATTTTATAATTTGTTGTTATAGCGGTCATAGATATTAACAGTTTGTGATAATTTCAAGTGTCTACCTCATCATCATCATCATCATTTCAGCCGTAAGACGTCCACTGCTGGACTTAGGCCTCCCCCAATTTTGGGGGCTTTGCCATAACCGCCACGCTTGGCAGGCGGGTTGGCGATCGCAGTATGGTGGTAAAATGCATAGAGAACGCTGCTGCCCATTCTCTAGTAAGTCCCTAAGTCGCCTTTTACGACACCCACGGGAAGAAATGGGAATGGGAATGGTGTCTACCTATTTGACAGGCCTGTTGGTCTAGTGGTTAGCGACCCTGACTGCTATGCCGGAGGTCGTGGGTTCGATTCCCACCCAGGACAAATGTTTGTGTGATGAGCACGATCATTTGTTCTGTGTCTGGGTGTAATTTATCTATAATATGTATGTATTTAGAAATATATAAGTATGTTTATCAGTTGTCTAGTATCCATAACAAACAACACACCAACAACAACGTAACACGTAACAATTTATATCAGTATTAATTAGTATTAATATTATTTTATCAGTGATTTATATAGAAAAAAAAAGAAACATGAAACTTTTATTTATAAAATTCTTAACAATTTTTACCAATGTTATCAGTGTCAACGAATCAGAATTTTATCAATTTTAATTTTGCATGTCTCTGTATTATATAATGTTACTGCTTTTTTTTTCTACAAATGTTACCATTTTCTTAATGTTAGCGCTTATTACTAAATAAGTTAGCTTATTTCTCGGAATTATTGTTTCATGCATGTGGTGTTTACCTTTAAGTAACTGATGCACTGTTAATTTTTTATTTTCTCAATGTATTATTAATTGTATCGGTGTAATCAATTGTTGGTGAAACTAATAAAATAAAATAAAAATAAAATAAAATATAACACAAGCTCTGCTTAGCTTGGGACTAGATGGCGTTGTGTGATAGTTGTGGAATATTATATTATATTATTTCGTTTCAATAGATACAGCCCTGTGAGAGATGGACGGTCTACGCCCTAAGGATTATGCGCTAAGATAGTGCTTGAAATTCAAAAAGTAAAATAAAAAATACGAAAGTATTGGCCTTTAAGTTTAATAAGAACTTGTTGGTAATATTTTTATCAATATATCGTTGTGTCGAAACGACAGAACCTATTTTAATAAAACATGTCTAACAACCACCATTATAAAGACTACTTTAAAACAAAAAATCCGCACTCAAACCGGTTCACTCGCTTAAGAACTACGCTGCCATAGACAGACACACATAGTAGTCAAACCTATAACACCTCTCTTTTTGCGTCGGGGGTTAAAAAATGAATTTCGCGGTCTACCTTTACGGTTTTCCTCTTATTTCCTAAGGCTCCTCTATCCGTACATGGGTTCCGTACCCAAAAGCTGCCATCGGGAAGGACGGATTCCCGTGGCACCCTTTGGGAACCCTAAAAAGGCCAAACAATAAGACATTCCGACTGAAATACCGTTAAAAAGTTTAAGTTATTCACAAAGCAAGATGCCTTGAATATTATCAGTACAGTCTAATAATTGCGCTCATTCTTTGCTTTTGCTTTTAAGAAAAGATTTATTTCGTAAGGCCTGCTACTGACGAGCGCTGTTCCAAAATGCTTTAAAGAAAACGTTTTTTTTTAAATCTGTAATAAGATGCTTTTTTTGGCTTTATAAGTAGACAAGAACATTGCCCGCGACTTCATCTGCGTGACTTTCAGAAACTATGCATTTTTGCGGGATAAAAGTATCCTGTGTTTACTCAGCACAGTCAGCACTAATGCAGCTTTCTATGGCTGAAAGAAATTTTAAAATCGATTCTGTAGTTTTCGAGTTTATCCACTACGAACACACATAACATTATTATCTATTAATCTATACTAATATTATAAAGCTGAAGAGTTTGTTTGTTTGTTTGATTGAACGCGCTAATCTCAGGAGTTACTGGTCCGAGTTGAAAAATTATTTTTGTGTTGGGTAGCCTATTTATCGAGGAATCAAAAAATCAAAATCAAAAGTCATTTATTCAAACTAGGCTGAGAGTCAGCACTTTTTGAACGTCAAAGTTACATGAGACAGTCCCCCAAAAACGCCCACCCTTCGACACTTCCTAGTGCTTTAGCTGGGAAGAAGAAGTGGCGGAACAAACTCCCCAGCAGCACAGCTGTCTGTTTAGTTAGAAGAACTTGATTCTATACAGTATTATGTAAGTAATTAATAGTATAAAACAAAACAAAACATACATCAAATTATGCGTCATATGTCAGCTAGCACACGCCAATATACGAACAAAACATTTAAAAAAACTAAACTCAAGCTGAAATAATAAAATCGTAAATAGAACTTAAAACCTAAATAAGAGCCTCCGGGTATAAAGGGCGTGCCCGCTTACATACACAATGATGAGGAAAGCTAATTCTGATTCTGGTTGAAAGAACATAAACATTGAGCTAATCACAGCGACCAACTATTCTTATCGTTTAAGAAGTCGTTGATAGAATAGTATGCCTTTGAACAAAGGTTGGATTTTACTTTAGCTTTAAACTCATTAAACTGCAAATTTATGAAAGCAGAGGGAAGCTTGTTGAAAAAGGTAATACCAAGACCAACAAATGAATTATGAACCTTATGAAGCCGGTGAAAGGGAGCACGTAGCTTGTCCTTATTTCTAGTATTAATATTATGAATATCACTGTTCTTAGTGTACAGATGTATATTTTGCTTAATATATAAGATGTTGGCGAAGATGAATTGTGATGCCACCGTAAGAATACCAATATCTTTAAACAACTCTCTCAGAGAAACTCTAGTACCTAGTTGGTATATAGCTCGAACAGCTCGTTTTTGAAGAACAAAAATATTTTGAATGTCCGCGGCTTTGCCCCACAGCAGAATGCCGTAGGACATAACGCTATGAAAATAACTAAAATAGACTAATCGAGCTGTATCAACGTCCGTGTATTGTCTAACTTTCCTGACGGCGTAGGCAGCCGAACTGAGCCTCCCGGCTAGGCTTGAAATATGTGGGCCCCACTGTAGTTTCGCGTCTACTGTTATGCCTAGAAAAACTGCCGAGTCTACAGTTTCAAGCACCTCAATAAGCTATATAACATCACGCTACAACCAAGAGGAGCGGAGCAGTAATGAAAAATGTTGCAAAAACGGGGAAAATCGCACGGGTAGGCGATTCGACGCGACGGGAAGGGTCGGGGACAAGAAATTTAACGCGGACGAAGTCGCGGGCAGAAGCTAGTTATTATATATATAGGTAAATTAAACAACATCTACAGTCTTGTATGAGACAGAATATATGGCCATAAAATGGATGGATGAAACAATGAAAGGCAATTGCATGCAGCTGATATCAGCAAGTTGTCTTGTATGGGGTCGTTCAACAATTACGTGATCTTTTTTGGCCGTTTTTTTAACCCGGGGGGGGTTCCCCCGCATGTGATCACAGCGTAATCTTTTGTTTTAACCCCCCCCCCCCCCCCTCGCCTTGATTACGTAATCTTCGTCCGTGCTTAATGTTTGCTGTTTTATTAGCACTGATACGTATGATGCTTGGAAAAGTCGATAAAATATGCCGAAAAAGTATAAAAATACTGAATCTGGTCACACTGTTCCACAGTTTGTCTATAGCAAGGGAAATCCCGTTCCATCTATCTAATAGTTAGTGTTACCAGTATAGACTTCAAAATTGGACGTAAATATTTAGTTATATAAATGATGACGTAATCGTGGATTCTCCCCCCCCCCCCCCAAATAATCCAGATCTATATACAAGCACCCGACCCCCCCCCCCCCTTCGGTGATCACGTGATTGTTGAATGATCCCTATGGGTCAAAATGTTTGGCCATAAAAGGGCATGCAGCTGAGATGAGAATGTTAAGAGGGATGTGTGGTGTTACACGAATGGATAGAATAAGAAACAGTAAATAAGAGGAAATTTGAAAGTGGTACCAATAAAAAGTAGTGTAGAAATCGGTTGGTTCTCATGGTATGGTCACGTCATACGGAGGAGTGAGGAAAATGTCGTGAGGAAAGTATTGAGTACCTATGAAAATCGATGGCTATAAGAGTAGAGGGAGACCAACGGTGGATGGACTGTGTGAATTATGATATGGATAAAAAGGGTGTGACTACTGAGATGACGACTAATAGAGAATTGTGGAAGAAACAGACATGTTGCGCCGACCACAAATAAATTGGGATAAGGGCAGGAGAATGATGAAGTTGGTGGAATACATAAATGACCAGTTTAATGAAAAATATGTACATGTCTGTGTTTTTTACTCGGCTCCTAAGGGTCGCAGCATCATCTATACTAATATTATAAAGCTGAAGAGTTTGTTTGTTTGTTTAATTAATTGAACGCGGTAATCTCAGGAACTGCTGGTCCGAATTGAAAAAATATTTTTGTTAGCCTATTTGTCGAGGAAGGCTAAAGGCATCGTGACATTTTAGTCGTCTTACAAAGGTTGTCCACTCAATGTATCCGACATAACGTACCTCTAGGCGTGATTAAAAAATAGTTACCATCAATAAAATTAAGAAAATAGGTCTAAGAAAAATAAATAATGCATTAGAATTATGAAAAATCCTGTCAATAATGTTTACATATCAGATGGTAGAGAACATAACGACCCAGCGCACGAGTCGAAAAGATCATTCCATTTTCCATGAGACAAAATATCAATTACAAACTACGTCATGCGTCATCATAATGAATAATAATTTATTTTTTTGGATATTCAAATGTTGAGTTTTTTTTCTTATGGATATGTAGTAGTCATTGGATACATGAAGTAGGGTGCCGACATTACGCTAAAACCAAGAGCTAAAATGTTGCAAAAACGGGGAAAATCGCACGGGTAGGCGATTCGACACGACGGGAAGGGTCGGGGGAACAAGACTGACTTTCTTTTATACTGTGTAAATATTATTATATCATACATTGTGTGAATTATATTTGCGGTACCAATGATTTCCGGCGGGATTTCACTTAGTCCTAAGTGCAAATGCAAAGAAATGGCAAATGGAAGGGTGATACTCAAAATAAACATTATTGGCACCTTCAATGTAGGTCAGTGAAAACGGGGCTCTTTCTTCCCGATATTAAATTAGAAATTGAGACGGCAAGCTGAGTGGTTGGCAATTCCCAGGTGCTATATCTTATAATCCGTAGTGTTTCGTGTGGTGCCAGAGGTACAGAATAGCAACATTCTATATCTTCCCGACTGTGTCGTAAAAGGCCACTAAGGGACTTACTAGAGAATGGAAAGCAGCGTTTTCTGCGCAAGATTTAAATACAGTACCTACTGTTTAAGAGTAGACTACGTAAATTTTTGGTAGATAAAACGTACTACAGTGTAACTGAGTTTCTAACTGAGAAAAATATATTTGCATAATAATTGATCTATTAAATGATAGTTATAAGGATAATGATAATAATTGTATTGATAATGATACTTATTGTATTGATAATGACAATAATTTTATTTATAATGATAATGATAATAATTGTTTTTATAATGATAATTATTGTATTGATAATGATAATTATTGTATTGATAATGATAATTATTGTATTGATAATGATAATAATTGTATTTACAATGATAACTCATCTATTGAATGGTAATTCTAATGATAATATTCTTCAATTGATCTGTTTTTTTCAAAATGTAAGGACTAATTGTATAAATAATGTAAATGTTTGCATGCCGCATGCTAAAATATGGCTGCGCTTTGATGTATCATAACATAACAACTATTGTGTATTACCCATATTTGCAAAATAAAATTCTATTCTATGCATTTTACCACCATACTACTAAGCAAAAAGAGGAATGTTAAAAGTTTGACAGCTCTATGTCTGTCTATATGGCATCGTAGCTTTTAAACGGGTGAACCGATTTGATTGCAGTTTTTAGGGTTCCGTTGCCAAATGGCAAAAAACGGAACCCTTATAGATTCGCCATGTCTGTCTGTCTGTCTGTCTGTCTGTCTGTCCGAGTATGTCGCAGCCACTTTTCTCCGAAACTATAAGAGCTGTGCTATTGAAACTTGGTAAGTAGATGTATTCAGTGAACCGCATTAAGATTTTCACACAAAAATAGAAAAAAAAACAATAATATTTGGGGTTCCCCATACATAGAACTGAAACTCAACATTTTTTTTATCATCAAGCCCTTACGTGTGGGGTATCTATGGATAGGTCTTCAAAAATGATATTGAGGTTTCTAATATCATTTTTTTTTAAACAATAATATTTGGGGTTCCCCATACATAGAACTGAAACACAAAAAAAATAATTCATCAAACCCTTACGTGTGGGGTATTTATGGATAGGTCTTCAAAAATGAAATTGAGGTTTCTAATATCATTTTTTTCTAAACTGAATAGTTTGCGCGAGAGACACTTCCAAAGTGGTAAAATGTGTGTCCCCCCCCCCCCCCGTAACTTCTAAAATAAGGGAATGATAAAACTAAAAAAAATATATGATGTACATTACCATGAAAACTACCAACGAAAATTGGTTTGAACGAGATCTAGTTAGTAGTTTTTTTTTAATACGTCATAAATCGTAAACCACAATTTACCTTTCATTCAGTCAACACAAATATAAAAATTAAAAAAAAAAACATTTCATTTCATAAACGATGATGACGAATGATGATGATGATGACCTGCAGGTTTGTACGGAACCCTCGGTGCGCGAGTCCGACTCGCACTTGGCCGGTTTTTTAAATTTAAAAGCAGGCTTTCTAGCGGTGGTTCTTAGACATGTTTTAGCAACATCGGTTCAGCCATTTCAACAAGACGATCCTGTGATAAAAATATTTCGTATATATATTTTTTATTTTTTAGAGGTTTTAGTTTTGGTCGGAGATTTTTTTTTAAATTTCAATTGGTTCGTACAACACCGCTTAAACGTGGCCATATATAGCCAATCAGCTACTCGTACCTCTATATCATAGACTAACATAGAGGATCGGGCGAACAGGGTATTAGCGGTGTATCGATTACGTATCGCGTTCCAGTGAGGCACTTATCGTGTCATGGCTTAGCTAAGTAATATACAGTAGTTTAGTTGACTGAGTTCCTAGTTAGATTAGAGTAATTAAGACAATAGACGCTTATAGAAAGGATTATTGATAAACTTGCATAACTTTTATGTACAATACAAATAACTATTTATACTAGGTACTAATTTTTTTTTATAGTAGTAACGTTTATTAACCAATATTACATACATACACAAAATTAAACTTAAAAACAAGTACATACATTTTAATTAACACAAAAATCCAAATATATACTAATTTGGTCAAAATAGTATTGCGTTCACTACACGTCAAATAACCCGCCCCTAACTGTTCCCGGCGCAAAGGTGCCCAAACACTTGCTGCGTTGCCACGTTGGATGGCAATGGCTAACCTTTGCACCAAGAAGGAGCCGGAGCGGGAGTCACCCGTTTTATCACGGAGCTTGTGCCCTAACTCACTAATGAGCTCCTTGGTACTAAATTAAATGATTTACTATATTATATATTTCACACTGTTTATGTATGATACATACTGCATAATATTGTTTATGTTATATTTGATTTTTTCTGTCTCATACTATTTAATTTATGAATGCATACACACATCAGCATCCTAATTGCGAAACGCACAATTTATCAGAATCTGAATGGGATTGAAGATTAGTTCTAAACCATTGCGTCATTTGTTCGAATAAATTGTCGGCTCAGCAACGTAAATAACGCAATGAATGTTGTTTAACTATGAATATTAAACCAATTCGTATCGATAAAAAGTTCCGTAATTACCCCTCTGGTTGCTTCAATTCCTGTTGATAACCAGCGTCAGGCACTAGTTGTCTGGTATTTTTGAACGGGGCCTTTTTGGCGCAGCCGTGAGGCACACTAACTAATACTAGTTTGTCATCGCACCACACATTTTTAAGTTTGAATTGTTTTTATTTTTTATTATACTCTTTCCAGCTATATGTATATTGTGTGTCTTTTAGTCTGTGAATGTATTTTCTTTCTCTCTTTCTAGTTGTCTTATGTGATCACTCATGTTGACAAGCCTACACTGTCCTCTCATACCTATTAACATTGTAATCTAAAACCATTGTAAATTCCAATTATTTAAAAAAGAGTAACCATGGAGTTTATTGCCTGCTCTTCTCCATAGGAATCAACGATTTGGAACCGTGCACCTAGCTTCTGACGTTTCATAAGTGCCCATGTAGGTTTATGAGAAATAAAATATTTTGATTTGATTTGCTCGTCATGTCTTCGGCGTGCGTTTTCATTTCTATAATCTCAGAAGATCAGTATCCAAATTAAAAATATATTTAAGTGTTGCATAGCCCATTTATCGAGGAAGACAAGAGGCTATCATAATGCTACGAGCAAAAAGAGCCGAGCAAAAAGAAAAAAAGTCACAAATACAAACACCTCGTACGGACAGGCGATTCTATGCAACGGAGTGGGGAGGAGCGTATGAAATTTGACGCAGACGAAGTCGCGGACAGAAGCTAGTTTTTAATACAAATATCCAACTACACAATACATTCTAACAGTAGTAAGCGATCATAAGTTTTAGGGCAAAGAGGCAGACGACCACGGTTTTCAGGTGAGAACATTTTCTTGTTTCACAACTTTTAGAGCGTGAATTTTATGTAGTCGGGTTTTAGTTTTTGAACTAACTTTTTTATTCAGAACAATACTTATATAACTATATTTTGAAATGTTCTAATTAAGGCCTTTCGTTTGTTACTAAATTATAAATAACTATAGCTTCTAACCGCGACTTCGTTGGCGTAAAATTTTGGCCCCCGACCCGTCGCGCTCGCGTCATATCCCATTGCCCGCCGGCGGTGCTATTGCTTACTTCGTTATGCACTTACCGTCCTTTCCGTCTGTATTTCATTTTGCTCGGCTCCTAGTGGTCGTAGCGTGAGGTTATTAACCTATAACCTTCCTTAAGAGTTGGACTATAAATGCAACAATATTTTTTCGAATACGACTAGTACCGCAAAACGGGGCTACTTTGACTTCCAGGGTAACTTTGACAGATTTTGGGGCTACTTTGACAGAGCGCCAAAATCGGTTTTCACGTGTGCTCGGCAAGTGTGCGTGACCTCGAGTAATATTGCGCGAGGCGCGGGGTGTGGGGAACGCGTCATAGTTTGTTGTCATTGTTTTCATTTAAATCCATTTAGTTTTCAATAAAATAATAGTTTTTTTGGTCAAAATGATGTCAAAGTAACCCATGCTTTTACTATCTTAGACGTCAGTTGCATTTCGATGCCCTGTCAAAGAAACCTCCACTTCTGGGGTTACTTTACATTTAATTAATTTAAAAAAGTAGGTAGTTAGGGGGGTGGTAGGTTTTAAATTTGCCATAGATCTGATAACCAAAGGACACGTTCTGTTGGCGTAAAAAAAAGGGAAATTCAAGCCGTAAAAAAAAAGTTACAATCCAAAAACCTCCAAAACCTGTTCAAAGTAGTCCCGTTTTACGTTAGTTCTAGAGATTATTTCCTACAAACTAGCAAACTTACAAACTCTACATCTTTATTTATAACTTGCTTTCACCAGTGGCTTTGTACGCGTATTATACATATAAAACTTCTTGTTGAATCACTCTGTCTATTGATGAAAACCGCATCAAAATCCGTTGCGTATTTTAATAGATCTTAAACGCACAATCACGAAATACGACTTTGTTCTAAACTATGTAAAGGTAAAGATATTAGTCTAGATTGTAATAATCTGACTAAGGTTAGTTACTATAATTATTTACTTACCCAAAACGGCATCTATAAAAAAATATCTCTTGACTTTATATACCTACTATTAGCTTTTGCCCGCGGCTTCGCTCTTGTTAAATTCGGGGTAACACGGATCTCCTTTCCTGATTTAGAACACAGAAGAGAACTCAGAACAGAATGTTATTTGAATACGCTACTGTAGACGATATTATATGTCTTTTCATTTGGGGATAGAATGTAAAGATTTTGGGCATTGGACACACGCGAACATGCTACATACAATTGTCCATGGGAAAAGCACGGCTTTTCTAAGTTTACACCGCCTACAAAAACAAAAAAAAGTACCCTACGTCACTCTCCATCCCTTCAACTATCTGCACTTAAAAAATAATAGTTTAAAAAAACTAAAAACACGCTTCCATAGAAAACCAAACTAAAAAGTAGAAAATAATGGAAAAAAAGCGTGGGGTGCTTTTTAAGGTATTTTTTTATTGATAACTAACCCCACGCTTTTTTTCTACTTTTTAGTTTGGTTTTCTATGGAAGCGTGTTTTTTAGTTTTTTTAAACTATTATTTATTTTCTATTTTTTAGGGTGTTTCGAATTTTGAGACGTATGTCAGCGTAGTTTTTGAAGACAGTTTTTTTTGCTGTCCTGGTATCCCTGGCAAGGATAATGGCACAAATTTATGAAATTATAGTATTGTCATCGGTCATCGATAAGTCTACAGAGTAATCGCGCTATAAGGAGTCGGTTACAAACAAACATACTAACATACAAACTTACCAGTGAAGCTAATATAAAGCGTGTAAAAATCACGTCAATTCGTCGCTCCGTTTTGCCGTGAAAGACAGACAAACAGACACACACACTTTCCCATTTATTAGACGCTTTATATTAGCTTCACTTGTATGTTTGTTAATATTAGTATAGATAAGCGTGGCCATACATTGAATCCAGCTGTTTCTACCTACCTATATCATAGACTAACGATCTTAAGGTTAGTTACTATAAATACTTACTTCAGCAAAAAGGCATCTATTAAAAAAACAAAAAATTGCACTCCGGGAGTGCCGGCAGAAGTGAAAACTTGATTATTAACGTTGAGCATGTTTGATATTTTGGAATGGTTAGGGAATAATTTGTTGTTCAATTTCCATATTTTAAGCACTTTATATTCACGAATTTTACGAATACACAACAATGTGATCACTACACAGACGGTCGAGCCATCAGCTGTCACCATCCATGGATGCGCGTGGCACGCTGTAACATAGACGAACATTCGCGCAAGCGCCCTGCGCCGCCTAAACGAAACAGTAGGCCCAGGCATACATTTTCGCCGCGCCGTAGAGAGGGGATAGCTGTCTACTCTCCATCCGTCCTACGCTTTTTCGATCAGGTCACGTGTCCTGACGCGAGTTTAAGATTTTATACCCATTACAGAAAAAGTGCTCAACGCCGCTAAAGAAGTTTTCACTTCAAAAATTGAATGATTAGTTTGAGCGCCATCTATAATCGAGTTGCTGTCTTAGAAAAAGTTATTTGTTACAATTATTTAATTCATAAGTAATATTTATTTTATGGCTTATGCTATATTACGATTTTATTTTTTTAGAATTAGACACACTTTTAATGACATATATTTTACTGTAAACTCTTCGTGTTTAGTAGTTTATATTAGCGTCATCTATGATTCCATAACCATACTAACCAAGGCTAGCCAAGTGATTCGTATTCGTTTTAATAGATGGCGCTTTTCCAAATTAAAACCATCCGTCCTACGCTTTTTCGATCAGGTCACGTGTCCTGACGCGAGTTTAAGATTTTATACCCATTACAGAAAAAGTGCTCAACGCCGCTAAAGAAGTTTTCACTTCAAAAAACCTATTGTATTTATGTCCTCTAAGTCTAAGCGATGCTTGCTATACATTGAATCAGCTGTTCGTACCTATATCATAGACTAACATAGAGGATCGGCCGAATGGGGTATCAGCGTGGTATCGATTACCTATCGCTTTCCAGTGCGGGGCACGTATTGTGTGGTATGGTATTATGGCTCATCTAATAATTTTGTTGAAAGTGTTCCTAGTTTACTTATTATGAAAGCCACAGCAGTTGTTTTATATTCTCATTCTATTCGCTATGACACGAGACAAGAAGTTCTCAACTACTGAAAAATCACGCTTTAATAATAGTTTAAAAAAACTAAAAAACACGCTTCCATAGAAAACCAAACTAAAAAGTAGAAAATAATAATAATTTTTCCATTATTTTCTACTTTTTAGTTTGGTTTTCCTATAGAAGCGTGTTTTTTAGTTTTTTTTAACTTATTATTTATTTTCTATTTTTAGGGTGTTTCGAATTTTGAGACGTATGTCAGCGTAGTTTGTGACGTATGTCAGCGTAGTTTTCGATGACAGTTTTTTTGCTGTCCTGGTAACCCTGGCAAGGATAATAGCACAAGTTTTATGAAATTATAGTATTGTCATTGGTCCTCAATAAGTCAACAGAGTTTAAATGAAATCTGGTCGTGTAAACTGGGTCAAAATCGCGCTACAAGGAGTTTGTTACAAACAAACATACAAGTGAAGCTAATATAAAGCGTGTAAAAAGTCCGTGATTGCATTGATTTAGTTTGGAAAAAGTGTATTATTTTAAAACCGATTTATAATATCCACTCTGGCAGCACTGTTAAGGTATTATCATGATTTGTAAAAATATTTTTAGGTATGTTATCATTAAAACGCAGCAATTGAATGTGTTATTGTACTTTGGCAACACTTAGAAATAACGGATAGGATGTCGTTATTTCTAGGTGGGGACAAAAATGTAATTTTATATAATAAGAAGTAGGTAAGTCAGTGCGGGGCATGTTGGACTGTGGTAGAGACCTGCACCCTAATTGCGAAACGCACTATTTATCAGAATCTGAATGGGGTTGAGAATTATTTCTAAACGATTGCGTCATTTGTTTGAATAAATTGTCGGCTCAACAACGTAAATAACGCAATGAATGTTGTTTAACTATCAATATGATACCAATTCCTACTGATAGCAAGTTACGCAATTACTCTTCTGTTGTGCAATTATAAAGTTAAAGCAAGTTATGAGTAGGTACTTTCTTTACAAAAGTGTGAAACAAGAAAATATTCTCGTCTTAAGGCCGTGGTTGAATGCCACTTTGCCCTAAAAGTCATGTTCGCCTACTACTGTTAGAATGTATTGTTTTAATGTACCTATGTATTTTTTTAGAATAGAATAGAATAGAATAGCATTTATTTGCAAATATGGGTTATACATAAGTAGGTATTAGTAGGTTTTCATCTGAGTTCTGCCATGTTTCACCATTCGGCATGCAAACATTTACATTATATAAAATTGTTCAAATTTAAATTCTTATTGGAACATTAAATTATTTATGTCATTCTCATTAAATAAAATTATTAAAATTCAAATTTACATTAAAAATATCAACTTAATTATTACATATACCATGTTAAATTAAAATAAAAATACAGAAAAAAAAAATACAAAATCGTGGTCCGAAGATAAATAGACAAACAAACATTACAATTCGAGGTCAATACAACATAATTATTCCATTAGAAAAACAATAATTAATTAATTAAAAATTCGAGGTTGTTTGATAGAAAATTTGTCCGTTAAAAACTCAGTTACACTGCAGTATGTTTTATCGATTAAAAATTTACATTAATTTTTTGTTAGGGTAGGTGGCATATTTAGGGCTGAGTCGCCGCTCGAGCAGTCAGGCTCGAAGAACAGGTCACTGCAGAGATCCAGCAGAATATCAGTGTCAGGTATATTTACCTAACACATGCTGAGCAGGACTCCCATTTGGTGCAACTTTGAGACGCACACCGCACTTTTGTACTCCACCGCATATTATTTATTTTTGAATTTTAATTTGTGTCACAAAGCATCATCATTACTATATTATGTCTCCCTTTCTTTTTGGAACGAAGTTCCTTATCGCGCGTTGCGAAAGGGGGCTAGACGGAAAAAAATAAGAGTAAAAGTTGTAACGACACTTTTTAACAGACTTCAAAAAAAGAGGACTTCACCGATATCTTCCTCGTTTATGAACCGATTTTGATGTTTCTGGTTTTGTTGGAAAGGAGATATCCCAAGGGTGGTCCCATGATAAGGAAACCAGGATCTGATGAAGGCATCCCAGAGAAGTCGAAGGGAACTTTCGAAAATTGTAGTGGCGACTAGTGCGTTTTTTATTTCTTTCATTAATTATCTTAAAGCACTACTATTTAATGAAGGTCTAAGTTGCTCTGATGATGAAGCCGAAAGACAGTCGAGGGAACTCTTCACTGACTTACAGGAATTACCCAGTGTTTGGACTTAATTCATTTCCTTGACACCTCTCAAGTTTTTTTTTTTTTTTTGTATATAGGCATTTTGTACCTACTTCGTTAATTTGTTATCACAATCAATTATTATTTCATCGTGCTTTGTAAACACAACAGTGTTGCGTCTTTGTGTGCATCAGATAAACTTTTTATCTATCTATCAGTATGTACGCCTTAATGGGAGGTTGTGCGGTCATGGGACCGGCCACATTTTGTGATGGGGCTCGCTAGACATCATCATCATCATCATTTCAGCCGAAAGACGTCCACTGTTGGACATAGGCCTCCCCCAATTTGGGGGGCTTTGCCATAATCGCCACGCTTGGCAGGCGGATTGGCGATCGCAGTATTATGGTAAAATGCATAGAGAACGCTGCTGCCCATTCTCTAGTAAGTCCCGTAGTCGCCTCTTACGACAACCACGGGAAGAAATGGGGTGATGCTATTCTTTACGTCCGGTACCACACAGACACCGGTGCTAGACATGGCGGGCTGATATCAGTCGTGGGTGCGGCGAATTTACAAGTATCTCCCGGGCCCCCGACACAGATACTAGAAGATTCAATGGGGATTCAGTCGACAGGAGTCTGACATAACCCTCCGTTCATCGCAGCCGGAGGGTATCCATGACGATTTCCGCACGGAGCAAAAAGGGTAGGTGGCATATCGAATACGTTTCGAACGTGATTTTATTTAAATTACTATGGGGTTGGCTTACAATATACAAGGTATTCTTTTAGATTTCCCCTAACTCTAAGTTATTATGAGACCATGCCAAAGAATCAACTAGATAGCAATATTTTCGTTTTTTTAATTTTTGAAACAAAATAATGCGACGTCATGATTATTTACGTAAAACACCATTACGTAAAATATGATAACGTCGCATTTTCTTAGCTTTCAATTTAAGTATTGTTTGAATGAAAATGATTTACCCGTACTTATCTATGAAACTTACAACCACATTCAAGAAAAAAAAAAAAACTCGTTATTTAACTTATTTTTTTTTTAATGTTTCAGTTGAATCTTTGACATGGTCTCATTAATACCCCAGACTTATGGGATTTCAAATGTTTATGGGAAAGTTTTTTTTTTCTTTGTAGTTCTTGTCTTTATGTCCTTTAGAGAGCGATCTCGTCAATTAAATGTGACATCGTAGTCACATAGCTAGCGGACCATCAAGACACTTCCATCGATACGTCATATGGCAAATTATAATAAGTAGCATAGTAGCTATGAGGGAACAGATGAACATATACATAGTCGTCAAAATCATAACCCTCCCTTTTGCTTCGCAGTAGTCGGGTAATGTGCCCTTAGCCGACCCTTGGTCGACGCAACATGTGCTTTTCTTCCACATTTCTCTATTAGTCGTCATCTCAGTAGTCACCCCCTTTCTATCCATGTCATAATTCACACAGTCCATCCATCGTTTCTTTGGTCTCCCTCTACTCTTATCCACATTCGTACTCAAAACTTTCCTCACAACATTTTCCTCTGCATAAGAAAAATACGATCAACTGTGTCAAATTATTAATTAAGGCACATTTACCGCATTGGTTAGCTGTAAGGGTAGATGTATGATGATAAATAAATAAATAAATAAATAAATAAATCTTTACTTATGAGTAGGTAGTATATATGTTACCGGCCAAACCCGATTTCAGGACAAACTAGTTTTGCCTAGGCTAAACTAGTTCTTCCTATTCGCGATAGGATTAATTAGTATAGCCTAGTCCAAACTAATTTGTCCTAAGCCCGATAGGATAAACCAGTTTAGGCTAGTCTAAACTAATTTTTCCTAAGCCCCATAGGATAGACCAGTTTAGGCTAGGCCAAACTAGTTGGTCCTGATATAAATACGCACACTCTAGGATAAACTGATATGGCCTAGTCTAAACAGAATCAAACTTTTTTAGAGGTAGCAGATGAAAACCAAGGCTCTGAAATATCGTTAAGGACTGCAGCTACGAAACATTCAGTTGGATCAGGCCAAGGGTTTGTGAGATGCAGCTGCAACAAAAACTGGTCCACAAACAGATGCCAGTGCAAGAAAGGAATGATACACTGCAATTCTAAGTGCCACCAAAGTAAACCATGTAAAAAATAAATAACAATTTTAACAATTAAGATATGATTATTGCTTCCATTAAAAAAACACTTTATATTTGTATAGTATGATTATTTGTATTACCAATTATCCATAACTTTTAACGACGAATCATTATGGTTTTAATAAAAAATATTATTTTTCCAATTACGGAGTATTTTATTCAGGTTATCTATTTATTTTGACTTTCTAGTTATACTATAATGTTTAGACTAGGCCATATCAGTTTATCCTAGAGTGTGCGTATTTATATCAGGACCAACTAGTTTGGCCTAGCCTAAACTAGTCTATCCTATGGGGCTTAGGAAAAATTAGTTTGGACTAGCCTAAACTGGTTTATCCTATCGGGCTTAGGACAAATTAGTTTGGACTAGGCTATACTAGTTAATCCTATCGCGAATAGGAAGAACTAGTTTAGCCTAGGCAAAACTAGTTTGTCCTGAAATCGGGTTTGGCCGGTAACATATACATTGTATTTAAATATACTGGATAAGTTTTATCCAGTGTGTAAATTGTAACCATGAATTCAGCATATCATTCAAGACCCCCTTGCGCAGAAATTTTTCGTCAGTGTTAAAAAAAAAAACCGGCCAAGTGCGAGTTGTACTAGCGCACCGAGGGTTCCGTACAAACCTGTAGTGTTTAATACCTCTACGCGTTCATGAGGAAAGGGATAGTAAGTTTAAAATTATTAAAAATATTTTTATTATATGATGTAACTAAAAGTTTACGGTTTTCGCAATTTTTCCTTTATCTGTGCTATAAGACGTTGCTTCGTACCAAATTTCAAAATTCTAGATCGACTGGAAGTACCATTTAGGTTTTGATTCCCTTGCGAGTTTCGAAAATTTGCGGAAATTTGCGGCATAAACGGCTATATCTTTTGATTGCGTTAGCTTAGAAGGTTGATTTTATCACAGCTCCAAGGGACAGTAGACTTGAGTATTTAATATAAATTTCAGCATGATACCTTTACGCGTTCCTGAGAAAAAGGGTCTTGACATACGGACGGACGGACGGACGGACGGACGGACAACAAAGTGATCCTATAAGGGTTCCGCTTTTTCCTTTTGAGGTGCGGAACCCTAAAAATCAGCTGTTTAATAGAAAAATGCAATACCTACGGGGTCAAAATGTAAGGAACAGCTGTTTTTTTTTTTTTGTATAACCGACGAAAATGTCTACGCTGGGGGGTCTAGAATGATATGCTGAATCCATGGTTACAGTATGCGCACTGGATAAAAACTGATCCTGTATGTACATAAAATATTAATGTCATAAATATTTAAAACAAAAATTCGTTGCAACACGAAAGAGTCTAGTCCTCAAAAACACCTTTTACCAAATAACGTTCGTTCACATTTTCGTCTCTTACGAAGTTAGCCCAGACTTAGTGCGTCGCTCTAAAACTTAATGAAAGTTGACCTATGACCCTTTATCATTAAGTTCAACTGAGACTAAAGGTGACTGGGCTAGACAAAGTGAATTAGGGATCATTCGCATAGGGTCGACATTTTTAACAAACAAATTCGAATACCTAATTTATAAAAAATGGGGACGATTATTAATATGTCGTCAAATGTAATGTCAAATTGTCAGCTAATTTACAGATACTTTTTATTAATATATTAATAATTATGTTTAGATGTATAGGTATATACCTTAAAAATTATGTCTTTGAGGTCTATACCTATACATATTAACATACTTATATAAATAAAATTGAAGTGTCTGTTAAGTCAAAATAATAGTTTATTACTAAATGAAGTATACACGGAACTTATAACAATTTTTTTTTTGTCTGTGTCTTTACTTGTTCCAGCTAATCTCCGAAACGGCTTCACCGGTTTTGACGACACTTTCATAAGGAGTAACATTAACTTTTGTCCCGGTAACACGTAGGTTCCCGTGGAATTTATAGAAAGTAGGTGCGTATATGCCAATTTAGACATTTTTGTATTATTAAAATAAACAGAAGTTGAATCAGATAGAAGAAAAGCGAATTCAAAACTCAATAGTCATAGACAAAAGCCTTTTTATTATTTAAAAGTTTTTAAAAGCGAGAGAAACAAGCACTTTCCTATATCACTTTCAATATTTTAAAATGTACACCTACCAACACATTTTTATTGCACCATTACAGTGTCTATACAGGTCACCTGACATAGGTCATGCCTAAGTTGTCATCTTGCGAAATAGGTCACAGGCGATTTCGTTTTTAACCGTAGAATATATTAAAATCAAGTTTCTAAATCGATATTCTCTGAGAAAGTATCTAAAACGAGTGTTTAAAAATTATCAATGAATATTTTCCCAACACTTTTCACTTGTATTCGATTTTCGAAATTTCAAAAAAGTTTTTCTTTTTTGCAGGTTATTAGGGCTGCACACACATTAGTTCCATTTTTTTAATTAAATCGTAATGCAATTATTGTTAAGTTATTATATTTAAAAAAAAATATCTTAAAATACCAAAATAAGCTATAAATTTTTTTAATACTCACGATATCATTTTTAATACTTGAAACGACGCGACGAGTAGGTAGTTCTTATCCTAGATATCTGACATAAAAACTCAGTTCTATAAAAACGAACCTTGTCACGTCACTCCGAATCATAAATCACAAAATTAACACTGGGACTATAGAAAACACGACACAATAAAAATAATGGCGTATAGAACAACCGAATTTAAAAATAGAACGTTTAAAAATACTGTTGGAATAGAAAATCTTTACTACTCTCAGTCGACATTTTACACACACGTTTTAATCTGTCGTTTTCACACAAAATCAACAGTTTTCGATATTGTACTAAGAAAATATATTTGTAAAAACGTTTTTTATATGTTTTTAGGTATTATTTATTTACAAGATTGTATTATTTTGTTAATTTTAACGTTTTAAGTGTACTAGCGAGCGGATCACACCCCAATCGTGAGGGATGTTGTTCTCATGGAATAAGAAATGCATGGAGTCGTTATTATGTTGTAAAAATATTTTTATGACTATGTTAAGAGTTGGGGTGGAATTTTTGTGTGTGAATAAATGTTTGTGCTGAAGATTTTCTCAAGTTATGTTTGCAGATAAGCATGGAACCGGTGGAAACTTTTAAAGTGTATCAGTATTACGAAAACATTTCGATATTAAGTACCTTGTGTGTTTCGTCGTTTTAAGTTATTTTTAGCTACATATCCCGGTCTTTTTCGTATTAGTCAAATTTGTTTTTCAGCTTTAATTTGGACTTTTTATTGATGTCGTTACTCATTAATTTGTTAATGACAGCATTTCTTTCACTTATGTTAACGTAACTATATCTTTAAAATCAATTAGTACCAATCAATAATTAATTTCTCCAAACTGTTTCTAAACAACTCATTAATACTCGTCATATTTAGCCTTCCTTCAGCAAGCCAACATACTTTACAACTGTACCGTCCACTATTCACGAAAACAAGCATAAATAAATAAATAAATAAAATATTTAATACCAACGCATCTCCTTGCCTTCCCTTGTGAAGCAGGCTCCCTCTTGCGACTACCGCGCATGCGCGAACTTTAGTACCGCGACTGTTACAGTTTTTGGCGCCCCTAGTTATGAAGTAGTGTTGGCAAAGACCGCCAGGGGCGCTGATGTAATTGGGAAAATTTTAATTGAATTTAAACGTAATATCAAGTTTATTTTTCCCGAAATGGTTAGGCAGACTGTTGGCACATTTTATGTTTCATGCAAGGAGTAAGCCTTATGTCATCGGTTGATGGCCGTTGGACCAAATCTATGCATCGGGTCACGAAGTGTCAACTCAAGGCAGAAACTGAACGCGATTGGCACATTTAAATTGCGAACTGTCAATGTCAATATTTCAAAACAATTATGAACCTGACAGCTTATAAACGCGGTTTCGATGTTCTCATCGCATTTAACTTCATTGGTAATATCGGCCTTACGTGTCTGCTGGGACATTCATAAAAGAAGAATCGATAACGTTTTGGCCAACCTGTGGAACAATCCTAAGACACCATGCTTAGCAGTCACGCTTTCGGCTAAAACGAGGCATTCACTACACAATCTTTATGCATTGCGCAAATAAAACGAATAAAAATAAGTGATAAACGGTCTTACCCTATAATGACGGTATTACCCTAGGTTAATAAATGATGTGACCAATATTTTTGATTTAACATACTGTCCGTGGTGTTTCTTGCCCGTTCTACGGTTTGGAATGGGCAACTAGCTCTATTTTTCTGATTAACCGACAATGACAATTCAAAAGTACCTGTTATATAATAATTGGCCTATAATGTTACACTGCTGGGACACAAACCTCCTCTCTAAGAGAAGTGATCGGCTAGAATCTACGCGAACCCAGTGCGGGTTGGTAGACGTCACATGTCTTCAAATTTTTCATTTTGTGACATGCCGGTTTCCTCACGATGTTTTTCTTCATCGTTTTTAGAGCAATGGTGATGAAGTTATTAACAAAAATTAAAGTGCCTGTCTAGGTTCGAACCTACGACCTTTAACTCGAGGTCGGGGCCGTTACTACACTGTACTGTCTCTGTCTTACCTTAGAGTGACGGTATTACCCACTTACCCTAAGTTAATGAATGATCTGTCTGACCAATACTTTTGTAACAATATTTTTGACGAAAAAGAGAGTCCGTGGACTTTCTTGCTCCTTCTACGCTTTGAAATGACCATTCTGTCTGACCGATATCTTGACACTTTGAAACGTCAGCATCTTCCTAGCCTTTTCATGGATGCACATGCAGCTAAATAGCGATATTTTACATGAAGCGACTGCCTATCTGACCTCCACAACCCAGTTACTGAGTAAAACGATACCTATTGGTAAGACTGGTTGCTATTTCTTGGCTTGTATATTGATAATAAAATGACTTGGAAACCACATATTGAACAATTATGTTTTTCAATTAATTATGATCGTGCACGGCTCAGATTGGGATGAAACGAAACGTCACGCTGAGAACTGTCTTATCACGGTATCAAACTGGCTTGGTACTAATCTTCTTACCCTTAATCTCGATAAAACAAAATACATACCAGGTAAGAAGAGCCAGCCTTTACAGGACTTTAGTAAGGCTTGTAGGCTTTAGTTTGGCTTTAAGTGGCAATATCACAGTTGCCACTTAAAGCCTGACTGTAACTGTTCACAATTGAGTAAAGGATCACATATTAAATATCTCGGAGTAGTAATAGATGAGAATCTAAATTGGCACAAACACATTGCATCACTTACATCTAGAGTTCGCAAGATAATATATATTTTTAAACTACTTAGAAAATCAGCGGACCCCGACACACTAAAAATGGTCTACTACTCCTTGTGCCAGTCAATATTGACATACTGCGTGACTGCCTGGGGGGGAGCAACAAAAACATCACTGTTACCACTGGAGAGGGCTCAAAGAGCTGTTCTGAAGGTAATGCTACGCAAACCATTTAGATACCCGACACAACAGTTATATCAGGACTGCAAGTTGTTGACCGTCAGACAACTCTTTGTTTTCCGATCCACCCTTCGCAAACATGCTTCCGTACCACCAAAACAGCTACCCCATAATCGACGTAATTCCGCTCGAGTATGTCAGGTGGACCGCTACAGGACCACATTTGCTACCCACCAATATTTCATCTTAAGTTCCAGATTATATAACAAGCTAGAAATCAAATTAACAATAAATAGTCTTACCTCTTTTGAAATCAAACGCAGATTGTTAACTTTTCTCTTAAGCCTAAATTACTCTGATACGGAGGAACTCATCCATTCTACTAACTAACAACGAATGCACCAACATAATATATAATAACATTCATAAATGAATTAATTATTATGATTACTTTTCATTTCTTTGACAGATCTTTTCCAAGCAAACCACACACACACACGCACACACACACTCCTCACTGTTATCTCATAAGCCTTTTTAATAAAATGTTCATCAGAATTATTACGCAATTATATATATTTTTGTAAAAATGTGTACAATCCACCTAAAGAACACTGACCTTCAAGATAGAGAACTCTCCTAGTTTGAAGGGCAGGGGTCTTACTCATATATTGTAATAGCCATACCTATCTATACTGAGACAGTACTGATGTTACCTAGGCTAAGTGTTTTGTTAAATAAATGATTACTTACTTACTTACTATGTAAGAGAGTGAGCCGATCAGCTTATGCCTTACACGAACTTGCATGTAAAATTCATTGTGGCACACTGCGTATCATGGACTTGTCGCGTCTATCCTCAGATATGGCATAATTTTTTGGGGAAACTCCACCAACAAAGATATTGTATTTAAGTCACAGAAACGGTGTATTAGGGCTATGTTCGATTTAAAATCTACGGAGAGTTGTGTACCTTTCTTTAAAAAGTACAGTATCTTGCCATTGCCTTCACTATAAATATATTTGAAGTAGCTGTCTTCGTGAAACTGAATCCTGAACATTTTGTGTTAGCATCTGAAGCTTTTAATCGCACCCAAAGAGATGGAACTCGTCTATGTGTTCGTAAAACAAATACTGCTTCAATGTATAAGAGTATTTTTCATATGGCAACAGTCGTTTATAATAAATTGCCAAAAGAGCTAAAAAATAATCATGTTAACTTGTTCAAGCAAAAATTAAAAGTTATGTTATGTCAAAAATGTTATTATAGTGTCTCAGACAGATTTTGACATTCTGCATTAAATATTTGTTTTTAAATTGTATTTAAATAATTTGTAATAATGAATTCTATTTTGACTGCATGACATAATTGTACTAAGTATAATATTAATTATTTTTCTGTTGACATTTTTAAATTTATTATTGCTTGATGAATGATGAGATAATTTTTACATGAATGATATTGACTTGAAATGAATTATAAACAATCACCATTATTCATATTTGCACGCCATGTTATGTGGCAAACATGTCAGAATCTATATTATTTCCCTTTATAATATCCTGCATGCATGTCTTTATTCTTGTACACATGTTTTTAGCAAATAAATCATATCTTATCTTATCTTATCTATCAGGCTTTCGGGCTTCTGACGACCCGTAACGATTGTCTAAGATACTTTTTTCATCACCGCGAACTTAAAGATTTTATCGCGCATTATTATTAAATAATAATAATAATAATAATAATAATAAGTTTATTTATCCAAAGATATACATATACACAGGTTTTATAAAAGTTACATGCTAAGGCTTATTCAACTAACAATGGACACAAGGGGAGAAAAATAATTGTCTATATGAACCAAAAATTAAATCCTGTCTCCTAAACTAGGGGTGACCTGTATCTTAGGAGACAGTGATTCGACCGAGCTAAACTGTAAATTAAATTAATGTTGGACCTTAAATGTTAATCTACCACAAAACAAAAATGTGAGTTAGCTGAGTAAGTAATTTTAGATATATTTTGAGCATGGATGGATGCAGGTATGGAGAAAGAGTGTGGGTGTAAGTGGAAGAGAGGTGTGTTCATATTTGTGAGTGTAATGTGAGTTGTGTTGTATGGGTGTGTATGTGGTGTGTTATGAGGTGTATATTTGTGTGTAGTGTTTTATGTTCATATTTAATAGTGATTTGTTAAGCGATGTATGCCAGTATAGATTCGGTGTTATTGTAGTCCTGTTTTATGAGCCAGTCTGTAACTATAGTTTTGATATTGAATTTATTTAAGTTTATTATGTTTAATTTCTTTTGTATTGTTTTATATACGTGATTACTTAACACGTAGTAATGGTGTTTTGCAAACGACGTTTTGTGCCGTACACCGGGGGGGACGTATGTTCGTTTTCCTGGGTCAGGCAGGGGTAGGCAGCCATGTACTCTGAGGACAGATCGAAGGACAAATACCTGACGTACCGTTAGAACTTTGCAGTCAGAGTATAGCTGTGCGGTAGGGTATCTAAACGGTTTCCTAGTCATAACCTTAAGCACAGCTCTCTGAGCTCTCTCTGCTCTCAGAATAAAGGTCTTCGCTGCTCCACCCCATACGGTTATGCAGTATCCGAGGATTGACTGGCACAAAGTGAGGTAAACCATCTTGAGAATGTTAAAATCAGCCGATTCTCGCAGCGATTTAAAAATGTGTATCAGACGGATAGTTCGAGTAGTTATAGTTTCAAGCTGTTTGTCCCATCTCAATCCCTCATCTATATGCACCCCAAGATACTTTACGTTATTAGTTCTAACGATGGTAGCACAAGAGCACGGTATCAGCCGATTTTGGCATGAGTGAGCTGTAATCGAAAAAGTATTCGGGGGTAGGGTGTTACGTCTGATCGCAAAGGGTATATAATAGGTTTTTTCAAGGTTTAGCGTCAGCAAGTTTTGATTAAGCCAGTTCATCACGGAGGATAGTACAGATTCAGCCCTAGTTTGCACATCGTCCCACGTAAGCCCGTTAATTAAAATCGCCGTGTCATCGGCATATGCATAGATCTTACCATCAGGTACTGACATACTACAAAGGTCGTTTATGTAGATTTGAAAGAGAGTGGGGCCTAATATGCTTCCCTGAGGCACGCCGAAAGACACCGATTCTTCATCACTGTATCTCGAGCCTATCCTTACTCGCTGGGTGCGATTTGTCAGGTAATCAGTAAAGAGTTTCAAAGCTATGCCACGAACGCCCACACCCTCTAACTTAGCTATTAGTTTGGGAACAGAAACTGTGTCGAAAGCCTTCGACAAGTCCAGAAATATGCCAAGGCACTTAGTTTTATTGTCCAGTGTCTTTGCTATAGTTTGAGTAAGATCTAATACGGCATCTTCAGTGGAGACACCAGACCTAAAGCCATACTGGTTGTCATCAATAATTTTGTACCTGTCTAAAAAGCTTCTAAGATTATTATTTAAAATCTTTTCCAGAATTTTCGAGAGCGAGGGTAGAACAGATATTGGCCTATAATTATTGACACAGTTCCTGCTCCCTCCCTTATAGACTGGGCTTACAATGGCCTTCTTAAGAGAATCCGGAAAGACTCCCGTGTCTATGCAAAGATTGCATACGTGTGTTATCACTGGTACGAGAGTGTGGCGACATGTCCTAAGAAGCGATGATGGGATTCCATCCCAGCCCACAGCACAATCGCTTCGAAGCTGTAATATGATAGAATTGACGTCACTGTCGTCGACTTTTTTTATAACAAGTGAATTGATGGGCGGATTTAGCTTCTTGCCTATGCAGCCGGGAGGTTTATTTTGAGTTAGAGGTGTTTTATTAGGGTCATTTTGTATTGCCCCTGCCATGTTTTTACCTATACTACTGAAGAAGGAGCATACATTGTTTAGGGAAGATTTAGGGTTATCGGTTATTTTTAAAAGCTCATCTGGACTAGAGTGTATTTTACCGGTATTCGTAATCTCTTTAATTGTTTTCCACAGCATTCTTGGATTACCTTGTGACTTCTCAAGTTCGCTCCTCTCATATGCCCTCTTCAATTTACGCAGTAGCGCATTACAAAAATTTCGATAGCGTGTATATGTTACAAGTAATATTAAATTGCATGGTGTTTTTTTTGATTTCGTGTGTAGTTTATCTCTATGCTTAATACATTTTAATAGGCCAGTAGTGATCCATGGTTTTATAATTCTTAGTTTCCTTGGTACGTTGGTTTGTTCTGTATGTTTAGTTATAGTTGATGACAGTATTGTAACCAGTTCATTCATAGCGATATTCGCATCTTCAGTTTTGTAAATATTTGTGAAATCTGTATGTTCTAATTCTGTTTTGATTGCATCTGTATTAATGCGAGATATAGTGAAAAAATTTTTAGCGGTAAAGTTTGTATTTGAGATTGCAAGTATGATTGGTTTGTGATCTGTGATATGCGATTCTACTACCAGACTTGTAGCCAATGACTTTGTTTTTAAAAATACGTGATCTAGACAGTTTTCATTTCTAGTGGGTAGAAGGTGGGTTGGTAATAGTCCATGGGATGCGTTTAAAATAAGGTAGTCTAACGCCCGGTCATTCCTACTCCCTAATTTTATGTCAATATTCAGGTCACCTACCATTGCAATATTTGGCGAGCCTGCTATCTTCTCATAAATACAACTGAGACTGGTTAAAAAACTATCGTAACGATCTTTTGTGGTATTTGAAGGGGAACGATATATCGCAACTACCGAGAGCTTATTATCAACTTGACATATTAAACTATTTGCGAAGTTTATGGTTGGTTCCCATACAGTTACATTTAGGCCAATTTTGGTATAAAGAATTACTCCATCGTTTTGATTCGTTATGTTTTTAGTAGAGTGCGACTGATAGCCGTTTAATACTGGGATATTACTCACTCCACTCAGCCAACACTCAGTCAAAACAATTATGTCAAAATGAACATTAATTTGACACAACAATGCTTGTAAGCTCTCAAAATTTTTATTTACGCTACGTATATTCATATGCAGTAGTTTTATGCTACTATTAGTTGTTTTTATGTATTTTATACACTCTTGAGGGTCACATGAGAAAGAATTTTCGAGATTAAGGTTGTCAAGGTCGTGATTGATGCTGTCTATATTAGCCATTGGAGATATCAGTTAGTACCAAAAAATAGGAATTCCAGGGTTCCGGTGGAGTGGGCATAAGATACATAACACTAGCATCGCTTTTTCTTGAAAATGAAGAACAATGGAGTGGAGAAGTATGTGTGTGTACGTTATGTTCGTTTATATTGTGTAAAAAGGATTTATTTAAAGTGTAAGATGAATGTCTTTGTGTGTTGTTAATCAATATGGGAGGTTTAGATACAAATTTAACAAAGTTAGCAAAAAAGAACAATAAAAATAAAAACAAAAACAAAGGTGTTACTAGATTTTGAAGCATCGATTGAATATTGGGTTCAATTAGTCACATATTCTTGCTACCGAGATCCAGAAGACACTTCTCTGAGGACACTAATAACTGTTTATCACCCGTCTGCTTGCGAAGGAAGATATTTCCGTTGCTGGTCCAACAAAAAGCGTAGCAATTTTTCTTGGCAAATTCTCGTGCCAGGTAGAATAGCTTTTTGGAGCTAGGAGGTAGCTGTTCCGCAACATAAATCGCCTGACGTTTCCCTGATATGCCAATCAATTCAGTATTTAATTTGTCCTCCTTCGACTTGCTGTTGTTGTTGAAGGAACGGACAGCTGACAATATATTTTGCTTTGTGCGCACAGTAGTAAATTCCGCGATGATTGGTCGAATCGAGATGTCCGTCCCATTTGAAGCCGATTTCCCAGGAAGTCGATATACGTCACGAAGTTCAGCCTCGGGTATGGGCACTCCTACCGTTTTGCTTATATTGCAGACAGTTTTTATTAGGTCCGTCGTATTCTCATTATTTGCAACTGGAATGTTTCTTAATTCGATTCCCGACGTCCGTGACTTGTACTGGAGATCAATAATTTTCTTTTCAAGGCTTTCTATGTAGCCTAGCTGTTCTTGACGGTCTTTTTTAAGTTCTTCTACCTCCTTCCTCAGTTCTACAAAGTTCTGGTTCATGAAGGACATCGACCGCTCGATCTCAGCACTAGTTTTACAGATTTCAGTATTGGACTCTTGTATTTTTTTATTCTGTTCCTTGATTTCACTAATGTCCGTGACCAATTTCGACATTAGGGCAGTTTGTTCTTCTAACATCCTTGAAAAACGAGTGTCTTGATCTTTTCGCCAACCAGCGAGAAAAACTTCTAGCACCTCACGGTGTCCTTGAGGCGATCGTTCCTGTCTCGGCTGGTGTCTACGAGTTGTAACGTTGTCACATATCTCAGACGCTGTGTTGATATCAGGCTCAGACTGGGTCTGAGTCAGGCTAGTGTTTTGCAACTTAGGAGGGGTTCTTTGAACACCAGCCATCGTACTAGTAGTACAGATGAATAAAGATGTAAGAAAAACTGATTAGAAGGGCCACTTGTCTGATTTGACTTTGTTACTATCAACTGTCGCTATCCAACACTGTATTATTTAATACTATTCGGTACATTCGCACCTGATCGTCCGGTCCCGAGGTCGCGGGCGCTGGCGTAGCCGATACAGGTTTCGTAGACGATCTCGTAGCGCGCCGTAGCACAGGCGGATGACGTCGTCGCCGCGTAGCAGATGTGTAGCACTCAGTAATTTCGCACGTTGGTACTATCCACTCTGTGGCGTAGTGGCAGAGCGCTCTAGTCCGCCGCCGCACCTCACGCCGCTGGTTCAAATCTCGCCGAATCACAGGCACTTTAGATTAGTAGAAATATTTGAACTATTTGTATCCCTTTCTATGACCGCCCAGTGGGAGGAGCAATCAGGTAAGCACTGCACTTGAGGGACAAGGAATTGAAAGTCACAAGAATCAACCAATCACTTAATTTAGCGCTTCAAAAACTTGTGGAGAACGAACACACGTCCACTAGTCCGAGCGTCGGCCGACCGAATCCTGAAATCTTTAAGTTCTACGCAATATTACAACCTAAAATAGGTACAGAGTGCTCTCTGGACCATTGCCGTATTTATCAAACTCTATCTTGTTAGTCTTTGAAGTGAAACAGGAAATAGCAAACAAGCTTTTTTCTACAGAAACATCAAATAAATTCAAACTACTTTATATATAAAATTAAATACACCAGCAATATTAACTTATATCCTCGTAAAAACACATTTGTGAACAGACAAACGGCCGCAACCCATATACCTATCAACCTCATTGGTCTAAAAAGATTTATTGTCAAGCTTTTATACACTATAATGATCCTTTACAAAATAACACGACATTATAAAGAAAACTAGCTTCTGCCTGCGACGGCGCCGGTGCGTGAAATTTCACTTTTTTTTTCGCCGGATTGTTGAGCGGAGGAGAGCTGCACGATTATGGATAAATGCGTGCTCTGACTGGACAGGTCCACTCAATCTGTGTGGCTCTTTCCTCAAAACACCATTTCAGACACTACATGGTTTTTACATGATGTGACCAAGATTATGTCTGGACTTTAAAAGAGACTGTGAGCTCTGAGTTTGTTCGGGCCTTTCTTCGGAGAGAAGTCAGATAGGAAATGGCGAACTAATCTATTTTTTTTTAATATGATACACGTGTAAAAGTTTTTTATAATACTGCCAGACAAAATCATTTATCGTTTATCATTGCATCGCCCGCCTGCGCTATAATTTCGTTTTCATTCAGTGTTCTTTCTGACTTTTTTTTTCTTTTAACTCTGCTCCTAAGATTCGGAGCGTGACGTTAATTAGTATATAACTTTTCTCAAGAATTAGGCTACCAAGTGCAAAAGATTTTTATGAATTATGACTGGTATTTCTATAGATTAGCGCGTTCAAACAAACAAACAAACACACTCTTCAGCTTTATAATATTAATATAAGTAGTTTTAAAATAAAAATAAAACAAAACGACTCGACTCGAAAAAGCCACATTAAAAATCGATTCGAAACACGAAAACGAGATGCGCATATAAAAACGTCGGGGAGCTTTCGACGCAACAAATTTAAAGGGAATATATTGCCGGCATCAATTTCAATCCAAACACTAATAAATTGGCATCTCTCAGCGACGTTAGGAGCTGTGTAGCTAGACAGTTTATTAATAGCAAGAATATTTTGTAAATCTCTGACTGTGATCAACCCTCGGCTGAATTCAGTGTCGCCTGCGCCGCCGGGCGCGTCACCCGAAAAAAAAAGCTACGATTCGGTGAACTGTCACATTTTGGCGCGAGTTTCGAATTTCGAGTTTCTTTTTCTTTTGTGTTGTGTAGTGATGTGGTCTGTGTGTGGTATTAACGAAAGATAAATATGATGGAATACTGAAATTAGGACTTTGAATAGTTGTTTGATGATTTCAATATTTTAATCAGAGAATTAAAACAAGGTCGAAGCTGGAATTTGAAATGATGAAACCTTGTCTCTCGATGGTTTAATTTAATTTTAGAAAACTTACTTTGCTCAATATAAAAACCAAATAATATGCTCAATGATAATTTCGGAAAATAATATTTAAGTAATAATTTATCAGACTGAAGTAAAATACAAAACCAAAGTTCCTACTAATAAGCTTTTAGGTATAGCTAATTAAAGAAATGTTTAATATTTGCGGGTAGTCATAACCTGTATAACCGCGTGTCAACGAAATCAATCAGAGAAAAAATCATATTGATTTTTCATTTGAATTCTCTCAAAGTAACAAAACAATGAGTTACAACACTATTTACGACAGCTACAACAACAATAACTACAAAGGCTTCGATTTTCAAAAAGAAGAAAAAGAAATCCTAAACGAACAGTGTTGTCAAGTAAAAAATGAGCACAAGAATGGGGAGATTTTAGAGGATAAGGATGAAAGTCATGTTCAGCACGTGTTGGGGCCTAGCAGAAGATGCTTGGCCTGGGCTTGCAAGGCCTGTAAAAGAAAAACAGCAGCTGTGGACCGACGGAAAGCTGCAACACTGAGGGAGCGACGGCGGTTAAGAAAAGTAGGTTGTAACCATAGAGTACGGAGTCGTCTTGCCGCCGCTAGAGGTGTGGCATTGTCAACTCTTTCCATACTACCCAAACATGTCAGTGGTCATTACTATTAACATTTACTAGATTTCATCGTAAATGACGTATAAAACTTCTATCAGAAAAGTGTGGTCAAATGTGAGGGCATGTAGAACTAGAGTCAATTCTATTTTAATGTAAACGTTGACATTCAAAAGTGCCTTGTATGTGCCTATTTCAAATAAATGTTTTGACTTTGAACTACAGGTAACAATAATGCCAACAATGACAAATGCAATTTTCCCCGCGCATACAGCATAAATAAATAAGTAGGTACCTGTTTATTTTATTTTTATTTTACCAGGCCACTCAGAAAGTGTTGCGAAAAAAAATTTTTTTTTGTATGAGAGACTGGCCAGTTATAAACTATTATAAAAATAATGATTATTTATAAGTAAAAATTAGGTCCGTTCCAATTTCAAAATTTCCCTCCACATTTTTTGCGAGCTAATTAAATGGATTTGCGCCGGGAACATTTTCGCGGTATGATTTTTTACGATTTCAAGTGTCACCTGAAACCGGACGAATCATACTATAGACTTCAAATTGCATTCATGGATGAAGGCCCTTCCAAGGCAACTGTGTATCGTTGGTATAACGAATTCAAACGTGATCGACTAACTTTGGGGGATGAAGAAAGAAGTGGTCGCCCTTTGACGGCTGTTACGGAGGAAAACGTGCTAGCAGAGAAAAATTTAATCCAAAACAATAGGCGAATTACGTATCAGGAGATTCAACACACTCTCTGCAGATTGGATCGGGAAGCCTTCACGAGATTCTACACGTGCGTCTTCGCGTGAGGAGGAGAGTTTCACGCTGGGTGCCGCACAACCTCACCGATGCTCAGAAGCAGGCCCGGGTGGAATGGTGCCGTGATATGATAAACAAATTTGAAGCAGGCTCGTCTCGGCGTGTTTACGACATTATTGCAGCTGGCGCTGCGCTAGCGCTAGCTAGTGCTGGACTTATCAATACGATCCAAAAACGAAGCGCCAGTCGACGGTTTGGGTGTTTCAAAACGAATCAACGCCTACCAAAGTGAAGCGATCTAGAAGCGGGGGGAAGATTTTGAACGCGAGCTTTTTCAATTTGACTGGCTACTTGGTGTCAATCCCTTTACGAAACCAAAGAAGCATCAACGCCAAATGGTATACTACCAAATGCTTGGCAGAAGTTTTCTCTGTTGTGAGCAACAAGCGACCAAACACAGGGCTCCGCGGGCTACTGCTCCATCACGACAACGCGCCCACGCACACCGCGCTCAAAACAAGGGACTTCTTGGATAGTACGCCGGTCAAACTTCGACCCAGAAGTTAGCACCGTGTGACTTCTTTTTATTCCCAAAAATTAAAAACTTTTTGACAAAAAATTAAACCGCCGAAAAAACAGAAAAGCAAAAAATAGACCTTAAAATTATGAGTCAGCGCTTTGAGCGATCTTTGTTCATTGATTTTTCAGCGCCGACTCAAATTTTAAGGTTTATTTTTTGCTTTTCTGTTTTTTCGGCGGTTTAATTTTTTTTTTAAACGTTTTTATTTTGTATTTTTTTTGGTTTTAATGTACTTATAATTCTTGGCAAGGTATACCCTATCCAATGAAAAAAGAATTATCAAAATCGGACTACTCTGTACAAAGTTATGCGTTGTTATACATTACAATGAATGAGTGAACAATCAATCTTCCCCTGTTTTCTGACCCGGGTTCGATTTTGTTTTCCAAATTTATATGGGACCACCCTGGAAGTATATCCTTTCCAATAAAAAAAGAATTATCACAATCGGACTATTATGTAATAAGTTATGCGTGGTCATACATAAAAAAAAAGAAAGTCGAATTGATAACCTCTTCCGTTTTTTTTCGTCGGTTAAAAATCAGCTCAAAGGGATACAATTTTCGTCGCTGGAAGATGCGCTGTCAGCGTTCGAGCAGGCTGTAAACGATGTGTCAGCGGCCGACTGGAAAAAGTGTTTCGAAAACTGGTTTAGACGCATGAAACTTTGCATAGAGGCTAGTGGAGAGTATTTTGAAAAGATTTAGTAAAAAAAAATATTTACCTGTAGAACACTTCTTTTTATTTTCGCAAAACTTTCTGAGTGTCCCACGTATATTTAGGTATATATAAGTGTGGCGATTATGGCAAAACCCTCCCTGTTGGGGGAGGCTTATGTTCAGCAGAGCAGGTCTTTCGGTTAAAATTATTGTGATAATATATGGACCACATCTTTATGATATACGCTTTAGAAACTGACGGCGGCCCGTGAAAGAAGTCATGTGCTTAACGCACTTTCAGCGACATGTATTTTATTAGTCTGCCGCCTCTAGACGAGACTGGCGCGGTTATTCCATACTCTATGGTTGTTATACTATTGATTTTTAAGTTAAAACTTAACTTGCCAGTTGCCACTAACTTATCTAAGTTAAATGGAAAGCTTTCCAAGTTAGGTTTAAGTTCGTATGTCTTGAAAGCTCTTCTAAAGACTTTAAATGTATTGGATTCGCATTTTTCACGATTGCTTTTAAGAGTTTTATGTGAAAACTTTAGTATTCAATGATAGTGTTTTTACGAAGTTCGTAAGGCAATACTTTGATTACCCTTTTTTGTGGGTGGAAAATCATCAAATGACGTCTCCCGCTCTGGGTGGAGCGGGAGGGTGTATCAGAGTTTTACTCACTTAAACCCACCCTTCAGTTGCCTTTATGCCAGGGCCACGGTTACTCTTTCGAACAATCCTGCGATCCTGGCAAGCATCGGTCCCTGCGCACCCCTTCAATACTGCTGACATCTCTTTGAGGCGCGCGTGGAACACAACGCGCCGTCGACCCGGGCCTGGTCATTACCAGGCGGCAAGCTACCCAATGCTCGCCGCCCGCAAGCCCGCACCTACGGTGGCCGGGAGTCCGCAATTGGCTCCCGACGCCCGGGGCGTTTTCTCCTGAGTTTGATTACCCTAAGACCGTGTTCCCACGGCCGGCACGGTTCCGACGACCTCAAAAAGGTGGTTCGGACAGACTGGATGCGGAAGGCGGAGGACAGGGTGTTGTGGCGCAGCATGGGAGAGGCCTATGTCCAGCTGTGGACTGCGATAGGCTGAGTTGATTGATTGATGCTCCCACAGACGTAATTATCGCGTACTGAATTTTCTACTCTCGGTGTTAAACCGAGCATTGAGAATTCAACAAGGTGCATCTTAGCACGTCGAAAAAATACAGTGTTCGATTTTCGACTTTCGGCCCTAATTACTGGGTCGAAGATCCAGTGCACTGCAATCCCGACACGATACTTTTACGTCCATGCTACCGTGGACTAAGGTAAGAACTTACCTACCTTTTTGGGACCAGTGAAAATCAGCGCTATGCTGTGGGTCCCCATAGCACAGCATCATGCTGAATGGAAGCCTTCTTGTCACAGTTACGATGTGTGACTATTTCTATGTGTGCTCGTGATTAGACAGGATACATTTTAACCAGTGCACACATTGTAACCAATCATGGTTTTTACCGGTCTCACCCGCCCGCGCTATTTCTTCTGTTTTCGCTTAGTAGTTTTTCTTTTTGCTCGGCTCATAGGGTCGCAGCTTGATGTTAATATAGCCTATAACCTTCCTCATAAATTGGGCAACCATGTTTTTGTTTTTGCTAAATAATGTATCACATTAGATGATACTTTATTGACATTACAATCTAGCCTATAGCTAATATGTAATTTAAATGTAACTTAAACTGCTAAGTAACTATAAAACTAAGAAATCGTCCAATAACGTCTTTCTTATTCACTGACAGTTAAGGGGAAGACACTTGATTAACGTGTTCTTTATAAAAGTTAGCACTTTCACTGCAGTTTGTGTTCACTTACACTGCACTACACTAACTCAAAGGGTTTAACCCTTTTTAGTCTTCGCACTAATTCAGTGTTGTCAAGGAGTTGAATCGCCTCGACATTCACGTGATAATGAAGTCTATATTCATGAGCTTCTGCATATTTTTGTATAACTATATTTACGACATCCATTTTGAGGTCCCTTTTCTTATGTACCAGGGCGCGCTGACTATATCCCTAAGTACTTTGTTTTGAAAACGTTGTATAATTTGTCGATTACTTTGGCTGGTGCAGCCCCACAGCTGTATACCATAAGTCCATACAGGCTTTAAAGGTACTAGGTAGTAGCTTCTGCCCGCGACTTCGTCCGCGTTAAAGGAGATGTTTCATTTTTATATGGGGCTCCGGCCATAACGTGTACAGTTTAGCGAAGCTGGGTAAATTACTCATGAATAGAATAAAGTATCATTTTTTTCATAATATCAAATGGTTTTTATGTACAAAATAAAAATTAAAAATGTTTGACGTTTGTCCTAAGAGTTAGCAAGTGGTCATTTTGAATTCGTTTGGAAACACACTTCGAGAATGGAGACTAAAGATTTTTGTAACGATGAAATGGTCACACTTAATTATGTTTACTCAAAAATATTTATAAGAGAATAATAGTAATTTATTTTTAACACTACAAGAATACACCCATTTTGTAATTATTTTCTACTTAACATTGATTTGATGAGACATGATTTCAGAACGAATGAAGTCTGCAAGCAAACGGGACGCCATATTGAATAAAACATGGCAATAATTGAAAAACTATTATTTTTTGTACACAACAAATCAGGCGCAAATTAACCAGAGAATATTTTTCCCTAATTTGTAGTATTTTTTCCTCTTTTTTGATAAATGTACATCTGATGGCCGAAAATGAAACATCTCCTTTCTTGTTCTTCCGACCCTTCCCGTCGCGTCGAATCGCCTACCCATGCGATTTTTCCCGTTTTTGCAACATTTTTCATTACTGCTCCGCTCCTCTTGGTTGTAGCGTGATGTTATATAGCCTATAGTCTTCCTTGATAAATTGGCTACCCAATATTAAAATAATTTTTCAATTCGGACCAGTGGTTCCTGAGATTAGCGCGTTCAATCAAACAAACAAACTCTTCAGCTTTATAATATTAGTATAGATTTATCAGTAGTCTGGTTGCCATAGTACAGGCTCTGCCTAGTTTGGGATCAGATAACGGTGTGTTGGTTGACCTGAGATATTATTATATTATTACTAGCATCTGCCCACGACTTCGTCCGCATTAAATTTCTTGTTCCCCGACCCTTCCCTTCGTCGCGTCGAATCGCCTAGCCGTGCGATTTTCCCCGTTTTTGCAACATTTTTCATTACTGCTCCGCTCCTCTTGGTTGTAGCGCGATTTTATATAGCTTATAGTCTTCCTCAATAAATAGGCAACACAAAAATATTTTTTTCAATTTGGACCCTACTGGTCCAAATTGAAAAAATATTTTTGTGTTTCCTGTGATCAGCGCGTTCAATCAAACAAACATACAAACAAACTCTTCAGCTTTATAATATTAGTATAGATTTGATGCATTTAGAAATATATAAGTATACTAGCATCTGCCCGCGACTTCGTCCGCGTTAAATTTCTTGTTCTTCCGACCCTTCCCGTCGCGTCGAATCGCCTACCCATGCGATTTTTCCCGTTTTTGCAACATTTTTCATTACTGCTCCGCTCCTCTTGGTTGTAGCGTGATGTTATATAGCCTATAGTCTTTCTTGATAAATTGGCTACCCAATATTAAAATAATTTTTCAATTCGGACCAGTGGTTCCTGAGATTAGCGCGTTCAATCAAACAAACAAACTCTTCAGCTTTATAATATTAGTATAGATTTATCAGTAGTCTGGTTGCCATAGTACAGGCTCTGCCTAGTTTGGGATCAGATAACGGTGTGTTGGTTGACCTGAGATATTATTATATTATTACTAGCATCTGCCCACGACTTCGTCCGCATTAAATTTCTTGTTCCCCGACCCTTCCCGTCGCGTCGAATCGCCTAGCCGTGCCATTTTCCCCGTTTTTGCAACATTTTTCATTACTGCTCCGCTCCTCTTAGTTGTAGCGTGATGTTATATAGCTTATAGCCTTCCTTCATAAATAGGCTACCCAACACAAAACGAATTTTTCAATTCGGACCAATAGTTCCTGAGATTAGCGCGTTCAATCAAACAAACAAACTCTTCAGCTTTATAATCTATATATTTTCCCTTGGTCACGCCATCACGCGTGAACGGCTGGACCGATTTCACTTTTTTTGTTGTTGTTGTGTTTGTAATAATTGTCAGGAGAAGGATCTTATGAAAGAAAAAAATAAAAAAAATGCGGGGAAAATTAGAAAATTTAAGAACACTTATTTAAGAATACTTAACAAATAGGACAATGTAAACTTTTTTAATGTAACATTATGACATTTGACATAGAATTGACAGAATGCGTGCTCAAATATCATCAAAGAGACAGGACAACGTCTGTCGGGTCAGCTAGTATTAGTATAAATTACATGAAATACACAACACACTACAAAATTATACAAATAATATACAATTTATTAATATAATACCTACATATAATATTTATATTTGATCTCTAAATCCCCGTACACTTACCGTGTCGTCTTAGCCCAGTAATCCGCAGAACGTGACTAATGGCTGAAGTCGCGTTATTTATTTATATTACATGCACAGACATGGAGCAGGAGATTAAAAGAGTTCATTTTAAAACTATCTCTTTCATATTTATGTTTAGTTTTATTATATCTACATATACAACATGTCCGTGTGGTGCCGAACGTGAAGAATGGCACCATCCCATTTCGTCCCGTGGGTGTCGTAAAAGGCGATTAAGGGACTTACTAGAGAATGGGCAGCAGCGTTCTCTATGCATTTTACCACCATACTGCGATCGCCAACCCGCCTGCCAAGCGTGGCGATTATGGCAAAGCCCCCCAAATTGGGGGAGGCCTATATCCATCAGTGGACGTCTCACGGCTAAAATGATCATGATGATGATGAGAACATGTCCCGGAAGACACACCACCAAACACTCCAATGAGAATATTATACATACAGGGTGTCCAGTAAATAGCACGACATACTGCAGGGGGTGATAGCTTGGGTCACTACCTATCAATACAACACAATATATTATGTTCAGCAAAATCTTACTTATTTTTTTTTCACCACTGTAGGTTAAACTTAAGTGATAAGAAAATAGTTCTGTGCAAATTTAAACAAAAAATTGTATTTCTTGAAAACATTCTTGTCTTTGATAGAAAAAAGACTTATCAATGAGTAAAGTAACTATTCACGAATAATTTGATGTAAAAAAAAGTACTAGAAAAGGATTTTTCATTACGAGATGCTTAAAAATCTGTTTCAAGGTAGAGATTTTTCGGTATTTCGGAAAATTTTGTAAAACTGTAAATCCGTAAGATTTTGCTGAACATATATTGTGTTGTATTGATAGGTAGTGACCCAAAGCTATCACCCCCTGCAGTATGTCGTGCTATTTACTGGACACCCTGTATATAATCTCACGCCTTTTCCTATGGGGGTAGGCAGAAACTACAGAACGCCACCTGCTACAATCCTTACACACTCCTATTTCCTCGTTTAGGAGGACATCGCACCTTCGGTGCAACAACGTCACTTATGCAAAAGTTGTAATATTTCAGGAGAAGCGTTTGAAAATTCCACATCCTATTATAATGTACTGACTAAAGAAATTAAATATAGTGACCTTGTTGGTGGATGTTCTTCAAAAAGGTCAGGTGCGTAGTACTCGCAACCGACGTGTGTGTATGACCAGATCTATGTAGGTTCATACATCTGGTAACATTAAAACGAAGATAAGGAATAAGTTAGGAAATTATGTCATACAGTGAAATCTGGATAAGTGGGCCCTGAATATGTGAGAAACCTCTGTAATAGATAATTACAATGAGGTCCCGACACTTGCATTGAAATACCTTTGTTACTGGGTTTACACCTTTGCAACTCGAATTGACTTAATTTCTTAGATATTTTCGATGTTTACCTGTAAAATTGAGACTGGCCCCTATTTAGTAGGATAAATACATACAATCACGCCTTTTTCCCATGGGGGTAGGCAGAAACCACGGAACGCCACCTGCTACGATCTCTACACACTTCTTTTGCCTCGTTTAGGTTCATACAATTGGTCATACACACACGCCGGTTGCGAGTACTACGCACCTGACCTTTCTGAAGAACATCGCCAATAAGGTCCCTATATGTCCTCCTAGGGCGTCCCCTCCCGGTGTTTCCACTCACATCTGCTTTGTAAATACCTTTTGTGAGCCGACCTTCATTCATCCTCTCAACATGACCAAACCATCTAAGCATACTTTTTTCAATTTTTGTCACTACATCTTCTTTTAAACCACACCGTTCTCTTATCACATCATTCCTCAGCCTATCATTCATAGTCACACCACACATGCTTCGCAAGGAACGCATTTCCAAGTAATATAATTTATTACATTTATTAGCAAGTAGGATAATTTATTACATTTAGACAAATTATGATGGGTCAGCTTACAGTCTAATCCCTTCCATATTTGCTTTGTTTGTCAGTACCTACTATCTAAAAGTATCTCACAGTGGGACCCTCTATAAATAATATAACTGTCATGTTAACCTGCCATGGGAAATTGGGTAAATGAAAAGCCTCTATAAGCGACAGAAAAAAAAAAAGTCCCATCAGATTTCACTTCTCCAGGTTTTTACTGTAATCATAATAGACACTGAATTTTTAAAACATTGTTTATTTACTAAACTAGTTATACTAATTGTGATATAAAATTGTGGTCACATTACAAATCTATCCACGTACCCAGTTGCATACGTAGGTATAAAGATTTAGCGTAGTACGTACTTAGTCCATTCATTCTGAACCAGTCCATCCCTTGTTGCCCTCTACCTGCGAAGCCCTAAGCCGAGGCCTGTACCCCACAGTCCGTGCCCTTAGTGTTATCGATCTAGTTTTAAGTTTTAGCCCTGGCCGGAGGCCTCAGTTTATTAAGATAGATATAGGCAAGTCCAGTTAAGCAGCCGACAACCTTATAATTTGACCTGCGCGATTTCATACCCAAAAAAAGGAGTTCGTCCATTTTGATTTATTTTGACTGTACTGCGGAAATGTGTAATTATTTTTGGGATAAAATACAAATATTAAAAATGACGGAAATCTATCCAGAAAACCAATATGTTGCATGTTAGTCGAAGGACCGATGGCCGGTGGAGCAGGTGAGTCCTGGAGTCCGACGACTTTATAATGTAGCTAGGACAGACGTGATGCGGAAGGCGGAGGATAGGGTGTTAATGCGCAGCTTATGAGAGGCTTAAGTCAACTAGTAGACTGGCCCGGGAGGATCATCTTGTTGGCATTCGACATTATACACACTCACATGAGATCTTATATCTCTAATCTCCCTAATCTAACTGGTCTTTAATGTTCCACTGCAGGAAAAAGCCTCCCTCTCCATTTTCCACAGGATTCCGTTTTTTTGCTAGACCATTCGGTAGGGTAGGGTAGCCAGTCCTTTCGGTAGGACCTGCTGCGATGGCGTTGTGCGTTTAGTGGGATCCAATGCCAATGCCAATGCCAATGCCAATGGGTGATTGCATTAGCCCATTTGTAATGTGGCATGCGGCATACATGTTCGGCCCAGTCCCACTTAAGCTGAGCCGCTTTCTGAGTAAAGACCGTGACCTTGGTTTTGGCGCGCAGTGTTGTGTTCCTTAAACGGTCTAAAAAGTCAAATCCACCGGATTCTGCGCTCCATGGCTCGCTGGCAAACCTCGACCTTGGACCTCTGCTGAAGTGTCAAAGACCAGGTTTTAGGCGTAGGTGCTAAAACCTGGTCTCAAATGGGGACAAAATGTCCATAATACCCCGTTTGAGGCATAGTTAGCTTTTAAGTTGGCAGATGAGGGTTTTAGTTTAGTTACAATCTGGCTTGACCGTAACCTTCTTACCCTAAATGCCCAAAAAACTAAGTTTATTGCCTTCAGCATTCGTAATAGTACTCAACCACGGATTAATTCCCCATCCATCAAAATTCATTCATGCATAAACCCTCTGTCTTGCTCCTGCTACAGTCTGTCACAGGTATCTTCTATCAAATATCTGGGCCTCATTGTTGACCAAAATCTCTCATGGAAGGAACAAACAGCCACCTTGACTACTCGAGTTAGGAGAATGATCCATTTATTTAAAAATCTCCGGAATGTTTGCCTACTGCGAACTATTTATTTTTCCCTTTGCCAGTCAATAATAACGTACTGTATCACTGCTTGGGGAGGCGCATCTAAAACAACAATTTTATCATTAGAAAGAGCGCAGCGAGCTGTACTCAAAGTAATGAATTTCAGGAGATTTATGTACCCCACCCATAAATTATTCAAAGAATTGTCATTACTTACAATTAGACAATTGTTTATAAAAACTTCGATCATACAACAACACTCGAAGTTACCTCTTTCTACAGCCAAGCGTAGAAAAGATTTGGTTTATTCTGTTCCTAGAACTAAAACGGTATTTGCTAGCAAATTTTTTGATCATATCGGGCCTCATTTATACAATAAGTTGTCTAAGAGTGTGAAGTTGCGTGATTTGTCAATCTTTAAGTGCAAAAAGATTTTAAATGATTTTCTACTTCAAGTTGATTATGTTAACACAGAAAAGTTATTAGTAAGCCTATCATAAATATAAACACATAACAGTTATTCACACACATTCAGTCACATACACTAATTACCTATATCAACACACAACATCATACAAACATCAACACAACATCTTGTTTTTAAAACTATTTTTGTCTAAATATTTTGCATATACTAAATATTTTCAAATTTTACCCCCCTTCGAGTGGTAGTAGTGATCGCAATGTATTAATTAATACCGAACTACCTTCTAAATATCTCAAATATTATGTTCACTAACAACGTGTGTGAGTTGGAGAACGAGGAATACTGACCTACCGTGATACAGTTTTTACTAGTACGGAGGTCAGTGTGAATTACTCTCTAACAACCATTTACGTTTGACACAAGATCTTATTCGTTTTTATTTTGTTTGTTTTTTTATACATACATAATTTTAACTAGTTGTATCAAAGGTTCTTATTGTGCTACTAGAAATAAAAAATGTTTTTTTTTTTTTTATAGTGGTAGATCTTCTTTCATTGACCAATAGCTCGCCCAGGCGCTCTCGATGCGTCGAGCAACTTTTTTATCTTGTCGCGCCTGAAAGGAGACAATTTGGCCCAGATAGATATAGCCTAGGACATGTGCAATCTCCTCACCTCCATTGTATATTATCCTTGTCATGCTTTTTGTCATGAGTTTGGTCTTTTACATGTTTATCTTAAACCCAATCTCGAGGGACTGTGCACCTGTTTCTGCGCATAACGTCATCATCTGCCTGCCTTTTCCTAATAAATTCAGGATCGGCTTCTAGTTTAACCAGATGCAATTAAGTACCATTATTCTTACATGAAGCGATCACTATATAACCTCCATAACGCAGTAATAGGATAGCACGATACCCATTTATAAGACTCGGGCTCCGACGACCCGTATCGAAAAGCCAAACGGCCGGGGCCAACGGCTTATCATGCTTTTCGAGACACGGAGGGGTCTTGGTATGTAAAAATGGTCACCCATCTACGGACCAACCGCAGCTTGATCGATTGATCAATGTGGTACTAGCCACAAACCCCTCTTACACTTATGCAAATTAAAATCCTCCGCGTAGATGTCTTTTGGTTAGTCTCCGTTGAGATTGGCCGCCATAGTCGAAATTCGGTCTGAAGGAATATTACTATTCAAAATGAATACAGCCGCAAAATAGCGCTCATTTACAATTAGACGCCAGTAAACTGAACATGTACTATCGTTAAAAATCTAAAAGCTGATAATTTATTTCAGTATCTAAGGCTATTAGTACACCGACGTGTATCGTAAATAAGCTGAATTAAACGCTGAAAAACGTACTTGAATTAGTTTTAATGCCGGGTGCACACGTGACTCAGAAAATATTTCAGAGGTATTTCACTTCCGTACCTACGTTTACTGTATTTGCGGAGAAAAAGTGAAAATATATTGGATGACAATTTTAGTTTTCTTTTGTTGTGTTTTTTTTTTTTTTTTTGTAGGCATAGGCGAAATTGTTTCCGTAATTATGTGTTTGTTTCAAGATTAATAAATTATCGTACGGTGAACTAAACTAGGTACTTCGGTACATAATCAGCATATGATGTTCCCACTGCTGGGACACAGGCCTCCTCTCTCTGAGTCCAAAGTTTCTTTATTTATTTTCTAACGGTTGTTGTTTTGATTTAAATCTAAATCAACTCGATTAGATATGGCGATTACAAAATCAAATTGTCTTCACTACCTTATACAAGTAACAGTTGTCACTGCGATTTTCACAGTTTGGATAGAAAACTTTCTTCTAAAATAGTCTACATTTAAAGGGACGTAGATAAACATCGTGAGAAACGTACGACAAGATAACAGATTGTAGAAAGATTTCTACAGTGCGATATCAAAATTAAAGAAACGAACTGTGTCTATTCATCGTAGAAATGAAAGCGCCTAAAGCGCTAAATTATAATGATTACTTATTAATTATTTAAATATTCAATTTCCTTTTGTATGTTGAGTAAAATTGCATGAATCAATTCAACAAACTGCAAAGCAAGTAAGTAGCCGCCACAGTGTAAACTAGGTTTAACACTAAAAATACACCACTCAGCCGATAAACTCAAGAAAATACGACATACATCTTAATTTCACATAAAAACAAATTTACTACGTCTCTCAAACACGACACGATTTATTTTTATACGCGACCGTTTGTAGCGCTTGTGTTACTAGCCTTAAATATTATGATAGTGTCACATAAATCTGTCAAAGTGTATGTCACTTTGACATTTCTTCGTTTTTTTTTTAAGTTATTACGAATTAACTATTGGCGTATAGTGATATTAAAAATGGTATTCTTCTAATTTATTTTTATTGAATTGAATATACTTTCAGGAGATTTTTGTCTTTTGATGTTTTCAGCGATAAAAAATCGTTGGTTATCAGACTAAATTCCCTAGTAAGTCTAGCGCAAATGCTAGTCTTCTTAGTCAATCTTAAAGTCGCTTTGCGTGTTTAAGTAATAAACATCCAATCATTTACATGATTTAAATATGAAAATTTGTTTGTACATACAAAATTTCATATTTTTAGTATTAGGTAGTCATACACGCTGTATAGGGCTACTTCCAAAATTGATATGTTTCAATGGAAATCATTCGACCGTCACACTAGAATGACACCGAATTAATGACCCATTTGCTAATTTTATCTCAGAACACTAAAAAGCAATAAAACGTTCCCAGATATTTTTATTCCAAAGAAGTTGCAGTTCAATGGTCATTTTGAGAGGATGAATGAAGGACGGCTCACAAAAGGTATTTACAAGGCAGATGTGAGTGGAAACACCGGGAGGGGACGCCCTAGGAGGACATATAGTGACCTTATTGGTGATGTTCTTTAAAAAGGTCAGGTGCGTAGTACTCGCAACCGGCGTGTGTGTATGACCAATATCGTGGTATGAACCCAAACAAGGCAAAAGGAGTGTGTAGAGACCGTAGCAGGTGGCGTTCCGTGGTTTCTACCTACCCCCATGGGAAAAAGGCGTGATTGTATGTATGTATTGAAGTTCAATATTGAAGCGACTGCTATATCTTTTCTACATATTAAGAATGGGCAGCTTCCTTTATCTTTCTGACGAATATCATCTGGCTTAGCCTGTTCCCAACAATGTTGCGTTCGGCTCCCAGCCTCATCAGATGCTGCATTCCCACTGCTGGGACTGGGACACAGGCTTCTCTGTAAGAGAGCCGTAATCCACAACCAGTTGGTGGATGTTACATGTCTCCGAGTTTTTGGTTGTAGGACATGCCGGTTTCCTCACGATGTTTTCCTTCACCGTTTTGAGAGCAGTGGTGATGAATTTCCACAAAGTAAAACGCCTGCCAGTCGGAGCCACCACTGCTCCAGACACAAACATATAAACTTACAATTACATTTTACCACAAAATAATATTAGTCAGTAATGTGCCGGATATTCGTATCCGGATATCTGTGGGAGAAGAAAGCTCCGTATTCGGATCCGTTAATTTTTTTGGCGGATCTTTTACTTTATTAATTTTTAATACAGAGATGAAATTCTATATACGTATAGGTATATAGGTGATAGCTTCTGCCCGCGACTTCGTCCGCGTCAATTTTTTCTGCACTGGTCCTTCCCGTTGTATCGAATTGCCTGCCAGTTTTCGTTGCTGCTCCGCTCCTTTTGATCGTAGCGTGATATTAGATAACCTTCCTCAATAAATGAGCTACCCAACACAAAAATATTTTTTCAATTCGGACCAGAAGTTCTTGAGATTAGCGCGTTCAAACAAACAAACAAACTCTTCAGCTTTATAATATTAGTATAGATTAGGTTGGCAATGAAAAACTATTAAAATTTAAATTCAAAATTGAATTAATTTTTTTTTTCTGAAAATTAAATAATAATAATAACGTTTATTTGGACTCAATAAAATATAGCCTAATACAGTAATATTCTTAAGAACTAGGATACAAATAATGTTGGTGTGTAAACGGCTAAAACTATATGAACTCCTGAATTCCAAACTAGGCAAAAACCTGTATCTTGGAAATCAGTGCTCTTCCGTGGTAAATTAGGTGTAAAAACGATAAATTGACATACATGACAGTTCCACAATTAAATGATTTAGACTATGAAAAAATAATTTTAATAATTAATTACTATACTATAAACAAAACAAAAGAAAGACCCGTGAAATGCCAGTCCAAATATGTCCTGTCAAGCGAAACGTCAAGTGGTATCAACTAACATTTCAAGGTCACGCACATCGACACCGACTGAGTAAGAAAATTAAGATCCGTATCCGCGGATCTTAATATGGATGCGGCCCTTACACCTAATAATACTAACCTTATTTAAGGCCCTCTTGTAGTTGAAGACGTTTCGGCGAACACTGGCCGGTCGTTGCGAGCGCTTGAGCTGCTAGATTTTGTGTATAATTGTTTCGTGGAGACAAAATGATAAGGAAATTTTAAAATATTTTCTCACCATGCCCTAAAAAACAATAAAACCTATCTTTTGGTATGAGTTTTACATGGTTTAATGATGGAATCTCTTCAAGGTACACGTTTTAAATGGCGATTTAGTGTCAACTTTATGATTATTTTTTGTCGAGCCAATTGTTTTAATTCACGTTTCTATCTTCACACAACGCTTAACAGTATGTTCAATTTTCCTAAATATTTTTTTTTTTTACGGAAACTAGCCATTTTGCTAGATTTACAGAGGTTTAAAAAAGTTAAAAAGTACTGCAACCTCGCCTTAAGTACAAAACTAACATTACTAACAAATAAATAAATAAGTACGCACCATAAAATCATGTAAGGGATAAAAATAAAGCTAATAAATAAAATAAATAAAATCCGCGGATCTTAACACCAAATATTCGTATTCGGATCCGTATCCGCGGATATACGTTTTTAATGATCCGGCAACATTTTAGTATAGATAAATCAGCAGAAAAACAACTAAAATAAACTTAGTTATGCAGCGAATGGCTAATTTTGAGCCACAGCGCTTATTAGATATGCACCATTGACGACCACCGACCCGATATACTACAAAAATATAAAAAACTTTCAAAGTCTTTGGTCTAAATATAAATGAAAGAGTTATTTTGACTGGGATGACATTTTGTTTTATTAATTGTGTTAGTAAAATATATTTTAAGGATTTTTATTGGGTTTGTGTTTTGGGAAAATAGTATTTGCACATGCGAGCTAAAGCTCGTTATAAATAACGAGTGTACAAAGACAATTAACGAATCTGAGGAATACTTGTACTCCCCGATATTGTGATGATATTTTTGTACTGGACCATACCTGGGAAACTTCTGATTCCGGAGATCGTGAAGATCAATATTCAAATTTTTACGGACGTTTCTTTACGAAAACCAGTTTGTGAGTTTGTTTGTAGGAGATAATCTCTAGAACTCCCATACCGATTTGAAAAAATCTTTTTGCAAATGATACGCAAAATCCTGCATCGCGCAAGCAAAGATAAGATAATCATTTATTTGCCCAAACAACAACAGTTTACCGCGCAACTTGCATATATAGGACAACGTCCTGACATCAACCGTCGGGCATTTGCCCACCAGCCACGACACGCGTCTGGTCGGAGGATCCTCCCTATTCTACAGCAGTTGTGTGAACTTTAAACCCTGTTCCTCATACCTCTAAAATATCAATATCAAAATGTGCGTCAAATCCACGCAAAACGGCCATCGCAAAACTTCCATACCTTAACTCAACACCCTCTACATGTATGAAATAGCAGATTTTTTAGTCCCATGGAGTAATGGTCACGGAGTTGTCCAAAAGAGTAACCGTGACCCTGGACAGCAACTGAAGGAACACGGGTGGGTTTTAGTCAGAAGAAGTCTGCAACGCCTTTTTTTTTCCCGTTCCATCTAGTGCGGGAAACGTCATTTGATGATTTCCCATACAGAAAAAAAAAATAGTTAAAAAAAACTAAAAAACACGCTTCCATTGAAAACCAAACTAAAAAGTACAAAATAATGGAAAAAAAGCGTGGGGTGCTTTTTAAGGTATTTTTTTTTTTATATCAGGCACCCCACGCTTTTTTTCCATTATTTTGTACTTTTTAGTTTGGTTTTTAATGGAAGCGTGTTTTTTAGTTTTTTTAAACTATTATTTATTTTCTATTTTTTAAGGTATTTCGAATTTTGAGACGTATGTCAGCGTAGTTTGTGACAGTTTTTTTGCTGTCCTGGTAACCCTGTCAAGGATAATGGCACAAATTTATGAAATTATTGCATTGTCATCGGTCCTTGACAGGTGTGCAAAGTTTGAATAAAATCTGGTCGTTTAAAGTGGGTCAAAATCGCGCTATAAGGAGTCGGTTACAAACAAACATACAAACATACAAATATACAAACATACAAACATACAAGTGAAGCTAATATAAAGCGTGTAAAAATGGAGTAAGTTTTTAGTTTCATAGTCTGTAACCAATATACCCTTAAAATAAATATAATATGACCACACATGTCTAATCCCTGCACGCTGAATATCAATTTAAATTAAATTGAGAGGATGTCGTATGCATTTTGTTTTTGACTTTTTAAGTACGTGTCCGTTGCTCTCAAAGTAATTTGTTTGATTTTATGGTCATTTGGGATTAGATTTGTGAACGTGGAGGATAGTCTGTAATATAACTTCACGCTTGTATTTCCCAAAAGAGGTAGACAGAGTTTAGGTATGGTATAGATTAGTGATGTGCCGGATATCCGGATCCATATCCGCGGATATCCGAGGAAGAAGAAAGACGTATACGTATCCATTACTTATTGGCGGATCCTTTACCTTATTATTTTCAGTACATAGATGTTATTCTATATACAGGTAGGTGACCAGGTAGCAATGAAAAACTATTAAAGTCCATTCAGATATTTTTATTATTTCTTAAAATCAAATATTTAGTGACCATACTACGGGTACAAACAAAACAAAGGGGCGTGTGTTATATTAAGCAGTATATAACTATAAGTGTATATATATACCTATTATCAAGCCTTGAATGTCAGAATGATAACGGCCTATTTACTGTGTATAGGGAAGGGTTTCAATAAGTAAAGCACAGAAAGACAAGACTACACAATATATTTCAATTAGGCTTGTCAGTATTAATCAGAAAGCTAGTCGTCCGTTCCAAAACTACGTCTTCATGGAGAAGAAGGACAAGAAACTCCATGGAAACAGTACTGAAGTATTATATTAACACATTTCTTACATTGCCATACACTATCATTATCCTAAATACATTAATACTATCAACAATATAAACAGAACAATAACAGAACAAACAATAACAACAGAACAACACAACAGAATAGACTAATATCAACATAATCCACAATAATAACTATCTAGGAATGGCAACAATATAAACAGTACAACAATATTGTCATAATAGGCAATAATTAGGATACAATATCAATTACTTAACTTACGTGACATCTGTTCGATACTTTCCACACAACAACAGCACTAGAACTAACCAACTGAACATCTGTCAAGCAACTGACTGTTACACTGTGGCTCCGGCCTTTTATACCCGTTAACAAACAACTATGATTCAAAAGTGACAGTTGGGTCAAATCAGTGTTTGACTTAGAAAAATAAGATTGTTATAAAAATAATTTAGTAAATTCAATAATTAAACATTAGACACATATTAATTACATGTCACGTGCGATGCAACTCGAAACATTTCCTATCAAGCAAAGAAACAAGTGGCGTTAACCACAGAACAATGGCGTTAACTATCGTTTCAAGGTCACGGTCACTTTGAAAATAAAAGTAATCGTTTAGGCAGACTGAAGTGTACATAAAGTACCTGGACCCTATTGCCATCAACCAAGAATAAATCCAGACTCCAGGCTGCTACTGACCAGCCAGGATCGCGAAATTTGTTCGAAAGAGTTACCATGGCCCTGGCATATAGGCAACTGAAGGAACACGGGTGGGTTTTAGTCAGTAAAAGTCTGACACGCCCACCCGCTTCGCCCAGAGCAGATGTCATTTGATGATTTCCCACCCACAAAAAAATGGCTGCTTCTAAGAAATTCCAGATGAAAAAAACTAATAACACTTTACCCTAGGAATCGAACCCAGAACCGCATGCTCAGTCGTAGCGCTTGCAACCACTAGACCAACGAGGCAGTTTCAATTTATAACATGAATAAATTTAACGCCATTTTCCCCACCAATCTATATTTACCAAATGACGGGAGTTCGAGAATCAAATGTGACAGTTCTTAAGAGCTTTAAAATGTCACTTTATTTAATTGTGCTTAAAATGCAATCGATCCCTAGGGAGGGCGTGTCACGGCATATTAACGGGCGGAGAGACGCATGCGCATGTGTTAGCGCACCCTTTTAATTTTAGGCGCGAGATTTTTTGTATTAATTAGGTGGTTGTAATTATTTGTAAAAGGAGGCGAGATTTTGCAAATTTTACTAAGTAGTATTAAAGCCCCTGTATTCATTTCTTGTGTTCTGTGGTACGTAACAAAATTAATACACCGAAATTAGTATTGTTGCGTTTTTGTATTTACGACCCAACCATAAATCTACGTTCCCACGGACGTAAAAATATCGGGAGGGTCTTTTTTTTTGAGTGGGAAATCATCAAATGACGTCTCCCGCTCTGGGCGGAGCGGAAGGCCGTGCCAGACTTTTACGGACTAAAACCCACCCGTGTTCCTTCAGTTGCCTATATGCCAGGGCTTAGAGCTTAGGGCTGAGAGTTGATCGAACACTGTGTTTTTTCGATTCTCAATGCTCGGTTCAACACCTCCTCTTCTTTACCCACGCCTTTTCCCGTTACGCAGGATCAGGTTTCTTAATCATGCGGCGCTATTCATAAGCTCGTTATGTTATAGAAAACCGGCCAAGTGCGAGTCGGACTCGCGCACCGAGGGTTCCGTACAAACCTGCAGGTATTCACGGTTTATGCATAAGGTTTATGTTTATGAAATTAAATGTTTTTCTTTTTTAATTTTTATATTTGAGTTGACTGAATGAAAGGTAAATTATGGTTTTCGATTTATGACGTATTAAAAAAAAACTACTTACTAGATCTCGTTCAAACCAATTTTCGGTGGAAGTTTACATGGTAATGTACATCATATATTTTTTTTAGTTTTATCATTCTCTTATTTTAGAAGTTACGGGGGGGGGGACACATTTTACCACTTTGGAAGTGTCTCTCGCGCAAACTATTCAGTTTAGAAAAAAATGATATTAGAAACCTCAATATCATTTTTAAAGACCTATCCATAGATACCCCACACGTATGGGTTTGATGAAAAAAAGTTTTTTTTTGAGTTTCAGTTCTATGTATGGGGAACCCCAAATATTATTGTTTTTTTTTTCTATTTTTGTGTGAAAATCTTAATGCAGTTCACAGAATACATCTACTTACCAAGTTTCAACAGCATAGCTCTTATAGTTTCGGAAAAAAAGTGGCTGTGACATACACGGACAGACAGACAGACAGACAGACATGACGAATCTAAGTATAAGGGTTCCTTTTTTGCCATTTAGCAACGGCATCCTAAAAAGAAGGTACCTTAATGCTAATAAAAACCTTTGTTCAACAGGTAAATGCTGCCTTCGAAGAGTTGCGCATCAGAGCCAGGGCTGGTAGTGGGAGACTGCCCAAGCTAGAAATATTACGAGCTGCCATACAACATATAGAGAGGCTGCAGGCTGCGTTAAGAGCTGCTGCCGTGGTAAGCATACAGCTGCAATGGGTATAGCATAAGCATGACTGGGTACACAAAATTTATTTTTTCTTCGCAAGTTGTCAAAACACAAAAAGAGTAAGATAGAAAGAAAGGGGGAGGGGGGGGGGTGAAGGGTGTAGAGTAAGTGGTGGTCCAGTGGTTGTAGGTTCGAATCTCGACAGACGCTTTTATACTTTGTGTAAATTATTTCATCACCACTGCTCTCAAAACGGTGAAGGGAAACATTGTGAGGAAACCGGCATGTCCTGGACTCCCAGAACCAAAAATTAAAGACATATTATTTCCACCACCCACACCCGGAGGCCGTACAGGTCACTTTACGGTCCCCAAATCCCCGGCTTGATACCTGAGTACTAGTAATCATATTTTTACCAAGTTTCTTTTGGACATTCGTTTAGAGACAGATATGGACATGCCAAATATATTATAACTAGCTTTTACCAGCAGCATCGCACGCGGATCTTTACAATACTGAAAATCTTATACTTATCCTTACATTATACCTAGTATAAAACAAAGTTGCTTCCCGCGTCTGTACGCTTAGATCTTTTAAACTAGCTAAAGCTAGTATACATATATATAAACTTTGTTCATGTGGGTGGGAAATCATCAAATGACGTTTCCCGCTCCGGGCGGAGCGGGAGGGCGTGTCAGATTTTTACTGACTAAAACCCACCCGTGTTCCTTCAGTTGCCTATAAGCCAGGGCCACGGTAACTATTTTGAACAAATCTCGCGAGCTTAGCAGTATACATATATACCATCTTCTTGAAACACTTTGTCTGTTATTATCTAATAAAGGAGCTCCTTTTATATTTTATCGAGAATTATAAAGCAAGATTTAGGTTATTTCTAATCTAATTTTTTGCATTTTTGTTTGGGAAATGGACTGTGCTTGGCCTGCTGTTTATGCCTGTTGTTTTAATTTTATGAATGACATTTGTAAGTAGCCGGCCTTCTCTAACTGATCAGACATTCTGACATCTGAACATTTCTCTAGTATAGGTCGTGTCATGTAAAAGAAAGCTGTCGCTGAAACTGCACTTTAGGCGATGAATTGATCTATTTCGTTGTGTGAGGTACGGCATGGAGCGGGTGGTTTATTTCTTACTAGCTTTTACCAGCAGCGGTTTACATATGGAACCAGCCCCTTGTATCACTCTGTCTATTGATGAAAACCGCATTAAAACCGTTGCGGAATTTAAAAGATCTAAGCGTACAGACGCGGGAAGCGACTTTGTTTTATACTATGTAAGGATAAGAATAAGATTTTTAGTATTTTAACACTTAAATATCAGCGGAATAGGCTGAGGAATTATGTGATAAGACAACGGTGCGGGTTAAAAGAAGATGTAGTGACAAAAATTGAAAAGAGTACGCTTAGTTGGTTTGGTCATGATGAGAGGATGAATAAAGGACGGCTTACAAAAAGTATTTACAAGGCAGATGTGACTGGACACACCGGTAGGGGACGTCCTAGGAGAACATATAGTGACCTTACTGGTGATGTTCTTCAGAAGGGTCAGGTGCGTAGTACTGGCAACCGGCGTGTGTGTATGACCAGATGTATGAACTTAAACGAGGCATAAGGAGTATGTAAGGATCGTAGCAGGTGGCGTTCTGTACTTTCTGCCTAACTCAGTGGAAAAAATGCCTGAGTTTTATGTATATCTGTATATCAGTGGGAGGGTTCACGAAGGATTCCATACCATTAACGGCAAAAAAAAAACACGTTTGTTGTATGGGAGCCCCCCCTTCAATATATTTTTTATAACTAAATATTCTGTGACCATTTCAAGCGTCTACCTGTTGCCGTTATCAATATCGAAACAAAACGAGCAAAAAAATCACGTTTGTTGAGCCCCCTTAAATATTTATTATGTTCAGTTTTTAGTATTTGTTGTTATTATTATTTATTCATTTATCAGATAACATGATCCAATTAAGTTATATTATATTAAGTTATACCGGCAACAGAAATACACTATTTATGAAAATTTCAACTCTCTTACTTTCACGGTTCATGAGATACAGCCTGGTGACGCGGACGGACGGACGGAGAGCGACGTCTTAGTAATAGGGTCCCGTTTGAGTACGGAACCCTAAAAAAACGTTTTTTTTTTTCTAACCAGTTTCGTGGTACCTTAATTTTTGGGTATAAAATGGTCGAAACCTGAATGATGTCCTTTTACCTTTTTATAACATTAGTGTAGAAAAAGTTGTTACATCGAGTTAAAAATCACAGCACAATTTCAATACACAAAATCCCAAGAAACACAATTCGAACTCAAGACCACCAAAAAGTCAAAAAGCCACCAGCAATTAAAATGATTGCTCGTCTATAAGCGCGCGATTCTGTGTAATTCTATTCCCAGGCGCGTGCGCACGTGTAGCGATAAATAATCCGCGGACGTGGATAGATGACAATTTAACATCACGACACGCTACCATCTATATGGATAGATTGTGGATAGTTGTGTATGTATGTGTGTTGTCGGAATTAGATGTAAGGAAAATAATATATAGGTTTGAGTTTGAGAGGGAAGCGCCAGAGTGCCCGCGAGCTTCAAATTTTCTTAGTTGCATTATGTAGGTCACTTTCAGGCCGCAAATTTATAGGATTCCATCGAATGACTATTCGAAATTTATATAAGTATTTAAGGTGAATGCTCCAACCAGCCCGCGAAATTCAAATTTTCTTACGTTTTTTTGCAATTTGCAGGCCAGTGCTAGGTTGTATGTTAATTAAAATATTATTCGCGACTGAAAGACATATGTAGTTACAGAATTATAATCATCAAAATCATCAATACAACGCTCTAAGTTCATAAAGCTGTAGGAATGACTTTTTCTGTTTTTTTTTTTTTTGTTCCTATGCCTTTATGAACTTGGAGGGTTGTATTGGTGACTTTGATGATTATGATTCTGTAACTACATACGTCTTACAGTCGCGAATAATATTTTAATCAACAAACAACCTAGCACTGGCCTGCAAATTGCAAAAAACGCAAGAAATTTTGAATTTCGCGGGTTGGTTGGAGCATTCCCCTTAAATGAACTTAGCGGATTCTATTAATGATTGACATTGCTCCGTGTGGAGCCGGACGTAAAGAATAGCATCATCCCATTTCTTCGCGTGGGTGTCGTAAAAGGCGACTGAGGGACTTACTAAAGCAGCCTTTCTCAAAGTGGGCGATAACGCCCCCCTTATGGGCGCTGGAGGCCTCAAGGGGGGTGGTAAGAGACCCAGAAAAGACTGTGTGGGGTGTGTAGACTCTACACAACGCCCCCATTTTTTTTCTGGATCTCTTACCACCCCCCTTTAGGCCTGCAGCGCCCATAAGGGGGGTGTTATCGTCCACTTTGGGAAAGGCTGTACTAGAGAATGAGCAACAGCGTTCTCTATGTATTTTACCACCATACTGCGATCGCCAATCCGCCTGCAACCAGCGTGGTGATTATGGCGAACCCCTCCAAATTGGGGGCCTATGTCCAACAGTGATACACACTCCACTGTGTTTTTTGAATTAAGGGATTCTATCCGTCTTTGTCACACGGTACGGAGAGCTTATGGCACACTACATCGAGACGATACTCCTGAGATAGTGCTGTCTTGTTCTAGAAGTTAGGTATTTGAAAACGTTTATAACTTTGTAACTTTTTAGCTTTGGCGCAATTCTGAAATTCGTTGCACAGTGCCTGTCATGTGCGCTTAGCTTAAAGTTACGGTCACTTATAACATGTAACATGTAAACGCTTAGTCTGCGCGCGTCTATTTCAGGGCGCGTTCCGCGTCGGCTAACTTGTCAAATGTGGTTCTGATTCGCGACGATACTCAGCCACCTGCCTTTAATTACTTAGAAAATCTATTATAAGATTATAAGAGTTAGGGCTAATTAAGTAGCGATCGATTTGTGAGGTTAAGTTGCGAATGCCGTGGTTGAAATGTGAATGGGTGGCCGTTATTTTCTCTCCATGTCATTGGGTAGTAAATTAATCTGGGGTTTTTCTTTTAGTGGGAAGTAGGGGACGATGGGGGAATTGCGGACGCTTAAGCAGAATTACAAATAATAATCAGTCTGTCTTTATTCATTATTAAACTACAGTTATTTGTCCATTAAATTCACATTAATTATCATATGAAATCAATCAACATCTATTAAATTTTAAACAAAAACAAAAACATGTAAGTCCGTAATTACCCTTAGCTCTTGGGGTAAATACGGACCAGCAGTGCTGGGTTAATTGCGGACAACATGGGGTATTTACGGACGAGGTCTCATTTCATATTAAGATTTCATAAATGAAGCCTCTTGAAGAAGAACCAGCACTGTAATTCTCCTGCGCCCAATTCTTGCAGTTCAACATATAATCCAGTCTTCGGTGGGTGGGTCACAATACTTTTTGTGGTAATAAATACAGAAATATTCATCATTTGCTTTATCAGTTTCATAAATTTTTAAGTTTCTTACACCTCTTGGTCGTTTTTCTTCAGTGTTTTTGGTTTCTTATTTGTAGTTTTGATCTCTTCTTCTATCAGGTCCTTTCTTTTTCCTTCTATTTTCTTTTGTTATTTGCTCTAGGTTTAATTTTTCCGGTGTGCTGGTGAAAAAAACGGAATGTATTTTTTAACTAATTATTTTTTACGAGTAGGGTGTAGAGTTAGTGGGGGATATGTACTAGTTGGACTTGTTTTACTTTGATTTACACCAGCTTCACTAACATCGCCCACTAATTACATGCAGGTATTGTTTTGTTTAAATCCTAAAAGTTAGCATCATTATTGGAAAAATGTGATGTTTCCTAAGATTCAAATGAGTTAGAAATATTTTCATTGGCAGCATCACAGAAAACTTGAGATTCATTTTGGGACCCACTTTGGCTTGAATTATTAGTATTGGTTTCTGTCCGTTGTTTGAGAGAAGGTTCTGATTCAAAACTATCACCAAAACTTGCAAAAATGTTTTCAAATTTATCTTGAGCCATTGGATAATTTCCAGCGGTCTTGAAGCTACTTATAGCTTTGTCAGTACTTGTTGTTCTATAGCCTTTGTATAAAAGCCTACAACATCAAATGTCGTAAATTTGGTGCCTGGATGGTTGACCATGACCTGTTATATGCCGTTTTTGTAGCCCATGGAAAGTTAAATCTGAAGGCTGCATTCTATTGGATGTGTGAGGAGGCAAAGTTGAAACATGAACAAAATTCTAAGGACAAAATTCGTAAGCTCTCAAACTAAAGTGGCTTTCGTGATTGTCCAGTATTAGTAAAATCTGCAAATGCTTTAAAATGCTGAAGCCACTCAACGGAAATTGATTCAGTTATCCAGCCGGAGTCAGAAACACAAGCTATGGTATGGTACTAACACAGACTTTTTCATTTGATCAAAAAGGGTTGCTCTGGGAATGGCACACTTCTCCTTAATTCCGCCAGACAAAATAGTCTTTTTCTCCGTCATTTCTTGTACAGTTATATGTAAAGATTCAATGGTGTAAGTTCGTCCTTTTTTCCTAATATTTAACAATATTTTCGAAGCATCTGGAATAATGAAATATTGCTATAGTTTTTGATAAATTACTTATCTCGGGGTAATTGCAGACGTCCGAATTTACCCCAGGTACTTTGTCTGCTATTAACCCGAACGAGTTAGAAACAATACATCGACAAATTTTTTAGGTTTACAAATTTTATCGAAGCAAAAGGCTGTGCTATTTACTCGTCATTAACAATGCAATCGATAGAAAATATGACGTTTCACAGACACTTGTTTTGTTTAGATAACACTCAAAATATTACATATAAAAAATTAGATCAAAATTACAAAAAAATATAAATTTCACTTACCTTGACACGGGTGCGCAGCCATCCTTCGGGAATGTATGGTGAGCACTATAGATGGGGGAACGTATCACGTGATCGTAGCGGCCGCCGGGCGCGGGGTTCAGGGATTGAGTAGATATATGTAAGTCCGTATTTACCCTGCGTCCGTAATTCCCCCATAGTCCCCTAATCTAGCACGCGGGCACTGTTCGGGCTATTGGGTGTGCCCAAGGTGAATTGGTGGTTGTTGGAAATCTGGTGCTTTTACGTAGGTTATGTAGGATAATACGTAGGATATTTTAAAGAAAAGTCAAGGCTAAGTAGCGATCGATTTGTGAGATTACGTTTTGAATGCCGTGGTTGAAATGTGATTGGGTGTTATTTTATGTTTTGTATCTTTTATTTTGCAATGTAGAAACAAAACCACGTTTGTGCGGTATTTTTTTCAGATATTAATGTATGTTTCAGTATCTCTATATTTTCTTGAGTCACTAAACAGTAAGTACTCAGTCTATAATGTTCCCACTGCTAAAGTACTCTTAGGTAACACTCTATCAAATACAATCTGAATAATTTTGAAGGATATTAGATACTAATTCATTGTTTAACATATCCGAAAAAAAAAACCTCCAAAAAAACGCGAAAACCGCAATGAATGTTGTGGTACCGTAAAAATGAAATTACCACGCCGAATTATAGTAAAGTCATAGCAACATGATGAATTATTATAGCAAATAAATGCAACAAAATTGTCGCGTGAACACAAAGTGGTTGACAGTTCAAAATCGTTGGTTGAGTTGAGACGCGAATGTGTGGTCTGTGCCTAATAATAGAAGAAATATCTCTTTGAAATAGACAGATTGTTTGATAACTATTGTTGTAGTTTGTTTCTGTGTGGTATCTCGATTTGATTTAGTGATAGAAGGGAGCGGGAGTAATATATCTTGGCTATAGTTAATACTAGTTGTAATAATATAATATACAGTAGTTACTGCCCGCGACTTCGTCCGCGTCAAATTTTTGCTGCCCTGACCCTTCCCGTCGCATCGAATTGCCTGCCAGTTTTCGTCCATTTTTCGTTGCTGCTCCTTTTGATTGTAGCGTGATATTACGTCCCACTGCTGTCTTCTATTTTTTGGTTCGCTCCGTTTCCCTCACGATATCTTCCTGCACCGTTTAAAAAGCAGCGGTAATGAAATAATTTACATAGAGTAGGTAAAGCGCTTATCTGGGCTCGCACTTACGACCTACATCTCTTAAAAGTCACAGCCGTAAATACAACAGGGCCAACACTGCTCTTCTCTCTGCCTTTCTCAAATATGTTAGAGTCGGTTTCAATTCTAAATGGATGCTGTTAGGCACGAATATTTCACACTAGGTTTTATCCGCGACTTTATTCGCGTCAAATTTCTTGCTCCCCCGACCCATCACGTCTCATCGCATCGCCTGCCCGTGCGAGGTCGTCATATTCGTGACTTTTTTTCTTTATCCTTGGCTCCTAAGGGTCCTAGCGTCCTGCCAGGGTCGCGAGATTTGTTCAAAAGAGATACCGTGACCCTGGCATATGGGCAACTGAAGGAACACGGGTGGGTTTTAGTCTGTAAAAGCCTACTGCTCCACCCAAGACCGGGAGACGTCATTTGATGATTTCCCACCCACAAAAAAAAGGGTGCTAGCGTGATGTGATGACCCTAGTGTGTAGAATTTTTTTTCAATATTTATTCAACCAGACAAACAAACTTTTATTTGTTTGTTTTCTTCGTTATATGGAAAAAAATATTTTTTTTTTCACTTCAACGTCTATTAGTAGTTTTTTGTGTAACTGTAGCTGCTCCGGATAGTTTGGGGGCCTGGAGACCTGTAACACAGGTATTCCTAGTACAAGCTCCAGTCTCCACAACATCAATGTATTTTTGTTACCACTATTATATATTGTGCTCATTTATCATTATGTAGTGGAGAAAATAAACATTTTATTATTATTTATTATTAAACTCTTCAGCTTTATAATATTAAGTATTGATGGAGCGACTATCTTTCTGACATCCACAACCCACATGACAACCAGTAAATAAAAAAATACTGTAGCGACATCTACACGGCCACATGCGAACTACGCATCACAATGACGTCAGGCAGAATCCTACATCGCGCAAGCAAAGTTTACCGCGCAACTAGCAAAGAAACAACATCCCGACATCATACATTGGGCAGTTGCTCACCAGACACGACTCCCGTCTTCTCGGAGTATCGTCCCTATTCTACGGAGGTCGAGTGAACTCTTCACTCTGTTCCTAAAACCTTCAAAATACTATAAGGACCATCTTTTTCTCTCTAGTTGGAGTCAGAAAGCTGTAAGAGCTATATGGAGTCGCCGGTGACGTCACAGCGGTCCTACGACACAAGAGAAACCAAGACAGAGAAGGAGAAACCGTTCCTTAGTAGTAAGTATCATCATCAAGTCGAAAGTCGTTCACTGCTAGACATTAACCTCTCCTGAACATCGCTTGATTAGTACGTGCTGCGCCTCTCGCATCCAGCGGATTCCCGCGACCTTCACGAAGTTTACTTCGTCAAGGTTTAAATTGGATTGGATTGGTTTGTCACCTTGGAATCATGGTTTTAAGACAAGCCGGCGTCTCACGATGTTTCCCTTACCTACCTAGGATAATAACTGAATGACGTAGTCTCCAATAAAGCGCACACTTGGGGCCTTACTCTTCAACCTAATTTTAATTCCAATCTAAAGCCAATACGATTCCCTGGTCGCGAGATTGTTCGAAAGAGATACCGTGACCCTGGCACATGGGCAACTAAAGGATCACGGGTGAGTTTTAGTCAATAAAAGTCTGACACGCCCTCCCGCTCCGCCCAGAGCGGGAGAAGTCATTTGATGACTTCCCATCCAAAAAAAAAAGAGAAAAATGCAAATACGATTCCAGTGTTAATTTTACATACACGTGATTCGGTACTCTTGAAAACAATAGTGTCAAAATTGGAACAACAATAACGCCCGATCTCGATTCCACTTAGTTCTCCAAAATGGACACCCAATTTAAACACATTTTGGAGCTAGCGTCGAACACGAGAATACGAAACGTCAAAATTCCAATGTCAATCGATCGGAATTAAAATCAAGAGTAAGCACCTTGTTCCTTGCATGTAATTGTGTAACCTCTGTTGGCGATCAAAAAAATAAATAATCTATTGATTTAATCAGGTATTTTTGTTACAGATGACAACACATCTTGTGGAGTCAACAGCCTTGCCAGGCTACGATGTATCGTGCAAGCTCTCTCAAGCAATACCAAAGACACACCATGACACCATAGACAATAGACTATTGTTAGTGTAACGTTTTAACGTATTATTTATGACACAAAAAATAATTTATTCACGTGTAGATAAACTCAGCTGTCTGAAAGCCTTATTTACAGCCGGTTTTCGGATGGATTATACAACACAAAAAAAAACAGGATTTAATAGTAAACCAAACTGAAACGTAAAAATAATCTTTAACTAGTTTTAAACTTATATTTTTACTTTTTAGTTTGATGACAGTTAAAGTGGGTTTTTTGTTAAATAATATTGCGTGCCTGCTGACTTCCGATAACCGTTTCTCGAGCTCTCTCTCCCGTAAATCCTGAAGGTCCTCGTCAAGCGTATGGGACAAAGTTATTAAATTATTGTATTGTCATTTGATTTGACGTTTAAATTACATTAAATTAAATGTGGCACCCTTTAGAGGCCGTCAAGCTAACTCTAGAGGACATAAAGTGAACGAACTAAAAAAAAGCGTCTTAAAAAAGAGCGTGATTTTTCAGTAGTCGGGTTCTAGTTGCTATCTTTACTCGGTTCTAGATAACCGCCGATAAACTTTACTTGCTTTATTTGGCAAACTTTAGCAAGAACCGCCAATGAAATCACTTGATTTTGACAGCCTTTTAGTTAAATTATGTAATGATTACCCCCTCAAAAAGGAGAGGGAGTTCTGTTCAATTCTTTCATATTTTAAAACGTAATATCTTTGGTTGCCTGTTTGTTTGTAAGTCGGGAACAATGTTAGTGTTTATTTATTTAAGCAAGTCCGGCCGGGGGGCACAACTAGTTAACGTCAACCAGCAGCTTTTAGGAAAGTACCATGTAGATATTTAAATATTATAAATGTGATTATTCTTGTATTTAAAGAGACGCGTATAATTGTAAGTAAAAAATATGCTCAATATTTGAGATTAAATGAGATTTTGTATCATTGGAGTTTTCTTTCTTTGCCTGAAACGATCAACTAGTTTACAGTTAAAACTTTGGCAAGAGTTTCTGCTGTGCAGTGTAGCTTCGACTTAGGTACGAGATGTAAAGTCGTGAATTCGAACCCAGGCAGGCACTTTTTTTGTGTATTTATTTTTATCATCACTGCTCTAAAAACGATGAAAACATCGTGAGGAAACAGGCGTGTCATAGAACAAAAAAATCGAAGACATTTTGACCTCTACAAACCCGCAATGTGCCCGCGCGCGCACCACGCGCGTATGGTATGGTTTATGGCCCGCGTCTATGTCACAGTAGTGGGAACAATATAAGGCTGATTATGATTTTTAACCGACTTCAAAAAGGAGGAGGTTATCAATTCGGATGTTTATATATATATATTTTTTTATGTATGTTCGGCCATAACCAAACGTCATAATATAATATAGACGGATTTGCAAAATTCTTTTTTTGTTCGAAAGGGGTTTATTCCAAAATGGTCCCATTTAAATTTCATATAGATCTGATGATGAGTTCCGGAGACAGACACCGGAACTCTTTAAAAAATTACAGCAAATCAACCGCGATTTCTCCTATCGCATAAATATGCATTGTTTGTTTGGAATTAGTGCGGGGTGGATACCATAACTAAAAATTTAAAAATAAGAACCGACTGCCGAAATTAAAGTGTTATTTTTCACTTTGTAGTGTTTTTAAGGAAGTCGGTTGTTTTTTTTTTATGTTAAAAGGTTTCTATTTTTAAATTTTTAGTTATAGGTTACCTGTTCACGTTTCTCTGCTTCAAACAGAAAAGCAAAAGCAAGAATTAGTGTATAATGGTGCCCAAGATACAGGCTGTACCTAGTTTGGGACCAACGCTACCTCAAAAATGTAACTGTAATGTTAAAATAAACGATGATTTACTTTTTTAGGGTTCCGCACCTTAAAAGGAAAAAGCGGAACCCTTATAGGATCACTTTGTTGTCCGTCCGTCCGTCCGTCCGACTGTCAAGCCCCCTTTTCTCAAGAACGCGTAGAGGTATCAAGCTGAAATTTATATCAAATACTCAAGTCTACTGTCCCTTGGACCTGTGAAAAAATCAAACTTCTACGCTAACGCAATCAAAAGATATAGCCGTTTATGCCGCAAATTTTCGAAACTCGCAAGGGAATCAAAACCTAAAGGTTACTTCCAGTCGACCTAGAATTTTGAAATTTGGTACGAAGCAACGTCTTATAGCACAGATAAAGGAAAAATTGCGAAAACCGTAACTTTTTAGTTTCATCATATAATAAAAATATTTTTAATAATTTAAACTTACTACCCCTTTCCTCATGTACACGTAGAGGTATTAAACACTACAGGTTTATAAGGAACCCTCGGTGCGCGAGTCCGACTCGCACTTGGCCGGTTTTTTACTTTTAGGATTAGTGTCCATCCCACAAAAAACAATGCAGTTGCCATGTTATCTCTTGCACCCTTGCTTGACTGGTGGAGTCTGTCTAAGAGATTTTTTCCACCTTTGTACCTTTATTGTGCTATTAGCTTTTGCCCGCGGCTTCGCCCGCGTGGATGTCGGAAATTAACGCAGGAGGACGTACTACCGCGGTAAGATATGTTAATTCAGTGATAGCTGTTTGTGTGAACAAAAAGTTTTTCATAAAAACTGTCTTTGAAAACTACGCTGACATACGTCACAAACTACGCTGACATACGTCTCAAAATTAAGCGTGTTTTTAGTTTTTTAACCGACTTCAAAAAGGAGGAGGTTATCAATTCGGATGTTTATATGTTTTTTTTTTTTTTTTTTTTTTTATGTATGTTCGGCCATAACTCCGTCATATATAGACGGATTTGCAAAATTCTTTTTTTGTTCGAAAGGGGTTTATTCCGAAATGGTCCCATATAATTTTCATATAGATCTGATGATGAGTTTGGGAGACAGACACCGGAACTCTTTAAAAAATGACAGGAAATCAACCGCGATTTCTGCTATCGCATAAATATGCATTGTTTGTTTGGAATTAGTGCAGGGTGAATACCACAACTAAAAATTTAAAAATAAAAACTTTTTTGCAAAAAAAAAACAACCGACTTCCTTAAAAACACTACAAAGTGAAAAATAACTTTAATTTCGGAAGTCGGTGGCAAAAAAACCATAAATACAGATCCTAAGACACCGACTACCGAAATTAAAGTTATTTTTCACTTTGTAGTGTTTTTAAGGAAGTCGGTTGTTTTTTTTTGCAAAAAAGTTTTTATTCAAACTACTTTTTAATTTTTTTTTAAATAAAAGTAGCCTAAGTTACTCCTTGTTACATCAGCTATTGCCAGTGAAAGTTCCGTCAAAATCTGTCCAGCTATTTCAGAGATTAGCCGGAACAAACAGACAGACAGACAAAAATTGTAAAACATGTTGTTTTGGTATATATGTACCGTGTGTACATCCATATACACTTAGTAAAAAGTGGTTATCTTAATATTAAGATAAAAGATTAACAAATAAATGCCTACAATTTCGCCAGATTCCAATTTTTTGTTGAAATAGATGCTGAAATGTCTTCGGAACTGAACTTTTTCATTTTGTGTCATGAGGATTTCAAAATTATTGAGTATATTTAATCTTAAATAAGGCAGAGAAAACTAGACATGGTATAGTAAATTCTTAGTATGTTTTAAGTATTTTTTCAAACTGGGAATTCGATGAGATATTTGCGGAAATGTATATGTTATCACTTATCATCAATGAAAAATAAAATCCTTGTCAACAATACAGTTGAATAACATAAATAATTTTATTGTTGGCATGTATACTGCCTCTACCTTAAAAAAGGTTTATTAAAAAGGGTTTCTGACTAAGTAAGAACAACAGCACGGGTTGATCGATCAGGTTAAGCTACGTTTGTTGCGGATGGTCCGTAGATGGGTGACCATCTTTACATGCCAAGACTCATTCATGCGTCGTATACACTTTAAGCCGTCGGTCTACCATTCGTGAATCTTTGTCAGTCGTTACGGGTCGTCAGAAACCCGAAAGTCTCATATCCAGTCTTACCAAGGGGTATCGTATTCCTAGTAAGTCCAGTAACTGGGTTGTGGAGGTCAGATAGGCAGTCGTTCCATATAAAATACTGTTATTCAGCTACATCCGGTAGAACTGAAAGCTGACCGTAACATAGTTGGGGATAGGCTTTAGCAGATGAGAAGTTAAATACCTATAAAAACAAAAACAAAACAAAAAAAAAACAGCACTTAATGGTCCACTTCACGAATGTACGAGAAAGGCTGCAGTACGACAGGAATGGCGACGGATTGTGAAGCTCACCACCACACCAGATACGACGACCACGACCACTCTGTCAAGAGTGTAACGACGAAGAAGAAGGAATACCTATTGTTTACATTTGTAACTGCGATTGTATAGCAAAGTCCTCACTTCATCCGGAGAAGAAAAGAGTATTGATCACCACCCTTTGCTCACAACGTGTTCACGATTTCAGAGTTTCGTCATTTCAGCCAAAAGTTGTCAATGCTGAATATAGTTCTCCAGCTTGGCAGGCAGGTTGGCGATCGCAGTATGGTGGTAAAATGCATAGAAAACGCTGCTGCCCATTCTCTAGTATCTAAGTCCCTTAGTCGCCTCTTACGACACCCACGGGAAAAAATTGGATGCTGCTATTCTTTAAGTCACCACACGGACGATAGAATCTATACTAATATTATAAAGCTGAATTAACAGTTTGTTTGTAAGTTTGGTTGAACGCGGTAATCTCAGGAACTACTTCTACTGGTCTGAATTGAAAAACTCTTTTTGTTTTGGGTAGCCAATATATTGAGGAAGGCTATAGGCTATATAACATCACGCTACGATCAAAAGGAGTGGAGCAGCAACGAAAAGTGGACGAAAACTGGCAGGCAATTCGATGCGACGGGAAGGTTCAGGGGAGCATAACTTTTACGCGGACGAAGTCGCGGGCAGAAGCTAGTTACTAATATGTTTCTTCACCAGTCATCCAGACAGTTTAAAATCATAATATTTGTATATGTACGAGAGCCATGTAGGTAACCTTAATTTTATTTCGAGATAGGATCGTTGCTAATGGCGGTAGCGACGTGCGCTCGCGCCGATGGGCGGGGTTTGGCACGAGCAGTGCTCCGCCCATTGAAAATTTAATAGTGTTATGATTATTCAGCAAATTAGTGACAGAAATTAAGGTTTGTTTAATGTGTATTTTATTTTTTTATGAAGAGAAGGAAAGGACGTATTTTTGGCTCTTGTAGGCAGGTCATCATCATAATCATTTCAGTGGACATAGGCCTCCCCCAAAAGGGGGGGTTTTGCCGTAGTAACCACGCTGGGCAGGCGGGTTGGCGATCGCAGTATGGTGGTAAAATGCATAGAGAACGCTGCTGCTCATTGTTTACTAAGTCCCTTAGTTGCTTTTACGACACCCACGGGAAGAAATGGGGTGTTGCTTTTCTTTACTTACCTACAGCTAAAAAGACCTCAACGTCGCTGTTTTATTTGAAAGCAAAAATAACGTGGTAATGGCAAGAAATATTTCACCATTTGTTGGTTTTCACGATTTTAAAGACCTCATTTATCATCTCCTGCCCTTAACTCAATTTATTTAGTGGTCGGCGCAACATATATTTTCTTCCATACTTCTCTATTAGTCGTCATCTCGGTAATCGACCCCTTTCTATCCATATCATAATTCACACAGTCCATCCATCGTTTCTTTGGTCTCCCTCTACTCTTAAAGCCATCGACATTCATACTCAATACTTTCCTCCCAACATTTTCCTCATTCCTCCGTATCACTATCAATAAGAATCTAAATCAGGGTTACTCAAAGTGGGGTTAGCGAACCCCTAGGGATTCGCCATGCGACTGTAGGGGGTTCGCGATAAAATGTACGTAATGGCGGCTGGGTGACTGGCAGGCGCATTGCGGAAAGCATGAAGGCGCGCGCGCGACTGTCGCTCACTCGTGGCGTGACACGGTGCTCGTGAGAATAACATTGTATAAACAATAAACTTTATTTTATTCTTTATACAATGTTATTATTTTCTTGTTGGGGGGGTTGGTGATCTAAATCATTCTAAAGATTATTTCTAATCCATAGCGTCATAATGTTCCAAAATAAATTTTCTGCTCAACAACGTAAATAACGCATTTAATGTTGTTGAACTGTCAAAATGAAAACGATTCCTAATGATAGTAAGTTACGCAATTACCCCTCTGATTGTGGTGCTTTTTACGTTCCGTACCCAAAGGGTAAAATGGGACCCTATTACTAAGACTCCGCTGTCCGTCCGTCTGTCACCAGGCTGTATCGCATGAACCGTGATAATTAGACAGGTGAAATTTTCACGGATTTCTGTTGCTGTTATAACAATAAATACTAAAAAAGTAAATATTAAAGGGCAAAAAACAGCAAAAAACATCATGTTTGTTGTATAGGAGCCCCCATACAACAAAAATGATGTTTTTTGCCATTTTTATAGATGTACGGAACCCTACATGCGCGAGTCCGACTCGCACTTCGCCGGTTTTTTAATACCTACGCCATTTGCAGTTTTACAGAACGTCTGCGTAGATACATTTGATCTCTTCTGTTTCATTAAGCTCCTACAGAAAATTGGCCTCCGATTGTATGCCGTCTGTAAACTCAAAAAACAGCTACAAAAATAAGAAATCTTTACCAACTGCAGTTAGCCGGGAGCTCATGTGGTCCTGGTTAATCCTGCTTGACACTCCACGTCATAAACTACCTGCAGTATTGTCTCTCCTTTTTAAATCCATCCAAAGTTTATCTCTAAAGGGTCGCTTTTAGTGACAAGAACGCCCATTGCATGACCCCATGTAATTGGTAATTTGTAGGTATGGTAGATATAATTGAGTTATTTTCTTGACCGAGTCGGGATACATCTTGTAGTGTCTTATAAAGGACGCGCTAAGGTAGCCCGCCAAAGTCAAAATGATTGACTGTATTTAAATTTTAACAATTTTTTTTTAAATTTCGCTGTCTACCGTGAATCATATTCTAATCAACATACCTACATCTTGACACTAATCTGCAAATTGCAACAAAAAAAAAAAAACTCAAGAAAAATTGAATTTTGGCGGGCTACCTTAGAACCAATTTTGTAACACAATTTCTATCACAATTTATAAAAGAAATTCATAACTGCTTCATATTTTCTTAAAAATTCCTCTGCCACCACGTAAAATCCAATAACTAACCAGTAAATAACGCAATGAATGTTTTTATCTAGTGTGTTACGCTATTACCCACGTCTGGTAGGAAAGTGGCTGGCTCATCATTGTTTATAGGTTTTTATAAATGAAACGACCAAAAAATAGTTTTAAAAACATTATTATTAAGTAAAAATGTAACATTTTACAAAAATATATTTACATGTATACATATACTAGGTACAGTCAGCGGCATGTTAACTAGTCATACAGACAAAGAATTTTCAATTCAATTATAAAATATTGTCTTAAATATAAGCTTAATATTTGTGCATGAAATGTCTTTCAATATGACATGTTGGGGCCATAGTGTTGTTTCATAAATGACTAAATGAGAAATTAACAAAATCGAAGAAAAGTCATGATTTTTAAAGTTAGTTACAGTCCTTTCAATGTTTCCTCTGACAGCAACAATCTGATCCAATAGTAACCTTATGTTAATAAAAATAAAGATCAATGTAATAACTTTGAGAAGAGCCGACAGGAGGATCCAGTAAGGTTAGGCAGCGTTTGGAAAACGAATTCAAGTCTTCGCGTTGCCTATCCCGCGATGTCTGAAGACTAAGGTCTTCAACCAGTTCATCCTGCCCGTTATGACATACGGTGTCGAAACGTAGACACTGACAGTTGGGCTGGTCCAAAAAATCAAGGTCGCGCGGAGTTTCTTGAAGGCAAAAATCAGAAGTGGGATTATCCGAGAAAAACCGGAGTTACCGACATATCTCGCAGAGTAAACAAGCTGGAGTGGCAGTGGGCTGGTAATGTCTGTCGAAGGACCGATGGCCGGTGGAGCAGACAAGTCTTGGTGTGAAGACCGCGTATCGGTAAGGGTAGTGTGGGACATCCCCTCCGACCACCTCAAAAAGGTGGCTAGGCCAGACTGGATGCGGAAGGTGGACAGGGTGTTGTAGGGCAGTCTGGGAGAGGCCTATGTCCAGCAGTGGACTGCAATAGGCTTAATCTATTGACTGTGGTATTTACAGCCTTGTTAATGGCAGCAACCGAAAAGCAACCCTATATAATGAGTATAAAGATCACTTTGCTGTTGACAGTCGGAGCGAAAATAAGTTTGAAAAGACTAGTTGGCTGCGGTTAGTACATTGACCAATTGTTAGATAAATATTGGATATTGACCATGTTGAAGACTGAAATTGTTTCTATTTTTCTTAAAAAAAAGCCTGACGACATCCTCCTTTTTATCGAGTTGGTTAAAATCATGTGACATAATTATTCACTTAATCATAAAAAAACTTGATTCTATTTTAGTACGTTGGCCATTGATATATTCTTCCATTTCCAAAAAGAAAATTTGCTCATTGCATTTTTATTTTACTTATAGGTAATTTGATAAAAATCATAGGTTTAAAGATTTAAATCGTTACTTTTTCCCTCACGATATTTATGTAGCGAAAATAGATTCCACACTGGGAAGAGTAAGTTCACTCATTCCGTTTAAGGAGTTTCCATAGTAATTACGACATTGTGCGTCTAAGGTGTCAAAAAAAAAACCGATACGCGGCCATCTTTCGACGCGGCGGGCGAATCTAACGATTTATATCTTTTTTTTTTCTGGTTTAAATGGAAAAAAATATTTGATTAAAATCATGAAACCCCTGAAGTCAGAAATATGATAATTAATTAAGTAAATTGTGACGTAATAACAAGAAAAGTGATAATAATAATATTATGACGCTGATTGCAATATCCTACCGCCTATAGACATTAAAAAAAACTTATGTATTACATTTATTTAAAATTATAAAAAAATCATTACATTTACATCGTTTTCGTGTGAAATAGAACAAATGCATGGATACAACTAAATAAAAATTAATATTCTCTATACAAAATGAGTTAGCTCAAAATACTTTCGACGCCTAATGTATAGAAACAATGAAATAATAATTAATTTAGCTTTGGGGCGTATGTTACGCCCTACCACATTTCCATACAAATTATTATTTATTTTTCTATGACTAAAATTAAAATATCTAGGCTTGTTCAGGCCAAAATCGGTAATTGTAGGGTACTTGATCACTTATTCAAACAAATTCTGAAAAAACGTAAGTATTGTATGAAAAAGTGATAAAAATAAATTAAAACAGTTAAAAAATGAAGTTAGAATTTCAAGTTCTGCGGTGTAATTGATAAAAACAAAAGCAAAATTATGCAAGTACCCGTGTTACAAAATAACGTGGTCTAACCGCAAAATTTTCAAACGACAACTGTCGAAACTCTTTTTGTCGCTTCAATACAGATTACAGTGAAAGAGACAACATGAGAATACCTGGAGTCTTAAAAGTAAGCTGTTTTTAAGAATTGAGCTGTAAACCAGGTCTGTCACCAAAAGCGATACGTAAATAGGGTCGTCGGATATAGATGAAGTTTAGTAAGAAACTGATATGTTTTCGAATAAAATTTAATTTAATCAATACAAAACGAATCGAATCCATATGTTTCTTACCAAATTTCAACCATAACCGACGATCTTGGACATACACCTAGACCTTGGGTATCTGTTTTGGTAACCGTACACAATGGTCCATGACGGTCCTTCGAATAGTTTGCAAAAAAAAACGACAAAATAATATTTTTCAGTATGGTGATGTAAAGGCCAATTTTTGTTGATAAGTTGTATACATATTACTACCAAACATGAACCATTTTTGTATCGAAACCTATAACAAATAAATAGGATTTTATACAAATAAAATTGCAGCGAAGTTAAATCAGGCCAATAAGTATTTATATTAAAGATAATTTTTCAAGAAGAAAAAGCTACATTCTTAGTTGAATACCTTTTAAGAAACTGCAGTGGTGGTTCGTCAAATTGTTTTTTTACATATATAGATACATACATACATAAATTCGCGCCTTTTTCCCATAGGGGTAGGCAAAAACTATAGAACGCCACCTGCTACGATGCTTTTTTTTTTTGGATGGGAAATCATCAAATGACTTCTCCCGCTCTGGGCGGAGCGGGAGGGCGTGTCAGACTTCTACTGACTAAAACCCACCCGTGTCCCTTCAGTTGCCCATGTGCCAGGGTCACGGTATCTCTTTCGAGCAATCTCGCGACCCTGGCAGGCATCGGTCCTAGCAGACCCTTTCAGTGTTGCTGACATCTCTTAAAGGCGCGCGTGGAACACTACGCGCCGTCGACCCGAGCCTGGTCCTTACACATACTCCTTGCCTCGCTTATGTTCAAGACATAACCAGTCCCTACTGCCGGGGCCTGTTCACGAACATGACATATGGATCAGAAAAAATAATAAAAACCGACTACGTGGTATCGTGTCACCCAGTAACTGAGTTTTGAAGGTTTGATTAGTCTCTCCATGTAAATTACTGGTATTCAGCTGCATCTGGTCAGACTGGAAGCTGACCCTTACGTAGCTGGAAAAAGATGGTGTATCCAAAAAATGGATGAAAGAGGCTTGCGAATCTTGGAGCTTTATATCCAGCAGTGGTCTTTAGGCCGAATTGGCAATGTTATAAAAAATAGGTAAAAACCTGGACGGGTTTGTGCATGGCAGTGACATAATCAGCCTATAGTGTTCCCACTGCTGGGACACAGTTTGCTTATGTGAGAGAGTGGGCTGTAATGCACCTTAGTGCGGGTTGGTGAGTCTTTGAATTTTTAGTTCTAAGACATGCCGTTTCTATAGAAGGTAGCTTTTCGAATGTAGCTCTTATTTCTTAAGCGTTAAGGCCTAAGGCCAATATGGACTTGAAGGCTTTTAAGCTAATAAGGCCGTCGACACCAAAATATTTAGCATCTACTTACAAATAACTCATTATTAGCAATATATACAGACATAAAAATGGACAAATATATGCAAATTTAAAGTTTTATTATCATGGTATATAATATCACCAAAAAATTCCTCGAAGGGAATAATATAGTATAGTCGACCTCATAACTATCACCCTAAGGTTTAATGTCCCTTGCACGTTATAAAATGTCAAGGTCTATTTGTCTGCCAGGGTCGCAGATTTTTTCGAAAGAGATACCGTGGCCCTGGCACAAGCAACTGAAGGAACACGGGTGGGTTTTAGTCAGTAAAAGTCTGACACGCCCTCCAGCTCCGCCCAGCGTGAGAGAAGTCATTTGATGAATTCCCAAGCAGAAAATAAAATGGGGACTGTTTTAAGGTGGCCAAACGGAATGAGCCTCATGCTGCAGAGAATGGAAGCTGAGTTGGTGGTGCGTGGTTTGTCTGTGACTTTTTTGTAATTTCAAACCTTAGTGAAGTTTTCGTTTGGTGTGAATTCTTGTGAAAAGTTATAGAGCTCGACTATACCTAGACTCATATTTCGCCTGTTATGTTTAAGTCTCATTTAGTAGGGGGCAAGCCATCAACCAGGCTCAACTAGACTTCAGGCTGCTACAGGAAACTCTTTCATAATTAACCATATTATTACAAAACAAAATGAAACTTCAGTCCTAGCCGTACACCTCTTAGCCAGTATTTTTATTTTGAACTTTATTTCCATTACGGCAAAGTTCTTAATACTAAAATTACAACTTAGCACTGAACTAAGCTGTCATTTCACCATCATGTCACAGTTAGGTTCTTAATGCAACTGACTCGGTGTTTTAAATCTACTGTAAGGAAAATTTGTTTTATCATAAAAGGGTGAGTGGTTGATTTCGTTTGTTTTTTTTTTTACCTAATTACACAAAGTAGCTGTGTCATCGACGCGAAAACGGTAACCATGTATTTTAGCACAAGACTCTAGACAAGCGTAGAATTTTTTTAGGACTAATATCAAAAAAACAAATTGGATGTTTTATACAAAAGTTTACAATAGACCTATGCGGTCAAAATGTACGGAGCAGCTGTTTCTTTTTAAATAACCGACGAAAACTTCAAACGCATTCCAGAATCATGTTCTAAGTCCATTTTAACAAGTTTCGCTTCGTTATCCCTACCCTCCTTGTAAATGTTCTGTAATGGATGGTCAGAAATAAAGTAATTTTAAGAATATAACCAAGTTAATAAAACCTTAACAAAAAGTCTTTTTTTTAGATATTCAATTAAAACGCAAGTTTCTTACGTCTTTTCGTTTACATTATTGTTATTATTTTATACTTATTTACTATTATTATCGAATTTATATTGCACAAACTTTTAATACCAGTTCCGAAAAAATGATGTGATTTTAATAACCAGTTTAATTTTCTTTGTCTTTTTATAAGTGAATGCTTCGTTTCACCTACTTACCCGGACACGACCTGCCTTGGCTTTCTTGGAAGTCTTTAAATAGACTCCGGACTCAAGTAGGCCGGAGTAAAGAAAACCTGTTCAGGTGGAGATTCACAGATGACTCCGCCCTGGAGTGTAAATGTGGTGCTGTCCCACAAACAATGTGGCATTTAATATCTTGTCCAGCGTGTCCTGTCGGCTGCACGCTACAGAAGTTAATGGGCGCTTCTGAAAGTGCTAAGTTCGTAGCCAAATTCTGGGCTGACTGTATTTAGATTGCTATCGACACGCTTAGAAGAAATGAATGCTTCAATTTGGAGTGATAAGTCATCAGTTCGGAAACCTACTAATCCTTTACATAATAAATGTGAAATGATTTATCTTTAATATTCATAGCTAATAGTAATATCCACAAAACATATGCAGAGAAGAAAATTATAAAAAAATGGTAATTATAAATATAATTTATGCAATATAAATTCAATACAAGCACTCGACAAGTTCACAGCATTTTGTAATTATACAATTATAATATTTAACTAAAAAAATACTATTTACTATATTTTTCTAGATTTTCAGGCATTTTCTTCTAGGAGCTTACCTAATCAAAAAAATATTGTTGCAGATTTTTTTAATACAATGTTTATTACCCGATAGTGGTACAGACCAAAGGGAGGGTAATGATTTTTCTACAAAAAATGCTTCATAACACTTTACCTGATCCTGGAATCGAACATGAGTCTTCTAGTCATACTTGTTAGACCAAAATTCAGCTATTGTAATGAATATATTCAAATTAATACATTTTGCTGTGAATATGTCAAGTGTAATGTCATATTAAGTTCCTAATATCACTTGGTGTGAGTTTCATCACGCGTTGCCCAGCAATTCACTGTAAAACAAAAAACATATTAAATTTTCCGCCTTCGAGTGTCTTGAAGGCCTCGAATGCTACGGTAACATTGTCGCGATAAAGCGAACTACACTTCACGCGCTCTCTCTCGCACACTGCTCGCCGTCTCACTGTTAAAGAGCACTCAAAGTGTAGTACGCTTTATAGCGTCAATGTGGGCGTAGCAAAAGGAACACACTGGTAACCCTAGCGAGGAAAATGGCACAAATTTATGAAATTATTGTATTGTCATCGGTCCTCGATAAGTCGACAAAGTTTAAATGAAATTTGACCGTTTGAAATGGGTCAAAATCAAGTCTCAAGGAGTCGGTTACAAATATAGTTACATACAAACATACAGGTGAAGCAAAAAGACAACATGATAGAACTTACTTTGTTAATTCCCGCGTGGTCATCGCGCCCGTCAGTCCGGAACGCGATCTCGACCGACTCAACTGTGCTCTTCGTTCAGCTGGAAATAACGGCAGATATTAATATGCAGATAAGATAATTTTTTTTATTTGTACATAAGACACAAGGCATATAACACATATAGACAGTAGGTTGTACAATCGAGTCTAACATTATTGGCAGATTTCCGGCCCCTAAACTAGGTACGCAGACCTGTATCTTAGGAGTCGGATATTTTTCGGCTTCCATTTTATAATACAATACAACCATGACATTTCAGTTACACAAGTTTACACAATTATAAATAATAATAAATAAATATCTTAGGACAACCAACACCATCATCTGATCCCAAACTAGGCAGAGCCTGTACTATGGCAACCAGACAACTGATAAACATACTTATATATTTCTAAATACATAATTATACACAAAGCATGTACACAAGTCAGCAGCAGGTGAAGTGAGTGTTATGATATGTGTGCGCAAACTGTAACCATGAATTCAGCATATCATTCTAGACCCCCTTGCGCAGAGATTCTTCGTCAGTTTTACAAAAAAAAAAATCTGCTGTTTCAGAGAAAAATGCAATACCTACAGGGTCAAAATGTATGAAACAGCAGATTTTTTTTTTGTATAACCGACGAAAATTTTCTACAGTGGGGGTCTAGAATGATATGCTGAATTCATGGTTACAGTTTGCGCACTGGATAAAAAATTATCCTGTATAGATCATCATCACCGGCGTGCGTGTATGACCAGATGTATGAACTTAAACGAGGCAAAAGGAGTAAGGATCCGTAGCAGGTGGTGTTCTGTAGTTTCTGCCTACCCCCATGGGAATAAGGCGTGACATAATGTATGTTTGTATGTATGTATCATCGTCTGCCTAGCCTATTCCCAAGTATGTTGGTGTCGGCTACAAGTCTAACTGGATACAGCTGAATAATAATAAATAAATAAATAAATCTTTATTTCCCCATAAATTAATTTCCATTGCTTACATTTAAAAGAATGGCTTATACTTAGTGTTCTAGAGTAAAAACCCTGACTTCTAACTACACATTGATTTTTGTTGTTTTTAATAGTTACCTATAAAGTTACTGAATACGATTTAAGTTGAAGTATAACATTATGTAGTTAATAATATGTGCAAAACCCACTTTTCTTCATACATTCAATTATTATTATTTTCGATTATCCGAATAACTAACGGCAACAATTAGTTAGGTTAATCGAGTCTCTACTGTATCTAAATGTTTAACTACATTACAGTCAATACTACAATGAAAGCTCTAATGAACACACGGTATTAGAGATTTACTTCACACAGGCACATTTAAAACGAGTTTATTAAAAAAAAATGTAATTTGTATGGCTCCTGTTGTCTTTAATAAAATTCCCGATCATATGAAAACCTTGCCCTTGATGAAATTTAAAAAATGTTTTACTGAATTACTTCTAGATAAATGTTATTATTCTGTTCAGGATTTCCTAAATGATACATCTTAATAACCTATTTTGATAACTTGTATAATAATTATTGTGTTTGCATGCCAACAAGGCAGAATGTACACGGTTCTTTATTATGTTATTTACGATCCTATTTGTATGTACCTGCATTCAAAGCAAATAAAGTATATTCTATTCTAAATAAAGCAGAAAATGTATAAAAGAACATTCTATTCTATTTTTTATTATGGCAAATAAAGCCGATGTGGACTATGTTGCCAATGTCTAATATGAATTGGAAAAGCATGTGTACGCACAGCGACAAATCAAGCTATACATTTCCAATATAAGGCAGCTTGCCTTCTCATTGTACGAAAAGCCTATACAAAGCGAGGTCAGCTAAAACTGGTTTTATGTAGCTTGATGTGTAGCCATGTGTACACAGATATAAATAAATAAATAAAAAACAATTTAATTTGATGCTGTATACTGGGCAAATACAGAATGAATTATTGAGATAAGAAGTTGGAAACTGTATTTAGTGTACCTAAAAAATCACGGGAATATAAAAAAAGACTCAAAATAATAAAAGGCTTTGTAGTGTTCTTATAATGCTTCTAAAAATTGCAAGCAGAGTAAAAAAAAAATTGCGATGTCTTAATAAAATATTGGGTGCACTATCCAACGTGACATACCTTGCAATCGGTGCAGTATTGCATGTACAAGTCCTTCGCTCTCGCTTACATCCTCTGTGATAGCGTGCGGCAAGATATTTGTGGTTTAAAAATAGTACGGATGGTTAACTTATGACAGTGAGTGTTTACCCTAATTCAGATGATGGTTACCCTAAGACAGCGAGTGGTGTTTTAGAAAATATTAAGTTGCGATTAAGTTTTAGTAAAAAGTGTTATGTCTAAAGATGGATAGCGTGGTGACCCTAATGACTTGGTGGCAAGAATGGATATAATAAGTGGTCGACCTAATCTGTTTCATTACAAAATGCAATCAAACTTTTTTGCAGCCTCTCGCTCTAAGCTAGTTTTTGAATTTACAACTTTATTTCGATTTCGGTAAAGTTCTTAACAGAAAAATTGCAACTTAGCACCGGAGTAAGTTATAAATGAAAAAGAACTGAATTTTGATTCCTCTTTGGTTCTTATTGCAAAAACAGGCTCAATGGTTTAAAAACTATACCTAAAGACAACCCTTGTTTTGTCATGTGTTGATAGATACACAGTGGGTGACTGAGTCTTGAAATGCACACGGAAAGAGCGTGATATGACCCGAAAATAGAGACGTAACATTCTAAAATGACTCTAATGTTTTCTAATGAAACACGTATGAAACCAAAATCAAAATATTTGTTTTTTTAATGATAAGATTGTGTGGGTAATCATACAGGGTGGCATACATTGACACGCAAACTTTACTGTTATCATGAGTTCACCATTCGATTCTGATCACTACTGCGTAGAAAATTTTCGTCGGTTCTCAGAAAAAAAATCTGTTGTTTTATAGAAAAGTGCAATACCTAAGCGCTCAAATAGTATGAAATCACCGCGTTTGTTTACCGAACTAACAGGTTGCGGGTCGATGTCAACCCTGTTTTAAAAAGACACAAACGTGTGTAACACAAAGGAACTACACAAGAACAGAGAAGTGAGATATGCGAGTATTACATAACCTAATAAAAGTTATAAAAGAATCTTACCTCCTGCTACCCTCGGATTCGCTTTCTTTCTAGGTCGCTCTCGACTGAACGCGGACCCGCTTTGTAGCGCCTCCATCAAACTGAAATAAAACGATATCATTAGGTTACAAAATATAAAATGACGGCTATTTTACCAGGAGGGGGGAGGGGCAAGGGGTACAGCCCAAATAAAAATTATAAAATGCAGGAAAGCGGACCCCGGGCTCCGAAAGGATGCAAAGATGATGACTTATGTATATAGAGCTGAAGAGTTTGTTTGTTTGACTGCGCTAATATCAGTAACTGTAAATATCCACAGTTCGACTTCATTCACAGCTGGAGATTGGCATCAACAGATTACAAAAAATAATAATAATCTAAGATAGAAAGGTATTGTTGCTCGCAATCAATCGCCCGCCATATTAATGCTGAAATTTCCATGCAAATTGAACTAGTCGCCAGTGATTTTTATCGACCTGTGTAAATGGCGTGGCAATTCGGCTTGTAGAGCGATTTGGTAAGCGACCAGCTAGCTGCTCGACGAAAATCGTCCTACTGTAAATCTCGTATAAGGTTGATTATTAGTTGCATGTCATGAATCGTCAAAGTCAATTTTTGCTTTAACACTAATCTGACAGTGAGATAGTTCAGCATTAGTAAAGTGAAACACAGATAACAGAGAGGTTTTGTCAGAAGTTCTGTATATCTGATGGAACTGCGAGTTCTAACTCATCATCATAATTTCAGTCAAAAGACGTCCACAGCTGGACATAGGCCTCCCCCAATTTGGGGGTGTTTGCACTAATCGCCATGTTTGGCAGGCGGGTTGACGATCGCAGTATGGTGGTGAAAGGCATAGAGAACGCTGCTGCCCATTCTCTAGGTCTAGTAAGTCCCGTCGCTTTTTATGACACACACGGGAAGAAATAGGGAAAACACGACAGCACACGGAACAACTGGTTAACTAGTTGGAAATAATAGAAATTATAATCTTACCTGTCCATAACGCCATCTTGCGCTTGGTGTATGTCGAGTAGCTGCTTGTACCGGTGTGTTCGGTCCCTACGCTCGCGCTCGGCCGCCGCGCGAGCAGACCGAGCGCGGGCGGCTCGCGCGGCTGCCTCGCGAGCCGCCGCTACTTCTTGATGGGCGGCCTGTGAGGAAAGAAACATATAATATCATCATCTGTCTAGCCTTTGTCCATGTTGGGGTCGGCTTCCAGTCTAACCGGATGCAGCTAAGTACCAGTATTTTACACGAAGCGACTGCCTATTTGACCTCCACAACCCAGTTACTGTGTACTACGATACCCCTTGGTAGGACTGGTTGTCAAACTTTCTAACTTCTGACGACCCGTAACGACTGTCTAAGATCTAAAAAAGACAGCCGGGACCAACGGCTTAACGTGCTTTCCGAGGTACGGAAGGGTCTTGGTATGTAAAGATGGTCACCCATCCGCGGACCAACCGCGGCAAGCGTAGCTTAACCTGAACGACTGTTATTACTTAGCCACAAGCCCTCCATAAGAAAGACCAATCATAATCAGCCTATATTGTTCCCACTGTTGGGACACAGGGTTCCTCTCGGTGAGAGATAGTATTCCGTAATAGGAAGAAAAATATTTTATTTGATATGCGCACAGGACATGCAAACAATAAGAAAAACATAGAAACTTTTAGGATACAAATAACAAAATAGTAAAAGATATAAAATTCTATAAATAGATAGGTATAGTAATCTACGGGTACTAGGGCGGGTTGGTAGATGTCACATATCTTCGATTTTTTTTATTCTAGGACATGCCAGTTTCCTGACATTGTTTTCCTTCACCGCGGCCTCAGCAATCAACTTTGGCACAGTACACTACACTTTCGGCCGGACCCAAAGGAGAGCTCTAAACTCTCTCCTGGTCGACGCCAGCAGTCAGCCTCTAACCGGTGAAGTACCACATCCAAAGCGCTGGAGCATAACTATATTCTTCTTCTTCTTTACGTTTCGATGAGACACCTTATACATTAGACTCTCGTTAATTCGAAACTCGGGGGACTCTTAAAATATTACGAATTATGGAGTGTTTGAAATATCAAATATCAAAACTTCGAATTATTGAGTGTTCATAATCAATTACATGTGTGTACGTATTATTTATTAACTACTATTCTTTAACAATGACAAAGGTACATACGTGTACATATTCATAATGTGAATTAATTAATCTTTCGAAAGAACTCTGCTATGTTGGTGTCAAAGAAATCATTACAAAAACAAAGGCTCGTGCACGATCATACGAGACTTGTCTCAAAATGTACTTATGTACTTCTGCAAGTTCTGTAATCTTTCTCTCTCTGTCTCTCTGCAACTTTGAATTGTCGAGTGTTTGACGCCAATGAGTTCGAATTAACGCGTCGTTTTGTAACGTAGCGATGATTTTTTTCGTTCGAATTACCAAGTGCATAAAAATGAAACTCGTGATAACTTTTAATTACAGAGAGGTTCGAATTAACGCAAGTTTGAATTAAAGAGAGTCAACTGTACTATATCGTTTGAGCCCAGAAGGTGGCCACGATTGTTACGGCATCAGTGGCATTTTAAAGATAGATTGGGACAGCAAGTAGGGCGGGCATAAATATATTTAAACAGTACTTACAATGAACGAATCCTTGAACGTCTTGATGTCTGAGAAGAACTCTTCTAGAGTATATTTGTGAGCATCGAACACGTAGTACTCAGCTAACTCGTTGTATAGAGCCTCCATCTTGCGGAACATCGAGTGAAGGAGGTCGCATTGTTCGCGCGCTTCCGTTGCGAATGTCTGTGGCCGAGTTAAGGGTGGAATTTCTTTGTCATAGATAATGTTTGGCGAAAAACACTGGTTTCGAAGATTAAAAATATCGAGAATGCTGTCTTATCGACACCTCCTACGTAGAGTATCGTAATCAACAAATTTCGATATTTTACTTTTCTTTATTTTCATACTTCTAAATATGCATATTTTATATAACAAATTTCGATTTTTTTACTTTTCTTTATTTTCATACTTGTAATTTCTATTTTTTACTTTTCTTTATTTTCATACTACTAAACATGCATATTTAGAAGTATGAAAATAAAGATAAGTAAAAAATCGAAATTTGTTGATTACGATGCTCTACGTAGGAGGTGTCGTTATATGGCGATGTAAGAGTCAGAGGAACGTATCTACATTTTCTCAATTTTACAGGAGAGAAATTCTGTGAAAATCCTCTCTCACCACACCTTTTTTTTGGGCTGGAAATCATCAAATGACGTCGTCTGCTCTAGGGTGGAGCGGAAGGGCGTGTCAGACTTTTACTGACTAAAACCCACCCGTGTTCCTTCAGTTGCCCATATGCCAGGGCCATGGTAACTCTTTCGAACAGATCTCGCGACCCTGGCATCTCACCACACCTTACCTCTTCAAGTTTTACCAGCTTTTTATAAGAGATAATACTAAAGAAAATTATCTTAAACTTGAAGAGGTGAATTTTCACAGAATTTTAACACTCCTGTAAAATTTACAAAATGGAGATACGTTCATCTGACTCTTACACCACGTAGAAAAATAACAAAAGAAAGAAAATACGCTAAATTGGGGTAAAGATGACGCACAGAAAGATCAGATACACAAAAAAGCTGGGGAAAAACATGCGCCACATCGACGCGAAAAGGTCAAATCAAATCAAATCATTTATTCGTAAACATAGGTGACAATTATATACAAGATCTTAAGGATTAGGTAGTGCGCTATGTTTTGCCAATTGACATACATATTAATAAGAAAAAAAAAAAATAAGTACTATTAAATTAAAATAAAAATTCGTCATAATATGATTATGCAAGCAAGTAACATTACAATATTCATAATCAATTTCATCTCATGTCAAAATCTATAGTGAATTCAAATAAAGTAAGTAAAAAAAATATATTAAAAATGTCAAGTATAAGTAAAAATATCAATATTATAAAGTTACAGATATTCATCATTAAGAAATTCACCTAGAGTATAATAACATTTTTCAAGTAGTAACCCATTAAGCGTTTTTTTAAACTTCTGCACTGGCATACATTTTATTGCATTGGGTATTTTATTATATATTTGCGGTGCAATACCAAAGAAGCTTTTCCTCATAAGAGAAGTTTTACATTTTACAAGGCATAAATCATTATTATATTGAGCACGCATGGTTTCATTCGTTCCGTGGAGTCTGTTGCGAGTGCACGTCAACAATTTTTATTACGATTTTATTTTTTGTTTCTCAGTATTAGTTGGTTTTTGCATTAGAACTCGGTACCTCTCTTATTATCTTGTGGAAGTGCTCATAAGCGACCGCCGCCATCATTAATCCTGTATTGCGCCATCTCGCTCATCAGGCAGTGGGTGAGAATACTTACAAATTATAAGAAACTTAGAAAAAGTCTTCGTGTTTCTTGGCGGGGTTCGATCCTCCGACACGCCGTGCACGGCAGTCGCAGTTCGGGCCGTTTACCACTAGACCAGCGATACGTGAGTCGCCCGGCTCAAATTACTTGATTACTATCTCTATTGCCACCATGCTACGCTCACCAACTAAATACCACTCGGATACGGATATTGCGGGCACCAAAGTTGCCATTGAAAATGTGACGCAGAGGAAACGAAAACAACCCGAATCCGAGATTACTGACGCTATTAATGCGCTTTCAATGGAAATAAATAAAAAGCTCGATTTGTTCCGAAGTGACCTTGATGGGGCCATAAATACAATATCTGCCAACGTCACTAAAATTCAATCTGATCTTGCTGCCATAACTCTATTGACATCAGAGATAAAAACCGAGCTTAATTCTCTCCGATCTGACCACTCAACCTTGGAGAAGCGAGTGTCTGATTTAGACGCTAACCAAAGGGCTGCAATAGGGGACATATCGCATTTAAAAGCCTCAGTGCAGCATGCTGCTGACGATCAGGCAGAATTGAAAGGTGAAATTGCTTCTATTCGCACTCAAACAATGCAAGCTGACATTGTAAACAATGCACTGACAGCCTTAGAATCAAAAATCGATTCGTTAGAGCAACAGGCGAGATGTTGTAATCTGGAGTTATGTAACGTGCCTGAAAAGCGCAATGAAAACTTGATTACACTAATGGAGAATATCAGTTCTAAAATAAGTTGTTCACTTTCTCATAAAGATATAATTGCCATACATCGCGTCCCGCACGCACATCAGGATAATAACAAACCGAAAAATATCATTGTAAAGTTAAGCTCGCGCATGCTAAGGGATAATTTACTAAGCTCATTTCGACTGGCAAAAGGCATCAACTCTGATCAGCTGGGATTCTCGGGAAAGCCGCAACGTATCTTCATGCATGAACATTTGACTTTAAAAAAAAGCAATTATTTCGTGAAACCCGAGATTCAGCAAAAAAATACAACTTTAAGTATGTATGGGTCAAGCACGCTACCATTCTCGTCCGTGAAACAGATACCTCTTCAGCGTTGGCAATACGATCGTCAGAAGATATCAAGAAGATTAAGCCTGGGACACGCTCTGTCATCGGTAAAAATAATCAACAGTCTGAAAGCGACATGTCACAATTACAGTAATCTAATTTCTAAAAAAAATTATTTTGTATATGTTTTATGCACAGAAACTTATAACTTATGTATAAAAATAGTAGTAGTTTTTAGTAGAATAGTTTTTAATATAAATCGGTATGTTGTCATATCTTGGGCCTTCGGTCAATCATGGGTACAGAAGTATTTGTTATTACACTATTCACTACTTTTATATTTCTTTTCTCTTAAGTACAATCACGAAGATGTTTTTATACCGTTTTCGGAAGTAATGCGTGTCTTTATTAATTTAGAATATACTTTTTTAAATCAGGATTTTCCTCATGTTAGATAACTTAACAGTCTATTATCAGAACTGCAGGGGAATACGAACGAAACTCAATATTTTGTACATGAATATTTTAAGTAACTGTTATGATATTATTATTCTGATTGAAACCTGGCTCACTCCACATATATTTGACCATGAATATGTTGACGAACGTTATGTGGTGTTCAGATGCGATCGTAATCGCACTGCTACAAATAAGAAAGATGGTGGCGGAGTTCTTGTGGCTGTTCGAAAAACACTGAATGCTGTGTACGTACCGTATTCTGCAAATCCCCATATTGAACACGTACTTTTACAAATTCCCGGCCTCGGTCACGACAAATATCATATTAGTGCGACATACATTCCACCGAATTCCTCGGAAGAAACCTATCTTGTTCACTTTGAAAATCTTCATAGCACACTCGACAAGTTAGGTTCCAGTAAATGTCATTTATTTGGCGATTATAACCTACCTAATATTGAGTGGCTACCTTGTGAGAATGACACATCTGAAGCACTATTCTGTTATGGCAGCTCATCTCTTTGTAGACATTTAGATAATTTTATGTCAGTACTCAACGCTCTCCAATTTAATAACATGAAAAATGCTAAAGGACGTATTCTAGATTTATTCATTAGTAATAACGATTGCCATGTATACCCACCATCCTCTATATTACTACCAATAGATAATCATCACCCCCCTTTTTGTTCAAATTTTAGTTATAAATCTGAATTAACATTTACACGAGCGAAAATATCTAAATATAATTTTTATAAAGCTGACTATGAGTTAATTAATAAGGACTTGAATAAAATAGATTGGGTCAGTGCTCTAAACCAAATGTCAGCTGAAGATTCTGTTAATTTTTTCTACGATATTATCTACCGAACTATAAAAGACCATACACCTATAGCAACCACGCGGTCGTCAAAATTCCCCATTTGGTTCTCCAGGTCTTTAATACGTATTTTCGGGAACAAGAATAGAGCTTGGATAAAATGGTAGGTATATGGTAACATTTCAGACTATGAACAATTTTCTTTCTTAAGAGAAAGATTTCAACTGGAGTGTAAGATCTGTTACAATAAGTATATTGATACGGTTGAAGAAAATATTGGTAAAAATGTTAAATTCTTATGGAGTTACATCTCTAACCGTAAAGCAGATACTAGCATACCTTCAACAATGTCTTATAAAAATCGTAGTTCGAGTAATTCTACTGATATTTGTAATTTATTCTCTGATTTTTTTCATTCAGTTTACGAAAATTCTACCTTTAATATAAATAATTGGTTACCTCCGCAAGAGTACAATGACAATAGTATTCTTATCAACAGTGTTACTTTTAGTTATGGAAAAATTCTTAAAGAATTAAAATCACTTGATACTACAAAAGGTCCGGGGCCGGACGGTATACCGCCGCATTTTCTTAAGAAAACTGCAAATATTATATGCACACCCCTCCATATCATATACAATAAATGTATTTCAGAAGGTGTATTTCCTGAAATATGGAAAAGTGCCAACATAACGCCCGTTCATAAATCAGGTTCAAAACAAAGTATTGAGAACTACCGTCCCATCTCTATTTTATCCGCCTTGTCAAAGCTTTTTGAAAGACTGGTTCACAACGAGCTCTATCCTGTGTTACACAATTTAATAATTAAGCAGCAGCATGGATTTGTTCAAAAAAGGTCCACAACCACAAACCTATTATGTTTTACAGACTTCTTGTTCAATAACATGGACCATCAATTGCAAGTAGATGCTGTTTATACGGATTTCCAAAAAGCTTTTGACAAGGTGGATCATGAACTGCTTCTGACAAAAATAGCTTTCAATGGTATACGAGGTGATTTACTACGCTGGTTTGCATCATATGTCACTAACAGAACTCAGAAAGTAGTCATCAAAGGCTTTGAATCTAAATCCATACATGTCACATCAGGGGTACCCCAAGGTTCAATTTTAGGCCCTCTCCTATTTGTTATTTTTATTAATGACTTGAATCAATGTTTCAGATATTCAAAATTTCTACTCTATGCCGATGACCTTAAAATTTTTAGAATAATTAAAAGTAAAAGTGATTGTCTTTTATTCCAAGACGATTTGGATAGATTCACGGCATATTGTATCAAAAATAAGTTAAAATTAAATATCCTAAAGTGTTCTTCTATAACATTCACTAAAAATAAAAATATTATGACTCATACATACCACCTTAATAACACCTCATTGCATAAAGTCACTGTAATCAGAGACCTTGGGGTACTTTTGGATAGTAAACTCCACCTGGATCAACACATTGACAAAATTATTAGTAACGCGTTTCGCATGTATGGATTTGTGATGAGATGCATGACCGATTTTAAACGAACTCGCACTTACATTCATTTATACAAATCTTTGGTTAGATCACAGTTGGAATATGCTGTAATGGTATGGAACCCCTTGTACATAAAATATATAGATAATCTAGAAATCGTTCAGCATAAATTCCTTAAAGCCACACATTATCGTTGCTTCCGAAAAAAAAAATCCTACGTTGATTTATTGAAATATTACAAATTAACTACTTTAAAGAATAGACGCATCTTTTTGGAAACTAAATTTCTCTATGACCTGTGTAATAACAAATATGATTGCTCAGAGTTGACAAACAAATTGTGCTATATAGTACCTAGAACTATTATGCGGCGTGGAGTGCGAGGACGCCCGCTATTTGCAGTGTCCTCTACTCGCACCAACGCGGGGGTCCGCGCACCTCTACGACGTTTAGCAATTAATTATAATACCCTTTTTTCAGAGTTAGATTTATTTACTTTATCAGCTAACAAACTTCGCATTGATCTACTTAAAATGATCGAAAATGCGGAAGTTTAATCGTATTATCAATTAAGTGTACAAATTTTAGTATTATAAGAAAAATAATTATTTTTTGTATGATTAATTAGTAGTGTTGTACTAGTGCTCTTCATTCCATTTGAATATGTAACATGTGGATTACGTAGTTGGTTACGCACTGATATGCCTAGATTATAAGCTATTGTATCCATGTATAGTGTGTAACTGTTGGTTTTCCCTAATAAATAAAATAAAAATAAAATGGGTGTTTTCTTTATTGTACTGAATCTATATATATATAAATGAATCCCTATTTCCCTTGGTCACGCCATCACGCGTGAACTGCTGGACCGATTTCACTTTTTTTGTTGTTGTTCTGTTTGTAATTATCAGGAGAAGGTTCATATGAATGGAAAAAAAAATTGCGCGGGAAATTAGAAAATTTAAGAACACTTATTTAAGAATACTTAACAACCATAATAATAAGACAATGTAAACTTTATTAATGTAACATTATGACATTTGACATAGAATTGACAGAATGAATGAGAAAGAGACAGGACAACGTCTGTCGGGTCAGCTAGTTTCTTAAATAAATATGGATTCATTTTTACAACGCTCGGTACAATGAGGTCATCGCTCAGCATAATGCTGTGACTCTGCGTGACTGAGGCCCATTTTTTTTTTTGCGTGGTACATCTTCAAATTACGTCTCCCGCTCTGGGCGGAGCGGAAAGGCGTGTCAGACTTGCTGACTAAAACCCACCCGTGTTCCTTCAGTTGCCTGTGCCAGGGTCACGGTAACTCTTTCGAACAAATCCGCTACACTAACAGGTTGACAGGTCTGGTTTTCAGCGACAGCTGGATCGTACTTTATCATCGGCAGCCACACAGGGCTTCCATTACGTAATTACGTAATTACGCAATTACGTAATTACGAACTCATTTTAAAGTATTTTAAATTCCGTAACTGAAGATGTCAATTCCGTACTTACGTAATTGTTGGTATCATAAATCAATCAAAATAGTCCACCAATAAAAAAGCAATCTACTACGTACCATTTATAATGCGGCAACACTATACGATATATCTACATCAAAACTATACAAACAGGTGATTCCCCGCAGTTTATTTATTAATTCTAAGATGTACAGAATAGAGTTCAAATATATCAATTTGGCGAGTCGGTAGGGCCGGGGAGTCCCTGGCGAAAAGTCCCTACGACTACGGGGAACTACTATGCTCTTCACTTTCTTAACTAAAATGAAAGTCTAGTTTCATTGCTAAATTGTCGGTTGTTCAGTCCACAACTTCACATGATATCGGACGCAATTGCCACCAGTGACGATGATGACGAGGAGTTGACAATCACACAACAGTTAGACAAAGAAATAAACAAAGTGACTGTGAATAAACCAATTTCAACAGTAAACACAGATCTCCATTCCATTATTAGGGTAGAAATGTGCATTTACGACAACGCTGGCGGCTGTCGGGATGTTTTTTTGACTGCAGCGTATAATTATTTGCTTTCGATAACGCCTACAAGTGTAGAAGCCGAGCGAGCCTTTTCATCTGCCGGATATTTTTGTAACAAACTAAGAAGTTCCCTGGGTGACAAAACTTTAAATGCCTTGTCATTTATGAGATTATATTTTCAAGAAGAGAGATTATATTCAGGAGGAAAAAAATGGTTTGACTAAACTGATTAAAACTACGATGCTAAAGTTCTTAAATAAATATTTTTTTGCTTAATTATTGTGTTTATTTTGATAATACCTTGAATTTGAGATAGTAAAAGATAATTGTAAACTGTAACTACAATATTTACAAAAATTCATAGTCGATTAGGGAAAAATTACGTAATTACGTAATTACGGAATTGAAGAAAAAAGTTGCGTAATTAGTTACGTAATTGATATTTCCGTAATTTTGGAAGCCCTAGCCACACATCCAACTTGAGCAAAGTATAGCATTTAAATTATTATTTGATCCTCACGTATCTTGGGACCTATGGAGTTCTGGTCCACAGGAAGGGTTATCGGAGGCCGAAGTCAACTCGTAGAGAATAACAGAACCAGTCGAATTAGCGATGCTTGAGGGAGCCCTATGTCTAGCGTTGTTGTCTTACGGCTGCACTAGCAGGATGCTGCTAGTGTTGCGGATTTTTTGGAAAGAGGTACCGTGGCCTTGGCACAGGCAACTGAAGGAACACGGGTGGGTTTTAGTCAGTAAAAGTCTGACACGCCCTCCCGCTCCAGCCAGAGCGGGAGACGTCATTTGATGATTTACCACCCAAAAAAATGGGCCTCAGTCACGCATAAAGTCGCAGCATTATGCTGAGCGATGGCGGAGGATTTTGCGTGAACGTGATAAATGTTTTCACGCAGCTTTCTCTTTTTTTTTGGTTTTTCTCCTGATGATTATAATGGTGGCTATAATGTTCCTACTGCTGGGACACAGGCCTCCTCTCGGTGAGAGGGAGTGGGCCATAATCCACCACGCGGGCCCAGTGCGGGTTGGTAGATGTCACATGTCATCGAATTTTTGGTTTTAGGACATGCCGGTTTCCTAACGATGTTTTCCTTCACTGTTTTGAGAGCAGGGGTGATGAAATAATTTATACAAAGTAAAACGACTGTCTACGTTCGAACCTACGACATACAACTCGGTAAGACGCTGCCGTTACTACTGAGCCAATATCGTTCTCTGTCAAAAATAGCTGCTGCCCATTCTCTAGTAAGTCCCTTAGTCGCTTTTAACGACACCCACGGGATGAAATGGGATGGTGCTATTCTGTACACACGGAACCAGGAGGATCTAATACTGTTGTTATGATGTATCAAAATAATAAAAGTATTTCTATTTAGCTACTAGTAACGCTATCTATTGTGCTATGTAAAAACTATACCTCTATTCCATTGTGTATTATCTGTGTAACACCACCCCATTTCTTCCCGTGGGTCTCGTAAAAGGCGACTAAGGGACTTACTAGAGAATGGGCAGCAGCGTTCTCTATGCATTTTACCACCATACTGCGATCGCCAACCCGCCTGCCAAGCGTGGCGATTAGGGCAAAGCCTCCCAAATTGGGGGAGGCCTAAGTCCAGCAGTGGACGTCTTACGGCTGAAATGATGATGATAATGATGAATGACTTGTTATATACTTTTACTATGAAATAAATTTTAGTCTGTTAGCGACATTCACTTGTTTCATTATAGGTTATGGGCCATCCGGAAATTATCAGTTATTTTGTTTAAAATAGATCATTAGTGAAAGTGAAATCGCAGAAATATGAATAAGAATTATATTGCCAGTGTGCCGAAACTACAAGGAAGAGGGAAAGGTTTATTTGTTTACTTACATAACTTTTTACAATACTTCATACAACTATTTACACTGGATACTAAATTGATTTAATAACTAACTAACTATATCAATACGTACATATCGTATCGTTACTACTTTATTTTTATTTTATTTTTTTATCTGATTCAAATTTATTTAGATTATAAATGCATACACATATCACGTTGCAACATTGATATAAAACTGATTTACATCCGTCACTTCACTCTTCAGGTCCAGTTGAAAACCAGCGTCAGGCACTAGTTGTCTGTCTTTTTGCTGAACTGGACCTTTTTGGCGCAGCCGCGAGGCACACTATAATGCTAGTTTCTGACATCTCACCTTACACTTTTTTATTTTATTTTTTACTCTTTCCTGCTGTATTAACTGTTATGTGCCTTTCAACTGTGCTAAATAAATGTATTTCTTTCTTTCTTTCTTTCTATGAGTGAAGCTTCGCGGCTGAAAATTTGTTGGTGCTCGAAGGGATGGACATGTACATGATGCCAAATTTTGAGGTTAAGCCAGTGGACGATGTAAAAACGAAGGCAAAGCTAGTATTGACTATTGACCCGTCATTGTACGTGCATGTAAAGAACACCAAGAGCTCAGCAGAATTATGGACTACATTGAAAACTATGTATGATGATTCTGGTTTCTCAAGAAAAATAACGCACAAAAACGTCGTTCGTCGTTATAAAACTATTCTGTTCATTATAAAAAGGATACACTCATAGATTCATGGAACAGATCGTCGGGACACTGCTGCACCCGTGAGTTGTTCAGGTCCATCTCCAAAGCTTTGATATCGTTCTCCATCTTCTTCAGAGATTTCTGTAAGTTCTCCATAGATACGCGGGCCGCTCTGTGGAGAAGAATGTTAGTTAGTGCTGGGTTATTGAAATATCTAGGTAGACTGGAAGCCGACCTCAACATAGTTGGGTAAAGGCTAGGCAGATAATTATTGACAACTCACTGATACATGAAATAAATTGTCAATCCTGTACCATTTTTTTTTTTCATCAAGATTGACATTTATATGCAAGAACTGAGTTTGCCATTTAAAATTTTCGTCATTTTAATTCATTGTTTTTTTTTTTTCGAAAGAGAAGTGTCTGGGATTCTCACGAAATTCAATGTTCTTACATTATGTTTTTTGCTATTTGCAAGTTAGTGGCAGGTTGTATATTGAACAAAATATGATTTGCAACTGATGTATTTACAAAAATATAATTATTACAATCATCAATTGTACCTGGTAACCCTACCCAACTGTCACCCACCGATCAGAATGAAACTTTGCACATCGATATAACACTAAAAAAATATTGAACCCGTGTTTTTTATTTTTCCGGAATCCACTTTTTAGGGGTAGAAACCACCCCTAATAACCCCTAAGTAGGCTAACCCACGTAACTCTGGGTAGAGTGTGGTTGAGGGGGTGGTTTCTACCCCTAAAAACTGGATTCCGGAAAATTTAAAAAACACGGGTTCAATATTTTTTAGTGTTATATCCATGTGCAAAGTTTCATTCTGGTGGGTGACAGTTGGGTAGGGTTACTTGTTAGTATATAAAACCTTAATGACCGATTAAAATGCAATTGATGATGAAATATCAATCAATACGTTCGCGAAAAATATTTTGTTTGGGTTCAAATGTGAAGATTTGTCGTTCGTTCCTCGTCGTTAAGACATAGGCCCCAATTTGAGAAGATTTGCTATAATCACCACGCTTGGCAGGCGGGTTCGCGATCGCAGTATGGTGGTTTCGATGTTGATCAAAATTACACACAAGATTGGTTTTGCCGAGGACTGTTTGGCCCTGAAGAGGGCCGATTAAATACTAGAAATATATTTACCTGTCTATATGTGGCATTTCTTCTGCAAACGTTAGTACTTCGGGAAAATTATTCTCTATTGTTTCTACTAAATAATGTAATAATGTCTGTTTATTTTCTAGGTCTTTCGTCGCTGTTAACTGTGGACAAAAATATTATTTTATTATTTAGATACAACAAAAGAAGGTACAGGCAAACTGGGTTAAGCAGCCGACCACCTCCCAGGTTGATAGATGCCATGAAAATATTTTTTTCCGGGTTATGAAAAAGGAGTTCGATATTGGGTATAATTTAATATGACGTATGTTACTAACATAATGAATTTTCTTTATAAAGTTTAAACAGGGCAGCAGGAACATCGACGTGCATTCTTTAACCATGAGTTCATTCCCCCCAAGCATAGAAATTTTTCGTCGATTATCAAAACAAAAATCTGCTCTGTCACAGAAAACGCAGTACATACTACAATTTGATGATTGCACACCCATTAAAAAGAGGGTTCATAATGATGTTCTGAATCCATATTAACAGGTTTCGCGTCGATGTATTGCCACCCTGTATAACTCTTCAACCCAAGAATAAAATAAATTCTTCTAACAATAATATCACAACAATCTCTTGTCATACAACACAGCATACCTTAGTAAGGAAGCTAATTTCAAATCCATATGCGCCAGCGTTATTTGAGCCCGAATTCATATAGTTTCCTAATAGAAGTAGAAGCTCTAGTATTTTGGCGAATTTTTCACTCGACTTCACTTCTTCACAGGCAGCTGTGCCGGATACTATGTCCTGTAAACAAAAAAATAAAATGCATAACTTATAACAGACGTAGGCAAAAAGGCTGCCAGGGTCAAATGGGACTGGGCGGGTCACATTAGCCGTATGCAAGATGACCACTGGGCTAAGGTCTGCACACAATGGGTGACTGAAGATAGACGTCGCCACCGCGGTCGGCCAAAAAAGCGCTGGCGAGACGACCTAGATGCGTACCGCGAAGACTGGTTTGAGGTGGCGCGGGACAAGAGTTCCTGGAAGTAATTGGGGGAAGCCTTTGCCCAGCAGTGGGACAGTACAGGCTAAACAAAAAAATATAAATAAAATTCACAGCTTGATGTGCAGCCGTGTGTTCTTACAGAAATAAAATCTTTCGGAACTGAAAACTTTTGTTTGTGAGAGACTGGCATCTAAGTCAAGCTAGATTCAAATAAACAAAGCCAAAGCCTGTATTTTAGGACACCAGATCCCCACTAAGAAAATAAATATGACAATAGTACAAAAAAGGAAATTCATTGGCCACTGTTTAAGTGTGACGAAGCCCATGACAACGGCGGGAGGACGACGGCTCACGGTGTTATTGTGACTTGGGCTATAAGGAGCCATGGTTTTACTGTGATGAAGCTCTTGATGATGATACACGATAGCTCATCTGTGTGATTGTTGCTTGGACCATAAAAGCTACGGTCTTAGTGTGAGGAATCCCACGCAGATAGCATAGTGGCTCATCTATCCAAATGTGACTTGGGACTTCACGAGCCACTGTTTTCCTGTGACGAAGCCCATGTTGAATACACAATGGCTCATCTGTGTAATTGTGACTTGGACTATAATTAGCTACTGTCTTAGTGTGCCGAAGCCCATGATGCATACACAGTGACACATATGTATCATTGTGACTTGGGCCATAATTAGCTACCGTCTTAGTGTAACGAAGCCCATGACGATTATACAGTGGCTTATCTGTGTAATTGTGACTTGGGCTATAATTAACAACTGTTTTACTGTGACGAAATCCATGATAATCACCCATGAAGCCCATCTTTGTAATTGTGACTTGGACCATAATTAGCTACTGTTTTAGGCTGACGAAGCCCCTGATACATCTGTATCATTGTGACTTTGGCCATAATTTATTACAGTTTTAGTGTGACGAAACCCAGGATGATTCACCGTGTTAGTGAAATGTCCCATGGCGGTACATTATGTACTTAAGTGTTATATTAAATAAAGTGTTTTGGCTACTCATACTCACAGGTTTAACTTCAGATATAATTTCAGCATAATGCTCTCTGAAGGCTAAACTCCTTAACCTCGGCACCAGCCGCTTGACATCAGCCACTGTGGCCGCGAACTGTTCAGCTTCCGTTAGTTCTTCACTGTTCACTTTGAGGTCTGCTAGTTTCTTGAGCTGGTCCGCTGGTGGTAGATACTGGAACAAGATGTAAGGGTTTATTGAATATAGGGTTAAGATGATGTTGGTTTGTTGTATGGACTTTTTCTATTTTAGAGACGAATTTAATCACAACTGTAATCTTATTAATATTTTAAATGTTAAAGGTTGTATGTTTCTTAGTCAATCACGCAGAACCGGCCGAACGGATTTCGATGTAATTTTAGACGCAGATTGTTTATAGCATGGACGTTTTTTTTTTTTCAGGTAATATGTTCCCGTGTGATAATTGACTGGCTTGTTAGTCTAATGGTTAATGACCCTGACTGCAAAGATTAAGGTCGTGGGTTCGATTCCCACCCAGGACAAATCTTTGTGTGATGAGCACAATCATTTGTTCTGTGTCTGGGTGTAATTTATCTATAATATGTATGTATTTAGAAATATATAAGTATATTTATCAGTTATCTGGTTGCCACAGTACAGGCTCTGCCTAGTTTGGGATCAGATAACGGTGTGTTGGTTGTCCTAAGATATTTATTTTATTATAATTACCGACCTCCAGGCGGGCGAAACCGTTGGCAAAAGTTAGTATTTGTTATAAGTATCTTACTGTGGTCTTCTAAGTTCAGCGTTAATTTTATTAACTTTCTGCGTAGTAACCCTAATTTATAATTTTTCTAACTATCACTCATGCATTCTTGACTTTTCCTACTACAACGGGTATTATGGCTCCCAAGCTATATAATACAGCCTTTCCCTCAAAATTACTTCCTAAATCTACGTACAATTGTTTTTCAGCCAAACAGTAAATCGTTAGTGACTTCTTCCAACTACATTGACTTTAATGACTTTTCCGACTACAATGCCTGCAATGACTTTCATACTATAATGACTTTTTCCGACTACACCGACTACAATAAATTTTCCGAATATAATATTTTTCCCGACTACATCGACTATTATGAGTTTTCCGAGTAACATGACTCGTCTGACTACAATAACTTTTCCGACTTTAATGACTTTTTCCGACTACATCGACTAACATGACTCATCCGACTACACGGACTATAATAACTTCTCCGACTTTAATGACTTTTCCGACTACATTGACTAAAATTACTCCTCCATCGACTACAGTGACTATTCGGACTCACAAACTATAAAGACTTTTCCGACTACATCTACTTTCCTCTCACCTGTATCAACAGATCCAGTACATTAGCTGTCAGCACAGTAGTGTCACACCGTAACACACACGTCCTGATGTGTTCATACGACATGTGCTTGAGGGAGCCTCCGAGCAGGATGGACAGGTTCTGCGCCGCCTTACTGTCTAGCACCTTTAAGTCTTTCACTTTCTTCAGTGTGTGGACCCTGGAATATAATCTTAGTTGTAGGTTTGTTAGTTTTGGTTTGATGATGGAGTTGGAATGATGGAAGCCATGATTCAAAGCGGTAGCATGTTTAGAGTCATATCACACTTTCACGATCAAATAAGCCTTTTTCTGTATCCAAATCTCAGCCTCCGTGATAGAAATACTTCTATCACACTGAAATTTATTGGGAGATCGACGCGCTCACTACAAGCCCTAGCGTGGAAAATTATCGTTGCGTATCACAAAAGATATCTGCCAGTTTAAAAAAAAGTGCAATACCTAGACAAAATGTATGGAACAGCTAATTATTTTTTCTATAAAATTTGGACGTAGGGTCAGAAGCCCTAGTGTGAATTTCATTTAACCATTTCGATTGGTGGAGGGCCAATCGGAGCGCCGGGCGCGGTCGTTGTATTAAGTCGAAATGGTTTTATGAATTGTCGAAAGAGTTACCGTGGCCCTGGCAGAGGCAACTGAAGGAACACGGGTGGGTTTTAGCCAGAAAGAAACTGACACGCTCTCACGCTCCGCCCGGAGCAGGAGAAGTCATATGGTGATTTCCCACCCACAAAAAAAAGATAAGATGGTTAAAAAACCCCCTCACTAGACCCACAGAATCATGTACTGAATCTATGATTACAGTTCGGCGTTGATGTCCCTAACATCCTATTTAAACGTTACTTAGCTAGTGCTGATTTTAAACACATTGCCGTCTTTTTCTCGCACTTGTAGTTTGTCAATTGTGCGACAGAGATAGGATCTTTGCCTTCAATGCGCATGTATCAAAATCATAAGTCATTTATTCAAATTAGGCTAAGAATCAGCACTTTTCGAACGTCAAAATAATATAAGACAGACCCCTTTTGCCACCTTTGCGTAAATCCTTGTGGAATGTGTTCCGCGATAGTGAATAACGTCTCTAAGTAACAGATATAGATACAGAAAAATGCTGACACTGTATGGGTTAGTGTAATTTCGCCCTTAAGGACGCTGATTTGACATAGCCCGCGAAACTAATTTTTTTAAATGTTTTTTTTTGCAATTTGCCGGTCTGTTTCAGGTTGATTAAAATATGATACGCGGCCGTGACAAGTATGGCTTAGTGTGGAATTTTGATTTAATGAGTTTGTTTTTGAACTTTTTCTACAAGGTCCAGGTGCTAAGGGACTGGCGTTTCTTGTAACTCACTTATCGACAGCGTCTTCATTCTTCTTCGCGACGGGTTTACTTGAGAACTTCAATGCTAAACCATTCAAGATGTCCGGTGATGCTAACTTGTCTTCTTGGACCTGTTAGAGTAAAAATGCATTTTAGAAATAAAGTAACAAAGAACCATATTTCATTTGAGACAGACACATGAAATACAAACAATGAAATGCATCATAAACTGCATTGTCTTCGAAACAGAATCAGTATGCGAAATTTCAGCTCCATAGGATAAGTAGAAATGGGTTTAATTCAGGTTGCAAAATTTGACCCCAACAAACATACATGCAAGTTAAATAAAATCTTGTAAAAAAGAAGATTTTGGTGCGCTTGGTGTGACGTCTACGAAATTGAAAACGAACTGAATCGCAAACATTGATTTAAAACACATTGACATTGTTGTCATGGACTTTTACGTCACATTCGCTGAAAATGGCGCCGCTTTTAAAAATATTTAAATTTTAGTTTTATTGTAGTTTTTAACATTAAGTACTTGCTAAACAAAAAAAAACTCATAAATAAGTGTGTGAGTTAAAGTAAAAAGTGACATGGACTCACGTTAACCCAAAAGGCCTTCTCGGACATTTTCTGTGGTATGATAGTCTTCCAGTTGGCTCGTTTCAATGGGCCTTCCAGCTCCCACTTTCTCTTAGGTTTCAGGCCGTGAGGTAGCACGTCAGGCACGGGCTATTGAAAATCATGATACAGATGATTTAGTAAAGCAATTTTTACACACAACATAAACAAAACATAGTCCTCCAGACCGTATTTCGGCCACGGCGGCCAATCTCAACGGAGACTAGCCTAACGCGCGTGAGATGTTATAGTGCTCAAGTGTGTGTGCAGATACAAGCGCACTCACTGTTCCCTCACACTCATAGTCTGATGGGACGGCAAATTGACACCACCCGAGAGAGTGGTCAGGCGCAGGACCAACGTCGACCCGAGCGCACCGAGGCACAAGGGGGTATCACACCACCAACTTCCAAACTCCGGACTGTTACTGAGATATTCTTAATGGAAAACCCCAATAATACTTTTCTCGACCTGGGAATCGATACCCAAGACCTCACGCTCAGCATTCGCGCTTGCGACCACTACACCAACGAGGCGAGTTAAAGTTTAAAGTTTAAAAGTTTTTGCATGTAGATCGTACTAAAGGATGTGCTAACTTCTCTCTGTATGACGTCACGTTAGAGATCCTCCATTTAAATAATCTTTTGACCCAAACACTAAATATATTTAGTGATACATAATACTCACACCTCTTTCCCATGGGGGCAGGTAGAAACTGCAGAACGCCATCTGTTACGATCCTTATACACTTCCTTTTGCTTCGTTTACTTTCATACATCTGGTCATACACACACGTCGGTTGCAAGTACTAAGTACCTGACCCTTCTGAAGAACATCACCAATAAGGACACTATATATCCTTCTACCCTGGCGTTTCCACTTACACCTGCCTTGTATTATAAATACATTTTCATAGTAGCTCTTCAATCATCCTCTCAACATGACCAAACCAACTTAGCATACTCTTCCCAAATATTGTCACTACGTCTTCTTTTAAATCGCACCGTTGCCTTATCACATCGATCCTCAGCCTATCATTCATAGTCTAACCACGCATTTTTCGCAATGAACGCATTTCCACAGCATTTATAATACATTCATGCTTCCTTTGCCGCATCCAACTTTCATTTCCATATATTAGTAACTTTTTCTCCCGGATAAATCCCTCGCGAAGATGTGAAATCGCGGGCAGAAAGTTGTAACATCTTAACGTTAAATATTACACGATACTCACCATTCTAGGCATCATGAACCCTCCAGGTGGTGGGGGCGGCCTGGGGCCTCCCATCATTGGTGGCGGCGGTGGTGGGCCGCCTCCCATGCCCGGCATTGGGGGCGGTGGGGGGCCGCGCGGGCCGCCCGGCATGGGCGGGGGTGGTGGGGGCGGTGGACCTCCTCCTGCTAAAGGGTGGGCGAAGATATGTTAGTGTTTGAAGGTCGAATGATTGATGTCGGTATTGATGAATACAGCTCGCTTGCACCAAAAACCACTAAATGCCTGTTTCTCCCAAGGGTTACGAAGAAATATACTTTTTTAACACCCACATTTCGCCAGTTGCGTTTTCTGGCCTGTTAGTCTAGTGGTTAGTGACCCTGACTGCAAAGACTGAGGTCGTGGGTTCGATTCCCACCCAGGACAAATGTTTTTGTGATGAGCACAATCATTTGTTCTGTGTCTGGGTGTAATTTATCTATAATATTTATGTATTTAGAAATATATAAGTATATTTATCAGTTGTCTGGTTGCCATAGTACAGGCTCTGCCTAGTTTGGGATCAGATAACGGTGTGTTGTTGGTCCTAAGATATATATTTATTTATTTAATATAGAAGGCGAGCCTACTGCCATCAAACGGACATAGATCCAAACTCGGGTCGGGGTCTGTTACTAAAAAATTCATAATGGAAAAACCCAATACACTGTCCGACCTGGGAACCTCCCCAGGACTTCTTGCTCAACAGTAGCGACTTGCAACCACTAGACCAACGAGGCGAGGACCTTGTACCCCGAATTTTTTTCATATACAGGGTGTGGCGTAAGTAATGGTCCACCGTTCAGGATTCGATGAACCAGATAATTAACTAAAACAATAAAAAAAATTAACCATTTTTACCCAAGGGTTCCGAAAATATTCCATTTTTGTCTTTTATTTACGAAATTTCTACCTTTTATTACATATTTGTTTGTAGTTTCAACAAAAACCATTATTTTTTCATTCTGATTTCTGTTAATTACTGCTGAATACTAGAGCTATCATGATAAATTATGTTTTTTATGTAAATTCAGCTCTTTTGAAGAAAAAGTTGGTTCTTCTCTAATTTTAACCCCAATTTTTAACACACCAGCAAGTCCAAGAGCGATTTTTGTAAAAAAAAACCCTTGGGTAACAATGTTTAAAATTTTTAATTGTTATAGTTAATTATCTGGTTCATCGAATCCTGAACGGTGGACCACTACTTACGCCAAACCCTGTATATCCTACATAACTGGACTGTTAGTCTAGTGGTTAGTGACCCTGACTGCTAAGACTGAGGTCGTGGGTTCGAATCCCATCCAGGACAGATCTTTGTGTGATGTGCACAATCATTTTATCTGTGTCTGGGTGTAATTTATGTATAATATGTCTGTATTTAGAAATATTTATCAGTTGTCTGGTTGCTATAGTACAGGCTCTGCCTATTTTGGGATAAGATAACGTTGTGTTGGTTGTCCTAAGATATTATTATTATATTATTAACGATTTGCTAAGTTCACTACATGACGTCATGTTAGAGATCCCCATATGAGTAGTCTTTTGACCCAAAATCTAAATATATTTAGCGATTAGTGATGCAAGGGAGCCTTTGTGAGATACTCAAACAAAAATGATTATAACAACGAATACTTCAACCAACATTATTGTTATTAACTTATGAATATAAATTATTTCTAATATGTCAACTGTACATACAGCTACATATCAAGCTATACATTTCCATTTTTATGCTGAGCTCACATTGGATACATTTTTCCTACAATGAGAGATCAGCTTATACTGGAAATGTACTCGTATAGCTTAATTTGTCGCCGTGCGTACACATAAAACGGATTGGCAAGAACGCTAAAATCATGCTCGATGTCTAACATAGTGCCAGAAAACAAAATTTTCTAGTTCTATTTAGTAATTTTTGCCAATCTGCACTCCGTGTACATTCTACAAACAATACCACTTTAGAAATACCCACAATAATGAATGTCAATACCCAGTGACGTGCATTGCATTGTCTATTACATTTTAGTATGTGTCCCGAAATGATTAAGAAATGAAGTAAATTATCATACCTAAATGAAACCCGCATTTGTCTGCCTGGACAAAAGCAGGCGGCTTTTACCTATACAGAAAAGCAATTCACGCCACTGGCAACACCGTATTATTACCAAATAAGGGCTGAACTATGCTTATCCGCCCGGGACAGCATAAAGGCTCCCGTAGACAGGCACAATGCGACATCGCGACGCGACTCTATTAGAACAAAGAATCGCGTTGCACTGTCGCGTCGCGCTTTTCTGCGGAAGGCTTTAGACGTAACTTTGTCCCTTTCTGTCCAAGCGAATAGGGTCTAGCTCAGCCCCTAATGAACCCATAAATGAATACTTATTCTAAAATGTGGAATTATCTATAAAATGAGTGAAATATACAACAGTATTAATATAGGGGAACATACAAAACGACTTCCTTCTACAGTTCGCCATAGGATGTACATGTTTCCGGTATTTATTCACATAGCCTGGAGATTTACAAACATTTAAAGCACACAGATACAACTATACACCAACTACAGAAATTTAACGTTATATCTAGGGTTTGGAAACCTGCACCCTAATTGCGTAACGCACTATGAAGCAAAATCTGAATCGTTTGGATGATTATTTCTAATCCAATGCGTCAAATGTTCGAAGGAACTGTCGGCTAAACAAAGTAAATAACGCAATGAATGTTGTTGAATTGTCAACATGAAAGTGGTTCCTACTGATGTAAGTTACGCAATTACAGCTCAACACGCACAATTTATCAGAATCTGAATGGGATTGAAGATTATTTCTAAACCATTGCTTCATTTGTTCGAATAAATTGTCGGCTCAGCAACGTAAATAACGCAATGAATGTTGTTTAACTATGAATATTAAACCAATTCCTACCGATAAAAAGTTCCTCAATAACCTTACTGGTCAACATTTTTGAGGCAAAACATGACTGATTTATCATCATGTAACATCTTGCTTGCCATGTTTTGACACGACGTCATAGAAAGCTATACATATCAATTATTATTAGGGGCCATCCATAAAATACGTCACACGTTAAGGGGGGGGGGACGAATTGTGACATTGTGTGACAAGGGGATGGGAGCGGTCCTAAATTTTGTGACGTCACATTTCAAAATTGAATATACCTACATATTTAAAGTACTATTAAAACACGAAATATGAACTATGAAAGAAAAATTAAAAAAAATTTCAATGTCTAGATGTAAAATTGCAAAATATGTGACGTCACACTAGGGAGGAGGGGTCTCACAAATGTGACCAGCTGTGACAAGGACGGGGGGGGGGGGCGGGGGGGAATGAAATTTGTGTGACGTAATTTATGGTTGGCCCCTTAGACCTCGCAATGGTTTTTCTCCTAAGGAGAAAATCAAAAGTAATTTATTCAAACTAGGCTGTGAGTCAGCACTGTGTGAACGTTAAAAATTACATAAGAGAGTCCCCCAAAACTTCCGCCCTTCACCGCTTCCTAGTGCTTTAGCTGGGAAGAAGTAGCGCAAACAAAATGTCCTGACTGGGACATGGCGGTTCCCTCATGACGTTGTCCTTCACCGATATACATAGAATATTTGACCCAATCTACCACGCGGGCCCAGTGGTAGATGTCACATATCTTCGAATTTTCAGTTCTAGAACATGCCGGTTCCGTCTCGATGTTTTCCTTCACCGTTTTTTAACTACATAGAATATTAGACCCAACACCCACAAAGAAACAATTAATAAACACACACAGGTAAGTACAACATTCTATTCTACGTGTAAACGTGTATATACGTTACACATACCTGAAGGCATGGGCGGCGGTGGCGGTGCGTTCGAGACACCTAGAAACACACCAGCCTGTGTTATTTTGCGTTGCAACATGCGTTTTAAATACTGGCATGCTTAGAAAACCTTAAAATATAGAATCTTTTTTTTTAATAAAGTAGGATCTGCTAAAATAGCCCACGAAATTCAAATTTTCTTTGAATGAAAGTAACAGACTTTTAGCGACATCTACGTGGTATTTTTGACAGCTTTTTTCTCATTAGTGAGACTTTACAGAAGTGATGGAATGGTTCATTTGAAAACATTTTAATAGAGTAACGATGTAGTTTCTTGCCCATTCTTCTCCATACGAATCTACCTGTTGGAAGGGGTAACTAGAATCAATTCTATTTTAATTTAAATGTTGACGTTCAATAGTGCTTTTTTGTGTCTATTTGAAACAAATGCTAAGAATTTGACTTTGATGGGTTGAAAAATGTTTTATTTTATTTTATTTATACTAATATTATAAAGCTGAAGAGTTTGTTTGTTTGATTGAACGCGCTAATCTCAGCGCTATCTCAGGAACTACCGGTCCGAATTGAAAAATTCTTCTTGTGTTGGGAGCCTATTTATCGAGGAAGGCTATATGCTATATAACATCACGCTACGATCAAAAGGAACGGAGCAGCAACGAAAAATTGACGAAAACTGGCAGGCAATTCGATTCGATGGGAAGGGTCGACTTCGTCTGCCTCAAATGTTCCCCACATTTGACGCAGACGAAGTCGCGGGCAGAAGCTATGATATCATAATTACAAGTTACGTTGGCGCCGTGATTAGTGAGTTTTTTTGATTGCGAATTACTTGAAATACTAAGGGCGGATTTCGCCAATGAAACTGAACGCGGTCTCAGCATGTCTCAGCAAATGCGTACGAGAGCTGTCAGTGCCAGCATTGTTATGAAATACTAGCACTTCACCCGCGACTTTGTCCACGTGAAAATAGTTCATGTTACTCCGGAATAATGTAGCTTTCCATTTGTGATGAAACAAGAGCTTTTGAAATGGGTTTAATAGTTTTTGAGATTATCCGTTACAAACAATCATATCTTTCCTCTTTATAATATTAATGTAGATATACACTGGCAGCACTTGAACGCGGTTTAGATTTACTGCCCTACTAAGCGCAGAACCGGTATCTCAAAAAAATCGTAAAGGTCATTTTAATGCCATCGGATAGCTCTAAAAAATACGCATCTAATGAGCTGACGAAGGTGACGCCTTCTTATAACAGAGTATTCAATTTTTAAATTATATTAAATTACATGACGAGATAGAGAAATCTTTCTAAAGAGTTTTATCATATACTAGCTGACCCGACAGACGTTGTCCTGTCTCTTTGATGATATTTGAGCACGCATTCTGTCAATTCTATGTCAAATATCATAATGTTACATTCAAAAAGTTTACATTGTCCTATTATATGGTTGTTAAGTATTCTTAAATAAGTGTTCTTAAATTTTCTAATTTTCCGCGCAATTTTATAATTTTTTTCTTTCATAAGAACCTTCTCCTGACAATTACAAACACAACAACAACAAAAATGTGAAATCGGTCCAGCCGTTCACGCGTGATGGCGTGACCAAGGGAAATAGGGATTCATTTTTACACGCTTTATATTAGCTTCACTTGTATGTTTGTATATTTGTATGTTTGTATATTTGTATGTTTGTTTGTAACCGACTCCTTATAGTGCGATTTTGACCCACTTTAAACGACCAGATTTCATTCAAACTTTGCACACCTGTCAAGGACTGATGACAATGCAATAATTTCATAAATTTGTGCCATTATCCTTGCCAGGGTTACCAGGACAGCAAAAAAACTGTCACAAACTACGCTGACATACGTCTCAAAATTCGAAATACCCTAAAAAATAAATAATAGTTTAAAAAAAACTAAAAAACACGCTTCCATGGAAAACCAAACTAAAAAGTACAAAATAATGGAAAAAAAGCGTGGGGTGCCTGATATCTATAAAAAAATACCTTAAAAGCACCCCACGCTTTTTTTCCATTATTTTGTACTTTTTAGTTTGGTTTTCCATGGAAGCGTGTTTTTTAGTTTTTTTTAAACTATTATTTTATATATATAGATTTTAAACAATATAGCCCTAAAAGGCTTAGTTCAATAAATGCGTATTTTTTACAGTTATCTGATGGCATTAAAATCAACTTTTCGATTTTTTTGAGATACCGCTTTTGCGCTTAGTAGGGTAGTATAGTGATCGCGTTCAGTTTCATTGGAGAAATTGGCATAGTGATTTAGGGAATTATGACGTCTTTTACCTTTATACCTTTGCCATCACTTCTGTACAGTTTCACCAAAGAATTAAAAAAAAAACTTTCCTAGATTCTTTATTACATGCTTTTCATACGGAAGATAAAAATTAATAAAATTATTAAGCTGCATGCGTGAAGATCGCTAAGTAAAATATACGTAATGGAGATAAAATACATGCACTTACACCAATGTTATTATTACTATTCTCCAGATTGAAACACTATAATTTATAGTTAATGTTTAATTTTCATAGTTGTTTAGATCGTTTTGAACAGTCTTTTCGTCCGGATATTATTTAAGCTGACTGTAAATTTCTCAATAATTTGGTAAATACAACTATATCAACCCATAATGTCTTAGACATTCAGATAAGACAAACTTTCCATCGGCCAAGTACAGTACAAATATTGGCCCAACTATATTGGTCTAAAATGTTCAACAAAACATTGGTTACAAACATTCCATCGGCCATGTACTATACAAATATTGGCACAACTATATTGGTCTAAAATGTTCAACAAAACATTGGTTACAAACATTCTGTCGGCCATGTACTATACAAATATTGTCCCAACTATATTGGTTTAAAATGTTCAGTAAAAACATTGGTTACAAACCTTGCATCGGCATTGGCGGAGGTGGCGGCGGGCCGGCCCCTATAAACCACACCAGAAAGAGACAGATATAGTGACATGCGTGTGTGCAAGAGAGAGAGCATTCGTGGTGCGAATAAAAAATGAATTGATAATATTAATATAGGTAAATCAATATTTAATTTATTACAAGTTGTAACAGAATAAACGTAAATCCTGAAAGCAGTTTATACAAAAAAAAAAAAAAATCTAAATCATCGATTTCAGTAACTCTTAATACGGCTAAAATATTTTATACAAAAAATTTTTGTTCCTATACTGACAGTCGACAGCCAAAGAAAATTCAATCTTATTTCCAGGCAATAAAACTCAATTTTAAATGCATAATGTAAGGTCCACACTATGTTCTGAACCATAATAGTTATCTTTAAAAAAAAAAAATTAGTTTTAATCATTACATTATGCTTTTAACTCAATACTCTAATCGGGTTGTATGAGGTCTTGTGTTAATCCTATTAGACAATGTATACAGGGTGTCCCAAAAATCAACGTCAAGCCGAAAACGGTTGATAGGGCAGGTGGTGACAGTTATCAGAAAAATAATTAAAAAAAATCAAAGTCAAGTACTTTTCAAATTATTGACATTTTTTTTTTTTTTTGGGAGTGATGTAACTCTCAATAACCCTCATAATTTGCTCCACCATGTTACATCGCCCAAATTTAACTGACTGTACTGAATAAAAAATGCTTAACTTAGATTTTTTCTATTATTTTTCTGATAACTGTCACCACCTGGCCTATCAACCGTTTTCGGCTTGACGTTGATTTTTGGGACACGCTGTATAGTTTTTGTCACTGTAACCAACATGCAATTATTTGTCTATAACACAAACTATTACTGTAACGCCTGAAGTGTGGTATTTTAAGTAAATTACTGTTTTTTTTTTAAATAAATAACAGTAGATAATGTGTAGTACTGACCTCCAGGCATCGGTGGTGGAGGAGGCGGCGCGGGTCCACCGGGACTGCCTATCGCCTGCAAACAACATAACAGTTATAAAGTAAAACGTCCAATATGAGTTCAGTAGAAATAATTTAGTGAGATCCTTGAATTTGAACAGAGCTGATGTAGGCATGTTCCATATAATTATATCCCAACCAAATGGCGACGTGTACCGTGTGGTGCCGGACGTAAAGAATAACACCACCCCATTTCTTCCTGTGGGTGTCGTAAAAGGCGACTAAGGGACTTACTAGAGAATGGGCAGCAGCGTTCTCTATGCATTTTACCACCATACTGCGATCGCCAACCCGCCTGCCAAGCGTGGCGATTATGGCAAAGCCCCCCAAATTGGGGGAGGCCTAAGTCCAGCAGTGGACGTCTTACGGCTGAAGTGAAGTGAAGTGAATGGCGACGATGCGAAGAGTTTGTTCAATTCATGGGCCACGTCTCATGAAAGTAGCATTGTTTAGGATATGATGGGACTGACATACACTATACGTTAAAGCCCCTATAAATAAATAAAGAAGAAAAAAAAAAGTAAAATGTTTTATGGAGGAACATGGTACAGAATCATAGAACATTGTGGCGGCATCTACACCATCGCATTAGAACTACGCACCACATTCAATTCAATTCAATTTTAATTCAGATTCATTACAGTAAATAACAATAAATTACAACCGTTGCGTTATAATCCATACATGTTATATTTTATTATAATATGAATAAGGACTACACAACAGAACCTCAGGATCAAGACCGCACTACATCGCCGCACTACTTTCATTGCTGACAGTTCAAAAATTCCCTAACGTGAGCGACTACGTAAGAATTCAACCAGTAAAAATACGTAAGAATTCATATCTGTCACTAAACAATAAAATTCTGTGTCTTTGTATTACGGGAGGACACAGGCTCCTGAGTCAGAGAAATCTACAATTTAGTGTACTTTTTTTAAATAATAATTTTTTATGCATTCACAACCATTCGATACGCTTCTGTACCGAATTAAACAACAACAAATGTACTTCTACTATTCGAGTGCTTTAAACGCAGTTGCCAAAAATTCAAAAGTTTTGTCGGTTTAAATCAAATAGACGACCGCTATTCTTCCGACAGAAGTTTTCCGATACGATAACCTGTCGAATATTTGTGAATAATTATACTAAACAGGGAAAATAGTCCTTCTCACCTTAGCAATAGCGGCGATATTCCCGTGCGTGACACCGCCAGGTCCTGTCTGTGCAGCAGAACTCTTCAGTCTCTCTTCTAGATGATCTGCTCTCGCTTCCGCTTCTTGTCTCGCTGCGATGGCCGCTTCTAGTTTCGTTCTTAATTCTTCCACTTTTTTTTCTTCTTCAGCTCGTGATTTTTCTGTTTATTAAAGAATTTTTGTTAATTGTTGGGTTTTAGTAAGTATAAGTGCCTCGGGAAGCACGTTAAACCGTTGTTCTGGCTGTCATCCGTGGATCGTTGGTGGTCGTTGCATCCGTAACGACCGGGACAACCCAGTCAGCAGCCCGAAGGTCTGACAACCAGTCTAACCAAGGAGTATTGTATGACCCAGTAACTAGGTTATGGAGATCAGATAGGCAGTTCGCTAACAGACTTTGAAGGAGTTTCTCAATTCGCTTGTATTGTTTTTGTTTAGCAACTCAGAACTCCGTCATTTATAAAACCGATTTAAAAATATTTCTTGTGTTAAAATAAGATGTTGAACAGCAATCTCAACAATTTTAATTTCAGGACCACTCTATCCTATATAAATTTGGTCAATTTCTGGTTAGTGGATTTAGCTTCAATAATAAGTATTTTTTTCCACTTATTATATTATGAACTAGCTTTTTCCCGCGGCTTCGCCCGCGTGGATGTCGGAAATTAACGCAGGAGGACGTACTACCGCGGTAAGATGTGTTAATTCAGGTTATATTATAGGTAATAGCTGTTACCCGTGACTTCGTCCACGTGGTATTTAACAAAAAGTTTTTCATAAAAACTGTCTTTGAAAACTACGCTGACATACGTCTCAAAATTCAGCGTGTTTTTAGTTTTTTTAAACTATTATTTATTTTTTCTAAAATAAAAGTAGCCTAAGTTACTCCTTGTTACATCAGCTATCTGCCAGTGAAAGTTCCGTCAAAATCGGTCCAGCCATTTCAGAGATTACCCGGAACAAACAGACAGACAGACAGACAAAAATTGTAAAAAATGTTGTTTTGGTATATGTATCGTGTATACATATACACTTAGTAAAAAGTGGTTATCTGAATATTAAAAACAGACACTCCAATTTTATTTATTTGTATAGATAAGTTACAATAATAATAATAACTTCCTATCACAGTTAACTACTTAGTAAGTGACGGTATACTACTTTGTGTGAGTAAGATACCAAAAGCTGCAAATAAACTTTATTACAAAAAAAAAAAAAAAAACTAACTAATTATGGAAGCCGTTGTCTTTGGTCTTGTATTTTCCATCAACTTCAGATATAAAAGTTTTTACTATTTATTGTTTTGGGAGGCAAATGTTTTTTTTTTTTTTTTGTTATTTGTTAGTAACTATTTCACATTTCATTTACATTCCTCCAATCATTTAAATATATCAACCGTTAAACTATACTATCAAACATACCTATAAGTCCATCTATGAGCGGCTGCACATCTATATTGAACCGCTGCGTCGCTCTGAAGTCCGGATCGTACCCGTTCTTGTGAAGCACTATCTGTGTTATACATTCTTCTACTAGTTTATAGTATGCGGGCCTGAAAGAGAATATTTTTCATTGAAAGAGAGCGAAATCAGGGCTAAAATCATGTAGACTTTTTCGTTTGATTACTCTTCAAATTGCCAAAAAATCATTACTACTGTATTTAATCAAGTTTATCTAACTGAACAGAAAGCTGTGTTGCTGTACAGTTTTTTGCGCTACTGCTTTTTCCCAGATAAATGACTAGGAACTGGTGAAGTCACTAACTTTAACCTTGTTTCACTCACTTTAAACTTGTTTTACTAACTTTAAGCCTTGTTTCACTAACTTTAAGCTCGAAGCATTCGTATACTCTACGTAGCTTACTTCACTAGCTTGTTTCACAGATTTGAAGCCCATTTAAGTAACATTAACACTGCTTCACTAGCATGTTTCACTATCTTTAACCTCGCTTCACTTTAAGCTTGTTTCACTAACTTTAACCCAGCTTCACTAAGTTTACCATATTTTTTTCACTAACTTAAACCCCGCGTCACTAACCTTAACATGTTTCACTGACTTTAACCCTATTTCACTAACTTTAATCTTGCTTTACTAGCTTACTCTACAATATGATACAATGCTCCTCACCTGATCAACTCGTCATCTCTGATGAACAGTAAATGTTGTAATATTGATAGTAAGTAAGGTTCTGCCGGAGTGTCCATCACTAGGTTCTTGACCAACTCGAAGCATTCGTTCACGTCGTGGAAGTCCACTCTGGAAATGTAAAGAACAATGTTTCATTTAATGAAATCCCAAATTGCCTGCAAAGGCACTAGCAAAAGCAATGCAGTACTTTCTTATATAATGGTGAAATAGATTTATTTTGTTACGTAGAAAAGTAGCACCTCGATATTTTTTTTTTTTTTTTTTTAATTAGCCTTCACTGTCCCACTGCTGAGCGATGGACGATACCGCCGAGGTCGGCCAAAGAAGAGGTGAAGAGACAAACTAGACGCGTACTGCAAGGGTTAAATCGAGGTGGCCCTGGAAAACGATGCCCGGAGAAAAGATTTGGGCGAGGCCTTTGCTCAGCACGGACTGCATAGGCTAATCATTTTTTTTTTTTAATATTTCGAAATGTTTATAGAGGTATGAGGAACAGGGTGTTAAGTTCACTTTTCTTCCATAGAACTGGAAAGATTCTGGGACCAGACAAGTGTTGTCTAGTGGGCTACTACCCGAAAGCAGGTTTTTTAAATTACCTTTCCCAGGTAAGCCCAAGTGAATGACTCGACAACCCAGAACCGAAAAATCTGGCGAAGAATTACTAGGACAGCCGAACTCAAATGAAATGGGATATGACTAGGCAAAGAAAGAGAGAGAGAGAGACCTTTCACAGGTCGAAAAGCAACCGACAAACTCCTAAAAGATTTAGTGCTTGACTTAACAAATAGTACTTTGATTTAAATTTGAAAAAAATATATCATGAAATACTACTACTACACTCTCGCGTTTTACGACCACATCTACTACTACTGTTAACGAATACTAAAATGATATTTATAATATCTTACCTGACATCATCAAACTTAGCGAGGAACTCATCTTGGTCGGCGGCGGCGTGTGTGTCAAACACATTCATTTGTATCTGCCGCGCGCCTTCCGCGCCGGCGCGGAGCTCATCTGTAAGGTACAAGAAAACATTTAGTAAATTAATCTTTAGTTTTTACGACATAAGGTAGCATTTTACTTGAGACAAGAGTTTTCATGCATTAAAAGTTACCATGTTATTTTTTAATCTTTATTTAAAGGGCTTTATCGCTGGTCGATACCGACTCGCCCTGCCCAACTTAACCTTAAACATTTAACACTTATTTTAAAACAAAAATAGGCCAGCTTCTACAGTATCTACCCTGTTTTGGAGTTTTATTTTAGAAAGGACGCACGAACCTCAAGACATAAGACATTTTCAAGTTCCTCCTTTATTTGGAACAAGGAACAAAGGAGGCCAAATAAAGGCCATAAAGTCTAAAGCCTTGAGCTACGTTTAATAGAGGAGAATTTCTGGCTCATCGAGAGGAAAGACTCGACATTTTTTTATCTAGCTCCCATAATCGTCTATTAAAGGCCTGAAATTCCTCTTGTGCAAGACTAATTAATTGAAAAATTCAAATAAATCTACTATAGGGAATCTGAGAACCAATAGCATAAAAGGAAATCATTGACTATAAGTAAGACCAGTCAAATCTCATTGCATTTAATTACAAAAAGTAAAAATAAACCTTACCGGTCCAATCATAAGAGTCCAGTTCTCATAAATTTAAGTTATATTTAAATTACTTATTAGTTAATAGGCAAGATTGTAATTTCAATAAAGTATAATTAAATGTGATGCTTTATAAAGCAAAAAAATAATAATATTGTATTTCATTTAAACAAAGTAAAATAAACCTTACCGATCCAATCATAGAGTCCAGTTCTCATAAATTCGCTACGGAGATGCAACCTGAACTCAAGTTCTTCAGGTTCCGTTATGATAGCGTTCATCAGTTGCATGCAGCCTGTCTGGAATAACGTAGTAAGGAATGTGAGTCTTATGACTATGACCATAAGGCGTCAAATCGCGTGGAGGTTTTGGCTATGCAATATCAAAACCCAGTAATCAGTCTTCTGGCAATATTAAATTTAACAGGAGAACCGAAAAACGACTTCTGTAGAACTATTTTTTGCTCTAAATACTAGATTTCCGACTTTATGTGACTTCGTATTTGACTAATGTAGACAATTTACTATCTGTAACCATACCTATTTTTTACAAAATAAATTATTGATTAACTAATTTCTGGGAGTTTTTGCTAGCCTAGTATGTGGAGGGTGGTCTATGAGGTTTAAAAATAAAATGTCAGATACCAAGTTTTGTAATTAAACAGCCGGTTTTTCCGTGTAAGAAGAATGTTATGTTACCTTCAAACTCTCCGGCGTTTTAGTCTCCAGACCCTCAATGATGGGAAGTAGACGCGGCTTTCTACTAGACTCGCCAGCCATCGTGATGGCTTCCAGAACCTTCTCGTGACCGTTGGGGATAAGACATATTGCGGCTAGCACCTGGAAATAAAAATAATAATAATTAGTAGTTAGTTCATTAAATAGCAATAAATTAAGATTCAGAATACCAGCACAGTTAAACCATAAAATACATAATCAGCCTATACCGTTCCCACTGCTGGGACACAGGCCTCCTCTCGGTGAAAGGGAAGTGGGCCATAATCCACCACGCGGGCCCATTGCGGGTTCGTAGATGTCACATGTCTTCGAATTTTTAGTTCTAAGACATACCGTTTTCCTCATGATGTTTTCCATCACCGTTTTGAGAGCAGTGGTGATGAAATAATTTACACAAAGTGCCTGCTTGGGTTCGAAGTGTTCGAACCCACGACCGTAAGTCGCGACCGGAATCCTCAGTGATATGTATTAACTAGTGATGTGCCAGATCGTTAAAAATGTATATCCGCGGATACGGATCCGAATACGGATATTTGGTGTCAAGATCCGATCCGGATACGGATACGGATCTTAACTTTCTTACTCATCAATCGGTGTCGATGCGTGTGACTTTGACACGATAGTTGACGCCATCTGACGCTTTGCTTGATAGGAAAAGTTTCGACTTTCTTTGCGACTCTCTTTTGTTTTGTATAGAGTTTAATCACAAAATAATTGATTTTAAGAAATAAAAATTATCTGACTGGAATTTAATAGTTTTTCATTACACCCATAAGTATAAACCTTCATATATGTATTTAAAATTAATAAGGTAAAATATCCGTAAAAAATCAGCCCAAAAAGTAACGGATACGGATCTTTCTTCACCCTCGGATATCCGCGGATACGGATATTCGGCACATCACTAAAAAAGACCAATCCTTTCACTGTTGTTGAACTAACCTTGGAAGCTTCTAAAGCACAATGCGGTTTCCTAGCGTCAAGACTCCTAGCTAACACCGGCAATGCCTCCCGACACTCGAACATGGTCCGAATGCCCACTGTGTTGTTCAGGATCGCTGACAGACATCGTATGCATTCGTACTGGACTCTGTCATAGCGGGAGTCGCTGGAATACGAGAAAATATCGAGTTAAAACATGTTCTATTGAGATTTTTGGTAAAGGAATTTCAGTCTTAAGGAAAGGAATGTAAAGTTGATTTTTGAACAAGGTGGCTTTGGCTCTACAGAGATTTTACTCACAGTGATTTCAGTCTTAACAAAAGGTTGACAAAGGACATCATTCAGGCTTTGAACATTTTATACGTAAATATGGAAGGGCATACTAGATTCTCTTTTTTTCGGTATAAAAATAACACCCTCACCATTTTTTACCATTACAGCGAGAGTATACAATTAACCCTTTTGCTGCTATTTAAGTGTGAAAATAGTACAAATATTATTTGGATTACAAAAGGGGGTTGATTGTAGACTTTCGTTGTAATATAAAAAAATGTTCAAAATGTGATTTCTCATATAAAATAGCATTTTAATTTTTGTGTCAATTGAATGATGCACTTAGATTTTTATAGAAATTGAATAATAGATATTCTGTAACACACTACCTGCGTTACCCACAAATTTCATTTGGTCATTCTTTACAATATATCGCCTTATTTGAGTTTTTGCTTAGGACAAACAAACACGTCCAACTTACCGATAAAATCCACTCCCACTAGCAGCATGAAACCAGAAGGTGATTAAGTTTTTTTTTTAAAAGAAATAGACACATTTGTAATCTTCTAAGAAGTCTGAGAAGAACAGGTTTTGTCTTGTTCATCCAGATATACATAGAGTAGAAAGATGAGTTAACTTAAATCAATAAGATAATTCATCTGCATAATCTATACACAACTATTCGATGCGCTTCCGTACCGAATCAAACATCAATCAATGATACCGTAGGGTTCCCGCCCGGTAAGGACCAGGACCGAGTCTACGGCGCGTAGTGTTCCACGCGCGCCTCAAAGAGATGTCAGCAGCACTGAAGGAGTCTGCTAGGACCGATGCCTGTCAGGGTCGTGGAATTGCTCGCGAGAGTTACCGTGGCCCTGGCACAGGCAACTGAAGGAACACGGGTGGGTTTTAGTCAGTAAAAGTCTGACACGCCCACCCGCTCCACTCAAAGCGGGAGGGCGTCATTTGATGATTGCCCACCCAAAAATAAAAGGCTTCCTATAAACGCTGTTCAAAAATCCAAGACCCGTAAATAAAACGTTGCTTAATCTAGTTAGTGGGTAGCGTACTGTTCAGGAGGAGAACTTTAAAGGGGGGAAGCCCAGGGTAGCCCGCAAAATTCAACAATTCTTACTTTTTTTTTAAATTCATTAAAATACACCATACATTCCTCTAAGTTCATTTAATTCGATTGAATAACTATTTGTTTAGTCTATATTGTACTGATGATTTTAAGGATTATAATCCTGTAAATATATGACTTGTTACAGTCCCGAATCATATTTTGTTCCACATATAGCCACTGGTCTACAAATTGCAAAAAAAAAACGTAAAAAATGAGAATTTCGCTCGGGTACCCTGTGGCTTCCCCTGAACAAAATGTATTGCGAAATTCCATAAGTCTGCCAATTATTCAACTCACTTGGTATAGCACTGGTTGAGGGTGGTGAGCAGACTCTCGATGCCTTTAGTGCCGAACTCCTCGATCCAGGACAACGGGTTGTTGGTGAGGGATATCCTCAGGTTTTCCAGGCAGCCGTGGAGCTTGCCCACTGACAGTTCCGGCTGGTTCAGGTAAGTCACGTAGTCCGAGGGTTTTTCGAATTTTGAACGGCCTTCCTGAAATGTTGGGATTAAAAGTTAGTTTGATTTTGTGTTCATCAGCAGCCTATAATGTTCACACTACTGGGACACAGGCCTCCTCTCGGTGAGAGGGAGTGGGCCATAATCCACCACGCGGGCCCAGTGCGGGTTGGTAGATGTCACATGTCTTCGAATTTTTGGTTCTAAGACACGCCGGTTTCCTCACGATGTTTTCCTTCACCGTTTTGAGAGCAGTGGTGATGAAATAATTTACCAAAGTAAAGCGCCTGCTTGAGTTCGAACTCACGACCTACTTATTACTCGTCAGTCGCCGCCGTTATCACTGGGCCACCACTGCTCACTGATTTTGTGTTATTGAATGGTAAAGAATATGATTTTTCGTGTTTTTGAATTGGAGTTCTATACAAATATAAGTATAAAATTTGTTCATAATGATGAGTACAGTGATCCCTTAAAAGGTTATACACTTCTTACATGTTTTTAATATATTCCAATTATCCTACTAACGTTAAGTAAAAATTCAATACATTCAAAATATTTGTTTACCAAATGCATGTTTCATTTCTGTACTAGTGTTCAGCACTTGTAAGTTTGGATTTGACTAAAACATTTATTTACGTATTCATAAGTAAAACATATATACTGTAAAAAGGCGGAATTAATGCCTGAGGCATTTTCTACCAGTCAGCCTTAGAGTGATTCAGAGAAGGCCTCCGCTAGGGCCGATGCCTGCCAGGGTCGCGGATTTGTACCACTGACTTACCGTGGCCCCGGCATAGGCAACTGCAGGAACACTGGTGCGTTTTAGTCAGTTAAAGTCTGTAACGTCCTTCCGTTCCACCCAGAGCGGGAGACGTCATTTGTTGATTTCCCATCGACAAAAAAGGGGGCAGGGCTAGAAGACAATTTCAAGCACAGGCGTCAGTTACCGTGGCCCTGAAATAGTCAACTGAAGTTACAGGGGTTATAGTATTCATGCTATACTTACACTTTGATATAAAAGGCGTTCGAACCGCTGGAGACGGGGCTACTCTTGAAGCCGATTTGAAAAGCATCAAACCCAGGGGATCCAGCTAAAGATCCACCTGGGACTTCTACTCCTGATCCTCGGAAGTCAACTACGTGCCTGACTTAATAGGCCCCGAGGTCTCCTACGGAGCTCACCTGACGGATCCTAAGATCTACACGAACCCCTCGAAGAAACCCTAATATCGACCTGCCGCTCTGCTGCCTGCTCCCGTCCCTCAGTGCTGTACCACAGAACCATAAAACAAACTAGAGTGCGTGCCATGCAGGGTCTTTATACTTAGCTGTACTTCCTATCTCCTATTAATATTCTCCTAATAAATTGTAATAGATCTGCCTTTATCCATTCATTTTAACAGGAATAAGCAGATTCGTAACAGGGTGGATTTTAGTCACTAAAAGTCTAACACGCCCTTCCGCTCCACCCAGAGCGGGAGAGGTTATTTGATGATTTCCCAGCCACAAAAAAAGGGCAGGGCTAGAAGACAATTTCAAGCCCAAGCCTTAAAATGAATTTTTCTTTTTAACGCCTGGGGGACTTTACTGTGTTCAGTACTTGCACTTTTCGGGTGAAATACCTCTAAAATAGTACTAACCTGTGTATTAACAAACTTATACGCGACCAGCATCTTCTTCTTCTGGTCTCGAGGGTACTTTCTAAGGGGTTCCTTCTTTTCTTCATTGAGATTCATGTCCGCCTGGAATAAGGAGAGAGGTTTATGTATTAAATAAATAAATAAATGTAAGCAAGGATCATTTTAGGGAAGATGCGCGAAGATAGCCTGCGGGATCCATTTTTTTTTTTTTTGTTGATCAAAATATGCTTCGCGTGATATGATTCGTATGATTTACAGAATCGTAATCTATACTATTATTATAAAGCTGAAGAGTTTGTTTGTATGTTTGTTTGTTTGATTGAACGCGTTAATCTCAGGAACGACTGGTCAAAATTGAAAAAATCTTTTTGTGTTGGATAACCTATTTATTGAGGAAGGCTATAGACTATATAACATCACGCTATGATCAAAAGGAGCGGAGCAGCAATGAAAAATGAACGAAAAATGGCAGGCAATTCGATGCGAAGGGAAAGGTCAAGGTAGAAAAAAATGACGCGGAGGAAGTTATCAATACAACCCTATAAGTTCTTTACGTCCGGTACCGTGTGGTGCCGGACGTAAAGAATAACACCACCACATTTCTTCCTGTGGGTGTCGTAAAAGGCGACTAAGGGACTTACTAGAGAATGGGCAGCAGCGTTCTCTATGCATTTTACCACCATACTGCGATCGCCAACCCGCCTGCCAAGCGTGGCGATTATGGCAAAGCCCCCCAAATTGGGGGAGGCCTAAATCCAGCAAATGAACTTCACTTCAGCCGTAAGACGTCCGTCTTACGGCTGAAGTGAAGTTCATTTAATCCCAACGAATCACTTTTCAATAGGATTAAATGGGGCGCTGCTTCTTAATTAAGGGGTTCCTGTGAAATGGTGATCTAGGCATTTTATTATTTTTGGTTGTTATTATTAACACAAGTTTTGTATAATACTTATATATGTTAGTTTGTAAGGTATATGTCTATGGGTCACAGTAACCTGAAAATAAAATGTTTATTATTATTATAGATCTATCGAACAGACCAACCTGCGCCGTATTAGTATGATTAGAGGCCTGTCGGCTCCCAGTCAAAACGGATACAGCTCAATATCAGTGTTTTATATGGAGAGACTGCCTATCCAACGTCCACAACACAGTTACTTGGTAATACGGTATCTCTTAGTAAGACTGGTTGCCAGATTTTCGAATTTCTGATGACCCGTAACGGCTGTCAAAGATACAACCCTCTAAGTTCATTTAATCCCAATGAATGTGTTTTCCATAAAATAGTGAAATTGCAAAAAGCGAAAGAATATTTGAATTTCTGCGGCTACCTTAACCAGCTCTTGACCACCCAGAAAGTCGACCAGCTCAGTTAAACTTCCCACCTGCGACCTCTCGAAGCATCGGTACAACTTACAGCTACGTGCATCATCACAGCATTCCATTAACATTCAAGCACCGACTTTCGTTTTTTTTTTTTTAAATTTTCTAAAATTCCATCACCATGCCTATATCTAATACTAGCTTTTGCCAGCGGTTTCGCCCGCGTGGAGGTCGGGAAATATCCCGCGGGAACATACTACAGGGATAAAAAGTAGCCTATGTCCTTTCTCAGGCTCTAAACTATCTGTGTACCAAATTTTATTTAAATCGGTTCAGTAGTTTTAGCAGGAAAGCGAGACAGACAGACAGACAGATAGACAGAGTTACTTTTGCATTTATAATATTAGTGTGGATTATGTAGGCGTCAAGGTTTTGCCCTCGCAATGTCTCACACCGAAGCAAGACCTGATGGTGTAAACATAGTACGCGTTTCGTATCGCAACGAGATGGTCATCATCATCATCATTTCAGTCGAAAGACGTCAACTGCTGGACAAAGGGCTCCATCTATTTGGGGAGATGGCTATAATCGCCACGCTTGACAGGCGGGTTGGCGATCGCAGTATGGTGGTAAAGTGCATAGAGAACGCTGCTGCCCATTCTCTAGTAAGTCCCTTAGTCGCCTTTTACGACACCCACGGGAAGAGTTGGGATGGTGGTATCGTTACGTCCGGCACCACACGAAGCGAGATGGTAGGGCGACAGAATTCTATCACACTGCACATGGTCTTGCTGAAACTTCTACACAAGCGTTCCCGCTGTTCAAACCTTGTCACGAGCCATTGTTTTACTTACCAGCATCTCCTCAAACCGCCTCTGCAGCTGGGTGTCATCTAGGGCATCTATCCTGCTGGTATACTCGGCGGTGGCCGAAGGTTCTTCATCCTCAGCCCGGGGCTCCGCCCCTCGCGGTACAGTGTCGTAACCGCGCTCGATTTGCCCCCCACCTTTCTTCGGCCTCCCGAACCATGTGTCCAGCTGTAGACAAAGAAATAATGTTGTGTTAGTAGTGGAAAAAATGCGAATTTGTCCATTTAGCATACTTGCTCATATATCGAAATCAGCCTATAATGTGCCCACTGGTGGGAGACAGGTTTCTGAGAGCGTGTGGGCTATAATCTACGTGGTACGTGATGCCAGTGCGGGTTGGTAAATGCTTGCTCAGTATGCGGTGGTCTATAAAGGCTAAGCGTTATTTCTGTCTCTGTCGCACAACTGTCTAACTACAAGTGCAAGATAAAGTCGATAAAGTATGTCCAAGTCAAAGCACGAGTTAGTGACACTTTATGACTATAAACAAGGGAAGTAAACGGAAAATCCAGTGGCAACAAATTTTATTTCAAGTAGTGCGTGATTTTTCTTATTGGATAAAATATATCTAAGTTTATTGTAATCAGTGGTGGCCAGTGTTAACGGCTGCGAACTTACGAGTTGTAGGTCATAAGTTCGAACGCTGTCGACATGTCCTAAGAGCCAAAAATTCAAAGACATGTGACATCTACCAACCCGTACTGGGCCCGCGTAATGGGTTATGGCCTCTGCCTCTCACAAAGAGGAGGCCTGTGTCCCAGCACTGGGAACAATATAGACTGATAACGTTATTTGTTCTAATGTTGATCTAAAAATTAATTTGATTTCGTCTTATAGTAATTTTGAATGTAATTTTAATTTTGCTTTTAGATTTAATTTTTATTATTTTAATATTGTATTGAATTTATTGTAATTGTTTAATTCTTCACTTATGTAAAGATAATTTAAAGCAGTAGAGTGGTAGTACCTAATACAAGCAATGCTTTGCTTAAAAGGTACTTCCTATAATTATATTGTTGTTTACATAAGTTGTAGAAATAAAGATGTTTTTTTTTAATTTTTTTATTTGCGTGTGTTGAGAAGACTAGCCACGCCCTAATTCGTCCTAATCTGAATATTTTTTACAAATATTGCTGATCTAATGCTACATGTGCTCGAAAAAATGTTTGTCTGCTCAGCAACATAACCAACGCAATTAACGTTGTTGAACTGTCAAAATTGTTTTATAAAACGTATGAATACAGTTATCAATAGGTTTTCTATTCCATGAATGTGCTCTACTGATCGTAATGGGAAACATTTATTACGCGGAAGTCCTTTTGTCATAATTATTTGGTGGGTTAAATACAACCATTTATGTCACACCTTGTTATTAATATTTTTCCCTTTACCTCAAATTTTATGTACTTAGCCTTTTAATAGAATTACTGAGCTCATGATACATTTTAGACGACAAACAACAGAGTTGATATTTTTCTAATCAATTGTGTCTCCTGCTGGACATCAACCTCTCCTAATTCCCAAACAACTTACATTTTTAAAACATTATAATTAATTTAGACGACAATCAAGCAACACAAAAAATAAACACACACACAAACACAAAAAACGCACACAGCCAAACATTTTAATAAACCACATTCTGTCCCGAAAGAAACAACAGAAAATTTTAAAAAAAGAACCTTCGGAAAAAATTTGCGCAACACAATCCGCATGTCGACAAACGGACGGACCGACACCAAATCGATTACTAATATAATCGATTATAATCGATGACAACAGACACGATTCAGTTTGTATACAATACTGAATCGAATGACGTCCCTAAATGTAATACAATGGCACAATGCGCAATGGCTGTGTCCTAAATGTGCTTGTTTATGGCGTATTACTTCATTTAAAAGTAGAACTCGTTCCGATGTGTGCTTCTCTGTAAGGAGGTGCTAAATCGTACAATGTTATACAAGGGACCGCGTGGTGGTACAACCCTAACAGAGAAGCCTTTTTTTTTTTTGAGAATTATATCTCTCACGTTAAACTATGAGGTTGTCGGCTGCTTAACTGGACAAACTGCTTAACTGGCTGCGAAACAGGGCTTACAAACTTAAAACTTAGAGTGACTGCTCGCTAAGGGCACCCACTGTGGGCTACGGGCCTCGGTTTAAGACATCGCTGGTAGAGGGCAGTAAGAGACAGGTTGGATCGGAATGGAGAAAGCCTGAGTCTGAGTAATGAAAACACTATAGGCTGATAACCTTTTTTTAATAGCCTACGCTGTCCTACTCCGTCTCCTCCTTCGAGCTTTTGCCAGGCCGCGCCTCGCGGTCAATCATATTTTTTAAAGCTAGATGAGGTCGGCGTTTCCTATTTGACTACTCTGAGAAGAAAGGCCGAAACAAACTCAGAGGTCACAGTCTCTTTTAAAGTCCAGACATAATCTTGTTCAGATCATGTGAAGACCATGTGGATTGGTGTCTGAAGTGGTCTTTTAAGGAAAGAACCACACAGATTAAGTGGACCTGTCCAATCAGTGCGCGCATTTGTCAGGAATCATGCAGCTCAACTCAGAACTTAAGCAGATCAATGATTTGACGAACAATACTAAAGAAAGGACATTTGTGTAGGTTGCATAAATTACTCAAACTGCCAGATCGTGATTAAAATTAAATGACAAGAAAAGGAAACCAGAAAAAAAAACACCCTCTTAGTCTTCACATTTACAATAATTAAAACAATATAATACTTTAAAAGTAAATATTCATGTCATTGTATAAAGTAAAATTCATCAATGTCAATGTGTATATAAAATCAGGTAATAATCGCTGTCTGATCATATTGAGGACCATGTACAATTGTACATGGGGGTGTCTGAAATGGTCTTTTGAGGAATGAACCATACAGATTGAGTGGACCTGTCCAGTCAGTGCACGCATTTGTCAGTAATCTTACAGCTCAACTGAGAACATAAGGAGTACAATGATTCGACGAACAATACCAAAGAAAGGACATTTTGGTAGGCCGCATTAATTACTCAAACTGCCAGATTATCATTAAAATGAAATGAGTAAGAGAACTATAAAAAAAACAAACATCTACATAGTCCTCACATTCAAAATCATTAAATAGTATATATTCATGTCATAGTTAAGCAATAATCATGAAATGTCAAAGTGTATATTCCCAATAAATAATTAATAATAAAAAAAGAAAAGAAAATATCATTCAATATAATAATAATTTAAAAATAGAAATTGGAGCAGCTTAATCCCAAGCTTTTTTGTCCTCAGTATAATCTTTAGCAGTGTAAAAGGCTTTCTGGCACAACTTACGTTTAATGAATAATTTAAATTTATTGAGACTTAGATTTTGAACATGGCTTGGAAGTTTATTACATTTTGACGGAACCTTTCCGGCTCGTCCCTCCAACTCCTACGTGATCCAGCCTCACTTGAAAGCTTACTTCATTTAAGAGAACTTTTTATTATCTTTAAAGAATATACTATGTCGGAAAATGTAGTGTCGAACGTAAAGAATAACATTTAAAGATATAAGATTACATCCCATTTCTTCCCGTGGGTGTCGTAAGAGGCGACTAAGGGACTTACTAAAGAATCGGCAGCAGCGTTTTCTATGCAAATTACCACTATACTGTGATCGCCAACCCGTCTGCCAAGCGTAGCGATTATCACCCAGCGTCCACTGCTGGACGTTCATTTTGCTGAAATTATTACGATGGGCACAACAGTGAGAACATTATCGGCTGATATTGTTTGGAATCCATATGGACACCCTCGTCTGATGAAACGCTAATTCTCAGAGAGTCCTTGCGGATAAAGAACATATTGCATTCCTACTCTCTTAAATCTCATGGTTATACCATCGTATGGCGCTACTTGGGAGACGCCAGGGCCTGTACACCGTGACATTTTAATCGCCTTACAGCGGTAGCCCACTTCATGTATCCAATGACACACACAAAAGAAAAAAATTTTTTTTTTGAATAACTAAGAAATAAAAATATTATTCATTATGATGACGCATGACGTAGTTTGTAATTGATATTTAGTCTCATGGAAAACGGAATGATCTTATCAACTCGTGCGCTTGATAGTTATGTTCTCTACCATCTCATGTTCCATGTTCATCATGTTTCATAATTCTAATGCATTTTTTATTTTTCTTAGACCTATTATCTTAATTTTATTAATGGTAACAATTTTTTAATCACGCCTAGAGGTATATTATGTCGGATACATTGAGTGGACAGTCTTTGTAAGACGACTGAAATGTCACGGTTTATATATTATATGGACTGCTGCCTGCTATCAGCCCATAATGTTCCCACTGCTGGGACACAGGCCTCCTTTTTATGAGAAGAAGCAGGCGGTAATCCACCACGCGAACCCAGAGCGGATTGGTAGATGTCGCAATCATGTCTTCGAAATTTTGTTTCGAGGTCATGCCGGTTTCCTCATGAAGTTTTCCTTCATCGTTTTGAGGTAATATTGCTAAATGTTTTTTAATTAGTCCTGTGGCCTGTTAGTCTAGTGGTTTGTGACCCTGACTGCAAAGACTGAGGTCGTGGGTTCGATTCCCACCCAGGACAAATCTTTGTGTGATGAGCACAATCACTTGTTCTGTGTCTGGGTGTAATTTATCTATAATATGTATGTGTTTAGAACTATATAAGTATGTTTATCAGTTGTCTGGTTACCATAGTACAGGCTCTGCCTAGTTTGGGATCAGATAATGGTGTGTTGGTTGTCCTAAGATATTTTTTTATTTGCCATTAGGGCATTATGGCCCAGTGCGGGTTGGTAGATGTCACGGATGGGTTGTGAATGTTTGATTCTAGGATATGACGGGTTCATCATGATGTTTTCCTTCACCGTATTGAGCAGTGGTGATTAAAAAAATTACACTAAAGCCTTTCTGGGTTCGAAGCTAAGATCTACAACTCGTAAGTCGCGGCAAGAGAGTAATGGTGGCCCTATGACAACAGTGTTCTGATATAGGCTGAGTTAATTGTTGCCTAGTAACCGCTATCACGTTGCAATAGGAGGCAAAACATTTTAGCCGCAGAGGTTAAAGGTTTTTCCACAATATGAATGTCATCCGACTTAATTTGGTAAGTGATAATGTAGTAGGTGTGTAGTACTCGCAACCGGCGTGTGTGTATGACCAATTGTATGAACCTAAACGAGGCAAAAGAAGTGTGTAGAGATCGTGGCAGGTGGCGTTCCGTGGTTTCTGCCTACCCCCATGGGAAAAAGGCGTGATTGTATGTATGTATGTATAATGTAGTATTTGTAGTAACATTAGTAAATTGCATACCGATGTCGGCTACGGAGACTATTTACGTTTCTATGAACAGTACTGTAGAACAGCGGTTCCCAAAGTTGACTAGCGACCCACCTAACAAAACTTTCAAATTCGGGAGCCTCTAGGCTGTCATCGGAACCTGCCAGTGTTGCGGTTTTGTTCCAAAGAGTTACCGTGGCGATGGCACAGGCAACTGAAGGAACACGGGTTGGTTTTAGTTAGTAAAAGTCTGACACGCCCTCTCCGCCCAAAGCGGCAGACGTCATTTGATGATTTCCAAAGCAGAAATAAAAAACCGGCCAAGTGCGAGTCCGACTCGCGCACCGAGGGTTCCGTACAAACCTGCAGGTATTCACGGCTTATGCATAAGGTTTATGTTTATGAAATTAAATGTTTTTTTTTAATTTTTTATATTTGAGTTGACTGAATGAGAGGTAAATTGTGGTTTACGATTTATGACGTATTAAAAAAAAACTACTTACTTGATCTCGTTCAAACCAATTTTCGGTGGAAGTTTACATGGTAATGTATATCATATATTTTTTAGTTTTATCATTCCCTTATTTTAGAAGTTACGGGGGGGGGACACACATTTTACCACTTTGGAAGTGTCTCTCGCGCAAACTATTTGGTTTAGAAAAAAATGATATTAGAAACCTCAATGTCATTTTTGAAGACCTATCCATAGATACCACACGTATGGGTTTGATAAAAAAAAAAAAAAACAGTTTCAGTTCTATGTATGGGGAACCCCAAATATTATTGTTTTTTTTTTCTATTTTTGTGTGAAAGTCTTAATGCGGTTTACAGAGTACATCTACTTACCAAGTTTCAACAGCATAGCTCTTATAGTTTCGGAAAAAAGTGGCTGTGACATACTCGGATAGACAGACAGACAGACAGACAGACATGACGAATCTATCTAGCAGCCCTGTGTCGATTTAACATTTCCTACTATTATTTGTCCCAATAAACAGTGTGAACAAATTGTAAAAAATGATATAGTGTTATTTTGCGATGAGATTGGAAAAGAGTTTGGTTACTTGTTAACAGATGAATATCCGGGGCTCTCCATAATAAATAATTGTATGCCGGGTTGTTCCCTATTTAATATTATGAAAGAAATCATTAAATGTAATTTTCACCAGGACACCACATTAATAATATTTATGGGTAATAGGGGAAATTTGAAGAAAGGAGAATTGCTCCATTACTATAGAACATTATGTCATCTTAGGTTAAGAAAAATTGTATTGTTTACATTCCCTTATAGTAACAGTTTGCCACAGGAAGAAAATAGGTTAAGATTTGAAATTAATATGACATTGCATAATTTGACATTTCATAATGATTTATTTCACCTAGTGGATACCAACAATTATGTTGGTAATGATTTGTATTTGACAAAAGATAGACATAATAATATTATGTACTATCTCTCAAACTATCACAGAAGACAGATAGCAGCATCGCTAACATATTTTATTTCTATTACAGCCAAGAATTTGGCTAAACAACTTGCTTCTTTTGAGCAACGCAATGACATTTTAAACTATTCTGCCAATAATTTGGCAGCATTGGTGGATTTTGATTTTCATTTATATTAGAAATTAAGACAATAGAGGCAATCTCTAGCATAAATGTTAGAATGGCAAATAATAAATCAAATGAAAGTGTAAAAGAATTAAATCATATCAACCTGGTGCATCAAAATATTCAAGGGTTTTTGAACAAAGATTTAGAAGTAGAATTTTTCCTGAACTGTAATAATATAGATATTCTTTGTGTAACAGAACATTGGCTTAAAAGCCACCAGTTCATGTTCAACTTTAGTAACCACCAGGTTGGTAGTTCGTTCAGCAGAGAAAAAGCCATACATGGTGGCTCACTAATTTTAGTAAATAACCAGCTGAAATTTAAAGACCGTAAGGATATTGTGAGCCTCTCTGTTGAGCGGATAATTGAAATAGCCTGTATTGAATTGGAGCAGTTCATTATATTAAGTGTGTACAGGCCTCCTTCAGGGTTGTATGATTGTTTTGAAAAGGTAATGGATGAAGTGTTGCACAAAATTTCAAATTCAAATAAGTTTATCATCTCTTGCGGTGATTTTAATGTTAACTTGTTAGAAAATTGTGGGTTTAGTACTAAAATTATAAGTTTGTTTCAGTCATACAATCTTGCTAACCAATTTTTGGAGCCCACTAGAATAACTCCCACTTGTGCCAGATGTTAAAGCAATCCACAAGGAAATTATTAATTTATTAGACTCAGATCATTGTGGACAATTGATCACTATTCCAAATGTAAACAATAAAAAATCTACAAAAGATATCACTGTTAACCCAAAAACTGTTAATCGCTTAGAATTGTTTAAAACTAAACTTTCAAGTAATCTACCACTTGTGTTACCAAATGATGACCCTAATGAACAATATAATGATTTTTTTAAAATGTATTGCAGACAATTTGATAACATATTCATTCCAAAGACTTTTTCGGTTAGTAATAACGCTTCTTTTAGTGATTGGGCCACCATTGGTATACATAAAAGTAGAAAACGACTTTATGAATTATATGATGAACGGACTTGTATAAACACTGCTGAATTTAATTTGTATGTTAAAAATTATTCTAAATTATTTAAAAAAGTTTGTAGCATAGCCAAGTCACGTTATTTAAGTTCGAAAATTAAAAATAGCAGTAATGTAATTAAAACGACTTGGACTATCATTAATAGCGAAACAGGAAGGTCATGCAACCGAAGTAGTGACTACAGTCTTGCTATTGATGACAAAATAATTAAATCAGATTCTCAAGTCGCCGCAGCCTTTGAAAATTTCTTTGCAGAGATTCCCGTATCTACTACCAAGTCTTTGAACTCTTCACCCACTGCTGCAGAGTCTTTACTTAAAGAAAACGTACCTTTTTGTGATAGTGAATTTCATTTAATATGTAACCTGTAACGATATCATTAAAACTTTTCACTCTTTGAATGTTAAAAAGACCGCCGATTTATGGGGTAATTCTGTGGATACGGCTAAGTCGATCATAAACATTGTAGCACCAACTTTAGCTGTTATTTTTAATAATTGTATAGACCGTGGCGAGTTTCCTGATCTAATGAAAAACAGTAAAATAATACCGTTGTTTAAATCGGGTAGTACATCAGACCCTACTAACTATAGACCAATTTCAGTGCTACCTACCTTTAGTAAAATTTTTGAAAAACTTATTCTAAATCAATTGCAACGATTTTTTAATAAACATAATTTATTACACAACAAACAGTTTGGTTTTACAAAGGGTCGTTCGACTACCGATGCCGGAGTTGAACTTTTAGGTCATGTATATAATGCATGGGAGGACAAATGCGATGCTTTGGGTATTTTTTGCGATTTGTCCAAGGCATTCGATTGTGTTCTTCATGAAACATTGATCAGAAAACTACACCACTACGGAATCCGGAACGCCTCCCTGGATCTTCTTACTTCATACCTAAGTGATAGGATTCAGAGAGTTGACGTCAACGGAAAAAGATCACCTGGATCTATAGTTAGAATGGGGGTCCCCCAGGGGTCAATTTTAGGCCCATTTTTATTTCTTATTTATATAAATGACTTGCCTTACCTCATAAAGGATAAACATGATATAGTGTTGTTTGCAGACGACACTTCACTTTTATTCAAACTCAGACGTCAGCAGCTGGTTACTGACAATGTAAATAGAGCCCTTTCTAATGTAGTTAACTGGTTTAATGTTAATAACCTACTCCTTAACGAGAAAAAAACTAAATGTATTAAGTTTACGATACCTCATGTTAGACAAGTCGAAACTAGTGTCCTCATAAAGGGTGAAGAGTTGAAACCCGAAGATTCAACAGTATTCTTAGGCATAACTCTAGATGCCAAGCTTCAATGGGGCCCCCATATAGATAAATTGTCAAAAAAGCTTAGCTCTGCAGCATACGCTGTTAGAAAAATTCGTGATTTAACTGATTTAGAGACAGCCCGTTTAGTTTACTTTAGTTATTTTCATAGCGTGATGTCATACGGTATTCTGCTGTGGGGAAATGCCGCGGATATTCAGACAATATTTGTTTTACAAAAAAGGGCAATTCGTTCGATTTATAAATTAAGTCCTAGATACTCCCTCAGAGACATATATAAAGAGATTAATATAATGACTGTGCCTTCTCAGTATATTTATGAAAATCTGCTGTATGCACATAAAAATATTAATCTCTTTAAAAGATACAGTGATATCCATAATGTAAATACTAGAAACAAACAAAAATTTGTTATTCCTACAACCAGGCTCAAGAAAATAGGTGGCTCGTTTAGATGCCAATGTATTCGATTTTATAATAAACTTCCTAGCCTCATTCAAGAACTAAGCCTAAATAAATTCAAATCTTTTATAAAGCGTAAATTATGTCAGAAAGCCTACTATACTGTAAAAGACTATATTGAGGATAAAACGGCCTGGGATTGAGCTGCTCCAATAAATCTACACTGAATGTTGTTTTTTTTATTATTATTTTGCTATTGTACTCTTTTTTATTTTTTTTTATATTTTATTTTACATGACATGAATATTAATTATATGAATATTACTTTGATTATTGAGAATTTGAGGACTATGAGGGTCATTGTATCACTTTTAATTATGGTCTGGCAGTTTGAGTAGTTTGTGCGGCCTTCCCAAATGTCCTTTGGTATTGTTCGTCGAATCGTTGAGCTCCTTAAGTTCTGAGTTGAGTTTTACGATAATTGACAAATGAGCGCACTGACTGGACAGGTCCACTCAAATCTGTGTGGTTCTTTCCACAAAAGACCATTTCAGACACCGATCTACATGGTCATCAATTGATCTGACCAACAAAATTGTATCCGTTTCTCTTTTTTTCTTTTTTTTATGTACATATTGACAGTGATAATTTTTCATATATACAATGACATGAATATTTACTTTGTAAAGTATCATATTGCTTTAATTATTGTGAATGTGAAGACTATGTGGGTCTTTTTCTTATTTTGTTTTCTTTCTTTCTCAGTAATCATGATCTGGCAGTTTGAGTAATTTATGTTCCGTGTTGATCTAAACGATTAGTGACAAATGCCTGCACTGACTGGACAGGTCCACTCAATCTGTGTGGTTCTTTCCTCAAAAGACCATTTCAGTCACCAATCTACATGGTCTTCACATGTTGTGACCAACAAAATTATATCCTTTTTTTTTATATACACATTGACATTGATAATTTTTATATCGATGCCTTAGTTCACAATTGCACTAACTACAAAATGTTCAATTTTCGCTTTTTAATGCTAAACACACTTTTATACATTACAATATTGAGATATTATGATGTAGTTAAAGGACTAGTCTTATGAATAGATGCTTATTTGATTTGTTGTTTTACTTTGTTTTTGTACTGTTCTGGTCTAAACTTTAAAAAACTTTAAAACTCTCTCCTCAAAATTGTCAATTTTGTAGTTAGTGCAATTGTGAACTAAGGCATCGATATATACAATGACATGAATATTTACTTTGTTAAGTATCATATTGTTTTAATTATTGTGAATGTGAAGTCTATGTGGGTCTTTTTTTTATTTTGTTTTCTTTCTTTCTCAGCAATCATGATCTGGCAGTTTGAGTAATTTATGTGGCCTACCCGAATGTCCTTTCTTTGGTATTGTTCGTCACAGCGTTGGGCTCCTTATGTTCCGAGTTGAGCTAAACGATTAGTGACAAATGCTTGCACTGACTGGACAGGTCCACTCAATCTGTGTGGTTCTTTCCTCAAAAGACCATTTCAGTCACCAATCTACATGGTCTTCACATGTTGTGACCAACAAAATTATATCCGTTTCTTTTTTTTTTATATACACATTGACATTGATCATTTTTATATATACAATGACATGAATATTTACTTTGTAAAGTATCATATTGTTTTAATTATTGTGAATGAGAAGACTATGTGGGTCTTTTTTTTATTTTGCTTTCTTTCTTTCTCAGCAATCATGATCTGGCAGTTTGAGTATTTTATGTGGCCTACCCGAATGTCCTTTCTTTGGTATTGTTCGTCACAGCGTTGGGCTCCTTATGTTCCGAGTTGAGCTAAACGATTAGTGACAAATGCTTGCACTGACTGAACAGGTCCACTCAATCTGTGTGGTTCTTTCCTCAAAAGACCATTTCAGTCACCAATCTACATGGTCTTCACATGTTGTGACCAATATTATGTCTGGACTTTTAAAAGAGACTGTGACCTCTGAGTTTGTTTCGGCCTTTCTTCTCAGAGTAGTCAGTTAGGAAACGCCGAACTCATCTAGTTTAAAAAAAAAATATCATTGACATGTAAAAGTGTTTGTACAAACCTACTTACAGAAATAAAATCATTTATCATTTATTTATCATTTATAAGGGTTCCGTTTTTTGCCATTTGGCAAAGGAACCCTAAAAAAAGGCTGTCGTATGAAAAAGGGGCATTCTGAATGGACTGTTCAAAAGAAACATTAGGTTACCAATCGATTCTGTTATGTTTGCAGCTGTTTTATATTTCTTGTCAACATCAAATTTAATTTGAGCCAACAGACAAGTTATCAGCAATGGCGAGGATGACTCTAATTGCGAAACACACTAATAATCAGAATTCGAATAATTTTGAACGAAATTACTAAACCATTGCTTCCTAAGTTCGAAAAATTTGTCTGCTCAGCGACGTAAATTACGCAATGAATGTTGTTGAACTGAACGCAAATTCTACAGTTAGTGTGTTACGCAAATCACCCCTCTGAATTTCATCAACTACTTACAATTGAAACTATTTTTCACTAACGTATCTTCTAAAAACAAAATTATCAAAAATTTATTTCACTTGATATCAGCCATATAATGAGAAGATCCAAGGAACACATGATTAAGCAAGTCCTCTACATGAATTGAAGTCCAAAGAAGCGAGGTAGACCCCTTCTCACTTGGATGTCTGTAGTCAGCAACGACCTGAAGCAAGCCCAAACGAATGACTCGACGACCCAGAACCGAAACATCTGGGGAGCTGACCGCAAATGAAATGGGATAAATCTAGGCAAAGAGAGAGACTTGATATCGTCAGGCCCACCCAATATTCGCTCGCGTCGCATCAGTGGATCGCGACCCATAGTTTGGGAAATCCTGCTTTAAAAGTAAAAAAAAAAAAAGTAAAAAAAGTAAAAAATTCATTTATTTTCCACACTAATCTAAACACAGTACAGGTACATAAAATAAATGGAGTGGACTGGAGCCTAAACTAGGGCAGCCCTGTATTTCAGGACTCCAGGACTCTCTTTAGATTCTTTAGCATCTAATAAGATGGTACATTCAACAGGCATAAGGCAAACAGATTAGTGATCTCAGTACACGCTAATTACACTTCACAGAATCCTAATGACAATGGTAAAGCAATTAATACAATTACCATCTAAACATGTTATGTATTGTACTGAATTAACCACATAATGACAGACCAGTCTGCCTTTAAAGCAAGAATGAACAGGCATCTTATGGACATGCTCGTGCCATTATAGACCTCATGCATCGCTTTCCAGGCGTAGTCGAACTTCTTAATATCGGAAGTCGGTGACAAAAGACGAAAATATATACCTATCTAAAGGACACCGACTTCCGAGATTAAAGTTATTTTTAGGGTTCCGTATCTCAAAAGGAAAAACGGAACCCTTATAGGATCACTTTGTTGTCCGTCCGTCTGCCTGTCTGTCAAGACCCTTTATCTCGGGAACGAGTGGAGGTAACGAGTTGAAATTAAAACGATATAAAAACGTATAGGGTATTTCCCGTTGAACTAGAACTATGAAATTTTTCAATTTGTAGTGTTTGGTGTGTTAAAAGTTTTTTTTTTTAAGAAATCAGTCAGTCCCACAGATTGCAAGAAGGTGACAAGAAAGATGTTCCACATCAATAGAAAAAGACATTCTTGGAAAGAGCGCCTTGAAATGCCAAGATATAATTGTAACGCGGTAGTGTTCTTTGCCAAGTGTCACCCGTGTCATAACGAACATGTCCATTGTTTACATTCTACTTATTCACTTTTTACAATGCCACTCAAGACACGTCACGCTTGTATTTGCCTGTCATGGTCAATGAAGTCATCACCTACGTAGACTGCAAGTCATAAGCCGCCTCCATGCATGGAGACAACCACCGGTCCTGTACTGCCCTCATCCAGAAAATTCCAGCGACCTTCACCAGGTTGTCGGTCGATCACACCACATTGTGAGGGGCCTACCTACTAAAGGGGTCCCTCATAAGGTGGTCTCTATCAAGGTCGCCTTGTAGGAAGTCAGTAATTGCCAAGTTGGTCTAAATTCACAATCACTCAGGTGTATTAAACCAGTCATGGTCAATGTAATCCTCATACAGTTAGACTGCAAAACAGAAGCCCAACATACAGGTAGACTACAAGACATAAATACTCTCCATACATCGACACAACGACCAATCACTGGAATGCTAGTCGGTCCAGAATGTCGGAAATTCTTTGGGTGAGGGAAGCATAGTGTTTCCTCACCTAACGGTTTCCCGCGACCTTTATCAGATCGTTTTGTCGGTTGACCAAACAACCTTATGAGGGGCATACCCCATTCCTGGGCCCCCCACAAGGTCATCTAAAGGGAAGTCAGTATTTAACAGATTTGTCTAAACCACACTGATGTATTACGATGAAAGCTCCAGGGCTCCTCTTAGTCCACTACATGCCTATTTCATGAAAAACTCATTCACCACCAACTGTTAACTGTCTCTTTGACCTGCCCTGCACCTCACCTGCCATGCAAATCCTTATAGTGTCCTTTGCTATGTATACCCAGCCTGTATGTTTCCACTGCTGAGGCACAGGCCTCGTTTATGCTAGAGGGAGTAGGCCGTAATCCACCATATTTACATCATCAGTCCATAATGTTCCCACAGCTGGGACACAGGCTTGCTCTCGTTAAGTAGGAGTGGGCTGAAATAAAGCACGCGGGCCCAGTTCAGGTTGGTAGATGTCACTTCGAATTTTTGGTTCTAGGAATGCCGGTTTCTTTACGTTTTCCTTGTGAGGTGATAAAATAATTTAGACCAAGTAAAACGCCTGTCTGGATTCAAAAAAAATCCAAACTCCACGGTCTTATCCCCAAAACCCGGGTGCCTTTTTAAGGTTTTCTCGCGAAAACAAAAGAAATAAGGTGTATGTGATAGAGCTCCAACAAGGTGGACCGATGACCTTGTGAAGGCCGCAGGAATCCGCTGGATGCGGGAGCCACAGAACCGGTCGAAGTGACGGAGCTTGGGGGAGGCCTAAGTCTGGACATAGACTGCTGGCAGCCTATGTCCAGACTTAGGCTAACTCTACAAAGCCAAAAAAAAATCCAAAACTCGATGAGCCATATCAATACGTCCGGATTCTTTAATGCTGTTCTTAGAACCCAAATTCCTTTGATCACTAATGCACCATTTAATGCGGTTTAAGATAAGTAAGAATGAATCATAGCTATTTAAGTTTCATGGTAAGTCAAGTTTTTCAATGTTATCCTTTTCCTGCAAGGTTGATTCAGTGCATACAGTTCTGATGTCATCATTGTGTCATCGGACCGCTATGTCAGGTAAAAAACTTGGTAAAATTGGTTGTCAGAGTTTCGGGCTTCTGACTACCCGTAACGACTGTCAAAGATCTAAAAATGGCAGGTGGGACCATCGGCTTAAGATGGGAACGCCACGGTTACCACGCAAAATTCAAATATTCTCACCTTTTTAAAATTTGCGCTTTGGATAATGATGAAATAATCAACATCATCATCATTTCAGCCGTAAGATGGCCACTACATAGGCTTCCCCTAATTTGTGGGGCTTTGGCATAATCGCCACGCTTGGCAGGCGAGTTGGCGATCGCAGTATGGTGGTAAAATGCACAGAGAACGCTGCTGTCCATTCTCTAGTAAGTCCCTTAGTCGCCTTTTACGACATCCACGGAAAGAAATGGGATGATGGTGAAATATTAACCCAATATTAAAATCACATCGGAATAGACAGTTTGACACTACGTAAAACCATTCTACATGCATGATTACTATTTAATTTTGACTTCGCCCCTATTTCGTAGCAATAAGGTTCTCTTTCGTACTTCAATTGATTACCAACGTGCGGTTTTCCGTCCTGAATTAAACCGAACTACTTATTTTAAGAGTGAATCAGCAATAAAGTTTATAAATAAACAAAGTATTTTAAGTATATTATGTGTTGGTCGTTATTCAAGGTCGGTTCGGTATATAACGAATTGTATGCAAGTGTGATGTCATTATTGTGTCATCAGACTGTTCTGAATTTTAAGTAGATAGCGTACTTATTCTTAATGCCAGTAACTATTTATTTATTTCTAGATAGTCCAGTCATTTGGTAGTTCTACCTGGAAAGTATTCACGGGTGGGTTAGTCGGTAAAAGTCTGACACGCACTTCCGCTCCATCCTAGAGCGAGAGAAGTCATTTGATGATTTCCCACCCACAAAAAAAAACCTTTCGTATATAAATAAAAACTATACACCACACACATTCCCACAAAAGTTGAAAACAATGGGGTGGTCGCCCACGGCGTATTTTGTAGGTTTCGTCTGCATCGCTACTTTTGGCCGTTTGTCGCATTCGGAAACTGGATTCAGTAGCGATAAAATCACGTAGTAACAAAACAGCATTGGTTCTGCATCGCTACAAGTGAACGTTGGCACGGAAGGAAATATACCGAGGTGGGAGTTTTTCGCGCCGCTAATCAGTGCAAGATCCAGTGTGCGGAAACATACCGCCGCGATTTTATTACGATTCAACCTAATTTGAATTCCAATCTAAAGCCGATACAATTCCAACGCCCGATCTCGATTCCACTTAGTTCTCCAAAATGGACTCCCAATTTAAACACATGTTGGCGCTAGCGTCGAACTTAAGAATACGAAACGTTAAAATTCCAATGTCAATCGATCGGAATTCAAATCAAGAGTAAGCACCTAGGCCCGTATCGACGGCGCGCCTCAAAGAGATGTCAGTAGGGGTCCGCTAGGACCGATGCCTGCCAGGGTCGCGAGATTCGTTCGAAAGAGTTACCATGATACCGTAGAAAACTGAAGGAAACACGGGTGAGTTTTAGTCAGTTAAGGCGAGGTTGCAGTACTTTTTAACTTTTTTAAACCTCTGTAAATCTAGCAAAATGGCTAGTTTCCGTAAAAAAAAAATATTTAGAAAAGTTGAACATACTGTTAAGAGCTGTGTGAAGATAGAAACGTGAATTAAAACAATTGGCTCGATAAAAAATAATCATAAAGTTGACACTTAATCGCCATTTAAAACGTGTACCTTGAAGAGATTCCATCATTAAACCATGTAAAACTCATGCCAAAAGATAGGTTTTATTGTTTTTCAGGCCATGCTGAGAAAATATTTTATAATTTATTATCATTACACCTTATTATCATTTTGTCTCCACGAAACAATTATACACAAAATCTAGCAGCTCAAGCGCTCGCAACGACCGGCCAATGTTCGCCGAAACTTCTTCAACTACAAGAGGGCCTTAAAGTCTGACACGCCCTCCCGCTCCGCCCAGAGCGGGAGACGTCATTTGATGATTTCCAATCCACAAAAAAGGGTACGTGTGCTTATAGTTGTTTTACAATACACTTACCGAAAACGGTGACAGAACATATTCACCCATACTTCTGATTGTGTCCATTTCTTCACTTAGTTTTTAAAACACATCACTGTAGCATAGTCACTTAAAATACTTAAGCACTGATAAACTATTGTCTTAAAGATCTAGAAGCCAAAGACAAAGAAAGATCTGTTAATTATACCGTGCAAGGAATTAAGTTACCTATTTATAAGAAATGTTTGGTCATGTTGAAAGCATGAATGAAAGGCGGCTAACAAAAAGTATTTACAAGGCAGATGTGACTAGTCACGCCTGAAGGGGACGTCCTAGGAGAACATTTAGTGACCTTATTGGTGATGTTCTTCAGAAGGGTCAGGTGTGTAGTACTGGTAACCGGCGTGCGTGTATGACCAGATGTATGAATTTAAACGAGGCAAAAGGAGTATGAAAAGATCGTAGCGGGTGCCGTTCTGTAGTTTGTGCTTACCCCCATGGGAAAAAGGCGTAGGTTTTTATGTCTGTATCCTACTAATATTATAAATGCGAAAGTTTGTGAGGATGGGTGTATGTGTATGTGTATGTTTGTTACCCTTTCACGAAAAAACTACTGGACTGATTTGGATGAAATTTGGCACAGAGATAGTTCATAACCTGGATTAACATATAGGGTACTTTTTATCCCGGCAGTACGTTCCCGCGGAATATTTTCCGACCTCCACGCGGGCGAAGCCGCTGGCAAAAGCTAGTGTATGTATATATTTAAAAGAAATTCAAAATACACAGATAAGGCATTTCAAATATCTTTCGTCTATAAAGTAATATCGTGTCTGTAATCCTCGTAGAGTTAAACAGAGGTGCACCTATGGGAGATCCACATTTCGCCTGTTATATTTAATTCCCATGTACTAGGAGTCGAGCCTCATCAACCGGTCACAAATACAGACTCCAGCTATGAAATTCTTCTGCCAGGGTTTCGGATTTGTTCGAAACAGCTACCGTGGCCCTAGCACGGGCAACTGAAGGAACACGGGTGGATTTTAGTCAGTAAAAGTCTGACACGCCATCCCGCTCCACCCCAGAGCGGGAGACGTCCTTCGATGATTTCCCAACCAAAAAAACTTTTTTACAAAAAAAAAAAACAACCGACTTCCTTAAAAACACTTCAAAGTGAAAAATAACTTTAATTTCGGAAGTCGGTGACTTAGGATTTGTATTTAAGGTTTTTGCCACCGACTTGCGAAATTTATGTTATTTTTCACTTTGAAGTGTTTTTAACCGATTTCAGAAGCCGGTGGCAAAAAAAACCATAAATACAGATCCTAAGACACCGACTTCCGAAATTAAAGTTATTTTTCAATTTGTAGTGTTTTAAGGAAGTCGGTTGTTTTTTTTTTTTGTAAAAAAGTTTTTTTAAGGAAGTCGGTTGTTTTTTTTTGTAAAAAAGTTTTTTATTTTTAAATTTTTAGTTATGGTATCTACTCCGCAGTAATTTCAAACAAACAATGCATATTTATGCGATAGTAGAAATCGCGGTTGATTTGCTGTCATTTTTTAAAGAGTTCCGGTGATAAACTCCAGAACTCATCATCAGATCTATATGAAATTTATATGGGACCATTTCGAAATAAACCCCTTTCGAAGTAAAAAAGAATTTTGCAAATCCGTCTATATATGAAGGAGTTATGCCCGAACATACATTAAAAAAAAAAAAAAATAAACATCTGAATTGAGAACCACCTCCTTTTTGAAGTCGGTTAAAAAATAAAATTCAAAGTGATATTCTAGATGGAAAACCCAATAATACTGCCCGAATCGAAACCAGGTCCTCATGCTGAGCAGTAACGCTTGCGACCACTTGACCAACGACGCGAATATCTGTTATCCGTGGAATAATATTGAGATTTGCGTAAAAATCACATTTTGAATCATTTTGAAAGATATTTTTAGCCCAATGCTTCATATGTTCGAAAAATGTGTCCGTTCAACAACGTAAATATCGCAATGAACGTTGTTGAACTGTCAAACTGAAAGCGATTTTGACTGTCAGTGGGTACCGATCGTACTGCAAGATTTGCTAACTTCACTGCATTAAATGTTAAGAATCCCCCAAGCAAGTACTCTTCTGACCCGAATGATAAATAATCGTATCAATATGGATGATGATATTACCAATAACTATCCATTAAAGTATAATTTTCATAGCAGAATATGTATGACGGGAAAATACATGATAATGAATCATTGAAGTAACAATAAATAAACGTTTAACACGAAGAACATCACCAATAAGGTCACTATATGTTCTCCTAGGGCGTCCCCTTCCGGCGTGACCAGTCACATCTGCCTTGTAAATAACTTTTGTTAGCCGCCCCAAATTCACGCTTTCAACATAACCTAACCATCTAAATATACTCTTTTCAATTGTTGTCACTACATCTTCTTTTTAACCGACGAAAAACAACGGAGGAGATTATCAATTCGACGCGTATTTTTTTTTAATGTATTAAACCGCACCGTTGTCTTTTCATAGTCACACCACACATGCTTCGCAACAATCCTCCCCCCCCCCCTCCCCATAATCTAATGAGACTGTAAACGACTGAAAGGTTTATTATTTGTTTGCTTTTCAGTTTTTTCGGCGGAAAAAACAATAATTGCGTGATATTTGCCAAGACCCCTTTCATGATATAGAGATTCGGCTTGACCCCCCCCCCCCCCGCCCCTTACACGTAATTAATAAATTTTAATAATAAGATGCCATCATCCTATTACATTATCGGTATGCTACTGAAGGAAAACAACGTTTACACAGGGTCGAATTTAATTATCTGGCAATACTTTAAACACGTATTGGGTATTGATATCGAAAATGAATGAAATAAACAAAAATGATATTAACAAAAAATATTTTGATAAATGAATTGATTTTTTTTATAAAACCAGGGAAATATAAGAAACAGGTACTTAATCTTTACACACAAGAAAACTGAAGTTATTTCATTCATAATAATTTCCTAGCCGGATGCGGATGTTAGACAGAGATAGTCTTATCTTTGCATCATATAAACAAACAGAAGAAACTTGCACGGAATAATAATCAGACAACCTTTGAACTCGAACAACTAACCACCACACTCAAAACTGAATCTTATTCCAAAGACCCCAAACGCCTAAAATAGCACAAGAAAATCTTTATCAATTTTCATTAAAGAAAAAAAAAATCACAACAATCCAAAACACTGCACTGAAAACTACACCTTATGCTCGTGGATATACAATTGAAAATCACAAAGCAGTATGATTTGGCTCTTACACACTACCGATCCACGCAAAGTCTGAACGCTTACTGAAAGTAAATAAATGTCGACGAGAAAATAATGGAGTATGTATTATGAACTTATTTAAATGGATGGCGTCATTGTGCACTCAGCTTGTAGGATTACAAATAAACACATAATTAATTTATATACAGACTGACTCCCTCGACTTGTGGCTAAGTTATAACAGCCGCACGGGTCGAGCGTATTGGCAAACGTAGCGTAGGACGACCCCAAGCTAGATGGACCAACAACCGCAAGAAAGGGGGCTGGGATAGACTGAATGCGGAGGGCGTAGGAGAGGGTGATGCGACTTAGCCTGGGGTACAGCAGCGTTCTCTATGCATTTTATCACCATACTGTGATCGCCAACCCGCCTGCCAAGCTTGGCGATTATGGCAAAATCCCCCATTTGGAGGCCTATGTCCAGCAGTGGACGTCTGACGGCTGAAATGCTGAAGATGAAGTGTATGGAACACCAGCTTTTATTTTTGGCGACGGCGCTTTAAGTTCCAGATCGCAGTCTGCTCCAGTCACCAATAAGACCCAGGAGTGAGCTCTATCATCAACATAATAATCTATCTTTTCAACACGACAACTCTTGTCATGCTTGGCAAACAATTCCAAAGCATAATGAAGTTTTAAACACTGATGATGCCATATTTCTCGGTGCTTAAAAACAACGTGGTCATTCCCATAAAATTATTCAAACTACATGAACAGTACTTGTCACCTTTCCAACATCTTAAGACTTTATTTTGGTTGTTGACAAAATATAGAGGTAAGATTCTATTTCTATTTTTGTTGATTCCGAAATGTCTTCTCGGATTCATCGCTTCTACCCTTGGGTTTGTTTTTTCTTTTGTCAATTTATATGATTTATCGTTGTTATTTTGATTGGTTGGTCGTGTATTTCAGTCCAAAGACGGCTACTGCTGGAAATAGGCCTCCGTCAAGCACAGCTACTTCGACCGGTTCCACGCTTCTCGTATTCAGTGGATTCCTGCGGCCTTCACCAGATCACTGGTCCAGCTTGTGGGACTTTCCAACGCTACGTCTTCCAGTACGCATTCGCCACTCCAGAACCTTTCGGCCCCATCGGCCATATGTTCTGCTAACAATGAGCCCTGGCCCACTGCCATTTAACTTTGACAATATTATTACACTAAATTCACACCTCTGCCCAACCCTTGGAGAATACAGGCGTGATGTTACGTACAACCAATCAAAAAAGCTAATATGAGATTTGATAGTCGTTTTACTGAATCTGCAACCAAAATCGAGATCTAGACTATTGCAATGATAGGACTTAGACACGCAGAAAAGAGCTAGGTGATCAAAAAATTGTGTCATGAAATCTTTGCGTTTACTATGACAGAAAGTGGATTTGTTCTGGTGTTGAGGAGTTGTTCCTTGTCTACACTGATATGCTAAATAGGTTTGTAAGTTTGTATGTAACAGTAATATGGAAATAACAGTCAAATTTGAAAAATTCTCTTTGCATCTGGTAGCCCAATGCTCAAGAAAGGTTATAAACAGGTATAGCCTCCGTTTAGGGTCGCTCAGGAGCTAAATAGAAAGAAAAAGAGTTCAAAAGAACACTAAACGCTTAGAGAAAACGAAGTAAAATCGCGGCCAGGCGATGGGATGGATATATTGCGATGTTGAACAAGAAATTTCACGCAGACGAAGTCGCGGGCAGAAACTACTTAGTTTAGGCTGAAAATGCGCACATAGAAACAAATCCAAAATATAAAGCTCCTTACACATGCCCAGCAATGGCTGTATCAGCAACTAACAAAAATAAATCATGACTGCTTCAATCAGAAGCCACAGTTCAAAACACAAAGTAACCGCAAAAAAACCGTCAACTAAAGACAAATAAAAAGTATGCAAATGACAATGTTATTTTTGTCACCTTCATTTGTATGGAGATACCCGGCTCATAGAGGTCATTGGCACCGCTATAATGGAAGCCTAATGGAGCCTAATGGATTCTATATGAGTTAAATGAACCATTACAATGAACATTACATATCTGCTATCGGTATAAGTAAAGTTCTGGTAGAGAAAGGACTTAGTATTTATCAATCAGGCAACCATGTCTGTCAATTTTCTGTATGAAGTTTTTCCAAACCGTATTTCGGCCATGGTAGCAATCTCAACGGAGACTAGCCATCGGCACGGGAGATGTTATAACAAGTGTGTGTGCAGACACAGGAGCACTCTTTTCCTTCACTCTTATAGTCGGATAGGACGGCAATCCGACACGACCGGAGAGTGATCAGACGCAGGACCAACGGCTTAACGTATTTCTGAATGTAATCAGGACATTTTTGTTGCAAGCAGGAAGAGGTCCCGGTAGTACAGAACTGGTGCCCAGAGATAGTGAGACGGGGTCGCGGCAGAACACGTAGGAGATAGCGGGACGAGATTCCGAGATTAGAGAAAGTAGTGGAGGCCACAGGCCTTTGCCCAGGAGTTGAACAGAGTACGCTAGTAAAAAGAATCTGCCTGATATTGACCCCTGACTGACCTTTCTAGCGATTATTCGCCTATAATCTTCTCCCTGCTGGGATACTTGTTTTGGTTCCAGGACGAACCAAAACAGCGATTAGTTACACTACATTAACTATATCACTAGCTACCTCCCCGTAGGTATGGAAAGAATGTCTTTGTTTTCATAGAAACGCGAGTCTACAGCTCGCACCGTGCTCGGGCAGAAGAGATGTCAAGTTTGATAGAAAGAACTTTGTCTATTCTGGTGGCATAGAGATAGAATTGGACATGCTACGCCTGGTGTCGCCACATCGACAATTCCTATTATTTTCGCATCCAGTGGATTTCCGCTACCTTCAGCTGATATCTTTTGGTATTGTTTCACTTTTTATTATGGTCAGACAGTTTGAGTAGTTTATACGGCCTACCCAAATGTCCTTTCTTAGGTATTGGTGCCGATTCCCTTATTCACAAACTAAACTAAATTTAAGTTCAGTGCATCTTTTTCTTTCTATTTCATTAAGGAAAGGACAGAAGATAAATTTTAGTTTAGTCCTGTCAAATTAATCAGCGCTTGACGTAAATTGACGTAATTTTAGTAGGCAAGTTTTTAATCACGTCTAAACTTGTATGGAGCGCTGATTAATTTGACAGGACTAAACTAATATTTTTCTTTTGTCCTCTTCTTAATGAAATACAAAGAAGAAGATGCACTGAACTTAAATTTAGTTTAGTTTGTGAACAAGGGAATCGGCACCATTGTTCGTCAAATCGTTGAGCTACTTAAATACCGGTTTGAGCCGTTACGATAATTGACAAATGCGTGCGCTGACTGGACAGGTCCACTCAAATCTGTGTAGTTCTTAAAAAACCATTTCAATCACCAATATAAATGGTCTTCACATGATGTGACCAAGATTATGTCTGGACTTTAAGAGATACTGTGACCTCTGATTTTGTTTCGGCCTTTCTTTTAGGAGTAGTCAGGTAGGTAACTCCGACCTCATCTACTTTAAAAAAAATATCATTGACGTGTAAAAGTGTTTGTACAAACCTACTTACAGAAATAGAATCATTTATCATCTCAGCAAATTCTAACCCAAAATATATCAAATAGCAACAAACATACACATTTAAACACTCCCAAAACGCATCCCAACTCAATATAGTCGAACAGAAATAACAAACACGGACTGTTTATTTTGTAAATCAGCTTATAAACGTGTCGGTACATTTTATTAACCACTCACTCAAAGTCTTGGAGATTTACACTCTTGTATTTGGAGCTGTGCCAACTCTCCCACGTGTGATGTCATTGTGACGACGGAATCATGTGAATCACAGGGTTAGCGCCGCCGTCATTTTCAATTACCACATCGCCGGCCAATAACGTTATTGTAAATCAGAGAGATACAGTTAGGGCCACCAGGCCCAGAGATATCGGCCCTAACTTACAGAGTTGTACGTCGGGATTTCGAACCAAAACCGGCACCTTGTTTTCATCACCGCTACTCTCAAAAAAAAAGAAACCGTCAATTCGAAGACATGAGACATCCAGCAACCCACACTGGGCCCGCATGAGTCCCAGAAGTGGGAACAGAATTGAGCTGATATTGCTGAAACAGTGAACCACTAGTCGTTTGATAAGGTAGGCAAAGAATGAAATGCTGGCAAGTTACGTAGAGGTTTTCATGAGGAATATCTCAGTAGCAGCCTGGAGTTTTTATTGTGCGTGGTTGATGTCAACAGGCTTGTCCCTTGAAACATCCTGTGGGTCTGGATATGCTGACACTCAGGCCTCCTCTGTGAGAGTTAAAACTATGGTCCAATCACGCTTCGTGCAGTACCTATCCTACTCATCCTACTAATACTATAAATGTGGAAGTTTGTGAGGATGTATGGATGTTTTTTTTTACTCTTTCACGCAAAAACTCCAGAACAGATTTGGATGAAATTTTGCACACAGATAGTTTATAACCTGGATTAACATATAGGGTACTTTTTATTCTGGTAGTACGTTCCCGGGATAATTTCCGACCTCCATGCGGGCGAAGCCGCTGACAAAACCTGGTTACAAATATAATTTGACTAGCAGTAGGACAAAACAGATAGGAAAGTACTTCTTCCCATAAGAAAACCTAAGTACAGTCACAAACTAAACGCAAAATGAACAACACTCAACCTAACCTAACAAAAACGTCACTAAACACGTTTCTGACGTCATCAATAACCGTTAATTCCCGAATACCAACCGATATGACTCGGGTTTGTTCGCGACATATATTTTTGAATTAAGAACGGACACTGGGTTCGCGATGATTCACATTCGATGGCGCCAGTAGAGCCGTATTCATAGTATGTATAGCATTATAACATTAACCGAATGGGTCATTTGGGTTAGAGGTCGAGCTGCCAGAGTCGCGGATTTACGAGAGAGTTCCCGTGGCCCTGGTACAAGCAACTGAAGGAACACGGGTGGTTTTTGGTCAGTAAAAGTCTGAAAGGCGAGAGAAGTCATTTGATGATTTCCCACCCAAAAAAAGAAGGTTTTGTGGTCGAGAATGAAGTCCTGGGTTCGGAGTGTTTTTAGGTTTTTCCATCTAGAATTTGTCAATAGCAGTCTAGATTTGGGCCTGGTTGATGGCAATAGGCTCGCCCCCTACTAAATGGGACTTATACCTAACTGACGAAATATGGATGTACTACAGGATCTGCCTAACTATCCAGGGATAACATCTATGATGTTATGCTAACAAAAACATTTTTTTTTTCTCTATAATTACGTGATTTCCAAACTAAACTACACATCTTATTTACAAACAATCACCAGAAGCAGAATTAAACATTAATCTGGCAGCTAACACTATTTTCAACCAATAAACAATGTATGAATGATATCATAACATCCGAGAAGGAATCATGACATCAGCTAGCTGATGAAGGTGCAGTATTAATGAATATGAATAATTTATCTAAATAACTAATACATCATGTCTCGTGGCTTACAAGAAAACACGTGAATGCATTCAGGAACTTAATACCCTGTGATTAGTGAGTAAATTATCTTTTTATCTTTTCAACAGCATCTGAGCGGATTTCAGTGCGATTTCCATTGCTTTTTGAGACAAACAAAGAAACATACATAGATAAACTCACGCTTTTCACCATCATTATAGAGAGAAACTACAGAACGTCACCCTCTATGATCCTTACATTCTCCTTTTGCCTCGTTTTTAAGTTCATATTCTGGTGATACACGCACGCGCCGGCTAACACTGCTACGCTGCCACCCTTCTGAAGAACATCACCACTAAGGTCACTATTTGTCCCCTAGGGCGTCTTCTTCCGGTGTTTCGAGACACACCTGCCCAGATAATACCCCGAATGATGCGCCCTATTTGTACGTACTAACATACACGTGCCGGAAAAAGTTGATTACTAAATTAAACCTTTAATTTACACGAGACTATAAATACGTCACGGTTAATGAAGATCGAGGGACAATATAATTACTCACTTTAATTGAGTATAATATGACATACTTTAATTAAGGGAATTTTATGCAGCATGGCAACGGAAATAGCGCATCATCTCGTCAAGGGAAAGTTCCTTATCGCGCGTTGTGAAAGGAAGCTAGACGGAAAAAATTCTTACGAAAAGTTGTCACGACATGCTTTAACCGACTTCAAAAAAAGGACGAGGTTTCTCAATTCGACCGTATATATTTTGTATGTTGTTGTTTTTTTTTGTTGTGAGTAGAGAGGGAGAGAGGGAGAGAGGAGGAGAGGGAGAGAGGAGGAGAGGGGGAGAGACGGGAGAGGGAGAGGGAGAGAGAGAGAGGGAGAGAGAAGGAGATAGGGAGAGAGAGAGAATATTTTTGTTGAGTGTATACAGGTTTTTATGTCTGTATCCTACTAATATTATAAATGCGATAGTTTGTGAGGATGGATGTATGTGTATGTTTGTTACCCTTTCACGAAAAAACTACTGGACGGATTTGGATGAAATTTGGCACACAGATAGTTCATAACCTGAATTAACATATAGGGTAATTTTTATCCCGGTAGTACGTTCCCGCGGGATATTTTCCGACCTCCACGCGGGCGAAGCCGCTGGCAAAAGCTAGTACTTTAATAAAGGGAATTTTATGCAGGATGACAACGGAAATAGCGCATCATCTCGTCAAGGGAAAGTCCACTGTTTAAGACCCTTTCCGTAAGACGTCCGTTGCTGGACGTAGGTCTCCCCCAAGGTCCGCCTCTTGGACCGGTTCTGTGCTACCGCATTCAGCGGATTCCTCCAAGGTCATCGGTCATGCCTAACAATTAACTCCTCAAACTGACTCTAAACGGCTGGGTCTAGACCACAGAAGCATGAAATATGCACTTTATATAAGAGCTCTCTTATATAACGTCCTATGAGCGCTAAGAAAGGATATTTGAAATTTCATCCCTTCAATGAGTTAAATAGGGGTTGAAAGTCAGTATGGATATTAGTCATTTTTACCCGACTACGGCGAGGCAAAAGAAGGGTTATGATATTTACCGGTATGTATGTATGTTCATCTGTTCCGTCATAACTTCTAAACTGATTTTCATAATTTGAAAAATGAGGTATCGTTGGAAGCGTCTTGATCGTCTGCTAGCTATGTGCCGTCAAATGAAAGTGAATAGGCCAAAGCACCCTCCAGAGGACATCAAGACATGAATTTTAAAAAAAACCGGCCAAGTGCGAGTCGGACTCGCGCACCGAGGGTTCCGTACAAACCTGCAGGTATTCACCGTTTATGCATAAGGTTTATGTTTATGAAATTAAATGTTTTTTTTTTTTATATTTGAGTTGACTGAATGAAAGGTAAATTGTGGTTTACATTTTTATGACGTATTAAAAAAAAACTACTTAATAGATATCGTTCAAACCAATTTTCGGTGGAAGTTTACATGATAATGTACATCATGTATTTTTTTTTAGTTTTATCATGCCCTTATTTTAGAAGTTACGGGGGGGGGGACACATTTTACCACTTTGGAAGTGTCTCTCGCGAAAACTATTCGGTTTAGAAAAAAATGATATTAGAAACCTCAATGTCATTTTTGAAGACCTATTCATAGATATCCCACACGTATGGGTTTGATGTTTTTTTTTTTTTGAGTTTCAGTTCTATGTATGGGGAACCCCAAATATTATTGTTTTTTTTTTCTAATTTTGTGTGATAATCGTAATGCGGTTCACAGAATACATCTACTTACCAAGTTTCAACAGCATAGCTCTTATAGTTTCGGAAAAAAATGGCTGTGACATACTCGGACAGACAGACAGACAGACATGACGAATCTATAAGGGTTCCGTTTTTTGCCATTTGGAAACGGAACCCTAAAAAACTTTTTTCCAAAAAATTTAACCGCCGAAAAAACTGAAAAGCAAAAAATAATAAACCTTAAAATTATGAGTCGGCGCTTTGAGTGATCTTTGTTAATTGATTTTCCAACGCCGACTCATAATTTTAAGGTTTATTATTTTTGCTTTTCAGTTTTTTCGGCGGTTAAATTTTTTGGTAAAAAGTTTTTATTTTATAATTTTTTGTGGCTTTAATGTACTTATAATACTTGGCAAGGTATACCCTATCCAATGAATAAAGAATTATCAAAATCGGACTTTTCTGTATAAAGTTATGCGTGGTTAAACATTACAATCAGTGAGTGAACAATCAATCATCCCCTGTTTTCTGACCCTTAGGGTTTGATTTTGTTTTCCAAATTTATATGGGACCACCCTCGGAGTATACCCTTTCCAATAAAAAAAGAATTATCACAATCGGACTACTATGTAAAAAGTTATGCGTGGTCATAAATAAAAAAAAAAAACAAACAAAAAAAAAAACAAAAAATATACGCGTCGAATTGATAACCTCCTCCGTTTTTTTCGTCGGTTAAAAATGGGCTTTAAACTAAAACCCGACTAAGTACTGAAAAAGCACGCACAAAAAAATCAAAGCTTATAAGTACTTACATGACAAGAAAGGTTTTTGAAGAGACCAAACCTGAGACACATTAATTTCCCCTCCCAACCCTCAATCCCATTGAATTACTATTTAATGAAAACTCATAAGAATCAAAAATCAATATACAACCTGAAACTGACCTACAAATTGCACAAATTTAAACTTCGCGGCTAACTTAGTGCATCCTGTCATGTGGAAGCTATGAACTTTCGAGTACTTACGAAAAATATGACTTCTAAAAGTTAGAGGCGAAAAAAAACTTCCTTCTATCTTTATCCAATCCCTATTTAGACCATTCAAATAACTAGGTTAAGTTCTCCTGCTGATTTTATTTCTGTTCGCTTGTTTACATAATAATAACATGACCCACACCATGTGCTAATAATTTCGCACCAGCTGTTGTTGGCAAGTAAAATCTTGGCTGTGATTGGTTGATTACATGACGTCGTTCCTCATCTCGAGTCAAGTTTGTTGCGTGTATCATCATAGCATACATACATACAAAAATTCACGCCTTTTTCCCATGGATGTAGCCAGAAACTACGCCACCTGCTACGGTACTGACATACTCTGTTTCCCTCGTTCAGGTTCATACATCTGCACCCTAATTGCGAAACGCACAATTTATCAGAATCTGAATGGGATTGAAGATTATTTCTAAACCATTGCTTCATTTGTTCGAATAAATTGTCGGCTAAGCAACGTAAATAACGCAATGAATGTTGTTTAACTATGAATATTAGAACAATTCCTACCGATAAAAAGTTCCGCAATTACCCCTCTGGTCATACACACACGCCGGTTGCGAGTACTACGCACCTGATCTTCATGAAGAACATCACCAATAAAGCATTATAACATAATCAGCCTATAGTGTTCCCACTGCTGGGACACAGGCCTCCTCTCTGTGAGAGGGACCGTAATACACTACGCGGGCCCAATACGGGTGTATAGATGTCACATGTTTTCGATTTTTTGGTTCTTGGACATGTCGGTTTCCTCATTATGTTTCCTTCACCGTTTTGAAAGCAGTTGTAATGATACAGAGCGCCTTGATTCTGATTGATAGTGTTTGATGATTCTATTTCTCGAAGAAGGTTCGCACAAACACTTTTTCTCGTCAATTATATTTTTAAAACTAGATGAGATCGGCGTTACCTATCTGACTACTCTGAGAAGAAAGGCTGAAACAAACTCAGAGGTCACAGAGATGTTTAAAGGTCAGACATAATCTTGGTCAGGTCATGTGAAGACCATGTAGATTGGTGTGTGAAATGGTCTTTAAGGAAAGAACCACACATTACATTCAAGATTTTTTAAATGGTGCCGACACTAAAAGAAACACACAACATTCCCCATCATTTGAGAGAGATCATCACCGAGTCCATCAACCAGGGATTCCAGATGCCGAAACCATATGTTACTTTTTTTGTCGAGACAACTTCAAATACATGACACACAGCCAGTGACATAAACATAAATATTGAATCTTATCATATCCCAAAATAGAATACTCTTTACTTCAAATATTTTCGTTCTTCCGACCTTCAAGTAATTGTGAGGAGAACCGGTTTATGTATAAACATACGGTTTGAGGTAGGTGTGGCCTAGTGACCTATGAGCAGCATAATTAAGCAATGACGTATCTTAGTTAGGCCTCAGAATAAATAGAAGTCAAGCTGCGCTTCGTTAGGAGACATATGCTAGAACCACAAACATGTAACAATGACGCCCTAGGTGGAAATCTGTACAGTGATGTTCTTCAGAAAGGTCAGGTGCGTAGAACTCGCAACCAGCGTGCGGGTATGACGAGCATAGTCATTCAGAAATTATTCACGAATCCGAAATGCAAAAATTTTCACAGATTAAAACAAATAGACGAGCGATATTCTTCCGACAACTATTTTCAGTCAGGGACAAAGCGAATTAGGTAACCGGAAAATTGTTATTTTCCATTCGGATGCCTGACTGATTGTACATAGCTATACAATCGAGGCCAAAGGAGTATATAAGGATCATGGAAGGTAGCGCTCTATAGTTTCTGCCTAAACCCATGAGATAAAGGCGTATAAAGCATCTATGTTATATATTGTAAATTAAGATTTATGAGGAAACCGATATGTCCTAGAACCATAATTTCAAAGACATGCCTTCCACCAACTCGCACCGGTAAGTGTGATGGTTTACCGCCCACTGCCTGTCACAGAAAGAAGGCCTGTGTCCCAGCAGTGAGAACATTACCTACAGGCTGATTATCTTAGCCACGCTTGCCGCTTTCAGCTAGAGATGGGTCGTCGACGTAATTTTCGTTAACGAAACTAGTACAGTTCATCATCGTTCATCGACGAGTCGATCAACTAGTTGAATTCTTCGACTAGTTCACTTGATTACAATGCGTTCAATCTAAGACGTATCGTCCGACTACTCCTGTACGGTGCACGTACATGGGTTTAAAAAATATATTTATTACAATAAGTTAGCCAGTAGGTTCGCGTATTTGCACTTTGGACGCGACCTACATTTGGCAGTGCACTGACACTGACATATTGCATTGTTCTATGCATTTTATATATATTACATTTTAGTGTTCCATTAGACGTGGTTTGAGTCGGACAACTTGTATTTTTATTTAGATTCATCCCGTTGAGCATTCACTGACATTTTCTGCATTTAAGTTTAAGTTTGACATTTTACATCTGCATTGACATTACTTATGTTAGGGAAGCACCCTACAACTCCCTTGCATAATTCTACCATTTCACTCTAGCATGTCAACTAAAATCCACTCTATTACTATAGACCTAACGATCAATTTCACTGGTATCAACGCCCGAACTTATAATAACCGACTACGTTTAGGCATCGTCGTTGAGTTGGCCGTATGTAAGAACATTGTAGACTTTTGATTTCAGGTCTATGAATTGACTAGTCCACGCTTCAATGATTGACCGTCCACGTGTTGATTCTACGTCGACTGTTGATTTAAACCGTTCGTTGATTCGACACCCATCTCTACTTCCAGCTAGAGTTCAATTGGTGACTTTTAACAGTTTCGATCGCGTTAAGGGTGTTCTTGTAAACGCGAGGTGCCCAAGGCAGCAGTTCGCAGGGTATCGTAACTAAAGTTATACATTTCGACCAACTTGACACAGCAAACAGCTGTCGGAAGAATGCCGGTCGTCTATTTGATTTAATCTGACAAAATATTCGGGTTTTGGATTATTGATGTTCGATTCAGTACGGAAGCGTATCGAAAGATTGAGAATACCTATGCAGGCGTGTTCTAAAAGAATGTTCTAGAAGAAAACTCTCCACTGATATGAACACATATAATAACAGAATACTATCGACCTTCGTTTACTACTAATGTAAAAATCGTGACCAAGCTGGATGCTGTAGCGATTACGTCAGAGAATCCAGCGCATAGGGCTGACAAGATTTGCTACTAGATACGCTGACCATTATCATGTGCCTAGCCGTTTCCCAATAATGTTGGGGTCAGCTTCCAGTCTAACCGGATACAGCGAAGTACAAGTAATTTTTAGGGAGCGACTGCGTCTCTCCTCTACAACTCCAACCTCTACAACCCAGTAACCGGGTAATACAATACGCCTTGTTAAAATTGGTAGTCAGACGTTAGGGCTTCAGATAGCCCATAGCGACTGTCAAAGATTTACTAATGACAGCCGGGACCAGCGGCTTAACGTGCTTTCCAAGGCTTGGGGGGTCTTGGTATGTAAATACCCCATTCACTGACCAATCGCGGCAAGCGTAGCAAAACCTGATAAATCAAACCGTGCGGCTGTTATTACTTAACCACAAGCCCTTTGAGACGCTGACCATCACAATATAATCAACCCGGACTATCACAATCCCCTGCTGCATATAGGGCTCTCCCAAGTTCTGCAACAACATCATCATCATCATTTCAGCCGAAAGACGTTCACTGCTGCACATAAACCTCCCTCAATTCGGGGGGTTTGCTATAATCGCCAGGCTTCTAGGCGGGTTGGCGATCGCAGTATGGTGGTAAAATGCATAGAGAACGCTGCTGCTTATTCTCTAGTAAGTCCCTTAGTCGCCTTTTACGACACCCACGAGAAGAAATGGGATGGTGCTGTTCTTTACTAATGTTGATCTAAAAATTAATTTGATTTCGTCTTATAGTAATTTTGAATGTAATTTTAATTTTGCTTTTAGATTTAATTTTATTATTTTAATATTCTATTGAATTTATTGTAATTGTTTAATTCCTCACTTATGTAAAGATAATTTAAAGCAGTAGAGTGGTAGTACCTAATACAAGCAATGCTTTGCTTAAAAGGTACTTCCTATAATTATATTGTTGTTTACATAAGTTGTAGAAATAAAGTTTTTTTTTTTTTTTTTACGTCCGGCACCACAATAGCCGCGGGGTAATTGTGTCATAAGCAGCATTTACCCAGTGAATTTGTCCTTTATTGTAACAATTAAGGGCAACCCTAATCTCTTAGTGCACGCCAGTGCGCATTGTTGGATTATTTGGTCAAAATAAGACGGAAACTATTATCATATCGCGAAATGAGGTTGGGTCTTAGTGAGCGCGATAAAACACTCATGTAGTTTATGGTTACATGTGTTTATTATACGGACATACAGTTGTGTGCCGTGGTGGTCCAGTGGTATCGGACCCGACTTACGAGTTGTAGATCGAGGGTTCTAACCCTGGCAGGCGCTTCACTTTGTGTATTTCATCGGTGAAAGAAAACATCGAAAACGATGAAGGAAAACATCGTTAGGAAACCGGTATATCCTAGAACTGGGCTGGCGTGGTAGATTACGGCACTACTTCGCGTCGAGAGGAGGCCTGTGTCCCAGCAGTGGGAACAAAATAGGCTTATTATAAGATACATCTGTAGGTATCGTAATTCTGCTGTTGAGTGGCAAGCCTTCGAAAGAGTTACCGTGGCCCTGGCACAGGCAACTGAAGGAATACGGGTGGGTTTTAGTTAGTAAAAGTCTGACACGCCCTCCCGGTCCGCCCAGAGCGCGAGACTCGTCAATTGATGATATCCCACCCAGAAAAAAAAGGTGGCAAGCTGGGCCTACTGGTAAAGTGATCACGAATGCCTATGGGCTTCTGTAAATCCACAGATGGAGGTGATACGTAGCCATCGCCGTTAAAAGCCCTTATGTTTCACGGGCCACGGGAAACACCGCCATGCTGCGTTGCGAAGATCTCAAGTATGATGGTAGTTAGGGATTGTTGCTAAGTAATAGCAGCTTCACGGTTCGATCGATTACCTTAAGTAAAACATACTGTGGTTGATCCGTAGATGAGTGACCATCTTAACATGCCAAAACCCCTCCGTGTCTTGGAAAGGAACAGCAGTGACGCAACAGTGCGACGCGATGCTTTTACCAGAACAATTTCCATGAAGTTTTCATTTCTAGGCGTCGCGCTTGTCTACGGGACAGCCTTCAGATTTTCAAAACATCTAAATCTAATCCAACAAGCTCTGGCTTTGACCTTGAGATAAGTTATCGGTCATTACCACGCTGTTGGCATTTCAAATTAGTTATGCGGCCTTGAATATGTATGTGGAAATATTATTGATTCGAATAATTTCGACGCCTATTGCACAGAGCCTTAAGACTAAGGGATTCAATCACTGTGTCCTATCCGTTATGACACTTATGACTTCCTAGCTGCCCGCGGTTTCGATCGTGTGGATGTCGGAAAGACGCCACGGGAACGTGCTACAGGGAAAAAAGTATCTATGTGCTGTTTAAAACAAAGATAGCTGACGGGGCTCAAAAGGCTGCCAAACTGAAATAGAACTTGGCAGGACACGCCTGCCGGACAAACTGTGGTGCCGAAGAACACAGAACTAGTGCCCTGAGACAACAACAGTGAGGCTGGGTCGCAGCAGACCATGTAGAAGATGGCGGGACGAGCTGCATAAGTTCCGTCAGAACTGTAGGAGGACGCGTAGGTTCGCAAAAGATGAGTCGATATGGTACTCCTTTTAACATTAGCTATCTGCACGTGAAAGTCCTAAAAAATCTTTAGGATATTTTTTATATCGATAGTACAGTCCCGAGGGATAAATTCCGACCTTCACGCGGGCGAAGTCGCTGTTAAAACATAATAGTCATAATAATTTCTTTTTTTTTCCATTATAATGCATTTCCAGTATAAAACGCTAAAACTGGAGCCTCACAAGCTCGTGACCGATCTAAGGTCGACCACTAACGGAGTTATATCAAGTTCAGTACAACCTATGTACTTGTTTCGATTTGATACATTGTACTAAAGTTTTATAAAAAATGTTCTAGTTGTCTGACTGCATTACTAAAGACTTCTGTTTTTAACCGACTTCAAAAAGGAGGAGGTTCTCAATTCGGATGTTTATGTTTTTTTTTTTTTTATGTATGTTCGGCCATAACTCCGTCATATATAGACAGATTTGCAAAATTCTTTTTTTGTTCGAAAGGGGTTTACTCCGAAATGGTCCCATGTAAATTTCATATAGATCTGATGATCAGTTCCGGAGACAGACACCGGAACTCTTTAAAAAATGACAGCAAATCAACCGCGATTTCTGCTATCGCATAAATATGCATTGTTTGTTTGGAATTAGGGCGGGGTGAATACCACAACTAAAAATTTAAAAATTTAAAACTTTTTTACAAAAAAAAACAACCGACTTCCTTAAAAACACTACAAAGTGAAAAATAACTTTAATTTCGGAAGTCGGTGGCAAAATAACCATAAAAGCAGATCCTAAGACACCGACTTCCGAAATTAAAGTTATTTTTCACTTTGTAGTGTTTTTAAGGAAGTCGGTTGTTTTTTTTTTGTAAAAAAGTTTTTATAATCAATTAACATGATTACTAAGCGTCAAGGAAACTCGCGTAATTCAAATTCAGGTACAGCTTCCTGACTCGCTAGCTTATATCGACGCCTCCCACGCAAAAGGTCGTAAGGCTAAAAAATATTTTTCTCAGGACAGCATTTTTCGTAAACGTTTATGCGCGGGAGCGTTTAAATGTTAAGACCATTATCCTTTGACTGGCCTGTTAGTCTAGTGGTTAGTGACCCTGACTGCTATGACTGAGGTCGTGGGTTCGATTCCCACCCAGGACAAATGTTTGTGTGATGAGCACAATCATTTGTTCTGTGTCTGGGTGTTATTTATCTATAATATGTATGTATTTAGAAATATATAAGTATATTTATCAGTTGTCTGGTTACCATAGTACAGGCTCTACCTAGTTTGGGATCAGATAACAGTGTGTTGGTTGTCCAAAGATATTATTATATTATTATTATCCATTAAAAAAACTCATTATTTATATAAGATATTAAAATTTGGATTTTAGTAATAGATAATACTATACAAGATTGTTGTAATGACAAAAAAAAACGGTTTTAGTCAAAAACAATGTTCCGACCATCTGCGTGGGAGCCATCGATATTTTTATGAATGAGTTATTCTCACAAACAGACACGAAATATGGTAATAATTGTGAAGATTTTATTGAAAACGTTGTATATGAAATGTACAATGCTATTAAAAGCAATGGGTCAAAGTAATAAGTTTGAATTTTAATAATACTCCCTGCGCCAAAAAGTGCCAAATAATTTTTATTTATGTATTTCGCCTTGTCGCAATGTCTATGAAAATCACATTTTGTGTTCACGTTTTATAAATGTTTAGCGGCCTATTTCCAATTTCAAAATAATTTATGTCAGAGATCAGAAAAAGAATCTATTTTGAGGAGCGTTTTCTCGGAAACTTGAAAATAAATACATTTTATGTCACCAGAACGAGTACGCATGCTCTGCAGCCAAAAACAACACATCTTGACCTTCATTCCAAAACAAAACGGATCTCTTCACGGTTATTATAACACTAGGGTCTCCCCGCGATTTGTGTCTAGACAAAATCAAACTGATTGCTTATTCAATTGTAAAATTCATTATTTTTTATGAAATTAATTTACAAAAACACAAAAAGAGGAAACTGAAAAGTAAAAATGAACCTTTTAGTCTAAGTAAACTCCTAAATTAATGTAAGTAAAATATAAACTTTATTTGGGAAATTATTACAGTAAATCCACTTCACTTTGTTTCCCTTATTTACCCCGTTTTCATTGAAATAATATCAATATTGAACTACCAACTCAGTCAGTCCCGCGTTGTCATAAATGTAGATAAAAAAATATACATATATGTATGTACCTATACGCGTCGGCTAGAGAACTTCGAACCATTTTTCCTATAGTTTAAAACAGGGAAAGTTATTAAAATACAAGAGTTGTCTGCCCCTCAGGTCTAGAGAATGGTTTAAGTTTTAAACTTTTTTTTTAGATCTCAAACCTTCGATATAGCCGAAACCACTGACCGAGATTAAAGGTTATTTATTCGGTCTTTGAAGTTAATGCACCTAAATGTCAAAAACTGTTCGTGCGTGATAGCTCCTGTTGCTAAGTAAATAAATGTCAAAGACGTGGGCAGAAGAGCTACTCTTCAAATATCAATGTACCAAAAAATGGACATATTTGGAGTAACGTTACATCAGGCCAGGGAATAGGTATTATACATTGCTCGCTGAACAGTGTGCCGATGAGGCTGAAAGTTTTTGGAGTGGCAACGGTGTACTGTAAAACATACATACATACATACAATCACGCCTTTTTCCCTTGGGGGTAGGCAGAAACCACGAAACGCCACCTTCTACGATCTCTACACACTTCTTTTGCCTCGTTTAGGTTCATACAATTGGTCATACACACACGCCGGTTGCGAGTACTACGCACCTGACCTCTCTGAAGAACATCACCAATAAGGTCTCTATATGTCCTCCCAGGGCGTCCCCTCCCGGTGTTTCCACTCACATCTGCCTTGTAAATACCTTTTGTGAGCCGACCTTCATTCATCCACTCAACATGACCAAACCATCTAAACATACTTTTTTCAATTTTTGTCACCACATCTTTTAAACCACACCGTTCTCTTATCACATCATTCCTCAGCCTATCATTCATAGTCACACCACACATGCTTCGCAAGGAACGAATGTACTGTAAAACGTAGCATTGGAATTGCAGAATTCCTCTCTAGAGGAATTTCAGCCGTATGCGGTTGCTGCGGGCGACGAGGTCCGCATGAATTCATGCGGACCAACACCTGGCCGGGGGAGCGAACTAAAGGTAGCGAGCAAAACATCGTGTGGTTAAGTCAGTAGGAATCTGACAGATCCCTATACCCCAGGGTGGAGAACATCAATAAAGAGGACCACACGATAAAAAAAACTTTTTAACAAGATGCGGGAAGCCCAGAACCGGTCAAAATTGCTGTGCTTATGTCCAGTAGTGGACGTTTTTCGGCTGAAATGATAATGCTGATGAACATCAGGGTGCTTACTCTCGAATATAATTCCAATAGATCGACATTGGAATTGTCAGTCAAACGTCAGTGATTGACTGGACTCAGTGAGTCTAGCCAATCCCTGACTTTTAACTCAACCAACTGATGTTCGACCAATGTCGATCTATTGGAATTATATTCGAGAGTAAGCACCCTGGTCTGCATTCCCGAAGAAGTAGGCTAGGCGATGGTGTAGGTATTATTGAATACAGGGTGGCAAGCCAAACTGTAACCATGAATTAAGCACGTCATGAATTAATGATTCTAGATCCCCACCGATGAAACGTCTCGTAGATTATTATAAAAAAAACTGTTTCATAGAAAATTGCGATATCTGTTAACGTTAAAATGTATAGAACACCTAAGTCCTTACTAGGATATTCAGATTTCCTTACTATAATTTCCATCACCGTTTCGAGGGCAGTGGTGATAAAATAATTTACACAAAGTAAAGTGCTTGTTTCGGTTCGAACCTGCTCCCTACAAATCGGTAAGTCGCGGTCGTTACCACTGGGCAACCACAGCTCACAGTCACGTCTCAACAATCACTTTACATAGGCCCAAAAAACCTCACAAAACGAACACACGTGTAGACACGTCACTGGCGCTAATAAAAACACATCTTGGCCTACTTTAGAAACAATAATTTCTAGGTGCGCCTGACTACAATTCTAGATGATCAGTATTCTGCTCACATCTGGTGAGAAGGTCGGTAGCTGTAGGGCGGACGGCATTCTTTATTCTTTAACTGTGTCAATTATTGTCACCTTTGCGTTTCAAGTGCTAATTCTATTGTCTCATTGATCTAGTCAAGTCTAGTGGCTTTTTTGTGGGTGGGAAATCATCAAATGGTTCAAAGAATTTTTACTAAACCATCAAAAAAACTTTGAAAATGTTCGAGCTGACATATCTGATCTGCCATTTGAGCAAATTCATTTTATCAATTTTATTATTACTTATTATTTGCTTTTATTCAATTTCTGTATAAATTTTAATTTCAATCAGACTTAATTCTTCATTTGTCACTATATTTACTCCAATCGCCAATGAAAACTGCATGTAATCCCGTTTCGTTGTTAAGAAGAACAATGCGGTCAATCGTTTTTACCATATATTTTTAGATGTTTTGTTTTTTTTTTTATTTTATTTTTTTAATGTAATAAGTATAATATGTTTTTTTTTATTAATCGACAGACAACACGCATTCACACACATGTACTGTACGCCACAATAACTTATTTGATTTATGATTTTCTTCATTTATTATTACGGACACACTCTTTGTATTTATTACTCTTGCGTATGGCACTCGTGGGTTGCAGCTGAAAATCAGCGTCAGGTGGCACACCATGTGTGTTGTCATCTGACATTATGCTGAGCTGAGGCCCTTTTGGCATTATTATCATTGTTTTGTATTCTGCTCTTTTTTATAGTTTTAAGTTTTATTTTAATGATATAATGCCAATAAACACATTTTTCTTTCCTTTTCTTTCAAATGGCCTCGCCCAGAGCGGGAGACGTCACCCGTGTTCCTTCAGTTGCCTGTGCCAGGGGCCACGGTAACTATAACAAATCTCGCGACCCTGGCAGGTTGATACTAACATGGGGCCTACTATACTCCATTTGTTTAGGTAGTTAACTAAATGTAAACAATCTTAACATGTCTTTTACCTAAAAAACTGTCTAAAAATTGAATCTAAAAATGTTTACAATTAGGTATTTACTTAAACCGATGTTAGGTAAGTAACTTAATTTAAATAATATTTGTTGGTCTTTTATACGATTTATTTTATATAAAAAGACATATCAAGATTGTTTACCTTTAGTTAACTACCTAAACAAATGGAGTATATACTAACGAAAACCAATAAAATCCGATACCAAATGGTCGACACTGACCTACAGTGATTTCATAATGTGATCTCATCGAATCAACATTTGATTTAAACGAGAAATCGTTTTATCTATAGACTACACGTTGGATTCTGCGTCTTAATAAAATCTTGTTTTGGGATATTGAGTCATATGTTTTAAAGTAATCATAGTCATTATAAAAAGTGGCCTTTAGATACCGAAAATATAATAATTTCAGTCGAAACTAAAGAAACTACTGGACATGGGGCTCCCCCAAAAAACATATGGAGCGGTTTGTAATAATCGCCACGCTTGGCAGGCGGGTCGGCGATCGCAGAATGGTAGTAAAATGCATGGAGAACGCTGCTGCCCATTCTTTATTTAGTATGTCGCTTAGTCGCCGTTTACGACACCCATGTGAAGAAATGGAATGTTGCTATTCATTATTATATTTACGTCCGGCTCTACCGAAAGTATGATACACAAAAACTGATGACGATTGTTATGCACCAACTCAACTTAATTGAGGCTATTGCTATCTTTTTCCTCCAAATGAATAAAGAAAGAGACGGAAATAAATAAGAGTTGTCATAATCATATTATATGAACTAAGATGTTCTAATACGACGAAGTAAATTCATCATGCTTAACCCATTCCCTGTCCCATGAACCACATATGGTTCAGGTTGATTATTTAACTATTGTGTCTACTTTATGGACAGTGAAAGTGTCACTTTCACTGTCCATAAAGTAGACGCCAAAGTCAAGGCAATCGAGACGTAATTTAGTTTGACAGTTCTAAAACATCACAAAACCGGTCGAAGTGGCGGAGCTTGGGGGAGGCCTATGTCCAGCAGTGGACGTCTTTCGGCTGAAATGATGATGATGATGATGATGAAAACATCACTTGTCTTTTTCTTTCGCGGTCTATCAGTAAGAGATATCATTACGTTTATTTTAGTTTAGATGGTGAACAAAAGACTCGGCACCAGTATGTCAGTCTTTGAGCTAACTTTACCACCAGCTATAAACCATTGAACTGATCGAATGATCGATTAAAAGACGGAAAACCCGCACCTCGATTGTGTATCACGCTATGAATCTGGATAATTTTGAAAGATATTAGTTATCCATGCTTCGTTTGTTCGAGAAATTTATCTGCTACAAAAGTAAAAAACGCAATGAACCTTGTTCCTCATCTGCCTAGCCTTTTCCCAAGGATTTTGGGGTCGGCTTCCAGTCTGGGTATGGTATGAGTATGGTACCCCTTGATAAGACTGGTTGTCAGACTTTCGGGCTTCTAACGACCAATAACAACTGTCAAAGATTTACAAATGACAGCCAAGACCAATACCTTAACGTGCTTTCCGAGGCACAGAGGGGTCTTGGTGTGTAAAGATGGTCACCCATCCACGGAAATGAACCTTGTTGAACTGTCAAAATGAAAGCTATTCCTACTGACAGCGTGTTACGCAATTATCCCTCGGGTTATGTAGCGCAACTCGGCAGAATCTTATGTTCAGCTATGGATTGCGAAGTCCCGACTCCCGACCTTAAACGCGAAGGCAGAACTCCTATACAAAGTTGCCCCCGGAAAATACGAGACTAAATTGATTAAATAGTGCAGTTAGTGCAAGCAAACGACAACACAATATAAAATTAGTGTGGTAGGATTCCGACAAAGTTGACAATTTAGCTGTGCATTATAAAAATAAGTTTAGGTTGAGTTAAGGTTATCTAAACTTTCTACTACTGAGTTTGGAGTGCAAGACATACTGGCACTTACTCCGCACCCTTAACAAGGGGTTGGCCTTGGCTCGCCATTAGTTTAAATGGGCCCCGACACCACGTGAGGCCTTGGAGGCCGCACATTTTCCTAGAGAGGCGCTGAAGAAGATCTGTGCGTCACGGTCTAGGCTAGATATTTTTCTTCGATTCTATTCTCGAGGTTTTTACTCGTTACCCTTCATATATAGACATACAAAAAGCTCAACAAACAACACCAACACACACTAGCAGTAGTGCTTACCCCCTTCTTCCTCCATGTCTCCTTCCTTTTAAGCCTCGGCAGGCTATTGTAGTTCTTCTCACTCATTTTAACTCACTGTTTTTTGTATTACATTTCACTGTTTCTTCACTTATTTATGGCACTTAATGTCACTTTTCAGCACTGAATGTGAGTTTGTGAACAGTTTTGTCACTGTTTTTTAGACACATCGTCGCTTGGACCATTGGAAGTCAATCACAATGATGCAACTGAAGTTTTTAAAGTATTAATACCAGCCTAAGTGAAAAAGTGAAAAAAAAAAAAAAAGTGAAAAAGTGAAAAAGTGTTTATTCACAATGTTTTAAATTTTTACAAAATATATTACTTCTGCCAAACTGCAAGGCAGTTTGTTGGCAGATGTAGCTCCTTTTTTCCAATATTTTTTAAATAATATTATATCGACCCCTTTTCTTTTAAACATATAAAAAATTAACAGAGACATACAATACACAAGTTTTTTAAATATTCTTTAAAGTAAGGCTTTGGAAAAACATATCTAATAGGTACTTATTCATTTTACTTTTAAAAACAGTTTTTGAATTACAGCTGTTAACATCTTCTGGAAATACCTGTTTGAGATAACACAAGTAATTAGCACAAACCGCACCTTAATTGATTTTGTCATTTCGTAGACGAATGCTAACATACGAACTGACATACAGAGGGGACGAGTAGATTATGTACTTGACTTGACGGTCACAATATAAATAGGTACACAAATGCCACGAAAATACTACAGTAAACAATCTTATCGTTCAAGTTAAAATGTTTATTATAAATGATTTTATTTATATAAGTAGTTTGTAGTTCACTTTTACACGTCATTCATGGGACTGGGCGACATGTCTACTACATGCCAGACAAAATGTGGGCCCAAATAACACAGAATTGGTGCCCTTAGACAGAGACATCGCGGCAGACCACGTAGGAGATAGCGGGACGAGCTGGATAGGTTCCGTCAAACCTGGAAAGATAACGCGCGAGCTCGCGAAATATGGAAGAGTTGCCCAGGATTGGGAAAGCGACGGATTGTATAAAAAGATGAGCTCCGCGATTCCTATCTACCCTGAAAAGAAAAGCCGAGTAACAGTCACTTTTAAAGACCAGACAGAATCTTGGTCAGATCATGTGAAGATTGGTGTCTGAGATGGTCTTTTGAGCCGGTGACCTACAATGGAAAGCACCTGGTTAAAATTCGTCCGTACCAGAGAACCTTAGCACAAAAGAAGATGAGACCTGGCAGTAGGTGGGACCAAGCTATTAATAAGGATGAAGATAGATGACCCAAAAAAATTGATGTTACAAGATTTGCTCTTGTTTGATAAACTTGAAGAAACTTATCAGTCTAGGGTTTAGATTTTTACCTGTCTTACGACTTTTAAACGTGACTCTAGAAAACAACATAGAACGCTATTTATTTAACAATCGTGTTAAACAGATAACAAAACAATAATTCTGTGAGTCACCTTTTATCAATTTTCACACATACATTGACATATTTGCTAAAAGAATTGCAGTCCAGCGTTACAAGGGTTCTTCTCAAGAAATGAAGGAGAACGCGTATGAATCCCGGCTCCCGGGCGAAAAAGCAGTTGGAAGAATACCATGTGTCTAATTACAAAGCGGGTCCTAAGTTATTGTATTTCGAACTACATTTCGATTTTCGTAAAGTTCTTAATATAAAAATTGACAACCTACCACTTTAAAATAAATTTTTGTATTAGAGCTTTAACATTTTCGATATAAAGTTCGTATTTTAAAAATAGATTTGGGTCCAAAGATAAATCTTGATTTGAAAGACCGTTGGAGTCTGCCTGACCCCTCTGCTCACCCAGGAGTGGCAGAAATAAATGAGGGACTTCTACACAAAACGAAACTCATCCTACATGGTATCTTATAGTAAACACCATTGACACACAATTTAGTCAATCTCTCATGACTAGGATGTCTGCAAAATAGCCCGCAGAAACATTAGGGATGTGTGTATGAAAATACCCTTCAAGAGGAGCGATATTTAAAAATACCTACAACGCACCCTGGACACTCAATCTCAGACGGATGAGTTCCTTGGCACAAAAAGGAGGAAACCTATGCTTAACAGTACATGGAACAAGGCTGCCAATAATGAAGAGCTAAATGTTATTGGTTCTGGCAATACAAGAGAAGAAGAAACGCATCTAGCAACACTTTTAAAATCGATCAAAACATATTGAAGTGTCAGAATAACATTACTAATAGCAATGACATAGATATTATTTTAATTAATCTACTCAGCAGTGAGTGAAGTAAGGCTACTGATGATGAAGACCCAAAAAAAATAGCTTGTGGCAGTACAAGAGAAGAAGAAACGCATCTGGCAACACTAAAAGTCGATCAAAACATACTGAAGTGTCAGAATATTACTACTAATGACAATGACATTGATATTATTATGATTAATCGTTTTATCATTAACTATACATAAAACAAAGTTCATTATCACAGCTTGTACTTTTGCACTCTTCTCAAAAACGGTTCGACGAAGTAAAACACTATTTTCACTGGCACTTAGGGTATTCCTTCAAGTAGAATTTTCCTTTTTTTATTATTTTGAAGTTTGCCTCTGTGTTGACTAAAAACTTTATGCACAACAAAGACGTCTGGTTTGCAGACAAATACAATACTAAATGGAGCACTCATTGATAGTCATATCTACTGATAAAAGATAAGGACAATTGTACAGGAATGTATATTATTTTTAATCTAGATTTCACGGTATGTTATCGTTGGAGATTTTTGTTTAAAGATATTATTAGAAATGTTTTTTTTTTATCAGATTTAATTATGTATGGATCAAGAGGTTTTTCAACTTCTCTGAAATGGTCAGCAATCCAGACTTTTCTTATTCTCAGAGAATGTTTGTCAATCTAAGAAATATCTGTTGATCTTTTAGAGACCATAAAGTTTTCTAAGTTGGAATGAGATAAAGATCCATTGATTAATATCTTTAAAATGTAAGCTCGACATTTTCTTCACCAAGAATTTCCGAGACAATCGCCATGGCCGGAAGAACAATGGCACATTACTCGCACTACAGATGGCCGAAGGAGCCGGAAAATTCTGAAGTGACGACCACATACCGAAAGTTGCATCGTTAGGATAGGTAAACCGATGGCTTGATGAAGGTTGCAGGAAACCGCTGGATGCGAAAAGCATAGAACAGACGCTGTGGCGTTGCTGCAGGAAGACAAATGTCTTTCAGCAGCTTTTTTGCAGCTAGATGGGCTGCCTCGGAAAGCATGTAGAAAAACCCCGAAACTCTGGTATCGTGGTACCCAGTCAGTGTTGGGAAGGTCAGATAGGCAGACGATCCATGTAAAATACTGGTATTGTGTAGCATCTAATTAGACTGGACACCAAATCCAGTATATTCGGGAAAAGGCTGAGAGATAGCTGATGGATGAGAATAGCTGAAGATCGTGTAAATGTCGTGCGATTGGCGAGGCTTATATCCAGGCCGGGCAAGCTTTAGGCTGATGATGAGGATGACCATCTGGACTAGCCAAGGATCGAGTAAAATGACGGTTTATGATGTCTAGCAGAGGACAGCAAGAGGTTGATGATGATGAACATCATTCAGCAGAATAACGTCGAGCTTTAGATGAGAAGAGCGCAGATCGACTTTAATAAGGTGTGATTTGAGAGGCGTATGTCCCGCAGAGGTCTACTAAACGCTAAAATACTACACGTGCAATATAACAATGCGTTCCGGGCATTGTTGGGGCTGCTGCGTTGGTACAGTCCGTCAAGCATGTTCGCGGACGCACACGTTGACGGATTCCAAGCCGTGCTCCCCGATCGCTGGGCAGGTTGCGGGCCACCACCAACAGCATCCAGGCTGTTATAAGGCTCGACACCACCACCACGGTTTAATACCCACATTAGGAAATAAGTTATTTAAATGTTCATTTTTATTTTTTATTCAAGTCTAACACTATTTTCATAAGTTTTACTGTATTAACATTCTGTGGGTTTTTGAAGTCTGTTTTTTTTTTTGAAGACTGATGACGATGATGTAGGAATTTCGAAAAAATGATGATGGTTGATTACAACTACAAACTGCGTCACACACACAAACAATTTACTTTTCTAATATTTCCGGCACAATTTGTCACACTGTTAACACTACCGTTTTCTACACAAGCATTTCTATACTAGATTTCCGATCGTTCTAGATTGTTTACTAACAAAATGTACTGTATGACCATCTATTGCGTAAGGATTAGATGAAATGCATTATTTAGGATTCATGTTTTGTAAATATCGTTATTTATATAAGGTGGGTTTCATAATGGAGGCTTGAAGTCTAGTTTTACGAAGTTATGTGAGGAATACTGACTGGGTCTTTTCGTAAGTTCAAATTCTATAAGTCGGAAAACCATCGGTTGCTGGAAACGATTTTTGATCTGCAAAGATCAGCAGCCATCAATTATTTTCAAGGATATTTCTAATTCATCGCTGCATTGCTCGAAAAATATGTCTACTCATCAACAAATGGCAATTATTTATGGCAATATTGACATTTGGTTTAAATAGGTTATTATATGTTATTTGTGAAATACTATCTTTGTAGATGCTTATATATTTCGTGAACGTGAGGATTGTAGGCAATTTTCCATTTTATTAAGTACCTGGTACTTGTTGACAGTCCTAAACTGTTCTCCCATACCTATTAACACTGTAATTTGAAACCATTGTACAAGCGAATTATTAAAAAAAAATAACCATGGAGTTTCTTGCCGGCTCTTCTACAGAAGAATCACAATTTTGGAACCATGCTTCTGACGTTTCTTATGTGCCCATGAAGGTATATGTGAAATAAAAATATTTTGATTTGATATGAACGTAAATAACGCAATGAACGTTGTTCAACTGTCCAAAAAAGTCATTATTACTTTAGTGTCTTTACTTTTGGCTGTATGGTGGGTGTATGGTTTACCGAAATATGCTAAATTCGAAAGTAGCTGTATGCTACCTTTTTACGCCTAAACCACTAAACGGATGTTGATAAAAGTTGGTAAGGAAGTAGATGGTATCCTGGAGACGGACATAGGTTACTTTTTATCCCGATACCAACGAGCCCGTGGGATAATTTCCGACATTCACGTGGGCGAAGTCGCGAGCAGAGGCGCATCCAGCGGATTCCAGCGTCCTTCACCAGGTCATCGGTCCATCTTGTAGGAGGCCTTCCAACACTACGTCTTCTAGAAACTTCCGGCCCCTTCGGCCATATGCGGCATTATGCATTAGCCTTTACGAACCCATACAGTTTACTACATGCACGCGAGCTGATCATGACATAATAAACCGACGTCATCGCAAACATTACAGTTAATTATGAGGGTAAATACTTTCATAATTAACATCTATTGTGTTCTAATGCTGCTGGAATACTTAGCTGTTAGTTACAGGAAAACAGCTAAACATGTGCAGTTTCAAAAACCCTTTTTAGCCTTGACCACTCAGATCATCATGTGCTTGCCGTTTTCCCAACTTTGTTGGTCTTCAACTTCAAGTCTAACCAGATGCAGATGAATACCAGTATGTTACATGGAACAACTTCTTATCTGACCTCCATAACCCAGTTACTGATTAACAAGATACCCCTTGACAATTCCCCAGTCTTTTTACTTCGACAATGAATTTATAGCATGACATGATAGCCGAAATGTATGCTCACGCAGTTCTTTTTTGTGTCACTGGCACAACCGTTATTGATGTTTTACGTAACATAACACCACCATGTAATTTTTCAAGGGTGAGGCAGAGATGTGTTACTACACTCACATATCGCTAGATAATTATGTTTATGTCTCATGTAAAAGAGAGCTAGCGTATCAACTAAGAACCTAACCTAACGTTACCTAAAAATGCAGGCTAGCTGTGGGCTGTTACTGTGAAATTCCTGATGGAAAAAAAATATAAATAAAAACTTTTTAACAAAAAAAAATTAACCGCCGAAAAAACTGAAAAGCAAAAAATTATAAACCTTAAAATTATGAGCCAAAAAATTTTTATTTATAATTTTTTGTGGCTTTAATGTACTAATAATACTTGGCAAGATAAACCCTATCCAATGAAAACAGAATTATCAAAATCGGACTACTGTGTATAAAGTTATGCGTGGTTATACATTACAATCAGTGAGTGAACAATCAATCATCCCCTGTTTTCTGACCCTTAGAGTTTGATTTTGTTTTCCAAATTTATATGGGACCACTCTCGGAGTATACCCTTTTCAATAAAAAAAGAATTATCACAATCGGACTACTATGTAAAAAGTTAAGCGTGGTCATACATAAAAAAAAAAAAAAATATACGCGTCGAATTGATAACCTCCTCCGTTCTTTTCGTCGGTTAAAAAACCCAGTAACATTTTTCCCGACTAAGGAATCGGACCCAGGACTTCATGGTTGGCAGTAGCGCTTACGACCATTAGACCAACGAAGCAGTCAAGTTATTCAAATTATGCCGGACCATAACTTCGCCACTTCTCCGGCGTCACCGGTGTAGGGCTTGCAATTCGGATATCCGTATTATCCGGATATCCGCCGATTTTGAAATCCGGATTTTACTTGCATCACCATCCGGAGTTTTCGGATATTACAGATAGTTGTTTTTATTTTTTAAATATAAAATAAAGAGCTGCCAACAGTGGAGTACATAACTGTTATTACGTTATTTATTAGAGATGGGCCGACTATGACTTTGGCCGCCTAGCCGACTAGTCGGCTGCAAAATAGCCGACTAGTCAGCCAAGCCAATCATTGATTTCGGTTGAGTTCGGTTGACATCAGCTATGTTTAAAATGGCAAACCTAATTCTTGCCATTACCCGCTTAAGGGTAAAAATTTAACAAACTATAAATATAATTCATAAATATATTTTTTTTTAATATAATGTAATAAAAGCCAAATAAAACAGTTTCATCATTCTACCTTTAAAAATGACAATACTTCCCTACAACCTTTCATTCTCCCTTTCAACCCCTTAAAACCCCTTTTCCGCAATAAAAAGTAGCCTATGTCCTTTCTCAGGCTCTAAATTATCTGAGTACCAAATTTCATTTAAATCGGTTCAGTAGTTTTAGCAGGAAAGCGACAGACAGAGTTACTTTTGCATTTATAATATTAGTGTGGATAGTGTGGATAATGTTTTATAAAGGTAGATTTGATTGAGATGTTGTGATTTGTGATAAATGTAAGATCTCATTTTTAATTAGAATTGTTTTTAGTATGAGAAGAACAGATACAAATTATTTGTGCGGTATCGGTGTTATATTGTATAATTTTAAAAAGTGAACTAGTTTTTTAAAATGTGATTGTTACTTGAAATATTGGTATAGTTTATTATTTCTTTGTCATTTTGCTTGAGAGACAGATTAAAACGTGTTACAAAAGCTTATCAGTTTTATTTATATAAAAAAATAAAAAATAACCGTATTATCCGCATTATCCGGATAGTAAAATATCAATATCCGTATTATCCGGATAGTAAAATTGAACGGATATTGCAAGCCCTACACCGGTGGCAGCGCAGAGGTCGCTTAGCTACATGTTTTGTTTGATTGTGGAGCATAGTTTGTGACACAACTCCAACTCCACATCCTGCTGGCGTTACGTCGAGGTAGCCCCATGAGCAGCAATTGAAGGAGTCCGCTAGGACCGATGCCTGCTAGGGTAGCGGATTCGTTCCAAAGAGTTACCGTGACCCTGGCACAGACAACTGAAGAAACACGGGTGGGTTTTAGTCAGTACAAGTCTGACACCGCCCAGAGCGGGACGAGTCATTTAATGATTTCCCATCCAAAAAAAAAGCTTCTTACACGCTTTATATTAGCTTCACTTGTATGTTTGTATATTTGTATGTTTGTATATTTGTATGTTTGTTTGTAACCGACTCCTTATAGCGCGATTTTGACCCACTTTAAACGAACAGATTTCATTCAAACTTTGCACACCTGTCAAGGACCGATGAAAATGCAATAATTTCATAAATTTGTGCCATTATCCTTGGGTTAACAGGACAGCAAAAAGTGTCACAAACTACGCTGACATACGTCTCAAAATTCGAAACACCCTAAAAAATAGAAAATAAATAATAGTTTAAAAAAACTAAAAAACACGCTTCCATTGAAAACCAAACTAAAAAGTACAAAATAATGGAAAAAAAGCGTGGGGTGTCTGATATCAATAAAAAAATACCTTAAAAAGCACCCCACGCTTTTTTTCCATTATTTTGTACTTTTTAGTTTGGTTTTCAATGGAAGCGTGTTTTTTAGTTTTTTTAAACTATTATTTATTTTCTTTTTCCTACGAATGCGAATGCTCACGCAATGAGCTCCTAAAAACCTTTTACAGAAATAACTGTTATTCCTAATCCTTTGCCCAACCCAGTCTATCTAGCACGCTATGGATGGGTGCGGTCTAGACTATTTAGACTACATGTCATTAGAAACCCAGCCTAAAGTATTTCGGGGAAATTCAACCTTCTGCACCCTTATGCGTGACGCGGTTTCAATATAACAGATTTTTTTAGTGTGAAAATACAAGGACATCCATCGCTTTTTTTAGAGCCTAGACTCAAGATAGTAAACTTCAAGTTACAACTACATATACGGACAAAATGTAGCATTGCATATACAGGATAATTTTTTATCCAGTGCGTAAATTGCAACCAAAAATTAAGCATATTCTAGACCCCCTTGTGCAGAAATTTTTCGTCGGGTTTACAAAAAAAATCTGTTGTTTCATAGAAAAATGCAATATCTACAGGGTCAAAATGTATGGAACAGCTGTTTTTTTTTTGTATAACCGACGAAAGTTTTCTACACTGGGCGGTCTAGAATGATATGCTGAATTCATGGTTACAGTTTGTGCACTGGATAAAAACTGATCTTGTATAAGCGGGCACATCTTTATGCCTGGAGGCTATTATTTAGGTACTAAGTTCTGTCAAATAATTACATTTAATATTTTGTGTTTCGTAATGTTAATCATTAACTATATTTGCAATTATTTATATATATAATGCATATGCAATTATTTAGAATTAAGTTTTCCTAAAAAAAAGACAGAGATATTCCGTGTGGACGGAAAAAATAGCACCATCCATCCCATTTCTTAACGTGGCTGTCGTAAAAAGCGACTATGACTAGAGAAGTCTAGTGACTAAAGAATGGGCAGTAGCGGTATGAATGGTATGCATTTCACCACCACATTGTGATCGCCAACCCAACTGCCAAGCGTGGGGATAATGGCAAAGACCCTATTTTTATTTGGGAAAAGCCTATGCCCAGCAGTGGACGTGTTTAGGCTGAAATGATGAACAGAACAGACAGCTGTGGTGCTTGTGAATTTTGGGCTTCTGACAACCCTTAACGACTGTAAAAGGTCCTCGAAAGACAGCCGGAACCAACACCGAAGCACGGAGGGGTTTTGGTATGTAAAGGTGCTCCCCATGAAGCAGTAATGCTCGCGAAGGAGGAGGCGGGGCGCTTGAGAAGAAGGCAATCTATGCGCCCTCGTGCCTCTAGCCACCGCGGGAGGAGACGCCCCGGGTGTCGGGAGTCGATTGCGGACTCCCGGTCACCGTAGGCGCGGGCGCGCAGGCGGCGAGCAATGGGTAGCTCGCCACCCGGTAAAGACCAGGCCTGTGTCGACGGCGCGTAGTGTTTCACGCGCGCGTCAAAGAGATGTCAGTATACTGGAGGGGTCTACTAGGACCGATGCTTGCCAGAGTCGCGAGAGATTTGTTCGAAAGAGATACCGAGGCCCTGGCATAAGGGCAACTGAAGGAACACGGGTGGGTTTTAGTCAGTAAAAGTCTGACAAGCTTAACCTGCACCCTAATTGTGAAACGCACAATTTATCAGAAACTGAATGGGATTGAAGATTATTTCTAAACCATTGCGTCATTTGTTGCAATGAATGTTGTTTAACTATGAATATTAAACCAATTCCTACCGATAAAAAGTTCCGCAATTACCCCTCTGGGCCTGCAGTCTCGACATAGATATCGACCATTTTAACAAACGAAAAAGTTGCAAAGTCCCGAAGATCGGAATGGAACGATATTTGGTAGTCTCGACACTCAAAGTTATCAACTGTCGTTGGTCTGTCGCAACTGAGCTCGGTTAATGTTTACGAGTCGTTTTGCGGCCATTTTGGATAGCCCGTAAAACAATTTGTTAGCATCATAAACTATGTTTTTTAGGTGTTTGGAAGTAAATATAAACAAAAATTATGGGGAATGGGGGTTCTTGAAAGTGTGTCTGAGTATCTATACTGATGAGACTTGTAGTCCACTTATTTATGGGTTCCGGGTAATCTACGTGCAAACGAGCGTCGCCAACAAATACTGCATAAGAAGGAGCCTTATATCTTTTTGTAGGGAGTGAATCGTACGATCGCCTCTTATAAATAAATAACAAACAACCACGAATCATGTTTCCAAATTTATTAAATCTCCATGTATCATCATCATCTCACACAATGATCTCCTAATTACACATATTCTTATAATCTAGATGCTGCTTATATATGTTACATTCCTATTCACTTGACATTACGAATGCATTCTGTAGTTCATTACAACAATCAAACTGTATGAAAACTGAATAAATAAAAAGTATTCATCACTTCGTATATAAATAACACACAACGGCAAATCATGTTTTCAACTATTATTAAGTTTCAACAGTTCATCACACACAATCATCTGATTACACACATTATTTGAATCTAAACATTTTACATGGCACATGTTGCATTCATAGCCGCTAACATTTCCACACTTTACTAAAATAGCTTGACAATAATAATTTAACTAAAAATATCCCAAAAACTGAAATTATTTTATTAATACATTGTTATTTTATAATTTAAGCATTACAATCTTAAGTCTAATCTCCTTACTACTTACAAAAGAGCAACATATGCACTATACACTATATACATAAAAATAAAAAATCTGGCGACAATATGGGTGGCTTTTCATATTTGGGTACTTCTTTGTCTCCTAAGAAGTAGCCATACTTGTAGCTAACCAACAATATTTTCTACCTCAAATGTAACTACCCATGTAGTTAACGTTGGATCTCAATATGAAAACTAATTGTGAATAAACATCGGTGCCCAAGAAACATTTTTTTTTTGTTTTGCACCTGTTGTTCTAAACTTCTAAATAAAATACCTAAGAAAATTGAAAGACATACCATTAAAAACAACAGGTACAATAATTAAACATAACTTTTTAGTATTTTGCACAAGGTTTCTTAACCGACAAGAACTATTGAAATTTTGTTTTTATTATTTAAATGTACTAAATTTGCTTACTTAAATAGGTAGAAAGTACATAGATTCCTCACAACTGTAACAACTGATATTAGTATATACATTCTTTGCAATTAAATATATCTATTCTATTGAAAAATACATAAATAACACATAACCGCAAATCATGTTTTTTAACTTTATTAAATGTCCATTAGCAGAATCATCTAAGTTCACACATTCTTATAATTAAGATACTGTTTACATGAGGCATGGTGCACACCTATTGAAAATCTTCATCAATTGTTTCCACTTTCACCATCCACTTAGTTCAAACTGTTTTCTTCCATGTTGTGCCTTCCTTACAGCAGACAATGACTCAGGTACCACAAATGATGCATCTCCAAGCATAGTTCAAGCTGTGGGGCCTTTCAAAGTGTGGACCGCATGTTTCACAATGCCTGTCCTCCGACAGTCTTGATATGGCTATGAGACGGCAAATCTCACGCAAATGAAAATCCTTTGGACTTGTTCATATCTGTACATTCACAGAATAACAGTAGAGGTGTTAACCGAGCTCTTAGGTAAACATTAACCATTTCTTCGAATACAACAACTTCACGGAGTTTTGTGTCTGTACGCAGCTATGATATGATTTATTAAGAAACAATATGAAGAGAAGTCGCCGCTTGATTAAAATGGGTTAGCCGAGTAATAATATGCTGTAACTTTGGCTATCTATGAAAATATGTGTAAAATACACTTGAGAAAGAAAATCAATGAAAACAAATACCAAATAGACATGACTTCACAAGTTTGGCATTAGTTTTATAGTGTTGCAAGGATGCAGATTGTAATGACCTCAGATTTTTAACAAGTTATTTTAATCCTGTAAAACAGTTATTGCTACTTAGTAGATTCCATAAAAAAACGAGTATTTGCAAGATATGATTAACAATTCCACTGCACAATTTTCTAGAAAAATGGAATTTTTTATTAATAAATGTTCTCCAATTTTCCGTGAATTCAAGGAGAAATTCTTACGGCCGCTACTATGTCATCGAATATTCGGATCACTAGATAATACCGAAAACACCCCGCTTGCCGTACCGATGCATACGACAAAAGCAAGTCTCTACATCGGAGATACCTCGCAAAATCGTATAAAATGATGTTGAGACACTACCGAAGACTACTATTTATAGTTCGACTTCAATTATTGGCCGCGAGAAATTTTCATTGAATTCTGAAAAAAATTGGAGACCATTGATTAGTAAAAAAATATTTTTTTACTACAAACTGTATAGTGACTTTTTAAACCATATCTTGGAAACTGTTTATTAAAGAAACTTGAAAGGAGTGATAAACATTATAAAAAAAAAATCTCGGGCCACCATGTTTGTTACGGGTAAAATCCGAAACTACTGAACAGACTCATAACAAACTTCTTAGTTATTTATCATTTGATCCAACCTAAAAGATAGGATAGTTTTTATCTCAATTATTACTGTCCTTTATATTTGAAAAAAAAAATGTTTATTATACGAAAATAGTTTGTATTTATTGGTTAGTTCTAGGAATTCCTAAAAGATGGTGATGTAAGTAATGTTCACGACATAACAATACTATTTTAATTATTCGTGAATGTTTTTTTTTTTATTATAGTGTGTATTGTATTTTAATTGTGCAATTGCGCTTAAATGATACTATTTTCCAAACGATACAGTTTGGAAAATAGTATCATTTAAGCGACAATAGTGTTTATTTATTGGTTAGTTCTTGGAATCACTAATAGATGGCGGTGTCAGTTCGATACAACTCTCTTACATCGTTGTATAATTATGAAGTGTATTATTTTTTAACTTAATAGACACATTTTTTTGTTTATTAATCTCCATATTACCTCAAAAACGTGTAAGTATTTCATGCCTGTTTTTTTTTTTTTGTATTTAATTTTTATTAAAACGATTTTATTGACTTAGTATGGGTGTAAGTATGTAAGTGTGTATGTAACGGAATGTTTGAAAGTGATTTTCATCTCAAAACATCGGAATTATTTAAAATTTACTATAAGATGCTTATTACCCGATGACAATACATTAATTTCATAAATTTGTGCCATTATTCTAGCCAGGATTATCAGGACAGATAAAAAAAAAATATACGCTTTTGTAGCTAGCTGAACTAAAAAATTACAAAGTAAATAATAGTTTTTCGTGTGGTGCCGGACGTAAAGAATAGCATCATCCTATTTCTTTCCGTGAGTGTCGTAAAAGGCGACTATGGGACTTACTAGAAAGTGGCCAAAGCGTTCTCTATGAATCTTACCACCATAATGCGACGATAGCCAACCCGCCTGCCAAGCATGGCGATAATGGCAACACCCCCTGTAAATGCACAGAACCGGTCAAAGTAGTGGTTTTTGGGTGAGGTCTATGTCCAGCACTGGACGTCTTTCGGCAGAAATGATGATGAAGAATAGTTTAAAAAACATGATTAGACTTAATCAAGGTAATGATATCCTTCGATATTAACACTGTGTTGGCGCCACCGTTTCGGGCGACCTAACTTAGCCCCAATATCACGATTTATGCGACGCACTGTGGGGCGTAGTGCTGCCTTCTGCACCGGACCGGACGTTTGAACACGCTGGCGAGTGATTGGCAGTCTGCATCGGCTGACGTCACTTCGGCGGGAGAATACAAAGTCTTTAAAAGACCCTGAGCTCAGGGGACTGGACTTACTGGCTGCTTACGCTTCGCCATAGAAATATTACTATATTGTTTATCATTGCCATATTTGTTTTAATTATTTAACTGATCGTAAATTAAAAGTGATCAAGTCTATTGCCTATTTATTTAGTTATTCTTATTTAAAGTGGTATTGACTTACAACTGTAATTTGAAATCATCGTAAAAACCAATTATTTTTAAAAGAGTAACCGTGGAGTTTCTTACCGGTTCTTCTCCATAGGAATCAACAATTTGGAACCGTGCACTTAGTATCCGACATTTCATAAGTGCCCATGTAGGTTAATGTGTTTTTTTTTTTTTTAATTTGATTACAAACTAAGATGAGATAAATGAAATGTTAATTCAAAAAGACTATATCTGAGTGCTCAATTTCAACATTCCGATACTGTACCTACTTATCACTTTAAATTTTGGCCGATTTTTTTTTTCATGAAATGGTTTTAAGTCGGTGAATTTGATTGTATGAAAATAATGAGAGAAAAATTTGTAGAATCTGTTATTACTACTGGGTCAGCTAGGATTAAAAAAATATATATGGTCATTACAATCTGCCTCCTTGCAACATTGTAAACAAATAGAGAAAGAAAAATTGTTTAATCTGTCAAACAAAACGCACATAACAAGATAAAAATTTCAAAAAGATACATAAAATGCAACGGAGCCAAAAGCCCCGTATTCAAGTCATTAAAAAAATGAAACAGTTAACATAATGCCAAAGTTGTCAAGTGTCAAATAATTATGGAAAAAGTCTTATAATTTGTTGATATAGCAAATTTTGTGGTATTTAACATGATAATTTTTCATTAATAGCCAAGGTTACAGCATATTATTACTCGGCTAACCCATTTATAATCAAGCGGCGACTTCTCTTCATATTGTTTCTTATTAAATCATATCATAGCTGCGTACAGACACAGAACTCCGAGAGGTTGTTGTATTCGAAGAAATGGTTAATGTTTAGTTAAGAGCTTGGTTAACGCCTCTACTGTTATTCTGTAAATGTACCGATATGAACAAGTCCAAAGGATTTTCATTTGCGTGAGATTTGGCGTCTCATAGCCATATCAAGACTGTCGGAGGACAGGCATTGTGAAACATGCGGTCCACACTTTGAAAGGCCTCACAGCTTGAACTATGCTTGGAGATGCATCATTTGTAGTACCTGAGTCATTGTCTGCTGTAAGGAAGGCACAACATGGAAGAAAACAGTTTGAACTAAGTGGATAGTGAAAGTGTAAACAATTGATAAAGATTTTTCAATAGGTGTGCAGCATGCCTCATGTAAACAGTATCTTAATTATAAGAATGTGTGAACTTAGATGATTCTGCTAATGGACAGTTAATAAAGTTGAAAACATGATTTGCGGTTATGTGTTATTTATGTATTTTTCAATAGAATAGATATATTTAATTGCAAAGAATGTATGTACTACAATCAGTTGTTACAGTTGTGAGGAATCTATGTACTTTCTACCTATTTAAGTTAGTAAATTTAGTACATTTAAATTACAAAAACAAAATTTTAATAGTTCTTGTCGGTTAAGAAATCTTGTGCAAAAATATTAAAAAGTTCTATGTTTAATTATTGTACCTGTTGTTATTAATGTTTGCAATGGTATGTCTTTCAATTTTGGAAGGTGTTTTATTTAAAAGTCTATAACTACAGGCATAAAACAAAAAAATAAAATACAAAATGTTTCTTGAGTACAGATGTTTATTCACAATTAGTTTTGATATTGAGATCCGACGTTAACTATAGTTCTTACCAAACTTCTTGGCCGCCCTGAAGTTGGCTACAATGGCTGGATCGAATGAAAAACAGCACCGATCCGTGCCTTGCGCTTCAGAAAGCCAACTTCAGGGCGGCCTAGAAGTTTGGCGAGAGCTATACATAGGCAGTTACATTTGAGGTACAAAATATTGTTTGTTAGCTTCAAGTATGGCTCCTTGTAGGGAGACAAAGAAGTATCAAAACATGGAAGGCCACCCATATTGTCGCCAGATTAACTTTTTTATTTATAAACCAGTTTATTGCATTTCTTTATTGTCTGCGCATAATGTAGTGAAAATGGTGCTCTTCTGTACGTAGTGGAGATTTAAGATTGCAATGTTTAAATTATAAAGTAACAGTGAGTTTGACGTGTCCCTTCGTCCAGCATACTCACCATGGAATCCTGATATTTCATGAATGTCAAAAAACTGTTCTGAAATAGTGCTAAATAGTGCCCAAAGGAAAAAAATAGTGCTCTTGTACTTGCGAAGTTATAGCCATAGTTCGATGAGTATGCTGGACGAAGGTTTCGCCCAGCATACTCACCTCCGTCCGGAGAATCTGTATACGCTTCAAACATAATTCATACTTCAAAAAATAGTTCCCAAATAGTGCCAAACGGTGCCCAAAAAGAAAAAACAGTGCTCGAATAACTTCGGAGTTATAGGCTTCGTTCAGTGAGTATGCTGGGCGTAGGTTCTACGCCCAGCATACTCACCTCAGTGCGCGAATATCGAACGAGCTATAGGTACAATTTACGTCTCAAAAAATTGTGCTTGAAATAGTGCCCAATATCAGTCCAATTTTTGCTTGACTTTTGACTTAGAAAACCATTAAATTTTAATGTAAACTTCTACATACTAACGTAAAATGGGGTACAGTCGTCGACACATGTTTTTGGACAAAAATATTAAACTTTCTAATTGTAGACTTCATGTTATTGGAAATAATTATGGTATTTTCTCACATGTCAAAAACTTTCGATTAAATGCATTATTATATATTTTATAAATAATAATAAATGAATGAAACTTTAAGCGTAAATGAAGTCTATTACTTCATTGCATTGTGTGTTTGTCTGAATAAAAACAGTCATTTGCAGCCAATAAAATTAATATCTTGAAAAATTGTAAAAAGGAAATTATACAGTTTCTTTTTGTATATATGTTGCAGGCAAAACTTATAACCAGTCAAAAATAGTCTTCACTTCACGTCATATTATCTAAAAAATACATCTGTGTTAATTCTATAGTTACGTTTATACTTACTACCGACGCTCGCGCTGACTGATTCTACCTATTTCGATATTGAAATGTAACTAACGTGAACTTAAGACGAGAACAGATCCTGACGGGTAACGAGGACAAGCTTGTAATAAAAAAATTGAAGAAAAGTAAATTATATCCTAGCAAATAAGACAGTGTTTCATTTCCAGTAGAATTGGAGGATAAAACCAGGCCTCCGCAGAAGTAGGTATATAAATAGGTATTTGAGATCCAATTAGATAAACAAACAAGTTACATTACGTTATTATGTGTGTACCTACCTACATCAAACCTTTAAAAAAGTAACTAAGTAGGTACCCATTTTTAAAACTTCTTAAGCATGTCCTTAATTTTAAGTGTACAGTGTCATATTCAACGAAAAAATGAACGTGTTTTTGTAAAAAACAACTCGCTTGCTACCTAGTTTTACAGTGCAATTAATGAATGAGTGTAAAATCAATTTAGTTAAATGCCACTATTATAAATTGAAATATACTTACTGATTTGGGTGCAGCTCCTATATTGATTACGTACTAGATACACAATTTTATATAGGTAAATAATGACATCACCAACACATTGTTTGGTTTTGCAACCCACTATGTAGTCAAACTCAAAAGCCGGCGTTATTATAATGATGTGCGACGAAGTAAACAAACAAAGAAACTGAGAAGCGCTTGTTCGTTTCGATTGCTTTGTGACACAAAATGGACCCTTATCACCTTCAAAATACAGATCAGTCTTGTCTAATAATCGTAAGATGTTAGGGCAGCGCCATCTAGTATTTAAACATAAACATATTCATTTGCGTCGCGGGCGCCGCGCGTCGCTTTGTGACACAAAATGGACCCTTATCACCTTCAAAATACAGATCAGTCTTGTCTAATAATCGTAAGATGTTAGGGCAGCGCCATCTAGTATTTAAACATAAACATATTCATTTGCGTCGCGGGCGCCGCGCGTCGTAAGCCCCATACCTATTGACCGTACGTGCATCCATTACTGCCACACTATATTGAACTTTATCACATGAGGAATACAGGTCAATTCCGTAAACGTTGTGGTACCGTCCTTGATCCGGAAAATGATTATTTTGAATAATTTTGTCAGTTGTAAAGTAAGCATTAATAACAGCAACTTTATTTTTCATGCATGATTTACTTCATTTGATATCTTAATCCTTCAAGCGCCGTGATCTAGACAAAATATATAAAATCATTGTTCCTAGCTACCGGGGTCCCATGCGACGCGCGAAGGCTTAATCATATTATTATAAAGTATTATTAAAATAATGTGTAATTAATAATATTGCGATTCTAAAGTAAATACTCCCTTACATAGACAATTAATAATTTACACAAGACAAAAATTGTTAGAAAGAAAGTTAATAATATTGTATTCGACTGTACTCAATGTAATGTATGTAGAAGTTTACAATCAAAGGACATCAACCAAAATGGGCTAACCGTGAACAACCGTATTGGGAAAAAAGGAATTCATAAATAATTTAGTAATAATATTTATTGAACATTGGTTTCTATTCGAGAGTGTCAAAATAAAGAATATAAAAAACGAATAAAAAAGATTTTTAATTGTTTATTTTGTTTGTGTATGGTGACAGTTGCGGTGCAGCGTGCGGGGTGCGTTGAGTTAGGGTTGCCAAAATAAAAACCCAGAAAAAATAATATCGATATTTGATGTTTCGATTCGAGAAAATATTTTAATGTTTTGAAATGAAACATTAAAATATTTTCCTGGAAGACCGAGCTTTGCCCTGGCCATTACAGTATTTATCATTAGCATCATCATCATCTTAACCTTACATAAATAAAAAAAATATAGTTTACGTAGAACAACATTTTTTTATTGAAGTGATCAATCATCCATTTACCTCTCCTGGTCTAGGGTGAAGCGAGAGGGTGTGTCAGGCTTTTACTGCCTAAAAACACATCCTTTTCAGAAATTCCCCGCAGCCCTAGCGAGGACCGGTCCTTCCGGGTTCAAACGGTTTTGTTGACATCTCTTTGAGGTGCGCGTGGAATACTAAGCGCCGTCGACGACTTGGGCTCGGTTTGGACACTTACTGAACGGCCGGACGGTGAGCTACCCATTGCACGTCGTCCGCAAGCCTGCGCCTACAGTAGCTGCCACGAGGACACGAGAATACGACGCACGCGCCTCTCGAACTTACCAGGTCCGGTGTGGACCTGCGTTATGTGGAAGGTGAAGACGCTGTGACGCCTCTTCAGCCACTCCTCAAAGAGGGGATTTACCGCCATGATTATGGCGTGCCCACGTAGAACAAACGTTTAAAGTCGTATAGTCATTTATAGCAGTATCGGAGAAAAATAGTAAGAATCGTTCGTAATTGGTAATTTGTCTTCGTTCGTTTGGGTTTTGTCCATCGTGGTAACGGGTATTATTAACACGTGCTTTTTTTGAAGATTCTAATTGTAATGCAGCATGGGCCATAACCAACAGAATTACGCTAAACGTAGCAGCTCAGCACGATGGAATCGATTTCGAATCGAATGTTCGACCGGTAGTAGTGATAGTGCAGGAACTGGCAACACTGATCCAGACCCGACTGGTGATCGATTGTCAATGTCATTCGCTTTGCGTTTGCGTTCTTTTCTGTATCGTATTGTGAATATTATTTCGACTTCAGCTATTTTTGACGACTTGTGCTATTCAAAATGGATTCTGATGATTTTCTACCCAACGACCCCGGCTCACTCTCGGACTCAGTACCCGCTTCAAACGTTAACACTGGCATTTCTTCGGATAATGAACCCGCTTTACATGACGACTTGCGCGTGAACATGGACTTTCCGATTTTGCCTAGTGAATCTATACATTGTGTAAATTGTGGTACTGACATCACTCACAGGAGAAGACACATTGTTAATCTAGTGGAAGTGCAACGAGTTATACTGCAATGGATCGCACCACAAGTGGTAAGTACTAACTTCTAAGATGATTATGTACACAATTGAACATTTGGGTTGGCTCACACTAGTTAAAGGTTCTGGACGATAACCATTTTAAACTGTTTATTGCATATAAATAAAAAAATCATTTTTACAAGGATGATTGCTTTACGAAGTGACACTTATCTCTAGCAGAGATCTTTTGCAGTCAACCACTCTTTGTAGAATTTATGAAATGTATGTAGATATATGTCGGTTCTTTGCCACACTTTGCAGCTAAACTGGCTTTGTGAATTAAAACATAAATGAAGCGTTGTAAATCATCATCAGTCCTAAATCATAAGAGATGGGGTATTATAATGTTTTATTGTCTGTTTGCAACGGCTAGATGTTTTTTAGACATGGTGTTAGCCAATAAAATTGACAATTCAAAATACTATTTAGAATCCAATTCGGTTATTTAATTAAAAAAATAATGTATTGTATTTAATGGTTTATTTTATTTATATGCCATAAAACATTTTTTTACAGATTGGACAGAACAGCTCTATATGTCATCCTTGTTGGATTATAGCATTGAATGCATCCGTCAGCGTGCAAGGTTTATCGTCTGATGCCTCAACGAGCTCAGATCCAGGCCGTCACAGACAGTTATGTGTGAACTGCAGATGTTCACTATTAAGGATTCGATCTCATGGGATAAGCAATGACACAGAACGAGAGAGACTTATCCGAAGTGTTATTTTGCAATGGATTCAACCACGTGAGGTAATTTTTTTTAATGTGATGTAGGTTCCAAAATAACTAAGATTTATGTGATCTATCCATATAGTGCACTATTGTAATTGCAGAGATCTTTAAGGTTATTTATTTTCTCCTTGTAAGTATTGTGCAAGCAGACTTAAGGACACCTATAAATGTCAGAGAATAGCCAGTAGCATTCACCTATGTTATGGTCAACAATAGCAAACCCTTACCTGACTGTATGCAAAACTGAGTTTAATGATTATAGGCAGTTGATGCTGATGATGTTAAGATTATTCATTCTTCAATAGTAATGTTCTTTTTTGTTTCAGCTGACAGCATCTGATACAATCTGCCATCCTTGTTGGCAAAGAGCTGACAGACACAGTAGACGTAATGTTGGGAGAGATGCTATTGATGATGTACAGCAAGGTGTTAACGAAGAAATACAGCAAGGTGTTAACGCAGAAATACAGCAAGGTAGTGACAGTGGAGTCGAGGTACCAGTAGGTTCCATATTTTTACCCCATATGAGAAGAGCTCCAGATACACAAGCACATTGTTTCCTACCTGGTTGCAATTCTGAAGAAAGACTAAGGATTCCTTTGTGGCTTAGAGTATATATTTTTAGTGAGTACAATTACTATGTACCACAGCAATGTAGAATTTGTGAATTCCATTTAAGAAATGACAATTTTGACATTTTGAGTAATGACTTGCAATCAATACAATATTTTACTGCTAATCACATAGAAGACTTTGCTTCATTCGTAAAAGAAAAAGTAATAATAGACTTTGCGAATATACAGCAAATGTCTGATGACTCAGTGCATTATTGGACTGGTTTAACCAAGCACCAGTTTTTTGAATTAAAAGCCGATGTGCAACAAATAAATAATATGCGAAATGGCACATTAGCTCTTGCTGCATATCTTATGAAAATAAGAACTGGCGACAGCAACGAGCGGATATCAACATTATTAAATACACCCCCTACCACTTTAGTAAGATTATTAAAGAAGGTTCGTCAAATACTTATTGATGATTTTGTTCCACGGAACTTAGGGATAAATCATATAACACGAGCTCAAATTGCTGCAAGAAATCTTATGATACCTAATGAGCTGTTTGGCGGAGCAGATAGGAACCCAATTATTATTCTGGATGGCACCTATTTATATGTACAGAAAAGTTCTAATTATTTGTACCAGAAAGATACTTATTCTTTGCACAAGTATAGGAACCTCATGAAACCGTTTATGATGGTATGTTCTGATGGTTATATTATAGATGTACTTGGTCCCTATCCAGCAACAACATCGGATGCAGCTATCATGATTGATGAATTTAATAATGAAAATAATATTTTACGAAGGTACTTTCAACCTGGGGATGTTTTTTTGCTAGATAGGGGTTTCAGAAACTGTGTCCCTTTACTACAACAGTGTAACTATACTGTTCACTTTCCACTATCCCTGCAACAGGGTGAAAATCAATTATCAACAGCGGCAGCTAATAAGTCAAGAACGGTGACAATGTGCAGGTGGATTGTTGAGGCAGTAAATGGCATTTTTAAAATGTCTTATAAAATATTTAGGAGTGAATTTTTCAATACTGCATCCACTCACGCTATGACAGATTTCAAAATAGCTGCTGCTTTGATAAACAAGTTTCACCAAAGGGTTTCAGATAGACCAGATGCAGGACAAATTGTAAATGTAGTGAATGAAAAACTACACACAAACAATTTATTAGCTGATTATGTGATTGAAAATAATTTAAATCGAAGACGGACACAGTTCTCTAACTTAAATGCTACTATTGACAATGTTGAATTTCCTAGATTAACATTTGATGAACTTGTATTAATAGCATGTGGAACATATCAGATTAAACAGGCGAAGTCTTATTATGGGGAACACATAAGAAATGATGGTTCCTATACGATTGAAGTGTGCATTGATAGAGCCAGTGACCTTTTACAAGGATTTCCTTCGGTCGAGAATTCCGCATTATTGCGAGGAAAAATACAAAGCAGGCATATAAGCCGTAAAATATATTTCATTTATATATTATACGAAAATCACACTCCAGGCATCCAAGCTATTAAACAATATTGTTGCAACTGCATAGTCGGCCGAAGGACTGTAGGTTGCTGCGCTCATATCATGTCTGTGATATGGTATTTAAGCTGGGCAAGGTATGAAAATGTAACTCCACCTGCTCAGTTTTTAGACCATGTTTTATTAACATATGAAAATGAATAGTTTTACAAATAAACAATTTATTTTAAAGTATTGTAGTTTTTTTTATTTTATTATGTATTATATTAATCAATTTGACACAAAACTTCTTATCTATATGTTTTCTTTGTACTATAAGCCACTCAATAAAATCAAAAATAGTGCAATATTTTTATGTTCATGTTCAAGCCCAAACGCCATACAAAGTGGTTGATGTCCTTTAATGGTTTTCTAGGTCAAAAGTCAAGCAAAAATTGGACTGATATTGGGCACTATTTCAAGCACAATTTTTTGAGACGTAAATTGTACCTATAGCTCGTTCGATATTCGCGCACTGAGGTGAGTATGCTGGGCGTAGAACCTACGCCCAGCATACTCACTGAACGAAGCCTATAACTCCGAAGTTATTCGAGCACTGTTTTTTCTTTTTGGGCACCGTTTGGCACTATTTGGGAACTATTTTTTGAAGTATGAATTATGTTTGAAGCGTATACAGATTCTCCGGACGGAGGTGAGTATGCTGGGCGAAACCTTCGTCCAGCATACTCATCGAACTATGGCTATAACTTCGCAAGTACAAGAGCACTATTTTTTTCCTTTGGGCACTATTTAGCACTATTTCAGAACAGTTTTTTGACATTCATGAAATATCAGGATTCCATGGTGAGTATGCTGGACGAAGGGACACAGTTTGACTATTGTAATTTATGTCAGGACTCTCATGGCTATCCTTTAGTACCTAATATGCATGATTTCAGTTTTTTTGGATATTTATAATTAAATTATTATTGTCAAGCTATTTTATTAAAGTGTGGAAATGTTATGCGGATAGGAATAACATGTAAAGTGTATAAAAGAATGTGTGTAATTATATTATTGTGTGTGATGAACTGTTGAAACTTAATACAGTTGTGTGTGACGAACTGTTGAAACTTTATAGAATAGAGAGAGAATAACTGTTGATATTTAATGGAGATTTAATAAAATTGAAAACATGATTTGCCGTTGTATGTTTTTTATATACAAAATGATAAATACTTTTTATTTATTCAGTTTAACGGTTTGACTACTGTAATTTATGACAAGTCTCTCACGGCTATCCTTTAGTAATAGTGCATGATATCAATTTTTTGGATATGTATATTTAAATTATTATTGTCAAGCTTCTTTATTAAAGTGTGGAAATGTTATGCCGATAGGAATGCAACATGTGCCGTGTAAAGTGTTTAGATTAAAATTATGTGTGTAATCAGATGATTGTGTGTGATGAACTGTTGAAACTTAATAGAGATTTAATAAAGTTGAAAACATTATTTGCTGTTGTGTATTATTTATATAATCATCATCAATCACTAAATATTATATTTTTAGATTAATAATGTCGAGCTACTTTATTAAACTGCAGAATGCATTGGAAATGTCATGTGGGTATGAATGCAACATGTCTCATGTAGAAATTCTAGCTAAAACGAACGTGTGTAATTAGGAGATGATTGTCTGTGATGATACTTAACTCTTCATATGCTGTAAACGTGGATTCTCGCCAGACACAATGGTTTTTTAATTGTGTCTGTAATTACTGCATTCAATGGATTAATGGAGATTTAATAAAGTTGGAAACATGATTTGCAGTTGTGTTATTTATTTATATGTATATTAAAACTGAACGATCGGGTCCCTTCAAAAAGATACTAAATGTATTTGGCTCCCTCTAATACGATGGTTGTTGGCGACGCTCGTTTGCACGTAGTTTTGTCGGAACCCATAAATATATGGTCTTAAAGCCTCATTAGTACAGTCACATCCTTCGGGTACGCCATTTTGTTAGTTTGCGTTGCTAACGAATCACTTTGCGGGCTTTCAAAAATGGACGCAACACATGCTCGTAAACATTAAGAAAATACGGTAAAGTTCATCGAAATGTCGATGTCAATCAATAACTATGAGTGTCGAGACTACCAAATATCGTACCATTGCTACTAAACCGAACTATGAATACGTTTTGCGCCAACTGACATCGTTTTGTTCAAGTTAATGTATGACTTTGGTCCGTATCTCAGATGTCGAGACTTCCATTTTGTCGCTGGCATCGTTACGGCAACCGATTTTTTTCGGTTTTATTTAGCAATCGGTATTTTGCGATAGTGTCGCTTTCTATGTCGAGACTGCAGGCCCTGGTCGATCGACCATGCGACTGTTTTTACTAAGCCACAGGGCCTCTCTCTATCGATCCATACACAATAATCTGAACAATGTACCTTTACATCCTACCATATTAGACGATACTTATCTAAATATTTGTACATTTTGTACTAAGCACATGTAAGCAATTAGTTCTGCTGTCGACCTTGGCGGCCATGGCAGTTTGTTGTCTTTCAGTCGTGATTATGTCATACCTTTACGTCACAACTGAATAGAGATGCAGGAGTGAATCGATATTTGAGAGCAAAGGAGCACATTGCCTTAAAAAACAACGTAATGTCTCAAGTCATTGCAATTTTCCTCTTATATTTTTGTTATCTATCTATCTAAAGACATAACCAAATTCACTAGAAGTTGGTCAACACAGTGGATTATTGTTCTAGGACAGATTGCCAAAGTACTGAAAAAAAAACAAAAAAAAAACTGGCCAAGTGCGAGTCGGACTCGCGCACCGAGGGTTCCGTACAAACCTGCAGGTATTCACGGTTTATGCATAAGGTTTATGTTTATGAAATTAAATGTTTTTTTTTTAAATTTTATATTTGAGTTGACTGAATGAAAGGTAAATTATGGTTTACGATTTATGACGTATTAAAAAAAAACTACTTACTAGATCTCGTTTAAACCAATTTTCGGTGGAAGTACACATGGTAATGTACATCATATATTTTTTTTAGTTTTATCATTCCCTTATTTTAGAAGTTACGGGGGGGGGGGGACATTTTACCACTTTGGAAGTGTCTCTCGCTCAAACTATTCAGTTTAGAAAAAAATGATATTAGAAACCTCAATATCATTTTTGAAGACCTATCGATAGATACCCCACACGTATGGGTTTGATGATTTCTTTTTTTAGAATTTCAATTCTATGTATGGGGAACCCCAAATATTATTGTTTAAAAAAAATGATATTAGAAACCTCATTATCATTTTTGAAGACTTATCCATAGATAACCCCACACGTATGGGTTTGATGAAAAAAAAATTTTCGAGTTTCAGTTCTATGTATGGGGAACCCTAAATATTATGGGTTTTTTTTCAATTTTTGTGTGAAAATCTTAATGCGGTTTACAGAATACATCTACTTACCAAGTTTCAACAGCATAGCTCTTATAGTTTCGGAAAAAATGGCTGTGACATACTCGGACGGACAGACAGACAGACATGACGAATCTATAAGGGTTCCGTTTTTTGCCATTTGGCAACGGAACCCTAAAAATGTATCTATCAATAGCTATACTACTTTATATATTTTTTTATTTATATGAAGTTAAGCGCTTAAGGTGAATGCTCCAAACCAGCCCGCGAAATTCAAAATTTCTTACGTTTTTAGGGTTCCGCACCTTAAAAGGAAAAAGCGGAACCCTTATAGGATCACTTTGTTGTCCGTCCGTCCGTCCGTCCGTCTGCCAAGACCCTTTTTCTCAGGATCGCGTGGAGGTATCAAGCTGAAATTTATATCAAATATTCAAGTCTACTGTCCCTTAGAGCTATGAAAAAATCAAACTTCTAAGCTAACGCAATCAAAAGATATAGTCGTTTATGCTGCAAATTTTCGCAAATTTTCGAAACTCGCAAGGGAATCAAAACCTAAAGGGTACTTCCAGTCGATCTAGAATTTTGAAATTTGGTACGAAGTAACGTCTTATAGCACAGATAAAGGAAAAATTGCGAAAACCGTAAATTTTTAGTTACATCATATAATAAAAATATTTTTTTAAATTTTAAACTTTATACCTACAGGTTTGTACGGAACCCTCGGTGCGCGAGACCGACTCGCACTTGGCCGGTTTTTTTGCAATATGCAGGCCAGTGCTAGGTTGTATGTTGATTAAAATATTATTCGCGACTTTAAGACGTATGTAGTTACAGAATTATAATCATCAAAATCACCAATACAACCCTCCAAGTTCATAAAGGCCTAAGAACAAAAAAAAAGAGAAAAAGTCATTCCTATAGCTTTATGAACTTAGAACGTTGTATTGATGATTTTGATGATTATAATTCTGTAACTACATATGGCTTACAGGCGCGAATAATATTTTTTATCAACATACAACCTAGCACTGGCCTGCAAATTGCAAAAAACGTAAGAACTTTTGAATTTCGCGGGCTGGTCGGAGCATCCCCCTTAAGCCGGACTGTTACCGCTTGGCCACTGTTGCTCTCGCTAGTGCGTAAAATAAGTAAAAAAAAGTCGGCGCGAATGAAGTCTGTCTGACAAAGTTTGCAAGCCGCAGACTTTAAAGTTTGCCGGCTGTGTGTCCCCAGTCGTAGGAGCATTTCTTTTTTCAAAAGCGACCCTGTACAACGATGGTGAAGGAAAACACTTTGAGGAACTTCGAGTGTTTTTTTTAAATTTATTTAGGATGTATACCGGATGAATTTGCGTAGTACCTCCTCAGAACCACCGTGCGTTTAGGACCAGAGGCATTTTTACACGCTTTATAATTTAGCTTCACTTGTATGTTTGTTTGTAACCGACTCCTTATTGCGCGGTTTTGGCCCACTTTAAACGACCAGCACGCGTAGCATGACCACCGTAGAAATGGGTTTTGTCGACGGAAGAATAGACATAATTACAGATTGCAGAAAGATTAAAGACAGAATTAAAGATTCTAGAAAGATTTGTACCGTTTTATGCGGGCGTAGCATGACAATTCTATCTCTATTCTACCAAGAATAGACAAAACCCATTTCTACGTTGGTCATGCTACGTGTGCAGATTTCATTTAAACTCTGTAGACTTATCGAGTACTGATAACAATACTATAATTTCATAAATTTATGCCATTATCCTTGCCAGGGTTATCAGGACAGCAAACAACTGTCTTCGAAAACTACGCTGACATACGTCACAAACTACGCTGATATACGTCTCAAAATTCGAAACACCCTAAAAAATAGAAAATAAATAATACATAAAAATTGTTAGAAGCGTGTTTTTTAGTTTTTAAACTATTTTTAAATGTTTTTTTGGAACGACATCTCCCAGGTCAACCTATGAGCTATGAGGTTGTCGGCTGCTTAACCGGATATATAAAAAGAAAATACTAGAACGACTACACGAGTAAATTAGCAAGCTTTTTTTTGGTGTTATTTTTTATTTCAAAAATTGATATTTGCCGCAAGCGTTGATACCATTCAGTGAAACGGCTGGTCAAACAGAACATAAATGCGCACATACAAAATTTCGTAGTACGTAAAATGTTCAAGTTCAATTCAACTCACAGTCACGAATTAAAACTTTAAATATAACATAACATCACTCCTGTATTCCCAAAAGGGTTAGACAGAGATGCACCTATTGTACACCAACATTTCGCCAGATTTGTTTAAGGTGAATGCTCCAACCAGCCCGCGAAATTCAAATTTTCTTACATTTTTTGCAATTTGCAGGCCAGTGCTAGGTTGTATGTTGATTAAAATATTATTCGCGACTGTAAGACATATTATGTAGTTACAGAATTATAATCATCAAAATCATCAATACAACGCTCTAAGTTCATAAAGCTGTAGGAATGACTTTCTGTTTTTTTTTTTTTTGTTCCTAGGCATCAAACGACCTCTCCTGCTCTGCGTGTCTACTCGGCGTGTGAGACTTTTACTGACTAAAACCCACCCGTGTTCCTTCAGTTGCCAGTGCCACGGCCATGGTAACTCGTTCGAACAATTCCGGGACCACAGTATACAGCCTGACATCGACTTGCAAATTACAAAAAACGTTAAAAAATAATAATTTCGGGGCCTACCCTGAAGCTTCCACAGCTTCCACTTTAGGACCCATGTGGGAGGGATGTGGAGGGAGCGAGCCTATTGTCATCAACTGGGCACAAATTCAGGCTTGCTGCGACTGAGAATCATCATCATCATTTCAGCCGAAAGACGTCCACTGCTGGACATAGGCCTCCCCAAAAGGGGGTGTTTGCCATAAACACCACGCTTGGTAGGAGGGTTGGCGATCGCAATATGGTGGTAAAAGGCATAGGGAACGCTACTACCCATTCTCTAGTAAGACTGAGAATATCCAGATCGAAGACCAAATTAACACTGTCCGACCGGCACAGGACCTCATCCCAGGGGCGGTCCGAGGGGGGGGGGGGGTGCTAGGGGTCATGACCCCCCCCCCCCCCCCCCAAAGCTAGTCATACTGTCGAAACCCTGAACGATTTGCCTGTCTAACTATCTTAATATTGTTCTCACTTGAGCCACGGAGACTCCGATGGACCTTTGCAAAAAGATTATAACCCGGGACATCATGCTGATCAGTAGCGCTTGCGACTACTAGACCAAACAGGATGTATCTTCCTAAAAATATTCTTCAGTACTCATGGTGACCCCCCCCCCCCCCAAATGTCAGGCTGCGACCGCGCCTGCCTCATCCTCAGAGCAGCTCTATGACCACTAGACCAACGAGGTAGTCAACATCTTTAACTAAATAATGTTACCCAAACCTCATAAACATTTTGTTCCTAAGACAGAATACGTAAGGAAATAGGTAAAACTAAAACCTATAGAAAAAGCGAATGCCATTGTAGATACAAAAAATAACTGACCGAAGAAAATAAGTTTTTTCTGAACACAAAAGAAATAAATACACAAGTAATAACAAGACGTGCCATCAAGAAAAATAAACCTTTTTAGCAAAATTACTCCTTGCTACCGATACTAACATTCTCACAATTTTATTCATCAATGATAAATGCAAAAATAACATTTGCACGGCCAACATGGCCGAAGATCACACAAGACGGGGAGGTTCAGAATGCAAAAGAGGAAGTCTTTGCCCAACAGTAGGATACAAAACAGCCGAAAGGTAAAGAACAAGTCCTAAAAAATACATTAAGAAATACGAACGATTAAATGAATTGAGAACCTTTTTTGAGGACTAACAAAAATAACTTCTCTATTAACTATGAAAACAACAATGTTCGTTCTACAAACCACCATTTTTCTAAAACCCACTGCAAAATCTAATAAAACGTAACTTTATTTTGTACTAAATTCAACACAACATAATTTACTTATACAACTACGCAACAAACTGTACCTTTTAAAACCACTATAAAATCTATATTTCTCTAAAAATCGTAAAGCGAAAATTTTGTACCCCAAAAATTACACGGACTAAGTATAAAATTTAGCACAGGTAAAGTTTATATGAAGAAAGCGCGCAGAAAACTAAATTTTTTTGGTATTCATGGATTAGAAATACATTTTTTTTTTTTTATAATCACAGTCGAATTTTGACCTTTGGGCTACACTACTTCAATTAGAATATACTTTTTATAAACACACAGAAAACTATACCATTTAAAATCACCTTTTTACTCAAAAAACACTAAAAAATAATAACATGAACACTCAACTTCATAAGAGTGTAAAATCACAGTATCACTTGAAGGCCGTCTGAAAACTAACTGAAAAGTGTCGCAACTGATTCTATTATCGCGCGTACCGATAGCAAAGCAAAGTTAATATTTGCACAGTTTAATTTTATTATGTCGTAATATAGATATTTAAGAATATTACACAATTAATCTGTAGATAAATGGGTGATTTTAGAATTTCTGTTTTTCGGGGAGGGCAGATTTGAGAGCCGGCTTTTCTTGTTTCTAAATGTTTGCAGCAATCCAATCAATTTGCTCCTAGCAAAAAAGCTAAGTTTCTCATTCTAGAAAAAACAGTACACCCACGTTTCACCAATTATGTTTAAGTTCCGTGAAATAGGGGGGGCAAGCCTATTGCCATCAGTTAAGAAGCTTAAGAATTATAGAGACAACAATTGAAAAGAATATGCTTATACGGTTTGGCCCTGTTGAGAGGATGAGCAAAATGGGCCTAACAAAAGAAATTTACGAAGCGTGTGTAAGAGGTAACCCCGGGGTCAATTTTAGGGAGGCCTAGGCGGATATACATATATGTGGCTTTTAGGTGATGTTCTTGAGAAGGCTCGTGGGTACCGCGTAGTACTCGCAACCAGCGTACGTGTGTGACCAGAGGCCCTAGTGTGAGTTTCCGAACCAACGCGGTCAATGCGTTCGGAGCGCCGAACGCATTGATCGCGTTCGGCGCTCTGATTGGTCCTTCGCCAAACCAGGGGCCAATTGGAGCGCCGAACGCGGTCGATGCGTTTAATCAAGATGGTTTAAGGGGGATGCTCCGACCAGCCTGCGAAATTCAAAATTTCTTACGTTTTTTGCAATTTGCAGGTCAGTGCTAGGTTATATGTTGATTAAAATATTATTCGCGCCTGTAAGAAATATGTAGTTACAGAATTAAAATCATCAATACAACGCTCTAAGTTCATATAGCTATAGGAATGACTTTTTCTCTTTTTGGTGGGTTGTATTGGTGATTTTGATGATTATAATTCTGTAACTACATACGTCTTACAGGCGCGAATAATATTTTAATCGACATATAACCTAGCACCGGCCTGCAAATTGCAAAAAACGCAAGAAATTTTGAATTTCGCGGGCTGGTTTGGAGCATTCACCTTAAAGAAACCTACACTAGGACCATTGATGTAGGAAAGTAAACGAAGCAAAATTTGTATAAACTAGCTTTTGCCAGCGGCTTCGTCCGCGTATTATACAAATAAATCTTCCTCTTGAATCACTCTGCCTTTTGATGAAAACGGCATTAAATCCGTTGCGTATTTAAGAAGATCTAAACGTACTAAACACGAAATGCGACTTTGTTTGATATTATGTAAAGATCTCGTTCGTAAAGGTGTAGGTATATCATCGCAAATGGCGTTCTGTTTTCCTGCGTAGGTACCTCATGGGAAGCACACTCGAGATTGTGTGTATAATGTAAGAAGTTTATTTTACACACCGTACCGGAATCCTTTATCTACAATCCTACACATTAATGCTATAACCGCGCCTCAGCGAGTCGCGAGCACGCGAACCACTGAAGCACGCCTACGACATGCCATCATAGCTATTATGATTTAAATTTTAAACTAAGGATCTTGTTGTCTAACAACTAGTTTAATCATTTGTGTAAAAGATGGTTGAAGAGATTTATTACAGACTTTTTATTTAACAATAATAATTGTCGTCGAGGCCGTATTTCGGCTATGGTGGCCAATCTCAACGGAGTTTAGCATTCGGCGCGGAAAATATTATAGTGCACAAGCGCGTACGCAGACACAGATGCACTCTCTTCCTTCACTCTCATAGTCCGATGGGACGGCAATCCGACACGACCGGATGGAGATCAGGCGCAGGACCAACGGTGATAAGTGCGCTTCGAGGCACGACGGTACCACACCACCAACTTCCAATTTCTGGCCTGTTACTAAAAAATTCCTTATGGAAAAACTCAATAACTTAACCTGACCTGGCATTCCAACCTAGGACCCCACGTTTCACAGTCACGGTTATGACCAACGGGTTAATTAGGGACTAGAGTCTATAGACTACCACAGGAGCATTTTCCTGCAGGGTGTATCCTGAACCGTCTCCGAATTCAAGTGGGAAGGTGTAAGTCGAACCTCGTAAAATGGGGCTACCTCGGCGGAACGACAGCAGGGTGTGGATGTGGAGCTGTGTCACAAACTATGCTCCACCTCCTATCCTGCCCTCAGTGTCCCAAATCATGCAGCCAAGGTGACGTCTGCGCTGCCATCGAGAACGCTGTTGAAGTAGCGAAGTTTTGGACCAACAAAATTTGTACATCTGTCGTGTCTGGGACACGAAGAAAAACGAGAAGAAGTCTTCGTTTATTATCGTTTTAACTGGAAATCACCATCTGCCTGGCCTCTCCCCAACCATGTTGAGGTCGACTTCCAGTCTAACCGGATGCAGCTGAATACCAGTATTTTAAATAGAGCGACTACCTGACCTCCACAACCTAGCTACTGATACGATATCCTTGATAAGACGAGTTGTCAGACTTTCGGACTTCTGACGACCCGTAACGACTGTCAAAGTTTCACAAATGACAACGGCTTAGCGTGCTTACCAAGGCACAGAGCGGTATCGATATGTAAATATGGTCATTGGTCACCCATCCAAAGACTAACCGCGGCAAGCATACCTTAACCTGATCAATCGAACCGACCAGCTGTTATTACTCAGCCACAAGCCGCTGTTGTTTTACTGACCCTACAAATAAGTATACTCTACCCAACAATGTCATGCTATGCCGACTGCGTGAACGAGGCATTAGCACGCTTGAATGGGGCACGCCTGTTTGTGTAACGTCGTAAATCTTATTTAGAACTAGCGTTTGCCCGCGGATTCGCCCGCGTGGATGTCGGAAAATATCCCCATTATTTTCATACAGAGTCAAATCAAACTGCAGATGTGATGGGTATCGTTATGTATCCACGACAAAAAAAAAAAAAAAAAAATTACACACAGCAGTAAAAATTTAGGAGTGTAAAGAAATTGAGAACCTTCTCCATTCAATGGATGGCGTTCAAGCGATACATCGCAAAAGAATAGCGTCGCTGATGCGCCGCATACGGGGCAGCCCCAACAGCTTCCTGTATCTTATTGCAGGGAGAATGGATGTGGACTGCTCCTTCATGGAACACTGGACAAAACTACATGTACGAGTAGTGCGGTCTTGATCCAGTGTTTCTGTTGTGTAGTCCTGTTCATATTATATTAGCTATTTAAAAATTATAATTAAATAAATAAGTATGGATTATTATAATGTAATGATTGTAATTTATTGTAATTAATCTGAATTAAATTGAATTGAATTCTCTTCAAAAAAAGATTTGAGTGTTTTTTGAGGACCTAGGCAGTTTTTTGTGTTGTTACTTAAAGTATGATTTGAGAAAATATGTTTGCTCTTGTTTTATCGTATTAAGATATCATTACCAATTCCGTCTTGGAAGTTAGGAAACAAAATTTACTAAATTAAGCGCGATCGAAGCCCCACAAAAAAAATGTTTGTTTTTTTGTTGTTTTGTCATGTAATTACATCGATAATCATCAAGCCTGCGGACTTTCGCTAGCTGATTTAATTCCACCCTGTATAACTCTAATGGTTTACGCAGCGAACCAACCTAAAGCCTCCAGTCGGCACAATCATTGTCATATTTCAGCCAATTTACACAAAATAATCATTAATTATGTAACTAATCCTTCCTCATGAATCACTTCCTCCATTGGTGAAAACCGTATGTATCGAACATCCGTTCGGTAGTTTTTGAATTAATGACGTTCAGGCAGACAGACGTGGGGAGGGGGCTTTTTATAAAAATATGTAGTGATGATGGTTATAGAAACGATGATACTCATACAATAATAAGTGAATAATGAAGTATCTTTTTTTGGGAAAAAATGTATATTGTGAATTAAATTAACGAAAAAAATTAACAGTCAACATTTTTCTACATGACTGCGCGACGCATAGGATGAGTTTGTCAGGAGTGTTTGAGGCACGCTAGAGACCAAACGCATGGGCTTATTTAAAGGCTTTTCGTTAAAATTAACAATAAAGTGCTTTATTGTTCCCTACTGCATGAGATTGCTTATATATAGTATTAAGTTTAACAGTCTGTCTCTTAAATTATAATTAACTTGTTTCTAAGAAAAAAACAAACACTTTTTTTCGTGGTTTTTTTTAAGCTTTAATTGTTATTGATCAGTTGGATTACAAATTCGAAATAAAAAATTGGGCGAGATATAAAATTACTTAGTGTCAATTTAGAATTTTAATTAAAAGTAAAGTGTTAATAAAGTTTTTTTGCCTACTGTACAAAATTTTATTACAGCTTGTGCAGTTAATGCTTTTGCAGAACAATTAACAAATTAGTGAAAACACATTCTGTACTTAAGTAATGTTACAACTTGCAAGCAACATCTTTCCAGCAACAAACTAATTTTACTGCAGGAATTCTGGTTGTAATTTTTGTTAAACAGTCAAAAAAGAAAAATAATAGATTCAGCCTATTGTGTTCAAACACAGTTCTTCTTTCTGTGCGAGGGAGAGGGCCGTAATGCACTACATCGGGCCCAGTGCGGGATGGTATATGTGACATGACTTTGAATATTTGGTTTAAGGACAGGCCGGTTTCCTCAAGATGTTTTCAATCATCATTTTGAGAGCAGTGGTGATGAAATAATTTACAGAATTAAAGCACCTGTCTGAGATCGAAACTAAAACCTACAATTCGTCAGTTGTAGCCTTTACCCCTGGGCCACCATACCAATGTTCACTAAAGTATATGAAACCCGTTTATTTTTTAAGTTTTTAAGAATACAACTTGTTACTCTGCAATTTTCTATTTATTATGCCGTAAAAACTATGGTATAATCCTTTTTTGCCCGCAACAGAGAAGCACTGTTTTATTATGAAACATATAAAAAAATATTGTGTCCTGGCCAATTGGGTCCTGAAACACAGGTACTTTAACCTAGCACTGGAGCCAGGGCCTCACATTTTCTGTAACCAATTTTTTACGGCAATATAGAATTTATAATTTAATATTACTTACAAAGCCACTCTTCGCTTTCTCATGGCGGGACATTTTTCTTTTTTTAACATCCAGATGCATTCTGTAACAAAAAGAAAATAATGTTAACTCAAGTCATTTTTTAAAACTTCATTTTCCCAATGACCATAAAAAGATCCAAAAATGACAGCCGGACCAAAAAATAATAATTTAATGCCCTCTGGTACTCAGTACAGTACAAGGCCACAGGGCTGATCCTGTAACCTCAATAACATTTTTTCTTTTTCTCTATTTCGATCAACTCAACTATGGCTAATAGATCAAAAGTCATTTATTCAAACTAGGGTCGCGAGATTGTTCGAAAGAGATACCGTGACCCTGGCACATGGGCAACTGAAGGAACACGGGTGGGTTTTAGTCAGTAAAAGTCTGACACGTCCTCCCGCTCCGCCCAGAGCGGGAGAAGTCATTTGATGATTTCCCATCCAGAAAAAAAAAAAAAAAGGGGTTGCCCTTTGTGTGTAGTCGGCGATCTCGGCTTACGGCGTCGCTAGAAGAGGCAGGCTGGATCGGAATGATTATCATTTCATAATCAGACTATATTTTTCCCACTGCTGGGACACAGTATGTTATTATTTAGCCAATAGCCCGGCTTCTATTTCTTTTCTTGTACAGTTGCCACTATGTCAAGGTACCCGAAACTGTCAAATTCTTTTTAGGTTTTCAACTTTAACGCTGAACCTATACTTCAGCGTTAAAGTTGAAAACCTATTACAGAAATTTGACAGATTATAGTAGCTTCAAATGCTGGCATCTGTACATTAAATAGAAAAGGAGATAAGAATAAAACTTAAATTGCCTACACATGGTGGAACTAGGTAACTAACTACTAAATATTTATCACATCTATTTTTCTAAATTAAATTTATGACAGTTCAGTGTACCACCCCAAGGGTTTCTGGTAGAAAATAGACATTTTCTACCAGAAACCCTTGGGGTTCTGCATTGAAAATCGCTGCGCATTTGTGTGCATAATAATTCTTTATTGTTAATGATTAAAAAATATAAATTATGTACAAACATCAACTGATTTGTATGCTTGAAGTATTAATAACAAGTAAACTACATTTTTAAAAGACTAAAAGTGAACATTCTTTTAAGTTATTAGCCAGAATGGCAGTTTTATAAATTTACTGACCTAAAAACTTGACATAAATAACAGTTACAAACGCATTGTTGTCTGAGAATATCCTATTTGTGTTATTTTAAAACCAGGTAAAAACATGGGAAAAAATGTTACTAAACATCTGTTTATTTGTATTGAAAGCAGAATCATAATCACAAGCCTCGTTTATTTCGATTGTGGAGTTACCGTGGCCCTGGCACAGGGAATTGTAGGAACATGGGTGAGTTTAAGTCAGTAAAAGTCTGACACGCTCTCCCGTTCCACCTAGAGCGGGAGAAGTCATTTGATGATTTCCCGCACAAAAAAATCCTCTTTATTTATAAACATTGCTTAAAGTTAACTAATGATTAGCTACTGTTCAACCATACATTTTTGACGTTTTAAAATCTTTTAACTTTAGGCATCATCAAAAAATAGCTGGTAAAAACTGGATGAGCAACAGTCAAGATAAATTGAAATGGAAAATGATGGAGGAGGCTTTTACCCTATAGGGTCCATACAATGAACAACTCCACTGTTACAATAAATTAGAATGCAACTCCCATAATTATTGTAAGAATAAACATTTTGAGGGCTGTCTCGGGCAACTTGGCAAGCCCTATATCACTTGCCCAGCACTGGATTTCTGTTCACCTAAGTGAGAACAAAAAATGACGTATGAAATGAACAAATTGAAGATTATACTACCTTTATGTTTTAATTTTGATTCTATTTTAATTATGACGTTGATTTTATTTTGAATTTTGCATTTATTTTGATTATGATTTTAATTTTGTCTTTGATTTTAATTTTGATATTGGTTTTTATTTTGAATTTTTCATTGCAATCTTGATTATGTTTTTAATTTAGATTTCAAATTTTAGTTTTGATTGATTATAATTTGATTTGATTTGATTTGTAATTTTTGTATATGGGTACAATGCCTGAAATAAAACACTATTTATTTATTTTATTTTATAAAATAAAGCTATAATAAATAAAATACTTCAGGCAAACATCATAAATAAACCCTTGAATGTTTTTTTTTAAACAGTTTATCCCTGAATTTTAGAAATATTTGTTTGAGAAAATCTTAAAGGTATACAAATGCTATAGTAGTATTTTGGATGAAGCTGTGAATAAAGATAGCTAATTGTGCTAGCCATGTTTGGATGTCCAAATAATGAAGAAGTCATTGTCTTTGGACCTGATAATTATCTGAAGAATTTAAGACCGGCCTACTTTTTCAATGAAAACAATCACAATTGCAATAGATAAGGGGGAATCAGTCAAACTGTACGATAGACATAAATGTGTTTATTTACTATTTACAAGCTTGGATAAAACGAAAAAAAAATCTAATTAAAAAAAAATAGTGTATTGTCTTTTCTCTTGCTTCATGAGCATAGAACGAATCACAAAAAAAAAAAAAAAAAAACAAAAACTTTATATCTTTATATGTATAAACGTTATTGGGATTACAGTTAGCACCGCCTTTGGCGAAGGCCCCAAACAGTAAACATCGGGGTCATCTCGACACAGAAAAAAAAGTTTTACCCATATCTCTACTGACATTCGTTAATGATTTTCAAACTCTTGTATTTAATAGAATCACGCAATAAACAACATTATAAGTTGTTAATACGGTGACTGTACGGGTGATTTATCGTTTAAAAACTCCATCCGCATTCAAACGTTAGTTTTTCAATCATAAAAATGTAAAAACATGAGTTGTTGCATTCACAACGGTCACTGTTCGTCATAACCTATGCTAACTCTGTTTTAGCAACTTCTAAACAAACAAACTGATAAAGATAAGATAATAGATCTACTTTACCACTAAATAAGCGTAGATTTATTTCCATACAAGTTCACAAACATCACTTTTTTGATAAAAACATGATAGATAACACAAACAACTTTACACACCACACATAGCCAACACAGTAGTGACGCGCTACATTCTTTTTACAATCGACAATCGAGATGAGATTCGTCATTTGTGTAGTGTTGTGAATTTTAATATTTTTCGCAGCTGGTAATAGTGACATCTATGTGTAAGTATGTACACTAAATGATGAAAGTGAAGGAACTTTTTGTTCCATGTTCAAAATTTTATATCGCGTTTTAGCCCTTAGGTCCTGGGACTCCCAACCAAGTATTTTGAAGTGATAACATTTTATGGGAGGGTAAACTGCTTCGTTACGTAACGCGGAACGGCGCCAGTCTGTCTGGCTTCTTTTGTGCCTCGTAGTTGGTTTGCTAGGTTAAGCTACACTTCCGAAGATCAGCCTTTGGATGGGTGACAATTAAGTTTTTTTATAGGCTATCCGTACAATGAGATGTCATTTCAAACTAGAACTGACTGTAACACAACTCTTCTTTAACGCCATGAACATCTTTCCGATCTTGATTCAAAATAATCTCATTATTGGATACGGAACTGTGATTGCACTCAAGAACTTTTACATGACTGGGCCACCGGCCAATAATATACGATAATTGGAGGACTAGTTGTATGAGTACAATTTGAAATAAATTAAGGCCTTGCAAGTAATGAAGTTATCTTTAAACAAATAAACAAAATAGAAGTGTCGGTTTATAATTACAAATTAACAGCTTTTCATTAAATGTAAATGAAAGTATATCGGCACTTACAACAAAAAATCTATTTTTTAAATTTTTGTATGTTTCTCTGTATGTTTGTCCCGGCTAGTCTCTGAAACGGCTGGACTGATTTTGACTGGACATTCATTTGCAGATAGCTAATGTTATAAAGTGTAACGTAGGCTACTTCTATCACCTTAGATTCCCTAAAGGCTATGCTTTACGTAAAAGCCAGACAAACTGAGCGGCTAGAACTGGCCTGGCTTTTACACTGTCCGACCTTGTGGATGTAAGCCTGCTCCTTTTTTTGAGAATTTATAGCGAAAAGGTTTTATACTTTCTTCAAAGAATAGAACTGCCTGCTAATAAAAACATCAAAATTCAAATTAAATATTCCGTTCTGCTAGAATACGGTATTCATTTATTATATTCTCATTTTCCACGAGCCAACAACCATCTTCCATGGAATAAAACATTGCTGATTCTTTCAAGTATACTTTTTAATATTTTTTTATTATTTTACAAAATTACTACGTTAGTCTCAACGTATCAATATGGATAAAACCCAAGAACCACCAAAGAAATGTTTTTGTGCGAGATGTTTCCTTCCAGTCGATCCCGAAGATAGGGTCGATATCGAAGGGCAGAGCTTCCACAGGTGTTGCTGCACGTGTTGTAAGTATTAACTTTAGCGATGTATGTTAAATCCAACAGGATTATAAATATATTTGGGAGAGTAGAATCGTTTCTACTCTCCCAATTTCCCGATCTTAAAAACTACATTCAACCCCACATCAATGGTAACTCTCCACGAAAATCACCCATTCTGCTAAGGAAAAAACGCGTGGTCGATGTCAAAATTATAGTTCTGATGTGCTGGTTGGTTGTACCATCAACAGTTATAAAAAGGTGTATTGTCTTGCAAGGAGTGCAGGTCATAAGATTGCCTTTCAGGCGACCCACTGACCTTATTTCCAGTAATTTTGGGTATGGTGAGAAAGGAGTGGAAAGATGGGTGAGCTATTGGTGGGGGTGGAAATAAAACAGGCTAAACGAGTCTACTGCAAAGCAATTCCTCCGCTGCCCGTACGATATATTGACACCTGCAACTTGGCAGTGACAAGAGTAAATCTCGACAACTTCTGGAAAACCGTTGTCAAAGCCTAGATTTTTTTTTTCAAACCGTCTGTTTATATTCCAGGTGTCTGCCGAACGATTCCTACGTCTCTTAAGATGTTCTACGGACATGTGTTCTGCACCGAATGCTTCAAGACTCACGTCCTGTCCAGGTTTAGGGGTGAGAGTCCTCGCATCCATTCTAATAGTTGGTGGATGCAGTGGGCGCCTGGCAGTCGCCCTCAAGAGGCGAATAATAATGAAAGCAAAGGTAAGTAACCAATCAAGCCTAATGACTAATGACAAAAGAGGATTAGTCGCAAGGGCAAGAATTATCTTGCCCTTAACCAAATTTATTTGGGGTCGCCGCAGCATTTGTTTTTCCATACTTCTCTATTAATCCTCTTTTGTCGACTTATGATCAGCAATTTACGTCAACGAGAAAATATGGTACGTTTAAGGTTTGGTCCTTAGGATTCAGATACTTTATTCAGCAATCTGAATGAGTATCGGGTATAGATATGGAACCAGTTGAACTGGATGGACTGTGTGCATGGTGATAAGGATGGAAAGGCGGTGTTTACCGAGATAACGGTTAATATAGAAGTGTGGAAGAAAGTTGTTGCGCCGACCCCAAATCAATAGGGATAAGGGCAGAAGAATGAAGATGATGTAGCCAGTTAGTTCCACCATCTCTAACGTTCGGTCTTTTCAGAGACGAAACCTGAGACCCCAAAGGCACCGGAAGAACCACCAAAGAGATGCGTCTGCGCGCGCTGCCTTCAGTGTGTTGACGATAAAGACAAAGTAGAAATCGGAGGCCAGAGCTTCCATCCTCAATGCGCAAAGTGCTGTAAGTATCTTAAAGAACCATGGACTCTTATTAGGGAGATGTACCACCATAGAAGTTACTTATCTGAGCAGCATCATAGCATTCGACAGACATCAAGACACACGGTAGCGTGTCAAGCCATTTTGATAACCAGATTAGCCTTGTCCCCCAGACAGCAAATAGCTTTCGTAAGAATAGCGGTCTTCTATCTTCTCTTCTATATTCGGTACCGAAGTACATACTCTTTGGATGAATATGTATAGCAATATTATAAAACTTTTAAATTTCCTACGTACAAGCCTTGTCATTGTTTACATTTTCGCACCAGAACAGATGCCTACTACTCTTTAATCGTTCCCTGTGTTTTGCCTTCCCGCTACCATTTTCTGTAAGTTTGACCAGGTACTTGGACTGAAAGATAGCAAACATTGTACAACAGTAAATTGAATTCCAGATTTCTGCCACGCAATTCCGACCGACAACGTGAAGATCTACTACGGACAAGTCTTCTGCGAAGAGTGTTTCAACAAACACGTTCTGAACCGTACCAAGGACAATCCTTCGGAGTTCTTCAAGGCTTGCTTTGAGCAGTGGCAGAATAATACTCAGTTTGCCGAGAATATGAGGGAATTTCTCGCCGGAAATAAGGACACGGCACCGCTTATTTTCATGATGCAAGGACAACATCCGCATTTCTGTCGATGTGGCAACGGTCCGCAGGAGTGGTTTCAGAATAATGAACCCAAGAAATGTAAGTTGAACTTAGCAATCTAGAATCTATACGATTACTGCTTACCAAACACACGATTGAACAGCAAAGTTCGAGATTTTTTCGCAGCAGTGGTGTCAATGCCTTTACATATAGCTTTGTGTACACCAAGCATACAAATAATTTTATTCTATTCTGCATCGTCGTCTTCTATGATATCCCTCAAGCTTGTTTCATATCAGCTTCGCTATTCATAAGAGCCTGCATCAATTTAAGTTTATCTGTTGTAGGCCTTGTGCACCGCAGTACAGTTCACCCCATAGGCGAGGACGAGCGAGAAAATAGATTGCAAAGTAGGTACACCTCTGTGCAACACTCATTTCACTAACTTATTCCTATGGTTTCCTATGGCCAACTTTTACTAGTCACGTAACATGTTATAACTAGTTGATAACAATAAAAATCTCCCGTTTTAGGTGCGTAAGAGTTGAATATGAAAAATTTTCACAGCTGCGACACGTGCCGTTTCAACTGGGGACGACTCTTTGGACGTGTGGGACTTTTCGTCCGAGAACCGGACTGAAGTCTCAAACAGGACTGAAGTCTCGAACTCTGATATACCACCTGAAGCGTGCAACCCCATCGACGAATCAGCAATCGTGGAAAATTTTAACTCTGTGTCTGCAGCAGAAAAAATTGAAAAGCTGACAAAATATCTACACGAGAAAGGTCTAAACGAACCTGTAAAACGCCTGAAAAAATGGAAAAACTTCAAGGATAATGGTAAATTATCGAAAGACTCGTGTCCCGAGTCTTCGTATGGTGTATGGGTGGATCTACAGAACCCGAAAGTATGTAGTCGAACCCTGTTAGACTGTCCTAAGTGTTTGTGGCAGTGTGGTCCTATTTATGTAAACAGTGATTATTTGTGAAAAGTTTATTGCGGAAAGATTTTCGAATAAAAAGGTGGTGTCAATTTATATTGTTGTTTAACTTTTCTTCCATAAAATCCCCTACACCACACACGTCCCCTACACCACACACGTCCCCTACACCACACACGTCCCCTACACCACACACGTCCCCTACACCACACACGCTATCCAAGGAACTCTGGTAACCCTCGACTTGGTTTGACATGTAAATATTTATTAGATACGACTGTCGCAGAACGTTCACATCACAATCTCAGGCGCGGGACAAATACAAGAGTTGTCGGGCTAGGGCGAAGCGCGAGCGAGGCGCGGGTGAGGTGCGGGTGCGGCGTCGGGGCAGCGCAGAACAGGCGCGCTTACGGTGGCGGAAAGGCGAGGCGCGGTGTAACACAGTGGATGCATTTGACTTTAAGTTGACTCTTGCTTAAACTGTCCATGCCACTGCTAACTGCGGGTGCGCCGATGGCGAGGAAGCGGCGCCCACGCCGCGCCCGCACCCCGCTGTCTCAGTATGTGTCGCGCCGCACCTCTTCTATACATTTTGTACGAAACATTAAAGAAGTGGCGCCGCGCCCGCGCTACGCCCGCGCCTCACCTCCGCCCGACGCCTCTTGTATTTGTCCCGCGCCTCAAATTCCATGTTAGCTGCTGTCTGCTCTTCTATTGAGTGTTGCTCAACTCTCAGCCGCCAGGTTTTTCTTTTCGATTTGATTTCGCTCTGGGCGGAGCGGGAGGGGGCATGTCAGACATTTACTGACTAAAACCCACCCGTGTTCCTTCAGTTGCCTATGTGCCAGGGTCACGGTATATCTTTCGAACAATCTCGCGACCCTGGCAGTGCCGCCAGGTTGCTCTTAACTCTCGAAATGTTCTCTAGCACCGCTGGGATTCTCTCACCTCAGCCAACGGTCCCTGAAACCTCTTGCCCACTTGAAAAGCCTGCTCTTAGCCAAGTCCACTCTCAAACACCGTCTGGGCAAATATTCTTTCGGCCACCATCGGAATATGTGCCCTCAGCTACCTTGAAGCCGGTTGGCAGACCAAGAGACTTAAGTTATTTTTACCTTGGTGCTCGTTTAGAAAAGGTATGAAAGGAAAACTTTACATCAGCTAGGGGAGCTAAGCTAGAACTAACTTACCTAGCTCTTGGTCTGCAACTAGCGTAGTGTTGAGATTTCACATCCGATGAGTAAATCAACACGGTTTGGTTTAAGGCGCGGGCCCACCGCGGCGCACGGAGAGGCTACGCACGTGTATTAAGCTTCGCTTTGTAAGAAAATGTATGTGGTTGTGTCCACTGCAACCCACGGAGAGGCTAAGCATGAATTGACGTCATTGATACATGCGTGGCTTGCTTGAATATGTAGGCGGTTGCATAGCTCAACGCTGCCGACGTGGGTCTACGTTTCCACACCGTTTTTGGAGTACACGAATATGACCCACGATTATGTACAGCTCGCTTATCGCAGCGCAGTTTTCAGTCATACACCTTGTGGAACGGACGCGTTTCATGTGTCTCATATAGGTATATCTTATCGAGGTACCTACTCATAGAATGGCATTGGCACTGACTTTGCTAGACAGTTCTTCTGACGATGAATCTCCCGCAGTGAAGCCCGTGTCCGTGGATCGCAGTGGCACGTGCGTAGCCTCTCCGTGCGCCGTGCCACGCTATACGTAGTCGTGGGTCTTCGTGTACTCCAGTGGAAACGTAGACCCACGTTGTCAAACAAATTAATAAACGCAGCTAAAATGCCCCGCGTGCCCGTGCGCAGCATGCGCTGCGGTGGGCCCGCGCCTTTATGCTTCATTTACGTAGACGCAGGGCGTCGCGATTTTTTTATTTTCGGTCCGGCGGTGCGTGAAGCGGCACTCATCATTGCACGCGTTAACACAAACATGGCAATATACAATGTTGTTCATAGACATGCGAGACTAGAAGAGCGGCGGTGCTTGCGGTGAATCGTCAAGCGTTTAGCGAAGCACGCGGCGGGCATCACTGCACCGCACATCCTCAAACAAACCGACTAGTTTTAGGTTAGCAAACACCGGTTCAACGAGATTTGCCGCGGCGGAGCGCGGCTTGCGCCGCCGCGCCAAACGCCACGTAAGACGCGTCGATGTCATCCGCGGGGTCGGCCGCAAAAAACACTCCAGCAAACACGTGTAAAATCACTTCTCCGTAAACGCACTCATACAACGCCATAATATGTTTGAATTCAGTGCGGGTCGCGCCTGCGGGACGCCCCGTGCCTCCGTAAATGAGGCAATAATAGTGCGATTTTGAGATTGAGAGCAAAATCTCAACCCGGTGCTTAAAAATCAAAAGTCATTTATTCAAATCAGGCTTATTTTTCGAGACGGTGCTATGTTGCGGTGCTCTAGATCTTCATGTCTCATTATGTAACTGAGGACCTGAAGACTACTCTCCAACTTTTAAAATCGAAAACTTACAAAAAACTTAAGAAAATTGGAATTTCGCTACCCTAGGCCTACAGCTTCCACACAAGTATCTGCTATAAGTAGTCATATTGTGCAGTCGGATGCAAAATAGGTCTTTATTGTTTTTAAGAAGATGCCTCCTACCGTGTTAGATTGTTTACGACCTCTAAAGGCTGATTAACACATTGCCTTTCTTTGCGGCGCGCAGTCGTATAAATCTGTGATTCTCAACCTAGGTACATATATTGAATATTTTTTTAACTGACTTCACAAAACCGTTTTCTCAATTATTGGCTTGTATTTCTTTTTTCTTCTTTGGAATAGAATAATGGTGAATCTTAATCTAGGCTGGCTACTTAATATCTATATTAATCAAACCCAAAATCCACATTGCTCATTTTTATTTACTGACAAAATATTCCGAAATACTTGAGTTGGTATACCCACTTTTGACTTCGTACAGACAATTTCCCCAGATCAAATCATTACGCGACCTCCACGGCAGCATCTTCCTTGACTTCTTTGGCTTCGATTTTATCATCCTTTGTGTCTCTTTCTTTTTTTGTTACGTCTCCATAACATTCAATCTTTGGATGTGAAAAAATATATTTGTAAAAGCAGTCTTTGCAGAAAACGTGGTTGTAGTAGGTTTTAGAATGAACAGGTGGTTTTTGGCAAATACCTGCAAAGAATATGAGCGGTTACTTCGTATATCCAGTCTAAAGATTCCCTAAGGATACGCGGAAATACATGTCCACCTTTTTCTTTTTAGCGTGACGACAGCAATCTAAATATAGTCAGCCCAGAATTTGATTACGAGGTTGGCACTTTCAGCATCCATCAACCCCCGTCGCGTGCAAACAACAGGACAAGCTGCACATGAATCCGTTTATCCAACCGTTGGCGTAGCACAGTCATCATAAATGAGGCCCAGTAATAAATAATCGTCCCAAAAAACAAAAATATGTAAAGTAATCTGCAAGACTTTCTTTCGACTTTCTGCGAGACTTTTTTTCGCTTTCACTGTTAAAAAGTTATCAGATGTAATGTAGAGCCTTGTATCCAAGACTAGAGTGAATTTTCGGACATACTTTAACGCCGATCCGTATTTGAGTGGATCTTTTGGGGTGGACAAACGGAATTCCTAACCTATGATATATTTTGGACACTTTCTATATAAGTACTAGCTGACCCGACAAACGTTGTTTTGCCGGGTGAAAAAGAGTGAAAGTGTAGAATTGTATGTATTTTTGAATGCCAAATCATAATAAAATAATAATAAAAAAAAACAAAATAAAAAAAATATTTAGGGGTGGGTCACCCTTATCATTTAGGGGTATGAAAAATAGATGTTGGCCGATTCTCAGACCTACTCGATATGCACACAAAATTTGTCCAGCCGTTTCGAAGGAGTTTGGTAACAAACACTGCGACATGAGAATTTTATATATTACCTACAATTTATGTGGATGATAGCATTATTATCTAGTTAAACTGTTATTGACTTGTAAACTGTGCTAAATATATATATTTTCTTTCTTTCTAGTTACTCAAATAGGTACCTAAGCAGCTGTGACAGGACCTTAGAGCATTTATAACTTATATGCTATAGGGACAGGACAGATAACTTAAAAAGGCAATCAAACAAAGTCGCACCATAAGGATATTTTTTTTCACCTTTTACGGAACCCTTTTAGGGTAGGGTAGTGGAAAATAAACGCTAACATACACAACAGCAAACTTTAAAATCGATCTATTGTGATTGTGGGAAATCATTATTTCTTCAAATTCCTATATTTCAGTAAATTATCAAAATACTAACAGCATACTACTCCACAACTCGTTCTAAAGCTATTGGATGTAGTCTTATCATCTTTTTCATTTTTGCTATTGCTGTGTTTGTCTTGAGGAGACATATCTTCCATTTTCCTTTTTTTTAACTATTTACCAAAAATTTTGCTTTTTGTGAATCTAAATCTAATAAATTTACTTTGACAAATGCAACTGACAAGTTCCTTTTATTTTTAATTAGACAGTTTTTTTTTTCAATAGTTTAAAGCATGCTCCACAAATAGTCTTATAGAATGATAGCGATGCTTTCTTTATAAATGCTCAGTGCTGTGTTGTCAAATTGCAATGCCAAGCTTTGAGCTTTTGACTTCTTTTTCTAACACAAACGTTTGCCGTAAACACTAGCGCCAATGATTAAAACGGTTCAAATCATGCACCAATATTGACGTTAGTCGAATTTTATTCCAAATTGACAACGGAAACTCCGAAAGTAGCAACAAACAATTTTCAGGCGTGGCTTTTTAAACGAAAACAGATATTTATGACTTAAATAGTTGCTAAAACAAGTTAAATGTGATCTCTGCTGGTTTAATACTTATCCAGGAATGTTTTACCCGGTGTTTACGCAGTGAAACTAGTGACTGAATACATTAACAAATAGGGCGTCAACTGCCGTTGAATCATTACGAAAAATAAACATGTACGGAAGAAAGACGCCGTCAACTTATCGATCAACGCCTTCTGTGTACTCACATTACACTGGAAAGTAAGTTGTACTAGATAAAGAAAAAAATCTTATTGGAAAAGGAGTTTGTATGTTTCATGAAAAAAGGTTGTTACCATCCAACCACAGATAATTGAATATCAGTGTGATGATAAAGTATGGCTAATAAAAGTAGTTTGTATTAGTTATTTATTGGTCAGGATAGATATGTTCTGTGATGTCAATTGCCTGCAATGACCTGGACATCAGAGATGTAAATCAATGCCTGAGATTAGGAATACAAATATAGCTCTTGTGTGCTCCTGTATTGTTCCCTTCTTGTCTGTTTATTCGTGCCTATATGGTACCTGTACCTATTTATGTGTGCCTACATGGTTGAGTAAATAAATAAATAGTTGATTACTACTACTTAAGTCTATTCTAATGGTGGTCATCGACCCCTGACTAATCATCCAGTTTCGATGTCATGTCACCTCCTACTTGAGCAGGTGCAGGGATCCATATTATATCCTTCAAGGTTCTTAGCACAACAGTTTTCTGTAGAGATAGATAGTCTTTAGGGTGCTGAGGACACAAAAAATTGTGTCCTGTGGTGCAGAGTGGTCAACAGGACCCTAGGGCAGGGATGGCAAACAATTGGAACACATTCCTTTGTGGGCATGTGACATAATAATATGGGGATGCCATCAATTGTGCAATTTAGGTACATTAGTTGCAGTAACAATTTGGTTAGACTGGAAGCCGACTCTAACATGTTGGGGATAGCCTTGCTTAGAAACCATTAGTCAGAAGACTCTAATTCAGTTTGTATTCTGTTAAAAGTAACATCTAGTTTGCAATAGCAGAAAATGCACTAATTTGTTACTTCATTTAAATAGACATTATACAGAAATAGACTTTTACAAAGCAACAACCAACAGCAATCTTAACATTAGTAACAATTACTTAATTTTAAGTCTAATTCTCTTTTCTAAACAAAAGCAGGTATTATTGTGAAAGATGGTTGGCATGTTATGCCCATATTAAATATTTAATCTGAAAAAAATTACACTTGATCTAAAGAGGTTTGCCATCTCAACTCATCAACTATTATACTTCTGCGGTCTGGTATTCAACTCTGGCTGGCACATTTCTTCCCATGGGTGTTATAAGAGGGGACTAAGGGACTTACTAGACAATGGGCAGCAGCATTGTCTATACATTATACCACCATACTGCGATTGCCAACCAGCCTGCCAAGCGTGGTAATTATGGCAAAACTCCGCATAATTGGGGGAGGTCTATGTCCAGCAGTGGACGTCTTTTGACTGAAATGATGACGATGACTATGATGATGATTCTATGTTATGGGGGTTTAGTTTCTGCACTTAGTCCTTTGAGTGGACCATTATATTGTGTATTGCATTTTATTTTTAATGACAATTTGCTGATTTAATTTTAATATTAATTGATTAATTTTTTTATTTATTTTTGGACTGTTAATTTTTTTATTTTTGACTGTTAATTTTCAATTTTTGACTGTTAATTTTTAGTTGTTAATTCTGATTTTGATTTTAATTCTAAATTTTTATGTGTATTATTTTTATAATTGTGTGCCTATGCCTAATGAGTCCATTGTTACTTGAGTATGAATAAATAATAAAAAATAAAAAATTGTGCGTGGGCCATAGCAACCGTCGGTGTTTACTCCAACCAGCCCACTTCCCTCCAGAAGTTGGTTATGTCTCCTGGTCTGTTGCGATGATGATGACTAATTGTGATGACTTTCCCATATAAGCTAATTCCAATAATATTACTTACAGGTCATCAACCAACCTTCGCTCATCGAAGTCAATCAGGTCACTAAAACTACCATGGTACCAGAAGCCAATACTCCATGATGCATACTTCTTGGATCTTCAGAGAGGGTCTCTGATTACAGGATTTCTTACTCTTGTAAGTTATATAAACTTTATACAATTAAATTAAAAATGTTTATCTCATGAACTTAAATAACTTATTCTCGTTAAAATGGGGAGATGCCTTTTAAGCAAGTAGTTTGTTTGTGTAAGGCCGCTCTGTCCCTCCCCAAATTATTACTATTAAGTTCTTCAGCCTGTTCAAGATATTATGGAAACAAAAATTGGCGACCGCATATTCCAAGACATAGCGTTCGAAGGCCTCCCACAAGGTGGACTGCAGTGAGGAGGATGTGAAATGCACAAAACCGGTGGAAGTGGCGGTGCTTGGGTTGGGCGAGGCCTATATCCAGCAATGGACGTCTTTCGGCTGAAATGATTATGATGAGACTAAAAATTCTTATAAAAACAAATATTTTTCAGTTCATGGCCCTCTTCACGTTTGCCGAGAGCATCTTCGACCTGTACTGCTTGTACATGGCAACACCGGGCTTCACGCACACCGGGTACTACGTCATCAGCTATCAGTTTGTCTACGTTGGGAGCCCTCCAGGTAAATATATCCTATTTACTATAACTTTGAAATAATGGCACAAGCATATTATAACTCAGTTTATTTAAAATGCTGCAGTATTCAAGCATCAGTTATATCGTGCGGAAATCCTCATGGATGTCCTGCACTCTGGTGTGGATGGAGGGGTCTGTCAAATTACTACTGACTAAAGCCATAAGGTGTTCTGCTGCTACCTTTAGCCGGGGTGCGGGAGTGCTTGCGCATTTCGTCACGCTCTCTTTGCCCAGGGCCCGAATACATACGGGACCCGTCACCCTCAGCGACCGCGTACGGCCACAGGTCCTCTAGGTAGAGAGGCGAACGCGTAACATGGCGCGCCTCCGTCTCGAGCCTTTCAATGCTCCAAACCCCCCCCCCCCCCCCCCCCAAACTGTGTGCAACTGTCACAAATGTGGTTGTACAAAATTATTATCATCAATACAACCCTCGTTGTTCACTGAATGACTATTTCATAAAAAAATCATGATTATAATTCTGTGAACACATTCATGTCACAGCAGTTGGGCAGTGGTGACCTAGTGGTAGCGGCCACGACTTACGAGTAGTAGTTCGTGAGTTCGAACCCAAGCAGGCGCTTTATTTTGTGTAAATTATTTCATCACCACTGCTCTCAAAACGGTGAAGGAAAACATCGTGAGGAAACCGGCATGTCTTAGAACAAAAATTCGAAGACATGTGACATCTATCAACCGCACTGGGCCGGCGTGGTGGATTATGGCCCACTCCTTCTCACCGAGAGGAGGCCTGTGTCCCAGCATTGGGAACATTATTAGCTGCTGATGAGTTCAACACGTGGGTAAAGTATTTCCAGGAAAAAACTATTTGACTGTGTAAACGTTTTTTAATTTAAGTATCAAGCAGCTTTTATTTGTTTATCTAATGAAGAGTATTAATTTGTTGTTACAGTTCGCAATGTCCTGATAATATTTGCGCTGTTCTCGTGGCTGGGCTCCGTCGCGGTGCTCGTGACTAGCATCATACTTATCAACGCGTTGAGAAAGGTATGAATACAAATATATTGAAGTAACGTTTGCCAGCGGGTTCGCCTACGCGAAAGTCGGAAATTAACCCACGGGAACGTACAAATACTACCGGGATAAACCTATTATGGACTATTTGCTGACCAAAACTGAAAAAATTAAAGCTAAATAATATAAATTTAAAGCTAGCTGACATGGCTCAAAAGGTTGCCCGACTTAAATGGAACTAGGCAGGATATATCTGCCGCATATGCCAAACTGTGGGGAGCGAGTGTGTTTGCTGCTGGGGAGTTTGTTGGCCACTTCATCTTCCCAGCTAAAGCACTAGGAAGTGCGCGACGGGTGGGCGTTTTGGGGGGACTGTCTTTTGTAATTTTGACGTTCGAAAAGTGCTGATCCTCAGCCTAATTTGAATAAATGACTTTTGATTTTGATTTTGTGGGCCCGAAGAGCACAGAACTCAACCAAAAATTCGAAGACAGAACTGGGTGCTTACTCTCGAATATAATTCCAATAGATCGACATTGGTCAAACGTCAGTTGGTTGAGTTAAACGTCAGGGATTGGCTAGACTCAGTGAGTCCAGCCAATCACTGACGTTTGACTGACAATTCCAATGTCGATCTATTGGAATTATATTCGAGAGTAAGCACCCTGGTGCCCTGAGACAGAGAGGCGTGGTCGCGGTAGACCACGTAGGAGATGGCGTGACGGGTTCAGAATCATCTACTGAATCCGTTGTAACAAGTTTTTGGATGTACTTTATTTCGAAAGAGTTACCATGGCCCTGACGTATACGCAACTAAAGTAACACGGGTGGGTTTTAGTCAGTAAAAGTCTGACACGCCCTCCTGCTCCGCTCAGAGCGGGAGAAGTCGTTTGATAATTTCCCATCCTGAAAAAAAAGGCTGTTCTTTATTTGGGACCCATTGCTTAATCAGTATTAAGTCCTGTTAGTGATAATTTCATCCTAAGCTACTTGTATATTTAAAAACTCGACGTTATCTTATTTTTAAGGGTGTTTTACATAAAAAATCGTGTCGTCGAATTATTTTGAATGAAAACTTTAAATAAATAAAAAATAAGTTCATTCTTAAACATCGCCTCATTAATACTCAGTGTTTTGGGTAATGTCTTAAGGAGTTTTGACGTTCAAAAAGTGCCGATTCTCTCAGATTAGTTTGAATAAATGACTTTTGATTTTATTGATAACACATAGGGACATTTTGGAACGAAGTTCCTTATCGCGCGTTGTGAAAGGGGGCTAGACGGAAAAAAATCTTACGAAAAGTTGTCACGACATGCTTTAACCGACTTCAAAAAAAGGACGAGGTTTCTCAATTCGACCGTATATACGAGGGGCGGCTGATAAGTTCGCGGCCTAGGGTACTTAATAAAAGAAAAGTTTAATTTTTTAATTTTAATTTTTCAATATAATCCCCCTCAAGCGAAATACACTTTTCACATCGTGAATAGAATGCCTTTAATCCATTCAAATAATATTCTGAAGATTTCTCTTGAAAATGGCTCTCCACGGCCGACTTCATCTCATTGTCATCCGAAAATCTTCGCCCCCGTAACTCCTTTTTCAAATTTGAAAAAAGGAAAAAGTCACTGGGAGCCAGGTCCGGACTATATGGGGGATGGGCAATTTCTGCGAACCCAGTGGACTTTAAGGCATCCCTCGCAACGCGAGCGACGTGAACGGGCGCGTTGTCTTGCAGAAACAACACTCCACGCGCGAACTTGCCACGTCTCTTCTGTACGACTGCTTCACGTGCTTGACCCAATAAATTGGCGTAGTATTGACCATTCACTGTAGTTCCTTTAGGCAAGTAATCAATTAGCAAAATTCCCTCGCTATCCTAGAAAATGGTCGCCATAATCTTAGAGGCCGACTTTTCCACTTTAAACTTCTTTGGTGGTGTTTCTCCTTTTTAGGGTTCCGTTGCCAAATGGCAAAAAACGGAACCCTTATAGATTCGCCATGTCTGTCTGTCTGTCTGTCTGTCTGTCTGTCTGTCTGTCTGTCTGTCCGAGTATGTCGCAGCCACTTTTCTCCGAAACTATAAGAGCTGTGCTATTGAAACTTGGTAAGTAGATGTATTTAGTGAACCGCATTAAGATTTTCACACAAAAATAGAAAAAAAACAATAATATTTGGGGTTCCCCATACATAGAACTGAAACTCAAAATTTTTTTTTTCATCAAACCCTTACGTGTGGGGTATCTATGGATAGGTCTTCAAAAATGATATTGAGGTTTTTAATATCATTTTTTTTTTAAACAATAATATTTGGGGTTCCCCATACATAGAACTGAAACACAAAAAAAAAAATTCATCAAACCCTTACGTGTGGGGTACCTATGGATAGGTCTTCAAAAATGAAATTGAGGTTTCTAATATCATTTTTTTCTAAACTGAATAGTTTGCGCGAGAGACACTTCCAAAGTGGTAAAATGTGTGTCCCCCCCCCCGTAACTTCTAAAATAAGGGAATGATAAAACTAAAAAAAATATATGATGTACATTACCATGAAAACTACCAACGAAAATTGGTTTGAACGAGATCTAGTTAGTAGTTTTTTTTTAATACGTCATAAATCGTAAACCACAATTTACCTTTCATTCAGTCAACACAAATATAAAAATTAAAAAAAAAAACATTTCATTTCATAAACGATGATGACGAATGATGATGATGATGACCTGCAGGTTTGTACGGAACCCTCGGTGCGCGAGTCCGACTCGCACTTGGCCGGTTTTTTAATCCACTGCATAGACTCTTGTTTGGACTCCGGATCATACTGACGAATCCAGGTTTTGTCTACTGTCATAATGCGGTTACAAATTTCGTCCAAATCGCTCTGACACAACTCCAAAAAATCCTTACAACTCGCCAGACGTCGTTGTTTGTCGAGTGGTGTGAGTATTCGCGATATCCAACGCACACTAATTTTTTTCATATGTAAATTTTGGTGTAAAATTTATCCGATTCGTTCTTTACTAATCTGTAACTCTTCAGCTATCTGCCACAATTTTATTCTTCGATCCGCCGATACTAATTTTTCAACTTTTTGCACATTTTCTTCGGTCACTACTGTCACAGGGCGTCCCGGGCGAGAGTCGTTTTGACAGCTCTCTCTTCCTTGTTGAAAAAGCCGAGCCCATTTTTTTACCATGGTATATGATGGCCCGGAATCCTGAAGAACCGATGACATTTTTTCAAAAATGTCTTTCGGCGAGTTTCCTTTTTTCACAAGGAATTTAATTACTGCGCGTTTCTCAAAATTGCGAGAATTTTCAGTTTCGGTCGACATGGTGTTGTTGCTTGTTCCAGGATTGAAGTGTTAATGAACCAAATTGAACAAATGGGTGTTATTTATACTATCAATTAGTGCCGCAAGTAGTGCTATCAGTAACGAGATGATACCTTATCGTTAAGGGCTCGGCGACGGACAGTCTGTCCATACAAACGTAATACCAAAATCATTTGCAATTTGAGCATATTTCCACCATTTTAAGATGATATTCGGCTTTAGACAGTATTTATCTAGGTTATGGTGACGTTTTTTTTAAAAAAAACTAAGCCAAAACAAAGTTTGAGCGAATTGCATTTCGCACATTTTTACAACATAAATGACATGTTTTCTTTTTGTTTTTTCTGCATTAAAAACAACAATATCTGTAATAATGTTTTATCCATAACACAGATTATATTATCAAGATACTAAATAACAAAAAACAATTGAAAAATCATTAAGTTTTCATTCATCATTTTTGGTATTACGGAACACATCCAAATTTATCATAATTTTCAATAGCTGGTAGTGCTATCGCGTCTCACAAAAATGTCAATGTGTGCACGGTTGTACGACTCGCGGTAGGTGTGTTGTGTACCGCTCGGACACGTATTCACACTAGCGTAACAAGCATTTTGGGCGTACTTTTATTTGTTTATTCAATTGTATTGTGATATTTCTGACACTATTATTGACCTATGCTATAGAACTTGGTTTTGATTTTTCTTCTGATCTGGTATCGAGTACAGAGACTGAATGACTGATGAGAATTCAATGATGATGAACTTTGCTTTTTTTTTTGGATGGGAAATCATCAAATGACTACTCCCGCTCTGGGCGGAGCAGGAGGGCGTGTCAGACTTTTACTGACTAAAACCTACCCGTTAGTTAGTTCCATCAGGTGCCCATATGGGGCCATGGTAACTCTTTCGAACGAATCTCGCGACCCTGGCAGGAACTTTGTTTACGGACCTGGATTTATTGTTTACGATTCGGTTTGGTTGCCAACATGGACTCCGAACGTTGGGATGTGTCTCACAGTAAGTGAGAACCTATTCTATTAACCAATGATATATTATTAGTTACCTGCCTAATATTGCTTGACTACTAATTGTTTACTTACATATTTTTAAACTCAGCCCAATAAAATAAAGATTTTTTTTTCGTGGTCCGAGTTTAATAGTAGTAAGTACCTAAGTATATTTTGTATAAGTTGGTATTTACCTACCTATCTAGGTATATGTTATGACTACGTTAATTATTTTATGACTTAACACACGTTCCCACGGACGTAATAAAATCGCGGCTGGTTATTTTCGTGCACTGGATTTTCAAGGTACTACTCAGCGCCAAGAGGTGAAAATTCAACTGTGCTTCGACGCGCTGAGACTCACCCGCGCTGCACTCTGTTGTATTCTCAATGCTCTGTTCAACACCGACAGTTGAAAATACAGTGCGCGAAAATAGACAGCCGCGATCTTATTACGTCCGTGGGAACGTGAGTTTGACCATAATTAACGTAGTTTTAATTATTTCGGGGATAAACAATTGCCAGTATAGAAAATAATAGAAATCGATTCTGTAAACGATTCTGAACAATTTATTATCATAATATTCATTTATTGTGTTACACACACACTATTTAAACCTACTACTTTGTATATTTTGTACTTCACCAGTTTTTATTTATTTGTTGGTATATTGGCATAGTTAGCTGACATATGGCAAATACATAATTTGTCTATAACGTTCCCACTGCTGGGATACAAGCCTCCTTTCTGAGAGGGAATGGGCCGTAATCTACCACACGGGCCCAGTGCGGATTGGTAGATGTATGATGTCTCCGATTTTTTTATTCTAGGACATGCCGGTTTCCTCACGATGTTTTCCTTTACCGGTGTGAGAGCAATGGTGATGACATTATTTATACATAGTAAAGCGGGTTGGGTTCGAACCCGCTACCTATAACTCGTAACTCGGGGCCATTACCACTGGGCCACCAGACCACTGCTCTCGCAGATATGGTCAATAATGTATTGTAATATTCTGTGTCTCGTAATTACTTTGCCTACCTACTATGGTATAGAATCAAGTTTATGTAACTAAACAGTGCCGCTGGAGAGTTGGTGTCGGGCGAACGGTTTGTGGGACTGTTTTATGTAATTTTGACGTTCTAAAAGTGCTGATTCTAAACCAAGCTTGAATAAATTACTTTTGATTTTTATTTTATAAGGTTTTTTCGTCAGGAGAGTAACGTGTAAGAACATTACAAATAAATTTTAATTAACAAAATAATAGTTTAAAAAAACTAAAAACACGCTTCCATTGAAAACCAAACTAAAAAGTACAAAATAATGGAAAAAAGCGTGGGGTACCTGATATCAATAAAAAAATACCTTAAAAAGCACCCCACGCTTTTTTTATTATTTATTTTCTATTTTTTAGGGTGTTTCGAATTTTGAGACGTATGTCAGCGTAATTTGTGACGTATGTCAGCGTAGTTTGTGACGTATGTCAGCGTAGTTTGTGACGTATGTCAGCGTAGTATATGTCGTATGTCAGCGTAGTTCGTGACGTATGTCAGCGTAGTTTTCGAAGACAGTTGTTTTGCTGTCCTGGCAAGGATAATGGCACAGATTTATGAAATTATTGCATTGTCATCGGTCCTTGACAGGTGTGCAAAGTTTGAATGAAATCTGGTCGTTTGAAGTGGGTCAAAATCGCGTTATAAGGAGTCGGTTACAAACATACAAGTGAAGCTAATATAAAGCGTGTAAAAAAAAACCTTGTTTTTTATTAATCCTCTTTTATCGCGTAAATATGTATAAATTATTGGAATATTTGTCTGTTACTAATATTTTGCGTAACACTTTTAGTAACATTTATTCATTATTTATAAGTAGGTAGCTTTTGCCGGCGGCTTCGCCCGCGTGGAGGTTGGACAATGCATCTAAACCTTCATAAATCACTCTATCTATTGGTGATAACCGCATGAAAATCCGTTCAACATTTTTTGAGTTCTTCGCAAGTAGACAGACAGACGCAGCGGGGGACTTTGTTTTATAATATGTAGTGATGTAGTGATAACAATTTTTAAAATTAGTAAAAAGAATACTTACTTATACATAAATATGACAGAAAAAGCCTTCGTTTTCAGGGTTCCGTTGCCAAATGGCAAAAAGCGGAACCCTTATAGATTCGTCATGTTTGTCTGTCTGTCCGAGTATGTCACAGCCACTTTATTCCGAAACTATAAGAGCTATGCTGTTGAAACTTGGTAAGTAGATGTATTCTGTGAACCGCATTAGGATTTTTACACAAAAATAGAAAAAAAACAATAATATTTGGGGTTCCCCATACAAAAAACTCAAAAAAAAAAAAAAATGCACTCCGGGAGTGCCGGCAGAAGTGAAAACTTGATTATTAACGTTGAGCATGTTTGATATTTTGGAATGGTTAGGGAATAATTTGTTGTTCAATTTCCATATTTTAAGCACTTTATATTCACGAATTTTACGAATACACAACAATGTGATCACTACACAGACGGTCGAGCCATCAGCTGTCACCATCCATGGATGCGCGTGGCACGCTGTAACATAGACGAACATTCGCGCAAGCGCCCTGCGCCGCCTAAACGAAACAGTAGGCCCAGGCATACATTTTCGCCGCGCCGTAGAGAGGGGATAGCTGTCTACTCTCCATCCGTCCTACGCTTTTTCGATCAGGTCACGTGTCCTGACGCGAGTTTAAGATTTTATACCCATTACAGAAAAAGTGCTCAACGCCGCTAAAGAAGTTTTCACTTCAAAAAAACATCAAACCCATACGTGTGGGGTATCTATGGATAGGTCTTCAAAAATGATATTGAGGTTTCTAATATCATTTTTAGGGTTCCGTTGCCAAATGGCAAAAAACGGAACCCTTATAGATTCGTCATGTCTGCCTGTCTGTCCGAGTATGTCACAGCCATTTTTTTCCGAAACTATAAGAGCTATGCTGTTGAAACTTGGTAAGTAGATGTATTCTGTGAACCGCATTAAGATTTTCACACAAAAATAGAAAAAAAAACAATAATATTTGGGGTTTCCGATACATAGAACTGAAACTCAAAAAAAAAAATTCATCAAGCCCATACGTGTGGGGTATTTATGGATAGGTCTTCAAAAATGATAATGAGGTTTCTAATGTCATTTTTTTCTAGGGAATGATAAAACTAAAAAATATATATGATGTACATTACCATGTAAACTACCAACGAAAATTGGTTTGAATGAGATCTAGTAAGTAGTTTTTTTTTAATACGTCATAAATCGTAAACCACTTTACGATTTACCTTTCCTTCAGTCAACTCAAATATAAAAAATAATAATAATCATTTCATAAACATAAACCTTAGGTATGCATAAACCGTGAATACCTGCAGGTTTGTACGGAACCCTCGGTACGCGAGTCCGACTCGCACTTGGCCAGTTTTTTAAAGTTGAGACCACTCCATAGGGAATGAACAAACATAAATAGGCTTAAAATTAGTTTACAAGTACCAAGTTAGGAAAGGTATGTAAGACTCTCTACAAAAGGCCTAGATGTCGAGATAAATTGTAATAATTCTAGATACGGACATTGTAAAGAAATTTCCACAAAACGCATTACTAGTCTATGCATTTACTAACGATTCCCCAAAGTAGTCAACAAAAATAAAGCAAATAACGAACATACCTAATTACAAGTAAATAAAAATGTCTTCGAGTCGTTATGAATAAAGGGTAGATTCTATACTACTACTCACTCACACACGGCTGCGCACCGCGTCACCGTTGGCCTTCTACTGTCAAACAGAGATAGCAATATTCCGACCGAATTTTGCCCTTGCGTCGGCTCGTGGTTTGCGAGTTTAGGGCGCCACGTTCTTAAGTACCTTAGGCCGCGAACTTATCAGCCGCCCCTCGTATTTTGTATGTTGTTGTTTTTTTTTGTTGTGAGTAGAGAGGGAGAGAGGGGGAGAGGGAGAGAGGGAGGGGGGGGAGACGGAAGGGGGGAGAGAGAGAGAGAGGGGGGTAGAGAGAAGGAGATAGGGAGAGAGAGAGAATATTTTTGTTGAGTGTATACAGGTTTTTTGTACATAATAAATAATTAAAAAATTATAACTATTATGAATCCTGGAAAGGAACTTCGTTCCATCCAGGTGTCCCTTGACACCTCTAAAGTTTTTATCCTGGTATCGCGTTCCCGTGGAATAATGTTCGACTGGCGTTCGAAAAAGCTAGTATAACATAATTTCTAATTCTAACTCATCCCTTATCGCTATGTTTTATTGTTACCCTTATAGCTATGTTTTATTGTTAAACTCATACTAATTCACTCATTCGTTCACCATTCATGCTCACATCCTGTAGTTAGTAATGCAAGGAAAAAATAAGGTAAGATAGTTTGCACATATGCTAACTTTATTTTATTTATTTGTGTTTTAATTCAGGTTACAGAAATCATTGTAGCCCTGGCGCTTGTACAGACAAGCTACCCGAAACTGACAATTTCTACAAATCAACCTTTAACCTAATGCTTTAGCGATAAAGTTGAAAATCGAATAAAGAAATTTGATAGAATAGTTGCTTTATGTGCTGGCGTCTGTACTAGGAATTCCTGTATCACAAGAGCCAGCCAGCTTTTATAAAGTTAATGTTTGTTTATAGTTTGACTGGCCTGTTAGTCTAGTGGTTAGTGACCCTGACTCCTAAGACTGAGGTCGTGGGTTCGATTCCCACCCAGGACAAATCTTTGTGTGATGAGTACGATCATTTGTGCTGTGTCTGGGTGTAATTTATCTATAATATGTATGTATTTAGATATAAATAAGTATGTTTATAAGTGGTCTGGTTACCATAGTACAGGCTCTGCCTAGTTTGGGATCAGATAACGTTGTGTTGGTTGTCCTAAGATATTTATTTATTTATTTTATTTTATAGTTATTTACTGGTTCACTTATGAACAGTCACCGAAAGAGCACGAGAAACATTTCATGGTCAGGTCCGGACAGAAGACACTTAGGGCCATTGCACACCAAATATTTTAAACGCGTCTTTGACGCCCGTTTGTAGCGATACAGACGTGATACTCACGCGAGTCAGACGCAGCCTGTAGACCTTTGCACACTGGTATAAAAAAACACGCGTTTGAATCGGTACAGACGCGCGTGTGTAGTGATTTTTCAGTTATGAAGTTTTCTGCGTCGAAAGGCTCAACTTTTTGTGTTCCATAGACGTGCGCTCGACTAAATTGCTCGAAACCCCGCCCGTAGGGAAGGCGCGCTCGTTAGGGACGCATCCGTGTCGCGCGTTTGGTTCGATACAAATGCGATGCTAATGCGCGTGTTTATCGATACAAACGACAACAAACTGCTCTGTAGGATAAAAGCGCGCCGTCGACGCACATTTCTAAAAGGTGCGTCAACGGCGCGTTTAAAAGACGTGGTGTGTACAGGCCCTTACAGCTTGACATTTATTTTTTCCTATACGATAATTTTTAGTTACAGCCTGTTCCAGTTCACCAAAAATATTGAAAATCAATTTTTTGTCCCTTAATTTTTTGTGACTAGTTTAAAATGTAGATGCCGACACAAATCTATAGCAGACAACTGCTGGACTCTCCAATCGCAATGCCTCTTAGCTCAATCACTTCTCGCCACTTCATCCTCAGCAGCGTATAATGTTCCTACTGCTGACACACAGGCCTCCTCTCAGTAAGAGGGAGCCACTTACAACATAATAAAACTATTTTCGGAATCTTGTAAATACATTTATCGTATCCAAATGTTCTTTTTACAAGCTTTATATTAGCTTCACTTGTATGTTTGTATATTTGTATGTTTGTTTGTTTGTTTGTATATTTGTATGTTTGTTTGTAATCGACTCCTTATAGCGCGATTTTGACCCACTTTAAACGACCAGATTTCATTCAAACTTTGCACACCTGTTAAGGACCGATGACAATGCAATAATTTCATAAATTTGTGCCATTATCCTTGCCAGGGTTACCAGGACAGCAAAAAAAACTGTCTTCGAAAACTACGCTGACATACGTCACAAACTACGCTGACATAAGTCACAAAATACGCTGACATACGTCACAAACTACGCTGACATACGTCACAAACTACGCTGACATACGTCACAAACTACGCTGACATACGTCTCAAAATTCGAAACACCCTAAAAAATAGAAAATAAATAATAGTTTTAAAAAAAAGCGTGGGGTGCTTTTTAAGGTATTTTTTTATTGATATCAGGCACCCCACGCTTTTTTTCCATTATTTTGTACTTTTTAGTTTGGTTTTCAATGGAAGCTTGTTTTTTAGTTTTTTTATTATTATGCTGTATGTTAGTTGTTAAGTTTTCGAAAGCAATGGTGGCGCAGCGGAAACGGGTGTGACTTACGACGTGTTGGTCGTAGTTTCGAACCCAAACAGACACTTTGTAAATAATTTCATCACCACTGCTCTCAAAACGGTGAAGGAAAACATCGTGAGGAAACCGGCATGTCTTAGGACCAAAAATTCGAAGACATGTGACATCTACCAACCCGCACTGGGCCCGCGTGGTGGATTACGGCCCACTCCCTCTCCGTGAGAGAAGGCCTGTGTCCCAGCAGTGGGAACGTTATAGACTGATTATATTTGTATTTATATAGTGTTGTCGTTGGAGTATCTTTAAAATAAACAAATTTCTCCTTCACAGGAATACGAAAAACGCATAGTCCCCTGGCTCTACACTTTCGGTGTCTTCATAGTCTTCCGCCTGATAGCATTCGTGTTCGCGTCCATAGTCAACGACATGATCTTCGCCTACAACGTCATCATGTGCCTGTTCTGGGTAGTGTTCTGTGTGACGGGGATCTACGGCTGGGTTTTGGTCTATAGTCTGTACTTGGAACTCGCTGATTTGACTAAATTGGAAGATTTGGCGCATTTGAGGGTAAGTTCTCCTTACTATTTCTCTAATCGTAATTATTCATCATTTCAGCCGTATGACTCAAATTTGAGAAGGGGGGATTTGCCATAATCGCCACGCTTGGCATGCGAATTGGCGATCCCAGTATGATGGTAAAATGCATAGAGAACGTTGCTGTCCATTGTCTAGTAAGTCCCTTAGTCGCCTTTTATGACACCTACGAGAACAGATGTGGTGTTGGTATTCTTTACGTCCGGCACCACACTATGAAGACTGGTTGTCAGACTTTCGACTTTGTTTCTTTCTCCTAAATAACAATATATTGTAAAAAATCTTCTCCAGATGGGTACAATGGCGTCCCTCAACGCCTCCCTAGCGGGCTCCCGGCCCACCACCCCGCACAGCACGGTGTCGACGATGCCGGCCTCCCAGATATGATACGCGGCCCCGGACCAGCCCAGCGAGACTACGCCCCTTGCTGAGATTTCGTCCCCCGGCGAGGGCAGTCTCGAGACTCCTGTGTGAATATAAGGAACTTTGGTAGGTTATAAATTGCAGGTTTTTTTGGGAGGTAAAAGGCTTTGTAAAGGCTGCCTACATTATCAACAGATTTTTTGTGCGTTTAAGTCTGCCTATAATAACCCTCAATACAAAATATAGAATTTTGGTGTGTATGCAACTAACACTGAAAAAAACTAACTTCTATGGAAGCGTGTTTTTTAAACGATTATTAATTTTTTAGTGTTTCGAATTTTGTGACGTATGTCAGCGTAGTTTTCGTATTTTGTGACGTATGGCAGCGTAGTTTTCTAAGACAGTTTTTATGTTATTCTGGTAACCGTGACAAGGATAATAGCAAAAAATTATGAAATTATTGTATTGTCATCGGTCCTTACTAACTATGCCAAATTTCGAGTTAATCCGACGCTTTGAAGGGGGTCAAAATCATGTTCAAAGTTTCCGTTACATACTTACTTACCTATGAAGCTAAAAAAAGGGTGTTTAAAAAAAACTGCGCAATTTTACGCGCTGTGACTAACGACGAACAATCCAAGACTCATTCGAAACAGTCAAAAGGGGTCAACAAATGTAAATATTACTATTTACAGTCCACATTCGCACACACGTAAAATGGTGTACTCGATCATCAACTTACCGCTTTGCGCTGAATGTTCAAAATCGAGTTCGCGATAAAGTCCCTGCGAACGTTGTTAAACAAAAAGAACGTTGCAGACTGAAACGCACAAAAATTCCACGACTTTTTTGGGAAAATTTGTAGAAAACAACATACAGACGCCAATCAATCTCGAACCTAACACTTTAGCGTTAAAGTTGAAAATCTATTCAAGAAATTTGACAGATTGTAGTAGCTTCAAGTACGTCTGTACCTACATTAGTCGAGCGTTGATATGAAGCATCGATTATTATAGTCTTTTCGCCATAAGATGAGTTCCCTGACAGTTCATTTTTTTCCGTGGCACCCATACTACTTTAGACGAATGAAAAATAAACTGGCAAAAAAATTAAAAAAAAATGATTAAAAAAATATTGCCTTTCGTAAATTACTAAGTAAATTATTGTAGTTATAATTAACTCTTAATAAATTAAGTAAATAAAATAAAAAAGTATAAATCTTAAAAATGTCTAATGCGTTGAACGGAACATCAGCCAATAGAGATTGCCACTACTCAATACACTAATCGACAAAAAAATTGATGAATCGGAGCGGCTATTTTGTAATCGCGTCGCGTCAGTACGAGTGCGTTATGTCAGGCTTTTGCTCTGCCCCCGTGATGTTATGTAGTCTATGTCTTATTCTGATGTATAAGCTATATTACTGTAAAGTTTCGTCAAAATCCGTACAGTATTTTATGCGTGAAAGAGTAAGAAACATCCACACACACACACATACTAACTTTCACATTTATAATATTAGTAGGAAATAGGATAACCAGTTTATTAAAAAAAAATTTTGAAAATCTAAAATCCATAATCCGATTCCATTTTCTTTTGCCAACTGAATCGATATTATAAAAAAATCGATTATATTTCGCTTGGTCACATCACTACAATTGTCAGACAAGAACTGTCAGGGAACTCATCTTATGGCGAAAATACTATAACAAGAAACTCGTTATGTCATATAAACAGCCGAGTAGTGTATGTAAGCACGGCTACACATCAAAGTATGCATCTCACATTATATGAAATTTCCGTATATTGAGAGGTCAGCATAAACTGGAAATGTATAGCCTGATAGTGTAGCCGTGTGAACAGGAATATTGGCAAATTATAACCACAAAGGTACAGACGCCAGCACATGAAGCTACTATAATCTGTCAAATTTCTTTAATAGATTTTCTACTTTATCGCTAAAGCATTAGGTTCAAGGTTGATTTGATGCTGGCGTCTGTACATCCAACAGGCCATAAGTATAGTTGATTGGTAGACCTACATAAAATGCCTTGCAAATTATAAAACATTTTGTACTTTCATATTTTTAATAAGATTTATAAAACAAAGAAGATTATTTAAGGTGAATTAACGTGCAACTAAGCCCGCCAAATTCAAATATAATTCCTACAGTCGCAAATCGCATTTTATTCGACATTTTTATCTTTACTTAGTATAAAATAAATAATAGTTTAAAAAAACTAAAAAACACGCTTCCATGGAAAACCAAACTGAAAAGTACAAAATAATGGAAAAAAAGCGTGGGGTGCTTTTAAGGTATTTTTTTATTGATATCAGGCACCCCACGCTTTTTATCCATTATTTTGTACTTTTTAGTTTGGTTTTCCATGGAAGCGTGTTTTTTAGTTTTTTTAAACTATTATTTATTTTCTTTTTTTTAGGGTATTTCGAATTTTGAGACGTATGTCAGCGTAGTTTGTGACAGTTTTTTTGCTGTCCTGGTAACCCTGGCAAGGATAATGGCACAAATTTATGAAATTATTGCATTGTCATCAGTCCTTGATAGGTGTGCAAAGTTTGAATGAAATCTGGTCGTTTAAAGTGGGTCAAAATCGCACTATAAGGAGTCGGTTACAAACAAACATACAAATATACAAACATACACGTGAAGCTAATATAAAGCGTGTAACAAAGTCACATTTCGTGTTTGTACGCTTCATCATCATCATCATCATCATTTCAGCCGTAAGAGGTCCACTGCTGGACTTAGGCCCCCCCCAATTTGGGGGGCTTTGCCATAATCGCCACCCTTGGCAGGCGTGTCGGCGATCACAGTATTGTGGCAAAATGCATAGAGAAAGAAGCTGCTGCCCATTCTCTAGTAAGTCCCTTAGTCGCCTTTTACGACACCCACGGGAAGAAATGGGGTGGTGTTATTTTTTACGTCCTACTACTTAGATAGACTTTTAAACTACGCAACGGATTTAAATGCGGTTTTCATCAATAGATAGAGTGATTCAAGCGAAAGGTTTATATGGAGAATATGCGGGCGAATCCGCTGGCAAAAGCTAGTACGGCATAAAACGGAGCTTCAATTTTTTTCTACTGTAGAAAAATAAAATTTGGCGGGCTCAGCTGCACATTCTCTTCACCTAAAGGCATGATAGAAGTGTAATTTGCCTTTTTATAATGCACGAATAATAAGAAAAATACGAAAACTTATTAAAATGTTAAATATTGTTCACTGGGAAGTTAACGAAGGGAATTGGAATGGTCCGAAAATGACAAAAAAAATTTTTCTTTAATTCTTCATTGACGCGGAGTCCTTGCAACGAAAAATGTGTTTTGATGGAGTGTAAGTCTGTTAATACTATTTGTCTTGCTATCATTTTGGAACGAAGTTCCTTATCAGACGTTGTGAAAGGGGGCTAGACGGAAAAATTCTTACGAAAAGTTGTCACGACATGCTTTAACCGACTTCAAAAAAAGGACGAGGTTTCTCAATTCGACCGTATATATTTTGTATGTTGTTGTTTTTTTTTTGTTGTGAGTAGAGAGGGAGAGAGGGGGAGAGGGAGAGAGAGAGCGAGGTAGAGAGAGAGAGGGAGAGAGAAGGAGATAGGGAGAGAGAGAGAATATTTTTGTTGAGTGTATACAGGTTTTTTGTACATAATAAATAATTAAAAAATTATAACTATTATGAATCCTGGAAAGGAACTTCGTTCCATCCGGGTGTCCCTTGACACCTCTAAAGTTTTTTTTTTCGGCTGGGAAATCATCAAATGACTTCTCCCGCTCTGGGCCTGGCAGGAGGTCGTGTCAGACTTTTACTGACTAAAACCCACCCGTGTTCCTTCAGTTGCCCATGTGCCAGGGCCACGGTAACTCGTTCGAACAAAACCGTGACCCTGGCAGGATGTCTTGATTTCCTACCATAGCATAATACATTCAAACAATCAATTATTCTTCTCTCGTTCAGCTCTATGTCATAATTTATTCTCCTGTCCTTATCCCAAATTATTTGAGGTCGGCGCAACATACCTATGTTCTTCTTCTACACTTCTCTATTAGTCGTCCCCCAGACAATTGCATCTGAGAGTCTTCTGCCTCGGCACGCGTTATCGTGGCAGACTTGCAAATCTCTAAATAGACTTCGAACCGTAGTCAGCCGGAGTAAAAACAATCTTCACAGTATCATGGACGGCTCAGATCTCAAGTACATATGCGGTACCTCCCTACAGACAATGGCCGACCTTCCTTCACTCCACAGGCCCTGTCACCTGTGCATTTGATAATCTTATGACTGCATTAGTGAGCGGAGTTCTTGCAACTGAATTTTGGGCCAAAGATGTTAAAACTTTTTGCGCTCGGTAAGAAATTGTTGTCATCTCGGTAGTCAACTCCTTTCTAACTATATCATTTTTCATACAATCCATCCATCGTTTCTTTGGTTTTCTTCTACTCTCTTAGCCATCGACATTCATACAGGGTCATAAAGCTCATTTTTCGTTGCAAGGACCTGTATATTATTTTAAGTTTCAAAATATAAGCCCTTATTTGTTATAGAACTTCCGTCCTTAAATATTTTAATTAATGATTACTTTAATAATAATTTTTAAGCGAAATATTTTCTCGTTAAGAATCTCATATTGATGTATATTATTTTTTATATGATGTTAATTTTTAACAGAATTATTATATGTGTATTATGAGGATGTATTATTATCAATCTGAAATTTATAATGTGTTTAAGATTTTTACTGTTTTAACCCACGACGTGATAAAAGAATAAGACAAGTTTAAATATTGGTTGGCAAAATTAATGTTGGAATTATTTCTGTTTTGCAAAAAAAAGTGAATATAGTACATAACGCACCTTCAGAATTATGAAGACCTAATTATAAATTTAAAGACTCAAAATGATACAACTGTTATTCAAAACGGAGGCCTATTATTGTAATATAGGCCTCTGCTTTGATAAAAGTTTAATTATACACCTGTATATTATTCATAAAATTACGAACAAGAAGAAATATAAAATTGTATGAATTACTTACATAAGTAGTTTCAAATGTTGTTGAATGATTTGATGTAAATGCATCTATAACGAATGAATGCCCACCTAGTTTATACGTGAAAACGGTTTTAGTAAAACTGCCAAACAATTTGGTAAAAATAGGCTAAATTCGGCACTGATGAAATAAAACATATTGCTGTCTTTTCTTTGATATAAATTTCGACGTGGGCTCCAACCTAGGCGGGCACTTTTTGTAAATAACTTCATTACCATTGCACTCAAACGGTAAAGAAAAACATTGTGAGAAAACCGGCATGTCATAGAATCAAAAATTCGAAGACATGGGAGATTTACCTTATAATCGTTGCAATAAGTCTATTGGGTTGCTGCTATTAATGTTGGTCAAAAATACACTGATCTTTATTGTCGTTGCAATAAGGTTGGTATTGGTTTGCAGCCACTGACAAATATGTCAAATCACGGTTATCTTTATTTTCGTTGCAACAAGGTTGCTTTCAGATGTAAAATTACTAGAAAAGAACATGTAAACTGAAAAATAGTTTGACATCTCAAAAGCTCGTGCATCTCTTTTTTGCTCTGTACGTTAAAGAAAGACAGCAATATTTTTATTTTAGCTGTTGCCTCACAGAAGTGGCCTTAGTATAAACTATAAATCGATCACATTTTGAATTTGGTAATAATGTAATGATTTGAATTCGGTAACAGTATGAATGTATTTTAGAACATTATAAACTAAGAAATAAGTTTTTACAAAGGAAATTTGAATGATGCACTTTTTGAAGCGATTTTTTTCACGTAATTTTATAACTTGACATGTTTACAGATTTATGTAATAAAATGACTGTTGTTATGCCATAAAAAGAAAAGTATTACAATCACTGTTTGTGCCTTTTTGATAGTGTCTTGATTATATTGCACAATGTTCATATTTATGGGAAATTACACCGTATTTGATAAGACGACTGAGTTACGCATTTTTAATTTTTTATTCTAGTTGTGGGCATTAAAATAATATGTATATAGCCCCACATTGTAAACTTTTGTTCGTGAAATTGACCAGGGAGGCAATTCTCGTAGTTTTGAAAACGTTCAGTCTGATCTCAGTCTCAATTAATTAAAAACTAGCTTCTGCCCGCGACTTCGTCTGCGTCAAATTTTTGCTCCTCTAACACTTCCCGTCGCATCGATTTGCCTGACAGTTTTCGTCCATTTTTCGTTGCTGCTCCGCTCCTTTTGATCGTAGCGTGATCATATATAGCCTTATAGCCTTTCTCAATAAATAGGCTACCCGACACAAAATAATTTTTCAATTCGGACCAGTAGTTCCTGAGATTACCGCGTTCAACCAAACAAACAAACTCTTCAGCGAAGAGTTAGTATTTGGCTATAGGATATATAACATCACACTAAGATCAAAAGGAGCGGAGCAGCAACGAAAAATGGACGAAAACTGGCAGGCAATTCGATGTGACGGGAAGGGTCAGGGGAGCAAAACTTTGGCGCGGATGAAGTTGCGGGCAGAATTCCATACATTATTTACAAGTTTTTATCATGTCGTTGTCGCTGACATGAGACAGACTAGATTTTCAACGTTTTTATATACGAGAAATTGTCTGCGTCAGGATGACTGGACCAAGAGCGATTTTGGAAGTTTGAGTTATACCAAGTTTTAGTACCTATTTAGTACTATTTGGTACCAGACATCAAATAATTGGTACCTCGTTAAAGAGGGAAAACTATTACCAGGAAAGTGGCCAGCCATTCTGACTTCAGAATGGCTGGACCAAGTCGGTTTCACCTAGTTGTAGGCGTTATAACTAGTTCGTCTTTTTGTCAAATTTAGTACCTCATTGGTACCTCAACATATGTTTTTCTTACATTTTTTCGATAAGCCAAAAAAAAGTTACACCTAAAAGAAATTTTGCATGTAATCTGAAGCACGTTGATTTCTCCAAGTTGTAGGCGTTATAATTTGTTCATCTTTTTGTTAAATTTAGTACCTCATTGGTACCTCAACATATGTTTTTCTTACATTTTTTCGATAAGCCAAAAAAAGTTACACCTAAAAGAAATTTTGAATGTAATCTGGAGCACATTGATTTCTCCAAGTTTTAGGCGTTATAATTAGTTCATCTATTCATTAAAATTTTGTACCTCATTGGGACCTCCACATATGTTTTTCTTAGATTTTTTCGATAAGCCAAAAATAAGTTACACCTACAAGAAGTTTTGCGTATATAAAATAATGTTTATTTTTGTAGTAAGAAAATTACCGAAAATAAATCATAGGTTGATAACACATAAATATTACATATATTTATTCATCATTGATACATTAATATTTTTTTGCATATAAATAACAGTGTGCATACATTTTGTTTTTACTAATTGTGATTCTACTTGACATGTCGTCGTAACATTGCCATTTAGTTTAGACCCTCTGCGGCAATGTGATTTGTAATGTTCCACGCCTTTTGGAGTCGAAGGTGGCACAAATTCTATAACAGACAAGAGGTACTCTATTCCTTTTAATGTTATATTTTTGGGTCAATCATTAATGCAAATTTCGACGTCAGAGTTGGGTTCAAAAGCAGCAATATCTTTTAAATTATAATCTAAGCATCTTATGCCTTGACAACCAGAAAGTCTACAACTAGACATATTTTTGTCACTTTAGCATTGAATTTGCAGACTCACTTGAGGTGTTTCAGTTAAAAAAAAAAAAAAAACAACTGTGCTCTACATTTTGACTAGTTCGATTTCAGGTTTGGCGCCATAGTAAAAGTTGTTCATAATGATAAAAAAGAAAGAAAGAAAAATGTGTTTATTGGCATTATTTCATTAACATAAAACTTAAAACTATAAAAAAACAGAAAACAAAACAATGATAATAATGCCAAAAGGGCCTCAGCTCAGCATGATGTCAGAAGACAACACAAGGTTTGCCACCTGACGCTGATTTTCAGCTGCAATCCACATGATAAGTACAATGACCCCCTTTTTTTTAGTGGGTGGGAAATCATCAAATGACGTCTCCCGCTCTTGGGCGGAGCGGGAGGGCGTGTCAGATTTACTGACAAAAAACCACCCGTGTTCCTTCAGTTGCACATGTGCCAGGGTCGCGGTGTCTCTTTCAAACAATCTCGCGACCTTGGCAGTCATCGGTCCTAGCAGACCCCTTCAGTTCTGCCGACGTTTCTTTGAGGCGTGCGTGGAACACTACGCGCCGTCGACCCAAGCCTGGTCCTTATTGGGCGACGACCTACCCATTGCTCGCCGCCCGCAAGCTCGCGCCTACGGTGGCCGGGAGTCCGCTATCGACTCCCGACGCCCGGAGGCGTCTCCTCCTGCGGCGGCTAGGGACGTGAGGGCACAGAGACTGCCACTCCCTCACGCGCCCCGCCTCCTCCTTCGCGAGCATTACTGCTTCGCAGAAGGAGACGGCTTCCCATCCCCTCTCGCTCCGTACCATGTCTCGCACCAGGGACGGACGCGAGAGGTCGCCGCCGCTGATCGCCTCCACGAGGACACGGTGGTACTCCACCCAGGCAGGGCACAGCTCCACCGTATGCTCCGCCGTGTCCTCCAGACGATCCTCGCAATGGAAACACCCGGATCCTGAACAGGAACCCACCGAAGCACCCATGCCCGGTGAAAACCTGCGTCAGGTGGAAGGTGAAGACGCTGTGGCGCCTCTCTATCCACTCCTCAAAGAGGGGACTTACCGCCGCAATTATGGCGTGCCCAGCGCTGGGTTGCGACAATCATACCCGCCATGTCACCATGAGATCCTGCCGGAGCTCTGTCCGCCATGCCGCGATTTGTCACGGCAGCGGAGTTTCGCCTCCTCGCGCCACACCCATATGAGGGCGAGGACCTTTGCCTCCAGATCCCATGGCGGCACTCCGGTAAGGAGGCTCGCCGCCTCGCATGAGACCGTGCGGTATCCCCGGACTAGCCGGATGGCCATGACCCTCTGGGCCGCATTCAACCGACGCGCTGGCCGCAGCCTCACTGAGGGCGCCCACATCGGTGCCCCGTAAAGGGCCATGGACCGCACAACCTCCGTGTAGAGTCTCCGGCAGGAGGCGTTTGGACCCCCCAGATTGGGCAGGAGCCGCTTTAAGGCAGCCCCAGCCCGCTCGTCTGGGAGCTAAACGTCGGAAGTGCTCGACGAAGTTCCACCAACTGTCGAGGACAAGTTCCAGGTACTTCATCGTCGACTCGACGCCGACGTGAATCCCTCCTACCGTTAGTTGGGAACCGGCAGGTGGCACGTTCCGAGGACCATGAAAACCCATGGACTCGGACTTGTGCAAGGCCACCTCGAGTCCCAATTGCCGGATCCTTTCGAAGATTGTCGCAACCACGCGGGTTTAATTCGGCCGCCGCCTCATGCGACCTCCCCTGCGCCAGGACCAGGGTGTGAGACATTACAAATCACATTGCCGCAGAGGGTCTAAACTAAATGGCAATGTTACGACGACATGTCAAGTAGAATCACAATTAGTAAAAACAAAATGTATGCACACTGTTATTTATATGCAAAAAATATTAATGTATCAATGATGAATAAATATATGTAATATTTATGTGTTATCAACCTATGATTTATTTTCGGTAATTTTCTTACTACAAAAATAAACATTATTTTATATACGCAAAACTTCTTAAAGGTATAACTTATTTTTGGCTTATCGAAAAAATCTAAGAAAAACATATGTGGAGGTTCCAATGAGGTACAAAATTTTAATGAATAGATGAACTAATTATAACGCCTACAACTTGGAGAAATCAACGTGCTCCAGATTATATGCAAAATTTCTTTTCGGTGTAACTTTTTTTTGACTTATCGAAAAAATGGAAGAAAAACATATGTTGAGGTACCAATGAGGTACTAAATTTAACAAAAAGATGAACAAATTATAACGCCTACAACTTGGAGAAATCAACGTGCTTCAAATTACATGCAAAATTTCTTTTAGGTGTAACTTTTTTTTGGCTTATCGAAAAAATATAAGAAAAACATATGTTGAGGTACCAATGAGGTACTAAATTTGACAAAAAGACGAACTAGTTATAACGCCTACAACTAGGTGAAACCGACTTGGTCCAGCCATTCTGAAGTCAGAATGGCTGGCCACTTTCCTGGTAATAGTTTTCCCTCTTTAGCGAGGTACCAATTATTTGATGTCTGGTACCAAATAGTACCAAATAGGTACTAAAACTTGGTATTACTCAAACTTCCAAAATCGCTCTTGGTCCAGTCATCCTGACGCAGACGAGAAATTGGCCTTCAGATTTTTGGCGTGGAAATATAACCATATCTATTCGTGCCGTCTAGCGCCATTACTATATTCCAGTTTTAAGAGTAAGTTAAATTTTGTTTTCACATTTGAGTCCGTAAACTGTAATTAGATATATATACTGTCAAAGTGCACTTTTTTTTTTGGATGTGAATTCATCAAATGACTTCTCCCGCTCTGGGCGGAGCGGGAGGGCGTGTCAGACTTTTACTGACTAAAACCCACCCGTGTTCCTTCAGTTGCCCATGTGCCAGGGTCACGGTATCTCTGTCGCAGCGCTTAGACGCAATGTGCACGCGCACACAAGATGTCGTCGACTGATCGCAGCGACATGTCTCATAGTGTGCAAGATGGTTCAATATTTTAGACCGGACAAAACATATCTTTAGTAATTTCGTACTTACGGTCACTCAGTCGTTTTCTAAACTAACTGACTACGCTTTGTAATGTATTGACTAATGTAGACTTTAGTATAGTTAACTAAGCTCCGTCCAACGCGCATTTTTTACTTTATTATTGTACCTACATGTTGTGTGGAATAAAATTTAATTAAGAATATAATATGGTGTTTTATTTCATAAATAAAGAGACCTACCAGCCAAGGAGCATGGGTGTTTTCCAGTTTGCAGGGTATGTATGTGAAACTCAAGTCCCAAAAGGACATGCATATCAAGTAGAGATGTTCCGACTAGTCGGTAAAGCCGAAAATACGGCCACTATCGTAGTCGGCGACTATTCGGTAAATATCACCGACTATACGGCTTCTTAAGTTGTATGTTTTTCTCAATCAAAATATATACAGGAGGAATCACATTAACCCATTCATTGCCACTTAAATTTCAAAAACATCACCTGGGTGCTACTTAATATTTTTCCTTCACCAAGACCTTCACAGCATCAACCGTTTGTTCTTTACCAAAACAAGAATGACAGTTCGAAGCAAAAACCAACAGTATTTCCACATTTAACAATTGTTTCTAGCCGTGTATGTTGGCAAATATTTAAATAATTTTTATGTAATTCCAAACGTCCTAAAGTACACTCGACGCATATGGATGGTATGTACGTTGGTGGCATGATGTAGCTATCTCGATCAACGCAAATGATAAGTTGGTAGCAACTAGCAACGAATGGGTTAAATAAACACCTTGATTGTTAATAAAAATAAAAAAAATACAATCTGTCCCACAAATTTTGAAATGTAAATGAACCTTTTCTTGACCGACTAGTCGGCTTTTTTACAACCGGCCTAAGTCATAGTCGGCACATCTCTAATATCAAGACAAGGATTCAAAATGAAACAAGAGAGTAATTAAATATACGTTTTATTACAACATTTTACATAAATTCACATTCAGAAATATAGATAGATCTTTCTACAATAAGGTCACGATTTATAAGCCTTTGACTAAGGAGTCAATTTCATGTGATCGTCGAAAATAAGTGTTAATTCAACATTAGACAAATAAGACCCTTTTTGAAAGAAAATATTTTGAAATAAACAACTAATGTGCCTTCAGAAGGATTTAATACAGCTTTTATAAACTTTAACGGTCAAGCAAAAGCTGAAACTCTAGGTAACATTTTAACATCACACCTTTTTGCCGGAAGCGCGTTGGGCAGAAATGTAGGCATCTATAGTGCACCTACATTTCTCCACCCTTTAATTATAACAAAAAAAAAAAAAAGAAATGGTTCAAAAGATTTTCATGCCTTAATGAGTCAATTTTGTCTAATGTTAGGAAAACTATATCACATTCCTACTAAAGCCTCCTCTGTGTGAGGACCACGAGAGTCCAGTAATGGGCGGGTTGGTATATTATTCAAATTTTTGACCACTTTCCTGAGGATCCTTTCCTTCACAGTTTTGAGAGTAGTGGTGATAAAATAATTTACACAAACTGCCTGCCTGGGTATGAACCGACTTACAACTCGATAAGTTGCGGCCGTTATCACTGGGCCATCACTACTCTTACTGAACAACTATAGTAACTACATAAATATTGATCATAATTGACCAAGCTAACACCGACCACATGATTTCTCACAAATAACAAGATGTATTTATAATAGCAATATAATATCTTTGAAACAATTATGATTATTTTGAACTAAGTAGGTATATGTATATTTGGTTTTTAAACATTCGACTCCTTAAATTACCTGTCAAGAATATTCCATACATAATTTTAGAACAATATTTATACAGCAGAGAAATAATAAAACATAACACACCTGTAGATTCTGAATGGGTAAGTACTGGTGTATAGCACCTTCACCCATATTTCGCTAGTTTTTGGCAAGCCGATTGCCTCTAACCGGGCATATACTTAGTATCCGGGCTGCTACTAAGAAATTCCTGATGGATAACCTCAATAACTGTCGCTTTTGGGGTCCCGTTAGGACCTTAGTCAGGTTCGGTTCAATACAGGATGGCTCCCTGCCACCCTGTATTCGACGTGCAAATTGAAAACATGAATTCCCCTGGTGTAGAAATTTTTCATTGTTTCGTAAAATCTGTTGTTTCATAGAAAAGTATATGGCAGAGCAACTTTTTATTCAAATAACAGACAGAAAATTTCAATATAGAGTTTAGAATCATTTACTAAATCCATTCGTCATTTCAAATTTTTAATTAAATGGTAATATTCTTCCTCCAAACATATCTATTAGACAACATCTCAGTATTTACTCACTTTCTAGCCATATCAACATTCCCAGGCCTTAATTTGACCCAACCGAGATTTCTCAAGGTTTGGTTTCCTTTGAATCTGGACAACGGCCACATAATTACTGATCAAAATGCAGTTTTTTTTTTATAACTTTAGAAAATACTGGTAACCAATGAGATCTCTCTATAAATCTCGCAATAAACGTTTTTGACTTTGACTCTACGTCAAACGTTATTTATTAGAACGGCCATCTTGAAAATCTTTTCAAGATGGCCGTTTTTATAAATGACGTTTAAAACGCTGTCAAAGGAAACCTTAGCTTTAGAAAAAAGACTCGAGAGCCATTGTGCCTTCCTCTTATAAATGTATAAATGCTAAACATTTGGAATTGGCTACATAAAGCTAGATAAATTCTACGTAGGAAAATGTATAAAGCGCTAAAATATAAGTTAGTTTGAAATAATACCCCTGTATGAATATTATATTCTATTTTTTACAACATAAGCTGTCTGGCGTCAACATCAAGAACTTTCTACTTTTATCTAGCATGAACTAAGATAATTATAAAGAAATTATTTAGTAGAAAATGCAGTTTGAAATACGTCACTTAAAATCCACGCCAGCACTGTTTTTATTAAAAAAAACTGTCCTAAGATAAAATATTTACTTAAAATTCTGATAATATTTACAAAAAAAAAAGACAAACATTAATCCTTATAAATATTGGTTTGATACGGGGCCACGGGTTACCCCAACAAAAAGCATAAATATTAATACTATAATTTATATTTTTATATAGTAATGTATATTTTATAGCAATTTTATACTATTCCAGTGTACATTATCACTGGGGTAAAGATTGCCCCATTCCTGTATTACTAGTTCAAAGATACTTCGAAAAGTCTAACATTATTACAAAAGCTAGCTATAAGTGGTGTAAGAAATGCCCCAAAGGGAGGTATGCCAAAAAGTTTCAACCCATAACTTCAAAAATGGAGTCCGTTATGTCAAAGTCATCTTATTGGAAAAGCATCTGTCAAAATGTCGCTATCGTAGCTAGTTCCCAATTTAAGGTATAAAGTGATGAAGTAATAAGCGTGAGGTGGTTTATTTAATTTTTGGGAAATGACGCTTTATTGTGTTCCTATAATTATACTCCGAAATAGGAGTCCATAATTTTTCGAAAGACACTTAAATTAGAATATTGTAGCTTAGAGCTGCTCGTGGAGATTATTTTTTAAATAAAACAGTTTATGTCGGAAACATTTTGAATTAATTATGAGAAAAATATTTTAGGTTTAAAATTCTGACAGATTGCATGTCAAATACTCGATTTAAGATATTGAAATCACAAATCACGTGAATGAATGAAATATTGAATGAACACGAAATGGAATGAACGAACGAAATGTCAAATTTATTCAAGACCGTAGGGATTTAGCTACGACCACGCAATCTATAATTAGAATTTCCCAACCTTCCTTTTTATTCTTTCCATAAAATAACTTTAGAATATGTAAGAAGTATGTAGAATGGACCTTTTTAGCATTACCAAAAACTGTAGACAAGGAAGAAATATAATAACCATATTAAACATTTTAACATTACATATTTCCAAAGTATTGTATCATTTTTAATATGCTTTAAAAATTAATATCATGATACCTTTCAAGCAGAGATTCAGATGCCAGCCTAAATAAATTTACCAGTAATTTCCAATAAATATAGTATATGATATTTTTATAATAATTATAAATATGAAAATTGAATCTCGCAAAATGTTGAAAACCTTTCTTGTAGTCAATATTATTTATTCGATTGTATCATTACATATTTATAACAGAATAGTTTCTGTAAATAAATTAGCGGATTATTTGCGTAACACACTTCCAGTGGCAATGACTTTCATTTTGGCAGTTCAACAGCATTCATTGGGTGTTCACGTTGTCAAGCAGACGTATTTATCAAACCATATGAAGCAATGTATTAGGAATTTTGTTCAAATTCCATTTGGATTGCTATAGAAAGTATGTTACATAATTGGGAAGCTGGAAACATTTTGTTTGTCTTTCCAATTCCAATTACCATACATGGACAGGCCAATTAGTACAGATAGATCTGTCTCAATTTGGCCTTCAAATAAGTATTTTATTATGTAATCCTGCTGCTATAAAAAAAATATAGCCCGTATATTCTTCTTTGGAAAGGTTAAAAAAAACTCCATTATTTCTTAAATGGAGTTAACAATACCTCAACCCGTATTAAAAGGCTATTTTAAACAGATATGTTTAAACCCGCGTTTACAACCAACAAGTTTTGATACTTGTTTTCGCCAAATCATGATACATGTGTGATATTTACTGTATTGAGGTAGTTTGAGACATGTATTAACTCAGGAGCTTCGTCTGCGTGAATTTTTATGTACACCCGACCCACCGCGTCGCGTTGCATCGCATAGCCCGCGCTAATACTCTGACCAAAAACTAAACAAATAAAAAAAGGAAAATTTAAATTTTCTGGCTTTTGGAGGTCGTCTTTTCCTAGACTCTTGAGAGTCCTAGTAAGAAGTTAATAGCCTAAGTCTTTCTTAAAAATTAGGCAATCTATTGTAAAAATATTTTTTTTAATCCGACCGATCGTTCCAGAGATCAGCGCGTTCAAACAAACGAAGTTTTTCAGCTTTATTTTATGTCATCTAGATTGACAAGTGACTTTTTTTGACAAGTTTTGTCTACAACTAGTCTCTACACGTTGTAAACGCGGGTTTTAACTAACCGTTTGTAATAACCAATAACAGTATCATACAAAACAAAGTAATATCCATAGTAATTAATAATAACAAAATTCTACCTTAAAGTAGATGCGCTAAAAGCCCGCGAAATTCATATTGTCTTCATTTTTTTTTTTAATTTGCTTGTCAGTTTTTTTTCCTGGGGGGGGGTAATCGACAAATGACGTTTCCAGCTCTGGGTGGAGCGGAAGAGCGTGTCATACTTTTACTGACTAAAACCTACCCGTGTTCCTTCAGTTGCCTATGCCAGAGCCACGGTAACTCTTTCGACCCTGGCAGAGCAAGTAAGTGTCAAGTTGTATTTTGATTAAAATATGATTCCCGACCGTTAAAAATATGGCTTTATAGAATTAAAATCATCAATACAATCCTCTAAGTCCATACAATGACTATTAGAGGGATGAACAGACGCCAGCACACAAAGTCACTACAATCTGTCAAAGTTCTTTAATAGGTTTTCAACTTTATTGCTAAAGTTATTAGGTTGAAGATTGATTGGGGAAATTTGACAGTTTCGGGTAACTTGATTTGCTGGGGCCAGTACTTAGCGCAGCCGACTTAAAAAAAAACAACAAAAATAATATAAAAACATGCTGTATTCTTACAAGAAAATTGGCATGAAATTAAAGAGAGTATTTTTCTTGACTTGTCTTATTCTATAAACAAATATGGCAGAAGAGTTTTTTTTTTAATGAATTTTTTGTCAATAAAGGAGTTTGAAACCGGGAAGTTTGACATTCATATTATCCAGTAACTAGGTTATGGATGTCAGTTAGGCAGTCACTCCATGTAACATACTGGTACTCAGCTGCATTTGGTTAGACTGGAAGCCGACCCCAATTTAGTTGGGAACGGCTAAGCTGATGTTTTATTTCTTACAAAGACACAAGTTAGCATCCATACCTAACATTTGTGCTCTCCTCGTTTCTTCTTGATAATTCAAAAGTGCCTGTAAATAGTTTGATTGATATAAATATTTAAGTATGACCGTTGTTTATTTTTATACTAAATACGATGACAAGTAAAGAAAAATACACTATACAAAAATCAGTAATTCCTAAATTAAAACTTACTTCAAAATAATAATACATACAGTTCTAATCAAATCCATAATTTAATTAAAACAAGATCAACATGAACAATTAGCCACACCTGATAAAAATAAATATATTTAAAAAAAAACAACTACAAAAATAAAAATACGAAAATAAGTTTCTTAAAAAGATAATTACAAATTTAAAAAACCTTAGAATAAATAAATATTCATTTTCTTTTCAGGCATGGCCAATTACTTCGTTTAGTTCATAGATGGCGCTTGCGATGTACGACGTAAGACAAAATAAATGTGAATTCTATTTTTTGCATTTTGAAAATTAATATTACAATTACGTTACACGTAAAATCAATATTTTCTATCCACAATTAAAATATTTTAATTAGACAATAAGTAGCTATTACGGAATTTTCCCAACAGATGGCGTAATTCTAAAAATCGCGAGCGCATTCTACCAACGTACAGAAACGAATGATTTAAAAGTACAGTGGTACCAACCTAACTAGAAAGACCATGGTGCTTGCGTTTGATTCTCGCATAGGGTCCTATTTCCGGGTCCATTACAAAATCATATAAGACTTTGGACCAACTGTCATGGTGTGGAAGATTGTCGTAGAATTCCGGGGCGATGCGGCGTACCTGTCAATGATAATAATGATATAGCCATAAATAATAAAGGAAAGGGTTAGGGTAAGATAAAGGGGCTCGTGGTTTAGTAATAACAACCCCAGGGTCGGTCATTACGGCGCGTAGTGTTCCACGCGCGCCTCAAAGAAATGTCAGCAAAAATTGCAGAGGTCCGCGAGGACCAATGCCTGCCAGGGTCGCGAGATTTCTTCGAAAGAGTTACCGTGGCCCTGGCATATAGGCAACTGAAGGAACACGGGTGGGTTTTAATCAGTAAAAGTCCGACACGCCCTCTACCACTCCGCCCAGAGCGGGAGACGTCATTTGATGATGTCCCACCCAGAAAAAAAGGCTGGTACTGAGAAACTTGACTATGTTTCTTCCTCTAAAACTCCAAATATCAACTTTATATAATTTTAAATAAAGTTGATTTCAGAATGATTATCACTATTGAAAATATCATAAACCTATTAAAGTTGCAGTCGAAACTAAACCTTATGTTTGAGCACCAAAGAAACTTATCCAGAATCAGGTCATAAAGTCTTACCTCAGGTAGTTTACTGCCAGGCACCGCCGGAAAGTCGTGATGTTCATTATGGTAGCCCACGTTGAAGGTGATCCAGTTCAGAGGCCCGTAGTAAGAGTACGTCTCATAGCCTTTCTTGAACATGTAGTGTTCGGCTATGAAGTGGCCTGGAAAGTCAAAGATAAAAATCATCTACCATCATTTCTACCGTAAGAAGTCCACTGCTGGACAATTTGGGGGGTTGCCATAATCGCCACGCTTGGCAGGCGGGTTGGCGATTGCACTTTGAGCGTAAATTGCGTAGAAAACCGCTACCAATTCCCTAGTAAGTCAAACAGGCACATAAAAGTCACTTTTGGAAGTCAAAAAGTAGATGGATTTCATTAAGGGGCATCGCCAGGTTTTTTTTTTTCTTGATGGGAAATCATCAAATAACTTCTCCCGCTCTGGGCGGAGCGGGAGGGCGTGTCAGACTTTTACTGACTAAAACCCACCCGTGTTCCTTCAGTTGCCCATGTGCCAGGGTCACGGTATCTCTTAACCCACCAAGTTAAAATTTAAGTTTTTTTCGTTTATTTGCAATTTGCAGGTCCGGTATAAATAAGTTCATTAAATTAAAATATATTATATTTCACATAAACCTACATGGGCACTTATGAAACGTTAGAAGCTAGGTTCACCATTCCTATTGGTTGTATTCTATGGAGAAGAGCCGGCAAGAAACTCCATGGTTACTCTTTTAGCCCGCCAGGGTCGCGAGATTTGTTCGAAAGATTTACCGTGGCCCTGGAATATAGGCAACTGAAGGAACACGGATGGGTTTTAGTCAGACACGACCTCCCGCTCCACCCAAAGCGGGAGACGACATTTGATGATGACCGTCCCACAAAAAAATATAAAAAAAATTGTTATTCTTTTAAAAATAATTGGCCTTTACAACATTTTTCAAATTACACTGTTACTAGGTATGGCGAGACACTGTAGGTCTGTAAAAAAGTATCAGGTACTTAGATAAATGGAATATAAAAACATACTTAAACAAAAAGACATGATTGCCACAACAACCAAGACTAAAGAGTTGAAATTAAAAATCTACTCATCATAATATTTATCTAAATATGACTGACCTGCAACTGGATGAACGCCCATCGCCATGAGGCCTCCATATATTAGGTAACCGAGCGCTTTCCATCCTGAAATACACAAAAATAAATAATAAATATCTTAGAACAACCAACACACCGTTATCTGATCCCAAACTAGGCAGAGCCGGTACTATGGCAACCAGACAACTGATAAATATACTTATTAGGTTGGGGAAAAAGTCTTTTCGCATTATAGTATGTATGAACTTGTAATAAAATCTCTTTGGCTATACTATTTGTATCTAACTGGTTTTGGTATCATTGAAAGTTTAAATTTTAAAGAACATAATTCCAAATTCAAATTAGGAAAATGTGTGATTTTCATTTGTTTTTCGTACCGTCAAGATGAGTGAATCTAATGAAGAAATTCGATACATTTTAAAATTTTACTACAAAAAGGTAAAAATGCAACGCAAGCCGCGAAAAAAATTTGCGATTTTTATGGACCTAGTGTAGTGTCTGTGAGAGTAGCACGAATTTGGTTTAAGCGTTTTCAATCCGGAAATTTTGATGTCAAAGATGCACGTCGCTCTGGTCGCCCTATTACGGATAAAATGGATGCCATTTTTGAAAAAGAGGAGCAAGATCGGCATACCAGTAGTTACGACGTAGCTGAAGAACTGGAAATTGACCACAAAACAGTTTTGGCGCATTTGAAAAAAACTGGGTACACAAAAAAGCTCGACATTTGGGTACCTCACGAGCTCACTGAAAGAAACCTAATGAACCGTGTACTCATTTGTGATTCTTTATTACGACGTAATGAAACCGAACCATTTTTGAAGAAGCTGATAACTGGTGATGAAAAGTGGATCACGTATGACAAGAACGTGCGAAAAAGGTCGTGGTCAAAGGCCGGTCAGGCTTCACAGACTGTGGCGAAACCCGGGTTAACTCGCAACAAGGTGATGCTGTGTGTGTGGTGGGATTGGAAGGGCATTATTCATTATGAGCTGTTACCACCAGGCAGGACCATCGATTCTGAACTCTACTGCGAACAACTGATGAGATTAAAGCAAGAAGTTGAGAGAAAGCGGCCGGAATTAATCAACAGAAGGGGTGTGGTTTTTCATCATGATGACGCTAGACCTCACACATCTTTAGCCACCCAACAAAAATTAAGAGAGTTTGGCTGGGAGGTGTTAATGCATCCGCCGTATAGTCCTGACCTTGCACCTTCAGATTTCCACCTGTTTCGGTCTCTTCAGAATTCTTTAGGCAGTGTCAGGTTAACATCACGAGAGGACTGCCAAAACCAGTTGTCGCGGTATTTTGACCAGAAGTCCCAAAATTTCTATAGCAATGGGATCATGTCCCTACCTACAAGATGGCAAAAAGTTATCGAACAAAATGGTACCTACATACTTTAGTTAAATGTAAATAAACTTTATTAAAAAATGTTTTGAATTTTCTTTAAAAAATGCGAAGAAACTTTTTCCCCAAACTATTATATATTTCTAAATACATACATACACGTATTATAGATAAATTACACCCAGACACAGAACAAATAATGTGCTCATCACACAAAGATTTGCATTAGGTGGGAATCGAACCCACAACCTGTCTTAGCAGTCAGGGTCACTAACCACTAGACTAACAGGTCAGTCAAATAAATCCACACTAATATTATAAATGCAAAAGTAACTCTGTCTATCTGTCTGTCCGTCTGTCTCGCTTTCCTGCTAAAACTACTGAACCGATTTAAATGAAACTTGGTACACAGATAGTTTAAAGCCTGAGAAAGGACATAGGCTACTTTTTATCCCGGTAGTACGTTCCCGCGGGATATTTTCCGACTTCCACGCGGGCGAAGCAGCTGGCAAAAGCTAGTAATAAATATATACTTATTTTACACTTATTGTCATGGAGGAGAGGAGGGGAGGAGAGGAGGGGAGGGGAGGAGGGAAGCAGTGATGGCCCAGTGGTCATCAGCCCCGACTAACAAGTTGCAGGTCGTGAGTTCGAAAAAAATTTGGTTTCGGAAGCCTGTTTTTTTTTTTATAACAGATTTCAAAAAAAGGGACGGAGGATTATGCATTCAGTGAATTTTCTAGACTGAATCAATGGTTACAAGGAAAATAACTACTTTCAATTCAACGTTATCAAATAACATTTACAAATGCATAAAAAACATATAACATTATTATGACTCTCCCCCTATTTTTTTTTTTGAGCTTTGCGCTTGGTCGACTCACACTCACTTCAGCCGTAAGACGTCCACTGCTGGACTTAGGCCTCCCCCAATTTGGGGGGCATTGCCAAAATCGCCACGCTTGGCAGGCGGTTTGGCAATCGCAGTATGGTGGTGAAATGCATAGAGAACGCTGCTGCCCATTTTCTAGTAACTCGATCTTGGTCGACTGCATTTCCCAAAATTAAAAATCCATGCGAAATTTCATTCCCCTTTTAACTCTTCTAGGGGATGATTTAAAAAAAATCTTCAGAAGTGCTAACTTTCGTTATAAAATAAACTCGAGTGCATTCAATGCTTCTTCTAAACTCCGTGATTTAGGCTGTACATTGTCTGTTAGTGAATGAATGAATTTAAGATTTTTACCATGTAGAAGAACAGGAAAAAATGTTCATTTCCGATATTAGTCAATTGGTTATTTTACAGAGTACTGCACATAACATTTATCCTATCCCATATCCTTAAAATATTGGCGTTTCCTTATGGAAAATGTTTAACCGATCCTCTAAAATTTATAGACTTTCTAACCATGTACAGTTTTTAAAATATTCGAGTCTAATTAATGTTCCCACTGCTGGAACACAGAGGGGTAATTGCGTAACTTGCTATCAGTAGGAATTGGTTTTATATTGATAGTTAAACAACATTCATTGCGTTATTTACGTTGCTGAGCCGACAATTTATTCGAACAAATGACGCAATGGTTTGGAAATAATCTTCAATCCCATTCAGATTCTGATAAATAGTGCGTTTCGCAATAAGGGTGCAGGTCATACAGGCCTACTGTCGGTGGGAGAGAGTGAGCCGAGTGCAGGTTGGTAAATGTCACATGTCTTCGTTTTTTTTTTGTTCTAAAACATGCCAATTTCCTCACACTGTTTCCCTTCACCGTTTTGAGAGAAGTGGTGGTGAAAGACAAAGTAAAGAGTCGTTACCACTGGACCACCACTGTTCTAATATCCTCTCTATATTAGAGTTTACTATTAGATAATAATAGTTTTACGAACTAAAAATTGGAACTTTTAAAGGTTTGATTTCATACATCATCATCAATTCACCCGAAAGACGTCCACTACTAGACAAAGGCCTATCCCAAGTTGGGGGGAAGGTATGCCATAATCGCTACGCTTGGCAGGCGGGTTGGCGATCGCAGTGTGGTAGTAAAATGCATAGAGAACGCTGCTGCCCATACTTTAGTAAGTCCCTTAGTCGCCTCTTACGACACCCACGGTAAGAAATGGGATGCTGCTATTCTTTACGTCCGGCACCACATTATCCACAAAAAAAAAACCAAAAGGAAAAGACTCACCCCATAATTTAATAATAACAGCATCAAAGAAAAGCTGTATAACTAAGTTGATGAGTTCCATCGGTGTAGGGGGCTTTGGTCTGACCACCAGCGGCCGGAAGCTGTAGAAGAGTGGCTGCAACATCATCCAGACGAACTTCCCGCCTGTGGTGCAGAAGAGTTTCGCTTCTATGAGGGTCGGTAGATCTGTGTCTATTACTTCATCCCCTTGGTACTGGAAAAAAAATGATAATAACATCATTGTATCAGATAAAAATGGTGGCAGGTCACGGGGACAATCTGCGAGTCCCAAATTACCCTTAAACTAAGGGGAAGATTTATAAAACCATGGTTAGATCTGTTGTCTTGTATGGGTCAGAACGTTGAGCCACAAAAGGCAATTGTATGCAGCTGAGATAAGAATGTTAAGAGGGATGTGTGGTGTTACACGAATGGATAGAATAAGAAATGAGTACATAAGAGCAAATCTGAAAGTGGCACCAATAACTGAAAAGTTGTGTGGGAATCGGTTGTCATGGTATGGGCACGTGATACGGAGAAATTAGGAAAATTTCGTGAGGAAAGTATTGAGTATGAATATCGATGGCTATAAGAGTAGACCAAAGAAACGATGGACGGACTGTGTGAATTATGATATGGATAGAAAGGGGGTGACTATCGAGATGACGACTGATAGAGAAGTGTGGAAGAAAAGACATGTTACGCCTACCCCAAATAAATTGTAATAAGGGCAGGAGAATGAATATATTGTATTAGAAAAAAAAACTATTAACAAAATCTTCCTAGCTCGGCTTGCTGCGCTGGCGCTGCCGCTGCGGCTGCGGAAAACCTCAAGCGGCGAAAGTATAGCAACCTTATTGGTAATTATATTTTCGAGCCGTTTGGGGTTGAAACCCTCGGGCCGTGGGGTCAGAGTGCTCATGGCCTCTTTAAAGAAATATCGAAACGGCTGGTTGACACTTCTCGTGACCCAAGGGCTGGTTTTTATTTTGGCCAGCGGCTAAGCATTGCTATACAGCGTGGTAATGCCGCCAGTCTCTTGGGTACATTGCCGGTCGACAGCGATGAAGATGAATTTTTCGACGCCTTATTTTAGTTTGTGTACATAATTATAGTTTTAGTTAAGTTAATATATTATTTTGTTATTTTTATTAAGCTTGAATTATAATTTAAAGTATAGAAAAAAAAAAAAAAATAACAACAAAACAAACTTCCGTTTTGTGTATTTCGGAAGTCGGTTTTTTATTTATCAAGATACACAACATGGATTAAAAACGTATTATATTCATATCGAAACTAACGCAAACACTATACAAGCAAATTTATATGACACCAACACCTGAGGCAGAACCTTGGGTACGTTAGATAAAAGAAACACCCTCAAAAATTGAAAATAAATAATAGTTTAAAAAAACTAAAAAACACGCTTCCATTGAAAACCAAACTAAAAAGTACAAAATAATGGAAAAAAAACCGGCCAAGTGCGAGTCGGACTCGCGCACCGAGGGTTCCGTACAAACCTGCAGGTCATCATCATCATCATCATTCGTCATCATCGTTTATGAAACGAAATGTTTTTTTTTTTTAATTTTTATATTTGTGTTGACTGAATGAAAGATAAATTGTGGTTTACGATTTATGACGTATTAAAAAAAAACTACTAACTAGATCTCGTTCAAACCAATTTTCGTTGGTAGTTTTCATGGTAATGTACATCATATATTTTTTTTAGTTTTATCATTCCCTTATTTTAGAAGTTACGGGGGGGGGGGACACACATTTTACCACTTTGGAAGTGTCTCTCGCGCAAACTATTCAGTTTAGAAAAAAATGATATTAGAAACCTCAATTTCATTTTTGAAGACCTATCCATAGATACCCCACACGTAAGGGTTTGATGAAATTTTTTTTTTGTGTTTCAGTTCTATGTATGGGGAACCCCAAATATTATTGTTTAAAAAAAAATTATATTAGAAACCTCAATATCATTTTTGAAGACCTATCCATAGATACCCCACACGTAAGGGTTTGATGAAAAAAAAAAATTTGAGTTTCAGTTCTATGTATGGGGAACCCCAAATATTATTGTTTTTTTTCTATTTTTGTGTGAAAATCTTAATGCGGTTCACTGAATACATCTACTTACCAAGTTTCAATAGCACAGCTCTTATAGTTTCGGAGAAAAGTGGCTGCGACATACTCGGACAGACAGACAGACAGACAGACATGGCGAATCTATAAGGGTTCCGTTTTTTGCCATTTGGCAACGGAACCCTAAAAAGCGTGGGGTGCTTTTTAAGGTATATTTTTATTGATATCAGGCTATATTATTTATAGCCGCAGCCGGCAGATATATATTATTTATTTTTATACATTTTTGTTGTGTTCAGTTTTTCTTTGCAAATAAACGTATTTTCTTTCTTTTGTATGTTTATATATTTGTATGTTTGTTTGTAACCGACTCCTTATAGCGCGATTTTGACCCACTTCAAACGACCAGATTTCATTCAAACTTTGCACACGTGTTAAGGACCGATGACAATGCAATAATTTCATAAATTTGTGCCATTATCCTTGCCAGGGTTACCAGGATAGAAAAAAAACTGTCTTCGAAACTGACATACGTCACAAAATACGCTGACATACGTCACAAACTACGCTGACATACGTCACAAACTACGCTGACATACGTCACAAACTACGCTGACATACGTCTCAAAATTCGAAACACCCTAAAAAATAGAAAATAAATAATAGTTTAAAAAACTAAAAAACACGCTTCCATTGAAAACCCAACTAAAAAGTACAAAATAATGGAAAAAAAGCGTGGGGTGCTTATTAAAGTATTTTTTTGTTGATATCAGGCACCTCACGCTTTTTTCCATTATTTTATACTTTTTAGTTGGGTTTTCAATGGAAGCGTGTTTTTTAGTTTTTTAAACTATTATTTTCTTTTAGGATTCTGTTGTTAGATACCACTTACCCTATGATGCTCTAAATGGTACTTCTTGAAGCTGATAGACACAGGTATTCCTATTGGTAGATTGGCGAAGAAGCCGAACAACCTGTTGGCTAGCGGCCGATTATGGCCGAAAGCTAAGTTGTGGGCGATCTCGTGGATGGCTGAAACAAAGAAAACGTTTTAATTAAAACAATGATTAAAGTAATCAATTAGGTTCGCGGCGTTAGATTACTCAACCTTTACATATCATAAAACAAAGTCGCTTCCCGCGTCTGTACGCTTAGATCTTTTAAACTACGCAACAGATTTTAATGCGGTTTTCGTCAAAAGACAGAGTGATGTAAGAGGAAGGTTTTTATGCAGTATACGCGGGCGAAGCCGCTGGCAAAAGCTAGTATATTATAAAAAATGAAATCTGATAACTGAAAAATCACGCTGTAAAAAAGTATGGAACAAGACAATATTGTTATCTGAAATTTTTATGTACAGACTATTCATCATCATCATTTCAGCCGTAAGACGTCCACTGCTGGACTTAGGCCTCCCCCAATTTAGGGGGCTTTACCATAATCGCCACGCTTGGCAGGCGGGTTTGCGATCGCAGTATGGTGGTAAAATGCATAGAGAACGCTGCTGCCCATTCTCTAGTAAGTCCCTTAGTCGCCTTTTAGGACACCCACAGGAAGAAATGGGGTGGTGTTATTCTTTACGTTCGGCACCACACGGTAGACTAGACGGTAGACACCACAGACTATTCATTCAATACAATTTTAGACACCAATTAACATGGTCTTCATATGATGTGACCAAGATTATTTCTGGACTTTAAAAGAGACTGTGACCTCTGAGTTTGTTTCGGCCTTTCTACTCAGAGTAGTCAGATAGGAAACGCCAACCTCGTCTAGTTTAAAAAAAAATGATTGACGTGTAAAAGTGTTTGATAGTTCCAAAATACTCCTATAGTCGTATTGTCTTCTACACATTGTATAATAATGTCCTATGATGTATCGTCTAACTAACAATGACTAACATAGACTGGCCTTGAGTTGGCGTGGCAACTATGCTGTTAGACGGAAATGTAGATACTAATTTAACGACGACGTTCAATGCTTACACGGCGATATTTTCGAATTATAAATGTCCAATTGAAGCTGACCTCTCGATCAATCTGCCTAGTATGTTTCCATTAATGTTGGGACCTGCTTTCAGTCTTACCAGATGCAGCTAAATACCATTATTTTAAATGGAGCGGCTGTCTATCAGCACGCGTAGCATAACCACCATAGAAAGAACTTTGTCTATTCTTGGTAGAATAGAGATAGAACTGACATGCTACGCCAGCATAAAACGGTACAATTCTTTCTACAATCTTTAATCTTACTACAATCTGTAATTTTGTCTATTCTTCCGTCGACAAAACCCCTTTCTACGGTGGTTATGCTACGCATGCTGATCTGCACAACCCAGTAACAGGGTAACACGATAACCCTTGGAAAGTCTGGTTGTCAGATTTTTGGGCGGATGAAATGAAATGTTTATTTAATCAAGTATCTTTTATGACACATACACGTCAATATTTTAAAAACTGGCGCCCGCATTTCCTAGCTGACTGTTCTCTGAGAAGAAACGCCGAAACAAACTCAGAGGTCATGGTCTCTTTTAAGGTCTAAAAATTATATTAAAAAAAGTTTTTTTTTAAAAGTACATTTTTTTTTATTTCGGAACAATAACACAGGACAAGTTTGACGTGTAAAACGATGGAAGCTGCAAAAGTATAAACTGTAGCGCAGCTAACAACGCCCTTCTCCAGATACAGAATGGAGTGATGTTCCATGCGAAAAATTCTAAATAATTTAGATAATATAATTAATATAGAAACAAAAAATAAGTCTAAAATATACAAAATAAAAGGTGATTTGGGATGTATTTTGACGTTAGAAAGAAAGAAGAAGAAAGAAAATACGTTTATTTGCGGCAAACAACAAACGTTGAGTTTATGTTGTGAGTCTGGGTGAATGGGTGTGTAGGTGATTGACAGTGAGGTGTGCGAGGAGTGTTGTGGTTCTGTGTGTGAGGGAGTGAGGAGTATTTTACACTTCCACGAGTTTCTCTGTTATATTATTACAACATTGTTATTTGAAACCATAGTAAAAGCTAAATATTTTTAAAAGAGTAACTATGGAGTTTCTTGCCGGCTCTTCTCCATAGGAATCAACTATTTGGAACCGTGAACCTAGCTTCTGACGTTTCATAAGTGCCCATGTAGGTTTATGTGAAATAAAAATATTTTGATGATCACATCATTCAAGAGTAATTTATGTCTTTTTTTTTTCAAATAAATGTTTGTGTACGATTTGTGAGGTCTACTTATACTGGGAATGGCTTTTTGTCTAATGGTATGACAACCAGATGTCACATTTGGTAGTTTATTTTTTGCAAGTAATGTTTTTAGATATGGATACAATAATAAAATTAGACGAACTCTTTAATGCATTGATCTCAGATAGCCCACGTGTGATTTAACATTTAGGGCCAGACAGAAAATTAAAAGCACGTGTATGAAATTATCTAGCAAAATTTTACACAATATTATCTGGATAAAACACATTAAGGCTCGTACAGACAGGCACGACAATGTCGCGCGACCTGTCGCGGAGGCGATTCTGCGATATATCGCGACGCAACACCTTTCACACTGGCGCGACCACTCGTGCGCGAATCGCCCGCAATTCCCGCGCGACGTCCTTGTAGCGGCGCGACAGCTTTTAGTACATTTTGTATGGCGTCGCCGCGCCGCAGCGAATTCGCCGCAAAATCGCCGCGACGCCATACAAAATGTACTAATAAGCTGTCGCGCTACTCGACGCGAAGCGACCGTGTCGCGGCGCGACAGGTCGCCCCTGTGTGAAGTGTCGCGCGCGTTTTCATAGAAATTGTTCTACGGATATAAATCGCCGATTCGCGCGCGACCGTCGCGTCGCGCTAGTCTGAACGAGCCTTTAACTGAGTACCAGTATTTTACAAGGAGCGACTGCCTACCTGACCTCCTCAACCCATCATCATAATCATTTCAGCCGTAATCAATCACATTTTAATATGTGTGAGAGATTACCGTGGCCCTGGCACATGGGCAACTAGGAACATGGGTGGGTTTTAGTCAGCAAAAGTCTGACACGCAATCCCGCTCCGTCCAAGAGCGGGAGACGAAATTTGATTACTTTCCACCCACAAAAAAAAAAATGTGTCTAGGTGAAGATTGCTCCCTCAAAACGGTGAAGGAAAACATCGTGAGGAAACCGACATGTCTTAGAACCAAAAATTCAAAGACATGTGACATCTACCAACCCGCACTGGGCCCGCGTGGTGGATTATGGCCCACTCCCTCTCACCAACAGATAGCCTGAGTCCCAGCAGTGGGAACATTATAGGCTGCTGGCTGATGATTATGTGTCCCGAAATGATCAAGAAAGTTACTAAATTATAATCATACATAAAGGAAACCGGCGCGGCGGCGTCTGCTTAGACAAAAACTTTTTAGGATCTGTATTTAAGGTTTTTTTGCCACCGACTTCCAAAATTAAAGTTATTTTTAGCTTTGCAGTGTTTTTTTTAAGGAAGTCAGTTGTTATTTTTTTGTAAAAAGTTTTTATTTTTAACTTTTTAGTACTGGATTAGATACCCCGCACTAATCTAATCGCGTTGTTCGTTCATTTGTCGCGCAAATACTTAATGCAAATTTAAGACTTATATGGTTTTCACATGGATCCCTTTGTCCGAATGGAACCATTCGGGAAGCACCAGCTTTCAAATAAAAAATAAAAAAAACATCTAAATCGGTTCACCCAGTCACAAGTTATGAGCTAACAAACATAAAAAAAAATAAAAAAATACAGACGAATTGATAACCTCCTCCTTTTTTGAAGTCGGTTAAAAACAGGTTGCCTAGCGCCTAGAAAAGCAATACGCGCCACTGATTCAACCCCAAACTGCCTAACGCGGACACACCCAGACATTTCAAGGGCAGTTCGTGATAACAGCCATTTATATATATCAAAGCTAGCGTTTTCACTTCACGACAATAAGTAATAGCGGCCTTTAGTAATGGACGACTGAAACATGAATTATTCACACACCATTAAATGTTGAGTATTTGTGATTGATTCAGTGTGTATACTTACATATTTTTCTTTTTTTTTTTTGGGTGGGAAATCATCAAACCTATCATCACCCTAATTGCGAAACGCACAATTTATCAGAATCTGAATGGGATTGAAGATTATTTTTAAACCATTGCGTCATTTGTTCGAATAAATTGTCGGCTCAGCAACGTAAATAACGCAATGAATGTTGTTGAACTATGAATATTAAACCAATTCCTACCGATAAAAAGTTCCGCAATTACCCCTCTGTACTGGATATTGAACTCTCCGTGTTGAACCGAGCATTGAGAATACGACACAGTGCATCCCAGCACGTCGAAAACACTTCGAATTTCAACTCTCAGCTCTAAGCAGTGCACAGAAAATACATTGTGCGAAAATATCCCGGTAGGTCCCATTTGTTCTATGGAACATGACGTAATAGAACAAATTGAGAAAATATTGTCCTTATTTGTACTATAGAACTACATACTAGCTTTTGCTCCTGTTTTTATTTGTCTGTGAATGCACAGAACTAAATGGGAATTGCTTTTCCCAAATTCTTCCATGACAGGGTCCCAAAAATCAACGTCAAGCCGAAAACGGTTGATAGGCTTGGTTACAGTTATCAGAAAAAAAAATCTAAGTTAAGCATTTTTTTTCAGTACAGTCAGTTAAAGTTGTGGAGCAAAAAAGTGATGTTTTCTTTAAAACTGAGGTAGTTGTGTTTTATTTTGGACTGTAGTTTACAGAAGGGTTATTCAGGGTTACATCACTCACAAAAAAATATGAAAAGTAAAGATTTGTGGTCACAATAATTTGAAAAGTACTTAACTTAGATTTTTTTTTTCTGATAACTGTCACCACCTGGCCTATCAACCGTTTTCGGCTTGACGTTGATATTTGGGACACCCTGTATAAGACGTGAATGACATTAATCAATGACGTTAATACCACGTACAGTATATCAACTTCAAGTAGTTTATATACTTAGTTTGTTCTATGGAACAATTTGAGACAAAAAGTACAAACTGTTCTATAGTACAAATAGGGACAATATTTTCTCAATTTGTCCTATTACGTCATATTCCATAGAACAAATGGGACCTACCGAAATTCCGCATCGCGATATTTTACGTCCGTGCAAACGTGAACCTCGCAGAATCTCTAGTCCGCTGCTTCACTCACGAGGACGTCGGAAAATTCTCTAATAGGAAACGTAAAAAGTATCCTACGACGTCCACATATTTTATCAGCAAATGTTATCATTATCAATCATAATAACCATTACAAACAATAAATGAGTCATCGTATTTGGTAACCGCAGGCAGGTGTTCCAGTGATAACCTATCGAGACCACAGGTGCGTATCAAAACTGGCACACACTTATTTAAGCAATGGTCATGTATGACTCAGCTTACCAACCAGCTCCAGTTCATGAATAAATGACAACAATTCAATGAGAAGAAAGACTGAACAAAACAAAAATATAAATAAATAATAGTTTAAAAAAACTAAAAAACACGCTTCCATTGAAAACCAAACTAAAAAGTACAAAATAATGGAAAAAAAGCGTGGGGTGCTTTTTAAGGTATTTTTTATTGATAACAGGCACCCCACGCTTTTTTTCCATTATTTTGTACTTTTTAGTTTGGTTTTCAATGGAAGCGTGTTTTTACACGCTTTATATTAGCTTCACTTGTATGTTTGTATATTTGTATGTTTGTATGTTTGTATATTTGTATGTTTGTATGTTTGTTTGTAACCGACTCCTTATAGCGCGATTTTGACCCACTTCAAACGACCAGATTTCATTCAATCTTTGCACACCTGTCAAGGACCGATGACAATGCAATAATTTCATAAATTTGTGCCATTATCCTTGCCAGGGTTACCAGGACAGCAAAAAAACTGTCACAAACTACGCAAACATACGTAGAGACATACGTCTCAAAATTCGAAATACCCTAAAAAATAGAAAATAAATAATAGTTTAAAAAAACTAAAAAACACGCTTCCATTGAAAACCAAACTAAAAAGTACAAAATAATGGAAAAAAAGCGTGGGGTGCCTGATATCATTTAAAAAATACCTTAAAAAGCACCCCACGCTTTTTTTCCATTATTTTGTACTTTTTAGTTTGGTTTTCAATGGAAGCGTGTTTTTTAGTTTTTTTAAACTATTATTTTTTTAAACTATTATTTATTTTCTATTTTTTAGGTGTTTCGAATTTTGAGACGTTTGTCAGCGTAGTTTGTGACAGTTTTTTTGCTGTCCTGGTAACCCTGGCAAGGATAATGGCACAAATTTATGAAATTATTGCATTGTCATCGGTCCTTGACAGGTGTGCAAAGTTTGAATGAAATCTGGTCGTTTAAAGTGGGTCAAAATCGCGCTATAAGGAGTCGGTTACAAACAAACATACAAACATACAAGTGAAGCTAATATAAAGCGTGTTAAAAAGCTTGGGGATAACATGCGTCACATCCACCCAAAACGGAAATCAATAGGGTATCTGAGACATCGAAGTACAACCTTTTACCATTCAGCACATGATTCTGAACCTCCTTTTTTTGTGGGTGCGAAATCATCAAGTGACCTCTCCCGCTCTAGGCGGATCGGGAGGGCGTGTCAGACTTTTACTGACTAAAACCCACCCGTGTTCCCTCAGTTGCCCATGCCAGGGCCATGATAACTCTTTCGGACAAATCTCATGACCCTGGCAGGATTCTTAACCCCTGCGTTGAAATTTCCCGTAAGTTATTTAAAAAAAAAAACATTTCCATACATTATTTTGTTTTGTTCAGTCTTTCTTTACGTCATATTTACCGCAAATAAAAGTATTTTCTTTCTTCTCATTGAGTTGATATCATTTATTCATGAACTGGTGCTGTTCCGTATGGTACATCAATTAATCATTTCATCTTTAACTCCATTCACGCATGTTTTTTTTTTTTTTTATCTCACGTAGCATTAATAATCAACAATTTAGTAATAAGTGAATAATGTTGCTAGTAGTATGATAAGTATTTTGTTTAATTAGTAAGATATTATGTATAACATATAATTGTACTCCTGTTTTTTATCCCGAAATAAAATAAAAATTATTTTTGACCACGTAGGTAATGCACTTTTAATCCACACTAATATTATAAATGCAAAAGTAACTCTGTCTATCTGTCTGTCTGTCTCGCTTTCCTGCTAAAACTACTGAACCGATTTAAATGAAACTTGGTACACAGATAGTAGAGCCTGAGAAAGGACATAGGCTACTTTTTATCCCGGTAGTACGTTCCCGCAGGATATTTTCCTACCTCCACGCGGGCGAAGCCGCTGGCAAAAGCTAGTATAATATAATAACCCTTACTGCGTAACAAACTATTAATCAGAATGTGCATCATGTTGAAGGTGATTGTCAGACAGCTGTGCTGCTGGACAGTTTATTGCGCCACTTCTTCTTCCCAGCTAAAGCACTAGGAAGTGGCGGGGGGACTGTCTTATGTAACTTTGACGTTCAAAAAGTGCTGACTCTCAGCCTAGTTTGAATAAATGACTTTTGATTTTTATTGGGAATCCATTGCTATTTATGCTCGGAAAAATTGTCTGCTCAACATCGTGAATAACGCAATGAATATTTTTGAACTGCCAAAATTACGCCGCAGGCCACAACAGTAAATGGTCAATCATTACAGACTTTGTACCGAGAACGTTACGTCATCCTTTCAGATCAATCATTGCGTTATTTTTTCAGTCAACGATCTTCACCTCCTCGCCTTTTTAGTACATATATACAAATAAATTATATTGAAGTGTGTAATAATGTTAAAATAAAAAGTTTTTACTAAATGCATATGAAAGGAGATATCTGCCAGGGTCGCGAGATTGTTCGAAAGAGATACCGTGACCCTGGCACATGGGTAACTGAAGGAACACGGGTGGGTTTTAGTCAGTAAAAGTCTGATACGCCCTCCCGCACCGCCCAGAGCGGGAGAAGTCATTTGATGATTTTGTCGGTTTGTCCGTTTGTTCTGGTTAAATTCCGAAACGGCTGGACAGATTTTGACGGGGCGCTTTCACTGGCAGATAGCTGTTATTTGGAGAAACATAGGCTTTTTGTCCCGGAAGCACGATCCCGTGGGATAATTTCCGATATACATACAGGCGTAGAAGCGAGCAGTGGCTAGTTATAAATAATATCCGAAGGAGCAAATCTTTATGACGTAGGTACGTACGTCACTTCCTATCATTCCGCTGCTGGGACAGAGACCTCTTAATGAGAGGGAGTGGGCAGTAAACAACCACGCGGGCCCAGTACAGGGTGGATTATGGCCCATTCAAACATCAACACTGCTAAATCTTCGATTTTTTTATTCTAGGACAAGCCGGTTTCCTACCGATGTATTTCTTACACAAAGTAATGCGCCTCCCTGGGTTTGGACCTACGAGCTAGAACTCGGAAGTCGGGACTGCTAGAACCGGGTGACTACAGCCAAAAATCGCAAGGATTTTTTTTATTTCGCCAGCTACCCAGACGCCGCTTCAGTGAATGTAGGCGTAAAAGTATGTTATTATGATTTAGCAATAGACAGACCTTAGGCTTTACCAATTCTTTTCATTACCTACACCAATAACTCATACTTTATCAGCAAATTTTATCAATCTATCTATCATAGTAACCTACAAACAATAAATGACTCATCGTATTTTGGCACACAGAGCCTACTAACAGGTGTTGGAATGATAACACAGGCCGACAAAATTTGACGAACAATCTTACCCAGAAACCAGACTATACTTTTCCGAAGGATTTTGACGCGCTGAATTCGAATCTGGCCTCAAAATTGCTATATCACGTCAGGTTTTCGAGATATCCTAAAAAAAAATCAAAATGCGATATCTCAGCGAAAAAAAAAAGATATTTGAGTAAACTCAACGTCATTTTAAAGAGGAAGACTAGTCCCTTGAGATGCTATCAATAATTTTTGAAAATAACTAGGATCGGACGTGCTACATAACCTCAAATATGGGAAAAAATCGGTATTTTTTGCACTTTTAGGTTAGGATATCTCGAAACCCTGACGTGATAGAGCAATTTTCAGGCCAGATTTGAATTCAGCGCGTCAAATTCAGCGCGTCAAAATCCTTCGGAAAAGTATAGTCTGGTTTCTGGGTAAAAAATTTGTCGGACTGTGTTACCTGTCTTAGCCAGGAGTATAGTCGAAACTGGCACGTATCTACTTATTTAGGGAAGGTGATGACTAAATCAATTTAGTTTTAGGCCATGATAACTGCCAGTCCGAGATAGCTTGCAGAGTAAGCAAACTGAAGTGGCGGTGAGCTGGCCATGGCCGGTGGAACAGCCAGTCCTGGAGTAGAAACCGAGTTTCTGCAAGCGTGGTGAAGGATGCTCCCAAGCTAGATGAACTGACGACCTTAAAGATGGGACCATTCGGGAAGCACCAGCTTTCAAATAAAAAAAAAATCATCGAAATCGGTTCACCCAGTCAAAAGTTATGAGCTAACAAACATTTAAAAAATAATACAGACGAATTGATAACCTCCTCCTTTATTTGAAGTCGGTTAAAAAGGTGGCTGGGACAGACTGGACGCGGAAAGCCAACGGAGTGTTGTAGCGCAGCCTGGGAGAGGCCTATATCCTGGGAGCCTATTCTCTAAATCTGTCAATGAAGATACTGGTCCGTCCGAAAGTATTTCGAAACTTCGGAGAAAACTTTACACTCTAGATTTTTTCGGACGGGTAAAAGTTAAAAACATATTAAGTAGTAGGGACACTGTCAATTCGTGGTATCATTCATTCTTAACTAATCTTATATCCTTTGGTGATGATAAGGAATCAAAATCGGCCTTAACTTCGGCGGGAACTACGGATTTCGAGCTTTGGGAGTAGACCTCCTAGTGGAATTCGACTGACTGAGTTGATTGAAATGCATTAGTAAATGGACTGAAAGAACAGGGTGCGCCGGCTGAACTCTTAAGCCTTTTCTCCAATTTGTTGAGTTCGGCTTCTAGTTTAGACTAGAAGCCATGTAAAATAGTGATAATCAGCTCTATTTGGTTAGCCAAATACAGCTGATTACCAGAATTTTACATAGAGCAACTGTCTACCTGACATCCTAAACCCATGAGTTATTTGGTCACTCTGGTTAGACTGGTTGTCAGACTTTCGACCTTCAGAATAGCAAAGATTTTAGAATGGCAGCCAGGACCGACGAGTTTTTTTTGTGGGTGGGATATCCGCTCCCGATCTTGGATGGAGCGGAAGGGCGTGTCAGACTTTTACTGACTAAAACCCACCCCTGTTCCTTCAGTTGCCCATGTGCCAGGGTCACGGAATCTCTTTCGAACAAATCTCGCGACCCTGGCTGAGGACCGACGTCTGAACATGCTTTCCGAATCATGGGTTTCAGAAAACTATGGACGATTTCTTATCAACGGATCGACATTTGAAAGCGTAGTTTAATTATGATTGACCGACATATTTACAACGGGCGTGACACACACAACCGAGACACGACACAAATTGGTGTTTGTACCGTGTTTTGGCTGTGTGTGGTTAGCTAGTAGCGCACATGATGAGACATTTCAGATTTCTATTTCTTTGGCGTTAGCACCGCATTTGCAAAGCCTCTGATATTGCAGATGTCCATGGACGACAGATTCCACTTAACATGACGTGTCAACATCACTGCAACATTATTCACAGACCTCTCCCCATTTGGGGGGTTAGCCATAATCGCCACGCTTTCCAGGCGGGTAGGCGATCGCAGTATGGTGGTAAAATACATAGAGAACGCTGCTGCCCATTCTCTAGTAAGTCCCTTAGTCGCTTTTTACGACACCCACGGGAAAGAAATGGGACATGAGGTTAGTCTCTTGCTGATTTGGCACCTAGCAACAAACCCGTTGCTTGCACCTGTTATGACCAGACAGATACACTAATCTGATAAAAGTCGTTGAAGCTAATCTGTTTGTCAACACTATTATTCACTTGGAAACGGTTGTCTGTTATCAACTATGAATTAAGAGCATTTCTGTGAGCAGAAATTGAAAATCTGCATGATTTTATGTATGACAGCAGAAACCACTGATTCGCTATAAGTTTCCACGTAATAGGGGGCGTACCCGTTGTCTCGGAAAACGTTAGACGACATGTATACGGACGTACTAAAATCAGCGCACTGGTGTTGGCGATTGCCGCGCTCTCCTTACAAAGTTAAGAGTGACATCAGCGGAGCGGTATGGTGGCTTCCAGCAGACGAGGTGCTGGCGCTGCAGTATCCCGAGCCGGACGTATACATCGATAAGATGGGTCAAAATTCAGCGTGGGAACATAAACAAGAGCAGCATTGCGGCCATTGTTAAATAGATACTATCAGGGGACTTTTGGGTAGACTGCTGTAAGAGGCAGTCGTTTCATGTATTCAGTATTTTCCTTGTCATTCTATCTTTATTTTATAAACTAGCTGACCCGACAGACGTTGTCCTGTCTCTTTGATGATATTATTTGAGCACGCATTCTGTCAATTCTATGTCAAATGTCATAATGTTACATTAAAAAAGTTTACATTGTCCTATTATATGGTTGTTAAGTATTCTTAAATAACAGTTCTTACATTTTCTACTTTTCGGCGCAATTTCTTTTTTTTTCTTTCATAAGAACCTTCTCCTGACAATTACAAACACAACAAAAGAAAAAAAAAGTGAAATCGGTCCAGCCGTTCACGCGTGATGCCGTGACCAAGGGAAATAGGGATTCATTTTTATATAGATTGAAGTTATTGTATTGTTAAAAGTACAAAGTGGTTTCAATTAATACTTGAAATATCTAAATACATATTAAGTTAAAACTGGGTTTTTCGACTTAACGAACGTGGGCTTCAGCCATTGGTCCTGGCTGTCATGCGTGGATTTTTGGCAGTCGTTACTAGCCGTCAAAAGCCCGAAAGTCTGACAACTAGTCTTACCAAGGGTTATAGTATTAGGTTGGTAGTAACTGAGTGGTGGAGTTCAGACAGGCAGGTGCTTCTTGTCAAATACTGGTATTTAGCTACATCTGGTGGGATTGGAAGCCAATGATGACCAATTGTCATAAGCCAAGCAGACAACATTTGGACTCCGAGGTACTACCAAGACTTTCTTAAAAACAAAATCAAAGGATTGGCTTCTTTGCTTGTGTAGGGGGGTCACAACCAAATGCCGAATCCATCACCTGGGTTCATACATAGCCAGGTCGGGAAGTGTTATTGGGTTTTTTTTGTTCAAGAATTTTTAAGTAACTTCTCTTTCTCTTGATTCTAGATTTTTGCACGGTTAGATTATAGTAGCTCGCCCCCTATCAGGCAGTTACGTTTTAGTCCCATCATCCCATGTGATGATGGGACTAAAACGTAATTGCCGAAATTCCGGTTTATTATACATCCCTTTTACTTGGGAAATTCGAGCATACATACATACATACAATCACGCCTTTTTCCCATGGGGGTAGGCAGAAACCACGGAACGCCACCTGCTACGATCTCTACACACTTCTTTTGCCTCGTTTAGGTTCATACAATTGGTCATACACACACGCCGGTTGCGAGTACTACACACCTGACCTTTCTGAAGAATATCACAAATAAGGTCCCAACATGTCCTCCTAGGGCGTCCCTCCCGGTGTTTCCACTCACATCTGCCTTGTAAATACCTTTTGTGTAAAAATTCGAGCATGATGTTAAGAATTAGTATATCATAGCATACAGCGTTTCCACTGCAGGGACACAAGCCTTCTCTCTGCGAGAGTGAGTTGGCTCTAATATTCCACGCGGGCCTAGTGCGGATTGGTAGATGTCACCCTTCAAATGTTTGGTTCTAGGACATGCCCAATTCCTCACGATGTTTTCTTTCACCGTTTAGAGTGGAGTAGTCTTGAAATTATTTATACCAACTGTTTATCTAGGTTAGTTACCTACGACATACATAACTCGTAAGTCACAGCCGTTAAAAATGCCAACATTGCTATGAAAACTTAGCTTACGAGAGCTTCAAAAGATCATTAGACCTGATACTAGGGATAGAGACGCTTGACAACTCACTCCACCCAAGTGATCAAAGAAAGAAAGAAAAGAAAGTAAGAAAAATGTGTTTATTTGCATTATATCATTAACATAAAACTTAAAACTATAAAAAAAAGCAGAAAACAGAACAATGATAATAAGCCAAAAGGGCCTCAGCTCAGCATAATGTCAGATCACAACACAAGGTGTGCCACCTGACGCTGATTTTCAGCTGCAACCCACGAGTGCCATACGCAAGAGTAATAAATACATAGGGTGATCACGATGAGATTTGTACGACATAGATCAGCACTTGATCTTCTATAATTTCAAGAGGTCTCCTCACAGTTTTTTCCTCTCCAACTAGTTAATAGCGTCAGATAAGATACGGCTGATAATGACACTTCTCAAGTGCCGTGATTACAAGAATTACTTTGATAAAGTGTTATCAGTAAAACAGTTATAGTTTGTGTGTATCTTTGAGTGGTCCTTTAAGGAAGGTGGTGGATGACGGTTCGAGAGTTTTTGAAGAAGTAAAGCTATTATGGTCTGTATTATTTGAGAGTTAAGATCTCTTGTCGGGTGATATTATATCTGATTAATCAGGATAAGGGCAGGCGGGTGAAGTAGGCCACTTGGGAGTGGCCTACTCAATTGAATGGGACATGTTCTTGGTATGGACAAGTGCAATATTGACAAATCATGTTAGCACTGGCCGCCTCCTTGGGTAACCAATGGCTGTATTGCTTTTAGCTTATACCTAGATGCTACTACTAGGCGCAGCGAGGGCACGTACGCTCCCTACAAAATGGACTGACAAACAACTGAAGGTCGAAAGAATTAGCTGGTAGCGAGAAGCGCAACTTCATCTCCGTGGCGATTCTTTAGGGAGGACATTCTCCTGCTCTATGTGGTACTGGATGCAACGAATCGCCCTATCCCATTTCTAAGAGGCGACTAAGGGACTTACTAGAGAATGGACAGCAGTGTTCTCTATGCATTTTACCACCATACTGCGATCGCCAACCCAGGCGGCTTCCCGTGGGTGTCGTAAAAGGCGACTAAGGGACTTACTAGAGAATGGACAGCAGTGTTCTCTATGCATTTTACCACCATACTGCGATCGCCAACCCGCCTGCCAAGCGTGGCGATTATGGCAAAGCCCCCCAAGTTCGGGGAGGCCTAAGTCCAGCAGTGGACGTCTTACGGCTGAAATGATGATGATGATGATGACTGCGATTGCCAATCCGCCTGCCAAGCGTGGCGATTATATAAATCCCCCCAAATTTTGGGAGGCCTATGTCCAGTGGACGCCTTTTGTCTGAAATGATGACGATGATGATGAACTGCTATGCTATTCTCTAAGAGACAATGCCGTGGCTATACTCTACGACGAGCTCGTCGTTGAGACGCCTTAAGGTCGATGGAGCGTGCATCGTTGATTGTAACGATATTCACTAACACAGTTATGGTCGACTATGAACTCTAGGCTGTAACCTCCCGTCGGTGTATTGTAGACGAATTAGGCCTTGTAAAAAAATTCTATAAATCATAATCGATCAACCTCAACTCAAGAGTTCTATGAGTTTAAATATTCACGCAGATCCATTTGTATGTATAATTGACTTTGGTCCCTAACCCTGATGTCAATAAGCGATAGACAAAAATTATAGTTTTTTTTTTTTTATTGAACACGGGGCTTTTGGATACGTAGTATCTATGTTCACATTCTAGGTTTTTTTTTTTAAATAATACGCGTTTTATTTGTACAGAATAAATATTTTTCTTTCTTACCTTAGAGAATAGCGCTGCAGCTGGTTATCTTTTGACTGCAATAATACTGCCGGCTAATTTACAACTAATAATAATTATCTTATATTGTGAACTCATGAATAATAATGAATATACCTATTGCAAAATTTTTACCATGGATGGTCGAAGCTGTTGATTACATTTTGATTGCGCAGGTAATTAATACATTTTATTTATTCATTTTTTCCATATTTTTTACAGCTTTCAAAGAGTTGAAGGTCTATAACAGGCACTAAGCTCCGATAATCAGCCTATCTCTAGCACGTGGGCCCAGTTCGGGTCGGTAGATGTTGATCTTCGAATGATGGGTTCTAAGACACGATATTGTCCTTCACCGTTTTGAGAGCAGTGGTGATGAAATAATTTACACAAAGTAATGCACCTGTCTGAATTCGAACGGTTACCACTGGGCCACCAATTCTGCTGTAAGCCGTGAGTGGACGTCTCGATGGATGTCAAGATTATGATGATCAGGGGCACTTACCTAACATCAGAGAATGATTAATGACTCCCCCGAAGCAGTACGCCACCACTAGCATCAAAGGCCAGCTGAGCTGCGTCACGAACGGCAGAGAGATGATCTGTATCAAGACCATGGCAGTCACCACCCATTTGAAGTTAGGGTCGTAGCCGAACAGCTTCTTAATTTGTGGGTATTTTTCTGTGGACAAAATATTATAAGGATTAGAGAAATGGTCATCAGCGTTGTAGTTGAGTTACACACTCGTCTACCTAGCCTCTTCCCAAATATGTTGGGGTCGGTTTCCTATCTAACCGGATGCAGCTGAATACCTGTATTTTACTTGGAGCGACTGCCTATCTTTTTTTTTTTTTTTTTGGATGGGAAATCATCAAATGACTTCTCTCGCTCTGGGCGGAGCGGGAGGGCGTGTCAGACTTTTACTGACTAAAACCCACCCGTGTTCCTTCAGTTGCCCTTGTGCCAGGGTCACGGTATCTCTTTCGAACAATCACGCGACCCCGGCAGGCATCGGTCCTAGCAGACCCCTTCAGTACTGCTGACATCTCTTTGAGGCGCGCGTGGAACACTACGCGCTCTCGACCCGAGCTTGGTCCTTACCGGGCGGCGAGCTACCCGCGGCGTGCCCTGCGCTGGGTTGCGACAATCGTACCCACCATGTCGCCATGAGGCGACTGCTTATCTGACCTCCACAACCTTGACAGTTATTGGGTAATACGATAGTCCTTGGTAATACTAATTGTCAGACTTTCGGGCTTCTGATGACATTAGTGCTTATCATTTGCCATAATCGCCACGCTTGGCCGGCAGGTTGGCGATCGCAGTATGGTAGTCTGCAATGCATAGAGAACCCTGCTGCCCATTCTCTCGTAAGTCCCTTAATCGGCTTTTACGTCACCCATGGGAAGAAATAGGATGGTGCTATTGTTTATGTCCGCACCACCCGGACTCCGGGAAGTTCGGGATGCTACTGGGTAACTCCAGAAAGAAAAAAAAAATTTGGCGTGGCGCTTAGAGATGAGCAGTTCTTACTGAAGGCGCCCTTTCACGAACATGAAGTAGATCTGCACCCTAATAGCGAAACGCAAAATTTATCAGAATCTGAATGGCATTGAAGATTATTTCTAAACCATTGCGTCATTTGTTCGAATAAATTGTCGGCTCAGCAACATAAATAACGCAATAAATGTTGTTTAACTATGAATATTAAACCAATTCCTACCGATAAAAAGTTCCGCAATTAACCCTCTGGATTGGATCGGCACGGCATTTGGCACCATTCAGTTTCAACTATTTCGAAGGAAACTTAAGAAATACTTGGAGAATAGAACATTCCTGATTCCTGTTTCACAATCTCATAACCAGCCTATATTGTTCCCACTGCTGGGACACCTCTCTGTGACAGAGAGTGGGCCATACCATAACCTACCACGCGGGTCCAGTGCGGGTTTGTAGGTGTCACATGTTTTCGTATTTTTGGTTGTACGACATGCCGGTTTCCTCACGGATGTTTTCCTACACCGTTTTGAGAGCAGTGGTGATGAAATTATTACACAAATTAAAGAGTCTGTCTGGGTTCGAATCCATGACTCGTAAGGCGCGGCCGATACCACTGGGCCACCACTGCTGTCCTGATTACCGATGACGTATATAAGTTACATCCACCATTTTGTATTGGCTACCTAGTACTGATGATAGTAAATGTACTTCAATCGAATGTTTAATAAAACCAGGGCATTCTAATTGAAGAGCATAATGTATTGAAACGTGAATGATTTATAAATACAATAGCTTCGTATCAGGCGAGGGGACATCGATGAGGTGAGGATGTGTAGTTCTATTAGGTAATTGAGACAATTATTTGTCTAGCTAGGACATAGGTTCTCAACTTTATTTTGCTCATTGTCAACTTTTTTTTACCTAGGTCTCTCAATTTTTGAACCGACTTCAAAAAGAAGGAGCACGGACGTTCTCAAATAGAATGTTTTTTTTAAATTTTATTTTTATATTGTGATACCTCAAATATCCATCATCGGTTTACACCGATTAAAAAAAAAAAACATTTCAACATTATTTTTTTTGAAAGGGTTATAGTTGTTGAGTTGTCCAATATAATAGTTAAAAAAAAAAACTAAAAAACACGCTTCCATTGAAAACCAAACTAAAAAAGTACAAAATAATGGAAAAAAGAGTGTTGTGCTTTTTAAGGTATTTTTTTATTGATATCAGGCACCCCACGCTTTTTTTCCATTATTTTGTACTTTTTTAGTTTGGTTTTCAATGGAAGCATGTTTTTTAGTTTTTTTAAACAATTTTTTTTTTTTTTACTTACCATAGTATGGTAAATTCGCAACATATTATGTTACGAATTTTGTACAGCTATAATTGCCAAGATTCTATTTAATTGTGTAATCTTTACATATCTTTATACATAGTATAAAACAAAGTCGCTTCTCGCGTTTGTACGCTTAGATCTTTTAAACTACGCAACGGATTTTAATACGGTTTTTATCAAAAGACAGAGTGATGCAAGAGGAACGTTTATATGTATAATTCGCGGGCGAAGCCGATGGCAAGAGCTAGTATTATATAGTCCTAACATATGACCCTTATCCTATTTCTGAGTTTAAAGAAGAACGACGCCATTGCAGCAGGCCGAGACGAAGATGGCGGGCCGAGCTTGTCTCCTACCGAAAGGACTGGTCAGCGCTATCAAAAGAGAGAATCGTGTGGCAGAGAGGGAGGCTTTGCCCTGTTGTGGGACGTTACAGACTAGTTAGATAAGGAAGACAGTCAAGGATAAGATGGCCCATGTAGAGATCCTTTTTTGGTCTAGTTCAGCCTTTCCCAAAGTGGGCGATACAGCCCCCCTTGTGGGCGCTGCAGGGCCAAAGGGGGGTGGTAAGAGACCCAGAAAAGACTGTGTGGGGTGTGTAGAATCTACACAACGCCCCCATTTTTTTTCTCGGTCTGCCTCCCACAAGGGGGGCGTTATCGCCCACTTTGGGAAAGGCTGGTCTAGTTTGAAAGTTCTGAATTGAGCTGCACTATTACTGACCAATGCGTGCACTGACTGGACAGGTCCACTCAAGTCTGTGGTTGTTTCCTCATCGTGTATCACTTGTCTTTTAGTTAGAGAAACCTCAAGCACAGCTAGCTAGCACAGCCTAACAATACTAATTGTTTTACAAGATACTCCATTAGTTACTATGTATCTTCTAACAGCTTTAATTGTTGTTAATAACCCACAACTAGTCTTCATTTGTCAGCTCGTATGTAGCAGGGTGTAAGGAACTTTGTGACGTCTTGGTAATAGAAACATGTCTTAAAATGTTCCCAAATTAAGGTCTAATATGGCCTTTGAAGTTTGAAAAGATGTTTTACGATGTATAATTTTAATTATGGGACCAGAAAGTGAGGACATTGTAAGTTGATTAATTAATTTTGTTACTGATTTCATCCAGCAGTTATCTTTCAGGGGAGAAAAATGTACGACAGTTCTACATGAAATTTTATACAGGTGTCCCAAACACTAGTGTCAGGCGGAAGTCCCGGGTACCCGAATCACCCCTATGTATGTTTCGCGAGTTTTCATAATTTTCGTGTTATGATTTTTTTCCGGAATTTTTGAGAAATAATAAATATACTTACTGGGCTACTTTGACTAAAATCGGCCTCCATAGTCAGCGTGGTGGAAAATTCTTAAAATTAGCCAAATTGTAATCAGATGATAACATTTTTTTTCTGACCAATATAATTGTTTCAGTGGCTGCGAAGATTTTCTTTTTGTTTTAAATCATAGGTTTGAAAGAATTTTTTCGTAGTTTCTGTACCGTCCATATTTATGGTGTGGCTGTATCCAGTACTAGTTTAAAAAAAATGTATCACAGGAAATAAGGCTTTCCGTTTGAAACGAATCAGCGTATCAACAATGTATGTAAGCCGATAATTGTTGAAATAAGCTATAGGTACCTAATAAATTCAGTAAGCATTGCCTGATAGGGATTCCAACCACCTTCGGATTTTTTTGCGTATTGTCTTCGTCACGTACACCTTTCAGATTAGATAAGAATAATTGCCGTAGTATATAATGACTATTGTATAATCTGTTTACGTGGGCAAGTTTGTGTCTGAAAGATTAACGGTAATCTGTCTTTATCGGACCTCTGGTCTACATCAGCAAAAATCGGTCAACGAATGTGATTCACTGTACAAATACAATTTTGAAGGTCATCCTGTGAGTTATATAAACGCCCATCTTGTAGCTAGGAAAAAAAAATTGACGATTTTCCTACTTATCGTCAGCCTAGCTTTTCCCCAACTAACTTGGGGTCGGTGGAATGATTCATG